>OY282558.1:28045044-37879669 GCA_958295665.1 Tipula vernalis
TATAAGCAAAAATGCGGAAATGGCTATAACACCCTGTGAGAAGGCCCTATTCAGCATTTTGAAATTTTGGCAAGGATAAATCACTATAACAAAGCTACCCCAATGCTAAAAAATTACAAAAAAAATTTAGAAACACGGGATTTTGATTGTACATTCATTTTCCCATTATTTGCGTTAAAAACCGGAAGTACGTCACAACAATGTGGAAACTAACGATAATTAGCACAAATTGGGCTAATGTACACCATAATTACTCACGAAATAATTTTTTAATCGATAACATACCAAGTTATTGAATTTAGAAAATTTTTATAAGCAAAATGCGGAAATGGCTATAACACCCTGTAAAAGAGCCCTACCCAGCATTTTGAAATTTTGGCAAGGATAAATCACTATAACAAAGCTACCCCAATGCTAAAAAATTACAAAAAAAAATTTAGAAACACGGGATTTTGATGTACATTCATTTTCCCATTATTTGCGTTAAACACCGGAAGTACGTCACAACAATGTGGAAACTAACGATAATTAGCACAATTGGGCTAATGTACACCATAATTACTCACGAAATAATTTTTTAATCGATAACATACCAAGTTATTGAATTTAGAAAATTTTTTATAAGCAAAATGCGGAAATGGCTATAACACCCTGTGAGAAGGCCCTATTCAGCATTTTGAAATTTTGGCAAGGATAAATCACTATAACAAAGCTACCCCAATGCTAAAAAAATTACAAAAAAAATTTAGAAACACGGGATTTTGATGTACATTCATTTTCCCATTATTTGCGTTAAAAACCGGAAGTACGTCACAACAATGTGGAAACTAACGATAATTAGCACAATTGGGCTAATGTACACCATAATTACTCACGAAATAATTTTTTAATCGATAACATACCAAGTTATTGAATTTAGAAAATTTTTATAAGCAAAATGCGGAAATGGCTATAACACCCTGTAAAAAAGCCCTACCCAGCATTTTGAAATTTTGGCAAGGATAAATCACTATAACAAAGCTACCCCAATGCTAAAAAATTACAAAAAAAATTTAGAAACACGGGATTTTGATGTACATTCATTTTCCCATTATTTGCGTTAAACACCGGAAGTACGTCACAACAATGTGGAAACTAACGATAATTAGCACAATTGGGCTAATGTACACCATAATTACTCACGAAATAATTTTTTAATCGATAACATACCAAGTTATTGAATTTAGAAAATTTTTATAAGCAAAATGCGAAATGGCTATAACACCCTGTAAAAAAGCCCTACCCAGCATTTTGAAATTTTGGCAAGGATAAATCACTATAACAAAGCTACCCCAATGCTAAAAAATTACAAAAAAAATTTAGAAACACGGGATTTTGATGTACATTCATTTTCCCATTATTTGCGTTAAAAACCGGAAGTACGTCACAACAATGTGGAAACTAACGATAATTAGCACAATTGGGCTAATGTACACCATAATTACTCACGAAATAATTTTTTAATCGATAACATACCAAGTTATTGAATTTAGAAAATTTTTATAAGCAAAATGCGGAAATGGCTATAACACCCTGTGAGAAGGCCCTATTCAGCATTTTGAAATTTTGGCAAGGATAAATCACTATAACAAAGCTACCCCAATGCTAAAAAATTACAAAAAAAATTTAGAAACACGGGATTTTGATGTACATTCATTTTCCCATTATTTGCGTTAAAAACCGGAAGTACGTCACAACAATGTGGAAACTAACGATAATTAGCACAATTGGGCTAATGTACACCATAATTACTCACGAAATAATTTTTTAATCGATAACATACCAAGTTATTGAATTTAGAAAATTTTTATAAGCAAAATGCGGAAATGGCTATAACACCCTGTAAAAAAGCCCTACCCAGCATTTTGAAATTTTGGCAAGGATAAATCACTATAACAAAGCTACCCCAATGCTAAAAAATTACAAAAAAAATTTAGAAACACGGGATTTTGATGTACATTCATTTTCCCATTATTTGCGTTAAACACCGGAAGTACGTCACAACAATGTGGAAACTAACGATAATTAGCACAATTGGGCTAATGTACACCATAATTACTCACGAAATAATTTTTTAATCGATAACATACCAAGTTATTGAATTTAGAAAATTTTTATAAGCAAAATGCGGAAATGGCTATAACACCCTGTGAGAAGGCCCTATTCAGCATTTTGAAATTTTGGCAAGGATAAATCACTATAACAAAGCTACCCCAATGCTAAAAAATTACAAAAAAAATTTAGAAACACGGGATTTTGATGTACATTCATTTTCCCATTATTTGCGTTAAAAACCGGAAGTACGTCACAACAATGTGGAAACTAACGATAATTAGCACAATTGGGCTAATGTACACCATAATTACTCACGAAATAATTTTTTAATCGATAACATACCAAGTTATTGAATTTAGAAAATTTTTATAAGCAAAATGCGGAAATGGCTATAACACCCTGTAAAAAAGCCCTACCCAGCATTTTGAAATTTTGGCAAGGATAAATCACTATAACAAAGCTACCCCAATGCTAAAAAATTACAAAAAAAATTTAGAAACACGGGATTTTGATGTACATTCATTTTCCCATTATTTGCGTTAAACACCGGAAGTACGTCACAACAATGTGGAAACTAACGATAATTAGCACAATTGGGCTAATGTACACCATAATTACTCACGAAATAATTTTTTAATCGATAACATACCAAGTTATTGAATTTAGAAAATTTTTATAAGCAAAATGCGGAAATGGCTATAACACCCTGTGAGAAGGCCCTATTCAGCATTTTGAAATTTTGGCAAGGATAAATCACTATAACAAAGCTACCCCAATGCTAAAAAATTACAAAAAAAATTTAGAAACACGGGATTTTGATGTACATTCATTTTCCCATTATTTGCGTTAAAAACCGGAAGTACGTCACAACAATGTGGAAACTAACGATAATTAGCACAATTGGGCTAATGTACACCATAATTACTCACGAAATAATTTTTTAATCGATAACATACCAAGTTATTGAATTTAGAAAATTTTTATAAGCAAAATGCGGAAATGGCTATAACACCCTGTAAAAAAGCCCTACCCAGCATTTTGAAATTTTGGCAAGGATAAATCACTATAACAAAGCTACCCCAATGCTAAAAAATTACAAAAAAAATTTAGAAACACGGGATTTTGATGTACATTCATTTTCCCATTATTTGCGTTAAACACCGGAAGTACGTCACAACAATGTGGAAACTAACGATAATTAGCACAATTGGGCTAATGTACACCATAATTACTCACGAAATAATTTTTTAATCGATAACATACCAAGTTATTGAATTTAGAAAATTTTTATAAGCAAAATGCGGAAATGGCTATAACACCCTGTGAGAAGGCCCTATTCAGCATTTTGAAATTTTGGCAAGGATAAATCACTATAACAAAGCTACCCCAATGCTAAAAAATTACAAAAAAAATTTAGAAACACGGGATTTTGATGTACATTCATTTTCCCATTATTTGCGTTAAAAACCGGAAGTACGTCACAACAATGTGGAAACTAACGATAATTAGCACAATTGGGCTAATGTACACCATAATTACTCACGAAATAATTTTTTAATCGATAACATACCAAGTTATTGAATTTAGAAAATTTTTATAAGCAAAATGCGGAAATGGCTATAACACCCTGTAAAAAAGCCCTACCCAGCATTTTGAAATTTTGGCAAGGATAAATCACTATAACAAAGCTACCCCAATGCTAAAAAATTACAAAAAAAATTTAGAAACACGGGATTTTGATGTACATTCATTTTCCCATTATTTGCGTTAAACACCGGAAGTACGTCACAACAATGTGGAAACTAACGATAATTAGCACAATTGGGCTAATGTACACCATAATTACTCACGAAATAATTTTTTAATCGATAACATACCAAGTTATTGAATTTAGAAAATTTTTATAAGCAAAATGCGGAAATGGCTATAACACCCTGTAAAAAAGCCCTACCCAGCATTTTGAAATTTTGGCAAGGATAAATCACTATAACAAAGCTACCCCAATGCTAAAAAATTACAAAAAAAATTTAGAAACACGGGATTTTGATGTACATTCATTTTCCCATTATTTGCGTTAAAAACCGGAAGTACGTCACAACAATGTGGAAACTAACGATAATTAGCACAATTGGGCTAATGTACACCATAATTACTCACGAAATAATTTTTTAATCGATAACATACCAAGTTATTGAATTTAGAAAATTTTTATAAGCAAAATGCGGAAATGGCTATAACACCCTGTGAGAAGGCCCTATTCAGCATTTTGAAATTTTGGCAAGGATAAATCACTATAACAAAGCTACCCCAATGCTAAAAAATTACAAAAAAAATTTAGAAACACGGGATTTTGATGTACATTCATTTTCCCATTATTTGCGTTAAAAACCGGAAGTACGTCACAACAATGTGGAAACTAACGATAATTAGCACAATTGGGCTAATGTACACCATAATTACTCACGAAATAATTTTTTAATCGATAACATACCAAGTTATTGAATTTAGAAAATTTTTATAAGCAAAATGCGGAAATGGCTATAACACCCTGTAAAAAAGCCCTACCCAGCATTTTGAAATTTTGGCAAGGATAAATCACTATAACAAAGCTACCCCAATGCTAAAAAATTACAAAAAAAATTTAGAAACACGGGATTTTGATGTACATTCATTTTCCCATTATTTGCGTTAAACACCGGAAGTACGTCACAACAATGTGGAAACTAACGATAATTAGCACAATTGGGCTAATGTACACCATAATTACTCACGAAATAATTTTTTAATCGATAACATACCAAGTTATTGAATTTAGAAAATTTTTATAAGCAAAATGCGGAAATGGCTATAACACCCTGTGAGAAGGCCCTATTCAGCATTTTGAAATTTTGGCAAGGATAAATCACTATAACAAAGCTACCCCAATGCTAAAAAATTACAAAAAAAATTTAGAAACACGGGATTTTGATGTACATTCATTTTCCCATTATTTGCGTTAAAAACCGGAAGTACGTCACAACAATGTGGAAACTAACGATAATTAGCACAATTGGGCTAATGTACACCATAATTACTCACGAAATAATTTTTTAATCGATAACATACCAAGTTATTGAATTTAGAAAATTTTTATAAGCAAAATGCGGAAATGGCTATAACACCCTGTAAAAAAGCCCTACCCAGCATTTTGAAATTTTGGCAAGGATAAATCACTATAACAAAGCTACCCCAATGCTAAAAAATTACAAAAAAAATTTAGAAACACGGGATTTTGATGTACATTCATTTTCCCATTATTTGCGTTAAACACCGGAAGTACGTCACAACAATGTGGAAACTAACGATAATTAGCACAATTGGGCTAATGTACACCATAATTACTCACGAAATAATTTTTTAATCGATAACATACCAAGTTATTGAATTTAGAAAATTTTTATAAGCAAAATGCGGAAATGGCTATAACACCCTGTAAAAAAGCCCTACCCAGCATTTTGAAATTTTGGCAAGGATAAATCACTATAACAAAGCTACCCCAATGCTAAAAAATTACAAAAAAAATTTAGAAACACGGGATTTTGATGTACATTCATTTTCCCATTATTTGCGTTAAAAACCGGAAGTACGTCACAACAATGTGGAAACTAACGATAATTAGCACAATTGGGCTAATGTACACCATAATTACTCACGAAATAATTTTTTAATCGATAACATACCAAGTTATTGAATTTAGAAAATTTTTATAAGCAAAATGCGGAAATGGCTATAACACCCTGTGAGAAGGCCCTATTCAGCATTTTGAAATTTTGGCAAGGATAAATCACTATAACAAAGCTACCCCAATGCTAAAAAATTACAAAAAAAATTTAGAAACACGGGATTTTGATGTACATTCATTTTCCCATTATTTGCGTTAAAAACCGGAAGTACGTCACAACAATGTGGAAACTAACGATAATTAGCACAATTGGGCTAATGTACACCATAATTACTCACGAAATAATTTTTTAATCGATAACATACCAAGTTATTGAATTTAGAAAATTTTTATAAGCAAAATGCGGAAATGGCTATAACACCCTGTAAAAAAGCCCTACCCAGCATTTTGAAATTTTGGCAAGGATAAATCACTATAACAAAGCTACCCCAATGCTAAAAAATTACAAAAAAAATTTAGAAACACGGGATTTTGATGTACATTCATTTTCCCATTATTTGCGTTAAACACCGGAAGTACGTCACAACAATGTGGAAACTAACGATAATTAGCACAATTGGGCTAATGTACACCATAATTACTCACGAAATAATTTTTTAATCGATAACATACCAAGTTATTGAATTTAGAAAATTTTTATAAGCAAAATGCGGAAATGGCTATAACACCCTGTGAGAAGGCCCTATTCAGCATTTTGAAATTTTGGCAAGGATAAATCACTATAACAAAGCTACCCCAATGCTAAAAAATTACAAAAAAAATTTAGGAACACGGGATTTTGATGTACATTCATTTTCCCATTATTTGCGTTAAAAACCGGAAGTACGTCACAACAATGTGGAAACTAACGATAATTAGCACAATTGGGCTAATGTACACCATAATTACTCACGAAATAATTTTTTAATCGATAACATACCAAGTTATTGAATTTAGAAAATTTTTATAAGCAAAATGCGGAAATGGCTATAACACCCTGTAAAAAAGCCCTACCCAGCATTTTGAAATTTTGGCAAGGATAAATCACTATAACAAAGCTACCCCAATGCTAAAAAATTACAAAAAAAATTTAGAAACACGGGATTTTGATGTACATTCATTTTCCCATTATTTGCGTTAAACACCGGAAGTACGTCACAACAATGTGGAAACTAACGATAATTAGCACAATTGGGCTAATGTACACCATAATTACTCACGAAATAATTTTTTAATCGATAACATACCAAGTTATTGAATTTAGAAAATTTTTATAAGCAAAATGCGGAAATGGCTATAACACCCTGTGAGAAGGCCCTATTCAGCATTTTGAAATTTTGGCAAGGATAAATCACTATAACAAAGCTACCCCAATGCTAAAAAATTACAAAAAAAATTTAGAAACACGGGATTTTGATGTACATTCATTTTCCCATTATTTGCGTTAAAAACCGGAAGTACGTCACAACAATGTGGAAACTAACGATAATTAGCACAATTGGGCTAATGTACACCATAATTACTCACGAAATAATTTTTTAATCGATAACATACCAAGTTATTGAATTTAGAAAATTTTTATAAGCAAAATGCGGAAATGGCTATAACACCCTGTAAAAAAGCCCTACCCAGCATTTTGAAATTTTGGCAAGGATAAATCACTATAACAAAGCTACCCCAATGCTAAAAAATTACAAAAAAAATTTAGAAACACGGGATTTTGATGTACATTCATTTTCCCATTATTTGCGTTAAACACCGGAAGTACGTCACAACAATGTGGAAACTAACGATAATTAGCACAATTGGGCTAATGTACACCATAATTACTCACGAAATAATTTTTTAATCGATAACATACCAAGTTATTGAATTTAGAAAATTTTTATAAGCAAAATGCGGAAATGGCTATAACACCCTGTGAGAAGGCCCTATTCAGCATTTTGAAATTTTGGCAAGGATAAATCACTATAACAAAGCTACCCCAATGCTAAAAAATTACAAAAAAAATTTAGAAACACGGGATTTTGATGTACATTCATTTTCCCATTATTTGCGTTAAAAACCGGAAGTACGTCACAACAATGTGGAAACTAACGATAATTAGCACAATTGGGCTAATGTACACCATAATTACTCACGAAATAATTTTTTAATCGATAACATACCAAGTTATTGAATTTAGAAAATTTTTATAAGCAAAATGCGGAAATGGCTATAACACCCTGTAAAAAAGCCCTACCCAGCATTTTGAAATTTTGGCAAGGATAAATCACTATAACAAAGCTACCCCAATGCTAAAAAATTACAAAAAAAATTTAGAAACACGGGATTTTGATGTACATTCATTTTCCCATTATTTGCGTTAAACACCGGAAGTACGTCACAACAATGTGGAAACTAACGATAATTAGCACAATTGGGCTAATGTACACCATAATTACTCACGAAATAATTTTTTAATCGATAACATACCAAGTTATTGAATTTAGAAAATTTTTATAAGCAAAATGCGGAAATGGCTATAACACCCTGTAAAAAAGCCCTACCCAGCATTTTGAAATTTTGGCAAGGATAAATCACTATAACAAAGCTACCCCAATGCTAAAAAATTACAAAAAAAATTTAGAAACACGGGATTTTGATGTACATTCATTTTCCCATTATTTGCGTTAAAAACCGGAAGTACGTCACAACAATGTGGAAACTAACGATAATTAGCACAATTGGGCTAATGTACACCATAATTACTCACGAAATAATTTTTTAATCGATAACATACCAAGTTATTGAATTTAGAAAATTTTTATAAGCAAAATGCGGAAATGGCTATAACACCCTGTGAGAAGGCCCTATTCAGCATTTTGAAATTTTGGCAAGGATAAATCACTATAACAAAGCTACCCCAATGCTAAAAAATTACAAAAAAAATTTAGAAACACGGGATTTTGATGTACATTCATTTTCCCATTATTTGCGTTAAAAACCGGAAGTACGTCACAACAATGTGGAAACTAACGATAATTAGCACAATTGGGCTAATGTACACCATAATTACTCACGAAATAATTTTTTAATCGATAACATACCAAGTTATTGAATTTAGAAAATTTTTATAAGCAAAATGCGGAAATGGCTATAACACCCTGTAAAAAAGCCCTACCCAGCATTTTGAAATTTTGGCAAGGATAAATCACTATAACAAAGCTACCCCAATGCTAAAAAATTACAAAAAAAATTTAGAAACACGGGATTTTGATGTACATTCATTTTCCCATTATTTGCGTTAAACACCGGAAGTACGTCACAACAATGTGGAAACTAACGATAATTAGCACAATTGGGCTAATGTACACCATAATTACTCACGAAATAATTTTTTAATCGATAACATACCAAGTTATTGAATTTAGAAAATTTTTATAAGCAAAATGCGGAAATGGCTATAACACCCTGTGAGAAGGCCCTATTCAGCATTTTGAAATTTTGGCAAGGATAAATCACTATAACAAAGCTACCCCAATGCTAAAAAATTACAAAAAAAATTTAGAAACACGGGATTTTGATGTACATTCATTTTCCCATTATTTGCGTTAAAAACCGGAAGTACGTCACAACAATGTGGAAACTAACGATAATTAGCACAATTGGGCTAATGTACACCATAATTACTCACGAAATAATTTTTTAATCGATAACATACCAAGTTATTGAATTTAGAAAATTTTTATAAGCAAAATGCGGAAATGGCTATAACACCCTGTAAAAAAGCCCTACCCAGCATTTTGAAATTTTGGCAAGGATAAATCACTATAACAAAGCTACCCCAATGCTAAAAAATTACAAAAAAAATTTAGAAACACGGGATTTTGATGTACATTCATTTTCCCATTATTTGCGTTAAACACCGGAAGTACGTCACAACAATGTGGAAACTAACGATAATTAGCACAATTGGGCTAATGTACACCATAATTACTCACGAAATAATTTTTTAATCGATAACATACCAAGTTATTGAATTTAGAAAATTTTTATAAGCAAAATGCGGAAATGGCTATAACACCCTGTAAAAAAGCCCTACCCAGCATTTTGAAATTTTGGCAAGGATAAATCACTATAACAAAGCTACCCCAATGCTAAAAAATTACAAAAAAAATTTAGAAACACGGGATTTTGATGTACATTCATTTTCCCATTATTTGCGTTAAAAACCGGAAGTACGTCACAACAATGTGGAAACTAACGATAATTAGCACAATTGGGCTAATGTACACCATAATTACTCACGAAATAATTTTTTAATCGATAACATACCAAGTTATTGAATTTAGAAAATTTTTATAAGCAAAATGCGGAAATGGCTATAACACCCTGTGAGAAGGCCCTATTCAGCATTTTGAAATTTTGGCAAGGATAAATCACTATAACAAAGCTACCCCAATGCTAAAAAATTACAAAAAAAATTTAGAAACACGGGATTTTGATGTACATTCATTTTCCCATTATTTGCGTTAAAAACCGGAAGTACGTCACAACAATGTGGAAACTAACGATAATTAGCACAATTGGGCTAATGTACACCATAATTACTCACGAAATAATTTTTTAATCGATAACATACCAAGTTATTGAATTTAGAAAATTTTTATAAGCAAAATGCGGAAATGGCTATAACACCCTGTAAAAAAGCCCTACCCAGCATTTTGAAATTTTGGCAAGGATAAATCACTATAACAAAGCTACCCCAATGCTAAAAAATTACAAAAAAAATTTAGAAACACGGGATTTTGATGTACATTCATTTTCCCATTATTTGCGTTAAACACCGGAAGTACGTCACAACAATGTGGAAACTAACGATAATTAGCACAATTGGGCTAATGTACACCATAATTACTCACGAAATAATTTTTTAATCGATAACATACCAAGTTATTGAATTTAGAAAATTTTTATAAGCAAAATGCGGAAATGGCTATAACACCCTGTGAGAAGGCCCTATTCAGCATTTTGAAATTTTGGCAAGGATAAATCACTATAACAAAGCTACCCCAATGCTAAAAAATTACAAAAAAAATTTAGGAACACGGGATTTTGATGTACATTCATTTTCCCATTATTTGCGTTAAAAACCGGAAGTACGTCACAACAATGTGGAAACTAACGATAATTAGCACAATTGGGCTAATGTACACCATAATTACTCACGAAATAATTTTTTAATCGATAACATACCAAGTTATTGAATTTAGAAAATTTTTATAAGCAAAATGCGGAAATGGCTATAACACCCTGTAAAAAAGCCCTACCCAGCATTTTGAAATTTTGGCAAGGATAAATCACTATAACAAAGCTACCCCAATGCTAAAAAATTACAAAAAAAATTTAGAAACACGGGATTTTGATGTACATTCATTTTCCCATTATTTGCGTTAAACACCGGAAGTACGTCACAACAATGTGGAAACTAACGATAATTAGCACAATTGGGCTAATGTACACCATAATTACTCACGAAATAATTTTTTAATCGATAACATACCAAGTTATTGAATTTAGAAAATTTTTATAAGCAAAATGCGGAAATGGCTATAACACCCTGTGAGAAGGCCCTATTCAGCATTTTGAAATTTTGGCAAGGATAAATCACTATAACAAAGCTACCCCAATGCTAAAAAATTACAAAAAAAATTTAGAAACACGGGATTTTGATGTACATTCATTTTCCCATTATTTGCGTTAAAAACCGGAAGTACGTCACAACAATGTGGAAACTAACGATAATTAGCACAATTGGGCTAATGTACACCATAATTACTCACGAAATAATTTTTTAATCGATAACATACCAAGTTATTGAATTTAGAAAATTTTTATAAGCAAAATGCGGAAATGGCTATAACACCCTGTAAAAAAGCCCTACCCAGCATTTTGAAATTTTGGCAAGGATAAATCACTATAACAAAGCTACCCCAATGCTAAAAAATTACAAAAAAAATTTAGAAACACGGGATTTTGATGTACATTCATTTTCCCATTATTTGCGTTAAACACCGGAAGTACGTCACAACAATGTGGAAACTAACGATAATTAGCACAATTGGGCTAATGTACACCATAATTACTCACGAAATAATTTTTTAATCGATAACATACCAAGTTATTGAATTTAGAAAATTTTTATAAGCAAAATGCGGAAATGGCTATAACACCCTGTGAGAAGGCCCTATTCAGCATTTTGAAATTTTGGCAAGGATAAATCACTATAACAAAGCTACCCCAATGCTAAAAAATTACAAAAAAAATTTAGAAACACGGGATTTTGATGTACATTCATTTTCCCATTATTTGCGTTAAAAACCGGAAGTACGTCACAACAATGTGGAAACTAACGATAATTAGCACAATTGGGCTAATGTACACCATAATTACTCACGAAATAATTTTTTAATCGATAACATACCAAGTTATTGAATTTAGAAAATTTTTATAAGCAAAATGCGGAAATGGCTATAACACCCTGTAAAAAAGCCCTACCCAGCATTTTGAAATTTTGGCAAGGATAAATCACTATAACAAAGCTACCCCAATGCTAAAAAATTACAAAAAAAATTTAGAAACACGGGATTTTGATGTACATTCATTTTCCCATTATTTGCGTTAAACACCGGAAGTACGTCACAACAATGTGGAAACTAACGATAATTAGCACAATTGGGCTAATGTACACCATAATTACTCACGAAATAATTTTTTAATCGATAACATACCAAGTTATTGAATTTAGAAAATTTTTATAAGCAAAATGCGGAAATGGCTATAACACCCTGTAAAAAAGCCCTACCCAGCATTTTGAAATTTTGGCAAGGATAAATCACTATAACAAAGCTACCCCAATGCTAAAAAATTACAAAAAAAATTTAGAAACACGGGATTTTGATGTACATTCATTTTCCCATTATTTGCGTTAAAAACCGGAAGTACGTCACAACAATGTGGAAACTAACGATAATTAGCACAATTGGGCTAATGTACACCATAATTACTCACGAAATAATTTTTTAATCGATAACATACCAAGTTATTGAATTTAGAAAATTTTTATAAGCAAAATGCGGAAATGGCTATAACACCCTGTGAGAAGGCCCTATTCAGCATTTTGAAATTTTGGCAAGGATAAATCACTATAACAAAGCTACCCCAATGCTAAAAAATTACAAAAAAAATTTAGAAACACGGGATTTTGATGTACATTCATTTTCCCATTATTTGCGTTAAAAACCGGAAGTACGTCACAACAATGTGGAAACTAACGATAATTAGCACAATTGGGCTAATGTACACCATAATTACTCACGAAATAATTTTTTAATCGATAACATACCAAGTTATTGAATTTAGAAAATTTTTATAAGCAAAATGCGGAAATGGCTATAACACCCTGTAAAAAAGCCCTACCCAGCATTTTGAAATTTTGGCAAGGATAAATCACTATAACAAAGCTACCCCAATGCTAAAAAATTACAAAAAAAATTTAGAAACACGGGATTTTGATGTACATTCATTTTCCCATTATTTGCGTTAAAAACCGGAAGTACGTCACAACAATGTGGAAACTAACGATAATTAGCACAATTGGGCTAATGTACACCATAATTACTCACGAAATAATTTTTTAATCGATAACATACCAAGTTATTGAATTTAGAAAATTTTTATAAGCAAAATGCGGAAATGGCTATAACACCCTGTGAGAAGGCCCTATTCAGCATTTTGAAATTTTGGCAAGGATAAATCACTATAACAAAGCTACCCCAATGCTAAAAAATTACAAAAAAAATTTAGAAACACGGGATTTTGATGTACATTCATTTTCCCATTATTTGCGTTAAAAACCGGAAGTACGTCACAACAATGTGGAAACTAACGATAATTAGCACAATTGGGCTAATGTACACCATAATTACTCACGAAATAATTTTTTAATCGATAACATACCAAGTTATTGAATTTAGAAAATTTTTATAAGCAAAATGCGGAAATGGCTATAACACCCTGTAAAAAAGCCCTACCCAGCATTTTGAAATTTTGGCAAGGATAAATCACTATAACAAAGCTACCCCAATGCTAAAAAATTACAAAAAAAATTTAGAAACACGGGATTTTGATGTACATTCATTTTCCCATTATTTGCGTTAAACACCGGAAGTACGTCACAACAATGTGGAAACTAACGATAATTAGCACAATTGGGCTAATGTACACCATAATTACTCACGAAATAATTTTTTAATCGATAACATACCAAGTTATTGAATTTAGAAAATTTTTATAAGCAAAATGCGGAAATGGCTATAACACCCTGTGAGAAGGCCCTATTCAGCATTTTGAAATTTTGGCAAGGATAAATCACTATAACAAAGCTACCCCAATGCTAAAAAATTACAAAAAAAATTTAGGAACACGGGATTTTGATGTACATTCATTTTCCCATTATTTGCGTTAAAAACCGGAAGTACGTCACAACAATGTGGAAACTAACGATAATTAGCACAATTGGGCTAATGTACACCATAATTACTCACGAAATAATTTTTTAATCGATAACATACCAAGTTATTGAATTTAGAAAATTTTTATAAGCAAAATGCGGAAATGGCTATAACACCCTGTAAAAAAGCCCTACCCAGCATTTTGAAATTTTGGCAAGGATAAATCACTATAACAAAGCTACCCCAATGCTAAAAAATTACAAAAAAAATTTAGAAACACGGGATTTTGATGTACATTCATTTTCCCATTATTTGCGTTAAACACCGGAAGTACGTCACAACAATGTGGAAACTAACGATAATTAGCACAATTGGGCTAATGTACACCATAATTACTCACGAAATAATTTTTTAATCGATAACATACCAAGTTATTGAATTTAGAAAATTTTTATAAGCAAAATGCGGAAATGGCTATAACACCCTGTGAGAAGGCCCTATTCAGCATTTTGAAATTTTGGCAAGGATAAATCACTATAACAAAGCTACCCCAATGCTAAAAAATTACAAAAAAAATTTAGAAACACGGGATTTTGATGTACATTCATTTTCCCATTATTTGCGTTAAAAACCGGAAGTACGTCACAACAATGTGGAAACTAACGATAATTAGCACAATTGGGCTAATGTACACCATAATTACTCACGAAATAATTTTTTAATCGATAACATACCAAGTTATTGAATTTAGAAAATTTTTATAAGCAAAATGCGGAAATGGCTATAACACCCTGTAAAAAAGCCCTACCCAGCATTTTGAAATTTTGGCAAGGATAAATCACTATAACAAAGCTACCCCAATGCTAAAAAATTACAAAAAAAATTTAGAAACACGGGATTTTGATGTACATTCATTTTCCCATTATTTGCGTTAAACACCGGAAGTACGTCACAACAATGTGGAAACTAACGATAATTAGCACAATTGGGCTAATGTACACCATAATTACTCACGAAATAATTTTTTAATCGATAACATACCAAGTTATTGAATTTAGAAAATTTTTATAAGCAAAATGCGGAAATGGCTATAACACCCTGTGAGAAGGCCCTATTCAGCATTTTGAAATTTTGGCAAGGATAAATCACTATAACAAAGCTACCCCAATGCTAAAAAATTACAAAAAAAATTTAGAAACACGGGATTTTGATGTACATTCATTTTCCCATTATTTGCGTTAAAAACCGGAAGTACGTCACAACAATGTGGAAACTAACGATAATTAGCACAATTGGGCTAATGTACACCATAATTACTCACGAAATAATTTTTTAATCGATAACATACCAAGTTATTGAATTTAGAAAATTTTTATAAGCAAAATGCGGAAATGGCTATAACACCCTGTAAAAAAGCCCTACCCAGCATTTTGAAATTTTGGCAAGGATAAATCACTATAACAAAGCTACCCCAATGCTAAAAAATTACAAAAAAAATTTAGAAACACGGGATTTTGATGTACATTCATTTTCCCATTATTTGCGTTAAACACCGGAAGTACGTCACAACAATGTGGAAACTAACGATAATTAGCACAATTGGGCTAATGTACACCATAATTACTCACGAAATAATTTTTTAATCGATAACATACCAAGTTATTGAATTTAGAAAATTTTTATAAGCAAAATGCGGAAATGGCTATAACACCCTGTAAAAAAGCCCTACCCAGCATTTTGAAATTTTGGCAAGGATAAATCACTATAACAAAGCTACCCCAATGCTAAAAAATTACAAAAAAAATTTAGAAACACGGGATTTTGATGTACATTCATTTTCCCATTATTTGCGTTAAAAACCGGAAGTACGTCACAACAATGTGGAAACTAACGATAATTAGCACAATTGGGCTAATGTACACCATAATTACTCACGAAATAATTTTTTAATCGATAACATACCAAGTTATTGAATTTAGAAAATTTTTATAAGCAAAATGCGGAAATGGCTATAACACCCTGTGAGAAGGCCCTATTCAGCATTTTGAAATTTTGGCAAGGATAAATCACTATAACAAAGCTACCCCAATGCTAAAAAATTACAAAAAAAATTTAGAAACACGGGATTTTGATGTACATTCATTTTCCCATTATTTGCGTTAAAAACCGGAAGTACGTCACAACAATGTGGAAACTAACGATAATTAGCACAATTGGGCTAATGTACACCATAATTACTCACGAAATAATTTTTTAATCGATAACATACCAAGTTATTGAATTTAGAAAATTTTTATAAGCAAAATGCGGAAATGGCTATAACACCCTGTAAAAAAGCCCTACCCAGCATTTTGAAATTTTGGCAAGGATAAATCACTATAACAAAGCTACCCCAATGCTAAAAAATTACAAAAAAAATTTAGAAACACGGGATTTTGATGTACATTCATTTTCCCATTATTTGCGTTAAACACCGGAAGTACGTCACAACAATGTGGAAACTAACGATAATTAGCACAATTGGGCTAATGTACACCATAATTACTCACGAAATAATTTTTTAATCGATAACATACCAAGTTATTGAATTTAGAAAATTTTTATAAGCAAAATGCGGAAATGGCTATAACACCCTGTGAGAAGGCCCTATTCAGCATTTTGAAATTTTGGCAAGGATAAATCACTATAACAAAGCTACCCCAATGCTAAAAAATTACAAAAAAAATTTAGAAACACGGGATTTTGATGTACATTCATTTTCCCATTATTTGCGTTAAAAACCGGAAGTACGTCACAACAATGTGGAAACTAACGATAATTAGCACAATTGGGCTAATGTACACCATAATTACTCACGAAATAATTTTTTAATCGATAACATACCAAGTTATTGAATTTAGAAAATTTTTATAAGCAAAATGCGGAAATGGCTATAACACCCTGTAAAAAAGCCCTACCCAGCATTTTGAAATTTTGGCAAGGATAAATCACTATAACAAAGCTACCCCAATGCTAAAAAATTACAAAAAAAATTTAGAAACACGGGATTTTGATGTACATTCATTTTCCCATTATTTGCGTTAAACACCGGAAGTACGTCACAACAATGTGGAAACTAACGATAATTAGCACAATTGGGCTAATGTACACCATAATTACTCACGAAATAATTTTTTAATCGATAACATACCAAGTTATTGAATTTAGAAAATTTTTATAAGCAAAATGCGGAAATGGCTATAACACCCTGTAAAAAAGCCCTACCCAGCATTTTGAAATTTTGGCAAGGATAAATCACTATAACAAAGCTACCCCAATGCTAAAAAATTACAAAAAAAATTTAGAAACACGGGATTTTGATGTACATTCATTTTCCCATTATTTGCGTTAAAAACCGGAAGTACGTCACAACAATGTGGAAACTAACGATAATTAGCACAATTGGGCTAATGTACACCATAATTACTCACGAAATAATTTTTTAATCGATAACATACCAAGTTATTGAATTTAGAAAATTTTTATAAGCAAAATGCGGAAATGGCTATAACACCCTGTGAGAAGGCCCTATTCAGCATTTTGAAATTTTGGCAAGGATAAATCACTATAACAAAGCTACCCCAATGCTAAAAAATTACAAAAAAAATTTAGAAACACGGGATTTTGATGTACATTCATTTTCCCATTATTTGCGTTAAAAACCGGAAGTACGTCACAACAATGTGGAAACTAACGATAATTAGCACAATTGGGCTAATGTACACCATAATTACTCACGAAATAATTTTTTAATCGATAACATACCAAGTTATTGAATTTAGAAAATTTTTATAAGCAAAATGCGGAAATGGCTATAACACCCTGTAAAAAAGCCCTACCCAGCATTTTGAAATTTTGGCAAGGATAAATCACTATAACAAAGCTACCCCAATGCTAAAAAATTACAAAAAAAATTTAGAAACACGGGATTTTGATGTACATTCATTTTCCCATTATTTGCGTTAAACACCGGAAGTACGTCACAACAATGTGGAAACTAACGATAATTAGCACAATTGGGCTAATGTACACCATAATTACTCACGAAATAATTTTTTAATCGATAACATACCAAGTTATTGAATTTAGAAAATTTTTATAAGCAAAATGCGGAAATGGCTATAACACCCTGTGAGAAGGCCCTATTCAGCATTTTGAAATTTTGGCAAGGATAAATCACTATAACAAAGCTACCCCAATGCTAAAAAATTACAAAAAAAATTTAGGAACACGGGATTTTGATGTACATTCATTTTCCCATTATTTGCGTTAAAAACCGGAAGTACGTCACAACAATGTGGAAACTAACGATAATTAGCACAATTGGGCTAATGTACACCATAATTACTCACGAAATAATTTTTTAATCGATAACATACCAAGTTATTGAATTTAGAAAATTTTTATAAGCAAAATGCGGAAATGGCTATAACACCCTGTAAAAAAGCCCTACCCAGCATTTTGAAATTTTGGCAAGGATAAATCACTATAACAAAGCTACCCCAATGCTAAAAAATTACAAAAAAAATTTAGAAACACGGGATTTTGATGTACATTCATTTTCCCATTATTTGCGTTAAACACCGGAAGTACGTCACAACAATGTGGAAACTAACGATAATTAGCACAATTGGGCTAATGTACACCATAATTACTCACGAAATAATTTTTTAATCGATAACATACCAAGTTATTGAATTTAGAAAATTTTTATAAGCAAAATGCGGAAATGGCTATAACACCCTGTGAGAAGGCCCTATTCAGCATTTTGAAATTTTGGCAAGGATAAATCACTATAACAAAGCTACCCCAATGCTAAAAAATTACAAAAAAAATTTAGAAACACGGGATTTTGATGTACATTCATTTTCCCATTATTTGCGTTAAAAACCGGAAGTACGTCACAACAATGTGGAAACTAACGATAATTAGCACAATTGGGCTAATGTACACCATAATTACTCACGAAATAATTTTTTAATCGATAACATACCAAGTTATTGAATTTAGAAAATTTTTATAAGCAAAATGCGGAAATGGCTATAACACCCTGTAAAAAAGCCCTACCCAGCATTTTGAAATTTTGGCAAGGATAAATCACTATAACAAAGCTACCCCAATGCTAAAAAATTACAAAAAAAATTTAGAAACACGGGATTTTGATGTACATTCATTTTCCCATTATTTGCGTTAAACACCGGAAGTACGTCACAACAATGTGGAAACTAACGATAATTAGCACAATTGGGCTAATGTACACCATAATTACTCACGAAATAATTTTTTAATCGATAACATACCAAGTTATTGAATTTAGAAAATTTTTATAAGCAAAATGCGGAAATGGCTATAACACCCTGTGAGAAGGCCCTATTCAGCATTTTGAAATTTTGGCAAGGATAAATCACTATAACAAAGCTACCCCAATGCTAAAAAATTACAAAAAAAATTTAGAAACACGGGATTTTGATGTACATTCATTTTCCCATTATTTGCGTTAAAAACCGGAAGTACGTCACAACAATGTGGAAACTAACGATAATTAGCACAATTGGGCTAATGTACACCATAATTACTCACGAAATAATTTTTTAATCGATAACATACCAAGTTATTGAATTTAGAAAATTTTTATAAGCAAAATGCGGAAATGGCTATAACACCCTGTAAAAAAGCCCTACCCAGCATTTTGAAATTTTGGCAAGGATAAATCACTATAACAAAGCTACCCCAATGCTAAAAAATTACAAAAAAAATTTAGAAACACGGGATTTTGATGTACATTCATTTTCCCATTATTTGCGTTAAACACCGGAAGTACGTCACAACAATGTGGAAACTAACGATAATTAGCACAATTGGGCTAATGTACACCATAATTACTCACGAAATAATTTTTTAATCGATAACATACCAAGTTATTGAATTTAGAAAATTTTTATAAGCAAAATGCGGAAATGGCTATAACACCCTGTAAAAAAGCCCTACCCAGCATTTTGAAATTTTGGCAAGGATAAATCACTATAACAAAGCTACCCCAATGCTAAAAAATTACAAAAAAAATTTAGAAACACGGGATTTTGATGTACATTCATTTTCCCATTATTTGCGTTAAAAACCGGAAGTACGTCACAACAATGTGGAAACTAACGATAATTAGCACAATTGGGCTAATGTACACCATAATTACTCACGAAATAATTTTTTAATCGATAACATACCAAGTTATTGAATTTAGAAAATTTTTATAAGCAAAATGCGGAAATGGCTATAACACCCTGTAAAAAAGCCCTACCCAGCATTTTGAAATTTTGGCAAGGATAAATCACTATAACAAAGCTACCCCAATGCTAAAAAATTACAAAAAAAATTTAGAAACACGGGATTTTGATGTACATTCATTTTCCCATTATTTGCGTTAAACACCGGAAGTACGTCACAACAATGTGGAAACTAACGATAATTAGCACAATTGGGCTAATGTACACCATAATTACTCACGAAATAATTTTTTAATCGATAACATACCAAGTTATTGAATTTAGAAAATTTTTATAAGCAAAATGCGGAAATGGCTATAACACCCTGTAAAAAAGCCCTACCCAGCATTTTGAAATTTTGGCAAGGATAAATCACTATAACAAAGCTACCCCAATGCTAAAAAATTACAAAAAAAATTTAGAAACACGGGATTTTGATGTACATTCATTTTCCCATTATTTGCGTTAAAAACCGGAAGTACGTCACAACAATGTGGAAACTAACGATAATTAGCACAATTGGGCTAATGTACACCATAATTACTCACGAAATAATTTTTTAATCGATAACATACCAAGTTATTGAATTTAGAAAATTTTTATAAGCAAAATGCGGAAATGGCTATAACACCCTGTGAGAAGGCCCTATTCAGCATTTTGAAATTTTGGCAAGGATAAATCACTATAACAAAGCTACCCCAATGCTAAAAAATTACAAAAAAAATTTAGAAACACGGGATTTTGATGTACATTCATTTTCCCATTATTTGCGTTAAAAACCGGAAGTACGTCACAACAATGTGGAAACTAACGATAATTAGCACAATTGGGCTAATGTACACCATAATTACTCACGAAATAATTTTTTAATCGATAACATACCAAGTTATTGAATTTAGAAAATTTTTATAAGCAAAATGCGGAAATGGCTATAACACCCTGTAAAAAAGCCCTACCCAGCATTTTGAAATTTTGGCAAGGATAAATCACTATAACAAAGCTACCCCAATGCTAAAAAATTACAAAAAAAATTTAGAAACACGGGATTTTGATGTACATTCATTTTCCCATTATTTGCGTTAAACACCGGAAGTACGTCACAACAATGTGGAAACTAACGATAATTAGCACAATTGGGCTAATGTACACCATAATTACTCACGAAATAATTTTTTAATCGATAACATACCAAGTTATTGAATTTAGAAAATTTTTATAAGCAAAATGCGGAAATGGCTATAACACCCTGTAAAAAAGCCCTACCCAGCATTTTGAAATTTTGGCAAGGATAAATCACTATAACAAAGCTACCCCAATGCTAAAAAATTACAAAAAAAATTTAGAAACACGGGATTTTGATGTACATTCATTTTCCCATTATTTGCGTTAAACACCGGAAGTACGTCACAACAATGTGGAAACTAACGATAATTAGCACAATTGGGCTAATGTACACCATAATTACTCACGAAATAATTTTTTAATCGATAACATACCAAGTTATTGAATTTAGAAAATTTTTATAAGCAAAATGCGGAAATGGCTATAACACCCTGTAAAAAAGCCCTACCCAGCATTTTGAAATTTTGGCAAGGATAAATCACTATAACAAAGCTACCCCAATGCTAAAAAATTACAAAAAAAATTTAGAAACACGGGATTTTGATGTACATTCATTTTCCCATTATTTGCGTTAAAAACCGGAAGTACGTCACAACAATGTGGAAACTAACGATAATTAGCACAATTGGGCTAATGTACACCATAATTACTCACGAAATAATTTTTTAATCGATAACATACCAAGTTATTGAATTTAGAAAATTTTTATAAGCAAAATGCGGAAATGGCTATAACACCCTGTGAGAAGGCCCTATTCAGCATTTTGAAATTTTGGCAAGGATAAATCACTATAACAAAGCTACCCCAATGCTAAAAAATTACAAAAAAAATTTAGAAACACGGGATTTTGATGTACATTCATTTTCCCATTATTTGCGTTAAAAACCGGAAGTACGTCACAACAATGTGGAAACTAACGATAATTAGCACAATTGGGCTAATGTACACCATAATTACTCACGAAATAATTTTTTAATCGATAACATACCAAGTTATTGAATTTAGAAAATTTTTATAAGCAAAATGCGGAAATGGCTATAACACCCTGTAAAAAAGCCCTACCCAGCATTTTGAAATTTTGGCAAGGATAAATCACTATAACAAAGCTACCCCAATGCTAAAAAATTACAAAAAAAATTTAGAAACACGGGATTTTGATGTACATTCATTTTCCCATTATTTGCGTTAAACACCGGAAGTACGTCACAACAATGTGGAAACTAACGATAATTAGCACAATTGGGCTAATGTACACCATAATTACTCACGAAATAATTTTTTAATCGATAACATACCAAGTTATTGAATTTAGAAAATTTTTATAAGCAAAATGCGGAAATGGCTATAACACCCTGTGAGAAGGCCCTATTCAGCATTTTGAAATTTTGGCAAGGATAAATCACTATAACAAAGCTACCCCAATGCTAAAAAATTACAAAAAAAATTTAGAAACACGGGATTTTGATGTACATTCATTTTCCCATTATTTGCGTTAAAAACCGGAAGTACGTCACAACAATGTGGAAACTAACGATAATTAGCACAATTGGGCTAATGTACACCATAATTACTCACGAAATAATTTTTTAATCGATAACATACCAAGTTATTGAATTTAGAAAATTTTTATAAGCAAAATGCGGAAATGGCTATAACACCCTGTAAAAAAGCCCTACCCAGCATTTTGAAATTTTGGCAAGGATAAATCACTATAACAAAGCTACCCCAATGCTAAAAAATTACAAAAAAAATTTAGAAACACGGGATTTTGATGTACATTCATTTTCCCATTATTTGCGTTAAACACCGGAAGTACGTCACAACAATGTGGAAACTAACGATAATTAGCACAATTGGGCTAATGTACACCATAATTACTCACGAAATAATTTTTTAATCGATAACATACCAAGTTATTGAATTTAGAAAATTTTTATAAGCAAAATGCGGAAATGGCTATAACACCCTGTGAGAAGGCCCTATTCAGCATTTTGAAATTTTGGCAAGGATAAATCACTATAACAAAGCTACCCCAATGCTAAAAAATTACAAAAAAAATTTAGAAACACGGGATTTTGATGTACATTCATTTTCCCATTATTTGCGTTAAAAACCGGAAGTACGTCACAACAATGTGGAAACTAACGATAATTAGCACAATTGGGCTAATGTACACCATAATTACTCACGAAATAATTTTTTAATCGATAACATACCAAGTTATTGAATTTAGAAAATTTTTATAAGCAAAATGCGGAAATGGCTATAACACCCTGTAAAAAAGCCCTACCCAGCATTTTGAAATTTTGGCAAGGATAAATCACTATAACAAAGCTACCCCAATGCTAAAAAATTACAAAAAAAATTTAGAAACACGGGATTTTGATGTACATTCATTTTCCCATTATTTGCGTTAAACACCGGAAGTACGTCACAACAATGTGGAAACTAACGATAATTAGCACAATTGGGCTAATGTACACCATAATTACTCACGAAATAATTTTTTAATCGATAACATACCAAGTTATTGAATTTAGAAAATTTTTATAAGCAAAATGCGGAAATGGCTATAACACCCTGTAAAAAAGCCCTACCCAGCATTTTGAAATTTTGGCAAGGATAAATCACTATAACAAAGCTACCCCAATGCTAAAAAATTACAAAAAAAATTTAGAAACACGGGATTTTGATGTACATTCATTTTCCCATTATTTGCGTTAAAAACCGGAAGTACGTCACAACAATGTGGAAACTAACGATAATTAGCACAATTGGGCTAATGTACACCATAATTACTCACGAAATAATTTTTTAATCGATAACATACCAAGTTATTGAATTTAGAAAATTTTTATAAGCAAAATGCGGAAATGGCTATAACACCCTGTGAGAAGGCCCTATTCAGCATTTTGAAATTTTGGCAAGGATAAATCACTATAACAAAGCTACCCCAATGCTAAAAAATTACAAAAAAAATTTAGAAACACGGGATTTTGATGTACATTCATTTTCCCATTATTTGCGTTAAAAACCGGAAGTACGTCACAACAATGTGGAAACTAACGATAATTAGCACAATTGGGCTAATGTACACCATAATTACTCACGAAATAATTTTTTAATCGATAACATACCAAGTTATTGAATTTAGAAAATTTTTATAAGCAAAATGCGGAAATGGCTATAACACCCTGTAAAAAAGCCCTACCCAGCATTTTGAAATTTTGGCAAGGATAAATCACTATAACAAAGCTACCCCAATGCTAAAAAATTACAAAAAAAATTTAGAAACACGGGATTTTGATGTACATTCATTTTCCCATTATTTGCGTTAAACACCGGAAGTACGTCACAACAATGTGGAAACTAACGATAATTAGCACAATTGGGCTAATGTACACCATAATTACTCACGAAATAATTTTTTAATCGATAACATACCAAGTTATTGAATTTAGAAAATTTTTATAAGCAAAATGCGGAAATGGCTATAACACCCTGTGAGAAGGCCCTATTCAGCATTTTGAAATTTTGGCAAGGATAAATCACTATAACAAAGCTACCCCAATGCTAAAAAATTACAAAAAAAATTTAGAAACACGGGATTTTGATGTACATTCATTTTCCCATTATTTGCGTTAAAAACCGGAAGTACGTCACAACAATGTGGAAACTAACGATAATTAGCACAATTGGGCTAATGTACACCATAATTACTCACGAAATAATTTTTTAATCGATAACATACCAAGTTATTGAATTTAGAAAATTTTTATAAGCAAAATGCGGAAATGGCTATAACACCCTGTAAAAAAGCCCTACCCAGCATTTTGAAATTTTGGCAAGGATAAATCACTATAACAAAGCTACCCCAATGCTAAAAAATTACAAAAAAAATTTAGAAACACGGGATTTTGATGTACATTCATTTTCCCATTATTTGCGTTAAACACCGGAAGTACGTCACAACAATGTGGAAACTAACGATAATTAGCACAATTGGGCTAATGTACACCATAATTACTCACGAAATAATTTTTTAATCGATAACATACCAAGTTATTGAATTTAGAAAATTTTTATAAGCAAAATGCGGAAATGGCTATAACACCCTGTGAGAAGGCCCTATTCAGCATTTTGAAATTTTGGCAAGGATAAATCACTATAACAAAGCTACCCCAATGCTAAAAAATTACAAAAAAAATTTAGAAACACGGGATTTTGATGTACATTCATTTTCCCATTATTTGCGTTAAAAACCGGAAGTACGTCACAACAATGTGGAAACTAACGATAATTAGCACAATTGGGCTAATGTACACCATAATTACTCACGAAATAATTTTTTAATCGATAACATACCAAGTTATTGAATTTAGAAAATTTTTATAAGCAAAATGCGGAAATGGCTATAACACCCTGTAAAAAAGCCCTACCCAGCATTTTGAAATTTTGGCAAGGATAAATCACTATAACAAAGCTACCCCAATGCTAAAAAATTACAAAAAAAATTTAGAAACACGGGATTTTGATGTACATTCATTTTCCCATTATTTGCGTTAAACACCGGAAGTACGTCACAACAATGTGGAAACTAACGATAATTAGCACAATTGGGCTAATGTACACCATAATTACTCACGAAATAATTTTTTAATCGATAACATACCAAGTTATTGAATTTAGAAAATTTTTATAAGCAAAATGCGGAAATGGCTATAACACCCTGTGAGAAGGCCCTATTCAGCATTTTGAAATTTTGGCAAGGATAAATCACTATAACAAAGCTACCCCAATGCTAAAAAATTACAAAAAAAATTTAGAAACACGGGATTTTGATGTACATTCATTTTCCCATTATTTGCGTTAAAAACCGGAAGTACGTCACAACAATGTGGAAACTAACGATAATTAGCACAATTGGGCTAATGTACACCATAATTACTCACGAAATAATTTTTTAATCGATAACATACCAAGTTATTGAATTTAGAAAATTTTTATAAGCAAAATGCGGAAATGGCTATAACACCCTGTAAAAAAGCCCTACCCAGCATTTTGAAATTTTGGCAAGGATAAATCACTATAACAAAGCTACCCCAATGCTAAAAAATTACAAAAAAAATTTAGAAACACGGGATTTTGATGTACATTCATTTTCCCATTATTTGCGTTAAACACCGGAAGTACGTCACAACAATGTGGAAACTAACGATAATTAGCACAATTGGGCTAATGTACACCATAATTACTCACGAAATAATTTTTTAATCGATAACATACCAAGTTATTGAATTTAGAAAATTTTTATAAGCAAAATGCGGAAATGGCTATAACACCCTGTAAAAAAGCCCTACCCAGCATTTTGAAATTTTGGCAAGGATAAATCACTATAACAAAGCTACCCCAATGCTAAAAAATTACAAAAAAAATTTAGAAACACGGGATTTTGATGTACATTCATTTTCCCATTATTTGCGTTAAAAACCGGAAGTACGTCACAACAATGTGGAAACTAACGATAATTAGCACAATTGGGCTAATGTACACCATAATTACTCACGAAATAATTTTTTAATCGATAACATACCAAGTTATTGAATTTAGAAAATTTTTATAAGCAAAATGCGGAAATGGCTATAACACCCTGTGAGAAGGCCCTATTCAGCATTTTGAAATTTTGGCAAGGATAAATCACTATAACAAAGCTACCCCAATGCTAAAAAATTACAAAAAAAATTTAGAAACACGGGATTTTGATGTACATTCATTTTCCCATTATTTGCGTTAAAAACCGGAAGTACGTCACAACAATGTGGAAACTAACGATAATTAGCACAATTGGGCTAATGTACACCATAATTACTCACGAAATAATTTTTTAATCGATAACATACCAAGTTATTGAATTTAGAAAATTTTTATAAGCAAAATGCGGAAATGGCTATAACACCCTGTAAAAAAGCCCTACCCAGCATTTTGAAATTTTGGCAAGGATAAATCACTATAACAAAGCTACCCCAATGCTAAAAAATTACAAAAAAAATTTAGAAACACGGGATTTTGATGTACATTCATTTTCCCATTATTTGCGTTAAACACCGGAAGTACGTCACAACAATGTGGAAACTAACGATAATTAGCACAATTGGGCTAATGTACACCATAATTACTCACGAAATAATTTTTTAATCGATAACATACCAAGTTATTGAATTTAGAAAATTTTTATAAGCAAAATGCGGAAATGGCTATAACACCCTGTGAGAAGGCCCTATTCAGCATTTTGAAATTTTGGCAAGGATAAATCACTATAACAAAGCTACCCCAATGCTAAAAAATTACAAAAAAAATTTAGAAACACGGGATTTTGATGTACATTCATTTTCCCATTATTTGCGTTAAAAACCGGAAGTACGTCACAACAATGTGGAAACTAACGATAATTAGCACAATTGGGCTAATGTACACCATAATTACTCACGAAATAATTTTTTAATCGATAACATACCAAGTTATTGAATTTAGAAAATTTTTATAAGCAAAATGCGGAAATGGCTATAACACCCTGTAAAAAAGCCCTACCCAGCATTTTGAAATTTTGGCAAGGATAAATCACTATAACAAAGCTACCCCAATGCTAAAAAATTACAAAAAAAATTTAGAAACACGGGATTTTGATGTACATTCATTTTCCCATTATTTGCGTTAAACACCGGAAGTACGTCACAACAATGTGGAAACTAACGATAATTAGCACAATTGGGCTAATGTACACCATAATTACTCACGAAATAATTTTTTAATCGATAACATACCAAGTTATTGAATTTAGAAAATTTTTATAAGCAAAATGCGGAAATGGCTATAACACCCTGTGAGAAGGCCCTATTCAGCATTTTGAAATTTTGGCAAGGATAAATCACTATAACAAAGCTACCCCAATGCTAAAAAATTACAAAAAAAATTTAGAAACACGGGATTTTGATGTACATTCATTTTCCCATTATTTGCGTTAAAAACCGGAAGTACGTCACAACAATGTGGAAACTAACGATAATTAGCACAATTGGGCTAATGTACACCATAATTACTCACGAAATAATTTTTTAATCGATAACATACCAAGTTATTGAATTTAGAAAATTTTTATAAGCAAAATGCGGAAATGGCTATAACACCCTGTAAAAAAGCCCTACCCAGCATTTTGAAATTTTGGCAAGGATAAATCACTATAACAAAGCTACCCCAATGCTAAAAAATTACAAAAAAAATTTAGAAACACGGGATTTTGATGTACATTCATTTTCCCATTATTTGCGTTAAACACCGGAAGTACGTCACAACAATGTGGAAACTAACGATAATTAGCACAATTGGGCTAATGTACACCATAATTACTCACGAAATAATTTTTTAATCGATAACATACCAAGTTATTGAATTTAGAAAATTTTTATAAGCAAAATGCGGAAATGGCTATAACACCCTGTGAGAAGGCCCTATTCAGCATTTTGAAATTTTGGCAAGGATAAATCACTATAACAAAGCTACCCCAATGCTAAAAAATTACAAAAAAAATTTAGAAACACGGGATTTTGATGTACATTCATTTTCCCATTATTTGCGTTAAAAACCGGAAGTACGTCACAACAATGTGGAAACTAACGATAATTAGCACAATTGGGCTAATGTACACCATAATTACTCACGAAATAATTTTTTAATCGATAACATACCAAGTTATTGAATTTAGAAAATTTTTATAAGCAAAATGCGGAAATGGCTATAACACCCTGTAAAAAAGCCCTACCCAGCATTTTGAAATTTTGGCAAGGATAAATCACTATAACAAAGCTACCCCAATGCTAAAAAATTACAAAAAAAATTTAGAAACACGGGATTTTGATGTACATTCATTTTCCCATTATTTGCGTTAAACACCGGAAGTACGTCACAACAATGTGGAAACTAACGATAATTAGCACAATTGGGCTAATGTACACCATAATTACTCACGAAATAATTTTTTAATCGATAACATACCAAGTTATTGAATTTAGAAAATTTTTATAAGCAAAATGCGGAAATGGCTATAACACCCTGTAAAAAAGCCCTACCCAGCATTTTGAAATTTTGGCAAGGATAAATCACTATAACAAAGCTACCCCAATGCTAAAAAATTACAAAAAAAATTTAGAAACACGGGATTTTGATGTACATTCATTTTCCCATTATTTGCGTTAAAAACCGGAAGTACGTCACAACAATGTGGAAACTAACGATAATTAGCACAATTGGGCTAATGTACACCATAATTACTCACGAAATAATTTTTTAATCGATAACATACCAAGTTATTGAATTTAGAAAATTTTTATAAGCAAAATGCGGAAATGGCTATAACACCCTGTGAGAAGGCCCTATTCAGCATTTTGAAATTTTGGCAAGGATAAATCACTATAACAAAGCTACCCCAATGCTAAAAAATTACAAAAAAAATTTAGAAACACGGGATTTTGATGTACATTCATTTTCCCATTATTTGCGTTAAAAACCGGAAGTACGTCACAACAATGTGGAAACTAACGATAATTAGCACAATTGGGCTAATGTACACCATAATTACTCACGAAATAATTTTTTAATCGATAACATACCAAGTTATTGAATTTAGAAAATTTTTATAAGCAAAATGCGGAAATGGCTATAACACCCTGTAAAAAAGCCCTACCCAGCATTTTGAAATTTTGGCAAGGATAAATCACTATAACAAAGCTACCCCAATGCTAAAAAATTACAAAAAAAATTTAGAAACACGGGATTTTGATGTACATTCATTTTCCCATTATTTGCGTTAAACACCGGAAGTACGTCACAACAATGTGGAAACTAACGATAATTAGCACAATTGGGCTAATGTACACCATAATTACTCACGAAATAATTTTTTAATCGATAACATACCAAGTTATTGAATTTAGAAAATTTTTATAAGCAAAATGCGGAAATGGCTATAACACCCTGTGAGAAGGCCCTATTCAGCATTTTGAAATTTTGGCAAGGATAAATCACTATAACAAAGCTACCCCAATGCTAAAAAATTACAAAAAAAATTTAGGAACACGGGATTTTGATGTACATTCATTTTCCCATTATTTGCGTTAAAAACCGGAAGTACGTCACAACAATGTGGAAACTAACGATAATTAGCACAATTGGGCTAATGTACACCATAATTACTCACGAAATAATTTTTTAATCGATAACATACCAAGTTATTGAATTTAGAAAATTTTTATAAGCAAAATGCGGAAATGGCTATAACACCCTGTAAAAAAGCCCTACCCAGCATTTTGAAATTTTGGCAAGGATAAATCACTATAACAAAGCTACCCCAATGCTAAAAAATTACAAAAAAAATTTAGAAACACGGGATTTTGATGTACATTCATTTTCCCATTATTTGCGTTAAACACCGGAAGTACGTCACAACAATGTGGAAACTAACGATAATTAGCACAATTGGGCTAATGTACACCATAATTACTCACGAAATAATTTTTTAATCGATAACATACCAAGTTATTGAATTTAGAAAATTTTTATAAGCAAAATGCGGAAATGGCTATAACACCCTGTGAGAAGGCCCTATTCAGCATTTTGAAATTTTGGCAAGGATAAATCACTATAACAAAGCTACCCCAATGCTAAAAAATTACAAAAAAAATTTAGAAACACGGGATTTTGATGTACATTCATTTTCCCATTATTTGCGTTAAAAACCGGAAGTACGTCACAACAATGTGGAAACTAACGATAATTAGCACAATTGGGCTAATGTACACCATAATTACTCACGAAATAATTTTTTAATCGATAACATACCAAGTTATTGAATTTAGAAAATTTTTATAAGCAAAATGCGGAAATGGCTATAACACCCTGTAAAAAAGCCCTACCCAGCATTTTGAAATTTTGGCAAGGATAAATCACTATAACAAAGCTACCCCAATGCTAAAAAATTACAAAAAAAATTTAGAAACACGGGATTTTGATGTACATTCATTTTCCCATTATTTGCGTTAAACACCGGAAGTACGTCACAACAATGTGGAAACTAACGATAATTAGCACAATTGGGCTAATGTACACCATAATTACTCACGAAATAATTTTTTAATCGATAACATACCAAGTTATTGAATTTAGAAAATTTTTATAAGCAAAATGCGGAAATGGCTATAACACCCTGTGAGAAGGCCCTATTCAGCATTTTGAAATTTTGGCAAGGATAAATCACTATAACAAAGCTACCCCAATGCTAAAAAATTACAAAAAAAATTTAGAAACACGGGATTTTGATGTACATTCATTTTCCCATTATTTGCGTTAAAAACCGGAAGTACGTCACAACAATGTGGAAACTAACGATAATTAGCACAATTGGGCTAATGTACACCATAATTACTCACGAAATAATTTTTTAATCGATAACATACCAAGTTATTGAATTTAGAAAATTTTTATAAGCAAAATGCGGAAATGGCTATAACACCCTGTAAAAAAGCCCTACCCAGCATTTTGAAATTTTGGCAAGGATAAATCACTATAACAAAGCTACCCCAATGCTAAAAAATTACAAAAAAAATTTAGAAACACGGGATTTTGATGTACATTCATTTTCCCATTATTTGCGTTAAACACCGGAAGTACGTCACAACAATGTGGAAACTAACGATAATTAGCACAATTGGGCTAATGTACACCATAATTACTCACGAAATAATTTTTTAATCGATAACATACCAAGTTATTGAATTTAGAAAATTTTTATAAGCAAAATGCGGAAATGGCTATAACACCCTGTAAAAAAGCCCTACCCAGCATTTTGAAATTTTGGCAAGGATAAATCACTATAACAAAGCTACCCCAATGCTAAAAAATTACAAAAAAAATTTAGAAACACGGGATTTTGATGTACATTCATTTTCCCATTATTTGCGTTAAAAACCGGAAGTACGTCACAACAATGTGGAAACTAACGATAATTAGCACAATTGGGCTAATGTACACCATAATTACTCACGAAATAATTTTTTAATCGATAACATACCAAGTTATTGAATTTAGAAAATTTTTATAAGCAAAATGCGGAAATGGCTATAACACCCTGTGAGAAGGCCCTATTCAGCATTTTGAAATTTTGGCAAGGATAAATCACTATAACAAAGCTACCCCAATGCTAAAAAATTACAAAAAAAATTTAGAAACACGGGATTTTGATGTACATTCATTTTCCCATTATTTGCGTTAAAAACCGGAAGTACGTCACAACAATGTGGAAACTAACGATAATTAGCACAATTGGGCTAATGTACACCATAATTACTCACGAAATAATTTTTTAATCGATAACATACCAAGTTATTGAATTTAGAAAATTTTTATAAGCAAAATGCGGAAATGGCTATAACACCCTGTAAAAAAGCCCTACCCAGCATTTTGAAATTTTGGCAAGGATAAATCACTATAACAAAGCTACCCCAATGCTAAAAAATTACAAAAAAAATTTAGAAACACGGGATTTTGATGTACATTCATTTTCCCATTATTTGCGTTAAACACCGGAAGTACGTCACAACAATGTGGAAACTAACGATAATTAGCACAATTGGGCTAATGTACACCATAATTACTCACGAAATAATTTTTTAATCGATAACATACCAAGTTATTGAATTTAGAAAATTTTTATAAGCAAAATGCGGAAATGGCTATAACACCCTGTGAGAAGGCCCTATTCAGCATTTTGAAATTTTGGCAAGGATAAATCACTATAACAAAGCTACCCCAATGCTAAAAAATTACAAAAAAAATTTAGAAACACGGGATTTTGATGTACATTCATTTTCCCATTATTTGCGTTAAAAACCGGAAGTACGTCACAACAATGTGGAAACTAACGATAATTAGCACAATTGGGCTAATGTACACCATAATTACTCACGAAATAATTTTTTAATCGATAACATACCAAGTTATTGAATTTAGAAAATTTTTATAAGCAAAATGCGGAAATGGCTATAACACCCTGTAAAAAAGCCCTACCCAGCATTTTGAAATTTTGGCAAGGATAAATCACTATAACAAAGCTACCCCAATGCTAAAAAATTACAAAAAAAATTTAGAAACACGGGATTTTGATGTACATTCATTTTCCCATTATTTGCGTTAAACACCGGAAGTACGTCACAACAATGTGGAAACTAACGATAATTAGCACAATTGGGCTAATGTACACCATAATTACTCACGAAATAATTTTTTAATCGATAACATACCAAGTTATTGAATTTAGAAAATTTTTATAAGCAAAATGCGGAAATGGCTATAACACCCTGTGAGAAGGCCCTATTCAGCATTTTGAAATTTTGGCAAGGATAAATCACTATAACAAAGCTACCCCAATGCTAAAAAATTACAAAAAAAATTTAGAAACACGGGATTTTGATGTACATTCATTTTCCCATTATTTGCGTTAAAAACCGGAAGTACGTCACAACAATGTGGAAACTAACGATAATTAGCACAATTGGGCTAATGTACACCATAATTACTCACGAAATAATTTTTTAATCGATAACATACCAAGTTATTGAATTTAGAAAATTTTTATAAGCAAAATGCGGAAATGGCTATAACACCCTGTAAAAAAGCCCTACCCAGCATTTTGAAATTTTGGCAAGGATAAATCACTATAACAAAGCTACCCCAATGCTAAAAAATTACAAAAAAAATTTAGAAACACGGGATTTTGATGTACATTCATTTTCCCATTATTTGCGTTAAACACCGGAAGTACGTCACAACAATGTGGAAACTAACGATAATTAGCACAATTGGGCTAATGTACACCATAATTACTCACGAAATAATTTTTTAATCGATAACATACCAAGTTATTGAATTTAGAAAATTTTTATAAGCAAAATGCGGAAATGGCTATAACACCCTGTGAGAAGGCCCTATTCAGCATTTTGAAATTTTGGCAAGGATAAATCACTATAACAAAGCTACCCCAATGCTAAAAAATTACAAAAAAAATTTAGAAACACGGGATTTTGATGTACATTCATTTTCCCATTATTTGCGTTAAAAACCGGAAGTACGTCACAACAATGTGGAAACTAACGATAATTAGCACAATTGGGCTAATGTACACCATAATTACTCACGAAATAATTTTTTAATCGATAACATACCAAGTTATTGAATTTAGAAAATTTTTATAAGCAAAATGCGGAAATGGCTATAACACCCTGTAAAAAAGCCCTACCCAGCATTTTGAAATTTTGGCAAGGATAAATCACTATAACAAAGCTACCCCAATGCTAAAAAATTACAAAAAAAATTTAGAAACACGGGATTTTGATGTACATTCATTTTCCCATTATTTGCGTTAAACACCGGAAGTACGTCACAACAATGTGGAAACTAACGATAATTAGCACAATTGGGCTAATGTACACCATAATTACTCACGAAATAATTTTTTAATCGATAACATACCAAGTTATTGAATTTAGAAAATTTTTATAAGCAAAATGCGGAAATGGCTATAACACCCTGTAAAAAAGCCCTACCCAGCATTTTGAAATTTTGGCAAGGATAAATCACTATAACAAAGCTACCCCAATGCTAAAAAATTACAAAAAAAATTTAGAAACACGGGATTTTGATGTACATTCATTTTCCCATTATTTGCGTTAAAAACCGGAAGTACGTCACAACAATGTGGAAACTAACGATAATTAGCACAATTGGGCTAATGTACACCATAATTACTCACGAAATAATTTTTTAATCGATAACATACCAAGTTATTGAATTTAGAAAATTTTTATAAGCAAAATGCGGAAATGGCTATAACACCCTGTGAGAAGGCCCTATTCAGCATTTTGAAATTTTGGCAAGGATAAATCACTATAACAAAGCTACCCCAATGCTAAAAAATTACAAAAAAAATTTAGAAACACGGGATTTTGATGTACATTCATTTTCCCATTATTTGCGTTAAAAACCGGAAGTACGTCACAACAATGTGGAAACTAACGATAATTAGCACAATTGGGCTAATGTACACCATAATTACTCACGAAATAATTTTTTAATCGATAACATACCAAGTTATTGAATTTAGAAAATTTTTATAAGCAAAATGCGGAAATGGCTATAACACCCTGTAAAAAAGCCCTACCCAGCATTTTGAAATTTTGGCAAGGATAAATCACTATAACAAAGCTACCCCAATGCTAAAAAATTACAAAAAAAATTTAGAAACACGGGATTTTGATGTACATTCATTTTCCCATTATTTGCGTTAAACACCGGAAGTACGTCACAACAATGTGGAAACTAACGATAATTAGCACAATTGGGCTAATGTACACCATAATTACTCACGAAATAATTTTTTAATCGATAACATACCAAGTTATTGAATTTAGAAAATTTTTATAAGCAAAATGCGGAAATGGCTATAACACCCTGTGAGAAGGCCCTATTCAGCATTTTGAAATTTTGGCAAGGATAAATCACTATAACAAAGCTACCCCAATGCTAAAAAATTACAAAAAAAATTTAGAAACACGGGATTTTGATGTACATTCATTTTCCCATTATTTGCGTTAAAAACCGGAAGTACGTCACAACAATGTGGAAACTAACGATAATTAGCACAATTGGGCTAATGTACACCATAATTACTCACGAAATAATTTTTTAATCGATAACATACCAAGTTATTGAATTTAGAAAATTTTTATAAGCAAAATGCGGAAATGGCTATAACACCCTGTAAAAAAGCCCTACCCAGCATTTTGAAATTTTGGCAAGGATAAATCACTATAACAAAGCTACCCCAATGCTAAAAAATTACAAAAAAAATTTAGAAACACGGGATTTTGATGTACATTCATTTTCCCATTATTTGCGTTAAACACCGGAAGTACGTCACAACAATGTGGAAACTAACGATAATTAGCACAATTGGGCTAATGTACACCATAATTACTCACGAAATAATTTTTTAATCGATAACATACCAAGTTATTGAATTTAGAAAATTTTTATAAGCAAAATGCGGAAATGGCTATAACACCCTGTAAAAAAGCCCTACCCAGCATTTTGAAATTTTGGCAAGGATAAATCACTATAACAAAGCTACCCCAATGCTAAAAAATTACAAAAAAAATTTAGAAACACGGGATTTTGATGTACATTCATTTTCCCATTATTTGCGTTAAAAACCGGAAGTACGTCACAACAATGTGGAAACTAACGATAATTAGCACAATTGGGCTAATGTACACCATAATTACTCACGAAATAATTTTTTAATCGATAACATACCAAGTTATTGAATTTAGAAAATTTTTATAAGCAAAATGCGGAAATGGCTATAACACCCTGTGAGAAGGCCCTATTCAGCATTTTGAAATTTTGGCAAGGATAAATCACTATAACAAAGCTACCCCAATGCTAAAAAATTACAAAAAAAATTTAGAAACACGGGATTTTGATGTACATTCATTTTCCCATTATTTGCGTTAAAAACCGGAAGTACGTCACAACAATGTGGAAACTAACGATAATTAGCACAATTGGGCTAATGTACACCATAATTACTCACGAAATAATTTTTTAATCGATAACATACCAAGTTATTGAATTTAGAAAATTTTTATAAGCAAAATGCGGAAATGGCTATAACACCCTGTAAAAAAGCCCTACCCAGCATTTTGAAATTTTGGCAAGGATAAATCACTATAACAAAGCTACCCCAATGCTAAAAAATTACAAAAAAAATTTAGAAACACGGGATTTTGATGTACATTCATTTTCCCATTATTTGCGTTAAACACCGGAAGTACGTCACAACAATGTGGAAACTAACGATAATTAGCACAATTGGGCTAATGTACACCATAATTACTCACGAAATAATTTTTTAATCGATAACATACCAAGTTATTGAATTTAGAAAATTTTTATAAGCAAAATGCGGAAATGGCTATAACACCCTGTGAGAAGGCCCTATTCAGCATTTTGAAATTTTGGCAAGGATAAATCACTATAACAAAGCTACCCCAATGCTAAAAAATTACAAAAAAAATTTAGGAACACGGGATTTTGATGTACATTCATTTTCCCATTATTTGCGTTAAAAACCGGAAGTACGTCACAACAATGTGGAAACTAACGATAATTAGCACAATTGGGCTAATGTACACCATAATTACTCACGAAATAATTTTTTAATCGATAACATACCAAGTTATTGAATTTAGAAAATTTTTATAAGCAAAATGCGGAAATGGCTATAACACCCTGTAAAAAAGCCCTACCCAGCATTTTGAAATTTTGGCAAGGATAAATCACTATAACAAAGCTACCCCAATGCTAAAAAATTACAAAAAAAATTTAGAAACACGGGATTTTGATGTACATTCATTTTCCCATTATTTGCGTTAAACACCGGAAGTACGTCACAACAATGTGGAAACTAACGATAATTAGCACAATTGGGCTAATGTACACCATAATTACTCACGAAATAATTTTTTAATCGATAACATACCAAGTTATTGAATTTAGAAAATTTTTATAAGCAAAATGCGGAAATGGCTATAACACCCTGTGAGAAGGCCCTATTCAGCATTTTGAAATTTTGGCAAGGATAAATCACTATAACAAAGCTACCCCAATGCTAAAAAATTACAAAAAAAATTTAGAAACACGGGATTTTGATGTACATTCATTTTCCCATTATTTGCGTTAAAAACCGGAAGTACGTCACAACAATGTGGAAACTAACGATAATTAGCACAATTGGGCTAATGTACACCATAATTACTCACGAAATAATTTTTTAATCGATAACATACCAAGTTATTGAATTTAGAAAATTTTTATAAGCAAAATGCGGAAATGGCTATAACACCCTGTAAAAAAGCCCTACCCAGCATTTTGAAATTTTGGCAAGGATAAATCACTATAACAAAGCTACCCCAATGCTAAAAAATTACAAAAAAAATTTAGAAACACGGGATTTTGATGTACATTCATTTTCCCATTATTTGCGTTAAACACCGGAAGTACGTCACAACAATGTGGAAACTAACGATAATTAGCACAATTGGGCTAATGTACACCATAATTACTCACGAAATAATTTTTTAATCGATAACATACCAAGTTATTGAATTTAGAAAATTTTTATAAGCAAAATGCGGAAATGGCTATAACACCCTGTGAGAAGGCCCTATTCAGCATTTTGAAATTTTGGCAAGGATAAATCACTATAACAAAGCTACCCCAATGCTAAAAAATTACAAAAAAAATTTAGAAACACGGGATTTTGATGTACATTCATTTTCCCATTATTTGCGTTAAAAACCGGAAGTACGTCACAACAATGTGGAAACTAACGATAATTAGCACAATTGGGCTAATGTACACCATAATTACTCACGAAATAATTTTTTAATCGATAACATACCAAGTTATTGAATTTAGAAAATTTTTATAAGCAAAATGCGGAAATGGCTATAACACCCTGTAAAAAAGCCCTACCCAGCATTTTGAAATTTTGGCAAGGATAAATCACTATAACAAAGCTACCCCAATGCTAAAAAATTACAAAAAAAATTTAGAAACACGGGATTTTGATGTACATTCATTTTCCCATTATTTGCGTTAAAAACCGGAAGTACGTCACAACAATGTGGAAACTAACGATAATTAGCACAATTGGGCTAATGTACACCATAATTACTCACGAAATAATTTTTTAATCGATAACATACCAAGTTATTGAATTTAGAAAATTTTTATAAGCAAAATGCGGAAATGGCTATAACACCCTGTAAAAAAGCCCTACCCAGCATTTTGAAATTTTGGCAAGGATAAATCACTATAACAAAGCTACCCCAATGCTAAAAAATTACAAAAAAAATTTAGAAACACGGGATTTTGATGTACATTCATTTTCCCATTATTTGCGTTAAAAACCGGAAGTACGTCACAACAATGTGGAAACTAACGATAATTAGCACAATTGGGCTAATGTACACCATAATTACTCACGAAATAATTTTTTAATCGATAACATACCAAGTTATTGAATTTAGAAAATTTTTATAAGCAAAATGCGGAAATGGCTATAACACCCTGTGAGAAGGCCCTATTCAGCATTTTGAAATTTTGGCAAGGATAAATCACTATAACAAAGCTACCCCAATGCTAAAAAATTACAAAAAAAATTTAGAAACACGGGATTTTGATGTACATTCATTTTCCCATTATTTGCGTTAAAAACCGGAAGTACGTCACAACAATGTGGAAACTAACGATAATTAGCACAATTGGGCTAATGTACACCATAATTACTCACGAAATAATTTTTTAATCGATAACATACCAAGTTATTGAATTTAGAAAATTTTTATAAGCAAAATGCGGAAATGGCTATAACACCCTGTAAAAAAGCCCTACCCAGCATTTTGAAATTTTGGCAAGGATAAATCACTATAACAAAGCTACCCCAATGCTAAAAAATTACAAAAAAAATTTAGAAACACGGGATTTTGATGTACATTCATTTTCCCATTATTTGCGTTAAACACCGGAAGTACGTCACAACAATGTGGAAACTAACGATAATTAGCACAATTGGGCTAATGTACACCATAATTACTCACGAAATAATTTTTTAATCGATAACATACCAAGTTATTGAATTTAGAAAATTTTTATAAGCAAAATGCGGAAATGGCTATAACACCCTGTGAGAAGGCCCTATTCAGCATTTTGAAATTTTGGCAAGGATAAATCACTATAACAAAGCTACCCCAATGCTAAAAAATTACAAAAAAAATTTAGAAACACGGGATTTTGATGTACATTCATTTTCCCATTATTTGCGTTAAAAACCGGAAGTACGTCACAACAATGTGGAAACTAACGATAATTAGCACAATTGGGCTAATGTACACCATAATTACTCACGAAATAATTTTTTAATCGATAACATACCAAGTTATTGAATTTAGAAAATTTTTATAAGCAAAATGCGGAAATGGCTATAACACCCTGTAAAAAAGCCCTACCCAGCATTTTGAAATTTTGGCAAGGATAAATCACTATAACAAAGCTACCCCAATGCTAAAAAATTACAAAAAAAATTTAGAAACACGGGATTTTGATGTACATTCATTTTCCCATTATTTGCGTTAAACACCGGAAGTACGTCACAACAATGTGGAAACTAACGATAATTAGCACAATTGGGCTAATGTACACCATAATTACTCACGAAATAGTTATACGTTGCTATTACATCCCGTAATAAAAAATCCCACCCAATATTTTCCCACCATGCCCAAGTCATCTAGCACGGGCGAACGGCGGAATTATTGATAACGCAACCTGACTATTCCACTGACAAGTTACGTTGTGAATTGCAACAAAAGTTGCAATTGAGAATTAGTACTTTTGCTCGTCTTTATATACAATTTTCCCATCGAAAAATCAGTCTATTGTTACGCCACGCCCATCATCAAATATTTAAAATAAAATCATTTCTGTTGCTTTCCTTTTCTAACTTATTGTCAAATAATCATAATTATTTATTCTTTCTTTCCAACATTTCTTAATTTTTATATAAAAGCGGAAAACAAACAAATACAAAATTAGAATTACAGAATACAGGTTACAAAACGGTTTATGCTGTATTCTGTATTACTTCACATTTCTCGCGATATTTTCGGGGGTAAATATTCCAATTTTCACATTTTAATTCCTCCGTGGTTTTTAAACCAATTTTAAATTAGTTCCAATATAATAATCAGTGATTTTTTAATTATTCTCATAAAATTACAATTTTACGTTACATATACATTCATTCCTCATAACTAATTTAATATAATCACGAACGTTCATATGTGGGCATTTTTATATAGTTGAATAGAAATGCATTAAAAACATTTTAAGTGAAAACGATTATTTGATTTTAAGACGTTTCATATATGTACATAAATAGGTTCAAATGTATTTTGATTAGAAAAGTTGGAATAAACGAATTAAAAATATTTGTGCTTCAGCTGCACTCTTCATTCATATTAAAGTGTTCAATTACATAAAAACATTATATATTATTACTTTAGATAATTTTAGTTTTATAATTAAGTGTACAATTATAATTAAGTGTACTTTGGCGAGATGACTTAGATAAATGTATATATCAACATCAAAATTAATTAAATATAAATATAACATAATTTAATTGCAACGAAAACTTCGAAAAGATAAAAGTATTTTTTAGAATGCTCCGTAATTTGGCACCATAAAATCCATGTTAAGTTATTTTATTTTCCTGCTTCTTATTTGAATTTATTATATTGACGTTGGACGATACCACGCCACATAATTTAAAAAATTTATGAATTGTAATTATAAAAATAAAATTACATATTCAAATTCAAGACGTTAAGCACGACTAATCGACACAATTTGAGTAACATAACTACATTAATTTACCTATACAACCTGTTCATTCAACGAAATTTGGGGTACTCTGAAGGAAGTTAAGTTTTTGCGACTCCTAACAAGCTAAAATCTTTATTTATGTATCGACTAACTTAACAATCAGTATAAAACATTACGATGTTGATACAAATCGACATATATTACAAAAAAGTTATATTTCGGTAACATAAACATTTTTGGTCGTTGGTCTGAGGTTTTCCATATAGGAACGATAAGCGAAAAAGGTAAAATCGCCAATGGGCTGAATATTGTAAAACACCTGTTGCCACGAGTTTCTCTAATCATTACCCAACTAAAAATAGTTTAGTTTAGCTCGCTATCTTATACCGTTTTCTTGGGTCACGTGATCAACGGAGGCGATGTTAATACACTACGGCGAAAAAAACTAAGTCCCAAAACTGGTCTTCTCGGAAAATTCACCATATCTTTAGAACTAGATAGAATATTTACAAGCGGTAAACCTTTGATAACTCACGATGAATGTAGCTATTACATACGGAAACTACAGATTTTTTTATTAAGTATATCTTAGGCAAGAGAATTTTTTATCTGTCCAATTTTTTTAGATTTTCAAAATATTTTTTGAGTTTGTTGCGCTCTGTGGCGGAAACGGTGAAACACGGTGAATATTGTAAAACACCTGTTGCCACGTGTTAATGTAATCATTACCCAGGTAAAAATAGTTTAGTTTAGCTCGCTATCTTATACCGCTTTCTTGGGTCACGTGATCCATCGGAGGCGATGTTAATACACTACGGCCAAAAAAACTAAACAAAGTCCCAAAACTGGTCTTCTCGGCAGATTCGCCATATCTTTGGAACTAGATGGAATATTTACAAGCGGTAAATTGTTCATAACTCATGATGAATGTAGCTATTTTATACGGCAATTACAGATTTTTGTTTCAAGTATATCAGGCAAGAGAATTTTTTATCTGTCCAATTTTTTTGGATTTTCAAAATATTTTTTGAGTTTGTTGCCCTCTGTAAATACCCTTTAATTTTTTGGGAAGGTGATGATGGATATCACATCAACATAAAACAAACAAATCCATAATTCATCTAGCGGTACATCTTCAAAATGGACAACGTATCTATTCTACAGACCAAAATATTGCACAGCGAGCTGCTTCTCCACCAAAAACTACTTTAACAGAATTTTTCAGAATATATGTAGGTATATACGTAAAATTAAATAATTTAAAGAATTAATTACAAAAAAAAAAATCTATGTACTGGCAGGCTGTGTCCGAACTAGTGCAGTAAATTCAGCAACTAATTCCTGACCCAAAACTAAGTAGAAAATGGCTCTATCTGTGGTTGGGATAATCGTCTTACTGTAAAACATTGTTAGGACACCGGCACAGTTTGGCCAGATCTGTTGATTTATTGATTTTTATTATCGCCTTAATGACGATTAAAAATCAATAATTGGAATGATTGGCATGATGATGATTTGTGGTGTTGATGTGGCGCGTATGATTTTGTGTGGTTGTCGTGTGACTGAGAGGCATGATTGTTGAATGAAAAATGGAAAACTCGAGATGCTGTGTGTGTATTTTGTTGTGTTTCTTGCAGAGAATATGATTTGCATGGTTGAGTTGGTCAGTGTGGTGGTGGACGATGGCGTGATTAAAAGCGACGAGCGAATCTGTTGTTCGTGGTCCGATTTTTTTGGAGAGAATTTGAGAAAAATAAAAAAAAATATTTGAAAAAAAAAAATTTTTGCAATGCAGTGGGCGGACAGTCAAGTTTTGATTTTTAAATCGAACAGTCGAGTCAAGGTTGGAGTAAGGATATAGTGAACCACTTGATGATTGTTTTAAAAAGTGGATCGCTAGTAAAGTAAATTAAATAAAACTAAATTAAGTCACTCAAATGAGTGGAATTAAACGAGACTTAATTTACAAGTGTTAATTTTTTTTTGTTATAAATTATTTTTAATAAAAGCATTATAATGGTTTAAATTTCTGTTTTCTTTACAATTTATAAACTCGTCCCCAAAATTGAGTGTATAAGTGAAATAAACTTAAGTGAAATTTGAGTGATAATACAAGAAAAAACACAATCAGATAAACTAACAAAAAAAAAAAAGCTCAAAGTGGTAAAAGCGATTACAAAAAAATAACTTTTATGTGTTTCAAATTAAACAAAAATAAAAAATATAAAACGAAATAAACAAAACAGTACCACCTTGATCAAAAAGTTCCCATTTATTCAGAAAATTAAAAATACAAGTTTATTAATCTAAATCTATATTGTCCCCTTCAAAGTAATCCCCATCGACTACAACACACTTATGCCAGCGCTTGATCCAATCCTCGAAGCATTTTTTATATTCGGTTTTCGGTATGTCCATCAGTGCTTCCTGCGATTTTTCCATTATTTCCTCTCGGCTGCTGAAACGTGTTCCCCGTAATGGTTTTTTAACTCGATTGAACAGAAAGAAGTCACAGGGAGCCAAATCAGGTGAATTCGGTGGCTGTTGGATGGTATTTGTTGCATTTTTCGTCAAAAAATTACGAATAATGATGGCACTGTGCGACGGTGCGTTATCATGGTGCAAAATCCACGAGTTTTCTGCCCGCAATTCTGGTCTCTTTCGGCGAATTGCTTCACGAAAACGTCTCATAACGCCCAAATAATACTCTTTGTTTCATGTTTCCATTTCTAAAATTGTAAATAATCGCCAACACACACAGAGATAGATGTACTCTTGACTACGTAACTTTTGCAAATGTCAAGCTATGATGCTAAGATTTAGTGGGAATATCAACAACAGATGTACCAACTTAACAAAAAAAACAGAAATCAAATCGGAACTATGGGAGCGCCACACGGTGGTTATTCCGGGAACTTTTTGATCAAGGTGGTATTCCAAATTATAATAAAGAAATTAAGAATTTTGTTTTGTTTACAACACAAAAAATATCTAATGGTGTGCTAATTGTGATAAACTATCATCTTTTACTCCAAATCAGTAAAAGGAGTATAATATTTAAAAGAAACTTTGAGTGATTCTGATAGCGGCCAGAAAACGGTCCATTTATCGGTTGTGTTACTGGTTTGGAGACCATTTATTCGAGCAAGGTCTCGAAACTTCGAGTGAAAGTGGTTGATTATTGGAGCTGGCAGCAGCGGGGTGCAGTGGCGGAGTATAGACGGCAGGTACGGTGTAAAAAAAAACAGCTACAAACAACGGCGACAAAAATAGTTACAATTTTTGATTCTAAATTAAATTTTTTTTTTTTGTTAATTGTTCTTAGTAATTTACAATATTTCGTTTTTTTTTTGTCTCTTTTTTAAATATCGTAACGTAAAACATTTATTTTCTTTAATTTTAATTAAAAATGTATCTACAATTGTGAGCCGGTCTTGACTCGGACGCGAATTCCGTTGTTTGGGGTCATATTTTTTTTATAAGCATATACTTTTTTTTGTCCTCTATATAACGCTCGTTCGTAGTTGTAATCGCGATTTGCTTACCTCCTTTTTCAGTGTTATAAATTTTTTTCTTTTATATTGTGTTTCTTTTGGATGTTTTGCTTTTCTTCTTTGGCATCATATGTTTCATATTTTTTTTTTCGGATTTGAATGTTCGTGCGAATGATGAGTGAGTAGGTACTTGGTGGATCAAGATGAGTTGTTGGGGAGGGGGCTTTCGTGTTGAGGTCGCTCAATTTTTTTTTTTTTTTAGTTTTTAAACTCCTGTAAACAAGGCAACGGAAATGTTGCTCCCTTTGTTTTTTTATCTTGTACCAATGCGGTTATTTAAGCATACGGTCATGTCTGGAAATCCCCACGCCAACCCTGAGCTTAGCCAGCTATATATGCCGCACAAGACCTCTGATCGTATGTCTGTTAACGACATCGCAAGGTGTCGTTACAGTGACGCCTTAATCTAATGGCTATTTAAAATTCCTTTCTCTTCGTCTTTTAGTGTTCCACAATTTTTTTTACTTGTTGTGCGTATTTTGTGCAATGTCCGACGTTTACGTTGTTTGAACTTGCACAGGTGCGCACCTCAACGTTCCTTGCCCGGTTAACACGCACAATTGTAATTGCAACCAGCATATAGCTGTTTGATTGCGTACAGATGTGAGTGTTAATCCCTATTCTTACTTCGTTAGTTGAATGAGTTTTCCATTTCCGCCATGTGGCGTCTGATTGTGGCTGAACTTCATTCTTCCATCGTTCTGAGTTTAGTTTTTTTTGAAATTTTTTTTTCTTCTCTTTTATTTTCAGATTTCTTCGTACCTTAGCATTAATTGCACAATCTCTCCGATATTAGTTTTCTTCCGACTACTTAAATGAGGGACGGTCCTAGTAGGTTCCGACGGTTGCGTCGTTCGACGTTGCGGATGCGTCACTCATTTAGGTTCCATGTGCCTTGAGCATTGATATTTCTGAATCAGCATTTCCACCGATGTGGTGTTGATTGTGCTGTTGGGTGTCTCGATGGTCAAGGTACATCAATTGGTCCTTTTCTGTTATGTCGTTTGCCTTATTTTGCAGCCCCTGTCTTGTTTACAGGAAAGTTTTTATTATTTTCACTTCATTTATTATTATTTATTATTTTACTATTTATCCTTTATTTTCAGTTATTTATTATTATTTTTCTTGCCGAACCAATGTTGGGGACACTGACCCGGAACTCATTATCTACTGGTTTTTTCTTGATATTTCTTTTGTTTGGTGTTTGAAAATTTATTTTTCGCGTGCTTACATTTAAAGTAACATATTGAATTCTTTATAATTACTATAATTAAATTTTGAAATATTTTACTTTAATTAATTTTTGGATTTATTTTTTTTTTTGGTTTGCTTAAAATTATATTGATTCGTTATTTTGAATCGTGATAATTTTCTTATTGAATTTATTTTTTTTATTATATTGTATCGGTTTAGGGTACAATTATTTTAGTCTAGTTATTTGTATCTATACATACATATATTTTCTTTTTTCTTCTTCTTTAATTTTTTTTTTTTTTTTGCAAGGTGAATTTCAGCATTCTTTATAATTATACGTGTTGATTTTTTTTTTGCTTACTGGTCTGAACTATACGATTTATTGTCAAAAAGTGAGTGGTAGATTATCATATTGTTTCTAGTTTATAACTTATCATTACAAAATGAATATTGCTGCTCTAAAACCCGACGAAATTGAAATTGAATTTGAAATCCGTGGTATACAGTCGGGATCTGATCAGGGATGGTCTGATTTTCAAGCGGCGATGACCACTGAGCGTTCGGGAAGTATTGAGATTCAATTCCGGATGCATGGTAAGGCTGCAAAAAGACCAGATCTGGAGTTGTCGGGATGTCAAACAAAGTTGGTTGGACTGAAAGCTGGAATCTTAGGATTAGCCACTTTATCAAAGGAAGACCAAGTTGCTACTGCTCGTAATCTCCGTTCTAGGTTGTTTCATGTAGAGGGACGGATTATTCGGGTTTGCTCATCCCCCACTTAAGGAACAAGCCCAAGGATGACGCCCGGGAAGTGAATATTCCGCTCGTTTCCGTCATAAATCCCGAGATTCCAACTGCATCCACCTCTAACGTGATGGAATTTAAAACAGTGGATTCAGCTGTACAAAATGCTGGTGAGGCGAAAATTGCAGCCTTGATGAAACTGGTTCAGTCATTCACGGAGGAGGTGAAGTATTTAAGATCAAGTGCCGCTTCGACTATTACAAATATTGGTCCTGTCAGTAAACCATCCGTTCTTAGCTCGTTGCCCGACGTACCCGTGAGAACAGCATACGATTTTGGGTCCGACTTTCATGTACAATTTCGGGATTCTCTTTCATACGTTACATCAACATTACCACAAGCTTCGACCACCAATGTTAATAGTACTAGCGAAAATTGTATTCCAAAAGGGCCTTCATCTTCGAAGCAGACATCAACTTCTACTCCTACATTTTCACCACCTACGGCCCCGCCCAGTACTGTTTCTTATAAACCAACCTTTGCTGTTCAACATCCTCTGCCGGTAGAGCCACATCCCTCGTTCGTTCTTGCTCCCGGTAGTTCTGGTCATCGTTCCTTAGCTCGTAGTGGTATTCAATTCAATGGTTCTTCATCTGGTATCACTGTGGACATGTTTATTTTTCAGTTGGAAACTGTGTCGGCATCAATGCAATTGTCTCCAGAAGCATTAATGATGGAGATAAGCACCGTATTGCGAGATGTCGCCCTCCACTGGTACTGAATTTACCGTCGGCATCATCCTTTGGCGGGTTGGACCGAGTTAAAAAGAGACCTTATCGAACGATTCCATGACCGACGTACTTCTTTCGAGATTCGCAGATCTATTGAGGCTCGAAAGCAATAGGCGAATGAAACTTTTATTGATTTTTATCATCACATGTGGGGGTTGACTTAGCAGTGCCATACTCCGTATTCAGATGAGGAATTTATTCAACTGTTGCTTTCCAACATGAAACCTACCTTACAGTACCATCTGACCGATCGTCGCTTCTCTTCAATCAACAAACTCATTAAAAGTTGTACCGCTTGGGAAGACACACTTCGTCGACTTCGTTTTCAGCAAGACCCTTTTCCGCATAATAGAAGAGTAGTTAGCGAGCTGGCAGCAGATTACGGTGATGACCAGCGTTATCAAGCTCCAATGTAGGATATGCCTGCTGAAACGTCGTTAGCTGCATTTCAAGGCCCAGTGAGAAGTCAAAGGGTAAATTCAGGTCGTACCGGTAAGACAGCCCCTATCCAGAACTCTAATCACAATGCTGATAATTTGATTGTCTGTTACAATTGCTCCGACATTGGTCGTCGCTTTCAGAATTGTCCAATTCCGGTCACAGGATATTTCTGCTATGTATGCGGTCTAAGAGATACCATTTCTGCTGGCTGTCGTCGATGTGCGGGAAACCGGTCGAGTGGTCAATGGAGGATTGGGAACCAAGGGCCACCGCACTACGATCTACCCAGAATGCAGCGAATGGATGCAGCCAGCAATACAGATGCAGAGCTCCGCCAAGTATCTTCGCAGGGATGGAGGAGTCAGATGGGCCCGAAACCTTCTTTGTAGTGTCTTCCTATTTTAAATGCTCGAGAGTGGACGCTCCTTTCTCTGTCTTGCCTAATGTTTTATGTCATTCACCATCCAGCAATAATCTGAACCCGTTTCTCAATTATATAACTGATAGTGAATGCCCTACAAGTTTAAATTCTTTTATTTTTTCAGTATTATAATTTTTTTTCTTTTATATTGTGTTTCTTTTGGGTGTTTTGCTTTTCTTCTTTGGCATCATATTTTTTCCGGATTTGAATGTTCGTGCGAATGATGAGTGAGTAGGTACTTGGGGGATCAAGATGGGTTGTTGGGGAGGGGGCTTTCGTGTTGAGGTCGCTCAATTTTAGTTTTTTCAGTTTTTAAACTCCTGTAAACAAGGCAACGGGAATGTTGCTCCCTTTGTTATTTTTTAACTTGTACCAATGCAGTTTATCAAGCATACGGTCATGTCTGGAAATCCCCACGCCAACCCTGAGCTTAGCCAACTATATATGCCGCACTAGACCTCTGATCGTATATCTGTTAACGACATCGCATATTTTTTAACCAAATATAAAAAAAAATTGTTGTATAGTTGTTGGAATGTATAGTAAATGTCTGTTACTTAATTATAAATATAAATATAAAATATTCAGAAATGTTTCTCGCAAGAACTAGGTATGTTGCTCAAAATGATTATCCGGAAAGTCGATACTTCTTGTATAAGATATCGATCGCCGAAATTACATTTGGAACGTTGTAAAATTAATTAATTAATAAGTGAGCAACTTTATATAATTGGGCTACTTCCCAAATCTCTAACCAAACTCTTATCACAAATGAATACTACAAGTTGCTCAAAGTTACCAAAGCATGTACGGTTTTCCTTCTAAGTAGCAACTTCCGCAAGAACGCAAACTTAAGTCAATTCGAATATATTCGTTGATATTAAATGTTACTCAAATTCATGAATTACAGGCTAAAAGTTGCTTAAAATCGTTTTTAACTAATCCAATATTATTTGATCTACTTTGATATCAATTACTAATAAACATTTTATGTTGCTCATTAGCTTATATATAGAATTAGCTTAAAATGGTTTTCGTAGATATTTTTAAAACAGCGGCCAAAATATAGGTCAATTTTTAGACCGATTTTACAATTAACATCCAATATGTAAAACCTCTTCTACAAAAATTTAAAATATATTGAGCTTACCTTTTATTTGCTGTCATCTATTTTGAGTATTCATTCTTCAAACGAGCTAGCTGGTATTCCTTCCTGAAACAAAGAAAAACTTGTATTAATATGAAAACATTTTTGAGCAATTAAATTGTTTAAATTTAAATCAGAGTACAGCAAGTAAATCGCGAAGTAAAACCAAAAACCAATTAGATAATCTTCAAACTGTGCTCAATTTGCAAACTAACCTAAATAATTGAGAGTTAAACATAATATGGATAAAAGGCTACTTATGAAAAGGCTTTTTTCTGAAATATCTGTCCCAGCTAAAATTTAAGTAAATTTTAGTCAATCCAGAGAAACAATTTCAAAACAACAAATGATCAAAACACTAGTCCGCATATCTCTCCTACTCAGTCTCAACCACAGCCAAATAATGGCGAATCCATCCAAGATCCTCGACATGGGGAAGCTTCACCAAAAGTTGGCGAATTTGCCCATAAACAAGGTGGCGCATAAACAGTAGTTGTCAAGGCGAGTTCGTTGAATTCACGAAATTAATATCGCCGACATAAAGGATGAAGGAATAATCGACATTGACTCGTAAAAAACAATCGCGCTGTCGCCACTTCTTTGAGAGCAGCCTTATCCCGAGATGTTCAATAATAATTTCCACCAAACTTGCCACAATTCAGGTCGATGTTCACATGATCTAACATCCATCGGTGTCGAATTTGCCTGAGTGAATACTAATTGCGAGAGAGTTTTGTCGACACCAGCCCACATCTATGGCTTATACGAATAGCGAACACATCGGATCAAGAGAAGACATAAAAGGTGTTGAGATCATCGTCATCACTTTACGTATACATCGGGAAAATTAGGTAAGGAGTAAATATAGTATTTTGAAAATTTTTGAATGTAATATTGTACATCTGTAGGATTTAGGAGGGGAAAGCCAAATTTCCCCGAAAAATTACCTTATTTCCCGGGAAAATTTCCACTTTTTTATTTTTATTTTGTTTAATTTCATACGGTAAGTTACCGAATAAAACCTGAAATGATCAGTGAATATTTCCAGAATTACACAATAATTGATGAATATGTACAGTAGATTAAATAAGCGAATCAAAGGCTATAAAGTGAATTTATGGATTTAACGTGAAAGTCATTTATAGTTGTGCATTTTTAAAAAATTCTTTTGATAGGATCGTGCATCTGTAGTTTTTACAAGGTGCAAGGGAAAAATTCCAATAAAATTTGCTACATTTTCCGCGAAAAAATTTGGCATTTTCAATTTTTTTTTTTTGTTTCTTTTAACTTTTTTCCAAATATGTTAAAACGACGACATGCGTGCGAAGTTTCTAACAAATAACAAAATATAAGCATGTATTACAAAGTTCACTGTTAATATAGGGATCCGTTCAACATGGCTATTTCAAAATAATATGTGGTACACTACGGGATATGGTACACTATAGCATATTTAAGTTTGGCATATTCTAAAGCTTAGCTATTTTTTAGCCGATTATGATGAAATTTGCAAGTGCAATGAAAATGGAATACTAAAATTGGTTTTGAATGAAGTTCTGAAATATGGCCAATTAGGGTAGGATTTGGCTATTTACATATAAACCGAATATGATGAAATTTACGATATATGTACGGTGGAAAATGGATTATTAAATAAATTTTAGATGCAGTTCTGAAATATGGCAAATTTTGATGTAACTTGGCTGTTTCTTAACCGATTATGATGAAATTCGACAAGTGTGATGGAAATGGGATTCTAAAACTGAGTTTTAGTTCAAGTTCTGGAATATGACCAATTTTGATAGAATTTGGCCGATAATGACAAAATTCGCCAAGGCTAAAGTTTACTTTACGTATCCATAGAGAAAATCAGGTAAGGAGTATACATTTTGAAAATTTTTGTATATATAATGGTGTATCTATAGTTTTTAGGAGGTGGAAGCCAAATTTTGCCGGAAAATTACTTCATTTTCCGGGAAAATTTTCACTTCATTTAGTAAATAAAAATGTTGATATTAGGATTGTATCTCAACGGTTTCTCGACAGCGGAAGTAATTTTTCCGGGAAAATTTCCAAGTTTTCCAGGAAAAGTTTGCAATTATTCCAATTTTTTTTACTTAGTTTAAAATTATAAATAAAATTTGAAACAGGAGGAATTGTATAAATCCTGGAAAAGCGGGTATTTGAGGAGGCAGCCTTAGAGGATGGCCTCTAAGCAGGTATACAACGAATTAAAAGTACAATAAAAAAATTGTTATATTTACAAAAGTTGCTTGCTGTGTCTGCAAGGTTGACGGAAGCAATTATTATAAATTAATAGACAATCCTAACAGCTTACCTTATTTTGAAAAAATAAAATAAAATTAGAAAAGTGAAAATTTGCACGGTAAATTAGGTAATTTTCCAGCGAAATATGGCTTCCACCTCCTAAAAACTATAGATCCACAATCCTACATTCAACAATTTTCAAAATATATACTCTTTACCTGATTTTCTCGATGTATACGTAAAATAAACTTGAGCCTCCCATTTTTATCAATCTTGGCGAATTTCGTCATTTTCTGCTAATAAATAGCTTAATTATATCAAAATTGGCCATATTCCAGAACCTGAACTGAAACTCATTTTAGAATCCCATTTCCATCACACTTGTGGAATCTCACCATAATCGGTTAACAAATTGCGAAGTTCCATAAATAACTGGCCATATTCCAGCTCGAATTTCATCATAATCGGTTCGGAACATCTACTGGCATTTTCAATTTTTTTTTTGTTTCTTTTAACTTTGTTCCAAATATTTTAAAACGACGACATGCGTGCGAAGTTTCTAACAAATAACAAAATATAAGTATGTTACAAAGTACACTGTTAATATAGGGATCCGTTTAACATGGCTATTTCAAAATGGAATATGAAAATATGACATAAGATACACTACGGCATATGGTACACCATAGCATATTTATTTTGGCATATTCTAAAGCTTAGCTATTTTTTAGCCGATTATAATGAAATTTGACAAGTACAATGAAAATGGAATAGTAAAATTGGTTTTAGATGCAGTTCTGAATTATGGCCAATTAGGGTAGGACTTGGATATTTATAATTCGAATATGATGAAATTTACCATATATACGGTGGAACAGGGATTATTAAACTGATTTTAGATGCAGTTCGGGAATATGGCAAATTTTGATGGAACTTGGATGTTTTTTAACCAATTATAAAATTGTAAAATCGCCAATGGGCTGAATATTGTAAAACACCTGTTGCCACGTGTTTCTATAATCATTACCCAGGTAAAAATAGTTTAGGTTAGCTCGGTATCTTATACCGTTTTCTTGGGACACGTGATCAACCGAGGCGATATTAATACACTACGGCCAAAAAAACTAAACAAAGACCCAAAACTGGTCTTCTCGGAAAATTCACCATATCTTTGGAACTAGATGGAATATTTACAAGCGGTAAACTGTTGATAACTCACGATGAATGTAGCTATTACATACGGCAATTAAAGATTTTTTTTTAAGTATATCAGGCAAGAGAATTTTTTATCTGTCCAATTTTTTTGGATTTTCAAAATATTTTTTGAGTTTGTTGCCCTCTGTGGCGGAAACGGTGAAACAAAGATACCATATTACTTCTAGAAACCGATAGCCTATTATGTTCTAAGTGAAAAACTATTAAAAACTTTTCAATAAATTTTTTTCGCTTGATCGGTTAGTAATCTTATAGTAATCCATAGGACGAACTCGGACGAAACCGCGTCACATGCTATACAAAATTTATTAATCATAATTATGAAAATCTAATTACATATTCAGAATCAGGACATTTAGCACCACTAAACACAAAAGTAATCGTTTAGTTTTACGATCGTTTTAAAGAAACCAATTTTACTAAAAATAAATTTTGAGAAATGTAAACGTTATAATTTAGTTTCAAAATATAATTTCCAATTAGTTCCATTGATTCGAATTAGAAGTGTTTCTAATAAACCGATACGAATTATTTAAGAAACAAAACAGATGTACAAAAACGTTCCGAATTTACGGAAAACAACTGAATATTTAAACGAAAATTTTTAGTTTTCTGATCGTTTTAAAAAAATGTTTTATTTGAAAATACAATATTATAATTTTAGTTTTTATGAAACATACCCTAACAATACTGCAAAAACATTTTTAAAAAATTAGATGGTTTTTTGGAAACCGTGGTTTCATTTTGTTGTCTGGGGAGGTTTTCCATATAGGAACGAGAAGCGCAAAAGGTAAAATCGCCAATGGGCTGAGTATTGTAAAACAACTGTTGCCACGCGTTTCTATAATCATGACCCAGGTAAAAATAGTTTAGTTTAGCTCGCTATCTTACACCGTTTTCTTGGGACACGTTATCAACCGAGGCGATGTTAATACACTACGGCCAAAAAAACTAAACAAAGTCCCAAAACTGGTCTTCTCGGAAAATTCACCATATCTTTGGAAATAGATGGAATATTTCCAAGCGGTAAACTGTTAATAACTCTCGATGAATGTAGCTATTACATACGGAAATTACAGATGTTTGTTTTAAGTATATCAGGCAAGAGAATTTTTTATCTGTCCAATTGTTTTGGATTTTCAAAATATTTTTTGAGTTTGTTGCCCTCTGTGGCGGAAACGGTGAAACACAGATACCATATTAATTTTAAAAAACAATAGCCTATTATGTTCTAAGTGAAAAACTATTAAAAACTTTCAATAAATTTTTTTCGCTTGATCGGTTAGTAATCTTATAGTAATCCATAGGACGAACTCGGACGAAACCGCGTCACATGCTATAAAAAATTTATTAATCATAATTATGAAAATCTGATTACATATTCAGATTCAGGACAATTAGCACCACTAAACACCACCATTTGAGTAACATAGCTACACAAATTTACCCATGCAGCCTGTTCGTTCATCGAAATTTGGTGTACTCTGAAGGAAGCGAAGTTTTGACGACCACTAACATGCTAAAATCTTTATTTAAGTATCGATTAACTTAACAATCGTTATAAAACATTATGATGTTTATACAAATCATGATCATTACCCAGGTAAAAATAGTTTCTCGCTATCTTATACCGTTTTCTTTCAACAAGTGCTCAACCGAGGCGATGTTAATACACTACGGCCAAAAAAACTAAACAAAGTCCCAAAACTGGTCTTCTCGGAAAACTCACCATATCTTTGGAACTAGATGGAATATTTACAAGCGGTAAACTGTTAATAACTCTCGATGAATGTAGCTATTACATACAGAAATTACAGATTTTTGTTTCAAGTATATCAGGCAAGAGAATTTTTTATCTCTACAACTTTTTTGGATTTTCAAAATATTTTTTGAGTTTGTTGCCCTCTGTGGCGGAAACGGTCAAACACAGATACCATATTACTTCTAGAAACCGATAGCCTATTATGTTCTAAGTGAAAAACTATTAAAAACTTTTCAATAAAATGTTTTTGCTTGATCGGTTAGTAATCTTATAGTAATCCATAGGACGAACTCGGACGAAACCGCGTCACATGCTATAAAAAATTTATTAATCATAATTATGAAAATCTAATTACATATTCAGATTCGGGACATTTAGCACCACTAAACACCACCATTCGAGTAACATAGCTACACAAATTTACCCATGCAGCCTGTTCGTTCATTGAAATTTGGTGTACTCTGAAGGAAGCGAAGTTTTGGCGACCACTAACATGCTAAAATCTTTATTTATGTATCGATTAACTTAACAATCGGTATAAAATATTACGATGTTGATACAAATCGACACATATAATAAAATAGTTATATTTAGATATCATAATCATTTTTGGTCGTTGGTCTGAGGTTTTCCATATAGGAACGAGAAGCGAAAAAGTTAAAATCGCCAATGGGCTGAATATTGTGAAACCCTGTTACCACGCGTTTCTATAATCATTACCCAGGTAAAAATAGTTTAGGTTAGCTCGCTATCTTACACCGTTTTCTTGGGACACGTTATCAACCGAGGCGATGTTAATACACTACGGCCAAAAAAACTAAACAAAGTCCCAAAACTGGTCTTCTCGGAAAATTCACCATATCTTTGGAACTAGATGGAATATTTCCAAGCGGTAAACTGTTAATAACTCTCGATGAATGTAGCTATTACATACGGAAATTACAGATTTTTGTTTCAAGTATATCAGGCAAGAGAATTTTTTATCTCTCCAATTGTTTTGGATTTTCAAAATATTTTTTGAGTTTGTTGCCCTCTGTGGCGGAAACGGTCAAACACAGATGCCATACTACTTCTAGAAATCGATAGCCTATTATGTTCTAAGTGAAAAACTATTAAAAACTTATCAATACAATTTTTTCGCTTGATCGGTTAGTAATCTTATAGTAATCCATAGGACGAACTCGGACGAAACCGCGTCACATGCTATAAAAAATTTATTAATCATAAATATGAAAATCTGATTACATATTCAGATTCAGGACAATTAGCACCACTAAACACCACCATTTGAGTAACATAGCTACACAAATTTACCCATGCAGCCTGTTCGTTCATCGAAATTTGGTGTACTCTGAAGGAAGCGAAGTTTTGACGACCACTAACATGCTAAAATCTTTATTTAAGTATCGATTAACTTAACAATCGTTATAAAACATTATGATGTTTATACAAATCATGATCATTACCCAGGTAAAAATAGTTTCTCGCTATCTTATACCGTTTTCTTTCAACAAGTGCTCAACCGAGGCGATGTTAATACACTACGGCCAAAAAAACTAAACAAAGTCCCAAAACTGGTCTTCTCGGAAAACTCACCATATCTTTGGAACTAGATGGAATATTTACAAGCGGTAAACTGTTAATAACTCTCGATGAATGTAGCTATTACATACGGCAATTACAGATTTTTGTTTCAAGTATATCAGGCAAGAGAATTTTTTATCTGTCTAATTTTTTTGGATTTTCAAAATATTTTTTGAGTTTGTTGCCCTCTGTGGCGGAAACGGTGAAGAAAAATCGATAGCCTATTATATCCTTATTTAAAACTTATTAAAATCATATCAATAAAATTTTTTCGCTTGATCAGTTAGTAATCTTATAGTAATCCATAGGACAAACTCAGCCGAAACCGCGTCACATGCTATAAAAAATTTATTAATCATAATTATGAAAATCTAATTACATATTCAGATTCAGGGCATTTAGCACCACTAAACACCACCATTCGAGTAACATAGCTACACAAATTTACCCATGCAGCCTGTTCGTTCATCGAAATTTGGTGTACTCTGAAAGAAACGAAGTTTTGACGACCACTAACATGCTAAAATCTTTATTTATGTATCGATTAACTTAACAATCGGTATAAAACATAACGATGTTGATACAAATCAACACATATGTATAACAAAATAGTTATATTTAGATATCATAAAGATTTTTGGTCGTTGGTCTGAGGCTTTCCGTATAGGAACGAGAAGCGATAAAGGTAAAATCGCCAATGGGCTGAATATTGTAAAACACCTGTTGCCACACATTTCTATAATCATTACCCAGGTAAAAATAGTTTAGTTTAGCTCGCTATCTTACACCGTTTTCTTGGGACACTTTATCAACCGAGGCGATGTTAATACACTACGGCCAAAAAAACTAAACAAAGTCCCAAAACTGGTCTTCTCGGAAAATTCACCATATCTTTGGAACTAGATGGAATATTTACAAGCGGTAAACTGTTAATAACTCTTCATCATATTAATCATAATTATGAAAATTTAATTACATATTCAGATTCGGGACATTTAGCACCACTAAACACCACCATTCGAGTAACATAGCTACACAAATTTACCCATGCAGATTTTTCGTTCATCGAAATTTGGTGTACTCTGAAGGAAGCGAAGTTTTGACGACCACTAACATGCGTAAATCTTTATTTATGTATTGATTAACTTAACAATCGGTATAAAACATTACGATGTTGATACAAATCGACACATATAACAAAATAGTTATATTTAGATATCATAAACATTTTTGGTCGTTGGTCTGAGGTTTTCCGTATAGGAACGAGAAGCGATAAAGGTAAAATCGCCAATGGGCTGAATATTGTAAAACACCTGTTGACACGCATTTCTATAATCATTACCCAGGTAAAAATAGTTTAGTTTAGCTCGCTATCTTACACCGTTTTCTTGGGACACGTTATCAACCGAGGCGATGTTAATACACTACGGCCAAAAAAACTAAACAAAATCCCAAAACTGGTCTTCTCGGAAAATTCACCATATCTTTGGAAATAGATGGAATATTTACAAGCGGTAAACTGTTAATAACTCTCGATGAATGTAGCTATTACCTACGGAAATTACAGATTTTTGTTTCAAGTATATCAGGCAAGAGAATTTTTTATCTGTCCAATTTTTTTGGATTTTTAAAATATTTTTTGAGTTTGTTGACCTCTGTGACGGAGACGGTGAAACACAGATACCATATTACTTTTAGAAATCGATAGCCTAATATATCCTTATTTAAAACTTATTAAAAACATATCAATAAAATTTTTTCGCTTGATCGATTAGTAATCTTATAGTAATCCACAGGACGAACTCGGACGAAACCGCGTCACATTCTATAAAAAATTTATTAATCATAATTATGAAAATCTAATTACATTTCAGATTCGAGACATTTAGCACCACTAACCACCACCATTCGAGTAACATAGCTACACAAATTTACCCATGCAGCCTGATCGTTCATCGAAATTTGGTGTACTCTGAAAGAAGCGAAGTTTTGACGACCACTAACATGCGTAAATCTTTATTTATGTATCGATTAACTTAACAATCGGTATAAAACATTACGATGTTGATACAAATCGACACATATTACAAAAAAGTTATATTTCGGTAATATAAACATTTTTGGTCGTAGCAGGCGATGTTAATACACTACGGCCAAAAAACTAAACAAAGTCCCAAAACTGGTCTTCTCGGAAAATTCACCATATCTTTGGAACTAGATGGAATATTTACAAGCGGTAAACTGTTGATAACTCACGATGAATGTAGCTATTACATACGGCAGTTACAGATTTTTGTTTCAAGTATATCAGGCAAGAGAATTTTTTATCTGTCTAATTTTTTTGGATTTTCAAAATATTTTTTGAGTTTGTTGCCCTCTGTGACGGAGACGGTGAAACACAGATACCATATTACTTTTAGAAATCGATAGCCTATTATATCCTTATTTAAAACTTATTAAAATCATATCAATAAAATTTTTTCGCTTGATCGGTTAGTAATCTTATAGTAATCCATAGGACAAACTGAGCCGAAACCGCGTCACATGCTATAAAAAATTTATTAATCATAATTATGAAAATCTAATTACATATTCAGATTCAGGGCATTTAGCACCACTAAACACCACCATTCGAGTAACATAGCTACACAAATTTACCCATGCAGCCTGTTCGTTCATCGAAATTTGGTGTACTCTGAAAGAAGCGAAGTTTTGACGACCATTAACATGCGTAAATCTTTATTTATGTATCGATTAACCTAAAAATCGGTATAAAACATTACGATGTTGATACAAATCGACACATATAACAAAATAGTTATATTTAGATATCATAAACATTTTTGGTCGTTGGTCTGAGGTTTTCCGTATAGGAACGAGAAGCGATAAAGGTAAAATCGCCAATGGGCTGAATATTGTAAAACACCTGTTGCCACGCATTTCTATAATCATTACCCAGGTAAAAATAGTTTAGTTTAGCTCGCTATCTTACACCGTTTTCTTGGGACACGTTATCAACCGAGGCGATGTTAATACACTACGGCCAAAAAAACTAAACAAAATCCCAAAACTGGTCTTCTCGGAAAATTCACCATATCTTTGGAACTAGATAGAATATTTACAAGCGGTAAACTGTTAATAACTCTCGATGAATGTAGCTATTACATACGGAAAGTATAGATGTTTGTTTCAAGTATATCAGGCAAGAGAATTTTTTATCTCTCCAACTTTTTTGGATTTTCAAAATATTTTTTGAGTTTGTTGCCCTCTGTGGCGGAAACGGTCAAACACAGATACCATATTACTTCTAGAAACCGATAGCCTATTATGTTCTAAGTGAAAAACTAATAAAAACTTTTTAAAAAAAATTTAATCACTTGATAGGTTAGTAATCTTATAGTAATCCATAGGACGAACTCGGACGAAACCGCGTCACATGCTATAAAAAATGTATTAATCATAATTATGAAAATCTAATTACATATTCAGATTCAGGACATTTAGCACCACTAAACACCACCATTCGAGTAACATAGCTACACAAATTTACCCATGCAGCCTGTTCGTTCATCGAAATTTGGTGTACTCTGAAGGAAGCGAAGTTTTGACGACCATTAACATGCTAAAATCTTTATTTATGTATCGATTAACTTAACAATCGGTATAAAACATAACGATGTTGATACAAATCAACACATATAACAAAATACAGTAAAACTTCCCTAAATCGAATCACTACTGGCCACTAATTTTTGTTCGATTTGAGGAAAATTCGAATTATAGAAAATAAAACTAATTTGTTGAAATTCAGAATAATTAATCCCATTAAAATAATTTATTACATTTATAGTATAAACCAATTCATTCGACATCAATTCTTAATAAGTTTCAGTACAAAAAATAAATAAACTAAAAATAACAAGAAATTTCAAGTATGAATGAAAATCCATCCATATGTATGTATGAAAATCCATAAAAAAAATTTTAACTTGAGGCTAATTCACTACCATGTTCGTAAAAAAATCCTTAATTGTAGTTTGTTTACCACTCATTGATGGTCTATTGAAAAATTGATCAATCTTGTGAATGCAATATTGTATATCATCTGAGACCTCATCGTTCATTTCAATCGCTGTGCGAATCGTATCAATAGAACTTCTTATTTGTTGAGCAGTTGGTTTTACTGGAAGTATTTCTTGTACTTCATCATCGCTAGAATCCTCACCAGTTATAGATGGTGCCGAAAGCTCCAAAATAGTTTGGTCGTCGATATACTCAGTCGTACATATATCATCATCAAAATGAATATATTCTTCAGCCGATATGTCAATAGATAAGCTATTTTCAATTTTCCATCTGTTATAGACTAATAGGTAACCATCAAGATCTAGTTTTTCACGTGCAATTTGGGTTTTTAAATCGGCTAATGGTACCAAATCCTCTTCAGCCCATTCAAGATCTTCCATAAATCCAGCTTTGGAAAAACAATTTTTTATTGTTGACTTGGTCACGTCGGCAACCCAGGCGGTGGAAATTGACCTTACTGCGTCTAGTAAACTGATCGCCGTTGGTTTAACGTCCTCCATTCTATTTAAAACTGTATTTAAAATTCGTCTTCGGTAGTGAGTTTTTAAGCTGTTTATTATTCCCATATCCATAGGTTGAAGTTCGGACGTTGCATTAGGTGGAAAATATTCAACTCGTACAAATCGTAGTTTCGATGCTACTTCCTTAGGGTGAGAGGGGCAGTTATCTACAAACAAAATAATTTTTCTATTTTGGCGACCAAACATTTTATCAAGTTTGGTCAACCAATCTTCCCATATTGCACTGGTCATCCATGCTTTCTGGTTTGCATAATAATCAATTCCAAGAGACTTGATTCCACGAAATCCTCGTGGATTTTTGCTTTTTCCAATAATGAGTAATTTTAATTTCTCCGATCCAGACATGTTTGATCCAACAAGAACTGTTAATCTATTTTTGCTTTGTTTACCACCAAAGCATTTATCACCCTTAAAGGTGAACGTCTTGTTAGGCAGGCATTGGTAAAACAATCCCGTCTCATCACAATTGAATATGTTTTGTGGACTGTACTTTTTTATTAGATCAGGTAAGATGTTGTCTTTCCAATTTGTGCATGTGATAGCGCTGACTGAAGCACTTTCTCCACTAACCGTTCTAAAAACTACGCTATGGCGTGTTTTAAATTTGTCTAACCACCCACTACTTGCACTAAAATCAGAAAAGTTTAATGATTTGGCGAACTCAAGAGCTTTTTGTCTTATCAATGAACCACCCACAGGTAAATTTTTATTGCGAACTTGTTGCAACCACGTAAGGATCGCTCTGTCAATTTGATCATATTTGCACTGATTAATTCGCTTTTTTGTCTTATTTAAATTACACGCACTAATTCCAATAAGTTTTTGACGATTTTTCAAAATGGTTGATACGGTACTCTTTGGTATATTGAATTTAAGAGCAACGTCTTTTTTAAGCATCCCTTCATCTACCTTTTGAAGTAACTCAATTTTTTGTGTTATTGTTAAACTTTTATATTTTTTTCTCTCCATTTTACGGAGTTTCTTTTATTTTAGAAAATTATTATAAAATTAAAATGTAATTAACCGGTAATCTTAATTTATACATTAGTAATATGAAACTGCCATAGTGTAATGACTCAATGAAAACCGTTTTTACTTAACCAAATACATACACAAGTAGGAGAGGATAAACAGTATCCAAAATTACTGGCATATTTATCATACGTGTGAATGAGATACATAATGAGCGCTACATATTTTATGCACATGGTTATGTATGAATTAAGTTATCGTACGATATACCATACGTGAGAATGAGACACAAACAAAACAAATTTCAGTTTTCCAATTGGAAATTATGTACCTCGTGTTATATGAAATTTGTTTTCTGTTAAAAATTAAAGACAACAATAATACATATAGAAAATAAAAGCAAAAAAAGACAAAAAATTCGAATTAGGGAAATTGAAATTATTCGTTTTTTAACTCTTTGTATTCGATTTGAAGAAAAATTCGAATTATAGAAATTCGATTTAAGGAGAAGCATTTTCATACAAAAAATACTTTTAGTGCTTTTGCCAAAAAAGTTATTCGATTTACGGAAAAATTCGAAATAAGGAAGTTCGATTTACGGAAGTTAGTTATATTTAGATATCATAAACATTTCTGGTCGTTGGTCTGAGGTTTTCCGTATAGGAACGAGAAGCGAAAAAGGTAAAATCGCCAATGGGCTGAATATTGTAAAACACCTGTTGCCACGCGTTTCTATAATCATTACCCAGGTAAAAATAGTTTAGTTTAGCTCACTATCTTACACCGTTTTCTTGGGACACGTTATCAACCGAGGCGATGTTAATACACTACGGCCAAAAAAACTAAACAAAGTCCCAAAACTGGTCTTCTCGGAAAATTCACCATATCTTTGGAACTGGATGGAATATTTACAAGCGGTAAACTGTTAATAACTCTCGATGAATTACATACGGAAATTACAGATTTTTGTTTCAAGTATATCAGGCAAGAGAATTTTTTATCTCTACAATTTTTTTGGATTTTCAAAATATTTTTTGAGTTTGTTGCCCTATGTGACGGAGACGGTGAAACACAGATACCATATTACTTTTAGAAATCGATAGCCTATTATATCCTTATTTGAAACATATTAAAAACATATTAATAACATTTTTTCGCTTGATCGGTTATTAATCTTATAGTAATCCATAGGACGAACTCAGCCGAAACCGCGTCACATGCTATAAAAAATTTATTAATCATAATTATGAAAATCTAATTACATATTCAGATTCAGGACATTTAGCACCACTAAACACCACCATTCGAGTAACATAGCTACACAAATTTACCCATGCAGCCTGTTCGTTCATCGAAATTTGGTGTACTCTGAAAGAAGCGAAGTTTTGACGACCACTAACATGCGTAAATCTTTATTTATGTATGGATTAACTTAACAATCGGTATAAAACATTACGATGTTGATACAAATCGACACATATTACAAAAAAGTTATATTTCGGTAATATAAACATTTTTGTCGTAGGTCTGAGGTTTTTCATATAGGAACGAGAAGCGAAAAAGGTAAAATCGCCAATGGGCTGAATATTGTAAAACACCTGTTGCCACGCGTTTCTATAATCATTACCCAGGTAAAAATAGTTTAGTTTAGCTCGCTATCTTACACCGTTTTCTTGGGACACGTTATCAACCGAGGCGATGTTAATACACTACGGCCAAAAAAACTAAACAAAGTCCCAAAACTGGTCTTCTCGGAAAATTCACCATATCTTTGGAACTAGATGGAATATTTACAAGCGGTAAACTGTTAATAACTCTCCATCATATTAATCATAATTATGAAGATCTAATTACATATTCAGATTCGGGACATTTAGCACCACTAACCACCACCATTCGAGTAACATAGCTACACAAATTTACCCATGCAGCCTGTTCGTTCATCGAAATTTGGTGTACTCTGAAGGAAGCGAAGTTTTGACGACCACTAACATGCGTAAATCTTTATTTATGTATCGATTAACCTAAAAATCGGTATAAAACATTACGATGTTGATACAAATCGACACATATAACAAAATAGTTATATTTAGATATCATAAACATTTTTGGTCGTTGGTCTGAGGTTTTCCGTATAGGAACGAGAAGCGATAAAGGTAAAATCGCCAATGGGCTGAATATTGTAAAACACCTGTTGCCACGCATTTCTATAATCATTACCCAGGTAAAAATAGTTTAGTTTAGCTCGCTATCTTACACCGTTTTCTTGGGACACGTTATCAACCGAGGCGATGTTAATACACTACGGCCAAAAAAACTAAACAAAATCCCAAAACTGGTCTTCTCGGAAAATTCACCATATCTTTGGAACTAGATAGAATATTTACAAGCGGTAAACTGTTAATAACTCTCGATGAATGTAGCTATTACATACGGAAATTACAGATGTTTGTTTCAAGTATATCAGGCAAGAGAATTTTTTATCTCTCCAACTTTTTTGGATTTTCAAAATATTTTTTGAGTTTGTTGCCCTCTGTGGCGGAAACGGTGAAACACAGATACCATATTACTTCTAGAAACCGATAGCCTATTATGTTCTAAGTGAAAAACTATGAAAAACTTTTCAATAAAATTTTTTCGCTTGATCGGTTATGAATCTTATAGTAATCCATAGGGCGAACTCGGACGAAACCGCGTCACATGCTATAAAAAATGTATTAATCATAATTATGAAAATCTAATTACATATTCAGATTCAGGACATTTAGTACCACTAAACACCACCATTCGAGTAACATAGCTACAAAAATTTACCCATGCAGCCTTGTTCGTTCATCGAAATTTGGTGTACTCTGAAAGAAGCGAAGTTTTGACGACCACTAACATGCGTAAATCTTTATTTATGTATGGATTAACTTAACAATCGGTATAAAACATTACGATGTTGATACAAATCGACACATATTACAAAAAAGTTATATTTCGGTAATATAAACATTTTTGGTCGTAGGTCTGAGGTTTTTCATATAGGAACGAGAAGCGAAAAAGGTAAAATCGCCAATGGGCTGAATATTGTAAAACACCTGTTGCCACGCGTTTCTATAATCATTACCCAGGTAAAAATAGTTTAGTTTAGCTCGCTATCTTACACCGTTTTCTTGGGACACGTTATCAACCGAGGCGATGTTAATACACTACGGCCAAAAAAACTAAACAAAGTCCCAAAACTGGTCTTCTCGGAAAATTCACCATATCTTTGGAACTGGATGGAATATTTACAAGCGGTAAACTGTTAATAACTCTCAATGAATGTAGCTATTACATACAGAAATTACAGATTTTTGTTTCAAGTGTATCAGGCAAGAAAAATTTTTATCTCTCCAATTTTTTTGGATTTTCAAAATATTTTTTGAGTTTGTTGCCCTCTGTGGCGGAAACGGTGAAACACAGATACCATATTACTTCTAGAAACCGATAGCCTATTATGTTCTAAGTGAAAAACTATTAAAAACTTTTTTATAAAATTTTTTCGCTTGATCGGTTATTAATCTTATAGTAATCCATAGGACGAACTCGGACGAAACCGCGTCACATGCTATAAAAAATTTATTAATCATAATTATGAAAATCTAATTACATATTCAGATTCGGGACATTTAGCACCACTAACCACCACCATTCGAGTAACATAGCTACAAAAATTTACCCATGCAGCATGTTCGTTCATCGAAATTTGGTGTACTCTGAAGGAAGCGAAGTTTTGACCGACCACTAACATGCTAAAATCTTTATTTATGTATCGATTAAATTAATAATCGGTATAAAACATTACGATGTTGATACAAATCGACACATATAACAAAGTAGTTATATTTAGATATCATAAACATTTTTGGTCGTTGGTCTGAGGTTTTCCATATAGGAACGAGAAGCGAAAAAGGTAAAATCGCCAATGGGCTGAATATTGTAAAACACCTGTTGCCACGCGTTTCTATAATCATTACCCAGGTAAAAATAGTTTAGTTTAGCTCGCTATCTTACACCGTTTTCTTGGGACACGTTATCAACCGAGGCGATGTTAATACACTACGGCCAAAAAAACTAAACAAAGTCCCAAAACTGGTCTTCTCGGAAAATTCACCATATCTTTGGAACTAGATGGAATATTCACAAGCGGTAAACTGTTAATAACTCTCAATGAATGTAGCTATTACATACAGAAATTACAGATTTTTGTTTTAAGCGTATCAGGCAAGAAAATTTTTTATCTCTCCAATTTTTTTGGATTTTCAAAATATTTTTTGAGTTTGTTGCCCTCTGTGGCGGAAACGGTCAAACACAGATACCATATTACTTTTAGAAATCAATAGCCTATTATATCCTTATTTGAAACATATTAAAAACATATTAATAACATTTTTTCGCTTGATCGGTTATTAATCTTATAGTAATCCATAGGACGAACTCAGCCGAAACCGCGTCACATGCTATAAAAAATTTATTAATCATAATTATGAAAATCTAATTACATATTCAGATTCAGGACATTTAGCACCACTAAACACCACCATTCGAGTAACATAGCTACACAAATTTACCCATGCAGCCTGTTCGTTCATCGAAATTTGGTGTACTCTGAAAGAAGCGAAGTTTTGACGACCACTAACATGCTGAAATCTTTATTTATGTATCGATTAACTTAACAATCGGTATAAAACATAACGATGTTGATACAAATCAACATATATAACAAAATAGTTATATTTAGATATCATAAACATTTTTGGTCGTTGGTCTGAGGTTTCACGTATAGGAACGAGAAGCGAAAAAGGTAAAATCGCCAATGGGCTGAATATTGTAAAACACCTGTTGCCACGCGTTTCTATAATCATTACCCAGGTAAAAATAGTTTAGTTTAGCTCGCTATCTTACACCGTTTTTTTGGGACACGTTATCAACCGAGGCGATGTTAATACACTACGGCCAAAAAAACTAAACAAAGTCCCAAAACTGGTCTTCTCGGAAAATTCACCATATCTTTGGAACTAGATGGAATATTTACAAGCGGTAAACTGCTAATAACTCTCAATGAATGTAGCTATTACATACAGAAATTACAGATTTTTGTTTCAAGTGTATCAGGCAAGAAAATTTTTTATCTCTCCAATTTTTTGGGATTTTCAAAATATTTTTTGAGTTTGTTGCCCTCTGTGGCGGAAACGGTGAAACACAGATACCATATTACTTCTAGAAACCGATAGCCTATTATGTTCTAAGTGAAAAACTATTAAAAACTTTTCAATAAAATTTTTTCGCTTGATCGGTTATTAATCTTATAGTAATCCATAGGGCGAACTCGGACGAAACCGCGTCACATGCTATAAAAAATGTATTAATCATAATTATGAAAATCTAATTACATATTCAGATTCAGGACATTTAGCACCACTAAACACCACCATTCGAGTAACATAGCTACACAAATTTACCCATGCAGCCTGTTCGTTCATCGAAATTTTGTGTACTCTGAAAATTTGGTGTACTCTGAAGGAAGCGAAGTTTTGACGACCACTAACATGCGTAAATCTTTATTTATGTATCGATTAACTTAACAATCGGCATAAAACATTACGATGTTGATACAAATCGACACATATTACAAAAAAGTTATATTTCGTTAATATAAACATTTTTGGTCGTAGGTCTGAGGTTTTTCATATAGGAACGAGAAGCGAAAAAGGTAAAATCGCCAATGGGCTGAATATTGTAAAACACCTGTTGCCACGCGTTTCTATAATCATTACCCAGGTAAAAATAGTTTAGTTTAGCTCGCTATCTTACACCGTTTTCTTGGGACACGTTATCAACCGAGGCGATGTTAATACACTACGGCCAAAAAAACTAAACAAAGTCCCAAAACTGGTCTTCTCGGAAAATTCACCATATCTTTGGAACTAGATGGAATATTTACAAGCGGTAAACTGCTAATAACTCTCAATGAATGTAGCTATTACATACAGAAATTACAGATTTTTGTTTCAAGTGTATCAGGCAAGAAAATTTTTTATCTCTCCAATTTTTTGGGATTTTCAAAATATTTTTTGAGTTTGTTGCCCTCTGTGGCGGAAACGGTGAAACACAGATACCATATTACTTCTAGAAACCGATAGCCTATTATGTTCTAAGTGAAAAACTATTAAAAACTTTTCAATAAAATTTTTTCGCTTGATCGGTTATTAATCTTATAGTAATCCATAGGACGAACTCGGACGAAACCGCGTCACATGCTATAAAAAATGTATTAATCATAATTATGAAAATCTAATTACATATTCAGATTCGGGACATTTAGCACCACTAACCACCACCATTCGAGTAACATAGCTACAAAAATTTACCCATGCAGCATGTTCGTTCATCGAAATTTGGTGTACTCTGAAGGAAGCGAAGTTTTGACCGACCACTAACATGCTAAAATCTTTATTTATGTATCGATTAAATTAATAATCGGTATAAAACATTACGATGTTGATACAAATCGACACATATGTATAACAAAGTAGTTATATTTAGATATCATAAACATTTTTGGTCGTTGGTCTGAGGTTTTCCATATAGGAACGAGAAGCGAAAAAGGTAAAATCGCCAATGGGCTGAATATTGTAAAACACCTGTTGCCACGCGTTTCTATAATCATTACCCAGGTAAAAATAGTTTAGTTTAGCTCGCTATCTTACACCGTTTTCTTGGGACACGTTATCAACCGAGGCGATGTTAATACACTACGGCCAAAAAAACTAAACAAAGTCCCAAAACTGGTCTTCAGAAATTACAGATTTTTGTTTCAAGTATATCAGGCAAGAGAATTTTTTATCTCTCCAATTTTTTTGGATTTTCAAAATATTTTTTGAGTTTGTTGCCCTCTGTGGCGGAAACGGTGAAACACAGATACCATATTACTTCTAGAAACCGATAGCCTATTATGTTCTAAGTGAAAAACTATTAAAAACTTTTTTATAAAATTTTTTCGCTTGATCGGTTATTAATCTTATAGTAATCCATAGGACGAACTCGGACGAAACCGCGTCACATGCTATAAAAAATTTATTAATCATAATTATAAAAATCTAATTACATATTCAGATTCGGGACATTTAGCACCACTAACCACCACCATTCGAGTAACATAGCTACAAAAATTTACCCATGCAGCATGTTCGTTCATCGAAATTTGGTGTACTCTGAAGGAAGCGAAGTTTTGACCGACCACTAACATGCTAAAATCTTTATTTATGTATCGATTAAATTAATAATCGGTATAAAACATTACGATGTTGATACAAATCGACACATATAACAAAGTAGTTATATTTAGATATCATAAACATTTCTGGTCGTTGGTCTGAGGTTTTCCATATAGGAACGAGAAGCGAAAAAGGTAAAATCGCCAATGGGCTGAATATTGTAAAACACCTGTTGCCACGCGTTTCTATAATCATTACCCAGGTAAAAATAGTTTAGTTTAGCTCGCTATCTTACACCGTTTTCTTGGGACACGTTATCAACCGAGGCGATGTTAATACACTACGGCCAAAAAAACTAAACAAAGTCCCAAAACTGGTCTTCTCGGAAAATTCACCATATCTTTGGAACTAGATGGAATATTCACAAGCGGTAAACTGTTAATAACTCTCAATGAATGTAGCTATTACATACAGAAATTACAGATTTTTGTTTTATGCGTATCAGGCAAGAAAATTTTTTATCTCTCCAATTTTTTTGGATTTTCAAAATATTTTTTGAGTTTGTTGCCCTCTGTGGCGGAAACGGTCAAACACAGATACCATATTACTTGTAGAAACCGATAGCCTATTATGTTCTTAGTGAAAAACTATTAAAAACTTTTTTATAAAATTTTTTCGCTTGATCGGTTATTAATCTTATAGTAATCCATAGGACGAACTCGGACGAAACCGCGTCACATGCTATAAAAAATTTATTAATCATAATTATGAAAATCTAATTACATATTCAGATTCAGGACATTTAGCACCACTAAACACCACCATTCGAGTAACATAGCTACACAAATTTACCCATGCAGCCTGTTCGTTCATCGAAATTTGGTGTACTCTGAAGGAAGCGAAGTTTTGACGACCATTAACATGCTAAAATCTTTATTTATGTATCGATTAACTTAACAATCGGTATAAAACATAACGATGTTGATACAAATCAACACATATAACAAAATAGTTATATTTAGATATCATAAACATTTCTGGTCGTTGGTCTGAGGTTTTCCGTATAGGAACGAGAAGCGAAAAAGGTAAAATCGCCAATGGGCTGAATATTGTAAAACACCTGTTGCCACGCGTTTCTATAATCATTACCCAGGTAAAAATAGTTTAGTTTAGCCCACTATCTTACACCGTTTTCTTGGGACACGTTATCAACCGAGGCGATGTTAATACACTACGGCCAAAAAAACTAAACAAAGTCCCAAAACTGGTCTTCTCGGAAAATTCACCATATCTTTGGAACTGGATGGAATATTTACAAGCGGTAAACTGTTAATAACTCTCGATGAATGTAGCTATTACATACGGAAATTACAGATTTTTGTTTCAAGTATATCAGGCAAGAGAATTTTTTATCTCTACAATTTTTTTGGATTTTCAAAATATTTTTTGAGTTTGTTGCCCTATGTAACGGAGACGGTGAAACACAGATACCATATTACTTTTAGAAATCGATAGCCTATTATATCCTTATTTGAAACATATTAAAAACATATTAATAACATTTTTTCGCTTGATCGGTTATTAATCTTATAGTAATCCATAGGATGAACTCAGCCGAAACCGCGTCACATGCTATAAATATTTATTAATCATAATTATGAAAATCTAATTACATATTCAGATTCAGGACATTTAGCACCACTAAACACCACCATTCGAGTAACATAGCTACACAAATTTACCCATGCAGCCTGTTCGTTCATCGAAATTTGGTGTACTCTGAAGGAAGCGAAGTTTTGACGACCATTAACATCCTAAAATCTTTATTTATGTATCGATTAACTTAACAATCGGTATAAAACATAACGATGTTGATACAAATCAACACATATAACAAAATAGTTATATTTAGATATCATAAAAATTTTTGGTCGTTGGTCTGAGGTTTTCCGTATAGGAACGAGAAGCGATAAAGGTAAAATCGCCAATGGGCTGAATATTGTAAAACACCTGTTGCCACGCATTTCTATAATCATTACCCAGGTAAAAATAGTTTAGTTTAGCTCGCTATCTTACACCGTTTTCTTGGGACACGTTATCAACCGAGGCGATGTTAATACACTACGCGGCCAAAAAAACTAAACAAAGTCCCAAAACTGGTCTTCTCGGAAAATTCACCATATCTTTGGAACTAGATGGAATATTTAAAAGCGGTAAACTGTTAATAACTCTCCATCATATTAATCATAATTATGAAGATCTAATTACATATTCAGATTCGGGACATTTAGCACCACTAACCACCACCATTCGAGTAACATAGCTACACAAATTTACCCATGCAGCCTGTTCGTTCATCGAAATTTGGTGTACTCTGAAGGAAGCGAAGTTTTGACGACCACTAACATGCGTAAATCTTTATTTATGTATCGATTAACCTAAAAATCGGTATAAAACATTACGATGTTGATACAAATCGACACATATAACAAAATAGTTATATTTAGATATCATAAACATTTTTGGTCGTTGGTCTGAGGTTTTCCGTATAGGAACGAGAAGCGATAAAGGTAAAATCGCCAATGGGCTGAATATTGTAAAACACCTGTTGCCACGCATTTCTATAATCATTACCCAGGTAAAAATAGTTTAGTTTAGCTCGCTATCTTACACCGTTTTCTTGGGACACGTTATCAACCGAGGCGATGTTAATACACTACGGCCAAAAAAACTAAACAAAATCCCAAAACTGGTCTTCTCGGAAAATTCACCATATCTTTGGAACTAGATAGAATATTTACAAGCGGTAAACTGTTAATAACTCTCGATGAATGTAGCTATTACATACGGGAATTACATATTTTTGTTTCAAGTATATCAGGCAAAAGAATTTTTTATCTCTCCAATTTTTTTGGATTTTTAAAATATTTTTTGAGTTTGTTGCCCTCTGTGGCGGAAACGGTGAAACATAGATACCATATTACTTCTAGAAACCGATAGCTTATTATGTTCTAAGTGAAAAACTATTAAAAACCTTTCAATAAAATTTTTTCGCTTGATCGGTTATTAATCTTATAGTAATCCATAGGGCGAACTCGGACGAAACCGCGTCACATGCTATAAAAAATTTATTAATCATAATTATGAAAATCTAATTACATATTCAGATTCAGGACATTTAGCACCACTAAACACCACCATTCGAGTAACATAGCTACAAAAATTTACCCATGCAGCCTGTTCGTTCATCGAAATTTGGTGTACTCTGAAGGAAGCGAAGTTTTGACCGACCACTAACATGCTAAAATCTTTATTTATGTATCGATTAAATTAATAATCGGTATAAAACATTACGATGTTGATACAAATCGACACATATAACAAAATATTTATATTTAGATATCATAAACATTTTTGGTCGTTGGTCTGAGGTTTTCCATATAGGAACGAGAAGCGAAAAAGGTAAAATCGCCAATGGGCTGAATATTGTAAAACACCTGTTGCCACGCGTTTCTATAATCATTACCCAGGTAAAAATAGTTTAGTTTAGCTCGCTATCTTACATTGTTTTCTTGGGACACGTTATCAACCGAGGCGATGTTAATACACTACGGCCAAAAAAACTAAACAAAGTCCCAAAACTGGTCTTCTCGGAAAATTCACCATATCTTTGGAAATAGATGGAATATTTACAAGCGGTAAACTGTTAATAACTCTCGATGAATGTAGCTATTACCTACGGAAATTACAGATTTTTGTTTCAAGTATATCAGGCAAGAGAATTTTTTATCTGTCCAATTTTTTTGGATTTTTAAAATATTTTTTGAGTTTGTTGACCTCTGTGACGGAGACGGTGAAACACAGATACCATATTACTTTTAGAAATCGATAGCCTAATATATCCTTATTTAAAACTTCTTAAAAACATATCAATAAAATTTTTTCGCTTGATCGGTTAGTAATCTTATAGTAATCCATAGGACGAACTCGGACGAAACCGCGTCACATGCTATAAAAAATTTATTAATCATAATTATGAAAATCTAATTACATATTCAGATTCGGGACATTTAGCACCACTAACCACCACCATTCGAGTAACATAGCTACACAAATTTACCCATGCAGCCTGTTCGTTCATCGAAATTTGGTGTACTCTGAAAGAAGCGAAGTTTTGACGACCACTAACATGCGTAAATCTTTATTTATGTATGGATTAACTTAACAATCGGTATAAAACATTACGATGTTGATACAAATCGACACATATTACAAAAAAGTTATATTTCGGTAATATAAACATTTTTGGTCGTAGGTCTGAGGTTTTTCATATAGGAACGAGAAGCGAAAAAGGTAAAATCGCCAATGGGCTGAATATTGTAAAACACCTGTTGCCACGCGTTTCTATAATCATTACCCAGGTAAAAATAGTTTAGTTTAGCTCGCTATCTTACACCGTTTTCTTGGGACACGTTATCAACCGAGGCGATGTTAATACACTACGGCCAAAAAAACTAAACAAAGTCCCAAAACTGGTCTTCTCGGAAAATTCACCATATCTTTGGAACTAGATGGAATATTTACAAGCGGTAAACTGTTAATAACTCTCAATGAATGTAGCTATTACATACAGAAATTACAGATTTTTGTTTCAAGTGTATCAGGCAAGAAAATTTTTTATCTCTCCAATTTTTTTGGATTTTCAAAATATTTTTTGAGTTTGTTGCCCTCTGTGGCGGAAACGGTGAAACACAGATACCATATTACTTCTAGAAACCGATAGCCTATTATGTTCTAAGTGAAAAACTATTAAAAACTTTTTTATAAAATTTTTTCGCTTGATCGGTTATTAATCTTATAGTAATCCATAGGACGAACTCGGACGAAACCGCGTCACATGCTATAAAAAATTTATTAATCATAATTATGAAAATCTAATTACATATTCAGATTCGGGACATTTAGCACCACTAACCACCACCATTCGAGTAACATAGCTACAAAAATTTACCCATGCAGCATGTTCGTTCATCGAAATTTGGTGTACTCTGAAGGAAGCGAAGTTTTGACCGACCACTAACATGCTAAAATCTTTATTTATGTATCGATTAAATTAATAATCGGTATAAAACATTACGATGTTGATACAAATCGACACATATAACAAAGTAGTTATATTTAGATATCATAAACATTTTTGGTCGTTGGTCTGAGGTTTTCCATATAGGAACGAGAAGCGAAAAAGGTAAAATCGCCAATGGGCTGAATATTGTAAAACACCTGTTGCCACGCGTTTCTATAATCATTACCCAGGTAAAAATAGTTTAGTTTAGCTCGCTATCTTACACCGTTTTCTTGGGACACGTTATCAACCGAGGCGATGTTAATACACTACGGCCAAAAAAACTAAACAAAGTCCCAAAACTGGTCTTCTCGGAAAATTCACCATATCTTTGGAACTAGATGGAATATTCACAAGCGGTAAACTGTTAATAACTCTCAATGAATGTAGCTATTACATACAGAAATTACAGATTTTTGTTTTAAGCGTATCAGGCAAGAAAATTTTTTATCTCTCCAATTTTTTTGGATTTTTAAAATATTTTTTGAGTTTGTTGCCCTCTGTGGCGGAAACGGTCAAACACAGATACCATATTACTTGTAGAAACCGATAGCCTATTATGTTCTAAGTGAAAAACTATTAAAAACTTTTTTATAAAATTTTTTCGCTTGATCGGTTATTAATCTTATAGTAATCCATAGGACGAACTCGAACGAAACCGCGTCACATGCTATAAAAAATTTATTAATTATAATTATGAAAATCTAATTACATATTCAGATTCAGGACATTTAGCACCACTAAACACCACCATTCGAGTAACATAGCTACACAAATTTACCCATGCAGCCTGTTCGTTCATCGAAATTTGGTGTACTCTGAAGGAAGCGAAGTTTTGACGACCATTAACATGCTAAAATCTTTATTTATGTATCGATTAACTTAACAATCGGTATAAAACATAACGATGTTGATACAAATCGACACATATAACAAAATAGTTATATTTAGATATCATAAACATTTCTGGTCGTTGGTCTGAGGTTTTCCGTATAGGAACGAGAAGCGAAAAAGGTAAAATCGCCAATGGGCTGAATATTGTAAAACACCTGTTGCCACGCGTTTCTATAATCATTACCCAGGTAAAAATAGTTTAGTTTAGCCCACTATCTTACACCGTTTTCTTGGGACACGTTATCAACCGAGGCGATGTTAATACACTACGGCCAAAAAAACTAAACAAAGTCCCAAAACTGGTCTTCTCGGAAAATTCACCATATCTTTGGAACTGGATAGAATATTTACAAGCGGTAAACTGTTAATAACTCACGATGAATGTAGCTATTACATACGGAAATTACATATTTTTGTTTCAAGTATATCAGGCAAGAGAATTTTTTATCTCTACAATTTTTTTGGATTTTCAAAATATTTTTTGAGTTTGTTGCCCTATGTGACGGAGACGGTGAAACACAGATACCATATTACTTTTAGAAATCGATAGCTTATTATATCCTTATTTGAAACATATTAAAAACATATTAATAACATTTTTTCGCTTGATCGGTTATTAATCTTATAGTAATCCATAGGACGAACTCAGCCGAAACCGCGTCACATGCTATAAAAAATTTATTAATCATAATTATGAAAATCTAATTACATATTCAGATTCAGGACATTTAGCACCACTAAACACCACCATTCGAGTAACATAGCTACACAAATTTACCCATGCAGCCTGTTCGTTCATCGAAATTTGGTGTACTCTGAAAGAAGCGAAGTTTTGACGACCACTAACATGCTGAAATCTTTATTTATGTATCGATTAACTTAACAATCGGTATAAAACATAACGATGTTGATACAAATCAACATATATAACAAAATAGTTATATTTAGATATCATAAACATTTTTGGTCGTTGGTCTGAGGTTTCACGTATAGGAACGAGAAGCGAAAAAGGTAAAATCGCCAATGGGCTGAATATTGTAAAACACCTGTTGCCACGCGTTTCTATAATCATTACCCAGGTAAAAATAGTTTAGTTTAGCTCGCTATCTTACACCGTTTTTTTGGGACACGTTATCAACCGAGGCGATGTTAATACACTACGGCCAAAAAAACTAAACAAAGTTCCAAAACTGGTCTTCTCGGAAAATTCACCATATCTTTAGAAATAGATGGAATATTTACAAGCAATAAACTGTTAATAACTCACGATGAATGTGGCTATTACATACGGGAATTACATATTTTTGTTTCAAGTATATCAGGCAAAAGAATTTTTTATCTCTCCAATTTTTTTGGATTTTTAAAATATTTTTTGAGTTTGTTGCCCTCTGTGGCGGAAACGGTGAAACACAGACACCATATTACTTCTAGAAACCGATAGCTTATTATGTTCTAAGTGAAAAACTATTAAAAACTTTTCAATAAAATTTTTTCGCTTGATCGGTTATTAATCTTATAGTAATCCATAGGGCGAACTCGGACGAAACCGCGTCACATGCTATAAAAAATGTATTAATCATAATTATGAAAATCTAATTACATATTCAGATTCAGGACATTTAGCACCACTAAACACCACCATTCGAGTAACATAGCTACACAAATTTACCCATGCAGCCTGTTCGTTCATCGAAATTTTGTGTACTCTGAAAATTTGGTGTACTCTGAAGGAAGCGAAGTTTTGACGACCACTAACATGCGTAAATCTTTATTTATGTATCGATTAACTTAACAATCGGTATAAAACATTACGATGTTGATACAAATCGACACATATTACAAAAAAGTTATATTTCGTTAATATAAACATTTTTGGTCGTAGGTCTGAGGTTTTTCATATAGGAACGAGAAGCGAAAAAGGTAAAATCGCCAATGGGCTGAATATTGTAAAACACCTGTTGCCACGCGTTTCTATAATCATTACCCAGGTAAAAATAGTTTAGTTTAGCTCGCTATCTTACACCGTTTTCTTGGGACACGTTATCAACCGAGGCGATGTTAATACACTACGGCCAAAAAAACTAAACAAAGTCCCAAAACTGGTCTTCTCGGAAAATTCACCATATCTTTGGAACTAGATGGAATATTTACAAGCGGTAAACTGCTAATAACTCTCAATGAATGTAGCTATTACATACAGAAATTACATATTTTTGTTTCAAGTATATCAGGCAAGAGAATTTTTTATCTCTCCAATTTTTTGGGATTTTCAAAATATTTTTTGAGTTTGTTGCCCTCTGTGGCGGAAACGGTGAAACACAGATACTATATTACTTGTAGAAACCGATAGCCTATTATGTTCTAAGTGAAAAACTATTAAAAACTTTTCAATAAAATTTTTTCGCTTGATCGGTTATTAATCTTATAGTAATCCATAGGACGAACTCGGACGAAACCGCGTCACATGCTATAAAAAATTTATTAATCATAATTATGAAAATCTAATTACATATTCAGATTCGGGACATTTAGCACCACTAACCACCACCATTCGAGTAACATAGCTACAAAAATTTACCCATGCAGCATGTTCGTTCATCGAAATTTGGTGTACTCTGAAGGAAGCGAAGTTTTGACCGACCACTAACATGCTAAAATCTTTATTTATGTATCGATTAAATTAATAATCGGTATAAAACATTACGATGTTGATACAAATCGACACATATAACAAAGTAGTTATATTTAGATATCATAAACATTTTTGGTCGTTGGTCTGAGGTTTTCCATATAGGAACGAGAAGCGAAAAAGGTAAAATCGCCAATGGGCTGAATATTGTAAAACACCTGTTGCCACGCGTTTCTATAATCATTACCCAGGTAAAAATAGTTTAGTTTAGCTCGCTATCTTACACCGTTTTCTTGGGACACGTTATCAACCGAGGCGATGTTAATACACTACGGCCAAAAAAACTAAACAAAGTCCCAAAACTGGTCTTCAGAAATTACAGATTTTTGTTTCAAGTATATCAGGCAAGAGAATTTTTTATCTCTCCAATTTTTTTGGATTTTCAAAATATTTTTTGAGTTTGTTGCCCTCTGTGGCGGAAACGGTGAAACACAGATACCATATTACTTCTAGAAACCGATAGCCTATTATGTTCTAAGTGAAAAACTATTAAAAACTTTTTTATAAAATTTTTTCGCTTGATCGGTTATTAATCTTATAGTAATCCATAGGACGAACTCGGACGAAACCGCGTCACATGCTATAAAAAATTTATTAATCATAATTATAAAAATCTAATTACATATTCAGATTCGGGACATTTAGCACCACTAACCACCACCATTCGAGTAACATAGCTACAAAAATTTACCCATGCAGCATGTTCGTTCATCGAAATTTGGTGTACTCTGAAGGAAGCGAAGTTTTGACCGACCACTAACATGCTAAAATCTTTATTTATGTATCGATTAAATTAATAATCGGTATAAAACATTACGATGTTGATACAAATCGACACATATAACAAAGTAGTTATATTTAGATATCATAAACATTTTTGGTCGTTGGTCTGAGGTTTTCCATATAGGAACGAGAAGCGAAAAAGGTAAAATCGCCAATGGGCTGAATATTGTAAAACACCTGTTGCCACGCGTTTCTATAATCATTACCCAGGTAAAAATAGTTTAGTTTAGCTCGCTATCTTACACCGTTTTCTTGGGACACGTTATCAACCGAGGCGATGTTAATACACTACGGCCAAAAAAACTAAACAAAGTCCCAAAACTGGTCTTCTCTGAAAATTCACCATATCTTTGGAACTAGATGGAATATTCACAAGCGGTAAACTGTTAATAACTCTCAATGAATGTAGCTATTACATACAGAAATTACAGATTTTTGTTTTAAGCGTATCGGGCAAGAAAATTTTTTATCTCTCCAATTTTTTTGGATTTTCAAAATATTTTTTGAGTTTGTTGCCCTCTGTGGCGGAAACGGTCAAACACAGATACCATATTACTTGTAGAAACCGATAGCCTATTATGTTCTAAGTGAAAAACTATTAAAAACTTTTTTATAAAATTTTTTCGCTTGATCGGTTATTAATCTTATAGTAATCCATAGGACGAACTCGGACGAAACCGCGTCACATGCTATAAAAAATGTATTAATCATAATTATGAAAATCTAATTACATATTCAGATTCAGGACATTTAGCACCACTAACCACCACCATTCGAGTAACATAGCTACACAAATTTACCCATGCAGCCTGTTCGTTCATCGAAATTTTGTGTACTCTGAAAATTTGGTGTACTCTGAAGGAAGCGAAGTTTTGACGACCACTAACATGCGTAAATCTTTATTTATGTATCGATTAACTTAACAATCGGTATAAAACATTACGATGTTGATACAAATCGACACATATTACAAAAAAGTTATATTTCGTTAATATAAACATTTTTGGTCGTAGGTCTGAGGTTTTTCATATAGGAACGAGAAGCGAAAAAGGTAAAATCGCCAATGGGCTGAATATTGTAAAACACCTGTTGCCACGCGTTTCTATAATCATTACCCAGGTAAAAATAGTTTAGTTTAGCTCGCTATCTTACACCGTTTTCTTGGGACACGTTATCAACCGAGGCGATGTTAATACACTACGGCCAAAAAAACTAAACAAAGTCCCAAAACTGGTCTTCTCGGAAAATTCACCATATCTTTGGAACTAGATGGAATATTTACAAGCGGTAAACTGCTAATAACTCTCAATGAATGTAGCTATTACATACAGAAATTACAGATTTTTGTTTCAAGTGTATCAGGCAAGAAAATTTTTTATCTCTCCAATTTTTTGGGATTTTCAAAATATTTTTTGAGTTTGTTGCCCTCTGTGGCGGAAACGGTGAAACACAGATACTATATTACTTGTAGAAACCGATAGCCTATTATGTTCTAAGTGAAAAACTATTAAAAACTTTTCAATAAAATTTTTTCGCTTGATCGGTTATTAATCTTATAGTAATCCATAGGACGAACTCGGACGAAACCGCGTCACATGCTATAAAAAATTTATTAATCATAATTATGAAAATCTAATTACATATTCAGATTCGGGACATTTAGCACCACTAACCACCACCATTCGAGTAACATAGCTACAAAAATTTACCCATGCAGCATGTTCGTTCATCGAAATTTGGTGTACTCTGAAGGAAGCGAAGTTTTGACCGACCACTAACATGCTAAAATCTTTATTTATGTATCGATTAAATTAATAATCGGTATAAAACATTACGATGTTGATACAAATCGACACATATAACAAAGTAGTTATATTTAGATATCATAAACATTTTTGGTCGTTGGTCTGAGGTTTTCCATATAGGAACGAGAAGCGAAAAAGGTAAAATCGCCAATGGGCTGAATATTGTAAAACACCTGTTGCCACGCGTTTCTATAATCATTACCCAGGTAAAAATAGTTTAGTTTAGCTCGCTATCTTACACCGTTTTCTTGGGACACGTTATCAACCGAGGCGATGTTAATACACTACGGCCAAAAAAACTAAACAAAGTCCCAAAACTGGTCTTCAGAAATTACAGATTTTTGTTTCAAGTATATCAGGCAAGAGAATTTTTTATCTCTCCAATTTTTTTGGATTTTCAAAATATTTTTTGAGTTTGTTGCCCTCTGTGGCGGAAACGGTGAAACACAGATACCATATTACTTCTAGAAACCGATAGCCTATTATGTTCTAAGTGAAAAACTATTAAAAACTTTTTTATAAAATTTTTTCGCTTGATCGGTTATTAATCTTATAGTAATCCATAGGACGAACTCGGACGAAACCGCGTCACATGCTATAAAAAATTTATTAATCATAATTATAAAAATCTAATTACATATTCAGATTCGGGACATTTAGCACCACTAACCACCACCATTCGAGTAACATAGCTACAAAAATTTACCCATGCAGCATGTTCGTTCATCGAAATTTGGTGTACTCTGAAGGAAGCGAAGTTTTGACCGACCACTAACATGCTAAAATCTTTATTTATGTATCGATTAAATTAATAATCGGTATAAAACATTACGATGTTGATACAAATCGACACATATAACAAAGTAGTTATATTTAGATATCATAAACATTTTTGGTCGTTGGTCTGAGGTTTTCCATATAGGAACGAGAAGCGAAAAAGGTAAAATCGCCAATGGGCTGAATATTGTAAAACACCTGTTGCCACGCGTTTCTATAATCATTACCCAGGTAAAAATAGTTTAGTTTAGCTCGCTATCTTACACCGTTTTCTTGGGACACGTTATCAACCGAGGCGATGTTAATACACTACGGCCAAAAAAACTAAACAAAGTCCCAAAACTGGTCTTCTCTGAAAATTCACCATATCTTTGGAACTAGATGGAATATTCACAAGCGGTAAACTGTTAATAACTCTCAATGAATGTAGCTATTACATACAGAAATTACAGATTTTTGTTTTAAGCGTATCGGGCAAGAAAATTTTTTATCTCTCCAATTTTTTTGGATTTTCAAAATATTTTTTGAGTTTGTTGCCCTCTGTGGCGGAAACGGTCAAACACAGATACCATATTACTTGTAGAAACCGATAGCCTATTATGTTCTAAGTGAAAAACTATTAAAAACTTTTTTATAAAATTTTTTCGCTTGATCGGTTATTAATCTTATAGTAATCCATAGGACGAACTCGGACGAAACCGCGTCACATGCTATAAAAAATGTATTAATCATAATTATGAAAATCTAATTACATATTCAGATTCAGGACATTTAGCACCACTAACCACCACCATTCGAGTAACATAGCTACACAAATTTACCCATGCAGCCTGTTCGTTCATCGAAATTTTGTGTACTCTGAAAATTTGGTGTACTCTGAAGGAAGCGAAGTTTTGACGACCACTAACATGCGTAAATCTTTATTTATGTATCGATTAACTTAACAATCGGTATAAAACATTACGATGTTGATACAAATCGACACATATTACAAAAAAGTTATATTTCGTTAATATAAACATTTTTGGTCGTAGGTCTGAGGTTTTTCATATAGGAACGAGAAGCGAAAAAGGTAAAATCGCCAATGGGCTGAATATTGTAAAACACCTGTTGCCACGCGTTTCTATAATCATTACCCAGGTAAAAATAGTTTAGTTTAGCTCGCTATCTTACACCGTTTTCTTGGGACACGTTATCAACCGAGGCGATGTTAATACACTACGGCCAAAAAAACTAAACAAAGTCCCAAAACTGGTCTTCTCGGAAAATTCACCATATCTTTGGAACTAGATGGAATATTTACAAGCGGTAAACTGCTAATAACTCTCAATGAATGTAGCTATTACATACAGAAATTACAGATTTTTGTTTCAAGTGTATCAGGCAAGAAAATTTTTTATCTCTCCAATTTTTTGGGATTTTCAAAATATTTTTTGAGTTTGTTGCCCTCTGTGGCGGAAACGGTGAAACACAGATACTATATTACTTGTAGAAACCGATAGCCTATTATGTTCTAAGTGAAAAACTATTAAAAACTTTTCAATAAAATTTTTTCGCTTGATCGGTTATTAATCTTATAGTAATCCATAGGACGAACTCGGACGAAACCGCGTCACATGCTATAAAAAATTTATTAATCATAATTATGAAAATCTAATTACATATTCAGATTCGGGACATTTAGCACCACTAACCACCACCATTCGAGTAACATAGCTACAAAAATTTACCCATGCAGCATGTTCGTTCATCGAAATTTGGTGTACTCTGAAGGAAGCGAAGTTTTGACCGACCACTAACATGCTAAAATCTTTATTTATGTATCGATTAAATTAATAATCGGTATAAAACATTACGATGTTGATACAAATCGACACATATAACAAAGTAGTTATATTTAGATATCATAAACATTTTTGGTCGTTGGTCTGAGGTTTTCCATATAGGAACGAGAAGCGAAAAAGGTAAAATCGCCAATGGGCTGAATATTGTAAAACACCTGTTGCCACGCGTTTCTATAATCATTACCCAGGTAAAAATAGTTTAGTTTAGCTCGCTATCTTACACCGTTTTCTTGGGACACGTTATCAACCGAGGCGATGTTAATACACTACGGCCAAAAAAACTAAACAAAGTCCCAAAACTGGTCTTCAGAAATTACAGATTTTTGTTTCAAGTATATCAGGCAAGAGAATTTTTTATCTCTCCAATTTTTTTGGATTTTCAAAATATTTTTTGAGTTTGTTGCCCTCTGTGGCGGAAACGGTGAAACACAGATACCATATTACTTCTAGAAACCGATAGCCTATTATGTTCTAAGTGAAAAACTATTAAAAACTTTTTTATAAAATTTTTTCGCTTGATCGGTTATTAATCTTATAGTAATCCATAGGACGAACTCGGACGAAACCGCGTCACATGCTATAAAAAATTTATTAATCATAATTATAAAAATCTAATTACATATTCAGATTCGGGACATTTAGCACCACTAACCACCACCATTCGAGTAACATAGCTACAAAAATTTACCCATGCAGCATGTTCGTTCATCGAAATTTGGTGTACTCTGAAGGAAGCGAAGTTTTGACCGACCACTAACATGCTAAAATCTTTATTTATGTATCGATTAAATTAATAATCGGTATAAAACATTACGATGTTGATACAAATCGACACATATAACAAAGTAGTTATATTTAGATATCATAAACATTTTTGGTCGTTGGTCTGAGGTTTTCCATATAGGAACGAGAAGCGAAAAAGGTAAAATCGCCAATGGGCTGAATATTGTAAAACACCTGTTGCCACGCGTTTCTATAATCATTACCCAGGTAAAAATAGTTTAGTTTAGCTCGCTATCTTACACCGTTTTCTTGGGACACGTTATCAACCGAGGCGATGTTAATACACTACGGCCAAAAAAACTAAACAAAGTCCCAAAACTGGTCTTCTCGGAAAATTCACCATATCTTTGGAACTAGATGGAATATTCACAAGCGGTAAACTGTTAATAACTCTCAATGAATGTAGCTATTACATACAGAAATTACAGATTTTTGTTTTAAGCGTATCAGGCAAGAAAATTTTTTATCTCTCCAATTTTTTTGGATTTTCAAAATATTTTTTGAGTTTGTTGCCCTCTGTGGCGGAAACGGTCAAACACAGATACCATATTACTTGTAGAAACCGATAGCCTATTATGTTCTAAGTGAAAAACTATTAAAAACTTTTTTATAAAATTTTTTCGCTTGATCGGTTATTAATCTTATAGTAATCCATAGGACGAACTCGGACGAAACCGCGTCACATGCTATAAAAAATTTATTAATCATAATTATGAAAATCTAATTACATATTCAGATTCAGGACATTTAGCACCACTAAACACCACCATTCGAGTAACATAGCTACACAAATTTACCCATGCAGCCTGTTCGTTCATCGAAATTTGGTGTACTCTGAAGGAAGCGAAGTTTTGACGACCATTAACATGCTAAAATCTTTATTTATGTATCGATTAACTTAACAATCGGTATAAAACATAACGATGTTGATACAAATCAACACATATAACAAAATAGTTATATTTAGATATCATAAACATTTCTGGTCGTTGGTCTGAGGTTTTCCGTATAGGAACGAGAAGCGAAAAAGGTAAAATCGCCAATGGGCTGAATATTGTAAAACACCTGTTGCCACGCGTTTCTATAATCATTACCCAGGTAAAAATAGTTTAGTTTAGCCCACTATCTTACACCGTTTTCTTGGGACACGTTATCAACCGAGGCGATGTTAATACACTACGGCCAAAAAAACTAAACAAAGTCCCAAAACTGGTCTTCTCGGAAAATTCACCATATCTTTGGAACTGGATGGAATATTTACAAGCGGTAAACTGTTAATAACTCTCGATGAATGTAGCTATTACATACGGAAATTACATATTTTTGTTTCAAGTATATCAGGCAAGAGAATTTTTTATCTCTACAATTTTTTTGGATTTTCAAAATATTTTTTGAGTTTGTTGCCCTATGTGACGGAGACGGTGAAACACAGATACCATATTACTTTTAGAAATCGATAGCCTATTATATCCTTATTTGAAACATATTAAAAACATATTAATAACATTTTTTCGCTTGATCGGTTATTAATCTTATAGTAATCCATAGGACGAACTCAGCCGAAACCGCGTCACATGCTATAAAAAATTTATTAATCATAATTATGAAAATCTAATTACATATTCAGATTCAGGACATTTAGCACCACTAAACACCACCATTCGAGTAACATAGCTACACAAATTTACCCATGCAGCCTGTTCGTTCATCGAAATTTGGTGTACTCTGAAAGAAGCGAAGTTTTGACGACCACTAACATGCTAAAATCTTTATTAATGTATCGATTAACTTAACAATCGGTATAAAACATAACGATGTTGATACAAATCAACATATATAACAAAATAGTTATATTTAGATATCATAAACATTTTTGGTCGTTGGTCTGAGGTTTTCCGTATAGGAACGAGAAGCGAAAAAGGTAAAATCGCCAATGGGCTGAATATTGTAAAACACCTGTTGCCACGCGTTTCTATAATCATTACCCAGGTAAAAATAGTTTAGGTTAGCTCGCTATCTTACACCGTTTTTTTGGGACACGTTATCAACCGAGGCGATGTTAATACACTACGGCCAAAAAAACTAAACAAAGTCCCAAAACTGGTCTTCTCGGAAAATTCACCATATCTTTAGAAATAGATGGAATATTTACAAGCAATAAACTGTTAATAACTCACGATGAATGTGGCTATTACATACGGGAATTACATATTTTTGTTTCAAGTATATCAGGCAAAAGAATTTTTTATCTCTCCAATTTTTTTGGATTTTTAAAATATTTTTTGAGTTTGTTGCCCTCTGTGGCGGAAACGGTGAAACACAGATACCATATTACTTCTAGAAACCGATAGCTTATTATGTTCTAAGTGAAAAACTATTAAAAACTTTTCAATAAAATTTTTTCGCTTGATCGGTTATTAATCTTATAGTAATCCATAGGGCGAACTCGGACGAAACCGCGTCACATGCTATAAAAAATGTATTAATCATAATTATGAAAATCTAATTACATATTCAGATTCAGGACATTAAGCACCACTAAACACCACCATTCGAGTAACATAGCTACACAAATTTACCCATGCAGCCTGTTCGTTCATCGAAATTTGGTGTACTCTGAAAGAAGCGAAGTTTTGACGACCACTAACATGCTAAAATCTTTATTTATGTATCGATTAACTTAACAATCGGTATAAAACATAACGATGTTGATACAAATCAACATATATAACAAAATAGTTATATTTAGATATCATAAACATTTTTGGTCGTTGGTCTGAGGTTTTCCGTATAGGAACGAGAAGCGAAAAAGGTAAAATCGCCAATGGGCTGAATATTGTAAAACACCTGTTGCCACGCGTTTCTATAATCATTACCCAGGTAAAAATAGTTTAGTTTAGCTCGCTATCTTACACCGTTTTTTTGGGACACGTTATCAACCGAGGCGATGTTAATACACTACGGCCAAAAAAACTAAACAAAGTCCCAAAACTGGTCTTCTCGGAAAATTCACCATATCTTTAGAAATAGATGGAAAATTTACAAGCAATAAACTGTTAATAACTCTCGATGAATGTAGCTATTACATACGGGAATTACATATTTTTGTTTCAAGTATATCAGGCAAAAGAATTTTTTATCTCTCCAATTTTTTGGATTTTTAAAATATTTTTTGAGTTTGTTGCCCTCTGTGGCGGAAACGGTGAAACACAGATACCATATTACTTCTAGAAACCGATAGCTTATTATGTTCTAAGTGAAAAACTATTAAAAACTTTTCAATGAAATTTTTTCGCTTGATCGGTTATTAATCTTATAGTAATCCATAGGGCGAACTCGGACGAAACCGCGTCACATGCTATAAAAAATGTATTAATCATAATTATGAAAATCTAATTACATATTCAGATTCAGGACATTAAGCACCACGAAACACCACCATTCGAGTAACATAGCTACACAAATTTACCCATGCAGCCTGTTCGTTCATCGAAATTTTGTGTACTCTGAAAATTTGGTGTACTCTGAAGGAAGCGAAGTTTTGACGACCACTAACATGCGTAAATCTTTATTTATGTATCGATTAACTTAACAATCGGTATAAAACATTACGATGTTGATACAAATCGACACATATAACAAAATATTTATATTTAGATATCATAAACATTTTTGGTCGTTGGTCTGAGGTTTTCCGTATAGGAACGAGAAGCGAAAAAGGTAAAATCGCCAATGGGCTGAATATTGTAAAACACCTGTTGCCACGCATTTCTATAATCATTATCCAGGTAAAAATAGTTTAGTTTAGCTCGCTATCTTACACCGTTTTCTTGAGACACGTTATCAACCGAGGCGATGTTAATACACTACGGCCAAAAAAACTAAACAAAATCCCAAAACTGGTCTTCTCGGAAAATTCACCATATCTTTGGAACTAGATGGAATATTTACAAGCGGTAAACTGTTAATAACTCTCGATGAATGTAGCTATTACATACGGAAATTACAGATTTTTGTTTCAAGTATATCAGGCAAGAGAATTCTTTATCTCTACAAGTTTTTTGGATTTTCAAAATATTTTTTGAGTTTGTTGCCCTATGTGACGGAGACGGTGAAACACAGATACCATATTACTTTTAGAAATCGATAGCCTATTATATCCTTATTTGAAACATATTAAAAACATATTAATAACATTTTTTCGCTTGATCGGTTATTAATCTTATAGTAATCCATAGGACGAACTCAGCCGAAACCGCGTCACATGCTATAAAAAATTTATTAATCATAATTATGAAAATCTAATTACATATTCTGATTCAGGACATTTAGCACCACTAAACACCACCATTCGAGTAACATAGCTACACAAATTTACCCATGCAGCCTGTTCGTTCATCAAAATTTGGTGTACTCTGAAAGAAGCGAAGTTTTGACGACCACTAACATGCTAAAATCTTTATTTATGTATCGATTAACTTAACAATCGGTATAAAACATAACGATGTTGATACAAATCGACACATATAACAAAATAGTTATATTTAGATATCATAAACATTTTTGGCCGTTGGTCTGAGGTTTTCCGTATAGGAACGAGAAGCGAAAAAGGTAAAATCGCCAATGGGCTGAATATTGTAAAACACCTGTTGCCACGCGTTTCTATAATCATTACCCAGGCAAAAATAGTTTAGTTTAGCTCGCTATCTTACACCGTTTTCTTGAGACACGTTATCAACCGAGGCGATGTTAATACACTACGGCCAAAAAAACTAAACAAAGTCCCAAAACTGGTCTTCTCGGAAAATTCACCATATATTTGGAACTGGATGGAATATTTACAAGCTGTAAACTCTTAATAACTCTCGATGAATGTAGCTATTACATACGGAAATTACATATTTTTGTTTCAAGTATATCAGGCAAGAGAATTTTTTATCTCTCCAATTTTTTGGGATTTTCAAAATATTTTTTGAGTTTGTTGCCCTCTGTGGCGGAAACGGTGAAACACAGATACCATATTACTTCTAGAAACCGATAGCCTATTATGTTTTAAGTGAAAAACTATTAAAAACTTTTCAATAAAATTTTTTCGCTTGATCGGTTAGTAATCTTATAGTAATCCATAGGACGAACTCGGACGAAACCGCGTCACATGCTATAAAAAATGTATTAATCATAATTTTGAAAATCTAATTACATATTCAGATTCGGGACATTTAGCACCACTAAACACCACCATTCGAGTAACATAGCTACACAAATTTACCCATGCAGCCTGTTCGTTCATTGAAATTTGGTGTACTCTGAAGGAAACGAAGTTTTGGCGACCACTAACATGCTAAAATCTTTATTTATGTATCGATTAACTTAACAATCGGTATAAAACATAACGATGTTGATACAAATCGACACATATAACAAAATAGTTATATTTAGATATCATAAACATTTTTGGTCGTTGGTCTGAGGTTTTCCGTATAGGAACGAGAAGCGAAAAAGGTAAAATCGCCAATGGGCTGAATATTGTAAAACACCTGTTGCCACGCGTTTCTATAATCATTACCCAGGTAAAAATAGTTTAGTTTAGCTCGCTATCTTACACCGTTTTTTTGGGACACGTTATCAACCGAGGCGATGTTAATACACTACGGCCAAAAAAACTAAACAAAGTCCCAAAACTGGTCTTCTCGGAAAATTCACCATATCTTTGGAACTGGATGGAATATTTACAAGCGGTAAACTGTTAATAACTCTCGATGAATGTAGCTATTACATACGGAAATTACATATTTTTGTTTCAAGTATATCAGGCAAGAGAATTTTTTATCTCTCCAATTTTTTGGGATTTTCAAAATATTTATTGAGTTTGTTGCCCTCTGTGGCGGAAACGGTCAAACACAGATACCATATTACTTCTAGAAACCGATAGCCTATTATGTTTTAAGTGAAAAACTATTAAAAACCTTTTAATAAAATTTTTTCGCTTGATCGGTTATTAATCTTATAGTAATCCATAGGGCGAACTCGGACGAAACCGCGTCACATGCTATAAAAAATTTATTAATCATAATTATGAAAATCTAATTACATATTCAGATTCGGGACATTTAGCACCACTAAACACCACCATTCGAGTAACATAGCTACACAAATTTACCCATGCAGCCTGTTCGTTCATCGAAATTTGGTGTACTGTGAAAATTTGGTGTACTCTGAAGGAAGCGAAGTTTTGACGACGTTTATTTATGTATCGATTAACTTAACAATCGGTATAAAACATTACTATGTTGATACAAATCGACACATATAACAAAATAGTTATATTTAGATATCATAAACATTTTTGGTCGTTGGTCTGAGGTTTTCCGTATAGGAACGAGAAGCGAAAAAGGTAAAATCGCCAATGGGCTGAATACTGTAAAACACCTGTTGCCACGCATTTCTATAATCATTATCCAGATAAAAATAGTTTAGTTTAGCTCGCTATCTTACACCGTTTTCTTGGGACACGTTATCAACCGAGGCGATGTTAATACACTACGGCCAAAAAAACTAAACAAAGTCCCAAAACTGGTCTTCTCGGAAAATTCACCATATCTTTGGAACTAGATGGAATATTCACAAGCGGTAAACTGTTAATAACTCTCAATGAATGTAGCTATTACATACAGAAATTACAGATTTTTGTTTTAAGCGTATCAGGCAAGAAAATTTTTTATCTCTCCAATTTTTTTGGATTTTCAAAATATTTTTTGAGTTTGTTGCCCTCTGTGGCGGAAACGGTCAAACACAGATACCATATTACTTGTAGAAACCGATAGCCTATTATGTTCTAAGTGAAAAACTATTAAAAACTTTTTTATAAAATTTTTTCGCTTGATCGGTTATTAATCTTATAGTAATCCATAGGACGAACTCGGACGAAACCGCGTCACATGCTATAAAAAATTTATTAATCATAATTATGAAAATCTAATTACATATTCAGATTCAGGACATTTAGCACCACTAAACACCACCATTCGAGTAACATAGCTACACAAATTTACCCATGCAGCCTGTTCGTTCATCGAAATTTGGTGTACTCTGAAGGAAGCGAAGTTTTGACGACCATTAACATGCTAAAATCTTTATTTATGTATCGATTAACTTAACAATCGGTATAAAACATAACGATGTTGATACATATCAACACATATTACAAAATAGTTATATTTAGATATCATAAACATTTCTGGTCGTTGGTCTGAGGTTTTCCGTATAGGAACGAGAAGCGAAAAAGGTAAAATCGCCAATGGGCTGAATATTGTAAAACACCTGTTGCCACGCGTTTCTATAATCATTACCCAGGTAAAAATAGTTTAGTTTAGCCCACTATCTTACACCGTTTTCTTGGGACACGTTATCAACCGAGGCGATGTTAATACACTACGGCCAAAAAAACTAAACAAAGTCCCAAAACTGGTCTTCTCGGAAAATTCACCATATCTTTGGAACTGGATGGAATATTTACAAGCGGTAAACTGTTAATAACTCTCGATGAATGTAGCTATTACATACGGAAATTACATATTTTTGTTTCAAGTATATCAGGCAAGAGAATTTTTTATCTCTCCAATTTTTTTGGATTTTCAAAATATTTTTTGAGTTTGTTGCCCTATGTGACGGAGACGGTGAAACACAGATACCATATTACTTTTAGAAATCGATAGCCTATTATATCCTTATTTGAAACATATTAAAAACATATTAATAACATTTTTTCGCTTGATCGGTTATTAATCTTATAGTAATCCATAGGACGAACTCAGCCGAAACCGCGTCACATGCTATAAAAAATTTATTAATCATAATTATGAAAATCTAATTACATATTCAGATTCAGGACATTTAGCACCACTAAACACCACCATTCGAGTAACATAGCTACACAAATTTACCCATGCAGCCTGTTCGTTCATCGAAATTTGGTGTACTCTGAAAGAAGCGAAGTTTTGACGACCACTAACATGCTAAAATCTTTATTAATGTATCGATTAACTTAACAATCGGTATAAAATATAACGATGTTGATACAAATCAACATATATAACAAAATAGTTATATTTAGATATCATAAACATTTTTGGTCGTTGGTCTGAGGTTTTCCGTATAGGAACGAGAAGCGAAAAAGGTAAAATCGCCAATGGGCTGAATATTGTAAAACACCTGTTGCCACGCGTTTCTATAATCATTACCCAGGTAAAAATAGTTTAGGTTAGCTCGCTATCTTACACCGTTTTTTTGGGACACGTTATCAACCGAGGCGATGTTAATACACTACGGCCAAAAAAACTAAACAAAGTCCCAAAACTGGTCTTCTCGGAAAATTCACCATATCTTTAGAAATAGATGGAATATTTACAAGCAATAAACTGTTAATAACTCACGATGAATGTGGCTATTACATACGGAAATTACATATTTTTGTTTCAAGTATATCAGGCAAAAGAATTTTTTATCTCTCCAATTTTTTTGGATTTTTAAAATATTTTTTGAGTTTGTTGCCCTCTGTGGCGGAAACGGTGAAACACAGATACCATATTACTTCTAGAAACCGATAGCTTATTATGTTCTAAGTGAAAAACTATTAAAAACTTTTCAATAAAATTTTTTCGCTTGATCGGTTATTAATCTTATAGTAATCCATAGGATTACCGCGAAACCGCGTCACATGCTATAAAAAATGTATTAATCATAATTATGAAAATCTAATTACATATTCAGATTCAGGACATTAAGCACCACTAAACACCACCATTCGAGTAACATAGCTACACAAATTTACCCATGCAGCCTGTTCGTTCATCGAAATTTTGTGTACTCTGAAAATTTGGTGTACTCTGAAGGAAGCGAAGTTTTGACGACCACTAACATGCGTAAATCTTTATTTATGTATCGATTAACTTAACGATCGGTATAAAACATTACGATGTTGATACAAATCGACACATATAACAAAGTAGTTATATTTAGATATCATAAACATTTTTGGTCGTTGGTCTGAGGTTTTCCATATAGGAACGAGAAGCGAAAAAGGTAAAATCGCCAATGGGCTGAATATTGTAAAACACCTGTTGCCACGCGTTTCTATAATCATTACCCAGGTAAAAATAGTTTAGTTTAGCTCGCTATCTTACACCGTTTTCTTGGGACACGTTATCAACCGAGGCGATGTTAATACACTACGGCCAAAAAAACTAAACAAAGTCCCAAAACTGGTCTTCTCGGAAAATTCACCATATCTTTGGAACTGGATGGAATATTTACAAGCGGTAAACTGTTAATAACTCTCGATGAATGTAGCTATTACATACGGAAATTACATATTTTTGTTTCAAGTATATCAGGCAAGAGAATTTTTTATCTCTACAATTTTTTTGGATTTTCAAAATATTTTTTGAGTTTGTTGCCCTATGTGACGGAGACGGTGAAACACAGATACGATATTACTTTTAGAAATTGATAGCCTATTATATCCTTATTTGAAACATATTAAAAACATATTAATAACATTTTTTCGCTTGATCGGTTATTAATCTTATAGTAATCCATAGGACGAACTCAGCCGAAACCGCGTCACATGCTATAAAAAATTTATTAATCATAATTATGAAAATCTAATTACATATTCAGATTCAGGACATTTAGCACCACTAAACACCACCATTCGAGTAACATAGCTACACAAATTTACCCATGCAGCCTGTTCGTTCATCGAAATTTGGTGTACTCTGAAAGAAGCGAAGTTTTGACGACCACTAACATGCTAAAATCTTTATTTATGTATCGATTAACTTAACAATCGGTATAAAACATAACGATGTTGATACAAATCAACATATATAACAAAATAGTTATATTTAGATATCATAAACATTTTTGGTCGTTGGTCTGAGGTTTTCCGTATAGGAACGAGAAGCGAAAAAGGTAAAATCGCCAATGGGCTGAATATTGTAAAACACCTGTTGCCACGCGTTTCTATAATCATTACCCAGGTAAAAATAGTTTAGTTTAGCTCGCTATCTTACACCGTTTTTTTGGGACACGTTATCAACCGAGGCGATGTTAATACACTACGGCCAAAAAAACTAAACAAAGTCCCAAAACTGGACTTCTCGGAAAATTCACCATATCTTTAGAAATAGATGGAAAATTTACAAGCAATAAACTGTTAATAACTCTCGATGAATGTAGCTATTACATACGGGAATTACATATTTTTGTTTCAAGTATATCAGGCAAAAGAATTTTTTATCTCTCCAATTTTTTTGGATTTTTAAAATATTTTTTGAGTTTGTTGCCCTCTGTGGCGGAAACGGTGAAACACAGATACCATATTACTTCTAGAAACCGATAGCTTATTATGTTCTAAGTGAAAAACTATTAAAAACCTTTCAATAAAATTTTTTCGCTTGATCGGTTATTAATCTTATAGTAATCCATAGGGCGAACTCGGACGAAACCGCGTCACATGCTATAAAAAATGTATTAATCATAATTATGAAAATCTAATTACATATTCTGATTCAGGACATTTAGCACCACTAAACACCACCATTCGAGTAACATAGCTACACAAATTTACCCATGCAGCCTGTTCGTTCATCAAAATTTGGTGTACTCTGAAAATTTGGTGTACTCTGAAGGAAGCGAAGTTTTGACGACCACTAACATGCGTAAATCTTTATTTATGTATCGATTAACTTAACAATCGGTATAAAACATTACGATGTTGATACAAATCGACACATATAACAAAATATTTATATTTAGATATCATAAACATTTTTGGTCGTTGGTCTGAGGTTTTCCGTATAGGAACGAGAAGCGAAAAAGGTAAAATCGCCAATGGGCTGAATATTGTAAAACACCTGTTGCCACGCATTTCTATAATCATTATCCAGGTAAAAATAGTTTAGTTTAGCTCGCTATCTTACACCGTTTTCTTGAGACACGTTATCAACCGAGGCGATGTTAATACACTACGGCCAAAAAAACTAAACAAAATCCCAAAACTGGTCTTCTCGGAAAATTCACCATATCTTTGGAACTAGATGGAATATTTACAAGCGGTAAACTGTTAATAACTCTCGATGAATGTAGCTATTACATACGGAAATTACAGATTTTTGTTTCAAGTATATCAGGCAAGAGAATTCTTTATCTCTACAAGTTTTTTGGATTTTCAAAATATTTTTTGAGTTTGTTGCCCTATGTGACGGAGACGGTGAAACACAGATACCATATTACTTTTAGAAATCGATAGCCTATTATATCCTTATTTGAAACATATTAAAAACATATTAATAACATTTTTTCGCTTGATCGGTTATTAATCTTATAGTAATCCATAGGACGAACTCAGCCGAAACCGCGTCACATGCTATAAAAAATTTATTAATCATAATTATGAAAATCTAATTACATATTCTGATTCAGGACATTTAGCACCACTAAACACCACCATTCGAGTAACATAGCTACACAAATTTACCCATGCAGCCTGTTCGTTCATCGAAATTTGGTGTACTCTGAAAGAAGCGAAGTTTTGACGACCACTAACATGCTAAAATCTTTATTTATGTATCGATTAACTTAACAATCGGTATAAAACATAACGATGTTGATACAAATCAACATATATAACAAAATAGTTATATTTAGATATCATAAACATTTTTGGTCGTTGGTCTGAGGTTTTCCGTATAGGAACGAGAAGCGAAAAAGGTAAAATCGCCAATGGGCTGAATATTGTAAAACACCTGTTGCCACGCGTTTCTATAATCATTACCCAGGTAAAAATAGTTTAGTTTAGCTCGCTATCTTACACCGTTTTCTTGGGACACGTTATCAACCGAGGCGATGTTAATACACTACGGCCAAAAAAACTAAACAAAGTCCCAAAACTGGTCTTCTCGGAAAATTCACCATATCTTTAGAAATAGATGGAAAATTTACAAGCAATAAACTGTTAATAACTCTCGATGAATGTAGCTATTACATACGGGAATTACATATTTTTGTTTCAAGTATATCAGGCAAAAGAATTTTTTATCTCTCCAATTTTTTTGGATTTTTAAAATATTTTTTGAGTTTGTTGCCCTCTGTGGCGGAAACGGTGAAACACAGATACCATATTACTTCTAGAAACCGATAGCTTATTATGTTCTAAGTGAAAAACTATTAAAAACCTTTCAATAAAATTTTTTCGCTTGATCGGTTATTAATCTTATAGTAATCCATAGGGCGAACTCGGACGAAACCGCGTCACATGCTATAAAAAATGTATTAATCATAATTATGAAAATCTAATTACATATTCAGATTCAGGACATTAAGCACCACGAAACACCACCATTCGAGTAACATAGCTACACAAATTTACCCATGCAGCCTGTTCGTTCATCGAAATTTTGTGTACTCTGAAAATTTGGTGTACTCTGAAGGAAGCGAAGTTTTGACGACCACTAACATGCGTAAATCTTTATTTATGTATCGATTAACTTAACAATCGGTATAAAACATTACGATGTTGATACAAATCGACACATATAACAAAATATTTATATTTAGATATCATAAACATTTTTGGTCGTTGGTCTGAGGTTTTCCGTATAGGAACGAGAAGCGAAAAAGGTAAAATCGCCAATGGGCTGAATATTGTAAAACACCTGTTGCCACGCATTTCTATAATCATTATCCAGGTAAAAATAGTTTAGTTTAGCTCGCTATCTTACACCGTTTTCTTGAGACACGTTATCAATCGAGGCGATGTTAATACACTACGGCCAAAAAAACTAAACAAAATCCCAAAACTGGTCTTCTCGGAAAATTCACCATATCTTTGGAACTAGATGGAATATTTACAAGCGGTAAACTGTTAATAACTCTCGATGAATGTAGCTATTACATACGGAAATTACAGATTTTTGTTTCAAGTATATCAGGCAAGAGAATTCTTTATCTCTACAAGTTTTTTGGATTTTCAAAATATTTTTTGAGTTTGTTGCCCTATGTGACGGAGACGGTGAAACACAGATACCATATTACTTTTAGAAATCGATAGCCTATTATATCCTTATTTGAAACATATTAAAAACATATTAATAACATTTTTTCGCTTGATCGGTTATTAATCTTATAGTAATCCATAGGACGAACTCAGCCGAAACCGCGTCACATGCTATAAAAAATTTATTAATCATAATTATGAAAATCTAATTACATATTCTGATTCAGGACATTTAGCACCACTAAACACCACCATTCGAGTAACATAGCTACACAAATTTACCCATGCAGCCTGTTCGTTCATCAAAATTTGGTGTACTCTGAAAGAAGCGAAGTTTTGACGACCACTAACATGCTAAAATCTTTATTTATGTATCGATTAACTTAACAATCGGTATAAAACATAACGATGTTGATACAAATCGACACATATAACAAAATAGTTATATTTAGATATCATAAACATTTTTGGTCGTTGGTCTGAGGTTTTCCGTATAGGAACGAGAAGCGAAAAAGGTAAAATCGCCAATGGGCTGAATATTGTAAAACACCTGTTGCCACGCGTTTCTATAATCATTACCCAGGTAAAAATAGTTTAGTTTAGCTCGCTATCTTACACCGTTTTCTTGAGACACGTTATCAACCGAGGCGATGTTAATACACTACGGCCAAAAAAACTAAACAAAGTCCCAAAACTGGTCTTCTCGGAAAATTCACCATATATTTGGAACTGGATGGAATATTTACAAGCGGTAAACTGTTAATAACTCTCGATGAATGTAGCTATTACATACGGAAATTACATATTTTTGTTTCAAGTATATCAGGCAAGAGAAATTTTTATCTCTCCAATTTTTTGGGATTTTCAAAATATTTTTTGAGTTTGTTGCCCTCTGTGGCGGAAACGGTGAAACACAGATACCATATTACTTCTAGAAACCGATAGCCTATTATGTTTTAAGTGAAAAACTATTAAAAACTTTTCAATAAAATTTTTTCGCTTGATCGGTTAGTAATCTTATAGTAATCCATAGGACGAACTCGGACGAAACCGCGTCACATGCTATAAAAAATGTATTAATCATAATTATGAAAATCTAATTACATATTCAGATTCGGGACATTTAGCACCACTAAACACCACCATTCGAGTAACATAGCTACACAAATTTACCCATGCAGCCTGTTCGTTCATTGAAATTTGGTGTACTCTGAAGGAAACGAAGTTTTGGCGACCACTAACATGCTAAAATCTTTATTTATGTATCGATTAACTTAACAATCGGTATAAAACATAACGATGTTGATACAAATCGACACATATAACAAAATAGTTATATTTAGATATCATAAACATTTTTGGTCGTTGGTCTGAGGTTTTCCGTATAGGAACGAGAAGCGAAAAAGGTAAAATCGCCAATGGGCTGAATATTGTAAAACACCTGTTGCCACGCGTTTCTATAATCATTACCCAGGTAAAAATAGTTTAGTTTAGCTCGCTATCTTACACCGTTTTTTTGGGACACGTTATCAACCGAGGCGATGTTAATACACTACGGCCAAAAAAACTAAACAAAGTCCCAAAACTGGTCTTCTCGGAAAATTCACCATATCTTTGGAACTGGATGGAATATTTACAAGCGGTAAACTGTTAATAACTCTCGATGAATGTAGCTATTACATACGGAAATTACATATTTTTGTTTCAAGTATATCAGGCAAGAGAATTTTTTATCTCTCCAATTTTTTGGGATTTTCAAAATATTTATTGAGTTTGTTGCCCTCTGTGGCGGAAACGGTCAAACACAGATACCATATTACTTCTAGAAACCGATAGCCTATTATGTTTTAAGTGAAAAACTATTAAAAACCTTTTAATAAAATTTTTTCGCTTGATCGGTTATTAATCTTATAGTAATCCATAGGGCGAACTCGGACGAAACCGCGTCACATGCTATAAAAAATGTATTAATCATAATTATGAAAATCTAATTACATATTCAGATTCGGGACATTTAGCACCACTAAACACCACCATTCGAGTAACATAGCTACACAAATTTACCCATGCAGCCTGTTCGTTCATCGAAATTTGGTGTACTGTGAAAATTTGGTGTACTCTGAAGGAAGCGAAGTTTTGACGACGTTTATTTATGTATCGATTAACTTAACAATCGGTATAAAACATTACGATGTTGATACAAATCGACACATATAACAAAATATTTATATTTAGATATCATAAACATTTTTGGTCGTTGGTCTGAGGTTTTCCGTATAGGAACGAGAAGCGAAAAAGGTAAAATCGCCAATGGGCTGAATACTGTAAAACACCTGTTGCCACGCATTTCTATAATCATTATCCAGATAAAAATAGTTTAGTTTAGCTCGCTATCTTACACCGTTTTCTTGGGACACGTTATCAACCGAGGCGATGTTAATACACTACGGCCAAAAAAACTAAACAAAATCCCAAAACTGGTCTTCTCGGAAAATTCACCATATCTTTGGAACTAGTTGGAATATTAACAAGCGGTAAACTGTTAATAACTCTCGATGTCTGTAGCTATTACATACGGAAATTACAGATTTTTGTTTCAAGTATATCAGGCAAGAGCATTTTTTATCTCTCCAATTTTTTTGGATTTTCAAAATATTTTTTGAGTTTGTTGCCCTCTGTGGCGGAAACGGTGAAACACAGATACCATATTACTTTTAGAAATCGATAGCCTATATTGTTCTAAGTGAAAAACTATTAAAAACCTTTCAATAAAATTTTTTCGCTTGATCGGTTATTAATCTTATAGTAATCCATAGGGCGAACTCGGACGAAACCGCGTCACATGCTATAAAAAATTTATTAATCATAATTATGAAAATCTAATTACATATTCAGATTCGGGACATTTAGCACCACTAAACACCACCATTCGAGTAACATAGCTATACAAATTTACCCATGCAGCCTGTTCGTTCATCGAAATTTTGTGTACTCTGAAGGAAGCGAAGTTTTGACGACCACTAACATGCTAAAATCTTTATTTATGTATCGATTAACCTAACAATCGGTATAAAATATTACGATGTTGATACAAATCGATACATATTACAAAAAAGTTATATTTAGATATCATAAACATTTTTGGTCGTTGGTCTGAGGTTTTCCGTATAGGAACGAGAAGCGAAAAAGGTAAAATCGCCAATGGGCTGAATATTGTAAAACACCTGTTGCCACGCGTTTCTATAATCATTACCCAGGTAAAAATAGTTTAGTTTAGCTCGCTATCTTACACCGTTTTCTTGGGACACGTTATCAACCGAGGCGATGTTAATACACTATACGGCCAAAAAAACTAAACAAAGTCCCAAAACTGGTCTTCTCGGAAGAATCACCATATCTTTGGAACTAGATAGAATATTTACAAGCGGTAAACTGTTAATAACTCTCGATGAATGTAGCTATTACATACGGAAATTACATATTTTTGTTTCAAGTATATCAGGCAAGAGAATTTTTTATCTCTACAATTTTTTTGGATTTTCAAAATATTTTTTGAGTTTGTTGCCCTATGTGACGGAGACGGTGAAACACAGATACGATATTACTTTTAGAAATTGATAGCCTATTATATCCTTATTTGAAACATATTAAAAACATATTAATAACATTTTTTCGCTTGATCGGTTAGTAATCTTATAGTAATCCATAGGACGAACTCAGCCGAAACCGCGTCACATGCTATACAAAATGTATTAATCATAATTACCATATTACTTCTAGAAACCGATAGCTTATTATGTTCTAAGTGAAAAACTATTAAAAACCTTTCAATAAAATTTTTTCGCTTGATCGGTTATTAATCTTATAGTAATCCATAGGGCGAACTCGGACGAAACCGCGTCACATGCTATACAAAATGTATTAATCATAATTATGAAAATCTAATTACATATTCAGATTCAGGACATTAAGCACCACGAAACACCACCATTCGAGTAACATAGCTACACAAATTTACCCATGCAGCCTGTTCGTTCATCGAAATTTTGTGTACTCTGAAAATTTGGTGTACTCTGAAGGAAGCGAAGTTTTGACGACCACTAACATGCGTAAATCTTTATTTATGTATCGATTAACTTAACAATCGGTATAAAACATTACGATGTTGATACAAATCGACACATATAACAAAATATTTATATTTAGATATCATAAACATTTTTGGTCGTTGGTCTGAGGTTTTCCGTATAGGAACGAGAAGCGAAAAAGGTAAAATCGCCAATGGGCTGAATATTGTAAAACACCTGTTGCCACGCATTTCTATAATCATTATCCAGGTAAAAATAGTTTAGTTTAGCTCGCTATCTTACACCGTTTTCTTGAGATACGTTATCAACCGAGGCGATGTTAATACACTACGGCCAAAAAAACTAAACAAAATCCCAAAACTGGTCTTCTCGGAAAATTCACCATATCTTTGGAACTAGATGGAATATTTACAAGCGGTAAACTGTTAATAACTCTCGATGAATGTAGCTATTACATACGGAAATTACAGATTTTTGTTTCAAGTATATCAGGCAAGAGAATTCTTTATCTCTACAAGTTTTTTGGATTTTCAAAATATTTTTTGAGTTTGTTGCCCTATGTGACGGAGACGGTGAAACACAGATACCATATTACTTTTAGAAATCGATAGCCTATTATATCCTTATTTGAAACATATTAAAAACATATTAATAACATTTTTTCGCTTGATCGGTTATTAATCTTATAGTAATCCATAGGACGAACTCAGCCGAAACCGCGTCACATGCTATAAAAAATTTATTAATCATAATTATGAAAATCTAATTACATATTCTGATTCAGGACATTTAGCACCACTAAACACCACCATTCGAGTAACATAGCTACACAAATTTACCCATGCAGCCTGTTCGTTCATCAAAATTTGGTGTACTCTGAAAGAAGCGAAGTTTTGACGACCACTAACATGCTAAAATCTTTATTTATGTATCGATTAACTTAACAATCGGTATAAAACATAACGATGTTGATACAAATCGACACATATAACAAAATAGTTATATTTAGATATCATAAACAATTTTGGTCGTTGGTCTGAGGTTTTCCGTATAGGAACGAGAAGCGAAAAAGGTAAAATCGCCAATGGGCTGAATATTGTAAAACACCTGTTGCCACGCGTTTCTATAATCATTACCCAGGCAAAAATAGTTTAGTTTAGCTCGCTATCTTACACCGTTTTCTTGAGACACGTTATCAACCGAGGCGATGTTAATACACTACGGCCAAAAAAACTAAACAAAGTCCCAAAACTGGTCTTCTCGGAAAATTCACCATATATTTGGAACTGGATGGAATATTTACAAGCGGTAAACTGTTAATAACTCTCGATGAATGTAGCTATTACATACGGAAATTACATATTTTTGTTTCAAGTATATCAGGCAAGAGAATTTTTTATCTCTCCAATTTTTTGGGATTTTCAAAATATTTTTTGAGTTTGTTGCCCTCTGTGGCGGAAACGGTGAAACACAGATACCATATTACTTCTAGAAACCGATAGCCTATTATGTTTTAAGTGAAAAACTATTAAAAACTTTTCAATAAAATTTTTTCGCTTGATCGGTTAGTAATCTTATAGTAATCCATAGGACGAACTCGGACGAAACCGCGTCACATGCTATAAAAAATGTATTAATCATAATTATGAAAATCTAATTACATATTCAGATTCGGGACATTTAGCACCACTAAACACCACCATTCGAGTAACATAGCTACACAAATTTACCCATGCAGCCTGTTCGTTCATTGAAATTTGGTGTACTCTGAAGGAAACGAAGTTTTGGCGACCACTAACATGCTAAAATCTTTATTTATGTATCGATTAACTTAACAATCGGTATAAAACATAACGATGTTGATACAAATCGACACATATAACAAAATAGTTATATTTAGATATCATAAACATTTTTGGTCGTTGGTCTGAGGTTTTCCGTATAGGAACGAGAAGCGAAAAAGGTAAAATCGCCAATGGGCTGAATATTGTAAAACACCTGTTGCCACGCGTTTCTATAATCATTACCCAGGTAAAAATAGTTTAGTTTAGCTCGCTATCTTACACCGTTTTTTTGGGACACGTTATCAACCGAGGCGATGTTAATACACTACGGCCAAAAAAACTAAACAAAGTCCCAAAACTGGTCTTCTCGGAAAATTCACCATATCTTTGGAACTGGATGGAATATTTACAAGCGGTAAACTGTTAATAACTCTCGATGAATGTAGCTATTACATACGGAAATTACATATTTTTGTTTCAAGTATATCAGGCAAGAGAATTTTTTATCTCTCCAATTTTTTGGGATTTTCAAAATATTTATTGAGTTTGTTGCCCTCTGTGGCGGAAACGGTCAAACAGATACCATATTACTTCTAGAAACCGATAGCCTATTATGTTTTAAGTGAAAAACTATTAAAAACCTTTTAATAAAATTTTTTCGCTTGATCGGTTATTAATCTTATAGTAATCCATAGGGCGAACTCGGACGAAACCGCGTCACATGCTATAAAAAATGTATTAATCATAATTATGAAAATCTAATTACATATTCAGATTCGGGACATTTAGCACCACTAAACACCACCATTCGAGTAACATAGCTACACAAATTTACCCATGCAGCCTGTTCGTTCATCGAAATTTGGTGTACTGTGAAAATTTGGTGTATTCTGAAGGAAGCGAAGTTTTGACGACGTTTATTTATGTATCGATTAACTTAACAATCGGTATAAAACATTACGATGTTGATACAAATCGACACATATAACAAAATATTTATATTTAGATATCATAAACATTTTTGGTCGTTGGTCTGAGGTTTTCCGTATAGGAACGAGAAGCGAAAAAGGTAAAATCGCCAATGGGCTGAATACTGTAAAACACCTGTTGCCACGCATTTCTATAATCATTATCCAGATAAAAATAGTTTAGTTTAGCTCGCTATCTTACACCGTTTTCTTGGGACACGTTATCAACCGAGGCGATGTTAATACACTACGGCCAAAAAAACTAAACAAAATCCCAAAACTGGTCTTCTCGGAAAATTCACCATATCTTTGGAACTAGTTGGAATATTAACAAGCGGTAAACTGTTAATAACTCTCGATGTCTGTAGCTATTACATACGGAAATTACAGATTTTTGTTTCAAGTATATCAGGCAAGAGCATTTTTTATCTCTCCAATTTTTTTGGATTTTCAAAATATTTTTTGAGTTTGTTGCCCTCTGTGGCGGAAACGGTCAAACACAGATACCATATTACTTTTAGAAATCGATAGCCTATATTGTTCTAAGTGAAAAACTATTAAAAACCTTTCAATAAAATTTTTTCGCTTGATCGGTTATTAATCTTATAGTAATCCATAGGGCGAACTCGGACGAAACCGCGTCACATGCTATAAAAAATTTATTAATCATAATTATGAAAATCTAATTACATATTCAGATTCGGGACATTTAGCACCACTAAACACCACCATTCGAGTAACATAGCTATACAAATTTACCCATGCAGCCTGTTCGTTCATCGAAATTTTGTGTACTCTGAAGGAAGCGAAGTTTTGACGACCACTAACATGCTAAAATCTTTATTTATGTATCGATTAACCTAACAATCGGTATAAAATATTACGATGTTGATACAAATCGATACATATTACAAAAAAGTTATATTTAGATATCATAAACATTTTTGGTCGTTGGTCTGAGGTTTTCCGTATAGGAACGAGAAGCGAAAAAGGTAAAATCGCCAATGGGCTGAATATTGTAAAACACCTGTTGCCACGCGTTTCTATAATCATTACCCAGGTAAAAATAGTTTAGTTTAGCTCGCTATCTTACACCGTTTTTTTGGGACACGTTATCAACCGAGGCGATGTTAATACACTATACGGCCAAAAAAACTAAACAAAGTCCCAAAACTGGTCTTCTCGGAAGAATCACCATATCTTTGGAACTAGATAGAATATTTACAAGCGGTAAACTGTAAAGTTATGGCTAGACTAGGGTTCGGAATTAGAAAAATCATTTTAGAATCGGATTTTATCGTAGTTGGTTAAGCAATAGTGAAGCCCCATCCCAATTGGCCCTATTCCAGAACTTTATTAAAAAATCATTTTTAAATCATTATTTTAAAATCGGTTCAGAAATATCCCAGTTTCATTTTGCTTGCCCATATTCCAAAACATCATTTTAAAATCATCTTAGAATCTTAAAACGAACGAGAAAAATCAAGAAAGGAAAGCTTAAAAAAAAGTGAACCAAACGCTCAGTTAGCCTATAACATTGTTGTCGTTGAAATTGCCCGATACAAGAAATTTGGGAACTTCTTAAATGTTTTCAGTGACCAGTAAGCCGGATCGTGTCCTGAAATTAAAAAGCACTAGGTGAGTTTTCATCTGAACGACAATATAACTACGTATTATATGTATGCATGTTGCCGAAATTGTTTGGTACAAAAGATTTGAAATATGTCAATATGTAATCTGTACCAGTAAAAATGCATTCCAGATGCTTCCAAATATTTTAGGACCCTCAATCAATCAAAAACTATTAATTTATATAATTGTTTAAATCATTTTGTAAGAAATAACAATAATATTATGATTTACCGTTCTATAAAATTGTCCCATTCGCGCAAAATTATCGCGCTGGGCAAAAGTTTCAGTTAGAAACCTTTTCTGAATTTTTTTCATTTTTTTTACTTATAGTATGTTATTTTGACTTCGGTTGTGTTTTTAAAAACCTCTCAACGATGTAACTCGAGGATAACTTACTTTGTTACTTTGAGAACAACTTTAAACAATAGAACAACGATCTCAATAAGTATTTCTGAATGGCAACAGCCGTAATATAAAACGTTTTGTTGTACTCCTAAATTTCGAACTTGTTGAAAATAAATTATATGACTTTTAAACTAGTTGCCAGGTTTTTCACTGCTTAATGTACCCCTATAGCCCTGTACTTTTTCAAATTGATCCAGCCAACCGTTTTTCCGGACAGATTGATCAGAGTTTTAACAATTAGAGGAACAAATCATCATCAAAATAAAAAACAATTTGTTGGACATTTTACAATTTTGTATTAGTAACTTGTTAATCCTTAACCATCGAGAGATTTTTTTATAATACTCGCCCACAAAATTAGATAAAGTTCTGGAATATGACCAACTATAGGAGAGAACTTGGCTATTCCTGAGCTGATTGTGATGCAATTCTACAAGCTCGAAATGAGATTCTAAAATGATTTTTAGATGAAGTTCTAGATTATGGCCAAGGAGTTTGGAACTTAATAATTCCTTAACCGATTTTGGTGAAATTTGACACGTGCCGTGGCAAAGGGATTCTAAAATGATTTTTATATGAAGTTCTGACTTACGATCTATTAGGATTACAACATATCTATTTTTTAACCGATTTTATAAATTAATTATTCATAGAATTATTTTTAGGTAAGGTCCTGGAATATGGCCAGTTTTGTTAGAACTCGGCTATTCCTTAATTGATTATGAGCAAAATTGACATGCACTACGGAAATGAGATTCTAAAATGATTGTTCTAATTCACGGACCCTACACTATCATTAGAAGTTGCACTCATGCTGCGTGTGCTATGATCCACCAGTTCTTATTTTTCTTTGATTGCGACTAAATTTCCCGGGAGATTTACCTATACTAAATATGTCAATATAAAAACTTTAACAGTTGCCAGATTCACAAAAATATCAACACGCAATATCAAAAAAGCTACTGTACGTTAAAGTTTTTATAATTCAGAACTTTATCCAAAAATCATTTTAAAATCCCTTTCCAACGGACATATCGAATTGCATTACAATTGGTTAAGGAAAAGCCAAGCCGAACTTTATCTAATTTTCTGTCATTTTATGGGCAAGTATTATAAAAAAAATCTCTCGATCGTTAGGGTGAGGGCGGTGGGGAAACGAATGGATGGATCAATTTGAAAATGTACAGGGTTATTAGAAATATATTAAGCAATGCAAAAACCTGGCAGCATAGTCTTCTCATCAATATTTGTAAAGGTAGATTTACTAAAGACCATTAAAGTTATTTTTTGGCACTTTTTTCAAATTAGTGTTAAAGGTAAAAAAAAAAAATTCTCAAATAATCATTATAGGTTCTTATAGGAAATTTAATCAAGTGTTGCGCTAAAATGAACTATACTATCATTGGTTGCTAAGATATTGATGACCAAAAACAAACGGATCCTTATACATTCAAAGTAAGATATCTCAGCAAAACATTCACGTAGACAGATCAAATAGAAATTAAATTGAAGCTTTATTAACAAGCTAACTGATCGATGTATTGGTTTAATTTAAAAAAAACAAATCCCGGTCCGTGGATCCTTAAAAAAAGCAAAAATGGAAAATTTTGTCTCGCGCTATTTCTTATGATTCACAAAAATTTTCTGCTAGAAAATCTTGAAACTAGAGACTTGATGCTTTAAATTGCTTTTTTTTCATCTCTGTACGACCGTTTTTCACAAAGATACAGCGGTGGTGTGGTGTAAAGTTGGAGTGGTCTAATTAATATTGAAACTACATAGTTTACAAGTTTTTGGTTTTTGAAGCCAGTCTAAGGTTTACCTGAGTTTTGCAAAATGAATTCTGATAATTTTAAACATTCCGAAAGAAGTAATTTAGGATATTGGCAGCGTATTCGATTCTGAGAATTTATTCTCTCTAATTGATGCACTGCCATTATCGTAAATATCCTCATTGTTTTAAGCTAAATTGTTTCTACGATTTACGAATTTTCTGATTTGCAACCCGAACTTTACAATTCTTAGTTGAACTTTTAAAAGTCTTAAAATAATAAATTCTAATGTAATTTAACCAATTTAGTATTCTAAGCTTCCGCGTGAATAAAGCGCGATAGAAAAGTAATAAAACAACGGTCAGGTCACGTTGGTGCGAGTGAGTGACATAGCTAATACCTCAATACTAAATGTATTGACAATTTAAGTAAAATTCAATCCGTAATATTTCCAAAAATATTAAAATTCACCTTTCTTGGAATTGGTACTAAAACATTTTAGGAGAATCTAAGGGATATACAAAGTGATATTTCCGAAACATATTTGCATGTCATAAATGTCGAAAATGAGAGACCATTTGCTAACGTTTACATCAATGGCATTTTTACACAGCACTATTAGATATTAATGGGTCTATAACTGCCTTAGGTGGATGAAGCTTTTCTCAAGTAATCCTGATCTTAGGTATGCAATATTTCATCTAATGTTAACACCTGGAGAGCGAATTTTTGGATAAATTAGGTCAATTGATTTTTGGGACCTATTTAAAGCAGTCACGTGACAAAGTTCGTGTTATTCACCTGTGACGTTGATTCTGAGGACAAACGCCAGACAGGACTTTGAATGACGTATGAATGAAGTAACGTAAAATGATTCGTACCCACTCCGATCTTTGGCGGACTTTTTAAGCTGGTTGGAGGACACAATATGTACACCTATCTCAGGCTTTGACTCCGTTGAATAAAGCGTCCCGACATAAAGCAGCTTGCACGTTTCCTGAATTTCCGCCGTAACAATTCACGATTATTGCATTTGGCGTTTGCAACAAACTATGTGCCAGTTAATGGATCAGGTAATGAGCCCCACGGTCGCGTTTTTTTTATTGGATAACTTCTAAAACATTTGAATTTTTATCTATGAACCGCCTGACCCTGAATTAATAGTGAACGTTAAGAAATTTTCTTTTCTTCTAAAGAAACGAAACTATGGGGTGCATTTTGAACCTAGTAAAATGCTCGAACGGATTACGCGCTATTTTTACTGGCCCAAAATGGCAGTTTGTTAAATATACTAGTGGGACTGAAATGGGCGAACAGTGTAAGACGCTTATTTATTAATTTTCTTGGACCTCATCTTATAGGGCAAAAATTCCCATTTCTGAAACAATTTCGGAAAGCTCTTGCTACAGATTTAGTTAAGTTTCTGGAAAACGGAGTTCTCTTACCTTATTCTATTCCAGAGTACATGGTTTTTGGTATCGGTGCACAATTTGCATCTAGATCATTTAAGCATCTGTTTACAAAATATTATGTAAGGCTAACACCTCTGAAAGAGTCAATCATTCAATGCATTCTGCCATGAGGCCACATATTTCCGATATACCAAAAATAACTTCGGCTTTAAGGAATGTAGTACATGATTCGACTAAGTACTCTGCTCATTTTCTTTTGTTTGAAAAACACTTAATCACTAATATTTGTGAATATAATGAGGATGCTGGACTTAGGAGGTGAGACGGGTATTTCATCTGAATCAAAAACAAATTTCTCAACGAAATATTCTGATACATTTAAAGGAAGTGGATACGATCGATTTGCACAAAATTATACAACTTAAGAATCAAGCAATGAAATTTGGTTATTGGAAGGACGGTTTTCGTGAGAAATTTTGTACAAGCAACGATTGTATATAAATTTGTACTGCATAAATAAGGACATAAATCATATATTGGTTTTTATCTGTTTGTATTTAGTTTTAACCAAAGGATAGCAAATCCTACCAGGAATATACTAAGAAATTTTAAGGAAATTGTTTGAAGATTACAATTGAGATCAATTCGCTCACCACCACTAAGAACTCTTAATGACTTTAAAAAAAAATCTGACCAAAGAAATTGAAAAACGGAGAAAAAATATATGGTACACATATGTAAGTCTACCTTTCTGGGAATAACTTAAAGTGAAATTTGCCTTTTCCAAACTTTACGACTTCTTACGCTATTTAATTCACAATATGGCGGTAGCAGGTTATTTTTTCGAAATGGGATATTTAAACTGCTCACTAGTAAAGCTCTTCTCGGAACTATGTAGCTTGTAGAAACTCCTCAGGCGAGTAAGACACAAAAAGATCTCATGGCCATACAACTACGTACCTTTACCGAAATTATTCTCTGATACGAAAGATAATAGCGCTTGATCATTGGAATTTAGCAGTAACTATAATTAGAGGTATTTGGACAGTGGCCCAACTGTGAGATATTCAAAAAAAATCCAAAGTCAAAATTTGTTGGCTTAATAGAAACACAAATACCAGGTCTTTACCAATAGTTTTGATTCGGATATCCAATAAAAACATATTGTCAGAACTCAACGAAAATCAATGCTGTCACGCTCACTAGGAAAAATACATATCAGCTGCCTTTAAAAAACAATCTTCTTGGTTCGACTCAAATATACTATGATTATCTTCAAAACTCTCGAAGGTGCCTTTTGCCAGACTTACCTCCCAACCAGGGATCGAAAGATAAAAAAGTATTCAAGTATTCACCTTTGAGAGCTTTTTTTCAAAATGGACAACTTACAGTATATATCGCAAAGTGTCCGTATGAAATATTTGTGGTTTATTGTAAGAGATGATAGAAGTAATTAAAGGCAGATCCGGAATAAGCCGAAGCAATCTGGTATTAAAAAAAGCAAGCAGTTTAACTGCTTGCATCTAGGTTAAGATTAAAATGAACGTATTTAAATTTTTCAAGTTCGAAATTAAAATTTAAATATTCTGAAAAATTTTGAAGTTTTTTAAATCGATTTGAATTATTTCACGAAATTTAGGTTTACAGAATTAGAGCATTTACAATTATTTGTTCTTTTATAAATACATATTTGAAATTTTGAAAAGTTTATAAATTTTATAGGTTTTGGAGTTACTTTTCAAGACATCCCATTTTAGAAAATTTTTAATTGGAGCTTTCGGAAAATTGTTTATTCGGAGCAAAATTCATAAATTATCGTTATAGAAAAGATGAAACGATTTTACAAATTTTATGTGACGCCATTCTTGGCGCAGATTGTGGTATACATGTGTGCATGAACCGAGTTTTAGAAAAAGTTCAAATCAGTGCGTCTAAATTTGAATCGAACCATTACTATCTGTTCTTAATAAATAACATACTATGTACATTCCACTATATCCGGTGAAGAATTTTAAACGAGAAAACGAATTTTAAACGAATCAGAATCCTGATTTTACAAACACAGATTTAAATATTTTAGAATCATGAATGCCATAACAATAACTGTTTCTTTATAATGTGGAGACATCGATATTATACAAGTTATTGTCATAAAACCAGAATATTTCAATTACAGAACCACATAATCAATTATTATGGACCATTGTTTGGGTGACAGACAAACACATTCACAATAAAATTCGTGTGCACTCAACGAAAAAAAAAAATTAAAAATCGTCATCCTCTCATACAAACACAAGAAATTTGTACCTGATTACCTCATCAAATGAAAAATACAGTATTTGCTTACAAAAATCTATAAATCAATTTCTAAAATCAAATAAATTTTATCATTTGAGCTTTTTTAAATAAAAACGCCCACGTCTAAAACGTAACGCTGTATACATTACAACAAAACAAAAAATAGAAATTGAATTGTCATATAGAAAATGAATAATTTATAAATTTCCATCGTATTTTCAGTATCCCGCTAAATCTAACAGTTTCTTTTAGATTTACCTTGGTTGGACATGCACTAAAATTTAAATCGCCCAACCACACCAACAACTTTTATTGATTTCCAATTGAAAATCCTGTGGTTTAATAATAATTTAAAAAATTGTTTATGGTTGTCATTGTGCGCGGAAAATTTTTATATATATCGCGGTTTTTTGTGAATTCACTTGTTGTGTATGAGTGCTACATTTGGGTGATCGTTTTATTTTCCTTATATACCTAAACTATATTACTCGTATAACTATCATTCGTCGTTGAGCATAAATTGTAATCTTTATGTTCTTCTTTTGTATGATTCTCTTATGCTATTTTTCCGCTTAAATATGTAGTTTATGTATTTTTCATTTCCGCAAGCAAGGAAATTACAAATGTTAAAATTTATGTTGTATGTTTAGAATTTTTTATTTTTATGTTTCTTCAAATATAAGTGATTGATTTGTTTCAGATGTTAATAAATTTGTTGGAATAAGACAATGCATCTACATAATCACACACAGACACAGGTGAGTAAATAATAAATTTAGAAGAGGATCAACAAAATGTTTTTGTCAATTTGGGATTTTGTGGACCAGAAGTTAAACATTTATATTAAAAAATCTACTTGCCTACTAAGTCCCAACCTGATGAAAATATTATATCAACTGTTATTTATTTACCGATATCGATGTAATACTAAATTTTATGTAAATGTAAACAGTTATGGGATTTCTATATGACATTTACGTTATTACAACAAAACTGTTTTTCTATTTAATTTACATTACCTAAATGAAATTATTAGAAAAATAGCCATTTTAGAAAATTTTGTTATTCTTGTAATGCCCTTGAAAATCCCAAAATATAAAGCAAAATAAACAACCGTTTTTACTAACCTTAGATACATATTCGTTTAGATAAATATTTTAATTTCTCTTGAGTAGAAAACTATTTTCACTTTTCGTTTTTAGTTCCTTTGAAACGATTGATTTTCTAGGAATTATAGAAGTATTTGTAGCGGCATTTACACTCATTTTTCAATATTAAAATACTTCAAATTAATTATTTAAACACTCAAACACTTCAAATTAATTATTTAAACACTCAAACACTTCAAATTAATTATTTAAACACTCAAACACTTTGATTTAATTTCGTAATGCGGACGAGGAATGACTGTAAGGTAATGATTTTAATTTTTTTTATTTTATAAACTTGAATATAACTCAAACGGTAATTTTTAATTTTTCTTTTTTTTTAATTTTATAGAACAGTGGTGTCGACTGATCCAAATATTTCCTGATGTAACGTGATGTTTTAAAAATCCACCATCCATAAAATATTTAGGAGAAAAATATTATTCTGATATTGAAATGGAAACACACTTAGATCTGCCTTCATTTCTATGGAACTAAAATCATTAGTTTATTTCGTGTATATCTTATTCCAACAGTATGATTAGCCCGTTTAAACCATCCAAGGTTTTACAAACTTGAATAACGTCATCAATAAAGCCCTGCAGTTACCAGAGTCTTATTTTTTTCGATTGTGTCTTGAAACCTGTAAAAAAAAGTGTTTTGTTATTTAATTATTTTCTTCCGTAGCTACGGCGAACAGCGAAGTTTGTTAGTTGCGTCTCCTAATGAAATATTTTGGATTGATGAACATACATTTTCTCTCAACGAATAAGACGTGAGTAGTTTGAAGAATTATTTGCCCAAATAACCAGAAACCAGAAGCTGCACTATAATTTATAAATCCTTAATTTAACCGATTTTCTAAATTTGAAAATTAGAAAATTTTTTATTCTTTTAGGTTTAAAAATTTTGGAGATTCTAAATTGATACGAAAAAAAAGAGATCAGGTTACATTATGAAGATCTCTAATTTCTAGAGAAAAATCTAGGCGTGTCTCTAATTCTAGGTGTATTCTTTCCAGCATAAAATTAGTGATTACGGCCTAGTTATCCAAAAAGGACCCAGGCTGAAAGTCCCAACCTGATGAAAATATTATATCAACTGTTATTTATTTACCGATATCGATGTAATACTAAATTTTATGTGAATGCAAACAGTTATGGGATTTCTATGTGATATTTACGTTATTACAACAAAACTGTTTTTCTATTTAATTTACATTACCTAAATGAAATTATTAGAAAAATGGCCATTTTAGAAAATTTTGTTATTCTTGTAATGCCCTTGGAAATCCCAAAATATAAAGCAAAATAAACAACCGTTTTTACTAACCTTAGATACATATTCGTTTAGATAAATATTTTAATTTTTCTTGAGTAGAAAACTATTTTCACTTTTCGTTTTTAGTTCCTTTGAAACGATTGATTTTCTAGGAATTATAGCCGTATTTGTAGCGGCATTTACATTCATTTTTCAATATTTAAACACTTCAAATTAATTATTTAAACACTCAAACATTTTGATTTAATTTGGTAATGCGGACGAGGAATGACTGTAAGGTAATGATTTTTTTTTTTTTTATTTTATAAACTTGAATATAACTCAAACGGTAATTTTTAATTTTTCTTTTTTTTTAATTTTATATGTAGAACAGTGGTGTCGACTGATCCAAATATTTCCTGATGTAACGTGATGTTTTAAAAATCCACCATCCATAAAATATTTAGGAGAAAAATATTATTCTGATATTGAAATGGAAACACACTTAGATCTGCCTTCATTTCCATGGAACTAAAATCATTAGTTTATTTCGTGTATATCTTATTCCAACAGTATGATTAGCCCGTTTAAACCATCCAAGGTTTTACAAACTTGAATAACGTCATCAATAAAGCCCTGCAGTTACCAGAGTCTTATTTTTTTCGATTGTGTCTTGAAACCTGTAAAAAAAAGTGTTTTGTTATTTAATTATTTTCTTCCGTAGCTACGGCGAACAGCGAAGTTTGTTAGTTGCGTCTCCTAATGAAATATTTTGGATTGATGAACATACATTTTCTCTCAACGAATAAGACGTGAGTAGTTTGAAGAATTATTTGCCCAAATAACCAGAAACCAGAAGCTGCACTATAATTTATAAATCCTTAATTTAACCGATTTTCTAAATTTGAAAATTAGAAAATTTTTTATTCTTTTAGGTTTAAAAATTTTGGAGATTCTAAATTGATACGAAAAAAAAGAGATCAGGTTACATTATGAAGATCTCTAATTTCTAGAGAAAAATCTAGGCGTGTCTCTAATTCTAGGTGTATTCTTTCCAGCATAAAATTAGTGATTACGGCCTAGTTATCCAAAAAGGACCCAGGCTGAAAGTCCCAACCTGATGAAAATATTATATCAACTGTTATTTATTTACCGATATCGATGTAATACTAAATTTTATGTGAATGCAAACAGTTATGGGATTTCTATGTGATATTTACGTTATTACAATAAAACTGTTTTTCTATTTAATTTACATTACCTAAATGAAATTATTAGAAAAATGGCCATTTTAGAAAATTTTGTTATTCTTGTAATGCCCTTGGAAATCCCAAAATATAAAGCAAAATAAACAACCGTTTTTACTAACCTTAGATACATATTCGTTTAGATAAATATTTTAATTTTTCTTGAGTAGAAAACTATTTTCACTTTTCGTTTTTAGTTCCTTTGAAACGATTGATTTTCTAGGAATTATAGCCGTATTTGTAGCGGCATTTACATTCGTTTTTCAATATTTAAACACTTCAAATTAATTATTTAAACACTCAAACATTTTGATTTAATTTGGTAATGCGGACGAGGAATGACTGTAAGGTAATGATTTTTTTTTTTTTTTATTTTATAAACTTGAATATAACTCAAACGGTAATTTTTAATTTTTCTTTTTTTTTAATTTTATATGTAGAACAGTGGTGTCGACTGATCCAAATATTTCCTGATGTAACGTGATGTTTTAAAAATCCACCATCCATAAAATATTTAGGAGAAAAATATTATTCTGATATTGAAATGGAAACACACTTAGATCTGCCTTCATTTCCATGGAACTAAAATCATTAGTTTATTTCGTGTATATCTTATTCCAACAGTATGATTAGCCCGTTTAAACCATCCAAGGTTTTACAAACTTGAATAACGTCATCAATAAAGCCCTGCAGTTACCAGAGTCTTATTTTTTTCGATTGTGTCTTGAAACCTGTAAAAAAAAGTGTTTTGTTATTTAATTATTTTCTTCCGTAGCTACGGCGAACAGCGAAGTTTGTTAGTTGCGTCTCCTAATGAAATATTTTGGATTGATGAACATACATTTTCTCTCAACGAATAAGACGTGAGTAGTTTGAAGAATTATTTGCCCAAATAACCAGAAACCAGAAGCTGCACTATAATTTATAAATCCTTAATTTAACCGATTTTCTAAATTTGAAAATTAGAAAATTTTTTATTCTTTTAGGTTTAAAAATTTTGGAGATTCTAAATTGATACGAAAAAAAAGAGATCAGGTTACATTATGAAGATCTCTAATTTCTAGAGAAAAATCTAGGCGTGTCTCTAATTCTAGGTGTATTCTTTCCAGCATAAAATTAGTGATTACGGCCTAGTTATCCAAAAAGGACCCAGGCTGAAAGTCCCAACCTGATGAAAATATTATATCAACTGTTATTTATTTACCGATATCGATGTAATACTAAATTTTATGTGAATGCAAACAGTTATGGGATTTCTATGTGATATTTACGTTATTACAATAAAACTGTTTTTCTATTTAATTTACATTACCTAAATGAAATTATTAGAAAAATGGCCATTTTAGAAAATTTTGTTATTCTTGTAATGCCCTTGGAAATCCCAAAATATAAAGCAAAATAAACAACCGTTTTTACTAACCTTAGATACATATTCGTTTAGATAAATATTTTAATTTTTCTTGAGTAGAAAACTATTTTCACTTTTCGTTTTTAGTTCCTTTGAAACGATTGATTTTCTAGGAATTATAGCCGTATTTGTAGCGGCATTTACATTCATTTTTCAATATTTAAACACTTCAAATTAATTATTTAAACACTCAAACATTTTGATTTAATTTGGTAATGCGGACGAGGAATGACTAAGGTAATGATTTTTTATTTTTTTATTTTATAAACTTGAATATAACTCAAACGGTAATTTTTAATTTTTCTTTTTTTTTAATTTTATATGTAGAACAGTGGTGTCGACTGATCCAAATATTTCCTGATGTAACGTGATGTTTTAAAAATCCACCATCCATAAAATATTTAGGAGAAAAATATTATTCTGATATTGAAATGGAAACACACTTAGATCTGCCTTCATTTCCATGGAACTAAAATCATTAGTTTATTTCGTGTATATCTTATTCCAACAGTATGATTAGCCCGTTTAAACCATCCAAGGTTTTACAAACTTGAATAACGTCATCAATAAAGCCCTGCAGTTACCAGAGTCTTATTTTTTTCGATTGTGTCTTGAAACCTGTAAAAAAAAGTGTTTTGTTATTTAATTATTTTCTGCCGTAGCTACGGCGAACAGCGAAGTTTGTTAGTTGCGTCTCCTAATGAAATATTTTGGATTGTTGAACATACATTTTCTCTCAACGAATAAGACGTGAGTAGTTTGAAGAATTATTTGCCCAAATAACCAGAAACCAGAAGCTGCACTATAATTTATAAATCCTAAATTTAACCGATTTTCTAAATTTGAAAATTAGAAAATTTTTTATTCTTTTAGGTTTAAAAATTTTGGAGATTCTAAATTGATACGAAAAAAAAGAGATCAGGTTACATTATGAAGATCTCTAATTTCTAGAGAAAAATCTAGGCGTGTCTCTAATTCTAGGTGTATTCTTTCCAGCATAAAATTAGTGATTACGGCCTAGTTATCCAAAAAGGACCCAGGCTGAAAGTCCCAACCTGATGAAAATATTATATCAACTGTTATTTATTTACCGATATCGATGTAATACTAAATTTTATGTGAATGCAAACAGTTATGGGATTTCTATGTGATATTTACGTTATTACAACAAAACTGTTTTTCTATTTAATTTACATTACCTAAATGAAATTATTAGAAAAATGGCCATTTTAGAAAATTTTGTTATTCTTGTAATGCCCTTGGAAATCCCAAAATATAAAGCAAAATAAACAACCGTTTTTACTAACCTTAGATACATATTCGTTTAGATAAATATTTTAATTTTTCTTGAGTAGAAAACTATTTTCACTTTTCGTTTTTAGTTCCTTTGAAACGATTGATTTTCTAGGAATTATAGCCGTATTTGTAGCGGCATTTACATTCATTTTTCAATATTTAAACACTTCAAATTAATTATTTAAACACTCAAACATTTTGATTTAATTTGGTAATGCGGACGAGGAATGACTGTAAGGTAATGATTTTTTTTTTTTTTTATTTTATAAACTTGAATATAACTCAAACGGTAATTTTTAATTTTTCTTTTTTTTTAATTTTATATGTAGAACAGTGGTGTCGACTGATCCAAATATTTCCTGATGTAACGTGATGTTTTAAAAATCCACCATCCATAAAATATTTAGGAGAAAAATATTATTCTGATATTGAAATGGAAACACACTTAGATCTGCCTTCATTTCCATGGAACTAAAATCATTAGTTTATTTCGTGTATATCTTATTCCAACAGTATGATTAGCCCGTTTAAACCATCCAAGGTTTTACAAACTTGAATAACGTCATCAATAAAGCCCTGCAGTTACCAGAGTCTTATTTTTTTAGATTGTGTCTTGAAACCTGTAAAAAAAAGTGTTTTGTTATTTAATTATTTTCTTCCGTAGCTACGGCGAACAGCGAAGTTTGTTAGTTGCGTCTCCTAATGAAATATTTTGGATTGATGAACATACATTTTCTCTCAACGAATAAGACGTGAGTAGTTTGAAGAATTATTTGCCCAAATAACCAGAAACCAGAAGCTGCACTATAATTTATAAATCCTTAATTTAACCGATTTTCTAAATTTGAAAATTAGAAAATTTTTTATTCTTTTAGGTTTAAAAATTTTGGAGATTCTAAATTGATACGAAAAAAAAGAGATCAGGTTACATTATGAAGATCTCTAATTTCTAGAGAAAAATCTAGGCGTGTCTCTAATTCTAGGTGTATTCTTTCCAGCATAAAATTAGTGATTACGGCCTAGTTATCCAAAAAGGACCCAGGCTGAAAGTCCCAACCTGATGAAAATATTATATCAACTGTTATTTATTTACTGATATCGATGTAATACTAAATTTTATGTGAATGCAAACAGTTATGGGATTTCTATGTGATATTTACGTTATTACAATAAAACTGTTTTTCTATTTAATTTACATTACCTAAATGAAATTATTAGAAAAATGGCCATTTTAGAAAATTTTGTTATTCTTGTAATGCCCTTGGAAATCCCAAAATATAAAGCAAAATAAACAACCGTTTTTACTAACCTTAGATACATATTCGTTTAGATAAATATTTTAATTTTTCTTGAGTAGAAAACTATTTTCACTTTTCGTTTTTAGTTCCTTTGAAACGATTGATTTTCTAGGAATTATAGCCGTATTTGTAGCGGCATTTACATTCATTTTTCAATATTTAAACACTTCAAATTAATTATTTAAACACTCAAACATTTTGATTTAATTTGGTAATGCGGACGAGGAATGACTGTAAGGTAATGATTTTTTTTTTTTTATTTTATAAACTTGAATATAACTCAAACGGTAATTTTTAATTTTTCTTTTTTTTTAATTTTATATGTAGAACAGTGGTGTCGACTGATCCAAATATTTCCTGATGTAACGTGATGTTTTAAAAATCCACCATCCATAAAATATTTAGGAGAAAAATATTATTCTGATATTGAAATGGAAACACACTTAGATCTGCCTTCATTTCCATGGAACTAAAATCATTAGTTTATTTCGTGTATATCTTATTCCAACAGTATGATTAGCCCGTTTAAACCATCCAAGGTTTTACAAACTTGAATAACGTCATCAATAAAGCCCTGCAGTTACCAGAGTCTTATTTTTTTCGATTGTGTCTTGAAACCTGTAAAAAAAAGTGTTTTGTTATTTAATTATTTTCTTCCGTAGCTACGGCGAACAGCGAAGTTTGTTAGTTGCGTCTCCTAATGAAATATTTTGGATTGATGAACATACATTTTCTCTCAACGAATAAGACGTGAGTAGTTTGAAGAATTATTTGCCCAAATAACCAGAAACCAGAAGCTGCACTATAATTTATAAATCCTAAATTTAACCGATTTTCTAAATTAGAAAATTTTTTATTCTTTTAGGTTTAAAAATTTTGGAGATTCTAAATTGATACGAAAAAAAAGAGATCAGGTTACATTATGAAGATCTCTAATTTCTAGAGAAAAATCTAGGCGTGTCTCTAATTCTAGGTGTATTCTTTCCAGCATAAAATTAGTGATTACGGCCTAGTTATCCAAAAAGGACCCAGGCTGAAAGTCCCAACCTGATGAAAATATTATATCAACTGTTATTTATTTACCGATATCGATGTAATACTAAATTTTATGTGAATGCAAACAGTTATGGGATTTCTATGTGATATTTACGTTATTACAACAAAACTGTTTTTCTATTTAATTTACATTACCTAAATGAAATTATTAGAAAAATGGCCATTTTAGAAAATTTTATTATTCTTGTAATGCCCTTGGAAATCCCAAAATATAAAGCAAAATAAACAACCGTTTTTACTAACCTTAGATACATATTCGTTTAGATAAATATTTTAATTTCTCTTGAGTAGAAAACTATTTTCACTTTTCGTTTTTAGTTCCTTTGAAACGATTGATTTTCTAGGAATTATAGCCGTATTTGTAGCGGCATTTACATTCATTTTTCAATATTAAAACACTTCAAATTAATTATTTAAACACTCAAACATTTTGATTTAATTTCGTAATGCGGACGAGGAATGACTGTAAGGTAATGATTTTATTTTTTTTTATTTTATAAACTTGAATATAACTCAAACGGTAATTTTTAATTTTTCTTTTTTTTTAATTTTATATGTAGAACAGTGGTGTCGACTGATCCAAATATTTCCTGATGTAACGTGATGTTTTAAAAATCCACCATCCATAAAATATTTAGGAGAAAAATATTATTCTGATATTGAAATGGAAACACACTTAGATCTGCCTTCATTTCCATGGAACTAAAATCATTAGTTTATTTCGTGTATATCTTATTCCAACAGTATGATTAGCCCGTTTAAACCATCCAAGGTTTTACAAACTTGAATAACGTCATCAATAAAGCCCTGCAGTTACCAGAGTCTTATTTTTTTAGATTGTGTCTTGAAACCTGTAAAAAAAAGTGTTTTGTTATTTAATTATTTTCTTCCGTAGCTACGGCGAACAGCGAAGTTTGTTAGTTGCGTCTCCTAATGAAATATTTTGGATTGATGAACATACATTTTCTCTCAACGAATAAGACGTGAGTAGTTTGAAGAATTATTTGCCCAAATAACCAGAAACCAGAAGCTGCACTATAATTTATAAATCCTTAATTTAACCGATTTTCTAAATTTGAAAATTAGAAAATTTTTTATTCTTTTAGGTTTAAAAATTTTGGAGATTCTAAATTGATACGAAAAAAAAGAGATCAGGTTACATTATGAAGATCTCTAATTTCTAGAGAAAAATCTAGGCGTGTCTCTAATTCTAGGTGTATTCTTTCCAGCATAAAATTAGTGATTACGGCCTAGTTATCCAAAAAGGACCCAGGCTGAAAGTCCCAACCTGATGAAAATATTATATCAACTGTTATTTATTTACCGATATCGATGTAATACTAAATTTTATGTGAATGCAAACAGTTATGGGATTTCTATGTGATATTTACGTTATTACAATAAAACTGTTTTTCTATTTAATTTACATTACCTAAATGAAATTATTAGAAAAATGGCCATTTTAGAAAATTTTGTTATTCTTGTAATGCCCTTGGAAATCCCAAAATATAAAGCAAAATAAACAACCGTTTTTACTAACCTTAGATACATATTCGTTTAGATAAATATTTTAATTTTTCTTGAGTAGAAAACTATTTTCACTTTTCGTTTTTAGTTCCTTTGAAACGATTGATTTTCTAGGAATTATAGCCGTATTTGTAGCGGCATTTACATTCATTTTTCAATATTTAAACACTTCAAATTAATTATTTAAACACTCAAGCATTTTGATTTAATTTGGTAATGCGGACGAGGAATGACTGTAAGGTAATGATTTTTTTTTTTTTATTTTATAAACTTGAATATAACTCAAACGGTAATTTTTAATTTTTCTTTTTTTTTAATTTTATATGTAGAACAGTGGTGTCGACTGATCCAAATATTTCCTGATGTAACGTGATGTTTTAAAAATCCACCATCCATAAAATATTTAGGAGAAAAATATTATTCTGATATTGAAATGGAAACACACTTAGATCTGCCTTCATTTCCATGGAACTAAAATCATTAGTTTATTTCGTGTATATCTTTTTCCAACAGTATGATTAGCCCGTTTAAACCATCCAAGGTTTTACAAACTTGAATAACGTCATCAATAAAGCCCTGCAGTTACCAGAGTCTTATTTTTTTCGATTGTGTCTTGAAACCTGTAAAAAAAAGTGTTTTGTTATTTAATTATTTTCTTCCGTAGCTACGGCGAACAGCGAAGTTTGTTAGTTGCGTCTCCTAATGAAATATTTTGGATTGATGAACATACATTTTCTCTCAACGAATAAGACGTGAGTAGTTTGAAGAATTATTTGCCCAAATAACCAGAAACCAGAAGCTGCACTATAATTTATAAATCCTAAATTTAACCGATTTTCTAAATTTGAAAATTAGAAAATTTTTTATTCTTTTTGGTTTAAAAATTTTGGAGATTCTAAATTGATACGAAAAAAAAGAGATCAGGTTACATTATGAAGATCTCTAATTTCTAGAGAAAAATCTAGGCGTGTCTCTAATTCTAGGTGTATTCTTTCCAGCATAAAATTAGTGATTACGGCCTAGTTATCCAAAAAGGACCCAGGCTGAAAGTCCCAACCTGATGAAGATATTATATCAACTGTTATTTATTTACCGATATCGATGTAATACTAAATTTTATGTGAATGCAAACAGTTATGGGATTTCTATGTGATATTTACGTTATTACAACAAAACTGTTTTTCTATTTAATTTATATTACCTAAATGAAATTATTAGAAAAATGGCCATTTTAGAAAATTTTGTTATTCTTGTAATGCCCTTGGAAATCCCAAAATATAAAGCAAAATAAACAACCGTTTTTACTAACCTTAGATACATATTCGTTTAGATAAATATTTTAATTTTTCTTGAGTAGAAAACTATTTTCACTTTTCGTTTTTAGTTCCTTTGAAACGATTGATTTTCTAGGAATTATAGCCGTATTTGTAGCGGCATTTACACTCATTTTTCAATATTTAAACACTTCAAATTAATTATTTAAACACTCAAACATTTTGATTTAATTTGGTAATGCGGACGAGGAATGACTGTAAGGTAATGATTTTTTTTTTTTTTTATTTTATAAACTTGAATATAACTCAAACGGTAATTTTTAATTTTTCTTTTTTTTTAATTTTATAGAACAGTGGTGTCGACTGATCCAAATATTTCCTGATGTAACGTGATGTTTTAAAAATCCACCATCCATAAAATATTTAGGAGAAAAATATTATTCTGATATTGAAATGGAAACACACTTAGATCTGCCTTCATTTCCATGGAACTAAAATCATTAGTTTATTTCGTGTATATCTTATTCCAACAGTATGATTAGCCCGTTTAAACCATCCAAGGTTTTACAAACTTGAATAACGTCATCAATAAAGCCCTGCAGTTACCAGAGTCTTATTTTTTTCGATTGTGTCTTGAAACCTGTAAAAAAAAGTGTTTTGTTATTTAATTATTTTCTGCCGTAGCTACGGCGAACAGCGAAGTTTGTTAGTTGCGTCTCCTAATGAAATATTTTGGATTGATGAACATACATTTTCTTTTAACGAATAAGACGTGAGTAGTTTGAAGAATTATTTGCCCAAATAACCAGAAACCAGAAGCTGCACTATAATTTATAAATCCTTAATTTAACCGATTTTCTAAATTTGAAAATTAGAAAATTTTTTATTCTTTTTGGTTTAAAAATTTTGGAGATTCTAAATTGATACGAAAAAAAAGAGATCAGGTTACATTATGAAGATCTCTAATTTCTAGAGAAAAATCTAGGCGTGTCTCTAATTCTAGGTGTATTCTTTCCAGCATAAAATTAGTGATTACGGCCTAGTTATCCAAAAAGGACCCAGGCTGAAAGTCCCAACCTGATGAAAATATTATATCAACTGTTATTTATTTACCGATATCGATGTAATACTAAATTTTATGTGAATGCAAACAGTTATGGGATTTCTATGTGATATTTACGTTATTACAACAAAACTGTTTTTCTATTTAATTTACATTACCTAAATGAAATTATTAGAAAAATGGCCATTTTAGAAAATTTTATTATTCTTGTAGTGCCCTTGGAAATCCCAAAATATAAAGCAAAATAAACAACCGTTTTTACTAACCTTAGATACATATTCGTTTAGATAAATATTTTAATTTCTCTTGAGTAGAAAACTATTTTCACTTTTCGTTTTTAGTTCCTTTGAAACGATTGATTTTCTAGGAATTATAGCCGTATTTGTAGCGGCATTTACACTCATTTTTCAATATTAAAACACTTCAAATTAATTATTTAAACACTCAAACATTTTGATTTAATTTCGTAATGCGGACGAGGAATGACTGTAAGGTAATGATTTTATTTTTTTTTATTTTATAAACTTGAATATAACTCAAACGGTAATTTTTAATTTTTCTTTTTTTTTAATTTTATATGTAGAACAGTGGTGTCGACTGATCCAAATATTTCCTGATGTAACGTGATGTTTTAAAAATCCACCATCCATAAAATATTTAGGAGAAAAATATTATTCTGATATTGAAATGGAAACACACTTAGATCTGCCTTCATTTCCATGGAACTAAAATCATTAGTTTATTTCGTGTATATATTATTCCAACAGTATGATTAGCCCGTTTAAACCATCCAAGGTTTTACAAACTTGAATAACGTCATCAATAAAGCCCTGCAGTTACCAGAGTCTTATTTTTTTCGATTGTGTCTTGAAACCTGTAAAAAAAAGTGTTTTGTTATTTAATTATTTTCTTCCGTAGCTACGGCGAACAGCGAAGTTTGTTAGTTGCGTCTCCTAATGAAATATTTTGGATTGATGAACATACATTTTCTCTCAACGAATAAGACGTGAGTAGTTTGAAGAATTATTTGCCCAAATAACCAGAAACCAGAAGCTGCACTATAATTTATAAATCCTTAATTTAACCGATTTTCTAAATTTGAAAATTAGAAAATTTTTTATTCTTTTAGGTTTAAAAATTTTGGAGATTCTAAATTGATACGAAAAAAAAGAGATCAGGTTACATTATGAAGATCTCTAATTTCTAGAGAAAAATCTAGGCGTGTCTCTAATTCTAGGTGTATTCTTTCCAGCATAAAATTAGTGATTACGGCCTAGTTATCCAAAAAGGACCCAGGCTACTAGAGTTAGTAACTTTTAAATGATGAAATTTAGAGGAATATCTACTGTAGTAAAGTGTATGCCAAATTATAAAAATACAGACGGTACCTCAAGTATTTCAATTTTCACTCAATAAATTTTTACTGATAGAATATTTAAAATGAAAACTTTTCAATTTCGTCTCAAAGGAAACATTGACTCCAAAAAAAAAAAAAGGAAAGGCAGAGATTTGAAAAACTATACGGACCTGTACGTCAAGAGAATCGGATACCCGCCATACGAATTGAGCAAAAACACTTCGTCGTGTCCAAATAAGAGTATTACATCTGCAAATCGCTAATTTTTTGAAGAGGTTTTAAAGTTGTTAATGATAATTTCGTCTTAATTTTTTTTAAATAAAGTCCTTCCCAGAAAGTGTGGCAAGAATTTTATTTAAAAAAAACTAAGCCAAATTTAACATTAAAAACTTGACACGCCCCTCCAAAAAATTAATGGTTTGCAGATGTAATACTCTTATTTGGACACGACGACTTGGTTATATAAATATTTGCCAATTTTTTATATATGCTGATTTGAGGATTGAATTTGGCGTAGATTTTACGGTTGAGTTGAAGATTGAGTTGGGTTTCGTTTAATGGTTGAATTGGGGTTGAGTTGAGGTTGAATTGGTTACTTATATTGTTAAAGACTTAAAAGGATTGGAGTAAGAAGTTCGGTTAGGTATTAATTTGCCGTCAAGTTTCGGGTTTAGTGGGAGGTTAGATTGAATTGAGTTCATACATATATGCAGCTTTCAAATTGAGTTGATTTTGAGTTAGGATCCAATGTGAAGTTAAGTTGAAGTCGAGTTAGAATTCAGTTAGCTTGCGTTAGGGTTAAGTGAGTTGTTCGTTTGGAGAATTATTTAAGGATTGATTTGTAGTTAGGTTAAGGGTTGCGATTGAGTTAGAGGTTTAGTTGTAAATTGAGTTGAAGTTTGAGGTGAAGATTGACTTAACAGGTTCACTTTAAGATTGATTTGACTGTTGAATTAATTTTCAAGACTAAAGTTCTGATCACCTCATGAGGTTTCAGAAAAACACTGAATTAAGATACAACATTTAAAATTAAATTTCACTCAAACTTTTCCAAATAATTTATCGATTTTATCTTCTAATTTTTTATGTTACCTTTATTGCATTTCTTTTGAGTCGAAATTGAAAAGTATCAATTTGATTGAGTGAAAATTGGAATACTTTTTGGTTGACAAACCAATAGGCCATTTTGTTTGTCACCGCGATATGTTTGCGTATACATAAAGCTGTATTTCATTTATTGGAATTTAAACTGCATGATCAATCAGCAGTAATAATCATACTTGCAGTTCATGAAGAAAATAAGCAAACCGTTGTTTTTAGGGCAGATGATGAAGTTAGCAGAGTAACAGGAATCCCATACTTAACAACACTTACTGAATGGTTTGAATTAAACAGTAAAGAACACGATGCCAGGAACTATTTGTATAGAAAAATTCCTCTCCACTATAAATTGGCAGATAAACAGACTGGATGACTCCACGAATGTACTCAGTGTGCCCATAGAAAAGAGTCAAGTTTCACATTAGATTATTGCTGAGACATGTTCGTGGTGCTACCAGTTTTGAAAGCTTTTATGAAGAAGCATGACGTGGATTAAGTTTGCTGGAAAATGATGAAGAATGGGAAAAAGCATTAACAGAAACGGCTTACTATTGCCAATGTGTATAATTTACGCAAACTGCAGATAAATTTCAACTATATCGTAAGATTAAATTTTTTAAATTTTTCTGGAATCCTGGAAATTAAATTTTAACAAATTCGGCAAATTTTATAAATTCTATGAATTCTAATAATTCGATAAATACCATTAATTCTGTAAATTCCATAGATTGTTTAAATTTAATCAATTATAAAAAATTTATAAATTCTAGAATTTCTGTAAATTTCTTCACTTCTGTAAATCTAACAAATTTCAAGAATTTTAAAAATTTGGTAAGTGGCGGGACACAAGCCAATAAGTATTGATAATGACGACTTTTGTTGTAAAATGTCGTATGCTTGTGCAATGTTTCCCGCGAATGGAAATATAATGGACTGTATATTTCTCTTCATTATTATGAATTTTATTCAACCAAAAAAAAACACAAAATTTCTTTTAAATTCTTTTAATCGTATAGTATAATATGTTAAGTGTAATTTTTATGTAGACACTTCGGCTTATAACTTCACAATGCCGTATATTCCTCTAAAACTATCAATTGTAATATTTGGTTTTCATAGTGTTATACAATGTTATGGAAAGAGACCGGTTCATTTAAATTAATTATAACAAAAAATGTCTTAATTATAACAGATCAGTAATGATCACACTCTCTGTGGTACTTAATTAATTGGTTAATCTATTACAATCATTTCTATTGTTATTAATTTGACAGAATAATTAGTGCAGTGTTTGTTATTTACAAAATAAAAATAAACAAAAATAAATTCAAAATAATTAAATGTATCTTTAAAATTGAAGGATAATAAAATGGTAAGTAAATAATAAACTACAGTAATAATAACTAGCTATATTTCTCTTTTAAGTACTTTTCATACCAGGCGCCTCGCCTCGAAATATTTAGTTACCACAAATGCGAAGCTGAGACTCTTTCATACCGGTGGCGTTAGCTTTGAACATTCAGTTGCTATCAAATATTTTATTTAGGTCTATTTTACACGTGAATAATAGCAAGAACTGAGATATTCTAAATTTGTAACGTACATATGAGCTAGATTTTTTTGAAAGTATGAAACATTTGTGCAAAAAATGTGATTTGTAGGTTATGTTGAGAAAGCACTTCGCTTTGTACTACTTTAAAATGTCACAGTCGAGTGTGGAACGCATTGCCTTGGCTTTGTAGATAACTTCATTGCAATACATCTTGTTTTTTTAAATTATCACTTAAAAATAAATTATTTTTCAACAAATTGAATTTATTACTATAAAATTAAACGGTATCAATCGAATAAAACTAATTTACATACTTAAAAAACGAAATAAAAAATTTTTATTCACGAAGCTCAAAGCCGAGGCGCCTGGTATGAAAATTACTTTAGGTAAGATTAATCCTGGCATGCTGATGTACTTCATTTTGAGAATAAACTTGCTGGAACATGTTTGTTTTATTTTAAGCTTTTGACGTGCTGGAGGTAGATGGTTGTAAACAGAATGCTATAAATTTTCTAAAATCAAAAAATTCATAATTCCGATAAATCGTATAAATTTTAAAACTAAATTTCGTAAATTTTAGGAAACCTTTAAATTATGTAAAACCCTCATAATCCTATAAAATCTAACAATTCTGTACGTGAATTCTGAAAATCTTATTTTAAATGATTTAGGTTTAAGATTCATAGAGAATTTGAGTCTATAGACTTTATAGAACTATGAAACCTGCAAAAAGAGTTTAAAGAATTTAGAGAGTATATAAAATTTAAAGAATTTATTCTCTAAATAAATATTATAAACTGTATAAATTCTTTAAATTCTTTCTCATAATTTTGTAGATTCTCGACTAGAGAATAAATTCTGTAAATTTTTATATTCCTCAAACCATCAAACGTAACCATTAAATTTTATAAGGCATACTCTGAAAAATCCTTAAAACTACATAAACCCCATTTTTAACATTTTTCTTTACTTACTACTTACCACTAAATTGAATAAATTCACCGAATACCTACTAAACCTTTATTTTTAAAACATCCTGTAAATTTTTGAAATTTAAAGAAATTCTGAAAATTCTGTAACACTAATTCACGTATTCTAATTCACTGAACGTCTATATTTTCGAAACATTCTGTAAATTTTTGAAATTTTGTAAGTTCTTGAAAATTTTGTAAATTCTCAGAGTATTATAAATTCTGTAATTCCTCTAAATTATTTCTCCAAATTTTCTAGATTCTCTAAACTCTGTAAATTTTTTTAATTCCCTAAAACTTCTCTAAAACAAATTTAATGGAGTAAATTCCAAATGTTACAATCTTTTGCTTGTTTTCGAAACCAATACTTAATTCATACTTATTGGCTTATTCGACGCTATCTTAAGTAAGTAAGTAAAATCATTCAAATTCATTTCACTTACTTATTTTGGCAGCAACAACGTGACAAGCAATTTTTGTAAATTTTTTTTCTTTTATTGTGTTATGATATGACTTGAACTTGAATTGACTGAAGTAGAAAATGTATCATTTAAAATGTTTAATACTTAAATAATTATTTAGGTTTTCAAAATTCTTTCTGTCATTATTTTAATAAGCGTACATGTGAAATATATGTAAAAGCTTTACATATAAAAATCTGATACTATTAATAAAACTTTGGAAGAAGTCGGTCCTACACCAAGGATTATCAATTACTTTGCTTCAAATATTTAATTGGTTTGTTAGTCTATTTAAATTCCTTTCCGTTTTTTGTGGAAGTTAATTTTTATTTGGTTGGATTTAATTTGTAGTTTTAAATTTGGACACAGGATTTGTAGGGTATGATTGAATGACAACATTCTCATTCTCTCAAGATTCAAAATTTCAAAATTTCTTGGAGATTGCAAACTATCTGTAGCTGCTTTTCGTTTTCTAGTACTTTGGATGCTATTAAGTTATATTTGCCTATTATCTGCATGACTGGATCGATTAAGTTAATATATATGTATGTATTCATCGAACCAGAATAATCAACATTACTACAATAGTTTGTGCTTGTGGGATTTAACTGGGCTTTCTTGATATTTGATTAAACAGTGTGGAACTTATTTTGAATGAAATGAAATTGATCTATGGAATGAATTGGAATGAAATTGATCTGTAATTTTTATGGGGGCTTAGTTTCTTTTGAGGATTTTGTGGGTCTTTTATGAGACTGAATTGTGGTTTTGTGGGACCTAATTTGTTTTTAAATTAAATTATTTGATTTTTATGTGTCCTTAAATTCTCTTCTTTAAGACCTACAATTCTTTTCTCTGATTCAATTAGTGTTTTTCTGGGATTTATTTGTGATTTTGAGAAGCTTTGTGGAACTTTATTTGGTTTGAGGTGATGACTAAATTGACAATTGATTGTGAGACTAAAAATGATGTTGCGGAATTAAATTCATTTGACTTTTATGGGGCTGCAGTTACTTTTTTGAAACTTAAAATTCTCTTGGTGGCTCTTATTTGTTTATACAGGGTGACTGACACGAAGTGTTACCAAAACAAAACGCCACAGAATTTTTATTTTTTGATGAATTTTATTGAATCAAAGTAAAAAATATTCACAAATATTTAAATTTTCGAATTGCATTAGCAGTTTTCGATTTGGCCACCCTTAGCCGCGATTATGACCTTGAAACGGCCGACAAAGCTATTGCATGCACCACGAAAGTGGCTTTGCGGTATTTTGGCCCATTCCCGGCGAAGCGCTTGCTTGAGATGATCGACACTTTGGTATTTTTTTGTCCCAACCTTGCTCTTCAAAATACCCCAAACCGAGAAATCTAGCGGATTCGCATCGGGTGAATTTGGTGGCCATTGGGCAGTGGAAATGAACCGCGGAATGTTGTTTCTCAGCCAATCTTGATTGACGCGTGCTTTATGACTCGGCGCCGAGTCCTGTTGAAATATCCAGGCTCTGCGGCCGAAATGTTTTTGTGCCTAAGGCTTCAACGCTCTCTCCAACACATGATCCCGATAAATTTGAGCATGTATCTTGATGCCACGGTCCAAAAAAACGAGCGGTGAACGGCTTTCGGCCGTTACGGCAGCCCTAACCATCACCATCGGTGGTGCTTGGTTTCGAGTGGCAATCCGTTGGTCCAAATTTTCAGTAGTACGGCCGGGTAAGTAAATCCGGTCGTTTTGCTTGTTCACATATTGTTCAATAACGAACGGTGACTCATCGGAGAAAACCAAATTCGGCAAATCGCCACTTTCGTGCAACGTAACAATTCCTTTGCTCTTTCCACTCTAACTTTTTTTTGAGCATCGGTGAGACCATGCGTTTTATGGAATTTCAAGGCCTTTAGTCCAAGATGATCTTTCAATATGTGCTGCATCCATTCGATCGAAATGTTCGCTTCACGAGCCATTTTTCTGCCTCTTTGGCGCGGATTCCGAGCCAATTTGGCCTTTACCTTCCGAATGATATACGGCAATGTTGCAGTGCGTTTCGGTCCACCACCATGGCGTTTTGCAATGCTGCCAGTATCGTTATAACGATTTATGGTGCGATACAACTCTATTACGCTTGAATTCCATTGCGGATAACTTTTTTTCTGAATATTTCCCACTAAAATGCTTCTGTACCCTTGTTCTGTGCATTGTTGTAAACAATGGAATGAACTGTCATTAGTGTAAATTTGAGCGCTCAGTCATCACTGGTTTGGCAGCAATAACAGTCTGAAGTTGGTAACACTTCGTGTCAGTCACCCTGTATAGAATAGCTTTTTTCTAATTTAGGACCCAATTTGTCTTTTAAGTAATTTCATTAGTTTGTTACTAGTCTGACTTACTTTATATTGTACGGGTTTTAAAAGGTCACAAGAGTTCTGACAGAAATTTTTCGAGTTTGTTTTTTATTTTTAAAGACAAAAATAAAATGTTTACGAAAGCTTCTCTAAAATACTTTTTTTTCTATAGAAGAAACTTTAAATAACAATTGGTGATACAAACCATAATACCACAGAAAGAGAAAGACACAATTATGTAAAAAATTAAAATTTGAATGAACGATAGACAATAGACTCGGATAAACTTTGTTTGGTTTTTCGTACAATCCTGTTAGTTTAAACATGTCAGTCGTAAAATTAGGCTGTTATCATGGTGTTCAAGTGAAAGTTTTGGCGGCGTCATTAATGGAAGCTTGAAAACAGTATAAAACAATTGCAAATAATAAAAGTGAATCGATTGAAAATCGAATTAGTGATTAATGGCTATCAAACAGTGTACATAAATTGATTGCCTTATGTAAAAATGTGTGTGTGCTTGTGATATGCAGTGCGTAATGTAATGTTGTGTTACAGTTAGAATTTAAGGAAGTGTTGTCCATTGTCCCGTTTTAATTTAAAATTATTCATTATATATTTGCCTTGGAGTGCAAGCAAGGTTTGTATGGGACAATGGCTTAAAGACAATCACGAGAGATTAATAAGAGAGATTGCTGAAAAATAATGCTAGCTGGTAAGTCCTTCTTATCTGTGTTTCAATTATTCTGATCTGAACCCTTAAATTAGACATTGTTCACCTTTTTAAATTTGAAACCTAAAATTTAAATGTTTTATGATTATTATTACATTCCACATAATCCTCTAATTCCTTATTCAATATTCCTAAATTAGAAAATTGATGTGATTTACTGAATTTAGAAATGTTCGTAATATAATCGTCGTTCGTAAGTAATTTCATTAGTTTGTTACTAGTCTGACTTACTTTATATTGTACGGGTTTTAAAAGGTCACAAGAGTTCTGACAGAAATTTGTGCGAGTTTGTTTTTTATTTTTAAAGACAAAAATAAAATGTTTACGAAAGCTTCTCTAAAATACTTTTTTTTCTATAGAAGAAACTTTAAATAACAATTGGTGATACAAACCATAGTACCACAGAAAGAGAAAGACACAATTATGTAAAAAATTAAAATTTGAATGAACGATAGAAAATAGACTCGGATAAACTTTGTTTGGTTTTTCGTACGATCCTGTTAGTTTAAACATGTCAGTCGTAAAATTAGGCTGTTATCATGGTGTTCAAGTGAAAGTTTTGGCGGCGTCATTAATGGAAGCTTGAAAACAGTATAAAACAATTGCAAATAATAAAAGTGAATCGATTGAAAATCGAATTAGTGATTAATGGCTATCAAACAGTGTACATAAATTGATTGCCTTATGTAAAAATGTGTGTGTGCTTGTGATATGCAGTGCGTAATGTAATGTTGTGTTACAGTTAGAATTTAAGGAAGTGTTGTCCATTGTCCCGTTTTAATTTAAAATTATTCATTATATATTTGCCTTGGAGTGCAAGCAAGGTTTGTATGGGACAATGGCTTAAAGACAATCACGAGAGATTAATAAGAGAGATTGCTGAAAAATACTGCTAGCTGGTAAGTCCTTCTTATCTGTGTTTCAATTATTCTGATCTGAACCCTTAAATTAGACATTGTTCACCTTTTTAAATTTGAAACCTAAAATTTAAATGTTTTATGATTATTATTACATTCCACATAATCCTCTAATTCCTTATTCAATATTCCTAAATTAGAAAATTGATGTGATTTACTGAATTTAGAAATGTTCGTAATATAATCGTCGTTCGTAAGTAATTTCATTAGTTTGTTACTAGTCTGACTTACTTTATATTGTACGGGTTTTAAAAGGTCACAAGAGTTCTGACAGAAATTTGTGCGAGTTTGTTTTTTATTTTTAAAGACAAAAATAAAATGTTTACGAAAGCTTCTCTAAAATACTTTTTTTTCTATAGAAGAAACTTTAAATAACAATTGGTGATACAAACCATAGTACCACAGAAAGAGAAAGACACAATTATGTAAAAAATTAAAATTTGAATGAACGATAGACAATAGACTCGGATAAACTTTGTTTGGTTTTTCGTACAATCCTGTTAGTTTAAATATGTCAGTCGTAAAATTAGGCTGTTATCATGGTGTTCAAGTGAAAGTTTTGGCGGCGTCATTAATGGAAGCTTGAAAACAGTATAAAACAATTGCAAATAATAAAAGTGAATCGATTGAAAATCGAATTAGTGATTAATGGCTATCAAACAGTGTACATAAATTGATTGCCTTATGTAAAAATGTGTGTGTGCTTGTGATATGCAGTGCGTAATGTAATGTTGTGTTACAGTTAGAATTTAAGGAAGTGTTGTCCATTGTCCCGTTTTAATTTAAAATTATTCATTATATATTTGCCTTAGAGTGCAAGCAAAGTTTGTATGGGACAATGGCTTAAAGACAATCACGAGAGATTAATAAGAGAGATTGCTGAAAAATACTGCTAGCTGGTAAGTCCTTCTTATCTGTGTTTCAATTATTCTGATCTGAACCCTTAAATTAGACATTGTTCACCTTTTTAAATTTGAAACCTAAAATTTAAATGTTTTATGATTATTATTACATTCCACATAATCCTCTAATTCCTTATTCAATATTCCTAAATTAGAAAATTGATGAGATTTACTGAATTTAGAAATGTTCGGGATGAAATAATTTTTCTTGAATTAAAAAAAAATTTAATTGTTTCGCCTGATCTGACTAATTTTGATTTGTTCTGGGGGCGAGAATCGTTTCCTTCCTGTTAAAGAGTTAATTATTCTAAACATATTAGGCCCTGGTTTAATGCGCTCTACACTATTCACGAAGGTATTCCTAAGGTGAATCCTCATGTTTTCGTTAATCAGTATTGTTAGGCAATTAATTTGTGACCTTAATCTTTGGAATTTTGAAGTGTTCGAGTTAAAAGTTTTCCTACGTTCTCTATCCAGTGCTTTTCTAAGTTGGTTCCTTTCTCTAAATAGATTTTCTAACAATGGGGGCAAATTGGCATATTTATTATAAGTTTTTGTTTTCCTTTTTTAGCAATGATCACAAACACTATTGATCTCCTTAGTGATCAACTCAATGTACTTATCAATTTCAACATTGGTAAGATTTCTTTCTCTGTCTATATGGATCTGATCTAACTTCTGAGAAGCAATATGGTAAAAATAATCCCAGTCAGTGTTTCTATATTCCACAAAACTAACGGGTGGTTTTAACAAGAACTTTAGAGAGTCTGAGAGTTTAATATCGACTTCAATTGCCATATGATCTGAGAAGCTAACTAAGTTCCTGATTACAATGACGGCTGATGTGGTACTATGTGGATCAGTTGCGATATAGAGCTTCATAACCAGTAACTGAGAGCCCGTCCCGTTATATTGTCGGATGTATCCCAGTCAGTACATCTGGCATTAAAATCCCCTCCAATAATACATGAATCGTATGTTTCCCCTGTGGAATTAATCGTGTCAAGATCTCTCTTGAGTTGACTGAAATTTGTTCCAGAGGGAACATAAATTGATATTACTAATATTGATCCTGTTTCTAAACTGATTTCTAATGCGGTTGTTTCTAAGCTATTAATATTTTTAATTTCTATTTTGAGATTTTAAAATTACATTTAATGATTATAGCAGTGCCACGAGTACCCTCTACTTTGTCTGTTCTAATTATGTTATAATTAGGAAATTGAAGTCTATTTTTAATGTTTAATAGTGTTTCCTGGATAAGCAATATGTCGGGCTTATATTTTCTCAATAAATTGTCTAACTCGACGCGTCTCGCACAATTATACACGGAGTTACAATTTAATGAGATTATTTTTAAATTTTTTATTTCAAACATATATTGAACATAAAAGAGATGAGAGCCGACTGTTTCTCTGTTTTATCACCCAAGTTTTTATAATGTGGTACGAATTCATTTATCTTACTAATTAAGTCCACAAAATCTAACCCAAAAAGTTCGCGACACTCTGATTTAATGAAACCAAAATTGCTTTGATTGAGAATTAAAATTTTTTCATTTCAAAAATCTTTATTAATATTTTTATGTAATTATGTACAGTATTGTTTTGACAATTTTTTTTTCTACAGTAACCTTTAGGACGTATGTGAAGTTAGCCCGAAAAAAGGCCTTTTCATCCCGAAAAAAAATTTGATGTGTCTTGGCTAAATTCAATTTAAAAAGCATTTCAGCACGAAAAATTATAGAAATAAAAGAAAATTACACTCCATCCCGAAAAAAAATATTTACCTGAAACAAGATTTTTAGTCATTTTTTTCAGGGGTTCATATTTTTAAATCTGATACAAATAAAAGAATTTCAGCACGAAAATAATAAAAAACAACTCAAAATAACATACGATGAGGATAAGGGTTTTTCCGAAACAATTTTTCATTCAATAGTTTTGGTTGAGCGATTATTAAAAATGCTCATATGTTAACCAATGTATCTCTGTTCACAGAGGTTTGCATGTATAGCGGTAAATGGCATGTGAATGACCAGCCCTTTGAGAAAAAACACCCGTAATGGCATTACCATACGATGAGGATAAGGGTTTCTCCGAAACAATTTTTCATTCTATAGTTTTGGTTGAGCGATTATTAAAAATGCTCATATGTTAACCAATGTATCTCTGTTCACAGAGGTTTGCATGTATAGCGGTAAATGGCATGTGAATGACCAGCCCTTTGAGAAAAAACACCCGTAATGGTATTACCATACGATGAGAATAAGGTTTTTTCCGAAACAATTTTTCATTCAATAGTTTTGGTTGAGCGATTATTAAAAATGCTCATATGTTAACCAATGTATCTCTGTTCACAGAGGTTTGCATGTATAGCGGTAAATGGCATGTGAATGACCAGCACTTTGAGAAAAAACACCCGTAATGGCATTACCATACGATGAGGATAAGGGATATTCCATAACCATTTTTCATTCAATAGTTTTGGTTGAGCGATTATTAAAAATGCTCATATGTTAACCAATGTATCTCTGTTCACAGAGGTTTGCATGTATAGCGGTAAATGGCATGTGAATGACCAGCCCTTTGAGAAAAAACACCCGTAATGGCATTACCATACGATGAGGATAAGGGTTTCTCCGAAACAATTTTTCATTCTATAGTTTTGGTTGAGCGATTATTAAAAATGCTCATATGTTAACCAATGTATCTCTGTTCACAGAGGTTTGCATATATAGCGGTAAATGGCATGTGAATGACCAGCCCTTTGAGAAAAAACACCCGTAATGGCATTACCATACGATGAGGATAAGGATTTTTCCGAAACAATTTTTCATTCAATAGTTTTGGTTGAGCGATTATTAAAAATGCTCATATGTTAACCAATGTATCTCTGTTCACAGAGGTTTGCATATATAGCGGTAAATGGCATGTGAATGACCAGCCCTTTGAGAAAAAACACCCGTAATGGCATTACCATACGATGAGGATAAGGGTTTCTCCGAAACAATTTTTCACTCTACAGTTTTGGTTGAGCGATTATTAAAAATGCTCATATGTTAACCAATGTATCTCTGTTCACAGAGGATTGCATATATAGCGGTAAATGGCATGTGAATGACCAGCCCTTTGAGAAAAAACACCCGTAATGGCATTACCATACGATGAGGATAAGGGTTTCTCCGAAACAATTTTTCATTCTATAGTTTCGGTTGAGCGATTATTAAAAATGCTCATATGTTAACCAATGTTTCTCTGTTCACAGAGGTTTGCATGTATAGCGGTAAATGGCATGTGAATGACCAGCCCTTTGAGAAAAAACACCCGTAATGGCATTACCATACGATGAGGATAAGGGTTTTTCCGAAACAATTTTTCACTCTACAGTTTTGGTTGAGCGATTATTAAAAATGCTCATATGTTAACCAATGTATCTCTGTTCACAGAGGTTTGCATGTATAGCGGTAAATGGCATGTGAATGACCAGCACTTTGAGAAAAAACACCCGTAATGGCATTACCATACGATGAGGATAAGGGATATTCCATAACCATTTTTCATTCAATAGTTTTGGTTGAGCGATTATTAAAAATGCTCATATGTTAACCAATGTATCTCTGTTCACAGAGGTTTGCATGTATAGCGGTAAATGGCATGTGAATGACCAGCCCTTTGAGAAAAAACACCCGTAATGGCATTACCATACGATGAGGATAAGGGTTTCTCCGAAACAATTTTTCATTCAATAGTTTTGGTTGAGCGATTATTAAAAATGCTCATATGTTAACCAATGTATCTCTGTTCACAGAGGTTTGCATGTATAGCGGTAAATGGCATGTGAATGACCAGCCCTTTGAGAAAAAACACCCGTAATGGCATTACCATACGATGAGGATAAGGGATATTCCATAACCATTTTTCATTCAATAGTTTTGGTTGAGCGATTATTAAAAATGCTCATATGTTAACCAATGTATCTCTGTTCACAGAGGTTTGCATGTATAGCGGTAAATGGCATGTGAATGACCAGCACTTTGAGAAAAAACACCCGTAATGGCATTACCATACGATGAGGATAAGGGATATTCCATAACCATTTTTCATTCAATAGTTTTGGTTGAGCGATTATTAAAAATGCTCATATGTTAACCAATGTATCTCTGTTCACAGAGGTTTGCATGTATAGCGGTAAATGGCATGTGAATGACCAGCACTTTGAGAAAAAACACCCGTAATGGCATTACCATACGATGAGGATAAGGGATATTCCATAACCATTTTTCATTCAATAGTTTTGGTTGAGCGATTATTAAAAATGCTCATATGTTAACCAATGTATCTCTGTTCACAGAGGTTTGCATGTATAGCGGTAAATGGCATGTGAATGACCAGCCCTTTGAGAAAAAACACCCGTAATGGCATTACCATACGATGAGGATAAGGGATATTCCATAACCATTTTGCATTCAATAGTTTTGGTTGAGCGATTATTAAAAATGCTCATATGTTAACCAATGTATCTCTGTTCACAGAGGTTTGCATATATAGCGGTAAATGGCATGTGAATGACCAGCCCTTTGAGAAAAAACACCCGTAATGGCATTACCATACGATGAAGATAAGGGTTTTTCCGAAACAATTTTTCATTCAATAGTTTTGGTTGAGCGATTATTAAAAATGCTCATATGTTAACCAATGTATCTCTGTTCACAGAGGTTTGCATGTATAGCGGTAAATGGCATGTGAATGACCAGCCCTTTGAGAAAAAACACCCGTAATGGCATTACCATACGATGAGGATAAGGGATATTCCATAACCATTTTGCATTCAATAGTTTTGGTTGAGCGATTATTAAAAATGCTCATATGTTAACCAATGTATCTCTGTTCACAGAGGTTTGCATGTATAGCGGTAAATGGCATGTGAATGACCAGCCCTTTGAGAAAAAACACCCGTAATGGCATTACCATACGATGAGGATAAGGGTTTTTCCGAAACAATTTTTCATTCTATAGTTTTGGTTGAGCGATTATTAAAAATGCTCATAATGTTAACCAATGTATCTCTGTTCACAGAGGTTTGTAGATATAGCGGTAAATAGCTAGTGAATGACTAGCCCTTTGAGAAAAAACACCTATAGTGTCATTACCATACGATGAGGATAAGGGGTTTTATGGGTTATCGGGTTTATTCAGTAGAATATTTGTGGTAAGTCTCATTTTAGCGCAACACTATAAACCAAATAGCATAAATTCAGAGGTTGGCTCATTTAGAGACTATATAGTTCAAGATCGTACATTGTGAAATTTAAATCACTCAGTGCCCTTTTGATTCGAGTCATATGGCTCTTGCAACAAATTTTTGAAAATTAACAAATTGACGAATTTCGCATGGACACATGTGTACTCTTCGTTCTCTAGCCTTGGCATAATCATTCTTGCAGGATAGCCCGTTTATAGGGATCCTCGTTCATACAACCATTCATATGGAGCGCCCAAGTCAATGGGATCCATTTCACTTTCGACAGAGAGCCCGTTTATAGGGATCTTCTTTCATTTCCAAGAGAAACGAAACATCGAGTCAGACAGTTGGTTGACGGTTTTGTCGCCCCTTTGGGTCATTTAATTAATAATTAATAATTATTAATTAAAAACGTCCTTATTCCACACAAAATTCGTCGGTTTATTAATTTTAAAAAAAATTTTGCAAGGGTCCTACGGCTCAGATCTGAATCTTTAAAATGGTCACAAATATTGGTTGTTAGTTTACCATTTGTATTAAAATTCGAGGAGTGCTGAATAACTGCTAAATTATTCGTTTCACCAGACAAAATTTCTATTCTTTCCTCAGTCAAATTTTCTACTAATACTAATGGATTCGATTCAAATTCATCTAGTATATTTTGATTAGTTAATGGCGAAAGATCGGTAAAATTATTTTCCACAAGATTTACATGATTGTCTTGGATTTCTGTATTAAGTGTTGTACACATTACATTACAATTAAATTCTATCACGGGTGATAGATCTTTATTTTGGTTGCAAGTGGTATCACTTCTTAAATAATTGCGCCATATATTATACAAACGAGTACGATTCAAAAAACTATTATTTATACAAAGGTATTGGCATATTTGAGTCATATCATGACACTTTGAAGTAGTGAACTTAACACTTGCAAACGACAATTTTTCAATCGCATATTTCACAGCGCCTACGGTAATTGCGCTTCTTTTCTTTTTATAATTAGATCTGATTTTTTTTTTATTCATTTTTCCCATTTTAAAGTAGAATTATCCTTAAGAAAGCCGAGGTCAAATATTTTTTAATGTTTCAAACAATATCAAAATGTTAGCGTTAATTAGAATGTCCTAAAAGAAAGCCGAGGTCAAAAATACAATATTCAACAGTAAAAATTAAAATCAGGTCACAAAAACAGAATGTCCGGGAGAAAGGCGAGGTCGATTTAGTTTTTAAAAAAACTTTTTTAGTATATGAAATAATCAAAAAAACACGAGGAAATCACAAAAACAAAACGAAACGCACACGGCAAAATCTGAATTGGTATTAAAATAGAAATGAGAAAAAAATTCCTTTTATACTCGTGCCGAAAATTTTTATTTTTAGGTTTAACAAATCGTTTTTTGTCGATTTATCGGTCATGCGAGCATTTTTAATAATCGCTCAACAAAAACTATAGAGTGAAAAATTGTTTCGGAAAAACCCTTATCCTCATCGTATGGTAATGCCATTACGGGTGTTTTTTCTCAAAGGGCTGGTCATTCACATGCCATTTACCGCTATACATGCAAACCTCTGTGAACAGAGATACATTGGTTAACATATGAGCATTTTTAATAATCGCTCAACCAAAACTATTGAATGAAAAATGGTTATGGAATATCCCTTATCCTCATCGTATGGTAATGCCATTACGGGTGTTTTTTCTCAAAGGGCTGGTCATTCACATGCCATTTACCGCTATACATGCAAACCTCTGTGAACAGAGATACATTGGTTAACATATGAGCATTTTTAATAATCGCTCAACCAAAACTATTGAATGCAAAATGGTTATGGAATATCCCTTATCCTCATCGTATGGTAATGCCATTACGGGTGTTTTTTCTCAAAGGGCTGGTCATTCACATGCCATTTACCGCTATACATGCAAACCTCTGTGAACAGAGATACATTGGTTAACATATGAGCATTTTTAATAATCGCTCAACCAAAACTATTGAATGAAAAATTGTTTCGGAAAAACCCTTATCTTCATCGTATGGTAATGCCATTACGGGTGTTTTTTCTCAAAGGGCTGGTCATTCACATGCCATTTACCGCTATATATGCAAACCTCTGTGAACAGAGATACATTGGTTAACATATGAGCATTTTTAATAATCGCTCAACCAAAACTATTGAATGCAAAATGGTTATGGAATATCCCTTATCCTCATCGTATGGTAATGCCATTACGGGTGTTTTTTCTCAAAGGGCTGGTCATTCACATGCCATTTACCGCTATACATGCAAACCTCTGTGAACAGAGATACATTGGTTAACATATGAGCATTTTTAATAATCGCTCAACCAAAACTATTGAATGAAAAATTGTTTCGGAAAAATCCTTATCCTCATCGTATGGTAATGCCATTACGGGTGTTTTTTCTCAAAGGGCTGGTCATTCACATGCCATTTACCGCTATATATGCAAACCTCTGTGAACAGAGATACATTGGTTAACATATGAGCATTTTTAATAATCGCTCAACCAAAACTATAGAATGAAAAATTGTTTCGGAGAAACCCTTATCCTCATCGTATGGTAACGCCATTACGGGTGTTTTTTCTCAAAGGGCTGGTCATTCACATGCCAATTACCGCTATATATGCAAACCTCTGTGAACAGAGATACATTGGTTAACATATGAGCATTTTTAATAATCGCTCAACCAAAACTGTAGAGTGAAAAATTGTTTCGGAAGAACCCTTATCCTCATCGTATGGTAATGCCATTACGGGTGTTTTTTCTCAAAGGGCTGGTCATTCACATGCCATTTACCGCTATACATGCAAACCTCTGTGAACAGAGAAACATTGGTTAACATATGAGCATTTTTAATAATCGCTCAACCGAAACTATAGAATGAAAAATTGTTTCGGAGAAACCCTTATCCTCATCGTATGGTAATGCCATTACGGGTGTTTTTTCTCAAAGGGCTGGTCATTCACATGCCATTTACCGCTATATATGCAAACCTCTGTGAACAGAGATACATTGGTTAACATATGAGCATTTTTAATAATCGCTCAACCAAAACTATAGAATGAAAAATTGTTTCGGAAAAATCCTTATCCTCATCGTATGGTAATGCCATTACGGATGTTTTTTCTCAAAGGGCTGGTCATTCACATGCCATTTACCGCTATATATGCAAACCTCTGTGAACAGAGATACATTGGTTAACATATGAGCATTTTTAATAATCGCTCAACCAAAACTATAGAATGAAAAATTGTTTCGGAGAAACCCTTATCCTCATCGTATGGTAATGCCATTACGGGTGTTTTTTCTCAAAGGGCTGGTCATTCACATGCCATTTACCGCTATATATGCAAACCTCTGTGAACAGAGATACATTGGTTAACATATGAGCATTTTTAATAATCGCTCAACCAAAACTATTGAATGAAAAATTGTTTCGGAAAAACCCTTATCTTCATCGTATGGTAATGCCATTACGGGTGTTTTTTCTCAAAGGGCTGGTCATTCACATGCCATTTACCGCTATATATGCAAACCTCTGTGAACAGAGATACATTGGTTAACATATGAGCATTTTTAATAATCGCTCAACCAAAACTATTGAATGAAAAATGGTTATGGAATATCCCTTATTACCATCATATGGTAATGGCGGTCTTGTTGCTTATATTTGTAGGCCCATCTAAGCAAATGCCTTATTCCGATATCTTTCGACCTTCGTGAATAAACATATGGTATATGGTATATCGTGGTAGTTAATCGTATACATTTCTTTAAAAAAATGTATTTTGTTTTCCAGTGTGTTTTGTGATATAAGTATAACATGTTATGTATAATTTATAAATGAAAAACACTACTAACAATGAAAAAAATATTTGTTTTCAGATATAAATTTAATATTTTTGGGGTTCAATTGTTATTTTGAGTTGTTTTTTATTATTTTCGTGCTGAAATTCTTTTATTTGTATCAGATTTAAAAATATGAACCCCTGAAAAAAAATGACTAAAAATCTTGTTTCAGGTAAATATTTTTTTTCGGGATGGAGTGTAATTTTCTTTTATTTCTATAATTTTTCGTGCTGAAATGCTTTTTATATTGAATTTAGCCAAGACACATCAAATTTTTTTTCGGGATGAAAAGGCCTTTTTTCGGGCTAACTTCACATACGTACCTTTAGGTTTTATATAGATTTGTGTTTATTGTAATAGTTTTATTTTGAATGCATTGCGGCAACTTGGCAGTGAGGATTGTTTTCCCCCGAATATAATTTTTTTTTTTTTTTTTTTTTTTTTTTTTTTTTGCGTGTTATCTTAAAACTATTATTTACAATATTTACAACTTACGAACTATCTTAATACTAACTACCCTAATCTTAGATTACAATGCTAAGCGCAATAATTTGTATAAACATGAACATGTCGAGCTGTTCAGTATTGGTGAGCGATGTTGTTTAGGAAGTCGCATGGCAAGGAAAGCAGTTTGTTTAGCCGATTGGACAACATTGTAGCCGAGAAGTTACCGATATAGTTTAATTGGGCCATGTCATGGAGGCAGACAGTCGAGGTTTGTCTGTAATCCGGCGGGTGTGGCCAGCTATCAAAAACATGACGTAGTGCTTTATTTTGTATGCGTTGTAGCGTGGTTTTCTGCGTTGATGTGATTAAGTCATACCAGGCTGGTGATGCATAGGTGATGATGGGCCTGATGTATAGCTTGTATACCAGTAACTTATTTTTGTAGTCCAGCACACTATTACGGTTAAATAACGGGTACAGGATTCTGAAGGCATTCGCTGATTGTTTGCTAATTGCTTTAATGTGGCTGTTGAAATTGAGGGTACTGGACAGATTGACGCCCAGATACTTTGCCTCCCTTGACACCGTGATGTTTTCGCCATTAATGGAGACGTCCACTGCTTTGTTGAATTTATTTTTATAATTTTGGTGGGGATAGAAATAGACCAGCTGGGTTTTTGTGGCTTTGATCCTAACATTCCAGGTGTCGAAGTAGACCACCAGCGTATTAAGGTATGCTTGAATTCTGGAAGAGCATTGGTACTCACTGTAACTGCTGGAATATACTGTTGTGTCGTCGGCGTATGCTTGGAACTTGGTGTAAGGCTGCCTAGGGACAGGTATGTCATACATAAAAAATATGTAAAGTAATGGTCCTAGCACCGATCCCTGGGGCACTCCTGCTGATATTTGTTTCGTTTCCGAGTTATGCCTATTATTCACGCAGACAAAGAACTCCCTTTCTCCTAGGTATGAGTTAAGTAGTGCGATGAGCGCTGGATTGGCTCCACATTTAATTAATTTGTATATGAGGCCCTTGTGCCATACCGAATCGAATGCTTTCTGGATGTCCAAGAATGCTACCGCCGTGATCTTGCGACGTGACTTGGCTCGTTTGAGGTCATTCAAGAGACGCATCGTTGCGTCCGTTGTCGACCTATGGCAAACAAAGCCAAACTGCTCCACCGGGATCAAGTGCTGAACCGCCGACCAGAGCCTACGATAGATCACTCTTTCCACCAGTTTACTGAGTCCGCACAACAGACTTATGGGCCTCGTGTTTTCCGGGGTGCATGGTTTGCCGGTTTTGGGAATTGCTACCACCTTAGAGAGCTTCCAACTTTTGGGGAAATAGGCATAAACCAGAATAGCGTTTGTGATTTGTACCAGCTGTACGATAGCCGAGATTGGTAGGTTTTTGATTGCCCCGTTAGAGATTCCATCTATCCCCGGCGATTTTTTATTCTTTAACTGTCGTACAATGCTTGACATCTCTGCGGCATTTGTCGCTTCAGGATATACCGTAAATGGCAATCTTTGATTTGTAATAGATCCGTCCGCCTGGTCTATTATTCCCTGATCCTCGGTACGTGCCCTCTCACTGAATATCGTTTGGTAGTAGTCTGCTACCTTATTGGCAATTATTGCAGGATCAATGACCGGGCCGTCAGGGCCGTCTAGCACCGTGTTTAGTTTTGTTGTTGGTCTCAGAGTTCTTATGTATTTAAATATATTTGACTTGTCTGGGTTTACGCTTCTGAGTTTCTCGTTTATTCTTTCTTGGTGAAACTGGCTGATTTTTTCGTGCACAAGCCTCGTAGTTCGATTTATTAGTTTCGTGGTGTATAATGCCGGCCAATATCGGTGTTTGTTTCTATAATAGTTCCTTAGTTTGATCAGTTGGACTATATGAGCAGGTAGCGGTCTGGTCCTATTCTCCATCAGAGGCACAAATTTATCCGTGGCTATTCCCATGATTGTTGTGAGTTTATGAACTCTTCGGTCGATTTCATCCGTTGAATCGATTGGCTGTTCGTTGAGCGGGGCAACTTTTTGATGAATATAATGCCTATAGCAAGGCCAGTCAGCGTTTTTGTAGTCCAGTATTCTTACACCGTCTGGACTTTGGAACAGGTCGAACCGATCCAAGGTGTGAAAGACTACTGGCATATGGTCAGAGCAGAACTCATTCAGCACCGTGACGTCTTCATCAATGTCTACTTCCTTTGCCAAGACCAGAGAGTGTCCGGCCGCTGCTGTTGATTGTCAAGCAACCCCATGAATGATGGTGAGCGTTAAAGTCGCCACAGACGACGACGCGTGGGTGAGTGCTAATCAAACTGTGTAGGTCTTCGGTTACAACCTTCCAAAAATAGGCAGAGACTAGTACGAAAGATTCGTCTCCTTCCCCCACAATTACAGTGGTAGCAACTAAACTGTCCCGTATATAGGCCCTCGGCGATGAATGTTTTATGTTGTCTCTGACTAGGATCGCCGTACCTCCGGATCTCTTAATTTTGGAATTTGTTCTGTGTATGATATAATTTTCGAAAAAAAGCGAGTGTCGGTCGTTTAGTCTGGTCTCGTTTAGGCACACTATGCTTGGTTTATGTTGATTGAGGAATACCGATAGCTCCTGGCGACGGGCATTACTGATTAGGCTATTGCAATTTAAGGTGACAATCTTCATTGCAGGAATTGTACTACGAAATTGAGGTACGCAGCCTTTTGGCTGGCTACGTCCTGGATATTATTTAGTTGTATTAAAAATTTGGATACGTGGCTTGTGAGCGAGGTAAAGCTCATGCCGAAGAGTTCATGTGACTTTGCAAAGAACTCTCCAAGAATACTACTCGCTCCAGATGGCTCCGAAAAATGTGGTACGTTAAGAGCTGAAGGCCCCTGGCTCGGTTTGGGTTTGAGAAAATCGGCATAAGAGACACCTTTTTTGACATAGTTAGATTCAAAAGTTTTGGGCTGAGCATTGTTTACATTGTTTGTATTTACTAGATTAGGTTTAGTTAGCTTACCAAGTCTTTTTTGCCTCTCTGGACATTCAAAGAAGCTGGCCACGTGTCCTCCGCCACAGTTGCCGCATTTCACTGGGACTGATTTATCTTCATTTCTTGGACAGGCACCTGGTAGGTGTGATCCGGCGCACTTCACACATTTGTATTGCATGCTGCACCCAGCAGCAACATGCCCGAATCCTTGGCATTTACGGCACTGTGCTATGGGGATTTTTCTTTTGTTTTCCCAACTGATTTTGTAGCCGCAGCAACCGTTGGTCATATTTATGTCTGCATATTTGGTATCATGCGCAAAGGACACCGTAAAGCAGGGTAATTTAATTTGCTTCTCCGAGCCGTCGTTCTCCTTGATCATTTTGTTTATGGGGTACACGTTTTGCACCGCTAGCCCTTTTTTTTCTAATTCAGCTTTGATTTCATCCGTGTCTGTATCCTGATGGATACCCTTCATCAACATCACTTTTGGTCTTTGGTTTTTTTGGATGTATGTGAAGAAATTCATGTTTATTTTTTTGAGTTCCGCTACCAGTAGTTGGTGGTTTTCAAGATTGGTTGCGTAAATTATCGTGCTGCTAGAGTACACCTTGAGCAGGGTGCCGGTAAATTTTCCTGTAATTTCTCTGATTAAGTTAATTTTTGACGAGTCGAACCCTTTTAAAATTATTGGGGGTGGTTTAGCGACTCTGGTTGCGGCTTTCCTTCCAGTGTCCATATTGACCTTATCAGCAGGTACGTCAAACTTTAATCTGTTAAATTGTCCGCCAATTCGACTGCTTGGGAAGACTACGTTATCCGTTTCCGAATCGGTGTATTCAAAATCAGAGCTGTTGTCCAGCATCATTTTGACGGCATGTGAGACATCATTTGAGAGTTAAAAGTTTTTGGTCGACTTTATATACAATTTTCCCATCGAAAAATCAATGTATTGTTACGCCACGCCCATCATCAAATAATTAAAATAAAATCATTTCTGTTGCTTTCCTTTTATAACTTATCGTCAAATAATCATAATTATTTATTCTTTCTTTCTAACATTTCTTTATTTTTATATAAACAAATACAAAATTAGAATTACAGAATACAGGTTACAAAACGGTTTATGCTGTATTCTGTATTACTTCACATTCCTCTCGATATTTTCTGGGGTAAATATTCCAATTTTCACATTTTTTTTTCTCCGTGGTTTTTAAACCAATTTTAAATTAGATCCGATATAATCAGTGATTTTTTAATTATTCTCATAAAATTACAATTTTGCGTTACATATACATTCATTCCTCATAACTAGTTTAATTAATTTTCTATAATCACGAACGTTCATATGTGGGCATTTTTATATAGTGAAAAGAAATGAATTAAAAACATTTTAAGTGAAAACGATTATTTTATTTTAAGTCGTTTCATATACATACAAATGTATTTTGATTATAAAAGTTGTAATAAACGAATTACAAATATTTGTTTTGTATTTGAAAGTGTACATAATTAACATTATTCGCACTCCAAAATTATTTATCTACAATTGGTGTTATGTATCTGAAATGTGGAATGATTTATCCAAATGTTCTCTTCCTATTTTAGAAAAAAAAGTGACATACACTATCTAACAAAATTATTCACACTCCAGCCTTCTGCAAACAATTTCAAGCAAACATATTAGAACAATGTCAAGTAAAAAATCCGAAAATATATATTTATTTCATTGTAATAAAATAATGAAATAAATATATATTTTCGGATTTTTTACTTGACATTGTTCAAATATTTGTTTTATTGAAATTGTATGCAAGGGGCTGGGGTGTGAATAATTTTGTTAGATAGTGTAATTATTTCGGATTTACATTCATTCATATTTAACCTTCGAGCGGGCGCGCGCCGTAAAATTTACGGCGAACTTATTAATTTTCTAATAAAATAGTTTTGCAAATAAAATATTTTTTAAGCTTAAATACTATTTTTCTTTAATTATTAATAATTACGAAACTCTATGTTATCATAAAATAGTGAATATTTGCTATAAACTGTATAACGTAAAATTTACAGGGCGCGCTCGCTCGTGTTAAAATAAAATGCGCGCCCGCTCGAAGGTTACGTGCTTCAGCTGCACTCTTCATTCATATTTAAGTGCTCAATTACATAAAAACATTATATATTATTACTTTAGATGTTTTTAGTTTCATAATTAAGTGTACAATTATAATTAAGTGTACTTTGGCGAGTTAACTTAGATAAATGTATATATCAACATCAAAATTAATTAAATCTATTATTGGAAATTATACATAATTTAATTGAGAATAACATGAACACTTTCTATGTATAATCCACTACACTTAATAGGTGATTCGCTTGTACAATATCACCTGTGTATTTTCGAATTTAATTTTGTAAATTAGTCGTAATATTTAATTAAATTCCAATTACAAAAAACATAACTAAACATGACTTTATAAAACTGCTATTAAACCTATCATATACTTAGATATAAGCCAAATTCAAACGTGTAAATATTTTTATTTATACAATTATTAAATGCAACGAAAACTCCGAAAAGGTAAAAGTATTTTATAGAATGCTCCGTATTTTTGGCACCATAAAATCCATGTTAAGTTATTTAAAAGTTATAGATTAATATTTTGTTGCAACTACTAATTAATACTTTGTTGCATTTTGTTTTTTTATTAAACTCGAAATACGGAAAGCAATTAAAAATTCTTACCGTAAATAAATGTAAACCATTAAAATTTATTTTAGACTAGTGTATCCATCTGTCTTTCAACACATTAAACGGTTGTAATGGAATCCAAATAAAATTAGTACAGTATAACAGTTTCAATGGTTTGAAACCAAACTAACATCTTTTTCTTGTCATTTCGATTTCACACGATATTACTATCTCACTCCAATCAACCACATGTTTTATTTTTTTTGGTTAGGTTTTTTTTTCATTCTAAAAAAAAACAAAAAATACAAATTTTTTATAATTTTCCCGTCAGTGGTCTCGACGCGTTTGGTCACGTTTTTAAAAAAATACGAGAAAAACAAGAGTTAAAATTGTGGCGCGATTTAATACTAAACAGTTAAAGTTAGAGCAAAAAATATGAAATAAATACAAAAAATACCGTAAGGATAATAAAAACAATTCAAGTGGATTAAAAAATGTATTACGGTTCTTTTCTTTATTACAAAATTAGAGGAAATAAATAGAAAACAAAAAATATGGATTTACTTATGTGTGCTTAACAAATAAATAAATTGTTTTGTTTTTTCATTGTGTTGACATTATTATTTAAAAGTACCGTTCTAAAGTTGAATTACAATAATTGAAAAGTATTATCAAACGTGTAATTAAAAAAAAAAAATTGAACAATAAAAAAGTGAATTCAACAATATTATTTTAATTGCTTGGTGAATTAAAAGTAAGTGAAATTATTTTTATTGAATAAATTATTTAATTGGATGATTTAAATTCGGATCGAGTGAAAAGGATTAAATTTCGTTTGCTTCCTTTCCTCTGTATCTTTTTCGTACATTTGAATTTTGAAAAGGATTTTTCAAATATTTTTTGATTAAATTATTACTTTCGTCTTTTAAAAATATTGAAGAAATTTTTGTAACTAACTAAACCTAAAATATTCAAGGAGCTCATTTCAAGAAAAGGTTCTAAACTTCACTTCAAATTCTTATTAAATTTAAAGAGATAATCTAACCCCAATGTGTGGGCAGAGTGTCATATAGTTAGATTCCTATTTCTAAGGATTTGGCATAATAATTATCTCGGTTGGTTATCTTATCTGTGATCCTTTGAGATATTGTATTTTGGGAATAAAGCTACGTATACTTACCACCCCTTAATTCTCCAATTGCCTATTTTGTTGTTAATTTGAGCCAAATATTTTTAATTTTTAATATTTTAAATATCTGTTAAACTCTGAATAAAAACGATTAGAAAAATTTTCTTGGAAATTATTAAAAAATTTTAAACAACCACTTTTTGAAATAATCAAGTTGAATTACAACACACATAATTCGTTTCCAAAATTGTATAAGGAGGAACGATTTTAACATAGTTCAATAAGGCCTTGCAGGGCCGCGCCTAGCACATTGACCGCCCGTGTCTATATGAAAAATTAAGCTTTACCTCAAAAAAAAAAAAAAAAACTATATAAATTCACATATTTTTTTTATTTATTTAATTAATTAACATAAAATATTTAATTATATTCGAACAAATATTTGTTCTGGGGGCCTATTATGAAATTTTTCGATTTCGGATTTTTACGATATCGAAAAAATTCGTCCTATTATGAAACAAAAAAGGAAATTCGTATCGGATTTTTTCGAACACACATGGCAAAATTCGACTGCTATTTAGTTGGCGGATTTTGTAAAATTTATGGTATTTTGTGTTTTTGTGTAAAATACGTTTTTGTAAATGATTTATTCAATTTTAAATTAATTAAATATTATTTTTAATATTGTAATATTTATATTAATAAATAATATTACAAATTCGATTTTCCAAGTTTCATAATAGGGTAAATCCGCGGCGTATCGAATTTTTTCGATATCGTAAAAATCCGAAATCGAAACATTTCATAATAGGCCCCCTGAAGTTATTTGTCTCTATTAATTTTTAATTTTTAATGTGAGGTCAGCTTTTTATAGACAAATTTTAATTAAAATTAAAACTAAAATAATATAATTTAGTTTTTTAAAACTTTTTATTTATTTCCTGATATTTCGACCGTTTGGTCATAATCATAGGAGTTAAAACTGTAACAATTAAGATAGAGAATTACAATTAGGATCAATAGTGTTCTTTTTTAAAATTCTTTAAAGAAAAATGGAAATATAATTCTAATTCTTCTTCTATTCTCTTCTTTAATCACATATTTTTGTTTTTATTTACGACGATCAGTTTTTTATGAAAATAAAGAATTTCTTTAAACGAAATTAAAGGTAAAAAATTCCTTTAAAAAACGTTTGTAAGTAAGAATAATATAAATACATATGTGATTAAAAGTAAGGAAGTTTTATTTTTATAATATTAGGTATGTAACCTATAATAGTAAATTATATTTCCATTTTTCTTTAAAGAATTTTTAAAAAAAATTTCTAAAGCTCAATAGTGTCCTAATTGTAATTCTCTATCTTAATTGTTACAGTTTTAACTCCTATGATTATGACCAAACGGTCGAAATATCAGGAAATAAATAAAAAAATTTAAAAAACTAAATTATATTATTTTAGTTTTAATTTTAATTAAAATTTGTCTATAAAAAGCTGACCTCAATTTAAAAATTGAAAAAAAAATATTTAATACAACATAAATGAGTACTTATATTAAATAAATTGCACTTTACGAGCTTCTAATTTTGAAAAAACCAATGCCAAGAAAATTTTTAATTAATTTTAATTTTGAAAAGGATCTTTCTCAGGTGGCTATACACTCACTGGCAATGTAAAGAGTATTCTAAGAGCAACTAGTATGTTTGGTGAAGTACTGCATAAATTATTTTAAATAATATACTCTAAAATCTCTGGTCCTATTAAATCTGACTTTAAAATATTTCGAAGTACTTTTAATTCGTCGGTCATTTCAACAGCATCGATATCCTTTTCATTCTTGACTTCATCCAATAATTTAATTTCTAAATCTTTGCAACGTTTGGAAATATCATCATCGTTTAGAAGCTTTAAATTAATCAAGTCATACAGAAATATGAATGCATCACAATGTGAGTTTAATAATCAAACCTGTATTTATAGTTATAGATTAATATTTTGTTGCTTTTTTTTATAAACAAATTATTTAAAAAAAATTTCTCGCGCTAGTACACACTTTATTTTAAAAAAACATCACAAGTACAAAAAAAAATATTAAAAACAAATTAAAAGTCAAGCTTTTGAAAATCGGTTTCGGGTGTTCACCCTTCCTCAGTTCCTTGACTATTGCTTAAAAGGTACATAAAAGCGTTATACTTATTAGTTACGTAATACATTTTTTTTTAAAAAACATTATTTTTCCCTATTGTATAATATGAAATCATAAATTTTGTTTGTTTTTGTGTTAATTTTTTGATTTATTAAGAGCGGGTTGTTGCGATTTTTGAGAGTGGATTTATTAAAAGTTATTTTACCAATTATCCCAAAATAAAAAATAAAAAATTGGTTGGTAATGATCCTAACTGGCCTCAGCGGATTGGTCTAGTTGGAGTTGGAGCCATACTTAACAACTTTTGCCAATAAAGGCTTAGTGGCGTTATCGTCACCAACCTTATTTATCAAAGCATTGATTAATTTGCGATTTTCAGCACCCTCCGATTCAATCATTTTTAAGTCCAACTTTTCGGCGGCCCTGTCCACAATCACGTTAATTTGCTTCAAAATTTTGAAATCTTTTTAATTGAATTGGTTATCGCATAGAGTACATGAAACGATGTCCGGCAGCGGGAATTTTGCTCTCTTTGTTTTTTTTATCTTTACAACAATGCAGTTATTCAAGCATACGGTCATGTCTGGATATCCCCACGCCAACCCTGAACTTAGCCAGCTATATATACCGCACCACACCTCTGATCGTATGTCTGTTAACGACATCGCAACCTGTCGTTACAACGTACCAGTAACATTTTTTTTGGAAGTGTTGCAAGACATTTTCGTTGTTATGTAAATTGTAGTCATGTAAAGTATGTCAGGCAGGAGAATTTTTTCCCTGTCTTTTTTTTTTTGAATTATCAAAATATTTTTTGAGTTTGCTGCCCTCTATGGTGGAAACGGTGAACCTCAGAAACCACATTGCTTCTAGAAATCGATAGCGTATCATGTTTTGAGGATAAAACTATAAAAAACCTTTAAAACAATTTTTTGCGCTTGATCGGTTAGTAATCCCATAGTAATAAATAGGATGAACTCGGACGATACCACGCCACATAATTTAAAAAATTTATGAATTGTAATTATAAAAATCTAATTACATATTCAAATTCAAGAAGTTTAGCACGAATAATCGACACAATTTGAGTAACATAACTACTACACTAATTTATCCATACAACCAGTTTATTCAACGAAATTTGGTGTATTCTGAAGAAAGCGAAGTTTTTGCGACCCCTAACATGCTAAAATCTTTATGTATGTATCGATTAATTTAAACTTCCGTATAAAACCTTAGGCTGTTAATATACCTCGACACATATGACAAAAATGTTATATTTCGGTAACATAAAAATGTTTAGTCGTAGGTCTGCGAAAAAATGAATATTGTAAAACACCTGCTGCCACGCGTTTCTATAATCATTACCCAGGTAAAAATAGTTTAGTTTAGCTCTCGTCGTCGGTCTGAGGTTTTCCATATAGGAACGATAAGCGAAAAAGTTACAATCGCCAATGGGCTGAATATTGTAAAACACCTGTTGCCACGCGTTTCTATAATCATTATCAAGGTAAAAATAGTTTAGTTTAGCTCGCTATCTTATACCGTTTTGTTGGAACACGTGATCAACAGAGGCGATGTTAATACACTACGGCCAAAAAAACTAAACAAAGTCCCAAAACTGGTCTTCTCGGCAGATGCACCATATCTTTGGAACTAGATGGAATATTTACAAGTGGTAAACTGTTCATAACTCACGATGAATGTAGCTATTACATACGGAAATTACAGATTTTTGTTTCAAGTATATCAGGCAAGAGAATTTTTTACCTGTCCAATGTTTTTGGATTTTCAAAATATTTTTTGAGTTCGCTGCCGTTTGTGGCGTAAACAGTGAAACACAGTTACCATATTACTTCTAGAAATCGATAGCCTATTATATTCTGAGTGAAAAACTATTAAAAACTTTTCAAAAACAATTTTTCGCTTGATCGGTTAGTAATCTTATAATTAATCCACAGGACGAACTCTGACGAAACCGCGTCACATGCTATAAAAAATTTATTAATCATAATTATAAAAATCTAATTACATATTTAGATTCAGGACATTTAGCACGACTAAACAACACCATTCGAGTAACATAGCTATACAAATTTACCCATACAACCTGTTCGTTCATCGAAATTTGGTGTACTCTGAAGGACGCGAAGTTTTGACGACCACTAACATGCTAAAATCTTTATTTATATATCGATTAACTTAACAATAAGTATAAAGCATTACGATGTTGATACAAATCGACACATATAACAAAAAAGTTATATTTCGGTAACATAAACATTTTTGGTCGTTGGTCTGAGGTTTTCCATATAGGAACGAAAAGCGAAAAAGGTAAAATCGCCAATGGGCTGAATATTGTAAAACACCTGTTGCCACGCGTTTCTATAATCATTACACTGTTCATAACTCACGATGAATGTAGCTATTACATACGGAAATTACAGATTTTTGTTTCAAGTACAATATATCAGGTGGAATTCATAACACAACCTGACTATACCAATGGCAAGTTATGTTGTGAATGTGAACTGCAACAAATGTTGCAACTTGCTTGCAATTGAGAATTAAATTTTTTTTTAGATATTTATTTTATTTAATACTTTCAGAGATATATACATCGATCTTACAAGATTTTTAGTATTCTTATTTCTAATACCTTAGGGTAGTAATGCTATATTTTATGTAACCCCTATTTCTAACTGTCGCTTATTTTGAGCAAATTATGATTATTTATTTACTTTTTATTTCAAAAAAATTTTCTTTTGCTTGCAGCGGTTATAACAATAAAATTAAAATTAAACAAAAGTAATGATAATAATAATAAAACAAAGAATAAAAAAAATATACTTAAAACTAAAATCACCGAGAGTGAGAGGTCTTATGTTTCTTGCCTATCCTCTATGCACACCACCACCGGTTTTTAAGAAGCTGTCTAGAGACAATGCAGTCAAATCTCGCGTTCTTAGGTAAAACTCCGGAGCCGACGGCCCTTTTAGTTCCATTATCAGAGTGTTTGTGTGATTTTCGAATCTTACCAAAAAGTTATTTAGGGACTCTTCGAGATACTCATCGATCTCTGTAATCCCTGCACTATCTTAAATTTCCCTATTACTGATCCACTTATACCCATCAGATTGATCCCTGCGGAACTTTCCCGTTATAGTGCGAACTATTTTCCGCTCTAGCAGACCTATTCTTGAGAGGTGGTTTGGTGATGCTGTCAACCAAACCGGAAACCCGTAGCCTATAATGGGCCGAATTAATTGTTTGTACATTATCATACCAGTCCTATTCCTGATCCCAAGCTGTTTCATTATTGGACGGATCGTTCCAAAAGCCTTTATTGCCCTAGAAATTACATTGTTCACGTGCTGGTTAAACCCAAATCGAGAAGTTATATCTACTCCTAGGTATTTTACTTTGTCCGTTACTTTAATTCTTTACTTGTTGATTAATAACTCCAGGTTTCTGCTCTTGTGTATGGCTGATTTGCAACATTTGCCGTACGGAGGTCTAAACACTATACCTTTTGATTTAGCTTGATTAATCTTAATACCCCATTCCTCATGATATTTGGTAAGCCTATCTATTTCGATTTCCAGCTTCTTAGCTGCTAGCTTCGGGCACGTGGAACTACTGAATATCATTGTATCATCAGCATACATCAATGTTTCTGAGTCAGCCGCCTGACAGATTGGTTGATCATTTATAAATATGTTGTATAATGGTGGCCCTAGTCTTGTACCCTGTGGCACACCCCTATTTATCCTAATGGATGGTGAAAAAGAATCCTTTATTTTAATAGTAGCTTTTCTGTCATTAAGGAAACTATTGATTATGTCCCACCAATATTGGTTATGGTACCGACCACTTAATCACGGGAGTATTTTCCTCCAAACGGCTGACTATTGTTATGCTTGGCCATGTAGTGCCCTTGAAAAAACTGTTTGAACTAACACCAAATAGAAAGAAACTATGAAATTCGACAACTCAAATATAAACAAAGAAAAATCTTACCCGCTAACAAATTATTTATCAAATTGTTTAGTATAAAATATCTAGTGGCGCTTTCTCGGTATTTAATTGCTAACCACTGTGTAAATTTAAATTACTTCCCTTGTTGGTTAAATTAGGGACCAAATTGATCTCCCTCAATTAAAAATGAGGCCATTCCGCCAAACGGAGTCGAAAGCTTTCTCTATATCCAATAAACAAGCGACCACGACCCTCCTCCTATTCAATGAATCAGCTACCCTATCCCTAAAGTAAACTAACGCATCCACAGTCGAATGGCCAGTTCTGAAACTAAACTGATTTTCTGGTATATGCTGATTTGCCTCGTAAATATGGTCATTCAGGTTATTCAATATAACTTGTTCCAGTATTTTTCCCATATTGTTCGTCATACTGATCGGCCTAAAATCAACTGGAAGCTCAGCTTTTGTTTTCTTTGGTAAACGAAGAATGATCGCTTCTTTCCACTTTAGGGGAAAATAAGAATTATTTATACAATTGTTAATTATCACTGTTAAGTGTTTGACAAAAATAAATGGTAGTTTCTTGATTATGTAGTTACTTATACAGTCGGGTCCTGCCGATTTTTTATTATTAATCTGCTTTATAATATCCTTAATACCTAACGAATCGATGAGAAAGAGGTTACTGTCTGACGGAGAACTAGCTGGGTTTTCCCTGGAGAAAGATGACAAAGGAACCATGTTTCTATTATTTAGATTATTTATAAATTCGTTCACTTTTTGTTTAGTTGAAGGTTCCCCATTAGGTATTATTTCACTATATAGAGAACTGTAGAAATTTACGAATTCTAAAGCTATTTCTTCTGGATTGAAAGACAGACTCTGACTAATTTTGATTTGTTCTGGGGGCGAGAATCGTTTCCTTCCTGTTAAAGAGTTAATTACACTAAACATATCAGGCCCTGGTTTAATGCGCTCTACTCTATTCACGAAGGTATTCCTAAGGTGAATCCTCATGTTTTCGTTAATCAGTATTGTTAGGCAATTAATTTGTGACCTTAATCTTTGGAATTTTGAAGTGTTCGAGTTAAAAATTTTCCTACGTTCTCTATCCAGTGCTTTTCTAAGTTGGTTCCTTTCTCTAAATAGATTTTCTAACAACGGGAGCAAATTGGCATATTTATTATAAGTTTTTGTTTTCCTTTTTAACAATGATCACAAACACTATTGATCTCCTTAGTGATCAACTCAATGTACTTATCAATTTCAACATTGGTAAGATTTCTTTCTCTGTCTATATGGATCTGATCTAACTTCTGAGAAGCAATATGGTAAAAATAATCGCAGTCAGCGTTTCTATATTCCACAAAACTAACGGGTGGTTTTAACAAGAACTTTAGAGAGTCTGAGAGTTTAATATCGACTTCAATTGCCATATGATCTGAGAAGCTAACTAAGTTCCTGATTACAAAATTTCTATTATGGAGGTAGTTGGCTATTAAGTTATTTGAGATCAAAAAATGATCCAAAAATGAACCAGATCTAGGGTATGACGGCTGATGTGGTACTATGTGGATCAGTTGCGATATAGAGCTTCTTAACCAGTAACTGAGAGCCCGTCCCGTTATATTGTCGGATGTATCCCAGTCAGTACATCTGGCATTAAAATCCCTTCCAATAATACATGAATCGTATGTTTCCCCTGTGGAATTAATTGTGTCAAGATCTCTCTTGAGTTGACTGAAATTTGTTCCAGAGTGAACATACATAAATTGATATTACTATTATTGATCCTGTTTCTAAACTGATTTCTAATGAGGTTGTTTCTAAGCTATTAATATTTTTAATTTCTATTTTTGAGATTTTAAAATTACATTTAATGATTATAGCAGTGCCACGAGTACCCTTTACTTTGTCTGTTCTAATTATGTTATAATTAGGAAATTGAAGTCTATTTTTAATGTTTAATAGTGTTTCCTGGATAAGCAATATGTCGGGCTTATATTTTCTCAATAAATTGTCTAACTCGACGCGTCTCGCACAATTATACACGGAGTTACAATTTAATGAGATTATTTTTAAATTTTTTGTTTCAAACATATATTGAACATAAAAGAGATGAGAGCCGACTGTTTCTCTGTTTTATCACCCAAGTTTTTATACTGTGGTACGAATTCATTTATCTTACTAATTAAGTCCACAAAATCTAACCCAAAAAGTTCGCGACACTCTGATGTAATGAAACCAAAATTGCTTTGATTGAGAATTAAAAGTTTTTGGTCGTCCTTATATACAATTTTCCCATCGAAAAATCAATGTATTGTTACGCCACGCCCATCATCAAATAATTAAAATAAAATCATTTCTGTTGCTTTCCTTTTATAACTTATCGTCAAATAATCATAATTATTTATTCTTTCTTTCTAACATTTCTTTATTTTTATATAAACAAATACAAAATTAGAATTACAGAATACAGGTTACAAAACGGTTTATGCTGTATTCTGTATTACTTCACATTCCTCTCGATATTTTCTGGGGTAAATATTCCAATTTTCACATTTTAATTTCTCCGTGGTTTTTAAACCAATTTTAAATTAGATCCGATATAATCAGTGATTTTTTAATTATTCTCATAAAATTACAATTTTGCGTTACATATACATTCATTCCTCATAACTAGTTTAATTAATTTTCTATAATCACGAACGTTCATATGTGGGCATTTTTATATAGTGAAAAGAAATGAATTAAAAACATTTTAAGTGAAAACGATTATTTTATTTTAAGTCGTTTCATATACATACAAATGTATTTTGATTATAAAAGTTGTAATAAACGAATTACAAATATTTGTTTTGTATTTGAAAGTGTACATAATTAACATTATTCGCACTCCAAAATTATTTATATTGAAATGTGGAATGATTTATCCAAATGTTCTCTTCCTATTTTATAAAAAAAAGTGACATACACTATCTAACAAAATTATTCACACTCCAGCCTTCTGCAAACAATTTCAAGCAAACATATTAGAACAATGTCAAGTAAAAAATCCGAAAATATATATTTATTTCATTGTAATAAAACAATGAAATAAATATATATTTTCGGATTTTTTACTTGACATTGTTCAAATATTTTTTTTTATTGAAATTGTATGCAAGGGGCTGGGGTGTGAATAATTTTGTTAGATAGTGTAATTATTTCGGATTTACATTCATTCATATTTAACCTTCGAGCGGGCGCGCGCCGTAAAATTTACGGCGAACTTATTAATTTTCTAATAAAATAGTTTTGCAAATAAAATATTTTTTAAGCTTAAATACTATTTTTCTTTAATTATTAATAATTACGAAACTCTATGTTATCATAAAATAGTGAATATTTGCTATAAACTGTGTAACGTAAAATTAACGGCGCGCGCTCGCTCGTGTTAAAATAAAATGCGCGCCCGCTCGAAGGCTCCGTGCTTCATTCGATTCACTCTTCATTCATATTTAAGTGCTCAATTACATAAAAACATTATATATTATTACTTTAGATGTTTTTAGTTTCATAATTAAGTGTACAATTATAATTAAGTGTACTTTGGCGAGTTAACTTAGATAAATGTATATATCAACATCAAAATTAATTAAATCTATTATTGGAAATTATACATAATTTAATTGAGAATAACATGAACACTTTCTATGTATAATCCACTACACTTAATAGGTGATTCGCTTGTACAATATCACCTGTGTATTTTCAAATTTAATTTTGTAAATTAGTCGTAATATTTAATTAAATTCCAATTACAAAAAACATAACTAAACATGACTTTATAAAACTCCTATTAAACCTATCATATACTTAGATATAAGCCAAATTCAAACGTGTAAATATTTTTATTTATACAATTATTAAATGCAACGAAAACTCCGAAAAGGTAAAAGTATTTTATAGAATGCTCCGTATTTTTGACACCATAAAATCCATGTTAAGTTATTTATAAGTTATAGATTAATATTTTGTTGCAACTACTAATTATTGCTTTGTTGCATTTTGTTTTTTTATTAAACTCGAAATACGGAAAGAAATTAAAAATTCTTACCGTAAATAAATTTAAACCATTAAAATTTATTTTAGACTAGTGTATCCATCTGTCTTTCAACACATTAAACGGTTGTAATGGAATCCAAATAAAATTAGTACAGTATAACAGTTTCAATGGTTTGAAACCAAACTAACATCTTTTTCTTGTCATTTCGATTTCACACGATATTACTATCTCACTCCAATCAACCACATGTTTTATTGTTTTTGTTTAGGTTTTTTTTTTCATTCTAAAAAAAAAAACAAAAAATACAAATTTTTTATAATTTTCCCGTCAGTGGTCTCGACGCGTTTGGTCACGTTTTTAAAAAAATACGAGAAAAACAAGAGTTAAAATTGTGGCGCGATTTAATACTAAACAGTTAAAGTTAGAGCAAAAAATATGAAATAAATACAAAAAATACCGTAAGGATAATAAAAACAATTCAAGTGGATTAAAAAATGTATTACGGTTCTTTTCTTTATTACAAAATTAGAGGAAATAAATAGAAAACAAAAAATATGGATTTACTTATGTGTGCTTAACAAATAAATAAATTGTTTTGTTTTTTCATTGTGTTGACATTATTATTTAAAAGTACCGTTCTAAAGTTGAATTACAATAATTGAAAAGTATTATCAAACGTGTAATTAAAAAAAAAAAATTGAACAATAAAAAAGTGAATTCAACAATATTATTTTAATTGCTTGGTGAATTAAAAGTAAGTGAAATTATTTTTATTGAATAAATTATTTAATTGGATGATTTAAATTCGGATCGAGTGAAAAGGATTAAATTTCGTTTGCTTCCTTTCCTCTGTATCTTTTTCGTACATTTGAATTTTGAAAAGGATTTTTCAAATATTTTTTGATTAAATTATTACTTTCGTCTTTTAAAAATATTGAAGAAATTTTTGTAACTAACTAAACCTAAAATATTCAAGGAGCTCATTTCAAGAAAAGGTTCTAAACTTCACTTCAAATTCTTATTAAATTTAAAGAGATAATCTAACCCCAATGTATGGGCAGAGTGTCATATAGTTAGATTCCTATTTCTAAGGATTTGGCATAATAATTATCTCGGTTGGTTATCTTATCTGTGATCCTTTGAGATATTGTATTTTGGGAATAAAGCTACGTATACTTACCACCCCTTAATTCTCCAATTGCCTATTTTGTTGTTAATTTGAGCCAAATATTTTTAATTTTTAATATTTTAAATATCTGTTAAACTCTGAATAAAATCGATTAGAAAAATTTTCTTGGAAATTATTAAAAAATTTTAAACAACCACTTTTTGAAATAATCAAGTTGAATTACAACACACATAATTCATTTCCAAAATTGTATAAGGAGGCACGATTTTAACATAGTTCAATAAGGCCTTGCAGGGCCGTGCCTAGCACATTGACCGCCCGTGTCTATATGAAAAATTAAGCTTTACCTCAAAAAAAAAAAAAAAACTATTTAAATTCACACATTTTTTTATTTATTTAATTAATTAACATATAATATTTAATTATATTCGAACAAATATTTGTTCTGAAGTTATTTGTCTCTATTAATTTTTAATTTTTAAAGTGAGGTCAGCTTTTTATAGACAAATTTTAATTAAAATTAAAACTAAAATAATATAATTTAGTTTTTTAAAACTTTTTATTTATTTCCTGATATTTCGACCGTTTGGTCATAATCATAGGAGTTAAAACTGTAACAATTAAGATAGAGAATTACAATTAGGATCAATAGTGTTCTTTTTTAAAAATTCTTTAAAGAAAAATGGAAATATAATTCTAATTCTTCTTCTATTCTCTTCTTTAATCACATATTTTTGTTTTAAGTTACGACGATCAGTTTTTTATGAAAATAAAGAATTTCTTTAAACGAAATTAAAGGTAAAAAATTCCTTTAAAAAACGTTTGTAAGTAAGAATAATATAAATACATATGTGATTAAAAGTAAGGAAGTTTTATTTTTATAATATTAGGTATGTAACCTATAATAGTAAATTATATTTCCATTTTTCTTTAAAGAATTTAAAAAAAAAATTTCTAAAGCTCAATAGTGTCCTAATTGTAATTCTCTATCTTAATTGTTACAGTTTTAACTCCTATGATTATGACCAAACGGTCGAAATATCAGGAAATAAATAAAAAAATTTAAAAAACTAAATTATATTATTTTAGTTTTAATTTTAATTAAAATTTGCTATAAAAAGCTGACCTCAATTTAAAAATTGAAAAAAAAAATATTTAATACAACATAAATGAGTACTTATATTAAATAAATTGCACTTTACGAGCTTCTAATTTTGAAAAAACCAATGCCAAGAAAATTTTTAATTAATTTTAATTTTGAAAAGGATCTTTCTCAGGTGGCTACACTCACTGGCAATGTAAAGAGATTCTAAGAGCAACTATAGTATGTTTGGTGAAGTACTGCATAAATTATTTTGAATAATATACTCTAAAATCTCTGGTCCTATTAAATCTGACTTTAAAATATTTCGAAGTACTTTTAATTCGTCGGTCATTTCAACAGCATCGATATCCTTTTCATTCTTGACTTCATCCAATAATTTAATTTCTAAATCTTTGCAACGTTTGGAAATATCATCATCGTTTAGAAGCTTTAAATTAATCAAGTCATACAGAAATATGAATGCATCACAATGTGAGTTTAATAATCAAACCTGTATTTATAGTTATAGATTAATATTTTGTTGCTTTTTTTTATAAACAAATTATTTAAAAAAAATTTCTCGCGCTAGTACACACTTTATTTTAAAAAAACATCACAAGTACAAAAAAAAATATTAAAAACAAATTAAAAGTCAAGCTTTTGAAAATCGGGTTCGGGTGTTCACCCTTCCTCAGTTCCTTGACTATTGCTTAAAAGGTACATAAAAGCGTTATACTTATTAGTTACGTAATACATTTTTTTTTAAAAAACATTATTTTTCCCTATTGTATAATATGAAATCATAAATTTTGTTTGTTTTTGTGTTAATTTTTTGATTTATTAAGAGCGGGTTGTTGCGATTTTTGAGAGTGGATTTATTAAAAGTTATTTTACCAATTATCCCAAAATAAAAAATAAAAAATTGGTTGGTAATGATCCTAACTGGCCTCAGCGGATTGGTCTAGTTGGAGTTGGAGCCAGACTTAACAACTTTTGCCAATAAAGGCTTAGTGGCGTTATCGTCACCAACCTTATTTATCAAAGCATTGATTAATTTGCGATTTTCAGCACCCTCCGATTCAATCATTTTTAAGTCCAACTTTTCGGCGGCCCTGTCCACAATCACGTTAATTTGCTTCAAAATTTTGAAATCTTTTTAATTGAATTGGTTATCGCATACAGTACAAGAAACGATGTCCGGCAGCGGGAATTTTGCTCTCTTTATTTTTTTTATCTTTTTACAACAATGCAGTTATTCAAGCGGTCATGTCTGGAAATCCCCACGCCAACCCTGAACTTAGCCAGCTATATATACCGCACCAGACCTCTGATTGTATATCTGTTAACGACATCGCAACCTGTCGTTACAACGTACCAGTAAAATTTTTTTTGGAAGTGTTGCAAGACATTTTCGTTGTTATGTAAATTGTAGTTACTCGTATGTAAAGTATGTCAGGCAGGAGAATTTTTTCCCTGTCTTTTTTTTTTTTGAATTTTCAAAATATTTTTTGAGTTTGCTGCCCTCTATGGTGGAAACGGTGAACCTCAGAAACCACATTGCTTCTAGAAATCGATAGCGTATCATGTTTTGAGGATAAACCTATAAAAAACCTTTAAAACATTTTTTTTGCGCTTTATCGGTTAGTAATCCCATAGTAATCAATAGGATGAACTCGGATGATACCACGCCACATAATTTAAAAAATTTATGAATTGTAATTATAAAAATCTAATTACATATTCAAATTCAAGAAGTTTAGCACGAATAATCGACACAATTTGAGTAACATAACTACTAAATTAATTTATCCATACAACCAGTTTATTCAACGAAATTTGGTGTATTCTGAAGGAAGCGAAGTTTTTGCGACCCCTAACATGCTAAAATATTTATGTATGTATCGATTAACTTAACAATCGGTATAAAATATTACGATGTTGATATAAATCGATACATATGACAAAAAAGTTATATTTCGGTTACATTAACATTTTTGGTCGTTGGTCTGAGGTTTCCCATATAGGAAAGATAAGCGAAAAAAGTAAAATCGCCAATGGGCTGAATATTGTAAAACAACTATCGCTGTGAGTTTCTATAATCATTACCAAGGCAAAAACAGTTTAGTTTAGCTCGCTAACTTATACCATTTTCTTGGTGCACGTGATCTACGGAAACGATGTTCATCCACTACGACAAAAAAACTAAACAAAGTCCCAAAACGGGTCGTCTCGGCAGATTCACCATAGCTTTGGAAATAGATGAAATATTAAAGAGCGGTAACCTGCTCATAACTCATGATAAACGTGGCTATTACAAACTGAAATTACAGATTTTTATTTTAAGTATGTCAGGCAGGAGAATTTTTTTCCTGACCATTTTTTTTTGGATTTTCAAAATATTTTTTGAGTTTACTGCCCTCTGTGGCTGAAACGGTGAACCTTCGAAACCATATTGCTTCTAGAAATCGATAGTCTATTATGTTCTGAGTGTAAAACCGTAAAAAACTTCAAAAATTTTTTTTCGCTTGATCGGTTAATAATCCAAAAGTAATCCATAGGACGAACCAGATCCATACCACGGCACATACAATAAAAAATTTGTTAATCGTAATTATAAAAATCTAATTACATTTTAAGATAAGGAAAGTTTAGCACGACTAAACGATACTACTTGAGTAACATACATATGTACATAGCTACACTAATTTATATGTACATAAAGTCTGTTCGTTCATCGAAATTTGGTGTACTCTGAACGAAGCGAAATTTTGGCGAAAACTAACATGCTATAAAAAATTTATTAATCGTAATTATAAAAATCTAATCACATATTCAGATTCACGACTAAACAACACTATTCGAGTAACATAGCTACACAAATTTACCCATACAGCCTTTTCGTTCATCGAAATTTGGTATATTCTGAATGAAGCGAAGTTTTGGCGACCACTATAATCATTACCAAGGTAAAAATAGTTTAGTTTAGCTCGCTATCTTATACCGTTTTCTTGGGACACGTGATCAACGGAGGCGATGTTAATACACTACAGCCAAAAAACTAAACAATGTCCCAAAACTGGTCTTCTCGGCAGATTCACCATATCTTTGGAACTAGATGGAATATTTACAAGCGGTAAATTGTTCATAACTCGAAATGATAAACGTAGCTATTACTTACGGAAATCATAGATTTTTATTTTAAGAATATCAGGCAAGATAATTTTTTATCTGTCCAATTTTTTTGGATTTTCAAAATATTTTTTGAGTTTGCTGTCCTCTGTGGCTGAAACGGTGAAACACAGATACCATATTACTTTTAGAAATCGATAGCCTATTATGTTTTGAGTGAAAAACCATTAAAATCTTTTCAAATAAAGTTTTTCGCTTGATCGGTTAGTAACCTTATAGTAATCCAAAGGACGAACTCGGACGAAACCGCCTTACATAGATGCTATTAAAAATTTGTTAATCATAATTATAAAAATCTAATTACATATTCAGATTCGGGACATTTAGCACGACTAAACAACACCATTCGAGTAACATAGCTACACAAATTTTCCCATACAGCCTGTTCGTTCATCGAAATTTGGTGTACTCTGAAGGAAGCGAAGTTTTGACGACCACTAACATGCTAAAATCTTTATTTATGTATCGATTAACTTAACAATCGGTTTAAAACATTACGATGTTGATACAAATCGACACATATAACAAAAAAGTTATATTTCGGTAACATAAACATTTTTGGTCGTTGATCTGAGATTTTCCATATAGGAACGATAAGCGAAAAAAGTAAAATCGCCAATGGGCTGAATATTGTAAAACATCTGTTGCCACGCGTTTCTATAATCATTACCCAGGTAAAAATATTTTAGTTTAGCTCGCTATCTTATACCGTTTTCTTGGGACACGTGATCAACGGAGGCGAATTTAATACACTACGGCCAAAAAAACTAAACAAAGTCCCAAAACTGGTCTTCTCGGCAGATTCACCATACCTTTGAAACTATATGAAACATTTACAAGCAGTAAACTGTGCAAAACTCATGACGAATGTAGCTATTACATACGGAAATTACAGATTTTTGTTTCAAGTATATCAGGCAAGAGAATTTTTTACCTGTCCAATTTTTTTGGATTTTCAAAATATTTTTTGAGTTTGCTGCCGTTTGTGGCGGAAACAGTGAAACACAGATACCATATTACTTCTAGAAATCGATAGCCTATTATGTTCTGAGTGAAAAACCATTAAAAACTTTTCAAAAAAAATTTTTTGATTGATCGATTAGTTAAACCGCGTCACATGCTATAAAACATTTATTAATCATAATTATAAAAATCTAATTACATATTCAGATTCAGGACATTTAGCACGACTAAACAACACCATTCGAGTGACATAGCTACACAAATTTACCCATACAGCCTGTTCGTTCATCGAAATTTGGTGTACTCTGAAAGAAGCGAAGTTTTGACGACCGTTAACATGCTAAAATCTTTATTTATGAACCGATTAACTTAACAATCAGTATAAAATATTACGATGTTGATATAAATCGACACATATGACAAAAAAGTTATATTTCGGTAACATAAACATTTTTAGTCGTTGGTCTGAGGTTTTCCATATATAGGAACAATAAGCGAAAAAAGTAAAATCGCCAATGGGCTTAATATTGTAAAACAACTATTGCCACGTGGTTCTATAATCATTACCCAGGTAAAAATAGTTTAGTTTAGCTCGTTATCTTATACCGTTTTGTTAGGACACGTGATCAACGGAGACGATGTTGAAATATTACGATGTTGATATAAATCGACACATATGACAAAAAAGTTATATTTCGGTAGCATAAACATTTTTGGTCGTTGGTCTGAGGTTTTCCATATAGGAACGAAATAAGCGCAAAAGGTAAAATCGCCAATGGGCTGAATATTGTAAAACACCTGTTGCCACGCGTTTCTATAAACATTACCCAGGTAAAAATAGTTTAGTTTAGCTCGCTATCTTGTACCGTTTTGTTAGGACACGTGATCAACGGAGGCGATGTTAATACACTACGGCCAAAAAAACTAAACAAAGTCCCAAAACTGGTCTTCTCGGCAGATTCACCATATCTTTGAAACTATATGAAACATTTACAAGCAGTAAGCTACAGGAAATTACAGATTTTTGTTTCAAGTATATCAGGCAAGAGAATATTTTACCTGTCCAATTTTTTTGGATTTTCAAAATATTTTTTGAGTTTGCTGCCCTCTGTGGCGGAAACGGTGAAACACAGATACCATATTACTTCTAGAAATCGATAGCCTATTATGTTCTGTATTAATCGTAATTATAAAATCTAATTACATATTCAACTTCAAAACTTTTAGCGCTACTAAGCGACACCATTTGAGTGACATAGCTGCATAAACTTTTACATACAGGCTGTTCGTTCATTCGCTCAAATAACAAGAAAATTAATTAATTTTTAGTACTTTAGGTGATGGGACTTTTGTAATTGCCGTAGACGATTATAAATAAACCATAAGTGTACTTTGGTGATTTAACTTAGATAAATGTTTATATACGGCTTTGTTGCGTGTCACTATCAAAATTAATTAAATCTATTATTGCGAATTATACTTAATTTAATTGAGAATGAAAACTTTCTACGAATAATCCACTACTGACTATAATACCTACATTCAGGTTTGGTAAGTAATTAGGTAAATATGTATAATAGGTAATTCGTTCGTAAATTAATCGTAATAATTAATTAAATTCTAAATACATAAACCTAACTAAACTTGACTTTATAAACTGCTACTATTAAACCTATCACATACTTAGACTAAGCCAAAATCAAACGTGTAAATATTTTTATTTATACAATTAAAATACTTATATTAAAAGCAGTTAATCTTTTTATAAATATTTATGTGCTACAAACTAAATAATCAATATTTTTTTTTGTGACACAAATAATTCATATTATGACTACCTTTCATATTACTGATAACGCGTTTGTCGGCATCACATAGAAAATTGTAAGGTATAATAAGTATGTATAATATTTACATTACCGTTTATTCAAGTGATATCAGCGCGCGATTTGTTTACATTTGACATTCGATATAAATTTGTAAGTATATTTAAGATAAACCTATAAATTATGTATATATTATATATATATATATATATATATATATATATATATATATATATATATATATATATATATATATATATATATACTATCTAACAAAACTATTCGCTGGGGCATACAATTATTTCAAGAAAAAAAGTTTGAACAATATGAAGTAAAAAATCCAAAAATGTATATTAATTTTATTGTTTTCGTCGTTTTATTACAATGAAATAAATAAATATTTTTGGATTTTTTACTTGACATAGTTCTAATATTTTCTAATATTTTTGCTTGAAATTGTTTGCAGAAGACTGGGGTGTGGTTACATTTTTATAATGCGTGACTGCACCATCGGTAATATAATAAATTTTAGATAAACTGGATATTTTAGTTTTCAAGAAGTGCATCAATTTTTCAATGAATAAGTGAACCGCTACAGTATCGTGGTGAAGACAATCCGATATTATAACGAACGTGTGGTGATGTAATTTGCCTTCTAAATTTTGGAAAATTACAAATGGATGAATAGTCGCTTGTTTATTATTCCAATGAAATCCTTGTGCGGCATTTTGCATTAAAAATGCATAATTTTCTGCAAAATCACATAAAACTATCACCTCCGTAGGCTTCAGCGCCAGTTTTTTATTTTTTTAAGAAGCTGGACTGCTATAGTGAAATGAAGCAATGAGGCAACAGATTCTTCATCTTATTTATTAAATAATCCAGAAATACATCTAACGGTTGTGAGAAAGTTTCCAAATTGCATCTATCGGTAGAAACCCACTGACTAAACGTTAACTCATCATCCTCGAAGCCATGTTCCAGATATGCATTTTTCAAATATTCTTTAAAGTTATCTAGTCCTGGGTAGCTTTCGCATTCTAGAAGGTAACATATTGGTGTAGGCTCAGCACATAATATAGATGAAATACAATCCCGGTAGTGTGCTATCTTTCCTTTGGTAATAGTTTCCATTTTTGTGCCATAAATAAGCCATAAATAATTAATTTTACATTTTGATGTATGGTACACACGCAGACTATACGCGTTCCACTACTACCTGGTTGTACACAGTATTTAGGACGAAGTAGTGAAAATTTGGAAAATCCACCTTTTTTTGACTCGTCGCCCTGCTGCAACGACTTATATCCCTCGTAGCACTCTTTCAGTGTACACATCATCAGCCGCTTTTGAACTTTAGCTTTATCGATAGTTAAACAATCGTTTTTACCTAGCATTATCCGACTAACATCATCATCAGTATAATAAGATAATACTGCTTGCTTCAGCTCATCACTTATTCGCTTTCCTACTTTAGCTGCTGGACGACTTAGTGGACCGCTCTTGTCCCGTAGATCTTTAGCTGTTCACACCATATGTTGCGTTGCGTTGAACTCGCCCTGAATTTCTTGAATTGTTAATGATTTTGGCAATATAGTAAGTAGCTGAATCTTATCACTGGTTTTCTCTAGTTCTTTGAATTTGGTTTTTGGATCACCAATCAATTCATCATATAGTTCAATCTTCCTTTGGTCTTCGGTTGACTGATTAAAAAGCGGCACGATTCCCGAAACCAAAGATGTTGATCCTGCCATTGAAGTTAACTCGATTAATTTTTAAATGTAAGTAATGGTTTTTTAACTCGATTGAACAGAAAGGTCACAGGGAGCCAAATCAGGTGAATTCGGTGGTTGTTGGATGGTATTTGTTGCATTTTTCGTCAAAAAATTACGAATAATGATGGCACTGTGCGACGGTGCGTTATCATGGTGCAAAATCCACGAGTTTTCTGCCCACAATTCTGGTCTCTTTCGGCGAATTGCTTCACGCAAACGTCTCATAACGCCCAAATATTACTCTTTGTTTACGGTCTGGCCTTCTGGCAAAAATTCATGATGCACTACACCGTTGTAATCCATGAAAACCGTGAGCATTGCCTTCTTTTTTGAATGAAAACGACGTGGTTTTTTTTGGTGAACGCCATTCACATGCCTGATGTCTGGATTGCGTGTCGTACTCATAAACCCACGTCTCGTCTCCAGTAATGATCCTTTTGATGAATGTGGGATCGGATTCAGTCTCGCAAATCATGTCTAAAATTGCAAATAATCACCAACACACACAGAGATAGATGTACTCTTGACTACGTAACTTTTGCAAATGTCAAGCTATGACGCTAAGATTTAGAGGGAATATCAACAACAGATGTACCAACTTAACAAAAAAAACAGAACTCAAATCGGAACGATGGGAGCGCCACACGGTGGTTATTCCGGGAACTTGTTGATCAAGGTAGTATATATAAATATATATATATGTATCGCACCATATGCTTTCAATAAAACAATAAGTCGAAAACAAAGTTTTTCAGAGAAGTTGAATAATTTGCGCAGGAGGACCTGACCCAAACAACTGGTTAGATTGAAGTATAAAGCACCTTGTACAGATGTTAAGAACGCAATCACGCAATAACAAATAAGTTGTACATATTTTTTTACCCTTTGCATGGTGCGATTATAAGTATATAACTAGGTTAAGTTAGGTTAGGTTTAGGTGGCGGTCCGCTAGGACAAGCATAGACACAAAAATGGTCCGTAGCCATACCACGAATAATTCGTGGTATTATCACATGCATCTCATTTTCTTTGAAATATTAGATTAGATGCACAGGCAAATTTATAACTTTTCTTTAAATCAGATTATTTTCATTAAATTAAAAACAGAAATTAGAAGACTGATTATGACACTGCACGAAATATGATTTTAAAATAAAAAATATAAAATATTTGGAATTTGCGAAATATGATTTTAAAATAAAAAAATAATAATGTCTATGCTAATGACCTATATGTTGCTTGGGTTGTTGTTGTTGGACATCCGGGATGTCGTAACTCCTCCCCCCTAAGAATGAAGCGAAGGCCAACTGAGCTGAATTGGCTGTGGTAAGTTGGCTGGAGGATCTGGACCTGGTTCCATTATTGCTGTCTTTTTCATCAGTCGTATCATGATGATGATTCCTACTACAATTGAGATTGTAACGCATATTGCTCCTATAAATATAGGAGGAAATATGGTTATTATTATTTCTTAAATTTATTATTTTAAGGGCTTTTGTGTTTTTTGTTGTCCATAAATTTAACTTTTCCAATGTTAAATTTTTCGTTGTTATCGATGTATTAATTTCGTTGTATAATGTTGAGATTATTTGTACAGAATCCCAGAATGTTGCATATTTACTGGAATATTGAATGTTGCTTATCTTTATTGTACAGTTTTCGAAGTATATTAACGCCATCCCCTTCAGTACTTTATTTTGTGCGTCTTTGTTACATGTGGTTTCCAACATGATTTCTGTGTGAGTAAGTACGAACAAATAGTTTAGTTCGATTGGTTCAACGATATCTTCAATTGTCTCCTCAATCATACTGCAATGTGCTGGTTTACTGTTGATCAAGTTTGCTATGCATCCCTCTGGTGTGTTTTTCAATACTCTTTGTTTTGAAGCATTATCTTGTTTGCTCAATTTTCATGCATGGTTTGTCGACATATTGATAAAAATATTTATTGAGTAAAAGGAATTGGGATTTCAATTCTTGGGTGTAAGTATTATTGATTGGTAATTGTTTCAATCTATAGAATACGAATGATTCGGGTTAAAAGGTAGGTATTTGGACAATGAAGATTATATCAGATTGGTTAAAATACGCGCTTAATTCTAAAAACTCGTATACTCTCGTCGACTTTAACATTAATGTTTTGTTGTTTGAGCTTTTCATGGATATATTCTATTTCTTGTGGGTGTAGGATGTGTTTTGAAATTATTTTTAATTTGGCTAAAGTTACGGATTCTAGAATGTCTTCCAACATTTGAATGTCAAAGAATAATAGATCAAAGTATTGATTGACTTTTAACATATGTTCTACGTGGTTTAGTTTATCTACTATTTCGTTTTGAAATCTATTTATATGGTCTTCTAAAGTATTTTGTTGGTTGTTAATATGTTCAGAAATGTTATTAAACCTTTGTATCATAAGTTCATTAATTATTATTTGGTTGTTTACCTGATGTTCTAAATTATACTGGTTTGATTTAAGAATATCTATGTTTTTGTTGATCTCAACGTAATCGTCGTGGTCCATATTTCCAGTTATCGTTTTAACTAAAGATCCTAGGCCGTTAATGAGTCCACGTTTGAGTCTATATTTTCGTTTAATTAAATTCAAATTATAGAATAGTATGTTGTATTTTCGTTTTAGCATGACTATCTTTTGCTTGTATTGTATTCTGTTTTCCGTTCTATGGCATATACTTTCAATATTTCATTGTATTAGTTGTATGTTCAATTCGTAGTCAGTTATATTTTTATTATATATACCAATTTTGAATAAGTTTCGGTGACTCTGGCATCGCCTAATTTTAATGGTAACAGTCCTCTGTTATTTGTTAAGTCATGTATCTCTATTTTCTGTCCTTGCGTTATTTTGAAGAGGATGAACCTGAAATTACGTTTATGTATTATTATTGAGACTGAAAATACGACTTACCCCAATATTAATATTGGGAAAATTTTCACCTACTCACTGGAGTTAAACTCGTTTGAGTTGTTGTTTTTACTTACACTCTTATCCTATTATGATTGTCGAGTCGTCGGACGATCGACACGACTCTGTATTGCGTTTTCGTTTTTTCATTTGATAGAAACAATAAGAAAAAAGAAAAGGAAACACAGAGTCGTGTCGATTGTCGATCGACTCGACAATCATAATAGGGGTGTTAATAAATTGTTTTGAAATTTTCTCTTTCCCTTAATTTTCTGTTTGTAAACCTTATGTCTGTTTGTAATTAATGTAATTTTGTTATCCTTTACTACCTTATGTGTCATGAATCTAGGGGCTAACTTATTTCTTCTATTTTCTAATTCGTAATTCGGATTTAAAGTCTGAGGGATCTACACGGTTTTCATTTAATTTGTTTATTATTTTCTGTTTCGTTTCCAAATTCCTATCATGAATAAGTTTGGTTAGGTTTTCGTAATTTTTAATGTGATTCTGCAGATAATCTTGTCCACTTAATACGTTGGTTGGTGCAGTTATTGGGTTAAGTTCGTTAATATGACCTGATATTAGTTCAAAGGGAGTCAACTTATGTCAAATTCTTTCGGGTTACTCGAAATAAAGTAACTTTTTTATCTCCTAAAGAATATGAAAATATTTTTGTAGTTGTGTTGGTGTAAAAAGAGCAAAATAAAGTGAGGTTATGTTTTACTGTTAGTCAGATCAGTAAAACTTTTTTTATTTTGATAACAAAAAGATGGAACCAATTAATTTTAGCGCATTAATATTCAATAAACAACAAATGAAATATCAAAATGGAGTTTTATTTTTGTTTCCAATTCACTTTGACAATTCACATTTCTATGTATTTGTAAAGAGTAAAGCAAATCTATGAAAAAATCTAGAGTAAAGCAAAATGCTCTAGAGCAAAAAATAAAGTGCTTTATTTTCCCAGAAAGAATTTGTAATGTCAAATTGTTACCCTTCGAGTAAAATTTTTTACCCTCAGGGTGTTTTTTTTTTCCGAAAGAATTTAACATTAGTCGTAGAGTGTATGGAATTATTATATGTTATGATGGCTTCATTCATTATTTCTCCTATCGATTTAGTTTTATTCTGGCTATAGATTATTCTAATGATTTCAGTTATCGTAGAGTGAAATTTCTCTACGGGAGGATTTCCGGTTGAATTCGTGGCTGAGGTTCAATGTAATTAAATGTTATATAATTTAACGAAATCTTGGAAAATTACTGAAACGAATTCGGCCCCATTGTCTACAATTATTTTTTTGGGGATTCCATGGTGTGAAAAAAATGTTTTAGTGATTTTATAATATTTCTACTATTTCTACCGTCTAGTAAATAAGCACTGGAAAATTTACTAAATTTATCAATTATGGTTAGGAAGGTTTCGTTATGTACCGAGTAAATATCTATGTGTAAAATTTCCAGAGGTTTAGCTGGAGTTTCTGTTAGTTCGAATTTTAAAGGTTTTGTGTTTCTTTCATATTTAAATCTAGCACAAATATCGCAATTATTAATGATCTTTGTTATCAGAATTTTCATTTTGGGAAAATAATATTGTCGTTTCAAATGTAACCATGTTTCGTTTATTCCTCGATGATTTGATCTATTATGGTAATCTCGAATAATGAGTTTCTTGTTTGTCTCTATTGCTTTCATCTTCTAATAATATCTTACATCTAACTAATTTAAAAATACCGTTATTAAAAAATTTATTATATACTAATTCAACTACCTTAAATGTTTCATCATCAGTAAAGATACCTGTTACTTTTTTTTGGTAAGGTATAATTTTTTATAATATCCGTTATAACGTCCTCGTTATCTAGATTATTCTGTTTTATTGTGTATCTTCTTTTATTTGTAAATATTATTTTTAATTTAATATCTGAGTTTAAATTATCATTTCTTTCTAAAACTAGTTGGTGTGTAAATTCATTTAGAGGTCTACTTGATATCGGAAGTCCTCTGGTTGAATTTTCTTCGGTTGAACTCATTGATGATATTGTTTCATCGTTACTGTTCTCCTGCGTGGAATTATCGGTTTCATTTAAATGTATTTCTATTTGTGACAATGCATCTGCATTTGTATTTTGAACACCTTTTTTATAGACAATTTCGTAATCGAATTCTTCGAGTTTTAATCTCCAACGGATTAGCTTCGAATTTGGTTCTTTTAGTGACATTAACCATGTCAATGGTTTGTGATCGTTATGATTTTGAATTTCCTTCCATATAAATACGGTCGGAAGTATTTATTAGCCCATACAATGGCTAGAAGTTCCTTTTCTATGATGCTGTAGTTTGTTTTTGTTTGAGTTAAGGTTCTACTGGCGTAGCAAATGGTTTTATCGGATCCTATTGGTCCTTGAGATAATACGGCTCCTAGAGCAAAGTTACTAGCGTCTGTTGTCAAATTAAAAGGTTTAGAAAAGTCTGGATATTGTAGTATGGGATCGTTGCACAATAAATTCTTACATGTTTCAAAACATTCGATGTATTTAGAATCTAGAGTTATTTTGTTTGTTTTCCTCAAACATTCAGTCAGCGGTTTTGTAATTTTGGCGAAATCCTTAATAAATTTCCTGTAGTATCCCAACAACCCTAAAAAAAATTTAATTTGTTTTTCTGTACGGGGTAAAGGGAAATTTTTTACTGCTCTTATTTTATCTAGGTTAGGTTTAACTCCTTCACTTGTTACTAAATGTCCTAAAAATGAGATCTCCTTATGGAGGAATTCGGATTTATCAGTTTGGATTTTAAGATTAGTTTCTCTGAGCTTTGTAAATACTTTTACAAGACTTTCTCGGTGTTCTTGGAGTGAGGTTGAAAAGATGATTATGTCATCCATATAACAAAGGCAAATTTTGCCTTGTAGGTCTTGCAAAACATTGTCCATGACCCGTTGAAAGGTGGACGGGGCATTCTTTAGACCAAACGGCATTCGAACAAATTCGTAATGACCGTTTTCTACATTGAATGCTGTTTTTGGTATATCCTCGGATTTCAATTTGATGAAATCCCGATGCCAAATCTAATGTAGTAAAATACATGCACTTTCCTAGTTTATCGAGGATTTCGTTTATATTTGGAAGAGGATATCGGTCGTCTACTGTTTTTTCATTAAGTTTCCTATAGCCTATTACGAGTCTCAATTTTTGTTTTCCACTAGCGTCTGATTTTTTGGGAACAATCCAAATCGGTGATGACCAAGGCGAGAAACTTGGCCTTATAACACCTTTTTCTAGCATCTTCGAAATTTGTTTTTGGACTTCTTCTTTATGTACGTAAGGGTATCTGTACGATTTACTATAGATAGGAATATTATCGATTGTCTGAATGGAGTGTTTAATTTTATTGGTAAAAGATAAATTTTGTCCATCTTTATAGAATATATCTTCGAAATCTTTACATAATTTAGCTATTGTCGTTTTTTCTTCGTTATTTAAGTGATTTATTCGAATTAAGTTTAAAATATCTTTATCTGGTGTTTCAATGTTATTGTCATTATTGAAATTATTTATTTACTGTGAAATTATGAATTTCAGCTCGGCTATTATTTTTAAGAGGTTCGACTTTTATGGGTTGGTCAATAATGAAAGTTTGTGGAACGTTGGAAAAATTGATTACTTCAACGTATGCGTACCAATTCTTACACTGGTATATACCTTCGGGGATTATTAACTGATCTTTAATTTTCACTGACTGGTTTGACGTAAATGTCGCCACTCTGTACATCGACAGGTAAGTGTGCTATTAATTTGCTTTCAGATTCTATTTTATATGATTTTGACATAAAATTTGGCTTAAAAATTAATGGAATTCTTATTCCATCTTTGGTTTCTAGAGGCAATATTATATCAAATTTCTGTAGACTTTTCAGTCACCCTTAAAAACAAAAAACAACTCAAAGAAATACATAAATAAATAATGTTGGTAAATTTCATCCATACAAAATATGCTTCTATACTAATTCTTCTATGATAATATCCTGTATTCCCAAGCTATTTGAATCAATGGTTAAAGATATATTATTTTTTCACTGTAAGCAACTGATAACTAATCATCAACATGGATTGATCCTTACTAATTTAGCGCTGTTTCAGAATATTTAACTATTTAGTTTCGACCAACTTAATCACCGTCTATTGTTGGATAAGCTTAGTAAATTTAAGTGCGATGTTATACAGTTAAATTGGTTAAAATTTTATATGTCGAATCGTAGAATTATGTAAAAATTGATGACATAACGTCAGAATGCTTCACATTTTTTTCCTCAAGGCAGTGGAACCTTTACTTTTTGTTATATTTTAACGACGTTGTTATGTCGTTCGAGCTGGCAGAATATCTATTATTTGCAAATGATATGAAAATATTTTGTAATATATCTTGTGAATTGGATAGAATTCTATTCCAAAGAAGATTGAACTCCTTTTGTGACTGGTCTACTTCAAACCTAATGAGCCTTAATGCACGGTTTAGTTAATAATTTGGGAGTGATTTTCAGCTCAAATCTAACGTTCAACAATCATATTGATGCTGTTATTAACTATAGGCTTACACAATGCTAGGTTTTGTCAAGGGCAACTGGAAAGATTTCCATGATACACTGATTCCTGCTGACCTTCAAATCATTACATATTTCATATGTGCGGTCACAAACCGAGAATGCCTGTGTTACACAGTCTCCTTACTATGACTCTGACTAAAAAATAATTGAAAGCATTTAAAGCAATTTTTATTATTTATCCTTAGAAAACTGCTATCAATTGAACCCAATGGTTATAAATTGTTACCGTACATTGATCGTTGTTGCTTTTTAGGTCTACAAACGCTGTCTTCAAGATGTATGTGTCCATGTGCCCCTTTTGCACGCGATATTCTTTGCGGAAAAGTTGATTATGCAGGCTTACCTCACTTTGGACTGACGTAGATAATGGATCGGGAGTAGTAGCACAACTAAATGTAGAGTTGTTTTTGATGCTTCGGCAAAAGCTTTCTCTCAGTTATCATTGAATGATCTGTTAATGTTTCATCACATTGGTCAATAAGAGTTATTTTTGATTGTATTGAGATTCAGAAAACAAGTCATCTCTTTTTCAAGTGATATCGAAAAAAGGTAATAATGTAGGGAAATGTTAAATTGGAACCACCTCATACAAAGTATTCTAAAATTTATTGAAGAGGAAATCCCAGTACGGATTTAAAGATAAACAAGGTGCAAACCGTAACTTATGGCACGCCATTTGCGCCATCAACTCGTGTTATCTAACAGTTAGCTGTGGATAAATTAGGAAAGTATCCATTAGCGTCAAATATTTCAAAAACTTTTCTTTGTGGACGATTTACTTTCGGGTTGTCAAATATTAGAGGAAGTTGTTTCAATATACAACGAATTAACAAAAATGTTTTCATCAGCAGAAATGTGGTACTCAAATTCGAAGGAATTATTAAACAATTTTCCAATAGAGAATCGAGGAGATTCCAATGAATTGGTTGTCAACGAAACGATTAAAACCTTTGCTTTACGTTGGTCACACTTGTTTGACGAATTTACATTTTTGGTTCAGCCATTAATATTTATCAATATTGTCAGTTTATTTGATCCATAGGGCTATTTGGGGCCAGTAATTTTAAGTGCGAAAAGTCTTATTCAAAAACTATGAATAGAAAAACTGAATTGGAATACTAACATACCCGAGAGCTTAAGAGTATATTGGACTGATTTCATAAACAGGATGGAATACAGGTTGGCATCGTTAACGCCCCTTCTCTATACCAAAAAATACCACACAAACAAAAAATCCCGAAAAAAGTTTTTCAAAACTATGTGTTTTTTGATAATTATTCACATACTAAAATAGAGAACTCATGCTCACTCAGCATTTTACCCTTTGCCCAAGGATGACTGGAAAACGAAAAAAATGAAAAACATTCACATTTATTAATATTTACGTTTGTATTTCACATATTAAAATTAAAAACTTCCCAAAGCCACATAGCATTATTCCTTTCTGCGCAAGTACGACAAAGAAATTATGTAGCATTCTTTTGTTTTTAAATTGTGGTTAACAAAAATTTAATAAGGGTCTGCCTTTTTAATGGGGTACATTATTTTTTTTTTTTTTTGTATTTTTGGAGGATTTTTATTTTCGCGAATATGATGATAAACAAACAAAAAAGTCGCAAAAAAATTCAAAAAAGCAAGTTTTTTAAAAATAACAAATTTTAGAAAGGTTATTTTCATTCATTTTATATCTTAGAGGCTCCAACGTTCATAGAAATTTGAACATTTTTCAACAAATTGTACACAAACATCTTTAAACAAATTGTAGTATTTATTCACATACTAAAATATAAAACTCCCCAAAGCCTCTAAATATTAGGCCTTTTGTGAATGGACCACAGGAAAACGTCACAGGAAATTATGTGGCAAATAGTTAATGAAACTTTAATGGGACAATTTATTTGTTAGTTTTTGTTTTTTTTTTGTTTTGGATTTTTATTTTCGGGATACAAGCATCCCGCCATTAACCTTCATATTTATGTTCGTAATAATACATCAAATTACTTTAATATTCAAAATAAAACATACACAAACACACAAATTTTGAACATTTAATAAACATTAGCATGTTATCAACTTTTGTCGCCATACCGTCTAATTTAATTTTCGTATACACATTTTTCTGTATACACGTTAAATCATACGCGTTTATTGTTATTAATACTTATATAAATCATGCACGTTTCCGTAGATTCAGGCTATATTCTATTTGAAGTAAGCCGAGTCTTATCATAAGGGTTTAGTGTCTTTTTGGGATATTTCTATTACTAATTTTACACTCGATGTTATTTATAATTTCTATCAACATTTTATTTGTGAAATGATATATGTAATAGCTTCTCTAGTTTACAAAATGACAAGTTAGATAAATATTTTAAATGTAAACAATTATTTAACTATTTCATTGCTTCTCTGTTAAAAATCTAACATGACTATAACAGAAATTTGTCAGATTTATCGCCACAGAATGATCACGACACATTTTGTGTTTTACTTGTTCAATTTATTTTAGCTTGAAGTCGTATAAAAATTGCAATAATTTGTAAGCTATTTGTCGGCCCGCGTTTGATCTACCGAAATTTTATACGCACATTTGCTACGATTAACTTACGAGTACATTTTTATAAATTCGATGAATTTGTCGTTTATCATTTTTATTGATAACGATTTTGAAGAATTATGGAATAGGTTTGTTCCCATATATATTGTATAAAACAAGATGAGTTTGACTAATTTATTTCCTTTGTTATAAATTATTTATTGTCATATTCCTATGTTTTGTGTATTTTATGTTATAAAGTGTATGTATATTGTTAGAAAATATTATGTTGCTAAAAAACTTATAAAACAGTTATTTTTAAAATATCTCTAAAAAACTATCGGGCGAGTTTACGCTCAGCTCCCAAAAGTTCTGAGTGCTTCTAGACAAGACATATCGATTTGTCATAAATAAAGTACGAAATGGAGATGTTGTTTTTTTACGTTAACTGTGTCAAAAATTCACTGGAAGTCTGGGTCGATTTTAGGGTGATGTTGCGAGGTCGCTATTATTCGCTCAGTTTACATTTATGTTAAATGTTTGATTTCCAAAAGTCAATAATGTTTGCTTCAGGGAAATGGCTGAACAAATCTTCCAATCTCATCCAATCGGGCCCTTCCTTAGAAACGCCAAATATGTTATGATAATCAGATATTTTCGGGCATAAGACGACTCCCGCGGATGAATTAAAGCGTGAATTGAATTTCCTCGGGGAGGATGAGCAAAATAGGAAAATAAAGCTAACCATGCTTAACATTTTTTATTTTATTTTACTTACCAAATATTTCATGAAACTCTACGGGTGCTTCCGAAATGCGAATTAAAATGCATAATTTTTTAAAATGCGCATTTTTGGATTAAATAAAATTTCATTAAAATCATTAAATTAATTAAAATTGGACAAAACCAAATTAAAAAATCGATGAATATGGTTAGTTAAAATATAAATTGATATCAAACAGATGTCAAAATTAAAAATGAACATAAAAACTACATCGCAAGTAGTTTTTAAACGTATCTTCGCTAAATGCACATTTTCCATTTCGGACCCACCCTATATAAATTTTAATCGATCACTATATATCATCGTATTCCATATAAAACTAATTTTAATTTCTATTTATACGGGCTTAAGAGTCTTAAGACTACAACATACAACAGGCAATTTAAATTACAAATTATAATTTTTTGCTTTACTTAATTTAATATAGATTTTTTGCAATACATATACAGTTTTGGTCAGTTTTTTCTTAATTTAATTAATATAATAATTTTAGTTTTTTATTTTTACCTTTAATTTTCATTTTCAGTTTTTGTATTTTAATTTTACAGGCTAGCTCTAAAATTATAGAAATCTATTTAATTTTATTAACTTAATTTAAAATGATTTATTCAGTACAAAAATATGAGGCAAAAATAGGGTACCCCGATGCAATATATATGGATACGTAAATATTTTGCATACAAATTACATTTGATATATACGTAATTATTTTGCATACAAATTACATTTAAATATTTTAACTTTAATGTGTCGGTTTCTATTCTATATCCATACAGCAAAGGTACGCTATGTAAAGAAATGGGCGAGTGGTTTCCTAGTTTTTTATTATTTTTTGTACTGAATGACTCATCTCTAATATGCTATGATCTTAGATATAAGTAATTAAGAAATGTATCCATTTTATGATTCCTATTAAGTATTTATCCATTTTATGTTTAAAAAAATTCTTTGAGGTTAGCCTTAAATAAGCTAATATTTGTTTCTTTTAGAAAGAATTATTTTTTGCTTGACGGTAGTAAGTGCAACAACGTAAAAATGTCTTTCTTACACGTGCGTTATACGAATGTACATCTTTAAACGTAACAAATGTATTAAAACACTTGGATTGGTCTTATTGAATTTTCCGAAGCACTAGTTGCTGATTCATTGGAAAATTTCATCGACTACTAAATTTTATCGACTAAATTTCATACTTACCTACCGCTGTTCCTTATATGATTTATAGGTGGTTTGGCGTCTATGGGGGGGGGGGGGGGTCCAAAATTCAGTAGATTAATATACCAGCTCCGTAACCTTCCAGTAGGGTGCGCATCACGTGAGCTGTTCTGTTCATGTATTAGGCAGCTGCGTGATGGGTACAATTGTGTAAGGGGTAATCTGGTCACAATTAGGAGGTGCACGTACTGCCTCCTCGTGGCAACCACCGGTAACTGAGATCATTTGCCACTTTTTTGGCCAATTGGCATAGGCTAAAATACGGCGCTAAAGGAGAAACCCTTGACAAAAAAGCCTAATCTAAGGTGGAACAGCATATGCCGATGGATGAATGGCTGATGGGTTAATTAGTCCGGGCAAGTACATATGCAGATTCTGGATAACAGGCACCCTAAAGTATTTTTTAGCGTTCCTGTAGTAATGCTGGGTAACCTACAGACGCCTTTTCATTCCCAGCAATTCCTAGTAGTAAAATCAATCGGAAGACGGGACCACGTGTAGGATAGGGTTAGATCGTATCAAACATGGTTGTCTTAAACGCCCTAATCCCTTATCTTATTTAAAACTGAAATTGGCTTCGGATAGCCTAGGTCTTATGGCAACTTTGCATAAAGCCACTTTGGTATCAGCTTCATAGGATTTTCTGAAGAAAATTGGGAATACCATTTTTCAATAATATTTGGTGTATATTGGGTTAGATCGTATCAAACATGGTTGTCCTAAACACCATAATCCCCTATTTCTTAAAAATTGAAACGGGGTAAGGTTTCGGATAGCCTAGGTCCTACGTCAACTTTGCAATTGAGCTACTTTGGTGTCAGCTTGCTAGGATAAGAAAATTGGGAAAATCATTTTTTCATAATACTTTGTGTATATTGGGTGAGATCGCATAAAACATGATTGTACTAAACACCCTAATCCCCCTTTTTTTAACTGAAACTGGACTAAAGACCCTAATCTGCTATTTTTGCCACAACAAAAAATTGGGAAAATCATTTTTTCATAATATTTGGTATTGGGTAAGATCGTATCAAACATGGTTGTCCTAAATACCTTAATCCCCTACTTTTTTAAAACTGAAACTGGTTTCGAACAACCTAGGTCCTATGCCAACTTTGCATAAAGGGCACTTTGATATCAGCTGCCCAGGCTTTTCTCAAGAAAATTCGAAATTTCATTTACTTATATTATTGGCTATATTAGAAAATAAAAAAGGTAGCATCTTGCCCTCATCGTATTTTTGTATTAATACATGTAACATGTAATTCTTAAATTATTTTTATTATTCTTATTAAAGAAATTCGTTATAACGAGAGTTGCTTCTTGTACACCAATACATTTAAAAAATAATTTTTATTGACGATTTTTATGACATGTTTAAGACAAACTTCACATATATATATATATATATATATACATAGATTCGTGAAGTTTGTCCTAAAAAAAATTCTATTTTTTTTTTGGTTTATTTTTTTTTTTGCGGCCAGATTTAGGACAAAATTCACGCGAATCCATATTTCAGACATTATTGTTTCCATTTTTTTAAAAAAAGTTATTCTTTGATAACTTGGTAATAGTGTGTCAAACATATAAATTACACAAAAAGCTCGCCCGAGTACAACATTCGATTCCTTAAGCTACTTGTAGTATTGAAAAATTAAGTATTTGAGCCGTTATTATGGAAAGTGGTATAAGTCCATAACAATAGACAAATGACAACAAGAAACAAAATGAATCCCTAATACTTGTGCAATAAATAAGAAAATTCAAAATCCCATATATTTTTCCATTTATTGTTTCTCTATTCTTTCATTATCTCGTTTCAACAAAATATGGACTTATACCACATCCAAAAAAACAAATCATTTCATAAATGAGCCGTTAAGTGCACAAATCGATTAACTCCATAAAACAAAAAGTTAAGAAATCCGATTAAATAATGTATACATTGTTCTTTAAAATTCCATTTATAATATAAATTCAAATATTAATTATTATTAATTAATTAATTATTATTAATTATTATAAATATAAAAAGTTTTGACTATACCAAGTGCTTTGGCACTTAAATTTAAGATTATTTCAAAAAGTGGAGTTAATCGATTTGTGCACGGTCAAATATAGCTAAGCCGAAAAATTATTCTTGAACAGAACACCGGGGGTCCTATTCTCGAATTCCACAACCATTTTCCATATGTGGACATCTGTCAAAATCTAGATAATTATTGACGTTTTCATATATGGAAAATTATTTTCACCTTCTTAAACCCATTCGGAAATATTCCCTTAATACTGAAAAAATTCCATAGCGAATTCAAGAGTTCAGGAATTTAAATTTCCGAACGTTTTTATGAATTTTGACAGATGTCCACAGGTGGAAAATGAATGTGGAATTCGAGAATAGGGCCCCATACATAGCTCCTAAATTACAATTATAGAGTTCGCCGATTAGCATTAAGATCAAAATGTAAGTGTTCTTTAATTTTTCTTAAAATATGGTTGTACATATAAAGATTTTAAATTTCTAAGTGATAATCGGTTTAGTGCTCCACACAAATATTACAAATGCAGAGGGCAGACTAACAAGCCAACGATAATTTAATCTTGGTTATTTACGTTATAAAACTGGTGATTTGGTTATTTTTATATTTTATCAAATATGGTAATCGATTTAATTTAAGAACAATTTATCAAAAGTTATAAAAAATGTTATATCTACAAGTTATCTCAAATAAGTTATTCACCCATTCCATACAAGTCGCGCTTACGCTGTTGCATTTCTTCGTTTCTTACCTCTTTACACTGTTTTTGCTAATAAACTAAATTTTGTTTATAGGCAAAAACATTGCAAAGAGGTAAGAGACAAAGAAATGCAACAGCGTAAGCGCGACTCGTGTGGAATGGGGGATTGTGTTCCTTTATGCATAATGAAAAAATTAGGAAAACGATATAGTTTGTCATCAATTAGTATACCTTAAGAGATTACTACAATGGAATAAGCACACAAATTACTATTATAATAAAAACGTACATATGTATGTAAAAACAATTTTTTCAGCTTTTTCACTTCCAGTCCAGTGTCATAATTACCGCCACTTTTATTTTCTACCTAAGTGCTGTTATTTTTAGGATCAATTAAGAGACTTCTGTTTTTTAAAAGCTCAAATAGTGATGAACCAGCAAAATACGACAACCAAATAAAGTTATACGCGATAATGTCGCCATCGATATACGAATAACTACATAACTGTTCTGTGAACATTCTGCAAGATTAATTTTATGTAGGTATTCTATAACTTAACCGGCGTTTCCTCTGGTTGATCTTTCCCTTGTTCTGTTTATGTCTTATTGTACATAAAATGTTTTATATAAAGGTATATTATATATTCGTATGCAAAAGAAATTTCACTCATAAAATATAAACAAGGAATAGGTATCATAAATGGTTTATTATACATATTACTAAATTACTGAAAAGGTTCGTAAACAAACAAATATCAGTAATTTTATTTAATTGTTTTATGTATTTAGAACCCGGCCAAAAATTTAGAAAACATTTTGGGAATTTACAAAAATTTTATTTTATGAACAATTTCAAGGGTATAATAAGCGTGGCTTTATTTTTTCGGTCGCATGTTAAGCCTGCTTGAGTATTTAGCTGCATTTAAACAGATTTTCAACCTATGCAGTAATTTCACACTAATTATTCCCGCGTTAAACATCTTTTATTTGACTAATAAATGACAATATTGTCGAAAGTCCGCGTTTCAAAGATTAGGTAGATAATTTTTAATATATTTTCATAATGATGCACACGTCTGTTTTTTTACAAAAAATTTCCCAACTTATTTTTTACATTATATACATCCAATCCTAGCCTTATTTATTATCTGTGGGCGTGTTCTAACTTTGTTTCGTTATTATTTTGCCAGTTGTTTACTTTCTATATGCTTTCGTTGTTGGTGTTCACGCCATATATCCCCTCTACTTTTTAATTCGAGAGATTTTAATAAAATATATAACGAAACGAGCATACAATAAATACAAAACAAAGTAGATTCTAGTGAAAAACTCTACTAACTGTAAGTTAGACCTAAAAATTTAACTTCTCTAGAAGTTGTGGTAGTAGCAAATCAGTTTGGATCGACAGTTTGTAGTAAAAACATCAAATTTGTTCTTATAAGGTGTTTTAATATGGATTAACAAATTGATAAAATGCAGTTTATTTTTGAATTGTGAACATTTATAAAAAGTGTATTGAAAATATTTTTAAACAATTTTGTGACTATAAATGATTATTTCAAATTGAATATAATCTAGAACTTAATGATATTTTGTGTTCTAAACTTAAGTGAAAATGTCGTCAAATTTGTCTTCTGGAAGCGAAATTAGTATCGAGGAATTAGATACACGAGAACCAGGTGTGTACTTTGGAATTATTTTAGTAATGTAGTTGTATGCTAGTTTACTTGTAAATTAATCATTTTTTATTTACAAATGTTGTTTTTAAGTTGTGATTATTTATACTAAAACCTTTATGTTTCTATATAACGTTTATATAGATTTTCCACCAGACTATCCTATCGCAGCTGTTAAGCAGGAACGTCCATCGAGTATATCTCCATTATTAACCCCACCTCATACACCAACAGAAGATAATACACCACCTGCGATTATAATGACGAGACATTCACAATATTATGAACCAAGCTTATTGCTCCCGTCAAATGGTACAACCTCGACCAATGCCGGGAATAGAGCCAATATAATTACAACCTCTGCAGTCGCTACGCCTGAAACCCCATCACAAATTCTACCTCTAGAAGAATCACATTTTATGGCTGCTGAATACAGTCACCATTACAATAGTTATCAAACGCATTCAATTGTACCATTACACAGTCACCATAATCGTCTATGGATACAAAACCATCATCCTTATTCGAGCGTACCATATCCACCAGTAACAGGAACACAACATTCTCATCATCATACTCAAGCAACGATTATGAATCAAATTATGATACGAAATGCTGCATTTTATCATCAACATTATAATGTGCCGCGAAATTATGCCGGAGATGTTCAAGGGTTAAATCCAACAACCGGCCGATCAATTGGTTTGGTGAATAATAATGGTGGAGTTGGATCCGTTAAGATTGTAGGAGTGGCTGGATCACGACCAAAAAAACAATTTATTTGTAAATATTGTAACCGGCAGTTTACTAAATCATACAATTTGCTAATTCATGAACGCACCCATACTGATGAACGGCCGTATACCTGCGATATTTGTGGCAAAGCATTTAGACGGCAGGACCACTTACGCGATCATCGTTACATACATTCAAAGGAAAAGCCATTTAAATGCACTGAGTGTGGTAAAGGATTTTGTCAGTCGCGAACCCTAGCCGTGCATAAAGTTACTCATCTCGAAGAATCACCACATAAGTGCCCAATTTGTAGTAGGAGTTTTAACCAACGTGCTAATCTTAAAACACATATGCAAATACATACAGTTGGTTCGGTACAAAATAGTATTAATAGCGACAGTAGCGATAATTTTAGTTCAAATGAACCTAGGCTACCTATTCCAGTTTTAGATTTATCAGTCAAAACAGCCATAAATATGAATCAGTCAAGCTTACTTCAACCATCGACAATTAAAAAAACACTTGGTTTTTCAATTGATGAAATAATGAGTCGATAAACTTTAATGCCATAAAGAATGTTAGTCGTATCGTTTAAAATAATATCTATATGTTCCTTATTATTCCAAATTTATAAAAATGTATCGTAAATTATGAAATTTTATATTTATTTATTAAAAATATAACCTTAGAAAATTCTTGTAGAAAAATTAATTGGGTCATGTTAAATACCAAAGATTTAGTTTAAATTCTTATATTTGTATTTTAATTAAGTTTGGTTTCATACACAATGCAAAAGAAAAAGACTGATATTACTTCCAAAACTACTTTTAATTGTGTGCCACATTTGTAATTATTTATAATTATTAATTTTAACTCATTAAAAACATTTGTTAACATCTGTAAATAATAATGAAATTACGGCTTTTTGTTAGTTGTAAATATAATTTTGAATTTTATTAATTTATAAATAATTAAAGAATACATTGTAAAATTATTTAAAATCGGTTTGTATTTGGGTCTACAAAAAAAAATGTGTCAAAGAGGATGCGGTTAAGAGTGCAAGATTGCAAAAGTAGGCGAATTTATGCGAATTTATTCTGCATATCCATTCACACATATTTGTCAAATATTTTAGCTCAAAAAATTAGCCCAACTGTATTTCGCAATGGGGTTCCGGTCGTTAAGGCATATTTCAATTTGAAATAGATGTTTCATTACACCATGTGCTAAACTACGATAATTGGAACCCTACGGCATGTATCACGACAAAATATTTCAGTAAAGCATAAAAAAAATGTTATCCGGAAAAACAACGTTTCCGGAAAATATTTTTCGCAAACGCCAATTTTTGATGTTTGCCGGATACTCTTTTGTACATTATTAAATATGGCGTTCTGAAATATGCCGTAGTGTACAGTATGCCGTTCGATATGTCTTAGGTGCTGAAATAAGCCATACTGAAATTTTCATAGTTTCGAACTCCGAAACATGCCGTAAGGAACGGATCGCTTCGGCATGTTTCAGTTCGTCATATTTCAGTATGGCATATGTTTCGGTACGGAAAATGGCATATGGTACATTACGGCATAAGTTATACAGCATGTTACAATACGGCATAAGGTATACTCTACAGCATGTTAAATACGGTATTATACCTTACGAGTGAAAACATTCTATAGATCAATCTTAAATACAAAAACAATGTTTAGGAATGGCTTAGGAAAAAATTTCCTACGTCGGAGGATGACTGTAAAATATTTCATAAATCATTCCTGAAATAAAACAGATTGAAGCAGCGATGGTGAGGTCGACAATGACATGCCAATTATTCAATTGTCGACGTGTCGACAATTGTCATTGTCGACGTCTCGATTTAAAACAACAAAATGTCATCACTGTCGAATATGTCAACAATGTCAACAATAAATAATTTTTCGATATTCAAATGTTTTCGATATTCAAACGGTTACGACATCGGTCACACAATAAAGATTGTTATTTTGTTAAGATTGTTTTCTCATCATATTTGCCGTGTTGTCTGATATAGCGGCATAAATATAAGTTTTATACATTTCAAGAGCTAGTTCAGTTGATTCCAATACAACGTCGGCCAGCGCTTCTCCTGTTTCAGACTCTGTTGTGAAATCCCACGCATTTAAGAAAGCCTTTTCACCGGTTGTGTTATGGATCATCGTTACAATGGTCTTTGAATTATTGGCCGAATTTTTCCATCCGTCAATAACCAGAACCGAATCTTTCTACAATTTGCGGATATACTATATTAGGTACAGATTTCTCATATAATTGATTTAGCATTTTTGATGAAAGTGATTGTCGGCCAGGTATTTTATCGGCGCAGCTCGACCGTAATGCCCTAATAAAATTTATGAAGTGCTCTATATCTACCACGCTAAATGGAATATTACATCCAAAGAATTTAGCCAGTAATTCATTTATCTTTTCTTCCTCGTCTTTAGTAAAGCAGTCAACAAATCCGCTCATCTGTTTTCGAGAATTTATAATTTTCCGTGATTTCGTCAGAGTTTGGCTTGTTAATTTATTTAGCGTAGCATTGGCAAATAAGTAATTATTTCTCGATGAAATTTCTGGTTTACTAGATGCCGAAAAAAATTGAGATTCTGAGGTTGTGCCACTGGATACCTCAATAATTTGTTTCGGAACATTGAGAAACGATCAGATTTATGTCTGAGTCTGACTCAAGATATACGCCACTTGTTAATTGTGTTGTATTACCACTAGTTGTATTGGACAGTGGAAAAGAAATCAATGAAGACTGAGAAACTGAGAAATTTGTAAAAAAGTATGTGTGATAGTTATGTATGATTATGATGAGGATGAGAGAAAAATCCTAACAATTTTTGTTTTGTATTTTATTGTCGACGAATTGTTGACGTTGCCGACGAATTGATGACTTTGTCGACATAGATGACGCTGAAATCTTATTGTCGACGCATTGTCGACTCGTCAACGTCGACAATAATAAATGACGCGTCATGAAACATCGCTGGTTTGAAGTGTATTTTTGTATAACTAAATTTTGATAGAGAGCTTATAAACATTTAAGCAAATGGTTAATTACTGGCAATTAATAGGACTTATACAGACCATAGTGGGATCGATGTCTGTCGCAAAATCTGAAATTATATACCGTAATCTGTTCGAGGCCAATACTGGCCATCCCAGAACAATGACAAAAATCTGAAAAAATTCTTCAGTACATACTGCAATTGACATCATTAACAGAAATATACAGTAAAATCGATGTCAACCTCGCAAAATCTGGAGTTGATTTTCGTTAAATTACTAAAATCAAATTATTGCGAGTGAACTATTTGGAGGCCAACTTTGGCCGTTCCAGAACAATGATAAACTTCTAGAAAATTTTAAGTAGTACCTGGCGTTGGTCTAAGTGTGCAGTGATGAACGGGCGCCACCTAACATGTACTAATGCTGAATCTTTGTCAGAACTTTAACAAAATGGCTTTAAAGTCATTCAAATTTTACTGTTTTGTTCTTCAAACAAACTACCTGATTTACGTAATCAGCGAAAGTAACTTCAATCCGGGAATTAACAGTTCTAAATATTTTGGGTATAACTATGTTGTTTATAGATGTGACCGCAAACTTGCAACAAACTCTAAGATATCGGGCGGTGGTGTAATCATAGCCGTGCATTATAAACTAGTGAGTTCTCCAGTAACATTAGTACCATCCAGAGTTGAGCAGATTTGTATAAGATTAAAATCAACAAACAATATATATTCATCTACACAGCGTATATACTACCTCATTCAAACAGTGATTATTACGCGGCGTGCGTCGATTCGATTGAAGAAGTCATTAATACATTAAATTCATCCGATTTGCTTCTTATACTTGGTGACTTTAATCTTCCAAATATCATCTGGAATTTTTTTTTTAATTTAATTGTATTCTTCCAAACAATATGAAGTCAGATGCAGAATCTTTGTTCGTTGATGTTATGCTTGGTTATAATTTAACCCAAATTAACTCCATTTCTAATAATTTAAGGAGGTTTTTAGATCTTGTTTTCACTAATGAAGTAGATACATTTAAAGTAACTGAATCACTCAATCCATTTGTCGTAAATGAAAGCAACCATAAATCTTTGGATATTGTAATTGATACTACTGACTGTTTGTCGAAATCTGAAGACCTGGAACAAATCAAATACAACTTTAAAAAAACAAACCATACTGGTCTGCATGTCTACTTGGAAGCAGTGAATTGGAATGAGATTCTAAATGCAAAGGATGTTAATGAAAATGTCGACAAATTTTATGAGATCTTACTGCAAGGCTTTGAATTGAACTCCAGGTGCGTATTTCCAACAAATCACCAAGTATTCACTCACCAAGGTTCGATGAACGGCTTATAAATCTAAAAAATCGTAAACGTAAGGCCCATTCTTAAATGATGAAATCAAGTTTGGAAATAGACAAGCTGGACCGGATAATGTACCCTCATCTATATTAAAAACATTTGCGAGTAATTTGGTAAATTCGCTGTGCAAACTGTTCAATCATTCCTTAACTATTGCTGTGTTTCCCGAAAAATGAAAAATCTCTAAAATAACTCCAATCTTTAAATTAGGCAAACGGGATGACGTCACATGTTACAGAGCAATATCAACTTCATCATCAATTCCTAAATTATTTGAACTAGATGACTCTAAAGTCCATTTGAATTTGGATTTTCTTTAAAATACATTAATTTGGTCAAGCCATACTTAAACCGTCTACTATATGTAATAATTGGCAATAAAAAATTCAACGTTACCAAAGTGACAACGGGTGTTCCTCAAGGATCACATATTGGACCCTGGATTTTTATTGTATTCATTGATCGGATAACCAAGATCATAAAAAACTCCAATCTTCTTATATTTGCTGATGACGTACAAATTTATCATAGGATTGAACAAATTTGTGATGCTGACAAACTGCAAGATGACCTCAATAGACTTAGTGAGTGGTGCGACAAAAACTCATTACACTTAAACATCAAGAAGTGCAAAATTATGTATTTTCATCGAAAAAAGAATCCGATAATAACGACATACAATATCAATAACAATGAAGTTCAAAGAGTGCAAGAGATTACTGATCTAGGAGTCACCTTCGTCGAAAACGTTAGTTTTAACAGGCACATCGATAACCGTATTGCTAAAGCAAACTCTATGTTTGACTTTGTCAAACGATTGACTGGGGAGTTCAGAGATACTTTATTTACACTATATTTCGCTGATACATGGTCTCCAATGGAATATGCTGTCATCGTCTGGACCCCTTATTATGATGGGTACATTAAAAGAATTGAAAGCATACAAAAAAAGTTTTTGATATTCCTTTTGAAAAAAACTGGCTGGGAATTTGACTATAACGTACCTTTTTATCAAAATCTGGCTCGCTTACCACCATATTCGACAAGGTAAGTAAGGAATTTAAATTTGCACCCGTGCAAATAGACGTCTTTTCTGGATGCTGCTTTTATTGGAAACGTCCTACTTGGACACATCGATTCATCTTTTGTATTGGAAAACATATCCATAAATGTTCCAAGCGAGACATTGCGTAGTCACCGATTTTCAGCGCTAGAACATCATTCCACCAATTATGACGATAACAACCCAATCAATAGATTACCAAAATCATTCAATAATGCAGAGGATCAATTCGATTTTAATCTATCAAAAAACAATTTTAAAAAATTTGATAACTTATTTTTTAAATTTATGATTTATTTTTCTGACAGCTTGAACCTCAAATAAATAAATAAACACTAAAATCAAATTATATGTCAGTCCTCAGTTTCTAGGCCAATTTCTATGAAAATACTTAACGTGACTGAGTAACTGAAAACGATTTCTTGTTTCCTTTTGAGAGTTGAACCAAACCGGTCTCTACAATAAATTAGCGCTCGTTGTAATGTATAAGTTAAGTTTTTTCCCGAACACTAACACATAGCCACACCATGTCAACAGTGTGGGTCGGCAATAGCCTATAGAAACTATTTATTACTATATTATTACTAACCTGCGTAAAATACAACGAATCACTTTGATTATAAACACGTTTTTTAAATGGAACTTCCCGCTAAATTAGGATTGCCGTAAGATTATGATTGATTACATTTTGCCTTTGCACTAAACAAGGACACTAAACATTTGTTTCATATAGTTGATTTATTTAAGTTTCAATTTCGCTAAATAATGGTTGTGATGCTTCGAGGAACTGTGATCGAATGTTCTTAATTGTTACAATTATTTTTTAAATAAAACAGTGTACATAACTTTTTAATGTGGCAATTTACAAACAAACAATAAAGCTCCGCAAAGATGTGAAAAACTAATTCACAATATAATAGAAAATGTCAACATTGGCAAATGTGAGGCAAAGTTATATTATGATAAATAAAATTAAATTAACATTAAATTTTCATCAAACTTAAGCATAAGCTATATACTCGTAATTCAAAATATAAAGCTATAAGTATACTTTCGACTAAATTGTTTATAAATTCTAATAAAATTTTTGTTGTGTTGTTTCTTTTAGATTCTCAATATCTTGAACGTACTCTCCCACTATTAAAAATTCATTTTTTAATACGCTAAATAAGAGACCCTATAGAAGTAGTTTCCTCGCTTGACTATGCGGAGCACTTAATTTTCTATGCCTAAATTAAAATTTTACGGGCTATTTATTGGTAAATTAAATGTATTTAACGTCAAACTATAATTTTTAATTCAATTTCTCAGAAAACTTCATATAAAAAATATTTAACTCTACCTATTTATATGGAGCAGCTATCGGGAGCTACTTTAATATGACGGCTCTCGATAGCGGCTCTCGATAGCGGCTCTGGATAGCGAATACAAAACGCACTAAAAGTTGGCTCTAACGAAGTAAAATTGTACTTGATAAATTTATCTTTAGTTTTACTAGTGTAAGTCACATGTCTATAGTATACTGCCATATTAAGGTGGATTTATATTATCCGTTCCTTTCAGTTCCTACCCGTATCGTGTCAGACATCATCAATTTATACTATCCATACTTTTCAATTCAGGCATTTTTTTCGTATAATTATCGTTATTATCTTTTGGATTATATGTAGTAAAGATAATTCAAAACAATACAAAAATGTTTTAGTAGCAATTTAATGGACGACGAGCAAAAATTCCACCAGTATTTCAGAATGCCGCAATTCACACACTCAATTTATTTTCGTTGTCCATTTTAATTAGTTTAAAAATTTTAAACAAAAATACTGTCTTTAAATTGTTTTTCGAATTTAAATATTTTTGTGAATTTATTTAACCACCAAATAAAAATTAATTTTTTATCTGTAACGGAATAACGTTCAGATATAAATAAACATCATCCTAAAAAATAAACACGTTGTATATACCTTAACGCCTTATATTTGTTTACGAATATATCATTAATTGTTCCTATTTCAATTGTCATAAAATAAAATATGTTTAAGTAGGCGAATATTCTTAATAAAAGGGCATAAAAGAAGTACGCTCTTATTACCATAGAAAATGAATTCGGATTTGTTTGAAAAACAATTTTTATTTGTTGCGCTATTCTTTCGTATTTTCTCGCCGTCAGATATCAGACAAAACATTCTGTTCAATAATATTTGTATGTGTCGGTACTGTAGGAACGGAAAGGAACGGATAATATGAATACTCACATAGAAATTACATGTAACAATGTTTATTTGGTCTGACACGATACGTGTAGGAACTGAAAGGAATGGATAATATAAATCCACCTTTAAGGTGGATTTATATTATCAGTTTCTTTCAGTTCCTACTCGTATCGTGTCAGACATCATCAATTTATACTATCCGTACCTTTCAATTCAGGCATTTTCTTCGTATGATTGTCGTATATAGTATACCTATACTCGTATTTTTTGGTTACGTATGGTATAGAGTAAAGATAACACACAAAAATATGTACAAAAATGGTTTAGTAGCAATTTACAATTTTTGTTTGTTTCGCTATTCTTTCGTATTTTTTCTCGTATTTTATACGTGTTTTACGTAACTACGGAAAAGTTTTGAGAAAATCGATATTAAAGTTTTGAAATTAGTGTGTTTTGCAGCAAAAATGAAAACTATTTTTCTTATTAAGCGTTTCTCAATTAAGTTTTAACTATTTATTTAAATTCGTGTTTTTTCAATGGCTTTATTCTTTGTGGTGAAAGACCTGCTGTTGTTCATCTGTTGGTGCGCTGGCTAAGGGAAAGCTCGCCTTCAATGGGAGGTTCGTTTTGACAACATCTTGCAGTTCTACCAAAAAAAAACAATCGCACCAAAAAAAAATTACACTTTAATCATCGCTGCGCAAAGAAACCACTTTTCTCTTTATAAAAAAATCGTTACTTCATTATCGAGGTTATTTATTTCATTTAAAAATTAAATTAAGTGTTGGCATATTAAGAATAATAAAAAATTTTGTTATTAATCCTAATATTGTATAACTATCTAAATCTACGATTGGTTATTAATTTATTTATTTATTTATTTTTAATTTTATTTATTAATTAAATTTATTTGTGGCAACATTTAGTAGATATGTATATGTATGTAGGAAAATTCCAAAAAAAAACCCAACAAAAGAAAATGTTCAAAAACTTACTGTTCACTCCAAGTCACTCCAAGGCCTTTTCGTTTCTTGAATGAGCGGTTTTCTAAAAAAAAATGTTAAAATCTACCCAAGCACCACCACAAAATTTTTATAAATTTAATTAATTTAATTTAACTAAAGTGTCATTAAATAACTAATGTTTTAACCAATTTTTATTTCACTTATTTTGAAAGCTGATTTTAGCTTATTTCAAATCTAATGAAAACTTTTAACTTTCTTTCACTACTTGTTTATATTTAAAATAAAACATAACTTTTATCCGCCATTAAGTTGTTCACGCTAGTTTGTTACAATCTGCGTTGGCAGCCACAGTTAGTGAAAATCCTACTACTTGCTATTGGTTGAATTGCACACACCGGTACTTTGAGGCTATAAGTAGCCAAACTTAAGACAAAGCACGATTTTGTTTGTTCAAATTTAATAAGTTTGAATTAACCCGTTGGTGGGTCGTTTCGTCTATCCGATTTGTCGGATTTTTATTTTGTTGTTGTTTTTTTTTTAATTTTATTTTTAGCAACCAGATTTGAGCTGATTATCTCTAACAACACACCAACGGGAATATAATTAGATGAATATCTGATGATTTAATACAAACAGATCACTTTATAAACACGAACTGTTTAGGTATTTTGTTTATTATCTGTTATTGTTTTGGTATCTTTCACCGGTTGTAATGGTTTTATATTTTATTTACCTATTTATTAGGTGATTCAATTCACGATTGATATAGTATATGGTATACACAATAAAAAATATTTTTATTTTAAATTGTATTTTATGAGGTATATTTCAGCTCAGGTGAAAATATGTAATGGACTCATTTACTGTATCATCGATCAGCCGATTTAAAAAAAACAAAACGATTTCTCCACAATCAGTACCTTTTCCTTTCTTTTTCCGTAAAGCTCAGTACATACCTTGATTTGGCAACAACTGTTCTTGTTTTGGAGAGTTTATTTTTTTTTTTTTTCATTTAGCTTCCACAGCGAATTCTACACAACAGATTCTTATTTAATTCTTGCCAATTTAAAGAAGAAACTGAAAAAAATGAAGCTCGGAAAGATAAAGACTGTTTGAAATGAGAAATATATTACTAAATTTTTAAATCTTTGGCATGGTACATTCCAATCATTTTGCCATCTTCGTTTTCTACAGAGTAAGTAACAGAGCCATATTTCTTATTAATTCTTCCGATCGTATATGAGGGTGCCAATTTCGCAGAGAAATATTTTGATTTATCGCTCATCGGATGAGTCTTAATGAACACTTTTTGACCAGGGTAAAAATTTATCTGCCTTGAACGTAAATTATAAGTTCGAGAATACGTTTCAAATGCTTTGTTCAAATTATTCCTGACAATTTCATGGATAATCGGTAGTTTAATGCTTGCTGGTAATGTTTCAACTTCCGATTCATTTAAAGAACTCGCTTCCCTGAGAAGTTTATATGTGCTCGCATGATGCACCATTTCATATCCAAACAAACTGTAATAAGGGGAATAATTTGTAGAGCGGTGTACAGCACTTCGTAAAGCGGCTGATATGTCACTTAGGTGTTCGTCCCACAATTTATGATTTGATTTTATGTATGACCTGATTGCACTCAAGACCGACCTGTTTACTCGCTCTGAGGCATTCGATTGGGGAGAATAAACAAGGGGTTCGTTCATGAGTTATACCATAGTGTGAGATAAAATTTTGAAACTCCTTGCTAAGAAACTGAGCCCCATTATCTGAGAAGATAGTTTCAGGACAGCCAAATAGAGATATAACATCACTTTTTAGAAAACTAATTACATTTAAAGCTGATCCTCTATTAAATGCTTTTAAAATCGGAAATGAAATTTAGTCAATTGATCCAGTACTATAAATATAATAGTTTTCCCGCCCTTTGAACGTGGGTACGGCCCAAGAAAATCCACGTAAATTTTCTGGAATGGACGTTCGACAAAGGTTGTGCGCCCCATTTCTGGTCGTGTTATAGTATTGGGAAATTTTGTCGTTTTGCATATGTCACAATTTGTCACATAATCGTAAACGTCCTTTGCCATTTTCGGCCAATAGTAAAGCTTCCTTAGTCTGGTTAACGTTTTCTTTATACCTCCGTGAGCTGCAGTTGGCTCATCATGCTCATTTTTAATTAGTTCCGGAATCAAAGGCTCAGGTATCCACAATTTCCAAACGGGCACATTAAGAATCACATCCTTGGATTTAGGTTCTATCCTTATATAAAGGCGGTCATTTGAAATCCGTAAATTAGGATACTGAAGGGGTTTAGCAGCTACGTTATTTTTAATAGTGGTATAACCATCATCAATAAAGGCTGGAGATTCGAGGTCTATCTTCTCTACGCAAACTGTTTGGCACAACTTCAGTTCCTCACCTGTATCACAATGTATCCTTGAGAGGGTATCCGCCACTATATTGTCTTTACCTTTTTGATGAACAATTTCAAAATCAAAGCATTGCAGGTAAAGGCTCCATCTTGCCAATCGGCTCGTCAGATCGCGCATGTTCATTAGCCATTTCAGACTGGCATGGTCCGTAATTACCACGAATCTGTAGCCTTCCACGTACTGGCGGAATTTTTTAATTGATAGAACGGCAGCCAGACACTCCAGTTCAGTCACCGTGTAATTTTTTTGTGCTGAGTTGAGAAGAAAGATATCGGCTGTTCTGTGCCGTCTTCGCACTTTTGAAACAAGACCCCTCCAAGTCCTTCCGTGCTCGCATCGCAGCTAATAAAGAATTGCCTGGAATAATCCGGGTTCGTGAGCACAGGAGCAGTAGACAACAGACATTTTAATCGCTCAAAAGCCTTCTGGGCATCGCTGTTCCAAACTAACTTTATCCGTTTTTTCAAAAGATCTGAAATCGGGGCTGATACTTGGGCGTAGTTGGGAATAAATCTCCGATACCAACCCGCCATTCCAAGGAAGCGCCTTATTTGTTTCACCGACTTTGGGATCGGAAAATTAACAATAGCTTCTACTTTCTCAGGGTCAGTTCGAAGACCTTCTTCTCCAACCACATACCCAAGATACCTAATCTTCTTCATGCAAAAGAAACTTTTCTCGACATTAATTGTTAATCCGGCATTAGCGATGTGGTTAGCAACAAGAGATAGGAGCTGAATATGTTCGTCAAAGCTAGGGGTTACAATCAACAGGTCGTCCAAGTACACAAAGACCCGATCGTGCAATTCCGTTGGAACAACTCTGTGCATTAGGCGGCACATTGCCTGAGCAGCGTTACAGAGCCCGAACGGCATCACTCTAAACTGGTAGAGCGGCCGACCGGGAACCGTAAACGCCGTCTTTTCTCTTGAAGTTTGTTCCAACGGAATTTGCCAAAAGGCATCTTTTAAATCGAGGGCCGTTATGTACCTGGTGTTCTTAAGTCGAGATAGCAAACCATCTATAATAGGAAGTGGGTACGAGTCTTTTACCGTGACCGCGTTCAGCTTTCGTGAATCAAGGCACAGTCTGGACTTGCCATTCGACTTCCTGACCAAAACTACAGGTGAAGACCATGGGCTTTGGCTTAACTCTATCACGTTGAGTGAGAGCATCCGATCAACTTCTGAATACAATCGCTCTTGTACTATTGGAGATACGGGAAAGTATCGCTGTTTAATTGGAAGCGCCGATCCTACATCAATTTTATGCTCATGCAAATGAGTGCAACCTAGACCTAATTTATTAAAAGAAGGAAATGAATCTTTCACTAGATTAAGTCTTGCCGTTTGATCCGCCGTCAGTTTATGCATCTTATCTTCAATTTCTGTGGTACCGAGTTCATCAACCATTATAGGGGCAATACCAAATGAATGCCAGAAGTTTATACCCAAGTATAAATAATTTTGAAGGGAAGGAACTATAAAAAATGTTATATATCGAGTTTTATTCTTATATTGCACGGGCAGTTTTATATGTCCTACGATAGAATTTTTGGTGCCGTCAGCAGTTTTAACCGACTCATTCATTTTATGGTATTTTTGATTGATATCCGACAGAAAATTAATTGACTCTTTACCCAGAATGCTGATGCTCGCTCCACTATCAAGCAATCCAGACACTGTTTTTCCACAGATACTAACGTTTAAATAGGGCCTAATATCAGTTTCCATTGAAGGTGAGCCTAGAGTGGTGGCTGCGCATTCGCGGTATAATTTTTTCTTAGCAGTGAAATATTTAAGCACACGTGACGATTTCTTTGAAGATTTAGTTTTAACCAATTCTAAGATTGTTTTTGCATTAAAAATAGGTCTATCTTGGACAAATTCGGGATCATGGTCTGGTTCGGAAAAAGTTGAATTATTGGGTCTAGTTGTTGAAGTTAAATGAGGGGTTTCCCCGTTTGTAAAGATTTGTTGAATCTGGATGCATTCTGGTTTTGTTGCGGACTTTGCGCCCCAGCTCTGGCAAAGCCCGATCTCATGTTTTCCGAGTTATTGTTGAACCTACAATTGGTACAATCTATTTTTTTTACATTTTGTTGCCCACAGCCAAAACAAAAAACTTGTAATAGGTCACGAGGACAATCTTGATAATAATGCCCCAGATCCCTACAATTCCAACATACGACAAACTGAACTTTATTATTGGAACTGTTAAGAGCATCGACACAATTAAAGCCATTGTACTCAGCTGTTTGTGTGACACCTTGAATTTCATTCACGTAAGACATTCGTTTCGGCTGATAGATCGTTCGAGGATCATAGCCAGACTGTGTCCACAAATTTTCATAAGATTGAGCGAGAATTCTTAATTGATTGATTGAAGTAACCTGAACATTTATTATTTTGTCACGATAAGCAGGCAGGAGGTTACTTTTCACTACGTCGAGAAGCTCTGATTCGCTAAGTTTTCTTATTAGCCGATTGTTATGAATCTCTATGTCCAAGATAAAATTTTGCACTGTTTCTCTAGTGGATTGTACCCTTCGGTAAATATAACGACGAGTTTCTGCTTCCTCTTCAGGATTAGAGAACCAGGATAACATTGCCTCTTTTATCTTGTTCCAGTTTGCTGTTGGATTGCTTCTTACGTAGTTCCATAAAAAGGTATCTGCTTCACCGGACACGTAATCAAATATATATCTGTCTAGAGAATTACTATCATAGCCAGTGCGCCTAGCCAATGTTTCAAACCGAAACACGAAGTCGCTAACACTGCTACCTTTAGAACCATTGAAGTTTAAATTCCTCCACTTTGGAAATTTTTCGTTTGGATCAAATTTCTTATTACTGAATACATTACAATCCAGATTAGCATCTCCAAAAGTTGTATTATTTTCGTCACCTCTGCGTTGAACAAGGTTATTGTTGTGTATATTCATTCGATTGAAATCTGCAGTTATTTTTTCATATTCAGAATGCACTTGAACAGATGGACGAATTTCTGGTGTCCCTAAGCTATTTTGTAGAGCAGGAAATTTTTCCGAGAGATTTTCCTGTACAGATCGGTAGTTCAGAGAGAATTGAGGAATATTTTGAGTATCCGAAACACCAAATGCTTGACCATTTCGGTATGCAAACGACTGTGGTTGGATTAAATCCAATCTTTGTTGTTGATTTGTTATACCGTTGTTTTCAAGAACTTGAAAGGGAACTGTTTCTAACTTCTCAACAGCTGAGTCATGATGATGGACTTGATACATGTTCCCCTTTACTATATTAGGTGATGAAGCCGTTGCCCCTAGGCTTTCATCTGCCGTGCTTGAATCCTCTTTGTCTCTATGGATTGCACCGATAATCTTCGTGGAAGTAGATTTGGACTGACTTTTTGGTATGGCACCTCTATTGTTTTTTGCTACCGGTGTGTGGTCGCCTCTCGTTTCGATACCAAGATAATCCTCTAATAACTTCATAGATCTGCGATTTGATCCCAAAATTCTGGTCAACTCAGGGTCCGAACCAACAGAATTTTTGAGTCTTATCGCCCGATCATTCCAATGTGAAATTTGAACGTAAAGTTTATCTAATAGCTCTCGTGATGATTGTTCATTTGTCCTTTCTACTTCATACCCAATGGAATGAGAATTTTCATGACATTGGCGTCGTTCATCTTCATAAACTACAGGAGTATGCGTCTTTGTCGGTTTTTTATTTTGTTGTTGTTTTTTTTTTAATTTTATTTTTATTTCACTTATTTTGAAAGCTGATTTTAGCTTATTTCAAATCTAATGAAAACTTTTAACTTTCTTTCACTACTTGTTTATATTTAAAATAAAACATAACTTTTATCCGCCATTAAGTTGTTCACGCTAGTTTGTTACAATCTGCGTTGGCAGCCACAGTTAGTGAAAATCCTACTACTTGCTATTGGTTGAATTGCACACACCGGTACTTTGAGGCTATAAGTAGCCAAACTTAAGACAAAGCACGATTTTGTTTGTTCAAATTTAATAAGTTTGAATTAACCCGTTGGTGGGTCGTTTCGTCTATCCGATTTGTCGGATTTTTATTTTGTTGTTGTTTTTTTTTAAATTTTATTTTTAGCAACCAGATTTGAGCTGATTATCTCTAACAACACACCAACGGGAATATAATTAGATGAATATCTGATGATTTAATACAAACAGATCACTTTATAAACACGAACTGTTTAGGTATTTTGTTTATTATCTGTTATTGTTTTGGTATCTTTCACCGGTTGTAATGGTTTTATATTTTATTTACCTATTTATTAGGTGGTTCAATTCACGATTGATATAGTATATGGTATACACAATAAAAAATATTTTTATTTTAAATTGTATTTTATGAGGTATATTTCAGCTCAGGTGAAAATATGTAATGGACTCATTTACTGTATCATCGATCAGCCGATTTAAAAAAAACAAAACGATTTCTCCACAATCAGTACCTTTTCCTTTCTTTTTCCGTAAAGCTCAGTACATACCTTGATTTGGCAACAACTGTTCTTGTTTTGGAGAGTTTATTTTTTTTTTTTTCATTTAGCTTCCACAGCGAATTCTACATCTTGAATCTTTCTACATAAGAAACTCACAAGAAGTAATCAAATCTTAAGCTAAAAATTATTACATATTTTAAGTCTTAACCAATGTTAATACTTATTGTTAGTGCTCACAATTTAATTAATTTAGACTATACTTATATGTATATATCGAATTAAATTTAGAGGTTCACAGGTTCATGATTTCGAGTGGATCTGTTCTTCTCAGACGTCTAAATCGCGGCTGTTTTAGTATCTCCCTCGCCAATTCGTTGGGATGTGCTTCTAGTTTTGAGTAATATTTCGAACTGAATTCTTTAATAGTTTCTTTAACGGTTTTGATCCCAAGGTCGTCTTGTATATTACTATTTCGAATGTACCAAGGAGCATGGGCAATACTGCGAAGTATTTTCGCTTGGGTTCGTTGCAGGAGTTCTCTGTTTGAAGCGCTGGTGGATCCCCATAACTGAATACCACATGTCCATATGGGTTTGATTATCGCTTTGTAAAGTAAAACTTTATTGGCTAATGACAACTGAGATTTTCTTCCCATCAGCCAATACATTTTGGAAAATGTAATTTTTATTTGGTTGCGCTTTGTTTCAATATGATTTTTCCACGTTAACCTTCTATCCAGATGCAAACCTAAGTATTTTACCATCGTTTTTTGAGGAATATTTTTATCGTTTAATTTCACTGGTGGGCAAGTGCGTTTGTTTAGTGTGAATGTGACATGAGTTGATTTGTTTTCGTTCACTTTTATTCGCCATGCCTTCAGCCAGTCCGCGACTTTGTTTAAATGATTCTGTAATTCCTTTGAGGCAATTTCAGGATTAGTGTGAGAGACCAGGATGGCCGTGTCATCGGCAAATGTTGATATTAATACTTTGTTGGTTACAGGTGTATCAGTTGTTTACAACAAGTATAATATTGGTCCTAGAACGCTGCCTTGCGGGACACCTGCATTAATATCATTTAAGCAAGTAATTGCGCTGTTTTGTTTGACCATGTATTGCCTTTGAAGAAGATAGTTTCCCAAAACTGAGTGAAATTTCTTCGGCAGAAGCTCTTTAATTTTGTAAATTATTCCATCGTGCCAAACTTTATCAAAAGCTTGGGCGATATCCAAAAAGACAGCAGCACAATATTTCTTTTCCTCGAAGGTGCTTTTGATTGCATTTACAATTCTGTGTACTTGCTCTATAGTACCATGTTGGTTTCGGAACCCAAATTGATGGTGTGGAATAACGCTCCGTTCTTCTAATATTGGGTTCAATTTATTGGACGATATGATGAGATTTGCGTTTCATTTTTCCCTGGCTTATGTATCATTGTGATCAAAGATATCTTGCATTTCTGAGGAATATAACTGGTTCGCATGATCGCATTGAATACAAATGTTATTAGTTTTACGCATTTATCTGGCAATTCCCTTATCATTTTTCCAGTAATTAGATCATGTCCTGGCGCCTTTTTCGGGCTTATGCAAGTTTTAATTGTATTCTTAACTTTCTTCCAGTTATACTTTATAGGTTTGTAGGATAAACCATCATCCGTTGGCTGGGGTAGCACAAAATAATTATCTTCTTCGTGTGGGACGAATACTGTTGCTAGATGAGCAGCAAAAGCATTGGCTTTTTCTTCATCACTTCTCGCTCAATTTCCAGTTGGTAGTATAATCGGCGGATTCGAATTTGTTGGCCTTTTTAAATTTTTTGTTGCCTTCCACAAAGAATAATCTGTCCTCTCGGTTGTCGAGAGATCACTTAAGTAGTTCTTTACGCGCTCGTTTTGTTCTTCGCTCAAAGCAAATCTTAGGGCCTTAATAGCTCGATTTAATTTCCACTTCAATAACGGTGATTTTGTTTGCTGCCATTGACGGCGAATTTTTTGCTTTTCCTGGATTAGTTCCTGTATATTATGTGACAGTTTATTAACTTTTTCCGAACTACTTATGCCGGGTGTAGCCCTTTTAGCAGATAATGTCATGACATCTTTTAGATTTTCTGCCGCCGCATCAATATCAGCTGGTGTGATCAGAGGAATATTAAGTACGCACTTTTGTTCGACTAGCCTCCTATATTGATCCCAATTAGTTTTCTTGTTTGTAAGACGGTTCGGTATTTCGTTCCTTAGGACGTCAGTACTCAATGTTACTATTACCGGTGACTTAAATTCTAATGGTATAGTTTGTTATTAGCTATCGATTGGCTTAAATAACTCAATTTGGCCAAAATTGTAGTTAGAGAAAATATATTTAGCATGACAGGATATAGTTGTTTACTGACAAATAAGAAAAAAAATTATTTAATCACAAAAATATCACACGTTCTTAATATTTTGTGAATTTATTTTGCTTTTCCTCCAACTTTTGAACTTGAAATTTCCCCAGGTGGTAATTTTTTGGTCAATTTGACCAAATTTATGCTGCAATCTATGTAATGTGTATTGACTTAGTATAAACACGATTTGTAGTAAGCTTTTATTTCTTTTTTTTTTTTTCAAAAAGGCTCAAGGCACTCCCAACTCTTTCGCAGTTAATTTTACCGTCCTACTTTACGCAGTAGTAGCCAAATCGAAGACGGGCGGCTACAGATCCGTCTCTGAAAACCACAACGTTGCATTGCTTCATGCCAACCTATAGTGCTGACATGAAAGGTGGGTCGGCCCATGGATTCTGCACTCTCAACAGAGGGTCATAGTTGTGTTCATCGTCATCACCGATCGTAATCAGATGATGAAAAATCCCTTTTGCATCCCGCCCCTATCGGGATTCGAACCCGGTACCTCCCGATCTAAACGCCGCAGCTTTAACCACTACGCCGTTTGCTCGGTAAGCTTTTATTTCACTTTGACCAGAATGATATTGTTATGAAAATTTTATAAAATTTGGTATGGTTATAAACCAATTACTACAAGAAAATTAAAACATTTTATCAACCGATATTCATTTATTTTGAAATTCAAACTTCTAAGGGAATTTCTCAGAGATCATAATAAAAAATTTGTAGCATTTGCATTTAAAAATTTGTCTTAGGAAAAAAGTAATTTTCCTTATCTTATATGAAAAGTTTCTTTTTTTCTCGTTTCTAATTCCTTTATAAAAGCTTGTTTTTTAGACTATGGCTTTTTATAATCTGGATTGCTTTGATTCTATCCGAAAGGGATTACTCTGAAGGGGATGAAATAAATTTGAAAGATTAATAAGCCATTTGTGTTTTATTTAAAAAGTTTTACTACTTTTTGATCACAGTCTTACATCCAATTGAATTTTTTCGCGCTATTTTACGCTAAATAACCTGTATTAATTGAAGCAGCAACGATGATTTGAATTGAATATTTGATTAAATATATTGAATTCAGTATATTTAATTTCAAATTATTTATATATATATATATATATATATATATATATATATATATATATATATATATATATATATATATATATATATAAATAAAAAATTTACAACAACAAAAATAATGCATTTTAAAATTCCATATGATTTTGTTCACGTTTCATTGGAAAATAAAAACCTTTATTCCCCTCTTTATATTGGTGATTTTACTTTTTTAGACTGATGTCACGGCTATTTATGTAGTGGCATTGTACTATACAATTCGAATTACAATTTCCGTCAGATTAAATGGAAAGGCAAAAAAGTAATGCATGTGTAATGTGTGATTCAAAAAAGTGAAATGGAAATACTTTAAGTATTAAATATTAGGGCGCTGTGAAAATGACACTTAAACTAACAACTTAAATTATTGATATATAATAAAATAATTATTTTGAAATTGTTTAATCGGTATGTTGTGTTTAGTATTGCTCATGCCAAAACCAACAAAAATGTTTATACAAGCCGTATTGTTTCTATGACGTATCCATATTGTTAATTTAAAATTGAAGTATGTAAAGATTATACTGGGTTACGACACTAATACTTACAGAAACAGTAGGTTTTTTTTTTGTTTATATCGCAATAGTACGGTTTGTATAAACATTTTTGTTGGTTTTTTGCTCATGCTGTTACTGAGTTGGGTTATGAGGGGAGTATAGGAAACAAAAACTATAAAAGTGGTAAACAGATTCGAATCATATTCTCTAAAGATGCACGCAAGGAAGAAGCGTCCTTCCAGCTGCTATGATTTTACAGTTAAAATAGAGTCTATATCTATCAACCGCAATATTTCATTTAGTTCAAACTGATCAAATCAGCGATGTCACTTTGCTTTGTTCACCGGGTTTGCCGTGACTATTCACAAAAGTCTAAATATGGAATCTTCAACATGATTGCTGTGTATGAATAATGGTGTACTGTATTTTAAAGCGTACAGGCCAGGTTTAGATGATTAACTTAACAGAACAGAAAAAAATGTAGTTGTGTACTTGCTGCTGTATTGCTTTTTGTTGAACATCGTCACACATCATCATACGAGCTTAACAGCTGCCCTGCGTTCTAAATATTTTATCTTGTTCCGTATGGAAAGGATACATAGTATGTATTGAAAAAATACACTTTATAATTAATCTGAAAAGGAGTTTAATTTGGATGTGACAAATATGCGAAGTAACTACATTACCGATGTCAGTAACCGAAATTAAAATAAATATTGCTGAAATTAAAATAAATTTTGTTTATATTATAAAAATATTGATATTTTTTATTTTCTTATAATCTATGAGTTTTCGACAAGCGTTGCGTTAGTTAAAAATATACTCAAAATTGTACGATAATGGTAGTAAGGTGCTGTTTTGGTTATCTTAGGAATATTTACAAATCGAATCTTATCTCTCAAACATTCAAATTACATTTAAGTTAACTCTGTAATTAATAACAAATTAATCAAAATTTAGCTTCTGTGAGCGATGATAAGATTATACAGTCGAATGACCAGTGGAACAAAACGACCTGATGAAGATTTATTTTTTTATCAAATCCACGTAATTTTAACTGTGCCTTACGGGTAAGATTATAGTATGACAAATCTAAAACAGCTTATCAATTTATATTGCAATTTTTTTTCGCGTGTATCAAAAAACCAATTCAATTTAAAAAACATTTTAACTTACTATGTTGTTGCTTTATAAATATAAATATAACAGAAGTGTTATCAGGGTGATAATTATATAAACACTTCTGAAAAAAATATAAACATCAAAGAAAATTTGCCTTAAAAGCCGCCGCTTAGATAAGTAACCCCTTCAAATATAAAATTTAATTTTTATATTTTTACGGTAGTCAATCAATCGATAATTTTAGAGATAATTTGTAATGTTATCGTAGGGTTTGAAGCGCGGAAGAAACTATGTACATTTGCTATAAAAAATAATTATTCTAATGAAATTGTGTTGATTTACTACGATTATTTTATTTGCGAGTATTTTGAAATTCTTGTTATTAAATATGTTGGAATGTGTTGTGACTGATTAAAGGGAGTATTGGGATAAACTCGTATTTATGTAATCTGATAGTATTAACCGTATCGTGTTATTTTTCTATTGATATCAAATTTTCCATTAGACTCAACAAGTAATGTTGTGGCGAAAAATATGAATTAGCTACGTAAATACTGGATTTTAAGCAACATTTTAAAGTTTCGGAATATAAATATATTCAAATTGGGTTTATTATAATACTAGCGGATTATCAGGTATTTTCCGGGTTAATATTAGAGAAGAAATTTTTTGAATTCCCTGTAATTTTCCAGTAAATTTGTTTTAAATTGTTTGCTTTTTGGTAAAAAAATATTTTTTATTTTTCATTGCGAGCAAACATATTGAGATTTGTACGATTGTCAATCCTTGAGCCCCATTACTGGTGGCTCCAATAAATTGAGAACTGAGTCAGATAGAAAACCATATTTGTGCTGTTTAGAAAAAGAAAACCATTTTGTCTATTGGCGCGGGGGAAACAAACAAAAGTTGCATTTTTGAAGACATATGCAATATTTTTGGCTTTGCAAAATTTTGAAAAGAGAAAGAAATATATAAATAAAAAGTACAAAATTAATTAAATTTGTCATAGTCATAATTTAAAATTTTATATTAAAGAATTTAATATTAATTAGAATTATACAACTAGATATCGCGCATTCCAAACTTTTTTTTATATTTAAGAAAGACTTCATCCCGAGTCAGAAAACCGCTCAAATTATTTCTCACAGAATGTAAATCGATTAAATTTCTGACGAAATATTTGTATGCGATATTTTTGCAGTGAGAATTTTTGTTTGCGATGATGTTGTATGCGTCTAACAGGTGACTATATATTTCATCGAAAATTTTTCAGTCTGCCACATAATTTTTTAATAAGATCTCAATACTCAACTCGAACCCGCATTGGAATGATTTTTTCTCGCAATTTGGCTTCATGTTTAAATTTATGAATAATGCAATAAAAATTATCGGGTCAGGGCAGAAGTTAGAAAAGATCGGGTCGGGTTCGAGTAATAAACATCAAAAAAACAATCGGGCCTGGGCTGAATCGGGTTTTTAGCAGTACAGTTCAGATCATGTTAAGTAAAAAAGAAAATGGGAAAAACCAACATCAATAACAATCAGGCTTCGTTGTTCCAATCCAAAAGCAGAATGATAATTTCCTTTGTTTACCAGGTTGCAGTTTTACTTGAAAGTGTTTCACAGACTGTCAAGCTTCAACATTTACGTGAACCTGGAACATTTTGGCTATAAATAGAGAGTATAGAAACATACTTCTTTAGTGTATACTCATTCCCTGGTATGATAAGTTGTAAGGCATTTTGATCCCTATAGAGATTAGAAAGGAACAGCATAATGGAAATGCTTATCAGGTGTACCAAATTTCGTGAATCTAATTTAAAACACCGACCAAACGGCGCAGTGGTTAAAGCTAAAGAAGGAATGCAAAACAGATTTTTCAGATTTATTATCAAACAATATTCCACACGGATGTTTTTGAGTCTTTTCTTTGGTAAAATCTCGATGCTTAATTCAGTTTGATTGATTTCTGCTTTTACTATTATTTAAATCAGTTCATAAAAAAAAGCTCGCGTCGAAACAAAATCATAATTAAAAAAAATATTTATAAAATTATATATTTAAAATTTGAGGAAACTGCCAAATCGATGATCTTTTTACGTTGATGGAAATGTGGTAATCCAGCATCTATCGGGGTGATTAGAATAAAAACAGTAAAAGAGGTTTGGTTGAATTGTTTTCCAAGATAATAAAGAACTGTTCGAAGAAATACTTTTCTGTAGTTAATACATCTTGAAAATTCCAACGATTATCCCACAACTGTCTAAAATGAATTGGTTATCGTGTAATTTAAGTTTCTAAATTTGCCTGCAATACTTTGGTGATGGCAAATGATACCGTCAATGTTCTAAAAAATAAAATTATCTAGCTAGGAAGTAAGTTTTTAAATTTAAATTCTTTCTGTGACGTTTATGACATTTTATGGAATGAAAATTCCACGACATGTTGATTGATAAATTATTTGTGAATTGTTTTAAAGGAATCATGCGTCTAAAGGTATTATTTTGGAGTAATAGATTCTCTTGGTATTAAAGCTCATATAAATATTAATAGCAAGTTATTAAGGGATGCTCTTGAATGATATCACGATGAGCTGGAGGAGGTTTGGGGATAGGGATAATAGATTCTCTTGGTATTAAAGCTCATATAAATATTAATAGCAAGTTATTAAGGAATGCTCTTGAATGATATCACGATGAGCTGGAGGAGGTTTGGGGATAGGCAATAGAAGATAGTGAAAATAAAACACTTTATGACAAGGGTAATAAATAGGTAATAAAAGATAATTCCCAATAATACTAATTTTGTATTTAACTAATAATTTTTTTGATATGTATAGCTTATTGTGTTTTACGAAAAAATCTCTGCGACATGTCGGTGGTATATCCCGCCATTTTTAAGTAGTTTGATTGACAATTACAAAAATTTCCAAAATTTTTTGAAAAGGAAACTTGATTTGAAAACGAAAACTTGATTGAATTTATATAATAAGAAAGAGAAAATATTTTCAAAATTAATTTAAATTCAATTTATACAATTAATTTAGAATGTTGTCGTTATACAACATTTTAGAAATATCCTGGACATTTACTAAGTTTTGTGATGAATTTGGAATCTGTTATGTACATACATATACTTTCCAAAAGGAGATGGTTACTCCATTAAGTATCTACAATTCTTCATTTTTTTTTTTGTATGTTAATACGGTTTGTATAAAATTCAAAGGGTCCACTGCGATGCTTTAGTCTGAAGCACTGACTAAAGAATTTTATGTGCTAATTCCTATGTTTCTCAAATAATGTTGTTATCTGGCCAAACAACATAAAGCTTCAAATTTTTTTTTTTTTCAACATTGTGGACGAGCACTGAGCGAGAAATTAAAATTTTTATGGATTTTACTAGTAGATGTCCACTGGAGCTGCTTTTTAACAGGCCGAAGATGAAAAATGATGAATTAAATTTTAATTGATGTTCAATGTCCCTCAGTTCTGAATAATATATGATTACATATAAGTTTATTATTTGGTAGATTGGTGGTAGGTCATGCCCAATTGTGGTATTGGGGAAGGGATGTCCAAATTCAGGAAAAGTCGTGACATCATAAGGATTACCACTGCCCAATACAACGGACAAATATTGTATAATATAAATAGTTGTAATTTATAATGTAAATGTCGTCTGAGGAATCGGGGAAGCATTTTTTTTTTTTTTTTTTTTTTTTGAGAAAAAGGACCATGGGCGAAAAGGTTTTGGGAGGTCTGGCTTTCTATTTTTAGTAATAAGTTTGATTTTCTCTAAGTTATAACCTCCAAGTCGTTCCATTAATGGATACCTCGAACGAAGAAAGATTTTTGAACTCAAGGATCAATATTGCAAATTTTAGTTCAAGGTTGTACCTATGAACTGTTTATCTGTGATGTTTGTCTCGTCAGACCAAGCATAAGCTCATAAAACCGTTTCTGATTGTAAAGCTTCTGAAAAAAACTAGGCCTTTGAAATCATTCGCAAAAAGTATTCGAATGTCGTATTACAAAAAATCACAAATCAGATAAGATATAAATTTTAGTTACGTGCATGTCTCTATAAATATCCATCATTCTTTAGTCACACTTAATAAAACAACAACATTTGAACAAGCCTGTGATGACTGAAAAATGTCCAAAACTTTGAAATGTGTACGTTACGATAACAAAAATTCTGGCGCCAAATCAAAAAATATTAAGATATTTTTTTTTGATTTGTAGAAGTACTTGCTGCCCATCATTCCGAAAATTTCAGCAACATTTGGTAAATGTACTTTATTTCAGACAGCTCTTAAGCCAAACGTTACACTAGATTAATTATTTATTTATTTAGTGATTTTACAGTTTACGAAATCCTACATTAAAAATGTATTTTGTACATACATATATGCGAAGATTTTTTATAACGTTAGTAAGAAATGGATTTTGATTGCTTTACTGATAAATAGTATTATCAATAATGATTTGTACAGTCGCAGTCTTTCAGGTGGAGTCTTTGAATTCAAAAGTAAGAATATAACCTATTTTTGAGTCGTTGTTATTTTGTTTGGGACACAGGTCAAATTTAACGTTTTCGTTCACTAACAAAATATTTTTTTATTTATTTATTCATCAACGGGGTAAAAAATCATTTTTTGATTACAATTCTATTTTACAATTTTACAATTTAGACTTAATTTTAAATTTTTAAAAGAACATTTAGAAATATTAAAATCAAACACATCAAAACTACAATTAAATTGTCGACAAATCGCCGGAACCGGAGCATTATGTGCGTAATTAGATTTAAATGTCGGCAAATATATAAAATTCCTAATCCGAGTAGGTTTACAGGGCACATGAATATCAATCTTTGCAAGTAGTTTAGGGAAGTCAATCGAACTGTTAAGCAGATCAGCGATGAATGTTGAAGCAGCACATCTACGTCTTACAAGCAATGAATCCAAATCAGCAATTCTACAGCGGTCACCGTAGGATGGCAAATTCTTTTTATTCAGCCACATTGGAAGGTTCGGATCAAATGGCCAATTCAATTTATGAAGATAGTAAATAATAAATTGCTTCTGTATTCGTTCAATTCTATCGATATAAATATTGTAAGCAGGATCCCAAATAATCGACGCGTATTCCAAATTAGACCGAACAATGGAACAAAACAAAGTTTTAATTGATTGTGTATTACGAAAATCTTTTGTGATACGACGAATAAAGCCAAGTAGAGAATTAGACTTAGCTACTATTAAATTAATATGGTCTCGGAAATTCAATTGATGGTCCAGGACAACACCCAAATCTTTAAATGTCATAACTCGTTCTAGCTGGTGATTACCAATAAGATATTGATGAAGAATAACTGCTTTTTTCCTGGAGAAGCTCATAGTCTTGCACTTTTCCAAATTTAATTTCAACTTATTCATAACTGACCATTTATACAGCAAATCAAGATCACTCTGCATTTCATTACATTGTTGCGGGCTACATACACTTCTTGATATTTTCAAGTCATCTGCATATAATTCACAGTCGCAGTACTGAAACAAAGCAGCAATTTCATTGATGAAGACATTAAATAATACAGGTCCTAGGTGGGAGCCCTGAGGCACTCCAGAATGAACTTCAATCATCTTAGATGTAAACCCGTTAATTTGAACTACCTGCTTCCGATCACGCAGATACGATCCAATCCAATCCAAAAACAATTTACTCACTCCAAATCTGTCCAGTTTGGCAAGAAGTAACTCAAACTGAGGTGAGTCAAATGCTTTCGCAAAATCAGTGAAAACCACATCAAGCTGACATTTAGAGTTAAAGGCACTGAATACTTTAGATGTTAAACTTAAAAGATTTGTAGTGGTAGAACGATGCCTGACGAATCCATGTTGTTGAAGTGATAATAAAGGTTTAACATTAAAATACAAATAATCAGAAATAATAAGCTCAAATAATTTTGGAATTGATGATAATATAGATATGCCACGATAATTTTTAATGTTGCTCCGTTTTCCGGATTTAAAAATGGGAATTATAATTGTCTTTTTCCATACCAACGGAAATACACCACTCCTCAGAGACGCATTAAATATCAGAGATAGTGGTAATTTTACCATATATAATAAAACAAAATTATTTTGGTTTTGTTACTTTCATAATGTGATATTTATTTTTATTTGAAATTGAAATTACGATCGTTTCGGATGTTACTCCTTTATCAAATTTCTAACAAACACTCCGAGCTCAACATACGAGCATATCTCAACATATCCAACCATACAAAAATATTGTTTAATATCTCTACTTTGTAAGTTTTTAATTATTGTCCTCCCGTTCATCTGGTCACCTTATGATGAGAGGATTAATTTTTTCATAATCATAGGCCCATCAGTTCGAAAGTGGATTAAATCCTCTTACAATTTTCGGAACTTATTAAAACTATGTTACCGATCTCTTGGCGGCGTACACGTTTCTCTTAATCGGGTATGCTGTAGTCGGCATATGGGAGGTTCTTTGCCGCCAAACTGGAATTGACCGTTCACTTCTATACGTGCACAAAAAAAAACAAAAACTTTGACTCACAAAAAAAAATTAAGAACAGAGATCAGACCCACTTAAACCCTTAACACCTCTCAACATCATCATCAATAAAAAGATTTACTCGTTCATCTTAATTGAACAATTTATTTAAAATTCAAACAAATAATAATCCATTCTTTGCAAAAAAAAACTACAAATCCCTAGCATATAATATACCTACTATATACATAATTATACAAATTAGTTAAAAGAAAAATATGTACAAAATTATGCTGGAGCATATAGATTACGGCAAAAGCCAAAAAAAAATTTAATAATCCAAAATAAACTTACCAAATTTCGCCAAGAGTACTCTCCGCTTGTTATGGAAGCTAAAAACAAAAATTAATCTTATATGCCCAAACACTTTCACTTTGAACACTCACAATTTATATTATCTAAAGAAAATTATTTTTAAAAAAACTACTCATGCACAGGATTAATACTATAAGAACCATTACATTGCTCTGAATAAAGATAAAGACACTATAGATTAAACTTAAGAAAAACAAAATTATAAAATTATGACTTGTATCCAAATTATTGTGAATCACTAAAGTTTTTTTTTTTTTTATTTGGTTCCACACCGCACAAAACTAGATTCTGCTCTCCACTGATAACGCCAAGATTGCCATATGAATGAGGCAAGCTTAGTCTGCCTTATGCAATATAACACTATGGGCTCTGCGTAACACTTTATTCTGCTGTTTAATACAAATGAGGCCCCGCTGCCGCCACTATAACGGAACTACTTTAGTAACAGGTTCATTTGCACTAAGATAGGTAACAAGACTTACCCACAAAACAGCAATTATAGCATATTTGGGGCGCACTATGAAGTGGAAGTTGAGATAATTCTCCCGGCAGTTCGTCAGCAATCCTATGTAAGCGAAACATTTCACATAAAAATTCGATTTAATTTAAACTGAAAAACCATGACGCTTACCGATCGGTTCAACGAGCTTCAATTTAATATTAATGTTAAACTTTGTTTAACAATGAAAATGTTAACTAGGACTACCTAGGCCACTAAATATACATATAGTACATATGTGTACTTGAAACCACTATTAATTTCGTAATTACACTTCACTAATTATAGATAAATTATCCACCAAAACTCTAACGCGGTAGCCTCAATAATAAACTGAACGATCAAAAAAAAATTTTTGCATGTTCCAGAAATTATTATAATTCATTTATATTACATAAAAGATGCACATAAAGCCCATTATACCATTTTGTGTGTATGCATTTACCTACTTATAAAAACAAAACAATACAAAATTAATTAAGTATATGTCCAATTTTCCCCCCTGACGCAAACGACATTGTTTCCAATTATATACCTATCCACACAGAATCAAACCAAAAAAAAAATGCATTTTACATAAGACCAAATAAGTTATTTATTTATTTATTTATTTATTTACCAACATAAATTTTGCATTACAGGGACCAACCCCATGCTTACACAATCTGTTTTGAGCAGGTGCTCATTCATAATAGATCGTGTAAGATGACGTGGTTTAACAACATATTAATAAATTAAAAATAAAACAGAAACTGCCACTTCATAGTTTAGGATCGCCAACACCACAAATTCACCCGGCAAAATTAAATGTTTTTCTCAAGTATCACGGTTTCTTGCAATTAATGTAAGGCCTCACTTGTACGATTTTGTACTTTATACCTTTAAAGTCACTTGGCTGGTTTCCGTGGTTGAATCTTTTTGAATTTTTGAATTTACATATCTAGATATAAAATAATATTTATACCATATTTTATTCACTCAACATCATTACTAGAGGTAAATAAACCGAAATAAATGCCAAACAAAATTAAAGTTCATTGACCTATATTATAAAAAAAATTCAAATTCAATTTAAATATAGTATTCGATGCTAAAGGCGGTCGGACACTATCATTTTTTTTACTTTGCAATCCTTCAATATTTTCCAAAAAAAAATTCAGTTTTTTTTTTCTTTTGATGGCCGTAACAACCATAGTAATTTAAAAAACGTCTAATTTATTTAAAATATATTTAATATTACAATAATAATTTATTGGTTTTTGTGAAGATACGTGCCTGCATTTTCACTAATTAATTCTATTAATCTTTAATAAATTATTTTAATACTAAACCGCAGGCCCACAATCTTTTGGCAAACCCTCTTATTAATTAAAAAATCCTCATCCTTCAGACTAAACAAAATCGAAGTATCTACCTCTATGCCCTCCTCCCCTTTCCGGTGTACTGAAAATGGTAATTAGTTATAGCATTCATTGAAAATATATTCTTTTTGCAGCTCCATAATAATTTTTATATTACAGAACAAACCAGATCCAGAGTAACCAAATAATTTACATGCATGTTAGAGGCATTTAATAGTAAATAAAAACTGTTTTGTGTGAAAAGAATTATGTGAAAACGTTTATTTGTAATTATCTATTGAATCATTTTAAGCCTCTTCGATGGTCCTGAGAAACCAATGCTTTTAGACACCTATTGTTCGCATATTTAGAGGGAACAAAGCAAAGTGGCACCTCTGATTTGATCAGTTTGAACTAAATGAAATATGGCGGTTCTATTAGATATAGGCGCTATTTTGACTGTAAAATCATAACAGCTGGAAAGACTGTAGCATGTCCCCCTTTTTCCTTGCGTGCATCTTTAGACCATGTCATTCGAATCTGTTTACTTACTTTTATAGCGCAAAGCGCTAGAGCGAGAATTAGGAATCTCAACTCAAACAAAGCCCTAGACCGAGAGGGATGCCTTATATTCCCGCTGTTGATGTCCATTAGTTAATAGAAATTCGAAAGGCGCTTATTCCATTTTCATGAACAAAGACAGACTAATAGACCTTAACCAGATAAGAAAAACAGTATCGCTAAGATTTCTAGGTAGTCGGATTCCAAAGTTATAGACGTGCAAAGGTTTACTTCACAATATATAAATACTACAATATAGTAATACAGAATACTTTCAAATGATTGAATGAATGAAAACAAAACCAATAAAAATGTCTATACAAGCCATACAGTACAAACAGTTAATTTATAAAAAAGTACCCTATATTTGTATATACATACATATAAATCTGTTTTTGTTGTTGTTTAAATATTATATGAAAAAAAAAAATACATGAACAAATATAGAGTACATTTTTTTGATAGGATCTGTGAAAAGAGCGAACTAGACGGCTTGTATAGACATTTTTATTGGTTTTGATCAAAACCAACAAAACTGTTTATACAAGTCGTCTCGTTCAGTCTTTATACGGATTCTATCAAGAAAATGTACTCTATATTATTGGTTTTGTCATATAAGACTTAAACAACAACTAAAACAGATTTGTTCGGACTGTGTATATTACATACAAATATAGTGTACTTTTTTATATCTTAAGTGTTTGTACTATAAGTATAGACATTTTTATTGATTTGGTTTTGCTGGAAATAATTTTGTTTGTATGTATGTATTGTATATAAAATGGATCTTTTTAAATTATATTCAGTGCGAGTTTACGACCATTTTCCAATGAAAAATTTTCAGCAGATTCAATAAATTTTATTTGGAAACAAAAGAATTATGTTCGTAAGAGGAAATTTGTTTACGAATTAGACTACGTCGATTGGTTGCCTGTTGAACAATTTTCATCATATAATGGTCGTAAGCCCGCACTCAACCAATGAAAATCGTATACGTGGAAATCAACTTATTACGTAATATAAAAGTTTTGTTCATATTTTAGTGTTGGTGCCTAATCGTTTATTCAAAATAATTAATTAAGGCTAAGCAGCCGATGGAAAAAACAGTACCTTTTAAACAGTACCTTAAAAATAAATAACTATGAAGAAAATATAAAGCAAAATAATTTGTTCAAATCACTTCCGTTGTATTTTATATTAATACAAGTATACTACTATCAGTTTACGAAAAATACAAGACGGCTTTCTACAAAACACTATATTAAACAACATACTATATTAAAACTATGTTTTATTGTTAAAATTAAAAAAAAAAAAAAAAATTTCAAGCGAAGTGACGTAAGTGATCTTTTTATAATTAATATTATTTTGTACAATTACAAAACACCAACAGTAATTTACTTAAAAATAAAAAAAAACAAATTTTTATTTTTGAATTTATTTATTTTTATTTATTTAAAATTACAACTACCTAGTTTCGATCTTGTAAAGATCATCTACAGGTAATTTTTGCAATTAGAAAACTAAAGTAAAAACAACTCTTATATATACACAAATTTTGTTTCACAGGTAAAAAAAATGGACTTATATATAAAAGAAAAAAAAAAAAGAAAAAGGAGGCGGACAAACCCACAAATTTAATAAAAAATAAGGGGTGTTGCACTTGTTATGGGTAGTTTTAAAGGTTATTTTAAATAAGGGGGAATTAATTTTTGCATCATCTGTGTTCATGAGATTTGTGGTGTTGGCGATGTGGTATGACTCGTATGCATCTAGTTTCCATATTTGATGTACTGTTTTTATTATTTTTGAAATAGTGGTATCTATTTTGTGGTTATGGTGGAACATACATATGATATCCAACACTAGATTTATTACAGTTGGCTTTTTCATGTTCTTTAAGCCTGGTGCTGAAATCTCTCGATGTCTGGCCGATGTAGGTGTCCTGGCAATTAGAACATTTAATTTGGTAAATTCCAGACCGTAAATCTTGTGTTACCTTATCTTTAAAGTTGTTTAAATCCTTTTTGATGGTTGTTGATGGAATGGTGACAAGTTCTATGTTGTATTTGTGAAAGACGCGCTTCAGTTTATTGGTGATATCGGGAAAGTATGGAACGCTGACTCTAGTAGTATTCACCGTTTTCATGGCTGGTTGTAATGTGGTGAGTGATGATTTGATGTGCTTGGCTTTGTGCTTGTTGATAATGATATCAGCAAATTGAGTAGAATACCCATTGGCTACGGCAGCGTTCTGAATAAATTTAACCTTCTCATCAAATTCCAACTGCTTCATAGGTATATTAAATAATCTATGCGCCATAGAATGAAACGCTGCTTGCTTGTCCGTCACATGGTGAAATGAATCTACTGTTATGAATCTATTTCTATTTGTAAACTTTCTAACAATTCCAAATTTTAGTTTATTATATATAATATTTCATCAGGAGTTAATGTTATATCTGTTAGTTTTCCACTAGCTCCTTTGAATTTATTATACTGCATCCTTCTGGTGGTGGAATCATTTCCAGCTCTTTCAACAACCATTTAGCCATGTTTTCTGTAGGTGTCGAGGTGTTTGTTGCAATTGGTCTCATCTTGTTACCGGGCTTATGAATTTTCGGCAATGCATAAAGCTTCGACACCTTCGGATTGGTAACGTGAAATTTGTACTCTAATTGACGATCATTCAATAAAGCTGCTATTTCCTTTGTTACATTTTTGGCTTGTTTGACCATGTTATTGAGAGGGTCCCTTGGATTGTTGTTTCTCCAAGTGTGTTCTTTGTATGGACCTTCGGCTATTGTTGATAATACTCGTTCATCGTAATTCCGTTTATCCAAAATGACGACTGCGTTCCCCTTGTCTGCTTTCAGGAAAACGATGTCCTTCTTTTTTTTGAGAGCCGTGATGGTTTTCAATGTAGATGAGGCTTGGCCTCATGATCGTGATCTTTTTATAATTAATATTATTTTGTACAATTACAAAACACCAACAGTTAAGTACTTTAGTTTTTTAAATGGAAAAATTACCTGTAGATGATATTTACAAGATCGAAACTAGTTGTAATTTTAAATAAATAAAAATAAATAAATTCAAAAATAAAAATTTTGTTTTTTTTATTTTTAAGTAAGTGAAAACTGTTGGTGTTTTGTAATTGTACAAAATAATATTAATTATATGGTTTATTGACTTTTGCAAAATAAAATTTTCCATTGTTTAGATGCTAGTAATACGATTACATCCTGTAATGGCTTTTACTCCGGATAACCAAACTCAGCAACAGCATGAACAATACTAAACACATACCGATTAAAAAATTACAACATTATTATTTTATTATGAATCAATGTTAAGTGCCATTTTCACAGCTCGCTAAGATATACATATAATATTTAATATTTAAAGTATGTGTGTATATACCTTTTATTTGTTTCAAATGTATCTACATTTCATTTTTTTGGGTCACTTACATACACATATATAATTTTTGAGACTTTCCATTTTAAGGTGCTATCCCATGGGAAAATTTTACTGAATAGTAAAATACGCCAAAAAGTGAAAATAAAAATCAAACACCATATAATACAACAAGGTGACAAAGACAAGGTGTGTTTTATTTTTATTTTTTTATAGCAAAAGTTTTAAGTGGAAATTTGACATTAAACCATAACATAACCAATAATTGCTAAAAAAATTATGTATTTATTATTATTCGATTTTTTATTCGTCTCTAAATTATCTAAAAAATTGAATATTATTAATACTCATATCATAATTTCATTTTTTCGAACAATTTCCGTCACAGAATAAAAAATTTAAAAAATCTCTACCATAAAATCGTCATTATATTAAAATTATTAGTGTGTGCGAGAATTATTTTTCGTCATATACAAATTTTATGTACGTGTGTTAGTGACACTCCTATAAAAAGTTCTCAATTTGATACGTTTTAGAGGAGTGTCACAACTATAGACACAAATATTTTTGTACCGATTCGGTTTTTTGTTTCATTCCCCATCTAGCAAATATATATTTTTTTCTTCCTTTAATTTTACTATTCAGTCAAATTTTCCCATGGAATAGCACCTTTAATCTGACGGAAATTGCAATTCGAATTATATATTGTGCAAGTTTGGTGCATTTTATGTTCGTTTTTTACGTAAATAATTTGCAATTTCGTTTGTACCGGATTTTCCGTTCCTTTTTTTTACATGATATTTTTGACTTACCCCCGTTAAAAGATGTTAGTTACATCAATAAACAATAAAAATTAAATAAAAATTACCAAAATTGTTGTTTATTTATTTTATCAACCGCCGAAAATGTATCTCGTAAAACTGTAAAAATTGAAATTGACAGGTCTCCGTATTCTTTTCTTCTTTTCAATATTTCCGGAAAACTTTTAAGGGATATTTTGAGGGTATTGCCAATAGAATACCAGCTAAGAGAATCCATTGAAATAACCCTTATCAATATTACTCTTAGCTGCGATACTTTTAACAATCTTAACGTCAGTGTTGCCCGGTTATTTTAAATTGCTGTTATATTATTTTATTCATTTTATGATTTTTTATTTAAATCTATAGTTAAGGGTCAAATACAGGATCAAACGGTTTGCGCAATAAAGAATGTTTGTGATGACCACGATAATAAAGAAGATACAATAATGTACACCACCCCAAACATCGATATACATGCATCAAAGAGATTCACAACAATAACACAAATAATTTCAAACATATTTGAATTTATTCAAATTATTGTGCAAGAACACAAACAGCGGTACATACGATGCGAACAAGTTTTTACAACACTCTTCGTTGCGCAAACTGGTTAATCCTGTATGAACCCTTTACGAACATATGAATCAGTGTTTTTGAAGTGCAACTTTTATAGCCGCGTATGCGGAGTTTTAGAAAAGTTAGTAAAACCAATGTACACATTAACATAATAATAAAATATACCAAAAATGTTTATACAAGCCGTATTATTTCTGTGACACACGCATACTATTAAAGCCAAAACCTACTATTTCTATAAGTGTTAGTGAGATTTTATTCTTTTTTTGATACAAACTACAGTTTAAAATCGAAGTATGGAAAGATTTTACTGGGTTACGACACTAATACTTACAGAAATAGTAGGTTTTATTTTGTGTTTGTAATAGTATGGCTTTCTACCGAGAATTTCTACCATTTTTGATACAAACTACAATTTAAAATCGAAACAAAAAATTACGTTATGCATCGTCCGTACTACTCTAAATTATTGTATATAGTATGGTATAATAAATAGTAAAGTAAATAATAATACTAATATTCCTCTCTCTCGGTCAAATATGTAAGTCTCTGTCTGCTGATTGTCAAAATTCGTTTGTTGTTTAACAAAACTTTATTGGAATAAAATATGGACGATGAAGCAGAGCAAAACAAACATTTTTGTTGGTTTTGTGCAGAGTCATTTAAATTATGGCTAATTAGTAAAATTGTGATGCCGGTGAGTGACATAATCTCAACAATTTACATTCCTTATATATTATTTAAATTTTATAACATTGAGACCCACCTAGGATAGTTTGTAATAAATGATGAATTGAATTAAACCATAGAATAGTTTGTAATTGTGCAAGTTTCCAAATAAAATAAAATAAAAAATTGGATAATTAATTTGTTTGTTGTTGCTCTTTTATAATTTATTTTTATTTTTTTGAGCCAATGATTTAAAATTAAAACAATTTTTTAAAATACTATTTCATAGCGCTTTTTAAAATGATTCCGAATAGGAATCGAAAGCTAAAGCAGTAATGAAGTTTAATTAACATCAACTCGGAATCATTTTAAAAAGCGTTATGAAATAGTATATTGTGTAACAAGTGAAGAAAACGAGTCATTGCTATCACTTGAGTATTGGAATTAAACATTTTCACACGAGTTACAACACACGCTATTTTTTCTACGATACAATAGTCCTGTAATATTTATATATAATTAGCAACATAAAAAATAACAAACTCGTACGGATCAACAAAACTAATAACTGAAACGTTCACAATATAATTGAAATGAATTTTGAAATGTCAAATAATAACTGCAACCTCCCCTCCCCTATTTTATACTCGAATGGAGCTAAAAGTTATCACAAACTGCTAAATCTATCTTTGTACAAAATTCCGACAAATACTATCAATATTTATGAGCATGCGCGAGGCAAAACAAAAATAATAAAAACGTATGACTGGAGGACGGAAGGACGGACACGACATTTTTCTACTCAATGTTTCGGGGTCCTGGTAACCTAATTCGTCAAGAAATGTGAAAATCTGGTATAGATTTTTTTTCGCGTTTACAATACTTACCCAAGTGGAAAAAGTAAAAAAAAAAATTATACTGAACAATTTAAAACGATTTTGAAAATGGAAATTAGAAAATGAAAATAGTTTGCAAATAAAATGCGGCTCATTAATTAAAATAAAAGTTACAAAAATATTTGCATGTAATACACACTTAGAAGTCAAAAATTTTAGTAAAAAATATAAAAATAAAAGAAATAATTTGTGAAACTAAAAAAGGGCTCCTTTTTCTTTATGTTTCGTATAATTGGCTTGTGCCCTTAAATTTATAGTATAAAAACAAGCAAAATTTTAGAAACCTTGGCAGCTCGGGAATTTTATATAAAAAATTATTATTATTATTTATTTCTTAATTCCATAGCACCTCAGACCATCTCAGCCCACAATACGAGAAAAGAAAGAAATTCGATTTTTCTAATATGTACACAAATTCCACAATCAATCAAATAATATACAAATATCTATACATAATATAAACAATTTTAAATTAAATAAAATCTAATAAAATTATAATTAATAAAGTAAAACTAAAAAACTAAAATTTAATTGTGAAATATGTTAATAATTACATGGTTTCAATCATTGTTACTAAATATAAAGATTATGAATTATAAACTGTAAAATTTAGGTTTCATTAAAAAAACAAAAAGGTAGTTGTGTGATAAAACAACAAAAATTAACGAGCTTCAAGAAATTCGTAACATTGGGCGTTGGGTTTATTCATTGCTTATATTCTGGACGTTCGGAAAGTGACGTAAATCGTCCTTTTATTTATTCCATTCATTTTATTCTATTTTTAATTAATTCTTTTATTTATTTGGAATATTCGGAACGCATTCTTTTTTTACTACCTCGAAAAGTGGAATAAAAAGAAAATTCCTTTTGACAGAAAATTTCATTTAAGTGAAATATTATATATGGTATATATTATTTATGTAGAAAAAATATTTTTAGTTTTATTACACGATAACAGTGTACAAAGAATACAAAAAATCCCAGGTTATATTTTTGAATATTGTATATCAATTAAATTTAACATAATATTATCTATTTTAACGTACAAATTATTTACAACTTCCATTAATTTTTTGAAATTATTTTTTTAATAAATTTAATTAATTTCCTGATTTTAAAAATAAAATAAGAATTCATGCTATGTCAAATATATTGCGTTTATCCCACACATGAGGTCACAAGATCAATATTCTATTCCTTCTGTAGAATGAATAAACGAAAATACGCATTAGCACTAAACTGAAACGAATGTTAACTTTTTTTGATATCCGGGCTCAAAAAGTTCCAATTTTGCGCTCCATAAATGAAGAAAAACGTCGATCGGTGTGCTGATTTGTATATACAGGTGCGATTAGATTCAAATATCTTAATGAGTCAGCACATTAAATAGCACATTAAATTATTCAGGACAATTGCAATGAATAATATTGTTTTAAAAAGCATCATACACTGTATTTCAGGAAATGTTCAATAATACAACTCAATAGGCATTTAGAATAAGGGGTAATATGATCAAACCTAGAAATGTTATTCACATATCGAATAATTGAGTTAAATGCAACTACAAGTCTTTTACTAGATTCATAATCAAGTTTACCAATAAAGAAATCTAAGTATAAAATGTGACTTATCAATAAAGAATGAGCGGATGCTTTTTTAGTTTCAATGATAATAGAGAGTCTCTACAAACCCGAAAAAATATTTTAAAAAATATGATTAATATGTTCAGCCCATGAAAGTTCTAAATTCAATATAAATCTCACGTTTCAGCGCTTTACTTGTATATGATAGAGCATGATTGTGAATCGCGAAAGACGGAAATGGAATATCAAACTATCCATTATTAATTCGTAAGAATCTTAGTTTTGTCAAAATTCGGTTAATAAAGTAGAAGAGATAGATAGATTAGAAAATATTAACGGACCTAACACGGAGCTGTGAAACTGCACGTTATGTTATAAGAGCGGATGGCACTTGACCATTATATTTAACGTACTGTATTCAAGTATTTAGTTACTACTGTACTTAGTTTTAGATAATAAATAAGTGTTTTATTTTTATGAGCCAATTAATATTTATAAATTAAACAATTTTTATTTGGTTTAGGGCTCTTTTTATTTCTTTTTAACTAATTGAAGCTTTAGCTTTCGAACCCCATTTGGGTTCATTTTCAAAAGCGTAAGTCTTATGCAATTTTAAGTAATTTTAGTAATGCTATGGCGCAACGTATTGAAACAAGTCTAATAAAACTAACAAACCCACATGAACAATATTCAAAGCAATGGACATACCATCAGATATGTTTAACGTCACAACCCTGTGTTTTGGTCTAAAACCAGATGGAAATTGAGTATGGTAATAAACCAATAAAGTTAAAACTTAGATAAAACAGGCAGAATGTATTATATATAATACATAGTACTAATAGTATCACCTTGGCAACTTTCCATTGAGATTGGGACTAAATTAGTAGAATTATAATCTTAATAAATTTTAAAGGGATTTAGTCATTACCAATTGCGTTATGTATAACTATTCCCATATTCATACATCTGAATTGTATATTTTTTTACTATAGTACATACATACTTCTGGCTTAGTATGTTGGCGTAGTACCTACTTACTACGCTACTTAGAATTTATGTATATTGTAACATTTACTCAGTAAAAATATTGTACTTTGGGCTAGCAAACTACATTTACACAGCACTGTATAAAATGAAAATATTGTAATGAAACAATATTCTTATTTATAAGTATGTATGATAGTTACTCGTAAATTCATTTAAAAGGAATAAAAATGTTTTAAGAATTATGAAGCATGACGATTCCACTACATACAGAACATTTAACATTTATTTTAGATTAAAATTTTCTGTTGCCTTTCGTATCAGACACAACAAAACAGAAAAAAATATTTCCAGTATTGTGTATGTACCCCGAAGCGTTTTAAGTCAATGCTGTTCGTTTGATTATTATTATTTCTGTTGCTGTTGCGCTCTTTTGGTTTTATTAAGTGGGTCAGAGGTTATAAATACGTCGTGTTCGTCCCTTGGAAAATTTAAAAATGAATAGAGAAAATACGTATTTATATAAGTAAAAATTATTTCAGTGGTGGATTTAAATTTGAGAAAGAGTGAAATCGTTAAATTGATGCATCTTCCACTCTGCCTATTGATAAATTCTCGTAAATATTTTTATACAAATTATATATTTGTGTGTGCGGGTGTGTATATTATTTTTGTTTATTATGAACAATATTTCTTATTTTTGCTCTGTTGAACAATACAACAAAACAGAATAAATCCGTGGGAAATGACGTGTGCCCGCAAGCGTGTGCCGACCGGCATCGCATAATGTTTTTCTGCTTTGCTCAAACAATTTTTGCTATTTTCCGTATATATAATATTTATAATTTAATGCTCAAAATGTATGTAAATGCATGCAGTTAATTTCCGTCATGTCATTAAGGAAATTTTACGAAAATAATTTAATTTGTCAACCAATTTTCAATTAAGTATATCCAAAATATTCTCCTTCTGGTTATTACCCTTCGACATTGTGCATAAGCAAATTAGATTCCGCAATCCCAAACATATAAATATAATTTTTGCACACGTTATAACAACCAACGAAAGGTAAATTTAAATATATCATGGGGATTTAATCTAGCAGGCCGATCAGGTAAAAGAAACATTGAAATATTTTATTTATAGATTGAATTGAACTAAACATAGATTTTTATCTAAACCTTCAACAACGAAATTGCCAACTTCTATAATACAAATACTATTTATATGTATTTATACAAACACTATTTATATGTATTTTTTGTAACACTACCACCCTTATCAACTGTTCAAAAACTAAAATCTTTTATTTTTTTTTACTACATGTCGAAGAAGTAACAGCCTCTGGCCTTAAAAATACGCCAATGAACCTGTTAATACTCGAAATAATTATGTGTAAACATCTTAAAGCATATTTGGGGAAGCGGACAGAATCATTTTCTGGAAATGAGGGAGTTTCTTATTTTTAATAAAAAGCGAGGAAATATATTGGAATGCCGACCAAATGTATTTTAGATATGTTAATTTTTTTGTAAAATCAACAAAATAAAATTAATTAAATTAATACAAAATTGGCATTTGGAAATATTTGAAAAATAAGGGTAATAATTACAAAACTATTTGTATGTGGCTCTTTTATTGTCAGTTTGACTAATCTATATTTTGATGGATTTACAGCGAAAGTTTTGCCAAATTAACAGGGCTATTTGAGAAGAGTTACAGGTATAAACAAATACAGGATATATTTAATAGGAAAACATCTCATTGAAAACAGTAAAAACACAATCGATTGACATTTTTTTTTCTCATAATTGACATTAAAAATAATTTACACGTGTTTTAAATGCTTAATACACCTCGTCAAAACTGGAAAATATCAATATAGTTCATATTTCTGATAATATTTGTTTTCTGATAATGCTTGCCATGTTTAGTGGCCTTTTTCTGCTCCGTTGGATTTTGACGCCACATAACCAATCGATTCACGTACATTTGCTGATATATTTGTTCAAAAAATTCCAGAGTACTGCAAATTGATAGGTCTAACACAAAATCATCAGGAGACTGGTGCCAATAATACAGAGATTGAGAATATACACAGTCGAATTGCGAAAATCAAATTAAATACGACCCACGAGGCTTCACTGCCATATTTGACCGTGCCACAACAATACAGGAATTGAGACAATGCTCAGTCGAACTTCGAAAATAAAATTAAATTGTCATTTTATTAGCTTAAATTACTAAGTTTCGGCTATACCTAGGTGTCTTTCCTGTTTTCGATTTTATTATTTTTGTTCGGTGATACCGGCCACCTCCGGAAGATAAGTTATGGTTTGGGCGCGCGCTCCAATTAATCAATAAATAAAAAATTTGAATACCATATAAAATTGTTTAATTAATTTTATTTTAATTCATCTCCGATTGAATAAAATTTCTAAATTTTTGATTTTTTGATGTCTTTTGCTCCAACTTGTTTATTTAAAGGGGTTCTCTACTCTAGAAATCCCCAACACTAAATATCTAGTGCAACAGTGTTATTTACACTAATATGCACTGGCACTGTTAATCTTGGTCTAGAAAATTCATTATTTCAATATTGAAATAAATAAAAAAAGGAAATTCTTTATTTCAGTATTGAATATTTGAATTCTTAATTCAATATTTATTAAATAGATAATAGATGGCCTCGATAGTTGGCTTGGTGATGATGTTTAGTTGACTTGAGTGATAGCCTCCAAATATCAAAACAATATCTACTGCTTATCGCAATTGTCTTAATATAGGAAGGTACCCAAAATCTCAACATGGGATTTTTCATTAGCTGATAACGAACACAGTGCCAATATAACAGTGTTGTATTGTCATTCATTAATAACAAAAATATGATAACAAATAAATTGTACAGGCAAGTACGCTATCTTTAGTTGTAAATTATACTTTCCGTTAAATAATTATTTTCTGGTTTGTTTTGCTATTTGTACAAAACGAATATTATTCGACTTTTGATATCCATCAACAATTTTTGTCTCTTTTCAAAATCATTCATGTTGGATCGAAAATATTTAATGCAGGTGAAACGATTTAATGCAGGTAAATAATAAACCCGAAATCTTCTTAAATTTTATTGTGTGTTCGATGGATTGAGTTTTGCCCTGCGGTAAAACAAATTAAATGGTAAAACTACTTGATATATTTCTTGTAATTTATTTCGAAAATAAATTAACTGAAAGATCTTTTGGGCAGTTGATGGTAACTACATTTAGTTGTGGTTTAAGATAAATTTACATTTTTAATAGATTTTTACTAAATAATTTACGGCCATAATTATTTATTATGTAATGTATTATAAGATTTATGTTTTGTTTAATGTAACACACTAAGGAAATTTTTCGTTTGTTTTAACCTAATTAAATTGTATAATTAGCTGCCAAAAATAATGGCCGTCGAAGCAGCAGGATCCCGTAAAATATCTCCTTTATAATTAAAACGTTATTTGTTTGTCCTTCTTAATACGAGTCCATCACGTCAATGGATTTAATTTATTCAACAAGATACTGTACGCACATATAATCATATACATTATAATATGATTAAGAAACCGAAAAAATACGAGTATGTTAACATATTTATGCAAATTATGTATAATAAAGTTTTTAGAATTTAATCAACAATTTCCATCTCCTTTTGGTTGTATACTCGTATACTCGTATGGATAGCGGCGGCGCGTGCGTAAAACAAGTAGTCACGTGGATAACAACAATTTAACAGCGATTTCATAAACTTTTTTGTTCATTCTCAATTTTTTTGTAATCCTTGCAGGCAAATATGTAAATTGGTACGTAAGTCTTATAACATTTCAGCTCACCTCAACTGTAGTCGAATTAAGCAAGCGATTTTTGTCTTCTCACGCATCGTTAAAGATTAACAGGTGATTGTGGTGCTTACTTTGTTTGGCATATCTGGGTAGTATTCTATGAATTTTATATAATTGTGATTTAATACTTAAAAATTAGTTTAATTGAATTTTTTCTTATAAATAAGCGTTCGAGCAGGTGAAACATGCACACATGTTATAAAACTGCTACTTAAAGTGATTATTAAACCATTATTTATTTAGGTTGGTCGAACTAAATATATATGTCCAAGAATTATTGCAGATAATTTTTGAAGTTTTATCAGGGACAGTCAATGGTGCTGTCGGAATTTACAAAACACGATTAAACACGATTGATATTGAGAGTTTAGTTAATTTTGTCTTAATAAAGGTATTATTCATCACAATTTAATATTTTTTTCTTTAGATGCTATTACCAGAGAAAACGTATTATATTGTGTTAGATATAAGGGAATGTTCTGCAGTTTTTACTAAATACACTTCTGTATCATTGTTCGTTTTGTTGTATATTAAATATATCATGTACTAGAATATGTTAAAGGATACCTATATTACAATAGGTTAAGAACAACAGAATAAATAATTATTGTTTACTTTGTTGAAATGTACAACTAGACCATGTAGATTTAAAAGAATAAAAACACATTATATGTTACCATCATCGAGAGGGTCTGCATTGTGTACTCCTTATATAACATGGCGTTGTAGACAGGATAATGGAAAAATAAAACTATTGATATTAGTATAAATATTTATTAAAAGCAAGCGAAAAGATGGATGTGAATTTCTTCCAAAACTTTCCTAAAATAACAAAAAACAACAAATTGTGCGAATGTATGAGTAAAACTACGCATTACCGAATAAATTACAGATTATCCATTAGGTAAGGGAACAATAAATCTTTTGTATTGAACCGCCTAAATAGTAACATGTACTATTTTTTCAATATTCTTTTATTGTTTTCATTATGATAATTTTGTAATTAATTTATGTTTATAAAAATATACTAATGTTCAATATCATACGTGGATTTTCCGAACGTTTTCCGATACTTAGAAACACCGGCCCAAAATCCTAAGTATATTTTTGGGTTGGTATGGATATAACCTAACAGAAAAAATTAGTCACTTGAAAAGTTAGAGGGGCTTTGGTCGTTTAGTAATCAAAAAACCCGATATGGTAATGTTCAATATCATACATGGATTTTCCGAACGTTTTCCGATACTTAGAAACACCGGCCCAAAATTAAAAGTATATTTTTGGGTTGGTATGGATATAATCTAACAGAAAAAAGTAGTCACTTGAAAAGTTAGAGGGGCTTTGGTCGTTTAATAATAAAAAAAACCCTATATTTTTGGGTTGGTATAGATATAACCTAACAGAATAAAGTAGTCACTTGAAAAGCTAGAGGGGCTTTGGTCGTTTAGTAATCAAAAAACCCGATATGGTAATGTTCAATATCATACGTGGGTTTTCCGAACATTTTCCGATACTTAGAAACACCGGCCCAAAATCCTAAGCATATTTTTGGGTTGGTATGGATATAACCTAACAGAAAAAAGTAGTCACTTGAAAAGTTAGAGGGACTTTGGTCGTTTAATAATCAAAAAACCCGATATGGTAATGTTCAATATCATACGTGGATTTTCCGAACGTTTTCCGATACTTAGAAACACCGGCCCAAAATCCTAAGCATATTTTTGGGTTGGTATGGATATAACCTAACAGAAAGTAGTCAGTTGAAAAGTTAGAGGGACTTTGGTCGTTTAGTAATCAAAAAACCCGATATGGTAATGTTCAATATCATACGTGGATTTTCCGAACGTTTTCCGATACTTAGAAACACCGGCCCAAAATCCTAAGTGTATTTTTGGGTTCGTATGGATATAACCTAACAGAAAAAATTAGTCACTTGAAAAGTTAGAGGGGCTTTGGTCGTTTAGTAATCAAAAAACCCGATATGGTAATGTTCAATATCATACGTGGATTTTTCCAACGTTTTTCGATACTTAGAAACACCGGTCCAAAATCCTAAGTATATTTTTGGGTTGGTATGGATATAACCTAACAGAAAAAATAGTCACTTAAAAAGTTAGAGGAACTTTGGTCGTTTAATAATCAAAAAACCCGATATGGTAACGTTCAATATCATACGTAGATTTTCCGAACGTTTTCCGATACTTAGAAACGCCGGCCCAAAATTTGGTCGTTTAGTAATCAAAAAACCCGATATGGTAATGTTCAATATCATACGTGGATTTTCCGAACGTTTTCCGATACTTAGAAACACCGGCCCAAAATTATAAGTATATTTTTGGGTTGGTATGAATATAATCTTACAGAAAAAAGTAGTCGCTTGAAAAGTTAGAGGGACTTTGGTCGTTTAGTAATCAAAAAACCCGATATGGTAGAAACACCGGCGCAAAATCCTAAGTAAATTTTTGGATTGGTATGGATATAACCTAACAGAAAAAAGTAATCATTTGAAAAGTTATAAGGGACTTTGGTCGTTTAGTAATCAAAAAACCCGATATGGTAATGTTCAATATCATATGTGGATTTTCCGAACGTTTTCCGATACTTACAAACACCGGCCCAAAATCCTAAGTAAATTTTTGGGTTGGTATGGATATAACCTAACAGAAAAAAGTAGTCACTTGAAAAGTTATAGGGACTTTGGTCGTTTAGTAATCAAAAAACCCGATATGGTAATGTTCAATATCATACGTGGATTTTCCGAACGTTTCCCGATACTTCGAAACACCGGCCCAAAATCCTAAGTATATTTTTGGGTTGGTAAGGATATAACCTAACAGAAAAAAGTAGTCACTTGAAAAGTTAGAGGGGCTTTGGTCGTTTAGTAATCAAAAAACCCGATATGGTAATGTTCAATATCATACGTGGATTTTCCGAACGTTTTCCGATACTTAGAAACACCGGCCCAAAATCCTAAGTATATTTTTGGTTTGGTATGGATATAACCTAACAGAAAAAAGTAGTCACTTGAAAAGTTAGAGGGGCTTTGGTCGTTTAGTAATCAAAAAACCCGATATGGTAATGTTCAATATCATACGTGGATTTTCCGAACGTTTTCCGATACTTAGAAACACCGGCCCAAAATCCTAAGCATATTTTTGGGTTGGTATGGATATAATCTAACAGAAAAAAGTAGTCACTTGAAAAGTTAGAGGGGCTTTGGTCGTTTAGTAATCAAAAAACCCGATATGGTAATGTTCAATATCATACGTGGATTTTCCGAACGTTTTCCGATACTTAGAAAAACCGGCCCAAAATCCTAAGTATATTTTTGGGTTGGTATGGATATATGGCAAATTTACTATTTATGTTTATATACATAAGAATATTAATTCAGTTGGATAAACTAATGTATTTCTAATTATAAACAATATAAATACGTGGAAGTAATTAAAAGAAGGAAATGTTCTATATTAAAGATATCATATAATATAATATGTTAAACGATACCTGTGAATTTTGATTTCTACGTTATGTACGTTATGTACCATATATTATGATTGTATATATACAATCATACCATCACACCATCATACAAAAATATGCATCCATCATACCACTATATCATCGTAACATCACACAATCATACTATCATATATACCATATTACCACGATACCATAATACCATAGTACTGTTATACCATCATACCATTATACCATCGTACCATTATACCATCATACCATCTTACCATCATAGGATCATACCATCATATCAACATATCATCATAACATTATACTATCATACAAGTTTTACACTTGAAATTGATCCATTTTACACTTGAAACTGAACTTTTTACATTTCAAATTCGACCTTTCACATTCCAAACTATACCTATTTTATTTCAAATTGATCCCTTAACAAATTACATATATGAATGGCCAATTAGGATGGAGCTTGGCTATTGCTTAACCGAGTATGATGAAAATTTACATATGCGTTGGAAATGGGATTCTAAAATGATTTTTGGATAAAGTTCTGTAATATGGTCAATAAGAATATAACTTATAGCTATTAAGCGATTATGATGAATTTTGACGTTTCCAACGAATAGAAGGAAATGTGACCCAAAAATTATTTTTAGACGAGGTTATGAGAAATTTATTTATTTATTTAAATATGCCAATATGGTTTCTATAATGTTGTCTATTTAGGTTTCTGTGAATCATGCAGCAGTTAAGGTTTCTTTAAGGCAGCCTAAACATACTATTTCAATTCAAACCGATAAAGATTATCTCCGTAACAATATTCAAGTTAAATTAGAAACTTTTCTTGCAAATCCATTGCTGTAAACTTTGGGTTATGTTCTCTAAGTATTTGCTGCCAGAGCGTTAAGTTTGGCCTTGTTAAGAAAAATAAAGTGTTTAGCGGACACACATCTCAGTATTGAAACTAATAACTGCAGTGCAGAGTTTCGGAGTTAGAAATATTATTTTAAATCCTACTGAGCCATATTCCAGAACTTTATCCAAAAGTCATTTTAAAATCCCATTACCATCGCCATTGTAAAATTCCATTTAAATCCGTTAAAAAATTGGCAAATTCTATTCTAACTGGCCATATTCCAAAATTTCATCTAAAATAATTTTAGAGTCCCAATACCAGTCTATCTAATGAGGATCATCTTAATCGGTTGAGAAATAGCCAAGTTCCATCATACGTGGCCCTATTTCAGAACTTGATTTAAAAATCATTTTAGAATCCCATTTCCAAATTTTATCATAATCGGTTGAGAAACAGGCAAATTCCATTATACTTATCTATATTCCACAACTTTATCCGAAAATTATTTAGAATTCCATTTCCAATACACAAGACGAATTTCATCATAATTGGTTGAGAAATAGGTAAATTCCATCATACTTAGCCATATTTCAGAACTTCATCCAAAAATCATTTTAAAATCCAATTTCCAATGCACAAGCTGAACTTCATCATAATCTGTTGAGAAATAAGCAAGATCCGTCATCCTCGGCCATATTCCAGAAATTCATCCAAAAATCATTTTATAGTCCCATTTCCAATGCACATTCCGAATTTCATCATAATTGGTTGATAAATACGCAAGTTCCATCATACTTGGCCATATTCCAGAACTTCATCCAAAAATCATTTTAGAACCCAATTTCCAATGCACATGTCAAATTTCATCATAATCGGTTGAGAAATAGGCAAGTTTCATCATACTAGGCCATATTCCAGAACTTCTTCCAAAAATCGTTTTAAAATCCGATTTCCAATGCACTTGAGCACTTTGAGAAATAGGCAAACTCAATCATACTTCGCTAAGTTTCAAAATTTCATCCAAAAATCATTTTACATAGAATGCCATTTCCAACGCACATGTCAAATTTCATCATAATCGGTTAAGAAATAGACAAGTTCCATCATATTGGTTATATTCCAGAACTGCTTCTAAATATCATTTTAAAATTCCATTTCCAATGCACAAGCCTAAATTCATCATAATTGATGAGAAATTGGCAAGATCCATCATACTTGGCCATATTCCAGAACTTCATCCAAAAATCATTTTAGAATTCCATTTCCAACGCACACGTCAAATTTCATCACTATCGGTTGAGAAATAGGCAAGTTTCATCATACTTGGCCATATTCCTGAACTTCATCTAAAAATCATTTTAGAACCTCGTTTACGAGGATTGATTATGTCAAATTTGACTAAAATCCGTTAAGAAATAGATAAGTTACATACTAATTGGCCATTTATATAATTTGCTATATGTTCAATTTGAAATGTTAAAGGTTCAATTTGAGGTTTGAGTAGCAGTGACCTTTCTTAAATAATATTTGTGTACAGTTTGGTTAAAATCGGTCAAGGCGTGTGGATTTGTTTAAACACGATACACATATGCTGTACATACACACAAACACTCACTTATATAGATTGCTCAACTGCAGACTAAACCCTAATCCAACCCCAACTCAACCCCAATTCAACCCGCAAACGGCCCCCAACTCAACGCTCAACCCAAACGCAAACTCTCTTTCAATTTAATCCCCAAACCAGCATATGTAAAACATTGGCCAACTGCTTACTATGTCAGTCAATAAATTATTTATAAAAAATATATTGTTTATAATTTTCTTCTGCTTATTATTTGTATTTTTGCTGAGTGAGTGTTTTTTTTATATACATATAATTCGTTCGAATAATTATAAAAATTATATTGTTAATAACAAATTAAAATTAAAATAATATTATTGTTAATTTGTTTGTTATAAATAAATATTTTCATCATAATTATACTTGTTAAGAAATAGTAATCAATTCAAAAAAAAAAAAAAAAAAAAAAAATTGAACGAGTCTCACACTAAAATCATTTTATTATGGATCTTTTGGAACTTTTAATATGAAGTTGTCGGTGAATTGTGTTTTCGATGAATTGTTATTGAGAAGAATTGTGATTTCATTGTGTTCAATTGTGTTTTAATATGAATTTCGTAAAATTGTTGTTCGCAGAATTGTGCTTCGATGAATTTTCGGGGAATCACATATCTATATCTGAATGTGTATTTGTAAGTATGTATGTAAGTTGTAAAGGTATGTTTATTGATACATACGTATTTAGATTATGACACATTTATTTAACAAGCTGGCTGTATGAACCAGAAGAGCCAGTAAAGGTGGAATTATACTAATTTAACTTGTTTACTGAGATAACTAATACTTTCTTTCAGATCTTAAATTTAAATAATTTTTAGTTCAGCTTATTAAGTAATACTTAGAATAACTAATTAATTGGATTTTAGTTTTCACAAATACGTGAAAAACCGGACTAAGGTTGCAGAATTTCTAGTATCCACCGGGCATGCAGTTTTAAAATTGTGTTGCCTTGTACTAACGTCATATATTGTACTAAAAATTTTACTAACTATTGACTACATAGTAGTTTGAAACCTGGCAAGTCTATAATAATAACATTCCTTTTCCACGTCTTTCGGTTTTATTATGTATAAAGGAAGTATAGTGGGCCCGACGTTGCCCGGGAGACAGGCCTAGGATTGGCCGTACACCCAATCCATCAATCAGGAGAGTGAAATATTTCATCAAAGAGGCGAAGAACAGGAGTTGTGCGGCCTTTGTAATTTAGACGTCAGTTTTTGTTTTGTGATTTCATTTTGACCACTTTTTGCAAACTGTTTTGTGAATGAGCCAATGCTCAAAATAGAGTGTACATATAAATAAATATAAATAAATAGTTAGTTAAGAAAAAAGTTACTTAAATTTAATTGTTTTCTTCGAGAAATTTCAGTAATCTTCAAATAACCAGACCATCAAAATGTGTAACCCGTTCACTTGGTAGGTTTGTGCATTATTGCTTACGGCAATTAACTTTAAGCGTTCAAACCTATAAGAAAACACCAGTCTTTGTTCTATTTTTTTTAATAAATTATATTGGTTAATCTCACCTAAACTTAAAAAAATTAAAATTTAAAACCAATAAAAGTCCGTGCAACTTTATGAATAAACTTAAACTATAATTTTAAAAAATTTATTAATTTAAAAACATTTCTTTTATCGATGACGGTAGTTAATTTATTTTATTTATTATTATTATTTTGGCTTTTATTCAAAACCACGGGAGATCTCATATTTAATGTTTTTAATTGGATGATGTTTTTGGGAAAATAAATATTAAATTTTGGTTGTATACTTAATTGTCAGTATTTTAGATTGTAACCTTGAAGACGATGTATCCATCTAAGAAAAATATCAGTTATTATTATTAATCTCTTTTGTGAGGTATTGATCACATTATAACATAATTTATTTAACAATTTTAAGCGTTATATAGATACAGTATACACAGTATATTCATAATGTTGAATTTATGATATTACAGTGTTTTATTTTTGCTTCCTGAACCAACATTTTTAAATTCAAGCAGCATATTTTCATATTTTCTTTATCGCACAGTTTATATAAAAGACACCACGAGAAGAAATTCTCTCGAAATTTTAATTTATGGTCGATAACTATGATAAGGAGGCCCTTATAATTTTGATGACACCTATAATAAATTCCTTAAAACGCGTGTAAATATCACACTATGTCAATATAACATTAAAATATTACTTAACAAATGTTGTTAAATATAAGCCTGTGATAAAAAAATTATCTGGAATTACTGCTCTCCAGCCGCGATATCGATTTCTAAGAAATTCGTAATTCGAGGTCTGCGTTTAGATTATTAGTTTAAGGAATTCACAATGAAAGTTTTGATAGCAGGTACACAAAATTTATGTGAAACCGCATTGTTTCCTGATTTATTCAATTATAATATTCATTAAGCTAATAGTAATTTTCTATATCAACAAAGTAAATACTATATATTTAAATCATTCATTTTGAACGTTCACTTTTATTTACCATAGCTAGTGCTATTTTAATCTTTGTTAAACGATAAAAATAAATTCCAATAGTTTCAAATGTTTAGATTTATTCTCACACAAGAAAATCCACAATAATTCTTTTGTTTTTGGTTTTAGCTAATAAACGGGTGTCAGAAGCATAAATTAAAAATATACAAACTCTCAAAATCTACATCAAGCTAAATAAATTTAGAAGTTAAGCCTCCAAATTATATACGTTTGGTTTTATCCCTAGGCGGGGTCACAACATTTTTTGTAAGAAATCTTGTTTTTTTTTAAATTATCCCGACGGCGCCTTTTAAATGTTAAACGATAATATTTTGGTGGATTCACAAAGCTGTGATGATGTTTTTCGGGTGACTGCCGAATTCTTTACCGAGTAATATGAACACAAATTCTTAATAAATCTAATTTCAAACAAATTTTGATGCTCTATAATTAACTTTAAACCAAAAAAAAAAAAAAAACATCTCGAAAAAGGTCAGACAAGAGGTTGTACAGTATCGAAGCAAGAAATGTATATTCATAGTATACATATTTATACTATACGTATTTAAGTTTATCAAACTAAATCTTGGTCAATTAGAAATTTTTTATTATATATGTAGTTCCTTTCTTCAGTAGCCATAACCGCACAAGTTATGAATCAAATATTAAATATTTTACGATAATTATATATACAAATATACAAAACAGATTTTTTGTTGTTTAGTTTCGGTTGAAACATTTTACAGCATCCATCCCCGCCTTAACTACAGGTTATTAAAAGTATATAGGTACAATTCGGAGGGATTGGAATAGTATTTCGGGGTTTTCATTTTAATAGCGTCGAACTACTAAATTTTTAAAGACCGATTTTTAAATAGTTAATTATAATTGTATAAGTGATTTACTTATTGTGCTTAACCACATATGTATATATATATATATATATATATATATATATATATATATATATATATATATATATATATATATATATATATATATATATATATATATATATATATATATATATATATATATATTCCCTTACAAGTAAATATTTTGGGTAGAAGCGTTATTTAACTGTCATTAGTCATTATACTCGTACTATGAAGATAATAAGGTAAACTATCCAAATAAAAGTTTGTCTAAATGTATTCGTTTTGGCACCAAATTATGGTCCTACTCAATTTCCTGAAATAAGCGTGGTAAATTATCGTAAGTGCTTGGATGCATGTAGAATAACTTTATGTTCAGTAAACTATGAATACAGCGCGGGTTATTTTATCAGTATGGTTCATGATTGTATACTTGTTGATATTTTATCAGTATAGTGCTATTGATGTTTGATGATGTAAAATGCTTACGGGAGGAGCCATTTCTAGGCCTGCAGAACACCCACCTGAGTGGAATACACCAAATCCCATCAACTCTTCTAAATACAAATATCTTCACACTAGTCAGTTGCGAAAATTTTTTTGCTCCTTTGTAAAATTTTGTGAGCTACGTTGTAAAGTTGCCTATCCCATAGAAATGTGACTGAGTAATTTACGCTAACTGCCACAGCATTTCACAGAATTTTCACAACTTTAAAACTTTACATATACTTTATTTATCAAATAAATCTAAACGAAAAATCTTCAAGCTATCCACTGCAATATGAGATAAGGATTAACTGAGATTGCTGCTGTAAACAAGAATACAACAAATAATCGAGACCCAGTGGTACACTGACGATCACACCATGTTTTAGGCTAGTAAAAGATGGCTGGTAGTATTTTTGTCGTCAACTACAGAGAGCTGTAGAGATGTCTTGCTATACATATACTCATATTGACAAACTGGTTTAAGAAATATGGAACGATAATTAAATAACTAAATAACTTATTACTGCTGTAATTTTAAATTTAATTTGGATGATAAGTAAGTTCGGTGAAAATAACAAAAGAAGAGTACATATAATATATTTAAGTAGGATTCGTGACATAAGTTGAGCATTAAGTACTTCGGACAAATTTTCATTCCATATGTGCCGAGTACCATATCGATATTAACACGGAGGTTTCCGTTACTCGATTAAGTTACGAAATTATTCGAATTATACTTATTACCGAGTTATTGTCGTACTCTTAAGACTTCCGCTTTCCACCACCCACACTTTTTCCGCCTGCAAATTCGATTAGTGGTTCTCCTAGCAAGGACCGCTTTGTTTTTCCGTGCAATTGTAAAACGGGTTTTCGCTTCTCTGTGAGCTATGTTCGGTTGCTCCTCCTCATCAAACCAACTATTTTTGGATTTGATTATACAACGCCTAGAGTCCGCTGGGCATCACTGGTAATCGAACTTTTCAGAGCCTTCCAAATAGTTTTTACTCTTTAACACCTGTATTTTATTTATTTATTTTTTTTTTAGCATTTTTTTCTAGAGTTCACTAAGATAGGATAGTTAGTTATCCCTTAGTTGGGATAGGGATATAGAAGATGAGTTCTTAATCAATAGTTCTTAATCAAGAACTAGGTGTATCTGTGATCTGTCTCACTTAGTCGTACAAAACCGAATAGCAAATTACAAGGCAAATTATATCAGTTACCGGCTTAGATTTACAGAATATTTTCGATAAAAATAAATTTAAATAATATTAGGGGATACTATCGAACTCTCAAACAAAAATATCAAAAACAAAAATCCCGAAAAACACAATTTTAAAATACGACCAACTACAATTTCATAACAAAAGGATTCTACATAATTTCTTGTCATCCTTGTGAGTAGGAGGACCAATGCTATGCGGCTTTAAGGCATTTTTTATTTTAATATGTGTGACAGAAATGTAAATAATAACATAATTATCAATATTTAAAAAAAAAATGATGGCTAGCCGCTAAGCGGATTTGGATAGCTTTTTCACAAATTTTTAAGAAACGTTCTAATTTCTATTGATATTGAAATTTTAATAAATCACTAAAGCGGGGATTTAAGGCGGCAGGCCCATCCTCTAAGGTAAACAACTATAATTAAAGTATCTTTTCAAAAATTTGTTATAATTAAAAAACTTGATTTTTTGGGATTAATTTTCTTTGCGGTATTAGAGGGGTTGAAAAATTTCGAACATCGAATATATGTTTCTTCTTTTTTGTTTAGAAAACGTCTCTTAAAAAATTTCAAGGAAATACGATAATGTTTAAAACACTTTTACTACTACAGTGCAATCTCTTTATAACGAAACCAGCTTAAAGAAATCTTCAGTATAATGAATTTTCGTTCGCTAAAATGGAAATTTTGTTATATGGAAATGTACTACGGCTAACCAATTTCAATACTTATATGGAAACTCAAATAAAACCAACTAATTTTTACTAACTCTACAGTTTGGTTAAAATCGGTCAAGGCGTGTGGATTTGTTTAAACACGATACACATATGCTGTACATACACACAAACACTCACTTATATAGATTGCTCAACTGCTGACTAAACCCTAATCCAACCCCAACTCAACCCCAATTCAACCCGCAAACGGCCCCCCACTCAACCCTCAACCCAAACGCAAACTCTCTTTCAATTTAATCCTCAAACCAGCATATGTAAACCATTGGCCAACTGCTTACTATATCTTAATCCAACCCCAACTCAACTTCAACAAAACCCGCAAATGGACCCCTAACTTAACCTTCAGCTAAACGCCAAACTCAATGCCCAACTCAATGTTCAATGCAGCATACATAACAAATTAATAAATAATTCTATAACCAGGTGTTTCAGGTCAATTCGTATGGGCATGTACCCGACCCTCTGGACATACAGGTTCCAAAACGTTTTCAAATCTCCGCCTTGACCATAGAAACATATTGGCGAAAGAAAATTCGAAATCTGACAAGCCGTTATCGAGATACCATGGGTACAGACATCCAGACAGACGGACGGACATTTTTTTTTTTTTTGATTTTTTAGACTTAGGGATTTTCAAAATGTCGAGAAAAATGGTTTTAGACCCACCAAATTTTTGGTCATTTTTGACAAGATTTCAATACTTTGGTCTTTTAGACCGAAGTAATTTGTAATGAGTTGTAGATTGTAGTTAATGTATATTTTTAATTTTTTAGAAAAGTAAAAAATAAAATTATTAAACATCATATTTTATCATTAAATAGAATAGCTAATAAAAACAACTAACACTGAAGTTTTTTCATATAAATATTGGTTTTGGATCACAAAATTGATATTAAATAATTCACTGATTTCAAAATTGTTGATGCCGCGTTAGCAATTCGAGGGAGGTTTTATGGGGTTTACATCTAAAGATGTGCACTTTGGAGTGTGTGGGTTTCGCGGTGAGGTTTTATAGAGTTTCCTTCTAAAGATGTGTACTTTTCAATGGACGAGTTTTGTTTCTGTGTCGCGAGAGTGGGGCTGGGTATGTTTTGGAGGTAGCGATGGTGGTATTTGTTTGAATGGGCTTTGGTTGGGTTGGGTGTTCGGCGTTTCTCGTGTTTTTTTGGGAAATATTTTTGGAGGGTCGTTTGATGGGTGTGGAGGTATGAGTAGCTGTAAACGTGGTTGTAATTTAAATCTGTTTGATGAGGATTGCGAACATTGGAACATTTTCAGAGGTATATTCGAGGAAATAAAGTGGCAGGTGAATTTTGAGTGATGGCGAGTAAACAGTTCATTATGTTAAAACAGAAGTTAAGTTCTACATGGTGATTTGGAGTCTATTGGAGGGGGAACCGAAGTAGAGTAGATTAATCTACCAGCTCCGTAACCTCCCAGTAGAGTGTGCACGACGTAAGCGTGCTGCCCCCTCCTGGATTTATATTATTTGGGTTATTTTCACATCTCCACCTTCAATACCACATAAAGCGGTCAACCGAAGGTCAAAAAGCTTAAAAAATACATGTTCGATTTCATATTATATGAAACAGGATTGCCTAAATACAAATACAGGAAGAGATGCCAAGGTTTATGATAAGTTAATTGGCTGTTTGACGTCTATTGGGGTGAGGGACCAAAGTTGAGTAGATTAATCTACCAGCTCCGTAACCTTCCAGTAGGGTGCGCATCACGTGAGCTGTTCTGGTCATGTATTAGGCAACTGCGTGATGGGTACAACTGTGTAAGGAGTAACATGTTCACAATTCCCAAGTGTACGTACTGCCTCCTCCTGGCAACCACTGGTAACTAAGGGCATTTGCCACATTTTTGGACATTTGGAACAGGCTAAAGTATGGCGCTAAAGAAAAAAGCCTTGACAAAAAACCCTAATCTAAGGTGGAACAGCATGTGCTGATGGATGAATGGCTGATAGGTTGATCAGTCCAAAGTATGCGGGCTCTCGACACCAGGCACCCTCCAGTTTTATTTAGCCTTCCTGTAGTAAAGCTGGGCTGACCTTCAGGCGATTTGCAATTCCCAGCAACTCGTAGTAGTAAAATCAAACGAAAGACGGGGCAGGAGTAGGAATATACGAAAGTGGGACAGCCCTCTCGAAGTGCTTGGGCTCCAATGCTACCGTCTTTCTCGCGGAACTACATGATGTAGTAAACATCTAGGAGGGAGAGCAATAAGCCCAGATAGTATGTATCACGTACCGGCTGGCAGTATTATCAAGTTCATTTAGAACCTGGATATTGACTGGACGGATAATTAAGCAGGGTCCAGCACAATTGATCTTTTAGGTCGCAGTGCGAGGTCTCCGATCGCCCACATGGCCCTCTAATAATAATAATAATATAATAAAATTACAAGTTAATTATGGAACTAGTAAGAATAGAGTTGGCTCCGTTACAGACACCTAGGTAAAGCCAATAATTAGTAATGCAATCATAACACACTTCCAACTATTCAATTTTAATCAGTTAAAATTCAAATTAAGCTAGCTTTCAATCCTTTAGTATCTAAATAACAAATTAAATGAATAATGAAAATTGGTATAAGTATGCCATATCGGAACAGAGAATTGGTTATTGTTGTTGCTATTTTTTTTGGGACTGAAAATGGGTGTGCCACAAATTCTTGTATGTATTTCAAAATCTTGCATCACAAAATTTTGCATCTCAAAACCTTGCATTACAAAACCTCGCATTACAAAATCTTGCATTACAAAATCTTGCATTACAAAATCTTGCATCACAAAATCTCGCATAACAATTTCCCGTACATATAGAGAATCGCGCGCGCGATTCTCTAAATGCACGGGAAATTGTTATGCGAGATAAGAAACCAATGTGATTAAATTGCACTGTGTTGTGATACTTGCATTTGCTTACAATAATAATAATTAAATCAAAGTGTTATTTTCATTTCATATTTATATCAACTCATATGTTTTTCAAATGTTTAATATATTCCGTAAGGTTTGGTAAGTAACTTTAAATTTAAAAATAAAATTTTAGATTTAAAAAACTTGATTTCTTTATAGAATCAATATGAACATTTCAATTGTAGCCTCTAACAAAGGAAATGACAAGCTGTTCGTAGATGGGTACTCATATCATTTAGCCCGAAAAACCAAAACAACTTTCAATTGGGTTTGCTGCAAGAAGAAAGGTTTCTCCTGCAAAGGACGGTTAGTTACTCAGCAATACAACGGCAATCATAAAATTATAAAAACATCAACAAATCATTCACACGAGCCTTTGCCTTTTGCAAAAACTGTATGTGACACTAACAATATTGTCAAACTTCAAGCTAAAAGTTGGGCAGCAGTACCATCCGTCATAATGAGATAAGCTATTACTATTACACCAATTAACTCCCGTGTATATTTACCTTCAAAAAGAGCCCAACGAATTAAAATTTTGCGTGCGCGCCAAAAAATAAAATACAGGAACCGAATAGTTCCATCCATAATGCGACAACTCTGCGAAGGACAAATAGTTCCATTGGTGTTTTGCTTAATTGACTGATTGATTGATTGATTGATTGTGAGTGTACGGCCAAGCATTATAGCAAGTCTCCCGGACTCCCGGGCACACACCGTACACTCGTTTAGACACAACAAAACCAAAGGATAGGATAGGATTATTAGTTGGGACAGACTCGACCCGATTACAGACACCAATGCGATCGATAGTTAGTAAATTATTTGTACAAAATACAATAAATAGGTTAGCACAATACAGCACAATCTAACTACATTAATAGATAATCATTTCTCTGGAATCCAGGGCCGGATACTCAGGACTCCCTAAATCCTAAATCTAAAACTGGGCTTAAAAAATTATTAATGTTGTAATTTCACCCTTCATTAATTTACCTGATAAAATAATTAATAAAAATTTAAAATAACAGCGCTTATTTCCTTATTAATGGTCCTTTTATATCCAATTAAAAATTATTACTTACTGCAACAAGAATTAACATAAACATTAAACCGTTTAAACATAAAATTTTACTTAAAACTAATCATCAATTTCCTATCGATCCAGAAAAGAAAATATATTATTATGAATTCAATTATTTTATAAAATTTATATAAAATGATTTAAATGATAATATTACAGCACTACAATACCTAGATTTATTAATAATTCAATAATTCAATTAGGTACTATAAGTATATTAAGAATCAACAAATAAAATTAACATACAAATTCCGAGACAACTCTGAAAACTAAATTTAATTAATAAACATCATAATAACAAATGTTATTACTTAAATGAATAATTATTATAACCGGATCTTCAGTATTCCGGAGCACACATCGTACACCCATTTATCCATCCCCAGCCGAAGGATAAAAGTAAATTGTTAGTAATTATTTAGTAAAAATAGTTAGCACAGGACAACACAATTTCTAAACTACGGCTTATTCACTACTTGTTAATCCTGGAGGGTTGATTCAAACTAAAATTTAAATTTGAAATTCGGGATTAATGTTGATCCCTATAATAATGATTAATTCTAGAACTATGTTTATTCTGAAAATTGGATCATTTATTAGTAAATTAAAAAGAGATCCCTTTAAGTATTTTAAAACTAAATTAATTAAAATATATTAATGGACAAAACAGAATATATTACACATTACAAAAATTAACATTTTATTGATTGATTGATTGATTGAGAGTGTACGGCCAAGCATTATAGCAGGATCTCCCGGACTCCCGGGCACACACAGTACACCCATATACATATAACAAAACCGAAGGATAGGATAGGATTATTAGTTGGGCCAGACTCGACCCGGTTACAGACACCAATGTGATCGATAGCTAGTAAATTATTAGTACAATATAAAATAAATAGGTTAGCACAAGACAGCACAATCTAACTACATTATTAGATGATCATTTCTCTGGAATCCAGGGCCGGATACTCAAGACTCCCTAAATTTAAATTAGGACTTAAAAAATTATTAATGTTGTAATTTTCCCCTGTCCGCCTTTCATTAATTTACCTGATAAAATATTTAAGAAAAATTAAAATTGCTAAGCTGAGATTAGAAAAACAGCGCTTATTTCATTTTTCATGGTCTTTCTATATCTAATTAATTAATTAATTCGTACTGCAACATGAATTAAAATAAACGTTAAAAACCATTTTAAACATAAAATTTGACATAAAACTAATCAGAAATTTCCTACCGATCAAGAAAAAGAGAATAAATAATTAAAAATTCAATTATTTTATAAAATTTATAATAAATAATTTAAAAATGATAATGTTACAGCACCACAACAGCCTAAAATCATCAATAATTCGTTAGGTACTTACTATAAGTATATCAAGAATCAACAAATAAAATCACTATATAATTTCCCAGGCAACTCTGAAAACTAATTTTAATTAATAAATCACCATAATATCAAACTCAAATCTGATTCTGAAATTCAGGATTAATTTAATCCCCATATTAAAGATTGATTCTGGAACTATGTTATATTCTGAAAATTGAATTATTTATTAGCAAACTAAGGAAGAGAAACCTTTAAATATTTTTAAACTAAATTAATTAATATATATTAATGAGCAAAACATAATATATTACATACAAGTATTACAAAAATTAACATTTTATGAAATTGCCTATGTAAACTCTCCCACTTCTAAGCTAAAATTCTAAAAGAATGTTTAAAAATTTTAAATTAAGTTATAATTTAAATTCACAGCACTTGTTCCATTAGTTATCATGCTCCTGTAAATAGTTAATTAATTGTTTACCTACTGCAACTAGATTTAAAAATATAAAGTTGAAAATATATATTTAACCATACTATTAAATTTAAACTAATCGGCAATTTCCTACAAATCTAGAAAAAAGGAAATTAATAATGTTGAAATTAATTATTTATTTATAAAAGTATATAATATAATTTAAATGCCAGAACTCAGGGTTTTATAAATCTAAATGAGGACATCAAAAAATTATTATTATTATTGATGTTTTAATTTACTAATCTAGTTGCCATAATTAAAATAAAACAAAAAATCAAAAACTACGAAATTTATTATTTATTATAAAACTTTTACTCGGTTTATGGACATATTACCCTGCAAATAAAGCCTGCAAAGTAAGTAAAATGATAAATCCATGAAATAAAATTGAAACATTATTCTCCTACAAAACTAATCGGTGTACTATACAAGCAAAATTGACGTTTACATGTGAAAAACTGCAACCTAAAACTTCAATCATATTCTATTAAGTTAATAATTAAGTTCAATACATTTAGCCTTTCGAAAATGTTTTCACATAATTCCACCTCGTTCACCATCTTTTAATCGAAATTATGAATGCATAAATGAATACGTCATTATGTGATGCAAACCAAAATCACAACTCAACTCAAATCAACACTTCCAAGTTAGCATTTTATTTATATGGTTTAGTTCCATTGGTGTTTTGCTTAATGAGCAAAAAATCGATGATTGGTATACGATCAGTTATTTTTCAACCTCCAAAAAACTTCGTTGGAACTAGGAATACATTTAAGTCCAACACGTATAATTTGCGATTTTGAGAAGACAATCGTTTCTTCAGCATCAACTTTCTTTCCGGAAGCCATATTTAAAGGATGCCTTTTTCATTTTGAGCAAATATACATATATGGCGAAGAGTTCAAAAAGATAAGTTAGTTCTCGATACAAATACGAATGATAAAAAGCTTGGATTTCGTACCAGCAAATGAAATACCTGCTTATTACCAGTAACTAGATGTGAAATTTGATGATATTAGAGCCAGGGCAATTGGACGTTGGTTTCAAAAAAACTACATTGGGCAAAACAATTGGAAGCCTAGATGTAGTCCCCAATTTTGGTCGATAGCAGATGCAGACATAGGTGCAGAAAACTTTTCACGAGCGCAAAACAGTGCGGAAGCATGGCACCGACGCCTTAAAGTTGTCATTGGCCGCCGTCATGCTGGAGTGTACACAATAATCGAAAATATGGCGGAGGAGTTAATCGTAGCAAAAGCTAATAAAGAAAGAAAATTAATGTGGAGAACGACTGCCTATAAAAAAAAATACTATAACGAAAAATAAAAAAATAAAACAAATACTAGAACAAAAATAGGGAGAAAATAAGTAAAACTGATTTTTTTAAGAGAATTGCTCACAATATCATTCTTATTTAATAAATTATATTTTATAATGTATCTATAATAATTACACTTACCATATTTATGTTTTTCATGTTTTTAACAATAAATTTGAACTAAATTAATTTATAAACAAAAATATTTTATTTAAATTTTAAACGTAGTATTCATTCTCCATTAAATCTGCATGGTCTGTAATGTTATTTTGCTATATATGTATTTGTATTAATTGCAAAATTTTGTATTTGCATGATTTTGTCATCATAGATTTCTTTAGCTGCAAGACACAATAAAAATATTTTAGAAATATTCCAAAAATACTACTAATTATTTTAGAAATACATACTCTAGAACGAAATCGATGTAAAAGGAAAAACTACGATATCATCGACCTTTTTTCGGAGATTGGAATATTTTCGTGTTGTTATTTTTCGTTATTTTCACTTTTCCCTCAAATCATTAGATTTTCAGTTCAATTAAATAAATTTAATAAAATCGAAAACGCTATCACGTTTTATTCGTGTCGTCATGGTCATTCGTACAGAATACACTATCTTATACTTACGAATACATACTCGTATAATATGGGTAGATATTTTGCTAAAAAAAAAAGTCTATAATCAATTGTAATTTTGTCTCATTCCGAAGTGTATCTAAATTGTTAGATATGCTAAAGAAAATTTTGGTTTTTATACCCGACGTAGACCATATAATTTAATGTAATCGATTACTATTTGATCAAAAAACACCAAAACATTTATTCTTTTGAGCTTTTTAAAAAAATTCTCTCATTCAATACTTTATACAAAACAGGGATATCCAACTTCTATAATTCATCACGTACATTATTCTGAACAAAAGATACTATTAATTCTTGATTTTTTGTTGTCTTAATATCGCACAACGAACTTTTCTTAGCTTCTTTTGATAATTCAAACAAAAATTTTCAAAAATAATAATTTTTGTATTCTGCGAATACCAGTGGGAATTTATATTTTGGTTGGTATAGAGGATAGGATGCCTTTTTATCATTAAGACTTCTGAATTCACATGCATATTATTACTGACGAGATGAAACGAGATAATGTTGTTGTTGCTGTGTAGATGCTGAGATGAAGTTAAGATAAATCGTTATAAATTTATGTTGATTGCCTTTATTTTTGTTGCTTTAATAATAATATTATAAATGATAATCATTATTGATACTTTAGTTCCATTCTATTATGATTTTCGTACTGTATTCATGAACCAGATTTTTTTTTCGGATCTGATTTAGTGGTTCCCATGACTTTATAATCTTTATTAGTTATTTTCATTTAAGATAATATTTTGCCATTTCGAAAACAGTGATGAAATTTAATATGTTTTAAGATTAGCTTAACTTTATTAATAATCTGGCCCCATAAGTCTGATTTGACAAAAATATATTTAAAGGGAGCGATTTTCGTTGATAAGTTATCTTCTCTATATTTAATGGCTATACGGACCATTTTTGTGTCTATGCCTGGTTCTAGTGGACCGCCACCTAAACCTATCTTCTCTATGCGTTCTATTAAAGCTGGGATACATATATATATATATATATATATATATATATATATATATATATATATATATATATATATATATATATATATATATATATATATATATATAAATCTTTATTTATATACATATATAAATATTATATAATATATGCATAGATATAGATAATATATAATCAATCAACAGATGACACAACTCTACCAAAATATTTAAAAAATTTACATCATTACAAAGTAATTAATAGATGAGAGATGAATGTACTTTCGAAAAATAAATTAAGCTTTACAAAAATACAATGAAATTTAAAATTAAAAAAAAAAAACATTGTATTTAACTAAAAATTCTTTCAAAATACATTATACAGCTGCCTGATTGCGCTTTAATTATGAGAATTCAGCTTGGGGCCAATTCAAATGAAACCCAAATAACACAACCAAGAGAAACCTTAAAAGATGCTAATTGGGTTTTTTGGGTCTAAAATTTTGTACTTCTTGACACGGTAAACTTATAGTTTCTGACAATTCAAAAGGAAAAAAAAGAGCCAATGAGTTTGAAATAATATTTCATTAATATCATTAAAAGTTTATTAATATTATTATTATTATTGCGGGAGTTGTAATACATTTTTTGGCGTTTGAAATACGTTTTTGTTTCATTAAACTTTACTTACAAAAAGTGGTTAGGCATCATGAAATATATTTTTTTTACTGCCCAATATAATTGACTTATTATTTCATATTTAGACAACCAAAAAAACAATAGGTTTTGAGATACGACCACTAAACGTAGAACTATGTCTTTGGTAGGACGATTGCTTAGTTAGAAGTAGTATAGGTTTTATTAAATTTAAATCGTTGGACCAAGTTTCCTTCAACTTAAAACGGTTGCCGGAATTAGCTTAGTTTGATCGTTTCATTTAAATTAAATCGAAACTAAAGAATTCAACAATAGCATAGTGTAACAGTAGTGTAGTCAAATAAAATGTCAGTGGGGGCGCGGCAAATTTACTTTTAGATACATATACGATATTTTTATTTGTCTTATTTTCACTGACAGTTTTCTTCTCACTGACCATGTTTTATTTACCGTACATTGCCGATTAGTATACCAAGGTACATTGAATGAATTATCTGTGATTTTTAGCATTAATTTTACCTCGAATCAGTACAGCTTTTAAACCTAAACAGTTTCTGTACAGTTTTCCACTGATATTTAAAATAAAATAAAAAAATATGTAATTTACATTCAATTTATATTTAAAGTATGACTTATTGCGTTTGGAACAATTTTATAATTTTAAATGCCAAAAAGTTGTGTAAATACAAAATATTTAAAAAATATTACAATTTAATTTTTATTAGTTTTAACACGTTAAATATGGCCTACTGTAGTTTCAAAAATGATTGAATTTGACCTACGTCTAAATAATTTGATGTAAATATAAGTACTCGTATATGCAATAAAATACAATATTAAGAGCGTTTGTGGTTTTTAAATATTTTATTTTTACTTACAGCTTACACTAACACATTGATAATATAAAGACGCAAAATTTATATGTACTTTAATTATTTTGTTAATAAAATTGTGAATTAAATAATATTAACTGAAATTTATTGTACTTTGACTTTTTACTTCCATCTTGAAAAAGTGTTTTTCCAAAACGATATGCTACTACATTTATTGAAGGCCACAGAAAACATCTCTTAATTGTAGTGAATTCCAAAAAAACATGTTTAAAGTGTGTGCTGTAAGTTTTTATAGCGCTCCATATTAAATTTGCTAAGTCTTAACTGTACACGCTTGCCAAATTAGAAATAACAAGCTTGCCAAATATGCATCTTGGTTGCTTCTGAAAAGCTTAAGACTGCTCTGCAAAAAGTACTTGCTTTTGCTAATTATTGTAAATTTGAATTGTTGATTCAATATTTGGCATTTGTGGGATAAATCGGTTTTTACTCTGGGAGTTCTGCTCTCTAAATTTGGGTAACAAGTAACAATAACATTAAAAAATATCATAAATTCCGTAATATTTACTTCTCAAGGCGACAAATCCAATATAGCAGCTCTACTCTTAGTATTTATAAAGCTGCCTGTCATAAACTTTAATTTATATTCGCGTGAAAGCCTGGTGTATTCTTCCTATAGAGAAACAAGAATATTTAGTAAAAGAGCCTCTGTTTAATTGATGGCCATAAATTTTAATTGCTGTATTTATGTTTCTTTAGTATTTAAGCTCAAGATTTCTTCCATACAATAACAACATCAACCACTTTTATTACCAATTTCATAAAAACTATAAAAAATAAAAATTTCGACGTCAGGGCATTTTAACAACTAAACACAAAAATAAATAAATAATTTATAATCATAAAATGTTATTGTTAATAGCAGAAGTAATAAATCTTGGTACACATTTAAAAATATCGCGCAAATCATTTTGAGCAATTAATTGGATTTATTTCGCTGAAATGAAATTAATTGGGTATTTCACTGAAGCAATTGTATCTTGAATGATAATTAAGCAATCACTCTCTATGATGCAACAAGATCAAATGACATATAATAAACGTCATTTTTGAAGTTTAAAATATATAACAATTAAGTGCAAATACATATGAAAACCAACTACATATTTAATAAATTCGACGTCCTCGACCAAAAAGAACGATTAATATTTAAAAAGAACCCTTGGTATTTCTTACCTTTTTTATTTTCTGAGTTTTAATTTAAAATAAATTCAAAACCAAAGTGGAGAATGGGTATGGACTCCTGCTGTGCTCCTGAATTTATAAACAACCCGGAGGCTAAACAAAATCTAAAATGATAGTTTTGTTTGTTATGTTGTGTTTAAATTATACTCGTCCAAGTATATACTCTTGGATATATAAATGATATTTATACAAATATACTATACAATTTTTTTATACATTTAATATACATATGTTATATTAAATATTATAATATACATATAGTTTTCCCCTTTTACAGCTTAGTTTTCGATAAAACTGCAAACGTATGAAAATAATTGTTTTATTCGTCTTGTAATAAAGGTTGATTTCCGAATAGGATTTAAATATGTGGTAACGTCTATATTTCGATTCAAAAGTTTTTTTTCATGTAACTTAAAACTGTAAATGCAATACGAACATACATTTCGTTCATTCATCGGTTTCAACTATTTTAATATTTCTTCTAAATGTAATAAACAAAACTACAAAAATATAATTAATTGATAAATTAGATCCAACAGTATATTTTTTTTAGAAATTTTTTACAAATCCCTAAAAATTTCCCTCGAATTGTTGTTCTTCTTTCTGTAAATAAACTTCACAACAATCAACGATGGATTGTTTGGCTGCTCGACATTGTTGCTGACAATAATTCGTTAGTTCTTCGCATTTACAGACACATACAGAATATATATACAGAAATTCTATTGTAGTGAATTGGCTACTGGACTATAGAATAATCTGTTGTCTAGGCATGGCATAAGATCAAATTATTCCATTTCACTAAAAAATACAGTTAATCCATAAAGTACCTAGTTCTTCTATGGAATAGTTGGTAACATAGATAAATCTCATGCTAAATTTAAAAAAAATCAGATATACATAAGTTATTATCTACAAGCTGTTTTATTTGTAGTATAATATATTGCTATAAAAACGATTTAGAGTATTAATTTGTTATTACATATGTACCACTCACTGAAAAATCATACATTCGACTAAGAGATTTTTCAAATATAATAAACCAACCCTACGTGAAATACGGCAATATAATGCATGCATAAAATTAATAATCATTCTCAATTTTCTCTAAAAATTACAATAAAATTGTATTTGATTAGTTTGCCCACATATCACGATTCATAAAACATTTATTCTACTCGATAGTTTGATTTGGCATGATTTTCTGGTCACATAGCCATAATACCAAAGTATTACGTATTACATAAATATAAATTATGTAAATTGAAATAAATTGTAGCGTGAAATCGATAAATATCGCAAAATTATACGGTTGAATAGAGAGCCAAATTATAAATTAATAAAATAAACAATTTTCATAATTAACAACGATAATAATTGTTATGATTATTATGTCAAAATTCTTAATCATTTTTGAGGAAAGAGAGAAATTATGAAGAAAAATTATGACGAGAATACAAATTATTAAGTTTAATAATTTTTAGGTTTCACCTGCCAATCGTTAGCGACAAATTCATAAAAAGTTACCAAAAATTGGAGATAAGTTATTAATAAAAAAAAATTCACACGAAATTTACAGGCGACACATTTTTATTTTTTGTCACTTAGATATAATTATGGGTTAAACACTAATTTCTTATCACAGTTTTCGGTTTTATGTACACCGAAATAACTAAAATACGGACAAAAAGTGTTCTGACGACCAAACAACACAAAACAATTTCTTAATCAGGACACTTCATCTTTATTTAAAGAAAGAAATTAATGAACCGGTGTTTAGTAAATAAAAAGGTATAGGTTGTTAGAATTTTAGATAAAAATCAGTTCAGATGAATTTTCTTTTCAAAATAAATTTGAGACTTGAGAGAACGACCAAATCTAATATAGCAAATTGATGTGCCTTTTAATATTTTTGAAAAAAAAATTAATAAATCTATCAATCGTAGATTGATTGTTTAATTGAAATAGGATGTATTAATTTCGGTTGAATGCGCAATAATCATGATTTGCATATTGTAGAGTTATTTTCATAAGATTTTTTTTTAAATTGCATAGCTCGACTGAAACTGACTTCATTTTTTTGAGAAGAATAAATTTGGAATGGGTAATAGATGATAATATTTCATATTGTGGACTTGGTTAAATAGCAATGACAATAAAACCAAATGACGAAATTAGTGTACGAAGTAAGCTTCGCTGCGCTGAAAAAAATGTTTTTGGGTGAGATTTTCAATGCGTTTTACTTTTCCGTCGAAAGATTTTTTTTTCAATCTCGAATTTCTAGTTGTCAAAGGATAGAACCAATGCTTAATTGTTTTGTATATTACTACAACCCTTTGTCAACCCTGTCCTTCAACAGTTTTAAATCATCAGGAGGAAGCGTTTTAATTGCAGGTGATAAACGTATTACTAAGTATTTTGTGTAGTACCACTATAATTGTAATTGCTGAAATGTTGCGGCTAAACGATAGAATCTCTTTCATTCCATTCTGTGGTAGCTATCATGAACGAAATGATTCATAGTGAATAGAAAATAGGCTTTGACTTTCACGCCAGTGGACGTGTTTTTTTATGAAAACCATTTTTTTTTAACTTTTTTTTTGTCGCAAATCAAAATTTACGCCAACGCTCGAGCCATGCAGATATCATCCCGAAAACTAACAGAAAAGGTGGAGTAAGATGAAGAAATCGTTCTAAATTCATTTTCTTATAAGTTCGGTAAAGTTTGAGGGTCAAGGGCAATGATCGAGTGAAGCCAAAAGAAGCTGATGTATGTATATACTTGTTTCAAGCAAAGACTCAAATGAGGCTAGGAATTAGCGCTGCTACTGGTGAAAGTGTTGCTGTTTTTTTTGTGTTCCAGCTTTTTTTTTGGTGCACTCTATTACGAATGAGCTGATGCTCAAAATAGAGTGTGCCAAAAACTATGTAAATTCAAAAGTGACCAATAAATAAATAAATAAACAGTGTACATAGCGAAATAATTTGTAGTATATCTGGCATCGTACTATTATGTCAAAACATATTGTTATTATTTTAATGCTCGACTATCTACACTTGCAAGTAGGAAATTTTTGTACCACTGGAACACAGTTATTGGGTGCACACGTGGAATCTACCATTGCGATATTATAAAATGTAGGATATTTCACTCGAACGAAAATATATGTAGACTCTACATTTTTTTAATAATTTATTTGTGTTCAGTACTTTTATAATGATTCTACATATTTTCGATAGACTCTACACACAGAAAAAAATAACATATATGTTATGTTATTTTTAAATAACATTCCATGGTATATGTTATTTTTTCTGTGCTCTACATTTGCCGGATTGTGAGTAAGACGCTATGATTTAGCAAAGACATGAAAAATCATTTTTCTGTAAGCTACTTGTCTCCTTGAAATGTATATTTCTAAAGCTCTATGATTTTTTCAATAAGAACAATAATAATAACAATACAAATTATTATGTAGTTTCGAGATAAATGTCCAATTTTCGAAGTGTAATGTTACGTCTTTCATTATACCTGTCAATTTTACGATAACCAGTTATTGTTATATACCGCTTTTTAGCAAACCTTTTTCTACGTAATCCACTTAGTTGATTTTTACTTATTTTTCGCGTAACGTTCTTGTAACTTAAACGCAACTTTCGTCCGATTTTTCTTTATGAATTCAAATTTGGAACTAATGCTGCCGAAACTTACTAACATCAAATGAATTATAATGATTTTAATTTGTGCAAATGTTAGAGATATCGCACTATTTTGATTGTAATCTTTGGCATAGATAGTTCGGAAATAAAAGGAGAGACGACATATTTTTTAGCTAACGTTTTCGCTATTATGTGAAAAACAAAAATTTTTTATTATGAATTAATTTCGCGCTGTACTCCCCTGTCTCCTGTATCAGATTATAATAATCATGATCCCTCAAAAAAATTTAGCCATACAGTGTAGGCATTAAAAGTGCACATTATATTAAAATACTTTCAATATAGATATCTGCTTTTTATTTATCCAGAACACGGAAAGATACCACCTCTATTATACACATGTGAAGTTAGACCAGATCCCAGAAAATAAAAAAAATAAATCAGGCAATACTAATAAAATTATCCAACATACACTCATGTGTGAAGTTATTCAAGCCCAGGTTTTAATTATATTTAATTAAAATAAATATAATTTCATTAAAATCAAATCAATGAAAAACAAAGAAAATCGAATATAAAGTATTTTAGTTATGTACTTCTAAAACAAAAAATTCATAATTACCAGTATTGAAAATAAATCGCAGTATTTTCAATTTTTTATTATGGCGCGCCAAAATTGAAAATCTCTCGGATTGGGGCTACATAGTTTTAAAATGAGCATACAAGGGACTAAATATTTTGCTATTTCTACGATGATTGATATGTTGCAAGTTGCCGAAATATGACCTTTGTCTTGCAACTCAATAGCATTTACCCAGTTTTAATCAGTTCTTATTGTAGTGTGCCAAAACTATAAATCTCTCGAATTTGAGTTACATAGTTTTAAAATGGGTATACAAGGCGCTAAATATTATGCTGTTTCCACGATCTTGCAACTTAAAATGAATAAATGCTTGCTGGTTTGTATTTTCAAATGCCGTGTAACGTATGTTTTTCAGAATGAATCCGGAGCGGGTTGGAAATCTAAAACTTTAAAAGTATAATTAATATAACAGTCCTAAACCAACAAACAAAATTGTTATTCAAGTTAAACAAGATGATATAACTTTTCTGGTGGTCTCCATAAATGAGATAATCAAAGTAAGATCTTTCTTCAACAAATAAAATTAAATTATTTTTTAATTTTAATCTTTACTTCTGTCCTAAATAACAGAAACATAATTAGTAATCTTAAAATCTTTATCGAAAACTTAACACGTTCAAATGGAAAAAAGCAATAAAACGAACATTGTTTATTTATTTTTATAAATAAACTCGTAAGTGATATACAGTGCTGGGGAAAAAAAAATGGGCAAACATTTTTTATTACAAATTGGAGACTTTTTTGGCTAAAATTACAAAACTTTTGAAAGCAATTGGCTTACTGTTTCATTTTAAATACATGTATGACCTAATTTAAAAAAAAAAATATACCTGCAATTTAGGGGCAATTTAAAATACCAAAATATTCAAAATACGTTGATTGTAGTTAAAGTAATGGAATAAATTAAACACTTTACAGTATTTTTTAATTTTTTTTTGGTTTTTTACTGATTTATAGAAATTCTATCTTTAATATTAATATTTTGTTGGACCGCCATTTGCTTCTATTACAACGATACACCTCTGATTCATTGACTTTGATAAATTTTTCAAAGTCGTAGAAGGTATGGATTCCCAAATCGTCATCAATAAACTTTTTAAAGCTTGAATTTATTCTGGGCGCTTTCTTGCTACTTCTAACTTCATTATAGACCAAATATTTTCTATGGGATTTAAGCCTGGACTGTACGGGGGCCAGCGCAACACATCGATATTTTTTTCTGGGAAGTACCTTTTTACGAAAAAAAAACAAGTTTTTAACAAATTATTTATGTTTATCTGAAATCCCATTTTTCTATCTATAATTCAAAATTAATAACTCATAACTTTGGCGGTATGGCACGGAGCGTTGTCCTGTTGGAAAATAAATCTGCAAGTTTCGCCAAAAAGCTTTAACACAGAAGGCTCAAATTCGTTATGTAGGACCTGCAGATAAACAGCTGCTGTAATTTTGGAATTAAGGAAGCACAATCGACCGGTTTCATTTCCTGAAAAGCAACCCCAGACCATAACTCCTTCATTTTTCGGTGGAAGTCTTAAAAGACATTCGTTGCTAAGCCTCTCGCGAGATTCAATCCTTACGAGAATTCTTCCATCTCCAACATGCAGCTTGAATTTTGTTCATCGGAGAAAATCACTTCATTCCACATCTCTTGAGTTCAAGAAACATGCTCCTGGGCCCATAGCAAACGTTTTTTTTTCACTCATAATGTCAGGTCAACTCAGGCTTCTGGACTGGTTTAAGTGCTCTCAAACCAGCTTTAACAAGTCTTTTTCTCACTAAGCTGGCTGAAATTTGTTTTCCCGTTGCTCGATCAAGATCCCCTCTTATGTCCGATAAAGTTTTAAAACGGTTCCGACGACATTGTAATATTAAAAAATGATCTACCACTGGCGTTGTCTTTCTGGGCCTCCCAGAGCCTTTCTTTGTTTGTGTACTGCCCATCGCTTGCATTTTTTAACATTCCACACGACAGTACTTTTAAAAATGTTTAATCTTTCTGCTATTTCACGCGAGGTTAAATTTTCTCGCGCCAAACTCAACATATTGCTTTTACACTGCTCACTAACTTTTCCCATTTTTTAAACGAAAATTGCACTTTATTCTTTATTTGACTAGGGTCACCTACAGAATAACTTAATCTTACAAAATATGCACTCAATAAAATACTTTCAGGCAATAAAACATATGCACCCTAATTACGGCCAAGAATGGTAGGCGTAAAATAAACTAATTGCTTGCCCAATTTTTTTACACGGCAGTTGCTGGGTTGTACCGCCGTAATAGAGGCAAAAGGCGGTTCAACAAAATATTAATACTGAAGATAGAATTTCCACAAACCAATAAAATACAAAAAAAAAGTGTTTATTTTATTCCATTACTTCCACGCCCTTAAGTGTCAAATGGGATATTTTGAATATTTTAGCAATTTATCGATTTTGCCCCCTAAATTGTAAGTATTTTTCATTTTTTTTTTTAAATGAGTCATAAATTTATTTAAAATAAAACATTAACTCAATTATAATTAATATTATTTTGTACAATCACAAAACACCAACAGTTTTCACTTACTTAAAAATAACAAAACCAAACTTTTTATTTTTGAATTTATTTACTTTTATTTATTTAAAATTACAACTAGTTTCGATCTTGTAAAGATCATCTACAGGTAATTTTTTGCAATTAAAAAACTAAAGTAAAAACGACTCTTATATATACAAAAATTTTGTTTAACAGGTAAAATATAAAAATAAAAAAAATATAAAAAGGACTCATATATAAAAATAATAAAAAAAAAAAAAAGAAAAAAAAAGAAAAAAAAAGAAAACGGAGGCAGACAAACCCACAAATTTAATTAAAAAATGAGGGGTGTTGCGCTTGTTATGGTTAATTTTAAAAGTTATTTTAAATAAGGGGGAATTAATTTTTGCATGAGGAGGTTAAATTTATTCAGAACGCGCCCGTAGCCAATGGGTATTCTACTCAATTTGCTGATAACATTATCAACAAGCACAAAGCCAAGCACATCAAATCATCACTCACCACATTACAACCAGCCATGGAAACGGTGAATACTACTAGAGTCAGCGTTCCATACTTTCCGGATATCACCAATAAACTTCAGCGCGTCTTCCACAAACACAACATAGAACTTGTCACCCGTCCATCAACAACCATCAAAAAGGATTTAAACAACTTTAAAGATAAGGTAACACAAGACTTACGGTCTGGAATTTACCAAAATAAATGTTCTAATTGCCAGGACACCTACATCGGCCAGACTTCGAGAGATTTCAGCACCAGGCTTAAAGAACATGAAAAAGCCAACTGGAATAAGATCGAAAGTAGTTGTAATTTTAAATAAATAAAAGTAAATAAATTCAAAAATAAAAAGTTTGGTTTTTTTATTTTTAAGTAAGTGAAAACTGTTGGTGTTTTGTGATTGTACAAAATAATATTAATTATAAAAAGATCACTTACGTCACTACGCTTCAAAAAATTTTTTTTTTAAAAAAATGTTTTATATTAACTCAATTGCTTTCAAAAGTTTTGTAATTTTAGCAAAACAAAATCCAATTTGTAATAAAATATATTTGCCCAATTTTTTTTCCAAGCACTGTATATATATATATATATATATATATATATATATATATATATATATATATATATATATATATATATAATATATACGAGTATATATACTTTATTTGTTTTTGGTGCATATGGTGCATATACACTAGTACATAGAACTAGTCCACACTTACGTGTTACCTCATATTGGGTGTGTGAATATGACTCCGACCTTTTTTGTTAAAATAAAACACATTTGCTTGTTTAGAAAATGAAAGAAATATTTATTGAAAGTATGCTCCATTTGCAGCTAGAATTTTCCCCCATTTTTCAGGCAGTTTACGGATTCCCTCTCTGAAAAAATCTTGGTCTTTGGAGGCGATCCAATCATTAAGCCATTTTTCGATCTCTGCGCGAGAACTGAACCGCTGTTCAGAAAGAGACGACTGCATCGACCGGAATAAGTAGTAATCTGAAGGAGCTATGTCTGGTGAATACGGCGGGTGGGATAGAACTTCCCCGTCATGTCCTTGTAAATAATTGTTCACAACGTTTGGAACATGTGGTTTTACATTGTCATGCTGGAAAATTAATTTGTTGTGTCTATTCACCCATTCTGGTCGTTTTTCCTCTATAGCTCGCTTCAAACGTATTAGTTGTTGTCGGTACACATCGCCATTGATAGTTTCACCTGATTCCAGCAGTTCATAATATACCACACCTTTCTGATCCCACCAGATACAGAGCATAACCTTATTGCAATGGATATCTCGCTTTGGTTGCGATGGGCCAGCTTCACCACGATTCACCCAAGATTTTTGGCGTTTGAGATTCTCATAATAAATCCATTTTTCATGTCCAGTAACTATCTGATGCAGAAAACCTTTTCTTTGTTGTCTTTGAATCAGTATTTCACAAATGGTTTTTCGACGTTCGAGGTCTCTTTCTTTTAATTCATGTGGAACCCAGTGTTTAGCTTTTATACAAACCATACATTTATGACCATGACCAATAAATTTATTTTTAATAAACTTATTGTATTAATTATAGAAGTAATCAAATGATAGCCTTAACGATATCCGTTTTAAAATTATGAAAGGAACATCCAAATAGACCAAAGATACAAAAGTAATCGTTATGATTCTGTTGCAATCTCGATACTGGGTTTGCAAAACCAAGGTTTGACCTTGAGAAAGACGCAAAATATAACTTTTCAGTTCTAACCATTTAAGACGGTTCATACAAATTAAGACCTCAAAGATGATGCTTCACACAAATTATTGACCAACTTAAAAAAAAGGGTCTCATCAGGTAACAGTCTTGTGGCTTCAAGCGACTGCAATTTAAACATTTTAATTCAATCGACATAATTATTATGACTGCTAAATGGTATATATTTATACATTATGAAGGTACTGTACTCTCTGAATTTGGGCTTTGTAAATCTCGTAATAAGGATTCCATATCAGGCTACAGTATTCCAGATAACTGTGACATAAACTTTGGTATAAAGTAATAATAATAATGCTGAATTTTTATATTCTGCTTTGGACAGATCTGAAATTTGTAATATTTTTTTATTACTTTTAGAACGTAGAATATCTGTTTAGGATACTCGTCATCGTTTACTTTAATATAGTATTTTTTAAACCGAAGTAAATCGCACATTATACCATAAACCAAATGATAGTTACTATATATAATTAACCGTTGTTTATCCAGAAAACATTTATACAATGTTATTTGACTCACTAATAAAACAAATAGATGCTGAAAATGCTGAAATTAAATTTAAAAATGCTTAACCTTTCTCAATGTTTCTGATATATTTAAACTAACACAGCAGTTTGCATTTTAGGTGCAGTATTCAACATATGCTGATAAAAATCGAATATCAAAAACAAAAAAAGGAAATAAATTTAAAAGATTTAGACGTAAGAACCGAATAGTCTATGATTGTACATATATAAAAACTTCTGAAGGAAACCATAATTAATATTTCTTTTAACGTCTACCTTTTTCCTTTTTTATGAAATTTTAAATTTGTTTCGGTGGCAAGATGATTTTTTTTGGCGTTACTGAGAATTTGGATAATAAATTCTGTAGCAGCGCGGCTCGAAAAGCGCAACATTGAAGTATATTTATAATCGTAATAAAATATTATAAAATGTTTTTTATTTATTTATTGGTGGTGATTGGCGAATATAAGTAAATTTTAATTGATTTTTGGGTATTAGCTATAAAATTTACTATGGTCCATAAAACACATTTAATGAATTACATGAAAATTTAATTAGTGTTAACAATCAAAACTGAACGCAACTTATTAAGGCTACTTCAGATCCAAATTTAAGATTTATGACAGTTACATGTATTAACATTTATTGGACATAGACTTAAAAAATAGGAGAAATTATCCCACTTTTAGCAATTCAAAATAAAATGTCTTAATATATTCATGTAAGAGCTAGGAATGCAATTTAGCCTTTTTTTAACAAAATTATAAATCAAGAATTTATTTTTTCTCACAAATTCACATTTAAACTTTATTATTATTTTAATATTTTGGCATTCATTTAAACAAATTAAAATTAATTATTTACTATACATCGTTAATTTTATATAATGCACAAATTCTTTTGTATACTATACCCAACTTACATGAAAGTTTAATTTTTTAAAAACCTTATAAAATCATTACACTATACTTTAAATTTAATATATTATACATTAAATAAATAAAAATAATTTAAGATGCACTTAACATGTTAAAAATCTAGTCTTGATTAAAATATTATTAGAATTCCATCCTTAATAAGCGATAAAAAAAAGAATTGCATATCATATATACAATTCTTTTGTTTTATTTTAACTAAGACTACTTCTAGTTAAAATCCTATTTTTGTATGCGTGAAATTGAAAATTCTTTATATGTATTAAAGTATTTATATTGTTAAATTCGCGCTAATTTATGATTTACCAACAATTTTTTAACTATACACTACTGTCTATTTCTTATATTTTTATTTTTATAAGCTTGTATAATAAATTTATATTCTCTGCAGAGTTTGTTGGTGTCAGTTTTAAAATTAATGTTTTTCGCTGGATCTAAGCTAATACAGGCAGATTCCAGGATTAGCCTGGATTTTCCCCATTTCTCGTGGTAAATTATTTTTGTACAATCACATAAATGAGAAATAATAGAACTCGAAACCGTATCACAATAATCAAAACAATTTACCAACACTATATGTACTCCCGACGTTATAAGATAAACATGCCATACTTAACTTTTGATTTTATGTATTTACACAAATTAACATGTGATGTTTATTGACACAAATTTAATTAACTTACAATATGTATATATATATATATATATATATATATATATATATATATATATATATATATATATATATATATATATATATATATATATAAATACAATAAGAATATATAACCAAGACACAAATTTAATGTATCACAATTTAAACAATTTCTATAAATTAAAAACTATAACAGCAAATAAAAAGGCGCCACAAAACCTAAATGTAATCGTCTCTATATAGAGGTTTCGATTCATTATATTGTATTCATACTTCGCTTATACCAGAAACTGTTGAAATTTGTTTCCCGAAACCAAAACTGTGTTTATTTGCTATTAATAGTAATAAATTAATAATTAATATTGCTAAAATAGTATGTATGTATATACGTAATCCGACTAATCACCACTTTTTCGCATTTACAATATTAAATCCCATTTAATCGGATTAAAGGCAGAATACATATTTAAATTAAAGATTCAATATCAATACTTTACCAAACAGAATGCATAGTTTTCAAAAACAAAAATAAAAACTTACATAGACTTGAAAAGAAATCAACTTGTCATGATCTTCATTGTTATCAGAATACTTGAAAAGGTGGTATATTGAATATACACAAAAGTCTAATATTTAATGGACCTTATTGTGTTTGATCATTAAATCGAGGTACAATAAAAACGAATCAAGAATATAAAAATGTATTTTAATAATGTCTCTGCATCTTTTCATATAATAATTTAAACCAAAACACATAAATGATTTTTAATAATCAAATAAAAGATTTAGATTTTAAGAAAATATTCGAAAAGGTCATTTTTTATTATATTTAAATAAACAATATATTTAACAACACGAAACCCCTGGTGTTACGTTATACGAATAAAGCATTCAACGAGTTGGGACATTTAAGATACAAAAAGGATTTTAGTTGTATATAAATTATTAATAAGTATATAATAAATTATTAAAATTTAAGCAAAACATTATATTCTGGTCGGCTAGTTGAGTTGATCTTTTATCGTTTTGTTGACCTTTTATGGTTCTTGCATCTAAATTTAACTTCCAAAACTGTACTTTGTTTAGTTTGTTTCAAAGGTGTAATAAATGCGAATATTAAATTAGTTCATTGAAGCCACAATAATTACCCCGTTTAACGCCACAGGCCACCTAAAATAAAGGTATTGTTAAATTATAACTTTTTGAGTTTCATTACAATTTGAGGTTATAGGTGACGAATTAAGTGTAGAATATACATACATATATACATATATAAATATATATATATATATATATATATATATATATATATATATATATATATATATATATGTATATATATATATATATATATATATATATATATATATATATATATATATACATATATATATATATATATATATATATATATATATATATATAAATATATATATATATATATATATATATATATATATATATATATATATATATAAATATATATATATATATATATATATATATATATATATATATATATATATATATATATATATATATATATATATATATATATATATATATATATATATATATATATATATATATATATATATATATATATATATATATATATATATATATATATATATATATATATATATATATATATATATATATATATTGTTTATAATTTAGATTATTTAAATTTTAATCAATGTTCTTAAAAATTTGGTGGAACTTTGTTTATTTTTGTATTTAAAATTGATTTTAACTTAGATTCTTTACGTGGTTTCGACTTTAAGTACATATTAGAACATATTTTGCTGCATTGAGTTTTACCTCACCATGGAAAGGGAAATTTGAATTTCACGAACTGCACAAAATCAATCTTCCCCGTCATCATGTTGCTCTCGAAATGATCTTCCCATCATCATAATTCATTTTCTATTATAAATTAAAGGTAGGTATGTTACAATAAAAAGAAACATTTTGTAGGAAAAGAAAAGACAAAACGAAAAAATTCACCTTCTTCAATTTTTTGTGTTGTTTCAATTGTCTTTGAAGACAAAATTTACTCTGCTGTATACGTTTTGTGTTGTTCTTACAAAAATAAAAAATATCAAGTTCGGTATGCCCTTTGTCATCTCATAATAAAGGATGCCGATTTTTTGTAAAACATATAATACATATTTATATTATTTATATAATTTATCTAAAAAAAATGTTATAGATATACGAGTATGTTAGACAAGTCACACGCATTTTCTTTATAGTTGTTAATACTATTATTATATTATTTTATTATTTTTCTGTAACAAAACAATAAAATATGTCAGGTTCTATACAAAATATAATAAATTTTTGGATTCAACCCACTTGACTTTATCTATAACATAAAACAGAATTGGTATTTTTTTATACAATACAATAAAGGCTTATTGAAAGTAAAAATTTTCGAGAAAAGTATAAGAGCTGTAAATGTTACATAACAGATGTATAATATTGCGGCTGACCAGAAACAATACATTCTGTATATTGTATAACATTGATGTTTTGAATCTATATAAACAATTAAAGGATCAAGAGAATAAATTGATCAGTCCGTCTAACAATGAATACAGTGGCCAGTTTCATATATGTTCATATGTACTTGGATATTTTATAACAAATTGTGGGAAATTTGAAATTACACATTTTTAAAATTTTCTCAGATAAAGTGTTCTTTAGGCAATAACAATAATTTGAATAAAACTAAAGATTCTCAAGAGTTTTGATCACGTATTTTCAATTATTAAATTTTCCCATAAAATTTTCTTATTTTAAAATAAACCGTTGACCCCATGGATTACAGCCGGGAATTATTAGAGAATTTTGATCCAAATTAATTTACAAATTTTTGATTGGAAATGGTTTACTACAGGGACCCTGATTACTTTGATATTTTCGGATTCGGGTTCGAGTCAGGGTTATTGCTAAAAAATCTTTTGGGTTGTTATGTATTATAAACTATTCTTCTGGTGAAGAGGAACTATATAATGTCTCATTGCTTCAGCTTGAGGAAGGTTTTTTTTATTAAACACTTTATTCGACAGAAATTTAAGTTAGGCAAAGCAAACATTTAATATAAGAAAGCCCCAGGTCACTCACTCACTGATTCTGTAATACCCTAGACAGACTGTAGTTTAATAAATCTGATTTAGCTAAACTAGTTTAAGTATTATTTGTCAAAACAAAGGGATTAGCTAAAATCGATTTCACTAAATCGGTTTTATTAAATCGCAGTGTGTCTAGGATATTACGCTCAATGCGTAGTATGATTTTAAAATTTAAAAAAAAAAAAAATTAAAAATGTATTTGAAAGAAGAACGGTAAAATTAAAAATGATTATAGCAATCATGATTCAGAATAAAAAAATTCTATCAAAACAAATCGGTTAATTAGTTATAATAGCCCAGAGTTTATAATACCCTAGACACACTGCGATTTAATAAATCCGATTTAGTAAATTTTTCGAGATTAGTCGCAGTGTGTCAACTTCGATTTTAGCTAATCCCTTTGTTTTTCCATAGATTACTTAAACTAGTTTAGCTAAATCGGATTTAATAAACCACAGTCTGTCTAGGGTATTACACAAATTCGGCGTTTCTTTTAGTTGAAAATGGTTTGTAATATGGTTTGTGCTTTAGTGGTAACGCAATGGTCTAGAGTTGTAGTAAGCCATGAGAATTTTCCGGTAAAAAATTGTTTTCCTGTCATAAACTTCATAGCATGCTATGTTTGAAGAAATAAAACAATATAACATTGAAAATTAAATAAAGGTACTTACGTAGGATGTGGCTTAGTAGTAGCGTATTGGGCTAGAGCGGCTAAGGTCTGGGTTTCGATTGTGCTTTAAGGCATTTTAGTTTTGTTTTTTCAATTTATATATATTTCTTTTTTTTTGAAGAAAAGCATAGCTCCAGCTGTTTGTCGGTCTGTAAGTTTTTTGTGTGATGCACCAACACATGTAAATCACAAGTGATGCACCAACACATAGGAACAACCCTTAGAAAAAAAAAATAAAAGACATACACAGCTGTTCTGGATGGTATAGTGCATTGTATAATATAATGTCTCGTTTATGTAATTATCTCGAAGTTTTATATAACAGTAATATGTTTCTCTGGTTATGTTAACCAGAACCATGTTGTAATGAGCCTATGCTCAAAATAGAGTGGACACGCTTATACAAATTTATAAGATTAAATCAATTAATCAATAAAACAATAAATCATTAAACCATGTGGGCTACAAACTGACCGACATAAAAATACACCAATAGCCCCCCACCACTTTTCGAAACCCAATTTTTCGGGCCCAAGGACACTAAAAATTTTAAGGTCATAAAACAACATTGATTGATTGATATTGATTGCAGTGTACGATCAAGTCTAGAAGACCCTATCTGTCTCCCGCCGGATGAAGCCGGGGGCTAACCGTACACCCACATTACATATAACAATACCGAAGGATAGGTAGGAAAGGGAATGTTAATATTATAGACTCGACCCGGTTACAACAGGTGTCTGTAGTCGATAGTTACTGTTTTAAGTAACAATTTATGATAAATTAGTTAGCATAAACAACACAATTTAACCTGGATGCTTGTTTCTCAGGGAGCCTTTGCCGGTTTTACTCAGGTAATCCAATCACTAAATCTAAATTAGGACTTAATTTATTATAATTATTAGTGTATTACATTATTTTTTTTTTTGTTTTTTATTTCACTATTTCCCTATTTCACTATTTTTTCCATCGGTGGTTGGAGGCGAGGGCGAGATTTTGTTCCATCATCATGTTCCCATGATCATGTTCCCACCCAAATTTATACTAAACTAACTATAGCAAATGTTGCTTGACGTTGTTGCTGAAGTGGTTGCGTCTCTTCTTTGTTGTCTACAAGGTCGAAAATTAATATGTAAATTTTTTTATTTTGTTTATTTTTTTAATAATTTTTTTATTGTTTGGAAATATTTTGCTTCTATTAATTTTCTATTTAGAGAGGACAAATACTAACCGACTAACAGACAGACAGACACCATTTCGAAACCCACTTTTTTGGACTTAGGGTACCTCAAAACAGATAAATCTCTAAAAATCTCAAGGTCCAAAATTTGCATGATACTTTATTTTACTTACAAAAGAAAGTTAAAGAGAAAAATTAGGAATGTTGAATTTCAGTGTTATTTAGAATTTTGGAATCCCGAAAACTCAAGCAACTAATGGGAACTTAGTTTTGAAATTGTGTTTTGTATTAATTGTGTTCCCATATACATATGCTGGCGAGCCAAATAAAGAAAAACTATTTTATGCTTTTCAATTTATTGCATTAGAAAATCCTTGAATAACAAAATTAACCGTTATTAATTTAACCTATCTTTCCATAATTCAAAATATCGAAAAAAAATTTACAATGTCACTATGGCCATCACAAAGCCCGGATTTAAATCCGATCGAGAAATTGCGGGCAATTCTCAAAAGGCGCTTGCGAGATTAAGAATAACCCCTAAAATCTATCGATGAGCTATGGGGCCCAATAAGCGCTGAACGGTTAAAAATTCCATCCCCTATAATTGATTGAGTAACTATTTGGTAGAAAGCATGCCAAGAAGAGTAGCAAGCGGGATTATGGAAAAATACTAATTAACTGTTGTATTATACCCCAAAAATGGATCCGTGCAAAATTGGAAGAATGTTCACTATTGAATTTTTTGTTTGATTTGAATTGTGTTGTCATTGTATTGTCTTAAATTACTAACTAGCTGTTTGTAACCGGGCCGATTCTGGCATTACCAATTAACCTATCCAGCCCTTCGGTTTTGTTGTATGTTAGCGGGTTTACCATGGGCCTCGGTCTTCAAATTACGGAAGATCTTGCTTAATGCTTGTCATTGTCTAAGTTAATTTGCAATAAAGTGATTGTATACAACATGCTGGTACATATTTATTTGTTCTTTTTGTTATGCATGACAAATGCTAAATCTTTTATGACAACTAGAGGAAAACTTTTATTACTCTATGAGGATAACTTTGCCACTATATGAAGTATTTTCTATTTACCGGATGGATGAAACGATCCTATGAGGGTTAAAGCGGATTCCTACCGATATTTGCGATTTAATTAACTAGGTTGTTGTACACAAGTTGACAAACTGTCCGTGTCGGTATCAATATTTGTTCAAAATTCTTAAGCAATTTAAATATAAAGGGCTAGTCAACGAATGCGAAAAGAAAGAACCTTAAGAATTTTACGAAATTATCTCCTTAATTATCTCCTTAAAATCTATTTGAAAATCTTACCACTGAATTCGTAAAGATATAAATAGAAAAACACATCAAAATGCATTTATCTACCGGCGATATCGTCTTGGTAACAACAAGAGGGTCAGCGACAGACGACAAAATGAAATAGCTTAACAAACAACATAACCTTAAATATCTCAGTAGTTTCATTAATATTTTTAAATGGTATTAAGAAAATTATAAATTATGAAATTAAATTAAATTTGGCCATTTAATTTACGTGGTTTGTTGTTGAGGTAGCAAAAACTTAGGAATTGGATAATTAGGATAGGAAATTCACGGCCAAAATTTTCAACTACCAATATAACGGCCAAAAACCAGTTCCAGGCGATAATATTGTCATCGCCACCTACATACATACATTGCTTCTTTGGACATGCGTCGCCGTTTGTTGTTGTCGCTCTTGTCCTGTTTGGACCTTAATAGAACTTGACAAATACAGTAGTGAAATTGTATCGTGAATAGTAAATTTATTAAAATTTTAATTATTTAAGGAAAGCTAGGAAAATTTGATGTATTCTGACATTTCCTACAGTTTACACGTTAAGTGACAGCTACATTAAAAGAAACTGTTCGAAAAGCTCTTTAAAGGTCGCTGGTCGGTAATATGCATTTTCTATTATACTTAATAGGTGTTACTGCCTCACTGGTTGATCCTTAACTTTTTCCGTTCTCGCATTTTGAAAGTTCAGAAATTGTCACCTCTATGTGTGAGTGGTGATCAACTTGACTGGGATACCCGGAGTTGGTCTTAAAATCGCCGGCCTTTACGAATTATAATTACCTAAACTGTTTTTCATATTTTAAACCAAAAAAACTGGTTACGCATTGGTATCTTTTATAGAAATAATGATATCAAAATATTTTCCAATTAGTAATAAATGGTAGCCTAACCCAAATGATTCTATTATTATTGTAATCACACACTGGTGAAATAATAGTTATTTATGGTACTAGTGAGTCAAGTAAGATATTATCTATGAAGGATTAGTTTTTTCGACGAAGCGAGCGTTGAGTAGGATGTTATGGCGAGTGAATAATATCTCTTTGCTTATGAGTGCCATACAACATTTTATCTGCTTTCGTTACATACATTTCTTAAACTAATAAAAATAGTTCCATTTTATGATTTAGAACTATTTTTGAAACACATTTTATAATATTTAGATATTGTTCGGTATATTGCTTTTCATGCGATGTTATTTTTTTGTGGATTATAAGGTTCATTGAAATAAATTTTAAATTAAGTCATCCCGAAAAGTATAACTTAATTTAAAATTTATTTTAATGAAATGTAATAACATGGAATATGTTACTAGTGTGGAAAGAGATATTATTCCATTCGGCTAATATCTCACCTTGCTCACTAGTACCTTAAATATCTATTACTAGCGTTAGATTATATCTATATTGCTTAAAATTATAACAAAAACATCTCAACACTAATAATGTCTGTGTCGGCACTGTTAAAAAGAGCCAAACAAAAAATATTAACAACAAAAGAATTAATAAAAAATTGCAAAAGTTTCAACATATGGTACATGACCGCCCAAAGTACTTACAAACATATAAAAAATTAAATTTTTATGATCCTCCAATTCGTGATGATAACAAAATGTTGAAAAGAAAATTATGTGAGGATATGTGAGAAATTAAGAAATGGAAATTCGTCACGTGGGATGGAAATTTCTGAAGCTAATGACAATTAATTTCACAAGAAAAAATTATAAGACGATCGCGAAAATTTAATTAAACCCATAACATTGCATATTTTATTACGCGATCTCGATAAAAAAAATTATTGAAATTTAAATAAAATCAATTTGACCGAGTATTTATAAAAAAATTCAAGCGCAACTCCAGGGGTCGATCTTTTCTTTTTGGTATTTTGTGAGGATCGTATACAAAAATATAAAATTAACTGTGGGGGTTAAACATATACTGCGCTCGCAGCATGTTGTCATAATATTCTGTGTGACACTGTGTATATATGCGCTGCTTCGGTAAATACGTATACCAAAAAAAAATCATTTTTTATGTTAGCGCTCAGGATGGATCTGTCTCATCTACTTGATTTATAATCGATTTTATTATAACTAAGTTAACCCTTTAGCGCATCTAAAACTTGCAAGCAAATCAATCATTTTTAGTGCTAATGATCCATATAGTTCAATAGGTACCCCACTTTACATATAGTATTTATACAATCGATTTATTTATGATTCTAATAACACTATACATAATTTTATTAAGAAATAAAATATTTTTATTTATTATGAATTGATTTATTGACCTTGTAATTTTTTATGTTGCATTTTATGTATTATATTCTCTGATTTATTTATGTGCATAAGACTCAATTGATATACATATAACTGAAGTAGGGGAATTATGAGTGCATAGAGTATAGAGATTTATTTTATTTTACGTACTCTTTCGGCTTTTAGCATCCTTGTTGTAAATTGTAAGACGCTCAGGAGTTTGAACAGTTCGAAATAAAATTTAATCAAATTTGCATTAGTTTAAGAACTAGCAACGTCAAACCTACATGATTGTGTCCTTCCTTATTCGCCAAAAACCAGAGTCTGGTAGCTGATACCCTTTACATTTTTACAGAGCAAGCCTTAGAAAATAAATGTAAATTTAATAAAGGAGTAACATCCAAAGCGATCATAATTTCCACAATAATTTTACATTAAGAGAGTGACATAACCAAAATAATTGTGTTTTATCATATAAAATCATTTGTTAGTGATATTAGTCCACGAGTAAATATGTAACAACAAAAATGATAGAAATGTCAATGTTCATTCTTCTTTGATTCAATGTAGGTACAGTGCTGGGAAAACAAATTGGGCAAACATATTTTATTACAAATTGGAGTCTTTTTTTGCTAAAATTACAAAACTTTTGATAGCAATTGACTGGTTTGTTTTTAAATTTGCTTAGGTCAGATCTTTCATCCATAAGACCAAATGAGTTATATTTTTCCAGAAAAAACCCACAAAAACTTCTCGATGGAAGTCCTGGGGCACTGGATAGGTTATGTTATTTTACAAAAAGTATTATAATAAAAGTATATAAAATACATCAATTTTATGGTTATTGGTAATATTTAATAGTAATTTTTATATTTATTGTAGCTATTTTTGTTAAATGTGTGTTCACGTTGTAAAATGGCGTAGATTCATATCGTTAGGGCACGATAAAGTAGTGGTTTACCCAATGCTCCACTACAATAATACTCAACCACAGTATATTTTGTAGCAATTTATTCACTCACAATGTATTCCTCATGTGCCAACACGAGCTCGAAGCGCTCCCATAGTAATTATCGTGACAGGGCTTTTTACATACTATATACAACAAACACAAAACGAAATAAAGATATTTAAATTTTTCAGTTCTTCTCGGATTTCAACGGGGTGACACGCCGCAAAATAAAATTAATTTTTTTCTATAAACCATGTCTGTTTGTCAGTTTTGTTCGTGTTGGTTGCTTTTGTTTATATTTTTGTTTCGATACAAAAAAAGGAGGTTTAAAAAAACTAGTAATGCAATCTCCAAAAATTTAACATATATGGCCGTTTTTTGATAGCGATGTCTCCTATAGTATTGTATTATAATTTATTTGGCACCAACAGCAACACCTCCATCCAACTCATAATTTTTTATTTCCAAAAATTGTAATTCCATCCATCTCGTGATCCACCTTCATCTTCGTTTTCTACAAATCGACGCAGTATCTCCTAATTTCGGCTAACAAAATCAGCAAGAGCAGGTGGCGTTTGTTTAATCTTGTTTTTAAACTTTCTGATTTTAATTTATCCAGAACCAGAAGATTGCACACTATAATGCGTGCCGAAACATAAGCAATGTTGATGTTCCAAACGAAGTTTTGGATATTGTGAGCTTGGGACCAAAATTTAATTTGCCATTTTTTAATAAGGAACATATTGACTTTTTTAAATAAAAATTAAAATTTTTGAACTTGCATTTAATTCTCATATTGACTACATGTTTTTATTCAATTTTTTTAATATTTTGAATTTGTTTAATGTTTTGTAATAGATAGAAAGCTAGTGACGGAATTTTTTAAATGGTATGAGGCAGACAATATTAATTTTGAAAAGAAGTTATTTTTTTAAAGTAAAACTCACTTTTCTAGTGGTTTTAATGATTTTTGAAGGAAAATCTAGTAACACTGGTATTTCATACAATTAACAAACTTAACAATTACTAAACCATTTTTTTTATTTTTTAAACGAGTAATCATTTAATTTCTAAACGTAAGGTTTTCAAAAATTACAATAAAAAAAGGTGAAAAATTTTCTTTTTGCTCATTACACCAAGTTTTCAAAAAACGTATAATTTGTAAAATTTACAGTAGTCTTTAGTTTCTTAGTAAATAATATATCCATTTTCCAAACACCAATGATTGATGAATACTATAAACAAATTAATTTATATTACGTCCCTCTGCGTGTGCTACATCCATTAAAACTGACTTTATAAATAAATATAGATGTACTACTGTAAATCAATGTGGTCTTCAATAAATAATTTTAAAACAATCAATAAAATTTCATGCATAGTTTGAGACCTCTCGATATAAATAAAAAGCTCTCGGATATTAAACGAAAAAATCTACTTCAATTAAATATAAAACACTAGAAGCAGTTTTATAGTTTTTTGCTCTCCAAAAGATAAATTCATCATCAATCGTTTTATAAAAAACAACAAAATATGTTAGATATCCCAAAAAGAAAACCGAAAATGATTGATTGATTGATCTGTAAATAAATTGTACAGAATATCTGGAGATATAGATCAAACTCATCTATTGATAAAATCTCTCTTCTCGGTCAACTCATGCGGACTTCAAGAAACCATTAGTCAAATTCATCTTTACAATATTCAAGTTTTTAATGGATTTTCGGGTGCTTTACAAGAAATCTAGATAAAAAAAAATTGGCAACATACTCTTGTCGGTTTTCCTATCATGTTTTTGTTATTTTTTTTTTTTAACATAACAAATAGTAAGACTTGGGATATTTAAGAAATCAAAGATCTGTTATGATTATTATTACCTAGTTTGATAATCACTTTCGTATTTTGTTTATTTTTCAGGAGAATAAAAATTCGCTTTGCTCGTAAATTCTTCTATACAAATTATCAAATTAAAAAAAATCCACCAAATAACGTTCGTTTTGTTCTTGCCCAAACGAACATCAATTTATGGCAATTAATAATAATTTTAGAATTTATACTTATAAATCACTCTCGTTTTGTGACTTCTTATGAAGATTAAATCTAGGATTATGATAAAGGATACACATCTAAAGTAGAAATAAAAACCCAAATTATGAGAATTTTTCTGAATAAATTGAACGTTCAAGACGAAATAAGATAATTTAGATAGTTAAGACAGAGAAGAAACCCGTAAATATAAATCCTGCCCGACAACTTGATTACAAATAATTTTCGAGTTATTTAGAGTTTCATTAAAAGTAAACCTTAATTCGAATTTTGAGGTATTTAGAGATTGATTAAAAGTTAAACCTAAATCCGTTTTCCTCTTTGATTTATATCAGTTTCGTGATACAGGTAAAATTTACAAGGATACAATAAATGATTAATTAATCTAAAAGTGTGACCAGATTATCAGCAAAAAATAACTTGAAATTATTAAATTTGTAATATTGATGCACGCAAAAGTGTACTTACACTTATTATTTAAATTTATTGTGTTTAGTGTTTCACTGTGTTTACATAAAATAAACTTTTAAGTTAGCAAACATTTTTATTATACATCGATTTTAAATACATAATAGATATGATAATTCTTGAAACTTTTTCCTAAATAAAACTACTTAAGATTAGCAGCAGAAAGAAAGCAAGAAGATTTGAGAATTATATTATCGCGCTTGTCTCCCTATCCTTGTCAGCGTATTGTTACTTTCTTAATGTGATATTTATTTTTATTTTAAATTAAAATTACGATCGTTTCGGATGTTACTCCATTATCAAATTTCTATCAAACACGCAGAGTGTTGTTGACTCGAGTGTTTGTTAGAAATTTTATAATGGAGTAACATCCGAAACGATCGTAATTTCAATTTCAAATAAAAATAAATATCACATTAAGAAAGTAACAATACCAAAATATTGTGTTTTATTATACAAAATCTTTTTGATAGTGATATTAGTCCACAAGTAAACAACAAATATGTTAAGTTTGGATTAATTATGTTGCTTTACATTCCAATCAACAATATTTTAAACTTTAACTCTAGGAAAAGTATGTAGTAGTTAATTTTGTTTTATTCAAAATTATTTGCTAATTAATTATAATGTTTAATTTTTTATAGACAAATATACTTTTTTAAACGATCGTAAATTAAGCTACAAATTGTATTTAATTTATCTATTTTCTCTATTATAAACTTTCCTTATACATATTTCGGCCATGGGAATTGAAAACATTGTTCATCGAAAATTAATACGTTATCTGGTAACAATTACAACAAAAAACATTTTTTGGATGTTTTGGACAACAAAGTTTAAAATTAATTGACAAATTTTAAAAAATGAAAACGATTCACATACCAATTTAAATTATGGTAATTGGTTCTCAAAATTGTTATTGAAAATCGTATAACAAAATACTTTTTTTAATTACTCTGATCTTATCGATCAAGTCAAGATTTAATATATAAATATAATAGTGCTAGAAACTTCTAGGCGAACGAGGTCGAAAAAGATTCCTTAGTATTTGGTAAGCGACAGTATAAGGATTAAAAAATGAATTTAAAGTGATTTAAAAAGTGTTGTAGCGCGATTTAAAAATTATAAGTGAACAGTAAAATTTGTGCAAATATTATAACAGGTGATTTTGTGAATTATTATTAAAAAATTGTGTTGAATTAATTTTTGGTGTTAAATAAATAAATACGGTTGTGTTAAACTGAAGTGTTTTGTTTTATTATCCAGTGATACGAACGTTGATTGACAAAGAAGTTGTATAACAAAGAGAATGATTCTCAACGAATTAAAAGTTCCAGAATTAAAGAAGGAACTTGAGAAACGCGGTTTGGCCACTGATGGTAGTAAAGCAGCTTTACAAGCGCGACTACGTGACGCCATGGAGAAAATAGGATTAAATGATAACCATCATGAATTTGGCGTTGAAGTAACGGATGTGGCAACCGTAGAGAAAACAGAAAATAAAACACAAACATTGGTTGAAACAGCAGAAGTATCTTCTGGAACCTTTGATTTGTCGCAGTTAATGGCTGCTATGAAGCAGATGATGGCACAACAAGGAGAGTATTTAAACCGAGAAATGAAACAGCAGATGGAACGAGAAATGGAGAAAATTGAGCAGTAAAACCAAATGATGACACAACAAAATGAGCGACAGTTGAAGACAATAAACCAGTCAAACCAAGAAATGAAACACCAGTGGCCCTATTCTGGCTATTCCCTGGGAATTGGGAATTGAACTAGTTTGACAGTGTGTTTCCAAAACTGTATTCTGGCGATTAGGAATTTTTAATGTAGGGAAAAAATAATTCCATTTTATGCAAGTTTTGACGTTTATTTTTCCCAAAAAATTTTTTTTGGTTGTTTTGTGTATTTTCATTATTTTATTTACAACGTAGTATCGGTAAAATTTTTATTTTAAAATTTTTAAATAATGGCGGTTGCGAAATTTGAAATAATGTTTTCTCGCATTGGATGATTCCCAATTACGCCAGAATACACTTTTGGGATTTGGGGAATAAAAAATTGGGAATTATTGAAGTTTAGAAATATAGCAATATTTTTCCCAATTCCCAGGGAATAGCCAGAATAGGGCGACGGAAGGAGAAACAAGGAGAATAAGTTAAAGACCAAATTGCAGATGGTTAAAAGAGAATGGATCAGAAGTTTCTCGAATTATCTACAAACATACACGGCGAAATAGAGAAACTGCAAACGGAAATTCAACTTGTCAAAACAGAAGTTCAACAGGTTGAAGAGAAATTTCAAACAGAGATTCAACATGTGGAACATAAATTACAAGTTGAATTTCAAACAGAGTTTCAACGTCTGGAGAAAGAATTAACTGATGTCAAGGCAAGTGGTACAAACCGTTCAAATTTCAATTTGAAACGGCTGCCAATCAAAATCATTGGAACGATGAACATCGTATCGCATCATTAATAGTGGCTCTCAAAGGTGAAGCAGCAGAGGCTTTACAAACCATTCCGGAACAAGAGCGCAACAGTTACCTTGAAATTATGAAGGCGCTGCGTTAAATCTATCACATTGAACTTAAAATCCGCAACGAAAAGGGAGGAGAATCGCTTCAGGAACTTTCATCAGCAATCGAGTGACTAGTGCATTTAGCACATACCAGTATGTCGGCCGATTATACGGAAAGGCTAAAAATTGAAGCATTCATTGACGGCATTCGAGATCCAGAGACGCGCAAGGCGGTGATGTTGTCACCTAAAACGACATTCGCGGAAACCGTTGCTTTTGCGTTAACGATCGAGGCTGTGCAGACTATCACCAGACCGTCAATATTTAGCAGCCCATCAACGTGAACGTCGAGCGGTGGTACCAACAATAGGAAGAGGCAGGCGTAGGTGTTGGGAATGTGGTGTTGGGACAAGTTGGGTCACATCTCAAGGGACTGTCGGAGAGTAATACAAGGAGGGAGAAGATTGCCACCTTTCACGCGGGCGAGCCTCGAACGGTTGGGGCGAAGTTCCAAAGGCAGCGAATTAAAATGTGGGGTATGTAACAAGTTTGGTCACATATCAAGAGTTTGTTAGGAAGCACGAGCAAAACAGCAAGGATCATCGTAGAGCAGAAATCGGATGAGCGTATAGCAACAGTCGGAAAGGTGGGAAGATTAGAAGTCAGTTTGAAAAACGGAAGCAGGCTTCGCCATCTGGTTGCCCCATAACATACATCCCTGTTACAAAAGTAGCACGAGGCGAGTATGTAACGATCCATGGCACAACAATCCATGACTTCATGATAGTGAATGGCTTTGTGTTCGATTTTGAACGAGGAATATTGAGTTATTGATAACACTGAGCTGCTACTTAAATTCAACGGTATGGATGCCATAGTAAGGCGTGTAATATTCAGCCAACGCGCAGATCTGCCATCGAAGTCAAAAACAGTTGTGGAGGAAACAAATGATTATCAGGTTAAACAGATATTGAGTGAGAAGTGCCGGGTTGTGCGAACAGGAGTGCGAGTGTCGGGCGAATGGATGAAATATCGATATGGCATACGGGCAAATAACCAAAGATTCCAGGAAGGGGAATTGGTGCAACTTCACAATCCGCATCGAAAGAAGTAGGATTCATCATCGAAACTACAGCCTACATGGACGCAACCCTGCAGGACTACCGAAGGACAAGGGGATAAACGGAAAGTAATACATTTGACGCAGTTGGCCTTATACAGAGGGGGTAATTTTGGTCCTGTTCGGGACAAACAGGCTTAGGTGAGGAGTAGTGTTACGGTGACACCTAGGATAGAATAGAATAACTTAAATTAATAGCGCAAAGTTTTACTATACTAAAATGGAATTTTCCAAGATATAACTGTTCTTAATTTTCCTACACTATTCTTACTCGAAAAGTCATGAACTTTCTAGAAGTTTGGTTTTTGAACATAAAAAGGCGAACGAGATTGAATTAGATTTATTAGTATTTGGTAAGCGACCGTATAAAGATTAAAAAGTGAATTAAAAGTGATTTAAAAGTGTTGTAGTGCGATTTAAAATTATAAGTGAACAGTAACATTTGTGCAAATATTATTAAAAGTGATTATGCGAATTATTATTATAAATTATGTAGAAATAATTTTTGGTGTTAAATAAATAAATTCGATTGTGTTAAACTGAAGTGTTTTTTGTTTTATTCACAATCCAGTTATATAAACTTTGACTGACAAGGCAAAAACGTAACAATATACAGTCCGAACCAAAATTATTTGTACCTGCTAAATTTTTGATGCAACGTAACGCAAATAACTTTGAAAACTGTATAAATAATAAACTTTTTCAAAACATTAATTTTAATTCAATAAATTTAATTACCCTATATTATATTCAGTACTGAAAAAATATACTTCGCTTCATATATTTTTCAGTAAATTTTGTCAGTATACTATAAAAATGTCAGTATACTATAATAATTCTTTCAGTCTTGTAAAACTGAAAAAAAAAAAAAAAATTCTTTCACACAGCACGCAGCATTTTATCCACTTTTGATATATACAGGGTGGCTGAGACCAAATGTTACTAACTTCACTCTGCTGTCATTTGTGTAGTTGTCATTTTCGCGCATTAATTTTTTGACAGATTGAAGTTTGGTTAGTTGTTTATATGTGGTCAATAAATAATTGTTCTAAATTAATATCTTAATAAAAAAATCGTAATGGAATTCAAACGTAATAGTGTAATTGCACTGTATTTGGGTGGAAATTCACAAACAGCAATAGTTCGTCAGCTCCAGCATTTGAATGTGAATAAAATGTTTGTGTATCGAACCATAACTCGATACAACGAAACTGGTAGCATCGCTAAACGCAACAGAGGCGGTCCTAAAAAGACAGCAACATCAAAAGAAATGATACGAAAGGTGAAGAAACGAATCCAACGAAATCCTCGTCAAAGTGCCAATCAATTAGCCGCACGTCTACATGTTTTACGATACAGCATTCAAACCATATTGATAAATGAACTACACTTGAAGCCCTACAAGATACAAAAAGTTCAAGATCTTACGGAGGCACAAAAAAAAGTTAGGCTTGAAAGAACACGAGCATTGAAGGCCTTGGCCGAACGTGATGAGATTCCAAAAATTGTCTTTTCTGATGAGAAAATTTTCACCATTCAACAGCATGTGAATAAACAAAATGATCGTGTTTGGTTAGAGGACAAGTCCAACGATAATTTGGACACAAGAGTTGCCATGCGCAAGCAATCACCAGCTTATGTTATGGTTTGGGCTGCAGTTACTGCAGATGGACGCACTCCTCTGGTTTTCATCGAACATGGAGTCAAGGTAAACCAAGAGATGTACCGCCAAAAGATCCTAAACGATGCTTTGCTACCTTGGGCACGTAAACACTTTGGTACGAACCGTTGGACATTCCAACAGGACTCGGCACCGTCACACAAAGCTCGAGCGACACAGCAATTTTTACAAAATTGCGTTCCGCGGCTGATTTCGTCGAAAGAATGGCCACCATATTCACCAGACTTGAATCCCATTAATTTCTCCATATGGTCCATTTTGGAGAGTAAGGTGTCCACTAAAAAATACGAAAGTGTTGATGCATTGAAGTCAGCTCTTGTTCGAGAATGGAATAAAATTCCGCAAGCCCACGTTCAGTCAGCATGCAATGCTTTCTATGGAAGACTGAATCAAATAATCAAAGCAAAAGGAGGTCATATCGAGCAGTAACATGTTTTTCATAAAATGTAATATGTTTTCAACATATTCCACGAAATTTCAATAAAAAATAATCAAAATTAAAAAAATTACAGCGTTTTCATTTGGTAACACTTGGTCTCAGCCACCCTGTAATAGCCCGATAACTATGCTGATTTCAAATAAAGAAAATGTAAAATAACCCATTGTTATTGTATAACCCACGCTGCTAGGGGCAACGTGAGTTATATTTGGTATAACAAAATGTAGAGTAGTCATTGGAAAATTATTCGTAGTCAAATTGAATGAAAAACTATATTCTAAAAATTAGTTAAATTAAAGTATACCATGACAATTTAAAGAACGGTCACTATGATAAAATATATTTCAAAATTCAATGCTCCACTGTGAAAACACAAAATGGAACTATTTCTTATTAATTTACGAAATTTATTTCAACAAAAGTGGATAAAACGTTGTATGCCACTCGTGAGCAAAGAGATATCATCCACTCGGGATAATGTCCCACTCGGCTATCGCCTCGTGGGACAAACTTATCCCTCATGGATAATATCTCGTTTTGCTCACTAGTATCATAAATATCTATTATCCCATTTTGTTTATACTGTTAGTAAATATTTCATAATGGAAATCAGGCTTTATGGAAACCAGGCTTTATTCACATTCTAAAACAATATTTTTATTGTTATTTCAATGATGTGTTGACCGAAACATTATTTATGAACTGCTTATATAAAATCGCCTTTAAAGGTATTATTTCTGAATAATAAATCCTCTTGGTATTGAAAGTCGCATATATCTTAATAGAAAATTACCATGGGACGCCATTCAAATAATGTCACGTTATTATGGTGGCGTAGGTTAAGGAGAGAGGCGGTAGAAGATATAGAAAATGAAATGCTATGTGGCAAGGAGGTGGGATATCGATCACAAGATATAATTGGTTTTGTATTGACTTTGAATTGTTTCTGTTTTATCTTTTTGTATTCTTGTCAGAATTGGGATTGCTTATTTCTTTATTGCTCTAAATGAATTCTTTGAGTTTAAGTATGTTTTGAGTATATGTGTAAGTCTGTTTTTGTATTTGTATATTACTTGTGTTCTGGTGCTTGTGTGATTTATATAGCGAGATTGAAGGAAGCCTAGATATTTGTAAGCATCCCCCTCTTACATTAGTTCAATTATCAAACCGTCCTCAAGTTCGATACCGCCAAACTCCTGTCGCCCTCCGTTGATTATCTGTGTGCTGCACTTATCCAAACCAAACTGCATTTTGATCTTATTGGAAATGTATGTGCTATTTGTGTTAGTGACTGAATATACAGTAATATGTGTACAGTTTAATATCATCCGTATACATCAAGTGTGATATTGTATGTTAAACTTGTGTGTATTGTTTAATTTTGTATCCGTAATTGCTGTTCTTTAGAATGTTTGAGAGTGGATTTAGAGAGAAGTAAAACCAGAAAGGGCTCAAAGAGTCTCCCTGAAATATAGTATACCTATTCTAATGTATATTTGTTTTGTTGTAATTTTGCAATTATTGAAAGACAGTTGTAGGATCGTTTTCCAATAGCTCATGGAAAGCTGCAGAAAAAGAATGATATCAGGATCAATTTTGTACAGCTGCAAAACTTTCACCAATCATGAGTGAGGAACAGAGTCAAAAGCTTTTTGGTAATTTATAAACGTTGTAAATAGATTACGCTTCTTAGTATGCGCTTGTTTAAGTACCACCGGGTCAATGATTAATTGTTCTTTACACCCATGTGACTCTGGCCAACATCGTTTTTGTTACTCCGCTAATATATTATGATCCGTTACGTGTGTTTGTATGCGTTGCGAAATGCATGTTGTAATTATCTTGTATATTGTATGTATACATGTGATCGGCCTGTATTTGGATGGATACGTGACATTATTTTGTTTCGGTAACATATACGTAATGCCGTCTGATAAAAAATCCAGCATCTCCTGCGGATTTGCTATAAATTTATTTATATATTGAGTTAATTATTATTATTATTGAGTCGTAATTTACTTCTTATTGCAATATTGTTAAGGATTATATGAACATTTTATTTTTGTTTTGGTTGCGCTTGGTTTCAATATATTTTTTTCCATGACAGACTTTTGACCAGGTGTAAAACAAACTTTGTTTTATTGTGGACTAGTGATAGCTATACAATGCTTGGACAGGTGATTACTTCAAAGATTAGAAACGAACAAATAAAGTTACATTTGAATTATGTAAGTGATAAAACTAATATTCTATATGTTTGTCAATCTTTGATAGAACCGGTGAATTGACAAGAAAACTCAATTGAATTAAAGATTAAGTTTAGCCCCTAATATTTAAATATTATTTTGTTAAAAAGAATTGCCAGAGTATAGTATAACTAAGAAGAATTTTGATTGAAAGGTAATTTACTAATGATTTTGAAACGTTGGTGAAACGATTTTGAAACAGGTCCAAAAGGTATCATTTTGTTTTAAATTTTTGCATATAAAGTTCCATGAAAAATAACATACACCCGCGATATAAAACTCGCTCAGGATGATCCTTTGACCATACTCTCCAACCGAGGTTTACTGTATGCAGTATATTCTTTCAATTTAATAAAACAATGAACTCGATTTATGAGTCAGCGCAGCATACAAATAACTAAAAATCTGTGGTATTTTACAGGTGATTTTATGTCTCGACATAATAAACTAGTGTGGCGCTGAGTTTTGTGTGCGGTTATCTGTGCACATTTATATGACGAAATTTATACCTAAAAAGAATAGTATTAAGACATAATGAAATCTTTGTGGTTACACCAAACAGAAAATTAATTGAAAATCAATTTTAGTTAACCCGTATTGCACTCGTCGAAATGAATCGAGACACACAAGTAATGCATTTTCAATTTGTCACTGTCATTACAAGCATTAAATTTTTTTTAACTTAATATGTGAGTCAATCAAATATTTTTCCACAAAACATGATTAAGGATGTTTTAGGTTTTTGTACATATTCGTATAAAAGAAAACGTTAATTTAATAATAGAACCAGGTGATCATTCGAGTAACAACACCCAAATTTTTTTTTACCAATTCTTCAATCAATCAATAATTTTTTTGTTTAATAATTTTTATGAATAATTTAATTTTTTATTGATGAACCAAACTACCACCCGTTGTGTTATACGCGATATACGCAAGCCTTTTAAATATTTTAAATGGTTCAATACAAATATACATAAATACCTGTAGACAAAGAATGATCAAAATATTTTCAATATTTTTAGTTGTTATTGTTAAGAGCACGCAGGTTAAATGGTACCTGAATTAGAGCCGACCATATTGGTTTAAGCTTCATTTATATGTATATACATACGTGATATTTTATCATCAATTTAAAATAGAGTTATGATGGTCACTAATTCTTAATTGTTAATTGTATACTGTAGTTTATATTATACAACTCATAAAATGTTTCACGATCGGACGGATGCCATGAGGTACCAACCAGCAGAAAATCAATTGATTTTGCTTGTTTGTTAGATTACAATTTTTCGCTCTGCCTCTTAGTTATAAAATAGCAGCACTCAACACACAAAGTGCAATACAAAAATTTTTTTTTTATTATTAAAATATTTTTTTTAATAATTGCAACCTTTGTCCTTGTCCAAATAATTTTCGCATTTAAGCATTAATCAATGGAATTTTCTCTCTTCTCTTATTTTGTTAATGTAAGTTTTTACAAAAAGTAGGAATAAAAAATTGCTATTATTTATGAGTTAAATTAAATCAACCTAAAATGCGTAAAGTAAAATTTAAATAAAGTAAATGATAATACCATACTTTGTATATAGAGTGGCTGTATTTTTATATGCAAAACTAGTTTAATTAACTTAAAGGTTTACAAATAAATAAGGTCTACATATATAAAGGGGTACAAACTCAAGGATCAAATTAAAATTAAATTTTAAATCAATATCGATCAGTAATTCAAAATTGATTGGTTTTACTTATTTGTGAACCGTCTCGAGGTCATCTCTATAAAGCCACAGATTGGTCATTTTGGGTATGTAGAATTGCTTTATCCATTGGTTTTGTATTATTACTTTTTTGTTTTTGTTTTAATTCTTGCTTTGCGCGGACCATTGCTAATCTCTTGTATAATTTATTTTATTTTTTATCGCACCAAAAATGTTTTAGAATTGAATTTAAGTGGTCTGTAAAGTTTGAGTTAATTTCATGCATTTTACATTTATTTTAGTATGCTTATGTCGAGACATCTCTTAAACCGTACCAGCTAGTTTAATAAATAGTCGAATTTAAGGTTGAGGTTTCAATAAAGACCTTGAAACTAGGTAACTTTAATCATTTGGAAAGAAAACGTTTTGTAGTATTTGTGAAAAAGTATCCTCAAAAATAGAAAATGAATTTTGGTGAGTTTAAAAATCAATTTAACGCTCTTGATGCCCTAATAAAACATATGAATAACGAAATTGCTAAACTCAGCGAAAATGTACACAACCTGGAGATCGATGAAAGATCATATGATGTACTTGTATCAAATATTCCGTCTGATAATTCCGAGGTTGTTCCAGACATTATCAAAGAGATTGGAAATGCGCTTAACATCAATTGTAATAAGCACCGCTTTACGCATTAAACCAAATAACTCATCACTAAGTAGTGCACCAAATATTATCGTCAAATTTTCCTTAAAAACGTCGGCAATTGAATTTTTCAACCTGTATAAAATAAAAGGAAGATTATCACTCAGTGTTATTGGTGTTCATTCAGAGGCACGAATATACTGCAATCGAGGTTTAACAGCTAAATCGAACCAGTTATTTATTAATGCCAGAAAAGGTAAGCTCTTCAAATCGGGAAATAAGTATTTAATTAAATCGGAATTAGTGTATTTTCAATAGACCTAGATTTCGGAGCCAACTCGCTCGTTAAATCTTCAACGAATAACTCCAATCGTTCATCTGCCCATCAATCATCAAGCCATGAAGCGCTAAATTTACCTTCGCCAATAGATAGAAGCATCCCAACGAAAAACTAAATCAAAAGCAGTACCTGATAAGTCATGATATATTTTTTCCTCAATTACGGTCATCAAGGTTTATAATGCATTTTCATTTTAATTTTTGGTTATATTGCATATTTATAAATATTAGTCTCGTGTCTTGTGTCATATAATTTATTGTCTGTTGCATCATAATTTTAATTTTTAGTTTTTAAATAAGTACTGTTACATTGTGTACTCGTGATATTATTGGTATTTATTATTATTATTAAAATTGGTTGGAAGTCATAAAGGTTCCGCACTCAATGACACAAGGGTCCATGGTGTAAACTCAGAATTCTCTCACAAATCTCAAACGCGCACAGCTACCTTGTGTGGTGATAGTATCCATCGTACGGATCCATAGTACGGATTTTTCACAAAAAAAAAAAACATAAGATGAAAATGAAGCAATTATCAGGTTCTATGTTCACGACACAATCTAGCAGAATAAATAGCGTATGTTTGTTGTTTTTATAAAATATGAATGGGTTTGGTTAACACAAATAATACAAACCACAGCAAAATTAGTTTCAGGAAGAACTATTTCCTCTTCTTTTGTTATTCCGCGCACTTACATGTAAAAAAATTATAATTTCTCTTGTTACATATACAGTAAAGATATATCTTTGTTGTTGTATTTTAGACTCTAACGTGCCGTCAAATATATCAAATCAAAAAAGAATATTGGAAAGTTATAAACCAAAATCAATATCCGTTTATTTGAAGTTTTGCCGAACAGTCATGCGCTCTGAATTGAATATGTTTGTTTTAGATCCGATAAAGAAAATTTATTTGAGTAAATACATACCTACAACCAAAATTATGAATACGACCGGTAATTTCTCAACTTCAATACTTGTTTGTTAAAAGGTATGCTGTTGGTTAGGTGTACTCTATTCAAACCGATCAAACGATTAGTGTGAAAAATTTGCATCTCTATTGTGGAAAGACGATGTTGGAGGTTTATTTGTTGTAAAGGGTATAATAAAAATGTGTCAACATTGAAACAATATTGTGATAATATTCGAAATTGTTATTATCGTAAATACATAAACAAAATGGATGATCAATATTTTTCGAATGTTTGAAAACTAAACGTAGTTACATTTATATATTATATTGCAATTCATATGAAGTCGAATTTTAGAGGGAACAACTTTTCGCGCCACAGCTTTTTTCTTTTGTTCTTAATTTAAGTTTTATTTGTACTTAATATAAATTTGGAAGGTTTCTTCGTTTCTTTGTTTTTGCAACTATTTAAACATTTAAAATATTTTTCCTTTCTTCCGATGGCGGTGCATCCCTTCCGATGGCGGTGCTCGAAAACGCCAGACACATCGGACAGGAGATCTCCCGCATGGTATTGCTTTCGTTGGTGCCGATTTTGCGAACGAAGAACGTATTCAAGCCATCTTAGTCTTTACAATTTTGTGAATCCGATAATGTTAACTTTATCAAGGTCGTTTCTGATTCGTCCTTGACGTGAAAGAGGATTATTCGATTAACCTTATGCTCGGTTACAGCAATTTTTTGAATGTTTGTGTTGTAAGTGTCCAAAACTCGCAACGAAGGGTGATGATTGGTCTTATCAATGCTTTATACTTGTCCAGTTTTATTTTACGCGTTATACTAGGAAACTTTAAGGTTTTAATGTTCCAAGCTTGCTGCAATCCTCGAAGAAATGTCCACAGAAACAGAGTTTTGCTCAGCGATCTGCAGTGATCCTAGATATTTGAACGTATTGCATGTATTTAGCCCATGAATTTAAAATATCGATTCTATTTAAGGCAGTTATAAAGTGTTGAGTAACGAAAATGTGTATATTAAAAGAAAATGGCTTGGTGATCGATTTGAAATTTCGCATTTTAATTAAACACAATTAAAGAATACAGACGTTTTTTTATCGTTTTTATGGGCACTGTAGTGGCAGAAAGATGGCATCCTCGAGAAAAGGTCACTAGGCGGTTGACAGCATAACACCAGTTCCGATTGTCTGAAATAAAACATTTCAAAAATATTATTAAAATATAGGTGTAGGGCTATCTATGGCCGCATCGTACAGAATTATAAAATTTCGATTAGAAAAAAATGTCGGGCATTTGAAAAAAGAAAAAAGAATTTTTCAATTAAAATCACGCAGTAAATATTTATTAAAAAAAATTGCAATAAAAGATACTGTACGATGCGGCGATAACGACACATTTCCTGAACAGAATCCGTTTTGAATTAGGTCGATCGGACAAAAACTGTCTGTGCTATGCTGTCAACGAGGTCAAAAAACCAAATTTTGAGAAAACCGCGTTTAACACCAACAGCAAATACAGTGAACGCTTCGAGGCATCTGCGTATGGCGGTCATTTAGAATTCTTCTGTTGCGAATTGAGCTTTGAAAACAAAAGGTACACATTCTCAGAGTCAAAAACTATCCATTAAATGTTTTCTTTTGTTTCAACACTGTGCAACTGCCTTAAAGATAACTCAATGATGTCTTGTGAAACTTCTAATTTTAAAATTAAATACACTAATTTACTATACTCATGCAAATTTTGTTCTCCAATTTTCTCATTTAAATCAATTATTTCACTATTTGCAATTTAAATTATAATCACAATCAAAATGCGGCCTGTTTTGCAATTTTATTATTTTGATTTCAATTCAAGATAATTTTCTGAAAAACATTCTCACGGCATACAATGAAATCCAGCTATAAAAACTAGCGTTCTTATGTTGATTAGTGTACAGAAGAATTGATCCTAAAATAAACATAACTATTAAGGAAATAACCGGAAATTTCAATCAATTTTTCTATTTGGAATACACAGAGAGAAAGTTTAATTATTTCGACAGTTTTAGAGGTGATTGAGATTATTATTTATTGTTATAAATCATTTATAATTTTACATTTTGGGTTTCTTCATTAATCAATCAATCAAAGTAATTTAAGAATAAATCAATAAAAATTTATTAAAATTTAAGTTTTCTTAATTCGTTTTTGTCCGGTAAATTTATTGGTGGTATTATATTTAAGTTAGTGTTGTTAGGTTTCCCAACGCAATTAAATAATTTTGGTTCAAGAAGCGGATATTTTTTAGTTTTTAATTGATTGGAATGTACGTATAATTTTATTTAAAAAATCTTCTGTTGAAACTATTTTACAGTGTAACACAGGCGAGAGTATGATGATCGCACATCTTGATTAACGAGATAGTTTTTGTGAGGTCTTCACTAATTATATTAAATTCTCATGCATATGTATAATGAATCCATTTTATCGATTACAACAAAAAAAAATTAAATTAGTTTACATCAATAAACGGTTAAGTTTAAGTGAGATAATAATTGACGTTAACAATAATACCATAAAAGCGAATAATTTAAAAATATACGACCATAAACAGAATAAAGTGTTTTAGAAATGATTCTGTTATGCATGTGTACAAAGTTGGATTATGGTATTACGATACATAATAATAAATAAAAAAGAAATCGTGACAAATTAAAATTTGTAATAAATAATTTTTTTGTTTCTAAATAAATTGTATATTAATAATATTAAAAAATTAAATAAATCCAGTTTTTAATACAAATTGGAAAAACTGGAAGATTTCACTTTAATTTTATTTACGCTTGGGGAAAAATTTAAATATTCGGAAATAATACTAAACAAAACAGATAATGAACATTTTTCATTTTAATCCTTAATGCCCGACTGCGAACTCATTCAAGTACTCTATGTAAAACAAAGCGAGTAGCTAAATGCGACTAAATCGAAAAATCCATTAAATCGGTTTTAATAAATAGCAGCGTGGCAAGGGTATAATTCCATCATTCGTAAACCGTATATATTAATGTTTATTCCTCTAGCTTTCATAATCATAATATGAATATAATATGTATATACTGTTATAGTGGATTATGCGAAACAATCTTACTCATAGCCATATTCCAAAAGATAACTTAATTGAGTTATATTGCGTGAATTGTCCAAAAATTATTGCTTTTCTAATTAATTAAAACAAATTAATTTTTGGTATAAAGCTTATACAATAAATATTCCGTATCATCGAAAATCCGGGTAATTGAATGTACATATAGTATATTATTGATGTACATATATCTAGCAAGGTTTCTCGTACTATAAGCAAAAGTTTATTAAAGTTCAATAAAGTTAATTTCTTTTACAATTACTAGAAAAACAAATTGTTTTACATTTCAAATTAAAGTTCAATTTATTGAAAGAAAAAAATTATGTAAATGGATTCGATAAATGGAATAATACGATTCGGTCATTTGCATTTAAATATCACTTCTTTTTGTCTCCAAGCATTTTTTATAAATTCGATTAGTATAAGTTAAGTATTTGATCGCAATATAGAAATTTATAAAAATGTATTTTTTAAATTATTTTGGACTTTTAATTTTAAAAAAACGAGTTTTTTAATTTACCGACGTTTATTCACATTGGTGATATGTCTACTTCCAAATGGTACATTAATCTTTTGTATTTTCAAATTAATAATTTTCAACAAGTAACGTTCATAAAAAAAGAATTAACATAGCACAAAATATAATTTAAAAAAATGCAAAAAACAAAACAAATCCGCTAACGCCCAGATTTAAAAGAAAAATAATTGCTCTACAAATAAATGCTTAATTGCGTTTCATCAAATAATATTTTGTTTATTATATTATATAATATGTAGTTTCCAAATATTTTTTGTATGAAAAAATAACACATGGTATTTTGTTTATTGTTTTAAATTTACTGTTAAATACAATAAAATTAAAAATCATTACTCATATGTAATATAAACAAATATGATTAAAAATTATATTTTAAATTTTTTCTTAATTCGTTTACTTCAGAAAGCATGAAACTTGCAAACATTGAAATATGAGATTTAAATGCAAATGACCCGAATACATCCAAATGTTTAAATTCCAGCACCGAATTCTAAAATTAAAAAAAGGAGGAAAAGCCATTACAGGATGTAATCGCATTACCGACATCTCAAAAATGTCGTCTTTCAATACATATCCATACAAACAAAACCATTTTCATTCTTCATTTATTGTTTTAGTTTTTTATCTTTGTTTTTGTCTTTGTCTGGCTTTGTTTCATAAAATTGGACACGAACTTTTCGGATTACTATTTGTTAACAGACATCAACAGCGGGGATATAAGTCATCTCTGTCGCTTTGGAACTTTGCTTGTATTGAGATGCCTAAAAATGTAACCATTCATATTTTTATTTTTATTATTAACAATGCAGCTAAGGAAGCCGCGAAGCAACCAAGGTTTGTCGGCTCCAGAGGGTCTATGGCAGAGCTCCTAGTGAATAATATTATTAAATACATTCGTTTTTATCGAAAAATGATGGCTTTTATTTGCGATAGTAGTTCGAAAAGTTATGTTTCTCGCTAAAAATGATCTATTCACCTATGCAATTGTTTTGTTATTAATAAGTGACAGTACAACACTGTTTTTTTGTCACTTTGGTACATATATGGACCACAGAGTGGTACTTCTGGGCTACCGCTCTTGAAAGAAGTGGTTACGATGCGATAGGTGTAGTTTTCAAGAGAGGGAACCATAAAGAACCAGTCTTACAGCAAAACCAGAAGATGCTGTGTTAATATATAATACCTTTTCAAGATATTTTTATTTTAGAAAACAGCGCATTCACAAATAAAAAGGAGACTCAATAAATTTGAGTCAGCGAAACCTGTACCAGAAATTCTGAAAAACTACAATTTTGAAGTTACAAGACAAAACGCTAAAGGTATGTCACTAATATACTGAGGGTTCCACAAGTTGTATCTAGTGATGACCATTGACTGGTTCACAATGATAACAAAAAAGCTTTCAATACTTTGAGTACAAACCGATGTCTAACTGGAAATATCTCCAGGGATTGAAATAGCAGAAGTCCTCTATGCATTAAAAATTATCCTAACAATATGCTTCTGGGCAATAATGAGTGGATGATATCTGGAGTAGTAAATGTAACCCCAACAAATTAAGACATAACACAATTTCGAGTCCACTAATGCAAAGTATACATATTTCTTAACACTGCAGTCGGGCATGCTCTACGTTGTGAGTAAAATTTCCTAACCATAATTATGAGATACTTACGGAGGTGATTTATATGGTGTCTCCAAAGCATAGTGTTATCCACAGTTAGTCCTAAGTACTTAAGATTCAACGAATTCAATTTTAGCACAGCCATTGGTACAAGCAAATTGATCGCAGTTACGAGCGTGATAAAGAGCATATGGGCCCACTAAAAAAGTATCGTAAATCTTAAAGAACATACCTTTAGTTTTTGTACTTAAGAGCATTGTATACGTGGAGCATCAGTTCTGCAGGAGGATTAGGTCTGATAGCATATGTTGAGTAACAATGTTACGTTTAGGTTGATTGTACATGAACACTAGGTCATGCGAAAGCAATTAATTGGGAATTAAAGTCAATATAAGAAATAGAATTGAAATATATCAAAAACAGCAATGTACCCAACACCGAACCTTGCGGAACACCTTCGTTTAAGATTTTAAGCGGGCTCATAATACCTTTAATCTTAAAAACCTGGGATCTGTCGGACAAGTATGAGCAAAATATGACTGAGTGAGTGCAATCAATGACGCCGATTATGCCCGGAAATCCAAACTTTTCATAGAATCTGCCAATTAAAATTTTTGTTATACAAATATGTAACTAAAATAAAAAATCACTTACCTACATAGTTTTAATTTTATTCATGTGGTTCTCATTTTAAGAAAATTTTATAAAACTGTCACTTAAAATGTCTTCAATGGCTTTCCGTACCATATCCGTGACTGGAAGCCACAGTTTGAGATATTCCGAGAAGGAAGTCATGTCCTACGTTTTGTTGATAACCACCTTTAAATCCAAAAGGGTTTTATAAGTTATTTATAAAATACGAGTTTGAAGATGTCCTTTACCGTTCATCACAGCACTTAAAAATTCCAAAATTTGGATATGATCTGGAATTGCCGTATTTCTCTGTGCTTCCTACATAATTGTTTGTAAATCTTCCACGGTTTGATGCACCAAATTTCTTTGGCTATGTGCACACTGAAAAAAATAATTCAACGAAACCCTTTCATTAAATTTTTCGGAAGAAATATTCTTTGAACCAATGAATTTATTAACTGGTCACATTAATTCTAAAATAAACACGATTATAAATTGATAACCGGGTCATCAATTCAATTAATAGACATTTATTGACCGATTTCTCGTTGATTTCCTGACATTAGGGAAGTTAATAAAAATTTTAACAACTTTATAAACTAAGTTAATAAGAAAACACTAGATAAAACCAGTTTATTCAACCTGAGAAATGATTAATAGATTTAATATACGAATTTAAATGATTTTCTGAAAGAATAATTCGTTGAATCGATAAACTATTTAATTGTTTCAAGATTACTGTTATTCAGTAATCACCACAGAATATGTGTATGTTATGCAGTGGTGATTCGGCATTAACAGTTTATTAATAATTGATCTTCATTTTAAAGGATAAACAAATAGCCTATATCCGTATTTTATTTCATTAAAAATTCCATCACAATCAGAATTCTTTAATTTTTTTATGAAATCAAGACCTTATAATGAATATAAACCCTGAATAAATTTAAATATTTAGAATCCACGCATTAAATCAGAGACGCATACCTATACATACATGAAATAAATGTTTCATTCTTCAATCGTAGTTCAGTACAAATTTGATTTAAAATAAGCCCAAATTGCAAAAATAACGCTATAGGTTAAAATACTTTGTTAGAGTTTCTAAAAGAATATTAAACTTTGATATGCATAACAAACAAAATTATAAATTAAATAAATTTTTTAATGACATTAAAAAGAAATTAATCAAATATTAACATTTTAATTAATTTTTAAACTATTTGTTGAAGTTTATAAATTTTTTAATGAATTCAATACAGCTTAGTATAAGTTGATAAATATTTTCATTAGCAACATTAAAATTTTATTTGAACTTATTAATCTGTAGTGCTAAAATTGAAATTCCTTTGTGCTTACTTGCATCTTGTTCGTCTAATGTGTTCATCGCTGATTTGTTTGTCTAGTCGCGTTTTCCTTCATTTCGATGCAAAGCGTTTAACTTAAATGTGGTTTATGTGAACAAAGTTAATTTAAAAAGTTAATATACATTTACATAAATTTGTATATATTTATGTATATATATCTACGGACTTAATAATTAAGGTAAGCGCAAAATTGTTCTATTGTTCTATTAAAAGTTCATAAAACACAATATAAATTCATGTTTCCTGATCTTAGACAGGAGAAATCGAATGTATGTTGTTTATATAAACGTTCTTTTTCGAGACGGGAAGAATAAACATTAATTTGTAATATTTCAACAAATTTCTGTGGTTTTCTATCAAATAATGTTTGAGGTATTTTCAACAAACTTATCGAATAAGTTAAATACATTATTTCTAATTAAATTGATATTAGTTCCAGAAACAAATGCAGAGTCTACGAACGATCGTTAAAATACGATAAACTAGCCGCCGAATAATTTGACCATATTTAGCAAGATTGCTGCAATTATAGGCTATTTGGACATCCAAAAATTAGGCACCACCACCGCTGTATTTGAGAAATGGCCATTTTATAAACATCTTTCGATATCAGTAAGTAAGATTTTAAATTTGCAGAAGAAACAAAATAACAATAAATGAAACGTTTCATTATTTCCAGATTCACATGGATTTCCAGAAAATAATAATATTTTATTAAAACACGGGAGTGCATAGCGGCCCTTATAAAATTTTTATCGGAAGCAAGCCACGTAAAGGACAAGAGTATTGTTCCGTATTTGCACAAATTGAGGGAGAATGTTATTTCGGAAAGTAAGTGAAATATTATATTAAAACTTAAGTCGAGTTTTTTGGGACAAAAAAATCTAATGTAAATAGAAAAAACGGAACATATCGATTTAGTTCAGTTTACATCATTATTTTTGGTCCCAAAGAACTCAAATTAAGTCCATTAATAACATTAACATAATGTGATGTTTGATTTTATATTTACAGAGAATTTGGACTCGTTCTAATTATAATCGTTACTTGGCTATTTAATGCCAACACAGAAGACGGTGATAAAAACTAACACGGATTAAATGTGAATCTAAACAGCTGAAGATCATCTCGGGAGCGCAAGCTCCTATTCAGCCTTAATTTTGCTATAGGAAATACTGCTGCCGAAATAAGGCAGACTTATGTTTACTTTGACGGTATTCGATTGGAGTTCAACAAAATTTGTCGGTCAACGGAAATATGCTTTAAAATGGTCCATCTTTCCAATTTGGAGAATCCTATCGCTGTAACATATTCCTATGGTTTTTTACAAGAACTATTTTATGGAAAAACAAAGAAAAATTCAAATTAATAATAATAAAGTGAGTGTTTTATTGAATGAAATATTTTCTAACTAATTTTGAATTAGTTGTTCAATTTAAAATTTTGTATGTGTTAAGTTTTAGAAAATGTACTATATTTGTTACTATTATAAAATTTAATTTTTTATTAAATTTATTATTTAAATATATTAAATATTGAAGAATAAATCTTTACTTTATAATAGGAAATAAGGAAATATTGTTGAAAATAAAAAAAATTTATGTTGAACATTAATGCAAGCGTTTTGAACTTTACTCATCAAGCCATGTATCTCCGAATATTAAATATATATATATATATATATATATATATATATATATATATATATATATATATATATATATATATATATATATATATATATATATATATATATATATTGTTCCGTTAGTTTTGATTAATTTATTCATTGATTTAAACACATGTTCATACATTTGTAAATAAGGTTACCAATTCAATGTTATCTATTGCATTGTGCCAATGAATTAGTTATTTAAATTAATAAATATAGTTGTTGTATCAATCTTTTTGTTTCATAAATATTATTAAGATTAATTAACTAATTCATCAATAATATAAACCATAGTATAACATTTCGTGAAACATCTATTAAATTAGTGCATTGATTCAATAAAAAGTTGTAAGATCAACCAAATTAGTTACAAAATGATAATTTTGTGTTGCGTTGTACTAATTAAAAAATTTATTAATTTTTTGGACAAAAAAATATGAATAGTTACATTGTATATATTAATTTGTTATCTTTTAAGAAATACTATTTTAATCTAATAACATTGAGTTTGTTCAATCAATCAACAAAGTTTAAGGATCCAAATTATTAAAAAAATCATTGCATCAATAATCTTTTTTATTGTATATGCGTATGTTTTTTTTTCAGTGCACATGTATTGTTTTTAAAACAATTTTTAATAGTTTATTAATCTATTAATTAATCCTAATAATAGCAATTTCTAAATTAATGTTTTGCACACTTTTTTCCCTTTTACAATTTGACAGTACTATTAAAAAAGACAAAAACAAACATTATTCAGCAATTCAGCAAAATAAAGTTTACACGCTTACTATTTAATTTTACAGAATACCCATTCATGTAGTAAGATAAAAAATGTGTAAATTTTTTTTTGTCTAAACTTTTTCTCGTTTTCGTTTAATCATTTTATCTTAGTTTTACAGAATTAGGCTACAGGAGTAGTAACGTAGGTTTTAATTCAGTATTTCACAAATATCTCAGCTTCTATTTAACGTGTCAGAAAAAAGTAGCTACTTTATTTATTATGAGTTTACTTTTAAATATAACATTTTTAACTTACACACTTAAAAAAAAAAAATCTCTCACATCAATTTTTATTTTACAAAGATCACTGTGGATGATGTATAGCAAAGTTCAGAAGCATAAGAAAAAGCTCACTAGAAGGTCCAACACTGTTAACATATAGAACAAATTCAGTTTTGATCCCCTTGATGAAAGAAAGTTGAAAATTATAAGTAGATGTAAGTTTTAGTGGTAGATGTAAGTTAATTTTCATCATTTTTCATCAAGAGGATCACGACTTCTGAATGATTATTTTATTGTTTTAGTTTTTTACGTTTATATATTGAGAGGGAAATATATACACGTCGATAACTCTAGATATCTTAGCCATACACGTCTATACTAAAAGTAGATTAGATAATGTTTAATTTCAACTACCTTATGTTATCCTGGCTCATGATGCTTTTCCACTGAGCTATGTGTGAACAGAAATATTCCAAATTCGGTAAATCACACATACCCGAAATTTAAATATTATTGAAATAAAAAGCTTATTGAGAACAATTTATTTCATAAATTCAACTAAAATTTTGAACTTTTTTAACTGTTGCACTCATCCAAATTGCCTAGACACTATCTAGCAAAAATTATTCACACCCAGTCTTCTGCAAACAATTTCAAGCAAAAATATTAGAACAATGTCAAGTAAAAAATCCAAAAATATTTATTATTTTCTACATTTCATGTGTTGTTTTTCTTCTAGTTATATTCATTTAGGCTGTACAATTATTACAACTAACAAAATTAATAAATTTTAAATAATTTGTTATCATGTCAAAAACAACACAAATTGTATTAGATTTTATGTAAATTAGCAGAAATTTATGTATGCGTGCTTGAAAAAATGTGCAACAACATTTTATTATAAAATAAAATGAACCAAATAGAATACGAAAAAACTCAATATTTTATTTCACATTTTAGAAATAATCTTTAACATAAAAAATAACGTACAATTCAATTGTACAAAAACTAATTCTCAAAATTTCAACCAAGTAAACCAAGTACCAATGGAAAGTGCCAAAATTAAATGCGGGTATCAGATTTAGATGGAATTTCAACTGCAATTTAACATGTATGTAATTTTACAAGTATTATACATAATTTAACGTTTATGGGTTGGCCATTTTATACAAACGAATCAAGTGATTTGCAAAATTTTGTAATAACCCTATTGTTTGAGAACATTATGATTATTTGAGGTGTGGTTTTTTGTTCAGAATCTACTTAAATATTTTGTTCTTATTTGTTTGTCTCAAGAAATTTACATAACTTACTCATAAAACCAGTTAGATACATTATATTTGTTATTATTATTTTCTCTTTAAAACAAAGGCTTATTCCTTGAAGTAAATTTAAATTGTATAAAAGACACCGTTATTATATTCACCAAAAATTATATATAATATTACAAATTATATATATATATATATATATATATATATATATATATATATATATATATATATATATATATATATATATATATATATATATATATATACATATAAATAAATATATATATATATATATATATATATATATATATATATATATATATATATATATGTATATATATATATATATATATATATATATATATATATATATATATATATATATATATATAAATTATTTATACCTGGATTTCTTATCTTATTTAAAACTAACGTTGTTCCGTTTCTTGCAATTTTATACATAAGTTTTTGTTTAATGGTGTGTATTAATACAATATAATATATTTATGGATTTTTATAATTAAATTGCGGTGCAAAAATATAGTACATAGATCACACGATTGTAATAAATATTCATAAATACCGAACAATTATTTTATACTCTTAGGTTTCGAACTTAAAAAATTATATATTTAACCAATCGAAATCAATTTTTTACCGTATTCATGTTTATCCTTACAATTAAGGCTAATTCGTTCATTTCTTCTGGCTAACTATGTATATAAAACCTTACTATATAAATGTGGAGCATAAAATTGAAAAATTACGCTTTTCTATTCTATTCACGATATACTTATATGTATGTACATATTTTCTATTTTCTATTACACGGAACGAGCAAATTTTAATTTATATCGCTTATAGATATGCACATATAAACAAATATGTATCCATACCTACATATATATATACTCGTATAGGTATATATATATATATATATATATATATATATATATATATATATATATATATATATATATATATATATATATATATATATGTGTGTGTGTGTGTGTGTGTGGGGATAAAATGTTTTATAGATATACTCCAGCTTCAAGATTTAAACCGCCTACACGTCAATCGTGGGAAATAGCCTCTGGCCACGCGAATAAATAAGTTTTATAATTTTACATTTTCAACTTCTTTTAAAAGCATTTAACAATTTTTTTTTTTTCGTTTCGTTTCATTTTAACAACAACAATAAAAATTGGAAATTCCTACATGTTGCAATTATGAGATGGTTTTGATTTTCTTAATTGCACTTGTGTATGTTTATAATATCTATGTGTATCATTCCATTATATCTCAGCATATTTTTGGCATTTTCCGAAGTCGAGAAATTTGGTTCAACCTTCTCAGTTAGTAAAGTTGAAAAGTTAGATTTTGTATAATTTCATACTAAAAAACGTTTAAAATGTTATTTATTACGTATCGATAGTAAAACTAAAAAAATTAAAATTGAAAATTATTTATAAACACAGATACTTATAATTTTATTGTAAATATAATTTTATTTTAAATGATTTATCTTCTTTAAATTCATTTTCAATAAATGCTGAAATAATATCTGTTATAAATGAAATAAATTTTATTAAAGAAAATAGACTAAATTTAAATAAACTTTATAATTTTCCAACCACAGATATTTCGAAACGAATTTTTCAAAAAAGCAGGGTTCTTCTCAAGGCTGGTTTAAATAAGTGGGACGTATTCAACACATTTGGGGCAATAGATGGCAAACCCATCAAAATTTAGTGTCCCAACATCTGGTGGTGCACACTATATAACTATAAGTGGTTTAATAGTATAATTTTGTTTGTAATAGTCGGTATAAACTATACATTTATTAAGGCTGATGATGGCACAATTGGTCGAGTTAGCAATTCAGGTATCTATGCTAAAAGTAGGTTAGTACAACCTTTAATTGAGCTATCAATCTTGAACATTCCTCCAGAAAACAGATTGCCTAATACTAATATCTCAACTCCTTATATTATCTACTGGCTGATGCTAATTTTCCACTGAGCTATAACATAATAAAGCCGTATCCCGTCTGAGACATTATACGATAGGAACAAATTTTGAATTATAGATTGTCACGCGATAGACGGATTGTTAAGAGCTCATTTGGAATCTTAGATAGACGGTTTAGAGTATTTTCAACAACTTTTAATTTAACATTTACGAAAGTCACAGCAGAAAACATCTAACTATAAACCCAAAAATAATATCATTTTTGATTCAAAACCACGGCCAAGAATTTTTAGATATACGGTCGTTAGAGGAAAATGCTGAAATTAGAGCTTAAACCCGACAAAATTTGAATATGGGAAATCACCGTGTAGGGAAGGTGGTAAGAGATAACTTTAAGAACTTTTATATTAGAGTGGGAGAGGTACCAAGGCAGGATCAATATGTTTTATAATTTACGAATTTTAAACTATACATGTTTGATTTAACAATAAAAGGTGCTTTTATATATAAAACAACAATTTATATCAAAACAGAACATAGATATACGGTATATTAACTTAACAGCTGACATAAATCAATTACGATTTAAATCCACCTATATTAAATAGGTGGACCACCCCAAAATATTAAATTTAATTTTGGGGATATTTAGTTATTATATTATATATTTTTAGTCATCTCAGAATCCTCCATGATTTTACATAAATATTAGACATACTATGTCAAAATAAATGAAATCGGTAAACGATTTTGTGGTTTAAAGGCAACATTCAGTGAACGAATCTGTACACTATTTTGTGGGGTTGTAGATGGCTTCTGTTTCCACATATTTTCAACAATAATAAAATAATTTAACAATAATTGCTTCACTTTTGATAAAGTTTTATTAATGCTTTAAAATTAAATGAATGTCAACTGTTGCACATTTTCACAATAACAAACTACAAATAATATTTGTAAAGTCAATAGATAACTGGTAAAACTTATAAACCACCTGTATTATTTTAAATCAAATTAATTTGCAGTAATTTGGAACTTTTGAAGTCCAATAATTCGCAAACTCAATCATTTTTCAAATTGAATTTTGCGGCTATGCATTTTCTAGGATTGCAAAGCATTTATAAGATTTGTGTTCCAAAAGTTAAGACAATATTATAAAAAACGGAATAAATTTTTTTTTGAACTTTTTGAAATTTTTTTATAATTTGATTAATACGGCGGACGCGGTTGTTTGATCAAGTTCATCCCAAATACATAAGAAACAAACAAGTATATGGTTTATTTTGTATATCAAAGCTATCCAGATTTTTTTTATTATAATATGAACGACGTCATTTCTCCTTACCCATTTCCGTTGCATTTCTATCGAATTACCCTCATATTCGAAAAGTGCATTTTTTGTCTTCTTCCGTTTTTTCGTGCAATGCGAGAATTTTTCGTAATGGAATACATGCAGACAGCAATTCGCTTTACTTGTATTCAAAACCAACAAAAATGTTTATACAAGCCGTCTAGTTCGCTCTTTACACAGATCTTATCAAAAAAAACGTACTCTATATTTATTTATGCATTGGAATTTATGTACAAGTATTTGAACAGATTTTTTCATGAAATACTTTAGTATCGATGAATCTATCACCTATATTTATGTAGTTTTCTTTTGTGTATAGATACTTTCTGATTTATTTTATACATTTTACTAATACTACACCTTAGGGTACTTTTTTACATCTTAAGGGTTTGTACTGTACGGCTTGTATAGACATTTTTTTTGGTTTTGTCGTATTTCACATGAACCAGGGTCGATTGATAATTGTTGATTTTATTGCGCAAAGACGAAAACGACCCTGGTTCATGGAATTAAGGTGCATAAAATACCTTCATGGATTGAGGGTTAATACATATTTTTATCAGTTGATTACTCTAATTATGTATATTTGTCGGCCACGTTTACTATACGTCAAGCTAACTTTGATAAATTATATTTTACAAAAGAAATCTTTTATAAAAGGTGCAACTAACAATCACATATCTTTGACAAAGATATTTTATAAAATATATTTGATATAGAAAAATGATGGTGTGATTCTCGGCTTACGCCTATGTTACATTGTCATATTAACACGTCATAGAAAAATAATAATATTTTTCTGACATAAAATTACGATAAGAAAAATTCTATAAATCATTTTGCTATTTTACACTACATTTAATATATTTCGTCATATTAAAAGCATAACTTAAAAAATGGTGCGTTTAATTCCGTACACTTACGTAGCTAAATATCATTAGAAAAATACTTCAACAGAAAAATGCTATTATAAATCAACTTTACACTATCATATAAATATGTTGATGTTTTTATATGACAAATAAATATAATAATGTAATACAGGCCTAAGAGACGTCCTGTTTATCATTTCGTTTTCTAAGGTAACTCTAGCGAACTGAACTGTGTGGAATTTCCCTTGCGTTTCCCTTTACTTTATAAGGAATGAAACACAAGTATTTCGCATATCATGCTTTATAATGCAAGTTGCAAGTCTCTAATCCTTACTCATCACACATCAAAAGAATTAAAAGCATACAAAAGAAGTTTTTGAAACTATTTATTCAAAATGTGGTTCGCTTATTACCATGTTCAACAAGGTGCAAAGAATATAAAATTTGCTCATTTGAAACCAGACGTTTTCTTCTGGATGCTGCGTATCGATTCAACTTTGAAGAACGCAATTTTAATTTTTTTAAATGTTCACTTTGTTTAATAATCTACGTATTAGTGATTATTTATTTTTATAAGAAATCATAAATGTTAATGACAAAGATTTGGTGCTCGCGAAGAAAAATGTTGCTTAATAAGATTACAATTTCAAGAAAAAAATTTTTTGAACAATATCAAGTAAAAAATCCAAAAATGTATATTAATTTCATTGTTTTCGTCGTTTTATTACAATGAAATAAATAAATATTTTTGGTTTTTTTACTTGACATTGTTCTAATATTTTTGCTTGAAATGGTTTGCAGAAGACTGGGGTGTGAATAATTTTGTTAGATAGTGTATTTGGTAGTTTTCGCTTTTTATTAAAAATGAGACATTGAAAATATGTACATATATTGGATGTGGTCACTTCCAGAAAATGATTATATTCACTTACCCAAACGCCCCAAATGTTTCCACATTATTTTCTCAAGTTCTTATTAACTCGTTTGCGCATGTAAAATTTGTAATAATGTTGCATTTAATCATAATTTAGAAAACCAAAATTTGTGTAGATATACATATGTTAAGCATACTTAACAACATACAAATAAACAAATATTATAGGGCCCTACACTTGCCAGATTTAAATGCTTTGTAAATATATTATAGAATAGGTATTTGAGTTAATAGCATATTGATTTAGCATATATTGCAGGGATAATGCTAATATATAAGACCACTCAAAATTGCGTAAAAATTATCAATTTATTCAAAGAAGAATGGAAAATATGAAAAGTTGATTCGGACTATGGGGTCGTTGGAGTACTTTATATAATATTTTGTTATTTTATTTTTTATTTCATAAAGTAATATGCCTCGCGGCATCACAGCAGTGTATTGAGAATTTTTCTGTATACATGCAATTCTCGTTTATACATTAAAGGTTTTGCACGCCCTCGCATCTTCTTCGCATAATTCTCTTGATTATTATACATATTTTATAAAACTTTTTTAATAAAAGTTGCCTCTTTGTTTCAATAAGTCATAAATGAAAATATTTTTCCACAGCCTCTTCTCCTACAAATACGGCTTACTTTCAAAATCGTGCACAAACAAACTAAACCTAAAATATTGTTTGTGTTGTCAATAAAAATATCTCCAATCTAACCAAGTGAATAATTTTATCACCGGTCTAAAAACGATTTTTTGGTTGGGTTCGAATGGTAAATAATTAATAATTAAAAACCAAATAAATGTAAGACCGATCGATCAAAAATTAAACCCGGGATATTATAGAATTTTTTTCTGTATTGGAATTTTTTGGTGACAAGCAAATATCGCTTGTTTGTATGTTTATCGATCAATGTAAAGATCAAATTTCGAACACGATAATGGGGAAATTTGTTTAAATATTTAATGCTTTGAAGCAAACTAATTAAATTAATATGTTTTATGTCAATTTCTAAAATTGATTTTTTTGTTCCAGTGTTGGAGTTTTTATGTGCACTAAGAATGTGTTTTTGTATTATGAATTGGTAAACCATTTGTTATTAGCGTGATTTATTTATATAGATATAGAGGTACGCACATAAACCAGTTAAATACCCCTTCCGCACATTACAGTGATAAATACGAACAGATTATAGCTAGATGACATCCGTAGTACAGACTTTGATTCATTTCGATATCTTAAGCTATTTTTAAGTTATATGGTTATTTAGCTTTTTTTCAAAACAAAACCTCGATTCCAATAGAGTGTTTGGGGGTAATATAAATAAAAAACTGTAAATATAGTGTATATATATATATATATATATATATATATATATATATATATATATATATATATATATATATATATATATATATATATATATATATATATATATATATATATATATATATACATATATATATATATATATATATATATATATATATATATATATATATATATATATATATATCTGTATATATATATTATATATTTATATATATATATATATATATATATATATATATATCTGTATATATATATTATATATTTATATATATATATATATATATATATATATATATATATATATATATATATATATATATATATATCTGTATATATATTATATATATATATATATATATATATATATATATATATATAAATATATAATATATACATATATAAACATAGATGTATAGATCTAAAAAAGAATTGTTATAACTTATCGGTGATGCACTTGTAGGTGGTTGACCCTCCGTCTGGCTCCTAATTTGCTGGTAACTATATCCAGTTACTCGTCTTTATATGGGTCATACGTATGAAGTAGTAGGTCGTTTTTTTATACAAATATGGTGGTTAGCCATATACACTTGTACACACTCTCACACTTAGTTTTTATCTTTTTTTTTTTTTTTTTTTTTTTTTTTTTCTTTTACCTCAGGTGAGACCATGTCCTAAGGCCCTTTTTACTACACTGTCAATACACTTGATTACGCATGTATACGTATTACAAACTATTTTGAGTTTTTGGGTTTAAATTAATATTTTTTAATTTTTTTTTCGTGTCTTTGAATACCGTTAGTTGAATTAGAATTTTATATTGAAGTGGATTTTTTTATTCCTTCTGCAATGTACAGTCAAGAGGTAACATACTTTCTCACTCACAAATGGTATCACTCGGTTTTACTTTTTATGTTATTTTATGGCACACAAACTATTGTTATTTATTACCTTCCTTTCTCTATACACTTTTGATATTAGCCACTTCAGACACCATCAAAAGCGCGACAGCTGCTTACGAAGCGAAGCCATATGAACATCGCTATCGGGATATTCCTCGCCTTTTCTATCTAGATTTTTATCTAATAGAAGCTTATAAAATATATCACCTTGTCATCAATGGTAATTCTTCACCATCATAACACCGAACGATCGCCACATGTACTTCTCACCATTTAGTATATTTTTGAACATTTTCTGTATTTCTCCAAGGCTATAGGATTTTTTCAAGAAGCAGTTTATACGAGAACGATCCGGCGAGACGATTAATTTTCCTAGACCGATAAATGAATTCTCTTGGAACACATGAAAAAATATTATTGCTTCGATCGTTGGATTATTCCTTACAAGCTTTTGAACATCTGTCAACACTGAGTGAAAATTATGAGTGAAAAATCTCAACCATGTGTAACAAACAGGCATGATCCTTGGTCTTTGAATCTTGTACTAAATTATTAGACGCTATTTTATTAATATCACCGGACTAAGCATTTTGTACATAACTTTTTTTGATTAAAATCACCGATCACGTCGATGATGTCGTAAGACCCGAGGAAGATGAACACGACGCCTGTGATTCCTGTGAATTCAAACTGATATTATGAAGTAGGCACCAAGCATTGACTATTTGCTTCCTTTTATTTGGTTGGTAATAGAGCTCCCTGCCCCTAGTAGCGCAGCCTTGATTTCAGGACATCAAGGATTCCACAAAGTTCCTCGCAGATGAATACACTTTATTGAATTTTGCTTTACGTCTTGTAGGGCAGTAGTGGATAATCCGAGTCATCTTAAAATATTTTGAGATTTATTTTATATTAAGACCATTTACCAAGAAACCAGTTATTGGAACATCCATTTTCGTAATTTTGAACAATACTTGTATTTACGAGACTGTGGTGCCACACAAATGAGTCGTGGTTTGCTCCAGGATGCCTAGAATAGACGCAGCGTATGATGAGGTTTTAGTCACAAATCTACGAAATAAAAAAGAAATGAAATACTTATTAAAATTTTGATTTAACTAGAAATATTGAATTGTCCAGTTATTACTCTCATTACGTTTAAGCTCTTCTCTGCTGGGTGCGATAATCATTATGTCAATGTCATCCACTCAACCCACGACTCCAGGAATTTTATGGTTGGACATAAAATACACCTTACTTCTTTTATAACCAAAGAAATGGTTGCCTGGTTTGAGATCGTTGAGTAATACTGAAATGCTTGCTTGTTTGATAGGAAGTATAAGGATTCATCTGCCGAAAATTTCTACAAAAACTCAATAATCGAAATAATTATATATAATTTGAAACATTTAAGTAACTTTTTATAAATCCACCTGCATAAAAAATACAGTATACGCAAATTCATCTATTGCCTTATGCAGCTTCTTCCTTGCGGTCGGTAAATATATTTATATTCTACAATCATAACCAAACATACCTGCCTGGCTGGCACGGAAATAATATTGGATATCCTGACTTAATGCCATTTAATCAATATCTAAAAAAAGGAAAACATCACGATACCAACTCTTACAAATGTCCAAGGTGTTAGTGATTGTGGTAAACCTACCTGGAAAAAAACAACCATAGACTGGATGATGTTTTTGCGCAACAAAGAGGGGCTGGGCTGATCTTAAACAACCATTTAAACAATATCTACAAAAAGGAAATTCATAATATAAATAATATATGTATAAATCCATAAATATATCCATAAAAGGAAAAAGGAAAACATTATGATACCAACACTTACAAATGTCGAACGTGTCCCTGGTTGTAAAAGACCATAGACTGGGTGATGTATCTAATAAATGGTAGCCCCAAGTATGAAATACTTTTCATTGATAAGTACATGATGGTGCAAGCTGTTTGTTGGTTATCTTGGACTTGTGGTTATTTTAAGCATATTTTTAAAAGTTTTCCTTCTTGGGAATAAACATCAAACACCGTACATTTTAAATTCATTATAAACAGACGTAGAACCGTCAAAATGTCACATATAGATGTCCTGTAAATGTTACATTTGCTCTAAAGGGATTTTATCCTAATATCAGTATTAAATATTCCATAGAAGCCTCGGTTGAATTCTTTAATTTCCCAACAACACTATCGATGCTACCTAACTTTCACCTAGGTGGATAAACAATTTGTTTCTTAACTCTCCATACCATATACTAGTAAAGTCATGACGATCTATGAAGCGCGAGGTTTAACATCACTAAATGTTATTTGTATAAGAACAACCTCATAAACTATTTGATAGTATGCATGCTATAGTTGCTATCTCAAGACAACATGTTCTTTAAAAAATTTCACAATTTGAGAATGATAGACCACAATCACTTGTGGTGAAAAAAGAGGCCAGATCTTCTCTGGTCTAATATTAGCTATCAAAGCTAGGGTAAACAGATGTGAGAAAACAGTCAAGAAAGCAAGCGATGCTTGTTCAATATACTATCAAAATGTAAACAAAATGGCATCTAAAGCTTCTTCATTTTACAACTTTGTTTTAAAATCAAATTATTTAATTTACGTAATTTGCGAAACTTCATTTAACACTGGTATCTGCAGTACGGAATTTTTTGGACAACATTATGTCTCTCTTGCAATTAGCTTAAAAAAATCGGGTGGAGGTGCTGTTATTGTCGTACATTGCAGTTCGCCGGTTAATTTGGTCACATGTGTAGTGGAAGAAGTCTGCATGAATAATAACATCAACAAAAGAAGTCTATACATCTATACAGCATACATGCTACCCCATTCAGGTAGTGACATTTATGCGAGACATAGTGATGCCATTAGTGAATTTATAAATAAAAAATCCTTCGGATTTATTATTGATGACTGGTAATTTCAATCTGTCAAATGTCTTCTGGAAATTAGAGTACAAAGTGATACAATATTACATCAGAGGCGGAATAGATTTTCATTGATACTATGCTTTTTACCAGCTTATATCAAATCAATAACATATACAATGAAGGTGAACATTTTTTTAGAACTTTTCATAAAGTTGTAGTCACCAACGCCATTGGTCGTTAATGACATAAGTTGATGGAAATTATGTTTAATTCTGTGGATCTTATAATAAAAAAACTGACCATTATCAACAAATCACGTACAACTCTAATAAAGCTGACAATATGGGTTTGTATCAATATTTAGAGGCGGTTAAATGGGATGATATTTTAAATACTAACGATGTTAATGCTAACGTGGGCCAATTTTGTAAGATTCTGCAATTAGATTTTAATAATCATGTTCCATTGTATGTACATCAAAGGAACCACTAGCCATCCTCCGTGGTTTGACGATCGACTGATAAATTTAAAGAACCGCAAGTCGAAAGCTTAAGCTAAAATGATAAAAAGAGAGCTAGAATCGGATAAACGCATCTTTCTGAAATATGTACAATGATGAAATCGACGTTTATTTTAATTTAAAATACACTTCCCATCGTATATCCGGCGTAATCCCAGATAAATGGAAAATATCAAAAATCACACCAATCTTTAAATCGGGTAAATGAGAAGACATTACATATTACAGAAGGATTTCAACGACATCACTTATTCTATAATTATTTGAGCAGTTTGTGTGAAACACCTTCGAGGTTATATTGTCATGTCACATATCCGTTAAACATCATGGATTCATTACATGCAGATAAACATTCACAAATTTAGTGGAATTTTCGAGTAAAACGATCAGTAAAGCATTTGATTGGATTTGATTAGGTCCTGGCCAACAATAAATATCACAAATAAATAGGAATATTCACGAAAAGAAAACTTTACTGTGTATTTGGTCGGAAGAAAAATGTGTTATTTATTATGAACCCTTGAAACCAGGTGAAACTGTCGACGGTCAACGTTATCAACAACAGCTACTCGATTTAAACCGTGCAGTGAACCAAAAGTTGCGACCAACAGTTCCAATAAACTACACAAACTGAATTTCCAGCACGACAACGCTTGACCACAATCACATGTACCGAAACCTACTAAAGATAGGTTACTGTCCCTTGGCTAGGAAATTTTAGCCCACCGCGCATATTGACCAGGCATTGCTTCTTTCGATTATCACTTGTTTCGTTGAATTCTGCATGGCTTAGTTGATGAACACTTCAAAACATACGAAGAAGCTAAAAAATGGACCGATGAACGAATTGCATCAAGGCCGATCGACTTCTTTCACAGTGGAATCCACATATTGTCAGAAATATATGGGAAAAAGTTGTAGCAAATTACGAAAAATATTTTGATTGAAATAAAAATTACCATTTTCTCAAAATATGATAGATATAAGAGGACACTCTGGTTTCTACTATTTGGATATATGTACATATAAGAACCTCGGATAGAAACGTATTAACTTATGTATCTTATAAAATATTAAATTTACAGAGAAATTAGGAGTTCCTAATTTTTTCATTTCCTCTTTAATGAATGTCATCGTCACAGTTAACAATGTACTCAAAGGGCGTAAACACCAATAAAACAAATTTCTACATTCGGTAATTGTTCACTTTGCATATCTTCTATCATGACCAGTTTTTTCTGAATGATTTGGTTTCCAATCAATAAAAATCGTCTATCGTTCTACAAAAATACAAATACAAAATAACCATAACACCCAGAAATTTTATAAACCTTACAAAATCCATTCAATTCGAAAACATTCAATTGATTTGCATATTACAACTAAAAGGCATACATTTATTTCTTATATGTACATAATTTCATTTTTATATATTTCAATATAAACCGTCGCATTTACAAGAAAGATCGAAACAGCAACAACTTGGTGGTTGGTTGTACCTTTAACACATCATATATTGTGCGATTATGATTAAATTTAATTCAATAAACCCAATTCAACCAAAGAATCTTAAACAACATAAAATAAGAAAATTGTTCGACGTCGTCTTTGGATTTTGTAATGTTATTGTATTAAATTAACAGATTGGAACAAAAAGGGTGTGATACGATAAAATTTTTTTTAAAAAAGTGTTCGTTCTTTTTGGAATTTGTTCTTGTGTCTTTCAGTTTATATGAGTATCTACTCTTCAGAATTCTTCTTTTATTTTAGGTGGGATTTATGGTTTTTAATCGAATTAAAATAAAAAAAAAATGAAATTTCAATTTGTTTGGTGAGTTTACATATAAACATGATGTTTAAAAAAAAATCCGCATCACACCACCACAGGATATTCGGCATTCATTTCTCTTTTCCTCCTATCCATGATATTCTTGTGTCAATAATAATATGATTTATGAATTAATTTACGTTGATATAAGTTTTATGTTGTTACCGAGTGTTTTGATGAGTTTGATAGTTTAAATGATATATTGTAGGTACATATTCGTAGCTAATATGATTTTTTATTTATTGAATTGGTATTGCCACTACACTCGTACATAAATCTATATTTTTCGTCTTTTCAAAGTCCAGATTCTGATGAAACAAATCATAATATAACAAACATTAATATTTTTTGTATAAATACTGTCGTTTAAGACACAACCAACTGCCTCTGGGGTTTCAAATTTTCCGGGTAATTGAAACCTAATAACAATGGAAAACCACAGGGAAAAATAAAGGAGGGTCACTTTTTGTGAAAATTGAGTTAATAAAGTCATTTAAAAGATCGTCATTATTACCAAAGCCTACTTAATTTGTGACCTTATCAATAAACATTTTTACTTTCACTTACCATTTGAATTAAAAATAAAACGATACAAATATAATTCTTGTAAAGGTTCAAAACAATAATTCTCAATTATCTCAAAGTGTCTGTTTTGACATTCCTCCTTTTCCCTGTAGTCTTCAATTGATACTATAATTAAGGAACAAATTCTCGCGCAAAATACAAAAAAAAAATCGAATTTTAATAAAATACGAATTGTATTCTTCAAGCCTTTAGTATTTTAGACGGTTTGCCTTCCTATTATGATCGCTATTTATTTTCTTTGTTCACCCGAGCTATGCAGCTGACAGTAAAATGAATGAATTTGGTATATGTATGTGTCGCCGTCTGGTTTTCACGCCTGGATCAAAATGTCATAGATTTAAGCAGAGGCCAACATTTCCAAACGACATCCGTTACAAAACAGCACAAATTAGAATTTTATCTAAAAATCATTTTGGAATCTCATTTAGAAATCGATCTCTCTCGTACATTATTTCATGATAAAAGCGAAAGTAAATCCAATTAAGTTGGGAAATAATATCCGTTTTATTGATCAGAAATATAAGCGGTTTCAAATATGCCGTCTTTAACGGTTCCCATTTAACCACTATATAAATTTCCTACTTGGACCCTTAAATTGTCATATTTAGTATGAATAAAATTTAAATTATTGAGTTAATATTCAACAGTCGCCCATAACACCTTAAAAGAATATTTAAAAAATAGTAATTTGTCTTAACAAATACAATATCTAAACGCTTTTCCGAAAATAAATTTGAGTCAAATGAATTGAATTCTGATGGTTTATTTATAAGCTTTATAAAGATATACCAAAATACAAAATTTATAACACCTCAGTAAGTAAAGATTAATTATAGTTTCCAAAAATATAAAGCGATCATTATCGACATAAGCGTTATTCCACGAAATGGTGTTTGATTCACATATACAAATACCATTTCAAACTCAACCATATTAAATCAACATATAGTCTAATAAATATCACTTTATTGGACATTCAACAATTGATCGTAATCTCAAAATGGATTTATTAAGATGAATTGCGGTGTAATATTTCTTCGTTCTTGATTATTTTATGTAAATGTTATAAACTAAACTATCATCTTATAAGCACAAAGTCATGTTTCAAGCAACAATGGAGTACAATTAAGAATAGAAAAATTGTTGCTGCAACAATTACCAAAAAGACATGACATGATATCAAAATAATACAAAAAATTGAAAAGCTTTAAATTATTCAAGCATCGATCGATATCATTATAAACTCCATAACATAAATAAAATAACAGTCGATTACAAAAATTAAAATCATTGAACACAAAATTCTGTCCCACATTCCGCAACTTAAAGAATTATTTAAATTTATTTTGGTTAAAAATTAAAAATTAAATTTGTTTTTTTTTTGCAACCATAAATTTACGATGGTGTGAATTTTTAATAAAAACGAATATTATTTAAAATACAATTTTTTATATAAATGCAAAAATAAAATCAAACCTTGTAAATCTTTTATTTTGTCGCTTGGTTATTAATTTTAAGTGAAGTGAAATAGAAGTCCACAAATTAACGCCCATATAAAATAAACGATAACAACAACAACACACCACTATATTATTTATACTCGTATAACGTCTTTACAAGACAAAAAATATTCAATTTGTATAAAATCGATTACTGTCCGAGATAATGTCAACAAAAACAAATTTATATTTCCATATTAATGTTTTCTTGCGCAGTGCAATAAAAAAAATTCTTGGCATTTTCTGTGAAAGCAACCAAACAGCAACAAATATGCGTTTGGATTTATTGAAACATTTGAGATATATTTAGAAGTATAAAATTGCCTATTTTAGTTTTTAAGCATGCATTAATTTGTTTAAAAGAACGTCATTTTTGCTTACAATTCTTTATGCATAAAATATATGGTGAATTTAACTGGGTAACACTTTAACTTTGGTTCATTTGGTAAAAGATGGGTAAATAGGGAAAAGAAGGTAAAATAATTATGCACAATACAACAAAACTAATACCACGTTTACATTATACGTACCTAATAAGTATGTACTTTTTTGATATTTAATTATTTTTCCGCTGCAGTTCACACTAGTGTTGCGATTTGTAGTGTGAACGCATACTATAAAAGTTTGTTGTTTTGACAGATAGGCTTCTGTATTCAATTCAGTTTATGTGTTGTGAATTTCTTCTCAAACTCTATTAGATTTGTCGGCAAATTATTTGATTAACACCCGAAATTGCAATTAGAAACAAAAAAACGTAATCAATTTTGGTTTTGACAACAAATATACGAATGACATTAACATATATAGTTATTAGTTAGGGTTCACATTACAACGTAATAAACTAATACTTTTTTGATACATACTTTACCGAAATATCAAAAAAGTATGTGATAAAATATTTAAATATTTAAATTTGAGTTCACATGACGATACTTTTTTGCTACATACTTTTATTCTACTAATGTAAACGTAGTATAAGACTCGAAGAAATTATAGAATGCTAAAAATATGTATGAATTTCCCTAAGAATCTTTCAAATTAAACAACACAAAATTCTTACATGTTAATGTAACAGAATAAATAGGTGTATATCCAGCCTTCGCTCAACGGAAATTAGATAATATTTGGAATCTGGATATATTATTTTTATCATTATTCAATAGGTATAATTTTGGGGTTAACTTAGTTTAATTGGTGTAATTTTGGAGTTAACAGTAATTTAATTGAAAAAACTTTTCCTTATAGTAACAATGTTTTTTAACTTCTTTTGCACGCGATAGTGCTTCATGAGTGATAATTTATAAATCATGGTGTTCGCTCCCTTGTATACCTCACCGTGATCATAACTTTGTACTATACTCCGTAAAAAAAGAATGAAAATAATGCAAAAATTGTTTTATTTCTATTAAGCACCTGTAAGAGAAAGCGCTTCAAGAGCGACCATTGATTAATCACGATGATCGCTCTCTTATACTTAACTCATCGCGATCATCACTTTATACCACATTTCGTAAAAAAGAACAAAAATTAAAATTATGTACAAAAATAAAAAACACTTTTATATTTTACACTTTATTTTTATTTGTGTAGATCCAGATTTCGAAAGTTACATTGGTTTCATTATCAATACTAATTAAATGTTTACTAAGTACACATTTGATTAGTATTGATAATGAAAGCAATATAGCTTTCGAAATTTTGCCAATTTAGGGTTCAGGTTCAGTGATTATTATTATTATTATTGGAGGGCTATGCGGGCGATCAGCCACTTCGCACTGCGACCTAAAAGATCTATTATGCTGGACCCTGCTTAATTATCCGTCCAGTCAATATTCAGGTTCTTAATGAACCTGACAATACTGCCTCCCGGTACGTGATACATACTATCTGGGCTTATTGCTCTCCCTCCTAGATGTTTACTACAGCATGTAGTTCCGCTAGAAAGACGGTAGCATTTTAGCCCAAGGAACTCGAGAGGGTTGTCCCACTCCCGTATATTCCTACTCCTGCCCCGTATTCCATTTGATTTTACTCTTACGAGTTGCTCAGAATTGCAAATCGCCTATAGGTCACCCAGCTTTACTACAGGAAGGCTAAATAAAACTGGAGGATGCCTGGTATCCAGAGTCCGCATATTTTGGACTGATTAATTTATCAGCCATTCATCCATCGGCACATGCTGTTCCACCTTAGATTAGGGTTTTTTGTCAAGGTTTTCTCCTTTAGCGCCGTACTTTAGCCTATTCCAAATGGCCAAAAATGTGTCAAATGGCCTTAGTTACCAGTGGTTGCCACGAGGAGGGAGTTCGTACACTTGCGAATTGTGAACAGGTTACCTCTTACACAATTGTACCCATCACGCAGCTGCCTAATGACAAGACGAGAACAGCTCACGTGATGCGCACCCTACTGGAAAGTTACGGAGCTGGTAGATTAATCTATTCAACTTTGGCCCTCCCCCCTCTAATAGTCGCCAAACCACCTCAGGTTCAGTGATAAAAAAATATTCTGTTTGGGTTCGAGTTTGAGTAGAATGAAAAATTTAATAAACATACTATATTTAAATTTATTTAAAAATTTCCATTTGAACAAAAAAATAAGATATTTCTTAAGAGAAAGAGAAGTAGGTATGTGTATTAAATCAATAAGATTTTTTCGGCTTTTTATAGACAAAATATATTAACAATAATGGCATTCATAACATTTTTCGATTAGTTAGTTAGATAAAAATAAAGATTCCAATCATTTATAATGTATCTACCAAAAAAGTAGAAATATCCATCCCATCGGACTCTATCCCAAGAGTTATACAAAGTGTATAACCCTAAACAAACAAAAAAAAGAACTTTCCTTGATCTCATTGTGTTGGTAGTTTGGTTTCGTACTGAAAAAATTGGTCTACTCCTCAAGTAGCTACGACCAAACTACAAAAATATAATTCTTATTTAACACAGTTAGTGTCAAGTATGAACGTACTGATTTCGCGAATTATATTCACTAAATTAAAAAACTCAAGGAAAACTCTCATTTCTGTGTGTTTTATGAACACACAAATAATTAAGAGAAAGAGAAGTTTGTTTTCGGTGTTTTATAGACAAAATATATTAACAATAATGACAGTTATAATCACAACATTTTTCGATTTTTTAATCAGAAAAAAATTAAGAGGCCAATCATTTGTAATATGTTCATAAAAACAGTAGAAATATCAATCCCCCGCACTTTACCCCAACAGTTATACAAAGTGTATAACCTTGAACAAAAAATGAGAACTTTCCTTGAGCTCATTGTGTTGGTAATTTGGTTTCGTACTGAAAAAGTTGGTCTCATCAGGTACCTACGACCAAAAATCATGTACGAACGTACTGATTTAGCGAATTATATTCACTAAATCAAAAAACTCAAGGAAAACCATCATTTCTGTCTGTTTTATGCCTACACAAATAATTAAGAGAAAGAGAAGTTTGTCTGTTATTGTTAATGTATTTTGTCTATAAACAGCTGAAAGGATCTTATTTAAGGTATTTCTTAACGAATTTTATTTTAATTAAATAAAATTTCCAAAACGTTCGTCATTACCTGATTAAACCAGTAAGACATTGGTTGATTTTTGGTTGAATATATTCATAACCTTAGTCATTTTAAATGTTGTTGAAACGTTTGACATTTAGACATTAAGGCCTACATATCATTATTTCTTACATACATTTTCGTAGATACCGCAGTCTTATCTGTCAGTGACCTTAAATACTCTTCAAATTTTTAACATTAAAATGTTTATATGGTACTTATCTCTAAAAATTCAAATGATAGAAAGCAATTCAAAATGTAACAAAACATAAAGCTACCAAGCCTGTTTAAGTACTAATGGTTGCAGTACAAAATTTAAAATCACTTTGTTCAGATCACAACAGTTTATTTAAACAAATTTACAAACTTTTAAAACAATAATTGAGTCATTTATTTTGAAAGTGGGGCAAGTCCATTTTTCGAAAAAATTAAGTTATTGATCACAATAAACTTGTAATAGTATGATCTTTTTATTGGTAAACAATTTATAGTAAAGTCAAAATAACAAAAAATTAAATCTCTAATACCTGCTCAATAAATATGGTAATTCAAAATCCCATTCATTATATCGTTTCAACAAAATATAGACTAGTCCTACTTTCAAAATAAATGGCTCAATTATAATTTCGCCAGCTACAGCTGCGTTTTTCATTCGCTCCCGATAGGGCTACGTATAAATACATACAGCCAGATATTTTGTGTATCAAGTTTTCGCTAAATAATTGAATTAAAAGTTATAGGTTGACGTTAAATAAATTTAATTTGCCAATAATTAGTACGTCAAATTTAAATTTAGATATAAAAAATTGACTGCTCCGTATAGCATCTACCGGGAGCGAATACAAAAACATAGCTATAACAGCATATTCAGAGTGTTGTTCTATAAATGCGAGACATGGTTCGTATTGTATTTACACTCTAACTTATTTCGTGTTCTTGGATAGAATTTAGTGTATTGAACCTTATTCATTACCGGATTCATTATTTCTTCTTTTTATTTGCTTATTTTAATACTCTGCAACATATATATGGGACTATTCACCAAGCGTGAGTAGCGAATTGCAAGTAATCCAATTTCAGGAAATTTTGACATAAAATACACTTAAGCAGAACAAATTTTTCCATTTATAATATAATTACGATTTCTTAATTCAAAATAAATTAAATTAAGCTCAAAAAATGTTTTAAAATAACAAGAAATTGTAAATTCGTTCAAAGATGAAATATTCGCGCATTCGCTAAGAAATAAAATTAAGTTCCACTTGTGTTCTACATAATTTTCATTCGTACGAGTATTTTTTTTTATAAATCATTTCAAATGCAATCAAAATGATATATTAATACAAATATTTGATTATACGGATGGTATTGATTTCGATTTATAAATTGGCTCGTATTTAGTGTCAAACGAATTTGCGAATTCGCGTTTGGAATTTATTCGTAACTCGCTGTTCGCATTTGGTGTGAGTAGTCTGTAAACGTCGTCCGTTGTAGCGTTCAGCCTATTATTTTAGTATTATTTGTGTTGAAAGACTGATTCTTTTCTCGCATATGATCGGCAACTGCTGATTCTCCTGCGCATTCGATTTCATATACTTCCGATTTATCGATACTTCCGATTTCATATACTTCCGATTTATCATATTGATGTCTATCAAGAATCTTGCTAGAGATATTTGTATCCAAACGCGATGATATTTACAAAATATAACTTTAATTTCCACTTGATTTGTATACTTTTCAAATGCTTGATGAAAGACAAGCTAGTACGAAATTTTCTGTGGTCCTATCTGTATTCTAAATATAATAAACATAACATAAAAACAAGTTATAGAGATTGTATTCAAAAATCTTCTTTACCCATATATGTTTTAAATTTACTAATTTTACCGATAACAACATAATACACATAATACCTAATAGGTAAAAAAAACACAATGAATAAACATATTTTCAAGAATATTTTGAAGATATCTTCCTGTTGTTTTCTTATTATGATAATTTTTGTTTTTCGATTTTTATGTGCTGTAATATATATTATGTGTATATAAATTTAATAAATATACTAAACATTATATATATATATATATATATATATATATATTATATATATATATATATATATATATATATATATATATATATATATATATATATATATATATATATATATATATATATATATATATATATATATATATATATGTATATATATATATGTATATATATATATACATATATATATATACATATTTATATATATATATATATATATATATAATATATATATATATATATATATATATATATATATATATATATATATATATATATATATATATATATATATATATATATATATATATATATATATATATATATATATATATATATATATATATATATATATATATATATATATATATATATACTTACATACATATATAAATAAAAGCTAATTTTATATATAGGTACATATATATAATATTAGGCTTTATTTGTATAAGGCTTTAATTTGCAATATGCTTTTGTAATTTATAGCAAACATTAAAATATGTCACTCACCAAAACAAAAAAATTAAATACATGTTGGACAAGATAAATACAACAATGTTGAATGGTTTAAATTTGGTGTTTAATAATATTAAAAGTGAATTGAATTTGATTTTCGTTTCTTTAGCACGAAGAATTAAAATTGAAAGTGTTTTGAGTTTGCTTTGTTTTTTCTTTCGAATCATAATGTAGATGAAATTTTGTGGTCAAATTCAGAATAGTAAATATTTGATAAATGATTAAATGAACATGTGTTAATACCGACAAAATGTTAGAAAGGTGTGTTGAAATTATTTACCTTTAACTCATCAACTAGCAAACACCTTCATATGAACAAATAAGAAAATAAAACCGTTAATTCAGTCATGTGACTTTCAAGCCCTTAGCGGTAGAGAAAGAAGAACTATCAAAGAGAAATTATGGATTCTTATGTGGAGTTCAGTTGGGCAAAACAAATCAATTAGATTGATTTATTTTGCTCAATCGTACTCTACATTAAAGTAAGCATTTCACTCTGCGAATATCGAAATTAAAAAAGTTGTTACAGGTCAACTACATCCTGTATCCTTCAAGGTTAGCTTTTGCTATACGCAAATAAATATAATACTATTTTTTCTTTGTAAACAAATATAATTTTATTTATTGTATTACTAAAGATGATCGTCTATTTATGTAAGAACAATACAACACTGTTGCATAGACCTATCTCGCAAAAAAAAATTGATAGACTAAATCGATTGTTAAAATACCTATAGGCCAATCCAGCTTTTGATGCACGATAGTTAATTTTTTATGTTTGTGAAGTGGGTTTAATTATTTGCTAATTTATTTGTAGTGGTTAGCTTCCAAAGAAAATATTTTTTTTTGAAATTTATCATAACCTGGCCAACAAAACCTTATTCTTTCCGATTTCAAGTTTTACCAAACCGGCGTATTCAGTATTTAGATGAGAAGAAGGTTTAAACGGATTGGTTGTATTTAGAAATGTATTTAATTTTACCACCCTTAACAGATTAAATGATAATGGCATCGCCATAAACGAACGGGTTATTTACACATCGGTGCCGCTTTACTTGCTGAACTAAGATTGTAAGTAAGAGCTTACCTTAACATAAATGTGGATAGTTTACATTTATGTTTTAATACACATGTGTACATTTTAGAAATCGTTCACTGATGTTAAGGAATGTTATGTATGTGAAGTTATCCCAGGAGTTCATCCCAGAAAATAAAAATAAATTAATCAGACAATTCTCCTAAAATGCATACATCCAGCATGCTTTTGTGAAGCTAGCCAAGCCCATAATTTAATTATATTTAATTTTAGATCTTTAAAAAATAGATTAGCTAAGACTATCTCAATTAAATAATAAAACAGTATTTTCAACAACTTTATAGCATCTATTGCTTTCAAAACATATTATATTGAAATATTCATTCGTTTTTTGAAATAATGCGAGACTTTTCGTTTAACAACAAATGTAATAATTGGTCGGATTGAAGGTGTAAAGTTTTATAATGAATATACAGAGACAGTCCTTGGACAGAAAACTTGCGCACCTGTTGAACTCACATAAATATTATTTTTAAAAGTCGATTACACTGTTTAAATTTAAAAAATTCTTCATATTTTGAGGTATGTTGTAAATTTGTATCTTACGTGCAGTGGTGTTTAAGCAAAATTTTATGTAAGATTGTCAAATTCTATGGTTTTAAAGTAATGGGGGGAAAGGACATCAGCGACAAAGGAAAATCTGCAGCAACCACTTGTGCCATAGCCAGAAAACTGGGCATATTTTTTTAAATTTAAACACTGTAATCGATTTTAAAAAAATATATATTTATGTGGTTTCAGTAAGTGCGCACGTATTTTGGCCAACGACCGTAGCTTAATTCTGGCCAAATTTATAGGAAATCGTTCCGTTGCATTCTTTGTAATTTGGCCCCTGGTCCAACACTCTACACCATTTTCCATGTAAAATTGTATTTATCCAACAAAATCCTAATAACAAAAGTAGTAAATTGTCAGATTAAACCTCTATAGTTTTAAAATAGACATATACATAGGTTACTTTTGCCAAATTTAAAGGAAATCGTTCCGTTGCAACTTTTGTAATTTGGCCCTTGGCCCAACACTATACATCAATTTTGAAGAAAAATTGGATTTCTCTTCTATAATAACAAAAGTAATAATTTGGCGGATTAAGGCTCAACCTTTGTAATCTAACCAACCTGTTGCAACCTTTGTAATCTAACCCCTCCTGGTCCAACACTTTATACCATTTTTGAAGATAAATTGGATTTCCCGTCTGTAATAACAGAAACAAACGTTTCAAATGGAAAGAAAAAACATATTATTCCGCATCACTGGATGGGACATAATTCCTGAGAATGGGTCCTATTCAAAGGTTAAAAGCGAAAAAAAAATTATATAATAAAACACAATATTTTGGTTTTGTCACTTTCTTTAACGTGATATTTATTTTATTTGAAAATGAAATTACGATCGTTTCGGATGTTACTCCTTTATCAAATTTCTAACAAACACTCTAGATACAACTACAAGTCATCGAAAGATTTTTTTTTTATTTTTACATTTCAGTTCGAATTAGTATTATCCTTCGAAGGGTAGTGTGATGCCGTGTCATTTCATTTTTTCTATTGCTCTACGGTTCCCGCTCTATCATCTCATTACACAGTTTTATCTGCCCAATATTTCACATACTTCTATAATCCGATAAACAATAAATATAAATTCTAACGCGCCACGAAAGGTCAAATTACTAAAAATTAATTTTACTTTGCTTAAACCAAAAGAACAAGATTAATTTTATACATTATAAAAATTGAATAACTTATACATTTAAAACAAATATACATTTATTTGTATGTATATGTTTAAAAACCCACATTTTATTTATATTCATAAATTCAAATATCAACAAAAATTCCTAAAATTAGGATCACAAAGTAGAAATATAAAAATTCAAACATAATTCAAGTTGTTTTCACACTTATATTCGAAGATACCATTTCAATATACATTTAATTAAGATAAGTTAAAAATAACAAATAATTAATTCTATGTCGATGGTGGATTAAAATTTGTCGCGATCAATAATTATTAATGATTGTTCCATGCTCAGGTTATTTAATTTTCATTAAATTTAGTTTAAATAAACTTAAGTCTTTATGCAGTAAATATAGGGTAAGGCAGTTTATGGCTTTTACTTATTATGTCTTAATGTTTATATTTCTTGTTACTGCTAAATAAAATTCTTTACAAAAAGTAACTTTATATTTGTGTAATTTGAAGGAGTGACAGTATCTAGTAAGTCACCAATTTAATTTACAAACCGCTTGCGCAAAAAGACTGTTTTAGTGTACTATATTTGTTATATATTCGAACAAAAAATGTTAACCTCATAAAACCTTTGACAATTTTAAAAAGATTTATTTTATTATTCCACTAAATAAAAATTACATTAATTTGACCAACATATAAAAGAATTTAAAACCAACGCAAGCCCAAAAATATGCCGTTTAAATGTATATTACAAACATTATAGAAAAATATATATATATATATATATATATATATATATATATATATATATATATATATATATATATATATATATATATATATATATATATATATATATATATATATATATATATATATATATATATATATATATATATATATATATATATATATATATATATATATATATATATATATAAAAATATATATATATATATATATATATATATATATATATATATATATATATATATATATATATATATATATATATATATATATATATATATATATATATATATATATATATATATATATATATATATATATATATATATATATATACATACATATTTGACAAGAACATCTCGAAAAACAAGAATAAGCTAAAATAAAAAAAAAATAAGAAGACAACAACATCTTAAAAAAATTATTCGTTTTTACATTTTATCTACAATACATAACAACGTGTACATTTTACGAGTATTGTGAGAGAGATTTGACTTTAGTTTGGTTGTTTTGTAAGCGCAATGCTATTATTATACTTTTCCATCTAGCGATCGTACAATACACAACACACCAATTTAACAAAGTTATGATTGTGTGTTAAAAGTTGGTGAGAGTAGTGATGGTTTTATATTTTTTTAGTTTTGTTTTATGTAGAGGGCACCAGGTTCGCGATTAGTCAACGATCGAATGGTCTGTTAGTTGATCGGTGTATCTTGTTGATATTGCATCGTAGTTATATTTTATCGCGGTGTTTTAGTAGTTTTGTTTCCGCTCGTTTTAAATTGGTGTTGTGCGTCTGCTGATCTATTATCAGTATTAAAGTGATTCATTATATTGTGATACAAATATTCGCTTATGGTTAGAAAACATAGTGGTTAGATTAGTCATCCGAATATTTCCGAAGTTTAAATACGAAGATTGCAATTTAAAGTAAAGTGAAACGATACGTGATGGTAGACAAAATTTTATTTGATTTTTGGTTGCCTAAAACTGTTGATGCTGTTGTGAATTGAATGTTTTTGTGTGTGTTTTTGTGTGAGGAATATACGCCGAAATATGTATTAAGATAGTTAACTAAATAAATAAATTATAAATAATGGAGGAAACCACAGTTACAACATCATCGTCGTCGTCATCGCCCAATAGCGGTGGAAATCGATCAAGACAAACGTCATCAGATGAGTTGGCGGCGGCTGCAGCCGTAGTGTTATCTTTGCAAGGGGCTATGGTTACCAGTTTACAACAGGCTGCATTATTACCGGTACATTCGGCTGCCGCTGCTGCACTAAATCTACAAGCACTCGAATCTTATTTGGCACTCCAACGAATTACCGGCAAACCAGATGTTTTACGATTCACCACACAATCATCTAGCAATACCACAAATAATATTTCAAATAGTAGTTGTAATTCACCAAATATTGAATTATTATTGAACGCTGATCAATCTGAATCAGACGGAAACCGTGAAGTTTCAGAACTGGATGAGGAAAATATTAATTTTCTAGACAATGATAATGATGATTTGTCATCATTTGATTCGTCACTGGATGACTCAACAAATGAACCAATTACAATCGACAATGGATATCCGAGCCTATTGTTAAATGTGGCATATCAGCAACATATGTCATCTACATTGTCATCAATGCACAATGATAAACATGGACATTTAATGAATAGTACAAATAAATCATCATCACTAAATAATACAACGTCATCTTCATCAACAATAATTAATAATAATAATAATAATAGTAGTAATAGTAATAATACAATAACAGTGGCTGCAACTACCCAAGGAGCTCTAAATCAGCGACCTAAAAAGCAATTTATTTGTAAATTTTGTAACCGACAATTTACAAAATCCTATAATTTATTAATACACGAGCGGACGCATACTGATGAGCGTCCTTATTCCTGTGATATATGCGGCAAAGCATTTAGAAGGCAAGACCACTTAAGAGATCACAGGTAAAATAAATTTAGAATATATTATAGTTCATTCGATTTAAGTCACGCGATTTTGAACTAAATTAACTGAAAACATGCGCTAACGTTATGTTAACTGCACTATAATTTAATTTAACTTAGTCATCGCATGATTAAAAAGATCTTTGACCAGCCACGTGCTTCAATAATTTTTTTGTAATAAATTTATCTAAACGACGTGCGCTTTTAAATAACGATAATAATAACTTTAACATGTATTTCTTGTTCACCGTCGGATATCGTGAAAAAAAACATAGAATTAATTTTTTGTTTGTATCTTTATTTTAGATACATACATTCAAAAGAGAAACCATTTAAATGTACCGAATGTGGAAAAGGATTCTGCCAATCGCGTACTCTGGCGGTACATAAAATATTACATATGGAGGAATCGCCGCACAAATGTCCCGTATGCAATCGTAGTTTTAATCAACGTTCAAATTTAAAAACCCACCTATTAACCCATACCGATATTAAACCGTATCATTGCACCGCGTGCGGTAAAGTGTTTCGACGGAATTGTGATTTAAGGAGGCATAGTTTAACGCATAATTTATCGGGGAGTACAACGAATTTAAACGAGTCGTCCACATCAACAGCAACGTGTTCATCGGTGACCATCCAATCATCATCATCAATAACATCAACTAATAGAAGTACAAATTTAGTGATGACTGCGTTAGATTAAAACTCATATGAATATCTAAATATTGTATTATTATTTTTAATTAGACTTATTATCCATAAATTTTTTTTAAAATATTATTTTTATTATTATGTAATGTGATTAAATTAAATAAAATTATTTTTGTACCGTAATTTTTAATTTGTCGCTGTAATTGTTCATTTCTGTCTATTTAAAAAAAAAAAAAAAATTGAAATCCTTCACCGAAATAAATACATAATTCTATTCGTGTTCATGTTGGCTGAATTCAGACATGGTTTCTGATATAGCTAAATCAAATCCATTGCAAAATTATCAATATACTTTGGTTTCTGATATAATTAAATTAAATCCATTGCAAATATATCAATATGATAATTGAGAAGTATAAAAGCTGTGTTTTTTTTCGCTCCCGATCGCTGCTATCGAGAGCCGTCATTTTTCTACGCCTAAATTTAAATTTGACGCTCTATTTATTAGTAGACTAAACTCTATTTATTAGTAAACTAAACTTATTTAACATCACACTATCATTTTTAATTCAATTGTTTAGCGAAAACTTGATATAAAAAATATTTGGCTCTACCTATTTATATGGAGCGCTAACCGGAGCCACTTTTTATATGACGGCTCTCGAAAGCAGCTATCCGGAGCGAATAAAAAAACGCAGCTAAAATAAATTAATGGCATCAACTGAAAGCTAAAAGCCTATGTTAGGCTAGAAATTAAATATATTGAAGTATAAGTTTTATTTAATTTAATGTATAAAATTAAATATAACTTGTACTTTAATATATTTAATTTAAACCCATTTTAATTGATGCCATTAATTTATTATCAGCATTATGTATTACGAAATGCGTTTCCTTTTAAACTCGCAATGTCAATGTGTATTCGATAAAATCAACTACAGGAAAATATCATCGTCCAAAATAAAAAGTGTTCTTCCATACTTTTTGCAACGCCAATGCTCTTTTCATAAATGACATCATCGCACTTAGTTTAAAACTATAAATTTCTCGCGGTGTGGGGTAAGATGACCATTTTATTTGAACGGTGTTACCAAGAAATTTTCATTTGGAAAGATCGTGTTACCGATTGTCGAGTTTCATTAAGCAGTGGTTCGTTAATGATACTAAATTTTGTTTATAATTTTAAAAGAGACACGCTTTGTGCTGGACTGTAAACTTTTGGTTGTTATTAGATACTGTCAAAAAGAAAAAATTGTCCAAATGAGAAGAAAGCGATTAAAAGACGTTAAATAGCAGGGTTATTTATTGATTGAAAATATTGAAATGATTTCTGGTTATAAAAATCGACGGCATCTTCTGAAGGTTTTAGTTGGTTATCCGCAAATCGCACCCACTACGCCATTAATGCCAGACTATGATTTAATATCCTATAATAAAGAAATATATTTAACATCGCATGCATAAAACAAATAAAACCATTTTATGGAAAGCCAAAGAAAATATTTTACCTCAAGTTTGGATTTCGACTTAAAAATGTTATCATAGCTGCATTCTAGAATAATAATTTCGAGACAACCTTTGATCCTGACTGGCACGATTCCTAATTAATCCATATTTTGAAAGCCATTTCAACTATGTAAGTCCTTAAAAATTATTGTATATTCTTTTAATTAATTACTATTCAAATAATTTTTTAACCTAAAATGAAATATCCACTAGGATACTACAACTTTCTTCATACGGTATTGTTGTGTCTTGTGTTTATGTACATAATCACAAAACCTTATTTTAAAATAAACTGGAAACATAGTATTTGAAAAACCACTATGAAAACAAAAAAATGTAAATACAAAATTGTAAAAATTAAAATTTTAATTAAATTCGTATCTAACTATTTTGCCGTCTTTAAAATTGTTTCTTTTAAATTGAAAAATCTGTGAAGAACCTCGATTAAAAAATGTTGCAAAACTGAATACACAAAATTGACGAGTTATCCATTATCAAAAATAAAAACATCTTTGTGTAGTTTGTGACATGTTCTAACCATTCATCGAAGTTGCCTAAGAATACTGCATTCGTTGTTTGAAATGATCGAATAAGTCTTGGTTTCCACCGCAAAGTTCGTTGCTATTTTGAGCAAAGGGAAATTTATTTATTGTTACGGTTGTTTCGGTATTTCGTTTGTATATGTATTTGTAAGTTTTGAGGTTTAACAAAACCAACAAAAATGTTTATACAAGCCGTCTCGTTCGCTCCTTACACAGATTCTATCAAAAAAATGTACGCTATATTTATTTATGTATTGGTATTTATATATCGGTATTTGACAGATTTTTTCGTAGAATTATAGACTTTTGTGTATATATAGTATACTTTCTGATTTATTTTATACGCATCACTAATACTACGCCTTAACGTACTTAAGTGTTTGTACTGTTTGGCCAAAATCTTCTATAATAAAAGTCATGAAAATTCCATACATATGAAATAAAAAAAATCAGGTTCTATGTGTATTGGTGTATATTTGGCATCACTAAATTTATATGTGTTAGTTAACTAAGTATAAAGGTGTTGGTGTAGAAACAAGAAAAAAAAATTCAAATTTGTTAGTGTAACTAATACAGCCAAATCTAGTGGAATCAATAAATGTATTTGTCTGTAAAAGAGAGTTTCATGACTTTTATTATAGAAGATTTTGGTTTGGCTTGTATAGACATTTTTGTTGGTTTTGGGTTTAAGAAAAAAAAAACAATTATAATTGTATTACAACTACATTTACAAACGAAATACCGACACAACCGTAAAAATAAATAAATTTGCCTTTTCTAAAATAGCAACGAACTTTGCGGTGGAATCCAAGACTTACTACTTCAAATATCAGAGTTGTAAGATATCCCTTTATATTTTGAATTGCTAAACGCCAAATGTAAAAGTATGACCAAATGTGAATTGCCAAAAGCCAAGTTCATTTATTAGTAATTAGTATGAAATTCTGCTTCGTACATATCTGGAACTGTTATAGTTTCACTGAGTAACAGAGCATTCACAATGAAAAAACTTTTTATTTTTTACTTACAGGTTTTTATGAATTTCCAAAAAAATGTCCAGTCAAATTAAAAAAGTTTTTTTACTTTGCTGAAGCTCTAAAAAATTTGAAGGTAAACTTCGAATGTTTGTATAAAATTCGTCATGTTTACTGAACTGCTGTTGGTAATTAATTTGGTTCTTAAATAATATTAATTTGCATTACTGTGCAACTATTATCCCACGTCCACCTAGCTCGCTTTGTATTAATCTTAAAATTAAGTTTACTATTTGCATCGGCACAGTTACAATTAAATTTATGGTTTCGCTATATTTCGGACTGGTTAATTTGGTAATGAACTTCAAACTATAATTATAATTATAACACCTAGTTTTCCCGCTTGACTATAAAACATAGCATCTATCAAAATTGATATTCAGTTTCCCCAGTGGTATATTCTTTTTAAAGTTATCGGCATCAACATCAATAATTGTATCGACCTTCTGCATATTTCTTGTATTGTAAGTCGACACTTCCTTAATTTTATAAACAATAAAATAAATAAACAATACTAAAAATATCAAAGTTGATTGTTTATAAATAAAACTCAATTCTTTATTTCACTCCGTTGACATTCAGTTTATCCATTTAATCCCAAAGTCTAAAATCTCCTATTCTAAATATTCAACGAAAATAATATTAGAGATGCGTTGATATTAATACTCTTGTAATATGTATTAATATGGTATTAATACTCTTGTAATATATATTTTATTCAATAATTGATGATTGGATAAGTATAGAGAATGTGATACATATATCGAAAATAAATTAAACTCTAGTATCCATGGCACTCTCAACACGAAACGTACGGAAACTGCAACTATCAGAATTCAAATAAACCCTGGTATCTGCCAAGAAAATTAAAGTAGTTCAATTGACGACTGCTTTGGTGTGCTCTAGTGGAAAATGTTGAAGTAAGCAAATGTTGTAACAAAGGTTTGCTATACAGTCATACCCCGCCTAACGTTGTTAACTGGTTCCGACGTTAGGCGAAACAACGTTATAAGGGGCAAAGTATGTATGTAGACGAATAGACGAGAAAATTTCATTGTTTTTTGTTTTTATGTTTTTTGCCTTTTTTATCAGTGTTTTTTTGCTTTGCTTATTATTTTAAACGACGTTACAATAAAACACAGCGACGATAGAGCGAGGTTTGTTCGCATTTTACTAACGACGTTACAGCGAAACGACGTTATGAGGGGGGACGTTGTACGCAGTATGACTGTATTACGTTATATGGTAATACAGTCTATTTCGTTTTAATTTTAATTTATTAAAATTGTAATGATTATTCTAATTAATCCAGTAAAAGTGTAATTTTTGTACATTTGATTAATTTGTAACAGTTTTATCATTAAAAAAGCCAGAAAACGATGCTTTAAAATTGCAAATATACCTTCGTCACTAAACAATTTTGAAATTATATTAAACCATATTTACCACGATTTTAATGATAATTACAAGATAAAATTCGATATTTTTAAAACATTTATGTTTTTAGTAAAATTAGATTTGTATCAAATTTCTGTAATTTTTAAGCACAAATTTCTAGTAGGTGCTTAAATTGATAAAACTACCCAAATTAATCAAATATACCAAAATGACACTTTAAATTACAATTTGAATAAATTAAAATTAAAATGAAATATACCCTATTCCCATATAACTTTATATAGGAATTTTTTGTTACAGCGTTTGCTTACTTCAATAATGTATGCTTAAGAAGCTTTCTCAACTTTATTATTAGTCAATCGTTAATAATAAAACGACGAACGATTTGTACGTTCCTAACACAAATCTGATTTTAAAAAATATGGGGATATGAATATGTGTAAAGAAAATAATAAAAAAACACTAATACCTCATGTCCTGAATCTATGACGTAGTTTTTCGTTAAAAATGGTTGAAATATGAATTTGATTATCTATGATCTGAAGTAAAAGAAATTCCTTCGGTTTGTAACGTGTTTAAGGTATCTCTTTATATAAAATCAGAAAATCTGTTTGTTTTTCTGTTTTTATGATAAACTTTAGAAACCGTGAACCGATTATGATATGGTTTACTGCAGAAAGGTTTTTAATAGAGATTTTTCTGTCAGGATTCAATCTATTTGTGTTAATACGATCAGGCTGAAAAGTTGGAATTTTTACATTTGGGAATATATACCAACAGCAAGGAAGCAGTTTCACGAATACACAGTTTCCCAATACAAGAAACAAGAACGATGTCTGACTGTTGTTTATCTCAGTGTCTGCCTTGAAAATTGTGAAAGAGCTTACATTAGTCCGAACATTTTGAAGCACCAGCTACTTCAAAGGCTACACCGAAAAAAAACCTTAAACAAAAACCATTTAACCATTTAAAATAAATTATGCTTCTCAACCAACTAAGCGCTTGTTTAACCCCTCAATGGCCGAATTTTTTCAAATAATATTATTGTAAAAATAAAATAGATAATAAAATAAATAATAATAATATTGTTATAAAATTATTTTCACAAACTATTTCGAGCAATACATAATGGAATGTACAATATGTGACCGGCCGAGTTATCTCGCGTACGATCTTTTTGGACTATTTAGTATGATCCAAGATATCTCGGGTCTGGTCCTTAAGGGGTTAAGCGTGATTTACATTCAATGAAATTTTGAAGATGAAGTTATCTTGAAATAGTTGAGAAGAAACACCGAAAAATTATTAAAAACGAATTTAGAAAAACCTTAATCATGTGCTGCAACAAAAAAACAAATGAAACCCGACAAACAAATCCTAAAATCTTTGTAGCGAGAATAAATTTATCTTCATCTTCAAAATTTATTTGAATGTAAATCACACATTACAAATAATATATTGGCTATTGATTGATATTTTATGTAAATCTTGCCTAACTATTTAAATATCTCCTCAGGTAAATTAACATGCCATAGTAATGTTAACATATTCAAGGCTGCAGGTGTAATCGGTTAAGTTAACTTTTGCTTAACATTAAGATAACTGTATGCACAATGGTTACATTTAACGAATTTTTAAGCTGTAATGCCTAGATAAATTAACTATTACTGAACATTGTAATATAACTGAGCAAAATCATCTGTAAACTAACCAAGCCAAAAGTTTAGTAGAACAAGCAATATTCCTTGCTGTAGTACTAGACTTCTCACCCATGGATTCTATGGTTTTCTAAAAAAAAGGAATTTTCCTTTGTAATAATATAAACATATTACGTATATGGTCTGGAAATGAGTGCCTTAACATAGCGCTAATATTTAACATTATTAAAATGTAATCTCTGGCGAATCTTAAGTTTATACAAGCATGTTCTTCTTATATAATACAAAACTACAGGCGATCGACAGTCGATTAAAATTGAGTTTAATTTCCATATCCGATTTTTAAGCATTTTTGTACAAAAAAAAAAAAGAACTGTTGTTGCAAAGACTGCAGAATTTCGCTAAACTCGCTAGTTAATTTAAGGTCAACTCCACCTGACGAGTTCAATGTATGAATGCATATCTAAAATTATCTTACCTTTGCAATCACACCATAAACATTTCATTAACCACCAACATTTTAGTTCATCAGTAAAAGAAAGATTCACAGGAAGAGGGAAGAGTTTCCACTAAAACAACTTCGAAATGATGTGTTTCTATCTGACGTGGCAGCGTGAAAGACCATTTGTAACTAGAGAAATATCAGCGTTAACAAGATCACTTCTCATTTTCAAAATTTAGTTTCTGGAGTCACCTTATTCTAAAAGTCAACTAATAAGTCACAGAAGCAAGGCAAGAAGCCTCTATCTGGCAGAGTTTCTAAATGCATTGGTGCCTAGAAATTTCTAGGTTTGTCTTCAAGCAATTTAATATTTTTTGGTTAAAATAAATTTACTACACAATTATAGGATTATCATTAAACTTGAATTTATTTTCTTACACTTAAAATGATAAAATGAAATTCAATGATCCCGCACAAATAGTCACAATCATATTTTTAGTGAAAATACCATAAGATCAAAATCGCAATAGTTGGTATTCCAAAGAAGTCCTATGTCTTCAGAAATCATCATTTATACCGCTATAAAATTTTACCTAAAATGTCGGCTGTAATGAGGTCATCAATAGCCGCAGTTCTGACGTTTGATCTGATCCAGATCAGATCATGTCTCATGAAACGACACAAAAATGCGTAAAACAAACAAACACCAAAATTCAATTTTTTTGTCTCGTTTCGTTTTGAATCTGCCTTTTCATACTCGTACTGTATTCATTATATTCTTTGTCGCTTTACAAAATATTGTTCAACTACAAAATATTGTTCAACTTTTTTTAGATCACCAAATGGTGTGTGATCCAAAACGAATGTTGAATCAAATGTTGTTGTTGCTTCACATGTAAATTTTGATCTGATCCGGATCACTATGCGTTAAGAAATGCAGCTAATAAATTGCAATAATACGGTTATTGTCAAAATACTGGGAAGAAATTTGACCTGATCTTCGTTTTAATCCATTTCACAAATATTATACACCTTCGTTAAAACGAGGTAAGCTTGGAAAAATTCGCACTTTGTTCGACGAAATGAGCAACAACTTTTTACTAAATTTTTAGCTTACCAAAACTGTATTATTTATATTTAACAAAATTGTTTAGTAAAAAATATTATGTTCTTCGTATTATGATTAACCAATTGGCTTTCTTGAATCATGACTTTCTGAACTGGTGGAAATTGTTTTTGCAAAATCAACAAATTTTGAAATTTTGCATTAAATAGTTGACGAAAATATGAATGATTTATTTTATATTTCGAAAAATTGTAATTCTTTGGGATGAGACAAATGGGTCAAATGGATGCTTGTTTAATGTATAAACATATTTTTCGGGTATTCACAATCAATTCAGTGGTATGTGGTAGGTATGTTCAGCTCTCATGAGTGTAATAACAAGATGTTCCATGTAAAAAGTGTAATCCATGAAAAAGCTTGAACTGATGTAGCCTGCCAGGGCAATGCAATAAATTTTTTTCATCAGATTTAATTCAGGTTGCAATGCTAATTTTTATTGGTTCATATTTTACCTTTACTTTTTGATGTGAAATCATGTTTAACGGTGATGGTAAAAAATACTATTAAATCCAAATCCTACTTTTTCTGTAAGTGTTAGTGATATTTTATAATATTTTTGATACAAACTACAACTTAAAATCGAAGTATGTAAAAATTATGCTTGTCAAGATTATTGTTTGTAAAGATGTAAAATCTACTATTTCTGTAAGTATTAGTAAAGATGTAAAATCTACTATTTCTGTAAGTATTAGTGTCGTGATGGGTCACGACACTAATACATACAGAAATAGTAGGTTCTGTTTCGTGTTTGTATCGCAATAGTATTGATAACCATTTTTGTTGGGCTTGATATTATACATCTTGGCGAGCTGTGAAAATAACACTTATACATTGATTCAATGCCACTACATAAAAAGCCATGAGAAAAAATGTCTAGTGGCATTTGTTATAATAAAGATTTTTATTTTCCTATGAAACGTAAAAAAATCATATGGGATTTTCAAATACATTTTTTATATCGTCTTTATTTTAAATTTATATGAACATTTTTTATTTACAAATATAAATAATTCGATATTAAATATATCGAAATGAAATTTGTGAACAATTTTAATTGAAATTAATAATCATTTAATAAGTAAATTTTGCATTTTTATAAAGGTATTTTTTGTCTCAAAACATCGTCATGCTTTGTGTTCCTTAACATTTCAGTTTCATTTGAGTCAAATCTACGAAATGAAATTTTTAAAGGAACACGAAGCCTGACGATGTTTGAGAAAAAAAAATCAATTTACTAAAATGAAAACCTGTGTATTAAATTTTATTAATTTCTTGTGTACACCTGTTACAACCTGCTAAATTTAAAATAAATACAATATAAAATAATAAATTTTAAAATCCCATATGATTTTGGTTATATTCCATAGGAAAATAAAAATCTTTATTCCTCTCTTCATATTAATGATTTGACTTTTTTAGACTGATGTTACGGCTATTTATGTAGTGCCATTGATTGATTCATAATTAAATAATAATTTTGATACCACATATGTTTAGTATTGCTCTTGCTGTTGCTGAGTTTGGTTATATGGGGTTTATAGGAAATAAAACTATAAAAGTGGTAAGTAGATTCGAATGACATTTTCTAAAGATGCGTTCAAGGAAGAAGTCGCAGGGAGACATGCTACCGTCTTTCCAGCTGCTATGATTTTACAGTCAAAATAATGCCTATGTCTAAGAGAACCGCCGTATTTAACCAGCGATGCCCCTTTGGTTTGTTCATCGGGTTTACCGTGAACATTCACAAAAGTTCAAATATGGTCCCTTCAACAAGATTGCGGCAGGTTTAAATGATTAACATAACAAAACTGAACTTTGCTCAAGCTCACCAAGACACGACTATATTGTTGTTAACAAATAAGTTATAAATTTTAATGTTTCATCAAACGATTAATGTCGGTAAGGTTCGTCCTCCAAATCCAAAATAGAATAACTTATTGACTTTTTAAACCAAAAAATGTAACGTAATTTAATTATTGAGCGAATAGCAGCTGTTTATCTGTAGTGGTTTCTCACACCCATCAAAGAGGCTTGAAATGATTTAACACTAGAACTACCGACCGGTCAAAATGACCGGTTATACATTTATTGAAATCAATTTTTTTAATTATTATGTTACTACGTTTGTGAGAATCTGTGATGACTTTTATTATGACAAAAAAGTAATTATGTTAAAATTTATCATAAACTTCCAAAAAAATATTAACATAATAATTAAAAAAATTGAATTCAATAAATGTACAATTCGTCATTTTGACGGGTTGGTAGTTCTAGTGTTAATAGATACTTATACATAAAGGTTTTCACATAATCGTTTTTCGAGTTGAGCGAAAACTTGCCCGTTGTTTTTTTAGTTACAAATCTTCTATAAATGAATGGAACACAAAAATTGTTTACAAACAAACCATTTCAAAGTTTTGTAATTTGTTTTGCGATGTATGTATAACATAACAAATTAGTACAACATAAACGCTCTCATTCAGTTTGTATAAGAAACAAGATAAAATAGTTGTTTCTATATTTTTCCTTCATAAAAGAAATAAGTACTTATGCAATTCCTGTACCTTATAATAAATGATTTACTAGTCGAAAATATGTCATAACTCGATTATTTGTACCACGCAAATTGGAATTAAAAATTGTTTCGAATTTTTATTTGTTTTGCGACTGTACAGAGAATAAAAAATGAAAAGTTTCAATTCAATTTATGAACACGCAAATTTAAATCACGCACGCTAGCACAGGTAATACTAATGATAAAATTAAAACGCGAATCATTTATTTTTCATATACACATTACTTGCTTGCCAACAAAACCATTATGCTCCTTAGATTCCTATAATATGTTTATGAATATGTTTATATAATATTTTGAAGTAAATTAGTTCTTTCTGCGAAACCTTTTCACTTTTATGAGGAAATTCATTCCATACCACGGTATGGTTTTCGATCGTCAAACATATGCGATTTTGTTTGAATTACGAAAGAAAATGTTGCGATAGTTTTTTCGATTGTTTTGACAAATGAACTTTCGAAAATAAAATCTACATACCATCAATCAGCTATGTCTGCTGCATATAAAATTCGTTCCGACTCCTCAAAGACACCGTTCTCAAGTGTTCTTTCGCCTCTCCGTGCGATACTGGCCTCTCTGGCGGCATCGGTGAGGTTGCGCTCAGCGCAACGAACAAGTTTTGTTGTAAGCAATTCAGCCATTTTTACCGACTTGAGACTTTCGAATTGCTAAATTAATGAGTATGGATTCCTATATCTTTCATATTTCCAGAATTGTAATTGCAACACAGTTAAATATTTTTTTTCTTTTTGAAATTCGAATAAAATGTTGTCCGTGGTAAAAAATGAAAAATAAAATCGGTGCGAGGGAAAAAGAGATATGGCAGGTCAACTAACACATATCTACATAAATATTGTGTAAGATGAAAAATATTTCTTACAGACATTAATAATTTTAATCAATTATTCACAGTGGAATAAGGGCATAATTTTTTAGCACATAAAATGAAATCACTGAATTTTTGCAATGCCGGATTGTTTGTGTTTGTTTTGTGACACGTTTTTCAATACAACATCAGATTGCATTTCTCATTTACGTTTGGAACATCATTTACCATATATGATGGTCGTGTTTTCCATGAGAACTGCACTAGAACTCGATAAACTTTAAATTCCTCTTATTTTATGTAAACCGAAAAAAATAAATGCATAAAGCGCTGTAATGTGTAGAGTACCTAGCATAACTACACATTGCTGTAACAACTAGCAATATATAATTACAATTGTAGCTCTTTTTTTTAGTTATACTTGATAAACCCAAAATATTATGTACTCGAAAAATGTATGGGTTTATCAAGTGTAACTAAAAAATAAGCTATAATTGTAATTATTTATTGCTAGTTGTAACAGCAATGAATGTTTATGTTAAGTACGCTACATCTTCGCGCTTTATCCACTTATTTTTTCGGTTCACGTAGAATAAAAGGAATATAAAGTTTATTGAGACCTAGTGAGACAACACGACTGACAATGGTGAGAGAAAATCTATGAAAAACTTTCAAATCATACTTCTACACGTCGAAATATAGATAGACATTATTAACTAACAATAATCTTTGTGGATAAAGGTAATTATTTACATAGATAAACTGTAGACAAACTTTAGATATTCTGAAGGAGTTAAGAAAAGATAAAGTCGCTAGCGTTTAAATGGCGACTAATGAAACCGTTGTACAACGTGAAACTTCTTTACAAATTAAGCGAAATGCCAAAATGGGATAATAAAACCGAAATACGGATGTGACGTCCCAGTGAAAAAATTAAATGACCATCATTTCAGACCCGCCCTGAGTCATTTTTGAAACTTTACGCCGTGTTTTAAATTCCAAGGTCAAATATATCCGGAAAAAATTCGCAGCAACTACAGCAGGTAAACAACATAAATTTCTCCCATATTATTTTATTGAAGATCATGACCATTTACGTGGTACAAGGTGTCGATATGTGTACGGTATTGGTAAAAATATTTTTTCCAACGTCCAAAAAATGCTGCACGAATTTAATTGGTTCGAGAATTTAAGACTATTGTCGAGAGTATTGAATTTAAAAACGAATTATAGCTGACCATAAACTAAGAAGTACCCATAAAGGACCATTAAGAGCTCCATCGTGCAAGAATTAGATGTTTTAGTTGTTGTGAAAATTTTTGAAAACAGTGATATTATTTTACATTGTCGAAATAACAACAATTTGGGGCTCAGATGGCTCAGGGACAGCACACTAGTAGTTTCTAAAATTTATATTGAGCGTATATTTTATGGGGTAGTTTAAGTTTAGTTTTGAGATAAATTGTTACTATTACTTCTATGAAATGGGTCAGTTAAACTATATTGATTTGTTTTTTAAACAAAATTATTTAAAACACTTCTTTAAAGCACTTTTCTATTTTATATAATTTGGTATCGTATTATTACCTAAATTCAAGCAAATTTAAGCTAAACCGATTTAAATTAAAGCCTGATATGATGTTTACCATATTCAAATTATCAGTAATAACGACCAAATATACTAAGCTTCCTCGGACTATAATTTAGTTCGCATTCAGTTTGGTGTAAAATTTATATATTGGTTGTATTATAGCAATACCGGAAACCTTACTCTTCAGTAATACAATTTAGTAAATATACAACCATTATTAATTTATTTATAATAGTTAAGGCTAACTTTAAAAAGTTCTTCTTTAAGTTATGAAGGTAATTCTATATAATTGTCATTAAAACAAACCCTTTTTTAAACCACGAAAAAGTTTTACGAGTTTTTTAATAATATTGAAGAAATTAAATGGAAACCCACTTTTAGTCTAGTCATAATATACACCTCAAAACGTATTAAATTTAATCAAAAATTATTTTACCGTGTATTTGTTTAACCCTATATTTTTTTTTACAAAATATATCATATATGGTGGTAACAGTTATTCCTTTGTGAAAAATGCATGTGTCAATAGATGTTTTTTATGTCACATAACCCACTTTTCGCGTGAAACAATTTGAAGTGATTTACTTAGCGTTGCTTTCAAAATTTAATGGTGGAATGTATTTGATTTGTCACCAAGAAATAATGCGATTTTCATCGCTAACTTTGCTGTTTTTAATGTTTTAGTCGGTTGGGCGGTAAATCTAGCATTGGAAGTTTCTGAGTAAGATGTCACAAGAAATTAGATGGTTATTTGTATTAAATGGATTCATGCAATGTTTTAGGGAAATTTACCTAACGCGTTAAAAAAAATTCAGGTGAGATTTGGAAGGGTATAATGACGACGGGGTTATATTAACTAGAGAAATCATCATTCTTGGTTTACAAAACTATATCAGACAACAATTAAAATTTAAGGGGTTTTGCTGGTGTTAATAGAAAACCTTTTATAGCTATACTCGCTTATCATTTCTCAGGCAACAATGCCTCGATTACACAAAAGACAAAAGTGTTCTGCATGAAGAGGAAATGTTTAGATTTAAGTGTTAGAAGGTCACATTGACAAACGAAACATAAACAAAAAGTTACTCTTGTCATAAAACTGTCCTATAACAAAAAAAAAAAAAAAATTGGATGTGGTTTTATCGGTCAAACAGGTAATAGTAGGGATAAACGAAATCTGGAATGGATTTTCGATGAATAATAACTTGTGACTATGGGCAATGCCCATTAAAATAAGTCGTATATAAGTGCAGTTCTGTAACTGTTCTCTGTACAAAAAAAGAAATTAGAAGTGTTTTGAAGGTGCATCGACGGTAATTATTTCTAGGAAAACCGCAGTACAAATATCGAAACAATTTTAGTTAGTCTTAAATTAATTTAAAGTAATCGACTAATGGGTTTGAGTTTTCGATTTTTTACAAAACTGCCATAAACCAAATATATTAATAAGTAATGTTTCATTTAGGTTTTGATGGGCAATGAGAGAAATATAAATAAAAACAAACAAGTCATATTTAGTCCTTTAAACTTGAAAATCGTAAATCGGTGTTTTAAACTGACGTAAAAGTAAATTATGAGTTTTCAGCACAGGTTGATATCAGAAATATCAAATAATTATTTCCATTTCGCAACTCATACAAATTTTTAGCAAACAAATTTCTGTGCTAATAAAAACCAATGACGCACTTAGCGAAACCGAAGTATTGCTCATATCCTACATATTTATTGGAAATTACGAGCTTAAAATATTTAAGAAACCAAAAATGTGATAAGGAAGTAAATATTTGTAATGTGATAAAGATTTATTTTGTTAACAGGAAATGCGGTTTGTTTGACTATGCTTTAAATTTTTGATTGGTTTAAGAATCTTTTGTAGATTTTATTTAATTTATTTTGGATATTTTGGATATTGCTGTAACAAGTGGTGAACTTGCGCATGCCGCCATTTTCATATTGATTTCAATCCACTTGCTATTTTATTTTTTTATCTTACATAATTAAATGTACATCTTAATTTGAATTGCGAACTATTAATTAAACTCGCATCTATTCAATAAAAACTTTCTGATATAGTAATCCCGCGAGCATAATACCTACATATATATATGTTCAACTCAAATAGACTTTTCTAAATTGTTCAATAGCTCATACAGTACGAGTAGTATGAATTGGCCATAGCTACATTTTAAATTTTAAATGATTTTTGTTATATTTGGTTAATAGTATACGTTTAAAGAAAAAGGCTAGTTGAATAAATTTGAATAAATCACAGGCCATACCCAAACAACATCAATTTTATAACCCATATTAACCATTTTAGTGCCGAGCGAAAAATGGAAGTTGAGCATAAGGTGCCGATCCAATTATGTATATGTAATTTGTGGAATTTTGCGAAAAAGTTAAAAAATTAACTTTAAAAAATAATTACAAAATTCAAAAAGGAACATATTAAAAACCAATGAAGATTGCATTATTATACACTTAACACAAGTATAAATGAGTTCCGCACTACTTTTACTCCTTTCTATCCCCCAATTTTAAAAAAAAACGTAAAAGTACAATATAACTCAACCAACCGGCTCATATTCAATGGCAGATGGCATTGTATTTATTAAAAATAAAAAATAATAATTTTACGCTACTTTAAACTTAAGCTCCTTATTTGAAATGACAAATTCATTAGACATTTATTTGTAATTTAGATCTTCTTCAGATGCTCTTCTGAAATATCTCCTAACTAAACATTCAACCATTTTATTAGCATTAAATTCTGGGCGTGATAATTTTTAAATGTTGATGAGACCCTCCAATTTATGGCTTAAATTATTATTTTTTATTAAACTTTTAATAAGGGGTTACATTTTTAATGATTATAAGGGGTAGTGAGTTGTATAGTTCTATTTGAGACGTTTACCAATCAAGTTCACACGGTGTATCAGTGTCAAATTTTAAGATTTCAAAATATTTACATATTTCTTTAAATTAGTATCAATTATATATTATATATAATTTCCTTGTAGTTTTAAAAAGCACACTTCAGCAATAAAAAACTAAATTTATTTTGATATAGTTAAGCAGTGCCGCTAAATTCGTTGGTACAGTAATATACTAAGATACTATATAAAGATATTTTTGTTAATACATTAATCATTTATGTTACCTGACGAATGGCGATATATTGATTTAAGCTAGGGTATATACACTTATCATAATTCTGTAGGATATAAATAAACAGGCAGCCGAATGTTTATTTAGGAGCGGTTTAGTTCTATGATTCCAGTTTTATCACCACAATTACTATCAACGTTCGAAGATCGTCGAAATAGTTTAACAATAGAAGGTCTATCATCGAATCCAATTCACTGTGATTGTAATGCACGAGCACTAAGACATTGGTTACCTTATAGTTCGCGTATGACCGATTTGAAATGTTTCTCGCCCAAATATTTACACGGTAAATTTCACTTGATATTTTTCCAAATTTTTGTTTGGTTAACATCAATAATTTTCCGTGAAATGTGATGACAAAATTTTTATTTCAATTTGCGTTCTTAATACAAAATTGGAAAAAATTAAACATTTCACAAAAATCTCGACCCAATTTTTTTAAATTTACCGCAATTTCGGCTAATACGATTTGAAATGCCAAATTGAACTGCGGTAATTCATATAAAAATATTTGAGATACGTAGGAAAATAGGAACAAAAACAAACAAAAATCTGGAGCCGGAGTCGGTGAATTCCACATGGCTCCTGACTCCTGCTCCTTTATTTGGCATTATTAATGATTTTTTTTTTATTACAATGCTCGCTGCTGTCCCGAGTGAATATAGACTAACACAAGGAGGATTTTGTACAAAATCGTGCCTTGGATTACCACTTTTGCACTACTCATAAAAGTATCAGTCCCAGAAGATATGCGGTAAATAGGTGGTTAGAAAGCCAGTTAGCCTTCTATGCTCGTATATATTATTGTTTATACCGCCCACGTATACCGAACTGTAAAATCAATTTACAAACGAGGATTGTCAAAGGACAGATTCTTGTGGTTCCTTTAGTCAGCGGATAACAGGAATGGTAAGGAAATCCTCGCACGGGTCCACATCGCTTATACCAGCCGTAAATTATTGAGGTATCATGGAACGGGGAAAGCAGTTAACCAAGATTTCGCGTGATCCAGGTGGATTCTGATAACAGCCTACCAACTCGTGTTAGCTAGTTCGTTACACTTACGTATTTTTCCGTTAATTTGATAATATGAAAGACATTTTTGTTCTACATTGTCTGCGAGTATCAAATAGGGTTTTATGTATACGAAGTGTTAAACAGGGTATACATTAAATGGCTACGTCATTTTATAAACTACATCTCTGTCAAAGGTCATTGTTCAATTTCGGTTTATTGAATGAGTTGATGTCAACAGTTAATAGCAAATTAGTCGGCCCCCAATTTGCTATTAAGCGCAATAATATTCTCATACATGATAAACAGCATTGCAACAAAACTATATAAATATCTTGAATATAATTAGTTATCCATTAATAATTTTAAATAAAATTAAATTAACTATAACTTTTCCTAGAACAAAATTTGATGAAACTATTGATTGCAATGTAAAGCAAAATAATTAGTTTAATTTAGTTAAAATTATTAATGTTTAAAAGTTTATTATTTAAATCAATTTTAAAGAAGTTTGTGCGGTACTGCGTTAAAAACATATATTGAACAAACTCATTTGGTTATGATAGTATATTAAACGAGTGCTTAAATTCATTTTCAGGTAGGAATTACACTAACAATACATATATTAATCTCAAATATATTTTATACAAATGTTTGTTTTTTTCTTGAACATTTGCTACGATACTATATGTACTCGTATGTAATATACATACATATTATAGTACATACGACAAAAAGTCATAAGGTCAATTCTAGTAGGTTGGCAAATATACTCGTATAAGAACTAAAAATGGAAATATTAAAAAATAACGATAAAATATTTATTTACTTTATCAAAAGAAACAAAAATCTGCTTATTTGTCTTATAGAGTAATCGAAATAATATCATTAACCCTAAAAGCAGCGAAAAACTGCTAACAATAAAGATTTGCCACTCGATCTGCCTTTTACTTTCCTTAAGAGGTGTTCACTATCAATCTCTGTTCTTTCGATGCTTCCAGTTTCGACACCGTCCTAAAACAGATTATATGAATACTTCGATGTTACCAGGAAAGCTTTGTTTAATAAGAGGAAATTCCTGATTTCGTGGTTCCTGAAATGGTGGCTTATTCTGATTCTTCGAATGGGTACTTCGAATGTTATAGCTGTCACATGTTTGTCAAATTGTACTTATAATTGTTAACTAAGGGATGCGCTTACACAAACACGAAAAAATGCCAATAAATGCCCGCCATGACGTTAAATTCTTTGTTAGTCACAAGTTACAATTCCAAAAAAACGCGCGATTGATTTTTGATAAATCATAATGATTATTCATTATATTTTGATGACCGTTGACATTGAACAATTTCCACTCATGTATTTTATCCCATATGTCTCTTGTTTACTTATGTTAAGATGTTGTATGCAGGTTACCTCACTCGATCGTTTCTCTTGAACATCGACATACAGAAATTTCAATAGCAGAACTATGAATTAGCAAATTTATATGACTTACTGTACTGAATACTGTGGTGATCATCTCGGAGATTTTTCGTTTTCTTTATTTTTGTTTTTTTATAACCCAATGAAATATACTATAGGAGAATATACATAGCATTCAAAACAACAACAATTATATACAGCCGTGAATGATCTTCTCAATAAAATTCTTTCATAAAGAATTGGATGATTGTTGTTTATAGTTTAAAGAGCGATCAAGAATGTGTTATCTTAAAATAATGATCGATTATAAAATTTATGGAAATAAAAGAAACGAACAAAGTGATTTTATATTTATAGATGCGCTGGAGATCGGACCTAAAGAAACAGAACCGTCTTATGTACGACTTTGTTTGTATATAATCTATCAAAAATCTTTCTTCACTATCAAGCCTATATAAATGAATGTATGCTCCCTGTGATTATTCGATCTCTGAAAAAATGTTATGTTAATTTTGGACAGGTTCGAGATTCAAAAAAAATCCAAATTTTTATTTTTTTCCACGTCATGTTTTCTAGATCGAATCTATAGAACATTTCGGTTGATTGGTCAATAAAAGCCGAATATGTTTGTTGTTACTTTAGTTAGAATATTTGAAATATTTCTGTATTGGTTGAAAAAAATATTTATTTAATGAAATTAGCCATGTTTTCATTCTGAACTACAAATTTAAGATAAAGTACAAATCAAATGTATGTGGTGTGGTTTCCAGTTTTATGTAATTATAATCTAGTATCCAGTACTAACGAGCAATTTGTTTCTAACTTAATTTCCTAGCTTATATTAATCTATGTTTTCTCCCCATTGGCGTTCCGTAGTGTCTTGTAAATTGAAGTAAACCACATCTTTGTAGTGGATTTTAGATCAGCACAATGTTCTTTAAGCTAACAATTACACCAGCTCAAAAGGTTTGTTTCTTTTAAGCGTACGTACTAAATTCGTGTTGCTTAGGAGCTAAGTTGCCTCAATGTTCACATGTTGCCGGAAACTTTCTTCAAGTCTCCGCGTTTTCCAAATATGTATAACAAAACCATTTTCTCTTCCTCTGAAAGCTCTTTGGAATTACTCTTTAGAGAACCGGTAGCATTTATGAGCTTAATTTACAATCGAACTTATTTATTTTATGCAATATGGATGACATATGTACATGTTCGATATCTTTAACGTGAATCTTTAATTTGCAATTTTTACTTTTATGTTTTATTTATTTCCCTTTTTTATTTGGTTATTTTTTAATTACTTTAAAATGGAACAACAATTTATTCAAACCAAAATACTAAAAACGATCTCCAGAAAGTATGGCATTTTGCTAGCTTCATACATACTTCTGTTTCTGTTATTCTCTTGGCCTTTCTTAAATATTAGTGGACCAATGCAAATTTTTTTGAAAAACTCAACCGAATTTACATTTATTTGCGTTTAACAAATCTAAGTTTCACAGATAATTTAATATGGCGTAATTATTATTTCACATGCAATTATATTATGGGAACTTGTTGTGCTCCAAGAATCTAAAAGGTCCAACAATTTAGCAAAAATCAGATTGTGGATATTGCACAGTTAAGTATACTATTGGGCACCAAATACTTTCTTAAGTGTGTATTTTTGATGCTGTTGCAGGTGATCAACACCTTGGAGATATTTTTCTGTTTGTATGGTCACCGACTTTAGAGTAATTATAGAATGGTTTCTGTTTATAAGATGATCTTTGATTTGTTTTGTTGATATAAATTGTAAATCAATATGAATTAATTTTTTTTTAATGGGTGACGATTCGGGAGGGTCTTAATGGCTCGAATTGAAGTGTTTCTTCGATCCGTGCGTTTCTGATGACAGTGAATCTGCCAGTTTCCGCCCTATCGCAAGTATATGAAATGGCGCCGAACCAAGGACCTGAAGGTCGCATACCTAACGGTGATTTTTTTTTTTTGTTAAAACACATGTGGACTGGAGCAATTATTCAGTTTTAAATCTTAACGTATGCAATAGTGGTGCACACTCAAAAATTTTCGTACATATGCAATGCAAGATGCATTACATATAGGTCCAATGTATTTTTACATTAAATTGTAATACTTACCTCTGCATTTAAATATTTTCGTTTAAAGTAACATTTAATTGTAATGTTAGCAAAAATAAAAAATAAATGTTGTATTTGAGTTTATTAATAATGTAATTTGACTTTAAATGTTTAAATGTAAATTTGACTAGTTTTCGATGTAATGAAATATTTAAATTTAATTTAAACTTTGCATTAAAATTTAACTAAAAATGCATTAAAAAATTATTGTTCAATTTGAATTGTATTCTGGTCCAAAATTAAATTTAAAATTAAATGCTGTCATGGATTTTAGTTTAATCTATCCAGCATTTGAATTTTTAAATCTAACGTGCATTCAGTTTAAATGTATTGATGTATAAGAAAATGTGATTAATTGCTGTTTGCTCTCATGTTAATAATAAAAATAAAACAATATACATATTCAAATTATAAATTCTTTATTTTAGTTCATACAAATTCTAGTATTACACCTCAAACACATATCTTGAAAGATTATATTTAAAAATATAAGGTTTATTATTTCTTCTTGAATATTTCTTTTCAAAACTTTGCTTAATTTTTAAATTTTTGTATGGGATTAAAATATCATCCTTGATTTTCTCAATCAACTCAAAACTGTTGTGAAAGAAATCATACTGCACTTGGAATTCTGAACAAATAAAAAAGTAGTCAGACTCATTTTTAATTATTTCATTGATTTCATAAAATAATATTTCTGATTCTTCTAATTTAGTCATCAAATAAAAACCAATTTTATAGTAAAATTCGTGTTTTAAAAATGTTAATGAATATAGATTCTTCGTAAATACTGAAAAATGGTTGACATATTTACCGTTAACAGTAATCTTTTTAGGTTTTTTGTTATGTACAAATACTGGTGATAGGTTAAGGTTTGCCCATTTATAAGAAATCATTTGCTGATGCCGATAAGCTAATGTCTTGCAAACATTAACGAAATTTTGAGGTTTAAGTCTTGTAAAATACCGATGTTTGCTCTCATAACGCATAGTCCATAAATTGATTATCGGACCCATCTTCCTAATAATAGTACCATAATGAGTCAATAAATGTTGCTTTGGTGTTAGACTTTTATTGAAAATTTTCACAACACAAGATAAATGTGCTTCAATATTTTCTTCCAATTCTCTAATCTCTTTCAGTGATACTTTTTGAGCAAAAATGACATTTAAAATCTGGAGCAACGTTATTATAAGTGACCACTGTTTTTCATGTTCTTGCTTATAAAGATGCCCGAATAAGAAAGGAAAATGTATGGTTAGACATAACGACTGACTGGAATATTGCCCTAAATTACTTCGTTCAAAATTTATAATAGATGGTTTATATTTGTTATGCAAAATACCATAATCAAACGATGATACTATTTCATTTATGACTTGCAATGTTATTAGTTTATTTGATATGAGAAAGGCTAAAAGATATTTCATAGCAATTCCTGCACATCCTTCCAGGATATCATGCATTAGATCAACACTGCAATTTTCTATTACGTTAAAATATTTTAGAGAGTTCAATATGCTAACTCTTTTTATGCCTTTCGTTTCGCTTAGCCGTATTGCTTTATGGGGATTTTGTTCCCTAATAATGTCGGAACAATCTGATGTTCGCAAAATCGATTTTATTTCAGATACGGTAGTTTTAGCAGTTTCAAATGGTATTTCACAAAATCTACAAAAATTTCCAGAAGAAAAGCATTTTGCAAATCCTAAGATATCGTTTGCGGCTAGATTATCATGTGCTAAATTAATTAATATCCCTTTGAGTATTCCATAACCTTCAATATCAATACCCATAGTTTCTAAAATTTTAATATCCTTTATTATTGGCTCCAACACATTATTTAAATTAAAATCTCCCTGAAGATCATTAACATAAAACAGTGAGACTAGAAATATGTGATCGAGTTTAGAATTAAAACCATGTGGCATATTGCAAATAGTAAAATAAATTGCTCCTATCTTATGAACAACGGTTTTCGTCCCCAAAACTTTCACAATTTCAAAATCGTCATAATAAATTTGTAACATTACAGCGTATCTATCATTTAATAACGCTTTATATGTTTGAAAAGTACTTCCACAACAAGGTTTCTCATAAAAACTATCATTACACTTATGTGATTTATTAAAATTGAAATATTGTTCTCGAAAATTGGAATTTTTAAACATTTTAGTAATAGATTGCAGTATTGATACATATTGAAATACATTTTGTACACATACTTTTCTATACAGCTTCAAGTTTTTGCTATATCGCATTTCCCAACGATTACCAATTGAAATTGATTGTGGTAATATTATATCTTCTCGGATTTCTATCTGCTTACGACGTTTATATAACGAAGTATATTCATCTAAAATATTGGAAACTGTATTTTCTGTATGTTGATCGGTTAAGTTATTTTTACGATTAGTTACAAACTCATTGGCAACACCGGTGACTAGTTTTTTTGTTGATAAACTTAGCTCGGTTATTATAGCTTCTGAGAGGCCTAACGAACTTAAATTATCAAAATAATTTTTAACCTCATCTCTAAATGAATAACTTGGTACAGTTTTATCTACATGAACTGCGTAGGATTGAGAAGCTTCAGGAATCATATTACTCGTCGTTAAATTATTTTTATTCTCATAATTATTTTGTGTGATATTGGCATCAGCAAAATGAGTTTTGATATGTCGTCTTAGACCACTAAAAGTTTGAAAACAGGCAGTACAATTTCGATCACATATACATTTTATTTGAGTGTTTGAATTTTCATAAATAAATTCAACACTTCTTAAATGAAAAATAATATTTGTTTGAGTATCAAACTCCTTATTACATATAAAACAAAAATATTTCATTGTCACTGGTTATAACTATTTGAATGATTTATGTAAATTCAAATCCTTATAATAAACATAAATAAATAGTATACAAAAATTTTAAGTTTGTTAGTTAGCTTAATTATAAACAAATAGTATTTAGTTTTGTTTAGCTTAATTAATATTTCGAATTATAGTTTATATATATCGTCTTTATAGCAGTGGAATTTATTTATTACTTCATCGACGATTGGTGTTGTTTTAATATTTTCAAAGTTATAATACATCTTGGAAATTAACTTCCAAAAATTAGATAGATATTGATTAAAGTTTTGATTGAAAATATAGTGACATTTGAATAGTAAGTCGAATGTTTGGAGAACAGAAAAGCCTTCCGGTACAGATAGTAAACGTTTCTCAATATTAATAAAGTAATTAGAAACTGATAATTTATTTGAACATGTCGCTATTATATATGGATTAGAATATTCCTCAGCAAGTAATTCTGATTCAGTTGAATTTAGCTGTAATGTTAAACGTTGAATTGTATTAATATACTACATAAACTCGATTTTATTTACTCCGAATGTTCATAATACAAAACGGAATTCGATATAAAATATATTTTTAATGAATACATATGGAACTTACCGGCTTAAATACAATTAAACGACTTTTCATTCCCTCGATGCTCACTCGTGGTAATTTTTTAGAACTTTTTCCATTAGCTGTTTGTGGACATAATTTTATAAGGCAAAATATTTTTTCCAAAGATGGAGCACAATCTACAATAAAAGAAATTGAAATGTTTTATTATTATTGATAATTGTGCTTTATCAGATAAGATTCGATAGTACTAATCAAATTTAATGAAGTTAAATTCAATAAACCTAAATTGTTGAATGTTAGGTACAACTTTTCTAAATTTAACAGCAAATATACACAGACAAATTTCAAAGATTAACTAATCTTAAATAATTGTTACGTAATCTCAAAAAATTGCCGATCAAAAATGAATCTAATTTTTCATTTCCATCATACCTGTTTGGGTTTCAGTTTCTGCTATTGCCTTGCTGTTCTTTAGCACTACTTCTATAAATTTCTCGTATCGGCTCCAGTTTTCGAAAAAGCAATTGTCGTTTTCTTTGTACCGGTTATTAAAATCAAATAATATCTGTAAAATTTAAGATATTATAAAATATTTTCTTTACCTAGTTTTATATTAAATTAAGTTACCAAATCTGGGTCTACGAAAAAAAATGGTAAATTTTCAATAATATTGTAATTGGAATCCTTTTCAATTAGTTTTGAACGAATTTCACCTGTTAATAAAAGCTTTTCTTTAATTAAATTTTTCTGTAACTTTACATCTGCATGTTTGAGTATTAATAAATCCTCATTGTCGACTTCAATGATAGCATCTTCGCGATGTTCTTCGTGTTCAGTGGTTTTTCGTTTTCGGATTCTTATCCCTTCTACTTGGCGATATTTTTCTTGTATATTTCTTAATTTATTCGGTATAAAACCTTTGTTGGTTTTCGGGTCATACAGAATTTTCTATAAATTAATAAAATTCTAGCATTATAATTGAAAAAAAAATCGTAATACAGGCTAAATATTTTAAACAAATTAATAATTATGAATTCAGACAGCATGTAAATATAGTTTTCCTATAATCAACATAAAAGTAGGCATTTTTGCACCAATATATAGCAATAGCAATTCTGCAAAGGATATATTTGGTATATTGCATTGTGATTCTTCTTTCCATAACAGTTAGAAATGTTTTAATAAATGTTTTAATTAAATAAGAAATTAGTTAGTTATTATACCATAATGAGATAATTTTTTTAAATTTACAAAATTCAAATAACTATTATTGGAAAGATGAAGTACAAAGTATTATTCTGAATATGTCTTGAATGTGAAAATAAGTTATTAAATTAATGTAAGGTTTTTATTCATAATCAGATGTTTTATCTATAAACACCTTTCAGAATAGCTAAAAGTTAAAATATTAGGAATAATAAAAAATATAATTCCAAATTGCATGTAGTTTGAATTCATTTTGAATAATTGTTGCATAATAAGCTGAATTTAAAAAATCATATTGAACGTGAAATATATTTTATAAATATGAAATTGAAATTCAATAAAATATTTACTTACCGCTCCATCTGATTTTAGTTGGGGAAACAAATATTCAATTGCATTTGCCAAATTGAGTTTTTGATTTGCAGTTGGGTATTGCCCGAACTTTTTAACTAAACAATTAACACCTTCTCGTATGATCGCCCTTCGCTCAATGAGTGTTAATGGCTTTAATGGATTGTCATTATTCTTCTTTTTCAAGAGGACGTGGGATTGCTGACTCTGCCACAAATGAGTTTCTAGATCCTTAAAGATAAAAAAAAAAATTTATTATCACTCACACAAAACTAGGACTATAGCTACTTCGGCATTTAATTCTTGGTTATCAATAACCAAAAAACTATTAAGCCTAGGAATTGTTGCGATCCTTTCGGTCTTAAATTGTATTTTTAGAAAAAACAGTGGACTTGATGAGTATTGTTGAATAAATTCCATAAATATTTCTTCAGGAATAATGACGTTTTCTGAATCGGTAAAACAATGAATTTCCGCAGAACTTATATTTGAATGTAAGGCAGCTGAAATATAATTAAAATTATAATTAAATATTTAATCATTTTTAAACACGACTATTTCGAAACACATAGCTACCTGCTAGTATATAATCTTCGTAACAGAGAGCTGTTTCATGACTATTACACAATTTCTTTATTGGTATGTACTGCTTCTTACTGTCAATTTCAATTTTAACTAGGCGTGGGTCAATCCAAGTATCACTAAATTTGTGCTTTATTTTTAAGCAGAACTGGGGATGATCTGATTTTTGTAATATAAAATCGATGAATACATTTTCCTCAATCCTGACATTGTCGATGTCTATAAAATAGTCGATTTCGTCTACTGAACAAGACGAATTTATTGCGGCTAGAAACAAAAACGAAGGTCAAATTGTAGGTTAATTTTCTTACTAATCAAATTTGCAAGCGAGAATTTCCAGAAATCTCACATTGCACCAACTTTAAACTTTACCCGCTGACAAGAAATCGTCATAGCATAAATAATCATGATTTACACATTGTTTTGTCACTTCAATAAACTTTTTTTCACGCTTATCAATTAGTTTTACATATTTAACGGGTAACATCCTAATATATTTTCGATACTTTTCCACGAAATCACACTTAGCACAATCACGTATTATTAAATAATTTTATATATAATTATTTTGAATCTATTATGCACAATAATTTTGTTTTTCACTTTTAACACGCTTGAAAACCACTGCACAATGCACATTCTAAATTTATGAAACTGCAAATTACCGTTATTATAAAAAAACAAAAAGTATGTCAGAGGAAAAAGGATAATGTCATAATTACGATAAAACTCGTGAATAAAATAATGTCTTGAATTGCATGTAATAGACAGAGATAAATATATTTCTGTGTATTTAAAAAAAAAAAAAATTGTAAATTTTTACATTAGAAATACATAATTTTAATGTACCATTGTATTTTTTTAAAAATTTTTGCGTAGAAAGGAGAATTGTAATGTTAATATTACATTTAAATATAATGTAACTAAGATTGAATAAAACTTACGCAAAGTAGATTACACAATTAATTTTAAATACTTGTTACATTTAAACAAGGATAATGAATGTAATTGAATAGGAAATTAACGTATTTACATTAAAATAATAGTTTAATGCAAGTGTATGTATTATAATGTAATTTAAACTGAACTTAAAATTTCTGGTATTTAAGCTTGCATTTAATAATTGCATTAAAAAATTTGAGAGTGTGGTCTGTACAGGTAGTCCTAATAAAACATTCGGCAGCTTTTCTACTTAATAAATGCAACCTCAAGTACTTCCCGCGTAATTTATATATTTTTAATATTTTCTTTGAGTTTTAATTTAATTTAATTTTACAGAAGATTTACCGTAGTAATTAGCGGGAGGTTGACATTTTGAAAAAAAATCAGTTTTTTAAGTGGCAATTTTTTTGGGGGGAATTTTAAGGTGAATGTGTATTGATTTCTTAGCGTGCCATCAATTGTTGAAACATAATGATTTCATGAGGTCCTTTTGATGAAGCACTAATGATAACTGCACAGGAAAGCTTTTGAAAATTTATTTAAAATTCAATATTCAATTTATTTGAAGTGGTTTTGTTAAAGACCAGATGTGGATAATGATTGAATTTGGTTGTTTAGACAGTGATTCTGTGGTATACATCCATTCAAGATTTGAAACTAAAATCTCATTTAGAGACCTCATTAAAGGATTTAGCAGCATTTTTCCCCCTTTAAACAGTAACACTATTGCGTATTGTTGGGACTTCATATTCGATTCCTGTTATAAGTGAAATCTCAAATCATCACCCTCATATTTTGATTATTTTCAAGTTTATACGATATATTTACTTATTTTGTTTTTTTTTCTCAACCAGTATTGTAACACTATTATTTAAATATTATTATCACTATTTTATTGTTTTTTTCTTTGGTTGTGGTTTATTCAATACTCATAATTATTGCTTTGGTAGTTTTCTCGTTGGTATACTCTATAGTTAGATTACTATTTACCAAATAATTATTAGTGAATTCGTTTTAGCAGTTCGCTCGATTTGAATTGAGTAACATATAATATATATATATATATATATATATATATATATATATATATATATATATATATATATATATATATATATACCCTGATCAACAAGTTCCCGGAATAACCACCGTATGGCGCTCCCATCGTTCCGATTTGAGTTCTGTTTTTTTTGTTAAGTTGGTACATTATTGTTGATAGTCCCTCTAAATCTTAGCGTCATAGCCTGACATTTGCAAAAGTTACGTAGTGAAGAGTACATCTACTCTGTGTGTTGGCGATTTTTCCATTATTTCCTCTCGGCTGCTGAAACGCCTTCCCCGTAATGGTTTTTAACTCGATTGAACAGAAAGAAGTCACAGGGGGCCAAATCAGGTGAATTCGGTGGCTGTTGGATGGTATTTGTTGCATTTTTCGTCAAAAAATTACGAATAATGATGGCACTGTGCGACGGTGCGTTATCATGGTGCAAAATCCACGAGTTTTCTGCCCACAATTCTGGTCTCTTTCGGTGAATTGCTTCACGCGAACGTCTCATAACGCCCAAATAATACTCTTTGTTTACCGTCTGGCTTTCTGGCAAAAATTCATGATGCACTACACCGTTGTAATCCATGAAAACCGTGAGCATTGCCTTCTTTTTTTAATGAAAACGACGTGTTTTTTTTTGGTAAACGCCATTCACTTGCCTGATGTCTGGATTGCGTTTCGTACTCATAAACCCACGTCTCGTCTCCAGTAATGATCCTTTTGATGAATGTGGGATCGGATTCAGCCTCGTAAATCATGTCTAAAATTGTAAATAATTTCTAAAATTGTAAATAATCGCCAACACACACAGAGATAGATGTACTCTTGACTACGTAACTTTTGCAAATGGCAAGCTATGACGCTAAGATTTAGAGGGAATATCAACAACAGATGTACCAACTTAACAAAAAAAACAGAACTCAAATCGGAACGATGGGAGCGCCACACGGTGATTATTCCGGGAACTTGTTGATCAAAGAGTATATATATATATATATTTAAAATATAGCATTTTGGTCTATATTATTTAGTCAGAAAAGGTTGAATTGGCCACCGTTATATATTGGGTTTAAAGGCCTACTTTTGTCGTGTATTTAAATTTTTGTCTCGATCGTTGTTATTTTTCCCACATTAGTACATATTTAAAAAGCTCTCTATCAGCAGAAACGGCTAGAAAAACTCCAAAACCGGTCAGTTCGCATATAAAGTCAAATCTCAAGGAGGATCATGAAATTTGGCGTGTTTGTTTAATTGTGAAGAACTCTCGCGGTTAACTCAAGAACAAGCTGTCACTCCACCATTATAATATATAATTAAGGCTTTGGCAAAATCCGCCCACTATAAAGATCGGGTAGAAAGATAAGGAAATTCTTTTGGCAATATCGGAAACATAGCGAATATGTGCAGTAGCCTTCGTAGAATTTCCAATTGGCAAGCTAAATTATTTACCGACTACGGTACTTCAATCGCAGGTAGTGCCATAGCAATTGAAAGTAGTGAATACAACCGCAGAAATCAGGAAAATCAAAGAGACATAACTATTGCACAAAAGAAATTAGTCGAGCCAACACAATTTGTTCGTACCAGTACACCAGTACATCCACAGACCCCACAGGAAAACCAAGCGGAGAATCTATCTGCCGAAGCGAAAGATTTAAAGGAGTCAGTGGCAATATTTTTCTCACAAGTTAAAAAACAAGTTAATTTACGACGAAGTAGTGCTAGGATAGAGGACAACCACCATTTTGATTTCTCAGACAATAATGTCAGACAGCACCAGCAAGCAATGATGGATTTCCACCAAAAGTGTTACACCTGTTCCTTCTAAAAAAGCAGAAGATTAGTTTTGGCTATTTAAGAGAGACAACCCAAACCCATCAAGGCCTTCCTTAAAATCAGCAATTTATCTTATTTTAGTACATTCGACTACGAGGATAAAATTCTGGAACGGATTCTAAGACGATATCAAGTAAATAGGGAGACATTTTCCGACTTTGGTTAGCGGTTCAAAAATTAAATGGGAGACTACAAAAGCGCATGTCTGAGAGCCTTCTAGCTTATCGCCTGTGGAAGAATATGAAGTGCCACGCTTCGGCGGGAATTCGACTCAACTGACAAGTTCAGCGATTTCAGCCACATTTCAAATAGTTTTTCTAAATTTTCACCATCCAAACGAAAAAAAAATCCATAGGTCAATTTCATATTTCCGTAATAAGCTAAAGTTAATTCAAAACTGTGTATCCTCGATAGTAAATTGTTTTGCGGTCAACGACCCTCGACCGTTTAAGCAAATTTAAAATCACACCTTTTGAGGAGCAAGAATATGCCGAGTTAGGAAACAATATACTTTCCAACCAAAATAGTTATCCAGCATTCAGAGTTGAGAGCAAGGATATGTTCATTAGGCTCGAACCAAAAAGATTCTCAGAATTGTCTGACTTATCAATTTGGAAGTTGTGGATTTCCCAAGCAATAAGGCAGTTTTTCATTAGAGAGGCGCATAATGAACCTTTGTCACCCCATGGAGGTATAGCTAAGTCTTTCGAGAAACTTAGAAGGCATTATTTTTGGCCCGGTATGGCAAAAGAAGTACATGAATATGTAACACATTGTGTTACCTGCAAAATCACTAAACCAACCAACCAGCAGACACGACCAACCATCCCCAATGGTTAACTTATTTAAAGTCAGAGTGTTTAAACGGGTAACTTATTTAAAGTCGAACGACTATGGCAAGGCGTTTATATTGATCTATTGGGTCCATATCCCCGATCAACCCAAGGAGAAACCATTATATTGATTATATTTGACCACCTAACTAAGTTTGTGCTACTCAAGGCATTAACAAAAGGTAACACGCCAAAATCACCCAATTTCTGAGAGATGAAGTATTTTGTGTTTATGGTGTACCGGAATTTATTCATTCTGATAACGGAACGCATACTTAAAAGTGCAGAATACAAAGCCTTATTAGCCGAGTTTGGGGTGGAAGACTCAAAGAGAGCAATTTACAGTCCACAATCAAATGCATCAGAACGTGTGAACCGCTCGACAAGGGCGTACATCAGCAATAAGCACAATACATGGGATCGTTATATACCATAAATAGCCTCAGCAATAAGAAATATTATTCATGAAACGGTGAAGAACACACTCCATTTCTTATTATTTGGTTATCATAAAGTAAATCATGGACAGGATTATCAATTTCTTCGAAAATTGGAAGGCATCTCAGAAGGTGAAATCTTGCTACCGCTGTGAGCCAGATTATCATTACTACACTAACAAGTCAAAACCAATGTTTAACTGGCTTATGAACGCAGTTCGAGACGGTAAAATTTGAAAACATGCGCGATTAAGTATTCAGTAGGTCAGAAGGTCTTTGTTCGAACACATCGACAAAGTGACGCGGTCAATAAATTCTGTGCTAAATTTGCAGCACAATTTGTGAGCAGAATAGTGTCGAAGAAAGTTGGAAGCGTATTGCATGAGATTAAAGATAACTCGAAAAAAAGTTTAGGTATCTTCCATGCAAAGAACATTCAAGCACAAAATTAACATATTTTGTTTGGATACTATAACGTTATCTAAGAGAGACATTTAAGCTTTTGTGGGTTAATTATTCTCAGATTAATCTCCTTTTTCCCCGTTGCCTCAATTGAGATGAACCTGTATTGTTATAGATGATCAATACCTCGGAGATATTTGTTTTTCTGTAATTATATAATGATTTCTGTTTAGAAGATGATTTTTGATTTCTTTTGCTGAAATAAATTGTAATGGTGATGATTTGGGAGGGTGTTATTGGTGTCGAAGTGAAGTGTTTGTGTTTTTTTTGTACCATTTTTTTATGACCTTAGAAAATTTGATCATGTTTCCGAATTTAAAAATTCGATCCTTGGATGCGACTTGTTTGAGTTTTACTGTTATAGAACTGTTGTTTTTATTTTTCGAATAATTAAATCGGGTGTACCATTATACTTGCATGATAAATTACATTTTTCTATTTCATTGAAAAATAAAAACGTTAATTTGTCTGTTAGTAGAACTAATGTTTACAATAACTCTGGATTAATAAATGCGATTATCACTTGTAACAGTTTGCCTACAGAATTAAAAAATATAAGTTCCATTAATAAATTTAAAGAGGTTACTCGTATTCGTATGTTAAAATTTGTAACTTAAAATCAAACTTCTATATTTGCTAGTTATTGTTATATTGATATTGAAATATTATTATTGTTAACTTTGAGTTATTCCCAACTGTTTTAATATGTGTGATGTACAAAAGCCACGGCTTATACATTGAATAAAGCATTATTATTATTATTATTAGAAGTACCTGAACACGAATGGTTTGTTCGATCCGTGCGTTTCCGACGACAGTGAATCCGCCAGTTTCGACTGAAGCTATCACAACAAATGTAATTTCCAACCACTGACTTCTACTCACCTTAAGCCCAACTCAACTCGAAACTCCAAATTCATGCCCAAATCAACTTCCAAATCAACATGGTCTTAAAAATCACATATGTACATACAAACATGCTCAATGCAAGATTTCTCTAATTCTACCGTCAATTCCAATGTACAAATAAATCGCCAGTTGAACTGCCCACTAAACGCTAGTCTAACCCTAACTCGATAATCTTTCATATTCAGAAAGCCTTTTATAAGCAAGAACTTCTAAAACATTAAATATTAAGAAAACCGAATTTAGAACTGGCTAAAGGAAATGTACGCGAAACCATAAAACATGATAGAGACACGTAATGGTTTGAGGTTGCTGTTCTCGCAATGGGGTAGGATGGCTATACTTTATTGGAAGCATCATGAACGGTCAATTTAATTGGAGTTGTTGCGGGGTAATGGGAGAACCAGCGATTCAGTAAGCATCCTTACAGAATTAGACGAAATTATTTCCTTACAGAAAATATGACATATGGGCCCTCGAAAACGTAATAAGCGGCAAATACAGTTTTAAAATTGTAATGTAAATAGCAAAATTAATTATTTTTAAGAAAAGTCTGCTCTGAAAATTTTGATGTATTCTGACATTTCATTTAATTTACGTGTTATTTTTCGCTTTGCGACAGGTGAATTGAACGGAAAGTTCTTAAAGATCCGCTGGTCCATAACATGCCGTTTCTGTATATCGCATTTTTTACTTAAAGTTTGTACTGACTGGCTGGTGCCCCATAACTTACGTGCCAGCGCTCAACAACTTCTTATCGCAGATTGCTTTGTACTTCAACAAGATAATGATCCAAAGCACGCAGCACTTAAAAAACTACACATTCGTAAAGGAAAATATAACGATATAGCGATAAAAACTTTATATTGATAATTCATTAATTTTATTTTGAACTAGCCGATAAGCCGGGCGTTACTCAGGAAAAGATCATCAAATTTGTGGAATTACCAAAATATCAACTGTAGCTGGTGAAAGACAAATCAGAAAGATATCTCAGCCATTTCCTGAAAATTTATTTATTTTTTAAGTCAGTCGTTTTAAGTAAACGTAATAGGCCATATTATGTTTACTAAAAACGATTTTTTTGATTTTGTTAAATTCCGGAAATTGCGTAATATTTTCCGTTTTTCCAATTTCAAGCAACGAGATTATCAGCTGTTGACATGCCACCTTTCTTGAAATTACTGCGAATTTCCAAGGGCTGCTCTTTTCCGATAGAAATTCCAAACGCATGGAGACAGATGCGTATTAGTGGGAATCAATGAAATCCTGGAATGAAGGTGCGTTCTCTTTTACGTAGCCACATACCTAGAAGAACCAAAGAGAAGGATAGAGTACTCACAATCTATTGGAAAGAAATATTTCAAATTAAATATCTGATTATCATCACCAAGGGATCGAAAACGTTATTATTTTGTAAATAAATCTGAATTTTTGTGGAAATTTCTAAAGCCAAGTGTATATTTCTAATAGTTTAAATGCACTTTAGTTTTTTGTTTCGGTGCAATTTTCCGGATTTGTGGTTTCCACCATACAATCATGCATCATCAGACCATCTTACCATCATGTAACATTTTAACAGTGACTGTCCTTAGGTCTTAAATAATAATTGTGTAGAGTTTGGTTCAAATCGGTCGAGGTATGTGGATTTGAATAAATATCAGACGTAGGTTATCGGTTTTATCGATAATCAATTTTTTGTTTTATGTTTCCTAAACACCATTAAAATTATGTAACACTTCTTCAAGCTGATTTGGTAATGCCCGCACACCTCGGGCACACTTATGTAATATTCCCTTTCCAATACCCTCTTAAGCTTTTCTCTTTTAGTAATGCCGTATTTTCGTATTCTAATTTCAAATGCATGTCATAAATTCTCTGTTGGGTTTATATCTGATGATTGTAGAGATGTATCAATCACTTTTCGGTAATTATAGGGAAACCACCAGTATGACTGGTGCTTTGGGTTATTTTCTTGGTAAATGACAAAACAGAAGCACGCGGTTCTCTTAAAGCGGTGATATTTAACCGTCGGATGTTTCTTCAACTCCGAAAACATTATATTTGCCAAACATCGTTCAGTTTGTTCTTTTCCTTACACCGCTTAATAATGCATTATATAGTAAAAATAATCCGTGGAACAATTTCACTGATTTCTTTAAGTTTTTTACCCTCGTTACGATAAAATATCACCAACTTTCTGAGTTTTAACACCGTTTCATTTTTCTTTCGTCCCATTTTACCAAAATTGTAAAAATTAATTTTGCACCATTACAAATTAATAGCTCAATGGTTACTTAAATAATGTATCATGAAACAAATAACACAATAATACAAAATAACGAATGATTATCAACGATAACGGTTAAGGGTCGTAGCTTTCGAATATGAAAGTAGGGTGTCAAAATATTCCTTGTTTTGTATAAATGTGCGAGTAAATTTATTTGATGGATTACATTTTGAAAATAGAAAAGAGTACGCCAAGATAACAAACAAAAACATTTTTACAAACAGTTTCGGTTTTTGGCTAAAAATGAAAATTAAGTAAATACGAATACAACTGTGACGAACTGTACCTCCATCTACTTATGTATGTCCCAATCACAGTTCTCTATCCTGTTTTAAGGTCAAACCACCAGCGAATACCAGATCAATGTGAAAGATGAACTAAACTCTAAAGGCCAAAATTAAAATACTTATAGTTATTATCCAGGCAAAATCACCATCCAACGACACATTTTAATAAATAAGTATATTTTGCAGTACGGTATGCCTAACGATAAAATAAAAATATTACTCGTACATAAACATTGAAATAAGCTGTTATTATACATATTAATAAAGAATAAGAATAAAACAATCAAAACATTAAATTCATAAAAACAAAAATTTCAATGGATTATTAAAATAACAGCAACAACAATCAAATTTATATTGTACTTTTTTTATAAGCACGCAACGGTGCGCCGTAAGGGTGTGCCATACGTAATTATTAGTCTTGTCTTGTTCCTACACACACTCGGATTTTGTAAAATGTTTAAGACTTGAGATTTATCAAAAATACAAAATGAACCAATATTTTAGTTTTACAAAACGTTTCAACTTTAATGAACATTTTTTTTTATGTTTTTCTATTGCCAATTTTCGTCGTATAGGTATTTGCCAGAGAATTGGAATTGAATTTCAGTTTTGGTTTCCTGAAAAAGAAATAGAGGTGTAGCCGACACACGACTTTCTTTTAAGAACAGGGAATTTTGAGAAACTAATTATGCAAATTTCTTACAAAATTTTTTGTTTCATCTTTTTATAATTTTTCTTTTTTACTTTTTTTTATTTTGTTTTTGTTAAATTTTTTTTGGAACTTTTTGGATTAAATAGTTTTTCTATAAACCTTATAATTTTTGAGATATTTGCAAAATAAATTTTCTGGCCACGCGGTCGGCTACTTCCGGTTGGCCGATTTGCACTAAAATTCATTGGAACCTCCTAAATTATGGAAAAACCTTAAATATGAAGTTTCAGTTCGATTGATTAAACCATCTGGGCGTATTGTGATCGTTTCAACGTTATTTCAGGCCTCTAAATAATCGAGATATTCATTTGTTTTAACAATATAATATGAGCCGCAAGCTTCGTTAGGCCAAAGTTTCATTTGCCTAAGGTTTGTGCAGAGTGCTCCTGTCTAGTTATGTTGATTGATACTTCAACACCGTACTTCAAGCTTTGTCTTTGTAAGACCGAAGCCTCATTTGCCTAAGGTTGGTACAGTGTGCTCCCGTCTACTTGTGTTGATTAATACTTCAACAAATTACGCACATAGTTTTTGTTTTGCTTGTCTTATTGTTGGATTTTTCTCGAACAACTTCCAAATGACCTTTTCGCTCTTCTCTGAAGTGACTATATCTTTTAGTATTTAGATGGGTAACTAAGAACACCACTTCAAAACGCTTTTTATACACGGAACCCACTCTAATATTGCTGATTAGCACTCAGACGCTCAAGCTAATTGAAGAAAAAAAAGAACGCGAAAAATGTAATAGAGTGAAAAGAATAATTTTACCTGCGATATTTTGGTGAGGGCTAAACAGAAAGATTAAATCGAGATACTTCCTTGTGCAACATTCTATAAGTCATGATTATTCCCTTTAAACTTTCTCTCCTAAAAAAACATACTTACGCGTCTAGTAGTGAAGAAAATAAAAGACGATAATAGAACGAAAATAAAAGATGCTGAAACAAAATGCTTTAAATAAAGTGGATTTTGACTAAAAAGGTTTTACAATCAAAGAATTTTAGATTCAGGGTTCATGAAGATTTGACCGTCTCAACGATGTTTTTCACAATAGCTCAATCTACTGCAAGAGAACGCCAGATACGGTGACCGAGCGTTTAGGTCTATATAATAGGTATACAATGCAATAATTATAAAATGTAATTTAAATTCTATTTTATATATAAATATATATATATATATATATATATATATATATATATATATATATATATATATATATATATATATATATATATATATATATATATATATATATATATATATATATATATATATATATATATATATATATATATATATATATATATATATATATATATATATATATATATATATATATATATATATACTACATCAAAAAAAAACATACAGCAAATTTTTTCAAATTTAAATTCTTATATTTCTTTCAAATAATAACTTAAATAATTCATTTTTAACATTAAATAAAAAATGATATTGCATTTTAAAAAAGTAACAATAAAGTTTTTAATTTTCATTTTTCTTCGAGAAATTTCCATAATTAATTGAAAATAAAGCAAACGGTTTATTGCTGCTTGTTACGCACTGTGCTACTGCACAAAAACTACTTTGAAACTGTATTGAATTACAAACATAATTGCTGAATCCCCTTTTTCAACGAAAATGGAAATTTTTATCCATATGTACATTGCAACTGTACTGTATGTTTTTTGTTATTTTTTTAAAATGCAATATCATTTGTTAATTAATGTTAAAACATGAACTATTTAATTTATTATTTGAAAGAAATATAAGAATTTAAATTTGAAAAAATTTGCTGTATGTTTTTTTTTGATGTAGTGTATATACAGGGTGTCCGGGTTTGGGATGCTGATCCGTCATGGGGTGGTTCCTTGGTTCATGCTGAGAAACAAATCGTATGTGGAGGGGGGGGGGGGTCCATTTGTGATATCCTTTGAGATACAGGGTATTTAAAAAATTTGGTTCAGAAAAAAAGTACACCCAAATATTAAACTGTAACTTCCAAAATTTATCGGAGAGCAACCAACTTAGTCTTATTTGGTTGGTAATCGTATAGGCTATTATTAAGGTTTAAGTGGTTATCTTGTATCTGCATCCGTTTAAGAGCTATGGTGATTTAAAGTAAAAAAAAAATATTTGTTTTTTATAAAATCGAGTTTTTCTCAAAAAAACGTTACAATTTTTTCTTTTGTTTATTTAATTTTAATTTGTCATGATCTCCTCTGCAATCCCCCAATACATTACTTGTACCCACGTGCCATAGTTTTCTTCGTATTCCGTTTATTCTCAATCTAATTAAGAGATGTTATAGTGTTAATATTTTACCAATTTTATTTTGATCTGTAAAACAGTAGGCGATGATTATCAACTCATTTGTTTAAATGTTGAAAAAACAAAAACTAAATATTTTCAGATTCAGTCATTAGTTTCGAGATAATATCTAGTGTTGTATCAGTGTTGTGAATCAAAATTTTAATTAATTTAATAAAATTAATATTATAATGGCACAGTTCTCAGGTGAAGAGTACATTGATATCCATTTTGTTTACGGATTTTGCGATGGTAATGCAGCACGAGCTCGCAATGAATATCAACTCAGATTTTCAACACGTCGCATTCCTGACGCAAGAGTATTTATAAATATTCATAGGAGACTGCCAAATATCGTAACAAGATCGAATACCCGGGCGGAGCACCATTCAGTCTCACCAAACCATTTGGATGTCGACGAAGGTATAATCCGTAATGTAACAGCAAATCCTCCTATTAGCATAAGGAGGCTCGCTTTACAATTAAACGTCTCTCGCTATCGAATTCATCAAGTATTGCACAAGGAGAATCTTCATCCATACCATACAACACCCGTTCAACAACTATTACCGATAGACCGCACTACAAGATTGGAGTTTTGTAATTTGTTGATGGAAAGGAATTTGGACAATGCAAGTTTTGTGAAACGTATCCTTTGGACGGATGAATCTCAATTCACAAGAGATGGTATAACAAACTTTCACAATCTACACACGTGGGCTGCTGAAAATCCTCATTCGAAAAAACAAATATCATTTCAGCACCGATTCAGTGTAAACGTATGGGCTGGTGTAATTGGCGATAAATTAATTGGACCATTCATATTACCACCTAGATTAAATGGTGAACGTTATTTACAATTTTTACAAAACGATTTGCCACTCCTTTTTGATGATGTTCCCATTTTAAGTAGATTCTCGCATACACACCAACATGATGGTGCACCTTGTCACTACCATAATAATGTTAGGAATTTTCCAATTCATTGGCCTGCAAGATCCCCGGATCTTACGGTATTGGATTTTTATGTATGGGGAAGGATGAAGGCGCTTGCATACTCCAAAGAAATTGAAACAAAAGAAGAACTTATACCACGAATACACACAGCAGCACAACAGATAAGGGAAGAATTACCAAGAATTGAAATAACCAAAGGCGTACTTAAACGAATATTAGCATGTATTCAATCACAAGGAGGACATTTTGAGCACCTTTTATAACTCCTCGACCCAAACTTTGTATTGAGGGATGGTAGAGGAGATCATGACAAATTAAAATTAAATAAACAAAAGAAAAAATTATAACGGTTTTATTTGAGAAAAACTCGATTTTATAAAAAACAAATATTTTTTTTTTAATTTAAATCACCATAGCTCTCAAACGGATGCAGATACAAGATAACCACTTAAACCTTAATAATAGCCTATACGATTACCAACCAAATAAGACTAATTTGGTTGCTCTCCGATAAATATTTTGGAAGTTACAGTTTAATATTTGGGTGTACTTTTTTTCTGAACCAAATTTTTTAAACACCCTGTATCTCAAAGGATATCAAAAATGGATCCCCTTCCGCATACGATTTGTTTCTCAGAATGAACCAAGGAATCATCCCATGACGGATCAGCATCCCAAACCCGGACACCCTGTACAATATATATATACAGGGTGGCTGAGACCAAGTGTTACCAAATGAAAACGCTGTAATTTTTTTAATTTTGATTATTTTTTATTGAAATTTCGTGGAATATGTTGAAAACATATTACATTTTATGAAAAACATGTTACTGCTCGATATGACCTCCTTTGGCTTTGATTATTTGATTCAGTCTTCCATAGAAAGCATTGCATGCTGACCGAACGTGGGCTTGCGGAATTTTATTCCATTCTCGAACAAGAGCTGACTTCAATGCATCAACACTTTCGTATTTTTTAGTGGACACCTTACTCTCCAAAATGGACCATATGGAGAAATCCATGGGATTCAAGTCTGGTGAATATGGTGGCCATTCTTTCGACGAAATCAGCCGCGGAACGCAATTTTGTAAAAATTGCTGTGTCGCTCGAGCTTTGTGTGACGGTGCCGAGTCCTGTTGGAATGTCCAACGGTTCGTACCAAAGTGTTTACGTGCCCAAGGTAGCAAAGCATCGTTTAGGATCTTTTGGCGGTACATCTCTTGGTTTACCTTGACTCCATGTTCGATGAAAACCAGAGGAGTGCGTCCATCTGCAGTAACTGCAGCCCAAACCATAACATAAGCTGGTGATTGCTTGCGCATGGCAACTCTTGTGTCCAAATTATCGTTGGACTTGTCCTCTAACCAAACACGATCATTTTGTTTATTCACATGCTGTTGAATGGTGAAAATTGTCTCATCAGAAAAGACAATTTTTGGAATCTCATCACGTTCGGCCAAGGCCTTCAATGCTCGTGTTCTTTCAAGCCTAACTTTTTTTTGTGCCTCCGTAAGATATAGAACTTTTTGTATCTTGTAGGGCTTCAAGTGTAGTTCATTTTTCAATATGGTTTGAATGCTGTATCGTGAAACATGTAGACGTGCGGCTAATTGATTGGCACTTTGACGAGGATTTCGTTGGATTCGTTTCTTCACCTTTCGTATCATTTCTTTTGATGTTGCTCTCTTTTTAGGACCGCCTCTGTTGCGTTTAGCGATGCTACCAGTTTCGTTGTATCGAGTTATGGTTCGATACACAAACATTTTATTCACATTCAAATGCTGGAGCTGACGAACTATTGCTGTTTGTGAATTTCCACCCAAATACAGTGCAATTACACTATTACGTTTGAATTCCATTACGATTTTTTTATTAAGATATTAATTTAGAACAATTATTTATTGACCACATATAAACAACTAACCAAACTTCAATCTGTCAAAAAATTAATGCGCGAAAATGACAACTACACAAATGACAGCAGAGTGAAGTTAGTAACATTTGGTCTCAGCCACCCTGTATATATATATATATATATAATATATATATATATATATATATATATATATATATATATATATATATATATATATATATATATATATATATATATATATATATATATACATATATATATATATATATATATATATATATATATATATATATATATATATATATATATATATGTTTGTGTTTATACACAAGTATAATATATGTATACAATACAAACTTATATGTATTCATATTAAGCATAAAATTATCAACAATATGTAATTCTTGCTTTAATATTATAAAAAAACGAAATTAAACACAATCTTTAATCTCTATAACTTATTTAAACACGGGTTGATGAAGAAAAGTTCCAGCGTCTTCTCTAATAAAAATTAGCAGTTTCTTTTCTTTTTACATTTAACGTCTTCACCGTGCTCTTCTTTTTAGTCGCCTTTATCAATTGTTGTTTTTTTTATTTCTTGTGTTCGAGAGTGTGAATATTTATAGATACTGTCACAAATTGAATGAGAGATTTGATACCTGATATAGAAGAGGTCTTCTTGAATAAAAAAAAACAAACGAATTGGTTACAAATGAACAAAATGAATATATTTTTTCAAAGCATTCTTTTATGAAGTCATTGTATGAAATAAAAATGATGATGGTTTAGATTTGATGAAAGAATTTCAAAATAAAATAATCTTTTGGTACAGTAAGGTTCCGGAATTAAGTTGTTTTAATAAACATTGAACAGCGTTTCTCAAACTTGCGTACATATTACGGTCCGTTGTTTTGGTTAAATCAAATTTTTAAACGGGAACTTTTCAGTATTTAATTATATCTTCTTATTCAAATCTTGTTTCTCAAATTAGGACTCGTCTAAACATTTGAATTGTTTCTAAATAAAATTCAAACGAGTTTGTAATTGCTTAGAAAATGGGCAATCAATTGTTTCTGTACTATTTTTTTCTGACAATAAAATTAAAATTCGATTTTGAGCCAAATACAATTTTTAAGGGAAATTAGTATTGTGTTTTGTTTCAAACCAGCATTGTGTGGTATATTCGATCAAGTTCTAAAATATTTTAGTTAAAATAAAGCAAAGGTTTAGAATTTGAATTATTGCGAAAAAGTGAAATGGAGTTTTTCTTTTTGTTTTCTTTCCTCTTGTTTTTTATTTTAATAAGATTAGTGCTGAAATCAAAATTTAACAAGCGGAGCAATTGGAAAATCCAGTATTTTTTCAATTACGCTTACGAAAACTCTTAGTTTAGTAATTTAAATGCTTAGTTTGGCATGGAAATGTATCTTATCAAAACATATAAAAACTTTTACTCGTACATTACGTCAATAATGCGCGGACCCTATTGTGAAAATTGCTGCATTTAAATATACTTCTACTGAAGAATTTGTAGAAAACTTACACTATAAATTCTAATAATATAATTTACAGCGTTTCTTAATTAGAAAACCAGAAACGCTTACAGCAGAATGTCCTTCAATCAAAAACCAATTAGTAATAAAAAAAAATAGTTATTATAATATATTCAATAAAAAATAAAAAAATATTATTTTAAAGTGACAAAATCAGCATAAAATAATTGAATTAAAATTAATTTATTTACAATTTTTAATATTCAAAGCGATAAAATTACGCTTCTTATTAAAAATAAAAATATAATTTTCTTGACTATACGTTTATTATGATATGATTATTATTATTTTTATTGGAGCTTTTTGAGTTGGGGTTACTTTATGGGAATTGATGTTTTTAGTGCTAGCAACTTTTACAATGTAAATAAATATATGAAAACTTATTTTTCTGAAGTGAAGTTAATTAAGATGTTACATATACATATAATTTGTATTTAAGTTTCATATTTAAAATTCGAATGCAGAGCGGTTAAGATTAACAATTTTACATTGTGTTTTTGAACGGCTGGGATATTTACCTTCATATTTAAACATCAAAGGATATCATTTCAGCAGACTAGAATTTTACATATGTCTAAAACATTTGGTACAAATGAATTGAAAACATCATAATATTTAAAGAGCATTTTGGTGTCGGTAAAACACACGTGACACCGCAAATTCAAGGTAGATTGTTGATGTTGCTTAAGATATAGGATGAGAAATATTTCACAAATCGGTAAACATGGCGGTTTATCTACAAAAAAGTAAAAGTAAAAAGCAAATTAAACAAAAATAAGGTCTATCCGACTCCTCTAACGGCCTTTTCGCACAAAGTGTCCGTTATACGTCACCAAACCAACTATTGATATTTTACAAAGATTTTCCATAGTTTTGAGTAGGATCCTTAAACGAAGTCTCGGGTTTTCTTAAATTTGGATACCTTTTCCGCCATATCACAATCGATGATATAAATCTTCTATTTTCAAGCCGCTAAATCACAGACTCAGAATTAATGTTAGACTATTTAGAACTGAGACGTGTTCAACAGCAAACAAAATCGCATTCGCCATTTTCATCTTCGACCTTTTAAAATTATATCAAGTTATATATGTATCTCTAGTGTGCTGTTGAAAATACTTAAGGATTGAAATTACTCCGTACAGGGAGCACCCACAATGTTCAAAATTTATTTTCTTAACTTGTGCCGTTTGTTCAGATCATAATATTATGCCAGCAAAGTGAGAATTGGCTGATATAATTCTTTGCTCAGGGCTTCAGCCTGGACGGAGCATCCACAGCGATTCTAGAATACAAAGAAATAAATCACAAACAAAACAAAATCAGATTAACGTCAGATATCTTTTGTGCCCGATATCCCACTCCCATGTCATATAGCATTTCATTTTCCATATCTCCTCTCACCCCTCTCCTCAATCTCCACGGTCCTAATAGCGTGCTATTATTTTAAGGGCGTCATCTAACAATTTGCTATTTAGATTTATGTACGACCTTTAATACCAAGCGAATTTATTACTCTGATTATTTCTATAACTTCAAAGGAGATTTTATTAAAGCAAATCACAAATAATCTATCGATAAACATGTCGTTGAAATTTCAATCAATAAAATGTCATAAAATGTCAATAAAACGTTCCAGAACGAATTTATATTTAAAAGCTTACTAAGTAGTTATTTTTTATTTTTAAATGTTAACCATATTATTTGCCACCAGCAAAGTATTTCAGGTAAATTTATAAATGTAAATTCTATATTACACGGTAACCTATTTATTTACTCTTAAGGATACCTAGGGAACAATTGTTGGAATTTGGAATGTGTATTAACTGTAGAAAAATATTTCTTTGGAAAGATCACCATTACCCAAGAAAACGGATCAAAACATTTGTCTTCACATTTTTCTTTTTCAGGTCCCGCAACATGTTGGCTTTGAAAATTTACTAAAAGCAAACATGACATTCTTTATTTATTTATTTACTCTTGACTTATAAATTTTCATGTTAATCCTCCGGTACACTCAATTTTGAGCATCAGCTCATTCATAATGGAGTGTACCAAAAAAGCAGCTCGTGCAGCCGATATTATACCTAATTCTGCAACTTTAACTGCATCTTTGGTAGAAGCATGTAGTACTAGATTATTATTTAATATGTAGATTCACTCGATCCTTGAATAATCTAAATTTAACTGTTTAATTCTTAGATTTTGACTTCCAAATTAATTAAGTGACACGTGCTGGAATACTATTTATATAAGATAATATCTCATGGTTTGAGCATTTCCTGGTAAATTAAAATTTAGGAAAAAAAATATTTAAAGAAGTTAATTTGGCTGAGGACATTCGATTCATCACATTGCAATGAAATTTCCGATAAATCGGAGGCATTCAGAAAACAACATGTTTATTTTAGTCAACATGTTTTCAACAATTGACCTGAAAGCGCCATTTACCCTCAACATAAAAAAAATCATCGATCCCTTCTATTCTAGACCCGAATGAACCCAAAAGTTAACACAAGCTGCTTATTACTAAAATCAATCTTTTTAGAAAATTTCGACCAAAACAATTAATATTTGTGAGAATGAGAGGGAAACAAAAATAATAAAAATGTATGACTGGAAGGACGAAAAGACGGAAGGATAGAAGGACGAAAAGACGGACACGATATTATTTTAATCGAGGTTTTGGAGTCCTGGTAACCTAATTAATCGAATAGTTGAAATAGGGAGGATTATAACCTTGAGTTGAAATTTGGAAAAACCAATAAGTTCCAAAGCTCAATTTTCCTTAGGAGTAAGCGTTTGTCGAATGGGTTGGACGATCAGGTTTTCCCGGTGGCATATAATTTACAGAAATTGAAACACAATATCAAAAATGGAATTCATGAAAACTGAGGTCCCAATTCCTTATATATTCCTTTTGTAATTCTTCCATTGTTTCTTTCATTTACTTTGATAATGGTGTGTCTCGTTGCATTTGCACGTAAAGACATATTAAGTATGAAATTCCTTACCGTCTAAACAAAAACGATTAAGATGCAATTCGACTTGTGCTTTGTAAATTGGATTCTAAAATGATTTTTAGATGAAGTTCTGTAATATTGCCAACTAGGATGGAACTTGGCTATTTCTTAACAGATGTTAGTAAAATTTGACATGCGCGATGGAAACGGGATTCTACAATAATTTTTAGATGAACTTCTGGCATATGGCCAACTAGGGTGGAACTTGGCTCTTCCTTAATCGATTTTAGTGAAATTTGACGCGCGCTGTGCAAATGTCATTCTAATAGAATTTTCAGGTGAAGTTTTGGAATATGGCCAATTAGGATGGAACTTCCCTATTTCTAAACCAATTGTGATGCAATTCGACTTGTGCGTTGGAAATGGCAGTCTAAAATGATTTACAATGAAGTTCTGGAATATGGACAGTTAGGATGGAACTTGGCTATTTCTAAAAAGATTTTAGTGAAATTTGACATGCGCGATGAAAACGGAATTCTATACAAAGATTTTCAGATGAAGTTCTCTATTTAACTCTACATTTTTAAACCCAATACACGCTGGATGGAATTGATATATGCCCTGAAAGAGGCCAACAGAGTGCAATTAACTCATTCCGAGGCATTTACTTTTGGTGAATATTTTGCCGTAAAAATATGCTTGACACTATACTTCCTGCAAAGATTCTGAACTAGTGAGGCTTCGACTGCAGTAAGAATAACCTCTGGTACTACTACAAACATTAAAAATGATTCAGTTTCTAAAAATGTGCACACTTCAATAGCAGATCCCTGTCGAACTGATCTGATGATCAAGAATTAAAAAAGTGGTCTAGCGTAATCAGAGTTCCGGTCTGACCTGAATGTCATAGGAAGAGAATCAGGTGGTAGCTTGTATATTTGATTAGGAGGCTTATTGGTTTTACAGACTTCATAGGAATTTAAAAATCTTATTACGTCGGAATTAATAGTGGCCAGTAATAATATCGCCGAATGAGCTCAGTGGTTTTGTTGATACTGAGATGAGCAGCAGTGAGAGAACAATGAGCTTTCAGGAATAAGCAGTTTATAGTAAGGAATACGCGGTAAAACAAGCTAAATTCGGAAACAGGTTAATGTATATCAAATTTTATACTGTAAACTAGTTTTTATGTTAGAATGTTGGAGAGAATGAGCTAACTGTTGATAATCAGCGTCTTGAAAAGCCGGAGAAGATGCGTCTACATCAAATGGGGAATCGCCTGGAGGTAGCTGGACAGCATCAATAGATTCAATTTCGATCCGAGAGCAGCTGTACTGGCATTCATCAGGCGCTACATCGTTTCGCCTTACTAATCGAATAAGGTCGAAATGACAGACCCCAAAATTTTCCTTCCGAATATCAAGGGCTGCGAATTAATAAAAGCAACCCCAAGTGAACGATTACTCTTCAATGTCTGCTTGCGCTATGTTAATTCCCCATGAGATGGATCTTCAACGTCATCTACAAATAAATCTCTTATAAAAATAATTTCAATTTTGGTTGGCTTTCAGGGCACAAACGAACAACGGCGACAAGTTAACTAAAAGCTTGTAAAACTAATTATTTCACATTGGACTGTTTTCCTTTTTTATCAAAGTAACCCTAATTTAGAAAAGAAAAGAGCCATGCCAATTTATATCGATTAAACACAAGATAAGACCTTAATCGATGGTTAAAGATAATTTGTTGTCTTTAACCAAAGCGTCGCGTTTCCCACTGAATTAAAAATGCGCCCACGAAATGTATTTATAATTTTATAAAGAGACGTGCAATCGAGAAACATTATACGATTAAAAATAGTTTTTTCCAATAATTTACTTAATTTATGTTAAATGATACAATTATTACAACAATCTTGTTCTTTAAAATATAAATTACAATCGAACGCAAAACCTGCCCAAATTTAATCTTTTTTTAAGTGAAAATAAATTGCCAATTCATGAACGGATTTTAAGTTGTTCTGTAATTTGCTCCTTTATTAAAATTTACGGTGATTTTTATGGTCGGTTGTGAATTAAGAAATACCAAATTATCAACTGGAGCAAGAAAAACAACTTAACCGGAATTATTTTATTGAAATTCTTGTTGCATTATAATCCGCGTAAATTATTTTTCGTTATTGATAAAATTCGATACTGGAGGAATATGGTGATTTACTTAATTAAATTGACACAGCATTAAACTATTTGTTTACTTGTAACACAACTTTCATTTTAAATAATAACCTAACCATATTTATCTACAAAAACCTTAGCTAAGGTAACCTGTTTAATGTTCTATCACTAAATGGTGGAATTTTATTGTTTAATAATAATAATCTTACAATAAAAGAGGGAAAATATTTTCAACTTAGTTCATATCTATGTCATAACTCATTCTTCTCATAAACACGGCCGATTTTATCACATTTATCGCAATCGTTGACATAAGCGATAATTTTTAATTAAATTATAATTACTCCAAAATCTATTCTCTATTATTTTAAAAGCCAAAAAATAGTTGTTCTTGCAGAAAAAACCTTAAAAACATGCAAATTCTACGTTAATACTTCGTTAATTCGTTGTAAATATCGATTAAACCAGATTGGAAAATTGATTACTTTCTCTACAAGATATTCACAATTTAAAAACTGGAAAAGCTGGAAACTCTAAATTCAGATTGAAAAGCATTCAGTTGCCTATTTACTATTAAAAGTTAATCGATCAAATGATCTTAAAAAGGATGCACTTAATGACATGTTGGGCTAGATTTTGGAACGATAATAGTAAATTATGGTATAAGGCCGAAAAATGTAGTTGTAGGGGAATTGGCGGAGGAGCGAAGCGGGTACGGCAACCCGTGTGAGTCCGAGAAACATTTTCAGCTGAGCATCATACACTAATTTTTATTCGATTGCAACGAAATTAATATAATTATTATTAATGTCATCGAAAGTACCTGATTTCGATAAACAAATAAAATTTACTGAATTGTGTGCTAAAACATATAAAAAAAAGTTGGACAAATAGTTTATTCAATTAGTACACTTATTCTAAAAAAATAAGTAGAAAGTACAATTTTAAACAGTTGGGCATAAAAGATCGTTTACGTCCAAATTGAGTTATATTCGTTTGTTTGTTAATTTCTAAGCAATCTATATTAGGCCTCGAGACACTTACATCTTTCGCAGTACCCAAATCGAGGGATGCATGGCACTAGATCCATTTTGTAAACAGGTTTCAAAATCTCAATTTATTAAAACCACTATTCACTGATAACTCATTAGCTTCATATCACGAGAGTATAATAAAGACTTTTAGCATATACTTTTAAAGTCTAGTACCCTGATTTTCTAAAAAATAACATAATGTGTAAACGTGAACATTTGCAGCCAAAGCTTACTTTTATGACCTTTAATTTTACTATTAAATATATATCCAAAAATTGCGAACTCATAAAAGTAAGTTTTGCTTTTTACAAGTTTCACGTTTTTTAGAGAATTAGGATGCTGGTGTCTGGCCGGTATAAATTATTTACAATTAATGTGTATGTATGTAGAAGTAACGAAGCGTCCTTGAAATCAAGGGAAGCACCGCTCTATTTTCTAATTTTTCAAAGAAATAACGAACTACAATTTCAAAACTATCAAATTTATATAATAAAAAATGCATTTGGCAATAAAAAAACCCATACATAAAAATCCATTTGGAACAATGGATTTAACTGTCGCCGAAATATATTCGTTATTAGAGTTAGTGTGTCGTATTTTGTATAGTAATTTTATTAATGTCTTCAAATTTCGGAAAATTTAAATTTAATTTAAATTAACATGTGTATACCTTTGTGTATAAAGAGTTAATCCATTGTTGAAGGTAAACAATTTATAAAAATCAAAGTCCTGTTGAGCTATTCACAAAATAGATCTAAAACATCTGTTTTTATTCATCATCCGCGAACGAGTATTTTTACATTAAACATACTACCAAGCAACATACAAATTAAAAGATAATATCACGACGATATGAAATAACGTATTTTTCTCTCATGGGGGTCAGCCGTATATACACGAAATGATTGAAACCATACACAGGAAAAGCAGAGAAGTACTCCATCAAAATGTCAACGTCGCATGAAGATGACAATTTTGTGACAATTATGGTGTTTCTGGTAACAAATTTATCCTTTTATAAGTCTGTTGAGTAAAAGACAATACAAGAAAAATATTTATAGGCAAACATCTTAATTTAGTTTCTTGTTTTTTCTTATAACAAGATGAAATAAAAATGTTGATTGACCAGATTCCACTATTCATATATTTATACGTATATTGTTTCAGAATTTTTGTTGTCTTCAAGTTTCGTTTGCAGAATTAGTTTAAAAAGAATTTATACTTTTCGATCCTTTATACCTATAATGTCTATTCGCCACGAGTAAATCCCAGTTAAGATAATGTAACCTTAGCTTCAGTAGTTTTATAATATTTGGTCAGTTAATTAAAAATATTATTTATGATAAAACAAAAATATTTTTCTTTTTAATTCCCAATAAATTTACAACTAATTTGTTTCAAATTAATTACCACAACAATCAAAATCCACACAAATTCTCGATAAAATATTAAATTTTGAATAAATAAAAAAATAATAAAACAAAATATTTTGATGGTTTTGTTTTCTTGTTATAAAATAATAAATTATAATAATATTTTTTTTCGTTTCGGTAATTTATGCAAATGAGTGTGACGTGGCGTTGTTTTATTTTTACAGTCCAGTGTTTACTTTTATTTATGGGTTAAAAATATTTAAATTTTATATAAATTAATTTGCTGCCGATTTTATGAATGAATTTGGAATATTGAGAGTAAGATATACATTTCTATGTAAATGGCAATGAAATCTTTTAAGTAATAAACAAATTCGCAATTCTTTTGTTTATCTTTTACTGCAGTTCAACCAGCTTTTCACAGTAAATTCAATTTGTGAATTAGAATATAAGGATTTGGTTTATTTTTTGGATGCTGAATCTCAATCTCTGATTGAGTGTATATGATAATGTTCTTAATAACATAATTAATGAAGGAATTTTCAGCAGATTTCTGCAAATAAAGGGTGTTTAAATTTGAGGTTCCATTTTGAATATCTAATAAAACAAATAAATTATTAGAATTCGTTCGATTTCTTTTTTGCAAGTTAACAATATATTAATAATGGAAACAATATCTGACAAGTGACATCCTTGACTAGCAAGCCATTCTTATACAAAAGTTTCCAACAGCAATTTATTTATTTATTTTTTTTTTTCATTAGCGATCGTTAAGCTATTACTGTAGAGAACATATAGTATGGTTTCAACAGGATGATCAGTACATGTCTTACAGCCACTCCGACAGTCTTTCTTTTGAAAGAAATATTTACTATTTCTTTTAAACAAATGTTAGGCCAATTAACAGATGTTAATTGGCCTGCTAGATTTTGTGATTGGATACCATTGGCCTTTTTCCAATGGGGTTTATTGAACAGTAGGATTTAGACTTACCATCCTCAGACATTTCCGTCACTTAAAAATAACGTGTTCGAGTATATCACTGAAATTCAAAAATGCCTCAATTATGCAAAAATGTCATTGGAAACTTTGCTAAAAGAACGCTAGCTTGCACAGCTAGCAGAGGAGATCACTTATCAGATATTGTTTTCCGTTATTAGCCGCAACATTTTATATACATACATACATATAAGCAGACTGATAATCAAATTCAATTATAATTGTACAGTTCTAGTTGTTTTATTTATTTGGGCTCTCTTATTTAATAAAAATATCGTATTTTTTAATAATATAAACAGTTATGGCCAATACAAATGAATCACGATTTTACTCGTACGAGTAACAATTATTCGATGATTTCTCTTAAATTACATGGTAAAATTTAGGCTAGTCACTTAAAAAATATTCAATAAACAATTCCGAAAGTAATATCATTGAACTTTTTTTAGCAATAGCACATTTCCTAATAAAAGCTGCTCAAAATATTTAAATCGTCTTGCAACATTATTCGCGCGAGTAAACACTTTTCTGGAATTTTTATTAGGAAATGTGCATTTGCCAAAAAAATTGTCAATGATATTACATTCGAAATCGTTTACTGACTATTTTTTAAGTGACTAGTAAATATTTTACCATGTAATTTAAGAGAAATCGATGAATAAATTTTACTCGTATGATCAAAATCGCGGTTCATGTGAAAATACCATTAAACCTAAAATTACAAATTAGATAATTATTGCTAAACATTAATCGACTCGCTTCACAAATAATTTACAACTTATTGTGTAGTTTACGGGCCCCTGCTTTGAACTGATGATTTTCTCCTCCAACCACTGATTCGGTACCTCCTCAGTTTTATACTCTACTTGTAGAAATTAGACAGTTTTGGAGAATATATTTATTATAAATTATAGATTTGGATTTATTGTTAAATATTGTTACCGGGCAACTGATTTCTTATGAAATTGAAATTTATTAACAGATTGTAGAACAATATACTTAGAGTAAAATAGTGTCATTATACTTAAATGTACCTTTGAAATTTTCCCCGATATAAAGTCTAATACTGTACAGAATAAACTATTGTTGTATCCTTCCAAGTAGCTGAGTCCTACGACACCGAAATATACGTTACATTATAGTTTGCTTCGGTAGCTCTGATTTTGGGCATAAAGCAGTTTTCTATTTTTCTGGCGCCATTATTCCGTTTCAAACACTATTTGAGGTGTAATTTTGCTCCTGTACCCTCCAAGTTCCAACCTCACAGTCTCCGCTCAGCTTTTCTCAGCAAAGATTTATTTAGGTTCTTCTACAAATTATTTACAAACAAATTTATAGGGGTTGCACTAAATTTCTTCAATCATATATTGAATATAATAACTCATCATATTTAACAAGTACACAACTCCTAGGTCATAGAATACTGAAAAAAAATGTTCAATATAAAGGATTAGAAAAATTAAGAGTACAGCTGAAACTATGCCTATAACGTAGAACTACGTCAATTGATAACATTTCTAGGGAAAGCTAATACAGTTTATAGGTTTATATTCTAGGTTGAACTATTTCTGAAGTAAAATTAACCACAGACATAACGGACAAAGCGCCCTCTTTGAAGACTAATAAAAAATTAATATTTATTATGTTGTTCTTAACCTATATTGTTGTCGTCAGGTCGTTACCGTTGTATACTGTTAATCGTCTCTAATAAGTAGTTTGTTAGTGATATTGCCATTCGCACTTTTCTACTGCTATGTAGGTCATTGTCGATGAAGTGGAATTGTATCGTCGTCATTTCTTTATACATTCATTACAAAAAGTTTTATGTATAATAAATTATTTGGTGTAACAGTTCTATTTGCTTGTGCGAAAACAGATTTTGCAGAAATGAACCACTTGTTTCTTAAACGTTCAAGTACGTCTAAAATTTCTGTTCAGTTTTAGATAAATAAAATGTAGGAGTCTACCGCAACCGATCACATACACACATTTCATAATATATACTTGTTCTTCATTAGTAATTGCTCAATAATATTATTGTTTATGTATATTTAGCAAATGGCGGTGGTTTAAAAGTTTCAGTCACGATACAATACATAAATATTCTGTATTATTCATTTGTCGGTTCGATTCTAATAATTAATAAAATAATAACATAATAGAAAAATAATAATTAATTTATATCACAAAATACACAAACTAAGCTCTTTTCAGAAGAAAGGTGCTTTCATTAAAGTTTTTCTATTCCTTTATACCGAAAAATGGTCATACCATATACAGTCCAGTGTTTGCCGGTAAAAATAGGATTTTACCTGAGAATTCTCACGGACAAAACCGATTAACGTGAAATTTGGGCAGTAAGTAGAGAATGGCTCAAGGAACAAAACTTATATATTGCCTATGGGTGGTATTAACCTGGGGGTGGATGCCACCCCTTATGGGGGCGGCAATTAGTACACTCAAAATAACCTCACAAATCGATAGAGAATAGCTAATTCCATGAAGTTTTGTCGATACATAAATTTTTCGTTTTATTCACGATTGAAAATGTTGATTTTATGGGTAAAAAATCCATGTTTGAGAGCAACCCGAAAATTTCACGGAAAAACGCGATTGGTTTTAAACAATTCATTAATCTTTAAGATATCTAATCGCTATAAAAAACATATTGCAGGGAATTTTAAGGGCTACAAGGCATGTAAAGCACTTACCTTGAACTTTCTTAAACCTTTCGTTTTTGTGATTTTTGAGTTTAAAGGGCTCGGGGAAGGTAGTCCTCGCACTCAAATGCAAACTTAAAACGGTGATATCTCAATTAATTTTCATCCTAGAGAAATAAAAAAATAATGAAATTTTTTGCAAGAAAAACCTGGAAAGTTTTTGTACTCTTGCATTTTGTACGTATCTTCTTTAGTTTCTAATTTATTGTGAAAAAAGGAAATTTTTTTCAAAAATTTAAAAAATTGTTTTAAAATTGAACCAAACTTTTTTTGCAAATCTAGGCATTCTAATCAGTTCAAACTTCTTGAACATATTGTTAGTACCTAAATTAAGTACATTGTAAATGGATTACGTTTAATTTTAATTCTTGCGGTTGAGCCATTGGTTTCATTGCTTATTTTTTCTCCGAAAAAATGAGACAACCAATTTATTTTTATCGTAAGCCCGTAAGTTTTTATGCCAACGACTTTTACTAAAGCTCATTTTTAAGATCTTTTAAAAAGTAATTTAAAAGTAATTTAAAAAACGGTGTTTCCGTTATTTAACGTGAAAGGTTCCAATTCAGTTTTCGGCGAACAAACAGTTATCTTAAATGGGCCACAACTCGGTTCGTATTGCATCTAAAGACATAAAAAAAACTTATTGGCTTAAAACTTATTTACTTTATTGGCTTTATTTTTGCTACTAATGATTTTTTGATAAAAAGTGAGGTTTTCGAGTTATTCGTGAAAAGTCACTCTAAACCATGCATTTTTTAGATAAAAAATGAACATTTTCAATCGCGAATAACTCGAAAAATATTAATTTATGGAAAAAACTTCATAGAACATATTTTGCTTAGAATTCATCCCTCTATAGATTTCTTCAGTTATTTTGAGTGTACTAATTTATACCCTCGAGAAGGGGTGACCTCGACCTCATGGTGAAGGCGTCCAAATTTCACGTTAATCGGTTTTGTCCGTAAGAATTTTGAGCGAAAAACTGACAAACACTGGACTAATAGTATGATAACATATTATAACCGCTACCATTTTCTCTAAATATGTAATTTGCAGAAGAGTTTGCTTTCATTTAGGGACATCGAATACTAAGATCAGTCGATGAAATAAAAGGCTGAGCTGAAACTGCGAGGTCAAAAGAGCCCAGGTGCAGAGTTACTATTCAAATATATTTTCAAATGAAAGAATGACGTCAAAATATAGAAAAATACTGTACAGCGAAAATCAGAGCAGAAGCACAAACTATATAATATGTATAACGTATATTCCGGTGCGATATTAGGCTATATCTAGAATACCTACTAAGGTTTATTTAAGGGAAGCTACAATTTTATCCCTAGGATATCTTTCTATAATCTCAATAATCTGACGATACATTTCAATTTCGTAAAAAAATTGCTTAATTTGTATGACCGGTAAGAATAAGTCCAAAACAGACATATAATATGAATTCTCCAAAACTGTATAATTACTACAGGTACAGTTTATAGCCGAGAAGGCAGCGTGTCTAGTTATTTTAATGTTCAGCTAATAAAGTGTAAACAAAACCAAAAATTACGAAAATAATCGCAAATATATTAATTCTTAAACTTACATACTTGAATGTATTCTTATTGTAAATCAAATCACGTAGTTTATAATTGAAAATAAGAGTAACATTTTCTGTTAATACTTTCCCATTGATCTTAAGAATAGTGTTATACTACAGAATTAAAATGCTCTCTCAAAGTATTAACGCCAATACGCTATTTATCTCATTGTTTTAAAACTTAATGTCGAATTTTATATTCAAAACCACTTTACTTCTGTATTTTAATATCCAACGTTTACAACTAACATTTGCATAATATCTAATCCACACAGCTTTAAATATTTAAAATTCTTAACACATTTTACAACAGTATTTAACAACTCTATAAAATGGTAAACAGGGTTTATTATAAATTGCTGATATTAACACCTTTCTTGAGAGACTTGAATTGATGTTGGAACTAAACAGGTAAACAAATTACTTATTAAAAATCGTCGATACCATATATATAACCTCCATTAATCGTGAAAAATTATTTGTTTCTAGTTTTCGAACTGGAGCTACTTATAATGGTTTATGTAATGCGTAATGCATACTGCATATTGTTTGCTGGTATTAAAAGTTTCAAAAACTGGTATCCTACTAAAATCTGACTACCCAGTTGGGTAGTATAAGTTAGGTAGTTATATGTAAGTTCGAATATTAACTCCACAGTAAAATTTCTATATCTGTTATAGATTATCGATTTCAATAATAACATTAATTTTGCTCAGTTCAATCACAAAAACGTTTACTCCGTTTTGTTGATAAGACATTAGTAAAATAAGATGTTAAAGTGAAATTCAGACCGAATATTCGGTTGTACAATACCGCAGAGTTAATTTATCATAATACTGTGGCTTCGCTACTGTGAGTTACAAAGTTTTACACATAATTTTAATATGTACTTTAAAAAAACTTTATAGAATGCGATAACTTTTCGTACACAAATTATCTTACAGCTTGGAAAACAAAGGATGGCTAAAGGAGTAACCATAATTAAAATAAGAAAAAGTACAAAAAATAGGAATTTGAACTTTTCTTATTTTATTTTAACATTTCGACGAAATATTTTTGTTTGATTTTTGAATTATTTTTTGAAAAATTATATTAAATTCATTTATATCGTTAAAAAATTATTAATTTAAATTAACCAGTTCTATAATTAGTGATTCAGAAGCCGTTTTTAGTTTTTGCTTGAGGTTTTAAATACATGTACATTATAATTTCTCAATTATTTCCAATCTTATTTAATGTTTAAATATTCCCGATCTAATTTATTTATTAATAGTTAATCAAAATCGTATAATTTTTAACCAAACTTAGTTTCCTACTTTCCACGTTTGTGTGACCTTTAAAAGTTTAAAAACTTAAAAAGTTTACACAGAAATTTTCGCTATTTTTATGTTTTTTAAGTGGCAGCTAAAATTTAACGAACCCATCCAAAAAAAACTAACCATGCGATTCTGTCGTTAAGACTGTTAAAAGTATCACAGCTAAGAGAAGTTTTGGTAAGAGGTTTTTTTAAGAGAATCTCTTAATTGAAATTCTGTTGGTAGTACTCTTAAAATATCTCTTGGAAACTAACCCAATAAATTGGAAAATATCCGAAGACCTGTCAATTTAAATTTTTACAGTTTTTCGTGATACATTTTTGGCGGTTGATAAATAAATGAAAACAATTTTAATAGTATTTATTTAAATACGTTTATTTTTATAAAGTACATGAATATCTGGAAAATGTACACTAAACACAATGGCTTTACGATACGCGTAGAACAAAACACCGTTTCTATTAGAAAAAAAAAACAAATTTACAAAAATTTTATAAAAATTAATAATTTAGAAGAATAAAATATTTCATAATTTTTTTTATCAAATTTTAGGTTATGTTTATTTATAAAACAAATAATAAATAAAATATTTTATTTCTTACCACGGTTATTTATTCACTCAGATACAAATTTATTTATTAAGTTGTTTCTCTTTAATACGAGAAACGTCAAAATTGTGATGCTTTTGACCACCAATTTCGTTTGTCTTAGCTAAGAGATTTTTTAAGCGAATGTCATAGCTAAGAGCATGGACAGAATCGCAAAATAGTCTTACGTAAGAGAAACCTCTTAGCTAAAAAAATCTCGTAATTAAAACCTCTAACTGCACGTTAGAATCGCACGGTAAATTTCTTATTTTGAGTATGTCGAATCAAAATATTCCTAGATATACAAGCGCCGTCAGCATAAAATTCGAACTTAATATGAGGGGGATAGAAAGACAAAAAAAAAATGGATTTTTCATACAAATCATATGAAAAGTTATGTTTTTTTAATATCGTTTTTCTTAAATGAAAAATCTTACAAAAAAGAATTTTGATTTCTACGTTACCAAGAAGAAGAATTGATAAATATATTATTTGAAAATCAATTAATAAAATCTTGTTTATAAATATTTAATTAATGTTTTACTAAAACCACTTTATTTACAAACACATCTTTACACCTCATGACGTCACACTTTTCGTTCATGTTTTTTTTTATAATAGACAAATGTCGATAAATAGCAAATAGGTAACTAAAGAGGAGAAACAAACTTTTTTTTCTTTCATGTAAACAAACCATTTAGTATTTATTGTTGTTAAAAAAGTGGTTGTGGGTAGTTTGTTTATTTATAAGTAAGTAAAAAGCTTACGTCATTTATTTCGTTTTTATAATTTTATACTGTATTGTTCACATAGACATACAAAGAAAAAGTAAATTTGTACAATTTTATTTTAGTTATACATATTAATAAAAGTACTAAATTTAATTTATTGGTTTTAAAATAGGTTATACTCAAAGGTTTGATTTAAATATAAACCTAAAAATATTTTCTGGTACGAGTATTATTCATTCATAAAATTTTAATCAAAAATGTTCAATTTTACATGGGTTCTTATGGGAAATCGTAAAATGTATCTCCCTTAAATTAAGCTTATTTTAAAATTGGTCTGATACTGACGGCTTATATATTTAAGAATGCTTTGGTCGAATGCACATAAAGCCCCTTTCTCGCTTTCTTACGTTATATTTTTTATTTTTCTTATTCCAACTATGGTTCTCGCTTAACTCTAGTATTTTACAGGTCTAGTATTTTACGATAGATTCGAAAGATATGTCTTAATTTATATTCGCCTTTACAGTACGGTAAGAGGCGCTAGGTCGCCACTAAAAAATGGTGATCAGCAATTTAGCATTTATTTTTATTAAATAATTGTATCTTTCTAAGTGCAATAAAAGATTATTTTGAACCGAAATCAATAAGAAAAATGTCAAATTATCTATTTTTTAACTTGTTGATCACCGTTTTTCCTAGTTTTGATATCGTACACCAGATGTCAGCTACTTTGAAAGGCGAATAGGTTTATGGATAGGCGTTAAAAGGCGAATAGGTTTATGGATAGTAAGGTAATGTAGGTAAGTTCATTTTCCTTGTCTAATATGGCTCGAAAGATGGATATCGATTTTCATTGCAGTTGGTACTTTAAAAAAAAGAGCTCATTTTATCAAAACACTTACTGGATTTACGGAATGCTTATGTATATAATAACCTCTATAAGACAATGAATTTACAAATTTTCGCAACATAAGACACTTTCCCCGCTGCACTTTACTCCTCCTTTTCAAAATACCTCCAATCTTCTTGAGGATATAAATACCTTGTTAAATGGATAACATCGAAATGCCGTTAAACATTATTTGGCTAACCAAACCGTTATTTTCTTATTATGATCTCAAAATATTGTTTGAACACCATGGGTGTTATACTTAAATGTACCAACAAAACTAATGTTCTTAGAAAAATTAATCTTTATCTAAAATTCAAAGACTTCCTTATAATCGGTCTCGATACTGAAGACGTTCTTACTCATTTAATGTAAACAACGGGGGGATATTTCACATTTCACATATAACTAGAACTCGACTTTGATTAATTTGAGAACATTACAATTTGTTTAAATCAACAGATAAACAATTCAATTGATCTCACCCGCCCCAGCTATAATTTTTTATTATGATACGTGAGGTAAATTTTGTTTTATACGAACAAATTAACCAATCCAATACCTTAATGTCTATTTGAAATATTTCCGAAGTATATATAGGTCTTATTGAACCTTGTATGTTCATGGTTTTTATTAATTTTGTGCAAACCACATTTATATTTTAGTAATTTTTTTTTTTTTTTTTCATTTAAATAATAAAAATTATTTTATTTGTAAAGAAGACGGGCAAGAAAAAAGATTAAGATTAAAAGATTGTTATGGTGATGATTTAACAACATCTATTTACAAATTATTCTTAATTTTTTATTATTATTATTTGACACTTTAGTTATTTAACAATAATTAATGTAATTAATTTAAGGCCATTAAAATAAATAATTTTTTTTTTGTTAACCACACAAATTATTATTTTTTATTTTTATTATTTGGCTTGAACATGAAAACACAATCAAAGTGGAGATTAATTTTATTTAATTTGTTTTTATATTCGCGATATTTAATGATAAACAAAAGGTGCTATATAAATACATTTTTAAAGTGATGATAAAAAAAATATTTTAAAATTTCTCGGTGATAAAGTGTGAAATGAGTATTTTGGTTTTGTATGAGCTTTTATGTATGTAGGTACTTATGAAAATAAAGCAATTAGATATGATCGCAGTAGGTTGGAATAAGTCATAAAGTAGACATGAACGAACGTAGGCGGTGGTATTTTAGATAGACACTTAAATGATTTTATTGCACAACACGTATAAAACTTTCAACTACATACTTACTAAATATGGTCAATGAGTTGTCTCCGTTTGTGATTTATTTAGGATATGATACCCAAGCATCTTTTCAGTTAAAAGACCTATTTAATGTTATTAATATTTTCGATACGGTCGAAACATATTATATTAGTAAAATTTCTTTAATATATAGTTTTCGTTTTTGATTTCTTAAGTTTAGAATTTGCAGATTTGTAATAAATTAAATACTTTCATTTGTATGAAATGAACTCCGATTCCGAACGAAAAGTGAATAACAAGTAATAAATTAAAACAGCTTTCAAGGCAATAAAAGAAACATTTTGTCATCATCATTATCACCACCAAGAACACCATCATTCGCGATTTCTTGTTGCAATCTGTTGCAATGTAAATTTCTTGTTTCATTTATAACTAATTGAAATACATTTTTTATACATTCTGATTTCAACACCTTAATTTTCTTTTATTGGCTTGTCTTCTGCTTAACAATGACAAAAACCAAATAAATTTGAATAAATAAGTTAACAAAATAATAAGAAAAGAATTTGTCAACTTCTTCCAATGGCGTTTAATTTATTGTTCCAGAATTTAAAAAAAATAGTTTTATTGAATTTGCCTTTTTGAAACAAATCACGATTTTATTGTACAAAAGCAAAAACATACAAATAATAAGAAGTAAAGACGTGATGTACAACACAACAGGACAGCGTATTTATTTGAGAATAAGAGATTCGTTTGGGGTTGGGAAACTGTGGGCTAAGCATTGTGCAACATGGATGAAATAGGTTTATTTATTACAGCCCCTGGAGCCTTTCTGGTTATTCTATAAAGTGACATTTCTTTCTCTTCCTCAAATCAATTAATCTAGTTTACATGACTCCGTATGCACACTTATATATGCGATACCTATAGACATTTATATAATCGGTCAAAACAATTCAGTTACATTTAAGGTTTAAATTGATTTGACTCACTTTGAGTAGAAAAAAAAACAATTTATGGTTCTATTTATTTTAGAACGTTATACATATGTTAAAAATTTATTTTTAAAGATAAGCTTGAAATTAGGTAGAAATAAAACAGCAAAATCTGAAAATTCCTCATCTGAAAAGTAAACAAAATCTAAATCGCGTTGGTCGGCTTTGACCACGTTTCATCAAATGTTCAGACTGTTATTTAGACTCTGGTGATTCCATTTTTAATCAACTGTTATTAAACGACGTAAAAGTCTTTCTTAGTATGCTTTAACATGTTCAAACATTACAGTGAATTGGCCATATTCCAAATCTTCATCCAAAAGTCATTTTAGAATCCCTTTTTCAACGCACTTGTAAAATTTCATAATAATTGGTTGAGAAATAGGCCAATTCCATCCATCATACTTGGCCATATTCCAGAATTTCATCCAAAATTCATTTTAGAATCACATTTCCATCGCGAAAATCAAATTTCACTAAAATCAGTTGAGAAATAGATAAGTTTCATCCTAATTGGCCATTCATTTATTTTGCTAAAGGTTTAATTTGAAATACAAAAGGTTCAATTTGAGGTTTAAGATATTAACAGTGACCTTTCTTAAGTCTTAAACAATATTTGTGTAAGGTTTGGTTCAAATAGGTCAAGTCGTGTGGATTTGTTTAAATATCTTACACATATGCTGCACATACATATAAACACTCACTTCATTTTATAGATTGCTCAACTGCTCACTAAACACTGGTCCAACACCATCTCAACCCCTATTCAATCTGCAAACGGCCCCCAACCCAACCCTCAACCCAACCGCAATCCTCAAACCAGCATATATAAAAAATTGGTCAACTGCCCACTATATTTAAACAAAATTATTTTGTTGGTATGGCTCACTATATCTTAACCCAACCCCAACTCAACTCCAACTCAACTTTAACTCAACCCGCAAATTGGCCCCTACTTAACCTTCAACTCTTTTTTCTCTTAATCTTCAACTCGGTTTTTTTAGGCCGAAGTAAATGGCTCGAGTTAGTACGGTGGCCAGTGGCGTAAATTTAAATTGGAAATGAATTGCGTGAGAACAATCGTGCGGAATGAATAGTGTGAAATGAACTGTGTGGGGTCAGTCGCCCTACTTGCGCAATCTATTTTGAGTTAAAGGTCATTCATAATATGTGCATTGTTGTGTGTTTTGAATTTGTACATTGTTTGCTTTACGCAGATGATATGAAAATATTTGCTCCAATTAATGATGTTTCTGATTTTGTGAAATTGCAAGGTGACTTGAATAACTTTTGCAGTTGCTCGTTTAATAACAAATTGTTGCTGAATGTGGGTAAGTGCAAAATGTTATCAATCTTTCGAATGTGCATATTCCAGCATTATTTTTTATATAATGTTGCTGTTGATTGAGTTAAGTTCATGTCCGACTTAGGCATAACCTTTTTTTGTGATCCAACTTTTACTAAATACGTTGATTTTATTAATACAAAAGCTTACATAATACTAGGGTTCATTCCGCTCCGCAGATCCGCTCACACTAAAAACTTTGTATGTATCCTTTGTTCGCTTCATTCTAGAATACGATTCTCAGATCTGGTCCCCGTTTTATAAGTGCCATTCAGATAAAATTGAAAGTGTTCAGAAGCAATTTGTTTTATTTGCCGTTCGGGGATTACCCACTGAGCGAGTGTTATAATTTAATAAAACTACAATGTTCGGATCACCGACGAGACGTTGGATCCGCTATCTTCGTTAACGATGTTCTGACTTTCCGAATAGATTGTGACGAATTACTTGCTCGTTTTAATATTTACGCTCCCATAAGCTGTTTGTACGGCCGTCGTCTGCTACATATTGACCCTGTCTCTACGAATTTTGCACTTTCGGAACTAGCCTTCAGAATGTTGCGGCTTTTTAATTCAGTGTACGATGTTTTCGATTTTAAGAAAACAAGAAATTCGTTTAGAAACGAGTTGTTTAAATTTCTGTCTATAGATAATTGTTAAATTTTGTTTTTGTATGTTTAATTATTGATTGTATTATAATTACATTTACTTTTAACTAATATAAGGCAATTTCATTGTTTAATTTCTCATTAGTATAGATTTCTTATAGATAACTAATTATTTTTGATTCAATGTAATGAATAAGTTTCGTTTGGCTTTAATTTTAGCTTTTCTAGTTCTTTGGTTATTGATTCAGAAAAACTAAATGGTTAGTTATTTCTATTTTTTATGACGTCATTCTAGTATTTTAGATAATTATTATGCATTTGTTGGTTATTGAATGAATTGTATTGAATGAATAATGTTCTTTCATTAAACAATTTTTATCGGGCTAAATAATTTTTTTTTTTATTATCTTTTGTCGAAATGTCCACCATTACTCGTTCGTTCGTTTGATTTGTTGCTATTAATTTACAGTGATGAGAAGCTACTAGCTTTATATTAGGGATGATGTGAGGTTTGTAGATGTCATGACGAGGTGAGTAAGTAGACTACCTTCCCTTCTTTCCTTCCTTATTCCTTTTGCGGTCTCAACAGACATTTTCATGCTTTGGAAAACCCACCCCATTTCCCCTGAGTTCTAGTTGGCTTAGCATGACCGTACCAAAGCCTCTGAATCTGTATTTTTTTCTGATAACACCCAATATCAAAAATATTGGCAATGTTACAAGTGCATCACAGTCCTTATGCCCTAAAATGCTTCCGGTAAAATAGCATATTTTTTGGTTAGAACAATATACTTTTCGTATAGTTGAAATCTTCGTTGCACGTAGGGCTTGCAATACCGGCATTATCGAAACTTAGGTCCCGGTTCATTCTTTAATACCGCAATACTGAGCCATTTAAAACCGGTATTGTGGGACTCAGTTTAAATCCATTAATTTACTGCCTAATCTGGTGTAGAAAATACTCAAACTGCAATTTACAAAAAAATATTCGGCTATTTTAAAAACCGGCGGAGGCCCAAGAAGCGGTTTACATGTAAAATGACAAGCTTCACTTTAACTTAATACTACAACCGTCAATCAAATAGAAAATTATTTCAATGTCGATCGGACAAGCGACAATATTGATGGGAATTTTTTTATATATCAAAGTCGCTGAATACAGTTTGAACATTAACCTGAAAGCTGAAGCCTTTTCAGGTGGCAAACTTTGTTTTAAATCGCGCTTCCCGATCTCAAAAGTTTCATCAAAGTCCATTTGCTTAGGAGTCTGATGTAAAACGGTACAAGAACTCGACTAAATGTAATGTGAAATATGGTCAAAAACTATATTTCACGATTAAATCTACTATTGCAGAAATTTTATCACGCAAAATTGGAACACATATCTAATAGTTTTGTATCCCTTAGACAGAAGGAAACATTGTAATATAAATTTACAAACCAAAGTTGAAATTATTTTTTGTTTCGGTTTTTTCGTCCTCGGGGTCCTATAGCCTTATATATACAGACATTGTAAGTAGTATTTATTATTTTATTTATTATTATGTACATCTTTATAACAATTATTGTGGATAAAGACAATTAATGAGATAAACTTTTGTCCAAAATGTATCGTAAGGAATTGTTGAGAAATTGTTCTATATGAACCAAGGTATACAGAAAATAGAGATACATGCGAAACTCGATTTTCCGGGATCCGATTATCCGTAAACCTCGATCCGTGATTTTTTTTAGACAGTCGATATTTTTGAGTCACTTGTTTATCCCGATTTTCAATTGATTAACCGGGATTTTTCATTTTTATTTTTTGCGTTAAATTTTGTCAACGGTGTTGTTACTGTGTTACACATATATGTATGTACATATGTATATTGTGTATTTTTTTATATAACTGAAAAATTCGATCAACCGGGATCTTTGATTATCCGGGAAACGTTCGGTCCCGAGCATCCCAGATAATCGAGTTTCGACTGTAGTATATTCCCGTGTCTCATTTTCATCTTTCTTTGCGCATCACGTCACGTGTAGACAAAAAAACAGATATTTAGTTAGGCGGTTTTTTGATTAATTTTTTTAAATAAATCAAGAATAATTATAATTTTTTTTAACAAACCGTATTTACAAATGATAATGATAGTTTACCGAGACCCTTTTTATGCTTTATATTTTTTTTATGGTCCAAATAGTTGAGAAATAATTCCTTCGAGTATATAATGTCTAAGATAAATGAAAAAGGGTAGACAAAATTATTAGTACATAATATAAAACAATTAAATTATTAAATGTTTTTGGTCATTTAAACATGCGTACCAATTATTAAAATTTTTATTTTTAGTTAGAGGATATCTTCAACAAAAGTAATTCGACGATATTAAAAGTTGGTAGAAATAACATAAAAAACTTAATATCATATTCAAACGAAGTCGAATTAGATTTGAAAATAAAAAAATTGTTTTTTAGGTGCACGGTTAAAAAAAATGGGATGAAAACTATCCTTTTCGTATCCTTTTGCGGAATAACTATACGTCCATCCTTTTTTTAGATGTAAAATTATACTTTATCAAAGTATGCAATTCATTTTTGTAATTAACTAAACATCTTATCCAATTTTTCTTAATTATTACACTTATCCAAAAGGGCGAAAATTGCGTAGAACTAACATAATTATTATATTAAGCCAGAGTATAAAAATGTTTATATGAAAATACCTAAAGGTATCCTATCGCAGGTAAATTATCTTTTTTTTTAAAGAGTAAAATCTATGCTTTTTAAACAAAATATATTTTTACGAAACATAATTCGTTTTAAATCGCTGCTGTATTTTTATTTTATTTGGATTGAATTGATCCACTTATAAGACAAATCTCGATATATCTGAAGCATAGTAACTAACAATTCTGGAGTAAAATTTTGAGAAAAATTAAGAAAAATTAAAATGTTTAATAAATTTTTAACGTTTTTAATTATTATTTAGAATAGGTTTCATTACTTTTAGTGTAAAATTCTTTAAGAAAAAAATCTTAATCAACCTATATGAGATAAGATAACTTCATTTCAGAAGAATAAACATTTTTTAAAGGTTAAAATGTATATTTATAAAGGGTGAATTAATCTTTTAGAAGCACACAAATCGATAGGCTGCAGTAATATTAACCATTCATTTTTTAACCAAATTTAGTGGAATAAGAAAAATAACCATACAAATTTAGATTTTTTTTTTTTTTTTTTTTTTTTTTTTCCTTTATTTAATATTACAACTGATTTACAAATCATTTAGTAATTTATCTTTCTTAAATGAAGATTCACATTTGACGGGCAGTAGCCCAATGGTTACTCCCGTTTGAATTTACATAGTAATTATTTTTCTCTATCCGAATTAAATACAACTGCCCAATTCCAAAGGTTTCTGCCTTTGAAGTCTTCTTACTGCATTGGTGGTATCCAACAAACTTCGTATGTCTGCATTTTGGTGCCGAGATATCCGCTGAATGTGTTTCTTCGCATGATTTTGTATTTCTTCACTTACATATTCCATGTTTAAGTCCCTATGGAGGTTATCATTTCTAATGTACCATGGTGCGTTTACAATGCCACGCAGCACTTTGTTTTGAAAACATTGAATCATTTGTACATTTGTCTTCTTGGTACAACCCCAAAGTTGAATACCGTAGGTCCATACTGGTTTAAGTATTTGCTGATATAATAGCAATTTGTTATGTATTGTAAGCTCAGAGTTTCTACCTATTAGCCAATACATTTTCCTATATTTAATGTTCAATTCTTCTTTTTTCTTTTTAACATGCTCTTTCCATCTAAGCTTGCAATCGAGAGTCATGCCGAGGTATTTGGCTGTATTTGCATTTGGAACCGGCCTTGAATTAAGTTTCACTGGAATCCAGTTAGCTTTCTGGTTCGTGAAGTTTACGTGAACCGACTTTGCTTCGTTTAGGCTAATGCGCCATTTCTTTGTCCAACTACTCACTGTGTCGGTTGCTTTTTGAAGTTTGGTCGTTGCTTCTGATATACACTTTCCAGTCGCCAGAATAGCTGTATCGTCTGCAAATGTTGCTATGGTGGCACCTTCTGTATTTGGCATATCTCTGGTGTACAGGATGTACAATATAGGACCCAGTACGCTACCCTGTGGTATGCCTGCTGATATTCTCTTTAGTTCAGAGTACTCTTGGTTATATTTTACACGGAAATGTCGGTCTGCGATATAAGATTTAAGAATTTGATAGAATTGCTTAGGTAGATCTCGATGCAATTTAAATTCAAGTCCTTGGTGCCAAACTTTGTCGAAAGCTTGTGCTACATCTAAGAAGATGCTGGAGCATATTTTCTTATTCTCAAGTGAGTCTTCGATTATATCCGTTATTCTGTGAACTTGTTCTATCGTAGAGTGATTTTCTCTAAATCCAAATTGGTGTGGTGGAATCAAATTTCTCTCTTCTATTATTGGCTTGAGTCTCTTGAGCAGTAATTTTTCAAATAATTTTGAAATTACAGGAAGTAGTGAAATCGGTCTGTACGACTTTTTATCGTTCGCTGGTTTGCCTGGTTTGGGGATCATAATTACTTCAGCAACCTTCCATTGCCGTGGGACATATTTTAGTCTGAAGACAGCATTGATAATTTGAACCAATTTTCGTAGTCCCTTCTCGGGAATGGCTTTTACGACTTGTCCAGTAATTAAATCATATCCTGGAGCTTTTTTTGCGTTCAAATTACACTTGATCTCATTTTTTAATTCCTGTAATGTTACACATCGAATATTATATTCATCAATTTTGCTAATTGTTATTATGTTTTCATCTGCTGTTTGCCTAGGTAGCGGTTGAAAGGTGTCTTCCAAGTGAGCTGCAAATAAAATAGCTTTTTGCTTGTCACTTTTGGCCCAGGTTCCTTCCCCATTTTTAATAGGTGGCACATGCATTTTAGTTCTTTTTAATCCCTTTGTTGCTTTCCAAAGAGAGTAATCAGTATCTTTATGTTCGGTGAGACCATTTAAGTACTTGTTGATAGTTTCATTCTTAATTTCTTTTATAAGTTGTTTTAGTTTATTGCATAGAAAATTGAGGATTTTTTTGTTTTCCGGGGCGCGTGTCCTTTGCCAGGTTTTTCTTGCCTTCCGTTTCTCTCTAACTAACTCCCTGACCTCAATAGGATAATTTTGATTCCTACGGGATTCGGTGTGACTAGCAGGAGAACTTTCCCATGCTGCTTGTTGAATAGTACTGTTAAATACCTCTAGTTCGTCTTCCAACTGTACCGGTGTTTTAATCGGCACTCGTAGATTTGTTTGCATTTCAATTAGTTCTTGGAATAGGTCCCAGTTAGTTCTATTATTTGTTAATTTAGGCAGGTTATCCTTATTAATTATCATTGTGCTGAGTGTCATGATAACAGGTGTATGATCGGAATATATCCCTTCGCTGTTTTCGATGTACATGTAATCCTCGAAGATCCCTTTCGTTACATAAAAATCAATGAGATCTGGTATTTTATTTATATCAGCAGGCCAGTATGTCGGTTTACCTCCAGAGTGGAACTCGCAGTTATTTATTCGTCCGGCTTCGAATAGCTCTTTTCCTTTATGGGTTGTAAGTCTTGATCCCCAATAGGTGTTTTTTGCATTAAAGTCACCACCAATAATAAAATTGGATCCTAGTGATCTAAAGAGTCTATTATAATCTTCTTTGTTTAGATTATAGCGTGGAGGGCAGTAGATAGAGGAAATACTGTATTCATTATTATTGTTAGTTTCAACTTTTATGGTTTTAACTTGCATACTTTCCTCTTCTATACTAGGTTCTTCATAGTGTTTGAGACTCTTTTTCACTATTACTGTTGATCCTCCTCTGGGTTTTCCTCCTGGGTGAACAGCATGGTAACATTCATAATCACGTATTTTAATAAATGATGTTTTTGTCAAATGGCTCTCCGATATAAGGCAGATATCTATTTTTTCTAAATTTAGAAAAATTTCTAGCTCTGGAACATGTTGCGCTAGTCCGTTCGCGTTCCAGGTGACAATTCTTAGTGATCTGCTCATTTTAGTATATGAGGGCTGTTGCCTCGTTCAAGGTTTGATGCATATCTAGACGCTTATATAAAGCTTCTAGACCACGTTCTTGCTTTGCTAGCCTTATATTTATGGCTTATATGCTTCGACAAATCCTTTCAAGGGGATTATCATTCGTAGCATTAGATGATTGCTGTACAATTTGTGAATAAGTTTTCCGCTCTGTACCAATACCTGGTGGTTTTGGCTCCGCTTGGGTTTTAGTTGGTTTCTCTTCTCTGGTAACCCTAGGGTTTTGAGGAAACTGATGCGTTTTGTTTCTTAGTCTTTGAAGTTCTTTGGCTACTTCACAGCCTCTATAATTTGCAGGATGATGCCCTTTACAGTTTATACATCTTGCAGGGGTGTTTCTACTTTCTGTACACTCTTTCGCGTTGTGTTTTCCAGCACATTTTACGCATCTTGGCTCCCGTCTGCAATATTTTTGCGTGTGATTGAAACCTTGGCATTTTTTGCATTGAGGTATTAGCCTCGTGTTTTTCTTAAGCGGTTCTATTTTAACCCTCATGTTGAGAATTGCTTTGATGTTGAAGATGTTTTCAACTTTCTCCTTTTTGTTAAACGTAAGCATGAAGAGTGGAAGCCCCCTTTTTTTGACTTGATTGTTCTCACCTCTCTCTCGTTTTAGGATGTTTATTGCATCTTCTATTTGCAGATCTCTTGCCTTTAGGTCCTCAATTATGTCCTCCTTCGTACACGTTGGATGAAGGCCTCTGGCCATAACCTTAATTGCGCGTTCGTTTTTATCTTCGTATGTGAACCATTCTTTACCTTCCGCATTGAGCTTTGTTGCTAGAGCTCTATATGTGTCGGAATCTGGTGTATTGATTTTCCACACGTTATTGTTTAGTGACACTACTCTATATTCCTTAGCTGTCACTGATTTCATTATAGATTGTATACTTGCAAATTCTGTTATGCCGATTACATTAATTGGCGGAGGAGCCTTTTCTTTCGGTACAACCTTTTGTTGCTGTTGCTGGTGAGTTGGTTTGGTATTAGTATCACCAGTTACTAATACATTAGCTTGCGAATGATCTCCAACTTCAGGCAAGAATTCTGCTTTTCGTTTTTTGGTAGGTCTTTTCTTCCTTTTCAGTACCCAATCTGTTTCTCTCATGAGATCCTCTTCATCAGTATGGAACTCATTGTTATAACTAGTGTGAGTACTTGTTTCATTATAACAAGTTAGCGGGTTTTCAGAAATCTCCATTGGTTTGGGCTTCTTCAATTCTTCATTTTCTTTTTTCAGCTTTTCAATTTCGCTTCTTAATTGCGTTAAAAGTACCTCTACTTCACTGAGTTTTCGACAGAGTTCAGCGTTTTCGTCTTTCTGCTGATTTGCAGAGTTAGTATGATTGTTTGGTGATCTTAACAACATTGAACTTCTTTCGAATGGGTTCGAATTTAGATGTTGTTAAACATATTTTTATTATTATTTCGCACATAATTCATTATTATGTTTTGTAAAATTTGTACAAAAATAGATGAAATGTATTGTATAAATATATATATATATATATATATATATATATATATATATATATATATATATATATATATATATATATATATATATATATATATATATATATATATATATATATATATCAATATATATATATATATATATATATATATATATATATATATATATATATATATTATAGATTATAAAATTACTTGTACATTATAAGTTATATAAAATAATCACACTATATATTCAAAAATATCCTGATTAATCCAATCAGATAATTGGACAATAAATAATAATTAAATAACTAAAAATTAAGTAAAAATAATTCATATTGTACATTTCAATTTAAAACAAAATCTAGAAAAAAAAATAATACTTATACAATAATATTAAACATTTACTTAAAATAAACCCTGTAGGCAACAGTTTTATCTTAATCTGGCTATAATACTGAACAAAATTGGGCAACTGTGCATGAGCTGGATCGTAATGAATTTGCATTACAAAATGTAGTTTTTAAAAAAAATCGATTGCATCGTCAATGTTCGTTATTGTTTTTGGGAACAATAAAAGCGTATCATCAACTTTTAACCCGAAATATGAAATGGCCTTTTTATTTGGTCCAAATGCAATTAACTGTGGTTGACACATACAAATGTCTACTATTTCAGCTTCGGGGGTCGTTAGGGTACAAAAAACAATAAAAGTTTCTACCGAATTTAAAGTTGTACATCTTTTTTGTCTTCCTCCTTTTGAGTTAACTGGTGGTAGCAAGCTCAATAGCTTCAAGTATAACTGTATGTCATCACTCCATTCTATTAGTAAAACAATAAAACAGTAATATATTTAATACATAATTCAACATTTAAAATTATTAGGATATAAAGATATTATGATATTTATGTATGTAAGAAGTTTACCTAATATTTTAGCGATGACTGGTTCGTTTGACTGTTTAAAGTTTTTTTTAAAGATGGCATCTATCTTGTAAGCATGTTGTCTCTTTCTCTTTGAAATTCTAAAGCATCTTGAAATTGTTGTGTTCCGCAATTACTTGAAAATCAGTAAGTATCTGCAAAATAAAAAGATTTTTAGTTTTCCGATTTAATAAAAAAAAAAAAAAAATTAATAATACTTTATTATTGGAAAATCCTCCAATATTTTTTTTATATTCAAACTTCTAAATTTAAAAGTATTTTTAAATTTTTCAAAAATCGATGGTTTTTGCGTCAATGCACAGGCACTCTTTAAAAAGGAAATATCCGCCAAATTATCAAAATCATCCGGCTCTTCTTCTGATTCCGGGCCGTCTGGAATGCTCAACCCATCCGTCTGGTTGCGCACGTCTTTGCCGTTTTTAAGTTTGTTGGTGAATTTCCTTTTTAGGGATTGACAGTATTTCATTCTATCATGCAACCAACCAGAATGTGATTTAGGGTCAAAAAATAAATCCTGTTTAGATGGAAAATAATAAAAAGAAATATTAAATATTAAAAACATAATAAACATACGAATAAATAAAAAAACCACCATATGAAAATATGTGACTAATATAATAATATTTTCTTAATCTTACCCATTCGTTCTCAGATTTTAAATTTTTGTACGATGATAATAATTGAATATGAATTATGAATTCAGCCGACGTAGGATAATACCCACATGTCAATATCATGTGCTGGCACACCAGCCGATTAAATGAATTTCTCTCTTTGGTAGAAAGAAGGATGTTTTCTTTATAGAAATTTGAAATGTATTCCCCTTGGTTTTGTCCCCTAATATATGATTCCAATTTCTAAAATGAAAAATTACAGTGTTAATCATTATTTAAAAAAAACACAATCAAAGAATTTTTATTGTTTATTTACCTCTGCTGTAAGTCGACGAAGAGGTTCTCTCGAAGTGTTATGGCCTAGGGGTCCGCAAACTCTGATTTGTCCGAATTGGTACATGATAATAGTATAGATGGTGCGGTCGAGCTTCCTGCAATATTACAAAATGAATATGTTAATAAATTTAATTTATTTACTAAACGATTATTAAATTATTATTGAACAAACCTTCGCTAAAACTTTGCGAAACACTCTCTGGTGGAATTATTTCATTAAATGGAGAGCACCGAAACTCATTAAATGTTGATGGTATGTTTGAACCTGTAAAAGTTTGTTCAAAATAATTTTATTTAGTCGGTAAGCTATTTACAAAATATTGTATAACAAACCTCCTATATCGGCCATATTCTGAGTTATGTGATGGCTACTTTGAATGTGTAGCTCAAAGCTCGTATCGCTTTTGTATTGTGTTAAATACTCCAATAAAATTTCGGTCCAATGCACGTGTTATTTTTATCGTAAAAAGATATTGGTTCATTTAGCGAAAATCCAGTTTGAACTAAACTAAAAATTCGAAATAAATTTATATGAAAAATTTTATTTTTGTGATTTTACATTTACAAGAAAATACATTTCTGGAACCGTCGAATAATTACGAATAAAAATTATATTAAAAATAATATAAAAAAACGCAATATGAGAGCGGTTCTAGAATCAATTTCTCTCAATTAAAATTAAAAATCAAGAACAAGTCAAATCAGAATAATTAAACTATTCAGATTACACGTGATGCTTTTGGTTTTAAGGTTATATTTCACATTTATAAAAATTATGTGATAACTGTCGCAAAATCAATCATGGTTAAATGCCAAATTTATGAATGTTGAAAAAGAAGCAAATGTAATCCTTTGATTGAATAAATTAAACACTTTACAACTTAAATACCGTTATATTATCGAAAACGCGTTGATGTGAATAGTAATCGGCATACATTTTGTATAATTATCACCATTAATTTGATAAAAATAAATTTCTCTTTAAACATTTTAATAAAATAATAATAAATATATTCTGCAAAGCAAAACCTTTGTACTGTAAATTGGGTTTTAATATCACTTAATATTATTTTTATGATCGAGAACGTTTAAAACCAAAAACACTAGTAATATTTAATTAATTATCAATTTATTTGAAAACTTACCGCACAACACAAAATCATCGTAAGTAAAAATATCTCCTACCAAACTATTCACTTTTAATAATTTTGCACGATTAAGGTACACGAACTTTAATATCATTTTTAATAACACATTAAAAACCTGTATCCACGGATGAACGCCACTTGCCTACTGAAGTTATAATTCAATTTCAAACGTAATTTCAAAAAACGATTATAACTATCTCTTTCTTTTCCCACACATGAAGTACAAACGAGAAAGACAGAAAATGCAGAAAATAAAAAACACCTTAATCTTAAAAGAATAAAAATTATCCTTTTTCGTTCAACATCATGTTCATTAGCTTTTTATGCAAAAAAGAATACAAATTGAAATAATGCAATTTTATTCTAAAAAGTATGAAATATAAAATAGATTTTTGCGGTGTTTTACAGAAGTTAGGAATTTGAGAAAGAGATTGGCCGATCATTTTTTAGTTTATTTTTAAAATATATCTATTGCAAATAAATGAGTATGTTCTACACTTCATTTCGGTTATAATATAAAATATATTTGTAAGTATCAAAATAAAGGATCACTACTGACTACATAAATTAAACAGTTCACCGAAGTGGAAAAAAATAATGTCGTATCGAAATTTGGAACCAGTTGTACACCTATATACTAATGCCTAAATCTTTCATGTAAATAACCAATTTGTCTCTCGGTGCGTTGGCTTAACAGACTAATTTACATATTTTAGAAATAAAATTTAACCCTTAACGGTCGCAACTCACCTCTGACATGACAACAGTAGTTGGTCGTTGCGGTCGTTTGACACGTGTGAGGTGACAAGACGGATCATGTCGAAATTCGTTGTCTGTGGAATGTGTGCACAATCTTCTTGTCAATTGAACATTAAAAACTAAGCAATTAACATCTCCAGTGATATAGCAGTGTCTTTTTTAATCGAGTTGCAATATTTAGGCCCAAAAAAATGAATAAAGAAAATTTTATGAATTTGAATTGGAGAAATTCATAAATAATAAAACATGTGTCTTTAGCTAGTAAAACTATTCCTTATATACCATTAAAATAAACACAGACTACCTGGCCCATGTGCTAAAATACAAAATAAAATCTAATTAAGAAATACCTATGTAGGTATGTAAAACCAATTTTTTTTATATATGTACTGCAATAAAAATGAGATAAACAATATGTTTTTTAAGAATTCCTAATGAGTGGAAATTTTCCAATATTATTTTGTATTTAAATTTTTTTTTATAATATTTTTAATTTTTTTAGAATAAGATTCATAGGAAATTGTTTTTTGTCAAGAACAGTGAGATTCATGTATGAAAAGCTAGCGACCGTCATGAGTTAAAATTAAATTATTCTTTCTAAAATAAATGCAGAAAATTCAAGATTTCTACTTGAAATATCCTGTTTTGAATGTTTAAGTCACAATTATGTTTATCATTTCCCATTCTGAAGTATTTCGTAATAATTTGAATTGCTTAGTTTCAAGTTCACCAAGCTGTGCTGCTTGGTATTAGGCAAATAAACTTTATTTAAGAATTAAGCATAACCAATTAAAATAAATGGATTTCTGTTACGATGGAATCTTGTGTTTACGATGTTATGTACAAACGTCTACTTCCGGATTCTTCAGCTGTACATGATATATTCAATTATCCATGCACGTTTCATGATCACGACTGACAGGTTGTCGTTAGGAAACATTATACACAAGTTGATTTCCTTGTTTGGGTGGACGATTGATCGGGCAGGCTGATCTAACCTAATCTTATGCAAAGGTGATAAAGAACAATAAATTATTTTCCGTTTGGTTGCAAATTTAGAATTGATCAGTTTTGTGAAGTTCACAAAAATAAAATAAAATAACATGTTAATGTTTTCATTGCCTAACTTTTAATCCATGGCTACCTAGCTACTGTTTATTTGGGTAGCCAACAGTTTACAGCTGGATGCATTGCGAATATTCGCATAGCAAGTATTCACATAGGAAAAATATTTCAGCTTGGTTTTTCGCTGGATTAATAAATTTCCTAAACAAAATAAGGGAAATTTTTATTTGTTTTCTAAATGCAAAATTCACAATGGAGAAAGGTGTATAGGCATGACTACTTTTGATTGCGAATCGAATTGTAAATTTGCCTATGGTTTCGTAGACAAATTTATTACCGATATGTATTTTTTATATGTATACTATACAAGTGAAAAAATTTAAAACAGATTGCGATCATTCGCAAAGGCATCTCAAGTGGAAACCCACAGTTATACTGCAATTCCTTGAACCGGAAATTAAAAATTTTTCAAGAACATATTCTTGCGATTGGTTTTGTCGATTAATCGATTTTCACGTTTTTCGCGTTCAATTATTATATTTTACGTCAAAGAACACTACGGATTGATACCGCATGCGATGCGATTATTTCACATTTCACTTACTTCTTGTAAGTATACATGGCTCCTTATGCATATGTTCAACCAAAAGCAGTAATATGAGTATTGCAGTCGCGATTATGCAACGTTTTTCTGTCCGTGAATTTTATTTCGTATTAAACGAGCAGGGTATTATAAAAGAAATTAGAAATACTTCATCACAAGAGATTAGTAAGGGCCGTAAACAGCAGTGACGCAATGAAGGAATGAAATTCCTGAATTTTCTTATCTCTGTTTACCAATCAAATTTTCGAATGTGTACATATACTTTTGTAATTTCTTTTAAAACGTCAATCAATGATAAATTTATCAATTTATATCATATTTATATTATTAAAAACTGCTCGCAAAGTCATCAACAAACTTTTATAAAATACAAAGACACAGTTTTTTGAACTAGTAGCTAGCGGTTCTTAATTGTTTATTACATACACACTTTTATTTGGTAAACGTTAAGGCTCTTTACAAAATGTACTCAACGATAACCATCCTAATTCATACTTTTTTGAATAAATCTGGGTTATTAGAGCAATGTTTTACACTTTTTAGATTAAAATAGTCATGATCCATATTATTGTCCTTTATTGCATAAAATGTGAATAATAATTCACATCTTTTGCAATAAAGGACAATAATATGGATCATGATGATTTTAATCTAAAAAGAGTAAAATATGGATCTAATAACGCAGATTTATTTTCTTGCGTAATTTCCTAGCATAGACATACAACAAAAAGGAGCTTTAACCATTTTAAATAAAATAATCTGGTTAAACTACGGCTTCTATGATGATGATATACATAGATATGATTAAGTACACGGAATATAATTCTTATAAATTATATTCAAGGAAATAAATATATTACAGTGATGCGGTTACTTCATTTTGAAAGTTATACATTTATTTAGCAATCTTAATTTACACAAATTTGCTTATTTAACAAACTACAACAATTTATATTTGACAATTATATAATAATGTGAATTTTCGGTATAATCAATATGTTTTTCATGAGGAATTTTGATTTTCAAAGATTTGAAATCGATAACATTACACTCTTCAGTAATCATAATTCTGTAAGAATGGCGACTACTACTAAATGAATCAGTAGATCATATTTTTGTGAGAAAATATGTGTTATTTCTTATATTAAAAATTTCAATAATTTCTTGGAAAACAGGATAGTTATTCTTGTTAAATGAATTGCACACGAACATCCCTCTTTTATAAAAGTAATTGCATTTCATCCAAGAGGCTACTTGTATTTCAGTATTTATTGAAATTTTTAAATATTTTGCGATTTTTCCGCCTGAATCTATAAAGAATTTCAACTTTTTGGGTTTTAAAATACCATATTCATGTTCGATACCCAATATGATTTGTTGATCTGCCATAAATTGTTGATGTCTAATGGTAAGTGTTTTACAAATATTTATAAAATTATTTATTTTGGATGATAATTTTATAAAAAAATAGTGTTTGGATTCGGATCTCAAACACGAAAAATGTGCTGACGGTCCCAATTTGGTTATAATTGTCGGATAATGAATAAGCATGTGCTGCTTCGGTGTTAATTTTAGACCATATTGTCCGGTTGAGAGAGTATTTATCTCATCAGGTACATATGACACAACACTATCATTCGGCATAAGTGAATTATCACGTTCGACATTTCGATCCTCTGAATTTTTAATAGTTTCAAGGCAGACAATTAATGTAAAAATAACCGCAACGCTCAACGATACTAACGTTTCTCTAGTTGCGCAGTCGCAACAAAAATGTGATTTCTCTGTCTATTTGTATAATTGTTTCATCATTAGCCAAACATTATTAACATTACTAAAGTAAACAAAACATTTTACGTCTAATAAGTACAGAAACTCATAACAAATGGATAAATTTTGCTGCATTCAAAGATTAATTAAAAGAATAAAACAAATTTTAACGAAAATAATAAATTTTATCCAAATTTATAATGAAAAACAATCTTTTAGTCGAAACAAATTTTAGGTTTCGGGAAAGAATAAATTTAATCTTACAAATTTACCAAAGTTTATCCAAAATGATTTTATCCTTAGGGTAAAAATGGTTTTTATCCTATCATTTTTAACCGTGTGTAAAATGTTTTAAAATTCGGTTATTAAACGCCCAGTTAAGAGAAAATATAAATTTAAAAAAAAAAGAAATTAAATAAAGCTATAAATTAAAATTAAATCTCTGGCTTATTTCATTTATTGTCTTATGGTTTTCGCTACAACTAAATCAAAACACCCATTCACTGTTTAGTGTTCTATATGTGTTCTTATCAGAAGTACAATTGATAGTTTTGTTGCAATAGGAATTATTCAAATTTAGTATATTTAAAATCGAACACTCCCAAATTTTTGAATTAAATACATAAAATCTAAACGTTCTCTGCATTTAACAAAAATATTACACTCATAAATTCCGAAACTTGTTATGCAATGTACTCAAACAGTCTGCTCCAGACACGAACATTAAAACATGCCTCTTTTCTCGATTTAATTCCAAAAGTATTGCAGTATATAACTAAAATAAAAATTGAAATGTTTGATTTTAACATAAAGTCGAAAAACAATTAATGGCAAGAAAAAAAAAATTCATTTATTTTCCATTTAATTCAAAAATTAATAAAAATATCACGAAACTCCATATAAATATCAGCATTTTTGTCTACACGTGACTTCAAATTGCGAAAAAAAGATAGCAACAAATATTATACCCTACGAGTATGTGTTACAACTGTTTTCCCCGATAATACATGTAATTCAAATACCAAATAAGTTAGATGAAGCGCTGCAGTCAACGTTATTTTTGTTTTGAAGTAAGAATCCAAAAAAACTGAAAAAATCTTTTAAGCTCCTTAAAACATTAATTACTCCCAGCTACTGCTATGTTTATCGATTTTATACGATTGCTTAAAAATTACAGATCCTAAAGGTTTCACCTTGTTGTATATACCAAAATAATTAATTTTCTCACAGTGATTATAGCAGAATACGCGATCTGCACGTTTGAAGATAAAGCAACGATTTACTTAAAATATTTTATGTGTTTAGGTTTCTTGAATCATTTCATCACCATGATCAGCAACGTGCTCTTATTTTAAGATTTTTTTATTTTAATTAGAATTCATATAAACTGTGTTTATTTATTATGGTTATACACTGGTATATACGGAAAACAGAAGCTTTATACAATTTTATTGGTTTTAATTGCTTCGTATGTTTTTTGCCTGATTCTTTTACAAGAAATAAAAAATATTACTGGCTTTTTGCTACATAATATACTCGTATATAAACGAGAATGTATAAACATCTGAAAACAAAGTATTTTCAATAACATCTTAATTATATCGAATTAACTTTTAAACGAAATTCGAATTTAATGAGGTTTTATTTAAAATGGGTATCATTGTTTTTTTATTGACTTGCTTCATCGATTTAAATTAGATCTGTTGAGTCTGCATCTGCATTGTTAGATATATGTATATACAGTGAGTCAAAGTCTAACTCATACACTTAAACAGTAAGTATACTATATTTTTACAGAATGCCTTCTTTACCGAGCTTTTTCTGAAAATTCTTTTATGAAATTGCAGTGCCTACGCATTTGACTATTGAATGCAAAATTAACAAATAAATACCGTTAAATAAAATGAAAACAGTATTTAATTTTATTGTAAATTTTGCATTATTGGTGACAAAAATTTAAAATCGAATGGTTTAGTCTTCGAACATAAAAATATAAAGGGATACATTCCAAAATGTATGAAAAGGGAATAAAAAAATCTTATATCATTTGATAAGGAGAAGGCTGAGAAGGGAGAGTATTCTTTAACAATATAGTAATTTTTTGTAGTGTATGAGTTTGACTTTGACCCACTGTATGTATATATACATATGTATATCTTGTTTCATTTGAAAAGTTCCCACCCAAATTATCTCGAAAAAAGGCGTTTCTAAAGGTTCCAAAAAAAAGTTAAGTGGCTTCAAGGGGAAAGAGAATCAGAAGATTATAATTTTTTTATTTTTTATTTTCAAGGAATTTACAGGTTTTCTCAAGGACGAACCAATATTTTTAATTGGGACTTGTATTTTGGGTAGAATTTAATTCCTTGCAAAAAATAGACCAATTTTGCCGTTGTTGAAACATTTTTTCGGCCGACGTCAATTTTTACATCTGTAACGAAGTTACATTAAATTACTAATCTGACAATTTTATTGGAAAACACGCCCTACTAAAGATAAGAAAACTATAATATACTTATAATTATAACGAACCTAGGTGTATATAAAAATGTGTTGTTGAATTCCACAAAATACATTTTTTCCTCCACTTTAGTGTTTTATTTGTTAAGCCAATTGGAAGATGGTAGCATGACAATAAAAATTGGTAAATCATATCACATTTTAGTTATGTAACGTTTATTCGAACAAATTTGCCTTTAAATTAATGCAAGAGGTTCACATTTGCTAGGAGCAGAAAGTTGTCCACACAAATTATTTTGTAACACATCCCAGTCTATTTAATATACGTATATTATTGAAAAATTAATTGCTCCTTAAACTAAGTTGAGCAGAAGTCGAGCATTTGAAATTTTTAAGTAATAATAATAATATTCCTAGGACACACCACACATTTTATGAAAAACTTAGTTGTGCAACATTTTCAGTCAAGGCCAACGATTCAGAATAAATAGTTAATTTTTCACTATTTTTTTAAAATAATTTTTAAGTGTCATGAATGCGGTTGTATCATTATTTAAATTTATTAAAGGATTTTATTAAAATAAATTTTTGTACACTTACACAAAACTTTATTTCAGTTTCCTCCGATTAGAACTGTAGTAAGTATATTAACCGCAATTTATTAATTTCTCCAGCATAACGCACACTAAGTAATAATTACAGACTATTCCGAAATAAAATGTTCCCGACAAAACTATTTTAAGTTCATAAAAGTCAAAAATAACCGTTAATTCTAGCTTTTTGATTTAAAAGCTATTGACCTAAAAAACCTATACTTAAGGTGTTGCTACTTTAGCACAAACAAAACTAGAAATCATTTGTAATATTATAAAAATATTATGAGGTATACATTTTTCAAACGTTTTCCTGAAAATTTACTTTCTTTACTTTGCTAGTCTTGAATGGGGGATGCGATATATATTTTTGTATTGGTTTTAATTTGATACAAAAAAATTGAATACGCAGTATTTTGACAAAAATCCTTTTATTTTAATAACAAAATTTATTTCTAAATATCCAAACAAACTCGTAAAATTGCCCTAATGGTAAGAAATTGGCGTTGAAATTTCCTCTTTGTTGGTATTGATAGCTGAAAGAAAAATCTTGCAAAAAATCGTGGTTTACTAAAAATGATTTAAATAAAAAATAAAAAATGATTTATTCTGCCCAATGGAACGTGCAAGAAAAAAAATGATTTCCCATATGAAATATTAGGTTATCCCGGATCTTAGCCAGCATTTCAGATAATTTTTTAATATCATAATTTCGCTCTTCATGATTTCAATTATGTTTACAATATATGAAAAAATTGGTATTCCTCGTTTTTAATTCCTTTGTAAAAAATTCGTTTTATAATAAATACATCGTTTTATAGCATATTATAGTGTATTATAATATATATTGCCGTCCTAAAATCAAATGTAATATCTATGGATTGCACCAAATCCAAGAAATATGCATTGAAGTTTTGATGATACTGCTAGGTAAAATTCAAGATATTTAATTAAGGTGATTTCTGTTATTTTACAACAAACAGCGTGAAAAGTCATATAAAAAACTAACATACTAAATCAACCAAAAACTCGTTATGCCATCACACCATCGTACTACCATATCATTACACTATCATACTATACTATCACACTGTCATACCATCATACCAACATACAATCATACAATCATATGTATAATCATACACGTACCATCATACCATCACACCATCTTACTATCATACCATCATGCCATCACACCATCATACCATCATGCCATCAGACCATCATTCCACCATACCAACATGCCTACAAACCATCATATCATCATACCAAAGTATGATGTAAAAAGGAGGTACAATAAAAATAAAATTAAAAAACAAATTAAAATTGTCATTCAAATATTTTTAGGTCGGAGCATAATGTCGCTTCAACAGACCTTTAAAGCTATCTTTGCTTAAGTAAAAATGGAATAGATGGTCGATTTTATTAAAACCCTTCGACTTCGCGTTTACCGGTTCATTGTCACCATAGCTTGTTATATGTTTACTCAGATGACGGAAATATTTTAAATTCCTACTCAGTTGTAGGCTCCATAGGAGCCTTATGGTACTCCTGAAGCAACTTGAATTATTTTTGAACTTCTATTTCCAAGCTCAATAAACTAAATGCGGTTACTCAAATATGCCATTATGCAAACTTACCATCATACCATAATTCCGTGATACCAGCATACCATGATACACATGTCGATTTATTTTTGATGTTTCACTAAATATCCAAAAATCAGTTCAATCGGTGAAGTTTTATTTTACAATGTAAAAAGCAGACCCATACTCGTAGATGTGTGAAATATCTGTTTACGAAAAATATAGGATGACTTTCTATTGGTGTTGGTTTTGTAAGGGAGTATATGGAAAAGAGATTTTATCTTGAATGTTCTAATCAAAACCAACAAAAATGTTATAAATTTGTATTGGTTTTAGCTGAATACAAATTTTTTTTATTGTTTTCCTCAACTCTAATGTACACAGAGGAAGAAGCATACAGCATGACTATTGGATCGTACCCTCTAATGGCATAGGATCACAATGTTAACTTACCCAATGGAGATGGAGATCGACTTCGATCCGTATTCGCTCGCTTTGGTCTTTTATGTGTCTCTCCTTTTTCAGACTTTCGGGTTGATAGCTCCGGCCCATACTCATCAATTACTAGTATTCACGACCCCATTTTGGTCAACTTTTGTACGTAAAACTTAAAGGAAAGTCAATAAACCATACTTTTAATGTAGGATATTATGTTGATTGTTGTGATGCCGCTAACGCGATTACATCCTGTAATGGCTTTTCTTCCTTTTTTTATTTAGTACACAGACTTACAAAAACACTTTTTTTTATATAAATGAGTAGATATGGTTGACGTAACTTCATTGTTCTTCTCACCAAACAGAATCCAACGCCTGTTTATCGATACTACGCAAAATCGGTGTTATCGGTTACAATACAATTTTTTTTATTCAAACAACCTTACATTATTTAACTAATAGTTCTGCGCCCACTATACTGTGGTTTGTAGTTGTTCGTAGAAATCATCTTTAAATGTCTCGTCTTTTTTGAAAGACATATAAAAGAAGGATTTTGTCTTATTTTGCCATTATTATTCTGCTGTCTAATAAGTTTGTCAGCACTAATTTAATTGCAAGTCTAAGTGAAATAAGACCAACTTTAAACCAATACTATAAGTTAAGAATTTTCTCTCACTTAAAATTTTTATTTACTTTTGTAATAAATTTATGTCATTGAGAAAGTACTTCTTAATATAAAGAATGAAATTCATAATTTCAATTAAAAATGATGGTTATTTCACGATTAATACGACTTAAATATATAAAAAATAATTAAAAAATTAAATAATTGAAAGATTAATTTAAAAAATTATCTAAAATAGAACCAGTGGCTTTTTGCAATACTGCGTCTATTTTTTATTCACATGCAGTGCAGTTCATCATTTTTCATTGCCTGCTTTAATTATTTTCTATTGGAGAAACAATGAAAAATTTTACACTGCACTGCACTAGAATAGCCCCGCTCTACAATTTATACATTGTACATTATTTGTCTTGATAATAACCGCTTAACACAAAATATAAATTTATTTTTAATTTGAAATCGATTTCTATGATATAGCACTATCTTCAGTCGTTTTAAAAAAATTGAGCTATTAGTTTTTCTGAAAAGACATTTGGCTTGTACACTCTCTCGAAAAATTATTCGTACAACCCTCGGTTAAAGAAACATTGATTAAAAAAAACAATTACTTAACAAAAAATTCAGTTTTTATATTTTTAAACTCAAATTACATTTAACAACCAGAAAATAATAATTATCATGATGCAAATTAATTTACTTCTACGTTTAATATGATTTACTATTTAAACATCTTAAAACGATCTCAAATAATTGTCCGCACACTTGCACTGTTGTGAAAATTAACACTAGCACATTAAGAATTTATTATTTGTTGTACTCCTATTTTCAACTAACCGGTAAATTACGAAATTTTTTTTTGCGTAAAAGTTAATTAGTCGTACTTTTTTATAGTAGTTTATAGGAAATTTTCAAAATAAGTAATCGCGCGCGATCTTCGATTCAATATATCATCCAGAACTCCCAAAAAACCAAATCGCTAGAGATGCTTGCTGAGCGTGGTCGCAACCGAAAACTGAACAAACGTCAAATACATCTAATAGAGAAGGAAATAAAACAGAATTGAAAGCTTAGTGGTCCAACGATCGCTGCCAAAGTTTATCAACGCGAAAAAAAACCGATAAAACTTCAGAGCATACGCAATATTTTGCTTAAACAAGAGTATCGTCGATGTGCGACACGCAAGAAATATATTTGCCGACAAAAAAATATTAAAGGCGCTTGGAATATGCATTGGGATATGTGAGTGAGGCCGAAGTTCTGGGAAAATGTTATTCCCACGGATGAAAGTAAATTTAACGTTTTTGGTTCAGATGGTCGAGTTATGGTGTGGCGGAAACACATCACTGAACTTGATTAAAACATGGTGGCGAAAGTATAATGGTTTGGGGAGCTTTTAGCTGAGGGGTGTAGGACATTTGACCTTCATTGAAACCATAATGAACCGGTTTAATTATTTGGATAATTTGAAGGATAATATGTTAATAAGTGGTGAGAAAATGGGACATGGGCAAAATTTTCGCTCCGTACATGACAATGATCCGAAGCATTCGTCAAAGCTGATCAAGGAATTGTTATTGTACACTATAAAATCAACACTTCCTCATCCTCCCCAGCCTCCATATCTCAACCCCATTGACAATTTATGCTTGTGCGAAAAATTCCCCCCGAAATAACTCGAAAGTTGGCTTTCTCAATGAAAAGAAGGTTGTAAAGTGTCATTGCATGAATAGGTTACAACACCAAATATTAGACCTAATTTTTAAAACCAAATTCCCTCAAGTTCTTTGTGTGTACCGACAATTATTTGACTTCGTTTTAGACGGTTTAAATAGTAAATCAAATCAAACGTGAAAGTAAATTAATTTATATCAGATTATTATTATTTTGAGGTTCTTAAATGTAATTTGAGTTTTAAAAAAATAAAAACTGAATTTTTTGTTTGATTTGTAATTGTATTTTTTATCAATGGTTTCTTAACCGAGTGCTGTACGGACAATTTTTTGATACAGTGTATATTTCAGAAATTTGGTACTCGTTGTTTTTGGCATTTCGTTTTTACTTAAATTAAAATTTACTTAAAAATAAAAAAAAATAAAAATTTGTTCTACTAATAAATTTTCCTTAAATAAATAAAAAACGAATTATTTATAAAATTGTTTTGAAATGAATGACCACTAATGCACTAGCATTAACTAACTAAATTAGTAAATGAATTATTGAATAGTAAAGCAATAAGCAATAATTATACAGTTAGTTCACCATAAACGACAGCGCTTTATATATTTTGCATAGCTGAAAAAGCCCGTTTCTTTCATCTGTTAAAGCTATACTAACGATATTGTTGAGTGTTGACCCTTCACGTAATTGTTACATTTAAAATAAATTCCGAAGATAAAAACCTATTTTCTTGTTTTGTCATTTCTTTCAATAACTATTATTTTTACATTTGATCATAAAAACTTCAATCCATAAACACAACAATGGCAACCAATTGAATTCAGAAAAAATAAATTCCATTATTTTTCAATCAATCAATGAAATATTTATTATTTCCATTGTGTACTCATGTTCATTTGTACAAATCATTAGTGATCATTATAGCGGAATTGATATTCTTAATCATTTTTTTTTTAGTAGATCCATCGACATAAAAAAAAATGATTTCTCAATTTTTTATTTTTTTAAATCGTGGACCTTAATGATGGCGTTCGAAAGCGTTTTTATCTTCATTGTTCTCTCAAAAGGATTTTTTATCTTTCTATTCTACACATATTTTGAATAAATAATTAATTATTTTATGTACTTTTAAAATGAATCGAGACCCACAAAAATTAACGATCTTTTTTATCATTATTCTATCTGATCAAAACGAATTTGTTCATTTACGATCAATTCATAAAATAAAATAATCGATCGATCTGATCGATCTTGTATATTTTGTACAATAACGCGGTGCTCTATTGACTATTCATCCAAAATTACATTACAATAAGAAGAAAATATTTGTGTATCTAACTATTTTTGTGTGTGTCGGCGATTTATAAAAAAAAAAAAAAATTGATCTTACATTTTGTTTTTATAATTTCAAAAAACAGAATCGATTGTTATGTTTGTTGAGTACCTCTCAAAATATCGAAATTTCAAGTAGAGTATGATGACCATCATCATTGTCGAATTTATTGTTTATTGTTCAATTTCATTTTTTTTATTATTATTTAAAGATTTTTAAATGATTGGCTCTATTCTTCTTTGGTAGGTTGGGAATATTAAATAAAATAGTATTACCTAAACAAAACTGCTAAATGATCATTAAACTGACACGAAATATGTCATATGTATATATTTTTATGTATGTATATTAAAATTATTTTTAAATACCATCACTTAGTGTAATACAAAATCACATCCCCATAAATAATGTATACAATACTTATATAAAACTGTTAGCATAAAAAAGACTGCCAATATCGTTGGATATTTTGACAAAATATTCAATATCTTCATAATAATTTATACTAATGTCTTTAACTTCATTTTTTCAAGTAAAAAATTAACAACATTTGAAGGAGAGGACATATCAAATATTATAACACAGGAGCGTCAATGATACAACGAACATCTTTCAAATTGTATCAAAATTACCAAATTACTCAGTGAAATTAATCTATATTTAGTAATTCTAATTATTCTAATTTTACTAGAAATGTTCCTTAGAAATGTAATATAATAATATACTATATGTCTTGGTAAATATGTAATATATATCTTGGTAACAAAACACATCGTACTACTTAGGCCAATCACAAAATGATTTCACTTTCCAGATCTGATAATACGGTATAAGATACTGTCCTGAAAAGTTAAGATGTGATGATAAACCGTTTATTAATCTAGTACTGAACTACGTCATAAATTGCTTTATATATTTATGCTTGGAGTGGGCCTAACTAAATAAATTTGCCGTGGAAGGCGCGATCTCCACTTACGAGAATTAATTTTAACGATATTGATTTTGCCTGAAGTTTAAAATATGGATTTATAAATGAAATCAAAATAAATTTAATTTAATTAATTTGACTGACGGAACGTAATATGTGGATAATGCCAGTGAAAATATTGGAAAAGGCAGTGACCAATTGAACAGCATTGAAACCCTCTACTTGGGAAGAATTGTGTTTCTAGAACTTTGATTTTCCCACAAAGCGTCATCAAATAAAAATGTATTTATACATCACCAAATCAACCATTAGCATTTTATAATAATTTTCCATTATATTGAGCAGGAGCATTCCTAAAATGATATCACGAGTTTTCCTAAATTTGGACATCCTTCCCCAATATTACAATTAGGCATGCCCATATAAATTCCCTACCACCAAGCCACCAAACTTTTACTTAATACAAACTTATTTTTAAATATGCATTATTTAGAACAGTGGTGTGTTGAACATCAATCAAAATCTCATTGACCATTTTTCATCTTCGACTTTTTAGTAGCTCCAGTAATTTCCATATTATACATCTCTGCTATTCCATTGAAAATCATTAAGAATTTAAATTGCTCCATTCAGATCACTTGCACAAGACATCCACATTTCCATTTACTATGGATACAAAGTCAATTGGCTTTCTTTAATTTTCACTTGGAAATAAAACCAATTGAAACAAATTAGTTGCAAATTAATTGCCTTTTAAAACAAGAGAAGAAATTCGGGAAAAGGAAATTTTAATTTTAAAATGTGGAAAATTGAGATTCAATTTTAAAACTAGAATGAAACCCTTTCCAATAAATTGTTCATTAGTCTTGTAGACACAGATCAGAGAAAAAGAAAATGTTTTAAAAGGGAGCACCACATACATATTACCATAAATGTTAAAAAAACAGCAAGTTTTTTAATCAGAACAATTTTTCAATTTAACTTTGCATACCTTAGACGGATTCCCCGAAGGAAGAAATCTGGTGGTTTCGAGGCGATCCAGTCATCGACCCATTTTTTGACGTTTTCATATGAAGTGAAGTGCTGCTGTGCCAGGGCTGATTGCATCGACCGGAACAAGTGGTAATCAGAGGGAGCAATGTCTGGTGAATACGGCGGGTGGGGTAGCATTTCCCAGTTCTGTCGGTCCAAGTAATTTTTGACAGGTATAGCAACATGTGGCCTAGCGTTGTCATGTTGCAAAATATTCTTATTGTCCCTTTTGTCCCATTCCGGTCGTTTTGCAGCTAGAGCTTGCTTTAAAGCCATCAGTTGTCGTCGATAAATTTGTCCTCGCACATGGTTTTCCGACGTTCCATGTCCCTTTCTTTCAATTTGTGTGGCACCCAATTTCCCAGCTTCTGAACCAATCCCATTGTATGTATACGTTGCGAAACACATTGTTAGATAATATTCAACTCTTCTGCCAATTGTTTTTCAGTCTGACAAGGGTCCACATCAAGCAATTCTTCCAATTCTGTATCTTCAAATTTTCTTGGTCTGCCTTCACGTTCTTTGTCTCTTACGTCAAAATCACCAACTTTGAATCGTTGAAACCACTCTTTGCATGTTATTTTCGATGGAGCATGTTCACCGTAAACTTCCACAAGCAAACGATTTGTTTCCGCGGCACTTTCCTTCAACAAAAAATAATGAAGTAAAACTCCCCGGAAATGTTGTTTTTTTGGCACAAAATTCGACATTTTCAATTACATGAAAATAATTGTTGTTTACGCTTTGAACAAATGTCACTAGTAATTATTCAAGCTTGACATCTAACCTCCAAAAAACATGTATTGCCCGATTGAATAATATGCAAGCAGTGATACTAACGACTATCTAAAAGGGTCGGAAATTTATTTGTACACCCAATACATTTTCCGAAACTTAATTTTGAGCATAAGTTCATTCACAATAAAGTGCCAATATTCATGAAATAAGAAGAGACCATAAAGCAATACATTTCCTGCATATAAGGCAAGACCACAGCAAATCAGTCCAATTGTTCCACTGGTACAGTTCCGACATTCTTCTTAATGGTAACTAAACCATTTTCGGATGTTTTCTGGAAATCTATCATGGTAACTTCTGCAGATTTGGCATTTCAGCATATAGTTAGCGAAATTTTCAAATGATTTTGATATGTATCAGGAAAAAAAATTTAATTACTTTTGAAGAAAAATATATAAAGGAAATTCTACCTGACTCAAATGCCTGAGATTTGCAAACCAAAAAAATTACCTTTAGAACATTTTCTTCTTTTCCCAATGCATATAATATAAGCGAACGGTATTCAAAATTTACAGTAGTAAAATAAAAAGTACTTAAGTAATGTTGAGGATGATTGAAGTCGAAGCAGATTCAATTTTCGAAATACGGATTTACGGTATTCTATGCATATATATATACATAATACATAATGTATAACAAACACTATATCTTATTTATCTCATATATATTAATCACGATTCATAAAAGTATAGTCACCATTTTTAGTATTGTGTATCCATTAAATATTGACCACACGCACACGATTAATGACTTTCTGAGGTGAGGATACATATATAATAAAAACAACTTTAAATTTTTTTAAAACAAGACAAAAATAAGATAAAAACAACAATTTGTATACGAGTGCTCGACCACATTAATGTTTCAATTTTAATTTGATATCTAAATGTTTATTTCTAAATTATTTCTAAGCAACAATATCAACAAAAAAAATCTTAAAGAACATAACACAGACTGTTTGTTCATTTTTATGTGTATGTATATTCAAAGGTGATTTTGATAATTTATTTTAATTAATTTGGGTTTTATTTTACATGCAGGTTTTTTATTATGAATGAATTTGAGTGTGTTAAGCACACAGGGTAAAAAATGTACCACCCACCAGTTGTTTTTTAATATACAAGAAATAATCGCAACTTGGAAATACATAAATAACACAAAGCACTTGTAATCTTATCTCACCATTGATTCATTGCTTCCTACGGTATATTATACATATTCAAAAGCAATTTGCGACTCGACCTAAACCACCATCAAACATAGATAAAACTTCCTCGGGTTCTTAAAAAAAAAATATTTTGGAATTTTAGGTGTTAAAAAACAAGTTGTCTTCTTGTAAGATAAAAAAATTAATTTTTCTTTTTATTTTTAAGGACGATATTTTTAAAGATCTGAATTCCAAATAAAATGTTGGTTTACAATCATTTATTATTTTAATTTTAGATGTTCTGTTGCATTTACGACTAAATATGCATTTTTCTCATGTTATCATTTAAACCCAACAACATGCCGTGTTGTTTGCTCTTAAATGATTGTTAGCCGCACCTATTTAGTATATTAACGTTAGATTATTAAACACTTTTCTGGATCGAATCTTGCAATCTATTTTTCACGTACCGATTCACCTACGGATTCCCTTCAAACTTTGCCTAATTATTTGCTTTCGATGGCAATACACATGTTTAACATTTTCGGATCAAAAAGGATGACTGGATGAATCATAGGTTGACATTGAACGTAGAGGACGAAAATGTAAAATTGCTTCTATTTGCCAAAGGAGCGTTGATAATTCTTCCATTGTGAGATGTGTTTTAACGGCTTCTCTAACTAGATGTTTCTTTACAGATTTCACTTTTATGTGAACAAATTGTTGTACATTTATGTAAACAAAATTCTTCTGCATCGCTTAAGAACTCAAAATTTCTCACCATTTGCCTAACTTCATCCTATTTTACTACCACTTCGGTCGTTCAATGATTCAATTTATTTTACCTTTAAGAAAATTGGTGCCGTAATCACACTTCTGATGTATAATCTCTCACTAATCTCAAATGTTACCTATATGTAGGAAAGCAGACGAAAACAAATATGTGTATCTTTATGCCCCTCCCTCCTCCTCTTTGTTGCTATCATGATCGGACCAACGTGGTCAAATCCAACATTTGAGAATGGTATAAGCTCACAAATATGTTCAGTTGGTTGATCTCCAATCTTCTGACTTTGCTGCCTGGTTTCGTTTCCCAAACATATGGTGCTTTGATTTAATGGCTTCCTGAGGGAGTTGCCGCCATCCGTATCCCAAAAATGTTGTGTAACGGAGAATATTTCGAACAGCTGTTGTATTTGTTTGTTTTACGCTTAGACAACCTCCTCGGCGCTGAACAAAACGACGTAATGATTCTCCAATAAACAGCCTACAACTAAAGTTATACAAACGCCAGGAGTTTCTGCTAATGATAGAGAAAGTTCGAATAGTTGCTATAGTAATTTCTCTAATAAGTTATTCAATAAAGTAATTTAGAACAAATTTCATAATTTTTATTTTTGATTTGTTTCTGCTTCAGACGGCTGCGGCTTAGGAGTCGAGGAGTCGGACTATTTGGATGGAGTTGGAGTCGGAAAAATACTTAGCGGCTCCGACTCCGCATTTTATATTTTTCTTTCTTTCTTAAAATGTACCTTACAAAATGTATACTGAAAATCTAAAACCACAACAACAACAACAATTGGTTTTTTACTTTCACTGTTCTCATATTCTGTAACAAAAACAAAAAGTAAATGTGGAACGCTTGTTTCTCGCATTGCCAATAATAAAATCAGATTTAAGAGCATCAATAGAGCCGGACCTAATCGAGGTTATATTAATTTTAAGAACGAATTCTTAATTAATTTAATATAAATTGTCAACATTTTGTTTTTTGCTTTTATTTCTTTAATTATGATTTAATTTTCTTTTTAATTTTTATTATTTTTGAATTCTGTTCTAATGAATAAAAAATTGTATTTGTAGTAGTATTATTGAATGGCGGTTTTCGATTTGCCTTTGAAGCAAAATTTGACCATATCTTTACTGGCTCAGCTTTACTGGCATTTATTACACTGCTAATATGCTACAAAATCTTTGGGGAAATTGAAAAGGGTCAGCAGCATTTTAATTTCCTCAAAGATTTTGCACCATATTGCTTATTTTGCTGGTTAGTAAGATTCCGTATAATGTTTTTGAACTAAGTATTATTTCAACATAAACTGGGTATAAAAATATTTTTTTAGATAAGTAATTAGTGTTTGTGTAGTATATAAATCTATATTTTTTAACTGATGGAATGCCTACCACTTGATTTTAATCCACAAAGTCTTTACTATTTAATTGTAATAAATGTTATATCAGTATTGATTAATGTTTTCATCAAATAATTGTTACAATTACTATAAGAAAATTATCGGTTACCGATAAACTACTATTTTCTATTCTAGTCAATTTCAAAGTTGCAAAATTACGTTCAACGTTCACTTTCGCCGCTAGTGGCAGCTAAAATTATTTTTGCAAAATCCGCTAATTCTTTCAAGCGTCTATTATGAAATTTTTCGAGTTCGGAGTTTTAGGCTCCCTACCTTATTTTCGAAAAAAAATATCGCAACAAGAACATCAAAGAGTTTTTGTCGCTCTTATCGCTTCATCTGATACCACAAATATTAAAAAAAGGAACTTTTGTAAATATAACAATTTTTTTAATGTATTTTTATTCGTTATATACCTTAGAGGATGGGAGCTGCCGCCCACAAACCTCTGCTTTTCCAGAATTAATTATTCTTCCTGTTGTATCTCAATTACAAGTCAAATTATTGCTCACAACGTAAAGCGATTAAATTTGTGGCGAAATATTTGTATGCGATATTTTTAGCAGTGAGAATTTTTGTTTGCGATGATAGTTATGATAGCATGCAAGAAACATTTGACTTTATACAAATGTATTTAATCGTAAATATTTTATTATTATTAGATTGCGACAAAAGTGCTTCCACATTTTTCTTGCGGTAATTTTTTTTTAGGTAGGTTCCCGATTTTTATGACATCGAAAAAATTGAATTCGCCGCGGATTCACCATATTATGAAACATGGCGCATCGAATTTGTAATAATTACAAGATTTATGACATTTTAAAAAAATCATTTATTGCTAGACAAAGCTTCGTCCCTTTTCTCTTTTTCCATCATTTATAGACTTCTAAATTGGACAAGCTGTGTTTATTGATCTTATCGGATATTTCGTCATTACGTAGAACTAGTAGCGAAAAAGAACCGGAACAAAAAGAACACATTATTTTTCCGGTTTTCACTTCGGCTTTAATTTTTTTTTTTTATTAATACTCCTATCCCGGTCTGACTTTGCACTGAGGCGAGAACACAATACCAAAATTTTATTGCAGTGACTTTAACTCGCCAATTGAGTCTTGAGAACCATATAACAAAGGCTTGATGAGGCTTCGTTTGAGAACCATATAACAAATTGATTACAATTCGAATTCAAATTCGGAAAATATTTCGGTTAATTAAAGTTTAGAGTTCCGATTCAGGTCCTGTTCGAAGCTCTGGTTTGGAATTTATAACTTCTCTTCGTTCTGCACCTAAATCGTAACGGGTAGCTTCATCGTTTGTGGATGGCATGGTGCTGCCTTTCATCGCTCATTCCACGTACCTCGTTGAGCTTGTTCGTCGAACTCTTTCAAATACTAAAAATTTAAACTAATTTGAGTGATGATCAAAAAAGAAATAACTACGCGAATACGTGCAAGTAAACATTTAATAATTTCGGAATAACTAATAAATTACTTTATTAAAAAACGGGAGAGGTTCTTTTTGACATTTGAATGAGTTGAATGGGTGGATGTAAGATCTTAGGATTTGACGCCAAACTCGGGCGGCAAGCTTCATCTTTTGTCTTTTTGGATTTAAGTTAAGTTTTGAAAACATTTTGTTTATATATATATATATATATATATATATATATATATATATATATATATATACATATATATATATATATATATATATATATATATATATATATATATATATATATATATATATATATATATACATATATATGAGTAATTTCATTTTAAAATAGCAAAAATTTTGGAAATTTGAACTTCATGATTTTTGATTTGTTTAACTTTTGGTTGTATTTAAAAAAATAAAAAAAACATATTTTTTTATTTTTTTGATATAGGTGTGTATTGCGCGCAGGATGGTCCCAAAGTTTTGCAAAAATAGTGAAAAACACCATTTGGAGTAAATTTCAAAGGTAAATTTATGAATTAAAAAATTAATCGATTTTAATTTTTTTTTTTTGCGTTAATTAGAGATATCGTAATTTTCATGAATTTAAGGCAAGCGAACTTTCTAATGGACATTTTACAAATTACAATGTATTAAAAATAAAATCGTCGCCCTTAGAATTTAAAGTTGAACATCAAAATGCTCCCACCATATTCAGGTATTTCCCGTGTTCGCAATTATGAAAAAAAAATCAAATATACAAATAAACAACACAATAATAATATTATAGTTTTACGGATATTCTTACATAGCTATATGTTTCAAAGCAAATCTGCACACAAACTTTTTGGATGGTGTAAAAAAGCAGCAACATCATCAAAAAACAATAACAATAATAAAGTTTCGCAGAGCATTTAACGAAATTTTTTCTTTGGTATTTTTATCCGCGGTTCTTTAAAGTAAATTTGAACTTGCGCCTTTTGTTTCACATAAAAGTAAAATATTAATTGGACCCTTTTTTATATGTTTATTTTAAACTCTCGACTTGCTGAGCAGTGAAATGATGAGTTTATATACATTATGTATATTTGTATAAATAAATACGTATATATATATATATATATATATATATATATATATATATATATATATATATATATATATATATATATATATATATATATATATATATATATATAACATGTAGAAGAAAGTTGAACATTATTTGCCATCATGCCGCCACCAACATCGTTATATTCTATTTAAAGTGTGTAAGTTTAATTAGTAGTTTATCAAAAAACTTATTTAGCATTTAATTGAAGATCTGCGGGATGGTTAGTATATCGTCCACTTGGTGGTCAAATATGTTGCTAGATAATCCATGTTATACTTGCTACAAACATAAACAATTATTAATGTATGTTCCCTGTTTAAGTTTAATTTATATGCACCGGGAGAATGCTTTTTTTGAAACGATACAAGATAATGTGGAATAATAACTACATATAAGGATAGATGTTAAAATGTTTCAATATTATTTAAAGCTGAATGTTTTCTGTGTGAAGTTTTCTTTAAGATACATATCAAACATAACTAATAATGATGAAAATAAATAAATACAATGAATCAGCATGTTTATGTTCTCGCTCGTCTTATGAGGAGATACCCAATTAGTGGTGTTAAATTAAAAAATAAACAACGATTATTTGTGTTGTTTGTTATCGTTAAGCGCGAGAGGAAAAGGAAATGTGCATAAGACGTTTATATATACATATATAGACTTGTTGTTTGAGTTATTTATTTAACATAAATCTCAAAAATTTGCGCAATTCATAATGTTTGACGGCGAGAATTGTAAAATCGGAATTTAAAATATGTTTCTGATTGCACTACCATCTCAGAACACTGTACCAAAACATATATACTTATAATGTGTTTATCGATGATCTGGTTGAACAGTGAAAAAAGGTTAGGCAACAGTTAAATTTTGTTCAATTTAAGTTAAACCATTCCATCTATAGTGAGAAGTTATGCTTGATGGTGATGATTGCTACTTTAATATGCGATTTGACAACACCAAATGATTTAAATAAAGGTTTTGAAAATTCATTCTTCAAAGTCGCGCTAGTCTTTAAAATATGCGCCAAGGTGGTCCTTCAAAATGTTTGAATAAAATTTAAAATTAAGAAGAAAACCGGAATAGCATTTTAATACAACATTGCTTGTCTTATTTACTTATTTATTATCTGTATTCAATTTTTATTTTTTATATTTTTATTGAAAATCACTTTGTTTTATAGAAATTGATCGTGTGGGTGATAACGAATCTAAAATAAATAAATTAAAAACTTTAAAAAATATCTATTTTCAGTAGATTTTGTAATAAAATAAACTTTACCAAAAGGTGTCTTCTTTTTATTTACGTTTGTGGTGTTATCTTGTCTCTAATTGAATTTCTTAGAAGACGGTTAATCATCTTGTTCGTTGTTGTCTATACTACTTGTATAACGGAGAGGATAAAATAGTAATAATTGTAGTAATAAAATAAATCAAATAAATTTTGAAAACTACCACAGAAATTCGAGCTGTATTATGTATATACAAAAATTATACGGGAGATTGAGATACGCGACATGCTCAAGTTGTGCAAGAAGTCAAACAGATTTCTCGAGAACCGACATGTGTAATTTGTGATGAGTATTATATAAGTAATATATTCCAAGAATCAGTAGATCCGTACCACAAAATATGATTGATCTATTTACTACAACGAAGACCACCAAGAAATTGGTTTCTCTCCATATGACAAAATATTGGGGGATTATCCGAGTACGTAGAGTTTACATGAAGAATACATAATTAAAGTTAACAAAATATTTTAAAAAAATCATATCTAAGCAAAAAAGTAGAACCTTTATTACCCACATTTAAGAATGAAGGATGCACAGCTTGATACAAAACATATATTTAGCTCCCGCTTTTAGATGTTTCATTTATTTTTAATTCTTTTAAAGTTGTTAAGAAAGTGTCATTTTCAATCTTGATTCCTACTGAACGTAACTTTTGAAATATGTGCTATTTTTAAATTTGGTTTCAAGATCGTTCTAACATAAAAGAAATAAAAATGTCTAAATAGATAAATATTTTGTATTGTATACCATTAACAAAAAGAAAATGTCACATTGATTTTTGTATTTGAAATGTTTTACTATATATATATGCAGAATAATAACCAACCGACCACCTTCATTGATATTCTTGAGTGTAGGTAGATAAAACAGAAATATCTAATTATACCAATGTATAATTAAAATTTCCATGAACTAGGATTATAATGGGATATTAACTAATTATCACAACAGATAATAAAATTTATTTATAATTATTTATTAAGATTGACCCTCGATGACTTCGGGATTACCAGTCAAAAATAGAGAGAAGGTTCAGTCAAAAATTAAAAGGTATTATAACTCACTCAAAATTGTTTTAGGCGAAAATGCTTTTTCAAAAGCAAATTCAATCAACAAACTAAAAAGAGATGCAGGTCAAAATTTTTTCACAGGGATTCTTTTTGGATTTGTGACTGAAATACCTTTTGAAAAGGGGAAATACCCTCGAATTATGAACAAAGCAAATCCCGAAAAACACAAATTTAATTGCCAGGAAACCCCATTAGATTTTATTAAATACGACCAACTACAATTTGATAAGAAATGATGGATGCCACATAATTTCTTATCATCCTTGCGCTTAGAGGACGAATACTAAGCGTCTTTTATTCATTTAAGTAAAGAAATCGATTTTGTCATTGATGTTTATGATTCATATAGAATAAATATAATCACCAATTATTAAAATTTAAAATTAATAGAAACCAAAACAAGATACTGAGAAAATAATAGAATTACACATAAATTTAAAAAATAGGTTTTCAAATTTTTTATGAAATCGTTTTTTAATGATTTTGCTAATCTGGGTTGTTGGAATGATGTTCAAGCGCCAAAAATCGGTGATCACGTAATATCCTGCTTGGAATATTTAAGAGATATTTTCCTATACATAAGCTGAATCGATGTGGTGGCTAAGTAGGACGTTTTCGATAAGAGAAGCACGCAAATTTTATATTCTTTGCACCTTGTTGAATATGGTGGTAAGCGAGCCACATTTTGATAGAGGCCAAAATCATACTTTCATTTTTCTATCACAAAGATGTTTTATCAAATATTTGATCATATTTAGCTTTACGAAGCTAACTTGATAAAATACATTTTTTAAAAGGAATCATTCAACTCACACTATCATTTATCTTTGACAAAGATATTTGAAAAAACATCATTGACATAGAAAAATGATAGAGTGATTCTGGCCATAGTCATATTCTCAGCCAGTTTCTTTAACAGGAATATAAAAACTTTTTTTGTATGGTTTCAATTATTTTAATGTGTACGTCATAGTAGACAATACAACATTATTCCACTTGAGGTCTTATATAAGTGAAATATAGTGTAAATAAAAAAAGTTTGTGTATCGCTGAATTTTCCAGTACATCGCTTGACTAAGCCAAACATAGAGTTTTGCTTTAGCAATACAGTTATCGATCTGCCTATTAAAACTAACGTTTTCAACGAAGGTGACTCCTAAATCAGTAATCTCTTGTACTTCTTGATATTGAAGTGTAATGAGTTTTGATCGCACTACTCACTAAGTCTATTGAGGCCATCTTGTAACTTGTCAGCACCACAAATTTGTTCAATCGTACGATAAATCTTTGCGTCATCAGCAAACGTGAGAACATTTGAGTTTTTAATGATCTTGGTTATCCGATCAATGAAAACAATAAAAATCTAGAGTCCACTATTTGATCCTTGAGGAACACCAGATGTCACTTTGATAACGTTGGATTTCTTATTGCCAATTGCTACATATTGTAGACGGTTTGTTAAGTATGATTAAATAATGCATTCTATTGAAAATTTAAATGTAAATAGACTTTGGAGTGCTTTATGATGACATTAAGAATCAAATGCCTTACTGAAATCCGTATAATACGTCTACTTGATAATGTTTCTCTATCTCCTTTATTACCTGGCTGGTGAATTCAACCAGGTTAGTAGATGTAGACCTACCAGGCATAAAGCCATGCTGGTTGACAGATAACTATATGTGTTATTAGTGTTGATTTAAAAGCGTTGCAAACAACTAGTTCAAATAATTTAGGAATTGATGATTAAATTGATGTGTCATGTAACATGTGACGTCATCCCGTTTGCCTGATTTAAAGATTGGAATTATTTTAGAGATTTTCCATTTTTCGGGAAACACAGCAGTGGTTAAGGAAAGATTGAACAGTTTGCACAATGGATTTACTAAAATACTCGCAAACGATTTTAACATATATGAGAATAAATCGTCCGGCCCACATCCACCTCCAAAACACTTCAAAGCTGATAAAATGTCTTCATCAGATATGACTGGAGCAGTGATTGATACGTTGCTATTGCTTGTTTTATCAATATAATTAATATTGATGCTTGGTCAATAGACAGACTGATAAAATGCAGTTCTGGGGGCCCTTAAAGGAGTGTTGTTCGTCTTTTCGAGTCCTTGGGAGTTTCCCTAAGAGAAAATCTATTGGGAACTATTAGAATTAATATTATTATTTATTGATGTTACATATTCTCGAGATTAGTTAACACGTTGCCGTTTGAAACATTCAGAAATTGTATGTCCTGACTGGCAACAACAACTGCAATGTTATCCAACATCCTTGCGTCAGATGGTCACAGAAAACAATTTTAAATTCTGCATCTACACTAACCAAACAAACCTCTCGTTTATACCACCTATGAAGATCGTTTACTTATTGAGAAAATTTGTGAATTAATGAAAATCTATCAAAATATGTCATATGTTTATAATTTATAATATACACAATAAATATAATATAATAAGATTTTATATAGTAAAACACAATATTTTAGTTTTGTCAATTTCTTTAACGTGAAACGATCGTAATTTCATTTACAAATAAAATAAACATCACGTTAAAGACAGTGCCAAAACCAAAATATATTGTGTTTTATTATATAAAATCTTTTTATTTTGTGATATTAGTCCACGAGTAAACAACTAATATGTTAAATAATATAATATATTTGGATATAAAAACCCTATATGTTATACCTATATAAATACCGCTCGGTGTCAAGAAATTTGCATAATCCAAAGGATGATTTGTAAATAGCAAATATAGTCAGCACCCTTTCATCTGCATATGTTTCAAATTATATCTGTTTTTGTTAAAAGGCTTTCAGTTAAAGATTTTTTCTCAAATTTGAAACACAGACCATATCTAAATCTATCAACCAAAAAACCTAAAATTTTATCCAATAATTCATCTTTCTATTTTGTATTTATAATTTACATGTTTTTCCATTTAAAACATTTCTTAAAACTAATAAATTTCATTCTATTATTCTATACCGCCTCTTAATGTAATAAGCAAATCTCATTTCTTTAGGCTAGAACACAGCACAATATAAAAGTTATGTAAAAAAGTCGCATGCTGTTCACAAGAAGGCACAATAAATTTTCTTATTCAGCCTTTCTTCAACATTTTGTCGTTATAAAAAAATATTCAAGCGCAGCACAAACATAAAAACAATGATTGGGAAATTCGAAACTTTGGATTGTGTCTGATTATGTTCACCTGCTGTGGGTTTGATGTTTCACATTTTATTGATTTCTAGATTTTTAGTTTTATGTAAGTTTATGACGTCTTTTTAGGTACAGAAGGCTTGAAAATAAAAAATAAATTTCTTTTTTATTATTGATAAGAATTTTTAAATATTTTGTTTTATTAATATTTTATCATTATATTGTTGTTGCTTTTTCAACAAATACCATAAATTTATTTAATAAAAAGAATTAGAAAATTATGAATATTAAAAAAATATTGTTATCTTTCGGAAATGATTCAAAAGGTCTATATTGATTTTATGTAATTATTAGTACATGGGATAGACAAAGGGTTATCAATGTTGTGGGATTTATATTCTTATTGGCGGCGGAATTTAAAACAACACCAAAACCTTGAGAGAATTTTTTCGAATGTATTAGGGATTGTGAACTTATACATTTAAGTTATTTAATACGTAAATTATTTAAGAAATGAGGGCGATTAATTGTTGTCGCAGTAAATAATAATGTAACAAATTTGTTTTAATAAACACGTTTAATAAACGGTGTTATTTCTAACAATCATCTTTTTATCACAGAAACATTTATCAGTCCATTTACTATAACTTTTGCCTTAATAATAATATTTATACAATTTAACTACACCTAAAATGACCAAACACGGGTCGGTCTTCCGTCTATATAAATGCAAACTTAAAAAAATATATATTAATATTTTCGACGCTATTTATTTTTTATGTGCAGCCTGAAATTTGTCCCTTTACAAAGAAAAAATTAAATATTCAAAATGATAGAAATGGAGGAGGTATGCGGAATTATTAGTTACACGGGCATCTTACTTAAGTATTTTTATTAATCGATTTTAAATGTGAAAACATCTTTAGCGGTGGTAAGTCAAAAATTTCATGTAAAAAAGGAACGGAAAATCCGGAATGACGAAATTACAAGTTATATATGTACATACGAGAAAAACGAACACAAAATGAACCGAACTTGCACACTCTATAAATGAAATTACAATTTCCGTCGGATTAAAATGGAAAGGCAAAAAAGTTATCGATGTGTAGTGTAAATGATTGAAAAAATTCATCATCTTAGCGAGCTGTGAAAATGACACTTAAGGTTCAAACGCAATGACATCCGTTGCGTTCCAATCGGTTTTTTCGTTCCAGTTTACTCTATATTTATGAATGTATATCGGAGTCTTCAATACTAAGAACGAATGAGAATAAAACGAATATCATATTAGGATAAAATGATAAACTTTTGAGCATTCGAAACATCCAAGGCGAATTAGATAAAAAGCAAACGGAACGGACGTCATTGTGTTTGAGCCTTAATGCATTGATATACAATAAAATAAAAATGTTGAAATGGTTTAATCGGTATACTATATTTAGTATTGCTCATGCTGTTGCTGAGTTTCGTTATCCGGGAGTGTAGGAAACAAAAACTATAAAAGTGGTAAACAGATTCGAATGACATTCTCTAGCGATTTCACTTTGCTTTGTTCAGCGGATTGAACCCCGGTAGACTTTTGAAAATGGAAGTAATGGTGTTAAAGCGTACAAGGCAGGTTTAGATGATTAACTTAACAGAATTGTACTATATTAAAATTTAGTCGTTTGTATTTTTCTTTGTCAACAAATACATAAATTATAAATTTCAATTTTTAATTAAACATTTAATATCGCTAAGGTTCGTCCTCCAAACCCAATATAGAATAACTTATTGGCTTTTTAAACCAAAAATGTAACGCAATTTAAATACTGAGTAGCCGTCTATATGTACTTATAAATAAAGGTTTTCATATAATACTTTTGCGAGTTGAGCGTGAACTCGTCCGTTGTTTTTTTTTATAGTAGTAATACAAAGATTCATCTTCACGAAAGATAGACTTGGCAGTCGCACGAATTTTGTAACATTAAATAAGTACAACGTACTATGTTACTTATGTAACCTATGCTTTCGATGATGATTTTTAAATTTAAATTATATAATTTCATGGCACAACGATTTCTCAATTGACACACGATTTATGATGAAAACCCAAATGTTTCAATTATATTGTGAACGTTTCACTTATTATTTTTGTTGATCTGTACAAGTTAATTATTTTTTGTGTTGCTAATTATTATAAATATTACAGGACTATTGTATCGCAGAAAAAAAATCGTGTCTAACTCGTGTGAAAACGTGTAATTGCAATACTCAAGTGATTACAGCCCTCGCTATCGCTCAAGCTGCAAATTTCCCTTTCGTATTCCAATGACTCGTTTTCTTCACTTGTTATATTGTACAATATACTATTATGTGAATTGCAATAAGCTAAAATGTGTAGTGATTTAATCGAAAAAACTGTCGATTTTGTACTTTACTTTTTATAATTTATTTTTTAAAAATAAACATAATTTTACGCTTGAAAATCAAACATTATAGAAACCTATTTGACATATTATATTCTTTCCTTACGGTAATTTGCAAATGTGCAATTGTTTACGCACACAACTATTAGACAAAACTACTTTTCAATAGGAACATGTTTTATTTATAAATACATTTAGTTTGTATTTTATAAAATATACACAATGGACGAAGTTAAGTAAGTTGTTTTTTACATGTCATGTAATTTAGAGTTTTAGATTACTGGTTTGATAAAAAGATTGTATTGCTAATTAATTGTTAATTTATGTATTAGGCCACTTACTGGCAAATCAACAGATATCATATATGAATTTTAAAAAAAACGTAGTTATACATAATTTATACAAACAATGTTTACCGCAAGCGCCAAATTCCTTCAAAATCCAAACCAAACACTGCAAAATCTTGCACAAGACAAATGTCATTTCGTAAAGACCGTAATCATTATACCCAATAACAAAGCAACGCGGGATAACTAAAATAAACAAAAAAAAACAAAAAAATAGCAATAAAACGACTCTTTTGTGAATTATGAGACCATAAAATTATGTTAAAATTCGCATCAGGAGATTTTTTTATGAATTTTTCTTTAATCTTACTTACATCCAACATTATATTAAGATTCGTTCTGTTCACAAAAATTCATATTTTTATAAATAATAAATATTAAGTTTTGGTTTAGTTTTTAATTTATGAGTTTGAAATATTTTGAAATAAAAATATGTAAATATTTAAATATATATCTATACATAATTAGCTACTGATGATGTGTCGCAAGAAGATGACTTTATATTGATTTTATTGCAGCGAAGGTACAAAACAGTTTCCACGAAAATGCGCATATGACAAACAACAGACTATTCCAATTAAAAATAATAATGGTTTTAATATGGCCCTTAGTCAAAGTGATGTATGTGCTGTGTTAAAAATTGTGCGGTATTCCAGCTCGGTACCACCACAATTGGTGGCAGCGGAGGGATACGGCACAAGCTTTATTTATTTCTGATATATTTACAATAGAATAAGTACTGAATAATTTTTAATTAATGAAGGTGCTACTTCTTGAGGATGACAGACGAGTTCTGAGTCATCGACAGCATTAATTTTAATCGTCAATTCTTTTTCTTAAGGAGGTGATTTTTTTCACAGAATGAGAACAACTCAACCTAAGCTGAACTCACGAAACTGCCAATTCCTTAGAAGAAATTGCAGACCTCGGTCATGTGGTTGCGTTCAATGGCGTCAGACCATATGAGAATAAAATTTTAGTTGTAGACAATTTTCCAATACGAAAAAGTACAACAGAAATTAAGTCTTTCTTAGGTTTCGTAGGCTATTTTCGTAGATTTATTTCAAATTTCGCCGGAAGCAAAGCCACCTACCACCTTATTAAAGAAAAATCAAAATTTCGTGTGGGACACGTTAATGTCAAGACTCATTTATCAAACTTAAAACAGCAATTTTATTAGCTTTCCTATACTACAAATGTTGTCACAAATGATTGATTCGCGTGATCTCCCTATTGTTTACGCAAGTCGTAGACTCAATAAAGCCGAACAAACTTATGCGACAATTGAAAAGGAATGATTGGCTTTTGTGTGGTCAGTGAATCATTTATATAAACCCCTTATTTGGATATGTAGTTTAGAAAATCCTTTGTCACATTTAATGCTATGGAAAATTAGAGTCGACGAATATGATTGTAGCATTATATATAGTAGAATCACTACTAATGAAAATCCTAACATTACATTTGAATGAAACGTGTTTACTCAGGAACAACCTTGGAAATGAAACCAAATAACGTCTACAGTTGATCAAAATACCGCTGGATTAATAAAAAATACCAATAATAGTGGAAATACTGAAGTGAATAGATCTATAACGTCGCTCACCTACGATGATGACTGCGATGCGATGATTTAAAATACAGATTGCAAAATTTATTTTCAATAGCCAGGATTAATTTATTAAGTTCGTTTTTTTTTTTTTTTTTTTTTTTTTTGTAAAATTAATTTTTGTAAATCTATCGTAAATTTTAAAAATTCTAATTTGCAACCGCCGTTGCTGTTTATCGTTAAGGAAAACCCAGTAAGACTCGGGAGTTGCGGTTTAATTGGAGAATGCAGAGATTCAAATGTGGGAAACCCTGATGAAATAATTCGAGATGAAGATGCGGACTGCCTAATCGAACTTAATGGCTGGTGCCGTGATCGTGGCGTAACGACTGTAATTTTCATATTATATTATTAAACTCTTTTAGTGCATCTCTGTTATGAATGAGCTCCTGCTCAAAACAGAATGTGCCAAAAGTTTGTACTAAATCAATAATAATAAATAAACTGCGAAATAAACTGCGAAACTGCGAAAAAAAAATATGGACGAAATGGTCTATTTAAGGATAAAGGTTTAGGGGAAAACAAATTCAACAGATAGTCGTATATGACCAGCTCTGAATGCGAAAATGTTTTTATAGCTGCAGGCGTAATTCTAAATAAATTGTGAACAAGACCTTATTATCAAACTTTGGATGCTCTCTGATTTTTAAGAAATTAATTCGAAGGAGACCAATCGTCCTATTAAAAATACAAACATTATAATATTGTAATATTATAAATATTAGTATAAAATGACTAGCCCTAATTATTAATTAAATGTACATGAATGGTAAGCCGTCACTTTATAAGAAAACCAGTTTTATTACGGTATTTATCCTGGTATTAAGATTCTATAATACCGAAATACCGGTATCGACTTTTGCTATGATATTGGATTCCCTAATCTTGAAAGACAGCTTACGAAAATATATATATATCAGCTTCTGAAAATAAAGTCAACCATTTTTTTTGTGATATGCTTACTAGGAATCACGGGGAATATGCTTAGTATCTCCAATAACCAACAACCGCACTGTCCTTTAATACCAATTGGTACCTAATATAAGTAGTTATAATTTCCGTATAAACAATTAATTGAATTATCTATTGAACTCCTTATTTACTTGAATCGAATGCGCCTTTTAGTAAATTTTTCAAATCCGATTTCAAGTGCGATACAAATCGATTTCTGTTTGGAAAATGGACAAATTACTAAGAATGGTTTCCCTTTTCCTCTAAGAGGTTGTCATCGAACGCTGAATAAAAGAAGTAAGCACTTTCTGCTTATATGCTAAGTGACTGTGACCAAATATACGTTTAATTTTCATTCCTTATTGTGAGATGATTATATTTTCTGTTCAATTGTTTACTATGGTTGTTAACAATTGTTTTTAGATTTACCAAAATTTACTAGTTTCCGCTTGTTTAAGGCGAAAATACCAACAATTGTTGTTTACTTGTAAACTCCCAAAGCAGAATTACATGATGCAGTGCTGCAATTGGCAGATTTAGTATTTTGTTTCGTTTTCTGTACATTTTACATAAAATTAATTACATTTAAGCAAACCAACATAATACGTAAAAACATTTCAGAAAATTTGGACGTCTGTCTACAAAGTAACCAAAAATTAAGAAAGTAAATATCCTAAATATTTTTGAGAAATTCAATGATTTTTGAATTAGATATACATACTACAGACATTCCTAATTAAATGCACAAGAAATATTTGAAAGTATTTGACTCGCTCTTTCACTAAATAGAAACTGTTGGCTAAAGAAGAGGCTGAATCTTATTACTAAAATCAATAATGATGTTGCAATTTCCAAAGTCACCGCTGTTGCTTCTGTTCCCAATTATCAATTATAATAAAGAAACAGGAGCCGCTAGCCACGTTCGCCTTGCAATAAGACCTGAAAAATTTACGATTAATATAGTTTCAATTTCAAATGATTTTAGAACAAATTTCTTTTACTTATCTTTTTCCTTTTCTGTTGAGTGGAACAAAATAAAAATGTCATGAATGAAACATTTTAAGAAGTTAAGAATTTTTATTGTTATTCAAAAATACAGTTTTATTATTTTGTCACAACAAAACAAAATCTAGGTAAAGCCGCACTTCATTCTCAAATTTATGATATTTTTTATGGTTCACGGTCAACAATGTGAATTGAACTCGAAAGCAAACCTTTGTCTTATTTTATTTGGAATTATACGTGTACACAAAAATGCACACTTTTTGATTTATGATTTAAGTTTTATTAATGATGAGAGCAATGTAATAATTAAATTGGCCATATGCACAGCTATAATACCAAAATATATTTAAAGTGCTTAATAAAAATTAAGTTTTTTTATACACGTACCTAGTAATGATTATATGATAAAAGCTATAAAATACCGCAAATAAAAATCTTAAAGAAATAATATAAAAAAGTTTATTATTGACAATTACACCACACTTAGCTCAGAGGCAAAAACCACTTATTTAGAAATATTTGTGCTAAATTATTTCACGTACATACATAAAAATAAATTACAAATATGATTACACATGATTGTTGGTGCGCACATTATGGAATGGTGGATATAATCTACCTAAATTAATGTATAAAAACTGCATGATGTATTGTAATGCCACGATTTTGGAAAGTACTAAAAGTACCAACTAAGAATTTATTATCTCCTCCTTCGTATCACTGTAATTAGTGGCAGGGTAATTTAAGTTGTCACGATTTATCAATTTAAATTCTGATACAAACTTTAGTGTACTAATTTCATTGACACATTGTTATATTGTCAGATAATATTAATAATAAATGAGACCTCGCGAATTCCGGAAACATTTTGTCTTTGTTATGAGTGCTAAATTAACTAAAGCGTTGTTAATAGTTTTATAATTTGTTCTGTTACCAAAGACAATGAAAAAATTCTAAGTCAGTGCGTCTGTGTCTGTGTATTTGTGGCATGGAGCTATGTTTTTATGAATTATAACGCTAAATTTAAATATTGATTTTATATTTAAGACCTTAAGAATAATAAACGAACAGTGTGAAGTTTACGACTACAAATGTTGACAAGAAATATAAAGTGAATATGCATTAGTAGCGAAGGATCCTGACAACAGCTAATATACAAGATTTATTTATGATATCAAATAAAGCCCTGATTCAAATAATTTTTATTATCTGTACCAAAAAATCAAATTGCCACCGGTATAAAACCAAATTCTACTAAGCACTACAAAATCAAACAAAAATTATAGAATAATAATTTATTTGAGTTCGAACAACAACATTCAAATATTTCGATCTTTCTGTTCGAACAAGACTATTCAGAAAATAGTAACCCTATTTTCCATGGCCAATGACAGACAATCAAAGAGACGTCTAATGGCCTGTTTTTTTATTACATCGGAGAGACCAGAGAGATCAGAGAGATAATATATTTGAAATAACCGAACACTTTTTATTTGAAGAGACCTTTATCAGATTTTAACACATTAAACTATTCAAATTGACAAAACCACTATTTTGTCACACATACTACGACCAAGAAAATTGATTACTTACGCATAAATAACTAATATAAATACACAAAAATTGAATTAAACGTAAATTAACAAGAAACAAATAATAAAATTAATTAAAATTATTTACAATAAACTTTAAAAAATTAATTTACAATTTATTGTCTCAGTTTATATAGCGTTCACCTTTATGGAAGGGAAACTATGTATAGCACTGTACTACCTCAAATAAATTTTAGATCCAAAAACAGCAATCTGTGATTTGATCGGATTTAATAAGAAAACGAAAATCGTATTGATCCGAGAAAATAAAAAAACGCAAAAGGCTTGGTTTATGAAAGGCATTATTTGTGATAAGTGGCAAATTAGCGCGAAACGCAGAAGCAGTTTTACAATCGATTTTACAAAAAGAGATTTGTCAAATAAAGTGTAGGTAAATGTTCGATTATTATTGCGTATTCTAATGGGCTATTTGCATGATAAACGGCATTTTAAACCGATTTTACAAACAAAAAAATAAAAAGTCACTTCAAAACAGGTACTAAAAGTACTAACGATGAATGTTCAATGGCCAATACTATGAAATCGGTAGCTCATCTTTTGAGAATCGCGTTAAGCGCTATATTACGCTTATCACAAATAATCCAATCAGGATGTATAACTGATTGCCTGGTATTGGTCAACGAACATCCTACACTTTTTTTAGAATTGATTTTATTATAAACACAAATTTTTTTTCTTTATTCTTATGACAAATTTTAAACATCTCTGCGATTACCTGTCATGCGCAATCCAACCGATACAGCTTCTCCAGTTAACTATATTTCAACAATTCCATTTTTAATTTTTCTGAATTAATTTCTATACTATAAATAATTAAATAAGTAGTTTTTTGCGGATGTTAAGTAGTTTGTGAATAGTTTGGTACTTTTACAAATACATCGACATATTTTTCCAATTATCATCAGCCATAATACAGGCTACCAGGTTTTTCAGAAATCATAACCCGATTAACTTTTTGACTCGGAAGTGGTAGATCCAGATTACACCTTGCTTATCATTGGGTTAAACAATATTTTTAGATACATTGGCAAAATTTAAGTCGATAAATATACAGAGGATTGTTCAGTTCAAAAATTTACATACACATTTCATTCGAAATTTTAAAATCCAATTAAAAATATTGTGTCGCTGTTTATGATTAAGATCACCTGTGGCGCTACTTTAATCTATTCATTGTCCATACTCAAACTAACAAACAAATTGTCATAAATTCGACACTAATCAAACTTGTCAACTTCAGTCGCATTACTTAAGTCCACAAAAGATTTGTTTTCTCCATATAATCATTTCCTAATCTTCTTATCTTGCTTCGTTTTTTCCGTCCTTCTAATCCAAACCGAATGTAATATGTCAATATTTTGTAAGGGCCAAGGATAATCCAACATTCAATAGAATTTTTTCTCAAATTTACCTGAAATAATTTTTTAAGAAAATTATAACCGGACATTAACACAATTACATATTTTTAGAGAAAGTGTCGTTCTTAAATAAACCCGATAAAATTAATAAGTGTGAAGGAAACAAAATAAATAAACAAGGATTTTTTAGGGCATTCTTAGCTATAAGATTAAGGGTCTTATTTGCAATAATTTATATATATGTATATATATATATATATATATATATATATATATATATATATATATATATATATATATATATATATATATATATATGTCTCAAACTGTGAAACAATATTCTTAACGACTGCTAAGGCCCTCAAATTTCAATTTTCTTAATTATAAATTCGTACCCAGAATTATAGAATTGTTTTATTCGATGTGCTGTGATCTCGATGTGAAGAACTCGAAAAAACATTTTTTGAAAATTAACAAATTTTTTGAACAATTTTCGAGAAATGATGATAACCGATAGTGGGCGAAGACTAATTCGTCAGTTTGTACGATGATGAATTCATTACCATAAACTATATCGAATGACACAAGAACGGTATTAATTTTTGTATCCCGATTTAGTGACATTAGATTTGCTTTTTATAATAGAAACATTATTAAGAAATTAATTTTTAACAACATAGAAAAAACAGATATCCTTTCCAAGTCAGGTGTTTACAAAATTGATTGTAATGATTGTAGTTTCAGTTATATTGGACAGACAGGACGTAATTTTAAAATCAGAGCCAATGAACATTTATCAGGGCTTAAAGAGTCTTCTTTTCATAATCATTTAATCCAACAAAACCATTCCTCATCCATGAATAATTTAGGTATTTTGCATATACAAAATAAAGGTAGGCGTTTAGATACCCTAGAATCATACGAAATTAGGAAAGCTATATTTTTTAACCAAGATATCTTAAATGAACAAAGAGAGATTCGATTTTCACCCCTCACTCATCCTGTGTTATTTCATAATCGACCTTCATAAAATAATATTCTCTTTTATTTCTCTTTTATTCTCTCTTTTATTTTTACTCGCACCCCTAAATTATTTTATGATAGATGTTATGCCTTTTTTCTTCAATTTGCTTATATTTTTGGTTTGTATTGGTTTATTTTGATGGTAAAAATTTTAGTTATATATATTTAAATTTTTTTTTTTTTTTTTTTTTTTTTTTTTTTTATGATTGTTAGTCTTTGTGTGTTTTTATTACTAGTAATTTTATATTTAAACCACCATTTTTGTAAGTAACTGTTAGTTTAACTCCTGATGAGGACCTAGCAAGTCGAAATCGATTGAGAATAAATTGTATCTCAAATTTGCGAAATATTAAACAAGTGTTTTATTTAAAATAGTTCAATCCTACAAGCTCCACCATATTCTTAGAAAATTTTATTAAAAATTATTTAATTTCATTCAAAATACTCCAATTTTATATTTTGCTGGCCGTCAAGCTAAAATTCGTCCGACAAAGTATAAAATTAGAGTTTTTTGAATGAAATTAAATCAATTTTAATAAAATTTTCTAAGAATAAAGTGGAGCTTAGAGCTCCGAACTATTTTTTAATTTTTGTTGAAAATGAAACAATTTTGTTAAAAATTGGATTTGACGGTTTGAAATGCCGGTTGCATGTGGCAATGCCTTTAGGATTTCTGGGAATTCGTTTCCCGAAATCATAGATTTTCTACCACGCAAAACGCATGGATGGCAACATGAGTTACAACTCATGGCTTTTTGTGGCGTGCCAGTGGGACAAGGCATAGAATGGTGGGAGCTGTTAATAATCAAATTATATTTTATTTAATATTATATAAAATAATATGTTCTCACTATTGTTGGTTGCTGTTTCTAATAAAATATTCAAATCACATTCACTAGTAAAATATTTCACATGGATCTGTCAAAATGTATCATAGGGAACGACTGTAATAATTTGGATGAGTGAGTTTTATGCCAAAAATGTATTACGTGTGAATATATAACATGGTATTCGGGCACGGCCCTTGTTTAAATACATATAAAATTTCAAAGAAAGAAATTTGATAATAAGAATAAAACAAAAAAACTTGTTGGTTAAATTATACAAAAATGTAAAATGGTAAAATTTTATAAAATTTATCATTAAGTAGGTCTTCAAATTTTATTTGAAGCTGTCAAATTTTGAATAAAAAATTTTAAAAATTTAAAAAGGAAATAGTCTTTCTTGTGGCTGTCTATAGATAAGTTGAAATCAAATTGATGTTCCGCAACGTTTAATGGTTTGACCAATCTATTAATATGATTGTTCTCCTAGTAATTTATGTACAGGGCCGTCTCTCAATTGAATTTGTATGTTCATGTCTACTTACCGATGTCTTCATACAGTAGTTTTCTTTAAAAATAATCAATTTAACTTTGAAAATCAAAAGAATAAAAAAATTACCGATATATTATAAATGCGACCGATTTCCCACTTGATTTTCCAGTTTGGTAACGAGCAATTATGGCGTCATGAAGTTCTTTATTTCATAGATACAAATAGAAAATAGTATTTGTAACACACTGTAGTTTATTTTATTAGAAATATGAATAGTAAAGCATAATGCCCTTCGATTAAAAAACGACAAAATACATTTTTAGATTTTCAAGTAACTCGTTTTTTGGAAACGATAGTATTTTAAATTTAATTTATATTTGCACTTTTCACGTCAACTAAAAAAACTAATATTACTATCCAGCATCGAATTATCGTTATCGGTTATTATAGGTGGAATAATGTCTAAATCTACCATAACAAGTACTTTATTTGGCATTTTCTTGCCAAACAGTTTATCAGTGGTAGACTAAATTCTCCACTAATCGGCACTGTATGGTATTAGCAAACAAAGTTGCGAAATTGTGTTTCATTATCGACAATTTTTCAATAAATTATTTGACATAAATAACAAAAATCCGAAAATAAAAATCACGTTGACATGCAAATAATTTAAATTTAAATCACAAATCGAGGGCGGAAAGTGACCCGCATCAAGATAATTTGTTTTTTGAACATATAGTAGGTATAGTTACCATGAATTTATTGTATTTTAGTTTCCATTACAAACTACTTTTTAAAGAAGTACAGACAGTTTCGACAATTTCAACATAATTGACGATTGGGTTAAGGCCGATGCACATAGGATTTAAGTTAAATATTTTAAAATTTATGAAAAACCGTAAACATTGTCACAATGAAATTAGTTGATGAAATTTTAATAAAAACTTAAACAGTAACTTCAAAGTTTAGTTTTGGCATTTTGGTTTGTGTTTTTTTTGTTCGCAATATGACTGAATAATCGAAGACATAAAAAAAAATCATCCTTACAAGAAAAAAAAGAAAACTTTTGGCTTATAGCCTAGCTATTAAAAAATCTTATTGAAAACGAAGCGGACTAGAATGAAACGAATCCAAAGTCCCTCGGGCCTTAGCATGCTTTTGATGGGGGCTATCGATGTTTGTTTTATTTCCGAGAAGCAGAATTTTCTATATATTTTGTACGGACCCATGATTTATCATAGTTTACTTTGTTTCCAACACCGTATCCCGTTCTCTACTTTTCGTACTCCTATAGGTATAAATCTCATTCGCTACTGTCAAATTCACTACATAAATTTATTCGCTACTAAACTTGATGTCGATTAGGATCGGCGTTCAGCGTTTGCAAAAATAGGTAATCGAAAAATGCCGATCAAAAGGTTTGATGGTGTTTGACGGTATTTTTCATTTAGTCTAAAGTCGGTCAAAACCGTGGTTTATTTTTCGCTTTATAATATTTCCAAAAACACATCAATTAGTAAAAAAATTAATTTAGAAAAATTACGAAAATCTACTAAATTCACAATATTAAAAAAACGGTTACCGGTATATGCATTTTTTTGTTCTACAGAATCAGTTTTGGTATTATTCTAGTCTGTTATGTATATTACTCATTCGAAAAACTTTGGGTGTTTTCTTTTATTCATTCTGGAAATTCCAGACATTCCGAAAGAGCCATAAATCGTTCTTTTATTCATTCCGTTCCTCCTATTCCTTTTTTACTTCATTCTTTAATTTAATCGGAGTATTCAGAATGTATTTTTTTTGTACTACATCGAAAGGTGGAATAAAAAGAATATTTCATTTGACGATTTGAAATTATGTTCGATGTTTACAATTTAAATGATTAAATTGAATTAAATCGTACATGTTATGGAAAATGAAATTATTAATTATGATACAATTAATCGTTTAGGGCGTAAAATAAAAGAATTTTCGAAAATATCTTTAGTTTCATTAAATGAAAATAGTTTTATATAGAGCTTGGCGATACAAAAAATCCCAGGTTATATTTTTCAAGATATATGAATTAAAATTAATATTACATTATGTATTTTCACGTACAAATTATTTGCAACTTCAATTAATTATAATGAAATTATTTATTTAATAAACTTAATTTGTTTCCTAATTTTAAAAGTGAAAAAAATTCATGCTATGGAAAATGTATTCCATTTATTCCAATCCGTTCTTTTATTATATTACGTACGGAATATTCCGAGGTCACGTGATCAATATTCTATTCCTTCTGTTCTTTCTTTAGAATGAATAAAAGAAATTACCCTTTAGTCTCATGAGTAGTAACTAGCAATACACGCTCATTGAATAATTTACTATTATTCTGTTGGTACGGTGAGTAATAAATTCAAACTACATGACTACTAAAATAAATCATCGTGAATTTTGTTTTGCTTTCTCCACGGACAAAAGCATATAGTATTTAATAACTTTATTACCAAAGTGGACTAGCTTATAGTACTCGTACATAATACATCAAGGAAGTAAAATAAGAGATTATTGCTCGATTGTAAAAATCTGTCTCGGGCGGTAACTGAATGAGAGCAATAATCGACATTTACTCCTGAAATCCCGAGTTTTTAAGTTACAATCGAACTTTCATTGAAAATTTGTTTCAAAAGGTTGTTTCAAAAAATTAAGCTTGCATAATATTTTCATATTCCTTATATTAGTATGTACAATTCCTTACAAACAACATCCGAAAGAGTATCCCTTCAGATTTGGAAGAACCTTTTTAAATAAGTAGCTTGCAAACAATCATTAAATTATAACACACAATAAAATGGCATTTAAATAATAAGCTATAAAATAGAAACCTGTATCGATATGTCTTAATCGGTAAGGAGAGGCGGTAAAGAAAACCATGTTTTGCTAATAAGCTCTATATAAATAAATCGATAAATCAGCTCCATTTTCGAAAAGTATCAAAATACTGCTACCATTAACGCGATTAAGTGGCGACCTCAGTTGGTGGCGTTGAATCCTAAAAATATGTGAATATTTATTAGGAATGTAAGGATAATCTTAATACATCACGCTACTCACGCTGTAGATCCAGTCCAGACATAATAACAATATTGAATAATTCAAATAATTTGAAGATTAATTGCTTTACGAGTGTGTTCAAACTCAGTTCCAATCTGGATTCTACGTAAGTAATTATAAAACATACATATATTTAAAATTCATTCAAAACAAAACAAAAAAAATGTTTTCAAGAAAACTAACCAAACTTTATACTGGCGTACAATGGTATGCTTCTTCCTCGGTTTCTTCATTATTATTATTTAAATAATTTTTTTATTGCATTATGATGAGCAAAAATCGTGTCACAGCGGGGTATTAAATTTTTAGATAAATCAGAGAATCTTCGCGCTTACCTTTTCTTATATTTGCATCTCTAACTACGATGAGATGCGATATAAGGATAAGGATGGGAAAAAATCCAGAAATAATTTAAATTAAAAAGTAAAAATTATAGGAATCATCGGTTGGTGAAATGTTGAATACTCACATGTTGTTTTTCGCGATTTGTGGTATAGTTGTGAATAATATTTAGATTAAAGGTTAAATTATAATAAATTAGGGTTCATTATATAACTTTGTATACCTAATTAAAGTTAAAATGCAGGATTGCCCTCGTATTTTGAATAAACCAAAAATATAAAATATATTTATTTACACATGTATTATATTGAACATAATATTCACATACTACTCATATAAAAGTATACAACCTTATTAGGTATTAATATTATATATATAAATACTTACATATGTACAAATTCAAACAGAGAAAGTCTGATGAACTATTTGCCATCGTAAAATTCCCACTCAAACTATGCATAAGAAACACATTTGAAAAAGATCAAATAAATAAAAAGAATAAAGCAACAAAAATTCAATTACCTGAAATAATAGAGTCATTAAATTTGATGAACAGAAATAATTTTCAGATGATTAATAAAATAATTATTTACAATACGTTTTTTTAACTAAATCAAAAAAAAATTGAAAACTATTAATTTTGTGTTTTTACCTCTATTTTACTTGTGTGTATAACGTTAAGTTAAATAGACATGAAAAATTAGATAAAACGAATACATTCAATCAAGATAAAATTTATTTACAATTAGACGGGTTTGTTTTTATTAAAAAAAGGTATTCGATTCTTAGAAGAGGTCACATAATTTATTCTCCATATTCATAAAACGGCAATTTCCATTATTTCGGACAATGTACAGTAGTTGCAGTTTCTGATATCAGTCTTCAGTAAAAAGCATGCACGACTAATTATTGTACATTGTCATTTTTACCTCATAGACATTTTACACATTGCACACGTTTTTTGGGAAGGTTTTTCTTGGCGACACGAATATTTACTAATCCAAAATAGCCCAAAAACCACTTTGTGCAAAATTAATATTTTACTCGTACTTACATATATGTATTTCGGGTTTATTGATTTTCTATTCTATCACTATCTCGTTTCAACAAAATATGGGCTTGCCCAACTTTCAAAATAAATGACTCATATATAAATCTTTATATGTATATTAAATCTTACTTTTCTAGAAAAACAAAATTGAATTTTAAAATATTCTGTAAAAAGGAAATCCAGTTTTATGGAAGAGGTATCCGAAACCTCCCGCCTTAGGAAGATTCTTTCCAAAAGTACATCTAGTCCTAGTTTTTTGATAAAACCGGACGGATCTTGGACAGCTTCTAGTGGAGAATCTCTGGAGCTTCTCTTCGAGACACACTTCCCAGGGAGCTTTGAAGACCTGTTGGTGCGTAGCAATCATCAGGAATTACTGTCAGTAACCACAGAGGATATCGTAACCAGAAAACGGATCCTTTGGGCACTGAGGGGTTTTAAACCATTTAAATCGGCTGGTCCGGATCAAATTATACCAGCGGAACTTCAAAACAACTCAGTAATTATTCTTCCTTACCTGGAAGCTATATTCAAAGGGTGTTTGAAGCTGGGCTATATTCCTAGGTACTGGACGGAGGTCAATGTGGTGTTCATACCGAAAGCGGGGAAAAGCTCACATGTCTATCCTAAGGACCTAAGACCAATAACTCTATCATCCTTTCTTTTGAAAACCTTGGAAAGGCTGCTGGATGTATACATCAGAGATAAAATAGGTGCCAGGAAGTGGGCATCGTCTCAGCATGCGTACACAAAGGGTAGATCTGTGGACACGGCTCTGCACGCCTTGGTGTCTACGATTGAAAAATCGATTAATTCGAAGGAATTCTGTTTGGTGGCCTTCCTGGATATAGAAGGCGCCTTTAATAATGTGAAAGCGGAGGCAATCAAGGAGGGATTGTCATTTTTGGAGGTGGACGTTCCTCTGATAGGGTTAATCAATTATATGCTGGGAAGCAGGATTGTTAGCTCGAAGTTGGGGGACTCCACCTTCAAGAGGCGAGTAACTAGGGGAACTCCGCAGGGGGGGGGGGGGGTTCTGTCCCCTCTTCTCTGGAACATAGTGGTAAACGGGTTACTACTTGAATTGGAGAGAGAGGGTATTGGAGTTATCGCGTACGCAGATGACGTAGCTTTAGCTGTTACCGGGAAATTCCTGGGCACGATTGTAGACGTAATGCAGAATGCGCTTACCATCGTTACGAAATGGGCTGGCAAATGTGGACTTGGTATTAACCCGTCCAAGACAGAGCTGGTACTCTTTACTAAGAAATACAAAATCCCGGTAGTTGTCCCTCCTACCTTAAATGGCACGAGACTTGCTTTTACTGATAGAGCTAGATATCTGGGCATTATCTTGGACAGTAAGCTTAGTTGGAAGCCCAACATGTTGGAGAGAATAAACAAAGCTACTATTGCTTTGTACTCCTGTAGGAACGCCATTGGTCATAGATGGGGTCTGAAGCCGGAGCTGGTACACTGGCTCTACACCGCCGTAGTGAGACCTGTACTCATGTACGGGGTGGGTGTTTGGTGGCCAGCTCTGGATAAGGTAATTTACAAAAGTAAGATTGAGAGAGTGCAAAGAACGGCCTGTATGCTTGTTAGCGGGGCATTGAGGTCGACACCGACAAGTGCCTTAGAGGTTATGTTGCACCTTCTTCCGGTCGACATTTTTGGCAAACAGATGGCGGCAAATACGGCTGTACGACTTGCAGCCGTCTCTCAGTGGAGGTGTCTTAGTAGAGGACACTCTACTATAGTCAGATCGTTGAAGGATGAGCTGGCGAATCTTGACTACATTAAACCTACTCTACGCTTCGAGAAGCGATTTCGGACCTCCTTCCCTTCAAGGGAATCCTGGAGGGATAGACCGTTATTGGAAACCGAAGCGTTGCAATTCTTCACAGATGGCTCCAAGCTAGACGGCAAAGTAGGAGCTGGAGTATTCTGTGACAAATTAAATGTAAATATTTCTGTTCGTCTCCCTGATTACTGCAGCGTGTACCAAGCTGAAGTCGTAGCGATTGAGGAGGTCATGACGTGGTTGAAGCATAATGTGTTATCCTCAGACGATATCACAATCTATGTGGACAGTCAAGCGGCGATCCGGTCGTTAGAATCGGTGTCTTTGGCGTCACGGGTGGCGTTGAGTTGTCACTCATCTCTAAATGAGATGGGTGAGCATTTCAACATCCAGGTAGTCTGGGTCCCAGGTCACTCGGGCGTCATGGGGAACTGCAGGGCAGATGAACTTGCTAGGCATGGTACGACTCTCCAGCTGCAACCGGAAAGGGCAAGTCTGGGGAGGCCTATCACAGCGCTGAGACAAGCACTTGGGAAGCAGGCGCTATCCTCAGCGGGGGAAAGGTGGTCTAACGCCCTCACCTGTAGAGTTGCAAGACAAGTTTGGCCAAAGCTGGACTTGGGGCGCACTAGGGCATTAATATCCTTACGAAGACGTGAATTAAGAACGGTCGTAGGAATTCTCACGGGACACTGCCTTTTTGGAGAACATGCAAGAAGGCTGGGTCTGGAGGCTAATGACTTCTGCAGAAGCTGCTTGGACGAAGAGGAGGAAGAGACGTTGGTCCACTTCCTTTGCTCGTGTCCAGCATTGGCTCTCAGAAGGCACAAACACTTAGGTAAGTTCAATATGGACTGCCTCTCGGATCTCGAAAACATTAAAGTGCGGGACGTCTTACGCTACATAAGTAGCTCGAAATGGTTCCAATAGGGGTAAAAGGGGATACATCCTGTGGTATCACAATGGACCGTCACCGGTCTAAGTGTGCGTAAGCAGCCACTCCAACCTAACCTAACCTAACCTAAATCCAGTTTTGAAATTAGAATGGAACCTTCCTTTTCCATAATTTCTTTATTTGTTTATGCATGGATAGTTACTTTACTTTCAATTTGGGTATTGTGGCTCTTTTCTAAGTGGATGATCAATTTTTTTTTGGAGATGGACACAGTGAGTTTAAAATAATTTTTCATTAAATCATAATAACGGAAAGGAATCCATAATACATTAAAACTAAAATAGTATAAATCAATAATTAATATATTTTTATTAGTACTAGGCATAAATATTTTTTTTTAATTAAAATAAATTTTATTTATTTATTTTATGTAATTATAATCTAGTCTCCTGGACTAATGAGCAATTTGTTTCTGACTTAATTTACTAACTTAAATTAATTTATGGCTTCTTCCCATTGGCGTTCCATAGTGTATGGTAAGTTGAAGTAAACCACAACTTTTTAGTGGATTTTAAATCAGCACAATGCTGTTTAAACTAACAATTGCACCAACTCAAAAGGTTTGGTTCTTGACTTTAAGGCCCCTGTAGAAGTCATTGTTCCTGATATACAAAGGTGTTCCTTAATACCATATTCTGAAATCTTTGGATAATATTTACGTTGCTCTGTTTGGTACAACGCCAAAACTGAACAACATACCATAAGTCCAAATCGGTTTCAATATTTGCTAATAAAGTAGAAGCGTGTTGTATGTTTATAATGAAGAGTTCCTTCCCATCAGCCAATACATATTTCTTTATTTAAATCTTAGTTCTTCACTTTTCTTCTTGACGTGTGCTTTTCATCGTAATTTAGCATCCAAGGATATGCCGAGACACTTAGCTGTTCGCATACGGTACTATTTTTCGATTTATGGTAATCGGAATATGTTCGAATCGTCTGTTTGTGAAGTTGATGTTAACTGATTTAGTATATCATTTAGTTTTATTCGCCATCTATTTTCCACTTATATAGTATATTTGTGTTATACGAGTAGCTGATTGTAACTTCTGTGTTGACTCTTCGTTACATTTCCAATAGATTAGATTACTGTGTCATCTGCAAAAGTCACCACTGTGTTATTTTCTAATGCAGGAAGATCATAAGTGCACAGTATAAAACCGGTCGTAATACACTGCCCTGTGGAACTCCTGCGTGGATTTCTTTTAATTCAGAAAAGGTATCATCTAACTTAATCCTGAAGAATCTATCTTTTAAGTAAGATTCCAGTATTTTAGCAAATTATTTTGGTAGAAGATTTTTTAACTTGTAGTTAAGCCCTTCATGTCACGTTCTATCGAAGGCTAGTGCTTTCTCAATTATACTGGTTATTCTATGTACTTGATCAATTGGTGAGTGTTGGCTACGAAAATCGGACTGATGATTTGGGAGCAAGTTTTTACTCTCGATTATCGGATTTAATCTTTTTACCAGTAGCTTTGCCTATAAGACGAGGTTATGTGTGGTGGTTTCCCAGGTTTTGAGATCATAAGTACTTCTGTAATTTTTCACAAGCTTGGTACATATTTTATTCTAAATGCTACATTTATAAGATTTTGCAGCTCCACTAGAGCTTTCCTTTTTTAGACAAAAATTGAGTTTAATGACAAGTTTTCTAATTTTTCCAACAAATTTTTAAGTTTCATTGCAGTTTTCTTTATGGAAAATACTATGCATTTCATTTTCAGCTACACAACACTCAAAAAGAGCTAAATATCGTCAACATTTTATAATAACAATCGAATGATTGTCATCAAATTTTGGGAACATGTAGGCAAAGGCCTAAAAAACAAAAGTTATATAGTGTTGATGTGCGATTTTTCCCTGAGGATGGATGCAACCCCTTCTGGAGGGAACAAATTGTGATATTCCAAATTACCCCAGAAATCTATAGAGCAATGAATTCTAAGCCAAAAATGTTACTAATGTTTTATCTAAAAGTCAATACTTTTCAAATTATTCGCGATTAAAAATGTGGGTTTTTCATCAAAAAATGCACACTTTTGAACGATTTTTCAAGAATAACTCGAAAACCTTACAATTTTTCGAAAAATATTTAAAAATTCAGTTTACGTTTATTCTCAAACTTCAACAGTCTAATTTAAGTAAATATTATTTTACCAAAGTACCACACCACAATAAAATAAAACTTAATTTATTTTCATAACAAAATTCATCAACATACTCACGTTTTCAAGCACTGACGAGTTCCTTTTCTCTAATAGCAATAAAAACTTAAAAATGAAATAATGTTTTTTTTAGTTTCAATTTATTTATTTTAGAAATAAATTATATTTTAATAAAAAATTTCGGTTTATTTATTAATTAATTAATTCATCACTTGGGTAAATTTATATATAGGTTCATATTTAAAGAATCTATAAAACTATACCTACGTTAACTTAGGCTATTGAGCGAGTGAAATTGTTTAAATATAAAAAAAAATTAATAAAAAATATATTTCAACTTCATTTATTTTGTTATCATAAATTATTATCTATATAAAATAAATTATTTAAAAGAATGATTAGCAAACGATTTAATTATTTTCAATAAAAATAAAATAAAATTTAAATCACAATCAAGTATAAAAATATTTATATTATTGTTAAAATTATTTTTTTTAGATTTTTTAGTATTTTTTTTTATACTTTTCTATTAAATTAAGAGTCAATAATAGTTATATAATAATTGTTATTTAATTTATATAATATTAACTTAATAATTATTAAATATAATATGTAGGTATACAATAAAATTAATTAATTTATTTATATATATATATAATGAATAATATAAGTAATCTGGAACTTTCTTTTTATTTATTGCTACATTAAGTTATTTCTTTATTTTGCGGTAGACTAGAATCTATTCTAAGCACGGCTTAATATTTAAAAACTTATTCAAAAAAATAAATTAGCAATTTTTGTTGTAATATTAAATTGTGAGAAAAATAGTTAATTAAAATTACTCATTCATAAAAATGATTAACGCATTTACTGTAAGGGATAGTAGATAGAGAAACATAAAACAAATGTTCGGTTCTCACACTTTCAACACATATTACGAGTATAAGACACATATACATTTAAGTTATGTATTTAAGTATACATAGTAAGACGAATGTGTGATACAAAAGAATGATGATTTTTATATGCCTTAAGAAAACCGCAACTTTCTTTTGAAAACTCCGTACAAAAACTGTTTGAATTTGTCATCCAACAACAATAACAATTTGTTAGTGATATTGTTAGTTAAATCAAATTAATTTTATTTTATTCGTCAAATACTTACTTATTTGAATTATTTTATTTCATTCATGGAAAAATTTGTGTATTGCTTATTTTGATGACATGATCCGTGAAATTGTTAACCTATGGTTTCTGCATATTTTACATGAGGAGAAAATCCCTCAAAATATAATCATACTAAAACTATAGTCGATAAATACGGATTAAAATTTAGTTGTTTTTCTTAAAGCTTGACTTAGCTCAGCTTCTAAAGATGTTCGGTTTGTCAGAATAATTATCATGTATGACAATCGGTCCCGGGTGTAGTGTAAGCTTGATGTATTCCTACTTTTCAAGATGAATGGGAGAGAACTACTTCGAAAGCGAATCCACAGTATAATAATTAAATTTAGAAAATAAATTACATAAGACATCTAAGAAATTATCAAAAACACAAATCTTTCATTCTATTTTGTTTTCTTAGGTTATATTCCTCAACTCTAATTCTTCTCAACTCTCGATTTATTCTCTCTGAATAAATAAAGCAATACACACCTATACTTTTGTTTGAAGAAGCTATCCTTATAATTGTTTGCCGTGTTCCTGCTCTGGTGGCAGGACAGTAAGAGTAAATACTTCACTTTTCGACAGTTATATCGATAAGTATCAAACTTAAAGGCGGACAAAGGCCTTTCGGTTTTAATCCCTTAATAAATATTTAAACAAAATAAAATAAACTGGTTTCTTGAAGCAGTGTAATAAATAACATTATAACCAATATAAAAAAAATATATTTTTTTATATTTTATTTAAATTAAAATGCAATAAAAAATATTTTTTTTTGTTTTTATGATTACAATTATATTGTTACTATTTAAAAAATGCAATCATTTTTAACTTTTTATTGTTAAACATGCAAATGAATCATTTTTTATGGTTAATTTTAATTTACTTTGTTGTAAGTAGAAACGAAAGAAAAACCCAAATTCAAGTTAATTTATAGTGGTTATTTAAAAAAATTCAGAACAAGTTGATATTGAACCTATCATGAATACTGGCTAGTTGGTTGCATATCTCACATTTTAATATTTCATTTAAACAAAAATATGTTTTTTTAAAAAAGAAATTTATAACATTATGTAAATAAAATTTCTATATATATACTTATATATATATATATATATATATATATATATATATATATATATATATATATATATATGCGTGTGTGAATTAAATAAATTTCAATTATTTATGTTTAGAAAAATGTTAAGCAATTTCATTGACAAATAAATAATAATACAATAAATTGTGCTTTTATAATACCTTAGCTTAGACTAACATATTACAAGAATTTTCACGTAGAACAAAAACAGCGAGGGAACTGAAAAGCTGTTTAAAGACCGTTTATAATTATAATAAATAGGAGTTTATATTTACTACGGACGATTAAAGCCACTGTAGCTCTAGACTGGGTAAAAACACTTATTGAGAAACGGTAAATGTTAAATAATCCTTTCTCAGAAGGAGTAAAAACGAAATAAAAAACGGTAAATGTTTCATGTTTAGTATTTATAAGAACGATAAATGAATTAATATAAATTAATTAGGTTAAAGCCGCCATTTCCGTTTCAAAATTCGTTTTTGGATAATAAATAAAACACATTATTAAACCATTTAAAATAAAGTAAAAATATAAATAATTTTCATCCAAAAACTATTCATCGATTCCCATTCAATATCTTTTTACCGAGTAAATAAATATTCAAATTCGATTAGATCGAGAATTAATCCAGCCTGTATAATAAATAATACTCGTATTTTTTTGTTCTACATAATCAGTCTTAGTATTATGTTAGGCTATAGTTATATGTATCTATGTAGTTGTATGGAGATTATTGGCTCTCATTTGTAATCTATTTTGTTCAAACGTGTAAACAACGGCCATATAATTACTATTAATTAAAAAAATTATTTATATATTTGACGATTATCACCGGTGTAATTGCTTTTACTGGAATAGTGCCTTGTTCTGAAAGTAAATAATTGTTTTAATTTAATTTAGTTTTTTACTTATTTGAGTTAAGCAAATTAATGGATAACATTTACTTGTGTTAATTGTGTAAAATAACAATAAATTATGGCAGAATAAATATAGTATAAAAGAAAAAATCTGTAATCGTAATCACATTACAGTTCTTAACTCTGCGTTGTTAAAGTCTGGGTAAATTTGCGAATTACGATGAAAATTTAAAAAGAAAATGGAACCAGATAAACATTTTATAGGCAAATATACACATCTATATCTATCTATATATTATATATATAAGTATATATATATATATATATATATATATATATATATATATATATATATATATATCTATATATATATATATATATATATATATATATATATATATATATATATATATATATATATATATATATATATATATATATATATATATATATATATATATATATATTTGTATATATATATATATACATACATATATATATATATATATATATATATATATATATATATATATATATATATATATATATATATATATATATATATATATAAATATGGTGAAAAATACGTGAAATCACAAATTCACTATATGGAGCCATAAATCATGTTTTAATTTTATGGTTTTTATGTCTTGAATGTGTAGCCTTGATTAAAATAAAAATTTTGAAATACTTTGTTTTTTTTGTTGTTGTTGTTGTTGAAGATACAGGGTGTCAAATTTTGAGAAAAATGATTATCATGATGTTGTATTTATGGCAATAAAAAGAAAACTAATTATCCGATAATTTTTGGGCTTATTTTAAAGGTAAGTTAATAGTGATTAATAAAAAAATATCAAAATAGTATTTTGTTTAATTTCTTCTTCTTTAAATTTCCCGCCAAAATGTTCTTTTTCAATTTTCTCAAAAAGACATTTTTTTTTATTTTTATTTTAAAGAATTCGACAATTAATATTTTACAATATATCAAAAAACTGGAACTCCGTTATTTTTTGTATTCTTGCAAAATACGTTTTAGTAAGAGCATTATTTCATTTTTATATGGAAAAACTATATTTGAATAGATATTTCTCAGTGTTTTGGAATTGTTTACAGAAAAGATAGTTTAGTTAATTTTTTTGTTTTGTTTATTATTAAATATATAATTTTGTGATGCATTTAAATTTGAGTCACCGAATTAGAAGGTGCCACCCCCTGGTTTATATCGTTTAAAAATTAGTTAGTCATGGTACCATAAATCCCTTTTATTTCTTAGGTTATTTTATTAAAGACTAAATAAAATGTGGTTTTTCCCTTTTTTATTGGGGGGTTGATTTTTTTTTTACTTGACAGGCGTACCTGTTAAACGATGAGTACTTCTTTTGAAAACAAAAAAAGAGAATATTGTTGATATAAATAACAGTTAAAATTTAACTTTTTGATTAGTTGACATTGTGATTTGTAAACAACATTTACCTAAAGAGCAAAATTTTTTAAAATTTGAAAAAACAGTGTGTTAAAGTGAGTGTAAGTTAAAGTGAGTGATAAATAAGTACTAGTGCATTAAATTTGATAATGGATACATTTTCATTTCCAAAGTGTTGTAAACCATATCGCGACTATACCGTGGGTTTCTACCGACAGATGCAATTTGGAAACTTTCTCACAACCGTTAGATGTATTTCTGGATTATTTCATAAATAAGATGAAGAATCTGTTGCCTCATTGCTTCATTTCACTAGAGCAGTCCAGCTTCTTAAAAAATAAAAAACTGGCGCTGAAGCCTACGGAGGTGATAGTTTTATGTGATTTTGCAGAAAATTATGCATTTATAATGCAAAATGCCGCACAAGGATTTCATTGGAATAATAAACAAGCGACTATTCATCCATTTTTAATTTACCAAAATTTAGAAGGCAAATTACATCACCACACGTTCGTTATAATATCGGATTGTTTTCACCACGAGACTGTAGCGGTTCACTTATTCATTGAAAAATTGATGCACTTCTTGAAAACTAAAATATCCAGTTTATCTAAAATTTATTATATTACCAATGGTGCAGTCACGCATTATAAAAATAAGAAAAATTTTAAGAACATCCTAAAATACAAAGACGATTTTAGAGTTGACTGTGAATGGCATTTTCATGCAACAGCTCATGGAAAAGGTTCATGTGATGGAGTAGGGGGTACCATCAAAAGAATGGCATCCAGAGCTAGTCTCACAATGGAATACGGCAGTACAATAACCAATGCAGATGAATTATTTAAATGGGCTAAAACGTTGAAGACAGATATCAATTTTGGATTTTGTTCAGACGGAGAACATAAATCCAAGCAAATCAAACTTGCAACTAGGTTTGAAAATTTAAAAACAGTAAAAGGAACTCACGGTTTTCTCGCAGTCCAACAGAAGATGGCTTTTTGAATTGTAAAAAATATTCGAATTCTGACGATTATCTTAAATTTAAATTGTGATTTTTAATTTGAATAACATCTAATTTTAAACAATAAAGTAAAATTATCTTTGGGGCTAAAATTTTAAATATATGTAATGAAATTTGAATAATAAATACTAATAATTTAACTGAACTGTTGTTTTTGTAAACAATTCCAAAACACTGAGAAATATCTATTCAAATATAGTTTTTCCATATAAAAATGAAATACTGCTCTTACTAAAACGTATTTTGCAAGAATACAAAAAATAACGGAGTTCCAGTTTTTTGATATGTTGTAAAATATTAATTGTCGAATTCTTTAAAATAAAAAAAAAAAAAAAAAAAAATGTGTTTTTGAGAAAATTGAAAAAGAACATTTTGGCGGGAAATTTAAAGAAGAAGAAATTAAACAAAATACTATTTTTATATTTTTTTATTAATCACTATTAACTTACCTTTAAAACAAGCCCAAAATTATAATTATCGGATAATTAGTTTTCTTTTTATTGCCATAAATACAACATCATGATTATCATTTTTCTCAAAATTTGACACCCTGTATCTTCAACAACAACAACAAAAAAAACAAAGTATTTCAAAATTTTTGTTTTAATCAAGGCTACACATTCAAGACATAAAAACCATAAAATTAAAACATGACTTATGGCTCCATATAGTGAATTTGTGATTTCACGTATTTTTCACCATTTATATATATATATATATATATATATATATATATATATATATATATATATATATATATATATATATATATATATATATATATATATATATTATATAATTATGTGTCTGTATATATATATATATATATATATATATATATATATATATATATATATATATATATATATATATATATATATATATATATATATATATGTATATTATATACATAGTTAAATACTTTTCTTAAAAAATTATAAATCAAACTACAAAAAACTGTATTTAAATTATCAATTTATAAGGAAAGTTCTCAATAAAGGAAATTGATAAATTAAATACAGTTTTTTGTAGTTTGATTTATGGTGTTTTAAGAAAAGTATATTATTTGTCTATAAAAAGCTAAAAAAAATAAAAACAAATGTTTGAATAATTTATTATTATAATGATATATTCCAGAACTTTAGTATTTTTAAATATAAGTTATTTTGACCCATGGTTAAATTAGCGTAAGTAACGGAGGGCTAAAAAATTTCAGGACAATATGTATTGTTAGAGCTGTTGTAGGTTTCTATCTGTTATGTATGAATCAGTGTATTAACAAATTGTATAACTTAATGTTTTTTTATTCATTATATTGGAAAAAACTCTCGGTCGTTGAGCACCGCCCTTAACATATTTACTTATATTTTTTATAACTTTGAAGGTTAATGCTCATAACGGTAAAAGACCGTTATAGAGAAGGTATCATCAAAAGTAAGAGTTTAAAAGTGAGAAATACGAAACTTCTAATCAGATTTAAACTGAATCAAATTTATTTTCAAATTTGTTGCTAAATTAAAACAGCTGGTTCGACAAATATTTACAACAACATTTTATCAACAACCAACCGGGTGAGAACAGAGTACTTAAAAAACCAAACTTCGGTGAAATATTGTATGGTTAGAGAAGTAAAAAAAATGACTGTCGCAACTTAACTACAGAAATGTTTGAATGCTGAAAGCTGCCAATTCGAGAAGAATAATTATGAATTGTTCATTATCACTACTAATTAAATAAATATAATGTAAGCATAAAAATTCTCTAAAAAAAATAAGAACGCTGTCTGCTTTTATCTTAGTAAATGATTCACCCTAGGATTAGCCCATAATATATATAATGGTATATAAATTCAACAGTATTTAATCGGCCCTCGTATGATCATTGGTGACAAATATCGCCCCCAACTAACCATTGGTGAACTCATTAAAATTTCTGTCAAACAGAAAAAAAAGATCATAAAAAATCAAAGAGGTTGCTAAATCAAGAAGTTTTAAAACTGTTTACCTTATTTTAAAGTTCTCCCGTTTATTGTGGAAATTAAGTGAGCGTGGTATTTCAATCTAATTTTTCAATTTTATTTCTAATTGAAAATTGTTCAAAATATTGTTCCTAGCTTTTCCAGGGATACGAATATATTATTTTTTCCATGATTAAATCTTTCTAAATCCAGCACAAAATGATATATTAACTGTTTTATATTTAGCGGTGCAAAGAACTAAAGTACTGCGCTAGTAAATACTTCTAACTATGGCAATTCCTAATGTATAACACAAATTTAGTATACCTACAATTAATTTCTAAGGCCCAGTTTTCAATGCTGCTAGCCAAATTTAAATTTTTAACTAAAGTTTAACCATTGGTGAAAGCTGCTTTAATATTGGTTGAAATAATTGTCAATGTAAAGTTTTTGAACTTTTTAGTGCAAGAGGCGGTAATTTATTTGTACACATCCTGAAAACCAAATTCTAAGACTCATTTTAAGCGATGAGATTTTGTGGTACCAAACAATATTTATACACTGCTTCAGAACAAAAAATCACATATAACTTACCTAAATCAGTTAAACAACAGATGGTGAAACTTGAATGAACTTATTTATTGTTAAAAGATTTATATCAAACATATATGTATATAAAGGAAATCTTAAAAATAATCTTTAGAAGAATCTGAAGCATATTGAAGCTTTTCGTTGGGTTGAAATTTGTATATTAACATTTGATTACCAATATTACATAACAAAAAAAAATCTAACCGTTTATTTAGTCCTAGGTATGAATAGGTATAGTGGTATAGTGGTGTCATAGATATATTTTCTAGCTGCAATCGTTATATCTTAGGAAACCGCCATCAAAATTTAAATATTTATTTAAATTTATCTCAACAAACAAATTTAAGAAAATGATATTGTACATAAGAGTATATAAATCATAAATAGCCGGAACTAAATAATAAATTCAAATAATAAATTAATAAATAAAAAAAATATCATGCGCTCATCTATAACAAAAACTTACCTTAAAAATATTTACAATTAAAAGAATTTATGAAAGTTTTGTTATTTTAAAATTTACTCATTTACCAATTAATTCATTGTTATATTATAAATTTATCATTATAGTGGAAAATTACAACGACAAATAAAATTAAATACAATAAAATTACAATTGTGTGGTACACCTTGTTTAAAAATGCGATAAAGAACATCAAAAAACCGCGGCTGTCACACAACTTTGTTTATACGAGTATTTTATTATGACGAGAGTCGGCGTGTGCTGTCAATTAAATTAATGTTCAAATAAAGTTTTATTTATTTAATTTTTTTACTTTTTAGGGGAATTTTTAAAAGATAAAAATGTATTTATGTGTATAGAAAAAAACGATTCAAATTGCACTCTACGCTACTTCAAGTCTTGCGGATTTTTCGCGAATTTCCACTTATAAGGTATGTTTAGTAAAATAATTGTTAATATTAATAAAATAAATCAAAATATCTTACGTTATTTTTCATATAGAAGAGGAGAATTGTATATCAACAGCCGAACTACTTGCAATAAACACACACATAAAAAAATTGTACCGCGTCTGCTACAGTCCAATATACATAACACCTTAACCATTTTGTATGTGTCATTTATAATTATTATAACAATATTATATTAAAGTTTTTATTTTATGTATGAATTATTTTATATTAATATTTGTGAATGAAAAAATATTTATTTATATATTTAGTTTCAGGTGTTCACCCCCAACACGTTTATCGCCAAACACATTGACTACATCTACAATTAGAAGAAAATAAATTTAGTTGCAAAACAATTAATTTGTCATATAGTAAAATAATAAAAATTATAAATTAAGAATTTTAAAAATTTCGTAAAGTTCCAATGTGCCAAAACACGTATTAGAAATAATTAAAATTTGGAAAATTATTTTGAGGAAATAATCTACTGCAGGTAAAGTAGGTGTTTACATTTAGATTATATTTTAAAAAATGTATCATATTTAAAAATAATAAACTTTTTAAAATTAAAATATTTTTTTTTTGGAAGGATCAAAGGTTACAGAATCATTACATTGTATACATACATAAATTATATGTTCACCATATGGTTTGATCTAGTTCTAAAAACACGAATTAAATGTGTATTATGTGTAAATATTTGTTAGTTATTTAAACCTTCAAAAATATATAAATTTTAAAAAAAAATATAATTGGAATTTTATTATTTTTTGCATGAGAAAATGACCGATATTATAAAAAAAAAAAAGATTTTGATGCATGTGTTAAAATAAGATTCAGATTATCTGGTGTTGATTCACGATCATAAGGGATAGACATTGGCTCTTTGTACTGTGAGAATAGTCGTGTTTTCCATGAGAACTACACTAGAACTCGATAAATTTTAAATTCCTTATATTCTATTTAAACAGAAAAAAAAAGAAATTCCTAAAGTGCCAATGTGTAGTGCATTTAACATAAATACAGATTTTAAGTTGTTAGAGCAACAAATAATTAAAATTATAGCTTATTTTTTAGTTACACTTGATAAACCCATGAATTTATCGAGTGTAGTTGCGTGTAATGACGTCAGTAAGAAATAAGAAAATATTGGTGAAATAACTGAAGGGGGAAATTTTTAAGCTTAAAATGTGTATTTATGTTGAGAACTACACTAGAACTCGATAAATTTTAAATTCCTTATATTCTATTTAAACAGAAAAAAAAAGAAATTCCTAAAGTGCCAATGTGTAGTGCATTTAACATAAATACAGATTTTAAGTTGTTAGAGCAACAAATAATTAAAATTATAGCTTATTTTTTAGTTACACTTGATAAACCCATGAATTTATCGAGTGTAGTTGCGTGTAATGACGTCAGTAAGAAATAAGAAAATATTGGTGAAATAACTGAAGGGGGAAATTTTTAAGCTTAAAATGTGTATTTATGTCAAATAAACTACATATTCCCGCTTTATGAATTTAATTTTTTTGGGCTTACATAGAGTAAAAGTAAATTAAATTTTATCGAGTTCTAGTGCAGTTCTCATGGAAAACACGGCTAATAATATACAAGGACAGGATTTCGCCAGTTAAAAATGCAGAAATTAATAAACTGAACCGAAAATATGTTTAAATATCTTGAAAACTTTTGCTATCTCGAACGATGGTTTAAGTGTAATATTCAAACCCCTGACTATCATTGTATTATTCTAAAAATTACTCAAAAAACTTTGTTTTAAGAGATAAATAATCAATCTATTCAGCTTTTAAACCAACATTGATCGAGAAAACTGAAAATCCTTTAAATTTTACATAATTTGTATCAAAATTCTAATAATTAACACGAGAACTACCAACCCCTAAAAATAACGAATTGTACATTTATTGAATTCAATTTTTTTAATTATTATGTTAATATTTTTTTGGAAGTTTATGATGAATTTTAACATAATTACTTTGTTGTCATAATAAAAGTCACCACAGATTCTCACAAACGTAATAACATAATAATTAAAAAAATTGATTTCAATAAATGTATAACCGGTCATTTTGACCGGTCGGTAGTTCTAGTGTTAATCAAGCGGATCAATAAAAAACTTACCTCTAAAATAGCCTAAGCCTAAGTCTAAAATATCCATCTTAAAAAATGTTTAAAAAAAACTAAACTACTAATTAAATTGGACCCTTCTTCAAAGTTGTGGTGAATTTACTAAATTTTTTGAAAATGTGATAAAATTAAAAAGCGCGAATAATTTATTAATTATTTTATGAAATAATCGATTTATGAGCAATTTACGTTTAAATTTTAGTAATTTTAAACCGATAATATTTGAGTTATGTGTAAAATCGAAATAGAAAAACATCGGACAGATTAACCACGGTTCGAGAAAAAAAAATAGTTAATTCATTTCCGTTTTTTTCGTTTGTGTCAGCAGATATTATATAGCAAAAGTCAAAATAAATGTTTCACTTTTAGTAATTCAATTTTTATTGTTGTACGCTTACGGTTAAGCATAAACCAGAAAAATGTTTGTCTGTTTGTTTGTTATTTCTATGCAATCTGTCGTGGGGCCAGAAGCACCCACTTCCCTTTCACAATTTTATTTTGTCTCAACGTTCTGCCTTAAGCAGTAACCAAATAGAAGACGTACGGCTAAAGGCCATGCCTGCCTGTAGAGCATATATATATATATATATATATATATATATATATATATATATATATATATATATATATATATATATATATATATATATATATATATATATATATATATATATATATATATATATATATATATATATATATATATATATATATATATATATATATATATATATATATATATATATATATATATATATATATATATATATATATATATATATATATATATATATATATATATATATATATATATATATATATATATATATATATATATATATATATATATATATATATATATATATATATATATATATATATATATATATATATATATATATATATATATATATATATATATATATATATATATATATATATATATATATATATATATATATAAGCCGACATGAATAGTTATTTCAACATCTATTACGTAAAATTTAACATTTAGGGTCAAGCGAGAAGGTGTGGCTCGATCGTAATTAGATTATGGAAAATTCGTTTTGCATCTCTATAATCAGGCTTCGATTCGAACCCAAAACTGCCGGTCCAAATGCCGCAGAGTTTGTACCATTTGCTTGGTTAAAAAAATGATAAATTTATAACAAAACGGGAACATTAAAGTTTATTTTCCCAAAGTAATTGATTTAATAGTGCATTGGTTCACAACCTTGGTGCAGGAAGTGAATAATTAAACTAAATAAATATTTAATTCAATTGTATTTCTTTTAAAACAGTGCTAAATATTAAAAAGATTAATAACTACTGTTATTGAAATTGACGAGATTTTACTTTAAGTTTAGTGTTTTTTGAAATATACTCAATTTTTAAAATACAAAAATTCCAAACATCTTAATCATTTCTTTAAAAATACTCTTATTAAATGGTGATAAACGAATACTGTTGTGATAACCGTTCGTGTAATTGAATTACGAATAATTTAAACGTTTATTTGATTAATTTCGGTTAAGTAGTATTTAATAATTGAGTGAATTGTAAAAAACTAAATTTACAGTAAAATCACGATTATTTCATAAAAAGATATAGGGTATTAGTTGGGGGATATTTTTTTGCTCAGAATTTGATCATCTTTTTGCTCATTGCGAATTTACTGAACGCTACGCAACACCCCGTAATTGAATTGAGTAATAAATCAAGCCTGATCAAAGTATGTATGAACAAAGTGGTTCACTTCACTATATCTTTCACAAATTGATAATTGCTTAATTACTGCAATCTGACAAGGTGAAGGACCTTGAGTTTTGCCGAAAAGTATACTCTTATAAATTTAAAAAAACACAAATAATGCGTCGCTATTAGTGAAATTTACAGTTTCCCAATCTATCAGTGCCTTTACCCCATTGTGACATATAATGAAATTAACTTTTGTATGTCCTGTTTGCCATAATGGGTCATGAAAAGATTATCAGAAAAGATTACACTACAGCATTTGTCTTATAATTAGTAATTTTCTTAACAATTCAAGTCAATTTTATATTGATAAACATTAATTGGTTGTGCAATAAAAATGGAATATGGAATTTTAACATATGCCATTGATATCAAGGAAACCTTAATTTGAAATATTGACGGATGCAGGTAAAATTATTAAAAGATTGATAAGAATTCAGATCGGGTGTGAAACCTGTAACGGCCTAGAAGACATTGAGCACATGCAGCCAAAAAGGGGGAAATGTTGTACTGTAGAGTTTAGAATTGTTTTTTAAAATGTTATAAAATTGTAAATAACAGGAGAAGAAAAAGTTGAGCAAAATCAAGAATCTCAAGAGCACTTCATAATTTGACCATTCTAATTTGATTAAAACCAATAATTGAGTGAAACAATGTTTTGTAGCTTCAAGGCTCATAATGAAGATTGGTTGATTTAGTTGATAAAAAACAAATAGTACAAACACAAGCCATAATTATTGACCTGATTTGTTGTGGTTGTTTTATTTCTTGTATTCAATACTACATTTCAGGTTCTGGGAATAATGTAAAAAAATCAAGATATACTATAAATCTTTTCAAAAATTATTAAAATATATATACTCGTAATGATGAAAACGATGACCACAATTAGATAGGATTTAGAATGAGTATATTAAATAACAAACATCTTATTAATTGAATTAAATTAAATTAAATATGTACCTACATATAAAATTGTGAACATATAATATTTATTTCGATCGAATGTAGGAAATTAGGATATAATACCGAATAACAAATCTATACATTGTACAAACATTTCATAAATTATTGTAAATAGTGACAAACACAAAAAATAATAATTATTAGACAAATAATAGAATAGTTAACACCAATATAATTATATTTGACGACCAAATAGAAACTATATATGTCACTGTATCACGTTGTTAATTGTTAAATATTTATTAAATGAATGGTTATATTGACAAAACCCATCTCATATAAGTTAGGTGGGCACTATTAAACAAATTCTCACGACTTAAATTTATTCTATATAATGTAAGTACATTTGCTAAGCTTTTCTTTACGTCTAGAAATAATCCTAATTTACAAATAGAGGTTTTATTTTTTATTTGATATGAAGTCATACCAATAAAACTAAGCGCGCATGTTTAACACAACTTAAATTTAGATATCTCAAAGAATCGATGACGATGAATAACAATATTGAAAATGTATCATCAGGGCAAAAATATACCCAACTAAAGTAAAAGGTGTGTTCTTTGAAGAGAAATATTATTAAAATATAAATAAATAATTAGCGACGAGCAAATAATAATGACTTAATTCGTAAATAATGCTACGTGAAGCGCACACCGCTAAAAAAAAAATAATTTCAATCGTACGATTTAAGATAGAACTTTCATAACATATAAGAAACAAGTTAAAATTCCGATTTTCAAAAGAGACCAAAAAAATATAAATAAAAAATATTAATTTTCCAAATAAAAAAAGGGAAAGACGAAAATTTATAAAAATAAACATTTTCTTACCTGTGTTGGCGTAAATTATCTTGTCGTTTAAAATATTTTCCACAAACTTCACATGAATATGTAACCTCTGGACTTTTATGAGTACGTTCATGTATCATCAAATTATAGGGTTTTGTAAACCGTCTCTGACAATATTTACAAATAAATTCACACTTTGGTCTCATTTTACGTCGAAAATCAGACCGACAGTCATCATTGTCGATTCGCATCACCGCGAACATTGTGATGTATTTATTTGTTTTATTTTTTATTATATATAGATTCCTTTTGTAGTATTTGAAATAAAATATAAAAAAAGAAAAAAAAATTATGAAATTATTTTTAAGCGCAAAAAACTCAAACGCGTTGAGTTTTTGAGAGAAGGTAAAAATTTTGTTGATTGTTTGTTGCGCGATTAATGTTGTTTGCTTTTCTGTAACCATAAAAATAAATTATATTATAAAAGAAGGCGTTTACTTTATCTTTTTATTAAAAATATATAAACAAATTATATAGAGGTATATATGTATATATATATATATATATATATATATATATATATATATATATATATATATATATATATATATATATATATATATATATATATATATATATATATATATATATATATATATATATATATATATATATATATATATATATATATATATATATATATATATATATATATATATATATATATATATATATATATATATATATATATATATATATATATATATATATATATATATATATATATATATATATATATATATATATATATATATATATATATATATATATATATATATATATATATATATATATATATATATATATATATATATATATATATATATATATATATATATATATATATATATGTATATATATCCAATCAAATAATATATAGGTATATTAATTACACTTATTTATATAAATTTTTGTATATACCATATTATAGGTATACAGTAAAAATTTATATTTCTTTTTTATTTAAACATTAAATTTTTTTTTTCTAACTCAAAATGAAATGAAGAAAAATTAAGCTAATTTTAGTTCTACTTTATCTCTGCATTCATTATATCAAAATTATTTTAGCATATTTGCTTAAATTTTATTTGTCTAAAATTGTGTAATATTTCCAAGTGCTTTACGATTGTTTCCTATTAGTTGGGTATTTCTTTGATAGATTGCTTGAATAAAGTTTACTAAAAAAGTGAAAAACAAATAAATACTTTGAAATACTAAATGCAATTTCTATGAATGTTCTTGTAAACCTCCACTTAAGAATTACGCTTAAAGCTAGATTGGCTCCAAAATTTAATTGTGTTGTAATAGAAATAGTTAACAGAACAAAACCATTGAATTATGATTAATTCCTGAGATGAATTGATGATATGAAATCATATGATATGAAAAGATCATAATTCAGTGGTGGGACAGGAACAAATAAAAAGTCAAACGAAAATTGAATGTTATGCATATACAGCTCCTAAAAGAAATATCATAAATACATATCCAATATATATATATATATATATATATATATATATATATATATATATATATATATATATATATATATATATAAATATAGATGAAATAGAGTGACTAAAGCTTGCTCGTGGACATATTCATATTTCCCTTTTAAACTGTTGAGGAAATTGTATTATTTGTCCAAAACGAAACATTCAAACAAAAAGAGTGAATATTCTCCATTATCCCACACCCCATTATATCAAGTTTCGGTAACAACAAATCCAACAAAATTGCAAAATTGTTAATTAAACAAAACACGAAAAAACGTTGAAGGTTATATTAAAAATATCTAATACTATTTAACAAATTTTGTTTAGATTAAATAATCCGATGACCCTTTAACATCCACGAAAATTATAAATAAAAATGAGGTAACTTTTCGTATTTTATGAGGTTATGTCTGGCGTTTTAGAAATTTTTTAGCAAGCAAAATATGGGATTTGAGCAATTTTTCTATTTAAAAATATAAAATGATGAAAATTTTGTTAAGTTGTATCGAAAATTATAAATTTATTAATAAGTTTAGTTGGTAAATCAGCTATAAATATACCGACCAAACGGCGCAGTGGTTAAAGCTGCGGCGTTTGGATCGGGAGGTACCGGGTTCGAATCCCGATAGGGGCGGGGGATGCAAAAGGAATTTTCATCATCTGATTATGATCGGTGATGAAGATGAACACATCTATGAACCCCTGTTGAGAGTGCAGAATCCATGGGCCGGCCCACCTTTCATGTCATCTCTTTAGGTTGGCATAAAGCAATGCAATGTGCAGGTGGTTTATATAAAACGGGTATATAGCCGTACGTCCTCGATTTGGCTACTACTGCATAAAGTAGAACGGTATCGAAGTACCCTATTTTTCCCTCATATTTTTGTACTGAATGAATCATCTTTAATATGAGATTATCTTTCGTATAACTTTATGCAACTTTACGTATGCCCGCCATATTTCTGGGCGCCACTTGGGAACTTATGCTAGGTGCTAGAACTGTGCTGTTGAAACTTGGAAGACCTAGGGCAGAACCTCATCTCAACTTTAGTTTGAAAGCAATTGAAAGCCACATTTTTCCCTAATAAAGGATGTCCCAAAATTAATGCAAGATTTGAATTTCCCGCCATTTGTGCAGTAAATTGTTGGCAACCATGAAAAAAAACAATTTGGCGGCTGAGAGTTTAGGGTTAGTAAAACTGGAGCGTTACACGATACAATAACGTGTTTTCATTATTCCTGTGTTTCCTGGTTGTGTACTCTTTCGTTTCTGTGATCAGAACTGGCCCCCTAGATCGTGTGATTTAACACTATTAGATTTCTATTTTAGGAGTTATTTGAACTCAAAGGTCTATGTCAACAAGCCTACAACCATCCGTGCATTACAGGAGGAAATTAAACGCTGCATCAACGAAATTCAGTCACATTTATGCAGAATGGTCATGGAAAAATTCGACAAAAGAGTGCGTACGTGCCAGCAAAACCGTGGAGGCCATTTACCCGATGTGTTATTCCTTAAATAACCCTATTCTATGTCCTTTATGATTCAATAAAAAAATAACAATCTAAAGACTAAAACCTGTGATTTCTATTTAATTCAAATCTTGCGTTAAATTGTGGACACCCTTTATAAAGAAGAAAGACAAAACAGATAATAAAGACTAATACCCTAAACAGATTTTGATTTAATAAATTCGATTTAGCTAAACTAGTTTATTCTATGTAAAAACAAAGCGATTTGTTAAAATCGAGGTTGACACACTACGACGACTAATCTCGAAAAATTCATTAAATCGGTTTTATTAAATCGCAGTGTGTCTAGAGTTATAAAAATATCGTATCTACAAATTCTGTACTAATTCATAACTGTCGTAACATAAAATATATTTTCTTGCATGTACAAACAATTTGATTCCAGCATCAGAGGTTCTTTTCCTCTCGAAAAAGGAATTATGCTATTCTGAACTTTGATTTGAACATTATCTGGAATATTTTTCTTAATACTACTTATAAGTATAGTTTGGATTTTAGAATTGATCAAAAGCAATCCATTAATAATGCTTCAGTCAACAATACAATGGTATTGGTATTTATCACTATAATAAATTTGTAAATCATCAGCATACTAATGCATTTTACAATTTTTAATTCGAATAGTGACATCATTTATATACATGAAAAATAACATGGGCCCTAAAATGGATCTTGTAGGAAAACTTGTAGAACTAAGTAACTGAAAGTTAGAGGAACAGACATGCCTCTGATATCGTTTGAGACCGATTTGATAGAGAACAGTCAATAAGTTCGCACGATGTCTAATGGAAAAAATATTGGTGTTCAAATTTTTGTAGAAGTACACCTAGATGAATATAATCAAAAGCTTTACTGAAATCCATAAGTAAAGAACCATACAACTCAAATTACCGTTTGTTTAGGAAGAACCATACAACTCAAATTACCCTGTGAATACCACCTGTAATGTTAAACAAAGCAATACTGGTGCTACGATCTGATCGATTGATGATATTTTTTGTATATGCATATATTGGACTTTGGACTAATTTTTTGAGAACCTTAGATAAAGCTGGCAAGAAACTGATAAGGCAAAAATTTGACAATCCATTCGGTTTGGACACCTTTTTTAAAGTAATTATTTTGGATTGCTTGAAGCCCTTAGGGAACACTGAATACGTAATAATATTAATTAAAAATATACAGAATGTTTTCCGTTTGCAGGAATTAATCTAATCAATTTTAATGGCATATCATCCAATCCAATTGCATTTAATTTAATCGATAATAAATAGTGGTTGAGTTCGAGCATGGTGATATCTCTAAAGCTAAACAATCCTATGTCGTTGTTGGCAAACGTTGGTGGCCTAAGATGTAGTAAGCGACGCCTTTTAATGTCCGCGGTACAATCCGTTTTTCTGTACGGAGCAGAGTTATGTTCAGATTCTTTGAACAAGCAGATTAACCGGAAGCGACTATCGGTAAGTGCGGAGAAGGAGGACCTTAGGGGTTGCGGTGTCACATCGCACAGTCTCCGAAGCAGTCATATTGGTAGTAGTGGAGTGCATTCCTATCCACCCCTTGGCTAAAGATCGCAAATCCATATACTTTGAAGAGGCGGAGGTCAACAAAAAAATAATGAGCCTGGGAGAAAGGTCTCGCACCTTAGATAACTGGCAGAAAGCCTGAGATCACGAAACCAACGGGAGATGGACAAGGAGATTCATTGAATAGCTGAGATCCTGGATTGAGCGGACGCCCGGTGAGGTTGGTTGTTACCTCACACTATTCCTGACCTGGCCAAGGATATTCCCGCCAGTACCTACATAGAATGGAGGAAAATATTGTCACCAGAGTGCATATACTGCCCAGTTGTGATTGATGATGTGGAGCACATCTTTTTCGCGTGTGATAGTTGTGTCGCCCGAAAGCGAGGATTGGAGAAAGAAGAGGGAGCATGGTCCCTAGAGAGTGGCATGGAAATTAAGCTCCGTGGAGAGGATGGTTGGAGATATATCGAGGTGTACGTGGAATTTATTTAGGTTTACAAACAGCCTTCTTGAAATCAGAAAAATTGCACCGAAACAAAAAAATAAAGTATATTTAAACGAATAAAAATACATTATTTCAGAAATTTTTTAATTTTCTTTTTCTACTCTACCTTGAATCAATTATATGATTCGTGGAACCACTAAATTCAAGGTAGAGCAGAAAAATAAAATAAAAAATAAATTTGCTTACACAGGAATAGCGCTGTGTGAATGTGACGAAGAAAAACTTGTAAGAGAATTTGACTGTGTTAGTATAATTCGCTAATAAAAACTACACAGTTCATTCTGTATATATATGTAGAATGAAAATTGTGGTACAATCAGTCCAATAATCATAAGCGCATCAGTTCGAAACTGGATAAAATCCTTACAATTTTCGGAAATATTAACTTCAAAATAAATTAATTGTTTTAGAAATTTCAACAAAATTTCAGACTTATTTACAAACAACGCAAGCGTTTTCGATCGCTTGGTGATCATCATCAGATATTCAATTTGCAAATAAAGACTAAAAAACAAAAGCATTTTTTTTTTATTAAAAAACTATCGAAATTGTTTTTATTTATATATTTTCACAATTAACAAGTTTTCACAAACTTTTAATAAACTTTAAACAAATTATATACATTTTAAGAGAAAAAAGAAAGTTTTTTTAGTCTTTAGTTGCGAATTGAATATCTGATGATCCAAGTGATCGAAAACGTTTACATTTTGTAAATAAATCTGAATTTTTGTGGAAATTTCTAAAACAAAGTATTTTTATTAGTTTAAGTACAATTTAATTTTTTGTTTCGATGCAATTTTTCGGATTTGTGGTTTCAAGAAAGCTGTTTAATAACCTAAATAATTATTAATGATAGAATTATTTGTTCCTATAGGAACAACTGTAACTGCTGTGATCAAACCAAAGAAATATCGTCCGTGATACGATAATAAACGTAACAATCTTAAGAACAAGAAAGAAAAGACTTACAAAGACAATCTTAAGTTCTACTAAATTAAATTTTTCTCCCAACGTCTTAAAAGCCTCTTGTTTTAATACTGTTTTTTGGTATTAAAGTTGGCCTTTTTCTTACTATTTTATAAAATGTGTGTGTTGCTAAGCTACACTTTTAATCCTTGGTGTAAAAGTAGGTATTTTTAATACTATAGGAGAAAAATATTATAGTGAAGACACAATAATATGTATAATGTATATATTACAAGTAAGTACAAATTATGTAATTAAAATTTCAAAATTGAAAGTAATTTTGTTGAAATATTTTGTGAAACTAAGGAGATCATGACTTTTGTTTGGTTTGACTATTGTAAGTGTCAAACTGCCAAGCTATAATTATAATATTTTTCTTGCGAACAAAATGTTTGAATCAGAAGATTTATCAAATTTACCTCCGGATGTGGTTCAAACAGCAAAGGAAATTGTATTAAACCTATTGCCATCAAAATCACGTAAGATTTACGAGTGCGCATATAACCGATTTTTGAAGTGGTGTACTGAAAAAAATGTGCAATCTGGATTATATTCAGAAAGCGTTCTATTGGCATACTTTGCCAATTTGTCTACGAAGATGAAAAGTTCGACTCTTTGGGCGCAATATTCTATGGTTAAGGCCACATTAAATTATAAAAATGGCGTAAACATCGAAAAATATTCCAAATTGCGAGCATTTTTAAAAAAACCGAATGTTGGTTACACAGCAAAAAAATCGAGGGTTCTCGATAAAGCACAAATCGACTTGTTTTTAAATTTTGCTCCCAAAGAGTCGAACTTTTCATCTTCGTAGACAAATTGGCAAAGTATGCCAATAGAACGCTTTCTGAATATAATCCAGATTGCACATTTTTTTCAGTACACCACTTCAAAAATCGGTTATATGCACACTCGTAAATCTTACGTGATTTTGATGGCAATAGGTTTAATACAATTTCCTTTGCTGTTTGAACCACATCCGGAGGTAAATTTGATAAATCTTCTGATTCAAACATTTTGTTCGCAAGAAAAATATTATAATTATAGCTTGGCAGTTTGACACTTACAATAGTCAAACCAAACAAAAGTCATGATCTCCTTAGTTTCACAAAATATTTCAACAAAATTACTTTCAATTTTGAAATTTTAATTACATAATTTGTACTTACTTGTATAATTAGTTTATAATAAGCATTTCTTCGTTGAAGAAAAAATAGTATGTGTTATTCGGATTAAAAGTGACTTTGTTTGACTCGCAAATATTTGCTTTTGCTCGGCTACGCTGCGCTTCGCCTCGCATGCAAATATAATTGCTCGTCAAACAAAGTATCACTTTTAATCCTAATGACACAATGTACTATAACCAAAATTTTAAAAGCTACTTTGAGATAAAGTATAAGAACTACATTAAAGATGTTAAGGAAAAAATAAGAAAGGATTCAAAAGATTTTTAGAGCTTTTATAAAGAAAAACGTTAAAGTTAATGGTTACCCAGCGTGTATGACATTCAAGGAACGTAGATCTTGTGACCCATAGGATATCTCAAACACGTTTTCAGAGTTGTTTCAATCCATTTTTAAGCCTGAAGGCATTGATAAGTACCAAAATCCAAACATCGTAACCATACTAATACCACGGATTAACTGCGGATATTCATTGAGCTCTAGAAGTATTCGGAGATGGATGTGGTCCTAATGGCATTCCAGCTTCATTATTAAAAGACGATGTTGGCAATTCTTTCGGTGTCAAATAATCAGAGATATAATTAAATTATTAATATTAATAATTAAATTATTTGAACTGGAATACTGACTTTGGGAAAACATTTGACTCTATTAGCTTCGAAACAGAAAATCAGAACTAATATAACCTATACTCAGCATCAACATTACCAAGTGTAAAAGTTTAAAGTTCCATCAAATAGTTAACCCTGTCATACAATAATATTAAATTTAGGTTATACTCACAAACATATCACAAGACAACATTGCAAAATAGACGAGAGATTTTAAAGTGTTGGTTTATTGGAAATAGTGTACTTCGATCAAATCGATGCACCATCTTTTCTGGAGTCAATTAAAATAAAAGCCCCATTAAACAAAATTTCGTTTCCAACTTTTAAAATCCCGGCTTAAATAATGGTGATTCGTGAATCAATATTAGTAAAATATTAAATGGCCAAAATCAACACAAATATCTATACAAGCCGCGCTAGCCCAATAGATCGAACGGATCCCCTTCACGACCTTATTAACTATGTATTTATATTTTTTTAAAGGATTTTGATTGGTTGGTGCAATTTATCAAAAAATATAATTTGAAAAAACGCTTCAAAGCATGATTGTTTTAGATTTGTAGTGCAAAAATTTTAATTCACACCACGTTGAATTTTTCTTTAGAATTTTTTTGTTATTTTATCAAAAAAGCTGAATTAAAAGTACAATAATTAAATTTAAAATTATAAAAATATAATGAGGTCGTAAGGAGTCCTAACGTAAATAATTTACTTTCCATGTAACAAAACTAGCGCCGAAAGTGGCTCACTTCATAGAGTGAAAAAATTGTTGTTCGATAGTATAAATATTGCGTCACGAGCTATAACGCATGCCTTAATTATCCGAATGTGTAATAACCATCAAATGCGAACTTAATACGATACTTTTTCTACTTATGCATGTATTTTTATATTATTTTATTTAATATTTCCCCAATTTATTAATAAAATATGCGCTCATGAATATTTATTTACGCACTTGGAAATGTATAGGGCATGGAATTTGTTTAATATAGCTAAAAAGCAAAAATTAATAAAACCAAAATCTATTAAGATAACGTTTTAATATTCTAATATGTTTTTGCTATGCGAAAATTAATTTAGCGTATTGGCATGGTATGAACTAGTGAGTAACGGATTCATTCCGTGGCTATTAAATCAACCCGAAAATTAGTATATTATTCAACGAGCATATAATGATAGCTGTTATTCACGAAGATGAAGTTTACCGTAAATCATCTGAGTGAATAACAGCCATTATATGCGAGTAGAATACGATACTTTGTATTTTATTATCAAATCCTTTAAATAAACCTAAAATAATTTCCGTCAACATTTTGACGTCTCAGTTTAATAATAATGAAAATGGCAAGAGACTACTAGATAAAATTTCAAAAATGAAATTTTTATTTGGTAGTAGTGAATAATGGAAGAAACGACTACTATATAAACTAGCAGTGAATAATGGATATCATTATAATTAAAAAAAAACGTATAATGAGTATATTATACGTTAGTCGTGGACAATAGTATATTATTCAACAAGCATATAATGGTGGCTGTTATTCACGAAGATGAAGTTTACCGACACGAGCCGATAGGCGAGTGTCGTAAATCATCTAAGTGAATAACAGCCATTATATGCGAGTAGAATACGATAATTTTTACTTTTTTATTAATTTTTTTTTTTTGTTGAATATTAATTAATTCATGTAATATCTAATATGCTACCGGTGGTTAGACCATTTTAATTGTGTTTCAAAGTATGCTTTTAGCAAGTATACGGAAACATGTTTAAAGTGATATTTTTTTCGATTGAATACAAATAACAAACCTATACATTTTTGTTTTCCCCTATGTTAAATATAAAAAAAATGCACCGACTGCTCGATTGAGAAAAATCTGGGCCCTTACAATTAAAATCGAATGTCATCGTTTTGAAACCGTTTTGTTATAATCGTACTTTTGCATCGACGCATTCGTTAGTTAACGAAGTTTATTAACAAATTGTTTGGTTGTTCGACTGCTCTTGGTTCATAGCACTAAAAAACATAATATAGATGGCGATCTAAAGAAACAATACGAAATTACATTGACTTTCAACAAGAGACGTTAATGAGCAATGACTAAATGACGGTCGATTTCAATAGTAACGGCCCAGTTTTAGAACATAATCGTTATGATTTGTATAAGGTAATTCAAAATATTTTTATATATTAAGTATTTTTAGGGGAAATAACGTGTGTAACTCGCCCGCAAAGTGTTTTGTCGTGCTTGAAAGCCTGTCGATGACCCTCGGAGAGCAATTCCCAATACTTAACATTATATACTTATGTAAACGTGTACACAATGAATTAATTTACTGATCTTTTAATTGGTGTATATCAAACATTTTGTTATTAGTATACATAACGTAGGCTGATTATTATTATTCTTATAAATGTTCTTATATTTATTTAAGTTTCACCGACGGGCCACGCATACAATAAAACGTCTTAATTTAGTTGATTCGTTCAATTATGAAATATCTATAAATTCGTTTGCGCATGTTTAAAAATAGATTAACTATAAGGCGTTGTGATGTATTGATTTTCGGCGAATCAGTCTTCGTTTAATGGATTTTCATGAAAGGAAATATCTTAGTATCGTCTTTATTTTGTTTGCAGTCTTCATGCAATAATTATTTTGTTTATTACAACTGGACCGACCGTATCGCAGGTGGTTTTACTTTTATTTTAACGACCAGGGGTCGTGACGTGGGAGACTGTAAATTTAGACAATAATTGTAATTTTATCAACAATATTTAGTATTTTTTAAATGATATTTTATATCTTCTCTAAACGAGGATTAAGTCATTGATTAAAAATAACTTAAGAGATATTTTTTGGTTATGGTATGGTTTGTAATTTAAGAAAATCATATCCAATTAAAAGAAGCTGAAATTAATTTATTTTAATAAAACGCCACAGGTAGCTGTTATGTTCAACATGCACCTGTGTTTGGGTTTTGTTATGGGTTTAATTTAGAATTTTTTAAAAAGGTGAAAATAAATCAACAGGAGTTTATTTCGCTAAAGATTTGGTAATTATTTTTAAGGGGTTTTGTAATAAATTTCTGGTCCAATTTTCAATTTTAACGCGACATTTTTTTATTAGTTTATTTAAAGCACCATATGGCGCTTGTGTCTAAATCATATTTGTATTTCAAATATACATATAGTAATAAAAATGTATAATTTATTCCCTATCGTGTATATCAAAATACCACATACATATATGAAACAAAGAAAATATTAAATTTTTGTATCCTACACAAAACCAGATAAGATCGCCGAGGTCTTCTTAACAAATCATAATAAAAGAAACTAAAACAAAACTAAAAAATTTCATTCATAATTTAAGTCACATTTATATGATTTATTAAACATTTCGTTCGTCTTGAGAGACTTTCGCGAATGAAACCAAAATAAATTTATAATATTTGAACATAAATAAATTTATGTTGTATAAAAACGTTATTTTTTCATGTTCGAAACTTAAACTATAAGAAACCGATTTATAAAGGTATTGGAATCAAAAGAATTTAGGTTGCGCTGCATAAATATTCATTTCATATACGACGGGTATGGATACAAAACTTGTCGTCGACATATTTAAAAGATTTACACGGCGCGTTTCATTAATTTATTATTAAATTTACTTTATGATTATTATTTTAACAATATATGTAAATTAATAGGGAAGTAAATATGTATAATAAATACATACATGGAAATTAGATATATCTTGAGGGAGTTTTATTTTATTTATTTTATTAATAAGTATAAGAAAATCATCAGTTAAAAGAAAGTATGTTTTACACAAGATAAATAAATATGTATGTAGGTAATATAGATTACATACCTATTTTTTTAATTATATGATCGTGAAAGGGTGGGTGATGAAGTTTAATTTATTGTTTTTTATATGCGTGATAAAGAATGCAGGTGCGGAACTACATCAGGTTATGCATGAATCAGATTTTTGGATGTAGCATGTAAGGAATTTTTATGTAAGACGAAAGATTTTTACATCGTAATTGTAAATGCAAAATTTCTGTACGAGTCCTTCTAGGAGTGAAAATTTTACCTAAACTTCATTAAACTATTAATTTCGGTAGAATTGTGTAAAACTGCTTGAGACTAAGATGGTTAACCTTTAGAACACTTAAAACAATGTTTCGTTTGGAATGGTTTAACTTAATGCACACAAATCATTAATTTCAGGAATACAAAAAATATTTTACAAAATATTACAAACCACCCGAAACCCATTTTTTTGTACACTACGAGAAGACTCCTAATAGATGTTAATCCAACAGCGGCTACACAAAAACACCCTTGCATGAGAATCCATTTAATTATCACTTTATTACTGGCAAGCAAGATAGTCCTTAAGATATTTTCTACTAATATTCCCACTACCATTGAGTGAAAATGGTGATGATGACTAGACAACTAAACAACTTCACTCATTTACATATGTTACTATAACAAATATGTAACTGTTAAGCCTCAAGATCTAAAATCAGGCAAACTTAGTTATAATTTTGTACGTAGTAATGTTTTAAAATTTGTTTACAGTTGAGTGTCGGAGTATTTGTCCGTTTCGGTTATCTCTAGTTCCTATTTGGCTTTACGCCTGACACAAAAAACGATAGCTTCCTGCATATTTAGTCGGCAATATTAAAAATTACTTATTATATATTAAACATTCAGTTTCACATACCTACTCACCTACTCACTCAGTAGTAAATAAACATTTAATTAGATTTATTTTAACCTGCTTATCATGATATTTATTTAATAATATTAAATTAATCGCCGGCTACAATATCAAAAATAAAAAAAACTACACTTTTTTTAATTAATCGACGCTAAACTGTGAGTTATACATTTTAGGATTTATGCTCATATGGAACCGCGGCCTGATGAGAAGATTGATTTTTTCATAATCATAAGATCATCAGTTCGAAACTGGATTGAATTCTCTTACAATCTTCGGAACATATTAAAATCATACAATTGAATAAACAGAATTCTGTCTATTAGTCGGTTTCGTTGAATTACTGTTCGTAAATACTAATATACTTCTCGTGTTAATTGAAACACACTTAAAATGGTCTAACCACCGGTAGCATATTAGAAATTACATGAATTAATTAACATTCAACAAAAAATTAATAAAGAAAAAATTAGCGTACACAGAAATAGAGCTGTGTGAATATTGTGAAGAAGAAAAATTGTAAGAGATTTCATCTGTATTAGTACGATTCGCTAGTACTTAACGCACAGCACATTCTGAATATATAGAATGTAAATTGTGGTATAATCAGTCCAGTCGCCGCGGCCTGATGAGAAGATTGATTTTTTCATAATCATAAGCTCATCAATTCGAAACTGGATTGAATTCTCTTACAATCTTCGGAACATATTAAAATCATATGGAACGTTAATGTATTGTTTATCTATTTAGGAAGCTGCGCTTAGCCAAACCAAATAAGTTCACATACTATATTTCTCGATATAACACATAATTTAACATCTAAACCTTCTTAATGGTACAGAGTATAACTCTTCACTCCATATAATTTAGTTATTTGTAATTGCTTAAGTGAGCAACCCTTTCCTAGTTTAAATTGAACTATTGATGGATTTTTGAACTAGAATTAAACTTTTTCGTTTGAAATTAACCATTTTTATTTAAAAAAAATAGAAATATCCGTCAATAGTTTAATTTGAACTGACGAAGGAATAACACAACGTTGTTGTAAATTTTTATATTTTTATCAAAGGAATACATTCTCTCGAAGCGAAAAAGTTGAGTTACAACATGTTGGCCCATATAAAGGGAAAGTCGAAGGGTAAACGAAAAAATACGAATATCCCTATTTTGATCGAGAAAAATGAAATCTAAAAGGTTAAAACGAAAATCGCCTATACCTCAAACCTCATAGTTCGCTAATGAGATTATGAACATTTATGAATGTTAACGGTAGAAATCGTTCTAAAATTCGAGTAATGTGTATTTTCTTTAATAATAAAATAGTTATTTATAATATTTATAAGATTGGAGAATCATCAAGACTAAGATGGCTAGGGCACGTAATTCTTTCAAAAAATCGGACCACTAAACAGGCCTTGGAGTCGGCGAAACGAATGAAAGTAGAACCTCGTGGGAGACCACCTTTTCGATGAATGGACGACTTAGAAAAGGGCCTAAACACCCTCAGTCACCGCCTCTGGCATTCGCTTACGGCGGATCGAACTATTTGGAAGAACATTATTGAGGCGACCAAATCCCTTTATGAGATGTAACGCCAGCGGAAAGAAGGAAGTCGAAAAATTTAGTGCCTCGTACGAAATGCTGGACGAGTGCAGCAGGTGCGACAACTCGTATTAATCCGAGAATCATTTTCGTCTGAGGGTCACTATTTTGTATTTGATTGTTAATTACTAATAACGTCAAAGATATCTAATAAATTTCGTATAAATAGTTTTCCTTAAATTCAAAAAAAATCAGCGAATCAGTAACAACTTTAAATAAGAATGCGAAACATGTAAAATGCATATTATGACCAGCGAGCTTTTCAAAACTTTCGTTCAGTTAAATTTAATTTAGGTGTCACTTAACAGAGCAAAAATTAGCGCGCAAGCTGAAAGAATTCTGACATTTCCATCCAAATTTTTACTCGAAAATTTTCTTAAAAATAAAACTTTACTATTCACGATAGAATATAATTATACGAATAAATGAATATTTATATAACACCCACCTGAATTACATCATTTGGATCATGTTATCTAAACGAACAAGCTATCTTATATTGAACATATAAGATATCTTATATATGTAGATGTATTATAGTTATATTTAAAATAAAATCATGAGTTTATGTATATTCGAACATAACAGCTGAAAGCAGGTCATTAGTGGAAGGGGAGTGGAACAGATCTCATATTTTTTGCTTTGTACAAAAGGTTCGTTAAAAATGTACTACTAGTATATACCATATATATAGGTACTTTAATGAAGACTCGAATGAATATCACTGTATTTGTACGAACAAATATAAATCGATTTTTAAAAAATAAACCTCAATGTTTGTTAATTATGAAAACCCAATAAAACGACCTATATTGGCGCAAAACAGTGGGTGGAAAGCTTTTTATGAAAACCCTATTTGTAGGCATTTTATTGTAATACATGAAGAATGGAAAGTTATAGACATTTAGCAAATACCCATTGTTTCTCGTTTAGTTCCATTATTCTATAAATGCGTCCCATTTATGAAACTCAAAAATCGGATTAACATTTCATTTTTAAGAGAATGGAAATATTTAATTGGTTCTGCTGTGTTGTATTATAAACATACAATTAGATAGATTTTATAAATATACTAAAGTTTGTATTATTAATATAAACATAAGTACTTATACAAATTAGAATATTATTTATATTATGTTGGCGATGCAAAACACAATTACTGAACGATGTGCAAAAGGCCACCCAAAAAAAATATTTTACTTCAAGAAAATGGAAAAGTTCAACAAACAACATGTTAAACAGGCTAATTAGTCCACATCTAAACACGTTAAAACGAAATAATCAATCATATTTAATTATAATGATTAAATTTGTAATTCTAAAACATTAAAAAAAAATAAAATAAAAAAAAACATTCGGCGTCGCACCGATCTATCCATACAAGTAGGTACAACGATTCACCAAAAAATATATAGATAAACAAAAGAACGAAAAAAATGTTTTCTCATTATTTACCTTTTAATTTTAAATCCACATTAAAAAAAAAACAATTTTGAAATGTGTACGCCTTTTTACTAAAAACATCTTTCGAAAACTACTTTTTTACTAAACTAAAACATTTATTTCAAATCTATTTTACACGATTCGAATGGATTAACGCTTTGAAAACGACTAAAATAAAAATTACAATATTAGCAGATTATTATCTTCTACATATACATACTTTGTATTATACTCTCACCATCGACACGCTCAAAAATTGAGTCATATATAATATAAAATATGTAGTCATATGAAATTATTTGAAGTTTGTCATTACTTTTATAATGAATTGAAAGAAAACACTAAAGATTTGCTTTTAAATTCCATCTCACGCACACGGCACCATTGCGCGATGAATATTAAGAAAATACAAACAAATTAAAGCGCCCACCTACTGGTGTTACGCGCGCAGTCATTGAATCATAACAACCCAATCAAATTTTTTTTAGTTCTCCTTTATTATTATTTGTGCTTTTATTATACAATATAACCAATAAGCGACGTAATTATACGTAATACAGTAGCGAATTATGCTACTCTGTTATATAGGAATGCTGCTTATATACTTGTGTATTATTAAACCACAAGATCCCCAACTAAAAGGAAACACACAATATAATAAACAAAGACAAAATATACGAGAGCGGCGAGCAGAAACACAGAATTAATAATTTATCAGGGGCGGTACGAAGCCCGGTAGCACAATTTTATTTGTCGTATTATTGTTGATTTTTATTCATTTTATTATAATTATAATACTGCGGTGCTACCATTGGATGTTACACCAAAATAAATATTTAAGAAAATGAAAGATAAAAATACCCAAACTTAATTTAAATATTCTTACCTATTTTCCTCAATTTTTTTAATTGTGGTAATAATAAATTTGTTTATCAAATTAACTTATATTCACTTTATAACGAAATGTATCACTGTTTGTATTTGTATATGAAAACAAATAATTAATTTTTATACACTTTAAAACTAATTCACATATATTATTAAATATTATAATTTAATTTTAAAAACCTTTAATTTTTATTAGTTTATAATTTTTAATAACTTATTTTTTATAATTATTAATAACTTCTGTACGCTTCCGTGCGTAGCGTATGTTGCAACTAAAATGATTTTCCGTATTAAAAATCTTTTAAGTTAAAGTTAAAGAAAAATAAATAAACCAAAATATTAAAAAAGGTAAGTCGTCAGTATATTTTGTTAAACTTTTTTTTTTATTTAAAGGTGGCTACCTATACACGGCCGTATAGTACGCTGGACTTGGAACGAGTGTGCACAAAATGAGTTGCTAGTAACAGAAGTCAAGTCTCTCTGGATATAGTAGCTGAACTGGAAACTGCTGACTTCTACTGTACTTAGCAATATATTTTTTATAAAAACATTTTTTATATTTTCAAACGAAAGACAGAAAATACGCGATACCATAATGTAAGAAAAAGAAAATAAAACTGTATAAATATACTTAACTACGTATATATGTATGTATATAAAAAACACATTTATATATATATATATATATATATATATATATATATATATATATATATATATATATATATATATATATATATATATATGTATATATATATATGTATATATATATATATATATATATATATATATATATATATATATATATATATATATATATATATATATATATATATATATATATATATATATATATATATATATATATATATATATATATATATATATATATATATGTACATATATACATATAACAAGTAGCATTTTAATGCCCCCCTGTTGCCCGAAGCCCCATGGTGCGTGTTCCAATGCAGTTTATTACATTAAAATGTATCCCCTCCTCTTTTTGGGAATGTATTTTCATATTAAAATTAGGTGAGCTACAAGATATATACTCCTCCTTCAAACTTAATCATTCACAAATGTAACTCCACCCCAAATAATTCATATATTTCGACAAAAATAAAAAGAAACACGATCATAATAAGACAATCTTGCGCTTTTGTTATGTATATTATGGTTAATATTTTATGATCTTTATATTACATATATCCGATCGTATTTTCGTTGATCGCGCGTGTACATTGGAAGAAAAGGGAAAGATATTAACAAAATAAAAAAGATTGCGGCTTCTATATTACGCGGTGTTTTTGAACATTTTTTTTTAAATATCAATGCCACTACATAAATAGCCGTGACGTCAGTCTAAAAAGTCAAACCACCAATATAAAGAGGAGAATAAAGATTTTTATTTTCCTATGAAACGTAAACAAACTTATATGGGATTTTAAAATGCATTATTTTGTGTTGTCTTTATTTTCCATTTAAATGAAAAATTTTATTTATAAATATAGTATAAATAATTTGAAATTAAATATGTTGAATTGAAGCTTGCAAACAATTTTAATTGAAATTAATAAAATTTTAATTCACAATTTTGCATTTTTTATTCTCAAACATCGTCAGGCTTCGTTCTTTTTTTAAAAATTTCTTTTCGTAGATTACTTTTTTATTACTTTACCAACGCTACTACCTAAATAGTCGTGATTTATAATAAAACTAATCTAGTAATCTACGAAATGAAATTTAAAAAAAAACACAAAACCAGACGATGATTGAGAATAAAAATCAATTTACTAAAATGCAAAATTATGAATTAAAATTTTATTAATTTCAATTAAAATTGTGTTCAAGCTGCAATTCAATATATTTCATATCAAATTATTTATATTTAAAAATAAAAATTTTCATTTAAATGGAAAATAAAGACGTTTACAATTCATAGGAAAATAATAGTATATTATACACCAAGGTTGAAAGGTATGCTATTATAGCCCGAACGAATTTATAACCCGGGACGCGGAGCGTCGAGGCGAGGTCTATACTAGCACTTCTCAAGCTTGGTGTATATACTATTTTTTCCACTTCTAGTCGTAGAAGGCACACCAACAATTATGGTTTTTTGTTGATAAGAAAATTAATTTGATAAGGGAAACACTATGTCGAAGTTGCCCGAATTTTTTACTGAATTGTAGTAAGCTTAAATTTAAAATGGCACTGCATTTTGTTTTGTTATTTGAAGTTTTAATTTAGTGGAGTCAAATTGGCATTCAACTAAAAAAGATGGAGAATGATGATTTAATTGGCACGCCACCTGAAATATGTGAGATAGTCGCAAATATAATTTTGGTTAAAAATATTATTACACTAATTTATACGTTTATGTATTTTTATACGTGGTATCTTGTAAATTTTATTTGGATTTTTTTTTTTTTATCTAAATCTACTTTATCAATATGGGGAATAATCATAATCTCCCTATCCATTTAATCGCATTAAATCTAGTATTCATTTTCATTATTAACTAGTGGTCAATAATAATAGTTATTTATGGTACTAGTGAGCAAAACGAGATATTATCCATGAGGGATAAGTTTGTCCCACGAGGCGATAGCCGAGTGGGATATTATCCCGAGTGGATAATATCTCTTTGCTCAGAAATGAACACTAGATGCAATGCGATTAAATGGATAGGGACATTATGATTATTCCCAATATTGATAAAGTAGATTTTGATAAAAATAAAAAAAAAACAAATAAAATTTACAAGATACCACGTATAAAAATGCATAAACGTATAAATTAGTGTAATAATATAAAGGCAAATATATTTTTAACCAAAATTATATTTGCGACTATCTCACATATTTCAGGTGGCGTGCCAATTAAATCATCATTCTCCATTTTTTATTTTTTTTTAGTTGAATGCCAATTTGACAACAAAATTAAAACTTCAAATAACAAAACAAAATGTAGTGTCATTTTAAATTTAAAAATGACGGATTTTTTTGTAACTTTCAAGTACCAGACTCCGATGTCACATCCCCTGACCTAACTGACATCGTCACGCAGAGGTGCTCAATTCTCTCGCTTGGGACCTAAAAAAAGGAAAAAAACGTTATCTTGATAGGAATATTCCTTAACGTGAACGTTTCTTTTTTGTCAAATTCCTATTCCGATAATAAAATCGTTCACGAACATCGAAAAAATAAAGAAAACTGGACAACAGAAAAAATGTTCTGTCAAATTATGCCATTTGACAACAATTGTAATAGTACACAAGTTTGTTTGTCAATGTAACACATGCTTTATCTAAAAATCATTTTAGAAACGCATTTCCATCGTGCATGCTGAATTTCATCAAAATCGGATAAGAAATGTCCAAGTTCCTTCCTAATTGCGCGTATTTTAGAAATTCATTGAAAAATCATTTTAGAATTTCATTTTTATTTTTCAAGCTTAATTTCTTAATAAAAAACGTTCCTTCTAACGACTACGACATATTCAGTATTCAAATAACGGACATGTCAATCCCCAATTAGTCCCTTAAAACGAGAAAACTATACTAACTACTGCTCCAATCATCGCAAAAATGTTTGTTCGTGTCCCCTCTAATTCAGTCCCTCCATAACTTATGGAGGTTTTCATGGAAAAACTTCAGTTTTACCTGGAACTCAAACGTTTGTCCGTTGAAGTGAGGTGGTCGCTAAAGTGAGTGTCCGTTGAAATAAAGTTTCACCGTATTTACCCTCAGACAAAAGACAAACAAAATGTTTGCAGTTTTTATCCTTTTTACTCAAGCAAAAAATGGGGATCCGTTCTGTAAGGAATATTTCATCATGGAATATGTCACTAACGTATAAGGTACGGTATTTTTCAATGCCGCATAAGGTAAACTATGGCAAGTTTTAGCGAAGGATATTAAAATAAAATAGATGGACAAATTTTAGTTTTAATATCTTTGGCTAGAGTTCTGTACCAATAAAATTATTTGTTTAAATAATAAGAATTGGCTCAATACATATTTGGATCAAATTTTACCAGCAACATGAGTCATCAAGTCTGGGAATTTTTTTCAATACTACAGTTTTGCTATTTGTATGTATGAGCAGAGTTTGAAAAAGGTGTCTGAATGAAAAACATTTGATAACACTTTCTCGAACAAGAATCCTGAATATGAACCCCGGAACAGGCACAAAAAGGACAATTCCAAAACGGCATGTGACCAAATTCGAAAAGTGCGATGGAAATGGTATTCTAAAATGATTACTATCAACATTGAATTTTCCTTCACTTAATAGAAATAAAATAAACGAAATATGAAGTAGTGTACCTCACGCTCCGTAGCGACCGGGAAACAAAAATATATCTATGATGGTGCAGCTGTGTTGGAAAATCTAAACATATATGTTGCTGTTTTTTATTTTGCTGATTTGTATTTCTGAATTTTGCTGTATCACAAAACATTAAATTGGAAATCATTTCTTTATATATCGATGCCTTAATGTGAATAGGGTGTAAGTCGCATTTTCAAAATTATACAGGAGCGCGAAAAAACCTAATATTTTGGTAAAAAATAAGACTTATAAAATAATAAGTAATGTTGATATAAATAAAAATAGGTGTTATTTCGTTTTAGGTAGTTTTAGTAAAGGTTTTATTGTGTAAATCAACCAGAGGCGTCGTGTTAAAACAAAAAACCGATTTTAAAAAATTTGATGTTACGCCTTATTCATATTAAACCATCGATATAGACCCCCCAAATTTGGGTCTAAAGAGCATTATATGAAGATATTTACTTCTTTCTTTTATCTGGAATACGCCTTTTCCGAAATATCTGACAAGGTTTTATCTGAGCAAATTTGTATCCAACCTCTTTTATATGTATATTCAAACGCTTCTCAAATTTGTGAAGATAGCGTCTTATAATTTGCTAACTCAAACTATACAAAATGTATCTTGTGTACCTTTAGTTAAGCCACTAGCGGTACAGATTCAAACATCATACAAAAAAGACTTGGGGCCTTTGCAAGCTGAAAGATTAAGTAAACATATTCAAGTTGTCTTACAAATTCATAGCAGAACGTTCCATCCTTCACTTTTTTTTTATATATTTTAATTTATGCATTTTAATTTTTTACACAGTTTTTAATTTTTACAATTTTTCATATAATCAGAGAGCGATGACAGAGCTTTCCGCATTTACATTAATTAATAACAGTGAATACTTTTTTGTCTCATAAATATTTTCTTTGTAATAAATTTAATTAATTTTATAAACTAATTTCTCGAAGAACATAATGCATATTGTATTTTGAATAATCTGTAATAATTTAACTAGCACATGTTTATTAAATTCATAATCATTGAAATATTATGTAAATATGTACATGTACGAGTAAATATGTAACGTGTATAGATAAAATCTGACCAGTAGTCCGCTTTATTATTAAGAATTGGTAGAATCGCAGTAGCACAACCTGTAATAATACTTACTCGTTCGTACGTATAACACCTCACAATTAACTGTCCTCGTTGATAAAGTTAATATTAATTTAATTATTTCATCTCATGTTAACTGAGATAAAAAATATGTATATCTATATCAAATAACCGCGCAGCAAGATTAAATAAATTTTGCTTGTTTCGTTTAAAAGCCACAAAATTTCACTTTTTGTTCCGTAAGGTGCTTCATTAAAATTCAAAACACGTCAATCATAAAAATCTTGTATTTCCATAAGTTAAAATTTAAACGACTCATGCTACATTCATTCACATAACATAAAATCATAATTTAAATTTGATTTCTTTGTCTTTATAATTGTTTAGGTTGGTTTCTTTGTCGTTTGGCCTAGAAAATTCTTGTAAAAACAGATCTCATTTGAAAGAACGTAGGTAGCTTAAAATTTAAAAGATTGATGGTAAAATTTCATTATTAAAAATTTTAATTAAAAGTTAGGTAAAAGGTAAATATCAACTTATAGAACTTTTTTTTTACCTCAGATTTCGAATATACATGCAAACATAGATGATATTACATAATAGATAAACCAATTTGTGACTAATCGTTTGATGACCAATTTATTAATATCATAGTTGTGGTCCTTAAAGATTAAGCAGCAGGGACTTTACCAACTAGTCCGAACAAAAACGCAACAGTTGTGTCGAAATAATGAAGGCGCTGGATCGAAAGTACATCAGTGATCACAACCGGGAGATCTATCTGATGGAGTTGAGAAGTCGCTATCAAAAGAGAGGAGAATCGCTACAGGAATTTTGATCAGCAATTGCGGGACTTGTACGTCTAGAACATACAAGTACGTCGGCCGATTAAATGAAGAGGCTTAAAATTGAGGCCTTCATTGCCCATTGGAAATTTAGAATGTATGTGAATGTTGCGATTGCTGCGTTAAATAGAATGCGTGAAATAGAATTTATTTTTTGATGTATTGCAGTTGATGAATAAAAAACAATTCAAGCAAAGTTTAACACAGTTTTATTTAAAATTTATATTTTTACGGCTAATTTGTAGTTTGATGTTTCTTGTCCAATTGGCAAAATAAGAAGAGAGTGATTTAAGTTTTTTCAAACTAAGCTGGACTTAATTTTGCTAAATTTAGTAGGTAAAACTTGTATGGCAGTATTAAAAATTTGCGCAATTTTGTTATTACTATACTAAATTTGCATCGATCGTTCTCTTCTTAAAACCAATCTATTACAAAGTAAAAATATGATTGACATTTTGTTTTCAGTTGATATTACGATAATGTTGTTTACAAATATTGGAGAAATTAATTATGTTTGTGTTTTGAAGTGAATTTAATTTATAAATATAACTATTAATTATATGTATATAACAATAAACATAATCTTCTGAATTTGTACTTATTTTAGGATAAATAATTTAACCAAATATATTAATGGGATCAATTCAAAAAGATTTGTAAAAGTTATTTGTAATTCAAAAATTTCTTTTGTTTATTTCAGCTGTGCGTCTTTATACAGTGACGAGAAGAGCAAATCATTATAGTTGAAAAATTTGTAGTTTTATTGGCCTTTGCCAAACAATGCAGACTTGTGAGGACGAGTGGCTTCGTGATGGATTTTGGATAAGGAGTTTTCTCTTACGAGAACATCGAATTATCACCTCAAGGTAGCGGTACAGGAGCAACCACCAGGCGAATTATTGTAGATCATCGAGAGACACTGCCATTGAACTCGGGCACGATTGTGCGAGGAAGATTGGAGGGAAATTCTGGGTTGGGCGGCCAACGAAGTGAAGAGCGTAGCCAAAAAAATTTTGATCGGTAAAGGCCTACTTAAAACTCTAAATCTCTCGGATAAGACGAAAACCATCAAGAAAATGTGAAGAGGTATCGACGATATTAAAAAGTGAGCAGAAAAGTCCGATTGGAAATGCATATATCAATTTGTACGGGAGAAAATAGGGATATCAAGTATTTGGTTGAAAGCTCGATATGATCGAGCAAAAATTCAAGAAGCCATTGGTATGGCTTCACAACCTGCAACGGAAGAAAGAATCCGAAGCTGCAAGCACTAAGGGAAGGGAATTACACTGTCATCGCAAGGATGAACGACGCGCTTTATCAAATTCAGAAAGGACAATGAAGTAAAGCGAAGAGGATGCGTTTGAGCGGTTGACTCTCTATAGATAGAATATGATTTGAATCTTAATCGGGACAAACAGGTTTAGGGGAACAGTAGTATTACGGTGATGCCAATGATTAAGTTAATTAATAGCGAAAACAGTACCAGAGGTGACACCTAGATTAAGGTAAACTGTTCGACATTGTACTGGAATAATCTTACTGGAAAAATCATGATTGTTCTAGAAGTTTGGTTTAAGTATATAAAAAGACAAATGAGATCGATTGGATTGTTCGTAAGTTGACGCGATAAAGTGAAGATTAAACGGTGTGATTTAAAAAGTGGTATATTGGGATATAAAAGTTATAAGTGTTAGTTAAGTACAGAGAACAGTGTAAAAGTGTAATAAGTGATTTTATCAATTATTGTTAATAGCTGTGTGTGTGTTGTGTTAATTTTTGTATTATACAAATAACTTAGTTTGTGTGATAATTTGAAGTAGTTTGTTTTATTCACAAACCAGTAATTCGAAGTTTAGTTAATAATGCAAAAACAATATTTCCTTTTTCCGCAATTTTTTTTTTTGTGATTTCTTCTTTTATTTAAAAACTAAAAATGAATTTTACTCCCTGGTGACAAACGTATGTGGGTTACTAAGAATGGTATTGGTAAGTATGCAAAAATTTGATTTCAATTTCATTAAAAAATCATATTCAAGTTAAATAGGAAAACAATTTATATCCACTTTTGATAAATAATAGCCCGATAACTATGCTGATTTCAAATATAGAAAATGTAAAATAACCCATTGTTATTATAGTATAACCCACGCTGCTAGGGGCAATGTGAGTTATATTCTGTATAACAAAATGTTGAGTAGTCATTGGAAAATTATTCGTAGCCAAATTGAATGAAAACCTATATTCCAAAAAGTGGTTAAATGAACGTACACCATGACAATTTAAAGAACGGTCACTATGATAAAATGTATATCAAAATTCAATGCTCCACTGTGAAAACACAAAATGGAACTAGTTCTTATTAATTTACGAAATTTATTTCAACAAAAGTGGATAAAACGTTGTTTGCCACTCGTGAGCAAAGAGATATTATCCACTCGGGATATTGTCCCACGAGGCGATAGCCGAGAGCCTAAACTTATCCCTCATGGATAACATCTTGTTTTGCTCACTAGTACCATAAATAACTATTGTCCACGACTAACGTGTAATATACTCATTATACATTTGTTCCTTCAATTATAATATCCATTATTCACTGCTACTTTATCTAATAGACTCTTTTCCATTATTCACTACTACCAAGTAATAGTGTGGACAAATTATTGTAAATAAATAAATAAATAAAGTAAAAATTTAATTTTTCAAATTTTATCTAGTAGTCTCTTGTCATTTTCAGTATAATTAAACTGAGACGTCAAAATGTCGGCGGAAATTATTTCAGGATTATTTAAAGGATTTGATTATAAAATATAATATTTTTACCAGTCGTGGACAAAGTATCGTGTTCTACTCGCATGTAATGGCCGTAAGCTTCATTATCGTGAATAACAGCTATCATTATATGCTCGTTGAATAATATACTATTATTAAATTTAATTCAAGCCGTAGAAAAAAAGGAAATAGAAAAAACGATAATAATAAGTTAGAAATATTAAAAATGTTTTAATTCATTTACGTAATTTGTGGTACAGTCGTACTAACGGCGGCAAATATTTGCCGAAAAGATGTTTGCTCGAAGCCATGACAAATACGAAATAATGGTAGAGTAAAGAGACGCAAAGGGATATTTTAATTGCGCGCTATTGTGTTGACGTTTATTGTCTACTTTAAGTGATCATATAGAATTTTGTGAAAAAAACGCTTAAAATCGATCTTGAATAACCAAAAATAACAGTTTGATTTACGGTACCCATAAAAATATTATTTATTAAATTTAAAATGTTCAACATTTATTTTTACTTTTATTTTTTTTTTTTGGTTTTAATCTCTGCAATCTGTTCTGGGGCTCAAGGCACTCCCAATTCTTTCGCAGTTTACTTTTACCGTCCTACTTTACGCAGTATTAGCCAAATCGAGGACGTACGGCTATAGACCCGTTTTGAATAACCCACCTGCAGATTGTATTGCTTCATGCCAACCTATAGTGCTGACATGAAAGGTGGGTCGGCCCATGGATTCTGCACTCTCAACAGGGGTTCATAGATGTGTTCATCTTTATCACCGATCGAAATCAGATGATGAAAAATCCCTTTTGCATCCCGCCCCTATCGCGATTCGAACCCGGTGCCTCCCGATCCAAACGCCGCAGCTTTAACCACTGCGTCGTTTGGTCGGTAACATTTATTTTAATTGTCCACCTATATTACACTCAACATATAGTTCAATATTTTTGCACTGCAATCTGAACAGACACATGAAAAAGATTTTAATAACTTCAAAGATAACTACAGAAAAACTATCGAAGAGACAAAGGCAAATATTATTCATTACCACTTATGATTCAGCCGGTCGATGTTGTCGTAAAAATATTTCATTTCAACCGTGTATTATTATTCGTTCCGTATCTAATTACAAATTAAATTTCTCTCGCACATGTGTAGCTCGTTAAAGTTAAAGATTTATTTAAGAAGACGCCATAATTAAATCACAAGCATATCTCACGATTAATACATATTAATTATCTTTGCAGTATGTGAATCTACAAAAAAGCAAACCTACACATTAAAATGATGAACGTGATCTTCTCTTCCGCTTTGATTTGTTTGGCTTAAAATAATCGCCATATTTCGTTACGGTAATTTCAGAACTATAGACAATCTAAGAAATTTTTGTTTTTCTTATTAATTTAGGAAGATGAATTTTTGATAAATTCAATTTAAAATGAAGAATATAAGAGAAAAATATATGTTTTTTTCTTTTAGTTTGTTCGTGACTTGAATATTTCTTCCGTTAATTTTTAGTCAAAACTAAATAACAATAGGGATTTGAAATTAATTTATCATTTATGATGTATGAAGTATAAACATATATGTATATCTGTATAATACGAGAAGCGATGCCAGAAAATGAAAAAAAAAAATTCCCTTCCTACAAAGTTAAAAAATATCTATACATTTCTCTACAAACTATATTTTACTAAAATTGTTTAGTAAGTGTTAAATACCTATTATTGTGTACCTATTATGAAAGTTTAAAAATCTTTTTGGACTATATGAACTACAATTATGTAATTCCTTCCCCCTACGTCTGGCATCTATGAAAACCAGTATATTTAAACGAACATATTTTTGGCATCTCCGAAGTCGGCCCCACCGATCTCAATTTTTTTAAATTTTTATGGCGTTTTCTGTACATAAAAAACAAACAAGTATTTTTTATAAGGTTGCCCCGTTACACGGCATTGAAAGTGGGTTTTTCCATTTTCATTTTTTTTAGTTTGCAGTGTCACGGACTGCAGATGTATAGTTTCGTTTGAAGAGATATTTTTGAAAATGGTGTGATTTTAGAAAGGCTCAATTAATTAATAGTGTACTCGTAGATGAGCTAAATTAATTAATAATTCATTTTTTGAAAAACTGTTGTACAAGGAATCATTAGTAAAAATATAAACAAACCTGTTCAGGATGTATAGGTAGTTTGTTTTAAATCGCTTACATGTGTTCAATGTCCGAAATTTAAAATTTAATGAAAATTAAGCGAAGTGAATTTTAACAATATTTTTACTGTCAGTGACGTTCCAAAAACTCCTTTACTTATTAAATTTACACACGTAGCAAATATTGACAAAGTCATTTAGGAAAGATTTGCTCGGTTTGATCTATTTGGCAAAGCTTCTTGCTCAGTCGTACTAACGGTAGCAAATATTTTCAACAAATACTCGTAATGGTCGAGCACAGAGGCGCAAAGGAATATTTTATTAGTGCGCTATTGTGTTAACGTTTATTGCCTACTTTAAGTGACCGAGTCAGAGTTTAAGTGAGTGAAAAATGTGAAGTCAATCGAAAAATTATAAAAATAAATTGAATATAGGAGAACATTATAATTGCCTGCTACTACGGCGAGCCAAGAGGCAAGAAAGAACAACAGCAGAACATTGTAAGTGCGAAATCGAAGAAAATGGGCCACAGTCTTGGTGTTGCGACATGTTGAAAGTGACTGCTATATGAATTTGTTGAAAAAATTAGAGATTAAGGATCGCCACACTGAAGACTTCAATTATTTGCTTTACTTGGTTTTCTGGGGAAATTGGGAATTAGGGAAAAATTTTACGATAATTTCAAATCGCAAAAATTCCTAATTTTTTATTTCCTATTTCCCAAAAGTGTGTTCTAGTAAATTGAGAATAAATTCGTTCGGAAAAAGTACTAGTTCAAATGTTTATCACCAGAGAAACTAATGATTTAGGAAAAACTGTCGTATTTGAAGCAAAACAACAAAAATTGGCGTTTCAAATCCTAAAAAACAACACCAAATATTTGCCACATTGTCCTATTGTTGTTCTTTTTCTTTGCTCGTACAAGCAAATACGACCAAACAAACAGAGCCGCTTTGCTGAGTGTTATTATGAGTCGTTCACACGTGGCAAATATTTGATGAACAAATATTTGCTCAAACATAGTGGCAATTATTTTTGAGCAAATTTTTAAAGCAAACATTTGCCGTTCAATCCGTTAAGATTTAAATTTTCTTATTAAAACAAAAAAATTACAAAATATTTGCGGAATATTTATATTTATATTGAATTTTTACATAAATTTATATTATATATTAAAATATTTATTAATCTTTTAATGACAAATCGGTTAAGATTAAAATAAAAAAATCATCCCGAAGTAATAATTTTAATTTGGCGATATTATAAGTATTTTTTGGTTGTTCAAGTTCAGCCACAGATGCTGTTTCTTCTACAGTTATAATTTTATATCAGGAATTTTACTCCAAAATTCTAATTCTATAGGTAGTACTTTTGCTTGTTTCAAATACCATAAGAAATTTTGTTCTTCTTTATTGTGTGTGAAATTTCGTGTACCTTTAGTAGTTAATGAGATATGCTTTGTTACTTTCATCTAAATTTTTAAAAAAATTCAGCAAAGGAAGTTGCAAAAAATTTGGCTTCAAAAATGGGATTTCGGCTACCAAAGCGTTCCAAATGGTGGAAATAAGTTTTTGGTGTTTTTGGTTAAGCAAATATCGTTTGGGTCAGAATTTTGGGCCGGTAACTCTTGATTTTTGGGTCGCGATAATGCGCAGTCTCATAAAGCTTTGGTTGTACGACCAAAAATTCGACCCATATCGTTCCGCAATCGCTCTTTTCGCTTGATTTAGCTCCGTCTAACTTCTGGCTATAGCTGAAACTCAAAAAACCTCTAGGGGGTACCCTTTTGACTCGATTGAAGAGATACAAGCCAAATCGAAGAGGGTTTTGAAGACCATTCCGGAAAACGACTTTAACTACTGTTTCGAAGACTAAAAAACACGTTGGAATAAGTGTATTTTATCCGAAGTGAACTGCTTTGAAACGGATGAAATAAATTTGAAAGAATTATAAGCCGTTTTTGTTTTATGTAAAAATTCTTTACTATAAAGATTTGAAGAAAATCTTGAAATCAGAACACAATATAAAAAACGCGATTGCTTTGTAATATTAGAATATTGTATAAGTCACAAGAGAAAATTGTTTCTTCATATTGCATCGTATATATAAGTATGCACATAAGAAATGATCGTGCTCTCAAGCGTGTGATTGTTTATACATTCTTTTCTTTTGGAATTCTCTCTACACAAAATATATAATAAGAAAACAAAACACCAAATAAAATGTACATCCAAATACATACATACATACTTAGTATAAATAAGAAACAAAATAAAGAAAAAAAATCGTGGGAATTGAACAGTAGTGACTTAAGTTAAGTCACTTTAGGCGGAGTTTATTATATTTTTATTTCTCAAAGAAATAAATAAATAAATAAGAATCATAAAAACCAAAATGAATCTAAAAATTGAAGAAATCAAGCTCCACCTTTTATTGGCGCTAGATTAAACATCAGACATAAAAACATTCTTCCAATGAAAATAAATTTTACGATCAAGTTTAATGATCTTAAAATAAGTACAAAATATTATTAAGATAATTTCATTTTATAATTCTTAAGTAAATGCTATGTAATGAAATTTATTATCGTCTACTATAGGTAGGGTATTATGTAAACAAAAAATACAAATAATATTTTTTTCAATTTACTTCTAATTAGCATAGTTAGAATTAATTAGGAAAATGGTATCATTCACCCTTATTGCGATTGTCACGTCGACATCGACAAACTGAGGTAGCAAGAAATATGTGTTGCGTATGTCACCTTTGATAACCATTTGACGATCGATTCTGGCATTTTCTGTCGATGAAATGTTAGCATCAATCGGTAAAATCGATCGTCAATTGTTTATCGAAGTCGATATACTAGTATATTACACAAATTTTTTGCTGAGATTAGTGTAGCTTTATTTCTAAATTATGTTCAACCTAACCAATATCTTGAACACCAGATATCTGTTTACATGCAGGGTTTTGAGAATTAGTAATGCTTTGATTTAGGACGTAAAACAGAGTACATACAAATAACTGAACAAATAATCATAAATCAGTATAGTAACTCATATTGTTGAGAAAATTGTTGTTTGGCCTTTAAATTAAACATTTTGATTCACTCCGAACTTAAAACTTTTGTTGAATATTAAAATATTAAAAAATTTCTTAAATAAGCGATTATAAACAGAAAGCGACGAGCACACTTTCAAAACAATGTTTGAAACAATAATAATTTTGTATGTACATGTATATATGGTCACAAAGAACGTTAAAATTAAAAATTATTAAAATTGATCCACTATTTTTAAAATTTTAATTGATTTTTCTTTCAAATTGTTTTATTATCTAATATTTAAGAAACTGAAAATTTACTCAGCAATTTTGAAGCAACAAGATATTACTATTTATTTAAATCAGTTAGCTTACTTTGTGAACTTCAAACTTACAACCTAAGATTTACTCTCGGCTCAAAAGTGACTGTGTTCCTAAAGGCAAACCATATTACAAGCCTCTTTATTAAATTAACAATACAAATTTTGAATTATTTTTCCGCTATGCGGAATTATTGTCCGAATTAGCGGGAACAAAGGAAAAATTTTCGAAAAAAAGTGCATTTATTTATTTATTTACAAACATTTTGAGTAAAGGACCAACCCCATACTTACACAAACTATTTTGAGCACGATGCTCATTTATAACAGAGTGTGTAATAAGGTGGTTTAACATAAAAATATTAATTTAAAAAAAAAATGCAGCCTTTTGGAATTACAGGATACGGGAGCCCTGTCATTAAATTTCCACAGTCCATCATCATCAATGCTACTTTAGCTTGAAACATAACCCAACATAATGCATTGATAAAATACTACAAAGAAGTATAACATTTACAGTCTTTCGCCTCGACCACTTTTTAGCCTGTAGGTCAGCTTTATTAAGGGAAGGCTAAATAAAACTGGAGGGTGCCTGGTATCCAGAGTTCGCATACTTTGGACTGATTAACCTATCAGCCATTCATCCATCGGCATATGATGTTCCACCTTAGATTAGGGTTTTTTGTCAAGGTTTTCTCCTTTAGCGCCGTACTTTAACTTGTGCCAAATGGCCAAAAATATGTCAAATGGCCTTAGTTACCAGTGGTTGCCAGGAGGGGGCAGTACGTACACTTGCGAATTGTCAACAGGTTACTTCTTACACAATTGTACCCATCACGCAGCTGCCTAATACATGACCAGAACAGCTCACGTGATGCGCACCATACTGGAAGGTTACGCCTATAATCATCTTTTCCGCAAAGTTGATGACGCAACCTCAGTTCTTCTTGCTGATCTGTTTTCAACTTTGTGGATGTTTTAAACAAGTCCCTTTTAGAACGAAGTTCCAAAAATGTTTCATTCACTTCTATTATCTTTCGTTTTGTTTCACATCATTCGAATTGTTCTGTGGTTCCAATGGTTTTAAATTTTTGGACAAGATCTGCAAAATATGCGGGGTTGTAAAATTAAAAATTTTCTTCACCATAAACTATTAAATAAAATCAAAGAAAGTCTGAATAAATAACACCTTCTTTATACTTTAGATGAGTTTTAAAAATTAGAGACAATTTTAAAAATCCACCAATTTGCACAAATGTTCATAACATACAACAACAACAAACGTTCGGTTTGATCAAAGCTAATAGTTTTAAAATGCCGTTAACTAAATGGACAGCATTTTAAAGAGCACAGTTTCAATGTGCAGACGTCTGGGTTTTGAGCCCAACCATCACAGTTTAATGAACAATCATCTGGGATCAAGATTCAAGCGTCAGCCGTTGCAGTTCTGGGCCCTGATTAAATTTCATTAAACTTTTGGTTTTGTCTAGTTCCTCCAGTTAACATTTTAAGTAAAAGTTGCAACTCAATACCTAGGGATTTATTCAATTTCACTACATTTATTTTAATAATAGAAATTTATCCTTTTCTCAATCTACTTCTCTTTGTTATCTATGAGTATTTTAAGATTTGTTTCCTTTTAAAAATGTAGAATGGTGAAGCAGGTCCTAGGTCAAAACCACCCAATTCTGTAAATTGATTTTTATTATAAAATATTTAATTTTGATAATAATTGCTCTCAAAAAGCGGCAAAGAACAAAATTATTTGCCACTGTAACGATGTGTAAGGGTAACAAGCATAAATTACATTTTATCTACTTGGTTTCATGGACTATAAAAGCTACCTTTTGCTGTATCATTTATTAGTATGTCTTTTAGTTTCCAGATACAACCGTTCAAAGTATGACATGATTCATGATTTCTTTGCGTTCGTGCTAGCGATTTTACAGCGATTTTTTTTTGCAAAATTGCCAGCCACAGAAGATATTCTTTTTGTTGCTGTAGAGGAGTGCATAATCGTTAACAGCCCGTGATACAGCTTTTTCGTTCCTTCTTAAATCTTAAAATACATTTTAAATTTCATGGTTTAAAAGGGAAACCGGTCATCTAATGCATTTGAAACCTTCAGTGTAATAACGGACTAAGTCACAAATTTGTTATATTCATTAATCATTAGCAGTCATAAGCCTTAAAGTTCAATGCAAAAACGGTCTAAGCTACCTTTACTTTATAATGTAAAGTAAAGGTGGCTTAGACTGTTTTTCATTGAACTCTGTGGTTTATGATTACTGTTAATGCCATTAAATCAAACATGAAAAATGTGTGGCTTCTTTTGCAGCCTTTTTTTGAAGGGTCCACGCTTCATCTGTTGTAACTATAACTTTGTCCTTGGAATAAGCTGCTTAGCGTTGCCACTTTGTCAGAAGTAATTCTTCTGGATTAGCCTGCACGGAAACTTTTGTAAAATACTGCAAGTATTTAGCGATTTTCAGAATTTATCCGTTTTTAAGATAATATGCATACACTAAAAGAGTAGTGGAAAATGTATACGTAAGAATTCTGATATGAACTGATGCCCGAATAAGATTTTCTAGGTCAACACCTACCTACTCATAATTTAATAAAAGAAGTTTTGAGAAATATTTAAACCAGTTAATTTTATTAAACTGACCGGGTTTCAAATAAATGAAAATTCAAAAAATAACCGAATAACTGGTTATTCGATAACGAGGTTTGCAAACCCTATCGAAACTCGGTGTATGTGAAGACCATTTTGTTTTGTGTTGTTACAAATGTCAGTAGTTTCATCATGGTACTAGAAACTAGCAAGTGCCAAAATAACGTTGGATATGCTAAATACTCTGGAAAACATCGTTTCAAAAATTGGCGGAAAAATAGAACAAATGCAATAACTGTACTCTTAACGCCAAAAGTAAAGGGCAGCAATCAACTCTTCATTCAGCGGGAAGCCTCAAGTAATCGGTTTATATCGCCAAAGTTAATGGAATTAGGAATAACAGATCATTCGTCGAATTCGTCAACATAGCTAAAACGTATACTAAAAATAATTGTGGTTTAATAATAATTTTGGATGTGATGGCACTCTTGTTTGATCGCTACTATATATGTATGTAGATATAAGGATTCACCGTGTATTTGGGAGCATCTCGAGTTATCTTGATCATTTTATCATGAAGGTCAATATTAATAATAATATTATTAATAATATTATTGATTATAATATTAGTAATCATTCATCAATTAGTGTGGAGTTTGACAGCAGTATAGGGTAGTGAAGGCAATGTGTCTATTGATATTTGAGCTCTAAATTTGTTTCTGGCCAATGAGCGCTGGACTAGTGATTTCTTCAAAAAAGATGTGAGGTCGATTAGCATATTGAGGCTAACACCATTCCGATTAATCATAGAGCTAATAGAAAAAACAATCTTAGGCTGCAGATGTCGCATCGGTTGAGAAGGTTTACAAACGTAAATAAAGCTTGTACAAGAACGAGAAAGTGTTAAGGTAACCTCTGAATTACGTTTTAAAATTAAAGTAAGCACCAATAGTATAGAGGTAATGTTAAGAAACAGTGGGAGGTAGTAAACTCATTAGTCGGGGATAATAAAATTAAAGATAGAAAACCAAGTATATGTTTGATGAATCTATATTTATAATAGATTTTTAGTAATGATTTCTAATAAGTTGACTAATGAGATAGATAGGGTCAGTTTGTTATTTGGATAACATATAAAATAAGACTGAAAATTGATTGTGTTTAATATAATTTCGCCACTTGCATTCATTTATAATATAAGTCTAACGTCTGGTATTTTCCTAACCGTCTGATTTGTACTGTTGATGAAGAATACACATTGAAGTTTTCTAATTTTGAATAGGCTTCTTCATGCTCTTTTCTTGTTCATAAATGAATAACAAGTTTTGATACTCTACATTTATTAATGTATTATAGCCCCTTATTCTAGTGGTTTGGATAATATATCCAATAGGCCTGTAAACTGATTGTATTTAAAGTAATTTCGCCACTTGCATTCATTTATAATCTAAGTCTATCGTCTGGTGTTTTCCTAACCTTCTAAATATTGCGGTAATTGCAATAAAATATGCCATTTCCGCTTCTCTCATTTATGACATTACTCCAGTATAAAAATTCGTGAGAGACGCGAGAAAAATTGTTTTGACAACAAAAATTATTCTTGGGAAAAAAGACTCGCTTCTAGCCTTTTGTGAAAAAAAGGCCGGGAAGAATACCCCAAATCAATGTTATATAGTCATTAATGAATTCAAGTATTAAATTTGGAGGGTATCAGTAAAAGGGTAATTGACGAAAGAAGATTATTAGAAAATTTGATACTTCCGGTAAATTTCATAAACCTAAATGTAGCACAATCACCAATAATGAAAATAATTATTCACCTTCTCTGGTATAATTTTGCTTATTTGTCATATTATTCAAATTTGTCATAACACAAATTTCCAATAATACTGATTGAGCTCCTTCGATCTGATTTTCTCGTGCTATGCATTTCGTCGATATACTTAGAAACTATACTACAATATAAAACATAAAACTTGGAATCTTGTTTATTTTCTTTGATTTTTTTTTTTGTATTTTAATATTCACACTTTTATGTGTTGTAAATTGGATACATGTTTCTATATGCGATTATTTTAATTTTAATTTATTTAACAGATTTAAATTGGTTCGAAAATGCTGTTTTTATGTATATTTTTTGGTTTTTGTGTTACATACATTTAGTCGTTTATACGTGTAAACCCAAAAAATAACAAAATTTAAAATATTATAGCTATAAATAAGTGATTAATGAAAAAAAAATTAACATTTATCCTTAAGTCGCGCTCTGCAAACCAATTTTAACAGATGAGGATACATGCTTATCTTATACAAACTCACTTATCTTATAAACAATCCAATTTGTTACACTTTAATTGATTCGAAGTAGAATTAGGAAAACACCTTTCATTCAACAAGAATGTTTATTAGATCGTTCCATAGATCGTTCATTACAAAAAGAAATAAAAAATCTGTTATCTTTATTAGTGACTAGAATTTGCTTGTTGTTGTTGCTGTATTATATAAATTATTGAGGTTTAAAACAAACACAAAACCAACCAACAAACAAAAAATCTTGTTTCTTTATTAAGTATTTTAGATATTTCTTCTCTTATTTTTTGTTGGACGCACACGAATAATTTCTTTTAATTTAAAGCGATCATTCTATCATGTATGTACGTACCTATGTAGGAAGATTCCTGTGAAATGATATTTTGTACCTGAAGATAAGGAAAATGCGGGGATATTATAAATGCTAAGAAACTAACGTGCTTTTGTCAACTTGTTAAAATTTCTTATACATATAATATTCATTTCATCGTTTTACGATATTTATTTATTTTTAATGATATCCTAGTGTTGTTAATTTTACGAATGATTCTTATCTAAGTTTTTTATTTTTAGTTCGGTTTGTTATCATGAAAGTGTCGCACTTTCGTATACTATCTAAGAAAATACTTAAAATATTTTGAAAGGTGATATCTTTTTTGGTATTTGTATTTATAAACTTTCATTCACATTTGATTTTTTTTTTTTTTTTGTTTTCATTTTTAATAATATAATACGTTTTGGACTGATAATGATATCAGTTGGTTCATAATATAATATATGTATGTACCTGGGTGGTAAAGATGATGATGGTGCTTAGTTATAAACTTGGATATTATATCGAGAAGGCATAACATTTTATAAAATTGATACTGTTTTATTAGATATATTGTAAACCGATCAATTTGTATCTGATCGAAAATAATATCTTTTCATTTACGCCTTGCTTTTTCAAGGTTTGCGTAAAATTTAATACACAACTATTGTTTAATTTGCAATTTTTATTTTATTTTAATTACATTATTATATTACATATTATTTACATTTATTTTAAATATTATTTACATTTATATTAAATGGCATAAAGAAGGCAGCATTAGACAATTTACCGTTTTTTTTTAATTTGTAATTTCTAAATTTTGGTTTCTGTACAAATAAAGTTTTCTTAATTGTACGTAGTCCTACGTTAATAGGTCGTGTCTCGAACACAAGCTAGTCGGCTTTTTTATTTCGCTTACCCTCCATAAAAAAAGGTAAATGCATTTACCGAATTTAGCCGATTTACTCGAGAATTCGACCGCAGCCTATGTATATAAATTGGATCGATGCGACGGGACTACATCGATCAGTTTTTTCATATGATGGTACTACTATATGTATTTGTACTATGCTTACAGCGACTCACTATTGACCGCTATAAAGTTCAATAACCTGTGTGCACAAGTTGTGCAAATTAGTTAATCCGATAATATTTCAACTGTAAATTTGACAAATGAATGGCAATAAATGTTCGCCTCCATCACACACAAACAAAAAATTCAATAGATTAGTTGTTTGTACCAAAAAGAATAATTGAAACACGTATGTACTTACAAATTCAATTTATGTGTTCTTTATTTAAATTGATGCACCTTGTATCTTGAGTGAGATGTGCTGTTGACCAAAGCCGGAACAAGAAGAAAGTTTTTAACAATTTTTAATCATTACAAAAAATGAGATGAACAATACTAATATACATTGATACATATTATAATAATGTTTTGTGAGTTTGTGAGAATATATAAGCAAAATTGGTAAGTAATTAGATATACAATACTTGCAAGTAAGTACATACAAATTACCATGTTACATAAATTTAAAAGAGAGTAAGAACATAAATTTATTTTAAATAGGGGGAATTGTATGATTGTTACAACTAATACATTCAATAGATTTAAATTGATAATGATTAATGATTGATTGATGATCATTACAATTTGGTCAACAGGGAAGTACAAACTTTATTAATAATTTAATTTAATTACATATTTGATAATTTTTCTTTTTTTTCAGGAAATTGGACATCTTAACATTAGTAGGTATGCTATTTCTTTATAAAAATTCAATTAATTTGTAACTTGAGACATTTTAACTCATTATTAAGTTAAGTGCAATTTTTTTTTTTCTGAAGCATATAAAGCTTGCACCACATATCCACCTAATTGCAGGTCCACTCAATCGCGTACCAACTATGTATGTAAGAGTATGTACTGTGATCGGACCCGTTAGCAGCATCCAGAAGAAGACTTTTGGTTTCAAGGGAGCAAATTTTGTTTTCCTTGCACCTTGCTGAAAGCTAGCCACATTTTCCACGGCAAAATTCCAGATGATATTTGGAAGATTAAACTCACGAAGGAATTTCAATATAAGGAATTGGATTTTTATTCCCAAGAATATATTTTTTGAACATTTACTGAGCATAACGACAATTCCAAAATAGCCAGCATGTACCATCGTATATTCGCCAATAAATAATATATAAAAATTTCAGGTTCCGCTAATTACGTAGATAGGAAGCAATCATATTATAGTTTAATACGATTTTATTTAAATCAGTCTTCTTCTTAATGCAACGAGCAGTAATTTTAGATGACAAGAGAGATGTCTGTTTTGATGACAAGAGTGACCTTAGCAAGTTAAAATAATTTAGTTTAATTCTTAATTGTAAGGTCAAGCATATTCATTTGTAAATCCAGCATCATCATGTAACTTTGGTAATAACTTTTGGATCATACATCAAAAATGCATGCAGTCCTCGTAAAAACTGTGATTTAATTTTTGCTCATTTTGCTTCATACAAAACTTTACTTGATATTTTATTCTTCTCCGAAATTTGGATAACATGTGATAAGGTAAATTATTATAAACTTAATAATTTTGAAATAGTTAATGGTTGTAACAACTACTATTCAGCTGGTAGTATAGTTGCTTATGTGAATAAAGGTTTTTCTTTTAAGTCTATAGTTAAAAATTTTGTTACTGCTGATATTTTGCAATTAAACTTTAGTTTAAATTCTGAAGTAATTTGTGTGGTTTGCGTGTACCGTTTTAATTTCCACCAGTTCTAAGTTTGTAATAATTTTGTTTTTGTAATAATTTCGACAGGAGTGAAATAATTTTCTCTTTCATATTTTGTAATAAGTTTTATTTGTACTATTTTTTTTAGAAATAAATTAACGTAATACGGCTTAATTATTGTTATTGCGCGTTTTTGTTTATGAATATTACTACAGAAGTGTCAAATTTACAACACGTAGTGGCTGTGATAATTTGGTTGTATACAAAATAATGTCATAATTATTACAGCTGGAATAATTATCACAAACTTCGAACACGTTCTTAGTTCTCAAACTTTTTTAGTGGTATTAATTCAAAAAAGAAAAAAAGGAGAAAGGGAGAAAGATAATCAATTTCGGAATTTTAATGATATTAATCAATACTTATCAATGATACCCAGCTTTGGTTTAAATTCTATAATAAATGGGGCTACTCGAATAACTAAACTGACGGCTACTTGTATTGAACATATTTTTGTTAGAATCATTATTCATCATATAAAAACATAAACATATCTGTGATCAAAAGTCATAATGACATAAGTCGAGTTATGCCCTTTTACGTTTTCAAATACGAAATCTCTGTACTCGACTTATGCCATTATGACTTGTGGCCACAGATATTTACATGATAGTGTATGGGGATCAAAATGGCGGCAAAATTCGATTGGAATATTACGAGCGAAAAATTAAGAGTAAGTGAATTTTACTTATTACTTATCATTTATAGTTAATTAATACGTTGTAAAATTAAAATTCGTGTATGTTATGTACGTAATTGTGCAAAATTAAACGCATCATTTTTTTATTATTATTATTATTATTATTATTATTGTTGGAGGGCCACGCGGGCGATCAGCCACTTCGCACGGCGACCTAAAAGATCTATTGTGCTGGACCCTGCTTAACTACCCGTCCAGTCAATATTCAGGTTCTTAATGAACCTGACAATACTGCCTCCCGGTATGTGATACATACTATCTGGGCTTATTGCTCTCCCTCCTAGATGTTTACTACAGCATGTAGTTTCGCTAGAAAGACGAAGACCTCGAGAGGGTTGTCCCACTCCCATATATTCCTACTCCTGCCTCGTATTCCGTTTGTTTTTACTGTTACGAGTTGCTCGGAATTGCAAATCGCCTGTAGGTCATTCAGCTTTACTACAGGAAGGCTAAATAAAACTGGAGGATGCCTGGTATCCAGAGTCCGCATATTTTGGACTGATTAACCTATCAGCCATTCATCTATCGGCATATGCTGTTCCACCTTAGATTAGGGTTTTTTGTCAAGGTTTTCTCCTTTAGCGCCGTACTTTAGCCTGTGCCAAATGGCCAAAAAACGTGCCAAATGGCCTTAGTTACCAGTGGTTACCACGAGGAGGCAGTACGTACACTTGTGAATTGTGCACAGGTTACCTCTTATACAATTTCACCCATCACGCAGCTGCCTAATGACAAGACCAGAACAGTTCACGTGATGCGCACCATACTGGAAGGTTACGGAGCTGGTAGATTAATCTACTCAGCTTTGGTCCTCCCCTCCAATAGACGCCAAACCACCATCATTTTTTTATTACTAAACGTCCAATCCATTTTTGGTTTAATATTGTTACGTTTTTCCCTTGTCAATCAAGGTTCTTATCACTGCATTGTGAATAAAACCAAACACTTCAGATTAACACAAAACGAATTTATTTATTTATCTGACCATAATTTAATTTCACTAAAAATTGATATGTTTCGAGTAATTTTAAAAGCTCCACTAGGACGCGTACAATTAAATATGTTAATTATATCAAATTAAATTCTTTTTTAGTGCTGGTCCAACATTTATTAATGTTGTTAGACGATCCTAATGAGATTTTCAACAAATTTTTAAATAATATTACTGCTAAAATTGAAGAATCATCTTATTCTGTGAAATTGCTTTTTAAAGGTAGGAAAATTAAGTGTTGGATGTCGAATAGCCTTTTGAAAAGTATAAAAGTGAAAAAAAGATTTCTTATAATAGCTAATAAACATAAAAATAATATTAAACTTCAGAATAGAGTAAAATTCCTTCAGAGGAAAATTAAGTTAGATATAGCAAGCACAAAATAACTATATTATCAAAACCAATTTCAGCATTCTAAAAAAGGTTTAAAACGTCAACGGCGTTTCAACCTTTTTCTGAAATAGTGGATACCTATGGTGTTATACTGAGTCACTTGACATCGCAAACGCTAAGATTGACATAGCCTCAAATCAAAAATCTCTAGTAATTCGTATGTACCCAACAAAGGTGGTAACTTGCTAAAACATATTTTGAGTCTAAAACATTTTTCTTTTCACCAATATCCCTGTCTGAAATTTTTAATTATTTTAATAGTTTGGATAATTCCAAATCATCTGGAATTCATCGAAAAAATCCGCCCTATTATGAAACAAAAAATGAAATTCGAAGAGGATTTTTTCGAACACATATGGCTATTTAGTTGGCAAATTTTGTAAAATTTATGGTATTTTGTGTTTTTGTGGAAAATACATTTTATGTAAATGACATATTTAATATTAAATAAATTAAATATTATTTATAATATTATAATATTAATAATAATAAATAATATTACAAATTCGATTTTCCAAGTTAATAGGGTAAATCCGCAGCGTATTGAATTTTTTCGATATTGTAAAAATTCGAAATCGAAAAATTTCGTAATAGACCCCCCGGATTTTTGTTTTTATGACATGAGTAAACAACTTTTATACTTGACGTATAATTTTGGTATTTTAAACGTCACCGTCACATTTTCTTTTTATTATTTTAATATTTTTATAATTATCATATCATATTATTTTAATTTTAATTTTTCAATTCGCAGAAATTTGGCATTTTTTTATGCCGATAAAAGAAATAGTTTTCGAGTGTCAAAAAACTCCAAAAAAATCCAAATAAAAGTGGAGTTAAAAATATACCGATCCTTTTCAGGCGTTCGTTTTTTGGCTCGAAAAATATCCGGATATTTTTTATCCCTTGTCATCAGCGAATACTAGGCCTGTAGTCAACAACGTCTAATATCCTTATTGCTATTTTACTAATAAACATATACTGACGTTTTTGAGTTATTATCTTTTTATTGTCGTGATTATTGTTTGACTTATTTATGCAAAATGGAAATGAGTCTTTAAATTTTTTCTGATTTCTCCCCATTCGATTTCCATTAGATATGCCACATCCCAATTCGGTGGTTGATCCGATACCAAGTTTTTCCCTTTTCGGTTGTTTTCAACATAATATTCTCTTTTGAAACAATTTTTATTTATCAAGGTCCTAAGAGGAGCTGCCGACCGCCATGACCAAATTAACCTCTACCCGACTGAGCACCAGGTTAAAGTCTTGGTAGCCCCTTCCTCTTAGGATAATTTAATGTAATTGTGAGATTCAGCTCTAACCGGAATTTTGCTTTAACATTACAACCACTAACCATAAGCTAACAAGCAAATATTTTTAGAAAGCTATAATGATGCCTAATAACAAGCAAAAATAAAATTTGTCAAAAACATGAAACCTAATTTCCAAAAACATTTGAAACGAAAAAATTTAACTTTTTAGTGTAGCATGCGTGTCGAAAAACCTGAAGAGTTGATTGGCAATCGGCTACCTTTAGCGTCCATTTTATACTGGGTGAGGGTTGGAATACCATAATTTATAAAGGTATTTGTCAATAAAATGTTTACTGATTTTGACAGGACTGAAGTATGTATACATATACTAAATTATACATTTTGATTTATTTTATTCAGTTACAGATGTTATGGCATTAACATTATTTATTTGGTTTTAATATAAGAATTTTCGTTTAGTTTTTCTTGTGACTCATCCTCGTTTTCAATGTTTTCACCTTCTTCATCAGATGTTGATAATTCCGATGATGAAGTGGGAATATAATCAAAGAAATTGTTTGGTGGTTTTAAAATTAATTCATTCTCATTTATTAGCATATCCCATTTTTTATTGGTTTTGTCAATAAATTCAGTGTCAAGTTCTACTGGAGTATTATTTTTAAAATTACCAATTATTTTTGATTCATTTGGAAATGTGTATGTTCCCTTAACATATTGTAATCCAATCGAAATGTTCCCAATAAATGAACTTTGATCGGGATATTTTATTTCAATTCCGACTTCATCGCTTAGAATATCGTTGATCCATTCGCCAGAATACAAGTGCCCATCCCAAGTTGCGTAACAACCGTTACCTATAATAAAATTTCAAATATTGAGGTTAATATATAATTTTAAGGGACAATTTAAATGAGCATATAAGAAAAATTTTGTGGCGACAAGGATTAGCGCAGCACAAATAATATTTTGGGACAAACATATGAAAATACGAAAAATTATTTTTGTATGGCATACCATATGTAATAAATATTCTGGCGAAACACATTTGACATCAAATTATTTAATATTTGATCTGTATCTGCAAGTTCGACGAAGCAATTTTAAAAATAAATCTCCATTTCATAATATTTTAAAACTAATTTAGTCATTTCGGGATAAGCCGTATGAAATCTCTTGCTAGAAGTTATTGCTGCTGGGAAGGAATCGATCGAGATATAGAGGCTTTAGCAAAAAATTGTTCGAAATGTCAAACTATATAAGCAAATCCAGTGAAAGTGCCTTTACACTGTTGGGAAACTGCAAGCAAGCCTTTTCAAAGAATTTATCCAGATTTTACTGGCCCTTTTATGTGAATATACTTCTTTATATTTGTTGACGCTTATACAAAATGGCCAGAGGTTCACATATTACGAAATTTGACCTCTGATAAAACAATAAAAGTATGTCGTTTCATATTTAGATGTTTTGGCATACCATCTGTGTTAGTGACAGACTCAATTTAAAAGCGGAGAATTTCAAAATGTTCTTAAGATAAATGGGATAGTTCATAAGATGGGCGTGCCATATCACCCAGCGACCAATGGTCAAGCGGAACGATACGTCCGTACTATTAAGGAAAAATTAAAAGCATTAGACTGCGACCGCGAGGAGATACATTTTCATTTATCAAACATTTTAGTGAGATATCGAAAGACAATTCATCCATCGACAGGGAAGAGTCCTGCGATGATGATGTTTAATAGGGAAACTAGATTGCGTATGGATTTAATGTTACCATCTGAAAAGAATTCGCAAAATAATAGTCATTCGGGAAAAGTACGACATTTTAATATTGGTGCACGAGTTGCTGCTCGAGAATATTTGTCCCGTCAAATCAAATGGAGATTTGGCTAAATTTCTAAAACACACAACTAATGCGTAAGCTTAGTTATTTTTAATTGTTTTTTTATTATGAATACACATTAAAATTTTCAAAATAGGAATTATACCTACGTTCACATAAAAAAACTAATTGGTGCTAACTTCATCGCGTGTGATGGAAAACCGACAAGGAATAATAGTATATGTATTATACTATTATGCTATTATACTATTGACGATGGAAAATCGTTATTATATTTTATTTTTTTCGTGTTCCTTCAAAATAACGGATACATATTTTTTTTATTTAAACCTTCGGCTGTCCCGTTATTCGATATTTTAGTTTTGACAATTTTTCAAATCTGATTTTTGGCTCCCATGTAATATTTTCGGTTCTAAGTAAAGTATCAACAGAGGTCGTACCATTTTAGAAAGGTATTAGTTCAGCCTAAATTAGTACGTAATTTAATTTAAAAAAATTCTGCTATCTTAGATGTTATAGTCAAAAAGATCTAAGTTTATATTTTGGCCGATAGATGGCACTGCCCAAAACTCTTAATACATATACTCAAAACAGCATTTAACAGTTAAAATAACAGCCTTTCAGAAAAGTGTAAAACTGAATTTGTTCTTGTCCTAGTTTTTACCCAGCAGAGAGCTTAAAAATAATTATATTTTTTGTGAAAAATAATTGAATATTTACAGTTAATGGGAATTTTCCTAATGATTTTCATAGACAATAGACAAATGATTGAAAATAGTGCAAACATTGAAATAATTTAACTACAGTTTGACATCAAACGACTGCTGATCTGAAATTTATGGATTTTTTCCAATTTTTAACTGCAATAAAACAATGAGTAACATGAATGCAATATGTACAGAAGATCAATTTACATTCCTTTTCTTCCAAATCACGCCCATTTTAATATGGTACAACTGACTTTCTTAAGAGAACTGCGCAAAATACAATTTCAATTAAGATATTTTACAAACATTTGATATTTAAAAAAAAATTAAATTGATTATATGCATTTTGTTTTCTGAAATTAACTGTGAATTATATGAATTGAAATAATTAGCGATTGTAAATTATAAAACTGATTTTAACATTTATTTAATAAAGCCTAACAAAAAAAATATTTAAAAGATTTTGTCTGCAAGATTTGGTATTGCAAGATTTTGTAATTGCAAGATTCTGTAATTGCAAGATTTTGATGTTGCAAGATTAATAAAAAAAAGCAAGATGTTGTTACTGCAAGATATTTAATGCTAAATTTTATACCGATCCCGTTCTATGATTTGTCCAAGTTTATTAAACATGGCGTGGGAAACGTTTTATTTTTTTTTTTTAATATGATTTATAATTATTTTTTTATTTTATGAATAAAAAATTCGGAGCAAAAAACCATCCATTTTCAGTATCACTGACCTGATACTGAATATCACTGACGTGTGATCCTGTGTATGATCCCTGTTGAGGGAGCGTCATTTCCAGAATAAAGACGTTACAAAACCAATAATTACAACTTACCGCTTCGTTCAATTTGTCTTTGTTTAACATTAACTGAATATTCTCCATCATATAAATCACCATTTGCAAAATTAATAATACCATTTTCTTTACGTATTTCACTTGTACTTTTCGATTTTTTTAATTGTTTTGCCATATTTGCTGTAAACAGCTACTTAGCCCCTTTAAATTTAAATTTAAATTTTCTCGTTGCTCGTGCTGCTTATAGCAGTTGACAGTTTAAATTTGACACAATACACTATGAATCATATGATTGTAGTCTGACTATTTATATTGAGAATTTTACAACAATGCCGTTTATTTTCATTCCGGAATGAATAGTTTCAAACCAAGTTTTTGTTGGTATAGAATTATTCTAGAAATAATTTTGAAATTTTTTTTTGATTTTTTATTTAGCTTTATAGCCGATTTAGACGTACCAACATTTTTTTCCAACATTTTTTTTTGTTGACACTTAGAGCTACACGCAATACAAAAAAATGTACACGCGATAAAAAGAGAAAATTTGGAACGAAATCTCGCCCCCCCTCACAACGCCCCCACTTTCCATCGGCGGGAAAAAATGGTGGAGGGAATAATAATAGTTGTTTACAGCTTTTCAGAAAATAGAGTTTGCGGCACCAGGAAAATTTGTGTTGTCATTGTGTCTTCTTACAGGTTGGAGCAGTAGATGAACTTTACTGTATTGTCTTGTTCTAAATAAATTACTAAAAAATAGATTACTAATAAATTTACTAACTATCAACTACTTAGGTATCTGGAACCGGGTTGAGTCTTTGTTGCTAACATTCCTTTCCCATCCCTCGATCTTGTTATATGTAAAAAGGTGTACGACGGCGGCCTGGCCAGGGGCGGATATCACACTATTTAGACTTATGTGGTTATCGATATGGCGCCTTTCTTTACGGAGTTTTGGGCTTAATGAAGAATGGTGTGTCGTGTTGTAACATGGGTATAGTGGTGTGGTATTCGCATTTATAATACGGAAGACTTGCTTAATGCTTGATCGTACATCGAAATCAATGAATCAATCAATAAATCACGCGATAAAATGAGAAAAGTATACAACAAAAATCTTTTTATACCATAATTTTTTGGCGGTATAAAATCGACGATATAATTTTTGATAAATACCGCGGTGATACTAGTTTATTTGGCAAAATTATGAGTTTTCCGCGTGAAATGAATAATTTTCGAACGTAAATTTATTTGATTACTAAAATTTTTAAAAAATAAAATAAAGCGCTATAAAAATTTCTCAAATCGCCATTTTTAATGTGTTTGTTGTTGTTTGTTTCCATAAAATATACTCGGGTCGAGTATATTTTATAGTCAAAAAATTTTTTATGGAAACAAAGTTGAAAAGAAAAGAAACAAAAGTCCAACAAAATTTTGTTTGTTTATATATTTGTTCTTGTCTTTCAAATGGAATTCTCGATATACTAATCTCTTCATTTTTTGTTGGGAAACTAGCGTGATTTACACGTTCCAACAATGTTTCCCAACAAAAAATGAAGAGATTAGTATGTCGCCAATACCATTTGAAAGACAAGAACAAATATATAAACAAACAAAATTTTGTTGGACTTTTTTTTTCTTTTTTTTTCAACTTTGTTTCCATAAAAAAATTGTTTGACTATAAAATATACTCGACCCGAGTATATTTTATGGAAACAAACAACAACAAACACTTTAAAAATGGCGATTTGTAAAATTTTTATAGCGCTTTATTTTTATTTTTTAAAATTTTTATTTAAAAATTAAAATTTACTTTCGAACAATTTTCATTTTAGCCAAGAAAAGTCGTAATTTTGATAAATAAAGTAGTATCGCTGCGGCATTCGTCAAAAATTACATTGTCGATTTTATACCGCCAAAAAATTATAGCATGCCCGACATTTTTGTTTTATTTTTTTATAAATTTTTGTTTAAAAATGGAAGTTTACTTTCGAAAAGTTTTATTTTAGCCAGAAAAGTTGTAATTTTGAAACATAAAGTTGTATTATCGCCCTATATTCGACATCGTAGATTTTATACCGCCTTAAAGTTATAGCATGACCGACATTTTCGTTTTATACTTTTCTCTTTTTATCGCATGTAAATATTTTCTATTGCGTGTAGCTCTAAGTCTCAACAAAAAAAGTTGGAAAAACATTGTTGGAACGTGTAAATCACGCAACATTGTTGGAACGTGTAAATCACGCTTTACAAATGAAAATCGTAATATACTAATATCTTCATTTTTTGTTGGGAAAAAAATGTTGGTACGTCTAAATCGGCTATTAATATCAATTGATGTAAAAAGAAAATTATTTCCGTTTTTTATTTTGAGCATACCAATAACTATTCCAGTGACCAAGACGCAAACTAGTTTATACCATTATTTTATACTATTTAAAATGATAACATGGCAGCACTAAATTTAATAATGACCTATCACAGTATTAAGGTCGGAACATCCTAAAAAATTTAGTAGTAGTGGTCGAATTTTTTAAAGTGTTACGCGAATTTCAATTAAATAAATAAATAATAATTAAATATTTCTATAAATATTTAGTTAATATAATTTAATAATTGAATCAAGTGAAGTAAAGCAATAAGCGAAGTTCTCAAAGCAAGAAGATATAAACAAAAATGTTACGAACGATTATTGTGCGGAATGAAAATATTTTGCGTAGAACATTTGAAAGGGCTGTTAAATGGAATGTTATTCGCTGTTTTAGTAATGATTGTTTACGTAAAATTCAACCAACACGGTAAATTAAACACGAGTTTTATAAATTTGCTAAAAGTAAATTTTCTTAGTTTTTGAGGTTATATTGTGTAATCAATTGGCAAACGTCATATTTTTTAGTGAAGTCTATTTAACAAATGCATGCCTGTCATTTGAAATTTTCAATTTAATTGTGTAACTGATGCGTTTAAATTTACTTAGAATGACAAGCTATTAAATATTAAAAATTTAAAGAAAATATACTTCCTAAAATATATACTCCAACATTTGTTGCACTCGTTGCTACTTTTATGTAACACTTTGAAGGGTCGTGATAAATCGAATGTCAATGCCGAATACATTTTCTTTCGCTATAGTTTTCAATGAAAATTCTTGTTTAGAAGTTAGGTTATGCAAAATATAATTCTTTTCTTTTCAGATGCATGACGAATACGAAAAGTATGGGAAATCCAGCAATATGGAAAGCAGAAATAACTCGGAAATACTGTACTGGGTATCCTGCACATTCGAAAGTCCTTTTACCGGCCTTAAGCCCTACTATGGAATTGGGTACAATTATCAGCTGGGAAAAGAAAGAGGGTGATAAACTAAATGAAGGTAAAAATTTTTTTGAATTATAACAGATGCTGTTTGTTCATAAATGTACCGAAACAAAAGTAATATTTTGATATGAGTGATAAGTAAATCAATCTTGCAAGGTTTCTCAAATCTCACTAATGTTTATATTGAATTTTATTTTTTTTTGCTGTAAAAACTGTGGAAATAAGTTTACATTTCATTTAATTTTAGGTGATCTTCTCGCTGAAATTGAAACGGATAAGGCAACCATGGGTTTCGAAACACCTGAAGAAGGTTACCTGGCCAAAATATTAATTGAAGCTGGTAAAAAAGATGTCAAAGTTGGTACATTGGTCTGTATAATTGTTGAGAACCAAGCTGATATAGCTGCGTTTAAGGATTATAAAGATACAGGTGAAATTATAATAATCACATAATGCTTCGTGGATTTATGAATTATTTATTATAGGTGGAGCCGCTGCGCCTCTAACGGCTGCAACAGCTCCCCCGACAGCCACCCCGTCAGCGCAAACCCCTGCACCAGCTCCAACACCTACTCCTCCGCAACCAACTGCACCTGCCGTTCCAAATCAAATAACCGCAGTTGAACAAAAGTTTGGTGACCGAGTATTCGCCTCGCCAATGGCGAAAAAATTAGCTGAGTCACAGAAACTACGTCTCACTGGCCGTGGTTCCGGTTTGTATGGTTCGATTAAAACTGGCGATTTAGCTGGTTTAGCAACCGGAATATCAGCACAAGCAGCTGGAGCACCAACGGCCGGGCACGCTAGATCTCCACCACCATCACAACCAAAACCGGCCCCCGGTGCCTCATTTGTTGATATCACTGTATCGAATATTCGCGGTATAATAGCAAAACGTCTCATCGAGTCAAAAACTACGATTCCCCACTACTACTTAACTATGGATTGCGAAATTGGGCAAATTGTAAAATTACGCTCGCGCCTCAATAAAGAGCTCGAAAAGAAGGGCATTAAGTTATCCCTAAACGACTTCATTATTAAGGCAGTTGCTATGGCATCAAAAAAAGTTCCTCAAGCCAATTCTTACTGGATGGGTACGCACATTCGCCAATTCACTAATGTCGATGTTTCCGTAGCCGTATCAACCGATCGTGGTTTAATTACTCCGATCGTATTCAATGCTGATCAAAAAGGTGTGATCGAGATTAGCAGCGACGTTAGATCGCTTGCGGCGAAAGCACGTGATGGAAAGTTGCAACCGAGCGAATTCCAAGGTGGCACTATTAGTGTATCGAATTTAGGAATGTTTGGCACGACTGTATTCTCTGCCATTGTTAATCCGCCACAATCCTGTATATTAGCAATAGGAACAACACAGGATCGTTTTGTGCCTGATAAAAATTCCGAAACGGGGTATAAAGCTGTTCAAATAATATCAGTTACAATGTCATGTGATCACCGTGTCGTGGACGGGGCTGTTGGCGCTCAATGGTTACAATATTTCCAAAAATACATTCAAGACCCAGTTCAAATGATCGTATAAGTAGTTTAAAAAGTGTTGGCATTAGTTTGTATTCTAAAATCTGCCATAAGAATAGCTAACTATACTAAAAAAGGTACACTACTATACTAATTTAAAAAAACCGCGCCTTAAAATTGAAACTCATTTATTTGGTTTTATCTCCCCCTAAAAAATGAATCGGTATTACAAGTATACTGATCAAAAAATTTTTTAAAGGCAAGTTGTAATAAAAATTCGATATTATTTTACTTTATATTATTTAATTTAACACAAATAAATTATTAAGAATCTTTAAAAGAATTTTTACAGATCTATTTTGTACATAATTAATTTGGCGTATTACATCAATTTACACAAACAAAACGGAAATAAAAAGACAAAAAAATTATTTAATTTCATCTTTTTAATATTTATTTTATTTTAAAAATAATTTAACTAGGTACATTTGTAATGTTTAGAAAATTAATCAACAAATTGCTAAAAGAAAACCATTTAAATAAAAATTAAATTTGGACACAAATGGAAATTTGTTTTTAAATTGTGTCGTACGTGCGATTATCGTATTACGAATTTCGAGAACTCGAAATATTTGTAGTCTTAGGCCCTTTTCCAATTACCAAGTTGTTTATGGAACCTAACTTATTATTAACGAAATCCATGATTCCGGTGTTTGTGGAAATTTCACTTTAATTCAATAAAATACAATCAATACAATTTTAAAATATTTATTCAACTCAAATATTTATTTTATTATTATATTTTGTTTGAGAACAAGTGCTCCTTATTGTGAAATAGTTTCTTATTTTGCTGCAAGATCGATTTCGATGCTATAGCATCATCGTCAGTTGACTTACTTATTGAATTATCTCGTATTTTTCAATCCTTGTTATACTAAACTTTTTTGGAATTTCAATGGTTGTGCCGCACAATTTTTTGATTCAGGAACAATTTTCTGGTTACGTTCATTGCATGTTGATTATTAAATCGTATAGTTTATTTGTTGTAGTGTATATTTCTGTTGTTCAACATACATCGGTTGTCTTTATTTTTATATACATATTTCGAATTCTTCGGTTCGACTTAGCACATCCCCTTTCTTCATTCTATGTAGTATTTGTAAATTTGCTTCATAACTTGTGTAATTATGTAGTTATGTAGAATTAATATGCTGAGTGAATTTTGATTCAGGGTTGATTTTTCCGATTGATTTTACATGCTCCCTAAATCTTTCTTTAAAGGATGGCCCATTTGTCCTAAATAAAATGCCTGACAATTTGAACATGTTAATTTGTGAACCCCCGTATCCAAAGTTTCTTTACTCCTGTTCTTGATTAATTTTTCTAATTTAATATTGGTTTTGTGCGCCAGAGTATAACCAAAGTGCTTAAAGACTTTTTGAATTTTTATACTACATAGTATGACCACAGAAGGAAGATTTCTTCTGTGGTATGACTCCAATCCATACTTATGTATTTTGTATCAAAGTTAGAAGTAGTTACGCATATAATTAACGAAAGAGGGATTTTAGTTTAAAAAATTCTAATTGACGATTGTAAAAGTAGAGAAAGCGCCTCTCGAGGAAAAATGTTAAAATGAGGCAACAGCCAAAATGACATTTCTCATAAATGCGACGACAGAAATTTTTGCAATCCGGTAGTTAAAAATTGTTTTTATAATCCAAAATTGGAATTATTTACAATTATTATCAATCTGGTAGGTAAAAATTGTGTTTACAGTTCAAAATTGGAATTGTTTACAACAATTTCGAACGTCAAATTAGCAGCTACCTCAGTTTAAAAATTTTCCACTAGGTGGAATCTGTGATGCTCCAATCGTCAATAGATCTTTACCAATTTTGGTTGTGTGAAACGTCATTTTTTAACCCTAATCCAACCAAGGTGTACCTTTTGGCTCGTTTGATAAATGCATCGATTTTTAAAATAATGTTAATTTAGTTATAAACTTGTATGTATTTTATTTTGAAACATTTCCATACAACGTATTTGATTTATAATCATTCTCTGAAAAAAATTTCGTAAATTATTTGATTAGAATTTGAATTTACTGACATAACGAAAATATGTTGGTTCAATTAGGGTTATAAACAAAAAATTTTTGTTCATGTTTGTGATACGACGCGCAATTGTTAAATCTTAAAAATATTTTAATTATTTTGTTGTTTAATATTTTATTACTTATTATTATTAATAGATCAACGTATTTTTTATTAAAATCTAACAGTTTTATTTAAATTGAGGTTATGTTAATTTACTACTGTCACAAAAATTTGCATTCCATTGAACATCTACTCACAAGTACTTGGCAGTAGCCAAGTGGAGTTCTATTCGGCTTTCGGCAAAATAAATCAATTTATTGTCAAAAAAAATGTAAAATAATTTATTTACTTAGACCTACTTATTTAAATAAGTTTGTTGGCGAGGTAACTTAAAATAAGTATGTTCTTACAAAAAAAAATCTTAAACGAAAATCAAAATTCTGTTAATTTCACATATTGTGATATTATGTAGTAATTAAGTTTTATAAAAAATTTAATTAAAAAAATTATTTTATATGTAGTTACAAAATAGTCAAAATAAAAAATAAGTATGTGAAATCAATTCGGATGATTTTACATACTTATTTAAGATGGCGGCAAATAAGGATGTCTAAATAAATAAGTATGACTTTCGGAAAGGGCCTTAGCCATTCGAAAAAAGATCAAAGTAATGTTGAATTCGTTTCACCCAAACATATAAAAAAAAATTGATGTACATCGAAAACCATATTCGATTCGTCAAAAAACATCAATGTTTTTACGATATACATCAATTTTACGAAATGTACGTTTTTTCATAAATTTACTAACACCAAAAAATTAGAAACGTCAATTTTTAATTGTCATTATATAGAGTTTTTGTGTCTCGATTTTTAATCATTTTAATTGTTGTGTTTAATTATTTTAATTGAACTAAACAAAGTTGTCAATATTGAGTTTCTTGAGCCTCGATTTTGAATCATTTTAATTGTTGTGTTTAATAATAATAAACGATTTAATAATAAACGATCAAATGTGCTTCTTTCGCTGCAAAATTATAATTTCGAGTTCGATTGGGATTGTCAAAAAAATCAAGTTTTCAATGCCCAATCGTACGCACACGCAGGAAGCAGCACGTATGTGATTCTTTTTTATGTGGTTTTCGATTCACCAAAAAAGAGCAAGCCGGCTTGCTCTTTCTACTGTCAAACTGTTCGATTCGCCAAGAAAGTCGCTCGATCGAGCAAAATTGTTGTTGTTTTACGAATCTCGATTTTTTGGCAGATTTACAAACAAATAGAACTGTCATTTTGAAAGCGTCATTGTGTTTTGTGTTATATTTTGTGTTTCTGTTTATTTTTATGTAAATATTTTATATTAAAGAATTAATTTGTTGTTGTTATGTTGTTATGTATATAACATTAGAATATGTTAAGTTGTTTTTTATGGAGTATCGATCTTTTATAAAAATTAGGTTATGTTTATATAAACGTCAAAACACACAGACATATATATTACGGAGCAACTGTTCGATTCACACAGCCTAAAAAGTGATCTTTTAAAGATTTGGTAAAAGGTGAATCGAAATCGACATTAGATTAAGTTAAGCGTCGGTAAATCTTTAGTTTGATTATGCATAAAATTACACAGATTTTGTAACAAAAATTATTTTAATAACACAACTTATTTAATCCTAGTGTTCAATCGGGCAAAAATGATAAAAAATATCATGATATTTTTTATCACTTTTCGCATTAAATGTACTCATTTATCACACAAAAAAACCAACTTTTTTCTTGGTTTTTTGAGTTGCTGCTGTCAATTTTGAATTCATTTTCTTTATGATATTTTCGGTAATTAAATTAAATTAAATTTGCTTTTTTAAGATATTTATATGGTATTCACACGGTCACCTATTTATTTAAACATAAATAATCATTTATGTTTCGTAGTTTTGTCTGAGAATACAAACACAATAAAACTCAAACTAATATTATTTGTGTCTCTAATATTTGGATAAAAAACCAAATAGTTTCAATATCAAATTAATTTATTAAAAAAAAATAATTAGAAAATATAATATTTAATTAAAAACCTGATGACAAAACGAGTTTATTGAATTTTACGAAGCGATTTAAAATCAAATGTAACATTTAAAATCAATTTATCATTTTTTATCAATTTTGGTTGTTCAATCGGGTTTGACGTACAGTATTACGGAATGAAGTTAGGGTGGGATAAAATATCATGATATTTTTTATCATTTTTGCCCGATTGAACACGACCAATAATAAATAACAAACTCGTAAAAATTCCGGAGTGATTAAAAACAACGAATTTTTTGACGTCTTGAATTGTCAAAATTGTGAGTGATGGTCATGTTAAAATCGGGTAAAAATGATAAAAAATATCATGATATTTTATCCCACCCTAACTTCATTTCGTAATACTGTACGTCAAACCCGATTGAACAACCATAATTGGTCGTGTTTCCTCGGGCAAATTTGATAAAAAATATGATATTTTTTATCACGATTAGCCATAAAACGTACTCATTTATCACAAAAAAATCCTAGAATTTTTTTTGGTTTTACCAATGAATGAAGTTAGGGTCATACGTAATTGACGTGCAGTGTCATGATATTTTTTATCACGTTTGGCCGAGGAAACACTAGGAAAAAATATCATGATATTTTTTATCATTTTTGGACGTGTTCAATCGGGCAAAAATGATACAAAATATCGTGATATTTTATCCCACCCTAACTTCATTTCGTAATACTGTACGTCAAACCCGATTGAACAACCAAAATTGACAAAAAATGATAAATTGATATAAATGTTACATTTTGTTTTAAATCGCTTTGTAAAATTCAATAACCTCGTTTTGTCGTCAGGTTTTTAATTAAATGTATATATTTTTTAATTTTTTTTTTATAAATTATTTTGATATTGAAACTATTTGGTTTTTATCCAAATACACAAATAATTTTTGCTTGAGTTTTGTTTGTTTGTGTTCTCAGACAAAACTTCGAAATATAAATTATTATTTATGTTTAAATAAATAGGTAACTGTGTAAATACCATGTAAATATTTCAAAAAAGCAAATTTAATTTAATATAAGTACCGAAAATATCGTAAAGAAAATAAATTCAAAATTGACAGCTGGAGCCAAAAAAACCAAGAAAAAAGTTGGGTTTTTGTGTGATAAATGAGTGCGTTTAATGCCAAAAGAAATTTTGCCCGATTGAACATTGGGGATATTTCTTTTTTGTTGGTTTTCGTAAATCTTGCAAAAACCTCGATTTGTCAAAATTGATTTAAATCAAAAAATAAATGATTTGTTCTGCTCAATCCTACGCGCGTAATGATTTAAATCATTTATTTTGACGGTAAATTGATGTATTGTGCCCAATCGAACGCCACATAAATTTTTGAACGAAGTACTCCACAAACTGCGTAGGCCCCGTATTCTAGAAATTCACCGAAAAAAGTCGCCGGTGATTTTGGTATGAAACAATTTAAATTTTCGACTGAAATTACGTAATATAAAACATTTGACGTTTAAGAAATGTCTAATCGATTTTGTAGTGTTTAGTCACAGAAGAAAGATTAATCTTTCTTCTGTGGTTTAGTCGAGTGCAGGGAGTATAGCCCCCCCCCCCCTCCAGACAGGCTCGACGCTGTAGCGCGGTCAAATTAAATGCTTTTATATAGCTAAATTATTAGTTATTAACTAGATTAGTAGATTTTATATTACGACGAAAAATTTAAATTAGTCAAAAAAAACTGTTTACAAAACAGGGTTTAGAGCCATAAAATTATGGATTTATGGAAATCAAAAAGTTTAGGCCCTTTCCGAAAGTTATACTTATTTATTTAGACCTACTTATTTAAATAAGTATGTTGGCAAGGTAACTTGAAATAAGTATGTTCTAACAAAAAAAAAATCTTAAACGAAAACCAAAATTCTGTTAATTTCATTGCATACATATTGTGATATTATGTAGTAATTAAGTTTTATAAAAAATTTAATTAAAAAAATTATTTTATAGTAACAAAATAGTCAAAATAGACAATAAGTATGTGAAATTAATTCGGATGATTTTACTTACTTATTTAAGATGGCGGCAAATAAGTATCTCTAAATAAATAAGTATAACTTTCGGAAAGGGCCTTAGTCATGTTAGATACACATAGAGTACGTTTATGCTCAGAGTCGAGTCATCTTTTAGTTAACTTTTGATCATCTTGTAGTTATCTTTTTTAGCGTTTATACTGCAGAGTCAAATCGTAGTCGAGTCGAAACTAGGTTGAAACCGAGTCAGAAACGTCAAAAAAAAATCATAATTTTTATTTTCAATAAAAATTATGATTATTAAAATTATGATTAAAGCAATTTATTTTACAAGTTTGCAGTATACAAAATTACAGAAACACAAAAATCGGAGATGCGCACACGAATTAAGAAATCAAAATGGTGTCTTTTTATCATAATTTTTTGTTGTTTTTATTTTTCGACTCGACTCCGTTTATAGTGGATGATTTTAGAGTTAACTCGACTCGACCCTAGAAATTTTTTAGGTCGAGTCGAGTTAACTACAAGATGACTCGACTCCGTTTATAGTAAAAGATAACCTAGGTTCAAACCAGGTTGAACCCTAAGCATAAACGTACTCATAGTTTAAAATTATTTTAATGTCAAGAACGTGCGTCGAGATTGTCAGCAAAATTTATATTTTTACAGTACTAAATTAATTTGTGCGTTCCTTGCGTAATTCCGTCTCCTTTCCGTCGAAATTTTTTTTTTTTTGTTTAAAGGGCATCCAATTCGTTCCGTCAAATTATAAATACAACCACCATATAGGCGAGGAAAAATATTCCAACCTCAATATTTTTAGTACAAGAATAAAGAAAATTTTGTGACATTTAAAATTTTGCTTCTTATTTTTTATTTGATAACGCAAGGAAAAAATCAAAACCCCTCTACAATAAATGCTTTTCTTAACAACAAAACATAAAATTTAATTTATAATATAAATCTAATATTAAATTAAATTATTTCAATTAATTAGTAATACCGTGAATAAAATAACAACATCAGAATAATAAAATTTATTAAAAAGTATAAAATCCAATACCTAACACGAAAAAAAAATTTATATGGAAGGAAACAAAAGTGACGAGACAAAATTCAAAATAAAAAATTTTGTGTGACAAATATAAAATCACAATTTTTTAATTAATTTAAACTACATACATATAATATTCTTTCTAATATTGAAGTATTTAGTTGTGATTTATTTTAATAGTAAATCCTATTTTTGAGTAAATCATATACGCTGCAAAATGGATAACGATGTACTAACCAATGAACAAACAGAAAAAGTGTTACAATTTCAAGATCTAACCGGGATTGATGACATAAATATTTGTAGAGATGTATTGCTACGCCATCAGTGGGACTTGGAAGTCGCAATTCAGGAGCAATTAAATATTCGAGAAGGTCGCCCTTCGATGTATGCCACAGAATCGAGGCCACCCCAGGTCGTGAACGATCGATATTTACAGCACGTCTTTTCCAGTCCAAGTCGGATTGATCCGCCCTCGGGAGTTGGAGGCTATTCGGGATTTATATTTAATTATGTGTTTAATTTTTGTTATTCTGTATTTTCATCTATATTAACAGCATTTCTGAATTTATTTCGTAGTCAAGAAAGAAGTATGTTTCAATTACAACAATGATGCTCACTTTCTGTCAACTCAAGCAAATATTTTTCTTTTCGTCAGTCGTTACAGATCCAGTCGGTGATGTTTTAAAGTTCATACAAGCATATAATGAAAAATTTCCGAGCCATCCGGTATTCTATCAAGGCACTTACTCCCAAGCGTTGAACGATGCTAAGCGAGAACTTAAATTTCTACTCGTTTATCTACACGCGGATAACAATCAAGATGTAAATAGCTTTTGTAGAAATACTCTTTCGAATAACGAGGTGGTCGAATACGTAAACCGTAATATGCTTTTCTGGGCATGTGATATTGCGGCACCGGAAGGTTATCGTGTGTCACATTCGATTACAGCCAAACACTATCCAGTTATGGTAATTATTGGACTACGAGCGAATAAAATGATAATAATGGGGCGAATGGAAGGTGATTGTGGCGCGGAGGAATTGTTAAGAAGAATGCGTACTGTAGTTGGAGATAATGAAATTTGGTTAAATCAAGCGCGTTCTGAACGATTGGAGAGGAGCTTAACACAATCTTTACGGCAACAACAGGATGAGGCATATGAACAATCACTTAGGGCCGACCAAGAGAAGGAGCGACTTAAACAAGTTCAGCGGGACGAAGAGATGAAAAAGCAAATGGAGATTGATGCTGAACGACAAGCGGTCGAGAGGAAGAAAGAGGTAAGAATGTGATCATTTTAATTTTAACTCTGCATTAAAAATTATCAATTTCCCTCGTAACCCACCCCATCGTTTATTCGTTACTGATTTCATTTTTTTTTTTAGTTTTAAATTTCTATTTAAAAAGTAGTTAAATTTAATATAGGAAATTCTCAGCAGATAGCAAATCCTCCATCCGCTTCCACGTCAATTCTGTGAAAAACAATCCTGAGAAAATACAGTTCAGAAAAAACAGAATTTTAGAAAAATCAATTCGGAGAAAAGAAAATTCATTGAAACTACATTTAGAATTATTTTTTCGCGCGAAAAAATAATTATAAATGTAGTTTCAATGAATATTCTTTTCTCTAAATAAAATGTAAAGGTGAAATAGTAAATTTTCTTTAAATGACTACATAATAATAACGTGTACTAATACCATCACAAATTTTTGAAATTTTAAACAAAATAGCTTCCAACATTATTGGAAGCAGGGCTGGAAACCGGTTTTTCAAAACTAAAACCAATAAAACAACCACAAAAAATTAATAAAACTGAAACCATAACCAAATTCCAAAATTAATAAAATCAAATTTAAAAATTTTCAAAACCGAACTATTTCTATTTCAATTTCTTTCATTTTTAGAATTTTATTTTTTATTTTTTTAAAATTTGAACTAGAAGGTAACCTAATTAATTTTATTCCAATTTTAAACGGACTAATTTACTTTTAATACAAAGTATTTTAAAAATTGTGTTGTATAAAATAAAATATTTCTTCAATTATTAAAAAACCAAAACCATAAACCTGACAATTTTTGAAAAACCAAAATCCATAAATTTATAAAACCGGAACCAAACCAAAACCAAAATTTAGCAGTCAGAAAAACCAAAAACCAAACCAACCTAATACCCTAGAAAGACTGTGGTTTAATAAATCCGATTTAGCTAAACTAGTTTAAGTTTCTGTGCAAAAACAAAGGGATTAGCTAAATCGAGGTTGACACACTGCGGCTAATCTTGAAAAATTCGCTAAATCGGTTTTATTAAATCGCAGTGTGTCTAGGGTATAACTTAAGTAGTATATAGACTTAAGTACTTTTCATACCAGGCGCCTCGACTTTGAGCTTCGTAAATAAAATTTTTTTTTTTCGTTTTTTAACTAAGTAAATTAGTTCTATTCGATTGATACCGTTTAATTTTATAGTAATAAATTAAATTTGTTGAAAAATAATTTGTTTTTAAGTGATAGTTAAAAAAAAAAAAATCTATTACAATGAAGTTATCTACAAAGCCAAGGCAATGCGTTCTACACTCGACTGCGATATTTTAAGTGGTACAAAGCGAAGTGCTATCTCAACATAACCTACAAATCAAATTTTTTGCACAAATATTTCATACTTACCAAAAAATATAGCTCATATGTACGTTACAAATTTAGAATATATCAGTTCTTGCTATAATTGACGTGTAAAATTTGAGCAAGTTTGAGAGGGTTTAGGCTATAATATGCTAAATATTTTGGATTTAATCGGTGTTCACATCCAACGCGAATAGCGAACTATGAGAAAACTTATTTTTAAAAACTGTACTCAATACACACAATTAATTAAATTCCTAAATATTTGGTATACATATACATATACTGCGAGTTTAATCCTAGTTTAAAGTACTTTTCACACCAGGCAATGGTGAATTTCTTTATTTTATTTTTGAATCATGTAAATTAGTTTTATTTGATTGACAACGTTTAATTTTATATAAATAGATTCATTTTGTTGAAAAATAGTTTATTTTTAAGTGATACTTTTAAAAAAATCAAAATATATTGCAATGAAGTTATCTATAAAGCCAAGGCAATGCGTTCCACACTCGACTGCGAGATTTTAAAGTAGTAAAAAGCGAAGTGCTTTGTCAAAATAACCTACAAATCATATTTTTTACATGATTGTTTCATACTTACCAAAAAATCTAGGTCATATGTACGTTACAAATTTAGTATATCTCTGTTCTACCTATAATTCACATGTAAAATATACCTAAATAAAATATTTGATAGCAACCGAATGTTCAAAGCCAACGCCACCGGTATGAAAGGGCCTCTGCTTCGCATTTGTGGTAACTAAATATTTCGAGGCGAGGCGCCTGGTATGAAAAGTACTTAATTTACTGACTTATTTGTGGAACCTAACTTATTCCTTAAGAAAATTACATTGAATACATTAGGTTCCACAAATAAGTCAGTACATAAATATCGCTTGGAAAACAGCCACAAACGTAAATTTATTTCCAGCCCCTGACTGGGAGTATTGTTAACATGAAATTGATCCGCAATAATTAATATATTTTTACGACTTGATTCAAAATGAAATATTTCCCAAGTCCAAAAACTGAAATATCTCCTAAAACAAATAACGATTTTTTTTTTTAAAATTAACAACGCTTCCTTTTCTAGAAATTCTGGAAAAGAAGATTTAATTTTAGAATATTCTGGAAAATGGTTATTTCCATTCTAATTTTAAAAATAAATCTTCATTTTCCAGAATATTTTAAAACTAAATGTTCTTTTTCCAGAAAAGCAAAACTATTTTGGCGTGCCTCGGATTCTGCCTTCCTTTTGGGTGTTATTTCACATTGAAGTATTTCCTGGCTTTATTTCTTAAATCTAAAGTTATTTCATTTACGAGTACATTGGGACTAATTTCACTTTAAACGTGCGAATGATTTTCTTAATGAAATAGGTAACTTCGTATTAAAATATGAAAGTCGAGATATATTTCATTGGAAGTTATTTCATTTCGGAGTTATATAGAGAGAGCCGGAAAAACCAAGAGTTCAACAAACAAATTGGATTTTCCACCTAACTGTTAAAACCAGTTCCGCACAACAAATGTTTCATATTCGCCTGATATGTAAGTGTATCTGAGAGTTTGTGCAAAATTTCCTTAGTAAGACTTACAGAGCCATTCAAAAACCATTGCACCCCACAACAAAATTTTTTTCATTGTGAATGCTATTTTTTTAATTGCTTTTCTCTGAACTAATCTTTCTCTCAATTGTCATTTTATCAGAATGATATTTCTCAGAAATAAGTTTTGTCAGAATAGAGGATTTCTCAGAATTATTAATAAATTGTCGTTTTCTCTGAATTGTGCTTTCGCAGATTTAAAAGCTGTTAGAATGGGTGAATCACACCGAAAATAAATTAGCCAATCCATAAATATTAATTTTGTAAAACTTTAAATAAAATATAAGCATTTATTTAAAAATCCCTATAATTTCTGTCAGTAATACAAAAGCAAAGTGCTATTTATTTCTAATAATAACCTATAATCGTTCAAAGCCTTTATCTGGAATTTTAAATTCAGCAATCCTAATGTGTCTGGGAAATGATGATTGAAGAAATCGACGAGACAAATTTTTTCATTCAGCCATTCTGAATTTATAGTTTTATGTTTTAGCAGTAAAAAAAATTTATAATATATCAAAATATTCGAATTCAGCAAGTCGGTCGCCTGCATTAATTGAAAAACCATTGGCTGGCCAGCATAGGAACCAAGCACAAATTTTAGAGCAAAAAAAACTATAGAATTTTATTTAAAAAAACAAAAAATAGAATGCAAATATATATACCCTTTAATATTTCGCGGATAAACAAAAATGTTGGTGGATCTGCTGAGACAAACGCTAATTTTTTATATAAAGTTCGAGAATTTGGAACACTGTGAAACTTTAAATGAGTCAAAATTAAAGTCAAACGACGTTTTGCTGGGACTAGGACTTAAAGATACAATTTTAGCTGCAATTTCTGTTATTTTATTGGAAAGTTCCATTTTATAGATTAATTTTATTTAAACGATAAGTAGCAGCATGTTTGTTTGATGGCATATGCCGGTATATCCGCAGAAGGGTTAACAACATTTGGTGCACATTGGCCAAAAGATTTTTTAAACTCTCATATTAGATACCTAAAATTTAATCAATATATTTTTAATTGGGAAAATTTAAAATCGCGCAAACTGAAAATATCTCGTCTAATCTTTATGCCACAATTTTTTCAAAACGTCAAAGTATTTTGTAAACATAGCAAAATGAATAAAAATTGCACAGGCTTCTGCTGTAAAAAAAAAAAAATTTAAAGTTGAACGTACGTTGGCTAGAGCCAACTACAATAAATTTATATCGAGGTTTTTTCGCTAAAATTTGCACTTGGTTCCTAAGCAGGTTTGACAAAGGTCTTATAATCGAGAAAATCTAAATTTATTTATTCAGGGGCGATTGTTTTGGTTAACCGAATTTATTGATCAACAGTTTCAAAGGTCTATATCTACAGCGTTTTCAGATTAAAGCCTGATTTCCATTAAGCCTGATTTCCATTATGAAATATTTACTGACAGTATAAACAAAATGGGATAAAAATATATATTCGCGTGCTGTGTGAGAAAAAAAAACACTTTTTCAGTTTTACTTACAGTACTGAAAAAATTAGTAGAATTTGAATGGGATAAAAATATATATTCGCGTGTTGTGTGAGAGAAAAAAAAACACTTTCAGTTTTACTTACAGTACTGAAAAAATTATTAGGTATAGTATACTGACATTTTTATAATATACTGACAAAATTTACTGAGAAATATATGAAGCGAAGTATATTTTTTCAGTACTGGAAAAATATTTCAATTTTTTAATGCAATTTTTCAAAAAAAATTAAAAACAAAGAATGATCTGTGTCAATTCAATGAAATTTTCGATGTTTATGTTTTTATTCAGTAAAAAGTTTCATAATGGAAACCAGGCTTAATGATCTACTTGTCGGTTGCTTTTTATAATATGAATGTTTTGGAGAAGGGCAATCCATTATCTCTTACAAATCAACAATCCTACCTCCCTTCTGGTTATTCCTGGGTTGTTATGTGATTAATAATTAAAATTAAAAATTTATAGGACATTGCCAGACTAAAAATTGAGCTGGCTTCAAAAGTGCCTTCGGAACCTGCTTTGAATGTTCCAGAAGCGATCAGCGTCGTATTTAAATTTCCAAATGGCTTAAGAATAGAACGAAGATTTTTAAAATCACATTCGTTAAAGGCAAGTATAAACATAACAAATTAAACAAAATTTCATTTTCTACAAAATTTAATTTTCTACAAAATTTAATTTTCTACAAAATTTCCAGGATGTCTATCATTTTGTATTCTGCCATCCAAATTCACCTGATGAGTTTGAGATTACAACAAATTTTCCAAAGCGTGTTCTACATTGTAATGCGGAAGATTCCGAAGAAATGACACTACTACAGGCATCAATTTCAAACCGTGAAGTTTTGTTCATCAACGATTTAGATGCTTGAAATGAGTTTTAATATTTTTAGTCAGACGTAAACACATACGCATTGTAACAACTAAACCAAGCTGCATTCAAATAATAAAATACAAAAAATTGAATTAATATTGTTGAAAGTAAAAATCCTAAACAAAAAATGTGATTACATAATAATGAATTAATTTGTATTTAGATTTCTTCAATTCCTAACCCTAATTTACATACAACAAACTACACGACTTAAACAAATTTTTCGGGCAGTTTCCGTTTTAAACAAATTTTTCGGGCAATTTCCGTTAAAAATCATTGAAGCGTTTTACTGGTATTCCACCATATTTAAAACTATATTTGAAAATGGTCTTCGATACATAAAATGTAATATAAGCCAAAAAAACAAAATAAAATATTTTCCTAAATGCAAATCAAAAAACTATTTTTTTTGTCGATTCTATGATAAAATAAAATAAATTGGATTAGCTTATACATAATAAAATGTAAATTAAACAAATAAAAATAAAAAAGAATCGTAAAATTTCAGCAGTTCTTGAACAAGCAGGTTTATGGAATAATTAATCCTGTCCTACAAAAGACCACAAACATTACTTTATTGGTCCCTGGTCAAATTAACTGAAAACCATTATACCTACAAAAGCTGCATTTTGTCGGTAATTTCAAAAAAGAATTAAAAGGGGGCGAGTAGACGAGAACGAAGAGACGGAACAACTATCACAACAACACCAAGCAACATGTGCTATACAAATCTGGGTGACCGCATTGGAACATGATGATGATGGAATGAAAGCTCACGCCTCCTCCAACCGGCGGTGGAAAAAATATTAGAGAAAAAAAAGAGTGTAATATAGAGTAAAATAATAATAATTATTAAGAGTTCTTCACAGCATTTCAGAACATGCGGCCGGTGTTTTAGGAGTCTTGTACTGTATAAAAAAAAAAAAAATTACGAAAAACATACTAAAAATATTGACTGACTACTTAGATATCTGGAACTGGGTCAATTTCTACAAGGTTACTGGTAACTCGACGTATTCCTTTCAGGACGTTATAGTGGGGTTAAAATGCAACAAATTGAGCCACCAATTTGTACATTAATAATTGATAGTAGTATTTTTTTGCACTAAACTACATTTTCTACCAACTAAACGTAAAAATTAAGAAAAATAAAATGTTTAATTAGTGATCTCTTTGTTTGGTATTTGTGAACTTTTAATTATTAACAGAGATCTGCTTATACAAATTGAGGTGATGCCAATCATATGCTATGGATTTTTAACAAAAATCTAACAATTAAAATATCTCAAAAACCACTGAATTTTGGTAGAATATTTGGTGGCTCAATTTGTTGCATTTTAACCCTACTATTAATGTCCTGCAAGGAATACGTTGAGTTACCAGTATCCTTCGTCCTTGTTATATGTTATTTGTAACAGAAATGTTCAAATCAAGAAAGCAACAGAAATTTTCAAATCAATGTTCTGATGTTCAAATAAAAATATAATCCTCTAATTTATTCATAATTTTTATTGTGAAAAATTTGATTACAAAAAAGTATTTGATTTCCGAGTGGAAAAAACGGATACATACATATAATCACTCTTCTTAAGGCCGGTTACACGTTATGTTTTGTCGTCAAGTAAAAACACTACGTGATTCACAATTTGGATGTCTTGCTTAGCGTGAAGTGGGATTGAAAAAACCGACGAGCTGAAACTTTCGTGCACGACTAACAAAAAATTTAATTTTAACGCGTGCATTAAAATAATTGATATTGCGCTCGATTCTAATTCCTAAATTTTATCTTATCGTAACGTGTTAATGGCCAAGTACCCGAAAGCACTTTCTGGAGATGTGATACTATAAAATATTACGTGTAGACCGCAGGGACGGATAACGTTATATAACGTTACCCGAATAACGTTAATTAACGCTAAAACTGCGAAGTTTTAAAAAAAAACCTAGCCAAATCCATTACGTTATGTTATAACGTAACCGTAACAGATAACTATAAAATTTAGGAATAAACAAATAAAATAACGTTATAAAAAATGTTTTTGTTACTTTCTTGTGGCTCGCATATATCCATCTATATATATATATATATATATATATATATATATATATATATATATATATATATATAATATATATAGGTAACAGCTAATTAAAAAAAAATATTAATAATAACTTCGGTGACACCAAATTATACAATTATGAACTATATTTTAACTGCTTATGCATTATAAAAGAAAACAAAATAAAAAATGCACCGAAGTTGAAATGCAGAACTACCGATCGGCAAAAATGACGGATTGTACATTTATTGAATTCACTTTTCCTCATTCTTGAATCCTCATTTTGACTGGTCGGTAGTTCTAGTGTTAAAATCTTACTAAAGAAAAGGTTAATAATTTATTTAACTTTAGATAACGTTATTTGTTATATAACGTTAAAAACATTATTTAATGCTAAATAACGTTATATAACGTAACGTTTCACATGATTTAAGGTTAAATAACGTTATAACGTAATCAAAAAAAATTTGATAATTTTTTCCAATAACGTAACGAAATCGTAGGGTTTTCCGACCCCTGCTAGACCGACCAGCCTTTAGCTGCGAGCCAATTTTCGAGTTAATCGGGTATGAGAATCAATCCATAATGGGTAATACTAATATTATAAGCAAAGACCATCCATATTAGAGATAAAAATAAAATAAGAGTATCCCCAATGCACTATGCTGCCGTGATAAGCATGTTTAACTTAACTACAAAAAACGCATTTTGAGAAAATTGATATTAAAGTTTTGAAATCAGTGAATTTTGCATTAAAAATGAAAACTATTTTTCTTATCACGTGCTTCTCAATTTAGTTTTAATTATTTTTTTCAATTTTAATGATAAAGTTTGTTATTAGCTATCGATTGGCATTAATAACTCAATTTGGCCAAAAATGCAGTTAAGGTAAATATGCTTAGCACGGCAGTATGTAGGTCTTGGCATGTTTCATACAGCACATTTCATTACGGAATATGACACTACGGCATTACGGCGTGTTTCATATGAAAAAAATCGGGAAAAATATTTTAGAAAATGGCGGTTATGAAAAGTTAATTTATTTTCGGAAGATATTTTTCGGGATAGCAAAAAATAAATATTTTTTCCGGAAAAATGTTTGTTTGTAGTAAAAAAAAACAAATGAATGAACAAAATGACCAAGCATTTATTTGGTCCATACGAATAAGAATCCCATAACATGGATAAAATGTCATAAATGAAATTCGATCTAAAATGATTTTCCTTCACTTAATACAATAAAATAAAACAAAATATGCCTTAGTGTTAGTATACATTACGCCGTAGTAAACCATGTGACGTGTGATATATACCGCAGTGTACGTTATGTCATACTGAAACATGCCGTAGTGTACCATAGGCCATACTGAAATATGCCGTACTGAAACAAGCCGGTGTTACATTTTTAAATGAATGCTATACATGTCAATATTTTGAATACAAATTACATGAAAATATTTTAAATTACTGTGCAGGTATTGATTATTTTTTTGTGTTGAATGAATCACCTCTAATCTTTGCTATACATAATAAAAAATGACTAATTTAAACATGAATTTTTCCCATTTAGCCTTCTTTGTAACTTAATGTATTTCCTCTGATAATTGGCACTCAGCCTTATTATGTATATCAATAAAAATTAACTTAATAATATGTATAATTATTGTACGTCCAATTTGGCTTCAATAATATAGACAAAAAACTATTTTCTAGGTTTCGTTGGTTAATGGTGCCATTTGCCCTCAATTGATGTGGTCTTAATTACGGAATATGTACCAATTTTAAGTTTGTCGCTTTTAAATTAAAATATCGTTAGTCGCGTTTATAGTAATTGGTGGCAAGTAGATGGACCGAATTTCATTTCGTAGCCGTGCAATTTCTGTATCTTCCTTTTCCATTTCACGTATTAATTGCGTAAATTGTACCAAACCTTCACGATTTCCAGGAAATCCATGATTTTTGATAACATCAATTTGAATTTGCATCACAAGTGGGAAGACAAGTTGCATCATTGAAATCATTTCCTTTCCAGCAGAAGATTTTGCCTCCGATAGTTTTTTGGTGTTTTCCGACTGATTGACAGTTTTGATTATATCACGTAAAATTGTGCGACCTGCTTCGTTGGTAAAATTTGTTATATAAGACATGTTTATTTTAATTAATTTATTTAATAATAAACCCAAATTGCGTTGTCTAAGCCTATTCTAAATTTTTTAGGGTTATAAACTTGATTACTTGACAAGTAAACAAAATCGAAATTCTATTTTGATACGGTGCCCTCCCAACAAAAAAATGTACTCGTCAAAAATGTAACATAAAACACATTTCCATTCACTTGTTTAAAATAATACAGCGCTGTCCCCCAGACAGCAAGAAGAACTAAAAAAATGGCATTTTGTTTTTTGCAACAACAATTAAGTACTTTTCATACCAGGCGCCTCGGCTTTGAGCTTCGTAAATAAAAATTTTTTATTTCGTTTTTAAGTATGTAAATTAGTTTTATTCGATTAATACCATTTAATTTTATAGTAATAAATTTAATTTGTAGAAGAATAATTTATTTTTCAGTAATAATTTAACAAAAACAAAATATATTGCAATGAAGTTATCTACAAAGCCAAGGTAATGCGTTCCATACTCGACTGCGAGATTTCAACGTATATACATAGTACAAAGCGCAGTGCTTTCTCAACATAACCTACAAATCACATTTTTTGCACAAATATTTCATACTTACTAAAAAATCTAGCTTAAATGTACGTTACAAATTTAGTATATCTCAGTTCTTGCTATAATTCGCGTGTAAAATATACCTAAATAAAATATTTTATAGCAACCGAATGTTCAAAGCTAACGCCACCGGTATGAAAACGTCTCAGCTTCGCATTTGTGGTAACTAAATATTTCGAGGCGAGGCGCCTGGTATCAAAAGTACTTTATTGTATACTACATATATTAAAGAGTGAATCACCTTCATTTACTTTCTATTGTAATTTCATGGTGATATACATACATATTAGCTTTTAGCTGTATTTTGTTGAAAAAAAAATTAATTCGAATTATTTTGGAATTATTTTTTTCTTAACAGAATAAGCCGCGAACTATTTTTTCGATTTAATTTTTATATTCTATGTTGGTATTTTTTCTGCATAATTTATTTTTAAGTGATAATTTAAAAAAAAAACAAAATCAGTCCTTTGTCAATCAACAATTTTATTTTGCACTTGGTTTCATGATAATTTTCATTCATTCTTTTAAAACCCCAATTTAGTTGTTTTCCATAAACATTTGTAGTTTGATCAAAAACAACTAAATTAAAGTTTCAAAAAAATGAATGAAAATTATCATGAAACCAAGTGAAAAATAAAATTGTCGATTGAAGAAAGACTAATTATTATATTTTTAACATAACATAACTAGAAAAGCCTTTGGTTTGTTAGAATTTGATGTTTAAACATTGACCAATATTTGCATTTTGTGGGGTTATGTCAAATGGTTAATGTTGAATTTTGTTTAAGAATTTTTTTTTGTCCTTTGCTAATATGAGCTCCCGATGAAATTTGTTATTCTAGGCAACTAGAATGTTATTTTTAACAAATAATTTACTACACAAAATTAAAATAATTGTTGATTTTTGTATTTCGTTTTTCTTGTAAATTTAACAATAACCATTAATTTTATTTGAAAAATATATAAATGATCATTTTGTTAATAAATATCATTCATTTATATTTCGCGTCAATGTAAATTTCATTCATTTTTGATATTTTTATTAGAGCTTTTTTTAACTAAACTCCATATAAAACAAATGTAAACAACAAAATAATTGTTTGTTTCCACTTGTAAAAGTAAGACGGAAGAAGTTGTGGTCTTTTTCATTTAAATCATTATGCGAGGTGACGATATTCATCCATGACAACACCGTAGTTAGCTATGAAAATTTATTTTTCGCACAGTATGGCCAAATGTGATATACGAGTACCACAAAAAGACAACACTGCAAAATGAATTTTAAGGGGAAAGTTGTAATATAAAAATCAACAATTATTTTCGTTTTGTGTAGTAAATTGTATGTTAAAAGAACCATTTTATTACCCTAGAATAACAAATTTCATAAAAACAATCACCCTCCTAACAGAAATGGACCAAAAATAAGCAATTCTTAAACGAAAATCAACATAAACCATCTGACATAACCTCACAAAATGCAAATAATGGTCGGTGTTTAAACATGAAATTCTAATAAACCAAAGGGTTTTCTAGTTATGGGAATTTCGGTTACGAAGCGAAAATAACCAAAAATATAAAGAGAATTGTACAGGCTAACGTCTTCGCGATCGTTCTTCGGGTCGTTGCGATCCCCCCCCTCCGCTTAGCCCTCCGAGGGGATTTAGATTTGAGCTTCGGGAGACGTAGCAACCGGGATCAGCAAACATGTCGCACTGCGTGCCGCACGTAGGAGCGGATTATATAGAATTTATTCTCTTTTATAAAGTATAAATAAAAAACAAGATTTTGGAAAACAAGATTTTTAGCCGCTCCCAAATAAATTATTTATAAAAAATATATTGTTTATAATTTTCTTCTTCTTATTATTTGTATTTTTGCTGAGTGTTTTTTTTTATATATAATTCGTTCGAATAATTATAAAAATTATATTGTTAATAATAAATTAAAATTAAAATGTATAAATAATTTTATTGTTAATTTGTTTTTTATAAATAAATAATTTCATCACAATTATTCTTGTTAAGAATAAGTAATCAATTCAAAAAAAAAATAATAATAAACGAAGTATCACACTAAATAGTATATTATTCAACGAGCATATAATGATAGCCGTTATTCACGAAGATGAAGTTTACCGACACGAGCCAATAGGCGAGTGTCGTAAATCATCTGAGTGAATAACAGCCATTATATGCGAGTAGAATACGATACTTTGTCCATGACCGATAAAAAATTGTATTTTATTATCAAATCCTTTAAATAAACCTAAAATAATTTGCGTCAACATTTTGACGTCTCAGTTTAATAATAATGAAAATGGCAAGAGACTACTAGATAAAATTTCAAAAATGAAATTTTTGTTTGGTTGTAGTGAATAATGGAAGAAGGGACTACTAGGTAAACTAGCAGTGAATAATGGATATCATAATTGAAGAAACAAACGTATAATGAGTATATTATAGGTTAGTCGTGGATAAATCATTTTATTATGGATCTTTTGGATCTTTTAATAAGATTTTTTTGGTGAATTATTTTTAACTTTCTTCGAAATGTATGGTATAGCAATTACAGGTCTCGTGACCTATCATTTAAGGTATCAAGATCCGCAATCGGAGCACAATTGCAGATTTCGGATTTTTACAGCTCTGAATCGGCTGAGCTATAGTAAGGTGATTTTCTTCGAATCGAACTTTCTTCGAAATGTATGGTATAGCAATTACAGGTCTCGTGACCTATCATTTGAGGTATCAAGAACCGCAATCGGAGCACAATTGCAGATTTCGGATTTTTACAGCTCTGAATCGGCTGAGCTATAGTAAGGTGATTTTCTTCGAATCGAACTTTCTTCGAAATGTATGGTATAGCAATTACAGGTCTCGTGACCTATCATTTAAGGTATCAAGAACCGCAATCGGAGCACAATTGCAGATTTCGGATTTTTACAGCTCTGAATCGGCTGAGCTATAGTAAGGTGGTTTTCTTCGAATCGATTTTTCTGTGAAATGTATGGAAATAATCAACCAATTTTAATGCGGTTTGGCATAACAATTACAAGACCCGAGACCTATCATTTGAGGTATCAAGAACCGCAATCGGAGCACAATTACAGATTTCGGATTTTTACAGCTCTGAATTGGCTGAGCTATAGTAAGGTGATTTTCTTCGAATCGATTTTTCTGTGAAATGTATGGAAATAATCAACCAATTTTAATGCGGTTTGGCATAACAATTACAAGTATCGAGACCTATCATTTGATGTATCAAGAACCGCAATCGGAGCACAATTGCAGATTTCGGATTTTTACAGCTCTGAATCGGCTGAGCATAGTAAGGTGATTTTCTTCGAATCGAACTTTCTTCGAAATGTATGGTATAGCAATTACAGGTCTCGTGACCTATCATTTAAGGTATCAAGAACCGCAATCGGAGCACAATTGCAGATTTCGGATTTTTACAGCTCTGAATCGGCTGAGCTATAGTAAGGTGATTTTCTTCGAATCGATTTTTCTGTGAAATGTATGGAAATAATCAACCAATTTTAATGCGGTTTGGCATAACAATTACAAGTATCGAGACCCATCATTTGAGATATCAAGAACCGCAATCGGAGCACAATTGCAGATTTCGGTTTTTTACAGCTCTGAATCGGCTGAGCTATAAGTAAGGTGATTTTCTTCGAATCGAACTTTCTTCGAAATGTATGGTATAGCAATTACAGGTCTCGTGACCTATCATTTAAGGTATCAAGAACCGCAATCGGAGCACAATTGCAGATTTCGGATTTTTACAGCTCTGAATCGGCTGAGCCATAGTAAGGTGATTTTCTTCGAATCGATTTTTCTGTGAAATGTATGGAAATAATCAACCAATTTTAATGCGGTTTAGCATAACAATTACAAGTCCCGAGACCTATCATTTGATATATCAAGAACCGCAATCGGAGCACAATTGCAGATTTCGGATTTTTACAGCTCTGAATCGGCTGATTGCGGTTCTTGATACCTTAAATGATAGGTCACGAGACCTGTAATTGCTATACCATACATTTCGAAGAAAGTTCGATTCGAAGAAAATCACCTTACTATAGCTCAGCCGATTCAGAGCTGTAAAAATCCGAAATCTGCAATTGTGCTCCGATTGCGGTTCTTGATACCTCAAATGATAGGTCTCGGGACTTGTAATTGTTATGCCAAACCGCATTAAAATTGGTTGATTATTTCCATAAATTTCACAGAAATATCGATTCGAAGAAAATCACCTTGCTATAGCTCAGCCGATTCAGAGCTGTGAAAATCAGAAATCTGCAATTGTGCTCCGATTGCGGTTCTTGATACCTCAAATGATAGGTCACGAGACCTGTAATTGCTATACCATACATTTCGAAGAAAGTTCGATTCGAAGAAAATCACCTTACTATAGCTCAGCCGATTCAGAGCTGTAAAAATCTGAAATCTGCAATTGTGCTCCAATTGTGGTTCTTGATACCTTAAATGATAGGTCACGAAACCTGTAATTGCTATACCATACATTTCGAAGAAAGTTCGATTCGAAGAAAATCACCTTACTATAGCTCAGCCGATTCAGAGCTGTAAAAATCCGAAATCTGCAATTGTGCTCCGATTGCGGTTCTTGATACCTTAAATGATAGGTCACGAGACCTGTAATTGCTATACCATACATTTCGAAGAAAGTTCGATTCGAAGAAAATCACCTTACCATAGCTCAGCCGATTCAGAGCTGTGAAAATCCGAAATCTGCAATTGTGCTCCGATTGCGGTTCTTGATACCTCAAATGATAGGTCACGAGACCTGTAATTGCTATACCATACATCTCGAAGAAAGTTCGATTCGAAGAAAATCACCTTACTATAGCTCAGCCGATTCAGAGCTGTAAAAATCCGAAATCTGCAATTGTGCTCCGATTGCGGTTCTTGATACCTCAAATGTAAGGTCTCGGGACTTGTAATTGTTATGCCAAACCGCATTAAAATTGGTTGATTATTTCCATACATTTCACAGAAAAATCGATTCGAAGAAAATCACCTTACTATAGCTCAGCCGATTCAGAGCTGTAAAAATCCGAAATCTGCAATTGTGCTCCGATTGCGGTTCTTGATACCTTAAATGATAGGTCACGAGACCTGTAATTGCTATACCATACATTTCGAAGAAAGGTCGATTCGAAGAAAATCACCTTACTATAGCTCAGCCGATTCAGAGCTGTGAAAATCCGAAATCTGCAATTGTGCTCCGATTGCGGTTCTTGATACCTTAAATCATAGGTCACGAGACCTGTAATTGCTATACCATACATTTCGAAGAAAGTTCGATTCGAAGAAAATCACCTGACTATAGCTCAGCCGATTCAGAGCTGTAAAAATCCGAAATCTGCAATTGTGCTCCGATTGCGGTTCTTGATACCTTAAATGATAGGTCACGAGACCTGTAATTGCTATACCATACATTTCGAAGAAAGTTCGATTCGAAGAAAATCACCTTACTATAGCTCAGCCGATTCAGAGCTGTGAAAATCCAAAATCTGCAATTGTGCTCCGATTGCGGTTCTTGATACCTTAAATGATAGGTCACGAGACCTGTAATTGCTATACCATACATTTCGAAGAAAGTTCGATTCGAAGAAAATCACCTTACTATAGCTCAGCCGATTCAGAGCTGTAAAAATCCGAAAACTGCAATTGTGCTCCGATTGCGGTTCTTGATACCTCAAATGATAGGTCTCGGGACTTGTAATTGTTATGCCAAACCGCATTAAAATTAGTTGATTATTTCCATGCATTTCACAAAAAAATCGATTCGAAGAAAATCACCTTACTATAGCTCAGCCGATTCATAGCTGTAAAAATCCGAAATCTGCAATTGTGCTCCGATTGCGGTTCTTGATACCTTAAATGATAGGTCACGAGACCTGTAATTGCTATACCATACATTTCGAAGAAAGTTCGATTCGAAGAAAATCACCTTACTATAGCTCAGCCGATTCAGAGCTGTAAAAATCCGAAATCTGCAATTGTGCTCCGATTGCGGTTCTTGATACCTCAAATGATAGGTCTCGGGACTTGTAATTGTTGTGCCAAACCGCATTAAAATTGGTTGATTATTTCCATACATTTCACAGAAAAATCGATTCGAAGTCTTGATACCTTAAATGATAGGTCTCGGGACTTGTAATTGTTATGCCAAACCGCATTAAAATTGGTTGATTATTTCCATACATTTCACAGAAAAATCGATTCGAAGAAAATCACCTTACTATAGCTCAGCCGATTCAGAGCTGTAAAAATCCGAAATCTGCAATTGTGCTCCGATTGCGGTTCTTGATATCTTAAATGATAGGTCACGAGACCTGTAATTGCTATACAATACATTTCGAAGAAAGTTCGATTCGAAGAAAATCACCTTTATAGCTCAGCAGATTCAGAGCTGTGAAAATCCGAAATCTGCAATTGTGCTCCGATTGCGGTTCTTGATACTTTAAATGATAGGTCACGAGACCTGTAATTGCTATACCATACATTTCGAAGAAAGTTCGATTCGAAGAAAATCACCTTACTAAAGCTCAGCCGATTCAGAGCTGTAAAAATCCGAAATCTGCAATTGTGCTCCGATTGCGGTTCTTGATACCTCAAATGATAGGTCACGAGACCTGTAATTGCTATACCATACATTTCGAAGAAAGTTCGATTCGAAGAAAATCACCTTACTATAGCTCAGCCGATTCAGAGCTGTGAAAATCCGAAATCTGCAATTGTGCTCCGATTGCGGTTCTTGATACCTCAAATGATAGGTCTCGGGACTTGTAATTGTTATGCCAAACCGCATTAAAATTGGTTGATTATTTCCATACATTTCACAGAAAACTCAATTCGAAGAAAATCACCTTACTATAGCTCAGCCGATTCAGAGCTGTAAAAATCCGAAATCTGCAATTGTGCTCCGATTGCGGTTCTTGATACCTCAAATGATAGGTCACGAGACCTGTAATTGCTATACCATACATTTCGAATAAAGTTCGATTCGGAGAAAATCACCTTACTATAGCTCAGCCGATTCAGAGCTGTAAAAATCCTAAATCTTCTTGATACCTCAAATGATAGGTCTCGGGACTTGTAATTGTTATGCCAAACCGCATTAAAATTGGTTGATTATTTCCATACATTTCACAGAAAAATCGATTCGAAGAAAATCACCTTACTATAGCTCAGCCGATTCAGAGCTGTAAAAATCCGAAATCTGCAATTGTGCTCCGATTGCGGTTCTTGATACCTTAAATGATAGGTCACGAGACCTGTAATTGCTATACCATACATTTCGAAGAAAGTTCGATTCGAAGAAAATCACCTTACTATAGCTCAGCCGATTCAGAGCTGTAAAAATCCGAAAACTGCAATTGTGCTCCGATTGCGGTTCTTGATACCTCAAATGATAGGTCTCGGGACTTGTAATTGTTATGCCAAACCGCATTAAAATTGGTTGATTATTTCCATACATTTCACAGAAAAATCGATTCGAAGAAAATCACCTTACTATAGCTCAGCCGATTCAGAGCTGTAAAAATCCGAAATCTGCAATTGTGCTCCGATTGCGGTTCTTGATACCTTAAATGATAGGTTACGAGACCTGTAATTGCTATACCATACATTTCGAAGAAAGTTCGATTCGAAGAAAATCACCTTACTATAGCTCAGCCGATTCAGAGCTGTAAAAATCCGAAATCTGCAATTGTGCTCCGATTGCGGTTCTTGATACCTCAAATGATAGGTCTCGGGACTTGTAATTGTTGTGCCAAACCGCATTAAAATTGGTTGATTATTTCCATACATTTCACAGAAAAATCGATTCGAAGAAAATCACCTTACTATATAGCTCAGCCGATTCAGAGCTGTAAAAATCCGAAATCTGCAATTGTGCTCCGATTGCGGTTCTTGATACCTCAAATGATAGGTCTCGGGACTTGTAATTGTTATGCCAAACCGCATTAAAATTGGTTGATTATTTCCATACATTTCACAGAAAAATCGATTCGAAGAAAATCACCTTACTATAGCTCAGCCGATTCAGAGCTGTAAAAATCCGAAATCTGCAATTGTGCTCCGATTGCGGTTCTTGATACCTCAAATGATAGGTCTCGGGACTTGTAATTGTTATGCCAAACCGCATTAAAATTAGTTGATTATTTCCATACATTTCACAGAAAAATCGATTCGAAGAAAATCACCTTACTATAGCTCAGCCGATTCAGAGCTGTAAAAATCCGAAATCTGCAATTGTGCTCCGATTGCGGTTCTTGATACCTCAAATGATAGGTCTCGGGACTTGTAATTGTTATGCCAAACCGCATTAAAATTGGTTGATTATTTCCATACATTTCACAGAAAAATCGATTCGAAGAAAATCACCTTACTAAAGCTCAGCCGATTCAGAGCTGTAAAAATCCGAAATCTGCAATTGTGCTCCGATTGCGGTTCTTGATACCTCAAATGATAGGTCACGAGACCTGTAATTGCTATACCATACATTTCGAAGAAAGTTCGATTCGAAGAAAATCACCTTTATAGTTCAGCAGATTCAGAGCTGTGAAAATCCGAAATCTGCAATTGTGCTCCGATTGCGGTTCTTGATACCTTAAATGATAGGTCACGAGACCTGTAATTGCTATACCATACATTTCGAAGAAAGTTCGATTCGAAGAAAATCACCTTACTATAGCTCTGCCGATTCAGAGCTGTAAAAATCCGAAATCTGCAATTGTGCTCCGATTGCGGTTCTTGATACCTTAAATGATAGGTCACGAGACCTGTAATTGCTATACCATACATTTCGAAGAAAGTTCGATTCGAAGAAAATCACCTTACTATAGCTCAGCCGATTCAGAGCTGTAAAAATCCGAAATCTGCAATTGTTCTCCGATTGCGGTTCTTGATACCTCAAATGATAGGTCTCGGGACTTGTAATTGTTATGCCAAACCGCATTAAAATTGGTTGATTATTTCCATACATTTCACAGAAAAATCGATTCGAAGAAAATCACCTTACTATAGCTCAGCCGATTCAGAGCTGTAAAAATCCGAAATCTGCAATTGTGCTCCGATTGCGGTTCTTGATACCTCAAATGATAGGTCACGAGACCTGTAATTGCTATACCATACATTTCGAAGAAAGTTCGATTCGAAGAAAATCACCTTACTATAGCTCAGCCGATTCAGAGCTGTAAAAATCCGAAATCTGCAATTGTGCTCCGATTGCGGTTCTTGATATCTTAAATGATAGGTCACGAGACCTGTAATTGCTATACCATAAATTTCGAAGAAAGTTCGATTCGAAGAAAAGCACCTTTATAGCTCAGCAGATTCAGAGCTGTAAAAATCCGAAATCTGTAATTGTGCTCCGATTGCGGTTCTTGATACTTTAAATGATAGGTCACGAGACCTGTAATTGCTATACCATACATTTCGAAGAAAGTTCGATTCGAAGAAAATCACCTTACATATATATATATATATATATATATATATATATATATATATATATATATATATATATATATATATATATATATATATATATATATATATATATATATATATATATATATATATATATATATATATATATATATATATATATATAGCTCAGCCGATTCAGAGCTGCAAAAATCCGAAATCTGCAATTGTGTTCCGATTGCGGTTCTTGATACCTCAAATGATAGGTCTCGGGACTTGTAATTGTTATGCCAAACCGCATTAAAATTGGTTGATTATTTCCATACATTTCACAGAAAAATCAATTCGAAGAAAATCACCTTACTATAGCTCAGCCGATTCAGAGCTGTAAAAATCCGAAATCTGCAATTGTGCTCCGATTGCGGTTCTTGATACCTCAAATGATAGGTCTCGGGACTTGTAATTGTTATGCCAAACCGCATTAAAATTGGTTGATTATTTCCATACATTTCACAGAAAAATCGATTCGAAGAAAATCACCTTACTATAGCTCAGCCGATTCAGAGCTGTAAAAATCCGAAATCTGCAATTGTGCTCCGATTGCGGTTCTTCATACCTCAAATGATAGGTCTCGGGACTTGTAATTGTTATGCCAAACCGCATTAAAATTGGTTGATTATTTCCATACATTTCACAGAAAAATCGATTCGAAGAAAATCACCTTACTATAGCTCAGCCGATTCAGAGCTGTAAAAATCCGAAATCTGCAATTGTGCTCCGATTGCGGTTCTTGATACCTTAAATGATAGGTCACGAGACCTGTAATTGCTATACCATACATTTCGAAGAAAGTTCGATTCGAAGAAAAGCACCTTACTATAGCTCAGCCGATTCAGAGCTGTAAAAATCCGAAATCTGCAATTGTGCTCCGATTGCGGTTCTTCATACCTCAAATGATAGGTCTCGGGACTTGTAATTGTTATGCCAAACCGCATTAAAATTGGTTAATTATTTCCATACATTTCACAGAAAAATCGATTCGAAGAAAATCACCTTACTATAGCTTAGCCGATTCAGAGCTGTAAAAATCCGAAATCTGCAATTGTGCTCCGATTGCGGTTCTTGATACCTTAAATGATAGGTCACGAGACCTGTAATTGCTATACCATACATTTCGAAGAAAGTTCGAATCGAAGAAAATCACCTTACTAGCTCAGCCGATTCAGAGCTGTAAAAATCCGAAATCTGCAATTGTGCTCCGATTGCGGTTCTTGATACCTTAAATGATAGGTCACGAGACCTGTAATTGCTATACCATACATTTCGAAGAAAGTTCGATTCGAAGAGACTCACCTTAATATAGCTCAGCCGATTCAGAGCTGTAAAAATCCGAAATCTGCAATTGTGCTCCGATTGCGGTTCTTGATACCTTAAATGATAGGTCACGAGACCTGTAATTGCTATACCATACATTTAGAAGAAAGTTCGATTCGAAGAAAATCACCTTACTATAGCTCAGCCGATTCAGAGCTGTAAAAATCCGAAATCTGCAATTGTGCTCCGATTGCGGTTCTTGATACCTTAAATGATAGGTCACGAGACCTGTAATTGCTATACCATACATTTCGAAGAAAGTTCGATTCGAAGAAAATCACCTTACAGCTCAGCCGATTCAGAGCTGTGAAAATCCGAAATCTGCAATTGTGCTCCGATTGCGGTTCTTGATACCTTAAATGATAGGTCACGAGACCTGTAATTGCTATACCATACATTTCGTAGAAATTTCGATTCGAAGAAAATCACCTTACTATAGCTCAGCCGATTCAGAGCTGTAAAAATCCGAAATCTGCAATTGTGCTCCGATTGCGGTTCTTGATACCTCAAATGATAGGTCTCGGGACTTGTAATTGTTATGCCAAACCGCATTCAAATTGGTTGATTATTTCCATACATTTCACAGAAAAATCGATTCGAAGAAAATCACCTTACTATAGCTTAGCCGATTCAGATCTGTAAAAATCCGAAATCTGCAATTGTGCTCCGATTGCGGTTCTTGATACCTTAAATGATAGGTCACGAGACCTGTAATTGCTATACCATACATTTCGTAGAAAGTTCGATTCGAAGAAAATCACCTTACTATAGCTCAGCCGATTCAGAGCTGTAAAAATCCGAAATCTGCAATTGTGCTCCGATTGCGGTTCTTCATACCTTAAATGATAGGTCACAAGACCTGTAATTGCTATACCATACATTTCGAAGAAAGTTCGATTCGAAGAAAATCACCTAACTATAGCTCAGCCGATTCAGAGCTGTAAAAATCCGAAATCTGCAATTGTGCTCCGATTGCGGTTCTTGATACCTTAAATGATAGGTCACGAGACCTGTAATTGCTATACCATACATTTCGAAGAAAGTTCGATTCGAAGAAAATCACCTTTATAGCTCAGCCGATTCAGAGTTGTAAAAATCCGAAATCTGCAATTGTGCTCCGATTGCGGTTCTTGATACTTCAAATGATAGGTCACGAGACCTGTAATTGCTATACCATACATTTCGAAGAAAGTTCGATTCGAAGAAAATCACCTTACTATAGCTCAGCCGATTCAGAGCTGTAAAAATCCGAAATCTGCAATTGTGCTCCGATTGCGGTTCTTGATACCTTAAATGATAGGTCACGAGACCTGTAATTGCTATACCATACATTTCGAAGAAAGTTCGATTCGAAGAAAATCACCTTACTATAGCTCAGCCGATTCAGAGCTGTAAAAATCCGAAATCTGCAATTGTGCTCCGATTGCGGTTCTTGATACCTTAAATGATAGGTCACGAGACCTGTAATTGCTATACCATACATTTCGAAGAAAGTTCGATTCGAAGAAAATCACCTTACTATAGCTCAGCCGATTCAGAGCTGTAAAAATCCGAAATCTGCAATTGTGCTCCGATTGCGGTTCTTGATACCTTAAATGATAGGTCACGAGACCTGTAATTGCTATACCATACATTTCGAAGAAAGTTCGATTCGAAGAAAATCACCTTACTATATAGCTCAGCCGATTCAGAGCTGTAAAAATCCGAAATCTGCAATTGTGCTCCGATTGCGGTTCTTGATACCTCAAATGATAGGTCTCGAGACTTGTAATTGTTATGCCAAACCGCATTAAAATTGGTTGATTATTTCCATACATTTCACAGAAAAATCGATTCGAAGAAAATCACCTTACTATAGCTCAGCCGATTCAGAGCTGTAAAAATCCGAAATCTACAATTGTGCTCCGATTGCGGTTCTTGATACCTTAAATGATAGGTCACGAGACCTGTAATTGCTATACCATACATTTCGAAGAAAGTTCGATTCGAAGAAAATCACCTTACTAGCTCAGCCGATTCAGAGCTGTAAAAATCCGAATTCTGCAATTGTGCTCCGATTGCGGTTCTTGATACCTTAAATGATAGGTCACGAGACCTGTAATTGCTATACCATACATTTCGAAGAAAGTTCGATTCGAAGAAAATCACCTTACTATAGCTCAGCCGATTCAGAGCTGTAAAAATCCGAAATCTGCAATTGTGCTCCGATTGCGGTTCTTGATACCTTAAATGATAGGTCACGAGACGTGTAATTGCTATACCATACATTTCGAAGATAGTTCGATTCGAAGAAAATCACCTTACAGCTCAGCCGATTCAGAGCTGTAAAAATCCGAAATCTGCAATTGTGCTCCGATTGCGGTTCTTGATACCTTAAATGATAGGTCACGAGACCTGTAATTGCTATACCATACATTTCGAAGAAAGTTCGATTCGAAGAAAATCACCTTACTATAGCTCAGCCGATTCAGAGCTGTAAAAATCCGAAATCTGCAATTGTGCTCCGATTGCGGTTCTTGATACCTTAAATGATAGGTCACGAGACCTGTAATTGCTATACCATACATTTCGTAGAAATTTCGATTCGAAGAAAATCACCTTACTATAGCTCAGCCGATTCAGAGCTGTAAAAATCCGAAATCTGCAATTGTGCTCCGATTGCGGTTCTTGATACCTCAAATGATAGGTCTCGGGACTTGTAATTGTTATGCCAAACCGCATTCAAATTGGTTGATTATTTCTATACATTTCACAGAAAAATCGATTCGAAGAAAATCACCTTACTATAGCTTAGCCGATTCAGATCTGTAAAAATCCGAAATCTGCAATTGTGCTCCGATTGCGGTTCTTGATACCTTAAATGATAGGTCACGAGACCTGTAATTGCTATACCATACATTTCGTAGAAAGTTCGATTCGAAGAAAATCACCTTACTATAGCTCAGCCGATTCAGAGCTGTAAAAATCCGAAATCTGCAATTGTGCTCCGATTGCGGTTCTTGATACCTTAAATGATAGGTCACAAGACCTGTAATTGCTATACCATACATTTCGAAGAAAGTTCGATTCGAAGAAAATCACCTAACTATAGCTCAGCCGATTCAGAGCTGTAAAAATCCGAAATCTGCAATTGTGCTCCGATTGCGGTTCTTGATACCTTAAATGATAGGTCACGAGACCTGTAATTGCTATACCATACATTTCGTAGAAATTTCGATTCGAAGAAAATCACCTTACTATAGCTCAGCCGATTCAGAGCTGTAAAAATCCGAAATCTGCAATTGTGCTCCGATTGCGGTTCTTGATACCTCAAATGATAGGTCTCGGGACTTGTAATTGTTATGCCAAACCGCATTAAAATTGGTTGATTATTTCCATACATTTCACAGAAAAATCGATTCGAAGAAAATCACCTTACTATAGCTCAGCCGATTCAGAGCTGTAAAAATCCGAAATCTACAATTGTGCTCCGATTGCGGTTCTTGATACCTTAAATGATAGGTCACGAGACCTGTAATTGCTATACCATACATTTCGAAGAAAGTTCGATTCGAAGAAAATCACCTTACTAGCTCAGCCGATTCAGAGCTGTAAAAATCCGAATTCTGCAATTGTGCTCCGATTGCGGTTCTTGATACCTTAAATGATAGGTCACGAGACCTGTAATTGCTATACCATACATTTCGAAGAAAGTTCGATTCGAAGAAAATCACCTTACTATATAGCTCAGCCGATTCAGAGCTGTAAAAATCCGAAATCTGCAATTGTGCTCCGATTGCGGTTCTTGATACCTTAAATGATAGGTCACGAAACCTGTAATTGCTATACCATACATTTCGAAGAAAGTTCGATTCGAAGAAAATCACCTTACTATAGCTCAGCCGATTCAGAGCTGTAAAAATCCGAAATCTGCAATTGTGCTCCGATTGCGGTTCTTGATATATCAAATGATAGGTCTCGGGGCTTGTAATTGTTATGCCAAACCGCATTAAAATTGGTTGATTATTTCCATACATTTCACTTAAAAATCGATTCGAAGAAAATCACCTTACTATAGCTCAGCCGATTCAGAGCTGTAAAAATCCGAAATCTGCAATTGTGCTCCGATTGCGGTTCTTGATACCTTAAATGATAGGTCACGAGACCTGTTATTGCTGTACCATACATTTCGGAAAAAGTTCGATTCGAAGAAAATCACCTTACTATAGCTCAGCCGATTCAGAGCTGTAAAAATCCGAAATCTGCAATTGTGCTCCGATTGCGGTTCTTGATACCTTAAATGATAGGTCACGAGACCTGTAATTGCTATACCATACATTTCGAAGAAAGTTCGATTCGAAGAAAATCACTTACAGCTCAGCCGATTCAGAGCTGTAAAAATCCGAAATCTGCAATTGTGCTCCGATTGCGGTTCTTGATACCTTAAATGATAGGTCACGAGACCTGTAATTACTATACCATACATTTCGAAGAAAGTTCGATTCGAAGAAAATCACCTTACTATAGCTCAGCCGATTCAGAGCTGTAAAAATCCGAAATCTGCAATTGTGTTCCGATTGCGGTTCTTGATACCTCAAATGATAGATCTCGGGACTTGTAATTGTTATGCCAAACCGCATTAAAATTGGTTGATTATTTCCATACATTTCACAGAAAAATCGATTCGAAGAAAATCACCTTACTATAGCTCAGCCGATTCAGAGCTGTAAAAATCCGAAATCTGCAATTGTGCTCCGATTACGGTTCTTGATACCTTAAATGATAGGTCACGAGACCTGTTATTGCTGTACCATACATTTCGGAAAAAGTTCGATTCGAAGAAAATCACCTTACTATAGCTCAGCCGATTCAGAGCTGTAAAAATCCGAAATCTGCAATTGTGCTCCGATTGCGGTTCTTGATACCTTAAATGATAGGTCACGAGACCTGTTATTGCTGTACCATACATTTCGGAAAAAGTTCGATTCGAAGAAAATCACCTTACTATAGCTCAGCCGATTCAGAGCTGTAAAAATCCGAAATCTGCAATTGTGCTCCGATTGCGGTTCTTGATACCTTAAATGATAGGTCACGAGACCTGTAATTGCTATACCATACATTTCGAAGAAAGTTCGATTCGAAGAAAATCACTTACAGCTCAGCCGATTCAGAGCTGTAAAAATCCGAAATCTGCAATTGTGCTCCGATTGCGGTTCTTGATATATCAAATGATAGGTCTCGGGACTTGTAATTGTTATGCCAAACCGCATTAAAATTGGTTGATTATTTCCATACATTTCACAGAAAAATCAATTCGAAGAAAATCACCTTACTATAGCTCAGCCGATTCAGAGCTGTAAAAATCCGAAATCTACAATTGTGCTTCGATTGCGGTTCTTGATACCTTAAATGATAGGTCACGAGACCTGTAATTGCTATACCATACATTTCGAAGAAAGTTCGATTCGAAGAAAATCACCTTACTAGCTCAGCCGATTCAGAGCTGTAAAAATCCGAAATCTGCAATTGTGCTCCGATTGCGGTTCTTGATACCTTAAATGATAGGTCACAAGACCTGTAATTGCTATACCATACATTTCGAAGAAAGTTCGATTCGAAGAAAATCACCTAACTATAGCTCAGCCGATTCAGAGCTGTAAAAATCCGAAATCTGCAATTGTGCTCCGATTGCGGTTCTTGATACCTTAAATGATAGGTCACGAGACCTGTAATTGCTATACCATACATTTCGAAGAAAGTTCGATTCGAAGAAAATCACCTTACTATATAGCTCAGCCGATTCAGAGCTGTAAAAATCCGAAATCTGCAATTGTGCTCCGATTGCGGTTCTTGATACCTCAAATAATAGGTCTCGAGACCTGTAATTGTTATGCCAAACCGCATTATAATTGGTTGATTATTTCCATACATTTCACAGAAAAATCGATTCGAAGAAAATCACCTTACTATAGCTCAGCCGATTCAGAGCTGTAAAAATCCGAAATCTACAATTGTGCTCCGATTGCGGTTCTTGATACCTTAAATGATAGGTCACGAGACCTGTAATTGCTATACCATACATTTCGAAGAAAGTTCGATTCGAAGAAAATCACCTTACTAGCTCAGCCGATTCAGAGCTGTAAAAATCCGAATTCTGCAATTGTGCTCCGATTGCGGTTCTTGATACCTTAAATGATAGGTCACGAGACCTGTAATTGCTATACCATACATTTCGAAGAAAGTTCGATTCGAAGAAAATCACCTTACTATATAGCTCAGCCGATTCAGAGCTGTAAAAATCCGAAATCTGCAATTGTGCTCCGATTGCGGTTCTTGATACCTTAAATGATAGGTCACGAAACCTGTAATTGCTATACCATACATTTCGAAGAAAGTTCGATTCGAAGAAAATCACCTTACTATAGCTCAGCCGATTCAGAGCTGTAAAAATCCGAAAACTGCAATTGTGCTCCGATTGCGGTTCTTGATATATCAAATGATAGGTCTCGGGACTTGTAATTGTTATGCCAAACCGCATTAAAATTGGTTGATTATTTCCATACATTTCACAGAAAAATCGATTCGAAGAAAATCACCTTACTATAGCTCAGCCGATTCAGAGCTGTAAAAATCCGAAATCTGCAATTGTGCTCCGATTGCGGTTCTTGATACCTTAAATGATAGGTCACGAGACCTGTTATTGCTGTACCATACATTTCGGAAAAAGTTCGATTCGAAGAAAATCACCTTACTATAGCTCAGCCGATTCAGAGCTGTAAAAATCCGAAATCTGCAATTGTGCTCCGATTGCGGTTCTTGATACCTTAAATGATAGGTCACGAGACCTGTAATTGCTATACCATACATTTCGAAGAAAGTTCGATTCGAAGAAAATCACTTACAGCTCAGCCGATTCAGAGCTGTAAAAATCCGAAATCTGCAATTGTGCTCCGATTGCGGTTCTTGATACCTTAAATGATAGGTCACGAGACCTGTAATTACTATACCATACATTTCGAAGAAAGTTCGATTCGAAGAAAATCACCTTACTATAGCTCAGCCGATTCAGAGCTGTAAAAATCCGAAATCTGCAATTGTGCTCCGATTGCGGTTCTTGATACCTCAAATGATAGATCTCGGGACTTGTAATTGTTATGCCAAACCGCATTAAAATTGGTTGATTATTTCCATACATTTCACAGAAAAATCAATTCGAAGAAAATCACCTTACTATAGCTCAGCCGATTCAGAGCTGTAAAAATCCGAAATCTGCAATTGTGCTCCGATTGCGGTTCTTGATACCTCAAATGATAGATCTCGGGACTTGTAGTTGTTATGCCAAACCGCATTAAAATTGGTTGATTATTTCCATACATTTCACAGAAAAATCGATTCGAAGAAAATCACCTTACTATAGCTCAGCCGATTCAGAGCTGTAAAAATCCGAAATCTGCAATTGTGCTCCGATTGCGGTTCTTGATACCTTAAATGATAGGTCACGAGACCTGTAATTGCTATACCATACATTTCGAAGAAAGTTCGATTCGAAGAAAATCACCTTACTATAGCTCAGCCGATTCAGAGCTGTAAAAATCCGAAATCTGCAATTGTGCTCCGATTGCGGTTCTTGATACCTCAAATGATAGGTCACGAGACCTGTAGTTGCTATACCATACATTTCGAAGAAAGTTCGATTCGAAGAAAATCACCTTACTATAGCTCAGCCGATTCAGAGCTGTAAAAATCCGAAATCTACAATTGTGCTCCGATTGCGGTTCTTGATACCTTAAATGATAGGTCACGAGACCTGTAATTGCTATACCATACATTTCGAAGAAAGTTCGATTCGAAGAAAATCACCTTACTATAGCTCAGCCGATTCAGAGCTGTAAAAATCCGAAATCTACAATTGTGCTCCGATTGCGGTTCTTGATACCTTAAATGATAGGTCACGAGACCTGTAATTGCTATACCATACATTTCGAAGAAAGTTCGATTCGAAGAAAATCACCTTACTATAGCTCAGCCGATTCAGAGCTGTAAAAATCCGAAATCTGCAATTGTGCTCTGATTGCGGTTCTTGATATATCAAATGATAGGTCTCGGGACTTGTAATTGTTATGCCAAACCGCATTAAAATTGGTTGATTATTTCCATACATTTCACAGAAAAATCGATTCGAAGAAAATCACCTTACTATAGCTCAGCCGATTCAGAGCTGTAAAAATCCGAAATCTGCAATTGTGCTCCGATTGCGGTTCTTGATACCTTAAATGATAGGTCACGAGACCTGTAATTGCTATACCATACATTTCGAAGAAAGTTCGATTCGAAGAAAATCACCTTACTATAGCTCAGCCGATTCAGAGCTGTAAAAATCCGAAATCTACAATTGTGCTCCGATTGCGGTTCTTGATACCTTTATAGGTCACGAGACCTGTAATTGCTATACCATACATTTCGAAGAAAGTTCGATTCGAAGAAAATCACCTTACTATAGCTCAGCCGATTCAGAGCTGTAAAAATCCGAAATCTACAATTGTGCTCCGATTGCGGTTCTTGATACCTTAAATGATAGGTCACGAGACCTGTAATTGCTATACCATACATTTCGAAGAAAGTTTGATTCGAAGAAAATCACCTTACTATAGCTCAGCCGATTCAGAGCTGTAAAAATCCGAAATCTGCAATTGTGCTCCGATTGCGGTTCTTGATACCTTAAATGATAGGTCACGAGACCTGTAATTGCTATACCATACATTTCGAAGAAAGTTCGATTCGAAGAAAATCACCTTACTATATAGCTCAGCCGATTCAGAGCTGTAAAAATCCGAAATCTGCAATTGTGCTCCGATTGCGGTTCTTGATACCTCAAATGATAGGTCTCGAGACCTGTAATTGTTATGCCAAACCGCATTAAAATTGGTTGATTATTTCCATACATTTCACAGAAAAATCGATTCGAAGAAAATCACCTTACTATAGCTCAGCCGATTCAGAGCTGTAAAAATCCGAAATCTACAATTGTGCTCCGATTGCGGTTCTTGATACCTTAAATGATAGGTCACGAGACCTGTAATTGCTATACCATACATTTCGAAGAAAGTTCGATTCAAAGAAAATCACCTTACTAGCTCAGCCGATTCAGAGCTGTAAAAATCCGAATTCTGCAATTGTGCTCCGATTGCGGTTCTTGATACTTTAAATGATAGGTCACGAGACCTGTAATTGCTATACCATACATTTCGAAGAAAGTTCGATTCGAAGAAAATCACCTTACTATATAGCTCAGCCGATTCAGAGCTGTAAAAATCCGAAATCTGCAATTGTGCTCCGATTGCGGTTCTTGATACCTTAAATGATAGGTCACGAAACCTGTAATTGCTATACCATACATTTCGAAGAAAGTTCGATTCGAAGAAAATCACCTTACTATAGCTCAGCCGATTCAGAGCTGTAAAAATCCGAAATCTGCAATTGTGCTCCGATTGCGGTTCTTGATATATCAAATGATAGGTCTCGGGACTTGTAATTGTTATGCCAAACCGCATTAAAATTGGTTGATTATTTCCATACATTTCACAGAAAAATCGATTCGAAGAAAATCACCTTACTATAGCTCAGCCGATTCAGAGCTGTAAAAATCCGAAATCTGCAATTGTGCTCCGATTGCGGTTCTTGATACCTTAAATGATAGGTCACGAGACCTGTTATTGCTGTACCATACATTTCGGAAAAAGTTCGATTCGAAGAAAATCACCTTACTATAGCTCAGCCGATTCAGAGCTGTAAAAATCCGAAATCTGCAATTGTGCTCCGATTGCGGTTCTTGATACCTTAAATGATAGGTCACGAGACCTGTTATTGCTGTACCATACATTTCGGAAAAAGTTCGATTCGAAGAAAATCACCTTACTATAGCTCAGCCGATTCAGAGCTGTAAAAATCCGAAATCTGCAATTGTGCTCCGATTGCGGTTCTTGATACCTTAAATGATAGGTCACGAGACCTGTAATTGCTATACCATACATTTCGAAGAAAGTTCGATTCGAAGAAAATCACTTACAGCTCAGCCGATTCAGAGCTGTAAAAATCCGAAATCTACAATTGTGCTCCGATTGCGGTTCTTGATACCTTAAATGATAGGTCACGAGACCTGTAATTGCTATACCATACATTTCGAAGAAAGTTCGATTCAAAGAAAATCACCTTACTAGCTCAGCCGATTCAGAGCTGTAAAAATCCGAATTCTGCAATTGTGCTCCGATTGCGGTTCTTGATACTTTAAATGATAGGTCACGAGACCTGTAATTGCTATACCATACATTTCGAAGAAAGTTCGATTCGAAGAAAATCACCTTACTATATAGTAAAGCCGATTCAGAGCTGTAAAAATCCGAAATCTGCAATTGTGCTCCGATTGCGGTTCTTGATACCTTAAATGATAGGTCACGAAACCTGTAATTGCTATACCATACATTTCGAAGAAAGTTCGATTCGAAGAAAATCACCTTACTATAGCTCAGCCGATTCAGAGCTGTAAAAATCCGAAATCTGCAATTGTGCTCCGATTGCGGTTCTTGATATATCAAATGATAGGTCTCGGGACTTGTAATTGTTATGCCAAACCGCATTAAAATTGGTTGATTATTTCCATACATTTCACAGAAAAATCGATTCGAAGAAAATCACCTTACTATAGCTCAGCCGATTCAGAGCTGTAAAAATCCGAAATCTGCAATTGTGCTCCGATTGCGGTTCTTGATACCTTAAATGATAGGTCACGAGACCTGTTATTGCTGTACCATACATTTCGGAAAAAGTTCGATTCGAAGAAAATCACCTTACTATAGCTCAGCCGATTCAGAGCTGTAAAAATCCGAAATCTGCAATTGTGCTCCGATTGCGGTTCTTGATACCTTAAATGATAGGTCACGAGACCTGTTATTGCTGTACCATACATTTCGGAAAAAGTTCGATTCGAAGAAAATCACCTTACTATAGCTCAGCCGATTCAGAGCTGTAAAAATCCGAAATCTGCAATTGTGCTCCGATTGCGGTTCTTGATACCTTAAATGATAGGTCACGAGACCTGTAATTGCTATACCATACATTTCGAAGAAAGTTCGATTCGAAGAAAATCACTTACAGCTCAGCCGATTCAGAGCTGTAAAAATCCGAAATCTACAATTGTGCTCCGATTGCGGTTCTTGATACCTTAAATGATAGGTCACGAGACCTGTAATTGCTATACCATACATTTCGAAGAAAGTTCGATTCAAAGAAAATCACCTTACTAGCTCAGCCGATTCAGAGCTGTAAAAATCCGAAATCTGCAATTGTGCTCCGATTGCGGTTCTTGATATATCAAATGATAGGTCTCGGGACTTGTAATTGTTATGCCAAACCGCATTAAAATTGGTTGATTATTTCCATACATTTCACAGAAAAATCAATTCGAAGAAAATCACCTTACTATAGCTCAGCCGATTCAGAGCTGTAAAAATCCGAAATCTGCAATTGTGCTCCGATTGCGGTTCTTGATACCTCAAATGATAGATCTCGGGACTTGTAATTGTTATGCCAAACCGCATTAAAATTGGTTGATTATTTCCATACATTTCACAGAAAAATCGATTCGAAGAAAATCACCTTACTATAGCTCAGCCGATTCAGAGCTGTAAAAATCCGAAATCTGCAATTGTGCTCCGATTGCGGTTCTTGATACCTTAAATGATAGGTCACGAGACCTGTAATTGCTATACCATACATTTCGAAGAAAGTTCGATTCGAAGAAAATCACCTTACTATAGCTCAGCCGATTCAGAGCTGTAAAAATCCGAAATCTGCAATTGTGCTCCGATTGCGGTTCTTGATACCTCAAATGATAGGTTACGAGACCTGTAATTGCTATACCATACATTTCGAAGAAAGTTCGATTCGAAGAAAATCACCTTACTATAGCTCAGCCGATTCAGAGCTGTAAAAATCCGAAATCTACAATTGTGCTCCGATTGCGGTTCTTGATACCTTAAATGATAGGTCACGAGACCTGTAATTGCTATACCATACATTTCGAAGAAAGTTCGATTCAAAGAAAATCACCTTACTAGCTCAGCCGATTCAGAGCTGTAAAAATCCGAATTCTGCAATTGTGCTCCGATTGCGGTTCTTGATACTTTAAATGATAGGTCACGAGACCTGTAATTGCTATACCATACATTTCGAAGAAAGTTCGATTCGAAGAAAATCACCTTACTATATAGCTCAGCCGATTCAGAGCTGTAAAAATCCGAAATCTGCAATTGTGCTCCGATTGCGGTTCTTGATACCTTAAATGATAGGTCACGAAACCTGTAATTGCTATACCATACATTTCGAAGAAAGTTCGATTCGAAGAAAATCACCTTACTATAGCTCAGCCGATTCAGAGCTGTAAAAATCCGAAATCTGCAATTGTGCTCCGATTGCGGTTCTTGATATATCAAATGATAGGTCTCGGGACTTGTAATTGTTATGCCAAACCGCATTAAAATTGGTTGATTATTTCCATACATTTCACAGAAAAATCGATTCGAAGAAAATCACCTTACTATAGCTCAGCCGATTCAGAGCTGTAAAAATCCGAAATCTGCAATTGTGCTCCGATTGCGGTTCTTGATACCTTAAATGATAGGTCACGAGACCTGTTATTGCTGTACCATACATTTCGGAAAAAGTTCGATTCGAAGAAAATCACCTTACTATAGCTCAGCCGATTCAGAGCTGTAAAAATCCGAAATCTGCAATTGTGCTCCGATTGCGGTTCTTGATACCTTAAATGATAGGTCACGAGACCTGTTATTGCTGTACCATACATTTCGGAAAAAGTTCGATTCGAAGAAAATCACCTTACTATAGCTCAGCCGATTCAGAGCTGTAAAAATCCGAAATCTGCAATTGTGCTCCGATTGCGGTTCTTGATACCTTAAATGATAGGTCACGAGACCTGTAATTGCTATACCATACATTTCGAAGAAAGTTCGATTCGAAGAAAATCACTTACAGCTCAGCCGATTCAGAGCTGTAAAAATCCGAAATCTGCAATTGTGCTCCGATTGCGGTTCTTGATATATCAAATGATAGGTCTCGGGACTTGTAATTGTTATGCCAAACCGCATTAAAATTGGTTGATTATTTCCATACATTTCACAGAAAAATCAATTCGAAGAAAATCACCTTACTATAGCTCAGCCGATTCAGAGCTGTAAAAATCCGAAATCTGCAATTGTGCTCCGATTGCGGTTCTTGATACCTCAAATGATAGATCTCGGGACTTGTAATTGTTATGCCAAACCGCATTAAAATTGGTTGATTATTTCCATACATTTCACAGAAAAATCGATTCGAAGAAAATCACCTTACTATAGCTCAGCCGATTCAGAGCTGTAAAAATCCGAAATCTGCAATTGTGCTCCGATTGCGGTTCTTGATACCTTAAATGATAGGTCACGAGACCTGTAATTGCTATACCATACATTTCGAAGAAAGTTCGATTCGAAGAAAATCACCTTACTATAGCTCAGCCGATTCAGAGCTGTAAAAATCCGAAATCTGCAATTGTGCTCCGATTGCGGTTCTTGATACCTCAAATGATAGGTCACGAGACCTGTAATTGCTATACCATACATTTCGAAGAAAGTTCGATTCGAAGAAAATCACCTTACTATAGCTCAGCCGATTCAGAGCTGTAAAAATCCGAAATCTACAATTGTGCTCCGATTGCGGTTCTTGATACCTTAAATGATAGGTCACGAGACCTGTAATTGCTATACCATACATTTCGAAGAAAGTTCGATTCGAAGAAAATCACCTTACTATAGCTCAGCCGATTCAGAGCTGTAAAAATCCGAAATCTACAATTGTGCTCCGATTGCGGTTCTTGATACCTTAAATGATAGGTCACGAGACCTGTAATTGCTATACCATACATTTCGAAGAAAGTTCGATTCGAAGAAAATCACCTTACTATAGCTCAGCCGATTCAGAGCTGTAAAAATCCGAAATCTGCAATTGTGCTCTGATTGCGGTTCTTGATATATCAAATGATAGGTCTCGGGACTTGTAATTGTTATGCCAAACCGCATTAAAATTGGTTGATTATTTCCATACATTTCACAGAAAAATCGATTCGAAGAAAATCACCTTACTATAGCTCAGCCGATTCAGAGCTGTAAAAATCCGAAATCTGCAATTGTGCTCCGATTGCGGTTCTTGATACCTTAAATGATAGGTCACGAGACCTGTAATTGCTATACCATACATTTCGAAGAAAGTTCGATTCGAAGAAAATCACCTTACTATAGCTCAGCCGATTCAGAGCTGTAAAAATCCGAAATCTACAATTGTGCTCCGATTGCGGTTCTTGATACCTTTATAGGTCACGAGACCTGTAATTGCTATACCATACATTTCGAAGAAAGTTCGATTCGAAGAAAATCACCTTACTATAGCTCAGCCGATTCAGAGCTGTAAAAATCCGAAATCTACAATTGTGCTCCGATTGCGGTTCTTGATACCTTAAATGATAGGTCACGAGACCTGTAATTGCTATACCATACATTTCGAAGAAAGTTTGATTCGAAGAAAATCACCTTACTATAGCTCAGCCGATTCAGAGCTGTAAAAATCCGAAATCTGCAATTGTGCTCCGATTGCGGTTCTTGATACCTTAAATGATAGGTCACGAGACCTGTAATTGCTATACCATACATTTCGAAGGAAGTTCGATTCGAAGAAAATCACCTTACTATAGCTCAGCCGATTCAGAGCTGTAAAAATCCGAAATCTGCAATTGTGCTCCGATTGCGGTTCTTGATACCTCAAATGATAGGTCTCGGGACTTGTAATTGTTATGCCAAACCGCATTAAAATTGGTTGATTATTTCCATACATTTCACAGAAAAATCGATTCGAAGAAAATCACCTTACTATAGCTCAGCCGATTCAGAGCTGTAAAAATCCGAAATCTACAATTGTGCTCCGATTGCGGTTCTTGATACCTTAAATGATAGGTCACGAGACCTGTAATTGCTATACCATACATTTCGAAGAAAGTTCGATTCGAAGAAAATCACCTTACTTTATAGCTCAGCCGATTCAGAGCTGTAAAAATCCGAAATCTGCAATTGTGCTCCGATTGCGGTTCTTGATACCTTAAATGATAGGTCACGAGACCTGTAATTGCTATACCATACATTTCGAAGAAAGTTCGATTCGAAGAAAATCACCTTACTATAGCTCAGCCGATTCAGAGCTGTAAAAATCCGAAATCTGCAATTGTGCTCCGATTGCGGTTCTTGATATATCAAATGATAGGTCTCGGGACTTGTAATTGTTATGCCAAACCGCATTAAAATTGGTTGATTATTTCCATACATTTCACAGAAAAATCGATTCGAAGAAAATCACCTTACTATAATAGCTCAGCCGATTCATAGCTGTAAAAATCCGAAATCTGCAATTGTGCTCCGATTGCGGTTCTTGATACCTCAAATGATAGGTCACGAGACCTGTAATTGATATACCATACATTTCGAAGAAAGTTCGATTCGAAGAAAATTACCTTACTATAGCTCAGCCGATTCAGAGCTGTAAAAATCCGAAATCTGCAATTGTGCTCCGATTGCGGTTCTTGATACCTTAAATGATAGGTCACGAGACCTGTAATTGCTATACCATACATTTCGAAGAAAGTTCGATTCGAAGAAAATCACCTTACTATAGCTCAGCCGATTCAGAGCTGTAAAAATCCGAAATCTACAATTGTGCTCCGATTGCGGTTCTTGATACCTTAAATGATAGGTCACGAGACCTGTAATTGCTATACCATACATTTCGAAGAAAGTTCGATTCGAAGAAAATCACCTTACTATAGCTCAGCCGATTCAGAGCTGTAAAAATCCGAAATCTGCAATTGTGCTCCGATTGCGGTTCTTGATACCTTAAATGATAGGTCACGAGACCTGTAATTGCTATACCATACATTTCGAAGAAAGTTCGATTCGAAGAAAATCACCTTACTATAGCTCAGCCGATTCAGAGCTGTAAAAATCCGAAATCTGCAATTGTGCTCCGATTGCGGTTCTTGATACCTTAAATGATAGGTCACGAGACCTGTAATTGCTATACCATACATTTCGAAGAAAGTTCGATTCGAAGAAAATCACCTTACTATAGCTCAGCCGATTCAGAGCTGTAAAAATCCGAAATCTGCAATTGTGCTCCGATTGCGGTTCTTGATATATCAAATGATAGGTCTCGGGACTTGTAATTGTTATGCCAAACCGCATTAAAATTGGTTGATTATTTCCATACATTTCACAGAAAAATCGATTCGAAGAAAATCACCTTACTATAGCTCAGCCGATTCAGAGCTGTAAAAATCCGAAATCTGCAATTGTGCTCCGATTGCGGTTCTTGATACCTTAAATGATAGGTCACGAGACCTGTAATTGCTATACCATACATTTCGAAGAAAGTTCGATTCGAAGAAAATCACCTTACTATAGCTCAGCCGATTCAGAGCTGTAAAAATCCGAAATCTACAATTGTGCTCCGATTGCGGTTCTTGATACCTTAAATGATAGGTCACGAGACCTGTAATTGCTATACCATACATTTCGAAGAAAGTTCGATTCGAAGAAAATCACCTTACTATAGCTCAGCCGATTCAGAGCTGTAAAAATCCGAAATCTACAATTGTGCTCCGATTGCGGTTCTTGATACCTTAAATGATAGGTCACGAGACCTGTAATTGCTATACCATACATTTCGAAGAAAGTTCGATTCGAAGAAAATCACCTTACTATATAGCTCAGCCGATTCAGAGCTGTAAAAATCCGAAATCTGCAATTGTGCTCCGAGTGCGGTTCTTGATACCTTAAATGATAGGTCACGAGACCTGTAATTGCTATACCATACATTTCGAAGAAAGTTCGATTCGAAGAAAATCACCTTACTTTATAGCTCAGCCGATTCAGAGCTGTAAAAATCCGAAATCTGCAATTGTGCTCCGATTGCGGTTCTTGATACCTTAAATGATAGGTCACGAGACCTGTAATTGCTATACCATACATTTCGAAGAAAGTTCGATTCGAAGAAAATCACCTTACTATAGCTCAGCCGATTCAGAGCTGTAAAAATCCGAAATCTGCAATTGTGCTCCGATTGCGGTTCTTGATACCTCAAATGATAGATCTCGGGACTTGTAATTGTTATGCCAGACCGCATTAAAATTGGTTGATTATTTCCATACATTTCACAGAAAAATCGATTCGAAGAAAATCACCTTACTATAGCTCAGCCGATTCATAGCTGTAAAAATCCGAAATCTGCAATTGTGCTCCGATTGCGGTTCTTGATACCTCAAATGATAGGTCACGAGACCTGTAATTGATATACCATACATTTCGAAGAAAGTTCGATTCGAAGAAAATCACCTTACTATAGCTCAGCCGATTCAGAGCTGTAAAAATCCGAAATCTGCAATTGTGCTCCGATTGCGGTTCTTGATACCTTAAATGATAGATCTCGGGACTTGTAATTGTTATGCCAGACCGCATTAAAATTGGTTGATTATTTCCATACATTTCACAGAAAAATCGATTCGAAGAAAATCACCTTACTATAATAGCTCAGCCGATTCAGAGCTGTAAAAATCCGAAATCTGCAATTGTGCTCCGATTGCGGTTCTTGATACCTTAAATGATAGGTCACGAGACCTGTAATTGCTATACCATACATTTCGAAGAAAGTTCGATTCGAAGAAAATCACCTTACTATAGCTCAGCCGATTCAGAGCTGTAAAAATCCGAAATCTGCAATTGTGCTCTGATTGCGGTTCTTGATATATCAAATGATAGGTCTCGGGACTTGTAATTGTTATGCCAAACCGCATTAAAATTGGTTGATTATTTCCATACATTTCACAGAAAAATCGATTCGAAGAAAATCACCTTACTATAGCTCAGCCGATTCAGAGCTGTAAAAATCCGAAATCTACAATTGTGCTCCGATTGCGGTTCTTGATACCTTAAATGATAGGTCACGAGACCTGTAATTGCTATACCATACATTTCGAAGAAAGTTCGATTCGAAGAAAATCACCTTACTATAGCTCAGCCGATTCAGAGCTGTAAAAATCCGAAATCTACAATTGTGCTCCGATTGCGGTTCTTGATACCTTAAATGATAGGTCACGAGACCTGTAATTGCTATACCATACATTTCGAAGAAAGTTCGATTCGAAGAAAATCACCTTACTATAGCTCAGCCGATTCAGAGCTGTAAAAATCCGAAATCTACAATTGTGCTCCGATTGCGGTTCTTGATACCTTTATAGGTCACGAGACCTGTAATTGCTATACCATACATTTCGAAGAAAGTTCGATTCGAAGAAAATCACCTTACTATAGCTCAGCCGATTCAGAGCTGTAAAAATCCGAAATCTACAATTGTGCTCCGATTGCGGTTCTTGATACCTTAAATGATAGGTCACGAGACCTGTAATTGCTATACCATACATTTCGAAGAAAGTTCGATTCGAAGAAAATCACCTTACTATAGCTCAGCCGATTCAGAGCTGTAAAAATCCGAAATCTGCAATTGTGCTCCGATTGCGGTTCTTGATACCTTAAATGATAGGTCACGAGACCTGTAATTGCTATACCATACATTTCGAAGAAAGTTCGATTCGAAGAAAATCACCTTACTTATAGCTCAGCCGATTCAGAGCTGTAAAAATCCGAAATCTGCAATTGTGCTCCGATTGCGGTTCTTGATATATCAAATGATAGGTCTCGGGACTTGTAATTTTTATGCCAAACCGCATTAAAATTGGTTGATTATTTCCATACATTTCACAGAAAAATCGATTCGAAGAAAATCACCTTACTATAGCTCAGCCGATTCAGAGCTGTAAAAATCCGAAATCTGCAATTGTGCTCCGATTGCGGTTCTTGATACCTCAAATGATAGGTCTCGGGACTTGTAATTGTTATGCCAAACCGCATTAAAATTGGTTGATTATTTCCATACATTTCACAGAAAAATCGATTCGAAGAAAATCACCTTACTATAGCTCAGCCGATTCAGAGCTGTAAAAATCCGAAATCTGCAATTGTGCTCCGATTGCGGTTCTTGATACCTTAAATGATAGGTCACGAGACCTGTAATTGCTATACCATACATTTCGAAGAAAGTTCGATTCGAAGAAAATCACCTTACTTATAGCTCAGCCGATTCAGAGCTGTAAAAATCCGAAATCTGCAATTGTGCTCCGATTGCGGTTCTTGATATATCAAATGATAGGTCTCGGGACTTGTAATTGTTATGCCAAACCGCATTAAAATTGGTTGATTATTTCCATACATTTCACAGAAAAATCGATTCGAAGAAAATCACCTTACTATAGCTCAGCCGATTCAGAGCTGTAAAAATCCGAAATCTGCAATTGTGCTCCGATTGCGGTTCTTGATACCTTAAATGATAGGTCACGAGACCTGTAATTGCTATACCATACATTTCGAAGAAAGTTCGATTCGAAGAAAATCACCTTACTATAGCTCAGCCGATTCAGAGCTGTAAAAATCCGAAATCTACAATTGTGCTCCGATTGCGGTTCTTGATACCTTAAATGATAGGTCACGAGACCTGTAATTGCTATACCATACATTTCGAAGAAAGTTCGATTCGAAGAAAATCACCTTACTATAGCTCAGCCGATTCAGAGCTGTAAAAATCCGAAATCTACAATTGTGCTCCGATTGCGGTTCTTGATACCTTAAATGATAGGTCACGAGACCTGTAATTGCTATACCATACATTTCGAAGAAAGTTCGATTCGAAGAAAATCACCTTACTATAGCTCAGCCGATTCAGAGCTGTAAAAATCCGAAATCTACAATTGTGCTCCGATTGCGGTTCTTGATACCTTAAATGATAGGTCACGAGACCTGTAATTGCTATACCATACATTTCGAAGAAAGTTCGATTCGAAGAAAATCACCTTACTATAGCTCAGCCGATTCAGAGCTGTAAAAATCTGAAATCTGCAATTGTGCTCCGATTGCGGTTCTTGATACCTTAAATGATAGGTCACGAGACCTGTAATTGCTATACCATACATTTCGAAGAAAGTTCGATTCGAAGAAAATCACCTTACTATAGCTCAGCCGATTCAGAGCTGTAAAAATCCGAAATCTGCAATTGTGCTCCGATTGCGGTTCTTGATACCTTAAATGATAGGTCACGAGACCTGTAATTGCTATACCATACATTTCGAAGGAAGTTCGATTCGAAGAAAATCACCTTACTATAGCTCAGCCGATTCAGAGCTGTAAAAATCCGAAATCTGCAATTGTGCTCCGATTGCGGTTCTTGATACCTTAAATGATAGGTCACGAGACCTGTAATTGCTATACCATACATTTCGAAGAAAGTTCGATTCGAAGAAAATCACCTTACTATAGCTCAGCCGATTCAGAGCTGTAAAAATCCGAAATCTACAATTGTGCTCCGATTGCGGTTCTTGATACCTTAAATGATAGGTCACGAGACCTGTAATTGCTATACCATACATTTGGAAGAAAGTTCGATTCGAAGAAAATCACCTTACTATATAGCTCAGCCGATTCAGAGCTGTAAAAATCCGAAATCTGCAATTGTGCTCCGATTGCGGTTCTTGATATATCAAATGATAGGTCTCGGGACTTGTAATTGTTATGCCAAACCGCATTAAAATTGGTTGATTATTTCCATACATTTAGAAGAAAGTTCGATTCGAAGAAAATCACCTTACTATAGCTCAGCCGATTCAGAGCTGTAAAAATCCGAAATCTGCAATTGTGCTCCGATTGCGGTTCTTGATACCTTAAATGATAGGTCACGAGACCTGTAATTGCTATACCATACATTTCGAAGAAAGTTCGATTCGAAGAAAATCACCTTACAGCTCAGCCGATTCAGAGCTGTAAAAATCCGAAATCTGCAATTGTGCTCCGATTGCGGTTCTTGATACCTTAAATGATAGGTCACGAGACCTGTAATTGCTATACCATACATTTCGAAGAAAGTTCGATTCGAAGAAAATCACCTTACTATAGCTCAGCCGATTCAGAGCTGTAAAAATCCGAAATCTGCAATTGTGCTCCGATTGCGGTTCTTGATACCTTAAATGATAGGTCACGAGACCTGTAATTGCTATACCATACATTTCGAAGAAAGTTCGATTCGAAGAAAATCACCTTACTTATAGCTCAGCCGATTCAGAGCTGTAAAAATCCGAAATCTGCAATTGTGCTCCGATTGCGGTTCTTGATATATCAAATGATAGGTCTCGGGACTTGTAATTGTTATGCCAAACCGCATTAAAATTGGTTGATTATTTCCATACATTTCACAGAAAAATCGATTCGAAGAAAATCACCTTACTATAGCTCAGCCGATTCAGAGCTGTAAAAATCCGAAATCTGCAATTGTGCTCCGATTGCGGTTCTTGATACCTTAAATGATAGGTCACGAGACCTGTAATTGCTATACCATACATTTCGAAGAAAGTTCGATTCGAAGAAAATCACCTTACTATAGCTCAGCCGATTCAGAGCTGTAAAAATCCGAAATCTACAATTGTGCTCCGATTGCGGTTCTTGATACCTTAAATGATAGGTCACGAGACCTGTAATTGCTATACCATACATTTCGAAGAAAGTTCGATTCGAAGAAAATCACCTTACTATAGCTCAGCCGATTCAGAGCTGTAAAAATCCGAAATCTACAATTGTGCTCCGATTGCGGTTCTTGATACCTTAAATGATAGGTCACGAGACCTGTAATTGCTATACCATACATTTCGAAGAAAGTTCGATTCGAAGAAAATCACCTTACTATAGCTCAGCCGATTCAGAGCTGTAAAAATCCGAAATCTACAATTGTGCTCCGATTGCGGTTCTTGATACCTTAAATGATAGGTCACGAGACCTGTAATTGCTATACCATACATTTCGAAGAAAGTTCGATTCGAAGAAAATCACCTTACTATAGCTCAGCCGATTCAGAGCTGTAAAAATCTGAAATCTGCAATTGTGCTCCGATTGCGGTTCTTGATACCTTAAATGATAGGTCACGAGACCTGTAATTGCTATACCATACATTTCGAAGAAAGTTCGATTCGAAGAAAATCACCTTACTATAGCTCAGCCGATTCAGAGCTGTAAAAATCCGAAATCTGCAATTGTGCTCCGATTGCGGTTCTTGATACCTTAAATGATAGGTCACGAGACCTGTAATTGCTATACCATACATTTCGAAGGAAGTTCGATTCGAAGAAAATCACCTTACTATAGCTCAGCCGATTCAGAGCTGTAAAAATCCGAAATCTGCAATTGTGCTCCGATTGCGGTTCTTGATACCTTAAATGATAGGTCACGAGACCTGTAATTGCTATACCATACATTTCGAAGAAAGTTCGATTCGAAGAAAATCACCTTACTATAGCTCAGCCGATTCAGAGCTGTAAAAATCCGAAATCTACAATTGTGCTCCGATTGCGGTTCTTGATACCTTAAATGATAGGTCACGAGACCTGTAATTGCTATACCATACATTTGGAAGAAAGTTCGATTCGAAGAAAATCACCTTACTATATAGCTCAGCCGATTCAGAGCTGTAAAAATCCGAAATCTGCAATTGTGCTCCGATTGCGGTTCTTGATATATCAAATGATAGGTCTCGGGACTTGTAATTGTTATGCCAAACCGCATTAAAATTGGTTGATTATTTCCATACATTTAGAAGAAAGTTCGATTCGAAGAAAATCACCTTACTATAGCTCAGCCGATTCAGAGCTGTAAAAATCCGAAATCTGCAATTGTGCTCCGATTGCGGTTCTTGATACCTTAAATGATAGGTCACGAGACCTGTAATTGCTATACCATACATTTCGAAGAAAGTTCGATTCGAAGAAAATCACCTTACAGCTCAGCCGATTCAGAGCTGTAAAAATCCGAAATCTGCAATTGTGCTCCGATTGCGGTTCTTGATACCTTAAATGATAGGTCACGAGACCTGTAATTGCTATACCATACATTTCGAAGAAAGTTCGATTCGAAGAAAATCACCTTACTATAGCTCAGCCGATTCAGAGCTGTAAAAATCCGAAATCTGCAATTGTGCTCCGATTGCGGTTCTTGATACCTTAAATGATAGGTCACGAGACCTGTAATTGCTATACCATACATTTCGTAGAAATTTCGATTCGAAGAAAATCACCTTACTATAGCTCAGCCGATTCAGAGCTGTAAAAATCCGAAATCTGCAATTGTGCTCCGATTGCGGTTCTTGATACCTCAAATGATAGGTCTCGGGACTTGTAATTGTTATGCCAAACCGCATTCAAATTGGTTGATTATTTCCATACATTTCACAGAAAAATCGATTCGAAGAAAATCACCTTACTATAGCTTAGCCGATTCAGATCTGTAAAAATCCGAAATCTGCAATTGTGCTCCGATTGCGGTTCTTGATACCTTAAATGATAGGTCACGAGACCTGTAATTGCTATACCATACATTTCGTAGAAAGTTCGATTCGAAGAAAATCACCTTACTATAGCTCAGCCGATTCAGAGCTGTAAAAATCCGAAATCTGCAATTGTGCTCCGATTGCGGTTCTTCATACCTTAAATGATAGGTCACAAGACCTGTAATTGCTATACCATACATTTCGAAGAAAGTTCGATTCGAAGAAAATCACCTAACTATAGCTCAGCCGATTCAGAGCTGTAAAAATCCGAAATCTGCAATTGTGCTCCGATTGCGGTTCTTGATACCTTAAATGATAGGTCACGAGACCTGTAATTGCTATACCATACATTTCGAAGAAAGTTCGATTCGAAGAAAATCACCTTTATAGCTCAGCCGATTCAGAGTTGTAAAAATCCGAAATCTGCAATTGTGCTCCGATTGCGGTTCTTGATACTTCAAATGATAGGTCACGAGACCTGTAATTGCTATACCATACATTTCGAAGAAAGTTCGATTCGAAGAAAATCACCTTACTATAGCTCAGCCGATTCAGAGCTGTAAAAATCCGAAATCTGCAATTGTGCTCCGATTGCGGTTCTTGATACCTTAAATGATAGGTCACGAGACCTGTAATTGCTATACCATACATTTCGAAGAAAGTTCGATTCGAAGAAAATCACCTTACTATAGCTCAGCCGATTCAGAGCTGTAAAAATCCGAAATCTGCAATTGTGCTCCGATTGCGGTTCTTGATACCTTAAATGATAGGTCACGAGACCTGTAATTGCTATACCATACATTTCGAAGAAAGTTCGATTCGAAGAAAATCACCTTACTATAGCTCAGCCGATTCAGAGCTGTAAAAATCCGAAATCTGCAATTGTGCTCCGATTTCGGTTCTTGATACCTTAAATGATAGGTCACGAGACCTGTAATTGCTATACCATACATTTCGAAGAAAGTTCGATTCGAAGAAAATCACCTTACTATATAGCTCAGCCGATTCAGAGCTGTAAAAATCCGAAATCTGTAATTGTGCTCCGATTGCGGTTCTTGATACCTCAAATGATAGGTCTCGAGACTTGTAATTGTTATGCCAAACCGCATTAAAATTGGTTGATTATTTCCATACATTTCACAGAAAAATCGATTCGAAGAAAATCACCTTACTATAGCTCAGCCGATTCAGAGCTGTAAAAATCCGAAATCTACAATTGTGCTCCGATTGCGGTTCTTGATACCTTAAATGATAGGTCACGAGACCTGTAATTGCTATACCATACATTTCGAAGAAAGTTCGATTCGAAGAAAATCACCTTACTAGCTCAGCCGATTCAGAGCTGTAAAAATCCGAATTCTGCAATTGTGCTCCGATTGCGGTTCTTGATACCTTAAATGATAGGTCACGAGACCTGTAATTGCTATACCATACATTTCGAAGAAAGTTCGATTCGAAGAAAATCACCTTACTATATAGCTCAGCCGATTCAGAGCTGTAAAAATCCGAAATCTGCAATTGTGCTCCGATTGCGGTTCTTGATACCTTAAATGATAGGTCACGAAACCTGTAATTGCTATTCCATACATTTCGAAGAAAGTTCGATTCGAAGAAAATCACCTTACTATAGCTCAGCCGATTCAGAGCTGTAAAAATCCGAAATCTGCAATTGTGCTCCGATTGCGGTTCTTGATACCTTAAAAGATAGGTCACGAGACGTGTAATTGCTATACCATACATTTCGAAGAAAGTTCGATTCGAAGAAAATCACCTTACTATAGCTCAGCCGATTCAGAGCTGTAAAAATCCGAAATCTGCAATTGTGCTCCGATTTCGGTTCTTGATACCTTAAATGATAGGTCACGAGACCTGTAATTGCTATACCATACATTTCGAAGAAAGTTCGATTCGAAGAAAATCACCTTACTATAGCTCAGCCGATTCAGAGCTGTAAAAATCCGAAATCTGCAATTGTGCTCCGATTGCGGTTCTTGATACCTTAAATGATAGGTCACGAGACCTGTAATTGCTATACCATACATTTCGTAGAAATTTCGATTCGAAGAAAATCACCTTACTATAGCTCAGCCGATTCAGAGCTGTAAAAATCCGAAATCTGCAATTGTGCTCCGATTGCGGTTCTTGATACCTCAAATGATAGGTCTCGGGACTTGTAATTGTTATTCCAAACCGCATTCAAATTGGTTGATTATTTCCATACATTTCACAGAAAAATCGATTCGAAGAAAATCACCTTACTATAGCTTAGCCGATTCAGATCTGTAAAAATCCGAAATCTGCAATTGTGCTCCGATTGCGGTTCTTGATACCTTAAATGATAGGTCACGAGACCTGTAATTGCTATACCATACATTTCGTAGAAAGTTCGATTCGAAGAAAATCACCTTACTATAGCTCAGCCGATTCAGAGCTGTAAAAATCCGAAATCTGCAATTGTGCTCCGATTGCGGTTCTTGATACCTTAAATGATAGGTCACAAGACCTGTAATTGCTATACCATACATTTCGAAGAAAGTTCGATTCGAAGAAAATCACCTAACTGCTCAGCCGATTCAGAGCTGTAAAAATCCGAAATCTGCAATTGTGCTCCGATTGCGGTTCTTGATACCTTAAATGATAGGTCACGAGACCTGTAATTGCTATACCATACATTTCGAAGAAAGTTCGATTCGAAGAAAATCACCTTACTATAGCTCAGCCGATTCAGAGCTGTAAAAATCCGAAATCTGCAATTGTGCTCCGATTTCGGTTCTTGATACCTTAAATGATAGGTCACGAGACCTGTAATTGCTATACCATACATTTCGAAGAAAGTTCGATTCGAAGAAAATCACCTTACTATATAGCTCAGCCGATTCAGAGCTGTAAAAATCCGAAATCTGCAATTGTGCTCCGATTGCGGTTCTTGATACCTCAAATGATAGGTCTCGAGACCTGTAATTGTTATGCCAAACCGCATTAAAATTGGTTGATTATTTCCATACATTTCACAGAAAAATCGATTCGAAGAAAATCACCTTACTATAGCTCAGCCGATTCAGAGCTGTAAAAATCCGAAATCTACAATTGTGCTCCGATTGCGGTTCTTGATACCTTAAATGATAGGTCACGAGACCTGTAATTGCTATACCATACATTTCGAAGAAAGTTCGATTCGAAGAAAATCACCTTACTAGCTCAGCCGATTCAGAGCTGTAAAAATCCGAATTCTGCAATTGTGCTCCGATTGCGGTTCTTGATACCTTAAATGATAGGTCACGAGACCTGTAATTGCTATACCATACATTTCGAAGAAAGTTCGATTCGAAGAAAATCACCTTACTATATAGCTCAGCCGATTCAGAGCTGTAAAAATCCGAAATCTGCAATTGTGCTCCGATTGCGGTTCTTGATACCTTAAATGATAGGTCACGAGACCTGTAATTGCTATACCATACATTTCGTAGAAAGTTCGATTCGAAGAAAATCACCTTACTATAGCTCAGCCGATTCAGAGCTGTAAAAATCCGAAATCTGCAATTGTGCTCCGATTGCGGTTCTTGATACCTTAAATGATAGGTCACAAGACCTGTAATTGCTATACCATACATTTCGAAGAAAGTTCGATTCGAAGAAAATCACCTAACTATAGCTCAGCCTATTCAGAGCTGTAAAAATCCGAAATCTGCAATTGTGCTCCGATTGCGGTTCTTGATACCTTAAATGATAGGTCACGAGACCTGTAATTGCTATACCATACATTTCGAAGAAAGTTCGATTCGAAGAAAATCACCTTACTATATAGCTCAGCCGATTCAGAGCTGTAAAAATCCGAAATCTGCAATTGTGCTCCGATTGCGGTTCTTGATACCTCAAATGATAGGTCTCGAGACCTGTAATTGTTATGCCAAACCGCATTAAAATTGGTTGATTATTTCCATACATTTCACAGAAAAATCGATTCGAAGAAAATCACCTTACTATAGCTCAGCCGATTCAGAGCTGTAAAAATCCGAAATCTACAATTGTGCTCCGATTGCGGTTCTTGATACCTTAAATGATAGGTCACGAGACCTGTAATTGCTATACCATACATTTCGAAGAAAGTTCGATTCGAAGAAAATCACCTTACTAGCTCAGCCGATTCAGAGCTGTAAAAATCCGAATTCTGCAATTGTGCTCCGATTGCGGTTCTTGATACCTTAAATGATAGGTCACGAGACTTGTAATTGCTATACCATACATTTCGAAGAAAGTTCGATTCGAAGAAAATCACCTTACTATAGCTCAACCGATTCAGAGCTGTAAAAATCCGAAATCTGCAATTGTGCTCCGATTGCGGTTCTTGATACCTCAAATGATAGATCTCGGGACTTGTAATTGTTATGCCAAACCGCATTAAAATTGGTTGATTATTTCCATACATTTCACAGAAAAATCGATTCGAAGAAAATCACCTTACTATAGCTCAGCCGATTCAGAGCTGTAAAAATCCGAAATCTGCAATTGTGCTCCGATTGCGGTTCTTGATACCTTAAATGATAGGTCACGAGACCTGTAATTGCTATACCATACATTTCGAAGAAAGTTCGATTCGAAGAAAATCACCATACTATAGCTCAGCCGATTCAGAGCTGTAAAAATCCGAAATCTACAATTGTGCTCCGATTGCGGTTCTTGATACCTTAAATGATAGGTCACGAGACCTGTAATTGCTATACCATACATTTCGAAGAAAGTTCGATTCGAAGAAAATCACCTTACTATAGCTCAGCCGATTCAGAGCTGTAAAAATCCGAAATCTGCAATTGTGCTCTGATTGCGGTTCTTGATATATCAAATGATAGGTCTCGGGACTTGTAATTGTTATGCCAAACCGCATTAAAATTGGTTGATTATTTCCATACATTTCACAGAAAAATCGATTCGAAGAAAATCACCTTACTATAGCTCAGCCGATTCAGAGCTGTAAAAATCCGAAATCTGCAATTGTGCTCCGATTGCGGTTCTTGATACCTTAAATGATAGGTCACGAGACCTGTAATTGCTATACCATACATTTCGAAGAAAGTTCGATTCGATGAAAATCACCTTACTATAGCTCAGCCAATTCAGAGCTGTAAAAATCCGAAATCTACAATTGTACTCCGATTGCGGTTCTTGATACCTTAAATGATAGGTCACGAGACCTGTAATTGCTATACCATACATTTCGAAGAAAGTTCGATTCGAAGAAAATCACCTTACTATAGCTCAGCCGATTCAGAGCTGTAAAAATCCGAAATCTACAATTGTGCTCCGATTGCGGTTCTTGATACCTTAAATGATAGGTCACGAGACCTGTAATTGCTATACCATACATTTCGAAGAAAGTTCGATTCGAAGAAAATCACCTTACTATAGCTCAGCCGATTCAGAGCTGTAAAAATCCGAAATCTGCAATTGTGCTCCGATTGCGGTTCTTGATACCTTTATAGGTCACGAGACCTGTAATTGCTATACCATACATTTCGAAGAAAGTTCGATTCGAAGAAAATCACCTTACTATAGCTCAGCCGATTCAGAGCTGTAAAAATCCGAAATCTACAATTGTGCTCCGATTGCGGTTCTTGATACCTTAAATGATAGGTCACGAGACCTGTAATTGCTATACCATACATTTCGAAGAAAGTTCGATTCGAAGAAAATCACCTTACTATAGCTCAGCCGATTCAGAGCTGTAAAAATCCGAAATCTGCAATTGTGCTCCGATTGCGGTTCTTGATACCTTAAATGATAGGTCACGAGACCTGTAATTGCTATACCATACATTTCGAAGGAAGTTCGATTCGAAGAAAATCACCTTACTATAGCTCAGCCGATTCAGAGCTGTACAAATCCGAAATCTGCAATTGTGCTCCGATTGCGGTTCTTGATACCTCAAATGATAGGTCTCGGGACTTGTAATTGTTATGCCAAACCGCATTAAAATTGGTTGATTATTTCCATACATTTCACAGAAAAATCGATTCGAAGAAAATCACCTTACTATAGCTCAGCCGATTCAGAGCTGTAAAAATCCGAAATCTGCAATTGTGCTCCGATTGCGGTTCTTGATACCTTAAATGATAGGTCACGAGACCTGTAATTGCTATACCATACATTTCGAAGAAAGTTCGATTCGAAGAAAATCACCTTACTATAGCTCAGCCGATTCAGAGCTGTAAAAATCCGAAATCTGCAATTGTGCTCCGATTGCGGTTCTTGATACCTTAAATGATAGGTCACGAGACCTGTAATTGCTATACCATACATTTCGAAGAAAGTTCGATTCGAAGAAAATCACCTTACTATAGCTCAGCCGATTCAGAGCTGTAAAAATCCGAAATCTGCAATTGTGCTCCGATTGCGGTTCTTGATATATCAAATGATAGGTCTCGGGACTTGTAATTGTTATGCCAAACCGCATTAAAATTGGTTGATTATTTCCATACATTTCACAGAAAAATCGATTCGAAGAAAATCACCTTACTATAGCTCAGCCGATTCAGAGCTGTAAAAATCCGAAATCTGCAATTGTGCTCCGATTGCGGTTCTTGATACCTTAAATGATAGGTCACGAGACCTGTAATTGCTATACCATACATTTCGAAGAAAGTTCGATTCGAAGAAAATCACCTTACTATAGCTCAGCCGATTCAGAGCTGTAAAAATCCGAAATCTACAATTGTGCTCCGATTGCGGTTCTTGATACCTTAAATGATAGGTCACGAGACCTGTAATTGCTATACCATACATTTCGAAGAAAGTTCGATTCGAAGAAAATCACCTTACTATAGCTCAGCCGATTCAGAGCTGTAAAAATCCGAAATCTGCAATTGTGCTCCGATTGCGGTTCTTGATACCTCAAATGATAGGTCACGAGACCTGTAATTGCTATACCATACATTTCGAAGGAAGTTCGATTCGAAGAAAATCACCTTACTATAGCTCAGCCGATTCAGAGCTGTAAAAATCCGAAATCTGCAATTGTGCTCCGATTGCGGTTCTTGATACCTCAAATGATAGGTCTCGGGACTTGTAATTGTTATGCCAAACCGCATTAAAATTGGTTGATTATTTCCATACATTTCACAGAAAAATCGATTCGAAGAAAATCACCTTACTATAGCTCAGCCGATTCAGAGCTGTAAAAATCCGAAATCTGCAATTGTGCTCCGATTGCGGTTCTTGATACCTTAAATGATAGGTCACGAGACCTGTAATTGCTATACCATACATTTCGAAGAAAGTTCGATTCGAAGAAAATCACCTTACTATAGCTCAGCCGATTCAGAGCTGTAAAAATCCGAAATCTGCAATTGTGCTCCGATTGCGGTTCTTGATACCTTAAATGATAGGTCACGAGACCTGTAATTGCTATACCATACATTTCGAAGAAAGTTCGATTCGAAGAAAATCACCTTACTATAGCTCAGCCGATTCAGAGCTGTAAAAATCCGAAATCTGCAATTGTGCTCCGATTGCGGTTCTTGATATATCAAATGATAGGTCTCGGGACTTGTAATTGTTATGCCAAACCGCATTAAAATTGGTTGATTATTTCCATACATTTCACAGAAAAATCGATTCGAAGAAAATCACCTTACTATAGCTTAGCCGATTCAGATCTGTAAAAATCCGAAATCTGCAATTGTGCTCCGATTGCGGTTCTTGATACCTTAAATGATAGGTCACGAGACCTGTAATTGCTATACCATACATTTCGTAGAAAGTTCGATTCGAAGAAAATCACCTTACTATAGCTCAGCCGATTCAGAGCTGTAAAAATCCGAAATCTGCAATTGTGCTCCGATTGCGGTTCTTGATACCTTAAATGATAGGTCACAAGACCTGTAATTGCTATACCATACATTTCGAAGAAAGTTCGATTCGAAGAAAATCACCTAACTATAGCTCAGCCGATTCAGAGCTGTAAAAATCCGAAATCTGCAATTGTGCTCCGATTGCGGTTCTTGATACCTTAAATGATAGGTCACGAGACCTGTAATTGCTATACCATACATTTCGAAGAAAGTTCGATTCGAAGAAAATCACCTTACTATAGCTCAGCCGATTCAGAGCTGTAAAAATCCGAAATCTGCAATTGTGCTCCGATTTCGGTTCTTGATACCTTAAATGATAGGTCACGAGACCTGTAATTGCTATACCATACATTTCGAAGAAAGTTCGATTCGAAGAAAATCACCTTACTATATAGCTCAGCCGATTCAGAGCTGTAAAAATCCGAAATCTGCAATTGTGCTCCGATTGCGGTTCTTGATACCTCAAATGATAGGTCTCGAGACCTGTAATTGTTATGCCAAACCGCATTAAAATTGGTTGATTATTTCCATACATTTCGCAGAAAAATCGATTCGAAGAAAATCACCTTACTATAGCTCAGCCGATTCAGAGCTGTAAAAATCCGAAATCTACAATTGTGCTCCGATTGCGGTTCTTGATACCTTAAATGATAGGTCACGAGACCTGTAATTGCTATACCATACATTTCGAAGAAAGTTCGATTCGAAGAAAATCACCTTACTAGCTCAGCCGATTCAGAGCTGTAAAAATCCGAATTCTGCAATTGTGCTCCGATTGCGGTTCTTGATACCTTAAATGATAGGTCACGAGACCTGTAATTGCTATACCATACATTTCGAAGAAAGTTCGATTCGAAGAAAATCACCTTACTATATAGCTCAGCCGATTCAGAGCTGTAAAAATCCGAAATCTGCAATTGTGCTCCGATTGCGGTTCTTGATACCTTAAATGATAGGTCACGAGACCTGTAATTGCTATACCATACATTTCGAAGAAAGTTCGATTCGAAGAAAATCACTTACAGCTCAGCCGATTCAGAGCTGTAAAAATCCGAAATCTGCAATTGTGCTCCGATTGCGGTTCTTGATACCTTAAATGATAGGTCACGAGACCTGTAATTGCTATACCATACATTTCGAAGAAAGTTCGATTCGAAGAAAATCACCTTACTATAGCTCAGCCGATTCAGAGCTGTAAAAATCCGAAATCTGCAATTGTGCTCCGATTGCGGTTCTTGATACCTCAAATGATAGATCTCGGGACTTGTAATTGTTATGCCAAACCGCATTAAAATTGGTTGATTATTTCCATACATTTCACAGAAAAATCGATTCGAAGAAAATCACCTTACTATAGCTCAGCCGATTCAGAGCTGTAAAAATCCGAAATCTGCAATTGTGCTCCGATTGCGGTTCTTGATACCTTAAATGATAGGTCACGAGACCTGTAATTGCTATACCATACATTTCGAAGAAAGTTCGATTCGAAGAAAATCACCTTACTATAGCTCAGCCGATTCAGAGCTGTAAAAATCCGAAATCTGCAATTGTGCTCCGATTGCGGTTCTTGATACCTCAAATGATAGGTCACGAGACCTGTAATTGCTATACCATACATTTCGAAGAAAGTTCGATTCGAAGAAAATCACCTTACTATAGCTCAGCCGATTCAGAGCTGTAAAAATCCGAAATCTACAATTGTGCTCCGATTGCGGTTCTTGATACCTTAAATGATAGGTCACGAGACCTGTAATTGCTATACCATACATTTCGAAGAAAGTTCGATTCGAAGAAAATCACCATACTATAGCTCAGCCGATTCAGAGCTGTAAAAATCCGAAATCTACAATTGTGCTCCGATTGCGGTTCTTGATACCTTAAATGATAGGTCACGAGACCTGTAATTGCTATACCATACATTTCGAAGAAAGTTCGATTCGAAGAAAATCACCTTACTATAGCTCAGCCGATTCAGAGCTGTAAAAATCCGAAATCTGCAATTGTGCTCTGATTGCGGTTCTTGATATATCAAATGATAGGTCTCGGGACTTGTAATTGTTATGCCAAACCGCATTAAAATTGGTTGATTATTTCCATACATTTCACAGAAAAATCGATTCGAAGAAAATCAGCTTACTATAGCTCAGCCGATTCAGAGCTGTAAAAATCCGAAATCTGCAATTGTGCTCCGATTGCGGTTCTTGATACCTTAAATGATAGGTCACGAGACCTGTAATTGCTATACCATACATTTCGAAGAAAGTTCGATTCGATGAAAATCACCTTACTATAGCTCAGCCAATTCAGAGCTGTAAAAATCCGAAATCTACAATTGTACTCCGATTGCGGTTCTTGATACCTTAAATGATAGGTCACGAGACCTGTAATTGCTATACCATACATTTCGAAGAAAGTTCGATTCGAAGAAAATCACCTTACTATAGCTCAGCCGATTCAGAGCTGTAAAAATCCGAAATCTACAATTGTGCTCCGATTGCGGTTCTTGATACCTTAAATGATAGGTCACGAGACCTGTAATTGCTATACCATACATTTCGAAGAAAGTTCGATTCGAAGAAAATCACCTTACTATAGCTCAGCCGATTCAGAGCTGTAAAAATCCGAAATCTACAATTGTGCTCCGATTGCGGTTCTTGATACCTTTATAGGTCACGAGACCTGTAATTGCTATACCATACATTTCGAAGAAAGTTCGATTCGAAGAAAATCACCTTACTATAGCTCAGCCGATTCAGAGCTGTAAAAATCCGAAATCTACAATTGTGCTCCGATTGCGGTTCTTGATACCTTAAATGATAGGTCACGAGACCTGTAATTGCTATACCATACATTTCGAAGAAAGTTCGATTCGAAGAAAATCACCTTACTATAGCTCAGCCGATTCAGAGCTGTAAAAATCCGAAATCTGCAATTGTGCTCCGATTGCGGTTCTTGATACCTTAAATGATAGGTCACGAGACCTGTAATTGCTATACCATACATTTCGAAGAAAGTTCGATTCGAAGAAAATCACCTTACTATAGCTCAGCCGATTCAGAGCTGTAAAAATCCGAAATCTGCAATTGTGCTCCGATTGCGGTTCTTGATATATCAAATGATAGGTCTCGGGACTTGTAATTGTTATGCCAAACCGCATTCAAATTGGTTGATTATTTCCATACATTTCACAGAAAAATCGATTCGAAGAAAATCACCTTACTATAGCTCAGCCGATTCAGAGCTGTAAAAATCCGAAATCTGCAATTGTGCTCCGATTGCGGTTCTTGATACCTTAAATGATAGGTCACGAGACCTGTAATTGCTATACCATACATTTCGAAGAAAGTTCGATTCGAAGAAAATCACCTTACTATAGCTCAGCCGATTCAGAGCTGTAAAAATCCGAAATCTACAATTGTGCTCCGATTGCGGTTCTTGATACCTTAAATGATAGGTCACGAGACCTGTAATTGCTATACCATACATTTCGAAGAAAGTTCGATTCGAAGAAAATCACCTTACTATAGCTCAGCCGATTCAGAGCTGTAAAAATCCGAAATCTGCAATTGTGCTCCGATTGCGGTTCTTGATACCTTAAATGATAGGTCACGAGACCTGTAATTGCTATACCATACATTTCGAAGGAAGTTCGATTCGAAGAAAATCACCTTACTAGCTCAGCCGATTCAGAGCTGTAAAAATCCGAAATCTGCAATTGTGCTCCGATTGCGGTTCTTGATACCTCAAATGATAGGTCTCGGGACTTGTAATTGTTATGCCAAACCGCATTAAAATTGGTTGATTATTTCCATACATTTCACAGAAAAATCGATTCGAAGAAAATCACCTTACTATAGCTCAGCCGATTCAGAGCTGTAAAAATCCGAAATCTGCAATTGTGCTCCGATTGCGGTTCTTGATACCTTAAATGATAGGTCACGAGACCTGTAATTGCTATACCATACATTTCGAAGAAAGTTCGATTCGAAGAAAATCACCTTACTATAGCTCAGCCGATTCAGAGCTGTAAAAATCCGAAATCTGCAATTGTGCTCCGATTGCGGTTCTTGATACCTTAAATGATAGGTCACGAGACCTGTAATTGCTATACCATACATTTCGAAGAAAGTTCGATTCGAAGAAAATCACCTTACTATAGCTCAGCCGATTCAGAGCTGTAAAAATCCGAAATCTGCAATTGTGCTCCGATTGCGGTTCTTGATATATCAAATGATAGGTCTCGGGACTTGTAATTGTTATGCCAAACCGCATTAAAATTGGTTGATTATTTCCATACATTTCACAGAAAAATCGATTCGAAGAAAATCACCTTACTATAGCTCAGCCGATTCAGAGCTGTAAAAATCCGAAATCTGCAATTGTGCTCCGATTGCGGTTCTTGATACCTTAAATGATAGGTCACGAGACCTGTAATTGCTATACCATACATTTCGAAGAAAGTTCGATTCGAAGAAAATCACCTTACTATAGCTCAGCCGATTCAGAGCTGTAAAAATCCGAAATCTACAATTGTGCTCCGATTGCGGTTCTTGATACCTTAAATGATAGGTCACGAGACCTGTAATTGCTATACCATACATTTCGAAGAAAGTTCTATTCGAAGAAAATCACCTTACTATAGCTCAGCCGATTCAGAGCTGTAAAAATCCGAAATCTACAATTGTGCTCCGATTGCGGTTCTTGATACCTTAAATGATAGGTCACGAGACCTGTAATTGCTATACCATACATTTCGAAGAAAGTTCGATTCGAAGAAAATCACCTTACTATATAGCTCAGCCGATTCAGAGCTGTAAAAATCCGAAATCTGCAATTGTGCTCCGAGTGCGGTTCTTGATACCTTAAATGATAGGTCACGAGACCTGTAATTGCTATACCATACATTTCGAAGAAAGTTCGATTCGAAGAAAATCACCTTACTATAGCTCAGCCGATTCAGAGCTGTAAAAATCCGAAATCTACAATTGTGCTCCGATTGCGGTTCTTGATACCTTAAATGATAGGTCACGAGACCTGTAATTGCTATACCATACATTTCGAAGAAAGTTCGATTCGAAGAAAATCACCTTACTTTATAGCTCAGTTGATTCAGAGCTGTAAAAATCCGAAATCTGCAATTGTGCTCCGATTGCGGTTCTTGATACCTTAAATGATAGGTCACGAGACCTGTAATTGCTATACCATACATTTCGAAGAAAGTTCGATTCGAAGAAAATCACCTTACTATAGCTCAGCCGATTCAGAGCTGTAAAAATCCGAAATCTGCAATTGTGCTCCGATTGCGGTTCTTGATATATCAAATGATAGGTCTCGGGACTTGTAATTGTTATGCCAAACCGCATTAAAATTGGTTGATTATTTCCATACATTTCACAGAAAAATCGATTCGAAGAAAATCACCTTACTATAATAGCTCAGCCGATTCATAGCTGTAAAAATCCGAAATCTGCAATTGTGCTCCGATTGCGGTTCTTGATACCTCAAATGATAGGTCACGAGACCTGTAATTGATATACCATACATTTCGAAGAAAGTTCGATTCGAAGAAAATTACCTTACTATAGCTCAGCCGATTCAGAGCTGTAAAAATCCGAAGTCTGCAATTGTGCTCCGATTGCGGTTCTTGATACCTTAAATGATAGGTCACGAGACCTGTAATTGCTATACCATACATTTCGAAGAAAGTTCGATTCGAAGAAAATCACCTTACTATAGCTCAGCCGATTCAGAGCTGTAAAAATCCGAAATCTGCAATTGTGCTCCGATTGCGGTTCTTGATATATCAAATGATAGGTCTCGGGACTTGTAATTGTTATGCCAAACCGCATTAAAATTGGTTGATTATTTCCATACATTTCACAGAAAAATCGATTCGAAGAAAATCACCTTACTATAATAGCTCAGCCGATTCATAGCTGTAAAAATCCGAAATCTGCAATTGTGCTCCGATTGCGGTTCTTGATACCTCAAATGATAGGTCACGAGACCTGTAATTGATATACCATACATTTCGAAGAAAGTTCGATTCGAAGAAAATTACCTTACTATAGCTCAGCCGATTCAGAGCTGTAAAAATCCGAAATCTGCAATTGTGCTCCGATTGCGGTTCTTGATACCTTAAATGATAGGTCACGAGACCTGTAATTGCTATACCATACATTTCGAAGAAAGTTCGATTCGAAGAAAATCACCTTACTATAGCTCAGCCGATTCAGAGCTGTAAAAATCCGAAATCTGCAATTGTGCTCCGATTGCGGTTCTTGATATATCAAATGATAGGTCTCGGGACTTGTAATTGTTATGCCAAACCGCATTAAAATTGGTTGATTATTTCCATACATTTCACAGAAAAATCGATTCGAAGAAAATCACCTTACTATAGCTCAGCCGATTCAGAGCTGTAAAAATCCGAAATCTGCAATTGTGCTCCGATTGCGGTTCTTGATACCTTAAATGATAGGTCACGAGACCTGTAATTGCTATACCATACATTTCGAAGAAAGTTCGATTCGATGAAAATCACCTTACTATAGCTCAGCCGATTCAGAGCTGTAAAAATCCGAAATCTACAATTGTGCTCCGATTGCGGTTCTTGATACCTTAAATGATAGGTCACGAGACCTGTAATTGCTATACCATACATTTCGAAGAAAGTTCGATTCGAAGAAAATCACCTTACTATAGCTCAGCCGATTCAGAGCTGTAAAAATCCGAAATCTACAATTGTGCTCCGATTGCGGTTCTTGATACCTTAAATGATAGGTCACGAGACCTGTAATTGCTATACCATACATTTCGAAGAAAGTTCGATTCGAAGAAAATCACCTTACTATAGCTCAGCCGATTCAGAGCTGTAAAAATCCGAAATCTACAATTGTGCTCCGATTGCGGTTCTTGATACCTTAAATGATAGGTCACGAGACCTGTAATTGCTATACCATACATTTCGAAGAAAGTTCGATTCGAAGAAAATCACCTTACTTATAGCTCAGCCGATTCAGAGCTGTAAAAATCCGAAATCTGCAATTGTGCTCCGATTGCGGTTCTTGATATATCAAATGATAGGTCTCGGGACTTGTAATTTTTATGCCAAACCGCATTAAAATTGGTTAATTATTTCCATACATTTCACAGAAAAATCGATTCGAAGAAAATCACCTTACTATAGCTCAGCCGATTCAGAGCTGTAAAAATCCGAAATCTGCAATTGTGCTCCGATTGCGGTTCTTGATACCTCAAATGATAGGTCTCGGGACTTGTAATTGTTATGCCAAACCGCATTAAAATTGGTTGATTATTTCCATACATTTCACAGAAAAATCGATTCGAAGAAAATCACCTTACTATAGCTCAGCCGATTCAGAGCTGTAAAAATCCGAAATCTGCAATTGTGCTCCGATTGCGGTTCTTGATACCTTAAATGATAGGTCACGAGACCTGTAATTGCTATACCATACATTTCGAAGAAAGTTCGATTCGAAGAAAATCACCTTACTATAGCTCAGCCGATTCAGAGCTGTAAAAATCCGAAATCTGCAATTGTGCTCCGATTGCGGTTCTTGATATATCAAATGATAGGTCTCGGGACTTGTAATTGTTATGCCAAACCGCATTAAAATTGGTTGATTATTTCCATACATTATAGCTCAGCCGATTCAGAGCTGTAAAAATCCGAAATCTGCAATTGTGCTCCGATTGCGGTTCTTGATACCTTAAATGATAGGTCACGAGACCTGTAATTGCTATACCATACATTTCGAAGAAAGTTCGATTCGAAGAAAATCACCTTACTATAGCTCAGCCGATTCAGAGCTGTAAAAATCCGAAATCTACAATTGTGCTCCGATTGCGGTTCTTGATACCTTAAATGATAGGTCACGAGACCTGTAATTGCTATACCATACATTTCGAAGAAAGTTCGATTCGAAGAAAATCACCTTACTATAGCTCAGCCGATTCAGAGCTGTAAAAATCCGAAATCTACAATTGTGCTCCGATTGCGGTTCTTGATACCTTAAATGATAGGTCACGAGACCTGTAATTGCTATACCATACATTTCGAAGAAAGTTCGATTCGAAGAAAATCACCTTACTATAGCTCAGCCGATTCAGAGCTGTAAAAATCCGAAATCTGCAATTGTGCTCCGATTGCGGTTCTTGATACCTTAAATGATAGGTCACGAGACCTGTAATTGCTATACCATACATTTCGAAGAAAGTTCGATTCGAAGAAAATCACCTTACTATAGCTCAGCCGATTCAGAGCTGTAAAAATCCGAAATCTGCAATTGTGCTCCGATTGCGGTTCTTGATACCTTAAATGATAGGTCACGAGACCTGTAATTGCTATACCATACATTTCGAAAGAAGTTCGATTCGAAGAAAATCACCTTACTATAGCTCAGCCGATTCAGAGCTGTAAAAATCCGAAATCTGCAATTGTGCTCCGATTGCGGTTCTTGATACCTTAAATGATAGGTCACGAGACCTGTAATTGCTATACCATACATTTCGAAGAAAGTTCGATTCGAAGAAAATCACCTTACTATAGCTCAGCCGATTCAGAGCTGTAAAAATCCGAAATCTACAATTGTGCTCCGATTGCGGTTCTTGATACCTTAAATGATAGGTCACGAGACCTGTAATTGCTATACCATACATTTGGAAGAAAGTTCGATTCGAAGAAAATCACCTTACTATAGCTCAGCCGATTCAGAGCTGTAAAAATCCGAAATCTGCAATTGTGCCCCGATTGCGGTTCTTGATACCTTAAATGATAGGTCACGAGACCTGTAATTGCTATACCATACATTTCGAAGAAAGTTCGATTCGAAGAAAATCACCTTACTATAGCTCAGCCGATTCAGAGCTGTGAAAATCTGAAATCTGCAATTGTGCTCCGATTGCGGTTCTTGATACCTTAAATGATAGGTCACGAGACCTGTAATTGCTATACCATACATTTCGAAGGAAGTTCGATTCGAAGAAAATCACCTTACTATAGCTCAGCCGATTCAGAGCTGTAAAAATCCGAAATCTGCAATTGTGCTCCGATTGCGGTTCTTGATACCTTAAATGATAGGTCACGAGACCTGTAATTGCTATACCATACATTTCGAAGAAAGTTCGATTCGAAGAAAATCACCTTACTATAGCTCAGCCGATTCAGAGCTGTAAAAATCCGAAATCTACAATTGTGCTCCGATTGCGGTTCTTGATACCTTAAATGATAGGTCACGAGACCTGTAATTGCTATACCATACATTTCGAAGAAAGTTCTATTCGAAGAAAATCACCTTACTATAGCTCAGCCGATTCAGAGCTGTAAAAATCCGAAATCTGCAATTGTGCTCCGATTGCGGTTCTTGATACCTTAAATGATAGGTCATGAGACCTGTAATTGCTATACCATACATTTCGAAGAAAGTTCGATTCGAAGAAAATCACCTTACTATAGCTCAGCCGATTCAGAGCTGTGAAAATCTGAAATCTGCAATTGTGCTCCGATTGCGGTTCTTGATACCTTAAATGATAGGTCACGAGACCTGTAATTGCTATACCATACATTTCGAAGAAAGTTCGATTCGAAGAAAATCACCTTACTATAGCTCAGCCGATTCAGAGCTGTAAAAATCCGAAATCTACAATTGTGCTCCGATTGCGGTTCTTGATACCTTAAATGATAGGTCACGAGACCTGTAATTGCTATACCATACATTTCGAAGAAAGTTCGATTCGAAGAAAATCACCTTACTATAGCTCAGCCGATTCAGAGCTGTAAAAATCCGAAATCTGCAATTGTGCTCCGATTTCGGTTCTTGATATATCAAATGATAGGTCTCGGGACTTGTAATTGTTATGCCAAACCGCATTAAAATTGGTTGATTATTTCCATACATTTCACAGAAAAATCGATTCGAAGAAAATCACCTTACTATAGCTCAGCCGATTCAGAGCTGTAAAAATCCGAAATCTGCAATTGTGCTCCGATTGCGGTTCTTGATACCTTAAATGATAGGTCACGAGACCTGTAATTGCTATACCATACATTTCGAAGAAAGTTCGATTCGAAGAAAATCACCTTACTATAGCTCAGCCGATTCAGAGCTGTAAAAATCCGAAATCTGCAATTGTGCTCCGATTGCGGTTCTTGATACCTTAAATGATAGGTCACGAGACCTGTAATTGCTATACCATACATTTCGAAGAAAGTTCGATTCGAAGAAAATCACCTTACTATAGCTCAGCCGATTCAGAGCTGTAAAAATCCGAAATCTGCAATTGTGCTCCGATTGCGGTTCTTGATACCTTAAATGATAGGTCACGAGACCTGTAATTGCTATACCATACATTTCGAAGAAAGTTCGATTCGAAGAAAATCACCTTACTATAGCTCAGCCGATTCAGAGCTGTAAAAATCCGAAATCTACAATTGTGCTCCGATTGCGGTTCTTGATACCTTAAATGATAGGTCACGAGACCTGTAATTGCTATACCATACATTTCGAAGAAAGTTCGATTCGAAGAAAATCACCTTATTATAGCTCAGCCGATTCAGAGCTGTAAAAATCCGAAATCTACAATTGTGCTCCGATTGCGGTTCTTGATACCTCAAATGATAGGTCACGAGACCTGTAATTGCTATACCATACATTTCGAAGAAAGTTCGATTCGAAGAAAATCACCTTACTATAGCTCAGCCGATTCAGAGCTGTAAAAATCCGAAATCTGCAATTGTGCTCCGATTGCGGTTCTTGATACCTTAAATGATAGGTCATGAGACCTGTAATTGCTATACCATACATTTCGAAGAAAGTTCGATTCGAAGAAAATCACCTTACTATAGCTCAGCCGATTCAGAGCTGTAAAAATCCGAAATCTGCAATTGTGCTCCGATTGCGGTTCTTGATACCTTAAATGATAGGTCACGAGACCTGTAATTGCTATACCATACATTTCGAAGAAAGTTCGATTCGAAGAAAATCACCTTACTTTAGCTCAGCCGATTCAGAGCTGTAAAAATCCGAAATCTACAATTGTGCTCCGATTGCGGTTCTTGATACCTTAAATGATAGGTCACGAGACCTGTAATTGCTATACCATACATTTCGAAGAAAGTTCGATTCGAAGAAAATCACCTTACTATAGCTCAGCCGATTCAGAGCTGTAAAAATCCGAAATCTGCAATTGTGCTCCGATTGCGGTTCTTAATACCTTAAATGATAGGTCACGAGACCTGTAATTGCTATACCATACATTTCGAAGAAAGTTCGATTCGAAGAAAATCACCTTACTATAGCTCAGCCGATTCAGAGCTGAAAAAAATGCGAAATCTGCAATTGTGCTCCGATTGCGGTTCTTGATATATCAAATGATAGGTCTCGGGACTTGTAATTGTTATGCCAAACCGCATTAAAATTGGTTGATTATTTCCATACATTTCACAGAAAAATCGATTCGAAGAAAATCACCTTACTATAGCTCAGCCGATTCAGAGCTGTAAAAATCCTAACTCTGCAATTGTGCTCCGATTGCGGTTCTTGATATATCAAATGATAGGTCTCGGGACTTGTAATTGTTATGCCAAACCGCATTAAAATTGGTTGATTATTTCCATACATTTCACAGAAAAATCGATTCGAAGAAAATCACCTTACTATAGCTCAGCCGATTCAGAGCTGTAAAAATCCGAAATCTGCAATTGTGCTCCGATTGCGGTTCTTGATACCTTAAATGATAGGTCACGAGACCTGTAATTGCTATACCATACATTTCGAAGAAAGTTCGATTCGAAGAAAATCACCTTACTATAGCTCAGCCGATTCAGAGCTGTAAAAATCCGAAATCTACAATTGTGCTCCGATTGCAGTTCTTGATACCTTAAATGATAGGTCACGAGACCTGTAATTGCTATACCATACATTTCGAAAAAAGTTCGATTCGAAGAAAATCACCTTACTAGCTCAGCCGATTCAGAGCTGTAAAAATCCGAAATCTGCAATTGTGCTCCGATTGCGGTTCTTGATACCTTAAATGATAGGTCACGAGACTTGTAATTGCTATACCATACATTTCGAAGAAAGTTCGATTCGAAGAAAATCACCTTACTATAGCTCAGCCGATTCAGAGCTGTAAAAATTCGAAATCTGCAATTGTGCTCCGATTGCGGTTCTTGATATATCAAATGATAGGTCTCGGGACTTGTAATTGTTATGCCAAACCGCATTAAAATTGGTTGATTATTTCCATACATTTCACAGAAAAATCGATTCGAAGAAAATCACCTTACTATAGCTCAGCCGATTCAGAGCTGGAAAAATCCGAAATCTGCAATTGTGCTCCGATTGCGGTTCTTGATACCTTAAATGATAGGTCACGAGACCTGTAATTGCTATACCATACATTTCGAAGAAAGTTCGATTCGAAGAAAATCACCTTACCTACTATAGCTCAGCCGATTCAGAGCTGTAAAAATCCGAAATCTGCATTTGTGCTCCGATTGCGGTTCTTGATATATCAAATGATAGGTCTCGGGACTTGTAATTTTTATGCCAAACCGCATTAAAATTGGTTGATTATTTCCATACATTTCACAGAAAAATCGATTCGAAGAAAATCACCTTACTATAGCTCAGCCGATTCAGAGCTGTAAAAATCCGAAATCTGCAATTGTGCTCCGATTGCGGTTCTTGATACCTTAAATGATAGGTCACGAGACCTGTAATTGCTATACCATACATTTCGAAGAAAGTTCGATTCGAAGAAAATCACCTTACTATATAGCTCAGCCGATTCAGAGCTGTAAAAATCCGAAATTTGCAATTGTGCTCCGATTGCGGTTCTTGATACCTTAAATGATAGGTCACGAAACCTGTAATTGCTATACCATACATTTCGAAGAAAGTTCGATTCGAAGAAAATCACCTTACTATAGCTCAGCCGATTCAGAGCTGTAAAAATCCGAAATCTGCAATTGTGCTCCGATTGCGGTTCTTGATACCTTAAATGATAGGTCACGAGACCTGTAATTGCTATACCATACATTTCGAAGAAAGTTCGATTCGAAGAAAATCACCTTACTATAGCTCAGCCGATTCAGAGCTGTAAAAATCCGAAATCTGCAATTGTGCTCCGATTGCGGTTCTTGATACCTTAAATGATAGGTCACGAGACCTGTAATTGCTATACCATACATTTCGAAGAAAGTTCGATTCGAAGAAAATCACCTTACTATAGCTCAGCCGATTCAGAGCTGTAAAAATCCGAAATCTGCAATTGTGCTCCGATTTCGGTTCTTGATACCTTAAATGATAGGTCACGAGACCTGTAATTGCTATACCATACATTTCGAAGAAAGTTCGATTCGAAGAAAATCACCTTACTATAGCTCAGCCGATTCAGAGCTGTAAAAATCCGAAATCTGCAATTGTGCTCCGATTTCGGTTCTTGATATATCAAATGATAGGTCTCGGGACTTGTAATTGTTATGCCAAACCGCATTAAAATTGGTTAATTATTTCCATACATTTCACAGAAAAATCGATTCGAAGAAAATCACCTTACTATAGCTCAGCCGATTCAGAGCTGTAAAAATCCGAAATCTGCAATTGTGCTCCGATTGCGGTTCTTGATACCTTAAATGATAGGTCACGAGACCTGTAATTGCTATACCATACATTTCGAAGAAAGTTCGATTCGAAGAAAATCACCTTACTATAGCTCAGCCGATTCAGAGCTGTAAAAATCCGAAATCTACAATTGTGCTCCGATTGCGGTTCTTGATACCTTAAATGATAGGTCACGAGACCTGTAATTGCTATACCATACATTTCGAAGAAAGTTCGATTCGAAGAAAATCACCTTACTATAGCTCAGCCGATTCAGAGCTGTAAAAATCCGAAATCTGCAATTGTGCTCCGATTACGGTTCTTGATACCTTAAATGATAGGTCACGAGACCTGTAATTGCTATACCATACATTTCGAAGAAAGTTCGATTCGAAGAAAATCACCTTACTATAGCTCAGCCGATTCAGAGCTGTAAAAATCCGAAATCTGCAATTGTGCTCCGATTGCGGTTCTTGATACCTTAAATGATAGGTCACGAGACCTGTAATTGCTATACCATACATTTCGAAGGAAGTTCGATTCGAAGAAAATCACCTTACTATAGCTCAGCCGATTCAGAGCTGTAAAAATCCGAAATCTGCAATTGTGCTCCGATTGCGGTTCTTGATACCTTAAATGATAGGTCACGAGACCTGTAATTGCTATACCATACATTTCGAAGAAAGTTCGATTCGAAGAAAATCACCTTACTATAGCTCAGCCGATTCAGAGCTGTAAAAATCCGAAATCTACAATTGTGCTCCGATTGCGGTTCTTGATACCTTAAATGATAGGTCACGAGACCTGTAATTGCTATACCATACATTTGGAAGAAAGTTCGATTCGAAGAAAATCACCTTACTATAGCTCAGCCGATTCAGAGCTGTAAAAATCCGAAATCTGCAATTGTGCCCCGATTGCGGTTCTTGATACCTTAAATGATAGGTCACGAGACCTGTAATTGCTATACCATACATTTCGAAGAAAGTTCGATTCGAAGAAAATCACCTTACTATAGCTCAGCCGATTCAGAGCTGTGAAAATCTGAAATCTGCAATTGTGCTCCGATTGCGGTTCTTGATACCTTAAATGATAGGTCACGAGACCTGTAATTGCTATACCATACATTTCGAAGGAAGTTCGATTCGAAGAAAATCACCTTACTATAGCTCAGCCGATTCAGAGCTGTAAAAATCCGAAATCTGCAATTGTGCTCCGATTGCGGTTCTTGATACCTTAAATGATAGGTCACGAGACCTGTAATTGCTATACCATACATTTCGAAGAAAGTTCGATTCGAAGAAAATCACCTTACTATAGCTCAGCCGATTCAGAGCTGTAAAAATCCGAAATCTGCAATTGTGCTCCGATTTCGGTTCTTGATATATCAAATGATAGGTCTCGGGACTTGTAATTGTTATGCCAAACCGCATTAAAATTGGTTGATTATTTCCATACATTTCACAGAAAAATCGATTCGAAGAAAATCACCTTACTATAGCTCAGCCGATTCAGAGCTGTAAAAATCCGAAATCTGCAATTGTGCTCCGATTGCGGTTCTTGATACCTTAAATGATAGGTCACGAGATCTGTAATTGCTATACCATACATTTCGAAGAAAGTTCGATTCGAAGAAAATCACCTTACTATAGCTCAGCCGATTCAGAGCTGTAAAAATCCGAAATCTGCAATTGTGCTCCGATTGCGGTTCTTGATACCTTAAATGATAGGTCACGAAACCTGTAATTGCTATACCATACATTTCGAAGAAAGTTCGATTCGACGAAAATCACCTTACTATAGCTCAGCCGATTCAGAGCTGTAAAAATCCGAAATCTGCAATTGTGCTCCGATTGCGGTTCTTGATACCTTAAATGATAGGTCACGAGACCTGTAATTGCTATACCATACATTTCGAAGAAAGTTCGATTCGAAGAAAATCACCTTACTATAGCTCAGCCGATTCAGAGCTGTAAAAATCCGAAATCTACAATTGTGCTCCGATTGCGGTTCTTGATACCTTAAATGATAGGTCACGAGACCTGTAATTGCTATACCATACATTTCGAAGAAAGTTCGATTCGAAGAAAATCACCTTACTATAGCTCAGCCGATTCAGAGCTGTAAAAATCCGAAATCTACAATTGTGCTCCGATTGCGGTTCTTGATACCTCAAATGATAGGTCACGAGACCTGTAATTGCTATACCATACATTTCGAAGAAAGTTCGATTCGAAGAAAATCACCTTACTATAGCTCAGCCGATTCAGAGCTGTAAAAATCCGAAATCTGCAATTGTGCTCCGATTGCGGTTCTTGATACCTTAAATGATAGGTCATGAGACCTGTAATTGCTATACCATACATTTCGAAGAAAGTTCGATTCGAAGAAAATCACCTTACTATAGCTCAGCCGATTCAGAGCTGTAAAAATCCGAAATCTGCAATTGTGCTCCGATTGCGGTTCTTGATACCTTAAATGATAGGTCACGAGACCTGTAATTGCTATACCATACATTTCGAAGAAAGTTCGATTCGAAGAAAATCACCTTACTTTAGCTCAGCCGATTCAGAGCTGTAAAAATCCGAAATCTACAATTGTGCTCCGATTGCGGTTCTTGATACCTTAAATGATAGGTCACGAGACCTGTAATTGCTATACCATACATTTCGAAGAAAGTTCGATTCGAAGAAAATCACCTTACTATAGCTCAGCCGATTCAGAGCTGTAAAAATCCGAAATCTGCAATTGTGCTCCGATTGCGGTTCTTAATACCTTAAATGATAGGTCACGAGACCTGTAATTGCTATACCATACATTTCGAAGAAAGTTCGATTCGAAGAAAATCACCTTACTATAGCTCAGCCGATTCAGAGCTGAAAAAAATGCGAAATCTGCAATTGTGCTCCGATTGCGGTTCTTGATATATCAAATGATAGGTCTCGGGACTTGTAATTGTTATGCCAAACCGCATTAAAATTGGTTGATTATTTCCATACATTTCACAGAAAAATCGATTCGAAGAAAATCACCTTACTATAGCTCAGCCGATTCAGAGCTGTAAAAATCCGAAATCTGCAATTGTGCTCCGATTGCGGTTCTTGATACCTTAAATGATAGGTCACGAGACCTGTAATTGCTATACCATACATTTCGAAGAAAGTTCGATTCGAAGAAAATCACCTTACTATAGCTCAGCCGATTCAGAGCTGTAAAAATCCTAACTCTGCAATTGTGCTCCGATTGCGGTTCTTGATATATTAAATGATAGGTCTCGGGACTTGTAATTTTTATGCCAAACCGCATTAAAATTGGTTGATTATTTCCATACATTTCACAGAAAAATCGATTCGAAGAAAATCACCTTACTATAGCTCAGCCGATTCAGAGCTGTAAAAATCCGAAATCTGCAATTGTGCTCCGATTGCGGTTCTTGATACCTTAAATGATAGGTCACGAGACCTGTAATTGCTATACCATACATTTCGAAGAAAGTTCGATTCGAAGAAAATCACCTTACTATAGCTCAGCCGATTCAGAGCTGTAAAAATCCGAAATCTACAATTGTGCTCCGATTGCAGTTCTTGATACCTTAAATGATAGGTCACGAGACCTGTAATTGCTATACCATACATTTCGAAAAAAGTTCGATTCGAAGAAAATCACCTTACTAGCTCAGCCGATTCAGAGCTGTAAAAATCCGAAATCTGCAATTGTGCTCCGATTGCGGTTCTTGATACCTTAAATGATAGGTCACGAGACTTGTAATTGCTATACCATACATTTCGAAGAAAGTTCGATTCGAAGAAAATCACCTTACTATAGCTCAGCCGATTCAGAGCTGTAAAAATTCGAAATCTGCAATTGTGCTCCGATTGCGGTTCTTGATATATCAAATGATAGGTCTCGGGACTTGTAATTGTTATGCCAAACCGCATTAAAATTGGTTGATTATTTCCATACATTTCACAGAAAAATCGATTCGAAGAAAATCACCTTACTATAGCTCAGCCGATTCAGAGCTGTAAAAATCCGAAATCTGCAATTGTGCTCCGATTGCGGTTCTTGATACCTTAAATGATAGGTCACGAGACCTGTAATTGCTATACCATACATTTCGAAGAAAGTTCGATTCGAAGAAAATCACCTTACCTACTATAGCTCAGCCGATTCAGAGCTGTAAAAATCCGAAATCTGCATTTGTGCTCCGATTGCGGTTCTTGATATATCAAATGATAGGTCTCGGGACTTGTAATTTTTATGCCAAACCGCATTAAAATTGGTTGATTATTTCCATACATTTCACAGAAAAATCGATTCGAAGAAAATCACCTTACTATAGCTCAGCCGATTCAGAGCTGTAAAAATCCGAAATCTGCAATTGTGCTCCGATTGCGGTTCTTGATACCTTAAATGATAGGTCACGAGACCTGTAATTGCTATACCATACATTTCGAAGAAAGTTCGATTCGAAGAAAATCACCTTACTATATAGCTCAGCCGATTCAGAGCTGTAAAAATCCGAAATTTGCAATTGTGCTCCGATTGCGGTTCTTGATACCTTAAATGATAGGTCACGAAACCTGTAATTGCTATACCATACATTTCGAAGAAAGTTCGATTCGAAGAAAATCACCTTACTATAGCTCAGCCGATTCAGAGCTGTAAAAATCCGAAATCTGCAATTGTGCTCCGATTGCGGTTCTTGATACCTTAAATGATAGGTCACGAGACCTGTAATTGCTATACCATACATTTCGAAGAAAGTTCGATTCGAAGAAAATCACCTTACTATAGCTCAGCCGATTCAGAGCTGTAAAAATCCGAAATCTGCAATTGTGCTCCGATTGCGGTTCTTGATACCTTAAATGATAGGTCACGAGACCTGTAATTGCTATACCATACATTTCGAAGAAAGTTCGATTCGAAGAAAATCACCTTACTATAGCTCAGCCGATTCAGAGCTGTAAAAATCCGAAATCTACAATTGTGCTCCGATTGCGGTTCTTGATACCTTAAATGATAGGTCACGAGACCTGTAATTGCTATACCATACATTTCGAAGAAAGTTCGATTCGAAGAAAATCACCTTACTATAGCTCAGCCGATTCAGAGCTGTAAAAATCCGAAATCTGCAATTGTGCTCCGATTTCGGTTCTTGATACCTTAAATGATAGGTCACGAGACCTGTAATTGCTATACCATACATTTCGAAGAAAGTTCGATTCGAAGAAAATCACCTTACTATAGCTCAGCCGATTCAGAGCTGTAAAAATCCGAAATCTGCAATTGTGCTCCGATTTCGGTTCTTGATATATCAAATGATAGGTCTCGGGACTTGTAATTGTTATGCCAAACCGCATTAAAATTGGTTGATTATTTCCATACATTTCACAGAAAAATCGATTCGAAGAAAATCACCTTACTATAGCTCAGCCGATTCAGAGCTGTAAAAATCCGAAATCTGCAATTGTGCTCCGATTGCGGTTCTTGATACCTTAAATGATAGGTCACGAGACCTGTAATTGCTATACCATACATTTCGAAGAAAGTTCGATTCGAAGAAAATCACCTTACTATATAGCTCAGCCGATTCAGAGCTGTAAAAATCCGAAATTTGCAATTGTGCTCCGATTGCGGTTCTTGATACCTTAAATGATAGGTCACGAAACCTGTAATTGCTATACCATACATTTCGAAGAAAGTTCGATTCGAAGAAAATCACCTTACTATAGCTCAGCCGATTCAGAGCTGTAAAAATCCGAAATCTGCAATTGTGCTCCGATTGCGGTTCTTGATACCTTAAATGATAGGTCACGAGACCTGTAATTGCTATACCATACATTTCGAAGAAAGTTCGATTCGAAGAAAATCACCTTACTATATAGCTCAGCCGATTCAGAGCTGTAAAAATCCGAAATTTGCAATTGTGCTCCGATTGCGGTTCTTGATACCTCAAATGATAGGTCACGAGACTTGTAATTGCTATACCATACATTTCGAAGAAAGTTCGATTCGAAGAAAATCACCTTACTATAGCTCAGTCGATTCAGAGCTGTAAAAATCCGAAATCTACAATTGTGCTCCGATTGCGGTTCTTGATACCTTAAATGATAGGTCACGAGACCTGTAATTGCTATACCATACATTTCGAAGAAAGTTCGATTCGAAGAAAATCACCTTACTATAGCTCAGCCGATTCAGAGCTGTAAAAATCCGAAATCTACAATTGTGCTCCGATTGCGGTTCTTGATACCTTAAATGATAGGTCACGAGACCTGTAATTGCTATACCATACATTTCGAAGAAAGTTCGATTCGAAGAAAATCACCTTACTATAGCTCAGCCGATTCAGAGCTGTAAAAATCCGAAATCTGCAATTGTGCTCCGATTGCGGTTCTTGATACCTTAAATGATAGGTCACGAGACCTGTAATTGCTATACCATACATTTCGAAGAAAGTTCGATTCGAAGAAAATCACCTTACTATAGCTCAGCCGATTCAGAGCTGTAAAAATCCTAAATCTGCAATTGTGCTCCGATTGCGGTTCTTGATATATCAAATGATAGGTCTCGGGACTTGTAATTTTTATGCCAAACCGCATTAAAATTGGTTGATTATTTCCATACATTTCACAGAAAAATCGATTCGAAGAAAATCACCTTACTATAGCTCAGCCGATTCAGAGCTGTAAAAATCCGAAATCTGCAATTGTGCTCCGATTGCGGTTTTTGATACCTTAAATGATAGGTCACGAGACCTGTAATTGCTATACCATACATTTCGAAGAAAGTTCGATTCGAAGAAAATCACCTTACTATAGCTCAGCCGATTCAGAGCTGTAAAAATCCGAAATCTGCAATTGTGCTCCGATTGCGGTTCTTGATACCTTAAATGATAGGTCACGAGACCTGTAATTGCTATACCATACATTTCGAAGAAAGTTCGATTCGAAGAAAATCACCTTACTATATAGCTCAGCCGATTCAGAGCTGTAAAAATCCGAAATCTGCAATTGTGCTCCGATTGCGGTTCTTGATATATCAAATGATAGGTCTCGGTACTTGTAATTGTTATGCCAAACCGCATTAAAATTGGTTGATTATTTCCATACATTTCACAGAAAAATCGATTCGAAGAAAATCACCTTACTATAGCTCAGCCGATTCAGAGCTGTAAAAATCCGAAATCTGCAATTGTGCTCCGATTGCGGTTCTTGATACCTTAAATGATAGGTCACGAGACCTGTAATTGCTATACCATACATTTCGAAGAAAGTTCGATTCGAAGAAAATCACCTTACTATATAGCTCAGCCGATTCAGAGCTGTAAAAATCCGAAATCTGCAATTGTGCTCCGATTGCGGTTCTTGATATATCAAATGATAGGTCTCGGGACTTGTAATTGTTATGCCAAACCGCATTAAAATTGGTTGATTATTTCCATACATTTCACAGAAAAATCGATTCGAAGAAAATCACCTTACTATAGCTCAGCCGATTCAGAGCTGTAAAAATCCGAAATCTGCAATTGTGCTCCGATTGCGGTTCTTGATACCTTAAATGATAGGTCACGAGACCTGTAATTGCTATACCATACATTTCGAAGAAAGTTCGATTCGAAGAAAATCACCTTACTATAGCTCAGCCGATTCAGAGCTGTAAAAATCCGAAATCTGCAATTGTGCTCCGATTGCGGTTCTTGATACCTTAAATGATAGGTCACGAGACCTGTAATTGCTATACCATACATTTCGAAGAAAGTTCGATTCGAAGAAAATCACCTTACTATAGCTCAGCCGATTCAGAGCTGTAAAAATCCGAAATCTGCAATTGTGCTCCGATTTCGGTTCTTGATACCTTAAATGATAGGTCACGAGACCTGTAATTGCTATACCATACATTTCGAAGAAAGTTCGATTCGAAGAAAATCACCTTACTATAGCTCAGCCGATTCAGAGCTGTAAAAATCCGAAATCTGCAATTGTGCTCCGATTGCGGTTCTTGATACCTTAAATGATAGGTCACGAGACCTGTAATTGCTATACCATACATTTCGAAGAAAGTTCGATTAGAAGAAAATCACCTTACTATATAGCTCAGCCGATTCAGAGCTGTAAAAATCCAAAATCTGCAATTGTGCTCCGATTGCGGTTCTTGATACCTTAAATGATAGGTCACGAAACCTGTAATTGCTATACCATACATTTCGAAGAAAGTTCGATTCGAAGAAAATCACCTTACTATAGCTCAGCCGATTCAGAGCTGTAAAAATCCGAAATCTGCAATTGTGCTCCGATTGCGGTTCTTGATACCTTAAATGATAGGTCACGAGACCTGTAATTGCTATACCATACATTTCGAAGAAAGTTCGATTCGAAGAAAATCACCTTACTATATAGCTCAGCCGATTCAGAGCTGTAAAAATCCGAAATTTGCAATTGTGCTCCGATTGCGGTTCTTGATACCTTAAATGATAGGTCACGAGACCTGTAATTGCTATACCATACATTTCGAAGAAAGTTCGATTCGAAGAAAATCACCTTACTATAGCTCAGCCGATTCAGAGCTGTAAAAATCCGAAATCTGCAATTGTGCTCCGATTTCGGTTCTTGATACCTTAAATGATAGGTCACGAGACCTGTAATTGCTATACCATACATTTCGAAGAAAGTTCGATTCGAAGAAAATCACCTTACTATAGCTCAGCCGATTCAGAGCTGTAAAAATCCGAAATCTGCAATTGTGCTCCGATTTCGGTTCTTGATACCTTAAATGATAGGTCACGAGACCTGTAATTGCTATACCATACATTTCGAAGAAAGTTCGATTCGAAGAAAATCACCGTACTTATAGCTCAGCCGATTCAGAGCTGTAAAAATCCGAAATATACAATTGTGCTCCGATTGCGGTTCTTGATACCTTAAATGATAGGTCACGAGACCTGTAATTGCTATACCATACATTTCGAAGAAAGTTCGATTCGAAGAAAATCACCTTACTATAGCTCAGCCGATTCAGAGCTGTAAAAATCCGAAATCTACAATTGTGCTCCGATTGCGGTTCTTGATACCTTAAATGATAGGTCACGAGACCTGTAATTGCTATACCATACATTTCGAAGAAAGTTCGATTCGAAGAAAATCACCTTACTATAGCTCAGCCGATTCAGAGCTGTAAAAATCCGAAATCTGCAATTGTTCTCCGATTTCGGTTCTTGATATATCAAATGATAGGTCTCGGGACTTGTAATTGTTATGCCAAACCGCATTAAAATTGGTTGATTATTTCCATACATTTCACAGAAAAATCGATTCGAAGAAAATCACCTTACTATAGCTCAGCCGATTCAGAGCTGTGAAAATCAGAAATCTGCAATTGTGCTCCGATTGCAGTTCTTGATACCTCAAATGATAGGTCACGAGACCTGTAATTGCTATACCATGCATTTCGAAGAAAGTTCGATTCGAAGAAAACCACCTTACTAGCTCAGCCGATTCAGAGCTGTAAAAATCCGAAATCTGCAATTGTGCTCCAATTGCGGTTCTTGATACCTCAAATGATAGGTCTCGGGACTTGTAATTGTTATGCCAAACCGCATTAAAATTGGTTGATTATTTCCATACATTTCACAGAAAAATCGATTCGAAGAAAATCACCTTACTATAGCTCAGCCGATTCAGAGCTGTGAAAATCCGAAATCTGCAATTGTGCTCCGATTGCAGTTCTTGATACCTCAAATGATAGGTCACGAGACCTGTAATTGCTATACCATACATTTCGAAGAAAGTTCGATTCGAAGAAAATCACCTTACTATAGCTCAGCCGATTCAGAGCTGTAAAAATCCGAAATCTGCAATTGTGCTCCGATTGCGGTTCTTGATACCTTAAATGATAGGTCATGAGACCTGTAATTGCTATACCATACATTTCGAAGAAAGTTCGATTCGAAGAAAATCACCTTACTATAGCTCAGCCGATTCAGAGCTGTAAAAATCCGAAATCTGCAATTGTGCTCCGATTGCGGTTCTTGATACCTTAAATGATAGGTCACGAGACCTGTAATTGCTATACCATACATTTCGAAGAAAGTTCGATTCGAAGAAAATCACCTTACTTTAGCTCAGCCGATTCAGAGCTGTAAAAATCCGAAATCTACAATTGTGCTCCGATTGCGGTTCTTGATACCTTAAATGATAGGTCACGAGACCTGTAATTGCTATACCATACATTTCGAAGAAAGTTCGATTCGAAGAAAATCACCTTACTATAGCTCAGCCGATTCAGAGCTGTAAAAATCCGAAATCTGCAATTGTGCTCCGATTGCGGTTCTTAATACCTTAAATGATAGGTCACGAGACCTGTAATTGCTATACCATACATTTCGAAGAAAGTTCGATTCGAAGAAAATCACCTTACTATAGCTCAGCCGATTCAGAGCTGAAAAAAATGCGAAATCTGCAATTGTGCTCCGATTGCGGTTCTTGATATATCAAATGATAGGTCTCGGGACTTGTAATTGTTATGCCAAACCGCATTAAAATTGGTTGATTATTTCCATACATTTCACAGAAAAATCGATTCGAAGAAAATCACCTTACTATAGCTCAGCCGATTCAGAGCTGTAAAAATCCGAAATCTGCAATTGTGCTCCGATTGCGGTTCTTGATACCTTAAATGATAGGTCACGAGACCTGTAATTGCTATACCATACATTTCGAAGAAAGTTCGATTCGAAGAAAATCACCTTACTATAGCTCAGCCGATTCAGAGCTGTAAAAATCCTAACTCTGCAATTGTGCTCCGATTGCGGTTCTTGATATATCAAATGATAGGTCTCGGGACTTGTAATTTTTATGCCAAACCGCATTAAAATTGGTTGATTATTTCCATACATTTCACAGAAAAATCGATTCGAAGAAAATCACCTTACTATAGCTCAGCCGATTCAGAGCTGTAAAAATCCGAAATCTGCAATTGTGCTCCGATTGCGGTTCTTGATACCTTAAATGATAGGTCACGAGACCTGTAATTGCTATACCATACATTTCGAAGAAAGTTCGATTCGAAGAAAATCACCTTACTATAGCTCAGCCGATTCAGAGCTGTAAAAATCCGAAATCTACAATTGTGCTCCGATTGCAGTTCTTGATACCTTAAATGATAGGTCACGAGACCTGTAATTGCTATACCATACATTTCGAAAAAAGTTCGATTCGAAGAAAATCACCTTACTAGCTCAGCCGATTCAGAGCTGTAAAAATCCGAAATCTGCAATTGTGCTCCGATTGCGGTTCTTGATACCTTAAATGATAGGTCACGAGACTTGTAATTGCTATACCATACATTTCGAAGAAAGTTCGATTCGAAGAAAATCACCTTACTATAGCTCAGCCGATTCAGAGCTGTAAAAATTCGAAATCTGCAATTGTGCTCCGATTGCGGTTCTTGATATATCAAATGATAGGTCTCGGGACTTGTAATTGTTATGCCAAACCGCATTAAAATTGGTTGATTATTTCCATACATTTCACAGAAAAATCGATTCGAAGAAAATCACCTTACTATAGCTCAGCCGATTCAGAGCTGGAAAAATCCGAAATCTGCAATTGTGCTCCGATTGCGGTTCTTGATACCTTAAATGATAGGTCACGAGACCTGTAATTGCTATACCATACATTTCGAAGAAAGTTCGATTCGAAGAAAATCACCTTACCTACTATAGCTCAGCCGATTCAGAGCTGTAAAAATCCGAAATCTGCATTTGTGCTCCGATTGCGGTTCTTGATATATCAAATGATAGGTCTCGGGACTTGTAATTTTTATGCCAAACCGCATTAAAATTGGTTGATTATTTCCATACATTTCACAGAAAAATCGATTCGAAGAAAATCACCTTACTATAGCTCAGCCGATTCAGAGCTGTAAAAATCCGAAATCTGCAATTGTGCTCCGATTGCGGTTCTTGATACCTTAAATGATAGGTCACGAGACCTGTAATTGCTATACCATACATTTCGAAGAAAGTTCGATTCGAAGAAAATCACCTTACTATATAGCTCAGCCGATTCAGAGCTGTAAAAATCCGAAATTTGCAATTGTGCTCCGATTGCGGTTCTTGATACCTTAAATGATAGGTCACGAAACCTGTAATTGCTATACCATACATTTCGAAGAAAGTTCGATTCGAAGAAAATCACCTTACTATAGCTCAGCCGATTCAGAGCTGTAAAAATCCGAAATCTGCAATTGTGCTCCGATTGCGGTTCTTGATACCTTAAATGATAGGTCACGAGACCTGTAATTGCTATACCATACATTTCGAAGAAAGTTCGATTCGAAGAAAATCACCTTACTATAGCTCAGCCGATTCAGAGCTGTAAAAATCCGAAATCTACAATTGTGCTCCGATTGCGGTTCTTGATACCTTAAATGATAGGTCACGAGACCTGTAATTGCTATACCATACATTTCGAAGAAAGTTCGATTCGAAGAAAATCACCTTACTATAGCTCAGCCGATTCAGAGCTGTAAAAATCCGAAATCTGCAATTGTGCTCCGATTTCGGTTCTTGATACCTTAAATGATAGGTCACGAGACCTGTAATTGCTATACCATACATTTCGAAGAAAGTTCGATTCGAAGAAAATCACCTTACTATAGCTCAGCCGATTCAGAGCTGTAAAAATCCGAAATCTGCAATTGTGCTCCGATTTCGGTTCTTGATATATCAAATGATAGGTCTCGGGACTTGTAATTGTTATGCCAAACCGCATTAAAATTGGTTGATTATTTCCATACATTTCACAGAAAAATCGATTCGAAGAAAATCACCTTACTATAGCTCAGCCGATTCAGAGCTGTAAAAATCCGAAATCTGCAATTGTGCTCCGATTGCGGTTCTTGATACCTTAAATGATAGGTCACGAGACCTGTAATTGCTATACCATACATTTCGAAGAAAGTTCGATTCGAAGAAAATCACCTTACTATAGCTCAGCCGATTCAGAGCTGTAAAAATCCTAAATCTGCAATTGTGCTCCGATTGCGGTTCTTGATATATCAAATGATAGGTCTCGGGACTTGTAATTTTTATGCCAAACCGCATTAAAATTGGTTGATTATTTCCATACATTTCACAGAAAAATCGATTCGAAGAAAATCACCTTACTATAGCTCAGCCGATTCAGAGCTGTAAAAATCCGAAATCTGCAATTGTGCTCCGATTGCGGTTCTTGATACCTTAAATGATAGGTCACGAGACCTGTAATTGCTATACCATACATTTCGAAGAAAGTTCGATTCGAAGAAAATCACCTTACTATATAGCTCAGCCGATTCAGAGCTGTAAAAATCCGAAATTTGCAATTGTGCTCCGATTGCGGTTCTTGATACCTTAAATGATAGGTCACGAAACCTGTAATTGCTATACCATACATTTCGAAGAAAGTTCGATTCGAAGAAAATCACCTTACTATAGCTCAGCCGATTCAGAGCTGTAAAAATCCGAAATCTGCAATTGTGCTCCGATTGCGGTTCTTGATACCTTAAATGATAGGTCACGAGACCTGTAATTGCTATACCATACATTTCGAAGAAAGTTCGATTCGAAGAAAATCACCTTACTATATAGCTCAGCCGATTCAGAGCTGTAAAAATCCGAAATTTGCAATTGTGCTCCGATTGCGGTTCTTGATACCTCAAATGATAGGTCACGAGACTTGTAATTGCTATACCATACATTTCGAAGAAAGTTCGATTCGAAGAAAATCACCTTACTATAGCTCAGTCGATTCAGAGCTGTAAAAATCCGAAATCTACAATTGTGCTCCGATTGCGGTTCTTGATACCTTAAATGATAGGTCACGAGACCTGTAATTGCTATACCATACATTTCGAAGAAAGTTCGATTCGAAGAAAATCACCTTACTATAGCTCAGCCGATTCAGAGCTGTAAAAATCCGAAATCTACAATTGTGCTCCGATTGCGGTTCTTGATACCTTAAATGATAGGTCACGAGACCTGTAATTGCTATACCATACATTTCGAAGAAAGTTCGATTCGAAGAAAATCACCTTACTATAGCTCAGCCGATTCAGAGCTGTAAAAATCCGAAATCTGCAATTGTGCTCCGATTGCGGTTCTTGATACCTTAAATGATAGGTCACGAGACCTGTAATTGCTATACCATACATTTCGAAGAAAGTTCGATTCGAAGAAAATCACCTTACTATAGCTCAGCCGATTCAGAGCTGTAAAAATCCTAAATCTGCAATTGTGCTCCGATTGCGGTTCTTGATATATCAAATGATAGGTCTCGGGACTTGTAATTTTTATGCCAAACCGCATTAAAATTGGTTGATTATTTCCATACATTTCACAGAAAAATCGATTCGAAGAAAATCACCTTACTATAGCTCAGCCGATTCAGAGCTGTAAAAATCCGAAATCTGCAATTGTGCTCCGATTGCGGTTTTTGATACCTTAAATGATAGGTCACGAGACCTGTAATTGCTATACCATACATTTCGAAGAAAGTTCGATTCGAAGAAAATCACCTTACTATAGCTCAGCCGATTCAGAGCTGTAAAAATCCGAAATCTGCAATTGTGCTCCGATTGCGGTTCTTGATACCTTAAATGATAGGTCACGAGACCTGTAATTGCTATACCATACATTTCGAAGAAAGTTCGATTCGAAGAAAATCACCTTACTATATAGCTCAGCCGATTCAGAGCTGTAAAAATCCGAAATTTGCAATTGTGCTCCGATTGCGGTTCTTGATACCTTAAATGATAGGTCACGAAACCTGTAATTGCTATACCATACATTTCGAAGAAAGTTCGATTCGAAGAAAATCACCTTACTATAGCTCAGCCGATTCAGAGCTGTAAAAATCCGAAATCTGCAATTGTGCTCCGATTGCGGTTCTTGATACCTTAAATGATAGGTCACGAGACCTGTAATTGCTATACCATACATTTCGAAGAAAGTTCGATTCGAAGAAAATCACCTTACTATATAGCTCAGCCGATTCAGAGCTGTAAAAATCCGAAATCTGCAATTGTGCTCCGATTGCGGTTCTTGATATATCAAATGATAGGTCTCGGGACTTGTAATTGTTATGCCAAACCGCATTAAAATTGGTTGATTATTTCCATACATTTCACAGAAAAATCGATTCGAAGAAAATCACCTTACTATAGCTCAGCCGATTCAGAGCTGTAAAAATCCGAAATCTGCAATTGTGCTCCGATTGCGGTTCTTGATACCTTAAATGATAGGTCACGAGACCTGTAATTGCTATACCATACATTTCGAAGAAAGTTCGATTCGAAGAAAATCACCTTACTATATAGCTCAGCCGATTCAGAGCTGTAAAAATCCGAAATCTGCAATTGTGCTCCGATTGCGGTTCTTGATATATCAAATGATAGGTCTCGGGACTTGTAATTGTTATGCCAAACCGCATTAAAATTGGTTGATTATTTCCGTACATTTCACAGAAAAATCGATTCGAAGAAAATCACCTTACTATAGCTCAGCCGATTCAGAGCTGTAAAAATCCGAAATCTGCAATTGTGCTCCGATTGCGGTTCTTGATACCTTAAATGATAGGTCACGAGACCTGTAATTGCTATACCATACATTTCGAAGAAAGTTCGATTCGAAGAAAATCACCTTACTATAGCTCAGCCGATTCAGAGCTGTAAAAATCCGAAATCTGCAATTGTGCTCCGATTGCGGTTCTTGATACCTTAAATGATAGGTCACGAGACCTGTAATTGCTATACCATACATTTCGAAGAAAGTTCGATTCGAAGAAAATCACCTTACTATAGCTCTGCCGATTCAGAGCTGTAAAAATCCGAAATCTGCAATTGTGCTCCGATTTCGGTTCTTGATACCTTAAATGATAGGTCACGAGACCTGTAATTGCTATACCATACATTTCGAAGAAAGTTCGATTCGAAGAAAATCACCTTACTAGCTCAGCCGATTCAGAGCTGTAAAAATCCGAAATCTGCAATTGTGCTCCGATTGCGGTTCTTGATACCTTAAATGATAGGTCACGAGACCTGTAATTGCTATACCATACATTTCGAAGAAAGTTCGATTCGAAGAAAATCACCTTACTATATAGCTCAGCCGATTCAGAGCTGTAAAAATCCAAAATCTGCAATTGTGCTCCGATTGCGGTTCTTGATACCTTAAATGATAGGTCACGAAACCTGTAATTGCTATACCATACATTTCGAAGAAAGTTCGATTCGAAGAAAATCACCTTACTATAGCTCAGCCGATTCAGAGCTGTAAAAATCCGAAATCTGCAATTGTGCTCCGATTGCGGTTCTTGATACCTTAAATGATAGGTCACGAGACCTGTAATTGCTATACCATACATTTCGAAGAAAGTTCGATTCGAAGAAAATCACCTTACTATATAGCTCAGCCGATTCAGAGCTGTAAAAATCCGAAATTTGCAATTGTGCTCCGATTGCGGTTCTTGATACCTTAAATGATAGGTCACGAGACCTGTAATTGCTATACCATACATTTCGAAGAAAGTTCGATTCGAAGAAAATCACCTTACTATAGCTCAGCCGATTCAGAGCTGTAAAAATCCGAAATCTGCAATTGTGCTCCGATTTCGGTTCTTGATACCTTAAATGATAGGTCACGAGACCTGTAATTGCTATACCATACATTTCGAAGAAAGTTCGATTCGAAGAAAATCACCTTACTATAGCTCAGCCGATTCAGAGCTGTAAAAATCCGAAATCTGCAATTGTGCTCCGATTTCGGTTCTTCATACCTTAAATGATAGGTCACGAGACCTGTAATTGCTATACCATACATTTCGAAGAAAGTTCGATTCGAAGAAAATCACCGTACTTATAGCTCAGCCGATTCAGAGCTGTAAAAATCCGAAATATACAATTGTGCTCCGATTGCGGTTCTTGATACCTTAAATGATAGGTCACGAGACCTGTAATTGCTATACCATACATTTCGAAGAAAGTTCGATTCGAAGAAAATCACCTTACTATAGCTCAGCCGATTCAGAGCTGTAAAAATCCGAAATCTACAATTGTGCTCCGATTGCGGTTCTTGATACCTTAAATGATAGGTCACGAGACCTGTAATTGCTATACCATACATTTCGAAGAAAGTTCGATTCGAAGAAAATCACCTTACTATAGCTCAGCCGATTCAGATCTGTAAAAATCCGAAATCTGCAATTGTGCTCCGATTTCGGTTCTTGATATATCAAATGATAGGTCTCGGGACTTGTAATTGTTATGCCAAACCGCATTAAAATTGGTTGATTATTTCCATACATTTCACAGAAAAATCGATTCGAAGAAAATCACCTTACTATATAGCTCAGCCGATTCAGAGCTGTAAAAATCCGAAATTTGCAATTGTGCTCCGATTGCGGTTCTTGATACCTTAAATGATAGGTCACGAGACCTGTAATTGCTATACCATACATTTCGAAAAAAGTTCGATTCGAAGAAAATCACCTTACTAGCTCAGCCGATTCAGAGCTGTAAAAATCCGAAATCTGCAATTGTGCTCCGATTGCGGTTCTTGATACCTTAAATGATAGGTCACGAGACCTGTAATTGCTATACCATACATTTCGAAGAAAGTTCGATTCGAAGAAAATCACCTTACTATAGCTCAGCCAATTCAGAGCTGTAAAAATCCGAAATCTGCAATTGTGCTCCGATTGCGGTTCTTGATACCTTAAATGATAGGTCACGAGACCTGTAATTGCTATACCATACATTTTGAAGAAAGTTCGATTCGAAGAAAATCACCTTACTATATAGCTCAGCCGATTCAGAGCTGTAAAAATCCGAAATTTGCAATTGTGCTCCGATTGCGGTTCCCTGTAATTGCTATACCATACATTTCGAAAAAAGTTCGATTCGAAGAAAATCACCTTACTAGCTCAGCCGATTCAGAGCTGTAAAAATCCGAAATCTGCAATTTTGCTCCGATTGCGGTTCTTGATATATCAAATGATAGGTCTCGGGACTTGTAATTGTTATGCCAAACCGCATTAAAATTGGTTGATTATTTCCATACATTTCACAGAAAAATCGATTCGAAGAAAATCACCTTACTATATAGCTCAGCCGATTCAGAGCTGTAAAAATCCGAAATTTGCAATTGTGCTCCGATTGCGGTTCTTGATACCTTAAATGATAGGTCACGAGACTTGTAATTGCTATACCATACATTTCGAAGAAAGTTCGATTCGAAGAAAATCACCTTACTATAGCTCAACCGATTCAGATCTGTAAAAATCCGAAATCTGCAATTGTGCTCCGATTTCGGTTCTTGATATATCAAATGATAGGTCTCGGGACTTGTAATTGTTATGCCAAACCGCATTAAAATTGGTTGATTATTTCCATACATTTCACAGAAAAATCGATTCGAAGAAAATCACCTTACTATATAGCTCAGCCGATTCAGAGCTGTAAAAATCCGAAATTTGCAATTGTGCTCCGATTGCGGTTCTTGATACCTTAAATGATAGGTCACGAGACCTGTAATTGCTATACCATACATTTCGAAAAAAGTTCGATTCGAAGAAAATCACCTTACTAGCTCAGCCGATTCAGAGCTGTAAAAATCCGAAATCTGCAATTGTGCTCCGATTGCGGTTCTTGATACCTTAAATGATAGGTCACGAGACCTGTAATTGCTATACCATACATTTCGAAGAAAGTTCGATTCGAAGAAAATCACCTTACTATAGCTCAGCCAATTCAGAGCTGTAAAAATCCGAAATCTGCAATTGTGCTCCGATTGCGGTTCTTGATACCTTAAATGATAGGTCACGAGACCTGTAATTGCTATACCATACATTTTGAAGAAAGTTCGATTCGAAGAAAATCACCTTACTATATAGCTCAGCCGATTCAGAGCTGTAAAAATCCGAAATTTGCAATTGTGCTCCGATTGCGGTTCCCTGTAATTGCTATACCATACATTTCGAAAAAAGTTCGATTCGAAGAAAATCACCTTACTAGCTCAGCCGATTCAGAGCTGTAAAAATCCGAAATCTGCAATTTTGCTCCGATTGCGGTTCTTGATATATCAAATGATAGGTCTCGGGACTTGTAATTGTTATGCCAAACCGCATTAAAATTGGTTGATTATTTCCATACATTTCACAGAAAAATCGATTCGAAGAAAATCACCTTACTATATAGCTCAGCCGATTCAGAGCTGTAAAAATCCGAAATTTGCAATTGTGCTCCGATTGCGGTTCTTGATACCTTAAATGATAGGTCACGAGACTTGTAATTGCTATACCATACATTTCGAAGAAAGTTCGATTCGAAGAAAATCACCTTACTATAGCTCAACCGATTCAGATCTGTAAAAATCCGAAATCTGCAATTGTGCTCCGATTTCGGTTCTTGATATATCAAATGATAGGTCTCGGGACTTGTAATTGTTATGCCAAACCGCATTAAAATTGGTTGATTATTTCCATACATTTCACAGAAAAATCGATTCGAAGAAAATCACCTTACTATATAGCTCAGCCGATTCAGAGCTGTAAAAATCCGAAATTTGCAATTGTGCTCCGATTGCGGTTCTTGATACCTTAAATGATAGGTCACGAGACCTGTAATTGCTATACCATACATTTCGAAAAAAGTTCGATTCGAAGAAAATCACCTTACTAGCTCAGCCGATTCAGAGCTGTAAAAATCCGAAATCTGCAATTGTGCTCCGATTGCGGTTCTTGATATATCAAATGATAGGTCTCGGGACTTGTAATTGTTATGCCAAACCGCATTAAAATTGGTTGATTATTTCCATACATTTCACAGAAAAATCGATTCGAAGAAAATCACCTTACTATAGCTCAGCCGATTCAGAGCTGTAAAAATCCGAAATCTGCAATTGTGTTCCGATTGCGGTTCTTGATACCTTAAATGATAAGTCACGAGACCTGTAATTGCTATACCATACATTTCGAAGAAAGTTCGATTCGAAGAAAATCACCTTACTATAGCTCAGCCGATTCAGAGCCGTTAAAATCCGAAATCTGCAATTGTGCTCCGATTGCGGTTCTTGATACCTTAAATGATAGGTCACGAGACCTGTAATTGCTATACCATACATTTCGAAGAAAGTTCGATTCGAAGAAAATCACCTTACTATAGCTCAGCCGATTCAGAGCTGTAAAAATCCGAAATCTGCAATTGTGCTCCGATTGCGGTTCTTGATACCTTAAATGATAGGTCACGAAACCTGTAATTGCTATACCATACATTTCGAAGAAAGTTCGATTCGAAGAAAATCACCTTACTATAGCTCAGCCGATTCAGAGCTGTAAAAATCCGAAATCTGCAATTGTGCTCCGATTGCGGTTCTTGATACCTTAAATGATAGGTCACGAGACCTGTAATTGCTATACCATACATTTCGAAGAAAGTTCGATTCGAAGAAAATCACCTTACTATATAGCTCAGCCGATTCAGAGCTGTAAAAATCCGAAATTTGCAATTGTGCTCCGATTGCGGTTCTTGATACCTTAAATGATAGGTCACGAAACCTGTAATTGCTATACCATACATTTCGAAGAAAGTTCGATTCGAAGAAAATCACCTTACTATAGCTCAGCCGATTCAGAGCTGTAAAAATCCGAAATCTGCAATTGTTCTCCGATTTCGGTTCTTGATATATCAAATGATAGGTCTCGGGACTTGTAATTGTTATGCCAAACCGCATTAAAATTGGTTGATTATTTCCATACATTTCACAGAAAAATCGATTCGAAGAAAATCACCTTACTATAGCTCAGCCGATTCAGAGCTGTGAAAATCAGAAATCTGCAATTGTGCTCCGATTGCAGTTCTTGATACCTCAAATGATAGGTCACGAGACCTGTAATTGCTATACCATGCATTTCGAAGAAAGTTCGATTCGAAGAAAACCACCTTACTAGCTCAGCCGATTCAGAGCTGTAAAAATCCGAAATCTGCAATTGTGCTCCAATTGCGGTTCTTGATACCTCAAATGATAGGTCTCGGGACTTGTAATTGTTATGCCAAACCGCATTAAAATTGGTTGATTATTTCCATACATTTCACAGAAAAATCGATTCGAAGAAAATCACCTTACTATAGCTCAGCCGATTCAGAGCTGTAAAAATCCGAAATCTGCAATTGTGCTCCAATTGCGGTTCTTGATACCTCAAATGATAGGTCTCGGGACTTGTAATTGTTTTGCCAAACCGCATTAAAATTGGTTGATTATTTCCATACATTTCACAGAAAAATCGATTCGAAGAAAATCACCTTACTATAGCTCAGCCGATTCAGAGCTGTGAAAATCAGAAATCTGCAATTGTGCTCCGATTGCAGTTCTTGATACCTCAAATGATAGGTCACGAGACCTGTAATTGCTATACCATGCATTTCGAAGAAAGTTCGATTCGAAGAAAACCACCTTACTAGCTCAGCCGATTCAGAGCTGTAAAAATCCGAAATCTGCAATTGTGCTCCAATTGCGGTTCTTGATACCTCAAATGATAGGTCTCGGGACTTGTAATTGTTTTGCCAAACCGCATTAAAATTGGTTGATTATATCCATACATTTCACAGAAAAATCGATTCGAAGAAAATCACCTTACTATATCTCAGCCGATTCAGAGCTGTGAAAATCAGAAATCTGCAATTGTGCTCCGATTGCAGTTCTTGATACCTCAAATGATAGGTCACGAGACCTGTAATTGCTATACCATGCATTTCGAAGAAAGTTCGATTCGAAGAAAACCACCTTACTAGCTCAGCCGATTCAGAGCTGTAAAAATCCGAAATCTGCAATTGTGCTCCAATTGCGGTTCTTGATACCTCAAATGATAGGTCTCGGGACTTGTAATTGTTATGCCAAACCGCATTAAAATTGGTTGATTATTTCCATACATTTCACAGAAAAATCGATTCGAAGAAAAACACCTTACTATAGCTCAGCCGATTCAGAGCTGTAAAAATCCGAAATCTGCAATTGTGCTCCAATTGCGGTTCTTGATACCTCAAATGATACGTCTCGGGACTTGTAATTGTTTTGCCAAACCGCATTAAAATTGGTTGATTATTTCCATACATTTCACAGAAAAATCGATTCGAAGAAAATCACCTTACTATAGCTCAGCCGATTCAGAGCTGTGAAAATCAGAAATCTGCAATTGTGCTCCGATTGCAGTTCTTGATACCTCAAATGATAGGTCACGAGACCTGTAATTGCTATACCATGCATTTCGAAGAAAGTTCGATTCGAAGAAAACCACCTTACTAGCTCAGCCGATTCAGAGCTGTAAAAATCCGAAATCTGCAATTGTGCTCCAATTGCGGTTCTTGATACCTCAAATGATAGGTCTCGGGACTTGTAATTGTTATGCCAAACCGCATTAAAATTGGTTGATTATTTCCATACATTTCACAGAAAAATCGATTCGAAGAAAATCACCTTACTATAGCTCAGCCGATTCAGAGCTGTGAAAATCAGAAATCTGCAATTGTGCTCCGATTGCAGTTCTTGATACCTCAAATGATAGGTCACGAGACCTGTAATTGCTATACCATGCATTTCGAAGAAAGTTCGATTCGAAGAAAATCACCTTACTAGCTCAGCCGATTCAGAGCTGTAAAAATCCGAAATCTGCAATTGTGCTCCAATTGCGGTTCTTGATACCTCAAATGATAGGTCTCGGGACTTGTAATTGTTATGCCAAACCGCATTAAAATTGGTTGATTATTTCCATACATTTCACAGAAAAATCGATTCGAAGAAAAACACCTTACTATAGCTCAGCCGATTCAGAGCTGTAAAAATCCGAAATCTGCAATTGTGCTCCAATTGCGGTTCTTGATACCTCAAATGATAGGTCTCGGGACTTGTAATTGTTTTGCCAAACCGCATTAAAATTGGTTGATTATTTCCATACATTTCACAGAAAAATCGATTCGAAGAAAATCACCTTACTATAGCTCAGCCGATTCAGAGCTGTGAAAATCAGAAATCTGCAATTGTGCTCCGATTGCAGTTCTTGATACCTCAAATGATAGGTCACGAGACCTGTAATTGCTATACCATGCATTTCGAAGAAAGTTCGATTCGAAGAAAACCACCTTACTAGCTCAGCCGATTCAGAGCTGTAAAAATCCGAAATCTGCAATTGTGCTCCAATTGCAGTTCTTGATACCTCAAATGATAGGTCTCGGGACTTGTAATTGTTATGCCAAACCGCATTAAAATTGGTTGATTATTTCCATACATTTCACAGAAAAATCGATTCGAAGAAAATCACCTTACTAGCTCAGCCGATTCAGAGCTGTGAAAATCAGAAATCTGCAATTGTGCTCCGATTGCAGTTCTTGATACCTCAAATGATAGGTTACGAGACCTGTAATTGCTATACCATGCATTTCGAAGAAAGTTCGATTCGAAGAAAACCACCTTACTAGCTCAGCCGATTCAGAGCTGTAAAAATCCGAAATCTGCAATTGTGCTCCGATTGCGGTTCTTGATACCTTAAATGATAGGTCATGAGACCTGTAATTGCTATACCATACATTTCGAAGAAAGTTCGATTCGAAGAAAAACACCTTACTATAGCTCAGCCGATTCAGAGCTGTAAAAATCCGAAATCTGCAATTGTGCTCCAATTGCGGTTCTTGATACCTCAAATGATAGGTCTCGGGACTTGTAATTGTTTTGCCAAACCGCATTAAAATTGGTTGATTATTTCCATACATTTCACAGAAAAATCGATTCGAAGAAAATCACCTTACTATAGCTCAGCCGATTCAGAGCTGTGAAAATCAGAAATCTGCAATTGTGCTCCGATTGCAGTTCTTGATACCTCAAATGATAGGTCACGAGACATGTAATTGCTATACCATGCATTTCGAAGAAAGTTCGATTCGAAGAAAACCACCTTACTAGCTCAGCCGATTCAGAGCTGTAAAAATCCGAAATCTGCAATTGTGCTCCAATTGCGGTTCTTGATACCTCAAATGATAGGTCTCGGGACTTGTAATTGTTTTGCCAAACCGCATTAAAATTGGTTGATTATTTCCATACATTTCACAGAAAAATCGATTCGAAGAAAATCACCTTACTATAGCTCAGCCGATTCAGAGCTGTGAAAATCAGAAATCTGCAATTGTGCTCCGATTGCAGTTCTTGATACCTCAAATGATAGGTCACGAGACCTGTAATTGCTATACCATGCATTTCGAAGAAAGTTCGATTCGAAGAAAACCACCTTACTAGCTCAGCCGATTCAGAGCTGTAAAAATCCGAAATCTGCAATTGTGCTCCAATTGCGGTTCTTGATACCTCAAATGATAGGTCTCGGGACTTGTAATTGTTTTGCCAAACCGCATTAAAATTGGTTGATTATTTCCATACATTTCACAGAAAAATCGATTCGAAGAAAATCACCTTACTATAGCTCAGCCGATTCAGAGCTGTAAAAATCCGAAATCTGCAATTGTGCTCCGATTGCGGTTCTTGATACCTCAAATGATAGGTCACGAGACCTGAATTGCTATACCATACATTTCGAAGAAAGTTCGATTCGAAGAAAATCACCTTACTAGCTCAGCCGATTCAGAGCTGTAAAAATCCGAAATCTGCAATTGTGCTCCGATTGCGATTCTTGATACCTCAAATGATAGGTCACGAGACCTGTAATTGCTATACCATACATTTCGACGAAAGTTCGATTCGAAGAAAATCACCTTACTATAGCTCAGCCGATTCAGAGCTGTGAAAATCAGAAATCTGCAATTGTGCTCCGATTGCAGTTCTTGATACCTCAAATGATAGGTCACGAGACCTGTAATTGCTATACCATATATTTCGTAGAAAGTTCGATTCGAAGAAAATCACCTTATTATAGCTCAGCCGATTCAGAGCTGTAAAAATCCGAAATCTGCAATTGAGCTCCGATTGCGATTCTTGATACCTCAAATGATAGGTCACGAGACCTGTAATTGCTATACCATACATTTCGACGAAAGTTCGATTCGAAGAAAATCACCTTACTATAGCTCAGCCGATTCAGAGCTGTGAAAATCAGAAATCTGCAATTGTGCTCTGATTGCAGTTCTTGATACCTCAAATGATAGGTCACGAGACCTGTAATTGCTATACCATGCATTTCGAAGAAAGTTCGATTCGAAGAAAACCACCTTACTAGCTCAGCCGATTCAGAGCTGTAAAAATCCGAAATCTGCAATTGTGCTCCAATTGCGGTTCTTGATACCTCAAATGATAGGTCTCGGGACTTGTAATTGTTATGCCAAACCGCATTAAAATTGGTTGATTATTTCCATACATTTCACAGAAAAATCGATTCGAAGAAAATCACCTTACTATAGCTCAGCCGATTCAGAGCTGTGAAAATCAGAAATCTGCAATTGTGCTCCGATTGCGGTTCTTGATACCTTAAATGATAGGTCACGAGACCTGTAATTGCTATACCATACATTTCGAAGAAAGTTCGATTCGAAGAAAATCACCTTACTATAGCTCAGCCGATTCAGAGCTGTAAAAATCCGAAATCTGCAATTGTGCTCCGATTGCGGTTCTTGATACCTTAAATGATAGGTCATGAGACCTGTAATTGCTATACCATACATTTCGAAGAAAGTTCGATTCGAAGAAAAACACCTTACTATAGCTCAGCCGATTCAGAGCTGTAAAAATCCGAAATCTGCAATTGTGCTCCAATTGCGGTTCTTGATACCTCAAATGATAGGTCTCGGGACTTGTAATTGTTTTGCCAAACCGCATTAAAATTGGTTGATTATTTCCATACATTTCACAGAAAAATCGATTCGAAGAAAATCACCTTACTATAGCTCAGCCGATTCAGAGCTGTGAAAATCAGAAATCTGCAATTGTGCTCCGATTGCGGTTCTTGATACCTTAAATGATAGGTCACGAGACCTGTAATTGCTATACCATACATTTCGAAGAAAGTTCGATTCGAAGAAAATCACCTTACTATAGCTCAGCCGATTCAGAGCTGTAAAAATCCGAAATCTGCAATTGTGCTCCGATTGCGGTTCTTGATACCTTAAATGATAGGTCATGAGACCTGTAATTGCTATACCATACATTTCGAAGAAAGTTCGATTCGAAGAAAAACACCTTACTATAGCTCAGCCGATTCAGAGCTGTAAAAATCCGAAATCTGCAATTGTGCTCCAATTGCGGTTCTTGATACCTCAAATGATAGGTCTCGGGACTTGTAATTGTTTTGCCAAACCGCATTAAAATTGGTTGATTATTTCCATACATTTCACAGAAAAATCGATTCGAAGAAAATCACCTTACTATAGCTCAGCCGATTCAGAGCTGTGAAAATCAGAAATCTGCAATTGTGCTCCGATTGCAGTTCTTGATACCTCAAATGATAGGTCACGAGACCTGTAATTGCTATACCATGCATTTCGAAGAAAGTTCGATTCGAAGAAAACCACCTTACTAGCTCAGCCGATTCAGAGCTGTAAAAATCCGAAATCTGCAATTGTGCTCCAATTGCGGTTCTTGATACCTCAAATGATAGGTCTCGGGACTTGTAATTGTTTTGCCAAACCGCATTAAAATTGGTTGATTATTTCCATACATTTCACAGAAAAATCGATTCGAAGAAAATCACCTTACTATAGCTCAGCCGATTCAGAGCTGTGAAAATCAGAAATCTGCAATTGTGCTCCGATTGCAGTTCTTGATACCTCAAATGATAGGTCACGAGACCTGTAATTGCTATACCATGCATTTCGAAGAAAGTTCGATTCGAAGAAAACCACCTTACTAGCTCAGCCGATTCAGAGCTGTAAAAATCCGAAATCTGCAATTGTGCTCCGATTGCGGTTTTTGATACCTTAAATGATAGGTCATGAGACCTGTAATTGCTATACCATACATTTCGAAGAAAGTTCGATTCGAAGAAAAACACCTTACTATAGCTCAGCCGATTCAGAGCTGTAAAAATCCGAAATCTGCAATTGTGCTCCGATTGCGGTTCTTGATACCTCAAATGATAGGTCACGAGACCGGAATTGCTATACCATACATTTCGAAGAAAGTTCGATTCGAAGAAAATCACCTTACTAGCTCAGCCGATTCAGAGCTGTAAAAATCCGAAATCTGCAATTGTGCTCCGATTGCGATTCTTGATACCTCAAATGATAGGTCACGAGACCTGTAATTGCTATACCATACATTTCGACGAAAGTTCGATTCGAAGAAAATCACCTTACTATAGCTCAGCCGATTCAGAGCTGTAAAAATCCGAAATCTGCAATTGTGCTCCGATTGCGATTCTTGATACCTCAAATGATAGGTCACGAGACCTGTAATTGCTATACCATACATTTCGAAGAAAGTTCGATTCGAAGAAAATCACCTTACTATAGCTCAGCCGATTCAGAGCTGTGAAAATCAGAAATCTGCAATTGTGCTCCGATTGCAGTTCTTGATACCTCAAATGATAGGTCACGAGACCTGTAATTGCTATACCATATATTTCGTAGAAAGTTCGATTCGAAGAAAATCACCTTACTATAGCTCAGCCGATTCAGAGCTGTAAAAATCCGAAATCTGCAATTGAGCTCCGATTGCGATTCTTGATACCTCAAATGATAGGTCACGAGACCTGTAATTGCTATACCATACATTTCGACGAAAGTTCGATTCGAAGAAAATCACCTTACTATAGCTCAGCCGATTCAGAGCTGTAAAAATCAGAAATCTGCAATTGTGCTCCGATTGCAGTTCTTGATACCTCAAATGATAGGTCACGAGACCTGTAATTGCTATACCATGCATTTCGAAGAAAGTTCGATTCGAAGAAAACCACCTTACTAGCTCAGCCGATTCAGAGCTGTAAAAATCCGAAATCTGCAATTGTGCTCCAATTGCGGTTCTTGATACCTCAAATGATAGGTCTCGGGACTTGTAATTGTTTTGCCAAACCGCATTAAAATTGGTTGATTATTTCCATACATTTCACAGAAAAATCGATTCGAAGAAAATCACCTTACTATAGCTCAGCCGATTCAGAGCTGTAAAAATCCGAAATCTGCAATTGTGCTCCGATTGCGGTTCTTGATACCTCAAATGATAGGTCACGAGACCTGAATTGCTATACCATACATTTCGACGAAAGTTCGATTCGAAGAAAATCACCTTACTATAGCTCAGCCGATTCAGAGCTGTAAAAATCCGAAATCTGCAATTGTGCTCCAATTGCGGTTCTTGATACCTCAAATGATAGGTCTCGGGACTTGTATTTGTTTTGCCAAACCGCATTAAAATTGGTTGATTATTTCCATACATTTCACAGAAAAATCGATTCGAAGAAAAACACCTTACTATAGCTCAGCCGATTCAGAGCTGTAAAAATCCGAAATCTGCAATTGTGCTCCAATTGCGGTTCTTGATACCTCAAATGATAGGTCTCGGGACTTGTAATTGTTTTGCCAAACCGCATTAAAATTGGTTGATTATTTCCATACATTTCACAGAAAAATCGATTCGAAGAAAATCACCTTACTATAGCTCAGCCGATTCAGAGCTGTGAAAATCAGAAATCTGCAATTGTGCTCCGATTGCAGTTCTTGATACCTCAAATGATAGGTCACGAGACCTGTAATTGCTATACCATGCATTTCGAAGAAAGTTCGATTCGAAGAAAACCACCTTACTAGCTCAGCCGATTCAGAGCTGTAAAAATCCGAAATCTGCAATTGTGCTCCAATTGCGGTTCTTGATACCTCAAATGATAGGTCTCGGGACTTGTAATTGTTTTGCCAAACCGCATTAAAATTGGTTGATTATTTCCATACATTTCACAGAAAAATCGATTCGAAGAAAATCACCTTACTATAGCTCAGCCGATTCAGAGCTGTGAAAATCAGAAATCTGCAATTGTGCTCCGATTGCGGTTTTTGATACCTTAAATGATAGGTCACGAGACCTGTAATTGCTATACCATACATTTCGAAGAAAGTTCGATTCGAAGAAAATCACCTTACTATAGCTCAGCCGATTCAGAGCTGTAAAAATCCGAAATCTGCAATTGTGCTCCGATTGCGGTTCTTGATACCTCAAATGATAGGTCATGAGACCTGTAATTGCTATACCATACATTTCGAAGAAAGTTCGATTCGAAGAAAACCACCTTACTAGCTCAGCCGATTCAGAGCTGTGAAAATCAGAAATCTGCAATTGTGCTCCGATTGCAGTTCTTGATACCTCAAATGATAGGTCACGAGACCTGTAATTGCTATACCATGCATTTCGAAGAAAGTTCGATTCGAAGAAAACCACCTTACTAGCTCAGCCGATTCAGAGCTGTAAAAATCCGAAATCTGCAATTGTGCTCCAATTGCGGTTCTTGATACCTTAAATGATAGGTCACGAGACCTGTAATTGCTATACCATACATTTCGAAGAAAGTTCGATTCGAAGAAAATCACCTTACTATAGCTCAGCCGATTCAGAGCTGTAAAAATCCGAAATCTGCAATTGTGCTCCGATTGCGGTTCTTGATACCTTAAATGATAGGTCATGAGACCTGTAATTGCTATACCATACATTTCGAAGAAAGTTCGATTCGAAGAAAAACACCTTACTATAGCTCAGCCGATTCAGAGCTGTAAAAATCCGAAATCTGCAATTGTGCTCCAATTGCGGTTCTTGATACCTCAAATGATAGGTCTCGGGACTTGTAATTGTTTTGCCAAACCGCATTAAAATTGGTTGATTATTTCCATACATTTCACAGAAAAATCGATTCGAAGAAAATCACCTTACTATAGCTCAGCCGATTCAGAGCTGTGAAAATCAGAAATCTGCAATTGTGCTCCGATTGCGGTTCTTGATACCTTAAATGATAGGTCACGAGACCTGTAATTGCTATACCATACATTTCGAAGAAAGTTCGATTCGAAGAAAATCAACTTACTATAGCTCAGCCGATTCAGAGCTGTAAAAATCCGAAATCTGCAATTGTGCTCCGATTGCGGTTCTTGATACCTTAAATGATAGGTCATGAGACCTGTAATTGCTATACCATACATTTCGAAGAAAGTTCGATTCGAAGAAAAACACCTTACTATAGCTCAGCCGATTCAGAGCTGTAAAAATCCGAAATCTGCAATTGTGCTCCAATTGCGGTTCTTGATACCTCAAATGATAGGTCTCGGGACTTGTAATTGTTTTGCCAAACCGCATTAAAATTGGTTGATTATTTCCATACATTTCACAGAAAAATCGATTCGAAGAAAATCACCTTACTATAGCTCAGCCGATTCAGAGCTGTGAAAATCAGAAATCTGCAATTGTGCTCCGATTGCAGTTCTTGATACCTCAAATGATAGGTCACGAGACCTGTAATTGCTATACCATGCATTTCGAAGAAAGTTCGATTCGAAGAAAACCACTTTACTAGCTCAGCCGATTCAGAGCTGTAAAAATCCGAAATCTGCAATTGTGCTCCAATTGCGGTTCTTGATACCTCAAATGATAGGTCTCGGGACTTGTAATTGTTTTGCCAAACCGCATTAAAATTGGTTGATTATTTCCATACATTTCACAGAAAAATCGATTCGAAGAAAATCACCTTACTATAGCTCAGCCGATTCAGAGCTGTGAAAATCAGAAATCTGCAATTGTGCTCCGATTGCAGTTCTTGATACCTCAAATGATAGGTCACGAGACCAGTAATTGCTATACCATGCATTTCGAAGAAAGTTCGATTCGAAGAAAACCACCTTACTAGCTCAGCCGATTCAGAGCTGTAAAAATCCGAAATCTGCAATTGTGCTCCAATTGCGGTTCTTGATACCTCAAATGATAGGTCTCGGGACTTGTAATTGCTATGCCAAACCGCATTAAAATTGGTTGATTATTTCCATACATTTCACAGAAAAATCGATTCGAAGAAAATCACCTTACTATAGCACACCCGATTCAGAGCTGTGAAAATCAGAAATCTGCAATTGTGCTCCGATTGCGGTTCTTGATACCTTAAATGATAGGTCACGAGACCTGTAATTGCTATACCATACATTTCGAAGAAAGTTCGATTCGAAGAAAATCACCTTACTATAGCTCAGCCGATTCAGAGCTGTAAAAATCCGAAATCTGCAATTGTGCTCCGATTGCAGTTCTTGATACCTTAAATGATAGGTCATGAGACCTGTAATTGCTATACCATACATTTCGAAGAAAGTTCGATTCGAAGAAAAACACCTTACTATAGCTCAGCCGATTCAGAGCTGTAAAAATCCGAAATCTGCAATTGTGCTCCAATTGCGGTTCTTGATACCTCAAATGATAGGTCTCGGGACTTGTAATTGTTTTGCCAAACCGCATTAAAATTGGTTGATTATTTCCATACATTTCACAGAAAAATCGATTCGAAGAAAATCACCTTACTATAGCTCAGCCGATTCAGAGCTGTGAAAATCAGAAATCTGCAATTGTGCTTCGATTGCAGTTCTTGATACCTCAAATGATAGGTCACGAGACCTGTAATTGCTATACCATGCATTTCGAAGAAAGTTCGATTCGAAGAAAACCACCTTACTAGCTCAGCCGATTCAGAGCTGTAAAAATCCGAAATCTGCAATTGTGCTCCAATTGCGGTTCTTGATACCTCAAATGATAGGTCTCGGGACTTGTAATTGTTTTGCCAAACCGCATTAAAATTGGTTGATTATTTCCATACATTTCACAGAAAAATCGATTCGAAGAAAATCACCTTACTATAGCTCAGCCGATTCAGAGCTGTAAAAATCCGAAATCTGCAATTGTGCTCCGATTGCGGTTCTTGATACCTCAAATGATAGGTCACGAGACCTGAATTGCTATACCATACATTTCGAAGAAAGTTCGATTCGAAGAAAATCACCTTACTAGCTCAGCCGATTCAGAGCTGTAAAAATCCGAAATCTGCAATTGTGCTCCGATTGCGATTCTTGATACCTCAAATGATAGGTCACGAGACCTGTAATTGCTATACCATACATTTCGACGAAAGTTCGATTCGAAGAAAATCACCTTACTATAGCTCAGCCGATTCAGAGCTGTAAAAATCCGAAATCTGCAATTGTGCTCCGATTGCGGTTCTTGATACCTTAAATGATAGGTCATGAGACCTGTAATTGCTATACCATACATTTCGAAGAAAGTTCGATTCGAAGAAAAACACCTTACTATAGCTCAGCCGATTCAGAGCTGTAAAAATCCGAAATCTGCAATTGTGCTCCAATTGCGGTTCTTGATACCTCAAATGATAGGTCTCGGGACTTGTAATTGTTTTGCCAAACCGCATTAAAATTGGTTGATTATTTCCATACATTTCACAGAAAAATCGATTCGAAGAAAAACACCTTACTATAGCTCAGCCGATTCAGAGCTGTAAAAATCCGAAATCTGCAATTGTGCTCCAATTGCGGTTCTTGATACCTCAAATGATAGGTCTCGGGACTTGTAATTGTTTTGCCAAACCGCATTAAAATTGGTTGATTATTTCCATACATTTCACAGAAAAATCGATTCGAAGAAAATCACCTTACTATAGCTCAGCCGATTCAGAGCTGTGAAAATCAGAAATCTGCAATTGTGCTCCGATTGCAGTTCTTGATACCTCAAATGATAGGTCACGAGACCTGTAATTGCTATACCATGCATTTCGAAGAAAGTTCGATTCGAAGAAAACCACCTTACTAGCTCAGCCGATTCAGAGCTGTAAAAATCCGAAATCTGCAATTGTGCTCCAATTGCGGTTCTTGATACCTCAAATGATAGGTCTCGGGACTTGTAATTGTTTTGCCAAACCGCATTAAAATTGGTTGATTATTTCCATACATTTCACAGAAAAATCGATTCGAAGAAAATCACCTTACTATAGCTCAGCCGATTCAGAGCTGTAAAAATCCGAAATCTGCAATTGTGCTCCGATTGCGGTTCTTGATACCTCAAATGATAGGTCACGAGACCTGAATTGCTATACCATACATTTCGAAGAAAGTTCGATTCGAAGAAAATCACCTTACTAGCTCAGCCGATTCAGAGCTGTAAAAATCCGAAATCTGCAATTGTGCTCCGATTGCGATTCTTGATACCTCAAATGATAGGTCACGAGACCTGTAATTGCTATACCATACATTTCGACGAAAGTTCGATTCGAAGAAAATCACCTTACTATAGCTCAGCCGATTCAGAGCTGTAAAAATCCGAAATCTGCAATTGTGCTCCGATTGCGGTTCTTGATACCTTAAGTGATAGGTCATGAGACCTGTAATTGCTATACCATACATTTCGAAGAAAGTTCGATTCGAAGAAAAACACCTTACTATAGCTCAGCCGATTCAGAGCTGTAAAAATCCGAAATCTGCAATTGTGCTCCAATTGCGGTTCTTGATACCTCAAATGATAGGTCTCGGGACTTGTAATTGTTTTGCCAAACCGCATTAAAATTGGTTGATTATTTCCATACATTTCACAGAAAAATCGATTCGAAGAAAATCACCTTACTATAGCTCAGCCGATTCAGAGCTGTGAAAATCAGAAATCTGCAATTGTGCTCCGATTGCAGTTCTTGATACCTCAAATGATAGGTCACGAGACCTGTAATTGCTATACCATGCATTTCGAAGAAAGTTCGATTCGAAGAAAACCACCTTACTAGCTCAGCCGATTCAGAGCTGTAAAAATCCGAAATCTGCAATTGTGCTCCAATTGCGGTTCTTGATACCTCAAATGATAGGTCTCGGGACTTGTAATTGTTTTGCCAAACCGCATTAAAATTGGTTGATTATTTCCATACATTTCACAGAAAAATCGATTCGAAGAAAATCACCTTACTATAGCTCAGCCGATTCAGAGCTGTAAAAATCCGAAATCTGCAATTGTGCTCCGATTGCGGTTCTTGATACCTCAAATGATAGGTCACGAGACCTGAATTGCTATACCATACATTTCGAAGAAAGTTCGATTCGAAGAAAATCACCTTACTAGCTCAGCCGATTCAGAGCTGTAAAAATCCGAAATCTGCAATTGTGCTCCGATTGCGATTCTTGATACCTCAAATGATAGGTCACGAGACCTGTAATTGCTATACCATACATTTCGACGAAAGTTCGATTCGAAGAAAATCACCTTACTATAGCTCAGCCGATTCAGAGCTGTAAAAATCCGAAATCTGCAATTGTGCTCCGATTGCGGTTCTTGATACCTTAAATGATAGGTCATGAGACCTGTAATTGCTATACCATACATTTCGAAGAAAGTTCGATTCGAAGAAAAACACCTTACTATAGCTCAGCCGATTCAGAGCTGTAAAAATCCGAAATCTGCAAATGTGCTCCAATTGCGGTTCTTGATACCTCAAATGATAGGTCTCGGGACTTGTAATTGTTTTGCCAAACCGCATTAAAATTGGTTGATTATTTCCATACATTTCACAGAAAAATCGATTCGAAGAAAATCACCTTACTATAGCTCAGCCGATTCAGAGCTGTAAAAATCCGAAATCTGCAATTGTGCTCCAATTGCGGTTCTTGATACCTCAAATGATAGGTCTCGGGACTTGTAATTGTTTTGCCAAACCGCATTAAAATTGGTTGATTATTTCCATACATTTCACAGAAAAATCGATTCGAAGAAAATCACCTTACTATAGCTCAGCCGATTCAGAGCTGTGAAAATCAGAAATCTGCAATTGTGCTCCGATTGCAGTTCTTGATACCTCAAATGATAGGTCACGAGACCTGTAATTGCTATACCATGCATTTCGAAGAAAGTTCGATTCGAAGAAAACCACCTTACTAGCTCAGCCGATTCAGAGCTGTAAAAATCCGAAATCTGCAATTGTGCTCCAATTGCGGTTCTTGATACCTCAAATGATAGGTCTCGGGACTTGTAATTGTTTTGCCAAACCGCATTAAAATTGGTTGATTATTTCCATACATTTCACAGAAAAATCGATTCGAAGAAAATCACCTTACTATAGCTCAGCCGATTCAGAGCTGTAAAAATCCGAAATCTGCAATTGTGCTCCGATTGCGGTTCTTGATACCTCAAATGATAGGTCACGAGACCTGAATTGCTATACCATACATTTCGAAGAAAGTTCGATTCGAAGAAAATCACCTTACTAGCTCAGCCGATTCAGAGCTGTAAAAATCCGAAATCTGCAATTGTGCTCCGATTGCGATTCTTGATACCTCAAATGATAGGTCACGAGACCTGTAATTGCTATACCATACATTTCGACGAAAGTTCGATTCGAAGAAAATCACCTTACTATAGCTCAGCCGATTCAGAGCTGTAAAAATCCGAAATCTGCAATTGTGCTCCGATTGCGGTTCTTGATACCTTAAATGATAGGTCATGAGACCTGTAATTGCTATACCATACATTTCGAAGAAAGTTCGATTCGAAGAAAAACACCTTACTATAGCTCAGCCGATTCAGAGCTGTAAAAATCCGAAATCTGCAATTGTGCTCCAATTGCGGTTCTTGATACCTCAAATGATAGGTCTCGGGACTTGTAATTGTTTTGCCAAACCGCATTAAAATTGGTTGATTATTTCCATACATTTCACAGAAAAATCGATTCGAAGAAAATCACCTTACTATAGCTCAGCCGATTCAGAGCTGTGAAAATCAGAAATCTGCAATTGTGCTCCGATTGCAGTTCTTGATACCTCAAATGATAGGTCACGAGACCTGTAATTGCTATACCATGCATTTCGAAGAAAGTTCGATTCGAAGAAAACCACCTTACTAGCTCAGCCGATTCAGAGCTGTAAAAATCCGAAATCTGCAATTGTGCTCCAATTGCGGTTCTTGATACCTCAAATGATAGGTCTCGGGACTTGTAATTGTTTTGCCAAACCGCATTAAAATTGGTTGATTATTTCCATACATTTCACAGAAAAATCGATTCGAAGAAAATCACCTTACTATAGCTCAGCCGATTCAGAGCTGTAAAAATCCGAAATCTGCAATTGTGCTCCGATTGCGGTTCTTGATACCTCAAATGATAGGTCACGAGACCTGAATTGCTATACCATACATTTCGAAGAAAGTTCGATTCGAAGAAAATCACCTTACTAGCTCAGCCGATTCAGAGCTGTAAAAATCCGAAATCTGCAATTGTGCTCCGATTGCGATTCTTGATACCTCAAATGATAGGTCACGAGACCTGTAATTGCTATACCATACATTTCGACGAAAGTTCGATTCGAAGAAAATCACCTTACTATAGCTCAGCCGATTCAGAGCTGTAAAAATCCGAAATCTGCAATTGTGCTCCGATTGCGGTTCTTGATACCTTAAATGATAGGTCATGAGACCTGTAATTGCTATACCATACATTTCGAAGAAAGTTCGATTCGAAGAAAAACACCTTACTATAGCTCAGCCGATTCAGAGCTGTAAAAATCCGAAATCTGCAATTGTGCTCCAATTGCGGTTCTTGATACCTCAAATGATAGGTCTCGGGACTTGTAATTGTTTTGCCAAACCGCATTAAAATTGGTTGATTATTTCCATACATTTCACAGAAAAATCGATTCGAAGAAAACCACCTTACTATAGCTCAGCCGATTCAGAGCTGTAAAAATCCGAAATCCGCAATTGTGCTCCAATTGCGGTTCTTGATACCTCAAATGATAGGTCTCGGGACTTGTAATTGTTTTGCCAAACCGCATTAAAATTGGTTGATTATTTCCATACATTTCACAGAAAAATCGATTCGAAGAAAATCACCTTACTATAGCTCAGCCGATTCAGAGCTGTAAAAATCCGAAATCTGCAATTGTGCTCCGATTGCAGTTCTTGATACCTCAAATGATAGGTCACGAGACCTGTAATTGCTATACCATGCATTTCGAAGAAAGTTCGATTCGAAGAAAATCACCTTACTAGCTCAGCCGATTCAGAGCTGTAAAAATCCGAAATCTGCAATTGTGCTCCGATTGCGATTCTTGATACCTCAAATGATAGGTCTCGGGACTTGTAATTGTTTTGCCAAACCGCATTAAAATTGGTTGATTATTTCCATACATTTCACAGAAAAATCGATTCGAAGAAAATCACCTTACTATAGCTCAGCCGATTCAGAGCTGTGAAAATCAGAAATCTGCAATTGTGCTCCGATTGCAGTTCTTGATACCTCAAATGATAGGTCACGAGACCTGTAATTGCTATACCATGCATTTCGAAGAAAGTTCGATTCGAAGAAAATCACCTTACTAGCTCAGCCGATTCAGAGCTGTAAAAATCCGAAATCTGCAATTGTGCTCCGATTGCGATTCTTGATACCTCAAATGATAGGTCACGAGACCTGTAATTGCTATACCATACATTTCGAAGAAAGTTCGATTCGAAGAAAAACACCTTACTATAGCTCAGCCGATTCAGAGCTGTAAAAATCCGAAATCTGCAATTGTGCTCCGATTGCAGTTCTTGATACCTCAAATGATAGGTCACGAGACCTGTAATTGCTATACCATGCATTTCGAAGAAAGTTCGATTCGAAGAAAATCACCTTACTAGCTCAGCCGATTCAGAGCTGTAAAAATCCGAAATCTGCAATTGTGCTCCGATTGCGATTCTTGATACCTCAAATGATAGGTCACGAGACCTGTAATTGCTATACCATACATTTCGACGAAAGTTCGATTCGAAGAAAATCACCTTACTATAGCTCAGCCGATTCAGAGCTGTAAAAATCCGAAATCTGCAATTGTGCTCCGATTGCGGTTCTTGATACCTTAAATGATAGGTCATGAGACCTGTAATTGCTATACCATACATTTCGAAGAAAGTTCGATTCGAAGAAAAACACCTTACTATAGCTCAGCCGATTCAGAGCTGTAAAAATCCGAAATCTGCAATTGTGCTCCAATTGCGGTTCTTGATACCTCAAATGATAGGTCTCGGGACTTGTAATTGTTTTGCCAAACCGCATTAAAATTGGTTGATTATTTCCATACATTTCACAGAAAAATCGATTCGAAGAAAAACACCTTACTATAGCTCAGCCGATTCAGAGCTGTAAAAATCCGAAATCTGCAATTGTGCTCCAATTGCGGTTCTTGATACCTCAAATGATAGGTCTCGGGACTTGTAATTGTTTTGCCAAACCGCATTAAAATTGGTTGATTATTTCCATACATTTCACAGAAAAATCGATTCGAAGAAAATCACCTTACTATAGCTCAGCCGATTCAGAGCTGTGAAAATCCGAAATCTGCAATTGTGCTCCGATTGCAGTTCTTGATACCTCAAATGATAGGTCACGAGACCTGTAATTGCTATACCATGCATTTCGAAGAAAGTTCGATTCGAAGAAAACCACCTTACTAGCTCAGCCGATTCAGAGCTGTAAAAATCCGAAATCTGCAATTGTGCTCCAATTGCGGTTCTTGATACCTCAAATGATAGGTCTCGGGACTTGTAATTGTTTTGCCAAACCGCATTAAAATTGGTTGATTATTTCCATACATTTCACAGAAAAATCGATTCGAAGAAAATCACCTTACTATAGCTCAGCCGATTCAGAGCTGTAAAAATCCGAAATCTGCAATTGTGCTCCGATTGCGGTTCTTGATACCTCAAATGATAGGTCACGAGACCTGAATTGCTATACCATACATTTCGAAGAAAGTTCGATTCGAAGAAAATCACCTTACTAGCTCAGCCGATTCAGAGCTGTAAAAATCCGAAATCTGCAATTGTGCTCCGATTGCGATTCTTGATACCTCAAATGATAGGTCACGAGACCTGTAATTGCTATACCATACATTTCGACGAAAGTTCGATTCGAAGAAAATCACCTTACTATAGCTCAGCCGATTCAGAGCTGTAAAAATCCGAAATCTGCAATTGTGCTCCGATTGCGGTTCTTGATACCTTAAGTGATAGGTCATGAGACCTGTAATTGCTATACCATACATTTCGAAGAAAGTTCGATTCGAAGAAAAACACCTTACTATAGCTCAGCCGATTCAGAGCTGTAAAAATCCGAAATCTGCAATTGTGCTCCAATTGCGGTTCTTGATACCTCAAATGATAGGTCTCGGGACTTGTAATTGTTTTGCCAAACCGCATTAAAATTGGTTGATTATTTCCATACATTTCACAGAAAAATCGATTCGAAGAAAAACACCTTACTATAGCTCAGCCGATTCAGAGCTGTGAAAATCAGAAATCTGCAATTGTGCTCCGATTGCAGTTCTTGATACCTCAAATGATAGGTCACGAGACCTGTAATTGCTATACCATGCATTTCGAAGAAAGTTCGATTCGAAGAAAATCACCTTACTAGCTCAGCCGATTCAGAGCTGTAAAAATCCGAAATCTGCAATTGTGCTCCGATTGCGGTTCTTGATACCTTAAATGATAGGTCACGAGACCTGTAATTGCTATACCATACATTTCGAAGAAAGTTCGATTCGAAGAAAATCACCTTACTATAGCTCAGCCGATTCAGAGCTGTAAAAATCCGAAATCTGCAATTGTGCTCCGATTGCGGTTCTTGATACCTTAAATGATAGGTCACGAGACCTGTAATTGCTATACCATACATTTCGAAGAAAGTTCGATTCGAAGAAAAACACCTTACTATAGCTCAGCCGATTCAGAGCTGTAAAAATCCGAAATCTGCAATTGTGCTCCAATTGCGGTTCTTGATACCTCAAATGATAGGTCTCGGGACTTGTAATTGTTTTGCCAAACCGCATTAAAATTGGTTGATTATTTCCATACATTTCACAGAAAAATCGATTCGAAGAAAAACACCTTACTATAGCTCAGCCGATTCAGAGCTGTAAAAATCCGAAATCTGCAATTGTGCTCCAATTGCGGTTCTTGATACCTCAAATGATAGGTCTCGGGACTTGTAATTGTTTTGCCAAACCGCATTAAAATTGGTTGATTATTTCCATACATTTCACAGAAAAATCGATTCGAAGAAAATCACCTTACTATAGCTCAGCCGATTCAGAGCTGTGAAAATCCGAAATCTGCAATTGTGCTCCGATTGCAGTTCTTGATACCTCAAATGATAGGTCACGAGACCTGTAATTGCTATACCATGCATTTCGAAGAAAGTTCGATTCGAAGAAAACCACCTTACTAGCTCAGCCGATTCAGAGCTGTAAAAATCCGAAATCTGCAATTGTGCTCCAATTGCGGTTCTTGATACCTCAAATGATAGGTCTCGGGACTTGTAATTGTTTTGCCAAACCGCATTAAAATTGGTTGATTATTTCCATACATTTCACAGAAAAATCGATTCGAAGAAAATCACCTTACTATAGCTCAGCCGATTCAGAGCTGTAAAAATCCGAAATCTGCAATTGTGCTCCGATTGCGGTTCTTGATACCTCAAATGATAGGTCACGAGACCTGAATTGCTATACCATACATTTCGAAGAAAGTTCGATTCGAAGAAAATCACCTTACTAGCTCAGCCGATTCAGAGCTGTAAAAATCCGAAATCTGCAATTGTGCTCCGATTGCGATTCTTGATACCTCAAATGATAGGTCACGAGACCTGTAATTGCTATACCATACATTTCGACGAAAGTTCGATTCGAAGAAAATCACCTTACTATAGCTCAGCCGATTCAGAGCTGTAAAAATCCGAAATCTGCAATTGTGCTCCGATTGCGGTTCTTGATACCTTAAGTGATAGGTCATGAGACCTGTAATTGCTATACCATACATTTCGAAGAAAGTTCGATTCGAAGAAAAACACCTTACTATAGCTCAGCCGATTCAGAGCTGTAAAAATCCGAAATCTGCAATTGTGCTCCAATTGCGGTTCTTGATACCTCAAATGATAGGTCTCGGGACTTGTAATTGTTTTGCCAAACCGCATTAAAATTGGTTGATTATTTCCATACATTTCACAGAAAAATCGATTCGAAGAAAATCACCTTACTATAGCTCAGCCGATTCAGAGCTGTGAAAATCAGAAATCTGCAATTGTGCTCCGATTGCAGTTCTTGATACCTCAAATGATAGGTCACGAGACCTGTAATTGCTATACCATGCATTTCGAAGAAAGTTCGATTCGAAGAAAACCACCTTACTAGCTCAGCCGATTCAGAGCTGTAAAAATCCGAAATCTGCAATTGTGCTCCAATTGCGGTTCTTGATACCTCAAATGATAGGTCTCGGGACTTGTAATTGTTTTGCCAAACCGCATTAAAATTGGTTGATTATTTCCATACATTTCACAGAAAAATCGATTCGAAGAAAATCACCTTACTATAGCTCAGCCGATTCAGAGCTGTAAAAATCCGAAATCTGCAATTGTGCTCCGATTGCGGTTCTTGATACCTCAAATGATAGGTCACGAGACCTGAATTGCTATACCATACATTTCGAAGAAAGTTCGATTCGAAGAAAATCACCTTACTAGCTCAGCCGATTCAGAGATGTAAAAATCCGAAATCTGCAATTGTGCTCCGATTGCGATTCTTGATACCTCAAATGATAGGTCACGAGACCTGTAATTGCTATACCATACATTTCGACGAAAGTTCGATTCGAAGAAAATCACCTTACTATAGCTCAGCCGATTCAGAGCTGTAAAAATCCGAAATCTGCAATTGTGCTCCGATTGCGGTTCTTGATACCTTAAATGATAGGTCATGAGACCTGTAATTGCTATACCATACATTTCGAAGAAAGTTCGATTCGAAGAAAAACACCTTACTATAGCTCAGCCGATTCAGAGCTGTAAAAATCCGAAATCTGCAATTGTGCTCCAATTGCGGTTCTTGATACCTCAAATGATAGGTCTCGGGACTTGTAATTGTTTTGCCAAACCGCATTAAAATTGGTTGATTATTTCCATACATTTCACAGAAAAATCGATTCGAAGAAAATCACCTTACTATAGCTCAGCCGATTCAGAGCTGTAAAAATCCGAAATCTGCAATTGTGCTCCAATTGCGGTTCTTGATACCTCAAATGATAGGTCTCGGGACTTGTAATTGTTTTGCCAAACCGCATTAAAATTGGTTGATTATTTCCATACATTTCACAGAAAAATCGATTCGAAGAAAATCACCTTACTATAGCTCAGCCGATTCAGAGCTGTGAAAATCAGAAATCTGCAATTGTGCTCCAATTGCGGTTCTTGATACCTCAAATGATAGGTCTCGGGACTTGTAATTGTTTTGCCAAACCGCATTAAAATTGGTTGATTATTTCCATACATTTCACAGAAAAATCGATTCGAAGAAAATCACCTTACTATAGCTCAGCCGATTCAGAGCTGTGAAAATCAGAAATCTGCAATTGTGCTCCGATTGCAGTTCTTGATACCTCAAATGATAGGTCACGAGACCTGAATTGCTATACCATACATTTCGAAGAAAGTTCGATTCGAAGAAAATCACCTTACTAGCTCAGCCGATTCAGAGATGTAAAAATCCGAAATCTGCAATTGTGCTCCGATTGCGATTCTTGATACCTCAAATGATAGGTCACGAGACCTGTAATTGCTATACCATACATTTCGACGAAAGTTCGATTCGAAGAAAATCACCTTACTATAGCTCAGCCGATTCAGAGCTGTAAAAATCCGAAATCTGCAATTGTGCTCCAATTGCGGTTCTTGATACCTCAAATGATAGGTCTCGGGACTTGTAATTGTTTTGCCAAACCGCATTAAAATTGGTTGATTATTTCCATACATTTCACAGAAAAATCGATTCGAAGAAAATCACCTTACTATAGCTCAGCCGATTCAGAGCTGTAAAAATCCGAAATCTGCAATTGTGCTCCAATTGCGGTTCTTGATACCTCAAATGATAGGTCTCGGGACTTGTAATTGTTTTGCCAAACCGCATTAAAATTGGTTGATTATTTCCATACATTTCACAGAAAAATCGATTCGAAGAAAATCACCTTACTATAGCTCAGCCGATTCAGAGCTGTAAAAATCCGAAATCTGCAATTGTGCTCCAATTGCGGTTCTTGATACCTCAAATGATAGGTCTCGGGACTTGTAATTGTTTTGCCAAACCGCATTAAAATTGGTTGATTATTTCCATACATTTCACAGAAAAATCGATTCGAAGAAAATCACCTTACTATAGCTCAGCCGATTCAGAGCTGTGAAAATCAGAAATCTGCAATTGTGCTCCGATTGCAGTTCTTGATACCTCAAATGATAGGTCACGAGACCTGAATTGCTATACCATACATTTCGAAGAAAGTTCGATTCGAAGAAAATCACCTTACTAGCTCAGCCGATTCAGAGATGTAAAAATCCGAAATCTGCAATTGTGCTCCGATTGCGATTCTTGATACCTCAAATGATAGGTCACGAGACCTGTAATTGCTATACCATACATTTCGACGAAAGTTCGATTCGAAGAAAATCACCTTACTATAGCTCAGCCGATTCAGAGCTGTAAAAATCCGAAATCTGCAATTGTGCTCCGATTGCGGTTCTTGATACCTTAAATGATAGGTCATGAGACCTGTAATTGCTATACCATACATTTCGAAGAAAGTTCGATTCGAAGAAAAACACCTTACTATAGCTCAGCCGATTCAGAGCTGTAAAAATCCGAAATCTGCAATTGTGCTCCAATTGCGGTTCTTGATACCTCAAATGATAGGTCTCGGGACTTGTAATTGTTTTGCCAAACCGCATTAAAATTGGTTGATTATTTCCATACATTTCACAGAAAAATCGATTCGAAGAAAATCACCTTACTATAGCTCAGCCGATTCAGAGCTGTGAAAATCAGAAATCTGCAATTGTGCTCCGATTGCAGTTCTTGATACCTCAAATGATAGGTCACGAGACCTGTAATTGCTATACCATGCATTTCGAAGAAAGTTCGATTCGAAGAAAACCACCTTACTAGCTCAGCCGATTCAGAGCTGTAAAAATCCGAAATCTGCAATTGTGCTCCAATTGCGGTTCTTGATACCTCAAATGATAGGTCTCGGGACTTGTAATTGTTTTGCCAAACCGCATTAAAATTGGTTGATTATTTCCATACATTTCACAGAAAAATCGATTCGAAGAAAATCACCTTACTATAGCTCAGCCGATTCAGAGCTGTAAAAATCCGAAATCTGCAATTGTGCTCCGATTGCGGTTCTTGATACCTCAAATGATAGGTCACGAGACCTGAATTGCTATACCATACATTTCGAAGAAAGTTCGATTCGAAGAAAATCACCTTACTAGCTCAGCCGATTCAGAGCTGTAAAAATCCGAAATCTGCAATTGTGCTCCGATTGCGATTCTTGATACCTCAAATGATAAGTCACGAGACCTGTAATTGCTATACCATACATTTCGACAAAAGTTCGATTCGAAGAAAATCACCTTACTATAGCTCAGCCGATTCAGAGCTGTAAAAATCCGAAATCTGCAATTGTGCTCCGATTGCGGTTCTTGATACCTTAAATGATAGGTCATGAGACCTGTAATTGCTATACCATACATTTCGAAGAAAGTTCGATTCGAAGAAAAACACCTTACTATAGCTCAGCCGATTCAGAGCTGTAAAAATCCGAAATCTGCAATTGTGCTCCAATTGCGGTTCTTGATACCTCAAATGATAGGTCTCGGGACTTGTAATTGTTTTGCCAAACCGCATTAAAATTGGTTGATTATTTCCATACATTTCACAGAAAAATCGATTCGAAGAAAACCACCTTACTATAGCTCAGCCGATTCAGAGCTGTAAAAATCCGAAATCTGCAATTGTGCTCCAATTGCGGTTCTTGATACCTCAAATGATAGGTCTCGGGACTTGTAATTGTTTTGCCAAACCGCATTAAAATTGGTTGATTATTTCCATACATTTCACAGAAAAATCGATTCGAAGAAAATCACCTTACTATAGCTCAGCCGATTCAGAGCTGTGAAAATCAGAAATCTGCAATTGTGCTCCGATTGCAGTTCTTGATACCTCAAATGATAGGTCACGAGACCTGTAATTGCTATACCATGCATTTCGAAGAAAGTTCGATTCGAAGAAAACCACCTTACTAGCTCAGCCGATTCAGAGCTGTAAAAATCCGAAATCTGCAATTGTGCTCCAATTGCGGTTCTTGATACCTTAAATGATAGGTCTCGGGACTTGTAATTGTTTTGCCAAACCGCATTAAAATTGGTTGATTATTTCCATACATTTCACAGAAAAATCGATTCGAAGAAAATCACCTTACTATAGCTCAGCCGATTCAGAGCTGTGAAAATCAGAAATCTGCAATTGTGCTCCGATTGCGGTTCTTGATACCTTAAATGATAGGTCACGAGACCTGTAATTGCTATACCATACATTTCGAAGAAAGTTCGATTCGAAGAAAATCACCTTACTATAGCTCAGCCGATTCAGAGCTGTGAAAATCCGAAATCTGCAATTGTGCTCCGATTGCGGTTCTTGATACCTTAAATGATAGGTCATGAGACCTGTAATTGCTATACCATACATTTCGAAGAAAGTTCGATTCGAAGAAAAACACCTTACTATAGCTCAGCCGATTCAGAGCTGTAAAAATCCGAAATCTGCAATTGTGCTCCAATTGCGGTTCTTGATACCTCAAATGATAGGTCTCGGGACTTGTAATTGTTTTGCCAAACCGCATTAAAATTGGTTGATTATTTCCATACATTTCACAGAAAAATCGATTCGAAGAAAACCACCTTACTATAGCTCAGCCGATTCAGAGCTGTAAAAATCCGAAATCTGCAATTGTGCTCCAATTGCGGTTCTTGATACCTCAAATGATAGGTCTCGGGACTTGTAATTGTTTTGCCAAACCGCATTAAAATTGGTTGATTATTTCCATACATTTCACAGAAAAATCGATTCGAAGAAAATCACCTTACTATAGCTCAGCCGATTCAGAGCTGTGAAAATCAGAAATCTGCAATTGTGCTCCGATTGCAGTTCTTGATACCTCAAATGATAGGTCACGAGACCTGTAATTGCTATACCATGCATTTCGAAGAAAGTTCGATTCGAAGAAAACCACCTTACTAGCTCAGCCGATTCAGAGCTGTAAAAATCCGAAATTTGCAATTGTGCTCCAATTGCGGTTCTTGATACCTCAAATGATAGGTCTCGGGACTTGTAATTGTTTTGCCAAACCGCATTAAAATTGGTTGATTATTTCCATACATTTCACAGAAAAATCGATTCGAAGAAAATCACCTTACTATAGCTCAGCCGATTCAGAGCTGTGAAAATCAGAAATCTGCAATTGTGCTCCGATTGCAGTTCTTGATACCTCAAATGATAGGTCACGAGACCTGTAATTGCTATACCATGCATTTCGAAGAAAGTTCGATTCGAAGAAAACCACCTTACTAGCTCAGCCGATTCAGAGCTGTAAAAATCCGAAATCTGCAATTGTGCTCCAATTGCGGTTCTTGATACCTCAAATGATAGGTCTCGGGACTTGTAATTGTTTTGCCAAACCGCATTAAAATTGGTTGATTATTTCCATACATTTCACAGAAAAATCGATTCGAAGAAAATCACCTTACTATAGCTCAGCCGATTCAGAGCTGTGAAAATCAGAAATCTGCAATTGTGCTCCGATTGCAGTTCTTGATACCTCAAATGATAGGTCACGAGACCTGTAATTGCTATACCATGCATTTCGAAGAAAGTTCGATTCGAAGAAAACCACCTTACTAGCTCAGCCGATTCAGAGCTGTAAAAATCCGAAATCTGCAATTGTGCTCCAATTGCGGTTCTTGATACCTCAAATGATAGGTCTCGGGACTTGTAATTGTTATGCCAAACCGCATTAAAATTGGTTGATTATTTCCATACATTTCACAGAAAAATCGATTCGAAGAAAATCACCTTACTATAGCTCAGCCGATTCAGAGCTGTGAAAATCAGAAATCTGCAATTGTGCTCCGATTGCGGTTCTTGATACCTTAAATGATAGGTCACGAGACCTGTAATTGCTATACCATACATTTCGAAGAAAGTTCGATTCGAAAAAAATCACCTTACTATAGCTCAGCCGATTCAGAGCTGTAAAAATCCGAAATCTGCAATTGTGCTCCGATTGCGGTTCTTGATACCTTAAATGATAGGTCATGAGACCTGTAATTGCTATACCATACATTTCGAAGAAAGTTCGATTCGAAGAAAAACACCTTACTATAGCTCAGCCGATTCAGAGCTGTAAAAATCCGAAATCTGCAATTGTGCTCCAATTGCGGTTCTTGATACCTCAAATGATAGGTCTCGGGACTTGTAATTGTTTTGCCAAACCGCATTAAAATTGGTTGATTATTTCCATACATTTCACAGAAAAATCGATTCGAAGAAAATCACCTTACTATAGCTCAGCCGATTCAGAGCTGTGAAAATCAGAAATCTGCAATTGTGCTCCGATTGCAGTTCTTGATACCTCAAATGATAGGTCACGAGACCTGTAATTGCTATACCATGCATTTCGAAGAAAGTTCGATTCGAAGAAAACCACCTTAATAGCTCAGCCGATTCAGAGCTGTAAAAATCCGAAATCTGCAATTGTGCTCCAATTGCGGTTCTTGATACCTCAAATGATAGGTCTCGGGACTTGTAATTGTTTTGCCAAACCGCATTAAAATTGGTTGATTATTTCCATACATTTCACAGAAAAATCGATTCGAAGAAAATCACCTTACTATAGCTCAGCCGATTCAGAGCTGTAAAAATCCGAAATCTGCAATTGTGCTCCGATTGCGGTTCTTGATACCTCAAACGATAGGTCACGAGACCTGAATTGCTATACCATACATTTCGAAGAAAGTTCGATTCGAAGAAAATCACCTTACTAGCTCAGCCGATTCAGAGCTGTAAAAATCCGAAATCTGCAATTGTGCTCCGATTGCGATTCTTGATACCTCAAATGATAGGTCACGAGACCTGTAATTGCTATACCATACATTTCGACGAAAGTTCGATTCGAAGAAAATCACCTTACTATAGCTCAGCCGATTCAGAGCTGTAAAAATCCGAAATCTGCAATTGTGCTCCGATTGCGGTTCTTGATACCTTAAATGATAGGTCATGAGACCTGTAATTGCTATACCATACATTTCGAAGAAAGTTCGATTCGAAGAAAAACACCTTACTATAGCTCAGCCGATTCAGAGCTGTAAAAATCCGAAATCTGCAATTGTGCTCCAATTGCGGTTCTTGATACCTCAAATGATAGGTCTCGGGACTTGTAATTGTTTTGCCAAACCGCATTAAAATTGGTTGATTATTTCCATACATTTCACAGAAAAATCGATTCGAAGAAAATCACCTTACTATAGCTCAGCCGATTCAGAGCTGTGAAAATCAGAAATCTGCAATTGTGCTCCGATTGCAGTTCTTGATACCTCAAATGATAGGTCACGAGACCTGTAATTGCTATACCATGCATTTCGAAGAAAGTTCGATTCGAAGAAAACCACCTTACTAGCTCAGCCGATTCAGAGCTGTAAAAATCCGAAATCTGCAATTGTGCTCCAATTGCGGTTCTTGATACCTCAAATGATAGGTCTCGGGACTTGTAATTGTTTTGCCAAACCGCATTAAAATTGGTTGATTATTTCCATACATTTCACAGAAAAATCGATTCGAAGAAAATCACCTTACTATAGCTCAGCCGATTCAGAGCTGTAAAAATCCGAAATCTGCAATTGTGCTCCGATTGCGGTTCTTGATACCTCAAATGATAGGTCACGAGACCTGAATTGCTATACCATACATTTCGAAGAAAGTTCGATTCGAAGAAAATCACCTTACTAGCTCAGCCGATTCAGAGCTGTACAAATCCGAAATCTGCAATTGTGCTCCGATTGCGATTCTTGATACCTCAAATGATAGGTCACGAGACCTGTAATTGCTATACCATACATTTCGACGAAAGTTCGATTCGAAGAAAATCACCTTACTATAGCTCAGCCGATTCAGAGCTGTAAAAATCCGAAATCTGCAATTGTGCTCCGATTGCGGTTCTTGATACCTTAAATGATAGGTCATGAGACCTGTAATTGCTATACCATACATTTCGAAGAAAGTTCGATTCGAAGAAAAACACCTTACTATAGCTCAGCCGATTCAGAGCTGTAAAAATCCGAAATCTGCAATTGTGCTCCAATTGCGGTTCTTGATACCTCAAATGATAGGTCTCGGGACTTGTAATTGTTATGCCAAACCGCATTAAAATTGGTTGATTATTTCCATACATTTCACAGAAAAATCGATTCGAAGAAAATCACCTTACTATAGCTCAGCCGATTCAGAGCTGTAAAAATCCGAAATCTGCAATTGTGCTCCGATTGCGGTTCTTGATACCTCAAATGATAGGTCACGAGACCTGAATTGCTATACCATACATTTCGAAGAAAGTTCGATTCGAAGAAAATCACCTTACTAGCTCAGCCGATTCAGAGCTGTAAAAATCCGAAATCTGCAATTGTGCTCCGATTGCAGTTCTTGATACCTCAAATGATAGGTCACGAGACCTGTAATTGCTATACCATGCATTTCGAAGAAAGTTCGATTCGAAGAAAACCACCTTACTAGCTCAGCCGATTCAGAGCTGTAAAAATCCGAAATCTGCAATTGTGCTCCAATTGCGGTTCTTGATACTTCAAATGATAGGTCTCGGGACTTGTAATTGTTTTGCCAAACCGCATTAAAATTGGTTGATTATTTCCATACATTTCACAGAAAAATCGATTCGAAGAAAATCACCTTACTATAGCTCAGCCGATTCAGAGCTGTAAAAATCCGAAATCTGCAATTGTGCTCCGATTGCGGTTCTTGATACCTCAAATGATAGGTCACGAGACCTGAATTGCTATACCATACATTTCGAAGAAAGTTCGATTCGAAGAAAATCACCTTACTAGCTCAGCCGATTCAGAGCTGTAAAAATCCGAAATCTGCAATTGTGCTCCGATTGCGATTCTTGATACCTCAAATGATAGGTCACGAGACCTGTAATTGCTATACCATACATTTCGACGAAAGTTCGATTCGAAGAAAATCACCTTACTATAGCTCAGCCGATTCAGAGCTGTAAAAATCCGAAATCTGCAATTGTGCTCCGATTGCGGTTCTTGATACCTTAAATGATAGGTCACGAGACCTGTAATTGCTATACCATATATTTCGTAGAAAGTTCGATTCGAAGAAAATCACCTTACTATAGCTCAGCCGATTCAGAGCTGTAAAAATCCGAAATCTGCAATTGTGCTCCAATTGCGGTTCTTGATACCTCAAATGATAGGTCTCGGGACTTGTAATTGTTTTGCCAAACCGCATTAAAATTGGTTGATTATTTCCATACATTTCACAGAAAAATCGATTCGAAGAAAAACACCTTACTATAGCTCAGCCGATTCAGAGCTGTAAAAATCCGAAATCTGCAATTGTGCTCCAATTGCGGTTCTTGATACCTCAAATGATAGGTCTCGGGACTTGTAATTGTTTTGCCAAACCGCATTAAAATTGGTTGATTATTTCCATACATTTCACAGAAAAATCGATTCGAAGAAAATCACCTTACTATAGCTCAGCCGATTCAGAGCTGTGAAAATCAGAAATCTGCAATTGTGCTCCGATTGCAGTTCTTGATACCTCAAATGATAGGTCACGAGACCTGTAATTGCTATACCATGCATTTCGAAGAAAGTTCGATTCGAAGAAAACCACCTTACTAGCTCAGCCGATTCAGAGCTGTAAAAATCCGAAATCTGCAATTGTGCTCCAATTGCGGTTCTTGATACCTCAAATGATAGGTCTCGGGACTTGTAATTGTTTTGCCAAACCTCATTAAAATTGGTTGATTATTTCCATACATTTCACAGAAAAATCGATTCGAAGAAAATCACCTTACTATAGCTCAGCCGATTCAGAGCTGTAAAAATCCGAAATCTGCAATTGTGCTCCGATTGCGGTTCTTGATACCTTAAATGATAGGTCACGAGACCTGTAATTGCTATACCATACATTTCGAAGAAAGTTCGATTCGAAGAAAATCACCTTACTATAGCTCAGCCGATTCAGAGCTGTAAAAATCCGAAATCTGCAATTGTGCTCCGATTGCGGTTCTTGATACCTTAAATGATAGGTCATGATACTTGTAATTGCTATACCATACATTTCGAAGAAAGTTCGATTCGAAGAAAAACACCTTACTATAGCTCAGCCGATTCAGAGCTGTAAAAATCCGAAATCTGCAATTGTGCTCCAATTGCGGTTCTTGATACCTCAAATGATAGGTCTCGGGACTTGTAATTGTTTTGCCAAACCGCATTAAAATTGGTTGATTATTTCCATACATTTCACAGAAAAATCGATTCGAAGAAAATCACCTTACTATAGCTCAGCCGATTCAGAGCTGTGAAAATCAGAAATCTGCAATTGTGCTCCGATTGCAGTTCTTGATACCTCAAATGATAGGTCACGAGACCTGTAATTGCTATACCATGCATTTCGAAGAAAGTTCGATTCGAAGAAAACCACCTTACTAGCTCAGCCGATTCAGAGCTGTAAAAATCCGAAATCTGCAATTGTGCTCCAATTGCGGTTCTTGATACCTCAAATGATAGGTCTCGGGACTTGTAATTGTTTTGCCAAACCGCATTAAAATTGGTTGATTATTTCCATACATTTCACAGAAAAATCGATTCGAAGAAAATCACCTTACTATAGCTCAGCCGATTCAGAGCTGTAAAAATCCGAAATCTGCAATTGTGCTCCGATTGCGGTTCTTGATACCTCAAATGATAGGTCACGAGACCTGAATTGCTATACCATACATTTCGAAGAAAGTTCGATTCGAAGAAAATCACCTTACTAGCTCAGCCGATTCAGAGCTGTGAAAATCAGAAATCTGCAATTGTGCTCCGATTGCGGTTCTTGATACCTTAAATGATAGGTCATGAGACCTGTAATTGATATACCATGCATTTCGAAGAAAGTTCGATTCGAAGAAAACCACCTTACTAGCTCAGCCGATTCAGAGCTGTAAAAATCCGAAATCTGCAATTGTGCTCCGATTGCGGTTCTTGATACCTCAAATGATAGGTCACGAGACCTGAATTGCTATACCATACATTTCGAAGAAAGTTCGATTCGAAGAAAATCACCTTACTAGCTCAGCCGATTCAGAGCTGTAAAAATCCGAAATCTGCAATTGTGCTCCGATTGCGATTCTTGATACCTCAAATGATAGGTCACGAGACCTGTAATTGCTATACCATACATTTCGACGAAAGTATGATTCGAAGAAAATCACCTTACTATAGCTCAGCCGATTCAGAGCTGTAAAAATCCGAAATCTGCAATTGTGCTCCGATTGCGGTTCTTGATACCTTAAATGATAGGTCATGAGACCTGTAATTGATATACCATACATTTCGAAGAAAGTTCGATTCGAAGAAAAACACCTTACTATAGCTCAGCCGATTCAGAGCTGTAAAAATCCGAAATCTGCAATTGTGCTCCAATTGCGGTTCTTGATACCTCAAATGATAGGTCTCGGGACTTGTAATTGTTTTGCCAAACCGCATTAAAATTGGTTGATTATTTCCATACATTTCACAGAAAAATCGATTCGAAGAAAATCACCTTACTATAGCTCAGCCGATTCAGAGCTGTGAAAATCAGAAATCTGCAATTGTGCTCCGATTGCAGTTCTTGATACCTCAAATGATAGGTCACGAGACCTGTAATTGCTATACCATGCATTTCGAAGAAAGTTCGATTCGAAGAAAACCACCTTACTAGCTCAGCCGATTCAGAGCTGTAAAAATCCGAAATCTGCAATTGTGCTCCAATTGCGGTTCTTGATACCTCAAATGATAGGTCTCGGGACTTGTAATTGTTTTGCCAAACGCATTAAAATTGGTTGATTATTTCCATACATTTCACAGAAAAATCGATTCGAAGAAAATCACCTTACTATAGCTCAGCCGATTCAGAGCTGTAAAAATCCGAAATCTGCAATTGTGCTCCGATTGCGGTTCTTGATACCTCAAATGATAGGTCTCGGGACTTGTAATTGTTATGCCAAACCGCATTAAAATTGGTTGATTATTTCCATACATTTCACAGAAAAATCGATTCGAAGAAAATCACCTTACTATAGCTCAGCCGATTCAGAGCTGTAAAAATCCGAAATCTGCAATTGTGCTCCGATTGCGGTTCTTGATACCTTAAATGATAGGTCACGAGACCTGTAATTGCTATACCATACATTTCGAAGAAAGTTCGATTCGAAGAAAATCACCTTACTTATAGCTCAGCCGATTCAGAGCTGTGAAAATCAGAAATCTGCAATTGTGCTCCGATTGCGGTTCTTGATACCTTAAATGATAGGTCACGAGACCTGTAATTGCTATACCATACATTTCGAAGAAAGTTCGATTCGAAGAAAATCACCTTACTATAGCTCAGCCGATTCAGAGCTGTAAAAATCCGAAATCTGCAATTGTGCTCCGATTGCGGTTCTTGATACCTTAAATGATAGGTCATGAGACCTGTAATTGCTATACCATACATTTCGAAGAAAGTTCGATTCGAAGAAAACCACCTTACTAGCTCAGCCGATTCAGAGCTGTAAAAATCCGAAATCTGCAATTGTGCTCCAATTGCGGTTCTTGATACCTCAAATGATAGGTCTCGGGACTTGTAATTGTTATGCCAAACCGCATTAAAATTGGTTGATTATTTCCATACATTTCACAGAAAAATCGATTCGAAGAAAATCACCTTACTATAGCTCAGCCGATTCAGAGCTGTGAAAATCAGAAATCTGCAATTGTGCTCCGATTGCGGTTCTTGATACCTTAAATGATAGGTCACGAGACCTGTAATTGCTATACCATACATTTCGAAGAAAGTTCGATTCGAAGAAAATCACCTTACTATAGCTCAGCCGATTCAGAGCTGTAAAAATCCGAAATCTGCAATTGTGCTCCGATTGCGGTTCTTGATACCTTAAATGATAGGTCACGAGACCTGTAATTGCTATACCATATATTTCGTAGAAAGTTCGATTCGAAGAAAATCACCTTACTATAGCTCAGCCGATTCAGAGCTGTAAAAATCCGAAATTTGCAATTGTGCTCCGATTGCGATTCTTGATACCTCAAATGATAGGTCACGAGACCTGTAATTGCTATACCATACATTTCGAAGAAAGTTCGATTCGAAGAAAATCACCTTACTATAGCTCAGCCGATTCAGAGCTGTGAAAATCAGAAATCTGCAATTGTGCTCTGATTGCAGTTCTTGATACCTCAAATGATAGGTCACGAGACCTGTAATTGCTATACCATGCATTTCGAAGAAAGTTCGATTCGAAGAAAACCACCTTACTAGCTCAGCCGATTCAGAGCTGTAAAAATCCGAAATCTGCAATTGTGCTCCAATTGCGGTTCTTGATACCTCAAATGATAGGTCTCGGGACTTGTAATTGTTATGCCAAACCGCATTAAAATTGGTTGATTATTTCCATACATTTCACAGAAAAATCGATTCGAAGAAAATCACCTTACTATAGCTCAGCCGATTCAGAGCTGTGAAAATCAGAAATCTGCAATTGTGCTCCGATTGCAGTTCTTGATACCTCAAATGATAGGTCACGAGACCTGTAATTGCTATACCATGCATTTCGAAGAAAGTTCGATTCGAAGAAAACCACCTTACTAGCTCAGCCGATTCAGAGCTGTAAAAATCCGAAATCTGCAATTGTGCTCCAATTGCGGTTCTTGATACCTCAAATGATAGGTCTCGGGACTTGTAATTGTTATGCCAAACCGCATTTATATTGGTTGATTATTTCCATACATTTCACAGAAAAATCGATTCGAAGAAAATCACCTTACTATAGCTCAGCCGATTCAGAGCTGTGAAAATCAGAAATCTGCAATTGTGCTCCGATTGCGGTTCTTGATACCTTAAATGATAGGTCACGAGACCTGTAATTGCTATACCATACATTTCGAAGAAAGTTCGATTCGAAGAAAATCACCTTACAAGCTCAGCCGATTCAGAGCTGTAAAAATCCGAAATCTGCAATTGTGCTCCGATTGCGATTCTTGATACCTCAAATGATAGGTCTCGGGACTTGTAATTGTTTTGCCAAACCGCATTAAAATTGGTTGATTATTTCCATACATTTCACAGAAAAATCGATTCGAAGAAAATCACCTTACTATAGCTCAGCCGATTCAGAGCTGTGAAAATCAGAAATCTGCAATTGTGCTCCGATTGCAGTTCTTGATACCTCAAATGATAGGTCACGAGACCTGTAATTGCTATACCATGCATTTCGAAGAAAGTTCGATTCGAAGAAAACCACCTTACTAGCTCAGCCGATTCAGAGCTGTAAAAATCCGAAATCTGCAATTGTGCTCCAATTGCGGTTCTTGATACCTCAAATGATAGGTCTCGGGACTTGTAATTGTTATGCCAAACCGCATTAAAATTGGTTGATTATTTCCATACATTTCACAGAAAAATCGATTCGAAGAAAATCACCTTACTATAGCTCAGCCGATTCAGAGCTGTGAAAATCAGAAATCTGCAATTGTGCTCCGATTGCGGTTCTTGATACCTTAAATGATAGGTCACGAGACCTGTAATTGCTATACCATACATTTCGAAGAAAGTTCGATTCGAAGAAAATCACCTTACTATAGCTCAGCCGATTCAGAGCTGTAAAAATCCGAAATCTGCAATTGTGCTCCGATTGCGGTTCTTGATACCTTAAATGATAGGTCACGAGACCTGTAATTGCTATACCATATATTTCGTAGAAAGTTCGATTCGAAGAAAATCACCTTACTATAGCTCAGCCGATTCAGAGCTGTAAAAATCCGAAATCTGCAATTGAGCTCCGATTGCGGTTCTTGATACCTCAAATGATAGGTCACGAGACCTGTAATTGCTATACCATACATTTCGACGAAAGTTCGATTCGAAGAAAATCACCTTACTATAGCTCAGCCGATTCAGAGCTGTAAAAATCCGAAATCTGCAATTGTGCTCCGATTGCGGTTCTTGATACCTCAAATGATAGGTCACGAGACCTGAATTGCTATACCATACATTTCGAAGAAAGTTCGATTCGAAGAAAATCACCTTACTAGCTCAGCCGATTCAGAGCTGTAAAAATCCGAAATCTGCAATTGTGCTCCGATTGCGATTCTTGATACCTCAAATGATAGGTCACGAGACCTGTAATTGCTATACCATACATTTCGACGAAAGTTCGATTCGAAGAAAATCACCTTACTATAGCTCAGCCGATTCAGAGCTGTAAAAATCCGAAATCTGCAATTGTGCTCCAATTGCGGTTCTTGATACCTCAAATGATAGGTCTCGGGACTTGTAATTGTTTTGCCAAACCGCATTAAAATTGGTTGATTATTTCCATACATTTCACAGAAAAATCGATTCGAAGAAAATCACCTTACTATAGCTCAGCCGATTCAGAGCTGTGAAAATCAGAAATCTGCAATTGTGCTCCGATTGCAGTTCTTGATACCTCAAATGATAGGTCACGAGACCTGTAATTGCTATACCATGCATTTCGAAGAAAGTTCGATTCGAAGAAAACCACCTTACTAGCTCAGCCGATTCAGAGCTGTAAAAATCCGAAATCTGCAATTGTGCTCCAATTGCGGTTCTTGATACCTCAAATGATAGGTCTCGGGACTTGTAATTGTTATGCCAAACCGCATTAAAATTGGTTGATTATTTCCATACATTTCACAGAAAAATCGATTCGAAGAAAATCACCTTACTATAGCTCAGCCGATTCAGAGCTGTGAAAATCAGAAATCTGCAATTGTGCTCCGATTGCGGTTCTTGATACCTTAAATGATAGGTCACGAGACCTGTAATTGCTATACCATACATTTCGAAGAAAGTTCGATTCGAAGAAAATCACCTTACTATAGCTCAGCCGATTCAGAGCTGTAAAAATCCGAAATCTGCAATTGTGCTCCGATTGCGGTTCTTGATACCTTAAATGATAGGTCACGAGACCTGTAATTGCTATACCATATATTTCGTAGAAAGTTCGATTCGAAGAAAATCACCTTACTATAGCTCAGCCGATTCAGAGCTGTAAAAATCCGAAATCTGCAATTGAGCTCCGATTGCGGTTCTTGATACCTCAAATGATAGGTCACGAGACCTGTAATTGCTATACCATACATTTCGACGAAAGTTCGATTCGAAGAAAATCACCTTACTATAGCTCAGCCGATTCAGAGCTGTAAAAATCCGAAATCTGCAATTGTGCTCCGATTGCGATTCTTGATACCTCAAATGATAGGTCACGAGACCTGTAATTGCTATACCATACATTTCGAAGAAAGTTCGATTCGAAGAAAATCACCTTACTATAGCTCAGCCGATTCAGAGCTGTGAAAATCAGAAATCTGCAATTGTGCTCCGATTGCAGTTCTTGATACCTCAAATGATAGGTCACGAGACCTGTAATTGCTATACCATGCATTTCGAAGAAAGTTCGATTCGAAGAAAACCACCTTACTAGCTCAGCCGATTCAGAGCTGTAAAAATCCGAAATCTGCAATTGTGCTCCAATTGCGGTTCTTGATACCTCAAATGATAGGTCTCGGGACTTGTAATTGTTATGCCAAACCGCATTAAAATTGGTTGATTATTTCCATACATTTCACAGAAAAATCGATTCGAAGAAAATCACCTTACTATAGCTCAGCCGATTCAGAGCTGTGAAAATCAGAAATCTGCAATTGTGCTCCGATTGCAGTTCTTGATACCTCAAATGATAGGTCACGAGACCTGTAATTGCTATACCATGCATTTCGAAGAAAGTTCGATTCGAAGAAAACCACCTTACTAGCTCAGCCGATTCAGAGCTGTAAAAATCCGAAATCTGCAATTGTGCTCCAATTGCGGTTCTTGATACCTCAAATGATAGGTCTCGGGACTTGTAATTGTTATGCCAAACCGCATTAAAATTGGTTGATTATTTCCATACATTTCACAGAAAAATCGATTCGAAGAAAATCACCTTACTATAGCTCAGCCGATTCAGAGCTGTGAAAATCAGAAATCTGCAATTGTGCTCCGATTGCGGTTCTTGATACCTTAAATGATAGGTCACGAGACCTGTAATTGCTATACCATACATTTCGAAGAAAGTTCGATTCGAAGAAAATCACCTTACAAGCTCAGCCGATTCAGAGCTGTAAAAATCCGAAATCTGCAATTGTGCTCCGATTGCGATTCTTGATACCTCAAATGATAGGTCACGAGACCTGTAATTTCTATACCATACATTTCGACGAAAGTTCGATTCGAAGAAAATCACCTTACTATAGCTCAGCCGATTCAGAGCTGTAAAAATCCGAAATCTGCAATTGTGCTCCAATTGCGGTTCTTGATACCTCAAATGATAGGTCTCGGGACTTGTAATTGTTTTGCCAAACCGCATTAAAATTGGTTGATTATTTCCATACATTTCACAGAAAAATCGATTCGAAGAAAATCACCTTACTATAGCTCAGCCGATTCAGAGCTGTGAAAATCAGAAATCTGCAATTGTGCTCCGATTGCAGTTCTTGATACCTCAAATGATAGGTCACGAGACCTGTAATTGCTATACCATGCATTTCGAAGAAAGTTCGATTCGAAGAAAACCACCTTACTAGCTCAGCCGATTCAGAGCTGTAAAAATCCGAAATCTGCAATTGTGCTCCAATTGCGGTTCTTGATACCTCAAATGATAGGTCTCGGGACTTGTAATTGTTATGCCAAACCGCATTAAAATTGGTTGATTATTTCCATACATTTCACAGAAAAATCGATTCGAAGAAAATCACCTTACTATAGCTCAGCCGATTCAGAGCTGTGAAAATCAGAAATCTGCAATTGTGCTCCGATTGCAGTTCTTGATACCTCAAATGATAGGTCACGAGACCTGTAATTGCTATACCATATATTTCGTAGAAAGTTCGATTCGAAGAAAATCACCTTACTATAGCTCAGCCGATTCAGAGCTGTAAAAATCCGAAATCTGCAATTGAGCTCCGATTGCGGTTCTTGATACCTCAAATGATAGGTCACGAGACCTGTAATTGCTATACCATGCATTTCGAAGAAAGTTCGATTCGAAGAAAACCACCTTACTAGCTCAGCCGATTCAGAGCTGTAAAAATCCGAAATCTGCAATTGTGCTCCAATTGCGGTTCTTGATACCTCAAATGATAGGTCTCGGGACTTGTAATTGTTATGCCAAACCGCATTAAAATTGGTTGATTATTTCCATACATTTCACAGAAAAATCGATTCGAAGAAAATCACCTTACTATAGCTCAGCCGATTCAGAGCTGTGAAAATCAGAAATCTGCAATTGTGCTCCGATAGCGGTTCTTGATACCTTAAATGATAGGTCACGAGACCTGTAATTGCTATACCATACATTTCGAAGAAAGTTCCATTCGAAGAAAATCACCTTACTATAGCTCAGCCGATTCAGAGCTGTAAAAATCCGAAATCTGCAATTGTGCTCCGATTGCGGTTCTTGATACCTTAAATGATAGGTCACGAGACCTGTAATTGCTATACCATATATTTCGTAGAAAGTTCGATTCGAAGAAAATCACCTTACTATAGCTCAGCCGATTCAGAGCTGTAAAAATCCGAAATCTGCAATTGAGCTCCGATTGCGGTTCTTGATACCTCAAATGATAGGTCACGAGACCTGTAATTGCTATACCATACATTTCGACGAAAGTTCGATTCGAAGAAAATCACCTTACTATAGCTCAGCCGATTCAGAGCTGTAAAAATCCGAAATCTGCAATTGTGCTCCGATTGCGATTCTTGATACCTCAAATGATAGGTCACGAGACCTGTAATTGCTATACCATACATTTCGAAGAAAGTTCGATTCGAAGAAAATCACCTTACTATAGCTCAGCCGATTCAGAGCTGTGAAAATCAGAAATCTGCAATTGTGCTCCGATTGCAGTTCTTGATACCTCAAATGATAGGTCACGAGACCTGTAATTGCTATACCATATATTTCGTAGAAAGTTCGATTCGAAGAAAATCACCTTACTATAGCTCAGCCGATTCAGAGCTGTAAAAATCCGAAATCTGCAATTGAGCTCCGATTGCGGTTCTTGATACCTCAAATGATATGTCACGAGACCTGTAATTGCTATACCATACATTTCGACGAAAGTTCGATTCGAAGAAAATCACCTTACTATAGCTCAGCCGATTCAGAGCTGTAAAAATCCGAAATCTGCAATTGTGCTCCGATTGCGATTCTTCATACCTCAAATGATAGGTCACGAGACCTGTAATTGCTATACCATACATTTCGAAGAAAGTTCGATTCGAAGAAAATCACCTTACTATAGCTCAGCCGATTCAGAGCTGTGAAAATCAGAAATCTGCAATTGTGCTCCGATTGCAGTTCTTGATACCTCAAATGATAGGTCACGAGACCTGTAATTGCTATACCATGCATTTTGAAGAAAGTTCGATTCGAAGAAAACCACCTTACTAGCTCAGCCGATTCAGAGCTGTAAAAATCCGAAATCTGCAATTGTGCTCCAATTGCGGTTCTTGATACCTCAAATGATAGGTCTCGGGACTTGTAATTGTTATGCCAAACCGCATTAAAATTGGTTGATTATTTCCATACATTTCACAGAAAAATCGATTCGAAGAAAATCACCTTACTATAGCTCAGCCGATTCAGAGCTGTGAAAATCAGAAATCTGCAATTGTGCTCCGATTGCAGTTCTTGATACCTCAAATGATAGGTCACGAGACCTGTAATTGCTATACCATGCATTTCGAAGAAAGTTCGATTCGAAGAAAACCACCTTACTAGCTCAGCCGATTCAGAGCTGTAAAAATCCGAAATCTGCAATTGTGCTCCAATTGCGGTTCTTGATACCTCAAATGGTAGGTCTCGGGACTTGTAATTGTTATGCCAAACCGCATTAAAATTGGTTGATTATTTCCATACATTTCACAGAAAAATCGATTCGAAGAAAATCACCTTACTATAGCTCAGCCGATTCAGAGCTGTGAAAATCAGAAATCTGCAATTGTGCTCCGATTGCGGTTCTTGATACCTTAAATGATAGGTCACGAGACCTGTAATTGCTATACCATACATTTCGAAGAAAGTTCGATTCGAAGAAAATCACCTTACAAGCTCAGCCGATTCAGAGCTGTAAAAATCCGAAATCTGCAATTGTGCTCCGATTGCGATTCTTGATACCTCAAATGATAGGTCACGAGACCTGTAATTGCTATACCATACATTTCGACGAAAGTTCGATTCGAAGAAAATCACCTTACTATAGCTCAGCCGATTCAGAGCTGTAAAAATCCGAAATCTGCAATTGTGCTCCAATTGCGGTTCTTGATACCTCAAATGATAGGTCTCGGGACTTGTAATTGTTTTGCCAAACCGCATTAAAATTGGTTGATTATTTCCATACATTTCACAGAAAAATCGATTCGAAGAAAATCACCTTACTATAGCTCAGCCGATTCAGAGCTGTGAAAATCAGAAATCTGCAATTGTGCTCCGATTGCAGTTCTTGATACCTCAAATGATAGGTCACGAGACCTGTAATTGCTATACCATGCATTTCGAAGAAAGTTCGATTCGAAGAAAACCACCTTACTAGCTCAGCCGATTCAGAGCTGTAAAAATCCGAAATCTGCAATTGTGCTCCAATTGCGGTTCTTGATACCTCAAATGATAGGTCTCGGGACTTGTAATTGTTATGCCAAACCGCATTAAAATTGGTTGATTATTTCCATACATTTCACAGAAAAATCGATTCGAAGAAAATCACCTTACTATAGCTCAGCCGATTCAGAGCTGTGAAAATCAGAAATCTGCAATTGTGCTCCGATTGCGGTTCTTGATACCTTAAATGATAGGTCACGAGACCTGTAATTGCTATACCATAAATTTCGAAGAAAGTTCGATTCGAAGAAAATCACCTTACTATAGCTCAGCCGATTCAGAGCTGTAAAAATCCGAAATCTGCAATTGTGCTCCAATTGCGGTTCTTGATACCTCAAATGATAGGTCTCGGGACTTGTAATTGTTTTGCCAAACCGCATTAAAATTGGTTGATTATTTCCATACATTTCACAGAAAAATCGATTCGAAGAAAATCACCTTACTATAGCTCAGCCGATTCAGAGCTGTGAAAATCAGAAATCTGCAATTGTGCTCCGATTGCAGTTCTTGATACCTCAAATGATAGGTCACGAGACCTGTAATTGCTATACCATGCATTTCGAAGAAAGTTCGATTCGAAGAAAACCACCTTACTAGCTCAGCCGATTCAGAGCTGTAAAAATCCGAAATCTGCAATTGTGCTCCAATTGCGGTTCTTGATACCTCAAATGGTAGGTCTCGGGACTTGTAATTGTTATGCCAAACCGCATTAAAATTGGTTGATTATTTCCATACATTTCACAGAAAAATCGATTCGAAGAAAATCACCTTACTATAGCTCAGCCGATTCAGAGCTGTGAAAATCAGAAATCTGCAATTGTGCTCCGATTGCGGTTCTTGATACCTTAAATGATAGGTCACGAGACCTGTAATTGCTATACCATACATTTCGAAGAAAGTTCGATTCGAAGAAAATCACCTTACAAGCTCAGCCGATTCAGAGCTGTAAAAATCCGAAATCTGCAATTGTGCTCCGATTGCGATTCTTGATACCTCAAATGATAGGTCACGAGACCTGTAATTGCTATACCATACATTTCGACGAAAGTTCGATTCGAAGAAAATCACCTTACTATAGCTCAGCCGATTCAGAGCTGTAAAAATCCGAAATCTGCAATTGTGCTCCAATTGCGGTTCTTGATACCTCAAATGATAGGTCTCGGGACTTGTAATTGTTTTGCCAAACCGCATTAAAATTGGTTGATTATTTCCATACATTTCACAGAAAAATCGATTCGAAGAAAATCACCTTACTATAGCTCAGCCGATTCAGAGCTGTGAAAATCAGAAATCTGCAATTGTGCTCCGATTGCAGTTCTTGATACCTCAAATGATAGGTCACGAGACCTGTAATTGCTATACCATGCATTTCGAAGAAAGTTCGATTCGAAGAAAACCACCTTACTAGCTCAGCCGATTCAGAGCTGTAAAAATCCGAAATCTGCAATTGTGCTCCAATTGCGGTTCTTGATACCTCAAATGATAGGTCTCGGGACTTGTAATTGTTATGCCAAACCGCATTAAAATTGGTTGATTATTTCCATACATTTCACAGAAAAATCGATTCGAAGAAAATCACCTTACTAGCTCAGCCGATTCAGAGCTGTGAAAATCAGAAATCTGCAATAGTGCTCCGATTGCGGTTCTTGATACCTCAAATGATAGGTCACGAGACCTGAATTGCTATACCATACATTTCGAAGAAAGTTCGATTCGAAGAAAATCACCTTACTAGCTCAGCCGATTCAGAGCTGTAAAAATCCGAAATCTGCAATTGTGCTCCGATTGCGATTCTTGATACCTCAAATGATAGGTCACGAGACCTGTAATTGCTATACCATACATTTCGACGAAAGTTCGATTCGAAGAAAATCACCTTACTATAGCTCAGCCGATTCAGAGCTGTAAAAATCCGAAATCTGCAATTGTGCTCCAATTGCGGTTCTTGATACCTCAAATGATAGGTCTCGGGACTTGTAATTGTTTTGCCAAACCGCATTAAAATTGGTTGATTATTTCCATACATTTCACAGAAAAATCGATTCGAAGAAAATCACCTTACTATAGCTCAGCCGATTCAGAGCTGTGAAAATCAGAAATCTGCAATTGTGCTCCGATTGCAGTTCTTGATACCTCAAATGATAGGTCACGAGACCTGTAATTGCTATACCATGCATTTCGAAGAAAGTTCGATTCGAAGAAAACCACCTTACTAGCTCAGCCGATTCAGAGCTGTAAAAATCCGAAATCTGCAATTGTGCTCCAATTGCGGTTCTTGATACCTCAAATGATAGGTCTCGGGACTTGTAATTGTTTTGCCAAACCGCATTAAAATTGGTTGATTATTTCCATACATTTCACAGAAAAATCGATTCGAAGAAAATCACCTTACTATAGCTCAGCCGATTCAGAGCTGTGAAAATCAGAAATCTGCAATTGTGCTCCGATTGCAGTTCTTGATACCTCAAATGATAGGTCACGAGACCTGTAATTGCTATACCATGCATTTCGAAGAAAGTTCGATTCGAAGAAAACCACCTTACTAGCTCAGCCGATTCAGAGCTGTAAAAATCCGAAATCTGCAATTGTGCTCCAATTGCGGTTCTTGATACCTCAAATGATAGGTCTCGGGACTTGTAATTGTTATGCCAAACCGCATTAAAATTGGTTGATTATTTCCATACATTTCACAGAAAAATCGATTCGAAGAAAATCACCTTACTATAGCTCAGCCGATTCAGAGCTGTGAAAATCAGAAATCTGCAATTGTGCTCCGATTGCGGTTCTTGATACCTTAAATGATAGGTCACGAGACCTGTAATTGCTATACCATACATTTCGAAGAAAGTTCGATTCGAAGAAAATCACCTTACTATAGCTCAGCCGATTCAGAGCTGTAAAAATCCGAAATCTGCAATTGTGCTCCGATTGCGGTTCTTGATACCTTAAATGATAGGTCATGAGACCTGTAATTGCTATACCATACATTTCGAAGAAAGTTCGATTCGAAGAAAAACACCTTACTATAGCTCAGCCGATTCAGAGCTGTAAAAATCCGAAATCTGCAATTGTGCTCCGATTGCGGTTCTTGATACCTCAAATGATAGGTCACGAGACCTGAATTGCTATACCATACATTTCGAAGAAAGTTCGATTCGAAGAAAATCACCTTACTAGCTCAGCCGATTCAGAGCTGTAAAAATCCGAAATCTGCAATTGTGCTCCGATTGCGATTCTTGATACCTCAAATGATAGGTCACGAGACCTGTAATTGCTATACCATACATTTCGACGAAAGTTCGATTCGAAGAAAATCACCTTACTATAGCTCAGCCGATTCAGAGCTGTAAAAATCCGAAATCTGCAATTGTGCTCCAATTGCGGTTCTTGATACCTCAAATGATAGGTCTCGGGACTTGTAATTGTTTTGCCAAACCGCATTAAAATTGGTTGATTATTTCCATACATTTCACAGAAAAATCGATTCGAAGAAAATCACCTTACTATAGCTCAGCCGATTCAGAGCTGTGAAAATCAGAAATCTGCAATTGTGCTCCGATTGCAGTTCTTGATACCTCAAATGATAGGTCACGAGACCTGTAATTGCTATATAATGCATTTCGAAGAAAGTTCGATTCGAAGAAAACCACCTTACTAGCTCAGCCGATTCAGAGCTGTAAAAATCCGAAATCTGCAATTGTGCTCCGATTGCGGTTCTTGATACCTTAAATGATAGGTCACGAGACCTATAATTGCTATACCATACATTTCGAAGAAAGTTCGATTCGAAGAAAATCACCTTACTATAGCTCAGCCGATTTAGAGCTGTAAAAATCCGAAATCTGCAATTGTGCTCCAATTGCGGTTCTTGATACCTTAAATGATAGGTCACGAGACCTGTAATTGCTATACCATACATTTCGAAGAAAGTTCGATTCGAAGAAAATCACCTTACTATAGCTCAGCCGATTCAGAGCTGTAAAAATCCGAAATCTGCAATTGTGCTCCAATTGCGGTTCTTGATACCTTAAATGACAGGTCACGAGACCTGTAATTGCTATACCATACATTTCGAAGAAAGTTCGATTCGAAGAAAATCACCTTACAAGCTCAGCCGATTCAGAGCTGTAAAAATCCGAAATCTGCAATTGTGCTCCGATTGCGATTCTTGATACCTCAAATGATAGGTCACGAGACCTGTAATTGCTATACCATACATTTCGACGAAAGTTCGATTCGAAGAAAATCACCTTACTATAGCTCAGCCGATTCAGAGCTGTAAAAATCCGAAATCTGCAATTGTGCTCCAATTGCGGTTCTTGATACCTCAAATGATAGGTCTCGGGACTTGTAATTGTTTTGCCAAACCGCATTAAAATTGGTTGATTATTTCCATACATTTCACAGAAAAATCGATTCGAAGAAAATCACCTTACTATAGCTCAGCCGATTCAGAGCTGTGAAAATCAGAAATCTGCAATTGTGCTCCGATTGCAGTTCTTGATACCTCAAATGATAGGTCACGAGACCTGTAATTGCTATACCATGCATTTCGAAGAAAGTTCGATTCGAAGAAAACCACCTTACTAGCTCGGCCGATTCAGAGCTGTAAAAATCCGAAATCTGCAATTGTGCTCCAATTGCGGTTCTTGATACCTCAAATGATAGGTCTCGGGACTTGTAATTGTTTTGCCAAACCGCATTAAAATTGGTTGATTATTTCCATACATTTCACAGAAAAATCGATTCGAAGAAAATCACCTTACTATAGCTCAGCCGATTCAGAGCTGTGAAAATCAGAAATCTGCAATTGTGCTCCGATTGCAGTTCTTGATACCTCAAATGATAGGTCACGAGACCTGTAATTGCTATACCATGCATTTCGAAGAAAGTTCGATTCGAAGAAAACCACCTTACTAGCTCAGCCGATTCAGAGCTGTAAAAATCCGAAATCTGCAATTGTGCTCCGATTGCGATTCTTGATACCTCAAATGATAGGTCACGAGACCTGTAATTGCTATACCATACATTTCGAAGAAAGTTCGATCCGAAGAAAATCACCTTATTATAGCTCAGCCGATTCAGAACTGTAAAAATCCGAAATCTGCAATTGTGCTCCGATTGCGGTTCTTGATATCTTAAATGATAGGTCATGAGACCTGTAATTGCTATACCATACATTTCGAAGAAAGTTCGATTCGAAGAAAAACACCTTACTATAGCTCAGCCGATTCAGAGCTGTAAAAATCCGAAATCTGCAATTGTGCTCCGATTGCGGTTCTTGATACCTCAAATGATAGGTCTCGGGACTTGTAATTGTTATGCCAAACCGCATTAAAATTGGTTGATTATTTCCATACATTTCACAGAAAAATCGATTCGAAGAAAATCACCTTACTATAGCTCAGCCGATTCAGAGCTGTGAAAATCAGAAATCTGCAATTGTGCTCCGATTGCGGTTCTTGATACCTTAAATGATAGGTCACGAGACCTGTAATTGCTATACCATACATTTCGAAGAAAGTTCGATTCGAAGAAAAACACCTTACTATAGCTCAGCCGATTCAGAGCTGTAAAAATCCGAAATCTGCAATTGTGCTCCGATTGCGATTCTTGATACCTCAAATGATAGGTCACGAGACCTGTAATTGCTATACCATACATTTCGAAGAAAGTTCGATCCGAAGAAAATCACCTTATTATAGCTCAGCCGATTCAGAGCTGTAAAAATCCGAAATCTGCAATTGTGCTCCGATTGCGATTCTTGATACCTCAAATGATAGGTCACGAGACCTGTAATTGCTATACCATACATTTCGACGAAAGTTCGATTCGAAGAAAATCACCTTACTATAGCTCAGCCGATTCAGAGCTGTAAAAATCCGAAATCTGCAATTGTGCTCCGATTGCGGTTCTTGATACCTTAAATGATAGGTCATGAGACCTGTAATTGCTATACCATACATTTCGAAGAAAGTTCGATTCGAAGAAAAACACCTTACTATAGCTCAGCCGATTCAGAGCTGTAAAAATCCGAAATCTGCAATTGTGCTCCGATTGCGATTCTTGATACCTCAAATGATAGGTCACGAGACCTGTAATTGCTATACCATACATTTCGAAGAAAGTTCGATCCGAAGAAAATCACCTTATTATAGCTCAGCCGATTCAGAACTGTAAAAATCCGAAATCTGCAATTGTGCTCCGATTGCGGTTCTTGATACCTTAAATGATAGGTCACGAGACCTGTAATTGCTATACCATACATTTCGACGAAAGTTCGATTCGAAGAAAATCACCTTACTATAGCTCAGCCGATTCAGAGCTGTAAAAATCCGAAATCTGCAATTGTGCTCCGATTGCGGTTCTTGATACCTTAAATGATAGGTCATGAGACCTGTAATTGCTATACCATACATTTCGAAGAAAGTTCGATTCGAAGAAAAACACCTTACTATAGCTCAGCCGATTCAGAGCTGTAAAAATCCGAAATCTGCAATTGTGCTCCGATTGCGATTCTTGATACCTCAAATGATAGGTCACGAGACCTGTAATTGCTATACCATACATTTCAAAGAAAGTTCGATCCGAAGAAAATCACCTTATTATAGCTCAGCCGATTCAGAACTGTAAAAATCCGAAATCTGCAATTGTGCTCCGATTGCGGTTCTTGATACCTTAAATGATAGGTCACGAGACCTGTAATTGCTATACCATACATTTCGAAGAAAGTTCGATTCGAAGAAAATCACCTTACTATAGCTCAGCCGATTCAGGGCTGTAAAAATCCGAAATCTGCAATTGTGCTCCAATTGCGGTCCTTGATACCTCAAATGATGGGTCTCGGGACTTGTAATTGTTATGCCAAACCGCATTAAAATTGGTTGATTATTTCCATACATTTCACAGAAAAATCGATTCGAAGAAAATCACCTTACTATAGCTCAGCCGATTCAGAGCTGTAAAAATTCGAAATCTGCAATTGTGCTCCGATTGCGGTTCTTGATACCTTAAATTATAGGTCACGAGACCTGTAATTGCTATACCATACATTTCGAAGAAAGTTCGATTCGAAGAAAATCACCTTACTATAGCTCAGCCGATTCAGAGCTGTAAAAATCCGAAATCTGCAATTGTGCTCCGATTGCGGTTCTTGATACCTCAAATGATAGGTCACGAGACCTGTAATTGCTATACCATACATTTCGAAGAAAGTTCGATTCGAAGAATATCACCTTACTATATAGCTCAGCCGATTCAGAGCTGTAAAAATCAGAAATCTGCAATTGTGCTCCGATTGCGGTTCTTGATACCTCAAATGATAGGTCACGAGACCTCTAATTGCTATACCATACATTTCGAAGAAAGTTCGATTCGAAGAAAATCACCTTACTAGCTCAGCCGATTCAGAGCTGTAAAAATCCGAAATCTGCAATTGTGCTCCGATTGCGGTTCTTGATACCTTAAATGATAGGTCACGAGACCTGTAATTGCTATACCATACATTTCGAAGAAAGTTCGATTCGAAGAAAATCACCTTACTAGCTCAGCCGATTCAAAGCTGTAAAAATCCGAAATCTGCAATTGTGCTCCAATTGCGGTTCTTGATACCTCAAATGATAGGTCTCGGGACTTGTAATTGTTATGCCAAACCGCATTAAAATTGGTTGATTATTTCCATACATTTCACAGAAAAATCGATTCGAAGAAAATCACCTTACTATAGCTCAGCCGATTCAGAGCTGTAAAAATCCGAAATCTGCAATTGTGCTCCGATTGCGGTTCTTGATACCTTAAATAATAGGTCATGAGACCTGTAATTGCTATACCATACATTTCGAAGAAAGTTCGATTCGAAGAAAATCACCTTACTATAGCTCAGCCGATTCAGAGCTGTAAAAATCCGAAATCTGCAATTGTGCTCCGATTGCGGTTCTTGATACCTTAAATGATAGGTCACGAGACCTGTAATTGCTATACCATACATTTCGAAGAAAGTTCGATTCGAAGAAAATCACCTTACTATAGCTCAGCCGATTCAGAGCTGTAAAAATCCGAAATCTGCAATTGTGCTCCGATTGCGGTTCTTGATACCTCAAATGATAGGTCACGAGACCTGTAATTGCTATACCATACATTTCGAAGAAAGTTCGATTCGAAGAAAATCACCTTACTATATATAGCTCAGCCGATTCAGAGCTGTAAAAATCCGAAATCTGCAATTGTGCTCCAATTGCGGTCCTTGATACCTCAAATGATGGGTCTCGGGACTTGTAATTGTTATGCCAAACCGCATTAAAATTGGTTGATTATTTCCATACATTTCACAGAAAAATCGATTCGAAGAAAATCACCTTACTATAGCTCAGCCGATTCAGAGCTGTAAAAATTCGAAATCTGCAATTGTGTTCCGATTGCGGTTCTTGATACCTTAAATGATAGGTCACGAGACCTGTAATTGCTATACCATACATTTCGAAGAAAGTTCGATTCGAAGAAAATCACCTTACTATAGCTCAGCCGATTCAGAGCTGTAAAAATCCGAAATCTGCAATTGTGCTCCGATTGCGGTTCTTGATACCTTAAATGATAGGTCACGAGACCTGTAATTGCTATACCATACATTTCGAAGAAAGTTCGATTCGAAGAAAATCACCTTACTATAGCTCAGCCGATTCAGAGCTGTAAAAATCCGAAATCTGCAATTGTGCTCCGATTGCGGTTCTTGATACCTTAAATGATAGGTCACGAGACCTGTAATTGCTATACCATATATTTCGTGGAAAGTTCGATTCGAAGAAAATCACCTTACTATAGCTCAGCCGATTCAGAGCTGTAAAAATCCGAAATCTGCAATTGAGCTTTGATTGCGGTTCTTGATACCTCAAATGATAGGTCACGAGACCTGTAATTGCTATACCATACATTTCGAAGAATGTTCGATTCGAAGAAAATCACCTTACTATAGCTCAGCCGATTCAGAGCTGTAAAAATCAGAAATCTGCAATTGTGCCCCGATTGCGGTTCTTGATACCTCAAATGATAGGTCACGAGACCTGTAATTGCTATACCATACATTTCGAAGAAAGTTCGATTCGAAGAAAATCACCTTACTAGCTCAGCCGATTCAGAGCTGTAAAAATCCGAAATCTGCAATTGTGCTCCGATTGCGGTTCTTGATACCTTAAATGATAGGTCACGAGACCTGTAATTGCTATACCATACATTTCGAAGAAAGTTCGATTCGAAGAAAATCACCTTACTAGCTCAGCCGATTCAAAGCTGTAAAAATCCGAAATTTGCAATTGTGCTCCAATTGCGGTTCTTGATACCTCAAATGATAGGTCTCGGGACTTGTAATTGTTATGCCAAACCGCATTAAAATTGGTTGATTATTTCCATACATTTCACAGAAAAATCGATTCGAAGAAAATCACCTTACTATAGCTCAGCCGATTCAGAGCTGTGAAAATCAGAAATCTGCAATTGTGCTCCGATTGCGGTTCTTGATACCTTAAATGATAGGTCACGAGACCTGTAATTGCTATACCATACATTTCGAAGAAAGTTCGATTCGAAGAAAATCACCTTACTATAGCTCAGCCGATTCAGAGCTGTAAAAATCCGAAATCTGCAATTGTGCTCCGATTGCGGTTCTTGATACCTCAAATGATAGGTCACGAGACCTGTAATTGCTATACCATACATTTCGAAGAAAGTTCGATTCGAAGAAAATCACCTTACTATATATAGCTCAGCCGATTCAGAGCTGTAAAAATCCGAAATCTGCAATTGTGCTCCGATTGCGGTTCTTGATACCTTAAATGATAGGTCACGAGACCTGTAATTGCTATACCATACATTTCGAAGAAAGTTCGATTCGAATAAAATCACCTTACTATAGCTCAGCCGATTCAGAGCTGTAAAAATCCGAAATCTGCAATTGTGCTCCGATTGCGGTTCTTGATACCTTAAATGATAGGTCACGAGACCTGTAATTGCTATACCATATATTTCGTGGAAAGTTCGATTCGAAGAAAATCACCTTACTATAGCTCAGCCGATTCAGAGCTGTAAAAATCCGAAATCTGCAATTGTGCTCCGATTGCGGTTCTTGATACCTTAAATGATAGGTCACGAGACCTGTAATTGCTATACCATACATTTCGAAGAAAGTTCGATTCGAAGAAAATCACCTTACTATAGCTCAGCCGATTCAGAGCTGTAAAAATCCGAAATCTGCAATTGTGCTCCAATTGCGGTCCTTGATACCTCAAATGATGGGTCTCGGGACTTGTAATTGTTATGCCAAACCGCATTAAAATTGGTTGATTATTTCCATACATTTCACAGAAAAATCGATTCGAAGAAAATCACCTTACTATAGCTCAGCCGATTCAGAGCTGTAAAAATTCGAAATCTGCAATTGTGCTCCGATTGCGGTTCTTGATACCTTAAATGATAGGTCACGAGACCTGTAATTGCTATACCATACATTTCGAAGAAAGTTCGATTCGAAGAAAATCATCTTACTATAGCTCAGCCGATTCAGAGCTGTAAAAATCCGAAATCTGCAATTGTGCTCCGATTGCGGTTCTTGATACCTCAAATGATAGGTCACGAGACCTGTAATTGCTATACCATACATTTCGAAGAAAGTTCGATTCGAAGAAAATCACCTTACTATATAGCTCAGCCGATTCAGAGCTGTAAAAATCAGAAATCTGCAATTGTGCTCCGATTGCGGTTCTTGATACCTCAAATGATAGGTCACGAGACCTGTAATTGCTATACCATACATTTCGAAGAAAGTTCGATTCGAAGAAAATCACCTTACTAGCTCAGCCGATTCAGAGCTGTAAAAATCCGAAATCTGCAATTGTGCTCCGATTGCGGTTCTTGATACCTTAAATGATAGGTCACGAGACCTGTAATTGCTATACCATACATTTCGAAGAAAGTTCGATTCGAAGAAAATCACCTTACTAGCTCAGCCGATTCAAAGCTGTAAAAATCCGAAATCTGCAATTGTGCTCCAATTGCGGTTCTTGATACCTCAAATGATAGGTCTCGGGACTTGTAATTGTTTTGCCAAACCGCATTAAAATTGGTTGATTATTTCCATACATTTCACAGAAAAATCGATTCGGAGAAAATCACCTTACAATTTTTTATCGGCTCAGCCGATTCAGAGCTGTAAAAATCCGAAATCTGCAATTGTGCTCCGATTGCGGTTCTTGATACCTTAAATAATAGGTCATGAGACCTGTAATTGCTATACCATACATTTCGAAGAAAGTTCGATTCGAATAAAATCACCTTACTATAGCTCAGCCGATTCAGAGCTGTAAAAATCCGAAATCTGCAATTGTGCTCCGATTGCGGTTCTTGATACCTTAAATGATAGGTCACGAGACCTGTAATTGCTATACCATACATTTCGAAGAAAGTTCGATTCGAAGAAAATCACCTTACTATAGCTCAGCCGATTCAGAGCTGTAAAAATCCGAAATCTGCAATTGTGCTCCGATTGCGGTTCTTGATACCTCAAATGATAGGTCACGAGACCTGTAATTGCTATACCATACATTTCGAAGAAAGTTCGATTCGAAGAAAATCACCTTTCTATATATAGCTCAGCCGATTCAGAGCTGTAAAAATCCGAAATCTGCAATTGTGCTCCGATTGCGGTTCTTGATACCTTAAATGATAGGTCACGAGACCTGTAATTGCTATACCATACATTTCGAAGAAAGTTCGATTCGAAGAAAATCACCTTACTAGCTCAGCCGATTCAAAGCTGTAAAAATCCGAAATTTGCAATTGTGCTCCAATTGCGGTTCTTGATACCTCAAATGATAGGTCTCGGGACTTGTAATTGTTATCATAAACCGCATTAAAATTATTTGATTATTTCCATACATTTCACAGAAAAATCGATTCGAAGAAAATCACCTTACTATAGCTCAGCCGATTCAGAGCTGTGAAAATCAGCAATCTGCAATTGTGCTCCGATTGCGGTTCTTGATACCTTAAATGATAGGTCACGAGACCTGTAATTGCTATACCATACATTTCGAAGAAAGTTCGATTCGAAGAAAATCACCTTACTATAGCTCAGCCGATTCAGAGCTGTAAAAATCCGAAATCTGCAATTGTGCTCCGATTGCGGTTCTTGATACCTCAAATGATAGGTCACGAGACCTGTAATTGCTATACCATACATTTCGAAGAAAGTTCGATTCGAAGAAAATCACCTTACTATATATAGCTCAGCCGATTCAGAGCTGTAAAAATCCGAAATCTGCAATTGTGCTCCGATTGCGGTTCTTGATACCTCAAATGATAGGTCTCGGGACCTGTAATTGCTATACCATACATTTCGAAGAAAGTTCGATTCGAAGAAAATCACCTTACTAGCTCAGCCGATTCAGAGCTGTAAAAATCCGAAATCTGCAATTGTGCTCCGATTGCGGTTCTTGATACCTTAAATGATAGGTCACGAGACCTGTAATTGCTATACCATACATTTCGAAGAAAGTTCGATTCGAAGAAAATCACCTTACTAGCTCAGCCGATTCAAAGCTGTAAAAATCCGAAATTTGCAATTGTGCTCCAATTGCGGTTCTTGATACCTCAAATGATAGGTCTCGGGACTTGTAATTGTTATGATAAACCGCATTAAAATTGGTTGATTATTTCCATACATTTCACAGAAAAATCGATTCGAAGAAAATCACCTTACTATAGCTCAGCCGATTCAGAGCTGTGAAAATCCGAAATCTGCAATTGTGCTCCGATTGCGGTTCTTGATACCTTAAATGATAGGTCACGAGACCTGTAATTGCTATACTATACATTTCGAAGAAAGTTCGATTCGAAGAAAATCACCTTACTATAGCTCAGCCGATTCAGAGCTGTAAAAATCCGAAATCTGCAATTGTGCTCCGATTGCGGTTCTTGATACCTCAAATGATAGGTCACGAGACCTGTAATTGCTATACCATACATTTCGAAGAAAGTTCGATTCGAAGAAAATCACCTTACTATATATAGCTCAGCCGATTCAGAGCTGTAAAAATCCGAAATCTGCAATTGTGCTCCGATTGCGGTTCTTGATACCTCAAATGATAGGTCTCGGGACTTGTAATTGTTATGCCAAACCGCATTATAATTGGTTGATTATTACCATACATTTCACAGAAAAATCGATTCGAAGAAAATCACCTTACTATAGCTCAGCCGATTCAGAGCTGTAAAAATCCGAAATCTGCAATTGTGCTCCGATTGCGGTTCTTGATACCTTAAATGATAGGTCACGAGACCTGTAATTGCTATACCATACATTTCGAAGAAAGTTCGATTCGAATAAAATCACCTTACTATAGCTCAGCCGATTCAGAGCTGTAAAAATCCGAAATCTGCAATTGTGCTCCGATTGCGGTTCTTGATACCTTAAATGATAGGTCACGAGACCTGTAATTGCTATACCATATATTTCGTGGAAAGTTCGATTCGAAGAAAATCACCTTACTATAGCTCAGCCGATTCAGAGCTGTAAAAATCCGAAATCTGCAATTGAGCTCCGATTGCGGTTCTTGATACCTCAAATGATAGGTCACGAGACCTGTAATTGCTATACCATACATTTCGAAGAAAGTTCGATTCGAAGAAAATCACCTTACTATAGCTCAGCCGATTCAGAGCTGTAAAAATCCGAAATCTGCAATTGTGCTCCGATTGCGGTTCTTGATACCTTAAATGATAGGTCATGAGACCTGTAATTGCTATACCATACATTTCGAAGAAAGTTCGATTCGAAGAAAAACACCTTACTATAGCTCAGCCGATTCAGAGCTGTAAAAATCCGAAATCTGCAATTGTGCTCCGATTGCGATTCTTGATACCTCAAATGATAGGTCACGAGACCTGTAATTGCTATACCATACATTTCGAAGAAAGTTCGATCCGAAGAAAATCACCTTATTATAGCTCAGCCGATTCAGAACTGTAAAAATCCGAAATCTGCAATTGTGCTCCGATTGCGGTTCTTGATACCTTAAATGATAGGTCACGAGACCTGTAATTGCTATACCATACATTTCGAATAAAGTTCGATTCGAAGAAAATCACCTTACTATAGCTCAGCCGATTCAGGGCTGTAAAAATCCGAAATCTGCAATTGTGCTCCAATTGCGGTTCTTGATACCTTACATGATAGGTCTCGGGACTTGTAATTGTTATGCCAAACCGCATTAAAATTGGTTGATTGTTTCCATACATTTCACAGAAAAATCGATTCGAAGAATATCACCTTACTATAGCTCATCCGATTCAGAGCTGTAAATATTCGAAATCTGCAATTGTGCTCCGATTGCGGTTCTTGATACCTTAAATGATAGGTCACGAGACCTGTAGTTGCTATACCATACATTTCGAAGAAAGTTCGATTCGAAGAAAATCACCTTACTATAGCTCAGCCGATTCAGAGCTGTAAAAATCCGAAATCTGCAATTGTGCTCCAATTGCGGTCCTTGATACCTCAAATGATGGGTCTCGGGACTTGTAATTGTTATGCCAAACCGCATTAAAATTGGTTGATTATTTCCATACATTTCACAGAAAAATCGATTCGAAGAAAATCACCTTACTATAGCTCAGCCGATTCAGAGCTGTAAAAATTCGAAATCTGCAATTGTGCTCCGATTGCGGTTCTTTATACCTTAAATGATAGGTCACGAGACCTGTAATTGCTATACCATACATTTCGAAGAAAGTTCGATTCGAAGAAAATCACCTTACTATAGCTCAGCCGATTCAGAGCTGTAAAAATCCGAAATCTGCAATTGTGCTCCGATTGCGGTTCTTGATACCTCAAATTATAGGTCACGAGACCTGTAATTGCTATACCATACATTTCGAAGAAAGTTCGATTCGAAGAAAATCACCTTACCAGCTCAGCCGATTCAGAGCTGTAAAAATCCGAAATCTGCAATTGTGCTCCGATTGCGGTTCTTGATACCTTAAATGATAGGTCACGAGACCTGTAATTGCTATACCATACATTTCGAAGAAAGTTCGATTCGAAGAAAATCACCTTACTAGCTCAGCCGATTCAAAGCTGTAAAAATCCGAAATCTGCAATTGTGCTCCAATTGCGGTTCTTGATACCTCAAATGATAGGTCTCGGGACTTGTAATTGTTATGCAAAACCGCATTAAAATTGGTTGATTATTTCCATACATTTCACAGAAAAATCGATTCGAAGAAAATCACCTTACTATAGCTCAGCCGATTCAGAGCTGTGAAAATCCTAAATCTGCAATTGTGCTCCGATTGCGGTTCTTGATACCTTAAATAATAGGTCATGAGACCTGTAATTGCTATACCATACATTTCGAAGAAAGTTCGATTCGAAGAAAATCACCTTACTATAGCTCAGCCGATTCAGAGCTGTGAAAATCCGAAATCTGCAATTGTGCTCCGATTGCGGTTCTTGATACCTTAGATGATAGGTCACGAGACCTGTAATTGCTATACCATACATTTCGAAGAAAGTTCGATTCGAAGAAAATCACCTTACTATAGCTCAGCCGATTCAGAGCTGTAAAAATCCGAAATCTGCAATTGTGCTCCGATTGCGGTTCTTGATACCTCAAATGATAGGTCACGAGACCTGTAATTGCTATACCATACATTTCGAAGAAAGTTCGATTCGAAGAAAATCACCTTACTATATATAGCTCAGCCGATTCAGAGCTGTAAAAATCCGAAATCTGCAATTGTGCTCCAATTGCGGTCCTTGATACCTCAAATGATGGGTCTCGGGACTTGTAATTGTTATGCCAAACCGCATTAAAATTGGTTGATTATTTCCATACATTTCACAGAAAAATCGATTCGAAGAAAATCACCTTACTATAGCTCAGCCGATTCAGAGCTGTAAAAATTCGAAATCTGCAATTGTGTTCCGATTGCGGTTCTTGATACCTTAAATGATAGGTCACGAGACCTGTAATTGCTATACCATACATTTCGAAGAAAGTTCGATTCGAAGAAAATCACCTTACTATAGCTCAGCCGATTCAGAGCTGTAAAAATCCGAAATCTGCAATTGTGCTCCGATTGCGGTTCTTGATACCTTAAATGATAGGTCACGAGACCTGTAATTGCTATACCATACATTTCGAAGAATGTTCGATTCGAAGAAAATCACCTTACTATAGCTCAGCCGATTCAGAGCTGTAAAAATCAGAAATCTGCAATTGTGCCCCGATTGCGGTTCTTGATACCTCAAATGATAGGTCACGAGACCTGTAATTGCTATACCATACATTTCGAAGAAAGTTCGATTCGAAGAAAATCACCTTACTAGCTCAGCCGATTCAGAGCTGTAAAAATCCGAAATCTGCAATTGTGCTCCGATTGCGGTTCTTGATACCTCAAATGATAGGTCACGAGACCTGTAATTGCTATACCATACATTTCGAAGAATGTTCGATTCGAAGAAAATCACCTTACTATAGCTCAGCCGATTCAGAGCTGTGAAAATCAGAAATCTGCAATTGTGCTCCGATTGCGGTTCTTGATACCTTAAATGATAGGTCACGAGACCTGTAATTGCTATACCATACATTTCGAAGAAAGTTCGATTCGAAGAAAATCACCTTACTATAGCTCAGCCGATTCAGAGCTGTAAAAATCCGAAATCTGCAATTGTGCTCCGATTGCGGTTCTTGATACCTCAAATGATAGGTCACGAGACCTGTAATTGCTATACCATACATTTCGAAGAAAGTTCGATTCGAAGAAAATCACCTTACTATATATAGCTCAGCCGATTCAGAGCTGTAAAAATCCGAAATCTGCAATTGTGCTCCGATTGCGGTTCTTGATACCTCAAATGATAGGTCTCGGGACTTGTAATTGTTATGCCAAACCGCATTATAATTGGTTGATTATTTCCATACATTTCACAGAAAAATCGATTCGAAGAAAATCACCTTACTATAGCTCAGCCGATTCAGAGCTGTAAAAATCCGAAATCTGCAATTGTGCTCCGATTGCGGTTCTTGATACCTTAAATGATAGGTCACGAGACCTGTAATTGCTATACCATACATTTCGAAGAAAGTTCGATTCGAAGAAAATCACCTTACTATAGCTCAGCCGATTCAGAGCTGTAAAAATCCGAAATCTGCAATTGTGCTCCGATTGCGGTTCTTGATACCTCAAATGATAGGTCACGAGACCTGTAATTGCTATACCATACATTTCGAAGAAAGTTCGATTCGAAGAAAATCACCTTACTATAGCTCAGCCGATTCAGAGCTATAAAAATCCGAAATCTGCAATTGAGCTCCGATTGCGGTTCTTGATACATCAAATGATAGGTCACGAGACCTGTAATTGCTATACTATACATTTCGAAGAAAGTTCGATTCGAAGAAAATCACCTTACTATAGCTCAGCCGATTCAGAGCTGTAAAAATCCGAAATCTGCAATTGTGCTCCGATTGCGGTTCTTGATACCTCAAATTATAGGTCACGAGACCTGTAATTGCTATACCATACATTTCGAAGAAAGTTCGATTCGAAGAAAATCACCTTACTAGCTCAGCCGATTCAGAGCTGTAAAAATCCGAAATCTGCAATTGTGCTCCAATTGCGGTCCTTGATACCTCAAATGATAGGTCTCGGGACTTGTAATTGTTATGCCAAACCGCATTAAAATTGGTTGATTATTTCCATACATTTCACAGAAAAATCGATTCGAAGAAAATCACCTTACAATAGCTCAGCCGATTCAGAGCTGTAAAAATTCGAAATCTGCAATTGTGCTCCGATTGCGGTTCTTGATACCTTAAATGATAGGTCACGAGACCTGTAATTGCTATACCATACATTTCGAAGAAAGTTCGATTCGAAGAAAATCACCTTACTATAGCTCAGCCGATTCAGAGCTGTAAAAATCCGAAATCTGCAATTGTGCTCCGATTGCGCTTCTTGATACCTCAAATGATAGGTCTCGGGACTTGTAATTGTTATGCCAAACCGCATTAAAATTGGTTGATTATTTCCATACATTTCACAGAAAAATCGATTCGAAGAAAATCACCTTACTATAGTTCAGCCGATTCAGAGCTGTAAAAATCCGAAATCTGCAATTGTGCTCCGATTGCGGTTCTTGATACCTCAAATGATAGGTCACGAGACCTGTAATTGCTATACCATACATTTCGAAGAAAGTTCGATTCGAAGAAAATCACCTTACTATAGCTCAGCCGATTCAGAGCTGTAAAAATCCGAAATCTGCAATTGTGCTCCGATTGCGGTTCTTGATACCTCAAATGATAGGTCACGAGACCTGTAATTGCTATACCATACATTTCGAAGAAAGTTCGATTCGAAGAAAATCACCTTATTAGCTCAGCCGATTCAGAGCTGTAAAAATCCGAAATCTGCAATTGTGCTCCGATTGCGGTTCTTGATACCTTAAATGATAGGTCACGAGACCTGTAATTGCTATACCATACATTTCGAAGAAAGTTCGATTCGAAGAAAATCACCTTACTATAGCTCAGCCGATTCAGAGCTGTAAAAATCCGAAATCTGCAATTGTGCTCCGATTGCGGTTCTTGATACCTCAAATGATAGGTCACGAGACCTGTAATTGCTATACCATACATTTCGAAGAAAGTTCGATTCGAAGAAAATCACCTTACTATAGCTCAGCCGATTCAGAGCTGTAAAAATCAGAAATCTGCAATTGTGCTCCGATTGCGGTTCTTGATACCTCAAATGATAGGTCACGAGACCTGTAATTGCTATACCATACATTTCGAAGAAAGTTCGATTCGAAGAAAATCACCTTACTAGCTCAGCCGATTCAGAGCTGTAAAAATCCGAAATCTGCAATTGTGCTCCGATTGCGGTTCTTGATACCTTAAATGATAGGTCACGAGACCTGTAATTGCTATACCATACATTTCGAAGAAAGTTCGATTCGAAGAAAATCACCTTACTAGATCAGCCGATTCAGAGCTGTAAAAATCCGAAATCTGCAATTGTGCTCCAATTGCGGTTCTTGATACCTCAAATGATAGGTCTCGGGACTTGTAATTGTTATGCCAAACCGCATTAAAATTGGTTGATTATTTCCATACATTTCACAGAAAAATCGATTCGAAGAAAATCACCTTACTATAGCTCAGCCGATTCAGAGCTGTGAAAATCAGAAATCTGCAATTGTGCTCCGATTGCGGTTCTTGATACCTTAAATGATAGGTCACGAGACCTGTAATTGCTATACCATACATTTCGAAGAAAGTTCGATTCGAAGAAAATCACCTTACTATAGCTCAGCCGATTCAGAGGTGTAAAAATCCGAAATCTGCAATTGTGCTCCGATTGCGGTTCTTGAAACCTTAAATGATAGGTCACGAGACCTGTAATTGCTACACCATACATTTCGAAGAAAGTTCGATTCGAAGAAAATCACCTTACTATAGCTCAGCCGATTCAGAGCTGTAAAAATCCGAAATCTGCAATTGTGCTCCGATTGCGGTTCTTGATACCTTAAATGATAGGTCACGAGACCTGTAATTGCTATACCATACATTTCGAAGAAAGCTCGATTCGAAGAAAATCACCTTACTATATGTAGCTCAGCCGATTCAGAGGTGTAAAAATCCGAAATCTGCAATTGTGCTCCGATTGCGGTTCTTGATACCTTAAATGATAGGTCACGAGACCTGTAATTGCTACACCATACATTTAGAAAAAAGTTCGATTCGAAGAAAATCACCTTACTATAGCTCAGCCGATTCAGAGCTGTAAAAATCCGAAATCTGCAATTGTGCTCGAAATGTATGGTATAGCAATTACAGGTCAGTATAGCTCAGCCGATTCAGAGCTGTAAAAATTCGAAATCTGCAATTGTGCTCCGATTGCGGTTCTTGATACCTTAAATGATAGGTCACGAGACCTGTAATTGCTATACCATACATTTCGAAGAAAGTTCGATTCGAAGAAAATCACCTTACTATAGCTCAGCCGATTCAGAGCTGTAAAAATCCGAAATCTGCAATTGTGCTCCGATTGCGCTTCTTGATACCTCAAATGATAGGTCTCGGGACTTGTAATTGTTATGCCAAACCGCATTAAAATTGGTTGATTATTTCCATACATTTCACAGAAAAATCGATTCGAAGAAAATCACCTTACTATAGTTCAGCCGATTCAGAGCTGTAAAAATCCGAAATCTGCAATTGTGCTCCGATTGCGGTTCTTGATACCTCAAATGATAGGTCACGAGACCTGTAATTGCTATACCATACATTTCGAAGAAAGTTCGATTCGAAGAAAATCACCTTACTATAGCTCAGCCGATTCAGAGCTGTAAAAATCCGAAATCTGCAATTGTGCTCCGATTGCGGTTCTTGATACCTCAAATGATAGGTCACGAGACCTGTAATTGCTATACCATACATTTCGAAGAAAGTTCGATTCGAAGAAAATCACCTTATTAGCTCAGCCGATTCAGAGCTGTAAAAATCCGAAATCTGCAATTGTGCTCCGATTGCGGTTCTTGATACCTTAAATGATAGGTCACGAGACCTGTAATTGCTATACCATACATTTCGAAGAAAGTTCGATTCGAAGAAAATCACCTTACTATAGCTCAGCCGATTCAGAGCTGTAAAAATCCGAAATCTGCAATTGTGCTCCGATTGCGGTTCTTGATACCTCAAATGATAGGTCACGAGACCTGTAATTGCTATACCATACATTTCGAAGAAAGTTCGATTCGAAGAAAATCACCTTACTATAGCTCAGCCGATTCAGAGCTGTAAAAATCAGAAATCTGCAATTGTGCTCCGATTGCGGTTCTTGATACCTCAAATGATAGGTCACGAGACCTGTAATTGCTATACCATACATTTCGAAGAAAGTTCGATTCGAAGAAAATCACCTTACTAGCTCAGCCGATTCAGAGCTGTAAAAATCCGAAATCTGCAATTGTGCTCCGATTGCGGTTCTTGATACCTTAAATGATAGGTCACGAGACCTGTAATTGCTATACCATACATTTCGAAGAAAGTTCGATTCGAAGAAAATCACCTTACTAGATCAGCCGATTCAGAGCTGTAAAAATCCGAAATCTGCAATTGTGCTCCAATTGCGGTTCTTGATACCTCAAATGATAGGTCTCGGGACTTGTAATTGTTATGCCAAACCGCATTAAAATTGGTTGATTATTTCCATACATTTCACAGAAAAATCGATTCGAAGAAAATCACCTTACTATAGCTCAGCCGATTCAGAGCTGTGAAAATCAGAAATCTGCAATTGTGCTCCGATTGCGGTTCTTGATACCTTAAATGATAGGTCACGAGACCTGTAATTGCTATACCATACATTTCGAAGAAAGTTCGATTCGAAGAAAATCACCTTACTATAGCTCAGCCGATTCAGAGGTGTAAAAATCCGAAATCTGCAATTGTGCTCCGATTGCGGTTCTTGATACCTTAAATGATAGGTCACGAGACCTGTAATTGCTACACCATACATTTCGAAGAAAGTTCGATTCGAAGAAAATCACCTTACTATAGCTCAGCCGATTCAGAGCTGTAAAAATCCGAAATCTGCAATTGTGCTCCGATTGCGGTTCTTGATACCTTAAATGATAGGTCACGAGACCTGTAATTGCTATACCATACATTTCGAAGAAAGCTCGATTCGAAGAAAATCACCTTACTATATGTAGCTCAGCCGATTCAGAGGTGTAAAAATCCGAAATCTGCAATTGTGCTCCGATTGCGGTTCTTGATACCTTAAATGATAGGTCACGAGACCTGTAATTGCTACACCATACATTTCGAAAAAAGTTCGATTCGAAGAAAATCACCTTACTATAGCTCAGCCGATTCAGAGCTGTAAAAATCCGAAATCTGCAATTGTGCTCGAAATGTATGGTATAGCAATTACAGGTCTCGTGACCTATCATTTGAGGTATCAAGAACCGCAATCGGAGCACAATTGCAGATTTCGGATTTTTACAGCTCTGAATCGGCTGAGCTATAGTAAGGTGATTTTCTTCGAATCGAACGGTCTTCGATTTGTATGGTATAGCAATTACAGGTCTCGTGACCTATCATTTAAAGTATCAAGAACCGCAATCGGAGCACAATTGCAGATTTCGGATTTTCACAGCTCTGAATCGGCTGAGCTATATTAAGGTGATTTTCTTCGAATCGAACTTTCTTCGAAATGTATGGTATAGCAATTACAGGTCTCGTGACCTATCATTTAAGGTATCAAGAACCGCAATCGGAGCACAATTGCAGATTTCGGATTTTTACAGCTCTGAATCGGCTGAGCTATAGTAAGGTGATTTTCTTCGAATCGAACTTTCTTCGAAATGTATGGTATTGCAATTACAGGTCTCGTGACCTATCATTTAAGGTCACAATTGCAGATTTCGGATTTTTACAGCTCTGAATCGGCTGAACTATAGTAAGTTGATTTTCTTCGAATCGAACTTTCTTCGAAATGTATGGTATAGCAATTACAGGTCTCGTGACCTATCATTTGAGGTATCAAGAAACGCAATCGGAGCACAATTGCAGATTTCGGATTTTTACAGCTCTGAATCGGCTGAGCTATATTAAGGTCATTTTCTTCGAATCGAACTTTCTTCGAAATGTATGGTATAGCAATTACAGGTCTCGTGACCTATCATTTAAGGTATCAAGAACCTCTGAATCGGCTGAGCTATAGTAAGGTGATTTTCTTCGAATCGAACTTTCTTCGAAATGTATGGTATAGCAATTACAGGTCTCGTGACCTATCATTTGAGGTATATCAGGAACCGCAATCGGAGCACAATTGCAGATTTCGGATTTTTACAGCTCTGAATCGGCTGAGCTATAGTAAGGTGATTTTCTTCGAATCGATTTTTCTGTGAAATGTATGGAAATAATCAACCAATTTTAATGCGGTTTGGCATAACAATTACAAGTCCCGAGACCTATCATTTGAGGTATCAAGGACCGCAATCGGAGCACAATTGCAGATTTCGGATTTTTACAGCTCTGAATCGGCTGAGTTATAAGTAAGGTGATTTTCTTCGAAACGATTATTCTGTTAAATGTATGGAAATAATCAACCAATTTCAATGCGGTTTGGCATAACAATTACAAGTCCCGAGACCTATCATTTAAGGTATCAAGAACCGCAATCGGAGCACAATTGCAGATTTCGGATTTTTACAGCTCTGAATCGGCTGAGCTATAGTAAGGTGATTTTCTTCGAATCGATTTTTCTGTGAAATGTATGGAAATAATCAACCAATTTTAATGCGGTTTGGCATAACAACTACAAGTCCCGAGACCTATCATTTGAGGTATCAAGAACCGCAATCGGAGCACAATTGCAGATTTCGGATTTTTACAGCTCTGAATCGGCTGAGCTATAGTAAGGTAATTTTCTTCGAATCGAACTTTCTTTGAAATGTATGGTATAGCAATTACAGGTCTCGTGACCTATCATTTAAGGTATCAAGAACCGCAATCGGAGCACAATTGCAGATTTCGGATTTTTACAGCTCTGAATCGGCTGAGCTTATAGTAAGGTGATTTTCTTCGAATCGATTTTTCTGTGAAATGTATGGAAATAATCAACCAATTTTAATGCGGTTTGGCATAACAATTACAAGTCCCGAGACCTATCATTTGAGGTATCAAGAACCGCAATCGGAGCACAATTGCAGATTTCAGATTTTTACAGCTCTGAATCGGCTGAGCTATAGTTAGGTGATTTTCTTCGAATCGAACTTTCTTCGAAATGTATGGTATAGCAATTACAGGTCTCGTGACCTATCATTTGAGGTATCAAGAACCGCAATCGGAGCACAATTTCAGATTTCGGATTTTTACAGCTCTGAATCGGCTGAGCTATAGTAAGGTGATTTTCTTCGAATCGAACTTTCTTCGAAATGTATGGTATAGCAATTACAGGTCTCGTGACCTATCATTTGAGGTATCAAGAACCGCAATCAGAGCACAATTGCAGATTTCGGATTTTTACAGCTCTGAATCGGCTGAGCTATAGTAAGGTGATTTTCTTCGAATCGAACTTTCTTCGAAATGTATGGTATAGCAATTATAGGTCTCGTGACCTATCATTTAAGGTATCAAGAACCGCAATCGGAGCACAATTGCAGATTTCGGATTTTTACAGTTCTGAATCGGCTGAGCTATAGTAAGATGATTTTCTTCGAATCGAACTTTCTTCGAAATGTATGGTACATCAATTACAGGTCTCGTGACCTATCATTTGAGGTATCAAGAACCGCAATCGGAGCACAATTGCAGATTTCGGATTTTTCCAGCTCTGAATCGGCTGAGCTACAGTAAGATGATTTTCTTCGAATCGAACTTTCTTCGAAATGTATGGTATATCAATTACAGGTCTCGTGACCTATCATTTGAGGTATCAGGAACCGCAATCAGAGCACAATTGCAGATTTCGGATTTTTCCAGCTCTGAATCGGCTGAGCTATAGTAAGGTGATTTTCTTCGAATCGAACTTTCTTCGAAATGTATGGTATAGCAATTACAGGTCATGTGACCTATCATTTAAGGTATCAAGAACCGCAATCGGAGCACAATTGCAGATTTACCGGATTTTTACAGCTCTGAATCGGCTGAGCTATAGTAAGGTGATTTTCTTCGAATCGATTTTTCTGTGAAATGTATGGAAATAATCAACCAATTTTAATGCGGTTCGGCATAACAATTACAAGTCCCGAGACCTATCATTTGAGGTATCAAGGACCGCAATCGGAGCACAATTGCAGATTTCGGATTTTTACAGCTCTGAATCGGCTGAGCTATAGTAAGGTGATTTTCTTCGAATCGATTTTTCTGTGAAATGTATGGAAATAATCAACCAATTTTAATGCGGTTTAGCATAACAATTACAAGGCCCGAGACCTATCATTTGAGGTATCAAGGACCGCAATCGGAGCACAATTGAAGATTTCGGATTTTTACAGCTCTGAATCGGCTGAGCTATAGTAAGGTGATTTTCTTCGAATCGAACTTTCTTCGAAATGTATGGTATAGCAATTACAGGTCTCGTGACCTATCATTTAAGGTATCAAGAACCGCAATCGGAGCACAATTGCAGATTTCGGATTTTTACAGCTCTGAATCGGCTGAGCTATAGTAAGGTGATTTTCTTCGAATCGATTTTTCTGTGAAATGTATGGAAATAATCAACCAATTTCAATGCGGTTTGGCATAACAATTACAAGTCCCGAGACCTATCATTTGAGGTATCAAGGACCGCAATCGGAGCACAATTGCAGATTTCGGATTTTTACAGCTCTGAATCGGCTGAGCTATAGTAAGGTGATTTTCTTCGAATCGAACTTTCTTCGAAATGTATGGTATAGCAATTACAGGTCTCGTGACCTATCATTTGAGGTATCAAGAACCGCAATCGGAGCACAATTGCAGATTTCGGATTTTTACAGCTCTGAATCGGCTGAGCTATAGTAAGGTAATTTTCTTCGAATCGAACTTTCTTCGAAATGTATGGTATAGCAATTACAGGTCTCGTGACCTATCATTTAAGGTATCAAGAACCGCAATCGGAGCACAATTGCAGATTTCGGATTTTTACAGCTCTGAATCGGCTGAGCTATAGTAAGGTGATTTTCTTCGAATCGAACTTTCTTCGAAATGTATGGTATAGCAATTACAGGTCTCGTGACCTATCATTTAAGGTATCAAGAACCGCAATCGGAGCACAATTGCAGATTTCGGATTTTTACAGCTCTGAATCGGCTGAGCAAGGTGATTTTCTTCGAATCGATTTTTCTGTGAAATGTATGGAAATAATCAACCAATTTTAATGCGGTTTGGCATAACAATTACAAGTCCCGAGACCTATCATTTAAGGTATCAAGAACCGCAATCGGAGCACAATTGCAGATTTCGGATTTTTACAGCTCTGAATCGGCTGAGCTATAAGTAAGGTGATTTTCTTCGAATCGAACTTTCTTCGAAATGTATGGTATAGCAATTACAGGTCTCGTGACCTATCATTTGAGGTATCAAGAACCGCAATCGGAGCACAATTGCAGATTTCGGATTTTTACAGCTCTGAATCGGCTGAGCTATAGTAAGGTGAATTTCTTCGAATCGAAGTTTCTTCGAAATGTATGGTATAGCAATTACAGGTCTCGTGACCTATCATTTAAGGTATCAAGAACCGCAATCGGAGCACAATTGCAGATTTCGGATTTTTACAGCTCTGAATCGGCTGAGCTATAGTAAGGTGATTTTCTTCGAATCGATTTTTCTGTGAAATGTATGGAAATAATCAACCAATTTTAATGCGGTTTAGCATAACAATTACAAGGCCCGAGACCTATCATTTGAGGTATCAAGGACCGCAATCGGAGCACAATTGCAGATTTCGGATTTTTACAGCTCTGAATCGGCTGAGCTATAGTAAGGTGATTTTCTTCGAATCGAACTTTCTTCGAAATGCATGGTATAGCAATTACAGGTCTCGTGACCTATCATTTAAGGTATCAAGAACCGCAATCGGAGCACAATTGCAGATTTCGGATTTTTACAGCTCTGAATCGGCTGAGCTATAGTAAGGTGATTTTCTTCGAATCGATTTTTCTGTGAAATGTATGGAAATAATCAACCAATTTTAATGCGGTTTGGCATAACAATTACAAGTCCCGAGACCTATCATTTGAGGTATCAAGAACCGCAATCGGAGCACAATTGCAGATTTCGGATTTTTACAGCTCTGAATCGGCTGAGCTATAGTAAGGTGATTTTCTTCGAATCGAACTTTCTTCGAAATGTATGGTATAGCAATTACAGGTCTCGTGACCTATCATTTGAGGTATCAAGAACCGCAATCGGAGCACAATTGCAGATTTCGGATTTTTACAGCTCTGAATCGGCTGAGCTATAGTAAGGTGATTTTCTTCGAATCGAACTTTCTTCGAAATGTATGGTATAGCAATTACAGGTCTCGTGACCTATCATTTGAGGTATCAAGAACCGCAATCGGAGCACAATTGCAGATTTCGGATTTTTACAGCTCTGAATCGGCTGAGCTATAGTAAGGTGATTTTCTTCGAATCGAACTTTCTTCGAAATGTATGGTATAGCAATTACAGGTCTCGTGACCTATCATTTGAGGTATCAAGAACCGCAATCGGAGCACAATTGCAGATTTCGGATTTTTACAGCTCTGAATCGGCTGAGCTATAGTAAGGTGATTTTCTTCGAATCGATTTTTCTGTGAAATGTATGGTATAGAAATTACAGGTCTCGTGACCTATCATTTAAGGTATCAAGAACCGCAATCGGAGCACAATTGCAGATTTCGGATTTTTACAGCTCTGAATCGGCTGAGCTATAGTAAGGTGATTTTCTTCGAATCGAACGGTCTTCGAAATGTATGGTATAGCAATTACAGGTCTCGTGACCTATCATTTGAGGTATCAAGAACCGCAATCGGAGCACAATTGCAGATTTCGGATTTTTACAGCTCTGAATCGGCTGAGCTATAGTAAGGTGATTTTCTTCGAATCGAATTTTCTTCGAAATGTATGGTATAGAAATTACAGGTCTCGTGACCTATCATTTGAGGTATCAAGAACCGCAATCGGAGCACAATTGCAGATTTCGGATTTTTACAGCTCTGAATCGGCTGAGCTATAGTAAGGTGATTTTCTTCGAATCGAACTTTCTTCGAAATGTATGGTATAGAAATTACAGGTCTCGTGACCTATCATTTAAGGTATCAAGAACCGCAATCGGAGCACAATTGCAGATTTCGGATTTTTACAGCTCTGAATCGGCTGAGCTAGTGATTTTCTTCGAATCGAACGGTCTTCGAAATGTATGGTATAGCAATTACAGGTCTCGTGACCTATCATTTAAGGTATCAAGAACCGCAATCGGAGCACAATTGCAGATTCCGGATTTTTACAGCTCTGAATCGGCTGAGCTATAGTAAGGTGATTTTCTTCGAATCGAACTTTCTTCGAAATGTATGGTATAGCAATTACAGGTCTCGTGACCTATCATTTGAGGTATCAAGAACCGCAATCGGAGCACAATTGCAGATTTCGGATTTTTACAGCTCTGAATCGGCTAGGCTATAGTAAGGTGATTTTCTTCGAAGCGATTTTTCTGTGAAATGTATGGAAATAATCAACCAATTTTATTGCGGTTTGGCATAACAATTACAAGTCCCGAGACCTATCATTTGAGGTATCAAGAACCGCAATCGGAGCACAATTGCAGATTTCGGATTTTTACAGCTCTGAATCGGCTGAGCTATAGTAAGGTGATTTTCTTCGAATCGATTTTTCTGTGAAATGTATGGAAATAATCAACCAATTTTAATGCGGTTTGGCATAACAATTACAAGTCCCGAGACCTATCATTTAAGGTATCAAGAACCGCAATCGGAGCACAATTGCAGATTTCGGATTTTTACAGCTCTGAATCGGCTGAGCTATAAGTAAGGTGATTTTCTTCGAATCGAACTTTCTTCGAAATGTATGGTATAGCAATTACAGGTCTCGTGACCTATCATTTGAGGTATCAAGAACTGCAATCGGAGCACAATTGCAGATTTCTGATTTTCACAGCTCTGAATCGGCTGAGCTATAGTAAGGTGATTTTCTTCGAAGCGATTTTTCTGTGAAATGTATGGAAATAATCAACCAATTTTAATGCGGTTTGGCATAACAACTACAAGTCCCGAGACCTATCATTTGAGGTATGAAGAACCGCAATCGGAGCACAATTGCAGATTTCGGATTTTTACAGCTCTGAATCGGCTGAGCTACAGTAAGGTGATTTTCTTCGAATCGAACTTTCTTCGAAATGTATGGTATAGCAATTACAGGTCTCGTGACCTATCATTTAAGGTATCAAGAACCGCAATCGGAGCACAATTGCAGATTTCGGATTTTTACAGCTCTGAATCGGCTGAGCTATAATAAGGTGGTTTTCTTCGAATCGAACTTTCTTCGAAATGTATGGAAATAATCAACCAATTTTAATGCGGTTTGGCATAACAATAACAAGTCCCGAGACCTATCATTTGAGGTATCAAGAACCGCAATCGGAGCACAATTGCAGATTTCGGATTTTTACAGCTCTGAATCGGCTGAGCTATAGTAAGGTGATTTTCTTCGAATCGAACTTTCTTCGAAATGTATGGTATAGCAATTACAGGTCTCGTGACCTATCATTTAAGGTATCAAGAACCGCAATCGGAGCACAATTGCAGATTTCGGATTTTCACAGCTCTGAATCGGCTGAGCTATAGTAAGGTGATTTTCTTCGAATCGAACGGTCTTCGAAATGTATGGTATAGCAATTACAGGTCTCGTGACCTATCATTTGAGGTATCAAGAACCGCAATCGGAGCACAATTGCAGATTTCGGATTTTTACAGCTCTGAATCGGCTGAGCTATAGTAAGGTGATTTTCTTCGAATAGAATTTTCTTCGAAATGTATGGTATAGAAATTACAGGTCTCGTGACCTATCATTTGAGGTATCAAGAACCGCAATCGGAGCACAATTGCAGATTTCGGATTTTTACAGCTCTGAATCGGCTGAGCTATAGTAAGGTGATTTTCTTTGAATCGAACTTTCTTCGAAATGTATGGTATAGCAATTATAGGTCTCGTGACCTATCATTAAAGGTATCAAGAACCGCAATCGGAGCACAATTGCAGATTTCGGATTTTTACAACTCTGAATCGGCTGAGCTATAGTAAGGTGATTTTCTTCGAATCGAACTTTCTTCGAAATGTATGGTATAGCAATTATAGGTCTCGTGACCTATCATTAAAGGTATCAAGAACCGCAATCGGAGCACAATTGCAGATTTCGGATTTTTACAACTCTGAATCGGCTGAGCTATAGTAAGGTGATTTTCTTCGAATCGAACTTTCTTCGAAATGTATGGTATAGCAATTATAGGTCTCGTGACCTATCATTAAAGGTATCAAGAACCGCAATCGGAGCACAATTGCAGATTTCGGATTTTTACAACTCTGAATCGGCTGAGCTATAGTAAGGTGATTTTCTTCGAATCGAACTTTCTTCGAAATGTATGGTATAGCAATTATAGGTCTCGTGACATATCATTTAAGGTATCAAGAACCGCAATCGGAGCACAATTGCAGATTTCGGATTTTTACAGCTCTGAATCGGCTGAGCTATAATAAGGTGGTTTTCTTCGAATCGAACTTTCTTCGAAATGTATGGAAATAATCAACCAATTTTAATGCGGTTTGGCATAACAATAACAAGTCCCGAGACCTATCATTTGAGGTATCAAGAACCGCAATCGGAGCACAATTGCAGATTTCGGATTTTTACAGCTCTGAATCGGCTGAGTTTATAGTAAGGTGATTTTCTTCGAATCGAACTTTCTTCGAAATGTATGGTATAGCAATTACAGGTCTCGTGACCTATCATTTAAGGTATCAAGAACCGCAATCGGAGCACAATTGCAGATTTCGGATTTTTACAGCTCTGAATCGGCTGAGCTATAATAAGGTGATTTTCTTCGAAGCGATTTTTCTGTGAAATGTATGGAAATAATCAACCAATTTTAATGCGGTTTGGCATAACAACTACAAGTCCCGAGACCTATCATTTGAGGTATGAAGAACCGCAATCGGAGCACAATTGCAGATTTCGGATTTTTACAGCTCTGAATCGGCTGAGCTACAGTAAGGTGATTTTCTTCGAATCGAACTTTCTTCGAAATGTATGGTATAGCAATTACAGGTCTCGTGACCTATCATTTAAGGTATCCAGAACCGCAATCGGAGCACAATTGCAGATTTCGGATTTTTACAGCTCTGAATCGGCTGAGCTATAATAAGGTGGTTTTCTTCGAATCGAACTTTCTTCGAAATGTATGGAAATAATCAACCAATTTTAATGCGGTTTGGCATAACAATAACAAGTCCCGAGACCTATCATTTGAGGTATCAAGAACCGCAATCGGAGCACAATTGCAGATTTCGGATTTTTACAGCTCTGAATCGGCTGAGCTATAGTAAGGTGATTTTCTTCGAATCGAACTTTCTTCGAAATGTATGGTATAGCAATTACAGGTCTCGTGACCTATCATTTAAGGTATCAAGAACCGCAATCGGAGCACAATTGCAGATTTCGGATTTTTACAGCTCTGAATCGGCTGAGCTATAGTAAGGTGATTTTCTTTGAATCGAACTTTCTTCGAAATGTATGGTATAGCAATTATAGGTCTCGTGACCTATCATTAAAGGTATCAAGAACCGCAATCGGAGCACAATTGCAGATTTCGGATTTTTACAACTCTGAATCGGCTGAGCTATAGTAAGGTGATTTTCTTCGAATCGAACTTTCTTCGAAATGTATGGTATAGCAATTATAGGTCTCGTGACCTATCATTTAAGGTATCAAGAACCGCAATCGGAGCACAATTGCAGATTTCGGATTTTTACAGCTCTGAATCGGCTGAGCTATAGTAAGGTGATTTTCTTCGAATCGAACTTTCTTCGAAATGTATGGTATAGCAATTACAGGTCTCGTGACCTATCATTTAAGGTATCAAGAACCGCAATCGGAGCACAATTGCAGATTTCGGATTTTTACAGCTCTGAATCGGCTGAGCTATAGTAAGGTGATTTTCTTCGAATCGAACTTTCTTCGAAATGTATGGTATAGCAATTACAGGTCTCGTGACCTATCATTTAAGGTATCAAGAACCGCAATCGGAGCACAATTGCAGATTTCGAATTTTTACAGCTCTGAATCGGCTGAGCTGTAAGTGATTTTCTTCGAAACGAACTTTCTTCGAAATGTATGGTATAGCAATTACAGGTCTCGTGACCTATCATTTGAGGTATCAAGAACCGCAATCGGAGCACAATTGCAGATTTCGGATTTTTACAGCTCTGAATCGGCTAGGCTATAGTAAGGTGATTTTCTTCGAAGCGATTTTTCTGTGAAATGTATGGAAATAATCAACCAATTTTATTGCGGTTTGGCGTAACAATTACAAGTCCCGAGACCTATCATTTGAGGTATCAAGAACCGCAATCGGAGCACAATTGCAGATTTCGGATTTTTACAGCTCTGAATCGGCTGAGCTATAATAAGGTGATTTTCTTCGAATCGAACTTTCTTCGAAATGTATGGTATAGCAATTACAGGTCTCGTGACCTATCATTTATGGTATCAAGAACCGCAATCGGAGCACAATTGCAGATTTCGGATTTTTACAGCTCTGAATCGGCTGAGCTATAGTAAGATGATTTTCTTCGAATCGAACTTTCTTCGAAATGTATGGTATAGCAATTACAGGTCTCGTGACCTATCATTTGAGGTATCAAGAACCGCAATCGGAGCACAATTACAGATTTCGGATTTTTACAGCTCTGAATCGGCTGAGCTATAGTAAGATGATTTTCTTCGAATCGAACTTTCTTCGAAATGTATGGTATAGCAATTACAGGTCTCGTGACCTATCATTTGAGGTATCAAGAACCGCAATCAGAGCACAATTGCAGATTTCGGATTTTTACAGCTCTGAATCGGCTGAGCTATATTAAGGTGATTTTCTTCGAATCGAACTTTCTTCGAAATGTATGGTATAGCAATTACAGGTCTCGTGACCTATCATTTGAGGTATCAAGGAACCCAATCGGAGCACAATTGCAGATTTCGGATTGTTACAGCTCTGAATCGGCTGAGCTATAGTAAGTTGATTTTCTTCGAATCGAACTTCCTTCGAAATGTATGGTATAGCAATTACAGGTCTCGTGACCTATCATTTAAGGTATCAAGAACCGCAATCGGAGCACAATTGCAGATTTCGGATTTTTACAGCTCTGAATCGGCTGAGCTATGGTAAGGAGATTTTCTTCGAACCGAATTTTCTTCGAAATGTATGGTATAGCAATTACAGGTCTCGTGACCTATCATTTAAGGTATCAAGAAACCCAATCGGAGCACAATTGCAGATTTCGGATTGTTACAGCTCTGAATCGGCTGAGCTATAGTAAGGTGATTTTCTTCGAATCGAACTTTCTTCGAAATGTATGGTATAGCAATTACAGGTCTCGTGACCTATCATTTGAGGTATCAAGAACCGCAATCGGAGCACAATTGCAGATTTCGGATTTTTACAGTTCTGAATCGGCTGAGCTATAGTAAGGTGATTTTCTTCGAATCGATTTTTCTGTGAAATGTATGGAAATAATCAACCAATTTTAATGCGGTTTGGCATAACAATTACAAGTCCCGAGACCTATCATTTGAGGTATCAAGAACCGCAATCGGAGCACAATTGCAGATTTCGGATTTTTACAGCTCTGAATCGGCTGAGCTATAGTAAGGTGATTTTCTTCGAATCGAACTTTCTTCGAAATGTATGGTATAGCAATTACAGGTCTCGTGACCTATCATTTAAGGTATCAAGAACCGCAATTGGAGCACAATTGCAGATTTCGGATTTTTACAGCTCTAAATCGGCTGAGCTATAGTAAGGTGATTTTCTTCGAATCGAACTTTCTTCGAAATGTATGGTATAGCAATTACAGGTCTCGTGACCTATCATTTGAGGTATCAAGAACCGCAATCGGAGCACAATTGCAGATTTCGGATTTTTACAGCTCTGAATCGGCTGAGCTATAGTAAGGTGATTTTCTTCGAATCGAACTTTCTTCGAAATGTATGGTATAGCAATTACAGGTCTCGTGACCTATCATTTAAGGTATCAAGAACCGCAATTGGAGCACAATTGCAGATTTCGGATTTTTACAGCTCTGAATCGGCTGAGCTATAGTAAGGTGATTTTCTTCGAATCGAACTTTCTTCGAAATGTATGGTATAGCAATTACAGGTCTCGTGACCTATCATTTAAGGTATCAAGAACCGCAATTGGAGCACAATTGCAGATTTCGGATTTTTACAGCTCTAAATCGGCTGAGCTATAGTAAGGTGATTTTCTTCGAATCGAACTTTCTTCGAAATGTATGGTATAGCAATTACAGGTCTCGTGACCTATCATTTGAGGTATCAAGAACCGCAATCGGAGCACAATTGCAGATTTCGGATTTTTACAGCTCTGAATCGGCTGAGCTATAGTAAGGTGATTTTCTTCGAATCGAACTTTCTTCGAAATGTATGGTATAGCAATTACAGGTCTCGTGACCTGTCATTTAAGGTATCAAGAACCGCAATCGGAGCACAATTGCAGATTTCGGATTTTTACAGCTCTGAATCGGCTGAGCTATAGTAAGGTGATTTTCTTCGAATCGAACTTTCTTCGAAATGTATGGTATAGCAATTACAGGTCTCGTGACCTATCATTTAAGGTATCAAGAACCGCAATCGGAGCACAATTGCAGATTTCGGATTTTTACAGCTCTGAATCGGCTGAGCTTGTAAGGTGATTTTCTTCGAATCGAACTTTCTTCGAAATGTATGGTATAGCAATTACAGGTCTCGTGACCTGTCATTTAAGGTATCAAGAACCGCAATCGGAGCACAATTGCAGATTTCGGATTTTTACAGCTCTGAATCGGCTGAGCTATAGTAAGGTGATTTTCTTCGAATCGAACTTTGTTCAAAATGTATGGTATAGCAATTACAGGTCTCGTGACCTATCATTTAAGGTATCAAGAACCGCAATTGGAGCACAATTGCAGATTTCGGATTTTTACAGCTCTGAATCGGCTGAGCTATAGTAAAGTGATTTTCTTCGAATCGAACTTTCTTCGAAATGTATGGTATAGCAATTACAGGTCTCGTGACCTATCATATAAGGTATCAAGAACCGCAATCGGAGCACAATTGCAGATTTCGGATTTTTACAGCTCTGAATCGGCTGAGCTTGTAAGGTGATTTTCTTCGAATCGAACTTTCTTCGAAATGTATGGTATAGCAATTACAGGTCTCGTGACCTGTCATTTAAGGTATCAAGAACCGCAATCGGAGCACAATTGCAGATTTCGGATTTTTACAGCTCTGAATCGGCTGAGCTATAGTAAGGTGATTTTCTTCGAATCGAACGTTCTTCGAAATGTATGGTATAGCAATTACAGGTCCCGTTACCTATCATTTGAGGTATCAAGAACCGCAATCGGAGCACAATTGCAGATTTCGGATTTTTACAGCTCTGAATCGGCTGAGCTATAGTAAGGTGATTTTCTTCGAATCGATTTTTCTGTGAAATGTATGGAAATAATCAACCAATTTAAATGCGGTTTGGCATAACAATTACAAGTCCCGAGACCTATCATTTGAGGTATCAAGAACCGCAATCGGAGCACAATTGCCAATTTCGGATTATTACAGCTCTGAATCGGCTGAGCTTGAAAGGTGATTTTCTTCGAATCGAACTTTCTTCGAAATGTATGGTATAGCAATTACAGGTCTCGTGACCTATCATTTGAGGTATCAAGAACCGCAATCGGAGCACAATTGCAGATTTCGGATTTTTACAGCTCTGAATCGGCTGAGCTTGTAAGGTGATTTTCTTCGAATCGAACTTTCTTCGAAATGTATGGTATAGCAATTACAGGTCTCGTGACCTGTCATTTAAGGTATCAAGAACCGCAATCGGAGCACAATTGCAGATTTCGGATTTTTACAGCTCTGAATCGGCTGAGCTATATAGTAAGGTGATTTTCTTCGAATCGAACTTTCTTCGAAATGTATGGTATAGCAATTACAGGTCTCGTGACCTATCATTTAAGGTATCAAGAACCGCAATCGGAGCACAATTGCAGATTTCGGATTTTTACAGCTCTGAATCGGCTGAGCTATAGTAAGGTGATTTTCTTCGAATCGATTTTTCTGTGAAATGTATGGAAATAATCAACTAATTTTAATGCGGTTTAGCATAACAATTACAAGTCCCGAGACCTATCATTTGAGGTATCAAGAACCGCAATCGGAGCACCATTGCAGATTTCGGATTTTTACAGCTCTGAATCGGCTGAGCTATAGTAAGGTGATTTTCTTCGAATCGAACTTTCTTCGAAATGTATGGTATAGCAATTACAGGTCCCGTGACCTATCATTTGAGGTATCAAGAACCGCAATAGGAGCACAATTGCAGATTTCGGATTTTTACAGCTCTGAATTGGCTGAGCTTGTAAGGTGATTTTCTTCGAATCGAACTTTCTTCGAAATGTATGGTATAGCAATTACAGGTCTCGTGACCTATCATTTGAGGTATCAAGAACCGCAATCGGAGCACCATTGCAGATTTCGGATTTTTACAGCTCTGAATCGGCTGAGCTTGTAAGGTGATTTTCTTCGAATCGAACTTTCTTCGAAATGTATGGTATAGCAATTACAGGTCTCGTGACCTATCATTTAAGGTATCAAGAACCGCAATCGGAGCACAATTGCAAATTTCGGATTTTTACAGCTCTGAATCGGCTGAGCTATAGTAAGGTGATTTTCTTCGAATCGAACTTTCTTCGAAATGTATGGTATAGCAATTACAGGTCTCGTGACCTATCATTTAAGGTATCAAGAACCGCAATCGGAGCACAATTGCAGATTTCGGATTTTTACAGCTCTGAATCGGCTGAGCTATAGTAAGGTGATTTTCTTCGAATCGAACTTTCTTCGAAATGTATGGTATAGCAATTACAGGTCTCGTGACCTATCATTTAAGGTATCAAGAACCGCAATCGGAGCACAATTGCAGATTTCGGATTTTTACAGCTCTGAATCGGCTGAGCTATAGTAAGGTGATTTACTTCGAATCGAACTTTCTTCGAAATGTATGGTATAGCAATTACAGGTCTCGTGACCTATCATTTGAGGTATCAAGAACCGAAATCGGAGCACAATTGCAGATTTCGGATTTTTACAGTTCTGAATCGGCTGAGCTATAGTAAGGTGATTTTCTTCGAATCGAACTTTCTTCGAAATGTATGGTATAGCAATTACAGGTCTCGTGACCTATCATTTGAGGTATCAAGAACCGAAATCGGAGCACAATTGCAGATTTCGGATTTTTACAGTTCTGAATCGGCTGAGCTATAGTAAGGTGATTTTCTTCGAATCGAACTTTCTTCGAAATGTATGGTATAGCAATTACAGGTCTCGTGACCTATCATTTAAGGTATCAAGAACCGCAATCGGAGCACAATTGCAGATTTCGGATTTTTCCAGCTCTGAATCGGCTGAGCTATAAGTAAGGTGATTTTCTTCGAATCGAACTTTCTTCGAAATGTATGGTCTAGCAATTACAGGTCTCGTGACCTATCATTTGAGGTATCAAGAACCGCAATCGGAGCACAATTGCAGATTTCGGATTTTTACAGCTCTGAATCGGCTGAGCTATAGTAAGGTGATTTTCTTCGAATCGAACTTTCTTCGAAATGTATGGTATAGCAATTACAGGTCTCGTGACCTATCATTTGAGGTATCAAGAACCGCAATCGGAGCACAATTGCAGATTTCGGATTTTTCCAGCTCTGAATCGGCTGAGCTATAAGTAAGGTGATTTTCTTCGAATCGAACTTTCTTCGAAATGTATGGTCTAGCAATTACAGGTCTCGTGACCTATCATTTGAGGTATCAAGAACCGCAATCGGAGCACAATTGCAGATTTCGGATTTTTACAGCTCTGAATCGGCTGAGCTATAGTAAGGTGATTTTCTTCGAATCGAACTTTCTTCGAAATGTATGGTATAGCAATTACAGGTCTCGTGACCTATCATTTAAGGTATCAAGAACCGCAATCGGAGCACAATTGCAGATTTCGGATTTTTACAGCTCTGAATCGGCTGAGCTTATAGTAAGGTGATTTTCTTCGAATCGAACTTTCTTCAAAATGTATGGTATAGCAATTACAGGTCTCGTGACCTATCATTTAAGGTATCAAGAACCGCAATCGGAGCACAATTGCAGATTTCGGATTTTTACAGCTCTGAATCGGCTGAGCTATAAGTAAGGTGATTTTCTTCGAATCGAACTTTCTTCGAAATGTATGGTCTAGCAATTACAGGTCTCGTGACCTATCATTTGAGGTATCAAGAACCGCAATCGGAGCACAATTGCAGATTTCGGATTTTTACAGCTCTGAATCGGCTGAGCAATAGTAAGGTGATTTACTTCGAATCGAACTTTCTTCGAAATGTATGGTATAGCAATTACAGGTCTCGTGACCTATCATTTGTGGTATCAAGAACCGCAATCGGAGCACAATTGCAGATTTCGGATTTTTCCAGCTCTGAATCGGCTGAGCTATAGTAAGGTGATTTTCTTCGAATCGAACTTTCTTCGAAATGTATGGTATAGCAATTATAGGTCTCGTGACCTATCATTTAAGGTATCAAGAACCGCAATCGGAGCACAATTGCAGATTTCGGATTTTTACAGCTCTGAATCGGCGAGCTATAGTAAGGTGATTTTCTTCGAATCGAACTTTCTTCGAAATGTATGGTATAGCAATTACAGGTCTCGTGACCTATCATTTGAGGTATCAAGAACCGCAATCGGAGCACAATTGCAGATTTCGGATTTTTCCAGCTCTGAATCGGCTGAGCTATAGTAAGGTGATTTTCTTCGAATCGAACTTTCTTCGAAATGTATGGTATAGCAATTATAGGTCTCGTGACCTATCATTTAAGGTATCAAGAACCGCAATCGGAGCACAATTGCAGATTTCGGATTTTTACAGCTCTGAATCGGCTGAGCTATAGTAAGGTGATTTTCTTCGAATCGAACTTTCTTCGAAATGTATGGTATAGCAATTACAGGTCTCGTGACCTATCATTTAAGGTATCAAGAACCGCAATCGGAGCACAATTGCAGATTTCGGATTTTTACAGCTCTGAATCGGCTGAGCTATAGTAAGGTGATTTTCTTCGAATCGAACTTTCTTCGAAATGTATGGTATAGCAATTACAGGTCTCGTGACCTATCATTTAAGGTATCAAGAACCGCAATCGGAGCACAATTGCAGATTTCGAATTTTTACAGCTCTGAATCGGCTGAGCTGTAAGTGATTTTCTTCGAATCGAACTTTCTTCGAAATGTATGGTATAGCAATTACAGGTCTCGTGACCTATCATTTGAGGTATCAAGAACCGCAATCGGAGCACAATTGCAGATTTCGGATTTTTACAGCTCTAAATCGGCTAGGCTATAGTAAGGTGATTTTCTTCGAATCGATTTTTCTGTGAAATGTATGGAAATAATCAACCAATTTTAATGCGGTTTGGCATAGCAATTACAAGTCTCGAGACCTATTATTTAAGGTATCAAGAACCGCAATCGGAGCACAACTGCAGATTTCGGATTTTTACAGCTCTGAATCGGCTGAGCTATAGTAAGGTGATTTTCTTCGAATCGAACTTTCTTCGAAATGTATGGTATAGCAATTACAGGTCTCGTGACCTATCATTTAAGGTATCAAGAACCGCAATCGGAGCACAATTGCAGATTTCGGATTTTTACAGCTCTGAATCGGCTGAGCTATAAGTAAGGTGATTTTCTTCGAATCGAACTTTCTTCGAAATGTATGGTATAGCAATTACAGGTCTCGTGACCTATCATTTAAGGTATCAAGAACCGCAATCGGAGCACAATTGCAGATTTCGAATTTTTACAGCTCTGAATCGGCTGAGCTGTAAGTGATTTTCTTCGAATCGAACTTTCTTCGAAATGTATGGTATAGCAATTACAGGTCTCGTGACCTATCATTTGAGGTATCAAGAACCGCAATCGGAGCACAATTGCAGATTTCGGATTTTTACAGCTCTGAATCGGCTAGGCTATAGTAAGGTGATTTTCTTCGAATCGATTTTTCTGTGAAATGTATGGAAATAATCAACCAATTTTAATGCGGTTTGGCATAGCAATTACAAGTCTCGAGACCTATTATTTAAGGTATCAATAATCGCAATCGGAGCACAACTGCAGATTTCGGATTTTTACAGCTCTGAATCGGCTGAGCTATAGTAAGGTGATTTTCTTCGAATCGAACTTTCTTCGAAATGTATGGTATAGCAATTACAGGTCTCGTGACCTATCATTTAAGGTATCAAGAACCGCAATCGGAGCACAATTGCAGATTTCGGATTTTTACAGCTCTGAATCGGCTGAGCTTATAGTAAGGTGATTTTCTTCGAATCGAATTTTCTTCAAAATGTATGGTATAGCAATTACAGGTCTCGTGACCTATCATTTAAGGTATCAAGAACCGCAATCGGAGCACAATTGCAGATTTCGGATTTTTCCAGCTCTGAATCGGCTGAGCTATAGTAAGGTGATTTTCTTCGAATCGAACTTTCTTCGAAATGTATGGTATAGCAATTATAGGTCTCGTGACCTATCATTTAAGGTATCAAGAACCGCAATCGGAGCACAATTGCAGATTTCGGATTTTTACAGCTCTGAATCGGCTGAGCTATAGTAAGGTGATTTTCTTCGAATCGAACTTTCTTCGAAATGTATGGTATAGCAATTACAGGTCTCGTGACCTATCATTTGAGGTATCAAGAACCGCAATCGGAGCACAATTGCAGATTTCGGATTTTTCCAGCACTGAATCGGCTGAGCTATAGTAAGGTGATTTTCTTCGAATCGAACTTTCTTCGAAATGTATGGTATAGCAATTATAGGTCTCGTGACCTATCATTTAAGGTATCAAGAACCGCAATCGGAGCACAATTGCAGATTTCGGATTTTTACAGCTCTGAATCGGCTGAGCTATAGTAAGGTGATTTTCTTCGAATCGAACTTTCTTCGAAATGTATGGTATAGCAATTACAGGTCTCGTGACCTATCATTTAAGGTATCAAGAACCGCAATCGGAGCACAATTGCAGATTTCGGATTTTTACAGCTCTGAATCGGCTGAGCTATAGTAAGGTGATTTTCTTCGAATCGATTTTTCTGTGAAATGTATGGAAATAATCAACCAATTTTAATGCGGTTTGGCATAGCAATTACAAGTCTCGAGACCTATTATTTAAGGTATCAAGAACCGCAATCGGAGCACAACTGCAGATTTCGGATTTTTACAGCTCTGAATCGGCTGAGCTATAGTAAGGTGATTTTCTTCGAATCGAACTTTCTTCGAAATGTATGGTATAGCAATTACAGGTCTCGTGACCTATCATTTGAGGTATCAAGAACCGCAATCGGAGCACAATTGCAGATTTCGGATTTTTACAGCTCTGAATCGGCTGAGCTATATAGTAAGGTGATTTTCTTCGAATCGAACTTTCTTCGAAATGTATGGTATAGCAATTACAGGTCTCGTGACCTATCATTTAAGGTATCAAGAACCGCCGGAGCACAATTGCAGATTTCGGATTTTTCCAGCTCTGAATCGGCTGAGCTATAGTAAGGTGATTTTCTTCGAATCGAACTTTCTTCGAAATGTATGGTATAGCAATTACAGGTCTCGTGACCTATCATTTGAGGTATTAAGAACCGAAATCGGAGCACAATTGCAGATTTCGGATTTTTACAGTTCTGAATCGGCTGAGCTATAGTAAGGTGATTTTCTTCGAATCGAACTTTCTTCGAAATGTATGGTATAGCAATTACAGGTCTCGTGACCTATCATTTGAGGTATCAAGAACCGCAATCGGAGCACAATTGCAGATTTTGGATTTTTACAGCTCTGAATCGGCTGAGCTATAGTAAGGTGATTTTCTTCGAATCGAACTTTCTTCGAAATGTATGGTATAGCAATTACAGGTCTCGTGACCTATCATTTGAGGTATCAAGAACCGCAATCGGAGCACAATTGCAGATTTCGGATTTTTACAGCTCTGAATCGGATGATCTATAGTAAGGTGATTTTCTTCGAAACGAACGTTCTTCGAAATGTATGGTATAGCAATTACAGGTCTCGTGACCTATCATTTAAGGTATCAAGAACTGCAATCGGAGCACAATTGCAGATTTCGGATTTTTACAGCTCTGAATCGGCTGAGCTATAGTAAGGTGATTTTCTTCGAATCGAACTTTCTTCGAAATGTATGGTATAGCAATTACAGGTCTCGTGACCTATCATTTAAGGTATCAAGAACCGCAATCGGAGCACAATTGCAGATTTCGAATTTTTACAGCTCTGAATCGGCTGAGCTGTAAGTGATTTTCTTCGAATCGAACTTTCTTCGAAATGTATGGTATAGCAATTACAGGTCTCGTGACCTATCATTTGAGGTATCAAGAACCGCAATCGGAGCACAATTGCAGATTTCGGATTTTTACAGCTCTGAATCGGCTAGGCTATAGTAAGGTGATTTTCTTCGAAGCGATTTTTCTGTGAAATGTATGGAAATAATCAACCAATTTTAATGCGGTTTGGCATAACAATTACAAGTCCCGAGACCTATCATTTGAGGTATCAAGAACCGCAATCGGAGCACAATTGCAGATTTCGGATTTTTACAGCTCTGAATCGGCTGAGCTATAGTAAGGTGATTTTCTTCGAATCGAACTTTCTTCGAAATGTATGGTATAGCAATATAGGTCTGGTGACCTATCATTTAAGGTATCAAGAACCGCAATCGGAGCACAATTGCAGATTTCGGATTTTTACAGCTCTGAATCGGCTGAGCCATAGTAAGGTGATTTTCTTCGAATCGAACTTTCTTCGAAATGTATGGTATAGCAATTACAGGTCTCGTGACCTATCATTTGAGGTATCAAGAACAGCAATCGGAGCACAATTGCAGATTTCGGATTTTTACAGCTCTGAATCGGCTGAGCTATAGTAAGGTGATTTTCTTCGAATCGAACTTTCTTCGAAATGTATGGTATAGCAATTACAGGTCTCGTGACCTATCATTTGAGGTATCAAGAACCGCAATCGGAGCACAATTGCAGATTTCGGATTTTTACAGCTCTGAATCGGCTAGGTAGTAAGGTGATTTTCTTCGAAGCGATTTTTCTGTGAAATGTATGGAAATAATCAACCAATTTTATTGCGGTTTGGCATAACAATTACAAGTCCCGAGACCTATCATTTGAGGTATCAAGAACCGCAATCGGAGCACAATTGCAGATTTCGGATTTTTACAGCTCTGAATCGGCTGAGCTATAATAAGGTGATTTTCTTCGAATCGAACTTTCTTCGAAATGTATGGTATAGCAATTACAGGTCTCGTGACCTATCATTTAAGGTATCAAGAACCGCAATCGGAGCACAATTGCAGATTTCGGATTTTTACAGCTCTGAATCGGCTGAGCTATAGTAAGATGATTTTCTTCGAATCGAACTTTCTTCGAAATGTATGGTATAGCAATTACAGGTCTCGTGACCTATCATTTGAGGTATCAAGAACCGCAATCGGAGCACAATTACAGATTTCGGATTTTTACAGCTCTGAATCGGCTGAGCTATAAAGGTGATTTTCTTCGAATCGAACTTTCTTCGAAATGTATGGTATAGCAATTACAGGTCTCGTGACCTATCATTTGAGGTATCAAGAACCGCAATCGGAGCACAATTGTAGATTTCGGATTTTTACAGCTCTGAATCGGCTGAGCTATATTAAGGTGATTTTCTTCGAATCGAACTTTCTTCGAAATGTATGGTATAGCAATTACAGGTCTCGTGACTTATCATTTGAGGTATCAAGGCACCCAATCGGAGCACAATTGCAGATTTCGGATTTTTACAGCTCTGAATCGGCTGAGCTATAGTAAGTTGATTTTCTTCGAATCGAACTTTTTTCGAAATGTATGGTATAGCAATTACAGGTCTCGTGACCTATCATTTAAGGTATCAAGAACCGCAATCGGAGCACAATTGCAGATTTCGGATTTTTACAGCTCTGAATCGGCTGAGCTATAGTAAGGTGATTTTCTTCGAATCGATTTTTCTGTGAAATGTGTGGAAATAATAAACCAATTTTAATGCGGTTTGGCATAACAATTACAAGTCCCGAGACCTATCATTTAAGGTATCAAGAACCGCAATCGGAGCACAATTGCAGATTTCGGATTTTTACAGCTCTGAATCGGCTGAGCTATAGTAAGGAGATTTTCTTCGAATCGAACTTTCTTCGAAATGTATGGTATAGCAATTACAGGTCTCGTGACCTATCATTTAAGGTATCAAAAAACCCAATCGGAGCAAAATTGCAGATTTCGGATTGTTACAGCTCTGAATCGGCTGAGCTATAGTAAGGTGATTTTCTTCGAATCGAACTTTCTTCGAAATGTATGGTATAGCAATTACAGGTCTTGTGACCTATCATTTAAGGTATCAAGAACCGCAATCGGAGCACAATTGCAGATTTCGGATTTTTACAGCTCTGAATCGGCTGAGCAATAGTAAGGTGATTTTCTTCGAATCGAACTTTCTTCGAAATGTATGGTATAGCAATTACAGGTCTCGTGACCTATCATTTGAGGTATCAAGAACCGCAATCGGAGCACAATTGCAGATTTCGGATTTTTACAGTTCTGAATCGGCTGAGCTATATAGTAAGGTGATTTTCTTCGAATCGATTTTTCTGTGAAATGTATGGAAATAATCAACCAATTTTAATGCGGTTTCGCATAACAATTACAAGTCCCGAGACCTATCATTTGAGGTATCAAGAACCGCAATCGGAGCACAATGGCAGATTTCGGATTTTTACAGCTCTGAATCGGCTGAGCTATAGTAAGGTGATTTTCTTCGAATCGAACTTTCTTCGAAATGTATGGTATAGCAATTACAGGTCTCGTGACCTATCATTTGAGGTATCAAGAACCGCAATCGGAGCACAATTGCAGATTTCGGATTTTTACAGCTCTGAATCGGCTGAGCTATAGTAAGGTGATTTTCTTCGAATCGAACTTTCTTCGAAATGTATGGTATAGCAATTACAGGTCTCGTGACCTATCATTTAAGGTATCAAGAACCACAATCGGAGCACAATTGCAGATTTCGGATTTTTACAGCTCTGAATCGGCTGAGCTATAGTAAGGTGATTTTCTTCGAATCGATTTTTCTGTGAAATGTATGGAAATAATCAACCAATTTTAATGCGGTTTGGCATAACAATTACAAGTCCTGAGACTTATCATTTGAGGTATCAAGAACCGCAATCGGAGCACCATTGCAGATTTCGGATTTTTACAGCTCTGAATCGGCTGAGCTATAGTAAGGTGATTTTCTTCGAATCGAACGTTCTTCGAAATGTATGGTATAGCAATTACAGGTCCCGTGACCTATCATTTGAGGTATCAAGAACCGCAATCGGAGCACAATTGCAGATTTCGGATTTTTACAGCTCTGAATTGGCTGAGCTTGTAAGGTGATTTTCTTCGAATCGAACTTTCTTCGAAATGTATGGTATAGCAATTACAGGTCTCGTGACCTATCATTTGAGGTATCAAGAACCGCAATCGGAGCACAATTGCAGATTTCGGATTTTTACAGCTCTGAATCAGCTGAGCTATAGTAAGGTGATTTTCTTCGAATCGAACTTTCTTCGAAATGTATGGTATAGCAATTACAGGTCTCGTGACCTATCATTTGAGGTATCAAGAACCGAAATCGGAGCACAATTGCAGATTTCGGATTTTTACAGCTCTGAATCGGCTGAGCTATAGTAAGGTGATTTTCTTCGAATCGAACTTTCTTCGAAATGTATGGTATAGCAATTACAGGTCTCGTGACCTATCATTTGAGGTATCAAGAACCGCAATCGGAGCACAATTGCAGATTTCGGATTTTTACAGCTCTGAATCGGCTGAGCTATAGTAAGGTGATTTTCTTCGAATCGAACTTTCTTCGAAATGTATGGTATAGCAATTACAGGTCTCGTGACCTATCATTTGAGGTATCAAGAACCGCAATCGGAGCACAATTGCAGATTTCGGATTTTTACAGCTCTGAATCGGCTGAGCTATAGTAAGGTGATTTTCTTCGAATCGAACTTTCTTCGAAATGTATGGTATAGCAATTACAGGTCTCGTGACCTATCATTTAAGGTATCAAGAACCGCAATCGGAGCACAATTGCAGATTTCGGATTTTTACAGCTCTGAATCGGCTGAGCTATAGTAAGGTGATTTTCTTCGAATCGAACTTTCTTCGAAATGTATGGTATAGCAATTACAGGTCTCGTGACCTATCATTTGAGGTATCAAGAACCGCAATCGGAGCACAATTGCAGATTTCGGATTTTTACAGTTCTGAATCGGCTGAGCTATAGTAAGGTGATTTTCTTCGAATCGAACTTTCTTCGAAATGTATGGTATAGCAATTACAGGTCTCGTGACCTATCATTTGAGGTATCAAGAACCGCAATCGGAGCACAATTGCAGATTTTGGATTTTTACAGCTCTGAATCGGCTGATCTATATATAGTAAGGTGATTTTCTTCGAATCGAACTTTCTTCGAAATGTATGGTATAACAATTACAAGTCCCGAGACCTATCATTTGAAGTATCAAGAACCGCAATCGGAGCACAATTGCAGATTTCGGATTTTTACAGCTCTGAATCGGCTGAGCTATAGTAAGGTGATTTTCTTCGAATCGAACTTTCTTCGAAATGTATGGTATAGCAATTACAGGTCTCGTGACCTATCATTTGAGGTATCAAGAACCGAAATCGGAGCACAATTGCAGATTTCGGATTTTTACAGTTCTGAATCGGCTGAGCTATAGTAAGGTGATTTTCTTCGAATCGAACTTTCTTCGAAATGTATGGTATAGCAATTACAGGTCTCGTGACCTATCATTTGAGGTATCAAGAACCGCAATCGGAGCACAATTGCAGATTTCGGATTTTTACAGCTCTGAATCGGCTGATCTATATATAGTAAGGTGATTTTCTTCGAATCGAACTTTCTTCGAAATGTATGGTATAACAATTACAAGTCCCGAGACCTATCATTTGAAGTATCAAGAACCGCAATCGGAGCACAATTGCAGATTTCGGATTTTTACAGCTCTGAATCGGCTGAGCTATAGTAAGGTGATTTTCTTCGAAACGAACGTTCTTCGAAATGTATGGTATAGCAATTACAGGTCTCGTGACCTATCATTTGAGGTATCAAGAACCGCAATCGGAGCACAATTGCAGATTTCGGATTTTTACAGCTCTGAATCGGCTGAGCTATAGTAAGGTGATTTTCTTCGAATCGAACTTCGATTTTCATTTCTTCGAAATGTATGGTATAGCAATTACAGGTCTCGTGACCTATCATTTAAGGTATCAAGAACCACAATCGGAGCACAATTGCAGATTTCGGATTTTTACAGCTCTGAATCGGCTGAGCTATATAGAAAGGTGATTTTCTTCGAATCGATTTTTCTGTGAAATGTATGGAAATAATCAACTAATTTTAATGCGGTTTGGCATAACATTTACAAGTCCCGAGACCTATCATTTGAGGTATCAAGAACCGCAATCGGAGCACAATTGCAGATTTCGGATTTTTACAGCTCTGAATCGGCTGAGCTATAGTAAGGTGATTTTCTTCGAATCGAACTTTCTTCGAAATGTATGGTATAGCAATTACAGGTCTCGTGACCTATCATTTGAGGTATCAAGAACCGCAATCGGAGCACAATTGCAGATTTCGGATTTTTACAGCTCTGAATCGGCTGAGCTATAGTAAGGTGATTTTCTTCGAATCGAACTTTCTTCGAAATGTATGGTATAGCAATTACAGGTCTCGTGACCTATCATTTGAGGTATCAAGAACCGCAATCGGAGCACAATTGCAAATTTCGGATTTTTACAGCTCTGAATCGGCTGAGCTATAGTAAGGTGATTTTCTTCGAATCGAACTTTCTTTGATATGTATGGTATAGCAATTACAGGTCTTGTGACCTATCATTTAAGGTATCAAGAACCGCAATCGGAGCACAATTGCAGATTTCGGATTTTTACAGCTCTGAATCGGCTGAGCTATAGTAAGGTGATTTTCTTCGAATCGAACTTTCTTCGAAATGTATGGTATAGAAATTACAGGTCTCGTGACCTATCATTTGAGGTATCAAGAACCGCAATCGGAGCACAATTGCAGATTTCGGATTTTTACAGCTCTGAATCGGCTGAGCTATAGTAAGGTGATTTTCTTCGAATCGAACTTTCTTCGAAATGTATGGTATAGCAATTACAGGTCTCGTGACCTATCATTTAAGGTATCAAGAACCGCAATCGGAGCACAATTGCAGATTTCGGATTTTTACAGCTCTGAATCGGCTAGGCTATAGTAAGGTGATTTTCTTCGAATCGATTTTTCTGTGAAATGTATGGAAATAATCAACCAATTTTAATGCGGTTTGGCATAACAATTACAAGTCCCGAGACCTATCATTTGAGGTATCAAGAACCGCAATCGGAGCAAAATTGCAAATTTCGGATTTTTACAGCTCTGAATCGGCTGAGCTATAGTAAGGTGATTTTCTTCGAATCGAACTTTCTTCGAAATGTATGGTATAGCAATTACAGGTCTCGTGACCTATCATTTGAGGTATCAAGAACCGCAATCGGAGCACAATTGCAGATTTCGGATTTTTACAGCTCTGAATCGGCTGAGCTATAGTAAGGTGATTTTCTTCGAATCGAACTTTCTTCGAAATGTATGGTATAGCAATTACAGGTCTTGTGACCTATCATTTGAGGTATCAAGAACCGCAATTGGAGCACAATTGCAGATTTCGGATTTTTACAGCTCTGAATCGGCTGAGCTATAGTAAGGTGATTTTCTTCGAATCGAACTTTCTTCGAAATGTATGGTATAGCAATTACAGGTCTCGTGACCTATCATTTGAGGTATCAAGAACCGCAATCGGAGCACAATTGCAGATTTCGGATTTTTACAGCTCTGAATCGGCTGAGCTATAGTAAGGTGATTTTCTTCGAATCGATTTTTCTGTGAAATGTATGGAAATAATCAACCAATTTTAATGCGGTTTCGGATAACAATTACAAGTCCCGAGACCTATCATTTGAGGTATCAAGAACGGCAATCGGAGCACAATTGCAGATTTCGGATTTTTACAGCTCTGAATCTAGTTAAGTAATTTATTTATTTTATTGGGCACTTTTGAATTTACATAGTTTTTGGCACACTCTATTTTGAGCATCAGCTCATTCGTAATAGAGTGCACCAAAAAAAAGCTGGAACACAAAAAAAAAAAAAAAAAAAAAAAAAATACAGCAACACTTTCACCAGTAGCAGCGCTAATTCCTAGCCTCACTTGAGTCTTTGCTTGAAAAAAGTATACACATCAGCTTCTTTTGGCTTCACTCGATCATTGCCCTTGAGCCTCAAACTTTACCGAACTTATAAGAAAATGACTTATAAGAATGAACCTTTTCTGTTAGTTTTCGGGATGATATCTGCATGGCTCCAGCGTTGACGTAAATTTTGATTTACGACAAAAAAAAAATTAAAAAAAAAAATGATTTTCAGAAAAAAACACGTCCACTGGCGTGAAAGTCAAGGCCTACTCCCCCTTCTACTGAATCGGCTGAGCTATAGTAAGGTGATTTTCTTCGAATCGAACTTTCTTCGAAATGTATGGTATAGCAATTACAGGTCTCGTGACCTATCATTTGAGGTATCAAGAACCGCAATCGGAGCACAATTGCAGATTTCGGGTTTTTACAGCTCTGAATCGGCTGAGCTATAGTAAGGTGATTTTCTTCGAATCGAACTTTCTTCGAAATGTATGGTATAGCAATTACAGGTCTCGTGACCTATCATTTGAGGTATCAAGAACCGCAATCGGAGCACAATTGCAGATTTTGGATTTTTACAGCTCTGAATCGGCTGAGCTATAGTAAGGTGATTTTCTTCGAATCGAACGGTCTTCGAAATGTATGGTATAGCAATTACAGGTCTCGTGACCTATCATTTGAGGTATCAAGAACCGCAATCGGACCACAATTGCAGATTTTGGATTTTTACAGCTCTGAATCGGCTGAGCTATAGTAAGGTGATTTTCTTCGAATCGAACTTTCTTCGAAATGTATGGTATAGCAATTACAGGTCTCGTGACCTATCATTTGAGGTATCAAGAACCGCAATCGGAGCACAATTGCAGATTTCGGATTTTTACAGCTCTGAATCGGCTGAGCTATAGTAAGGTGATTTTCTTCGAATCGAACTTTCTTCGAAATGTATGGTATAGCAATTACAGGTCTCGTGACCTATCATTTGAGGTATCAAGAACCGCAATTGGAGCACAATTGCAGATTTCGAATTTTTACAGCTCTGAATCGGCTGAGCTATAGTAAGGTGATTTTCTTCGAATCGAACTTTCTTCGAAATGTATTGTATAGCAATTACAGGTCTCGTGACCTATCATTTGAGGTATCAAGAACCGCAATCGGAGCACAATTGCAGATTTCGGATTTTTACAGCTCTGAATCGGCTGAGCTATAGTAAGGTGATTTTCTTCGAATCGATTTTTCTGTGAAATGTATGGAAATAATCAACCAATTTTAATGCGGTTTGGCATAACAATTACAAGTCCCGAGACCTATCATTTGAGGTATCAAGAACGGCAATCGGAGCACAATTGCAGATTTCGGATTTTTACAGCTCTGAATCGGCTGAGCTATAGTAAGGTGATTTTCTTCGAATCGAACTTTCTTCGAAATTTATGGTATAGCAATTACAGGTCTCGTGACCTATCATTTGAGGTATCAAGAACCGCAATCGGAGCACAATTGCAGATTTCGGATTTTTACAGCTCTGAATCGGCTGAGCTATAGTAAGGTGATTTTCTTCGAATCGATTTTTCTGTGAAATGTATGGAAATAATCAACCAATTTTAATGCGGTTTGGCATAATAATTACAAGTCCCGAGACCTATCATTTGACGTATCAAGAACCGCAATCGGAGCACAATTGCAAATTTCGGATTTTTACAGCTCTGAATCGGCTGAGCTATAGTAAGGTGATTTTCTTCGAATCGAACTTTCTTCGAAATGTATGGTATAGCAATTACAGGTCTCGTGACCTATCATTTGAGGTATCAAGAACCGCAATCGGAGCACAATTGCAGATTTCGGATTTTTACAGCTCTGAATCGGCTGAGCTGTAAGGTGATTTTCTTCGAATCGAACTTTCTTCGAAATGTATGGTATAGCAATTACAGGTCTCGTGACCTATCATTTGAGGTATCAAGAACCGCAATCGGAGCACAATTGCAGATTTCGGATTTTTACAGCTCTGAATCGGCTGAGCTATAGTAAGGTGATTTTCTTCGAATCGAACTTTCTTCGAAATGTATGGTATAGCAATTACAGGTCTCGTGACCTATCATTTGAGGTATCAAGAACCGCAATCGGAGCACAATTGCAGATTTCGGATTTTTACAGCTCTGAATCGGCTGAGCTATAGTAAGGTGATTTTCTTCGAATCGAACTTTCTTCGAAATGTATGGTATAGCAATTACAGGTCTCGTGACCTATCATTTGAGGTATCAAGAACCGCAATCGGAGCACAATTGCAGATTTCGGATTTTTACAGCTCTGAATCGGCTGAGCTATAGTAAGGTGATTTTCTTCGAATCGATTTTTCTGTGAAATGTATGGAAATAATCAACCAATTTTAATGCGGTTTGGCATAACAATTACAAGTCCCGAGACCCATCATTTGAGGTATAGAGAACGGCAATCGGAGCACAATTGCAGATTTCGGATTTTTACAGCTCTGAATCGGCTGAGCTGTAAGGTGATTTTCTTCGAATCGAACTTTCTTCGAAATTTATGGTATAGCAATTACAGGTCTCGTGACCTATCATTTGAGGTATCAAGAACCGCAATCGGAGCACAATTGCAGATTTCGGATTTTTACAGCTCTGAATCGGCTGAGCTATAGTAAGGTGATTTTCTTCGAATCGATTTTTCTGTGAAATGTATGGAAATAATCAACCAATTTTAATGCGGTTTGGCATAACAATTACAAGTCCCGAGACCTATCATTTGAGGTATCAAGAACGGCAATCGGAGCACAATTGCAGATTTCGGATTTTTACAGCTCTGAATCGGCTGAGCTATAGTAAGGTGATTTTCTTCGAATCGAACTTTCTTCGAAATTTATGGTATAGCAATTACAGGTCTCGTGACCTATCATTTGAGGTATCAAGAACCGCAATCGGAGCACAATTGCAGATTTCGGATTTTTACAGCTCTGAATTGGCTGAGCTATAGTAAGGTGATTTTCTTCGAATCGATTTTTCTGTGAAATGTATGGAAATAATCAACCAATTTTAATGCGGTTTGGCATAACAATTACAAGTCCCGAGACCTATCATTTGAGGTATCAAGAACCGCAATCGGAGCACAATTGCAGATTTCGGATTTTTACAGCTCTGAATCGGCTGAGCTATAGTAAGGTGATTTTCTTCGAATCGAACTTTCTTCGAAATGTATGGTATAGCAATTACAGGTCTCGTGACCTATCATTTGAGGTATCAAGAACCGCAATCGGAGCACAATTGCAGATTTCGGATTTTTACAGCTCTGAATCGGCTGAGCTATAGTAAGGTGATTTTCTTCGAATCGAACTTTCTTCGATATGTATGGTATAGCAATTACAGGTCTTGTGACCTATCATTTAAGGTATCAAGAACCGCAATCGGAGCACAATTGCAGATTTCGGATTTTTACAGCTCTGAATCGGCAGAGCTATAGTAAGGTGATTTTCTTCGAATCGAACTTTCTTCGAAATGTATGGTATAGCAATTACAGGTCTCGTGACCTATCATTTGAGGTATCAAGAACCGCAATCGGAGCACAATTGCAGATTTCGGATTTTTACAGCTCTGAATCGGCTGAGCTATAGTAAGGTGATTTTCTTCGAATCGAACTTTCTTCGAAATGTATGGTATAGCAATTACAGGTCTCGTGACCTATCATTTGAGGTATCAAGAACCGCAATCGGAGCACAATTGCAGATTTCGGATTTTTACAGCTCTGAATCGGCTGAGCTATAGTAAGGTGATTTTCTTCGAATCGAACTTTCTTCGAAATGTATGGTATAGCAATTACAGGTCTCGTGACCTATCATTTGAGGTATCAAGAACCGCAATCGGAGCACAATTGCAGATTTCGGATTTTTACAGCTCTGAATCGGCTGAGCTATAGTAAGGTGATTTTCTTCGAATCGAACTTTTTTCGATATGTATGGTATAGCAATTACAGGTCTTGTGACCTATCATTTAAGGTATCAAGAACCGCAATCGGAGCACAATTGCAGATTTCGGATTTTTACAGCTCTGAATCGGCAGAGCTATAGTAAGGTGATTTTCTTCGAATCGAACTTTCTTCGAAATGTATGGTATAGCAATTACAGGTCTCGTGACCTATCATTTGAGGTATCAAGAACCGCAATCGGAGCACAATTGCAGATTTCGGATTTTTACAGCTCTGAATCGGCTGAGCTATAGTAAGGTGATTTTCTTCGAATCGATTTTTCTGTGAAATGTATGGAAATAATCAACCAATTTTAATGCGGTTTGGCACAACAATTACAAGTCCCGAGACCCATCATTTGAGGTATAGAGAACGGCAATCGGAGCACAATTGCAGATTTCGGATTTTTACAGCTCTGAATCGGCTGAGCTGTAAGGTGATTTTCTTCGAATCGAACTTTCTTCGAAATTTATGGTATAGCAATTACAGGTCTCGTGACCTATCATTTGAGGTATCAAGAACCGCAATCGGAGCACAATTGCAGATTTCGGATTTTTACAGCTCTGAATCGGCTGAGCTATAGTAAGGTGATTTTCTTCGAATCGAACTTTCTTCGAAATTTATGGTATAGCAATTACAGGTCTCGTGACCTATCATTTGAGGTATCAAGAACCGCAATCGGAGCACAATTGCAGATTTCGGATTTTTACAGCTCTGAATTGGCTGAGCTATAGTAAGGTGATTTTCTTCGAATCGATTTTTCTGTGAAATGTATGGAAATAATCAACCAATTTTAATGCGGTTTGGCATAACAAATACAAGTCCCGAGACCTATCATTTGAGGTATCAAGAACCGCAATCGGAGCACAATTGCAGATTTCGGATTTTTACAGCTCTGAATCGGCTGAGCTATAGTAAGGTGATTTTCTTCGAATCGAACTTTCTTCGAAATGTATGGTATAGCAATTACAGGTCTCGTGACCTATCATTTGAGGTATCAAGAACCGCAATCGGAGCACAATTGCAGATTTCGGATTTTTACAGCTCTGAATCGGCTGAGCTATAGTAAGGTGATTTTCTTCGAATCGAACTTTCTTCGATATGTATGGTATAGCAATTACAGGTCTTGTGACCTATCATTTAAGGTATCAAGAACCGCAATCGGAGCACAATTGCAGATTTCGGATTTTTACAGCTCTGAATCGGCAGAGCTATAGTAAGGTGATTTTCTTCGAATCGAACTTTCTTCGAAATGTATGGTATAGCAATTACAGGTCTCGTGACCTATCATTTGAGGTATCAAGAACCGCAATCGGAGCACAATTGCAGATTTCGGATTTTTACAGCTCTGAATCGGCAGAGCTATAGTAAGGTGATTTTCTTCGAATCGAACTTTCTTCGAAATGTATGGTATAGCAATTACAGGTCTCGTGACCTATCATTTGAGGTATCAAGAACCGCAATCGGAGCACAATTGCAGATTTCGGATTTTTACAGCTCTGAATCGGCTGAGCTATAGTAAGGTGATTTTCTTCGAATCGAACTTTCTTCGAAATGTATGGTATAGCAATTACAGGTCTCGTGACCTATCATTTGAGGTATCAAGAACCGCAATCTGAGCACAATTGCAGATTTCGGATTTTTACAGCTCTGAATCGGCTGAGCTATAGTAAGGTGATTTTCTTCGAATCGAACTTTCTTCGAAATGTATGGTATAGCAATTACAGGTCTCGTGACCTATCATTTGAGGTATCAAGAACCGCAATCGGAGCACAATTGCAGATTTCGGATTTTTACAGCTCTGAATCGGCTGAGCTATAGTAAGGTGATTTTCTTCGAATCGAACTTTCTTCGATATGTATGGTATAGCAATTACAGGTCTTGTGACCTATCATTTAAGGTATCAAGAACCGCAATCGGAGCACAATTGCAGATTTCGGATTTTTACAGCTCTGAATCGGCAGAGCTATAGTAAGGTGATTTTCTTCGAATCGATTTTTCTGTGAAATGTATGGAAATAATCAACCAATTTTAATGCGGTTTGGCATAACAATTACAAGTCCCGAGACCTATCATTTGAGGTATCAAGAACGGCAATCGGAGCACAATTGCAGATTTCGGATTTTTACAGCTCTGAATCGGCTGAGCTGTAAGGTGATTTTCTTCGAATCGAACTTTCTTCGAAATTTATAGTATAGCAATTACAGGTCTCGTGACCTATCATTTGAGGTATCAAGAACCGCAATCGGAGCACAATTGCAGATTTCGGATTTTTACAGCTCTGAATCGGCTGAGCTATAGTAAGGTGATTTTCTTCGAATCGAACTTTCTTCGAAATGTATGGTATAGCAATTACAGGTCTCGTGACCTATCATTTGAGGTATCAAGAACCGCAATCTGAGCACAATTGCAGATTTCGGATTTTTACAGCTCTGAATCGGCTGAGCTATAGTAAGGTGATTTTCTTCGAATCGAACTTTCTTCGAAATGTATGGTATAGCAATTACAGGTCTCGTGACCTATCATTTGAGGTATCAAGAACCGCAATCGGAGCACAATTGCAGATTTCGGATTTTTACAGCTCTGAATCGGCTGAGCTATAGTAAGGTGATTTTCTTCGAATCGAACTTTCTTCGATATGTATGGTATAGCAATTACAGGTCTTGTGACCTATCATTTGAGGTATCAAGAACCGCAATCGGAGCACAATTGCAGATTTCGGATTTTTACAGCTCTGAATCGGCTGAGCTATAGTAAGGTGATTTTCTTCGAATCGAACTTTCTTCGAAATGTATGGTATAGCAATTACAGGTCTCGTGACCTATCATTTGAGGTATCAAGAACCGCAATCGGAGCACAATTGCAGATTTCGGATTTTTACAGCTCTGAATCGGCTGAGCTATAGTAAGGTGATTTTCTTCGAATCGAACTTTCTTCGAAATGTATGGTATAGCAATTACAGGTCTTGTGACCTATCATTTGAGGTATCAAGAACCGCAATTGGAGCACAATTGCAGATTTCGGATTTTTACAGCTCTGAATCGGCTGAGCTATAGTAAGGTGATTTTCTTCGAATCGAACTTTCTTCGAAATGTATGGTATAGCAATTACAGGTCTCGTGACCTATCATTTGAGGTATCAAGAACCGCAATCGGAGCACAATTGCAGATTTCGGATTTTTACAGCTCTGAATCGGCTGAGCTATAGTAAGGTGATTTTCTTCGAATCGATTTTTCTGTGAAATGTATGGAAATAATCAACCAATTTTAATGCGGTTTCGGATAACAATTACAAGTCCCGAGACCTATCATTTGAGGTATCAAGAACGGCAATCGGAGCACAATTGCAGATTTCGGATTTTTACAGCTCTGAATCGGCTGAGCTATAGTAAGGTGATTTTCTTCGAATCGAACTTTCTTCGAAATGTATGGTATAGCAATTACAGGTCTCGTGACCTATCATTTGAGGTATCAAGAACCGCAATCGGAGCACAATTGCAGATTTCGGGTTTTTACAGCTCTGAATCGGCTGAGCTATAGTAAGGTGATTTTCTTCGAATCGAACTTTCTTCGAAATGTATGGTATAGCAATTACAGGTCTCGTGACCTATCATTTGAGGTATCAAGAACCGCAATCGGAGCACAATTGCAGATTTTGGATTTTTACAGCTCTGAATCGGCTGAGCTATAGTAAGGTGATTTTCTTCGAATCGAACGGTCTTCGAAATGTATGGTATAGCAATTACAGGTCTCGTGACCTATCATTTGAGGTATCAAGAACCGCAATCGGACCACAATTGCAGATTTCGGATTTTTACAGCTCTGAATCGGCTGAGCTATAGTAAGGTGATTTTCTTCGAATCGAACTTTCTTCGAAATGTATGGTATAGCAATTACAGGTCTCGTGACCTATCATTTGAGGTATCAAGAACCGCAATCGGAGCACAATTGCAGATTTCGGATTTTTACAGCTCTGAATCGGCTGAGCTATAGTAAGGTGATTTTCTTCGAATCGAACTTTCTTCGATATGTATGGTATAGCAATTACAGGTCTTGTGACCTATCATTTGAGGTATCAAGAACCGCAATCGGAGCACAATTGCAGATTTCGGATTTTTACAGCTCTGAATCGGCTGAGCTATAGTAAGGTGATTTTCTTCGAATCGAACTTTCTTCGAAATGTATGGTATAGCAATTACAGGTCTCGTGACCTATCATTTGAGGTATCAAGAACCGCAATCGGAGCACAATTGCAGATTTCGGATTTTTACAGCTCTGAATCGGCTGAGCTATAGTAAGGTGATTTTCTTCGAATCGAACTTTCTTCGAAATGTATGGTATAGCAATTACAGGTCTTGTGACCTATCATTTGAGGTATCAAGAACCGCAATTGGAGCACAATTGCAGATTTCGGATTTTTACAGCTCTGAATCGGCTGAGCTATAGTAAGGTGATTTTCTTCGAATCGAACTTTCTTCGAAATGTATGGTATAGCAATTACAGGTCTCGTGACCTATCATTTGAGGTATCAAGAACCGCAATCGGAGCACAATTGCAGATTTCGGATTTTTACAGCTCTGAATCGGCTGAGCTATAGTAAGGTGATTTTCTTCGAATCGATTTTTCTGTGAAATGTATGGAAATAATCAACCAATTTTAATGCGGTTTCGGATAACAATTACAAGTCCCGAGACCTATCATTTGAGGTATCAAGAACGGCAATCGGAGCACAATTGCAGATTTCGGATTTTTACAGCTCTGAATCGGCTGAGCTATAGTAAGGTGATTTTCTTCGAATCGAACTTTCTTCGAAATGTATGGTATAGCAATTACAGGTCTCGTGACCTATCATTTGAGGTATCAAGAACCGCAATCGGAGCACAATTGCAGATTTCGGGTTTTTACAGCTCTGAATCGGCTGAGCTATAGTAAGGTGATTTTCTTCGAATCGAACTTTCTTCGAAATGTATGGTATAGCAATTACAGGTCTCGTGACCTATCATTTGAGGTATCAAGAACCGCAATCGGAGCACAATTGCAGATTTTGGATTTTTACAGCTCTGAATCGGCTGAGCTATAGTAAGGTGATTTTCTTCGAATCGAACGGTCTTCGAAATGTATGGTATAGCAATTACAGGTCTCGTGACCTATCATTTGAGGTATCAAGAACCGCAATCGGACCACAATTGCAGATTTCGGATTTTTACAGCTCTGAATCGGCTGAGCTATAGTAAGGTGATTTTCTTCGAATCGAACTTTCTTCGAAATGTATGGTATAGCAATTACAGGTCTCGTGACCTATCATTTGAGGTATAAAGAACCGCAATCGGAGCACAATTGCAGATTTCGGATTTTTACAGCTCTGAATCGGCTGAGCTATAGTAAGGTGATTTTCTTCGAATCGAACTTTCTTCGAAATGTATGGTATAGCAATTACAGGTCTCGTGACCTATCATTTGAGGTATCAAGAACCGCAATTGGAGCACAATTGCAGATTTCGAATTTTTACAGCTCTGAATCGGCTGAGCTATAGTAAGGTGATTTTCTTCGAATCGAACTTTCTTCGAAATGTATTGTATAGCAATTACAGGTCTCGTGACCTATCATTTGAGGTATCAAGAACCGCAATCGGAGCACAATTGCAGATTTCGGATTTTTACAGCTCTGAATCGGCTGAGCTATAGTAAGGTGATTTTCTTCGAATCGATTTTTCTGTGAAATGTATGGAAATAATCAACCAATTTTAATGCGGTTTGGCATAACAATTACAAGTCCCGAGACCTATCATTTGAGGTATCAAGAACGGCAATCGGAGCACAATTGCAGATTTCGGATTTTTACAGCTCTGAATCGGCTGAGCTATAGTAAGGTGATTTTCTTCGAATCGAACTTTCTTCGAAATTTATGGTATAGCAATTACAGGTCTCGTGACCTATCATTTGAGGTATCAAGAACCGCAATCGGAGCACAATTGCAGATTTCGGATTTTTACAGCTCTGAATTGGCTGAGCTATAGTAAGGTGATTTTCTTCGAATCGATTTTTCTGTGAAATGTATGGAAATAATCAACCAATTTTAATGCGGTTTGGCATAACAATTACAAGTCCCGAGACCTATCATTTGAGGTATCAAGAACCGCAATCGGAGCACAATTGCAGATTTCGGATTTTTACAGCTCTGAATCGGCTGAGCTATAGTAAGGTGATTTTCTTCGAATCGAACTTTCTTCGAAATGTATGGTATAGCAATTACAGGTCTCGTGACCTATCATTTGAGGTATCAAGAACCGCAATCGGAGCACAATTGCAGATTTCGGATTTTTACAGCTCTGAATCGGCTGAGCTATAGTAAGGTGATTTTCTTCGAATCGAACTTTCTTCGAAATGTATGGTATAGCAATTACAGGTCTCGTGACCTATCATTTGAGGTATCAAGAACCGCAATCGGAGCACAATTGCAGATTTCGGATTTTTACAGCTCTGAATCGGCTGAGCTATAGTAAGGTGATTTTCTTCGAATCGAACTTTCTTCGATATGTATGGTATAGCAATTACAGGTCTTGTGACCTATCATTTAAGGTATCAAGAACCGCAATCGGAGCACAATTGCAGATTTCGGATTTTTACAGCTCTGAATCGGCAGAGCTATAGTAAGGTGATTTTCTTCGAATCGAACTTTCTTCGAAATGTATGGTATAGCAATTACAGGTCTCGTGACCTATCATTTGAGGTATCAAGAACCGCAATCGGAGCACAATTGCAGATTTCGGATTTTTACAGCTCTGAATCGGCTGAGCTATAGTAAGGTGATTTTCTTCGAATCGAACTTTCTTCGAAATGTATGGTATAGCAATTACAGGTCTCGTGACCTATCATTTGAGGTATCAAGAACCGCAATCGGAGCACAATTGCAGATTTCGGATTTTTACAGCTCTGAATCGGCTGAGCTATAGTAAGGTGATTTTCTTCGAATCGAACTTTCTTCGAAATGTATGGTATAGCAATTACAGGTCTCGTGACCTATCATTTGAGGTATCAAGAACCGCAATCGGAGCACAATTGCAGATTTCGGATTTTTACAGCTCTGAATCGGCTGAGCTATAGTAAGGTGATTTTCTTCGAATCGAACTTTCTTCGATATGTATGGTATAGCAATTACAGGTCTTGTGACCTATCATTTAAGGTATCAAGAACCGCAATCGGAGCACAATTGCAGATTTCGGATTTTTACAGCTCTGAATCGGCAGAGCTATAGTAAGGTGATTTTCTTCGAATCGAACTTTCTTCGAAATGTATGGTATAGCAATTACAGGTCTCGTGACCTATCATTTGAGGTATCAAGAACCGCAATCGGAGCACAATTGCAGATTTCGGATTTTTACAGCTCTGAATCGGCTGAGCTATAGTAAGGTGATTTTCTTCGAATCGATTTTTCTGTGAAATGTATGGAAATAATCAACCAATTTTAATGCGGTTTGGCATAACAATTACAAGTCCCGAGACCCATCATTTGAGGTATAGAGAACGGCAATCGGAGCACAATTGCAGATTTCGGATTTTTACAGCTCTGAATCGGCTGAGCTGTAAGGTGATTTTCTTCGAATCGAACTTTCTTCGAAATTTATGGTATAGCAATTACAGGTCTCGTGACCTATCATTTGAGGTATCAAGAACCGCAATCGGAGCACAATTGCAGATTTCGGATTTTTACAGCTCTGAATCGGCTGAGCTATAGTAAGGTGATTTTCTTCGAATCGAACTTTCTTCGAAATGTATGGTATAGCAATTACAGGTCTCGTGACCTATCATTTGAGGTATCAAGAACCGCAATTGGAGCACAATTGCAGATTTCGGATTTTTACAGCTCTGAATCGGCTGAGCTATATATAGTAAGGTGATTTTCTTCGAATCGAACTTTCTTTGATATGTATGGTATAGCAATTACAGGTCTTGTGACCTATCATTTAAGGTATCAAGAACCGCAATCGGAGCACAATTGCAGATTTCGGATTTTTACAGCTCTGAATCGGCAGAGCTATAGTAAGGTGATTTTCTTCGAATCGAACTTTCTTCGAAATGTATGGTATAGCAATTACAGGTCTCGTGACCTATCATTTGAGGTATCAAGAACCGCAATCGGAGCACAATTGCAGATTTCGGATTTTTACAGCTCTGAATCGGCTGAGCTATAGTAAGGTGATTTTCTTCGAATCGAACTTTCTTCGAAATGTATGGTATAGCAATTACAGGTCTCGTGACCTATCATTTGAGGTATCAAGAACCGCAATCGGAGCACAATTGCAGATTTCGGATTTTTACAGCTCTGAATCGGCTGAGCTATAGTAAGGTGATTTTCTTCGAATCGAACTTTCTTCGATATGTATGGTATAGCAATTACAGGTCTTGTGACCTATCATTTAAGGTATCAAGAACCGCAATCGGAGCACAATTGCAGATTTCGGATTTTTACAGCTCTGAATCGGCAGAGCTATAGTAAGGTGATTTTCTTCGAATCGAACTTTCTTCGAAATGTATGGTATAGCAATTACAGGTCTCGTGACCTATCATTTGAGGTATCAAGAACCGCAATCGGAGCACAATTGCAGATTTCGGATTTTTACAGCTCTGAATCGGCTGAGCTATAGTAAGGTGATTTTCTTCGAATCGAACTTTCTTCGAAATTTATGGTATAGCAATTACAGGTCTCGTGACCTATCATTTGAGGTATCAAGAACCGCAATCGGAGCACAATTGCAGATTTCGGATTTTTACAGCTCTGAATCGGCTGAGCTATAGTAAGGTGATTTTCTTCGAATCGATTTTTCTGTGAAATGTATGGAAATAATCAACCAATTTTAATGCGGTTTGGCGTAACAATTACAAGTCCCGAGACCTATCATTTGAGGTATCAAGAACGGCAATCGGAGCACAATTGCAGATTTCGGATTTTTACAGCTCTGAATCGGCTGAGCTGTAAGGTGATTTTCTTCGAATCGAACTTTCTTCGAAATTTATGGTATAGCAATTACAGGTCTCGTGACCTATCATTTGAGGTATCAAGAACCGCAATCGGAGCACAATTGCAGATTTCGGATTTTTACAGCTCTGAATCTGCTGAGCTATAGTAAGGTGATTTTCTTCGAATCGATTTTTCTGTGAAATGTATGGAAATAATCAACCAATTTTAATGCGGTTTGGCATAACAATTACAAGTCCCGAGACCTATCATTTGAGGTATCAAGAACCGCAATCGGAGCACAATTGCAGATTTCGGATTTTTACAGCTCTGAATCGGCTGAGCTATAGTAAGGTGATTTTCTTCGAATCGAACTTTCTTCGAAATTTATGGTATAGCAATTACAGGTCTCGTGACCTATCATTTGAGGTATCAAGAACCGCAATCGGAGCACAATTGCAGATTTCGGATTTTTACAGCTCTGAATTGGCTGAGCTATAGTAAGGTGATTTTCTTCGAATCGATTTTTCTGTGAAATGTATGGAAATAATCAACCAATTTTAATGCGGTTTGGCATAACAATTACAAGTCCCGAGACCTATCATTTGAGGTATCAAGAACCGCAATCGGAGCACAATTGCAGATTTCGGATTTTTACAGCTCTGAATCGGCTGAGCTATAGTAAGGTGATTTTCTTCGAATCGAACTTTCTTCGAAATGTATGGTATAGCAATTACAGGTCTCGTGACCTATCATTTGAGGTATCAAGAACCGCAATCGGAGCACAATTGCAGATTTCGGATTTTTACAGCTCTGAATCGGCTGAGCTATAGTAAGGTGATTTTCTTCGAATCGAACTTTCTTCGATATGTATGGTATAGCAATTACAGGTCTTGTGACCTATCATTTAAGGTATCAAGAACCGCAATCGGAGCACAATTGCAGATTTCGGATTTTTACAGCTCTGAATCGGCAGAGCTATAGTAAGGTGATTTTCTTCGAATCGAACTTTCTTCGAAATGTATGGTATAGCAATTACAGGTCTCGTGACCTATCATTTGAGGTATCAAGAACCGCAATCGGAGCACAATTGCAGATTTCGGATTTTTACAGCTCTGAATCGGCAGAGCTATAGTAAGGTGATTTTCTTCGAATCGAACTTTCTTCGAAATGTATGGTATAGCAATTACAGGTCTCGTGACCTATCATTTGAGGTATCAAGAACCGCAATCGGAGCACAATTGCAGATTTCGGATTTTTACAGCTCTGAATCGGCTGAGCTATAGTAAGGTGATTTTCTTCGAATCGAACTTTCTTCGAAATGTATGGTATAGCAATTACAGGTCTCGTGACCTATCATTTGAGGTATCAAGAACCGCAATCTGAGCACAATTGCAGATTTCGGATTTTTACAGCTCTGAATCGGCTGAGCTATAGTAAGGTGATTTTCTTCGAATCGAACTTTCTTCGAAATGTATGGTATAGCAATTACAGGTCTCGTGACCTATCATTTGAGGTATCAAGAACCGCAATCGGAGCACAATTGCAGATTTCGGATTTTTACAGCTCTGAATCGGCTGAGCTATAGTAAGGTGATTTTCTTCGAATCGAACTTTCTTCGATATGTATGGTATAGCAATTACAGGTCTTGTGACCTATCATTTAAGGTATCAAGAACCGCAATCGGAGCACAATTGCAGATTTCGGATTTTTACAGCTCTGAATCGGCAGAGCTATAGTAAGGTGATTTTCTTCGAATCGATTTTTCTGTGAAATGTATGGAAATAATCAACCAATTTTAATGCGGTTTGGCATAACAATTACAAGTCCCGAGACCTATCATTTGAGGTATCAAGAACGGCAATCGGAGCACAATTGCAGATTTCGGATTTTTACAGCTCTGAATCGGCTGAGCTGTAAGGTGATTTTCTTCGAATCGAACTTTCTTCGAAATTTATAGTATAGCAATTACAGGTCTCGTGACCTATCATTTGAGGTATCAAGAACCGCAATCGGAGCACAATTGCAGATTTCGGATTTTTACAGCTCTGAATCGGCTGAGCTATAGTAAGGTGATTTTCTTCGAATCGAACTTTCTTCGAAATGTATGGTATAGCAATTACAGGTCTCGTGACCTATCATTTGAGGTATCAAGAACCGCAATCTGAGCACAATTGCAGATTTCGGATTTTTACAGCTCTGAATCGGCTGAGCTATAGTAAGGTGATTTTCTTCGAATCGAACTTTCTTCGAAATGTATGGTATAGCAATTACAGGTCTCGTGACCTATCATTTGAGGTATCAAGAACCGCAATCGGAGCACAATTGCAGATTTCGGATTTTTACAGCTCTGAATCGGCTGAGCTATAGTAAGGTGATTTTCTTCGAATCGAACTTTCTTCGATATGTATGGTATAGCAATTACAGGTCTCGTGACCTATCATTTGAGGTATCAAGAACCGCAATCGGAGCACAATTGCAGATTTCGGATTTTTACAGCTCTGAATCGGCTGAGCTATAGTAAGGTGATTTTCTTCGAATCGAACTTTCTTCGAAATTTATGGTATAGCAATTACAGGTCTCGTGACCTATCATTTGAGGTATCAAGAACCGCAATCGGAGCACAATTGCAGATTTCGGATTTTTACAGCTCTGAATCGGCTGAGCTATAGTAAGGTGATTTTCTTCGAATCGATTTTTCTGTGAAATGTATGGAAATAATCAACCAATTTTAATGCGGTTTGGCATAACAATTACAAGTCCCGAGACCTATCATTTGAGGTATCAAGAACGGCAATCGGAGCACAATTGCAGATTTCGGATTTTTACAGCTCTGAATCGGCTGAGCTGTAAGGTGATTTTCTTCGAATCGAACTTTCTTCGAAATTTATAGTATAGCAATTACAGGTCTCGTGACCTATCATTTGAGGTATCAAGAACCGCAATCGGAGCACAATTGCAGATTTCGGATTTTTACAGCTCTGAATCGGCTGAGCTATAGTAAGGTGATTTTCTTCGAATCGAACTTTCTTCGAAATGTATGGTATAGCAATTACAGGTCTCGTGACCTATCATTTGAGGTATCAAGAACCGCAATCGGAGCACAATTGCAGATTTCGGATTTTTACAGCTCTGAATCGGCTGAGCTATAGTAAGGTGATTTTCTTCGAATCGAACTTTCTTCGAAATGTATGGTATAGCAATTACAGGTCTCGTGACCTATCATTTGAGATATCAAGAACCGCAATCGGAGCACAATTGCAGATTTCGGATTTTTACAGCTCTGAATCGGCTGAGCTATAGTAAGGTGATTTTCTTCGAATCGAACTTTCTTCGAAATGTATGGTATAGCAATTACAGGTCTCGTGACCTATCATTTGAGGTATCAAGAACCGCAATCGGAGCACAATTGCAGATTTCGGATTTTTACAGCTCTGAATCGGCAGAGCTATAGTAAGGTGATTTTCTTCGAATCGAACTTTCTTCGAAATGTATGGTATAGCAATTACAGGTCTCGTGACCTATCATTTGAGGTATCAAGAACCGCAATCGGAGCACAATTGCAGATTTCGGATTTTTACAGCTCTGAATCGGCTGAGCTATAGTAAGGTGATTTTCTTCGAATCGAACTTTCTTCGAAATGTATGGTATAGCAATTACAGGTCTCGTGACCTATCATTTGAGGTATCAAGAACCGCAATCGGAGCACAATTGCAGATTTCGGATTTTTACAGCTCTGAATCGGCTGAGCTATAGTAAGGTGATTTTCTTCGAATTGAACTTTCTTCGAAATGTATGGTATAGCAATTACAGGTCTCGTGACCTATCATTTGAGGTATCAAGAACCGCAATCGGAGCACAATTGCAGATTTCGGATTTTTACAGCTCTGAATCGGCTGAGCTATAGTAAGGTGATTTTCTTCGAATCGAACTTTCTTCGATATGTATGGTATAGCAATTACAGGTCTTGTGACCTATCATTTAAGGTATCAAGAACCGCAATCGGAGCACAATTGCAGATTTCGGATTTTTACAGCTCTGAATCGGCAGAGCTATAGTAAGGTGATTTTCTTCGAATCGAACTTTCTTCGAAATGTATGGTATAGCAATTACAGGTCTCGTGACCTATCATTTGAGGTATCAAGAACCGCAATCGGAGCACAATTGCAGATTTCGGATTTTTACAGCTCTGAATCGGCTGAGCTATAGTAAGGTGATTTTCTTCGAATCGATTTTTCTGTGAAATGTATGGAAATAATCAACCAATTTTAATGCGGTTTGGCATAACAATTACAAGTCCCGAGACCTATCATTTGAGGTATCAAGAACGGCAATCGGAGCACAATTGCAGATTTCGGATTTTTACAGCTCTGAATCGGCTGAGCTGTAAGGTGATTTTCTTCGAATCGAACTTTCTTCGAAATTTATGGTATAGCAATTACAGGTCTCGTGACCTATCATTTGAGGTATCAAGAACCGCAATCGGAGCACAATTGCAGATTTCGGATTTTTACAGCTCTGAATCGGCTGAGCTATAGTAAGGTGATTTTCTTCGAATCGAACTTTCTTCGAAATGTATGGTATAGCAATTACAGGTCTCGTGACCTATCATTTGAGGTATCAAGAACCGCAAGGCTGAGCTATAGTAAGGTGATTTTCTTCGAATCGAACTTTCTTCGATATGTATGGTATAGCAATTACAGGTCTTGTGACCTATCATTTAAGGTATCAAGAACCGCAATCGGAGCACAATTGCAGATTTCGGATTTTTACAGCTCTGAATCGGCAGAGCTATAGTAAGGTGATTTTCTTCGAATCGAACTTTCTTCGAAATGTATGGTATAGCAATTACAGGTCTCGTGACCTATCATTTGAGGTATCAAGAACCGCAATCGGAGCACAATTGCAGATTTCGGATTTTTACAGCTCTGAATCGGCTGAGCTATAGTAAGGTGATTTTCTTCGAATCGAACTTTCTTCGAAATGTATGGTATAGCAATTACAGGTCTCGTGACCTATCATTTGAGGTATCAAGAACCGCAATCGGAGCACAATTGCAGATTTCGGATTTTTACAGCTCTGAATCGGCTGAGCTATAGTAAGGTGATTTTCTTCGAATCGAACTTTCTTCGAAATGTATGGTATAGCAATTACAGGTCTCGTGACCTATCATTTGAGGTATCAAGAACCGCAATCGGAGCACAATTGCAGATTTCGGATTTTTACAGCTCTGAATCGGCTGAGCTATAGTAAGGTGATTTTCTTCGAATCGAACTTTCTTCGAAATGTATGGTATAGCAATTACAGGTCTTGTGACCTATCATTTAAGGTATCAAGAACCGCAATCGGAGCACAATTGCAGATTTCGGATTTTTACAGCTCTGAATCGGCAGAGCTATAGTAAGGTGATTTTCTTCGAATCGAACTTTCTTCGAAATGTATGGTATAGCAATTACAGGTCTCGTGACCTATCATTTGAGGTATCAAGAACCGCAATCGGAGCACAATTGCAGATTTCGGATTTTTACAGCTCTGAATCGGCTGAGCTATAGTAAGGTGATTTTCTTCGAATCGAACTTTCTTCGAAATTTATGGTATAGCAATTACAGGTCTCGTGACCTATCATTTGAGGTATCAAGAACCGCAATCGGAGCACAATTGCAGATTTCGGATTTTTACAGCTCTGAATCGGCTGAGCTATAGTAAGGTGATTTTCTTCGAATCGATTTTTCTGTGAAATGTATGGAAATAATCAACCAATTTTAATGCGGTTTGGCATAACAATTACAAGTCCCGAGACCTATCATTTGAGGTATCAAGAACGGCAATCGGAGCACAATTGCAGATTTCGGATTTTTACAGCTCTGAATCGGCTGAGCTGTAAGGTGATTTTCTTCGAATCGAACTTTCTTCGAAATTTATGGTATAGCAATTACAGGTCTCGTGACCTATCATTTGAGGTATCAAGAACCGCAATCGGAGCACAATTGCAGATTTCGGATTTTTACAGCTCTGAATCGGCTGAGCTATAGTAAGGTGATTTTCTTCGAATCGATTTTTCTGTGAAATGTATGGAAATAATCAACCAATTTTAATGCGGTTTGGCATAACAATTACAAGTACCGAGACCTATCATTTGAGGTATCAAGAACCGCAATCGGAGCACAATTGCAGATTTCGGATTTTTACAGCTCTGAATCGGCTGAGCTATAGTAAGGTGATTTTCTTCGAATCGAACTTTCTTCGATATGTATGGTATAGCAATTACAGGTCTTGTGACCTATCATTTAAGGTATCAAGAACCGCAATCGGAGCACAATTGCAGATTTCGGATTTTTACAGCTCTGAATCGGCTGAGCTATAGTAAGGTGATTTTCTTCGAATCGAACTTTCTTCGAAATGTATGGTATAGCAATTACAGGTCTCGTGACCTATCATTTGAGGTATCAAGAACCGCAATCGGAGCACAATTGCAGATTTCGGATTTTTACAGCTCTGAATCGGCTGAGCTATAGTAAGGTGATTTTCTTCGAATCGAACTTTCTTCGAAATGTATGGTATAGCAATTACAGGTCTCGTGACCTATCATTTGAGGTATCAAGAACCGCAATCGGAGCACAATTGCAGATTTCGGATTTTTACAGCTCTGAATCGGCTGAGCTATAGTAAGGTGATTTTCTTCGAATCGAACTTTCTTCGAAATGTATGGTATAGCAATTACAGGTCTCGTGACCTATCATTTGAGGTATCAAGAACCGCAATCGGAGCACAATTGCAGATTTCGGATTTTTACAGCTCTGAATCGGCTGAGCTATAGTAAGGTGATTTTCTTCGAATCGAACTTTCTTCGATATGTATGGTATAGCAATTACAGGTCTTGTGACCTATCATTTAAGGTATCAAGAACCGCAATCGGAGCACAATTGCAGATTTCGGATTTTTACAGCTCTGAATCGGCAGAGCTATAGTAAGGTGATTTTCTTCGAATCGAACTTTCTTCGAAATGTATGGTATAGCAATTACAGGTCTCGTGACCTATCATTTGAGGTATCAAGAACCGCAATCGGAGCACAATTGCAGATTTCGGATTTTTACAGCTCTGAATCGGCTGAGCTATAGTAAGGTGATTTTCTTCGAATCGAACTTTCTTCGAAATGTATGGTATAGCAATTACAGGTCTCGTGACCTATCATTTGAGGTATCAAGAACCGCAATCGGAGCACAATTGCAGATTTCGGATTTTTACAGCTCTGAATCGGCTGAGCTATAGTAAGGTGATTTTCTTCGAATCGAACTTTCTTCGAAATGTATGGTATAGCAATTACAGGTCTCGTGACCTATCATTTGAGGTATCAAGAACCGCAATCGGAGCACAATTGCAGATTTCGGATTTTTACAGCTCTGAATCGGCTGAGCTATAGTAAGGTGATTTTCTTCGAATCGAACTTTCTTCGATATGTATGGTATAGCAATTACAGGTCTTGTGACCTATCATTTAAGGTATCAAGAACCGCAATTGGAGCACAATTGCAGATTTCGGATTTTTACAGTTCTGAATCGGCTGAGCTATAGTAAGGTGATTTTCTTCGAATCGAACTTTCTTCGAAATGTATGGTATAGCAATTACAGGTCTCGTGACCTATCATTTGAGGTATCAAGAACCGCAATCGGAGCACAATTGCAGATTTCGGATTTTTACAGCTCTGAATCGGCTGAGCTATAGTAAGGTGATTTTCTTCGAATCGAACTTTCTTCGATATGTATGGTATAGCAATTACAGGTCTTGTGACCTATCATTTAAGGTATCAAGAACCGCAATCGGAGCACAATTGCAGATTTCGGATTTTTACAGCTCTGAATCGGCTGAGCTATAGTAAGGTGATTTTCTTCGAATCGAACTTTCTTCGAAATGTATGGTATAGCAATTACAGGTCTCGTGACCTATCATTTGAGGTATCAAGAACCGCAATCGGAGCACAATTGCAGATTTCGGATTTTTACAGCTCTGAATCGGCTGAGCTATAGTAAGGTGATTTTCTTCGAATCGAACTTTCTTCGAAATGTATGGTATAGCAATTACAGGTCTCGTGACCTATCATTTGAGGTATCAAGAACCGCAATCGGAGCACAATTGCAGATTTCGGATTTTTACAGCTCTGAATCGGCTGAGCTATAGTAAGGTGATTTTCTTCGAATCGAACTTTCTTCGAAATGTATGGTATAGCAATTACAGGTCTCGTGACCTATCATTTGAGGTATCAAGAACCGCAATCGGAGCACAATTGCAGATTTCGGATTTTTACAGCTCTGAATCGGCTGAGCTATAGTAAGGTGATTTTCTTCGAATCGAACTTTCTTCGATATGTATGGTATAGCAATTACAGGTCTTGTGACCTATCATTTAAGGTATCAAGAACCGCAATCGGAGCACAATTGCAGATTTCGGATTTTTACAGCTCTGAATCGGCAGAGCTATAGTAAGGTGATTTTCTTCGAATCGAACTTTCTTCGAAATGTATGGTATAACAATTACAGGTCTCGTGACCTATCATTTGAGGTATCAAGAACCGCAATCGGAGCACAATTGCAGATTTCGGATTTTTACAGTTCTGAATCGGCTGAGCTATAGTAAGGTGATTTTCTTCGAATCGAACTTTCTTCGAAATGTATGGTATAGCAATTACAGGTCTCGTGACCTATCATTTGAGGTATCAAGAACCGCAATCGGAGCACAATTGCAGATTTCGGATTTTTACAGCTCTGAATCGGCTGAGCTATAGTAAGGTGATTTTCTTCGAATCGAACTTTCTTCGAAATGTATGGTATAGCAATTACAGGTCTCGTGACCTATCATTTGAGGTATCAAGAACCGCAATCGGACCACAATTGCAGATTTCGGATTTTTACAGCTCTGAATCGGCTGAGCTATAGTAAGGTGATTTTCTTCGAATCGAACTTTCTTCGAAATGTATGGTATAGCAATTACAGGTCTCGTCACCTATCATTTGAGGTATCAAGAACCGCAATCGGAGCACAATTGCAGATTTCGGATTTTTACAGTTCTGAATCGGCTGAGCTATAGTAAGGTGATTTTCTTCGAATCGAACTTTCTTCGAAATGTATGGTATAGCAATTACAGGTCTCGTGACCTATCATTTGAGGTATCAAGAACCGCAATCGGAGCACAATTGCAGATTTCGGATTTTTACAGCTCTGAATCGGCTGAGCTATAGTAAGGTGATTTTCTTCGAATCGAACTTTCTTCGAAATGTATGGTATAGCAATTACAGGTCTCGTGACCTATCAATTGAGGTATCAAGAACCGCAATCGGACCACAATTGCAGATTTCGGATTTTTACAGCTCTGAATCGGCTGAGCTATAGTAAGGTGATTTTCTTCGAATCGAACTTTCTTCGAAATGTATGGTATAGCAACTACAGGTCTCGTGACCTATCATTTGAGGTATCAAGAACCGCAATCGGAGCACAATTGCAGATTTCGGATTTTTACAGCTCTGAATCGGCTGAGCTATAGTAAGGTGATTTTCTTCGAATCGAACTTTCTTCGAAATGTATGGTATAGGAATTACAGGTCTCGTGACCTATCATTTAAGGTATCAAGAACCGCAATCGGAGCACAATTGCAGATTTCGGATTTTTACAGCTCTGAATCGGCTAGGCTATAGTAAGGTGATTTTCTTCGAATCGATTTTTCTGTGAAATGTATGGAAATAATCAACCAATTTTAATGCGGTTTGGCATAACAATTACAAGTCCCGAGACCTATCATTTGAGGTATCAAGAACCGCAATCGGAGCACAATTGCAGATTTCGGATTTTTACAGCTCTGAATCGGCTGAGCTATAGTAAGGTGATTTTCTTCGAATCGAACTTTCTTCGAAATGTATGGTATAGCAATTACAGGTCTCGTGACCTATCATTTGAGGTATCAAGAACCGCAATCGGAGCACAATTGCAGATTTCGGATTTTTACAGCTCTGAATCGGCTGAGCTATAGTAAGGTGATTTTCTTCGAATCGAACTTTCTTCGAAATGTATGGTATAGCAATTACAGGTCTCGTGACCTATCATTTGAGGTATCAAGAACCGCAATCGGAGCACAATTGCAGATTTCGGATTTTTACAGCTCAGAATCGGCTGAGCTATAATAAGGTGATTTTCTTCGAATCGAACTTTCTTCGATATGTATGGTATAGCAATTACAGGTCTTGTGACCTATCATTTAAGGTATCAAGAACCGCAATCGGAGCACAATTGCAGATTTCGGATTTTTACAGCTCTGAATCGGCAGAGCTTATAGTAAGGTGATTTTCTTCGAATCGAACTTTCTTCGAAATGTATGGTATAGCAATTACAGGTCTCGTGACCTATCATTTGAGGTATCAAGAACCGCAATCGGAGCACAATTGCAGATTTCGGATTTTTACAGCTCTGAATCGGCTGAGCTATGGTAAGGTGATTTTCTTCGAATCGAACTTTCTTCGAAATGTATGGTATAGGAATTACAGGTCTCGTGACCTATCATTTAAGGTATCAAGAACCGCAATCGGAGCACAATTGCAGATTTCGGATTTTTACAGCTCTGAATCGGCTAGGCTATAGTAAGGTGATTTTCTTCGAATCGATTTTTCTGTGAAATGTATGGAAATAATCAACCAATTTTAATGCGGTTTGGCATAACAATTACAAGTCCCGAGACCTATCATTTGAGGTATCAAGAACCGCAATCGGAGCACAATTGCAGATTTCGGATTTTTACAGCTCTGAATCGGCAGAGCTATAGTAAGGTGATTTTCTTCGAATCGAACTTTCTTCGAAATGTATGGTATAGCAATTACAGGTCTCGTGACCTATCATTTGAGGTATCAAGAACCGCAATTGGAGCACAATTGCAGATTTCGGATTTTTACAGCTCTGAATCGGCTGAGCTATAGTAAGGTGATTTTCTTCGAATCGAACTTTCTTCGAAATGTATTGTATAGCAATTACAGGTCTCGTGACCTATCATTTGAGGTATCAAGAACCGCAATCGGAGCACAATTGCAGATTTCGGATTTTTACAGCTCTGAATCGGCTGAGCTATAGTAAGGTGATTTTCTTCGAATCGAACTTTCTTCGAAATGTATGGTATAGCAATTACAGGTCTCGTGACCTATCATTTGAGGTATCAAGAACCGCAATCGGAGCACAATTGCAGATTTCGGATTTTTACAGCTCTGAATCGGCTGAGCTATAGTAAGGTGATTTTCTTCGAATCGAACTTTCTTCGAAATGTATGGTATAGCAATTACAGGTCTCGTGACCTATCATTTGAGGTATCAAGAACCGCAATCGGAGCACAATTGCAGATTTCGGATTTTTACAGCTCTGAATCGGCTGAGCTATAGTAAGGTGATTTTCTTCGAATCGATTTTTCTGTGAAATGTATGGAAATAATCAACCAATTTTAATGCGGTTTGGCATAACAATTACAAGTCCCGAGACCCATCATTTGAGGTATCAAGAACGGCAATCGGAGCACAATTGCAGATTTCGGATTTTTACAGCTCTGAATCGGCTGAGCTGTAAGGTGATTTTCTTCGAATCGAACTTTCTTCGAAATTTATGGTATAGCAATTACAGGTCTCGTGACCTATCATTTGAGGTATCAAGAACCGCAATCGGAGCACAATTGCAGATTTCGGATTTTTACAGCTCTGAATCGGCTGAGCTATAGTAAGGTGATTTTCTTCGAATCGATTTTTCTGTGAAATGTATGGAAATAATCAACCAATTTTAATGCGGTTTGGCATAACAATTACAAGTCCCGAGACCTATCATTTGAGGTATCAAGAACGGCAATCGGAGCACAATTGCAGATTTCGGATTTTTACAGCTCTGAATCGGCTGAGCTATAGTAAGGTGATTTTCTTCGAATCGAACTTTCTTCGAAATTTATGGTATAGCAATTACAGGCCTCGTGACCTATCATTTGAGGTATCAAGAACCGCAATCGGAGCACAATTGCAGATTTCGGATTTTTACAGCTCTGAATTGGCTGAGCTATAGTAAGGTGATTTTCTTCGAATCGATTTTTCTGTGAAATGTATGGAAATAATCAACCAATTTTAATGCGGTTTGGCATAACAATTACAAGTCCCGAGACCTATCATTTGAGGTATCAAGAACCGCAATCGGAGCACAATTGCAGATTTCGGATTTTTACAGCTCTGAATCGGCTGAGCTATAGTAAGGTGATTTTCTTCGAATCGAACTTTCTTCGAAATGTATGGTATAGCAATTACAGGTCTCGTGACCTATCATTTGAGGTATCAAGAACCGCAATCGGAGCACAATTGCAGATTTCGGATTTTTACAGCTCTGAATCGGCTGAGCTATAGTAAGGTGATTTTCTTCGAATCGAACTTTCTTCGAAATGTATGGTATAGCAATTACAGGTCTCGTGACCTATCATTTGAGGTATCAAGAACCGCAATTGGAGCACAATTGCAGATTTCGGATTTTTACAGCTCTGAATCGGCTGAGCTATAGTAAGGTGATTTTCTTCGAATCGAACTTTCTTCGAAATGTATGGTATAGCAATTACAGGTCTCGTGACCTATCATTTGAGGTATCAAGAACCGCAATCGGAGCACAATTGCAGATTTCGGATTTTTACAGCTCTGAATCGGCTGAGCTATAGTAAGGTGATTTTCTTCGAATCGAACTTTCTTCGAAATGTATGGTATAGCAATTACAGGTCTCGTGACCTATCATTTGAGGTATCAAGAACCGCAATCGGAGCACAATTGCAGATTTCGGATTTTTACAGCTCAGAATCGGCTGAGCTATAATAAGGTGATTTTCTTCGAATCGAACTTTCTTCGATATGTATGGTATAGCAATTACAGGTCTTGTGACCTATCATTTAAGGTATCAAGAACCGCAATCGGAGCACAATTGCAGATTTCGGATTTTTACAGCTCTGAATCGGCAGAGCTATAGTAAGGTGATTTTCTTCGAATCGAACTTCCTTCGAAATTTATGGTATAGCAATTACAGGTCTCGTGACCTATCATTTGAGGTATCAAGAACCGCAATCGGAGCACAATTGCAGATTTCGGATTTTTACAGCTCTGAATTGGCTGAGCTATAGTAAGGTGATTTTCTTCGAATCGAACTTTCTTCGAAATGTATGGTATAGGAATTACAGGTCTCGTGACCTATCATTTAAGGTATCAAGAACCGCAATCGGAGCACAATTGCAGATTTCGGATTTTTACAGCTCTGAATCGGCTAGGCTATAGTAAGGTGATTTTCTTCGAATCGATTTTTCTGTGAAATGTATGGAAATAATCAACTAATTTTAATGCGGTTTGGCATAACAATTACAAGTCCCGAGACCTATCATTTGAGGTATCAAGAACCGCAATCGGAGCACAATTGCAGATTTCGGATTTTTACAGCTCTGAATCGGCTGAGCTATAGTAAGGTGATTTTCTTCGAATCGAACTTTCTTCGAAATTTATGGTATAGCAATTACAGGTCTCGTGACCTATCATTTGAGGTATCAAGAACCGCAATCGGAGCACAATTGCAGATTTCGGATTTTTACAGCTCTGAATTGGCTGAGCTATAGTAAGGTGATTTTCTTCGAATCGATTTTTCTGTGAAATGTATGGAAATAATCAACCAATTTTAATGCGGTTTGGCATAACAATTACAAGTCCCGAGACCTATCATTTGAGGTATCAAGAACCGCAATCGGAGCACAATTGCAGATTTCGGATTTTTACAGCTCTGAATCGGCTGAGCTATAGTAAGGTGATTTTCTTCGAATCGAACTTTCTTCGAAATGTATGGTATAGCAATTACAGGTCTCGTGACCTATCATTTGAGGTATCAAGAACCGCAATCGGAGCACAATTGCAGATTTCGGATTTTTACAGCTCTGAATCGGCTGAGCTATAGTAAGGTGATTTTCTTCGAATCGAACTTTCTTCGAAATGTATGGTATAGCAATTACAGGTCTCGTGACCTATCATTTGAGGTATCAAGAACCGCAATCGGAGCACAATTGCAGATTTCGGATTTTTACAGCTCTGAATCGGCTGAGCTATAGTAAGGTGATTTTCTTCGAATCGAACTTTCTTCGAAATGTATGGTATAGCAATTACAGGTCTCGTGACCTATCATTTGAGGTATCAAGAACCGCAATCGGAGCACAATTGCAGATTTCGGATTTTTACAGCTCTGAATCGGCTGAGCTATAGTAAGGTGATTTTCTTCGAATCGAACTTTCTTCGAAATGTATGGTATAGCAATTACAGGTCTCGTGACCTATCATTTGAGGTATCAAGAACCGCAATCGGAGCACAATTGCAGATTTCGGATTTTTACAGCTCAGAATCGGCTGAGCTATAATAAGGTGATTTTCTTCGAATCGAACTTTCTTCGATATGTATGGTATAGCAATTACAGGTCTTGTGACCTATCATTTAAGGTATCAAGAACCGCAATCGGAGCACAATTGCAGATTTCGGATTTTTACAGCTCTGAATCGGCAGAGCTATAGTAAGGTGATTTTCTTCGAATCGAACTTCCTTCGAAATTTATGGTATAGCAATTACAGGTCTCGTGACCTATCATTTGAGGTATCAAGAACCGCAATCGGAGCACAATTGCAGATTTCGGATTTTTACAGCTCTGAATTGGCTGAGCTATAGTAAGGTGATTTTCTTCGAATCGAACTTTCTTCGAAATGTATGGTATAGGAATTACAGGTATCGTGACCTATCATTTAAGGTATCAAGAACCGCAATCGGAGCACAATTGCAGATTTCGGATTTTTACAGCTCTGAATCGGCTAGGCTATAGTAAGTTGATTTTCTTCGAATCGATTTTTCTGTGAAATGTATGGAAATAATCAACCAATTTTAATGCGGTTTGGCATAACAATTACAAGTCCCGAGACCTATCATTTGAGGTATCAAGAACCGCAATCGGAGCACAATTGCAGATTTCGGATTTTTACAGCTCTGAATCGGCTGAGCTATAGTAAGGTGATTTTCTTCGAATCGAACTTTCTTCGAAATGTATGGTATAGCAATTACAGGTCTCGTGACCTATCATTTGAGGTATCAAGAACCGCAATCGGAGCACAATTGCAGATTTCGGATTTTTACAGCTCTGAATCGGCTGAGCTATAGTAAGGTGATTTTCTTCGAATCGAACTTTCTTCGAAATGTATGGTATAGCAATTACAGGTCTCGTGACCTATCATTTGAGGTATCAAGAACCGCAATCGGAGCACAATTGCAGATTTCGGATTTTTACAGCTCAGAATCGGCTGAGCTATAATAAGGTGATTTTCTTCGAATCGAACTTTCTTCGATATGTATGGTATAGCAATTACAGGTCTTGTGACCTATCATTTAAGGTATCAAGAACCGCAATCGGAGCACAATTGCAGATTTCGGATTTTTACAGCTCTGAATCGGCAGAGCTATAGTAAGGTGATTTTCTTCGAATCGAACTTTCTTCGAAATGTATGGTATAGCAATTACAGGTCTCGTGACCTATCATTTGAGGTATCAAGAACCGCAATCGGAGCACAATTGCAGATTTCGGATTTTTATAGCTCTGAATTGGCTGAGCTATAGTAAGGTGATTTTCTTCGAATCGAACTTTCTTCGAAATATATGGTATAGGAATTACAGGTCTCGTGACCTATCATTTAAGGTATCAAGAACCGCAATCGGAGCACAATTGCAGATTTCGGATTTTTACAGCTCTGAATCGGCTAGGCTATAGTAAGGTGATTTTCTTCGAATCGATTTTTCTGTGAAATGTATGGAAATAATCAACCAATTTTAATGCGGTTTGGCATAACAATTACAAGTCCCAAAACCTATCATTTGAGGTATCAAGAACCGCAATCGGAGCACAATTGCAGATTTCGGATTTTTACAGCTCTGAATCGGCTGAGCTATAGTAAGGTGATTTTCTTCGAATCGAACTTTCTTCGAAATGTATGGTATAGCAATTACAGGTCTCGTGACCTATCATTTGAGGTATCAAGAACCGCAATTGGAGCACAATTGCAGATTTCGGATTTTTACAGCTCTGAATCGGCTGAGCTATAGTAAGGTGATTTTCTTCGAATCGAACTTTCTTCGAAATGTATTGTATAGCAATTACAGGTCTCGTGACCTATCATTTGAGGTATCAAGAACCGCGATCGGAGCACAATTGCAGATTTCGGATTTTTACAGCTCTGAATCGGCTGAGCTATAGTAAGGTGATTTTCTTCGAATCGAACTTTCTTCGAAATGTATGGTATAGCAATTACAGGTCTCGTGACCTATCATTTGAGGTATCAAGAACCGCAATCGGAGCACAATTGCAGATTTCGGATTTTTACAGCTCTGAATCGGCTGAGCAGTAAGGTGATTTTCTTCGAATCGATTTTTCTGTGAAATGTATGGAAATAATCAACCAATTTTAATGCGGTTTGGCATAACAATTACAAGTCCCGAGACCTATCATTTGAGGTATCAAGAACGGCAATCGGAGCACAATTGCAGATTTCGGATTTTTACAGCTCTGAATCGGCTGAGCTATAGTAAGGTGATTTTCTTCGAATCGAACTTTCTTCGAAATGTATGGTATAGCAATTACAGGTCTCGTGACCTATCATTTGAGGTATCAAGAACCGCGATCGGAGCACAATTGCAGATTTCGGATTTTTACAGCTCTGAATCGGCTGAGCTATAGTAAGGTGATTTTCTTCGAATCGAACTTTCTTCGAAATGTATGGTATAGCAATTACAGGTCTCGTGACCTATCATTTGAGGTATCAAGAACCGCAATCGGAGCACAATTGCAGATTTCGGATTTTTACAGCTCTGAATCGGCTGAGCAGTAAGGTGATTTTCTTCGAATCGATTTTTCTGTGAAATGTATGGAAATAATCAACCAATTTTAATGCGGTTTGGCATAACAATTACAAGTCCCAAAACCTATCATTTGAGGTATCAAGAACCGCAATCGGAGCACAATTGCAGATTTCGGATTTTTACAGCTCTGAATCGGCTGAGCTATAGTAAGGTGATTTTCTTCGAATCGAACTTTCTTCGAAATGTATGGTATAGCAATTACAGGTCTCGTGACCTATCATTTGAGGTATCAAGAACCGCAATTGGAGCACAATTGCAGATTTCGGATTTTTACAGCTCTGAATCGGCTGAGCTATAATAAGGTGATTTTCTTCGAATCGAACTTTCTTCGATATGTATGGTATAGCAATTACAGGTCTTGTGACCTATCATTTAAGGTATCAAGAACCGCAATCGGAGCACAATTGCAGATTTCGGATTTTTACAGCTCTGAATCGGCAGAGCTATAGTAAGGTGATTTTCTTCGAATCGAACTTCCTTCGAAATTTATGGTATAGCAATTACAGGTCTCGTGACCTATCATTTGAGGTATCAAGAACCGCAATCGGAGCACAATTGCAGATTTCGGATTTTTACAGCTCTGAATTGGCTGAGCTATAGTAAGGTGATTTTCTTCGAATCGAACTTTCTTCGAAATGTATGGTATAGGAATTACAGGTATCGTGACCTATCATTTAAGGTATCAAGAACCGCAATCGGAGCACAATTGCAGATTTCGGATTTTTACAGCTCTGAATCGGCTAGGCTATAGTAAGTTGATTTTCTTCGAATCGATTTTTCTGTGAAATGTATGGAAATAATCAACCAATTTTAATGCGGTTTGGCATAACAATTACAAGTCCCGAGACCTATCATTTGAGGTATCAAGAACCGCAATCGGAGCACAATTGCAGATTTCGGATTTTTACAGCTCTGAATCGGCTGAGCTATAGTAAGGTGATTTTCTTCGAATCGAACTTTCTTCGAAATGTATGGTATAGCAATTACAGGTCTCGTGACCTATCATTTGAGGTATCAAGAACCGCAATCGGAGCACAATTGCAGATTTCGGATTTTTACAGCTCTGAATCGGCTGAGCTATAGTAAGGTGATTTTCTTCGAATCGAACTTTCTTCGAAATGTATGGTATAGCAATTACAGGTCTCGTGACCTATCATTTGAGGTATCAAGAACCGCAATCGGAGCACAATTGCAGATTTCGGATTTTTACAGCTCAGAATCGGCTGAGCTATAATAAGGTGATTTTCTTCGAATCGAACTTTCTTCGATATGTATGGTATAGCAATTACAGGTCTTGTGACCTATCATTTAAGGTATCAAGAACCGCAATCGGAGCACAATTGCAGATTTCGGATTTTTACAGCTCTGAATCGGCAGAGCTATAGTAAGGTGATTTTCTTCGAATCGAACTTTCTTCGAAATGTATGGTATAGCAATTACAGGTCTCGTGACCTATCATTTGAGGTATCAAGAACCGCAATCGGAGCACAATTGCAGATTTCGGATTTTTATAGCTCTGAATTGGCTGAGCTATAGTAAGGTGATTTTCTTCGAATCGAACTTTCTTCGAAATATATGGTATAGGAATTACAGGTCTCGTGACCTATCATTTAAGGTATCAAGAACCGCAATCGGAGCACAATTGCAGATTTCGGATTTTTACAGCTCTGAATCGGCTAGGCTATAGTAAGGTGATTTTCTTCGAATCGATTTTTCTGTGAAATGTATGGAAATAATCAACCAATTTTAATGCGGTTTGGCATAACAATTACAAGTCCCAAAACCTATCATTTGAGGTATCAAGAACCGCAATCGGAGCACAATTGCAGATTTCGGATTTTTACAGCTCTGAATCGGCTGAGCTATAGTAAGGTGATTTTCTTCGAATCGAACTTTCTTCGAAATGTATGGTATAGCAATTACAGGTCTCGTGACCTATCATTTGAGGTATCAAGAACCGCAATTGGAGCACAATTGCAGATTTCGGATTTTTACAGCTCTGAATCGGCTGAGCTATAGTAAGGTGATTTTCTTCGAATCGAACTTTCTTCGAAATGTATTGTATAGCAATTACAGGTCTCGTGACCTATCATTTGAGGTATCAAGAACCGCGATCGGAGCACAATTGCAGATTTCGGATTTTTACAGCTCTGAATCGGCTGAGCTATAGTAAGGTGATTTTCTTCGAATCGAACTTTCTTCGAAATGTATGGTATAGCAATTACAGGTCTCGTGACCTATCATTTGAGGTATCAAGAACCGCAATCGGAGCACAATTGCAGATTTCGGATTTTTACAGCTCTGAATCGGCTGAGCAGTAAGGTGATTTTCTTCGAATCGATTTTTCTGTGAAATGTATGGAAATAATCAACCAATTTTAATGCGGTTTGGCATAACAATTACAAGTCCCGAGACCTATCATTTGAGGTATCAAGAACGGCAATCGGAGCACAATTGCAGATTTCGGATTTTTACAGCTCTGAATCGGCTAGGCTATAGTAAGGTGATTTTCTTCGAATCGATTTTTCTGTGAAATGTATGGAAATAATCAACCAATTTTAATGCGGTTTGGCATAATAATTACAAGTCCCGAGACCTATCATTTGAGGTATCAAGAACCGCAATCGGAGCACAATTGCAGATTTCGGATTTTTACAGCTCTGAATCGGCTGAGCTATATTAAGGTGATTTTCTTCGAATCGAACTTTCTTCGAAATGTATGGTATAGTAATTACAGGTCTCGTGACCTATCATTTAAGGTATCAAGAACCGCAATCGGAGCACAATTGCAGATTTCGGATTTTTACAGCTCTGAATCGGCTGAGCTATAGTAAGGTGATTTTCTTCGAATCGAACTTTCTTCGAAATGTATGGTATAGCAATTACAGGTCTCGTGACCTATCATTTGAGGTATCAAGAACCGCAATCGGAGCACAATTGCAGATTTCGGATTTTTACAGCTATGAATCGGCTGAGCTATATTAAGGTGATTTTCTTCGAATCGAACTTTCTTCGAAATGTATGGTATAGTAATTACAGGTCTCGTGACCTATCATTTAAGGTATCAAGAACCGCAATCGGAGCACAATTGCAGATTTCGGATTTTTACAGCTCTGAATCGGCTGAGCTATAGTAAGGTGATTTTATTCGAATCGAACTTTCTTCGAAATGTATGGTATAGCAATTACAGGTCTCGTGACCTATCATTTAAGGTATCGAGAACCGCAATCGGAGCACAACTGCAGATTTCGGATTTTTACAGCTCTGAATCGGCTGAGCTATAGTAAGGTGATTTTCTTCGAATCGAACTTTCTTCGAAATGTATGGTATATCAATTACAGGTCTCGTGACCTATCATTTAAGGTATCAAGAACCGCAATCGGAGCACAATTGCAGATTTCGGATTTTTACAGCTCTGAATCGGCTGAGCTATAGTAAGGTGATTTTCTTCGAATCGAACTTTCTTCGAAATGTATGGTATAGCAATTACAGGTCTTGTGACCTATCATTTAAGGTATCAAGAACCGCAATCGGAGCACAATTGCAAATTTCGGATTTTTACAGCTCTGAATCGGCTGAGCTATAGTAAGGTGATTTTCTTTGAATCGAACTTTTGTTCGAAATGTATGGTATAGCAATTACAGGTCTCGTAACCTATCATTTAAGGTATCAAGAACTGCAATCGGAGCACAATTGCAGATTTCGGATTTTTACAGCTCTGAATCGGCTGAGCTATAGTAAGGTGATTTTCTTCGAATCGAACTTTCTTCGAAATGTATGGTATAGCAATTACAGGTCTCGTGACCTATCATTTGAGGTATCAAGAACCGCAATCGGAGCACAATTGCAGATTTCGGATTTTTACAGCTCTGAATCGGCTGAGCTATAGTAAGGTGATTTTCTTCGAATCGAACTTTCTTCGAAATGTATGGTATAGCAATTACAGGTCTCGTGACCTATCATTTGAGGTATCAAGAACCGCAATCGGAGCACAATTGCAGATTTCGGATTTTTACAGCTCTGAATCGGCGGAGCTATAGTAAGGTGATTTTCTTCGAATCGAACTTTCTTCGAAATGTATGGTATAGCAATTACAGGTCTCGTGACCTATCATTTGAGGTATCAAGAACCGCAATCGGAGCACAATTGCAGATTTCGGATTTTTATAGCTCTGAATCGGCTGAGCTATAGTAAGATGATTTTCTTCGAATCGAACTTTCTTCGAAATGTATGGTATAGGAATTACAGGTCTCGTGACCTATCATTTAAGGTATCAAGAACCGCAATCGGAGCACAATTGCAGATTTCGGATTTTTACAGCTCTGAATCGGCTAGGCTATAGTAAGGTGATTTTCTTCGAATCGATTTTTCTGTGAAATGTATGGAAATAATCAACCAATTTTAATGCGGTTTGGCATAACAATTACAAGTCCCAAAACCTATCATTTGAGGTATCAAGAACCGCAATCGGAGCACAATTGCAGATTTCGGATTTTTACAGCTCTGAATCGGCTGAGCTATAGTAAGGTGATTTTCTTCGAATCGAACTTTCTTCGAAATGTATGGTATAGCAATTACAGGTCTCGTGACCTATCATTTGAGGTATCAAGAACCGCAATCGGAGCACAATTGCAGATTTCGGATTTTTACAGCTCTGAATCGGCTGAGCTATAGTAAGGTGATTTTCTTCGAATCGATTTTTCTGTGAAATGTATGGAAATAATCAACCAATTTTAATGCGGTTTGGCATAACAATTACAAGTCCCGAGACCTATCATTTGAGGTATCAAGAACCGCAATCGGAGCACAATTGCAGATTTCGGATTTTTACAGCTCTGAATCGGCTGAGCTATAGTAAGGTGATTTTCTTCGAATCGAACTTTCTTCGAAATGTATGGTATAGCAATTACAGGTCTCGTGACCTATCATTTGAGGTATCAAGAACCGCAATCGGAGCACAATTGCAGATTTCGGATTTTTACAGCTCTGAATCGGCTGAGCTATAGTAAGGTGATTTTCTTCGAATCGAACTTTCTTCGAAATGTATGGTATAGCAATTACAGGTCTCGTGACCTATCATTTGAGGTATCAAGAACCGCAATTGGAGCACAATTGCAGATTTCGGATTTTTACAGCTCTGAATCGGCTGAGCTATAGTAAGGTGATTTTCTTCGAATCGAACTTTCTTCGAAATGTATGGTATAGCAATTACAGGTCTCGTGACCTATCATTTGAGGTATCAAGAACCGCAATCGGAGCACAATTGCAGATTTCGGATTTTTACAGCTCTGAATCGGCTGAGCTATAGTAAGGTGATTTTCTTCGAATCGAACTTTCTTCGAAATGTATGGTATAGCAATTACAGGTCTCGTGACCTATCATTTGAGGTATCAAGAACCGCAATCGGAGCACAATTGCAGATTTCGGATTTTTACAGCTCAGAATCGGCTGAGCTATAATAAGGTGATTTTCTTCGAATCGAACTTTCTTCGATATGTATGGTATAGCAATTACAGGTCTTGTGACCTATCATTTAAGGTATCAAGAACCGCAATCGGAGCACAATTGCAGATTTCGGATTTTTACAGCTCTGAATCGGCAGAGCTATAGTAAGGTGATTTTCTTCGAATCGAACTTCCTTCGAAATTTATGGTATAGCAATTACAGGTCTCGTGACCTATCATTTGAGGTATCAAGAACCGCAATCGGAGCACAATTGCAGATTTCGGATTTTTACAGCTCTGAATTGGCTGAGCTATAGTAAGGTGATTTTCTTCGAATCGAACTTTCTTCGAAATGTATGGTATAGGAATTACAGGTCTCGTGACCTATCATTTAAGGTATCAAGAACCGCAATCGGAGCACAATTGCAGATTTCGGATTTTTACAGCTCTGAATCGGCTAGGCTATAGTAAGGTGATTTTCTTCGAATCGATTTTTCTGTGAAATGTATGGAAATAATCAACTAATTTTAATGCGGTTTGGCATAACAATTACAAGTCCCGAGACCTATCATTTGAGGTATCAAGAACCGCAATCGGAGCACAATTGCAGATTTCGGATTTTTACAGCTCTGAATCGGCTGAGCTATAGTAAGGTGATTTTCTTCGAATCGAACTTTCTTCGAAATTTATGGTATAGCAATTACAGGTCTCGTGACCTATCATTTGAGGTATCAAGAACCGCAATCGGAGCACAATTGCAGATTTCGGATTTTTACAGCTCTGAATTGGCTGAGCTATAGTAAGGTGATTTTCTTCGAATCGATTTTTCTGTGAAATGTATGGAAATAATCAACCAATTTTAATGCGGTTTGGCATAACAATTACAAGTCCCGAGACCTATCATTTGAGGTATCAAGAACCGCAATCGGAGCACAATTGCAGATTTCGGATTTTTACAGCTCTGAATCGGCTGAGCTATAGTAAGGTGATTTTCTTCGAATCGAACTTTCTTCGAAATGTATGGTATAGCAATTACAGGTCTCGTGACCTATCATTTGAGGTATCAAGAACCGCAATCGGAGCACAATTGCAGATTTCGGATTTTTACAGCTCTGAATCGGCTGAGCTATAGTAAGGTGATTTTCTTCGAATCGAACTTTCTTCGAAATGTATGGTATAGCAATTACAGGTCTCGTGACCTATCATTTGAGGTATCAAGAACCGCAATCGGAGCACAATTGCAGATTTCGGATTTTTACAGCTCTGAATCGGCTGAGCTATAGTAAGGTGATTTTCTTCGAATCGAACTTTCTTCGAAATGTATGGTATAGCAATTACAGGTCTCGTGACCTATCATTTGAGGTATCAAGAACCGCAATCGGAGCACAATTGCAGATTTCGGATTTTTACAGCTCTGAATCGGCTGAGCTATAGTAAGGTGATTTTCTTCGAATCGAACTTTCTTCGAAATGTATGGTATAGCAATTACAGGTCTCGTGACCTATCATTTGAGGTATCAAGAACCGCAATCGGAGCACAATTGCAGATTTCGGATTTTTACAGCTCAGAATCGGCTGAGCTATAATAAGGTGATTTTCTTCGAATCGAACTTTCTTCGATATGTATGGTATAGCAATTACAGGTCTTGTGACCTATCATTTAAGGTATCAAGAACCGCAATCGGAGCACAATTGCAGATTTCGGATTTTTACAGCTCTGAATCGGCAGAGCTATAGTAAGGTGATTTTCTTCGAATCGAACTTCCTTCGAAATTTATGGTATAGCAATTACAGGTCTCGTGACCTATCATTTGAGGTATCAAGAACCGCAATCGGAGCACAATTGCAGATTTCGGATTTTTACAGCTCTGAATTGGCTGAGCTATAGTAAGGTGATTTTCTTCGAATCGAACTTTCTTCGAAATGTATGGTATAGGAATTACAGGTATCGTGACCTATCATTTAAGGTATCAAGAACCGCAATCGGAGCACAATTGCAGATTTCGGATTTTTACAGCTCTGAATCGGCTAGGCTATAGTAAGTTGATTTTCTTCGAATCGATTTTTCTGTGAAATGTATGGAAATAATCAACCAATTTTAATGCGGTTTGGCATAACAATTACAAGTCCCGAGACCTATCATTTGAGGTATCAAGAACCGCAATCGGAGCACAATTGCAGATTTCGGATTTTTACAGCTCTGAATCGGCTGAGCTATAGTAAGGTGATTTTCTTCGAATCGAACTTTCTTCGAAATGTATGGTATAGCAATTACAGGTCTCGTGACCTATCATTTGAGGTATCAAGAACCGCAATCGGAGCACAATTGCAGATTTCGGATTTTTACAGCTCTGAATCGGCTGAGCTATAGTAAGGTGATTTTCTTCGAATCGAACTTTCTTCGAAATGTATGGTATAGCAATTACAGGTCTCGTGACCTATCATTTGAGGTATCAAGAACCGCAATCGGAGCACAATTGCAGATTTCGGATTTTTACAGCTCAGAATCGGCTGAGCTATAATAAGGTGATTTTCTTCGAATCGAACTTTCTTCGATATGTATGGTATAGCAATTACAGGTCTTGTGACCTATCATTTAAGGTATCAAGAACCGCAATCGGAGCACAATTGCAGATTTCGGATTTTTACAGCTCTGAATCGGCAGAGCTATAGTAAGGTGATTTTCTTCGAATCGAACTTTCTTCGAAATGTATGGTATAGCAATTACAGGTCTCGTGACCTATCATTTGAGGTATCAAGAACCGCAATCGGAGCACAATTGCAGATTTCGGATTTTTATAGCTCTGAATTGGCTGAGCTATAGTAAGGTGATTTTCTTCGAATCGAACTTTCTTCGAAATATATGGTATAGGAATTACAGGTCTCGTGACCTATCATTTAAGGTATCAAGAACCGCAATCGGAGCACAATTGCAGATTTCGGATTTTTACAGCTCTGAATCGGCTAGGCTATAGTAAGGTGATTTTCTTCGAATCGATTTTTCTGTGAAATGTATGGAAATAATCAACCAATTTTAATGCGGTTTGGCATAACAATTACAAGTCCCAAAACCTATCATTTGAGGTATCAAGAACCGCAATCGGAGCACAATTGCAGATTTCGGATTTTTACAGCTCTGAATCGGCTGAGCTATAGTAAGGTGATTTTCTTCGAATCGAACTTTCTTCGAAATGTATGGTATAGCAATTACAGGTCTCGTGACCTATCATTTGAGGTATCAAGAACCGCAATTGGAGCACAATTGCAGATTTCGGATTTTTACAGCTCTGAATCGGCTGAGCTATAGTAAGGTGATTTTCTTCGAATCGAACTTTCTTCGAAATGTATTGTATAGCAATTACAGGTCTCGTGACCTATCATTTGAGGTATCAAGAACCGCGATCGGAGCACAATTGCAGATTTCGGATTTTTACAGCTCTGAATCGGCTGAGCTATAGTAAGGTGATTTTCTTCGAATCGAACTTTCTTCGAAATGTATGGTATAGCAATTACAGGTCTCGTGACCTATCATTTGAGGTATCAAGAACCGCAATCGGAGCACAATTGCAGATTTCGGATTTTTACAGCTCTGAATCGGCTGAGCAGTAAGGTGATTTTCTTCGAATCGATTTTTCTGTGAAATGTATGGAAATAATCAACCAATTTTAATGCGGTTTGGCATAACAATTACAAGTCCCGAGACCTATCATTTGAGGTATCAAGAACGGCAATCGGAGCACAATTGCAGATTTCGGATTTTTACAGCTCTGAATCGGCTAGGCTATAGTAAGGTGATTTTCTTCGAATCGATTTTTCTGTGAAATGTATGGAAATAATCAACCAATTTTAATGCGGTTTGGCATAATAATTACAAGTCCCGAGACCTATCATTTGAGGTATCAAGAACCGCAATCGGAGCACAATTGCAGATTTCGGATTTTTACAGCTCTGAATCGGCTGAGCTATATTAAGGTGATTTTCTTCGAATCGAACTTTCTTCGAAATGTATGGTATAGTAATTACAGGTCTCGTGACCTATCATTTAAGGTATCAAGAACCGCAATCGGAGCACAATTGCAGATTTCGGATTTTTACAGCTCTGAATCGGCTGAGCTATAGTAAGGTGATTTTCTTCGAATCGAACTTTCTTCGAAATGTATGGTATAGCAATTACAGGTCTCGTGACCTATCATTTGAGGTATCAAGAACCGCAATCGGAGCACAATTGCAGATTTCGGATTTTTACAGCTATGAATCGGCTGAGCTATATTAAGGTGATTTTCTTCGAATCGAACTTTCTTCGAAATGTATGGTATAGTAATTACAGGTCTCGTGACCTATCATTTAAGGTATCAAGAACCGCAATCGGAGCACAATTGCAGATTTCGGATTTTTACAGCTCTGAATCGGCTGAGCTATAGTAAGGTGATTTTATTCGAATCGAACTTTCTTCGAAATGTATGGTATAGCAATTACAGGTCTCGTGACCTATCATTTAAGGTATCGAGAACCGCAATCGGAGCACAACTGCAGATTTCGGATTTTTACAGCTCTGAATCGGCTGAGCTATAGTAAGGTGATTTTCTTCGAATCGAACTTTCTTCGAAATGTATGGTATATCAATTACAGGTCTCGTGACCTATCATTTAAGGTATCAAGAACCGCAATCGGAGCACAATTGCAGATTTCGGATTTTTACAGCTCTGAATCGGCTGAGCTATAGTAAGGTGATTTTCTTCGAATCGAACTTTCTTCGAAATGTATGGTATAGCAATTACAGGTCTTGTGACCTATCATTTAAGGTATCAAGAACCGCAATCGGAGCACAATTGCAAATTTCGGATTTTTACAGCTCTGAATCGGCTGAGCTATAGTAAGGTGATTTTCTTTGAATCGAACTTTTGTTCGAAATGTATGGTATAGCAATTACAGGTCTCGTAACCTATCATTTAAGGTATCAAGAACTGCAATCGGAGCACAATTGCAGATTTCGGATTTTTACAGCTCTGAATCGGCTGAGCTATAGTAAGGTGATTTTCTTCGAATCGAACTTTCTTCGAAATGTATGGTATAGCAATTACAGGTCTCGTGACCTATCATTTGAGGTATCAAGAACCGCAATCGGAGCACAATTGCAGATTTCGGATTTTTACAGCTCTGAATCGGCTGAGCTATAGTAAGGTGATTTTCTTCGAATCGAACTTTCTTCGAAATGTATGGTATAGCAATTACAGGTCTCGTGACCTATCATTTGAGGTATCAAGAACCGCAATCGGAGCACAATTGCAGATTTCGGATTTTTACAGCTCTGAATCGGCGGAGCTATAGTAAGGTGATTTTCTTCGAATCGAACTTTCTTCGAAATGTATGGTATAGCAATTACAGGTCTCGTGACCTATCATTTGAGGTATCAAGAACCGCAATCGGAGCACAATTGCAGATTTCGGATTTTTATAGCTCTGAATCGGCTGAGCTATAGTAAGATGATTTTCTTCGAATCGAACTTTCTTCGAAATGTATGGTATAGGAATTACAGGTCTCGTGACCTATCATTTAAGGTATCAAGAACCGCAATCGGAGCACAATTGCAGATTTCGGATTTTTACAGCTCTGAATCGGCTAGGCTATAGTAAGGTGATTTTCTTCGAATCGATTTTTCTGTGAAATGTATGGAAATAATCAACCAATTTTAATGCGGTTTGGCATAACAATTACAAGTCCCAAAACCTATCATTTGAGGTATCAAGAACCGCAATCGGAGCACAATTGCAGATTTCGGATTTTTACAGCTCTGAATCGGCTGAGCTATAGTAAGGTGATTTTCTTCGAATCGAACTTTCTTCGAAATGTATGGTATAGCAATTACAGGTCTCGTGACCTATCATTTGAGGTATCAAGAACCGCAATTGGAGCACAATTGCAGATTTCGGATTTTTACAGCTCTGAATCGGCTGAGCTATAGTAAGGTGATTTTCTTCGAATCGAACTTTCTTCGAAATGTATTGTATAGCAATTACAGGTCTCGTGACCTATCATTTGAGGTATCAAGAACCGCAATCGGAGCACAATTGCAGATTTCGGATTTTTACAGCTCTGAATCGGCTGAGCTATAGTAAGGTGATTTTCTTCGAATCGAACTTTCTTCGAAATGTATGGTATAGCAATTACAGGTCTCGTGACCTATCATTTGAGGTATCAAGAACCGCAATCGGAGCACAATTGCAGATTTCGGATTTTTACAGCTCTGAATCGGCTGAGCAGTAAGGTGATTTTCTTCGAATCGATTTTTCTGTGAAATGTATGGAAATAATCAACCAATTTTAATGCGGTTTGGCATAACAATTACAAGTCCCGAGACCTATCATTTGAGGTATCAAGAACGGCAATCGGAGCACAATTGCAGATTTCGGATTTTTACAGCTCTGAATCGGCTAGGCTATAGTAAGGTGATTTTCTTCGAATCGATTTTTCTGTGAAATGTATGGAAATAATCAACCAATTTTAATGCGGGTTGGCATAATAATTACAAGTCCCGAGACCTATCATTTGAGGTATCAAGAACCGCAATCGGAGCACAATTGCAGATTTCGGATTTTTACAGCTCTGAATCGGCTGAGCTATATTAAGGTGATTTTCTTCGAATCGAACTTTCTTCGAAATGTATGGTATAGTAATTACAGGTCTCGTGACCTATCATTTAAGGTATCAAGAACCGCAATCGGAGCACAATTGCAGATTTCGGATTTTTACAGCTCTGAATCGGCTGAGCTATAGTAAGGTGATTTTCTTCGAATCGAACTTTCTTCGAAATGTATGGTATAGCAATTACAGGTCTCGTGACCTATCATTTGAGGTATCAAGAACCGCAATCGGAGCACAATTGCAGATTTCGGATTTTTACAGCTATGAATCGGCTGAGCTATATTAAGGTGATTTTCTTCGAATCGAACTTTCTTCGAAATGTATGGTATAGTAATTACAGGTCTCGTGACCTATCATTTAAGGTATCAAGAACCGCAATCGGAGCACAATTGCAGATTTCGGATTTTTACAGCTCTGAATCGGCTGAGCTATAGTAAGGTGATTTTATTCGAATCGAACTTTCTTCGAAATGTATGGTATAGCAATTACAGGTCTCGTGACCTATCATTTAAGGTATCGAGAACCGCAATCGGAGCACAACTGCAGATTTCGGATTTTTACAGCTCTGAATCGGCTGAGCTATAGTAAGGTGATTTTCTTCGAATCGAACTTTCTTCGAAATGTATGGTATATCAATTACAGGTCTCGTGACCTATCATTTAAGGTATCAAGAACCGCAATCGGAGCACAATTGCAGATTTCGGATTTTTACAGCTCTGAATCGGCTGAGCTATAGTAAGGTGATTTTTTTCGAATCGAACTTTCTTCGAAATGTATGGTATAGCAATTAAAGGTCTTGTGACCTATCATTTAAGGTATCAAGAACCGCAATCGGAGCACAATTGCAAATTTCGGATTTTTACAGCTCTGAATCGGCTGAGCTATAGTAAGGTGATTTTCTTTGAATCGAACTTTTGTTCGAAATGTATGGTATAGCAATTACAGGTCTCGTAACCTATCATTTAAGGTATCAAGAACTGCAATCGGAGCACAATTGCAGATTTCGGATTTTTACAGCTCTGAATCGGCTGAGCTATAGTAAGGTGATTTTCTTCGAATCGAACTTTCTTCGAAATGTATGGTATAGCAATTACAGGTCTCGTGACCTATCATTTGAGGTATCAAGAACCGCAATCGGAGCACAATTGCAGATTTCGGATTTTTACAGCTCTGAATCGGCTGAGCTATAGTAAGGTGATTTTCTTCGAATCGAACTTTCTTCGAAATGTATGGTATAGCAATTACAGGTCTCGTGACCTATCATTTGAGGTATCAAGAACCGCAATCGGAGCACAATTGCAGATTTCGGATTTTTACAGCTCTGAATCGGCTGAGCTATAGTAAGATGATTTTCTTCGAATCGAACTTTCTTCGAAATGTATGGTATAGCAATTACAGGTCTCGTGACCTATCATTTGAGGTATCAAGAACCGCAATCGGAGCACAATTGCAGATTTCGGATTTTTACAGCTCTGAATCGGCTGAGCTATATTAAGGTGATTTTCTTCGAATCGAACTTTCTTCGAAATGTATGGTATAGCAATTACAGGTCTCGTGACCTATCATTTGAGGTATCAAGAACCGCAATCGGAGCACAATTGCAGATTTCGGATTTTTACAGCTCTGAATCGGCTGAGCTATAGTAAGGTGATTTTCTTCGAATCGATTTTTCTGTGAAATGTATGGAAATAATCAACCAATTTTAATGCGGTTTGGCATAATAATTACAAGTCCCGAGACCTATCATTTGAGGTATCAAGAACCGCAATCGGAGCACAATTGCAAATTTCGGATTTTTACAGCTCTGAATCGGCTGAGCTATAGTAAGGTGATTTTCTTTGAATCGAACTTTTGTTCGAAATGTATGGTATAGCAATTACAGGTCTCGTAACCTATCATTTAAGGTATGAAGAACCGCAATCGGAGCACAATTGCAGATTTCGGATTTTTACAGCTCTGAATCGGCTGAGCTATAGTAAGGTGATTTTCTTCGAATCGAACTTTCTTCGAAATGTATGGTATAGCAATTACAGGTCTCGTGACCTATCATTTAAGGTATCAAAAACCGCAATCGGAGCACAATTGCAGATTTCGGATTTTTACAGCTCTGAATCGGCTGAGCTATAGTAAGGTGATTTTCTTCGAATCGAACTTTCTTCGAAATGTATTGTATAGCAATTACAGGTCTCGTGACCTATCATTTGAGGTATCAAGAACCGCAATCGGAGCACAATTGCAGATTTCGGATTTTTACAGCTCTGAATCGGCTGAGCTATAGTAAGGTGATTTTCTTCGAATCGATTTTTCTGTGAAATGTATGGAAATAATCAACCAATTTTAATGCGGTTTGGCATAATAATTACAAGTCCCGAGACCTATCATTTGAGGTATCAAGAACCGCAATCGGAGCACAATTGCAAATTTCGGATTTTTACAGCTCTGAATCGGCTGAGCTATAGTAAGGTGATTTTCTTCGAATCGAACGTTCTTCGAAATGTATGGTATAGCAATTACAGGTCTCGTGACCTATCATTTGAGGTATCAAGAACCGCAATCGGAGCACAATTGCAGATTTCGGATTTTTACAGCTCTGAATCGGCTGAGCTACAGTAAGGTGATTTTCTTCGAATCGAACTTTCTTCGAAATGTATGGTATAGCAATTACAGGTCTCGTGACCTATCATTTAAGGTATCAAGAACCGCAATCGGAGCACAATTGTAAATTTCGGATTGTTACAGCTCTGAATCGGCTGTGCTATAGTAAGGTGATTTTCTTCGAATCGAACTTTCTTCGAAATGTATGGTATATCAATTACAGGTCTCGTGACCTATCATTTAAGGTATCAAGAACCGCAATCGGAGCACAATTGCAGATTTCGGATTTTTACAGCTCTGAATCGGCTGAGCTATAGTAAGGTGATTTTCTTCGAATCGAACTTTCTTCGAAATGTATGGTATAGCAATTACAGGTCTCGTGACCTATCATTTGAGGTATCAAGAACCGCAATCGGAGCACAATTGCAGATTTCGGATTTTTACAGCTCTGAATCGGCTGAGCTATAGTAAGGTGATTTTCTTCGAATCGAACTTTCTTCGAAATGTACGGTATAGCAATTACAGGTCTCGTGACCTATCATTTGAGGTATCAAGAACCGCAATCGGAGCACAATTGCAGATTTCGGACTTTTACAGCTCTGAATCGGCTGAGCTTGTAAGGTGATTTTCTTCGAATCGAACTTTCTTCGAAATGTATGGTATAGCAATTACAGGTCTCGTGACCTATCATTTGAGGTATCAAGAACCGCAATCGGAGCACAATTGCAGATTTCGGATTTTTACAGCTCTGAATCGGCTGAGCTATAGTAAGGTGATTTTCTTCGAATCGAACTTTCTTCGAAATGTACGGTATAGCAATTACAGGTCTCGTGACCTATCATTTGAGGTATCAAGAACCGCAATCGGAGCACAATTGCAGATTTCGGATTTTTACAGCTCTGAATCGGCTGAGCTATATTAAGGTGATTTTCTTCGAATCGAACTTTCTTCGAAATGTATGGTATAGCAATTACAGGTCTCGTGACCTATCATTTAAGGTATCAAGAACCGCAATAGGAGCACAATTGCAGATTTCGGATTTTTACAGCTCTGAATCGGCTGAGCTATAGTAAGGTGATTTTTTTCGAATCGAACTTTCTTCGAAATGTATGGTATATCAATTACAGGTCTCGTGACCTATCATTTAAGGTATCAAGAACCGCAATCGGAGCACAATTGCAGATTTCGAATTTTTACAGCTCTGAATCGGCTGAGCTATTGACTGTTACTTGTGCTCGATATTGCGACATGATAACACAGATCTTTCTGCAGAAATTGGATGATATTAATGTGGCCAATATGTGGTTTTAACAAGACGGTGCTACATGCCATACAGCCTGCATGCCATACAGCCTGCATGAGCCATTTCCTGGTCGTGTACTCTCTCGTTTCGGTGATCAGAATTGGCCCCCTAGATCGTGCGATTTAACACTTTAGATTTTTTTATGGGGTTATTTGAAGTCAAAGGTCTACGTCAACAAGCCTACGACCACCCGTGCATTAGTCATGGACAATTTCAACAAAAAGGGGGCGTATGAGCCAGCAAAGCCGCGAAGGCCATTTGCCCGATGTGTTATTCCATAAATAACCCTATATTATTCAATAAAATAAAACAATCTAAAGACTAAAAACTGTGTTTTCTATTTAATTCAAATCTTGGGTTAATTTTGGGACACCCTTTTCCACCCCAAAATGTAAACAACATTGGCAAGTAATTAGTAATGTCAAAATTTATATTTAACGCAAACCAAAATGGAAATAAATTTAATAGATTTGGTTGCATACACTTAAGAATTACTTGTTAGTACATTTTTAGTTAGCATGATTTGTAAGAGCTTTAAAGCTCAAATTTTATTATAACTTAAAAATATGTCAACTCGAAAATAAATAAATAGAGTATAATTCATAGAGTATAATTTTTCACGGTATAAATTATCCAAAAACACCATTTTTTTAAATCATACAGTCCACATCAAACGGTAAATTAATCGTGAATGTGTTGTTGACCTTTTAAGTTTATCGACATGTAAGTTCCAATCAACTACCAATCCTAAATACGTATAGAATTCACCACGTTCAACAGATGAATTATTTATTTGAAGAGATAATGTAGATAATTGATCCATATCAAACATTTTGTTTTCTTTATATTGAGAACTAAATTATTTTTCTCCAGTCAATTACATAAAACATTAAGATGTCCATGATTTGTACAGTTCAGATTAATTGGAGTGTGTATAATTAACAATACCTCATCGGCATACAATTGAGCCACACCGTTAAATTTCAGAAACAAAATATCATTTATAAATATTTTAAAGAGCCCAGAATAATTTTAATGTTATTCGGTATTTTGCTCAAGGCGGTTTCGAGCTGGCCATAGAAAGCGTCTTTGATTTGATCAGGCTTTTCATCAGCTGTGCTAAATAAATTAAATTTTTTTAACTAATTGATAATGGAGTATTGCAGATGTTGTAAATAAATGCTGCAATAAGTAGTCAGTAACCCTGGTTTATTTTACACGATATAGCATTTTTACGTTTCACAGTACTTAAAAATACTGTAAATCAATAAACCCAAATACAATAATGATTATGCGTTTTAAGAACCAAACAATTTAGGAGGACTAGCTACTTACTAAAAAATAAAATGTTTTGGAGCTAATATCTAAGCAGGAATACACAATAAAAGACAACAAAATGAACTGAAGCAAAAATATGAACATACAGTCTTTTTTTTCTAAATAAAGACAAAAAATAGGAAAATAATACACAAAAGGGTGCATTTTTAAACATCATTTGTTTTTCCTGGGTTTATAAAAAAACGATAAGACGTTTTTCGTATTTCTCGATTTTATATTTTTTGTCTTATTGAAACGTGACTTCAAAGTGCAGAGTCGGTTAATTTTCTTTTACGACAATACGGTTATGTAAAAAGTTATAGGAGTTTGTTGTGTTATATTTTTTATATAATAATACGTAAGCATAATTTACTTGAACGAAAGTCAATTTATTGAAATTTATTTTTGAATTTTTGTTTGGTATGAATTGGCAAAAATGATGCTGAATAATTTTAGTATTTTTATTGGTAGCTAAAGATTTCCAGGTTGATAGAATCTGGTTACTTACAATATAAAAAGTTTCAGGTATTGGGTTCGATTTCAGTTGAGGTTTTAGTTTTTTTTCCGTAGAACGCGTCTTTAGTTTTTAATGGGGAAGTCTCTATGAAAACTCGATATACCAAAAAAGAGTTATCAAATTTTCATTAATAACTCAAAAGTTAAAATAGATTACAATAGAACGAATAAAAAATTTATTAAATAAAAATACAAGTTTCGAGTTTTCGCTCTTTGTCAATTTTTTTATCTATTCCAGATCTATATTATTAATAATTTCAAGGTCACTCAGTTACGCAGTTTGCGGCAGGGCAGTCGCTCTAAGTGACTAGTGCCTCTCAGGATAAAAATGAAAACTTCAAACACCTGAATTTCTACCCTTTTATTTCATCCATCTTTATACTAATATATAGCGAAGGCGTAGGACATATTCTACGAAAAACCTAATAGCTGTGTCCCTCACATAGCCTTTCTGTTTTTTACCATCTGTTTATTTTATTTTAAGGTATATATTTTAATTAATAATTATCTGTTAAAACTGACTTTTCAACACCTTATCAAGATGTAATAATTAATGTCTGAAACTATGTATCAATTAATAATAAGGCAGAAGTCAAAGATTAGGGATAGATTTCCTTTCGCTTATGGAAAATGTTGGAGTACTAATCCGGAATTTTTTCTACGAAAACTAGATATAATGTTGAAGTTATGGAATATTTTTAAATCACATCAATTTTTCATAGAAAATTATTATTTGGAATTTAGAACAAATTTTTAATTTTTAAAATTTTTATTAATTTTGACGGCAAAATTCGACGGTATATTCCGTCATTATCAAGGATATAATTATTATACTATTATACTATAATATATACAATAATTCTATAAAAGTGACTAATTATGTTGTACTCCGTAACGATGGGTTTATACTAGTTTGATTATTCTTGAAATCTATATTACTGTTTAAATTGGTCGGCTTTTGCATTCTCTCAATTCTTGTGTTTCGCGGTAGTTTAAAAGTACACAAATTTATACGTCTGCTTTTTTAAAGATGAGAGTCCAATTTATCCGAGATCACAATTTTCTATATATCTTAAGTTAGTTAGTTTATTTCTTGTCGAATCCGTTGGATCAATACGTCAAAAGCCCATATTTGTGAGATCCCGCATAGAAATTCATATAAAAAACCGCCAAAATGCTTTTTTCGAGGCGTGTTTTGCCCCACTCGCCCCAGCGGCCTTGAGGATCCTACTGTTTAATACTAATATTTATAGTTTTTTTTTTTTTTTTTAATTATGAAGTTAATATTTTTCTGAAAATTGTAAGAGAATTTAATCAAGTTTCGAACTGAAAAAAATCAATTCTCTCATCAGGCCATTGCTACTGGACTGATTGTACTTCAATTTTACATTCTATATATAGAATGTATTATTAAGAATTTAATTTGTCTGTCTGTAATCAGTTGATTTTTCGGCATTTTTTATAGACAAATATATTAATTGTTCATGACAATCCCAATATTTTCGATTTGGTAAATCAGAAAAATACAGAGGCCAATCGCTCATAACATATCTACTGAAAAAAAATAGAAATATCTTCTCCCCTCCCCGTAATTTTGGCTGAAGACCCAAAGGGTTATACCAATGTATTACTCTGCAAAAATGAGGACCCTCCATGATTTCTTTATGTTGGTAGTTTGGTTTCGTACTGAAAAGTTGGTCTACTCATCAGGTAGCTACGACCAAACTATAAAAAATTCCACTCTAGCCACTTACATTAAGTATCTGGCCAGAACGTACTGACATAGCGAATTATTATTCACTACATCAAATATCAAAAACCCATGGAGAAACCTCATTTGTGTGTCCAAAATTACGGGAATGGGGGAAGATATTTCTACTACAAATGAATACATTATTAACACAATATCTCTATATAAAAAGTAGTTAAACCCAGAATTAGAGAATGAATAAATAAAATTCTTTGAATTTTTATGCATTTTATAGGACAACTACGAGTATTCAGGTATTATTTAAGATAATGATCACTTAAATATCAATACATTTAACATTTCAGTGCCATGCCATAAATACTCGTAGCACACGATAAATTTTAACGAAAACATATGTATAGTATTATGCTCATTAATTAGCATAAACTAAATGGATAATCTTTAGAAACAAGCACGCACATTCAGAATCCTTAAATAGAGCAACAACCACGCACATTCAGAATCCTTAAATAGAGAAGAGCATTATTACACTTCCATATCATCAAACTCGATCTATTAAACGTTTCATAATGTAAAAAGTAAATAAATTTTCATTTCGGAAAAAATAGGAAATAAAATGGAAAAACCACATAAAAACAGTAGAAATAATAATAAAATCAGTTTCGCACCGTAATTCACTTTTCTTGAAAAAAAAAGTACATTTTGAACATTTTATTGCTTTTTTAGATTTCCCTTTTGCTTGTAGCAAAATTGAAGGGCCTAAACAGAATGAAGCGTAATTTAAGAAAAGTAAATGTATTTGGCTATATAAAAGGAGGGTTGATTTTTTATTATTATTATTATTATTTCCAAATGCAAGTTAAATATACATATTTAAATTTGAATTAAATGTTTTCCTAAAGATTTTGTGGGTTTCTGTTTTTATTTAGTTAGTTTATGTATTATTTTCTCTTATATTGGATGTTGGTTAGGTATTTAAATGTATGAATTAGAATTCAATTAAAAGCTTATACAATTTAAAATTTACGTTATGCAATTCGATTGAAAACTAAATAACGCCTTACAGTTTATTTAGAATTAGATTATAACAAATCTAATTTTTTTTTAACTAATCTAGTTAAATTTACTTTTTTTGTAGTTCAAATAAATAGTAAATATAGTAATTCTATACAAATGCGGTAAATTCTTAATTAACGCTTCCTTCTTACACGTTTTTGAAATGAAATGAATTGAATTTGTATGAACTCAAACATTCCTAGAATTGAATGTTCCCCGATTTTCTGTAAAAATTTGTTTTAAAAATCTCAGAAGAAATTTTCCAGAATTTAATACATTTTTATTTTTTTTATTTCATTTCAGAAAAATTAATTAGGAACTATAGGCTGGAGTACAATTTTAAACATAAATAACAAAAAATAGAATTAATTGGGTTGTACATTTACGGTTCTATTCAAGATTTTGCGTAATTTCGTGGCAATGATCCTTATTGTGTATTCGTATAGGAGCATTACAGCGCTGAAGAGCAATTTGAGGGCTAACTTATCATCAACTATGAAAATAAATTCTTCTTGAAGTTGTAATTTATAGAGCATGAACCCAAATGGATTATGATTTACCAACAGAAAACAAAACGTGAACATCATCATGGTTATAAGTCCAATGAACTCTGGAACAGTGTGTTATGTCCAAATTAGGTAATGTTCAATTTCGGTTTATAAAATGTGTTAACATTCCAGTTGATAAATTGGTCGGCTTAAACTGATTCACTTCTCGCGCATATGCTGCACACCTATGCTCATGAAATCATCCAGCCTATGCTTATGAAATAATCAATCAAATACTTATGCAGAGGGCGTGTGTTTTTTTTATGTCGGAGAAATAAGAGAGGACAGATAGAAAATATATATGGGAAATCCGATAAATATTTTCTCTGATGTATCCGAGAAAAATAAACGAAAGTTTTTAAAATCACATAAAAAAATTTTATGTTTTACCTAAATGCACAGAAGCAGAGCCTTCTAGAGTACAGAGCCATAATCATATTGACGTATTTTTTAGAAGCTATTTTAGTGGTATAACTTTTCACTGATTTCCATAAAAATCCATAGTAAAAATGGTGTCCTTTAGCTTCAAGTTTTTCAATGAAAAAAGCAAAAATATTATAAAATGTTTATATAAAAGTTTTCTCCGTATCTTTAATAATAATATCAAGAAGGCTATATTGGTATTAAGTAAATATTAATTGTAGAAATATTCAAATTAAATGATTTCTAAAATATATTTTTTTGAACTTTCATTTTGAATAATACATCAAAGTTGGCTCTGACGAATTAAAATAATACTTGCTAAATTTATCTTTAGTTTTACTATTGTATATAAGATGTCTAAGATGTTTACAGAAAAATACGAAAAAAATTATTTAATCACAAAAATTGTCACACGTTCTCAACATTTTGTGAATTAGTTTTGCTTTTCCTACAATTTTTTTACTTGAAATTTCTCCAGGTGGTAATTTTTGGTATGATTTTACCAAATTTTTTCTTCCATCACTGCCATCTATGTAATTTATATTGACTTAATGACCAAACGAATTGTAGTAAGCTTTTATTTTAATTTGACCAGAATGCTGTTGTTATGAAATTTTTTTTTTATATTTTAGTTTAAATAAATCAATAATTACAAGAAAATAAAAACGATTTACTTAAAAGACATTCATATATGTTGAAATTCAAACATTTATGAAAATATTTCAGAAATCATAATTAAGAATTTGTAACATTTTCATTTAAAAATTTGTCTTAGGAAAAAAAAATGATTTCCCGTATGTTTTGTGTGTTTTACTAAGAAAAGGGTGATTTTTTCCTCGTTTCTAATTCCCTTATATTTAGAAGCTTCCTTTTTTAGACTATAGCTTTGTATAATCAAGGTTGCTTTGACAACAGTCATCATGTTTGCCACATCCGAATTTTTGCACAATCCGAATTTTTTTCAGAGAAAAAAGATTGTATTCGAAAATTATCCGAGCGTAAAAAAGAGAAATAGAAGAAACAGAGCATTCACAATGAAAAAAAATTTTTGCTTTTAATTTACAGGTTTGTTTGGATTTCCAACATAACGAGCAAAAATTTTTGTTCGTTATGTTAGAAATTCGCACAAACCTGTAATTAAAAAGAGAATGTTTTCTATGTGATGAATGTCTCTATATTCGAAAGATTTTTCAATGAAAAATACAAGAGAATGAAGAGCAGTCTCTACAGATCTCCCCTTGCAATAGGCATGTTGAGATTTGGACCGCTTTTCCGACACAATCGTGCCTCTAATATGAGCTTCTGAAGATTTGTCTTTCCAGTGTTTTAAAAAGGAAGAAAGACAAGCTAATCGGTCTAAGGTCTTTGGGGCGCAGTGTGAGCGTTTTCCCGCCTTAGATATGAAAACAACCTTCACTTCTGTCCATTTACTAGGAATGTGACATAGTTCTAGGCTGCCTTTGAAAATTACCTATAACCAGGAAATTGTTAGATCCGTAGTTTGTTGAATATCCGCAAGGGATAATACCATCGAGTCCAGGCGACTTATATGGTTAAAATGATGTTGCTGACAAAATGATACTTGTTACAAATGCTATGAAAGAAAATTTAGCAATCCGTTAATTAATTTTTAATTAACGGATTGCTAAATTTTCTTTCGTAGCATTTATAACAAGTGTCATTTTGTCAGCAACATCATTTTAACTTTATTCCTCGAGAGTCGCTTTCTCTACTTTTACAATCGTCAATTGTCTCCTTGTCCTTTTTTACGATTTAATATATTATTAATACTCGTAGTAAATGTTTTGTTCCAGCTACATGAATTAAAAATGGCTGAATTAAAAATGTTAGTCAAAAATGAATTAAAAATGTTCATTAATGAAACAAAAAAAGCAAAAATTGTATGAAAAAGGAAGCCCTTTTTTATTTCAGAAAACTTGTTAAAAAATGAATTAATAAAGTCGCGTTTGTTCATACAAAAATCACAATTCTTAATTCATTTTTGATGAACATTTTTATTTCAGCCTTTTTTAATTCGTGTAGGCTTTGTTCCAGTTGTTTTCGCCGCTCTTCCTTTTAATTCCTTTTTAATATTTTCTAAAATAATTTATATAAATAATTATGTATAATATTATTAATACCTAGTTTATCAGTTGTATCCGTTTTTGTATTTGAAAAAAAGGGACGATACGAGCAAAGAGTTTACCATTGGTGTCGTATAGTGATGCCACTTTTTGCAAAACGTGAAGTATTTCGTTCTACTTTAGTAGTGACAACTAGCGGCAATTGTACTTACCATTATACTACTTTCGCTCGATCGACCTCCTTTCGGAAAATACGATCTATTGACGATTGTAAAAGTAGAGAAAGCGCCTCTCGAGGAAAACAGTTCAAATGAGGCAACTGCCAAAATGACATTTGTCATAAATGCGACGAAAGGAAATTTTGCAATCCGGTAGTTAAAAATTGTTTTTATTATCCAAAATATGAATTATTTACAATTATTCGCAATCTGGTAAGTAAAAATTGTGTTTACAGTTCAAAATTGGAATTCTTTACAACAATTTCGAACGTCAAATTAGCAGCTACCTCAGTTTAAAAATTTTCCACTAGGTGGAATCCGTGATGCTCCAATCGTCAATAGGGTCATTTGACGGTTTCCGAAAACATCGAAATGAAATTATCGAATGATAAAATATCGAAAAATGTTTGATCGAAAAAAAACTAATCGAAAATAAAATGTCGAAAAAAATTTAGTGAAAGAAAAACATCGACTTTCGTTTAATCGAATTATGATCAAATTTCGACTAACATGTGACATTTTCAAATCGATTGCCCGCAAATGTTAGTCGAAATTCCATTATAATTTCAAAATTTAAATCTGGAAATATGTAAATATGATTTAATTGCTTACATAGTATATTTATGCTAAATTGAGTTGCATGTAACTCTATTTAATTGTATTTGAATACAGCTTTGTTCGTAATATTAAACGGATGTATTCGTAGATATATCTAGAGAATTGTGTTCATTTGGTTTCTCCTTTAAATCAGAATTAGTGTTGAAATATTCTGCAAAATGAAGATTTCCATTCTAATTTTAATATTAAAACTCCACTTTTCAGATTCTTGCCATTTTGCAAAGCCCGTGAATTCATGGAATCTTCATATTTATTTGTGTACAAATAAATTTCGCTCTATTTTGAGTAAAAATTTATTCATAAAAAGTTTACTCCTGGGTCTATTAACTTGGCAATATATTTGAGAAATAACTTTCAGTTTATTAAATACAGTAAATACAGAATACATCTGGTTCCGAAAAGCTTAACTATAATGGAAAATCTAGTAATGACCCGAACTACCAAAACGAAATTAGAAATGATGAAATGTACTAATATAGTATATCACATTTAAAATTTAAAAGCTTCTTGCGTTAAGTATAACTACACACTAATAAAATCGATATATTATATACTCGTACAATGGGATGGGAATTGTAAATCCTTCGTAACCAATTTAATTATAAATAAAAGTATATTCCCTCATAAAATACGATATACGCATTCGTATTTAATATCCGGAGAAAGAACAAGATAAAAATCAATAAAATCAAAATTTATTAATATATTTTTAAATTCATTGTCACGACATTATTTTTACATCTTTGAATAAAGAGAAGGTGATGGTATATAAAGGGGGAAATTTAAAATATGTTTTTATTGTCCCCAAAAGCCTATATTTTTATCGTTACACATAAACCGTCCGTCGATATACTAACACTTAACGGACCGTATATGGACATGTATATTTACGTTTTTTCATGGTAACTTACTGACAGGCCACATAGACTTCCATTTGTGCATATTTTTTTTATCAATATGTGATTTTTTCTTCTGAATCTAATTATATATAATGATTGATTCAATTCGAGATTACATTTTGAATTTGAAATGAGACACATTGGTTTATGATGTAGATTGGTTTGTAGATTTTCGCTCTTTTGATGAAACTTCCCACTAGTTTTCGGATATATCCTGCGGTATTACATAAGTAACGCGTTGAAATGGGCCTTCTAGAGAACAGAAGCCATAATCATACGTCATAATTTTTTAGATGCTTTTTGGTATACCTTTTCATTGTTGGCCATAGGAATCCATAGTAAAAATGATGGTTTTTAGATTCAAGTTTTTCAATGAAAAAAGAAAAAATATTATAAAACTTTATATAAAAGTTTTCTACATATCTTTAACAACAAACTACATGAAGGCAATATTGGTATTAAATAAATGTTCATTGCAGAAATATTAAAATTAAATTATATCTGAAATATATTTTTCGAACCGGGAAGAGAATCAAAGGTATAGAGGAGATGTTAATATCAGAAATCTTACGGCAGTACTCGGTTCTGAACTCTTTCGAGAGAGCCAGGTGGCTCTTCGAAGCACCCAGCCAGATACGTGGGTTGTACTCCTTATTTTGATCATTTGAGTCAATTTTAAGCCTTCAAAATTTTGGGTAGTTCCTATGAATTAAAATAAAATTTGCATCGTTGTGAATATCCCAAGCAAAGAGATCATCTCTCTGCGAGAATGTTGTTTCGTGACGAAGCTGAAGATGTAAAAGATAAAAAGGAAGAAAGTGAACTGTAGTCAGCATAAGAATGAAATCGATTAAGAGGGAGTAGAAAAATCCCCCTTACTTTAAAAAGTAAGGAATGGATATCGTACCATAAATTCTATAATAGAAAACAAAGTTCTCCGTCGAAGAAAGCAGCATACCGGGATATGATATCATAATTAAAAGGTCATTCTACTTTATTATAAAAAAATTATTATTTGATCGTATAAAATATCTATTAGTAAAAAAACAAAATCATTTATATTTAAAAGGGACATAAAAAGTTTTATGGCGACAAACATTAGCCTCTAAAATAATAATTTGGCAACACAACTAATATTTTAGAACAAACACATGAGGGTACAAAAACATATTTATGAATGACATATTAAATATTCTGGCGACAAACATTTGGCATTAAAATTAATAAATTGGCAACAGAAAAATAATTTTTAGAAAAAAAAAAAATATTGAGACAAACCATCAAATTTAATCGATACAAATTATTTAATATTTTTGATCTACGTATGTATGTATGTCTGCAAGGTTGACGAAGCAATTTTAAAAATAAATCTCTAATTTAATTTATTATTTTATATATATATATATATATATATATATGTATATATATATATAAATATATATATATATATATATATATATATATATATATATATATATATATATGTATATATATGTATATATATATACATCTATATACCATATATATAGGTACATATACTTATATATTATATAAGTATATGTCCCTATATGTAATATGTGTACGTGTATTACTATATAATTATACAAATCTTTTTCGGTTTCCTCTTTTTTCGGGAAATGATTCAGAATTTTTCAGATGAAAAATAAATTTCATGGGATAAGTTTGTTTGGTTTTATGTTTTATCATATTGTTTGAATATAAAATTAAGGGGATTTATTATTTTGATTTTTTATCGGATTTGAATCTATTTCGGGATAAATATTATATTGTTTTTTTTTTAAATATAAAATCATTCGAGAAACGTTTTTTGTTCGAGTAAAGTTCAATACGACGTGTATCTATTCGGTTGTTTTATTTTTTGAAAAAGCTTATATATTTGATTGTTATCGAAAAAGTTTCTAACTCGGTAAGGAATGAGAACTTTAACAAAATATATTGATAGGATTTAAATGCTTTTAACACAGTTCCAGTTGATAGGTTTGGCGAAATTGTAGGTGCTGGATCATTTTGAAATATCAGATCAATAAATGCTTAATATTCCAGCCTCCGAAATGCGAATTTTAATGCATATTTTTTAAAATGTGCATTTTTCGTAATGTGCATTAATTTTCATTAAAATCGTTTGATTAATTAAAATTGAACATAGTATAACTTTCGGAAAGGGCCTAAGTATTATAAACACTGTAGTTTTATTCAAAATTATTTAAATGGCGGTTGAATAACAATAATTGTGACTTCAACTCATATGTGATTACCTCCTGAATTTAAGCATATTAATTAGGAGAGGAAAAGAAATTAACTAAGATTCCCAAAAGTAAAGCATATCATAATTAATATTATTCTTATAAAGTTCTTACTAAAATCATTTTAATTTATCTTTGTGATAGTAATTAGAATTTAGCCATTGCATCTTTTAATAGTTTAAAAATATTAGTTTACAGTTTGAAAATTCTGTTTATGGCTGTACTCATATATCGACAACCAATTTTTAATTAGTTTAAGGTCCATCAACTTATCATTCTTCGTTCTTTCTTATTAGTGTTTTTTTAGACACGACAGTAATTTGGATTATTATTTAAAACCTAAAATAACTTATTCTTTAACTTTCTTGTGCTGTGTGAATGTGACAAAAAAAAAACAAATTGTAAGATAATTTGGCTGTGTTAGTAACTCGATTTGTATAGAATTTTGAGCGAGGCGAGAACCATAATAGGGGCATAAATTTCATAAAGTTTAACTTATTTATAAACTACAAACAGTTACAATTGGGTTAGGAAGCAAATCTAAATTTAATATAATGTTATGCCTTATTATTTAAATTACAGTCAAAGTGCGCTTGAAAAATGATAACCTTAAATATTTCGATTTTTCTTATCTGGATGCTTAATTAACAAAAAATATGTTTCGCATTATGCTCTTATTTCACTATATCTATTCAGTCCATTAAAAAATTTCAAATCAAAATGAAAGATTTGTTGGTGGTTTGCTTTATTTTGATGGCTTCAAATGGTGAGTTTTGATCAGAAATAGAGGTGCATTTAAATAAATTAAAATACAATTCTAATTATTGCAGGTTAAATTCTTTCATTAATGTAATATTAATTTTAAAAAAATATTTGCCAAGTTCTAGTTTCAAGTGTTGACTTTATCACAACTTATTCGAAGATTACAAAAAAAAAAAAAAAAAATTTTTTTTCTTTTATATTAATATCACATTAATGAAAGATTTTAACATCATTATTTATTTGTGTTTTCAAATAAAAATAAAAAATATAATTATGTTAACCTGCAATAATTAAAATTGTGTTTTAATTAAATTTTAATTTATACCGTGATATGTAATAACGAATTATCATTATTATAGTATTTAATTATCTAAATCACTTTTTGTTTAGTTCAGGCATTTAAAGATGAAGTAGGGGGCGAATGTGGGCAGGAATTTATGGTTTGTATTTCCACTTCTTGTTAAAAATAATAGCTTTAAAGCCATTTAACATTTTAGAGGATTGTTAAAGAAGCGCAAGGATGTAGTGGAGGTCAGGGTTATAATATTTTCAAAATTGATGAAACATTGGCAAAAGCTGCGACTGGAAATATTACAAAGTATCAAGTTCGGCGATACATTACAAATACTTGTCGTTTCGCAATTAATGATACCGAATGTATTCGAAATATTAATTCGAATGCGGCTTGTGAAAATTCTTCAGTGGTTAAACTTATTTTAAATATTAATACGATTATAGAAACTCAAGTTGGTTTCTTGTGTAGTAATCCTCCAGATTCTTACAAATCTCGATATTCACAAATGATTAAAAGGGATGGTCCATATTGTATTGCCGCAAACCAAGAGCTTAAAACCTGTATGAAGACAGCTACTGACCAAATGGGATTAGGTCAGGTTGCGGAAGTACTAAAAGCTGATATGTGCGCGTAAGTTTATTGTTAACTAGCTCATTGGATGATACAATTTCAGTATACACATTTGTTTTACAGGCTACTTAAAACACATGCCGAATGTGCTTTCCATTACGATCGCTGCAAAAACAAAAAGGTCAAACTGTATATGATGGATGTGTTGAATATTTTAAATGAAAAATATAATTGTTCGCCAGATGTGTAATGATTATTTTATGTATGAAAAAAGACTTTTTTTGGTAAATACAAAAATGTCTTATCTAAAGCTGATAACCTAGTGTCGTTATTAGTAAAATTTGCTCTTATCATAAATAACATTAAATTTAAACTTGTGCTAATTCTATCGTCAGTTCTTAATTACAACTCATTATAAAATGTATACTAATTTTGCGTTTGTCTTGCTTTTGATAGCAAGTCCTTCTGGTAAGTCTAAACTTACGTAGTTATTGAAATAAATTTACAATAAAATTATCTAAATACAGTTTTTGCTCAATCCGACGAAGAATGCCACCTTGAATTTATAAGTGTCTTGGAACAAACGCAAGCCTGTAATCCCGGAAATGGTTACAGCTTATTCGATATCGAACCCACGTTTACTAAGACAGCGGTTGGAAATTTGTCAAAATATCAACTACGTCGATATATACGAAACACGTGTCGTACTGCTTTCAATGACACGCAATGTGCTCGAAATATACCTGTAGCACCGCAGTGTCAACATCTACCTCAAATACAATTCTTCAGTAATTTAATTATAATAATGACAACACAAGTTGAATATTTGTGTAGTGTACCACCTGGACAAAGCCATGTACGATATTTGGATTGGATTAAAAGTGATGGGCCATACTGTTCGGCCTCTAATCAAGCGATTGATTTTTGTATCAATAATGGAAAAGAGAAACTTGGATTGACAGAAGATAATAATAGTCTAACTGCAAATGTTTGCACGTAAGAATTTACTTATTTATGATAATCAAAATTTTAATCGATATTTCAATTTTTAGAATGATTCAAATACAAAATGAATGTTCTTCGCTTTATCGACTGTGCAAAAATAAAAAGGTTTTCCAGTACATGACAGAAATTTCGCAGATCCTTACCGAACTTTATAATTGTTAAGTAAATTTTTTGTGCATATACAACAAATTTAATACTATATTTTAAACATTTTGATTATGCGAAAGTTTTTACAATTTCTCAAACTTTGATGAAATTTTTTCTTAAATATAATAAATACAAAATTATCAGCTCTTATATCAAGTTTGGATGAATTTTTCATTAAAAATGCGATATAGTTTACGTGACCCAAAAATGTAAGTCAAAGTTAAAGGATAATGACCCTTATCAGATAAAACCAACATCAATTTCGAACATTTTCTAACCGTGGAAGCTCTTACTAAACGAGTAGTTATTCAGAAAACAAAAATATTTTTTTAAATATCGTCGGCGAGAAATGCAAAGTGTGTAAGTCCAAAAACAATTGTTTTTAGGAAAATTCTCCGTATTGTCTTTAGGCAAATACTTATTTTCTTCCCAAATTTCTTCACCTTAACGTAATTTTTTATGATATTTTTAAATGGCGATTGTTGCACAATGGAGGACTCTTTCTTTTGATATGAAAAACGCAAAATTGGAAAAGATGGACTTACGCACATTCTGCATTTGTCGATTCTGCTAACTTAAATATTATCAAAATATATTCTCAAAGTAAAGGTAATGCCAAATATATAAGGGATCAACAGACGTAGGCCGAGAAAATAAACTTGTTAAGAAAGAGAAGAAGTTAAGAAAATAGGTAAATCTAGCCGATGTAGGAATACTTTTAAGGTATTTTCATATCAGGCTATTTTTACGAGTAAAAATGTTTTATAAAGAGCTCAACGAATCCCTTGCAACATATTTTTCTCATTAACAACAGTTCAGCCATTATCGGAATATATATAATAATATAACGCACGGCGAGTCGAATGAAAAAAATCCCTCTTCGAATGAGAAAAATCATTTTATGTTTCTCCAGTTTTATAAAGAGCTCCTTGAGTCGCTTGTAACGTTTTTTGTCCCTTTTGTACCCATCGATATATTACCGAGATAAAAACGTGAAAACATCTGGTTCTTTTTCTCCATTTCAATGGGGGCGATTTTCAAAAATAAAATTTCTTTTATAAAGATCTCGTGAAACCACGTGAATGGTAACGTTTTTTGTATGAACCACACACAATTCAAATTTCGGCACACAATTGGGGTGAAACAAATAAACGCAGCCACAGATTTTACAATATTTTATTTATTTGATTTTGTTGTATTTTATTTTTATTAAAAAACGGTTTTATTAATAAAATACAATCAAACAAATATACAACGCAAGGTGTCTAAAAATTAGTTGGGCCTCAAACCATTAATCGGTGGTGAGTAACTTTGCTCACAATGCTCAACATTAGATGACACATAATATGTATATACGTGTAGAATTCAATTTTTATTACAATTTTTTGTTTCAAAATAAAAAAGGTAAACAAAAATTTATTGCAACAAAAAATAATTGGTGTAAGCAATTATACATAAATGGAAATATGTATAATATATATGTGTATGTACATACATATGTGAAGCAATGATAATTTGGATTTTACATCAGGTAAGTATAACAATTAAATTTTTTGAACAATTTTGAAATTATAATTCTGGAACAGACGTTTTATTTTGTCATAAAGTTTTTTTATATATGGAATGGCGAAAAAGTTTGTGGTGAGCAAATGTTCTTCGAAGAGGATAGACGTGTTTTTTCTATCCTCTTAAAAATTTAATTTTATTTTATTTTTTATTTTTTTTGTGTTTTATTTATGTATTGTTATGTATATGCTTTAAATACATATGTGTATTAAATACATTTTAATTATAATTTTAATTCTATTCAATTCAATTTTAGTGAAATAATAATTAAAGTATAATTTTGGAAAATGCAATCCACCGGGATGCATTTTCAGGCAATATTTTATATATATAGCTAAAGAAATCAAAATTCTTGATTTCTTGATTAAGTGCATGATTTTAACTTTTGTGTGTTTGTACATGAAATGTAATTACTAAAATCTAATAATTGGATCGTATTAAATTGATTTAATTTCTTATCTGATTTTATTTTTACGCTTACTTGAATGTGTTCTTGTGTTTTATTTTATGTACATTCGACACAAATATATTCTTGAAGCTTGATACATAGCAAAACCAACAAAAATGTTTATACAGGCTGTCTCGTTCGCTCTTACACAACGAAAATTTTAGTGTATTCGACTCAAATAGGATTCTTATACTTCGTATAATAGAGTAAGTTTGAGTCGAATCGGAAACCGCCTTATATAATCCATATCAAATAATTTATTTAGGTATCATTAATTTTTTACAGGTTATTATAAATTGCATTAAATTTAATTTAATTAATTTAATTAATATTAAAAGATTATAAATTATCTATACTATATAAATAAAATACTAATTTGGAAATATTAATTTTGAGTTGAATTGAGATTTGGTTTACAACACATAATGACGTATTTATTTATGCATGCCAAATTTCGATTAAACGAATGTGAACAATGTGGAATTGTGTTAAAGCAAATCGAGAGGCTAAATGTATTGTACTTAATTATTAACTTAATGGATTTATTGAAGTTTAGGTTGCAGTTTTCACATACAAAATTCAATATTACTTATATGGCACACCGATAAATTTTTAAGAAAATATTGTTTCAATTTCCTTTCATTGATTTATTATTTTACTTACTTTGCATGCTCGATTTTGCAAGGTAATATGTCCACAAACGGAGTTGAAGTTTTATGGGAGTATATAAGTAATAAATGTCGAAGTTGTTGATTTTTTTTGTCTTAATTATGTCAACAGGATTAGTAAAACTACAACATTAATAATAATAATAATTTTTGATGTCCTGATTTAGATTTAAGGAATCCTGAGTTCTGGCATTGGATTCCAGGGGAACGAGCATCTAATCTTGTAGTTAAAATGAGCTGTCTTATGCTAACTTGTTTATCATTTATTGCACTAATAATTTACTAAATATTAATTGCTTAGGAGTCTGCAAACGGGTTGAATCTGTCCCAACTAATAACCATATCCTATTCATTGGTTTTGGTATGTGTAAATGTGTTATAATAATTATTCATTTAAATAATAAAATTTGGTATTATGGTGATTTATTTATTAATTAAATTTAGTTTTCAGAGTTGCCTGGGAATTTTTATACTAATTTTATTTGTTGATTCTTGATATACTTATATTACCTAATTGAATTATTGAGGAGTCTAGGATGTTGTGGTGCTGTAACATTATCATTTTTTAAATCATTTTATACAAAATTTATGAAATAATTGAATTTATAAATATTTATTTTCTTTTTCTGGATCGGTAGGAAATTGATGATTAGTTTTAAGTTAAATTTTATGTTTAAATGGTTTTTAACGTTTATTTTAATTTTTGTTGCAATACGCAATAATTAATTAATTAGATATAAAAGGACCATGAATAATGAAATAAGCGCTGTTATTTTAAAGTTTTCTTAATTATTTTATGAGGTAAATTAATGAAAGGCGGACAGGGGTGAAATTACAACATTAATTAAGTCCTGTTTTAGATTTAGGGTGTCCTGAGTATCCGGCCCTGGATTCCAGAGAAATGATCATCTAATAATGTAGTTAGATTGTGCTGTCTTGTACTAACCTATTTATTATATATTGTACTAATAATTTACTAACTATCGATCGCATTGGTGTCTGTAACCGGGTCCAGTCTGTCCAAACTAATAATCCTATCCTATCCTTCGATTTTGTTATGTGTATACGGGTGTACGGTGTTAAAATTACCTTTTTTTGTTAATTTTTCGGGATATTGGTAAAGCACTAATGAATCTTTTAGAATTTTTAAACTTTGTTTGTGAGATTAAGAATCGGAAAGCTTTATAATTTTTTGGGTTAAAATTTGTATAGTGTTAATTTTAGAAGTGATGGGGAGCCAAGAGTGAAAATTTATATATCTGCCTGACTAGGTATCTTTATGATATCAATCACAAGAAATTATACCATTTGGTTTGTGAATTCCCAAACTGTCCAAAAAGGCAATTTTGTTATCTACTTCTTTTTCTAGAGTAAATTTTATTCTATTATTTGCTGAATTAAACGCTTCTAAAAAATAATCGATTTTATTTATCGGTACCGCAGTAATTATGTCGTCCATATTTCTAAAGTAGAATTACGGTTGAAAGTCTAAAGAGTTTATCACTGAATTTTCTAAATTTTCCATTACTAAATTTGCTAATATGGGACTTATGGGAGAACCCATAGGGGAGCCAAAAGGTTGTTATAAATTTTTCGAAAAATTGTCTAGGCTGTGCTTTCAAAAAGGAACTGAATTGGGGTTGAAAGCTCAAGCTTAAATATGCTAAAATTAAGAGCCCTGTACCAATAAAATAATTTTGTTTATACATATAAATTAGTGTTTTTATATTTATGAGCCAATTAATATTTATAAATTAAACAATTTTTATCTGGTTTAGGGCCTCTTTTTTATTTTTTTTATACTAATTAAAGCTTTAGCTTTCGAACCCTATTCGGGTTCGAAAATCAAATATATCAAAAAATTCCTTCTTTTGTATGTACATAGACCAAAAATTAAAGCAATCACAAATTTTTATTAAAACCGATTTTTCATGGAAACGTCCAGCTATGTATTTTCGAAAAAAAACCTTGCTAATGCGTTTTCATATAACAAAGGTGTTACATTTGAATAAAAATAAAGTTGCGTGAGGCAAAAAAAATTTAGATGAAGAAATCATAAGAGTTGCCAATATAAGCGTAATCTTCAATGATATTTATTGAATTTGTACTTGATTTAATTTGCAGCATTTCCAAAATTTATCTTTTTCTATATTTTTTTTGTTTCTCGAGAATTTTTATGTTATCTAAACTGATTTGATGGTTTGCATTTTTCAGATGTCGTGTAAGTGCACTAATAATTAAATTTTGATCTTTATTTATGTCACTATGGTGTTGGTAATTTTTTTATTCTAAAAATTGTTTCGTCTGTCCTGTGTAGGTAGCGTTGCAAACAACGTTTCATTGTTTCTTTAATTTTAGAAAACAAGTTGTTGTTTAAGCTTGTAGCTGCACAATGGGGTTCTAAAGCTAACGCTATAATTAGTACAAAAAAAAAAATTAAAAAGGAACCCTAAACCAAATAAAAATTGTTTAATTTGTTTATACATAATTATTATTGCTTTATACACATACACATATGTACACTACATATGTATGTACTGTATAATTCAAACAATGGAGAACAACAACAAATTATAACAATAATTAATTAAATACGTATATTATGTAAAGTTCACTTCGAGTTCATTGCTAATTTTTTGTGGGCAGAACGGTGGGTTAATAATAGGAGCAGGAGGATGCTGAATGATGCAGTTATAATGACAATAATTTTTCCAAGCTTAAAATAAATTTCGTTAACCAAATTGATATAATAAAATACATTTATTAAAGCCACAAAAGCAAATAAATTTTAATTTATCAAATTTGTATCATTTATGAACTGTTTTTTAGTGTAATTATATTAGTGCGGGTCTAGATGATTTTAAAAATGATAATGAATAAACTTTTAAATTGGAATACATTTTTTATATTATAATCGAAAATTGAATTGTTTTTATTATTGTAAAATTTTAATTATTAATTAAATTTTATGTATTGTAATTAATTGAATTATAATTATTTTAATTTAAATGAATATAGTTTCCAAATGAATTGGAATGAAAGTTTCCAAGTGAATTGGAATGAAAGTTTCCAAGTGTATTTTCAGGCGCGTAAAATATTTTCTGGTACAAGTATTTTTCATTGATAAAATTTTAATCAAAAATATTCAATTTTACATTGGTTATTATGGGAAATCGTAAAATGTATTCCCCTTAAATTAAGCTTCTTTTAAAATTGGTCTGAAGCTGATAGTTTGTATATCTAAGTGCTTTGGTAAAACAAAAATTTATGGAACTTTATTTTTTTATTGTAGTTATTTTTTAAGATACAGGGTGTTAAATATTTAAAATTGCTTTATATTTATTGCTATAGAAAAAAAAACTAAACAAAAGATATGGGAGAAAATTCAAAAAGAATCCCTATTCATTTATCTTTAAAATGAGCCCAATTTTATAATTTTCGGATACTTTGATTTGTTTTCTATAGCAATAACTACAACACCAAGTGCATGAATTTTTTAAATATTTGACACCCTGTTTCTTAAAAAACAAAAACAACAAAAAAATTATTTTCCATGAATATTTTGTTTAACTAAGTAGTGCTACAAATTCAAAACATAAAAATCCAAAAATTAAAACATGACTTCCAAAAATATGTGATTTGACGTATTTTTCACCATATATTACCACAGAATATATCTCATTTTACCCATATTGGAACCATTTCGAGCTACTTATATAGCGTAAGACGTCCCTCACTTTACTGTTTTCGAGATCCGAGAGGCAGTCCATCCTGAACTTACCTAAGTGTTTGTGCCTTCTGAGAGCCAATGCTGGACACGAGCAAAGGAAGTGAACCAACGTCTCTTCCCCCTCTTCGTCCAAGCAGCTTCTACAGATGTGATTCACCTCCCGACCCAGCCTTCTTGCATGTTCTCCAAAAAGGCAGTGTCCCGTGAGAATTCCTATGACCGTTCTTAATTAACGTCTGCGTAGTAATGATCTAGTGCGCCCCAAGTTCAGCTTTGGCCAAACTTGTCTTGCAACTCTACAGGTGAGGGTGTTAAACCACCTTTCCCCCGCTGAGGATAGCGCCTGCTTCCCAAGTGATTGTCTCAGCGCTGTGATAGGCCTCCCCAGACTTGCCCTTTCCGGTCCAATTGATGTTGTAACTTTGTCAAGAAAACTTCCCACAAATATTTGTTGTTTCTGCTCGTAAGATACCCCTCTTTCCTACCGAGTGATGTATTTTGAATTTCTAGTCATCCAAAGAATAATGATTTTCTAGATCACAAAAAAATTAAAATAATTTTTTATTATTATCTAAAATGCTTGTTAGTTTATTATGTATGTATTTTTGTTATTTAATATTTTGTTACTTATTATTATTAATGAAACAACGTATTTTTTTCAAAATCTAACAATTTTTTTTTAAATTGAGGTTATGTTTTACTACTGAGTTGTTTTATAGCGATGTTAGAAAAAATTATTTAACTGGGTTAAACTTTTAATTCATGTTTTCTCGTCAATCGAAATCGCGTTTTTTCATACAAACTCTATGAAAATAAATGAATTTTTGGTGTTTTTGTATCCCTTATTTTAAGTTCATTTTCCACATGCCGGCTCTAATTACATCAAGATGGTCCTGATTCCACCTATGTTTAAAGCTGTCGTTGCTTAAGTAAAAGTCGAGCAAAGGGTCGATTTTATTAAGATTGAATAGTCATCATCTTAACCGGCTCTCACCGTAGTTTGGCCTGTGTTTATTTAGATGAAATTCCTATTCGGTGCCTTTATTTTAATTGATTCCAGTATAGATGGTGTATCGGACAATTTAAAAGCTCTCGTCTATTTGCCAATATTGTCATATGATATGTTTTACATCCCATAAGATATGATGATAATCGCTTTAATTTAACGTGGTATGGTAAATGTTGGTTGTAATCGTTACATAGATTATACATTTTTTTGGATACTCTCAAAGTTTCGGATAGGTTCATTGTAAAAAAGGCACTAGATATTGACATCATATTCTAGTTAAGGACGAACGTAGGCATAATCAGAGCCTTCTAGAGTAAAGAACCATAATCAGCATGACGTATTTTTTAGAAGCTTTTCTAGTGGTATAACTTTTCACTGATTTCCATAGGAATCCATAGTAAAAATGGTGTTTTAAGCTTCAAGTTTTACAATGGAAAAAGCAAAAATATTACAAAATGTTTATATAAAAGTTTCTTTATCAACAATATACAAGAAGGCTATATTGGTATTAAATAATTATTAATTGCAGAAATATTAAAATTAAATTAATTCTTATTTTTGGCTCTGACGAATTAAAATAATACTTGCTAAATTTATCTTTAGTTTTACTAATGTACGTCAGATGTCTAAGATGTTTACAGAAAAATTATTTAATCACAAAACTATCACACGTTCTTAATATTTTATGAACTTGTTTTGCTTTTCCTATAATTATTTTACATGAAATTTCCCCAGGTGGTAATTTTTGGTATGATTTTACCAAATTTTTATGGTCATCACTGCCATCTATGTAATGTATGTTGACTTAATGATCAAACGAATTGTAGTAACCTTTTATTTTAAATTTTTAAATAAATCAATTATTACAAGAAAATGAAAACGATTTACTTAAACAACATTCATATATGGTATGTTGAAATTCAAACATTTATAAAAGTATTTCAGAAATCATAATTAAGAATTTGAAACGTTTTTTTTTTTAAATTTGTCTTAGGAAAAAAAAAATGATTTCCCATATGTTTTGTGTGTTTTACTATGAAAAGTTTGGTTTTTTCTTCGTTTCTACTGTTTTGTATAATCAAGGTTGCTTTGAAGTAACCCCTAGGTTTTTAATCTCAAATACTTTTTGTAAAAGGGTTTACTTTTTGATAGAATGATATTTTGATTTTTGGTTTTATTTATTTTTTTAGCATATGACCTTTATGGACATGGACTCATTTATTGTAATCCAATTTTTTTTCTCCAATCTTCTTGACTTGCAGTTGGATACTCTTTGCATTTTTGCCGCTTTTTCATCCGTGTGCTGATTCAGCTAGTTGCTGTTCTTACATTACAACCCTTTGCTATTCATTCTTATTCGCCTTCTTTCAATTTAATTGTTTCTTCGGTTAGACAATCATTATAAAAAAAAAATAAAAAAAAAAAAAAAAAACATAATACGAAATCAATTTAAATACGAGGAAAAAAGCAGTTCTAACACGCACGAAAGTCAAAGACAACATTTTTTTATAAATGAAAATATTACTTGCAATTTTCTTGATAATCGGACCATTTTAGATTTTTGCCGCCCAAAAACTTGTGGGCTATAATAGTACAGTTAATTTTCAATAAAATTGAATTTTCTAAGAAATGTTTAGAAATAATCGAGCAATCAAAATGAAAATTGTCACAGCAATAACAGGTCCCGAAACCTATTGATAGAGGTATTAACCATCGTAATCGAACCATTTTAGATTTTTGCCGCCCAAAAACTTGTGGGCTATAGCACAGTTAATTTTCAATAAAATTGAATTTTCTAAGAAATGTTTAGAAATAATCGAGCAATCAAAATGAAAATTGTCACAGCAATAACAGGTCCCGAAACCTATTGATAGAGGTATCAACCATCGTAATCGAACCATTTTAGATTTTTGCCGCCCAAAAACTTGTGGGCTATAGCACAGTTAATTTTCAATAAAATTGAATTTTCTAAGAAATGTTTAGAAATAATCGAGCAATCAAAATGAAAATTGTCACAGCAATAACAGGTCCCGAAACCTATTGATAGAGGTATCAACCATCGTAATCGAACCATTTTAGATTTTTGCCGCCCAAAAACTTGTGGGCTATAGCACAGTTGATTTTCAATAAAATTGAATTTTCTAAGAAATGTTTAGAAATAATCGAGCAATCAAAATGAAAATTGTCACAGCAATAACAGGTCCCGAAACCTATTGATAGAGGTATCAACCATCGTAATCGAACCATTTTAGATTTTTGCCGCCCAAAAACTTGTGGGCTATAGCACAGTTAATTTTCAATAAAATTGAATTTTCTAAGAAATGTTTAGAAATAATCGAGCAATCAAAATGAAAATTGTCACAGCAATAACAGGTCCCGAAACCTATTGATAGAGGTATCAACCATCGTAATCGAACCATTTTAGATTTTTGCCGCCCAAAAACTTGTGGGCTATAGCACAGTTAATTTTCAATAAAATTGAATTTTCTAAGAAATGTTTAGAAATAATCGAGCAATCAAAATGAAAATTGTCACAGCAATAACAGGTCCCGAAACCTATTGATAGAGGTATTAACCATCGTAATCGAACCATTTTAGATTTTTGCCGCCCAAAAACTTGTGGGCTATAGCACAGTTAATTTTCAATAAAATTGAATTTTCTAAGAAATGTTTAGAAATAATCGAGCAATCAAAATGAAAATTGTCACAGCAATAACAGGTCCCGAAACCTATTGATAGAGGTATCAACCATCGTAATCGAACCATTTTAGATTTTTGCCGCCCAAAAACTTGTGGGCTATAGCACAGTTAATTTTCAATAAAATTGAATTTTCTAAGAAATGTTTAGAAATAATCGAGCAATCAAAATGAAAATTGTCACAGCAATAACAGGTCCCGAAACCTATTGATAGAGGTATCAACCATCGTAATCGAACCATTTTAGATTTTTGCCGCCCAAAAACTTGTGGGCTATAGCACAGTTAATTTTCAATAAAATTGAATTTTCTAAGAAATGTTTAGAAATAATCGAGCAATCAAAATGAAAATTGTCACAGCAATAACAGGTCCCGAAACCTATTGATAGAGGTATCAACCATCGTAATCGAACCATTTTAGATTTTTGCCGCCCAAAAACTTGTGGGCTATAGCACAGTTAATTTTCAATAAAATTGAATTTTCTAAGAAATGTTTAGAAATAATCGAGCAATCAAAATGAAAATTGTCACAGCAATAACAGGTCCCGAAACCTATTGATAGAGGTATCAACCATCGTAATCGAACCATTTTAGATTTTTGCCGCCCAAAAACTTGTGGGCTATAGCACAGTTAATTTTCAATAAAATTGAATTTTCTAAGAAATGTTTAGAAATAATCGAGCAATCAAAATGAAAATTGTCACAGCAATAACAGGTCCCGAAACCTATTGATAGAGGTATCAACCATCGTAATCGAACCATTTTAGATTTTTGCCGCCCAAAAACTTGTGGGCTATAGCACAGTTAATTTTCAATAAAATTGAATTTTCTAAGAAATGTTTAGAAATAATCGAGCAATCAAAATGAAAATTGTCACAGCAATAACAGGTCCCGAAACCTATTGATAGAGGTATCAACCATCGTAATCGAACCATTTTAGATTTTTGCCGCCCAAAAACTTGTGGGCTATAGCACAGTTAATTTTCAATAAAATTGAATTTTCTAAGAAATGTTTAGAAATAATCGAGCAATCAAAATGAAAATTGTCACAGCAATAACAGGTCCCGAAACCTATTGATAGAGGTATTAACCATCGTAATCGAACCATTTTAGATTTTTGCCGCCCAAAAACTTGTGGGCTATAGCACAGTTAATTTTCAATAAAATTGAATTTTCTAAGAAATGTTTAGAAATAATCGAGCAATCAGAATGAAAATTGTCACAGCAATAACAGGTCCCGAAACCTATTGATAGAGGTATCAACCATCGTAATCGAACCATTTTAGATTTTTGCCGCCCAAAAACTTGTGGGCTATAGCACAGTTAATTTTCAATAAAATTGAATTTTCTAAGAAATGTTTAGAAATAATCGAGCAATCAAAATGAAAATTGTCACAGCAATAACAGGTCCCGAAACCTATTGATAGAGGTATCAACCATCGTAATCGAACCATTTTAGATTTTTGCCGCCCAAAAACTTGTGGGCTATAGCACAGTTAATTTTCAATAAAATTGAATTTTCTAAGAAATGTTTAGAAATAATCGAGCAATCAAAATGAAAATTGTCACAGCAATTACAGGTCCCGAAACCTATTGATAGAGGTATTAACCATCGTAATCGGACCATTTTAGATTTTTGCCGCCCAAAAACTTGTGGGCTATAATAGTACAGTTAATTTTCAATAAAATTGAATTTTCTAAGAAATGTTTAGAAATAATCGAGCAATCAAAATGAAAATTGTCACAGCAATAACAGGTCCCGAAACCTATTGATAGAGGTATTAACCATCGTAATCGAACCATTTTAGATTTTTGCCGCCCAAAAACTTGTGGGCTATAGCACAGTTAATTTTCAATAAAATTGAATTTTCTAAGAAATGTTTAGAAATAATCGAGCAATCAAAATGAAAATTGTCACAGCAATTACAGGTCCCGAAACCTATTGATAGAGGTATCAACCATCGTAATCGAACCATTTTAGATTTTTGCCGCCCAAAAACTTGTGGGCTATAGCACAGTTAATTTTCAATAAAATTGAATTTTCTAAGAAATGTTTAGAAATAATCGAGCAATCAAAATGAAAATTGTCACAGCAATAACAGGTCCCGAAACCTATTGATAGAGGTATCAACCATCGTAATCGAACCATTTTAGATTTTTGCCGCCCAAAAACTTGTGGGCTATAGCACAGTTAATTTTCAATAAAATTGAATTTTCTAAGAAATGTTTAGAAATAATCGAGCAATCAAAATGAAAATTGTGGTTGGCACCACTGTGGTTTATCAAAGATTTTATTACAGATTTAAACATATGAAACTAATAGCAGATTTAAGATTTTTTCCGACGTGGTACGTTAAGTAAAACATTTAACAACGGCTGGAGTAATAAAAAAATTGTCTGAGCCCACATCTTACTTCTGTGGGTCTTTGTCTACCTTGTTTATAAAATGGAGTTCAACAGGCAAGACGACAAAATTGCTGAGAAGACCTGAGCTTGATTTACATGGATTCAACCTTCAATTTCACTTTGAAATTAGAAGGTTAATTAAAGTTTGGTTAACTTGTGCAAAAAAACATCAAACATGCATAACTACTTCCAACAGTTCATTACGCTATATTGGGTCTATAATACTTTATACATAAAAGCTGTCTATGTTCAATGTAAACCGGCACGATAATTAAGTAAATTTTGGTAAATAATCTGTGGAAATTGTATATCACTTGATATCACCTATTTTCATCTTGTCTATTACACAAAGGTAACTTCAATTTAAGTAAGTCTTGTAATATAGTTTAGAAGGTACATATATCTTTACCTTGTTTGCAAAGTTGAGTTAGGGGTTTTAAAGCTGGAATTTATGGTGCACTGAACTTTGTATTATTCTTATTTGTTTTTTTTTCGAAACCATAACTATTTAAATCCGGTTGTACATATATAGTATATGCAAAAATCGAAAAATTCAAATAATTGAAGCAAAGTACATCTCTTTCATTTAGCCAAAAACAAAAAAAATGCAAACACAAATTGCCCCAAAAATTCTCAAACTGTTATAAATTCAGCCAACATTGCTTTACTATTTATATGTAACTTTTTTTGCACCCAAAATATAGCTAAATAAATAAATTTATTTCTGTTATTTATAGCTTTTAATTTATTTATAATTTTGTTTTTAAGTTTTGTTACATTCGCTTTTAACGAAAAAAGCTGAACAGTTGGTGTACAAAAATATTTATATTATTTTTTTTGTTTCTGGTTGCATGTAATTTATGATCTGTGATTTATCATTTAAAATAAAATAATTTTATTTTCCTAAAAATAGTTATAAAAGTAATAAAAGACATTTTTTTAATTCAAAATTGCCATTGTCCAAAAGATATTGTTAAATTCAAAAGGTAATTTAAAAGGCGAAGCGCAGAGAATTTTTGGTACACATTTCTTTTAAGTACCTATAAAAACCATTCATTGAAATTTTTAAAAATCAAAGCAATCACAAGCAGCTCGGTTTTCTGATCTAAGTTAATTTGCAATATGAACAAACTATCTTTAGTTTTATTACTTAGGTTGACCTGTTAATGAAGTAACGGGTTATACAAATTCCGGGCTAATAATTTTCAAAGTGATTCTTCTCTTTCTAGGAGCTTATGTTCTGCAGAGATATGGTCAACTAATTGGTACTCACGACTGCTTATAGGATCACCAATTATTATTAAATATATATAAGACAAAATCATAGAATTAACAATTGTTAAATTATAGGATTACGAATCAAAAGATTTAAAACATGTTTCTTGAATTCTCGTTCAAAATATTTTTTGAATTGGGAATTAAAAATTTTTTTTCTACGAAACGAGAGGAACACGTCTCTCTCTTTTTTCTTTTTTAGAAGGTTTTCAAAAAACTGATGGTTTTATTAATTTAACAAAGCTGTGTTCAATTTCCATAAAACTTGTAAACCAAAGGTTTCTGAAATATTCCTACAAAAATAATCACATCTGATTCCCATAAAAATAAGCATGTCACAAATTTTCTATCTTCTCAATTCATGTTTTCATTTAAGGAAGTTGCAGGTATTGTATTTTCTAAAGAAAAGTTTTAAAAAAATTGATTAAATAATTTATACAACTAATTAATTTTTTAATAATACAAATTAAATAATACATATGTATGTAAATAAATAATTTAACATCAGGTGCAATTGAATTTTTCTGTCATCTTTTGAGCATATATGTCCAAGTGATGGCGGATCTGATTGTTTGTACATGATTTATACACTTGAGCACAATCGTTATCGATTTGAATGATTCGGCAAATATTTTGATGGGACAATTTTTTTCCTGATGGAATGGATAAGCTACCAGTTGCGTCATATTTGCACAAACTGTACTCGGCATAGTTATCTAAATCTGACAGGCAATCAGCTCCATCTTCTTTGATTAGTTCTGTATAGAAAATTTAAATGTCAAAATTGTTCACAATGAACTAATACTACAACAAACCTGCATAAACTTTACTGTTTAAATCACAAAAATATACAGCGGTTACATGCAGCATAATGTTAAAATTAATTCGATTTTCTACCCTTTGATCTGTCATGCAATCTTCGTCGAACCCATCATACACTTTTATGCAACACTCAGTAGTGCTGACAAATATTGGACAGAAATTTTCCATAAATTGCTCATATTCCGTTTCATTTATTTGCTTTCTGCTCAAATCATGAACTTTATCCAGAGCTGGTTCTAAACGAAATTTATCCGGTGCACATGCATTGCATTCCCTCGCTTTAGACTAAAAAAAGAACACAATTTATAATTTGAATATATCAGAAGGCCATTCCAATCAAATCTGTAAATTACCTGTAATTGTTGTTGACATTCATATAGTACTGATTCAGCTGCAACTATAAATATATAAGAAATTAACGTTGAACTTCGCTTTTCTCTTGCGCTGAACGGTACTTACCATTAGATGCTAGAATAATTGTTAACAATGCGGTCACTTTAAAATGCATACTCTAAGCTGTTGTTTAGGCACAGTATAAACAACTACTCACAGTATAAAATATTATTTCGAATTTTTTTCTATGGTGACCTCGGTATTAAATCAAATGATTATTTAATTTGTTTCTTTATATGTAGTTGTATTATATATACTTAAGAATGTTTTTAAATCAACGTAAACAAAACATTTCAGATAAGTATGTGCAAAATTAGTTTCATCTTAATTTAATACACAATGAATTTTATCCGTAATCCTCATGAATTGCACTTTCTGTTCCATATTGTATTTTTCAAGAAGAGCCCGAGACTTAATAAGTATATTTTTATAAATCCTCCTTTAACAGTGTTTTGTATTATGATGGTGTTTCTATTTTCGATCCGCAGGATTTTGTATACTTCAATCGTCTTTTTTTAAAACCGGTGTTAGTTGTGGATTGCAAAGCAAACTTACACGAAATGTAACAGTAAATTTTAGAACAGTTTATGTCGACAGTAGTTATCTGACTTGCCAAGTGCGGCTAATCATAAAAATAAATGCAATTAAATTCACCAGCTTACTTAAGAGGAAATAAATAAAATTCTATAATCTAAGTAAATTGAATACTGTCATACATATAGCTTATTTCGCGACAAATATAAGTTTTAATTTGTTTTTATGAAAAATATCTCGTCTATGTACGGATTGTTTCATGTAAAATCCATCAATCTCTCTAGATCGGTCTCCTTAAGCTTTCACACCGCATCTCTTATCTCACACGGAACTCAGTTTGAGGAGCACTGCAGTTTGTTATAAAATAACCCGAAATGTCAATTTTATTCTAAGTACGTCATACAATCTAATTTGATTATATTAACGACAGATTTATGAGAAAAGGGTAATTTTTCAATTAACCATTTTTTCTTGTGTATTGTATTCAACATCTCAAAAAATGTATCTATTTTAAAACAGTGATAAAGCAAAGAACATCGTGGTCTGACATTCCCGGAATATTATGATTTTGTTAAGTTTGTTTTCAATATTTTTCATGACTAATGCGGTGGTCTCGAATGAAACAGTCGCAGAGTCATTATTACAGTGCCAAATGGAGCGAATAGTAAGCCTAAAGTTATTCTGTAGTTTAGTTTGTGGATGATTTTTATATTTCAGATATTCTCAGTTGGATGTCGATATTGCTCGCCCCAAGAAAATAGCTTTGTAATGGATTCATTTTATAAACTAAAAACTAGCCCAGGAGATTTATTGCATCCAGATAATTTTACTAATTTTATGTTCATATTTTGTCCAAAGTATTTATTCGATGGAATTTGTACCAATTTTACGTCAGACCTCGTGGACGATTGTGAATACGATACCGAAATGGAGGAACACTTAAACGATTTAACTTTATCACTGTCGTTGGCTGAATATTTTTGTAATTGGGATAAAAATATACTAATTGGTGAGTAAAGTGATAATACCAATATAAAAATACGCATTAATTTTATACACGGCCGTAAGCTTAAAACTTGAGCTTAAAGTAAGCATGTATACGAAAATATTTTTTCTACTCATGCATTACGTAATACTATTATGTACACTTGTGTTCCTGGAGAAAACAAAATATTACTCACGGTTGAATTCATCACTCACGGGTTGATACCAATAAATTGTCGTTTGATGGTTCTACTAATTATTTAATGATTGTGAAAGAAGATCCGTTAACGATAAATTGCCATATGCGTAAATAAACATTCCCGCATATGCATTTTGTAAACACAAAAGAATACAAAATGGAGAAATGAAACAAAAATTAAAAATATTAATAATTTAGCAGGAGTAAAAAACATCATGTGCAACTCGCTCATGAATAAAAAGTAACACCTGCTAATACTCGGGTAGTTTAGATACAGTATATGGGCAAGCATTTGCTTCATAGTAATATTATTTTCTACAGTGCTTAACAAAAGTAGTTGTGAAATCTCAATTTTTAATGCGACGTAACACAAACAACTTTAAAAATTATATAAATAATAAAGTTTCAAAAATAATAATTTAATTAACCTAATTATTCTTCAATTTAAGTGAATTTAATTAAAAAATGATTATTTACTCGAGAATTCGACCGCAGTATACGTTAAAAATTTATAAAACTGAAATACATACATGTTTCGAGCTTTCGCTTTTTGTCTATTTTTATCAACTAATGTACTTATTTTGTTTTATAAATTTTTAACATAATATCACTTCAAAAAGAAAGGGTTCTGTTGAATTTAAAAGAGTTTTTTTTTAAATTAATAGAAAAGTTATTTTTTAATTAAATTTGATTAATTTGAAATCTAGTATAACTACCTGCTTCGCTTATTAGGTTCGAACATAGTCCTTTGGCGCTGCGGTCATTTGGCGGCTCATTGGTCTACACGTTTACTTCAGATAGCCTTAATAAAAAAAATCCAACGGCTTAAGATCACAAGATCTTGGTTACCAATAATTGCATTGTGATTCGCGCTTTGCAACAGGTGGTACCTAAGAAAGTATCGAATTCGTATCGAATTCATGGGATTCTTATTTGATTCAGATAAGAAACGGAGGAATCTAATTCAAATCAATGAAGAATCTTGTGGTTACGATTTCGTATCGTATTGTTGGATCTCTTATTACACTTGGATTTATCGAATTTTTATTAAAATTTCTTTTTAATGTGTATTTTAACATTAATTTTTGTTAATACAAATTAGTTTAAAAGTCATTAATCTGATTCTAAAATTAATGAATTAATATACGCTTAAATCGGTATTACGATTTAAATCCACCTTTATTAAATAGGATGGACCACTCCAAAGTATTAATTTTAACTTTGGGGGATATTTAGTTTTATATTATATATTTTTAGTCATCTTAGAATTATCCTCCATGATTTAGTATAACAGAGACGCCAGTCGTTCGAATAAATCTTTAAGTTTCGTTGTAATGGCCTCCAACCATCCATTCCGATGGTTAAACATTGAGTCCTTGGCGTTAAAACTTCGTTCGCTTACGGGTGATAATTGGGCTTCGAAATGAGCATTTCGACCTACTTTAAATTAACCAAGCTCGAGAGTAGTGGACGAATAAGTATCGGTTTGATGATTGATTGATTCTTCGATACTTTCTTGTCGTTGCTATTTTAAATAGTCTTCCAAAATGTTGAATTTGTTGAAGACTACTTGGATGTTGTGATTGTTGTGAGCATGGCTCGAGATTCTGCAATATCAGCTGCGCTAATCATGCGACATGTATATTCGCCACTATCAGAAACAATAAATCCAAATTTGAAATTGTTTGTTATTCTAGAAGGAAGTGAAAAAGTTTATTAGATTTCATAAAGAGGGCTTGAGGTATGATTTATGGTTCTACTACATACTTTCAATTCTAGCTTAGAAATGGATTTTCCCGCTTTCGATTTGTTGAATATGTCGAATATGGACAGTAAATTGTAGTGGTGGATATGCTCTATCATCTTCTTTGAACAAGTCGTAAATAAATAATTTCTGCTTTCAAGGTCTCAAATTAGGGCCCAATATCTTAAATTAAATTTTACAAAAATTATGATTTAATCTTACGGCTTTGCAAACATATGTGGCTTATACCGTACTGAAATAATTCACCATCTCACCCAAATTATCTCGAAAAAAGGCGCGGTCACGGATTTCATGATGCCGTCCCTGTATTGCTTTGACTAATTTTTAAAATTTTACAAAAATGTAGTGGTATAAATGCCTTAATTATTGGGCCAATATTTCGGTAGCTCGTAACATTTTCAAAGCTTTTATATTTTATATTCTGAAAAAACTAATAATATTTTAAAAAAAAAAAAACCATGTTTTCGAGATAATTATGTTTTAAATGAACACCCAGTGTATACATATATAATATACATTTCCCGCTCAATCCCCTTTCAATCAATTAAAATGTTAGTGAGTATTTATATTTATATAAATTTAAATAGAAAATGCAGCGCATATAAAATCCATTTGTATGGCGAGAATTTATAATTTTAATTTATGTATGAAGCAAATCAAGGAATTTCACTTCAGAGGAAATGTTGAATTAGATATTAATTCGGAACGGAGTTTATGTGAGTAAGTATGAATCGCCTATTATTTATGCAATATCTGATGCAATATCTATTTTTCAGTATTTCAAATCAAGTTATAAATTGTTTGACCCACTTTGGAGAATGTCAAAATCATGAGGTGGAGGTGTACCTAGAGGAGGCCATTTCTAAATTAAAAATGCAGCTTAGTTGTGATATATTTTGAGGCTGGTTATTATGAACAATAGATTATACCTAAAAATTATGAAGCTACTAATAAATAGAAATTATAGAGATACTATTTAAAACTGTAACAAAAAATTTGAATCTACCCCCAAAAAATTAACAAATTCAGGCGAAACTATATAACCTTAGAAAAGTGAGAGGTATTTCAACCAATCAGCGTGCTGAATTTTAATGCTTTATAAGCAAGTTGGCGTTTTCGTTATTATCAGACGTAATATAACTAGTGGTCCGCTTATTATCGATAATTTTTTTCAAATGTCACGAATGCGTATCCCAGCGACGAAAATGCAACGAGTGCGCAGCACGAGTTGCATTTTCTAAAGCTTGGGATACGCATGAGTGACATTTGGAAAAAATTATCGATTCTTAAGAGGACCACGAGTTATATTTGGGTGGAGAATATAATGAATTGGTGTGAAAGATAAAACTTAAATTCACAACATGAAAGATTATATTTGTAATAACAATTATTTATTATGCAAGAATACCATTGAAACATATTATATTTAGAACTGACAGTTGTTGAAGGTACAATTTTCAAATCGGAATTGTCCTTCATTTTTGTTGTTAATTTTAGATGAAACGATTGGGTTTACAGCTTTTGATGGCTCAGCAGAACTTCCTCGCATCTTTTCTAGAATATTGTTGTGTTGCTCTGGCTGCATATTTAAATATGCCTGAATTGAATTAGCACTGCTATGGCCGGTTATTTTAATCAATTGTTGATCTGAAATACCCGCATTTGCCATTATAGTAACCGCAGTTGATCTATGACTATGATTGGTGATTTTATTATTTTGCACATCAATTCCAATTGCCTGGGCCGTTTGTTTGGTCCATTTTGATAATTCATTGACACCTACAGGAAGATTTTTATACCACCTTCCAGTTGAATTTTTCCAGAAAGGATTGGGTGACAGATAGTTATATAAGAATTTTGTTTTTGTTGTGTGTTACTTTGATTCTAATGAATTTATTTTTATTAATAAAAATCGCCAAAAATAATAAATAGTAGGCTATTGCCATAACAACGTTTTTCCCACAGCGACAATACAACAGTGTTGTATTATCACTTATTAATAACAAAAATAACAAAAAAATTGCATAGTGAAATAGATGATTTTTAGGTATGAATTATATTCTCATAAAAATATACGTTTAAATAGACTTGAAATGTGAAAATCGATCAATAGACGTGAAAATACTTTTAATAGTCTTTTCGGTATTAAAGGTAAGTGACATACCATATAGCATACCAACCTAATAAAAATCAAGCCTCCCTTAACTTCACGCATCAACTTTAACGAGCAATAAAATAGTATTTGTAAAGTGATATTTTTTCTTTGAAACAGTAGTACACAAAATTAGGATTCTCGCACTGTATTAATATTTGCTGTAGTTATGCTTAATAAAAAAATTAGGGCGTAAAGGATCTTTTCCAGATTTCAGGTGTGTACAGTTGAATAAACTTGATTTATTTTTTATTTGTCCGACTTTGTTTAATATATATTATTAGTTTATGGAATTTATTAGATACCCTTAATGTAATTAGTATAATTATTTATGTTCGGGTAAAAATGTTACTCAGATTCATATATGCTGCCCTTGCCCGACAATTTCCCGTATTCGTTCGAGAAACTATATTTCTCGGGCTTGTATCAATCAAAAATTAATTTTGTTGAACTAAACATATTATCCATCATGAATAAGTCAATAAAGTTATCTCAATAGATTTTAACTGCGACAATTAACCACAAAATAAACCATAAAAATTTGGCTTGATATTAATTATTAAAAGATATAAACAACGTTACTTTTATTTTATTTTGCAAAATTATGAATAACTAACTATAGTATAGTTTAAACATTCCGTAGTGTACCTTTTGTCGTAGTGTACCATAAGCCGTACTGAAATATGCCGCACTAAAACATACCATAGTGTCTTATGCCGTAATGAAATGTAACAGAATGACCAGCAGCTATATTCTGAAAACAAAAAAAAGTAAAAAAAAAACAACTGTGACGGGCAACGTGAAGCTCCTTAACGTGAACGTTTCTTTTTTTGTAAAATTGCTTTTCCGATAAAAAAACGTTCACGAACATCGAAAAAACATAGAAAACTGGAACAGGAATACAAAATATCTTTTGGCAAACTGCCGTACTCAATATTGAATATTGATAAATTATATTGTACAATATACATATAGTGGTTTCTCTTGTCTGTTAACTAAATTATTATTAATTTAATTATTAAATTCTGGAACGAATTAGATTAGTTTTAAATAGAAAAGTATATAATTATTTTGCTAAATTACTTATTTGTCATATAAACGAAAAAACGTTTCAAAACCCCTATCAAAAAACGTGCATTTTTAAAGTTGGGAACGTGTATGATTTTCTTCAATCAGAATAGGAAACAACGTTAATTTTGCGATTCATGTTTTTAACTTTCAAAAAAATTATAATCGTTAAATTATGTTTTTTTTTCAGAATTCAGCTGCAGGACCCCTAAAATTGATACAATGATTTTACGTGATAATTCTTAATTTGGGAGTAATGTGCATGTTCATATCAATAATGTGCTAGTCGTTAATAACAAATACCTACCTAGATTCGCTTCGGATAAATATGAATTAGTATAAAATACAAAATACGTAAACATTCTACCGCAATAGATTTTCTTCAATAAAGTAATATAAAAGGTAGCTTAAAGTTATCTAACGTAAAAATGGTTTCTTATCAGTAAATCTAATATAAAAAATCTCGGTATGTGTATAAAAGAGTAAACAAAAACACAATAGGGTAATTATGAAACAAAGTAATTTAAGTTGTTTATAAATATACATTTGTCAGTCGACGTGTTAAGTCAGGTTCGGGTACATCATGTTCTCAAAAATTTCTAGTGTTATTTGTAATAAACCAATTTATAAAATTGTACTGATCGCTACTGTTATTGTGGTCGTACTAGGGGTATTACTATTGATCGGATTTAGTAAGTGGAAAATAGCTTAAGTATTATAAGATATTGTATTATGTTATTGATGTATCTTGCAGGTAATCATTACTATTCTATAAAATGTCGTGATGCAATTGATGAGTACTCATCTAAATTAAACTATTGTACTTCAGAGATTTTTAACTATACAGAAGGATTCAAACAACTGGAACTTTCGTTGATTCAATATAATTATACCCGGGAGTTGGGTTTTAAAATATTGAAATGTTTGTATGGTATTCAACCGGTCGACGACGATTGTGATGAAAAACCTGCAGCCGAACGATTATTCAACATACATAAAGCAATTATCGAAACCATACAATTTATTTGTATTGATTCATATGATAAATTCACACTCATGGAGAATATTAATTTGAATCAATGCGACACAGAATCACTAAAGAACTATGATGATTGCATAAAATTGCAGCAACATTATAAGAACGTAACAGAACTGAATTCATTCTTGAATCGGAATATTTGCCGAAGTTTTGATATAAAACGTTTCTGTAATAAAAAATTAAATTTGTGTTTCAGTATCGAACAAATGCAACTAATAGAGTCAGCGTACATAAATTTAAAAATATCGTTCCTATGTCGTTCTACGTCCGTGGTTGATTATTAATTTTAAGCTTTAATTGAAATTATTTAACCTAGATTTTTTCATAAATATTTATGTTTACGTATATAGCTAATTTAGTTATTTTGTTGATGTAAAATGTACATATGCTGGAGGATTTGCTTATCTATTGAAAATTATAAATATTCGTATAAACATAAAATGGAAATAATTATTTATAAAAAATATATAAATATCAGTATCGATTAGATTTTAATTTAGTACTTATTTACACAAACATGTATTCAGTTTGGTTTATTGTATTATGTGCGATTTTAAATTGTGCAACTGTTCGTTCGGAGACCACAGAATGTAACACAAAATTTTCGGATTTTATGGAAAATTATAACAAGTGCTTTACGTCAAGCCAGGCTATATTAACCAAACCACTTTTCTTTAAGTTACAAGAGTTATATAACAAAGAAATCACAGAAGAAGATTTTGTGCAGTATAAAGTCCAAAATTGTCCAAGATTGCATAACGGAATTGATTGTGTATTAGCGATTGATATCACCGAAGATGATAAGAAATGTGAAGCAATAGCTAGTATTTTGAACCGGTTCCGAGAAGAAAAAGTTTCATTTGGTTATATTTGTGATTTGGATAATCAACAATTTTTGGATGCATTAAGTAATGGCGGAATTAAATGCCTATTTGCACAGGAGACGTTAGGAATCTGTATGAAAAATAAGACGAAAACATATGACGGAGTAATCGACCGATGTGAGTGAGTATAGTACTTATAACTATATTTTGTAATACGTTTATTGTACGACTTCAAATATTTTTTAGAGCTTTAAAAATCAAAAAGGAATGCTTGGCAATGGATGAAGTGGCCTGTACCAATTCGAATGTTGATACCCATATCAGCGCTATAATAGATGCTTTGCGAAAAGATATAAAATGTGAAAATTAAGCTATTCTCCTTGAACAATAAACGACAATTTAAACGGGCATCAAAGAAAAAAAATTTGTAATAGTATCTGTGGCGACAAACATTGGCATCAAAATTAACAAATTGGCAACAAATATAATATTTTGGAATTGAAAAAAATAATTTTTAGAAACCGAAAAAAAAACCAAGACAAATCATTAAATTTAATCGATACAAATTATTTAATATTTGATCTGTGTCTGCAAGGTTGACGAAGCAAAAATAAATCTCCATTTTCCAGAATATTTTAAAACTAATTTCAATTTTTTAATTTTTAATTTATTTATTTATAAATTTGTTGCCAGTTTATTATTTCGATGCCCAAAAAAATTTTTTGTGTTTCGTTCCAATAGTGCCAAAAAATTATAAATATTGCCGAATTATTATTTTGTGTTCCATTCCAATAAATTTTTGTTTGTCGCTCATTAATTTGTGCCATTTTAATTATTTTTTGTATCTCAAATATTAATTTTTCGTGTACCGGTTTATTGCCAGCCAATGCAAATGTTAAAATCCAAATCAAGATACATAATGTATGTTTATAATACCAATTCAATAAAATTGCTTATTTTTTAGTTATATTTGAATACTCACATTTATAAAAATTTTGTCTATAAGTAATTTGAATATTTTATTGTATATTCAGTTAAAATCAATAATAAATGGAAGAGAGGGGAAACAAACAACAAATTGTTTTTTAACTTTTGAAAATTAATATTTTTACTACATATGAAAAATATTTTTCTTACTTTTTAATTATTTTCCTACTCGTAGCAAACACTGATTTCAGCGGTACTTAAATGAATGATAACTGTCTATAGAGGAAAAACCAAAAAAATCGAAAAAAAGATTATTTTAACTTGAATATATGCATACTCGAAATTTTATATAGAGGATTTTTCTTTACAACTGCGTGCTCGTAGTAGCTCTATCGATTTTTGAAATTGATAGAACAGGAATATTTTATAGAGCGAGAAACATTCAACATACTTAGCTTTTGGGCCTAATAACTAACTGGCAAAATTGTAACACAATAATCATAAAACAAATAAATGTACATTACTTTATAAACTATAGATTAAGCAAATTTGGTTAATATTTTTTTATTAGATTTTGTTTGAATTTCTTGACCAGAATCGTACTATTTTTTTGTTAAAATAATCTTAATATAAAAACACCATCTTGCTGTATCTATTTAAAAATCAATAACCCATCATAGATTTCTGTCATGACCTCAAGCACTGATTATTCAAAACAAAAAAAAATAAAAATAAAAAACACATATTCGCTCCATTTAAAATGTTATCACAGATTTTCACCTTATTTCTGATGAGTAATGAATGATCTTTTAATTTTTGTTAAAATTTTTTATGCTTATTTATGTGTGTTTACATATTCAAAGAAAGTTTTAATGTACAGTACAACCAATTTGTAATTCGCTCTTATTATCGCTTATTATTGTTTTTATTAAATTGTTGGTAGGTTAAGTTATGAAAACAAACTCTTGTATAATTATAATATAGAGTATCATTTAATTAATTAATTGGGAATAAAAAAATAACGGCGATAACACTTTGATCTACTTAACGGATATTTTTTATTGTTTGCTTCGATATGGAATGTTCATATTAAGCCATTAGTATATAAATCATAATTGAAATGCATGAATTTTAAGTAATCTGAAAGCGGCTGAGAAGACTCGATTTATCAACGAAATGAACTTTTTAATATTTTTCACAATTTTAATTGTTGGGGCGTATGGTAAGTTGAATACATCTAACTGAAGTAGAATAATACAAGTTTTTTCCCACAGCCACCGACGATGAAGTATGCAGTGCTGAAATTATTCGTATTCGAGACGAAATTGTCGCTCACGTAAATGATAATACATTTGACTACATGAATGGTTATCATCAATTGAAGAAATTACATAACGAAGAAATTACCGAAGAGGAATTTGGAACATTTGTGAATGGATTCTGTCCAAAAGCCTTGGATGGCACACAATTCGGGTTGGCTCAGATTCCAACCATTTCGGAAGGATGCGCTACCTATCCAGCAATGCAAATGAAGATTAATTTGCTTAAATTCTTTAGTGTTGTGTTCGGTAGATATTGTAGTGAAAATGGCAAGGGATACAAAGATGTTGTAAAGAATAAGGGCACGAAGTGTTTCTTTGATAACAACGAGTATAAAGAGTGCTTTAAAACACATAATATGCAATATTTCGCAGATGAAAATTTTAAAGATTCTAATATTTGCAAGTAGGTCCTTTCAATTTTAAATTAAATTAAATATGGTTAACGTCCTTATACTTTTTAGTTACATCAAAGTTCAATTCGACTGTGAAAATAATTTAGATAAATGTGATAATATTGATGCAAAATCTCTCCATCATGGGGTCACCCGAGAGCTCAAAGAACAAATGAAGTGTACTTTTGATTGATGATTTTTTTTGTTAATTTTTTGTGATTATTTTGTAATTTTGTCTTATAAAATATATTTAAATATGCCTTTGTAATACATATACGTTTTGTTTTAAAACACCAATATACAATACACTTACATATATTTCACATCTATGTTATTTATTAATTTGGTTTCTGGCAAGGTAGGCAAGAAAGAAGATACGCAACAACTTCAACAGCAACGTCAAGCAACATTTGCCATGGTTAGCACAAATTTGAGTGACCGCATGGGATCATGATGATATCGGCTACTCAGGTGTCTGGAAGCAGGTCAAGTCTTTAACACTAACAAACCTTTCCTTTCCTTTGGTCTTGTTATGTTGGTGTAAGGGTGTGTACGGAGGGCTCGGCGTCACCCGCGAGTAGCTTAGGCTTGATCGTATATTCTGATCAATCAAACAATGTCGTATTCAGGAATAGCCTCTGAATAATTTTATTATAGGTGCAATTTTCTCACGTCATTTGGAACTATAACTATTGCAGAGTATAATTTCCGTATTTCATTTTATAACTAGCATGAACCAATTCAATTGTTTCATTTTTGAATTGTCAGAAAACAAGAAATACATTTTGTATTTATTGTAGTTTAAAAGTATTAATTTTAATCTAAATTTGAAACTTTCATTGCATGATCGTTTAAAAACTGGACAAATTTCTGTCAAACTTCGTGGCGGTACCTTAAGTCTGAGATATTTGTCTACATACTATATATTATGCGAGAAAGAATGAGAAAGACGCAAGCAAATTATTTACAAACACACATTTTGTGTCATGAATGTTTTATATAATAAACCCGTAAATTGAAACCAATACCTCAATATAATATCAATCTAGGAGGCATTGATCCGACTGTTCATTGAATAATGTTGATCGATAATTTGACAGCTAAAATATGTCAAATTTTTTAGAGAGTTAAGGAAACAAACAGCAGTTTATATGAAACTATCGTAAAATGTTTTAAAATAACCTATGTAATTTTAATAAAAATGAACGCCAGTAAAACTCAAACGGCACAAGGTTTAACATAATTGCCTTCTCGTTATGTTTTTATTTTGGGCTCAATTTTCACAAAAAAAATTACCGGCTTAGCTTAAAATGAGATTAAATGAAAACATTTCAATTAAATTTTTATTTTAAAATATTTGATAAATGTACCTATGTAATAATTAAAATAAAAATTGCATCTGTACCAATTCATGCAAAAGATATGAACAATATTTTGACGTTCAATTGGTTTTCCTTAAGACAAAAATTACAATGAAGTTATCTAGTATTCAATCTATTGCTTTGTAAAATTCACGACTTACAATCAATGTTTGGTAGTGTGTGGATTTTTGTGAAATAAAAGTAATTTTTATATAGATTTTCCCATGGTTTTCCTAATGACTAATACAGTCAAAGGGGTTTTTGTTGTCAAAGCAGGCCGGCTTTCTACAGTGGGAATTTTCAATCGATATTATTGTATAAATTTATGAATATTTTCAAGTAATTTAAAAAAAGCGATACTGTTTATTTATTGTCCACATAGATTGTGATATCATCTGAGGATACCACATTATGCTTCAACCACGTCATGACCTCCCCAATCGCTACGACTTCAGCTTAGTACACGCTGCAGTAATCAGGGAGACGAATAGAAATGTTTACATTTAATTTGTCACAGAATACTCCAGCTCCCACTTTGCCAGCTAGCTTGGAGCCATCTGCCTTGGAGCCTATTATTTATCTTAACTACCTATTATCTACCTAGGAATAATTAAGTAAATATTTTAGAGAAAGTTGTGAATCATTATGGATCACAAATTTGTGAATCATTTCAGCGGATAAATGCCTTACAACTTACGATTGCGCACATAAAAATATTTGTGCTCAGATCGCATAAAATAAATTATAAAAACATTATACATTTATTTTAAGAGTTTGGTTATCGCAGACACTAAGTGTATGCCAAATTTAATCAAACGCATGTCGAGGTCAAAATCTAGAATTACTGTCCTAAATCTAAAAAAATTCTAAACTACAAACTCTATTTGCGTTAGACACTCTGCTGTTAAACTCTGAGTTAGACAAAATGAAATCGTTGTGTCAAATTATATTTTTGGTGCTTGCTGGTGCTTTTCTGGGTAAGAAAAAAATAATAATTTCATTTTTTAATGAGTTCGAATATTAATTTATTTTTATACTGACTGCTAGTGTTGGGCGAATGTGATGTAAATTCGGAAGTTAATCGGCTATTTAGCGAAATTTCTGCTTGCTATCAACATGTATATAATGAAACCACTCAACCTTTCGATTTCATTAGATACTATGCGAATTTTCGATTAACGCTTGAAGAAGCCAAAGATAAAATTATCGACTATTGTAATGTATTTGAACACCAATACGAAGATTGCTTACGTTCCGCTAATTCCGCGTTAGACCAGGTTTGCAGTTCGGACAAAACCGTTAAGGAGATAATCGAAATTAACGACATTGGTTTTCAAATTGATTCTTATATGTGTGAAGGTGGGGCTCGACGTTATTTAGATTTTCTAGAAACTGATGGCCCAGATTGCTTTGCCAAGAATGATAATCATGAGACATGTTTAGATAATTATTTTGATGCTCATAAAGACGCAGAGTTTAGCAAATGCAAGTAAGTTTTGAACCAATAAATTAAATAGAATCTGTTTTATCAAAACAATTGCTACATTACAGCGCAATTGGATTAGCACTGGAATGCATCCAAGCATACGAAGATTGTGAAAACCAGAACGTCAAAATACATTTCAATGACGTGAACCGTCAACTTCAGTATCTATACGGATGTGAAAATTAATTTTTGTTGTAAATAAATTTAATTGCGTAATTTGTATAAATAAAAATATACAGTGTATCACGTTAATATCCGGACAAAGTTAAATCAACTAAATAAATTGAATTTTTTTATAGTAAATATTTTTTTCGTTAATTATTTTAATACTTTATTTTGGAATAAATTGTTTCCATAAAATAGAAAACAAAATTCGATATAATCAAAAAAAAAAAAAAAAGTGTTGCAAAATTATCCGGACAAAATTCATTGTATAAAAAGCAACGCTCTATATTAAATTACAATTGAATTCTCGTATTTGGTGTGATGCCGTTTGTTTCTCAAAACCTGTCTCACACGAGTTAGCATAAATGAAACTTGATTTTTCGAGTAATCCGCGACACTTTTACCCGATTCCTCCTTAGGGACTCGTTTCAGCTCATTCTTTTTTTCCAATTTCTGCCACAAATTTTTCAATCGGCTTGGACTTGCAGTTATAAAGCAGCCATTCTCACACCATATAAGCCGAATGATTTGGATCTTATTCTGGTAAATATTGGAAGTGTCCATAGATTTAAGTAAATTAGCCCATCCATTACACCATCGATGAACGTCGTTTGGCTTACGCTGCCATTAGATACAAAAATATTATTTTCTTTCACCGGCAAATGCAACGTTGGCCCGAAAAATTTCAGGCTTACCATCGAAGTCTAAAGCAAAACTGGTTCCGCGTTAATTTATTAATTTTATTTAAAAATGGCTTTTTACTTGCAATACGCCAATTAAATCCAAATTCGACTACAAACTTCCTTCTCGTGCTGTTTATACAGAAATATGTTTGTAGTTTTGGCACACTTATTTTTAAATATTCCCGCACAAGTCTGTCGTATAGTCATTAAGCATTTTTGGGCGCCGTTGTTATGGGATTGATTCAATCCCATAACATGTGCGGATAATTTTCTAACTCAAAGTTATCGAAATTTTTAAATTTTTGAAACACATTTTAAATTTTTTTTATCTATTTTATGGAAAACAATTTATTCCAAAATAATTGATTGCATAATTAAACAAAATAAATAATTACTATAAAAAAAATCAATTTAATTATTTAGAAGCATTTACGCCGGAAATAAGAGGCTGACTAATAGCTGACTTACATTTAACGACATTCGACGTCTGCAAAAAAATTGAAACACAACATGGGAAAAAGTACACAGCCCAAAAGAGAAAAAATAATTATCTGCTTAAAAAAGTCAATTGAAACCCGAGAAACAAACCCAAAAATCGTCGTATAAATATAGTAAATAATTATAATAAGGTTACATAAACAAGAAAACCAATCATTTGTATTGGTTTATGACATTTTTTGTTTAAATTAATTTTTTAAGAGTAAAGAAAACGGATTTTTGATTTGACATCTGCATCTGCAAAAATCTTTGTATGTAAATCAGTCTTTACTAATATAGTAAAGTATTCCGATGGTAAGAGAATAGCGCCAAGTGGATTTTTTTTAATGTAAAACAAAAAATTTAAAACTGCTTTTATATGTACTCGTATACACAAAATTTAACACTGGACAGTGGCACAACTAGCCATGTGCTTCGAGTTTAAGTGGCCTCCAATTATTAGAGCCAATAAATTTACTGTTATACTCTGAAAATATAATTAAGAGGATAAGTTCAGTAAAACAATTATTCAGACGATGACAAAATAGCTGCTTTTGCCATTGCGTCGGACCAAGAAAAATGGAATTTTGAAATGTTGAAGATGGTGATCAAATGGAATTGAGTAGTCAGATCAGTGTCTTTCAGGTTTAATTAAAAATGTATCTGTCAAAATTAATATTTCAGTTTGCAAATAAAAATGATTGAATGATTTCTTCATTTGAATTAGCGAATAAAAAACAAATTGGTTTAAATTTTTTATTAGAATTCAACATTAGGCTCAAACAAATTATTTTGCTGGGGTCTCAAAAAAAATCTTAGTTACTCCACTGACAATTGAACTGTCCTTTAAGTTCCTGCAAAATTTCAATGTAGTCTGTATTTACGACCTTAGTCTCGCATATTTGTACATCCCTATAGTGATGTTGACATGACCAATCAGCTTCGAGAATTGAACAAATCGACTTATCCTTGAAAGAATTTTCATCACTAATTGACCTCGATATTTTCGCATCTTTATAGCATGTTTTTTTATTGGGGTGCAAATAGCATGACGCTCCACCATTTTGAAGAAATTCTTTAAACTTCGTGCCATCATTTTTACACATAAATTTATTAAATGTCAATAAAATGCGAGCTGCGTTCCTATAATGTTGCATTTTATCCACGTCATTGCAAGTCCCATTAATGGGTCTTGCTATTTCGTTATAACATTTATTTGATTCAGCTTTTTTGCACATCTCACTAATATTTGGTTCTATTTCCTCATAACTAGTTTTATTTTTGGCCAAGCTTATGATTACACCTTGTATCTCCATGGCGTGTTTGATGCAAAGAATGTGCCCTAACACATACTCCATAATTTCATTCTCACAAACGGGTTTTCCGTAACCTAAAACATGGTCGTTAAATTATAATATTAACTTTAAATAATTTGAAATATTTACCAGTTTTGGCTGTTAATATTAATAATGCGGCAATCAAAATTAGCTTCATTTTTTCGGTATCTGTGAGACTAAGTTGATCTTTTAACTGAGGGTAAAAGAATAGCGCCAAGTGGATTTCTTTTTTAATGCAAAACAAAACAATTAATACTTATCAATTACTTTATTTTTATTTATATGTACAGATGACATAAGTTATAACTGATATAAGTGACCTTAAATAACTGATATAAGTATTTTATTGTGAATCTTTTATATACATACTTACTAGACGGATTTCAGTTTAATAAGTAATGCTCATGAAAATGATTTTAAACCGCATCTAATTCAGAAAAACACAACGGACGAATTCGTGATTTTGAAAATGAAGCAGGATGGTTGAAGCAGGACTTGCTATAATTTATAACTGGTTCACATTAATTTATACAGTCCAACAATTATCATTAGCGCCTCTGTAATGAGTTTCCTGGTTCGACGTTCAACGGCTACTCACCGAAGAAATAATCATTAAACCATGTGCAGCTTATGTACAATATTAAACAAACTTGGAGGAATAAATATTCTTACTGTTTTTTCTATAATAATTTATGCGGACGAAGTCATTTTGGGGATGGACTTCATGAGGGCAAATGGCTTCGTGTTGGATTTTGGACAATGAATATTGAGTAGCGATAACATCGAGCTTGTACTTAAATTTAACGGTATGGATGCGACAGTAAGGCGAGTCACAATCAGACATTGCGAGGAGCTGCCATCGAAATCTGAAACAATTGTTGAGGAAACGGATGAACACCAGGTTAAGCAGATATTGGATAACAAGGGCCGAGGTGAGGAAAGAGGAGTGCTAGTGCCCGGTGGCTGGATGAGGGATCGTTAGGCAAACAAGCCGCACGGCGGAAGATTTGACGAAAAGCGGCTGAAACGGAACCGCGTTCTTCAATGGAAGAAGGATTCGTCGTCGAAAGTGCAGCCTACATGGACGGCACCCTACAGGACAATAAAGGGACAAGGAGGTAAACCAAAGGTGGTGCATTTCGACAGGCTGGCCCTGTACAGAGGAGATGATTTGGGTTCTTGGGTTCGGGACGAACAGGCTAAGGTGAGGGGTAGTGTGACGGTAACACCTAGGGTGTGATAGAATAAGTTAAACTAATAGCTCAATGTTTTACTGTACCAAAATGGAATTTTCCATGATAAAACAGTTCTAAATGTTTCTACACTATTCTAACTGGAAAAGTCATGAACTTTCGACAAGTTTGGTTTGTGTATATAAAAAGGCGAACAAGATCGAATTGGATTATTAGAATTTGGAACGCGATACGTTTGTCAATCAAGGTTCGTATCACTGGATTGTGAATAATACAAAATCAATTTAATTTATCACCAACGAAAATCACTTTATATAAATTATTCTCAAATTTTACTGCACACTTATAATTTTTATTTCCACTAAAACACTTTTTAAATCACTTTTTCTTTTTAATCTTCACACTATCGCTCACCAAATACTACTAATAATAATCTTACATGTTTACACTATCGCGTTCCAATTTCGAATAATCCAATTCGATTTCGTTCGCCTTTTTATATACACAAACGAAACTTCTAGAAAGCTCATGACTTTTCCAGTTAGAATAGCGTAGAAACATTTAGAACAATTTTACCATGGAAAATTCCATTTTAGTACAGTTAAACATTGATCTATTAATTTAACTTATTCTATTACACACTAAGTGCCACCGTCACATTAGTATTTGGTAAGCGATAGTGTAAAGATTAAAAAGGAATTAAAAAGTGTTGTAGCGCGATTTAAAATTAATAAGTGTGCAGTAAAAGTGTGTGAATAATTTATATAAAGTGATTTTGTGAATTATAATTTATAAATTGTGTTGTAATAATTTTTGTGTGAAATAAATAAATTCTTTGTTGATAAATTGAATTGATTTTGTTTTAATTCACAATCCAGTGATACGAACCTTGAGTGACAAGGCAAAAACGTAACAATATATTGCAATAAAGTTATCTATAAAGCCAAGGCAATGCGTTCCACACTCGACTGCAACATTTTAAAGTAGTACAAAGTGAAGTGCTTTGTCAACATAACCTACAATTCTTGTGTAAAATAGAAATAAATAAAATATTTGATAGGAACCGAATGTTCAAAGCTAACGCCACCGGTATGAAAGGGTCTCAGCTTCGCATTTGTGTTATTTAAAAATTTTATCATTCAGTCAGTGGATTTCAACTGACAGATGCAATTTGCAAAAGTACTCACAATCGTTAGAAGAATTTTTGGATTACTTCATAGAGAAGTTAGAAAATCTGGTTCCTCATTACTTCATATCACTTCAACAATCTATCTTCATAAAAAACAAAAAAACTACTCTGAGACCTACAGAAGCACTTGTTTCATGTGATTTTGCAGAAAATTATTCGTTTATAATGCAGAGTGCAGCGCAGGGTTTTCATTGGAATAATAAGCAAGAGACTATTCATCCATTTGTAATTTACATAAATGTAGATGGGAAATTGCAGTACTACAGCTTCATTGTTATATCGGATTGTGTTCATCATGTCACTGTGACACTTCATCTATTCATCGAAAAAATGGTCCAGTTCTTGAAAACTAAAATGACGAGTTTAACCAAAATTTATTATATTACTGATGGTGCTCCAACACATTATAAAAATAAAACTAATTTTATGAATATAAGTAAACACAAAGAGGATTTCGGAGTCGATTGTGAATGGCATTTTCATGCCACAGCACATGGAAAGGGACCATGTGATGGAGTAGGAGGTACTATCAAGAGAATGGCGTCCAGAGCCAGTCTCACTGATGAATATGATGGTATCATAACGAATGCAGCAGAATTATTCAACTGGGCTAAAACTTTAAAAACTGATATGGTTTTTGAGTTTTGTTCTGATATTGAATATAACTCAAACAAAATCCGACTTGCCAGTAGGTTCAAAAAATCGAAAACTATAAAAGGAACTCGCGATTTCCATGCAGTTATTCCTTCAGGAGAAGGTTACTTAAATTTTAAGAAATACTCTAATAGTGAAGATTATGTTAGATTTAAAATGTAATTATTTAAATTAGTAACCTTATTTTTAATAAAAATATTTTTACCAATACAGTTTATTTTAAATTTAATTTTACCATATATAAAGATTTGGTAGTCTTATTTAGTTGTATTTTGCAAGAAAATAATATGTTGGAGTGAAAATAAAATAAAGATTTTATTTGTATTTGCAGAAATAGAGTAGGTGATGATTTTAAAACGTGTTTTGCAAGAAAACGGAAAAAAATACATTTTTTTTTATATGTTTTATAGAATTAAATGGCAAACAAAAAAAAAAAATAAAAAAAAATAAAGAAAATATATTTTGTCCAGAAAATTGAGAAAAACCAGTTTGGTGGCCATTTTGAAAATGAAAAACTTAAATATGGTACTATTTTGGTAATATTTTCTTAATCCTTATTCCTACCTTTAAAATGAGCCCTATTTTATATTTTTCGGATAAATACTTTTTTTTATATTTGTATAAATGCACCACCATTTTCACCAAATTTACAAATTTTTGACCACCTGTATCTTATGCAACAACAACAACAAAAAAAAAATCGAGTTCTACAATAATTATTTTTTACCCAGTACTACACATTCAAAACATAAAAATCACAAAATTAAAACATGACTTCCAGTCCCATATGTTGAATTTGTGATTTCACGTATTTTTCACCATATATATTTAAGTAAATATATTACATATTCATGTTTATATATTATTTGTGTAGGTATATAAGCACAAATAATTTTAGGTATATAAGCCAACAAAAATGTTAGGCATACATTTCTAAATAACAATGAAAAAATGACGAAACAAAATTTACAAAATAACAAAATAAGATTAGCTGAAAATATACAAAACTATAACACTATAGAATAACAAGTAAATGTCAAACTTGTGACATTAATTATTATGATTTTTGTTGCTTTATACACTTTACGACAAAAAAACTTATTCATAAATAGAGGAATAAAACTAGAACAGCAAGCAGCTCATAATAGATGTGTTCAATCGAGCAAAATTGATAAAAAATATCATGATATTTTATCCTACCCTCACTTCATTCCCATAATACAATATACGAGGTAGATGTATGTTATTTGAAATTGGGATATCTTATATAAAATTATTAATATCTTTCTCTAATTTTTAAAATACTAAAATACACATTAGTGTATCTTTCTCTAATATTTAAACATTCGTTTAAATTATATTTTCTTCTTCTTTAGTTTGAAATATTCTTAGATGATACAGATTTATTCGTTTATAGTTAATTAGTTGATAGGACTATTGTTATTATTTTGTTAAATAACATTAAGTCGTTTTGCCCTATAAATAATGGTAACATGTTGAATTATGGTAATATACCAACATATACATATTATGAACACCATAATTTTTGAATAATTTTTGAATTAATAATCGTTTTTAAATCTGATTTGCAACTTTTTTTGTCTGTATACATACATATATTCTAACTAAACATTTAAAAGTGAGGATCGTTTCAGAGTTCTTAGTTTACTTTAATTTGTTAAATGAATCGAGCCGCTTACGGATTATTACAAACTAAGGATCACAAACTAAGGATGAGACTCGAATAAATTGATCAATGTATGAATCCATTATTAAATGTCAAAAGTTTTAGTTAATTGTTTTTTTTTTAGTTTTGCAATATTTCAAAACCATAAAATTTTCAACTTTCCTAAATCAGGTTTTTTGATTCAGAACAAAAAATAACTGTGAAACGATTAAATAAAACTAAAAAAATCTAAAATAAACCTTGCTTTCTTACGTAAATTTTTTGTTGTAAAGTTTCAAAGTATCTGAAACTTTTAACCGTTCATTAGTTTGTGAGGGCTTATACCCTAGAGAGATAGACTGTGGTTTAATAAATCCGATTTAGTTAAACTAGTTTAAGTATTCTATGCAAAAACAAAAGGATTAGCTAAAATCGAGGTTGACACACTGCGACTAATCTCGAAAAATTCACTAAATCGGTTTTATAAATCGCAGTGTGACTAGGGTATTAGGGAACTTTCTGTGGTTTATTTTAACAGTTATTTCGTATCTATCATCTATGTTCTTCGAGTATGTATTTCAAAAAAAAATTTCCAGCAGAAACTATTGTACAAAATTAGTAATTTAGCAGATTGAAAACTCCTTACCGTATTAGCTAATTAAAACAACACATTATTATTTTGCTATAAATTATTGAGCTTACCTTGAGTAAATTTCTTTTCTTGGTCATAAACAATATTTTTTGTTGTAAGCTACCAATATAAACAGAAAGTTTTGTTATTTATTTTCGTATAAATATCGTGTACAAGTTTGTCAATAAATTTTCAACTAAAATATTTTTAAAAATAGTTGGTATATGTTTAACCAAGAAATAAAACAACTTTATTTATTATGTAGCTATATAGGAAGTAAAGAGTGCCCAAATAAGAGCGCCAGATTTAGTTTTGATTTCAACACATTATTTTTTTTGAATGATACTCCTAATATTTTTATTCCTTTATATAGTAAAGAAGTCGCTTGATGTCAAACCACACGATCTGAATTTTGATTCGTGTGTCTTGAGATTACATGACCTAGATATTTTCCTCGCAACAACTTAGTTGTTTGAACAATATGTCCTATAGAATCAGTCAATTCTGGCCGAAAGAAATTAGTCATCATGGAGCTACCAACCTTATAGAAAAACTATGCGAAAGTTAAATTCGGCGCTCTTATTGGAACTTCCTTTAAAACAACATGAAACGAAAATTGGAAAACTAAAAGAAAACTTGTAAACACAATTTAGTGTATGAAAGTTGAAGATAATTTGCTGCTTACAAATCTAAACAATAAATGGAATAACGACGGTACTTAAAGGAATAAACTCAATAAAATTCCGAATTTCTTTCTAAAACGAAGCGAAATACAATAAAATACAAGGACATTTGTATTATCCGCCATAGAACCGCTTCTAGTGAGAAAATCGTTCGGCATTCTGGTTAGAATCAAATGATATTTTATGAAATAAAACAGAAATGCTTAAAAGTTTTGACGACTGAAGTCTACGAATTTTCGATGATGTGCTTATTCCACTTTTACTACGGCTAAGAAAAAGTCGATTCTAAAATATTGATAATTTAACTGTAATTAACGAATATATTGATGTGACTTTAATATTTGATCGCAGCCCTCACAACACAATAAACTGCTATCGATAAAATGTCTAAAATACTGCGATGTAAAACTAACTGTTTAAAATTTGTTATTCGATCTTTACTGATCGACGAATCATATTTTACTACTGACACTGCGATCTGAATAGTCAGTAGAATACAAAATACTGGTATCAAATAAAGAAGAAAAATTTATTCTCTACTCAGCCATTTTAATGGCACGAAGACTTCTATTCGTTTGCCGTCTTACTTTGGTAAAAGTTATTCCTATTCGGACAGGTAGATAGTAGTTGAAGTTGGTTATTTTTTTTTGTTTTTGAAAAATGTATTTTCGAGTTAATAGAACAATAAAATATTTGATTGGCATTCATTTCTTAGCATAATTATAGATAAAACATAATTATTTTGTTAAAACAATAATTGTATTTTATTATAATTTTCTGATTAATTTACAACAAAAAGTTCACATTAAATTTTCTATTTTGCTGATTCATTTGGACTTTTCTTAAGAAATCACGATAACTGGAAAACTAATTTTTGTGGAGGCGTATATTTTTCTGTACTTTCAGTGAATATTATGTCTGAAACATGGAGGATGTAGACAAAAACTCCAAAATAAAAAAAATTACGCTTCCACAAATTTTCCGCTTTTGAAATCAAATTTACGCTTTCACAAATTTTATACCATTTTCCTTGCAGAATGAGTGTAATTTGAAACTCCGAAAAAACAGTCTTACAATACTACAAAAAATCTCCAGCGGAAATTTCAACTCCGGCCCAATGCAGAATCACAAATTGCATTCCGCTGGATTGGAATTTTTCCAGTCGAGTTACAGACCAACCCCGAATATTAGTTAATTAATTTAGTTTTTTACTCACTATTTAGTTTTTAAAAAAAGAAAATAAATTGAAAAATTCATTTAAAAAGAACAGAAAGGAATAAAAATGAACCGAAGAGTAGTTTTGAAAGCTGTTAAAATACCATACGTATGTATGTGCGAATATATATATGGAAAAAGCTAGGATTAATTGTCGATTAATGACTTGAAAACAGATAGGGAACTTACACGAACAGGTCTTTAAGGTCTTTACAGAGAAAATAAATCATTTAACATTGCGGAATAATAATTTGATTTCAACTTATCTGAAGAGAGCTAAAGTTAATTTCAAAATATGAGTATGAGCGGAAAATAAAATTTTGAATGGCTACTTAATCATAAACTTTAAAAATTGTATAATTTTTAATTTTTGTTTAATTTAACAAACATTTGTTTGGTTTTGTTTTTATTATTGTTAAATTTTTGAAATCTTATCTGTATTTAGTAAAACGATTTCTTTAAATAATAAGTAAAATAAAACAAAAGACATGGATCTGAATTTCACCTATTCTCAGAAAGAGTTTTTACATATGTTTCAAAGGGCAAGCAAAAATTATGTTCAAAATCCTAAAAACATGTTACCATCGGGAGTTTTTAGTACAACTAGTAAAGTAGGAATTGTGTGAGTCTCACCCCAAAATTATTGTTGCACTGCGAACGGTTTAAATGTTGCCTGTAACTGTTTACAGTAGAGAAAGTTGTTTTAGTAAACTGAAAATTCCAAAGAACTATTTACTGCGTCCGTGCAAAGTAGGTCCGTTCCTTAATTCAGTTTATTGAATTAGGTAACATCCCTAGTCGACGATAAATTATTTGGTCCTCAATTTGCTCTTCAGTGGAATAAAGCTACCATACGTATTAGAATAATTGCCATGAAATTATGCAAAAATCTTGAACACAATTATTTGACTCGGCCAGGGTAGGGCTTTCGATTTAAACTTGCAGCGGTCCACTTGCGAGATTTTATAGAGACTACATCAAAACTGACCATATGCATACAAAACATGAGTGACTGTAATCAGAAGTAGTGAGTAATCTTAAATTTAATTGATTTACTATTTTATTTTGATTTTTTCCATACTACACAAATAATAATGAGAACAAATTTGTGGGTACAAATAATTTTGTCAAAAACTTAATTAACTGTAATTTCTCCTAGAACTAAAATTGAATAAAATTTTTGATTGAAAAGTAAAGCAGGGTAATTAAATTTATTGAATTAAAATTAATGTTTTCAAAAAGTTTTTTGAACTTTTAAAATTGTTTGTGTTACGTTGCATAAAAAATTGAGTAGGTACAAATAATTTTGGTTAGGACTGCATAAGAAACAACTTTCAATAAAGTATTTATGAAACTTGCAATAGAGTCTTGGAAGATTATCCAGAAATTCATGATTTGATCACTTGGAGTAATTCGTGCGTACCGCAGAATAAAAATTCAATTATGGTAACTGAAATTCTAAATGTATTGAGGAAGCATCCTTATTTGAAGTAAGCATGAAATATTCAACAGCGGGTCATGGAGCGATTTAGGAAATTTACAAAATTCAAAGTGATATTGAGAAAAATCTTGCGGTTAACGAATACTTCTCACCAATGGGTCTTATCCGAATATTGAAAACGGTTAATCGTCCAGTTGTCATGCAAATGGCTGATGGCGATGTCAATGACTACGGCTTATATTCAAAAATGTCGTTTGATTTTTCCACTGTTACGAAATACCATAATCGGTAGATTATAATGAGTCAAATTTAACAGATAGTAATATAAGACGAATAGAGAGAGAGAAGTAAAAAAGTGATCGCTACCAAATCTACCGAACCAGAAATAATGCTAAAAGTAGGTGAATTGTCGGAAATAAAAAGGAAACGCCTACAGAAAATGTTCGTCTATATGACATCAGCGAACATACAATATTATAAAATCATTTTAAAATTATATGGAGAGTAATTTGCAAACCTTAATCAATCTGGGGTGGTTAAGGAATCTAATTCGCAGTGATCATCTAATGGTGAATCTGACATTAAAGCAAAACCTGTTCCAAGGCTAAACAGAAAAGCAATTATCAAAAAAAAAATACTACACGAGTGAAAAGAACGAAAACCAATCATAAAATAGTACCATCAGGATCATAAGTTGAAGAAAGGCACCTAGATATAAAGCCATCAGCATCATATTCGAACTTAACATAAGGAGGATAGAAAGACAAAAAAAAATGGATTATGCAAATCATATGAAAAGTTATGTTTTTTTTTGAAATTTCCTTTTTCTTAAATGAAAAATCTTACAAAACTGAATTTTGATTTCTACGTTATCAAGAAGAATAATTGATAAATAATTGATTTGAATATAATAATATTTAATGTTTTACTAAGACCCCTTTATTTACAAACACATCTTTATCTCATGACGTGTCAAATTTCTATAACAAAAAAATGTCGATAAAAATATTTTTGATTTTTTTGATTTGATAAACAAACATCTAAATTGAGTGTATGTTAATATAGGTGCATTTACATTTCGAGCTAGATCAAAATTTAACTTCTAAAGATAGATACGAGTAATGATATATAAAGCAAACCCTTTTGTTAATGAGTGTAAAATTTTAATGGATTGTAACTCTTTGTACACATTTTTCAATCCCCATTCATGTTCGTGAGTATAATTCAACCCTTTGTACGAGGATTTTTCATTTTATATTTTCTTTGATGTTCGTGTTAACCAAAACCATTTTGTAATTAAGAATATATATAAATCGGTGTGAAAATTATGTAATCGAAAGATATCGATATTATGATTAAGGAAAATTTGGAGGAAAACATTTTCATCTTTTTTCAGCTTAATCATGTGATGTGTCTCTACCATTTGTGTGCTAGACCCTATGTTTTGCAGCAAAATTTTCTTCCAGCATATTAGTTTTTCTTTTTTTTACTATTAGCATTGAAAATACTACGTTACGATCAATCGGTAAAGTGGTGGGAGATGTGGTGTTTAGGTCGGGAGTTACTAGAAAAAGAAATAAAGGATTTAAGGATAAATTTAAATCTTAAAGATTTAACTGTTCATTCTGAAATTTGAATGCTTAGTATTTAAAGAATTTATTTATTTTTTTTAAATTAAAATTTAAAGAATTTTTCATGCATATAGAATAGGTAAAAATAAAAAATTGCTATTCAAGCACGTTCCAATAAACAAATTAAGGATAAATTTAATAATTGATTTGTGATATGTTTTATTTAACCGCTTCTGTCGTTTCAATAGTTACCTAATTAATTTAACCAGATTGTTACACACTTCTTTGTCTGAAAATTTTTAAGACGAAAATATCTTGCAGTTAGCTTCAAAAATGTTTTGTGGATATTAATTTTAATTGTTTTTAAGCTGTAATTCATCGTTCTTTAAAGAACATATGAAATACTTTTAAAGTTTATTGAAATTTATTTTTCAAAATACAACAGAATCTGTAATTATTTAGTAAATCTTGCTGGCGATAATAATAACGGCTTTTGTGTAAGCTATCGTACATATTACACAAATAATCTACGAGGTCATTAATATTTCATATCATAAGAATTCAACTTACAATTTAAATCCTAAAGAAAAATTTCATTAATATGTATAATATATATTTTGTTGGAATCTTGCACTAGAATCATAAAACGATCAAGTATAATTTTCCATTTGCATTTTACGTAGATAAAAATAAAACTTTAATATAATATTCAATAATTCTCCTTTGCATTTTATGCAAAGTCTCGAGGAAGAATATTAAAACGTAAGTTTTGTTGTTGTCATAGTTTTTAATATATTGTGAATTTTATATTCCTCCAGCTGTTACTAGTAAACTCAGCAAGAAACATAAAATTCTAAAAACCACATGAACAATTTTAATGCAGATAAGATTAGAGGGTGCAATAACCAACTTGTGCTTTATGCTAAATCTATTGTACATGTTTCTCATGCAGAATTCATTTTTGTCGAGGTGAGTTAACTGTAACCATTTTGTGTCGTGATTATAATAATTAATTATAAAATATTTTAATTAAAATATAAAACGAAATAAAAAATAACAACTAATTTCCATTTCAATTAGTAGTTTATGTACATTATGTAGTATACCATAGACATTCAAACGAGTTCAAAATTTAAGAAACTCAAATAAGGAGAATTCGCTTTTCCTTGAAATTTGATAATAAAAACTGACAAGAAACTATTATTTAATTTATTTGCTGGAAGCGTTTTACTTAATTAAAAAATATTCATGTAAACAAATTAAAAGTTGGAAAGTGTATTTTATAATTGGTCTATAGATACTTAATATGGAAATTGTTGTTAATATTAGTTTATGCTTTCTATTTGCTCTTATAGACTCCTTGTAATATTTAATCGCCGTTTATCGACTAAAACTGGATTGGTTACCGTCAGAGTAACACCGAACTCGTGTGTTTCAACCAAAGTTCTTGATTTAGAATCGGCGCTTGAAACCTAAGAAAGTAGGCGCAACTAGGTCAGCTTAAAGTGAATGCTAAATAATTCTTTATAGTGAATGGTATTTCTCTTCCAAGATAAGCTAGCCTGCCAATATTATGTGTACAAGCGCTCACAGAAATTAGACGCAGCTAAAGATAAAGATTATCATCTTGCTGATGAACAACAAAATATGTATTGATAAAGCGTGAAAGGTATAAATCCGATGTTCTGATAGTACAACAACTCAGCAATAATCAAATTAGCATAATTTCGTTAAAAGACTTACCGGATTGCACCACAATTAACCACAATTGGCCACATATGCATTAAAACAACTGGAATTGATTGAGTTAATTCGAAGACCTTAATATTCGTAATTTTTATAAACTGATTTCATCCTTACTCGATGAGAACGGCGAAGCAAATTACGTCTAATGAATGAAAAGTATCTGGATTTACCTGTAAGAATATATTGAAATGCGAGATTCTTTCGAACCAATACCCCACCTTAAGACCTGTAAGCCCCAAATTGTTTTCGAGGAGACTCAAAATAATAAATATGTACATAACACGCAATGGAAGCTTATTTGGTCATTAAAGCTTCAATAAATTATATATTGTACACAGATCAAATTAAATTTCTATACGTTTGCTACTGTACCGTACATTACATTACTTTCGGATTGAATAAATTTAGTTTTCACAAAATTAAATTATAACATAAACATTTACAAATATTAATTAATAGAGCTTTTTAATCATTATTAACTACAACAATTTTTAGATTTAAACAACGTGAGCAAAAATATACGGGATTTTGAATTTTCTTATTTTTTGCACAAGTATTAGAGATGCATTTGTTTTTATTTTGGCTATAAATTTCTTACCGTTAGAAAGATTATACTATCATTTGTCTATTATTATCATTAACTTAATTTTTTTTGAAAAATGGACTTATACCACTTTCAAAAATAATAGCTCAAATGTTCGAGAATTTTGGTCCGTGTGCTTTATGTTTAACACGACTTCATTTTCACATACATTTATGTTCTTTGTCTCAATCGAATGAAAATAAACGTTGTGTAGATTGCATTTTATGACAGATCATTAGGTCAAAAAATTAATTTGTTTTGTTCATATTCGAGTATGTAAAACCAATTTGAATATTTTTTTAATTATTTTGATACGAGATTCAAAGGAACACCAACATTCCCAGAATGAAGACAATAATTTATATGGTGCTTGTTTTGCTTGTTTTATATACACAGGGTGAAGATGAACTGATCACGGAAAGTGTTTGTGAAAAAGAAATTGAGGTGAGTTGTTTCTTTGGTAAAAAGATAAAAATTATGAATATATTTATTGTAGCGAATTGCAGAAGAGAATTGTGGCTTGGCGATACGTGAGACATTCCTAACGAATTTGTTAGTTAAATACCGAGATAATGAGATTTCAGCTGAATTGTTTGGAAGTTTTGCTTCTATTTATTGTATCCGGATGCTTGGACAAACACAATGCCTATTTAATATCTTACCAACAACACTTAATCCTATTTGTAAATTGTCGTATGCGTACGATGCTAAAATTTCGGCGGCTCAATTAAATCGTGTTTCAGCAGAATTTTATTGTGAAAATGATATGAAACGATTGAATGACACACTGCAGGATGATGGTATAACTTGTTTGTATACACAAGATTTTATTGATTGTAAAATTAGCCATTTAACAACCAACGCGTTTAGATCGGCATCAGCTAATTTATGCGAGTAAGTACATTTTAAAAAGCTTTATTGAAATCTCCTTATTTTTAAAATATTTCCTTTTAGAAGCTTGGATGCAAACATTTTATGTGAAAGTCTGCTGGGAACTTGCACTAATCAACATGTACATTTGTATCAACAACAACTATCCAGAATGTCGAGGCGTGGAGTTGGCTGTCCACTTTAACTTGAATATATTGTTTAATTCTTGGAATCAAAGATAAAATTGATTTAAAAATTGTTTTAAATTTGAATATTTTTTTGAATTGTATTTGTAAACGAATTGGCAAACACTATTTTATTTAATATAAAATAATTTATGTTTCCCCTGTTTTGAAATATTTCTTAATCACTAACTGATTAAATAGATTAAAAATTAGAAAGACATAGATTTTAAATAGTTTTATCCTTGGTAATAAATTAGAATAAGATAAATTATTAAATTCCCATTTATATTTTCTTATTCGTACAAGACAAAGCATATTTTCTATAAATATTCAAATTTTCTAAATATAGATTTTAATTTAAAAATCATTGTAATAAATACTCATATATTAAATATACACATTTCTGTATATTATATCACTTAAAATACTTGTTTATTCTCATTCGCATGAGGAATAAATTCTTCATGTTCGTTTGGTAAACTTTAGTTGAATAGCAGAATATAAATCTAGAAAAATTTGAGCAGATGGCAAGAAGACGAAATTGAAAGCTAATGATCACATCATGATCTTTCTCAACATAACTTCGGAATTTGCTACATGCAATCTGTAGCAGGTCGACCTAGTATAGCCCATGACATTAAGTTTAACTCTTGATTAATTCTTAATCTCTTTAACTGTTCTAATTAGTGCTTTCTTTATGAAATTTTTTTTTATTCTGGGAACTATAGCTATCTCCGTTTTGCAGATATGTCTATTCAAACATTTAAATCAAATATGCGTATTACTAATTTACGTCATTTTCACAAAGATAATTTTTGGAGAATTGGAAGATATTGCAATAAAATTTCCGAAACCCTCAACCATGTTAAAAATTAGAACTTTCTTACTTCATTTCTTCAAAGCTAAAATTTTACATGAAGTCTGAATCTTGTGGAGTACAAAGATCTTAAAGTTGTGTAAATTATTTTGAAATCCTCAAGTGGGTTTTCGGCAGCATAAAATATATCCTGTGTAGACAACTGAGTAAGATTGGAAAAATTACATGGCAGTTAATTAACGTTGTAAAAACTCTTAAGAGAGATAACATCGTTATTGAACGACTTCCTGAAAATAAATAAATTTTGGAAAAAATAAAGGTGTTTATATGGGTATAGACCATTTTTGGGTCTATGCTGCTCCTCAGAACACCCACCCTAACCTAACCTAAATTTGTTTATTGTTGACTGTAGTCTTAAATCCGTATTACAATTTTGTAAAATTTCGTTGAATGATTTATTATAATAATTCCTTTCAAAAGCTTCGCTCTTTTTGAATATACAACTAAATAATTTTTTGTAAAAAGTGTGATGAAATTATTTTTCTATTTCCATAATCATGTCATATAACTTATTCGTTTTAAAGTTGGTTTGATCATTAAGAAGCAATGCGTTGCGGCGCTGTTGATATATATTTCAAATTCTTCCACTCTATCCATAAAGTGGCCTTGCTAAATCTGTGTAGAATTTTTAGGTTGGTGTCTTGATTAGTGTACATATGTGTGGCCATCTTCCGCTAAATGTTGTGCATAATTTGATTTGTATTTATTCCGCGGCTGTTTAATTAACGCGTCTTTATGGATAGAGTGGAAGAATTTGAAATATATCAACAGCGGCGCAACGCATTGCTTCTTAATGATCAAACCAACTTTAAAACGAATAAGTTATTTGACATGATTATGGAAATAGAAAAATAATTATTTGAATTAAAATGTTTAGTTTATTAAATAAATGGTTTAGATGCTATTGAAAATGATGAAGTAAAATGTCTCTTTAGTCATATTCACTTGAAATGTTGGCACGATGCCTTGGAATATGTGAAATATCACATAAATATGAATACATGTGAGCTACTCAACGAATCGATTAGCTGCGAGGAGCAACTCGACGGATGTATAAATCAAAATGTAAAACAATACCGTTGCTCATAAATAAAACCATATAACACGATATTTGCATTATTTGATTTTAAGTGTTTTTTAAATATACGTCTAATTAGAATTTAAAACCATTAAATTAATCATGTAACTATAATTTGCGACATCACAATTTTGGCAACGTATAGATCCAAGATGATAATGGCTGACTTAGAGTACCAACCGCAAAATTATTTTTTAGATTAAGACAAGAATTTAGATGTTAATAAAATAATAAAAATTTACTGTCTTGTCACGTATTCTAAATCATCAATAACGTTTACGCTTAAGCCATTTATATAACCTAATCCGGTTTTTTAGGGAGTGGCGCCATAGCAAAATATTAATACCATCAAATTTTTACAATGTAGGTGTTAGGGTCCCTCCTCCTTTCAATGTCAAAAGTCAAAGAAAACGAAAGAATTTTTTTTTTTACCTTTTTCCTGTTCTTCTCGTTTGATGTCGTTATTTATTCATGTCACATTTCAAATTTTCATTTTCATTTCGTTTCGAATATTTTATTTGTATATACCAAATGGATACGGGCCCGAAGAAGTTAAATTTCAACGAAACTATTTATAATGGCGTCAGCCATATTTTTACTAATCACCATATTTGTATTAGAGTTAATTGTTTTAGCAAGATTCAAATTGAATAATTGCAAAACATAAAAGTCGTAATTAAAGGAGGGAGTAAGGAGAGGACTCGCACCAGATTGTAGTTTTTAAGCTGCAGTTTCTTAGGTACAAATAACCTTGAGCTTTGATTTGCGAAAACCAAAGAGTTTCAAAACTGATTTTTCCTTCGGAGTACGCATTTGTGGAAAGGGATGGAATATAACTTACAGAAGTTCAAACTTATTATCAAAAATAGAATTCTTCAACAGTGAACTCCCAATCTCGCACAATACCCTCTTGTAATTCCTTCCCGTGTTGTTTCACTTCCATCGCTTTCCTTACGTAATGCTGTGTGTTGTTGGTTATTCGTAAGGATTCAATAACCAAGAAATTCTTAAGCATTAAGAAAAAAACCGAAAATGAATAATCACAATGGTGATATTTCTTGTTTTTGTTTATTAAAAAAGTCCTCTGGACTTTATTTATATTATGATTTGGAAACAACGCCCCCTGTAGAAAAGCAATAACACTAACAGCCCCGCCTGCTGACTTAAATTCTCACGTTAGTTTTTAAACTCTGACTCCATTAGGAACAGTCATCAAAATGGAAGTAACCGATGCCTCAATGTCCGCTTAGCCCGAATCCGTATAGAACTAACAATCTTTGGTTGCACGATGATTGTCTCACAAGCTCAAAACACCTCAAAGCGATCTCGATAGAGTGAACGTCATCAGATTCATAAAATTATCAAGGTTAATATGGCTGGGACACGTCCTTCATTCTCAAAATTAGACCGCCGAACATGCCTTGGAGTCGGCACCAACGAAAGAAGAAGCTCGTGGAACACCGTCTATCTGAACGAAGGACGATTTTTGGGTGACTTTGTATTTCTTGTTTGGACGAACAATTTTTTGGCCTATCTTCATTATTGATTTTGGTTCAAATATTCACCGCGTCAACACCATACAAAATTTTTCTCATCTAAATATTTGTTTGTTGCCAGATAATGATGCATTATTTTGGCATTTAAATTAAATTTCGCACAAAATTCTTTCATGAGGTAACACATGCAGCATACATTTTATATCGATATACCCATAAACACAAAGCCACACATACTTACAATCATCTTCTTATTTATATTGTATATATTTATGTATAAATTATTATTTGTTGTTGCTGCTTTATGTACAAATAATAACAAGACACGAAGAAGAAAAAGAAAATTTATCATAAAAAGAAGTATTAATAATTCTTGGTGACAAGTAAAATATGGCCCAGATGTTATCACATTTTCTCCTACATTATTTTTTAACTTATAGAACAATATATTAGTTGTACATAGTAAGTAAAGAATTCGCAAATAAACAAAAAAAAAATATTATGATTTTTATAGATTGTAAAAGTGAAGTTGTGATTTTCGTTCAATTTTGTAACGTTGGGGTGAGATGATTAGTTCAATAAATTGTATGTCTTGCGTGTGTGTGCGAATGTTAATAAACTTACTTATTAAATATTATTATTAGTGAAGTCTGGTGTTACATTCCACAAATTGATCGGTGGTAATTATCACAATTTTTTGTGATTGTATTTTTACCTATCAGTTTCGTTATCACCAACAAGAAAAAAATTTACAAAATATTTTATGGTAGTATTTGCAGAAAATGGGAATATTTATTGCAATTAATTTTGTTTAACGTTTCGTGGCTTAAACATGATATGATGATGGCCCTTGCAGTCAGTTTCCCAACGCCCTGTGAAAGAAATTTTGTCTTTGTACCTGAGAAAAATGTTGTTTGATTTTAATTTTGACTCCTTTAAAGATTAATAGTCTTTCAAATTGTATGTCTCTATTCGAATGGATTTGTATTTTTATATAGAAGATTAGTCCGTGAGATCCGCCATTATTTTTTTTTATCCGCGAAAATGTTACAATTATATTTACAATAATAACAATTAAATAAATTTTATTAAACTTTTTTGAAGAGATGCTCCTTCTTCAAAATCAGCTGTAAATCAATCGGCTGTTGCTTACATCATAAAATATATTTTATTCTTGCATGATAAAATTTACTACAAATGCAATATGGCGCCAAAGTCTAATATTTACCGGTTGAGCAGATTCTTATAGAATAAACAAAATAAAATAGAATAAACTTATATAATTGATCGACTGGCAGTATCAATAAATTAATGTTAACTATCTTTAGTCTTTTTAATGTTAAGTTGTCGACGTCTCGGCAATATATTAATACAATTTTATTGATGAAACCTGGTGATTTTTTATTGAAGTACATACAAGAAACATACAACTTTGAAGGCTCCTAATTCAATTCTTCTAAAGAGAAGTACAATCCAATCAAACAAACTTAAATATGTTCAAATTATATAACCCTGTGTAATATAAGATCTACCATTATCAACGCCTTGGGTATCAAATTAGAAATGATGTTTATTCCGCAATGTAATTATATGTCTATGTAGATTATAGAGAATGTCATTTAAAATAAAATTGTGTTGCATTGAGTTGCTAAAAAGAGATATTTAGTTAGTAAAATATAAAAATATAAAATGATCTAAACAAAAATTCACGACCAATCGATATTATCATAAGTTCTCATGTTAATCGAAATAATCAACAACACAGCAAAATAAAACAAATATTGAAATCACAAAAAACAACCTAATCATCTATCTATCTATGTATACGTTCTAACATAAAAGCTCAAATACATATGAAAAACATACATACTACAAGTTATTCAAAATAATAATAATAATAATTGTATTTTCGTTTAAAAAACATAACACGCACCAAACAAAAGAAAATCTATTATTTTCTTACACACAACTCCCCACACACATTTTCCTTCACAACACAATGTCTTATGTTACGTGTTCGTTTTTCAATTCGTACATGAAACACGTGACTTAAGCTTAAATTTTCTTCATTTTGTGTTTTGTTTTTATTAAATTTCTCTCGTTACTAAAGAGATAAGTTTGACTGCGAAAGTTGTTTTCTATATTTTCTTAAAGATGAATACACGCACATACACAAACATAACAATGTCCAAATTAGGACTAATTAACTTTAATCAGACAATATGAGAGAAAAACAGAAACTAAGAAAAAAAAAATTGAAATTCCACAATGAAAGCTCTCTAATGAACATCGAAAGTTGTTGTATAGTAATTAAATTATGTTTATGCGGGCTTCTTGAAATACATACTTACATAAGAAATATTTATCCACTACATTTTTTTCCGTTTCCATGTTGAAAAAAGCAGGTTAAATAATAAATTTCCAATGAAAATATCATAAAATACATTATTAGCCACTTTTTTACTTATTGTTATTACATGTCGAGATGTCGTTAAGTGAATGTATTTTCGAAAAGGAACGAACACGAACAACAATCGCAACAGATTTATGATCATTTTTTGGGTTAATAACGAACACGTTCATCAATAAAATATATAAGCTCCACCCAAATGCTCTTTTTGAAATGGGGTTATGTATACCGACCAAAGAACGCGTACAGTTCTTTATTATTATGTGTACTTGTGACAAGTGGATGTGATATGCGCGAGCTACGAGCATATAAATCAAATGGTTAGTTTAGAACTCCTGGCTTATAGTTGGAAATGTTAAAGTAAAAATGTGAATAGAAAAAGTTTTCATCTTGGTTAAAACTGTTAATAAAATGTAATTTTATACTTTATAATTAAAATTGACGTTGTTTGTTTTTTGATTCAATCAAATTAAAAAAATGGTGTTGTTGTTACATTTAGAAATTAGCTTTGAGTATATATAATTCTTCTTGATGTGTTTTGCACTTTTTTTCTCCAAATTTTCAAGCCAATGTACACATATGTACAACCACAGAAAACAGAATAGCACCCATTATCTTCTCTCTCTCTACTGACAGCTAAACTGAAAAATGAAAAACGTTAAGCACCCTTGCTTATTTGAACCAATTTATGTTATTTTAAATCTATTATATTTTAAACTTTAACTATACATTGTCGTGCACCAACTACGAGATTGTGTGATTGTCAATTTTACTGTGGATTCATAATTTTTTTTAGCAATAAGATTAGATCTGTTTTGTAGAATAACACGTTAAGCCATACCGATAAAAGTGTAGATTTCATGTAGACAATTTTTCTAAAGCTTCCATTTCACCCTCTAAAGTATTTTAATTGTCTTAATAAAATATTTAAATACAAATTAAATGGTCATAGATTTAGGATTTACAGAGACTTTCTTATTTATGAATGGTTAAATAAAAATCTATTTTATATACATACATATGTATATGTACATACCTACGAATACCAAAAAAAAAAAAAAAAAATAAACATCCCCTTCAAATTTTATAATGATTTTATTTTGCCATATAAACAAAGAAACGCAGTTAAGATAATTTAAAATAAAATTAAACTAAAGGCGAGGGGTTCCAAAAAAGGAAGAAAATTTTCTTATAAACTCGAAATGGCATACAATAATAATAACCTCCATGTAGCAAAGGAAGAAAAGGTTTAGAATCTGTTTGGAATGAGCGGATGAAATTAGTATGAATGAAAATTATAATAAGATACCTCTCTTGGGGTACATTAGTTACGCGTAGTGAACTTTTCTTCACGAAACAGCAACAACAACAAAAGAGTCATTTTCTTAGTCTATAAAATACGATTTTAATAGCATTGTGCAACTTCTTAACAGCGATTATGATGAATATGTTTTTTGAACTTAGGTTTTTTACTTTCTAATTCCCACTACACCAAGAAAGATATGGCAGCTTATGAATTCATGTCGTGTATATGTGTAGGCATAATGAAATGATCATTAAATTAAAATGAAATGTGTGAAGGTAGCAGAAATTTTTTATTTTTATGAATATTGTTTTATGTTCGGAGCGGGAACAATGATTTCATCTCAAGATTTTATGTGAATTTCTTCCATTTTTTACTTGACAAAATCTATAAAAATGAAATCATGTGAAAATTATACTTGAAAAAATAATAAAAATGTAATAATTTTTAAATTTCAGCCAGTGCGAGTGTTTCCCATATAAAAATCAACAATACTTCAAGTTACATAAAATGTATTATAAACTGGAAAATTGTGTAACAATTATCACTATCATTGAGTGGACATTTTGTGTCAATGAATAAAACTCGATTATTGAAACTTTTTCATGCGTTTAATCTAATATAAATACATATAATTTATAGTCTATAGACATAAATTAAAAAAATTTCCCACACAGAAATTAATTACCTCAAGCTTTTCTATAGAGATATGCTTGGAATACCAAATAATATAAGCTTCTTGTGTTCTCTTACAAAATAATTTTTTTGAATGAATACGAAAAATACATCCCTTTATGTACTTCAGTACAACACAGTTGCTTTGTAATCTGTAACAACTTAAAAAGTCTTTATTTTGCTTTCTGAGGTCATTTTATGGTTTAATGTTTTGGACTGTTGGACTTTTGAGGTAGCACCTATTGAAACCAACCAAAGTGATGTAAAAAGAATAAAATAGTATAATGATCTTTACAATTTTTTTTATACAAAGATCAATTCCACAAAAAAATTTGATACCGTTCTTTTAATTACTTTAATGTTTATCTGTGGGCCCAGAATCACGTCTCTTAACTGTAAAATGTATCAGATCTCATTGTAAAACAATATTAAAAATAAAGTGAACGATGGGTTCAGTCGTAAATGGAATTTTGTACAACCCTTTTTGTGCAATTTTTTATTATTTTTATGTATTAAGAAAAGAAAAAACACCACATCAAATGAAGATCATCGCCACGCCACTTCATTTTTAATATTTTACGGTAAGGTCGATTAAGTTGAACAGTTAAGAGATATAAATATGCCTTTGCAGATACGCGTAGATAAAAGCCGATATTCATGTACACTTCAATTGCGCAATATAACTGTGAGATAACAGCATTGCGCAATAAAATTGAAAATTTCGAATAAAAATTGAGTATTTTGTGCAATACACACGATAATATTGTATAATTTAATTGTACATGAATACCGCGCTTAATAGACTCGGTTTAGATACAAATTATAAGCATCAAATAGTCCGCTATCGAGCTTATAGTGCTATTTATTTTTAAACTAAATTTATGTGACACCAATATATAAGTTTCAATTCAATTGCACAATGAAAATAAGTATTTAGCTTTATGCCCAAGGCTTCTTTAAAACTCGCAGTGAAATTGTTCCTTGAATTTTTCATTTATTTCTTTAAACTTTTCTTTAACGAATTTATTTTCACAATCATCATACTTCGGTAGACAGGTTATCATTTTCTTGATAAATCTAAAATGCACAAAAATATATACATACATAAGTATATTATATAGTGTGTTTAACAAAATCACAGAAACTTACAGACATAAATTAGCATCCGCATAAAGCTCGGCCGAATTCATATCAATATGTGGCTCCGTAGCATTGATACAGGCAATATGTTGCTCATTTTTCACAATACACCCAGCACCATCACCTTTAACAACAGCTTTATAACCTTCTGCACTATTTGCACACAGCTCAGTGACAACAATTAGCAAGAAATCTTCTAAATTTAATTTCTTCTCGAAACGCCTCTCGCTCAAACACTCATCATTTATATGCGCTTTGTAATCGACCCGGCAAACAATTGTCGAATGGAATAGTGGACATGTGCTATCAATTAATTCCTCGAATTCACTTTCTGTTATTTTGCCATCGGCGAGATGTAAAAAATATTCTTGAAGTACTGTTTCACTAAAATTACCCGAAGTACAATTTGAGTATGCCTCCAGTAAGTTTTCATATTGTTCATCACAAACATTAAGATGTTCAGCTGCGATTAAAACCGCTTTACTCGTTTGTTATAGGTAATAAAGGTTTATAAGCGATTTAAAATTATTATATGAAATGTATTTCCTTGACAAATCCACAACAAAAGTAGAAATTAAATAAGTGAAAGAAAATATTTGATTTATTTAAATCTTATTCGAATTATTTGTAAAAGTACCGGCCACTTGATGTTTTTCATATGAAATTAATTTCGAATGGTTGGCTACTTTTCAAAATAAATTAAATTTGACTTTTCTGTTTCCTTGGAAAACAATAAAATCCAAAATAATTCAAATTAAATTTTTCTCAAGAAAATACGCTGTTTGATGAACAATGTACTTGTTTACTTATATACATACCAAATGCGAATAAAATTAGATACTTCATTGTACAATATACTTTGCTACACTGTAGTTATTTTTATTTACAATTATCAGAAAATTGGTTTAGTGCTCTATGACCGAATGATCCAGTAGATACACTATAGACCCAGTATAGCTATACAGTATACAATAGATACAGTGTAGCTTCAATAAAGGCAAATTTTTAGTTAAATAATGAATTATTTATAGTCATTATTATTTGTATTCTGTACAATATACTGTTCGTATAATTCAATGAATTTCAATTTAGTAAACCAATAATTTTGTAGCATTGTTTATTAACCGCATTTAGAACATTTGCAAACAAAAGTAAATAATAAAAGAGATACAATGTTCAGAATGGCGACCTATCCGTTTTGAACAACTCAATTCAGCAGTACAAGGTATATTTTATTAATGAATAAATTAAGGGGTTAATGAATAAATTAGTTATTATTTTATTAAGAGGAGCTTGTAAACAAGCCTTAGCTAATTCATTTAGATTAACCAAAAACATAGTTTGAAAAGGTAATATGATACGATTTTAATAAGTTCCGAAGATTGTAAGAGAATTCAATCCAGTTTCGAATTGATGAGCTTATGATTATGAAAAAATCAATGTTCTCATCAGGCCGCGGCGACTGGACTGATTATACCACAATTAACATTCTATATTTACGGAATGTTCTGTGCGTTAAGTACTAGCGAATCATACTAATACAGATGAACTAGAGAAAACAGAAATAGAGCTGTGTGAATATTGTGAAGAAGAAAAATTGTAAGAGAGTTCATCTGTATTAGTATGATTCGCTAGTACTTAACGCACAGCACATTCCGTATATATAGAATGTAAATTGTGGTATAATCAGTCCAGTCGCCGCGGCCTGATGAGAACATTGATTTTTTCATAATCATAAGCTCATCAGTTCGAAACTGGAATGAATTCTCTTACAATCTTCGGAACATATTAAAATCATATAATTAAATAAATAGAATTCTGTCTATTAGTCGGTTTCGTTGAATTACTGTTCGTAAATACTAATATATTTCTAGTGTTAATAAAAACACATTTAAAAAGGTCTAATCACCGGTAGCATATTAGAAATTACATGAATTAATTAACATTCAACAAAAAATCAATAAAATAAAAATAACAGGATACCGATAATTATTTGAAATCTATACTTACTTACGAAAAAAAAAAGTTCTCAACTCAGTTATACAACAACTTTAAAAAAGAAGGATTTGGGTTGCGATTCTTTGTGTGTTTGGCGCAAGTTTGATTGGTAGTAAAAAAATCTGAAAATTATCTTCCGGCAAATATTAAGACTCACAAGATTTTACCCCTCCCAATTATTTTATTTGTTATTTTCTTATGAGTCCTCTCTTATCCTCTCTAATCTTCTTTAATCCCATATAGATAAATCGGTGTGTGTATGCCAAATGCCTTACTCATAAATAAATAAATGTCTTAATAGGAAGATAACTAGCATTTTGTTAAAATAAAACCAGAATTTATATTTTGTCAACAAATTTATCAATTTCTTGTATACTTAGAATATAGGTATGCGACCAGTATATACGAGGGTGTAAATATCTTATTTACAAAGATTTGTTTTGTTGCTTTAATGTTTGTTTTATCTTAATTTGCCGGAAATACGATATACTCGTACAAACGAATTAGAATACCAACACGACACTAAAATGAAATTAAATACTTAATCAGTGGAGTTTCTGCCCGTTTCATTTAATAAGAGCCAAATTAACTTATTTCCAAATCAATATCGAGAGATACACTAACCCAATGACCTTTTTTTTTTTTAATTTTTTGCTGCTGGTCGTCGTGATGTATTTTTTTGTCCTGTCTTTGAAGAACACACAATCAATTTGATACTCCTTTACGGTTACGCTTTTTTGTGTATTATACGGTCGAAAGAAAAAATACCGAACAGAAAATAAATAAAAATATAAATTCCGATTCTCATGGGAATAGTTTAGAAAAATGGTTTTTTGTTTTGTGCTCTCTTGTTTACAAATGTTAAGGGTCAATCCATCATTTTGTAAAGGGTCAGTCAGGTAGTTTACCAATGTGTACTGTAATGCAATAAATAGCGGGCGGAATAATTATTTTATTGAATAATAATGGTTTTTGATTCTTTGGGGGAAATGTGTGTGAAGGGAAATTTCAATTGATATACATAATAAAAATAAATAAGAAATCAGCGGAGTGGTTATAGCATTCAAGATAATAATGTGAGCATATTTACAGTTAATAAATAATAGAATTAATTTAATGTGATCCAGTCCAAGGCTACCTAAAGAGTAATTGTTTAGAATAATCAAAACTAAGATTTTTATCTTCTAATAAGATTTTTTAATTTCCTTTAAATTAAAAACAAGAAAATGCGGATGGAAAATTAAACTACATATTTTGTTAATAAACGCACATAGCGATATTGTTGTTTACCAGTTTGTTGTACATTTTCGTCATGCGAACAAAATAAGTTTCTTTGGGAGTTGTGATTGTCTGTATGTTAATAAAGGCAACAAAATATTTGATAAAATTTACTGTTGTTTTGACTGTTCTGAGTGTAATATAAGTTTTTTGTGCTTTGGTGAAGAAAACGGGTAGGATGAGAGAATAATGCAGCGCGCGGAATGGGTTGTGTTGTTGAATGTGTTAGTTGCATATAGATAGATATTTTTGTTATGTTGTACAATGTATGTACATAAAGAACCAAATAGATTTCAAAGGTTTTATTTCAAGATAAGAAATCAGAGGGCGTGAAAATTGAATTGTTTATTTTTCTGGTATTTTGATGTGTTGTGTATTTATCATTTTGAATTTGTAGTATACTATAATTGCATTTTTAGGAAAAACGATAAAAATTTGTGGTTTTAGTATAGATAGTTTTTTGTTTCAATTATTCAGTGTTTATTAGCCATTTTCTAAAAAGCAATCAGAATCATCAATTTTTTTAAATTTGGCAAGACTACACTCATAAACACGAGTACTTATAGGTTAGGTTATAGGTTAGGGTGACTGTCTCCAGGACCGGCATAGATACAAAAACGGACTGTAGCAGAGCCTTCTAGAGTATAGAGCCATAATCATAATGACGTATTTTTTAGAAGCTTTATTAGTGGTATAACTTTTCATTGATTTCCATAGGAATCCATAGAAAAAATGGTGTTTTTTAGCTTCAAGTTTTTCAATGAAAAAAGCAAATATATTATAAAACGTTTACATAAATGTTTTCTACATACCTTGAACAACAACATTCAGGAAGACTATTGTTATTGAATAAATATTAATTGCAGAAATATTAAAATTAAACTTTGCCTAAAATATATTTTTCGAATTTCCATTTTGAAAGAAAAAATCAAATTTGGCTCTGATGAATTAACATAATACTTGCTAAATTTATCTTTAGTCTTACTAGCGTACGTAAGATATCTAAAATATTTACAGAAAAATACGAAAAAAAATTATTTAGTCACAAAATTATCACTCGTACTTAACATTTTGTGAATTTGTTTGCTTTTCCTACAATTGTTTTACTTGAAATTTCCTCAGGTGGTAATTTTTGGTATGATTTTATCAAATTTGCGCGGCCATCACTGCAATCTATGTAATGTATATTGACTTAATTACAAAACGAATTGTAGTAAGCTTTTATTTTAATTTGACCAGAATGCTGTTGTAATGAAATTTTTTTATATTTTGGTTTAAATAATTCAATTAGTACAAGAAAATGAAAACGATTTACTTAAACGATATTCATATATGTTGAAATTCAAATATTTAGGAAAGTATTTCAGAAATCATAATTAAGAATTTGTAACGTTTTCATTTAAAAATTTGTCTTAGGAAAAAAGTGATTTCCCATATGTTTTGTGTATTTTACTATGAAAAGTTTGGTTTTTTCCTCGTTTCTAATTTCTTTATAAAAGCTGTGTTTTTAGACTATGGCTTTGTATAATCAAGGTTGCTTTAACTGTAGTCATATCACATAAAATGTTCCTTAACTCTACTCATTGAACCATCCAGAACTTACAACGAAGCTTTGAATACACCTGACGTCCATACCATAAGGTCCTAAAAATGTCCATATGGTTTGCTCTAGACAGGGACAGGAGAAGATAAAGTGGAGTAAAGTTTCTTTCTCCTCTTCATCCTCACAACCTCTACAGTACAGCGCATGCTCACCTATGATACATTGTCCTGTAGCAACCCCTATGACTATACTAATACGGTCACGCTGAAGTATTAATATCTGTCCAGTTCTTGCCCGCCCGATATAGTTATGGCCAGATCTCCTAGCTTCTTCCTGAAGCAAGAGTTTACAAATAGCGAGCAGAATTTCAAAATTTACCTTATTTGGTAAAGTGAGGCAACGTACGTTAATTGGATGTTATGCATTTCTGCCATTAAGAAATTAAAGATATCTCTGGGCTACCTTCGACTTAAGGAAGTAATATCGTAGCGTTTTAATAGCGGCCTAACTGTCCGCAAAAATGCGAATTCCCTTTACAGATACTACTAAATTACACCTCAGCCAATCCACCCACGGCTACCATTATCGCGATTAATTCAGCCTGAAAACGCTACAATAGTCGGGGAGACAAAATGAGAGGTATACGTAGTGTAACTGTTTGTGACTAGATTTAGTTTGACCTAAATCCAGTCGTTACAAAATTACCTTAAGGGGGGAATGCTACCACGACTTAATCCCGGTGCTCAAGTCAGGTAGAGGAATTTGGTCGTGGGGGATGGTAGCTCCCCTTAAGATCTAGTTAAAGTCGTTTTTTTTGAAAAAAAAGGTGGTTGATAACAACCAAAGAAAAGGGATAAGTAGGCCAATGAAAAAAAAAACGGATCAGCCACATGGTTAAAAATATGTGGCCTACCATTTGGAAATTATTTTTTTGTTTGGGAGGGAGGAAAACAAGGATGATTTACAGATTCATCTGTAAATCCAATCAAAATAATAAAAAAAACAAAGTTGGCCATTGGCCCCTAACCAAATGTTAGTAAGAATTTAGGTTGTTGAGTGTTGTAGACAGAGGGAGAACAGTGCAAAGCACTTGCCGTCTCCCGTCCCATACGGGACAGTCCACAGACACCCAACAACCGGTACCGCTTTAATTAGTAATCATTTTTTTTTTTTTTTCGACTATACTTACCAAAATTCCGGATAAATCCTCCTTAAATTAAAAAAAACAAAAACGAAGTAATTTAGAGTTTAAAAAAAAATGTATTCACAACTTTGAATTTATTTTTAACTAACACCACGCGAATCACCAAAAATTTCCTCGCTCAAATCTTAACCACAAGACTCACAAAAACTAAAAAAAAGCCCCAAATAAAATATTGGCGAGGTTTTTATACAATTTTTCTGCTGATCGAAAAAAAAAAAAAAAATTATTTTTCACATTGACCAATCAACAGAAAAACGCATTCTTATCCCCTCCAATACTTCATTGGTTATTCGTGATCATGCTAAAATTGAAATATTCGGCACGTGTTTGTTCAATGTATAAACACATGAACTGCCCAAATTGCCCAAAAACAACAAAAAAAAACTAAATTCAATTTGGGTTTCAATTAGCCGCAGGTGAATAAACGCTAAAGAAAATCAAAAAAAAAGGAAGGTTAAAGTATTGTACACACGCTTGACAAAAATCGCGTGTGCAACAACAAGAAAAAGAAAAAAAAATGTATTTACGTTTTTTTACCGAAACTTGACACTTTAATGTGCAAAGAAAATAAATTCATGAATTAAACGTAAATAAAACATATGATTCGTATGGGCACGCGCCACTAGAATACATAGAATTTTACGTTAGTTTGTTGTACAACCAAATTTGATACAACTCAACTAAGGTAATTAGAATGTTAACTGCATCCGGACATTGTCATGGGGATTATTATTGTTTTTTTTGTTTTGTTTTTGAGAAGAAAATATCTTCAAAGGTGGGATGCAATTTCCTTGGTTTATTTTCTTGGGAATTAGGTATATTTTGTAACGGGGATGACACGCGCCCGTTACAGTAGGAATGGTCATCAGCCACTTTCCAATTCATCAAACTATTTTTAATAAAATCTGAGACAAGTATGATATCTAGTACCACTTGTTTTGCTTACTCTTGCAAGCGGCTCTAAGAATTTCAGATGGCATATCATTACCTTCATACTATATAAAGGCTGATATAAGCCAGAGATTCAAACATCCATTACATATGGGTTACTGTAATTCAATAGCACAAACAAGTTTAGATTAGTTTAAGCGAGAATGAACGGACGAGTTTTACCGTCCTTCTTAGAAAACATCACTTTATAATTTTCGGCCTTGAGTCCCATAACCCGGTCTCCAGTAACCCATGGCTCCTATCTTTAATAAATCTGATCCAGGGATCAGGACGACATCAACTCCATCAGCTTGAATTTTGAGCCGCAGAGTAGCCGAATCTGCCTTATAGTGGAGTAAATTAATCTGCAGCACCCTCGCCTCCACCACCGTCGCATCAGACTCCCCAACCGAAAGCGAGTTTGGGACCGAGCCCTTCTAAAGTCCAACGGGTAATCTCCACCTGACAGGATATCACCTGGAATCTCCCCTCCTAGAGGTTGTAGCAAGCCAATGATTTTTGCTGGAAACTCATCAAATCATCAGAGTGCTTTGGTCTTAACACTTGATTGGCGTACTGAAAAAAAATTGTATCTATCCTCGACCAAGACTGTCATGATTTAACTGAAAGGCACGCTTGACAGTGAAAAGCTTTGTGCATCTCTCACATCAAAAAAGTAACTGAATATAATAAAAAAGTTTCTTTGCACTGTCTGAAATGATGTATAAGGACAGGTAGGACAGGTACCTTATACAGGTGTATAAGGACAGCATAAGGTGAATACCAGCTTCGATGAAATGTAAAGGTCTTGCTTACGTTGATCATTCTGCAATTTCAGCTGATGATAATAAATAAATAATATACCTTTAGTTTAATAATATAATTTAACTTTAATAAACTTTGCAATACCTATTAGGTAGGAATAGACAAATAACTTTTAACAACAACTTCTAAACTCAACTCATCGAAAAAGTTTTTTCGATATACATAAATAGAACATTGATTGATTGATTGATTGATATGAATGCACGGCCAAGCTTATGAAGCAAGAAATCCCGTGTTAGTGATGTGGTCATTAAACTGTCACACCAACTTTATAACACAGGTGAATGCTTTCCTTACTGAAGATACCTAAGCACCATTACAACAAGGAGAGCACAACCACTCGCGATATCACATAAATGTGACAGCATCATGTCCACCCCTGGCCGGGTCCCACCGTGCACTCTTTCACACATAACAAAACCGAAGGATAGGATAGGATAGTTAGAAGTGACAGAATCGGCCCGGTTACAGACACCTAGGTATAGCCGATAGTTAGTAAATTGTTAGTAATTATATAGTAAAATAGTTAGCACAGGACAACACAATTTCTAAACTACAGCTAATTTACTACTTCTTGATCCTGGAGCGTTGATTCAAGCTAAAATTTAATTCTGAAACTCAGGATTAATTTAATCCCTATAATAATGATTAATTCTGGAACTATGTTATATTCTGAAAATTGGATTATTTATTATCATATTAAGGAAGAGATCCCTTTAAATATTCTCTTAACTAAATTAATTAATATACATTAATGAACAAAACACAACATAATAAAAAGATTAGCACAAGACAGCACAATCTAACTACATTATTAGATGATCATGTCTCTGGAATCCAGGGTCGGATACTCAGGACTCCCTAAATTTATAACAGGACTTAGAAAAATTATTAATAATGTTGTAATTTCACCCCTGTCCGCTTATCATTCATTTACCTGCTAAAATATTTAAGAAAAATATAAAATAACAACACTTATTTCCTTATTCATAGGCCTTTTATATGTAATTAATTAATTATTACGTACTGCAACAAGGATTAACATTAACATTATAAACCATTTAAACATAAAATTTAACTTAAAACCAATCATCTATTTCCTACCGAATCAGAAAAAGAAAATACATAATAATAGATCCAATTATTCTATAAAATTTATATAAAATGATTTAAATTATAATGTTACAGTACCACAACACCTAGACTTATCAATAATTCAATTAGGTACTATAATTATATGAAGAATCAACAAATAAAATTAATATAAAAATTAATATAAAAATTTCCAGGCGACTCTGAAAACTAAATTTAATTAATAAAACACCGTAATATCAAATTTTATTACTTAAATGAATAATTATTATAACAGGATCTTCAGTATTCACGATCACACATCGTATACACTCATTTACACATACCAAAACCGATGAATAGAATATGATTATAAGTTGGGACTGCTAAGCGATTGATATATGTATAGCAAATTATTAGTACAATAAATGATAAACAGGTTAGTACAAGATAGCCATTTTAACTACATGAATAGATGCTCGTTTCTCTGTAAACAAATGCCAGAACTCAGGATTCTTTAAATCTAAATCAGGACATCAACAATTATTATTATAATTAATGTTTTAATTTACTAATTTTGTTGACATAATTAAGATAAACAAAAATCAAAATCTACGAAATTTATACTTATTATATACCCCATAAAACTTCGGCTCCGTTTATGGACGTATTACCCTGCAAAATCAAGCATGCAATGTAAATAAAATAATAAATCAATGAAAGGAACCTGAAACGTTATTTTCTTAAAAATTTATCGGTGTACCATTTCAGTAAAATTGACGTTTGTATGTAAAAATTGCAACCTAAACTTCAAAAAATCCATTAAGTTAATTAATTAAGTTCAATACATTTAGCATAACAATTTGTCTTTACCTAATTCCACGTTGTTCACATTCGTTTAATCAAAATTTGGCATGCATAAATAAATACGTCATTATGTGTTGCAAACCAAATCACAACTCAACTTAAAATTAATATTTCAAAATTAGTATTTAATTATCTAACTTAGTTAATTTATAAACTTATAATATTAATAAAAATCAATTAAATATAATTTAATGTAGTTTATAATACCCTGTAAAAAATAAATCGTACCCAAATATACTCTTAAATAAATCTAAATATAGTATATCCATAAAACTTTATCTCATTTCTCGTACATATTACCCTGCCACTAAATTATGCACACATAAATCTTAAACTCAAATCATCATTTTCAAATTAGCATTTTATTTATATATTTAGTTACTTTATAATTTTATAATATTAAATTAAATTAATTTAAAATCAATTTGATGCAATTTATAATACCCTGTAAAAAAATTATTAATCATAAATAAATAAACTATTTTCAATGAATTGTATAAGACGGATTCCAATTCGACTCAAACCCATTCGATTATACGAAGTATAAGAATCCTATTTTGTATAGTATCTACTTTATATGCATACAAATAGCGTCACAATGCCTCGAACTAAAATTATATATAAAAGGAATACCAATCCATACATACGAACGATCACCACTGCCAGTATAGACACTATCATTTGTGCTACCATACATTTACACCGCTTTTATTCAGTGGCAATAGTTATACATAATTTCAAAAAACTAACAAAAATGTCCATACAAGACAATACATACAAAGAAAATATATAAATTTATATTATCTTCCATGTGCGTAGCAGGGGACATAACAAAGCGTACGCGTATTATCTATAATACCTATAGACAATTCACTTATGAATAACAAAACCCAATTATATGCATACGTATAGATCCACTCAAAATACAAATTATATAAACAAAAAATCATACTAAATTCCTGTTCTATATAACAAACAATATTCAGGAACATATTTGTGTCGATTGTCAAAACCAACATTAATGTACCACAAACCTGATTGTCACCAATATTAGAAATTTATTTTGCGCTTATACATGAAAGTATTGGTGATCGACAGATTATATAAACGAGTGAGAAAAACAAACAAATTGTAGATAAAACAAAACAAACGAATTGTGGAGGGAGAATTGGGTATGTTAATAATGAAAAGAAAAAACTAATTGGGATTGGTTAGATGAGAGTATTTTATTCTATTTTTGCACCAACACTTTCAACCATAAGCTATTAAACGTAAGAGTGCATCTGTGTGCTTCATCACTGAATTAGGCCTGTAGTATTACATTAGTGTTGGTTTTGCGATTGCACATACAATAAAACACAAGAACACTTATAAATATGCGTAAAAATAAAATAAGATATGAAAATTAACTACGTACATTATTTCAAATTAAACTAAAATCAATTTTAATACAATCCAATTATTAGATTTTAGTAATTAAATTGTATGTACAACCACAAGAAAATTTAAAATCATCCACTTAATCAAAAAATCAAGAATTTTGATTTCTTTAGCTATAAATACAAAACATTGCCTGATAAATGCATCCCGGTGGATTGCATTTTCCAAAATTACACTTTAACTATTATTTCACTTTAAATAAATTGAATTAAATTAAATTAAATTAAATTAGAATTAAAATGTATGTCCATTTGTATATAAAGTATATACATAACACTTCACACTGACACATAAATAAAAAATAAAAATTAAATTAAATTAAATTAAATTTTGAAGAGGAAAGACAAAATACGTCTATCCTCTTTGAATGTTCGCTCGATCTCCGATATACATAAATAGAACATGTATAAAAACTCTAATTAAAATAAAATTAATTTTCAAATTTAAAATAATACGAATAATCCAAATGGCTTTTGAGAACTGAAAAATTCTAATTTTTATGAAAAGTATTTTGTGTCGCCTTTTAGACACCGCACTATACACATGAGTATGTATGTTTTATTATATAGTATTACATATTTATATATGTATATAATTAATTGGAAAAATAAGGAATTTTCAATTTCTAAGATTTTTGTGTTACTAAAATAAGGAAATTTTGGGAAACAGGAATTCTTTAGGTGGAATGGGGTAAAAAAAATTTAACGATTTAAGTGATTAGTTTTCTAGAATTTTTTTTATAGGTAAATACATATCCATGAACATAGTGGGTATTACATTTAAGGTATTATCTGTATATGGCCTTTGTTTCTTTCGAATTTTTGAGATAGATGAAGCATTATTATTGAAATTGAACGTAACATTTTCATTATTTTCATTAAATTTTCTTGGAAAACAGAGTTATAAAGTTTTTCGTATTTTTTACAAACTTGACCAAAATATTTTATTTTTAATTTAATTTAAAAAGACATATCAACTTTTTTTTTTAATTAAAATTGATTTATGGAATATCAAGAAAAAGTTTTTTGTTGGGGAAAATTTGGTTTTCATATATGACTAATTTAGTTGGTGCAAATTTTAATCTAATGATCTGCATAAGGATAACAGTTCTCAATATGAAAGTGGTTTGTGTATTATTTGTGAAGGAAAATTAAAAGTATTTCAAAATCAAATTTTATAAAGGGACTGACTGCGATGTACATAAAATTGTATGAAATCGCTCATAAACAAAGACAAATTTGATTGAAATGAAAAACAATCCCAACCTTTTAATATAAAAAAAAAAAAAATTATTTCAATTTAAAATTTCTATTCCAATTTGGTGAGGGTCAATTTGCTTAAGTATAAGAAAATGGCTTTCAAAATATAAATTGGGTAACAAGTAAATAGAGTTTCAATATTTATTTTTATTTATTTAATTTTCATTGAAACGTACGATTGGTCATAATCCTAATGAAGAAAGAAAATCTCATAGTTTTTATTTGAAGATGGAAGATAATTTTTTCTTTTCTTTTTTTCCAAAAAGTAAATGAACCAATAGATAATTGTATTTGATGATAACACAGAAAACGAAAACAAAATAAACTTTATATAGTAAAAAAACAAAACCTTAACAATCAAACTTTATCAAGTAAATATTTGATTATTCAGTTTTTCTGATTTTGTTTATACGAGTTCAAACATAAAAATTGAATCGAAATGCAAAAAGAAAAATTATGTTTAGGTCATCAAACCTATCCACTTTAATCGTTTTTACCGTTAAATTTCTACGGTTATTTAAAAAGTTTTTCGATAATGTTTGTAATTGCCCTAATAAGAGGGATATTCACTCGGTAGATGTGGAACCTTCTTTCGCAATTGTAGTTGAACCTTCTAGCATATAAATAAAAAGTATCTGCAGATTTAGAAATCAGAATGTGTGATATCAGGGGGAAAAACTACAATGGCACCCATGGTTGGCTGACTTATTTCATGTAACTGCTATGGATTTGTACATTGTTTATTACCAATTTTCATATAAATGAGTTAAAAATTTACTTTAATTCTACAGAAACAACTAGCCCATCATTCAATTAAATTTCTTTAGCGAAGAAGATAGAGCTTACTTCACCGCTTTTCTTTATTATATACAGATTAATATCAAACAATTTAATTAATAACAAAGCAAAATCTTCAACTCTAATTTAATTTAAACCAAACAATTTAACTAAAATTTAAGTAATATCTTCAAAAAAATAAATAATTATAATTATTTAATCAATTAACTTTTATAAAAATTATTTTAATTAAAAATTTTGTATATAAATTTCAAAATAAATGTTCCCGTTTTTATCTTTTTCCCTACTCGCTACAAAGTTTTTTATTATAATTTTAATTTATTTAAACTATTTAGAAATAAAATTTTTCGATGTAAAGCAAAACGGAAAAGTTAAGTTAATATAAAAAAACAAAATAATTATTTTCAAATTTAATCGGATAATAACGTTTGGACTTTGGTTGGATTTTGGATATCTCAATATTTATATTTGCCTTATTTGCCAAAAAAGAAAGTCTTATTGCTAATTTATCATGCTTGACGAAAAGAAGAAAAGAACATTAAAGAAACAGCAAAATTTTCTGGCTACGATACTAATTTGTCCAATCGACGCTAAATAATAATACAGAAACAAGCAAAGATCAAACGCAGCTGTGATAAATTAAACGTAAGGAATTGGAAAGAATTCCAACAAACTGGTTGTAAATGAGTCCATTGAAAATAAAATTTGCAAAGTTAGCGTTTTACTCGTATTTAAGTGTTCTGGAAAATGAAAATCTCGATTTTCCAGAATATTTATTGAAATTTTATTTTCTGGAAGAAAATCTAGAAAATTAAGAATAAACTCTTATATATTCTGAAAAATCGTAATTAACTTGGTCGGCCCTGATTTATTCTTAACATTCACTTGCAATTCGTCACGACCGGAGATCATAAAGAAGATATGATTTATGGACAAGCTCCCATAGACCGTTGTGACATAATAGTTCAAGTTTTCCAACAAAAACAAATGAGATGTATGGATTTCATCGAAAAGTATCATATTTTTGGAACCGTTAGATGCTAGATGTAGACAATGGAATGACAGAAATGAGGATTACCTCATTCACACAATTTAATTTGGTTACATGAAAAAATACATCCAAATCATTAAATTGATCATGTAATTTGAACTGAATTTCCGAATCCAGAGGAGGATCCAGAATTATACAATATAATAGTGAAAAATATGATTCATGGTTCATGTGGAAGACTAAATATGATTTCACCATGTATGAGTGAAGGCAAATATACAAAGATATATCCAAGACGATATTTTAATGAGACACAAACATGAGAAGATGGATATCGTAAGTACACAAGACGATCCCCGGAAAATGGTGGTTTCACTGCCAAAAAACGAATGCGATTGAACCAAGAGATAGAAATAGATAATCAATGGGTGGTGCCATATATTCCGCCTCATATAGCTGTATTCGTAATAACCAGAGAATACAGAGAATAACATCTGAAAGAAGAAATACTTCAGTGTCAAATGGGCAGAAGCGGCTTGCCGAATATTGGGTTTACCAGTGCATGATTTGGCAGTGCATTTAGAAAATGATCAACGATTATATTTTACAAGAGAAACTGAAGAGAGAGAGTAAGCAGCGAACCACCTGAGAATACGACATTAACTGCATTTTCCAACATTGTCAAAGTGATAAATTTACAAGAAAGTTGCTATATGTCCATTTTCCGTCATACATTCTGGCAAAAAAGTACCGAGACTTGTTAAATAAAACACAAATTTTAAGTTCAATCATAAAAATTTATTTTGTTGTCCTCAAAGTATTCCCTATTCGAGAATTTTTTATAGACAGTTTCCTGGAGGGCCTTCAGTTCGCGCGCCGAATTTTGTTTTATGGCTTCAATCGGGTCAAAACGGGTTACACAGAGTGGCAATTTGAGTCTGGGAAACAGGCAAAAGTCACCTGGTGCTAAATCAGATGATTGTGGTGGTTGATCGATGATATTTATTTGGTTGTTAGCCTTATATTCTATCACAAGCGTAGCTCGGTGTGTAGCGCGTTATCGTCGTGGAAAATCCATGAGTTTTTTTCCCATAATTCCGGTCACTTTTTTTACATCAGCACAAGAAATTTCGTGCCGTGCACTAATGAGGTCGACTGACTTAACCAACAGAAGAAACAAACTGGTTGACAGATCACGCTCAAAGTTGGCATCATAATGAAAGACAGTCCAACCAATCTAGACAAAAAAAAATGTTAACCCCTTCAGCGCGGGCATTATAAATTAACAATTCTTGACGAAAGTGAAATTTTTTTAAAAATGTTTACTACATTTTTAAACTATCTATGTATTAGTAAAAATTAACTCCTGCGTTATACGGAAAATGAACTTTATAAATGTTAATTCATTTAAAAAGTTTACTAAGCATAATTAATTATTTTAGCTCAACAAAAATTTAAAGTAATTTAATCAATAAATAGCAAACTGATTTATTTTGTTTGGTTGTGTTTTGTTTGCCAAATTGTTACGCGAATCTAATATGAAATGGATAATATTTCTTTTCAAAACAATTAGCAAATAAGAAACGATCTGCAAAGTAAAGACATTAATTACAAAAATAAAGATAATAAAAGAAGTAACAAACATAAAATTACAAGCTTAATATTTAGTATGAGTAATTAAAAAAACAAAGAAAAATATTTGTCATAATTCATTACTAACAAACATCTATAGGTTAAACAAAAATATTCTCTGATCCTAGAGTTCTTGCCAATTGATCACATACATAATGAAGTAACTAGAAGCTATCCCCCAATATCAAAAAAATACCTCCCCTATTTTTGCGGATCGTCAGGGGCTTACACCTTCATTTGGTAGCATATCGTTCTGATTGATTGATTGCGATGTACGATCAAGCATTAAGCAAGTCTCCCGTATTATAAATGCGAATACCACACCACTATACCCATGTTGCAACACGACACCATAACTCTCCCTCACCAAGGAAATATGTACCATCACACTCAGTTTTTCATGAAGCCAAACATAGCAATATTTCACCCCGTAAAGAAAGGCGCCACATCGATAACCACATAAGTCTAATAGTTGTGATATCCGCCCCTGGCCAGGCAGCCGTCGTACACCTTTTTACATATAACAAAATCGAGGGATGGGAAAGGAATGTTAGCAACAAATACTCAACCCGGTTCCAGACACCTAAGTAGTTGATAGTTAGTAAATTTGTTAGTAATATATTTTTTTTTTTTTTTAGTAATTTATTTAGCACAAGACAATACAATTTGAAGTTCATTTACTGCTCCAACTCCTGTAAGGTTGTTTCAGGTTCTTCAAAAAATTCCTAAATTTAAAATATGCATTAACTCTTTATAATAACTATTTTAAAATTAATTAAGTATAAATTTGATTCTCTGAAATAAATTATAGATTAATCCCTATGTACCACAAATAAATAACCATTAATAGTTTGACAATCATTCAACCAACTACCATCGGGCCATCGTGCTGTCATCTCAGCCATTGTCATCTTGGTCGAGTTTCTCAGGAGTGTTCTAAACTAAAACCATTTTAACTAACCAATATAAATACTAATATATAATACAATACCAACACCCACTTCAATACCAATACCAACCTCAACCATAATATTAAGACATATGAATAATTCAACATCAACAATAAAAATTCTAAGGGAATGTTTAAAAATTTTAAATTGCTAAGTTATAATTCAAATTCACAGCACTTGTTTCATTAGCTACCGTTCTCCTGTAGATAGTTAATTAATGGTTTACCTACTGTAACTAGATTCAAAAGTAAATGCTGAAATATGTATATTTTATATATTTAACCATACTATTAAATTAAACTAACCGACAATTTCCTAAAGATCTTGCAAAAGGATATTAATAATGCTTAAATTACTTATTTATTTACTAAGTTAATAATGTTTAAATTAATTATTATATACTACGCGTTTAGTTAAGTACTACATGTACCTATATATGATATTCACTAATAAAACTCAAATAGAGTTTCCCAGGTTAGTCTGAAAACTAAATTGCTTTACTACTTAATTAATAGAAATTAGCTTATATAAATTAGTAAGTACTAAATAAAATAACATAGATATCACAAGACAATACAATTTCTACGCTACATAGCTGCTGGATGCTTGGAGTTTCTGGGTGTTGAGCGAGACTTCACCAATATTTCTGTAGCTTGGAGGCGATCTAACAATTATATATAATTAAGTATAATTTATAACAACCACACCATCAGACAAAAATACCAATACAACTATGACACTTTGATATAATTAAATTCAGCAACCAAAAAGTGCTGAAACGTTTTCATCACTACCTCAAATATTCTTGCAATGTAATGTAGTATACAATATCAAGTACCTCTTGCACTTACTGCATCCAAAGCTAAAAAATGTGACCCACAATTAAAGAAAAATACCCGTCAGACTATAAAACAATTATCGGACCGTCACAACAAGGGAATCATGGCGTCATTGATCCATCGTCCGGCAAAAAATATCCGTGTGTCAATACCGGACTCGGTGATGTATCGTGAAACGGAAAAACGTTGCATACACATCTACGCACATCGTCACAGACACATCATTACAGTGTCGTGCAATGGAAAAGCGGTCAAACAATCAAAACATTGTGAACCCCATCGTCCAATTTCAAAATTTTTTTACAATTTGTTATACAAAATCGCCCATTTCATGTAATTATTTACTTAATTAGTTCACGAAATCAATAAATTTTAATCAATGCTGAACCGAAAATGATAATAACGTTTAGTTCTACCCTTTTTTCAAAATTATAATCTTCCTTAAATAATTGTTGTAAGAACGAATTCATTTGAGAGGATCATTAATCATTATGCACAATATGAATACAAATCTTACACAAACACAATTCATCCATTTCATCCGCTGCTTTATTAGGAAGTGTACAGGAAACAAAATAAAAATAAAAAAAAAAACGGGTGGCGCAACGAAACTATTTCGATATCCTTTTTTTCTAAAAGGGTGGGTGTATGCAGCCCAGAGCACTGCTACCATTGAGGCCTATTGTGCATTGCGTGGATATCCTTATTAAAGTTTCAGTCAATTATGTTACAAAACTGTAATACCTCCCGCTGTAATGTAATTTGTCATCGAATAAACTTTAAAAAATCATAAAACCTAAACTCCAGCACTACATAACCTCAAAACAAAACAAAAAATCAAAAAAATCACTTACCTTATATTTACCTCTTTGCCATCTTTCAGACAGGCCATACGCCAATTCAACACCATAAAATTCATATCGCTTGAATTCCACCCGAATATCATATCATCCTTGCATTCGATTAAATTCCGGTCGCACATAAATTAAATGTATTGGTAATTTTATCGAATCGAGACATTTTCATATTTTCACACTGACAACTTTTCTCACTAAACACTAATCCACTAAAATAATCACTTCGACACGAATTTTATAATTTTATATCGAATTTAGTTAATTCGCGGCTTTTTTTACGAAAATTTTGTGTAAAACAAGAAAAAAGAAAATTGTAGGTTATATATGTTTTATTTATTTTGATTCAGAAAACGCACACCAAAATACATATCGAAATTATTTTATTTATTTCGCTAGCGATATAAGCGTAAAAGTCGTTAAATGATATTCCTTTAATTTTACTTTCAAAATAAAAACAATAATCTACTCCACACTACAGTAAAAATATACAAAATACCGTTCTGTATTATGATTACCTATGTACACATATCGCCACATACCGTCCAGCATCTAAGTGATACAGACGCACTCCAGTAATCTTGGAGTTAGATCTATGACCTTGCATAAAACTGTAGACCGGATCGCGAAACTAGATTCCAGAATCATTATTATAAAAAAATTGTCATCCCAGTTTTTAAATGACACAAATGGATTTTGATAAAAATAGGGTTAGGGCCGTCACAATACAAAATAGCAGACCCAACTACAAAAAGACTAAAACGCGCTTGTAACACTCAAACACTGAGATGACGATATGTGTTTGGTTCTAACTACCCTTACCATAGTAAATCATATAATATAATAAAATAATAAATAAAATAAAATACAAAGAAACAATAAAATTTTACACAAATTCATAACACATATACATATGTACATAGACCAGTATATGTGTTATGAAAATACCTCAAACGATAACGGGATATTACCGTTGCGATTTTGTCGAACACAACTTTCATTGTATGAGTCAAAATAAAATGATCAAAAATGGTCTACTATTAAATTCTAATTTTTGTAAAATTTTTTTTTTTTTTTAATTTTCACTGCACAACACTCAATTGAAGATCACTTTTATTTATTTATTTAAAACACACCTAAGGCAAAAACTGCTTATTATAAAAACTACTTAATTGCCATGAGACACATTTGACACAAAGCTAATCATCACTCACACACTTTTATTATTTAATTATTATAATAATTAATAATTCATTTAATTTAATTAAATTAACACAATTTGCCACAAATTGAAACTTTTAATTTACCGAATTTACATCTACATAAAACAAAATTTCGTTCGATGGTTCATCGACGACCCTCCATTTGGTAGCATATCGTTCTAAACAAAAATTAAGTCAACAACAAATTATAAGCCCCTGACGATCCGCAAAAATAGTGGAGGTATTTTTTGATATTGGGATAGCTTCTAGATACTTTATGATGTAAGTGGCCAATTGGCAAAATCTCTAGGATTAGATCCACAGAATTTTTTGTTTAACCAATTTTTGTTTAGAACGATATGGTACCAAATGGAGTTATAAGCCCCTGACGATCCGCAAAAATAGGGGAGGTATTTTTTGATATTGGCATAGCTTCTAGTTACTTCATGATGTAAGTGGCCAATTGGCAAAATCTCTAGGATTAGATCCACAGAATTTTTTGTTTAATCAATTTTTGTTTAGAACGATATGGTACCAAATGAACTTGTAAGCCTCTAATGATCCGCAAATATAAGGTAGGTATTTTTTGTTATTGGTATAGCTTCTGTTTATGACACTTTATGTATTGCGACATGTAAAATCCCTTAAATATGCTCTTGAGATAATAATTTACGTCTTACACAGGTAAGTTCACTAATACATCTACAATAAAAAATGTTTTGTAAATTCTTTATTAAAATTTTCTCGTTGCCCAACCGCAACGTGAAGTTTTTTGCGAAAAATTCTGCTAAATATTTTAGTAAGAAAATAAGCAAGTACTTCCCAGACATCAATTCTTGTTACATTTTTGACCGAATGTATACCGAATGTTTTGGACCGAATGTACATATGTATACATGGAATGCAACAAGACGAATCTTTCAACGAAGAAAGCAAGAAACTCCAGTCGAAGATCAAGAAAGAATTTTGAAAAGTGACGCATAGGGGCGAGTGTATACGGTGCATCAAAAATGCTATGTGCTTCTATCTCCGAATGCTACTGCATGAAATTCGTGAACTAACATGTTTCACAGGTTTAAAAAAAATCGATGGATAAGCATGTCAAACATGAGAGATGATGTCGAAAAAAACTATTTAATCACAAAATTGGCACAAAGTTCTTAATATTTTGTGAACTTGTTGTGATTTTCCCACAATTTTTGAACTTGAAATTTCTCCAGGTGGTAATTTTTTGTACGATTTTACCAAATTTTTACGGCCATCACTGCCATCTATGTAATGTGCGAATTTCAAAGCTTTTATTTCAATTTTACCAGAATGCTGTTGTTATGAATTTTTTTTTATATTTTGGTTTAATTGCTGTATAAATGGTACAATTCCATTATATTTCTGTGGCTTTTATCACAATTAATATTGAAACACAATTTTTTATTTTATTTTTATAATTTACGTATTATATTCTTTAATTTGTCGATGTATTTAAAATAATAAATAAACAACACATTAAAAAAATTTTTACATTATGAAAATACACACAAAATTGTTATAGTTTTAACTTTCATTAATGTGACAATGATTTATTTAATTTCTTGGAATACGGGTTTCGGACGTTCGTCCTTCTTCAGTTCCTAATTGACTATTAACTCGTGAGTTTTTAGTCAATTAGGAACTGAAGAAGGACGAACGTCCGAAACCGGTATTCCAAGAAATTAAATAACATTAATGAAAGTTAAAACTATAACAATTTTGTGTGTATTTTCATAATGTAAAAATTTTTTTAATGTGTTATTTATTTATTATTTTAAATACATCGACAAATTAAAGAATATAATACGTAAATTATAAAAATAAAATAAAAAATTGTGTTTCAATATTTTGGTTTAAATAAATCAATTATTACAAGAAAATGAAAACGATTTACTTAAATGACATTCATATATGTTGAAATTCAAACATTTACGAAAATATTTCAGAAATCATAATTCAGAATTTGTAACGTTTTCATTTAAAAATTTGTCTTAGGGAAAGAAGTGATTTGCCATATATTTTGTGTGTTTTACTATGAAAAGTTTGGTTTTTTCCTTGTTTCTAATTCCCTTATAAAAGCTTCGTTTTTCAGACTATGGCTTTGTATAAGTAATCAAGGTTGCTTTGCCTAAATTCGTTATGTAGGACTTGCAGATAAACAGGTGCTGTATTTATGTAACTAAAGAAGCACATTCTACCGGTTTATTCTCCAGAAAAAACTCCTCAGACCACGACTCCTTCAGTTTTCGGTGGAAGTCTTGAAAGACATTCGTCGATGAGCCTGGCTTCTGGACTGTTTAAAGAGCTCGCAAGGCAGCTTTAACCAGTCTTCTTCTCACTAACCTTGATGAAATTCGTTTGCCCGTTGCTCGTTCAAGATCCCCACTTATGTCCTATGATGATAGGCGTAAAAGTAAACTAAATGTTTGACCAATGTTTTTGCCCAGTACTTGCGGGTTTGTACCACCGTAATAAAACCAAAAAGCGGTCCAACAAATCATTAAGCCAAATATTAGCACAAAATAAAAACAAAATTATATACTTTATTCCAGTACTTCCACGCCTTTAAGCCTCCAAAGTACTTTGAATATTTTGGCATTTTTTCGATTTTCCCCCCTAAATTGGACGTCAACTTTTTTTATATATTGGGTCTTAAATGTACATATTTAAAATGAAATAATAAGCTAATTGCTTCCAAATGTTTTGTAACCAAAACCCGAATTTGTCATAAAATATGTCTGACCAATTTTTTTTGCACAGCACTGTATATCGTTTATTTCAGTTCCTATTAAGATGTCACACTGAACAAAAATCTCAATTTAAAGAATTGCTCATTCTAATCCAATATAAGAATGAACACAAATCAATTTACTTCACGTGTTGTGACGTGCGAAAAATGCTAAACCAAATCAAGCTGAAGTTGTAATATTTGTATAAATATTTCATTTGCATATAAAATCGTATGTGTCGGTTAAACCACATGAAAAATTTTCAAAGAACATCCAATAATTTTTCTAGTGTTATATTTTTTCCATTTTCTTCTCCTAATATACAAGGAAAATTGCTGACGTATCTTAAATTCTATTTCACGGCTGTCTGAACAATAAACATGATCATTTTTGTGATCTGTATTCTTATTTCATTCTGCTGGTTCGGTTATTGTAGTTTGTGTGCGGTAAGTTTATAGTTCGCAAATTGTTTTATGTAGAAATTGTATTTTTTTCCTTTTAGATTTTTTTGCTTTCGTCAAAACTAATTTACTGACGACCTCAAAGTAAATTTTTGCTATCTTCATTACCGAATGCGAGTTTCTCGTTTAACTAATATTTTCAATTTAAATGCATAATAAAATCAAAGTGTGAAATGATAAAATGAAAGCAAAACTTTATTACATTTAAATTATCTGTGGAAGTTTTCCAATTTAATGCTTTTTTTTTTGTGAAACATGTTTTATTGAACAAAATTTTTAATTCAAATGTTAACAACTATAGAAACCGATTTTCTTCTTAAAGATTTTAGTTTTTTCCTTACTTGGAAGATTTTTTTTTCTCAACATAAAGAAAATTTACAGAAGAAAAAAAAAATTGTTTTTTGTATGCGATAATGGAAAACCAATGTACCCGACAAATTTTCAATTTTTTTTTGCCGAGATGAAAGAATACGAAAATGATAATATTATCGCAAAACTAAGTTTTTATTTCAATTTTGTAAAATATATAAAATGTAAAAATGTGCATAATATTTGTTCTGTCTATAGCTTTCCTAAACGGACATCAAACATTAAATTCGCTTTTCGAAAATATCATGAGTTATAAACAATGCAATACAATTAGAAAAAAATATAAAAAAATAAATTCAATTAAATAGAAACTCTCCAAACCGAGGAAAAATCAGTCCATCACCACATGTCATAATCAAACCTTATTGATGAATTGATTTTATTTGAATTTTTTCCCGTTTCCTTACCTGTTATTTTTTTCTGCGCGTCGTATGCATACCAGCATACATAAAAATCAAATCATCATTCATTGGAAGGAAAAACAACCTCGGGAAAATATTGTAATTGTGTTAAGGTATAAATTTAAGAATGGCTTTGTAAGAGAACATACACATGTATATGGAAGGGAAAGAGGAAGAAAAGCTGAATAATGTTTAAAATTTATAATATGGGATGAATGAAAAATATTGAAAGGAAGGGAAGGTTAAGCAAAAAATAAAAAACGAAGAGTGGAAATTTTTATTTGTTGGCTGGAAAATGGTTATCTTAAAACTAATACAAATCAAAAAATATAGTTTGACTTTGAAACATAAAGCTTAAAAGTTAAGAATTTCGAATATTTAAAGGAAATAGTTATTTATGGTTCTAGTGAGCAAAACGAGATATTATCCAAGAAGGATAAGTTTGTGCCACGAAGCGATAGCCGAGACATTTTACTTTTTTTTACATAAGTAATAGTATATTATTAGGCGAGCATATAATGATAGCTGTTACCGACAGGAGCCGATAGGCGAGTTTCGTAAATCATCTGAGTGAATAACAGCCATAATATGGGAGTAGAACAAGGTATCGTCTTGTCCACGACCGATAAAAAATTGTATTTTATTATCAAATCCTTTAAATAAACCTAAAATAATTTACGTCGACATTTTGACGTCTCAATTTAATAATAATGAAAATAGCAAGAGACTACTAAATAAAATTTCAAAAATGAAATTTTTATTTGGTAGTAGTGAATAACGAAAGGAGGAACTACTAGATAAACTAGCAATGAATAATGGATATCATTATAATTGAAGAAACAAACGTATAATGAGTGTATTATACGTTAGTCGTGGACAAAATAAAGTATGGTAATCATGAAAATTTTCGACCTTGAGATTTTTAAACATTTATCTATTTTGCGGTCCCCTGAGTCCGAAAAAGTGGGTTTCGAAATGGTGTCTGTCTGTCAGTCTGTGTCCTCTTTACAGCCCAGGTGGTTTAACAAATCGAACAGAAACTTCTGATTTAAGCTTCTTTGATAAATTGGGAGGTCCCAGTGAATTTTACTACCAAATCGGCTAACCGGAAGTGGCCACTCCCTTGGTCCCGATTTAAAGAATTTTGTTTTGCAGTTCCTTTCAGAATGCGGAAACCGTTAAATAACACAAGGATTTTTGCAAATTAACTTGCTTAACTGTATTCTTTATAAGTTTAGCTTAAGAAGTCAAATGTGGCCTAATTGATATTCAAAGATTGTGCCTTGTTATAGTTAAAGACATATCAGATATCATTTATGGAAAAATCAATTTTTGTAAATACAACAAAATTAAACAACTAAATAAACCAAAAATAACTGCAGTTACAAAATTTCATTGTAATAAAATTTGCTTTTGTATTTAAGATTTTTGTGTGCATGTGTTGTTAAGAAAACGTATTACATTTTTATTCACTCCTAAAATTATTTGTTTGGTAATAACTGATCGGAATAATTTTTGATTAAACTTTCATACTTTCTATACGGTGTTGCTGCACTCGATGTTATAGATAGAAAATGTAAATTTTTCCTATTTTTTTGGTTGGTTTGGTACATAAAATTTATGTTTTTTGTGTTGTAACACACAAAACTTTTCGTTATTTTTATGATTATTATGTAATAATTTTTATGAGAAAATTGATAATTTTGTTTTCCTATTTTATGATATGAACAGCAACAATAGCAAAACATAAAACAGAGAACGTAAATTCGAATAAAAAAAATCGGAAAAAAATTCATCAACATTTTTATTTGTTTGCAGAATATCAGCTTCGTTGTTTTATCTCACTTTACCGCCAAAGTTTTTGATGAAATTTGTTTGTTTTAGGATCTTCAACTTTTATTGTATCTTATCTCTTGTTTTGCCATTCTATAAACATTGAGTGCGTGGTCGACAAGTTTAATGACGTCAACCCTTGTCTTGTTACAACCGTTAACCTCTCTAAATCTAGTGTAATCCAAATATACCGTTGTTGCTTTTTGGGGATAGTAAAAAGCTATGCAATAACAAACAATAGTATTTACAACCCTTAATTAAATTTAATAAGTTACACGAAATTAAATTAAACATATTTTAGAAAATAATTCAACATATTTGTTAAAACTACAAGGGCTTAGAATTTACTAAAAATTATAATAACTTTAAAAATTTAAATTCTCGCCAGTTTTCAATAAAGTTGACACCACTAGCACATGGTATTTGAACCACATATTTTACATTAATATGACGCGTCCGAAAATTAAATCATTTGAATGTTTTTCTTATAACCGATGACCATTGTGTTCCTCTCTTGCTATCGCAAAAATTCTATTTATTTTGTAAGTCGCGGCAACCACTTTAGCAGATTGATCACCTGTGTATCAAAACGTAGCAAGTAGAATAAAACCTTTTTTGCTTTTTTTACATTTTTAAAAATCACAAGATGATTTATTCTTATTTTTCGTATAACTAGAATCCACTTAAACTAATAGTGGTAAATTTTCTTTCTTAACACACACACACAAATACACCAGCTAACTAACTTTAAACTTACACTTATAGAATAGAAAAACCAGATTGTAGACTGATTTATTATTTCATAAAATATTTTTTTTTCTCTAACACCCCCCAATTGTCGGTTTTATTCACCAGCACAAACAACTGCTCTGCATCAATAAATCCGGAATGTATTATAATGCTGACTGCTTTTCTTCGGTGTGTGTACGCTCCCAAAAATTCTTAACTTTTTTATTTAGATTCCAACCTATTATATACATAAGCATTTTAACGTAGAAGAAGAAGTTTTATTAAACTATAGAACAAAAAACGAAGAAGAAAACAGAAAGTTTTTCTTGGAAATTATTTTTTGTTTGCTGTGTGTCGTGGTTAATGCTGAAAAAAATACACGGAGTGATTGATTAGAATATTTTCATCTTCATCGTCTCTAATGAGATAATATAATTTTTTTTTTTTTATAACTTAACATTAAAAAAGGCTAATGAAAGCTAATCACTTGATTTTGATTTGATTTTTTATTTGCATTTGCTTAACCGAGAATTTTCAGTGTGATAACTAACTGGTTTGAAATAGACATATGTACACACATTTCGAATTAATTATTAATCCTCCGTTGTAGATTGGGAAAGATAAATTTCCCTCCTCCTTATTGGAACACAATTGAAAATTAAATTAAAAATTTATTCGATGCAATGCATACATAGTACAAGTATGTAGTGTGCTGCTTGTATGCTATGTTAACATGCATATTTTGTTATTAAACGCCGTCGACGACGACGATGGAACGAATTGTTATCATAATTTTATCCTATTTTTCCATTTAAGTTGTACGTGTATACGAGTATATACAAAGTACATAAGAAAATTTATTGTTTTTCTATGCTAACTAACATATGAAATCTGAATACATAAGAATATCTTGATATTTTTGTAGAATAACATTTTAAACTGGTAACCCACCTACCAACTGCTTTACATATTTATCTGTACATTTTTTCTTTAATAACAATTCATTGTTTGGTTTGTTAAGCCTTTATGTAAAGCATTTCTTTGTGATAATAACAACAGAGAAATGTCTTTGAAAGGTGTTAAAGATATTTGGAGTGCTTGGCACTGACCACGTTATATTGAATAGAGTAGTAGCGGATTTTTAAAATCCAGTAAATGTGACCCTTCAAAATACTAGCTCAATTTACTATTTTACCCAAATAAATTTAAGAGAGAAATTCGAAATATTCACGAGTCCACAAAAGCTACAAAATTACGAGATTTTATTGTTTCCAAAATTGATGGATAATAAAGCTTATTTTCAGAATGCCTTCTAGTATTGGGTGTGTGAATATGACTCCACCCTTTTTTGTTAAAATAAAACACATTTGCTTGTTTAGAAAATGAAAGAATTATTTATTGAAAGTATGCTCCATTTGCAGCTACAACTTTCCCCAATTTTTCAGGCAGTTTGCGGATTCTCTCTCTGAAAAAATCTTGGTCTTTGGAGGCGATCCAATCATTAAGCCAATTTTCGATCTCTGCGCGAGAACTAAACCGCTGTTCAGAAAGAGACGACTGCATCGACCGGAATAAGTATAATCTGAAGGAGCTATGTCTGGTGAATACGGCGGTTGGCGTAGAACTTCCCAGTTCTGTCCTTGTAAATAATTTTTCACAACGTTTGCAACATGTGGTTTTGCATTGTCATGCTGAAAAATTAATTTGTTGTGTCTACTCACCCATTCTGGTCGTTTTTCCTCTATAGCTCGCTTCAAACGTATTAGTTGTCGTCGGTACACATCGCCATTGATAGTTTCACCTGATTCCAGCAGTTCATAATATACCACACCTTTCTGATCCCACCAGATACAGAGCATAACCTTATTGTAATGGATATCTCGCTTTGGTTGCGATGGATCAGCTTCACCACGCTTCACCCAAGATTTTTGGCGTTTGGGATTCTCATAATAAATCCATTTTACATCTCCAGTAACTATCCGATGCAGAAAACCTTTTCTTTGTTGTCTTTGAATCATTATTTCACAAATGGTTTTTTCGACGTTCGAGGTCTCTTTCTTTTAATTCATGTGGAACCCAGTTGCTAGCTTTTTGAACCATTCCCATTGTTTGTAAATGTTTTGCAACAGTTGATCGATCAACATTTAATGATACAGTCAATTTTGATTGTGTTTGAGAAGAATCTTCAGCCAATAACGTTTCCAATTCAGCATCTTCAAATTTTTTGGGTGGTTTTCCATGCTCTTTATCTTCATTGACAAAATCATCATTTTTAAATCGTCGAAACCATTCTTTGCACGTTGTATTCGGTGGAGCATGCTCACCGTAAATTTCCACAAGCAAACGATAAGTTTCCGCTGCGCTTTGCTTTGCAATAAAATAATGTAATAAAACTTCCCGCAAATGATGTTTATTTGGAATAAAATTCGACATTTTGAAAGAGTTAAAAATACTATTTGTTTACACTTCAACCAAATGTCGTATACTGCGTTTGATAGCTGACATAAAGTACTATAGAATACAAGTATTGCGCATTTATAGTTTACGTAAGCAGTAAAAATAACGACACCAATTGAGAAAGGGCGGAGCCATATTTACACACCCAATATTTACGTTTTTATCGGGCGAACGAAACACGAATTTTGTAAAAATTGTTAGATTGTAAAAACTTTAACTGCTTACACACTAAAGTGTGTGGTTTGGTGCCTTCAAAAGTAAAGAATTTTTTAGCCAAAAATGTTTTCGAGGGAAAGGTTGATCCTAATTAAAATAACCGTGAATTATTGTAAAATGTAAATCGGTAGTTTGGCAACTTCCAAAGAACTTCTACTAAAGATAACCTTTTGTGGGAAAGTAGCGTCCGAGGAACCGAATAGACATAATTGTTTTGTAAAGATTTAAAGTTTTGAAGTTTACAGAGTTGGCCTTTTTTATATAAAATTAATTAAAATTTGCTTCAAGCAAAGATTAGATTTGCTTCGGCGGGCATGGGTTTTTTAAATTTTTGTTCAATGTTATTTGTTTTCAAATAGACATATTGCTGGCATTTATTACGATTATGCTTAATTTAAGCCAATGATCAGCTTGTTGGTATCGCAGTGTCCAGTAATATCCCCTTTTCTATTTTGCCATGACCCTCAACATGTTGATAGAAGTTAGTTTATAAAATTTACAGTTGAACCTAGCTGTTTGACTATTGACGAATTCCAGCCAATTTTAAAGCTGCATTTCAAATGAGATTCACTTAACATCCGAATGCTTATTTACTATAGTAAATGACTTATCTAACTAAATAGGTGCGCTAGTATGAACAAATTAAATGTCCTCGTTCAATCCTAGTTGCGCCCAGAGCAATAATCTGAAAAACAAAATGTCTGTCGGTCAAATCGAGTTAAATGTTCTAAAAAATAGATGAACCATCCGACCAAGTACAAAGAAGTGATCTTCCTTACCTTTCAGACCAATAATTCTCAAACAGTTATGGCTAGAGAAGTATGTTTTAATTTTAATTTTATAAAATTTTATTTTATTTTTTTCATTTTATAGTACAAATTGCATATTTAATATAATTTATATTATGTATAATAAAAATTTAATTTATTTTAAATTAATAATTTAATTTTATTTATAATTATAAAAATTTCAAATTCTTTCATTTTCAGCATTTCTTTTTTATTTATATTCATAATGTCACAAAAATTTGTTTTTTGTTTTGGATAATTTTATAAACATTAATTTCGTTAGTTGTTTTGAGGTTATAATTAAATTATAATTTTTGTAAATTGCATGTGTCTTTGACAGTTCGATAACGTATTTTTAATTATATATTTTAATAAAATTAAGCAATGTTTTAAAAATTAGAAATCACTCACCTCCCCTTCGGTATCTGGGTAGGTGCAAGTAAACGGATTTCGCAGCCAATGACATAACGATTTATCCGGCTTTTTCTTTTTAGCGTTGATTTTTTGGGCACCTCTGGAACCAACACCCGAACCAAAACTTGATTCGTCACTGTCGCGAACTGTAGCTACACTATGATAACCACTTTCAGCACGGCGAGAAATTCCGGAATGTTTAGAAGTTCGCGGAGTTGAATCGTGGCCACTATCATACGCTTCCGGTGTACCGAGCGAAAGAGGTTGTAGTTGTGGAAGTTGTGTTTGTGATATAAGCGGGGTTTCAGGAGTTATGTATTTCTTGTCGGTAAACTCGAACGAACCCATTTTTTCAAGAGAAGACCCCTTATGTAGATCAGTCATTGGTTCTGCGGGTTTTTCAGACTTCTGTTGTAAATTTGGATCGGACGCCCCGTCAGGATGTCGCAACGAAGCATACTGCTCCATTGAACCGAATTGCATTAGAGCGTTCAAACTTGGGAGCGATGCTTGACTTGGAGTCCGAGAAATATGCGTATTGGACTGTCGACAACCACGGCATCTTTACAAAAAAAAAAAGTATTAAGGTTAAAAATAAAAAAATGTGTATGAACTAAAAATAAACTACCTTGTTGGACTAGGCGGTCGATATGGCGGTTCACTACAAACACTCGCAGCACCAGTTGTGTACCTAAATGCTGGTTCACTATAAACACTACCCGCATCTCCAATTTTGTACGCTGGTGTAACTTCAGCCATTGCTAATTGCGACGTAAATATCTCCCGTAGACGAGCTAATTGATCAAATTGATGTCTGCAAATAGGATAAAGTAATTTAAAAAATATCCATCAATTCTTATTGGAAATTACCTCGTTCTGTCACCAACACCGCATTCACTAAAAGCATCGCCAACATTAAAGCTAGATACAACTGAAATTTCTCCGTTACTTAAAGCACTCAATGGATGTTCACATCCCATAGTTCTTGCAATTTCCTCTTCGGTTACTTGGAGTCCACAATCCATCATCTGAACTGAATGACTATGTATACTTTCATGTGACATATGCCGCGAGCATATCAGATGCAAGCTATCGTGACTGATTTCGCGTGAGCTAAGTGGTTCGATTAATGGTAACGCTGGTGGAACTTCAGAGGGACCACTATCCTGATCTTCCTCTTCACCCTGCGAATCGTTATTTTGATTCGCTGCCACATTAAGTTCAACAGATTTTTCCGACTGAGCATCGTTTTCTTGCTGCACCAAACCAGTTCGTATACAACTTTCCGATATATTTTTGCCACTATTACTAAGCACATTCAGGCCTCGCGCCAGGGGATCGATAATTTTATCACTAGACTTGCCGTTCGATTGTTGATCGCACTCTGATCGACTAGATTTTTGCTGTGTAGTTGCACGCGATGCTGTTGCTCCTGCCGTCAATACTGATTGGTGTATGGGCGATGAATTTTGAGAAGTTAAAATTTGAGTCGTCTGATTTTCAACCCATTGGCGTATCATAGTCTTTTTATGGCTATCCATGAAGCCGTAACCACCTGGGCTAGTATTTGTGCCAGGTAGAGAAGTGGCAGTTAATGATTTAGTAGGTTTGGTATTGGGGCCATCGATCCAAGTTTCACATTGTTTAACATGATTTATTTCGCGTAATAAATGTCGCGCCTCAGCAACCTTGGCACGTGATACACGAGGACCATCAATCCATTTTTCTTCAACGGTTTTTCTGGATTTTGATGGGCTTTCAGGGGTCGCAGAACCTGTTAAATTTGGACGTCGTAGTGGTGAACCTTTTGGCGTAGGGACATTTGATCCCTTACTGGTCGATGTGGTTGAGTATTTGAATGGTGATGATGGTTGTAATTTTTGGGGACTAGCATATATATTGGAAGAACTTATTTTAATAGGTGAACCATGTAATGGACTAGAAATTGAAACAATATCACTATTGAGGGGATACGCAATAAATGATTGGTTTCGTTTTAGGCTATCAATTCGTTGTGTCGTTGTGGCGGCTGTTGTGATTGGGCTCTGAGCTGTAAAATAAACAAACAAAATTCAAAACACATACCATATAAACCTAATGGTAAAAACAGTTTACGTTTTGGTATTGTTGAAATTATTGAGTTTGCTGGACTACTGGTTTTCGATGGAATTTTACTAGGTTTTTCCACTCCTGAACCTTTAAGCGCTTTATTCATGGCACATCGATTATCCTCTGCTAAACCGAGAGAGGGCAAATAAACCGGAGGATGTTCACCATCAGTTTGATCGTCACGCGGACCCATGTAAATGACTGTATCGGCTGAAAAATCGGAACTGGAAGGGTCCGGGCCTTCCGAAGAACCACCTGATTGTTGATTTGTATTACCGTTTTGTAACTGTTTATCTACTGAAATTGGAAATCTATGTTTTCTTCTACGCATTCTATGAATTCTTGAAGCTAATTGAATTGTTGTAAGTGCATCGGTATGAGTCTGATTAAGGAGTACACGAGTAAAAAATAATGAATGATTGCATACCATATTATGATTATTAAAGAGCAAAAGTTACCTGTGAATGTAGAACATGGGCTATTACAGCAACGTGACAAGTTAATGGTGCTAAGCAGTCTTTTAACAGTGGAGTAAGCGGGTGATCCTTATTCGGTGGGTGCCTTTGTCCACTTAAAATTGATAAAAATGTATTTCCTATACCGGATAGTGGTAGGCCACCTGACCTATTTGCACATCCACCCAAATCGATTAAATGCAGTCGGCTTCGACCACCGGCAACTGTAAATCAAGTCATTTGATTGCAAGATTAAATTAAATGTAATTATTTAGTTATTCTTACCTCCACCCCTCCCAGCCAAACTATACTGGTATACATGAAGCGTAAATATAAATGCTGGATCTAGGTTTCCTTGCGGTCGACCAGCCAAAGCGGCATCTAAAAATAGTGCAGCTCGCTCAGGTGTTGGTGCGCGTAATTCAGTAGGCCCTCCCAGAAAATCATCTCGTAAATAAACTCCTGGCGAATCATCGGATTCTGTAAAAAAAAAATATTCAAAACATGAAAATTAGATTTTCCAATTTTCGTTTTTTTTTTTTGGTTTTTCCATTTGTGAACAATCACATCTGTGCACTGTATTCTATATAGTCTCTTGAAAACAATCAAACTTTATTATCAATAAAAAATAAAAAACGGGAACATTCTTTTGTATTCAACTCACGTTTTCGAAAATGTTTTTCCGTTTGTTTCCTCTTCATATGCTTTTAATAAATCGCCTATCATACTTATATTGACATGGGAATTATGGATACCGAAATATTGTTTGGTAACACAGCCAGGCAAAGGCAATAATAAAAATCTAAATTTTGCCACATTTTTACATTCAGGTAATTGTAACGTGTGTATTCACGGAAAACATGCATTGGTTTAGCAATAATTTGAAATACGAGAATTATTTGCAATTAAAAATACTTAATCCTTACAAATTGCATAATTTGTATAAAATCAAATTAATCAACCGAAATTATACAATACATAAATCTAACCCTTTTCTTTTTAGTCTAAACAAAATAAAAAACAAAAGTAATCACAATGAGCCGTCCCTAGATTACATCTCTCCTGTCTAACACAAATCAATTCTACGAAAAATGATTTTTATTTTCACCCTTCATTTCCCGTAAATTTTCTTAGAAACTTTAATGAATTAAAAACCAAAAAGAACAAATCCATTGACGAAAATGTACAAAGTTTTTCACTTTCTTTTCCATCTTCTCTCTTGTTCTTAAGACTTTTAAAACCTTCAAACATAGCTTTTGGGGTTTTCAGTCTTTTAGGAACACGGAAATGAATATTACAAATTATTTAAAGAAGAAATCAATTATTTTCAATTCTTGGAAAAACGAAAATATTAAAGATTAAGACAATTTTGAGCCGAAATTAATTGGCAAGGTAAATTAATTAGTAGTATTTTGGAGTAAAATCAGATTTTTTTCTTTTTATTCCGTTCCCATTTTTACCCCAAACTCCATTTTCTATTTTCTTACAAGTAAATATATGGACACATTTGATAAATTTCTGCTGTTGAAAAAATTAAAAATTGTTGAAATTGTTTCTCAAAAATTTGAATGGGAATTCGGTCAGTAATATTTCACAACTAGCCAAATTTGATCGTGTTTATTATCCTTTATACATTTCCCACACCCACCAATATCACGTTATTATTAGGTTTATGCTGTTATTAGGGTTGAGTGTTTGAAAGAAATGTTTTTATTTATGTAAGACAAATTTAAATGAAACTCGTATAATTATTTCCTTCAATGTATTCATGCCCAACAATTTACAAAAAAAAAATTAGTTTTTATCCAAAAAATATTTTCACGCAATTTAGTAGTTTGGTTTTGATTTTTTTTTTAGGAGGGTGATATAACTTTTTAATTATCTAAAATATTTTTAGTGAAAATGATATTAGACTTAAACAAAAGAATTGAAATCGATTTAATTACTTTAAAAGAAGGAATTTTAATATTAAAGTCCTAAGATTAGAATCCCCTCGAATTTACATAATTTTAGCGTTTTTTATTTACATTTCAATAATTTTTATTACGTTTATTTCATTAAAGTATTAATAAAAATTAAATTGAAGGAGTTTTGTCTTATTTATTTATTTATTTAAAACTTAATGTAGGGAGACATGAATCTATTACATTTTGGAAAGAGGTGGAACATTTTATAAACATTTCTATTAGTCTATTTCAATAAGCGCTATTATTATTACCTGTTAAGAGTAAGTTTTAATTTCACTGTAAATATCGAACCAGTGAATAAAATGGAAGGAATTAATATACGAACGAATGGCAAATTTAATGATTACTTGCAAGTCACTTTTGGGCAAAATTGACAATGTAGGGAAAAAACTTAAAAAGTATAATGATTCAAAAGCACGGATGTAAGGTTTTCCAATAATCGACAAGGATGGTTGTCCACTGAGACCAATTGTAAGTTATTTGGGATCAGCACTGTTCAATTTATAACAACTTTACAATAACTTATTGTATAAAACTCTAAATTTTTCTTTTTTTTGGTAGTAATTTTTCATTGATAAAAATTGCGGGAGGTTTTAGATATAAAATTCAAAACATAGTTCTACCATAAAATTATATGAATTATTTTATATTTGAATACCGAATCTTTATTTACCAACTTAGACTCTTTGTTGTATTTAAATTTGCTTAAAATATTTTGAAATGATACAAAATTTAAAAGCAACACTAATTTATATTTAGAAGGATTATAATTTGTTTTAAATCATATAGAATTTAGTTTTAACGGAAGATGTTTTAAACAAGTTTTTGGCTCTCCAATGGGCCAATTGGGGCAAACTTGTTAATGAAATTGATTGAAATTGAAGTGTTGAAAATATTTTCCGTAAAACCTATTTTCTTCTTTAGGTATGTTTAAAATAATTGTAAGGCCATTCCAAACTTATTTCCTCGAATGATTTAATATTTTACTCCGCGAATCAAATTTACTTATGAAATTGAAAATGGAGGTCGTTTAGTTTTTCTTGAAGATTTGGTAATACGCAATGAAGATGAAAGCTTAAAAATGTAATACATATACGAAAGCCAAACTTTTGCAAAAGTTGCAGCTTTCCGGAGCAAACAATTTCATCTCGATTTTTCTGATTGATTGAGTGAGGACACGTCATATACTTCTAAATAATCTCATACACAAGTATAACCATTGTTACGTAATTATACAAAAATCTTTAAAAACGAAAAAATTAAAGCGAGATTGGTCCCAGCAGTTCTTTTGAAACATTTTATAGACCACTGCCAAAATTTTAATAAGAAAATATACGTGTCTGAATTGCTATTTAATTAGCCAATAAATTATTTTAGAATTAATTTGTTAACTCTTACTTTCTTTTAGGTTAGTAAAATAAAATTTAGTAATCGTCCTTGAGATTTTTGGGGATTTATCCGTTTTGTGGTCTCCTGTGTCTAACAAATTAGGTTTCGAAGTGGTGTTTGTCGGTCCGTTTATGTCTTCTCTATATCCCAAACGGTTTAACCAATTCGAAATGAAACTGCATATTTAAGTTTTTTTCACAAATTAGGAGGTCCCCAAATTAAAGTGAAAATCGGTCAACACAATCTCAATTCCCATGGACCAGAAAATTTATGCAAAACTATTAGTTCGAAATGTTCCAAAAACAAAAATTAAGAAAAAATTAAATTTTTAAGAAACTAGCTTAATAGTTTCCCAAAATTCCTCGTTTGTAAAAGAAAGTCTTTTGTTGACCGCAATTTATTATTTTTTTTTTTTTAACTTTTTCCAAAATGTATTGTGATATTTTATTCTTATTATAAAATAACCTCCCTAACTTCTTTACAATGTTTTATGTACAATATCTGGTCTATCTGGTTCAGATTTCGTTTAACAATGTCGATTCTTGCTTGATAAATTAGAACAATTCATTTCAACAATTTAAAGATAGTAATCACTTCATCAGTATTCCTTTTCGAATACTATTCTATTACGTGGTCCGCAGCTTAATCTGTCAAATACTTAATTAGTGACCATTATCCATTATCCATAAGGTTAGTAGTTTTTGTAACGGACTTGGAAGATCTATTGAGTTTTGCAGACTCTTGCTGACTCTTCTTGAAAGAAAATCATCTTTTTTACTGCATATCTTACAAATCTCCAGTTAGATTTATGCAAAAGCGAAAAACAAATTTCTCCCGCCCTATGAATAAGAAAACTAATTACATTCGTTTAATTCAATTTAGAAATATTTATTAATTTATAGATATTCCCAATTGACCAAATTACAATAAAATACGAAAACTCTACAGGGAATCCAAATTTCTACCTTTAAAAATCGAATATATTGGGCCCCAATCGAAAATCGATTATTGTAAATTTTCAACACAATGCAATAAAAGCTGATATCGTTCGTTAAATGGTCATTATTATTATTGTTCTTTATATGTACTCCAGAGAAACTATAAATGTGAGGAACACACTTCCTTTCTTCCTAACAATATATAAAAGCAAAATACATCTGTTAATCTTTATTTCTCCTTCTCGATTTCCTTAAGAAAATCACACAAAAGTGTCATAAATTCGAAAGTTAAATGCGTCTTCCAGATTTTCTATATTTTATTTTCGACATACAGGGGAGAACGAGTGGAACACATCTGTGATTTAAGAAACATTGAAATGATTTTATTTAACAATATTTTTTTTGACACACAGTAAAAAAAACAGGAATAGGAAGGGGACGAAAGCAACGAGGAAAATCGAAAAAAATTACGTGAACTTATTTTTTTATTGCCTCAAAGAAAGCAACAAAAAAAAAATGAACAAAAAGAAAGTTTTGTGTGTGAAAAGTAAGATGTCTTTAAAAGCTGGGACACTTTTGTTTCGTCTCGAAAAACATATCGTGTTACATTTACATTTATTTTTTTTCGGGATCCAAAATAAATAAATAAAGTAGCAAAAAATATTCGTCGCTGTAGTGTAACAATAGCAATTGTACTCATATTGAAATCTCGTTTTTTATTTACAAAAAATATTCCGTTCAATTTAAGTACACACACACACACAATACACATCTTGAAGACATGATATATAATTTCGATTTTGTCATTTTCGTTTTTAAATTGAAGTATTATGTTATGCAAATATTTATGTCTACATGTTAATATTTTATTTAGATAGAATTTATAAAAATAAATTAGTGTCTTTTATCATCTACAACTCATTAATATTTTCTTCAAGTTGCAGACAAAAACATTTCTGTTTTGCGAATTCGAAAAATCGAATTTAATTTACGCGCTTTTACTCTATAGCCTCTCTAGATGACGATGAACATTTTTTTGTCAAAGGCGGATCATTTACAAACTAATAAACATTTTTACTTTTAAACGAAGTTATATGTATTGGGTAAGTTTTGCAACCGCGAAAAATTTTTGTTCCGCATTTTCATATTTCCTGAAGAATTGGATTTCAATTGACCCATGAACTTCCTGGGCCTGTCAAAGACTCTATGGGCGTACTTGGCGACTACAACCAAAAATGATCTACTGGTCATTTCTTACAATCATTAGGCCCATGGTCACCTACGCATCGGTTGTATGGTGGCCTAAAATTGAGCAGAAGGCAACGCAAACCTTATTGAATAAGGTTCAGCGTGTAACCTGCATCGGTGTTACGGGCTCAATGAAGTCATGTCCAACCGCGGCGGTGGAGACACTTCTAGGACTGACACCGTTACACCTGCATATTAAAAAGATGCTGCAATTATGGCCCTGAAAATGCAGGCGGAAGGAAATATAAAACCAGGCAATATGGTGGGTCATCTGGAAATCCTTAAGGAATTTCAGACAGACCATACCGTAGGAATGCCTTCCGACTGTATGCCAGCTAAACTGGACTTCCACAAACCATTCTGTGTTAGGTTACCTGACCGGTATATGTGGAGGGCATGGGTCCGTGGTATGGTTTACAGATGGATGGAATACACGGGAGTGGCACTACCCTCTCGAAGTCCTTGGTTACCAATGCCACCGTTTTTCAAGCAGAAGTACATGCTATAGAACTTTGCGCTAGGATAGGCATAGCAGAAGGCCTAAACGATGCAAAGATTTATATTGTATCAGACAGCCAATCGGCCTTAAAAGCTCTAAGGTCTTGTACCGTTAAGTCAAGGCTGGTATGGGATTGTCTGAAGGTTATTAAACATCTGGCAGGCTCAAATAAGATAACACTTATGTGGGTGCCAGGTCATACTGGAATCGAAGGAAACGAGGCAACTGATGGCCTCGCCCGTGAGGGTTCTGCCCCATTTATTTGACCAGAACCCTTCTGTGGTGTCACTAAGGGACACCTTAGAGCAGCGGTAAAACGCTGGAAGGATGTTCAAAAGTCCTCCTACTGGCGCAGAATTCCAGGTTTACGACAAGCGAGGAAATTTATATCACCTTCGTCTGTCAGGGTTAAGGAGTGTCTTGAACTTAGGAAACCTGAGTTGAGGCTGCTTACTCGCTTCCTCACAGGTCATGCCCTCTTAAGGTATCACCTTAAGAAGATGGGCCTAAGTACGACAGATGGATGCCGCTTCTGCGATCTGGAAGCGGAATCAGCGGAACATGTTCTGTGTCATTGCCAGCCATTTTCCAGCAAAGACTGCAACATCTAGGAGGAAGAACAATGAGCCCAGATAGTATGTATCTTGTACCGGCCAGTAGAATTATCAGATTCAGTAAGAGCCTGAATATTGGCTGGACGGATAATTAAGTAGGGTCCAGCACAATGGATGTTTTAGGTCGCGGTGCGAGGTGGCTTATCGCCCACATGGCCCTTCAATCAATAATAATAATACCCCATGAACTCGTCGATGAACTCATGATGAATTCCACAATGAGTTATCAGATGTTCAGTGTGCGCGCCAGATTAAAATCTTTTATATAACTTTTTTTCTTGATGAATGATTACGTGAATAGGAGCAAATATCTGTGTTTGTTAGTGGTAAGGTAACGTTCCTCACAAAAATACAATAAAATAATAAAAGTGTGCAATTGCACAGAGGCCCTAGTATATTTTAAGTTTTATTATCGATTTTCCAATTATTTATGCAGAAAACGAAATTGTTTTATTTATATTTTTACCAAATTAATAAATTTTATACAGCAAATAAAAAATTTGTTTTTATAATTTACTCGTAAATTAAATCAATATAGTTCTTATAGAATTCTAATTTAAGCAGTAAAAAGCTCTATATGTACTCAAGAAGTTTTTAGTAAAATAATTTAGATTTTATGTAACTTAAAAAAAAATATTTCTGTTTTGTTTAGAGATAAAATTTAAAAGTACATAAATATGTTATTGTGTGTATATGTACATGTGGCAAACATACAAAAAAAAAATCCTAGTTGAATAAATTATGAAATGTTTGAAGCTGTATATGTACATGTATTTAAATAAATTATATAATAAATTTTGTTAAATTTACTTATATGTACATACAACATACTACAATAAAATTAGAATAACCACGAAAATACAATGAACTGAAGAGTTAAGCTTTTTTCTTTTATTTAGTTTCTTAAATTGTTAGTCAAATCAGAGCAATAATTTTATATTTAATGAGGTTTAAAAAAAGGGTAAAATCACAAACATTTTTTTTACACACTTTCTATCTTAGGAGGGATTTTTAAATAAAAACGCCATCTTAATCAAAATTACGCATATTTTGTTATAATTATTTTAATATAAACCAACAATTAGGATTTTTCATAACAACAACATTCTAATTGAAATAAATCGTAATCAAAAATAAAAGAAGCAACAATCAATCAATCAATTCAACAAACGCGGCACAAATGCAAAAAAAACTGTGATATATGGTATGTAAATCATCTAATTAAATTAATGTCATATTCTATTGAGGCAAAAAACAGATCTAGATACAAAAAAAACGAACTGATATCAATTTCTACTATGAATTCAAAAACAAAATGGTTTTTATTTAATTTTTATTTAAAATATTTTAAACTAATAAAACAAAAAGTAAAGTAAGGCCTTGCTTTATCTTAAATAAAAAAACGGAGCCTTAATATTCTTGGAGCCAAAAGGAAGGTACGAAACACATATGTATGTATTTGGAGTACGAGCATGCATATTTGGTAGCTCTGGTCAAATCGATTCGAAAGCATGCGCTTCAATATTATTTCTAATTTAGCTATGATGCACTACGATAGTCTTACTCTTAACTTGTGGGTTTTGGTAAGATGCTTAATGTAATAGTATTTAACGTAATAATTATAAGACTATATAGTTGTCCATAAATAAATTAAAATGCATTATCTGAGCTTCCCCTATTCAAAATCGAATAAACGTGGGGTATAAGGATTAATTTTTGATTGATTGATTCGTCCATAAATTAAGGGATTGGAATGGATATCATTTATTATGTTTATTTATTTATTTGTTTTATCCATATCTTATTAATTATTGATAAACATTTCTTGTTTAGATTTAGGTATTTTATATATAACCGATGATCATTCATTCCTTTACTGAAACATAGATAATTGATTTTTGATTGATGATGATTACTATCGATACTCAATTCAAAATGTTTTTGATGTTGGGTAATTTAATTCAATTAGATGGGATAAATAACTTATAAATACGATATACTAGTACGATATAAATACAGTAGTAATTCTCACGCCTTTTCAATTTTTCTGTATGGGGACTTATATTTAACACGCTTTTTCAATTTAATTTGAAACTATTAATTAAATTGGAATGCTTCTGTACTAAAATAAACTCATCGTGTAAAGACCATTTGTGCAGCCACAAACCCACAGACACATATGTATATGTATAATATCAACCCTCAAATATTTGTACGTGCTGTGTTATGTTTTATTAAATAAAATAAAAAATATTTATTAGATTAAATTTAAATGATGCATTACGTTTATGTTCGCTTTTTTTTTTTTTTTGTATGGAAATAACAAAATTAGGGGAGGGCACTTAACACAACGATCAGTCAAAAAACTGAAAATATTTTTTAATGCACATATAATATTATGAATAACTAATTTAACTTACCTGTCGCATGTGCGGCTAACAAATCTTTTGACGTAGAACCAGGTTTGGTCGCATTGACACCTAAAGCACTAACACGAACGGAAAATCTTGCACCTGACTTTTGTCGTTTTTCATTTATACCTTTATACAACCAAGATATGGCACATGGTATAGCACCTAATTCATTGGCGGCCGATGCTATTGATCCAAATATGGTTTTTGTTTGCCCTAGAAATATAAAAATAAATATGTATAGTATATAACTTTGTACGTATTATATTTTATGTAAAAATAGAAGAGCTTCAAAGTAACCTAATCCCATGCGGTTTTATTCATAATCAAAATTACAACAACAGGAAAATTGTTGGTTTCTCATTAAAGAGCACAACTTGTTTGCTCGTTCTTGTATCTTTCTGTATTAATACAACAGAAAAGCATGAAATAGAAACAGTATACCAGTACCTCATCCCCGTTCTTTAGTCTCTTAACTTAAATTTTATTACACATATCCCTGGCAAACAGAAGGAAAATTTTACATTACACATCGACACATAAGAAAAATATGTAAATTTTTTTATCTTCGTCTTTAATTTTTATCATGATTTAAATGTTGATCCTGTTTTCTTCTCGCTGTCTCTCTCTCTCTCTCTCTCTCTGCGTGAATCATATCAAATATATAAAGGGTGTCAATCTACCCTCAGGGGTTGTAGATGATTATACTTTTTGTATTTTTATTTGAATTTAACTCGAGCGATATACCAAAGAAATATATCTCTATCTGCTTTACATAGGATCCAGAAAAAACCTATTTTATACTTTTCAACATACTATATGTAGCTATATATCGACAACATTGAAAATACAATTCTGAAGATGTGCGTATAGAGATATTCTCATCAATATCCTTTTCTGTTTTTTTTTTTGCAACAGGATATTCAATTTACGATTGTTTGTGATATGTTTTTTTAGGTTGGTGTTGTTGTTGGTGGGGCATTTAAATTGAAATTTACTTGCTTTTTTAGATTCGGGATGAACCCTTTTTTTGGTATGGCTACGTGAAAGGAATACCAACTGGAACTACCTTTGTTTCTGGCGAAACATTTTGAATTAACTTACCTTGTTCAACAAACTTGTTTTCACAATTACTAAATCTATGAACATTATTTAGAAAACTAAAAATGGTTACCGAAATAATATCGTCACTTGTGTATCCGGATAAAAGATTAACGATCGATATGTGCTACTTGAATATTTTATCTGACATCCAACGTTAGCCAACGTTTCTTTATAACAGTATAGGTGGTCTGACGGGATTGTGTTTGCTCAGTTTAATTACAGAGAGCAAAATCTGATAGTTTTAGTAACTAATCGTTTGAGTACCATTGGTAATCGTGCTTTGGATCCTTTAGATTCACTAATAAATGAGTATATGGCTGATTATAATCGAGAGAACTTTCTTTCATGACTCAAAACCAAACATTATTCCCAACAGAGTTCGGAAATAATTACTGTAGTATTTGTTCCCATGTTATGTAAGTATATAACATGGGATACGTTTCCCCAGTTACGATTTCTTTCTAGAAAATTGATCATATTTTAAATAACGAAGTCGGGACTGGTTAAGTAGAAGTATAGTAAAGAATAAAAATTAAGGTCATTGTCAACCCAGTTCACGCGTTAATTAATTATAACAATCATGAAAGCCTTTCCTATTTCAATTATTTATTAGGAACTACTTGTGGGACCCCGAAAAATATTAATTTCTTCCTTATCCATGATTTAAATGACTACCTGTTAAACAAAAAACCTAAAATTGAAAGTTTTGTTTAACACTGATAAATTTTAAACATGTCGTACTCTTATTATTATTTTACCTCAGAGGAGAAAAAAGCCAAATTTATACTTCTGAACAACAACAAATAAAACTCTGAAAACTGTAGAATACTTGATCAAAGCGAAGTATGGTTCAGTTTTACTTGTTCACTAGGAAGCCAAACTGTCAAGTTAAAAGCGTTTAAAATAAATAGAAGCTTTCCAATTTAGCATCCAGGGTTGAAAAATCTGCTGTATCATTAACTTTTTATGGTCCACTGTCCAGTATGACTGGACTCTTTTCGAGAAATGTTTGCTTACTTGGTAGTAGATTTATTTGCAATAAAATGTACGCTTTGGTCAAGGTATTGCAGCTTCAAATTCACCAAAAATTATAATACACCTAAAAAGGGTTGAAGAAGGATAAGATAGCAAGACTAGGATTTTGAAAATGTATACAAATTTATTTGAAAACTTTTAAATTTTAAAATGATTTAGTAGTTCCATTATAGAGAGGAAGGCTTCTGTTTAATCGCTTATAACATGATAGAGTGGCCTCCGAGTGGGAAATGGTAGATTAAAATTAAATTCGTTTTGATCAAAGATTCTAACGGCACCATCTGGGTGATATTGAAAAGTGGAAAACTATGTTGCACAAACAATAAGAATTTACTAAATAAAATTAATTGTGTATGGTTTAATTTCAATTTACTTTATATATACATATATGTAGAATGATCCTAGTAGGGAAATTCATTCATTTACATACATTTTCCATTCTAGTACAACGATGATGAGGGAGTTTAACTCCCATTATTAATTATTATTAGAATAATAAGTTGTCATAATATTTACCTGCACCAGGATATCCTAAAGTTAATAAACATCCATCTGATCCTTCCAAAACAGCGGGTATCACCTCTGACAGTGCGGAACTACAAACATCCGTCTGAAAAGAAATTCAAAATATAAAATAACCAATACATTTTTCACGTAGCGTTAGTTTTTCATAACCATATTTTATTTTGTGTGTGTGTGCTTACATTAATAAATTTAAAAATGTGTTTTTCTTTTACATTCTACTACAATAAAATATTTTCTACCTCGTCCTCGTGTATATTATATCGACAAAACAAAGTCTGGTATAAAGAGAGATAATAAGACATGTGAAAACTATTAAGAATAAACAGAATAACTTTGCACAGTACAAGAAAAAGGGGATTGCAATAGGTTTATATGTACAGGTTTTTATAATTACCCATTCTGGTGAGTATCTGATATTTGTTCGTCTCGCTACGAAAAAAAGATTAAAAATAATACTCTTATTTTTTATGACGAGAATGAATCTAGTGGTGTACCATCTAATGAATTTCGGTTTTACTGTATCCATTTGTGTAAAATTGTCACGTATTTCATTAGGTAAGTTTTTCATCTTATTTATATCATGCCATCATTATCAATATTTTTATTATTAAATAATTTTCATTATAGGATTTTCCTTTGTATAAATTTATCAAAACATTTTGTAATAAAATATTAAAACAATAATAATATTTTACGACTTTCTTTGGCTGCGTTCAACTTTTCTCACAGGTTACCACCAAATCAGAAGCAATCTGGAAAAAAACTCTTTAAAATAATGAGCAAAGGATAAAAGTTTCAACATAATTTTAACGTAGATTTTCATCCTAGATATTTTATTTGTACACCTAAGTGTCAGCGAACTCATAGTTGCCTTCGTTCGTGCATTCGTTCTGAAATTTTTTAAACCAATCGAAGAAAGACGAAAGAAAAATAACGTTATTTTCAAGAAATACGATTAGAAAAAAAAAATCAGAACAAATGAAGGAACGAGCGAGGGCAACCATAAATCCGCTAACCCTACGTTATGACAAATTATTAATCGTTCACTAAGAATTTATTTGTTGCGCAGTAAGAATCGAATTAGAGATCGTAAAATGTGTGTGTCTAGTGGTATTTATGTCAATTACATGTCATGATAAGTACGTGTATTTGGAAAAAATTCAGAAATGAAAAACTATACTCAACTTTTATTAATACTATAAAACTTCTTAGAGGACAATAAAAATGGCATATATGTACCTTCAAATAGATCTTATAAGGCTGGCTATAAGTTGTTCAGAGTACAGTTAATTTTAGTACAATTTTTGAATTGTTAATAAACATGGACATATATTTTAAAACCGTCATAGAAACGCTTTAGAAGTGTATCACTTGCAAATCTGCAAAAAAAACAATACATCAATATTTCTTAAACCCGCAGACATATATCATTAAACGAATTTCCTAAGTTTGCAATGAGTTCTGGTAATAAATGGAAAGATAATACGATGAGTATTTCAAATTTTCCCATTTAATTATTCCATCTGAGTTCAGCCAAATGTCCCCAAAAACTAGACTAAAATTTAACGAAATTTTATTAGTAAATGAGGACTAAAAACAAACATTATTCCAGAGATATACGAGTACATATATATATTCATTCAATTTAATTGAAAGTCTAAATTTTAAGAATTTACTTAGATTATTGTAAAGTTCTTGTAAAGCACAAATATTTGTGACCAGAAAATATTTGCAATTTAACTGAAACTCACCCATTCTTATTGTTTATCGCTGTATGTAAATATTTGCGAAAACACCAAGTCCAAAAATAAATTCGAAAATGTAGATCAACAGGTGCCGAACTTGTAAAACTAAATTGCTTTAAAATAAGCTTTCTCCATAACAAAATACATTAGCTGATGCATTGAAAATTATGCTTTCGTGAGATTCCCAAACTTATAAAAAACTTTCAAGAAAACCTAAAGTTTAATTTTGATTTTCACTTAAATTGAAATCCTTTTCAATTTCCAATTACCGACTTTTTCAGTTCAATTTTTCAATTTTCTCGCAAACAGTATAACGGAACTACAACAGTTGCTATATGACTAAGTGTGTATTGTTTTATGGATTTCACCCCAAAAAAGAAATAAAAGTTATAACCCAAGCGACATCGAAATGAAGAAACAAAAACCAAACTTGAAAAACCTCCCGGAGTTTTTCATCTTTGGTTTTTGTTGTTTTGAAAGTTATAAATCATTAGATAATATTCGGTGTATGTATAATGTACATATATACATAAACACATACATACATAGTTTCTCTTAAGTGATCTATAACTAAAAGAATTGTTTTGGTTGTTGTCTTTTTAAACTCGACGAGACGAAATCTATCACCTTATTATGATAGGTAGGGTTGTATTTATATGAATTATATTCGTATGACTAAGTAAAAACAGTTATTGCCCTGTTTTTTTTTTGTGTGGCGGTTTAATTCGTAAAATTGTTTTTATTTTCGATTTTCGGGCGAGGGTGTAAAACGGAATCGACTAAGTGGAAATAAATTAATTTGATTTAGAAAGATTTATTCGAACCACTATCATTAAAGGGAAGGTCGGGGTATATTTATTTAAAGTGTTTTCGACAAAATGGATTTTGTCGAGTAATTTATCGATGCAAATAAATAAACCAATCAATCTATGGGAATGTGATAAATGTTGTTTGATACACGAGTTAAAAAAAAAATGTTCCGTCAACAAACAAAATAAATTGACACCAATTTGCTTGCACTGATATACGATGTGGATGTTGTTATATATACTTTACTTCCGGAACAGGATGCAAACGTAAAACACAAACAAAGAAGATTAACGATTCAATTATATGAAAACATATATCTGTGACTCGATTCATTTTCATCATGCATCCAAACTTTTTATCCCTTTATATTCGTGAAATAAATTAAAAATTTATACTCATCAGACAGGATCCAGGATTTCGTAGATAAATTAAATTACATTCAAACCCGACTTTCAGTCGCCGTAGACAGAATCACTATACTAATTTGTATATAAATATTCATAATAGAGTAAACGGGAAAATAACTTTTAAAATGGGGAAGAACGACAATGAATCTGCAATTTGTTTTTGTTTCAAAATTAATTTTTATTGTTTTTCCATAGTTTTAATTGCAAATTAAATAATAAAAAAACAAAAAATGGAAGGTTCTGCATGATTTTCAAATTTAACTTTCATTGTTATGTTTGTTTGCTTGTTGGTTGATTTTTAGAAGAAAATTAGATTAAATATAAATCAAGGTTAATGATCAGGATTCGGGTTTATTATTTTCCGTTCAACTATTTTGGTTTTAAAGTCAAGGTTCTAGAGCGATCAATCACACTTAAGCATTTGTTTATTTATATCATCTACAAAGACGCGAACTTTTTTATTTTCGCACTCAATGAAATTGAGATTTTCTCTAAAATCGAAGCACATCATTTTCAAAAGTTAAAGACGTTGATTGATCGGGAGACATGCATTCCTTAAATTTAGAATTATCCGCATAGCATGCCCCACTATCTTCTTTAATTATTTCTAGGTAAGAAGTTGCTTTGTTTGCGCAAGTAATCTCTAGCAGATTCCAACCCATTAGGAGTATGTTCAGTTTTGCATTAAATTTCCCATCACAATCCGAGCTTGCTTTTATATTTTGATGCACTCTAAAATACCCGTAGTATTCGCACAAAACCCCTGAACCTCAATTTTAAATTGTCCGAACGGTATTTCCTTCCTTGCCAATTTACGAACCAATATCTGTTGCTTTCCGATCGCACTCATTTCCCGCATTCTTCCGTCTCACTGTTAATATTACAATTACCGAACGCTAAAAATAATAAAATATAGTTAGTAAATAATTTAATATAATTCGTAATGTACTTACCTGATTCGATAGTGATCGACACTAAACAAATTAGCACAAGCAAATATATAAACATAATATATCGTATTATATTGAACTCAATTTGATTTCAACAAAACCAATCTAACGTTATAAATAAAGTTAATTATCCAAACCCGAGCACTTAATGGTTATTATCATAACCAAATTGTCGAATTAATTTAATTAATTCGATAATTGGATTCTATTTATTTATGTAAGTATATACATACATAGTACATTTGAACACCATTTTGCAATGAATCATCATTTGCAATTGAATAATATTGTATATTCGTAACTAAAACTTTATTTATGTCACAATATGAAAGTGACAAAACGAAAATAATTGTGTTTTATTGTTAAAAATGTTTAATTGAAACATAAATCCATAATTTTCCCTGCAAACGATATTTTACTAAAATTGTTTAGTCTTTAATTCAAATAAAGTGTAAAACTTTATTATGAACGTTTAAAAAATGTTTTTCGGCGATATAACTATTATAACAAAAATTACTTTGCTGCGCCGGGCGTCACCCCCTTAGAAGTGAAGAAGCTACTAATAATGAATACAATGAAATTATGAATCGTTACGAGTAACCGATCACTGAAATTAAAACAACTTATCCAACGTCATCGGTGGTTTGGCGTCTATTGAAGTGGGTGGGGGGGGGGGACCAAAGTTGAGTAGATTAATCTACCTGCTCCGTAACCTTCCAGTAGGATGCGCAGCACGTGAGCTGTTCAGGTCATGTATTAGGCAAATGCGTGATGGGTACCATTGTGTAAGGGGTAACATGTTCACAATTCGCAAGTGTACGTGCTGCCTCCTCGTGGCAACCACTAGTAACTTATGCCATTTAGCACATTTTTGGCCATTTATCACAGGCTAAAGTACGTAGCTAAAGGAGACAATCTTGACAAAAAACCACCCTAATCTAAGGTTGAACAGCTTATTCCGATATTTGAATGGCTGATAGGTTAATCAGTCCAAAATATGCGGACTCTGGATACCAGGCACCCTCCAGTTTTATTTAGCCTTCCTGTAGTAAAGCTGGGTAACCTACAGGCGATTTGCAATCCCAGCAACTCGTAAGAGTAAAATCAAACGGAAGACGGGGCAGGGGTAGGAATATACGGGAGTGGGACAGCCCTCTCGCAGTCCTTAGGCCAAAATGCTACCGTCTTTCTAGCGGGAACACATGCTGTAGTAAACATCTAGGAGGGAGAGCAATAAGCCCAGATAGAATGTATCACGTACCAGCTGGCAATATTATCAAGTTCATTAAGAACCTGAATATTGACAGGACGGATAATTAAGCAGGGTCCAGCACAATACATCTTTTAGGTCGCAGTGCGAGGTAGCTGATCGCTTACTTTTCCCACTAAAACGAAGTTATATTTCAAGAAATAATGTATCAGATTTTCACATTTCTCGACGAATTGGTCGATAAACATGAAGGTAATTCGGCGGGTCAAACTCTTGGCACAATGATTAGTAAGGACCGCCGGAATACCATCGTGACCAGCGCCCTTTTTAAAATTAAGATTAAGCAAGCCATCACGAACTTTCTGCTCAGTAAATTTAAAAAAATTAAGGTCCACGGAACTGTGAGCGCTTGAAGACATGATAGAGAGCATCGTGGCTGGCTGTATACTGAGGCAAAAGCTAGTAGATCTCCGAGGGTTGACTAGCGACGGAGTTCTGGTAAGATATAAGAGAAGGAAAACCAACCACTTTTCTTTTCCTATTTATAAAACTCCAGAAATTTTTTGGACTTGATGTCAATTCCTCCTCGATACGCACAACATATTGGTTATATAAAAACCAATTTAAACTTTAAGCTCTTAGAGGGCTTTATCAAAATCGGGATAAAATTGAACTCCGTACCGTCTGTATAATGAATGGAACTTATTGCGGCGTTTCTCCAGATTTAACAACCTATTTTATGTTCCATGGCTCCCGAAAGCCGGGTTGTTTTTTTAACAACGAAACGTATCTTTCAATACCACTCCTGAGAAGGTCGTTAAATATCAAAATAATGTTATTTAAATTATGGCCACGTTTGAGAACTCGTTTAAGGAAGCGTAGTCGTCATTTCTGAAATTAAAATAAAACTTGTTAGAAAAAGAATCAGTTGTACAATTTACATGAAAAATGTTTATCATAATCGGTATGCGGTAGATGCTCTGGGAACCAGTGAAATCCAGACATGACCCGTATCTTTCTCATAAGCATAATAATGTTTTTATTTTAGTAAACACTTTTCAAACTAAACTTGCAATTTTGTCAAAGCTGAATAATATAAACTGAAAAAATCGAAAACGCTTTGTCAAACATTAACGATTTACACATAATATTCATTTTTTTTTTTTTCATCAGTAATAATTTTGAAGCAGCTGAGAGAGATTAAAAAGGATTCTGGATTTAACTAAAATTGGTTTCATTTTAATCGTAAATATTTTATCCAAAGTTATTTTGTTTTTGGTTCCGCGTTAATCTGATAAACTAATCGAAAAATAATTAATTGCCTTTTAGGACTTTAGTTTTGAAAATAAAATCAGCGTTGAAACCTCCAGATATTGTGTTTATAAGCTTTCAAACAATATTAGCCTTCAACATTTAATTCACAGACAATTTAAATATAATTGTTTCATGCATTAACTTTGGCAAACAAATATTCAACTTTCGTTTACAGCTAATTAACAAAACTTTATTGCCAATAACAATAACTAAACGAAAAAACCAAACCAATAAAAATCAACAAAACGGAAACTTTCCACATTTTCCGTATGTTTTGTTTTCAGTTCTCTATAATTATTCATTAGAAATGAAAGAAAAATGACCAAACTTTTCGCTTTCGCTATTGAAATGAAAAAAATCAGCAAGCGAGTTGGATAAACAACCAACCATGTTATATTTACGTACATTACATACAAATAAACAGTAAAACCACTTTTGATTGCGAGAAAATCAATGATGAGATTTGGTTGTTTTTGAAATGCAACTATAAAATGTGTTTTCCTTCTGTTTTTATATTTTGTTTTAAATAGTTCATAGATGTTGAAAATAAACATAAAAAAGCTCTTTTCGTAGTAAAAAGCGCATACTCATTTTGGAATGAAATATTTTTGCGGTTGTTTTTAAATATTTTTATGGCTGGACATATCCACAGGATTTTATAAAGACTTTTTTTATTTAACAACGGTATTTAATATTTGGTTGGTTTACATATTTACTTTATACTTATGAAAAATGATGAAAAATTGTTGTTCGGTTTCATAATTACTCGTACATACATGGATAAAATTGTAAACGCATAAATCAAAAAAACCTCGTATTCCGCAGCAATTAAACTCCCCAAAGTCAATTTTAAATATGTATGGTTACAATCTTAACCCTGTGTCAGAAAATATTCTAATCACTCCCAAATGCCATTTAAATACATATATTCACATCATAAATAATTTTTCTTCGTTTTCATTCACCACATTTTGGATTTTGTGCGTATCATAATGATACCCAAATTAAGTCACCACATCGAATGGCACCAATTCCACAATAATCCCTTTTATGTATATAATATATTTGGATGGGGTATATGAGCATCCTTAAATATTATTATTTCTGGTCTAATTGTTCCCTGGAAACCTATTTTCGTATATTTTTCAAAGAGGTCATATTTGTTGTCTATAATAGGTATACGACAATGTGTTTCGCATTCGTAGACGACACACAATGTTCAAAATAGGAAAATACAGGAAAATTTATTTATAAAATGAAAATTTAAAAGGATATATAGTATACAAGCATATACAATTTATACATACATTTTGTAGACGAGTACAAATTCGAAAAATATACGGAGACATGGTAAAGGATCAAAAAGGAAATATGAAAATTGTTACACACAACTTTCCTTTACACAGGAAAATTCATTTGATTTTCATGTTTTTGTATTCTTCTGTAAATTACCGCATTGCGTATAGGAATTCCTTTTGTCCTATATATAAATATAAACTAATATAGATAAATGTACGTACTATAAGTAAGGACATACGGATGGGTTAGAATAAAATGAGTTTATCGATTTTATATCTGTTAAACAAATTTTAAACCCACACCCGATATTATCCTGTCAGCTTAAGTCATCATAACCTTATAATCCTTTCGTTCAAAAAATATATTTCATTATAACAAGTCTATTCACTTTTGAAGCACTTTAATCCAGTTCACAAAAATGTCAACATAAAATGCCATCACACATCATAAAAATTAAACACTACTTTACGGAAAAATGGAATAATAAAACGCGACATTTTTCCGAATGACCACTAAACTTTTTTGTTGTTCTATTTGGAGCACACAAAATAATATCCTTTTCATTATGATCAAAAAGGGTTATTTATATGTGTACGGAAAATGTTAAGGGTAAGTGAAAAATGCAGGCGGATTATATTAAATTTTATTATTTTTCAGCACACCAGTGAATACTATATATATATATCAATACGAAATTTGAAAATATAGGGGAGCCGAAATGATGTGTTAGATTATGTTTAATAATTGAAATTAGAATTAGAAGATTAATCTGTGATTTGTAACAAAACAAAAAAACTTAAATTCTTACTTACTTGGGTATCGTCTGTTGTGAATAAAGAATCAAACGCAAACATTTTTGGTGCGGCCACCATTGGGCCGCGTTCTTGTGTTGTTCCTCCAGGAGACGGTGCAGAAATTGATGAAGGGTCGCTTAGTGTTACTTGTCTTTTTTTTTTGTCGATCGACAAATAGCTTGCTACAGTGGTGTCAGGCGGATCATCCGATACTCGTAGCATCACTTTCACCTAAAAATAAAAAAAAATAACGGTTTAGTATCCAATCCGGAATTTTTTTTGGCAGTCGGATAAACTGCTGCAATATATTCCAATAGATTTTTCAAAGAGACAGTGGACGCACACATATTCTGATCTTAGAAAAGGTACCCCCAAAATTATATTAACCAAAAATTGGAATTTTGGAAGTTTTTATTTATTCCATATATATTTTGTACATAGTCTATGTATTCCGTAGAATCCTAACCGCTTCGGGCGAAATAAAAAAAATATATAATTTTCTCGAAATTTTTTCAAATGTATCATTTTATTTTATATACATTTACATCCTCCATTCACAACCTTCCTTCCACTCTACTAAAATAAAATATAAATTGTATGTACATAGTATCACAGAGAAATAAATAGACATGAATCCTGAAACGGAAAGTGGAAAATTATTGTAAAATTCCTTAAGGCAAATATTGTTGAAAGTAATAATAAGAGACCGAAGACGAATACAATAAGAAGACAAAATTGAATGCCAGATTGGGTTGAGGTCAGCTTATAATAGATACTTTTTGGTATCTTTATGAACAAAGATTTTTCTTTTGACCGCAAATTGGTATATGCTTACATAAATTTAAGTTTGTTAGTAAATTTCACGCTCTTTTAAAGAGAATGCCTTTCGGACATTTTCTCTATTATATAAAATTAAGTGGGCAAAATCTTTATATACAAAAATTCATTTTCATCCCTTAACATACAACCCCTAAATATCATGTTCTGTCATACAGTATGTATACGTATATTCATTTTCGAATGTACCTATACTTATTTATGAAAGAATGTAAAGTTGAATTTAAGTTTAGATAATTAAAAAATGATAACGAAAATTATAATAAAAACAATAAATAAATAATAAAATTAACCCACCCTTGATTCTAACCCCGAATCCAACCAAATTAGGTAGAAACACAGGTAAATAATAGGTACATAAAAAACACAACAAATAATGTATTTTTAACTGAAATGGCGTGATTTAGGCAATTATATGATGTTGTTACTTCCATTTCACATTATTACGACGAATATTACGCAAAATGCAGACGATTTTGAACAATTAGCCTGTTTGTTTTTAATACTGTATGTATTTATAACAGCGGGGTTAAGTTATTTATAGTCAAATCGTTCCAAGTTCCTATGGTGTTTTATGTAGTCCTCAGGTATAGTGTAGGTGTAGTAGATAAAAAGGTTCTACAGCATATATATTGTATATATAAGTTTTATATATAATTTATGTAATTTTTATAAAATAAGATGCTTATCTTACATTCGGTTAGTTTGTTTTGTATTTTGTTATGTTGGAGGGCAATGGAAAATATAAATATATTTAAGTGGTTGGTTTAAGAAATAAAAAATTTTTTCGTTGGTGTTTATACATATTTTAATTTTAATCATTTTATTAAATATAAGAATTGCAAGTATACTATACTTTTCATAAAGACAAAATACATTTTTAGAATTGAACGCAATAAGTAACTTCTAAATAACAATTCAGATTTCCAATATTTTGAAATTTACAATGACATTGTCTTGGACACCAAATTCCAAAATATACACAAAAAATATATCTCGAATAGGCAAAATTTCAATATTTCATAAAAAAATGTTTTATTCTGAAATCATTGGTGACACTCCTAAATTTAAAATAAGAAAAAATGTAATAACATTATAAGAAGATATTTTGAAGGGCTTTTTAATGTTCTTCAGCATGTGGATGGAAAATGGATTCTAAAACAGAAATGGGATTCTAAAATGATATGTTCTGCCAAGTAAGGAACTCGGTTAGTTTTTTTTAGGAAAGGATTAAAATTCGTTTAGGATGATTTTTTTTTCCTTATTAATATATAGGGTTTTTTTTATAGAGTGACACAAGTTTAAATCATAATAAAACAAAGAAATATATTTTTAATATCAATGAAACGGGCTTTATTGTATAGAAAATTGTATGACATTAATGTTTAAATATAATTTCGGCCATGTGGCCGCCACGGCTGGCGCGGACAAGGCGCAATCTGGAACCCCAATTTTCACAAACTTTTCGCAGCATTTGCGGCCGTATTTCGCCAATAACTCTTTGAATGTTGATTTGCAGGTGTTCAATTGTCTCTGGTTTATCGACGTAGACAAGTGACTTTACATAACCCCAAAGAAAATAATCCAATGGGGTTAAATGTTAAATCCCACGATCTTGGTGGCCAATTAATTGGACCATTACGCGAAATTATTCTTTCATCAAAAGTTTCTTTGAGTAAATCAATTGTAGCGCGCGCTGTGTGGCATGTGGCTCCATCCTGTTGGAACCACATATCAGCAACATTAATGCCAGCTAAACGAGGTACGAAAATGTTTTTACTCATGTCCCTTTATCGCTCACCATTGACAGTAACATTCTGACCATCATCGTTTTTGAAGACATATGTATAATGGCCCCGCCAGCATAAAGCGCACCAAACAATAATTTTTTGTGGATATAATGGTGTTTTGACAAAAGCTTGTGGATTATCCTCACTCCAAATCCGACAATTCTGCTTATTTACGAATACCCATTCAACCAAAAATGGGCTTCATCGGAGAACAAAATTTTGAATGGAAATTCAACATCAATATCAATTTGTGCTTCAGACCCCCCCCCCCCCCAGCGAATTGGCAACGCATAAGATGGTCGTTTAGCATTAATTGCTGCACAAGTTGAATCTTGAAAGCTTTTAAGCCAAGATCCTTTCGTAAAATCTTCCATAAAGTGGAAGGACACAACCCCAGTTCCTGAGAACGGCGACGAATTTATGGATTTGGATCTTCTTCAGTGCTTTACTGTACAGCGGCTACAGCTTCTTCAGTGCGTACTGTTTGGCGTCTCACGGGATGCACATTATCATTAAGAGTAAACGTGGTCCGAAAGCGATCTATTGTTATTCGAATTGTACGCCATAAAATGGACAAAGTGCACGATAAGTTTGACGAACAGAACCATTATTTTGATAAAAACTTTCAACAATTTGCAAGCGTTGCTCTGATGTAAGTCTATCCATAATGAAATGTCAAACCAAACTAAACAAAAAGCAACTATCATCTGTTAAATGGGTTGTCAAATAAAACAGTATTGCCAATTCAAAGTTGTGAACCTATAAAAAAACACCCGTTATATGCACAACCGCAGACAAAGATAATTTTTTTATTGTGATGGAATAGGAGAGGTAAAGGAAATTTACAAGGCACAACACATATACAAATACGTACAACATAACACCCAACCGTACCATTTGTTCTTGTCACCACGGAGAATCGAACCTGGGACCTCCGGTTGATAAAGCAAGCGTTCTACTTACTCTACAAAAATGCTACGGAATTTGTCATATTCCAGAATTTCATCCAAGTAACAATTTAGAATCCCATTTCCATCGTACGTGCTGAATTTCATCATAATGGGTTAAAATATAAACAAATTTCTTCCTAATTGACCACATCCCAGAACTTCATTTAAATACAAATCGAATAGTACAAATCGAATTTCATCGTAACCGAATAAGAAATAGCCAAGTTCCTTCCTAGTTGGTCATATTCTCGAACTTCATATAAAAATCGTTTTACTGTATAATCCCATATCCTTTCTATTTTGACATTTTCATATGTTTTTAATGATCAAAAGTCTTTTAAAATTTCTTTTTATATTGTTATATAAATTTTACTTATATATAATTTACATATATAATTTACTACAGAATAAAAATTTTTTGGGAAACAGTAAGAAATGTGAGATAAGAAGCAACATTTTTAGGAGAAGTTTTGTTTGGAGAAAAATAAACATTACTTGAAATCCTTGTTATAAAACAAAAATATAAAATTGAAGCTGACCAAACATTAGAAAAATATAAATTTTAATTTGGTAATGTAATGCCATCTCTTGTTTGACACTCGATACACTGCAACATGTAAGGTGTACGCGTTATACTTTACATGCAGAAGCACACATATTTTATTCATATAGGCCTGTCATATTTATCATGCAAGTAGTATTTATCTTATACTAATTTTTTAGATGGTAAAACTACAAAGTTTCTGGATCATCTAACAATAAAAATAGTTAAGGTAGGTTAAGAAAGTTCTACCAATAAAAGCAACAAAAAAAAACACAGGACTCTATTAGTGCATTTTTTATTCACTATGCGGAGCTGCTGTTAAGAGCCGTCATATACAATAAAAGTGCCTCCCGATAGTGACTCTTTATAAATAAGTATACGTAATTTGACGTTAAATAAGTTTAATTTACCAATAAATAGCACGTCAAATTTAAATGTAGGTACAGAAAATTGACTGCTCCGCACAGCATCTATCGGGCGCAAATAAAACACCGCACTATACAACGGCTGACAGATGAGTGCTTTAATTTCTTTGCTTATTGTCATATCTAATTAGGACCAAATTGAAACTATCTCTTGGTATCTCAACTATGATTTTGAAACTATCTCTTGCAGATATACTATCAAGAGACAGCCTGATATATCTAACAAAGACTATACGGCATGCAAAAAGACATCGGTAAAAAAACGGTGTTCCCAAAAATATATCAAAAACTTTTAGATGGTAAATACTTTATAACAAAAGAAAAGGATGCGAATTAATTTATTATTATCAAATAAAAAAACTATAAGTAAGCCTCGAAATTAAAAAAACACTAGTTTATGTGGAATGAAATACATGGATTCTGCTTGGCCAAGCAGAATTCTGCAATTTGTTGCTATTTCTAATTTTGCTGCGAATCAGTAGGTCATTTAACAAAATTGTACATTAAAATTAAATATGTATCAAATAAATGCTACAAAAAAAAATTCGGCTTGCCAAAAAAAACGCTCACGTAGTTCACCCAAATTCCTGCCTGCAGCACTGCTAGCAGAAATTCTGCTCATGTGTTGCCAGTATAAGCCTTCTTGAAATTTTGTTGAGAAAACAATTAGATCTGCTATAAAATTATTACGCAAAAATCGATATCTATGTAACATCCTCACAATTTTGAACCAGAAGCAAAATTATTTTTTTTAGGATTTGAATTTTTTTTTTTTTTTTTTTCGTGCAACCCTTAACATTGATTTTTAATTAAAGCAAAGCAATAAAACGTTCCAGTATAACCTAAATTGAATCTGGGAAAAAAACTGAACCAAAAAAAAAAATGTAATCATAAAATAAAAATTAAAATTTATTTATATTTTGCGACATTTTACTTGCGGGTATTTTTCAAGTATGATGGGGCATGGAATAACCGAAAAAGGATTTTTAAACGAAAATTTTTATACTCGCAATGATGTTGATTTTTTGCTAGCTACTCGGGTGGAAAAAAAAATCATAAAATGAAAATTAGATACTTTAATGTTAAATTTTTATGATTTTGTATCCTTATTCATAATTCTAATTTGCCTTAAGTTATTTTTGAAATTAGAAAATTCATGTGGTGTAGTGTATCTTTATTTTGTTTATAGTATATTTAATAACAATTTTTTTACCAAGAATATCGTGTTTAACTCACGCTATTTTTCTATTAGAGCAATATTTTTTTATTATGTAATTTTCAAAGCGGTGGTAACGTAATTGTTGTATGCAATATAATTAAATTGAAATTATAATCGTATAAATGTATATATTATAATATAAAATATTTTTCTGTAAGTACATAATTTATGATTTATGGTTAAGCATTTTTAATTATTTAATTACTGGCAAAGTGTTGAACCACAATTGTAATAAAGCGGCGCTCACAATGACTTGGCATAAAAAATATTAGTTTATTAAGGTAAATATACCACGGTAATTAGTAGCTGTAGGTAACTAATAATATTAATATCAATTAAGATATAAAACTTTGTGTTCGATATATTGTATTATTGAATTTATTTATTAACTATATCGGATTTTAATGGAATTTTTTAACTACCACACCTTGATAAAAAAAAATTTCCTCGCTAATAGTCGAAAATACCCTCTTTAATATTAAATATAATCACTTAAAATACAATATCTTGATGGATTACATAAAAAAATAGTAGTTGGTGTATTCACGAATTAACAATTTTTAGTTATTCATTTTTATTAATTTTACTCACGACATAGAGAATTACAATTTTTTGATTAATTATTATTATTGTAGTGTAGTAGTTCCTACTTTTTAAAATAAATGATTTTTTTCACCTATCATCGTTGAATAACCCCTATAAATATATATGTATGAATGTTTGTTTATATTTTCGTACATAAATAGACTTTGATTGAATTTATAGCTTTAAATGTAAAATAAACATTAGCAAAATTTTTCACATAATTTATTTTTTTTGTTGGAGTTGGAAAAGTTTGTAGAGGAAGCATTTTTGTGCTACTTTCTTTACATGTACTACTGTGATCAAAAAGTAGTAGGTAACACTTTTTCATTTAAATCGCGTGGACCTACCCAAACGAGTAGAGTACCCTAACAGACATATGTGTCAAATTTTTGTGCCAATATATTTAGTAGTTAATGAGATATGCTTGTTTACTGGCATCTAAAAAAGAGCTTTATTCGACTTTTAGAACAATTCAACAAAGAAGTTGCATCAAATTTTGCTTCAAAATCAACTTTAACAACTGTTTAGAAGACTGAAATAATGAAATTTGAATGTTTTTGCAAATTGGAGGTGACCCTAATTATACCATTTTTAAAATTTAATTAATTTTCTGAAATATTTGTCAAACATATTTATAATAAAAATCCACTCATTAATTAAGAACACCCAATAAGCTTTTTTTAGTTAGTTTTAAATTTAGTTCGTTACAGTCACGTTTAATGCTCTAAAAAATTTCTAGGAAAAATAAAAATCATATGGATACTGAAATTTAACATAAATCCATCGTTTATTTTATTTAAATAATTCAATGCTATCGACAATGATTTGTTGTTTAAAATAAGGCAGAAAATTATCCTTGCAGCAGTAATGTTACACACAAAATTTTACTTTGGTAATATTTTGTTCGTTGCCTTGGAAACAATAGATTTTAAAGTTTATTTTAGTAGAACCCAGTGATTTATTTTTGTAGTCTATATCTACTTTACAACACAGTTAAACTACCAGTGTTACAAATGTCAGTTTCAAAGCAATAATATTAAGCAATATTGCAATTTTAGCTGGTTACATGTGTTTGCGGAAGAAGCCATTACAAAACTTGTATGATTGGAGCCCTCGATATGACGCTTACAGAATTGTTGCACAATTTTTTAGTGAAACTTAAAAATTTGGTGTTTGTTTAACATACTCGTAATATATACAAATTAAAAAAACCTCAGAAATCGAACGATGATTTTCGTAACGAAATTATTAAAAATTTAATAAATACTATATTCAAAAATTATTACACAGTTTAGAATGAGACTGACAATATTCAGTACTTTATTAATTTTTTGTTGATTGTTAATTAATTCATGTAATTTCTAATATGCTACCGGTGATTAGACCATTCTAAATGTGTTTTTATTAACACGAGAAGTATATTAGTATTTAAGAACAATTATTCAACGAAATTGACTAATAGACCAAATTCTATTTCTTAACAAAAGTATAAGACATCACATTCACATTATTATCAACAAATTTGTCATGAAAGAGTAAGACCGTTCAAAAGTTGATTGCCTTATGTGGGATTTTCTGGTAAGAAATATGAATATCAAACAAAATTTCAATCTTGTTTGTCACACATTTTCATAAAACATTTAACAAATTTGATAATGATGATGATGACATTTATCATTTTAAATTAACCCACCTCCTCTTGTGTATATTTACTCATTTGGACTATATGAACAACCCTATTAATCAAATCCGGTGAAATGAACAAAAAGTGGAAAGAGTTTTCGCGAGGCAAAATTAATGTTAAAAATTTCCAATTCATCAAAATTTGATTAATTTTCGGCACCAAAATAATAAAATTTGATTGATTGTTGTATATATTTTAACAATTATATTGCAATATAGTGTACTATATTTTACGAATATGTAATATCGTCAATCAATTTAAATTACAAAGGCGGAGCAAATTATTTTTCAACCCCTCGTATTTTTCATTCAAAGTTAAATTGTTTTAATAAATTAATTTAATGTAACAAAATAGAGAATACAAACAGAAGGGGTTTATGCTAATAACTATAATAACAAATGAAATTGCGCGACTTGAGTGTTAATTTATGTGTTTCAAAATTTGTATTTGAATGTGAGATAGGAACAGAAGGTTAAAGGGTTAATATTTTTTATTATGATTAATTAATAAGTTCTGTGTACATTCTATCTTTCCTAACTTTGTTGACTGAAAACACTTGTTTAAAATAAAAATAAAATTGTTTAATCTGATCTTACTACGGTGAATATTAATTAAATTTAAATTTAGAGGGGTTGAAATTTTTGTTTTTAAACCATTTATCAAATATTGATTGATAATAATGAAAATTGTACTTTACAACAATTTGTCAATTATTTCAAGGACGTTGCTGTATATTTGTATATGTAAGTCAACACTGGAAATATAATTTTCTGAACAAGGGATAAAGCACCATTAATTCACCCATCCAGCAACATTATTGTTTATGTTCATGATTTTCATTATCATTAAGGTTCTTTTGATATTCTATACGAACACAAGTTGGGATTGCAAAACATATCAAAATTCATAAATTCCTTTTATGTGATTATTATACACAACATAACATAACATTTAATATGTAAAATGTAAGTACATAAATATATTCATATGGTATATGGATATTTTCCCTATGTTGTTACATTGAGTGTTGTGGATGTAACAAAATAATTATCCATTGAGCTTTCCATTTTTAATATCTTTGTTGCTATTTTTAAAATTAAAATAATGGTTTTTGTGTGTGTAATATAAAGTACACAAAATATTGGCAACAAAATTACATTTATACATAACTCGTTGTTATTCTTGTAAATTAGAACTAAAAATTAGACTGTAATTTAGCGTATTTCCTTGACAAATTTACAACAACAATTGCATATAATAAATCCCCGCAAGAATAACGTTAACCTAAAAAAAATTGGGTTTAATTAAACATAATTCTAATTCTTGGTTATGATACCTGCCACCAGAGTCAAAATACATAGTAAATTTATATTTTATTTCGAAATGTTGGATTTTGTCAATTAAATCAAATTGGCTATTTTCTTGGAAAACAAATACACCCAAAATAATTCGAATTAAATTTTGGTCAACAAAATACGCTTATTGAAGCAAAAAAAGCAGGCTTAGCTGTTCCCTGTAAATCATATTAAGTACTGGAATATCTATATCGGTTTATATAAAAATGATTAATTTTTAGTTTTCTAAATTTGCGGAAATCTTTTGAGGAAGAAACAAGCTAATTTTAGTCTTTTACTTCGTAAAACAAAGTTTAGTTGCCATGAAATTTTTTGACCTTGAACATTTTTTGGATTCATCCGTTTTGGAGTATTCTTAGTCCGAAAAACTGAGTTTCGAAGTGGTGTCTCTCGGTCAGTCTGTCTCCTCTCTATAGCACAGATAAAACAAAAATCGAACCAAAATCGACCAAAAATTGAGAGGTCCAGAGAATTTTAGCGAAAATTGGCCAACCGGAAGTGACAGCTTCCGTGGACCAGAAAATTTATTTTGCAAATATCTCCAAAAATATAAAACTTATAAAAAATGTAAAAGAAAATTGTAAGTAATTTGCTTAATAAGATTCTCAAAAATCTCCGTTCTTAAATAAAGTCTTGTGTTGGTCATATCTCAATTATTTATTATAGTTGTATTGTTTTAATTTATGTTCATAAATTCTTGGTTTATTTTGAATAATTGTATAGCTTTTTTCAAACTCCGAAATTATTTCCAGCTGATAATGTTTGATTTTATTTTATTTCAGTTTTACTAGCATTAGTTTAGTGACCTCCATTTTTAGTAAGCTTTTATTTACTTTTCACAAGAAAAGTGACTCAAAATATGTGGAATGGTGAAAATCAATATTAAAGTTAAAATTATTATCCCCATGGGTTCGTTCGTTTATGAACCTTAATAATAAAAACTAATGCTAAAAATATTTAGTGTTGCATGATAAGTTCATGTTGTATCTTAAGAAAGAAAATTTAGAATCATTCACAATAATATTTAATTTTATCATGATTCGAAAATGATGTGATTAAATGATTAATGATGTTTGCTAATGGATGTTTTCTTGCGTGTTCCATTCCCATTTTTGGTTATACTACATGCACAAACACAAAAAATAATAATATAAAAATAAAATGTACCTCTTCCATACTGAAGATTACAAAAAAGCTTTCAAATATATTTTAAATTTTAATCTGAAATTCACTTTGGTAGACGTATAACAGCCACAATGTTTAATCTGATGAATATTTCTAAGTCTGTGGTTTTAAATAAAAAAAAGCTAATTCGGAATTTAAATTCAACACAAAAGCTTACTTACAATCAAATGACAGAAGGATAAAGATCAATCATATAGAACTAAGAAGATGATATTTTGAATAGAACAAGGCAAGTTACATATTAGTTTAATGAGGAAAATATGATATTTACAAATGAGCCAACAACAACATTAAGAAACTCATTTTCACATATTTCTTACTTAAAATGTCATTTCACAAAAACAGGATAAACACACAAGGGAACTGTTGAATGTATATATTTTATAACAAGGTTATTTTTATGCTTTTAATGTAATACATAAACTTCTAAAACAAAGATTTTCCACTTCATATTATTATATTATTGTACAAAATTGTTCATCGCATCAAAACAACATACATATTTGTTTGTACAATTACTCGTATAGTATGTACGAATATGTATGTTATCTGTTTCTTTGGTAAATTAAGAAGATTTTTTCAAACTTTTATAATTCTCACACATTTGTTATTATTATGAATAATTTTGTGCTTAAAGCTTGAGACAAACTTTTTTCGTATATTTTTTCTTTTAGTTATTTTGACTATATGGTAAATTTAATATTAAGTGATTATTTTAAGAAAGTTATATTTTTCAAAAGTTCTGTCTTTAAAATTAAAAGTTTAATTTTTCGAGATTTAAATATAATCTTAAAATAAAGCTAAAATAAATGGCTTTTAATTGGTTGAATAGTTGAAGTAAAATATCTGAGTTTTGTTTTATAATGAGCTTATGCACTTGGTTTGGTTTGATGCATTTGCAACACTCTCGCCATTTACTTTTAAAGTCTTTTCTTACGCGGTAGCCGAATCAAGGACACACGGCTATTAAGTTCGTTTTACGTGGATTATCTGCACATTGATTTCGTACACGGTAGAATAAAATACTAACCTGAAAGGTGGGTCATCCCATAAATGATGCACCTCATCAAGGGATCATAGAAGTGTTCATTTTCAACATCTATCGTTCGAAAAATTTCTTTTAAACCTGAAGTGAAACAATACGACAACCTACTTGCCTATCCTCCAAAGTAAACAAAACACAAAAAAAAATTCTCTCACGAATATTTCAAATCATTTAGGCTTCCTCTTATCCTCTTATCTATAAATCTAGATCTAATTATGAATTTAAAGTAAGAATCGGTCAAATCGATATCATGACATTGCTAGAAAAACAAATAATTCAAGGACCTAACGAAGCAGTTCGACGCCATTTTCCACGGCATTTTCCGTTTTGTATTAGAAGATACAAGAAGAAAAAGGAAAAACTACTATTGTTTTCCTTTTTCTTCCTGTACTTTCTAATTCAAAAATATTATAGTGAGGCCCCAGTTTCCGTCTGTGGCAGTCATTTGTATCCTTGAAAAGGTCGGTTGCTTCCGGTTCTGAGATCGTCGGTTTGGGGTAAAATACGTCCTTTATCCATACTTAGCATCGTTCATTTATAAATGGCTTGAAACAGAAATCCAATGAGGACGGTTCCGCGACCTTCACTTTAATAACACGTTTTTCAAAAACAATTGGCAATTTTAGTTTAAATTTAAATTCCATCTTTTATTAAAATTAACTTGAAAAATTGCAATATTATTATAAAAAACTTGTGGTTCGATCTGTGAAGTGAGCTGGAGAAACGTAGAGCTACATTTGCCAACGACGATAGTTCTAGGTAAAATGATTTAAACGATTGTTATGGAGTTTATTTATTATAAGATTAAATAATTTACATAGACAAAGAAGAGAGTTCATGGAACTTGCATATTTCTACACTGCCGTTTCTGCACTTTCTGAATATTTAGTATGAATTTTCATCTTTACCTTTTTCAAGTTAAGGATTCAATTTACGATTTTTTACTCGCCCTAATGGCTGGTCTATATGACTATAGATAATTTTAGTTAGTGTTTCTTAGAAATTTTGATAAAGGAGTAAAATCCGAAACGATCGTAACTTCATTTTCAAATAAAATAAATATCACGCTAAAGAAAGTGACAAAACTAAAATATTGTGTTTTATTATATAAAATCATTTTGTTTGTGATATTAGTCCACGAGTAAACAACAAATATGTTAAGTCTATATGACCTTTGTCTATATATGATGGGTTTCCGATTGGTTAGCAAAAGTTTAAAAGTTTAATAAAACACCTTCTCTCACTACCCTCTTAATCTCCCTCTAACATCTGTTTAACTCTCATCTTTTGAGATTCGAGATATTTTGGATATTTACCAACATGTGAGTTCAATTAATCCGAGATCACAATTTCCCATCTTTATTCAGTTAAATCTTGTGTCAGTCGTTCGACCATTACCTCAAAAATATTTACTATTGATATCTTTCAACTCCATATATAATAACCGCCGAAAAGCTTTTTCGAGGCAAGTTTTACTCGAACCGCCTTGAACTTCTTTGTATACGCGCAGTATGTTTACATGTTCAAAAGTTACCAGGGAATCTAATGGAACACTTTGTTTTTAGTCTCTTGATCCCTCTCTGCCAAGTTTTATACTCCGTAGCAGTGTTTTTTGCTTATATGTTTCGTTTTGGGATGCCCTTTTGACCCGTTGCGCTTGCTCCTACTTTTAAATTCTCTAAACGATTGATTTTCGAAAAAACTTAAAAGTTAAAAAAAATTCGTCTACTTTTGAAAGTTTATGGTTCAATTAACCCCGGTTCGTTAGTTCTTTACCTTCAAGGATTTTTTTATAAGATCCGCCTAGCCGGCCTTAACGGACCCAGTGGTTTCGTACGATTTTGCTAACTTTATTTTTTCAATAGTTATTACCGATTAGTTTAAAACATTTGTTTTTTGACATCGTTTCTGGTCGATTGGCACCCCATAAAAAACAAATACATAAACATAGTTCTACGTGAAAAACCAAATCCAGAAAATGTTTTTACATTTATTATTAAAAATGATTCCTTTTATTTTTTCTACGCATAACATGGTCATAGTCTCTCTAAACGATTGCCATCATCATAATTTTCACAATGAACAACCACAAAATTCATATTGTATACCTAACTCATATTAATACCAAATCAATTTTCATCTGAGTACGCAAAATAATTAATAACTTATTTTCAAAAACTTAAAATTTTTTAGCAAATGTGAGAGAACACCAACTACATACGGTATATATGGTATGTACATTTATTATTTACTATAAATTCTATCAAATTCAAATTTATCATCCGGATTACATTTTATATAAAATATTAAGTCAACCTAACATAATCTGTCTGACAAATCGGATTGGACAATTAACATTGTAATAATAAAAAAAAAAAAAAATGAAAAAGTGAACAACGATAGGATCGGAAAAAGCCAAAAAATCCTCTTTCATCTTGTTTCGTTTTTACATATTACGAGTATAAACGTAACGTAGTTGTTCGCTTATATAAAATGGTGATTGGGGTTATATGCATAGTTCTCGATTAACCCTTGCACTATGAAGGATGGTGGATTTTAAAATTTCAAATTTATTGAGATTATATTGAAGTAGAAAGAATACATTTTTTCATTATTACAATATAGAGATACCTATAATGATACTGATGATAATGATAATAATGTAATTATGCTTTTGTTTTTATATGAAGGCTGATAAGGTAGAAACGTGATGGTGATTTTAATAAATGATAAAATTTCCATTTCATTTTCCGTATAAAACCAATTCAATGAAGAAGTTTTTCATTATTATATTAATTTAGATTTAATGGTGTATAGAAATTTGAAATTTAGAATTTTAGCAAAATATAAAAAAGGGGAGCTTTTAGGTCGTGTATTATAAATGTTGATGTGAAGTGAAGTGTGTGATAATTTTTAAAATGCGTAGTTTGCTTGTTTCTCAATAAAACCACTTTAACAATCTGTTCAGCTTTTGTTCCGATTAACGAATAGATTTGATTTGATGCTTTTTGAAAATATTAAATTAAGATTTTATATGCACAAATGACGGCTTTTAAAAAGCATAGTTAAATTAACAAAGATAAACTTTCATCAACTTTTTTCCTTGTTCGGAAACTTTAAACGCGTTTTTCTCAAAATCATGTTTTTGAAACTGGCGTGCAGAATAGCTCAAAAACCACACATTTTGTACTAAACACATTAGTAAGAAAAAGCATAAACAAAAAAAACCTGCAAAATTTATGCAAGAAACGATTTTTTTTTTTTTCAAATCATAATTTTTATAATTTTTTATAATGAAATAATTAATTTTTTAGGTATATCTACAAACAACATTCGAGACTACATACGAGATGCTAGAGTCAACGCCGTGACGAAAGAATTTTCAGAGACACCTACATATTTTTTTTAATAACGTGCATAAACTTTCATACAATAAACATTAATTAATAATTGCAAAAATACAATATTGAATAGTTTTTTATTTAATTTACAAAAAGTGCTTGTTTTTGGCGTTCTACACCAGGTTACCCCTTAAACTAACATTTTAAATTTGAGATGAATCATAAACCAGTAACCTAAAAATTCTGTTAATGCAATACACCGAACCAATTATGCCACCAAACCTAAGCTGCCTAAATCGTAATCATATTACGTGACAACTTTTCGCGTGTTATTCGATTTATATTCGCAAAAAAAAAAAAAAATGTTCAATAATTATTTAATTAAATAAATATACAAATTTCATATAATTGAATTTAAAAAGATGAGAAAATTCAATTCTGCTTTTTCCATGTTAATAATTATTAATGAAAATATGATTTGAATTTTAAAAAATCCTTATAAAAAACGAAATAAGAAAATTCACATTTTCAGAAAACTCGCTTTTATTATTATTATTGCTATTATTACTAACATCATTGTTGTTGTTCTTTATAATTTAATTTTAAATAAAAATCCGTTTTCATGTTTCTGGTAGTGGTGTTCCATCAGTATTTTCTGAGTTATTATGAAAAATTGTGAAATTATAATAATGATAAAAATTTGTGGTGATTTTCCGTTATTCGTTAACTTTTGGAGAATGTAATTTGTGTGAGAAAAAGATTTTCTTAGGGTATTTTAGTTATTGTGGAAAATAGATAAAATATACAAATCTTATTTGGGGGGGAGTAAAAAAAAAAAAATAGAAAATTAATTTATTACATTTTCTTATTTAATTATAAACAGTTTTATTATTGTATTTGTGTTTTAATTAATTTTATGAAACTTTGTAATTGATTTTCATTCAGAACCTAATAATAATTAGCAAAAGTTGGTATTTATATCTTTGATGTTAAAAGGATGTCCTTGAAACTTTTCAATTTACTTAGATCAATAAAATAAACTAAAAAGGTTTTTTTTGTATACCATGTCTGTCACATCAAAACATTGATCAAAAACATTTTAATTTTTGTAATCTATAGTTTATCTAGGTATATTTACATTTTTATTGAGTTTCGAAATCACTCTCTCAACTTTGATACATTTACACAACATTTTTGGTTGGGCATTTACTAACCAAATAAATCATAGACTGATCCCAAATACACAACACAGGCTGAGATGAATAAATCAATTTAACAACAACAATAATGATGCATTATTGTTGTTGTATTTTTTTTTTTATGAAAATTGAAAATTAAATTGATGATGGTGGTCGATTATGATTTGTTTCGCTGTTGTGTTTTTATTGGGCTATGATATTTCAATTCAATTTACGATATTATTGTCATTCAATAAAAAATTAAATTTATTTTATTTGTGAAATGATTCAAAAATGTATATAACAAAATAAAAATATAACTAAAAGCAAAATAATGATTGGAAAAATGAGTTTTCAATTGAAAATTCATTTTTTTTGGCTCCGTACAAAGCTCATTATATATGTTTATTTATATTGCTTTCCAATTTATATATTATGATTAAAAATTGCATTTATGGTATGAAGTTGTTACAGCAGTGGGTTCATCGGAAGCGTAAATAAGTAAACTAAAAATTAACTGAATGTTCAACCTATACCTCGAATTTGTATAAATAGACTAATAATCGTTGCAAATTTTACATCTTTATGCGGATTGTTACATTAATACAATCATTACGTAAAGTACTTGACCGTCGTTTCATCATTAACTAAAATTCTTTACGAAATTCAAAAGCTTGGCAAACGAATTAAACACTAGACCTTGAAAATCGTAGGCGAAGTTCCATTGCCTCAAAAAAACATTTTTTGTAATCTTAATTATTTGAGAAATCTCGTTTTATATTAGATTTACCCTTTACTTTAGTACCAACATCAATTTTTTGCGTAACATTTTGGAACCAGTTAATCCAGATTTTCCACAATATGTCAATAGAACATGACGTTAATGAAGACTATTGTTGTAAATTAGTTTGTCAAACATTTGTTGTTAGTTCGTTCTCTATTAAATTATAAATAATGCGGTTAAAGGTATGATTAAAAACCGAAACACGAGTATTTAATATTTTGAGGCCCAATTGCATGATGATAGACCAGAATTTAAGGGTATAAATTAAGCAACTTTACAACAGTTGGTAGATAAATTATCGTTGCAAGCCAAATACCAAAAGTCTAAAACACTCCCAGTTGTGTTATCAACGTAGTTTCTAGGTAATATATACCGCCAAGAATATATTCACATACCTTTCACAATATATAATCATAAATATTCTTGCAAATTTCTTCGTACTTTATCTACGATAACGGTAAACATGTAAAAATGACCGCACCGCACCGTAAATTATTTCAACTTCATGTCATGAAATAATAACCGAAATAGCTATACACAAACAAAAAACTACGTTCTAAAACAATAGCAGTAAAAGAACAAATAAAAGCAAAGCACTTTTAAAAATTTACTAAACTAAACTTAGGTTAAAATTAACTTCGATGAGAACCAACCAAAAAACATGAACAAGTGTATTTTTCTAAACAAGAGCGTATAAAAAAGTACATACACAAAAGTCGGAAAATATCTATTCTGAAAAAACTAGTAGAACTAACAAATAATTTCTCATGGTATTTTTAATACAAACAACCGTTGTTATGTACCGTAGTATTATTTGCTGCTCCACAGTGCAAAAAGAAATAAAATGTACAATGCTAATAAAGTTGTTGTTTATGCTATAATACAAAACATTTTTCGAATAACAGTAATCATAATAAAAACAATAATAACAATAGCAATAATAATAATAGTAATAATAACAAAACAGCATAAAACCTAAAAATCATGTCAAAAAATATTAAATTTTAAAATTGCATGTACATGCTTTATGTACGTTGTATGCTAGATATAGCACATTATACATACGAATATGTGATTTTGAATGAACCTACTGCGAGCTTTATTTCGTTACATATGTATGTAAAAGAGAAAATGTGGAAATGAACATCCGAACTTATTATACATAATTTGAAAAGAAAAGATAATATGCATTTAAATATGCAAATCTAATTATGTTTTAGTATGTTTTTTAATTTAGTTTCTTACCTATTATAGTTTGCTACGGGAAATCTAATCAAAAATATTTTATGAGATTTTTGGATATTATAGGGATTATTAAATAATGTGACGATCTAGATTTTAAGTAAATAAAACCCTACATACAGTGTCGGTCAAAACTAAAACCTGAAATGGTCCTTATTCATATTTTATTAAATAAAATAACGAAATTAATGAATTCACTTTTTTTACTTTTGTAAAATTTAAAAGTTTTAAACATCAGCTTCAAACATAAAAAAAACAATCCAAATTATTTTTCAAAACTGTAACAGATCTTTCGGTTTACTAATATCAATTACTTTCTGGGAATGCCATTCTAAGCCTTCTGAAATAGGTTAAAATTTTTCCATCATTCAAAAAAATTTCCCCTAGCGTTTTCTAAAAGGAACTGTAGTTGGATGATTGAGTCGTTTTTATTACTATATGTATGTGTAAATTTCGAATCAATGCCTATGAGGTATTAGTCTTAACCGCATTTCTTTGGGCGGTGTGTCATGTTGAAGAATATCTTTGTAAATAAATTGGTTCAATATGTCTTCCATAGAGCAATTTGAGCCGATTCACTGGACGGAAAACATCCCCAAACCACAGCATTGCATTCTCCAGATGTTATTGTATGTAGTATTTTGATTAGTCCGGGTATCGATATTTTGACCGTCCAATTGAAGTTCTTCAATTTCGATTCTTGTTTTGCGGAGATAAGTTAATTTTTTGAAGATCTCTAATGGATCGCTCTGCTGTATTCGGTGGATAGTTTCCTCAGAAAGGGAACGCAAGTTGTTGATCCCACATTTATTAGCAATCAAATTTACTGTTTCACCATTATGAGAATCACAAATAAATTTCTGCTTAAAGTGAGACGAGTATTTACTATAATTAACTTTCAAAATGTTTATTCACCTGGATCAGTGAATTTAATGAAGATCCTTGTTATAAATATATAATCGGATGATTTGTAAGTATAAACTTTTTAATATATTTAATCTTACTTTTAGTTTTATCGCTTCGACACATTGTTCCTAATTTAATTGTATTTTTTGTAATTGAAAGATAAATCAATCTTTTGTTTTTGTGTTAAACCTGGTGTTTAAAACTATTTAAATGTTCTAAAGGGAATTGATTTTCTAATTTTATTTAACGTAGTAAGAACAGCAATCTAAGCAAAAACTCCGTGCTTTAGTTTTGTCCAATAATGTATATGTAAGATCTTCTTTGGTATTTGAATGAAACCAACAATTCTCCAGTCTTTTGTTTAAAATATTTTGTTAACTTTTATTGAACAACTGAAGGGATGCATTCGTGATAATTACACAAATTAGAATAAATTTAACATTAATGCTTATTCCAATATGTTCTTCAAATCTGTAGTAATTTCAAAATCTTTCGAAAATAATTATTCATGATAATTCTGCTGAAAAATGTTGGTTAAGGAATTACAATTTATTTGTATTCCTCTATTCCCCCTCATTTAATGTTATCACCCCGGACAATTGTGATAAATTTAATTAATTTATCAAGAAATTATTAAATAATCTTCTTGAAGATTATTTTTCTCGTCTATTTTAGCTATCTTTTTAACCTTAAGTTAGATTTCTATATATGTATAGGTACCAAAACAAATATTTGTAAACTTCTTTTTAAATTTTAATCATAAATTTGACTTAGATTTCCATTCATTTATTGTGGTGTCAATCAATTCGATAGACTTTCCTGATTTCCTAACAACTAAATTAATGTTATTATCTAGGACCGCTATTAACAACCTCTTACATTTCTTTTATAAAACTTTTGTAACTTTTAGATAAAAATCTCAGAAAAACAAAATGAAAGAAGAAAAGTTAAACTCGTTGTTGTTATGTGACGTACTTTCCATTTTAATCTTAATTCTCTGATGGGAATATAACTTATGTTACGTGAAAACGTACATATTCAAAGAATACAAACAAATATATTTTTTATTAAATGTTTTATTGTTGTGTAATAAAGCTTTTATATAAGCTGAGCTTTTATATTAAAATCTTCGAAAAAATACATTACAATCCTCTGCATATTTAATACCATTGATTGTTGTTTACATATATACGTATATAGTCAAAAATGAATTTTATTTTCTAATATTTTATTCAAAAACTAAACGTTCGAGCAAAAAAAAATGTAGAATTCCATATAAAATGCATTCCCATTCAAAAATAATATCGTTTTGTCATGTTCCATTGGGATTCTGTCCATACATGTACAATGAGTTTTAGTTCTATTGTTCTACGTTTACCTCATAAAGAATAACTAAATAAACTACTACACAGAAATTTAAGAAATATTTATATTATAAAATAAATTTAAATTAATTAACGAAAGTGGAATTAAATTATTTATTTATTTTTTATCCGATAAAACAAGGGCAGATGAGAGCATGTTCATCACATTTAACCAAAAATAAAATTCAAATATTCATAAAAAGGCAAGACGATATGACATAAATTAAAAGCCCATTTATCTTATTTAATAAAGAAATAAGGAAAATAGACCTAATTTGTGTTTTCCTTTTTGGACATTGAACAGACATATAATATTTACATCACAAACGAGCGAGCAAAAAAATCAATAGTTTTTTACAATTCTAAAATGTACAACCTTTTTAATTTTTTTTGCTGCTCGTTTATTATTATTTTTAATTGAAATGAAACTTCGAAGTCGGACAAAATTCAAAGAAAACTTATTGCTACAAATTGTTTCTTCAAGCTTTTCAATTGTACCCAACGCAAAACAACAACAAATTTAAATACAAAAATAAAGAACTTTATAAGAAAAGCTTTTTTATTATTATTATTACATTTATTTGTTCATTTCATTTCATCGTATACTCGTAAGTTCAAAAAGTAAAATAACACACAGAACAGAGAAGAAACTTAAGAAATTACGTAAAGAAAGAAGACTTAAAGAATTTTTTTGTTTTATCCTCGTCGCAATACATATTTGTTTTTTACGTAAGAAAAAATGTGCTTTTGCATTTAACGAGCGAAGTACAACGGAAATGGTGCAGTTTATTTTTTATGTGAGAATATTTATATTTATAGTTATTAAAAATCGATAAATATTTCCTTTATTTTTGATATAATTTATTAGAAAATTAAATCGTTTGACTTTATTTTTTGTGTATATGGCGAACAGTGAGGTGATTTTAAATCGAACAAATAAATGTTAATGCTGTATATAGTATAGTAAGGTAATTGAAAATAGAATAACAAATCACTGTGTTACTGTTATTATTTTACTATTTTAAAAGTACCTACATACTAAACATTGTATAAAAAATCCTTGCCTCTCTTATACAAATGAAAAAATTATTATTGATTTCAATAAACGTAAACGATGCTTATTAATCTGCGTAACATATTTTCTTTTTCTGTAAGTTTTACCAATCTTTATACATATTTTCGCTTTTTATGTTATCTATTTGCGATCCTTCTACATTAATAAACAAACAATACTCAGCTTGTTATTTCCTTAATATGTGTATATAAAAAAAAAACATACCAAAAAAGATATTGTCATCATACGTATTGTATATAATTGTGCACAGTACACTAGAGAAGGGGATACAGTGAGCAACATCACTCTCGAATGAATAGATGGATGGTTGATAATTTGATTTTCACATTTTTATTTCATGTACAAAACAAAAACCTTAACAAAAAATACTTCCAGTAACACAAATATGCTAAATCCTATTGTTGTTAAGTTACCATGATATAAAACATAAAGCATAAAGCTCTAAGCACATAGACTAAAATAGAAAAGAAAACACACACAAATATATATATAGTATTGTTGGTTGTTGACTGATGGTTAGATAGGAAGGCATAGTGGTATTGTAATATGTATACATAAGAACGCTACTCCCACACGATAATATAGTCGTAAATAAGACGGTTATACAACAAAATAAAATTTATATAATATATTGTATGTGGTACATGATCTGTGAAATCGAGAAAATAAGTAAATTTATATTTAATTCGGTTGTTGATGGCAGAAAATTAGGAAGACAAAAGATACAAAAAACAAGAAATAGAATAAATATTTCGATGAAAACTATCGTATCTTAATTAGATGGTACTATCACGACATAAATTGGAAACAAGCCAAATTATAAATGTTTAACTAACCGTCGACTCGAGTCACACATTACCATACAAACAGATAATATTATATTGAAATCTTTAATTTTAATTCAATTGAGTTTATCTAAAGACAAATACGTTTTGTTAATAACCAACAAAAAATGATATATATATATGTATATATATATATACTTCTAGTATATATACATATATACATATTTATATATATATATATATAAAATAAAGCTTTCAATACAACAAAAACAAGGATACATTTCATTATAAAGATTCAAAAATGAGTTTAATAAAAATGAAACAAAATAACAAAAAATTAGCAAAAACGTTAAGCTATCATCCCATTTTTTATTTCAAAGTTTCCATTTATTCTTATTTTATTATTGCAAAATGGTTTAAAAAGTTATTTTAGAAATAAATTCACTCTAACAATTTTTTTTCCAGAGTTCCCCAACTTCGTTGTTGTGCTTTTTATTTATATATATCGTATTTTGCCTGAAGCCTCAACAATGATAAAATAATTTTTTTCTATTTAAAATAATACTGGGAAGTTTATAATATTGTGTATTAGAGAGCTGGGAAGAAGAAAATTGTTGTTGGGTTTTCATTTCATTTTCAGAAAAATTGAATAATTGATGAATAAAATTGTGTTCTAGTTAAACATTATAATAATACTAAATACTAATAAAGAAAGGACTCACCTTTCCTAGACCCGGATTTTCTTTATTTGCTAATCGTCTAGCTAAAACTGGTGGCATTGGTGGCGGAGCACGTTGTATTGCGCCACAGAAACCTCCCCTTTCACTTACACCGACATCTGTTGAGCGATAATTTTTATTCGTGCCACTCGCGCTCGATGTCATTTTTTGAGCAGTTCTGAAAATAAATAAAATAATTATATACTATAAATATTAATCAGAGGACAACATTAGAATAATTAATAATTTAATTATAAATGTATAATTTTACTGAAATAGGAATATTTATTATTTATTTAATTTTTCCGTCAAATAATTATTAACACTGATATTAAAATTTAATTTAGTTTTTGTATACATATTTAATTTCATGTACATACGTATGATAAGCATTATGTTGGAAAAATATATTTCATGGGCAATATAATAATTTTGCTTTTTTTATTATTAAATATAATCATGCATAATCTACTATATAAGCGCAAAAAAATGCAATATGTGCTACAAACTGGGAATGGTGGACTAATGAATATACATAATGCGGGGTTCGCGATATATATGTTGCTGCCATTTAGCACCAGGTTTTCTTTTTCCCGAATAATTAATTTGGGCTACGAGTTTAAATTTCCGTAAAAAACATATATGAATCAGAATAAATTTACTATGAGAAATTTCTTGATACAAGACATCCCAACACTTTTAGTCAGAAGTATCTAAACTAACTGAAAGAAGCTAAAATTTTACTTTTAACAAACTTTAAAAGTTTAATGATTATCAAGTGGTTATATTATAGAAAAAAATGGTTCACCAATTCTTTTGGTGTTTTTGCTCTGCTAGCATTACTAGTTTCTACATAATATTCTGAGACAAATTGACCGCAAGATTCATTACAAATTTAGTTCTCTTGATAATTTGAATACCAAGGGTATGCTTATATTTTTAGGTGTAGCAAGTCTCAATAAAAAAAGAAAGAAAGATATCAGCAAGTTCCATACAAGAGGAACAGAAAAACATTTAAACAATACACGACATCTGAAAAATACAAACCATCAAATTAGTTTAGATAACATAAAAATTCTCGAGAAACAAAAAAACTTTAGAAAAAGATCAATTTTGGAAATACTACAAATTAAATCAAGTACAAATTCAATAAATGTCATTAAAGATTACGCGTATATTGGTAACTCTTATGATTTGTTCATCTAAATTATTTTTTCCCTCATGCAACTTTATTTTTATTCAATTGTACAACCGTTTTTATTTGAAAGCGCATTAGCAAGGTTTTTTTTTTCGAAAATACATGGCTGGACGTTTCCATGAAAAGTCGGTTTTAATAAAAATTTGTGATTGCTTTATTTTTTGATTTATGTATAAAAGAAGGAATTTTTGATATATTTTTCATTACGCTTTTGAAAATGAACCCGAATAGGGTTCGAAAGCTAAAGCTTTAATTAGTTAAAAAGAAATAAAAAGAGCCTTAAACCAAATAAAAATTGTTTAATTTAGAAAAACAACCTTTTTTTGTTTTTTGGTAATTTCAAATTATTATTGATAAATAATTCCGAAAATTCAATTTATGATTTAGTAAATTTGATTAGTAAAAAAATAGAATAGTGTCAATGGAAAGCCCAACTGACCCATGCTACTTATTCAGAATTACGAACAGCAACAAAAATTATAATGTTAGGAAACATTTCCCCATTCATATAAAAATTTTCCAATAAATCAAATTAAAACCGAAAATAAATCTCGACAATACCCAAAAAAAAAATAGAAACAAATTCATCTTCTCGCAGCTTGATCACTTTATATTTCTTTATTTTACGATATTGCTTTCACCCAGAATAATAATAATAACAATAATTGCAGAACGGAAAGCTGGTAGAATCTATATATCTAAAAATAAAACTAATATTTATTTCCAATAATAAATTCCAATCCATTAAATATTTTATCTTTTTCGATCCGCAACCAATTGTGCAAAAAACAAAAACGCTTTTTAACTATATAGTACTCTGCAACTAGCATAGTTTTTGTGTTCGTCAATGGACTTTTAACCGATATAATGTTATATTTATAGTCACGATTTTTTTTATTGGTAACATTAAATTTATTAAAAAATTAATGTCGTCATGCTATTTAAATTTCTAGAGTACAACCGAATAAAAATTATTTGCAACGAGTGAATCGGCATGTAAATTTATCGAATTGGCTTATACATATCGGAGATGAGGTAGAGCTTGTACATACATGATGCACCTATATATACAGTTTTATGATAATTTTATGCATTAAAATTTAAAGTGAATCTTTAATTCTCGTTATTCACTGTTGGTGCATTTTTTGTATATTATCGTGAGATATCACACAGTAAAAAGCTGTATGAAAAGCTAAAATAAATATTGAAAGGTTTAAGCCAAATTAATGGATTTTTATTTGAATATTTATTGTAGCGATTAAGTGTTATATCAACATACTATACATAAGTATATAATATAGCTGGGAAATAGAACGTAATAAAACTGAAATAAGGAATAAAGCAGCTGTTAAATAAAATTTATGTATTTTGGTATAAGTATAATGCTCGATGCTGAGAATTAGACATTTTTCAATCAAAGCAAACAAAAAATACGTTGCACCTACATTAGCAATGTAAAGTTCCCCAAAAATAACAAAAAATCCAACGAAAATTAAATTTTATTTAAATTTAATTAAATTCCAAAAATAATTTTCGTCTATCACATTTATTTCATTTTTAATTAAAAAATAACTTTGTGCGATATTTATTTTGATTTTCAACTTAAAATTATTTTATTAATAGTCGGATCGGAATCAAATTCAACGGTTTGGAATGTTAAACGGAGGTGTGGTGGTGGTAAGGCGTAAAAAATAAGCCAAAAATATTTTATCCAAACCAATCAATTTCCCTTAACTTGAAAAATCTGATAACAAGATGACATTGTCTTACACCTATACCTTTGTTGATTCTATTATTTTTATTACTGTTATTATTTTAAGTTGACAAACAACAAAAAAACATTAACACATCCAGAATAATATGCCAGAATCACATCCCCAAACAAAAACACACATGATAAATAGGATAAATGTATAATAAATACGAGGGTGAATGCTATTTTTAATGGCAATTTTACCCCATTAAAAATTTACCACAAATACTGCCAAAAAAAAATGTAAGGTAATTTCTGTTCTGTTTCTCTCACATATGTATGATTTCGTAATGCGCCATTCTTCCTATAGTCAAAAATGTTAAATTTAAGTGATAAAAATATTTTAGGATTCGGGTAATTAGGTTATCTAAATGCAAATGTGAAAATTAAATTAGATTATTTTACTTTGATTTTTCACATAAAAAATCATTATTTTTGGATTATCTGTTTATAATCGTGATAATCGAAAACCGGCAAAAATATTGAAATATTGTTTCATATCTAAAGAATTTTAAAATTAACGACGTTTTTGGGTTTGATTTGTTTAGATAATACTTGGATTACAACAAAACATCTGTAGAGAAAATTAAACTCCGAGTATTGCATCAAATTTAAGCAAAATTGTATCATTAGGTTAAATTTAAAATTTAAATAGTTTAAACATTTGACCTACGAGTTAAAGTAAGTTTTTTTATTCTTAACTACATTCGAGATAGAATATATTTAATTTATTTATTATTATTTATTACACAAATTATGGTACACCTATTTTGAGCAGGAGCTCAATCATCATAAAGTATACATAATCGACCAACATAAAATAATTCAAAATAAATTGCTAAGATTAGAGCACAGCCGCTACACTTAGTTCGAAGTTATTCGTTCACCATACTTAAGACTAAAGATTCTAATCCGAATTTCCTATATAAAATGACTATTTGATTTTTAACCAAAATTAGCCGCTTTACACCACGGTCATTATCCAGCCGTCATAGATAACAGCGATGAATGAGACTTCACACACATACATAACATTTGTGTATTAATTAATATAAAAAATGTAAAATTAAAATGACTATCTCTGTTTTGATATTATCTTTAGTGATAGTACTGAAAAAAAAATAATAGAAGTCTGGAATAACGAAAAACTGACCCTTAACCATCTCACTACTAAAAATTTTTGAACCGTACTTTAGTAAGCAACGGTTTTAATCCAGGCTCGCCTTTCGACGACGAATAAAAATGTATGAACTCTGCAATAACGTCACCAGAAACCTAAAAATATTTAATAAATAGATTAGGTTTTCCTTTTTCACATCCTTCGTATAAACATGCGTTATTTTGGGATTGTCGTCCAAACCAATTTAATTAGTGAGCTTGCCACCAGCAATCGTTTAGATTATAAAGTCTATAAAATATGAAAATCGATAATTTATAACCCACCTAAAGTGTGGAAAATTCTTCCAATAAAATAAAATGTTTATTTTATGGTTTTTCTTGCTCAAACCAAATCTTCTTTGTATAAAAGACAAATCTCATGATTTAAGAATAACATTTTTTATGATTAAAAATTGTTGGAAAAATATTGGATTTTATTTATTTTCCAACATGAAGAAATTTTTTAAAGTATGCATGACATTACAGTTCTCTAAATTTTTACATTAAATAAGTCGAACGCACCAGTTAGGCCATCTGTAAAAGCTTTTCTTCGCATATTTTTTCTTTATATATTCAAAGACCGAAGTGTTTATGAATCGACTTAGAATAAATCAAATTTATCTGTCTAAGCCCAGTATGTACTATATGATATAAATAGGAATAATGCAAAGATATTTCGAGTAGGGGTGGCGAACTAGTAAAATGGACTTAAAACATAAGTTTCTTGTATTTTTTCTTTAAATTTAACTTTTCATGCATACATATTATCCTTAGAGAATGGATAAAAAAAATATGAATAAAAATCACATTCATCAAGTCAACACCATTTTGATAAAAAATAAAACTTTTTAGTTTTTCACATGCAGGAAAAATAAATTTTACCTTTCATGTTCCATCTGATATGATTCATGTTACAGTGCGAACATGCGAATACGATTTACATACCTGAGATTAAACATATACTCGTAACTCACACCAGACTCATTCCATTAAAATTCCTATAAATTTTGAGATAAAAATTCTAACTTAAAACCATTTTAAGAGAAAAATTTATAACAATAAATTCCGAGAAATTTATATTATTTAAGTTTACACAACATTATTATAAGACGTATTTTCAAGTAATTTTAATTATATTTTTCTACAATTTCTGGAATTAATTTTATTTGGTGTATAAAGAAGAAGATTTTTCTCTTCACATAAAATCCTACCTGTAATCCAAATCCATACACAAATTTTATAAAATGTCGAGATGATGAATTTTTAATTTGCCAAAAAGCGGAGAAGACTTCAATTAAAAAATGTGTCAGACACTATTTAAGGCTGTCACTCTAAAATAGAAAGTTTTAAATTTAAATTAATAATTCAAATCCCTTATTATCTTACAAGACAGACAAAATGTATAGAATGAATAATACAAAAATGTTTATTTGAATTTATTGCATTTTAAATTAGTAAATTAGCACTCAATTGGCGTATAAAAGAAATTATTTTTTATCTTAAGTAAATCTTTGGGCAGGTACTCTTTTTTCATAACAAAGGGGAAATAAATCATTCTGAAATAAACTAAAAGACGATATTAATACGTTTTCTCCAGGGAGGTTTCAATAAATGAAATATGCTCTGGAAAAAAAAACATCCAAAAAACAAATGAAAATATGTATTTAAGATATGAATTATGTGTGCGGGTAAGATTTAATTAAGGAATACAAATCGAGGTGAGGTGTTTTTATGTTTTAGGGTAATTCATTTTTGGCAAGATCAGATATTCATACTTATAAATATCTTGTTGCGAGACTTATATTTCCTTTTTGTTGATTTAAGTTTCAATAACATATTGATCGATAAGCTATTTGTGAATTGCTGTAATGAAACGTATATAAAGGTATTGTTTCCGAGCAATAATAATTCGTCTTTGAATTTTATTAGCAAGTTGCCACGCAACGCCCATAAATGATATCACGCTGTTAGGTCAGAAGAGGAGGTTGAGCTCGTTGGGAGCAAGGCGGTAGGAGATAGTGAAAATTTAGCTCTATGTAGCAGGGAGTTGGGTGTACCGGTGACAAAAGATAAATCGCATTAGTTTTGGTTTACCTTTGCTTGTTATTTGCTTGTATTGGTCATAATGGTCCACAACGGTATTTCAGGCTGAGGCACTGAGTAAAGAATTATCAATTCTCACGTTGCCCACATAATGTTATTATCAGAAATTGTGAATAACGTAGATGCTCTCTGAATGGAGTAATTTAAATTTTTAAGGATTTTCAATATTACCAGAGATGTATAATTTGGAAATTATTTGAGTTACTGGTTGGAAATGAAAGGTAGCGAATGCGATATCGATTACTGGTCAACACGTAGTAGTTCTAAATAACGTGTAATAAATTGTGAGTCTGTGATTTGGCGGCTTGGGTAGGGGATTTATATTGTTTCATATTGTGATATTGGGGGAAGAGATGTTACAATTTAGGGAAATTCTGACACCATTTAAGGACTTGATCTTATCAAAATAACGGAAAATACCACACCACCGGCGACATATAAAGAAATTTTTATAACATGGCGATTTCTAGAAAAAGGGTCGTCTGAAGAGTCGGATAGACAGATAATGAGTTTAATGTCCTTTGAAGGAAAAGCAACGGCACATATATACATTTCATTCTTTATTATTTACCTCACTCACATTAGGAGAATTTCAATTTTTACCTAAATTTGAACAAATTGTATATACATAGTAATCTGATGATAACAAGTGGCTTATACCAACAAAGGAATTTTTAAGTTTATAAATAACTGTGCAACATCAAATGAATCAAAAATAGATTGGTCGTACATTACGTACATGTTTTGCAAATATGAAAAATTTAATTACTCCATATTCTTCTCCATATTCTCCAAATCATTATTAATCGCATAAATACAGAAGAGAATGGATAATAAGACGGCAATTCGATCAATTCCCTGGCAATGGTAGATGGTGGACTAAGCAGCTGTAATTATAAACAGTATAATTCCACAGCTGTAGAACAGTATAATTCTTGAAATAGTAGATATAATTTTTTTCGGAGCCACATCTCAAATTTGATTTATTTTCGGGGGACGTCAGAAGTCACCAACAACATTATTTTGCATGAATCCTAGTTTTAAATTTTTATTTAGGTTAAGTATACCAATAATTTGGCTAGCCTTTGAAATTATAATTCTTTCATGGTCAGGATTTTCTACAGTTCTCCCTGGCCCTAATCCATTGACACGAAGTATTTTATTATAATCTTAAATTCAACTATAGTAAACAAACTTCGAATGTCAATGGATTGTAGGAATCTGTGAGAGTAATCCAAAGTCAGCTGTAGCTGCCGAGATTGCTTTCTTGTTGAGTTAATTTTTTTATTTTACTTTAATAAAGCATCAACGCAATGTGTTACCAATGGTGCGAGCTATTTGGGGAATATTTTCCGAATAACTATTGGTGTAGATATAGTTGAATTTAAAGAAAATATTCTTTGGTTTTGTTTTATTACGTTTATTTTTTTTTTAAACTTTGTTCGTGAAAGTGCTTATTAAAGACGTTTCAAGCCAATATGTCTCCGAAATGTTGTGCCCTGTCGTTCGTTCTGCGATCGCTTTGTTGGGTACCGTTGCCTTCAGACACCGTAAATGCCTACTAAGGAAAAAGTGGAACAACACTTTATTTTGAAAATTACATCAAAGTAGGCTCTGATGAAATAAAATGTGTCAGTACATTTTCTCTATCTTATTATTTACCTTATTGAACCATATTATAATGTTTCAGGTAAAATATGATACTACTATAATTACATTTTCAATTACGAGATATAATTGTTTTTACTAAGCTTAAAATACCCCACAAATACAGTACACAAGAAAATCATATACAAATTATGGCAAATAGCAAAAAAGTACATATTTAGCAACTTTTACCAAAATTATCTTTAGTTTTAATTTTGTACCACATACACTATGTCTATAGTTTTTTACAGAAAAATACGAAAAAGTTATTTTTTCAAAAAATGTTCACTCGTTTTGTATTATTCACAATTTCTTTTGTTTTTTTTTTTTTACAATTTTGGAACATAAAATTTTTCCAGGTGATAATTTTTGGTTTCATTTTAATAAACTTGTACTGTCATCTGTGTGATGTTTGTTGACTTAGCATCATTACAAGAAAAGCAAATAAATTATTACAACAGAGTGAAAACGGTTTTCTTAAACGATGTATCGTATCATAGTAAAATATTTTTTTCTTAATATTAAGTGCCTAAATACAACATCGCGACTCTAATCTACTCGTACAATAAAAAAATTAATTTATTAATATACATATTCTGATATTTTGCTAAAGTACATCGGAAAATAACAATGGGAAGCTGATAAGACCTACCTATATAAATATATCCAAAAATTTTGTAACCCAGTGATAAGTTTGTAAAATATTACCACTGACATGATTTAGAAAAATGTAGGTTAATGTGGAAATAAAAAAATGTTACAACGGTGATTTGATGATAAATTAATGATCTGTTTATAATAGTTCTAAGTCTTATATTATTCATAAATCATAAGTTACGTATTGAGTTACATGCATAATCGGTGGAATTTAATAGATTAGATTCAACAAAATAAACAAAAATATTAATCCCGGAAATTTATAAAATAAACAGAATTTCTTGAAAAAATATTGCACTGATCTTTGTGATAGACTATTATTTGTACTTGGTATCGACAGTGAGACTGTTAAATATCTGAAAAATAAATAAATATAACAAGATGTCGTCAAATTTATCCGTTTCTGTAAATTTCCAAAAAACACAAACAAACTTTATTTTCTTGAAGGAGTGGAGCCCGCAACAAAAAAAATTCGCTTTGCAAAGTACCCAGTAAAAAAGCTTTGTTTGTTAAATAAATAACAAAGTCTATATAAAACACAAATCAATAATCCTATACCCAATAAACAATAATTTTATTTTCAGGTATTCTATTGTTTTTCCTCTATTTTTCCAATATTAGTACATGACCATAGTTTTAAGTCTTGTTTATTTGTTATGTATGTTCTATGTGCACATTAGTTTCTTTTGAAATCTATTTTTATTTGTCTTATTACATTATGTTGTGTATAGTAGTTTTGACTTACGATATACTAAAAGTCTAATACATCGAATAAAATATATCAGACGGAAAAAAAAAATTCATCATTGAATATTTCTCTCATGATGGGGTTTGGGAAACTCGTACCAATTTCACTGCAACCAATACAAAAACAACAAAGAAAATATTAGACTGATGTTTTCTAAACATGACAACCGATCCCATGGGGTTTTCCAAAAACATATAAACAGTGTATAGATGTTAAATTATTGAATTATTTAATTTTTTTTTTTGTATTTGGAAAAATTCAGTGATGTCGATATAAAAAATGTTTATTGGGAAATAAATTTATAATTTAATATTTGGTTTCAGGTTATTTTTAGGTTTTATGACAGAATTTTTGAAATGTCTTGTCTTATGGGAAAATATTTGATGATGGAATGAAATAATTGGCCTGTAATTTGACGGTCGTCAGCTTACCAAAGGGGCTAATGAAATTTCTTAAACTTTTAATCTCAATATGAACATTTGTTATTAGAACAGAAATAACGGGATAAGTCTGATGAATATATGGTATTTATTTAAATTCATATTTCCAAATTCGAAAGAAGTCCATTTCTGGTATAGTAAGGTGTGATTTTGAGTTTAGAGTATTTTAAATATACCTCATATTCTTAAGGATTCGTTATAAAGTTCTGATAAACTTATAAAAATGTAGCAACAGGGTTTGGATATTATTCACCGATACACAATTCAAAATCGTAACACCGTTTTAGAAATAAGGTATTATGTTGTTATTTTATTTTTGTTAAAATATGTGCGAGTATGTACAATACTCAGTTTGTTATTGGAAATTTGAGATTTTTAAACAAAATTTATTAAATTTGTACAAATAAATTTAAATATGTTAATAAATTAATTTAAATACTAAAATGCAAGAAAATCAAATTACTGAACACAAACTTTTATGAGCTATATTTGAACCATATAAATTTTACTCATAATACGATTTTGGAAAATTCAGGATTCAATAAGGAATAAGTAGTGATATTTTATTAGTGGCATTAAATAATATTTCGAACACATTTGCCATAATACGTAACACGAGATTTTCCTTTAAACCAAATACGTTCGGTTATACATATCAACAATTGAACACCAGCAACAGAGAAATGAAATACATATTCTACTAGTACCACCTTCTCTCATATAAAAGAACATTCATAAAGCTGTCTAGAATAATTGAATGGAAAAACTACATATTCCATTTTTATATCGTCTTAATTTTTTTTATTAGTTTTCTTCTTATTTATATGTATATGATTTTGTAAACATAATAAACATACAATAGAGAACAAAATTTTATTACGTTTAATTAAACAACCCGTAAAGAAAAATATTAAACTTCTCCTCCTCCATCTCATTCCTCAAATCCGCCTCGTATATATATATATATATACATATATATCACCCACCCATCGTAGGAAGAAACTGTCTCTTATATATTTCAGATTTTCGATTCGTTTCTCCACAAAGCTCAAATATTTACTTTTTTGAGGGAAAATTAAAAATGAACAAAATTAAATGTTTAAAGAAATCTTCAAATATCAAGACGAGGAAGAAGAGAATATACTTAATATCTTATTTCAATAAAAAGTAAAACATTATAGCTCAATGATTCATAAGGTTTTGGGTTCTTGATTTAACTGTCGTGCCCTAGCTATAATTGTTTGAATATCTTCATCTATAAAATAAATACTTGTTTATTATAAAAGTACATAAAAGTACCCCTCATATACTCGTACACAGAAACAAAAGTGTTTTATGCTTCAGAATAGTTTTTCCGACGCCTTTTTTAATTAAAAATAAACTAGATGTAATTTAAAATATGCAATAATATAGGTGTGTTACATATTCAGCTTCGACATAATTATATTATGTATGTGGTTTTGATTTCATATTTTGCCGCATTAATTTCCTAGAATTAGAATTTTAATTATTCTAATTATTTACCATTTGTTTATAATGTGCGGTTATAAATTTAAAATTATAAAATCAAAACTTGTTCGTATTATTAAAACTGAAATTTGTTGGTAGAATATTTTAAATCATGGTAGTTATAATTAGTAGTTTAAATATTACTAAATTTGACTTAAACCTATTTTTATCAAAAAACCAGAACTATACTCTCAGAGGCTTTAGTTAATTCTATTCCATTAATCATGAGTTGTTATTATAATCTTAAATCATAATTGACAATGCTTGGAAATGAGATACTTACATTACAAAATTTTTAGAAATATAAAAAGTTTTAAAGCTTTTATTTGAAGTCATCATTTTACATAATTCAAACATAGTACTATTGGATATTAAAGGTTAGTTTATTAAAATTAAATTACATTAAACTAAAAGACGAATTTTATCGGGGCACAGGAATTATTTATAACAGAAATCAAGAACATTTGTATCATAATTTCAGGATTTTAATTTTGCCACAACTAAAATAATATATTATTAACCAACGAATAATGAATGGTACCTCTTATTACTCATGAATATAAAGTTCGGGAAACAAACGACAGTGGGTCCTGCAAGAATTTTAATACATTTCTCCATTATATTATTTTTTACTTTTACACAAAATGCGCTCACGATTATTTATTTCCGCTCACTATATTACACACAAACTTTGTTTACTGCATTTCAAAAGCAAAAATTAATAATACCAAAGATTCCTAAGATAGTATTTCGCTGTAGTGATGTGCAAAATCGATCTTTTTCGTTCTGTTTTGTTTATTTTCTCATATGTTTTTCAACAAAAAAAATCGATTTAGCCGATCACTATTTTGCTGTCACTCGTGTCGCAAACTTTAGGCCCGTTGCACATTTCAGCTAAACCATTGATTAATAGTGTAATGTATAACAAGTGAAGAAAAGCCAGAAAGATAGCAGCCAGAACGATAGCGAGGGCTGCAATCACTTGAGTATTGTAATTATACGTTTTCACACGAGTTATACAGGCTGTACGGATCAATAAAACTAATAACATTGAAATGTGGCAATGAAGAAATCGTTGTGCAATGAATTTGCAACACGATTTATGCAAAGCATAGGTTACTGCTCGATCGTAAAAAAATATATAATAGATATTATCACTACGAAACACAACAACAATTTTAATTTTGTGTTTCATCTTTAACATGGACGAAGAAGAGCAACGTTAATTTTATGTTTGGTTTAAGATGAACCAAGATAGACTATTCAAAAATAATGTAGCTAGACAGCGATAAAAAATATTTATAGCTTTTATAGACTAAACAAACCAACACTGATGCAGTATGCCTAACAAAACAAAAATGTTCAAAACAATAATATCAAATATTTTACTCGTTCTATAAAAAGGAAACCGGTATTGGTCAATATCAGTAATTTTTGTCTACTACTAACGTGTATTATACTCATTATACGTTTGTTTCTTCAATTATAATGATATCCATTATTCACTGCTACCAAATAAAAATTTCAGTTTTGAAATTTTATCTAGTAGTCTCTTGCCATTTTCATTATTATTAAATTGAGACGTCAGAATGTCGACGGAAATTATTTTAGGTTTATTTAAAGGGTTTGATTATAAAATACAATTTTTTATCGGTCGTGGACAAAGTATCATATTCTACTCGCATATAATTAATGGCTGTTATTCACTCAGATGATTTAAGCCACTCGCCTATCGGCTCGTGTCGGTAAACTTCATCTTAGTGAATAACAGCTGTCATTATATTCTCGTTGAATAATATTGTTACGTTTTTGCCTTGTCAATCAAGGTTCGCATCACTGGATTGTGAATAATACAAAATCAATTCAATTTATCAACAACGAATTTATTTATTTAGCATCAGAGTTATTACAACATAATTTATTAATAAAAATTCACAAATTCACTTTATATAAATTATTCTCAAATTTTAATGTATACTTATAATTTTTATTTCCACTAAAACACTTTTTAAATTACTTTTTAATTCCTTTTTAATCTTCACACTGTCGCTTACCAATTACTACTGATCCAATTCGACTTCGTTCGCCTTTTTATATACAAAAACCAAACTTCTAGAAAGCTCATGACTTTTCCAGTACTAATAGTGTAGAAACATTTAGAACTATTTTATCATGGAAAATTCCATTTTAGTACAGTAAAACATTGAACTATAAATTTAACTTATTCTATCACACCCTAGGTGTCATCGTCACAATATTGTGACGGTGACACCTAGTGTGTAATAGAATAAGTTAAAATTAATAGCTCAATGTTAAACTGTACTAAAATGGAATTTTCCATGATAAAATTGTTCTACACTATTCTAACTAGAAAAATCATGAGCTTTCTAGAAGTTTGGTTTGTGTATATAAAAAGGCGAACGAAGTCGAATTGGATTAGTAGTATTTGGTAAGCGATAGAGTAAAGATTAAAAAGGAATTAAGAAGTGAATTATAAAGTGATTTTGTGAATTATAATTAATAAATTGTGTTGTAATAATTTTTGTGTGAAATAAATAAATTCGTTGTTGAAAAATTGAATTGATTTTGTATTATTCACAATCCAGTGATACGAACCTTATTTGACAAGGCAAAAACGTAACAATATACTATTGTGACGGTGACATCTAGTGTGTAATACAATAAGTTAATTTAATAGTTCAATGTTTAACTGTACTAAAATGGAGTTTTCCATGATAAAATTGTTCTAAATGTTTCTGCGCTATTCTAACTGGAAAAGTCATGAGCTTTCTAGAAGTTTGGTTTGTGTATATAAAAAGGCGAACGAAGTCGAATTGGATTAGTAGTATTTGGAACGCGATAGTATAAAATTGTAAGATTATTAGTAGTATTTGGAAAGCGACAGTGTGAAGATTAAAAAGGAATTAAAAAGTGTTTTTGTGGAAATAAAAATTATAAGTAAACAGTAAAATTTAAGAATAATTTATATAAAGTGATTTTGTGAATTATAATTAATAAATTGTGTTGTAATAATTTTTGTGTGAAATAAATAAATTCGTTGTTGAAAAATTGAATTGATTTTGTTTTATTCACAATCCAGTGATACGAACCTTGACTGACAAGGTAAAAACGTAACATTATTTTTGCAGCGGAAAAACACAACAAAAATAAACATAACAAAGCTATACTAACTAGGAAAACTAATAAAAATTACATTTTATACATAGTTTGTTTGTTGCTAGAAAAGGAACTCCATTTTCAATCAATTTCTTCTCTATTTAAGTGATTAGGGCAGACATTAACATTGCTTAGCACAACTCCAAACAGATCGCACAACGCACCGCTTCGCTATGGGCTGGCCTTATATTCTTATGAATACGTGCACGTTGAACAGAAATCCATTTATATCCCATAATTTTCCTAATAAATATTTTGTTTAAATTTAGAAAAAAAAAACGCAGTACTGAGGCTGATTGGTTTATTTAAATATTCATTAAATGATAAAACTGCGGAGCCCTCCACGAAAGAAAAAAAAAATTGTCCGATTGTTAGTAACGTAGCAAAATTGTAACATTCTATATTGAAAAGAAAAACAAAATTTTCAAATTTTTTGGGTAATTTAATTTTAATTTTTAATTTATTTAAAAAATATTCAGAAAAAAGTTTATTTTTGTGTTTATTTGGAAGTTTCACAAAATCAGAATAAAATATATTAAAACGAAATGAAAATTTAACAAATAGAAAAAAGTTTGAAAAAGCTTAAATAAAAAATTTACGATTTTTCGTTTGGTATATAACTTAAAGGTATATGTATGTATGTATATTATATAACCAGAGCGATAAGAAAATATGAAGGCAAAGTAAAGTTTCCTTTTTCCAGGAAAATTTCACATAAAAACCTTATCACGTGCTTTATTCTTTCAGAGTAATACAAACATAGGTTATTTGTTAGACATTTTATTTCTTGTGATTCCATTTTCTTTCTTATTATATGAGACAAACAATTTTTTGTAAAAAGATATTTGTGTAAACGAACAAAATAATAAAAAATTATATGTCGCAACGAATTAATGTCACAAGTTTTAGAAATGGGTGTGGATTAAATAAAAGAGACATATATTTAGGACTTTTCCAGTATTCATTCTATTCTGAATTCACTTGACAATCAGAAACACATTAAAATTAAACACTTTACTGTTTAATGTACAGTAAATAATTTCTTAAAATATGTAGAGTTTCTATTGAAATGCAAATCGTTTTAGATTCACATTTGGCTAACAATTTACCTACTTATGATCATCGAAATGATGATCATGATCATCATCATAAACTCTTCTACATTTCAATTTACATAGAATTATCATTTTTGTGATTTCAAAACCGTAATTACATAGCTTTTGAGTATATGTAGTATGTTATCATCAAATTCGTATTTAATAATCATCTCAGGTAATAAAATATTGTTATAAAAAGGAAAATCCATTTTCTTATCATAGTCGACGAACACATACACAAAAATCTCTTCATTGTTATTCTAATCATATGGTCAGGTGCTGTATTTCATTTATCATTTCGTTTATGTTTAGTATTCACTGTGAATCGATTTAAACCATCCATCCGTCTTTCTAACTCAAAAAGCCTACCAAAAAATAAAAAGGAAAATATGATAATTTTTTTGTTTTTCATTTTGGTATTTTGTTTTATTTTCCAAGAACAAAACGTGAGAAGAAATAAATTGAGGATTACGTTGTTTGGTTTGATTGTATAAGAAGAAGTTACAAAGACAACTCAGTATCAAATTTCCACTCAAAATCTTGCGAAACAGTTCATTGAATTCCCAAAATAAATGCGAATGCGTATTTCTATTAGTCCTATCCCTTCTTATTATATCAATTGGTATGACACGGATCAAATAACAAATTATATTCTGAAGTAAATGACATTCTCGTAAACAAAACACAATATAAAGTAATTGATTTGGAATTTATACCAACTGATACTCAAATAAAAATCTTAAACCCCAAATGCTACAATTGTATATGTCAGAAATGATATATCAAATGAACCCGTGATTTTATTTTTGATACACACCTTTTTTGCTACATCTCTATTTATTTTATAATTTAACTATCAAACTATGTATATATAATTTATGATTATCGTTATGATTTTATACAAACATACATATAAGAGGGGTAGATATGAACTAATATTTCTTAATAAAAAAAAAAGTTGTTTGTTTTCCTTTGGATGAAAATTTGTACAATTTAAGCAAAATGTGTTTCATGTGACATGAATTTTAAGTTGATTTCCATTTTCTATTAAATATGTTTTATTTATGTGCGGATTTGTAAGTTTCTTTTGGTGTTATTCGCCTGGTGCGATTATAAGCTAATTACGAAAATGCGAACCAACAGTATTATTAGGCTAGCTCACTTAGAACACAAACTGTTTTATAATAAAGACACTTAAAAATATAACCTTTAAACTGGTAGATATTGTATTTGTTTTATGTATTTATTTCAAAAATGTCATGAAAAACTCAATTAATTAAAAAAAAAACATAGTAAAATAGCAGAATAATACAGGAAAGAATATACAAAAACATCTTGACGTTATTTTACACAACACAATACAATAAAAGTAAAACAATAATGTTTTCAATTGAAAAGCTTACATTGTGTTTAGTGTGTGTTTTGTCAAAACCTAAAGTAAAGTAGAAAAAACTGAAACAGATATGTATATTGTATATTCGAATTCATTGCTGAGATTATTATTTTTATTGCTTGCTTAACAGTTTTTTCATTCGTATTTTATTTATTTTCTCGACGGAAGAAGACACCTACAAATCCTTCCACACTTGGCTCATTGTTTTTCTTTGTACGTTCTATTTACAGTCCTAACAGAAAAAAGAGAAAAAATCTGATGACAGAATTCAATTTAAATAACAAAAAGGATCCTAATTTAAATATTTCCTAGAGTATTTTTCATTTTGATTGTATATAAGGATGAGCATCAACAGAAAAATTATATAGAAAATCTATCTAAAAAATAAAATTAAATGATAACGAAATAAAAAAGATAGAAATGGATAACAAGACGAACACAAATGGAAAATAGATTCTACATTTTCTTTGTCAAGGACATAATTTCAGCTCTGTTTCTCTCTGTGCTTATCACACCACTTTTGAATGTAAATAATAAAGGAGTACAGGAAGCACAGTGCTTTCCGGTTTCTTACTATATGTATATATAAACACATATATATAGTACATATTTCTGTGTTTTGCAGCGGAAGGATAATGATGAGTTTGTTGTTAAATCAGAAAAATAAATTTACATTATTTTGACAAAATAAGTTATGTCAGTGTCAGTTGTTTAAATTGAATGTTCAATGGCATATAAAGCTTCCCATTTACTAATATCCTTAATATGACGAAAAAAGATCTACAAAGTTATTCAAATGATTACTGAATTCCATAACTAAAAATGGCTAGCGGACATTTACATCTTGATGTAATATTTAAAGGTAAATTTAACTCTTATTTTAGAGTTTTGTTGCTTCAATTCAGCATTTTGTTCCTAATTTGAGAGTAATTTTTTTAAATCAAGGTGCTTTAATTTTTTTTTTCCCCAATTAATGATAGAAATATTTTTATTTAGTATTTGCGATAGTGATGTTCAAGCCAAATCAGTATTTTTACCAAATTTTCAAAATAGCAGGAAAACGCGATAATTATTTACGTATCGTGAGCCTGATTTACCCATATAGAATGAGTGTGGGGGCCGTCGCAATAGTTATTTCATCTTGGCGGCCCGAAGGTTTTTCCGTCCCGGCGAGTATTGTTCTCCAAAAACAAAATTACATAAAAGCAGGTAATCAAAAAGACTGCGACGGCGATTTACAATTTTTGCATAATTTACATTTTATTTATGATGACAAAAATAATTTATGTTTGTAGTAGTAAGTACGTAAGTAGTAGAGTGAGTGATTTATTTTTTTAATTGCCAAAGGATTTAATTCTACATCTGCACCCTAATTCTCTAGAAAGATGGGATAATCTCTAAACGAAGTAACTTGTAAAAATGAAAGCTTACTTAAACAAACGTATCTACACATTATCTTAGTTTTTAGAGACTCAGGATGCTGGTCAGTAAAAGAGCATCCGCAATGAAAAAATTTTTCACTTTTTACTTTTAATAGCATAACACAATGGATAAGGAAAAGTCTAATTAAACCCAACTTTATTTTTGTGTACTTTTCAAAATATTTTATGCCAAATTTTCAGTTTTCGTGTAACCAAATCAATTTCTTTGGTAAATTAACTCCGTTGGAACAAACGAACTTATAATAATTTTGTTAACTCGACATATAAAATCAATGAAATAAATTTGTCATCTCAATAATTTGAAAATACGAGAACGAGTTGATGCTTAATGCAAGCAAATCTCAGGCAATAATTATATATAAAAAGAAGGTAGATTACAATGATTTCCCAAATGTCATTCTTGGAAATGAGATTATTATATATTCAGATATTATTAGAAATTTAGGACTAATTATGAATTCTACTTTAACTTGGGATGAGCAAATCGATGGAATATGTTGTCGTGTTTATGGTATTTTGTGGGTTCTTTGGAAGTTAACTAGTTTTGCAAACGTTAAGCTTCGACATAAACTGTTCATGTCTTTTGTCTTACCACATCTTTTATGTTATGATGTTGTGTTATTCGGAATGTATGATTACTCCATGGACAAACTAAGATTGTTGTTTAATACTTGTGTGAGATATGTTTTCTCACTTCGTAAATTTGATCATATTTCTTTGTTTCAAAAATTATTACTTGGATGTACAATTAATAAATATTTTGAATTCCGTATTTGTGCCTACATTCATAAAATCTTGCTTAAAAAATGTCCCTCTTACTTGTTTAATAAAATACAGTTTTCAAATTCCGAGCGTACAATGCATATTACATTACCACGCAACAGACATCGTATTTTTAACTTATCATTTTTTGTTCAAGGAATGAGTATATACAACAAATTACCACTGTTGGTTCGGGCAAGTGGCTCTTTGGCTATATTTATTAAAAATTACAAATATGCATTGGGTTTTGAAAAGCGTTTGTGATAAATGCATTTTATCATTAGTTTTATTTTTATGATATTTCGATTTTTGTGTCTTCCTAGGACTTAATTATTCAGAAGACATTAAATTTTTATAAAATTAACATAAAATTCAAATTCAAATATTTAAAATTTTTATCTAAAAATACCTAATCCTATATTTAATTAATTTATTTTTATTTTTATATCAGAGTTTATATAGATGTACAAATACATTGTAAATAATGTAAATATTTTATTGAAAATTATGTTGCTTATTAATTGTTATTTTGTACTCAATTTGTAAATAAAAGCTTTCTAAGCTTAATTACTTTATAAATAAATAAATAAATAAATAAATAAAATATTTGTATTCAATAATTTTCTATTCTTAAGGTAAAAGTTAAAAGATTAACGAGCAAAATTTTTTTTTTCTAATTTTCTTACAGTCCTGTAAGTCGAAACACAAAGAACGATCTCGTAATGATTTCAAATCATAAAGATTCAATAATCTAAATTCATCTTTTCCCAGAATCAGGTACATTTTCCTGTCCGGGGGGCGAGGGGGGGCTTTAAGCTTAATATTGACTCATTTTCTTTGGGCTTTCCATGCAAGCATTTAAAACCGTCAAATCCAATTTTTGACTAAGTTGGTTCATTTTGAAATTTTGAAGTATGAAAATTATTATTCTTCTTAGAAAAATTTTAATTTCATTCAAAAAACAATAATTTTATATCTTTCTGGCCGTCAAGCAAGAGGATATGTTTGAATTTTTAGCCTTTTCATTAAAGATAATATAATAGCCGAAAATACTTAGATTAGTACACCTATTCGAAACGCTGATGGAAATAAATTTGAAAATGTTTGGTTCCAACAAGATAAAGCGTCATTCGGAAAAGAATAATGAATTTTACAAAGGGCGTTTCCAAATAACAGTAAAATATCAATTTGGAAAAGTATGTAATTCACGTTTTCACAATTACACACATAATCCTTAGACAAACCTGATTTTGGTGGTACTCATGCTTTAACACCTGATAGCTAAAGGTTGTTCATGTGTTAACGCAAAACTTAGGAACTTATATTATTTAAAAAATTGTTAGTCCCTATACCTATATTTAAGTTTTGTAGGTGGCATATTTACCGAAACTTGACCTGAACTTTTTAGGTCCGCGGTTTAAATTAACAGTGTCTGAATAAATGTTTACATCTACATATATATTTAGTTTATATATCCTTAAAGTAATCAAAGAAGTAAAATACGACCATCGAGACAATGGCTGGGTTGCAAAACCCAGCTAACCCATTTGCCATATTTGCTACTATTAACATAAGAAAAATATCAAATATGGCGTCTGGTGTGGTAAACCTTCAATGTCGATTTTCTAAATAAATCTAAATTTATGTTCCTTAAAGATAAATTTTCTTTAAAATGAATTAAATAATTATTTCTTGTTTAGATTTATTTTTTACAAATAACTTAATTAAATATATAATTATTATTTCCAACAGTTTTACATTAAATGCCAAAATATTTCATAACATAAAGTTTTGCCATACTGGCAGAGAACGATTGTATAACAGATGGCAAGACGTTATTATTTCGTGTCTCGATTGGCAACTGTTCGAATTTTAAGAGTATAAATTAATGCTTTTGACAGATCAGTACACGTAAGTAAATATTTTCTCTATTTATTTATTTACTCGCAGAGATAAAAGCATTTACAGTTTAACTTGTTTTTAACGAAACTCAACGGACTAGAAATTTTATTTGTTATAAGCAACAAACGTTATAACAAGACTGCTTTATCGAGATTTTGATCCCATTTCATAAGTTTGTTATATTTTATTCAAATAAAAAATCACAGATACATTTCAATTCAAATTTGTAGCTAAGTCAAAATATCGAGTTTTAGACTGAAAGCTTTTTCAGAAAGTAGTTCAATCAAAAAACTAAAAAGGTATTCAGTTCAAATCTTTTTTAACCTTATGAAAAGGAGATTCAGTCCAACAATTAAAAAGGAATTCCAGGCAAAATTGTTGTAAAAAGTAAAATTAATGTTACGGTTTGTCCCGACTATTTCCAGTTTAATATTAAAAATAAATCTAAATTTCCAGAATATTTCAAAATTAAATCTTCCTTTTCCAGAATTTCTGTAAATGAAAGCAAACCTACCAAAAGATATTCAAGTCCAAAAATTTGTAACTGAAGTACCTTTCATGAGGTTGTTCAGTCCAAATACACAAAAAGCATTTCAAACTGCTTTCTGACTGGAACACCTTTTTTTTGGAATCAAGTTGCTTTTAGGTTTAATCATAATAGTTGCTTTGAAAATTTTTTGAATGAAACTCCTTCCGATTTTTTGACTGAATTCTTTTCGTTCAGACACAAACCTAAACATAATTCCAGTCAATAAGGTTTTAACTTATTACTTTTGAGTTTTTTGATTGAACTACTTTTTGAAAAGCAGTTTCAGTCTAAAATTATTTTCACTGAATTTCCTTCTAATTTTTGACCGAATTTGAAATGAATAAATGAGCGATAATTATATTTTACGATAGGGTATTAAAACATCAAAATCTAAACATATTTTGAAAAAAGGAGCATCTAGATTTTTGCGTTTATTCATCTGTCCAGTATGAATAAATATATGTTTTGACTATACATTTTCCAACCGAAAAAAATACGGATTGTCCCATACCAGACACAATACAAAACTACGGTATACAATTTTTGTAGTAAAACGCAATATTTCGGAAAATTTGTTTCAATTCATTTATTATCCATTTTAATATTTCCGCCTGTCAAAATGTTTTTTTTTTATACTCATACACAACGTACATTATTATATAAAACATAATGGAAATAGGGTGGTTCAGATGTTGGTGATTTTATAATATATTATCTGTGGTTTGGCCATTTTTTATAAAAGTGTTAGGGGGGAACCAGCGAGTCAGTAACAACTTTAAGTAAGAATGCGATATACAGAAAGTGCTTGTTACTGACCAGCGAATCCTTAAGAACATTTCGTTCAGTTCAGCCGTCACTTAAGAGTGCGAAAATTAACGCGCATACTGGAGGATATGTCAGAATACATCAAAATTTTCACAGCACAATTTTCTAAAAATAATAAATTTTGCTATTCACATTATAATTTTAATACTGTATTTATCAATTGTTACGGTTTTTCCTGTGGCCAATATGTCAAATATTCTGTAAGAAAATAGATTCGCTGGCTACCCCTCTACTTCATAAGCTTTTATTAAATATAAGCGGTCGACAAGCAAAATCATAGCAACTAATATTATACAAAGCCTTGGAGTTAGAAACGGCGAAAAAACCAGAAGAAATTTGATGAGGTCTATTTTTCAGTAAAAAAATGAAATTAGTTAAATTCCAAAACATAAAATTCGTTAGGATTTTTATTTATAAAACATCCAAATCTAAACATATTTTGGAAAAAAGAACATCTACGAGTATCTAGATATATAAATCTTTATGCGTTTATCATCTGTCCAGTATGAATAAATATATGGTATGTTGGGCTATATTTTCCAACCAAAAAAAAATAGGTCATCACTATTAGTCGTCTAGATTAATAAGATGTACCCCCCCCCCCTCATTTAATTGAAAAGGGTGGGGAGGAGAACCGAGCAAGGCAATATACATTTCATTTTTTTTTTTTTTTAATTAATATTGCCATAGTCAGAAGAAGTTGTAAGTTAATTGTGAAGTTGGCCCAAAATTATTAATAATGATTGTTGGCACTGACAACACCGGCTAAATTGTTAGATATTAGATATTAATCTAAACTAAAACGACTAAAAAAATCAGATATGACGTTCAATCACGATAAATTCCATTAATTGATTTATTAATACTTCTATTTCTAAATTATATTTGGTTGGATAAAATTAATTAACAAGATTTAATATTTAAAAGCGAAAACTCCGCATTTTTTTATTTTTTTTTTAAATTGTTATTTTATATCATGGTCAAATACGTATAGCAACGAACATGTAAGCCGTATTTTACATACGCAATTCAACTAAATCCATCAAGATGCAAGCGTTCAAAACCTTTATTCTAAAAACTTGGAAATACAACATTAATTTTTGATTCTTATATTATAATTAAAAATATTCTCTGGATTTTTAGCCTATTTTATAGTTAAAATAATTTGTTCTTTTCGACAAAATTATTAAAGCTCTAAAAAGAAAAAAGACATAACATCCAAGATATAGGCAGTTTTATCGATAATGTTTGATATGTGAAAAATTAGTACCGTTATAAATTTAGAGATGTCAGCCTTGAGAATTTTGAATTTTTGGTACATAAATAAAAAATTTAATTAATTGTTTTCTATAATTCATATCTAGTTTCAGTTTTATACGTGTTAGTCGCTTTTATTTACATTTTTGAATCTATACAAAAAAAAAATGTTTCAAAAAAACGTTAAATGTCCAGTATTAACATCTATATAAATTTGCCATCTTCGGCCATTTTTTGGCAGCGATGCGCCTTATAGGTATTATAATTTATTTCCATCGAATATCAATTGTTGTAGTTGAAATTTTGAAAAATTATGTGACTTAATTGAAATTATAACACTACAAAAATATGTAAAACAAGAAATCAAAGAAATGAACAAATTCGACCGATTTCTCACCATAAATCTTAGAAATTATAGGTGTCGCGAATAAATTCACAATCATTTTGCCGGTTGATATTGTCAGGATTCTTTTTAATGTTGAGGATTTCAAAAAAACGCCGCTTATTATAATTCGACTCGCGTTCCAAAATGATTACATTGTCTGTCTCGGCACTGTGTGACTTGAGTGCTAACACACGAATTAGTCATATTTTTTGGGTTGCAGTATGCCAGCATATTTTCCTATTTTATGCTCACTCATTTAACAAACATTTATCTTTAACGGGATATTTTTATCCGTTTATCTTTTTACTAACCGAATTCAACATGATAAACTCTGGTTTTTTATTTTGAATAAGAAAGAAGTGATAATTTTCGGCTAAATGGTAATGTGGCAGAAATCAAAAAAAAATCATGAGTTTTCTGGGTTTCATTACCATGACAATTAAAACGTACGATTGGAAAACCATTTCCATCTCGAACAAAAAAGAAAATGGATAATATGTGAACTAGTTGTTTGATGTATCTCTCGGTAGACTAAATCATCTACTCCTGTTGTTTTCGGCACAATCATAATTACCGTAAAAGTAAAGGAATAACAAAGAGTAGCCAAAACTGGAATAATATAAAGGTATCCATAATCATAGATAGGAAAAACACATTTTCGCTTTATTTTATTTTTAGGTCAGAAGCGAACTGTCTAAAATAAAAACATTTTAACTTTATATTTGGCTAGTCATTGGCCCCGTTCCTGAATTTAATAATTTTCTGTACTTATTATGCCATTTTTCCATTATACGCGAATTTAAATAGGAAGCGAGGAAATAAAATAACATAAAATTTTATCGTTCTAGAATTGGAGTCATTAGTGTTCTTCTGCAATAATTACAAGCAATAAATAACATATGAAATCAATTTCCCTAAGCATGCCTTCGGTAAAAATAAAAATTATAAACTAGCAAAAAATTCTGATTACCTTTTAGCATTTGTAGTACTCATATTTTATAAACAGTACCTTATGTATGTTCTACACTATAAAATACTAATGTCCACACATCAAATCAAAATAATCATAATAATAAAATAACAAAACGATTACTATGAATATTACTGGGTAAATAATAAATCACTTTCTACCCTCGCAACCCACACTTAATTTCACTTCACTTAATTTTCACTGTAGTTTTATTCATTGTGCATATGCAAATTAATTTTTAATCATTTTTATTATTCCTGCGAAAATCAATAAATTTTGAATTTGTGGCTGTAAAGTTGGGATGGTTATTGGCTAAGGCTATGAATTTAACGCTTGCAGTCTAATTTAAAATATTCCAATCACACAAAATATACAGAATGAAAATATTTAATTTTCCCATGAGCTTTTTTTCAGACTTCTAAACATAAAAATCTAAATAGAAATTCACACAGGATTTGACCTAATTCTAGTTTCTAATACAGAACCAACAACAAAAAATTAAAAAATAACTGTTTTTGAATAAATTTTAATATTTGTTATTCGTTCGTTGAATATTATTAGATTTTTCATCAACAATAGGGCTTTTTGATACGCAACCAAATCGCATATAGTAGACTCGTAAACTTGATTATGTACTACAGTAAAAACCTAACTATTTTTCTTTACATTCTTAAATAAAATAAATATTTTTACAAATAAATAATTTTGCGTGACTTCGAACGGAAAATCAAGTCTCGAGTAAGAACACAAAGTAATTTATTTTGTATGGGGTAGCAGTGAATCGGATTTTCTTTTGATGGAAAATTACAATATATAATAACGTAACATTAATTTGACAGTTAGAAAATCGAAATATCGAGGTATGTTTAGAAATATGCAATTTTGTGGGTTGTTTGAGTACGGAATGGTGTGTGACTTTATTGATGAACTTAACACGTTATTAAAAAATAATTGTATTCAGTTTTGGGTCACGAAATGTGGTAAATTGTTTGTTTAATAATTTAACTAAGAAGTAAGTACTTTTTTTACTCCCAACGATAGAAAAGTTTCAAGAATAATGAATTAATATAGACCTTGCTTTCAAATTGTTTTAAATTAAGAAATCTTATGATAAACATAAAATTTAACAATGACAGGCTTAAAAAATATTTTCAAATATTTAAAGTTTATATAAATTGGGAAAGAGTTAAGAATAGCTTACATTAAGATGTGTAGATGTAGAAACATAAAATTATGATAATATCGTAATAATTATTTATGACATTTATGTGAGAAATTTTCCATTTAATCAGGGTATTAATTTTGTTGTCCGAATACTGCTACAATTTTTGGGTGATAATTTCCCCGCCTCTGTTGTTTTTATTTTAAAAATCGTTGAAAAATCCAAAAACTGTCATATTTGTGGCATTGTCGTACTATTTGCTTCTTATTCAAATGCGTCTTGATTTTAAATGTTTTAATTTACTACAAATTTCCGACATGAGCAAAAATGATCAATCGATGATTATAGAAAAATTCAGTCGACTACATTCGTTTCAGATTTTATTCCTTTATCAAATTTCTAACAAACACTCAATTTCAAATTCAAATAAAAATAAATATTAAATTAAAAAAGTGGCAAAGCCAAAATAATTGTGTTTTATTATATGTATAAAATCTTAAAATCGTTTGTTAGTGATTTTGGTCCACAAGTGAACAACAGACATGTTAAACCCGCGATCGTAAAACCCTATTAATCAATAAAATGTTACCTTAATCATCATACATAAACTATAATATTTCTTCTGAATCTGTCAAATAGTGTCATAGGGAAAGACTATATGTAATACATAATTTGAATGAGTTATCAGTGAATTTTATACCAAAAATTATTACGTTTGGATATTTTTCACAGTAGGAACTAGTTCCAGAACTCATCATAATGAAATTTGGAAAATAAAATTATATCTAGATATTAAATTTTATAAACTCTCCACGAAAAAAACCTTTATAATTTTTAATTGCTATAAAATATGAGTCATTAAGTTTGAATTCCGAAAGCTGCTTCAACTCTTCCAATAAATAAATTGTAAATAACGTTTCATGAAAACATTACCCTAAAAGCATAATACATACTAATTTTTATCAAAGTTTATTAGTTTAAATATATTTATTTAATTAACCAAATTTGTTCATAAACATTGGAAAACATCCTAATGAAATTCGTCGCCTGACTGACGCAACTAAATTTTTTAAAACATTCTAAAAATAACGAACATGAATTTTTATGATTTATGATTTTTGGTGTTAGTCTTTGTTACCATTATGCTGGAGGCTCGAAATTACTTAGCGTTTGTTTTGATCTTGACTTCTTTGAGGAATGTGTCAATTCATGTTAAGTATTGCCGAAAAATTAAATGCAGTACATTTTTTTTTTTCAATCTTACACAAATCAAAAAAAATTAAATTTTCTTTTATTCCACGTAACACGATAATTCCTATCCTAGACATTTACAAAACTTCAGTAAATTACTTTATTAATTGTCATAAACAACCTATAAAACTAGAAATTATCCACAGACAGCATAAATAAGAATTCAATTACCTTTATCGATCTAATTTTTAATAATAGTAAAAACAGGGTAGTGAGAGAAAGAGGGCAAGTTGGATATAAATTGTATATGAACAATAAGTGTATTAATTATAGAAAGCTAGTCAATTATTAAAATTAGTAGATTTACAGAACCCTTATTTAATGTATAAAATGATAAATTAACCAAACACCATCTTTGGCACTAGTTAAGCTCATAAAAAATATGTATGTACTCGTAAAATTGCCAAAGAAGATTTGAATTTAATATTCGCCGTTCGTTCGTACCAGCCACCAAACCACGTACAAATCCGAAAGATATTTTATTCGTTTAATTATTTCATCTCCTAATTTTAAATTCATAGAATTTTTACCTTCTCGACCATGCAAATTTCATTTATTTAACATCTAGAAAGGAAGAACAAATAGTATGATATTTATGTAGTCGTTGTCTTCCGATGTTATATTCCAGTCAAGGGAATTACGAGTATAATGCCTGTATGAGCTGCACAATTTTTTTTGTTTACGTGATGTGCAGAATATTGCGCCATTATAATATAGTTAAGAGTTGACAATGCTTCCATCAGATAAAGCCGAAAATATCACAGAATGATAGTTTTAGTTTTTCACGACGAGATTTTGATAAAAATATAGACATAAATTTACTTCATCAAGCGATTAATATTGTTTAGTTTAGTTTTTAGTGCTACAGTATACCAAACTATGTATGTAATGCATGTATGTACATATATAAACTAACAAAATATATGAACTGGGGATTCCTAAATAAATATAAAATTCGGGAGCAAAATAAAATATGCACATAAATAAATGAAAAAGGATGAAATGTATTCACAAAAAAATTGAAAAAGTTTGTCGTTTTTGTGGGGAAATTATATTGGTCCATTTGTGTTGTGGGTCAAATTTGGCGTTAGTTTACTCAATAAATTGAAGCTAAAGGGAAATTGACATATTTATACGATGTTATCTATTGAGTGTCATCTCTACATAATAGTAATTAACAAACATTTTGATAGACTCTGATAACAGCCGTATTCATGGTTTATACTATTTCATGGTCTCCGCGTGCTATCAGTGTGGTACAATCCGATTAAAGATTAGACAACAGTCCTCAAGTTACGTAAGGGATTCAATTCAAGTTTTTAATTTGTTTTTGGTGTTCGATGTTCTGCGTAGGAATTTCTGCCTTAATGTGGCTTTACGCGAATACACAACTACAACCAGTACCAAGAAAGGAAGGAAAGGGATTTTTTAAGGGGATTGTTTTTTTAAAGGGATTAAAGTTGCGCTTAGGATTTTATATCGCCATACACAACCGCAAACACCTAGCACATTCACACAATACCTAATCGTAACATTTTTTCTTGTGTATGGATTGTTGCGGGATGTAACTATTGTTAAATTTAATCAATTCAAAAATAACACGTTTTTTTCATTATATTTTAGTTTTCATATCAAAATACTAATAAAACAAGGAATTTGGTATAGATTTAATTTATTAGAAGAGTTGCTTAACTACAAGAACATACAAGACCAATTTCTTTGTGAACAGTTTTTCTGTGTCCGTCACATTAAAAATTGTCCTTGCCTAAGTTTGCGTATATTATTACTAAACTGTGAATATAATTGATTAGCCAATTTCACGATTAAATTAAGTAATTGAACAAGACTTTTTTATGCCACGGATTAAACGAATTTATCTCAAAAAATTGTACGATAATACAATAAAGCCTTTCAACTTTATAACAAATGATTGAAAAGTATTTGAATTTTTAATTAAAATCTTAAAAACAGTTATGAAATGATTTATTGAAGTGGTTGTTGTTCAATGCACCGCTTATTTACTCATCACATATAGATAAAATCTTTCTTGTTCAATGAAAAATGAACCAATTAGTTAACATTTTTCCGTTTCGATTAAAAGTCAACCCGATTAGTCAGTAATCGGCATCATTGGCATAACTACCAAAATAAATCACATAAACAATTATTGTTAGAAATTAGGAATGAACTATCATCTTAACTTTCCTTCAATCAACAAAAACCCTAACTTGTTGAATAAATTAAAGGTCATTGCCGATCAATTCTTGAAAAGCTGCTCTAAATTTAACTAGAACTGGAATTAAGTGAATCTAAATTAGAGTATATTTGAGGAGTAATCTTCGTCGATGATACTTAATTCCACTACAAATATTTAATAAAACCCTGTAATGTTAATACGTACATATATCATTCTCGACTTAGATGTTTATGTTTCTATTTAATTTACTATTGATCCTTCATTCAAGCGTTTCAACTTCCCAGAAATTATTAAAATTGTATTATTGTTAAAATAACAATAAAAACATTTTCAGTAAATATTCGCAATATTGGAAATATAAGATATTCATAAACGTATATCTGTGAAATAATAAATTACAAAATAAGAATTTCCTTTTTTCGAATAAAATATTAATATAGAACGAAAAAAATTCTGGGCAGTAAAATATTTAGAAATTTCATTAATTAAATAAGTTGATAAATTTAAACACGAAAAGAAAATTATTATTATCTTAGTTTTAAATCAACAAAAATCTAACCCTCAAAACTAATTTTTGAAACAGCACTAAGTTATCTCTATAAACTTCAATTCACACCCAATTATCGCTCACATAATGGGAAAAATAAAAAATAAAAAATTCAATCAATATATGTATGTATATGCATAAATAACATATACATATATTTATTGATAAGTTTAAATTAAAAAATAAAAAATAAAAAGTTTTACCATTTCCTTCCAACAAATTTCTTATAACATAAATCAACCAAAAACCATCTTTTTTACTCGATTTCCAAATCAATAATTTATACAAAGATTTCAACAACCACAGATCAAATATAGATTTCACTTAGAAAACACAAAGAAAGCCTTCACTTTATCATTAAATAAAAAATTTATTTTTCACTTAAAATCACTTTTCACATCACTTTAAAATTATTTTATTAAATTAATTTAAACTATTAATAAATATTATTTTTTACTAAAGAACTTAAAACAACATATTGCACTACGGAAACCCGACGACGGCGTTCTATTCGGATCCATGGAAAAGCAGTAACTAAAGTTAAATTGTGAATGAGATAGTAAATATTGTATTTTAGTAATGAAAACGGCGCAAAGAAGGAAAAAAGAAAAACAGAGACAATTTTCGATGTCGGGAAAAATATTGAAAAATTTCTCTGAGCATTTAAGGGGAAATTGGAAAATTAGGAATGTATTTTATGTTTTTTTTTTTAATTTATCAACTGCACCACACGTGAATATCTCAACCTGGCCCGACATGAAAAACACTTACCTTAAAACCAGGAAAAGTTTACTACTTTATGGATGGAAAAATAACCGTAAATTCACATGGAAAAATTACACATACGTATGTATGTATTATTAAACATACATGTATATATTTATGTATATATGTATAAAAATTTGTATATTCAAAAATGATTATAAAATATACAATAAGTACATAATGTACATTTAATCGAAAAATCAGATCACGTGAATTTTACTTCCATTTTCTTTCGATATCTTCTACAGAAAAATGTAAATTAAGCAATAAATTTGTGTATGTGCTTATACGTAAGATACGTCTACCATATGGAAAGTACCTAAAATATACAGGGGATGGGAATTTTCAGATAAAACAACGGGATTAAAATCTAACTATATTTCGTATATACATATATATAAAAGCGTTTTAGAACGAGTGAGAATCCTTTTAAAGAGGTGCAATGTATTTTGCGTTTTTAAAGAACATTTTCGTTCGTCGTCTGTTTAACCAGATTTTATAATTGAACGGATTTAAATGGATCAACAATCAAATTATGAGGTTTGAGAATGTTGTAAATTTGGAGATAAAAATAGATCCTGAAAATTTACGAGGTAACTTAAACAATTTATTTTTATTATTCGGGTGGTTTGAATTTTTCTTTATATTGTTTCGTTAAATTTATTCATTTCAATGAAACTCCACGCAATTTATCATTACGGTAAAAGAAAACGAAGAAAATAGAAATAAAAAGAATTTGGAGAAAATTGAGCTCGTTTACGCTCCACTTGAAACCCGATTTAATTTATAATAATAATAGTTTTCAGAAAGACTTTCAACAGATGCAGTTTTCAAGAAAAATGCAACGCCCGCATTTAAAATTAATGGCTTAACAAATTAAGGAAAAACTTCAAAAAAAATCAATATAACTAAAACTAGGTATTTTTGTTCTTCTCCATAAAATATTTTAATATTTTCATGAAATATTTCCCAACAGCTTTTTTATTACGTCCAACAACACAGTAAAATATTATACAAATTTTCATTACACACTATACAATAAATTCTTGTGTATCATTGGGATAGGAATGCATTTTATATCTTTTTTCATAATATAGTGTATGTATTTGCAAATATGTTTTTTTAGTTTACAAACTATTCTTTACAAAAAAGTATTCCCAGACGACCACTATCGATACCGACTTATCTGAACAAAAGTAAAATTCATGATTACCATCTTTGTTGGCCACGAGTTTTCAAATAACACAAAAAACCTTTAAAAATTGCCAATTTTTTTCCATCATGTAGGTAAAAACTGTCTGATTCTTTTACAAAATTAATTTTCAGTTCGTTTGCTTATTGAAAATGTACACATCCCCCAATCTAAATTTTGTTAGGATTTACTCAAACAAAATGATTTACACCACACTTCCTATTCAAAATATGGGACAAAAAATTAAAAACGGAAAACCAATTAACTTATATTTTCAAAAAAAAAAAAAATCGTGTAATTTAAATGATAAACATTAATCAAACTTTGTCCTTTTTCATACTTGTTGTGCTGTTTATTTTTATGTCGTTTGCTGAGTGAAAATTGTGCTTGTAAGAAATACGATATACTTATGTAAATGTTTATATTGAAGATGTGTGCAACCGCACCGGGACTGTTTATATGGACACACCTAACTAAACACCTCGAAAATAAAGCGTTCTCTAGAATTCTAGAGAAAGAAATGTGTGCAGTAGACAATTTTTTGATTTAGAATGAAAAGGAATAGTATGTCTGTTCACTGACTAAATTAAAATGAATGACCTTGAAATTTCCTCTAAAGTTTGCAACATTTTTTATTGTTGACCTTAACAAATCATAAAGAACAATAAAGTCGCGTCACTGCCCCACACATATTTAGCTAATTATTACTTATAATTTTAAAATTAGCTCATTTAATGTACCTGAAATAAATAAATAAAAAAAAATCATGTTACTATAAAATTGTACGTATACTGTTCTTAAATTTATTTGAAAAGTTTCTCGGAAGTTACTAACAGTATTTCTCCAAATAAATATTATGATTTATATGATTTTATAACAAGGAGCGGAGAAAAGAAAAAAATTGTTTGCCCATTGTGAAACAGTCGGTGGTAAGGGATTATGATTATTTTAGATTGCATCAAAATTTATTTATGCAAGTTTTAATATTTTTAAATTTATTATAAAAGGGTCAAAAATTACCCCAAAACAAATCTAATATAGATGACTCTATAATATATAAAAATTAACAAACCCGAAACTATCTGAAATAAAATCCCCTTTACCATTTCCTGAATTAAATTGTAGATTATCTCGATTAAAACAGGCGCATAGAGATATTAATTTGATTATGGTGTTTAAAGTTTCTAAACCTAAACTTTTGGTTAACCTTAAATATTAACCGCAAATAAAATATGTCACAATGACTAAATTAGAATTTTCTTATTATACATATATATATATATAGAAAAATCTCATTTTTAATTATGACCATCTGGGTTTGATGCCTATTTAAATGGGGGAACTTTTTGCAGATTCTACAAATTTTTAAGGTCTCTGACTTTTTGGTTTAAAATAAAATAGAAATTCTTTTTGACTGTTATGAATGCATGTGATCAAAATATCATACACTGTAAAAAAATATTGAATTGGCGTAAAGACAAAACAAATTATTTATAATAAAAGGCACATACGCCCCAATTACCCCAAGTCATTCATGTCGCCTCAACATTCCTATGGTCGAAGTCGTTTCTTACGCCTCAAGTCACTTGAAACGACAAATGTCACTTCAAATGTCATATCAATTTTACAAGTGACTAGAAGGGTTAAAATGGAACTTATAAGGTAGTTTATTACTATTTTTTTTTGTATAAAAACGTAATACATGTTTTTATGTTGATGTGTAAATATTGGTAATAATTTGTACGTAATTTCAACAATACCAATTTTGGCGCGACGTGACACGACTCTAATCACGTTACTTAAAATCACACGACTATGACCGACGATGAAGCAATCATATTTATTTGTTTAATTAATAAATGAAAATTTATAGTTAGGGGAAAAAGAAAATCAGATCGTGAAATTTTTGTGAGAAAATAATTTCGAAATTTCAAGGTTATATTTTGTGAATAAAAACTACTAACTGTAACATGTATACTCTTAAAGGAACACCTGGAACACACGAACATTGTGGTTCACATCGGTATATATTGTATGTCGAAAATCCACAATCTACTTTATTTACGACATTTCCTGACTGCACCACACGAGGAACAAAGATATCTTGCTAACTATAAGTATATATAATATAGCTACTGTACGATAAATTTCCTGCTCATTCAATTGAAATAAAACATTTTTGTTTTCAGTTTACAAACTTTATAGTAATTTTAGTTTTATAAATAAATAATCATACAGGTAAAGTACATCATAAGTGGTTATGGTTTTTATGTGCTTACTACTATTTGCTGTTCTAAGGCTTTATCACCAACATTTTTTATTTAATTATATTCATTATTTTGTATAAATATAAATAAACAATGAAAGGTAGATTTTAATTATTAAATGTGACAAATTGGTTCGTTGCTGAAATTTTTTAAATAAATATAAATATAATATATACGTGATTCACTTTCCGTGTCGTTGAAATGGGTGAACTGCATATCAACACAACTATGTATTTATAGCAAATAACAATCGGTTTTAAAAAGAAATTAATTAAATTAAATATATTTTACAATCTTCAAAAAGAATTTTCATTTTGTTGTAATGTAAGAAAAACAATTAGATTGTCGAAATATCGGAAATTTGTGTTGACAGATGGAGAAAAAAATATTTGTAAAGGATATAGTTTGATTGTTCCGCGTCGTCATTCAAAATCAAAATGTCTTTCTGTACATTTTCCAAAAAGAATCTTCTCTCAAACTAAATCCAAATAATAACATACATTTGTTTCTATTAAGTAGTTGTCGAGTGAGATATGTGATTATAATTAGAATTTATTGAAAGAATTTAAAAAGAAAATAATTCTGGGTTTTTGTGTGGAAAAATTGTGTGGTTGTACGGTTTGGTAATTTCATTATAGTAGTTGTCTTTCATTATACTATATTATGTGATTTTAGGGTATTTACTATATTGGTAAATAATTTGTTATATTGTTATTGTAAATCCAAAGTGGATATCGAAGTTTAATCTGAAGATTTATGAACTTGAATGTTGACATAAAATATAATTTTTAGGGTGGACAGTTTATTGGTTTATTTATCGATGTTGGATTACAGATAGTTTAAGTGGTTTGTAGAAATTATAGAATATAGACTACGACATGTAAGAAAGGTATCAATTGTAAAATATAGTTTTAAATATTATAAGTTCGATTATTAGACATGATTGAATTTTTATTTCTTGGTTAATTTTCAATATAATAATTAGTCACACTATGACAAATTTAGAAATAAAACCCTCTATAATAATTAATTTTTACTATACATACAAATTAATTTAGACTTTAAACTGTCAGAAATAATAATTAAACTAAATTTAAAAAAGAAATTAATTTAATTTAATTAATAAATCAGATTCAAAAATGTAGAGCACATATGTGTATCAGTATTAAATTATTAATTCGTTTGCTGACAGATATCGATAATTCTGCTCGTTAAATTCAGTTAAAACCACCATATGTTTAAAATTCCATCTGATAATCTCTCTGGAATTCGACAGATTTATGTTATATTTTGAAGGTTAAGCATAAAAATATATAAATCTTGTATATTGCAATTAATGGTTATTAGCAGTCTAATATACATAAAAACCAACAAAATGTTTGAATTAATGTTGCAGGAGGGAAAACCAACACAACAAAATTTCATAGATTTTTATTTTATGTATTTCTATTTGAAAGAACGACCGAATAAAATCTAGATGTTAGAAACCCCATTATTATTTTCCTTTTATTTAATGTTAAGACTCATAAAAAAATAATATATAAAACGACAATGTATGTATAATCTTTGGAAAATTTGACAATATTTGTTTTTAAAGATTTTATCAGTAATTATAGAAGACAATCGGGCGTATTTTCGGGTGTAGGTTGATTAATAAAAACATAAAACTAAATAAAAACTATATTTATATTTAGGTCGAGAGACGAGATTATAATGACGGTACTAACTGTCAGCATGACAGATATAATAGTTTGTTACTAAACGACGTTATGTATTTTGGTTTTAAATTTCTATTTCTAGAAATTTTATTGTCTTTCTACGGAATCGAAATAGGTCGATTAGTGTTTAGAAGAAAATTGGATAATAATTTAAGTCCCGTGAGATATAACAAACTCTTAATCACTGCAGCTCGCACATTCGTCGAAAGAAAAAATCAATTCGAATTTAGGTTGATTAATTTAAATTTCAATATCGAAAAATGATCTACTAAAAATAAAATAAATATACACAAACCACAAAAAAAAAAAAAAACAGAAAAAACTACATACATCGCTTTGGGAAAAATTAAATTTAATTACAACAAAAAATAGTTTTTTTTTATTATAAACAAATAACTAATTTTAACGTAAAATTATATGTACATTTGGTGATCGTTTTGGGCTCATGAGACATATTTAACTTTTTTTTGTCTACATACTTAATTATAATAATTAATTATAATTTTAATTTAAAAATGTATAACTAAACAAAAAATGTTGTGGTTAAAAATTTTAGTTCCATGTAATAATAACAACAAGTCACCATAAATTACGAATATGAAAAACTGACAGAGTCAAAGCCGAAATCGATCGGGATCTGGGATAATGAGGCTTGTGGGGCGAAATTCATAATAAAGTTCAAAAAACTATTAATTATTGGTTTAAAAGTACGTCTTGAAATGGTTACCACCTAGGCCTCTGATAGTAAGTATAATAATTTTGTGCAATTTTCATTAAAAGCTTATCGTTGCACATCTGATATATCCTATTTTTTTGAAGGATTTTGAAATGCATTTCCTGACACAAATAAGATGTCTTTCTGATTTAAATAAAACTCAAAAAATTGTAATTTTATGTATGAAATCAGACAATTTATTATCACTCAATTTTTGAGCTAATTTGTATCAAAATTATATTTTATAAATGTTTAATTATGGAAGAGATTCACAGCTAACGCAAAACTAAATAAATTAATTTGATCTTGAAAATAATTGAAAATTTAATGAACCTAAAGTGTTTTGCAATCGGAACACTGTCACGGACGACTTAAAATGTGAAATATATTGTAATCAGTTGTAAAAGTAACCATGTTGTAATGATTTTGTTGCAAAATATTTTCAAGTTACGAACTATCCGAAAATCTTTAAGCTTTATACAATGTTGTTTTCAATTAAAACGAATACTTAATGCCTAATTTTAGAGACTATGTAATATACATTCATAAAAAAGACCCTTAGTACTATATTATATCTAATTTCGTTACAAATTAGTTCCACATTCTTGAATATACATACAACATTAAAAATATAAAATAAAAAAACAAACAACAAAATTTCAAATTTATGTTACAACATATTTTTATGTCAATTTTAAAAAGAAAACAAAAATATTAGACAAATTATCACTTTTTATTCATATATGGTATGGTAGCACAAGCACCATGTAAGAACGACATAAGAATCCTAAAACACAAAGATCACAGAGTTTACAAAAAGTGAACAATAAATTTTAACAATTAAATTATTTATTATATGTTTGTACGTATGTTTTTATATAGAAGATGTGTTAATTATTTTTATTGCTGTTTTCCTAATTTGATTTATTTCGGCAAAGGAACATGAAAACCCCAAGTATCGTTACTTGGGTTCAATTTCTATTTATATTCGAAAAATTATGTAAATCATAAATATTAATTATCAAACCAAGTACTTAAAAGTATTTTTGTTTGGTTTAGAAGTATTTTACAATTCTATAAACATGTTATACATATTTATACATTATAAAGGGATTGTATAGAAGGTTGTTACTCTTTTTTTTTTTTGCTTTGACATGAAAATTATTGTGTATCTCTATAAATCTATATAAATTATAAATTGAAAAACTACATTTTACTATCGTATCGTATTACAATTTTTTAAGAATATTTTATGAAACCGAATTTGTAAAACTTATAAATTTTAATTAGTTATTAGAACTAATTTGTTGGTACCGGATGTTGTACAATATTGTTTATTATATCGAATATGCATGGTATTAGAATTTAATTTGATGAATGAACTAGACTAAAAGGCTGTAACTCTTCCAAGATTACAAGCAATTACCACAATAGAATTAATTAGTTTATAAAAGGTTTAATATTTTTACAAAATACTAGAAGAAGGAAAGAAATTCTCGAATTCTTGATTTAATCCAAGAACATTAAAACAACTTCAAAGATCATATAATTCATGAAGCTAAGTTACGAATTAAGAGGGCAAGAGGTTGCCATATATTTTAATTTTGCTTAAGCAGAGATAGCTTTAAACTTATAGGTTGAAGTAACATTATGTCCGATTTGAAAATATTTTTATGTAAATTTTAATTCTTATTCTTATTTTTATCTATTGGTTTTTAATATCATTGTTTCTTACATTAATGTACTCAAGTCGGAAAATAAAACATTTCATAATTAACTAACAAAATAACAACTAAACTGGCTCAATTGTCAAATAACCAGAAAAAGTATGGCCAAGTAATGACATTTCCTTCAGTTTCGATAATTATCACATACCCCAACTAACCACAGTGAAAATGTTCACTCCAACTGAAGGTAATGTGAAAATATCCAGCAACGGATGGACTATTAAATTAAACTTATAGCGAAACTCAAGTTTTAATAAATAAATTTAACGACAGAAGTTTATCCAATAATAAATAATAAACATATGCAAATGACCAAATTGGACCAATTGTTTATCGACATTTGCCGCTCAAGTAACGGTCAGAGATTTTGTATTAATCGTTTATCACTTGAAATAGGTTAAGTGTTATCTAGCCTTATGGAATTCTTTTATTTTTTACCTACAAATACTTAGCTTTTGAACCATGTAATACCATAAAGTCAAATATCCAAAATTTTAACAGCAGCCCATACAGGTCACCTTGGTATTCAATCCACAATGAAGCGTGTAAGACAAATGTTCTACTGGAAAAACTTAACAAATGACGTCTTCAGTTTTGTGGATTCATGCGCGATATGCCAACAAACACAACGACAAAATATTAAGGAACCAATTTTATCCAAAGAAGTTCCAGAACTACCTTTTCAGATTGTCGCAACAGACTTATTCAATTTCGCTTCAGAAACATATATAGCATTAGTCAATAGCTACTCCGGATTTATGGATATGGAAAAACTGGAACAATCAACTTCTCATTCAGTAATTCGCAATACACAGGTAGTAGAAAGTGATAATGGACCACAATATACGTCGGGAGAATTTAAAGATTTTAGTCAGAAATGGAATTTTACACACGAAACGTCAAGTCCGCATTTCCCGCGAGCAAATGGTTTAGCTGAGCGAACAGTTCAAACGTTAAAGAATATGTTAAAAAAATGCGAGAAAGACAATACAGACATTTATCAAGCGTTACAAAACCTTCGAAATACTCCTCGGGATAGCAATTTGGAGTCACCAAATCAGAGATTGATGAGTCGCATTACATGAACACACATACCCATAAGTCACGAGTTGTTAATACCAAGGATAATAGTTGGAGTAACGGAAAATTTAAAAAGTCTTCGTAATCAACAGAAATCGTATGCTGATAGAAGTACCAAAACAGCAGTTGAACCCAAGATCAATGAAAAAATACGATTACAAATTAAGAAAAGGGAATGGGTCCCTGGTAAAGTAATACGACGATTAGATGAACCAAGATCGGTCATAGTAAAAACAGAAGACAACAAATATTATCGTAGAAATTTTCATCACATCCTGGCAACAAAGGCCAATATCAACATAAATCGTATAAATTATAAGATTATTAAGAATTTACGCAAACTAAAGCTTATTTCCACTGATTGTCCAAAGCAATCATGAAAGTATTAAGACACAAACATTTTTTAAATGCCTCAAAACCAATCGTTAAACCATTAAGATAATAATACAAATCCGAAACACCTGTCAAGAAACTACAAAATTTTTCACAACCATAACTATACAATGCGCGAGAAGGAATAAAACGCAAACACCAACAATATTTAAATCATTTTATCATTTTATTCTCTGTACATAATCTTAACAACACCGTGCGCTCACCATCAAAGTGTTTCTCCCATTTTTCAACATGAATAAAATAATTCATCAGCATAAATAAATCATTTTCGAGAAACTAATTCAACCAAATATTTAAAACAAAAAAAAATTGTTGATTTGAATTATTTATTTATTTGGTTTGGTTTAGGTTTTCTATGCTATATTCTTTAAAAGAACATAACGAAATTATTCATTTTATGTAGCATACATATAAACATATGAATTCGAAAAGGTCCATCCATTCGTTCAATTCGTTTCGAAAAAAAAAAAAAAAAAACACCAGAAATAAATCATTTTTGTACATTTTACCATTTTACATTTGAAAAGGTTTTAGAATTTTCATCATCAACTAAACTATTGTTGTTGTTTTATGATTTTTTTTTTTTTTTTTTTTTCATTACAATATGGCAAAAAGCCATGTATGTAGTACGTACGAGTATGAACATCAATAGCTTTCTTTTTAATTTCCAGTTTTTTCGGGAACACTGTAATTGTTTTAACTTTTATAAATACATAACAATACCATTTTGTACAGCTCGTGGGTTTGATGGATGAGAACATTGTCTCTGACTTAATTATATACCGAACAAATTGCTTTCTATGTATTTCCCAGAAATATATTGCCGAAAACGTAATCTATACGTAATAACACCTTTATATCCATGTATTATTGTCCCGTTTTTTAGATTTATGACGTCACAGCTGTCTTAAATGCTTTAACTTTATCCTTCCGCATTTCGGTTAGATTATGATTATTATAACTATACAGTGCTTTTACATAAAAGGAAAAGTTTTTCAATTTTCTGGAATAATGTTTTTAACGTAATTTTTTTTTTTTTTTTTTTATTTCATTATTAAAACACACTTACCGTTATTTCGTTATGATACGAGATTTGATAAAAGGAAAATTTATTTCAGGGAAAATAATATGTACGAGTATATACGAAACCTTTTGTTGTTTTTCATTTAGCTGAAAATCATATTTTTATGAAAATTAATTTGATTTGCTTTATACGTTGTTATTTAGTTGACCTTTGGATTTATAAAAGAAAGATAAACTTTCTATATACCTATACATGGTGGTTTGGCGTCTATTGGAGGGGGGGATCAAAGTTGAGTAGATTAATCTACCAGCTCCGAAACCTTCCAGTAGGGTGCGCATCACGTGTGCTGTTCTGGTCTTGTCATTAGGCAGCTGCGTGATGGGTACAATTGTGTAAGGGGTAACCTGTTCACAATTCGCAAGTGTACGTACTGCCTCCTCGTGGCAACCACTGGTAACTAAGGCCACTTGGCACATCTTTGGCCATTTGGCAAAGGCTAAAGTACGGCGCTAAAGGAGAAAACCTTGACAAAAAACCCTAATCTAAGGTGGAACAGCATATGCCGAAAGATGAATGGCTGATAGGTTAATCAGCCCAAAATATGCGGACTCTGGATACCAGGCACCCTCCAGTTTTATTTAGCCTTCCTGTAGTAAAGCTGGGTGACCTACAGGTGATTTGCAATTCCGAGCAACTCGTAAGAGTAAAATCAAACGGAATACGGGGCAGGAGTAGGAATATACGGGAGTGGGACAACCCTCTCGAGGTCCTTGAGCTCCAATGCTACCGTCTTTCTAGCGGAACTACATGCTGTAGTAAACATCTAGGAGGGAGAGCAATAAGCCCAGATAGTATGTATCACGTACCGGGAGGCAGTATCGTCAGGTTCATTAAGAACCTGAATATTGACTGGACGGATAATTAAGCAGGGGCCAGCACAATAGATCTTTTAGGTCGCAGTGCGAAGTGGCTCATCGCCCGCATGGCCCCCCATAATAATAATAATAATAATATATACCTATACATGTATACCTATATACATGTAGATATTTTTGTTAAAATAAGCTTTTTTAACTTTCAACCAGATAAAATCAAAAACGTTTTCTTTGATATAATTAAGCCTTTTAAGCCACAATGTATGTATTAACAATTCTAAAAGACATTGTAGTAAATTTCTAATTAATGTTTACATTTTTTTTTTAGGAAAATTATCCTTTCAAATTTAAATTATAAAAATATATCTGGTTGATTCAAAATAATGGCACCTACGCCGTTTCAAAGTATTATTCTCTTAAAATTCAATGAATACTGAATTTAGATCTTAAACCAGCAGAGTTTACAAGTCAGTATATTTTATACTGTCCAGGTTACAGCTTCTTAAAAACTAAGAAACTAATGAAACGAACAAATTTATCCATCAACCTCATAATGAAACCTATAATATAGATACTCGTACAACCTAAATTTATAATTAATGCTCAAATCGCTGCTGAATAAAACTAATAAAGATTTTTTTTTAAGTTATGTATTTTTTATTTCAAAATCAAATGTAACTCTTCCCTTTTTTGTGTTGGTATCCTTGAAAATGAGATAATTAAAAAAAGATAATTCTTTATATTCCAATGAATACATTTTTATATGCTATATAAACACAACAAGTTAGTTTTAATCTTAAAACATTCTTCATTTCTCATCTCCGTCACCATCGTCATCATCGTAAAAAAATGGAAAATAAGAAAGTTTATAACAAACAGTAGAAAATACATAAATAATATAAAAAAAGGTCCAAAACTCCCGAAAAATATATTTTTTGATGACAGAAACGTGTTTAATTGCTTTTGACAAAAAATAATGTTACCGTTGTGTTACCTAAGTGATAATTTATATATCGCAACAAATTTGTGAAGATGTTAAATTATTCTAGAAAAAAAAAATGTTCTTAATTTGATTCGGGAATTGGAAATGGTTTGCGGTGTATAAAATTATGTACATACCTATAACGTGAGTAAACTTTAATTTTGTTAATTATTTAAACACAAATTTTAAAATTACACAAAAGCCAACCCACAAAATATGAAGCGTAATTTGATATTCTTTCGAAAAATTGCATACGTTAATGGTATTCGCTACGCACACACAAACAATCATAATAATTTCGTTTGAACATCATAATAAATCAAACATCAAACGAAAGATGAAAAATCATTTCCACAGAATCATTTCCATGTAAATAATTTCATACTTTGTACATTTTGTTTTGACCCAAATCGTTGTAATTGTATTTGGTCAAATGAATACAACTGGTAATTTGATAATTTTTCCACGAACCTACCAGCATAATTTAATTAACTTTTTCACGACTCGTTGTTTGCATCAAAACCAATTTTATATGGGTTTAATGAAACCATATATAACTTAATGAAATTGTATAATTTTATCCAGCCGTCTGGTCGTGTCTCACAAAACAAAAAACTCTGTCTTAAAAATCCAGATTAATGGTGAAAATTTGATTAATTATGAATAATTCAGAATACGTTTTGCAGAATATTCACGAATTACTGCAAACGAGCATGTTTTCTGCCAAAAGTAAAACTTACATTAAAATTTCATTTCAGTAATGACAAAAAATTTCATTATTCTGCATACATACATATTTATTCAAGAAAAACTAATTCATTGAAGATAAGAATTTTTGTGTACGAATCTAGAGCAATTCATAAAATAAAAATATTAATAAGAATTTATCATTTTCTTATTTGGATTTTGAATATACAAGGTGTCCCAGCAAGGAGGGATCGAATAAAAAATAGTATAACTCACAGGGGCGGCCAACGATATTCGTTCGCGGAACTACATTTTATCCTCAATAACTATTTTTATTTTGTTTTACGAATTGAGTAGGTATAGCTAAAGTCGATTTTTACTGTAGTAATTGGTGTGGGCTAGTATTTAACCTTACATCAAAAAATAAATATTACTGCTCAAAAAAATATTATTCGTTCTAAAAAAAATACTTCGTACATAAAAATAAAAAGGCGTACGGATGCCCGCTTTTCAAAATCTCGCCTAGTGTAAATCATGTGTTCTGGAAAAAGGAAAATTTAATTTTGAAAATAATTTATTGAAAAATGTTAATTTTGGTAAAAAATTTTGTGCAAGAAATTATATTTCGTGAACCTGAAATAAATTTTTTTGATGGTAAAATTTTGTGCATAATTTATTTGTTAAAAATACAATTGATCAATAAATATCCCATTTATTGTTATAAAACATAAAAATTATTCGTGTTTTCAACCATCTCTCACTTTTTGCCATTTTTGGACACCCTGTTTATGTAAATGGGAAAATGTTTTATGCACAATACGATTTGTGTGCATCGTAATGTCTGCGTCTGTTGTAAATTTTGAAATTCATCTTAGATTTATGAGATACTTTTGAGATGAAATATGTACATATTCTTAAAATTTCGTTGTTGCACAGCAAAGAAAGTTAGAAACAGAAAATACACGTTTAGTATTTGTGCATCTACATTGTATGTATCAAATAATCTGCCATACACTTGGATTAAAGCAGTTAATATTATAATATTTCAAAAAAATCTCGAAACAAATCATAATACATAAAACAAATAACAAATACGCGAGCATAATTAATTAAAGAAATAACTTTCTCAAGCATATAAATTCCAATAGTTAAACATGGTTTTGAAAAAACTTCTAAAAGGAATAGTTCTCTGTTGCAATTTGCAGATAAATAAAATCCAAGCGTTATTTTATGTTTTATTAAAAAAACTAGCTTTAAAAAAAGAAATACGTGAGTTTTCACAAGTCTGCTCTTATTGCACTGCATACAAATTATTCTTCTTTTTAAAAACAACGATACATCTAGGTGTACACCAGGTAATTCTGTATGTCAACCCAGCATAAGACTCGGGATCAAACAAACTACTTTTTGCCGCTAGCAATCGCCCAATCTGCGCCTAGTACTAAAACCTAATTTCTGCTGGAAACCAGAAGTTGTATCGGTTGTTGATCAGATCTAAATTCCGTATTTAACTAAATTCTGTATATACTAAATGTTACGTTGTCTGCTTGCTACTTGCTTGCAGCATTCTCTAATGGGACAGCCATGAAAAAAGGAAAATTCATTTTCCGCATCAAACAGTTTAGACAATTGAATTGTTATCCAAAACTATTGTTACGTTTTGTGGGTTATCACAGTCCGACCACTGAATTTTTGGCAAACAATATTCGTCTTTAGTTTCCAGCATTTTTCACTGTTACTTGCATTGGTTAAATTAAATTGCATCACCCTGCAAATCAGTTGCGCTTACATTGTATTATGTATCAATTTGTTATAGCGCTGGATATTTCTTTAGGCATTTTTACATCTTAATGTACAATGCAAGTTTATGTATATTTATTCGAGAACGATCTCAAAACAGGTGTATTCGTACGATCACGAATTTGATTGTACTCTTTCTCCGTTTCTAGACGCAGCAGATACGCCCTATTATCTATACGTAAACGCATTCAATCTAAAATGATTGTGTTTGCTGAACTATTGAACGAGTGACGAGTCAATATGATTTTAATATGTTTCGAAGATTGTAAGAGAATTCAATCCAGTTTCGAACTGATGAGCTTATGATTATGAAAAAAACAATCTTCTCATCAGGCCGCGGCGACTGGACTGATTATACCACAATTTACATTCTATATATACAGAATGTGCTGTGCTTTAAGTACTAGCGAATCGTACTAATACAGATGAATTCTCTTACAATTTTTTCTTCTTCACTTCAAGAGAATTCATCTGTATTAGTACGATTCGCTAGTACTTAAAGCACAGCACATTCTGTATATATAGAATGTAAATTGTGGTATAATCAGTCCAGTCGCCGCAGCCTGATGAGAAGATTGATTTTTTCATAATCATAAGCTCATCGTTTCGAAACTGGATTGAATTCTCTTACAATCTTCGAAACATATTAAAATCATTTAATTAAATAAATAGAATTATGTCTATTAGTCGGTTTCGTTGAATTACTGTTCCTAAATACTAATATACTTCTCGTGTTAATCGAAACACAATTAAAATGGTCTAACCACCGGTAGCATATTGGAAATTACATGAATTAATTAACATTCAACAAAAAAAAAAAAAAAAAAAAATTAATAAAAAGTAAAGAGTCAATATGCTACACTGGTGGCAGGGCAAATGTATAAATATATCAATGAGGATACTAAAGCAAACATGTCACAATATCTGCTAATGCATACCTTCCACAATACATACATTTCATAGTTTTATTTATTTAGTAATTTAACACAAACTAATTTGACATTTTTTTTAAATTTTCATTAACAATATAATACATAGACAACTTTAAAAAATGCCAATCTCGAAAAAACTGATTGGCTTATTAAAATACATTTTTCGATGTAGTTGCTGGCGTAATAACAAACTTCGATCATAATTATTATCATGTAAACTTAGCTTTAGCTGCTATACATTTTAAGGTAGAACGATTTAATTATGTATTTATTGATTAGAACCCACCTTTATTACAATAACAATACTTAAATTGGCAAAAAATTAAACTGAATGTTAACGGTTACATTAATAATTCAGCAAAATAGTTGCTTTTAATGAAAATCAATTCTGACCAGATGCACATGCGTGATTTTGTTTGCTGAAAGCAGCCAAATGTTTTAATATTTTTGTATTAACTTGTGACAAAACCAACACAAAAGCTGTTTTTATTAATAAATAAGATCTTACGACTAAGCTTCATCGTTTTTGATGAAATGCTCCAAGAAATTTTTTTGTAAGAATTCGCATATTATGAATCCACATAAGCCAATGAATAATATATTATACATCAAAGAGAGCAATAAACAGTTAACGGGAAGTCATCCAAGATTACTTTAGATTTATACCGGGAAGAATATTCATTTACACTGCAGTAATTATGCCATCCCAATTTATCTCCGTGATCGAGTCGGTCGTGATCTTTACAATGTTATTAAGAGCTACTTGGTTTTGTTTTATTGCATGAAAGGAAAAACGATTCATTTAAAGGTTTTAACTAGCTTGTCTAAGATATAGTCCCCTTCAAAGTTGCTTTCCCGTCGAGGTCTTCCATACGAAAATGTAGGATAGGTATCAATTTTGTAGGAGGACGAAAAGAATTGGCAGAATTATTTGCGCAATTTAAAGGTAAAAGACATTTTCAGTTAATAATTGTTAATCTACCCAGCAGGTAGTTTAAATGCATTCCAGCTTGTTCTTCACATTTTGGCGGGTACTATTTTGGCAAATCTACGCTAAGGCAGTCAAACACCATCTAGTAAAAGCCAGGAAGAACCCCTTTTACATTTAAACAGCTCTGGGTTCATAAAACAAATGGGGTACAAGTCGAGTTGTGCCCTTTTACATATTACTTAAAATTCGAATTCTCCGTATTAGATTTCATATAAAATCCATTTTTTGTAATATTCCGGCAACTACAAACAATGTTAATTTGAATGAAAATGAATTCCTTAAAAATGCGCACTTTAGATTTGTACCTACATAAACATAATTTAATTATTTAAGATGCTTTTGAAGGACCTAGATTTTTTTGATTACTGTATTTGTTGATCCCCTTAATAAAAAATTTACAAATTTACTGGTAAATTGAAAAGTTCAGGCTAGCGTACATGTACAAAAATGGTGTATCTTCAACAGTGAAATACCACTTCAAAAGTTTCTTCGAACCGTAAAACTTGGAATAGACTAATGAGTCGTAATATTTCTTTAAATGTCATAAAAACTACGTCCAAATTTTGAAAATTATACGGTTAACGTACAAAAGGACCTGTTATTGAACAATGGTGCAGATAAACATCACTATTTTGCTAAAAGCTTTTAAAACGATGCAGATACTACCAGAGCCTACTTTATATATAAGAGCGCGGTATTTTTTACTACAATCGCAATCGCGTTTTTCCTTACAAACTCAATGGGTACGTCCGAAATGAAAAATGTACATTTAGCGAAGACACATTTCAAAAAGTTACATGCGATGTATGTAGTTTTTATGTGCATTTTTAATACGTTGTTTGATGTCGACAATAGTTCTTTAAAAAAAATGTTGATTTGTATTCATTCCCAAAACTCAGAAGCTTTTGAAATTATTAGTAAAAAATTAATCGTATACAATTAGAAAGTATATTTTGTAGAATTCATTGTTAAAATAAAGAATTATACAACCTTTACTTCCTGTTAATTTCAATTTTGAGAACAAAAGCTTTTCTAAATACTATCAAGCACAAAAACATCAAGCCGTAAAACATAAGTAACCTAAACATACAAAAATAAAGTAACACAAAAAACCCAAATCACTTAAAAATAAACCTTTCAATAAATTGTATATAACCAACAAACACTAGCAATAAAAATACTAAGCTTTCTCCCATTTATGTTGCTCCATCCGATTTTATTATGATTTACGACTTTTCATTAAGACTTTATTACTTTTGTATAAAAGTTTATACACATGACCGAAGAAAATTGATTTTTCATATCAACAGTAGCTCATGGTCCCAAAACAATAAAATATATTTTAATTTGACCCCTCACCATGATTTAATTGACAAACTACGAAAACGTCATGCCGTTCAACAAAACATTTTCTTCTATTATTGATAATTAATTGGAAATTAAAAGGTTTTTTAATCAGAGAATTGCGGATATATTGTACGTATAAATGATAAGTGGTAGTTATCATCTGGAGAAAACTGTATGTTTCCTTCGAAAATGTTTATACTTCAATTTTATTCGATCATAAAATCTGTTTTTATATTCAGGCCATAAAACATTTTTCCTGCAAAAAAATCATGTGTGGCACGAGATGTAATGTAAAAATTGATGAACACATTGATATGAGTCCCAAAATGCGTATTTGTTACGAGTAGCTAGCTACCTATGTATATACAAAAGACAATAAAATATTTTTGTTGAAATTCAAATGTCGAGAAAAGTTTCTGCCTCTTTTAGGGGTGATTTAAAAAATATCTACAACAACACAATTGCCATAAAATTATATGGTTTTTAGATTTTTTCATGTTAGTGTACAATGAAAATACTTAAAAATCGATAATAGATTCGATGGCTACAGTAGACCATTTTGTGCATTAATTTTAGTATTAAATATTTATATATATGTATATAGTCACTTACCTCGCATAATAAGCGGCGGCGGCAATCGCTTGTGCTGTTTCCAGCATTAAATTGATTTTACTATTCCTACTCGGGTACTCAAACTCTACGTTAATATTTTTCTCCAATTCATTAAATCCATTATTGTTCGTACTATTTCCGCCGATTGGATTTTCACGACGACCAATCAGTCCGACAGTTTCACCACTTGATGTTTGGAATACATATTCAGGCAGCATATTTCGATTTTGCAGCTGATTATGCAACATTAACGGATTATTCGTTATTTTTAACCCGTTTTTATTTACTGACCGATTACTATCTATATTCTCATATACATCCCTCGCCGAATTATCAAACTTGGTTTGATTCAGCAAATGTTTTTCATATATTTCGCTTAAACCATGCTTATTATTTGGTATTCGACTATTCTGCTGGCTGGATAGTTGTTGACCTGAATCACCTACACCACCAAATGCTGTCATCATTGTGCCCATAATGATTTTGTGTTTTTGATTTTGTTGTTGAATTTGATAAAACTGATTATTAGGATTATATTGCCGCGTTGTATTAGGTGGGAGTGGTGGATTAGGATATGGTGGTAAATTATTTTCATTATTTTGATATTGTGAATAATGTTGCTGTGAAATTATTTTATTATTTTCAATAGTTTTTCCACCTTTGTTAATGATATTATTATTTGTGTATTGTTTAAACTGATAATGATTATCTAAATTATATACATTTGTAATATAATTTGGCTTCGGATGCTGTGGGCGATGATGAACCTGCAATCACAAAAAACATTGACAGATTAACGAAGCTGTAACACCGTACAAAACATAAATTTTTCAAATTCCAACACCTAACGATAATAAATGCTAAGATTATTAGTCGAAAAAATATAAAAGATTTATCGTAATACGATTTATCCTAAATCATTTTTCAATATTATTGTACGTCCCTTATCCTGCACCAAGCAAAACCTTTTTAAACGGGAACGGAAAAACTTTTTGGAAAATTTCTTAATTTATAATAAAGAAACATTATTACGATTTTAATATTTGTAGATTTTTCATCATTATATCAAAAAAAAGAAAATTTGACATTTTTCCTTTTAATTTAACATGACAGAATAACAACAAATTGGCAAAGAAGAAAAACAAGAAAACCATTTTTTCTCAATGTCTTGTTGAATTTGTCTTATAATTTGGCTTAAGAATAAATTTTATTACACAATTGTGTAATGTACAAGGATCATCATAATGATGATTAAGATGATGGTGTCTTACATAAACTTTACGATTTATCATTTGGTTCATTTAAATCATTGGAGCCTCAACAATGCAACGAAAAAAGCATGACAACGAAACGTGTTTGACCTTTTTTGATGGTAGATGTTAATTAGTTCGTTGATTTGTAACTTATGAATTTATGAATTTTGTCTCAGGTCTCGTGAAATTGTATAATCCTAACGATTGAGCATGGCACTCAAAGATTTCACAACAGTGATCATTGCTTTGGTGCTGGTGGCTACTGAAAGGTCTGATCGCTGGCTGAAAGCTCGCCTAAGTAAAACGTTTAAAAGACACTTTCAAAATAAGACTGAGCCTCAGCTCATAAAATTGAATCGGAATATTTGACTTACAAATCTGTCATGTGGATCATAGCACAAATGTTATATAAAGGCAGTCCAATTCTCCAACCAGACTCTTGCAGATGACATCAGTTTGTTTCGACCTTTTACAGTTTCCGTTTGTCTGAAAATCACCGCAAAATATATGATTTCTGACTTTACCGACCTGATATCAGCTAGCACGGAAATGAATGATCCCGAAGACGGAAAAGCGGTAAAACTATCCCAGCGAAACAGAACAGATCTTATAAAGTTAATACGGATGCCTTCAGTATAAGAGTAGTCCAACCTAGGTGTTGGCTCTTTATCACGCGAGTATATCAATCTGTGCCAAAGGAACACGTTCACAGGTTACTGGACCGTATAACATCCAGTCATGACGTATTCTTACAAAAAATCATTCCAAAGACATCTAATGGAGTGAAATACGATTACGTATCGTATAAGATCAACATGCCAGAAGAGTCTTTCGAAGCCGGCATAACATCCAAATTATGGCCTGATGGGCTTCTTGTCAAAGAGTTTGAATGGGTACAAAAGAAACTTTCTTCAACAACTTCGGCTAATCCATGAACCCCGATAAAGCTACCAAGTACTCTGGAAAATGAATTCTAATGTGATAAAAATAACACTAGAGACGCGTGGTGCTCAGTTAACGGTGGAATTCCTGCTATAAGCCAAGTTCATTGTGAAGTACAGGCGGAAGTCCAGAATCGACAGGCAAATCCTCTGTCCAATAAATTCTTTTCGAGGCTCTGCTCGAAACATCGCAAATCAGCTGATACCAATATAAATCTGGTAGAAGATTGTGAAGAATGCTTCCAATTTTTAAAGTTGATTCCTAACAAAACATTCAACTATAATGAACCTGAAGTAATTGGACAAATGTATGCTGAAGTCGTACTTGAAGAATATGAACATTGATCCCAACAAACATTAGCTCAAAACAATTAGTTCAGTAACTAAGTTATACATGGTTGATAATAAATATCATAAATAATCAAAACAAAACCATGTGCCGAGATCTTGTTGAGTTAGTATGTACATTTACTCTTTATTACATTAACGAAAACCTGAGGTATTCCGGCTTGTGCTTGATGTCTCCTGTAATGTCGACCACCTAGAAAAAGTAATTAACTTCATCAGTGGCATAACGTCTTCAAATGTCAAATGGATACTGAATATCCCATTTATATAAATGAGCTTGATTGTTAATATGCCACTACCGAATAGTACTCGTAGGGCAGATATATCTAACACCATACCTTTTCCTACAGAACCTAGTTACTATTTTGAAGAAGTATCTGATCATTACTATCGGAATTCTATAAAGGAAATTCTCCACTTTATGAAATTCTCCGTTCAGTAGAAAGCATACAGAAATTCACTGCGTGTAATCAAAATTTCGAAAGATACTTTGAGATAAAGCAAAAGAGTTACATTAGCCGTATTAAGGAAAAAATAAGAAAAGATCCTAAACATTTTTAGGGATTTTTTAAAGAAACCCGGGAAACTAATGGTTACGCGCAGTGTGTACGACATTCAAGAAACGTAAATCTTGTAACCCTCAGGTTATATCAAACATATTTGCGAGAAATTTTTCAATCAGTTTATAAGCCGGAAGACTTAAAAGTATAAAAATCCAAACAGTGGTACGGAAAACAACGTAACCATACTAACAACAAGGATTGAAACCGAGGATATTTATCTAGCTCTAGAAGTATTCGGAGATATGGATGTGGTCCTGATGGCATTCCAGCTTCATTATTGAAAGATTTCACATCGTTGCAATTCCTCTGTCTCTTCTATTTAATCAATCATTAAAACTAGCAGTATTTGAAAAGAAATGGAACTTAACCAGAGTAACACCAATTTTCAAACAGGAGCAACAAATGACGTTTCTTGTTACAGCGGGATTACATCAATATCTTCAATACCCAAATTATTTGAACAGGTAGTACACATCTCATTCAGATATTTGGTTCCTCATCTCGCATTGTTAACATATTTTATACCCAAAAGTTCACCATCATGAAACCTTATTGAATTTACCAGCAACACCATTAAAGAAATTGAAAAGCATAAGCAAGTTGATGTGCTGTATACTGACTTTGCCAAAGCCTTTGACTCCATCAGTCATTGTAAAACGTTGGAACAGTTGTATAGATTCTTACTTAAGCAAAGGCAGCTTTTACGTAGGTTGAAACAACATTATGCTCCAACCTGAAAATATTTTTATCTCAATTTTAATTTAATTTTTATTCTACCCTGTTCCATTGTATTGTATTATAAATTCAAGTCAAATTTGTAGATTTTTCTCTTCTATAAATAAATGGCTTTAGGGACTTAACGCAATAGAATTAAGTAGTGATAGATCAGATACTTATTGCCGAAGTAATAGTACCAGGAAAAAATCAAAAAGTGCCTTCTCTGCTGACATCCATATCTTGTGTCCTAATATCATATTCTGCATAGAATTAAAGGACAACTAATTTTCAGGCTCAGTTAGGTTCAGGCCAAATTTAGCCGATTCTTAACATATTAGAGGTTTGTCCTTTTCCACATATACTGACTGACCTCTAATAAATATCATATTTGTCTCCACTTAACCCCAATAGCTTACCCCCTTTAGCTTATTTTCCAGCAAACCAATCAAAAATAACAATCGCATAGAAATCGGAAGGTTTTCAATAAATTACATTTCATTTTACTTTCAGTGACATGTTTCAATTATTTTTGTAAATATGTAGGTGCATATACACAGTAGCAAATAAAATTTGAAATCTCAGAAAGTACAACAAAAAGAAAACGACAAGAAAAACAGGAAAAATATAAATTCTTATCATCATCGAAAGATCACCCCTTTTCTAAGAGTAATTCTGGGTATGTATATTGGCTGTGTGATGAATAGTACACAAAGTATCGGGCCTTGTTGGGGGGGATGGGATCATTCCATTCAAAAAATTATTTATATTTTTTGGCGGATTTCATGGAAAAATAAAAAACGGAAATAGAAGGAAACGAGACTGAGATAAACCGGATGTCATTTTTCTTTAGAAAAAGGAAAAATACGAGGACAAATTTTTCTCAAATGACCGTAGAGGCGAAAGGAAAAGTTATTCAACTGTTGTAATATTTTCATTAGAACGAATATTGAATTATATGTTTCTGTTTGGAAAAAATTATCATTAAAAATCATCTCATTTTTATTGTTGCTCTAATAAATTTAGGAAAAACATTAAAATTAAATGAATTTCTTGGTTCTTTATTGTGTTATAAATTATATTATTCTTAGGGCAATGATTATGAAGGCTTTTATTCGTATTTATGATCGAGAGAGAGAGAGAGAGAGAGTGCGCAGACGTTATTTCATTAGTCGAAATTCCAGGAGAGCTAATTGGTTTTGGGTCCTTACCGAATGCTATACTGAAGGATTAAGCAAGACCCAATTTACCGATACAAGTTTAACAGTTTTTAACACAAAAATCGATTTTCGACTTTGAGAATATCATGAATACATGTTGGATTCAACAAAATGATTCATTCAAAACGTTGCCAAGACTAAAATTTTATAAACAAGATAACCATCGGAAATTATGTAGAGTAATAAATGTGACTTGTGTGGTCATTTTTGCGGACGATAAAATTTATATATTCAAGAAGCATACATATATGTATACATATGTAGATTTTATCTACTCGTGTGATTTTCTTTATTTATTTCCCAAAGCAATAAAAAATACTTACAAATTGTTGATTTGCAGACATCTTTGACACATTCCCATTATAGGATCCGTTAGAACTGAAATGATATGTGCACAATTAAATCAATTACACGATCAATTTTAATTCAATTATAATTTGGTACAGAAAGCATTTCCTCCAAACATTTAAAATTTATATTTTTACATTCACGTTTTATTAATTTTGCATCAATAAAAGTATTAAAATATGTATTAAAAAATTGTTTTAAATTCGAGGCACGTTTTAAAAAAAAACACCCTATAAAAATTTAATCAATAAAAAAATTGTATCTAATAAAAAATAGATGGCAGTGCACATAATAACAATGCCATCACATTAAATTGTATCTAATAAAAAATAGATGGCAGTGCACATCATAACAATGCCATCGCATTAAATTGTAATGTACTAAAATGTTGTAAATTATATTCACCTCGATACATTTTTGATTTGAGTCTCGGCTACGGCAGGCATCGAAATTCTAGTTGGAGGTCTCTCTTGTCGCCGACGTGGTATCGCTTGCAACCGAACTTTATTTCGTTCCATCGCTGTTGTGCAACCGATCGGTTTCAATCAACAACATCTATTTAGTTGAAAAAATAAAATAACAAATATATTAACAATAATCTAAACAATTGGGAAAATTTAATTGAAAAGTAGACGGCATTAAAGACCACACACAGAAGGTGGTCTGGTCTGTATATATATTTTTAGGTATAATTAGGTCTAATTATAACATTATGCTCTGATAGGAGCATGAAAGTAGGATTTTATTGCAGTAAGACGTGCTAAAGGTAATTTAACTTTCTTGTAAATGTTAAGATTTTGTGGTGAATAGTTTTGATTTCATTTATACAACAATAACCGTTAAAATTGGCTGAATTTTTACAATTTGGTGCAAAATAGATTAAGACTTCACTCCAATTTTGTAAGGGCTATTTCCTTAACTAATTAAAGGTAGGAGTGTTCTGTTTTTTAATCACTCTATCACTTTCTTGGCTCCACAGAATTACATTGAAGCTTTCGATGATTACCACTCATTAAAAAAAAAGAATCAACTGAAAATGCAGTAATAATTTCTTAAGTGATTTTGGATTGACATAGTTTCTAAAAAGCGACTGACACTTTGAATTTTTTCCAGTTAGAGAGTTTTTCCGAACATCGATAATTAAATGATTTTTTTATTAAATTTAGAAATGTTTATAGATCTGTCTATCTTATCTAATCTAACAAAAAATGCATTATTTGAGCTTAAATTAACTATGGTTAATATGGCTGACAGCTTTGCGATCTATAACAAATATCCGATGCAAAACTGTTAAGATTTTGTTTGAACACAGAATTTTAAAAAAATGTTACTGTCTCTTTTTAAAATTTTGCATTTTAAAGATTACCGGTTTTTCTTAATTGTAACGTTGTGAATTTTCATCAGTACTTGAAATTAAAAGAATAATGAGCGACAATCTCGTATATGTTGAACCGTCAACAGACAAAACTCAATGTATACAGTAATTTGAAGTTGTTTGTATGTGTTAATATTTTTATCTTCAGTCACAGCACGTGACAATAAAAATATTTTCTGCTTCGTTTAAGTCATTATTATTCAGTGTCTTCATTTTTATTTAACAATTATGTACTTGGGTCATGCTCCGTCTTATATTTTACATAAAGATTATTATTAAATTATGTTGACGAAATTTTTAGAAATATCTTGAACTGCATGAGTTACCGCTCTCTACAGCATATTGAATCAATACAAATTCGATATGCAAACAAACAAAACAAAATTAATTTTTAATCGATTTGAATTACCCGCTGTTTGCTGTCACGACATAATCACCAAATAACATATCAAAAAAAAAAAAATTAATAATGTTTTGTTTATAATATAAATTGAATAATTTTATTGTTTATTAATTTTTTAAATATTTCAAGACGGAAATGTATACAAAAAAAATGAAACAATCAAACTAATTTTAAATTTCTTCAGTATAGTGGCGACAAACGCGTCTTGTAAAAATTTATAACAAACACAATTTGTGATATAGAAATATCTTGAATCTCAATTAGTTTAGGCGGCTAAAGTAAGTGCTGCTTGAATAGTGTGTGACAAGCGGATTACTTATCAATCAATGTCTTTATGAATATATGGATACCTAATTCTTGGTACTGTTTGTACTCTTTATAATATATACATACTTGTACATAAATATGGTGCAACATTCCATTGTAAAAGTAAGAGAACTTAAAAAATCCATTATAGTTTTTTAAATTAAAATTATGATTTGCATATTGAATGTAAAGCACAATAGAATTGAAAATATGTAAAAGAACGCAAATTTTCTTCAATCTAAGAAGATAATGGTTATGAATTATGTTGAACAATAGGAAAAACCGTATTACAAAGGAGAGATACTTTTTATTGATATCGGGAGAATTAAGATTGGTTTTCGTCTATGATGAACGAGTACGATGTGATATGTTAAAGAGATAAGCGGACTAATTATTTTCTTCAAAAGTTTTAGTTCTTAAGAAAAAGATGAAAACGAATGAACGTGAATATGAATACTCATCCGCATTTGCTTTTCTCTTTACAATGAATGGGACTATAATTAGTTTGTGTTGTTTGAAGATGTCCATTGTACTAGTTTACATTGTTTTCTGTAAGTATTACGATATTATACTATTAATAGAATGATGATGTATTGATTGAATAGTTGTGACGCTTTGATGGGGTTTAGCGGTGTGTATGCTTAGTCACACGAACTCTACTAAATCTCAACATGGACTAAATTAAATAAAGAATGTTTAATTAAAACGAATGAAAAAATCCAATTAAATTAATTTCTGCTGATTTAAACCAATACATTTAAAGGCAAGCAAAAAGTCTTTTTTTTAACACAATTTTTAAATTCAATTGAAAAAAATCAGTTTGTTTACAATTCATTACATAAACATTTAACATTAACTCAGAAGATTAAATAATACCAAATATTCATATGCATTCATAATGCACTGCTATTATGAAAACTGCTATTGCCCAAATCTGCCTATAATTTTGTAAATGTATAACCGGCTATTTCCTCCTCCAAAATTCAAGTTAATTTTATCGGCCGACAATCCGATTAATTTATTCAATAACATCCAATATTTGTTCGGTCAAGAGATCCGCTGTTTCTCCTAACTTCAACAAAATCAGGTAAAATTGATTTATTGACTTTTGCAAGTAAAATTGACGATTATCGGCAGAAATTTGTAATTACGTTCGTTTAAATCAAACGAAATTAAGAAAAATGGGGTACATTCGGGGGGACCGTTCAATTTAAATGGGAAAACTGTTTAATAGAGTTTCCCCCGGAGAAAAACAATCAAAATCGGATGTTGAAATGAAAGCTAAACAATCCCGTTCTGTTCACTATATTTGAAAAATGATTTTTTTTTAATTCTAACATTTTAATTATTTTTGATAAGTTATCTTGATAAACCTGTTATGATTTGTTTATTGGTCGATATCTTAATCTTATAAACAACATTCCCCGTTCATATTGATATTTTAAAAATAACTTCTCTTGAACAATTCTTATTTTAATCAAATACGCTGAAAATTGAAATACATACAACGGTTCTAGAAGTTTAATCTAGGTTCGACACTCATCCTTGACTCGTTCTGTGAGGGGTAATCGTCTGTTCGATTCCCTGGAGTCTTGGCAGCATCGGAAAAAACAAAGCCAACATTTAAAAATTCGGGCATTGGACCGTACAACAGCCGTCTGTTGGATTTATAGGCATCGACATTTTTAACCCGTACACAAATACAAGGAAGAATACGTTTGTTTCCGATAGACTATCGTTGCTACACTACTTCTTCGCACAGTTGAATCCGATTTTAACACAAAAGTTATTGCAAACTCATCTGATTCTATTTTTAAAATCGTAAAAATCGAAAACACGCTATGACGCTGCAATTAGTTTGATTAAGTTGATATTTCGATCGTCATTCACTTCAACGCAGGAAAAGACATACGTAAATTAATAAAACAAAATGCAGAAAAATTACCTTGGTTAAAGCGGGGTTTTACTGTATCTTTGCAAGATTTTGATTTACCCCGGAACATAATTATATTAATTAATTATAATAAACATTGTGTGATGTTAATATGTATTCCAAAATAGTTGTCGAATCTGAATATATATATATATATATGTATATAAGAACGTACTAATAACCCAATAATACGTTATAAAACTTGCCAATACCGCTAGGACTTAGCGCCACATATACAATACTCGCCGGAAATCAAATTTCATTAATAAACTTCATCAAAAACAAAAATATCTTAAATTTGACTTAACAACGAAAGAAGCGCGAGAATACGTTAATTTATAACATGTCAAATATCTAATAAAGTATGACAAATACTTCATCCAAATCATGTTAACAAAAACATGATTATTTTTGGTTTACAGATGCGTGACAATTATTAAATTTTCCCTCTTCTATATGTACATATATTGCTTATGTTTTGGTTTCTTTCATTTATGTATATGTTTTGTAAATGTGTATAATAAGAAAGAAGTGTATCAGCTTTATGCATGTACAACATCTTATTAATTTATTTTAGTTTTGGAATTTCTCGGATAGTTAAGAACATAATTTTTTATATCCTCTTAATAAAATGAAATGATTGAAATATGTATGTTTGTATAAGTTAAGTTTTAGCACCACATTTGTGTAAATATTATTTTTATTGAGTTTTATTAAATAAAATTTGCAGTCATTTGTAAAATTATTTTAGAATCTGGTGACAAACATTTAAATGAGTCAGATTGTAGTCGATAGAATTATTTTCAATTCGAATATCCACCCCGAAAAGCCCTGATTGACATTTTACAATATATAGACTATAAATAATGTCGGAAAAAAACTTGTAAACATTAATCTATTTTCAATTCGAAACGATATTTTTGTAATTACAATATCTCTAGAAGAACAAAAGAAAATTGCAATATTAAGTTTATTTTAGATTTTATAACATGAAAATTAACGAATAATAATCTTAAATAATTGATATTAATCTTAAATCGAATCAAAACAACTAACCATTTCTCAAAGGTTAACCTTTTATAGCATAAAACAATATAATACCTTAATTGAAACTAAAAAATAGTGCTGTTGTTCAAAACTTTAAAGTTTTTGTTTATCAGGGAAGAAGAAAATATAAAAACACTTTCAATAAAAACGTGATTTGATTGTTTGGCTTGATAAGACATTATTTAAAGTTAAACGATTTAATTTTAAATTTATAATAAAGTTAAACTCGTAGATTTTTTTGAAGATTTTCAACTATACTTAATTGTCAATTAAAATTCTATTAGTGTGTTGTTATTCGTTACAAAAAGTATAATTTAGGTTGATGTCTGTTTTATCATCATGGGTAAGAAAGGAACGATTTATAATTTAATATTATGAAGTGTCAGAATTGGAAAATTGGATATTCATAATATCACAACTATGAATGAACGGAAATCCTTAAAAGTTTTTGGCGTAGAAATAAATTATTATTAATAAAATAATAAAGTGGCGATAAAGGTTCTTCATGCATCAAAATGGCCCTTCGGTTTCGAGCCCGTAGTTTCAATGAACTGACAACGAACATAACTGTTACATAACTTAGGGCGGATGCTAGCATCCAATCGCGATTTAGAGTATTCCATAACTTTATCATAATTGATACTATCACCATAAATCAACTACAGATCAATCTTGCTAAAGAATTTACATAAATATGAAACATAATTAAAAAAATACCGTTCAATAATTTAAAACACCGTTCAATAAATAAAAATTACTACCTTTGTGCTAACTATATGCTTGGTTTTAACAAGATAAAATCAATTAAATTTTACAATAACTTTTTTGTTATTTTGTCTCCCGTATTTACCTACAACTTTCGCTATTCTTCAATATGGAAGATTTCCACCACTCTGTAGTATAATTCACCAAAATGAAAAATTATATTTAGTTTAAATTTTTCTTAAATGTCATATCGCTTTATATCAATTTTGTTGACTTTCGATTAAATTGACTATAGTGATAATAAGAAGGTTTTTTGCTTTACAAAATATAAATCTGTGTTGTGTTAAATTTTTAATCAATCAATTTATGTCTTTATGGAATATATTATATTTATCTTATGAATTTTAACATTTGATACTCCACCATCGAGATAACAATCTTTAATATGTAAAAGTTGTGAGTGGGCTGATTAATCAACACAAATAATAGATTGGAAATAAAATGAAAGAAACTCCTGCTGATTTAATGACCCGAAAAATTTCCCTAAATATGGCTTTTAAAAACCAACAAATTAGAATTTCTACTGAGTTTTCACTTGATTCTTCTTTAATTAACTGTCGAAATGGTTAAGTAATTTTCAACAAGATGGTATTTTCATTATTATTGAAAAATAAATTAATAAATATTGTACGGCCACAGAGACACGAAAAGGTACAGTTGGATTAACAACATTCGTATGTGTACAGTTAAAAAAACAGACGAAATAATAATTGCAATTTAATTAAAATTAAATTATTCAATGAATGTATAGTTTACAAAAAAAAAATAATAATTTTTTATGTACAATGTACTAACGCATAAAATATGAAGATAATAAAAAAAAATTTCACATCCTATCTGGACAATATAGTATAGTAACACCTTTGTAATGAATTTTTAATAAATGTAGAGCTAGATTAAATGTTAATTTGTGCTAGATTAACTGTTAATTAAAAAATCGTCCACACCATCCATATAAACCCTCCAAAAGAAAAACTCCAAACGCTTATCGCTTTATGATAACACTAACGGCATAATACAATTTCCAAGCAAAACTTCTATCGTATTCAAATTGTCATATTTTAAAACAATTTAAATTTACTTTTTTTTATTTGAATGATAAATTGAATGACTTATCGATAATTGCAGACTTCGTAACTATACATATGTACAAACAAAACAAAAACCTCGGATTTAATTTCGCGTCTGAACACAATATGTGTTCCATTATTATAATAAAATAAAATCATTTAAATTAATAATAATTATATTAAAAAATGTTGTATAGAAAGATAATCAGTACGTTTTGATGAATAATAATTATACTTACAATCATTTAAATCCATTTCATTTCGGAGATGATCTGAACCTATAATTAAAGAAAAAAAATAAACATAAAATTCCTTCGCACTTTAATTTCTTCATCAAAAGATTATTAAAACGTGTGGGTATAGGCGTTGATCAATTACACCCTCCAATGCATAAATACTCTAAAAATTGAAGGAAAACAATCAGCAAAAATTTAGGGGTACGTGCGGTGAAAATAAAGAACAATAATTAAAAGACACAGAGCCGAATTTACCTATATTCCCAATAGGGGAGGGCTTAGTGTTGAAGGTTTGGCTTGAAAAATTAATATCTAACAAATAAATAATGACCACAACTGGGCGTCCAGATGAATAATGGTAGAACTAAATTCTGCCTTATTTTCATTAAGTGGTCACGAGGTATGTATTTAGTCAGGTCTGTTCGAAACTTCCGAAAGAGAAGGGCGACAAATCCCCAGATGAAAATATATAGTAAGTACATACATTAGATATATATCAAACATTACAATATATTATATAATCTCTAGTATAGACTATCATACATAAGATACCACCAGAATTTAATATAACAATTCAGACCTCGAGTATAATCTTTCTCTTAACCAATGTAATTAATATCGTTTATAATAGCACCAGAAGCAAACCACTACATATAAAACAACATCAACTCTTACGATTCTGGTTCAAGATGCAAGGAATATTCATAAAACGATCATCATCATATAATCAAATCATAAAATATAATTTTTTAGAATAAATGTATGGATTACACAAAGTGATAATTCTATATTAAATCATAACTACCGTCAAACCAACACCAAACTAAAATAGTAGTTATGTAAGAATATATAAAACCATAATCAAAGAGAATACACATGATGTGTATTCTCTTTGCCATAATCATAAAATACGAAAGAAAGTTTCCTATGTATTGATATTTTCAGCCCATACATTAGTATAAGTTTAGTATAGAATTTTACGTCATCAAGTGTTTCCTGGCGACAATTTTTGTTCCAAAGATTTTAATAGACGCGCGGTACAGATAGTAACCGAAAATATTGTCCCTTTCCCATTAGTAATTCTGTATGTTCCCCTTATATAAAAATGAAACTGGGTTATTACTCTGGGTTGATTCTCAACTCAAATTATTTGTATTTTAAACGTATGTTGTAAATTGTACTATAAGCAATCAGATAATATTCTTTCCTGCCAAAAAACTATCACACAAATATTATACGGTTTAAATAACGTCTGCTGTTTATAGAGACTGAGAAATATCCCTAAGTATATTACAAATTTCTATTGAGGAATAAATTGTGATGAATAACCAATTCAATTTTTTATTTTTGTTTCTTTTAAGCAGAGGCGACCAAGAAAATTAGATAAAAAGCTTTTGGCCATTTAAATTTATGATTTTATTTTGGTTTTATATACATATTTATATCCACTTATGAATTGGATTAACCAACAAATTTTTTATAGTGAGTACAAGATGCCACAAAAATTATTTTTGAAACTAAATTTATTTATTTTTAAAGATTAACAGTCGGTTATTTTGTAAAGGATTTATGATAAATATTGATTGGGACTATAAAATTTTTATATAATAATAAAATATATGCGAATACATTCAATAGTTGAGGGTTACTCTATAATCGGTCACATATATTGTATTTAACAACATTTTAAGCCATCGTACGCGTTGCGGTGTTTTATTGCAGTAAGATGCTTTTATAAAAAATATTAAATTTATTTTGTTTATTGTTGATATTTTTATTGAATGTTTAAGACAACTTTAAGTGTCAGTACAAAATTGTGTACATATGAAGGGTGGCTCAAAAAGATGCGTTGTTGATATCGCTTTATTGTTTATTTGTATTTACTAATAATGAAATTGGTATAAATCCATTTTTATTTATGCAGTGTTTTATATCACTTGGTTCAATTAATTCCTTGGATGTCCAGAAAATAGGTTGTTATAACCGTATTGTCCAAACATCAAAATAATTAAATCTTTTATTTATAATAAAATAAATATCGATCAACATCGAGTATTACAATATTTAACTCCCTGTTTATTTATACATTTTTTTCTGTTGTTTTTTTACCACGTAAAAAATTACAATGTTTCGGACGTTGATCTATCGGACAAAGGCCCACATCGTACGTAGATATTTTTGAAATTTTAAACGAGCAACTTTTCGTTTAATACACTCCCCCTGTCGAAGGAGAAATACACCCAATTGATGATCGATGTAACGATTATAATTAATCGACATTAGTGATATTTGTTCAATGCCATCCAACGCCATCGTTGAAGGTGTAAATTTTTTTAATTTATTTGCAGGTGATTGAGCACCAGTCAACTTTCAATGGGACGTAATTTCGAACACTTCCGACTATTAATCGACATCCTGGATCCAGTCCAATTAATACATCATACGAATCAATATTTTCTCGAATCTTCGACATTAAATTATCGTCATCTTTCACATTTGAATTTAATTTTCCTTTTTTATTAGTCGATGGACGCAATGGTGTCATCCTCAACACGTCGTGTTGATTTAGACATTGAAAATGATACGCAAACGCCATCGGTCATAAGAGAATAATCAAATTTTTTTGTTTTCGTCTCAGGAAATATGAAATATTTACGCCATTCATTCAGTGTCTTTTACGAGGGCAAATATTTTCCACGTACCTTTATATAATTATTACGAACATAACAAGTGATACAGCGCTAAAGAATGGTAACGTATATGATGTCGACCATATTTATATATTGGTATTAATGTGAAATTCTTTAAATTATTTGCCTCATTATATCGTTCTAAATTATAAAAAATTGGTAAATATTTTGTGTATTTACGTTTATCGGTGATTTCATGAAATTTTTCACCGTTCCATGATAAACGTTCGCGTAGAGCAGTCAACAGTTTTTCCTGTGGTGTAACGATCCATTTAGTAGGGCGAGGGGGACACCAATCTGAGGAGATTATGAAGATTGCCCAGAATCGTTAACAGAATTATTTTATTTATCTTGCGTAGAGGCTTCGACGACGACGGACTTGACTAGCGTGGCTAAAGCTCAGTGGTGGGGATGGGTTTTTTTTTTATTGAAGCATACGAAGATCTTGCGTTGCCGCCATAAGGAAAGCATAGAGAACAGGAATTTAAAACAAACAACGAAATTAACTCACCCTCAAATACCTACCATGGTCACATCCCCAATCTCACTACTGCTTACATCATTTCAAAAAAAAAAATTAATTAAGCACTTCACAAAAATAAACAAAAAAAAAATTAATTCGAACCAACATAGCGGAAACCGAAAAATACAAAATGCGAAATTTTTAAACTTTGAATTTCAAATAATATTTTAGAAAAAAACAAAACCAAAAATAACAGATTTTTTTACAAAAAGATACAATATCTTGTTTCCCACTATGGGGATTTACCTAAGCTACACTAACCACTACCTAAATGAGCAACAACTAATCTAAATTCAATTATCTGACCAAAATAATAAAAGTGGTCAGATATAATTATGTACTTAATTATAAACAAATGAAAATATATAAAATGTATCAAAAATTATGATATAAAACTAAGATAATCAGAACTATGATAAAAAATATAAAAAAAAAGAAAAAAAATCTTATCTTTGAATGATGAAAGATGCTTGTTGATTGATGCTGGTTGGTATTTCAGCTTCGTTGACTGTACATACGATGGTAAGATCAGTCCGTTATTGCTGTATTATAAATTATTTTACCAATGTACTGACCATTGATCAAATTGGTTCTTGACCGTTTTCATTGATAACACCATAAAGTTTTCAATTATTGTTTTTTATCAATATCACTTAAACATTTATATTTTATATGAACTTATTATTAAATTAATTTTAGTTATATTTAGTTGACTTATAGTATAAGAATTATTATTAGTTATTTATTAATTTAAGTTAGACTTTGAAATAATCAGACACACATAGTTTAAAATAACTAGTCTCTCTGATACAGTAACTTTAAATTAACCAGGATCACTATGTAACCGTTTTTAATTCAACACTACGGTTTTTTTTTGTTTTGTTTTTGTTTATTTGTCCACATGGAACGTGCAACGTCTTTACGGCCACACCACTTATTATTGGCCTTACACAGATATTTTGCACTTAGGTTAATTTAATTTAATTTAACTGTTTTAATTCTATTTTTGTCTAGACTAATTAACTTATTTATTATTTCTAAACTTTTATTACTATTTATTACTTTTAAACTTTTTCTTATTATTTATGGTTTTAATTTAATTTTAATTTTATCAATATATTTAGAATTTAATTAGAAAAACAGTAGGACTTTTAATTATGAAAATGTACTTATCCTAAATTCACTGTAATTTTAGTGTTACATATATTTCCGTTTTTCCACTTACTAATGCTAATTGTCACACAATTTATTCTCGTTAATTTTATTTGTACGCACATATACATATATATATAATTTTATTTAAATTTTAAAATATGTTATTTTTAACTTATTTTTTTTTCCAATATAACTAGCACTTAAAATTAGTTTATAATTAGAATACAAACTTCTAATTATTTAATTTATTTTTTTCACTATTTATTCTTCAACTATTTATTCTTAATTTTTAATTTCGTATTTTTTCGCCATTACGACAATCAACTCCACTACCCAAAAAAAAATCTTCTTTTTTTTTTTCCCCCAAAACGAAAATGCTCCGTCTTTTATAGCCTCTTGATAACCGGTTGAAACCAATCAAAAATCATTATTTTTCTATTTTATATTATTTTATTTTATCGGTTAATTTATGGGAATGTTAAGCAGGGGTGGCCACCTCGTATGTCCTTGGAACGATGATTCGTTACAGTGGCGTAGATATACTTTTCACCCGATTTTTCTTTTTTTTTTAAACACCTTTATTGATATGGCTACTACAATCTTAAACATTATTAATTCATTAGTAAGGTTGACATTAGTACTTATGAGATAAGCATAAACTTGTGTGGGTCTGCTGGACCAGTGTACAGTTCCCTTGAGATATAATATTCATACGGTTAGCTCATGTGGTTTAATTCGTTTGAGCCGCCTTACTTCGTTTGTACTGTCCAGTAGTTGTACGGCCTCAACGTTGGTGTGGGTAAGAAGTCTCTTCTCATGTTTAATGGCAAATTCGCGGATGACGTCGTCTATCAATTGTATTTTTAGATCATTGTGTATTTCCCTGTTAGTCACAAATCGGTAAGCGTTGGTGACCATTCGAAGAAATTTATTTTGGCTACGTTGTATAATGTCTCTATTGGATTTATGAGTACAACCCCATAGCTGCGCACCATACATCCATATTGGTTTGAAGATAGTCTGGTAGACTAGTCTTTTGCAATACAGGTTCATTTTGGAATGATACCCAATTAACCAGTACATTTGACGTTGTTTAATCGTATCTGTTCAGCTTTTTGACTCACGTGATGTTTCCAGTTGAGCCTTGAATCTAAATGCAGACCAAGGTATTTTGCCGATTCAGCCTGCGGTACTTGCACCCCATTGAGGTATTTGTCCATTTAGTAACGTTGTTCATTGCTCGTTGCAAATTTTCCACTACCCTTGGTTGTGATTCGTCTACTGACATAATTACGGTGTCGTCAACGAACGGCACGATGAATGTTTTATTCGTTGTAGGTATGTCCGCAGTGTAGAGAAGGTAGAGGAGGGGTCCCAATACGCTTCCCTGCGGAACTCCCGCTAGCGTTGGATAAAAGTCAGAACATGTTTCATTATGGATGACTCTGAATTGGCGATCAGAGAGGTATGGTTCAAGCAGCTGGCAATAGTTTTGTGGTAGCATTGTGCTCATCTTGAATGTCAATCCCTCGTGCCAAATCCTATCAAAGGCCTGAGATACATCCAGAAATACGGCGGGGCAATATTTCTTTTCTTCTAACGATTGCTCTATTACCGTAGTTATTCGATGGACTTGATCTATTGTGAAGTGGTTATTCCTGAATCCAAATTTAAAATCAGGAACATTTACCATTGGCTTTAGACGTTTTAGTAGTAGTTTTTCAAACAGCTTTGATAAGGTCGGAAGCACCGAAATTGGTCTGTATGATGTTACTTTTTCATCTGGTTTACCTGGTTTCTTCAACATAATTATTTGGGCCGTTTTGAAGCATTTGGGTACATACTTCAATCTCATACAGGCATTAAATAAGTATGTGATCATGATGATTGCTTTGCGTGGAAGTTCCTTGAATAGACCCGGTGATGACCCCCTTTTGTCGATTTCTTCAGCAATTTCCATTGGTGTGACTCTTTTAAAATCCTGATTTGGTCGATAGACAGGTGTTACGTCAATGTTGGATTGAATGTCATGGGATTGAAACACTGTTGCTAGGTGTTGAGCAAAGAGTTCCGCTTTTTCTTTATCTTGTCGAATTCAATTGCCTTGAGCATTTCTTATAGGTGGTACTCGAACTACAGGTCGTTTACATTTTCTGGTTGCTTTCCATAACGAGTAGTCCTTATTCATTTCTGGACCTAGCCCGCTTAAGTAGTTGTCGAAGAAATCCTGTTTGAAGCTTTTGATTAGCCTATTGACTTTGTTACTTATTCGATTGAAGGTGGTCTTGTCAGCGGGATTTCTGGTGAGATGCCATATTCTCCTTGCCTTTCTCCATTCCTTGATTTGTTCCCTGATTTCAGCCGGGTATTTGATTTCAATCTCCGCTTTGTTCTTTAATTCTGAAGTAGCTAGACTGGCGGCCATACGAATGTATTCAATGAAATTGTTTGTTTGTTGTTCCAATTCTTCATTACTTTTAAGACTAACTTTTAATTAAACTAGCTCTTCCAGTTTTTCTCTGAAGAGATCCCAATCCGTGAATCTATTAGTAAGGTTTTGCTTTTTATTTTTCTTGATGACTATAGCGCTTACTGACAGCAGTACAGGAATGTGATCAGATGTTAAGTCGTTAATTCCTTCGACTCTAGTGTAACTGGATGAAATACCTTTTATGATGAAGAAATCAAGCAGATCTGGTATTTTTCCTGCATCCGTTGGGCAATACCTTGGCCCCCTTGGAGACAGATATTCACATTTGTTTTCATGAATGGCATTGAACAAAGCATTTCCTTTCCCAGGAGAAATTAGCCTGGAACCCCAAGCTGTATGTTTTATATTATAGTCTTTTATATTATAGTCTCATAAATATTTTATTTTTATAGTTCAAGTTAGACTTTTATAATAACAACTATATTTCAATAAAAATTTTAGGTTTTCATATACAAATACAAAAAAAACATATTAAAAAACATATTTTAATTTACTTTCATTAAGTGCTGCTTAATTTTAAATAAACTCTGGTCAGAAGACCGGTTTCGGACGTTCGTCCTTTGTCAAGTTTAACATATTGCTATGTATATAGCAGAGTTTAAATATTTAAAATTAAATATCAATTAGAGAAAGTAAATTAAACTTTTAAACTAAAACATTTATTTTAATATCATTTTAACTGTGAAAAATTAATATTTTGATTTGTTTTTGCAGTTTATAAAGATCAACTCTACTTTATTTTAAACGAAATTCTACTCACCAACAACATGCCACTATCGTTTCAGTGTACACTAAAAGTAATTCGACATTTATCACAACTCAGCAACTATTTCGGTGCAAACATTCTTAACAACAGGGCAATCATACTCTCAATGGTCTATTACACACTTGTTATTTAGAGTTTTAGCGTCGAAATAGTCGCTGAGTTATAATCGGCCAGATGTTGATGACCGATTCATTTTAGAATTGATCTTTAATAATCTGCAAGAAATTAAAATAAAAAACAATAAGTTATAAGCAAAATATACATATGTATTTAAAAAGTGACACAACTGAAAAAAATGATATTTAATTATTCGCAGTTACAAATTTCAAGAGTTAAAACTACAAAATGACAAAAAATGTAGTCTTTAAGTTGTGTCAGTTTTCGAATATACTACATGTGCAATATGGGATGACTCCTTTTGGGACACTTGGAATTAATTATTTGCTAATCCAATTTGAACCAAAATGTACCATTGAATCAAATTTTTTCCTTTCGTTTAATAATTTCGTGCAATTGTAAAATTTTATCAATTTCTTTATTTATTTTTATCAGATACTACAATAAAAACGATATTAAAACCAACATTATTTAGAGCATTTAGAGTTGTGAATTTCTCTTGAAGAAAATGTTCGTTTTAAGCAAAATTCACTTTAAAATATAAACTGAACAATCCACAATCACAATTTCGCTTGCCAAGCTAAAGTATTGCTTTAATATCAGTATTGGTATTGGATCACTATGTTTTGAATTTCATGTTTATCGTGTTTTGCTAGATTTTGTATCGAGTTGTGACTTGTGATAATCCTGTTTTGCCAAGATCATGTAGTGACTTATTGAAAAAAATAACTAAATAATGTAGAATGTGCGATTATCTAGTTTGAATGTGTCTATAACGATCAATTGAATTTTTCTTTAAATCTTGCTGAGGTAATGCTATACATTTTACTGTAAATGCCAGCCGGCCCATTTTGATAAATGATAGTATTTTACAAATTTACAGCTTAAAAAGTTTCACTTCTGTCGTGCGTAAAGGCTTACACAAATAGTTCTTTTAAGTATTTGTCTTGAACTTTCTTAAAATTTTCCAATTTCATATCAATTTGATAACATTTCAATAATAACACCCACCGCACTCTGGTGATGGTGAGTCTATTTTAAGTCAACAGTAGTTTTGTCCTATACCTCAAAAATTTTGGGAAAGCACTAAGATAAGTACACGTTGTACATAAATGTGCTTCGACAAAAGTAACCCAATAATTTGTTGAAACAGTTCAATCTTGAATAATGTGAAAAATACTATCTTCCATCCCTAAGCAAAGTTTAGATTTCTTTAGCATTTCCTAACAATTTCATTGAATATAAGAAAGCAACGAAAAATTATTATTTGCTTAATAAACAAATTCTTACAGGCAAACAGCATCACGTACATAAAAGTTGGGATAGTCAACTAAGACAATATAATTTCCAGTTAATTTTCATTTAACATTATTACTTGCGATTTCTAGAGAAACCGATAAATCATTGATAACCATCAATTAATTATAAATATTGAAAAAATCTCTTTTTATTATTAAATTGCGTAGACAAAGGAAATATTATTTATTGTAACATAGCATAATAAATTATAATTAAATTATAAGCTTTATTGTTTATTTGTTTATATTTTTTTCTACTCAACCTATGAGTATAGGAGATGATCTTCAAGAGATTTTTATTATTTTGATAAATTGAACCCCTAAAGTACTGAAATACTTTATGCTAATAATTTATGTTATAAACATTAAATTTTTGGCTATAAAGGGTTAAATTCCACATAATTGCAAGTCATTTTAATGTAGCTGGTGCAAAATGCTTTCTAGTTCATTTATTGTATATTCTAGTACAATTCATGCTATAATTTAAAATTTGAATAAGATTTATTGCTATTGTCATCAATTGAAAATCACTGTCGACATTTTTTTTGTTTGGTTTTCTCCTTCTCCAGTTGTAACTTGATATGTGCTGGATAAACTGAAATTGTATGAATAAATTTATAAAGCTGATTGTAAGAAAAAAATCAATTATTTATTGTGAAGTTATTGAATATTTCTAATCTATTAAATTGAAGTAGTTTCTTTGTGTTAAACTATGTCACTTAAGTGTGCGAGGTTCGTTACACACAGTAAAATTTTTGCGCGGCACGTCGAGTGTTTCACTAAAATGTAACTGGGTACATTACCATGCAGTATAGATAAGCTCTTTGGTTCACTCACTTTTCTGGCCTCAGACGAGCGATTTCTTCTGGATCACTCTGGTCCTTGAAACTTCCCAATTATAAGTTTACTTTCACCAAAAATCGGTAATACAGGCAAATGAGTGTGGCCCCTCTGCTAATTTTATTTGTTAATTACTTAAGCTTTCGAACCTACTTCGAATTATTATTTGAATACTCTTAATATTAGGCATGCATTCAAAATACAAATTTTAGCTTTGTACTAGAAATATTTTTTTTATCTAAATTAGATATTTCTTCAAAAAAATGTTATTTCTAGCAGAGGCAGCTAAAAAATTGAAAGAATCTATTGTTCCGTATTATTGGTTCTACATTTCCTTTTATCGGCGTTCTGGCCTAACCGGGCTAGAAATAGTGTTAACGCCCTTTATACATTTAGATTCCTATAATTAAAATTAGTACATATTGGTACATGTACTATTTAGTTAGTAGACAAACAAATGTTATGAAATGCCAAAAAATGTTAGACTACATTTATGTAAAACGCCCTGAAAGCTGTTTCTGGCGCAGCTGACACAAAACACCAAATAAAAGAAATATAGAACCAATAATATGGAGCAATACATTCCTTCAACTTTTGAGGTAGCTGTGCTGTAGAAGTGACATTTTCTGAAGAAACATTTAATTTAGATAAAAAAATATATTTCTACTTTTAGTACCTGTATTATTTATAGAACAAAGCTATTTACTTTATAAATATGTAATTAGTAGCTTTAAATACAGGAAAGAGGGATAAAATTTAACCGTTTTATTTGTACTATTCATAATTTTATGTTTATTAAAAAAATAGCTGATGAGGAGACCGAGCCAAAATTAATCAGATATATTTTGGTGGACATAAAACGTTCGAATGTATAAAAAACTAAACGTCAAATTTATATTTATATTTTACATTCATAAACACATTAAAATCACCTCGACAAATTTACAGAATTGAATTATTTCGCAGACATTCTGAGAACATGGGTGCGATTATGTAAGCGAGTACATATTTAGTTATGAGTTTTTAGTTATGAGAAATTGCGACAAAAAGCGATTATGTGTAGACATTACGAGTTCTCGTAATTGCGACTTGTTGTTGTTGTTTTGTGCGTACAACTTTTTGAGTATGACAGACAAGTCGTAATAATCAAAAAGATTATTTTTAAAGAAAATTTGTCAACAAATTTCGAGTTCTCGAGCTAGTAACTCGTAATACGACATAATCGCATCCCATGCCTGTTACTTAAAGTCAGATCATACCGTAATTGAATGATATGTTTTGTCACCACTTATTGTTATTTACTTTGCTCTATATTGAGTGGTTCGTATTTATTTATCATTTGCTTTATGGAGTTCAGTAAATTGATTAAACGGTGTCTGGATTAACACAAAATAAATGAAAATTTTAAAAACCGCACCCTTATAATAAAGAAATTTCGAAATTTTATTAAAATTATCGTTTGTAATAAATGTTATTATATAGACAAAAGATACACCGAAATACTTAAACAGTTCTCTCTATTTTTAAATTAAACAAACATTTCTGTATGAGTAAATACATATTATATACCGAGCATAGTATGATAAGCCCTGTCACATCTATCTACATACTGTTATGTCAGAGTTATTATTACATATTTTTGTTATGTTCGGAATTTATTAATTTTTTAATAACATAAAACAGACAACCCCAATTCTGTTGGTGTTGTTGAAGTATATTTTATACAACTGATTATCTGAATGTCGAGAGAAAACTGGGAAAAAATAATGTTAACTAGCATAAACTTAAAAACAAACGCTCCTCATGAGAAATTATGAGTATTTTAGATATTAAAATCATCCATTTACGAATATATTTAGTTTTTTGCTTGGGAATTCCTAGGGTATCGTAAACTCGTGATAATCTAATTTAATATTTACAAAATTTTTGTACGCTTATTTTAATAAATTAATTAATATTTGATACGAACGATCCAATTGTGGGTTGTATTTTATACCGTTAAGTCGCAATGAAATTATGTTTTAAAGCTCAATTGGATGAGACAGAAAGGAATCTCTGTATTTAACTCTAAATCATTGATTCTCTGTTTCTCATTATTTCTCCTATAAACATCAAAATGTTACCTGTAACCCAAGAAGCATTTAGTCGGGAGATTTACCAAAATATAGATATTTATTACCAGACAAACTGCCAGATAAACTCTTACTTAAATTGTCAGATATAAACATCTTTCATTACTATACTTATACAAATATAAAGAGCCAAACCAATCAATCGGCAACTACATAATAAATAATCGTCCTATAGCGTCGTTCTTTGTTAACTAACACACACCCAAACTTTGCTAATGAAAATATTGATTTTAACATAAATGTTAATAATGAAGTATCATAATTTTATGTAATATTTAAACATAAATTTTACTGTTTTATGAGTATACATATAACAATAAAATAACAATAAATTTAAATTCAGTTCTGTTTTTAATGAAGAAAAATCGTTAAATCATCGTAAACATTTTTTGGTCATTGGCCATCGCGTACTTCCTGTAAGCGAGTATTTCTCCTCATTATGTATGTATGTATGTTTCATTTATTTAATCATGGCAAATAGTTTCAAAATAATGCTGCGATCGTTAATAAGTCTTATTATACAAATATAACACAAATATCGCTTAAATTGTCTGTTAGTTTTTGGAGTGTTTGCCAACCAATGAAGACATAAGTAGATAGAAAAACAAGTTACATGTCATTTTGTGTTATTTGTATGATGTCAAATTTTAATTTAATTTATTATTTGAATGTTATCGTCTTAAATGGATTTAATTTATGACATGTATAATAATTTGCTTCTTATTTCTTTCAGCCGCAAGTGACAGACTATAGTAAAAAATTAAGGAATTCATTATAAGTTTTAAATGACGAACAAGATGTACAATACGGTATTCATACTTATGTATAATTGATATCGCTAAGAAAACGTTTTTTTGGTGCTCAATAAAATAGTTTTATGAGACCATAAAATTGTATATAATATAGTAGGACTGAATTTATTTGTTTATTTATTTAGTTAAGTCCCGTGATTTTAAACTTAGTTCATTTCAAATTAGAGTTTTCAGGCCTCGCAACATGTTGACTTTGAAAATTTTCTAATGAAAAAATGGTAGTGCAATAAAATTGCCATGAATTGTCATCAATTGCATTTGCAATTGCCACGAAATATTCGATAAACCGATTGCATTCGGAAAACAATAAGCGAAAAAATTTGAAATCTAATCTATTTAATAAATTTAATTTAACCAGATTAAAAATTTGAGATAACTAGATGGAAAGGAAGTTTGGAAGAATTTTTGAAATTAATATACTATTTGAAGTTCTAATGATTGGTTGTTTTCAAAGATATTACGAATTCAACACAGATTAACTTGATATGGTCCCCTCCTACGCCTTTGTGAAAGAACTAAAATCAACTTTCCTTTGATCAAGGAATCAAGTGGAACCACAAGTGTCAGTAAAATGTATTTAGAATTATTTTTTATTTTTGTTGTTGACATTTTTTATTTGTATTAGCAAATAATTTTATCATTTTGCTGTGTTTGTAGCAGGGTCGAAAATTTTCCGAAAAAATAAGAAAAATTTTCAATTTTTTTTGTAAATTATCATATATTTAAGTGTTACAAATGTATTTTAGTAATTTTGGAGTTAGACCGGCCACCTCTAAACGTGTTATTTACAAATCTATAGAATTTTCAAATGATTTGGTTCAAATTCTTTAGAAATATTTGGAATTTAATCTACATGGTCTGAAAAGTTTTCTGTTTTGACACAAAGATGGTGCAGCTATGAGTTCTCATTTTAATTCACTAACGAAGACTAAATAAAAACATAACACAACTACTTCACTTTCGAAGACTAAATAAAAACATTGCCAATAAAAGTTGCGTTTTATTATCAATACAGGAATATTTTCAGCCCATTTAATATGTACCTATAACAAAATGTACGTGAGAATTTTCATTTTATAATTTTGTATAAATAATTTACTTTAACCTCAAAATAAAAATCACTGTAAGTATTGTTTAATTCCAAATTCTTAGTTCTTGAACGGTATATGATTTACTAGAAATACATAGTTATTAATGTATCGCAGGGTTTTACTGAAATATTGACATAAAAACACACTTTATCCTTCTCTCAAACATGATTCACTTAAAGACGTTAGTAATTTATATAATCTTTAATTGGTAAGCATACATATGCATATTAACATCTTGAAGGAACATAAATTAAATAGCATTTCCTTTTTGACGCATCTTTGTATCTTAATTTATTTTTAGGTTGTAGGTTCATAAAACTACTTAGCACATTTTTTATAATTATAAGCAAGGAAAATACAATTTGTTTTCAATAGATACAGTGTTGTGCAAAAAATATTGGTGAAACATATTTTATTACAAATTGGGGCCACGGTTACTAAAATTACAGAACATTTGAAAGCAATTGGCCTATTGTTTCATTTTAAATTCATTTATGACATTTAAAAAAAAAAAAAAATGTACCTGCAATTTAGGGGGAAAAATCGAAAAAATGCCAAATTATTCAAAGTACTCTATTTGAGACTTAAAGGCGTGGAAGTAGTGGAATAAAGGATATACTTTTTATGTTGTTTTTTTTACTTTATCGGTTAGTGCCAATTCTATCTTTAAAATTTATATTTTGTCAGAACGCCTTTTGCTTTTATTACGGCGGTACATCGCCGCAAGTGCTGTGCAAAAATAAACATTGGCCAAACAATTAGTTTACTTTTACGCCTACCGTCATAGGACATAAGAGGGGATCTTGAAGGAGCGAGGGGCCAATGAATTTCATCAAGAGTGAGAAGAAGACTGGTTAAAACTGGCTTGCGAGCATTTTAAACAAAAATAGTAAAAAATCAATTTGCTGTGGGCCCAGGAGCACGTTTATTGGAGCTCAAGAGATGTGGAATGACATGATTTTCTCAGATAAATCCAAATTCAAGCTGCATGTTCGAGATGGCAGAATCCTCGCACGAAGAGAACCTCGAGAGAGGCTTAGCAACGAATGTCTTTTAAAACTTCCACCGAAAACTGGAGGAGCTGGGGTCTGGGCAGTTTTCTGGAGAAAAAACCGGTCGAATGTGCTTCCTTAGTTCCAAGATCACAGCAGCCGTTTATCTGCAAGTCCTACATAACGAATATGAGCCATCTGTGTTAGCGCTTTTCGACGGGACTATCAGATTTATTTTTTAACTTCATTTGTGAGTAACTACTCTGCATTAATTTTGAATTGTAGATAATAAAATTGACTTTCAGATAAACAACAATAATTTATTAAAATCCAATTTTTTTTTCTTATTTCTTCAGTTTAACGTAAAAAAGTACTTCGCAAAAAAATAAATCGATCTGTTGGACCCCGTCTATCCCAGACTCAAACCCCAAAAAAAATGTTTGGTCTTTAATGAAGCTAGACGTAGCAAGAATGTCCCAGAATCAATTCAAGCTTTAAAAAGTTTGTTGATGAATATCTAGGAATCCATACCTTCAGCGACTTTGAAAAATTTATCAAACTCAATGAATCGGAGGTGTACCGCGGTAGTAAAATCAAAAAGCGGGCAAACCAAATATTAATATTAATGATAGAGGTTCTATAAACCAATAAAAAACAAAACAAATTAAAAAGAAGCGTTTACTTTATTTCATTAGTTTAGGCTCCAATGAACGTTTATTGAATATTTTGGCATTTTTTTCAGATTTTCCCCCTAAATTGCAGTTACATTTTTTTTTTCCAAAAATTGGGTCATAAATGTATTTAAAATGAAACAATAAGCCAATTGCTTCCAAAAGTATTGTAATTTTAGAAACCAAGACTCCAGTTTTTAAAAAAATATGTTTGACCAATTTTTTTGCACAGCACTCACTGTACATAATGCTTTTTATTTAATACATCCAACAAAAGTGTTAATATAGTTAATTATAAAATATATAAAAACATTCCAATTTAAACATAAATAAATAAGGAATAAATAGTTTTGAGTTAACTTCAGGAATACAAATTTTTAATATAGGGTGACATACAAAATAATAATAAATTTATAATAATACCTACTAAATACCACTTTAAACAAGAAAATCTTTTCTTTTAAACAAGAAAATCTCTCTAGAAAACAGATGGCGTAATATCAGGATGAATGTTTCCTATATGGAAAGTTTGTGGTGGTGTGAACTAATTTATTAATCATGTTATGAATGATAGTACCATGGCAGAATGTTAAATAATTAATGAATACGGTGGGTGCTTGTGCGGGAATACAAGCCGAATAAGTTCATCGTTTCAACATCAAAGTTTTTATTTGAACAACTCTTTAGTAGACATAAGTATATGATTTTAATATGTTCCTAAGATTGTAAGAGAATTCAATCCAGTTTCGAACTGATGAGCTTATGATTCTGAAAAAATCAATCTTCTCATCAGGCCGCGGCGACTGGACTGATTATACCACAATTTACATTCTATATATACAGAATGTGCTGTGCGTTAAGTACTAGCGAATCATACTAATACAGACGAACTCTCTTACAATTTTTTCTTCTTCACGATAATCTTCGGAACATGTTAAAATCATATAATTAAATAAATAGAATTCTATCTATTAGTCAGTTTCGTTAAATTACTGTTCGTAAATACTAATATACTTCTCGTGTTAATAAAAACACAATTAAAATGGTCTAATCACCGGTATTATATTAGAAATGGATTAATTAACATTCAACAAAAAAATTAATAAAGTCATATGTAGTTACAAACTTATCTTAAGAATAATTCATTCGTTTTTGTTTGTGTATGCTAAATTAACTAAAATATCTCACATATGAAAATAAAGGCATAATAAAATTATTGCGATTTCTTTTTATTATTCGCGCGGCGCGGAAGTTACCTCTTAAATACATTAAATATTTTCAATTACACTTATGAGAAGGTTCTGTAGAAATTGTTGTTTGCGTCTTATCCAAGAAATTTAAATTAAAATCATAGACATTTTATGTAACATACGTGTTCTTCTTATATCGTTGTTTCTTATTTACTATATGCGGGAAAGCTCTTCAATTACCATATTTTGTTTAATTATAAAACTGTCATAATTCGGTAGACAACAAATAAGAACAAACATATAATAAGTAGTTGATATTTCAGATTTGATAGTTCTCGTTTTACATAATGAAGCAACAGTTTGATGATTGGTAAATAAATTAATTTTTGTTTTCCCACGAGAAGCCATTATAAGCCGAATGAGTTACAAATCGGATAGTAAGACCCTACCTCAAGACGAATATTTTAATTACAGATAATTATACGATTATTATAATATCAGCGAATTTAGTAACGTCTATAGGGAATTATAATTTTATAGCAAATTTTTACAGATTTTAAACATAACTTTTCATATGGAAAAATATGTACTCGAGTACAAAAGTGTACTTATTTGTAGACGGAAATATGTATCTAATTAAAAATATTGCATCCAATCCTCCTGCATTCGGAAGGTATTTTAAAATTAATCGTAATATTTATTCCAACTCTTTGTCATTAACCCTCTCTTTTGCTAAAAATCTAATGTAGTCTAATAACTGATCTGTGACAATAAAATGTTAATAAAGAAGATTTCCTATAATTTTAAAACAACCGTTCCCCCTTTAACATTCACCCTTAAAATGAATTTATTTTAATAAAAATAAATCCATACTCATAAATTAATGTTACCCCAATGTATAAGCAAAATACAAATTTTTATAGACACACAACAGCATCGTTTGGCTTCTTTCAAGTCTTAAAAACTCTCACACACACATTTTTTACTTTGTGTTATCCAAGATGAAAATATTCTTCCACTTTATCTTTTAATTCATTTTTATGACCTCATCAAATTTTATTTTAATGCAGAAATAGATTTTTTTTTTTCTTATGGTTTAAAAATAAATTCTCAGTTTCACTAACAATTTAAAGTTAAATGTACGATGATGGAAATATTGAGAATATTTACTTATACGAGTATGTTTAATCATTTTAATTTTATGTAAAAGTGGAAATGCCACCTGCTATTTGAAATTCTGCGGAAAGATGTGGACAGGGCAACCAAATTCTTCCACAAGTACTGCCTAAAATGTTTTGTTTTTGCCAATAATCCAATGCTCCAATACTTTAAATTACCAAGGATATGTGACTTAAAATTGAACCGTTTCTTAAGTCGTAATTACGTTTTTCCTAATTACGTAATTCTTAAAAACAGTCCAAACAGCGTCATTTATTTTAATAAAAAATTATTCTGAATTCCTCAAACTCAATTAACTTTTGCAGCAACTAAATAAAAATGTCTGACTAAATCTTTTGGCAATGTACATGTTATTTCATTGACCCTAAAAATACAAATACGATGATGGTTAATAAATCGCGAGCTTTCAAGTATACTTACTTAGTAAACCTGATCACTTGTCCTATTTCGGAAATTCAATGTCCATTATTGATGTGAAGAATTTTAATAAATCATTTGTCAATTAATTTTATTATTTTATTACTATTCTGTATCACAAAAACTTATTAAACCAATAAAAAATCTTTTTCCGGGGTCATCAATCATTTTACGTTTATAACCGAAAAATGGTTATCGGATTTATCCCAAATTTTTTATACTTACTCGTAAATAGTAAAACGTAATGAAAGAAACTTATGTACGAATAAAATGTATATATAGTATACAGAGTGCACACAATTAATACAAACATATTGCTAGTCATGAACGCATCTGCATGTGTTTCACTTAAATATCTACAAAATTTCTCGGAAGTAGAAGATGTTAAAATATAATTACTTTGGTTACGGTTTTATAACTTTAATAAATGAACCTACATGGTGCAATATGCAGTTGTTCCTGTACTAAAACAATATGTCTCAATAAATTATTATAAATGTATTAAAGTTACTTGATTTTAGTTAGTTAAGGCATTTTTCACGCAACTTGTAGGCCGACCCCACTCCAAATTAGTCAAAATTAAAAAAAAATCTGTTTAAAACAAGGCAATCAATGTTTTGCGTAAAACTGTTTTGTCTGATTCAGTGTGAGTTGTCTGCTTTGCTTGTGATTGAAGTCAAGAAAAACACGTTTTGCTAATTTGGTGTGGGGCCAGCCTCAGAAAGCAATAAAACTAGACATTTACTTGAAAACAATCAAAATAGAAATCTCATATATTTTTTTGTTATAAATTACGAAATCCATCGTCAACATAAATGTAACTAACATAAACCCTTCATAAAAGTAATATAAAGCGTATTTTGTTGCACTTGTCATCATCTTCTCTCATGATTATCAACAAAATGTTTCATCTTAAGTATTAGTACCTATCTTTTATTTTTTGTGGCACAAAGTACATAAAACAACCATCCCTCTTCTATATTATTGTACATTGAGAACCCAAAAAAGGAAAATTTTGTATGTTGTAAATAAAAATTAAACTTTTGCTGATGTTGGATTTTCGTCTGGTTCCATCCTATATTTTGACATATAAACCAAAAAAAAAATGTTATGATATAATACATACAGTACAAGTAGCAAGTTGTATTTTTGAAATTTTGACCAATTTAATAAAAAACTAGTAGAACCCGACTGTATAAAGATTTTTATTATATTTATTGTTGATCGTTAGTACGAAAAACTAATCACAACAGATTTATTTAGGTTCATCTCGTAATGAAAACTGTATTTTAGAAAAGAAGCCTGAAAATAACTTAGTGGGTCAAATACGTTTAAACAAAAATACCCATGGATGATGTTGATACATATTTTAATTATGATTCGTGACAAGTTTAGTGACGAAACTTTTATATAAGCACGTTTTTGTTAAAAATGTAATCACTACAAAAATTTATCTCACCCCAAAGCACCAATTTTATTGTATGTTTTTTTTTGCTGTTTCCTCTTAATACCATATCATTAATTTTATGCTTTCAAAAACCAGAGAAGTTTATGTTGATCTCAAATGCTTAAGTAATTACATATACAATATAATTACATATAATTATTTTATAAAAATAATTTATTTTTGGTTTTTTTATGATCTTAATGTAAACGTTGCAAAAACCAGATGGTTTAAGTTGTGTTTGTCTTCATGGACATTTCTGTGTGTCGAAAAATAACGACGAACTTTCCCATAAAATAAATTTTCTTAATCAAAATAATTAACAAAAAAAAAATTTGCTTAAGTTTCAACAGTAAACTGCATTTGGTTTACTAATTCGACCCGTACTAAATTCTAATAACGATACATTAAAATCTCGTTTTAACGCGACTAAATATAAAATATATAACAAAATCCTGTCTTCTAATTTTAATTAGTTCACTTCAAAAAATGAAATGGTAAAACCATACTGTTTTTAGAATGTTTCTGAAGGTACTTATTCAATTTTCATTCCTTCCTCTAAAACACAGTCGTTTCTCGAATAACTTGCCGTGTTTCCATTATTGTTAGAATTGCTTATATTTCATTTCCACCATAAATAATTGTCTCAATAATACATACACATCTGAAAATTCAAAGCCACTTAAAAATGTAAAAATCCATTATACTTCAATTGGTGTATACGGAAAATGTATGTTGAGGAATGAAAGCTTGTGTACTAGGAAATTTATAGAAAATAATTTACATTGTTCTCTATTAAAATAAGTAAGTGAGATAAGGGTGTAAAAACGTGTTTGGTTGAATTAATCGGGAGTAAAATTGTATCTCCGTTCCCTTTCCCAGTTTTAGTGTTATACTTTCTTATGTTTGATATCTTAAATTTTATGTGAAAAATAAAAAGAAGAAAAAAATTAAAACTTAATCTTAATATAACCTTAAAAATATATATCACATGCAGTGAATGAATGATGTAATGTGAGAAACTTGGTGGAAGGTGTTTGCGAATATTTGGTTAAAATTTACATGAGAAAATCTTATATATTTATTTACATTAATTTGGAAATTCTATTTTGAGCTAAAGCTCATTCTCAATAGAATTTTTAAAAAGTGGCCAAAGTATAATAATAATACAAAATAATTGTTGATTTAAGAAATAATTACAGTACACCCAATAGACTTCTTCCGGCAATTCTGTATCTGAAGTTTCACACCGTGGCTTGGATCTTTCCATCTTCAAAAGGTATACAAGAGGGTTCCATGCATTATTCACCTGATACACCTTAGAGTCTCAGAAATCTCGTCTCGTTAAGATGATATCACGGCTTGGGTTTGGGTTTTTGTACACAAATTATTTTAATTAAAATATTTATATTTAAAAAAACTAAAAATAAATTTGAACTGACTCGAAAGTCTAAGCCTAATCTTGAATATTTATATCAGCTATCTTTTTTCTCATCCCAATATATCAGTGCTTCACCATAACTAAAGTCTCAGAAACAATAAACGAGCTTAAACAATTTGTTCTAATTTGGTTCATTGTTCGACACTTACGTACATATCTATAAAATGCAAGCCAAACACTGTAATACATAAATATTCCATATAAATTTGTCGCCAGACCAAACCGTACAAATTACTCCATCTACCGGAAATGATTTTTGTAAATATATGTTATACATGTATATTATATATATATATATATATATATATATATATATATATATATATATATATATATATATATATATATATATATATATATATTTATATATATAATTGGCAAATTTTACAATTCTACGAAATTTTTATGTTTCGCTAAAATTAATTTGATTTTTAAATAACCACATAATATACATACATATTTGTACGATATAGGATTAAAATAACAAACACAAGAAATAATAAAATTTCATATTTTCCGATTCAAAAACAAACAATATGGATTCAACGTAAAAAACCAAACAATTATTTCAAGACAACACATATATGTACGTATATTTGTAACATAACTATTCTGGATGTTGTCTGCTTCAAAATCTTAATCTTATTCTGTTAGAATAATTAAACAAAACCAAATTTAAGTAGTTATATTCCCGTTTAATTCATTCTGATTCTTAACTACAATTCACAGACTAAAGCATCATTCACATTGCCTACAGACACATATGTATAAGCTGTATATAATTTAATTACCTAAACAAAACTATTTTTTAACACTGGGTCAATAATTGAAATAATTATATCTTGCTGTGGACAGAAGATTCGTTACCCCATAAGAGTAATAACTTAAAATTAATAGACTTTGTTCATTTATTTATTTATTTGTGTTATTCTTGGATCTAAAATAAGTATGTAAAATAACATACAAATATATAAAGCACAAAGAACTTCGTTTCGCCACTACAATAAAAATATAAAACCATATCTATTTGCAAGTTTATTTCTTTCAACTTAGTTATTCTTATCTTAATATATTTAGGTCATTCTTGACTGGAATAAATATGTATTTAGAGAAGAAAATTTAATATTTAATTAAATTTTTCTGCTCTATTGTCTCTAGTGTATTATTGTAACTAGTGAGTTTCAGACACATATGTATAAAATGAATATAAATAAACAATTGTTTTTAGTAAAACACGCGACTGATAAACACAACATAAATTTTGTTCGAGGTCGTGAAACATTATGAATATGATTTGCTGCTCAATCTAACATTTTACTTTGTAGTTCGATAGTAATATTCTGAGCTACTAAGAGTTCGAAAAAATCTATGCTAAGTCCACAAGAGGACGTGATGAATAGTAGAGCCAATGTATTAAAATAAATTGTACTCACCCTCTCATTTTTATTGTAAACAATATGGCAAAAAGAAATGGGAATTTATCCGCTTAAAAGTATATTCAAAAATTAGAGGGAGACCCAACAAAACATTAGGTAAGGTTATTACTTTTGTTTAAATGATGGTATATTCAAAGCATTACAATATGAAAATAGGGGTTTTAGAGAATCATCGTAATTATTTAGAATGAATGTTAATCTTCAAATTATTTTGTATATGACCATCAATCGCTAAATGAGTTTGCTTTAGATGCTCATATAAAAACGTAAAAGTTAAAGTTCTACTTTGTATCTACAAATGATAATTTGAACAGAATCGCTAATCAAACGCGGCAGAGGACAACCCAAGCGAAACTTCTTGAGGCTTGCATTTACCCTAAACAAATGAAGCGTGTTGATTTTATAACTAAAATACAATTCTCCGGAAAATAAAATTACAATAATATTTTAAATCAAACAAATTGTTCACACATCACCGAATTGTATTCCCTATTGCAAAGCAAATCATAAATGTATTACGATTATACTACATACTTTTGGAATTTGACCAAAAACTTACCTTGCATCGAAATGTAAAATGTTCTTGTTGTTTTACCTAAATAACGAAAATTACTACTAAATATTAACTATGAGTATATCCAACAGTGAAATGTAAACAAAATACAAAAACTTAAAATAAAAAAACTGAAACCATAAATTTTCCAATTTTCCACCAAATAATATAATAAAATAGCCAAAATAATACACACCACACAAAAATTTGCTTTGATTTTTAATCACTTTTCACTTTATATACATGAACATTTCCACTAAACAAACAATAAATAATATTTTCCGATCGCGAAAATTACACACGCACTTTTAATAAACTTTTCCAATACTAAACAGCGCACATGTTTACGGTTATAAAGTTTATCGAATACTGCTATCTGCTAGTGCTTTAGCTTTTTGATTGAATTCAAAATCATAATAGAATGAAACAAAACACAAAACAAAATCTCTTTTGAAAATGTATGCATTTTTGATTTTTTTTGTTTCTCTTTTGTGGACTTCTTCATACGACGTTCTTCTTGTTTGTCTCGTTTTTTACTGCTTTTGGATGATGATGATGATGATGATGACGATCAGAATGATTCTAATAAGAATGAGGGGAATGTATTTTATTTTGTTTACTATGTACATATTTGAAAGAGAAAAACCAGCTGATAAATAATTTCTTTGTACGTATTATTATGTTGGTAACACATGTGAGTTTATGTTTATGTTGTCTCCTCTTCTCATCTCATAATATGTGCTATAATGTGCTATTTGTTCAGTATATAGAAATTCCATTTGAAAAGGTATTTAGTTTACTTTTCCGCGAATTTTCCAGTAAAAAGGAGTATTTTCTTAGGAAAGCAAATGTGCAACTATCATTTTGAACTAGCGGACTGCGGTCACCACATACGGGAAACCCTAACTACTTGACAAAGGATTCGAATGCAATAACAATTTCATTGATTTTTTTTATTTCACTTAAGTAAATTCAGTGATCAAAATTTTCAATATAGTATCTATTGTACATGCACCCAATTTTTATTTTCCATACATGCAGTACGTTAAGTTTTGAAAGTATGTATACATTTTCATAGACGCTCGTACAGTTGGCTAAATCTTAAAAAAAAAAAATCGTATGCAAGTTATGGTATTGTTCATTTTTCACTACTTGGGCCGCGGTCGAATTCTCGGGTAAATCATTTACTACGGTAAAAATTATTACTAAAGTGGGATATCCCCAAAAAATGTTTTTTTACCAAAAAAATAGTTGTTATCAAAATATCAGGAAGCTCAGTTTAAAATTTTTCCGTAAAATTCTTGATCGATGATCTCCTAACGTCAATTGAGAGTGTCAGTGTCTTGGACAATAGGGATTATTTTATTTGCGATATCTGTCGCATTCTCTGTGCTTCCAATCATTCAAAGTTGTTCTATAAGCATCCTATGATCGACTTGAATTATAATTTGACAGGCGTTATAACTTGTTGAGTTCTAACTCGACATGCGTTTTACCTTGTTAATGACTCCCTTGTTCTGTTTATATCATACACAGAGCAATAGTAAAATTTCAAGCCAAAATCTCTCTCTTAAAATGCCAGATTTTCAAAGGTTGTTGGAGTGAATTTATGCTTAATTATATGAAGTCGCAAGCATATTGCATATTATATAGTTTATAGAAGCCAATTTCAGTAAAAACATTCTACAAAATTAATTAAACTTTTTATGAATTAATTGCATTTTCTTTATTATTTTAAAATTATATTTTTTCTGAAATGTGAAAAACAAACATATAAAATATTTTTCGTTTAAATAAAAATTAATTTAAGTTGAAATTTATCATATAAATAATAAACTCACAAATATTAAAATATATTCCCAAAGCATATTAAGATAATAAGTTGTAAAACTAATCTAAATTTCTCAAAAAATGATATGTATAATTAAATAAGAAATAGGATTGTTTGTATTAGAATATTTTACTACTGTGCTATAATGTGTAAGTACGACATATTTTATCTATCTAGACTTTCTACATAATTATTATTATTGTTGCTATATATTAGACATGTTAACAAGGTTATAGGTAGCAAAGTTATAGGTGGTGGTGGTGTATTAAATCGTACAAAACTATAATGTATATTACTGTAAAAGATATTGAGTATGGCAATAATAAACAAATGAGTTTTATTTCAAAACTATCTAGTTATAAGTATAGAATTTCTACACAAATCAAAAATATTCGAAGAATCAATTTTACCTCGGGTAATTTTTTCTTGACGTTACGTTACAAATTGTCTTATTTAAAATTTATGGAAATAAAAGTAAATAAATAAAAATCAGAAATGCAAACATCATAAAATGTTTCAGTGAATAAAAGTGTTGAGCTAAGAATAAATTGCTAAATATAATTGCTTTTTCCCATTAAGCACGCGAAATAGTATATTATATAATTAGGAGAGAAACTAACGTTTTCCCGGACGATGTAAATTGGCGGACCTGGCGGTAGCCGAGTCCGACAACCGCGGGAGTCCGGGAATGGACTTTTCCTCTGAAATGTATATGCTATTTTTCTCCGATCCTGCTATAATACAAACAATATAAACCCCAAATAATTTTTAATTTTAAAAAATCGAAATCAACATAAAATTGTTGCTTATTAGCCGCGACAACGGAAAATAATTTTTATTTTGGTATTTCTTCTAAATAATCAAAAACGTCGTAGCTGAAGGGGCTAAACATTTTTCACACCTTTTACCTATTATACAATATTTACATTAATACATTTAAATAAATCAGTGAAATGGGGTGCGATGGTTACATTTGAGATCGATACGACAATATGCAAAAATATATATGTTCTATAATGTTATATTTTTTAAATTAATGTACATATATGTAATTGACTTTGTGAGAATCTTTTTATTACATTTTATCATTACTGCATAATTAATTTACTACTCTTTATTGTAGGCATAGATACCTGAGTTTGTATAAAGGAATGTATATTCCTCATATGTGAGAGGACGTTTACTTTTCGACTAAAATTTTCAAAGACATCCCATCTGACAAATTTGTGGGTACCTAGTACAGTACCGGGCCTTGGGCGACTAGCTCCTTGAGCTTAGCTATTTGAAAGACGTTTCATTTTTTTCCATAAATTTATATATTGACGACCGTTAAACTATATACATAGATCAAAACAGCCTTTTCATTTTTAGTTTTGTTTATTGTATCGGTAAGCAATCTTTGGTTCAGCTTACGGTTTCAGGCTCAGATGCAAACATATTTTGCATCCACTATAGAAAAGATTTAATAGAAACAAAAATATTGAAAGTCCAATCCGAAGCCCGGACAGAGTAAACAAATTACTTACAGGAAAATTTATTCAAAATAAATTCCAGAACTTATTTTGCTTTAAACATCGTAATAATATTCTGCAGCAATTCATGGTTTTTTCTCGAATCAACTTATGCAACACCTCCTTAGAAACAATATACATATAAAAGTGTCATCTGCACATCTGTAAGACAATAATAATAATAATAATAATAATAATAATAATAGGGTTCAGTACATACAAAATTATACTGAATATAATTTATATTATTTATCAATTCAGTTTGATAAATTATTTGTATTTAAATTGAAAAGTTTTGAAGAAAATGATGAGACACAAATTAGATTAGAGTGAATAAAAATATCTTTAGATTAGTTTTACAAGTGAAGTTTAGTAATGGAACTCTTTTAAAATGAAACCTCTTACAAAAACAGTATAAAACATACCTTATATAAGTATGTATGTATATAAAATAAATAATATATGTTAACCTAACAGTTTTTGTCTTAATGAGTTTCCACTCTCGTATGTACAAACGACGACGAATAGACAAATGAAAATTATTTCATTTTCATAAATTTAAAATGCCTGCCTACAACTAAGTAAACGTTCATATGCGGTATCAATCGCAATAAATTATTTATCTTCACAAAAATTATACGAACTGCTATAACATAAAAAGTGTAAACTATTTAAAAAAAAAACAAAATAACTTGCAAGAAATTAACTATATGCTCGATAATATGGTATTATACAAGTACAGTCGCGGAAGCATGAGGTATTTGTGTAATGTATCAGTATCGCCTCACAAAATATTGCTAAATACACATGTACATACAAATGTATATTGTATTTAAGAAGGGAAGAAAATGTAAAGGGTGTAAAATTCGACTTAATACAATTTAATAAATTAAAGTTATTTTCCCTGCTATAGTATATTTGAAACAACAATAACAACATTGATACAAAATATAAATAAATGACATAGTACCTACGAGTTCTCTACGAGTTTTTACCTTAGGCAAATAAATTTCTATTCTTAGAAAGCTCAAAGAAAATTGGGGATACATCAACTGTTTTAGAAAATTCTTTAATTTAAGATGATTGATGTAAAAGATTTTAAATAAACGACATTTCTTAAAAATTAGCTCTTAAATATTGAATGAAAATATGGGACGGGAAATCAAAGAAGTCTTCAGATTGTGTTAATTTTTCGATTACAGCTGTTCCTCAGCTATTAGCCAGTTGTCAATATTCATAATTTATGTGAGCTTAAGAAGTTCAGTGTACCTAAATTAAGCTTAGTTTTAATGAAGAATGAAAGCACTATTATATTGGTTAAATTTGAACCTTTGTTGATTTATTGTTAAAACACAAATAGTGGTTTGCGCCGACTCAGTGCAGGTCTTTTGGCAATACAATTATATGTATTGTAAACTCAACACACAAAAATATGCTTTACAGTACATAAATACGCTTATCGCGAAGGTTTCTCTTTATTATCGTATAATTTTGTTGCAAAATTCTAAATTTAAATAAAATTAAAATAAACTACTCATGCATATTTTAAAGTATTAAGACGTCAGAAATTTTAGTAGAAACCAAAAAAAGAATTTAAAATATATTTCTTTTTTAGTTACTTTAAGGTTTGAGGTGAAGAGTTCGTTTGTAAAAACTATAGGGGCTGAACAAATTCCTGTATTGACACATAGAGTAGATGGCGCTGTAATTAGTTGTCATTATTAAATTTCGAAAATAGTAGCTTTTATTAGGTACCATTTTCATTTTCAAGTTTGCATTTCACAAGCAACAAAATTGACGTATTCTGCATTTTGTGAAGAATGGATAAATTGAAAATTCGTGGTGCAATTCATTATGTTTATTTGGAAGGTTTATCAGCAACCGATAACAAAAAGTATATGGATTCAACTTTGGGCGAGTTGACACCATCTAACGAAACTGCCCGATTTTGAGTCGGTGAATTTAAACGTGGTCGCAGAAGTGTTTTTGGTGAAAAGGGGTGACAACACCAGCAATGATTGAAAAAATCCATATAAGATATAATAGCTCTATAGATTAAACAGCGCTTGTTTTCATAGTGTTAATAAATACGAATGCTCGAATTAGTGATAATAAACCTATTAATTTTATCATAGCTGAAATTAATTAAAAAGTATGGCTGCAATCAAGTGACGACCAAAAATGGATTTATTTTGGAGATCCATCGAATAAACCAGAATTCATCGTAGCAACGGGTTATTTAAAGAAATTATATTATTAATGTATGGCTTACCAGACCAAACATAACGTTAGTCTATTATTTATCCGATTTTGGATATGGGGTATGGTTGGGTAAAGTACACGGTAATCAGTATTCAAGCAACCAAACCATAGATATTCATCCGCTGATTCAAAATTTTAGAATTTTACAATTCACGACACGTTACTTGTTTCACTTAAACAAATTTAAAAAAATAAAATAAAATTGATAAAACACAATAATTTAAAAAAAAGCTTTAAACTGTTTCAGTGAGTACGACTACGGTGAACTGAAAAATATTATAAATATGTTATTTGTACATTCTCATGATGCTCAAAATATAAGCGAGCCATTTTCAAAATCTGATCGATTTGTTTAGGTATTCTGACGATCGATTTAGTCACTCTGACTTTACGTATGTACGAAAAATTCACTAAATCGGTTTTATTAAATCGCAGTGTGTCTAGGGTATCACAAACGCATTTTAATCTTTTTGGAGTTAAGTCTGCCATTTTGTACTGTGACGGTCCTAACCCTAGTTTTATTAAAATCCATTTGTGTCATTTAAAAACTGGGATGACAAGGGGGACGTAGATCTAACTCCAAGATTACTAAAATGCGTATGTATCACTTAAATACTGGGATGACGGTATGTAGATAATATTAATATGTTGCTAATTATATCAGCAAACAAACTGAAAATATGGCCCTATTATAAGTCTATTGTAAACCACTTTAATATCAAAATATCTGAGGGACACCTCCTAGAATCAAATAAAATATAAACGTAAATTAAAAGAATTATTTTTATTATGCGATCGGAACTATATATTTCTTGAAAATCAATAAAAAAATTAATTTATGCTATGAACACAAATAAGATGTGCAACACATGACATTCCGCGCGTGAATTTTATAAAACAATTTATAATTTATTACAAATTTTAATTTCTATATTCATTCACACGAAATATAATTTATATTTATAAATACAACCATTCAAGTACAGTGTTTAACTACAGTGTTTACATGCAGGAAATAAGTCATAAAACAACATTAAAAATATAACACTATAAACAGGAGTTGTGTTTGTATGTAATTTATACGAGCATGTATGTACATATGTAAAGAAAACATGCACTGTAATAATATTCCAATACAATTTATACGAATTTTGAGATTAATGAACCTTCCGTTTACTATCGAAAGTGAATTTACGATATCTTAAGCTGATTAAATGATTTACCTAAAAAATCACCTACGTTAAAATATTTTCGTCAATATATATTTTGGCTCATAACCGTCTCTAAAGAAAAATAAATTTGATCAATATACCAATTAATGATAATTAAACCTACGATCGTGAGATACATTTCTTAATTTAATTCGTTCAATATATTTATTGAGAAGCCGAAATATAATCTTTATTTTCATTCATTTAATTTTAATTACCAAAAAATTTGTTTGCACTTATAGCAACTCCAATAAATCAATCGCTGTGGTATGAACGATACGACAAAATCAGTAGCAGTTTAAGTAAATGGGTTTTGTCCGATGTACTCGTAACAATCACATTTTGGTAAAAATTTAATTTACAATAATATGTTTATTCTTTTGTCACAACATGTTTATCCAGACTGGTTCGGTAGTATAGAGGTTTATGTTTAAAATAATTACCTCAATTATTTATTGCCGAAGTTAAATCGAAAAATAATTGATTGACTTGTTATGCAATGATTGGTACATATACATACTCGTATACATACATATATTTGAATCGTGGCAGTTGGAAAAAATTCTTAAAAACTGTAAATTTTATCGTTTCAACTCCAAACAAAAAAAACACAACTTTTCAATACAAATTAAACCAAACATAACTTTTATTACATATGTATTTACATTTTTTCATACCAGTAGCCTTACAGTACATTTTTATTGGTTTTTTCACATTAAATCAATTCCGATTTAAATCCTCCTATATTAAATAGCATGGATCGCCCCAAAGTAATAATTTTAACTTTGGGGATATTTATTTTTATATTATATATTTCTAGTCCTCTCAGAATTATCCTCCATGATTTGGTATAACAGAGACGCCACTCGTTCGAATAAATCTTTAAGTTCCGCTGTAATGGCCTCTAACCATTCATTCCGATGGTCAAACATTGAGTCCTTGGCGTTAAACTTCCTTCGCTTACTGGTGATAATTGGGCTTCGAAATGACCATTTCGACCTTCTTTAAATTAACCAAGCTCGAGACTAGTGGACAAATAAGTGCCGGTTTAATGATTGATTCATTCCTCAATACTTTCTTATCGTTGGTATTTTAAGTAGTCTTCCACTTTACACTGAGCATGGAGATTCTGACATGTATATTCGCCACTATCATAAACAGTGACGCTAAGCATGTCTAAGGCAAAAAATCCAAATTTGAAATTGTTTGTTATTCTAGAACCGGTAATTAAAAAAACGAGTGAAAAAAAGTTTATTAGATTTCATAAAGAGGGCTTGACGTATGATTTATGATTCTACTACATACTTTCAATTCTAGCTTCGAAATGGATTTTCCCGCCGCGAAACAAAAGTTAGCTCAAATAAGATTTAAAAGCTTCTTTAGCTGTTTGATTATTAAGGTTTGATGTTGTTAAGGTACTAAAGTTAAATTTTGGTTGGTTAATTTAGCGATTGTAAATTTTGATCTCGACAAAAATTTGGATGTTTTTGAATTAAACACGTTCCTAAATATAAAATGTTCTTTCCCGCGTTGACATCTCGGTTCCACATGATACCACATTTTTGGCAAAATTGGTATCTATGTGGACTTGTGGATGTAACGTGTTGAAACATTGAACTTTTATATTTAACGGGTTCATCATTGACAACACCGCCAAATATTAATTTTAAGTCTGGGTCTAACTCTATTTTTACATCATAATTTTGATAATTATTTCGAATGTTTTGGAGATTTAAATACTTAAAAATAATAAAAATAGTTCCGACCGGCCTATGAATTTTATGTCCTCTTAAAGCCATTCATTATAAATAGATAAATGGAGCTCAAATAACGCATTAATTGGAAGAGCTCCTTGTGGGACAGAAGTCTGTAAATAGATTTTCAGCACTTATTTTGCATTATCTGTACATTCATTAGTCTGGTTTTGGCAGCAGATTTAAAGGTTATGCAATGGCAAACACGAGAATAAAAATAAATCATTTGTAAGACATTAATTGGAACAATAACTGCCAGTTTTTTTTATCAAAAGCGAAAATCGACTAATTTTTAAACAGACTGAATTAATATGATCCACCCAAGACAAGTGCTTATCAAGTATTACTCCAAGATAAATATTTATCAACACGTTCAATCGACATCTACAGCGAGCAACACGTCAAGAAATAATAATTAAAATTTATATAATTCAAAAATTATAATTGTTAAAAATAAAATAAAATAAACTTGATCAACAAAAATAGTAATAAAATAAAATTTATAAATAACTAGAATTAATAAAAGCCAAATTCTTACAAATTATTTTTGCCAAGTTTATACATGGTATAAAATAATTTGATTACTAACAAATGATTTAATTAAATTAAATCAATTGTTAATAATACACACTTCACCATACCACAACACATAAACACTTTAAACTAAACGAAATTAAATTCAGATTTTTTTTTTATTCACTATGAACACTTATTATTAATTAAATTAAATTAAACACTATTTATTTATTATTTATTTCAACACACATAACACTATATAAACTATATACATAAATAAAACAAAAAATAAAAAATAAAATAAAATTAAATTTTTGAAGAGGATAGAAAAAAACCCGCGTCTATCCTCTTTGAAGAGCATTTGCTCCTGTCCTCTCATATACTCCGTGAATAATGAAAGAATACTGTGTGAGTAATATGCGAAAAACGTGGCTGATGAGGGAACCAGTGGAAATGACTAGTGAATAATCAGTAAATAATTTGAAATATCAATGGGAAAAGAGATATGGCCAACTAGGATGAAACTTGGCTATTTTAACCCGATTTTAGTGAAATTTGCCACGCGCGATCGAAATGGGATTTTAAAATGATTTTTGGTTAAAATTCTGGAATATGGTCAAGTAGGATGGAGCTTGACTATCCTGAACCGATTTTGATGAGATTCGATAAGTGCGTTGGAAATGGAACTCCAATTAGGGTGGAACTTGGCTATTCATTAACGGATTTTCTTCCCTTCCAAATTAGCCACATTCCAGAACTTTAGCCAAAAACAGTTTTAGAATTCCGTTTCCATCGCACATGTCGAAAAGCCATGTTTCTTCCTAATTGGCCATTTTCCAGAACTTTATCTAAAATAATTTTAGAAACCTATTTCCATTCCACCTTCCGAGTTTCTTCGTAATCGGTTGAGATATAGAAAAATTCCATTCTAATTGGCCGTATTCCAAAATTAACCTAAAAATCATTTCAGGATCCCTTTTCCAAGGCGCATTTCAAATTTCATTATAATCTGTTAAAAAATAACGAAATTCAGAAATTCATCTAAAATAACATATAATATAAACAATTAAACGACTAATCGGTCTAAAAATGAACAATTAATCGTTTTTCGTTTTGTTCGAAAAACGATTAAACATCCATGCCCTAGTAGAAACCATAACATCCACCGACTCCAACAAACTATTATTTCGAAATATCGATGAAATTACCGTTGGCGGCCTCAGGGTATATATTACATTAGATTTAAGGGTAATATTAGTGCATATTGAAAAATTGGAATTATTGTGAATTGCAATAAATAGAACGATTGAATTTCGAAGTTTGATGAATTTGATTTGCAAAACGTTAAATTTTGAGTGCAAATCCTATATATTGCTCTTGCTCTTGTTATTACGGTTACATTCAGAAACTTCTAAAATTATGGAGGGAGTATCAGTTTTAACTTTTTCGATCCCTTTTTCTAGACCGACATTAAAATTAAAAATTTAAGTCATTTTGAAAGAGAAAAATAATTGTTTTATTAAATGTTTATCAATAGAGGTAAGGAGCATGAACGCATGGTGGAAAATATATTATTGGGAGCAAGAGCGAACATTTTTATAAAAAGCGATAAAAGAACGAAAAATTTAAACTCTGCGGAATTACATACCATAATAATTCCATAAAATATAAATCAAACTGAGTTATGCTCAAGTTAGACTGCGAATTAATAAAACCGATTTAGTGAATTTTCCGAGTTTAGTCGCATTATGTCAACCTCAGCTTTGGCTAATCGCGTTTTTTTGCATGGGGTACTTGAACGAGTTTAACTAGGATTTATTAAATGAACCGCTCTGTCTAGGGTTTTACGATTGAATTTACGAAGGCCATGAACAAGTACATTTACGCTATTTTCATAGCAAAGTAAGACAAATTTATATCTTTGAAATTTTTTATAAATGGATTCACAATTTCAGTCTAACAAAAAGGCGTTTGCTAACAAATATAAATGTGAAAGGGTTAAATCAAATACTGTCTATATTACATAAAATTGAAAAAAACTTTCCAGTTCCTAATTATTTCATTTTAGTGGTTTTTTATACTCTTACGAATATACAAATGTTTTTTGGAATATCCAATTAATTTCATATTATGATGTAGAACTTTGTCTTGTATTTCACTTGTAACTATTTAAATGTAAATTAAGAAAAATCATAAATCCATTTGTAAACCAAAATTTGCTGTAACAGTAAAGAAAAGACTTTCCTGCTGTGGCGATAAGAGATTGAATGCGAAATTTGATTTTCTTATTTCAAACAAACATACTTATAGCTATTATACAACATCGACTTGTACAATTCATTTTTATATATTGTGAATTCCAATAAAAATAAAAAATTTATTGTAAATGAGATTCCTTTCAGGAAATGTCTGTTAATATTTATAAACTCAAATGTGATGCATTTACATAAGTTTTGCGGATTATTTTCAATTATATATTGTTAATTTATCCAATTTATTATTGTGTGTTTATATTGTATTCTCAAAATATACATAATAAACTATATCCCTTATACACCATTAAAAGTCATCTCACATCCCCTTACACATAAAATAAAAATTTTTCAATTTCCAATCAAATCCACATAAGTTATTAAATAATAATGGCAGGCAATAACCCCTTGTTTTTATTTTTTGACTCGGCCAGATACCCATAACATAAAAATGATCATAAAAATCCAAAGTAAATTGATATTGTTGTGCCCTGTGTTGCATACAAATTTTATCATCCCTTATCATTTGGTATACATTTTTTCTAAATGGTCCATATAATTCATAAAATAAATATTACGTTTAATGTACATTAAAATAATAAATCTATTTAAGCTACAAAATTGTAAATTCTTGATTTGTTTTTTAAATAATTTTTTTACTAAATGAATTTTTTGTGATCCTCTTATTACAATGACCTATTTCTCTTTTACCCTTTTTATTACACATTGTATGAATGTTATAATTTATAAATTAAATATTTAAAATCATATTTAAACAAGCAACTACATATTTGATTTGTTATACATATAGACATACCCATATCATTATACAAGTACATACAGCATAACATACAATTCACCCTTGTATTATTCATAAATTTCATAAATACAAATTTATAAATTGACAAAATGAATAATCCAATTATTAAATTTATAAATATTTTAGTTGATTTTGGAATTTTAGGATTGTTAGTGAATTAAATCGTTTGATGTGTATAGTGTGATAAAAGAATGTTGAACGAGAATTATGTTTATTTTCTTACAGTATCCATCAATCTAAGACAAACTATAAACCGAATCATGTAAACATTTTTTAATTCAATTTTTCTTATGGATTTTAGCACTAACAGTAGATGAATTTCGGCCTTTGGTGACATTGAGGCATCGATTACCGCCTTTTTGTTGATATTCCACTATTCTTGAGCGGAGTCAGGAAGTGGTTTATCCTGCAAGGTTATTAATACAGTAAAGTCTCAAAGGTAGTCCGGGTACTTCATTGTTTAATGCCGCACTGTTTCAACGGATGATACGCTGAAAAGGATGATTATACTTGCTGGAGACGCGACATTTTAATTAAGCAACTACCAGGAATTGGTCTAAGTCGATGTTAGCTAGGCATTTTATTTTGATGTTTTTGAGGCTAGAAAAATTAATGAAATTACGTGAGTTAAATACATAATTCAGCAATCACGCAGTTGAGAGTTCAAATTTTATAGTCTGCCTTTGGCACCGATTGAAAAAATCAGCTAGCAAATCATAAATTTCATGCGTGACTTTGATAAAAGAGTTAAACGGTGTATGCAGAGTTAAAAACTTCTTTACGAAGATTGAGAGATTTTGTAAACGTTTAGTAAAAACGTTTCAAATTGAACATAATAAAATAAATCAGTTTAACATGAAGTTGAACATAATAAAATGAATCAGTTTGATTCTTAAACCTCAAGCGAGATGAATGATGCAATTGGTTCAACAGATTTTTCCCATCCATGTTACTATAACGCAGCAATATTAAGATGAAATAAATATTATCCTCTAATTGATTTGATTTATAAAACATTGCATCACAGTCTAAAGTTTCCGAAGCCCTCAATGGTAGATGTGGTTCTCAAATGGAATTGACTATATCAAAATCGAAAACAGATGGCGAAAGCATATTATCATTTTCAATGTCACTCGTTCAGCAGCGTTCCTGTTTACAATATAAAATTAAAACACTTATAATGCTCAAAACAAAATCAATTAGATTCTTATCTTAATCGCTGTCTTGTGGTGGGCCGTATTTATATAATGGAAGGTATGATATATTGATATGATGCGTAGATTCTCGGAACATTCAATATTTTGTTAATAATCTATTCATTCATGTCCATATTTAGTAGTTCTATTGATGCAAATTTTTGTACATCTTTGGATATAGTGTCGGTGTTTAAATAATACATTTTTAATTAATTGGATATATGTACATATACACATATACATATAATGTGACTTGTCAATAGAAAAAAGTAAAAACCCGCACCTTTTTAATTTTTATTTTATTCAAATAGGTTTGTAGTTAATCGTAATTGTCGCTAATCTATGCATGGAAGAATACGGCCACTGTTAAACAGCATAAAATACACACAATTTTCTAAAATGATTCAATGATTGACAGTACATGAAAATAAAGCATCGTACAAATGTATGGGTGCACATAATTGATTGAAAAATGAAATGAATATGTGAAAACAATAGACAATATTTCTTATCACCCACATATTGGTATAAACGTTTTACAATTTTATTTTTAAATTTATGTTAGAAGTTAATTTTTACACATGTTAAACATAACCATGACATGTTATCCAAAGTATAAACATACATATGAGTAATAAGGTTTCGTTTATTAGTTTGGCTATCAATTACAAACGTAATATATATGTACATAATTGGCTAATGCAAAATCAAATTTTATAATTTTGGAATGGGCCGTGCTTCCAACATTATTTTGTCTTACCTTTTCAATTTTTAAGGTTACTTATAAATTTCGTAATCAACAGTTAACATATAAATTGTACATTTAAAAAAGTCGTTTATTTACTCTGTCGAAATTTTTTCTAAACATGTATGAACTCCGTACAATAAACTTTATTTTACTGCATTTTCTTAAAAAACTAAAAAAAAAAATTAAAAATAGACGAACATTTTTTGTTTAATTTAAAAAAAAAATTGATTCATCTTATTGTTGATAACTAAGGAAAAACAGATGATGCATCTTGAAACAATATAATTTTTGTAAACTAGAGTTCATAAATTTTTGATTTATTTGTGTAGTTGAGAAACGGTTTTGACGTATAATTTATGAGTTTAGTGAAAATTCGAATGAAGAAATTTAAAAGAAAATTTATTCTAATTACCCTAATGAAGTTTTATTTCGTAATATTTTCCTTTTTATTGTTGAATTTCACCTAGAAGATCAAAGAGTTGATGTGATTGCTTTAATAAATGCCTCAAGTTCAAAGGTACAGTAATAATTCATGAAAATTGTTCAAGTCATCTTATGACAGAAATAAATAACTGTCTAACATTATAACGTATGTAAATTTTGTAGTAACGTCCAAACGAATGCAATAACTTTAAGTAAAAAGACAGCCTTATCAGTTAAGGCATATAAAGACAAGATATAAAGATAAGGATATAAATAATCTCTAGTAACCACTTCACACCCTTCAGTCGGCTGAAATATTGGTCCTTATTCTACAACGACAAAATTCGTCTTATGTTTTATACTTTTTTAGAGTTAAGTTAACCATTTTTCAAACCAAATTAACAAATTTTCAAATCAAGTTAAATTAATTGTATCCAAATAACAAAAATACTATACATAGTTGGAAATCACAAATCCGGTTGTTGTTTGGATCACCCAAGTATTGTCTGCACTCCATATTTTCACCTTCCACCATTCAATTTCTCTTCGATTCCATGTTTAGTACGGCGGTAAGAACATCAAACATCAAAGTATGTTAAGGGTCACGCATAAGATCAGATCTTTAACTTTTGCTTATTGTACAATTAACTAACCAACCAAGTATGCAAATTTCTAGACTTGTAAAACGATAATTACCAATTAAAGAAGTTTACCCGCAGAAATTGTGAAATCAAAACAAAATTATTGGGAATTAACGGTATTAAAAAAAAAACACACACTGGCCCTAAAAATATGACAAGGTAATAAAGGGTGTTTTTTTAAGCCCGATAGAACTTGAAATTGTAAAAAATAACACAAAAAATTAAATTGTAATCAAAAATTTTTTTTTTATTCGAAAGATCAATATATGGTATTAATATTTGAAACTCATTTCGGGCATATGGGCACCGCGGCTGTTCTTGACGAAATGCATTCTGGAGACGTCCAATTTTGGGCCACTTTTTGGAGCACTGCTGGCCGTATCTCACGAATAACACGAACAATGCTGGTCTCCAAGGCGTCAATTGTTGCTGATTTATCCAATTTTCCATGTAGTAGACGGACAGAGCCCCAATTCCTGCGAACGACGACGAATCGATAAATTTGAATCTTCTACCACACTTTCGTTTACAGCGGCGATATTCTCTTCAGTATGCACATTCCTTCGACGTGTTGATATTATTGCATCCTCTAGAGAGTATGTATTACGAAATCTATCCACAGTTCGATGGATGGCTTGCTCAGACGAACGATTATGTCGTGTGTCGATTGTGTCGACGACTGATTTTCAAAGTAAATTTTAATAATTCCGTAGCGTTGGTCAAGCGTGAGTCTATTCATGATGATCTGCCAGAGTATATTTTTCATAAAAATTTAATTTTTTACAATTTCAAGTTCTATCAGGCTTAAAAAAACACCCTTTAATATAGCCAAATCCTATTTTTGGTTCAATTAGACCATTTCACTTTGAGCTAATCATTAAACTCACAAATTCCTTGCACGCTCTGTGCAGGATGGGAGACAGCTAAGAAATAGATAACCCAAAATTGTGATAACGAAAACCATTTTTCACCAGTCCATACATACGAGTATGTAGGTAGATATACGAATTATAATTTTATAAGATCTCGCGCCATTGGCATACAGGAAATTTAACTTAATAATGACACGTGACTTATAAATACATAGATGGGTAACAATTTTCGAAAAACGAGTAAGATGAAAAAAAAACGATTTTTTTGTCTATTCTTCTAAACCAAGATAACAACTTGCATTTAGGGTTGTTGTTGTCGGTAGTTTTTTTTGTTATGGGTAGTATATAAACAGAGCGAGAGTTTGTTAAATATTTGTTACAAATGCAAGTGACTTTAAGAAAATATTTAGATAAATAATTTTATTTGAATTGTGTGTAAATAGAGGGGTGTCTAAATTTACGTACTCGCTCAAATTGTACTGATAAAATTGTATGAAACATGTGTTATTGACGGTTAATGAAAATTAATCGCAAACAATAAAATTTTTACGTATCGGGATATTTCTAAATTAAATTTTCGATATTTATACAGACTCGATTTTTGATTAAGGTTAATGATGAATTTTTTGTTTTTTTTTTTTTTGTTAATTTCGCGTCTCTAAATTTTGTTATCTAAAAAAATTTTGATGTTTTTTCCTTTTTCGAATAATACAAAGTCCCAAATATAGAATGTTCCACACGATACCACATTTTTGGCAAAACTGGTATCTGTATGGAGACTTTGATGTTGTAATTATATAATTAGATAATTTTGTTGTGCGAAACTCATCAACTCCCAAGACGTCTGAATATTTTTTTAATGCTGCTAATAATTTTGGTTTCGGATTTCTAACGTGGCCTTTCATTGGAGAATTTGGCGCTATTTTTGTGTTTCCTATAACAACGAGTGCTCTGGTTCTAACGGGGCAGATAATATCTTTTGCCAACTTGTGGCAAGCCTTTTCAACACAAATAAATTTTTTCAGTTTTAACCTCGCAATTTTTCTTTGGACACCTTCTTTTTGTCGAATCATAAAATTTTTTAATTGATATTCCGTGTATTTGGTGTAATCGCAGCCTCCATTGGCGAAATTATATACTTTTTTGTTTAAGGTGTCCATTTTTTTCAATTTTGAAATTCTTGTGTGGGCCTCGGTCACATTCCGAAATGTTCAATTTTTATATTAAATGGGCTCGTCGTTGCAAACGCCGCCAACGATTAATTTAAGACCGGGGTCCAGGCCAATTTTCACATCATATTTATCGAAATTTTGTCTAATACGTTCTAAATTTATATTTTCCTCCTCATAATTTTTGGTACGTTTTTGTATAAATGATTTTTTTTTTGCCATTATTATTATTATTATTATTGAAGGGCCATGTGGGCGATAAGCCACCTCGCACTATGACCTAAAAGATCTATTGTGCTGGACCCTGCTTAATTATCCGTCCTGTCAATATTCAGGTTCTTAATGAACTTGATAATACTGCCAGCCGGTACGTGATACATACTATCTGGGCTTATTGCTCTCCCTCCTAGATGTTTACTATACAGCATGTAGTTCCGCTAGAAAGACGGTAGACATAACAAGAACAGCTCACGTGATGCGAACCCTACTGGAAGGTTACGGAACTGGTAGATTAATCTACTCAACTTTATTCCCCACCTTTCTTCCCCAAGGTCAACTCCGTTCTATCGCCATCACTATATACTCCACTGATGGTCCCAAAAAAGGGACACAGATAAATATAGTGAAACACGGCGATAACATGTCAGTCGGCTCTGTTTTTGCACTCACAATCATGCCCACCATTGTATTTGGTCAGGAGTATCAGCAGCATGATTGTGTGTAACCAAAAACAGGGTTAAGGTAATCTATGTATTTCATTCCCTTTAAATTGTTCACTACACTATACAATGATTTAATTCGAGAAATAAACAAAAAAAAACTCGCTCCAACGATGACACATTACCAAATGTACCGACACATTGCATTCGTAAATAACAAACAATATGTTTTCAGCAATGATATCGGAAAATCGCTAGAAAATAAACTTTAAATATAAGTATGTACGAAAAAAAACGCGATAAATTAATGGTGAATTTGTTATAATTATTTGATTGTATAAAATCAATTGTGCAAAACCAAGAATTTAAATATACATTTACTCGACCTTCTGATATAATAATTTTTTTGAAGTTAGTAACGATTTACTAATTTTGCATACCTTTAAATTCGAAAATATTGTTGTAATCATGGTATTGGAGCAGAAATTTAAAATTTGGGTCCGACTCCAAGCTCCGGCTCCATTAAAATTTCCGGCTCCGGCTCCAGCTCCAGCTCCGACTCCGGAGCGGCTCCGAATTATAAAACAAATCAAAATAAATGTACAGACACATATAAAATAGTAAAACATTTTTTATTATATTTAAAGGAAAAATTGAGTATAATAATGCTGGTATAACTTTATTAATCAGCAAAATCTTGATTTATCCTCAAAAATAAAATATTTTCCAAAATATCTGGTTTAAGCGAAGAGCGCAAATTGTTTGCTATAAACTTACGTAGGTGCAGAAAATAGCCTACATATGATAGAATACAAAATAAACTAAATATGAGATGGAATTATTTTTTTTTTGCCAGTTTCAACTGTTGGTGAAATGCGAAAAAACGAGAATTTTGATATCTCATCTGCTTCTTTCATTTTTATAATGTGATTCTGTTTAAGTCCAATTTTTGGTGGTAAATTTTTGTTCCTGTACTGTAAACTAGAAAGATCTTCACTCATTTAAATTATCAAAAGAGAAATTAATTTAATAGAATTGGAAAAGAAGACTTGCTATGGAGCTGGAGCCAAATATCTCAGCAAATATTCCGGCTCCAGTCCGGAGCCGGCTCCAATGCCCTGGTTGTAATTTCATTTAACCTTTTAGGCATAGAACTTACCTACTTTATATTTAATTAAATTATATTAAAATTTTGTATTCATACGACCGCGCAAAATGCGAAAATCGTAAATGTATCTTTTTTATTATCGCGATGAAGGAAACGTCTTATTCTAGAATAAGAGTGCATCCAAAGATTGTATTGAAATATAATAGCATATTGGTTTGCATTGGCGGTGTATTCAGGTCTCCCAATATGTTGGCATTAAAAATCTACCGATGGAAAAAAATGACATTTAAACAATTACATGTCATGAAATTTTAATGTAACATGTACGTTCAGGTCTCAACGTGTTGATTTTAACCAACATTTTGCCAACAGTTGGCTTACCTGAATGCGCCCATTCGCTACGAATAATTTTGGTCTATATTTTTTGTTGTATTGTCTCTCAATTTATAATTTGACCTTGGTTCCCTCCATCAAAGGGTAAAAATACACCCCAATTCCCATAGTCGTATCATTTCATGTGATGTGACTATGGTCGTATCACATCACTTGAAAATTGCTATTCTTGTTGGCCAACCAAGGGACACATTAGGGAAATTAGAAATAAAATGGTTTTATAACAACAATGACATATTAAAAACAGTGCACAAATTTATTCAAAAAACCATATTTTTAAATTTATAAATTCAATTATTTTGCGTCTTTTCATTTTGTGATATTCGCCTGTCATGTGCAAAAATCAAGTGATATCTGTTTAATTAATATTTTTTTGTTCTAAAACTATTTTATTTCTAATTTTAACGATATCTTTTAGTTACAGTCGTGTCACTTCAATCGACTTCAACAATATCAATTTTGATGCGACGTGGCGTGACTTCAGCCGCTGAAGTCACCTTTGGCCCATTTTTTCATGAGACAAAAATGTATACTATATACCTCTGGATGCTTCACCACAAACAATGAAGACATTTCTTCAACATAATCTTGGATCTTAAAAAACACTTAAATAATAATATTTAATTACAACAATTCTTTGATTCTTTTTTCAAATGGACGCTCGTGCATGGTCGTCTACACATCCTTTATTTAAAATTTTGTTATTCTCTAACTGTATTTGGTTTTTTAAAATTTTGTTGTTCTCAAACTAAATTGGAATTTGTTTGGATAATGCGTTTAGAACTAAATTTGAATGTCGAATTTGCCAAATCCAGGTATATTCAGCTTTGCCTCATCAAAAAATGGGCAAAAGGCGAATTCGTGTGGATTTTTGAACGAGTACCAAGTGACACGACTTCAAGTCACATCTCAGTGTAGTTCACCTTGCTTTTTGAACACAAATACATTTTCTGACCTTTAATCTTGCTACTTTTTGATGAACCCATTCCCTGTTCAATGTTAATTTAGCGCGTTCTAAAAATTGGCGTTTGATTTTTAATTATCCTGACTCGATGAAATATACATATTGCGAATTATTTATACAATTGCGATTTGAAAGATAAAACTCTATAAATACTCGTGTATAACATATGTATAGTATATAAATTTGAATATTAGGGAGAGAAATGGTTATATCTACATAAAGAATTTTTGATAGAAGTACATAATTTTCTCTCATGTACACTACTAATCCATGAATATAAGTATATCGTAAGGTTCAAGCCAGCTACACAAGACAACAGATTAATCTACTTTTCGGTTACTTTCATTTCATAGAGACTGTATATAACATAAAAACATAAAATATGATTATTATTATTATTTATATATTTCTTCGTCTTATGATTATTATAAATATTATTTATTTTCATAAACATATATAAGAAAGATTTTTTATCTTCTGTTTTTTATTGTCTAGTCAAATGGGGATTGGAAATATTGAAAAAATATTGTATGTATAACGAAAAGTTTAAATGGAATACATAATATTGTTTTGGGAAAATTGAAAATTCAAACAAACATTATTTTTATTTTTTAAAAGGCGTTTGATGTTTCACATTTTATATTTAAATATTTGTATTCACTACGTATGTACAATATTTATTAACTTCGAAATATTCTGGCTAGTCTATAACTTTCAGTTGTCGTATTGGATATAATATGCGTTTAGTGTTAGGGTAAGATACATTGGTCTGCACAAAAGTATTATTGTTGAATTATTTACTCATGATATTAATCATGGATGATAATTCTGAAATGACTAAAAATATATAATATAAAAACTAAATATCCCCAGAGTTAAATGTAATACTTTGGGGTGATCCACCTATTTAATATAGATGGATTTAAATCGTAATTGATTTATCTAACTAAGTAATCGAATGTTTCAAACCTAATTTAAAATTAATCTTATAGAAGTGCATGGCGATAAATAAGAATGAGCAATAGAATATTTAGCTAATTTATTTGGAATAATTACACATAAATTTTACTAATTAATGGTATTTGTGTCAATCTCAACAAAAAAGTGGTTAAATGGAACAACCAGAAATTGTCCATAAAATTTGGTAAATTTTTTATCTAGATAGAAGGACCGAAAATTGACATTTGGCCTCATATATTCTTCCTATTTTTTCGTTTATTTCTCTATTGTTATTTTCACGTTTTTTAAAATGAAAAAAGATCCAAAATTGAGGAGTCTTCAATGCTATATAAAATATAAGTATATGTTTATAAATTTATAAAATATTAATAATTATAAAAAATAGATATTTTTAATAAAGCTCGGATTTTGCTGTCACCCTTGCACAAAGAGGTTCAATGCTATGCGGATTTGAAGAGTTCGATTTGATTATGTAAATTAGATTAATACCCCAGAGAACCCCAAATAAAACTACCTAGAATCTTTTTAAAGAAGTTGTGACTAATCCCAAAACTCTTATTAATTTTAAGTAAACACAATGGCAATAAGCTGAATAGAGCTAGAATCTTAGGATGTACTAAAACAATTTAACCAACAATTAGTTTAAAAATGGTCAAGTAACAAATGATTATGAATAAATAATTAATAAAAATCAACACTTGTTTTTAGTTTTTGCTTCAGAGAAGCCGATGTACATAACATTAACCCCAATTAAGTACATTATTCAATATAATTTAAAAGAGTTTCTGGTTTCACAACCAGAATTATCTACCATAAATTAACTTAAAAGGTTACTAAAATATCTATTATGACCCCAATACTTGGAACAAGTGAACTATAACTGACTAAAAAAGTGATTACATTTCGTTTTTGCTTCTATTCATTTTCTTATTTTATTCTCAATTTTAAATCTAGTTTTGTTATAACTAAAAGAATATCATTTCAAAACAAACTAAAAAATTGTATGATAAAATACTCGCGGGCATTCCTTCTTTCATCAGAAATCCACAGTATTTTTCTTATTATTCATTCATTCATTTCATTCATTTATATTGTATTGTAGGTACATCTTTGGTATTTATTTCATCGTATAATCATTATACATCTTATTGAGAATTTTGGAGTCTTATATTTATTTTTCTTTTAAGATTTAAAATGCTTACCGGTTGTTTACATAAAAAAAATATCGTATAAATAAACCACGTGGAGTATATACATTAAGATTCTATTTATAAACAAACGCATACATATTTCTGCATAATTTACATAATATAATGTATGAAAGAGATCCGAAAAAGAATTTGTTTTTTTAAGATTATCATCAATTAAAATTTTTATGGATAGCGCAAATGACTTACTAATTTACGGAATTAACGCAAACAATTTATTAAGAAACATTAAATCGGTTTTATACAAAATATTTCTTTGATTCTTTCGATAGTGGCTGTGGCAGGGGTTTATGCAAAGCGAAATTCCTAGAGCTTGACTTAATTTATTTAAGGGTAAGCAAAATTGAATTTTCTTACAGCAATAAATTAAATTGTTTTATAAACTCGTATAAAATTATTTGGTATTCATTTTTTTTTTTTTTGTTAACTTTACTTTACATATTTGTTTCTGCACCAAATGCAATAAAGCTACGATATCCTAATCACATCGCCCGAAAACAGATATTATCTGAAAAAAAATACTAATTGTTTTTGGGAAATAAAGAAGATCGGATGGCCCCTGCTGATCGAATGATACCAAAACAAAGCCAAGGCGAAGTTGATCAATCGATGGATAGAATTTAAGCACTTGAATAGAATACTGTTTTTAAATAAATAAATCATAAGTTTTTGGCATGCTATATGTTGTGAATGAGCTTTATCTCAAAATAGAGTGTGCCAAAATCTTAGTAAATTTCTATGTAAATAAATAAACAAAAGTAACAATAAAAGTTTATTAAGTTTTTTCCGAATATGTGCCAGTCAAATTGAATTAAAATATTTTTAGCCTATTATTAAATATTAAATAAATATTGTGAGATATTTTCACCCATAACAACATGAATATAATTTACTTAAAATATTCAGCTGAAGTCTTCATAATATGTTAAAAGAAGTAAAAATAAGCATCTCAAAATTTGCGCCAAAAAAAATAATAATCACTATCCCAAACACGTGTTGATCTTTCACCTTTATAATTTGAGCAATGTTATTTGTAGTGTGCTTGGCGTGAAAGAAATATAAACTTATAAAATCTTATAATTTAACATTTATCTATATGTTTGAATGTATAATGTTATGTATACATTAATTCTATTTAACAAACAATTATTTCTATTTCTTATGAATTAAAAATACAACAGCAACAATAAATATATTTGAATTCTCATAATGATATTTGGTAAAATTATCCATCCGTATGTCGAAGAAATGTTTCATCCGATAACAAAAGCTTTGATGATTCTTCTCAATAATCGATGAAAACACCAAATACCGATAGTTTGCATACTCGAATTCTTTCACTTTATTTCGTATATCAATCGCCAACTCTTGGCATAATTTTAAACTTTTGGTGTTGTTAAAGCGGCGATTCTCGATCGATTTGGCCATATGCTCGCTTATCATATCTTCAATTATTTTGCGAACATGATCAATTTGGAATACCTGTTTTGGGATATCAATGTTTAAAGTCGACTGGTTTCCATCGTAAGAGTTTAGATGATTTTGTATATTTTGGGCTAAAGTTTCATTGTTTTCTTTTAGGAGTTTATTTCCACTTTTCTTGCGATTTGCGTTGAGTGATAGGAGATTGATTTTTGTTTGTCCTTTAGTTGGTTGTCTGAAAATAAATTGACGAAAACGATTTGTTCAAATTGTATTCGAGCATTTTAATATAGTCAAATTAGGAATATGCCTAGAAAGCTAAATAGTTTAAGTAACAAGAAAAATGTTGGCCAAATTAAAAAATGCACCGAATAATGTCATCTACATTTAACAGTTGCAGCACAAATTAAGATTTTATTCGATTTAGTTGAAAAATGGTACAAGCTACTGAATCTTATAGTGTACGTACAGTTGTTACTTGCTTGACAATTAAATAAATAATCCTGTGATGATTTTAATAGAATCCAATTAGTAGTTAGCATGTAGCATATATTGTAGCATTGTATAGTTTGCCCTATGTCAAATTCACCTTAAATCAAATTCAAATGATTCGTGGTAAATACAAATCAAGATAAAGCGAGCTCAATTTGACTAGCAATTAAAACATTAGATATGTTTGATTAAAATTAACTACTCCTACGAGTATGACTTTTTATTGGTTTTATTTTTATTTTTGAGAAATTTTCAACACAAAAATCATGTGATCGATCAAACAAATTTATATGGCTTGAGAAGAAAGGATTTTATAATTATAAAAATCACTAGTTCACTGTACTATTTAAAATCCTACAGTAACGATAACACTCAAATACAATATACCGATTTAACTTCAAAGCACCCCACGCTGCCATTACTTCGCTTTATTAACATGTGTTGAAATCTTTTCCTCTTCCGTCTATTTGAAAAATAAAATCTTTTGATTTAAAAAAAACACAAATAACCAAAACTTCTATAAACACTTTCCAGCAAGAAATAAAGAATACTTTTCCACTTTATTTCAACTCAAATGTAATTTTTACACTAAAATTAGAAACTCATGAAATATATAAAAAAACATAAAAGCTCACGAATTTCAGAAAAGAATAAAAAAAAAATTTGGGATGGTTTGTATTTACGTTTAAACTAGTAGATATCTGTTACTCAAAAATTTCCCACTCAACCTAATAAAGCTCATAAACGAAATATTCGTTTTTGTTATGTCTATTATTAAACAACAAAAATATTATCTACGTGTTCATATATATCCAAAATACAATAACATTTCCATAAAACGCTTTTTTTCAGAATTTCTAAAATGTTATCGTGTATAAATACGGAAAATGATTTGCATAAAAAATCGGAAAATATAGAATAACATTCACGATACAATAAAAAATACTTCTATATTACTTACCAACATATTGTTTGTGTTTTGTGATTATGTAAGTTCTAAATTTTTTTTTTTTGATTATACACACATACTTTTTTATGTTTGTTGTTGTAAGTGAAAATGCGAATTTCAGCGATGTTTAATCAAAAATTAATTTAAGCTTTTCGTTTTGTGTTTTAATAGAATGAATAATAATCGATTTTTAATTATGCCCGTGGAGTTTTTAGCTCGAAAGCTTAATAAATAAATAATTTGGTTAGAAAGGAATTTGGATTTGTTTGTTGCATGCGTGGAACTGATGAAATAATGCTATCTTAAAATAAATAACAATAAAATAAAAACTTAAACAATTTCACTTCTGTATAAAATGCAAAATAAGACGCAGCTGAAATCATCTGAAAATTGTGCCGAGATCAAAACTAAGGAAACATTTATGAAATTTTTATTTTTGAGCACAATGTCATAGAGACCAAGATGCAAAAAGTTTTTAACATCGGCTTATTTTGTCATCTTTCAGATAAAAGAAATAAATGTTGTGCCCTTTTGATGTATCGTCTTCATTGATGAGTCGTTTAGTAACAGCACACTTTTGCACTTTAAATGCACTTGGAGTTTTTAATATCCCGAATCGCGAAAGTGTACCAGTTCGTGAAAAAATGTGTGTGCATACCAATACCAATATTATCGTTGAAATCAGTAGTGTTTTTTTATTCGCTCCGGATAGCTGCTATCGAGAGCTGTCATATGAAAAGTGGCTCCGGATAGCGCTCCGTATAAATAGGTAGAGCCAAATATTTTTTATATCAAGTTTTCGCTAAACAATTGAATTAAAAATGATAGTTTGATGTTAAATAAGTTTAGTTTACCAATAAATAGCGCGTCAAATTTAAATTTAGGCGTATAAAAATGACGGCTCTCGATAGCAGCTATCCGGAGCGAATAAAAAAACACTACAATCGTCTGCAATCATAAATCCTAGTAGAAAAAGTTCATCAAGTAACCAATACAAGATTGCCTCAACTCAAACAATTCAACAAAGTATACATATATAGAATTTTGCTCAAGTGTATAATTTTCAACTGTTCAAGTTTAGTGGTATATGTAAAAAATGTGAGTAAGTGAAAATATTGAAGAATAATTCAGGGAAGTTACTGATGCCATTCTGGTCCTTACTCGGTTTAAGAAATTTAATGTAATAACTCAGAAAAAACCGTTAAAAAATTCTATATTATATATTTCTTTCTCCCTTCTACCCCCGGTTGTATCTCAATTTGTTTTACGTTTTGTTCAGTTTGTTTGTAAACATTGTGTAAATCAGTCACAGATAAAAAATTTTGTTTTATGCCAAAAACATCTGTATCACCTGTTCAGCCCAAAATTAAGTAAATTATAATTTTATTAAGTAAATTATAATTAATAAAAATCATCGCAATATCTTTAAATGACCTGAATGAATGACATTTTGCATTTTACTGCGTACTTTCCGTTCCATTTTGTTACAGATATATTTATTTTACACATGCATTTCGTTTTGGAACTCATGCGAAATTACTTACTATTTTAGAACACACTTTCTATCCAAAGTCAATAAGAAATGTATTAGTAATTATTCAATGATTATGTTACGTAAACTTGCAATGAGTACATTGATGAATCGCTCTTCAACATTCATAATGAACCTCATTTAATTGTTCACAGAAACATTCATTGATAAATGAAAATTATATAAATGAGTTTAGTCCCGGGCCCTGAATATAGTTCATCTAATGGGTCATTAGGAATTTCATCAAGAATTCATCGATTACCTTCTACTAGGGGTAAAATGGTTTTAGATTAGAAAATACCTGAGAAACTCGACCAAGATGACACTGCCTGAGATGGCAGCATGATGGGCGGGTAATTATTGTCAAACTGTTAATGTTAATTTATTAAGATTAATCTATAATTTATTTCAGAGAAAATAATTTATACTTAATTAATTTTATAATAGTTATTATAAAGGATTAATATGCATATTTTAAATTTAGGAAATTCTTGAAGAACCCGAAACAACTTTACAGGAATTTGAGCAGTAGATGAATTTTAAATTGTATTGTCTTGTGCTAAATAATTTACTAAAAATATATTACTAACAAATTTACTTACTATCAACTACTTACGTGTCTGGAACCGGATTGATTCTTTGTTGCTAACATACCTTTCTTTTCCTTCGATTTTGTTATTTGTAAAGGGGGTATGGAGGGTCAATCGTCATCCGGGAGTCTAGCTTAGGATTGGTCGTACACCCTGATCAATAATCAATCAATTCCGGCAACTTCAAACAGCCGGAATTACTATTTACAAACGCTAACATTCAAAAAACTCGAATTTTATAGTTCTGCCCATTTGTCATCTGACTGAAAATGACTGTCATCTGACTGAAAATGACTGTCATCTGAAAATTGTATAATTACATTTAATTATGAACAGTGAAGATCGTGCTTTACAATTTAATGTTATTCCTCAAAATGATCCAATGTTTGATATGCCAACAACAACGGATCGATTGATAAAATCAAGCAGTAAAGTGTGAAGACGCTGAGTCGGAGGCGTTATTGGACCAAGATTCATGCCAAACTAAAGAGGAGCTCGCTGAAACTTTGGGAGTGACTCAAAAAGCAATTCAAATCCGTATGAACTCAAGCCAAGAGACGTAGAACGCTTTCACGTGCGAACAACCGCTCCAAAGACAAATTCGGAAGGGCTTTTCCATCGAATCGTGATGGGGGACGAAAAGTGGATCCACTATGAGAACTCAACGCGCAGAAAATCGTGGAGTAAGCCCGGTCATGCATCAATGTCAACGGCCAAATCAAATATTCATGGCAAGAAGATAATGCTGTGCATCAGTTCGGAGTGATCTACTACGAGCTACTCCAGCCTAACGAAACCATCACTGGAGAACGTTATCAACAACAATTGATGCATTTAAGTCGAGCATTGAAACTCAAACATCCACAATATGCCAAAAGACATGACAAAGTGATCTTTCAGCAGGACAGCACTCGGCTGCATGTTGCTAAAGTCGTCAAGGAAAGGAAATTTGGAGGCGCTTCAATGGGATGTCCTACCCTACCCGCCATATTCACCAGACATTGCTCCTTCCGACTACCGCTTGTTCCGGTTAATGACTCATGGCCTGGCCGAGCAGCACTTCATTGCTTACGAAGAAGCCAAAAATTGGTCGATTCTTGGATCGCCTCAAAAGACGAGGAATTTTGTCGATGCGGCATCCGTATGCTGCCTTAAAGATGGGAAAAGGCCGTAGATAACGATGTACAATACTTTGAAAAAAATATATTGTACTAATTTCTCTGAATAAAGTTTCGAAGTTATAGAAAAAAAACTCAAAACTTATTTGTACCCCCAATAAAATCGACCGACAAAAACATAGGCTGATGTTCAATAATACGAATAATTTCTTTAAGATAGAATTTAATGATCTCTTTACCTCAGATATGATGAATAATGATATTACGAATAATAATAATTTACAAACGACACTCGAAGAACTAAAAACTATTTTTAAATGTCTAAATAATAAAAAATCATCGGGGCTAGATAATATAACGAATATTGTCCTAAAACATATACCTATTGCATCATCAGAGATTACTGTATTTTATTCAATAATACATTAAATAACAATTACTTTCCCAGTAAATGGAAATTATCAAAGATTATACCTATAAAAAAAAAAAAATATCATATAAATCATATAAAAACTATCGACGAATAAATTTAGTGCTGAATATTATTAAAAAATTTATTCTACAGTGCACGCAGAACCACGAAGCTAATGTCAGACGTGAATAGGGGTTTTAATGATATTGGAGTAACTGGAGCAGTTTTAATAGATATAGAAATGGCGATTGATTCCGTTCGGATTGAAGGATTATTTTTTAAACTAAAAAATATGGGATTTAATATGGGTATGATTTCTTAAAACCCGTTTGAATTACGTTTTTTTTGTAAATAAAATCAATCACGACATTTGCATATCATATGTATGGCATGCAAATGGATGATTACATGCAGAAATAAATATGTGCAGTGTTTGTTCTACTAGATATTGCATGTTCTGTAGTTTCGTGATTATGGGGTATTATCAGCAGTTGAAAAATAATAAGTTCATGTTGTTATAACCTATAAATGAAAAACTATCCGCGCTCATATACAAACATATAAACAATGCACGTGTTAGTTTAGTTTGAAGTTTATTGGCCGTACTTATTATTATTTTGATCAAATATTATTTCGCCCAATTAAGCTTTATAGTTTAGACATTAAAGTCACAACATAATACCACAATGAAGCGTAATCATGTATCACAATTTCAATTCGTCCCAGAATATGTTTTTTTCTAATCTGAGTAACTCTAAAACCATAAACATAATAAACGTAAAAAGAAGACCAAAGTTTGACCAAGCTCGATGTAAAAAAACTATATCAATGGCATGCTAAAAAGGATAAAAGGAAATAGAAGCAAAATTACATAAATTTATGAAACTTTATCAACGTACAAGCTAAAAACAATAAAATCTTTTAATATTTGGATCAATGTTCATTTTCAAGATCGGTCACTATAATGAAACCAGCTTGGTTGAGTCTTAGTGGAACTCGAAATGGAACTCTCTTGAAATGACCATTTTATTCATAAATGTTCGTAGGTTACCATTGAAACTTCGTCGATCATCGTTGAACGCGATTTTGGTACCTACTCCAAAAAACAATTATTTTGTCCCTTTTAACTCTCCATTAAAGTCGGGTTTTTCTTACTTATGTTAAAAGGTTTTTCATTTTTTAGTTACATTTGCTTTTTATTTTTTTTGTTAAAAAAATGTTTGGACCAAAAATAACTTCTTATGTGATAACATTCCGTAACATGAATAAAGCGCTACACACGAAAATGATTTGGCAGAAAAGCAATTGGAAACGTAATACTCTCGGAATGTTTAGCAAAACGAGTTAGTTAAACCCAATCAGCAACTCTAAACATTAAAACACAATTAACTACAATTGAAATTGTCATACAGTGACTAAACCCGAAAAAAACACTATCCATGGTTTTGCTAAACCGCAGCAAATTTCATTGTTCCTCTTTATGTCAAAAATGAAAACTAAGAGAGTAATGTACGTACACACAACATATCGCTGAAATTGAAAATCATAATTTTATGAAGTTGCAATTGGCCATTTTTCAGAACTTCATCCCATTTCCATTGGAAATACTTGAAGCCAATTTCCATTGGAAATGCTAGATTTCATCAAAATCAGATAAGATATAGAATCTCTATAAAATTTTTATAAAAAAAAATCACAAATCCTCAGGACAACTTTTATTGGTCCCGCCGATTTCCGTTGTAGTTAGGTTTCCCTCTATATAGATTGCTCAACTGCTCATTAAACCATAATCCAAGATCCAACCCCAACTAAACCACAACTCAACTCTAATTCAACTCGCAAACGGAACCCAACCTAACCCTCAACTCAACCGCAAACTCGATGCCAAATTCAATCCTCAAACCAGCATATATAAAAAATTAGTCAACAACTCACTGTATCCTACCCAACCGCAATTCAACTTCAACTCGACACGCAAATTGACCCGTAACTTAACCTTCAAATCAACCCCAAATTCAATAATCAAACCAGCATATATAAAAAAATTCGTAAATATTTGTATATCCAAGCCAAACTCAACTCCAACTCAACTTCAACTCAACCCACAAATTGATCCCTAACTTAGCCTTCAAATCAACCCCAAATTCAATGCCCAATTCAATAATCAAACCAGCATATATATAAAAAATTCGTAAATATTTTTACCATATAAATACAACCAGGTGTTTTGGTTCAATTCGTATGGCAGGTACCTCACCCTCTTCACGTAAAGTTTACAAAAGCTTTTCAAATCTCCACCTTGACCATAGAAACAGATTGGCGAGAAAAAATGCCAAATCGGACAAGCCGTTCTCGAGATACCATGGGTACAGACATCCAAACATCCAGACATCCAGATTCCAGACATCTAGACAAACGGATGAACATTTTTTTCCCCCCACCACCAGAAAGACCCAGTTCGCCACAGCCTGGTACGTCTGTCAGCGCGATGCTAATTGCATCAACTCCCGAATATGTGGAAATGGAACTTTTTGTTGAGTATCAACTATATCACCAACATCTCAGATCTCCTTGAACATTAAAACTAAAAACAAGTTCAGCCAAATTTCTCAAATAAATAATCCTCAAATAAAAAGTTAAATCTTACTTATGTTCCGGAATATCGAAAGAGTTCCAGGCACCGTTAAAACACTCATTGTAAATAAGTATAATTATACTGTACTCGATTAACTTTGGTCTCTTGAAGATTAATTAATTATGCCTCAATTCCATTACGAATCAATGTTTGTCAGTCAAAATAACTTGAGATAAAAATATAAAATCGGTGGTTGTGTGAACGAGACACACAACGGAGTCAGTCAAGATTTTACTTACAAAAAATGTGTGTCTGTGTTAGTGGACCGAGGTCGAATTTTAAGCCTGAATTCCATTGCGAATAAAAATTTGTCAGTCAAAATAAAAGGAGATAAAAATAAAAATCGGTGGTTGTGTGAACGAAACACAAAACGAAGTCAGTCAAGATTTGACTTCCATAAAATATGTTTGGATTAGTGGATCGTCATAATTACGGTCAAAAAGTATCAAATCGAGGTCGTTTCAACTAACACATCTTGTCGACCGAATATTGGTTTGTCGTAAACGTCATTTGCTAAAGTGTGGGAAATCGATGTTTAAAGTTTAGACGTTAATAAAAAAATAACTAGCCGATTTATTCTCAACATAATTACATTGGAACAATGCTTCCGAATAAATAAATTAACAAACTACATTTAAATTAACCCAAAATGAGATTGTCGTATACGCCAAATTACGAAGAATTTTTTGTCTCGCATATACGTACGACAAAAAAAACGCACCTACCACATACCAATTTGTACGAGTATAATATTGATCTAAGTTAAAAAAATCAAATACCAACCTTATTCCACGAGATATTAAATATAACCGAATCCTCTACAACCACTGTTTTCAATATTTTCGTTTCCATATAACGGGAATTTATAATAATAATAAAAAAAAAAATTATAACAAGGTTAAAGTTTATTAATAATGAACGTACGACAAAACAATATTGAACGATAACAAAATGCAATTAAGTACTTTTCATACCAGGCGCCTCGCCTCGAAATATTTAGCTACCACAAATGCGAACCTGAGACCCTTTCATATCGGTGGCGTTGGCTTTGAACATTCGGTTGCTATGAAATATTTTATTTAGGTCTATTTTACACGTGAATTATAGCAAGAACTGCGATATTCTAAATATGTAACGTACATATGAGCTAGATTTTTTAGTAAGTATGAAATATTTGTGCAAAAAATGTGATTTGTAGGTTATGTTGAGAAAGCACTTGGGTTTGTACTACCACAGAAGAAAGATTAACCAGAATAGACATTGCGTGGATCAAATTTTTTTTTCATCTTACCTTCTTTTTTGGACATTGAAGTATAATTATTTTCGAATATTATGAATTTTTTGAATATTTAATACAAATTATGCTGTCAAAACAAAACTTGTCATATAATTTCACTAACTATACTGTTAAGGATTCTCAATTTTTATTATTTCAAATAAAAACCAGTAAACCAAAGAATACATAACCCAACTTTCTCTTACCTTCGGCGAATCAAGGTCAAAAAAATGAGTCCAAATTTTTCCATACAAAAACAGCGTTATGACTATTCTGGTTAATCTTTCTTCTGTGGTACTACTTTAAAATTTCGCAGTCGAGTGTGGAACGCATTGCCTTGGCTTTGTAGATAACTTCATTGCAATATATTTTGTTTTTTTTTAATTATCACTTAAAAATAAATTATTTTTCAACAAATTGAATTTATTACAATAAAATTAAACGGTATCAATCGAATAAAACTAATTTATATAATTAAAAAACGAAATAAAATTTTTTTATTTACGAAGCTCAAAGCCGAGGCGCCTGGTATGAAAAGTACTTTACTTGAGAATGAGTAATTGCGAGTAGATACAAGTACTTGTGAGTAGTTTGCTCGCCAATGGAACAGCTTAATTAAGCGTGTTTAATTTGACGGTTACAAATCATTTGAGTTTTGATATTTTAATGAAATAGTGCAAAAAATTGTTGCAAAAAATCTTCACACGTTTATGTATTTTAATGATTCTTTTTTGGCTGCCACATTTTCAAGTATTTATGTATTTAAAAAAATCTCAAAAATTAATTTTTTTAGAGTCCAAATGGGTAAATTTACTGTAAATGTCGATTTTTGCTCAGTTGTGCTTTTTCTCTATTTTATGCTCACTCAATCCTTATAATTTTCATTTAGAGTTAGAAGCAAACCCATAACCTGCTAAAATTCTCTCTTAGAGAGAAAATGCAATGGCAAACTACAAAAAAAAATTTTTTTTGTTCAATTGTATTTGGTCCCGATCTTGATTAAGTAGCCACAAAAAAGGTAGTTAAAACTAGGCATTCCATTTTATTATTGTTATGTACGTGTTACAATAGACAAATCACAGGGTTTTTTAGCTTTCAGGTTCAAAAATAATAGTGAAAATAGTTTTAAAATATTTAATATTGTTTTTTATAAAATTAATAATATTATAAATATTTTAAATTAAAAAACGTTGTTGAAAAATTATTTTTACTGTTGGTTATTTAATCGCTTTAGACGCTCCTTTAATGAAATTGTTGATTTTTTACCCGGCTGTTCTTTAATATTCGACGCATTCATCACCACACGTTGATTCACTTTTTTCATTCTAAAATTAATTAATTAAATTTAAAATAATAATTTTTTAAATATTTGTAACATTACATACAATTGATTCGACAGATAAGTCATCTCCTTTTTCCAGATATCACGAAAATCACTCACAAATGGTGACCACATCTCGAAAAATTGCTGCGGTGTAACCTGTTCCTGATTACCCGATTTGGGTATGAATTTATAAAATTTTATTGTTTTTATAAATGCGCTCTTGCATTCGTTCAGCTTTGAGAATTTTTTCTCAATTCGTATTGTGGCGTCGCTAATAAAATGTTTCATTTTGTCTTTAAACGGCTGCAGATTTTCTTTTGACGATTCTGAAATCACTTTCTCGATGGTTTCCTTGCATTCTGAAATTGAAATAAACTCGATAGAAATATAAAATATAGTTTAATCAGGGGGCCCATTCTCGAATTTCACATCCATTTTCCACATGTGGACATCTGTCAAAGTTCACATAAAAACGTTCGAAAATTGTAATTCGTATATAAAACACATGCGGCATGGACATTTTCCTATATGGGGAATTTTTTCCAACTGCTTAAACCCATTCGGAAATATTCCCTTAGTACCGATGGATGTGGAATTCAAGAATAGGGCCCCAGAAAGGCTTATATTTATCTTACGTTCCAATTTAATATTCAATTGATTTAGCTGCTGTGTACATTCTTCAAAATCTAGTGTCAACGATTTATCCACATCGAGTGGATCAGGAATTGGCAGTTTAATATCGGTTAAAGGAGTTCCACACCTTCGACCATTTTGTATATAAGTCTTTACGATAAAATGTAATAAAGTCACTTTAGAATCTTTGGATTTAACGTCTTTGAGCTTTGCCAAAATTTCCAAACCAAAACCATCGGCTTGACCACGCGTTCTGTTCCCACCGTTCATGTAGTTCCCCAATGTTAATATTATCGAGAAAAGTTGCTTTAATTCCTCGCTATCTATTAAGAATTCGCATAGATGCAGAAGTGTTTCCAACTTTCGTGTGACCAAAGTGAATCCTTCTTCAAACTCGGCTTGAAATACGATACACGAGATACGTTCAGATGATGAAGAAATATTAGAAATTTTTAATAGAAACTGTTCTGGATTATCGAGTACTTCATTACGCTTAGCTACCTCTTTAATTTGGTCCAACTCGTCGGATGTTGCCTTAATATCCATAATATATTGTAATGACTCCAGACTTATAATGGAAGTATCTATATGATAAATAGCGTGTTCTATTTCTGAAAAGTCGACGTGCAAACTTCTCGCGAATATTCCAACATTTTGTGAGCGTTTACTATCAAGAATTTTAACAGCTTTCACTTTAACTGGTTTAACAACTTCAGTTTTTACTTTCGGTGCGATTGCCTGACGAGAAAATAATTCTGTAAATTCATCCATATTATCGATGCTAGCCTCGTCGATTTCTCGCCAAATTTCATCCTTGACTGGACCTTGAATTTGCTCTACTGGCTGAACTGTGTCTACTTGAGTAGGAGATATAGGCGTTACAATCCGAGTCCAGTATAACGGTTTCATTGGTTTCGGAGGGTTTAGAGGTTTCTTGCGCAGCGATGATTGGACGGGAAAAAACATTGGTAGAGGTGGAGGATTGAAATTTGCAGTCCGGGATGAACGGGGTGTTAAGGGTGTACCCACTGATTGAGGTGGCGGTGGTGGTTGTGGAACTCCTCCAACGGGTAGAGGCAATGGTGGCATGCCAGACATCATTAATGGAGGAGGTGGAATTTCACCCATCATTGGTGGAGGTGGTGGTGGAGGCGGAGGTGGTGGTGGTGGTGGTGGTGGTGGTGGTGGTGGTGGAGGTGGTGGTGGTGGAGGCGGCGGCGGAGATGTCACATTTAAAACAGCTTGTTCTGTGAACAAATTTGGCATTGGTGGTGGTGGTGGTGGTGGTGCTGGTGGTGGTGGTGGTGGTGGTGTTGGTGGAGGTGGAGGTGGAGGAGGAGGAGGTGAAGAGCGAGGACCAGACCGGCTAGTTTGCAAACCGGACATAGGAGGTGGCTGAGAAGGTTCGAAACCCGCCGTACCCGTTTCCAGCAGTAAAGATGTTGGTAGGGGAGGTGGTGGTGGAATTACACTGTTACTCACTAGTTTTGTTGGGCTACTTGGTTTTGTTGACCTACTATTTTTTGATCCATTTTCACTCACACTTTTATTTCTAAAAATTCCATTACTTATTGGTTTTGTTTCACTTTTAATTTTCTTATCTGCTGCTTTGACATCTGGTGTAAACTCTAACTTTTTCGATACAATCGTTAATCGTTTTGGTACACCATCCTTTAATTCATCGCCCAATGAATTCCGCTTCAAATTAAATTTCCCCGTTTGAATAAATTTGCCGTCTGACATTGATGCATGTCTAAAAAACGGTTTTCTACGCGGAGTCTCTTTTGCATCTTTCAAATTTTCAATTTTCTGAAAGCACTCGCGACACAAATTTTTATCGTTCACGGTTTGCAAATCGTTAATTTGGTGGTCTGTTAATTTCGTATCCACTGATAAATTGCGCTTAAATTTATGCCGATTTTTTTCTTCAGTAGCGGGTGGAACTGGGATACGCGACTGTGGCGGTGAAGTTTTGCCATTCGGCGTCATTTCATTGAAATTTAACGATGCCGCTTCGTTAAATAACTTTATGTCGCACAACTGGCTATCAATATCACTTAGGAGCAATTTTAAATTATCACTTACTTCACTATTTGTTATTAAAGCCACTAATTTTGATCGAATATGATTGATTTTATCACTATTTGTTGTTGTACAACTGCTACTAATTGTTGATGTCCCATTAACGTGTACAATTTTATTTACATTTTGTGTTTCTGGTTGTGATATGTAGCCATGCGGCCATACTATATTTGGTTCTAATTTCCCAGGAGTGATTGGAGTTGAGGGCGGTGCTTCTGAATGACTCCATTGATACATGAGGTTTGGCTGCAAAATAAACAATATAAACAAAGAGATTGTCATTGTGCTTAAATATATCGTGTTTCAGTCGTATTTTTTAATTTTTTTTTTTTTTTTTGTAATTAAAATGAGATCATTTTCTTTAACAATAGTAAAACAGGGTGGCCTTAAATAATTAATGATTTATTTTGATTTTAGTTAAAAATAATAGGTACCAATAATTGCTTAAAGACCATTAACATTAACCTTCAAATGTTTTAAAATTTACTGAACTTTTTCTTCTCAACTTATAAAATTCTATATTTAAATAACCAACCTAATATTTTGCAATATGTATGAATCGTGAAACTGGGCATCTTTCAACAACCAAAAATATAATTACTCACCCTAAATGTTCCCAGCACTGGAGCTAGTTTATCCGGAATTTGTTTTATAACACCGGCCACCAATAAGTTTGTGCAGTACTGCAGGGTTAAAAAATTCAATTCCTGTTCTGATATAAAACAAAGCTGGGTCGCTTGATATGAACTCGTCAACCAATTTAACAACATTTGACCTAGAAATAAAGTGAAACAAAATATGAAATAGTAATTCTCAAACAAACATACTTATGTATAAAATTTACGTCTATAGCAATTTATTTGCTTATCATAATTCATTAGAACTAAAAATAATTTTTTTAATTTTATCACAAAAATTTGCGGTTTATAAAAAATTAACAACAAATCGTTTCGGATAAAAAATTTTAAATAATTGAATTTAATAACTATGATCACATAAATTTCTGACACTTTATGATATTTCCAGCATAAGGATTCTTTATTAGACCATTTTATCCGCTTCTGTGTCAGCGAGAAAATATATTTCATAAAAAACTCATTCAACCAATTAATCACTAGGCTATCAGAAATTTTATGCAATTTAAATAAATTATAAAATTTATAATCTTTTAGTTTATTTTCTAACTCCATTTTTCAATTTTGTAAAATATTTGTACTTGGGTGATGCTGAAATACTAAACTAGTATAAACAAATGTATTTTAGTGATACTGATAATAAAATTCATATCTTGGACACTAAAATTTATCTTATCTTGTGATTGTGTTTACTTGTGATTTCTCACTTAGACATTGTTACATAGTGAAGCCTTCAAAATCAGTAGGTGCTACTCCCCGCTAGCTGTTAGTTACGAGTAAGTATTTAACAAACAAATCTAGTTTACCTTCAAATTTCTCGTATGCTGAAAACTCTAACTTCTCCGGCACTAATGTTGGACGGTGTATTTTATTATCGTTCACGCCTTTTAAAGTTTCAACGGAAAATGTTGCTACTTTCTTCAAAACATTTCTTTGATCCGACGACGGTGATGGAGTACTCATAATTTGCTTTGGTATTATTAGGTGTAGTGAAAGTGGACTTGAGAATGGTGAAGACCCTTCATCCATGTATTTTTGTACTGAAATAAAAAAATATGTTTTTATAATTTAATTAGAAAATTTGAATTTGAATATAAAATTTGTTGCTGGTTAATATTTATAAAAGAAGTCTGGGATGACATGTTGTACCATCACTTTCGATTCGTTTTTGAGAGTGTTTTGTCTCTTGTAACAAGAACTAAATTGTACTCTATTTCTGTTTTTCAACTATCCTTTTTCCAATGCTATTTCAGCTTGCTAGAATAAAATAACATTCTATTTCTACATTAATTTATCGCTCTTTTTCACCCAAATTCTTGCTTGCGATATTTTATCGATGTGAAGAAAAGGAAAATTATGCAATAGGCTGAGATTGCATTAGGAAGATAGTAATGAAAAAGTAAATAGAGTAAAATTTTGTTCTTGTTACAAGAGACAAAACACTATCGAAAACGAATCGAAAGTGATGGTACAACATGCCACCCCTGGACATTTCCTTTGGAACAAATCGTAACTCAAAAGCTTCCTTGCTTATACTTGTTTGTACTTGAGTAATATTTTCAGGGTTGATTCCTTGATTAATTTCAAGAAAAAAAGATGGTGGACCCAATTCAATTCCTAATAAAATTGGGTAATGGAGAAACAAGGTATCTTAATTTGCTTTTACTTATTCAAAACTGGCAAGGAAAAGGTCATATACATAAGGCGTGTTTTAGGATTCGTGTCTGTTCTAGTTTGCGATAGCAGTCTTCCAAATTTCGTTATTTTAAAATCAAATATTGTTAAATTTTCTGTATTAAATAAGGTAGATCCAATATTTAACAATATTGAACAACAAAAAATCCACATAAAATATTAGATAGATTTCTTGTTACATTCTTGTTCTGGATAAACTCTTCGGATAAAAAACTTCGATGTGAAGGAAAATCCTACCGTGAAATACAATATATTATCTGATGTTCTGCGAAAGTTGTCTGTAATTCAGTAAAATGGACTGATAAGGCTAAAACACGTGAGCCAAAAAGGAAAACAACTGAGCGTATTGACCGACAAATCATACAAATGGTAAAGAACTACTCTCATATCAGCTCAAAAAAGATAAAGAAGGAACTTCAGGTACCTGAAGTGCGGTGACCATACGGAGGCGCCTATTAGAAGCTAAAATGGCCACCAGCAGTCCAAGAAAATTACTATTGCTCAGCAAGAGACATGTGGCAAAAAAAATACAGTTCGGTAAGGCGCACGTCAATTGGCCCCTAGAAAACTGGCGAAATGTTTTATGGAGCGACGAAAGTAAAATAGTCCTTTATGGTTCCACAGGTTGTCAACAATATGTGAGGAGACCTCCAAACACTGCCCACGACCCAAAGCACACAGTAAAGACTGTTAAGCATGGTGGTGCAAAATTGATGGTTTGGGCTTGCTTCTCATACTATGGTGTTGGGCCGATATATCCCATAACGGGCATCATTGATGTTTTCCAAGTTAGTTTTAATTAAGTTTTTCTTTTTCCATTTTGTAATTGTTACAGATTCCTATGATTATGACTAAGAAGTCGAAATATCAGGAACAATAAATTTACATATAACTATGATCTAAATAGTTAATGTTTTTTTAAATATAATTTGTCTATAAAAAGCTAAAAAAATAATAAAAGTAAACTTTTTTTTTGACAGCTTAGTATGTTATCTTTACATCTACACCATTATCATTAAAATCTATACAGTACTTTTCAAATTAAAGCAATCGTAGCAAAATGCGATGTTTCGGGGAAAAAAATTGGCATGCTGCAATCTCCTATATAAAATCACGTTGACCGATATTTGCCATCAGTCACTTATCAGACATTGACCTGAACAAATCTCTACCAGTTTCATTCGTTGTTTCCTCAAAATCTTGGATACTACTCCGGAAAAGCCGCACAAGTTGATGCTTTATTGCAAGAAGTACGCAGTCAACGAGAAGTCGCTCGTCAGCTTAACATGAGCCAATTTTCTGCCTCAAGAGTATCCAGAAGGTTTCAGGAAACGGTTACCTTCAATCGGAGACCACATACCAGCCCGTATCGGTGTACATCTGAGAGGAACGATTGATTTATCGCCGTAACTTCACTGCGAAATCTCACGGGCGTCGATGTGCAGCAGGAACTAAGAAAAGTTCAAGATGTAGCTGTTAGTCCATGAACAGTAAGAATACGCTTGAAGGAAACCAACCTCGCTCCAACATGGCCCACTAGAGGCTCAAAATTGACAGCACGCCACCGCAAAGAGCAACTCGAATTTGCTCACGAACACATCAGTTGGAGCATCGAGCAATGGATGTCCGTTCTATTCACTGACGAGTGCAGAATATGTCTCCATGGTAGTTATAGGAGAGACTGGGTCTACCGGCGTCCAGGAGAGCGATTTTCGCAGTGCTGTTTTGCTGAAACCGTCTCGAACGGCGGCGTTTCGTGCATGGTGTGGGCTAGCACATCGTTTGAGGGAAAAACAGATCTTGTTTTCATACCTGGTGGAGGGCGTAGAAGGGGTCTGACCGCTGAACGATATATCGAGGACATTCTCTTGGATCATGTAGTCACCTACGCAGGATATATAGGGGAAGATTTCATATTGATGCAAGACAATGCTCGGTGTCACACAGCTCGAACCACTCGGCAGTTCATGGATGAGGTTAGACTCAATGGGGTCAGAGCCAAAAATCCGGTACCACCTAGCATCAGTGATCTCAAGATTGTGTTAGATGAGGAGTGGGGTGCGATCCCCCCCAAGTCTTTGTCAGAACCTTAATAAGGTCAATGGGGAACGGCATGCGAACCGTCGTAGATGCAAGTGAGGCAATACTAAGTATTAACCAATAAAATTGTTTTGCTTGAGTTTTTTGTTGTAATTTAAATTTAAATATCCCCAATATTTTTTTCATAATCATCAAATTTAGGTTGCGTTTTCATTCAAAATTCATTATAAAAAAAAACTATTGAGCCAATTTTCATAAAGTATCATTTTAAAGTAAAAATAGCAGGCTTTCAAAACATAATGTCTTGTGAAAATCGGTTAAGCTGTTTTAAAAAAAATCGCCTTTCTGCGAGTGCTTTTTAACATTACGCCAGAAAACCTTGGGAGGAAAAGATGGTCCTAACTTAACCTTGAAAAAATTACGCTGAGCTATCCCAATTAATCCTACAAGCTATTATATAAACCCTATTTCAAGCTCGCTTATAATCCAAATGAGACTGACTATTAGAGTATCCTTTCCATAAATGATACTTATTCATCTCTTACTATTGCCATTCGAAATTTCCTGGGAAAGGCGGAGATTCGCTTTATAAGTAGTAACCATTTTAGCTACATCTGTACTAACAAATTCGAATCTACTTAGACCTAATTAAGTGAAGTGATCCGCAAACACTCACAAAAATTAAACGAGTCAAGTAAATTTAAAATATGTATCTGAAATAGAATGTAATGTACTTATTTATAAATCGAATACTTACCATCATGTGTTTTAGAAACCATTTCAGGTAATTCAACTTTCTTAATTTTCGATACGTTAAACAATTCCATATTACTACCAATATTCGATGACATTTCATCAGTTTGTGTCCCGATTTCCGTTGATTTTGTTTTTAAATTGATGTTATCAGACGGCGAAGATGATTGCATAGTAGTCATCACATCACTACACTGATTATTCTCATTTGCTGTATTTTTACCAAGTAGAACAGATGTACTTGTTATCAATTTATCATTATCATTCTTATTAACATCATTACTATAGTAATCAATTTTCGATATTGATAATTTATATAATTTTAATTTTTGAAATTGAATTCCATCACTTGACGAACGAGTCACGGAGTTTGACGTATAATTTTTTGCTGCTAATGCGACGTGCTCCTTTGGTATGATTTCGTCTGCTCCATCGTCGGTTCTCTGAATAGTCTTATTATTATTTGTACCACTACTACTACTACTGACACTATTTCTATTATCATTTATTTTATCACAAATATTTTCTTCACTAAAATAACATTGATTCAATTCGGCTGAAAATTCATTCGATGTTTGTGGATCTGTAAAAATTGAATCCGATTCTGAACTTGATATTGTAACAACGTTTGTATTTAATATATTATTAATAATATCTTCTGGAATTTTATTTGAAGATTTAGAATTTTGTGCCGTCTGAAAATAATCACTTAAAATGGAATTACGATTGGACGAGCAATACTCGACGGTATGAAACGAATCATTTGATAACACATCATTCCTTTGTTGTTGTTTTGAGAGTGACTCACTTATATCACATAACTTTGTTTTACTCGTATCATCCGCACTTAAATTCAAACTAAATCCATTCTCATTGCTTGGTTTTGTTGATACATTAAATGTTGTCAGTGATGGTGAATTTTTTATTACAGTTGTCGGCGTCATGGTTAAAAAGTTTATTGACTTTGTTATCATTTTATCTCCTTCGTCACTATTGAATTTTCTATTTTCTATTTCATCGTTAATTTTGTTATTGTTTACATTTTCAATTGATGTGTTTGTTAAAATTCTTGATGGTGTAGACGTTATTGCTGCTGCTGTAACTATAGTTGTATCGCTCGTTGAGGGTGTTTCATTCCCAACAACTTGTTGAATACCATCAGACTTCAGAGTGTTAGATGAGGAGTGGGGTGCGATCCCCCCCAAGTCTTTGTCAGAACCTTAATAAGGTCAATGGGGAACGGCATGCGAACCGTCGTAGATGCAAGTGAGGCAATACTAAGTATTAACCAATAAAATTGTTTTGCTTGAGTTTTTTGTTGTAATTTAAATTTAAATATCCCCAATATTTTTTTCATAATCATCAAATTTAGGTTGCGTTTTCATTCAAAATTCATTATAAAAAAAAACTATTGAGCCAATTTTCATAAAGTATCATTTTAAAGTAAAAATAGCAGGCTTTCAAAACATAATGTCTTGTGAAAATCGGTTAAGCTGTTTTAAAAAAAATCGCCTTTCTGCGAGTGCTTTTTAACATTACGCCAGAAAACCTTGGGAGGAAAAGATGGTCCTAACTTAACCTTGAAAAAATTACGCTGAGCTATCCCAATTAATCCTACAAGCTATTATATAAACCCTATTTCAAGCTCGCTTATAATCCAAATGAGACTGACTATTAGAGTATCCTTTCCATAAATGATACTTATTCATCTCTTACTATTGCCATTCGAAATTTCCTGGGAAAGGCGGAGATTCGCTTTATAAGTAGTAACCATTTTAGCTACATCTGTACTAACAAATTCGAATCTACTTAGACCTAATTAAGTGAAGTGATCCGCAAACACTCACAAAAATTAAACGAGTCAAGTAAATTTAAAATATGTATCTGAAATAGAATGTAATGTACTTATTTATAAATCGAATACTTACCATCATGTGTTTTAGAAACCATTTCAGGTAATTCAACTTTCTTAATTTTCGATACGTTAAACAATTCCATATTACTACCAATATTCGATGACATTTCATCAGTTTGTGTCCCGATTTCCGTTGATTTTGTTTTTAAATTGATGTTATCAGACGGCGAAGATGATTGCATAGTAGTCATCACATCACTACACTGATTATTCTCATTTGCTGTATTTTTACCAAGTAGAACAGATGTACTTGTTATCAATTTATCATTATCATTCTTATTAACATCATTACTATAGTAATCAATTTTCGATATTGATAATTTATATAATTTTAATTTTTGAAATTGAATTCCATCACTTGACGAACGAGTCACGGAGTTTGACGTATAATTTTTTGCTGCTAATGCGACGTGCTCCTTTGGTATGATTTCGTCTGCTCCATCGTCGGTTCTCTGAATAGTCTTATTATTATTTGTACCACTACTACTACTACTGACACTATTTCTATTATCATTTATTTTATCACAAATATTTTCTTCACTAAAATAACATTGATTCAATTCGGCTGAAAATTCATTCGATGTTTGTGGATCTGTAAAAATTGAATCCGATTCTGAACTTGATATTGTAACAACGTTTGTATTTAATATATTATTAATAATATCTTCTGGAATTTTATTTGAAGATTTAGAATTTTGTGCCGTCTGAAAATAATCACTTAAAATGGAATTACGATTGGACGAGCAATACTCGACGGTATGAAACGAATCATTTGATAACACATCATTCCTTTGTTGTTGTTTTGAGAGTGACTCACTTATATCACATAACTTTGTTTTACTCGTATCATCCGCACTTAAATTCAAACTAAATCCATTCTCATTGCTTGGTTTTGTTGATACATTAAATGTTGTCAGTGATGGTGAATTTTTTATTACAGTTGTCGGCGTCATGGTTAAAAAGTTTATTGACTTTGTTATCATTTTATCTCCTTCGTCACTATTGAATTTTCTATTTTCTATTTCATCGTTAATTTTGTTATTGTTTACATTTTCAATTGATGTGTTTGTTAAAATTCTTGATGGTGTAGACGTTATTGCTGCTGCTGTAACTATAGTTGTATCGCTCGTTGAGGGTGTTTCATTCCCAACAACTTGTTGAATACCATCAGACTTCAATGAGTTCGGTTGGCTTTGTGAAACTAAAAATAGTATAGAAAAGAAATATGTACATATACTACAAAGCTGTAACTGTATGTGTAAGTTATAAAAAATGTTTGTCCAATACAGACAAAATAAAGTATGTATTGCGTAAAATAAAAAGAAAAATATTTTATAATCAGAATAAACAAGAATGCGAATTTGGAACTAAATAAATTAAATCTTTCACTGAAATGATGCATTTAATCCAAAATTCTCCAATTATAAAAAAAAAAAATTATTAATTGGGCATTACATGCGAACAAATCATTCTAATCATTGTGTTTCAATCCGGTAAAACGTTAAATTTTTTAACTGTGACAAAAAATATTAAATTTTCCTCACTTTTAAATCGTCTTGCTGTTTAATAATAATATTCAATGCATAAGCCTCGGCTTTTGTACATCTTACATAATTATTTACAACAGTATAGAACAATATTAGTTGTATTTCTTGACGCATACTGATCCTGATCAGATCCAAATTTACATGTGAAGCAACAACAACATTTGATCCAACATTCATTTTGGATCACAAATGGTGATCTAAAAGTAGTTGAATAATATTTTGTAATGCGACAAAGAATATAATGAATATATGTAGTTCGAGTATGAAGAGGCAGATTCAAAGTGAAACGAGATAAAAAATTGAAATTTGGTGTTTGTTTGTTTTACGCATTTTGGTGTCGTTTCATGAGACATGATCTTATCTGGATCAGATCAAACGTCAAGTAATGCGGCTATTGTTGCTTTTGAGCTTCGTGGAAATTATGAAATTTAAATTATGTACAAAAATAAAAAACACTTTTGTTTCACACTTTATTTTTATTTATGTAGATCCAGATTTCGAAAGCTACATTGCTGCTTACATTATCAATACTAATTAAATCTGTCACTTGTATTACAAATTTACTTAGTATTGATAATGTAAGCAATGTAGCTTTCGAAATCTGGATCTACATAAATAAAAATAAAGTGTGAAATATAAGTGTTTATTATTTTTGTACATAATTTAAGTATAGAACAACTTAAAATTAACAAATATTTTCATTCCAACAATAATAAACATATACCTATAGTCTATACAATAATGTACACAATTAAATACAATATGTACAAGAACTTTGATTTTATGTTACTAACTTTAACATAGCCTTTTTGAACTTATTAACGAAACTTATATTTTTTAATTCAGTAGGTAAACTGTTCCAAGTGGTAATCGCATTTATTAATCCGGAGTTGTTGTAGACATTAGTTCTATTAATAAGCAGATTAACGTTCCTAGTTCGCAATGACACAGAAAAATTTAATTTATCATATAAATTTAATGGTATACCTAATTTAATTATTCGGAAAATAAAAGTTCTGTAACAGTAAAACTTATTAATCAAGTCGCATCCAAGGATTTATTGCTTAAATTCTGATATATGATCAAATTTTCTTAGGTTATGAACATATATCACACACAATTATTAAACGTAACCTGAAGTAAACGCGTTGAGCAATTATCACAGTTGGAAAATATCACATCACAATAGGTGAAAATAGGTATAAACAACCTTTTCACAAGATATATGCATAAGCCAAAGCCAACTGGACAAAACTTTTTTATTATCCTAAGTGAATATAAACTGTAATTGATAAGCTGGCACAGAGAGCTTACATGATCATTCCACGTAAGTTTTGAATTCAATAGTAGTCCAAAGTTATTGACCGTTGGAACAAATGAGATTATAACATTGTCCAAAAAGAGCACTGAGCAATAAAGCTTTACTTTTATTTGGATTAATGGAAAATGCATTACTTTTGGCCCATGACGAAATATTTCTAAGATCTGCGTTCAGTCGCATAACGATCTCTTCTAATTCTAGCAAGTCACCACCAATATATAGTTGCAATTTAAAATATGGCAAGGTAGGTCGTTTATATAAATGGAAAAAACTAAAAGGTCCAACATTGATCCCTCAGGCACTCCCGCAAATACATCATTTATGCCAGTGTTTCAATTGAAACTGGTTCAAATTGTGACGTTTACGTTTTGTTTCAGTTAAAATTTGTATGGTGAATAAAATGCCAAAAATTTAACTTTTTATGCGGGTTTTTATTCGTTTGAGACATATACCGATTTTACACCGTAGATAGTATATTTGCAAAATAGTATAATACTATTTTGCTATCTGGTGTAAAACCGATGTTTTGACAGTATAATAGCAAAAATAAAATATAATATTTTAATTTGATAGCTATCAAATTTTAATACCTAATATATTTTATTTTATTGTAGAAGGAAAATTTGTGACAATGTATTGTTCATAAATTAGTCTAGAAATATTTATGTGTATTCGGAAATTATAATTTTTCATTATTTTGTTTTAATTTTCTGTTTTTTATGAATATTTTGTGCAATGTAAAACCGACTGTGACAGATGGTAAAATAGTATTATACTATTTTGCTATTATACTATCTACGGTGTAAAGCCAGTAATAGAAGAAGAAACCACTAGTTCTGTTAAGGGGCTCATATCTTGTACTACATCTCGTTGGGCAAACACACGTCACCATATACATATGTGTTTCCACCATACTTATCCAACAGCATTCTTCATTAGTTAATACGTTCAGGTATTAAATAATAAAGAAGCCGAAAATTTCGCAATTTCAGTTAGTTGTGATAATAGAGCAAGAGCTACAAATTTATTTTTGTAAATACGATTGCCCTGTGCTAAATGAAAACAAAAAAGGCTATCTGTGGCATAAACAAAATGTAGTGTCGCCGGGCGACCGACCCATTAAAAAAATCGATATTTTGAGTGTCTGAGAACCAAATAAAACTTACATGATATTATCGGCCGAGTCAAATAGAAGTGGTTACTATAATAAGCCGGTATTGCCGAAGTGCAATGGATATAGTGTGGAACCATTTTACAACGCTCATCATGATAAGCAAGTGTTTTTTATTAATTCCCCCCTGCCAGACAAACAAAGGGGTTGAAAAATATAACTCTACACGCACTTTGAAAAAAAAAATGGTGGAATCGTTTTAACTTCGGGTGAGTGCTTTTACAATAATATTTTTTTAGTAATCATTTACTAAAGATACATGTTAAACCGAAAGTGGTCTGACTGAAAATGTCTGAGATAAATTCAACATGTAAACGGCGGCTTGGCTGAAAGCAAAGATTATTAACAAGAAGATCAAAAAAATGATTAGATTCGGATTCAATATTTTTCAAAAAATAAGTTTTAAAGTGGATTTATATTATCAGTTCCTTTCAGTTCCTACTCGTATCGTGTCAGACATCATCAATTAATACTATCCGTACCTTTTAACGGTGGATTATTTATATTATCGGTTCCTTTCAGTTCCTACACGTATCATGTCAGACAAAAAAACATTGTTACATGTAATTTCTATGGGAGTATTCAGTAACCCACAAATTACTCGCTACCAAAAGTTTACACTGTTTAAGTATACAGCTCAGTTTATAAAAAAGGAAATAGAAATTTCGTGATTAAAAGATTCATCACACAAAGCCTTGGTTAAGTTTATAAATTTGCCAAGGTAAAAATAGGGACGAAGTAAGAGGAATAAATTGGTTTCTCCGATAGTTCGACACAACGATTTTTTATTAAAGCGTTATGAAAACTTGGTGGTGCGACATTCTAAAACGACAAAGACAAAATTATTAGAAGTAGCTCAAATCTATTGTCGTCTTCGATTCACATAAATTAATTGCAATTACATTAATTTCATGGATAAATTAAGTTTCAATAAGTGGTTCCGGGTACTGCGTAATTCCGTATAAGGCCCTTAATTTCGTACACAGAGCGAAGGAATCACCTTTTTTGCGACTTATAAAAAACACGTTTGTAAAAAGACTCAGGATCTGCTCAATATTAATTTATGCGATCCATAATTAATCGTGCACTAACGATATGAGCCTACACCATTTTACAACGTGATCACACCTACTATAACACACACTTATAACAAATATAAATTACCACATATTAAATATTACAAAAACTAAAAATATATCAATTAATACTTTTTGTGAAAAAATATACCCTATCCAGTGCCGAAGGATTTCCCTTGAGAAATTTCTGTGGGTTTTTTCTGGAAAACTGATCCAACACTGATCCTATGGATTGAAAGATCTGACCTGAGCAAATTTAAAAACAAACAAACAATATTTTTCAAGAAGTCAAAAATATACACACACATAAAAATAACCAGGCAATTGATTTTCTTGTTCGATTCACGGATTGATTTATGAAAGAGGTGGTAAAAGCGAATCGAAAACGACATATGAAAGCCATCATAATATTTCAAAAATTTATTAAAATTAAAAAAATTTCATTAAAGAAAACACATTTTTATATTTTGTGAGCCTAACTTCAATCCGTCAGTAATTTTAACAATTTTTTTAATACATATTAAGACGACTTTCATAAGTTCGAACTATTTTTTAATAATACTTTCATTGTAGGAATAACAATTTTGCCAAACATTGAAAAGATCGAAAAAATATAATGTCAATCCTTTTAGAAGCCGTTATTTATTTTATTTTATCAAAGAGAATAAGTTTTCCACAATGAATTTCACTTTTCTTTTATTATATCAAGGTGAGACTCGAAAAATTACAATAAGTTTTGATTGTTTACTATCACAATAAAACTGTTAATTAAAAGTTCTAAAATAACAAAAAGTTAAATCGTAATTTAATAACAAAAACTAGGTTCATGTTCAAAACGAAATTTTTAGTAACGAATAAGAAAATAAATATTCTATTTATACATATAAATGTAACCAATTTTTATACTACTCACAGATCGATTTCCATATAAATTTTGATGCACTAAAACATTTTTTGGGTATAACCATAATTAAATTCGCCAGAAGTTTATTTAGAATATAAGAAATGGTCAATTCGAATAAATTCATAATATTTTATTAATTTTGAACTAAATTTTGTTTGAGATAGATTGACTCCGTAAATTTTATATACAACCAACTATTATGACATGTTTTTTCTAAAAAATAATATTCCTGAAACAATGAATAAAATTAATTTTCTTACCGCCTGCTTGTTGATATGTAATTTTTTGCTTTTTATGATTACCGTCTCTATGCTTACTATCTTCGTCTTCAAGACAAAAGCTTTCATCCGTTATTTTAACGTCATTACTCAAATTACTCTCATTAAGAATGTTTGAGAAATCTGCTTTGGATTTTTTCATACCGAATCTCATAAAACTTCGCCGTTTATTCACCGGGCTTTTTCCAATCGTGTACTTATCGCTTGATTGTGATGTTGATAATACATTTGAATTACTGTTCCCCATGTTGGTATAATTTCCTTATGTACTACATACGAAGACCAATCACTTTTAAAGTTTAATACATAACACAGTTATTAATTATTTTAAGTTTTTTTTAAGATCTAAACTTTTCTTGCGTTTCGTCTTCATTTTATCTAACCGAATTAGCAAAACACTCTAATAAACCACCAAAATATTATTAATACCCTCAATTTATGTTTTTATGTTATTTTCTTGACATAAAACTTTGTGAAAAATCAATGAAAATTTTTTAATATATCCGTCAAATAAAGTTGGCGAACCTCACTACGCATGCTTATGAAAAGTGTTGGAAATCGAATAACTTTTATAATTTTAACAGAAAAATTATTAACTGAACCTTAACTTCAAATAAACTAAACTGATTCATTCAACAGAATGGAATACTTTTTTTTTTGTATTTTTATGTGTTTATTTAGTTGCGCCAGTGGTGGTGAGCGCAAAGTAAAGAAATAGTTTGTTAAGAATAAATAAGTCGAATAGTTTTACTTTTCATTTCAACTATAAATAAATTGATTATCTCATCGATTTTTTTAACCGTCAAAAAATAGTTTCGCTTTTACAAATATTTTTTGTTTGTTAAAATTACATAAACTTGTTATTAATTGATATGGTGTTCGAGATATACAACAATAAGTTACAAATAACCAATCCATTTAACATGCACAGAATAAACATAGGCAATATAGTCGTATACTTGTATTTTGTTGAGAAATTTACAACTATTGCACTAAGCAGAGGAATTAAATAACTCAAAAAATAATTCGAATTACATATTTAATTTAAGCTCAAACATATTTGATAGGAAAACAGAAGAAGTAACAACTTATACTGGCTTTACACCGTAGATAGTATAATAGCAAAATAGTATAATACTATTTTACTATCTGCCATAGTCGGTTTTACACCGCATAAAATATTCATAAAAAACAGAAAATTAAAACAAAATAATGAAAAATTATAATTTCCGAATACACATAAATATTTCTAGACTAATTTATGAACAAAATACAGTCACAAATTTTCCCTCTACAATAAAATAAAATATAAGAGGTATTAAAATTTGATAGCTATCAAATTAAAATATTGTATTTTATTTTTGCTATTATACTATCAAAACATCGGTTTTACACCGGATATCAAAATAGTATTATACTATTTTGCTAATATCCTCAGTATAAAATCGGTATTAGATTTTTAAATCGAAAAAAAATTGCGACTTATTTTCTTGAAAAAGAAATAACTCCAAAATAATTCAATTAGTTTTTTCTCAACAAAATATGTACGCTTATTATGGATAGTAGTTAGTAGTTACTAAGTAGTTACACTGTTATAGCATAATACAATTCCTGAGATATTTTCAAGTAACGTCGCATATTGACCTTCGTAGGTGTTAGATAAATGAGCGATAACAATAATTTTATCATTATAATTTGTTTGTTCTGTATTTTTTTCTTAATAATGCTTAATTTAATGATGCTGTAATAGAAATTTGCCCTGAAATAATCGAAATATGTATTGTGTATATTTGAAATATACGAGGGATCTACAAAAAATTCGCTAATACCGTAGACAGACAAAATTTATCGCGATTTTCATTTTCCCGATTGTCAAAAATCGCGTTCTGAAAATAAAATAATACTGTTTTTATGAAAATCGTGTAATGACAGATAGGGAAAACTCCTTTAATAATCTAGAATTCGCGATTTTTCGGTTTGTGCCTGTCTAGGGTATCAGTTAGTTAAAAAAAAAATCTCAACTGAATATCTTCAATTTTCTTCATATTTTTTAATTATTCTACAAAGAAGTTCACATAATTACGTAACGCTTCATGGGGGAGGAGGGAGTTTCATGATTTGCCACGATTTGTTATGGATAGGAGGGGGGAGGGGGGGGGGGGTGAACATAAAAATGTTACATAGCAGAACATTTTCAAACAAAACTTTAGTTTCAATTACTTCAACTAGGCCCATTTTTGTCGATTCTATCGAAATTCATTATGAAAAGCGAAACAAGTTTAAAATATCGTTTTTACTCCAAATTTTTCCAATTTGAAGGCAAGTTTATCGTTATTTCGGCATTTCTGAAGAGTTACGCAATAAGCGGTATTTAGAGAATAGATCATATCATTGATAGTCCGTTTTGTTAATTAAAAAATTCACTTTTACGTGAATATAAAAATTTAAAAATGTTTATACATTTATGTTACGTTACGCCTGGGAAGGAGGAGGGGTTCTGGAATATGTTACGATCTGTTACAAGGGGGTAGAGGGTCAAAAAAGCAAAAAACAACGTTGCGTAACATGTGAAGGGCCCTATTCCACGGATCAGAAAATTTATTTTGCAAATATCTTAAATATTCAAATACATACTAAATTATTCTGATATATTCCAGATTGATAAATATTTTATGAAGAGGAGAAATTAAGAGTTTTGCAATTCAATTTCGATCTGCGAGCATTGTGAAAAATAAATCATTTCTCAGTCATCTTCATCAGGCTGTAGCGACTGCTAGCCTGCATATTGTATTCATCTTAATTCTTTCCACTTTACCGATAAACTAAAATTAGTTAACAATGAAAAAAATGTTTACTTTTCTATAAATTTCTAAAATAACGAAAAAAAATTGTTGTTTGTTATGTTGGAAATTAATATAAACCTGCAAATCAAAAGTAAAAAGTTTTTTTCGTTCTGAATGCGCTGTTATTGGTAATTAAGAAGAAAAAATCCGTATGTTCAGTGGTTCACTGATGGCTTTTTGAGGGCCTATTTTTTTATTACCACCGAGCAGTGTAGTGTACAATTTTTCCTTGTTTCTCTAATAGCAAACAATCAAAGCAGACAAGGAAAAATAATGAACTGCACTGTACCGGGTGAATAAAAATACCTATATATCCATAAAATATCCGGATATTTTTGACAATTTTTTCCCTCGATAACTTCACTTTTATAAAATAACCGGATTTTTTTTTTGATGGCATGAGTGAAAGCCGTTTTTACTTGAGCTGTAGGTGTATACATTTTCTGGTGAAAAAATGAATACTACGAAGTTAGCAAAATATTACAATTTTTAGTTAAAATTAATTTTTGTTTTGGTTTATTGGTACCCTATTTAACTTTCTTGTTCTGGTTGGAAATAATCATAGATTTATAAAAACTATAGATTTGAAACAAAGTTTTTTCCCATATAAAATCTTCTATTTCAAGCGTAGATAGTTGGAGCAGGACGGATGTATACGGGTTCTTACGAATAATATATGGTTGCACTTTCTTTTATGTAAACAAACCATTTAGTTTTTATTCTTGTTAAAAAGTGGTTGTGCGTAGTTTTGTGAAAATTAAAAATTATCAAATAAAACAAAACAATTAAAAAAACTAAATATAGTTAATTATTATCTGTTATAAACTAATAAACAAAAATTATGAAAAATGAAGTGTTTAATAGAAAATGTCGTAACAATACTCATAACAATTTACCTGGAATTTCTTTTCACCAATAAGTTTTATTCTGGCTTAAAAAACTGGACTTTTAATTTATATTTATTACATAATTATCAAAAAACAAATGTTGCTGTTAAAAGTGTGTAAAATAATGCCGCGTTTTTAGAGAACTTATTTTTAATAATAAAATTAAAAAAATTATGGTAACTCTATTTAAAATTTTGATTTAAAAATAATTACAAGTGTATTTCCATCTAAAATAAAAATGTTTTTTAAACTTTAATTGGTTCATTTTAAGCAACCCACTTTATTCTAATCCATTGAATAAAATTCTAAATACGGTCCTATTATATTTTAGTCTTTCTCTTTTTCGCACAGAATGAATATTCGATGCTTGACGTTTGCTTATTTCAGCTCTATTTATATAACTCTATGGAAATAATTCAAATTCAGCTCATACAGCTAACTTCGTGGTGTACTTTTTTTCACCAGAAAATGTAGCATGTAGACAGCTTGAACGTGTAATTCTTTTTATTACATATTTTAATATTTTTTTGTTCAAATCAGAGCTTTCTTATATTATTTTAATTTTATATTTTTCAATTCGCAGAAAATTTTGATTTTTTTTACGCCAATAAAAGAAGTAATTTTCAGCTGTCAAAAAAACTCCGAAAAATCCAAAATATGTAGAGTTAAAAATAATATACTGATCTTTATGTGCGCTTTGCGTGTTACGTTGGAAAATTTTAAATCCAAACCTAAATCTAATCCATTTCACTTGTTGTATTTACATTTACATACTTACCTGTCTCTATTTAGAATAAAAAAATCATGATAAGAATGATTGCAAAAATCTAAAAGTTGAATTTTTAAAATACAAATGCTGTGTTTCTTATTTCGGATCTAATCGATCTGAGTACTAAAAAGTTATGTAAAAAATACAGTAGTAACGTAAGGCAAATCCATACAAAATTTAGTTCATTGAGCATAACTAAAACGAGTTAGTATGTTTATTTTATCTATTTTCATATTAGACAAAAAGAGATGAATATATTGTTTTTTTATCAAAAAATAAATAACAAATTTTTGCAGTTGCTGTCACATCACATCCAGAAATCAAAATTAGATTGTATTCGTATTGTGATTGAGCTCGTTGATAAAACGAAAGTAATAACAAATTTTCAAAAATTAACAATTTATCTTATTTTCTTAAGTAATTTATTATTAAACTTTACTTAATTCTGTTTCAAATTGAATAAATTAGCAAGGGCTATTGAAGACATAGGGCTTCAAAGACGTCATAAATTAAAACAGTGACAAATCTTAACCTCAAAATTAATGTTGTGTTGTTGAAAAATCGACAAGAAAAAATTAATCTATAAAAAGAAAATTTTACTGATTTTTAATTTGTTGTTTATTTTGGATTAGTTACAGAAAAATAAGTTATTTTATGTTAAACAAGTGAATTTATGCAACACAAGTTTTTTTTTGCTTAAATTATTATAAAATATGACAATATTATACTTTACTGTTTACTAAGTACTTTACAAATTTAATTTAGTGCAAACAGACTGCTCAATTTTTAGTGTGTGTGATTATAAGTTTTTTACGTAATCACATTTTTTATTTTATTTTTTTTATATTATTAAAAAATAAAATTATTAGTTAAACCAGTAATCAGTAAAATTTATCAATTAAATTGCAAAAAGTGAATTAAAGGAAATGTCAAATCGTGAACGTGACACTGTTATACATCTAATTGCTGGAGGGTGAGTACCCCTAACGAGTGTTTGCGAACTTGATTCCTATAAATTGCTTGTTTATAACATAACCATATAACACACCTAATTTAGCTTTTTTATTAAATTAATACGCAATTGCGATTGATAGTTGTTGTTGGATAGTTTTGTTCATTTTGGGTTATAATACTTACGCGATTTATAAATAAACATTTTGTTGTATTTTTAATATGTGCAGAGTGCAGGGAATGTAGAGATTCTAGCGCATTACAGTTTAAATTGATTCAAGGCCTTCATATGGCGCCACATTTCTTTATCAGTTTACATTCAATTTCAATTCTACCAGATACTTTTTAGTTATGTTACAAACAATTTTTTGGTCAGCTCATTGGTTCTTCTAAAGCGTGAAAAACACCGAGCAGCAAATTTAAATATGTATATGTTGATTTGCTTATGTATTCATAGATAGTCGTATGTTAAGCAAAATTATAAGAAATTTTTATACAAACATTTAAATATTTGATAATAAGCGCGTTTTTTTATTCGCTCCGGATAGCTGCTATCGAGAGCCGTCATTTTTCTACCCCTAAATTTAAATTTGACGCGCTATTTATTGGTAAACTATACTTATTTAACATCAAACTATCATTTTTAATTCAATTGTTTACCAAAAACTTGATATAAAAAATATTTGGCTCTACCTATTTATACGGAGCGCTATCCGGAGCCACTTTTCGCTATATGACGGCTCTCGATAGCAGCTTCGTAACAACGAAAATTATCCAAATAATTGGATTGGAAGAAATGGTCCAATTCATTGGCCTGCAAGATCCCCCGATCTTACGGTATTGGATTTTTATGTATGGGGAAGGATGAAGGCGCTTGTATACTCCAAAGAAATTGAAACAAAAGAAGAACTTATACAACGAATACACACAGCAGCACAACAGATAAGGGAAGAATTACCAAGAATTGAAATAACCAAAGGCATACTTAAACGAATATTAGCATGTATTCAATCACAAGGAGGACATTTTGAGCACCTTTTATAATTCCTCGACCCAAACTTTGTATTGAGGGATTGTAGAGGAGATCATGACAAATTAAAATTAAATAAACAAAAGAAAAAATTCTAACGGTTTTTTTGAGAAAAACTCGATTTTATAAAAAACAAATATTTTTTTTTTTTACTTTAAATCACCATAGCTCTCAAACGGATGCAGATACAAGATAACCACTTAAACCTTAATAATAGCCTATACGATTACCAACCAAATAAGACTAAGTTGGTTGCTCTCCGATAAATATTTTGGAAGTTACAGTTTAATATTTGGGTGTACTTTTTTCCTGAACCAAATTTTTTAAACACCCTGTATCTCAAAGGATATCAAAAATGGATCCCCCCTTCACATACGATTTGTTTCTCAGAATGAACCAAGGAATCACCCCATGACGGATCAGCATCCCAAACCCGGACACCCTGTATTTACTCTAGTGTTGTAAAATGTCCAAAGTAGACTGTCTCATGCGTACCGCAAAGTGAAATTCAGCGATGAAATTTTTATTTTCGTTTTCGCTTGTGTCACTTTTATATGAGAAATGTCATTTCACTTCAGCAGCGTACCGGCCTATACTCTAAAAAATTTGCGTTATATTACAAACACTGGGCTATTATATACATATAGATTAGGATTTTTATTTTTGTCTGTATTCCCGGTTCCCAAATATGTTATATTCAAGAAACAGATAACACAAAAACTTAGAAATTTAATCACGAAATAACTTGTGGAAGAAGACAAGTAGAAGATAAATAGTTAGATACATTCACTGATTTCAGAAATGCAATAATCCAAAAAGGCTCTTCCTATGTATTGAAAGCAACAACAAAAAAATAAACTAAAATTTTCCAATTCTTTGTCATTTCTTGAAACATGATTTGAACCGGGTCAGATCGAAAGCCAAGAAATACCGCTATTATGTATATATTTATTTATAAATAAGTATAATATACAAAATTGCGGTATTTATAATATGTTATATTATTGTATAAATATTGTGATACTTCTTTTAACTTATCAGTTCTTTTTTCTATCTGTAACTACAATAAATTACATAATATTTTGCTTAGTAAATTTTGAAATTTGATAAAGTGTCTACCGGATATTTTTCTCATGTTCATAATATACGTAGAAGACAACCTCGAGTAAGTTTATTAACTTAGAAATTTTTGAAATACTCCAAGTCGTATTTATGTATTTGGCAATTTGCTTTGGACCAATTTGCAAACATTTTAATCGATTCATATGAACACATACTGTCTGCAAGATTATAAAGGGCTTAATTATAATAAGAAGATTTTATTTAAAAATTATATTTTCTTTTCATATAAATAATAACCATTATAATAGCTATTAAATAATTTATTGATTTAAAAAGAAAATATGAAATTGGATTTTGCTATTTTTGAAAAAAAAAAAAATTCTTTTAAAATCAAATTTATTTTTAGACTGTTTCAACGAAATTTATTTTGTTGTCTTATATAATAAGCACGGGGCACGAAATTATAAAAGCAACTTTAAAAACTTTGGCCATGATGCAAAGCTTGATCAGCTTAAAAATCACTAAAAAATATACAAAGAAGTTAACTTCATGTATGCCTACTTATATTGTTATTTTCACATTATTTACTAGATTGTGGAACAAAGTTTATTAGATTTTAAATCCAAATACTACATGAACAAGATAATTTTGTTTATTTACAATACAATTTTATAATCTCTTATTAAATAACTAGATTTATTGTCCTTTTGTGCATTCATTGCAAAGTAATAAAAATCGCAAGCTCTGAATTTGAGATTATAAGGCGATTCTTGAAAATTCCAGTTTTTATTTACAACTTGCAATTAGATTAAAACAGAAAATAAACGAGAGCTCAGCCGCAGAGCAAACGCAGCAATCTATCATTCAAAGAAAATATTCTAAAAATAAATATTTTAAATAACGTAATGATTAAAAACTATGACTTGTAAATTAAATATACATATTCCATTCCCTTGCCTAAAGCCAGTTTAATCTAACTTTTTTGTCTTTTATAATTTAAACAAACTCGCTGACCCATTGTCTATTTATTCAATAATAATGTATCTGCCAATTTTTGATACAATCCAATGTAATATTTTCTTAAACCCATTTTCTTTAGTGAGGAGGTATCTACCTACGTTTCGTTTATCACGTACACCTGCTTTGCTGCTAAATTTTTACTTACTATTTGCTAACATGTTGTTATGTTGTGACATAAGAAAATTAATCGTTGTGAAAATTTAAATTGATTTAATGAATAAATATTGTAGGTCCCGCAAGGTAGGTATCTTATGATGTTACATTGCAATAAATTGATAATGTGTTATAAGTTACTATTAATTGATATGAAATGAAAAAAAAATGGTTTTAATCTAACAAGGTATACATTAAAACACGCGTCTCCCTCGTATCTCTATTGCTAATTTACGTAATTATTAAAGTTAATTAGCTGAAACTAGTAAATGTATAATTTATGTCCATGAAATAATCAATTTGACATGTCAAAGGGTTTGCTTATTGCACATAAAACAAATTTTCGAACAAACAAGATTTTGTCAGATTTTAGAAGCCAAAATTTTATAAACACAAACCATTACGTTAATTGAAATGGGTCAGTTGTAATCTGACAATAATATATAAGTTCATATAGCTAGAATTTTAAGAAGAACGTTATTTTTGTTTCTCTAAAATTGTGAAAACATAAATCACTGAAACTGGTTCGAACTGAATCGACGAAATCATATTGCGTTACAAAATGATAAGGAATTTATAAAATTATAAAATTTGAACTTTTAGGTCGTGATAAGCTTTTTTCGTTGTCTTAATGCTGTTACTCTCCTCAGTTCTTTTGTGTATTGTTGTGCCCGTTTTATATTTTGTCCAAAATTTTCCACTGGCAATTTAATCTATATTTTTATTTATTTATCAATCTTTTTGGTATGCGTCGCGAATTAATTACATTTTTAAATAACGTAGCAGGAAAAATTAGCGCGAGAAATTTCGAATATATTTTACTAATTAACATTGATTTGCTAAATGATAGATTCAATTTATCAATAAGTAAGATTTGAAATATATCTGGATAAATCGGGTCTGCACGCAACAATTGGTTAAGTTCATTATCGGTTTATGTCCAAAGTAAACGCAATTCATTTGAGGAAAGTTTTTTCCGATTTGCGAATGTAAAATTTGCACAACGCATTTAAAAAAACATTTAGGTACACTTATTTTGGTTGAGCAAAATCACAAACAAATAAGTTAAACTGAGACGTGCAACGACATTAGAAAGGTCAACCATTTTATTTGTTATCATTTCATAGTTGCAATCTCACAAAAAAAAAAACTCACGCAGCAATTAAAGCAATTTCCCGGTGATTCCCTTGCAATAATTTTTAAATTTTAAGTAACCAAAATACGAAATGTTGTTCACACCAATTCTATCTACGAGTATTTTAAAGAAAATAAATTTTCATCATTCGCTTTATTTTATGTTGGTCGCGTGGGCATATTTTTTTTTTATCAAATAAAATATTTTCACAACAACAATTAGTCATTGTTGTGTCCGCATATTAAGTGTGTTTACATCCAATTTATTTACAAATAATTTACACGGTAATCATGTGTAAAGGTTGCGGTTGGTCTTTATCTTATCGTGATGATAATTTACCATTATAAAATATTTTCCATACAGCACTGACCTAAATAATATGGCACACGACGAGCACGTAACCCGCTGTACCATGTATTGACAAAAAATATACATAAGCTTATTTGGAAATTTTCCAACATCAACCATACAATCGCGAAAAGTTTAATCAATACGAGTTAAAATTAAAAATCAAACCTCGGTCGTATACGATTATCATACATATACCATGAAGAGTATGACGACATAATATACTTATACATATACTATCGTAAAAACCGAAAAACAAAAATTCAACCTTCATATTTATCATGTAACACGCGAGACGCACGTGAAAATTTGCAAAATCAGCAAAAATTTCAGTGAAAATACTAATTTACACTACAAATACCTAACGCAATTAAACCAAATTTCGATTTTGCCGGTGTATTACTTAACGAAGTACTCGTATTTTGTTTTTTATATGTAACGTAACGACAAAATCCATATTGTCAAGAAATTCAGTTTAATAAAATCGAATTCTAGTAAACTACTGTTATCTTGCGGTGTAACCCAAATGAAACTTTATCTAATTAATTTGCAACAATCATGATTGAAAGACGCGAATGAGAACCATAAATAAAATTTCTAACTTGCAATATGATTTGAACAATAGTACTGCTAGACTTAAAAAAAATAATAAGAATATTTGTTTTATTATTTATTTTAAGATTTTGATAATAATATAGAACTAATACTTTTATATGTTCACTTATAGAACTGCTGGAACTGTCGGTGCAATTGCAACATGTCCACTAGAAGTTGTTAAAACACGGCTTCAAAGCTCAACCGCCTTTTTGCCTAGTCCAACATCTAAGCTCCATGATAATGGCAACTCAAATTCAACATCCGAAGCATTATTGCGACCGGAACAAAGGCGGAAATTATCTACGAGAATTTTACAAAAACCAAGACCACAGATAATGATTTCGCACTGTGGAATATCATCTGCGGCCAAATCAATGAGTATTATGCAATGTTTAAGGTATGATGTTTTACAAATTAGTTGTCTGGCTAATTAGCCAGTAAATATAATAAATTACAAGTGGCGCCTAACGTCTGGAGACATAATTAGATGTGAAGCTTTATAATATTTTTTGTTGTTCTTTTTAGACATATAGTACAAAACGAAGGACCAAGAGCGCTATTCAAAGGGCTCGGACCTAACATTGTGGGTGTCGCTCCATCTAGAGCATTATATTTCTGTTCCTATTCCCAAACTAAACATGCTTTAAATAACTTGGGAGTTTTACAACCCGATTCACCAATCATACATATTTTATCGGCTTCGTCAGCCGGTTTTGTGTCATCATCAGTGACAAATCCAATCTGGTTCGTTAAGACCAGGTTACAACTAGACTATAACTCTAAATCACCATCAACTGTCGGTGAAGTTATATCAAAAATTTATACCACTTCCGGGATTCGAGGATTTTATAAGGGTATAACAGCCAGTTATTTCGGAATTAGCGAAACCGTAATTCATTTTGTGATTTATGAGGCGCTCAAAGCTAAAATGGTAGGTACATTATTTTAAATAGAAAAATGAACTAGACTTTATGGATTGTTATTTGTTATTTAGATTGAATTGCGCGAAATACATCCAAGCGATGGTAAAACATCACGAGATTTTATGGAATTTATGTTAGCTGGTGCGATATCCAAAACAGTTGCATCTTGTATTGCCTATCCACATGAAGTGGCACGTACACGTCTGCGTGAGGAGGGAAATAAATACCGTTCTTTTTGGCAGACTATCTTCACAATATTAAAGGAAGAAGGAAGATTTGGACTATATAGGTAATATAATTGAAAGATTAGAATCTAATTGACTTTTTTTGTTTAAGGTCGTTCTGTTCACTGTGTTTTGTCTCTGTTGTGCATCATAATTCTAACAAACATATGTATACTAATATATTTGGTATTAAAAATTCCAATGTGCTTTGGATTGTGTAATTATTTTAATTATACAAATTTTTCATTTTTAATCTAAAATTTATTAATTTTTAGAATAAAAAAAATTCCGCTTTATAAATATGTGTTCGCTTGTTGTGTGTGTCTCACAAAAAGTCATTCATATCTGGTACTTCATTTTTAAATTAATTTGTTTTGTTTAAAATATTAGATTAAAATTAACAAAATAATTTTGTAAAAAAAATGTATATTAAACACAAATATTTTTTCTTTTTTTTTTTTTCCCCCTTTTTGGATGTGTTTGTTATAATAATTTTAGGGGTTTGGCCACACAACTAGTGAGACAAATACCAAATACGGCGATTATGATGTCGGTTTACGAGGCTGTGGTGTACATGTTGACCAAACATTTCAACAGTGATTTTTATGTACAAGAATCGTCTTCGAGAAGTGTAAATTAATATTGATTAAGGTACTTAATATCTATGTGTAAATAAATTATTATTTCATAAATAGTGTTGAAATACATATATAAATTTCATAAATTTATAATGGATTTATAGAATTAAATCCGTTGAAATGCGCTACCTGACTGCGAACTAGTTATCTAGCATCTGATGGTGATTTACGATAAATCGGTGAATTAGATTATTTTGTTTAGAACTTAACTGAAGTGGTGTTAATTCTGTAAATACGATGATAATTACAGAGTTTTTCATTTAACCACAGTACAGCTGGGATGAATAACAATCAGTTTGGTTGCGGAATTAAGCTCGCGGTTATTAAATAACTGTAATGCATACTTATTGAAATATTTTAACTTTTAAATATTTGAATACAACTGTGTCCATTTGAAGAATTAATTTAAAATTCGTTAATATATACCGGGAAAATTCCTTATTTCAATTATCAAAATTTGGTCATTAAAAATAAAATACAAAAATTAAACTACTTATTTTACAAATATTACCATAGTTTATTTCATTAAAATACTTAAGTTTGTTATAAATCAAAAAAAAAAGGAAAAATCGAATCGAAATGAAGGTAAGCTTTTTAAGGTAGCCATAAATAAACCACAAACTACAAATCCTCTTATTTCATAATGTTGTACGCGACGCGCTAAATTAGTAAAACTTAGAATTGTTTGCTTCGTTTATTTAATTTATTCATTGGTACCATATAAAACCACCAGTTCAGTTTAATAATTTATAAGAATATTAGAATTAATTATATTTCTATATTATATATAACGAAAAGGCTGCTAATTAGTTTATAATATTATTACCTAATTATTGTTTAATAAAATATGTCTCTTTGGTATTCTGATTAATAATAATTAAATTAAAACATATAAAAGCACAAAACTATATCCTTATTACAATTATAAGATTACGATAATTTTTAAGTTTAATACCCTTTAAATAATTTATTTAAATACTTTATTCAAAATATATAAAGAAAAAATCGTATCTGTATTATTAATTTATATTTTTTAAAGTTGAAATTGAATATAGTTGTAGTAAACAAAGTGTAAAAAAAATTTAAATAAAACCGAAATTTAATTATTTTTATAAAAAATATGATGTATTTTATGGGATGCATGATATTTTGAAGGAATTTATTTACGCTGCGTATTTCTTTAAAAAATATTTCTTAACAGTTTCTGTTAACATCTAAATTGTAAATTATGCAATTATTTAATTAATCATCAAAATATTGAACGAAATCTCAATTAATATGAAATGTAAACCCCTTTTAAATTCCTGATAAGAAATAGGATAATGACACAAAAAATTAAAATTTGTATTTTTTTTTTTTTGAATTTACAAAAAATTGCCGACTTATTTCGATGATATTATTTTGTATACCATCATTTTCTAGGAATGAGGGAGGTTTACGAATATCTAGCAGATTATAATCTTGAGGAAATTAACTGAATGAAGGAATCAAGATGTCAAATTTTTCGTAAATCCAATAAAAAAAAGAAACAAATTTTAAGTTTAAAATAATCATTTTATTCAACACAAAACCACTAGCCTAATTTCATTAATAAAATAATATATTTATAAAATGTAGGTACTTAATATGAATTTTTTTTTATGAATTTCCAGAAACTATATGCTTTATGCCAGAAATTGTGGAAATATATTAATTCCATTTACTTTATGTTTATGCTCAAATTATGTTTTATTTACAGAATTTTGAGATATATATACAATAAAGATAATTTCATTGTTAGTAAAAATTAAATGGGGAACCTACATACATGTATTACCTATTTGAACGTCCTCAAGATATAATTCTGTGCTCAAGAATTAAAAGGGCATAAGTGACTTATGCCCTTTTAATTCTTGCGTTTTTAATTTTTTAATTTTCAATTAATTACTTTTCATATCAATTTTTTTGTAATATCAAAGAGAATAAGATATCCTACTCTCTTTGATATTACCTTAAAAATTGGAAAATAAAGAGGTTTTAATTGAAAATTGAAAAATTAAAAACGCAAGAATTAAAAGGGCATAAGTCACTTATGCCCTTTTAATTCTTGAGCACAGAATTAATCACAAAAATTGCGGTTCAAAGAGAGATGAGTAAAGAAAAAATCTTTTATGAAAATGCGGTTCGTTTCATAATACAAATTAACACCAGAAATTATGGGAATTATTTTAAGCGCCAGATATATTCTTACTCTCTCTTATTAATTCCATTTACTTTATGTGTTAACACAAAATAATTATATTTATGTTTTATATGAATATTGCAACTTAAGGGGAACTTATTTGTAATAACCGCAATTTTTATAAAAGAAAAAAGAGAGGAAATATTTAGCTGGAGATTGCCTCTTTTCTTATGTATCAAAATATTTTACCAGAAGTAAGCAACAATAACCAAATTATTGGAAAACTATTGTATTAACCAAAAGTCCAATTTAGCGATTTTAATGGCAATCCAACCAAAATCCAGTAAAAATTCAGCTTGTCGACATATAAATGACAAAATTAAGTTGAAAGAAAAAGGTGCTGAGTCCCTGAGGAGATAATGTCCCCTTAATCAAACAAACATTCCGGCTGTTCACACGCAGTTAACACTGCAACACATCATTTCCTCGTTTCTTACCTCTTTGCCTATAAACTACTTTCCCCCTCCTGTTAGTTTATTGACAAAGAGGTAAGAAGCGAGGAAATGATGTGTTGCAGTGTTAACTGCGTGTGAACAGCCGGATTTGATTTATGAACAAGAACAGAAGTAAATAAATAAATCATAGGCTAATGTAATTTTTGTAAAGACGTTTTTGTTACGGTGGATTATACCGTAGGATTTGCTTAAATCGTGTTTGTTCCGACCACATGAATCATAAAGAAATTTTTACTGAATTGAGCTGAGTGATTTTTCACAATAAACAATTTTCCATGTACATATGTTAAATAAGAACTAAAACGTCGATAAAAAATAGTAAGTACATATTCTAATTTTATAATTGCTGTATTGCTTTGGTAAATTTACAAAAAAATGTGTTATGTATAAAACAAAACATGATTTAACTAAAACAAAATATTTTAGATTTTAAAAAACCAATTTTTAGTTATCCGATACTTGTCGCTAGCAAAAACTCATATGAAACCCAACAAAAAAATCTTAGCGTGTTGCTTTCGACGAATCTAAATAAACTAAAACTTGTTTTTCCACAGTTATATTAAAGAGTGGTGTTCAATAAAATAGCACACGGTGATATTTTTGCAATTTCTTAATTAACAGTGTCGATATAAACTTACAATTATATACGAAAAAGGCTACATGAATTAAAAAAGGCTGAATTAAAAAAGGTATTTTTTCTGAATTTAAATAAGCGTTTTTAATTCATTTTAAAAATGAATTAAAATCAGAATTGAAAAAGAAATAAAAAAGTTTGACAAAATGAATTCTTAATTCATTTTCAAAATGATTCAAAATGAAATAATATAAGCCTTTTTTATTTCGTTTTGGAAATGAATTTAGATATATGAAATTTTGATTTCGTATTTTCATTAATGAAAACGCGAATAATAAAAATTAATAATTAATAGGTAATTTTTCATTAATGAAAACGAGATATTTTAATACATTTTTAATTATTAATTATTAAAAACGTTTTAAAATATCTCGTTTTCCTTAATGAAAAAATACTTAAACGAATTAAGATTTGTTTTTATAAAATGAAATAAAATAAGCCTTTTTTAATTCATTTTCAAAATGAATTAAGGTATTTGTTTTAAAAATGAAATAATATAAGCCTTCCTTAATTCATTTTTGAGTTTTGTCATTTTCCTAAATCGCTTTTTTTAATTCATAATTTAAAACAAAAAAAAAATGAATTAAAATAAGTCGCAGCTGTTCATACAAAAATCAACTTTTTTAATTCATTTTTAAAGAACTTTCTTAATTCAGCCTTTTTTAATTCGGTACCCCTACGAAAAACCATATTTAATTTATAAAAAAAATAATCAAACTTTATTTTACAAAAAATTCGTTCAAATAATAGCACAGTTAATTTCAAAATTCATTTTCAGTATTGTTTATGTAAGATTAACGATGAATAATAACTTAGTCTTGTGAACTTTCTTTCGAACCACTTCTCTGCACTGCCAAGTTTACAGAGGCCACCACCTCCTAGCATTTGTGAACGGTTATTTTTAATTAATTTCTGTTTTCCATGTTGTTCTGTTTTCTGGTTCTGATCCGGTGACTGCTTCGGCCATTGCACGATCTCCATTGTATGATTGTTAAACTAACTAATATTTTGTTCCCTCTAGGTATTCTTTAGGGCCGTTTTCTTGCTGAAAATACCGGACTGGTGGCTTAGCCGAACATTAGATTAGAACGACGCAGAAGGTTGTACCTTATGGCTAGGTCCTCTGCTTACGAAAATATATATTTATTTTCGTCGTACACCTTAAATAACACTGTATTTTCAAATATATAATGTAAATCTTTTATAGAACACAAACAAAACAAATAATCAAACCTGTTAAGTTTAGGTTAAAGTTAGAAGTTTAGATTGAAGGTTTGATTATAATTCAATCCTTTCGTCACACAGAATTGCATGCAAAAGATGAATCTGCTAGGTCTTACCAAAACACCGCTACACGTTAATTGGCATTTTAAAGTTGTTTGAAAATAGTTTGGAGTAAATGATCATTTTGCAATTGTTCAAATTATTTTATTTACCAACACATTCGTCACTCCAACATCACATCGTTTCCTTAAAATTGATATCACGTTTGTGACACAAAATTATATTAAATATGTATAGAAATAGTTTTGTAGTAGTTTCTGATACGATTATTTACGATGTGGTTGAATTTCTAGGAGTAACCGACCATATTTGTCTCAAATACTTTCACTGGGAGTCTAATCGTAGCACATGTATTAATATGTGAGTTTCCCCTTGTTATTATTGGCATTATTTTTTAATAAGCGAATTTCTACCAAAGTTGAGTTGCGAACATTCTTAAGCTCCAAAAGCACGATTAAACAGAATTTATTCATGGTAGCGTTTTTCGAATTAATAGCCATAAATGTTGAAAAAAAAACTAATAAATTTAACGTTTTATTGATAAATTTTCTGCAACCTTTTTGGTGATTGTGCATTAATTTGTGTTTTATTGGATATTCAATTGCAGTCAGCTGCTATCGTGTATGTCGACTGAAATATTGTTGTGACATGTTAATGATTTGTACGTACATTTAAATAATTGTAATTACTTCTACTTCCTCGAAATCAATTTTAAAACAATCGATTCCCGATTAATCCAAATATAAACAGTTTAAGATTCAAATTGTAAATGTTCCACATCCGCAACGTACAAAGTTTATTTTTTCAATCTTTTTATTCTCAAAAATATATTCATATTTTATTTATTCAATTTATATAGTTTAAATCTTTTAATTTACAGTTAATTTTATTTATTAGACTTAATTACTACAAAACAAGAGACAAATCGGTTATACTTAAATTAAGCTTAAAATCTAGTCTATAAAAAATTAAATAAAATAGAAAAAAAATTCTAAAATGAGAGTGAAAATGATCTTTAGATTAAAAAGCTGATACTGATCTTTAGAATTTAATTGTGAATCAAAAAAATATAAAAATATTTTAAGGGTTTAAATCATTGGTCTCAAACAGGTACTAATAGTTTTGTTCGTTATTTAATGTGTTTGGAGGACGGAAGTTTTTTTTTGGGAAGTGAAAGTCTAATATTTGTAGTCTTACTTTGGGAATTTTACAACAATGCCGTGTATTTTCATTCCGGAATGAATAGTTTCAAACTAAGTTCTTGTAGGTATAGAATTATTCTAGCAATAATTTTAAAAAGTTTTATTGTTTTTTATTTAATTTTTAATGTCAACTAATAAAAGTAAAACGTAAATTATTTTCGGCTTTTATTTGTAGCATAATTTGCTTCATCAATTACTGTTCCAATTACCAAAGTAAGACGGCAATTATATAAAAGAGATTCTATTTAGAGATTTACTATATTAGTTTTTAAATAATCAGTCAAAATTTGTTAGAACTGACTAAACGCAATCGTCTTTTGTTTTATTTAGATATTAGATTCTGTGCTGATATTTTGCAGGTTACCAGCTGGTCTAGACATTAGATTCTGTGCTGATATTTTGCAGGTTACCAGCTAGTCTATTTGACTCGCTCTTTACTGTTCTTCATTGTGATCTCAGGCCGGTACATATCGCACATGACATAGAAAAGACTCAAAAAATTGAGTTTTTGATATAATTCGTCAAAAAGATGCGGAATGATCGATTTGACAATCTGACATAGTGGCATTTTCATATTTATTTTACAAAGCGAGGGAGAGAAATAGTATAGTAAAAAATCGAAATTAGCACTTTTCTTTTGCTCTCCTGAAAAATTTGAAATTTTGAGTTGTGTCACTATTCTTTGTCATGTGCGATATATGGATTTCTTTGAATGAATTCTTTAAAAGAGACAAAAGCGTGAGTGCTGAATCGTAGCATTTGCATTTTTGCGTTTTCGCGAAGTTTTCAAAAACTCCCATTTGTTACTCTAAATTTACTACTTAGTGTGGTAAATTTTGTACAGTTTTTCGTCTTATCTAGATTCAATAAATTATTAATGGATAGTAATACATAATGTAATTAAATAACTTAACCCGTTAATTAAATTTAATCAAAATAAATATTCTTGTTGTAAATTTAATAAATTAAAAAAAAAATATTGGTTGCATGAGTTGCGCTTGGCCCAGTTAACATTCCATCATTGCTGAGGATTCAGTCGAATGAGTAGTCTTGAAATGTTTATTCAAACTGCTCGATTGTGTAAAACGCTTATCACAAATTGAACACGCATATCTTTTCTCACCCGTATGCATTGGCAAATGTCGTCTTAATTTACTTGAGCTGCTAAAATTTTTGTTGCAAATCGAGCACGGGAATCGTTTTAAAGCTGAATGCACTCGCATGTGATCGTTCAATTTCATCGGGTTTTCAAACTTGATCGAACAAACGTTACACTGATTGTCCGGATTGGGGAGTGAATGAACCCGCATATGTAAATTTAGACTTACCGCTTGTGAAAAACATTTATCGCAATCTTTGCATTTGTAGGGCTTTTCGCCCGTATGTGTACGAATATGGTCCTCGATTGAATTGGATTTTTTCAATTCCTTACCGCAAATTTTACAGATGTATTTGTTGTCAGACTCAATGAAAAGTTCCCGCGCATAATTACTATCTATATCATCGACACTTTGCGGTAATTTAGCAGATGCCCCTTGGCTCAACATTATTAAATCCCCATCCAAATCACCACCATTGGCTGAAGCAGAAGCGAGTGCCGCTGCCTCTTTCGCTTTTTGAACCGCTTCCATAGCTGCGTTTTCTTCTTGTAATTTTTTCAAGCTATTAAAAATTTGTTCCTGAAGAACTTTAAATTCATCACTGCACAAAAAATCGGAGATCGCGAAAAGCGTGACCCCTTCAAATTGGCTATTCAACTTATTTGTTTTGATTTGAATTGAATTTTTATTATTTGCTGATGTTGCCATATTTGTTTTTATAACTGACTGTGGGTGAACAAAATTTCTTCTTACGTCGTCTTCTCGCTCTTCTTCTTTATTACCTCCTCTTCTTCTCTGAACACAAACCAAAATAAAGCACACACAAAAAAGAAATTAGGTTTTGTCCTACAAAAATGATGAGAAAAATTTTTGTTTCAAATTTTTATTTCAAAAATTCACCGGAATAATTTTACTATTTCAAAATACTTATTAATCTTCAAGTAAACTGAGATTTAAACTTTTATTTGCGATAAATTTTAAATTAAAAATAACGAAATTAAAGAAAAAAATGAAATAAAAATTGTGTTGAAAGAAAATTATGCCTTTTCAGCTTTTTACTCCATTTTTTCTTTGATTCTATTTGACATTCATGACGAAAACAATTTGTAACAGTAAAATTGTACTAGATTTTGCAGTAATAATTAAATAAGCAGGTGTAATACAATGGGGAAGCATTGCGCGTATTTTTATGCGGATGCAGAATTTTTACCAATGATGACAAGTTTGAACGAAATTCGTTTTGTCGTTAAAAAATGATGAGAGGGTTTATCCTGGAGGTCAACTATCACCATGTACCGAGTTCAAACAGGTTTAGGTTTTGTTGAGTTGAAAAACATTTGTTTTTAAATTTGCTCAGGTCAGATCTTTCAATCCATAGGACCAGTGAGTTATATTTTTCCAGAAAAACCCACAGAAATTTCTCAAGGGAAATCCTGGGGCACTGAATAGGTTATATTTTTTTCACAAAAAGTATTAATTCTTATATTTTTAGTTTTTGTAATATTTAATATGTAGTAATTTTTATATTTGTTATAAGTGTGAGTTATAGTAAGTGTGATCACGTTGTAAAATGGCGTAGGCCATAACCTCGTAGGCTCATATCGTTAGTGCACGATTAATTATGGATCGCATCAAATAATATTGAGCAGATCCTGAGTCTTTTCTACAAACGTGTTTTTTATAAGTCGCAAAAAAGGTGATTCCTTCGCTCTGTGTACGAAATTATGGGCCTTATACGGAATTACGCAGTAACCGGAACCACTTATTGCGACTTAATTTATCCACTTTTTTTTTTTGGTCCGCTCCGTAACGCGTACAAAACGAGACTGATCTTTCTTCTGTGGTAATACTTGATTTGTAAAGTAGTGTAGTGTAAGTGTAGAATAATTCTTAGTTATGTTTTTGTTTGCTTTTGAATTAATGTATGACTAGTGGTGACAACTAGTGATAAATATCAATATAAAAACCACCAAAATTGGTTATACATTGGTAGCCATTCGAAAAATGAACATTGGGCAAATCGTGTAGACAGTCAAATTTTATTTCACCATTTGTCCAATATTTGACAAACCACATTGGGCCAATGTTTGTCGACATTTACCATTCGTGTAGCCGCGGCTTAATACAAACACATAAGCGCCTGACTTCGCTTCTCTTCGTCTTTATGATTTTAGTCTTCGAGATTTTTTTTTCAATTGTCTATCTCATATGCCCATTTGGATGTTATATTCAGCTAAAATTAGAGGTTTCCAAGCATTTACTTTAAAAACAACAACAATAATTATAAATATCATATATCCTGTTTCCATGATAGAGTTATAACCTAGGTTGAACTCGGTTTATGTGCATGGAAACGCGTATTAGGGTAGAGTTTCGTTAAATCCAAATAAACTCGACGAATCTGGTTTGTTTGAGTTAGATTCTATCTTTCAAACATTTTTTAAAATTATAAATGGCGCATCGCGTATTACTAAATATATTTCCTTAAAATAATTAAAAAAATACACAAAAATATCGTTGCCAAAGTTATGACGATATATCAAAACGAAATAAAAATTTTGTTTTTGTTCAATACGCAATTTTATTTTTTTATTCTATCGAAATATTTTTCTTCAACTCTAAATCCTAACTCTGTTCATAGAAACGGTACGGGTTAGCGCCGCCAAATTTTCAACTCAACGAAACCTAAACCTGTTTGAACTCGGTACATGGAAACATGGTAATATATCACCTCAAAAAATACAAACTGCTAGTTTGACGCCGCTCTATGTGTTCCCTCTTATGGAAATACATGTATTCTAATTTAGCGCCGCTGTTCGCTCCGTCAATGTGTTTGGGGTATTAGGCGTGACATTTATGAGCCTCCTGGGCAAAACATTTACATACGGTATCGTGCGAATCGCCCCATTTAATTTTAAAGAATAAAACAAATTTTTATAATTAAGATTATTTATTATGTTAATCAAAAAATTTAAAAACAGTTTTGTTTGTTTTTTTACATGCTTACATATAAAATTAATTAATATTAAGGACTTTATATTCTGCCTATTAAAATCACAATTATTCATAATTGTACTAATGAACTAAGTAAGGAAAGACTTTCTTTAAGTCTGCGTTATCAAAATATCATTTAGACTAAGGACTTTAAATTCTGCCTTATTAAAATAAGTATGTACATAAGTAAATGTATATAAAAATTCTTATATTCTTCTCGGCGGGAAAAAACATTAGAAGTACTGTTCACAGAAGCACTTTCTCGAATCACTTTTGCGCTATCGCAAATATTAATAATTTTATTCCTTATTGATCTGAATTGTTTTTGTTTCAATATTTTTATATTTTATTTAAAAAACAAAATGTTTATACATACGAATTTAAACACAATTTAGATAGAGAAAATAATTACTATTTAAATAAATTCACATAATATACACACCAGTTTAGCTTTTAAATAGAAATAGAATTGAAACAAAATGTTTATTTGCACGTATTTACACAAAAATTAAATACTGCTGACCTGTTGTTAATTATTTTATAATAAATTTTTATAAAATGCGCACCAGCTTAACTTTTCACTTGTCAACTTTACTTAGTAAAATGGTGGACTAGAATTCTATGATCTGGGGTGCTATTCTTGAAACATTACGAAAATTTTCGTAACCGAAAATTTTCGTAATGCTATTTTCGTAATAGTAATGGTGAAATCATAATTTAGTATTCTTGAAACCATTACGAATATAACGAAGAGAGGCAAAAAGAAATAATAAAATTTCGAGAGAGAAGATGAAAATGTAAGTTACTAAAATGGTATTCTTGAAATCCGGATTACGAAAATTTTCGCAACGGAACGTTACTAAAATTTTCGGATGGTTTTTTTGTTCCTTATTGCATTTCGTAATGAAATCATTTAGATTTTTGTTTTAATTAAATTCATATAAGGACGTTCATAAAACTCAATAATTTCTGTTGATGGTTAAAAATAATATGTATTTACATTTCGCTAAATATTTATTATTTTATTACCACAAAAAAAAGGGTACCTATTTGTTTGTGGTATGTTTATTATTTTCTTAAAAATAAGGGTAATAGCTACAATACTAATTGACAATTTGGGATGTATTTTTAAATGTCGCGTGTTGTAATTGGAATTGGATTGATATACCGTCACAGGCGGCTAATACTAATGGTACGTAAAGTCATACAATCATACCATCATACCATAATAGTATCGTACGACAGTACGATCTAAAATCATATCGCCATAGAATCAAAGGACAATGCCACTACATAAACAGCCGTGACATCAGTCTAAACAGTCAAATCCCCAGGCGAATAAAGATTTTTATTTTCCTATGAAACATAAACAAAATCATATTGGAATTATTTTGTGTTGTCTTTATTTTCAATTTAAATGAACATTTTTATTGATAAATATAAACAATTTTAAATTAAATATATCGAATTGCAGCTTGTCCACAATTTTAATTAAAATTAATAAAATTTTAATTCACAATTTTGCGTTTTAGTAAATTGATTTTTATTCTCAAACATCGTCAGCCTCCATGTTTTTTTTTAAATTTCATTTCGTAGATTACTAGATTAGTTTTATTACTTTACCAATGCTACTACATAAACAGCCATGATTTATAATAAAACTAATCTAGTAATCTACGAAAAGAAATTTAAAAAAAAACACGAAGCCTAACGATTTCCCTAAATTTCTCTAAAAATCAATTTACTAAAATGCAAAATTGTTAATTAAAATTTTATTAATTTCAATTAAAATTTTGTACAAGATGCAAGATATACAATGTGTTTGGTCGTCAAGTGACCGGCCGGAAAATTCTGAATATTTAAGTAAAATTATCGCAAAAAATCCTTTAAGGTGGGTGTCTCATTTTCAAGTTATGGGCTCGATTATAATTCTGTTTGCGGTTTTTGAAAAGATGAAGTTTATGAGTCATTTTATTTGATAGTTTGCGCACTTAGCTAGGTTTTTTTAAAGAATGTAAAAAATTTCGGGAAAATAACATTTTTTTTAGTAAAGAAAACCTCAACTTTTTAAAAAACTGAACTGTAAACCGTGAAAATGTCCCATTAAGTTAATTATTTTAATTATTATTATTAATCTACAGCATAATATCTACAAATTGACAAAACTTTCTTACTAGCTAACTCTTAAAAATACCGCGCAAAAGTCACCTAGAGAAAGTAGGGAAATTAAACAAAAGAGTTATTTAAATTAAAGTCAAAGAAATAAAATAATACTATTTTATTAATAATCAATAAAAACAATTTTTATTACAAATTATTAAACATTTTTAATTAAATGACATGTTCGAAATGCTCTCCACTCTCTTGTAAACAAACAAGGGCTCTCCTGATCACACTAGTTGTTGTCCAACGCAATTGTTAAGGGTTGCCTCTTGTTTCTGCTGCAGCAGCGAAAATTATTGCTGTCAGAAATAAAAATCTAGAGGCGTAAGATCAGGGGACCTTGGCGGCCAGGCTACAGGACCTCCTCTACCGATCCACCGTGGATTATTTTCATTCAAATTATCTCGTATTATCTTTGCAAAATGTGCTGGAGCTCCATCTAATTGCAGCTGCATTCGCCTTCTCCTCAACAATGGCCCTTTTTCCATGACAACGTGATTCCTGAAAATTCTAATAATACATGTTGATCAAGCCTGTTTATTACCACGTAAGGTCCGATAAGTTAATCGTGGATCATTCCCGCCCATACATTTATAGCAAATTGGCTCTGGAAAGCTGTCTCCCTTACGACGTTTGGGTTTTCGACAGCGCAAACATGGAGGTTTCTATAATTTGTTATACCCGCCCTGGTGAAAGTAGCTTTATCTGTCTACAATATTCTCCTTATAAAATTGACATCAATTCTTTGCTGTGAAATTATCCAGTTACAAAAAACTGATCTGGCACGATGGTCCACATTTCCTAGATGTTGAGCACGACGAAAGTGATAAGGATTAAGGCCTTCTTGACCTCGATATGCCTAATCTAATAGACAGGCGGCTGATACTTGTCGTAGGTTCAGCGCGTATTAATCGTAATAAATCCTCTTCCAACGTGTACGTTAATATTCACGCTGGACTCGTGTTGTTGTTGGAATAATCCTTGTTTGGGAAAACGTCGATGTATTGCAATGAATGTCCTATACCCAAGTACTGGCCTGTTGGATATCGACGCCTGTATTTTTTCGACAGCAACGCGTGCATTTCCATTAGAGAACAGGTTTACAAAATGCATATTGGCTACATGAGAAGGTGGTGGATCACGCAAATGTGTCATTGTAATGATTAAGCGTTTACTTAACACAAACTGTCCTTTTAATTTTCACACAAACTTAAAATTGTTAAAACACAAAACACTGAGAGTACATGTGTGAAAGTGTCACACGATTGGTTAGCGAACAACTGAACTATTTAATATTACTTACCAATTTGAGTTTTCGATCATTTAAAAGATTTGGTTAGATAACATCACTATACCTAAACGGCTACAAACGCCATTTTTTCGACAAATTGGTGTTCGAATATTTTATGAGTTAGGTAGTAACAATGTTTTAATAATTATAAATAAAATAACCATGCCATGGGACATTTTTTCGACTTACAGTTCATTTTTTTTAAAAAGTAGAGATTTTTTTAAATAAAAAAATCGTTTAAGTAAAAAAATGTGATTTTCCCATAATTTGTTACATTCTTTACAAAAACCTGGCTTAGTGTGCAAATTAACCAATAAAGTGACTCAAAAGCTTTAAAAAACCGCAAACAAAATTAAAATCGAGCCCATAACTTGGGAGATATGATGAAAAATGTGAAAAGCTATCACCAATACACAAGGGGTCACTTACCGACGAAACAGATTGTATTTAATTTAAAATTATTTCTATTCATCAATAAACATTTTCATTTAAATTGAAAATAAAGGCAACACAAAATCCCATATGATTGTGTTTACGTTCCATTGGAAAATAAAAATCTTTATTGCCTTAACACCACTACAAGTTTTTTTTTCATGGCTTTTTATGTAGTGGCATTGCATAGGATCATATCGTCGTACTACCATACCATCAAACCATCATGCCATCATACACGACATAACATTATATCATCGTTCAATCGTACCATCATACAATCATATGTACCGCCGTACCATAAAAACAGATTTTTGGAAAAAAAAATTCTAAATCGGATAAGCGATTCTCGAGATATCATGGGTACAGACATCCAGACGTCCAGAAAGACGGACAGACATTTTTTTTTTTTCTTTTTCGGACTCAAGGATTTTCAAAACGTCGAGATAAATGATTTTGGATCAAACAAATTTTTGACCATGGCCATTTTTGACAAGATTTAAATACATTGGTCTTTTTAGACCGAAGTTATTTTCCCTTTAAACGAAAAAGTAGCATACACAATCATTTTTAATATATTTAATTTAATATTAAATAAATAAGCTATTATTGACAAAAATTCACAACAATTTATAATTTTAAGTAAAGAAAGCGTCCGCTTCGCTTAATATTCTCAGTTATACTAAACTAAACTAACATTTTTAATCATCTCTTTCGAAATCTTCTTAGTTTTTTATTCCTCTCTTCGTAATTTTCGTAATGGCTTCAAGAATACTAATTTATGATTTCACCATTACGATTACGAAAATATTGTGCATTACGAAAATTTTCGTAATGTTTGAAGACAGGGCATTTAAAATGATAAAACAAAATTGTTCCAAATGAACTAATGAATGATAAAAATCACACTTTAAATTACACATTGCATTAATTAATTTCCAATCATTACAATTTTAACAAATAAATATAAAAGTTAAATAGGCAATATAGCTTTAAATAACATATTTTTGTTGTATTGAATCACATATTCCATTTTTGTCCGCTATAGCCAATTGTCAATTACGAAAAAATCTCATACCCTTACACGTATTGTTTAAAATTAGAAAGTGGTCAAGCATTTAAAAAAATATCCCAAGATTTAGGTATACGACATGTAAATACAAAAATTTAGAAGAAAATATGGTTTTGTTCTAGTTAGGTAGTAAACAAAACCGAATGCATAGTTATGTACATCGTTATCTCGAAATAAATAATACATATTTTTAAGAACACGTGAAACAAAGAAAAAAAAGGTACCCTTTTGTTTTCACTTTTTTATAAAATATTGAGAATAGAAAATATTGAGTTTTATGAACATCCTTATCAATATAATTAACACAAAAATCCAAATGATTTCATTACGAAATGCAATGGGAAACGAAAAAACCATTACGAAAATTTTAGTAACGTTCCGTTGCGAAAATTTTCGTAATTCGATTTCAAGAATACGATTTTAGGGTTTTCGTAATACTTTGACACTAACTCGCAATACGAAAGTTTTCGTAATGTTTCAAGAATAGCACCCCTGTAATTGACATGGCTGTTAATTATTTTACTGTTTTTTAAATATATTTTTCCGCATATTTATTTTGATGTTTAAATGACATTTAAATGTAATTGTGTTAGTAATCGCTCCGCAAAATTTTACCAAGCGACGAATGACATCTGCTGTCACTTGGGTTTCGCACCGAATCTGTTTTTTGTTGCAACAGGAAAACGACGTATGTGGTATATGGAACGTGCGTGTAGTAGTGTATTATAAAAAAAAGCGTTCGTAAACTGTTCGTACGCTGTACATTTTTGCTGTATACATTTTTGCGCCGTGAGGGAAATTGTAATTTTAACAGTGCAAACATGGCAGTGTAATAGGCTTGTTTGAATTATTTTTCAAATTAAATTTTTTTAGGCTGCGGGCGGTTGTAGTGTGTTTTTTATATTACTTCAAGTAATATTTATGAGGTAATTTTAGATATGCATAAAATGAGTTTTAATAATTTTTCGCTATCAAAATAATGAATTGTGTTCAAGTTCCCATACAAAAATATAAAACGATTTAACTTCACACCAAATGATGGAAACCCGATAAGGAAAAATAGTATTAGGTATACTATTTTGCTATTATACTATTGACGATGGAAACGTGGTATTAATTAAAAATTATTTAATAGCTAAAAATTAAATGCGTTGCTGTCAAAATATAAAATAAGTATGTGAAATCAATTCGGATGATTTTACATATGTACTTATTTAAGATGGCAGCAAATAAGTATGTAAGTATAAAATAAGTATAACTTCCGGAAAGGGCCTAAGAAAAATTAAACACGGCCTACAGCCAACAAACCTGCTAAATTATAGGTAGTTGTTTATAATATCCGATTAACCGAATGTATTTCTTGATTGTGACAAGATTTTCAACGATTTTTTTGAGTAATTTCTGAAGGAATAAATATAAATACCTGTCTAAAATTATTTTAATAAATCGAGTATATTTTATTTTACATCAAATTCTTAACAAATTACTAAATCTATTATTAACATCGTTAAAATCATCATCTTCACCCTGGTCGTCGCCACTTATATTCATATCCGGTTCATCTGATTCACTGTTCTCCGTGCGTTTCTTTTGATTTTTCTTACCCCCGATTTTAATACGCTTTTTAATATTTTTTCGATTTATAATTAAATCAATATAATTTTTGAGCAAATCCTCGGTTACAAAACTAAAAATATTGGCAAAGGCCCTGGAATTTTCAAAGAGACAATTTTGAATATATACAGGAATAGAATTACGACTTTTCAGTACCATGTACAAATTAAAGAAAAATGTGCCATTAAAATATTCGTGAATCTTGATCGATTCGAACGGACGATTACAAAGTACGTTCAAATTATTTAAATTGTACACGACCGATTGAAACTCGGCAAACGGGTGCAATATGGCGAGATTTGCGGGACTATGTTTGGTTTTTAATTTTTCATTTAGTTTAAAATACACCTGAAAGCGTTTCTTGATCATGTTCACTTCATTTCGGGGTATGGCTTTGATTAAATCTATAAATTTATCGACTGGTTTGTTCGATCGTAATTCGTTGAAATCGCGTACGACCACAAAATATATAAACCCGACTAATAAAGTATGTATATGGCAGACATTCACAACGGTCGATTTAATGGAGAAATAATAAATTGAGATAAAATAAAGATGAAATAATTTGGGTACGATTTCATTTAGTTTGCCAAGAAAGGAAGTAAATTCATCTAGCCGATCTTGGAATATATACTGAAATAGTTCTAAATTATTACCAACCTCGGGATTGAAGACGAAATCGATTGGAAATTCAATCGAATCGAATGGAGACACAACAACTGCGTGTCCTTTAATATTTCTCTTAAAATAGCTCAACTGACATTTACGGGGATAGTTAAGCAGGCTAAATATGTATAAGAGAATTTCCGATGCAATCGAATTTGATTCGGGGAAATTATAATCTTCGACCTGCGGATTCGATATGTAGATTTTTAATGAGTACAGATTAACTAGAAATCGCGAAAATTCACAATTCTTAAACTTTTTGATAAACCACTCTGGAATTTCTTCAAATTTTTCCATTTTTAGATCATTATCGTTTACTTCATCAGCAACATCTTCCAATCCGGCGTCGTTCTGTTTCTCATACTGATCTTCTTCTTGTTCGTCACCATCGTCGTCCTCGACTTCGATATCTTTTATTTCGTTCAGTACTGCGGTTTCATCAATAGAATGCTTTATGATTTCATTTAATTTAGCTTCTTTCAAATTAAGTCGCTCAATTTCGAAAAATCCGTATGATTCACAATCCGTATTCCAATAACTTTCCATGGCCGCCTTTATTTGTCTCAATAATGTTGCACGCTCATCTTTTTTTACTTGACTCAAAATTTTCGTTATCGCCGAATCGAATGTTTCATCCTTGAGCCAATGGAGGGTGGCAGCGATTCGCCGCTGTTGTAAATTAATTTTTTTTCGGGACTGTTTTAAACTTAGCTGGTGAAAAAATTTTCTCAAAACTTTCTGATTTATATAATCATTTCCTAACAAGGCGGCAAATAATGGAAGAATTTCCATTTTAAAAGTTGATAGCTGCTTTCGGATGAGATACTCGGTTTTATAAAGACAACAATCCATATAGTAGTATGAAGTTTGATTTGGTCTCAACTTCTGGCTGGATTTCTTTAGTCCTTCGATTATAAGATACTCTCGCTTCGGTGGTTTTCCATCATGGTTATTAGTGATAATACACTCGTAGAGTTTAAACGTGATCGATATCATCGGGATATATTGAACGTTATGAATATAAAAATCACTATCATAACTAATTACCGGGCAATTCAATCGCTTAGCTAGTTGGGCAATTTCATCGTCGGCTTCATACAAACATCTCATCACTTGGACACTACAACTTCTACACGCATCAATAAATACTTCACGTATCATTAATGGAAAAATTGTTTTACAATCATGTGGGTTAACATGCTTCATGGAAGCGATTCGACTGCGAAATCTTAACTTCACTGTTTTGATTTTTTTCAGTTCGTAACCGCCATCAAATATCACAAACGGTTTAACATTGCACCGCTCAAACATTTTAAAAATCTCACAAACTCGTTTAAAGTAATAATCGTAATCTCCGCCAAAAGCTCCATTGCAATTCCCAACCCAACGGTGAAGTTGTAGCGCAAAACAATCACCATCTATAACAACCTGACAATCATGTAGTTCATGTGGTTTTAAGTACTGCTCAGCATTCCGGGCTATGTAAGTTGTTAATCCTCGAACACCCATAATTATTTTGGGAAAGAATTTGGAATATTTCTAACCATACTTCACTGACATTTCACAAACTCACGTGTAGAAATTAAAACATAAACATACGTGAAGTTAGCAATAAATGGCTTTTTAAATCACAGCATTCACATGCCGTCTTACCCCGCAAACACATATATGTATATTGGGCGCTTTCAGGTCCGCCAACATGTTGTGTATACTAATCGGTATCATATTTTAATGATACATGTTGCCATCATAGTTGTGACCTGAATGCAACTGACATATTTCAAATTTCATTTGTTTTTTTAAAAAAAGTAGTTCAACATGAATTTTAACAAAATGTTATTAACGTTCTTAAAATTCAGCGAATGTGACGATAATGCTATTTGCATGAGTTCGATTTCAAATGTGGTTGAAAGTGCCTTAAACACGGGAGTGTTAATCCAAGTTCGAAGCCAGTTTACGCCCTTGCGCAATAAAAATTATTTTGAAATTATAATACCTCAGTATAGTCTTGATGATTTCTATGACCATTTTCGTATGTCAAGATCATCATTTGAGGTAATATGCTACATATTCTCTTTTGTGACATACTTTTTTTACAAGATTTTTTATATTTTAGAAACTTCACGATATTATAAGAGAACAGTTAGGAGACAACGGCAAAGTGCCTTTGAAAAAAAAACTTTTATTTACATTGTGGTTTTTAGCCAAACAGGAATGCTTCTTATCTACCGGTGACAGGTTTGGGTTAGCTTTGAGCACGGCTCACTTAATATTCATCCAAATAATTACGAAAATATCGAATTTAAAATCTACATACATTAAGTTTCCCTCCGCTGATCGACAGCTTGAAATCTCCAATGTAAGTTAAATAGAACCTCAAAGGGGCTAATATGTATAAAAAATACGTGCGTTGTGTATTATAGGAATTTAAGTCACAATCGGGTATTCCAGGGATCGTTGGAGCTATTGACGGATCACATATCCAAATAAAGCAGCCAATCGGAAATGCTGTAGATTTTTACAACAGAAAATCTTTCCACTCAGTTATTCTACAAGGTTTTTATTTATAATTTTTATTTATACGTTTTGTTAATTTTAGGTATATGCGAACATAACTTACAATTTACCGACATATACGTCGGGAGTCCAGGTCGAATGCATGATGCACGCGTTTTTAAGAAAAGTACCGTGTATAAAAAATTAATAAACGCTGAAGAACCATTACTCGAATATCCTTTCCATTTACTTGGCGACACTGCGTATCCCAACAGTACTTTTTTGGTTACGCCGTTTAAGCAAAATGGACATCTTACTGCGGCACAGGAAAGTTTCAACGTTAAGATAAGTTCAATGAGATCATGTATTGAAAGAGCGTTCGCTTTATTAAAAGGAAAATTTAGAAAACTAAAATATCTTGATATGTCGAACCACCACAGAATAAACGAGACTGTAACAGCGGCTTGTGTGTTACATAACTTTATTTTGCAAAATGAAAACAACGCAGGCTTTGAATTCATCGAATATCTCGAAACGGACGAAGATGAAAGTGGTCATGATATAAGCGGTCCTGATGTCCAACCATCCTCGAATAATAAAAGGAACGAATTATTAGGTTTATTTGGTAATTAAATATGTAATTGTAAACTTAAATAAAGACTCAATAAATCACATTAATTTTCATTTTGTGAGTACAAAAAATCCAATGAAAAATTCAAACTTATTATAATAAAAAATAATTATAATATTCACTATGCAATAGAATTCAGGTACCTAAAAATCACTAAAATCAGTTATTATAATATCATTCAGTTAAAAATCAAATATCCAGCTCATTATCCATCGATGAAAAACTGCCAAGATCTATAATCTGTTGAAGCAAATTGTTCCGCTGTTCGTGAACGCGGGTATTTTTTTCAATATCCTTCAGGAGTTGGTCCATCTTCGCCAGTTTTGACCTTTCAATATCCAAATGTTGTTGACGATAGTCCTTCAATGCTCTTTTGCGATTGACAACATTTCCCAAAGCCGTAGAAGTAGAACTTTGGACAACTTCCAAAACTTCATCAAATAATTCGCCGCTTTCTTCATCGATCGATGAAATTGTATTGTTGCTATTAATAGCTCGGTCATCCGAGAAAATTTCATTGAATGCCTCATAGTGTTCCCAAACAATCCGTCCATTCCCCGTATGGCTATGTTTATCCTTTATATCTGTAAAGGTTTTTTTTAGATTACGGAATTTTCTATCCAGTAAATCTACTGTAATATCGTAACCTCTTTTCTCGAACTCACTTTTTATTTCGACCCATATATCTTTTTTTTTTATTTTTGGATCTCTAAATTTGTGTTTTTTATTGCTGTATTGTTCAATAATTAACAGAGTAGTCACCTTAGACCATTTGAATGTGCCTAGAAAAAATTAAACGAGATAAATTTGAGGTTATGTTTTCATATATAACTTTACATTACATACCTTCCATTTATTCGTTTTTATATTTATTTTAGTTATACTATTAACGTTTAATTTACAGCAGATATTTTTAAATTTTACACCAGCTATTTTATTGTTTAAAAAATTATATTTAAACTTGATTATACTCTAGCTAAAATGCCGATGGCTGAATGTATCACAAAAAAATAATGATGGCAAAAATGACATTTAACCCATCAGTGTTGCCATAAAAAAGTTAATCTATCAATTGCATTCAGGGGTGAGATGTTGTAACCATCATGTTTTTCGCTTCGATGCATTTTCGATAGAATAACGGTATTTTAGAACTAAATTGTTTTAAAATTTTATATTTTTAACAAAGCAGTACCGTTATTCTATCGAAAATGCATCGAAGCGAAAAACGTGATGGTTACAACATCTCACCCCAGAACTCAACATGTTGATATTATACAACATGTTGCCAACAGTTGGCGGACCTGAAAGCGCCCATTGTATGTGTATGCTGCGAGTCGAGTCGAGGTTAATCCTATTTTAACTCTCGCTATACACGAAGTCGAGTTAAACTCGACTCGACCTAAATAACAGAGCATTCACAATGCAAAACCTTTTACCTTTTACTTGCAGGTTTGTATGAATTTCCAACATAACGAATAAAAATTTTTGTTTGTTATGTTGGAAATACATACAAACCTGTAAGTAAATGGTAAAAGGTTTTTGCATTGTGAATACTCTGTAATTTGTAGAGTCGAGTTAAACTCTACTCTAAAAAATGCACTATATACACAGATTAGAGCCGACATGTTACAATCATCACGTATTAACGTGGATTATTTCATCAAGGAGACATGTCGAGTTTAGAATCTTCGTTAAGTTTCTTTATCTATCTTAACTCAACGAAAGTAGTCCAAGGGATTCTATCTGTCAAAAGCGAAAAAAAAACAATTATGTATACCAATTCAAAATGGCATTGTGAGTATTCTGTTCTCACCGTCATACTTTATAAATCATAAAAATCACAATAAATATTAAATTTAAAAATTTCCACCAAACAAATAAAATTTTCAAAAGTGACTTTAAATTGTTGTGAAATGAAATTTATAATTAGAAATTAGAATTTATAATTGCATGGAAACGATATGGATTAGCGCCACCATGTTATTAACTCAACGAAACTCTTAAATTTGGTTAACTCCATGGAAACGTAGTAAGAGTAACGATATTTTACAACTAAATTGTTTTAAAATTTTATATTTTTAACAAACGAGTATAGGAGTGCGTTCATAAACTCAACATTGTAAAACAATGTTACAACTGTCATTGTACAAATGACATTCCTACTTACAACGAGTTACAAACGTCAAAGTAAAAACGTCAAAATAAAAACGTGGAACGAAGACAATTGAAAAATCAAAACACAAAACAACAAAATATGTATTTATACATACTTTATAATATTATAAGAATACATGTTTTATTATTTTGAATTTTGCAAAAATTTTTGCACAATTTCTTTAAAATATCAAAGCGCAAATGATTTATAACCGTCAAATTTACTGTATGTTTTCCTCACCCGACGCCATTTTTTATATTTTTGTTACAAGATATGGTAATTGTAATGGTAAAATTTATGTCAGGTAGAATAGCCGGGTAAACCCTCTCAAACTTGCTCTTAACTCGGCTACTCCACCTGACATAAATTTTACCATTACAATTACCATATCTTGTAACAAAAATATAAAAAATGGCGTCGGGTGAGGAAAACATACAATAAATTTGACGGTTAAAAATCATTTCCGCTTTGATATTTTAAAGAAATTGTGCAAAAACTTTTGCAAAAAAGATCGTCACACGTATATGTATTTTAAGTATTCTTTTTTGGCTGCCACATTTTTAAGTTTGTATTTAAAAATATCTCAACAAAAATTTATTTTTTTTCGTGCCACAACAAATTTTTGTAAAAAAAGTTTCTAGCGTCAAATTAGAAAACTTCCATTCGAAACTGGTAACCATGTTTTTTAATCCAGCCAAGAAATGTAAAATTTTGGTATACAATCAAGTTATGCCTTCTTGGCAGCAAATGATTGTAACACCTACTCTCCACCTGCCATTAAAATCGAGTTATACCATTAAAATTCGAACAGTTGCTAGTGGAGACACGAAATTGTAATGACTTGCCATATGTCTTACAATCATTTGCTGCCAAGAAGGCATAACTTGATTGTATACCAAAATTTTACATTTCTTGGCTGGATTAAAAAACATGGTTACCAGTTTCGAATGGAAGTTTTCTAATTTGACGCTAGAAACTTTTTTTACAAAAATTTGTTGTGGCACGAAAAAAAATAAATTTTTGTTGAGATATTTTTAAATACAAACTTAAAAATGTGGCAGCCAAAAAAGAATACTTAAAATACATATACGTGTGACGATCTTTTTTGCAAAAGTTTTTGCACAATTTCTTTAAAATATCAAAGCGGAAATGATTTTTAACCGTCAAATTTATTGTATGTTTTCCTCACCCGACGCCATTTTTTATATTTTTGTTACAAGATATGGTAATTGTAATGGTAAAATTTATGTCAGGTGGAGTAGCCGAGTAAGACATATGGCAAGTCATTACAATTTCGTGTCTCCACTAGCAACTGTTCGAATTTTAATGGTATAACTCGATTTTAATGGCAGGTGGAGAGTAGGTGTAAGCGTGCCTCAGATGATCAATATCTATTGCCAATATTTCAGTATTGGCAATACTATTGAACATGTGAGGACACTAATTGAAGGATTGTCAATACACAAAATATTGTGGCGATGGTTTGATGAAAACCAAAATATTTTTAATATTGATATAATATTTACAATACTATTGATCTTCTGAGATACTTTATTGACAAAATACCTATGCAAAGAGCTGTAAAAATTTGAATTTGGTCCACATATCCAAGAAAACGAAACAATTACCATTGCATTTATACAAATATAAATATAAAATTAAATATATGTAAGTGGGGCTTGTTATAAAATACAATATATCGAAATAAATGTGAGGCAATTAACAATAACTTGGCAATTACATACATATACTACATGGTGCGGTATGAAATTCACCAATATCACAAGTAATACCTCAATGGATAATAGGAATACACCAGAAACCATTGATAATCAAGAAGCGTTAATTAGATTTGTTTATACATATAGAGAACTTCCAGTATTGTGTTATGTTACATGGAAAGATTACACCAACCGAGGGAAAATAAATATTTTTTATTATTTGACGTTTAAGTATATTGCCAATAGTATTGATCGTTTGAGACAATTGCTGTTTGCCAATAGTTTTTTTCTTTATTGACAATATTATATTGGCAATACTTATTGATCATCTGAGGCCCGCATTAAACACAACGCAAAACTGTTTTAATTAAAGAAACCAATTAAAAATATTTAATGATACCAGAAAGTTTCATTTTAGTTATTTCGGTCAGAAAGTTTTTGAATTTTTTGTCAGAAAAAGTACACGAAAAAATTTTTCGTGTTGTTTTTCTGTTATAATTTTTTATTCTTTTATAATTTTAAATTGCCAACTTAAAAAAAATTTTATAGAGATGTTTATGCACATACAAAAAATACTAATGTAACAGTTTAAAAAAATATCAGTTATCAAATATATCGCCGTCGTTAAAAAAACCAATCATGGAGCAGCCAAATAAAAAAAAAAAAAACAAGAAAAGACGGAGGAAAAGGAGCTTATAAAAAAACAGCATTTTCGAGGAAAAAATAATTATTGAAATCGAAGCGCATCCATCAATTTAAAATTAAATTGAAATCGGAACTCGGATTAGGGCGATAATCTTTATCTCTGTCAATGGCAAAGCCTATTATTATTATTATTATTGAAGAGCCATGTGGGCGTTCAGCCACTTCGCACTGCAACCTGAAAGATTTTTTGTGCTTGGACCCTGCTTAATTTTCCATCCAGTCAATCAGCCCTATTATGTTCGTCGAGTAGATCGACAATCGACACGACTCTATGTTGCCCTTTCCTTTTTCGTATTGTTTTATCAAATGAAAAAACGAAAACCCAATTCAGAGTCGTGTCGATTGACTCTTGAATCATAATAAGGCTGAATATTCAGGCTTTTAATGAACCTGATAATACTGCCTCTCCTAGATGTTTACTACAGCATCTAGTTCTACTAGAAAGACGGTAGCATTGGTACCCAACCCAAGCATTGGTCGGTAAATAAAACTGAAGGGTGCCTGGTATCCAGAGTCCGCATACTTTGGACAGATTAACCTATCAGCCGTTCATCCATCGGCATATGCTGTTCCACCTAGATTAGGGTTTTTTGTCAAGGATTTCTCCTTTAGCACCATACTTTAGCCTGTGCCAAATGGCCTCAGTTACCAGCGGTTGCCACGAGGAGGCAGCACGTACACTTGCGAATTGTGAACAGGTTACCCCTTACACAATTGTACCCATCACGCAGCTGCCTAAAATACATGACCAGAACAGCTCACGTAATGCGCACCCTACTGGAAGGTTACGGAGCTGGTAGATTAATCTACTCAATTTTGGTACACTCTTCAAATAGACACCAAACCGCCAATTGCCTATACTAGGCTAAAAAATCAGATACAAATCATTTCTAACATCATTCAATTAAGAAATTATTTTTCTTTTCATGTTTACTCGATAGTAAATTTGACCGAACAAATTAAAACTATTGAAGCCAAAGCCGAAATAACAAATATAAATTTCCAAAACAGATTATCTCAGAACATCCTGATATTTGAGGTTTTGGCTACTAGCTTGGTGCTTTATGGAAGCAGGTAGAATTCGGGACCCTAATTAAAATTTTGAAGATAAAAGTGTTTAGGCTACTTTCCAATTACAGTATGTAAAATAAAATTTCAAGATAATAATTTATTAAAATTCGTTTAAATATTTTTCATACAAATCTAATAAAAATTTACTAGTTCTCGGCAGAGTTATACCAACTGCGTGCATAAAATGTGCTCTATTCACTTCCGTTGCGTTCACATTTTCTTCTAGAGCTTTTAAAGCTGCCTCGTTACAAACCGCTTGAATTTCTGCTCCTGAATATCCCTCTGTAATTTGTGATAGTTCGTCAACATTTATGTTTTTGGCAATAACCATCTTGGCTAATTTAATACGAAATATCTCCTGTCGCGTCTTCATATCTGGCAGTCTGACGTATATTATCCGATCAATTCGTCCCGGCCTTAGCAGTGCCTTATCGATTAAATCTGGTCGATTAGTTGCTGCCACAATAACCACATCATTTAATGCATTAACACCATCGATTTCTGTTAGGATTTGTGCCAAAACCCGTTCTTTAACTGACGATCCGTTATCTGCAGAACGTTCCCCTCCAATCGCATCAATTTCGTCAAAAAATATTATAGAAGGCGAAACTTGTCTTGCCTTTTTGAATAAATCTCGTACAGCACGTTCTGACTCTCCGACCCACATGGAAAATAATTCTGGCCCTTTAATCGAAAGGAAGTTTAATTTACTTTCAGTTGCCAATGCTTTTGCAATTAAGGTTTTAGAGCAGCCAGGCGGTCCAAACATTAATACGCCACGAGGTGGTCGAATCCCGAGCCGTTTAAATATTTCAGGATGCGTGATAGGCCATTCTATCGATTGTTTAAGTTTAACTTTCAGATCATCCATGCCACCAATGTCGGTCCACTTTATGTTCGGGCTCTCGATCAGGACCTCTCTCATGGCACTTGGTTTTATATAATTTAGTGAAATGTTTATGTCGTTCAATGTTATAAACTGTTCAAACCTTTGGTTAGCGTTGAACAATGATTTTGTAACGAGGCTAATTAAATCGGAACCAACGAATCCGTGCGTGATTTTAGCGATTCCTTCAATGTCATGTCTCGAAATTTTGGGTTCATTCTTGAGCAAATATTTTAAAATTTCTAACCGAGTCGTAGGACTAGGAATTGGTATTTCGATTTCGCAATCGAGTCGACCACTTCGTCTTATAGATGCATTTAAGTTATCAGGATTATCGACAGTTGCGATGAGGAAACATTTCGAGGCTGATTTTTTAATGTGCATTGTGTCCAAAAGATTGCCGAATAACGTGGATATTCTTTTAATCTGATCAGAAGAGTTAGAAGATGAATCTTTTGGACAAATATTGATAAGCTCTTCAATGATGACAAGAGTTGGATTCGGGTAGTTGCTAAGCACTTGTTCGAAACAGACATTTAAATTCCATTCACTTTCACCGTAGTATTTGCTGAATATTTCGCTTGAGTTGATACATACGACTGAATAATTTGGCGACTTACTTAGGATGCGGCATACTAAACTTTTTCCGCAGCCAGATGGACCGTACAGCAAAGCACCCCGCGTTATTTTATTTGTAGCTCTGCTTGTAGTTTGGCCAAAAGCATAATCCATGAGTTGTTTTAATTCAATGAACACATTATCTAGCCCGATAGCCACTTCATTTTCTGCTTCAATTTGATCATCTAAAACATCTTCTAGTATGGTGAATCGAGTGTTGCTTGTCACTCGATAGTACTTATCATCTAATTTCAAATCCGCAAATTCTAATAAACTATCACTCTGAAATGAACTTTTGATTTCGGATACTTCAAACAAAAAGGTTTTATTAAAAAAAATTATTTCGACTTGACTTCCGATCGAGTAAACGTTATTGTAGGAGGTTCTTTTGATGACATTTGTAATGTCCAATTGAAATGATTTTATTGAAAAATCGCTGGACCATTTTAGCTTTATATGATCAGCATCCAGAATGTTTTGAGGTAGTTTCAATATTTCAAACTCTCTTACAGAGGTGATCGAACTAGGTGCAGCTTCCTTTGGCAACATCCATGTTCGAATTGTAAATTCACTAAGAGGCCATACAATTCGTATAAAATTCTTACCGGCCTTAAACAGCAAATTATCGCCAATTTTCCATTCGCAAATTTTCATAACAGTTTCATTCACAAAAATTATATTTTTCAAATTTTGCGGTGACAAGTTGGTCTCCACTGCTCCAATAAGCAATTCACTCGAATAAATAATTTTGTCCTTGATATAATTCACCGGTTTTGTCGCAATAAAATCGAAATTCGCATCTCGATCCTTTATTGTAATAAATACACCAGTCTCCTCATTTTTAAACCAAGAGAGGGTTTCTTTTTTATTCGAAAGTGATTTTCTTGACATTTTCACGTGTGTTGTTTTGTTTTGGCTGTATTTGACATTTCTGTTGGTTATCGTATAAAAAATTGATGGCGGTATGATCAGCGTAAGGAAAATCTTTGATAGGGGAAAGAAACGTCAATCAGAATCATCAACAAGACCAAACAATACAGAAGTGCGGCTTTCGTAATTACAAAATAAGCCTAAAGTGAAATTCAAAATGATGGATTGGGGCAATGATTTGAAGCAGACCTTAAAAGTAAACCCATAACATTTTAAATTTGCTATAATATTAATTAAAATTATTTATTAGATTAAGAAGGGCCGACGATCTAATAAGAATAACACAAATCAGGAGGACATCGAAGTGTTCGATAGTCAGCAAGACTCAATCCCGAATGAAGATAGTAGTTTCTCCTCGATTAAGCCTAAAAAGACGAGCTTGTGGAGTGATGAGGTGTCAGATAAGAATATAAAGCAAAAAACAAATGTTATTGAACAGGAGCGCTTCAGCAGTGCTACTACAAATTATTCCTCAAATTCGAATGAAGACATCCCGATTATTCCGGATTTGGATGACCTGAATGACGACACATTTTTTAATAATGAAATAATCCCCAGGTATAAGTGGATTATACATCATTTTGTCTTTGGTTAACATTAACTAGTGTTACATTTACTTATATATTATTAATACAGAATTTCAATGAATCGAGTCGCGGCCTACAAGGAACTGGATAGTGATCTAATCAAGCAGAGCGCCCTTGCTTCACTTGAAGACTTGGATCTAACTATTTTAACCAAATGTTTAAGATCTGAAGCAGAGCTTCACGAATCTGATGTGGTTTGGAATTGGGAACAACTTTTTGCCGAGATTTCAGCCGCAATGCATGAAAACACAACCAAACCCAAGGAGGACAAATAAAATCCAATGTTTAGAGACCATAATATATTATATTAAAAAATTTAATTACATTTTATGTCTCTTTTCTGTCTCTATTGGTTGGTCGTGAAAGATTATAACTCTATAATGTACTCGGCCGGGGTCTCATCACTATCACTCGAATTGTCCTTTGGTACCAAACCGTTTTCATCAGCCTTTTGCAAAATATCACATATCAACGGTGATTCAACGCCCAAAATGTATTGGCATGTTTGTGGCTCCAATAAGTAAAGTGAAACGGTTGATGAACTTGACGCATTTTCTAAACATTTTAGTTTAACTTCTGTTTGCCGTCTCTTTCCGGTTTTATCGCATACACTGCCGCTTTGATAAAAATGGGTTAGTTGCGTTCTTTTGTTCGCTGGTTTTGGCCGTTTGTGGGGATTTGATTTTATAAACTCGATATGGGCTTTTTCATCGAAAAATCCTAGAATCAGGGATTGTTCACCGTTTTTATCGACGTGATATTGTCGAACGTACCGTCCATAACAAAATTCATATTTCCACCAACCGGTTCCCCCTTTTAAGCAATTCTTTCCTTGGAGGAAAGCCTCGACAGGTGATGTATCTTTAATATCTTTGGCCCCGACATGATTAAAACGTCCCGAATCCTTTATCAACGTCTCCGTTTCTGGTAATTCATTGCTCAAACTGGGTGTTTTGGTATTAAAATTATTAAGGTCATTGGTTTGAATTACCTCCATACGTAATGTGCCATCCTGAAATTCAAATATCGATTAATTGTGTGTTGGTAACAGCATCTTTTGCAACGATTACAACACGCATAATTAATGATTGGAAATGTGCAATTGACAAACAACCATAGCGTAAAACCCCGTAACCACTTAATCAAACTAAAATTTAAAAAAATACAAACAAACCTTAGAGTCTACTTTAAACACAGCTACGGTTTCTTTAGCATTTTTTTGAGCGTCCTACGCAAAATATAAGCGCCCCAATTTTTTTTGAATATAAATAAATAAAATGAAAATTTTAAATTATAAATTAAAAAACTGAATTATGTATATGAATAAATATTAAATCAGTGATTCTTAACTAGAGAAAGCATGTCAGTTTAATAATTATTTGGAGTTTTGTCACTAGCCTAATAATTTCGCATACATGTGATCTAAAAAATGAACAGAAATAAAAATATTGATTTTAAATTAAATTTGAGGGGATACCAAATGGAGCCGTTTATTCAAATAATGGAGAATCACTGATTTAAATTATTAAAACTTTATAATACCACCAGATTTTGATAGTCAAGCTTCAACCGTTCCAACTTTGACTCAATCAACGCTGTGGGCATATGTCTGAAACTCTCGGATCCGTAGCAGTTAATGACATTGACACCGGTTTCTTGTGGCCTAAATTTCGGATGAAGGCACAGCGGAGGTGCAGTAACAATGACTTCATAATTGCATGTCGACGTTTCCTTGAGAGAATAAATTTCATTTTTTCCGTAGCACACGTACAATACTCGAGTGGTTCTTGGCTCATTGTTTAGGTCACAAATTGTACCATCACTCATTTCCAACTCGACATATGGTAGGTTTAGCCCATCTATTTTTTTGTGTTTTAGTTTTTCATTATCCTTATCCACCTTTTCGAGTCTCGTCCTAAGTGCTTCGGTTTTTGATTTATCCCATTTTCCGAGATAATATTCCTGGGTTTTAAGCACTTTACCCTCGCGTTCCTCGTGATACTGCTTAATGTAATTCCCATGACATATCTCATAGGTCCAGTAGCTTTCGATACGGTATGAACAAGCGGATGACAAGAATAGCGGTTTTAACAAATCCAATGGTCCGGGTCCATTATAATCTAAATTCTCGTCCAACTCTTTGTTTGCCATTTTTGGTATTACGCATTCAAAATCTTCGTCTGGATTCGACCGTAACGAGTATATCTCATTTTCACCTGGTAGACCTTCCTATAATATTCGGAAAATAGTTAAGTTTGATGACGTTTTTCTTCCTATCATTGGGCTATGAATGTACTTTTTACCTTGTGTTGCATTACGAGCCCGTAAAAGCGGCTATCTCCCCAAGCTATGTGATACTGAATGGTATCATCAAAACCTCTAATATCGAAACAATTATATTGGTAATTATCGAGTATTAGCACAGTAAATATTATTAATTTATTTTTAAGATACATTTTTTCGATAAATTTCCTGTGGCGATTTGATAAGAAAACAAATGTCAAATATTTTGACAAACGCGCTGGTTTTGCTTATACCCAACGTTTGTTTTTAGATTTTTTGAAATTAACCTTGAACTATTATATAAATATTAAGTATATTTTAAAGATAACGATCATAATCAAGATAATGTATTAAATATTTAATTTTTAAACATTACGTGTTATTTATTGTTTATTATTTCCGACGAATGGTGCTATTTTAGTACAACTTCAATAATTGTCAAAATCGCATATGTTGGTCAAAAGATGGTACTAATTTTAGTACCACATGCAGATATTCAACGACCACCGCGTTTTTTGATCGGGTAAAAAGTTAAAGTTTTTAACTGTTTAAATATTAAATTTTCCTCACTTTTTAATCGTTTTGGTGTTTTTTGAAACTACATAGTTAAAATTGTGATGTTTACGTATTTTATTTTTATTTTGCGCTGTGAAAAACAAAATGCAACAAGATACATTTTTAACTGGTACGTGATCACTTAAATTTTTAGTGGTGAATAAAATTTTTTTTTTCATAGAGGTATAATACTATAGAGAAAAACAAAGGTTTTTCCCATATAATATCTTCTATTTCAAGCGTGCACAGTTGGAAAAGGATGGATATATATACGTTCTTACGAATAATATATGGTTGCACTTTCTGCTATGTAAACAAACTATTTAGTTTTTATTGTTGTTAAAAAGTAAGTGGATATGCGTAGTTTCGTGAAAATTAAAAATTATAAAATAAAACAAAACAATTAAAAAAAAGGCTAAAGTTTACTTTACGTAGACATCGGGAAAATCAGGTAGCTGTATATATTTTGGAAATTTTTGAATGTAGGATTGTGCATCTATAGTTATTAAGGGGGGAGGGGGAGGGGGGGGGGGGGGGGGGGGAGGGGGAGCCAAATTTCACCGGAAAATTACCTCATTTTCCGGGAAAATTTTCAGTTTTTAGTTGAAAAAATTATGTATTACTTTATTCAAAATACGTAAAAATGTGCATTTTTTATAAAAATTTTGATATTATGATTGTATCTTAACAATTTCTCGACAGTGCAAGTAATTTTTCCGGGAAAATTTTGCAATTTTTCCAGGAACATTCTGATTTTTTTTTTACTTAGTTTCAAATTATAAATAAAATTTGAAACAGGAAGAATAAGCGGGGGTTTGGGGGCGGCAGCCCCCATCCTCTAAGGTATAAAACGAATTAAAATTACATTAAAAATATTGTTATATTAACAAGTGGCTTTTTTAACATTTATGGTACTATCAGAAGAAGCGATAAGGGCGAAAAAACTCTTTGATCTGTGTCTGTAAGGTTGACGAAGCAATTATTATTAATAAAAATCTTGAAAATAAAAATTATTTTGTTAAATTATTTGTTAAATTATATTTGTTAATTATAACATCTTACCTTATTTTGAAAAAAAAAAAAAAAATAAAAAAACGGGAATTTTCCCGGAAAATGAGGTAATTTTCGTGGGAAAATTGGCTTCCCCCTCCTAAAAACTACAGATGCACAAACCTACATTCAATAATTTTCAAAATATATACTCATTACCTGACTTTCCCGATGTATACGTAAAGAAAAATAACGCCAAAAAAAAATATAATTAATCATTATTTGTTAAAAACTTTAAAAAAAAAATTTGTGAAAAATGAAGTGTTTAATCAAAAAATGCCGAAACATTAAAGGCAAGAAATTTCCGGAAATTTCTTTTCATCGGTAAGTTTTATGCTGGTTTATACATAATGGACGTGTTCAATCGGGCAAAAATTCGGACAGTCACCTATTTAAATAAATAAATTCGTTCAGAAACATAATATTATTTTACTTCGTCAGAGCCAACTTTGATGTATTTTTCAAAATGAAAGTTCGAAAAATATATTTTAGATATAATTTAATTTTAGTATTTCTGCAATTAATATTTATTTAATACCAATAAAGCCTTATTGTATGTTGTTGTTAAAGACATGTAGACATCTTTTATATAAGCATCTTTTAATATATTTGCTTTTTTCATAAAACTTGAAGCTAAAAAACATTTTTTTTACTTTGGATTCCTATGGCGAACAATGAAAAGTTATACCACTAAAAAAGCTTCTAAAAAATTATGACGTATGACTATGGCTCTACACTGTAGAAGTCCCTGCTTTGTATAATCTAGGTTGCTTTGATAAAAACCACAAGGAAACATTGAAATATGTACGTACTTTATTTGTTGTCAGTTTATTATTTTTGATTTCATTTCAATTGTAAAAATGATTTTTTTCTCCAACTGTCTTAAAAGTAGCTTGTATTAATGCTATTATTAGGTATTAAAGTTGACATTTTTGTTACGATTATAAAAATGTATGAACGTATTGCTAGGTTTCACTTTTAATCATAGGCGTAAAAATTCTTTTAACACTGTTTTCAATATTAAAATTAATTGACATGTCATAACTTGGTGAAATACACAAACAAAAAAAGTCAAAACCTCCTTACCCGGCTACTCCACCTGACATAAATTTTACCATTCCAATTATCATATATTGTAACAAAAATATAAAAAATGGCGTCGGGTGAGGAAAACATACAATAAATTTTACGGTTAAAAATCATTTGCGTTTTGATATTTTAAAGAAATTGTGCAAAAATTGTTGCAAAAAAATCGTCACACTTATATGTATTTTAACGGTTCTTTTTTGGTTGCCACATTTTTAAGTATGAATTTAAAAATATCTCAACAAAAATTTTTTTTTTTTTGTGGAACAAAAAATTTTTATAAAAAAGTTTCTAACTAGAAATTAGAAAACTTCCATTCGAAACTGGTAACCAAATTTTTGAATCCAGCCAAGAAATGTAAAATTTAGGTATACAATCAAGTTATGCCTTCTTGGCAGCAAATGATTGTATAACATATGGCAAGTCATTGCAATTTCGTGTCTCCACTAGCAACTGTTCCAATTTTAATGGTTATAACTCGATGTTAATGGCAGGTGGAGAGTAGGTGTTAGCTACACACGAAATATTTCAATACAATTTTCAATCTGGTAAATGCTTGTAATTTGTACTTATAATTAGTGTACGCAATGAATTTTCTTCATTGGAGAAAAAATAGTATGTGTTATTCGATTTAAAAGTGGGCTTTGTTTGACTTGCAATCCTTGCACTGGCCCGGCTATGCCGCGCTTCGCCTCGCATGCAAATATAATTACTCGTCAAACAAAGTATCAATTTTAATCCTAATGACACAATTGCTGAGAAGATGGTCGATTTACATTTTTTCCTTCTTTTGGTGCGCAGGGCTTTTGTCTCGAGTTTCATGTCTACTAGATTTTAGCCGAATAAGAATTAGTTTGAAAAAATAAGGAACTGAGGAAGGACGAATATCCGAAACTAGTTTTCCAAAAATAAAATATATATAAAAAATGGAGGTGTGGCCAACGCACGACTTTCTTTTACGAACAGAGAATTTTGAGAAATTTTATTGTTTTTTATAATTTTTAAATTTTTTTTTGTAATTTATTTTTTTAAATTTTTAAATTTTTTTTTAAATATTTTATTTTTATTTGTTTTTAATTTTTGGAAACCTTGTATTTTAAGTAATTTTTTGTAAACCTTATACTTTTTAAGATATTTGCAAAATAAATTTTCTGGACCAAAGCAGTGGCCACTTCCGGTTGGCCGATTTGGAGTAAAATTCACTGGGACCTCCCAATTTATCAAAAAAGCTTAAATCTCAAGTTTCAGTTCGATTGGTTAAACCATCTGGGCTGTAGAGAGGACACAGACTGACAGACAGACTGACAGACATACCATTTCGAAACTCACTTTTTCGAACACGGGACCTCAAAACAGATAAATCTCTAAAAATCTCGAGGTCCAAAATTTGCATGATTACCTATAGGTGAAAAATACGTGAAATCACAAATTCAACATATGGGACCGGAAGTCATGTTTTAATTTTGTGATTTTTATGTTTTGAATGTGTAGTACTGGGTAAAAAAAATTATTGTAGAACTCGATTTTTTGTTGGTCAAAAATTTGTAAATTTGGTGGAAATGGTGGTGCATTTATACAAATATAAAAAAAAGTATTTATCCGAAAAATATAAAATAGGGCTCATTTTAAAGTTAAAATAATAAGGATTAAGAAAATATTACCAAAATAGTACCATATTTAAGTTTTTCATTTTCAAAATGGCCACCAAACTGGTTTTTCTCAATTTTCTGGACAAAATATATTTTTTTTATTTTTTTTTTGTTTGCTATTTAATTCTATAAAACATATAAAAAAACAAACATGTATTTTTTTCCGTTTTCTTGCAAAACACGTTTTAAAATCATCACCTACTCTATTTCTGCACATACAAATAAAATCTTTATTTTATTTTCACTCCAACATACCATTTTCTTGCAAAATACGACTAAATAAGACCACCAACTCTTTATATATGGTAAAATTAAATTTAAAATAAACTGTATTGGTAAAAATTTTTTTACTAAAAATAAGGTTACTAATTTAAATAATTACATTTTAAATCTAACATAATCTTCACTATTAGAGTATTTATTAAAATTTAAGTACCCTTCTCCTGAAAGAATAACTGCATGGAAATCGCGAGTTCCTTTTATAGTTTTCGATTTTTCGAACCTACTGGCAAGTCGGATTTTGTTTGAGTTATATTCAATATCAGAACAAAACTCAAAAACCTTATCAGTTTTTAAAGTTTTAGCCCAGTTGAATAATTCTGCTGCATTCGTTATGATACCATCATATTGAGACTGGCTCTGGGTGCCATTCTCTTGATAGTACCTCCTACTCCATCACATGGTCCCTTTCCATGTGCTGTGGCATGAAAATGCCATTCACAATCGACTCCGAAATCCTCTTTGTGTTTACTTATATTCATAAAATTAGTTTTACTTTTATAATGTGTTGGAGCACCATCAGTAATATAATAAATTTTGGTTAAACTCGTCATTTTAGTTTTCAAGAACTGGACCATTTTTTCGATAAATATATGAACTGTCACAGTGACATGATGAAGACAATCCGATATAACAATGAAGCTGTAGTGCTGCAATTTCCCATCTACATTTATGTAAATTACAAATGGATGAATAGTCGCTTGCTTATTATTCCAATGAAAACCCTGCGCTGCATTCTGCATTATAAATGAAAAATTTTCTGCAAAATCACATGAAACAAGTGCTTCTGTAGGCCCCAGAGTATTTTTTTTTTGTTTTTTATGAAGATAGATTGTTGAAGTGAAATGAAGTAATGAGGAACCAAATTTTCTAGCTTCGCTATGAAGTAATCCAAAAATTCTTCTAACGGTTGTGAATACTTTTGCAAATTGCATCTGTCAGTTGAAATCCACTGACTGAATGATAAATCAGCATCCTCGTAGTCCTTTTCCAGAAAAGCGTTTTTCAAATATTCTCGAAATAAATTTAATCCTGGACATAATATAGATGAAATGCAATCTTGGTATGTTGATATCTCTCCATTTGTAATAGCTCCTATTTTGGTTCCATAAATAATCAATCTCACATTTTGATGTATTGTACAAACACACCGTATGCGTTCCACTGCTTCCTAGTTGCACACAGTTTTTAGGACGAAGCAAGCAAAATTTGGAAAATCCGATTTTTTTTGACTCATCGTCCTGATGGAGAATCTTGTAGCCCTCGTATCATTCTTTTAATGTACTCAGCATTAGACGTTTCTGAACTTTAACTTTTTCAATAGTTAAGCAATCGTTTTTTCCAGGCATTATCCGACTGACTTCATCATCGTTATAATAATCTATCACTGATTGCTTTAGTTCATCGCTGATTCGTTTCCCAGCTTTAGGTACAGGAAGACCAAGTGGGCCGTTCGTTTCCTGAATATATTTAGCTTTACGCACTAAGTATTGTGTTGTGTTGAACTCCTGTTGAATTTGTTGTATGGTTAGTGACTTCGGCAGTGTAGTCAGCAGCTCTATCTTATCACATTTTTTCTCCAATTGTTTGAATTTGCTTTTCAGTTGCTCCATGAATTCGTCATATAAATTAGCCTTCATTGCGTTGTCCATTGATTGATTCACAAGGGGCTCGATTCCAGGAATCAATGATGATGATGTTGATGGTACTATTGCAGTTAAATTGATTAATTTTTGTTGTTGGTGTTGTTGCCTAGCTCCTAGTTTACTGGCATATATGGGCGACATTCTAATATCTGGTAATATCTCATTGATTTTTTGGAGGACGCTCGAATTTTGTATTTGGCGTTCTTCACCATCACTCCTAACGGAACTTATTTTAGAATCTACATCAGTTGATGATTATTTCGGCGTAACTGCGGAACTTAATGGTAAAGAGATTGGTGATGTCTCTGTTTCAATTTTTTGACGTTTACCGTAAATCTTGATATAACAACTTGAACAAATAAATAAATTTTCATTTCTTTCAATCGAAGGCGGCAGAAAATCCATAAGACAAGTGGGAGCTGGGCATAATAAAATGTGTCAGCATAAAAAATAATTAGTTTTATTATTCATTAGAAGTAATTTGTACCTTTATTTTTAAAAATCGAAGCAACAGTTAAAAACAAAAGATTAATTTAGGTATAAATTAAGAACTAAATAGGTATACCGATAATTTTATATACATACAAACATAGAGTAGGTGATGATATTAAAACGTGTTTTGCAAGAAAACGAAAAAAAATACATGTTTGTTTTTTATATGTTTTTTAGAATTAAATGGCAAACAAAAAAAAAATAAAAAAAATATATTTTGTCCAGAAAATTGAGAAAAACCAGTTTGGTGGCCATTTTGAAAATGAAAAACTTAAATATGGTACGATTTTGGTAATATTTTCTTAATCCTTATTCTTTTACCTTTAAAATGAGCCCTATTTTATATTTTTCGGATAAATACTTTTTTTTATATTTGTATAAATGCACCACCATTTTCACCAAATTTACAAATCTTATGCAACAACAACAACAAAAAATCGAGTTCTACAATAATTTTTTTTTACCCAGTACTACACATTCAAAACATAAAAATCACAAAATTAAAACATGACTTCCAAAAATTTGTGATTTCACATATTTTTCACCTATACTATATTTTATTAGAGTAAAAGAAAATAAAAATATTGAAAAACGTCGCTTTCTAAGGTTTAACTTTAAACTTTTGGTAGAAAAGCACGTCACCCTTACACTCACCTAATACATATTTAAGTAGGTAATGTTTACGTGTTTTAACTTTTGACGTGACAAGTGAAAACGTCTTACAAATCAGTACCTTGTTTTAAGAAAGTGAGCGACTCGAAATTTAGCTTTTGGTCGCAGACAATTAAGACGGCAGGGAAAGCCGCACAGCGAACTTATCGTTCCAATGATTTGCATTGCTTGAGAGCACCATAGCAAGAGAACGCCTCATATGATCAGATAATTATGGTGTCAATTTTTATTTACCTAAAGAAACGGTGACGGTTAATTTACTTTAAATTAAAATAATTAATTTCTACATACATTTAAATTCAAATTATAACAAAACACTTGTTACTACAAAATTTACTTTTACTACAAAATTCAAACTACGAAAAAAATTCTTATGGAAAAGATAGTACATATAATTTTTCACATTGAAACCAGTCCGCAAGTCAAACACTTGTATTCAATCTTAATGTGCAAGGTCTCAAGGTTCACGCAGGCGACAGAGTCAGTTATACAGCGACGAGACTACCTTGTACTAAGCAAAACTTCGTTGCGTGACTGCGAGGGTTCTATTCTCACTCGCAATTTCTAGTGCCCTACAAGAATAAATAACATCTCAACGTCATCAGAGATACAGTTTATTTCCGAATTTGAAACAAAGAATGTGGACTCGCGCCATGGTGGACTCCGACATACCCCTTTAATCGTTCATAAAATAAAGTGTGTTAGCCGCACCCCTTTTTTTTATTTTTTTTTTGGAACCAGTTTGAATTTAATAGATTTTATGTAAACCTTATACTTTTTAAGATATTTGCAAAATAATATTTCTGGACCAAGGGAGCGGCCGCTTCCGGTTGACCGGTTTGGAGTAAAATTCACTGGGACCTCCCAATTTATCAAAAAAGTTTAAATCTGAAGTTTCAGTTCGATTAGTTAACCATATGGTCTAAGAAGAGGACACAGACTGACATACTGACAGACTGACAGAGAGACACCATTTCGAAACCCACTTTTTCGGACTCAGTGGACCTCAAAACAGATAAATATTTAAAAATCTCAAGGTACACAATTTTCATGATTACTATACTTTATTTTACTAGAGTAAAAGAAAGTAAAAATTGTCACAAAAAGAAAGTTTTTTCAATTTTAAAAAATAAAACTAAAAACAGAAAATAAAAAATAAAAATAAAAGTAATTTTAGTTTTATGAAAATTTTTATGTACTATTTTCCGTACCCTTCCAATGGTTCCAACAAATTATATTACATAATATTGCCAATTTATTTTATTTGGTTTCAAAAAAATATTCCAAGCAATTTTTGTTTGGTGCCATTTTATTAATTTTTTATAACTCAGATATTGTTGTGAATTTAAATTTTCCTATTTAATATCGATTTTGTTACATCACATACGGTCACCATCTACAGTTAAAAATCAGCGACAGTAATATTTTTAGGCCGCTTCTGGTTGGGTTATCATTGTCATTCAATGACAATGGCTGGGGACAATATTTTTATATTTTGGCAATTTTACATTATGGCGCACTTAATGGGTTAAGAGAACGAATGGTTACAACTGAATTACTTTCTAGACAACGATTTGTCAAGACTATGGAGTGTCTTCTTTAAAACTTCGAAAAACTTGTTTTTTAATAAAGTTTATTACTTGAATAATAAATTATTACATTTAAAATTTATGTAAATTTAAAAACGAGTATATAAATTTTTTTGGCTTAAAACTGTAAAAACATAATATTTATTTATGTATTTGTTAAGTTGTAACTGTTTTTTTTTTGACAAATTTATTTATAATTAATTTAAGAAAATTGTATCTGAACAATTATGGACCATAAATTTTAGGAATTTTAATATTATGGGAGATGGCTTTGTAATATACTTACATATATGTATAATGAATAAGGAATCTATTTGTAATAATCAGGATTTCAAATTTTAACAATTTATTAATTTATTATTATTATAGTACATATAGAAAATAAAACTTATGATCCAAATTCAATTCACTATTATTTAATTTTTGTTCTGAATATTAAATTTATATATAATGTAATATGTATAAATAAATAATAAAAATATTTTCAATTAAATATGATCTAATTTTTAATTAATTTAATATTTTTTTAATAATAATTAAATAAAATATTGTTTATAAAACATTTATTTAGTTAAATCTAATTAAATTAGGTTTTTGATCTTAAATATATTTTTATAACAAATATATTTTTATAATGAATATATTATATAATAAAATAATATGTATTTTTTAATATAATGACATAATTATGTAAATATGTATAATTTTTTTTTTATACGTATAGACACATTATACGGTTTTGTATTTATAATGTTTTCTTCGGTTTTTTTTTTCAAATTAAATTAATAAAAAATAGTATAATAAAAAGATTATGTATGTATGTTTATTTTATAAAATGTATGTATATAGATTGATTTTATTTGTTTTTTTAAATACAATTGATTTTATAGAATTTAATAAAAATATTGCAATTACTATGAATAAAATATAATTAATTGTTTTGTTGAAACAGTTTTGATTAGTTTAAAGGTATTTTATTAAAATTTTGCTAATTTAAAGCTTTAGCTTTCGAACACCATTCTTGGGTTCATTTTCAAAAGCTTTTTGAAAACAAATCCAAATTGGGTTCGAAAGCTAAAGCTTTAAATTAGGAAAATTTTAATATAAAAGCTCTAAACTAATAAAAACAGTTTCAATAATTTAAATATTGGGTCAAAAAAATAAAAATAACTTATAATTGTTTTGTATTATTTAAAATTATTCGGCAGGTGTTTCATTCCCAGAATCATCTACTTGAGGTACGTCATTGCTTAGTACGACTTTTGGTTGATTAGTTAAGTCTATGCTGATTTCATCGTGATGATGCAGTATTGTGGTTTGATGTTGCGTTGAAGGAGGCTCTTTGCGTTCTGTGTGTGTAACAGATAATAAAATTTTGAAAATTAAAATTTTGTAAATACTTAACTGATTTATTAATTTACTATTAACTGTAAGTTGCAAAAAAAATTTAGTAATAGTAGTACGTGAAGCTCACCTAGTGAAGCTAATAATTTTGGTTGCAGTGGTAAGAGTAGGTCAACGTTTCCTGTTGTTGCGGCTCGTGGTTGCAGTGCATGCATGGGTGGTACATTTAGAAAATCACCTTGAAGTAAAAGATGATATATTTACAGATTAAAGATATTTTCTAAATCAAGATGGTTGCAATTTTAGTTCAATTTACAATGACTGATTAAAATATGAGTTTTGATTGAATCTAAAAATGTCTAAATGAAATTGCTTTGATAGTTTAAATCGTCTACAATTACCCTCTTATTTTTGTCCTAAAAGGTTTTCCGGTAAAGTATTTTAAAAAGCTAAAGGGTTTTTATTAACCTTTTTCATTGGATTTAAATTTTGAGCTATTGTGCAATTATTCGAATGAAGCGCTTTACCACACTGAAAAACGAAAAGAAAAATCGGATTTAGTTTTTTCGATATACATATGTACATAATTCCAAATTTATTGATTTATTTTTACTAAAATCTTCTGGTTCTTGATCGAATGTACCATACAATACTACATATTTTCAAAATGAAAATGAAATTTTTTCGGTTCTAAATAGTTTTTTTTCGGACGAAAAAAATAAAATTTTCATTTTAATTAAATATGTTTTTGAATTTTAGTATTGTTTAGTATTGTTTTTATTATTGTTTGGTACATTCGGTCAAGAACCAGAAAGTTTTAATGAAAGAAAACAAAGCAATAATTATGGAGTTATATCAAAAAAACTAAATCCGATTTTTCTTTTCGTTTTGCAATGGTTTCCACGCTTGACTGCTGCTATATTAATTTACCGCCTAAAAAGATTAAATACAAAAAACACTTTTTGGTAACTAGCCCTAAAAGATTGTTTTTTGAAATATAATTTTGATACTTTTTTGGGCTTAAGCGTAATACCATGCAGAATTACCAAACAATTTAGTTTACTGGTTCGGCCTGAATATTTCTGCAACTGTAAATTACACGAATTTAAAAGGTTGTCTAGGAGATTTGATTATAATACTAGGTAGTAACGTATTGAACTAGTATTGAAATGATCTATCTCTTTCTGGTGTAAATCGATCATTGCAATCAATGAAATATTTGGATTTTTTTTATAAATTGAGTATACATTCTGTCAAAAAAGTACCGGGGATTGTTAAATAAAACCCAAATTTTAAGTCCAATCATAAAAATTTATTTTGTCGCCCTCAAAGTATTCCCGATTCGACGATAACCATATATGCCAGCGTTTTTCCAATCATCGAAACATTTTTTATAGGCGCTAGCCTGGAGGACCTTCAGTTCGCGCGTCGATTATTTGTTTATGGCTTCAATGGAGTCAAAACGGATTCCACAGAATAGCAGAGTAGTTGGGCTTATTATATTCATTCACAATCGTAGCTCGGTGTGATGGTGCGTTATCGTAGTGTAAAATCCAAAAAATTTCGTTAACAACACAAAATTTAAGGCCAACTCTTTGTTCAATAATTTCGTTCATCGTAAAAATCACCGTGCGCTAATGAGGTCGACTAACTTAACCAACTACTGTAAACAAACTGGTTGACAGATCGCGCTCAAAGTTGGCATCATAGGTCTAGGAACATTTTTAAATCACTTCAGCGCGGGCATTATAAATTAACAATTCCCGGTACTTTTTTAACAGAATGTGTTTCAAAGTGTATTCAAAAATGTGTTTAATGTATATTTTCTTTAAAACCATAAGGCTTTTATAATTGGACCGAAAACTAATTCGCCAAAAAATGCCGCAAACATAACATTAGTACTGTTCTATTTTGTTTGTATTTTTAGACGTGCTTTATATTTTTCTGATAAAAGTATTTACTTTGTAATTATGCATAACATTGTCTCACTCAAAATTCAAATTCATAATACTAATATAACATATTTGCGGTTTGCAGCCTTACTTGATTTTATATGTTTTAATTTTAATAATTACTCGTAATTTTGGTACTTCACTATATTTACGAGTACAACCATTTCAAGTTATAAAAAATTCTTATCTTTAAATTAAACTATAGAGTTTAATAACTTATAGCGAATCACTGGTTAAATATTTAATATCAATTTAAATAGAATTGAAAACCGGGCTTAACAATTATTTATGACCTAGAAAGAGTACTAAAAACTTAAATTGGTTTCATGTACGAAATCTAAAGTAATAACAAAATCATAAAAATTACTAATAAATTTATAATAATTGATGATCTATTGATGTATGATTGGTTTTAGTTTTAATAAATACGACTAAACATAAGCATAACAAATTAATATATTACATAGTGTGATATGATAAAATATATACGATTATATAAACAATGTACAAATCTAACTAAAAAGAAACAAAGCTTTATATAGAAATAGAAACTAAAAGCCAATACTTGTTAAAACAATGGTTTCAAAATTATTGTTATATTAATCTACGTATTATATAATACCTGATTGCGGTGATTGTGGTCGCATAACAGCCAATCCTGGTACTGACGGCCCCTGTAGACTTACTCCAATCACATTTACACCATTTACATGACCTGTTTACAAAATTTAAAGTTTTTCGTTTGTTTTTTTTTTTTGGATACTCTTGGATATTTTATGTATAATAAAAAAAAGATAATGTCTTTTTCAAAAACACAACAAACATTGATTTTTATTTATAAAATAACAAAAATGAAACAATTTTACTTGAGTTACATAGAATTTCCATAACTCTGCGTTTAATTTAAAGGCACAGAAAATATAAATCAATTGATGATAGAACAATCTATTTATTTAGTAAAAAAATATTTTCCCGAGCTTTTTGTTGCGTAATTTTACTCAATTCATTAAAACAAATACAGACAAAGTAGGAACATTAATCAATAGAACATCAATCTTCTGGGCGAAAAATTGTTTTATATTTAATTTGTGTATAAACGAAAAATGTTATTATGTAATAATCGGGAAAACAGATAAAAAACAAAAAAAAAAAACAAAACCAGATTGAAAATCAAAATCAAAAAACACATCAATACATAGTAATATTTAAATTTTGAGAGCAAAACCAAGCTTTATTGTTTAAAATTTGTTTATATTTGGTAGATATCCTCACCTATTTTAGCACCACCAAACGCATCTTTAAAAATAGCTGGATGTGTTGTACCATGATGTGGTGTCGTATGCTGGTGTTTCATAGCGTTCATACGACGATTTACGACACCAATTTGTGGCTGTTTACGACGCGGTTGCTCAACAGGTAACACACGCCGTCGACGTTTCGGTAATTTCGATCGTGCCTTTAAATATATTTTGAGAGTTTTTGTTAACTATTTAGTTATTTATATATTTACATACACATACATATTTATAGAACTATAAATGGTGTTAATATTTTAATAGAGAAATAGTAAGTCTCTCGGGGGGAATTTTTATGCTATTAAATGAAAAAAACAAACTTTTTTAATGTTTTATTTTCAAACTTATAGAAAATTGCATAACAATTTTTTTCTAATTTTAGCCAGTTCAAATTTCGTTTGACACACGCTCCAACTGATACATTCGGGTTTGTTTATATACATTTGTATTGGTTTTGCACGCCAACAAATATTAGGTCGTTGAGCAAAATAGACTAAAAATATAAATTAAACTATGAAGTTGGTTTTTATTGTTTTCATTCAAAATATTTAAAGTGCAATTGGTAGATTTTATTTACGTTTATTCGCCTTTAAAATAGAAGCAAATATACGTGCATTTAAGTTTGACGTCCCGCCGACGCTCGGTGTGGTACAACTTTAATACATCGCTGATATTGGAATTATCAGAAGTACATTTTTTTGTTGGTTTTAGTAAAAATAAGAGATCTATGGTAAATTATATTGTATTTGGTATGACATCACTAAGGCTTATACAGGCATTTGTGTTAGTTTTTTGACATAAAATGTTAAATGTGAATAAATCAATTTGTTTAAATAATACAAAAGCTGCTTGCAGTTCAAGATATACATTTACAGACACAGAGACACTTTTAATTTAACGATGAGCTTTGTTGTTTTAAATAAGATTTAAAAGTCGCAAACCTTTAACGTACGTTGTTATTGTGAAGGCTAAAATAGTTATCTACACAAAATATACATCTTTTGTATGTTTGCTTTTAATTATTTGTTTAACCTCAGAAAATAACGACGAAACCCTTGACTATACACAAAAACAATTCAAACTCCAAAATCTACGGATTAAATTTATACAGTTCGCAACCCTTTTACCTAAGGTGAATATTTTGTAGCGGCTCACTCATTTAAATTCCAACATTCATTCACCACTACAATAAATATTAGTGTGTTATAATTTCGCACTGGACTAGAACTACAAAAGTCTTCGGTTCGATTCTCCTTAAAGTTTTTTCTTTCCAATATGTTAGTTTTTTTAAGTTTTATTATACCAAATATTTTACTTTAAAGTAAATATTGCTCTTTATAGTTACTACAGTAATTACACAAAAAATAGATGTTTGTATTGTTAGGTACTGTTTTTTGTCGACGAATTAATTATTTTAACATTTCTATAATGATAAATAAAACTAATAAATTCTTATTATATTCTTTTTGGTATTTATATAAATACAAAATAAATAAAAAAAAGAGAGGTTATGTTTAGCGACGAAGCGCCATAACTGCACTTGATACATTTTCTTTGAATGTAAAGTTTTACATTAAAATTATGAAATTCTTGAATGTTTTAATGAAATTTACATATATTTTTGCTTAAACTATGGTTTGTATTCGTTAAATCACCAAAATAACAAACATTTAATTTTGTCGCCCGTCGTCGCCGCTTGGTGTGTTTTACCCAGTTTTTTCCTATTATAAAATAGAATAAGTATAAAGCGTGTTATGTTTGAAAAATAACAATGAAAATTAAAGCTTTTGTCAGTTGTGTAAGTTAGTAGTAGAGTGGCTAGGGTCTGAGGTTCGATTCTGCTCATGTTAGTTTTGTTTTTCAATTTTTTATTTTTTTATTTTTAAACAAAAACCCAGACTCTGTCTGTTTGTCGGTCTGTTCGGTTTTGTGTAATGCCCCAACACATGTAGCATCATCCTTAAAAGCCCTTACTCTTTCGTTTAAGGTTTATTTATCGGGTAAAAAAATATCAAATGGTGGTAATACGTGTAATATCTTTAGCAAAACATTACATAACTAAAGTTATTCACAAAATTGTGTCCGTCCTAGGACGGGCTGTCTATTCAAATCTATTTTTGGTGTTGTTTAAATATTATATGAAACAAAACAATATAGAAACAAATCTAGAGTACAATTTTTTGATAGGATCTGTGTAAAGAGCGAACGAGACGGCTTGTATAAACATTTTTGTTGGTTTTGGAAAAACACGACAAAAATAATCATAACAAACCTATACTAATGCCAATATTATATGAGAAAAGCACTAAAAATTAAATTTTATAGGTTGTATGTTGCTAGAAAAGGAATTCCACTCACAACCAATTTCTTCTCTATTTAAGTGACTAGTGGAGACACTAACGAAACGTAGCGGTAGAAATCTTAGTAATATTATCTTATATATATTTATAGAACAAATTTAATTACGTAATGATTATAATTATAGTTTATAGTTTGTGTAGTAAATAACCAGTATATGTATGTATATAATATAGTCTAAATATCAATAGGAGAAACTCACCTGTGTATGTGAATAAAACATTGAGAAATTACTAACAATTACTGGGACTGGTAATGCAATAGTTAGTACACCGGCTAATGCACATAGCGCCCCGACAAACATACCTAAATATGTCTTAGGTGTAATATCACCATAGCCAACGGTGGTCATCGTTACTATCGCCCACCATAAACCAAGGGGAATACTTTTAAATTGATTTTCTGGATTATCCTGGAAAAAAATAAAATAATTAAGATTATAATTTGTGCAATAAATATTTTAAATAGAAAATTAAGTTTTGAAATTATGTGCTTTATTTGCTTTATTACGTGTACCTGCTATTTTGAGAAATTTTTGTTAGTTTTGGTTGCAAATAAATATGAAAAAAAATGAGACCTTTCGAACCGAACTTCTAACGCATTGGTAAACATTGCATGTGGTCAACTCGATGAACGACTTAAGACACACTCGTTTTTTATAACTGTCGAAGCATGTTGTAACTAATTAATTGTTTGCTCAGTCCCGAGTCGCGAACACGGCATTTTTAACCAGTTATGAACCCTTTATGTTAATGCTTGTTTTGGTTTTCATAATTTTTGAATAATGTTTCGAGAAAATGGTAAAAAAATAATTAAATTTAATTCTTCAGAATTTAAATAAATTATAATTTATCTAAATTTTTCTTTTTTCCTTGGTTTCTGATAATTTTTTGAAAATAGGCTTGAATTGAGTCCGAAAGCTGAAGTAAAAAAAAAAAAAAAGTTAGGGCCCAATACTAATAAAAACATTTTAGCTATAGACGCTTGAAAGTAATTTATAATCTGGTAATTTCTTTTTTTTTATGTATGTATCATTAGGAGGGCAGCTCTACTGGTAATAATAAAAAAACAAATATACTAAAAAATCTCTAAGTTTATACCTTTAATATATATTTTCCGATATTCCTACCAAAAATACAAATATTTTTTAGCAATGTATTGTATGTATAGTATATAGAATAAACGATTTGTTTATCTATATCATTTAATCCTGCACACATTTCTGTATGAAATCATGAAAATGCTAAATTCTTTTTCTCAGTATTCTCGATAGAGCAGGGTTTATTAACCTTTTACGAGGATACAACTTAACTAACAATAGAATTGTTCAGTTTTCACTCATTTTTTATTATCGCGGAACACTGGTTAAGAACAACTGCAACAGTGTTACTAGATAAATTATCTACATGGCTGAACTAAACAATTTAATTTGTATATCTGATTATACCGCTTAGTTTTGGAATAATTCCAATTCGAAAAAAAATACATTTTCTTAAAATTATAGTCAATAAAATCATTGATCATTGAAATAAGATTATAAATTATTAGTATAGCAAGGGTAAACAAATGTTCTGAATAATAAAAATAAATAAATAAGACCTGCATGTTACAATTTTTGGGCATGTGTTGAACAAATTAAACTTAACAAATTTTTTTTTGGGCACAATAGATGGTCAGCTGTGCCGGAAATAATTCAACTCTATCTGTTATCCAATTTACGGATATGAAAATTGGAAAAAATTCTGATCCCATAAGCTTATCCAACAAAATTTGATAACAATTTTATTCAACTTCATCGTCACCGTACAGGAAAACCAAATAAACTGCAACAAAAAGAGTTTTTTCATATTTTTCATATATGTACATATTCAACATACCAACATTTTTCACCTATCAAATATAAACATTAAGCACAAAACTAGGTTGGTTACACAAAAAAAAAAAAATAGTTGTGTTTTTGGTGTGGTTAAGTTTAGTTAAATATGTTTATATTCGTTTTATCTATATACAAACATATGTATATGTTTTCGGAATAAATGTACGTGTCTCTGATTTTAATGGCACAAATATTACTTCTGACGTTTCCTTTTCCACTTCGCACAATACTGTAATTGAGTAGGTACTTTCATATATGTATGTATATGAGACACATATGGCGATTGTTTTGGTAGATAGTATGTATAACAAGTGGAAAATTGAAATTAATAATTCATGATTTCTCACACTATGTGTTTTATTGCCATATATCCCATAATGGCATTTGTACACAGTCTGCCATAATCGTTCTTTCGCTTTTAGTGAAAACTAAATAAAATGAAAAATTATAATATGTTAGGTCTTCTTGGGTACATTTTTAGGGATTAAAGTTACAGTTAGCAGTGAGTTCTTACAACGAATTAATTATCTGAATATTTTTCTGATCTACGGAAAATTATGAACCTAAGGTTTATAAAATAAAGGTTAATCACTTGGTGTATTATATGCGTAAACACACTTTTATTAATCAAGTAGGATTTTTATTTTATTTTAAGGATCAATGATTTTCGTTTGTACTTTATTTGTTTACGATTGTATTAACTTTAGCTAAGCATTATAATTTATCTTACAAAATTTATAAAAACCCATTCCGTTACTGTTAGACAATATCAATATATTTTAAACCTCAATTAATCCCACAATTTTAAAAGATAATCCTTAAATGAAAAAAAATAATTTTAACAAAACATATCATAATATGAGTATGTTATGTTGTTAAGAATGAGAAGTTTAAGGCATTTATCTTCTCGTATACATAGGTATTATTACTAAATTGCATTAATTTATCATACATAACGTATGAATGACATCCATTTGCGATTCAATGGAAAATTTTATAAGAAAGCAAAAAAAAAAAATTATAAATCGATTTTCATTTTAAATAAAAATAACTAAGAAGTAAAAGTGTTTAAGTACGCACTAAGTAATTTAATCGTATGGAAATGATGAGTGAACGGGAACAATTTAGAAATCAAGTTCTCAGGACTAAATTTAATGATACTAATGGATTAGTGAAAGAGACATTCAAGATTTATTTACAAATCGATAAATTTTCCTACGATTGTATTTGAATCATTTTCAAATGTGTATAGTGCGTGTTTTCAGTTTTCATCCAACTTGTTAAAAAAGTAAAAATATGTCACAAACATTGAATATATAATTTTTGTTTGTAGGATGGATTTAATGATGGTGAACCCAATTAATATTTCCATTATATTGTATTACTTTTCGAAGGAGTGTGGTTATTTTTATTGATGTATTTGGTTGAGATAATCTTTTAATACCGTATATCTTGAAATAAAGTTTTATAAATGAGAACATCATGATTGATATATCGAAATTTGTATTTACAAGGATGGGTATATATAATTTGTTTATAAAAAGATTTTTCTTTTCGAAAGGGTCGATTTGCATATAATGCTATGTCACTCTGAACTAAATACCACAATAATCAATTTTATATAATAACTTACATAAGTCCCAAACACTTCAGATTGTAAATTGGTGGATGTATTTATGTACATACATACCTATTATAACATGACCTTAGTAGTGTTAATTAACTACTTGAAAATTTTAGAAATAATTCTGAATAGTGGCGTGACTTTTGTGTTAATAATTAGCAATTCTATTCAAACTGCATATAAAACATATCTTTAAAACTCAATATATTGTATATCTATTTTTAGTAAAAAGTACACGTTCATCGTATGATAATGGTTAAGAGTATTTTATTCAAAGTATTGCCCATTATTAGTTATACATTTTCCCCATCTTTCTGGTAACGCGTGGATGCCGCGCCAAAAAAACTGTTCTTGTTTTGAGGCAAGCCAGTTATCGAGTCATTTTCGTAAGTGAAGAGCACCTCAGCAAGCCCATGCCCATCTATGCAAATAAGTGATTTCCAATTAAGAAGTATTTGAGAAATATAAGTATTTTCCAATTAAGTGCTTCCAACATTTTTTTGACAGGTTTTGCTTTGTGCGATGGTGCGTTACCGAAGCAAAATCACTTTGTGTTGCCTTTTATCATATTCTGGTCGTATTTGTTGTTGGTAGTTTTTAGTATTTACGGTTTCACCAGGTTTTAGCAGCTCAAAATAAATCATAATCTTCTGATCACACCAAATACAGATCATTGTTTTCCGTCCGATACGATTCGGCCTTGCAGTCGATGTCGATGGTTGTCCTGGATCAAACCAAGACTTTTTGCGCTTTGGATTCTCAAAATAGATCCACTTTTCATCGCCAGTCACAATTTGATGGAGAAATGACTTCCTTTGTTTCTGGCGAGCAACATTTCGCAAGTGGTTTTTCGACTTTCAGGTGAGCAGATATGTTGTCTTGATAAAATATATCTTTGTTCTTTCTCAAATACGTCGTTTTTCGCATATTTTTTTATCAAATAAAGATGTTTAGTACACTCCCATTATTGGTTTACCTTTTTCATAATAGTCGAAGAAAATAATTTCTATGACTATTCCACTGTGCGGGTAGCTTAAGCCGCTCAATTCTTCAGCGCCTCTGCTATCTCTCTAACCTTGACTCGATGGTCGTCTAGTACTATTTGGTAAACCTTTCCGACTATCGGTGGGAGTTGCAGTTATTACCCCTGCTGAATGCTCAACATTAGAAACTGGCATGATATTCGATATTTTCAAACAACAACTGAGTGTTCAAAATGGCTGAAATTTTCAGAGTTGTTTTTCAAAGAATTGATTATACGCCATCTTCATGTTGAAGTTCAAAACTTTTAAGACTCATAGTCTTCACCTATCCCCATTAAAATTATTGTTGAATGATGTCTAAAGTAAATTGTATTTATTTCGGAGTTAATTTAAATGTTTCTAGCTAAATTAAGTTTAAATATTTTGTACATAAGTCCATTAGAGATGATAAACAACAATAATGCCAACAAATAAATTTATTTTAAAATTAAATCAGAATACTTATTTTTATTTTAGCATTATTTTTGTTTTCTGCCTATATTTAAAGACGTTGATGTAGTATTAGATAGTTAATTTATTCTTCTTTAAAAAATGACTCGGTTTATTAGTATAATGCCGTATTATTTTAATTAATCACTTTATTTTTTTCAAGGTGGCATGTTTTTCTTAGATATCGGTGTACATATACAGAAAAAAGTTAATTAATTAAAAGGTTAATAAATTTTGGTAAGGACACAATATCCATAGTAGGTACAACAAAAATAATTTTGAATTTCAAAATTTTCTTCATCGATCGATCGACCTCCTGATGCTTGCTTGGTACATTATTATTCTGTTAAGATTTGTATGTATGTAGATATTAGTATATACAAGAGGAAAATGGTAAAAATTGAAAATTCAATAAATTTATCTTTATTGCTTCCTTTTTCCAATTATTTTTTGTGCCTCAATACTACTTGTACCAATTACAGAGAAAATTGAAAATAATATAATTTATTAAAATTTAAAAAATCTATAATTTATTTAGTATTGCGGGTTGGGGTTGCAAAGGTTTGACGTAATGTTTGTTTTTTTTTTTTCTTTTAAATTAGATTCTCGAGTATCGATTTGATCATTATTTATAATAAAAAATAATTTTCTAACCATAATGTAATAGATTTCTGACTCACCTGTAATCTTTCAGCGTAATATACTAAACTAGCAAATACAACGATACCAAGAACTAAAAAAAATACTAAGAGGGTCAACTCTTTAGCTGATGCTTTAAATGTATGAATTAAAATACGTAATCCGGGTGAGTGGCGAGTTAATTTAAATAATCGTAATATTCGAACTATTGAAAATGCCTCAAATAAACCTGTTTGTTCGCCCATTCGTTGCATAACATCCGTATAAAAACTTAATGTTGCTGCTAGGTCAATAATGTTAACTGGTGATTTAATAAAATCTAACATATTCGGTGCCACCTAAGGAATAGAAATAAAGAAACTTGAAATTATAATTGGGTTTAAATAAATTTAGCTTTGATCCACTTACCACAAATCTTACAGCTAATTCGAAAAAAAACCAAACATTACAAACGAGTTCTACATAAAAAAATGCGGCATGCGGCTGCCCATATGAATGTAACCATTCATAAGGTTTTTGTTGGCGTCCATATAAAAACCTAGAAACACGACCTGGTATCGCGGTTGTTGTTGTTGTTGTTGTCGTCGTCGTCGACGTGGTACTAGCTGTGGTATATATTGTATCTAATTTACTACGTGTTGTTGATGGTGTTATAGATGTACTACCTGTATTATTTAAATTATTTGTTACGTTTATAAAATTTGCGGTAGTATTTGCTGGCGGTAGTGGAAAGTCTATACGAAATCCTGGATGTGTTTTTAAACAAAATGATATCACAGATGTGCATATAAAGAACACAGATAGTATAGCAACAAATTTTGCTGCTCCTGAGCTTGCCGGTTCATCGAACATTGCCCATATTTTTGGTTTTGTTTTTTGCCAACATGTTAGCTGGCCATTTATTAGTGCATCCTCGAATCCAAATAAGCGTGCTATCGCTTCTTCAGATGGTTGTTCATTATCTAAATCTAATTTATCCAAAATTGCTAATGTATTCTAAATGAGAAGAAATATAAAGAGATACATTTTAATAATTTAGTGAGCATAGGAAATTTAATGTAGCGCAAGGTTCAAAGGTCGTGAGAAATATTTTGGTAACTTTCGCTGAACTTTTCGTTGTACTTGAATAATATTATGTAACATTATCAAAAATTGCAATTATACGACTAACGAGTTACGTTTATAAATTTCAAGATTGTCCAAAAAATAAAAGCAAAATGGGGTTTCTGTTGGTTTACCTATCTACGGTATTGTGCTGTTAAATGTTTGTTTGTATGTTTATTTGAAGTTGTCAAGATAAGGATATTTTCCGTTTTTTTGGGTGCTCCTTGGATATTTTATAATTTTTAGTATTCAATTTTACAGAAACACACACACATTTCAGAAAAAAGCTTAAGGCTCGCTGTTTCTGCTTATCCTGTAGTTATTCATATGTACTTCAAAAAATATTGTCATTTAGATAAGCGGATAAATGTACCTTTACCCTTTTTTATATAATAAATAATATTTTATAATATAATATAAATACATTAACCAAAATACAAAAAAAAATAACAATAAGTTATGATGACATTTTAGCTTCTATATACTTAACGCAAACACATGTGAAACGAGTGATAACTTTATTTAAGGTTTTCAAAAAAAGCTTATTTTTTTAAATATAAATACGCATTGCATATATGTATGTTTATATAAATATGTATTATATATTAATATAATATGTTTTAAACAGACTACGAATATATTTACTAAATTACAGTTAAATGGTAGATGATATATGTATACATATGAAACAAATTTCTACAAGAGATGTATAAAAGAGGTATAAAATAGGAAAGAGATTTACTAGTGGATTAATACAATATGTACTTGGAAAATAGTTCTGAAATAGAGTAGAAAAGTGCATAATATGAGGCATGCGAAAGACCCTAAAGGTTTAGCATACAATATATAATTTAATATTCTGCATTACCTGTGAATTATTTTCGGTGTCGGTCTGGAAGACATGAATGGATAAAAAAATGAAAAGAAAAATACAAAACATTATTCTCTCACAGCGAGTTCTAATGAATTTTATTTACCGAGTACCGTGTTAGTACTTATTTACAAAATTGCATAAAAAACTACTCTATCAGATGAGACATCTGATGTGGGAATTTTCAAGATTTTGAAATTAATCTTATTTCAGAATATGTTTACGTTACTGTAAGTAGCCATTGTTGATAAACTCAATCCACTTTAAATCTTTTCACATATACAATTCTATTTTCAATATTTTTGGTACGACTGCGACAATACCATAAAATTCAATTATATTACATTTTTTCACTATAAATAAGCATTAGTATACTCATCCGGTGAAAATGGGCAGTATCATTTTTTAAGGAGAAACAGTGAATAAATAAATTTGGCCTTAACAAATTTGATTCAACAGTAAATTTAAGATTAGTAACAATCATGTTTTCTGGCCTTTTCGTCTAATTACCAATTACCATGCAATCATGCATACAGTGGAAAATGCATAAACATTTAAAACAAATTTGGATTTTTGTCATTTGGGTCACAGTTAGATGAATGACATCACATCGTTAGTTAAACACTACTGAACGTGTAAAGTGACCATTTCGAATGTCGTTTTTTCCGTCAGTAATGTTTCAACGCCAAAATGTTACGAGACCTGAAAGGAACCATTGTTTACACTTAAATAAATTGCTTTATTATGTTTCTGTAATTAATTTTTACTTTATAAACAATAACATTTTAATTTAAACAATTGTGTTTAAATTTTATTTTAAATAATACACAGTTCGACCTATAAAACAACTTTTAATGAGCTTTCACAAAAAATTACATAAAAAAAATATTTGCGAAATGTAATTAAATTTTGAGTAAATTAATTAACTTTCAATTCATTTTTGAACCTAAATCAATGCTTTATAGAATATTTCACTTTGCTGGTGTTTACTTTATATACACGTACATATAAATTAAAAAAATGAGCTTTTGTTATCACCCGTTTAACACACACAGCAAAAAAAAAAACTTTCGGATGAAAAATAATGTTTCATAAAACTTTTTTGTTTTTTTTTGATATGTTGCGGTTATGTTATAGGAGTACAGAGGGTAGATTTATAGCCCAACCACAAAAAAACTATATTTTTCTGTTATTTCAAATATTACTTACATTTGAATGAATGTGGTTTAAATCAAAAAAATAATAAAATTTTGGAAAACTTACTTGTGTATCACGATGTATACTGTATGTCGACCAACAGCATGGTTCAACTTGATTTGAATCTAAACCCCAAAATTCTAATTCTTCCTCAAATAATGGACCACAAACATCTGTTGGATAATGTAATTTGCCTGTACTATAATAAAAATAATAAAAAAAATTTATTTTGCATTAAATATAATTAAATATATGTTACCGATAATAATTTAATATTTGAGCAAAAACACCAGGATGCCGATCGAAGAAATATTCGTTCAGCACAGGATCATAATTTGCTAGTGCTTCTGTCAAACGTGATAGACGTGTTGCTGGAATTTTTTTAAGTGTTGCCTTGTACGTTTCATATCTGAAAAGAAAATATTGTGGAAATTTGAAAATCAAATTGAGTATCTTTTCGTTAAATCAGAGTATATATTGTACAAGAGCTGTAAATCATTGAAGGATTGACACTCGGAAACACTTGAGTTTAAAGTTAAACACCTGAGGTTAAATTTTATCCCTTGATTATTTATAATGAAAAAGGGATTTCCAAAAACTTGTGCTCGCCAAAAACTAATGGTTGCTTTAAACAAATTGGACGGATATTCTAATGTATTTAAAATGGTAAATTAATAGAATTAATGTTCTAAATAAACGTTTAAAATTTAATATTTTATTGCTTAAGGTGCTGGAATTGCTCTCTAGTTGTGCCATGTGCATGCGCTTCAAAACTTGGCGAGTGTTTGTTGTAACTGTTGACTGAGGCATAACCTCCAAAGGCGTTATACCCAAAAATATTTCTGTTTTTCTCCCCAAAATAAAAAGGTATTTGTCTCTTTTCCTCACTGACAATAAAATTTCTGAAGTTTAAGTATGTATTATTCAAGCGCTCTGCAATTTATCACAAATAAATCCTCTCCTTTACATTCGTAGATTCTAATCTAATAAAATGAATTAAACTAAACCGCGTCATCAAAAAAAAAGCTAAATGTTTGTTCTTTAAGAAGAAATACATTTTTTGTAATATAAGGCTTTAAGACTACAAATCGTAATATAATTTTCATATTTTGTAACGTGTGGGGTTTGGCTAAAAGCCAGCTTCCACTCATTACATAGAATTTATCTTACTTGCTTGTGATACCAGGCGGCATGATTCCTGCAGCTGAGCCAGGTAGAGGATTTTAGAATGGGTAAGGTATCTCAAGTAAGACCTAGTTTACCGCCGCAAGAACATTGTGAGCACATTGCTCCATTTAGGATGATTTGTTGATGGGGCTAAAGCACCCAAAACGTGAGCTGCTAATTGCAACTCGAAGAGGCAGAATGAAAACAGTAAAGAAAATTTTTTGACTTAGGATAGCATGGCTACCCTAAGCTTGAATTAACGAAATTAAAATTTGACCACTGGCCGTGGTTAGAATAGCCATTGGTCCCTAACCGCGTGTTAGTATGGAAAAGACTGGCGGACGTTGTCAAAAGAAAGGCGGGTATGGTGGTTAACAACATATGTTCCCTTGCCTGCCTCTTATGAGGCTATTGACAGACCTCCGACCAGTCGGTGCCCTTTTGTACTAGTAGATCATTTTTTTTTATATATATATACCAACACTTACATATATTATATATGATCTAATCCCAATTTAAAAGAAAAAAAAAACTTTAAATTAACATACTTTTTTTTATATATTTCGTTTTAAAGTAAAAAAAAATGTTACGCCCCACGCGGTGAATCAACTAAAAATATCTAACTCCATGTAACAAAGAAAATTGAATGCCCCCTTCAATAAAACATTGGCGAAGTTTTTATACAATTTTTATGCTGATTGACCAAAAAAGAAAAATTATTTTCTATATCGATCAATCAACCGAAAAACGCATTCTTCCCCCCTCCAATATTTCGTTGATAAGCTAATATGCAAAAATTTGCAAATATTTGGCTCGTTTTTATTCCATGTGTACACATGAATTGCCCAAATTGCAAAAAAAACAGTGTTTTCACGTTTATTCACCTGATGGAATTCAACCCAGTTGACAATGACCTCAGACGAATAAACGCAAAAGAAAATAGCAACAACTCAAAAAAAGCAATTTTGTGCACACACGTATGTGTTAAGAAAGAAGAAATATTTTTATGTTTATTTACTGAAACTTGAGTAGAGACAGTTTTGTAAATAAACATAAATGAAAATATTAGCTGTATGGACACGCGCCACTACACTACACTAGAATTAATAGGATTTTACACTAATTTATTTGTTGTTTGTAATACTTGTTTATGTGCATATTTCCGCTACGTACAAACAAGTTTGATACAACACAAATTAGCGTAATTAGGGGGGGGGGGGGCAGATGTGGGATGCAGTTTTCTCAGTTTACTTTTTTGGGAATAAGGTATATTTTGTAACGGGGATGACAGGCACCCGTTACAATTTGTGAGGGTGTCACAGTAATATATTTATAATAGCTAACCCAAAGCCTAGCTTACTGATTTTTTGGTAATAGAACCAACACAAACTTTCTAAAAATTCACTCGAACATACAGGCAAAATGTTGGAGCTTTTTGTATAGTTTACAAATACTTTTCTCGGAAAGTGTTTAACCGAGCCAAAAAGCTAATGACTCATCCCACCATTTACCTCGTAATACCCATCTCTCAATGATGCACAACTTAATACTCATCTCTCAATGAACACACTCTGGGCCTATTTTTGAGCCTAATAGACCACATTTTTAAATTCTTTGTATCCCGCAGTTTTAAACTAATTCTAATTAAAGGCATTACATTTTAAACAATTTTACTTAAATAATCTTCATTACAATTCTCCCTCTCGCAATTCAGGTTCTTGTTAACTAAGCAAAAAAATTCATTTTGGAAATTTTATTCTAACTTTTCAAATAAAACAAGAATTTTTTGTTTGTTATGAACTATCTTAATGGGACCAGAATAGAAGTCTTCCAAAAATTTAATTTGAGCGGATCTTTGTAGTTCACCTGAATACGTTCAACCTCTTTTGATTGGCTGCCCAATTTACACATAATATTTTTCATTTTTCCTATTTATGTAGTATCTTATAAAGCATTTACTCTTATATTACGAGTACCTCATTAATTTAGTTGAACTTAGCCAGGCATTTATAAAAGCATTCAACTTCAACTGTTTATCTAATTTAGAAGTATCGATTATATATGATTAGAATTAATATTTATTTTATTTTCATTTTAGATTAATATATTTTTCGGAGTTTTCATACGAGTACAGGTAAGATTTATATTATTGCTTCTAAGAATCCGTCATTAAGTTTGGTTAAAAATCAAAAAATTTTCTTTTTAATTTTTATTACATTGCTGTAAATTAATTTACAATAGTTATTCAAAATATTTTGAGTAGTATATAAAATAAATAAAATGGTTTTTTATATACAATATACATAAATATATAGTATATTAGAGTTATTCCGTACTCAACAGTTTTTATTATTTACTGAGTGGCTGAATAAAATAATCAAGTAATTTCTATTTAAATTATGTAACGTTACTTTAATATTGGGTGATGGATTAAAATGGGTAAGCATAATAAGTTTCCGGTTAGTTCAAAAACATTTTAATAGGGATAGAACATTAATTGAAAATACTATACAAATGTTAAGTGAATTGAGTGAAACTGAAAATAGAAATTTTTTATGTATGTATCTACCGTGCATTGACCTAACAAAAATAATGGCTTATTCTTATCAATGACTGAAACACTATAGAGGGTATTATGAAGTAACTAGTTTCAAAGAGGTTTATTTTATCACCGCTCACCTTCTTATTTTGTCCAACTTTCTTTTGCAGAATTGATCGTTGAGCGACCACCTAAAATATGCTCAAAGTATAAACCTCAAGCAGCTTATACCTTTAATAGTAAACTCATAAAATTTAAAAATAAAGAAAATTTCAACCAAGCGCATTAATATAGCTAATAAATAATTATATTCTAAAAAACGGTTACATCAAATATTCAAAAATCAAAATATAATATCTAAAATTAAAATGAACCCATTATACCCAGAACTCAAAAGCATTGTTGAAAATTTAAGCATCTGAAAATAAATAAGGATATTATTATCCTCTTTTTGTACCAAAAATACTAACCGAAAAAATATATTAAGTAACATTGGAAATAGATTTTCAGCCGAGTTTTCAGTTATCCCATCTAGCGAACAATAACAAAAAAATGTGTGTGGTCAACTAAAAAATTTAATGAAATTAATGACATAATCTAAGATGAATATTCGCCACCACACATAAAAAAGGGTTGAATTCTCATGTTTTATATGTATTGTATCCCATAACAAATCCCATAACAAATCAACGATATCAAAATATTTATCGTTGAGAATTGTATATTTAATTTTTTTTTTCGAGACAGGAAAGTTTACAAGCGGATTGGATATTTCAGCCATCCATGTGTCACAATTATACTCCGGATGTATTTGGAAACAAATTTATAGTGATAATTCTTTGGATTTGCGATATGAAGAAACACCCTTAGACCATATTGTTAATCAACTATCATCACTAAAGAAACCTACTTAATCATATTTAAATATCCCCATTGTTAAATTTAATACTTTGGGGTGATCCACCTATGTAATATAGGTAGATTTAAGTCTTAGTTGGCTTATCGTGGAGAGTAGTGAACTATCAATGATAATTTTTGATACAAAAAATACTTATAATGTATTTTTTGGCGTGATTTTTTTATTTATGGTATACATATATAATTTAAATTTAATTAGAAAGATGAAAGATTTAATTACCTTATCCCGCCCACATTTAATATAATGCGATTTTCACCATCCATAGCTTTTCAATAAGCCACAAAACAACACCCAAAAAGCAAGCATTCCTGTCTGTGTCAGGCCATTTTTCTTATTTCCATGTTTTTCGTTTTCTTCTTGTAATTTTTCCTTGTTTGTTTATGTGTTTTTTATATTAAATAATTTTATTTTCCCCTTTCTTGTTATTGTTGTTAACGATTTTTTCTGTACTTTCAACCGTTTTTTAATATTTTACTGCTTTACATTTAACAAGTAAAATGATTTATTATTAATAAACTTAACTTAGTATTATCGTGAATTCATATACATAATTTGTTGTTGTATTTAATATAATAAGATGTAATTGAAATCAGAAAGAATATAATTTTTCCGATTGTAGTGAAATTTTACCTGAAACGAGAAAATTAAAATAAAAAGAAATTATATTTAATTTTCATATTATAAACAAAATTATGTGTTATTGTTATTATGTATTATTCGCATATGCAATATTCCCTAAATCTTAACATAATAAATCGTTAATGCTTTAGTTTTAGACATTCACGCGACGATCGTTAATATATAGTATGTATGTTAGGTTATACATTTTTCAGTCTCCCAGTACAATGTAACTACAACCATTTTAAAAGTTCTTAGTCTGGCGTACAAAAAACATTTTTAATACAGTAAACCCAATCTAATAATAATTAGTTTAACAGAGTTTTTTTTATATTATTGTATATTTTCTGAAGGATTATTGCTTCCAATGTTTTCCAAAAAACAAAACGTTATATAGTATATCTCAGTTTTTTGGAATTTTTTCCGTTATAATCAATCAAAAAAGAAATCTTTTCATATGTGGTACATACAATAATTTCAAGTGTAATGTAAAACTTCAAATTACACATTCTCACATATCTCACTTGAATACAACACACATAAATTTGCATTACAACAACAACAACAGCGCAATAACAAAAAATGGTAAAATATTATTTTATGTAAATTCATGTAACATTCATATACTCATTACATGAAAAACATATATGAACACCAAATTTTTAGTATGCGAAGATCTTTTTGCCGAATAACAAGAAAATGTCAGTTCTTATAATGGGAAAATGAAATATAAATCAACATTTTTTTGGAGAAGGAAGAGGCAACAAGAGTACACGCCAAAAAAAATCTGTTGTTGCTGTAAAATTGAAAATTATTAGTCACAATAAAAAGGTAACAAAATATTTCATAATAATCATGACTAATGCGGAAATTTTCCTTTTCCTTGGGAAACATAATTATAATGTTGAAGTTTAATTCGTTTCACCTGCAACATCTTCCATTTCGTCATACATCAAAATATCATATACCTTTTAAAAATCTTAAAGCATTTATTCTATGCATAGAATAGAACAAACTAATGGGCTTTACATGTATTGTGCTTTTAAGTTCAAAATTGAATTTTAATTAATGATTTTTTATTCTAATTTAGAATTTTTAATAACAACTTAATCATTTTGTTTATTTTTTGCGAATATTCTCTGTTAATAGGGATAATTAAGGTTGTACATAGGGATATAAAAGCTCTTTGTAATTAAAATATACGAAATATTCGTCTGTTTTCTATTCCTTAGTTGGGTGAAAGACGAAAAAATTGTTCTTCTATTTATTACAAGCAATGAGCATGGAGTTGTATAAATATCAGATATAATTGGCTGAAATATATGCCTTGCCAGATGTGAGTGGCACGTTGGAAGAAATTAATTGTTCTTACAATTTTTTTGTTGCTGTATTTGCGCTTTGATATAAATGTACTTAAAAGTAGATTTATGTTTTATTTTTTTGTAATTAAGATAAGAGGCTTAGAGGATTAGAAGACTTTAATAGTGTACCTATATTTTTTTTGTATTCTATATTTTGTTTAAACGTTATCTCTAGCTCAACCGCTGGTAACAAAAGATTATAATGTCTCTGAGAAAGTATTTTTTTTTTGAAAGTTTATTAGATTTTTCAAATATGTTATATTAGGGTTCAGGATCAAGGGTAAGATGGAAAAAAATTAGGTAGAAGTAAATCAATTCAAATTCTTCATTACTCTATTCTTTAGAGAATTTAGAGTATTGTAAATTAAGCGAACAAAATTACTAAATATGGGATTATTCGACACTCGCTTGACTAGGGCGTTGTAAAATAATTCACTGCACGACTACATTTTTATCTATGTATATGCACGTTAAATTTCAACTGATTTATTACACAACAACCACAATGAATGACACAAAATTAAATAAAAAATGCAAGAGTAGAATCGTGACTCAAACTAAACTGATCCCGTTGAAATGGATTATTTTGCCGAAATTACAGCTCAAGATCATTTCGAAAACATAAAACCTCATTAGTAAACATACATATCTTTTTTGTCGAAGAGCTAATTTTGTCCTATCCACGTTAGATTCTGAAAATGGCAAAGCCATTGAATACAAGAAACAGATCCCTATGCGAAGTACAATATTTACGTAAAATAAATTATTATTTAAAGAGTTCAAAAAAACGAGGATTCTTTATAAAACCAAACTACCTGTTGTTTAAAAAATCTACAACTACGGAAAAAGTAGGCAAAAGTGTAATCGGTCGATAGTGCTTAACCGAAATAGGCCTAGTATCTAACCGGAAACTTTTCTTACAAAGTGGAAAAAGGCAGCTAACACTTGAACATTATTAAAAATATGTAGTTCGTTTATTGTTAATTATAAAACGGAATAATTAATGTGGATCTCTTTTAAGGCAAAAACATCAAAAATTTTTGATGTACATCAAAAAAAATGCCATGTCGTCTTCTTTTGACGCGAAAGCATCAATAATTTTTTGATTTACATCGATTTTCTGAAATGTACATTTTTCATACATTTACCTACCCCTACTTTACTACAAGCTACTAATACCAACAAATGATAGATGTCAATCTGACAGAACGTTCGACAATTCATTTTTACAATATAAAAGTGTTTTGTGCGTTTTAACAATTTAATAAAGTTTGATTATAAATAAAAAAAATGGAGGTGTGGCCAACACACGACTTTCTTTTACGAACAGAGAATTTTGAGAAATTTAATTTTTTTTTATAATTTTAAATTTTTTTTTTTTAATTTTTAAATTTTTAAATTTTTTTTTAATTTTTAATTTTTTATTGTTATTTGTTTTTAATTTTTGGAAACATTTTGAATTAAGTAGTTTTTTGTAAACCTTATACTTTTTAAGATATTTACAAAATAAATTTTCTGGACCAAGGGAGTGGCCACTTCCGGTTAGCCGATTTGAAGTAAAATTCACTGGGACCTCCCAATTTATCAAAAAAGCTTAATTCTGAAGTTTCAGTTCGATTGGTTAAACCATCTGGGCTGTAGAGAGGACACAGACACACTGACAGACACACTGACAGACTGACAGACTGACAGACTGACAGACTGACAGACTGACAGACTGACAGACTGACAGACTGACAGACTGACAGACTGACAGACTGAAAGACTGACAGACTGACAGACTGACAGACTGACAGACTGACAAACTGACAGACTGACAGACTGACAGACTGACAGACTGACAGACTGACAGACTGACAGACTGACAGACTGACAGACTGACAGACTGACAGACTGACAGACTGACAGACTGACAGACTGACAGACTGACAGACTGACAGACTGACAGACTGACAGACTGACAGACTGACAGACTGACAGACTGACAGACTGACAGACTGACAGACTGACAGACTGACAGACTGACAGACTGACAGACTGACAGACTGACAGACTGACAGACTGACAGACTGACAGACTGACAGACTGACAGACTGACAGACTGACAGACTGACAGACTGACAGAGTAACAGACAGACAGGCACCATTTCGAAACCCACTTTTTCGGACTCAGGGGACCTCAAAACAAATAAATCTCTAAAAATCTCAAGGTCCAAAATTTTCATGATTACTATACTTTATTTTACTAGAGTAAAAATGGAGGTGTGGCCAACACACGACTTTCTTTTACCGAACAGAGAATTTTGAGAAGTTTTATTTTTTTTTATAACTTTTTTAAATTTTTTTTTTTAAATTTTTTATTTGCTGCTCGTAGGAGAAAGTGTGTTGGTCACTACTCAATTTAATTTTTTTAATAATTTTTTAATTTTTTATTTTTTATTTTTATTTGTTTTTCATTTTTGGAAACATTTTGTATTAAGTAGTTTTTTGTAAACCTTGTACTTTTTAAGATATTTGCAAATAAATTTTCTGTACCAAGGGAGTGGCCACTTCCGGTTAGCCGATTTAGAGTGAAATTCACTGGGACCTCCCAATTTATCAAAAAAGCTTAAATCTGAAGTTTCAGTTCGATTGGTTAAAACATCTGGGCTGTAGAGAGGATACAGATAGACTGACAGACTGACAGACTGACAGACTGACAGACTGACAGACTGACAGACTGACAGACTGACAGACTGACAGACTGACAGACTGACAGACTGACAGACTGACAGACTGACAGACTGACAGACTGACAGACTGACAGACTGACAGACTGACAGACTGACAGACTGACAGACTGACAGACGACTGACAGACAGACAGACACTATTTCGAAAGCCACTTTTTCGGACTCAGGGGACCTCAAAACAAATAAATCTCTAAAAATCTCAAGGTCCAAAATTTTCATGATTACTATACTTTATTTTACTAGAGTAAAAGAAAGTAAAAGAAAGTAAAAACTTGTAAAATATGATGGATGTGTTGTTAACCGAATGTTTGTCATCGTCATTTAGTAGCAACCTTGGAAGATGAAATACAAATTGTGTGCGACATTTCAAAATAGCGAAAATCGTAAAACGCAAAACCAAAACAATTCACCAATATGTACAATGAAAAAAAAAAATAAAAATTGATGTTTTGTTTCTTCTTCTTTTGGGACACGAAAATTGAGATTTTTTTAAAAAGTCAAAAGAAAACGACATGTGATTCCGTCAGTTCCGCATGAAATATTTTTTAATTGGCTGACCAATCCAAAATTTCAATATCGGTATAGAAAAAAAAACAAATTAAAATCGATATCAAATGAATGAAGCAGATTATTTTTCTCTATGACGTTTAGTTGTTACTTGTTATTTGATTCCCAATGGGAAGTATGAGCGTGTTGATTTATGTACTTCGATTGTGTACTTAGGTTGTTATGAATAAAAAGTTCTGAGGTTATACTATAAATACTGAGTTTATTTATGCTCAATAAATAAGGTAATATTGATTATTTCTTATTGCTCTGAACCGATCACTTCGGTGTGCTTGCTTGCACAACACATCACTGCAACACTTATGTAGCGTGGTGTACGCGCATGTATATGCACGAACTGTTGTTATTTATTTAGGTTTCAAATTTTCCCTCGAAACAGTTAGTTTATAAACAAAGAAGTAAACAATGAGAAATGTTATCTTGTTTTGCAGTCACTATAGCCAGAACTAAAAGGTGCAATAAGGTTAAGTCGCCACAAAAATAAAAATATTTTCTCTTCTATCTGGCTGTCTTCGTGAACAACAGAGTTTGATGCTTAAAAAACAAACACATAAAACTGCAGTGATTTATAACCGTTTGCAGACATAAACGGTTAATGTAATGTAACTTTATCTGTATTTTATAGGTGTTTTTCCGGCTACCGTTAGATATAATACAAGAGATGTAACTTTAGAGGATTCTGAAGGCCACAGTCCTTCTTTAGGTTCTCCAAAATAGAAATCTAACGTTGATCTGCAAAAATTGCTTTTGTTTCATAATATTCTAAACCGCTGTTCATTTGAAAGAGCTCCCCTCAAATTTCCAATCCAACCTCAACATTCTCCAAGAAAATGATTTGACAACCGCTAGATATTTTCTCAGGTCAATCGATACTTCCTCCAGTTTTGAGCATCTACTTTTTTATTCATAGCATAAATATGTAAAAACTCCGCATTTAAGTTTCTCAACCTAATATTTTAAACCCATCAGTTTTAAGTACAAACTTAGAAAATTTATTCATACGATTCTGAAAAATTCAAATTTCACGAGCATGAATTTTTACGCCGTTTTATTCATATCATCCATTATTATTGCAATTTGCTGTTATAAAAACTCGGTAAATCATCATCGCCGCGTTTGAGGCCAAATATCATTTCGAATATCATTAAATGTCATAAGCATCTTTCGTACTCATCTGTCAAGGTTCAACTCTCACACCCCATACATGACAGGACGTAGAGAATACAGAGCACAGCGGCAATAGTTACTACTAATAAAGAGTTATTACGTTCTGTAAAACCAGAGATCAGATATTTTACGATCTGTACCTATCGATCGATAGGTACAGATCATAAAATATCATAATGGACTGTACCTATCGATCAAGTCAAATGCTTGTTTGAAATATAGAAATATACATAACGAGATGTCACGTAATATTTAGAAAGGTTATCACACGTGAAAGATTTCTCTTCAGTCTCTGCCTATGTGAATCTATCACGGGATGGATCCTCAATGTAAGAAGATGTCATCTACCGTCTTTATCTACATTAGCGGAATTCTTTGAACGGGACCTTATTAATATTGACGATAAATAAATATTTATTGAAATAAATAAAAATTTAGGAAACTTTTTGATGAAACCACATATAATTAGCGAAAAATGATTTAATATGTCAGATAAGAATTTCTGCATTATGAGTGATAAGCTGAGGCTGTATAATCATCACCCGTTGTTTTATAAAGATATGTATACATGCAGAGTGTTACACAGGATAAAATGTAGCATTTTTTTGTTGGATTTTAAATTTGATTAAAATAAATTTTCCGTGCGTGTACATACTTATATGAAATTCAACCAACCCATGATTATTATTATAACGTTTATTATACTGAAAAAATGGGTATGAATGAACGGGTATGAATGATAAAAAGTTTTCACATATTTTGTAACACATTTTAAATGAATATCAAAAACCCCCTTATTTACTCTTTACAACCTTTAAGAAAAGGCAAAAATGGAATATAATCGTATTACTCAACATACAATAGGCAAAAATGAAAATTCCATTTTCACACACAACACAGCACTATATAAATACAGTACCATCATTTCACCAAATAACATACTATAACACTAAAATAATAGAAGAAGCAAATGGAGAGAAGATGGAATCTTTTTACACAATTTGTATTGTTGTTGCTTTCTGTTTCTTCTACAGATGAAAATTTATTATTAAATGAAGTGGAAATTTTCCTCCTTTGTGTCGTTACGTTGCGTGTTGTTGTGGCTCTTTGTCTTTTAAGTCACAATATTGTTTCTATTATGTCATAGAGGTTTATATAATTGTGAAAAGTTGAGATAAGATTTTTTTCGAGTCCGAATATTGCAGTTTTGACTGGCAAAAATAATTTAATTCTTCTCGTTAAACACACAGCACAGTTGTTACTGTTTTTAATGTTGGAAATTTTTACTTAATTATTGTTGATTTTTTTATTGTCATTATGTTTTAAAATATGGCTTTTACCCATTTTTTAAAATTTATTTTAAGGCTATTTGATAGTTTGTTAATTAAAATGTTATAATTATTGTTGTGTTTTTTTTTCATTTCCATTTTGAGCTTTACATATTTTGAAAACTTAAAGCTTCCTAATTGCTCTCTATATTGCTTTATAATATAATATATAGTATTTTATATAATAAAACAGCATATTTTAATTTTGTCACTTAATGTGACATTTATTTTTATTTGAAATTGAAATTACGATGGTTTCGGATGTTATTCCTTTATCAAATTTTTAGCAAACACTAACTAAAATTATGCTAAAAACTGCTTTTATACTTTTTTCATCCCTATTTATTGTGCCTACGTGCCTTGTGAATCTTCTTTCCCCTTTATTTTATTTTTTCTTCTTAAAGCAGTGGTAGCGCCCTTTTTTTTGTATATACCATCTGGATAAAAAAAGGGAAGAATTTGTTGGCCATCTGCTGTGTGTGTGGGTGTGTATGTGCAAAATTATATTTATTACGGATTTACAATGAGGTCGTAAATTTTGTTGCGGCCAATTTTTTTCGTTTAGTAAAAATGGGTTACATCGATCCTTGTATATTTGCAGTTCTTCTAATCTGTTCATTAGTGGTATTTTTCGTATTCTGTGTAATACCTGTAAGTTTGTGTTGATGTTCGTATGATTATGTTTTGCTGTAGTCGAGTGTTGTGCATATTTCGAGTCGATTTTTGATTTTCCGATTTCTTTTAAATGTTCTGTAAACCTGACTTCAAAACATCTGTCAGTTCGTCCAATTTAGAATTTGGGGCAATCATTACATGTATTCTTATAGATTACGGTGTCTATAGGTGTATTAATGTTACGCTGATTGTTCATAGAGATCGAGTTTAATGTGTTTATTAAAAAGTTAAACGTTGCCATCTTATGTTGGTCTGGTTAGATGATTTGTCAATGGCGTGATCGGTTTGCTTGTCTTTTCTGTATATATTGAATGTATGATTGTTGTTAACATTTGTTATTGACAAGTCTAAGAAATTAATGGGTTTGTTCGACTCTGATTCTAGAGTAAATTTTATGTTTGGATGTTTGTTGTTTATGTTTTTGTCAAGATTACTGAGCTGTCTCATTGTGCCGTTAAATAGAATTAGAAAATCGTCCACGTATCTATGCCAGTACCTGATTATTTTGTTTTTGTTGTTCGATTCTGTTAATATATGCTTATTTTCAAAATGGTTCATGTATGTGTTAGTTAAGGTTCCTAATAGAGGATTCCCCGTTGGAAGTTCATCAGTCTGTGAATAGAAGTTGTTATTTTGTTGAAAATAGTTTTGTAAAACTATTCGTCCTAATTTTTTTAAATATTTGTACACAATAGAATAATTAGTACAGAATTAAGTAAATTTGATAAGTCAAATCTTTCTGTGGGTTGTAATCCTCGTATTCGTCCGAGAAAGTATATTTTTCGGCCTTGTAACATAAATACATTATAAACGTTTATGAAAAATCTTTGTGTATTTTTCATTATTCACTAGTAGTCAATAATGAAAAAACTTTTTTCTACTCCTATTTAGTAATAAGTTTATTAAGTATGCTGTTGTTCGTGGTCGATAAACAATTGACACGACTTTGCCTTGTCGTGTCGCTTTTAGTTTGGGATTGCCTAAGGACGTCGAAACGACTCAGAAGTATTGCCATATTGATATAAAAATCAACCGAGTTTTTGTGAACTTTTTTTGTTATCTTAGCAATCGTGAGTTATAGTTTTAGAAAACTTTTGTCATTTCTCACTTTGACAAATTATAATTATTGTTTACGTTTAATACAAAATTTGATTGTTTTTAGTTATTTAATTATAAATATCGTGTAATTTTGTTAAATTACGTGATTTGTTTTCAATTTTTTCTTCATGAAAGTGTTTAACAATTTAAAATATTTCATGATTATTGTTTTACTTAAAAATTAGTGTAAATGGCGTCTTTATTAGATTATTTACTAAATATGGCCCTTAGAATGTTGTCGTGAACTAAAATTTCATCGACAGAAAAATGGTGTTTTAAAGACAAACGTCGTTTGACCATGAGTAATAACTATATTACACATATTAGCAGAGCCTTCTAGAGTATAGACAAAGAGAATACACATCAAGAGGAACATCTTATATGCACCTCTTTTGTATATGAACTAAAAATCTTAAAATATTTCAGAATTATTTGGTGATGGCAAACGAAATAGGATAAACATATATTTTTTATTTGGTTTTCTCTTTCGAACAAAAACAAACAAAATTATTTTACTATTTAAAAATAACATAAACTTTCTCTTACTAATTCATATTATAATTCCATTGTAAAATGGAATAGATATATTCGTTCAATGAATATTTTGTTTTCATTTTATACAATATATGTATGTATTTGTTTTGCTAATTAGGACTGTCCTGCGGACGGAATATATAAAGGAACGAAAAAAACGACGATAAATAGAATTTTATACGAATGAACAAATGAATTGTAAATTGTTTTGTAATGCATAAATGTTCATAATTTAAAATTTGTCTTATAGTCTCATCTTTCGCAATCATATTAATAAAAAAATTGTGAAATTCAAACAAAAATTAATTTTGTACGCAAAAATGTACATCAACTATCTATTTTATTATCAATACCAATTTACATAACTACAAAAATTTTACTCGTGTGCATCTTATTAAAAGCGATTGAAACTTGTGTTTAAGGCCTTTCGAATAATTTTAAAATAAACCTAGTTGGTTGATAATCTACCATTTCTAACAAATTATAATAAATCCAGCTAATAAACCAAAAAATTACAGCGTTTTCATATTCGATGAAATACTAGGTAAAAAGATATTGAAATCTGTTTTGTTAAATCCACAAAAATAAAAATCTAAAAAATAACGAAACCGTGTTGTTGTATTTTCATGGTCAAATCCACAAGTATTCCTTAATACGATCAAATACAATCAGTCCTAAAGGACAATATACAACTTATATATAATTGTACATAACAAGTGAAAGATTTTTAAAGATCACAGTGTATTTGAATGTTTTAATTATACGGTGGTGTTAGTAAAATTTTTGTAGTTATGTAAATTGGTATTGATAATAAAATAGATAGTTGATGTACATTTTTGTGTATTCTCTTTGGTATAGAGCAATAATCATAATGACGTATTTTTTAGAACCTTTTTAGTGGTATAACTTTTCACTGATTTCCATAGGAATCCATAGTAAAAATGAAGCTAAATTCAAGTTTTTCAATGAAAAAAGCAAAAATATTATAAAATGTTTATATAAAAGTTTTGTACCTATCTGTAAGAACAATATACAAGAAGGCGATATTGGTACTAAGTAAATATTAATTATAGAAATATTAAAATTAAATTATTTCTAAAATATATTTTTTCGAACTTTCATTTTGAAAAATACATCAAAGTTGGCTCTGACGAATTAAAATAATACTTGCTAAATTTATCTTTAGTTTTACTAGTGTACGTAAGATGTCTAAAATGGTTACAGAAAAATACGAAAAAAAATTATTTTCCTACAATCGCCGTGAAAAGCAGGCTTTTTTTCTCTGTTTTCAAAGCCCAAAGTGTCTGTTTTTTTGACAGTTAAAAAACAAATTACTTTGTCACACGTTTCTCTTAGAAACGTGTGACAAAACTTGAAACCGCACGCTAAATTTGAACATATGAAAAGAAGAGTAAGAGTAAAAGAAGAGTATTGAAAAGCGAAATTTCACATAATTATGATGTAATTATTTTTATTGATTATTATTGAAATTTACATTTCTTGCTTCTAGAACAACGTCCGGCGGTGTATTTGAGAGATCGCTGTGACTTAAATTCATTTTTTTTAGTTTTTTGTTGCAAAAAATAAATTGTCAATTTTTAAGAAAGACTAATGTTTGTATACAACATCAAACCAAATTTTTGTTTTTCTTTATGAAAAATAAAAAAAATCTTTGACTACTCGATTGAACAAAATGTCGGTCCTAAAATAAAATCGTATTGTCAGTATAGTAAATGTTACTACAAAATTATCTTTTTATTATATTTTTTAAAATGATTGACAAACTGGCACTTTGCGCTCTTGATACACAAATAACTATTAATCGCAAAATTATCACACGTTCCTATATTTTGTGAATTTGTTTTGCTTTTCCTACAATTTTTGAACTTGAAATTTCCCCAGGTGGTAATTTTTGGTACGATTTTTCCAAATTTTCACGGCCATCACTGCCATCTATGTAATGTATATTTACTTAATGACCAAACGAATCATAGTAAGCTTTTATTTCAATTTGACCAGAATGCTGTTGTTATGAAATTCTTTTAATATTTTGGTTTAAATAAATCAATTATTACGATTTACTTAAACGATATTCTTATATGTTGAAATTCAAACATTTATGAAAATTTCAGAAATCATAACTAAGAATTTGTAATGTTTTCATTTAAAAATTTATCTTAGGAAAAAAAGTGATTTCCTATATGTTTTACTATGAAAAGTTTTGTTTTTTCCTCGTTTCTAATTCCCTTATAAAAGCTCAGATTTTTTGATTATGGCTCTATAAAATACAGGGTGCTCTGATATTAGTCAATAACTGCTTGGAAAAGTCTACTGTACAGGTTACTAATGGATATTAAAATTGTAATTCATAGCATTATGGAGTAGTAGGAAAAATACTTATTTTACTTATTTCAACTTTTGCTTGCTTGGATTATTTTGTGTTTTTTGGGCTAAATGACTTTTGTAAACATGTTTTACGAATAAATCGTGCATTCGAAATCAGGCAATTGATGTTGTTTTTTAATTCAAAATGGGTAACAAAGCGGAAACACTTGAGATATAGTATATATATATATATATATATATATATATATATATATATATATATATATATATATATATATATATATATATATATATATATATATATATATATATATATATATATATATATATATAAAAATATATATATATATATATATATATATATATATATATATATATATATATATATATATATATATATATATATATATATATATATATATATATATATGTATATTTATAAACAGACAACCTTTAAACGTGAAATACCATACTTCTTTAAATTCAAAAAATTTTCGTCACCAGGTATCGGATATTTATATTTTTGATCGATTGAATAGGGCTTCGAAGGCATGCTAACTGGCCTTGGGTTTAATAATTCATTTAATAAGACTGCTTTCATGTTTCCGTCTTACTTCGCAGATTAGTCCTATTTCGATTTTGCGAGAGAAAATAGTTAAAATATTAGAAGTGCCTGTTGAACTACGCAAGAAATTTTTGAAATTTGAATAAGATATAAGTATTAGGTATCGAATCTAGTAGTAACTGAAAACCTATCCAAGAAAATATTACTTTAAATGCAAAGAAAACATTTAAGTACTATACTTAAATTCAAACCATATAGAATTTAATTAAAATTGATTTATAAATGAAATTGTTCTTAATGAAAGGGAAAAATTTAAATAAAATGAAATCAATACTATTCGAATGTACAAAAAAGCTCCAAAACTAAAAGTCACACAATATATTTTCATTATGATTTTTATATTTTCGTCGTTTCCTTCTATCATTAAAACGAAAACTTTATTTCAATTTTCGTACTCTTACTCCAGCTCACATTTTAATCTACAGAAAATGTTGTTTCCTTCTACTCTCATACACATATCTATATTTGTATTCTACCATAAAAATGAAAAGTTTCTATATGTGTACCGCATCATGATGTGAAGGAAAGTCAAAATTACAACTTATTTTTGTCTCTGCTTGAAATATAATATTTTGACAGTATGATGGAATAATTCATGTAATTTAGAAATTTTCCAGAATATTTTGTAGAAGGGATGACGTTATATACTTTCCTAATATTATATAATTTTAGTTTTTGATACGAAAAGCTGAATGTTTGATGATTACTTCTTGTGGTTTGAGAGGACGCCAGATGCTGCGATGATAAAGTGAACAAACACCATTCATTAAGTTAATTGATATTAATTTTCCCTTGTTTATGCTTAAGAATTTAAAGAGGCGCGTGCTATCCTATATTTTTTATTAAATCGACTAGCACGCATATATTTTTAAAGTACTTACGTATATCCTTAAAGTTCAGGTGCCTCGTACACCACTTCTTCTTTATGTAACACTTTTATTTATGATATGTATCTAAACGATTTCGAAATACAAAAAACGCAATAATAAAAATCCATTAGTGAAGGATAAAATGAAAATAATACTGTGAGCTTTCCCACTTTTTGTTCCCGTTCCGCAAACCATTTATAATGCACAAAAAATATTATCTTACTTTAGAATAAGTTTTTTATTTTATTTTCATTTTGGTTATTTAAACAAAAAAAAAATGTTAAAGCGTTAATGTTATTCCAAATTTACTTATGCACAATAATTCTTTGTCTTAATCGCAAAATCCAAAATTTGTTTGTTAGATTTTGGTTTAATATTTTCACACTTAGAACAGAAAGCGAATGAAAACAGAAAAGCTCAATTAAACTTAATTTTGACGACATTACAAAAGTTAAATAATTAAAGGCGAAAGTTAAATATTTTTTTTGTTTTTGTTAAAACAAATTTTTGATTAAAGCTCTTAGATTATTGATGAAAGCTAAAAAAAGGTGAAACTGAAACGTTTTATCTGACAATTTTACAAACGGAAAAGTCAAACAATCATAAAGTGTCCCCTTATAAAAATAATAATGTTATAAACTTAGCCTTTAGAAGATGTCGAAAATCCCTGAATACAAATAAAATAATTTATATAATCCAAATTAAAATAACTTAAGTAAAACAAAATAAAATACAATTTATTTATACGATTATACGCTATGAATATTTCATATTTACCTGCGTGTACGAATAATAGTATAAGTTGTGAACTTTGGTTCAAGAAAATAAAATAAAAGAAAAGCAAAATTTATTGTAATTGCGATGGCGGAAATTACGTAAACGAAACTGTTGAAAAGTCTAAAATTACAATGAAAAATTATTTTTATTTTGTTTTTGATATTTTTGCTGAATTTTGTATTTTACTGGGAAAATATTACGAAAATGTTTATTTGTTATATTCATCTGCAAAACTAAACAAAAGATTTAGATAAGTACATATATGTCGTGCAATACTTAGAAGAGCCATGCGAAGCAACAAATGCTAGATTTGTTGTATCTACTCGTGTTTAATAATCAGTTGATTAAGTACGCTTCTGTTCGTGGCGAAAACAAAACAAAACTCACGACGAATTTATTACTCTCGGGTTGAATAGTAGCAAAGGGGCCAAGATCATATAAAGCCATAGTCTAGAAAACGAAGCTTTTATAAAGGAATAAGGCTCGAATAACACTATCGCTTTTCTATGTCAAATATTTCTATGTGCTTTTCTTTGTTTTTTTTGTGTCACTATGTGTGATTCCAGCGTTAGAAACGAGGAAAAAACAAATCTTTTCATATATGTAGAACATTCGATGGTTTAATATAAATAAGACGTAACATCAAATTTTTTAAAATTGGGTTTTTGTTTTAATACGACACCTCTGGTTGATTTACACAATAAAACCTATACTAAAACTACCTAACACGAAATAACACCTATTTTTATTTATATCAATATTATTTATTATTTTATGTCTCATTTTTGACCAAAATATTAAGTTTTTTCGCTCTCTTGTAAAATTCACAAATTGCTCTATTCACATTAAGGCATCGATATGATATATTTGTTTTAGAAATTTATTCTAAAACAAATTTTTAAATGACAACCTTACAAATTTTTAGTTATGTTCTCTGAGATATTTTCATAAATGTTTGAATTTCAACATATAAACATCGGTTAAGAAAATCGTTTCCATTTTCTTTAATAATTGGTTTATTTAAACCAACATTTTTAAAATTTTCATAATAACTGCATTCTGATCAAATTAAAATAAAAGCTTAATTTAAATCATGTGGCCACTGAGTTAACTTCCATTACATAGATAGATGGCTGCACAAATTTGGTATAATCGAACCAGAAATTATCTCCTGGAAAAATTTCAAGTTCAAAAATTGTAAAAAAAGTAAAACCAATTCACAAAATATTAAGAACGTTTAAAAATTTTGTGAGATTTTTGATTTTTTTCATTGGAAAACTTGAAGGCGACACATCATTTTTATTATGGATTTATACGGGGAACAGTGAAAAGTTATACTACTAAAAAAGCTTCTAAAAAATTATGACATATGATTATGGCTCTATACTCTTGAAGACTCTGCTACAACTCGTGGGTGGGGTCGTGAAATGGATTCTATACATTGGTAAATGTTTGCCTCCCTAACCTTCATAGCATTACGTCTAATTAATGGAAAAAGTAAGATATCAACATTAATTAGAGACTTTGAATAACAAATTGATTACAAATTACCTTAAAGACTTAAAAGTATAAAATAAAAATAAAACAAACATAACCTTCATTGTTAATAAAAAAAAATAAAAATTTGAAATTATAAATGTTGATTGCACCACACACTTTCATTTTTAGTGAAGAGAATGGTGAAGGCAAATTTCTTATCCAATATAAATTTATTTTTTACTTTTTAGTCGAAGTACTTAAGAACTTGAAATTGTTCTTTATTTGACTTCGTTATCACTGAATATCTATTAAACAGTTAGTGTTTTAGTTATCTTTCTTTATTTTTGTTCTACGTGGAGTGATTTTTATAGAAAATACGTTAACACAAAATTTATTGCTGTTTATAAAAACTAGTATAATGTTTTTAGTCAAATTAAGTTTAATTCAGCATGAAAATTATTTCAAAGTTAGAGAAAAAACGAATTGTCATATTGCGAATTCGTTTTCTAATTTTAAAATAAATTTTGGGCTTTGGCATTTTGTTTTGTATACTTTAATTTTATAAAAATTGTTTGCTCGCATTAAGAGACACTACAGAATTTTCAATTAAAATATTATATTTGTGCTACAAAAAAATTAATGAGTCCTTCGTGATATTTTTTTAAAAAATTTGTTAGAACTCATAATTTAATTTACTACTTAATTTCAATTAGTTTAATATCCCTTTTAATAACATAATAAATTTAATTAAATAGTTACTGTTTGTATGTAAGTATTTATGTAAGAATAAAGTAGATATACAGAAAAACCGATAGATAAAACTCGTATATCCAGCTTCCTCCTTGTATAATATGTATGTTTGTATATAAAGTTGTATTCAAATTCATTCTACTTGAGAATAAAGCTCTAAGCCATTATAAAATAAATTTTCCTTATTTTCATATTGGATGGAAAATCATAATTTAATATAATTTCCGTTGCAAAAGAAATCTATGTAGTACCCTCTTTGGTACAATGTTGCTTTCTTTATCAGTTTTTGTTTTTTTTTTGTAAAGTAAAAACAAAAATTATGTCGAAAAAAATTTGTATTTCCACATTCCACAGTCTCTCTTTTGTTCGTCATATAATGTTGTATATTTTCATAAAGTTTATTTTTCTTCGTTTTTTAACAAGAAAAGCACTTAAGAGGAAACCTGAATCCCAGTTTCATATGTAATGATAAGAAAACACGTTGGTGAAAAATAATAATCGCAACGATTTCATGTACCTCCTGCTATTTACTAAATGTTGGTTAGTCAACTTCTGAATGAGAATTAAATTATTATCGATTTTTAATAAAAAATAAATATCCCACTATTATGGTACATACAATACAATATGAAAATATGATTTACCTAGAAGTTTATAGCAGGTTCTTTTTATTTTGTAATTGTAAAACAAGTCGTTTTAGTGGTTATGACTTAGGAGTTAATTCCTAAACGTGCAGGAATATAAAATAGAAGAAAAGTGGAAGTTTAAGCTAGATCCGTCTTTAAAGATAGAAAGGATTTCTGAACCTATCTCCAAAGTTCTAGATATAAATATCTTCTTATGACAGTTGCTTTTTTCTCTCGAAATACGGGAAATTTTAATTAATATAATAATAATAATAATTGCAATATTTCATTTAGAAGCAAAATTCGTCTACATAATTTGAAAAATACTGCAAAATCTAAATTTGTTTTCAATTTATATCAATTTAGAATTTACTTTTGATTTAAATCCTATAAGATTTCACAGCCAATCATTTCCGCCAGTCAATTCGTCCAAATGTCAAAAAGTACCGTCTATTTTCTATTAACTATTAACGAGTTGAAATATTCTTAATTTTAAAAATCCTAAGATTTAAATACAATCTCAAGCATGCTCCTTTACTTAGCTTCGTTTGCTACAGTAGTTTTATAACGACAATACCATAAATTTAATTCCAGTTTGTTGCACAATTGTTGTTTAATTGTTACAATTTGTTAAAAAAATTAAAAAAAGTGGAGGAAACTATCTCTCTTTTTCATCTTAATGTTATGGTTAGTGATTTTTGTCTTGATTCAACTGCAAAACAACACAAAAACAACAACAACATAGCAACAACGCCAAACAAGTACAAATGGGTTAATATTTACAAAATTAGCGGTTGAAAAAATACCAAATCTTCGAAAACCATTAAGCTTGAATATCTTAAATTATTTTCTTCTTTTACAATAAAAACCACAATCTTGTCAACTATTTATGTAAGAATAACATGTATAAAACAGCATAATATCTTATATATTCTCCTTTCTTTATATATTTATATTTGTACAATATGCTTATATAATTTAGCCTCTACCTTGTAACTAATCCGGATTTAAATAAATTGTTTTCAAACATATGAAACATTTTTTGAATAATTTATCAACTATCAAAAACATTTTTCTGTGCACATAAATCCTCGAAACCAAAAAAGCTTGTAACGGTTAATAATCATTTGTCATCGAATTTTCCCGTCAATTTTTCATCATCTGTGTATATTTTGTTGTGTTATATGTGTATGTGCATGGATAAACCAATCAAGAACTAGAAAAAAAATATGTTAAGGTATTAAGTAAAAGCGTACCCGGAAGGAAGTAAAATCAAAACAAAATGAATTTTTCATTTCCGAACGAAAACACCTTTGCCTAATTGAAAAACATGATTTGCTTGTATATTTATAATCTTCTAAATTAATATTCTTCGATATACTATATACAAACATACATACAAATTATTACTGTTGTATTCTAAATCTAATATTTTTGTTCGAGAAAATAATTTCCTGAAAAATCAACAAAAATTCGATACATGTAATTTCCGTTTGTGAATAAGAACAATTTTTTTTAAAAGAAAATACAAAATAACGAGATCGATACATCACATGAGTAAAAAAAATATTGATAAATGGCAAATATTATAATCTCTTATCCGTCTGAAAATTGGATTTTTTTTTTTTTTAACAAAAATAAAAATTGTTTCTATTATTTTTGTACACAATACGAATAACACTTAGACTTTTATTTTTTTGCCACTTTGGTTTCACCCCATTTAGTGCCTTTTTTGTGTATGTGTATGTAGATAAACTCAAATATAAAGATGTGTACGCATATTAACAGGTACGTATATCGGTTTAATCCTCTGGAATGTTTCGTGTCATAAAGTTATATGTATAATATTATGGTAAACAAAGGTGGGATGGAATGTTTCTTTATATTTCGTGCTTTGTATAGAATCATACATACAGAACGAAAATACTTCATGTTTGGAAAAGCTCAATTTCGTTACGCTTCGAAATAAATTGCAATTTTAAATTTTCATACTAGATATTTCCCACTTTATATCTCAATTTTTCAAAATATATTTTAAAAATAACATATGTGGTGAGATTTGTGGAAAAATTTACTAATACTATTTTCCATTGCTAATATTTATTTGATGTAAACTGGGATTCTTAAACTTTTTTCACCTAATCCAAGATGTAGCATCGACTCTATTTTTACTATTTTATAAAATATTGTAAATAAAATACAAAATTTAATAACAGAAATTTTAGAATATTAACAAACAAAACAATACAAAATTAATAAGAATTCAACGTTGCTACACTTATAGCCATTTCATTATAATGCAATATTTATTTGAAATTTTGTTGTTGGTTTCCCTTAAAATATCTTAGATGTGTTTTGAATTATCAGTGTCTTGCAAAATAATTATAATTATTAATTCTCTAACAATGGGCAATGTCGATTTCGCGTTATAAATATTTTAGAACGCTATTATCAATCTCAAAGAATACCTTTCAAATAATAGCCGCATTTCACGGCACAAAATGATCCGAATTAGATCAAAGTTTACATTAAAGCAATAAGAAAAATTGATTCTTTATTTTTGAATCAAATGTCAGATCAAACGTCAAAAAATGCTTGGGGTTTTGAAAATTTTAACATGTAAAATTTGCAGTGTTGAATGAACGAATAAAAGATAGAGTTCACATACAATTTTGAATTGTTGAACTGGCAATGTTATTATTTATTAGAAACCAAATTAGTGATGATAATATGTATTAACGTATACTTTATCTTTGAGAAATTCGCGAACTCAATAAAATATTGGTGTCATGACCCCTGTTTTAAGTACTGCTCTTCTGATGTAAACAATGGTTGTAAAAGGCTTGACTTTTTACCGTTGATTATGTAGCTGCCTACTAACACGTCTAACAAATAAAATTTCACCTCTCCAGGTAAATATAAATGATAAACATGTCTTATAAATAAGCTCTCCATCTCATGTCTTCCTCTTTGTATTATAACCAAGCCTACATAAAGAGCCGTAATGTAACGTCATAATTTTTGGCAAGCTTTTTTAAGTGGGATACTTTTTACATGATCCCATGATTCCATGATCATAAAAATCATTATAATGTAGTTTTCGATTCACCCAAAAAAAGCAATCCATTGTCAAAAGAGTATGATTTTTGTGCTGTCAAGTTGTTCGATTCGTCAAGAAAAAGCATTCGGTCGATTACAAATCTCGATTTTTTGGCAGATTTAGCCCTCTTTTACTAATATCAACAACTAGTACTGTCATTTTGAACAAAATTCTATTTTCAAAAACGTTAACAATTATTTTTTACAGACGTCAAACACACGAACATATAAATAAAAACGGGAAATTCGATTGTATTTTTCGATTCGTAGAGAAAATTGATTACTTTTTCAGAGAGGGATAGAAGACGAACCGAAAACGACATAAATTTGATAATTTTTAAACTCTAATGTAAATATAAACTAAAACGAAACAAGCTTAATTTTATTTAGATGTTGTAGTGTATAATAAAATAATTTTAGTTTAGAGGTCTTTTCTACGAGCAAATAATACTCATGTGGACAGGCAGAATAACATTACAGAATATCGTTACTCTCTACTCTCTATGATTTGCTTCGTCCACTCTATTTTTTAAACTATTTTATTGAAAGCTCATTGCAATTTGCAAGAAGTGTAATGATAATGAATTGTTTAATAAATTTAATTTCCAATTTCGAAAGAATTAAACATTTTTTACAATACGAGTTATAGACGATAAGGAAAACGAACATGCAAAGCATCATTTCAATAATAAAAATTGAGGTGTGGCCAACACACGACTTTCTTTTACGAACAGAGAATTTTGTGAAATTTTATTTTTTTCTTAATTTTTTTTTTAATTTTTAAATTTTTAAATTTTTTTTTTAATTTTTAATTTTTTTTTTTTTATTTGTTTTTAAATTTTGGAAACAATTTGTATTAAGTAGTTTTTTGTAAACCTTATACTTTTTAAGATATTTGCAAAACAAATTTTCTGGACCAAGGGAGTGGCCACTTCCGGTTAGCCGATTTGGAGTAAAATTCTGTGGGATCTTGCAATTTATCAAAAAAGCTGAAATCTGAAGTTTTAGTTCGATTGATTAAACCATATGGGCTGTAGAGAGGACACAGACAGACTGACAGACTGACAGACTGACAGACTGACCGACTGACAGACTGACAGACTGACAGACAGACACCATTTCGAAACCCACTTTTTCGGACTCAGGGGACCTCAAAACAAATAAATCTCTAAAAAATCTCAAGGTCCAAAATTTTCATGATTACTATACTTTATTTTACTAGAGTAAAAGAAAGTTAAATATCTAATCCGTCGAGGTTTTCATTAAAAAATTAATGTTTTCAGTGTTTTTTCCATGAGAACTGCACTAGAACACTATAAATTTTAAATTCCTTTTATTCTATGTAAACAGAAAAAAAAATAAATTCATAAAGTGCTAATGTGTTAGTATTTAACATAAATACACATCTGAAGATGTTACAGCAATAAATAAATACAATTATAGCTTATTTTTGAGTTACACTTAATAAACCCAAGAATTTAACGAATGTAGTTTTGCGTAATGACGTCAGCAAGAAATAATAAAATATTGATGAAATAACTGAAGGGAGAAATTTTTAAACTTAAAATGTGTATTTATGTAAAGCCTACTTAGGTTTTGATTTATGTCAAATTTACTACATATTCGCGCTTAATAAATGGAATTTAAAGTTTATCGAGTTCTAGTGCAGTACTCATGGAAAATACGGCTTTCATATGCTTTGTATGGGATTTTTATTTCGTCTTTTTATGCCCGCTTATTTTAAGCTGCATTTTTACACCTTACGGCTCTGTAAATCAAGTTGGTTTCGATTAAATATAAGCTCTCCTTCTGAAGGCGTTCTTCTTCTTATTCTGAAATACAAATCATAGAATTTTTTTGTCTGGTTTGTAAACATAAACAAACCAAATATTTATGCTTTTTATGTTCTTAAAAACAAATAAAAAAATTGGGGTTTCTAAATTTAGGGAGGGATAAACTATAAGTAACAACAAGTTCAACATAAATAAATTTTTTTTGTCTTTTCGTCTGTTTATTTTGCATAATTTTTTGCTGCCGTCAAATATGAAACTATAAAATTAAAACTGAATTTTAGTATTGAAACATTTATTACTTGTAAAACGTTCTGGGATTTGAATAATTTAACGCGATAAATGAACGAATGCGAGAAATAAAAAAAACATACATTGTGATTCATTCCAAATTCTGTGATTTTTGCAAATAAAAATACCGTTCAGTGCCGATTAGTAGACCAGATCATTTAGTGTACCACTGATATACTGTTTGGCAAGGAAATGCCAAATAAAGTATCATGGCAATGGCGTACTCAGGATTTCTCTAAGGTGGGGTCCAGTTTTTTTAAGATTAACAAAATTAACATATTATATTATATTATAAATTAAACAATTTTTATTTGATTTAGGGCTCTTTTTTATTTCTTTTTAAAGCTAATTAAAGCTTTAGCTTTCGAACCCTGTTCGGGTTCATTTTCAAAAGCGTAGTGAAAAATATATCAAAAAATTCCTTCTTTCATACATAAATCAAAAAATAAATCAATCAGAAATATTTATTAAAATCGACTTTTCGCGGAAACGCCCAGCCATGTATTTTCGAAAAAAACCTTGCTAATGCGCTTTCATGTAAAAACGGTTGTACAGTTGAATAAAAATAATGTTGCATGTGGCAAAAAGCAATTTAGATGAACAAATCATAAGAGTTACCAATATAAGCGTAATGTTCAATGACATTTATTGAATTTGTTCTTGATTTAATTTGTAGCAAGCATTTCGAAAATCGATCTTTTTCTAAAATTTTTTTGTTTCTCGAGAATTTTTATGTTATCTAAACTGATTTATTTAATGGTTTGTATTTTTCGGATGTCATGTAAATCATACATTTGTGCAATTTCAACTGCTTTAGTATAAACTGTATCAAATTTCTTTGTCTCATTTTTCATTCGCAATAATATGGAAATTAGATCATCAGCAGCATTTATGGCTTCATTGATTGCAATATTTCTGGATTGAAAATAATTATAGAGAACTGGGGGTAGATTCTGATGAAATGACAATTTTTCGTGACGTTTTGTTATTAGTACAAAATATTGTCACGGAAAATTTGCGATTCTGATGAAATGAGTTATGACATTAACAGCAGTTTACAACAGTTGCATTTCTAGTTTACCGCAGTTATATTTTAAGGTTTATTTTGTATATACATATATGTACATGTACAAAATTGTCATTAATTTGATTTTCCTTGACAAAAGTCAGCTGCATTTTTAAATAAAATATGTCTGAGTATATTTTGTTAATTTTTAATAATTCTTGTTATAAATTTTAATTGTTTATATTTTAATTAGAATAAAACAATATTTTATCTATTAATATATTAAAATATAAACAATTAAAATTTATAACAAGAATTATTAAAAATTAACAAAATATACTCACACATATTTTATTTAAAAATGCAGCTGACTTTTGTCACGGAAAACCAAATCAATGACAATTTTGTTTAATTTGTCATTTTTTTCTTGTGACATTTTGAAAAAGTCACTTCATCAGAATCGCATTTTAGAACTCACAACTATATTGTCATTTCATAGCAGTTAAAATTTTAGTACAAAGCCACAAAAAAATGGCATTTGTCATTTGTCACTTGATCAGAATCTAGGCCCTGCACTATAGCTTTATATTATGTTGCATAAATATTTTATTTCCTGTCTCGGTTTAGTTTATTTTTTATAAATCGATTGAATTTTCAGCGGTCGATGTGAAGTTTTCAGATTTTCTAAATTATTATTTTTTAAACCAAAATTATTTAAGGAGGGGTTCAAATCGCCTGTATCACGATATTCTACTTAGACATTATTTTAACTCAAATCACCGATAACTTTAATTAATGCTCGATAGTAAAATTATTTTTTTTATATATCAGTGGCAAACTATACGGAAGTTGTTTACCTAATTTTGTACCAGGTGTACTATTTGGAGGTAAAATTAATACTTCAATGTTTGTAATCCAATGTACCTTGGTAAATCACGGTATGTTGAATGGGAAACTTAAGGTGGTGGGAAATATATAAGGGGTAATTGATAACTAATTAATATTGACTTTAGGATGCCAAGGATTGAAAATAATTCTTAGAAAAAATGTAGTAAAGTAAATTTTAGAAAAAATGTAAATACTAACAGTTGACCTTCAAGGTGTTTGTAACCGCGTTGACCTTAATCCTATACTAACAATCCTTTCCAATCCTTCCAAGTAAATATAAAAAGGGTGTACGGTGGGCCGGGCGTCAACCAGGAGATCTTGGTTTTTGCTTGGTCTTACACTCAAAATCAATCAAATCAATCAATTCGATTCAGCTCATTAGGTAACGCTTTATGTGCATTTTATAATGTTAATAGTAAAATTCAAAACATAAATCTTATACAATACATTATTTGTTCACATCATAAACTCGCTCTTATTTCGCTTTATATAGTCTGTGTAAGCATGTTTATTGTTAATATTTTTTATGAGTTTTGTAGCATTCAAAGGAACCAAACATAAATTATTTCTATATTATTTACACTCTATAACTTCCCTTCTATATTATTTACCCTCTATGGTTAACCAATCTATTAAACGATATATTGTGTGTAACTTGAAGCCAAGTTACACAATCTGGAGGCAAAGTTTAAAAGCCTGTTAATAAAGGTTATATTTACTTGAGAAAGACAAACGCTTTTCTTCACAAATAAATGAGCTGTTATAAATTATATTCACAATTTTATGAATTATACTGGTTAAACAAGTTAAAAATTACCTGAAAGTTGATCAGACCCAAATTTAATCAAATTTCTGTTGGGAGAAAAAGTTGTCAACAAGTCGTTTGGTCATTTTACTATATGATCGAAATTTCTACCGCTAAACGCAACCGTGCTTGACCAAAAATATTTATAATGGGAGATTCGCACACATGAAACAAATAATCGCATCTAGAGTTACCATTATTGCTTATTTTTATAATTAAATGGGCGATTCACGTCTGTGGTTTGGTTAATTTATTGGCATGCATCGTCAACCGCATTCCGCATTTTAAGTGTTATAAATCCGACGACAAATATAATATAATATTTGCAAATTCTAAAAGCGTGTGACAATTGTTTAGTTATGTTAAATTCGTTTTAAACTTGGCACAGTTTACGGTAAGATACATGTATAACTTAACATCTTCAATTAACTAGTATCTTAAATAAATAAATATTAGCCATAAGAAGGGTTCAAGATAATAAATACATGATTCTAATGACTCACCATACTGAAAAACTTATCTTTACCATAAATAAATATTTTCTGAAAATACTATAGGCGATGGACGACCGCTTATATGGGTGGCTTATTTTGATATATGTACCGTACCGCATCAATATTTCGAAATTAACTATGTATGTTTCTCGAAAATAAGGCATTGAAGAGAAAACTGTTTCGAGAAAGTTGTTTGGATTCCCTTGAAATTATTCTATCAATTCAGTTTCAGACAAAGGTTGTTTATTATTATGACCTCGATAAATCGTTCCAAGGCCATTAAAGCAATTTAGAATTGATGTATTTTTTCTCCATTTCTAAATGATCCGCCCAGTTACTGGAAATAAGTTCCAGTTCTGTTCGTCTACAAAGGAAAGATATTTTTCCATTTGGTCTTCAATTATTTACACAAAATAAAACATTTTTATTATGCTTTAAAATAATTCGTTTTGAATATTATATGAGTTTTTATTTTGGTACGTTGTCATCTTGTAAAGGCAACGGATGAATTAGTTTTCAATATTTATTGAGTTTTGCAAAAAATAAAAATAATGTTTATATACAATTTAAATTCAGATATGTGTACAATTTAAACGGTGTGCATACAAATTAAAGTAGGTATAGTTTAGGCGACCTTTTTACAGAGATTTACAGAAATATTATAGAGTTAGTAGTAGTAGTAGTATGTAGTTGCTATTTACAAGAATTATACACTCGCAATTTTGCTATTTTAGTTAAAAGAAAACTAAAATACGAATAGTAATCGATTTTAATATTAACGTTTTCCACATATAAAACCAAATATTAATTTCTATTTATGTTGAGTTCTGGTTAATTGTCATTAGTACATAATATGTTCTGAAACTGCTCTCTTCGCTATACCCCAACACTAATACATCAATATGTCATTCAAATATCATTTAAACATCAAAACACATAAAAGGAAAATTATGTATGTTTTATGAAGCAATAAAATATTTATGTTTATAAGGAAAATAAAATATTTGTATTTAAATAGAAGTAGGTAAAAGGTAATTTTTTGTTTTGTTAATGGTTGATTCACTAGGACAATGAATTAAGCTAAGTATTTATTTCCGAGCTCCGAGCTATAAACCAATCAAACACATTTATTTAGGGCTTATAAATAAATACCTAGGGTAAAAAACCGACCTTGTGAAACAATCATCACTTCATATTTTACTACTTTACAGTTTAACACAAGATTTATTTTCATAATATTATTGTTTTATTATTAAACAAAAACAAAGAAATATGATATGTGAAAAATATTTCTTTCGATTTGTTTCTCGGTTTGCTGTTAAATTTGACTTTGCCTAAAGCATTGAAACAGTTTTAATAAAAATCACGGATAACAGGATAATAACGCGAACCATCTTGTTGTTTATTTATTTTGTTTATATTTTAACATCAATAGAATTATTAACAAAATCGACTTCTTGGAATATTTTATATCAAATCTTAATATTGAAATTGATCTAATCATCTTGGTTGAAACATTTTTAGTGATCACAGATTTAAATTAGTTAATTTCTCAACTAAATTGACAATATTACCATCATTATAGATTAAAAAAATGTTATCACCAGATAATTAAATTAGACAGTGCAAACTTGAATTTAGCGATTTGTATACCGCGATGTGTCAGTACATTGACAGTAAAATATCCGAAGTTAGCCATGCTCATAATTCAGTCCACTCATTCAACAAACCCTGGGTCAACCTAAACGTGAAACATTCATATGCTCTAAAAAACTATTCCTACAAACTCCATAAAAAATTTCCAAATAATAAATATTGTTCAACACTTCAAGAACAAAAAGTCGAGTATTATACCAAAAAGTTTAGTATAGTTATTGCGGAAAAAGCAAACTAATTTAGGCTACCATTAACGAAGTTATTTATAATAAATTTTCTTTATATTTTAATAAACGGGTTGGGGGTAGTATGGGTTTGAGAATAATTGAGAATAATATTATTATAAATAATGCTTTAGATGTAGCAAACATCTTAAACAACTATTATAATACTTTTGGTAGTAACTACGACCAGTCTATCATTGGATATAATAATAATTGTTTATATGGAAATTTCGAATTTAGTGGGACTATCCTGAATGAATTTACGCCTATTACTGATACCGAAATCGTGCGGTTGATTGAAAGTCTGGAGAACAACTCTTCTAAGGCTTATGATAACATGTTAGTCAAGTTCGTTAAGATGTTGTCACTGATAGTGATAGCATCACTTACTATAAAATTTAACGAGTGTTTAAAAGAAGGCGTGTTTCCTGACTAGATGAAAATTGCGAAAATTGTTCGCTGCCAAAAACTGGTCGTCAATATAACGCCAATTTCAGTTTTACCCATCTATTCGAAATTTTTTGAATGTGTTCTCTATAATCAACTAGTCGACCACCTTTCACGTAACAATATTTTAAATAATCGTCAATTCGGCTTCCAAAAAAATTGTGCCACGTTATCAGCCGTGCTAAATTTCACAGAGCAGGTTTATAATAATTTAAATTCCAAACAAAAAACAGCTGCTTTATTCTTAGATATTCGTAAGTCCTTTGACTGTGTAAATCATAAAATATTACTGAGTAAATTAGAAATGATTGGAATTAGACAGAATGGAATAAAATTATTTAAAGATTACCTGTCAAATCGTAAACATTTTGTACAACTAGGAGATATGAAATCTAATGATTTGATAATGAAATCTGGTGTGCCACAAGAATCCATATTGGGCCATATCTTATTTCTTATTTATGTAAATGATATTTTTTTTTGGAACTGATGGGAACGATTCAGTTATTTGCTGATGATACCCTTATTTTGTATAATTCTTCCTCATTGGTTCATATACGGGATCAAATGGAACATGATCTAACTTTGATTGATTCCTGTCTGGAACAAAATTGTCTTAGTTTAAACGAAACAAAATCTACATTTCTGATATTTCATATTAAAATTCTCGACCGCCAAGAATGCTTCGAGAGCGTCGTCTTCTCCAATAAAGTTATATGTCGCAATGAGAATACATATATATTTGGGACTAAAGTTATCGTTTAAGTTTGACTGGAACCTTAATGCAGATGTGATAAAGAAAAATATATCACCGATGATTTGAGTGTTGAAGCGGATGTCTCACATCCTAGATGTAAAAAATAAGATCAAAATTCATTACGCTCATGTGTTATCTCATAAGTTATATTTATTGCCAGCTTAGGAATCGCTAGTAACGAGTACTAAATTTATGGAAATTCAGATTCTACCAAATAAAGCTTTAAGGGCTATTTTCAATTTACCTAGACTGACCCCCACAAAAACGTTGTATAATGTTGAGCTCATTACTTCTAACTTTCTAATATCGAACCGATCTATAACTAGTCGTTCCAGTAGGTCTTGTGATCAGTACCGCCCACCGAATTTCACTTTTGATGCTGCAATTAATAGCGTGTTTTATAATAGTATATTGAAATACAATAAATTGTCCGGCGACATTAAAAAATGAAGATTGCTTCCTTTAAAACAACAGTAAAAACCTTATTATATGACGAATACTGTATGAAGTACAATTGTGCTCACAACATTATTTTTTAACTTCCATTTGTCTAAGTACTTTTTGTTTTTATTTATTTTCCATTCCTTAGATTATTTAATAACCCAAATTCTTAAAATATTAATTGGTTGAGTAAATACTTTTTTTTTTGGAATTTAATTTTGATTGAGTGTGTGCTGTTGTTCTCCGGATGTTACTGTTGTTTATTATTGGTAATTTTATTGTAATTATTCGATTTATTTTTATTTATTTTTTGTTATTTTCCGTTTAACCATTGTTGTTTTGGGAAATGAAAAAAGGAAATAAAAAAAAACTTCACAAACTCTTATATAGGTTTGAAAAATTATAAACAATCATGATCTAAAGACGAAGGAACGAAGTGAATCCTGTTCGGGAGTTACTGAAAAGTGTACTGTTTCCGTTTGCCTATAGCCGCTGATTATAACAGATGATGGCTTAGTGAAAAAAAATCGCAAAAATAATTCGGTCAAGCAACAGATTATAGTCCGTTTAAAAGTAGAAACCCGTTTTACTATCGCAAGGAAAAATAAAGGTTTTCTTGCTGGGAAAGGTTTTGTAGTAAAAACCATTTTAAATGGCAACACTTTCTTATTGCTAGCAATAAGAAATCACTCCGTTCGTTATAAACCTAATCTAATAACTTAAATCTATTAGTTTCATTTGCCTTTTGGCAATAGTGATTTTGGCTTTCGAATTTTGATCACAATCTAATACATTTATTATGCTGATTTGATGCTCTTGTAATCATAAACTGAAACAACAAAACATATTTCTGAAAAATGAATCAAGCGGTGTTTCTCTGTTGGGTTTCTTCTATTCTTCAATTTTGTTTTTTTTTTGTTTGATACACGAGGGTGAAATTTGATTATTTAGAAAGTTCACAACTTTAAGATATATGTATCTTGTTTTTAGGATTAAAATATGAATAACATAAAAAAAAGATATTTTATCTATTCATCATCAGGTATTTTCTTGATTTCCCTCCGATTTTCCTATACATATTTGATTTTAAGAGAGTATTTATTTAAAAAAATGCGGTAAGTCTATCCTGGCTGTTATTTTTATTTTACCACCCCTTAAATTCTAAATGATGATAGAACTTTTATTTTATTTCGATTTTACAAAATTTGTTAATTGACTTTACTTTGAAATATGTCATTTCATTGCCGCAACAATCAATACACTTCACTATTGTGGTTTCTTTTACTGGCCAAAAGAACGCGGTTGTTTTATTAATGTTACAACTACTTCAATTATATAGTTTTTAATTTTTTTCTAAAACAAAAATATGTTGCTGATGAAGCGACGTTCATAACCCATTTTCTAATTTACATTTTATCGATCTTGGAAATTTTGTTTTATATACGAGTATAACAAATTTATTTTTAGATAAGTTAAACACAGATTTATTGATTAGAAAAATCTAATTTAAGTAGTTTTTGTTATATAGTATACCTAAGTTATACCCTTCACACACTGCTGATTAATAAAACGGATTTAGTGAATTTCTCGAGTTCAGTCTTAGTACGCCAACCTTCATTATGTGAGATCAAAAACTATAGAAAGAATATAAAGACAAATGTTCGCAGCTTGGGTTAGTGTAATAGTTTTTTTATGTTTTACTATTTCTGCATCACAGCTGCGTATATTTATTATATGACATAGGAAGTCTTGTATTCTTTCTATAGTTTTTGGTGAGATTTATAGTCATTTAAGGCAAGTTCAGTGTTGCAACCTGTAGCGGTTCACTTAATTCACCACTTCAATATATCCACTCAAAATTCCGCTCAACAGTCTTGCCGCCATCTACAACATCTACATCACATACATGCATTCGCTATTTTCCCCAACCAATATCTGTGATGCATTTGGGCCTGTTTTCAACTTTATTGCTAATGTTGTGCATTCCAGATGGGTTAGAAATATCGAGGCTATTTATGTAGTTTATAATTTCAGATAAAGAGATTCGTGTTAAGAAAAAATTTTCAGAAACGTTTTTATGGTGTATCATTTTAAGATTAGTATCACGAACATAGAAAGGACAGCGATTTGTGGCTTGAGATTTAGAAACACGTCAATGAAAAATTTATTGAAAGCATTCATTATGTCAAGATGTGTCTGACATAACGGGTCCATCTGCATTCAAATTTTCTAATTGTTTTGGTGTTATTTCCTTTATCAATAATTTCATCCATTAAGCTGTTCCATTAAACCTAGAATAAAAATATTTGTCCTTGGTTGTTTTAATATCAGCTTGAATTTTAACCTCAAATCTTTATGCACGTTTGCGCAATTTCACTTTATTAGGTTGATTATTTAAACATTTTAATAGATTGCTCTTCAAATTAATTGCTTTAAGTGCATGATTTAAGTCTTTTGGAAGAAGACAAGAAAATGCAACTTAGTTAATTTGCAGAATTGTCTCCTGATTATTTAGTAACAACGAATTTAAAAGAACAAAATTAATTTTCTAATTGCCTTCTTATTTTAATTTAACTGACACAATAGTTTGAAAGAAAGTAATTTATGAACAGAGAGCCCAAAACCATATACGTTTTCTTAAAAATCAACTCGGTTACAGTTTCGTAAAAATATGATAATGCAAGTACATGTTGATTTAATAACATGAGTTGGTCGTCATTTTGACTTTCGAATATGATTATTGTTCCGGAAAATAAAATCAATGTCACTCTATGTTGTTAAAAGAATTGTTGTACTATTTTTGCACCAAATATTCAACTTTCATCTTTTGAAGGTTAGATGACAGTATATTATTTTCAATTTTTAATTAATTAATTGTGCCTAACGTCTTGCCAATATGCTAAGTCTGTTTGTTCGGTTTTTTTGATTTTCGTTTTACGTTTATTTTATCAAATTACAAAAATATCTATTGTATGTTAACTGTAGTGAAAACCCAACCCACACTAATACTGGGTTTCCATCGTCTTAGTATAATATTATACTATTATACTATGACGATGGAAACCCGAAGTTGATAGTATAATAGTTTATTATAATATTTCATTATACTAGCTATTAAAAATATAATAGGTAGCAACTTGTAATTTTAACAGTGCAAACATGGCAGTGTATAGGCTTGTTTTAATTCTTTTTCAAATTAATTTTTTTTAGGCTGCGGTTGTAGTGTGTTTTTTATATTTTTTATATTACTTCAAGTAATATTTATCAGTGTCCCTTTTCTGGCTATTCCCTGGGAATTGGGAATTGGGAAAAATATTGCTATATTTCCAAACTTCAATAATTCCCAATTTTTTATTCCCCAATTCCCAAAAGTGTATTCTGGCGTAATTAGAAACCATGCAATGGGAAAAAACACTACATATTTCAAATTTTGCAGCCGCCATTATTTAAAAATTCTATTTTCTACATATAAAATAAAAATTTTACCGGTACTACCTTGTAAATAAAATAATGAAAATACACAAAACAACCAGTTTCTTCTAATTCCCAAAAAAAAAAATTTGGGAAAAATAAACGTCAAAACTTACATAAAGTGGAATTATTTTTTTATTTATTTCCAAATAATTCCAAACTGCTAGAATACCGTCAAAATAGTTCAATTCCCAATTCCCAGGGAATAGCCAGAATAGGGTCACAGGTAATTATAAATATGCATAAAATATGGGTTTTAATAATTTTTCGCTATCAAAATAATGAATTGCGTCCAAGTTCCCATACAAAAATATAAAACGATTTTAACTTCACACTAAATGATGGAAACACGATAGTGAAAAATAGTATAATAGTATTATTCTATTTTGCTATTATACTATTGACGATGGAAACGTGGTATTAGTAACCTGAACTTTTTTATCATATTTTATACAATTTTACCGGTGAGGTATCTATTTGTGTTCAAATTAATTAAAACTTAATATGTAAAGAGTGGAAATCAGATTATTAGTGGCAACAAATAGCCTCGTTTCTAAATAGAGAACATTTCTGTAAATTCTTTTCATATCCTGCTCCTGAATTGTTAAGTCTCACCAGTGTATTGCAAATAATCAAAAAGAGTTTGGTTGTTTATTGAAAGCTTGATTATTTAAGTTTATTTTTATTGTTTAATTAACTTGATTTAATATAAGATTACTTTTAGAATTTTTAAACTGAAGTGTGAGTTTACTAAATAATTGTTTTCCTTATTATATACTGTACAACTATTCTATAAAATAAAAATTATTTACAAAACTAAAATGGAAACAAGATCATAGATCTGAGTGCTCAAGATGATTTTGTAGAACGAATTTTTAATTTTAAAGTATATGTAAACCATATAAAATTGTTTAAAAAGGATTTACCGTACACTGATAAAAATAATTGGTTGGCATAAGGTTAAATTAACTATGTTGTGTTTATTGTGATAGATTATCATATGCCTTAAATAACTTACTCTTACAAAATCCAAATCTCGATCCAGCCAGCAAAAATTTGTTTTCTGCAATCAAAGACTGTTAGTAGTAACAAAAACCTAGAATTAATAATATGGTTGCGACAACCGACGTCATAAACTTATTTAACAAATAATTCGAGAAACAATCAAAATTCAGTTGTACCAACCAAATTAAATTTCAGTCAGTTGCTTTAACAATAAATCATTTTTGGCAATGCCCTTTCGTTTATCGGATACACACAAGTTCATGAAAACGAAAAACGAATGTTTTAAACTCATTCGTGTCCATATTGAGTTACCGTATAGTCTAGTATTTGGTAATTATTATATTTTATTTTATTTAATTTAATTTAATTTAAACAATTAAAGATATAAGTATAGTAAAATTAATAAAATATAGCCTTAATTTAAACGCGAAACTAATTTCGTGGATACAATTTAAAATTGTTTTGAAGAAAAGTATTGTGGTTTGCTTTGACATTGATACGAATGAGGAACCAATGTTTGGGCTTATACAATTTATTATTAAGGATATTGAAAAGTTGTATGTTAGTTTACAGTTTGTTGAGAGATTATATTTTAGTACTCACTATTTTGCATATAAGATTGAATTGCAAAACACATTTTTTGTATATGACGTAGATTCACTAAAATGTAATCACACTTCGTATATACAGTGCTGGTAAAAAAAAATTGGGCAAACATATTTTGTTACAAATTGGAGTCTTTTTTTGCTAAAATTACAAAACTTTTGAAAGCAATTGGCTTATTGTTTCATTTTAAATACATGTATGACCTATTTTTTGGAAAAAAAAATTTACCTGCAATTTAGGGGGAAAACCCGAAAAATGCCAAAATTTTCAAAATACGCTGATTGGAGTTAAAGTAATGGAATAAATTAAACACTTATTATTTCATTTTTTTTTGTTTTTTACTGATTTATAGAAATTCTATCTTTAATATAAATATTTTGTTGGACCGCCATTTGCTTTTATTACAGCGATACACCTCTGATTTATTGAATTTGATAAATTTTTCAAAGTCGTAGAAGGCATGGATTCCCAAATCGTCATTAACAAACTTTTTCAAGCTTGAATTGATGCTGGGCGCTTTCTTGCTACTTCTAGCTTCATTATAGATCAAATATTTTCTATGGAATTTAAGTCTGGACTGTATGGGGGCCAGCCCAACACATCGATATTTTTTCTTCGAAGTGCTTTTTTACCTTTAAATGAAGAGATAAGAAAAAAAAACAAGTTTTTAGCAAATTATTTATGTTTATCTGAAAGGCAATTTTTCTATCTACAATTCAAAATGTATAAATCACAACTTTGGCGCTAGGGCACGGAGCGTTGTCCTGTTGAAAAATAAATCTGCAAGTCTCGTAAAAAAGCTTTAACATAGAAGGCTCAAATTCGTTATGTAGGACCTGCAGATAAACTGCTGCTGTAATTTTGGAACTAATGAAGCACAATCGACCGGTTTAACTTCCAGAAAGGCATCCCGAGACCATAACTTCTTCATTTTTCGGTGGAAGTCTTAAAAGACATCCGATGCTAAGCCTCTTGCGAGATTCTCTCCTTATGAGAATTCTTCCATCTCCAACATGCAGCTTGAATTTTGATACATCGGAGAAAATCACATCATTCCACATCTCTGGAGTCCAAGAAACATGCTCCTGGGCCCATAGCAAACGTTTTTTTTGTCACTCGTAATGTGAACTCAGGCTTGTGGACTGGTTTAAGTGCTTTCAAACCAGCTTAACCAAGTTTTTTTCTCACTAAGCTGGCTGAAATTTGTTTTCCCGTTGCTCGCTCAAGATCCCCTCTTATGTCCGATGAAGTTTTAAAACGGTTCCGACGACATTGTAGTATTAAAAATTCTAAAATCTCTAAAAATTTATCAAATTCAATGAATCAGAGGTGTATCGCTGTAATTAAAGCAAATGGCGGTCCAACAAAATATTAATATTAAAGATAGAATTTCTATAAATCAGTAAAAAACAAAAAAAAAAATTAAATAATAACTGTTTAATTTATTCCATTACTTTAACTCCAATCAGCGTATTTTGAAAATTTTGGCATTTTTCGGGTTTTCCCCCTAAATTGCAGGTAAATTTTTTTTTCCAAAAAATTAGGTCATACATGTATTTAAAATGAAACAATAAGCCAATTGCTTTCAAAAGTTTTGTAATTTTAGCAAAAAAAGACTCCAATTTGTAACAAAATATGTTTGCCCAATTTTTTTTTACCAGCACTGTAAGTAAGGCTGCTAACGGTCAACATTTTATAATTTGGGAATATTAAGTTAATACATTCGACTACTTTAAATGTTACCAACATTTTAAATGTTTAAAATAAATAAATATAAATATTTGAAGTTTAAGTGTTTTATTTTAACTAAAAAAAAATAACAAAAAATTTCAGATTAGTCATTTGAGACGAAGATAAAATACTATAATGGTGTTTGCCGGAACAGAAACCAACAAAAGCAACAAATATGTACGCATTTAACCTAAACTTAAGAAAGTAGAATTAAAAACTATTTACCATTACTACAATTGACTTTTCATTGTGCAAGCAGAAAATCAGTTACTACAAGGCTTTTATAACAAAATCATTAGGTTGTGATAACTAATTTTCTGTAGACGGAACTAAATTTTGCGGTAACTCGGAATACAGGAACGATTTTCTAGTTCACACGATCGATTTTTCAGTTGGAGATACTAATTTTAAGGTTACAGAAACTTTTTATTAGTTAGCACAACCAAAAATGGGTTTATAACAATCATTAATCAATTTATATCAACCTCAAATTATTGATATCGCAACAATATTATCTCATTTACTACAACCGCTTAATTCGGTAGGCAAAAAATTCGGTTGCCGCAAACAAAGTGTTCTCTCTCTGTAGTAGCTTCCTCTGACTCAAATGTCGCCAGAAAGGTTCGACATACCATCTTTAATAACAATTTCTCAGTATGTGGTAGATGCGGAACATCCAAAGATGTGTTTCAGGAAAAGGATTTTAATGAGGGTCTCTATCAGGCTGCACGATATGATGATTGATGATGACGCACGATTGATGACGGTCCCAAGTTCTCAGCAAATTTCCATAATTTATAAAAAAATACTTTTAATTTACATTCAATTTAAAGTTTAAGATTTTCCTTTCGCTGTTCAAATTAATTTACCTTTTTTTTTTCTAATTACTGACAAAATTATTTAAAAACGCCAATTCCGATATCTGTGGTAATTAATATGTAACAATTGGTATTGGTGGTAAACTAATTAAAAATTGTATCATTGCAACTAACGCTACTTTATAATTTGACCCAACAATGACCACCTTATGTTATATACTATGTGAAGAGAAAAAAATGAAACAGACGAGCTTTTCACTTACAGCTTTTGCAATATATAAAACGTTCGTCACACCCTTCTTTCGACTCTAAACGCGATGTTAAATTTTTAGGTCACTGATCATGAATTAATTAAAAATTAACAATAAAAATTGTTTTTAACAAAATATTGTATAACAACAGTTTGATGATGTTATCTCTCTAAATTATTATTACGATTATTATTATACTTTTTTACAGAGAGAAAATATGTACAATAATGGAATTTTTTTTTTCCTTTTTATCCTTATCTGAAAAATTTTTCATTTAATTTTAATTTTCGTCATTAAAAATTTAAAGTGAATATACATTTTTGTTTTTATGCTATGTTTCATACATTTTTGTTCTATGTATGTATAAACTTATTTTGTGAAAATTAAAAATTCGTTTTTTTTTGTCCAACTTTTCTTGTATGTTTATCGCTCTTATACATACTACGAGTATGTGTACTTGTTAATTGTGTAAACTTAAATTATCCGACAAAAAGTAATTATAATCATCGAAATAATAATATTATGGTATTGCAATGTTATTCAAGAAAAGCTGCTTTTATCAACATTAAATGAATAATAGTACCTCATATGGTTACAGTTCTGGAAATATACAATTGTTTATAAATAAATTTCCATATAAAGATTATTTGGAATTTTAAATTTTTGGCAAAATACTATAGACAATATTAGTTAAGAGTGCTAGTAATTAAATGGCTTGTTCTGAGTTTCCTATTCAATCTATTTTCAGAACTCAAATATTTCAGGATGTCAGAGTCCCATGCTGTAGTATGGGTGAAGATTTAAAATAGCGGGTTCTTTTCGACAAGACGATTAATATATATATATATATATATATATATATATATATATATATATATATATATATATATATATATATATATATATATATATATATATATATATATATATATATATATATATATATATATATATATATGTATATATTGTTATTCATTGTATATATTCATACGAGTACTGTAGAATCCTAGGTATGAGTTACTGAGATATTTTTCTTCTAAAGCGTGGTGTGCGAATTTTAGTTCCGAAGTAAGATGAGGAACATGTTTGCTTTGTTTCAGAGGAGGGCGTAAGCTTGTTTGTACCCTGCGAAGAAAGAAAATCGTCTAAAATTTTTTACTTTCGATTAGTCCTGGTAGGCTAAGTCTGCGATGGGGTGGAATCACGCACACAAAGTTTTTAGTTTATTCTTAATTGACTTGAACCTAAGAACGACATTCATTTTCTTATGCCATACGACATAACTAAATAGTTGAAATTGATAGCGAAATTAACACGATTGCTCAAATGATGGTGGAGAAATTTTAGGGTAACTACATTTGTTTCATCACGGATTCATTAGGCAATCAAATATTTCTTGCGCCCGATGAAGCAAGTTTCATAATAAAATTGTTTATTTTAAAAAATAAACCTTAGAAATAATTACATACCAGTTTACAATAATTTCGAAATATGCAACAGTATACCTTTTAAAAGATTAGCATTAATAATAAATTCTTAAAATTTAAACTTAAAATCTACGAAGAGCCAAGCAAAATATAAAGTTTTAAAGTTTGTGAAAAGCACCTTCAAACTCGCCTTTAGATATTACCATCACTGTAATACTTGAATAAAAAGTAAAAAAATACTCTTTCAAGGAAAGGTTAAACGTTTCAACGAACAAGATTTTTTCCTGTTGGACGTTTTGCTCGTTTTAAGTTTTGTTTGGTATGAAAAATGTATGTACACTATATAACTTTTTTTACCTCGATCTTTTTGGTTGTTATTGTATTGTGCTTGTGGATCCAACGTGATTAAGAAGACGAGAATATTTTAATTTAATTTCGTGTGTAAGTTTTTAAAAAATTACAAAAGATGTCTAATTAGTTGCGATTTCGCGTCTATTTTTAATAACATCAAATTTATTCACTTAATATAAAAAGGTGTTGTGGAATAAGCCAAATTGTTGTATCTAAAAGCACAGTTGGGCTAAAACAATATTTTTTACCCATTAATAGTTACTAGAGCGTGTGCCACGATGAACTTTTGTATTTGTAATCTAATAAGTATCGTTGTTCTCAGTTATTCGAAGAAAGGGGCTTTCTTGTATATAATAATTACCACATGAATAAATTTTATAAAATTTTTTGGAAGTGGAAGTACTGTTTTGTGAGTTTTCTTTTTCTTATTATTAAAGTATATTAAATCCGCCATAATTGAATTGCAATATTACATTAAAAAACTTCGTCTCTTATTTAATTCTGAATATTATATTTCGAACTTTTCCTTCCTTAAAAATAAAAAGTTTCTTCTGCCGAAGAAGTTTATTATTTAAAACAACGTAATGAATTTGATTTTGTTCTGTTATTTTGTGATAAAATAGTAATACATACATATTTATAAACGTGTGTATGCTTGATGAGATGAGTAGAACTGTCAGTTTTTAAATTACCGTCTAGCTAGGATATGAACATTACCAAGTTTTGTGCGGGTTAAGTATTATATATTTTATGGTATGTACATGAGTATAAAAAATAAAAGTTTATTTTCTAAACTTTTAACTAAGAAACATTAATTTTATACTCCACTTTTAATGTCTATTCATCAACCAAATTGTGTATTGTACAGCAGAAAATGAAAAGACAGTATATAGGATGGTGGGAAATCAAAGAAAACTTTTTAAGAATAATAATTTATCATTTTATATATTTTTTTTACAATGTGTTTATGATATTATGTGCTATACTATACAAACGCACAAACACATATATATATAAAACTGAGTAAATAAGTTTTTATCACAACAATGTGACTCGAATGACGTATATATAGGTAAATGAGTTATTTGTAGTCATCAAAGCAAAAATATAGTAATTAAACATGCGGGAGGTCACAGTTTCATTATGCTCGATTGTGAAGAAATCAAAACCAGAAGACGATTCATGACGAATTTATAGCTTCAAGTCGTTTGTGGTGGGTTGTTTAATATACATACATATGTACATATAGATCGGAATATTTCGCTGTCAAAGAACGTAAATCATTAAAAATAAAAAAATTGTTTACATGATGAAAATATTCGACTTGAAATATTTAAATGTTTATTTTCTTTGGGAGGGGAGGAATTTTCAATTTTTTTTTCTTTTTTTTTTTTTGTTAAATAATGAAAATCATGTTTTATTTATTTAATTTGTTTATTTAGAAAGTAATAATTAAAAAAAAAATTATTATTATAATTCTTGTTTCTATGGAACTGAGGAGGAATTTTCCAACTCGGCATCTTACAGATAGAATTCTAATTTTATAAGTATAATTCAATTATTTTTGCTACTGGAAAGGGAACGAAGTAAATTTTTGTACACCTTTACGTTAATTTGTGGGTTCATTTAAAAATAACAAATATTTAATTATTTTTCGATAAAATATTTTCATAATAATAATAATGGTCAGCTAAAAACTAAACCATACTCTATAACGTCCACCCACGATCTTGCGCAATTTAGTAATTTATAATAAATTCCTTTATTCAATTCTGGTGTGTTGAAATTAAAATTAACCGAATGATAGAGACGACTAAACATATAGTTAATTTAAAAGTTAATGAGGTATACCAATACAAAGCGTTTACATATGTTCAGCAAAATATTTTGACTAGACAATAAATTGTGATTTTTAAAAATATTTAAGAGAAACTGAAAACTCAATTTAGTTTGGCAACAGTAGCAATATTTTTTGTGCGATATAAGAATTGTTTTGATTTATCTCGTCTATCAAAGAGGAAGAAAAGTTATATTACAATTATTTCATATGGTCATTCTTTGGTTAAATTAAATACGTCCTCAACTAGCAAATTATCTTAATGGAGCAAACAAGCTATTATCAGATCATTCGAAAGAATCAGTTAATGAAAAAGCTTTGCGAAAAGTGATAAATGTATTATGAAAAATAGCTTAAGATTATGAATAATTCCGAATATACAGGCTGAGTCTGGTAAAAAGCACCTCTCGTTCTCTCAAAAACGGTTAGAGGATACAGAGGAAATACTCATTATCAAAATTGTCAGACAGAAAACGGAAAAATATTTTTTTTAATCGGTTGGCTTTCTTTTGAGGCACAGCTACTGCGATAGTTAAATGAAGAAATTTTTGAGTTTATTGGGGACCGTCGACAGGATGCCTCAAAAGTACGCCCGTAAAAAAACGTCTTTTTTCCCGTACCTTCAAAATAAAGCCTTTCAAGGATCATTCATCTGACAACTACATAAATCTCTAATCATTTTCAAGAAAAATGAGATGCACTATAGACTCACCCTATAGTTTATTTACGAATAAAATGAATTTAAAAGTTTTAATCACTTTTAAAGAATTTCCAAATATGTACTTTGGTAACTTTGATGAAGGACGAAATAATTGTTAATATAATTTGTTTTAGCACGGTTCCTATATTCTAGGCATATTTCGTCGACCCGGTTACCATATTTTCGAATTGTTTGCTGATTCCCGCTACTACCCTAGGAACAACTAAGCCGAGGGAATTAGGAACTATTGTGATGTCACAGAAATCGTCTAATACTGATCGGTGCTGCAGATTTTTAAACAATTACAGGTTTCTTTTTGAATTTCGATACAAATTGCTTTATTTTTTGGTATGTCTATATACATTTTATGGTACGGTATGGTTTTGTTACTACGCAATTTTAAATAATTATTTTGAAAGGTTTTTAAGAAATTGAAAAATAATGCCACTGTGCTTAAATGTTAAACCAAACTACGTCTCGATATTATGCATTCTCTAGAGAAGGGTAGATTATTTTTTAATCCTCATTCCACGACTGGAATAAAATTTAGATTTGCAAATAACCACAATACATTAAACAAATATTTTTCCAAATTCAATATTATACCCGAAAACACTTTCAATTAGCACTCAGAAGAGAACATAATTTTCAGAAATAAAAATTTCCTATATTTACATTCTAACAAAAATGCTTTTATTTCTCATACCCAGACTTAGATCGTTATTCTCCCGGCCTACAAAAAATTTATCTCAATAAATCGATTTCAATAAAAATTGAATTTAAAATTAAACAAAAAATTATTATTATAAATTAAATAAATAGTCGAAAGCTGCGTTTTTAAATAATAAGTGTAGGTATAGTGTTAGTTTATTCTAAATAAATATTTATTTATAAAATAAAATAAAATGAAAAGGTTCTTGTTCGGTTGTTTATTTTATATTATTTAAAAAAACACAAGGGCATTGCTCTTTAAAAGCTCCCAAAATCTCATACTGATACACTACAATTTCAAAAAATATTTTAATTTGTCAAAATCAATTTACAACTATGGGAGGGAAAATACAACAATTTTGTGTACACATTGAATATTTTGCAGCCCTTTTCACACTGTAATGTCTTGTTTTGACTGCGGTACGAAAATTTTTGATTTTAAATGGATTATATTTTGTTACCTAAATAAAACTTATTGATTGATGGTTTTTGATGAAATATCAACAAAAACAAAAAATATAAGCTTCTTTTGTAATGGTTCGGTCCAGTTTTATTTTCCATCGGAGTTTGCCTTTTTATTAAAAATTATAAGGAATTAAGAATTCTTTTCTTATTTTTAGATTTTGTCATCTCCTTAATCATCAGGGAATACTAAAATTTGGAAGTAAAAAAAAACGAAAGTTAAGAATACTTTGCTTTATAAATTCGTTCCTTTATTTTCCCGGATTTTTTTTTATCTAAACTAATTAACGTTTGGAAATTTAATTAAAAAAGTATATAATTAAGGAAAACAGCTCTGGAAAAGCTCTACCACCAAAAACAAATTTTGCGGCTTAATATAACAAATTTTACCGGTGGATTCCTAAATTTTGTCTCAAATGTATTAGGTTGTTTAAAGTCTTTGCCGTATTTTTCACTGCAAAAAAACGAACCAAATATTTTGTTAAAATTATCTTTTTTTAATCAATATAACTTAGTTTCCATTTACCCTTATAACCCTCCTCCGTCACTTACAAAGCTTTCTTTTATAGACCAATTTTGTAAAACTTTTCAGGCTTTTATTGAAAATAGTTACTAATTCACGTTTTTTCATCAATGTTTTAGATTTTTTATCACTAAAATGATTTTGTGCCAAATGGAGAATGTTTTTGGCTTTTGGTTGAATAACAACTTAAGTAATAGGATAAAACGTGATTGTGAAAAAAGTGAAAAAAATAAAAAATAAAAATAAAGAAATGTGCACAACATGGTGGTGGCTTAAGAATCTTGATTGAGCCGAGTGAATCTTTGTTTCAAGGAAAAACCATTTACCTATGTCGTGAGTTTGAATTGAAAAAAATGAGTGAGACGTATGGCAAATGTGTATTAAATGTACAGTTTCTGCGGTGACATGGTATGCTCGATTATACTGCACCAATTTAAAATTTTGTTGCTATATGTGAGTGAAGTTAAGTGTTGTGAAATTTAATGGTGTTTTAAATTTGTTGTTTACAAGCTCCGTATTGTAAGCTTCAAGTATTTCGCAGAACGAGTGGCAAATTGGAACCACAACTGGTAAGTCTCCTATAATTTAAATTGTTTACTTAAAATATTCCATTTTCATGCGGCTATCCAAGTGATTCTCTTTCCTATGATCTACGCTACTGCGAAATGTTCGACTGAGCAAGCACGGGTTTTCACAAACGGGCTTATATGCTCATGAAATTTGAAAAATTTTAGAAATTAAAGGATATTGAAATTTGGTAGAATTTATAGAAAATTGAAATATTTACCTTTTAACAGGTAAAGGGTGTAAAATAGAATTTTTGGACTTTATAAATTTTGTCAATTCTAAATTTTTTTATTAATTTCTTTGTATATTTCAAAATCTAAAAAAAATTACAGGAATTTATAGAATTGGTAGAGATCAGAAAATAAATTAAATTTGCAAATTTTTTAAAACATTAAAAATTTGAAGAATTTCAAGAAAATATGGAATTTACAAAATATAATTGATTTTGCGCAATAACAGTATTGTTAGGATTTAGTAATTAATAGAATTTGTAGAATTTTTATAATAAAAATAGTTTAAAGGATATGTGTAGTGTTTGTATAATATAAGGTTTTCCAATAAGAGGTTTCAAAAATGAAACCCCTTATTGGAAAACCCTATAGCACACACAAAATTTAAATAATCTTCCGAATTTTGAGAAATTTTCAGCACTAATGGAGTTTAAAGGATTGTAAAATTTAATGAATTGCACTATATTCTAATTCATAGAATTCAAACAATTTAAATATTTTTGTACCCAGAAATTTTAGACTTACTCGTCAAATTTTCACTCTGTGGGAAATGATACGAGAATGACGAAGTGCCTTAAGGTTTTACGCAACATTATTTCATCAATTATTATTAATTTTGATGTTTGTTGAAATAAATGAGATAACCAAATTAATGTTTAGGTGTGGCTGGGTTTTACTAAAAATAATAGCAGCTATTTCATACTTTGATGACAACTGTATTCTGCATAACAATTATTTTCACGAAAGTTAAGACACGTACCTTACAAAATAAGTCTTGACCATGTTGTGCACCATACGCTTCACATACATTCACTTCGAATAATAGTACTTAGAACTTGTTTTCTTTTAAGTTAACTTTTATTTTTTAGAATTTCACAATTTACTATAAGGTTCTAACTTCTTAACTTTTATTTTTTAGAATTTCACAATTTACTATAAGGTTAATTTAAGGTATAATAGTTTTAATTTAAGGTTAAATAATTATATAATTTTAGATAATGTTTTCAGCTGAACTTTGTTAACTCGACTGCATGCTGCAATACTTTTTTCCTTCTTTTTAGTTGTTGTATATGGTATTGTATATAATGAATTCAATTTGTATATATAAACATGTTGTATATAACGAATTACTAACAATAATTACAACGGTATATGAAAATATTTAGATACATCTATGACCTACAACAAAATTACCATCTCAGAGTTGCACAAACTACATTGAATTTTGTGCATCACAACAGTCCTCCCGCAAAAGTTTTAAATTATGAAGTAATTTATGCCAATTTATTAACCAATACAATATAATATAATTTTATAAGAATAAAAGAAATTTGAAAATTATACAATGTTTGTTTACTTAAATTTATAATTACTTAAAGATAGGAAAAAAATCTAATAATTTAGTATTCATGTACCAACTGTAGAAGATATTCAATTCAAAATAAGAATTTTTTTTTTTTTTTTTTTTTTTTTTTTTTTTTTTTTACATAATAATATATAATAGCACAATAATGACAAAATGACAATAATGATCAATTTCAATTATTCGACAAAACGTTTTAATCTGTTGTTGTGGACTGTTTTGATTTGACGATTAATTCTAATTTGACTATTTTCTGGAGATATAATTATAATAATCTCATAAGGTCCAAACCATGGAGGATCAAATTTAGTTTTCGACTTCAATTCATTTGTCAAAAAAACTTTATCACCTACGTTGAAGTTAGTTGGGTTGGAAGATTTGTCATAGTATACTTTTGATTTTTCTTTACTTTTAAGAATATTATCTTGCGCGACTCGCCAAGATTTTTGAAGGCGATTCTTTAGTTCCGAACAATAATCCGAAAAATTATACACAGGTTCTGGGTGTCGATAATTTTTTGTATGTACCGGACGAGAGTTTGAATTAAGAGGAATTTCATGAAACGTTTTATTTGTTGTCGTTAATATGTCGCCAGGAAGATGAAAAACGTCGTTGAATTTAAAACAAATTTGAAGAATCGAATTTTTTTCTTTCTCGTCTAAATGGCTCGTATTTATTTCCGATTCCAATAATTTTAATCGGTTTGAATTTTCTATTGAATTTGAAATATTATTTAGGCTGAAAACCTCATAATTGATTAAAGGTTCAAATTGAATAGATAAATCATTGATTTGTATGCTATTTTCATTTGAGTTCAAAATGCTTAACGGAATGAATGAATATTTAGGATTTACTAAAGCACTTGCCATGAAAACTCCAGGTGAAATTTCTTTTGCTGAACAGAAATAATCTCTGTCGAAATTCTTAGAGACAGGTAATTTAACAATTGTTTCTACTCTAGCAGGAATTGTTAACGAAATTGAATTGAGGAATTCATGACCATTAGGAATGAAACAAAATGAAATTGAGATATAATTATTATTTTTAGATAGAAGCTTAACAGTTTTTTCAGCATAATCAATTGTACATTTATTGCGTTCCAAAAAATTTCGACCAATAATCCCAGCACAGGGGATTGGAAAATTATTTGGGACAATATGAAAGTCTTGTGGGATTGATTCGTTATTTGGAAAATTTATCACTGCATGGCATAACGCTAAAGTTAAAACGCGATCTTCTGATATTCCTTTGATGTGACAAGTTTTATTTATATCACAAATAACTTCATCGTGTATGCATTCGCGTTTAATTATACAAATGTCTGAACCAGTGTCGATTAGAAATTGATTCTTATCAGAGTTTAGAATGTCTAGCGATAATTCGATAAATTTATTATTATTTGAATCAGTATTATTAAATTCAGGAAGTTGATAAAATATTTCATGAGAAGATACTGAATGTTCATATGAATTTGATTGATTGTTATTGGAACTAGAATTAGATTTAGAATTTAAAATATTTTGATTTGAATGCAGGTTTAAATTTCGGAAGCCCGAACCACTGCATTCGATTGGTTGGACTGATCGTAGTTTACCGAACTGGTTGCTATATATTGAGTTGGATTTTCTTGTTTGGAATTATTGTTGTTATTTTGAAAATTAAATGATTTACGATTATTAAATTCACGCTTTCTACATTCAGTAATATTATGTCCATAATTTTTGCAATAATTGCATTTATTAGTACGATAATTATTAGACATTTCAGGATTTGTACTACTTTGGCGATTATCTGGGATTTTTTTGTTGTAATTTAAACTTGAATTTGTTATTGAAGGTTTAGTTGTACAATTGTAATTATTACTGTTATTATTTTGATTTTGTTTAGTAAACGAATAACAATTTTTAGCTGTATGTCCAATGCGCGAGCATATTTGACATTTTTCACGATCAATTGGCAAGAAGTTACGGTAATTATTATTGAATTGTTTTGAATTACCGTAGGAAACGTTTGACATCAAGGTTTCTTCTTCTATTGCCTTTGAAACGGCATCTTTTAATTTGGTGAACCTGCATGCTTTCACTATTAATCGGCATGGCTCTCTCAAACCGTTTTGAAAAGTATTAAGTGCAGTAATTGAGTTGAGATTTTGGATATACTTTGCAGCAGCTTCTCCTTCTCTAGCAATGCTTGCTGTATTTAAATCTGAAAGTAGCTGTTCGATTTTAGATGAAAATTCTCTAACAGATTCGTTTCGCTGTTGGCGAAGTTGTACTAATTCAACTTGCAACTGCTCGACTGGACGAGTATCAGCGAATTGTAATAAGAACTCTGCTTTCAGATCTTTCCATGACTCGAAACTCCCGTATTTTATAATATCAAACGGTTTTTGGCCTAATTTGGATTTCAATATATTTAGAAATAATTTTTGATCTTCTTTGTTGGTCAATGGATTGTGCACTATTTCGCAACATGCGATGAATTTATCTAACTGTTGAGAGGATCCATTAAACTCCGGTATAATTTTTAGCATTTGACTAATATTTAATGTTGCCATATTTAAATCGGTTTGAGGTTGGTTATCACAAAAATTTGGATTTATTACACTTTCTCGAAAATTAATTGGATGATTTATATTTAAAAAATTAGAATCGTCGGAATTATTTAAATTAAGATTTGAAATAGGTGATAGGTCAACAACAGATTTTTCGTTTTGATTTGATGAATTTAAATTAGAAATAGAATTATCACTATCATTTGCGCTACTTACAGATATTATGACTGATGATTCACTGTGTGAACTCGAACTTTCGGCATCAGAAGCATTAGATTCTGATTTGATTATTTCACTACCTTCTTGCATATATGAGTATGGATTGAAACTCTTTCGCAGTTGGTATTACATATGTTCATGAAATTAATATAAAAAAACAAAATAATTTTACTTAATTAGTTTTTAAAAAAAAAAATTTTAGTTAGAGAGAATTACCTTTTAAATAATTGTTTTTTTTTTTTTCTTAATGCTAATCAGGAACGGTTGATATTGATGAGTATATACTTGAAGGTTATTGCGATGAATGCGTAATTGAAGTCCTTGAACCTTGATTATGTCACTAATAATGATCCGGTGGTTTGTAACATTCACGCACACTCGGCTTGATTGTATTTAGAAATCTGATGATTGCTGTATGTGCACATATGCAATTTGATAGTTGAAAATTCCATAAAATGAGGTATTCAGATTGAAGAGAATTATAGTTGATTGGTATCCAATATATGTTTCCAATAGATGCTTGTTGAATTTATAACATATAATCATATGATTCACGTAAACTAATTCAACGATTGCACGGTCTCAAACAGAATAACGTTGAACAGTTATTTATTGCGATTTTGCTGCTTACTACACGTACCGTGGTTACGAATAGATATGTGTATACATGAATGAAGTAATACTACATAATATTGCTTGTCTATTTAAGACGCGGTCGGAATATTCGAAGCTTTATGGATGTACGCGGTATATGTTTTATGCACGTTATCGTAATTGTCGATAATACGATATTTAATTTGTAACGTATATGATACCGGTATTATTGGTTTTCCGCTGTCACCATAAAATGTTGTGCACCATACGCTTCACATACATTCACTTCGAATAATAGTACTTAGAACTTGTTTTCTTTTAAGTTAACTTTTATTTTTTAGAATTTCACAATTTACTATAAGGTTCTAACTTCTTAACTTTTATTTTTTAGAATTTCACAATTTACTATAAGGTTAATTTAAGGTATAATAGTTTTAATTTAAGGTTAAATAATTATATAATTTTAGATAATGTTTTCAGCTGAACTTTGTTAACTCGACTGCATGCTGCAATACTTTTTTCCTTCTTTTTAGTTGTTGTATATGGTATTGTATATAATGAATTCAATTTGTATATATAAACATGTTGTATATAACGAATTACTAACAATAATTACAACGGTATATGAAAATATTTAGATACATCTATGACCTACAACAAAATTACCATCTCAGAGTTGCACAAACTACATTGAATTTTGTGCATCACAACAACCATTTTAGTGCGTTAATAAGTACAATTGCCGCTTTGATTGCAATTCTTGAAGGCTCTGAACGTACGAGTACTGCAAACACATACTCAACTGTGAAAGGGGCCACTACACTCACTCGATTCGCGTATCGTTCTCATAATACACAGGACTGTTTGGAGAAAAATTATAAAAGTGCCATCGGTAAACTCCTTTACAGAACAATCATAGATAAATTTATAGAGTTGTTTGAATTTAAAAAATATTACAATTTATAAAAATTAGAGACCCTAATGAACTTAAAGAATTTTAAGAATTAAAAGGAACATATAAAGATTAAAGAAATTAAGAATTTTAAATATAAAATGAATTTAAATAATTTACAGAATTTAAAGAATTCAAAAATTTTAAAGAAATCAACAGAACTTATAGAATTAAAACAAATTTTAGTATTCAAAGTTAAAGGATTTAAGAACTTAAAGAATTCAAGGAGGTTAAGAAATTTATAGAATCTAAAAATTAAAAAAACTTAAAATACTTAAAGGATTTGTAGAATTTTAGAATTTAGAGTGTTAAGAGAATTAAAATATTAAAGAATTGAAAGATTAAAGAATTGAAAAATTTTAAGAATATAACGAATTTAAAGAATTTGATTAATTTACTAAACCCTATAAGTTTAAAAATTTAAAAGAACTTAAGGAATTTACAGAAATTAAAGAATTTAAAATTAATAAAAATACTGGCCCATACCAAGTAAACAATCTGACCCCCTCGATTCCGATCCCGAGACAGCTCTTTGAACACCGAAAGATGCTAATTCGTTCTTTACGCTGCGGAGCCACCATCGCCGACCAATGACCCCTGCGTCTACCAAAGGTGTCTCACCTGTCAGAGATCGCTGCGCTACCTGTTCAGGATTAGTATGCGCAGAACGTGATCGAGCCAGCTTACTCGCTTTCCTTTAATTTCATACAGAAGATGAGAAATTCTCATTAAATCAATAATATCGCAATTATACAACACTCGATATGTGCCTAATATTACTCGCATAACTCTTCTCTCGGAAGTCATCAGCCGTCTTTCATACTCATCTATCACGGTCCAACTCTTACACCTATACATATATGACAACGGACACGCCTGCCCCTCCAAACTATTTTCGTGAGTGAATAGGGATCTCAAGTATTTGAATCTTGTTTCTGGCTCAAATGTGTAGTTCTGCTGTCTATTGTGTTTAAAGAAGTTGTATGCAATTTATAAAATTGAATGAGTTTATAGAAATTTTATTATTATAAGATTTAACGTGGTTCTCGGAGATGCCTTTTTTTGTTCTGTTACGATATGAGTTGCCGTCAAGTTTTTCCATAATAGTATTTGTGTGGTTAATGGAGAAAACTAAACTTGGCCATATTTTCCAAAATCCATTTTGAATCTTCCTTTGAACTATACATGCATTTGCATCCAAATACCCCAACCATATAAAGTACTTGCTGTTGAATGATATTCAAAAAGATTGTATCGTGCGGAATACTGGAAACAGTAAAATGATAAGATCGACATGCGAAATAGAGAGGGAGCAAGCGATAATTAAAAAAACAAAACCAAAATAAATGAGATGAAAGGTGAACGACCGAATAACGGGGATGAGATTGTTTTTGGCTTTTGATTGAACAACAACTCAAGTAACAAGAAAAAACATGATGAGGCGGGTGTTTCAAGTCAAAATATTTATAAAAAAAAAATAAAGAAATGTGCACAACATGCTGGTGGCTTAAAAATCGTGATTGATCCGAGTGAATCTTTGTTTGTTTGTCTTTTCTTTTAAGGCAAATCAAGATTTGATCAGAAGTGAAAATAAAAACAAAATAAAAAGGAAAATAGAAATAAAATCAAGCCATATGTCTATGTTGTGAGTTTGACTTGAAAAAAAAAAAAAAAAAAAAAAATGTGTGAAACGAACAAATGTGTGCTAAATGTACAGTTTCCGCAGTACCATGGTGTGCTCGTTTATATTGTGCGAATTGAAAATTTTGTTGTTTGCCTGTGATTATGTCAAAAATATTAACGATGAAATGGTTTGGTGGAAACAAATAAAATAAACAGTGAATAAATCGCGCGGAAACCGCTACAATAAGTGTGAGTGAAGTTAAGTGCTGTGAAATTGTATATTGCTTTAAATTTATTGTTTACAAGGTAGAGGTATCTAAGCGCCAACCGCTCACGGGCTCTTGAAGCATTCCGCAGAACGAGTGGCAAACCGGAACCGCAACTGGTAAGTTCCCTCAATTTAAATTTTTTACTTAAAATATTCCACTTTCAATCGGTTAGTCAAGCGATTCTCTTCCGAGAGTGCACTGTTCGACTGAGCAAGCACGGGTTTCCACCATCGCGCTAACATGCGCAGTTATTTTCTTTCGCCTCTTGTCATTGCGTTACACCACTTAATAAGTTGTATTTGTATTTGGATGGGAGTGCCTTACAAAAAATTAATAGAAATGATGGATTTGATTTTAGGAATTTAGTTTTCCAACTTTAAAGAATTTGTATAATTTGCTAGAAGAGAAGTTTTAAGTTTTGCAAAAAAATTATCAAATTTTAAAAAATTGGAAATTATAGAATTTTGAAATTTGGTAGAATTTATGTAATTTAGCCGAATTTATATTTATAGAATATTAAAAATTAAAAAAAATTGGAAATTAATGGATTTAATGAAATTAAAGAATTATTAAGATTAACGGGTTTCCAAGTATGCATGATTTAACAGCGTTGAAACTAGCACTGAAAGATAAAAATTTAAAGATTTTGTAGAATTTCTAGAATTCTTAAGAATACAAGATATTGTAAAGAGAATTGAAATAATTTTTGAATTTTTCTAAATTTTAAAGTTAAATTTATTGAGTTTATAGAATTTAGAAAAATGTTGAGACTTGAAAAATCGGTAGAATGCATTTAGTTAAAAAGTTAGTAAAATTTCTAAATTAAAAGAATTTATTTAATTAATAGAGATTAAGGAATTAAATAAATTGGAATGATTTGAAGAAAAAAATTTATTAAATTGTTATAATTTAAAAAAGTTAATAGAATTTATAAAATTGACAGATTTTGTAGAATAGTTAGAATCTTAAAATATTATAGCATTTAATGAATTGGTAAAATTGCCAAATTTAAATAACATAAGGAATTTTTGGAATTTAGAGTTTGTGTTAATTGTAGACATTTTGAAGATTCTACGAAATTGATAGAATTAGTAACATTTATAAAAGATAAAAGCTTGGAGAATTTTTAAGGACTTAAAGAATTTAAGGAATTAAAAGAATTGGTAGAATTTTAGAGTTTATAAAATTTATAGAATATTTGGAGTAAAAAAACTCCAATGAATATGAATTAGTAGAAAACTTGTAAAAATTAAAAATTTGTAGAATATATATTGAAATTAAATTATTTAAGAATTTAACAGAATTTATAAAATTTCGAAAATTGGTTTAATTTGAGAGAATTTATAAAATCGAATTTAAAGTGATTAAACCAAATTTAAAGAGATGGATATGGATAATTGGAATAATGGATAATTTAAAGATTTTAAAAAATTATTGAGTTTATTGAATTTATAGAACAAAAAAGACAGAATTCATGAAATTTTTAAAATTTAAAGTGTTTTTAGAATATATAGAACTAAAAGAATTTATAGGTTTTGTAATAAAGGTTTTATAATAAGGGGGGGGGGGGGGAGGGGGCGAGTAGCAGGGACAGCAGAGACGCAACGATTTGTTAGCTCATAGGAAGAGGGTTATATAATCAGAATCAGAAATCCTTGTATGCTTAAACTTATTATAGAAATGGCCAAATTAAATGGTTCATATTGATTATAGAAGGTAATCAATACAATGTAACAGAAAACATCCTTTTATCAAGTCGGAGCAAAATCAAAATTTTCTCTCAACTATCTTATTTCGTATATTTGTTAGTGTAAGACATGTAATCATCAAGAAAATATATTATACATTTCCATATTATTATCATTATATTCCATTCACTTAAGAGTACAGCAAAAAAACAGAAAATTGTTAATAATAATAACAATACAATGATAATAATAATGATAATAATCATTATAATTACTGTGATTTATAATAAACATTGTAGACGGGAATCTTTCTATGTAGGTATAGGAGGTTTAACAATAAATTTGGTTGATTTAAAAGTTATTGCGTTAATAATTTTCTGGGTTTTGTGTCGACTTAATTGCTGGCCTAATACCCTCACGATTCGGATTAAAAAATAATTTTTTGTGTCCGTGAGGCATCTATTGAAACAACTTGGTGCACAAAAGAAAATAAAGTTTTATTATAGTTTGTTCCGTTTTATTAAAAAAAATAAATTTTCCCGTTTTCCTCGTATCTCGTCGTCATGAAAATATAATGATATTTAATCAAAATATGAAACGAAAAAAAAAAAAAAAAAAAAAAAAAAAAAACACAGTTGGTGTTCGTGGTGTGTTAAATAGAATATGTATACATAGTACAATATACATACTGTAGATACAATGGAGGGAGTGAGTTTTCATTGTTCTGTGTGCTTGGAATTTTTTGTTTTTGTTTAGCAAATCTCGTAAGATTAAAGTTGAAATGACTGTAAGTATATAAAATTTATGAATATTTGGTATTGCAGATATGATTTTTGGTGGTTTGAATATTATCAGAAAATTTTGATTTCTGTCACTTGATTGATAAAACATTTTAGTTATACATTTAATACGATACCAGAATTATTTTAAGATATAGACCTACTTCATTCATATTTGATGCTATTTTGCGTATATCTCATTTCGTAACAAAATTATATTTTTCCATTTGTATTAAAAGAGAGTATGAAAATAGAAAAATGTATTGATCCTTTGGGCCAATATTATATTGTTGCTTCTTTAAAAATATTTTAAATTTTCAAGTGATAAATCATCGTAAATTCTTACCTTGAAATATTCTTTACCTAAGTTGTATTTGGATATGTATCAGTCAGTGGCGTACGCAGAATTTCTCTAAGGCACAGGGGATCATTTTCCACATAACCAAAACAACCATCAAGTAAAATTTAATCATGTAAATTTTGGAAACCGAGACGTGTTAGATTAAATTTTATCTAACTGCCCTAGTTCCAGCTCGTTCTTCATCTATTGTTTATTGTAAAAACGAAACAGTATGGCAACTTTGCATCATCAAAACTTTTAAAATATGATGAAATCTTTCATAACGGTAAATGTGTTTTAAAAGTTTGACAGCTTTTGATTCTTCACGTGGTTTAACTCAGTCACTGGTATAAATAATATCCGATGTCTTTTTGTAACTGAATATAATTAGTTGCGGAATATTTCCCGATATTGTTAAATATCTTTTATCTGAATTTAAATTCTGCTGGTTGAAGTTAGAGTAAATTCAAAATTTCTAACAATAATTTCAATTTTCTGTAGACGGGTAGATATTTTCAAGTGTTGTAAGATAACTACGGTAGGGGTGCGGATTCCTTGACAATTTTTCCGGGCTAGATAGTCCTCAATTATTTGTTGTTTTCGGCTAATTTTAGACATCCAACTCGGTGCAAATGATTTAACAATACGTAAGTCCTACAACAGCAATCAATCTCCTCATTTTCGACAGTCACAACTATTTTTGGCTCGGCTACCTACATTTAAGATTTACTGTGTCTTTTAATTTATTAAACATTTTTATAAATCACATAAATCAGGTTATATGTATTGTTTAACAAAGAATAAAAATTTCGTTTATTTTCTCTTATCCGTCCAAACCAACAAAATCTCGCTCCTTTTTAGAAATTTGGATTTTCCATTTTAAACATCCTTGAAGTGGAGATGAGAGGTACAGTTTTTATATTTTCCAAATCTACCATAAAACCTAAAACTGTTAAAAAACTACACAACAAGAACAACAACAAACAATGAAAAAATGTCGACTATTTGTAATTCCCTTGAGGTGAAATCAAAACTTTTCATTTTATTGGAATTTTTTGTTTCTTCTCGCTTACAAACATGATGTTAAAAAATCTATGTATCCTAACAATAGAGAACACAAATTTTAATGTCGTTATATTTGGATTCTATTGTTGTGCTTTTAAATCTCATATTCGAAAACTGCATACAGTAGAGCTCTTTATTGCTTACCACAATATTTAGCAATGTTTATCCAACTTTTTAATTTAAAAACATTCTTATCAGGCGAAACTTATTATTCATATATTTTTAGCATTTTAGTCAGTATTTTTGCTTTACCGGCATAGCCTAGACAATGCAATAAAACTTTTACCGACAAAGGATTTCATTCTATTATGTATGGTTGCGTCTGAATTCTAACCATCTACTTTGAGGACTTATTCCAAATCACTCACTTCATTAAACGATTTTAGTGATTGCGAGACTTCTATGATATTAATTAAGACCGAAGGTCGACTCTAGCTTGAATACAATCAATTGTCTTCTCCTCAAAAACAAATTTAAATTGCAAGAATTGATTCGATCAAAAAATATTTTCAGAAAAAATTTGTAACCAATTTTTTTAATTTATGATTAATTTTTCTGACAGTTTCAACTTTGAAAGGCACAATTTTAAATTTTGACTTGATCTTATTATTTTCTAAATTATTTGTTTTGTTTTAAATTAATTTTAAATTCAGCACAAAGCATATAATAATATGAATTTAATGTATAGCATACACTAGTTAATAATTTGTTAACATCATTTATTAATAAAAGATTTCCAAGGATAGTTCAGTGAGTAATGCCGCTCCGATAGGCTAACCGATAATGCAGATAAGACGGGACAAAGATGAAAAACTAAATATTTAAAACATATTTTCTAATTATTCAGAAAATGAACAATTCTTGCCTCTTTCATATTTGGATTATTCGGGTTAAAAAATAGGTTTTAGTAATGTGGTCCGGATACAGATACGAGAAAAACAGTACTATGGCACAACTGTATACAACCAAGTCAACCCATAAAAATAGTGTAAACCCTCTTGTTTTGATTTCAATAAACAATTTTGTTGTAGAACTATAAAAAGTATCCAATAACTATAAAATTTCGTTAACATTCGTTCGATGTTTATATTTAATGACAATTCTTCTTCAAAACTATTATTTTACCTATTCATAGGAAAGGTACAAAAAACTGAAAAATACAAAATAATGGATTATATTTATGAGGGTGGTTGTGGATAAAAAACGTTTAACTCGTCTCCTCTACTAAATGTTTATGTTTTTTTAATAGTTGTTACTTTTAATTTTTCTTTCTTTTTTAAATCTTTGTTTGATTTTTAGAACGTAAATAAAATAGAAATTATTTATTATCTTTAATTAGTTTAGTTTGATTTATTATTGAGGCAACATCAGAAATTGATCGGTACTCTAGTAGATTTTCAATCATAAATTACTACAAAATAAGCAAGAGAGTGTAGTGATAAGTTCAATCTTCTATTCAATAGAAATCATTTACTCTGGCATTTTATCAGAACCGTAATTTTTCAAAGAAAAACGATAACAGACGAAAAAGAGGAAAATGGAAAAATGTATTCAATTGTATTGTTGTAAGTAAAATAAATTTGCCAAACCCACAAATGTTTCCATTTAGAACTCATAAATTTTCCAAATAACTTCTTAATCCTTCATTTCGGCAAAAAAAGGAAAATCTATTGTTTTTTGCTCCTTTTGTTTTGCTAAATATCATATTCAATACATGTGGATTATTTAAAACAAAATCAATTCCTTTTTCCCACACACATATATACATAAACATTTAAATCCTTTTTTTCCCTTTTCAATGTACCTATATACATACCAATGTATATATTTATTATCCTTTCTTTATGATTTCAGATGGCTTTTGCTGCTACATGTTTTTGTGGGCTGAAATATATAAAACGTACATTTTGCTTTAGGCTATCATGCATGGTATTTTCCATGGCTGCTGTTTGATCGCCACATCTTATATCCAGAGTATAATTCCAAATAAACAAAGTTTGACTCTAAACATAAACAACGAAAACAAACATATGAAAATCAACTTTCTATCAAAACGTTGTGAGAACGAGGATAGTACAGGACGGCACACATAAAAATCATAGCATATAAGGTAAATAGTATTAAAAAAACTGATATCTATCTGTATAAAGAGGAGGATTTATTAATTCTGACTCGGTTTAAAACAAAATGAAGGTGTGGCGGCCACTAAACGACTTTCTTTTACGAAGCGTGCCGTAAATTTACTTTCAGTAAAATAAAAATCCCAATATTCGTCAATAACAACCCAAATGTACTAAAAATTGTATTGATTAATTAAAAATGTGGGATTTAAAATATAATTTTTTTGATTTAACATTTCCCAAAACATATCCAGAAAAATCGGGAATTCAAAAAGTAAAATTATGTGAAAATTTATTTATTTTAAAGGTCTATTTCAAAAATGTAACGCAATTTAATGGGTTGGTTACGGGGTAAAAACATAAAATCTACACTAATAAAAGTTTAAATTTTCCGAAAATACCACGATTATCTCAGGATTCTATAACTCAATCATTTTGTTTAAAAATTTAAATAATTTCCTCTTACAAGATATTTTTCCAATTTTCTAATAAAATATTCAATCCTATTTTAGGCTGTGTATATGAATAAAATATTAGAATACATTACATACTATACTACTATACATTTAAGCTAAATTTAATAATTTTATGCTGGGTACAAGCAAAAAATTTCACTTTAAATCAAATTAATACAAATGAAAGAAAATTCTGTATAGCATAAAAAAGATTTTTAATTCGTTCGCACACTATAGGGAAAAATTATGATATCTTTTTTGTATCATAATTTATGTATTTAAAATTTTAGACGATGAAGTGAGTGTCTCATGAGACATTATATTTATTTAAATTCTACTTAAAGCTATAAAAAAAAATTTATATTCACAAAGACAATCGGACCACATCGGTGCTCAAAAATGATTTTGGAACACGTCCAACAGAAATACGTAGAAAAATTTCAGTTACAAATTTAAGTTTTATGACTATTGGTAAAATACATATGTTTTCATATTTCTCGGAAGTCTCATATCGCCAACGATGTGAAAATAAATGTGAAAATCGATTTGGAACAGGAAAATTACATATTGTCCTAAATCTAATTTTTGATTTCGTTACCCATGTACAAAAAAAAAAAAAAAAAAAAAATGAAAATCTTAAAAGTGAATTGAGTGAGTTTTTTTTTACTTCTTTCCTTTTGTAATCAATAAATTGCTTTAGGGAATTGAGATTTGATAAAAGTTTCGTTTTTATTTAAAAAAAAATTGTTTCTCCAATTCATCCAAATCGTATAGTTTATGAGTAACGAATGGAGGTTTAATGAATGTGAATTGTATGTGTGTAGTGAAATATATTTGAGACCTCACACCTTTGGATTTGATTTGTTTTGTGCTGGAAATAATTTAAAATTGAAAAACTGTTTGATGAGTTGTTTGGTGAAGTTGGTATAATGGAAATATTTTATCATTCGAGTGTAGTTTCGATAATAAAAACAAATTGTTTCAAATCTATCAGGTTGACGCACTTGGAATTTATAATTATTCGTAGTTGTTATACTGAGTACTAATTCCTCTCTCTCTCTCTCACATTTTTAATTTTCATGTGTTTATTTTGCCACAAATTTATAGTAAAAAGCACTTAGCTAGTTTTTAACAACATTTTCCTTATAGTAACATTAATTATCTTTAGAAGATCGATTTCGGATAGCTCATTATTATTTAGTTCTTAAAAATAACCGTTACTCGAAATCGATCATCTAAAGTAATATTTAAAACTATTGTTACAATTTTTTCAATTTAATTAACTTAATTACAACAAAAATATATCTATAAAAATATCTATTATCTCTCATTAGTTCCAGTTACGGAAGGATGGAAGGACAATTCCTTCGGAATATTTGCATATTTTATAATAAAAGCATATATTTATATTATTTGTCACTTACAATAAAATCGATAACCGTTATCTGTATTAAGAAGAAAAAAAATATGGTTTGAAGGCTGTCCTATATTCTCCAACACATTATGTCAATTCATTTCAAAATATAATGTTTATTCCCTTTTCTATAAAATTTTTGTATGTACATATGTATATGTCATTTCCTTATGACTAAAATCTGAATTTCTCTCTAATATAAACTAAAATTGTGTATCACTGTTGCTGTTTTAACCATTTTTCACGTTGTTCATATTACTTATACGAGTACTTCTTATCAATTAATAAGGGAAGTTGTATTTATTTTGGTTGTGTGCGCTTGTATCTGCGTACGTGTGTTCCATATAACCCTCTAATATAAATTTAATAATTTTACAAAACACTCGTACGCTTTTTTATTTAATATAATCTGCAATCTAAAAATAGAGTTCAAACGTGAGAGTTGGTACTGGAAATGTTTCGGAAAATGAATACTCTGAATTTGATTTAACCCAATTTTATTTTTAATTAACTCGAACATTTGAATGAAAATTTTATTCCTATTCATATAATTTTACTACATGAAACCGACAATTATTTTTTGTAATAAAATATTTTGTTGTGTAAATAACAGCAGACGACACTCAAATTTTTTTTGTTTGGATTTTTCCAGCTTATTGATTTTCTTTTTTTTAATTTTTTGTTGCTTCTCGGTTGGTTGCATTGGTTTTTTATTTTTGTTTAAAAACAACTTATGACTTATATTAAGTTTTAAATTTGGAACAATTTTATAGCCGGGATAAAGATAGAATTCTGTTGAATTATACGTTCTAACTAATTTATTATTTGTTTTTATTTATTATTAAAATATATTTGTATACCAAATAATGTAAAGATAATATCGAGAACAACGAGCCAAGACCAAAAATAAATAAAAATTTTTAGATAATTATATTCTGTTTGCCACGCACATAGCGGAAGCTAACATTATACGACGGCATTTTTTACCGGAAAAAAAAACTTTCATATATTTTAAAAGTATGTATATCTCTCTATTTTTCGTTATACATATAATGTAACAGCACAAAAAATCTTTTTCAAAAATCCAAAAACTTCTCGTAAAATAATCACCGAAAAAATAACGAAACAATAAAAAAAACAAAACGACACAACGAAAATCGAAAACAAATAAAATTTAATTTTCACTTCACCCCTGCAAAAGAAAACGTCGAAGAAGAATATAACGATGTAAAACGGAAACTTCTCATTTATATTTTTCTTAGTTTTTGTTTTCTGTAGTCACAACATGGCTTGATGCTCCTTGTTCCATCAACTCCTCATCACAATTTATACTTGTTTATCTTAAAACAGAAAACGAAACAAAAATGAAGCGAGAAATTCTATTCGAAATTGAAGAACAACAACACTAAGACCCAAAAAAAAAGCTCAAAAAAATAAATTAAATTAGGATATCTTATTTATTTGTTTATTTTAATATTTTTTATGTTTATATTTATTTAAGAAAGAAAAATAAAACATGTTAGAGATAAGAACAATTTTATTTTAATTTTAATCATCGTTACTTTTATTTAACAGGCCGAAACCTTAAATTACAAGAACAATAAATTGACAGAAACGGGGAAACATGCTCGACCAAAAACCTTTCTTTATTACTTCATCTCATATACTTATTACATAATGGTAAAAGTAAATTAGAGGACTCAAATTAAAAAAAAAAAAATTCTTGGGATACCTACTTCAAATTAAGTGAGTCAATGTTTTTCTTTTGCCATGGTAATTTTCTTTTAGGTTGTTTATAAGAAAAAGTTTTAAATAAAATGATGAGCTTTTCGAAAGAAAAACACATCAATCAGTGGCGGTTATTTAATTTTTGTTTAACGTGAATACTGCGCAATTTCTACCAAAAATTTGTGTAAATTTGTACAGAAGTAGATTTGTTGTTATAAAGGTTAAAGTTGTAGGTTTATTAAATTGATAAATGTTTTAGTTGTGGAAAGTGTAACGTTGTTTAAGAATGAAATTTGAAATATTCAATGTTATTTAATTTTTACACTTCATGACTTTTCAAAAGGTACATTTAAGGGTGCAACTGCAGTAAACTTATTTACTAAAAATTAAAATCCAATAATTCTAAAATTCCTATATATTCTGTTGATCTAAAACCAATTAATTTAAATTTCAATATTTATAAAGAAATTAATATTGTGTAAATCCCATTTGAAGAAGCCATTTTTAAATGTTTCGACTATATAACTTCGTTAGCGGTATAATCAGAATTTTAAAACATATAGCATTTACTAAAATTGTGCTCGTTTCTTGTGCAATTAAGGATAGAAAACTCAAAAAATCTTTTGTAACTGTTTGTGAATTGAATAATTTTATTTATTGGATAGTTTCTTTAAAAAATTTATTTGTAAATTTATTTGTATTACAATTTCCCAGATTCTAAATATATTATTTATATAAATTAAAAATTTTGAACCATCTTCACTACCAATTATTTTGCATAACGGCTATAATCTTCTTTTAATGAATTTTTCAGCAGCAAGACACAGTGTAGATGATTAGACTAATCACACTTAATACCAGTTAGTACGCAAACCAAATTTGGATTATTTTATTTGAAGCTCGTAAAGATTTTTTTTATTCTACAAATTTATTCATAACGATCACGATCTAAATTTTTATATATCCTCTTTAAATTTTCAATTCCCGACATACATATCAAATAATAAAATTAATTTAATCTAAAAACTTATGATCACGTCACTAATCCATACCCGTTGTCGTATGCTTGAAACATGGTAATGGGGAAATTACTAAAAATAAGTCAAGTAATATCAATTTGTAAATTCTAGCACGTTTTTTGCTTAACGAATACATTTTATACAAAAAGCACAACTTTTTCATTTTTGTGTGTTGTAGAAAAATATTTTAAGTCATGTAAGGCCAACAAAGCTTTTTTGTCTAAATTGTGTCATGACACAAGTGAAACTGAATACATTTGTTTAAATATTCAACAAAGGTTACTGACATGAGACACTTTCAATTAATTATTCCAGAAATGATAAACTAATAATCATGGCGATAATATCTTGTTATTAGAGCGAATAAATAAAATCGCTGGAATATGATCAGCATTCTATAAATCACTACACACAGTTCATATAAAAAAAATTCCTCTCAAAGCCATTTGCTATTTTATTTCCACATGAACCAACCCAAAACATAAAGTTCCACTTAACTAACCAAGATTTAATCACATTATATGTAGGATTATGCGTACTACATTCTTTCTAGGAAAAGGAACACAACTAAAATATGAATTAAGTTAATTAGAAAAGCTCAGTGATTTGAATAAAATAAATAGGTCAAGAAAGAATGTTCTATTTATGTATAAAATGTCAAAATGAAAAATAAATAATTTTTTTCAAATTTTCCAATCCCCTTGATTGGAGATTAGCCAATATACTATTTAATCTAAATAAACTAATTATAATTTAATTTATATATGTATAAGCGCTAAATAGTTATAAATTTTCCAGACACAACTAAAAAAATTTTATTTTCACATTATCTCATCCCGTCATATCATTACTAAGATACATATTAACACTCACTTCAAAATATTATTTCACTATAAATTTTCACATTTTCTAAACTTTATTAAACTTATTTTGTATTTTTCACACCAATATTTAAATCACACTAAGCACACATCAAAGATAATGAAAACCACTTTACGATAACACTCGAAATAATTTCATTAAAATTCCACAAATATTTTTTTATTTTTTTAATTTATTTATAAAACAAAACACCTTGCCACGAGAGACTTTTGATGAGTTTTTAGTTTTAATTTAATTTTCTTAACTGTTTATTTCTAAGAAATAAATAAAATAAAAATAAATCGTCACAAACAACTGAATATCACGAATTCTAATAATGATCTGAATGGAAAACGGATTTTGTTATTTGTTATGGAGAGAAAGAAAATTTATTATTGTGGAATTTTCGTTTAGACAACTCAGCATCCCAAACATTAAATCTATTCAGATGAAAACATTTCTCCAATTTCTCCGCAAATATTTTTTTTTTTTTGATATAGAAACATACATGCGCGTATAAAATTTTCTGTGTTTTCTTAAATCGTAGATTTCATGATGAAATGGTAACTGTATTGAATGTTTTTAAAAATAATTTTTTTTCAAAATTTTGATTGTGTTAATAAAAGAGTATGTATATTAATTTCTCGGTAAAATCATAAAAATTGGAATGAAAATTATTACAATAAATATTGATGGGTAATTTTTGTAATGTAATTTTGAGTTCGTCTTCCAAATATATATATAGTGAAAATGAAAAATTTTCACTTGTTGCTCTCTAGATGTATTTCACTTTTTTTATTTTATTTTTGGGGATTTCTTTCTGGTCAACAATTTACGAATCATTAAATATTTATGTTAATTTCGTGTTAAAATTAATCTTTAAGAAGACATTTTAATTACACACAATTTTTGTTTATCTATACACGATTGTTTTATAAATACAATAAAAGATATTTTTTTTTGTAAGTCTGGGATCTATTAAATCATTTTATTTTTAGTTTCGATATGTAAACCATCTCAATATTTACGAAATGAATAATACTCGTACAAATTTAAGGAAATCAGTATAATAACATCAAAGTGTCTTGATTGTCTAGTCTGATTTTATAGATGGAATATTAAATTTGAGTTTGTGCTGATTTTTATTAGTTTATTGAAAGTATGAAGAATTTTATTCGAGAGTATTTTGTTGCACATCGTACGTCATTTTAGTGTTTGCTAAAATTAAAAATTTCCTATATCTGAGCAATTACCTTATTTGTACAATTAATAAAATTAGTTTTATCTAGTATATCACACTCCTCCTCACATTGGGTCATTGGAACAGGAACATCGAAGTCAGACAATAATAATATGCTTTCCAAATAAATTTATTAACATTTTAAAATACATTTTTGAAAAACGCAAGAACATTTTTTTAAGACTATCACTTTAAACAGTCAACCTTCTATTAGTCTAATCGAACTACAATTTGTAAGATTAAGCAGTTTAACTATGTTTGATATCTTTAATCTAACCAAATTTTTTTTTGTAATGAATATTCGTAAAAACTAGTAGTGTATTGTATAGTTTTTACGGCAGGAAAAATAGTTTTGCGTTACTCTATTTTTTGGAGGAACATTTTCTTAGCCCTATATGATTTAATTAATGTAAAATATTTACGATTTATCGTAAATACGAATAATGCAAAATATTTATATTTTTTTTTTTTTTCATTTAGCTAAAATTTTGGGACGAGAATGTTTTTAAAAAAGGAGAATGTTTTTGGCTTTTGGTTGAATAACAACTCAAGTAATAGGAAAAAACGTGATTGTGAAAAAGTGAAAAAAATAAAAAATAAAAATAAAGAAATGTGCACAACATGGTGGTGGCTTAAGAATCTTGATTGAGCCGAGTGAATCTTTGTTTCAAGGAAAAACCATTTACCTATGTCGTGAGTTTGAATTGAAAAAAATGAGTGAGACGTATGTCAAATGTGTATTAAATGTACAATTTCTGCGGTGACATGGTATGCTCGATTATACTGCACCAATTTAAAATTTTGTTGCTATATGTGAGTGAAGTTAAGTGTTGTGAAATTTAATGGTGTTTTAAATTTGTTGTTTACAAGCTCCGTATTGTAAGCTTCAAGCATTTCGCAGAACGAGTGGCAAATTGGAACCACAACTTTTAAGTCTCCTATAATTTAAATTGTTTACTTAAAATATTCCATTTTCATGCGGCTATCCAAGTGATTCTCTTTCCTATGATCTACGCTACAGCGAAATGTTCGACTGAGCAAGCACGGGTTTTCACAAACGGGCTTACATGCTCATGAAATTTGAAAAGTTTTAGAAATTAAAGGATATTGAAATTTGGTAGAATTTATAGAAAGTTGAAATATTTACCTTTTAACAGGAAAAGGGTGTAAAATAGAATTTTTGGACTTTATAAATTTTGTCAATTCTAAATTTTTTTATTAATTTCTTTGTATATTTCAAAATCTAAAAAAATTACAGGAATTTATAGAATTGGTAGAGATCAGAAAATTAATTAAATTTGCAAATTTTTTAAAACATTAAAAATTTGAATAATTTCAAGAAAATATGGAATTTACAAAATATAATTGATTTTACGCAATAACAGTATTGTTAGGATTTAGTAATTAATAGAATTTGTAGAATTTTTATAATAAAAATAGTTTAAAGGATGTGTAGTATTTGTATAATATAAGGTTTTCCAATAAGAGGTTTCAAAAATGAAACCCCTTATTGGAAAACCCTATAGCACACACAAAATTTAAATAATCTTCCGAATTTTTAAAAATTTTCAGCACTAATGGAGTTTAAAGGATTGTAAAATTTAATGAATTGCACTATATTCTAATAATTCATAGAATTCAAACAATTTAAATATTTTTGTACCCAGAAATTTTAGACTTACTCGTCAAATTTTCACTCTGTGGGACGAAGTGCCGAGACGTGACGAGAATGACGATGTGCCTTAAGGTTTTACGCAACATTGTTTCATCAATTATTATTAATTTTGATGTTTGTTGAAATACTCGTAAATGAGATAACCAAATTAATGTTTAGGTGTGGCTGGCTTTTACTAAAAATAATAGCAGCTATTTCATACTTTGATGACAACTGTATTCTGCATAACAATTATTTTCACGAAAGTTAAGACACGTACCTTACAAAATAAGTCTTGACCATTTTAGTGCGTTAATAAGTACAATTGCCGCTTTGATTGCAATTCTTGAAGGCTCTGAACGTACGAGTACTGCAAACACATACTCAACTGTGAAAGGGGCCACTACACTCACTCGATTCGCGTATCGTTCTCATAATACACAGGACTGTTTGGAGAAAAATTATGAAAGTGCCATCGGTAAACTCCTTTACAGAACAATCATAGATAAATTTATAGAGTTGTTTGAATTTAAAAAATATTACAATTTATAAAAATTAGAGAATTTTAAGAATTAAAAGGAGCATATAAAGATTAAAGATTAAAATTTTAAATATAAAATGAATTTAAATAATTTACAGAATTTAAAGAATTCAAAAAATTTAAAGAAATCAACAGAACTTATAGAATTAAAACAAATTTTAGTATTTAAAGTTAAAGGATTTAAGAACTTAAAGAATTCAAAGAGGTTAAGAAATTTATAGAATCTAAAAATTAAAAAAACCTTAAAATACTTAAAGGATTTGTAGAATTTTAGAATTTAGATTGTTAAGAGAATTAAAATATTATAGAATTGAAAGATTAAAGGATTGAAAAAATTTTAAGAATATAACGAATTTAAAGAATTTGATTAATTTACTAAACCCTATAAGTTTAAAATTTAAAAGAATTTAAGGAATTTACAGAAATTAAAGAATTTAAAATTAATAAAAATACTGGCCCATACCAAGTAAATAATCTGACCCCCTCGATTCCGATCCCGAGATAGCTCTTCGAACACCGAAAGATGCTAATTCGTTCTTTACGCTGCGGAGCCACCATCGCCGACCAATGACCCCTGTGTCTACCAAAGGTGTCTCACCTGTCAGAGATCGCTGCGCTACCTGTTCAGGATTAGTATGCGCAGAACGTGATCGAGCCAGCTTACTCGCTTTCCTTTAATTTCATACAGAAGATGAGAAATTCTCATTAAATCAATAATATCGCGATTATACAACACTCGATATGTGTCTATAATTACTCGCATAACTCTTCTCTCGGAAGTCATCAGCCGTCTTTCATACTCATCTATCACGGTCCAACTCTTACACCTATACATATATGACAACGGACACGCCTGCTCCTCCAAACTAGGTATAGGCTTTGACTTTCAAGTCAGTCGATCATGTTTATTTTCTTTTAAAAATATTTATTTTAAATTTTATAATTGTATTTTCAAAATGTGTACCGAAACGCTGCAACCGAAACGACCCGTGGTCTAAAAAGTTCTTATCAAAGATTTAATATTATTAGATGAATTCGAACGTCTGTGCAGCAGTTAAAAGGTGGGCACCAGACCAGAGAAAGGTTGTTACTTTAAGAAAAGGCGAAATGGCGTACATATATTCGGTTTACAAGAGAATTAATCATCAATTGTTTTTTATGTGTAATTTAACTCTTGATATGCACTATGTGAATGAGCATGCTGCTCAAAACAGCGCATACCTTAAGTTATGTAAATTGATAAATTGATAACCAAATAAATAAATAAATAAATAAAAAACTATTTTCATGAGTGAATAGGGATCTCAAGTATTTGAATCTTGTTTCTGGCTCAAATGTGTAGTTCTACTGTCTATTGTGTTTAAAGAAGTTGTATGCAATTTATAAAATTGAATGAGTTTATAGAAATTTTATTATTATAAGATTTAACGTGGTTCTCGGAGATGCCTTTTTTTGTTCTGTTACGATATGAGTTGCCGTCAAGTTTTTCCATAATAGTATTTGTGTGGTTAATGGAGAAAACTAAACTTGGCCATATTTTCCAAAATCCATTTCGAATCTTCCTTTGAACTATACATGCATTTGCATCCAAATACCCCAACCATATAAAGTACTTGCTGTTGAATGATATTCAAAAAGATTGTATCGTGCGGAATACTGGAAACAGTAAAATGATAAGATCGACATGCGAAATAGAGAGGGAGCAAGCGATAATTAAAAAAACAAAACCAAAATAAATGAGATGAAAGGTGAACGACCGAATAACGGGGATGAGATTGTTTTTGGCTTTTGATTGAACAACAACTCAAGTAACAAGAAAAAACATGATGAGGTGGGTGTTTCAAGTCAAAATATTTATAAAAAAAAAATAAAGAAATGTGCACAAAATGCTGGTGGCTTAAAAATCGTGATTGATCCGAGTGAATCTTTGTTTGTTTGTCTTTTCTTTTAAGGCAAATCAAGATTTGATCAGAAGTGAAAATAAAAACAAAATAAAAAGGAAAATAGAAATAAAATCAAGCCATAAGTCTATGTTGTGAGTTTGACTTGAAAAAAAAAAAAAAAAATGTGTGAAACGAACAAATGTGTGCTAAATGTACAGTTTCCGCAGTACCACGGTGTGCTCGTTTATATTGTGCGAATTGAAAATTTTGTTGTTTGCCTGTGATTATGTCAAAAATATTAACGATGAAATGGTTTGGTGGAAACAAATAAAATAAACAGTGAATAAATCGCGCAGAAACCGCTACATTAAGTGTGAGTGAAGTTAAGTGCTGTGAAATTGTATATTGCTTTAAATTTATTGTTTACAAGGTAGAGGTATCTAAGCGCCAACCGCTCACGGGCTCTTGAAGCATTCCGCAGAACGAGTGGCAAACCGGAACCGCAACTGGTAAGTTCCCTCAATTTAAATTTTTTACTTAAAATATTCCACTTTCAATCGGTTAGTCAAGCGATTCTCTTCCGAGAGTGCACTGTTCGACTGAGCAAGCACGGGTTTCCACCATCGCGCTAACATGCCCAGTTATATACACAATTTTTTTTAATTTTTTTTTTTATGTATTTCAAAATATTTCGTACCACTAAACTTAATTTATAAAAACAAATAATAAACTGTTCAAAACAATTGCTAATAATTAAACAGAAAATAAAAATCACAAAATTTCAGGTTCACAAAATTGAACGTACGAGTACACTTAACTTTTTAAAAATTTCGTATTTTTTACTGTATTAATATTTTGTGTGGTCATGGATTTCACCAGTTTTCTAATATAAAAAGCCTCAATATTTGCCCATCCATCCCTTATTTAAGTTTTTAGCTCTGTTTTATTGGACGCGTTCCTACTTGGAACTGCTATCTTTATTTCACGATTGAGGTGGAGTTTTAAGTTGGTGGCAAACGTTACACGACGTCCGTTCCTTCACTAAATATGACGCATGTTTGGCGTCGTTATCTTGTTGATCATAAAAATCAATAGATAAACCTAACATTTCTGCAGTTGGACGCACATTTCTTTTCAAAATTTCAAGATAATCACACAATCAAGATAATGTCGACTTCAGCAAACATTTGAAGATCGGTTTTCTGTCGATACAATTTTAGCATCGACAGAAAATGGTAGAATCGATCGTCAAATGTTTATCGAAGTCGACACGAGAATCGCAATAAGGGTGAATGTGTTTTATTTATAATCTTTTCGATTAATTCGAAGTTTCGTACCACAAATTTCAAAAGTATCCTTACTATGTAAAACTTGCACAGAAATGTGATTTTTGTTTTCTCTCTGTTTATTATAAATGTTTGATATATGTTTCTTTGTTTTTTTAGAAATTAATGACGAGCTCGATTGGGATTGTCAAAAAATTAAGGCTTTGCCACAATAATTATTCTAATAACACAATTTATTTATTAATAACCAAACAAACTCGTAAAAATTCACGAGTGGTAAAACATTTTTTGGCATCTTGAATTGTCACAGTTGACATTAACATTTTTTTTTTGGCTGTTGGTATTGGTAGCTGATAGAAAAATCTTGCAAAAAATCGCATGTGTCAAAAGTGATTTAAATCAAAAAATAAATGATTTATTTTGCCCAATCAAACTCCACAAAAGTTTAATGATACATAATATTTCAAAATAAGTAAAAAAATCAAATTATGTAATTGTACTTATAATTTAACAAAATATGGTTTTTATGAATGTACGCTCAATTTTGTGAGCAACTACATATAGTATAGGTCGATAAAATTGGTATTTCACCATAAAAAACCTAGCCCGTGAATTTTTCCTTGAAATACAATGTACACGTAAGCATAACCTTTATGTTGTTCCTTTTTTTTATAAACTTCGGATTTTGTTGACATGAGTACATGACCTGAGGGAAGTTATGATTATTTTCCCATTATGTTTTATGATAAACGACATTTTTTTACGCTCAATATTAAATTTAACCAGGTATAACATTGATCTAGTTTCTTTTAAAAACAGTACATAAATTTTACTCAAATGTTCTTTTATGGAAAATGCCGCAGTTACACCAGTCCGACACGGTAATACAATTAATCATCTGTTTGTGTACCTGTTTTTTTATTCGTGCATTTTTTTTTTTTTTTTTTCAAATTTATATTAAAATTGTGTTCGATCACGTTCCTTGTACGTATCCGCATACAAATATTTTCTAATTATTTATTTTAAATTTGTCTGTCTGATACAGTGATGGGAAATTAGAACGAATTCGAATTTTAGAAAAATTGAAATATAGATTTTTCGCACCTAGAGTCTTCTAATTAGATTTCGACTAATTTTCAAACAATCATTGTTTGAGACTTTAAGGGGCATTTTATTTTTTCTACGAATCGTTACGGCCCTTATAAAGATTGCTAAATACAGTCGAGGTCGTTTTCATCACTTATAACAATAACAACAATTCTCAATCGATTTTGGTTTTACACATGATTGAGCTATCTATTAAAGAAGTTATTGTTGAAACTTATAAATATATTTTTGATTTTCCTCGCACAGAAATTGAATACAATAACAAACCACTTGGAAAATAAATCTGTTGATTTCAAATAATATTGTAAAAATTAAAGTTTAATAAACTTAATGGGTTATACTTAAAACTTTTTTAAACACTTAGAACAATACTCTAGTAGAGCATTTGTTTTACGTAAAACTTTTCCCTCTTTAAATATTGATTTAAAAAGAATTTGATGTTTTGTCCAAACTGTATCATAACTATACAGCAAATAGAAACTCTCTGTTCGGAATAATAGTATTATTTTTTTTATTTGGTTGGGAAATTGGGAAATTTATCATCATATTAATTCCAATGAGTAAATTTAACCGATATGTATGACATCATGCGACCGTTAAAGGGTTATAAAATTTAGTCGAGTAGTGTGAAAAATTGTTCGTGAAATATAGACATAAAAAATCGATTTAAGGATTCTTGTGAAATAGAAATAACATTTTTCACATAGAAATTTATTAAATCGCATTATAATAATGGAAAATGTTGCTTAATTTTTGGTGTGAGTTAATTATTTATTTAGTGTATCACATTTTTATCGCATTTTCCAAGTGTAATAGAATAAAAATAATGACGCATTTTGTTGAGATGAAAAATATCATCGTGATAATCATAAATATCTGTCGTTTATAGCAACTAAAATATCTTGAATGATAAAACGTATTTCAAGGGATTCTGTATTGCAACAAAGGTAGCGGTGAGATGAAAAGCAATAAAAATCTAATATTATGCCTCATCTCCCCTTTATAATCGTCTTGACATAATTTGATAGTTTATTAATGTGATGAGCAATGAATGATGTATGTGAATTCAGATATTCATTTGACCTGTTAATCCACTTAAAATTTTCAAAAATTATGTATTTATTCGAAAAGGTTTAGAGATGGTATATATCCTCAAGTTGTTTGCGCCAAATTCTGATATCTGCAGTACTAAATTCTTCGGGCAAGAATATGTCTTATATAGATGCGATGGCTCTCCGGCAACTAGCTTAAACAATTCTGCTGGAGGCGTCTTTTTGCTGTACATTCTACAATTTACAACTTATTGAATTTTTATTGAGGTTTTTTGAGGACTAACTCCGAGCACCAAAAAAAAACTGATCGTAATCGGTTTATTCATCGGTTTGTTTGACGTACATTTTTAATAAAGCTGATCACATGCGTTTGCCTCAACACTTGAAAGCAGTTAAATTGGGTGGCTTTTAAATTTAGCAAGTTTTATAAGTCGACGTTCCTTTAACGTATCATATTCCATTTGGCACGATTATATCTATCCTCCGTTGTTTGATGATCGACTCATAAAATTAAAACAACGGGAAATGAAGGATAATTTTTTTTTATATGTTAAGTGGCAACGCTTAGCAATTGCTTGCTTAATTGGCATTACCAAAAGGGAAATAAAGGAAAGGAAAGGGATTATTAAAAAGAGATTTCAGTCTTCGAAAATTCTGCTTTTGATATTTAATTTAAACCTCTGTAAATTAGAAGCCAAAGGAAGGGGCCCTCCCGTCCTGTCCGTTCCATAATCGGAAGATACGTAGATTAACCGAATTTTTAAATTTATTAGTGTTGGCAAATTTCACATCAAGGTTGTAACATTGAACTGATCGTCTTAGGGTCCTTCAAGGCTTAGCTAAATCAGACATATGTTCTTAGAGCTTAGATGAGCCCATACAGGTAAAACATTTGTAGAACACACATAAAACTCCTACATTCCGTTAGGTCGCTTATCTAGATATGCGAATTATACTCCAGTATCGGTGTTATGTACACTTTGTATATTTTTAGGAGTTCAGTTGAAGTAAAAAATCATTTACAACGGCGTAAATATTCCAAGCATTTGGCAGCGCTCAAAGGGCTGAAATCGGATAAACTCACCTTTCTCCAATATAATGATGAACGCGACGTTTACTTTAAGTCAAGATATTTGAAGTATATCTATTTGTAGCTAGTGTCCAAGGCATAATTAAAACAAATCCTAAGCAATTTAGAAAAATACTTTAGATTTTTAAACGAGAATACTCGATCAATACGTCTCACAATAACACCAATAGCACTGACATGTTTCCTTTTTCCAATCTATTTATAGACCAATTGAAAAACAACAACAATCTATGGATCAATGCTCCTATTATCACTGATGAAATTATTATATCTGTACTGACAACCAATACGTGGTTTCATACCTGGCAGATCAACATCCATAAATTTAGTTGAATTTACTATTAAAGCGATCAAGGAAATAGAAAATAGATATTTTTTACACAGTCTCACCTTTATTGTTTTTGCTAACGTAAGGCAAGATACTCTTCACAATTCAGGTCATATTTAACAAATCCACTAAATGTTAATTGTAAACAAGAGAGCAAAAGTTATCAGAGTTAATTCGAGTGCTCCTCAAGGATCAATCACACTTTGGCTGCCGGATATTTCTTGTTTTCATCAGGCCTACAGAAAATATTCTCCAAAGCGAACTGAATGTTTGGTTTTATGTTTAATAAATTATGGACCGGTGAATCCCAAAAGCTTCTACATTATTGATGCTATATTTCCCTTATGTAAGATCCCAAGTGATTCATTTCATTTTCATGTCAATATAATTGCAAGTAAATTTGATTACTTGAAAAGAGACGAGTTTTTTGGTCACTGCCTTTAAAGGAAATGGATAGAACTCTTCATTATTATTGATTTTTCGACCTTGAACATTATTCCACAAATTATGAAGATAACCCTATTAATATTATAGATTGGCAAATTCATATAATATTGCGGAACAGCAGCAATATAATTTCAATTTTTCTAAAGACAGCTGCAAGGAAAACTTGAAAATTTACATATTGGGTTGGGAAAAAAGTGTTGAAAGATTTTTGGTCACTAAAAAGGCAAAAACACTACCCAAGTCCGGGAAAAACTTTATGGTGTTTACGGTCAAGATGCTTTATCGAATGTAACAGCATGTAGATGGTTTGCTCGCTTCCAGTCCAATATGTATTTGATGACCCGGCAAAAATTGGGAGAGCTTGGCTAGAAAGTTTTGATGCACCCACCATATAGCCCGAACCTTGCACCCTCTGATTACCATTTGTTTCGATCTCTGCAAAACTCCCTTGATGATCTAAAGTTGGCTGCAAAAAAGGACTGTGAACAAACCACATTGTGGAATTATGAATCGTCCCGAAAAATGGCAAGAGGTCCTAGAAAGTAATTCCAATATATACTTAAATAAAATTCATTTTAAATCACTTTTTATTTTTTTGAGCCAATTAATATTTATCAATAACATTAATTTTCAATTGTAAATTATTTGAACTAGTTGTATGCAACGCTTTTAAATCAACACTAATCTGTCAACCAGCATGGGTTTATGCCTGACAGGCTACATCTACTAACCTGGTTGAATTCACGAGCCAGCTAATAAGGCAGATAGAAAAATATCATCAAGTAGACGTAGCTTATACGGATTTCAGTAAGGCATTTGATTCTTGAATTCGGATTTTTGATATTTGAATTGGGATTTTCATTAGAAAAGGTCGGTTGGTTCAAGTCATACTTAACAAACCGTTTAGAATATGTAATAACTGGCAATAAAAAATCCAACGTTATAAAAGTGTTCCTCAAGGATCACATATTGATCCCTGAATTTTTATTGTATTCATTGATCGGATAACCAAGATCATAAAATACTCAAATCTTCTCATACGTAAAAATTTATCGTACGATTGAACTAATTTGTGATGCTGACAAACTGTAAAATAACTTCAAAAGACTTAGTGAGTGGTGTGCGACCAAAACTCGTTACACTTAAACATGAAGAAGTGCGAAATTATGTCTTTTCATTGCAAAAAGGAATCCGATAGTTATTATACAACATCAATAACAATGTAGTTCAAAGAGTACAAAAGATTACTGATCTAGGATTCAGCTTCGTCGAAAACGTTAGTTTTCACAGAGACATCGATAACTGTGTTGCTAAAGCTAACTCTATGTTTGGCTTTGTCAAACGAAGGACTGGGGAATTCAAGGATACAGAAACTTTATTTTCACTATATTTTGCTTATATAAGATCTCAAGTGGAATCGCACATCAAAAGGATTGAAAGTGTACAAAAAAAGTTTTTGATATTCCTTTTGAAAAAAAAAAAAAAACTCGCTGGGAATATGACTCGCTTACCACCATATTCGACAAGGTGCAAAGAATATAAAATTCGCACCTTTGAAAACAGACGTCTTCTTCTGGATGCTGCTTTTACCGGAAACGTCCTACTTGGCCACATCGATTCAGTTTTTGTATTGGAAAACATATCCATAAGTATCCATAAATTATCCACCAATTATGGCGATAACAACCCATTAGCAAAATCATTCAATAATGCAGATGATCAATTCGATTTCAATCTATCAAAAACAATTTCAAAAAAAATTTGAAAACTTATCTTTTAAATTTATGATTATTTTTATTTTCAATTCATTATTTTTTTTTTATTTGAAATCATAAATGTTAATGAGAAAATCGATTTCTTTACTTAAATAAATAAATAAACAATTTTTATTTGTTTTTGAAGATATTAGATTACGCTTTTGAAAATGAACCCGAATAGGGTTCAAAAGCTAAAGCTTTTATTAGTTAAAAAAGAAATAATGAAGGGCCCTATTGATAAAATTCATTTTGAACACAACAAAAATTTAATCAAAAAATGTCAAAAAATCTTTGACTACTTTTTCCCCAACCCAATACTATGTAAAAATAGGACAAATTTGGATATAGCTACTTAATGATAAATTATGTAAGAAACATTTATTGTTTTTATTTTATTATTGTTAAATTCTCTTCTATAAATTTTACCTGTTTACTAAATCGATTTCTTTAAATAATAAATAAATAATTATACATTTGTGTTTAAGAAAAAAACCAGATGCATCTACATATAATTAATTATAATACTATAAAGAAGTATGTTTTATGTATCTACTTAAATTTGAAGAACTTCCAACATTTTGCCCGATTTTGCTGGGTTCGATGTTGAATATTAAAATAAATACCATATAACAATAATAGTCGGTTTACAAAAAGAATCAAGTTCAACCGAAGAAAGTTTAGATATTTATAATGCTTATGGTACATTACAATTTTTAGTCTAATTTACCCAAAAATCATGTACGTGATTTAGCGAACGAATTCAATGAATAAATAAATAAATAGAAAACTCCCATTAAATTTTTGAAAATTGATTTCCAATCCACCAACGATTAGATTTCTCAAGGGATTCTACTATACGTATATAGGTTGCACGTGTGTTTTATTTCGAGATAAAATTCGCATAATCTTTGTATTTTATAAATTGTGGTTATATCCATATTTTTAAATTTAATTAACTCGAAATTCGTAAACATTCTTTTGACTCGTTCATAATTATAATTATTATTTTTGTTATTAAGCGAAATTTCTTTTTATACCGTTTTTCCTAAAAAAAACAAAATGTAAAATAAAAAAAAAACAAATTTAAAAAATTGTTTAATGAAATCTAAACATAAAATGTATAAAATGGGTTGGGGTAAATATTCTAATTTTTAATTTACACGTCATCCATTTTATGATTTTCAATGTTCCGTGAAAAATACATCCCACACGCGCGCCGCTTCAAATAAAACATTTCACAATCTTGGCTCTATGTTTGGTGGTAAGAGATCGGAGTACCTAATATAAAAAGATGTGAAATTAATTATGCGCGAAATTATGTTATAAATTTTAATTAAAACATTTTTCTTTAGAGAATACGTATGAGTACACTTTAGATTATTTTTATATTTGAATGGGAATTGAATCAACATCAATTTCACCCACTTGTCTCTGGTACAAAGAATAAGTTTTCCAAGAAAATTCCATGAAGACGTTTTGTCCGTTTTTATTGTAATTTTTGCCGGTTATTATTGTTTTCCCAAACAAACTAATGCCCAATTATTTACATATTCTCGATTTATAAATGTTCGAGAAATTCAACACGCTTAGTTAGACGATTCTTTCTTCTCTTCCATTTATTGAAATTTATAGAAACAGAAACAGATAGAATTTTTGTTTTTGATTTTCTTTAATTAATTTAATCAATGTTAATAAAATTATATAAATTTTGTTAAATAGTAGCGTAAACGTTGACTAAAAAATTAAATAAAACAAAGGGATTGTTACCAAATTGCATAATTTTGCAATAAATTTAACGCTTATATATTACAAACATATATTAAAATTTACATTAAAACGTTTTGCTTATTAGAGCATTAATTTCAGACAAAATCATAATTTGCTCTTTGGCCCTATATTAAAACCAACAAATACGAATTTTTTTCCCCCAATTTAATTTATTCATATTTTTTATACAGTAGTTAAATGTACGGTATAGCAAATGAAAGTTATGATTTTTTCTGGTTTCACTATTCGTAATTTATTTTGCGTAATTTAATGTAACCTATATCAACTTGTCATGATACTTTCTCTCTGTTTTGGTTTGCTGTTATAGAATTAGAGATGTGAATATTAAATTAGAACTGCTTATAAATTCATATCACATACCGAATTTGCTGGCATAGATTTTATCCTCATACAAATGGAGTTAAGCTTGATTTCACAACACAAATTGCTAATCAACGATTTAAATTATGTTACGTAATCCTACATATTAATTTATTTTTCGTATTATACAATACAAGTATGTATGTTTGTATACTTAAATTATCCACTTTACCTTTAATTTGTATCTAAAAAACAGAAAATGATGTAGATTATTCCGCGTTATCTTTATTTAAAAAAATGTTGATCTTGTTATTTATCTCATAAATCCATAACCGGGAATAACCCAGCATCTCGATAATTATAATATGTGAGAATGTGTGTTTATTAAATAGTTCCCTCCCATTACCCTATATATTTTGGTATGTTTGTTTATTTAACATTCCCGGGAAACTAAACATTATCATTTTGTTGTTGTTGTGGTTATTTGAATTCATTATCAGATAAAGTTATTTTTTGGTTTGAAATAATCAAAAATTTAACAAAAAATGATTTTCTTAAGGTTTTTATTTTATTTAACATAAATATGGTCGAATATGGTTAAGTGTTTCGTTGGCCGCAAATTATTAACCGTTATATTTTGGGCCTCAGATTACTAAATTTACATTTAAAACAAGAAATATATAAATCACACAAGTATAATCAACTACTATGTTGTTAACTTGGTGCTATGATTGATGTGTTTATTAGTTTTATTAATTAGGGATAATCCTAAATATAAAATACTCTTCCCCGCATTAACATCCCTGCTCCAATTTATCATACATTTTGGACAATGTTGGCGATGTGGCAGTGTTGATGTGATATTAACGTTATGGTACGTAGCACAAAGTTTTGTTGTCCGCAATTATCCTATTTCTAGGACGTCCACGTATTTTTTAAGCGCCTTTAGTAGTTTTGGCTGAGGTGTCCTTATATAGCCTTGCATAGGCTAAAGCTTTTCTTGAAATGGTCCCAATAATCAATTTGCCAATCTCACCACTTTTCGTTGTCCACATTCACTTTGCCTATTTTTAAAAACAGACAATTGATATGTTTGGTAACAATTTGTTTTTTGTATCGGTTTTTCATTCCTGATCCCTCCAAAAATTAATTTTGAGCCGGGGTCAAGTCCTTTCTAACATCGTAAACTTATTAAATATTGGAAGAAATTTGTATTTTATTAAAAACTAATTGATTTTTGCATTTGAACTTTAAACCACATTTAATATTTACAGTTTTTTTGGGGCGATCAACATTCTCCCCTTCCCCTTTCTTTTTGGCATCACAACCTAAAATGATAAAAAAAAAGGAAATGTTTGTTATAAAAAATATTGGTAATGGCTTCTTTGGGGTGAAATGTTTCTTGATCTAAATAAACCGCATTAAATGTGTCTGAGGGAAAAATACTAGAAAAAGAAGAAGAGGAAAAAAAGTAAATGTGCCCGACTGCCGACTCCGTTCACTAGGGATACAGATAAGTATAGTGAAACACGGTGGTAGCTCGTCAGTCGGTTCTGTTCTTGCACCCAAAGGCAATTTAACGAGGAAATTTGGAAAAGGATATAATGCAAATGAGCACCGACTGCCGACTCCGTTTTATCACCATCACTATACCCCTGATTGTACCACAAAAGAATGGGACACAGATAAGTATAGTGAAACACGGCGATAACCCTTCAGTCGGCTTTGTTCTTGAACCCACAATCATGTCCACCGGTGTATTTGGTCAGGAGTATCCGCAGCATGATTGTGTGTACCAAAAGCAGGGTAGCAATTTGCAATTAAGAATAAATTGTTAAATGTTAAAAACAAAACAATTTTTCAAATATGGGATTTACTATGAATAAAGAGTAAAATAAAGTATGTATAGTAATCATGAAAATTTTGGACCTTGAGATTTTTAGAGATTTATCTGTTTTGAGGTCCCTTGAGTCCGAAAAAGTGGGTTTCGAAATGGTGTCTGTCAGTCTGTCAGTCTATCTGTCTGTCAGTCTGTGTTCTCTCTACAGCTCAGATGGTTTAACCAATCGAACTGAAACTTCAGATTTTAGCTTTTTTGATAAATTAGGAGGTCCCAGTGAATTTTACTTCAAATCGGCTAACCGGAAGTGGCCACCCCCTTGGTCCAGAACATTTATTTTGCAAATATCCTAAAAACTATAAGGTTTACAAAAAACTACTTAGCACAAAATGTTTCCAAAAATTAAAAACAAATAAACATAAAAAATTAAAAAAAACAAATAAAAAAATTATAAAAAAAAATAAAATTTCTCAAAATTCTCTGTTCCTAAAAGAAAGTCGTCTGTTGACCACACCTTCATCTTTTTCCATTATTGTCGTGAACACATCGTACCAAATAGGTGCCGTATATGTCATAATTGCTCAAATAATCCAGTTGATAGCATATTAATAAATCTTAATGGACCAAACTCAGATACGATTCAATACAAATATACCAAATGAGTCTTTAATTAAACACGAAATAAAGAAACAAAAATAATTTTAAGCAAAAAGAAAAACTAAAGATTCAAGAACTAAAAGGGGAATTTGAGCTCCCATTAAAATAATCACAATAAAATGAGGTTTATAAATTTATTGTATTTCCTAATAGATTAAAAAGTATGTGCCCAACAATTATATTAGCGGCCAATCGAACTGCTAAATGTTTTTGTCGAATTAAGTTTCTAAACGGAAAAATTTTATAAACCATTAGAATATTCTTCTTCTTTTTATTAAAAAATTAATAAAACAGATTAAGTAAGCTAAAATACCAAAAAAAAATTATTTTATTGTTAATATTATTAATGAAATTTATCTGTAACCTTATTTAATTGGCTCTAACAAGTTATTCAATCACGATAGCGAAACCTTTATTTTGAGAAACACTGCCTAACTGGTAAACATATTTTGAGAATTATTTTCAAATTTTAAAAAAATAACTTTTGATTAAATAGCAAATGTCCACATGAAACGTAATAAATGATCATAACATAATTGATCACTGAAAAAGCGCTGTAACACATTTTTATATCATATCTCACAAGTACCAACAAGATAAATTATGTTTTATAATAATAATTCATTTTGGTATACAAATATGTGTATGTAAAAGAAATAAACGACGACATACAGGCAAAAAAAAATCTAATCAATGTAATAAATCACTATAAAGAAAAGAACATAAGAATAAATAAAATTGGAAAATTAAGGAAATTAGAATTTTTCTTTTCTTTTGTGTTTTTATAAAAAAATATGTAGCTAGTATATAAATATTTGGAGTTGGATGTCTACATGTGTAATATCGCAGAGATTATATTATCTGTATATGTACGTACATATAATTTAATGACTAAACATAAAAAAAAAATTATTTGATGACATTACCAACCATAATTGGTATAAAAGCTTTCGCGATTTGGAGTGAGGATGGCACTACCTCTCAATATGAACTTGAAAATCTATAATTCATCTCGCACAGCTATAATAAAATTCAATTTGATTGTCAATTCGATTAATCTCCCCTCTTGCTTTATACATAAAGAAAGTGGATTAAATAAATACAAAGTTTATAGAGCTTTTGCGTTTTTAGTAAAACGGAAACAAAACATGAGAGAACTTGTTGCGGCGAATAAAAAAACATACTAGGAGACATAAATCAAGAAGACTATTTGGATTATGTTTACATAAGTGTGAAAATTCGAATAAGTAACGACTAGTTTATGATAATTGATATAAGATTATAAATAAATTATCGATTTAAGCTTTAACTTGAATTTGAAATGTTAGGTTTCTCTGTCTTTACCAAGGCAATAAACTTTTTAGAACAAAAGAAAAAAAAATGTTAAAATATTAATGGGTTCGGTATTTGACAACCGGAAAAATATTTGTGAGTGCAATTTATATTTTTGTTTTTTTTTGTTGAAATAGGCAAAATGTTCCGATTGTCACGAATTTCAATCAAAAACATGTCATAAACATAATATTTAAAAGTATGTTTTCATAGTCGTCATCATCCTCTTATGAATTTGAGTTATATTCTATTCTAAACTTATCGATTGCTTTAGCCGAAACAAAAAAATAAAATTGAATTTTAAACAGAAAATATTTTGGACCAAATTTCAGCACAATCACAGTGCACAGTTAGATATAAAATATTGATAACCTCTTAATAAGTAATGTTTTCGGTAACATTATATTGAACATAAGATATTATTAAACAAAACATTTCGATTACATTCGTCAAAACGAATTAAATTCAGAACCACATTAGTCAACGTCATATTTAATTACATTTTAATTTCGAATCCATTATTATTCTTCTAACCTAATTAAAATAATAAAAGCAACAAAAACCATTGGTAAATTATTCTTATTATTATAATCCATTGAGCTTCCTTCATTATATCTTTTCTCCGTTCCATACAGCCATAATAATTTTTTTTTTTCTAGTCGGCTCTGTATTATAATTAATGTTGATTGATTTTGTCTTGTGTTACGAAAACACAATATACTTACACTACATAAGATGTATCATGTGTCCTCTATTGATTATAGCTTCTAAAGATAAAATAAAAGAAATTCGATTAGATACAATAATGTATGAGCAATGTAACAATGTATAACAGAACATAACTAACGCACATGCGGTTACATGTATCGATAAAATAATTAACACGAAATAAATTGAAAATTGGTGAGGAGATCCTTAATTAGCAAACAGATAACAAACAAATTAATTTCAACCGTGAACTAAATCAAAATGCGAATGAAAATTTTGAAAAGAGCGTGTATCTCTTTCGCTGTTGTATACAAAGTATTTATGCTTCGACCAAAGGTGGTCACCTTTAAAGATTTTTAAAGCTTTTAAAAAATTGAAAATTCCCCAGACCAGTAATAATAAAAATTTTCATATGAGCAATATTATCAACAAAAATACTAAACTTCAACAATAATATTGGTTTGCCTAACTGTATTTATTAAACAGAATTGTTTACACAGAAAAATTAGCGATCAAGGACTTACCCTTATCCACAATAACAATTAAACAATAAATACTAACAAATTTAAGGTATTTAATGGACATATTCGGTTCATTTAACTGTAATAATCATAATAATATATTTTTTGTGTAAATGTGGGGGTGGGCGGCAATATACAGCCAAATATTATATTTTTAATAAATTATCTTTTTGGATATACAAAAATATTCTTCGAAACAAATTTAATTCAAAAGAAAGAAAAACAAATTAATGCTGGATAATTTAAAAATTTGCTGTTGCTTATGATTTTCTATATTTGCTTAGGAGGCAAACATCGGTTCTTTCACCACAAACGGGCAGAGCCTTTTGTTAAGCGAATTTTTTTTTGTTTTCTCGATAGTTTCGTATTAAATTTATACTTTTTACTATATTGAAAAGTTATAAATAACTAAAATTTTCAACCTATCTTTTAAAAAATAAAATGGTGTTGTATGAATAAATTATAATCTGCTTTATAGGTAAATGAAAAACATTCTAAAAATAAAGTAACTTCCAAAGGAAAAATCGATACAATATTATTTATTTATTTGTATTTAATCACGAAAATACTTTCCTTGCTAAGCACTATATCTACTTACGCTTTTTCATAGTTGAGTGTTCAGAAAGTGGCTGTCGGCATACTTACCAAAATATTAAAAAAACAAAAATTATTCGTTTTTAGCCAGGATCACAGCACTCCATATCAAAGTGTTTCTGCGAATAAATTAGGGGCTCTTTAATACAAAAACCTTTGAGGGTCTACTTCGAATTATTCCTAGAGTAAAATCGTTTGATAAATATAAGTATGTACAATTAAAGAGCAGCCACCCTTTGGAAGGCACAGATGTCACTATCTCGATGGCGATAACTCCTCACCTCCCCCTTCTGAATGGTATTTAGAATAAATTGAAAAGCCGGACCAGTAATAGCTTTTGAAAACATATTATCATTATTATTAGTGCTAGAGAAAGGAGACTGGGCTCAACTCATTATGACTAATTATATATTGTAAATTTTATTTTAGTTTGGACCTGAGTTATACAAAAGACATGCTTTGAATAGTGTTTACGTAAATCTGGTGTGGTCATTAGCCTAGATTGGTTAAACGGCAAAGTTTTCGAAAAATATGATAGCGATTCAAAAGGTATATAAATTCAAAAGGTGAACTATTTTTAGCCCTAGCTTTGCTACGAATTGAGTTATTTTCGTGATAACTTACTTGCTACTGCAAAATAAGATTCAAGGTTGAAGAATACAAGGCTGCGTTTTCGACTGATTTACCAAAAATATTTTGCAATTTCAGCTTTAATTAAAAAGGCTCTCCACAAGGAAAGACGTAAAAGGTTTATTAGAAGTGTTACTTACCCTCAAATATAGCTAACATGTTACTGATTATTGTTTGATTATTATCAAATATAGCTAACATGCTACTGATTGTTACTGAGCTAACATGATACTGCAAATGGAACCCAACTCAATCTCAACCAACTCTATCCTCAAACCAACATACGGTATAAGGTACACTACGGCATGTTTCAGTAAGGCATATTTCAGTACGCCATATGATACGCTACGGTACAAGGTATACTTAAGCATATTTGGATAAGGCATATAAACAAATCGCGAACATTTTTCGCCATGGTTTATAACTACAGCTCGAACTTTTTTTTCGAAAGAATCCCATTTATTTTTTCCCATTTTCCAAGCACCACTTGGAATTTGCAAGCAGTTAGAAAAACAAGCGTGTTTGGTATAATCCAGTAAATTAAGATCTGATGAAGCTTTGACCAAATTCCAATAAACGCGACGTCTAGCAAATTGACGGTAATCTACTGGGAGAATCGTGCTACTTCTTTGGAATACGCTGTAAAAACTACTTTACAATTATACAAACTTGATAGAGCTTCATTGAATTTACATCTGAGATAAAGCAAATTCAATTGTGTTGTTTTTATTTTAAAATTTAATTGAAATTGTATTTTGTTTTCTGCTTCTGTCTTTCGGGATTTGATACAATAGGAAATTAAATTAAATTATAGTTGGTTGGGTTCTTGTTTTTTAGACAATTTCAGATTTATAGTTTAATTTTCAAATCCACATTTTCATAATGGCGAATGAATTCCTAAACGAATTAGAAAACAAATTAAGCAAAGTGGTTAAATTGTCCGAAAAACAGAATTTCGTCTTGAAATTATTTTCTTAAAATTACACCAGTACGCAACTATAAAATACAGAAAAGTATGGAAAATTAAAAAATCGAAAACAGTTTGGTTGTATTTCACATTGAACCTGCTTTCCATTATTCAACGTAGACTGTTGATTATTTAGTTATAGCTGATTCATTGGGAGGAAATTTATGTAATCGATTTGTCCCTGAAAAGTAAAAGAATGGTACAACGAGGTATTCAATTATATTTCCTAATCGACCGCATGCGCGTCGCAACTGTTTTTCTGACATAACACTTAATGAAAATGAATAAATTTTCTCCTAGTATCAGTTTTATTTGATTTTATTTGCTTTTCTTGTATTCGAAATTTATGTTTATCTGAGTTTTCATTATTAAGTGAGAATTGATATTCTAACTGTTAAGATAATAATTGTGCAATTTATTAAGAAATGTGTTCGCCTATATGATTTTTTAATAAGTTACTCAATTCAAAACGCTTTCCTGCTCACCAACTATTTAATTAATAAATTTCCGCCGATAAACAACAATAAGTATTTTGCTGGAGTTTGATTTATTTAGTTGCGTAATTTTTGTTTAATTTCCGCTTCCATAAAAAAAAATGTTTGTAGCTTGAGATGTACAACAAGAAAATAAATACTTTGTGAACAAGACAAATAAATTGGAACACACCGATTTTTTTTTTTTTTAAAAAGGAAATCATGCAAACATTCAAATATACAATATGTACGCATATTTAAACTAAACGTGAAATTAAATTATTCCCGCTGCAATATTTTATTTACAGTCGGCGTGAAATTTCTTTTCGGCTCCAGTCTCTCGCATCCGGTAGTTCAAGGGTTATTTACTATTTTTTAAAAAGAATAAAAAAACAGTTCAAATTGATTCAATACACGTTTTCCCCAAAATTGGTACAAAAACATTGACATAATCTAAACAAGTACTCTAACGAGACGATAATATAAAAAGAACGCACATGTATACAAAAGGGGGTAAAATATATTCCAAAAAAGCACATAAATTCATAAATTTTGGTAAAGTGAATCGATTGCAGCACAAAGAATCTTTATCGACAATAATTTTTCTTATTTCGGATAGTTATGGTTGCGAAGATGTGAGTTATCTCAAGTCCGATATGTTAAATTGCTCTATTTCTTTATGTCACATTTCAACAGAGCAGGCACATTTTATACTTATTCGTATGGAGATGGAACGAGAGGCACATGACAAGCCTTACTATGCCGAAATTAATAAACTATACTAAAGTAATGAAATAAATTCAATTATGTTAATAACGTACAAACACTCAGGAACGATATTACATAGTTTTTTATGTGTCATATAAAGTTTTCTTCTCGACTGATATACATATGTGTAACCGAACACAACTGCGTCAGTTTGCTTTCATAACATAAAATTTTATTTGTTTTTCATAGATGTGTTGAGGAAAAATTTCGATAACAATTTTTTCTTTTATCTCTATTACTTGTCATTTTATCATTTTTTATGTCTATTGCTATTATTTCATTTTATGTTTTTTCTTTTTGTTTTATTGCTTATGTTAATCTGGCATCTTTAGTTGCATCTCATCATCTATATGATTATTGTATGGAGCAGTTTTGTGTGGGGTAGTATGGTTTTTAATCTATTACTTGCTATGACTTACGGTAGATGCAACTCAGACTCGCACATCAGAATTCTGCTAACAAAATTTTCCAAACAGAGGCTTTGGACGCGGTGTAATGAGCGGGCTACGCTCAAAGTAAGGACATGGGGATTCCCAAAACATGTCAGTCGTATCTGTTTAGCCGTAGGGTAAAAATTCGGATCGTATCGTAGCTGGCAAATAACTTAACCGCTACTCTCCATGCGGCGACGTTAAATTACCAATCTTAAATTTAAAAACCATGTCGAGAGGCACATTAACTCTGATCAAAGTAAATATTTTGATTAAACCAAAGTAATTATTGCGTAAATACAAACCCAAATATTTCTCTATGTTTCTAATATGAATTTAACATGAAGTTAAAATCTAAGAAATACGGTACTAACACTAATTCAATGAGATGGCTTACTGCCAAGTAGTATTCACCTTAACAATAATATTTAACAACGCTAATTAGCAGGTTAAAAAAATGTGAAATTGCTTTTCGAATCCAGATGGGATTAATAAATTACATCGCAATTATAATAATCCGGTATAATAATTAATATTTTTCAACAATCGTAATTAATAAAATTGCATCCACGTATACAATAAATTAATAATAAATTATAAAATTTACCATCATTAAAATATTAAATTATTTATTTTATGTTTTTGGAAATTTTAAAAATGGTCCGTTCTCCCGTATAAAAAAATAATCCACCTTTAATTAATTTTTATTTTTGTTTATGTAAATTACTTTTATCTTCACAAATATTTATTTTATTTTCTATATGATCGTATGAATTTTATAGAATTTGGATTGAGTGAATTTAAATTTGTTATTCTCGGTAAATACTGAACTATATTTATAAAATGTATACAATTTATTATTCGAGCAAAATGACAAATAAAATAATAACTTTTTGTTATTGTAAAATCAGTTAGTACTGTAAATTATTTTATTTATATAATAAAATCTAGTGGCGAAACAATTTATATTGTTCATTTTTACAGTGATGGAAATAACTAGCTGCTAGACTGATACAGACGCTTTGCTAATATTTTGCGTTCATTTACTATAAAAATGAGGTTTTTAATCTTCTATCGCTACCGTTAATATCAATTATTTTAACACGCTCTCAACAATAGCATACTTAAAATATTTATTCATGTTGGTCGACAATTTCATTATGGTTGCCAAATATTTCCAAGATTATTTTTAAAGATAATTTTTAACCTATCGCCTGTTTATCTTTTATACAATTTTTAAAATAAAAATAATAATTTTTAGAATTTTTATTTGTTGTGCAAATCGATGTACGCAAAACATTTGAAGGCAAACTTCATTTTTTCTTTCCAATATAAAACAAAAAATACAACAAAAAAAACTTTAAAGTAAAAGCTCATAAATAGAAAAAAACTAAAAAATTAGATTGGTCTTATCATTCCCATTATAAAGAACACTTTAAAAATAATTCTCCAATTCTCGTAAACAGGAAAAAATGACAAAAAGAGACATTTGCTTACAAATGTCAGTTTCGTAGCAATGATATTTAGAAATGCTATTTTAGATAGCTGAACTATGTATGCATACATACTTATCTCGCTTACAATATACAATATAGCAAAACCAACAAAAACTTCTATACAAGCCAAACAGCACAAACACTTAAGATATCACACATCCGAATAAATCTGTTTTTAGAATTGAAATAACCAAAGGCATACTTAAACGAATATTAGCATGTATTCAATCACAAGGAGGACATTTTGAATATCTTTTTTAACTCCTCGACCCAAACTTTGTATTGAGGGATTGTAGAGGAGATCATGACAAATTAAAATTAAATAAACAAAAGAAAAAATTATAACGGTTTTTTTGAGAAAAACTCGATTTTATAAAAAACAAATATTTTTTTTTACTTTAAATCGCCATAGCTCTCAAACGGATGCAGATACAAGATAACCACTTAAACCTTAATAATAGCCTATTCGATTACCAACCAAATAAGACTAAGTTGGTTGCTCTCCGATAAATATTTTGGAAGTTACAGTTTAATATTTGGGTGTACTTTTTTTCTGAACCAAATTTTTTAAACACCCTGTATCTCAAAGGATATCAAAAATGGATCCCCCCTCCACATACGATTTGTTTCTCAGAATGAACCAAGGAATCACCCCATGACGGATCAGCATCCCAAACCCGGACACCCTGTATTTAGTCATAAATATTCATATAAGAACATGTAATTTCGTTTAAAACATATGATTAGTACAAAAAATTAGGTCTGTTACTAAAACAAAAAGTTTACTGTATTGTTACTGTATGACCGAGTAATATGTTCGTAAACCGATAATACCCTAACGGCACTTTATAGAAACAGAAAAATGTATTAAATAAAATTTAAAGTAATTTATAGTTAAATATTATAAGAATCGTAGACAGAAACGTGTTATATTTTTATACGAGATTTTTTTTAATTTTTTTGATTCGATCTTATCCAGTAAATATTTTACGAAGCTTAGAAAATGGTTTGGATTATAATTTGTATTTATTATAGCAATGCTGAAGGGAAAGTTCCTGAATGATGAAAAAATATCCATCAGAATTTATAAAGAACAACTTACTATTCGCCAAATTGCTTTTAAAATTGATCGATCATCAACTGTGGTCCACAACTACCTAAAAAAGGTCAAAGTTATGGCCTAAAAAAAATAAAGGAATTAGTAAGCTATCTAATTTGAAGGAAGCGACACGTAGCAAGTTAACCGCAAATCAAATCGAAGAAAAGTTGGGGTTATGTGCTACAAAACAACATATTGCTCGAGTATTAAGAACAATAAAAAATATTAAATGGTTGAAATTGCAAAGTAAGCCTAACCTATAACCACATCAAAAATCGGCTACTGTTTGCCGAGCGATACATGCATTGGAAGGATGAATGGCAAAACGTGATTTTCTCATCTGAGAAAATTTGACAAAACCACTTTTTGCAATTCAACATTCCAGTCCATGTATCGCTCGGCGAACAGTATCCGATTTTTGATGTGGTTATAGGTTAAATTAGGCTTACTTTGCAATTTCAACCATTTAATATTTTTTATTGTTCTTAATACTCGAGCAATATGTTGTTTTGTAGCAGATAACCCCAACTTTTCTTCGATTTTATCTGCGGTTAACTTATTATGTGTCGCTTCCTTCCTTATTTTCTTTATTTTTCTTTTTTAGGTCATAACTTTGACCTTTTTTTGGGTAGTTGCGGACCACAGTTGATGATCGATCAATTTTAAAAGCAATTTGGCGAATAACAAGTCCTTATTCTTTATACATAAATTATGATGAAGCTTTTTTCTTTATCATTTAGGAACTTTCACTTCGGCATCGCTATAATAAATAAAAAATTTTATCCAAGCCATTTTCTAAGCTTCGTAAAATATTAACTGGATATGATTGTCGGAAATCGCGAATAAAAATAATAAAAACACGTTTCTGTCTGCTGTTCTTATACGAATGTTTAACTAAATTACGCATTACTTATTTTTTCTGTTTCTATAAAGTACCGTTATGCCCTAGACAGACTGTGGTTTAATAAATCCGATTTAGCTAAACTAGTTTAAGTTTCTATGCAAAAACAAAGGGATTAGCTAAATCGAGGTTGACACACTGCGTGCGGCTAATCTCGAAAAATTCACTAAATCGATTTTATTAAATCGCAGTGTGTCTAGGGTATTACGGTCTTATCAGTTTACAAACATATTATTCGGGTATACAGTAACAATACAGTAAACTTTTGGTTTTAATAGCAAACGAAATTACGTGTTCTTATATGAATATTTATCACTGTAGAAAATTATTTTTAAAATTTCAAAAAATGAAATAAACAATCTAAAAATCCTGAACTAAAGAGAATAGATATTTTCATATTTTCATAGATCAGAATAGACAAAATGATAGTAATTGTGAGTTTTTGAGTGAATAGTTTTCTTCTGCTTCGTTTCTCTTGAGATTCTAAACTTTTTGCCTGAACTATTCTGTTTCCAGACAATATTGTTTATATTACTCGTACGATTAGCTTTTCTAATTATTAAACCAATAATAATACATGACGTCTATGGTTTCGTCTTCAGACTCCGTAAAGCAAACGACAGAATAATCGAATCTTGTTTTATCAAGAAAGGCAGCTTTTACTTTTTACTATTCTTTATCTATTTAGTCTATTTATTATTACCCGTAGAATTTTTGAAGATGAAGATGTAAGTTGAAAGATGGCTATTTTGATAAGTAAAACTAATCTTTAAGAAACTCTTGTAGAATTTGTGTTTATGAAGTTTAATATAAAATTTCAAAGAACGCACAAAATAACTTAATTTTTAAATAACCATCCATCAAATCAAACTTACCAAGATTTTCCAAATCAAAGTTTTTTTTTATTGAATTACAAATCTGTTATTTCATCTAACTTCATTATATATTGAATCAATTAAAGCTCTTCTAATCGGAGAAAGATAAAGTAAGAATATCAAATGTATCAAAAAATCGTTCTCTTATAGGGAGGAAAGCTTTTTTTCTGTTTAAAATTGTTTTATTTAAATTTTGTAAAACGAACGAAAATAAAAAAAAATAAATTCAAACTGTAACAATTTTTTAATGATTTTTCTCCGATTGAGTTATAAAAAAAAAAAAAAAAATAAAAATTTGCATACAATTATGGTAATTTTGCGGGAAATACAAAATAAATAAATCAAATGAATAATAACGAGCGCAAAATAATTTAAAATCAATAATCTTTATTTTTTGTAATTTAATTTGGGAATTGCGATATGGATCAATACGTTTTGCGCTTAAGTATGTAATTATGTTTTACAATATTTTAGGGATTTGTTTATTTAGTGTCTGGAGTGGTACATCTACGAGTTTATTGATCGTAATAAAATTCGATTTAAAAATATATAAGCAGATAAATAGAGCATAAAATGGCCAAAAAACTACTAGAGCATTTTATTTTTTGTATGAAGAAAATCTCATTTATCACGTAAACAGTAAAAACTATAAAATTAAATAAAAAGTTAACTTTCCAATAAAAAAAAAATAAAACTTAAAATTTATAGGTTTAATGTAAGTTTAAATATGAATATACGATAAGCCTATCACAACCTGGGTTTAGCAAAATTGGAACGAGCGAAATATTAGGAAATGATAACTGTTTTTATACTGATAACGAGTAAACAATAAATCAATCTCTGTTTTAGAAAAAGAAACATGCTAAATTAGCATGACTAAACGTAATGATAGCATCCCACGTCTAATCGATTATTTAAAATTTAAATAAATAAAATTAAACTTTTTTGATTTGACGCTCGAACCATCAATAAATTATGAACCAATGCTAAACGGGATAATAAAAATAAAAATTTGCAGCAACATACAATATAAGAAGCAACCATAACTATAATATAATCGTATACTCATTACTCGTATATAGTAAAAATAAGAGCATCACCATCAGACATGAATTTTTAAACGAGAAAACTTCAAATAAAATTGCCATCATAAAATCAAATGTTTATTTTTGTAAAGATTTTCCAGATTTTCAAATTTTTGTTGTTGCCTTCATAATACATACGGTTGCCTACTTAAAATAATGATCTGTTGTTTGTTTTTGTATTTTTTATTTTTTATTTTAATACTTTGTTTGTTTATTAATATTTGCGGTATGGTATAATATTTTCTTAAAGTACATACGCAAAATTTTATAGATGTATATTAAATAATGAAAAGAAAAAAAAAACAACGAGCATTTAACATTTTACATGCTTTTCAAAATATCAAATGTGGGTTATCTCTATCGTGCTAAATTATGCCAGTTGTACTGTTACCTGCAACCGTAAGCTTTCGAATAAAACTGATATTTTGACTGTTACTGTTATGTAACGACAGTTTCGATACATGTATCTCAGTATCACATTTCAAAATAACGAGAACATGCCATTAAATTAATTTTATTAATTTCCTTAATTTTTCAAATATTTAATAAAATGCATAAAATTTAAATGAAATATTTCATCAGTGCGCATTATGTTACAAATATTTACCTACTCCATTAATATCTACATATAGTATATAGATGCAATCATTCCGCTCTAAATTTACGTCGTGCACCCAAAATTCAAATATTTTATTAAAATAGAAAAAAAAATTAAATAATTCTGACATAACAATCAAATTTACTCTTATATGTATGTACATATGTTTTATTGTTGGCGGTGTGTTTTTCATTTTCTTTCATATTTTTTGTGTTCTGCTTTAATATCCAATATTCAACAATGCCACTATATTTACGTAATGCCATGTGGGGTGGGGAGACATACAAGTCATTTATGTATATCTACATATTATACGTTTCCTTTTTGTTAGGGAAGATGATCATGCTTAACATAAACGGTGGTATACGCCTATGTGTCTTCTTTTCTTATAATTTAGCATTGTAGCGGCTAATATTTGATTTCCTAATTTTCCGACAAATATTTAAAAGAAACAATTCCATTATTTACTTATCATTTCGGTACACCAAAGTTTATTGAAACTATTTTGAACTAAATAGAAGGTGTGTCTGACACAACAAGTGATGACTTAAATTCAAGACATCCGATCAGGTGTTTATTTGGTATCAATTATAGGACTTTATTTACTGTATGTTTGTTTTTATAACTTATTTATTTTAATTTTTTATTTTTTCCACCGAATTTTCGATTTTCCAAATCATTCTCAAGGCTTTATTTATTTACCAAATAATTATTAATTATTAATTAGTAACAATAATAAAATTTCAAAATGTTTTCAGTTTAAATATTTTTTTTTTTTCAAAAATCGTATAAAACGAAAATTTAAATCTCGTTAGACAAAATCTGAAACATTAATAAAATTATTTCATCAATAATCGATCAAAAATGTTGAACTTGTTGCTATTTAATTCTAAATTTAAATCAATTTTTATAATCTAATTTGAAATCATGTACAATGCATTCGCGTTAAATGGTATCTTAAAAGCTGGCGGGTATTTATGATAAAATAAACTTTAAATTTTGTGGATTTGTAAACAAGCAAATAGTCGAATCTGGGGTGAAGAAAATCCACGAGAAATAATGGAAAAACCGAGGCTGGTAGAGTAGTGGGACCGTATATTTTGAAAACGAAACTCGTATTGCTGTTAAATCAAAATTGTAAATCAAAAATTTATTTTTCCCTAACAAATTAACATTTAAACTTTATTATTATTTTAATATTTCGGCATTCATGCCATTTTCAAAAAATATACGCTGAAAAACAATTAAAAACAAATTAAAAATTAATCACTTAATATATACCAATAACAATTTAAAAAACACTATAAAATCATTAAAATATACTTTAAAATTAATACATTATAAATTAGTAAATTAAATAAATAAATACGTAAAAATAATTTAAGATGCAACTTAGATTATTAAAAATCCACTATATCGGCCGTCCAAATATCGGAATATGATTACGAATTTTTTGTTTGGCGAAGGTATAGATGCCCAGAATATGTGGTTTCATCAAGATGGTGCCACATGTCATACAGCAACAGAAACAATTGATCTTTTGCGAACGCTTTGATAGTCAAGTAATTTCTCATAATTAATTAAATCTCTAGTCGATCGACCACGATGAGATCTTTTCAGCCACTTGTTGGAAATTAACTATTTTTCAGGTAGATGGGAAAATACAGCATAACATATAGATCGGTGAAAAAATACAGGGTCTAAGACAAAGATGTGCTGCAATTCTTGAGAACTATTGAGGCTAATATTTGCGAGAAACTTATCAAGCAATCGAAACCGGAAAGTAATGCGAAATATCACTGAAGGTATCTGACGGAATCAAGTAGGTTTGAGTTGGCGGTAAACATTGAAGCGAAATGGTTACGGGAAAGCTTGTTCGTCAATCGAATTCGGGGAAGAACTTATTCAATTCCGACGAATCAGCGCTGTTATAATGCCAGAGTCGGCATTTTGGAACCGATCATTCGAATTCCTCAATGCGATGTTAAATATAAATCCAACAAATGACCCGTGTCGTTAACGCGTTCAGCTTTTCTCGTAGAATGTAAACATTTAGTCTGGGAAGAAAAATTTGGAAGCCAATGGTCATTGTGAATACAGAAATCACCACCGCCATACAATTTCCGCGTTTTGGAGAAATCTGAAGAATTAGCTCGATTGAGTCTGAAATAGTTTCTAAATGAGCAGTTTTGTTCGGAATGTTTGGGTTTAGGTAGAGTTTGAAAGAGAAAGGGCTGTGTCTCGAGATCCAAATTTCAACCTAGAGAAAGTTGAAATCATCGCTCGTAATTTGGCCTAAGTAATTGGTAATAGTATATGGAATGTCTTCGGGGATATAAACATTTTTGTTTTACATTACATTTACAAGATTTTTTACATAATAAATTGATATACCATATACATACATTAGATTTTGATTGTTAGGAAGAATGATATTTAACACATTTGAACCACCATCGTTTCTACTCCTTAAGTGATCAAACCGACGAATTAGCTTGTTAATCAAATGTTATTTATATTTTGTTAAATATACTTTGATTATTTGGTTTGTATACTGTGACATCCATTGTTAATTTCTTAACACCATAAATAAAACCATCAATCAGTTGATTTAATGGGTGGAAACCATTAATTTTTTTTTTGTTTTTTTTTCGCCAAATCTTTGGCGTACCAAATAGTATCAATTTTTGCCGTTACTTTTCCCGAATTAGTAAAGTATCCAAAAATGTTAATTCCAAGTTAACTTCAGTTTCTAGAGTAAATTGTAATCCCAACAGATTGTTGTTAAATTTAGAAAGTACGCGAGGAGTTTTATTATTCGGCAATCATACTCGTGTTAGTAAATTATCCAGGTATTTTTTAATTTATTATAGTAGACAAGGAGAACCCATAGCAACCCAATTGATCTGTGTGTAGTAGCTATTAAATATGCTGAAGTACCCTGAAATTAAACAAAATTTCAAAAGATCTTTGAAATGTTTGTATTGGGTTCTATCATTACCATCTATCCGAAATTGTCTCCACCGCCAAATTTATTTTAATATTTGTAAAAAGTAAAACTACGTTCAAACTTATCAGTACATATCCGCGTGGGATATTTTCTGGTTTAATAAAAGTGTGATTATTAATGTTTGTAACTGTTTTCCTCTCATAGTTAAAAATCTATTCTTCGAAAAGAAATCTTGGAAGACATTAGAAATTCGAATTCTAGCAATGTCACATTGATATTCGTCATCTTTACTGGATTACTGATTCAGATTAGGCCAAAATCTTAAACACACCTTAGTTTCAGACTGATAATATTGGAACGTTAACCTTACTAATATTCCGACAAGATTTACGATATATGGTTTACGATTTATACGGAAATGTCCAAATTCAGACGTTGTGAATTAAGCAATTTATCAAAAATTGATGAAAATTGAAAAGAAATTGATCCTCAATACTGAAATCGGTCATTTCATTTTTATAGTCACTTTTACGGCGACGGAATATTTTAATTCTCCAAAACTCACTTCAATTTCAATATTCAGAATTTTTCGCTTCAAATCCCTTATTTTAATATTATAATTCGGTTCGACACTCACAAATAAACATTTAACATTATTGATGCGTGCAATATGGTAAGGATAAACCCTATACCTTCCGCATAGTGTCAGAAACATTTTCCTTGACGAGAAGCTAATTTTCCATTTACTATATATCACAACGTCGGACATAATTTATGAATTCTTGTTGTTGTTCGAATTTTCCTTTCGAAACATTATGGTAAGTTGGCCTGGTGTGTGGCATTAAATTTCGCCAAAACTAATAGAGTCATTTATATATAAAGTTTATAAACCATTTTTTTTTAGACTGAGGAAGACAATAAAATTGTCCAAACATCTAAAAATTATTAATAGAGTTTTATGTATTTAGTTTTAAAAACCGAATAAAATATAAAATAATTAAGGAATAACGCTTAATACCACTGTCCGTATAGTAATCAGAGTTCAGAGTTTTATTTTCTGTGAGAAGAAGTATGGCTAATTTTGAAGAAGCTATATGGCGTTGCTTTCACAGCTATATCATGAACAGTTGGAACGTTATCCAAGACAAAAGATACAGAGATTCAAAAATAATTATGAGAACGTAACTTGTGACTAATTTGAATCACCATAGAAGCTTTAAAATCAAATTCTGAAGTTAAAGATAATTTAAAAACCGCTACTTTAAAAACTCCTAATTTTTTTTTTGATTATTATATAAAACTAATTTTTTGGGTTTTTTCATAAATTTTTCTAATGAACATCTTTCAACGAAAAAGAAACAAATAGTAGGTTTTAAGTTCAACAAAAAGTAAGCCCGTTGCATACATAAATAAACTGTTTTAAATAAAACTAAAATATTGCAATAGCAGTAACCATTCAGGTGGTGCCTTATAACAAGTAAAACACAAGTAGCAGCTACAGTGAATATCTTATGTTGTTTATAGATTGTCTTAAGGTACTCGACTTAGATAAGCTCGAATATGACACACAAAACCAATATTTATATTATGTGGTGTATCTAACAACAAGAAACTAAAATGAAAACAAAAAAAAACGTAATACGAGCTTTTTTGTGCTCCCCTTTTGAATTCTAAACCAAACACAACAGAAAAATACAAGATTCTTTTTTTCACCTGAATTGAATTTTAATCAAGTAGCATTGTATTATGTTATATACAAGCGGTTAGATTCCCTTACTTCTATTCTATGAATGAGTCATATTTATGTTAGATGTTTTATTCTGTGTCTATTTCTCAAGTTTTTTTTGATTTTAAAATAAGAAAATAAAATTAAATAAGATTAGAAAATCGTTATAAAACAAAAGCGAAACAATTTTTAAATTACTGTCTAGATTACAGTTAATAAATTATTAAGATTATCATTATGATTATTATACGTTTAAGTGCTGTCACAAAATCTAATGTTGCTAATGTCAAACAGTTTATAATTTTAAAACCCAAGATTCGTTTATGATTTGTTGGGAAAAGTGAAAGTGGAAACGAGATAACATACTTTTTATTGATTTATGACGTTTACAGCATGGAAATCTTTCATTTGAAATTGGATATTTTTTTGAATTTTCCCTTTTTCAAAACAAAGGAAAATGGGTTGAAATGTTAATTTTTTTTATTTTTTATTTATGGTTCATTTGAAAAAGGTTCGTAACAATTTTGTTGGTATTAAATTAGTACATATACAATCATTTCCATTTATTTTAAATTAGTGATCTCTTTTATGATGAAGTGTATTTTTTGCAAATTTAATTATTAAGGCAATAAATAAAATGTTAAAGTTTCAAAGAAATTTAATATGTTATGTCATATGTATATGGCATATCCATATATTTCTATTCACTTGAAACAATTTTGTTTTATCTGGAACTTCATGAGAAAGTAATCGTTAATTTTGTTTTTTCGGTTATATACAAATAATAATTTGACTTAATTAATTGATATTTGAGTTGAGTTAATCATGTTGTTAACAGTTAAGTTTTATTATAATCATGTAACCTCTTGTTTAGGATTTTAACAAACGTACAATCGGTTGAACCAACCACAGAAAAAATTACTCAAACTACTCTCACTTGGTACAATTATAGCATTCTATTAGTTAACGTAGCCGAATCAATTTGTTTATGTCTGTCAACCGAACCGAATTGGTTTCCAGTGCTTAATATTACCAGCCACTCAAGAATTCCAGTTTTTCGATGAACTCTATTTATTATAATTATTAAACAATTGAAGTTGAAATAGTACGACTAAAAACTGGACTTTTATATTCAAAATAACTTCTGAGGTTTCACTAAAATAATTTTAAGCAATACTTACGATATTATAATTATTTAGCATAAACATATTGTTGTAGTACAAAAACACAAACAATATCGTTGAAGGTGCTTTCATGCTCCAATTCTGGTGAAAAAATGTACACCACGAAGTTAGCAAAATAGTAAAATTTTTAGTTAAAATTGGTTACCCTGATAAATTTTTTGTTCTAGTTGGAAATAATTCAACTCATACAGCTAACTTCGTCGTGTACGTTTTTTTTACCAGAAATGTACAGCATGTACGCAGCTTGAAAGTAAAGTTTTTTTCATATAGTAAAACTATAATATAATATAAATTCAAACTATATAATTAACTTTATTTACATATTCCAAATAACAAAAGCATTTCTGTTTTAAAAGTTCATGAACATTTAAAATTAAATTGCAAATTTTAAATTGATATTTAAAGTTCATTGTTTAAAAAAAAAAAAAAATATTGGGTGTTTTTTACTTTTTTACTTGGATGCCAATCATTTAAGGGGTAATTCCTTGAACAATTTTAAGCAAAAAATGTTTCTGAGTGCGAGTTTACGACCATTTTCTGAAGAAAAATTTTCAGCAGATTCAATATATTTTAAATGGAAAACAAAAGAATTATGTTCGGAAGGGGAAATTTGTTTACAAAATAGACTACGTCGATTGGTTGCCTGTTTAAAATTTTTCTTCAGAAAATGGTCGTAAACTCGACATGAGAGAGTGGGTCTGAGCCTACGCTGTCACATTTAGTTTACTAGTTAGCATTTCACCATATCTTTCATTTGGTGTATCAGATAGCCGCCTAGAACTATCGAGAACTAAGACAACTGACAGTTCTGACATAGACAAAAATGTTGTATACAAAAAAAAAAAATATTTTATAATTTTTTTAGATTTTATTATTATAATAATAATAAGTGATGCAAATCAAACTGAGATATTTTTAAAGTTACATAAAATAAAAAAAAAGAACATTAATTGAACTGTTATCGTAATAATTTAACATAAATTTGCAAGCTTCTTGAACAAGTCATTCAATACGTTTTTATAAACATACCATAAGTGTTTCCCTTCAAAACAACAGCTGCTCGTTATGCTCGTCAATCATTAATTAAATTATTATATAGTAGTTTTTCGGTGACGAATGCCAATAATACATTGTTGTTGAATCATTTTGTTTCGTATAAGTGTGATCTGAAAATAACTGAACTTTTAATTTATATCATAGAACACGTAGCGCCATCTATTAAACGTTAGTAGCGTTAGAAATGTACCTGTTCCTTATTTCGAACGCAGCTAAGTTTATGCTAATCGGTTGACAGGTTACAAAATTACACACGTTTTAATGACAGTAGTTCTTGTAGTTATGTCGTAAAAATATAATGGAACAAAGAGCAAATATTAAATTTTGTTTTAAACTCGGTAAAAAATTTGCTGAGACTTACGAATTGTTCGAAAAAGTTTATGGTGATGATTGTATGAGTCATACTCAAGTTTACAGGCCGTGACGATTTAAATGATGATCCAAGACCTGGACGACCAAAAGCATCAAATCATGCTGAGTTAATGGAAAAAGTACGTGAAATAATCGCTATCGATGCAATTTTCACTGTGAGAATGCTAGCAGAAGAATTAAATTCATCTTACGATAGAATCTACACAATGTGTTGTTCGTGTTAGACCCGAATATCCAGCAGGAAAACAGCTGTTTTTATTACATGATAATGCACCATCTCACAAGACCAAAAAAATTAACGAATTTTTGATGAAAAACAGATTTGTGTCATCGACCACCCTCCGTATTCACCTGTTCTATCACCGTGTGACTATTTTCTATTGCCAAAACTGAAAACTGCAATGAAAGGAGCTTAATACGATCAAGTTTCAGCCATTCAAACAGCCGTGACACAGGTGCTAACGAACATCACCTCAATAAAAATAATTTAAATTGGTTTGAGTTTCAGGTTTTGGGTTCCAGAATTAATTGCCAAAAATTTGCGATTATTATTTATGCTTCTACGTATTCCGATCTGAAAAATAGGTTTAGTAAAAAAAAGAAAATCTTATTTATTTCCTATGCATTTTAGTTTCGAATTCTAAGTAAGCCTACAGACGATTCGAAACCACTATCATCCAATTATAAAATGAATAAAGTTTTTTTTTTTTTTTTTTGGTGGAGCAGTTAGTTTTTACTTATAAAGAGATAAACAAAAATGTTTTAAAAATTGTTATTCGTGGCTTATTTTAGTTATAACAGCAATAAACTATACAAATACTGTTGAAGTATACACCTTTAACGTTTTTGATCGCCTGAAAAAATGAGGCAAGAGGAGCTCAGTAAATTACGATAATTGCAGTACGCGTCCTATAATTTTTTAGCTCGACGAACACTACTAACATTAGCTTTTATTGGAAACAGCTTTTAAATTACCACAAATAATTAAATGTCCTACCAACGTAAAAATACGTCGTAACATTTAAACCTCGATTTAACTAACAAGTAGGGAAAAACCTGTAGAGCTCTACCAAAATTGACCGTTTTACCGTTTAAACTATCTTTGGCGGTCAAGATTTTTTAAAATTTTGGTATTTTCACGGCAAGCCTCTTGAGTATAAAAATAGAAACTATAAAGACAAAATTTACAGTCGTTTTATTTTACCAGTTAAGAAAAAATAATAGATCTCGACGAAAGTTGTAGGTATAAATAAAGATTTTGATAATGAGACACTGCCTGAAATCCAGCCTTTCTTACACAGACTGAAGACTTTGAACGTAAAGTTCTGCAAGTTGGGAAAACAATTTAATGTAAGTTTGAATTGATTTCCAGCAAGTAGTAGGAAACTTGGTTTATTGTTTTGCCCTTTAAAAACAAGAGAGACCATAATTTAAATCTTGAAAAAACTACGTTAGCTAACTCCCAAATTTTTGTTTTATTTGTTGGATTTTACTTTGCACTAGTATATGATTTTATTTACCAAATTAATGTACGCGCGACTTTTTCTGCTAACGTCATTCCAAAAAAGTATTCCTTTCGGTCCATATTTTTGTTACCACGAAGTTTCAAGATATTTAAAATAGCATTAAATTTTAGTCGTTGTTTTGTGGTAATTGGGTGGTTTAATTTTCAAGAAACAATATTGAAGGTAACGTTAAATTTACGAAATATAACACATACCAATCGAATAAATTCTAGGAATTGTAATGTATACGTAATGTTAAAAATAAAATTAACTTAATAATACGCATTAACTATGCCTTCTTCTGCAAGTATAAAAGTACGTACAATATTTTCTTTTCCAGTAAAAAAATTTAATATTAAAGGTATGAAAAAGAACAAAATACACCCAAATAAACGTGTTAAATTGACTGGAAGGAAAAAATCGTAAAAGCACTTTCTGTATGAATAATATTTTCGATGTTATCAATTTTTTGTGAATAATCGGAAACTTCCCTCGCACCATAAGCACTAAAAGTGTAAATAGCTTTTATTTTCACTTGTGATACAAATTAAAGATGGAAATATACACACATATATTGTTACTTTTATCGATGTTTAACTAATTAACCTTCCATATTTACGTACCTAATGTTCAATAAAAGTTTTTTGTCACAATTGATTAAATGATTTATGATAACACTATAGAATATCGTCGTTGGTATACCACATTTTCCTGGTTCGTTTACGTATTGATTTTTAACATTTTTTTAATGTTCGGTATATGTATATGAACAAAACTGTTTACGAGCTTTTAAGTTTAAAACTCATATAATCTAAATGAACATAAAAAAGGTCAATCTTTTAATTTAATGTTCTATATAGTGTTTAGTATGTTGATGGATTTTATGAACAGTAACCCATGTTTACAGTTCATATCCCTCGCAATGAAAATAAACTGATTTTTGCTCCCATTAATTTTTAACGTACAATTGGATTCGTTTGTTTAATTAAACATTAAAATGAGTAAAAAGTGTTTCTTACAATATTTCAATTTGATGTGTCTAAACAATCAATTCTACTTCAAAAAGTCTCAATAATTATATAATCTTTACGCTCAAACATCTTTATGGAACAATTCTGTTTCGAGTGTTGAATAAGCCCTTTGTAAACCATAAGGTAATGTTGTAAGTTTTACAGTTCTATTTCTCTTACTAGTTGTCTAACCGAGTCGAAATTTTGAAGCTAACCTTATTATCCTTCATGGCGGAAGACCTGATGACCTCAATATTCCAAAGTAATGCGAACATATTGGAGAACTTACAGTGACAAACACTACAAACACTACTTTATTCATTTTTTTATGTTATGCCGTATCCGAATACAGTTTATTGTCCGCGAAATTTTTTGCAATTTAATACATAAAATACAAATAATAAAGCTCTTAAGCTCTTTCTAGTGTTATAGTTTCGTTCATTATTTTCACATATTTTTTTATTGTATTTTTATTTGAAAAATGGAAAACGCAAAATGGTGATTAAGATTGGGGGGTTTACAATATTTCCTGTCATGATTTATTTATTTGAAATATTTTTGAAAATTTATTTTTGTTGTTAGTGAATTAGTGAATTACATAAAAAAATAAAGTCGCTCATCCAACTCCATTCATTGAACGCGTTAAATTTATAAAATTATATCAAAATTTTTTCATTAAGTACCTTCCTCCAATATTACTAATTTATATACATTTGTTTACTTTACAAACAATGTAATTTCATTCTACCTAATATGGTTCAGTTCGTAACATGTTTGTGTGTGAGGTGATATCTTCTTGAGTATCAGATTTTCTAAATCAATTCCGGAAATTTTCTTTTTAATTCGATAAAACACTTCGCCCATAATAAATAAAAAAGGTGATATCTTCTTGAGTAGTGATTATTTCAAATAAGATAATATTAGGCTATGATACATATTTTGTTTCTATGCTCTTGAAAATACAAAAAACATCACATTGGGTTTATATAAAGGATAATTTTAAGCATTTTTTTATCACTTTTCCCACTACAACAAAGTTATAATGGTGTAAGTATTGTAATCGTGAAAATTTATTTGTTTGAGATTTTCACCTTTATTGGCGAATATAAAATATTAAACCAAAAAGAAAATTTAAAAAATATTTGCAGTAGTAGTAAAATTTAACTCGCGTGTAATGCTTATTACTATCATTCGGATAATTATGACACTCATTATCGCTCGAGTCGCAGCACGATTCTGTTTTTTTCAATTATTTACAAAATAAATGCTGCATCACACATACACATAGCTTAAAAAATTTAGCATTTTTCTTTTCTCGTATTACTCCTGCAAAATTCGGCATAGTAAAGGTTCAACCTATATTTTAATCGCCGGAAAACTTCAAAATTACGTTTAACTTTTGTTTTTGATATTTATCTAAAGTGGAGAGTATACTAATGGAACAACCAAGTCATTTCAGTAAGTCAATTATGTAAACAGGTAACTCCATTGCATTCATATTGATAGCAATGGGTCTCTACAGATATTGCTTTATAAAAAAAATGCTGTAAATTTACGAATCGTTATAACGAGCTATACATGGAATAATATAAAACACTGCGGCAGTTATAGAAGTGTCCACAATCATTGGGAAAGTGCCATCCGGGGGATCGGATAGGCTTTTTATGCTGTTGTTCCTTTTTGATCATAACAGTATTAGAGTGAAAATAACAATAACATAGAACTCAGAGAACACAAAAGGAAAACACTCTAGTTGTTTAAAATAAATGAATTATAATGCTTACAGCTTACACTGATGCTCAACAGATTGTTGAAATTTTGCTTAAGTAGATAATAGTTTTGAATTTTTATCAAGTAGAAAAAGATTGTTTGCTCATCTAAGATGTAATTCAATAACAAGGGTAGTAACAGATGCTTAAGGTTCTAGATGTTGAATTAAGTTGGAAGAAATCTAATGAAATCTTACGATTAACTTAAAATTTTTGAACAAAACGTTAAGAATTATCAATATTGCTTACGGTTAGATATATTTAAAATAATTGTAGTTAGTAATAGTTGTAGTTTGAAATTCACAAAAAATCACAAGATCTCCACCCAAAAAATTAAAAATTAAATCTTTTTTCTCAAGACTTTATATTGAGACTAGTCGGCTGTGATGACGTAAAGATTTCGGCAGCAATTCCTAAAAGTAATGAAAAAGTAGGAAAATTGCTCACGAAAAAATAATAAAAAGTAAACAAAAATGTAATTGGAATAAAGAGCCTCGCCTCGTTCACATTCTTCTACTGTATGAATAGACTCTAGAGAGTATTGTGTTATTTTTTTATTTTTCTAACATCATCAGAGCTTTTTTTATTTTGTTTTTTATCTCAAAAAAAAAAATTAATTATTTCCTTGAGGAAAATAAATTGGTTTTTCAGTTTATTCTGTTTTTCTTGTATATTTTTGTACTTGTTATTGTTGTGGTAGTTTGCCTTTCACAGAACTTTTTCAAATATTTATGTTGATTAATGAGAATCTTGATATGTTGTGATTATTAATAGACCAGAAAATTGTTTCGTTTTAAGGATTTTCATTTGATGATAGAAAAACATCGTTTAATATTTATAAGCAGTGATAATGAGAAAATTGATTTTATACCTAATAAAAATTTACGATACTAAAATCAAATTGAATAATATTAACAAAATAGCGAAAGAATATTAATTTAAATAATTAGTATTCCACGGAAATATGGGGCAAACGGAAAAACCTTTTTTTGCGTTTATGATTTAAATAAAAACGAAAAAATAAAAGTCCCTTCCAACTCTTATTTATTTACAGAAAGTTTCCAGGTGTTTTTCATTATACAAAATAAATGTAAATTCAACACAAAAAAGATGTACAAATAGTCATTCTGTGCTTTTATTTATGTATTATGTAGAGCTCAATACAATAAACAAGCTGTAATCAGTTCCACCCGTTCGCCTCATTGTGATGCTTGAAATGAATTTATGCAAATTAAAATTTTGTTGTTTTACTTTATTTTTTTCAGTTCGAAATAAATTAACACATAATGCTTAAAAGTGGAAAATATGTCATTTATGTTAATATAAGTTAAAGTTATTTTTGTTCTTCTTATAAAATTATGAACCGTATAAATTTGCATAAAATAATGAATTTTGCATGTCAACTGTGGTAACTTAAACTTAACTTATATGTAACATTTCGTTCCACATCATGTACGATATAATCGATTATTAATCGCACAAATTCGAGTATGAATTAAGATAATGTAATAAAGTTATTGGAACGAGATTGGTTGATTAGTCGCTATAATAATTTATTGTTTTCGATTCATTGCTGATTTTCTTAGTTGTATACAATAATAATTCTGTTGCGTTTCTGTTGCCTTGTTCTGCTTTTGAGATAAAAATTATTTAAAAATTCAGCGTTTTATATCACTCGTCTAACTTCACTAAATTTGAATCCAGTGGTAATTCCTTTTGGCCGAAGGCTATAGTCACAAGCCATAGTAGATATAGTATAGTAGTATAGTATAGTGAGAAACAAATTGGACTTAAGCATACTATGTCTGGTGACCACAGAATTAATATTGAAATAATTTTAAGCCTCGAATTGTTTCGGCAGTCTTTTAATTAAATTAATTAGGTTAAATTAGGTTTGCCCCTGAAACTTGATTTTAAAATCATTATCTTATTTACAGTCGTAAAATAAATTGTAGTCTTTTATAATATATTCTTAGTTTAATAAGAGAATAATTAAAAAAATTGTAATTTAAATGATTTCAAACAAAATCGATCACAAAGGCTGTAACCTAATTAATAATATAAGCAAAAATATAACTTCAATTTTGCAATAAACCCAAATGCACATTACTAAAAGCACCACTATAAGAAATACAATAAAAATTAATTCAATTAAGAAAATTAAAAAAATTGTTTACCAAACAATTTTAAAGCTAACATAATATTGTTTTTATTTTGCTATAAAATTGGAAAAATACCAGATCCACGATATTATACCCCAATTTAAATGTCAGGAGGAAGTTTTAGGGTCGTTTCTAATATGAGATTATTTTAAAATTAAGTTACACCCGTACTCCACAGTTTTTATAAATTTATTCTAAATCGAACAAAACAATTTTTCAAGAGATTTAAATCCGACTGTATGTATGTACATTATATTCGCAGTTGTAACTTTGCAGAAAAAATTTGTACAGTTAAAAATATACCCATACATGAGGATGAGACGAACAAGGAAGAAAAATATTTTCATATGCTTAAAATAAACAAATATGTTTGTTGTTTTATATTTACGTGCGGTTTGGTATAAATAATAACATCAATAAACAAATGCTCTACAATTTTCTGAGAATGTTGCGTACATGCGATAACTTTCCACCTTGCTGGAAATCAACGGCTTAACCTAAATTTGGTATATAACGTTCAAATAAATTATCAATAAAGCGGAGGAAGTGAGAACATTTTCAGACAAATGAAAAAGTTTTGAAACATTTTTTTTGTGGAATCCGTTTATCTCTGGTCTGATGGAATAGAATGAAAGTTTAATAGCATCTTGCCACAGGATCAAAATCTACAGAACTAATATCAAATTTTTAGATTACTGGCAGTTAACACGAACACATTTATTTAGCTTTTCATGGTTTTTAAAAATAAACTAACGGATCGACCGAAAATAACAGTTTATCTAATCATCTGAGACAAGTCAGACAAGTTAATTAGTAAATTTCAAATGGAAATAAAGCTTTACCGAAATTTTGTCAAAACTATTTAGTTTGACACACATACACACACATATGCAACTCAAATGCAATTATATAATAATATTTCCATTCTGGAAAATAAATTTATTATTATGAAATGGATAGCTCTAATAAATCGCATGAGGCCGAAACGAATGTTACTGTCAATTGTGATCGTTACAGATCCATAATAATTTATTAATGCATGCAATTAATTTATTGAAAGACAAATTCCATAACAACATTATTAACAAGAAGTGGTCTAGCGAATTGAGCTCTCCAAAGTCTTGTGGTTCAACATCATTGGATTAGCTCTGTCACTCTAAAAAAAAATCACCCTTTAGAACTACTAATTTGCACTCGAAATGAAATGATTAATTGAATGGTTAATTAATTTGTTTTTAAAGGCAAATACTACAAAGTCCTTGAACCAACAATTTCAATAAGAATGATCGATAAACGAGCACAAATTTTATAGTTGAAATAAGCGAGAAATATTTTTGTAATGAAAATTTCAACACAATTTATCACGTTCAAGAACATTAAATCAATTTATGAAATATACAGACATTTTAAGAGTAGCTTTGATTACATTTTTTTTTTGTTTAATCAATTTCAACCATTGAATCATTTTTTACTCCTGTGCACGGCTCATATTTTACGATTTTACATACATGCGAGTTTTTGATATGGATTGATAGATAAAATAGGAAAATTTATTTTTTTGTGAAATGAATGGAATCGGGACACAGGAATTTACATTTCTAGAAATGATATATTTGAAAATATATTTGTTGAGTTTTTGTAACTCGCAATCAGACTTTATATAACCAGCGGATATCACGTACGGGATTGTAAATTTAGATTTTCATTCATATACGCATGAGAAAACTAATTGATGCCGACTTAACTGGAGTACTGTTTAAAATCAAGCTTATAACTACCGCGCTTATAAGCACCTAATTAATCCTCAGTTTAAGACATCGTATAAGTATGATACCTCTGTTAAAGATAATTTTTTTAAGGCATAACAAATACCACTGTTAGTGTTATACGAGAACGAGGTCTTTAATTTGTGGATTAATAATTCTACGTTGGTGCATTTTACAAATAATAAACTACGGCTGTTACAAATAAAAAATAAAGAAAATTCGTTTAGAGATACGGATTGCGCGCCCATTAACTATATTTCAACTGTATTTAACTGATTATCATAAAATTAAAGTGTTCAAGGTTTTGGACAGAATGGAAATACAAAACCAATTGCCTAAAAAAATGTTGAACAAATTCCTGCAACAAAAACGTAAATCTCTACCTCGGATATATTTCAATGATATTATTGTACATCGCATCCACAAAAAGATATGCAAAGCGAGACTCTTAAATTGACAAAACAAACAACAAAATGTGCAATCATCTGATGCAAACATTCGTTTCCTCCACAGGAGTTTTTATCTTTGAAACATAAGTATGTAGTACATATTCAAATTTTAGAGCACACTGTAAAAAGGTAAACAAAACGCACATAATTTTTATTATCACCCAATGGATTAAATAACGTCATAACCGCCAATCAAACCAATACTTATACAACAACAAAATTTAATTTTGTAAATAAAAAGAAGCTCAAAACAAAAGCTTATTCAATTATTTATAATAATAATAAAAGTTTATTTTAAACATTTATTTATTTAAAACTTTTTTGTTGTTGTCATTATTAAGGGTTTTTCAATAAAACGACCACACAACAACAAAAATGGTAACACCGGTATGATAACTTTATCAATTCATAAAATTTAAAAACAAATGATTAAAGAAAAGACATAAAAATTCCTTTCTGTAATTATGTTTTGTTTTCTTAGGAGATAACATTTCAAATTAAGGTTGTCATTGTTTTGAAGCCTGGACTAATAAAAGAATTACGAGTATTTTATATTATCAGAGCCTACTGTATAAATAAGAGCCTCCAGTATCGACATTATTTTTTACTAATCTTAATCTACTATATTATTAAACGAGCAATAATTGCGGGTATGTATATATGTCCGCACGAAAAACTACTTCGAGACCGATTTCGTTGACGTAAAATGGCTATATGATGTCTTTTTGCATGAAAATGCGATTGAGTCTGGTCTCAAGTCTGGGAAAACTCTGTAAAGCCTTCAAATCTGGAAAAATTATCCAAATTTTACAGCGCCATCTCTAAAATGGTCAATTGTATATCGCTCATTTGTTACCACAATGGCATAACTCAAAATCGGTCGTTTTTGACTTATTTATAGAGAAATATCGGCTTTTTAATATAGTTAAAACTGATATAACGACACACCTAAAGCTATAAAGCTCACTACAAGACAAACGGAAATGTCTCTCAAATTATAACATTTGTTATTTTTAAATTGTGTCATTGTTGCAGCAAATGAGCGATATGTATTGTGTATTTTTTTTATAGAAAAGAATGTTTGATGATTTTTTTAAATAGTACAGCAGTAGCAGTACAGCTGCGTAGTTAGCAGCATACGGAGTTGGGATGTATTTAATTTTTTTTTTATGATTTTTTTTTCATGGATGTCCATTTTTCAAAAATCACGACAAAAAAAAAATTTAAATTAATGTTGGATGATCAGCATATTTTTTTTAGTCTTTTCCCGACGAATTTTCCGAGTGGAAATTCGCGATTTTCTCGCATTTTCCGTGATTTTTCCGATATGATGTAAAAGGAAATTATTCTTAGAATATTTTTCTTCATCTGTATACCAAATTACAGAAAGATCTGACAAATTTTATCTTTCTCTATGTTGATACGTCACATTGTGTAAATCTATCTACATATTATATAATTTAGTAGAATGCTCAAAACTTTTTATAAAACCAAGTAATTTTTCGGCAAATTCCCATGCCGCAGTAGTCTAGGTGTTAGCGTTGTGGATTTTAAAATTTTAGATCGTAGTTCGAACCTCGAAAATTACATTCTTGAGATAAATTTTTTTTTCGTTTTTTTTTTTCAAATTTATATGGCATGTATGATTGAATAATAATAAAAGACGAATGTAAAAGTTGTAAGCTACATTTAGGCTATTATAGTAAATTATTTGTGTTGCAAAGGCACAATTATGACATTTACGTTCACAAAAATCAAGAATTAACTACAAAAACTACATTTACATTTAAGTTACGGTAAATGTATGTATATCAGTAAACGTAGGTATAATTTGGAAACTACATATATATATATATATATATATATATATATATATATATATATATATATATATATATGTATTTAGGTGAAGGATCATTAATTCGAGCGAGAATCTTGAAAATTTATATGAAATCGATATTGAAATAATTTTCTGGAAATATTGGATTCAATTTTCAATTGTAGGATTTAATTATTCCAGTGATTTTCTTGACCAAAAAATCACGAAAATGAGTGGAATAGAATAAATATATAAAAATAAAATATCACATAAAAAATCGTTCTTAAATCAAAATAAGGTACGAGTATCAAAACCAACGCGGCATAATCGATGGGATGTAACTCCTCAAATAAAATGCGATACTAATCCTTCGCTTGTGGATGCACAAAATTATGATAAATATCTGTTAGATATTGTGTTATTGAAAATTATAGAAACTATTTATGACCCTGAACTTAAGGAATATAAAGATTACGAGATAATCTCAAAAATAGTAAATTCGATCGGTATAACAGCAATGATTTCTGCAACGTCCCGATATCGATAATATAGAGGCATATATACGAAATACCATTGCACATGCTTTTGTGGTGGTCGCAATTGTTTTTGGCATTCTAACATTATATCGTTCCTCAAGGTGGTCTGCCAGAGTACCAAATGGCAAGATCGTTATACTGGCATAAAAATCGTACAACAAATCGCTGTTCGAATAAACGCGATTTCATCTTGTATTATCAAGCTATTGATCGAAGTGATAATAAATGGTTTAATTGATGAACACCGAAATGTACGAAGTATTACCGCTTTAGCCATGTTAGCGTTGGCTGAAACAGCAACACGACATGATGATACAATAAATTGATTAATAAAAATAGTTTAAGTTTTGAAAATTATTTTAGTTTTTTCTTTTCAAGTGCCCATTGTCAACAGTATAAATGTTTGGATCAATGACTACCCCATAGGATACGTTGAGTGGTACTTTCACTTTTTTACTAAAGCGTTTTTCACGCAACTATAAAAAGAAGTTTTATTAAAACACCGTTGACTGGTGGATGCTTTTTGGTTTCAAGCGTCATCGGTGGTTTAGTAGAGCAAATAAAATAATTGTCGTAATACTTCAAATGGTGGTAGCGTTAGGAGTGATGAAGCTAGCGACAGACTATAAATTTTATTCCTCCACCATCTCCGGTAAACAAGGTAAGAGCACATCTGAATATGCAGGCAGTTTCAAGAATTATCCAATTGTGGCTAAAGAATGCGGTGGTACTGAAACAATATTTGATATTTTATCCGATATTTCCATCAAGGTACCATCAACGTCCTCGTATAAATCATAATTTGGTTCAACTTTAACCAATTCCCCGATTATTGAACTTCCCTTTTGATTTTTCCTATTCTGAATCACCAATAATTATCTTAGCACTCTCGGTATATACTATCGGAAGGAAATGTGCTAATAGAGATAATGCACCTCGACTCGAAAATATCTGTAGCGGGCTAGCGGTCATGATAATAGTACAAAATCATTTGTGAAAAATAATACAAATAAAAAATTTATTTATACAACTACTGTTGTTTATTTAAAAAACACTAGTTTTTTATTTTAATACAAAATCAGATGCTTTTAACGTCATTTCTTCGTTAAGATTGCACCAGGACGTGCAGGAACGGTTAATTGGAAACAGTTAGAAAATTGAGGCATAGTAGTATCTCATCGAGTTTTATACGAAATTTTGATATTATGAATTTTGTCTTAATAGCGGCTTGATTTTTTTAACCTCTTTGAAACGTTTATTTTTAGCCGGAACATCAGTTGCTACGCTTAGAATTTCCATACTGAGACCCATTCCAGCTCATATATCGAGGAGTTCGGAACTTATATCACAATTTGTTTGCCCGTTTGGTAATAAATTATTTGCTATCTATATTATCATATTGAGTGGCGACCGGTAAAATATTCATATAAGCTAAAACGAAAACTAATTAGAATATGGAATAAATAACTTAAAATAATAAAACTTACACGACACACAATTTTAAAGAATATTCTGACATATAGTATTGTAACATGTTCTTCTTCGGTTTTTGGTTGTAGCAGCGCCTGTTCAACGTTCCATGATTATTGGGTGGATCCGGTAACAAAACCAGTAAGCCCTTTAGCCCAATATACATGACTTTAATGCACAATATTATTTGCTCACCAGTGCTACAAGTGGTAGTTTTTAATTATGATGAAATTTCCGTTTGCAAACCACTCAATTGTGAATGCGTGAATACGTTCAAATAATTCAGAACTAAATGTACCGCGTCAACTTCAATCAACAACACCATCATCGGTTGTCAGCGATGAACAATCCAATAATTATCGGAATACTTAAAATGGTAGCGTTGGGAGTGATGAGGCTAGCAACAGACTATAAATTTCACTTTTTCGCCATCTCTCAGCATTGTGCTTTTATTTTATTGCGCAGTAGCACATCTCAATATGCAGGCAGCCTCAAGAATAATCCAAATGTGCCTAAAGAATGTGGTGGTACTGAAGAAGTATTTAACATTTTACGGAATTTTGATATTAAGTATAACTTTAGTCTTAATGATTTTTAACCTCTTTGAAATGTTTATCTTTAGCCGTAACACCAGCTACTACGCTTAGAAACTCCATACCGAAGTATATTGCAGCACCCATTTCGAGAAGTTCGGAATATGTATCAAAATTTGTTTGCCCGCTTGGTAATAAATCCCTTGCTAATTATGATTGAGTGGTGTATGGTGAAATATAAAATATAAGCTAAAAATAAAACTAATATTATATTATATTCTAATAAATAAACTATAAAAAGTAAAACTTACACAACACAAAATTTTCAAGGATATTCTAACATTTTGTATGAGTTTTCAAATAGAATTCGTCGCTTCTAATATCTACATACATTGTGTAATTGCTAATGTCTGTAAGTATGTACATAACATAAAACGAAGTACTAAACCAAAATCTATTTTAACTGTACACCGTACGGTCACAGAAGAAAGATTAACCAGAACCGTCATAACGCTGTTTTTGTATGGAAAAATTTGGACTCATTTTTTTGACCTTGATTTGCCGAAGGTAAGAGAAAGTTGGGTTATGTATTCTTTGGTTTACTGGTTTTGATTTGAAATAATAAAAATTGAGAATCCTTAACAGTATAGTTAGTGAAATTATTTGTCAAGTTTTGTTTTGACAGCATAATTTGTATTAAATATTCAAAAAATTCATAATATTCGAAAATAATTATACTTCAATGTCCAAAAAAGAAGGTAAGATGAAAAAAAAATTTGATCCACGCAATGTCTATTCTGGTTAATCTTTCTTCTGTGGTACGGTACAATAAAAAAAAACAATTGAGAGAATGCAAAACAATTTATGTATGTATATGTGTTGGTGTTTTGGTTATATGATGATGATGATGATGATAGAACGACAACGATTGACGATTGTAGGGTGTGCTCTAGCGGAGAAAAAAAAAATTAACTCACCCACAAACTTTTGAAATTTACTATGGAAAAGCAGAAGAATTTTCATTGTTTGTGCAACGATTTCGAAACCGGTTTTTGAGGGCTAGGAAGTGATTGCGACTAGTCTTGATTACAGGATTCGTATACAATTCGTTTAGAGGGTCCTCTAGTATTGCTCAGGGCCATTTTTTATTTTATCGATTTTGTTAAAAATTGGTAAGGGGTTTTCGGGTGCTAGAAAGCGATTGCGCTGGGTGTTGATTTCGGGAAAATTTGTCTAGGGGGTTCTCCAGTGGGCCCGGGTGCTTTTTTGTTAATTTTGGCGAATTTGCTAAAAAATTAGTGAGCGGGGGTTTTCGGGTGCCAGGAAGCGATTGCGACGGGTCTTGATAATTTAGAAGGTGTTCTCCATTTGTGCCCAGGCCTTTTTTTAATTTTTACGATTTTGGTAAAAATTGGTAAGCTGGGGTTTTCGTGTGCCAAGAATCAATTGTGACCGGTCTTGATTTCGAAAAAAATAGTTTAGGGGGTTCTTCAGTGGAACTCGGGCTCCTTTGTAATTTTCACGATGTTGGTAAATATTGGTAAGAAGTGTTTTTAAGTGGTATAAGGTGATCCCCATTGGTCTTGATTTCAGGAAAATTCAGACTCTATTTTTATAGTTTTAATGATTTTGTTGAAAATTGGTAAGTATGTTTACCAGTCCAGAGTGTCATCCATTGGAACTTGGGTTTTTTAAATTTTAACTATTTTGTTAAAAGTTGGTAAAGAGGGTTTTCGAGTGCCACGAAGCGATTGTGATGGGTATACATTTTTGGAAAATTCGTTTAGGGGGTTCTCCAGTTGAGCCCGGGCTTCTTTTTTTTAGTTTTTACATTTTTGGTAAAAATTTGTGAGCGGGTGGGTGCCAGACAGAGATTGCAATGGGTCTTGGTTTAAAAAAAATTAGCTTAGGGTCTTTCAGTGGTATCCGGGTTCCTTTTTTCATTTTAACAATTTTGGTAAACATTTGGTAATGAGAGATATTCGAGCGGCAGGAAGCGATCGCCATGGGTATTGATTGAAGTCAAATAGGGTTTTGAAAGGTCTGCAATGGGTGTTGATTTCGGGAAATATATGTTTAGAGGGTCCTCCGGATGGTCGAGGTCCATTTTATAAGTTCAACGATTTTTGTAATAATTGGTGAGCAGGGATTTTCTAGTGTTAGGAGACATTTGCAGTGGACTGTGATTTCGGGAAATGTCGTTTAGTGGGTCCTCTAATAGGCCTGGGGTTCGTTTTTTTGAATATTTTTTTATTGATCATAATTGGTGAAAGAGAGTTTTCGAGTGCCAAAACGCGATAACACCGGGTATTGATTCTTAAAAAAAACGTTAAGGAAGTTCTCGTCCGGTGAGCCCCTGTTTGCTTGGTTTTATCTTACTTTTTAACTTACTACCGGTTTCTAAAACGGTTATTTGATTTTTATTAATGTTGGTTGGGGTGGCTTTATTTCAGTAAAATTCGTTTAAGAGGATCCTCCTATGGGAATTCATATTTTTATTATTTTCTTTTGTTAATAGTAATTGGTTAGATGGAAATTTTCTAGTGAAAGGAAGCAATTGTAATGGGTTTTGATTTCTTGGAAAAATATTTTAGTAGGCTTTCTGGAGAGGTTCGGGTTTCATTTTTATTTTATTTTCTAACAAAGGAAATCTAATTGTTGTTATTGCTATTGATATTGCATTGTGTTTTTTTTTATTTGTTCAATTGTGATTTTTGAGAATTATATAGAGATCATAAATTAGTTCCAAATATGGATCGTATAGGTTCTGTAAAATGGCCAATTCCAATGGACCAAAGCCATTTCTCAACCGATTTCGATAGAACTCGGTATGTACCATGAAAATGGGATTGTAAAATGGGAATATGAATATTATTCTAGTTTCAATAGAATTAAACCATTTCCTTTCAATTGGGATGAATTGTATAGAATGCGATTTGTTTAGTATAGAATGGGATTCAAACATGAGTGTCGGAAATTTTTCTGGAAAATCGACAGTCTAAATGGAACTAACATATTGCTCAATTGAATGAGGTGAAACTCAGTGACATGAACGTGTAACAAACGCTAATGTAATTCGGAACGAGCGTAGCTCGGTGCTCCTGGGACTAGTATATTATTCAACGAGCATATAATGATAGCTGTTATTCACGAAGATGAAGTTTACCGACACGAGCCGATAGACGAGTGTCGTAAATCATCTGAGTGAATAACAGCCATTATATGCGAGTAGAATACGATACTTTGTCCACGACCGATAAAAAATTGTATTTTATTATCGAATCCTTTAAATAAACCTAAAATAATTTCCGTCGACATTCTGACGTCTCAGTTTAATAATAATGAAAATAGCAAGAGACTACTAGATAAAATTTCCAAAAATTAAATTTTTATTTGGTAGTAGTGAATAATAGAAGAAGGGACTACTAGATAAACTTGCAGTGAATAATGGATATCATTATAATTGAAGAAACACACGTATAATGAGTATATTATACGTTAGTCGCGGACAAAATAAGTTACATACAATTTTTCCTTTAACATGAAACTATATGCGAAATAGTACATTGTGTCATTAGGATTAAAAGTGATACTTTGTTTGACGAGCAATTATATTTGCATGCGAGGCGAAGCGCAGCGTAGCCGAGCAAAAGCAAATATTTGCGAGTCAAACAAAGTCACTTTTAATCCGAATAACACATACTATTTTTTCTTCAACGAAGAAATGCTTATTATAAACTAATTATACAAGTAAGTACAAATTATGTAATTAAAATTTCAAAATTGAAAGTAATTTTGTTGAAATATTTTGTGAAACTAAGGAGATCATGACTTTTGTTTGGTTTGACTATTGTAAGTGTCAAACTGCCAAGCTATAATTATAATATTTTTCTTGCGAACAAAATGTTTGAATCAGAAGATTTATCAAATTTACCTCCGGATGTGGTTCAAACAGCAAAGGAAATTGTATTAAACCTATTGCCATCAAAATCACGTAAGATTTACGAGTGCGCATATAACCGATTTTTGAAGTGGTGTACTGAAAAAAATGTGCAATCTGGATTATATTCAGAAAGCGTTCTATTGGCATACTTTGCCAATTTGTCTACGAAGATGAAAAGTTCGACTCTTTGGGCGCAATATTCTATGGTTAAGGCCACATTAAATTATAAAAATGGCGTAAACATCGAAAAATATTCCAAATTGCGAGCATTTTTAAAAAAACAGAATGTTGGTTACACAGCAAAAAAATCGAGGGTTCTCGATAAAGCACAAATCGACTTGTTTTTAAATTTTGCTCCCAAAGAGTCGAACTTTTCATCTTCGTAGACAAATTGGCAAAGTATGCCAATAGAACGCTTTCTGAATATAATCCAGATTGCACATTTTTTTCAGTACACCACTTCAAAAATCGGTTATATGCGCACTCGTAAATCTTACGTGATTTTGATGGCAATAGGTTTAATACAATTTCCTTTGCTGTTTGAACCACATCCGGAGGTAAATTTGATAAATCTTCTGATTCAAACATTTTGTTCGCAAGAAAAATATTATAATTATAGCTTGGCAGTTTGACACTTACAATAGTCAAACCAAACAAAAGTCATGATCTCCTTAGTTTCACAAAATATTTCAACAAAATTACTTTCAATTTTGAAATTTTAATTACATAATTTGTACTTACTTGTAATATATACATTATACATATTATTGTGTCTTCACTATAATATTTTTCTCCTATAGTATTAAAAATACCTACTTTTACACCAAGGATTAAAAGTGTAGCTTAGCAACACACACATTTTATAAAATAGTAAGAAAAAGGCCAACTTTAATACCAAAAAACAGTATTAAAACAAGAGGCTTTTAAGACGTTGGGAGAAAAACGATTATTTTTAGTTACTATCTTAGTTTATTAGAAGAGCTTTTGTTTTGTTTTTATACGAAAATGGTTATGATACATGTAATTTTATTTGAATGAAAAAACGAGTCATGAAAATGTTTATTTCTTAGTGAAAATCGTCTTCAAAAATAAGGTATTTTTGTACTTTAAAATGTTGTGGTTTTTGTAATATACGTCGTAAACTCATAACTTGAAATTTATAAACAATACAATAATCATCTCGTTCATTGCCTCCATTCTCAAATTTGAATTCGAATACCTTTCTGTTGTTATTTTGATTTGATTTTTTGTTTTCTTCACGCTCATTGTATTGATTTAATTTTTTCTGTTTGGCTCTTTTTAATTTATTTTAATTTCGATTGTTGAGCGGAGACGTGCTGTCTTTTTTCTTACCATTAGTTTTAGGTGTGGACAAATCATGACGTCATTAAATATTGAATTTTCTCTTTTTAATACATATTGTTATTGTTGTAGAATGTTTTTTAATTTAATTTCTCCTATTTTATTTTGATTATTGCTGGAAAATAGGGAAATTTGAGAACCTGTGTTTTAAATGAGTAAGACATTGAGTTGTTTTTAGCGATTTCATAAAAAATATTTAACTCGGTTTAACTTTTTATTCATGTTTTTATCATCAATCGAAATCGCGTTTTTTCATACAAACTCAAATAGAATTGATCGGATAGTTAAATAATGACATTTATATTACCCAAAATATTAAAAGTCTGAATGGTTTTAGATGTCTGCTTTTCACCGGTGTGCATGCCCTTGAATTTCTTACTATCAAATAATCCGGAGCTTAAAACTTGGTTTAATCCTGTTTTAAACAAATGTGAACTAGTCACATGAGTGAAAGAGTCATTTGCCAAACTAATTTGCATTAAATATTTCCAATAAGTTCAACAAACAGGGATTGATTCACTGTTGCAAACTTTTGCACACTTCGAGCTTTAGTTGCATTACGAAAAACATTTGCTTCGATTAGCACCCTGAAACATATTTTTTAAATGCAAGATGAACATTTTTTCATTACAGCTCCCAAAGCGATGGATGATGATAGGTAGCCCTGGTTTAGAGCTGACGTCTTTTTTTAGTGATTTTAGTGGATTAAATAAAAATTAGTTTTAATTTAAATAAATAAATATATACATAACAAAAAAATGTGTTAAATCCAGTTAAAAGTGTTAGTGTTCGATTTAAATATAAAAGTGTTGTTAAAAGTGACTATTTAGCAGTTTTGATAAATTTAATTTGTGAAAATGAAGTTTATAAAGATGGCGAGAAAATTATAATTTTTGGTTTCAAAATTAAATTATTTGTGTAATTTTAGTTTCAGTTTAAATGAAAGTGAAATGATTCTGTGTGATGGCTTTATAAGAAAAGCTATTTTAAATGCGCATATACAAATCTTAGGTTTGTTATTTCGTATGCGAAATTTATGCATATAAGAATTGTGCCCCAAAATGCGTGCACTTTACATCAAAAATTAAGATAAGTTTTAAAGATGTCGTTTTTAATTATTCTTGTGTTGATATAAATTATAGTATTGATATTATTACATATTAATGTATATTTTGGTGTATCCCTGTAATTATAGACTCATGTCATATTATTTATTGTGCAATTAAAAAATTAAATTAAAATATTTTCGTTTATTATATAATAATAATAAACAGTTTAACATACAACTTTGATGTGTTTCATTAATATACTCAAAACGTTTATTTTACCGTTTATGTGCAAATATGTTGTGATTTTAGTGAATTTTTTATTGTGCATTGTTTATTTTTGTGAGTGATATTAATACGGTATTCTTAATGCTACAGGGATTTGAACCAGTTTATTAAAGGTGCATCGTTGTAATATAAAGTGATGTGGCCATATATGACATATTGTTGTGAATTTGTGTGAAAAATGTGAATAAATTGATTTTTTTTTATAGTGAATCAACGTTAAAAATTTGATAGTTGATCGGATATCGGATTAATCATGTCCTAAATGTTGATTTGAACGGTTCTACTCAGGTAAGTGATTGTAAAAAAACAGTTAATATGTCTAATTATAGTTATATTAGTTTTGTAGAATAGTGTCTTTGGATTTGTGTGTTTTTTGTGATATTTTTTAATTAGTACAAAATATTGTCACTCAAAATTTGCGGTTCTGTTGAAATGGGATATGACATTTTTAAAGCAGTTTAGACAATTAGACAAGTTTAGATTTCCAACTTCATTTTTACTGACACATATTGCATTTATAAAAAAACCTAGAACAAAAGTCATCGAAATTAAAACTAATTTACAATTTTAGTACAAAGTTATAACAAAATGTTATTTGTCACTTGATCAGAATCTACCCCCTGATATGTTTTAGTACAAGTTTGAGCAACGGTAGTAAGAGTAAGAGTAGACAACATAAATAGATGCATTCTCATTTAGTATGGTATTGTTGAAGAATCTCATTTCGTGTTTTGGATATAACTAACGTTATGCGTAGAGAAAATTTCTAACTGTCCGTGTTTCGGTAGTCTTCTTCTAGTTTTTGGTTATTTGAAAGCTTTAGGTCATTAAATATTTTACACAATTAATTTTATTAAAGTATTTATTATTTTATTATTATAAGAGGTTATTATTTTTACATTAATTATTAAAAGAATTTATTTTAGCTGAACGCACAATTTTACGTCCTTTTTACTGCTATTGTTGTTTACGTCTACTTTTACTTAACTCTTTTTAAATATACACCGCGACAGTGCTGAAGTGAAAAATTATGACTATATGTATTACGTTAGATATTACAATTACGATTAGTTGATATGAATATTTCAACAATCAACTTTCAACTAAGTTATAAATTATAAACTTATAAAATGAACATTATATAAAATAATAATTATATTAATGATTAATTTAGGTCATGATTGATTTTTGGCAATTTTTTTTGTTTCTAACGGTTTTTTTAAAATATCCGCATTTTACATTTCGGATCTACAATAATAAATCTTAATTATTCCAAAATTTACTTTTTCATTAATAAAATGATATTTAACATCGGTGTGTTTACTTCTTTTGTTTACAATCCCGTTTTTAATCATTTTAATATAACTTTGATTATCAATGAATAAAGTTACATTTATCTGTTGATCACTGATTAATTCTTCGATTAGCGATTTGAGATAAAGTTTTAAAATTTATATTAGTCGATAGGTCTTTGTTAAATGTAGCTAGTTTCAACGTGCAAAGTTTAGTCCCAAATATTGACGAGATTCGTCACATTTTTAATTGTGCTTCAGTGGACATTCTTTGTTTCTCTGAGACATTTTTAAATCCGAATATCCCTAATTCAGCTTTGGCCATCAAAGGTTATAATATATTTAGGAAAGATAGAGCGGTACCTGCTCTTAATTATGGTGGTTTATGTATGTTTGTAGGAAATCACATTAAGGCTAGATTAGTTACCATACCTTCTGCCATTTCAGAATTGTTAGTATCGGATGTAGAGTTTGTATTTGTCAATGTTTTCATTAATGGTCGTAAAATCTTAGTCGGTACCATCTATAACCCACCAAAAACTAGTAAGAGATCGTATGCCCAATTTAAAAAATCACTTGTAGACTAAGAAAGTTTATTTAGTGATTTCTCTTGTAGATTCGATGAAATGTATACTATATATCAGGTGACTTTAATTTCGATATACTCCAAAATTCCGGCTTCCCTCGGGATTATTTGAATCTTTTAAATAGTCTTAATTTATCCGTACACAACACTGTGTCACCAACGTTTTCTTGTCCAACCGCTAGCGGGGCAAACAGGGTAACAGAGTTGTAGGGTTAATTCGAATTGCTAAACGTAATTTTTTCAAGGACAAGTTAGACTCCTCTCTTCCTCCCAAAGTTTTCTGGCGTAATGTTCGTAATTTAGGCTTAGGCAGATGCAAGATTAGTTCAAATGGGGATTTCAAACCCAATGAAATTAATAGTTATTTTTGCTCTAGTCTGAACTCAAGCAGTAGTTCCGTCGATTTGTTCTCTAACGCGTTTTCTTATTCGTTTTCGTTTTCAAATATTTCTCGAGGATTTACAATCTGCTATTTGGAAGGTTAAATCGGAATCTTCTGGTCTGGATAACGTCAATTTAAAATTCGTTAAGGTAATTTTCCATTTCGTCTCAAAATACTTGTTACATATCTTCAATTTTATTCTCACGCCCCCTTCCTATCCAGATCAGTGGAAACTAAGTAAAATAATCTCGATCCCCAAATATCAGTAATCCTTTAGAGCTATCCCATTTTCGGACAATTAGCATTTTAAGTTCTTTCTCTAAGGCTTTCGAGATAGTTGTTAAAAATTAAATTCAATCGCATTTACATAGCAACAGTTTAATTAGTTGCCTCCAATCTGGGTTTAGGAAATTTCATAGCACTTCTACTGATGATGATATTAGGCGTAATATGAATAATAGGGAATTAACTTCTTTAAGTTTGTTAGATTTTTCTAAGGCCTTTGATTCTATTAATCACGGAATTCTTTTTAATAAACTCTTATCTCAGTTTAGATTTTCGCTTTCTGCTGCCAAATTGATTTTTAACTATCTTTCTAATCGTTCTCAGGCAGTTTTTTTCGACAATTTCTTGTCTGATTTCCTTCCTGTAATCCATCGTAAACATAAATGGCTAGTAACATCGATGAATTTTGATTCTTAAACAAACATCTCTCTGATTTTAATGGTTCCATTCCTTTGTTAATTAGAAAAGTAGTAAATGTTTTATTCTAGTTTAATGGGGCTTGCTTTGAGACCATGTCCAATTTCTTTTCTTCTTTGATTGGTCCACTGATGGTTTCTTCGTAAGTCAACAATACGTAATCTTTAAATTTTCTGGTAATTTTTTTGTACTTTCACTGCGATGAGTGTCAACTGTTTCCTTTCTTTTTACAATTTTCTGGGTTTGAACTTCTTGTATAATCTCTACGGCAGGCTCAGCAATTTTAAGAATATTGATTATTAAAACAATACTTGATTATTTTATGATATATTTATTATTTAATTTAATAGCTGTGCCTTATAGTAACAATATTCAGAGTTATACAGAAAATCGATTTCGGAGTTTACTCCATCGTCGGTTCTTTAAAAATTATTATATAATATAATAGTTTTTAAGGAACCGACGATGGAGTAAACTCCGAAATCGATTTTTTGTATAACTCTGAATATTGTTACTATAAGGCACAACTATTAAATTAAATAATAAATATATCATAAGAAATAATATCATAGAAGTAACAAAATATTATCACAAAATTAAAAAATGGATATAACTTATTCAGAATATTCATAGGTATATTTTTGTTTTACTGGACTTTCAAAAATTACATCCCTTCAAACAAATATTTTCTCTTTTACTAGATCCCAAAGTCAATAAGAATTCAAGGCATAACCTATGAAATGTTCTTCAACTTTGGCGTATGCTACTGAACCAAATATTTGTATAGTCTAGATAAATAAGGTAGCTTGTTAAACCATAGTTGAGCAGGAGTTTTATCCATGGTTGAGGTAGGACTTCTATTCAGTTAGCTGCTGTACGAACTGCTTCTTCCCACATTTTTTTTTCAAATTCGAATCATAAAGAAGAGTCCTCGAATTTTCTAGAAGAGTCCTATTGAGTCTCTCTGCTTTCCCGTTAAGCTGTGACGTGTGTGGCAAAGTGTAATCAAGAACAATCCCTCTTTTACTGTAATAACCCTTCATATAGTTGCTCATACATTCGCCTCCTGGGCCTCGCCAAGCTCCATTTTGATTTTAACTTCTGCTACGTATTTTTTGACTATGTTGACCATTTTGCTTTTATTATTTTTTTAAATAGGGCATCGTGAAGTGCGTAAAAAAATGATGACGTATTTCTTGTTATTCCAAGTTGAAGATTTAATTGGGCCACAAAGATTAGTGTGAACTAATTCTAGCGGCCTGGATGCTCTTTGTCTTTCTTCATTGCATGGTTGTCTGGTTTGTTTCCTTTTTACGTAGACTCCACAAACATCATCATTTTCGTTTAGATCACATTTTATTCCGCTTGAATAAGCCTTTTTAAATTTTGAAGATTGAAATGGCCTAACTTCTTGTGCCATACGTCAGCGAGGAGACTTGCTTAATGCTTCATTATGTATATTGAAATCAATCAATCAATCAATCAAAATTACAGCTCCCAAAGCGATATTTACGTTTACCAAAACTTCTAAGTTTATCTTTTATAAAATTTTTTATATTTCATACAACTAGTTTTCAAATTATTCCTTTAACCGGAAATCCTATAAATTGAAATAATTTAACCATTAATTTTTAGTGTAGAGACAAACCTTTTCATAATGGTCGAATTATTGAATAAAAAGTACGGAGAGATGTCGTTTGAATAACCAGAAGCTAATTTTGAAAATAATGGTTTATGTTTAGGCATTCTATAGCATTTTTTGCGAAACTACAGAAAGACGTTTAGGACTCAATGTAGCAAACTTGGAACTGATTTATGTATATAATTTACCAAGTTTGCGAACACGTGAATGAGCTGAATATATTTAAGATTTTCACTTAAAAACCTTATAATTATCTAAATCAAAATGAAAACATGAAAATTGTATGATTAATATGAATTAATCGTTGTTATTTTGTAATTTGCCTAAATTGCACAAATCTGAAAACTTAACTTGATGTAAAAAGTTGTACAATCAATTACCTTTACTGTTTTATGTGCAGTAAACAGATTTGAACTTTAAACGGTAAATTCAATAAAAAAAGCTCATAAATATTGAACTACTGTAAAATATTGTTAGTAAAAAAAAAGTTTTTCCATTTTCATCTCTCTGTTGTTGAAATTTATTTGATTTTTATTTTTATAACTTTCTTTAAGATTTATGCGAGATTTTATATGTAGAGAGATACTACATATATGGTACCATTTAACAATTTTATTTAGTGAACAGATAAATTTTATATTAGAAAACTTAATTTAAAATTAAAGCTTCATATACTAGCTATATCCGAGTAGTAGTAAGTTTATAGACGTTAATATATTTCAAATGTCACAAGATTGCTTTAGTCGGACGTTTGTATAAAACCTAAAACGATTGATCACAAAAATTTATTGCAAACGAATAACGCGAAGTGACTATATATTTAAGTTTGTTCTACAAAAACCTTCTTATTTAATGAAATCAGGATTAAATTTCAATTCTACCAACAAAATAATTTTTTTTTGCTTCGGGGAAATCTTGGGAAAGCAGTAAGATCGTTGAAAACAATTTTTAATGAATTTTCAATTAAAATAAATTATGTACAATTTGATCAAATTATCGGAACAAAAATTAATTTATTTATAAATTTGATAAGGGAATCGAAAATAGATTGTTTATTGTTTCGTTATAATGAGGAGCTCTCATGATAACGAAACCAAAAATAATAAACAAAATCGATTTACGTCGTCGACAACACATAAATGAACGAATTTTGGAAATTAATACTTTTCAGAATTGATTTTTCATTTATTTCGTAAATGGAAATTGGTTTTCTCATATTTTTGGTTCAACGTACTTAACCCTATAACAACAGTGTCCTTCGTGTCCACCTGACTTACACTGTACTGGATACTAGCCCACCACTAACGCGCCACTATGGAATATCTAAATTTATTGTGTGGTGGACATGCAACGAATTAAAATTAGTGATGTACAAAACCAGTATAAAAACTTACTTACGATTTCAAATCTTCACCCGGCTTGAAAAGAGTTTCCCAGATATAGTTTAAGGATCTGGCCTCTTCTTTGACACATTTCTTTATATACCCAAAAAAAATTATGGATAGGTTTGAGCTCCAATATTTGGTATTACCTCGGACTTTGAGTGAAAATATAACCGTACTGTCGAGGTGCTCTACCATTCCGTTTAATTGCCGATGATAGTACGAATTTTGTGCGATTCTAGAATTTTTATTAACTCAGAGAAAAATATCGCACAAATGTTTTTTTAACCCTGGTTTTTAACATAATCACTTCAAAATGGAAATTTCAACTTAGTAGGAATTCCACGAGTTCCAAACTGGAATTGATTACTTGCACATTACGTTTGTAAAATTGAAATAAACCCGAAGTACCCTCGCTATCTTTGAAAGTACGCTTATCACATTTTGACAATCACTGCTCAATAAAATTCTGTATAATAAAACTCAGTAATTGATATTAAAAAGAATTTGCCTTATCCCATACTTTTTCAAACTTTTTCAAACACATTCACCTTCACCCGAAGCAAAAAAAAACCGTCTTACTGTCATACATACATAAATTAAAAATTTCGTTTTGATTTAACATTAATAAAACTTCAAAAGTTTTTCTTTGTGCCTAAAAATTTAAATGTTTGGGAGAACAATAAAAAAAAATTGTTTGTCAAAATAAAAATAAAGTTAAAATTAATTGCTGTTGGCTTGGCTTTGGCTTAGTGATGAGGTAATATGCACATATTATTTACGACCAAATTTGTTTTAAAACTTCTACCATTTTGGGATGATTTGTATACAAAATATTTCGCACATTACAAACAGTCACATAGCCGAGATAATTATATATATGTACATGTTTGTAATATTCAGCTAGGTAAGTTAACGAATCACTTAATCGGTACACATCTTCAAGATGTGATATCGCTTTGTGAATATGTCAACGTTGTCGGAGCTGCAATATTACCAATTTTATAACCCGGTGGCGTTGCTTGGCGATCTATGATAAAATGAAATACTTTGGTACTAATAAATTTACCTCGAATCGTTTAAGTTTACCTGAATCGATTAGTTGGACAAAATGCGCTGTATTCTAATTTGATATACCAGCCGAATTATGTCCAAAGAATACAACTATAGTTTTATCATTGACGTATCTTTACAAATAAATAGGGCACTCCACAAACCTTTTTGTCAAAATTTATTAAATCAACATTACCGATGTAGGGGAGTCACATTCAACGAAAACTTAATGTTTGATAGGATTATAGATAACATCATAGCCAAAGCAGACTCAATGTTTGGGTTTATCAAACGATTGACCAGTGAATGTCAAGATAAATCTTACTATTCAATTTACATCAATAGAACTGAAAGTATTCAAAAAAAAAAAAATCCTCTTATTTCTATTAAAGAAAACCAATTGGGATTACGACTATATTCGTCATCATGAAAATGTGGCACGGCTATCTTCATATTGTATAAGAGAAGATGCCAAGGCTACAAAATCTACACCCTTTAAAATATAAGAGTTTTTATTTATATGCTGCCTTTATAGGGAACATTCTTCTTGGGCGTATTGATTCACCGTTCAAAGTAACAATAAATAAATTTTGGTTAAAAAAATTATTTGTTTAATTATTATTAAAATATCGCATGTTATATGATTTTTAATTAAATTTTTATAAAACTTAATTACTGCATAATATCACAAAGTAAATGCAATCTAAAGTTTACCAAAATATGGAAAGGGATAGAAACTATTTTAATTGCCTTGCCAAGATACTTATTAAAATAAGTATGTTTAAATAAATAAGTATAACTTTTGAAAAGGGCCTAAGTCCTTAAGTCACAAGACACTTTCACTCTATAAATCTCCCTATTTAATCATCACTTTATCGCTTTCAATTTACAGTTCATATAAACCAAAAATAATCCAGAATGTTCTGACAAAATAATTTGTAACGATATTCTATATTCTAACGTAAGTGTCACCGTAAAATAAAAATGGAATTAATTGCAACTACGTAACAAATTGAATTAAAATCTGAATTTGCTGGCTAGATAAAGTGGTTCCCCTGCTTTGAACAACGGATCAATATGTCAGACAGGCTAGAGTCATCGGGATAAAACAAAAATAGAGCGATTAAACCCAGTTTATCATATTTGATCCCAAAGTTGATCCCAGTTGATCATATTGTAAATAAATAAAAATGGAGTGTTGAGCAGAAAATAATTCAAAGACATTAATAATAAACTATGTTTGAAACTATGCTCTCAAGCGTCATGGTTATCCAATTAGTGCCTAATAGATTTAGAACTATTTATATAACAAAAAATTGTTTTATTGTTGTTTTAAAATGATTAATTAATTATCAAAAATGTTTGTCATTTAACCAATGATGATGATACTGATTAGAAATTAGAGCATGCAGATAATATAATTTTAATTGTGTCGTAATTTTCCAAAAAAATGTTTAATGTGTTAATGTTGTCGTAATTTTCCAAAAAAATGTTTTTGTCTTAAAAATTTGACGATTATTGATTTTTTAAGGTTAGCGAAAATTTTTCCCGAGTCATTTTGATTAATCAGAACTCAAGGCATATACATTTTTGTATAGACTAGTCATTAATTATGTTGTAATAGATATTATAAATCTTGTAAATTACTCAATGTATTCTCAAATCAATATCAAACTTTTCAATTTTCACAAACATACAGGGTAAAACAAAACTTTTATTTTATTAGTAACTTTTAATGATGTCGTAGATGTCAGTCATATACTTCTGCATTTGCAAAATGTACTTTAACCTGTAAATGGGCTGAAAATATAAAAGGCGAAAAAATTGAACAACTTTTGGTTTAGTTGAGTAGGGTTTAGTTAGTTAAAATTATTTTTTATTAAAAAGTTTGTTTGACAAATAATTCATAATATGTACTATGTAGTACCGAAATGTCGATGAAACAATTTCGGTGTTGCCCGTTCTCTTCCATAAAAGAAATAAATCAAACCTACTCTATGGGATTATAAATCTTGCAAGTACGAGTACATATACTTTTTTTTGTTACATTGTGTTTTGTGGGATGTATAAATAAATTAACAATGTGATACATACAGTTTCCAAATTTGGTGGAATATCATCAGCCGCTATATAAAGAGTATAATCAAGCGTGTTAAGTGATGGCTGTTGCTTTCAACAAATACAGTAAAATCCAAAAGTTTATCGAATTTTAAATTATGAAGTATCGCAAAAATCCTTACAATTTTTCTCAGCTCTTAAGCAATTAGGCGATTAAAGTTGAATTAAAACAGTTATCTGTAATTTCATAAATAGACGGCAATAATTTTATTATTTCTTTAAATTGTCTCACAACTCGAGAGAACCATTCAATTCACTTGATTAATTCAAAAACATCATTAAATTGAACAACTTTATCCAAATGAAATTAGTAATAGGCATTCATGTATCACATAAAAAACATCTTAACAATTTCTATTATTTTTTTGTGTGTTTTGTGACCATTCCAACTTTCATGTAATGATGTCTTATTATTTTGACTCTTTTTTTTTTGTTTTTTTTTGTTTGCATTATTGCCAAAATTAATCAAATGGAAACGAAAGGCAAATCGAAATTCCTAATCTAAAACAAAAAAACAATCGAGTTTGAATGAAGACAATGTTACGCCTTTTAACGTTTTTTTTTTTTTGCTTAACCCAACATGTTAATTTATTCGATTTAAAGGGTATAATAATAAAACCAAAAGGTTTTTGTGTAGTAATTGGACCAATTATTTCTTGTAACCGATAGAACCTATTAATAATCATTTCATTAGCTAATATATTTTTAAATCCCTTTATGAATATGCAAATTATGTTAATTAATACTTTTAACTATTTAAAAGTTGTTTAAATACATCACCTTAAAAATAAACAACATTCATTTGTTAATTTTTTTTTTAATTATTCGTAAAATAAAAATATAATTTCCCCTGAAATGAAAGCAGAAGTTTTCACTCCTTGTCCGCGTTTTGAACAATAAATGTGTGTTGTTCATTCAGTTATGCTCTCCAATAGAATCAATTAAGCTTTCTAATGCATTATTAATTGATTGGGCAAAAAAATTAAGAAAAATGTTCTACTAACGAAAAATTTTGAAATGTAGGTAAGTTTTTGAAAAACAAATTTATGTTTTCATCGATTTCTCAGAGTTTGAAAAATATTAAAAAGAAAAACAAAAATTTGACAGACATTCTACCACATAAGGAATAAATGAAAATTCGTAGAACATTAAATTTCGCACAAATGGGAATGAAAACAAAAAGTGAAATGAAAAGCTCACAAAGAACAGAAGCAACATAAATATTCGAGATATCATAAAAAAATAACTTTAAATATTATGAAAACATCAAACAAATTTTTGTTATTCTTTATATTTATTTGGGTTTCTGCTGCTACTGCAAATGCTTAGACTTTCAAGTTTCTCGTTTCCCTTATAACATGTGGATAAAAAAAATATTTGTTTAGAAATTATTGTTTAAATGTTAGATTATTAATAATTTAAAAAGAAACGTTTTGTTGGAATTGAAATAAAATATTAAAGGATAAGGTCTCGGCTTACTTGTGTGTAACAGGAAATTGTGAATTATTTAAATTTCTAACCGATAGCTCCATCAGCTCATTTTAATTAGCTAGTTGAGTTAGTTAAACTGCATTAATTTTGTTCGGAATTTGTATGCATGTAATTTAAATTTGATTAAATTTTTAGAGAAATTGTTGATTAGAAACTGACAATTCTTCGTCTTTGACTTCAAATATATAGATTTTATTTAAATTCTTTGTTTTCAAGAGTAGAGGAAAACAAACAATTCAAAATAACGAATTCCAAATTTATTCCTGAATGCTACGGTGCTAGAAGATTGATGTTAAAATTACATATTTATCTAGCACAAACAAATTAATCTAAATGATACCTACATATTTGGTTGGTTTTGTAATACCTATATAAAAAAGTAGAGACACAAAATATATAATGTTATAGGTGTTAGAAAGATTCAATATTTTTCTTTTGTTTTTATCTTGATTAATTAAGTAAATGGAAAAATTTGCCATTCGGGGCTAATGAATATCCCAAACAGCAACATTAATATTTCTGTTGTTCCAATTTATCAAGGTAGAAATAGAAAAAATGTTTCGCCTGAAATTTATGAGCCTTAAACCAACATAGTTTTTATGATTATGTGTTACTAGAAATTAATGATGAGAAAACACTTGACTAAAATGAGATTTCAATTTTTAAAAGAAGTGTATAAGATAGCTTCTTAACTATCCAAATATTTAGAATTATTTTCACTAAATTATTTCGTTCTTGTCAAATTATTGAAAGCATCGTAAATGATTAAAGCTTAATTTTCAATTCATCATTACATTTGTGACTTTTTTGAATTAATTTCTCTAAATCTTCCTAAAAATCTTTCTAAAATAATTCGTATTTTTGCCTTCAAAATGCTAGTTTAACGCGGCTTGGAGTACGTCATCGATGTCCAAATAATTTCCAGGAAGCTCTTTTCTGGAATTTGGAAAAAGGAAGCAATCACTGAGTTGTGAAATCTGGACTGAGTACCCAATTATTTTAAGACCGCATACCATCATACGGCTTATTGCAATTTTGGGTTGCATTTGCAATTCGCCTTTTATCAGTTTTCCTTTCCTTTTGCGCTTGACAATTCTTTCCAAGTCCCAAAACATTGTTGACATTACCTTCCCAGCGGAAGCCTCGAATTAAATTTCTTAGGGGTTAGATCACCCTCTGTACGCTAGTGCATGGACTTCTGTTGAACATTTTTGGTACACATTTTCCACTTATTTTTGACGCAGTTATTCTAGTTATTTAGTTTTTTGTGACCGTCCGGGAGGTATCATCAACTTTTATGACCCTTTCATGGGACGTTTACATGTCTAAGTAACTGGTGCCATTTATAGATTATTGTTTTACCAGGACAAGAGTAATTATACTGATTCCATTTCACTTTGGATGTTTAAAATAGTTTTTCCCTTGAATTAAAATTATCGTCAAGGGCTGCTGTGGGATTCATCACAATAAATTGAATTACCCCAACACAACAACAAAATACCTATTTCTTCCACAAAATTTTATTTTTAGTTTTTAATATTCAAATCACCAACCGGTTTCGATCAAATGATTATTTTCAAGATTCCGTTGCAGCATCTTTTTATTTTAATTTTCCCTGATTTATTCTAAATTCTTCTGCAATTCTAAATTCGATATTTTTGAAAATTACTCTGTAAAATAAATACTTTTTATTAGGTCTTTATTTGAATCAAATATTGATTAAACGAATTTGTGTAACACCTCCAAATTGCATGCCTTTTTATTAAATCAGATTCCAATCATGATTTTACTTTTACCTCCGTTAACATATAACTAATCAAAATGTCAATCCTCTATTTAGTGATTACGACAAGGTGATAAAAAAAATACGTTATAACCTCAGGTTGTTGCTAACATCAAACAGTTTTCAATTTTTTTGTTTTACTTTTATGTTTTTATACATTTAAAAAAATTTATTATCTATTTTTGAATTCAATTGGGAAATCAGAAATGAAAATGACATAAATTTTTTAGAACAACAAATCGTATGGTTGATTTAGAATCGTAATTAATGAGATTATGCGTAAAGTGAAGGATCACGTCTATAATTTATTACACATTTCCATCAATGATTCATATTCTTAAGGAGGTTTTAGTTTGCAGAAATATCCGACAAAAAAGTAAACTACGACTCTAAAATGGACCTTTTCAGAAATAATAATTTTTTGTCAAATTATAAAAATAAGAATTGAAATTATTATTCTCATGGGGCTAATACACAAGTAAAAAGTAGTACGAACTTAAAAAAAAACTTAAATAAAATTTTCCCGTTCTTCTTTTTTCGGTTCAAAATTTATATGAAATACAATCCTTTTGGGAAATTTACTTAGATCTTAAAGAAAATTGTTTTTAGTCTCACCATTTTAGGTTTTGTTTGATTATTTGGCTCCAAACATATGTATGTATGTGTGTAAACATAGGAAAACTACGTGATAATTTGTAAGATAAAATACGACAAGAAAATTTAACAAAAATTCTCTGTTGTACAATTTAAGTGTTTTTTAGTTTCTCTGTAGTGATTCAACATTTTTAAAATACAATCCATCTCAATCAAAATTTTTCACACAGTCAATCGTTTTTTAATCAATATTTAAAATATTCTTTTTTACATATTCTGTATAAAAACTTACTTTTAAATAAATAAACTTTTTATTTAATGTATTTGAATAAGTAATAATATGCATAATACATTTTAAACATTTTTGTTGAATAAGAATTTATAAGATGTATAATAAATAGTATACCGTAATACCATAGGGGTTATAAAGGTTTGCACAAAATAAAGTAGGTACTAATTTCTGTTTCTTAAATTATAAGCAAGAGGCTTTGCTTATGTTCAGGGTATATTTTTTTATGTGATCTTCTTACAGGAAAAAGGTGGTAAAAACTGTTTACGACAAATGTTACTTATTTAAGGACAAATGTTTTAATAGGAAGTTTTTTTCACTTCAAGTTTTTCGATGGAAAAAGCAAAAATATTAAAAACGTTTATATAAATGTTTTCTAAACATCTTTAACAACAACATACAAGAAGGCTAACAGTATTAGATAAATATTAGTATCAGTAGTATTACATAAATATTATTTGCAGAAATATTTAAATTAAATTAAGTCTAAAATAAATTTTTCGAAATTTTATTTTGAAAAACAAATCAAAGTTGGCTCTAACGATGTAAAATAGTACTTGCTAAATGTATCTTTAGTTTTACTAGTCCACTTCAGATGTCTATAATTGTTTATCGAAAAATACGAAAAAAAAATTATTTCATCACAAAATTTTCAGTCGTTCGATTCGATTATACCAATATTGTGCTGCCATCATTGTAATTGACTTGGTTGTTACGAAAATTTTTTAAATTTTTGTTTAAATAAACCAATTACTACAAGAAAATGAAAACGATTTTCTTAACCGATATTCAGTGTACCTTGCAAGTTTCATTTAATAATGGCATCAGATACACAATTTTAATCGTTATGATTATGCCTCAGGTTTTGCCAAATCTATTCTTGGACATACATATGTATCTATTTGTTAAGATTGAGTTTGCCTCATTAATTAGAACGGGCCTCGTTGTCATATCGCGTATGTAATTTGGTGTTAGTTCCTTGCATTGCGTTTTGGAACAAAATTTTCAAAAAATTGTGACTTGAATATATTAATGGTTCATTCGATTAAGGCAATTTTGTTGCACACTCGATCTTAAATTACATATTAAATGGTAATTGTACTTAATTATGTCATAACTTATATTTATGTTGTGTTTTTATTTTTATTTTGGTATAATTTGCATTATTATATGACATTTTTCATTTTTTTAGAAATCTGTTTTTAAAACGATAAAAATGCCTATGTGCTTAGATCGTTAATAAATTAATAAATAAATAAATAATAAATTAAATAAATAATAATATATGTGTGATGAAATTTAAACATTTATGAAAATATCTCAGAGATCGTAATTAAAAATCTGTAGCGTTTTCATATGACAAGTTTGATTTTTTCCTCGTTTCTAAATCCTTTATAAAAGCTTCGTTATTTAGACTATGGCTTTGTATAATCTAGGTTTCTTTGTTTTAAGGCATTAAATAGCATAGCATAAAGAACAGTTTTTGTCTTTAAATCTCTTTTGACAATATTCTTTATGAAAAAGTCATTATTTATGACAATAAAGATATAAAAAGGTAATCTAGAATGCAACACACATTTGTTTGATAATATATGTAAATGTTTCGAACACCTACAAATTTTTAATTTTGGCAGTTTTTAAAATTGTATGCTCAACACGTGGATAGTTTTTCTCGGACTGCAAGCTTCCACCTTAGAAAGAAAAAATAGTTATCGTTATTTGAACCCGCCTTGACTGATAGTCAAAATAATGCAAAGAATTCATTTGGTAAAGCTAGAATAAAAATATCGATACAGAAAGCATAAATATATTACGCTTAATTCGATCAATATATGCCAGGGCCTTGTTTTTTTTTTGTTATCAAAACTTGTTGATTTATTTAACTGAAATGGAAGTGTGTATTGTTTTTCATAACTATTTTAAAATTAGTTCTTTGATAACGAAATTTCTAAAAGTAACTTAAAAATAGGGATGACTTGTCGATCGAAATTCGTTGAGTAAGGCGAGAGCTTTGGAGGTAATTAATATTGATTAATTTTTTATAAAAAGCGAATATTTTAGTTTTTCATGATTGTAACAAGCAGTAAATGATATAAAAAATATTCAATTTGGTTATCCGTCCTATATTGTGCCATGGCAACGCTCGAAAATTATTTCACTGAGTTAGTGATTTTATTTAAGCCAATAAAAGTCGAGGACGCCATTTTGTATATTGTATAGCTGATTATTTATAAAAAAAATTATTGATCACAATATTAAATTTAATTTAGTTCATCAACAAGTTTCTAAATAGCAATCAATAAATTTATTAGGAAAAAACGGGACAATTAATTTTCTTTATTTCCATTATCATCATAATTATTAAAATACATAAACAAAAATTTGCAAAAGAAGAGATATGTATATTCTTTTCTTCCTATTTTTTGTATTTTTTCAAAGCATAAAAGAAAATTGTTTAATAATTCTTCATAATTATTGTGTTTGTTCAAGCCGAACTTTTGAGATAACTGAATTGTGTGATATTCGCCTAATGTCTGGTTTGGACACAACTTTTATTGATGAAACAAATTGAAATTATATACTTTTTAGATCACTTTTTTCGTTTTAACTAAAACATATTAAATCTTCAAATCAAATGTTAAGCGAATTGTTACGAATACTGAAACTTAAATTCCCTTCGATAATAATTTACAAAAGTGTTCTGTTGAATTCGACACAGTAAATTCCAGTAGACAGGAAGCAACGGATATATGTATAATCAAAATTCTCAAACAAATAAAAAATAAGATCCATTTTGTTCCATTTCTGGCTTTGAATCATAATGCTGACAGTTTAATTTTAATTCATTTTACTTAAATCTTATGTACATAGGTATTAAATAAAATCATTTTTCATTTTTGTATAATTTCATAATCAGTGACACCGATCTAAAGTTCGAAAAGAATACTGTTGTATAAAACGGGTTCTTTTTTGTGTATTTTGTTTTTTTTTTTCATAAAAATGACAATCAACAAACTATGGTATTGTTATTTCTAACAACGAATATTCCAGCAACTTTGCATTGATTCAAAAGGAAAAACGAAAAAGGTTGAAAAATATAAGAAAAACCTTTTTTATATTTTCTTTTTTTAATATTTTAAATTTAAACAAACTTTAAAAAAAAAAAAAATTTTTGCTCATACATATTGGAAAATAAATTTTAAATTAAATTAAATATTTTTAGCCTTTCTGAAAAGTTTTAAATTTCATAATAAAATTTGATGATAATTAATTAAGTTTTTCTTTTCACTATAATAGCTATATGTACTCTCGTTCGGCTTGCCATTGACAGTTTAAAAAGTTTCAAAACTATATTCTAAATATAAATGTAGTACCTATATACAATATATGTAGTATATACATACATACACATATATATATATATATATATATATATATATATATATATATATATATATATATATATATATATATATATATATATATATATATATATATATATAGATATATATATATATATATATATATATATATATATATATATATATATATATAAATAGACAATAAAAAATAATTATTATTTTATTTATGAGATTAAAAACAAAATATAGTTTTCCATAGTTTAAATCTAGATAAGGGAAGAATTTTCATAAGGGTTAACAATGAATATTTAAATTTATATTAATAGATTATCAATATTTATAATACTTATAAAATCTAAATGAATAAATCTTTAGTGATTTTTGTGCAGAGATAAATAATATAAATACATAAATTACAAATACATATTCATACATAACTAGAGTTAGAAATTTCGACCAAAAAGTTAGCTAGTCCGGCTTCATTTTGGATATTGAATGAAAAATATTAAACTACAGCAATATGTTGAGTTCCACTATTCAAATTAAAACCAAGCAAGTTTAACAACGAGGCAATAAATAATTGCCACAGAATCTACAGGGCGCCACCGCACACTGCAACAACTTATAAAGGTGCTAAAGCGACAATTTTATAGCCTGAATATCCAGATAATTTGGAAGAAGGTTTAATTGAAAAAGGCTAAAATTTAAACATGTTGATATACAGGAAGGGTGTCTTGTAACCTGCGAACAAACAGCATAACAACCTTCCGTATACCTGTCTGAATTAAAATATGTGGACATTTTACCGAATGTAGTGAACTCGATTACCGGGAGAGAACCATTTAATTATGTAATTGTTTTTAATGTTTAATTTTGTTATTTTTTATAAATTTCCTAAATAATAATTTGTTAAATTACAATGTTACTAATGCTAGATTTCACAACAAAATAGCCAAATCAACATGTGAATTCCTCAATGAAATTATTGATATATTTGAAAATAAGATCCTGCCCAAAATGGAAGAAAATGATAATTTGTGCATCGTGGGAGATTTTAACTTTCCAAACTTAAATTGGAAACGAATTGACGGAATACTTGCAACGTTTGGTAACACGGCCAATACCTCTTTGGTGATAGATTAATTTTTTGATGTCATTTAAATTTTTAAAATCCAAATTTTAGTATGAAAGTTTTAACAAATATTATTAGGTTTTGTTGTGACAAAATATTTGCATTTTTAAAATCAAATAAGAATATCAGTAAAAAAATCTAATCACATTTAAATTTCATTGGTCATTTCGTGAAAAATGAACTTAATATTTTCATAAAATTCGAAATATATAGTACATTATATTGTATGTTTTATGATTGGAGTTTCTAAAACTACCTTTTTAGATCCAAATTCAAAGTTAACAAAAAACCCGTTTTCGATTCGCTTCATATTGAAATCTGCTATAATGCACATAATATTAACAGTAATATGTATACCTAAACGACATGCGTAGGTATATATTTTGGTGGTGGGGAAAAGTATGATATTTATTGTTGTCGGATACTGTTATCTTTAAACAAAAATATTTCCCCATCTTCGCAGAAATAATCGCCTAAAATTATTTATTTTTCTAGTTATGATAAAATAAAAAAAATATTAATTGAATAAACTTTAAAAAATAAATTTTCGGTAGAACTTTTTTATATTATGTGATGAAAACTTATTTGCTTTTCTTATATTCGATAATAATCGAGGGTTTAATAATTAAAAATATTTTTTAGGATAAACAATAAATGGATTTACATACTCGTATATACAAAATGAATATTATGCTCGATTGATGTAGGTTATCTCCTCTACTGTATCAGGCCAGACTACCTCTGAGATTAATTATTTATGGTCAATTAAGCTCATAAAATAGATTAAATTTAACAACATAAATTATTTCGAAAATTTTAATATTTATTTAGAGATTATTACCAAAAAAAAAAAATTATGTTTACACAAGTAGTGTTGGATTTAAATTTATTAAGCTAATTAGGTATTATAAATAAAACAATACTTATTCTAATTAAAGAATTTTTTTTTGTTGGTACACGGGCACACGCGATAATAGATTTCAATTAATCTAACGATGAAAAACATCATCACATAAACAAAAAAACATTAGATTAATCATTCCGCTTGTCTAAAATTTATGTTGTTCATTACATAGAATCAGAAGGAATTCGCCAACAACACTTCAAGAAAATGTATCAAAATATGTATATGAATAAAGATTCGGGTATTACATATTTAGAAAAATTAAAGAAAATTTTTTTTTGAGCGGAAGAAAACGACTTTAATGTTTTTGTTTTTGTTTTGGTTAAGGTAAAATTAACTGTCTTCCAGTTTATAGGTCATAAAATAAAATAGGTACATCAAAATAGCTAGTTATGTTTATATGATAATAAAACAGAGATATGTTTTTGGATTTTTTCTGGGAGAATTTGGAAGTACATAGTTGAACAATGTCCTGAATATTAAATATTGAGCTTTATTGTCCTGACAACATTTTACAGATAAAAAAGAACATTTTTTTTTTTTGAAGTTATTATAATCATGTAAGATTCTTTCGGTTTTTTATAGACAAAATATATTAAAAATAATGGCATTCACAACAATTTCGACTTGTTAATCAGAAAAAATGAACAGGCCAATCATGAGTAGACCGAATTGTTTGTTTGTACGAACTTATCAGTACGAAACCAAACTACCACAGAGAAAGCTCAAGAAAAGTTTTCATTTTTTGGAGTCGACACACTTCGGGTTAAAGTACGGGTGGGATTTTGATGTTTCTAATTTTTCCGGTATATTTATAAATGATTGGCCTCTTCATTTTTTCTGATTAACAAGTCGAAATTGTTGTGAATGCTATTATTTTGAATATATTTTGTCTATAAAAAGCCGAAAGAATTTTATTGATTTAATACAGACAAACTTTCTCTTTCTATAATCATGTAATAACAAACTTAACTTTCGTTTGTTTGCAAGTGCTGAAGAGGCTATATCTCAGTAATTTTAATCGACATTTATAAAGGCTTGTGGCACATAATCTTCGTCGTTTAATTTCGGTGTATCAAAAATTTATTTTATCTAGAAGTATTCGAAGATAGATGTCGTTCTAATAACATTTCAGCTTCATTATTAAAAGATTTCACAATGTTGGCAATTCCTTCGGATTTAATGAAATTAGCAGAATTTTCACAGAAATGGAAAATAATTAAGTCACACCAATTTTCAAAAGTAAAACAAGAAATGATGTTTCTTGTTAAAGAAGGATTACATCAATATCTATACGTTACCCTAATTAATTGAACAACTCATTTAGATCTTAGGTTCCTCGGTTTATCTTATAGTGTCAGCATGGTTTGGCAACATTAGCAAATCTTGTTGAATTTACCAGTAACACCATTATGGAAATCGAAAACTATAAGCAAGTTGATGATTGTGGCTCCATCCGACATTGTAAAACATTGGAAGGCTTGTTTAGGATCGGTTTCTCCAAACAATTGTTGATTGGTTTAAATCATATTTGAGTAACCGTATTTAGTAGGAAATAAAAAATCAGAATTAATTCATCTACCTCAGGGATCCCACGATGCTCCGACCTGAAAATATTTTATTTCAATTTTAACTCTTATTCTTAATATTATCTTTGATTTTATTTTTTAATTTAAAATATTATTTGTTTAATCGAAATAGCATTGTTTCTTACAATAATGTACTCAAGTCAAATAGACTTTTCTGAAAATAAATAAACCAAAACCAAAGAAAAAACGATCAATGCTGCTCTAAAGAGTTGTTAAAATGTCTAACAGAATAAACCAACATTTTTGTGTTTTATTCGACCAATTTAAAGGAAACTTTTCAGTAAAGGATAATAAGGGCTGAAAATACAGACATGTCATTTGGAAGTTTTATTTATTTTGGAATAAAGAAATCATCTCTTCCAAGTTTTATTAAACAATTCAAATTACTAATAAACGTTGTTTTAAATTTTTTCCAACCGAAGATAAAGACCATTTTTTGGCACGTGAATCATCGATACCTTATCAATTTCAATTGGTATCTCGGTTTTCTCACATACCGTAAACTTAAAATCTTTTAGTAGCACGGCTAGACCGATTTTAGATTGAATAATGCCGTATCGCATTCCCATACAATAACGTGGCCCTTCGCCAAATGCTAAATACGAATATTGATGTTGTTTAATCTTTTCATCGTCTTTAAATCGATCCGGATCAAAAATCTCTGGATTGGGGTAATATTTTGGGTCATGGTGAAAAGCTAATGCTGGTATTATACATCGAACACCGATCGGTATTTCTGAACCATTCGGTAAGGTATACTTTGTAGTTGTAATACGATGCAATGTGGCGGCCGTCGGGAAAATACGCTGGCTTTCTAAAATAAAAATTAAAAAATTGTCAAAATATGTTAACATTATAAAATGTTCCTTTACCTAAAATAATTCGTTCGATATATTCCATTTCATTAATCCCATCATATGTAAATTGCTCATCATGATTCTGATAAATCTGACAGATTTCATTTCGCGCCTTTTCTTGTATCTCCACATTTTGTGCCAAATAGTACATCGCAATTGACATGGTGTTCGATGATGTTTCAAATCCGGCAAACAAAAACATATAACATTGTGCTGCAATCTCTTCAAAGGAGAGCTTGTCAGAGGTTTTTTCTTGATCGTCATCCAAATTTCCGTGATAATGAAGCTGCATGAGCAGCTGCAAAAAATCATTTCGCACGATGTTATGCTTCCGCCGATAATCAATAGTCTCTCGTATTAAATCCATAAAATATTCTGTCACTTCTTTATCGTGTATCCGAAGGTTCAACCATTTGGCCTCACGGCTGAACAAAAATGATACAAACATTTTCATCGTACGAAATTTCGAGAACCGGAACATTTTACTTGTGACACGGCGAAATTTCGAATTTGGATCAAATATCGAATTAGACTCAACACTAAAGACAGCACTGGCGATCGCATCCGTTGTAAATCGTGCAAATAAATCGCGTATCTCAATAACATCATCAACGTTGTAATTGTTTCGTCAACAAAATCACGCAATCTAGATCCACAATTCATGATTTTTTTTTTTTTTTTTTTTTTTTTTTTTTATATACATACATATTTTAATTGGGTGCAGAGCGGACTTATTAACGGTCCTAGCTCCTTGTAACTGTCAGAGCTTCTGCACCCAATGCGCGATCCTTCAAGTAAAGATTAATAGCTACCTTAAATTTATTCATTTTGTATTCCTCCGGAAATTTGAAGTGTATTAGCGAATTCCACTTTTTTGATGTTCGATATACAAATTCGCGCTTAATTTCTTCAGTTCGAGGTTTCGGGAGCTTCACCGTAAACCTATGTGCATTGGTTGTTCCTCTTGTTACTCTTGTTGTTGTAACGAATGGTGGTATTTTCTCCGATAGTTCTGCAGAACATTTACCATGTAAGCATCTGTAGAAGACGCAGAGTTCTGCAACATCTCTGCGATGCTGTAAGCTGTCTAGTTCTTGGGTAAGTCTGGGATTCCGTATTATTCGGATAGCGCGGCGTTGAACCCTGTCCAATAACTGGAGGGTGGTACTAGACGGACCTCCCCAAACTTGACAGCAATACTCTATACATGGTCGGATGAAGGTTTTATATATCTGGAGAACTTGATGCGATTTAAAAAACCTTCTGCATCTATTTAGGAACCCGAGTTTTTTTGAAGCTGATTTAGCCAATGCAACAATGTGTTCATTCCATTTGAGTTTGTTACTTATTTGAACACCAAGCAGTCGAATTGAGTCGCAACCCACAAGGATATGGTTTTTTACCACAAATGGGTAGTCGTTGCGACTTTTTTTACGTGAAAATGTGCATATTTGTGTCTTTTTCTCGTTAAATTGCACTAAGTTGTTGTTACCCCACTCAAATATTGTACTTAAATCGGAATTAAGAGAAGTTACGACTTCTGACCGTTTATTATTTAAATCTGTAATGCTAGGCTCCGCCTCGAATGAAATAGAAGAATGCAATGTGGCATCATCTGCAAAGCTATGGATAGGGTTTACAGTGCTATCCAGCAAATCGTTGATGTATAGCAAAAACAGGGTCGGTGACAAAGGTGATCCCTGAGGGACTCCGGCATTTGGGGAGTGCGTCGATGATGATCTCCCATTAAGTACGACGCTGATTTTTCGGTCATTGAGATAGCTTTTAATCCACCTGGTGGTCATCGAGTCCAGCCCGTATGCCACAAGTTTACAAATAAGATTCTCATGCCATACCTTATCAAAAGCCTTGGATATATCCAAAGCGATTGCAAAGGCCTCTCCGTGGTGTTCTAAGGCGAGATTCCATTTGTTTGTGACGTACGTCAGGAGATCGGTCGTGGATCGGCTTTCACGAAAGCCGTATTGTCTATCCGAAATTAGTTTGTTAACTTCAAGATATTTAACTATATGTTGATTGATGCATTTCTCAAAGACTTTAGCGATTGCATGATACATTAATTTTATTTTTGCCGACGAAAAGGTTGGGCGAATTTTATCGCGGACGAATTTCCATTTTTGCCCCTCAAGTGAGAAGAGTACGCCAGATAATGGATCAGCTTTTTCGTTACAGTAAAAACCACGGTCCACGAACGAATTAAAGTCTTTAACTAAAATTTGTTTAGCAAATTCAGGCGACAGTACTAAAAATAATGGTTTCGTAAGGAAATATAGTCCCACCATATCGCCATGGTGCTTTAATTTATAATAAAACTTCTGCATAATATATCCAAAATGTATTTTAGTACTGATAATTTCGAGTATATTCCCCCATGGTATGATCGGTGGTGCAAATGGTACCTTTCGAGATTTCCAAAATGTGTATGCCCTCACCGCATGCACATAAATCACAGTCACAATTAATATAATGAGGCCTAATAATACTGTTAATATAATCATATTGCGCTCTATTAACTTAACGAGCGAACTTTTTTTTAAATAAACTCACTGATCGAGCAAGAACAAAAAAACACTATAGCTATTAAGTTAGCTATCAGTACAAAAAAAAAAAATTATCGGATTATTACGAAGGTGTTAGAATTTCAAGTGTATGTATGCATGCTTGATTAACTATTGAATAATAATGTTATTGTACTTTGCTGTTGATAATGCATTCTGAAGTGGGTTTTTAGAAATTATGTATATTAGTTTAGCATCAGCTTGTTTTTATATTGTAGTTAATAAAAATTTAATGGGGTCGTTCCCGTACTTTACCTTGTGATTTTCGGGTTTATATAGTATAGTAATCCCTCGATTGCTCAGCCAAGTTTCCGATACATTTATTACCCGGGTTATCTTCGATTTGACAAACAAAAAAATCCCGGATAAAAATCAATTCCAATATAGCAAGTTTATTAAATAAAACAAATTTTTGAAAGGTAATTTTAATTCGTTTTGTACCTTAGAAGAGCGAAAAACCCCGCTTTGTCGATTTATAATAATTCCAACTTAAATAGAAATTAGAACGTTTTTCAAACAGTTGTGTCACCCTCAGGATTTTGTACTCTCGGGATGATTTTGTACCCTTAGGATTTTAAAACCTTCGGGATTGTGACTCTAGTAACAAGTTTGCTCTCTCGATTTGAAAGATATTCTATTCAAATGATGATTGGTTGTTTAAAGGAGGCGTGTTCTCTTTGACTTACCTATATGATAGAAATTGGAATGTAATTTCCAAATATCAAATATAGCTACTTATACAAATAAAAAACAAATTCATTTTTAACTGAGGTAAAATATTGAAGAGGCTTCAAACTAGACCAAAAATAATTCGATCACCAATTTTCTTGTGTAAATCGAATAATTTTTTCCTCTGTTGCAATCATCGCACGTTACTCCAAACTGTCAAAATTGCCATTTTACTGTTTAAATTGAATTGTGTGAGTTCTGGCGGATCCCTGAAGTTTTTATCATGATATAATATAAGCGCAATTACTAAAGTACTTTTTCGAAGCACTAGAGAGTACCTTTTTGGGTTCAAATCCACTTTATTTTTGTGAAAAATTGCTTTCGTATGTAAAGTTTACTTATTAACTTAGATGAAAATTTGTGTGGCTTGGGGAAATAATCATTATATTAAGTCAATCCTGAACTTAAATTTTACTCCTATTATTCAAAATTTAACTTTGTGTCGTAGAGCCCTTTTGTAAATGAAGAGGGCATTCAACTGGTTTAGGTTATTATGTGTATTAACCATCGTATTATTGAAAATAGATTAAACATCCGCCATATATGATTAAAAAGTCTTTTGATATTAAAATTGTTATTGTTGGTTACTAGGGTGCTTATGTACAAGTAAAGGGTCAGTTTCACAAGTTATTTGAACTTTCACTTATCCTAGAAAGCTTGCAACTCATGTAATGAAGTCTCCACGTTTTATAAATTTGGCTTTTTAGTTGCACACGGATCCATCTGAAATTAAACTTTTCTCGTTATTGAAATCAGTTGTTTATAAAAACACCAAAAATGGGGAAAATATCAATTTGGAACGTCATGGAAAACGACATAAATAAACCTAGGTTGACATATTCTAACCACCACTTTTCGCTTCGACAGAATAACGGCATTCTAGTACTATATTATTTTAAATTTTTATCAAAGGAATACAGTTATTCAGTCAGAACTTTTTTAAAACAAAAAAATAAAGAATCTCCAGGAAGCGCGGAGACAAATAGTGAAATTAAGAGGGAACCAGTTAATCAGTAACAACTTTAAGTAAAAGTTCGATACACAGAAATGCATGTCACTAACCAACGAATCTTTAAGAAATTTTGTTTAGTTCAGCTTTCACTTAACAGAGCGAAAATTAACGCGCAAACTGAAGAAAATTTCAAATTTCACCATAATTTTCATAGCACAGTTTTCTTTAACCTAATACATTTTGATATTCGCAGTACAATTTTAATAAAATGCATTTGCCAGTTGTTATTATGGCCGATGTTAAAAATTCTGTAAGGAAATAATTTCGTCAAATTACGACTGATTAGCCCTTTACATGTTGAAGCGAAACACGACACAAATTTGTTGATGTAAAGCTAGATTATGTTGATTTTAAGGACCTAAAACACGGCAGACTGGCCATTTTTCGACATGATTTTTTTCAGCAAGTACTACACTCGATAGCAACTATCTACCTGCAAGAAATAAAGATGATTTAATTTTTCGAGATTTTCGCTAAACACTTTTCTATTAGGATTCTTAAGTGTTCTTATCTAACCAATATTCGTATGGCTTGATTTGTCTGGAATTTTTTTCCTTCAGAATTTTGGGAAAATTTTAAGGAACATCCAATGGGTTCAAAACACAATATCTATCTGATATACACATTTGAGAGTGTTCAAATTCTTGTGAGGTTTATTATCCCCACGATAATAGTGTATGGCCGTTATGACAAGGAACGCCTTATCACTATCCATCGTGCTTCGCATCTTCTTCGCTATCTACTAAAATGTAAATAAATACTTTGCACATGTCGGGAAGATGAAGGTGAAAAGGGTGTAATTGATCGTCCCATTTATTGTATTTGGATGGGCAAGTTGATGCTACAGAATGAGTATAAAAGACGGCTGATTACTACTTTCGAGAGAAGAATCTTATGTGTGATTGCTCAAAATTCGACAATGGTTCCACTTACAGAGTGCTGATTAATTTGACTTATCTATTTGTATCAGGCAAACACCTGAAAATAATCCATACAATTTTCAAGCCAAACTTGATTTGTTATGATTTAATTTTTCACATTCGTTTTTTGTCAAAGGCTAGTACTTTTCTTACAGTGGCGAAATTCTTAGTTTATGAATACTTTTGTCAATATAAATAATTTCTGTAAAGTTGCAGCTATAGAATTTTTACATTTTGTAAATAGAGACATAAATTTATAATTAATACATTATTGATTTATGGTAGATAGTGATCGAACACTTTTTGAAGCTTATGTCCGTGTTAACATTTCAAGTTTTCCTGCTGGATGTGAACTTCATTTTACATTTTACAATTGGAATTTTTCTATTAAACTTAAGGTAGAGATCCGCACGACGTGCTTTCACAAGTACTTTTACAAATGTGTCAACATTTGTGACAATTTTTTATGGCCACATGTTGTGCTTTTGCTCTTGTGATTACATATGTTTCCTCACATATGTAATTTTCGAAAATGACTTTTATCCATTTTGGTATGTTTTTATACAGGGTATAACCTCAAAAAATTAAACAAATGTCATCATTAACCATGGTTTTGACCGTAATTTTTCCTTTTTTTTATTTTAATTGTCAGTATTAATGAATCTAAAGAAATCAAAGTCGCCTGGTCTTAAATTAATCTATCGCCGTCCGTATTAATATTGAAAAACACAAATGTTTTTAATGACCGTGTGGATGTGATTTTCAACTTCACAAATATTTTAAAACACACTATAACTGAAAACCCATCGTGCGGATCGACCTTTATAAAACTGTTAATGGTTTTAATAATAATAATTCAATTTTTGTTAAAACCTTGTTTCCGATTAATGTAAGCAAATTACATTTATTTTCATTTGACGGTTTAATCTTAAACAATAATAAAATGAATTAAAAACTAAACAATTTATTTATTTATTTATATGATTCCTAGCGACATTATATACAAATTTACTATTTCTAAATTTGACGTTTACGCAATGTACAACAATTTGACAGTTCAGCCATTATTCAGGCGAGTTCTCAATTTATCAGTACTAAAAATATAGATTTTATTTTAAATTTTTTTTTAATTGAAGTGACATCTACACTAAACTTTAGGAACATTTAGCCGATTATAGACCGTGTTTTAGTACATCAGCTTCACATATATTTTTGCAAGAGGCGCTAGTCCGTGTACAAATTTGTTTTTTATTTTTTTATATGTAATTTCTGTAAAAAAGTCCAATAAAATTCCAAAATTGTTAATTAAAATTATCTTTAATAAACGTTGAAGTTACATTAAAAATACGTAATACTATTTTTAACATATTTTTTTAAATTAAATAATCCGTTGACGCTTTAATATCCAAGGAAATTACAAATAAATATGAGGTAATTTTTACCTTTTTTTGAGGTTATATTCGTTGTTTAGAAATTTATTAGCAACAAGAGCAAAATTTTATATTTAAAATAAAGAAAATATTAATAAGTTGCATCGAAAAATATAATTAATATAAGCTTTGGCTATAAACGTGTCAAAATTAGTTTTTTTAATTTATCGTTTTCCTGGATATTAAAGGGTTATGGATTATTACCTTTTCAAAATACATCTATTAATCTACTGTTAATTATTATTATTACTTTAAACTTCATGTCGTGATATTTTTTATTCGATTTATCTCAATTTTATTCTAGCTAATTTCACAAACTATATTCAGTCACACACCATAGTCCTTGGCACTCTCCACACCACAGGTATAAAGAATCAGATTGGAGCAATCCCTCATCAAGCAAATATAAAGTTCAAACTTCGGGTTAAAAATAGCAGAAAAGACGTTGATTTAACATCCCTACTGACATACTTTGGCTTATACGCAAATGATTTAGGTTTATCACCAAATTGATCTGGAACAAATTTATTCTGATTTTGAAAATATTCCGAATCATAATGAAATTCTAATAAGGTTGGTAATATTATGTGAACTCGTTTTGGTAAAACCCCATCACCTGGCAGCCGATAATTCTTAAACCAACTCGGTGCAATATTGAAAGTGGTGGGTACATACATATATTCATAACGATTCCAATTCCTATTCTAAATTATTGTTCGAATTAAAAAGTCTGTCAACAAATTTTTGTACCAGTAAAAAATCATGGACGAAAGTTGCAAATTTCTGTTATTTGGCGGGTAAAATACTCACCAACAGCTGGATCGATAATACTGCCATGAAAATAATGAAGTATGTATTAATTTCGCCATTTTTAATGTTGTTACTATGGCTATTAGTGTTCCCACCAAATTTATTCCTTCTACGTCTTCGGATTATAGTTTGTGTTAAAATACCGGCAAAAATTTGTAAATTGGCACAATATTTTCACTACTGATTTTGATTGATTTAATTCCATTAGCAACCAACATTTCTCTAATTTTATTTCGAAACATAATTTTAAAGTTTTCGGTACGATCAAATCTTTAGAGCTACGGTTCGTAGTTTCTTCCTAACTAACATGCACAAAATATATATTTTGTACCGTAGCGTAGTTTTTACAAATATATCCAAATTAATATGTCGAAGTGAATTTTTTTATAATCTGAGAGCACAGAGAATAAGTAGGGCCACTTGACATTTCCCAATTATTGCAAGACGTAAGAAATACAGTTAAACAAAGAGCCATCCGGCGATCTCACACACTAAAATGAAACAAAATCAGATTTTCTATTACAGTTCTATTTTAGTTAATCTTACTAATCTTCAGCCACACACCATTTTTTGGAACATACAGCAAACCCAAAGGGTCGATTTCCAATGGTACAGTTCGATCAGAAACTTCGAATCGATAATTTCTTATTAAATGCGCCAAGCCTACTTTTGACTGCAGAACACCAAACCTTAGTCCAATACAAATTCGCGGTCCTTCACCAAATGGTAAATAGGCAAATGGGTGTCGTTTACTTTTCTCTTCATCAGTAAAACGGTCAGGATCAAATATATCAGGTTCCGGAAAATTTTCAGGATCGTGATGAAAGGCCAGCGTGGGTATTACAAGTTGAACATCTTTAGGGATAGTTATGCCACCATTAGAGAATGTGTAATCCTGTGTAGATATTCGATGTATCGTTGCAATTGGTGGATGTTTTCGTAGAGTTTCGGATACAACACGATCTAAATACTCTATGCCTTGTACTGTTTCGTAGGTAAACTCGTTATTTTTATTGTAGGCGTTATTGAGCTCTTCGCGTAATTTATCTTGGACATTCGGATTATGAGCTAATTCGTACAGTGCATATGACATGGTAGACGATGATGTTTCAAATCCAGCAAAGAAAAATATGTAGCACTGTGCAGCTATTTCATTGAATGTCAGCTTACCTAACTCATTACCATCTTGGAGTTTCCCATCATAATACAGTTGAAGTAATAATTCTAAGAAATCTTTTTTTTTTGTTCCAAATTTTTTTCTCACATCAATCGTCTCCCGCAATATATTTCTGAAATATTCCGTAACTACTGGAGATAAAATCTTGAGGCCGAGTGCTTTTGCTTGTTTTTTAAATAAAAATGTGAAAAACATCTTAAGACCTTGAATCTTTGAGAATGAAAACATAATTTTTCCTATCTGACGAAATTCCGATTCGGGATCTTTGATTGAATTACAGTCGACACCGAACGCACACGTTCCAATAATATCCGTAGTCAAGCAGGCCAGCATTTCGCGAACTTCTATTTCTTGTTTGGTATCGATATGATCGATTAATCGTTTACAAATTTCGTTGATCATGTGAAACATTTCTTTTAAATTTTTCGATGTAAATGTCGGGGTTAACTTTTGCCGCAGTGTTTTCCATTTATCACCTTCTAACCAAAACAAATTCGCAGAAAGGGGATCAGTTTTTTCATTATGATACAGTCCACGATCATAAAAATATTGAAAATCACTCACTAGTATCGTTTTTGCCATTTCTGGTGACATCACCAATAAATTAGGCTTGGTAATAAAATACAAGCCGAGCAAATCCATTTTCGAATGATACTTATCATAGAGTCCTTTCATTATAAAGGCAAAATGTAGTTTAGGACTTAATATATCCATGGCGTTGCCGAATGGGAACACTGTTTCGATCGATTGTACTCCATTTTGCCTCCAAAAATTCCGATAAAATTTTTTTGTATTGAAATAAATCGACAAAAAGACAAGAAAACCGATTGCTAATAACGATGCCGTAATCATTTAATACCGCACAACAGAACTTTATGTATAGCAGCGAGCTTAATGTTTCTCTTACTGATGTCGAAAATATAAAAATCTATTTTGAATCACACATGCGCGAAAAATATCAAAATTCTCGCGAGTGTGTTTACGTTTTACGATTTTTTTTTGTTTCGCTAATAAACAATTTTTGTTTGTTTAGAATTCATGATTTATTCCCACATATACTTATGATGCATGACATACAGATACTACTTTATAGCGATGAAGTGGCGGGGTCAGATTAGATAGAAACGTAATTATAATTTATAAACCTATTTAAATTTACTTATAACGTATTCTAGACACATTAATTTGTAAATTCCCTACCCGGTACTTATAAAACACCGCGTATCGCGCATCAAAAATTATTCTTCCATACTAACTTGTCCACACATCTACACAAACAAAAAATTTGTATTTTGTATCCGACAAATTTTAATTATCGATATACGCAACTTTTCGCGCATTCAAAATTTCAGTATAAAATCCAAACGAATTTTATAAACGCATTTAGTTGGTTTTTGCTCGTGATGATAAGTTGAATATTCGCGGCATCGTTTAAGGTGGATATCAGTTTTAATTGCGCGTTGACAAATCTGAGCAAATATTATTGTGACAAAATTCGAGTGTGCAAATTTATATTAATCAAATTAGTAAACTAATACTAAACATTTTCAAATTCTAAAACTAATAAAACGATAATAGTAGCTTCAATAATGTAAGTATAAAGAGCCCGCAACTATTCTGTGATGATTGGATCGATTTAAATGTGTGTAAATTTATTTAAATCGCGATAATTAGGTGTGATATATGATAATAAGATTATACGCTTGAATATTTTGGAAATTCCAATATTTTGTCGTGACACGGCTCTCGTTTGCTTTTGTTTAGTTTGCAAGTATCATGATCCTAAGAAATGTGGATTAAATAGTTTCCAATTAAGGGTAAGAGCTTATTTTCGAAATTCTTATGTTATTGTCCTATTTCAAATTTGAATGTATAATATTCCATAGTTTGACCCTACGGTTCGAGAGATCGGTTAAATCGAATTATCGGAAACTAAAGGATGACGTTTTTGGAGGACAACTTTATCAAATTATCATGAAGTAATTGCATTAAATGTTAATATTATCAAGATTGAGCTGGCCTTTAATTGGTTAACATTTGACGTTAATAAGATTGTTAAGATAATATTATAAACTGAAAAGTTAATATTTTGATAAACTTTTAGAGGTTTAGCGAATTGTCAATATTGATGATTAGAATTGAATTTATTAAAAATTAACATATTTACCACAATTTTTAGGAATTAAATTTGGGGACTGCTTGCATCCCATTTTCACCTTCATTAATTTTTCTTGGCCTCTGAATACATTTTACTATAATTCCAAAGTGTGACCTGTGACATACTTATTTCAAAGCAATTAGATAAAATTTATTTCGGTTCATTCGCAGCTATACACAGAGGAGCCAACCAATTTTGTTTACACACAAATAAGTCATTCGACTAATTCACGGTCATTCGTCTAAATTTGGCTATGGAGGAAAAAAAAAAAAATTACAAAAAAAAAGAAAAAATTTATAATTAATTTATCATATGTACATATGCATGCATGAATCATAAAAGTGTAAAAATCATTTTAAAATAATTTCGTAATTTTGTTAAACATCTCGTTGATATGTAGTTGGTTTGTGCTTTACATTGTCTTTTAAAAATGTAATAGCTTTAATAAAACTGACCCAATCGGTGACCAAGGCAGCAACAGTAATAAATTACGGTTTGGTTCATCGTATAATACAATAAAGTTACTTCTGCTTATGAAATTCTAAAATCCTAAAGAAATTTTTGTAATATTTTGATTATTTAACGTATCAGCTTCCTGTAGCTGCTAAAGGCTTTCCGAATCTACACTGTTCCGGAGCGTCATAGTAGGCAACGGAAGCTTGCCATTAATTTATTTTTTATTATAATACAATAAAATAAAAATTACGCTGTCTCTATTGGTACAGTATTGTTCACCTACACTAGATACGCATTTGAACCTGAACATTCATGATTGTAGAAGGTTTAACTTTACATAACAAATAACTAATAATAATTTGGCTTCAGTCCGCTTAACTGTTTCGGTTTCTCACTGTCCTCAAAACTACAGCTTTCTCCTCGACTGCCAAATAATGTGATGTTGTTTCACAAACAATAATTCCTATTTAATTGAAATATAGCAATAATTCTTATTTGTTTGGCCTACGGCTTCGATGACTTTGGTCAAGCCTCCCGCATGAAATTGCAACACCACAGACCTTCGCGAGTTCTCTCTTTAGAGACTAGAGATGGAATTTTGGAAGGTTTTGCTTGGTTATCTCAGTTTTTAATCTCAGTTTTTAATTTAGTATTCTACAAAGGTTAATGTTATTCTCTTAAATATAAGGAAGAGGAAAAATATTCGAGCCAAGCTTAACAAGGTCTTGTCCAAAGTAGAAATTTACTAATATAATAGACGCATGTGCCGCGTTAAGTTTAATTTTCATATAAATAAATATGCTGATATGTCTAGCCTTAGCCTTACTTTGGAATTTTTACAACAACAATGCCATAATATTTTAGTCTGGAATGAATAATTTCATTCCACTGAAATGTAGGTATAGGGGTATTTTTTACTTTGAGTGTTTGATGCATGGTGCAGGTCAAGTTGGAGATAAAAGCTCGAATGTCAAACATTTACACAGGAAACTTATGTAACGCAAGCCGCAATAAATTTAAAATAATCAATGGTTTTAATTAATTTATTAAATTTATTTTAAATGATTGTCGTTTACAAAGTGTTAATAAATACATTTTAACTTGAATTGGTAAATATTTTTCTAGTTTAGTTAAAAATAAATTTAACTCTAAATATCAAGCAAAAGGTGTGAAGATACAATTTTTGTTGTTTTATAAAGGCAATTTATTGATTTTTAATTAAATTAATTCTACTAAGATTATAAAAAATAATTTATATGAAATCCCTTACACATTATCTGGGGGTGAACACTGAACTAAACGAAAACACATCCTATGGAAAAATTCTCTTCTTCACATAGTTATAGCGTTTACCATTAGAGTAAAAATATTAAATATATTTAGTTTTATGAGTTGGTATTAAATAACAATTCTCAATTTCTCGATAAATCAGAATTTTAAATTTTGTTAATTATCATTTGGAATTATTAATCCACACCTCATCTTGCACAATCTATTATGAATGAGCCTCTAGCTCAAAATAGATTGTGTAAGTATAAGGTTGGTGTTTTATTAAAAAAATTTGTAAAGAAATAAAGAAAGAAATAAAATATCCCAAGCACACTAAAATCAGGTTGTGCATGGTAAAAAAAAAAAAAAAAAAAATATTATACTTTATTCAATAATTTGTTATCACTATTTTATATTTGTTAAAATTCTAAATAATAAATGATATTTTTAGAACTTGGTGCCAACTGTTCAAAGTAAAAAAAAAATTATTCTTGTCTCTTACTTTGGGCAAAATTTCATTCCTCTCCGAACAGGAATAACTTTTACCAAAGTAAGGCGGCAATTATTTCCGGTACAGCTCTAAAACGTTTCATTTTAGTTTGTTTTAGTAGAATTGAATGATACAAATCTGGCATGACTCGATTGGAATTTTTAGGTGGAAAAAGGGGATGAATTTCTTAATCATTTAAATTTAACTCTTCTGACATCACTCGCTAAAACAGCGATTGTGGTTCGCAACCACAACGATAATATTACAAAATATCTAAACATATACGTAAATATTTTGAAAAATGGTGTAAATAACATACATGGTGTAATTAAATGAAGCTATTTGCAAATTAGGTAAAAACATTTTACAATTAGATTGAATTTTAACAAATTAAATGTAACAATTTACAAATAAATTGAAACCATATTATATAAATTTTCGAATGTTAATGTTCATTAAGAACAAGAAATGAATGATTTGCGAATAAGCGATAATGAAATTAAAGCGGAGGGTATTTTCCCAAGTATTAAGAACTAAAAAAACATAAAAGTTCAATTAAGTAAAAAATGTCATTTAATTTGTAAAACCTATGTTGATTGATTTAGTGTTATCAAATTTGTCAACCGCTATTGTACTGATTAGACGAATTTGGTAAACTTTAAATCCGGATTTTCGGTATTCAAAATGTTTATTTCAGTTTAGTTTAGTAAGTTAACAAAAAAATTTGATTTGCACATTGAACCTGATCGTGTCCCACCTACTTTTTCAATGTAAAAGACATTAAACGTTTTATTAAGACTGCTTCTAAGAAAAGAAGTTTCCAAAATGGGAGCTGCACCGTTGACATTCTCTTGTGGCAATATTACAAATCTGTCATTAAATTTTTGTTGACGCTTATTGTCAGTTTATTAAACCAGGCCCAAATTGAAACGAGGCACATTTCCGGTTGAATTGGCTTTGTTAAAAAGCAAAATTACAGAATTTGGGCTGAAAACAATCCACAACAAATTCAACAATTTCCAAAACGTTCAGAAAAATTTCGCTTTGTTTTGATTTATGGTTTGGTGGTACAACAATGATGCAGGAGCCATATTACGGTGAATAGAATTCGTTACAGAGCAATGATCAATCAAATTTTGTTTCCAGAAATTTTGACCGTTACACTTTTTTTAAGAGAGTTATGTGAAGTCGTTGGGCTATCCTAACAAACCACAAACAATTAATGTGTTATAAGACAAAATTGAACGTGCTATCACTGAAATACAGTATAATTTATGCTTCGATATATCTGAGAGATTAAATGAAAATTGGATCATTTAGATCTAAACCATTCGCTGTTTAGCTTAACAATAACATAACATATTTACATAAATTAAATTAATTTTGGAGCCATAAAATTATGTTTTAAACCTTGATCACCTATAAATAACCAAACATTTGTCGTCACGTTGCGTCGCCTCTAACCATTAATATTTAAATAAAATAAAATAATACAAATATTACGTGACAGAAGAGGTCTTTTAAACCAAGACAAGTTTATTGAACGATAGAAATTAAATTCAAAAGTCAGTGGCTGTTTACTGGCTAGTGCAGCCTAATTTAAATCCAATTCAATCAACTCCTTTTTAGAAAAGTAAGTACTTCAAAGTAAACGTTGAATAAAGGTAAACATAGCATTGTTTATCTTGAAAACCATGGTTGGCGTTATATTCAACGCATTACTGTTACCTAAACTCTTTACCACAGATGACAAAATGAACACAAGCTCTTTTAGTTGCAATAGCATCGTTATATAGTACTTGTAACATGTAACTTGATCCAGTTAGTAGAAATTATGGTATTATCTATCACCATAATCTCGCGTGAGGTAAGTCAATGATTAAAGAATGCCCGATTTAGTAGAAGGAGGTAGAAGACGAGTAATGGGTCAGCCACAAAATTGTTTGTACTAATGCAAATAAGTCTGTACGACATACACTAGAAAACATGATTTAGATTAATTACATAAATTAAATAAATTTGGGATTCAATAAATCGATAACTCGTGTGAAATTTATAGTGAGACAACACTTTAATTTAATTTTTTTAATTTGTGGTTTAGTTCATAATTGGAAGAAATGTGTAAGGCATAATTTAATCAAATTTGGCAAATATAGTATTCGCTCTATTGTGTGTCACTTCTAATGATTAATTGCATTTATTATATAAATATTTATCGAAAATTTTTATCGATTAACTTGTTCATCGTGCAAATGGCTTAAGTTGTAATATAAACTATGCCTATTTATTTAGCACACACTTGAAAACTTCCCCTTTGATATCTTGCTTGTTTAGGGCTATTTCTTTGAAATCATTTGCGTTATCTGTTGATTACGCATTACACGATCGTATTGTACTGAAATCGATCATAATTGCTAATCTTATCTATTTGCATTCCGCTTTTATTTGGTTAGACATTGCCTCGATTCTATGATAGAGTTTAAACTGGGAATATGTAAACCGTTCTATAACATTAACCTTATGTATATACTTAATATTTGTTATTATAAGAAGCATACACGCGTAAATTATTTACATATAATCACCTATAGATATCTGCTATAGCGATTTGGTGTATTTATTTTTATTGGTTAGAATATGGTATCAAATCAAAATATTTCCTTCAAACGTCTAACATAAAGATGTTCACAGACGCAAGCAGTTTATTCACGTAAATCGCTTCATTTGAAATTTTATGTGTAATTCCTTATTTCGAAGTTTACTTTCAAGAGGTAATTAAACAGATATTTTCTGCGCGCCATTTTAAGACTTTTTATAATATATAGTATTGTACAAATATAGTAATAGAAATAAATTAATAAAAGATAAGGTAAACTATTTTTCTCAACGTGAATCATTGTATTATAATATTTATAATTTCAATCTTATGCACATTTTAAGTAATTATGACTTACGTCATAAAATTAAATAATTGGATATATATAAGATAGTCTCTGGAAAATTAAAGGTGTTTCATTGCATTCTTCTGCTAAGTAATAACCAGCAGAAACCGGTTTCAAACCGCATCTGGTAACCAATTGATGTCACCTCTCTGTAAAATTAAGCGTTCATTGAATTGCTAATCGATAAGCGATCATTTCTTTTGGATATGTGCCTTATGTCGCAAAGTATTTTAACTTCGACGATATGTGTACATATCCATTGAAAAAAAAAGGAGCCACATCGCTGAAATAAATCACTACAAAACTAGCATCAAGTTGCAAAGGGGTTTTTATAACATCGCGGAGCGTTGTTGAATCAAAAGGCTACCTTATTCACAATTCGACAAATTGTTTTCCTATAGAAGGTCGATTATTAGGAAAAAGTGCTCCAAATAAAACTTGCATTTGTAGTATTTAAAATATTTCTGCAGGTTGCTGAAGTGAGAAATATTTTGTAGAAGTCGCTGAACTGTAACTGTTTATTTCATGATATTATCGGTCAACCATTTTATAGAATTTTTCGGCGTTGGAATACCTTACAATAACGATAAAGCAATGTTATGTTAAAGTTGAGAATATAAGCTAGCGGGAATTTTTGCAATAACTCCGGTGTTCGGTGAAGATATGCTCTGTCACCGTTACTCCTAATCTTATGTTGGAATACCTCTTGCATAAAAAATGAACACCTTAGGACAACGTCTTATATCGGCAGATACATCTGCGTAATTGGACTGCATGGAAAATAGAAGAATGTTTTAGAAACCATAGCGCACACGGACAAAATTGGTGGCTGGTGGTATTCGACAGAAGTTATACGTCTGATCCGGAACGGATAGTCCAGCAATCGCTGAAAGGCGAGCCACCCTTTGATAAGTGCAGAGATTGTTGAAGCATTTTCTAGTTCTAGCATTGTCCTGATGTTCCAAGAATTCTCTCCTTGATCGAAATTTGACACGCTTAAATTAATATTTTGACTCGAGATTATTTCTATATTTTTGAAACAAAATGTCAAGCATAATTGATTATTTAGTTTATCGTGCGGGGTCACATTTCAATTAAAGAATAGCTACTCGATTGTTTTCCATAATCAGCATAAACAAACAGTTAAATATAATTTTTAATGGTCGCCATAACCAAATTACAATGAAATTTTAATAACCCACCAGTTCTCAGAAATTAGGGGGCTTGAGTCAAAAGTTACTTGATAAATATATTTTTATTATTGTAGATTGTTGTTTTTAAACTGAACAATAAAATTTCGTTTCATTATCTAAATACGTGAGTGATACCAGCAAATGGCAATTACCTCAGAACATGATCAGATAGAATTCGGGTAAGCGTCATATTTATTAGACTGCAGAGCCTCACGTATTAAAAAAAAATATTTGGGTAAGCTACTGTAAATGATAATACATTTTTTAGTAATTCTACAATTTCGTGCCTAGTCATGCTGCATTCTTAAAATTAATTGTAAACAAACATCAATCTTATTTAATCCTTATACTTATTTCAAGGTATCTACAAGTTCAAAATGCGTTTTGTGTAAATAAAATTAAAAGAAATTCTTATCACTATCTCATAGATAATTTCAATATTTTTAATCAAATTTCATTTTATTTGGAATTTTATCGACTAATTTATCTCTGAGTCACGTATAGCCGATTAATACAAAAACAATTTTTTATGTCTACTAACACCGATCAATTATCACACACAGAATAGTCGAATATATATTCAGTATATCGTCGCAAGTGATCTAAAAAGCGTAAAACCTTTGTCTTTTAATTTTTAGTATTGAATGAATCGTGTACGAAGCCACTATCTTCACAAAACACCAAACTCGCGGCTCGGTATACTTAATTACAAAAAAAATTGTTTAATTCCACCGAACCATGTGATAGTTTATTAATTTTTAATTAAAATTAATTTATGTGTATTTTAATTATATAATTAGTAAACAAACAAATAAAAAAAAAAATGTTTTTGGTAATAGTTTTAATAGTAGTTTTAAGTATTTATTTATTATTGTGTTGTTTTGTGCGGCGACGTTTTTCATATTGGAAAACACAAAACATCCCATATATCCAACCGATATTTCCGTTTGGCAATGTTAAAGGTATTGGGACGAAATACCATAATTCTGTATTGTTACAGAATTTGTATAACGAATTAAAGGGGAAATATATTTTCGGTGGAATTTATATGCTTATATCACCAGCTATATTGGCGATCGATTTGGATTTTGTTAAGAACGTGCTGGTGAAAGATTTTCAATATTTTATGAATCGCGGTGTTTTCTTTAATGTTAAAAATGATCCATTGACGTACAATCTAGTCACTATAGAAAACGAAAAGTGGAAACATTTACGAGCTAAAATGACACCTACATTTACATCAGGCAAAATTAAGTACATGTTCCCGACCATTGTTAGAGTGGCTGAGGAATTTAATAGTTGTATAAAAGCGGAACTTGAAATTAACACCGATATAAACATAAAAGAAATATTAAGCCGATTCACAACCGATGTAATTGGAACATGTGCTTTCGGGATTGAGTGCCACAGCTTGAAAAATCCCAATGCCGATTTTCATCAAATGGGCCGAAAAGTATTTAAATCACCACGTAATTCGATTATTGCGAGGTTGTTTATGGGTTCGTTTCCTGAATGGGCTCGCATACTAAAAATGAAATTATTTCATGATGATGTTATCGAATTTTTTACAAGTGCGGTTAACGAAACTATTACATATCGTGAACAGTTTAATGTGCACCGCAACGATTTTATGGATATTTTGTTGCAGCTAAAAAGTAATCCGGAAACCCGGATGACCAATTTAGAGATAGCGGCCCAATGTTTTATATTTTTCTTAGCTGGTTTTGAAACATCATCAACTACAATGTGTTGTTGCCTCTATGAATTGGCACTAAATCATGATATTCAGGAGCGAGCACGAAAAGAGATTGTTGATACCATCGCGAAACACGATGGTAAATTAACATATGAAGCCATTATGGAGTTAAAGTACTTAGAACAAATAATTAATGGTAAGTTTAATTATATAGTTATAGGGGCTAGAGTATTGTACATTATTAATATAATTCTATTCCAGAAACTTTACGGAAATATCCACCCGGAACTACGATAATTAGGATGGCCAAAAACGATTATAAAGTACCAGGTACAGATTATACTATCAAAAAAGGTCGAAAAGTATTCGTACCGGTGTATGCGATACACCACGATCCGGAATACTATCCAAATCCAAACCATTTTGATCCTGACCGTTTCACTGATACCGAAATCAAAAAACGTCATCCATACTCATTCCTCCCGTTTGGCGAAGGGCCACGCCAATGTATCGGCCAACGGTTCGCCTTAACCCAAATCAAAATTGGTTTAGCGACAGTATTGTTAAATTTTAAGATGGCAAAATCTGATCAGACAGCAGTACCACTAAAAATTGCACCAAATAACCAGTTTTTAACCGTACAGACGGGATTATGGTTAAAATTTCAGACACTTTAATTAATTTTATAAAAAATTACTAATAAACGTGACAAGAATTTAATTTTACTTTTAACCATTTTTAATACCAAATAAACCTATTTTTTTTCTATAATTTTATCTATATTTGAAATAAATATACCGCAGTTAAAATCTATAAATAAATGGTCGCTTGAGGCTTCCTATAAAAATATTGTTCTCGCTTTACAATTTTACGAATAATTTTTTTGTGTTTCATTCTGTATTTGATTCATTAATTGTATGGTGTTCATTTATCATAATGAGAGTTCCCTATCACCTGGAACATGAGCCAATTTGTTTTGGTGAAATATTACATCTTTATTAATCGTTATAAAGTAAGTAATATTTTTTTAGCATTATTTTTTGTACAATGGCAATGCTAACAGCCATAATATTGAAAGCTTTTTATTTTAAATATTTTATGGCGAGATTATTTTATAACATTTTAATTTTTTAATATACATAGAAAGTTTCGTAAAACCTTGTAGTAAATATTAGGTTGAAGAACAAAATAAAGTATAGTAGCGACCGACGACAAAAAATTTTCATCAAAATTAATTGCTAATACTAGTATATATTGCCAAGAAATTTAATTAATTACAGGAAAATAATACGTTTTTGAGCCTAATTACTCTTTGGGCGATTTTGAGGGATTTGGCCGCTTCATGAAGAAGTTTCGTAACCACTTTTTTTTTAAAGATAATGAGTGATTAAATCAATGATTTTATACTAACCAGGCGTGATTTTTTCATCACCCGCCGGGAATCAAACCCGGGTCCTACGGAGCTTAGTTAATCAAAAGGAATAAAAATGGACCATACCATAAACAGGAATATCTACATAATTCCGAATTTGAGTCAGACTCAATAGCGGCGTTTGATTTGGGAAAAATTAGGATATTGTGGTTTGTCTGACAGTTTGTTGTTTTACTTTTAAAATTTTCCTTTGGAAAGATATCCTTTGGTATTTATAATATTACGAAGTGTTTCGTCAGTTAATTTGAGACTAGCCTCAAATTATTTAATTCATTATTTTAATTCATTTTATGCCTTAGAGAATTGGGCTGCCGCCACAAGTTCCCGCTTTTGATGATGATTTTTTGAAATTCTGACATTCATAGAAATTAGAACATTTTTAAAAAATTATAATTTATTAATAACTATTCACATACTAAAATAGAAAACTCCTCAAAGTTGCTTTTCATTAGCTATTTTAAAGGAGAAGAAACTGTCGGGAGGCCATAATTATACCCTATATTATTATAATACTACAAAACCATATATGCATTACGTACATAACACATAACAATAACTTCAAAGATTGTAAATTTGTAACAAATGATTCTTAAAAAAATATCTTTTCTCAAAACAAACTTAGTTTTTCAGGTACAACGAATCGACACAAGCATAAATAATATAGTTATTGATCAAGCTGAAAAGATTAGATAATAAAGAATGTTAACTGCAGGGCGGAAAGAAATTTTAGTAATTGACTTCCACCATTCGGTTCGGCAATACAACATCTTTTGAGTGGAGATTAAGCTGCCAGTTGGACGAATTCTTGCGATAAGCTTAAGATGCCAATTGACCATCTATGTCGTGCTGAATAAACACAGTTATCAACATAACAACAAATAAAACTCCCTAAAATATGAATTTTTCATTCCTATTGAGGGGGGACAACCATTTAGAACCTTAAAAAAATCGATTTTTTTTTTTTTGCTTTAAAAGTTACTTTAATATGTACGTGTACGAAAAACTTCATGACTTAGGCCAAAACGCAAAGCTCTTGTAAATAGAGCCAATTTCCGAGACTCCCTTTTATTCTACTCCGAGAGCCGCAGGTATAAGAACTAATTTCAAAAAGATCTATTTATTTCTTCCTCTTCAAAAAAATTCCTAAACATCTGCTCAATTTCGGTGTTCTAACTGGTTGTCCCCCCTTAAAGTAGTCTCTAGATCTATCAAAATTAGACAAATTAAAATGTTCCATGAGGCTATTCCGAGCACAAAATTTCAGCTCTTTAGGACTTGTGAATGTTGGTTAAAAAGAACCTCAAAGAAGTTGAAACAAACAGTCAGAAAGATTATCAAGGTTCGTGTCAAATTAAATAAAAGGTTGTAAAAACGCACAATGCGAAATAAAATCGATGTTTAATATTTTGGTCTTCAGCTGTTCGATTCCAGTTCGAAACCGTGCAGACGAAAAATGCACAGGAACACCTTGTGAAATTACAAATGTAGCGGCTAACTAAAAACTTTTTTCGAACTCAATAAATAAGAAAGTTCCGAGGTCACGACAATATTCATTAGAATGCGTGCGTTAAACATTTTGTTCATTTTGTCCGAATGTACGTACTAAAACAATCAACTGATTAAAATAGTAGTTGTGAGAGACAACCGTCAGTACTCAAATCACAAACGGCAGTATGTGTTTAAATTGGTTGCGTGAACATGCTGTAATTTGTTGACTTGCATTTCATTAGTGGTTCTTTTCGTATTCTGTGTAATACCTATGAGTTTGTGTTGATGTCAGTGTTGTTTTTTTGTAGGTTGGCGCTGTACATATTTCGAGTCGATTGGTTTTCTGATTTCTTTTATATGTTTTTAACCTGACTTCAAAATTTTTATCAGTTTTTCCGATGTAGAATTTAGGTCAATCAATACATGTATTCTTATAGATTCCGGTGTCTATGGGTTTATGTATGTTACGTTGTTTGAGTCGATTCCCTAATTTGTTATTTGTTCGTTTTGCTTGTGTAACGTGATCATCATATTCTGTTGTTTCTTCTAAATGTACCTATGTTTAATGATTTCAGTTCTTCTGTATAGTTCTGATTGTTCATCGGGATCGTGTTTAGTTTATTTATTAAAAAGTTGAACGTTGCCATCTTATGTTGGTATATGTTCCGTTTCCGTGTCTTTTCTGTATATTTTAAATGTATGGTTGTTGCTAACATTTGTTATTGTCAAGTCTAAGAAATTAACGGCTTTGTTCGTCTCTAATTCTAGAGTGAATTTTATGTTCGAATGTTTGTTGTTTATGTTTTTGTGAAGATTGCTGAGCTGTCTCCTTGTGCCGTTAAATAATATTAGAATATTGACCAAGTATCCGTGCCAGTAGCTGATTATTTGGTTTTTGTTGTTCGATTCCGTTAATATTTGCTGATTTTCAAAGTGGTTCATGTATATGTTAGCTAAGATTCCTGATAGGAGATTCTCTATTGGATGTACATCAGTCTGTAAATAGAATTTGTTATTATGTTGAGAATATAATTCATACCTAAAAATCATCTATTTCACTATGCAATTTTTTTGTTATTTTTGTTATTAATAAGTGATAATACAACACTGTTGTATTGTCGCTGTGGGAAAAACGTTGTTATGGCAATAGCCTACTATTTATTATTTTTGGCGATTTTTATTAATAAAAATAAATTCATTAGAATCAAAGTAACACACAACAAAAACAAAATTCTTATATAACTATTCTTGCATAATAAATAATTGTTATTACAAATATAATCTTTCATGTTGTGAATTTAAGTTTTATCTTTCACACCAATTCATTATATTCTCCACCCAAATATAACTCGTGGTCCTCTTAAGAATCGATAATTTTTTCCAAATGTCACTCATGCGTATCCCAAGCTTTAGAAAATGCAACTCGTGCTGCGCACTCGTTGCATTTTCGTCGCTGGGATACGCATTCGTGACATTTGAAAAAAATTATCGATAATAAGCGGACCACTAGTTATATTACGTCTGAAAATAGTTTTGTTCCGTGATTGTTTTGAATAGAGTGATAATTTCGTCAATTTTTTCTTTCTTGATTTCGTTTTTCTGTAACAGTTCCTTGGTTATTTGAATTGTCTCTTGCGTTGGTATGTTTGTATACATGTTGGTTATGTCAAATGATATCAGTTTCGCTGTAGGTGGTAATTTATTTAGCGTTTATAATTTGTTCTATGTATGTGTTATGCGAATAACATTGCAGTCAACTTCCTTTCTAGCTTTGCTTTGAATATCGAGATTTAAACCCAATTCGTATAAAGTGACATCGCAGTCGACGATAAATAAAGCCGAAAATAAAAATTTTAATCTCTTTTAATCTTCCGTCCCATTTGTCTAAACTCCACCTCTGGATCTTTCAAACTATTGCACTCAATACCAAATGCACAAATGTTCCTATTGCATCAGTAGCGAATCGACATAAACTCTCTTTATATTCAATCTCCGAAGAAATTTTGATCTCATTGTCGATACACGATTTAAATTCGGTGGCTACATTGATTGTGGTCTGGTACATGTACTTATTTTCCGGCATTATCGATACTAAATAAATGTACATGGGGATCATTTTAGTAAATTCCACGATCCACCCATCCTGGTTACGAACACAAATGGCTTAATAATTAGATATAGCCCAGCAAATGCTCCATCAGCTTTCGATTGCTTGTAACACTTTTGGATTTGTAGTGACGAATGAATCTTGGTCTTACTCGAACTCATAGGTATTACCATAAAGGAATTTCGGTTCCAAATATGGAATCCCTAGACGCTTCCTATAGGTGTACTTCCATTTTGCGTTTAAGTATTCAGCAAATGGGACTGTTAGCACAAAGAACAGGAAATATAATAACATTTTAACAAAACTGTCAATGTCAATCAATAAATTTGTAAAAGATTTTCAGTCATATGGTTTTGACATAAACTTTGTTTTGTTTACATATTTAGATAGTTGAACGACGATAACCTTTTGTACTAAAAATAAAACTGTACGACCATTTTGTTATTTAGTATAAAACTTCACGTACTTTTTCACTAGGTAGCTCTTCTAAAAATTGGGAAAATAATTTAAAATTAAACTTATCAGTTTTTTGAAATAAAATTAACCGACATGGCAGTAATCAGGCTGCGTCGCAAACGTGTGCAGTGTGTGCGAAACACATAGACGCTAGGTGATTTTAGACGCCAAAAGTAACAAACTTAATGAAATTATTCATGTAAATTAAAATTGTTGTCATCTTTAATTAAAGTTCTATATATTTTCAATGTAAGATTTTGCTTTGAACCTTCTTCAATAAATCCTAGTATTAAATATTATTTTTTCTTGCGCCTACTTTATCTACCAATTTGAAAAAACTTCTAGGATTTACATGATTGTTTTTTTCGTTGTGAATTCTGTTGTTTTGTCGTTTTCAGTAGTTGGTATTGTTTTTTGACCACAGAAACACACCAACTCCATACAAAATTATCATCGACATTAGTCAAGTTTTCTACCAATGCAATGTATTTTTCGGAAATTGTTAAACCCACTGTAGGGCAAAAAACAACGGTAGTATTTTTGGTTGTTGTTTTGATTGTGAATTCAAAAGCTTATCGATTTATATCGACATCGAAATTTATTTTGATATTAGATCGACGATTTAACGTATTTTTGAATCTGCGCGCAAATAAAATTGTTTCACTTATATTATTTAGATATTATGATTTAATTAAAATTATTCGAGATAGCTATTTATAGGTAAAATATTTATCAAATCATAAATTTCAAAAAACGATGGAATACAAAACGTTCAGTTTGGAAAAATTAAATCAGAAATTTAGTTTTTGTTGTTGGTGTAGAGAAAAAAAAACATTCATGTAAATGAAGGATTTACATTTTTTTGTTTTTTATTAAATATTTCTTTTGTTTATTTTAATTTTCATATATGTACATAGGTACATAGCAATAAATTTAGTTCATTCCTTGCCGGCTTGCCGTATAGCCATATATTATTGTTAGTGAATATTCAAATCTAAATAGTACAAATGCCACTACATCAAGTGAATATTTAAATCTAAATAGTACGAATCAGGTGAGTTAATTGTGTATTATTATATTCATATCTATTATAGCCGTATGGCCGTATGGAACAAATTTGCACAAGAACGGAACCTTGAATGGAGAAATATTTTTATTTCCCTGAAAGAAAGACTAAAACATTTGTTTTTTCAATTTCAACTGATGGTGTTTATATAGCGTTTTCAATGGCAAAACCTGTAGCCCTTTTCTGGTAATTCCCGGGGAATAGAAATTTTAAATTTTGTTGCAGTATTATTCCCTTTTCTCCAAAGTGTATTCTGGTGTTCGCGAAAGATTTTTTATTGGGAAAAAATTATTCCCAATTAGCAGGAGTTTCGACGTTGGTTTTTCCACATCCATTTTATGCAAGAATTGATGGGGAATAGATTTTTAACGAAAATGTCGGTTTATATGTAGTTGATATTAATAATATTAATATTGTTTGTAAGGATTAAATTACCTAATAATTTTAAAGATAGTATTGTAATAAATAAGAGTTATTATAATAATTTTGATGTAACTAAATTTATTTCCCCTGTATATTTATTCCCTAATTGACAGAATCCAATTTGGAAAATGGGGAATAAAAAGTTGGAAATCTGTATCTGGGAATAACTGCTGTACAAAAAAATTATTCCCCGTTCCCCGGGAATTATCAGAATAGGGCCACAGATGTAGTGAGCCAAAAAAATAAAAAGAGAAAAACAAAAGTAGACGACGAAAATAATAATCAAAATTTAGTAAGTATTCAAAGAAAGATAGACTAGTTGAAGGGATTAGGAATGAAAAACCAATAAAATATTTTATTGCAATCGAATATTTTATTAAAATAAAACCATAGAACTATAAAAATGTCTGTTTTACATCAAGCCTCATTTCACTGCTAAAATTCGTGCTTTGATGTTGAAATTGAACATGAATCCAACTGTAGTAGTGATTTTTCTAAACATCAAACAGACTCGACGGTAAAACAACCATTGCAACATATTTCTAGATTTAGAAGTAGAAGAGATAAAATAACTGAATATACTTGGTCATAAGCATCAAGGAATTGTGCCGAAAATAATTAGTAATATATTTCAGTTCCACTATTACAATAAAGGAACAGAGAGGCCATGTGTGTGTAAGGCTGTTTCACTACTTGGTTTTATGTTTCAACGTCTGTATTTTTACTCAATATGCCATTTTATAGGGTTGAGTAAGAGTTGATTCTCAGAAACATGTTATTAAAATAGGGCGCTCTAATGTTTTTGACAAGTGCGCTGCACACTATCGGTGTGCCCCTGAGGCCGTCTAAATCTATTCATCGATTAAGTTTTTATTCACGGGACACGGTTATGTGTTGGCGAGACGAGGGGCATTAATCAAACGGGCGGAACATTTGAGATCCCTGATAATAGATCACATTTGCAAATTGATATAGTAAATTGATTATTTGAGTATTCAACAACATGTATTGGCATGAAGTAATGCACAAATTCACCCTTGAAAAAAGCAACACAAACTCAACTCACCATTTCATGAATATCAAAAATTCGTATCGAGCATCAGTAAAGTATCTCGTTACAAAAGTATCGAATACCGAAGTATTTGGTATCGTGATAAAAGCATCGATAATTCTTGGGGATCCTTACAACCGAATCACAATTTTACATTTTTTTTAAATTTCAATAGTTTTGCAAGGCGTTGGCGAATTATAAATTTGCTTATCCGATAAAATGCTCCGGCCGCATTTCATAGCGTATGTATTTAGGCGTTCTTCATTAGTCTGTAGTGTTACATCTAGCTTGAAATGGCTCGATTTCGATTGTGCTTTCGAGATTATATGTAAAATATATCAGAGAAGCCATTCCTAAAACATTTCGATTTAGTTCGTATTAATTCATTTTACTTTCTTTTACTCTAGTAAAATAAAGTATAGTAATCATGAAAATTTTGGACATTGAGATTTTAGAGATTTATTTGTTTTGAGGTCCCCTGAGTACGAAAAAGTGGGTTTCGAAATGGTGTCTGTCTGTCTGTCTGTCTGTCTGTCTGTCTGTCAGTCTGTCAGTCTGTCAGTCTGTCAGTCTGTCAGTCTGTCAGTCTGTCAGTCTGTCAGTCTGTCAATCTGTCTATGTCCTCTCTACAGCCCATATGGTTTAATCAATCGAACTGAAACTTCAGATTTAAGCTTTTTTGATAAATTGGGAGGTTCCAGTGAATTTTACTCAAAATCGGCTAACCGGAAGTGGCCACTCCCTTGGTCCAGACTTGCAAAACATATTTGCAAATATCTTAAAAAGTATAAGGTTTACAAAAAACAACTTAATTCTGTTTCCAAAAATTAAAAACAAATAAAAATAAAAAAAAAAATAAAAAAAAAAAATTTAAAAATTAAAAAATTAAAAAAAAAAAATTAAGAAAAAAATAAAATTTCTCAAAATTCTGTGTTCGTAAAACAAAGGCGTGTGTTGACCACACCCCAATTTTAACTAGATAATTAAGAGACCTATTCCATGTGCTAGCGAAATCTTTATCATCATTGTTGAGTGCGATTTCCAAAGAATAATTTCGTAGAACTTTTATTAAACGAACGATCCGTATGGATTAGGGTTTTCTAACTAGGTAATTGAGCAACCTATTCTATGTGCTAGCCAAACCTTTGTCATCATTGTTGGCAATGGCCGATATTGGCCCTTGGGAGTTGAGTGCGATTTCCAAAAAATAATTTTGCCGAACTTTTACTGAACAAACGATTCGTATGGATTAGGGTTTCTAACTAGGTAATTGAGCAACCTATTCTATGTGCTAGCCAAACCTTTGTCATCATTGTTGAGTGCGATTTCCAAAAAATAATTTCGTAGAACTTTTACTAAACAAACGATCCGTATGGATTAGGGTTATTTAACTAGGTAATTAAGGAACCAATTCCATGTGCTAAACTTTTACTAAACAAACGATTCGTATGGATTAGGGTTTTCTAACTAGGTATTTGAAGAACCTATTCTATGTGCTAGCCAAACATTTGTCATCATTGTTGGCAATGGCTGATATTGGCCCTTGGGATTTGAGTGCGATTTCCAAAAAATAATTTTGCAGAACTTTTACTAAACGAACGATCCGTATGGATTAGGGTTTTTTAACTAGGTAATTAAGGGACTTATTCCATGTGCTAAACTTTTACTAAACGAACGATTCGTATGGATTAGGGTTTTCTAACTAGATAATTAAGGGACCTATTCTATGTGCTAGTCAAACCGTTGTCATCATTGTTGGCAATGGCCGATATTGGCCCTTGGGAGTTGAGTGCGATTTTCAAAAAATAATTTTGCAGAATTTTTACTAAACGAACGATTCTTATGGATTAGGGTTTTCTAACTAGATAATTAAGGGACCTATTCCATGTGCTAGCGAAACATTTGTCATCATTGTTGAGTGCGATTTCCAAAAAATAATTTCGTAGAACTTTTACTAAACGAACGATCCGTATGGATTAGGGTTTTCTAACTACTGTCTTCCACCGTAAAAAACGCCTAGGCGCTTTATTCGGGAGTAGCTGAAAATACGAACATTTTGAAAATGAAGGAAAAAAATCAAATAAAACGCCCATTCAAATAAAACGCCTAAGCGCTGTATTTGGAAATTCGAATACCACTAAAAAAATAAAAATAAATTTTTCAATGTAAATATCATGTTATTTTCGTAAAACAAAGAGGAATATAAGGTAAATTTGCGCCAAAATTTCATGTTTTATAGAAAGGTACCCTTCAAGCAACTCGAAAAAAACGAATTTGACGATTGGAAAATTTGGAAATGCGATACCTATCGCCCGAAAGTAAAGATTCATATAATATTTCTGTGAATGATCAAAGGTAACTGTAATTATTTTTTTCAGATCTGGTTACAAACCTGTTTTTGTCCGATAGAGCACATGGTCCACTAATACATAAATAATAAAAGCATTCTAATTGTTATTTGTCTATTGGGAACACCAAATATAATGGATAACACATTGCCTAAAATATAAATTAAAGTAGCTAATTGCCATTCCTAGCTGTTTCCGTTATCAACTTGTAGGAGAGGAAATCGGTCAGTTCTCTAATCCATTCCACGAAAAAATTAAATGAGTGTCCTGTGGGCCGAGATTTTTGACCCCACGATTCCATTGACCGTAGAATTATTTTGAAACTTAAAAAATTTAGTGATTAAATAAACCGAATTTAGGATTTTGTCAACCGAACTTGCGTTGAAAAAATTTAGAATTTTACAAATTAAATTTTATAAAGAGCCGAGTAAACTTACAGTTAAGAATATCTGAGCTATTACGTTTAAAATTTGTACCTGTAAGCCTGCGAACTGCAATAACGAAGAGAAAGTTTGAATATGTTATTTGCTTTTTGTTGGTAAGCTTCTAAATTGTCTGCAGTCGAGATAAAAATTCTAAATACTTTAAAAAAAAATCAAAAAAATCTATGGCTTAGAAGCCGGAATCGACCTTATCGCGCCTCAACTGGTACCTTTCGAACCGTAATTATAACGTTTTGTTGAATGTAGTAGCGCTGGTCAGCCCCACGAACGATTGTGTACTCAAAAACGTTTTTTTTTTCATGTTTGTTGATGCATGGATGTGGTCAATGTTGGTCTGTGGCTAGAATCGAACTCAAGACCGCTTGTTATAAGCAGCTCTATTAATGCTTTATGTTTGATGACGAAAGTTTCTTAAGCCGTCATAAAATAGTTCTGAAAAAGTGTTATACGAGAACTCTGAGAAAAAATTATTCTTTTACATAGTATAGTAAGAAAATTCAGTAGGTTCATAATTCTTCAACCACTTTATCATTCTTCCTTCCAACCATCTCAAAAACGATTATTCTATTTAGGTCAAATTCACTCGGCATTTAAACTTAAAATTAGATATTTTCTTTACAGAGTACTGCTAATAAAAAAAAAATACAGATTTTTGGCCAAATGCCTTGAAAAATATTAAATTCTTGGATTTTAACAAGAACTAAATTTGAATTGGTTCGAAACTTCACGTTTCATTACACTGCCTAGATTAACCTTTCATTACTTTTCAGGTTAAACATTTAAGAAATCGACTCACGAATTTTACAGAAATTTGGAAATACATATTAACAAAATCTCAGAAATTCAGGTTTAAATATAATCCTCCATTCGATCGCAAATTAGATTTACATACTCTATAAAATATGAATATTCGATTGATTTTGACATGATTTTTTCAATTGAGCATTTATTTTTTCGAGTCTTACTTTCGAGCTGCTGAACTTCTTACGAAGCAAATAAAATCAAGGTCGAGACCATCACTCAAAGTAATATGAACTTAGCATATGAATTTTTCGAATAAATTTATATATTTCATAATAAAATTCCTCACAGTATTATGACGAATCATTCAAATTTGTATTTTGATAACTTAAATCATTTAACTTGAATAAAACGCTCTGGGCGTTTTATTCGAATAAAATGCCCAGTAGGCGCTCTATTCGTTTAAAGCGCCTAGGCGTTTTGTACGGTGGAAGACAGTAGGTAATTAAGGGACCTATTCTATGTGCTAGCGAAACCTTTGTCATCATTGTTGGCAATAGCCGTTATTGGTCCTTGGGAGTTGAGTGCGATTTCCAAAAAATAATTTCGTAGAACTTTTACTAAACGAACGATCCGTATGGATTAGGATTTTCTAACTAGGTATTTGAGGGACCTATTGTATGTGCTAGCCAAACCGTTGTCATCATTGTTGGCAATGGCCGATATTGGCCCTTGGGAGTTGAGTGCGATTTCCAAAAAATAATTTTGCAGAACTTTTACTTAACGAACGATTCGTATGGATTAGGGTTTTTTACTTTCTTTCACTCTTATAAAATAAAGTATAGTAATCATGAAAATTTTGGACCTTGAGATTTTTAGAGATTTATTTGTTTTGAGGTCCCCTGAGTCCCAAAAAGTGGGTTTCGAAATGGTGTCTGTCTGTCAGTCTGTCTGTCTGTCAGTCTGTCAGTCTGTCAGTCTGTCAGTCTGTCAGTCTGTCAGTCTGTCAGTCTGTCAGTCTGTCAGTCTGTCAGTCTGTCAGTCTGTCAGTCTGTCAGTCTGTCAGTCTGTCAGTCTGTCAGTCTGTCAGTCTGTCAGTCTGTCAGTCTGTCAGTCTGTCAGTCTGTCAGTCTGTCAGTCTGTCAGTCTGTCAGTCTGTCAGTCTGTCAGTCTGTCAGTCTGTCAGTCTGTCAGTCTGTCAGTCTGTCAGTCTGTCAGTCTGTCAGTCTGTCAGTCTGTCAGTCTGTCAGTCTGTCAGTCTGTCAGTCTGTCAGTCTGTCAGTCTGTCAGTCTGTCAGTCTGTCAGTCTGTCAGTCTGTCAGTCTGTCAGTCTGTCAGTCTGTCAGTCTGTCAGTCTGTCAGTCTGTCAGTCTGTCAGTCTGTCAGTCTGTCAGTCTGTCAGTCTGTCAGTCTGTCAGTCTGTCAGTCTGTCAGTCTGTCGTCTGTCAGTCTGTCAGTCTGTCAATCTGTCTATGTCCTCTCTACAGCCCATATGGTTTAATCAATCGAACTGAAACTTCAGATTTAAGCTTTTTTTGATAAATTGGGAGGTCCCAGTGAATTTTACTCCAAATCAGCTAACCGGAAGTGGCCACTTCCTTGGTCCACAAAATTTGTTTTGCAAATATCTTAAAAAGTATAAGGTTTACAAAAACTACTTAATACAAAATGTTTCCAAAAATTAAGAAAAAAAATAAAATTTCTCAAAATTCTCTGTTCGTAAAAGAAAGTCGTGTGTTGGCCACACCTCAATTGTTTTATTTGATTTTTTATAAGCCCGGGGTATTTTTTACCCTATGCATCGATGGAAGGTTAAAGCTATTATTAGACACATTTTTAAAATTTTGTCAAACGTATCGATATTTGGTCGATGTTTTAATCTGTTCGACATCAGTGTCAAATATCAAAACATCCATGTATTGTCGAATAAACATCGATGTTTTTTATACATCTACATTTATCGAATAGCCCTCTAGTTTTATCTAATTCGCTATGAACGTGACTTTTAATTCCACGTGAACATCATAATTAAATCCGCAAAATCAGGAAGGGAAATCGGTAACCACATTTTTGGCGTGGGAATTATTGAGAAACAAAACAATCTGTAATAACACCTTTGTGTGTTTATTATTAATTAAATGTATGTAATTACAGTCGTTTAAATTTTTTCAAGGTTCAAGTACAAACCACCTTCAGTAGTTAAAATAAAGCTTGGTGGTTTAAACGCTACAGGGGTTGGCGTTTTCTCAGAACGTTTAATTCGATAATTCTGCAAAATTGTGGCTAATCCCACTTTAGCTTGCATCATACCAAATCGTAGTCCAATACAGTTGCGTGGACCTTCGCCGAACGGAAGGAACGAGTATGGATTCCTAGTTTTCGTCTCCTCATCACAGAAACGGTTCGGATCGAATTTTTCTGGATTCGGGTAGAATTCTGGATCGTGATGTATTGAATATACAGGGATGAAAACAAATGTTCCTTTGGCGAATGTAACACCGGTTGTAGTTTCTTTATAATCCTTGGTAACTTTTCGGAACAGGTTGGTAAGTGGTGGATATTTGCGAAGAGATTCTAAAATTAAAATTTTTTAATTTTTTGCTGAAAGAGAATAAGATGAATAAGTTATTTACCGTTTATAATTTGTTCAATGTATTTCATCTCGACCATTGCCTCATAACTGAATATTCCGTTATGTTTTTGGATCACTCTTCTTACTTCTTCCCGAGCTTTATCTTGTATTTCTACATTTAACGATAATTCGTACAATGCATATGACATTGCAGTCGAAGACGTCTCAAATCCGGCCAAGAAAAATACAAAAGCCTGAGCCGCAATCTCCTCCACACTTAACGCCGATTCTGTCGAATTTTTTAAACTAATCAACAGATCCATAAAATCTTTACGTTTCACCTGATTTTCTTCTCGATATGCGACTGTATCACGAACCGCACCCAAAAAGAAATTCGATATTTCTGGACGGCTATTAGCAATATGGAATGTACGCGCTAAATCCGGAAATGATGTGGCAACCAACATTTGTAAACGTTCAACACTGGATCGTGGTTCAAAAACTTTTCGTCCCATTTGGCGAAACTCCGCATCTGGATTTTTTAAACTGTTACACTCAATACCAAATGCGCACGTACCAATTATATCCGTTGTAAAACGACATAAAATCTCTTTAAATTCTATTTCGGATGAAATTTTCAGTTCATTATCAATAGTGGACTTAAATTCGTTGGCCACATCAATTATAGTTTGATACATGAACTTCATTTTTCCCGAAGTGAACGTAGGAGTTAATTTAACGCGTAAACTTTTCCACTTAGGTGCGTCTATATTAAATAAATGAGCAGATATTGGATCATCTTTCTCATTGTAGTAGAAGCCACGGTTCATAAAGTAATTGAAATCTTTCACTAGAATGGTTTTCACCATATCTAAACTAGTCACAAACACAAATGGATTTATAACCATGTACAGACCGGCGAAAGGACCTTTTCCTTTAAGCTCTTGATAGTATTTATCCATATATAATGCAGAATGCAATTTAGATTTTCCTGCGTTATTCATATTTCCATAAGGAAATGTGGGCTGAATACTTTGAATTCCTAATCGTTTCCAATACGCGTATTTCCATTTTACAAAAATATATCCAGCAAACAACACCGTTACAACAATCAAAAATAAAAACATCAACATTTGTTTTAACACTATTAAATCCTGAGCAAAACTACTGTTTTAACTGATTTACGACGCGTTTATATAAATTCTATAGGCAGAGAAATATTATTCTCGGTGTATTATCTCGATAAAAAAATTAAACTCTCAGTCTAAAGTGTATACAGTTAATTGAAACTATCATCTTAGACAGAAGTAACGAACAATTCTACTATCAGGCCTTAAATAAGATAACCTCAATTAAATTTACTTGAGATAAATAATTCCTAACTAGAGAAACTATTTTTCACTATACTTCGTATCTAGTAAATTCATTGAAAGTCCAAATAATGAATGCAATACGTTTTATAGTTATAAACAACTTAATAAATTTTGCAAGTCATTCAATTAAACATTATAATAAATTAGATATCTTTGCCTCTAATAGAGTACTGTAATATTATCTTTAAGAAAACAATGATGATAAGTAAATTTTTTTATTGAAATCATGAAACTGCATTTTCACTATTGAATGATCAAATGAATCATTCAACTTTATAATTTTTAATCGTCATCTAGCGCTTATCAGGCAATTATTTGATTTTCAAAATTTATCGCCAGTCCAAAAATGTGTGTTCGATAAGTACATAAATAATTTCTTAAACTGCGTACTTATATACATTCTCACCTATCTATAATAGCCAAAAGTACTTAAGCATATGTAAACTCGCAATCAATTTAGTTTACCTCCTGAATTCAATCAATGGTTTTAGAAATTTAGTGTGACAAAAATGTCGTTTTTAAATATATTGTTAGTGTTTTACGCGATCGTTTTTGTTTTGTATTTGTGGGTGAAGCAAAAATATTCCTATTGGAAAAATTTAAAGGTGCCATCCGTTAAGTTTCATTACCAACATTTCATAAATCGGCCACCGAATGCTCTTATGTTTAAACGATATTATGATGAGCTCAAATCGAAAGGACCATTTTGCGGATTTTATGTTCTATTCAAACCAATGATTTTGATCACTGATTTGGAATTACTTAAAAACGTATTTGTCAAAGATTTTCCTGTATTTTTGAACCGTGGTTCTTCGTTCCATGATGAACGTAATCCATTATCCGCGCATCTTTTTAATTTGGAAGGTACCAAATGGAAAAATTTGCGTGCAAAATTATCACCAACATTTACATCGGGTAAAATGAAGTATATGTTTCCAACAATTGTAGCGATTGCCGAAGAATTTAAACGCACCATTCAACGCGAGAGTAAAATTTCAAAAGAATTGGAATTGAAGGATATCTTAGCACGATTCACAACAGACGTTATTGGAAGTGTAGCTTTCGGGCTGGAGTGTAACAGTCTTGAAGATCCAAAATCCAGATTCCGTCACTATGGTCGTCAGGTATTCACAATTAATTCATTTGGCCGATTTAAAATCCTATTCAAATCAACATTCCCAGAAATCGCCGATCGTTTCGATATTGGTATACGTGACGAAGAAGTTATTGAATTTTTCATGGATTTAGTCAACCAAACCGTCGAATATCGTGAAAAGAATAATGTTCGTCGCAACGACTTCATGGACCTACTGATCGATATTAAGGCAAAAAGTAATCCTGATGACTTCAACATTAACGATTTAGCTGCAAATGCGTTCGTATTCTACTTAGCTGGATTTGAAACTTCGTCGACTGCAATGTCTTTTGCCTTATTTGAATTGGCGCGAAATCAACATATTCAAGATAAGGCGCGAGCTGAAGTTAAACGAGTGCTTAAGGAGTATAAGGGAGAGCTAACTTATGAATCAATGAATGATATGAAATATATTTTGCAAATTCTTAATGGTGAGTGAATGCGGCATAATTTAAAAATGTAATTAACAAGTTCTAATTTGGGAAATAATTGTTTCAGAATCTTTGCGAAAATATCCACCAGTTCCAGAATTATTCCGTAAAGCAGAGGTGGACTACAAAGAATCACAAACTGGATTTGTTTTTAAAAAAGGAACACGTCTTCATATTCCAGTGTATGCTATCCAACACGATCCAGATTACTACCCAAATCCTGATCTATTTGATCCAGACCGATTTACTGATGATGAAGTACAGAAACGTAACCTTTTATTCCGTTCGGCGAAGGGCCACGTAATTGCATTGGAATGCGATTTGGTATTATGCAAGCCAGAATTGGATTAGCTACACTTTTGAATAATTTTAAATTCACTCCAACCGCTAAAACACCGCAGGTGTTGGAATTGGATCCAAATGGTTTGGTTTTGTCAGGCAAAGGTGGATTGTGGCTAAATGTTGAACAACTGTAAATTATTAGTATTTTGATATCAATTTATAAAAAATAGGCGTATAGATAAGAAAGCCGTGCAAACCATGTTTTATTTTCTAAAAATAAATGTAGAATGATTAAGCAAAAAATTCTTATCAATCAGAAAATATGGAGCTCACATGATCTTTAAAATAAAAAATTATATTAATCATTAATTAATAATTAGGGGTCTCCAATGGGTTAAAAATTCAAAAACAAATTTAAGAAGTGACCGTTCCCAATGATGGCAGCCCCAAACCATTTTGAGTAACTCGTCAAAATGTAGACCCTTTATCTATGTAAGTTTAATCTCCAAAAAGACAATGAATTGTTTACAAAACCTACTTGAAAAAGTTGCTTTTCATTGTGTTTAACCGATTAAGCAATGAATTGAATCTTTGAAACGTGATAGTATATCATTGTTAAATAATAATTATTCGAATCATTTCGTAATAATTTGTAAAAATTGTATTGTATATCTCTTAAATAATTTATAGACGGTTCACGGTCAAACCGTTTTTATGTTATATCGTTCAGCTGGATTTGAAACGCAAACAATGTCACTTAAGTGCTAAAATGGTGTAAATGTGAACTCATTGGGTGAATTGAAAAATAATATAAAACAATTTAATTTTCACTATACAGCAACTGGTACAAACCAATACGTACTTTTAATTTGCCTGTATTCAAATTTTGCTTACTTGTATTAATTTAACCAAAGTTTTTAATCAAAACAACCACTTCGAAACATGCTTATCATTGTTATACCGATTAAATAACGAGTTGGAGTTCTGTAAAGTGATTGTGTGATCTTGACTAAATTTTTGTTTTGCTTTATAATAAAAAATATAATTAGAAAACAATTAGTCAAATCGAAGCGCCCAACAAATGCGCTTAATAACAGTTCCGTAAAATGTCGCTGCTTAATATACAAATAGTGCTTTATACCTTAATAATTTGTGCATATTTTTTTGTGAAGCAAAAATACTCATTTTGGAAACATTTAAATGTTCCATCGGTTAAGTTCCACTATCAGCAGTTCATAAATCGACCACCAAATGCTTTAATGTTCAAACGGTACTATGAAGAATTTAAAGGGAAGGCAGCTTTTTGTGGCTTTTACATATTATTTAAACCTGTAATTTTAATAATGGATTTGGATTTGGTGAAAAATGTGCTGGTCAAGGATTTTAACACGTTTCTAAATCGAGGCATGTCATTTCACGACGAGAAAAACCCACTCTCCGGTCATTTATTTAATGTAGAGGGCACGAAATGGAGAAATTTACGAACAAAATTATCACCAACGTTTACTTCAGGCAAAATGAAGTTTATGTTCCCCACAATTATTACGATTGGTGAGGAATTTAAGAACACAATACAACGGGAGATAAAAAAATCTAAAAATCTTGAATTTAAAGATTTATTAGCCCGATTCACCACTGATGTAATCGGAAGTTGTGCATTTGGCTTGGAATGTAATAGCCTTGAAGATCCACAGTCACGTTTCCGTCATTATGGCCGAATGATATTCACCATAAATTCCTTTGCCCGATTTAAAATATTATTTCGATCAGCATTTCCAACATTAGCGAAAAAATTGGACATTTCACTGCGCCGTCCTGAAATAATCCATTTTTTTATGGATTTAGTAAACCAAACCGTAGAGTACCGTGAAAAAAATAATATCAGGCGAAATGATTTCATGGACCTGCTAATCGACCTTAAAGCAAATGACACTGATAATAGCTTTACTATTAATGATATGGCTGCCAATGCGTTTGTGTTTTATTTAGCTGGTTTTGAAACATCTTCCACAGCAATGTCGTTTGCCTTATTTGAGTTGGCACGAAACCAACAAATTCAAGAAAAAGCGCGGAATGAAGTGAAACAAGTTCTAAAAGCACATAATGGTGAAATCACTTATGAATCAATGAGTGAAATGAAATATATATTACAAATTATTAACGGTGAGTGAATGCGACATAATTTAAAAATGTAATTAACAAGTTCTAATTTGGGAAATAATTGTTTCAGAATCTTTGCGAAAATATCCCCCGGTTACGGAATTATTCCGTAAAACAGAGATTGATTATAAGGAATCATCGACTGGATTTGTAATCCCAAAAGGAACGCGACTTTTTATTCCAGTATATGCAATACATCATGATCCTGATATTTATCCAAAACCTGATGTGTTTGACCCAGATAGATTTTCTGATGATGAAACCCAAAAACGTAATCCATATTCATTCTTATCATTCGGCGAAGGTCCCCGTAATTGTATAGGCGAAAGATTTGGTATAATGCAAGCTAGAATTGGATTGGCCACACTTTTGAGCAACTTTAAATTTACTCCAACCGAACAAACACCTGAGAAATTAGAGTTCGATCCAAACGGTTTAGTTTTAACTAGCAAAGGTGGATTATGGTTGCACATCGAGCAACTAATCTAAGTATTTGTTTGTTTCTGTCATAAGTTATTAGATAATAAAGGTTGTTAATATATTGTGTAATAAAATAAATGTTTTGATAAAATGTTGGTAAAAACCTTGATAGATAATAATTTCATAACATGCATTGTACATTCAATTATTTAAAACTTGAAAGTGTGATCCCAGCGTTAGATTTAGAAAGATCGTAATTGTTAGGGGAAAACGGGTTTAGGGAAAACGTATTGTTTATTCATATGAAATTAAAGCCTCACCCCTTCAGACAGAAATACAGTGCAAACTTCAAAATATAGGCTTTCAAAAACTGCAGAAACAATGTAAACCCTTTCCTAAATTCATTCATCAATAATTGATAATGAGTGAATAATTAGTGATTAACGAATACATTATGAGTGACTGAATATTCAGTGCTTTCGTAAAAATTAATAAGAATTTATATTTCGATTTATTATTCCCAAAGCAACAGGTCACGGTTTATTTTTGGATTTAATTTTTGTTTTATCTGTTTCTTATGAATTTATTTCTAGTAGTGTTGTAAACCTGCGAAAGCAGTACAGCTAATGGCTGAATAATGAATGGAATTTAACTACACAGTTACTACACAGTAAATTTTGCTTTAAACAAACTTTGAAGTAACACATTTAATTAGTTAAAAATAAATCTTACTAAGAACTATTTGGTAGCTGTGTGTAACGACGTAGGCATTTCGGAAAACGATTACTGCGACGTGGAATATTGGGTTTTGATGATTTTCTTAAACAGGTTAACATCCAACCGGAGACAAGCCACAATGGTGCGAGCACGAGGCAGAAAATGTTTAAATATTTAGGTAACCAAGGTTTATTGGGAAAGCAATTGTTTTCACGTATTGAATTAGTTGATGCGTTCATCCCTGTTTATATATATATATATATATATATATATATATATATATATATATATATATATATATATATATATATATATATATATATATATATATATATATATATATATATATATATATATATATATATATATATATATATATATATATATATATATATATATATATATATATATATATATATATATATATATATATATATATATATATATATATATATATATATATGTATATATATATATATATATATATATATATATATATATATATATATATATATATATATATATATATATTTCTAGGACCTAGGTTTTGGTCGCAAAATGAGGATTGAGTAATGAGAATTTTGTATATTATGCACGTAGCGTAAATTTACATTTTGCTATTGTGTGCCGTGATATATTTTTGTTGTATTAGTGTATGTGCTCTTGACGGTACGTATCAAAAAAAGTGATCGTATGAAATCGGCTAAAATGTCTTTCTTATAAGATGAGGAATTCATCTATTGTTGTTGTAACCGACGGGATTCACTTGGTTTGGTTAATAAATACCCAAAACAAAATATACCTAAAAAAAGAAATCTCGTGATCGTCGATAAAAACAAACAATAAGTAAGAACAAAACACAATATAAACAAATGTTTTTTAATTTATTCGTTCTTCGTCGGACACATTCGTAATGTTTTTAATTTTATTTTGGAATTTGTTGTTACTTTCTGAGTTATGTGTGTGAGTATATAAGAACATACGAAATTTTTTATTATATTGTATATTGTAATTCTCAGCACAATCCTCATTTTAAGACCAAAATCTATATACATATGTTTTTCTAATTTCTTCATTTTCATTTCTTCTTCTGCTCTTCTATTTTATCCTCGTCCTCTTGTTTTTTCTTTTGTGTTCCATTTTCTTTGCCCCTTTATTTTTCCATCTGCATAGTTGAAGGTTTTGGCTGATGTTCCAATCCTACGGATACGAAATGTGTGCTAAACAGCGGTTAGGAAGATTTACTACATTCCCCCTTATGCAAACAATTATTACTATTTCTCCCCGAGCCTCGATCCTTAGAACTTTACAGTTTAAACAAAATCTGCATTAATTTTTAAAAAAACATATGCAGAAATTTATTGCTGCCAAATCAGTAAGAATATTTTGCCAAAAGTGCTTATTATTATTGGTACTGAAATACATATTCTTCCTTTCGGCTTGCATAAGCGCATAAGTATTTTACCATCGTTGTAATTCCAGTTTCGCACCATTTCACTTAGTACTTCTTATATTTTGTTGTTACGTATTAATTAAAACTTATTAGATAATTATAGAGGTTAGGTTTTACTTCTGTCACTGTTGTATAATAGAATGTAAACTATTATACATGAGTTGCTAGCTGGGTAGCCAGTACAACAGTAAGTAAAAGGAGGATGATGAGGAAACGGCAGTCGCATAAGAACATGATAGTTTAAAAGTCGCATGACGAAATAAATAAATCTTAAATAAAATATTATAAATTCTTTCTTTTAAAGTGACCATCCAGATATAAAACAGTCACTAATATTTGCTTTCTATTATATATCTAATCATAACAAGTACTTGCAAATACTTTGCTACCGTTACTGGAAAACAGTTATTTTGTAAAATTTGAACAAAAATTAACGTTTGCAGTTATTGCATTCATCTTAATTAAACCGATAAAACGGTAGAAGAATGCATGTACTGCTTTGGTTGCAAAACTTAACTTTTGAATGAGTTCCATATAGTATTATATTTTCTAGTAATATTGAGGCTCTGCTAGTCAGCGGCGACTGTTTTATAATAGGTACTAGCACTACATTTGAAAAATGTTTATGTATGATTTCGTGATTTCGGATACAAACAAAGAAACTTCCTTTCCTTTTTCTGGACCGGGCATCAATATTCAATGTCATTTTCGCAGACGCTTGCTTAGATAAAATAGAAAAATGTTTTTAATGATATATGTATGTATAATAATTCGTGAAATCTAAATTTTATCAACTCGTAATTTCAAGTCTCCTTTAATTGATAACACTGGTCTGTCAGCTTGGAATTCTAATTTATCTGGCACTGATGCCGTTTTTGAAAATGTAAAATTATTCAGCAACATTGCCAAACCGATTTTAGCTTGTAACATTCCAAATCTTAATCCAATACAATTACGTGGTCCTTCTCCGAAAGGCAAAAAAGTGTATGGGTTACGGTTTTGAACCTCCTCATCGGTGAATCGTTCTGGATCGAATATTTCAGGATTTGGGTAAAATTCGGGATCATGATGAATCGCATACACTGGGATAAATAGATCAGTTCCTTCTTGAATGGTTATACCGGTATGTGGTTCATGATAGTTTACATTTGCGGCTCGCCTTATTATAACTCCGGGTGGATACATTCGTAGAGACTCTATAATAATAGTAACATTAAGAAAATCGACTAAATTTTAATTATTAACTCACCATTAATTATTTGGCTAATATATTTCATTTCCTTTAGAGAATCATAAGTGAACTCGCCATTATGACCTTTTAGAATACGTTGCACTTCTTCACGTGCTTTAGTTTGAATATCCGTATGCATGACCAACTCGTAAAGTGCAAAACTCATAGCAGTCGACGATGTTTCGAAACCAGCAGCAAAAAATACAAAGGCCTGCGCTGCAACCTCCTCGATCGACATGTTCGTTTCAGATTTTAAATTTAGTAACAAATCCATAAAGTCGTTGCGTGTCACGTTATTAGTTTCCCGATATTCAACGGTCTGTTTAACTGAGTTAATAAAAAAGTCGATTGACTTTTGGTCGCGAAGTGATACACCAACTTTTCGCGCCAGTTTTGGGAAAAGTGTCCCAAAAAAGAATTTTATTCGTTTTTCAATTGAGGGTGCGAATATTTTTCGGCCAAACGTACGAAACTCTGCTTCCGGATTTTTCATGCTGTTACAATCGATTCCAAATGCAACACTTCCAATAACATCGGTGGTAAATCGGGCTAAAATTTCTTTCATTTCTAACTCGTGCGAAATGGTTATTTCATCATTTAGAAAATTTTTGAACTCATTTGCCACCGCCATAATCGTTGGGAACATGTATTTCATTTTCCCGGACGTAAATGTCGGAGTTAATTTAACTCGCAAATTTTTCCATTTGTGATTTTCAATCAAAAATAAATGTCCAGCCAACGGATCGGCTTTGTCGTCGTAAAATATCCCACGATTCATAAAGTACTGGAAATCTTTCACCAAAATATTTTTAATCACTTCCAAATCGGTGACCATTATAAATGGTTGCAGGAAAAAATACATGCCGACCACTTTTGCCTTGTTTTGTTCATAGTATTTTTTAAATAATAGCCCATCGTGCATTTTTGGGGCGATCGGCTGCATATTTCCATAGGGGAATTTTGGCTCCATATATGGAACTCCGGCTTCTTTCCAAAATCGATATTTTTTCTGCACGTATAAATATCCAAGCAGATATAACGCAAATACTAACATTAAAAACAGCAACATTTTGAACAACCGTGTATTTCTCGAGCCGAAATTACAACAGATACTGAACTGTTTCAATAATGTGCAGGTAATCAGGTATCGTTTAATGTAAATATGTAATTTCACTTAAAAAAAAAATATTTCTGTAGCAGGTGATAATATTTTATCTAATCTCTATGATGACTTTTAATTTTACGTTTATGAATACTAGAAAGATAAACGCATTGAATTTGTAAATGAGCTTTAAAAATATATTATTACCAGTCACAACTTATCAGCAAACAGGTTGAATCATCCTGACCCAATTTGGGTCTAAATTAAACACAATAGCGATGCTCCAGATCCAACTGATTTTATTGTGAAGAATTTGAACTGCACGTAATTGCTAAATCTATAAGCAAATTAAGTATTTACAATACACTTTAATTTAATCTGGGCATTAAATAATTTTAATTACTTTCGGAGTTATAATTAAAATAAACACTTTATGCTATCTTCAGGAAATAAATTTTAGATCGTTTTACTCAAAAGTAGAAATACATTTGCATTAAGAGATTAAAAAAATAGAATTAAAATAGAATGAACAATAAAAATTAGTTTTCTCATTCTCATCTTATCTAAAAATGTTTGTTTCTTAAAGATGAATCAGTAGAAACTCAGTTTATTTACTATTTTTGTAATTGCGTTGTTTTTTTGTGCTAAATTCTCAATTGCATTTCGTCTACATGTAGCCAAAGTCCACCTTCTGATATGAGCGTTCCACTTTTCATACTCAATATTGCCTTTACCGTTTTACCGTTGCAGTGAGTCATTTTTAAGCACCTTTCGCCCCACTACATGAAACTCGGCATTTGCATTTTTTAAACTATCACACTCTATCCTAAAAGCACCACAACACATCCGTAGTAAATCGCACTAAAATGTCTTAAATCCGATTTTTAGTATCACACTTGTTTCAAATGAAATGCATTTTATAATACCAATAAGCTAATTAAAGAAATATTAAATTTAGCGTTGTTAATTCGTTTTGAAATACAAACAGTAACTAAATAGCATAAACAAAATTCTTTAACACTTCGAGAAAGAATATCAGAATGGTTCTTACAAGCTAGATTTACATGTAAAATTATGCACATTGACAACAATTTTATTTAGGCTAATCGAACCGCGTTAATTTATGGAGAATTTTTTTTGTAATAATTTTGAAAATTCCTTTTCCAAAATTCCAGGTCAAACTCCTTAGTTCATTTGTACAATTTATTCTTTAATGCACTTTTTTATTTCTCGACTTATCATTGCAATATATTTTGCTGAAACGAGATAAGTAGCATTATTATTAAGATTACGTTGAGATAGAGGAAAAAAGAAAATTGTACCATATAATTTTATGTACATACGACTACATCAAGTATATAAGCAGTACAAGAAAAATGAAGTTTAAAATATAATTAATTTGTAATTGTTTGAGTTGAATACAGTGGAAATACAGTAATATTGGCCAAATTAGTAATATAAACTCCAACATGATCTTATTTGTGAGATGCTTATGTTTAACATGCGCATACATCCAATTCGATTTAAAGAATTAATACTTGTTTGAATTAATTTGGAGGTTATTATAAGTGGTGTGTAAGTGTAAAACTCTTTTTATTCTTCTATATTGGTCAAGGCATTTATAAAATTGTTTATTAAAGCATCTATGGAAATTTTTTCGAAAGGTTTGTATAATAAAAGGGGTTTCGTAAAGTTCCATATATTTCATAAACCGAATAAATCTTGGGTTAAGGCGACATTGAAAGTTCGTTCGCTGTAAAAGAGAACATAAAACTAACTATAAGAAAATATTTTGTAGTAAAAATTATAAAACAACGTAGAAAAATGTAAAATACTTTGGAGTAGTTCTTAAACTACTTCTTACTTATTCATATATACATATTATGAAACACATTACATATTATGAAACTGTAATTGTAAAATAGCGTAATAAACGAGATTTTATACTGAATAACATATTAAGGTTAGTTTATTATTATTTTAAATTATTTCCTCTTCATATGAGTATATTTAAATCAGTCGCAATTTATTTGTTATAGTGTTTACAAGTGTTTTTGAACAGTGTGTTAACATGATCATTTTCTTAATATTAACCGTTTTATTTTTGTGCTATTATTATGTGCGACAAAAGTATGCTTATTGGAAACGGTTGGGAATTCCGTATATCGAACCAGAATTTCCTTATGGGAATTTTAAAACAATGAATAAAACTGAGAATACCGGATTTATGTTCCAAAGATTTTACCACGAAACTAAGACCAAAGGACCGATTGCTGGTCTTTGGGTATTTTTATCACCGGCCGTATTAATAAATGACTTGAATATTATCAAGAATATTTTAATAAAAGATTTTCAATATTTTACTGATCGTGGAATGTATCATAATGAGGAGGATGACCCTTTATCGTTGCATTTGTTTGTGATTAGTGGCGTAAAATGGCGTAAATATCGAGCTTTACTGACACCTGCGTTTACCTCAGGTAAAATGAAATACATGTTCCCAATTGTGACGAAAGTGGCAAAGGATTTTATCCAATATATTGAGAAGCAGGCCAAGGAAGATAACGTAATGGAAATGAAAGATTTATTCGGCCGATTTACTACGGATGTTATAAGTTCTGTTGCTTTTGGGCTTGAAGCGAACGCAATTGAGTTTCCGGAATCTGAAGTGCGTGCTAAATTAGATAATGTGTTCGCAAACCCGAAGCTTCATGGATTAGGACGGGTATTTACCACCCATTTTCCGGAATTGGCGCGAAAATTACATTTTAAGGCACTTCATGACGATGTTATCTCATTTTTTACCGAACTCATAACCGAGGCCGTCGAATATCGTGAAAAAAATAATGTGTACCGCAAAGATTTTTTGCAAATGTTAATTCAGTTGAAAAATGACGGAAATTTAGATGGGGACGCCGCTGTTCAATATAAGGATTCAAAACTAACTTTGAAAGAGATTATTGCACAGGCCTTTGTCTTTTTGTTGGCCGGTTTTGAAACATCTGCCTCTACGTTGAGTTATGCTTACTTGGAACTTTCGCAAAGACTTCATTTACAAGAACGTGCAAGACAGGAAGTGCTTAGAGTACTTGAAAAATATAATGGAGAATATACGTATGAGGCGATCGGTGAAATGAAATATCTTGACCAAATTACAAAAGGTATAATTTTTTGGAGTTTAATCCATCTAACTAAATACTTTTATTTAATTATTTTAGAGGCTCTTCGGATATATACCCCAGTACAACATTTACAGCGACGTGCTGAGGCGGACTATACAGAAACAACAACTGGTATTACAATTAAAAAGGGAACTTTAGTATTTATACCAAGTTTTGCCATACAGCGAGATCCTGCTTATTTTCCAAATCCGCTAGAATTCGATCCGGATCGTTTCTCGAAAGAGGAGGAGAAAAAGCGCCATCCTCTTACATTTCTGGCGTTTGGCGAAGGACCACGAAACTGCATTGGATTACGGTTTGGCCAAATGCAAAGTAAAATTTGTCTAGCCATGCTTTTGGCTAATTTTAGATTAACCATGAACCCAAAATCAATTGTCCCTGTCGAATATAATCCAAAAACTTTTATATTGAAAACAACAGGTGGGCTTTGGCTGAATGTAGAAAAAATAGTTTCGTAAACAATATGACTGCGATAAAAAACCAAATTTATTTAAGATAGTCTTAAAGTGTCGCGTTTAATTTTTATGGAATTTTTCGGGTTTCAGTCAATTTGTTCAATTGTATCTGTCGAATAGGTTAGTTAACTAGTAAATTAAATAATTTCTTTGACTGATTTAACGTGCAAAGATGCAGTACAATAACTAGCCCCTCAAACTGGTCTTGTATTCAAGTAAACTGACTTAAACACAACTGTATATAAAATTGACTGTCAATATATGTTGTGCACATGTTTATTATACATTCGTTACCAAGTGAAATAATATCCAGGACTTTTAAGTTAATTTATAAGCATGCTGTCTTGTCGCATGTTCTTATCTCTCTCTGTCTGTCTATTTGATGAAGTTAATGAAATAAAGCACAATATTCATGAACATTTTGAAATATTTTTTTTTTAAACAGCTATAACTATTCTATCAAAATTGTGTAATATATCAGTGAATTTTGGCCAAAATCGTTCGAGCACTTACAAGATTGATGAGATAAATTAACAAGTACAAAAGTGTCCTATATTAAATGTTCAGTAAATATTGTCTTGTATTGAGCCGAGATTACTACAGGCTATGAACTGTTTTAATGATGTGTGACTTACTACAATGCAGATTACAATTGTGAACGAATATAAGGCCAACCACTCAATAAGTACCATCGATTAACCACCAAATTCGCCTGATTTAGCATCAGGTGACTTTTTCCTGTTTCCCAGACTCAAATTGCTACTCTGTGGAACCCGTTTGGACTCCATTGAAGCCATAAAACAAAATTCGGTGTGCCAACTGAAAGCCCTCCAGAAAAGTGCCTTAAAAAAATGTTTCGATTATTGAAAAAACGCTGGTCTATGTGTAAGTCCTCGAATGGGGAATACTTTGAGGACGACAAAATACATTTTTATGATTGAACTGAAAATTTGTGTTTTATTTAACAATTCTCGGTACTTTTTTGACAGTCTTGAGAAAAGAAATTTTGAACACTGGTTGCTCTCTGAACGGCGAATTCTCAAGGTAGGCGCATGCCAAAAGACCAGGTAAAATGAGAAATTTTTCCATCTCTCGTTAAAGGTCGAAAATGAAAAATGTCAAATGCAATTAAACGTCAAAAAAATATGGCATCCAATTACTTAAAACCGTTAATAAAATATAGCATCGCAATTTTTGTTTACATATTCTTTCTCAGTTTAACAAGTGGATATTTTTGTATTTCACGATTAGTGCAATAAATAAGAACTTTAATATAAATTTATAAACGTTTTTTAAAAATATATTATTACCATATTAAAAATTTAAAAAAAAAAAAAAAAAAAAAATTTTTTGAAGCGGAGTGACGTAAATGATCCTTTTATAATTAATATTATTTTGTACAATCACAAAACACCAACAGTTTTCACTTACTTAAAAATAAAAAAAACCAACATTTTATTTTTGAATTTATTTACTTTTATTTATTTAAAATAATAACTAGTTTCGATCTTGTAAAGATTATGATCGGTTAAAAAATTATGTCCAAAAACTTTCTAAACGCGTAAATATTAATGTTAAACGGGTTAAAAGATTATATTATAAAAATAAATTTGAATTAATTGGAAATAATCCTAAGCTTATGTGGAAGGAAATTGACGATATTTTGGGTAGAGGTACATATAAAAACCAGATAACGCATATTTATAAAAATCAATCTAATACTCTACTTACTGATAATCAAAATATATGTAATGAGTTTAATAATTTTTTTATAAATGTATCTTCAGAGCCAACTTCTGAAATTATTCTTAATAGTACTAATAACAGTGAAGAGCAAAAACGGTTTATTCTTGGAAACCGAGAAAATTATGGTACTTCTTGCTATTTTGAGGAAATCAATTCTTTAGAGATTCTATCTGAAATTCAGAAGTTAAAAAACAAACACTCTAAAGGATACGATGGAGTAGATAATGTAGTTGTTAAAAACTGTGCTTGGTATTTGGTTGACATATTAAGGTTTTTATTTAATCTCAGCTGAAAGAGTGGAATTTTTCCAGTCGCTTTGAAAATAGCTGTTGTTATTCCGATTTTGAAAAAGGGTGATGCTCTGCATATGAATAATTACAGACCAATCTCCTTATTGAGTACATTTTCCAAATTATTTGAGAAATTAATTAAACGACGATTGATCTCATACCTTGGTAAAATTGAATTTTTTAATGATCACCAATTTGGATTTACAGCTGGAAAATCTAGAGATGAAGCTCTCTTAGATTTTTTGAGTAATATTTATCTAGCCATTAACAACTCTCAAAAATGCTCTGCCGTATTTATGGATATTTCAAAAGCTTTTGATACTGTTAACCATGGCATACTCATTACAAAATTGTCAAGTATTGGAGTTAGAGGAATGGTGTTGGATTGGTTTATCAGTTACCTTCGTAATCGTAGCCAAATTGTTAAAGTTAATAACGCAAACAGTCTTCTAGGTAATTTGAGATGTGGTGTTCCTCAAGGCTCAGTTTTGGGACCTTTGTTATTTTTAATTTATTTTAATTCCGTTTCTGAAATAAATCTCACTGGCTGTGCTACAGCGTTCGCAGATGATTTGGCTTTAACATATGCGTCTAATAATTACCTAAAAATTAAACAATTTATTTAAATTGACTTACACATTTTAAGTAAATGGTTTTTCTATCACCGACTAGTTGCGAGTGACAAATCTAGAGTTTTGCATTTTAGACGACCTGACACAACAGTTGATCAAAACTTTTTCAAGTATCATGTATACTCATGCGATAAGAATTCATGTTTTGGTCAGTGTTTTGATTTACCCTGCGTAAACGAGTTTAAATACTTAGGTGTAAAAATTGACTCACGGCTAAATTGGTCCTCCCACCTAACTAATATCAGGAAAATTGTTATTACTGCGGTGCATAAATTTTATAATCTTCGACCTTTATGTCCATCTTATATTTTAAGAAGGTTATATCATGCTCTTGTGGAATCCATTATGATGTATGGGATAACTAGTTGGGGTGGAATTTACTTTGCCAATATTGTTGATCTTTTTATAGCGCAAAAAAGAATTGTGAAATTAATTTACGCTCGTCCGAAAACTACACCCACAATTTCGCTTTTCCGTGAGCTGAATTTGTTGCCACTGAGGTATCTATATGTATTTAAAGTATTGAAAATGTTTTTTGTTCGCAGCAATAGTTATCATAATCGAATAAATCATGTGCATAATATGAGAAATCCAAACAATTTTATCGGTCTTCGTTGTAATAATGAAAAGTTTAGGAGATTTTATCTATATATGGCACCGTTTTGGTTCCATCTTTTACCTAACCACGTGAAAATACTTCCATCTATGCAGAAACACAAATTTAACAGAGAAATTCGGACTTGGCTGCTTGGCATGGATAATATTGAGCGATATTTTTAGCATTAGAATTGAAGTATGCTATATTCCAATGTGTCTTCGTGTAAAAAATGTATATAATGTAATAATAACTGAGCTTGTATATTGTAGAAAATTATTATTATTTTATACTGATATCCAAAGAATATTATATTAATTTTATTTATAGTTTGTTTTTAATTGCTCCACTACAGACGTAATGTCTAAAGGAGCTTTACTCTATTTCAAATTTTTAAATTGTTTTGCTTGTAATTAGCTTTCATTATGTATATATTTTATTTGAAATAAAGATAATAATAATAATAATAATAAAAATAAATTCAAAAATAAAATTTTGTTTTTTTTATTTTTAAGTAAGTGAAAACTGTTGGTGTTTTGTGATTGTACAAAATAATATTAATTATATGATTACCAGTTACCACTTATCATCAACAAAGTTGATTCGTCCTGACCCAATTTGTTTGGGTCTAAATTAAAACAACAGCGGTACACCAGCAAATTGGTTTTATTGTGAAGATTTGGAGCTGGTGGTAATATTTACAATAATAAGAATACATTTGTTAAAAGAGAAATGTAAATTCTTAAGTACTCGTATGCGTGTAAATGGAATTGGTGATTAAATAAAAGAAAATCACATTTTAATTTAGGCAATAAATACTTTTAATTACTTTTAAGGTTTTATGAGTGGCTAAAACTACAATCTTAAGAATAAAACTGACTATTCAGATCATTTTATTGAAAAGTAAAAATAATTTTCTTGAGATGAATGATCTCGATTTACGATCAAAATAGAAAGATCAATAAAAATTAGTTTTCTCATTCTTCTTAACTAAAAATATTTGCTTCTTAAACATGAGTTAGCAGAAAACCATTTTACTTATTTACTATTTTTGCGTTGTTTTTCTGTACTAAATTCTTAATTATATTTTGTTTACATGTAGCCAAAGTCCACCTTCTGATGTGAGTGTTACACTTTTCGTACTGAATTTCACTGGATATTGCGTTTTCGATGATTTGGTAAATGTGAAATTGGTCAATAAAGTTACTAGGCCTATTCGTGCCTGCATCATACCAAATCGAAGTCCGATACAATTTCGTGGACCCTCACCGAAAGGTAGGAATGTGTAAATGTTACGTTTCTTATTTTCTTCATCAGTGAAACGATCGGGATCGAATTTTTCTGGATCTGGGAAATATTCAGGGTCCATGTGAATTCCTAATATTGGAATAAATACGCGTGTACCTTTTTTGAGTGTTACACCAGTAGCCGGCTCATAGTAATCTTTTGTCACCATTCGGAATAAATGGCCAAGTGGTGGACTTTTGCGGAGTGATTCTGGAATATAACGACATTAAAATTTATATGCCTCTATGTATAGCACATGTACTCACCATTTATAATTTGATCCAAATATTTCATTTCCATCATGGCTTCATACGTAAGTTTGCCATCATGCTGGGCCAATACATTTTTAATTTCTTGGCGTGCCTTTTCTTGTATCTCCACATTTCGAGAAAGCTCTAAAAGTGCATAAGACATCACAGTGGACGATGTTTCAAAGCCGGCAATAAAAAACACAAAAGCTTGTGCTGTAATCTCATCAATCGTTAGTCCATTTTTATCTTCATCCTCTTGCATCATTTTCATCAGCAGACTCATAAAATCATTTCGCTCAACGTTATTCGTTCGCCGGAAGTTAATCGTATCATTTACGATTTTAAAGAAGAAATCAGTTATTCTTCGGTCGGTGCCTGCCATACGAAGTTTTCGGCCTATTGCACGATTACTTATTAAGAACAAAGTGCGTAACCGTTGCAGCGGTTCATTTTTAAACACCTGACGTCCGACTATATGAAACTCTGCATTTGGATTTATTAAACTATTACACTCTATCCCGAAAGCACAAGTACCAATGACATCTGTAGTGAATCGCACTAAAATGTCTTTAAATTCGATTTCTTGTGACACACTTGTTTCGAGTGTCACGCACTTTTTTAACTCGCCAGCTACATCCAATATCGTTGAAAACATGTACTTCATTTTGCCTGATGTAAATGTTGGTGTTAATTTTGTTCGCAATTCTCGCCATTTTTGATCTTCAATATTAAATAGATGTCCGGATAGTGGATCATCTGCCTCATTCACATAAAGACCACGGTTCATGAAATAATTAAAATCTTTAACCAGTATTGTTTTGATGAGATTCAAATCGGTAACCAAAATTAATGGTTCTAATAGTAGAAATAGCCCGAAAAATGGTCCTTTCGATTTCATGCGTTTATAATAGTTGGAAAATATTACAGATGGATGAGATTTTACATTGTATCCGGGTACATTGCCAAACGGAAATGTTGGTTCGATATAAGGTACACCTAATTTTTTCCAATACGCGTAACGTCGGTGCACATAATAATAAAACAGCAAAAAAGTTGATAATAAAAATAGCAGAATGTTAATTATACACATGTTAAATTTAGCTTTGTTAATTCGGTTTGAAATACAAACACTAACTAAACAGCATGAACAAAATTCTTGAAGACTTTGAGAATGAATATCAAATTGTTCTCTTTAAACATATATATTTGTAAATATTTACTAAAGATATTATCAGGTATTCCGGTGCTTATTAATCTTTATGATATGACAGCTAAAGCAAAAAAAGATATCAAACCTTACTTATATTAATTTATTGAGAAGTTATTTTGGAATAATTTCGAAAATTATATGGTTGTTTGTTAAAGTTGTTTGTCGCACTCGACTTATCATTGCGATATATTTAGCTGAAACGAGATAAATATATGTAGACGGTAGAAGTGATATAACTTGAATTTACGTAATGAACTTTAATACAAATTTAATTTGTGGTTGTTTGAGCTGAACACATTGGAAATGTCATAATGTTGGCCAAATAATTAATTCTAATTTATTTAGAGGTATTGCTTTGCTTAACATTTTTTGTTGTTTTGAGTGTTTGTTTAGAAATTTTTACAAAGGAGTAATTTTAATTTGCAACTAAAATTAAATGTTAATATAAGAAAGTGACAAAACCAAAATAATTCTGTTTTATTATAGAAAATATTGCTTTCCACTACTTCGTGCTTAACGTGCTAAAATAAATGCTATTTCGTTAAAATAAAAAATGACACAAACAACTTGCATTATATAATTTAAGAATTCAAACGTTTACAAAAATTTACTTTATTACTTTAGGTTGTAAATAGCTATATAATTCAGTTGTTCTTGTGGTAATGATTTTTTTATTTTTATTGAAGTGACTATACAAATTTTAAAATATCTTTTTATTCTGGTTAATGCATTATAATTTATGTTTTGAGCAATATAATGATCGTACAGCCATCTAATTTTGACAATATAAGCTTTTTTATTCTACTAGCCAGCAATAGATCTCTTAGGTCATAAATATTTGAAATATGTATACGAAATCGAATAATAAAAATTAACAATACATCTACGTATTATTTAATTTAATTCATTCGTAATACCCTTCTTAATTATTACCACGTGTTTCGTTTCGATATTTGCAGCTTTTTAAAGCTTATAAATTGTCTGAAGTTAACCTCATTTTTAGTTGAATTTTGGCGTGCGGCTAGATACTAATTATTTTGAATTTGATTTCTCTTATACTACCGAGTTTAGCTGGTTCTCTTTTTCATCGCTCTTGAACGTGTAGATATGGTTTCCGATACAAACCGGGAAGTGTGACTTGATTCGACAAGCATTCGAGTTAAAAAATAAGCCCTGGATGAACCAATTTGGTGTTTAGTCTAAGTGATGTGGGAGTGCAAAACTCTTTTTATTTTTCTACATTGGTGAAGATAAAAGGGAGGAAGATAGAAGCATTTGTTAAAACATTGATATAAAAAATTTCGAAAGATTTGTTTAATGAAAGGGATATAGTAGTGGTCGATATATTTCATAAATGCCATAATTCATGGGTTTGGGCGATATTAAAAGTTCGTTCGCTGTCAAAGAGAACATCGGTAATGATTTTGTAGAAAAATATAAAATAATTCTTCTACTTCTTAGGAAATAATTTTAAATTACAAAGGTAATTTCCCTAAGTGAAACCCGGATCTATCTATATCAAACTAATATACCCTTGCCAGACTAGGGATTAGCTAAGCGCGATTAGTGAAATGTAGTAAGATTAGCTAATCCACCACAAATCCATTTGCGTTGACAGACTAGGGATTAGTTTCCTAGGCAGCGAAATAAAATACTATGATGGTGATTCCCTGAAATATAGCTAGCAAATCAGTTGCACTGAAAAAAATTTACTTCGTTTTATTTACGAATGGCGTTCGTTAACCACAATTCGTACTATTCATGTAAAAATTGTTATTTTTACGTAAAAAAACGAAATATAGAAAAAAATCATAAAAATGTATACATTAATAGTACGAATCATAGTTCGTAAACTAAAAAATTGTTTAGTTTATTGTACTACACATAAAATATAATCACAAATTGTTTGCGTATTAGTGCAACTTGCATTGTTTTATTAAATAATTACATTTGTGAACAATTCATAGAATTTATGAATAAGATTATGTACGAAAATATCTGTTAAATACTTATACATGAATATTATATTTCGGCTCTTAAATGTGCGTTGAGTGCGTATGTTTTAGAAATTTTCTTTTGTCATCTCCGTATCCAATCACAATTTTTCATCACCATAACTCAAATGTTAAAGTTAGGCAGAAGTGCTCACTGAAATGTGTCTTACGAATTTATTTTGTTTAATTTGTGATGAATAAGAACATTTTCTTCAAATTAATAAAATAAATTTTAATGTATAATGTATTTTAATAAAATTTTGTGTGTTGAAATTCTGGTAAATATGGTATTTTATTTAATTTGTGATGAATTTGTGTTGTACGCTTAAGTGTTTTCGTTTTGACCGCGACTTTGTCAGAATTCTCATTCCGTTAAATTAAAATGAGAACATTTTTGTACGGAAAACACTATTTCATAATATAAATAATGTATAAATTTATAAGTTATGTTATATACGGGACTAGAAATTTATTGTGTTAATAATATTTTTACTTTTTTATTGTTGCTTGCAAAAAAAATGTCAAATATCGATGAGCAAGGAGGACTTCACGAGCCACTATCCACCCTATAAACGTTACTCAGCCTGTAAGTTCAGCACATGGAGAAGGCCAGTCATTAAACCCACTTTTGGGGTATTGCGAACAGATCAGGTAACAAAAATAAGCAAATAAAAGTAAATGTGAGTGTAACTAATTTTATTGAATTTACAGAACAGAACATCACTTTCATAGATTTAAAAATATTGAAAGTTCATACACAAAAAAGACGTTCAAGAATACCAAAATGGGAGAAATTTTGGAACTCGAATATCAACATGGCGTTTACTGCTCCTATTATACTTTTTATCTGAATATATTTATTTTTAAGTTCTAGTTTATTAAAAGCAAATGTGATAATATGCTTATAATTTAATACAAAATATTAAAATTAAAAGCCTAACATTTTATCAAATTTTATTTAAATTAAATAAATTATGTAATATTATAAGGAAATTTTGTTTTTTATTTTTTTATACTGCGCTGTACAAATTTTACGAATTTATTCATCAAACGACCCAAAAATACGTTCCTATTATGAACTCTACATAAATATTATGTAATTTTGTTTATCAACTATCAACCCGTTACTACAAATAAAATATTCAATATATTTATGAAAATAATCATCATATTTGTGTATTATTCTTAACCATTTAGTATGCCGTTCTTCATATGAATTTTTAAACTTATATGTATGAATTTATTCGTTAATATGACATAACATTTCATTATAGTTACGAACAATTTCATATTATCTTTACTTTCTTACGTTAACAATAAGAATTTGTTCATCCAGAAATGCTTTTAACTGCATTAAAATTATAACATTTTTCGTATCTTATATGAATCAATTCATAAATATTACAACGAGAGTAGTCAAATATAAAATAAATTTTTTTATGTGTTTCACCATATTAACGTATGATTTTCGTACTATTAAAGAAGGGCTCAGATTTATCGAATCTTTCTTACTATTAATGTATTTTTTGTCTGCAATGATGTAGGATTTTTTTCAGTGTGGACTCATTTAAAACACACTAGATTTTCTTTTTATAAACATAACCTCAAAATTTATTCAGCACAAATTGTTTAAGATGTTATTGATTTTATAACTTCTATCGTAAACTCACGCCGCTTGCACTTTCAACAATGTTGAAATAACTATTTCGCGCCCCTTGTCCCATCACTAAACCCAGTACAATGAGATAAACTTCAAAATTTTCATAGATTAGTGCACTAAAGAAATTAGCTAATCTTCAACTTGACATACCACAGCTAATCTCGAAAATACCACTAATGGCGCTAAGCTAATTCCTTGTCTGTCAAGGGTATTTAGCTACTTCATACTTATTTATGTATTATTATGGAACAATACTTGTGGACATTGCCTCTACAATAGTTAGTGTGATGTTTATGACAAATTAACAAACAAACCCTTACAACAGCAAAACACCGTAAAATCAAATATTACGCTTTCAACACAATCTACTAAGGAGGTGGCATCATATATTTTATCAACTTTTGATTTTAACATTTACAAATTCGAAAACAATTTAGTTTTATATTTACAAATTTTGGAAACTAAATAAATGTGGTGCGGTATGTTACAGCTCGAAAGTGCAGAAGAATGTTTTAGTATATAATAAAAATGAACTTATTTTGTTAATTTTTATAAAGGTTAAAATCCGATGCTGTAAATATTTCAATTGATTGGAAAAGTAAATTGAAATATTTACAATATTAAACAAAGACAGGCCAACGTAAAGATTGCTCCTTGGATCTGAGAATGCCATCACATTCGAATGCATTTAACCCCATTAACGTGACGCTCTACAAACTTGTGGTTGATTTTACAATAAGACCTACACTAAAATCTGTGTAATGTATTTTCATAGGCCGATGATACGCCATCGTAGAGATTGCTCTCAGAATCTGACCCTCAACAAACCGGTGGTCGAGTACTAAAATCTGTGTAGTGTATTTTCGAAGGCCAGGTAGTAATCTTATTGCAATGTTATTACATTATTATCCATTTAGTGAATAATATAATTCGATCCACAACCAACCGGTGGTCGATTTTACAATTAGGTCTACACTAAAATTAGTGTAGTGTATCTTACAGATTGCTCTCTAGATCTGAGTAACCCATCAATTTGGTATTTATTTAGTGGATAATATATAGAGGTCATTATTTTAATATGACCCTCAATAAACTAGTGGTCGATTTTACAATAAGACCTACATTAAAATCAGTGTATTGTATTTTTATAGCGTTTAAAATTACTCTTCAGTTTGTTTTTATTCCCATTCTTTTCATTTTAAATTAGTTTTCCAATTCTCTTTTCTCTTCTTCGATCAGAATAGTAAACCAAAAATGCATGAATACTCTTTAATGAGCGAAGAATAGAAAACAAAAAATGAGAGAATCGATCTATTGAATAGAATAGAAATATATTTTTCAGCTGTTTTGTTCATTGCTGTCATTAGTGAGTAGTTTTTGAATAAAATTTTAAAAATTTTAATGTACAAGTTTTATTAAAGGTGCAAAATTGTTTTGATTTATTTTTAGGGCTATATCAAGAATTGAATTCGAACAGTGATTATTTTGGCCAAAAATTCGAATATTTTATGATAATTTGGTGTAAAATGACAAATTTTATTTTCGTTATGCGCAACCTAAATAAAATCACTATTTCATTCTTTAGTTGCACTCTTCCCTTTGTTTCGTAGTATTGAATTGACTGAGTAAAGAACACTTTCCTTTTCTTCTTTATTCGATGCAAGATGAATAATCATCATAATATATTTTGTTTTCTACTCACTATTCAAATCGATCAGTTGTAAAAATTATGTGTGTTTTGCGGTGGTTTGGCGTCTATTGGAGTGGTGGACCAAAGTTGAGTAGATCAATCTACCAGCTCCGTAACCTTCCAGTAGGGTGCGCATCACGTGAGCTGTTCTGGTCATATAGTAGGCAGCTGCGTGAAGGGTACAACAATTGTGTAAGGGGTAACCTGTTCATAATTCGCAAGTGTACGTGCTGCCTACGGATAGCAGGCGATGGTCTGTTATTGGCCTTTGAAAATAGCCTACACATATTTTAGTGTAGTTCTTATTGCAAAATCGACCACCGGTTTGTTGATGGTACCGTTAATGGGGTTAAATTCGTACCAATGTGCTGGCATAACCAAATCCAAGGAGCAATCTCTACGTTGGGCTGTCATTGTTTAATATTGTAAATATTTCAATTTAGTTTTGTAATCAGGTGAAATATTTACAGCATCGGATTTTAAGTTTTATAAAAATTAACAAAAAAAGTTCATTTTTATTATATACGAAAACATTCTACTGGTGTAAGCTATACAGTTCTGTCAAAAATTGACAAAATATATGATGTCACTTCCTTAGTAGATTGTGTTGAAAGTGTAATACTTGCTTTTACACGTTTAGCTGTTGTAAGGTTTTTTGTCAATTTTTCATAAACTTTATACTAGCCAAATTTAGTACTTTCATCTTATTATAATGAAATAATGGCTTTAAAAAGACTTAGGTCTTTCACAAATATTGTATTAAACAAAATCCTAACGTTATTTGTTGATAAAAATTTTCGGTTTAAGCTCATTCTATATCTCTAAACGATAAAAGAGGTTATAATTTACAATGTGTACAATCGAAGATTAGATTATTATATTTTAAATAGTTTGTCTTCATTTGAACATTTCAGTTAGTTACAATTTATTCACTACAGTGTTTGCAAGTGTTTCTATAACGTGTGTTAATATGATCATTTTCTTAATATTAACCGTTTTATTTTTGTGCTACTATTATGTGCGACAAAGGTATGCTTATTGGAAGCGATTGGGAATTCCATATATCGAACCAGAATTTCCTTATGGGAATATTAAAACAATGAATAAAACTGAGAATACCGGATTTATGTTCCAACGATTTTACCACGAAACTAAGACCAAAGGACCGATTGCTGGTCTTTGGGTATTTTTAACACCGGCCGTATTGATAAATGACTTGAATATTATCAAGAATATTTTGATAAAAGATTTTCAATATTTTACTGATCGTGGGATGTATCATAATGAGGAGGATGACCCTTTATCGTTGCATTTGTTTGTGATTAGTGGCGCAAAATGGCGTAAATATCGGGCTTTACTGACACCTGCGTTTACCTCAGCTAAAATGAAAAACATGTTTCCGATTGTGACGAAGATAGCAAATGATTTTATCCAGTATCTTGAGACGCAGTCTAAGGAAGATAACGTAATGGAAATGAAAGATTTATTCGGCCGATTTACTACGGATGTTATAAGTTCTGTTGCTTTTGGGCTTGAAGCGAACGCAATTGAGTTTCCGGAATCTGAAGTGCGTGCTAAATTAGATAATGTGTTCGCAAACCCGAAGCTTCATGGATTAGGACGGGTATTTACCACCCATTTTCCGGAATTGGCGCGAAAATTACATTTTAAGGCACTTCATGACGATGTTATCTCATTTTTTACCGAACTTATAACCGAGGCCGTAGAATATCGTGAAAAAAATAATGTGTTCCGCAATGATTTTTTGCAAATGTTAATTCAGTTGAAAAATGACGGAAATTTAGATGGGGACGCCGCTGTTCAATATAAGGATTCAAAACTAACTTTGAAAGAGATTATTGCACAGGCCTTTGTCTTCTTATTGGCCGGTTTTGAAACATCTGCCTCTACGTTGAGTTATGCTTACTTGGAACTTTCCCAAAGACTTCATTTACAAGAACGTGCAAGACAGGAAGTGCTTAGGGTACTTGAAAAATATAATGGAGAATATACGTATGAGGCGATCGGTGAAATGAAATACCTTGACCAAATTACAAAAGGTATGATTTTTTGGAGTTTAATCCATTGTCGAATTTATCTAACTAAATACTTTTATTTAATTATTTTAGAGGCTCTTCGGATATATACCCCAGTATTACATTTACAGCGACGTGCTGAGGCTGATTATATAGAAACTACAACAGGCATTACAATTAAAAAGGGAACTTTAGTATTTATACCAAGTTTTGCGATACAGCGAGATCCTGCCTATTTTCCAAATCCGCTAGAATTCGATCCGGATCGTTTCTCGAAAGAGGAGGAGAATAAGCGCCATCCTCTTACATTTCTGGCGTTTGGCGAAGGACCACGAAACTGCATTGGATTACGGTTTGGCCAAATGCAAACTAAAATTTGTCTAGCCATGCTTTTGGCTAATTTTAGAATAACCATGAACTCAAAATCAATTGTCCCTGTCGAATATAATCCAAAATGTTTTATATTGAAAACAATAGGTGGCCTTTGGCTGAATATAGAAAAAATAGTTCCATAAACAATATGACGATAAAAAACCAAATTTAGTTAAGATAGTCTTAAAGTGTCGCGTTTAATTTTTATGGAACTTTTCGGGTTTCAGTCGATTTGTTCGATTGTATCTGTCGAATAGGTTAGTTAACTAGTATATTGAACAATTCCCGAGAATATTTGACTTACAATGATGCAATATAATAATTTAGTCTCTTAAAACTGATCATTTATTCAAGTAAACTGATTTATAGACATTTTATTTTAGGTAAGTGGTAAGATCAAATTGATTGTCAATATATGTTTATTAACAGTGCAAATATTGCGTTATCATATATTGTTCACAAGCTCGCATAAACATTCGTTATCAAGAAATAAGGAATGTGACTCAAATTAATTTGGACGGTTGTTATTATACGCATGTTCTTATCTCTCTCATTCTGTCTATTTGATCAAGTTAATGAAATAAAGTACGATATTCATGAACATTTTGAAACATTGTTTTTTTCTAAACAGCTATAACTATTCTATATAAATTGGGTAATATTATAAGATTGATGAGATAAATTAACAAGTACAAATATCCTATATTAAATGAGCAGTAAATATTGTCTTGTATTTTTTGTAAAATTTCGATCAGAAACTATAAAATTATTTTCTTCATAACAAATAAGTAGTTTTTAAAATAAGTCGATTTGAGGCTACCTAGTGTTGGAGGTCAAAAAATGTGCCTTCTGTTTGAGACGTCTTGTGCGCAGAACAAAATAGAAAATATTTCATCGGTAGATCGAGATAGGACAACAAAATGTATGTTGGGAAGCTTGGTTTTTGTTTATGTTTTGAAGTTTCTTGAAAAAAGAAAGATAAAAATGAGATATTGACAATATTTAAAAAGTCTTAAATATTGTTGCTTTTAAGCTTTGTGGAAATTATGAAATTTAAATTATGTACAAAAATAAAAAACACTTTTATGTTTCACACTTTATTTTTATTTATATTACAAATTTAATTAGTATTGATAATGAAACCAATGTAGCTTGGGTCATTTCTCGTATGGGTCATTTTAATTAGATTAATGTACGCGAGAGTCTCTCGAAATCACGACTTTAACCGAGTGTTCTGAACAAACATTTTTTGTACAGCCTTCGCACATGTGTTTATTCATTCGGTTCACAGGTGGCGCCATTTATTGGTAAATTCCGGTTTCATATCTACACTATACAGTATCTAGTTAATTTAGCAAAAGCATGAGCCGTAAGTGCTTTTATAAGTTGTTGTGGTGATCGATTAGAAAGCCACCACAATTACTTATGTAAGTACTCATAGGTAGGTGTTTCAAATTAATTTATACGCATGTTATCTTGTCGCGTACATTTATCTCTCACTCGCTCTCTCTGTTTGCCCATTTGATTAACTTAAGTATGTACAGTATTCATGAACATTTCGAAACATTTTTTTGGTAAAACTACCTATAACTTTTCTATATAAATTGGAATCGTTCAACCGGTTATAAGGTTGATCAGAAAATGTGCGTTAAATCTTGTCTTGTACTGTTGCAAAATTTCAAACAGAAACTATAATTTATTCTGCTAAATTGTTTTCTTCACAAAATATAAGAAGCTTTTAAAACAAGTCGATTTGATAGTACTTTGTGTTGGAGGCCAGAAAATTGTTTTAGGTTTGAGAAGCTTAGTACTCATAACAAAATACAAATTATTACACCCTTATACCATTGACAGGCTTTATCTTTATTGTATTTCATGTTATTCGAGTTTGTACAACTAGATTACGATGGTCAAATTATGAAGCGGGGTATATAATATCCAATTCGCGATTAGCTTATTTGTGTCTGTTGGGGATTCTACAAGTACATAAAACAACAAAATATGTAAATAGACTTACATAAATCGTAAATGCGGGGTATGATCAGTGAAATATATAATATGGATACGGGATAGAACAAAATTTATGGAGAAACTGAAAAAGTATTTAGTGTATGACAGAGAAAGAAAAAATCTTCGTCCTTGTCTTTAAACCCGAATTTTTGAATATCAAATTCAAATTTATGTGTAGGAGGCGATAAAGAAAACTAGCCGTATTAACCTAAAAGTTAAATCGATATAGAAATTTAAATTTTTTAAGGATAAATTTTGTGAATATGTTACTTACCATCTATTTATTTATTTATTTATTTGCTATTAACTTCTAAATTTATGGCACCCCATTTTGAGCATGAGCTCATTCACAATAGGGTGTCAATATAAAATAACTTTGGCAACATAATAATAAAATTTGTACGTATAACCCAGCTCAGTTCACATCATAGCGGCAAAATTTCTCGGACAAAGCGCTACTTCAATCGATGGAGATCGTCTCCATCATATGTTCGTCGATTTGAGGTATATTCGGCATAATTCACATACATATTTTTAATTATTTACTCAATATTAATTTTGACGAAAAATTATAAAAAAATTCCGACTGACTCGAAAGTCAGAGCCTACGATAGTCATCATTCAAACTGAGTCATTTATTTCTTTGGCTGGACGCTGTTGTAAATTTACTATATCATAAATGGTTATTGTTGGTTCAAGAGACGTGAAAATCAACATAAAATCAATCGTATATTAAGCACTTCACATCAGGAATCGTTTGTTGAAACTTTAAAGGTTCATTTATTACTGTATCACCACTGTCCACTTAAATTCAAGCAAGTGGGTGTTACGCTAAGGCAGAAGCAGGTCAAAATATAAATAGATTGCTTGGTTGAACTACAGATAGAAATTTTTTGAAAAACGGCTGAGTTGCCAAAATTGCATCTCTGGGCGTAAAGTTCATATCGGATCAGTAATTCATCCAGCCAAACTCAAACAAAGCCAATTAAGTACCAGTCTCTGTGGCCAACGTGATCCAATTGTGTTGATCTTTACCATATTTCGCGGAATATAGAATTTTCATAAATTTGGATGAATTAAAAAAATGTCGTACCGCCGATCGCAGAGATGTTCACCGGGTCTCTTCCATATTTTCGGCTACCGTGGTCAAATGTCAGGCTATACTTCACAGAATTTAGAATTTTTAATAATTTTGATGGTTTTAAAAATTGTTGTATCCCCGATCACAGAAATGTCCTCAAGGTTTTGATCGCATTTTCGGATAACTTGGTTCAGCAAAAGCCTCTGTGGCCAATGTGATCCAATTGTGATGAACTTTAAAATTTTTCGCAGAATAAAGAATTTTTATATATTTGGATGAATTAAAAAAAATTATATCGCCGATCGCAGAGATGTTCACCTGGTCTGTTCCATATTTTCAGATAGCTTAGCTTAAGAAAAGGCAGAAAATTCTGTGAAGTAAAGTAAAGTCCATGACAACTGAATCAGATTGGCCAAGTTGATTGGCATATGGCCAAATTATCCGAAAATATGGGCAAGACCTTGTGAACATCTTTGCGACCGGAGATATAACAATTTTTAAAACCATCCAAAAAAATTCTAAATTTGATGAAGGGAATCCTGGGGGAACAGGTCAATAACAGAAACTGGAAGTATACAATTCTATACTGACGGCTCCAAGCTAGACGGCAAAGTCGAAGCAGGAGTTTATTGTGACAAATTAAATGTGAATATATCCGTTCGTCTTCCTGATCACTGCAGTGTGTACCAGGCGGAGGTGGTAGCGATTGAGGAAGCGCTGACTTGGTTGAAGCATAATGTCATATCCACAATGGATATAACAATATATGTGGACAGTCAGGCGGCAATCAAGTCACTGGAATCAGTTTCTCTGACGTCCATGGTGGCATTGAAGTGCCGCTCATCTCTTAACGAGATGAGTGAGCATTTCAATATCCAGATAGTCTGGGTCCCCGGTCACTCGGACGTACTGGGGAACTGCAGGGCGGACGAACTGGCAAGGCAAGGTACAACTCTCCAATTGAAACCGGAAAGGGCAAATCTGGGTAGGCCCATAGCAGCGTTTTATAGGGCGCTTAGAAATAAGGCGATAGCCTTGGCACAGAAGAGATGGGCTAACACCATAACATGCTATGTAGCGCGGCAAGTCTGGCCGAAACTGGACTTGAAGCGCTCCAAAACACTTCTATTCCTACGTAGACCTCACTTAAGTATAGTCGTGGGGGTGCTCACAGGACACTGCCTCATTGAGGAGCATGCGAGGAGGCTTGGGTCAATGGCAAATGACTTCTGTAAAAGCTGTATGGATGAGGAGGAGGAAGAGACTCTCAGCCACTTCCTCTGCTCATGCCCAGCGCTAGCTTACAGGAGGCATAAACATCTGGGCAAGTATATTTTGGACGGCCCTATGGATCTCGAGAACTGCAATGTGCGAGATATCTTACGCTACATAAGTAGCTCAAAATGGATCCAATGAAGGTGTAAGGGGAGTAGGATCCATTGGTATAACTACGGACCGTCATCGGTCTAAGTGTGAGTTTTGGCAGCCACTCTAACCTAACCTAACCTAACCTAGGAAAAGTCAATGTGGGTAAATTTATACAAACACTATGTAAATAAACATCCAAGCTGTAATTTATTTTGCTTATCACATTGAAATGAATTTAAACTCGTCAATAAGCTCGATTAATAAGCATGATTCAATGATAAAATCAAGATCATTCCAACGCAATAATTTTTTATTTACTATTCACAAGGTGAAAGTCTTATTGGCTCATCCTTTATTAGACAGCCAATTAATAGCGGCGAAAGGGCCAATGTCGAAAAGCCGAACGCCAAAAGGCCGAATGTGTTTAAAGGCCGAATGTCAAATGGCCGAAAGGGTCGAAAGGCCGAATATTGAAAGGCCGAATGTGTCGAAAGGCCGAATGTCGAAAGGCCGTTTGTATCGAAATTGATTTTAATTTTTCATCTTTTTATGAATGAAAATTTTCAAAATTTATATTTTTATGGAACCCAATATTTATATTTTTATCAAAAATCTTGTAACGTTTTTTTTGTCATATAATTAAAAATGAATTATTTATAATAAAAAAGAAAAAGAAATAAGTTTTTTTTCTGACAAAATTTGATCACATTAATATGCTTAAACTGCTACATATACAGGAAATATTAGCACGTATTTTCAATTTTTTTAAATCATTTTACATAGAGAAATAAATTCAATGGTTTTAAATATTGATTTCAATCAAATAAGTGAAGGAAAATTTAATGAAAATTCGGCCTTTCGACCCAATCGGCCTTTTCACACGTTCTACCATTCGGCCCATTCGGCCTTTCGCCGTTCGGTCTTTCGCCATTCGGCCTTTCGACCCATTCGGCCTTTAGACATTCGGTCTTTTAATACTTTCGACCTTTCGACCGAATCGGCCATTAGATATTCGGCCTTTCGACACATTCGGCCATAAGATTCGGCCTTTCGACATTCGGCCCTCCAACCCATTCGGCCTTTCAGCATTCGGCCTTTCGGCATTCGGCCTTTCGACATTCAGCCTTCCGAACGTTAATAGTATTAAGAATAAATGAAGAATTTGCATTCAGAGTTATACATACATTTATCCATATTTTAAGCGTTCTCATTAAATTTAATTTTAACTCATTTTTAACAGGTGTATTTTTTAGTGTAATTTTTCTAATGCGATTTGATAATAAATCTTTCACTTGCTAAATTTTAACAAATTATTTTCCCGCTCTAACTGCCTCGATAATAAAAACGAGAAAATTTCTTATGGTTTCCATAAGTTGAGTTCAATTCGTAAATATCTAATAAATAGTATTCCCAGCTCAATTAATTTTCACACATCGATTCTCTCGTGCAAAATAAAACAAATTTTTTGTTTTTTGTTTCGCAGAAGATCCACTGAAGGCTGAATTTTCTCTATACATATATTGTATTTTAGAACAGATTATACATTACATTGGAAATCAAGGGAAAAATAATGTGTAAGACAAAACCTCTTTACGGTTCGAAGCTAATTTTCAATTTTTTAAATCTTCTTATCCTGCAAAATCTATTTAATTCATTTTCCACGTAGGTATATCACACAGATTTTTGTTGTTGTCTATTTCATGGTTTTAATTCCGTTACCTCAAACATTTCGTTTGATTCGATATACTGCCTTCACGAATCGAAACCTCAATAAAATCTAGATTTTTTTTTTATTATTGATTGAAATGTGTTTTGATTCGAATCGATCTCATTTTATTTGGCCCGGAAAACTTGGTTATATACTGTTAGTCAAAAATAGATAATAAAATCAACAATAGAAATTTTTTATTTTTGGCTTTTAATTCTGTTTAATATTCAAATCAGAATAAATTTGTATTTTGTATATACAGACTGAATATGTATGTATGTTAATACGAGTTTACTATATGTATTTGCTTCAGACATTGGGGGCACGAATTTAATAAATCCGACGATTTGTTGATTTTATTATGGAGTTGTTGGATTGAATTTAAATTTTGCACCAATTTAGTAAAAAATATTCTAACGAATATACTTAGTTATAATTATTCATTTAGTAATAATAATTAAATAAATTCTAATTAAATTTTATATCGATATTTTCTTTGTACACAAAACGGTGGTGTAAGGGATAAAAAATATCATGATATAAATTGTTGAACATGATACAAATTTGTTCGAGCTGGTACCAAAATTCAAATTTTACTGAATAACTTATAAATTATGCTATGAAGCACATGGGAAATTGCTATTGAAAGTTTTTCTATTATACCCATGTGTCACTAGTAAATAAAAAAAACTAAAATTTTACCTAACTTCATGCAGTTGTATGACATTTCGACTATATACATAGGTATATATATATATATATATATATATATATATATATATATATATATATATATATATATATATATATATATATATATATATATATATATATATATATTCGAAAAAAATAATAATTCTCATATGAGTATTAATAATAATTGATTACGTTAATGAATCAGTTCGAACATCACTAAGTAGTGTTTAACGTTTTTGTGTCGTCTTCAAAACAATCATCAAAATCAAAACAAATTTGTTTGCGTTGCTTTGTCCTACACAAAATCCATGTTGCGGCGTAAAAAATCAAAAATTAGGAATAGACGTACGTTTCGTAGAAAAATAAAATTCTTGATTCCCTTAACTAATAAATTTTTTTGTCACGGTTTTTTATGTAGTGGATAACGCTATATACATCTAAATATGCATTCACTCAAATAAGTATGCGTTTATGCTGCATGCAAATTGAAAATATTTAATAAATCATATTTTGTTTCAGTGGGGGTACAAGAGTTGCATAAAAAACAAAAAAATTTCAAATTTCCCTTTGCTTCCGATAGTAGCTCCGAATAGCAGCTCCAGATAAATAATACCTATAAAAACACATTTCTGATTTCAGAGTTTACATTTGATGAGAATATGGATAATTGTATCGAATCTTTAATTTAGAAATAATTAAATTGCTCTAGGTAAGTACTATATACAATTTGCTCAAAAATTATGTATACCTTCTGCAAACAGTTTTATAAATGCTTTAATTATATATTTTTGTAACATGGTCGTCATTTTAGAAAAGTCTTTATAAATGATACGTTTATGGTTCCGGAATTTGACAAGAAAATGAGTTAGTGGGCCTAATTTTTTATTCGAACGGTGCAGTGCGGTTGATTCGTTTTCCTTGTCTGCTTTGGTCGTTTTCTCTTTGGAAAACAAGGACAATTTCTACACTACACTGCTAAGTGTAAATAAAAAAATAGGCGCAGTATGTACGAAAAATATTCTCTTTTTTCCCTTAAGTATTCCCTTTCTAATGATACCCTTCGTTTTTAAATCACAATATATGGATCAAAAATGGAAAACTGTTCTGTTCTCTGCTATACTAAAATAACTTCCTTTTATACTTTAATAATATCATAATATGTATTGTATATAGTATACATGTTTTTCATATGGAGTTGTGGTATGTTGTTTGTTAACATACCGAATAATCGTAAAAAACCTTTGAACAAAAAAGGCTACCAAATGTTGAATTTCAAATTATGAACACGATGAACGAAAACACTTAAAAGTATTATTTTACATAAAATTGGAATTTACATTATGGTAAAAGTTCTGTGTAACGTTTCCCAAACAAAGAGTTATGTTATATTGTATATCTTGTTTGTTTGTCTAATAAACTCATATGTTGTTTGGTCAAGTAATATTTTGTTTGTTTGGTTTTGCCGTTTCAATGAATGTTTGGGGATGTTTCTGTTGTGGTGGAAAGGAAATGGGGAGTTGTAGTTTAAGGGGAATTAGATTTTATCTTAAAATTACATATTTTCAAAATTTATCTGATAATTTATGTATTTAAACATAATTATAAATGTTTAATGTTTAAGGCTTTAAAGAAATTACTGACTAATGTATCCGTAGTACATAATGTGGTTATGTAAAGAAAACAAACAAAAAATTACAAAAATGAAAATTTAATTTACTCATAGAAGGAAAGGCGAACGTTACCAATCTTTATTTGCTTTGAATTAAATTAAAATTTGTGAAATTGATTTTTATGGTAGGTAACTTGGTATACCACCAACAAATAAGTAAAATATTTTGTTTATTTATTGTAGTATATGTATATCTACACTTGTAAGGTACTTATAGCATTGCCTTAGCGTTTGCCCGCACAGCAACGTTCTATTCATTATAATTAGTCAAATATATGTTACTTGGGCTAAAGAAGCAACCAAAAATAAATTATTAATAATAAGTCAAATTGGCTATTTAAGGGACTTTCAATTTTATAATGTTTAAGTAAGTAATTTATCGTTCATTTAAGGATACACGTGTATTTGCTGGGTCATTTTAATGAAATCGATTTTTATATTGTTGTTGGTATAAATTATATAATGAAAAACGCATTACCAGATTTAGTAAAATCTTCAGTCGGAATGAATAACTGTATGTGTACTCGTACATCTGTACAAAAAACACGATTTAATTAGTAGCAAACAGATTTGGTTTTTTCGTGCTGTACCAAAACTGTATTTTTCTCAAACGAAATCAAAGCATGTAAAGAAAAAGAAAGCTCCAAGAAAATCTTCATCTGAGTGATTTTTTTATTGTACTTTGTCTTGTGTGTATTTTATTATTTTAACTAATGAAATTAGTCAAGGCAAGAAAAAACTTACAAATTGATATTGATAGTTTTTGTGTTCGACATAAAGAATTCGTTTAGCTGGAATTACGTATGTAATTTTTTGTGTGTTCAAATTGTTTAATTAACAATGTCTTATTTTGATTTAAAAGCATTTGCTAATTAGTAATTGAAATTAGATTAATTAATGTCAGTTGGTTACCACTTGACTTAACCAACGCTTCAAGGTGAATTACTAGCTCTTGAATTGGTAGCCCCTTGATTGCTAAGAGAAACAATTTAGTCTATAAATTATTGCACAAATAACTCACAGAATTGAAATACAAATTGTAAATAAAAAGTTTCGAGCGTCAAAGTTTCTTTCACGACGCACAGTGGGGCTGATTGCCGAAAAGCTGGTCAAAATTTGTAAAATCAAGTAATTATACTCGGGGTTTATTTGTTATCGCTGATTATGAGTCTCTCGTCACATTTACAAAATTTCACCCCCTTTGTCCCTTAATAACCCTTATTCGTCAAATAACCTAAGTTTTACGAAATTTCAATTTGATCACGTTTTGTTCATTTAGTATTGTTGAAAATTTGTTATTTTAAGATGTGTGTAAAAAATCTGATTTTTATTTTATTTTTTAGGTAGTACTATTAAAACCGCTTATACATTTGATGACAGAACTCTACAGAATTATATTATTTTTTCATTTAAACACACTTTTTTTTAATATAAATTTAAAAAAGAAAACAATAATTGTTTTCTTAATATTTATTGTTTAAAATACTAATTGCTGTCTTTTATAAAGTAATTTAACATAACGACTGCCGCTTGAGCAAAGGTACATTCCAACTGAAATTCTAGAGCTAGTGAAAGTACTTCAACCCTCTTATGACTGTTTTAAGAATCTTTAGGGTATTACTAAAGCCAACCCAACGTAAAAAATTCTAAATAAAAAGATTTTTTTTACTTTTGGCCAGCTTTTTGACAATCGGCCCTACTGTTCGACGGATTACAATCAAAATCAGAAATCATTAATTCATATGTTATACTAAAATTTTGTTATGCTTAATAACCGCTTCCGCTTCTGACTGGTCGTAATCTAGTCTTTGAACGCATCAATTATTTGTGGATCAGTGGCAAAAAGTTTTTCCTTATCATTAATTTTTTAATGAATTTCCACATTTTCTACTCCTTTGGAAGCACTATGTATCTTTCAGTTTAAGTAAGTAAACTTTTAAATGTAAAGAAAGGTAATCTCAGCGACAAATTTTGATTTTAGTAAGTATATATACATATGTAAAACTTTATTACTTCTATTTACGTGTCAAAAAAAAAAATACCTACCAGAGGTGTTTAAAGATAATAAAAGTCAAAAGTTGTGGAAAAATTAAATGCCATCAACGGTTTTGTAATTAATCCGATATATCATACAAATTATCAATTTCACAATCAATAGCAATACGGCCAACAATACTTTGTATATGCTAATCCGTTAAATTAATTATACTTTCAAACAAACTTTGCTGTTATCAATTCATGTATATTTTTTAGTTAATTAAACAAAATTTATGTAGATATGTTTTGTTAATTTTATGAAAACTTCACGCTCGGTAAATCGGTACAAATGGTAACAATCATCTTAATACCTACCAAAGGAATACTCATATTACTTTCTTTTACGTAAATAAAATGAAGTATAGTAATCATGAATATTTTGGACCTTGACATTTTTATAGAATTATCTATTTTGAGGTACCCTGAGTCCGAAAAAGTGGGTTTCGTGTGTCAGTCTGTCAGTCTGTGTCCTCTCTACAGCCCAATCGAACTGAAACTTCAGATTTAAGCTTTTTTGTTAAATTGGGAGGCCCCAGTGAATTTTACCCCAAATCGGCTAATTGGAAGTGGCCACTCCCTTGGCCCAGAAAATTTATTTTACAAATATCTTAAAAAGTATAAGGTTCACAAAAAACGACTCAATATAAAATGTTTCCAAAAAATAAAAAAAAGTAAAATTTTTCAAAATTCTCTGTTCTTAAAAGAAAGTCGTGTGTTGGACACACCTCCATTTTTTTATAAGGAGTCATATTGGAAATATTTACTGGAGTTGCGGTTGTTTGTTTAAAAAGGAAATTTGTCTGCAAAGTGTGGACTGTTTAATTAATGATACTTTGATACAAAAATATTCCTACAAAACTTTAACTTTTTATGTTTGCATTCATGCTTTGTAAAAAGCCCCAAGCAAATATAAAATGTTTGTTTTTCTGAATCCTTTTTTTTTTTTTTTTGGGGTCAACTAATTTAATTATAATTTTCACTTGTTGTATTTCAGAATGGAAATGTATTGTTCATACTTATAAAATAATAATATATTCAAATATAAAATCGTAATTTTTAGCCCACTAACTAAATTAGTTCTAATTATTTAGTTATTCGTTATTCATAAAAAAATTAGTAATATAACCATTTAAGACTTTTTTCTATTATTAACTTCAGTTATTGATTTCTTCACATTCATAAACTATATTTTAAGTATATTTAAATAAGCTTTTTACTTAGTTTTATCATATATAGCATTTCGAGATACGAATTCAAGATTTTTCCTAATCACACTTATGTATGTACATCCATCTATTTACATCGTTATGTCTATACTCGTTTATAATAAAATTATATGAAACATAATACAGAAGACGAACGATCGAAAATATCATTGTGTTTGTTCTACCCTCGAGTAATAAGACTGTTAAACAAATAATAACAACAACTGAGCAGTATACCCAAAATAAAAATCAATAGTTATGTATGTACTCATATCCATATGTAGAATTAAATCGGAAAATTGTGTTATGAAAAATATAAAAAAACAGTTTCATTGACGATATACTTATTGGGAAACATCAAGATATTGTTTTTTAGCACTGCGTGCTAATAAAAAAACTTGATTTTGTTGAACATTAAACTTTATTTTAGTGTTGTTTAATTTATAAGTTTTATTTATTTATTTAGTTTTAATCTATTATTTGCTTTTAATTAATTAAGAAAATGAATTTATTTATTATTATAATTTGTTATTATAATTCACCACAGTTGTTTTTTTTTATGTACACCGTTACCGTATGAGTATAGAATTCCGACTGTATCGAGTTAAAAACCGAATCTCTCTTTTTTTATTTTCTTTTCGCGCGAGATTTTTTTGACAGCCGTAACAAAATATAAAAGGAATGAAGTGTGTCGCGTTGGTGGTTGACTAAAGTGCGTTCATGTGACTGGTTGAATTGGATTGTATGAACGGATGGTTGAATTGTGGCGATGAACGAGTGATGAATGTGAATGCTTGAATTTATTTGTGAGTCGCTACAGGACTCCCCCGCGAGTGATTTTCCCCCTCCCTAGGGAATGATTGTAGTAGTGGAAGCAATACGGACGGTTTTATGAACCCGATGGCTTGATGTTTGCTCAGCCGAACTAAGTATTCCGTAAGCTGGTTTAAGTCGATCGATTGAAACGTTGGAATTTTTACCATTAATCGATACGATGAAATGTTTCCTAAGTCTGCGTATAACTTTATACGGACCTTCATAGGGAGGAGTTAATCCCGTGCGAACCTTGTCTGTTCTTATGAAAACAAAATCGCAGTTGCTGAGCGATTTCGGAACAAATACGTCATCTTGTTTGGATTGACGTGGTGTTTTTGGTATGAGGTTGCGCATGGTTTGTCGCAGTTGGTCGATGATTGTGTCGGTAGTTGGAAGTGGTGAAGGAGGATTTTCGATAAAGAATTCACCGGGTAGTTTGATGGTTTGACCGTAAACTAATTCTGCCGGTGAGCACTTAATATCTTCCTTCACTGTTGCCCGGATACCAAGTAGTATGATTGGTATTTCCGAACTCCAATTGATTGTATTGCCTCTGGCCATTAATGCGGCTTTGAGTTGCCGATGAAAGCGTTCGACCATGCCATTGGCTTGAGGATGGTAAGCCGTTGTGCGTATCCGATGTGAGCCAAGAAGTTTTGTTAACTCGCTGAAAAGCTTGGACTCAAATTGCGTTCCTTGATCGGTTGTGATATTAAGGGGTACGCCGAATCGTGATACGTAGTTGTTGACGAAGGTGGTGGCTATGGTTGCAGCAGACATATTGGTCATGCAGTATGCTTCGGGCCAGCGAGTGAAACGATCGACACATGTGAGTAGGTATGAGTATCCATTAGATGGCGGAAGTGGTCCTACGATGTCTATATGGATATGCTCAAATCGACCGTGTGGAATTTGAAATTGTCCATGAGGTGATTTGGTGTGCCGTTGAACTTTAGCACGTTGGCAGGATAAACAAGACTGAGCCCAATTGTTCACGTCTTTGTTTATGCTGGGCCAAAAGTAGCGAGCTGTAATCAATTTACGAGTTGCACGGACTCCAGGATGTGAAATGTTGTGTAATGTATTGAATACGGTGCGACGTAGTGAGTCTGCGATGTATGGGCGATTCTTCCCATCTGCGATTTCGCAGACTATTTCGAGGCCAGGTAGTTTGAAAAGCTCTAGTTTCACTGATGAACTAGTGTGACCTTCGGAACCAGAAAGTAAATTCTGAAGTTCTAGGTCTGCTTTTTGTGCATTTGCAATTGTTTGCAAGTCGATGTGTGTGTCGACTGTGGCCATTTCATTGTCGGTTGTGCGCGATAGTGTATCTGCGACAACGTTGTCGTGTCCGTGAACATGCTGAATGTCCGTGGTAAATTGACTAATGTAATCCAGGTGGCGAGATTGCCTCGGATTACGTTCAGTTTTAGACTGAATTGCTCGTGTCAGAGGTTTGTGGTCGGTGTAAATGGTGAAATCCCGACCTTCGACAAAATATCGGAAGTGTTTGACTGCCTGATAAATTGCTAGTAATTCCCGATCGAATGCAGAATATTTCTTTTCAGCATCCGATAGTTTCTTGGAGAAAAATCCCAGTGGTTCCCAACACTCGTTATTGTACTGTTGTAGCACAGCACCGACAGCCGTATTTGACGCGTCTGTGGTTATGCTGAGCTTTGAGTCGCTCAGTGGGTGTGCCAGAAGTGTTATCTGGGCCAATTCAGCTTTAAGTGACGTGAATGCTTGTTGACATTCGTCAGGCCAAGTGAAATTCTTGGCTGTCTTGGGCTTTTTGAGTAAAGCTGCCAAGTGGCTGTGGATTGGCGCGAGTGTTTGAGCGAGTTTTGGTATGAATCGGTGGTAGTAATTCACCATGCCGACAAATCGCTGTATACTTTTGATTGTAGTAGGGGCTGGGAACTCCCTAATGGCATTAATTCGTCCTCCGGACGGCAGAATACCATTAGGTGTTATCTGGTGACTGAGGAAGTCAAGAGTGGACACGCCAAAGACGCATTTTGAGCTCTTGATATGAACGTCAAACTGTGTTAGCCTACGGAAAAGTTGTTCCAAGTGCAGTTTGTGTTGTTCCTCAGTTTGTGACGCAACAAGAATGTCGTCAATATAGACGAAAACGAAATCCAAGTCACGTACGACTTCGTTCATGAAACGTTGAAACGTTTGAGCGGCATTGCGTAAGCCGAATGGCATCCGTGTGAATTCGAATAGGCCAAACGGTGTTGTGATTGCCGTCTTATGAACGTCTTCAGGTGCGACGGGAATTAAATGGTATGCTCTGACAAGATCAATTTTGGAGAATACTTGGCATCCATTCAAGTGCATGGAAAAGTTTTGAATGTGTGGTATCGGGTAGCGATCCGGTGTTGTCACCGTGTTTAAACGCCGATAATCTCCACATGGTCTCCAATCTTGATCTTTTTTCTTCACCATGTGAAGTGGACATGATACAGGAGATGCAGATGGCCTACAAATCCCTAATTCCACCATATGCTGGAATTCTGTTTGAGCGGCTTTATGTCTCACTTGATCTAGTCGACGTGGTCTTGAAACGGGCAGATGGCCTGTTGTAACGATGTGATGAACCACGTTGTGTCTAACTGGTAAGTTGTAATCTGGCTCTGCTGTAAGTGCTGGGAAATTCCTAAGCAGAGTGGCATAACCGTTGTTGACTGCGTAATGGATCGGAGTTGGGGTGTTATCACGAACCATTGTGGCATTGATTGACAGCTTAGTCGCTGAATCAACCAGCCTTTTGTGCTTAAGGTCAACAAGGAGGCCAAACTTATACAGGAAATCGGCGCCAATAATCGGACGATTCACATCAGCTAAAATGAATGCATGAGTGAATGTTCTCTTAAGTCCGATGTCCACCTGAAGCAACTTCGTGCCGTAGGTGTGGATTGTGGTACTATTGGCAGCCGATAAGACTAGATCTGGGTCACGTTTTGTGAATGAAAACGCGCCCTTGAAAAATTGAGCTGGAATAACCGAAAGGTCAGCGCCAGTGTCGATAAGAAAAGTTAATTTGTTTATGTGGTCGTGGAGGAACAAACGACCTACTTTATGGGTGTTGGACGACGTCGTCTCTACCCGTTGTTTTTCTCGTTTTTTGATTGAGGATCGATTTCCATGCTCGATGTGGAAGTCGCCTTAAAATTGCATGGTTCCACACATTTGCGAGCTGACGCACCGAATCTCCAATGAAACCAGCACTTGTCATACCGACGGTTATTGATGCTGGTGCTGCGATAGTTGGAGTTGCGTCGATACCCTGACTGAGCTGATTGTCTACCCCTTGAGCGACTGCGGTTGTTGGTCAAATTATTTAACCGCGATTCTATTCTAGCGAGTCGATCTTCTATCGTGGCACTCTGTGAAGTGCCCACAGTTGGTTGACGGTTTGGCTCAGTGCGGACGGTGGAACGTGCTTGCCGAGTGACCGCGGAAATATTTTGAAGTTGACTATGTGACATCGCGGCATGTAACTTATCAGCTGTGATAGCCAAGTCATCAAGATTAATTGAGTCCGGCTGTGCCAACAGCGATATTTTGATGATCTCGGGCATTTTGCGGATCCACAATGATTTTACCACTTTCTCAGTGACTTGTGTACCTGCCAGTTGTCTTATGTAGCGAAGCGCCTCGGATGGCCGCCTGTCTCCTAACTGTTGTTGTGACAGTAATGCTTCAAGCTTGGATTCGTCCGTTGGTGTCAAACGAGTTAGTAGTGCTGACTTGAGTGTGTCATACAAATTGTCGTTTGGCGGATTTGCCATGATATCCGAGACACAATCACAAGCTTGTGGAGACAGTGCCGACAACAGGCTTACGAATTTTTCTTTGTCCGTCTTAATTCCAGTGATCCGGAATTGTAGTTCCGCCATGTTAAACCAGTTCCTGGCGTTGTCTAGCCAAAACTGTTGTAGCTTTATGGTACGCGAGGTGGCCTCAACCTCGCCTTTTATATTTTGGGAGGCCATTTCCTCGTCGCTGTTGACCATAGTCGTATCTAGTGTGTTTCGACAAGCAATGAGGTTTTAAATTGAAACAAAAAAAAAAAAAAAAAATGATAGAGAAAAAAAAACAAAGAAAAATGTATCGAATGAAATTAAATTTGTTCGGAATGGGTACCGTGTAGTGAAATTAAAAGAGTAAATTTCAATAGATATCAATCACTTTTTTAGTGTTTGTTGACAAGAGCCCCCAAGTACGGGACGAGCCGTCACCTTCGTCTTGGGGCGTACTCTTGTTGAGTTTTTAAGAAAATAAAAATTTAATTGATAAGTCAAAATGAGATTCGAATGTTTGATACAGTGATAATAAACCAAATAAAACCGTTAAATGATCGGGAGATTTGAAATAATGAGAAAATTACCGTATTGTGGTGAAATATAATTTACATGTACAAATAAGTCAATAAAAATGAGTGAAATGTATAATAATTTAATTTATAATATAGCAATATAGTAATAAATATAGTATTTAAACGCAAAATTTATATATATATATAAAAAAAAACTTTATTGTGCATCGAGAAAGAAAAAAAATTTTTATTACTACTTGCGGTTTTTATATGTATTTGTTTGTTGGAATCTTCTTGTGTGTTGATCGAAGTGCTGCTCCCACGTGGGTCGCCCCTAACACATTCGTGTCTTGGGTGACTTTGTTGACACGCCTTTGTGCGCGTATGGTTGCTCCCACGTTGATCGCCCCTAACACTTTCGTGTCTTGGGTGACTTTGTTGACACGCCTTTGTGCGCGTATGGTTGCTCCCACGTTGATCGCCCCTAACACTTTCGTGTCTTGGGTGACTTTGTTGACACGCCTTTGTGCGCGTATTGTTATTAATTATGTCGTAACTGTGGTGTATTTTTATTTAAAAATTGTTGTATATTCCCGTTGAATTTATTTTGTTGGTTATAACTCCGGTTGTTCGTGATTTTCGATTGCAAATATGGCGGTGTTGATGTATGTGCACCGTTTTCCATGTAGGTTTTATTTATGATTTGTGTACGGTGTTAGCGGTAAAAAAAAAACAAAAGTAACAATTGTTAGTATATGTAAATACTTTGTACACTTTATTGTTAATATTTTGTTCGACTTACCGACTGGCCGGTGCTTATTTTGCACCCGGCCTTCTGTTTTATATAGCTAAATTGTTGATTGCCTCGTTGGTGCGTTTGGGAAAATCCAAAAAAAAATTTTTTTTGTTTTTGTTTAAACACCGAAATTATTTCGAAATATGGCTGCGGTTTTTTTATTTTTGTTGCACGTTTTGTTCGTATTTTCACTTTATTGGTTTGTTTTTTTTATAACTATAATGTTTGTTAAACGTTGTAATATGTTCAAATATTTTGGTTCCTAAAAAGGAACGTCGATGGTCACCATTTTTAGCACTGCGTGCTAATAAAAAAACTTGATTTTGTTGAACATTAAACTTTATTTTAGTGTTGTTTAATTTATAAGTTTTATTTATTTATTTAGTTTTAATCTATTATTTGCTTTTAATTAATTAAGAAAATGAATTTATTTATTATTATAATTTGTTATTATAATTCACTACAGTTGTTTTTTTTTATGTACACCGTTACCGTATGAGTATAGAATTCCGACTGTATCGAGTTAAAAACCGAATCTCTCTTTTTTTATTTTCTTTTCGCGCGAGATTTTTTTGACAGCCGTAACAAAATATAAAAGGAATGAAGTGTGTCGCGTTGGTGGTTGACTAAAGTGCGTTCATGTGACTGGTTGAATTGGATTGTATGAACGGATGGTTGAATTGTGGCGATGAACGAGTGATGAATGTGAATGCTTGAATTTATTTGTGAGTCGCTACAGTTTTGTGTGTATGAAATATTTATGCAATATTAATTACAATTTATAATTGTAGCTTACATGATAAAAGAAAAATTGCACTCAAATTAGCATTCCTTTGTTCGGTATGCCGTCTACCCTCGCTAAAGCTAAATAGACTAACAGAAAATAAAAGCGAGTGAGTTTGTCACATATGTATATGGGGAAGTGAATATAACCGTTTTCTGGCACTTTCCACTAAATGAGAAATTTATGGTGACATTTTTCCTGTTGTTGTCGTTTCAAAATTTAATTTTCATCAAACAAGCCCAATTTGATAATTTTATAGCTACACAAAAAAATATACGTCATTCAAACAAAACACTCAAATATGTTTCAAACTAAACTACTTAACTTATCAATATACAGCTATTCTTGTAAGGCATTGTAAAATTACATGTGTCTCTTCACAAAGCCTTGGAAATGCAATGAAAGTGCGTACATGGTATATTTCTGGTGAAAAATGGACACCATGAAATTAGCTTGTAACTTGAATACGTAACGAATTGATGACTACGTTCGTAACACTGCGTGCCAAGTTTTGCCCTTTGAATGGCTATAGTAAACTTCTCGGGGGTACATGAATTAAACAAATTTTTCATTAAGGAAAATTAAAAAATAATTAAAAAATAATAAAAAAAATTAAAAGAAAACAATAAAAAAATGTTTAATATTTAAATAAAAAAATTATTTTTTTTATTACTTTTTTATTATTTTTTAATTTTCCTTAATGAAAAATTTATTTAATTCATGTACCCCCGAGAAGTTTACTATAGCCCTTTGAATCATTTTGGTTACGTGATGTTGGCAGCCCTGATTACATTTTTGTACGAGTTGAGAATAATTAAACTTTTTTAGCTACCTGCGTGGTGTAAATGTTTTTCACCAGAAACAAGTACGCATCTTGAAGGAATGAAAAAAGTTAAAAAACAGGATTTTACTTCATATTTTTATTGTATTTTCACTAATATTAATATGGAATATAATGTTAGTTGGTATATGCAAAACCAAGACAAATGTGTATACAAACCGGAGCATAAAATTGAAGCTTGCTGCATGTCAATTGAGCTCGTCAAGAAAATGGCAACTTAATAGAGTTAAAAATGTTTCATTTGGGATTTTTGATGCTCCATTTCAACATTCTCATCCTTACACATTTCCGTTGCATTTATCAGTTTACCCTCATAAGCCCAACTTTACATAGGTAGGTTACATTTGGAGACTACAGCGGTAGTCTGCATACTAATTTATGGTTTGCTGTACATATTAGATTAAATAAAAAAAATGATTCTTTATTACATTAACGTAATTGATTGTCGTTACATTCAACAAGGAACAAATTTTATCTGTCTATAATCAATTATTTGGATAAATATCCAAGACCAATCTGTGAACGAAATTGATCCAAAAAACTTTTAATACGAAATGAAAATTAAATCAGTAAAACTTTTCAATCGCATACCCAAATCTATTGCAAACTATAGGAACATTGTATATCTTATAGACCTTTGAGCTTTTATTTCTGCTTCAAAATCGTCTTTATACCCATGTTTTGTTAAGGACACAGGTTGAAATAAAACAAAAAATGGGTAAAGTAAACAAAACAGAATTATAACTTTTCTACTTCATCAAAAACTAAAATAATAATACACATTTTTTTTTTTTTTTTGAAAGGAAGAAACAACATAAGAAGAAATACAAACACATTACCCGTGTTGAATATACGTTCTTGAAGATGTTATGGTAATTGATTTTCTTTTTGGTGCGGACCGGATCAACGGTTTAAATTTCTATAGGTTTTGCAATATTTCAAAGTAAGGCTAAAATTGGATTGTAATTTCCATTTGTAAAAAGGGGCTTTTCTTATTTGATTTAGTTACTATTTCGTTTTTTGACGTAATCCAATTTTGCAGAACCGATTTAGAATTTTTTTCCATGGAATAAGATTTATTAGTTTATAAATTTTTAACAATATTTAATTTAGATTTACATTTTAATTTAATAATTAAATAAATAATATGACTAGGCCCTAAAACGCGCGTAAATCTCGTACCCTGGTAAATTAGCGGGGGTTTTTGGTGTTGTTTTCGAGGTATCCAGTTTAATATTTGTTGACATTTTTAACAGTCAATGACTCTAAGGGTTTCGTGTCATCAGCCAAGTGACCCAACCTTAGTCGCCTCCTACGATAAACGATAGATATTGTGAATAGGGGAATTCTAAGGCTTTCAAAATCGTTCAGTGGCCCGAAACCGTAAAGGGCATTTTTTTGGCAATATCATTTTCAATTGCAAATATTGCCATTTTCTAGTGATGCTGTGAGCAGATTATAATGGAATATAATCTTTATAACTTGATCTCCAATGGATACCTTGGAAACAATTTGTTCGGTACCACCGGTTTAAATTAACCTAGTAAAATGTTTTGATGTGGTAGATTGCTTCCCCTCAAATTAAGTCTATACCAATGAGGACAGTGTTCCTCTAATACCAATATCAGAAGATAATGACCAAATAGGACCTACTTCTGAGAGTAAATTTGAGAGAATAGTGACTACTTGAACAATGTACTACAAGTATTAATTAAATTAATTAATATTGAATACGAATTTTTTTTATACTGAGAATCTATATTATTAAACCATCATACGGAATTTTGGTCTTCTATCGTTAGAATTTTTTCTACAGAAATCCGCTTTGCTATTGCTGTATATCTAATTTTTTGTCTGTTTTTCTGCTTTCTAGCATGAACACGTTGTAGCAGCAATATTTTTCTGCTATTGGTTTTCAATAAAAATTTTAAATACTCGTAATGGAAAAAATCAGTTAATATTCATTTTAGACTTTTATGAACATAACAGTATGTACTCAAAATAGTGTTTCCTATTATGGGACATTAATTGTACACCCTCTGGCAAAGATCTTTTTATAGTCAATATAATAAATGAAATGATTATTATAATTTTCGACGTTTTGAGTATTTAATGTATGTCAAACATTAAAAAGACATGAAAAATCATAAAATTTCTTTAGTTCTTATGTTTATTTTATGTACACGGTGTCCTAAAGACAAAAAGAACCTCCCTTTTTCAGAAATTTGAATAATTGAAATTTGTTTTTAAGGTATTCATGGTATTTGAATTTTGTTGAATGGAAATTTTCTTTTCACTCGTAATTGTTTGAGTAATAAATGAAGCAAAAAAAAAAAAATCTTGAACTTTATTATTTGCATTATAGCAGTATTTACTTATTATTGAGAAAGTGTCTTGAAAATAAACTTTGTTAAGCATATACAGGTAACTTGGGATTTTTTTTTATTATTGATTTTTGTACGGCTTGTTTGTTATAACAAAATATTTTATGTACCCTGTCAGTTTACTTTTATTATATAGAATTGCGATTCTGAAAATACCTTTTACCATTAATTAAATAATATAAACATACCATTTGAAACCAACTGCTGAACAAATAAATCAATAAAAACGTTTTGTGCTTTTCTTTTTTTCTTTTCAGAATCCAAAGATGTTGACTAACTTGATTTTAAGTTTAATCAATAATCCAACTCCAAATAATTTTTTTTTGCAAAGTACCTTTGATTTTACTTGATAAATTATTATAATTTTTCCAAATTTAAGTTATGCAAATGAAATAAAATCTCGCATAAAGTTTTAAGCATAATCTGCACCTCATTTAAATTTTCTTCTTCTTCTTGTTTGTGCTATAGGAAAATCAACAATTTTTTCCACAACTCTCGTCAATTTATTCATTTATGTATGTTTTTTTGTTTGAACTTTACAAGTTTTTTTTAAATTATTTAAATATTTTTTTTTTACTTTGTTATACAATTTTAACATTTTATATTTTATTTTTGTGCGCAGGAAGTTGATAATTAATTTTTAACAGCAAACAAAAAAAGTGATGTGGATTTTACCGAATTTATTAATGCTTGCTAATGTTGCAACGTGCGAATTTTGTTATACATTTGTCAAAAATTATAAATTATGATTACAATAAATAATATTTTTGTTATTAAAGAAACTGCTTTAATAAAGGTCATCTTTCTATAAAATATTAATGACGTATATTATGGGGGAATATACTAATTGTTGTGCTTTTAATTGAGTTTGGCTGACTTCATGTTGTTTTGTTTTGCTTAATAAAATATGGAAATTTAATAAGATAAAACTTATTTTTAAGAGTAAATTATTTATGATGATTTTCATAAAAGAGGGATGCTTATAAAATGTTACCACTTGTTATTGGGTAGATACTTGCCGATGGTGGGCGCTATCAATTGAGCAATTCCATTCCATTTTGTTAATTGGGTTCTATTAGCTAATGTGTTTGAATAATTTATATTATACGAGTAAAAATAAATGTCTCTCAATAAAATTAAAAGTCCTATTCATTGTTTACCTACCTTCACATATCTAAAATAAATGGTCCGTTTACCATATACAAGAAGAATAAAACATAAATTCTTGGAAAAACGATTTTTTTCTTTTAAAATATAAAAATCACGTCACATTATCATGGCATATTTTTTGATTTTATTTCATTTCATTTTTTATTGTTGCTTTGTCCCTCGATTTTTTCCTCATGACCGAATTTTATTTTTCCCATTTTCATTTGATTTTTCTTTTTCAATATTTTTCATCCTGTTTTTTGTTTATTTTGCCATACATTCCGTACACACATACGTATTTTCATTTTAAAATAACAAACCAACTTCCCAGAACAACAGCAACACGAAGAAATGGAAAAATAATTTTCCTCTTGTTTTTCCTTTTCCAAATTGTGTTGTTCTTACCCAGATAAAGAAGAAAAATTATAAAGTAAAATTTTTGCTCGTTTTTCTAAATCACATACATATACACATACACACATACAACGAACACAAAATGATGTGATTGTTTTCCTTTTTTGACACAGTAAAACAAAAAAAATTGTCATTTTTGGTTTGACAGTGTTTTGCTTTGATGCAAATATCGTGATGAGAAAAAAAGCTCTGGAATGGAAAAATACACGAGAACATGAAATACAAAAATAATAAAATTGATGATGATGATGGTTTGCATGTTGTTATGGTTACATAAAATCCGTATAAACGAAAATTTTCCGAACATACAAAATCGAGAAAACATGAAAAGGTTCGAAAAATAAACTCTCCAAAGCAGAATCGAATTCTACACAATTTGATTTAGTAATTTTTTGTCCGCATTTTCTTTTCGGCTTTTCTGTTCACTCGTAGTTGCGGAGATATTATATGATGTACGTACTCGTATAATGAGCCCCAGTTTAATACTTCTGCAGCATTTAAATAATCAGTCGTGTTTTATCTCGTGTCGAGTTCGAATGCATTGCGTGTATTTTTATAATTTTTAATTTATAATTTTATTTCGGATAATTTTCTATTAATAAAATAAATAAAAATTCTGGTTTTTATTTTATATGTAAATTACGTAAGTGAAAAGTAAGTTTAAAGATTTTTTTTCATTATTATTTGTATTCATTTTAATCAAAGCTTTATTAATTTAATTTGAATAAAGTGCGTTTAGTTTAGTGTGTGAATAATCAAAGCGAATAAAAAGGTGAAGCTGTGTGTATGTGTGTGTCTGTGTGTACAACGTCTTTTGTTAAAATTAATAATTAATTTTATAAATCTGTAGAAAATAAAAGTGGAAAATGTGTTTTTTACTTTTAGAGCGTGCTTTTCGTTGTGTTTTAGTGTTGTGAAAATTAAATTAGCAAAGCAAAGTGAAAAATTGTACAACAAATATAAAAAAAGGATTAGTGATTTTTTTTTTCTTTAAGATACGATCTACAAATCATTATTTTATTGAATTTGGGATTGCTACAGAAAAGGTGGGTTTTTTTAATTTTTCCAAAAATATAAAAAAAATAAAAAATAAAAAAAGTTATTTCTTATTAATTGAATAATTTAAAAATATTAAGTTTAGTTTTGTTACCTTTCAATCTACTTTCTAGATGGACAAGAAAATAAGTTCAAGAAAAAATATTTTAATAGGATTTTGTAAAAAAATTTCTTCTGATATCTCAAAATACGTCCGTCCGTCTCTATCACAATTTAGGATATTATGCTTTATATCACGATTTATGAGTGACACAGAGTTAGGGATTGGAATGGATTATTTTTGAGTGATAAGACAAATTAGTATTGTAAAATCTTTTGTTTGAATGAGGAAAAATATGTACTTTATGCAGAAAAATGTATAGTAAAATCATTATTTTTACTTAATTATCAAAATCTCGTTCACTTAATTATTTTCAGATCGTTATTGAATTTACGGCTATCCATTTATATAAATTTGAAATGAAATAGCGATAAATAAAAATTTTCATTTTTCATTTTTTTTGTTACCGATCAGTGACGTTTTAATAAGTTTTCATGCTGTTACGCTTGTGAACTTAACAATAACCCAGTATACCAAAAATAAATAAAATATTGGCAATCAATTTTATAGCTATATCTTCTCAAAATAAGGTGTACATTTAATAAATGTTCAGATTTACTGTCAAACAAGATTATACAAGTCATTGCTTAATTTACTAGTACTGTTTAGGTGGTTTGGCGTCTGTTGGATGGGGGGACTAAAATTGAGTAGATTAATCTACCAGCTCCGTAACCTTCCAGTAGGGTGCCCATCACGTGAGCTGTTCTGGTCATGTATTAGGCGGCTACGTGATGGGTACAATTGTGTAAGAGGTAAACTGTTCACAATTCGCAAGTGTATGTGCTGCCTCCTCGTGGCAACCACATTTTTGGCCATTTGGCACAGGCTAAAGTACGGCGCTAAAGGATGAAACCTTGACAAAAAACGGGTGGAACAGCATAAGCCGATGTATGAATGGCTGATAGGTTAATCAGTCTATCAAACTCGAAAGGGGTAAAATTATTGCACAAACTGCAGGAAATTTTTATGTTTAAAATTTTCAATGGTTGTTACCTAAATAAATGGTAAATTAGCCTTTTTATATTTATCAAAGCCCGAATTTAGTTAGGCTCCCGGCAAATTTCTTGTTCAACCAAAAAAATACAATAAAATTATGTGTCAGCATAATTTATATCACAACTGTGCTTCATTTCCACAAATAAATCATAAGTTTTCTTTATTGTTCTATTCATAATTCAAAATTTGTGTACAATATTTTTCTATTTAGATAAAAAGATTGATGATAAAAATAACTTTTTTAGCCCCTCTCGAAAAATTTTAAAAGTATTTCGTATGTATTCGAATATATTTATCTTGATATATTTATTGTTTTCTATATGAAAAGCACAACCCAAAATGTATATTGTCTGTTGATATTGTTTGAATGATTAAATGAATAGAGACGCTGAAATATGAAATTTTCCAGCTAGAACACATTGTTATACGAAACAAACTCGTATGTAGTGTTAGTTTTGGTTCTGAACAATGCAGAATATTTAAATTTGATATATTTATAGATCGTTATCAATAAATTTTTCATTTTAACAGCACACGTTATGTAGCACAAGGAGAAAATTAAAGAAAATAAATTGTGGTATTTTGAGAATAAATTGGGTTTTTCCTTGATTCCGTTATTTAGTTAGTCAAATTATGATGTCTTTATTTTATTTTTATTCGGATACATAATTTTTGGGGTTGTTCGACTTTTCTCTCTCGACTATAATATATTATTATATTGTATATGTTGTAAAGGTGTGCTGAATTTTCCACATATACATACGTATATTAGTAAAAAAAACATTTTCACATATTTATGGTATTCGATGAAGGGTGTTATCTTGATATTCGATGAATGTGGGATTAAATTATGTCATCTAATGTAGCACTATTTTTTATAATACATGCTATCATAAAGAATAACATTTGAATGTGGATTATGTATATCTCGAGAAGGTTATAGCAATTTTTCGAGGACTCTCAAATATAAATTAATACTCCTATATTTTTTTGGTGGTAAGACGAAGGAAATCAAATTTTTTTTTTCTTTGACGGAATACATAAAAATGTACTTAAGTGTTCTTAAATTATGTGTATTGGTTCGTATATTAATAAGATCCGTCAAGATTTTATTAAGATATAAATATGTATACAAAATCAAAAATTTGCAGGGGTTTACAATATAAATTATAAATGTAGTCACGTTCCAAAGGTTATATAAATAAATGATTCTAAGAAAGTGACAATTTTTCCCTAAGTTTAAAGATACACAACAGAATAAGGTAATTTGACAATATTTAATCAACAACAAAAAATATGGTTGGGGAAGGCTATAGTTTTCACTATTGTGCAAATACCGATAAAAATATGTGAGAGCAGATTTTTGATTTATAAAAATCAATTATTATTACCCAGTTGTCAAGGATAATGAATTTCTCGGGTGACCTTCCCTCAGAACTCTCTTCTAATTACAACAGACTATATATATGCGTTCTTTTGTCTTCGTTATGTCAAAGTTAGGAATTCAGTTTTATATCTCCTTTCTCGCTTTCAACAATTTAGTCGTATCCTAGCTGATGTGAATGCTGACTAACTTTCCAACAGTGCAAGTAGTTTGTTTGTTCCCATAATATAACAAGAAAATTAAATTTATTTGCCGAAACATTCAGAAAACTCAGCCCAAAATTTAATTAATGCATTAATAGAAAGTTGGTTAGTAATTTTACGACACTTTACTATATTCTGGTCAATAAAAGACATTTAATCATAAAAACCAATTAATAATAATAAAACAATAAAAATTAAGACAAAATAGCAATCTAAAAAGTAACATAAAAGCACGAACACAATTTCACCCCAAAATAATAAAACAGAAAAAAATTATTCGGTTAAGTTTTCCAATAAAAATGGTTTTCATTTCCATTTTGCGCTCATCAAAGTTTTCATTTCGAAAAAGAATAGATTTTTTGTTTTGTTCGCTATATATGTACATACATTTTCATTTATGTATATGTATTACAACCCTTTCGAGCTTGTTTCATCTCGATCTGTACATAAGTAACTAAACATATTATATTTATATGAAAATTGTGTATTTTATTATTGAGACATTTCGAAAAGAAGAAAATATCGCAAAATATTATCAACCTTTTTTGTCTGTATATCTGTTGTTGTTTGTATGAAGAAAAAATATTTTCCAAATTTCCATACTTTCATATACATAAGTAGGTATGTATGTATAAACAAAAATACACAATTCGAGTTTTCGAAGATAACTTGGCATGTTGAACATATTATGATGGGTGGTTGTTGCTTTCTATATCCAATTACCTTTTTAAATTTTCTTTCAACTCGTATCATTCAAAATTTCAAATTTTCTAATAAAACATGATGATATGCATTTTTGGTCCTTATTATGTTTTACACTCATGATTATAAGTTTGATGACACCACTGTGAGGAAAATTTAATAATAAATAAATAACCAATTTTCGGTATATAAAGTAGTGAACGAACTTATATTTTATGATTGAAAATTATAGCATCAGAAGTTATAAAATATTTTTGTACAAATATTGTTCAACATACAAGTTTAAATTGGTATGAGTGTTTATTTATGTACTTTGTATATCAAAAATGAGTTCCACCGTCTGTAAGTAAAAATAAATTGTTTTATAAGGTTTTCTAATGTGTTTATCAAAGGCTCGTAAATTTAAAATAAAGTCACCGGCCACTTTTTTCGATTAAATTCACGAATACTATCAGTCTTCTTCCTTTGGTTTAAAAATAAAAATTAATTGTACGTAATAGTACTAATAAAGTCAATCAATAAACATGTCGCTTGGTATTCTGAATATTTTGATATTTAATACCCACATTGTTATATCCGTTCGCCTCCTCTAACCTTAATTATTATTATTATATTTTGAAGATTTTTTCTAAAAACAGGTCAATTTTATAATGTATTTTTCTCAACTCAGCTAATGATATTTCTATATATGTACATAAGTACTAATTTATCATCGCAGCATGACCTTCATAATACAAAAATTTACTCTCCCGCCAAGTACATAAATAATATGACAGTGGTTAGATAATAAAAGATTACAACTGAAAAAAAAAACACAAAAAACTTCCAGACAATGTCTTTAAATGAAAATCTTATAATAACAATACACTGATAATGATAATGCTGAGTGAGATCTGAGCATTCCTTTTATTTATCCATCTACAAACAACGCATTTTGCTCGCCATTTCACATGTAAAATAATTTGCGCCACTTCAACTTAAATGGAATTGTTTTCTTTTTATCTACGCTTGTAGACGAGGTGAACAGTCCATAAATGGTTTTGTTATTTTTGTTGATTAAAAGGTAAAAAGAAATTTTCTTCGATTTTCCAATAACAATAAAAAGCTTATGTACAATATTAGATGAGCTAAATGTTAAAATAATATAGAAATGTACTTTTCGAGATCCGAAGAATAATACGTAAGACCCAATTTTCCAGCTAAAAGAAAATATAAATGTTATCCAAACGGAATATTTGGGAATTATAAGCAGCAACCAAATGGAATTAATTTTGTGTTATGTTTATTCAGATTACATTAAAAATATGGAACAACATTCGTTATGTATACATTACACATACATTTTGTTCACTACGAGAAATTAACATGGGACCGCCGTGTTTTTTTTACAGAAAATAATTTTGCATTATTTTTTACCATGAAAATTATAATTATATTTGGGGCCCATTATCCTAAGGGGTTATCAATAAAATAATAGATTTTTGTGACGGTAGGCAGTTTTGTTATATGCTTTTCCTTGGCATATATTTTATAAAATATAAAATGCTTTTGGGTATATCGCATTTTTTGTTGTTTTGATCGTTGAAATTATAAAATTTAAATTTTTGCTAGATATGTTTGTCATCCTGTACTATCTACACTGGATGATATTACAAATTTTATTTATTCTAAGCAGATTCTAAGAAGCGAAGTAATTCGCTATATTTTTTATTGAACATTAACATAGTAAAATGTCGTGGTTAATATAATTTTATAACTGTGAGCAAATTTTACCTCTCTAGATGTAATTCAAGTTGTAAAGCTTTTTATTCTTTTTTTAATTAACAGTAAAGTTCTCAATTTAAAAATATTATATTTTTTAGTGAAATTTGAAAATCCCTACCTTCATCTACGTACCTGGAAAAGTAGCAACACAAAGATAACCGAGACATGAGCATTTACACCATAATATCTTTCCTACCCTTCATCATCGCATGCCGCATTGATTCCGTCAAAAAATATGTCAAGAAAATCTTTTATTTCGTACATTTTTCACTAACTTTTTTGATCAATTTATTTTATTTTTAATACACGGAAATATATTTGTTGTATGTGGTCGTAAAAGGATGGAACATAACATGGATTTCCCGTTTTTTTTAGTGAGTGGTACACAAGCTTTCTATTTTAGTATGAACTCGAAAAGAAACGTTTAAAATTGGACCTTTTAATTTACTGTTTACAAAAAAAAAAAAAAAAATCCAATTTTCCCAAGAACATGATAACGTAAACAAAGGATGTACAACAGAAACAAAAATGTAGAATTAATTGAAAATTAAATTGATAAGATAATTGAAAATGTACCGAGTGCTTTTTGTCTAAAAAGGATTTGGCTTGTATATATACATATATACATATATATATATATTTTATTTTTAGAATAGGAATTAATATTAATGGTTGTTATTTTAAATGTGTGTATGACATACCGTGAGGATAAAATCCACATCATTCGTTTTGATATGAATATCGTTTATTTGTAATAACTGATCTTGTTTTCTGATTGAGTTACAAGATTTCTTGTAAAATCGATAAATATTAGTCTATTTAGAATAAGTATAAAGAAATTCTCAAGATTATCTTGAATAAGATTAATGGATTTGTTCTCTTTGTAGGAGTAAGAGACATTACTAGTGGGTTGTGATATTGTGTAATTTATTTGATGTTCTTATAATAATATTAGATGTGTAATTTTGCCTAATCATTGCAGAAATTTTTGATTAGGGTACTTAATTCCATAAATTAATAAAGAATCATAAGTATTAGCATAATCATCAATTTTGAGCGAAAAATAAAATTGATAATAAAATATTTTTTTTACCCCGCACATTTAGCAGCTCTATGTCTATTTAAAAATAATGAATTGGCATTGAATATTAAATAAATTAATGTGCCCTAAATATTACCTCGTTATTTTATTATACATACAATACATATATTCATTGTAACGGTTTATTTTCCGCAAAACGAACGAGATAAAATGTCTGCTCCATCCAAAAGCTCTACGATATTAAAAGAGTGTGAAGAAATGTGTACGTTTTTATCGAAGCATAACAAAATAAGTAAGAAACGTATGACAGATAAATCTATTAATTTATATTCTTATTAAAAAAATAAATAAAAATGGAAAACGTTTTCATCTCTGAGTTTCCCTTTACCCTCTTTTATAATTTACAGCGAAAGATATTTATGACTTTGGCGTTATCAAACGTAAAATGCTAAATTTTAAATTTTGTACATTTGAACAGTAATTTTATTTTAGCTCTTGATCGAATCAATATATGGACATTTGTTTAGTTAATAGCAATTAGCAATCTCAATGTGAATCATTTTGAATTAATTGAGGTGATTTTGCTATATATCGAAAAATGCCAAATATTATTATTCTCTGATAACATTTTATTGACAGCTTAATTTTTTGCATAATGCGCATATTCACAAAGGATATGCCATCAAAGTTTATGTTAAAAATCTAAAATAGGATTTCTGATATAATTTTTTTGATCCTATCGTGAAAGTTATGAGGGTTTTGTTATTATGGTATTCTTGGGACCAAATTCTTTGTTTGAATTACACACATGTCTCTATATTATGTAAATGAGGTTAGATGATTTTATACGCATGTCTGTGTTTTGCTTGTAATGTACATGATTAATATGATTCAATTGAACTACAAGCATGAATGAAAAATTCTAATTGATCTATAATATCATTTCGTGTATTATAAGTATTATACCCGCGAACATAATGTAATGTAAACGATAAATTCTTGGCACGTTTGCAATGATATCGTAAAATATTTCAAGGAGTATATTAAAAATGATGACATTTTTAGTTACTGAGTTAAATTAGTTAGAAAAATTCGATTATTTGACCAATTTAACATTGGCTATACATAAAAATGTACAGTGTCATGAAATATGTATTATTCTTGTGAGAAATCAATATTTCTGTCACCTGTTTATATTTTCACAGCACACCTCATGTAACAAACGAGAAATTTTATTATACACCTTAGAAATAAAAAGCATAATCATAATAAAAAAAATACGTCAAAACAATTTTTCATCTTGCAATATAAATTATGTTCTATAAATACACGTTGATAACATTTGTTATATAGTATGTTATAAATATAACAACGACGGCAAATGAAAACTAAGTGGTAAATCTTATCGTTGAATGTGGGAAAACTTTATTTTACATGCCGTTCGACGTTTTGAAATTGAAAAAGTTAATTAAAAGCTCATTATCCTCTCAAAAATGTTTAACAAGGCATGCCGTAAAATATTTGACCAACATTTTAAGTTTTTTAAACAATCATCGGAATAAATTTTAATTAAATATTAAACCATTTCTGTTTGTTTTACAAATTCGCGAATAAATAACTTTTACGAGAAAAATTCAAATCAATTAGTAAATATATAGTAGTGTAGTCCGAAAAAAATGCAGTCGTAGTCCGAAAAAAATGCAATTTCCATATTTCCGGTTTAGCTGGTTAAACCTAAGCTTAGATTATAAGCTTTGGCTATTTATATAAAATGGTACTTAAATGCCAGACAGGTTTAAGCACCATTTTATGCGTCTGAAGCACTCTGGTGTGTACCTAACACAAATATACTTCGGGATCTACTCGTACATTGCAAAAAATGTAGCAGTTGAAATTAGAACAACAAATACTAAAAAGGCCAAAAGAGATGAAAAAAAAAATTTCGACTCAACAATTTTAAGTTTTCAACACGTATGCATACCAAGAAATAATTTAAGCAATCTTCAAGCATAAATACATTAAACTGCAAGATTTATGATTCCCAAATAATTTAGTTTTATTACAAAAAACAAAAAAATGTTAGGCTTCCAGCATTTTTTGAATTTTTAAATCTTTTGCTAGTATCGTTTTGTTACCATTTTGATTTAATGCTGCCATCCATAAAATTGAAATAATATAATTCCAATTTGGTGTTTGTGCAAAGGAAGAAAAAAAATCTGTAAACTCAAATTCGTGGAAATTTAATATTTCCATGTCTGAGCTTTCTGTGTGCCTGAAGTATTTATTCGACGACATATTTCCATTTAAATATTTTCTTGTGATGTAGACAACCTTTTTCTTTATTATATAGGTTGGGGAAACTATTGATTGACTTTGGATTTATGTTTTCCAAGATATATATTTGTTTAAGGTACACAAATACGTGTATAAATAGAAATTATGTTGAGGGATATGTATTTCTGAAAATATTGACAACAGTGTTTTTTCTCTTATGTGTAAGGTAGGCAAAATTTCCACTTGATTAAACTAGTTATTTACTTAAATAGTTTTTTTTATAAAAATTGAGATTAATAATAAGATTTATATTTTGGGATAAATATTCAAAAGTGAAAGGATTTTCAAACGAAATTAAGTTTCTTTTGATAATAAAAAATTTTTGAAACCATTAAATATCAAGAAGGTTTCTTTTAAGAAAATAACCCACCTAACCCCGGAAAGGAAACATTAAAAAGCATCATCTAAGATGGTGTTGATGTTTTTAGAGCAGAAGTATGTATGTAGGTATACCTGGAAATTAATTTCGGGAAAATTTTTATGTGTAATATTTTCAATTTATTCAAATTAAAATAATAATTTTTCTCAATAATAAATTCAATTTAAAATCGAACGTAACCGTATTGTCTTAATTTTATTATCGCACATAAACAATATTTTGACCCAATTAAGTTTGTTCAACTTTTTTGCTACATTAAAACTAAATGTATAACAATTAACCTACCATCTAATAAGAGGCAATCCTCTAAAGTATCATTGAATCATGTACGTAGAGCTCTTTGCTTTCCTAACTTCTTTTATTATATTAGTACAACACATAAAGGTCAACAATCCTAATAAACCACAATAAAACTTTAATCAGCCACCATAAAATGTCACATCTTCATACTCGGTATCTCTCGGTTGACACACAACAGAACACAATTTTTATTCCAATAAAATAATCGTTTTCTGTGTGTTCTGTGTATAATGTTAAAACGTTGTGTAAAAACGTAAACCATTAACTATGGAGGGAAAAAAAGACAAGATACCGAAAAGCTCATTACAATTTTTCATTTTCTTCTTATGTATAAATACCGGTTCTGTATTCATAAAAATTTAATTATAATCCTAGAATGATAATTTAATTAAAATCTAACTAAGCTCTACTTTAAACATGTAACCCAACACGAGATATAGTTACATAATTTATTTTCGGAGTTTGAATAACCCTACCATGACGCAAACCAAACTTAAAGTCCTTGATTAAATAAAACCTTTTTCGTATAGGGTTAATTAAAAACAAAGGAAAACAGTAATCTGGCAAGAGATGATCAAATTAACTGAAGATAAAAAATGTTTGACCTTTTTTTAAGCTTTCTTGCTAATACAAATTTTGTATTTTTTTCATATATTTTCTTTATTTCTTCTCATCAATTTTCAAGTCGTTTCGCCTAACACCGAAAGAATATTTTTGAAAATTTAAACATAAAAAGTGTTTTTTAGATTTAATTTTTCTACATTACAGCCTAAGAAATTAATTCATAATTACTTATCTTTCTTCAAATAAGACGAAAAAATAACTTGAAAGCTTTGATGTAAATTGCAATGTAGATAGAGTGAGTGTTACAGTAGTATCAAAATGTCAGTAAATGAAAAATAAATGGGGTTGCTTGGTTTTTTCTTTTATTAATACAATAAAAAATTGTGTGACCTATTAATTTAAGGGTATATTAATATGCATAATTGGAACAACTTTCGATTCCGAAGAAATCCTCTTAAGTGCAGAAGGGTATATATCAGAATCTAATAAAATAAAAAATACAAGTCTGTTGGAGTCTATGTCCTTATTAACCTACAGATGTACCTAAACGGAAACTGTGCAAATTGGCAATATAATTATTTACAAAAGTATAAAATCAATATTTATATACGTTTATGTAATACATAGACATACGAAATTTGGAGCAAATATTGGGATATTGATTTAGACAAAAACTTGAATTTTTATTGAAGTTTAGCATCTGTTGTTTGTTTAGTGCCAAAAGGATTTTGTTCCGACTTGTTTATTCTATTTTGTAGTAATACATTATTTGATGATATTTTTGGAGAGAATATTAAGAGGTACAATGCAAAACATTTGTAGCCGAGCTAAGTCCCAATGTTTTATGTGCTCGGAGACAACACGATAAGTATTGTTAACCTTGCAACTGGAAAAATTGAAAGAAAGTAGTAGTTGATTAACCGCCTTCTTCGAATGGGTTATAACCTACCTTTAAATTATTAATGGAACACAATTTCATCTTTCAGCTATTCATTCAGTGTAGCGATATCGTGCAAACTTATAATAAGTCTGAAAATTTTGGCATCCAGGCCTCCCTGTTAGAATGCAGCAAAATAATTGGTTTTTAGTTATATCGAATATATTTTAATGGGACAATTCCCACCTGTTCGACGAGGTGTTTATATAGAAATATTTGTAACGCTTAACGATTTTAAAATGAAGAAAAAAGGTAAACACAATGAAAAACATAAAAGAAAATTTTCAAGTTGAAATATCGAATATCATAATTTTGATATCATTGCTATGCTTCAAGTTTATGGTTTTGAATTGACAGTGGAATGTGATACCGTGATTTGTCGCAAAATTAATACAAGTTTTTATATATATATTACATTGTTAATAGAATTTACAAAGAACTAAAATATGAGCCTAATAAAATAATTTTGAGAATTCATCCATAGCATATTTGGAACATCAAATGGTTATTAATAATTACACCGATATTGTAGTAGTGTATAGTATGTGTATGAAAAATATGGGAAGTGTTTCAAATTGAATTTCATTTCGAGGTTTCAAAGCAAAATTAGAAAAATAAAATAAAAAACAAACATAAACATAAAATTGTAAATTAGGTGCTTCAGATTATCATTTCGTCGTCTCGGTAATTAAGTGATACAAACGACATACACACACACACAGTTTGAACGGATACGTATTACAAACGTAAGCAAATTATTACTTTGCCAAATAAAATAAATTTTCGTAAAATATGCGAGGTACTTTATCTTAAATTAAAACAAATTTTTAATCAAACAACCAGTTATATTTTAAACCGAAATTATCAATTTTAAAACTTGCGTATGTAACATAAGTGTAGTACTTAATAGATAAGTACTTCTTTTTCTCATCAAATGTATGAAACACAAATGTATGACGCAATGATATCTTTTGATTGAAACGTGATACGGAAATTTAGAAAACAGCAATCGAAAGTTATCGTTTTTAAACAAGATAGAACTGCTGATTTCAAAAATGGGAAAACTACGATTACGTCACGTAAGTAGTAAAAACTATTATAAAATGTTACGCCAAATTTAATCTGTTTCTTACTCGTAACTGGGCAGCTCGTAAATTTACGGAAAGATCTGTAGATCATGAAATACTATACGCATTGCCCAAGCACAAACGGAAATTCGGCATTTCAAATCGTTAAACCTAATTCTTGAGAAAATAGTTTGAATCGATAAATGGTAATAAAAAGTTTACTGTTAGAAAATGTTAATTTTATTCAAAAAACCCCAATTTTATATTTTGACAGACGGATTTAATAAGCTTAACAGCCGGCAAAATATAAAGTTGGTGTTTTGGAATGAAATTAAATCAAGTAGTAGTAGTAAATTTAGTTTTGATTTATTTTTTTTTCCACGAATACCTACTACTTCGATTTGTTGCAATGTTGTCAAGAAAATATGCTTAGAGTGTGTCCGAAACCTGTGATACATAATAAAATGATGTGCTAATTTCATATTATGCTGTCCGATTAGTAAAATCATTTTTTGGCGTATTTCCTCGCCTAGATAACATATATTTGTTATCTCACTTTAAAAATATTAAAATTTCAGAGAAATGGAAACATTTTGAACAGAAAATGACGCGAATGGCACCAACTTGTTTTATCTATTTTATTTTATTTATTTTCGAAAATTTTGTATTGAATGCCAACATCATGCTTCCAGTCTCAGTTTTAAGCATTTACTAACAACTTTAATTTTATAATCAGGATGGCGGTACAACTATTGAAATTATGTACATACTCGTCACTTCGGTTTTTATTTTTTTGGAAGTATCTACTGCCATCCTCATCATTATATATACCACTTGGAAATTTGTTATCGTAGCAACATCATCAAGGGACCGATGGCGGCCGCAATCTGGCATTATCCGCAATTAACAAATTTTAGATATTTCTTTTGGCTAAAATTGACTTCAAACTTGATGGATTTTTTGTATTATGGCTAGTTAGCGGCACATTTACAGAATAATAAGGGCTGCTTATGTTTTGATAAATGTGAATGATTAATGAAATTTCATGCCTGTTACTCGGCAAACAAACATAAATTTTTTGAAAATTGGTTTGTGATGTTTAATAAGTCTCATCACAACAATTTCGCGATTCTCTTAGTCGTTTGTTACGGCTAAAGTCACTTTGTACGACAGATGCCACTTGATTTTTACAAATGACAGATGAATACTACAAAATGGAAAGACGAACTTATTTTATTTTACATATTTTAAAATATATTATGGTTTTAAATAATAAGATTGTTGTTATAAAACGATTTTATTTCTAATTTGCCTAATATATTTCAAGTTGCAGTTGTTTCACTTGGTTCATCTTCAAGAATATCAATTTTCAAGTAACGTGACATGACTATAATCACGTCACTTGACATTACTATGGTAATTGGGATGATAAACCAGAAATTGAACTGGATATTTATCGGATGTTCATGACACTCATACACTCAATGAGTATTAACTCATTAATGTAGAATTACATTATTACTTAAATAGCGTAATTCTGCTTTAATTAGTGCTCTGTGTAATGCAAATCGTGATTCCGTTTTCGATATTCCTATATCTCTTGTATGTTCTGCAAAACGTTGTTTAAACGATCTTCCCGTTTGGCCAATGTAGAAACAACACATAAGCAACACAAAACAGAAATACTTAAATTTTAACCCAAATATGACAATATTGCATAAAATTAAAAAAGGTGACGTTATGGACCGTAAGAGGAGCTGGAAATATTCAAAAATAGAAACAATCCATTTTATTGAATAACAAAATAAACACCACCACCATATACGATTTAATTTTGGTCAACCGGAGCACAACGCATACACTCACATCATAAATTAGTATGTATATATATGTATATATGTAATAGAAATTGTAATTTTGAAAATCAAGTAATCGTCGAAATCGGTTTTATTTATTTTTAAAACTAAAAATATTTCACAATAAGGACGAAAAATTGCTAATATTAAAATTTTTAATTTATGTAAATATATACGTTACTACTATGTAAATATATACGTTATACTAAATAATAATCAATTAAATTGAAAAATAATTCTGTTATTTGTTGATTATTTTGTTATTTTTTAAAAATAAGTTAAGTGAAATAAGTTTGCACAAAAAGTGAAAATAATGATTCAGATTTGTGAGTAATCTGGTATCAATCCAGTATTAATCTTTCCACAGTTTTCCGTTTCTTGAATGTTACATTTTCAAGTTATGTAATTTTTGTTTACATAAATTGTAGCACATTTAGTCATGACTTGTTAATAGCCATAACTTCTGCATTCTAATTCTCTCTACTCGTGTAGAAAGCTACGAACATTTGTATCGTATACCAGTGTACTCTGTGAATGCGTAAATTACTAAAAACAATTTTGTTTAAAATTCATTGATGATTTTTTTACCATTATTAGTGACAACTCAATGGTTACTTGATACATTTCGATAATCAAGGCAACCTGAATGATGTAGAATGTAATATCAGAACCATCTTGATCTAAATAGAGGCGGCATGTGAAAAATGAATTTAAAATAAGATATACAGAAACATCAAAAATTCATTTATTTTCATAGAGTTTGTATGAAAAAAAGTGATTTCGATTGACGACAAAACATGAATTAAAAGTTTAACCCAGTTAAATAATTTTATCTGACATCGCTACAAAACAACTCAATGTCTTATTCAATTAAAACACAGGTTCTCAAATTTCCTGATTTTCCAGCAATAATCAAAAGAAAATAAGGGAATTTAAATTGAAAAACATTCTACAACAATATCAATATGTATTAAAAAAAAAAAATTAAATTTAATGACGTCATGATTTGTCCACATCTAAAACCAATGTTAACAATGATAAGCGTGAAGAAAACAAAAAATCGAAACAATCTAGCATGCTACGCAAATTCAAAATAACAACAGAACGATATTCAAATTCAAATTTGAATAGAGGCAATGAAAGAGATGATTATTGTATTGTTTGTAAATTTTGAGTTATTAATTTATGACGTGTATTACAAAAACAACCACACTTTAAAGTTCAAAAATTACTTATTTTTGAAGACGATTTTCACTAAGAAATAAAAATTTTCATGATTCGATTTTTCAATCAAATAAAATTAGATATTTTATGAATATTTTTATATAAAAATAATATAAAAGCTCATAATTCTTATAGACTAAAAATGTAAATGAAAACAATCGTTTTCCCATTATAGTTTCATAGTAAAGAAAAAATTTTATGTACCTTATTTTAAGCTTAGTAAAAAATACAGTCAATGTGGAGGCTCTTATTTATAGAGTAGGCTCTGCTTGTGCTGCTATATCCTTTTTTACATTACAACTTTACAAAATTTAGATTTCTGTGCTTTTAGTCATTTTTTTAAAGAAACTATTTTTTCAATTTCTTGGAATTTGTGCACAATATTCACAATTGTACGCTCAGTTGGTCGATTGTTAACACCAAAAACATCATCTAATTCGCGATATATGTGTATGTACATTTCTTTTTGAACGCCCATTTTCATAATAGGCTTCGATAATTTTATCGCGTTATGCCACCATGTATCTTATTTGATTGATTGATTGATTGATTGAGATGTACGATCAAGCATTAAAAGCAAGTCTCCCGTATTATAAATGCGAATACCACACCACTATACCCCATGTTACACAACACAACACCATTCTTCATGAAGCCAAACCCCGTAAAGAAAGGCGCCACATCGATAACCACATAAGTCTAATAGTTGTGATATCCGCCCCTGGCCAGGCCGCCGTCGTACACCTTTTTACATATAACAAGATCGAGGGATGGGAAAGGAATGTTAGCAACAAAGACTCAACCCGGTTCCAGACACCTAAGTAGTTGATAGTTAGTAAATTTGTTAGTAATATATTTTTTAGTAATTTATTAGCACAAGACAATACAATTTTAAAGTTCATCTCTATTGCTCCAACCTGTAAGAAGACACAATGACAACACAAATCTCCTGGTACCGCAAACTCTTTTTTTCTGAAAAGCTGTAAACAACTATTATTATTCCCCTCCACCATTTTTTCCATCGGCGGTTGTGAGAGGGGGCGAGATTTCGTTCCATCATCATGTTCCCATGCGGTCACCCAAATTTGTACTAACTGTAGGTAGTGTTGCTTGACGTTGTTGTTGAAATCGTTGCGTCTCTGCTGTCCCTGCTACTCGCCCCCTGCGTTATGCCACCATGTATCTTATATAACTAAAATTGTGATTATTACAGGTCAATATGAAACAATTTTTTTTGACGTTTATATTTTATTCACCACTTTTATGTTGAAATACCCATTGGCCCACCCTTTAAATACAGAACAATATTTAAATCTTCGGTCCAATTTTAACCAAGTCCAGTTTAAACCAAGCAATATTTGGTAATTTTAGGTAACTTTTTAATAAAAAAATCTCAATAAACTCGTTAGTCACTGGGTTACATAACTTTTAGATGCACGTTAAGAAAAATATACAAATGTATTAACGATTTCATATAAATTAATTATTAAGCATCTTCCGGTTATTTTGGTGATATAAACTCTAAAACACTTAAGAAATTTTCATAAAATCGTGCTCTTTTTTTAACTAAATATTTACATACTAAAAATTATAATTTTTCAACAAATTTAGCGCTAATGTTATTAATATTTGGTAATTAAAATTAATTATCCATGGAGTATTCTCTAAGTTATTCACACAATATTACATTTTAGTCCAACAATTTACAATTTACTAACACAAGCAAAGCAACTTTCATTACACAAACAAACAAAAAATATGTTTTTTTTTGTTTGTGAGACAACAACATAATAAAAGCTTTAATTGGATATGAAGGAGGAAAACGAGAAAAGTTGCTCACCTTTTTTCTTTGTGCCAGTATAAAAGAAAATATTTTCTTTCTGTTAGTATTTTTTTTGTTCGCCTACCTCTAAAAGCGAAAAATATGCGAGGGGTGTGAAAAACTAATAAATTGCAGCCGTTATATTTGTATACATTGTAATACTTTTTTTTAAAATTAATTTGTTCCTTTATTTTTTTTTTTTGTTAATAAACATAATACAAAAAAAATTACAGAATATATACGAGTAATAGAATCTTTTCGTAATTACGATAACCGATAAAATGTCTTGCGTGTATTTATGTATGTACATAAATAAATCGTATTGTGTTAACCCAACAAAAGACAATTATAATTTACATTACATAATTGAATTTTATAATAAACTTGAATAATACAAAAATGTCTCGGCTAAAAATTTATAGTTTTTATGATCGAAAAAAATTTACTTTATTTATTAAAAGTATTAAATTGAATTTTTGCTTAATATACGTATGTATATTACGATAACATACGGTAAAGTTTGCATTTTTTAATTTAAAATGTGTTAAATGGGAAAATTTTTATTTCGAATGAACAAACAAAATGTTACATTCATTTTTAATATATTGGTAAATTTGTGTATTTTTTGTGATTTGGGGAAAAATTATCAAAACACCAAAATAAAGCCTCTTTATTTTCTTTCTTTCTTACTTTTAACCCATCTTCCAAGTTTTTGTTGCTTTTGCCAAATCTAGAAAGAAATTCATTTGTTAATAGTAGCGACAAGGAAAACTAAAGCTCAGAATACAAGTTTTGTTGAAAACCAAAAAAAAAAAGTCCAAGCAAAAAACATAAATGCTTCTAAGGTGCAATGTTGAAGATGCTTGTGCTTATGTATGTATAACATAAAGTTTATTGATTAAAAGAACAAAAGCAGAGCGAGCAGCACACAACAAACACGAAAGGTGGAAACATATAATAATTCTCAGTGGGATTTTTGGGAAAAATAACAATAACAAATATTCATTTTTATTGATAATAAAAAATTATTTCGCTTTTTGTAGGTACTGTAGAATAAAATTGAATATTTTATTTTTGTACAGTCTCTTACAACAACAAAAACGAAAGTCGTTTTGAGCTTTTTTCGTTGTGGTGTGGCAAAATACTCATTTCCCATATCCAATTTATGTTTTGCTTTATTGTATTTGTTATATCGCACAGCGAGAATAATATTATTATTGATTTCGAGTATGTGTAGTCGTTTTTTTTCTGTGATATTGTAGGTGCTGAGTTTGAGATAACAAACATATAGTTTTTGTTTTATTATTCGAAAATTTAAATATTTTACGATATTTTAGTATTTTCAGCATACACCAACTGCTTAAGTTATGTAGAGACATAGATATGGCGACATCGTAAAGTAATAATAATAAACTATTAAAAATTCCACCGAATTTAATAATTTTAATTGAATTTAATTAAAATAAAAGCAAAGAGCTATATAAAAAGTTATTAAAAATTATTTGAATATTTCTGGTTTTTCGCCGTTTTCAGATACTTATACATATGTCGGTACATGTTACAAGGAAAAAACTAAAATAAGGATAAAAAGCTCTGTTTTTGTATTTGAATCTGTAAAAAGCTTAAAAGTTTTATTATTTTTATGTATTTGTATAGAGTAGATAAGGAATTTACATTCCGGTTTTTGTATCGAAATATCAAAATAATATTTGATATAAAAATACAGAGAGACAAGTATTAACAAAAAGGAAAAGCAGAAATATTTCTAGATAAACTTTTGATAAAATGTAGTTTATAAATATTCGTAAATTAATAAAATATGTTTTCGATTGTAGAATAATATAAGGTGATAAGCTATCTCTTGCTTACACAACTTGAATACTGTAATGAATTAAATTAACTTTTATTATTTAAAGACTATATAATTTACTTATAGGTATACGTAACATCTGGGCCCATAAAACACCAAACCCTTATTCTTACGTACATCTTATTCTATTCAGAAAATTAATACGTTTTTAACAGCATAAATTTTATAGGTCTTGTATTAAATTTCATTTTAATTCAACTACCAGACAAAATGTGTAACGCTCGATGTGGATGGAGGGTGTAATAGGAAAAACCTTTTCATTGAAAACATTAAACATACCAAAAATATTAAGTAAAATGCCATTAAACCGCAAAAATTGTGTATGTACGAATATGTGTATATCAGCATTACGATATAAGCGAACAAAGAAAATAAACTTTTTTTATCTTATACATTTTTAATTTTTTATGCTACATTTAATGAGAGCGCACAACAACAAGACATATACTTCAATAATAATCACAATCATAAAAGTGGTATTAGTGATAACCATAATGTACAAACGTAAATAAAATTCCATAGCAAAACTCATACAGCTGAAATGATTAACTTAATTATAAAGTTGCTGAACGCCTATATCTATCTATATAGTCCCACCTTGCTACATATAATTCAAATATACGAGTATTAAATGTTTTGAATAATTGATCCGAATACATTTTCATTTATTTTCAATTCGAATTTTAAATATTTCAGCAATAAATATTTCTAATTGGGTAATTCAGTTTAATGAGCATTTATTTTGATTGCAGTTTGTAACAAATCATAAAATTTTCTAAATTTGGTAAATACTGTATTGTACAATACAATTTTAGTTATTTATATAAACAACAAATACATCTGTTTGCTACCATTCTGTCTATTGAAGGAAGAGATGTTGCCCTGCTTTTTGTGTTATAAACGATTATAGTGTATTTTTTTACATTCGACATCTAAAACCCCCTAAAACTTCTCTAATTCACCTCAGTGATTATGGAAAATTCTAAATTTTAAAGCGATGAAAACAAATTTCAAATATTTTTTTTTTAACATTAAGGAAATGTATCTTATAATTACATCAATTATTAATAATTTATCAAAATAAATTTTAAACCTACATTATCGGATATTAAAATAATTTCCCCTTATTAAAAAAATCGTATAATACTCCAAACATTATTTCGAGTGCCGTATAAATAGATAAAAATAAATAGAAAAACAACATTATTTATTTCCTGCACGGGAAAGCAAAAAAAAAAAAAAAAATCAAAAAGTTATAAAGTAAATTTTATACCACCGGTGTGGTATGGTATCTCAATTCCTTTCTATTTTTTATACAGTAACGGAGTTAAAACTAAATTCTTTCGAAATTTGATTTTTTCTGATAAACAAATCTCAATTTTAACTCCGACAAATAAGCGACGACAGAAAAACACGACAACGGCCATGGTCTTGAGGGAAAATATTTATTTACTAAAAATTGTTACCTGTTTATTCGATAACGCACTGTATAACAGCATCAAATAACTCTTTTTTATAGTTAGGTAGTTTTCTCGCAGTTTTGTTAGAATTTGTAAATTTCGTTCTTTCTTTCCGATTTTCGGATGAGAAATGAACAAAATTTGGAAAATATTATTAGAAATAGTTCCGAAAATTAAATTTAGCGTCTTCCATCCACTAGCTCAAAAATTATCTTATTATTAGTTACAACCATTACCATTAGCCTCTGTGGAACAAAACCCAAATACTAAAAGTCGAGTTTTTTCGTAGTCAATGATTTATCATAGAATTGGCCTAAGCCTCACTATTATAAAAAGTATTGGTCGATATTGTAAAGTATTTCTTAAAATTGTAATTTATCTGTTATTAAAATTATTCCCTTCTATCTTAACTCTTCACTCGTAAAATAATATTAATAAAAAGAAGTACCGATGTTGTCTTAGTCTACCCAAATTTTAATGTCAAACAATACATTAGGATTCGAATTGCAGCAAGGCAACGAAGGTCTAAACCAAAAATGTCAACATTTGATGAATAACAGTTCAGAGAGTTATTTAAAGGGGATCTGCCCCTATCAGCCGTTGGATTTATTTATTTTTGTACGAAATAAAGCAATATATTGGTAAGGAAAAGTAACTATGTCAAAATGAAAGTAGAGTTCCGCAAAATTACTAACAAGACGTAAATTTGATGAATATAGCTATTAATCTAAACGATAAATTTTAAAATCATTTTCATTTTAAAAATATATCAAGACAATAACTGTCATGTATTGAGCTTCTTCCGTAAACAAGCTTAAAGTGCAGTTACACTAAAATTAAATAAACTTATCTTGCACAAGTAACTAACGTTTTTATAATTAACAATTCTTATATTAAATCTTTTCTTATCTTAATAGTATAAATAAAGTATTCCATAATTTTTTAATACACCAATACTTCACTTTGCGTTGTCATACGTTCTAGTGAATTGTGATTTTCTATGTGAAGCCACATAAATATACAAGATATGTTCACACACGCCTAAAACTAATAAACTATGTATATCGAAGTTGTTTTGGCCTTTCAGATTTTATTTTCATTTCGTAAACAAAGTAAGCCATCGTGAAATTTGGGAAATTATACCGAAGATACGTTTGTAAATTTTATTATCTTTCATTATCTTGTTTTATAAACAGAACAAGAGCGATAACTACAAGCAATCAACGCCTTAGTAAACCCAAAATTCTTCCAATTCCCAAAAATTATTTAAATTAAATTTTGATTGCATTTGCGTTGTTTGTTGTTGAGGGAGCGAAAACTAAAGATATAAAAAATTTGCAACTACCAACAAAACGACCCAAAAATCAGTTGGTAACAATAAAGCACTGGCGACAAAATCTATTAATATAGAAGGTTTCAACATTTTCCTAACCTCTAAATTACCTAGATAGTTTTTTATCTAGGTAATTTAGAGGCTTATTCCATATGCTGGCCAAACCTTTGTCATCATTGTTGGCAATGGCCGATATTGGCCCTTGAGTACTATTTCAAAAGAATATAATTTTGTAGAACTATTATTAAACAAACGATTAGTATGGATTAGGGTTTTTTATCTAGGTTATTTAGAGGCTTATTCCATATGCTGGCCAAACCTTTGTCATCATTGTTGGCAATGGCCGATATTGGCCCTTGAGTACTATTTCAAAAGAATATAATTTTGTAGAACTATTATTAAACAAACGATTCGTATGGATTACGGTTTTTTAACTAGGTTTTGTAAAAGCCTATTCTATAGTCAAACCTTTGTCATCATTGTTGGCAATGGCCGATATTGGCCCTTGAGTGCGATTTCAAAAGAATATAATTTTGTAGAACTATTAATTAACTAACGATTCGTATGGATTAGGGTTTTTAACTAGGTTTTTTAGAAGCCTATTCCATAGTCAAACCTTTGTCATCATTGTTGGCAATGGCCGATATTGGCCCTTGAGTGCGATTTCAAAAGAATATAATTTTGTAGAACTTTTATTAAACGAACGATTCGTATGGATTAGGGTTTTTTATCTAGGTAATTTAGAGGCTTATTCCATATGCTGGCCAAACCTTTGTCATCATTCTTGACAATGGCCGATATTGGCCCTTCAGTGCGATTTCAAAAGAATATAATTTTGTAGAAGTTTTATTAAACGAACGATTAGTATGGATTAGGGTTTTTTATCTAGGTTATTTAGAGGCTTATTCCATATGCTGGCCAAACCTTTGTCATCATTGTTGGCAATGGCCGATATTGGCCCTTCAGTGCGATTTCAAAAGAATATAATTTTGTAGAACTTTTATTAAACGAACAATTCGTTTTTTCTAATTCACATTGCACAATTGCACAAAGCAACGTCATTTGAATCGCTTAAGTTCGTGGATAATTATTCTTATATCACGTATAAAGAGCGGCTAAAGCAAAAAGTTTAATAAATGATTTCGCTGAATGGCAAAATTTTTTATTAGAGGCTTTTCTAAATTCGTTACACAAATTATTTTTTAAAAGGCTTAAATAAAAATTATGCGGTTTGTTGCTGTGTTTCTTTTATTAAAAACCAATGTAATCATGCATATTTTTACCTATTTTGTTAATTGCCAATAAATTCATCGGTTTTTTCAGATGTCAATATGAATGATTTGATTACCGATATTAGTGAAGAATCAAATATTTGGCTTTCTTTAAATGACGAGCAATTAGAAGCTGGTACAAATATATTTTTATCATTGGATGGGGAAGTTATTTTTATATCGAGCCCTAATTGAAAGATTTAACCAAAGTAATAAAATACTAATATGTATCGGTTGGACAGGAATCGCATCAAATCTGCTTCCTAATGGCATGACCTGTCAATCTGCATTTCCCTTGACCTTAAATCATAACTTTTTCAAATTTGTAAATTTATCTCGACAGAAACGAGAATTTTTTAAATCAATCTGTGTTATTTTGGGATGAAGCTTCCATGGCACCTGCTGTATTTTTAGAGGTAGTTGACTTGATAGTTAAGGCGATTTCTGAAGTACTAGTAAAATAAAAAAGAAAAAATACTGTAATTCGTAGTGGCAAAAGAGTGTGTCTATTATTGTTCAACAATTAAAAAATCTCATTTGTGGCTAAATTTTAAGCTATTCTTGTTGAATAAAAATATGAAAGCTAGGACAGGCCCCGAATTTAGTAAACGGTTTGTAAATCGATGTGGGTGATGGGAAACTATTGTAACCATTCTATGAGAATGAGCCAGTATTCTCTAGAAATAACAATATATGGTAAATCATAACACATAAAAAAACCGAGAGATAGGGAAGGAATGCTAGTATTAGTGACTCGACCCGGTTTCAGCCATCTCTGCAGTCGATAGTTACTAAAATTGTTAGTAATAAATATATTAAAATGGTTAGCACAAGACAGCACAATTTCAAAACTAATCCTTATAAAAATGATTAATTATGGAACTATTCCAGGAAGAAACTCCTTTAAATACTCGTCACACTGAAAATACAGTTTAGCTCAAACCAATATTATAAATGAAAGTAATTATTTTAGTAAATTCATTATTATGTCATTAATCTCTCTGAAAATTTAAATCAAAACAAACACAAAATGACATGAATTTTGGTTTTATTTACTTTTCACACCACAAAATTTACAATGATTTGAAAAAAACGAAAAGAATTCGACATAATAAAAAAAATTAAATGAGTTCAGCTTTATTGGAGTTCGAAATCATTGAGTTTTCCATCGGAAGCTATTGTGATGTGTTCCATTAGGAGAAGTTGTTTTTATTTGTTCCGCACATAAGTAATAAAACATTTTACAATTGCAAAGGGGATCTCTAGAGATTCTAAAAAATTTCGCCGATAATGTCTTCGTTGCGGATGACGTTGGTTCTGTGAGCAGCAAATAATTTTTGTGTATTCTAATTTAACAGGCTTGTCGTTGTCGCTGTTGTTCTGTTTAAGCCTTTTCAGTTGATTTTTCATATTATGAATGAGTAATGAAAATAAAAGTACATATTCCAATTATATGTAGGTATTGGCGAACACGAAAAACAAATTTTTAAAAAAGAAAAATTGATTGAAATTTAATTGACATTTTTAATTAATTTTTTTTGTTTTACTTAAATACAATATTATCTAAATAATAAATAATCAAACATTTCGTTGTTAAGTGGGTGTAGTTACACAAATTTCCATTTTGATATTTTTAATTGATTGAATTTTTTTTTTTTAAATGAAAAAATACAAATATTTTATTCATGATGTAAACGTTGAAAAAAGTGTGTAAAATGTCTAGTTAAAATTTCCTAATTTATATTAATAAATGATGTTAAAGTCTCATTAGTTAATAATTAAAGTGGCTTAATTTTGTGTAAAAAGGATTAATGATAATCAAATTTAATGTTTGGAATTGTGATAGCTCGCTTTATCGTATTATCGAAATATACATACCTATAATTACGATACTAATTTGGCTAACTACATAACATGAAATTAGGTCGAACCGAAATCTGTGGTGTACAATTATTTGTTTTTTACTAATAGTCGCTTTAATCAATAAAAAAAGGTAAATTTTAATAAAAAAGGTAATCGGATCACATTTTAATTGTTATGTTAATGTTTTAATGGTCCCCTTCCTACTCTAATTTAGGGCGTAGGCACTTCAGACACTGCAAAGAATGTTTCTTAATAATTTTTTGCGGAATCAGATTTTATTAATGCTGCCCTGCAATTCACAGTTGTGCAATCGAGTCTGGAACAGATACAAACTCACTGGTGTCGGCCATTTTATCTCAAGATAGTTGGGTAGAGGCTTGATCTTTCATAACTCTTTTCGAACATATATTAACTTGAGCACTTGAATTAGTTATTTATTTAGCTGAGTTGATGAATACTTTCGAGTATTATATTCGTTGACGATTCGTCGAAATCGAGAAATTATTCAAATCTGACTTAATAGTATACAGTACAAACAATTGAAAATTGAAAAAAGTAGAATTTAGAGATTAGCTCATTAAGCTCAAATATCAAAGAATCAAGGTTATTTCCTATAATAACATTTTTGCTAAATCAAATAACATTATTTCGGTTTGCTAAACGTTGCAATAATGAATTGAAAGATTTATCCAGGGTTGGTTCAAGTTGTGTGCGAGGTGGATGGTCGCGCAAAATGAAGGCTAAAGTAAAATACAACAATAAATGGGCTTAATTCCATTGGCATTTTTTAAGACCATTACCAGATTACACCAGTTCAGCATCAAATTAAAGACTCTGTTGAAGAAACCATGATTCGGAAGTAGCACACAAACATTACCTAAAAGGGAGTTCCTAAAAGAACTATAACATTTCATTTGTTTTGTAGTTGGTAAACATTAAAACTGTAGTGCCCACTATTAACCAATTCTTTTAACCTCTCCTTTTAACTAATTCCCATATTCTAAAGATAACTTTTACATCTAAGGTAAATGTGTCAACCGAATTTCAAATAATTACAACCACCCAATATGCAGTTTGTACGCGGTCTCTTTTCGATGCTGTATTTATTGTAAACTGATTTTGGATATTGAACGACCCTGTTAATAGACTGGCCAAATCATTTAAACATCCTGTAACATCGATTTGGTTTCAATTACATTTTAAATTGTTAATCTTATCAAATTATTCAAAATATACAGCTTCAAATAATGTTTGAAGAGCTACTTTGTAAACTTGTCATACCTTGTTGTTTCTTTTCTTTGAAATCTTAACTGCGTAATGAATTAAAGCTTGTATTTCAATGTCTTTTTGATTTTATTGTATAATTCTTTATTTGTGTCTGTATGAACGGACGTTAAATCGAAACTTAAAATAACGTTATCCCAACATACAGTAATCTCTGCATTTACGCAGTAAATGGTTACAGGGAAATGCCCAAATTTTAAACAGAATTTTACGATTCATTTTACCGAACACAACTTCCCTTGGCATTTTTTTTGTAATAATCTTGATAACTTCCATAGTAAATAAATGCAGTTTTAAACTGCCTAGCCGGTTAGGTTCCTGTTTGTTTACGTTTTCAATCAGTTTAAATTTGCTTTATTGACATGACCTAATCACTTTTGGGAAATCATAGTTTGTTTCTCTGTATAAGATTCCGTAAATTTTATACTTTTTTCGCCCTTTCGACCTGGATCATAACTGCCCAAACATCATCGTATTTTCTTAGAAATAAATAAACATACTATTTTCAATCTAATCCCAAAAATATATTGTTATATTACCCGCCCTAACCTAACCCAAATCTAGAACATATTACCTTTACATAAATTCTTTTAGAAATTTCCAATAAAAAAAAAACAAACATAAAAATTATCTATTTATAACGTTATTAATTATTTATCGATCACGATTTTCGTATTATACCATGGAGAATTTTTTTTTGGGTTGTATTTTATTTTTTTATTAAATAAAACCCACAGATTACAACCTAAGCTTTTAAAATCATTTAGTATATAAATACAAAAAGCAGTATTGCGGGCGGTGCACCACCCCCAATCAATAAAATGAAAACCAACTTTTAATAATCCTTCCCCTCAAACCCCTAGCAGCAATGAGAATTTACATCAACACAATCATGAACGTAAAATAATAACCACCATTTTTTTTTTTGGTAGCGTGTTTATCTATCACGTATTAGAATTTTCTAATCAAAACAAAATTTGGGAATTTTATTGAATTTTTGTTTTTAATGTTTCTTCTTCTATTCTTTATCAACAGAATTTTGCCTAAAATACCGTTCCACCTCTTATAAAATACAATCAAATGGTATGACAACTCGACGATTCTTAACAACAACAACAATGTTATAACAATAAAATTCACAAGATGAACAACATCGCAAAAATGGGTCATTTCAATTCATCAAATGATGTTTAGTTTAGATAGATATACGAATATTATGTTCGTGTTTTGAGGATTGTGTTTCACATTTTTCCTCGTACATATTTTCTTTGAGAGGAGGGATTGGAAGGAGAAATAATTGCATGAAAATGAAAAATGATTTTTTATTGAATTGGGTCGATCTAAACACACAGCAAAGGTTATTAAAAAGCATTTGAATTGAACCGCATAGAAAGTATCTTATAGAATTAATTAATTATATTTAGAACTTTGTGTGTGTGTGTATGTGTGTTTCTCAAGAGAATGTGTAATGAATTGATTCACTCTAACGTCTTATACGTATCTATCGAAAACTTGATTGATGAGTTTTATCTGATTTAAACCCAATAAGTATATAAATAAAAAACAAAAAATTGAAACATAAATTTCTACAGTGCGGGAGATTTGATGAATCGGGCATTTTTTTTTTTTTGGTTTTATTCGATTTATAGCAAATTCATAACATCAATCATGGATTTCGATTTAAAAAGATTATTTTTGTGATTGTTTCAATTTATTTTACAGGTTATGATTTAATTTCACCTAATTAATATAATTCTCTAGAAAAATTATTTAATATTTGTCGTATTTAGCAACCTTTTCAATATTTGGCGAAAACAAAAATGTCTGGATATACTCCAAACTTAAGAAGGAAATTCATTTGTTCTTCATGCTGCAGGCGACCAATTCATTTTTAAAATAATCGATGATTATTGTGTCTGATTGTTTTTATTAAAATTAGATTTTGATGCACTAATTTAATAACACAAAACTTTTTGACTTTTAATTACTATCGAGCTTTTAGAACATTTTCCGTCTCTTTCTCTCTTCACTTAAAATAAACAGAGCAAATACATTATTTCAGGTTATAATAAAGTCCCTGTGTTATTTTAACAAAACAACAAAATGTTTTTATTGTCTCGTATTTATTTATCTTTTTGGTTTGTGTGCTTTAAAAGCACACCATAACAAAAAATTACTTTGCTGCAGACATTTTTTCTGTTTTTGTAACAATTTCAAAACTTTTTAACTATTAAAGTTTATTTCCACATGTGCTCATATCTCGTTGTGTACCATTTAACAAAGTATAGAAATAGCGAGCTACACTACAGCTTGCAGACGTGAGCGAAATATTTTATATGTTATTTCAAACATTATTGTACGATACTTTGATTTTATATACACTTTGTTTCGATAGGAAAAGTTATATTTTCTTGAAAAAGATTGATTGAATAGAACATAAAATTTTACCAAAAGCTTTTTCTATATTTAGTCGTAAGTACTTGGATTTAATTTAAAATTAAGGATCTTATCAATCTTTATTTACAAGGTAATGTAATGTCTGATGAATGAGGAGGATAGAACTTTTATTAAGGTTGTTTCCTAATGTAGAAGCTTTTTAATATAACATGTCAATTTACGTATTCCTCCCACATTTTTATATGTAAATTTTTATCTGGCACAATATTTGATTTTAATTTTATACAATCTGAGTGCTAAATCCTATTTTACTATTTCTGCATATACATTTTTGATGATAACTCCTATTCGCTCTACAAATATGTACATAGTTGATTAACAAACTAGCTTTGTAAATGTCTTCATCACTAATTTTATTCATTAGGCATAGATGTCTCCATTTATGTGGCACAGAAAAAAATGAAATTAAAAATTTGTTTCAAGATGATATTCTGATGTATTATAGTGACCAGTCGACAATTTTCAAAATGTTGAATTCGATCTACACTTTGGTGACCTTGTAATTACAGCATCATTTTTTAATGAACAACCAATAATCATTTATTATGCCTTGATTTATTTCTAAATAAGAGGAGTGTTAATCTAGAGCTTTTGATGAAATTTGATTTAAAACAGCAAAATGCTTTCCAAACTCATATGTTTCAAACTTTCTGAAATATTCCTACTCATTTGGAATTAAAGAAGTGGTGGAACGATTTTCTTTCAATACTTGGCCTATAACAGTAAATTCAACGATGCCAAGTTTAAAGCGATGCTCCTACAACCAAAATAAATTAAAGAACTCAACCGAATTATTTTACTACATCCAAACCATAGTTACTTCGTATTTATAATTATTACAATCATTTATCAAAAATACTGTAATTGTTTCTAGAAAAAAGCTCTTTCTTCATTTTAAGAACTATATCGACCGTAATTATTGAGAAAAATATTTTTTTATATGAGCGCCCAAAAACAAATACTTATAGAGTTTGGTATGTAGCTGAAGAATTCACCCCCAATTGTATATTTGCCCCTTTACACAACTGTAAAATTAATTAAAACTGAAAACTATAGAAATATTATTTATTATTAAATTTATTTATTTTCGGATTGGGAAAACTTTTTTTATTTTTTGTTCAGAATGATTTATAGCTTTTATTGCTTTTCGCTGGGTATAATAAAGATACGGAAACTATTACTGATAATATTATTAAACATACAGAAATAAAAGAAAGTTGAAAGTAGGTCAATTTTGATTATCCTGCATTTTTCTGAAAGTTGTAGTCCTTGAAAGAAAGAAATATTTTGTGTTACTATACAAATCTTGCTTATTTTATTTTTATATCTGTGCCTTATGTGATTATGTGTTAGTGCACTGGATATCTATTTGTGTTACACCATTGAATTTCTATGTACAATTTTTTTTTCTGAAGGGTAGGAACGAACATTTTCTACGACATTTTCAACTTTAAATATTGTATTCATACTAATAATAGATGTGATGTAATAAAGAGAGGTCACATCGTAATTTGGAATAGCTATAATGACTTTAATTTAGGTCATTTATTGATTTCTCATTTTACTATCGAGAATGGTAACTAAAGAGTCAGTTTTGTTTACTGTTATTAGAGTGTCACATTTCTATATATAATTAAAGTGATTATGTATAACAATTTGTGTTATGTATATCATTTGTGTACTGAAGTGGTAATTTAAATTATTACACATTGTATGATTTAATAAACTAGAATTAAATTCGTTGATGATATCTTATAAGCATAAAATACAACATAATATTAATAAATTTTATTTTCTTAGAGCGAGTTCGAGTTTATATAAATTAATATTTAAAAGATTCGGTGTCTGATGTATATGGTATATCAAAAAAATAATTCCCGATAAATTCATAAAATATTTTTGTTCCGTGGAAAACTCATAAATTTTCTAATATCAATTTCAGAGAGATATTGGAAGGAACAAAAAAATATTTTGAGTTATTTTTTTTTTGTTTTATTGATCTCTATACAATATAGAAGTTTAAGAAATGTGTGATGATTTGTGTTCATAAAACACAGAACTTGTTTTGATTAGTTTATAAGTTATAAGTCCAGGAAATTTTCAAAATTTAATTAAATAATTGATTAGGTAACAAACCCTATTCACATAAATAAAAATATTTAATTAACGTTTCGTTTTTTCTACCTTCTACACTAAAATGTCATTCGTTACAGATCATTTGAATAAATTATTTTCTTAACACATTTTTTATTTGTACCAAAGGTAAACGCGTTTTTTGTTCATTTTCCATATACGGCGGAAAAATTTCGCATTAATTAAGCGAAAAATTTAATTTTTACAACTGTAATGTTTTTATGTTCTGGGTGTGTGCTAATGGAATGCGAAAATAAAATAAATGTGTGCATAATGTTAGACTGCGTGATATAATATTCTTTATGGAAGCTTTTATTATGCTTCATATGAAATACGGAATTCAATTATGTATACCTTCTCCATTGTTATAGTGTACTTAAATAAACAATACATACATACTCATTTCCATGCAAAATTTTCGGTTGGGTTATCTTTTCGACAAGATATGGTATACACATATATTTGTGGAATTTAACCCCAGATGTATAGAGAGAAGAAAAGAGTTTCAGACACAAATACATAATTTACTGAAAATACCAAAACTGTAAAACAAAATTTAATTTAGCTTTTGCAGTAGTTCTGTTACAAAATTGCTTTCAGTTGTGTGTGGTATAAATAACAGACATTTTCCTGAATGTATTTCGATTTATATATCTCGGAAAATGCAAAGAAAATTGATTACATCATTTTGAATTAAATTTACATATTATATAGAATTACACGAGAAGAAGTGGTTTATTGATTATTGAAATAGGTTAAATATATACCAAGCCGCGGGATTAAAAAAATGTGACCGTAGGGCTGGGGCACAACAAACAGTTGAGTATTGTGATTAAGTTGGTATGCGACCAGCCGAGCTAAGTGTTATGGAAACAAATACCTATTTAAGATCGTTTATACTGCATTGTAGCCTGGGGATAGTAGTCTCAGGGAACGGTTCCGTTTTTTTTTGGCGTAGAAAAGCCAAAAACTGTGTTCCAAAACCGATGGAAATATCAATTATATTTGTAATACATGCAAGAACTTAGACTTTAATATCAATGAGAAGGTCACATTGTTAACGGATGAAATGAAAAGAATTGTTACGGAATTTTCCAAATTTTTTGGTAACTTCTAATGGTTGTACCACTAGAACCGAGTTTCCTCATTTCAAATGAATACAAAATATTTTGTTCCCAACCGCTTGTGTCACCCCTGCTCCGTTTACCTGAGCTCAAAGCCGGTAGAGGTAAACTTAGTCGTGGGGATTGGAGTGACACGTTCAGGAATCTTGTTAGTTAACCGCATATAGGTTGAGAAATGGTGAACCAATAGCATCAATAGCATTGAACTTTTGGTCAAGAAAGGATTAAGAAAGTTAAAACGGACCCATCGATATTAAATCTTGTTAGAATTAGGATTGATCGTAGTCCAAAAGGTGACGAGCTTAGCTCCAAGCCATTTGTTGTATAAAAAAGAAACAAAAGAAATCACAGAAAAAAAAATTTAAAATTCGTGTGGATTAGTGAGTATATGAAATTGGTAGCCAGTTGACAGCGGAAAGTGTGGCAAAGCATTTCCGCTTACTTTCACTCGACTCTAATGAGACAGCTGACTAACTTAACTATGTTCCGAATTGAGCTGCTCGTGTTAGTATGAGGGATTGGTTGGGCTTTCAATACTCACCATAATGTTTCCTATATTTTCTCGGTTAAAAAAAAAAAAAATCTGGTTTTAATTTTACTTTAATAGTAACTATCGATTTATTTTGCGATTATTTTATGTTTTTTTGATTGTTTGGAATTTTTATGATACAACTCAATACAGTGATTTTCGGCTATTTTTATGGCAAATTTGGTAGCTCAAAACTCGCTGGAATCGGTCATTTTTTATTTTATTTTTTATTTTTTTTTATTATCAACCTAATTTCATAAATCATGAATAATGTAGAATTTTTTTCTTTTTAACCTAAATACATTATTTTAATCTGGTTTTAATTCTCATGGATCGGGTTCCGTGGGTCAATCACGAATCATGGGTTTCGTTAATAACATTATTTTAGCTCATTGCCAATGAATGCAATACAAAATGTTGCTTACTTAATAAAAATTCTTAATTTATTTCAGATTGCTTATTAACTAATCGAGATAATGTTTGTGAACCAGACAAATGCTCACGAAACGTCTAAATGTCATTTACGCGAATATACTCAAATTATGTAAAGCACAAAATTTTATAATTTGGTTACCTAAATGATGTTTAGGTAAATCTGTTTTTTTCTTATTTTTTTTTTTTTTTTTTTATTTGATTGTAATGTTGGTTTTCACAGGGTAAACCAACCATTGACTAATGATCGTTTTTAGGCGATCTTAACGTGCTGTCATATCACAAACGATAAACATGATAATTAATGAAGTGAAAAGTAGCAGTTTGGGAAGCAGTGCTTCTTCAGTACCATACAAAACATTTGTAGCTGACAATGATAGTGTCTAGCTGGGTAAAATATTGTAGCATTTAGATCATTTAAGTGGATATGCCGCATAATTTTAACGATGTGATATTTACATCAAGCTTTTGGTCTGTAGACGTAAGACTTTATTAATCAAGGTATGACTGGAAATGATGCTTTGGAAATGAAGCTTTGGCTCATTGCGTATTTCAATTAAAAGAGCTGTGTGAGCAAGCAGGATTTGATTTATTCTTACTTTTACCACTTCCTAATGCAACAGAAATCTTAAATCAAAACATAAATTTTGCTCCTATTATAACAACAACTGAACCTAATCTGTGGGTATTACTCAACAATGATCAGAATTTCGCAGCATCAATGATATTTTCATCCTGACATAATCGAATTTCTCAAAAGTGTTTTTATTTAGATGGACCTGGTGGAAGTGGAAAAACATTTTTATACAGAGCGTTAATTCAAAAAATCGATGCAGAAAATAAAAATGTATGTATGTATTATGGTTGCATGGACAGGAATAGCAGCAACCCTTTTACCCAAAGGAATGACATGTCACTCTGCGTTTTCATTGCCTCTCAATATGGATGTCGTGAAATTTCCACAACTTATCGGAAAAAACGTGACTTTTTAGTTTCTGTTGATTGCGTAATTTGGGATGAAGCTCCAATGGCTTCAGGCATAGCACTTGAAATTGTGGACTTAATATTTCGCGATTTAATGAAAAATGATTTACCGTTTGGTGGAAAGGTAATGGTCTTATGAGGAGATTTTCGGCAAGTGTTACCTGTTGTTAGAAGAGGAAATCGTGCGCCAATTATAAACGCGACTACTAAAAAGTCCCATTTGTGGCATCACTTTAAAGTATTAAGCTTAAGTACAAACATGAGAGCAATAAGTGATCCACATTGGTGATGGGAAGAATTTTGATATCTCACACACTAAATAATCACAATACTCTATTCCAATACCTTCAGGTTATATTTCCGATGATCTTATTAAAGATGTTTTTGGTTCATCATTTACTACAAATGATTTTGCATGTATACCAAAACGTGCAATTTTATGTCCGAAAAATGAGCATGTTCGATTAATAAATGATAATGTTCTTCAAAACTTATTATTGTGCAATCGATTCAGGTAAGGCCGATAACGGCTCTGATGATGAAAACATGCAAGTTAATTTCCCAGTGGAATATCTTAACTCAATAAATCCATCAGGATTACCGCCATATTGCCTTAAATTAAAAAAGGGTTGTATAATTATGTTGCTTCGAAATCTTGCAGATTATGCAATGGAACACGGTTAGTGGTTCTTGATTTAAGCACCAACTGCTTAAAAGTATAAATAATTACCGGATCACATTCAGGGACAATACATTTTATTCCTAGAATTACATTAGACACAGCTAATGATCCATCTTTGCCTTTCAACTTCGTTCGATATCAGTTTCCAGTTCGTCTCTCTTATGCAATCACAATAAATAAATCACAAGGTCAAACGTTAGAAAGAGTTGGATTGTATCTTCCCGAGCCATGTTTTACACATGGTCAACTTTATACCGCATTTTCTAGAACTGTTACATCAGATTCTTTAAAAATTCAAGTTTTCGAAACACCGGTATTCCCTTTAGATTATAACCCCAATATTTGGCAATAAAAGAATTAATGGTCCAGTCTTGTTTTGGAATGTTCAATCTTAAGTTTAAGACGAATTTAGTATTTATTTCTAAAAATTAGTTTTTACGTATACGCTAATATTTTAATTACCACAGTCTAACACATTAGCGTTAATTTACTCGTAAATGTTAACAATGTGTATAACAAAAGTGTTTGTATACGTAAAAAATAATTATATTTAATAAATACAGAATTCGTTTTAAGGCCGAACATTTCAAAACAAGACTGGAGTGGGGTAACTAAAAATATATAAACTTAATTTCAAAAGTTTTTGTTGAACCGACTTTAGCGAACAAAATATTTGAAAAATATAATTGACGAGATTGTCCGACAACAATCATGACTCATCTACCGAACAATAAATTAGAACTCTAACTTTCTTGAAATATAGAATAAATTTGTATTTACCACAATTAATATTTCATTTACAACCGATTCATGTCATAAAAGCTTACTTACAAAAGACGATACATGAACTGTACAGTTTATAACAATAAGCTAAGTAAAATGCTTTAATTGTTCAATTTAGTAATAACATAAATAACATCTATAGTAAAAATAAAAAGTTCAGGGAAAGTGTAATGTAATGTAACATGCTTTAAATATTAACAAAAACTTCATCTAAACAAAAAAGCTCTGCGTAATTTATTTTGTTTATACGAATCAAAGTTAAAGACATAAAAACTTGTTTATTTGGTAGGTTACTGTAAAGAATATAAATTGTCTAACATATTTGCCATTGTTTACAATCATGTACGAGTATCTAAGCTACGTGGTACTACCGTATATGCGAATGATATTTGTTTCCGTTCCGCGCGCCTTCATTTAATTTTATCTTAATTTTCTCGTTTTCCTTCTGTTTTATTTCTTTTGCGATACGGTTCGTATACTCGCACTTATGTATGTATATATGTTTGGTGTAAGCATTATAAACACACGTTTGTGGAAAATTGAAATTTATATGAATTTGTGACCTGTTTTTCAATTGTTTCTGGAATATGTGTAGTGGAAAACTGCACCGAAAGTATCTTAAAATTTATGATGGCACTGAATCTCGATAAGGTGCTCTACCTATTTACAATTTAGGAAAATTTGTTTTATTTTTTTATTTTGTTGAGATCAGTCGGAGGGATACAAAGGATAAAAGTTGAATGTATATTCATTTAAAACCATAATTATTCAAATTATATTACTAACTGAAGATGGCTTAAAACTATTTCGAAGGTTTTTCTGTCAACATGCACAAAAAAAATGTCTTTTAGGTTCAGAGAAAATTACTCTATCCGCCAACATCATATACCTCCACCACACACATGTAGGATTTTCGTTTTGACAGAATTTCATTAATTCTGTTCTTGTTCAGTTGTATCTGTGTATCTGCTATAAAATCAGAAAATGAAAACATTTTCAAATCTTAAACAACACAAAACACAATATACGAGTATAGCTACTAAAAGAGTAAAAAGTTATTGGAAATCAGCTTAATGACACTCTTTTCTGTTATATTATGTTACATGTTCAATTTATTTTACGTTATCAGTTTTATTAAGAAAAACAATCAGAGAGTGACACATTCAATCCAATTTTTTGTGTGCACAACAAATACCTGATGTGTTCAACTGAAATGTACAAATTTTAGATAAAACTGTATTGAGTAAATCTGATGAAGAAGGTAATGTTACTTTTTTATAACGCCAATTAACCTAAATAACTATACTATACAATTAAGGAAAGTGCCATCTTTTGTAGGATTGTAGTATTGAAACGATTTTGTTTTTTTCCCCCAATAATAGATAATAAACTTAATTGATAATTTACAAATTTATTAGCGATAAGTAGATAACATTATTATGATGGATTATTAAAAAAAAAAAAAAATTATTTAACTCGTTTTGAGACTCTCAATTTAATGCCATACTTTGGTACTAAAGTAACCGATGCCTCGCTGTACTCAATATCTTTATTGTCTAATGCTTCGAAATTGTATCGTGATAGCATACGAATTAAACCCAGTTTTGTGATAATGGTTCCCATTCGTATACCAATACAAATTCGTGGTCCTTCACCAAATGGCATGTAAGAGTTTTCGTTGAAATTTTTATTTTCTTCTAAAAAACGTTCGGGGATGAATTTATCTGGGTTGTCGAAATTTTTTGGATCCCGTTGCATTCCATATAATGAGATGACAACAGCAGTTCCACTTTTTATGGTGATTTTAGAGTCTGGAATTTTATAATCTTTTGTACAAATACGATTTAACATTGGGAGACCTGGATATTTGCGGAGCGTTTCCTTAAAACATAAATCCAAGTATTTCATTTCTTTTATGCCATCGTAGGTAATTTCTCCGTTATATTTGGCCAATGTCTGATCAATCTCGGCTTGTAATTTCTTTAGGGTGTGTCGATGTTGAGTCAATTCATGTAAACAGTATGACATTGTTGCTGATGAGGTCTCAAATCCAGCAATGAAAAAAACAAATACTTGACCCGCCAGCTGCTCAATTGACATTGATTTTACATTATTACTTGTAGTAGATGGTTTAATATCCCAATCGTCATCTTCTTGGATTGTGCCAGTGTTTCGTAACTGCAGCAAAAGTTGCATAAAATCTTTTCGCGACACGTTATTTCCTTCACGATAATCGATTGTTTTCTTTACAATACCGATCATAAACTCTTGCACATCTGGAGAAAATCCTTTAATGTGTAACATTTCGATGAGTCTATAAAAAAAAAATTTAACCGTTACATATACATATACCCATTTATATAATAAAACGTTACTTACTTTGGACACAAAAATGTTGAAGCTACACGAATCGCTTGAATACGATCCGGGTTATTCAAACGTTTTGACATTTGCCGGAATGGATGATTCGGATTATTGATTGTATTAAGTTCCATACCAAAAAATACCGATCCAATAACATCCAATGTGTAGCGCGAAAACATATCTTTTACATCGATAATTTCGCAGTTATCAGCCCGGGGGGCAAAGTATTCATCTAAATGTATGGAAGCTTCTGATACGACACTATACATGGATTTTAGCTTACCCGATGTGAAAGTAGGTGTTAATTTGGCACGCATTGCTTTCCACCTAGCACCAGGAAGCGCAAATAATGTTCCTGACATTGGATCAATTTCTTCATTACAATAAACACCACGATCATGGAACGATAGAAAATCGGTTATTAACACACGTTTCACAAGTTCGGGGTCACGTATCAGAATTGTTGGGCGGAAGAATAGATATATACCAATAAATGGTTCTGTGGTTTTTTGATACAAATCGTAAATAGTTAGGCCAAATGATCGTGTGCGTTTTGCAACGGGTGATAGATTTCCAAATGGTATTACTGGTTTAATGTAGGGTACACCATGCCGTTCCCAATGTGAGTACACATACTTAAGAAATACAACTAACACAAATACAATTAAAGTGATAATGGCAATAATAAACAGAAACATATTACTGAACAACTTAAGAATAGTAGTATCTTGACGTCCTAACGTAAACTAAATTGAACAAGTAAATTAGTAGCTTTTAAAAAAATCGGGCGCTCTTTGACGTTTGATAAGAATTATCACTTAGAATAACAAGAAGCGAGATTCTCTATTTATTCTTATAAGTATGCAAGCAAAGATAACCTTATAATAATAAACAATGATAATTCATTTTTTTATTTTTGTAATTATTTACATTAGTAGTAAAAGGCAATAATTAAAATTGAATATTTTATTTATTTATTGCAGACTAGCTTCAATAAAAATGAGGGGTGCCTTTTAACTAGTATCCGACCGGGCTTGTACTCTTTTTTACTAATGGGTAGAATTTACTATAAATCACGCTGAAAGCAACAAAGCAATTGATCGAATTATTAGCAATAATAGTTATTTACACTACAAAATTTCTCTATTCTTTCTAATGAACATGTCTGTGTGTGTATTTGTAAGTAGTTGAGTTTAAAAAAAATGATTTTACATGTAAAGGAGGTACTCATATAATAATCTATGGAAACATTTGTATGAAACAGTCAAGATGCTACCATTGTGAACTAACAAAATAGCTAAATTTAGCAAAAATTTAAATCCCGATTATTTATTATAACCACAAAAAATATTTCTGGGATCTCCTATTTTATTAAGAAAAACCGATTAATTAAACTGTTTGAGCTGTACTGGAGCTAATAGGGGCTAAAAGACACGCTGAAGGATCTCTTAAAATATCCGAAAAAATAAGTTTTTACAAATAATTTTTATTCGTTTGTTTATTTTGTAAATAAATTATAAAAATTCTATTCGTGTTATTATTCTTAATTTATAAACTTGTGATGTAAGCCACGGCAAAAAATAAAAATTGACTTCTACCGTCTTTATAATGAAGATGATAAATGCAACCGCAACGTTGGAGGTTCTTAAAATAAATAAACTAAAAACCACTTAAAAATTGTTTCTTAATAATTTAAATATTAAATTACTGAAAAGGGGTGAACAATTTATATTTTATCCACGAGATAGGCAACATGAAATGACGCTTAAGAAAAGGTAAAGAAAGAATTTTAACGTTCTCTACTTCATACCATGTACAGATAGAACCAATACATGTTACAGGAACTTATTCTGGGTAAAGAAAATAAAACAGATACATGAATTCCCCTAACCGTTGTGTCTAGGTCATGTTGTTTAAAATACACAGTTAAAATTGAAATTGATAGTGTAATGCCAAAATAGGCAGATATGTATATTTGTAAGCACATCATCACAATAATTTTTATTGAATATAATTGAACAAGCATTATACAGTTGAAGATAACTAAATTTCTAGAGAATGACAAGATAAGAAAGGCAAGTAAACAAAATCCTATCTTTATTCATTATTATTTTACACGTTTTGATATTTTCAATTTTATACCATCCCTCGGCATAATCGAAATTGTTAATGGCTTGAATTCTAGTTCACCCTTGGAGATCATCTCAAAATTAAAATTTGCCAACATTTTAACTATTGCCACCTTTGTAACCACCTTAGCCATACGAAGGCCTATACAAATATGTGGTCCATCACCGAACGGCATATAGCATTTCTCGTCAAAGTCACGCTGGCCATCCTCGAATCGATAGGGATCAAATTGATCTGGATTCTTAAAATACAGTGGATCACGTTGAATACCGTACAATGGAATTATCACATGCATTCCTTTCTTCACTTTGAAATTTGTGTGTGGATCTTCAAAATCTTTTGTACACTCTCGATTTAGAATCGGAAGCCCTGGATATTTTCGTAACGTTTCTTGTAAACACATCTCCAAAAATGGGAGTTCATTCAAAAGCTCGTACGAAATTTCACCGTTATGCCTTTCTATTCCTTCATCGATTTCTTGTTGGAGTTTTGTCAAATATTTTGGATTTTGGGTTAATTCATGGATACAAAATGAAATGGCACTTGATGAGGTTTCCGATCCAGCGATATAAAATAAAAATACTTGACCAGCGCATTGTTCAATCGAGAATTTTAACTCTCTTAATTTTTCGTTCGCGTTAATCTCCCACTTATTGTCATCCTCAATTCTGCCGGTATTTCTAAGTTGTATCAAAAGTTGCAGAAAATCTTTGCGTATGAATTTTTGTTGTTCTCGTGCCTCTATCGTTGATGTAATTAAATTGATTATCTAATTTCGTGTATTTTCTGGTATTGACTTTATTCGAAGGAATTTTAGTATGCTTAGTGAATAAATTCATATTAAAATATTGTAATTCGTATTTTAGATTAATATTAAACTTACTCTAGACATAAAAAGATGCAGGTGTTCCGAATTCCGGTTAGAAAATCAGGATTAAGTATTTTATCGTGACGTAGGCGAAATTCATGATCAGGGCTATCTAACGTGTTCATATCTATCCCAAAAATTACATTTCCTACTATATCTAATGAGTATCTTGTTGAAAATTCCTTTAAATCGATCACATTATTTTTTACAGCAGCACATATGTTTAATTGCTTGCTCAAAGTATTGGTCACATTTGTTATCGTTTCGTACATTGATTTAATTTTTCCTGACGTCATGGTGGGTGTAATTTGGCTCCTCAATGTATGCCATTTCTGCCCCGGGAGTGCAAATAAATCACCAGAGAATGGATCCCGCTCCTCATCACAATATACGCCACGATCATGGAATGATGAAAAATTGGTTGTTAAAATTTTGTGTACTAGTTCCGGATCACGTACCAATATGGCGGGTCGGAAAAACAAATATATACCAACAAATGGCTCTGTTGTTTTCTTATATAATTCACTAATAGTCATCCCAAAAGATAATTCCTTCTTGACAACCGGTTTTAAATTCCCAAAAGGTATCAGAGGCTTAAAATTTGGAATGCCGGTCCGCTCCCAATATGAATATATATATTTCAAGTAAAAATACAACGTGCCTAAGACGACCACTAATATTTGGAACCACATCTTAACTGTTTAGGTATATTTTTTTGATTGATTTTAAATCTCAAAGAAACGAGATTTTATATAAATTTTAAAGAACACTTTCTGAGGGTTAAATTTATTTTTTGCTAGTTAACAAATAGGATTGATTAGATAACGCAGTTCTTTGTTTACTTGTATTCTTTTACGTTTGGCACCACATTTAGTTGAATTTTTTTAATTTTGTGATTAAAAACTGGCTAACTTGCAATTTTTTTTTTTAAAAACATCTTCTATACACATGGCCAGTATATAATAATCTGAGTTGAATATTATAACGAATTGTTAGATTCGCTATGCATCACCTATATAAACAAAACAATTATAACAGACAAATTGGTTTTCAGATACAAAATTTGTGAATATTAATCAGTTATTGTTAAACGACACATATTGCCTATCAAAATGTGTTGTTATGTTGCCCTATTTTGTGTTGTTTGTGCCTATTCATTATACAATAGAAATAAATCTCTTGAAAATATGCAGTCAGCAATCAGCATTGTTAGATAACGAAAATCCACAGCCATTTGTGTTTTTTCGTTAAAAGAGAGATTGAGAGAGAGGGACAGAGCCAGCTGTCTCACAGGCTTAAATGATTTTAAAATAATCAAATTCTTTATTGGACTGTTACGCAAAATGGATTTCATTGCAATTAAAGAAAACATTCAAACAAGAGTGATAAGTGTAATAAATAACATTGAATTTGTTTTCAAAGTCAATATTTATTTATTATGTCTTAATTATTAATAATCGACATTTTAATATTAATGCCATCTCGTGGGACGAGTGGCACCGTTCCAACTTCGTATTCAAGTTCACCTAATTTGGCAATCGATTGAAAATTAAAATTTCGCAACAAATTAATCATAACCAATTTAAATATAATAATTGCAGCTCTAAACCCGATACACATATGCGGCCCATCACCAAATGGGAAATAAACAAGATCATTGTAATTTGTGTGCCCTTCTTCAAACCGATACGGATTAAAAATATATGGATCCTTAAAATAACGTTCATCACGATGTAATCCGAGTAATGGTATAACAATTGATGTCCCCTTTGTGATTTTCAATTTTTTTTCAGGCATCTCAAAATCTTTGGTACATACACGATTTAATATCGCCAAGGCTGGATATTTCCGTAGCGTCTCTTTAAAGCACATGTTCAAAAATGTATAGTCTTTAATTGAATCGTAAGTAATTTTGCCATTATTTTTCTTTAATTGCGTTCGTACTTCATCACTAAGTGTTTTTAGAAGTTGTGGCTTTTGTGTTAGTTCGTGCAGGCAAAAGGAAATTGCGCCCGACGATGATTCCGATCCAGCTACATAAAATGTAAATAATTGGCCTGCACATTGCTCGATTGACATGGTTTTAACGGTTGGTTTCATATTTTTCACCTCCCAGTTGTTATCATCTTTTATTTCGCCCGTGTTGCGTAGTTGGAGCAACATTTGTATAAAATCTTTACGCACTAAATCTCCTTTTTCACGTGCCTCAATTATACTACGGGTTAAATTAATTATAAAACCTTGCATAATGGGATCTAATGGTCTAATGTGTAATTTTTTTATCACTCTAGAATAACAAACAAAGAATCGTTAAAAAAAAACACAATTTAGAATTCGAAGACTTACTCTGGAACTAAAATGCTTAGTGCTATTCGTATTGATGTAATAAAACTTGGTTTCGTCAGACGTTTCATCATGCGACAAAACTCATGATCTGGCGTGTTAATAAGGTCGACTTCAATTCCAAAAAATACTGACGTAATTACAGTTAGCGTGTATCGCGCTGAAATATCTTTTATATTAACCACCTCTTGTTTCTCTGCAAATGGCGTAAGATACTTAACCAGCGCATCACTTACGTCTAAAATCGTTTCAAACATTCCCTTTATTCGGCCAGATGTTAGGCTGGGTGTTAACTGATTACGTACATTTTTCCAGCGGGAACCTGGCAATGAAAACAAATTTGCACTAAATGGATCATGTTCTTCATTGCAGTATATTCCACGATCGTGGAATGAGGCAAAATCCGTTATTAAAACTCGGCGAATAATTTCTGGATCATTTATTAGTAGTGCTGGTCGGAAAAACAAATAAATCCCGATAAACGGTTCTGATGTTTTCTTATATAAGTCGTAGATGACCAATCCGAAAGATCGTTCTTTTTTTGCCACTGGTTTTAAATTTCCAAACGGAATATTGGGTTCTACATATGGTACGCCCTTTCTTTGCCAGTATGAGAAAATATACTTTAAATATAAAAATACAACTGTGAGTACAGTCACCAAACTTAAAATCCACATTTTACACAACCTATACACTTTAAATTACAGAATGCAACTAAGCTGATAATAATTGAAGTTAATTTATTATACATATTGACTCTGCTATAGCGTAGTGTTTCGTAGAATTAGAGATATTTATGCGATACAGTGTGGCGCCTGATATTTTATTTTCAATATTTTATAAATCAGCAGAACACCCGCGTTCATTTCCCCGATCAGCACTAAATTCAATAAGAACATTTGTTAATTTTTTCAGTAATTCTAACATAGGTAAGTTCCATTTTTGGTGCCAGTTTGTGTTTTCGCACACATATTTCTTCCATTTTCGTTTCGATATACTTACACACATATGGTATTCAACAAAAAAACAGTTTTATTTAATACGAAAATTGGCATGGTGATAGCGTAAAGTTCAAATGTCGAATTAAATGAAACTCGCAGAGTGTATATTCAATTTAAAAGTTAAAATGTCATTTGAGAGAATAGGAATTTTGTTAAATTATTTGGTAGTTTAGAGTGGTTTGACCATTAAACACCTAAAATAATAATACCGCAAAACAAATTGGGTATCCAAATTAGAATTTAATTCCAAACTTTTTTTTAAACAGATACTTGTTGTGCACCCAAGTTTAAAGAAAAGATAATAACGCTTTAAGCAAACTTTTTCATGCAATAACAAAATTTCAATTAGCATAAAATTAGAGAAAATCACCTTTTCTTGATGTGAAAAAGTTAAACCAAAAAATTTTGCTTTTATGCTGTTGTGGTACAACTTGGGAATAAAAATTTCATTTTAAGTTTGGTCAGTTGAACTACAATACTTTAAAGCTTCTGACGTTTGTTCTGCCAGGTCGTTCACATCGGTTGTCGATATATATATATATATATATATATATATATATATATATATATATATATATATATATATATATATATATATATATATATATATATATATACGGGTGAATATTTTGAAAAGAAACTTCTTGTTTACTTAAGTTTTGTTTTCAGTCGAAATAGTTGAAGCTAATGGAATTTTTAGTTTGATTATGAAAGACATTGTTATAGTAGATGAATTCAGTAGACTAAAAATAATATTTTGATCCTTTAAGCAAATGCAATAGATTTTTACGAAAATAGTATAATTGTCTAAACTTTTCCAAGACATGAAAATAGTACAATGTGTATTGAAATGTGTGTTTTAAAATTTCCATGTAAAACCAAAAGTTAAAATTCAAAACATTCACAAGCAACAAATTTAATTTATTCAATTTGGCATGTCTAGTTCTAGTACTATGAACTAGCATGTTACACAAAATTATTGAATATGTAAGTATATTGATTTTTAACCTGGTTTGATTCCATTTAATTATGACACGTTACAGTAATAAGGCTTAAGGGCGACAGAAAACGGTAAGAAAAGGACAACCACTGTAAAATAACAAACATTTTCTAATTGAAATATCTAATTGGAAAAATCACTTGGGTCCCTCGTAAAACCATTGTTCTGCTTGCAAAAAAGCGACAACCATAATTTCACAATCTATTGATTATATCTTAGAAACTCTAGAAAATCAAATTTAATTCAAAAAATATCAAATCCAATAATTTTTGTTTTTATTTCTGTCATTTCAGATTTTTCGTCCTCACAACAATAGTCGTCAGAATACAAAAAAAAAATTATAAAACGTTCAACGAAACATAAAAATCAAAAAGCTCCAGTGAAATGAGATAATTTTTAATACTTTTTTGTTAGTTTATTTATATTTATTTATTTTGTCATAATTTTTAATTTAAAATTTAAAAATATTTTTGTTTATAAATTTAAAAATGAATTGAATTCTGTTCAAAAGTTTAATTGGTTAATTTTTATTTATTATTATTTACATTTATTTTTTGAATTAAAAAAAAACAAAACCAAAATATTTTTTTTAAGTTTTTTGTTTTTAATACAACTATACACACAAAAATAATAACGGCTAAATTACGAAAGTTAAATTCTCTAAAGTTGAATTAAGCAAAAAAAAAATTCAAGCTGGAGGAAAAAATGACGACTACAATGAGAAGCGGAGGTAAGTTTCAAGTTTAAAAATTTAAATTTCATATTACGTAACGAGAAAAAAAAAGAATTTTAATTAGTTTTTTTGGTTTGGTTGTACAGTTTTTCGCGATAAATGATGTTTATTTATTTTGGTTTGGTGCGATACCAAAGCATCGTCGAGAATTTTTAATAAACACAAAATTTTAATCAATCAAATTAAAAAATTATATAACGTGAATAACAACGATTGTATGTACCCAATTCATTAAACAAATTTTGTTAGTGTCGTATAAAAAATAAAATTTTTGCTTGTACACACAAAAGAAGGTAATAATTTATCATTCAAGTTAAGGATCTGATAACCTAAGCAAAGTTGTATTCTTATAGCAAAAATTCAAGAGAAATATTATAATCATGTAACTGCGAAAGTGTCTAAAAATATCAAGGGACTTTGATGCTGATTTATGAAAATATCGTTTATCTCACTGTTTGTGAAACATTAGTGCTTTAATATTTATATTCCAGACAATATTTTACTTTTTGTCGCGTTATGTTCTACATAAGATAATTGCATGTCTTATATTTAGAATAACTTGGTCTCTTTTTTTTCAAAGGTTCCTAATAAATAAGTCACATATTGCTCAAGCGATATAACCTCAGTTCAACTCAAATTTTATTAAATTCAAAAATGATGAATATTTGATTTTACTCTAGCACAATCGATCGATATGTTATGAACGACCCTAAACTATAATGACATCAAATAAACCCAAAATATTTCGATTTTTATTTATTCTGCTCGAATGGAAAACCTAAAACGTTTTCTGTCATCGACAAATTCCACAAGAAGCAAAAATTCCACAAAAAAAAAAAATTGTGGATTATTATTTTTTTCATTTTTATTATATCATCAGACATCGGTTTACACAGTACGCGCTGTTAGATTAACTAAACATACAGACGAAGAAATTTTCAGAAAATTCATTAACTCTAGTATAACAACAATTTTTACAATACAGTTTTTATTTCTCTTTTCTGTTAGGCTTTTAGACACATAGTTGAAGCTAGTCGTGCTAAACGTAGAAATATGTTACAACGACTTTGCTCTACACCAAATAATCATCAAAATAAATGAATGTTTGTTAAATTGAAAATATAAATGGTTGTATGTGTAATGTGTATCGATAACAATTTTTCTTTTCCAAACAATCTTTGAATAAACATTAAGATTATGATTATTTGTGAATATTTGTTGATATGGTTGGGCTAATTCTGTAAATAGGATGTTTTATATTATAAAATTATAAAAAACAAGATTTCGTTTAAGTGTAAACCATTTTTTATTTGCTTGAGAGCTGGTGGAATGTGATGTCAAATGGCATTAAGTGACTTGAGTCGAGCGTTGAGTTACCATTTAAATTCAATATTTTCACAATTATTCGATGTTATTCGGGGGTTTTAGGTGATGTGGTAGAGTTAGTTTTGAAAGTCTGGAGCATTACTCAAATATTCAACTATAGAAAATTTACTTGCAAATTTCCGTCGTGGACTATTTAAATATTTTAAATTTGGCGAAAAAATTTGTCCGGGAATGAAAAATTATTATTCAAATTATTTATTCAAATTATTGCGGTATTATTTCATTTTTTGAGTGGGTATTTACGAGTATGTGCTGAAATGTAATTGCCATACGCTAATAAATTCAGCAAGATTATTTCTCCTACGTCGTTTGCACCAAAAATAGTAGTGGGCCGCATGCTACTTATACTATTTAATTTTTCTAAGGCTTTTCTATAAACTAGGATGAATATACATATTTTCGTCGATGTAACTAGCAGATTATAATTATTTCTTTACAATCGAATAAAAACTATCGTACGACGCTCGGCCGAACATGTTCTTATGGGTTGCGTTACTCACTGCGCTCGTCCAGTCCAAACCAATACTAAAAAAAAGTTCTGGCTACAAAGCAATGCAAAATAGAATTTTAAAACGCTAACTTTACCAAAAATTTAAAAGAAAGAAAGACAACCATTCTCTAAAAGTATTCTTTGACAAATTAAAATCAAATAATGAACGCGTGTTATTGAAAGCCGACACATTATAAACCGGTTCACTTCTGCCATAGTTTCTAATACAAGGCGGTCACCTAATTTAGAAATCCAATCACGCAGCTCACGTATTTATTCATCATTATAACTTACACAAACAAGACAAAGCTTTTTTACAATATTATACAAAAGCAACTTAGTTTATACATACATAGGTGATAGGTGCGATATAACATACATAATTTAACATAAGTAAAAAAAAACTATACTTAATAGTATTTGAATATTTAAACGCATAATTAAGGTAAGGAAATGAAATCTGGAAATCGGAAAGAATAATTGAGGTCAGGATAAAAAAAGAGAGAAAAATGAGAATTAATTCATGTTACTGGTTTCATCGTACAGTTTTTTAAAGCTATACAAACTAGACGCAGCTTTAGCAGATTCCATAGTGTTTTTTTTTATGGACAAAGAAAGATCGATGTCTTGGTTTATACTTGCATGAGGTCGCTTCTGATTCAAATTAAACATGAAACATCACGCTGATAATTCTAGGTACCTATTTATTGAAACCTCGTACACGCATTGAAAGCAACATTTAACCGTTTCAAGGGTTTTTTTGAACAGCACAGATATATTGGAGTACAGTATGACATTAAAGGACCCACTAGAGCTCTAATAATAAGACGGTTTACATCACTTGAAATAAATATTCCTGTGCTACAAAAGTTTACTTAAAATCCTGTATATTTTATTGCACAGATTATTTACGTACACAGACCAGTTTAATTTATTATATATGAACAAAACCCAAGCTTTTGACTTGGTCATAGAAAATCGATCCTTTGATTATCAATTACCAGATGAATAGACGATATAGTTACTTGCATTTTTATTCGAAAAGATAATAGCTTGAGATTTACTGGGGTTAATTTGGAGTTTATTTACGGTTGATCAATCAAGTTCTTTGGATAAGGTAATATTTAGATTATGTACTATATCTCTCATAAAGATGATAGTAAATATTATTAGTTTGTTGCACAACTTTGCATATTTCATTTATGTAAAGGGAAAACAATATTGGCCGCAAAATCGTATTTTGAGAAACTCAACATTTTACTGATTGCCTTCTTAAATGTAAATAAGAAAATACTAATTGACAAGCGCGTAGCAAGAAAAGCAAATTTACCATCTTCCCTATTAGAAGTAGTGTCATTCACAAATTTTAAAAGTTCTATAGTATTAGACCGTTAGACATTTAGACCGTTTATTTGGTATTGAATAATTCTTTCAAAGAGTTTGGATAACACTGGTAAAATGGTAATTGGGCGAAAATCGTTCACAGTAATTGGGGCGCGTGTTTTAGGAATAGCTGTAACCACGCTATTTTCCACACATCTGGAAAGATAGATTTAGTAAGTGCTGAATTTATTAGATATATTAAATGGGGCAAAATTATTGGCATTAAAAACTTAACAAAACTAAGTGGTGGTAAAACATTTCTAACTCCGGCAAAAAAATATTAATAATTAAAATATGAATGAAGAATATTATGATAAAATTAGCACTTTAAAATAAATTTGGAAAATTTGGAACATAATAAATAAACACTGACATGACTAAACATGAAATATATTAAGCATTAATTTTTTTCCTCGTAATTCTAGCAGATGTTGCGGGGGCGGATTTATTTTCACCAGTGTTAATTGTAGCGATGTTTGAATTAACATCAACGTTCGGTGATGTTAAAGATGATTTTTCCGGAATGGGTTGATTTTTATTTGATATTTCAGCCGTGTTTATATTAATGGAAGTGACAGTATTTAAATTAATTGTAGAATTATATTGCTTGTTGTCGATACTTCTCAATACAGCTGGTTTCCTATTATTGTTGAAAAACACATATATAATCCCTTAATTGCAGCTTGCAGAATCGAATAATTATATTTCGATAATTCATTATAGTATATTTGTGGGTTCATTTCCAATCCCAATAAGACTTGGGGATACATTTGTAAATGATAAATAATTCTTAAAGTACATAATTTTTAACCGTTTCGAAATAAAGCGAACAAAAATTAGTATTGGTTTTTTAGATATAAAATCACTAAGCTCAATTATTCTTTCAACATTTATTAACAGATTTATTGGGGATTAACGGAATGCCTAATATGACGATAGTCGCAGATATTTGTTTATGTTTAATACAATTAAAATTGGCGTCGAACTGTTTGCAAATCACTTATTAATTTTAAAATTTCATATATAATTTCACTTTTAGTAGAGTTTAGACAAATTTCCAAATCAGATTTCGCTTTATTTAATCCCGTTTCTAAGGCGCAACACTTACCAGAGGTTGGTTATGTCTGCGAAGATTTATACGAAATTGGTGCCTACGAAAATTTGCTAAGGACGTAATGCTCTCTGAATAACAAACTTTTTTAATAAATTATTTATGCTTTTGATAATGATCCCGAATTGGGATTGAAAGCTCAAGTTTAAATATACAAAAATGAAGAGCCCTATACCATAAAATAATTTTGTTTAAACTTTTTTAATGGTTTTGGGCTCTATACTATCTTTATTTTTTAAAATAACTTGAGCTTTCGGACTCACTTCGATTCCACTTTCAAAAACGCTTTCAATATAATTTTTTTGTACATATATACAAATCAAAAACAAATCCAAAAATATTGCTACTTTCTCTCCGTAGAAACCAAAATTCCTCTGTCTAGACTACAAAAAAAAATTACTTTCCAGCCAGTGGCAAAAAAATTGTGGTAAATTTTAAGAACTGATTCATATTTTTTGTAAATTGTTTTAAATTTTATTTTTATTTTGTAAAAGCTTTTCTCATAAAATTGGCCTTAAGTTTTTTTTATCACTGACTGAAAAAAAAAAATCTAACCTAGACGAAGGAATTTTGGTTCCTACGGAAAAAGTTACAATATTTTTGGTTTGTTTTTGATTTGTCATTTGTATATACAAAAAAATTGTATTGAAATATTTTAAAAAACCTTTTTGATAATGGACTCAAAGTGAGTCCGAAAGCTCAAGTTATTTAAAAAAGTAGTATACAACCCAAAAACATTAAGAAGATTATAATTATACGCTCTATGAAGTTTCAAAAATAACAAAAAATATTTACTACTCAAAAAAATAATTCTCCAAATCATAAATGAAATATTACCTAATATTACTATAGAATTTAAAAAGCTTACCAAAATGAAATTAACCCTTAAAATCTGATGAAATATTTCGTTACTTTGAAGGATTTTGTTCATATGCTGAGTTTCTGACTTATTGATTTATTACAATGCAATCTGTGGATCATAAAATGCAAGAAATTACAAGATATGCACAGACCCCAATTGCATACTAAACTTGAACATATAACACTGAAAGCTTCGAATAAAACCAATTTTAGACCTTACTTAAATATATTGATTTTACGAGTGATTTTTAAATAATCCGATAGGCTATTGAACATTTTAGAAGCCAATATTAGAAATGAATTTTGGAAATTTGTGGTTGTACATTTTCAAACCTTCTGTACCGCTTTTCCTCAAGTTTTAATTAACCGTTCCTTGAAACTGAATTTTCTAAATAGAAAAAAAATGCTTTCATGAGTTGAGCTTATTCAAATAATAGGTTTCTGCAACTGGATGAATCCTAATATTATATGTCAGTATACTTAAGCAAAGGATGGTCTCGATTCAATCAGCGCAAAATAAATAATTCTTAAGAATGCTAAAGGACAGGTTGAAGACATGTATTTACGGAGAGAATAAAAAAAAAAACCAAAAATTAATTTTAAAATATTCTCTAAATTCTGATTTTTGTATTAAATTTAGACTACCCGCTGTTAAATACTTGAAGCTAAATTCAAGTTGTCGCCCTCGATGGTACAGTGAGCAGAGCTTTGCTTTACAACTTGGGAGTCCCGAATTTGATTCCCGTTATTAGCCAAAAGAAATTTGGCATGATTGGATGTGTTGTTGTATAAATAAAATGTTAGGAGCTTTTTCTTCAAAGAACATTAAATCCAAAGGAAGAGTAACAATAAATTTTTTAAAAAAAAGTGGGTTTTATAGGGGCCACTAATAGGTAATCGTGGTTAGTATGAAAACTGAGTACGAGACCGTTCTATTTCTTTGCTTTTAAAGGTGTTTTGTAATTCGTTTATAAATTATTTAAAATTATTCAGCAGTTCTTTTGAATTCAGTAAAGTTTAAGCCGGCCAAGTTTTGCTGATGACAGAAGATGTAGAAGAAGTTTTAGTTTCTATGAACTCGCAAGACCCATTTTTTGTCAAAGCAAACTTTCTTTATTCAATTATTCGGATTTCCATCCAATAGTACTGTTATTATTGTTGCCAATTTTCTACCTCAAACGGAATTCTGGTAAATTAAATTGAAAACTAATCAAAACAAGACAGTGCAAGAAAGTTTAGCCGACATTATCAAATCTGTTCCTTCAGTAAGCGGCGTAACACCTATACTAGTTTTTTGTGCCGAATGTGAAGCAGTGATTAAGAGAGTTTCTTTCCATGCTGAAATGTCTAGCTTTCAAAAGTATTAAAATTCGATTATATTTGGTCTAATAGCAATTTTTGACCAGCTTACACCACCCAGCAAAAAATGTAAACTTCATTAAAAAATTGACTATATAATTTACATATTTCAATTTAAAAAGCTTTTCATTTATTGATTCTCAATTTTTTCATTATCTCATTTAAACACAATATGGACTTACTCAACTTTCAAAATAAACAGTCAAAATCTTGGCATGAATTTAAAAATTTGATTAATAAATTTCTGAAAATTCCTCGTTCGTAAAAGAAAGTTATGTGTTGGTCACACCTCAATTTTTTATTTAGTTGTCATTTTCGATTTGGTTGATTTGTGATAAAATGTTCAACAAAAATAGGAAAATTTAATTGTATTTAGATGTTTAATGTATTCTTGGATTAATGGTTTAATCGTTTTTTTTTCGTGATCTTTGGCATTTTTAATGAACGTAGTTCAGAAAAAAAAATAAAAGTTGTAAGCGAAAATCTCCGATGGGGCAAATTTAACTTCAATACTATATATTGTATAAATTACATCTTCATTACACAAAATATTATTCAATTTAAAAGTTTCGTTTAGGAAAAGTTGTAGTTGTCAGATACAAAAGAAGAACAAATCTTTTTTTTACTTGTTCAATTAAAGTGTTCTAAATATGGAAAGAAGATGAAAAAGTTTTATTTTGGTATACAACTTATTTCAATTTCTTTTCACAACAACGGGTATATATATGTTGTAAATACTTTCGTAAAGATGTGAAACGTTTAGAAATTAGAAAACTAAATTACAAAGTTGTGTTTTATATATGTATTTGCCTGTAGAGAAATTGATTTCGTTAAAATTGAATTTTATTGATGTAGATAGGTAGGTATTATAATAAATAAAGGCACTTGGGAGAACATAATAAGATAAGCTTACTTTTTAATTTTCAGTGGAAAAAGCAAATAAGTATCTTACGTAGAATCTATAATTCTCGAAAATTATAATTTAAGGCGCAAGACAATTTTTCTTCGTTATTTTATAAAACATAAGTATTTCCCAGGTTTTATCTCTGAATCTTTTTTTTATTAAATATGAAAACAAAATTACATAATATGTGGTACAATGATGAAAGCATAACAAGTATGTTTATCAATTCTTATTTACATTTCACAATTTGTTTTTATTTATTCACAAATAATAAAGCGCAAATATACGACGTCTTACTTAGAAATACATAAAATGCAACGTGTCGTCTTGGGAATATCACATTGTATTCACAGTGTGGTATAGTTGCTATTCAGTTTCTTACATAATACAAACAGTTGAAAAAGTTTTAATATTTTATATACAAAAGCTTGAAAGTTTACATTGTTATACTTACAGTGATTATTACGTCTTACACAAATTATACACGGTGTAATAATCATTCAAATCGAATTGTTATTTTGTTCAGTTGGAAATAACTAATATTGTGCTTGTTAGCAATGCAAATTATGTAACTATTACGTACAAATGATTTGTATTTTTATTTCCTGAGGAAGTAAATCTCGTATATTGTAACAATGAAATTAATATGCTGGTAATAATATTTGCAAATATTGTTGTTAATTTTGAAATAACTAGAACATTGTGTTTTAGTGCGTTTTGTTTCATAACATGCTGGCAGCTATACTTGTCTTATACGCGACGTTAACTTTCTACTTCTACAAAAGTATGTAAATTAATAAAGAATGACATTTGACAACTGGCGAGATGACAGGTTCCATCGAAATATTATAAAAATAATGATTAAAGGAATTTAACAGTTAAATTATTTTTTGAAGATACATATTTTTAAATAGTCATGGCGACGGCCTTAAGATTGCAATGGTTTGGATTGCATTACAGACAAGTGATGCCGACTGGCATTCCAAATCCCTTTTTTTGACCAAATTTGTTCATCCGCAGAAAACTACTGTCGTACTCTTCGAACATTTTGTTAAAATTGATATAAATCTTCTAGCTTCTAGGTTTAGCTGCTATATATGTAGGTGGTATAATTTCATCTTAATGTATATTAATATATGATCTTTTACAAATTATTTAAATACAATAAATTAAACACACGTTAAAAAATTTATTACTTGAAATATACAGAAATTATTTTTTATCAAATGTTCCTTGTTGTGATAATATAAAATTTTATTTTTATTTGGAAGACCTATGTCTATATATTTGAACCGTTTATTTTGAAAGTGGTGTAAGTCGTCCATATTTTGTTGAAATGAGATAATGAAAGAATTGAGGATCAATAAATGAAAAAGCATTTTTTGCATAATCATTAGGGATTTAATTTTTATTTTATTTTAGCTATAAATTGTTTACCGATAAAAAGATTATACTAATATATCTCTATTATTATCATTAACTTTTATTTTTTTTGAAAAATTAACTTACACCACTTTCAAAATAAAGTGTTGATATCTGTGAATGTATACGGCTCTCATTATCTAGATGGTGAGTGTAATCGAATTAAGCTCACCACCTACACAATGAGAACCATATACATTCACAGATATCTACAAAATTTTACATATAATGGTTCGAATGGACAGACTGGAAGAAATTTAAATATACAGACATAGGCATAATAATCTATTGTTAATTGATAGAACAAACACCAAAGCACACAAGATGGGTGATATAATTTTGTACAGTAGATGAATAAACCGTAAAGCTAACGATCGCATATAAAAATGTGTGAATTTTAGACATTACGTTAATAATCAAATAGGAACGGAAGAAGGACGAATATACGAAACCGGTCGAAAATAAAATTGTATATTATCACAATTATGAAATTATAGAGGAATTTCCATTATGCAAAATAACACTTACTTATCATTAAATTCATTAATTTCTTTTAAACATGAAAACTACAAAATGATTCTAAATGAATAACACAATCAATCGCTATTTGTGTACCAAGATGATGTAAGTATTTTTTAGTATTCAAAGTCCGAGGAGAAGACGAAGACATTGCACTTAATATTTTTTTTAGACAAAGCTCCAATATAACCGACATAAGTAACATAAATCGAAAAAAAAAATACGTTGGCATGTAAATAATTTAATAGATCATGGTTTACGACAGATGTCAGTATTAATGAAAAAATATTGATACATCGAAATTTATTGGTGATTAATCTAGTAAATTCAATAATCTAGGTGGCTCCCTACCTTATTATCAAAAACATAATATCGCAGTAAAAATATAGCAAACAAAATAAACGGTTGACAAAGATTTCGAAAGAGTTTTCTTCGAAGGAGTATTAAATCGGAAGCTTTAATATAGCAAACAAAAATGTTGCGCCATACGTATCGCAAGGCAAAAATATTGCATATGTAAGATGTAAAGTTTTTGGTAATTTTTGACGTTAGGATTGTGTATTAATTAATAATAATTGCTTTGTCAACCTTGCAGACACAGATCAAAGAGTTTTTTTTCGCCCTTATCGCTTCTTTTGATAATACCACAAATGTTAAAAAAACAACTTATGTAAATATGTATAACAATTTTCTTAATGCATTTTCAATTCGTTGTATACCTTAGAGGGTGGGGCTACCGCCCCCAGAATTGTACCATTCTCCCTGTTGTATCCCAATTACAAGTGAAATTATTGCTCACTTATGCGAGAAACATGTGACTTTTATTTCATCGTAAATTTTTTTGTCTGCGAAATATTTATATGTATATTGTTAGATTGTGACAAAAGTACTTTCACATTTTTGTTTATTTTTTTTTTAAATAATGTGTCTAACTAGTTAACGTTTGTCGTATGGAATTGAAAAAGGGACAATTTAAACGGGCATACAAGAAAAAAATTTAGGCGACAAACATTAGCATCAAAAATAATAAATTGGCATCACAAATAGTATTTTGGAACAATATATGAGAAAACAAACAAATATTTTTTAAAGGACATAATTAAATACTGTGGCGACAAACATTGGTATCAAAATTAATAAATTGAGAACAAATATAATATTTTGGAACAAAACAATTAAAATACAAACAACTAATTTTCAGCGTCAAAAAAATAATTTAGCAACAAAGAGTAGCAACAAAAATTAGAAATAAACAGCAAATATAATATGTGGTTAAATTATTAAGGTTATACAAAAATATATATTTTAGCATCAAATAAAAAATTTTGCCGACTGTAAAAAGCTGTCGGAAATTCCTAACAAACAATCCACATGGAAACCGAAATGTTTTCAACTTCAAAATCGCACGATGTACCCCCTAATACATAAGAAATTACATTGAATAAGTTAGGTTCCATCAAATAAGTAAGTAATTGGAAAAGGGCCTAAGTGTAGAATGTGTGTCGAGAAACCTGAAGTCTTTTGGCATGCGCCTACCTTCACGCTTATGTTTCACCCTTTGTTGATGAAAATCGCCAATAAACAACAAAAAACAAACATAATTTTGTATTGTAAACGAGCCGCTTTGTTCAACGGGTAATAAAAAACTAAACTCAAAAATCAAACGCCGTCGTGCTTTGGTCACTGGGAACAGTAATTGGAAATAAAAACCGAAAATCATTTTCTTTTTACTTTTATCAGTTGACATTAAAAATTAAATAAAAAAAAACAAAAAAAAAAAATTCAAAATAAATTATTCTATACCAAAAAAAGTTGGTTTGAAACTATTCATTCTGGAATGAAAAAACACGGCATTGTTGTTGTAAAATTCCCAAAGTAAGACTACAATCTACAACAATGACAATTTCACAGCTAAAGACTTTTAAATGTATGTACGAGATTGAAGAGATTCGAAAATTTAAAATACCCAATTTGATATAACGCAAAACGAGGTCGTATTGCTTAATTTTTCCGAAAACCTCATACAATTTTCTTTATAAAAAAATTTACAAAAAAAGTTGTATTCCCATAAATTTGCCTCGTATATTAATTTGTTAGCAATAAATTAATTTTGATGATAATTTTTATCCCCACTTTATTTTATTTGGTTTCTTAAAGAACATTTTTTGTATAGACATTTGGAAACAGCCAAATATTTTATTTGATACCTATTTATTATTTTTGTTTCTAATGGTTGACTCTCAAAACCTTTAACACAATGGCCAAAAATAATTTTTTGTGTTCCCTTGTGCCCCCCCCCCCCCAACAGTGCCAAAAAATAATAAATGTTGCCAAATTATTATATTTTGTTACAAAAAATTAATTTTATGATGCCAAGAAATTTTGTTTTGTTGCTCATTAATTTGTACCGCTTTATTAACTTTTTGTATCTCAAATATTAATTATTTGTGTGCCGCTTTATTGCCAGTCTTGAAAAAATTTGAAAAAATAATAAAATGGCGGTCATTTGAAAAAAAAATGTTGAATTTCCGCGAGAAATTTTTTTTTTAATTGAACGCCATTTTGCGCATCATTATATACTGCTGTTTTACTGTCAACCGTTTAAAAGGCTTTTTGAAAAGAACTCCATTTTGGAACCGGCGTTGTCTTCAGACATGGGGGTATATCTGATTAAACATTTTTTTTGTATTATCTCACTCTTACATAATTAATGTGCAAACTTTCAAATAAATTGGTCAAGCGATTTGTGATTTTTCCAACTATATAATTTTTCCTGGTCTAACCTTACCTTAATGAATATTGAAAAAATTAAATGATTAGGTTTTAGCAGAAAAACGTTGAAGGTGCTTTATAAAATAAAATTGAATTATTTGGTTTACTCTGAGAGTTTTCAATAAGACAATTTAATTAGTTTAAATATAATGTTAATAGAAACTTATTTTATTTTTCAACTAGCTGGAAGTAGCACTCGGTAATTAAGGATATGACTTAATTAATAATGTAAAAATGAACACGTAATCAAACCAGTATAAATGATTTTTTTTTTATTTTTGTGACATGAATATAATATTTGTGTAATATAAATTATGAACAGATTTGTTGCATCTGGCAAATCTGGATTTCTAAATATATTTCTAATACTTTTTATTGTGTACATTTAATCTTTTCCCCATTCCTAATTCAATTAATTTTATTATTTTGATTAAATTTTTTGCTATTAATAAAAAGACTAATGGGATTTTTTTTTTTAATTTTACCATTTCCTTAGTTGTGTTGTTGACTTAGACTGGTTTCTACCGAAAAATTAAAGATATAAATCTTCTTACGAACGAGGGTACCTATTTTGTAAATTCCTTATATAAATTAAGTAAAAAAAAAATCATATTTCAATAATAGCTTTCCTTAAACGAAAACAAATCCTTTATTTATTATTCTTTTGATCTTCAACAGATTGAATAAAGTAATCTAATCTGATTGATTTTCCCTCTTATCATTTGGTAGGTAATAATCGTATGTATTGATCATATAATATTTGCAAAAATTACCAATACTTTATACAGATAATTTAAAATAATTTTATTACTTAATCTACGCCATGTATTGTATTACCATAAAAATATTCTATTTTTTAAGCATAAAACAAAATTATTAGACATTTTTTTTAAATCTTCTCCTATTTACTTCTTGGTATTTTTATTATCAATTTATTTTTTTTAAAGCATGCAGACGAGAAATTCGTTCCATACCCGAAAAGAAGGAGAAAAAAGTCATATAAAATTTTACTTTTTGAAAGCCTTTTGGTAGAAAGATTTTTTATACGTAGTTTCCATATTTTGTTTTTGTAAATCATAAAAATTATATTTAAATATTAAATCTGCATTTCTTTATTCGAATCAAAAATGTGTATTTAAGTAGCAATAAAATATTTTTAATATTTTTTTTTCGTTATTAATATTGTTACGAACTGAGGTTCTGAGTTCATCTGGATTTTGCAATTAAAAACACTGTGCACTTTTATGTCACTTGACTTGACTTTATTTCACTTTACTTTTATACACTTTAATATTTGCTTTTACTTTACTGATTTAAATCTGTCGGCTTGCCACTGTTGGGGCACAGATTTATTTCACTTGTTACACGATTTAAAGTAAACCAAAATCTGTACCCCGCTTGTCATCGGTCGTGTTTATATACCAGTTTAATACTGCTCCCGAAATTTCCTTTATTGCGTGTCATAAATCATCTTCAATCATCTGGAAATATCATCATCATTCATCATCGTCGTCGGCGGGCGGTATTGTGAATGTGTTTGTGTCGTTATACATTTATTATTGAATCACTAAACCATGCCCTGCTTTGTATGAGCGTTGGTGTATAAACATGTTTCGATGTTCATAATAAATAACCGTAATAAACCCGTAATAAGAACCATCGAACTTCCTTTTTATACCACGCGCCAACCGTCCGACCTATCGGTGTTCACAACGTGGACCTGATGTATGATGGCCATAATCGTCACAATATTATATACTTACCTCATTTTATATGATGGAAATTTTATTTGCGACTATAGGCTGTTAAAGAACAGAAGATACGTTTTGTAGGTTTAAACGGTAAAAACGTTTTTTGCGATAATGGGAAAATTGGAGTTTTTTGTTTTTAAATAAATAAAATTTTCTGTTGCTGTATCCCGAAGTTGATGGATTATGGCAAGTAGTATAAAAACTCAAATTAAATTATATTTTAAATTATTCAGTTTAATTAATTTATTTCATTTTCTTTAAACGATTCCTTTCTGTTGGATTTTTGTTGTTGGGAAAGCAGTGAAGGTTTATAAACATTTTGAATTAAATATTTTGGTTGATTAGAAATTATTTTATTATATTAACTTATTTAACATTATGCTGATAGTAAGTAATTCTTCAGATCTAATATGAAGCGGATTCAAAATATATTATCTAGAGGTGTCATTACTAACGTGCTAAAATATTTTAGTTCTACATTTTAATACGTGTTTATTTTAATTTTACTTGGTTATTCGTAATTAGATTGTACAAAGTATATTAATTTGAAACCTAATCAGCAAAATTTAAAATAAAGTTTAAAGAAACACTACAAATACTTAATTTTTTATGTATAAAAAATTAAAAGCTCATAAAACATAATTTTTTAGGAAAACATCTGTACATACATTTTTAAACCTTTTACCACTAATTAGTTTTAATACCTTAATTTTCTACAGTTTATTTGTTTGCTTAGAAGCTATAAAATTATTATAATGGGTTATACTGTAAACCTATTCGGAAAAAAATTTTCATCGTTCAAATAAAATTCGGAGTCATCGAACTTTACGCATTAAATGTAGATTTTTTTTTGTTTTAATAACGTTTATTGCACATTTCACATTTATCTGGTGTAACAACTATAAATAGAACACTCATATCCGATTTTGTACCATGTTTGCAGACAACCGAACTGAATAAAACAAATTTGTTAAAAAAATAAAATTTTATTATTGTTTTGTATGAATTTTAATTGTGTTATTGTTAAATGCGAACGATATATGTAGATATTTCATCGAGCATGAAATAATATTAAAACAAATGTTTAATCGAAACTTTAGAGCTGATTATTTTATTGTTTGTATCTGATAACATCTAAAATAAATTTAACTTGTATGTATTTATGTGTGTAAATATTCCTAAGACGATACAACATATAATAACCTTATAGAAAATTGTTCACCCTTTCTTTTTACACCTAAAGCATTTTAATGAAAAAAAAAAAAAAAAAATTTCAACACAATCAAAAACAGAACCAAATTCCATTCTCGTCCCTTTTTGTTCATTTTTCGAACAACACAGCGACATAAATAATTTGCATTGTTGTTCATTATTTTGGAAATAATCACCCAGGGAATTTATTCACACTTTCTGTAAACAAAAAAAAATGAGAGAAGCATACACACCTATATATGACGAGAAACATGTGCAATGAGGAAAAGCTCTAAATTATGATAATGTTTATAAGATGGTAATGCAAAAAGGATTTTGATATTCCTCTTAAATTTAAGACTTAAAGCAAACAAATTTTATATATCATGCTGCCATTTTGTGAATATAAATTACGAATATAATCTTCCATCATACACAATGGTTTCTTTAAATTTGATTTTTTGAATTCACAAAGTTTTCCACACCACTGTTTAGGGAGTACAAAATGTAAAAAGCCTAAAACCGTAAAAAAACTTCAAGAGTTCTTAAATTAGATTGTTTTTATTTATATTTTAAAATGTGTTTTACGCAAAGACTAAATTTGCGAAGTAAATATAATTGGTTGACAGCATTTTTATTTCATAAAATGAACAAATTGAATATTTTAATCGTGTCTTGAAACATTTGTTATTTGGAGGGCTTATATTTAGTATCTACCTAAATTTTGTTCGGGAAACTGGGAACTTTAAAAATTGAAAATGTTGAGATGGGAATTACTGCTAATAATATAGACGTTATCCGCCATTAATTATTATTTTATGGATCAATTAATTTAAAACTCAAATTCAATTATGTTCAAATATGCAGTAAAATTTAATAGACGTTGTTGTAATGAAATTATTTAAAGATTTTGCGGGAAACAGAATTACACGGAAATATGATAATCCTTTGATTTAACATTTTCACATCGCAACCAAAATGTAAAATTAATCCTAGGCAATTTGGATTAGAGCGCACATCTGTAAAAAGTTCATTACTTTATATGAGTATACAACATATTTTTCATATAGTATTCCGGATGTTTATTTTTTTGCTTGTATGTGAGCATATCAACATAAAAATCATAAAATAAAAATAAATTACTTTTTGAAAAACCCCCTTTAAAGATTATTATTTTGATTATTGTTATGTACCATCAAGTTTATTTCATCCGCACAAACGAAATATCATTTTAATACTTTATAGTTACGACACGATATGTGTACATTATACATACTCGTATGTTCTCTTGAAGTCTTTGAATGGATATAAAATAAATCAACGAGTGGATTGTTTTATGTTTGAACCGCAATTACATTTATTTTAAGTATAGTGAAAAGCTCTACATAATATATAACGTGCGAGTATATTGATCGGGGAAACATACTAAGCGAAAATTTGTGGAGAAATAATATAAAAAGCTTAGACTTTCATTTTTATTATAACTGTTGCCATCTATAATGCAATAGAAAATCTTCATCATACGGTGTGCTTTTGAACGAGAAATACATTGAAATTGGAAAGTGGGGAAATTTTATAAAAAAGAAATACAATTTTTCTTCGTTGATATTTAGATGAAATTATTTCTGCAAACCACACCAAAGTAATAAATGAACAAAAATATACATACATACATATGTAAATAATAATAAGAAAATATGTATATTTAATAAATACATGAACTAGAAATTATGCTTCTTTCTGGAAAGTTCATAGTTCACTCGGTGAACATAAGAACAGTCATTTTTAACGAATTAAATATTCTATTTATGTCATCGATTAAAATAAGCTTATTTCAACAAGTAGGAGTGCAGTGAATTAGCTTAAACATCACATTACGTAAACAGATCCACAGCATATCCGTTTGATTGTGTAATTTTAATTACTTCCAGGTCAAGTAATCGACAAAGCTGAATATAAAATCAAAAGAAAATGAGAAGTTTATATTTCCAAAAACGGATATACCAAAAATAAAAACGAATTTTCTTTTTTTACGATTTTTAAATGAAATTGTGTTTAATCGTTTCGGGCCGTTTTAAGTACACGCACAACAATATATACATATATAAACGATATACAATAAAACCATCTGAACAATGATTAAAATTTATAAAGAAATTTTCCTACGGTTTATATACATACATACATAATGTTGTGTTAATATTGAAAAAAGCTTTTATATCATACTCCTTTTATTATTATCATTATTTTCCTTATTAAGCTCGCAACATAATCGGGGTTTGTTTGAAATTTTAGGGTTTAATTAAAAATTGATTTTCGGTTTAATATTTTTTTGTTTTGTTAATGAGCATCTAATATTTTATTTATTTAAATTCAGGTAAACGAATTATGAATATTAACTCTGAACATATGAATCAGAAACTGTAGATAATTTTATCAAAGCAATAACAACCACAAAAACCATTTAATTTTGAAATTACTCTCTAGCGAAAACATAATTTTGTTTTTATTTTATCAACCTCTACACGATAAAATTTATACTATAATTAAGTTTACAAATTTATTACAACAAAAAAAAATATAACTAGCCCTTAAATATTCCCAAGACATCAAAAGAGAATATGTATGAATGGACTCACAAGAAAAAAAAAAAAAATTTGATTAATTTCATTTTTAAACATTTCAGACAAACTCCCACTCATAAAAATAATATTGTCAATTTATTTTTGGTGTTGTTGTTTAACGTGAAGCTTTTTCAATCAAAGCTTCGCCAATATACCATTATTTTATATTGAGAAGAATCAAGGTGATTTGTTTTTTTTTTCGATGGTGAAGAAACATACTTGAGGGAGAAATGAGGGCAATTTATCTTTTGTTTTTTATTTGCCGTAACTGTTGGTAATTTATAAAAATAAAAAGTTGAACGAATAAAAAAAAAGTTTCCAAAAATTTCACCATCGGGCATAATACAAAAAAAAAATAAAAATAAAAATAAAAAATTACAAAACGTAAGCACACTAGGAAATTAGCCAAAATTAAATTTGGTTTAATTAACTCAATATATTAAGTTGAATATTTACGTTTGTCTATCAAATGTATTTATTATATTAATTAAGATGAGATAACAGACTCCTAGACTAGAAAATTTAGGTAATTGGCTAGGTGCAATTAATTCAGCTGTCTTGAATGTGCAACAACATATAGCATAACCAAAGACAAGGAACGGAAGAAAAGGAACCAGAAGTGAAATGTAGGGGTTTTATATGGGGTTCGGAGTTCATTCTTCAAGAATTATATATTTTATATTGGGTCTGAACTTCTGTAAGTTATAGAAGAAATTTATAATCGGGGAAATTATCCGGTATACTTTTTCGTCTAATTTGAAAATTTAGAAAATTTTAATATTTTCAGTAGAAACGAAATAAAATACAAAATTAGGGAATTTCGATTTTGGATAAAACCCGAAAAAGATAGTCCGATCCGCACATGCGTACTCCGAAGGAAAAATGAGTTTTTATTTTTATTGGTTTTCAGGTACAAAGTTCAATAAGTTTAAAACTCGCCGAACACATACCATCTATCAGAACTGTTTGATTTAAAAATATTAATTTTTACTACTAAGTGTTAATGTTTCTATAACAAACAATAAATGTGTGAATTTTAACATATCATCGGTGTACACTAGGAGTGACACAACCCAAAAATCATCATTTTTGACTAGAAATGAGTAGCTGTATATTTTTCAGACAGAATGAAACTCCAAAAATATTCCTTAGATTGGCGTTGTTTTACCGCTCTTGTGTACTGACGATATGTGTCTGTTCGTCGTTTAAGAAAATTTTTTCGTTTTCTGGTCACTAATAATTGATTTATTTAAATCAAAATTAATACATTTTTCAAAACAAACGCCTTCTGGTCAAATTAAAATAGAGCTTAGTACAAATTGTTTGATTACTAAGTCAATAAGCATCACATACAATGCAGCTTAAAATATCAGCTAGATATAATTTTGTGACTAAATAATTTTTTCCGTATTACTATGTTTGTGCCTTAAGCCTGGTTTCCATTATGAAACATTTACTGACAGTATTTTTTAAAATTTTATACGGCACACCATCACCACAAAAAATTTAAAAAATTTCGAACAAGTTCAAATTTCAGAAATTTTAAATTTTTTAAAGATTAGTTATAATTTGCTAAAATTTCAAAATGTCAGTCAGTACTCGAACAAATTATCAACAAACCTTAATTAGTTTATAGAGAGTCTATAGACTACGACATTAATGTATAATATTGAAAAAAGAACGAAAGAAGAATACCGAGCACAATTAACATAGTTTTTTTTTGTAATCTCACTTAGCCCAACACCCCCATGCTAGTGTTTTCCGTATCAGCTGTTGTACATTGAAAGTTGAACCATTTTTTTGTCTTCAACCTAATTTAAATTTAAATAAAATGTATTATTAAGTTTTTTTTTTTTTTTTTTTTTTTATAAGAGAAAATGTAAATGAAAAACTTTTTTTTTTGGTTGTGTTGGGTTCTTTGAATTTAATATATTTAAATACTAGAATTGTTTTACGTTTAGTTTAGTTTCACCTGACAAAAAAAAAATTCTAGTACGAGTATCAAAAAGTTCGTGACAATTATAAACGATATTTTGGGTGATTGGAGTGGATTGGAAACTACATCAAATGTGGAGTATACTCTGTATTAGAGAGAACTCAAATTTTATTTTTGGTTCGTAATCGAGAAATTCAATCAAAAATTTGTAAACAGAAGTTATTATTTTTTTATAAAAACGAAATACACGTACCCATCTTTTATAAAGAGCATCCATCCGTAAAATTTTCAATAAAATATAAACACAATGTGCAAAATTTTTTTTTTAATAATTATGCTAATAACTATCTTAGATATAAAGTGTAATAATTCTAAAAGTCTTAAAATAAATGTTAACGATTGTCTTCATTAGGATAAAATTGGTACTTGTAGAGAGATTTTGCAGATTGTGTTAATTAGGTGTGTTAGTCAAAAAAACAATATTTTTTTTTTTTGTTTATATTAACTACCGCCAACAAATTATTTTATTACCTACCATTTTATTAATAACTAAGCTTTTTTTAAAGTTGATCTCTGCTAAGGATAATCCTGGTAAAATATGTTGAGAGCAATTTAAGAAATTTAAGTTGTGCAAAATTTATTAGGATTATTTATGCGATAATTAATATCGCCACATACAATAAAATGTTGAATTTTACTCAAAGTTTTGTCGAAACCTAGCTGTAACTGCAAGATGTCACAACAATTCCTAATTTTGTTGATCTGGACAGTAACTCCGCCAGTAAAAATTCCACTTTACCATAAGTAAATTTGTCCACTAAAGTTACATTTAAATTGACTTTATAATATAAAGCTACCCCTACCCAATCTGATACACGATCATGTTTCAAGATGCCTTAGCGCGGTATGGACACAGCGATGTTCGAAATATTATTGTTTAACCATGAATCCGATATACCCAAAAAATCAAAATTATATTAGCTCACCATCAATCCGACTGTGATAATTTGTTCCTAATCAAGACAGGTTTAGTCATTGAAATTAATTGTCCTTTCGAATAAGACCTAAAAGTAAAGCAAGATTATAAAATATTAGAAATATTGATATAAAGTTGCAAATTTCTATTATTGCTAAGTATTACCTTATTTCCAATGGTAGTTGAACCGGCTGGTTTTTTGAATTGTATAGTTGACAAATGGTTTCCATATTATGCGAGGTAAGGTTTTAATTGAATTACGAGCAAGCATAGCACCAATTTAAATAATCTTACAGAGAATATATTCTCGAATTTCAAGATTTGTGGATTTATATGGATTTTCAGATTTAAATAGCGTTGGCTAGCTGTTGGTTAACAACAAAGTTATTCAAACTTACCGTCATTGTCATATTTTCAATTCTAGGATTTGCAAAGATTGTGAGGCATTTTCAGATTATTCGAGATTCTTAGCGATTTCTTAGTTTTCCAAGATTATTCTATGATTTTATGTTTATCCGAGTTTTTCCAGAATATTCGAAATTTTTTGTGAATAAATATCGAGATGTTCTAGAGTTCTAAGATTATAAGAGCTTTTCGAAATTACTTTTGTTTCTCGATATTCCTTGAAATTTGCAAGGGGCTTCTAATATCTTGTTACATACTTAGTGGTTTATTGTGAATTTTGTTTTTAAGCCTTCCTTAAAACGATAAATTTAAGTGGCCCAAAATTTTGGTGCTTATAATCGAATGTGATATGTAAAGAAAACGATGAGAAAAATGAATTATGAGCATATAACACAAATTAGTATTAAAGAAACATATTTTTGTGCTTTTATTTTGTATTGCAAAAACTAAATGCCTCTGGTCCTACTTATTTTTTTAGAAAGGCCTCAATTCACTAGATGCGCACATTGTTTCTAATTTTGTGGCTACCATGCACAAGAAAATCAAATATGTATAATGTTAATTAATATTTTTGTTTAAAATTTATTATTGTGCGCAAACAAATAATTATTTGTGAATCAAGAGCGCGAAGTGTGCTTTGTCAGCATCGTTTCAAGCTCGACAAAGGACTTTACACATGTTAGATAGTTCACCGTTCCTAAAAGTAATTACTTTAAAAACTTATCATGAAGGGTCTTGTTTTGGAAAGGAAAGGAAGGAAACAGACATGTTGGGCAAGGAAAATAGAAAAAGCCTGCTTCTCTTGCATTTTGTAGGTCCCAGAAACGAAACCTTGCACTTTGCCTAAGGCCCGAATTTTCCTTAATCCAACACTGCCTTTATTGAGCCGTAAAAATAAAATAATTTAATAATTTTTAGATGCTCCCATAAGAATCACTGAAAATTTGAAACTTTTAAAATTAATTTTTATAAAGAAAAATTTGAACGGTTCATTTCGATTTTTATACTTAAAACTTTTATAAATTTAATAAAATTGAAATTAAAATGAAATACAAATTCAAACAATTTTATATTTATTTAGATATATGTATTATGAAGAGGAGATGTTTTTATCTAAATCGCTTTGATAAATTTAATTAAATATAACGGAAGAATTAAACCACTGTTTTGATCGAGTTTTAAATTACTTGTAAGTTATCTTTTCGATAATCAAACTTTTAATCCGCCGAGGATTTTATTTAAAAATATCCCATTAAAAAAAATAATGTTTCCAATTGTTTCCTGTAGATATTAGTTGTGGATTTATATAATCAATGAAATTCGGCATCTGCAAATTAATTGAAACCCTAACGTAAGTCAGTCTTAAAACATTTTTCTTCTGTTTTTGCTCGCTAATTTGAAACACCATTTTTAACCTTATCGCTCTTTATATACAGACAGCTCTTTTAATATTTAAATATCTCTGTAATGCTTTTGACGCTTAAAATTTTAGGCTTAGTTAAACTTATTTTTTTAATTTAAAAGTTTCCCTTGTTAAAATTTGAAGGTACGGTTTCGAATTTTTAATAGTGGCATATTATTTTGCCATCACTGAATATTTTTGTGTATCATACAACCGAAATGTTTATTTATTATATTTTAAAGCACAACAAAATCGTTTTTAGTAAACTAAATAATTTGTATTAAAATTTCTAATCGACCTTCTTTGTTTCGGTTCAATATAAAAGCAACAAGAAAAACCAAGAAGTGGGTCAATTTATTCATCAAAATTGTTTTCAATTTAAATGTTATTAAATTTGTTTCAAAAACCACAACATTAACTAACACACATAATGTATGTACGTACATATAATAAAGCTTATAATGAATACAAAGAAAATTCTACCAAGAAAAAAGCTGTTTATGGTGCACTAAGCATCTTTTGTGCACATTCGAAAAAATTTGGAATTTTCTTTTCCGGAATAGTATTTTTGTCTGCATGCTTTAATAGTTATTTTTGTTCTTCTGTTTGTCTGTTGAACCAAAATGCTAAAGAAATGTAATAATTATAAAAGAAAACAAAAAAATTTGTAAGTTTTGTGGATGAACTATTTTTATGTGTTTCTAACAGGAAAGTTTTTAGTTTTGTTTTATCTTTTTTTTCCTAAAGAAAATTGGTTTGGAGGGCTTCTTTCGGGCGAATATAGTTAAATTTATATAAGTGTGATATAAAATTTCACTTATTTGTGGTGTTTTATATTAATATTATAAAACAAATTAATAATATTTATTCCTTCGGCCATTCGTTCTTATAATTCAATGGGATGTTAAATTGTAACCAGCCTTTTACACAACCTTTATTTACTTGATAACGTACAAATAATTTCACCAGCATAATATACATACATACTTATATACACATGATGTATTATGATTATTTGTGTTGTTAGTTTTTTGTATTTATATGTGATTTACTTACAGTTATATGTTTTAGAAAACACTAAACTTTTTTATATTGTCCTCGAACTTGTATAACCACCACCCACTCACAATATCTTTCACCTCCAGATGAATTTGTTTTCTCTCCTTCCAAACCTTGTACATATTATAATAAAAAAATAATATCTTACTCCAATTTAAAACTTACTCTCACAAAAATTCTAGGAAAATACAAGAGAATTCTAAATCGTACATCGAAAGAGTAGAAACACATTTCTGTTCTAGTTTTTAAGGATTACATTTTATAGCAAATATTCATAAAAACAAAAATAAAAAAGCTCGATGTACGAGTATTTGTATACCAATGTGTTTGTATTCAGCAAAGCTCGCACACATTTTCACAATCGAATATCAATACACACTATAGGAATGCGAGTATATAGAGAATTATTTTATTTTATGTACCTATGTATATGCACATATTATATTTTTGTCCTGTTTTTTAACTGTGAAAATAGATAAAAGCTTGGAGAGGAATATTTTTGATTATTTTTTATTTTTTTTTGCGCTATTTAAGTACTCTTCGTATTGAAAAAAATATAATTTTTGTAGTATTTATTGAGGGTTGCGAACTTTTCAAATAATATTTCTTAGTTAATTATTTATTTGTTTTGTCTATAACTTTTCGCATTCCTGCCCTATCGTACCTTAGGGTAGTGGTTTCCATTAATGCTCTTTTAATTCTTTTCTTAATAATATACTTCCTAAATATAATAATTTATTCTCATTAGGGTTACAACATTTCTGTTTCACATAATTAATTTTCACAGCCTTCTCGAGTATAGAGCCAAAATCATACGTCATAATTTTTTAGAAACTTTTTTAGTGGTATAACTTTTCATTGTTCGCTTATACAAAAGTTGTCGTCATATCTTTAATAACAACGTACAAGAAGTATATTGCAGAAATATTAAAATTAAATTATGTCTAAAATATATTTTTTTGAAATTCCATATTGAAAAATACATCAAAGTTGGCTCTGACGAATTAATAGTTATTTGTGTATCAAGAGCGCAAAGTGCCAGTTTGTCACGCGAGAAAGGAAATTGCTGGCCGACGGGACGGAGGCCAGCAACTTTTCGAGCGTGACAAACAACTTTGCGGACGTGTTTCACACTTTATTTTTCCTACAATCATTTTAAAAAATATAATAAAAAGATAATTTTGTAGTAAAATTTACTATACTGACAATACGATTTTATTTTAGGACCGACATTTTGTTCAATCGAGTAGTCAAAGATTTTTTTTATTTTTCATAAAGAAAAACAAAAATTTGGTTTGATATTTTATACAAACATTAGTCTTTCTTAAAAATTGACAATTTATTTTTTGCAACAAAAAACTAAAAAAAATGGATTTAAGTGACAGCGATCTCTCAAATACACCGCCGGATTTATCACCAGAACTCAATCAACGCGGCATCAACATACAAAACTCCACCAATTGTACCATTAATGTAAATTTCAATAATAATCAATAAAAATAATTACATCATAATTATGTGAAATTTCGCTTTTCAATACTCTTCTTTTACTCTTACTCTTCTTTTCATATGTTCAAATTTAGCGTGCGGTTTCAAGTTTTGTCACACGTTTCTAAGAGAAACGTGTGACAAAGTAATTTGTTTATTAACTGTCAAAAAAACAGACACTTTGGGCTTTGAAAACAGAGAAAAAAAGCCTGCTTTTCACGGCGATTGTAGGAAAAATAATACTTGCTAAATTTATCTTTTGTTTTACTAGGGTACGTCAGATGTCTAAGATGTTTACAGAAAAATACGAAAAAAAAATATTTAATCACAAAATTATCACACGTTTTTAATATGTTGTGAATTTGTTTTGCTTTTCCTACAATTTTTGAACTTGAAATTTCCCCAGGTAATAATTTTTGGTACGATTATATTTTAGTAAGCTTTTATTTCAATTTGACACGATTTTAGTAAGCTTTTATTTCAATTTGACCAGAATATGTTCGTTACGAAATTTTTTTAAAATTTTGGTTTAAATAAATCAATTATTACAAGAAAATCAAAACGATATTCATAAATGTTGAAATTCAAACATTGATGAAAATATTTCAGAAATCATAAATAAGAATTTGTTACGTTTTCATTTAAAAATTTGTCTAAGGAAAAATGGTGATTTCCCATATGTTTTGAGTGTTTTACTAAGAAAAGTTTGGTTTTTTCCTCGTTTCTAATTCCCTTACAAAAGGTTCGTTATTTAGACTATGGCTTTGTTTAATTAAGGTTGCTTTGGTATTATAGATACATGTTTAAACTAAGTCACCAATATTACAATATTTGAAAGAATATTAGTAATTTACACATAATTTCGTTTAGCCAAAGTTTTAGGTTAGAAAAAGAAAATGTATCTCCTCGTTTTTTATGTTTGTCCCAAAGAAATGTGGCATTTTTATGTAATTTTCTTGTGCTTAAACATTGATTGATTCAGTCCATCCAAAAAGTAGATTTTATTTTGTTTTCATAATAAAATGTTTTTGTAATGCTGTACAGTTATTGTTGTAATTGAAAAAATAAAATTATTTGGCAATTGTAAACACTGACGTGACTGTTACAAACTGACTGCGTTACGACCCAATCAAAATTGTCGTGCAATTATTTCCTATCTTTCTATTTCAGAATAACCTATTTTATTCCTCTTTTATTCTTCCTTTTTTATTTTAGACATGTTAATTTGAATCTTTATTACTATTTCCGGTCAAATCTTCATCTTCATCATATTTAACAACAGAGAAAATTTTGTATAAAGAAATATGTGTCCTGTAGATAAATGAGACGTTATTCTAAAATTCATAGACATTTTTGAATTTGCGCCCTTACCACATTTGTCTGATTTAAAACGTAGCTGGTCAAGTACATATTTTGCTAAGAAAATTTCAATAAATTTTGAATAAATGAAAAGAATTGTATAGTCAAAATTTCGTTAAAATTATTTAGATCAATCGAATTTGAATGCCAAAAGTCTCAACTAAATAATTAAAATTCGTTACCGCCATTCTAAAATGAATTATTTTTTAATTAATATAGGGTTCTACCCTTTAAGTATTGAGACAGGTCATTGTACAAATTTGAGTGTAAAATTAGAGTGAATTTGAGTGAATAATTAATTAAAATATTTTGAAAATTTTATTTAGGCCGCATACTTGACGGCCTACAATATGTCATTTAAAATGTTACGGTGAAAAATTTAATTTAATTATTTTCGATTTTATTTTTTGGCTTGAAAATTTTATTCTAAATTAAATTCATCAAACTATTACGGAATTACAAAATTAATTGGCCATAGTACATTTTTTAGATCGTTCGCGATTAGATAAAATTTGAATAAATCAAAGTAACACAGCCATATTGTTTGGAATGTAAATTATAGCCCCAAAACAAAAATGATTATTACAAAGCATGCACAGAAATTTTTCAAAAATTAACCGAATCGATAGTCCAATAATTAAAAAATCGTTTTATTGTCGAAATAGTGCAAAATTAAAAAACAACACAAACAAGGTTCGAACCCCTAAAAACGTACAAACATTACACATAATACTAAGAGTTTTATCCTTCATTGTATGTTTCTCTATTTTTATTCTTGCGAGAGGAGAAAATACCCTCCCGCTTGTTTCCGAAAAGCAAAAAAAAAAAATGAAAACACAAACCAAATATACAGTAAATAAATATGTATACAAAAAAAGGAGGAAAATACGGGAAAAGAAAATTCTGTAAAAACACTACTCACACATACACAAATTTATAAACTTCTCTCCTAATGTGTGTTATTTTATAGGAACACAGTCATGTTGATGATTGTGATGATGATATGCTTTTGTTGCATGTTTTTATTCTATTTTCTCGTTTTTTTTTCTAAAGTAATATTTTGTATGTGGATTTTCATCTCAATTTTTCAGTCTATGTGACGTCACCGTGGTTATTGCACCGTTGTCGTTCAGTCTGTCGAAAATTAAAAAAATAATATTTTATTTAATCACAAATATTAGTTTATTAGTGCAAAATCCAATTATTCATATTGTTAAAAATATTAATTATAAATTTGGTGATATGTGGAAAATTTTTATTTATTTTTATAAAAGTGAACAAAAAAAATATTTTAATATTAAAATAAATTTAAATAAAAATGAAATGTCAAAATGGTTGCATGTGAAAATTTAAAAAAATTAATAATTATTGAGTGCTATAAAGTTGGTCAGTTGTAGTTCGAGAGATTGATTAAGAACTCACCAAATTGTGTAGCTGCGGAGAACAATTTTTTATTTGGAATATAATATTCAGGAAATCAGAAAAAATAATCACACGAGAGGAGGAAAAATTCATTATCCTTAACAAAAGAAAAGTTTTTTAAACATCAGGTTCAAGTTATTTTTAAATGTGGGTGATTTTTTATTTTTTTTTTTGATATTACATACTTACTTATCGAACCAATTAAATTGGGATTATTATTTTTAAGTTTATAAATTAAAATTTGTTTCGTTTATCTTTTATAAAATTTAATCACAGTAATACGAAAAATCAATATAATCAATATGCTAATTTATTATTTTGAGGCAACAAATCCAAATTTAATCGTTAATTAATAAAAAAATAAAAAGACTAATATCATGTGTCAATTATGTAACATTAACATACAATTCTGATTTTAGATTTACCTGTTTCCTTTTCAAAAAGTAATTTAGTTTACATTTAATAGGCTTATTTAGAAAATTTATTTTTTTTACCTAAACAATTTTAAAAGTTTGTTGATATCAATTTAATAACCAATCACAAAAATTAAAATTAATCGGAAATAAACTTATATATCAAATTGATCCGTAAACAATCATCTTCAATTAATTCTGATTGTGTTTTACTCCAGTAGAAATGCAAAAATTTTGGAAATATGAGCCTTGGGAAATTCATCATAATATACGACACCCCTTTATATCTATTTAGTGGAATTGAGGCAAAATTTGTTTCAACATTCCATGCCAGTGTGAGCATAGGTATCGCTGCCAATCATGTCTATGTATTACTTGTACAAATGAATGTTTTGATATTTTAATTAAATTCTTCATTATGACATAAATTAAATTTGAAATAATTTTGTTTTGTTATATGTTTGAATAACAATATTAAAAATATAAAAATCAATAAATGAAATACAATGTGAATGTACATGTTAAAAAAACAACAATAATAATATTCCCATTCATGGTGAATACAATATATTCGTGTAATAACAAAATATAATCTTACATTTTTCACAAATCTGAAATGGTTATCGTATTTTGTGCTGATTTATGCTTGTATAATTTTCCGGAATTCCAATTTTTATAAAATTTGAATAAGAATATGCAACATTTTTTATTAGGTACATATACAATTATGTCAAAGTTGCTTTATTCTGTTTCGTTCTGACAAATTTTTTTTTACAAAAAATGTTGTGCTTTTCAATTCATGTATGCAATAATAGAAATTAGCAAACAAGGACTATCATAAAAATTAAGCTTTAGTTAAACTGAGGCAAATTAAATGAATACTAAATTAATTTTTAATATTTTTCTTATTTTATATTAAACAAATTATGACCTATGATAGAGGCGTTTGAACTTAGGATATTAGATTAAAATAAAACAAAGTTTTAAACAATTTTAAATACTGCGATCTACAATATTTTAATTAAACTGATTTAATTGTTAATTTAATTTGATGTAAAAAAGCCTATGGAAGTCTGGATGTATTGGCAAATCTTTTGAATTACTAAAACTTTATATTGAAACCGTCTAAATATAAAAATAAAAAGTTCCTGCGGTCATTTAACGACAGAAAACTTTCCAAATGACACTATGTAAAATTAAGAGTTTCATACTTCTTTCTTGTAATCAATTGATTTTTTCGGCTTTCTATAGACACATACATATATTAACTCTTCCCAGTTTTTTCGATTTGGTGGATTAGAAAAATAAAGATAACAAATGAGTTGATTAAAAATAACAAATAAAATACACAAAAGATTATCAGAAGTGTAAAAACTTTGTGACTAAATACGTGCGTCACGGAATTGACGTATTTACGAAATTTCTTTGATTAAAGCAAAAAAGATCAGGCCGAAAAATGTTTAGGTTTGTGAGATATGGGACTTCAAAGTTTCCAGGTGACCCGAAACCAATTGGATTTAATACGTCATTTGAATCGTCAATGTTGAAAAATAAATTATATCTAGTAAGCTTTTATTGATAGCAAGACATTCCCATTTCTGTGACGTTGACATTTTTCGGACGTGTTATTGACATTTTGTAGCATTTCAATTAGGGTCAATTAATTACCATTGAAAATAAATTTAATTTTTATTTTTTGGAAATAAATTGACCAATAAACCTTCACCATCACCTTTGGCTAAGTTGTAAAACCGTACACCAGATGTCAAATACTCGAATAAGGTCGTATATAAACATTAATGGAAAATTATTATGGGACGCCTTTAAAATAATATCACGCCATTAGGGTGAAGCAAGTTTAGGAGAAAGGCGCTCGTAGATATAAAAATGAAATGGTATGTGACGAGGAAGTGGGATTCGCTGACAACAAATAATTAACGTTAATTCTGATATTGTATTATTTATGTTTTATTATTTTGTATTCTCGATCGGACCACAGTGATGCCAAGCACTGAGAAAAGAATCATATCGGTCAATTCTGACGTTGCTCATAAAATATTGTGAAACGGCACAAATTTTCAGAAAAGAAATTTTTAACATTGTGGGTGAACTCTAAACGAAGTAATTAAAATTCTTAAGGATTTTCAACAGTATACTAGAGATGTATAACTGGATCTAATTGTTAAAGGTCGAAGATGAAATCACGCATCAGTTTCAAATAATCTAACAAGGGGAACCTTTTGAACTGACAAATTCAAAGAGTTATAAAAACTATTCTAGGATGTAGTACTCTATGAGAAATTAACGAAACCTTCTTTATCGGCAACCAAGCCTTTTTTAGGGGTTAAAACCACCCCGTAAGTTAACCTGAAAAAATGTTTTTTTTTTCGATAAATCCCAACTTCTACTCCAATTTTTTTGATAAAACAAATTAGTAATTATTCCTCATAAAAAGTGCAAGTAATCGATAGTAAATTAGATTATAAGGGTTGCATCTCTATTTTTTAGTGGATGAAATTACCTGTTTCCGCAAATTAGGTTCCCTTGTAAAATTATTTGTGAGTCGGTGATTTGGCGGCATGAGAGTGGAAAGTTTGTATTGGCGTGACCAACTGCGACATTGGGGAAGAGGTCTCAAAATTTAAGAAAATACCTGAAGAAAATAACAGAAAATATTTGTAAAATATAAATGGGTAATCTTTAACCGACGCTTTGTGGGAAAAGTGTCGTCTGAGGAGCCGGATACACCAAATTGGTTTTTTTTTTTATTTTAAAACGGCATTTCATTGTGGCATAACGAATTGAGAAATATAAAAATTAGTATTAAAATATCTACAACGGGTAATTAACATTTATGTTGGAGATATACTCGACGTTACTCAGACGTTTCAAAATGTCAAAAACGCGCTTACAAGTTATACTTAAGATAGACTCACTATTGAATTTGCGTTTTTTACATTTCTTTGACATTTATTTATTATTTTTGTCAAAATTACAACAAACAAAAAATATAAAAATAGGATATTATTTCTTAAAATTTCTGTAAGATGTCACTTTAGCCACTAAACAATAATAAAAAGTCAAAGTTAAATCAACTTTTTTTGTTACTTCTGAGTCGCGTCATGTATAATCATTTTAGTGCAAATTCATATACTTTATATATCACCAGGGTTAGGGTGACACAGCCTAATGCATAAAGATGGCAGCATTAGACAATTAACAATTTTTTTTTTAATTTGTAAATTCTAAATTTTGGTTTCTCTTAAACTATACAAATAAAGTTTTTTCAATAGCACGTGGTACGTGTCTCGGACACAACATCTGTCCCACAATAGTAAAACAACGACAACTGTGATAAAAGCTTTTAAACTCTTTTTCTTTTATTTACAATAAGCACATTCGGAAAAAGATCAAATTAAATTTGTAGTAAAAATCGAAGATAAACTTTGTCAACCTTTTCCTGCTGAAGTAAGACACACATTGCTCTCTGTTCATTCAACTCTGTTGCTTTCATAAACTGCTGCCCACTGAACCTACAATGAACTCACATCACAACAACAGTAAGAAATATTTACTTTCAACATAAAATACCTGATTTGTAACACAGAATTATTTTGGACAACATAAACTTTGATACACACATAATATTACAAAAATAAACAAAAACAAAACAAACAATTTTTCCTGAAAATTCCAACGATTTTACATTTTTCTGGAAATCTTTTTTAAAAATATTTTATGTTTGTAAATAGAAAAAAAATTTAATTGTGTAGACATCATTTTTTCGGAATAGTCTCTTTCGTTACATATGATTTGTTCTCGCATATTAATGTATCATTTGTCCTTTATAACTTGATAGTAGTACAAAAAAGAAATATCGTCGTTCCAAGACTAGATTACGCTAAGCGCCAAAACCACTATTTTGAGAAAACAAAAATTAAAGTTTAGCAGGTTATAATTATCTAATTTACGACATTAACTAAATGGTATTAGTTTGTTTTGATGCATTGTTGATTTGGTAATAATCATCAAAACACTAAATTTCCAAGACTAGGAACACTTTTTCTAAGCTTCCAAATTTTCCAACGACTCATTTTTTTTTTGTGCTATAACATAATATTTTGGTGTGATATAGCGGAAAATGGATATAGATTACATTTCAATTTTCAAAGAATTTAGGTAAATTTTACACTAAAATATGGTCTTTAGCGGAATTTCCATTATGATTTTTTAAAAAAGAATGAAAGCAATTCTGGTAATAATTCAATTACTGAAAATAAATCATATTTTATTCCAAAATAGAAAATATAATGCTAAACAATTAAAATATTTCACTCGTTAAAAATGTAAATAAAATTAAAATTCGTTGATAAATAATTTTAAATTTTAGTATAAGAGCCCATTTTGTATAATATACGGTAATGGGTTTACTCCGTTTTCAAAACTGTATAATAAAAGTTTTGATCAACTTTAGGCATGAACTTAAAAAGACTCAATAAATCTTTCCGTTTTTCTTCGCTTATTTTAATTTTATAGTTTTGAAATGGTATGATTTCAAAGATACAATCCGTTTGAACCTCGCCGACATTTTTTCTGGCCCTTCGAGAACTTGTTGATTTAGTTAAAGAATCCGTATTAAAATCATTTTTAAATGACCGCTTATATGAAATATTCATTATATTACGTGATTCGTACTTTATATGTCGTACTTTAGTAAACGGAATGCAAGAAAAATTAAATTTTTGGATCGCTTGGCTGTAGTGCTTGAAATCGCTAGGTTGCATTTGCATTACTTTCAACTTTACTTTGGGAAACTTAGCATTAGAAAGTAACCGTACTAATCCAATTGGACTAAAGATTTCCATATTTCTCAAGTACCTTTCTAACGTACTATGAACAGCGTCCACTTCTTGCAACATAGAGTGCCCGGGTTCTGAAAATTTCTGCTCGATTAACTTCACATGAGGATTTTCCTTTATGAATTTTAAAAAACTTAGGGACACATATGAATTGCGATTCTGTGGAACGCATGAATCGGATAATAATTCTTTCTGTTTGTGGAAAATCTGATATCACTGCTTGCAAAATTTTCACAAAAGCACTCGCTAATTCGTTTCCACCTCGTCCTTGCATTGTTTCATTCCAGAAACTACAATAGGTAGTTCTATTATCCTGACAGTATCCAGTAAGATTGAAACATAGCAGCTTTCTTTTATAATAAAAACAGTTGATATTTGCTTTGGGTAATGCATAAACGTTTTGCAAATCAACGACAAGGATTCGAGTATTTGGCTCACAATTTGTTCTGTCGACATCTTTTTCCGCTTTCGCGGCCAACTTGTTTTGCATATGATTCGAAAATTCATTTTGTTCTGCTTCACTCAATATTTCACCGTTATTCACCTTCGTCTTGTGCTCTTCACGTTTGTTACACAAGTCCTTTTTAGGAACAAAGAAAGCCAAATTAAATTTCGTCTCAAATATATGCTTGTATGCCCAAAACTTAATAGGGTCTTCTATTTCGTTGCAATATAATTCGTACATTTTCCTTATACTAAGATGTGGTTCTAAATACTTTTTGGTAGATGAGGAACGACAATAATGGGAATCCATTGTTGCAAATCCACTGATATGACTTGCAACTTCATCCAGTTTATTTGGTGGCAATTCGTTCTTCTTGTGTCTTCCTTTAGCTGGGAACTTTGATGTAGTAGTATTTGGATCTATTAGATGTGCGAAATAGTAATGAATTCGCGTTTTATTTATATCCAATGTACTGGTAAAAAACAATTGGCAGACTCTCTTCAGTTTACCGGCTTTTAGAAAATGGTAGATGAACGTATTCTTTCTGCGAGAGTTGTTATTAGTGGTTCTTGATCGCTCTACTGGAAGCTTAAACACTAAATTGCCGAAAAATTCGCCTTTAGATTTTGAACTTAATTGCCAAAAATTGTCAAATGTGAATGTTCTCTCTGATAAATTAAATTCTTCATGGCAGCCATATGCACAAGCTTCCCCACAACCCATTTTTATTTCTCGTCGTTTACGATTTATTCCCAAACTATCAGTAAATTGGTCCCCTCTCTGAGATTTTACCGTTCTTACATTTTTTTCCATTCTTCAGGACACTTAAGTCTTTTACTGGTCAATGTTTTAGAGCAACCTGGTACATCTAAGATTATTAGCAAAGTTAGTCATAACATTCAATTTCACAAGTTTCTTACCATTACGCAAGACATCATCAATCATTCTTTCAGGATCAGGTGGAAAGTATTCAGGGTCGGCGTCCGAATCAAGAACCGATGGTTCTATAAATTGCAAGAGAACTTAGATAATGCATCCAAATATTTGGAATTGAAAATTATACCCCTGGAATCAAAATATTCATTTTCTCTTATAAGTTTCATTGTCGGGCTCACCGAATTTTGATTATTTCCAGGTGTTGGTTGAATTATAGTGCATGGAGAACGCATTGAACAATCGTGCTGTTGTGCCTTATTCAACAAAGTTTGATTTACACTTATAAGCTCTATAGTCGGGCTCACCGAACCTTGACTATTTACAGGTGTTGCTGGGATTATGGTACATGAGGTATGCATTGAACCATCATTTTCATGAAGCTCATTCAATAAATTTTCAAATGAACGAAACGCTCGAAAGTAACCGTAAAGGAGGTTATTTAATTAAATTTTAGTTACTCATTTTCTGACACTTACCTCATTTGATCAACATCAAATTCTGGTACAGGTGAACTACTTTTATCACGATTTTGGATTGGTTTGATTATACAGCCATCCATTTTTACTTAAATTCAAAACTAGGAAATAATTTACGGAAACAAATCTAATCACGTGTTTTATGACCCACTCTTTCAAATTTCTCTTGTAAAGTGAATTTTTTTCGAGCTGAAATTCCCTTTTATATAGATTTTAGTTTGTACCGTTAGACAGATAAAATTAATGACAAAAACTCGAAAACTATATCAACGGCTGGATGTAGCTGAATAAAACTCAATAAAAATACCAACCCAACTTCATTTGAGTTTGGATATAGCGTTTTTTAAATTGTAGCCGAATAAGGTAAATGTTTTTTCGAATATAGCTTATTAAATAAAAACATTAAATAAAAACACAATTGTTTAATTTAATGTTACAATAAACAATATTTAACCACACTTAAATAATTTATCGATTAATTTTATCGATTTGACTTAGTCACACTGGGACGACGATATCGCTTTTCTAAAAAACAATGTAAATTGGAGTTCGCCTAAAAAAATTCAATTGTAATGCATTTAGTGCTAAAATCAGAAAACCTAAGTGGAGTCAGCGTAAAATAAGGTTTAGCGTAATTTGCTTTTGAAATAATTTTCATGGGGTTAGCTTAAAAATTCGTTTAATTGTTAAACAATAATTATTGTGAGGTATTCAACTTTTGGAGATAGCGCAAAATAAATCATAGCGTGTTTTGGTTTTGTGGAATTAGATTATATAATATACTTAGTGCAAACATTAGAAAAATCAAAGTGGAGTTAGCGTTAAACAGGATTTGGCGTAATTTAGTCGCTACAAAGTGTTGAAAATGGTGGATAGCGGAAAACACAACACCAGTTTCCTCAGCAACGGGTAGTCTGATTTAAACGTATATAAGCGCAAACGAAAGAGGATGGTTTGAAACCTAAGAAACCGTCAAAACCCGGAAAATGTCAATTTGGTGGTTAGCGTAATCTAGTCCTGGGACGACGATATGGCCAAGTTGTGTGACACCAGTATGGGCGTATCATTGGCAAATTTTGAGATTATTACTTTGGTGCTTACAGGTAAATCGGTTGTGTACATCAAGAATAATCATTCTCTTGTACGATTTGAAAGCGTTATGTCCGATTTAGACGTACCAACATTTTCTCCCCAACAACGATTTTCATTTGTAAGGCAAGAACAAAAATATAAGCAAACAAAGATTTGTTTTTCTTTTTTTTCACTTTGTTGCTATAAAAACAAATTTTGGCTATAAAATATACTCGACCCGAGTATATTTTATAGTAACAAACAACAACAAACACAATAAAAATGTCGATTTGTGAAATTTTTAAAGCGATTTAATTTATTTTTAAAAATTTGTAATAATAAAATAAAATTGACGTTCGAAAATTTTTCGTTTTACGCGTATTTATCAAAAATTATATCTTCGATTTTATACCGCCAAAAAATTATAGTATGGCGAGATTAATGTTGTATACTTTTCTCTTTTCTATACTTGTATTGCGTGTAGCTCTAAGTGTCAACAAAAAAAAATGTTGGTACGTCTAAATCGGACATTAACATCTAAACAAAAAATTACAAAAAACCGTAAAATAAAATTAAAATAAACGAATGTGTCTATAACAGTTTATATCTTGCATCTTGCTACAAATAATATTAAATAATAAATTGATTAAGTAATTAATTATAAGTAAGCTAATCATATAATCAAGCCATTGAATTAACCACTTGATGAACATAATTTTTAATATACCAAAATCTGCATTGAGTTGGTATATACCAACTACTGTATTATGAGTGTTACTTAACATAAGTCATTAAATTATCGTGCGTATTGTTAATTTAATCGTTCATTTATTCTTGCTAACCTGATATAAAGTTGTATCGAATCTAGATATGTGTTCGATAATTAGACTATCATAATCACAATTATTAAACTGTAATCTTTACGTTACTTAAATGCGCTGTGAGTGGTGTCTATTATTTTAGTACTGTGTGCGCGTATCTATTATAATAATATAGCAATTTAAATATCCGGGCTTTTATTTACAATGACTACATGTAAAGCTTATAATAATATAGGGTGTTCCTTGTGTAACAGCTGTTAGTGCGTTAATACGAGTTCTACTATGGCTGGCAAAGCGGGGTTTAATAGTGATGCCCTTATTGCTGCCCATAGTGATTTGGATGTTGTTAGACTAGATGCATGGAGGCCGTACCGCCGTGTATATCATCGACACCTTATCTATTAAGTAAATATTTAAATTTCCAGTTTAGTATTCGAAAAAGCTCTTAAACGTTTAAGATTGCGCAAGAATCTGCTGGATTATTCTTTGTTCTCTAAAAAAAGCCATGAAGTCTCGATGAAAAGTCTCAACATGGTTTTATTCGTACGTAAAATTGTATCGTTTAACATACCGCCGTTTTTACATAAATGGTTTCATTTGTACTTTACCAATTGAACTCAGTTTGTCAAGTTTAATGGCGTTTTATCGGACGGCTTTCAACCTACATCTGGAATTCCCCAAGAATCAATCATGGATCCTTTACTGCTCATTTTTTTTGCCAATGATATTTTGAACGTGACTATAACACGACGTTTTTTTTTGATACGACTGATGATACGAAAATTTGGATCTCCTGGAATTTAATTTAAACTCTGACTATAATTGGTGTTCTGTAAATCAACTGCCACTTAATGTAAGTAAATGTTTCACCGTGACATTCACCAGGAAAATTAATAAAGTTGACTCAATATAGGTGTAAGTTTGTCTTGTTGGTGTAAGTTTGTCTTGTTGCAGATTAATGAAGGAGCTAGGTATAGCTTTCGATTATAAACTAAAAGTTGATGAACATGTGGATGTTATCTATCGCAAGGCTTGTAAAATGTTAGGCTTTATTTTTAGGAGAAATAGGGACTTCTTTCTTTTTTACTAGTCTACTATCTCAATGAATCGCTTTAATCGATTGCCATTTAAATTTCCGCTATTCTTAATTTTGATATTATCACAGCTGACATTAAATTCTTTCGTTTTTAAAATTGTAGCATAAATTAGAATTTGCAAGTTGAACCGAACCGTTGGTTTGAAGTTGTAAAGTTTTTATTAAAACGTTCTGAAAATTGTATACGCTGTCGATAAATGTGACAATCAATAAGTTCCTTGTTCTCGTATATGTATGTATATCATTCACTGAACTTTTAATGGAAAAGTATAATGAATTTTAAATAAGAAGCAAAGGACACTTGTACACGTCAAATATTATTTGAGCAATTAAAATTAACAAGCTTTTAAATTATAAATATTAAACTCAATAAATTTATCGACAGTTGTGAAATGTGATTAAGACCCTCCGCCGCTTTAAACTTTATTTACTACACATTCTGAGAGACTGCGCAGAACAAGTGAAACATTATATGGTAACATTTACCGCTTTTCAGATTTCATTTTAATATCTTCTATAAGCATTCTCAAAAAATACGTACAGCAAAGTCGAAGGAATAATAATTTATCATAATCTTTTATGAAACCAAACAAGTATCCAAAATATAAAGAGTTTGAAATAAATTTTCATTATTAAAAAAATGTTCACTATATAATTGTATATACTATAATGTATGGTTTAAATTTATTGGCAACGATTTTTTTTTTGCATATTAAATCACTAATGTTTAATGACAAATTGGGTGTACATCCATATTTATGAGAAAATTCCGTTGCTCTCGGTTAACTTTTATTAAGACGAAGATAGGAAATAATTTATAATGCCGATTGGAATATTATGTGGCTTTTATATAAAATATATGGTGGGTAGTTTTATATAATTACAATTATGACAAATGTATAAAATAGGTTTTAGTTTTGAACGTGGCAAAACCATATACAGTAGTTACATATGTAGATATAATTGGGGTATATTCGGTTTACCGCACGATTTTGCCCAAGTATTTCTTAAAAATACTTAAAAAAAAAAATAAATTTTATTTAGTTGAACAAATATAATATTTCCAAGTGGATTTTGACTTTAAGAGCTATGACATGTGTTGATAAATTGTAATAGTCATACGAATTAATAAATTTATAATACACCACCCTGTTTCGAAATTACATTATAAATACGATCAATCCACATACGGTAATATGTTATGTAATACGTAAGCTATACTCATAAACTAAATTTTAACATCTGAATTTATACCTACACGAGTAAATAAATAAAAACAATCATTCAAAGTATGTTAAGTGAGGAAGAAAAAGCACAAAAATATTCTGTCAAAAAGCTTTCTATTTGTGATAAACAATCATATAAATCTTAACCTTCATCTGATACACAACAAAGAATAATAAAAATATTATTATATAAAGATAAAAGCTTTAGGAAAATCACAAAAAAACAAAACACAAAAAATAAAAGTCGCTTATATCAATTTTTATGTTTATACATGGAAAAATAAGATAAAAAATAAAAATTCTGAATACAAGAAGAAGTCGAAGAAGCGAATAATACATGAAAATCACCCCTGAAGAACAGTTTTGAAATTATATGAACTCGTCATTGTGTGTCCCCATATTTTCCCGATTCATTTTTTACTTATTCTCGAATTTTACATAAACACTTACGAACGTAGTTAGGTTTTCTTTTTTTTTACTTGCGCAGCTCCTTTTTTGTTGTTCTCCTGCAAACATAAGGTATTCAAGTACACACACACAAACCGTACCCTTTTCCTGTTTTATTTGGTTTATTGTAATGACGAAATAATAATGCTTTAATATCTTTAGTGTGTAATATATTGTATATTAAGAATATACACATGGTGCACACACAACACTTATAAAATCCAATGTACCAAAATCTTTTCTTAGAAAATTGGGTTAGTGTAAAATTTTCGTATTTATTGTTATTATAATATCATAATAATATAACGATATTATGGTGAAGTCAATTATTTTTTGTTGTTGTCATAAATAGACATACCGGTACTCTTACGATTGAAACATATTTTAAGGTGGCTACTTTTAAGTCTATTAGCTATGTACTCAACGATAATTTCGGAATATTTTATTATCCGAATATTTTTAAAAGCTCGGTTAACTAAAGTTTTGCAGATATTTGATCGATTTGATAAGGCACGGTAAACAGTAACCCTATAACACGAGCAATTCTATAGACAAGTTTATGTATAGCATTAAATAATCATCTAAAATATAAAAGCCCACCTACGGCCTAGGATCAGTTTGATTATAAACACATAAATGAATATAATTGCTCAACAAATTTTTGGTAACAGCCACACATGGATTTATTTATATGAAAAATTAATTGCTTCACAACAAACAAATTCACCCCCTTCAATTAAATTCTCTTATTATGTAATTTCATAAATTTATGAGCATATAAATACATACACGGATATACAATACCAGAACTGAATTTAGAATGAGGGAGAAAAAAATTATTTTGTACATAATTGATTTTATCCTTTCGTTTCTCTTGTTGTTTTGTCATGTGACACAATTTTCCTGTACTCATACCTACCCCCATCTAAGTATTCTTAGGGTTATATAACATATATTTTTTTATTTTTGGTATATGTAAATGGTGAAAGGATAATTATTATATCAAGAATTAATATTGGTATAACATAAACAATTTATCTAAAGGTGTGCTATTAATTTACATCTTTTCCATTTGGATCAGAAGAAAAGTTAAATTCCTTCCTTTTGTCAGTATTTTAACGATAAGATTAATATTAATTATACTATTGAGAGTAATTTGTATATATTTTGGTTTTAGTTATCGAATTTTTTCAATTGAAAAAAAAAACGAAAATAATTTGTCGATTTGATATTCGTTATGTTGGTAGACTGCATTGCCCCTGATGTATGGAAACGATGACTTTAACTTTCTGAAATATAACAAACCCATTTGGTTTTTTTGTGTTGCTTAAAAAATTCAGCCAAATTATTAAATTTCCCTGATTGAGTTTTCCTATTAATTTTGATGAATCATCAATTTCGCACACATTCTCCACATTATTATATTAAATCGTACCATATGTGGCTAATTTTCCTATTACCCTAGCCTTAATGATTTTTCTATTTTCCAAACAAAAAATCATTTTTCTATATTACCCACTTCGCAAACAAAAATATTTCCGGTACCTCCCAAAAAAATATTTTAATAAAAAATAAAATTTAGCTCACTCTGTTAATTATAAAAAAAATATTATCGAATTTGTGTTTTATCCCCAAAAATGTAACAGCTATAAATTATGACTTAATACAAAATTTGACTACGTTATTAAATTTGTTTAAAAATGAAATCCTATTAAGTATGGTTCAATTTTTCAATTTTTGTAATATAATTTAAGTCATTGATTAAAGTATTTTCTAGAAAATTGTGGTGCTTTGTGTTTCTTTGATATGATTCAGAAAATTTTATAAACTTTTCGAAAGCTTTTTTGCATAAATAAGTTTGAAAACTAAAAAAAAATGCATAGAACACAGATTATGTACAGTACATGTAAAATGATCTTATACCACATTTAATGAACGAATTTAAATAACATTCATAGGTAACAACAACATACGAGTAACAATTGGGGGTTTCTCGACAGCAATATAACCAATTATATTGGTTGATTTAATTTAAACATTGATTGAAATCGGTCAAAAAATGTCAAAATAATCGAGTTTCATCGTTTATAATTTTCATTAAGTATTTGTATTCGTTTAAGACCAAACAACCTTTTTCTGAAAGTTTTGTTGCAACAATTCTTATTTTTCAAGTTATTTGGGTGGGTCAAATTGAATAGTTCACCCTGTATATTGTTTGTATATACGAAATCAAGTGTAATACAAACTTTTTGTACTATGCTTCTAATCTCTGAAAATATTTGTCCATTTTTTTTTCTTACTAGAACCGAATTGTAATTTCACAAACATAAATAAGTATATGATGAGCTTTTTGTAATTTATTATTTTATTGATTCTATGTTTCGCAAAATATAGTATAACTATGATTTAATATGAATATAATCATTAATTAAGGCGATAGATAATCATCAGTAAATGATTATATGTGTAGACAGTTTATTATTTATTGACATGTTTTTTATGTTTATATTATACGATCGGTAATCGCTTATTTATGAGCACATTCATAAGCTTTTCATAAATTCTAAGAAAATAATCGCTACCATCACTTAATTAAATTATATTTGCATAATTAATAAGCTACTTATAACACATTATTAATTGTACAAAGATTTTTCAGTTAAGAAGAACCAAGATCGCTTACGAATCGGGTGTGGAGCGACGTTTTATAACTAAAATTTGGGGCTCCATCACTGGCCGCCCAACCTCGGAGCAACAAAAAAATGGTATTCACTTTGTTATTGAACTGTAATGAATTTATATTGAGGTTTTCCATAATGTGCCAGTATACCGAGCGTTTACCACTTCCTAAAGTTATCGAACAACAAATTATTGCTACGATTTGAAGAAATGGTTTTTCGACTCATCATGGTGGATTTATATAGGAATGGTGGAAAAGTTTAGGATTATCTTACGACTCTAGACCAAGACCAGGCCTTCAATCGTATACTTCCAAATCTCTATGCCAATTACAAATTATAACACAATTATAATTTACTGAACAATTTAAGTTTCCCCTGGTGGTAAAAAAATTATGATTTTCCCAACAGCACTATTTTCATGCCTGTATGTTCCAAAAGTAACTAAACCGGTGTATATCTGCCATCGGAAGTGAAAGAATTAAAATTATTGCATTTTGTTTACAATAATATACGACACGGTAATATTCGATTGAAAAAGATTGGATTTTATTTCTGGTGTTGAATTTTTATATGGGCGCGGGTGGTAAGTAAGAGAGTTATAACTGCAAGTAGAAAACTTACATTTCACTTACTAAATGCCATTATGGAGATTTTAACAACTTTAGTGTCGGAAGTAAAATCGTTGTATTTTTGATAGAAACAAATTTTTCTGGATATGTTTTATGTTAGTTTTAACATAAACGTTTCTCTTTGGATTATTGGCATTATTATTTCAGTGATTTAACCGAATAAGCTGTGAGATTTTATTTTTGCTGTAGGAAGATATTATAAATTAAGAAATTTTTAAGAATAATTTAATTTTAATATTTCAGCGAAAGGTTTATCGGTAAATTATTCGTGAGTAGCTTTAAGAAATCCCTACAAAGGTATTATTGTGGAAATAGGTAATAAATTCTCTAGGTCGTAGTCTCATATTTGAATAAAATTAACAAGTTACTATGAGACGGGGGAAGGTAAGCGAATTATAAGTGAAGTATGAGATGGAGGTTACAAAAGACGTCATGTTAATTTTAATTAGTTTTATTTCCAATTTTTAATTACTTAATTACATTTACATTTGTAAATAATGATTTATTCTTCTTAGATCAACGAAAGCTGCAGATAAAAGGTTACAACATGAAATAAATTTTTTTAATTAATATTATTCTTTAATACATATTTAATGAAATGGTTTTTATCTAATTAGAACACATTTTTTTAGCGATTTTTTTTTTTTTTTTTTGGGGTGGAAAATTAATGACTTAAAGGAAGTAAAAAGTAGTTTCAAAAAATTTAATGCTTGTAGATAACGTTTATTTTCAATATACTACCTTGATCAACAAGTTCCCGGAATAACCACCATGTGGCGCTCCCATCGTTCCGATTTGAGTTCTGTTTTTTTGTTAAGTTGGTACATCTGTTGTTGATATTCAGCGACGTTGAGAAAAACGGAATATGTTTTTCTGCTAGGCGATGTAGTTTTACGTATTTCGGTCCAACTATAGCTTCCTATTCTGAATATTTGATATTTAGAAATATAAACAAAATTACTTATAATACCGATACCATACGAATTGAGAAGCTCAGGAATATTAAAGATAGTTTTCGTTCCTGAATGCACCTGGAACCGTAGTTTTCTTTTTGATAATTTAGCTTAACGTACGAATATTATGGCTCAAATATAGCTCACTAATCAGGGTATTTGATATTTAAAAATGTAAAAAATCCCTTATAAAACCGTTATCATAGCAATTGTGTAGTTTTACAATTTTTTAAATATTAAATATCAAGGATTAGAAGATGTTGGGTCAAAATACGTAAAAAAATGAAATGGCCGACGGCATTAACAAAATAAAATTTCCGGTGTGTTCAAAAGCGATAACTTTGTTCTGAAATGCTGGACTTCTCAAATCATGTTGCATCGGTTAAATAAAAGATTTTTTTTCATTTTTACATTTCAAATACCGATGATAGGAGGCTATTGGTTTGCCAGAATATGTAAAACTAAAGGTTCAAACATCAAAATATCACACATCTAGTCCTAGGTGCGTTCAAATGCGATAACTATGCTTCCTTTTTGGGAACTTCTCAATTCGTTTGGTTTCGGTTTTATACAGAATTTTTTACATTTTTAAATATCAAATATCTCAGAAACGAGGTTGCTGTTAAGTTAGAATACCTAAAATTTTCATATATCCACTTAATAGGATTTTTTCAACGATTCGCTTTCATCTAACTGGTTTAAAATTGGAATAATTTACCGACTTCTATTCATAGAAATAGAAGTTCTAAGGAAGAAGCTTGTAATTATTTAAATTTAGCGTAGTTTATTGGGCTTTGATTGAAAAGGTTTGGAGATAGTTTGAGATAGAACAAAGAAAAATTGAAAAGGTTTGTTAACTATTCCGAAATTGATCAGCACACAGAGTTTTCCGATGGACATGACGCATATGAGGAGTTAGCTAGAGACATACTCTATCAAAAAATTAAATGGTTTGTTAACTGTTCCGAAGATTGGCCAACTCACAGAGTTTTCCGATAGACATGATGCATATGAAAAGTTAGCTAGAGACTTACTATATCAATAAAGTACTATTGGTTTAAAAAAATTAAAAAAGCTATTCGTTTTATGGTTTATGGGGTGCTTAGTGTTAATATTTTAATTAACATATTATTGTAATATTTTAATTATTGGAACGAATTTTAATTTTTTGATATAAAACAGTATGGCCGGATTAACATACTGTTGGTCTGTCGTTACAACAGAAAATGTTTTCATGTCGTCGTGTATTTCCCAATTATTATTCGGCCTTTTAATTATGGCTGTGTAGTGTTTCAAAATTTGGCTATAATTTAGGATTGCTTTTAAACTGAAATCTTCCATATCCAACTTAATTTCTGCTTGAATTTCATTAATTTTTATATTTTAATTAATATTATTGAAAGATTGCACGTCTGCTATAGCAATCCCATAATGACTAATTATTTTATAGACAGTTAAGTTACCACCACATCCAGAGCAAGTTAAGGTTCCAAATGAGATTGAACTTTCAAAATTGCGAAGTGTGTTTTCGTTGACCGTAAAAATGTCAAATGGTAGGTAGCAACTGTAAGAATTTCTAATACGAACCAGGTTTTCTACAATACATTTTTGATAGACTGATGTTGGTTGGGGTATCAATTTATCTATTAAGTATGTAATTTGACAATATACATCTAGTATTTTGGTATTTCCGTGATGTTTCACAGAGTTTATTCCTTCGAACACATCGAATAATATGTTCGTGCGTGTGTCATACGTTTCAAGGTGGAAGTTTTTCGATGAAATAATTTTAGGAATAAACGAAAAGAATTTATTTCGTTAAATTTAATTTTTAAAATTTCATTGTCGATACCCATGCAGACAAAAATTTGGGTAAAAGAATCAAACCCACATGTGTTAACCACCGATATACAGTATTTTCTTCGCCGTAAATTTTAGAAAAACCGTTTTTTAATACAGGCACTCTTTCAACGTTAAAACCTTTGATTTTCCCGTCATTTTTCGGAACAGCTTCAAAAAATTTCTGATTTTTATATCTGTTTAGCACGTTCCTACCGATATGTTTTGGTGAATTATCTAAACGTCTAATCTTTTTTCTGCACTGCTTTTCGGTGCTCATATGATCTGAATTACCTTCACGTTTAGTAGTTTTCGGGGTTGTTACTAACGGTTCGGGCATTTTTATGGATTTGATTTTTTGTTCACATCTATACTTTAAAATATTTACAACGTGACCTATTTTCATTCGTTTGTTTAGTAAATAATGGTTTTTTACTGCACTAAACCAATTTTCTACTACAGCGTTAGATATATTGCCGCTGAGACCAAACAGATTCGAAACAAAAATTGGCCCATAATATTAACGTACGAAAAATATTTTTTAATTAAAAATTGTACGAAGTCATCACAGAAAAATTTAGTTACTTTTGCGCCGCGCTCTGTTTGGATTTTTATTTTCACTTCTTCGTAAATTGCCCAATATTTTAAATAAAAGGGGTTTGTAGTAGAGTACAACCACCGATGTATTTTTGATAGAGTATTTCTATAGCTAACTCCTTATATGCGTCATGTCCATCGGAAAACTCTGTGAGTTGGCCAATCTTCGGAAGAGTTAGCAAATAATTTCAATTTTTTTATTTGTTGTAATTTTCAATTTTCGAGTGCAATAACAAAAGGGTCAAACCCCATCGTATGCCCAACCTCTGATGTCGGTTTTATTTCAACTATTTTACATTTTACAAGTTTTATGCAAAATACCAATTTTTTTACAAACTATATAATCGCGTACTAATCCATATAAAGCTTTTGTTATTTCTCGAAAACTTCACATTCGTATATAACATTGTAAGCGTACGGCTTACCACTTATGTAGATTATTACAAAATAAAGGAATAAACAAATTTTATATATACATATGTGTATCGGCCCAGCTTTAATTTTTTTAAAGGATATAATCTACAACAATAAAAAGAGTTATGAATCAATCGGCAGTAAAATTTTGCTACAAATCAAGAAAGCTTCCGTAAAACGAAACAAGTAGAATTTCATTCATGAGGGTTAAAATTAATATCTTCTATGGAAATAAATTACCCAGTGCAATCCACTTCAGAACCAAAGAAGAAAGAAAATATATACGGGCAATATTTCCTTCCAACCCATTATATCTAATTGAAAAAAATTTGAAAAAGGATAGTACAACATAAAATTTTACACATTTTATTTAATCACGATCTCCTTTAAATAAGCAAACATATAATGTCAGATATTTAATTATAAAATCTGTTAAATTTCTTTAAAAATGATAAAAGATAAGATAAATTTCCATCAGGTTATGGCTAGTAAATCGGAACATGATTAATTGCAGAGAAATAAAGCGTCCCGTTCACATAAATTTAATGTTTTTTTTTTTTTTTTGTATTAGTAACATTGAAATAATAACGTGACCAAAAGTTTAATTGCTTTTTGAAAATATTTTAAATGTGCGTCAAATTTTTTCATAACAAAATGGTCAATTTTATGGAAGATGACATGTTATTCGACAACAAAAAATGAAATCAAAATTATTTTCATTTATAACATTAAGTACGTAGGTACGTGAGTTTTATTTTTAAATTAATTAACATTTTAAAAATAGATTTCTAGAGAATTTATGGGTTTGGTTAATTCGACATGTAAACAAATATAGTCTATTGTCCCTCGACGACTCAGCATATAAAAGGTGGTGAAATTCTAATATTTCATATTTTATAAGAGCGTTCAACGGTAAAGTGAGATATAATCACGTGCCTACCATTTCAAATTTAATTTTTGCGACAAGGTGAGAATGAAAAACATTTGGTGTGTTGAAATGGGTCGTAAAGTTAAGAGACTTTTATGTTCTCAATTAAATATTCATCAATAACCATTAAAAAAATATTTTCGAAGTAACGAAATTTAATATTTTCATACCCGATATTGTGTCCTAAAAAAATTCCCACAACAGAACAAAATCGATATTTTTTGGTCAAGAAAAATACATTTTATTTTGTTAACATAAATTTAATTAAAAATTGTTTGTTACTTTCGGTAAAATTAATTTATTTGTACTAAAAAAATATTGAATTATTACATTTTAAATGGCCATAATTTAAAATAATTTATTAATACAACGAGAGATAGATATTATATATCGTGCCCCTTGTGCACTTCAATCACAGAAGTGTTGAAAATTGAAAGCTTAGCCTTGATAAATGTTCTATAAATAAAAACTTAGGAATAGTTTTTCCACCTCTTGTATTTTCTGTATAAAATGACCCATTGAAAGCAAACGTATAAAAAATGTAATTACTTAATGAAGAAAAAAAAACGAAGAACATTTCTAACCGTACATACTCATACATATAGCAAGGTAGAGAAAATAAATTTGAAAAATGATTACCTACACTGTGATGATAACGAAGAAGAGGAAAATTTAATTTATTTTATGTGATCATTTTTCATTCAACTTAAAGAAAACACACGCTATTGGGTGGAATATGAGAACGATAAAGCTTATCTCTAATCTTAATTGGTCTATACATATATATGTATATATAATCATACACATTAATTTTCCGGAAACGAGTATTACTTTCATACTTATATTGGGGGATTGGAAATCATCGATTTTTCTATTGACAAAAAAAAAAATTGGGTTTCATTAGTTCGAAATAATTTGTATTTTTGATTTCCGGTCATAATAGTTATTTTCGATTAATACTTTCATAAATTTACCTTACCTTGCTCAAACATCGAGCTTAGAATTGTTTTAAAATAAATAATATTCTATTTATTCCATGTCAAAGGTTTTCCAAACTAACAGCCCGCTTTAAATTCATCCTGCTTGACTGTTTTTTGGTGAAATTTTGCTTAATACTAGATATATTGCCTTTGTAAATTTACACGAACCCAAACAAGGTTTAGCAAAATTGCAAGAGAAATGGGTTTACGTAACTCTAATCCGATTTTTAGTTACAATACTTACCACTAGAAACCATACCAAAAATTTATCTTTGTGTGCTGCTTTGAGAAATGTTAAATCCGTTTCAGCTACTGAGTTCTCAAATCATTTTGCAAAATGCTCCCAGGTAGCTGTGCAAATTCAATTTCTTATGAATTTTGCTATTTCGTCAACTGATAATCAATGTTTTTATTTTAGGAATCTTTCCATTATGGAAGTATGTAATGCAATTGATGATATTCAATCTGAAGCACAAGATTCTGATGGTATCCCTATAGGTTTCATTCGACTTTTACTACCGTCAATAAGCACTGTTTTAACAAACATAATTAACACTGCATTGACTAAATCTAAATCTGTTGGGAAGGTACCTAAGCCTTAAACTATACAAGACTTTCGACCAATCAGTATACTTCCTTGCTTATCTAAGGTAATTGAAAAAATTATGAAGTTTCGGATGAAGAATAATATTTCTAGTTTTGGCCTTATTGATGATCTACAGTCCGGGTTTCGAGAAAGACGTAGTACAACTTCTGCATTAATCAAAATTATAGATGATTTGAGATCATCTGTTGCAGAACGTAAAGTGCCTTTGCTTGTGCTTCTAGATTTTTCTAAAGCTTTTGACAGTGTTAACCATAAAGTTCTGCTCCATAAGTTGCGCTTAAACTTTAATTTTTCCCATTCTGCGGTTAAGCTTTTGGCTTCATACCTATCGGATAGGTATCAAATTGTCAAATTGAATGAAAAATTTTCCAAAGAGAGTTTATTGACTTCTGGCTTTCCTCAGGGTTCAATCTTGAGCCCTTTGTTATTTATGATGTTTATAAATGATATCAGAAACAGTGTAGCTCCGGTAAAGTTCCATATTTTTGCAGATGATGTGCAAATCTATGACTCGGCAGTAGCAAGCGATATGGATGCTTGCGTGCTGAGAATAAACGATACACTTGAAACAATCATATTAAAATCAACCCCTTAAAATCCAAAGCCATCTTCCTAACCAGTAATAAAGTAATGTTATCCAACCTTCGGCATTATAATGTCAAAATTGGCAATGCGAATATTGAGATTGTGGATACGGTTAGGAACTTGGGGTTATTGATGAATAACAAATTTAGTTGGGATGATCATGTAACCCAATTATGTGGTAGAATATATGCTACGTTAAGGACGCTATGGCCCCATGAAAGCCATACGCCGCGGGACGCTAAGCTGAAATTAATACGATCATTAATTATTATCCATTTAACCTACTGTGCCCCTATTTATTCTGGTTGCTCTAAGTCCTCGTTCAGAAAATTAAATATCGCTTTCATTGTTTCGTCTGGAACTAAAGCTAGATGCGGGAAAACGGTAATAAGCAAAATCACAGAGCTTAGCTTCACGTCTCGGAGCGTCTTTGGTAATCATACCGCAAATTATAGAGGTTGACGAGTGGGTTTGAAGTGTGAAACCAACCCGAAATCGCGATCTGAGGAACATAGGACTCGGGCTCCAACAAGTTCAATGGTTAAAGAAACTGAAAATTTGGACATAAATTCCAGCAGTTTAACCTGGCCTCCTCTTAGCAAATTTATCCAAAATTTCATGACGACGATGGAAAGACAAATGAGCATGATGCAGAATCATCGAAAACCAAAAATGACTGTTCACAAAATAGCTATTTGAAATGCGAATGGTCATCAATACGCTTCGCGAATTAATTTTTTTTAAAAGTAATATATTCAGTCAACACCACTAATTATCTTGACGAAAAGGTGGCATGGCCATCTTCATCAAACAAAGAATAAAGCATTATTGAGCACAATAAATATGATAAAGATCACGTCCAATTGTCCTTCAAAACCCACAATAAAAAAGTAGCACTTTATTATTTTAACCAGCTGAACTGTAAATTTCTCGCGGGAAGCGATTACAACGCGTAACATATGCATTAGGGATCGAGATTTACGATATCAAATGGCAAACAACTTTACGAAGCAATAATCCAGATTGCTTATCTTCTGAATATCCCACATATTAGCCAATATACAGGAGATAACAAGAGGAATATCACCTGCCTATGCTCAGATCAAAGGCTGCTCTGACGTATGAAAATAACGCTGATTATTTAAGTCTTAACAGCTGAACCACCTAAACGACTAACAAATAAGCTAACAAAATGTTATCCCACTTTGTACGTCCGAAAATATTGAGGCGGCGACCGAAAATTAGACCCAAATACTTGAAATGGCGGCAAAAAAGGCTCCACCATAAGACACAGCACTTATTCGGTGTTGGCGATGGCGTTAGCAGTGCCTAAGGCCTCCACCACTAATAAACGAAATTAAATAAAGCTATTAAAGCTCTTAGAGCGGCTTTAAGAGAAGAAACCAATCAAGGCATCCAGTATTAGATAAGTAACTATCACATACCGATAATCTGGGCTACCCATTAAGGAAGGAAGGCTGCAATTTAATCAGCCAGCAGTATCGACTCAGGTAAGGAGACGTGACTTAGAAAAGGCTACCGTTTTCTCTAACCGTATGAAGACTGTATTCACAACAAATGAACAAACTAATAACAACTTACTACCAGAATATATTGAAGAAGAATCGAACCCAGATCCTGTAAAATTTAAATGGAAGAGCATTAAAATCAACTTCAAAAACCGGATAAACGTAAAGAAAGCTCAAGGATACGACCGTATTACAAAAAAAAAAAAGAGAATTACCATTATTTCGTTCAAAAATGGAAAATATTTTAAACTACCATGATTCCATAGCCTGGCTAAAAACGAAACGCAAGTCGCCTTGTACAGGCCAATAAGCCTACTCTCGACAATTTAGAAATTTTTGAAAATATGGTGTTACAATAATTAAAACCAATAATAGCCAAAAGACAACATTGGAATTGATTAAGCACACATGTCCAGCGTTCCTCAACAATCAAACGTCAAATATTTAGGTATTCAAGATAAAATTTTCTAAAATGTACTGAATGATTTTATATCATGCCCATGTAACTGTCTAAATAAAGCGATCCAGGTCCCCATCCTGGACGTATGGTATCCAACTGTGACTCTACACGCGCATCAAATGTCTATATTCTGCAAGGAATGCAACCAAAAATATTGCGCAGCATATATCAGAGATATTAACATCCATAAAGAATTAAGAATTAAAACGCTTAATGAACCTGGAAAATCATTCAGCCTGAAACACCATTTGAAATTGGAATCACATCCCAATTATTTAGCAAGGCATCTTTTAACAACAATTAAAAATTATTATAAAGTTTCCAAGAGGCAATTTGTTTTATTTGCACCTTCTCTATCATACAATGCAAGATTATTTCGATTAATCAGCCAAATTATTAGAATGCTCCAAAAGATCAGCTCCCGCATATTCCATAGTTTAACAGTTGACTAAATAGAAAATGACGTAGTCTGTAAAATCGACGTCTTCACCACATAATATAATCCTATGTCCGAATACTGGTTAAGAATGTCAACAAGATTTTTTTTTTGTAATGGTTTGTTTCTAAAGAAGGTTGATTTATTTATTTCCATCCCGAGGGGTTTCTCTGAACAATCAGCAAAAAAAAAAAAAATCTTTCATTCTTTGTCAAATAGAAAACGTAGAAATACTTATGTATACGTAGGGAATCCAATACCGGTTTTCGGTAAACCGGTAAACCGGATTTACCGTAAATTTTTAATTACCGAAAAACCGGTAAATTTTCAAAATTTTACCGAAAATACCGAAAATTAAAAAATTTATTTTTATATTAGATTTACATAATTACATTGTATTTCAGTATGATACGAACTAGAATAGGGATAATAATATTGAATTTTTCTTGGAATTTTTAAAATACATGTTAACTCTCCCTATATGTGCAAAAATGTCTAATTAATTTGCAAATCGATGTAAGTTTTTCCGATAATGAGCTCAAAGCTGTTGATGAAATTATAACTTCTTTACTCCCAATAACAATGTCGTTGGAATCAATGTGTTCCAGTAATAGTACGCTACTCAGTGCTGATGCATCATTAAAATTCATGTTGGATGAATTATCAATTTAAAATAGCTTTTATAGCAATGAATTGAAAAATGTATTAATATTTCTAATTAATAAGAGACGCACTCAATATTCTGACGTACTACAATATTTGCATAATTTAGATGACAATATTTCTGATCATGAATACCTTGTTTTCAATCGTACAAACGAGTCTACGATAGCAAAACTGATTGTAAATTTAATTGACCGTTTGAATATGATAACTTCACCGACATCGGATGATGGTCTGGTTGTAGCCTCTTCATCGGAAGATGAAGAACAAAGTGAAAAAGAGTTAACTATGAAAGAACGTTTAATTTCTGCTATTAAAAAGAAAACTAAGCCACATGAATTGAAATTAAAACCTATAGAGCCGAACAACAAAAACATAACAACAATAATGCGAAGAGAAATTGCATTGTATGAACAAACTAAAGAACGTGGTATCTGGCTTAATCGAGTCTATCAATATCTCTTGACAATAAAACCAACATCAGTAGATGCAGAGCGAGCATTTTCTTCGGCGGGACAAATTTGCAATAAAATAAGATCTCGTCTGAATGATGATACATTGGATATGTTATGTTTTCTACGAGCTTATTTTAACCAACAAAACGATATTTATAAATTAAATTTATAAAATAGATTGTTTTTATTTATTATATTATTGTTATTTTTTTCTATAAGAAAATCAATGAGACTGAACTCTATAAATTTGAATTTGAATTAACTGTATTGTTGCTAAGTACTTTTATGTAATATTATGTATATTTTTTAATATAACAAAAATGAAATTTTAACTTAAAAATGTCTTTTTTCTCAAAAAACAAAAATAATAAGTAAATAATTAAGATATATTAGATGTTTCAATGATGTTTTTGTAGATTGAACAATTACCGAAATTTACCGGGAAACCGGTAAATTTAGAAAAAAAAAATACCGAAACCGGTAAATGAAATTTTCGGTAAATTTGGATTCCCTATGTATACGTCTTATACTAATACAATATTTCATTATTCATTTTCAGGTAAGTACAATACACCCTAAAATTGGGGGTTATTAAATCAAAAATCTTACAAAAATTAAATTAATTGATGGTAGTTGCTCTCCCAAAAAAAAAACAAATGTGACAACGATAAATTTTAATTGTATTAAGTTTGTTGTAATATTAAATTAATTTTCTTTATTTTAAATCAAAACAAAAAAGTTATATTTTATTTTTAATTTAAATTCCTTAAAAATTATTTTTATTCTATTTTTTTAACCTTCTTACCAATTTTTCGTATAGAGCTGTTTTTAAATAAAATTCTTGTTTATTGTTTGTTTTATGGATGATGAGGGAAATAATAAGAAAATAAAGGCAAAAAATGAAGGAATATTTTCTAGTTACAAGCTTTTAATCCCAAATTATACATCAGAATTGTTTTTTGACTGATGACAGTAAATTTAGATGTACATATAAATAGGGATATTCTGAATCGCTTTAAAGGTTAATTTTGTGATTTATCAGCGATATACATTTTTGATTATGGGCTTAGTGCATAAAATATTTTATAAAATATCGCTAAACTTGTCAGATTAGTGTTAATATGTTTAGAGACCGAAAAAATTATGCCGCAATCAGATAAAAACTACAGAAAAATAGTCGATTAGGAAAACCCAGTTTTTTTGTATATACATACTTATGTAGAAAGCCACACTCTTAGTATGTTATGAATATAGTAATACATGTAGTTACATCAAATCACCAAAAAAATTAATTAGGTTTTTGGAAATAGAACCAAACACAACGTAAAAATTCGACACGAACGCATAAAAGTCTATAATCTAGGATAATTCGTTTAAAACAAATAATAAATTGGGCTCAGATTATATTCTTTTATCCAACGCTTTATTTTGGTTTTAAACAAAAAAAGATTTAGATTGAAAATAATGTAAAGCTTAATTTGCTGTTGAAGTTTATTAAGTCTATTTCGGTTATTGGAATTTGTGTTATATTTGTGGTGCCATATCATTTCAGTTGAATGTACCTTACTTATTAACTGTAATCTATATTTAATTGAATAGTAAAAGTTTATTATCCAAGTCTTAACTATTATATCACCTTTAACTTTAATAAAAACAGTATAACATAAAAATGATTTAAATTAAAAATTTAAATAAAATTACAAGGATGAAAACAATCTCACACCTGTCAAAGTAACGTAATTAAAGTGGATTTTCCCACGTTCACCGATCCTTTTTTACCATCAGCATTCTATACTTCTATTTTGGTTCTCTTTATACCAAATATTTTTTTTCCCAACCTTTAAAGTTTAACATAAACACAAACTACACAGAAACCTTATCGTATTCAAAAGGGATAATATAAATATTTTAATATTTTCCAACACCACAGGGATATATGCGGATAATAATAACACACAAAACACAACAAAATAGAGATAGGTCCTAAAAACATTTTATAATTTTTTAAAACTATTCCTATATTTAGCACACCACACCGCACATGGTATTTTCCTCTCGAATAACTCCATATATAGTATGTACATATACCACAAATTTATTGAAAATTACGTTACTATTATTTTAAGTATTATATGTACCTACTGTAGCTATTCATTGGGCAATAAATTATTTGCAAAACTTACAGGGTCACAAACATATTTAAACTAAGTAGGCGAATGAAATTAAGTATAAAAAACACTTTGGTCTTTCCGCACCAAATTTATTGTTATTTAATTCAATTGGAAAATACATTAAAGCACTTGCACGTAAATCAATAGATATATGGTAGAAGGATAACGAATAATAATAATGTTACTATTCACTTTGTATAATAATAGAACAGCTTCACCATAATGAAAGTGTAACACTAGACTAGAGTATACAACTTTTTGGATATTTTCGAAAGAGCTTTAACTACTACTTGTTACTCAAATAAAAACTTGTAACACTTTTATTAAAATCATAGAACACCAATATTGAAAAAACAAATTCTGTAGTTTGTTATAAAAACACAAATTTATTAACTTTTTATTTCTTTGTTGTTTAACAAAAAATAGAAAGAATATTTTAAAATTAAAATTTTCTACAAAATTATAAAAATGATAAAAGCAAATATTTAAATAGCAATTCATGTTTCTACCACTGCTGCTGCAGTTATATATGTATAATAGTATAAGGAAGCTGTAAAATAAAAATACAAAAATCTCAAAATAGAGAACTGCTCCAAAAACAACAAATATTATGAATGAATTAAGGGAAATTACATTTTTATTGTGAAAATTCATTGTTGTATAATTTTCGTAATAATAAAAGGTTTTTGATAATAGAAATAAAATTGGAATATAAAAATTAATTTGGAAAAAATGTTTTCTCTGTGTGATAAATTAGTTTTGATTAATTTTGATACCTTTACAGAGTGGGTACGACTGCTGAGCACTGTTTCACCTACTTTTTGTTATAAATACTGTAAAAGCTCGATTTACACAACATTTTTTAATCGCAACTTTCGATTTATGCAATAGAAAAGTGACATCCTCTATCGTTCGTTTGTTGCAACCAAGGTTCGTTTAAACAAAGTTAATGCATTTCAAAATTGTGTAGGTGTAATCGGTACAACATGATTATTTATTGGTGTAGCTATTTCATAACAAATACTACACAAATAGACACGTTCTAATATGCTTACTTTTTAGCTTCTTGTATACCTCTATTAAATTTTTTAACTGTTTTTAGAAAGGATGAAACAGTATATAAGAATACGTTACATTATGTAGTTTTAAATAAAATCTGCATGAACAAGACTGAACAAATGTATGTAAACGCCTTGAATAATTAAATGGTCGTGTTCATCTATTGCACAAAAACAAGAAATTTTAAAACGCTTAAACTATGGCATGACGACAACCAAATTATCGCAACAATATTCAGTACATCGCTCAACAATAACGCGTTTAAAAAAAATCATGAAATAATTAATGATTTTATATGTCAAACCGAGGTAATTCCAGCTGGTCGAAAGACTGTGAATGCTTCAAAATTTCCAGAAATGGAGGAAGCTGTTTATAAATGGTTCTGTAAACAGCGGGCTCAAATTGATCAAAAAATTGAGGAAAACAGTTCAACATTTTGTGCAAGTACCGGATTCGTTTTTTAAAAATTGTGGGTGAAAAACTCTTAAACAATAGTCACGCGGTTGACCTATTTGTGATAAAATTTAACCAAAAATTAAAGGATCTTAATGTGACCGCAGATCAGGTATATAATGCCGATGAAAGCGGATTGTTCTGGAAGCTTTTACCAGACAAAACGTTGGTTCGAGTAAACGAAAAATCGGCGCCAGGGCGAAAAGTCAGCAAGAAGAGAATCACTTTTCTTGCTTGCACCAACAGCTCTGGAATGTATAAAGTGAAACTGTTTATAATTGGTAAAGCTAAAAAACCGAGAGCCTTTCGGAATTTTTATCACTCAAAAATTAAATCCGATAAGTTGATCGTGGATCATTCCCGCGCATACGCCAGTGACCTTAGTCTTATCAACAGGCGACTGATACTTAATCGTATCATATTAATCGTAATACTTCCTCTTTCACATGTGCGTTAACATTCAAGCTGGGCTCGTGTTGTTGTTGGAATAATCCTTGTTCGGAAAAATGTCGGTGTATTGCAATGAATGTTTCCATTACAAAAACCGTATACAAAAGTTGAACGTGCAAAATGTATGCCTTTTGAGGCTAATCTTACGAAGAGATTTTGGGGGCAATCTTTGAATATGGCTGTATATTTAATAAACAGATCATTAGCAAGAGCAACGATAAAATACCTGAGGAACTCTGGATAAACTCAACCATAATTATAACCAAAATCGCAGAGACAAAAATTGGCCTCAAAATCAAAGGAGTTGGTTTTTGTAGGCTATAGTGAAAAATAGTTCATGCCCGCGACGCCGTTTTTACCGTCAAAATGTGGAAGTTAACCATATTGTTTCTGATTACGACCAAAAATTAGTAAAAGTAGTTCATATGTTCATGGATAACCAACACACTTATCACTGATTTTTCTAAATAAAAATTTGAGGTTGGTAATGGAAGTGGTTCAACAAATGATCCTGATTTCATACAATGTGATCAAGTTGAAGAGGAATACCGTGACTTCAGGCGTTCAAATCAGCAAAAAAAAAGTAAAAATCTTTGATGATTATGTAACGTATATGACATCAGCAACCGACGTGTCTGATTATCCAATAGGCGTGAAACAATGAATTAAATTCATTGGCTGAAAACAACACTTGGACTTTAATGGATTTACCTAAAGACCAGAAGGCCATTAAAATAAAATGGGTTAATAAAACCAAACGTGACCATGATAGGAATGTTTTGTCCAATCGAACTTCACATTAGATTTATAATCAATTAACTGTTATTTTCTTAATTTCAAAATCTTTAAGCCTTAGTTGACGTTAAAATTCAATCGTGGAATTTAACGGCCAAGCATGAAAATCCTTTTAATTCAAAAATATTAAAATTTGTTGAATATATGTAGTTGAATTAAATTTGAAAATTTTTATAACGTGATGCGAGTCCCTAAGGGATTATCCAGTTCTCTCGAAATCCACTTTTCTAGAAACAATAATAATTTCTTTTTTGCCACGTGCATTATTTTGTTATAAGATTGTAAAATATTATTTTGATATATTATACTAAGATAAAACTGTAAAATCTGGACTGAATTTTTCCCAAAAAAATATTTATAAAAAGTCGTTAAAGCGTATATGCGACGAATATAATTCATATTCATACCTCATTAAATATAAAATATTTCTTCTTAAACAATAAATATATTTCATATACAACATAAAAGAAGTGCCAACCTTAAAAGCTCTAGAAAAAGGTGTATATACAATATATATATTATTCCAGGTGATCTCATTAAAATTCTTATCATTTGTATTTTTATTACATATTTAAGCTTTCCTTCTTACTTTTTGTCGTTGCTGCTCAATAAATTTTATGTGCAAACAACCACCCCCCCCCCCCCAAAAAAAGTTCCTCTTTATCCCTAAATTTCTCCTTTGGGTTTCCCTGTTGTTATTTTCTATAACCGGTATAGGTTGAAAACGAAACCCATTGTTTTGGTGCTCTGCGCGCATTTTATTTACTATAAAGTAACACAAAGTAAAAGAATGAGTTATGTTTTAGGTACGAATACATATTTATTTACTGTTGTAGGATTTAGATATTTTTTTAGGATTAATAGTAAAAAATGTATCTACAAATGTATGTCTCCACTTTGAGTCGAAGTTATGCTAATTATTATTATTTGAAGATAATAAAAAGTTTGGGTCTTAAGTAGACAATACTTTTATACATACACACACACAACAAAATATTAAATGCTTCGTTCCCAATACAATAGCCTTAATTCCTCCAATTTTCCAAACTATTACGAAGAAGATATAATTTTAGAAAGTAGAGAGAATAAAACTATAAATTTGTTTGTTCTATTTTCGTCTCTACTTCATAAAAACGTGACTTTTTCGAAATTATATAACTTAAAGTTTTCCTGCTTCACTATACTAGTACCAGCATAATTGTATTCATGTTTCGTTTGTTTCTCTCAATTTTCTTTTTATTTTTCATATAAAATATAAAATGAAAATCTTTTAAATTGATTCATGATTGATTTTCCATGAAAAACGCAAAAAAAACTGCTTACTGTGCACAGACTATAAGTCGAGCAAAGTTTTGTAAGAGGGAAATTTAAAAATAAAAACTAATTTTAGGGTTTTTATTGGCTTAAATTTTCTGTTTCTTGACAGTTTTTTTCTTGTTTTCATTTTTTTTTTTGTTCAATTTTAATAGAAGAAAATTGGTTTGAATAATTTATTTAATCGATGATTTATTGTATAATTTTTCCCTCAATTCGTATTTATGTATACGTATGTGTGTCTGTGTGTGTGGGCGGGTGGGTATACCAGGAATTTATATTTTGCAAATTTTGATGTAGGTTTAAATTGTATACATGCGGGATCTGTTTAACATATGTTGAACCAAATATTTGTGAATGAATTTTAGATTTAATTGACGTGTGCTGCAGGACGAGTAGCGGTTTCAAGATTAAACGTGTATGTATTAATTCCTCCCTATAAAAATTAAATCATTTTTTAAATCTCCAAAGCTCCAATTATATAAGGAATAAAACACTTATAAAATTGAATTTTTGAAATTAATTTTCATGAAAATCTAATCTCCGTATCTCACGTCCTTATACATGGAACAAATATTGTAATAATAACCAACTAGAATAGCAAAGTTGGAAAAATAGTTTGTCTCATACTCATACCATTTTACACGATTTACTTTCCATTCTCAATTTCAGCTAAAAGTAATCACACATCCACGTTTTAAAAAGCCGTTATTTTCTTATTTTACGTAAGTGTATAACCGTCAGTTGGTCTTTATGACTTCAACTCTTTATTTTTTGCGTTTGTTCTATTTTTGAATCATTTTATCCGATGTGGGGTGTATCTATAGGCAAGCGATTTGGAAATGCGAAAAATAATATAAAATGTTCTAATAAAGCTAGATTTTGGTGTGTCAAAGTATTTTATTTGTTTATACAATTTGAATTCATTAAATGCTTCTGCTGCTAGTGTATTGTATTTACATCAATCCATATACAAACATTTACCCATCGACTCTCGGTGATGATGAGATAAGTGATGGAATACACAATACTAAAGGATGGTTTAGAGCATAGATAGTTATTGCTTTTTATGCATCAACATAAAATTCAACTTGATACCACCAACACGAGATATATGTATATAAAGAAGTCTTATGACAACATTATACGTATGTATGTATATATGTAATCTGTTTGTGTATGTGAATATTTTGCAGAAGAGAAAATAAAAAAGCTTTCTTTTTTCTAGGGTAAAATACTCGATTCTGTCTTCCTAGGGTTTCATATAAATTTTAATTTACACACTCGGAAAATGGAAATTTTTTATTCTATTTTTGGTTAAGCGATTCATTTTTATGTGAATGAGTTTTTTTTTTTTTTTGCCAGTATGTGGCGGTAACAACATGTTATTGTGTAAAGGTGGTAATAAATTTTAGTTTAAAAAACTTTTTAATTCTAATCAACATAAAATTTTAAATTACGATATGTAAACGGCAGGGTTTCCACATATTTATTGATGTTAAATTGAAGGGTTCCAACAGGACGCGTTTATATCATTGCAAATGAAGTATAAATTAATTAACTTTATCATATCAATACAAAGTGCTAAAAATATGTATACAATTAATTTATACTCCGTTATAACTAATTAACGCAGAAAAACACAAACAACAAATCTGCAATTAATTATTTAAGAAAAGGAAAAAAGCGCAAAAAATATTTCCGATCAATTCATTATTAACTTATTTTGAAATTTCGAAAACTAAATAATAAATGTTTTGTAACAGTGTAACGTTCCAACGAAAAAACGAAAATTCTTCCACAGTCTTGATGGAAATTTACAAAAGCTTTTGCTAAATAAAAAATTTTCATTCTAAATAAATTTTTATGTTACCTCATCTTGGTAAGAAAGGGTTCATCTTTACTTTTGCTTTTTGACAAACCAAAGTGATTGATGTTAAAGATTAGTTTTTTAGTAGAATTCATAATACATCTTTTTGTGTTCATTTTTAATAGCGACATTTCAACAGAAATATTGAAATTTTTAAAACTAAAATTACAAAATAAAAAAATATTCCATCTTGCAGTGTCAACTGGATAAAGCTTTAAATAAATCTAAAATACATTTTTGAGGTTTTAAATATTAATTTCCATCGGGAGTTACATAGTTATGTAGAGCATTTTTGCTTCAATAAAGCTTACATTTCGTTTCGAACATAATACATTTCAAATGTCGAAACATACAAAACAATAATAATACTGAAGATATATTACGTGATGTTACTTTCTAAAAATAAATTTTGTATGTTACGTGAGCCCAAGTATACATATCATTTTCTGAGTATTTAGTCAATAAACTGTTAGCATAAATGGTTTTTTTTGTAAGAGATAGATAAGCCACACCTCCTGACCACCAAACCAATTTCTTTTGCTAGCGAGCCGAATTCTACAGTTAAATTAGTTCGCTATAATTCCCCGCAATGTTTGTTGTGGAAAGTTAAGGTGGATACTGTTTGATCAGCACGAAAAATATATTATTCTATATGCCAGGATAAACTTAGCACGAAAAATTAAAATATAATTAAACCTATTTTCATTTATGTCAAATTATTATTATTATTATTTTATTCTTCATTATAAAATTTAAACATTATAATAAGTCCCTTATGATACCTTATAAATTATGATAAAAGTTTACATGGCGTATAAGAGCGAATATAATTTAGCATACAACCAGCTTATTCTATAATCGTAAATAAATATTCAAATAAAGAAGCTTTTAACTTTTTGTTATTAAAAATAGGAAAAAACTCCTGTCTCCCCAATAATAAAGTTAGCCGCTACATTGCGATTTTTGGCGGAAGGTGCTTTTTACCGGGAATGAATTAAATGAAAAGTGAAACTTTGGTATGTTGAGCAACAAATTTCTCCGCAGTACATACGATTTCCTACAACAGGTATGGAAAAAAAAAGAATTAAACTAGCCTTTTTTGAAAAATTCGGATATCCAGCATCCATTCATCAATCATATTAAGATGATAGAGCCATTTAAACAAGACAGACATCTTTATATGAATAGGAAAGGTTGATATGATGATATGATTGTAAGTAGCGTAAAGTAAAGATAAGATTTTTAACTCGAGCGGTCTAATTACACAACTCAAAACCAACCACGAAAATGGTGAAATTAATACGTGGTTATTAGATTCTGTCTTGAATCAAAAAATACATCAAATTTTTATGTTTTAATTTTTTTATTTAAGGTGATACCGATTATGCTCTGAACCCTGATATTATTACACCATTTAGATCCACTAAAGAAGAGTCAACAGAAAGAAATTTCAACAAAACATATACCATAGCAAGGAATATAATTGAAAGGATAATTGGAGTGGTAAAAAATCGATTTCGTCGCTTGCCAAGGGCAACAGGCAACTCCATTGTACACTGGAGAAATCGTCAAGAATTGTGAACATACCATATGTTGTGCACTTCAAAATTTGTGTATTTCCTATAATATATAGATAGATAATATAGAACGAACGAATCCAAATTCAGAGGTTGACAATGCGGAACTCCTGGGATCGGTGGGTGATGAAGAAAACGCCGTAACAGGACAAAAAGTGCAAGCTCAAAGTATGAATGCTGTTTGTAAAAGTTGGTTAAATTATAAAAATCCAGTTTAGTATTTGGTTATCAATTAGACCGATTTCGATCGTCAGCCACTAAAGGTGTTCGATGGGAGGTTCGATTGAGGATTGCTCTCGTTTAAAGTTTTGGTTATTCTTTCGTAGCACAAAGGCTAATAACACTTTCCTCTAAAGGTGAAAAAATGTATAATTCATTAGTCCCACCTTCAGTGGCAGTCTCTGTTGAAGGACAACTGTTTTTTAATATTTTTTTTTAGATTGCATTTATAATATGGTCTTATCTTTAACCATCCTACTCCTTCTCGAATAGGAGGACCTAAGCTATTCAGCTTGGCAGCATAACTGTTCCACTTTGATTTAAATTCGTCTTTGGAACTGCCGAATGTATGAAATCGCTTGGCAATTTCTACAGTTTTTTCCATTAGTTGGGGGAAAGATTCAAATTGTTAACAATTTGTAATTTTAACGATATATAAACAAAAAAAATTACGATTATTATTAATTTCTAATAAAATGCGTTTAAAAAATCAAAAACTTACGTTTTGCCTATCTCCATTTTGATCTATGACTACCAAAATTTGAGGTGACATAAATGTTATTTCAAGTGAAGATGAGCTTTTTAAATGTTTAAGAGAATACCATGTACAATAATGTTTGTCACTTCAAACGATGATTGTCGCTTCAATCGACTAAGAGGATACCAAAATTTGATCGTCGGTACAAGTCAAAACAGAAAATAGTCAAAACCAGAAGAATTTTTATTGCTCATTGACAGAATAACTTGAGTAACTTCAAGGCCTGAAATTTCATTTACAAACATTGAACGACTAATGTAATTATCAAAATTCATATCAGTTGTTATTACACTACCCTTACTTATATAAAATTGTTTCATTAGGTCGCTGGAAATAATCGTTCCACGCTAGATATATTTTTACCGGAAGTTATTTCATTTATTACCTACCAAATTTTATTCATGTTATTCCGGCAATTATCAACTTTTCACTTAAATCACTTCGGCTTAATTTTTTCGATTTCAATTATTGACTAAGCTAATTTACTAGCAAACAAATTCAATTTTATGTCATTTTTGTGGCGTTTGGCCTTTTTACATATTGTATTTTTATATTTTATTTTCCCTAGTAGCCAAAGATTACTCCATGTTTTTTAAGAATTTACTACATTGCGGTAATTTATTTTGTTATATTCTGATCTAAGTGTATAAAAAATATATTTAAAAACTGAGAAAAAGAATTCGAAGTACCTCTATCACTAAATACCAAATTCTAGTTTTGCGGCTTTTAAATTTTCGAAACCGATTGTATACCGCGCTCTAAAGGTTTTTCTTTGCCCATCTAAGTTGTCCTTCTGTTGTTGGTTAATTGTAGCATATCGTGGTCAGTTGATTGACATATTAAATGAGAATATTAAAGCGATTAGCTTAATTTTAATTTTGTCATGATTGATTCCTCAAACATACACGAGGTAATTTTAATGAAAATAACGTTAGGCTTGGGGTTACTTTTATTTTCATTGTTTTTTTCTGTCATTCGCTCATCGGCTTATGATATTATTATTATTATTGGAGGGCCATGTGGGCGATCAGCCACCTCGCACTGCAACCTAAAAGATCTATTGTGCTGGACCCTGCTTAATTATCCGTCCAGTCAATATTCAAGTTCTTAATGAACCTGATAATACTGCCAGCCGGTAGGTGATACATACTATCTGGACTTATTGCTCTCCCTCCTAGATGTTTACTACAGCATGTAATTCCGCTAGAAAGACAGTATCATTGGAGTCCAAGGACTTCGAGAGGGTTGTCCCACTCCCGTTTATTCCTACCCCTGCCCCGTCTTATGTTTGATTTTACTCTTACGAGTTGCTGGGAATTGTAAATCGCCTGTAGGTTACCCAGCTTTACTACAGGAAAAAAGCTAAATAAAACTGGAGGGTAGCTGGTATCCAGAGTCCCCATATTTTGGACTGATTAACCTATCAGCTAAATTAGGGTTTTTTTCAAGGTTTTCTCCTTTAGCACCGTACTTTAGCCTGTGCCAAATGGCCATAAATGTGCCAAATGCCCTTAGTTACCAGTGGTTGCCACGAGGAGGCAGCACGAACATTTGCGAATTGTGAACAGGTTACCCCTTACACAATTGTACCCATCACGCAGCTGCCTAATACATGATAGAACAGCTCACGTTAAGAGCACCCTACTGGAAGGTTACGGAGCTGGTAGATTAATCTACTCAAATTTGGTCCCCCCCTCCAATAGACGCCAAACCACCATCCGGCTTATGATAAAATTTATTCCATTTGAAATTATATCGATGACTTTCGCAGAAATATTTTCATATCTTATGCGTGGAAGCCCGGAAATTTACAAAAAATCGATTTAAATTGAGAGTTATCTAACCTTTGCTTAAGTAGGGTAATTTTGTTTAGCAGAGCAGTGATTGAATTGGATGATTGCTCCAACATGTTTAAATGTTTCTGTATTATCGAATTTTCACTATTCTTTTAGTTTGATTTTTTCATCAAACACCATCGTCAACGACGTCCACTCGGTCACAGCTATTTACTAAACCACCGTATTTACACAAATTCTGGTTACAATCATCAATCTTGTCTTTTTTAAGAACAAAAAATGAAATTTAAAATCGACGGGGAACAAAAAAAGTCAAACCATCTCTTTTTGTTTTGTTACGAATAAAAAAATTAATCTCGCAGTTTCACCGCAATAAAAATAAATACCCAAAACTTATCGTAATTCGTACCCAAAACTTATAGTTAAACTTAAGATTTGTCGATATAACTTTCTCAATAAAAATTAAATGTTCTAAAAACATACCACCAAAAATGGTTCGACGATTCGATAAAGCTGTACGTAATTTTTCTCAAAATCCAAAAGTCCATGTTCAAGTATAAGAAACCATGTGCTGCTTTCTCGTGTGTCCCATTGTGTGGTGTATTTGTGGTTTTTCGGTAAACATCAAATTCGAATTCGAATCCATTTCTACCACGAAGCTGAATTTTTTTGTAGGGTATTGATTGTTCAAAAACTACAGCAAGCAATTTAAATCATTTTTCTTCACTTAATACAATTTGGTTTTTAAATGCCGCTCAAAATACAACATAAAATTGTTAAATGTAATTTTCTAGACTCACTTGAAGGAGAGTATGAATCTTAACTTGATCTAAGAAATGTTATGAATAAATGTAAAAGAAACAAATCCGTTGACTTTCAAAAAGACGGGAATTAATACATTAAAATTTCATGTTTAGGCTATAAATACTTGATGATGTTTTTTTTGTTTGTTTTGTATTATGACAAAAAAAAAGGAAAAGCCAATGACAGTAAATAACAAAGCAGTTGAAAAAAAAAAAATAAAATGAAAAGGAAGTGGACTTTTTATTAATCACACAGTTGTTCTGAGTACACAAAGTATAAGAAGGAAGTTATTCATTACGGTATTTTACAATGGAAAAAAAAATTGGTCTACTGTCTATGTACATAAATAAATAAGTATTGAATTCCTGTGTTTCTGGTTGGTGTATACAATACTCAAGAAGAACCAAAATCTATTATACCACTTATACAAGATGTAAACATAAAAAATAAAATCATATATTTCAAAATATAATAAAATAAGAAATTGACAAGTTATGCAAAGAAGAGAAAAATTAGAAACTTTTCACTTGTCAAAAACATAATCCCAAAATAATGTGTATCTCGACGAACAAGCAATATACACAGTATAGTATAGTATATAGAAGTAAACTGAAATTCTTATCTAATTTTGAATATTTCGAAATTTCCATCTAATTTAAGCAGAAAATAATTTTGATTATTGAATGAAATATATAATATGAAGATGATAATGTATTTGGGATAATCCATGGAAATGAAAAGTAGATCAACTAAAATTATCAAAAATATACGAATCTTCTTGTTTTGAGTGATACAAAAAGGAATGTAAAATAAAATTGTTGTGTTATCAAAACATTTTTTAGATATATACGTTAACCGCATGAGAATTTTAATTTTAGTTCTTCATGACCAATCTATATGTAAATACATACCATCAATGATAGGATATCTTGAAAATGGTATAACCTTAAGTTTTTCACGAATATCAATCAAAATTGTGTGTTTAAATCTACATATATGTTAACTTTACGATTCAAAATCTCATATAATATAAATCTTGTATGTAATTTATCACAGCACAAACACGCATTAACGCGTATCACAAAAAGAATGTATTCCCAAATTGACAAAATATCACCATCATTTGCAACATAAATCTATCTGTTTATATCTATTGCCACCAATATGTTTTTAAATAAAAGTGATTTATCGTCGTCGGTAATTCCAACACATTCATCCTACCGATGATACCACTTAACGCAAATTAACGTTTAATCAATGGATAAAACTTTAAACTTTATTAAATGGATGAGATTAACTTTAAAGAACACTAAGAAAACTACCGCACCCGATATAATAATCATTATTACTAGTATCATCATCTGCATCATTATATATAGTGCAAATTACATTTCCACTTAATATTACACACAAAAAAAAAAAGAGAAAAAATTTAAAGAAAAGCATGGAAAACAATAATTTATGATTTCCTTTATTCATTGAAGCGAAATGCAAAAAAAAAATTCGTGCAAGACAAAAAAAAATCAATTTAAAATTCATTGATGCGATGAAAATCAATTTTAGTTGGAAAATTCCGAGCTTTTTTTGTGCTTTATGTCAAAACGTTATATAGATATTCGAGTCTAAATCGGGAAGATAAATATCGATAGTTAGACTCTGAGATACAATTTAAGTTAGACTTATCTATTAAATAATGGATTTCTTCAAGTGTTTTTTTCAGGAAATATCAATCTTTAACGAAATTGACTTCACCTTTTAATCAGAAGTAAGAGTTCCGTAATTTTTAAACTGAAATTTTTATCAAAGAACTAGGAAACTTAAAAATTGTTCAAAGCATAGCGAATATACAAAGGAGGAGGTACGTTTAAATTATTATAAGTAAAATTTAAACATTATTAATAATCATGTATTGAAATTTTAAATTTTCAAATTGCGTAAAACTCAATCAAACTGCTAAAAATATTTATATTCGTTTTGTATGCAGGTGGCGGAGTATATTGAAAGGTTCGCAAGTACATAGTAAACGTTTTCTTGAAACATATTAAATGTTTCAAGTATAAACGGATTGTGTTAAGAACATCGACATTAATGTTAGAAAATTTTTACTATTTAGAAAACCAAGTGGTTGTGGTATAGCTTCGGCCTTTTTTCACAGAGCCACTTTTTAGTGGCGGGAATTAAACCAATCAACTTCTTTCGGTGTTCAGTTTATTGCAATTTTTTTTCATGAATCGTCGAACATCATTACAGTTTGTTCGATGACGAGTAACTTGTAAAATAGTTTAAAAGTCAGAGCTTTATTAAGTATTCTGAATTATCAACTTTTTGTAAATTGGAATAATTCGTATAAGTTTTCGTACATAATTCTATTTCTCGATTATTTTTTTTAATTTATAATTGCTTTCAAAGCATGGATGCATTCAAGCTTGATTTGATTATTTTAATGAAAGATATATTTTTATTTTGGTTTATCATTTCCATTGAAATAGCTAGCTCCTCAGTATTCTTATCCGAACAAAATGGTTTACTGTATAATAATAAAACGAAGGATTTATTTATATTGGGGTATATGCATATTGACTTGAATATCTAGTTATGGTCGTCAAAATATTATTAAGAAAGCTACTAGAATTCAAAATTATTCATCATCTTGCTTAGATTACATGTACTTGCGAATGGAAAAACATCAAGGCGATATTGTTAAATGTTCTGTGCATAATTTTGGGAATTTCTGACCTTTGCATAATAAGCCAAACATTTTGTTGTTGTTAATTATGTTAAACCGATCAATGTTTTATTGTTTGAAGATTAGTATCATTTGGTTGGTTTATATTGATGCGTCTAAAAAATTGGAAATCCACCCTATGAATCATATCATTAACAGAAAACAATATTATTCATCGTAATAATCGCAAGCTTGTCAAATTTTCACATAATTATATGTCAAGACAACTCGGGTAATGTATTTAATTTAAACAAAATTTTTTTAAATGCTCCTTAGTGCTTCCTCCACATAAAAATAGATCAAAATCAGAATTGAGTAACTTCAGACCAATTTATCTGACGACAGAATTCTCAAAAATATTTGAAAAACAAGTCAAAACCCGATTTAACAAATTCATTGAGAGTAACAAAATTTTATCAAATCTGCAATTTCGTTTTCATACTGTTCGTTGTACCAAAGATGGTTTTATAAAGTTTTTCAATTATAGAAATTCTGGAATAGAACAGAAAAATTTACCGCTAGCTTATTTGTTGATATATCTAAAGCGTTTGATACTGTTGATCATTGTTATTAATTTATTAATAAACCAATTTTACCACTGCAGCATCTTTACGTTTATAAAGTTCTACGGCTTTTTTATTTTAAAAAATGGTAATCTGAATATTCGTATTATTGATTCCCACCAAATTAGAACTAATGACTTAAATTTTGTGAATGCTCTTAAATATAATACTCCGTACCTATTTTGAATATTTACAGTAACGGCTTCAACAATATTCAACAAACTAAACATATGTTAAAAGTTCGATGGTTTTAATTTCCTCAGAGAACTAAAATCCTATGGCTGTTCACCTTGGAAAATATTAAAGCTTTAAATTAATATGTTTTCTAAGATTTTATTGTTACACTTCAATTAAATTTCGACATCAACCTCACTGCCATTTCAGTTTCTTTACCCGATTATTGTATGTAAACTCTATAAGTTGGAATTTTGTACAATTACGTTCAGACTAAAGAGTTGTGTTGAAAATAATTAATTAATAAATAAAATGAACCTAAAAAAAAAAAAATTTAATTCAAAATTACATAGCAGCCCATTTTCATATTTTAATGTTGACTTCTTCCAAAATTATTCCGTATGACAAGATAAAACTGTGCTAAATATTTAATTCGTTATGTTATCATTAAAACAAAAAATGTTTTCCCCGTATCAAAAGTTATGATTAATAAGATAAATCGTTGTTTTCTTATAGTATAAAATTAAAATTAATGTGCATATATATTATAACAACATCTGTATATGTATATATACACATAAATTTACAGAGATGAAAATCAATCACATTTCAAATTATAAAACAAACAAGTTGTTTTTCCAGACAAATTAGAACGCGACAGTTAAATTTATATGTTTATAGTATTTGCTTTAAAAGAATTAAAAATTATTAATATTTTTTATATATGTAATTACCATATTGATCTTAATTAATTATCCATCACCAATTTATTTACAATGATGCTACAAAAGCTCATAAAAGAAAGTTTCTCAACAATAATAAAGTAACCCAAAAGATAAATAACCTTTTCTCTTTGGAATCTAGAAAAACTCTCTGTGACTTTTATTACAATTTTCAATTTCATTAAAATAAAAATAGAAAACAACAATAACAATCATACAAAAAACAAAAGAAATTATTCCTCTCCTTATGCTGATTGTGTTGTCTTATCCCCAGAAATAATAAACAAACAAACTCAAAAATTCGAGCTTTGTGATCATTTCATTTATGTAATTCATAGATTCACAAATGTATACACAAACGTACGAAAGACAAAATATAAATGAATTTTTTATCAATCCTCTCGTACCCAGCAATAATATACGAGTATTTTCTTTTCATTTTCATCTGCTTTGTACATATATCGCTGGTGACGATGCAAAATCTATGTTGAACAAATCAGTAAGAAAATTAGTGTTACTGACTTTTTAACTAAATTCGCTCTCGATTTTCTCGCTTCCTTAAAAATATCAAAAACGTATACGCGATTTTGTATCGTCACTAGCGATATATACTCGCATGTATATATACACATATACATGATGACTATTTTTGTGCTAAAAATACTGAATAAACAGATCTGTCGAGTTAAAATTCTTCTGTTTCGTGTTTCATTCCAGTTTCAGCTATTTATTTTACTGTACCAAACAAACACCAAATAAAAAAAAATATAAAAAAATTACAAAAAATGTTAGACTTGGAAAATATTAATTTTTCACGAAACAAAAATAAATTGTTGGCAGACAGATGGAACGTAAGACAAAAAGTTGTATACTTGTATTTAAAAGTGAAAATAGACAAAGACGATAAATTTTTGCTGGGTAATGTCTCCAAGATGAATTTTGTTGCGCATGGATGTCAAGTTGGTGACATTAGTTGAGAAAATTGTTGCTGTTTGGTGTTTTATATGTTGGTATATTTCACAATTAGCGTGATGGTAGGTGTTGGAGGGCAACGAGTGACGGACGTTGTATTTAGTGAATTTATGTTAATTGACTTTTCGAGAAAACTGATTTTTCCAGACTTATAAATTAAGGATTCATAAACATTATTTTCTGATCATATACCAATAAATTATAATATGTATTTTAACGTACATTTCATTTATTATGTTACTCTATGCGCGAAGTATCTCCACAATTTAATTTGAAGCTTAAAAATAAATAAGCTTTATTGATTTTTTTTATTTTTTTGTGGATGCTCGTTTTCACTCACAGTGTTTTTGTGTCCAAACGCATGCATTAATTACAATGTGTACTTTAATAATAGTAAATCGTTCAATACTAAAAGATTTAAAATAAGCTTTATGAAAAAATACACTGACGTACTGATTATATACATGAACAGTAAATTGAATAGATAGTATATGATATTGTTTCAATATTTATTAAAATTTATAATATAAACAATTTGTGCTTAATGATGCCTGTGAAGTTTATTTAAAGCTTTTATAAAAGTTACAACGCAGCACCATATATAATTAATTATTTTGCACGTACACAAAAGAAAACTTGTTATTGCAAACTTACCCTTATATATATTTCCGACTTAATCTAAAACTAAAAATCTCTTATCAAATTTACTATACGAGTATGCTGGATGCTTCAGGATGATTTTATTGACGTTTCATTTCAAGACCACATTAAGCTATTCACCTCCAAAAGGTCAACGAAAAGTCTCCTCTCGAATTTAGTTGTAATTGGCAAGAGTACCTTCTTCGATTAATATGTATTGCGAAAAATTTAAATTTGCACATAACATTAGAATGCAGCTGGGCATTCTGATACTCCATAAATTTATTGAGCTGATAGTTTAAAAACATTTTTCTTCAGTATGTGAACACTTTACCAATGATGAAATTAATTATTATTTTCTCTCTGAAAATAGCACTTCAGGAATTTTAAAGTATCCATCTGAAGAAAAATTCGGCTGGCTCCTAATTTGTATGCCTTCTAAATTCTTAAAATCCATTTTTAATTACTCGATGTAATGAAAGGGCGTCTTTCAAAGGTTCAAAGTACCTTTTGGTCATGCATCCATACGAATTCTTATATTAATTAATGTGCAAATAAGATTTTATGTTATAATTCATATTTTTAAAATCTATTAATTTTATTAAACTTTTCGGATTTCGAATAATTGAAAATTTGGAATTGCGAAGAGGCCAGAATTGGGGCCAAATGTATTAAAAATGAAAAAAAAAATTCATTAATCGGGTAGATAGTTTGCGATCTAGGCTGAAGGACTGTATCAGATTTACCCAAACACTATTCGAAGTAAAGGGTATTCCATTACGTAAATCACAGGGTTTAATTATTGCTGATCCGTCAGCATTTATCATTGCTTGACGTATTATCCAGGAAAGATTCAATTCTTGAGAGAGACTCGTAATTGATAAGTTTGGTTCTTCCCTAACACTCTCCTTAACCTCATACGTTTTCTTCTGGTGGCAAAGTTTTCCACTCTTTTGTATAGAGTAAAATTAATTTAAATTTATCAAAATAAAAAATAAAATAAAATGGAAGATACGGTTGATCGAAAATGTCTAAAGCACGAAAAGGTGCTATAATTGAATACTGATTTTGATAGTAGATTTTTGTAATTTTTAAACTTTATTTCAGTGCCATTCTTTAAGTGATAAAAACACACAACCCGTAAAAACAAAGTTTTTGACTATATATCCTTTATATATAAGACTCAGTCGATTGCAATTCAGTTTCGACCTTCTTCACCATGACTAAAATTTAAAATTCAATGAGTAAGGGTCATTCAAAAAACAAATTTGAATTTTAAACTTACTTGAAGAAACATTTGGAACACTACTAGATTGAATTTTTTAAATTGAAAATTAAAGAAAAAACTTAGTTATAGTATGTTGATCGAACTGAAATTTTGCCAAAAAGTATTGTTAGGTGACAAAAGTCGATGTGCAAAATTTCAGCGCGAGTGGATCACGGGAAGTGGGTCAATTTTGAACTTGAAGATCGTAAGGACACTCAAGCAAGCAATCAAGCAGGTGAAGTTAATATAAAGTCTTCCATCTTTGGCACTAAGTCTTAACTCCTTTCGAAAAGTTTACATAATTTAAAAAAAAAAAAAATTAGAAACTTATTTAATGCTTACAAAACCGGTCATCAGGCCTCCAGATTTTAGGATATGGTGGTTTTGTACATTGGAAATAATTTATTATGGATTGTTTCTAATTGATCTAGTTTCTTATAATTTGATTTTGGATTCCAAATGTTTCCGAATTACAGGTCCTTGCATCGATATTTCTGATATTTTATATGAGTTTTCGAGATTTAGGCGCATTCAAGGTATGTTTGGGATTGAGCATTATTTTTTACATAAAGGCATTACTCAAAATTTTTTAGATTTTGAATTAATGTAAGTCTTATTCAAAATCCCAAACTTACGGTTACTTTTAGGAGAATGTTTTTTTTTCTTTTAGATCGACTTTTTTGAAGAATATTCTACGATTCTAAGTTTATTCCATATTTTCGGAAACATTCGAAATTTTTTGAAAATATCGAGCTAATTGAAGAAACTTAAAATTATTCGAGATTATTCGAGCTTTCGGGTTCATTCCAGTCTATTTCTATATTTTCCTCGTTTCTTGTATATTTGTATCGTTACTTGTAAATTGCGAGTGCGGTCAAGAATTCAGTGATTTAAAAAAAAAAAGAACAGGCGCAATCCATATATTTCGGCTGCAGTTCTAAGTAATCGGCAGCCTGACTGCAAGCTGATTCATTTAACGATATTTATAATTTGTTTTTATTAGAGATAATTGACAGAAATCGTGTTTTTTTAAAGATTAGATTACAAAAAAAATTGACGTTTCGATTATGGAAATTATGTTTTACCTGCTTCAATACCTTTTCAATTCTAACACGAGATATGATTTTATTTTAGTTTTAATAGTTTAGCAATTAATATTTGCAATTACAACTTATGATGGAAAATATTTAGAAATTTCAATATTTTTCAATAAAAATTTCAAGCTACACCATTTTCACTATAACTTCCTAAATTGTAATTTTTAATTATAATTAAATTTGGAGATTCTTTATTAACGTTAAAATTTGATATTATATTTAATATTACCTGTAATAAATTCTAAATTGTCAACCAGTTTAATAACAAATTTTAATGAGGATAACTAATGTACTACTATACTCTTTCCTCAACTCCGTAATCTTTATTATTATATTTATAGAGCTTTTCGTACAGATTAATTTTTTGAAAGATTTCCGTTGCTTCCGACCCATTTCGATATTGATATACTATTTTCAAACATGCAACGAGTATCTATACCAACAATAATCAATTTGAATTAATGGTGCGGGGCGAAACAAATACAAATACAGATCGCTTAAATAATTCAATTCGACCAGAGGGAAAAATTTTTCCTTTAGTAAAATAGAAACTTGTTTTATATACAATCAATAATTTTTATTTCGTTTAGTGATTTCGTTTTCCATTTGAATTTAACATTTTATTGGGTTTCTTGAATGAATTGTTCTCCAAAAGTATCTGCAGTTAAGTGATGCTAAACTAGTATATAGTAGATGTAGCAAAATATAATAGAAAATCTGGAGAAAATTATTACGAAATGGATGCGTGTGTTTGTGTGTGAATCCAATTGAAAAGAAACACTCAGTTATTTAAAGGAATATTTATGTACTTAAAGCATTGTGTGCTACAATTTTTTATCTAAGGCATCTAATGAAGAATAATTACTTTTAGTATACTTTAGTGCAGCATAGCAATAATTTTCACACATTTTGTTTTAATTAAATTCAGCGTAAAATATTTTTCAGTGTTTACATTTACGTGCTTGCTACTGCATTTCATAATCTATTATGTATCCGTTGTTGTTTTATAGTATGTTATTTTATATATGTTGTGTCTTAAACATGAATGAGACTTTTTAGTTCTGTACATATGAAGTATTCTCCCCCGTTGTCACTCGACTAAAGCTACGTACGTATACGAACAAAACCCCAAAAATATGAAATTTAATAAATTTCCGTAAAAAAACTTAATTTTATTTTACCAAGGATTTTCGTTGTTCCATATTCCATTCCGCTTCAAATTTCACAAGTTTTCCCATTTTATTATTTGTTGTTTAGTGGTTTTAATAGATTTCTTGTTACGGTTATAACAAAAATTTTTTTTAACAAACTTTAGTTTGGTTAGAAATGAAGAAATTAGTTTTCTTTTGTTTTCATCACTCTTGAAGTAGTAAAAAGTTTATCTTTTCCGGGGGAAAAACGTATACATATTTTGGGTGTAATTTTTCTTTTTTGTTATATTGTTTAATCTATTTAAACAGTTTGTTTTTTAAATGGCATATTGAACCTCCTGTTTACGTAATGCTGACTTAATGAAAGGTCGATCGATTTATATAGCATTTATTGACCAAAAGTATTAAAATATCATATTACGGTATTGATTTATGGATAGAACCGAATGTACTTACGTACACATTTGGATTCGTTCGAATGATACATTATACACGATTATAAAGCCATAGAGATTTTATTTCAGTATATAGTATATAAAGACGAGAGAAAATTTGTTTTTCCAATCAACGATCCAATTTCTAAAAATATCAAACATTAATGGAAATAAAATATCAAAACCCCACTGATATATTGTTCCATTTAATATTTCCACCCATAATTTTTATCCTAAATGCAAAAGCACTGATTTAATATACATTCGATGCTATTCGTCGATGATGACGATACGATGATGATGATGATGGGTATATGTGTGCAGAACATAAATCGGGGAATGGAAAATTGGTATAGTTGATTATTCACTCGTGCGTTATATTTAATTATTTGGCTGATATCAAAATATATTGAAATTCATACCTAAACACGTAGGCATCCTTAAAGGCCAATATTTGGTTTTGTTTGTGGGTGGTATATAAATTTTACATGAATTTATGATGAAAAACAATAAAGGTAATATGATTGATCAAAAAAGTATGCCAACATGTTTAATAGTGATTATAGATAACTTTTCGACACATTCATTTTATGTCTATATTGCGCAATAACATAGACAAAAAAAAATATCTTTTACCCTTATTATGAAACAGAACGCATACCGTAAATTTAGAATAACATATCTGCTATTCACGTTAAAGGAATGAATAACATTTATTCCAATTTCATTTTTCTAAGCACGATTTCTATTGTAAAAAAAACTTAGAGGTTAAACGACACCGATTATTTATACATAGGCTCCCTGATATTGATTCAGCATGTCCACCATAAAATCAATATTAAGTTCAATAAAGTTTACGACACAATTTTAAATTAATTATTTCTCTGCCATACACACAACATGAAAAAACGAAATTTTACAACTCATAAATAATTGTATATGCTTTCATTCATTCTTAGTAGTCGAAAATCCGATAACAAATCATTATCTCCCATGGGAAAAATCGTCGTTTTACATGGAGGGGGTCGTTTGTTGTCAATGTAAATTTATCATTTTGTGCTCTGTCATTTTTATTACTATTTTAAATAAACGTTTATATAGGGAAAGGTTTTCGCCCAATGAGGGAAACTATCGCTCCCATTTGATTTATAAATGAAGTGAATTCGGCCCACGCTCAAATGAAATAATGCATGTATATGACAGTCGTCTTGAGCGAAAATTGGAAAAACTTTTTTCAGAAAAAAAGTTAAATTTTGATTTCAATCCAGCCATACTGCCCGATGTCAAATGTATACCACATTAATATAAAATTACACAAAATTTTATGTCGAAATGTGAATATTTCATCTTGTTTTTTATAACAATCCATTTCCTTTCCGTTTATTTTTTTTAACTCATCCTCCAACATCCGTATGCCCTCTGCAACTATACAAACAAATTACATTAAATAAACAAAAAAAATGTTAGACACCACAAAAAATTTTATTTAAATATTAAAAATTATTATAAACTTTTATTGTGTTTAATTTATGTAAATTATAACCATTTTGCTGTTGTGTACATTGCCCTTTTGTTAAATTTAAAAAAAAAAATTATTAAGTTCAATGGAATAAAGAAAAGTTCAAATAATTTGTACCTATGCGATTTTATTTGAATATTTTATTGCCTAGATACTGTTTGTGTCTGTATGTAACAAACGCAAGTCAAAGGGTGGTTAAAAAAATCTAAAGGCGATTAATTTCTTTAGGATTAATATAATTTTAATCCCCTTTTAGGGTATCTCGCATAAATTAAGTAAGAAACGGCATTCGAAAAAATTTGCCACAACGATTATACACATCAAGTGTGGGCAGTACAGGTCGTCTAAGATTACGAATAAGACCTCAGACCAATGAATCCAAAATAATTTGATCAATTTGAATACAAATACAATTAATTTACCTTAGCTGTTTTAAAAACTATGGTCGTCCTGTTCAAATCAGACTCGTCCATGAAACCACTGAAGTTTGACATCTACATATTTAAGATTCAAAAACAAACTTCTAAATGTTTAGCTTTCACATAAAAATGCATTAAATCTTTCTATTGGGCTTAATTCTTCGACCCACATCATAAAAGACCTATATAAAAATAATATAATTTATCGGTACCGATAGTAGCGCAGTATCTGGATCAATCGATAATTATTTCAAAGATCTTGGAAAGTTTCAAATTTTCTTGAAAAATGTTATCTATGTAACTTTACGTAACTCGATGCTATGAAAATCTTGGAAAGCACAAAACAAAAGTCTCGATAAATCACTAATCCTGAAACAAAATGCAACTAAACCCCTTGCAAATTTCTAGGAATATTGAGAAACTAGACTCGTACAATTTCAACCAAGGTCAAATATCCTTAGGATTCAAAAATAATCACGAATCAGTTACGTAAGACTCAACGTCAAACAAGTCTCGAATAACTCATAAATTATCAATTTACCAATCACAATTTTTGTAGCATCTTGAAACGCAAAACCCTGCAAATCTCAGGTAATATCAGATAACTCGAATAGGATCGAATAATCTCGAGAAGTTCGGATAACCTCGAATAATCTTCTCGAATAAACATCTCTCCCATAAATAACTGGAAAACCTTGAATAATCTCGAAAATGGTGTTTAATGTTGGTATAATAATTTCGATGCCAAGCAACTTTAACGCTAATCGAAAAAATATCACAATGTCGTATTTCAAGAACAACGCCTCACTCCCATGCTAAGTGTAATTCAATCTACACTAAACTAAAATAATCTCGAAAATTCTATTAAAAATCTCTCGAGACTCCTGGAAGTCAATTATGGAAAAGTTTATTATGAGAGTTTTGTTTTTTTTCGAAATCGATGTAAGATATTTCGGCTTCTCAAAACTTGTAGGTCGAAATAGAATTACAATAAATAAACAACTTTCTGTGAAATTGAAGTGCAACAGGCTAATTGATATTTCATTTAATTTCGAAAAAAATGTAATACTGTAAAAGCAACATAAAATATTATAAAATATACATAGAAACATTTCGAAAATATCAAAACTTGAAATTTTCTCGATTACTTTGAAATTGGGATCAGAATAATTAACCCAAAATCGGGGCGATCGTCGAAGCTAACTTGAATTTATTTCCATATCATTTCAAGAAAAGTATGATCAGGATCTGATCAAATAGACGTTAATTGTTTTAATAACTAAAATCTACAAAGTTTATTAATATCAAACTTATGCAATTTTGAACATTATTTTTTGACACTTTTAATATTAAAATTGAACTAAATCAATCAAGTATAGAAAAGCCATACTTTACATTATGTATGGATAGCATTTTGTGTTGAATTGAATAATATTTCCATATCCAATCTCAAACTTATAAACCTGCTACTAGAGGCACTTTCTATACTTTTGAATATTGCTTATCGATTTATTGTTTTATTTTCATATACAGCCAGAGCCTTCTAGAGTACACAGTCATAATAATACGTTTTCAATGAAAACAGCAAAAACTTTATAAAATATTTATATAAATGTTTTCTACATATCTTTAATAACAATATACAAGAAGGCTATGGGAGAGGGTATTAAAATTAAATTACATATTTCTAAAATATTGTTTGCGAACTTTTATTTTGAAAATTACATCAAAGTTGGCTCTGACGAAGTAAAATAGTACTAATGCTGTGTGCCTTAATCGACTAAACTAACTAAACTAAAAAAAATGGAAGCTTCTGCTATTGTTTCATAGGCGGCAACCGAAAAGTCAATTTACGAGCTTACTTTTCAATGACTTTTCATTTATACTGTAACAAGTGAACATAAAAATCAAAAATAAAATAAAACGGATCAGGGAAAAATAAAAATAAAAATGGAGAAACGCCATTACTTAATTCGCTGTAAGTTATAATTTACAAATTTATTTCAATAAATGAAATTTATTAAATTTTTTTTATGTATTTGTACAGGGACACAAGATGAAACAGAGAGATTTATTTTGACCCATATTAAACTAGAGGGTTTATTTACTGGGAAATTTTACGACGTAAAATCAAGTTGGGAGGTTCTCGCTCGACCAATAGTTCGCATATGACATTTAAAAAGTCAGCCGTTACTCTTAAATGCTGTCTTATAAATCGGTTATTATTCGACATAATTCCTTGAAAAATTGTAGAATTATATGAAGAGATTTCGTGGAAGCTGCAATTTAAAGCAAAAAAAATATTGAACAACATAACATAACCTCGTAAATATATTGTGTTGTAAATTACTTTGGTTCGATATTTCCGTTTTTTTCTTGAATTCTGTTTGCTTAAAAGACGTTTATAATACATCAGAAGTGTATTGGTAAATAAAAAATGCGGCAATATCATGAATAATTTTTTTTTTTTTTTTTTTTTAAATTTTACATTGGGTATTTTCCTTGTTTATTGGCGATTAAATTTAGTTTAGTGTAAGTTGAGGCACAGACAGAGACTTTTATACTAACGCCATCTATTTAAATATTGCATTAACTAACTCGTCGTACTTTAGTTAGTTAGTTTAGTCGATTAAGGCACACAGCATAATTAGCTAAATTTATCTTTAGTTTTACTAGTGTACGTCAGATGTCTAACTTGTTTAAAGAAAAATAAGAAAAAAAAATTATTTAATCACAAAATTATCACACGTTCCTAATATTTTGTGAATTTGTTTTGCTTTTCCTACAATTTTTGAAGTTGAAATTTCCCCAGGTGGTAATTTTTGGTTTGATTTTACCAAATTTGTACTGCCATCACTGCCATTTATGTAATATCTATTGACTTAGTGACCACACAGAATGTTGTTATTATGAACATTTTATAAATTTTGGTTTAAAAAACCAATTATTACAAGAAAATAAAAACAACTTTCTTAAATGATGCTCCTTATATTATGTTGAAATAAAAAACATTTATAAAAATATGTCAGAGATAATACCATAATTAAGAATTTGTAACATTTTCATTTAAAAATTTGTCTTAGGAAAAAAAAATGATTGCCCATATGTTTTTTGTGTTTTATTATGGAAAGTTTGTTTTTTTATAAAAGCTTCGTCCATTTGTTAATTTTTATGATAATATTTTTAAAAATAGGTTAATACACTTAAAATATAATATTGATGAACGCCATTTTATATTAAAACATCTTATACGATCTCTTAATTTTACTTTCTTAATATTTTGCCCGTTCTGAGCTTGCTACGGATGAGGACTATTTCCACAGTGAATAGAATAATAGTAATTAGCTTGTTGTGTTTAAATTAAAGAGTTTGTTTGTGAAGTTAGCAAGACGTCGTTCCTAGTAATTCTATGCGTTGCAAGATGAGTTTGAGCCTGCTTTGTCGTGCAGAAGTTAAGCCCTTTTATAGACTACTAAATACTATACATTACTATTTTAGTATAATTTTGGTTTCCACCGTTAGATATGGTTTGTTTCTGATAATTCTGGTGTCCACAAACACATAAAATTTACTATTGAACAATTAATTTTCACTGATTTATCTTTTAATGATTTTATTGAGTATCACTGTATACTTTAATTTTCAAAGATTAATTATCGAATAATATTACCAATTACTAACTTAGTTATCTCTTATTATATAATGGTTGTAGTATTTAATTTTGTAAGCTTTACATTTTTTTTTGTACGCCTAGAGTTATGCTATTGTGAGTTTTATTTTAATGCAAGCTTTATTATTTTATTTACGCCTAGCTGTTCGTGGTTTAAATATATTGTAGTGGATAACTAATAATTCATAATAATTTTCAACCATTGACAGATAAATATTCAGGAACTTTGATACCTATTTCTACAAAAACCTGAAATCAATCAACTTGTATTGTGTAAACAAATTTCGTAACTGTGATGTTTTTAATCATTCTTCAAACCGAAAACAACATGTATTAGATAATAACATTAGTAAAAACTTAAAAAAAAATTTTTTTTGAAAAGGGTCTCCCAATCTTGGTTTCTGTTATATTTACGTATGCTACAAAATCAACCGATAAAAAATTTTTTAGTTTAGTATTTTTTTTATATAAATTTTGAACTTTTGACCAAACCACTCACTACTTTCCTTGTTACATATTTATGGTTATTTTATATAACCTAGAATTCGAAATGTTAATCTTGGTTTCTTTCTTCTAGTTGGCAAACAACTTTATCAACGAAGTGCATTAATGGAAAATGATTTATGGTAGACTATAAACTGTTTATGCAAAATAATTCTTTTTTTGTGAAATTATATTCGACTTCTAAGTTCTAATGACCGCTTCAATTTACAATTTTAATTTTCGTTGAATGAATAAATTATGATAATAGAATTTTGTTTATCAAATTTTCATAACTATTCCATTTTATTGTATATTTGCAACCCTCGAGCTTTTTGTAATATTCACCATTTGTATATATGTAAGTATATACAGATATAAATGTATAGAGACTTATATTCAAAAAACAGAGTTAACTCGAAATACATAAAATTTTCTAATCGTTGTTATTGTGACGACAAAAAATAATAAAATTTTAAGATCATTAGTTTTATTGTTGTTTAAGCGTATAAGAAGATTGAAATTTTATTCAAATTTTATCCGATTTTTGTTTTATTTCTGTTTATGTATAAAAAGTTCTGTTTGTGCTTTCGTTTTTTTTTTTTTTGTTAAAAATGATAACACCCACTTAGAAAATCGATACGAAAATTGATTTTGGTTTATTAAAAATTATTTAAATCAAATTTCTAAATATTATTTACGATGAATGGATTTGTCTAATAATGCATTTAACTAACTTTTATAATAGCTTCATGAATTTTAATATCTTTATATGCTTTTAATGCTATTATGTTTCTTATTCTTATATTCGGTACCTATCTGAGAATCTCATGACTATTAAGTGAGAACGTAATGTTTTATTTTATTGTGGTTAAAGGGGTTTTATTAGTTAATGTTTATATTAGAATGGAATAAAGTTTCTAAAGGTGGCGTAATTACATTTCTGTAATGACACCAATGCTTCCTACGTCTTCTTATATAAAATAAGAAGAACTCCGAATTGGTTATACGATATAATTAAGTATTCAACGAAGAGAACGTTACTGCAACTTTTTGTTGTAAATTTAACTATTTCTGATGTAACATTAACAAAAGGAATAACAGTTGAGATCTCTTCTTAGCATATTTGGGCAAGGATAATTTGTTTGCATAAAGCTCAAATATTTACTGTTGCCGATGAAGTTGTAGCGTCAAAATCATTCTACGGTCTAACAGTTCTAGTATCCTGAACTTGTTTTAATAGATCTTAAACGTTCAAAAACATCCAAAATATCTGTTCAGCTTTAGATAAACCTTTTGCCTAGGTTTGTCGCAATCAATGACATATACATGTTACATAAGTGACTCAGGCCTGATATTTTATACCCTATTAGTGATTTTTCATCGTTATTGTCTTAATAGCTCAATTGTCTTTGCAGGGTTAACATTACGTAAAACGCATTTGGGCGCACGGACTATTGTTTCTCTTACATTCGCTTATCGTTTCGGGTGGCCACTTAGCGGGTATTTTCGGATTCGTATTGTTCTCCGCTAGCAGTCACTAATATTCACTTTGGTTGGCTTCTGTATAGGATTTTAAATTTTGACAAATTCTAAGTTTATTTTTTCGGTTTATCATAACGAGATGAAATAACGAGGTTAGAGTAATGCCGTCACTATTAATTCAAAAGTTATCTCAATTAAACCGGCGTACGGCGAAATCAAATTAGGAGGACGGACGAAGAAGCTTACCCGTAAACGGTCCAAATGGTGGCCATTAATGAAATGTCCATCGGTAAAAGATGTTTTATTATAATTCCAATCATTTTTCTTTATGGAAACACATAGATACGCGCGAGGGGTAGCTATACTTATTTTGATTTTATTTTTAACAGTCATTTATTGGTATATTACGCTTAAAAACATAGAGGGTCGTAATGAAAGAAAAATTATAAGCTTTTGGGTTTTAAAAGTGCTTGTTTAGTTATGGCAGAAAAAATCATGATGCTTAGTTATGGGGCCTAATATTTGCTATACAGACGATCGCTTTTTAAAGACTGTGAAAAATAAAATACAAATCATTATACATAGCTACCTGCTCAATGGATGTATCTGTTTGCTCCCATAATGAAAAATGTTTGAAATTAAAAGATCTTGTTACCGTCACATGTTTCATTAATGGTCACCACTTGGACCCAGCTTCATTCAAAAATGTTAAGCATCTTTAGCTTTAATATTTAACGCCATTGCACCGAAGTGTTAAGGCTTGCATAAAATGTATCTTTCCTTTTCATGAACTATAAAAACTACTTAATAAGTACCACTTATTAGTTTCGCAGATATACAAACGTTCGAAATGTGGCCTGGATTAAACTCCGTCAAACGTCAAAAAACGTAACTCTACGTAATAAAAAATTATTTAGCATCAAATAATGTTCATTTCCTAGAACTGTTTTGTAAACCAGGTGTTTTTTGCCTTGAAAGTTCAATAAAAGCATTATTATAGAATTAAATTTCGATAAATTTCAACTATATATCGTCGGCCTAACGTATCTGACATTTTTTCGAAAATTCTTTATTGGTACTAAATGTTTCGTCAAGAGAAACTCTGTCTGAATTTTCCACCCGCGTTGGTTCACCGTTAGCACGGCGATGTCGTCCTAACAGTCAATTAACGTGGGTGCAGGAATTCAGGTGCAGTTTCTCACGACGAACATTTTAGTATCAGAGATGAGTTTTCGAGAAAATGTCAGTTACGTTAATTCACAGTTAGGCCGACGATTATATAGTATTTGTAATAATGTGGACTAAAAATTTAAAGTAAAGCTAAAAACTTAGGCGTAACTAGAGATCCCTACTTCCTGATAAATTTCAATTTTGTTTCCTGACGAATTTTATTTCTCGATAATTCGGGAGTTTCGAAGTTTCTTCTCGAGTATCTCAAGTTCAACGTTCGGTGGTCACGGTTGCTTTAGCATTTGATGTCGCCAGACATATGTAGTAATGCTGGACTAGATCTGTTTTCTTTTACGTAATGTAGCATTTTGATTTACAGTAAAATTAAAAAAAGAAGCAACTTGCAGAATGATCTGCATGGCCTGCAAATTACATATAATTTATTCGATATAAACCAGTGTTTTCTAATTTCGATGCATGCAGAATTATGCAATCTGTTTCCAACATTAGATTGTGTAACCTACGATAAATATTTTTAGTACCAAATTTTGACATTAATTTGAAAAAAAACCGCACACACTCAATTATCACGGTATTTTGGTGTGTCAATTTTTCACACCTGGAGAGTAAGTTAAACGTTCGGTGGTCATACTGGTATTAATGCTGGAAACAATTTTTATTCTTTAATTTTCTCATTTAACTGTTTTTACTGTGTTGATAGAAAATAGAAAATTTTTGCCAATTGCCGTAATTGAGGGTAAAAATTAAAAAATTTCTGGCAAAATAATGCATCTCATTCATAGAACAAAATAGTAATTAGAATTAAGTATAAATGAAATTTAATGCCAAACCGCTTATAGGACATGTGTTTTGAATGTAGATGCGTGCAGTAATTTTGCACAGCTATTTCCCACACTAAACAAGTAATAAGAAAAGCGCAGTGTTTAATTCGCAATTTTAAACATCAGTGGCTTGCTGATAAAGGTTTTTTAATAATTTGTTTACAAATGCGTGTTTTATTATGCGTGCGATATTGTTTTTGACATTTCTTTTACATGTTCGATAAATGTTTCTTTAAAATTTCTCCCAGACTGGCCAATATAAAATGTATCTCAACCATCAAATTTCAATTTGTATACTCCTGGTAGAAGTCATTCTTTGTTCGTGTTGCCTCGTTTTCCTTGTAAAATTAGATTTTAAAAATTGGCAAAGAGCTAGTTGGCTTGAAGCCATGTTTTGAAATGAAAATATTTTTTGTTATTCAGTTTCTGGAATAATGAAGTAATAATAACTTTTTAGGTTATTTTATATTTCGTAATTCTTTAAACTAGTTTGAACAGCATGCTTCGATTATTCAACATGTTACTCCAAAATTAAATCAAGCTGGTATAGCAGTTGATACTATCATCGCATGTGATTAAAATACCTTAAACAATTCAATAACTCAACCACGTTGCTACTTTTATAAACATCTGTGATACTTGTATATACGCTACCTATAAATCTAAACATGCCACCCCCTCATATCCCGCAAAAATTCGATAAAATACAAATTACAAATGTCACATGCGATGCGATACATAATGATGATAACGAGACATTTCAGAAAAATTGAACATCCCGTCTCTCTAGATATGTTCACATTATTTTTTCACGTTTTTTAAACATTTAAAAAAAATGAAGTAACAAGTGAAAATGTTATCAAATGAATATAAGTACGTAAATACCATCTTTAGCATCCAAATATAAATGTATATAAGAAAAAGAAAATGATAACATTAAGATAAGAGGAATTTAGTGACAGCGCGAACATGATAGGGGAACATACATACATACACACACACACACATACGAACAGATATTTACCGAAAAATATTAAATTATATGCCAGCATAAAAAAAAAAAATATAAATTACAAAAACTTTTTGCTAAACGATATTTAAAAATGTAATATGAAAAGTGGAAAATTTGCATAAAATTTTACTTTTTTATGTACGCTCGTCGCGTTAGATTTGATATGCAGGGGATGAGACAAACTTTTCCTTCCAACTGATGTATTTTCGGTAAGAAATTCGTGAAAAACAAGTTTTTAAGCGAAATAATGTTATGTATATCACTTAGATGTTAAATTTTCATCCTTAATATTATGAAGTTATAAAAAAAGGTCAACACATAAATAGAGCATAATCCCGTCTAATATATTTACATAAATATTATATAAAGTTTACCTATTAATATTGCAATTTTTATCCGCATACATCATCCCTGTATATAAGCATAAATGACGTATGTGAAGATGATTAAAGCGTAAGTTTAATGCTCGAGAGATTGAATAGGAAAATCTAGCTATCTATAGAAAATGCTTGGTATAATAACAAAAAAAAAAATGTTTCCTTTAAGCTAAAAACATTTCACAATTTATTTGCATTATAAATCCAACAGGAAAAACTTGTAATTTTCTTCTATTCATTGTGTTTAAACTGTGTAGCATTTTTATTCTATATATTTACTGCTTAAACACAAAATTTGCCTGTTTATCATAAATAGATTTTTTTTTTATCTGCTATATTGTGTACGTACAACGAAAAGATTATGTACTCTGCAACAATTCCGTGTAGGGGTTTTGATTCTGATATCTTTTATCCAATAAAATGAATGCAAATTACGTATATATGGAAAACGAAATCCAAAGAAAATCTAGAATATTTAAGATGTCACATTGTAAAGAAATAATTAATGTAATAATCAACATCAATAAAACAATACTGATGTGCAAATTTGTTTTATAAATCTTTTCAGGACTTCAACATGCTGCATCGCTAGGAAACCTAGAAGCATCGTCAAGGGTATATAAACATAATAAAACATGAAAAACTAAAATTAAAATAAAAAAATTTCATTTAATTTTGATTTTAATAAAATTATTAATTTTTAATTAATTTGTGTTTTATTTATGTTTATTTTTTTAATTTTCTCTCGATTTTTTATTAAACAGTTTTCTCGTCGTTGTTTATTGTTAAAAAAAAAAATAAATCAATCAATAATTGGGAAAAACTCTTGTAGAAAATTTTAAATCATTAAATTTTTATTTTCTCTCTATATTTCTTGAATTTTTCACAAATTTTCCGTTTTTTTTTTTTTTTTTTTAATAATCATTTATTGGATTTTAATTTTTGTTTATTAAATTCTATTTTTAAAATTAATCGACCAAAACTAATAACAAAAAAAAAAATTCAAAAACCATAAAATACAGGCAAATACACTACAGCCAACAAGAAGTTGTGAATCTGAAGATGAAAATATGGGTCGGAAAAGTGCACGCCCTCATTATTCAGGGCATTTTCCAAAGACATCGGTTTATTCGAAAGGAGATATTCGAGAACAAGTAAATAATCAAATATGAATTAAACCAAAATGAATTATTAATTATTAAACCGCGTAATTAATTTAATTTTTTTGTTTAGTTTTACTGCCAATTAATATCTATATAGAGTTTAATTTTGTGTTTTAGTTTAATTTTAGTTTTATGCATATTTTACAAAAAATCATTTCTTGATTAAATAGATGAAATAAACCGATTTTTTTTTTTTTTTAATGGAAACAAAAATGAGACATTTTATGACGTTGTCTCATTAATTGTCAAAAAATATATACACTCGAAATTGAAACGGCTTATTGGTCAACTCAAATATAATTTTATTTAACTCTAATTTTATTTCATCATCATGTAAAAATCATCTTAATATCACACACCTTAAAATTTGCTGTTTGATTATCTTAAATTTTATCGGTTATATACCTATATACTTACATATTACACTTAGTCGTATAGAAGCACTGAAAAAATGTGATTCCTTTCAACATAATAGAGATAAAAATCGTTTACCTTGCACGTAATGTAGAAGAATAAAAATAAAATTATATGCGTGTGATAACAAAAAGCTTTTCTATATCTTTATTTTCATTTTATTTAGTTTCGTTATTTTTATTTATGATTTTAACTTTAAGGGAAACGATGAAACCGAAAGTAATATAAAATTAGGCGTGTGTGATTGTCTAAAATGAACAGTGAACATAAAAAAAACTACGGAACAAGCACATTATATGGGAAGGCAATAAGATTTAATCAATGACTCTTTTACACACGCAATACAATAAATTAATTTGTTTACATTTTTTGGATGCTTGTCGTTTTGTTGTTTTAATGGTAAGTAACAAGCCTACATTTTTGGCTGAATATTATTTTGAATCAGGCGGTTAAAAATTGAATTAAATTCAACGACCATCAGATAATAATAAAAACGTTAACAACGCAGATTATATCCGATTTACATTCAACGACATTCAACGTCTGCAAAAAAAAAGTTAAAGTGTGGCATTGAAAAAACCATGAAGGCAAAACGAAAAAGAAATAAACATATGATGACAACGATTTGTGTATAAAAAAAAAATTGTCATCTAGCATGTGTAAAACGTGTGAAATACAATATTAAAACATCCTGCAAATAAACAACTGACACCCCATATGATTCTCTGATTACTACGAATAAGCATCGGACCGGATACCGTCCCTACAGAAAGCTGTATCATATTAATGAAAGCATATGCAAACTGTTTAAACTCTTTCCTCAATCGAACTGTTGGAATGGTTCGATCATCGTCAAATTGATTACCGAGGGTTTATTCCTAGTTTTGGCTCAAAATTTCTTTCCCCCCACAAAAATCCTTTCTGGGAATAGTATCGTAAAAGGAATCGAATAGACCGGAATTTTATATTCAATAATCGAAATGACATTATCTGGTGTGCATGTAAAATGAAAATAATGATTTGTGCCCTAATGAAAATATTCACTAATCAAAATATTCAAATTTTTAAATAAATAATTTATTCAGTTAGCCGTATAATCTAAAAATTACCCCTGATGTGTTTCATGGTAGGGGTGGGAGGTTCTATGTGTTTAGCAGAAGATAAATAATTAGTTATTTGGTATATAATTAATTCAGACAAAGCTATAAATATATTTTATTTTAGTTGATAAAATTAGTTTAATTCAATTTGGACTTAAAAATACAAAAATTAAAATAAAACCATTAACATTCCCAATTTTATTAATGTTTCGCCCTTAAAAATTCATTCTTTTATTTTCTCATTATCAAAATTAATTTTATTTATTTATTTGCTTATCACTAATTAATTATCATCTTATAATACATAGCAATAATATAATTATACAAAAAATAATAAAAACATTAATATTAATTGGTTTGGTGCTTTTGCTATTTAATTTTAATTATTTTCTGTTGTTTTGTTGTACTGAAATTAAAAATTTTAAGAATTTTTTTTTATTTTTTGTGGCTAATTTTATTTTTCCCATCTTTACTTTTCCATAAATAATAAAAAATTGTGTTGTTTGTGTTTCGTTGACAACAGAAAATAGTTTATTAATTGTAAACAACGACGAGATATTTATTTGGAATATTAATGAGATTGGAAATTGGCTTTAAAAAACAAAAAAGAAGATTAATTGTCTTTTCGGGCACAATAGATTTGTAATACGGAGAGATAAGAAATGTATTTCGATTGACATGAGAGTTATAATTAATTTAGGGAAAATATTTTATGAATAATGCAGTCATTAGGGAAAACAATAGAATGGCGCATTTCTCATTTTTTTGTTTTTTAAGTAATTAATGATTGATGTGTGTGACAATTTTCACAGATCCTTACTGTAAGCCTTTAACTGGAGCTTACCTTAATTACCACATCCATAGTAGTCGATAAAACTCCATTAAATAACAAAATCAGAATATTTGGAAACAGATGAAAAGGCTCAAGAAATCATCATTCGTTGTTTGGCTAATAGCCATCTAATTGAATTTGATAATTTACAATAACAACTGCGATAGCTAATTTCTCAGTTGGAATTCGTCGAATGGAACGTGATGGAAGTGAAATTCAGTTCCATTTTAAAGTTGTTCTAGGTTTATAGGTCGGCTGTTTGAAATTTTTAATTATTTTGATTATATTTTACTTTCTTTTCGTTAGTAAAATAAAGTTTTAATATACATGAAAATTTTCGACCTTGAGATTTTGGGGGATTTACCCGTTTTGGGGTCCTGAGTCCAAACAATTATTTTGACCAAATATTTGCAAATATCTCAAAAATATAAAATTTACAATAATACTATGAAACTATAAAAAATTAAATTTAAATTGTGCGAAATTTGCACCCCATTTGCAACACAGCCCATTTTTTAATGTTTAGCAAGTGGTATAGCCGTAAAGAAATCTGTATGCCAATATTTTATTTTTGAAATAAAATTTGTAATTCACAACATAAAATTTCAAAATACTACTAACCTTTAAAAAAAAAATCGAATTCCAAACAAATATTGGATTGGCTATTTTATTAATCCGAAATTGAATAACCATTCCAAATCCAATTCGTTGGCAAATAAAATACGACTAAGACGTATCTTTTATTAAAATTGGCTGGAATCTGGAAGTTGTCTTGACCTACAAATTTTTATTTAAGCCCATGAGAAGTGCACTATAGAACTCGATAAACTAGAAATACAAAAATTCTTTGAATGTTTTGTACTATAGTTAATGTCGTTTTCCACACTCTAAAGCTACTCTGCTGAAATTGACGGAACAGCAAATTACTCTACATGCTATTATAGAATATGTCAAAAAACTGTCATTTTAACAACTCTTTTGAAAAAATTGAATTACAGCGTCAAGTCATAGCAATACCAATAAATCTCAGTTCCTTTTTAGTGTAAACAGATCTTTCTAGAGTATTTAGAGCTATTACAGCTCGTGATAGTTTTATAGATAGTTTTTTGCCGTGATAGGCAGGAGAAATAAAAAAAAACCCCAAAAAAATGGAACAAAATAATAAGTGAAATCAACAGTCAAAATCTAAATAACATTGAAGACCTGGAACAATTCCTGGGAATACTGATAAAGGAAAACAAGGCCGAGACAAAAGGGAAAAAAACATTCAAATATGAAACACAAACGTTGATGGAACGAACACATACGAAGACAATGGGAGCAGCAAGAAAACGCCACTGATTTATAACTCATGGATAACATGGATGCACAAAAACTATGGTATGAAAAAGAAAACTAAAAATCGTTCTTAGTGTGCGACAGAGAAAGTAAAAATTAATCTGCCTTGTCTAAAATTTCGAATTTTCGAAAATCAAATTCAAATTTAGTTAAAAACGCGTCTAAGTAAAAACACAAGATAAAATGAATATGCAGTTACATCCACACCCACTTACACCATCCAATGGAACTTGACCAAGATTATTGTGTGAATGGATTTCCATTTTTTCACTATTTTGTGTGCTTTTGTTACTTTGTAAAATTTTTTTATATAAAAAAGAAAAATTCTTTATTATTATTTATTTTTATTATTTTAATATTTTTATCTTCCTTATAGTAACAATCTGTTTTATTTTTTTAAAAAAATCGATTTCGGATGCTTTCGCCTTCCTTTCTCAATTTTTAGTTTAATATTATTCCTCAATTTTTAGAATAATATTAAACTAAAAATTGAGAAAGGAAGGCGAAAGCATCCGAAATCGATTTTTTTAAAAAAATAAAACAGATTGTTACTATAAGGAAGATAAAAATATTAAAATAATAAAAATAAATAATAATAAAGAATTTTTCTTTTTTATATAAAAAAATTTGACCAAGATGCATGATAGCTAGTAAAGTAACCATATCAATTATTAATGCAATTTAATATTTTTGATACAATTGATTGTTTATTTGAAACGGAAATAGTAAAATAAATAAAATAACTATAAATCTTAAAATCAATTAATTTAAATGTTTGTATCATATTAGCACACCTTACAAATAATAAGTAATCAGCACAAATTATTAATTTATTTATTTTATGTGTATCTTAACAAAATGTGTAAACTGGTCGAGAATATCACAATTATGTATGTATATAAAATATAATTGAAAAATATAACAACCAAGATTGCGGCCATACACATCAAAATATTTGTAATTCTTTTTCCAAAATATTATCGTGACCAAAACAACCGAAACAGCCACCTAAATTCCCTTTTTCATATTAACCACCTATAAATTCTTATTGACGATTGGCAAAGTTGGAAAAGCGCCTTAAATGGACAAAAATGGAATGTGATACCATACAACAAAAAAAAATTTGTTATATGAAAATAGTGCCTATTTAATTTAAATTAGTATATTTTAAAATTTTAGTGTAAAGTTATGATACTCGTATATTTCATTGATTTGGTACCACTTTATAGTTTTAAATGTCAGAAATGTGTGCTTAAAAATTGCAGTTTTTTGATATTAATGTAGTGGTTGTAGTACCACATCATACAAATGTTTTCAAAATATTTATAGTTAAGAAAATACATATTTAGTGACCCATTTATTGTGAATTTAACAAAAAATTTCTCCAATTTTTACGCACATTTTTCTGGCATTAAAAATTTTAAAATTGTAACAAATGAATCAAATTTAGATTTATAGATCGCCGTACAGTTCCGAAAAATTTTATCGAATGAAAAAAACAAATTTCTTATTTGCCTTTATTTGATTTCATATTAAAATCTAACGACATCTAATTTAAAAGAATTAAAAAAATAGTGACATTTCTAAGAAATAATCTGTCATGATCTGTGGCGTCGCTTAAAATTTAAATCATTCCAAAAAGATAAAATTACATACACCTTTAAAAGAGTACAAAATTCGCGTAAAAATTTATTATATAGTGTGAGGAGAACTCACTGATGATAAAGAAAAAAGAGGAAAAACGGGAAAACTAAACAAGTTGGTGTTGTGCCAAAATACTTAAGCCAATAACCGAGCTAAAATCCATCGCAGGGAACGACTAAACAATATATACTATTTATACGTTCTTATATTTAAATAAAGTTAAATAAAAATTACCGCCTTGGAAAAAATTATTTATTGTGCCCGTCATACCACTGCTGCCACGCTAGAAGGGTCCAATTAGATAAAGATTATGGGTATAACCAAACGAGGCCCATATATTTCTGTTTCGCTTTACATCTTCTATTCTCAATATCTTCTATTCTTCTATACTTTTGTATGAAAATTATTAAATGTCAAAATAGAAGGAAAAAATAGAAGAATTGCTATTCCACATTTAAAAAAGCAAATTTTTTGATTTTTTCGCTTAGAAGACTTTTACTAAAAATAGAAAACATACATATGCGACTTTTATGATAAGAAGAAATATTTTTTCTCGATTTGTATCAAAAGTGGGTTGAGTTCTTATATGATTGTGTTTTCGTTTCCGTCTTTTCTAATTAAATCAAAAAATCTATTTAAAAAATTGAGATGTGGCCAACACACGACTTTCTTTTACGAACAGAGAATTTTGAGAAATTTGATTTTTTCTTAATTTTTTTTTTAATTTTTTTATTTTTATTTTTATTTGTTTTTAATTTTTGGAAACATTTTGTATTAAGTAGTTTTTTGTAAACCTTATACTTTTTAAGATATTTGCAAAATAAATTTTCTGGACCAAGGGAGTGGCCACTTCCGGTTAGCCGATTTGGAATAAAATTCACTGGGACCTTCCAATTTATCAAAAAAGCTTAAATCTGAAGTTTCAGTTCGATTGGTTAAACCATCTGGGCTGTAGAGAGGACACAGACAGACTGACAGACTGACAGACTGACAGACTGACAGACTGACAGACTGACAGACTGACAGACAGACAGACAGACACCATTTCGAAACCCACTTTTTCGGACTCAGGGAACCTCAAAACAAATAAATTTCTAAAAATCTCAAGGTCCAAAATTTTCATGATTACTATACTTTATTTTACTAGAGTAAAAGAAAGTAAAAATGGATTTTTATTTAATGCAAAATTAAAGAAATCGCCAAAAGCACATTACTACGTAAGGAAATTTATTAATTGTTTAAAAAAATTTAATTAAATATAGATTTTAGACAAAAACTAGAAATGAGACTGAAGAACATAAGAATGAACGAAAATCCTTTTGAGCTTCCTGAAAGTGTATTCCACAAATATTTCGTTTGCAAAAGGGAAATGTTGTGACATTGATATCTGAGTTAGCAGAAAAATCTCGCTTCCACTCAATACCATTTAAATTACAAGTTTGTATGAATTATTTTAAAATGCAAATAGAAGGTATACATATATCTGAGTCTTATTTCTTAGGTGCTAGCTACTTTAAATTTTTATGGGCAAGGGAGCTATCAAGCTTCCATTGGTAGCAACAATGTGTTGGGCCTGTCACAACCTAGTATTTCTAGGTGTATAGAAAATGTATCTTGCTTATTTAAAAAATATTTATCACAAATTCACAGCTGCTGCTTTTTGGTAATAAAAATTTTTGACGTTTACATCAAATAGAAGAAAAAAATTCGATTTGGAACTTTCGTTAATAAAAATAGAAGATTAGAATCCCACTGCTACACTGAAAAAAATCCAATGTAGACACAAGCTGCATTAATAGTAAGAAAACTTCGTTAAAACTGAGCCGATACGACCCTTCGTTAATAGAACGAAAATCATACGTTAATATAGTGAAACAGATAAAATTTTTTATTTTAATCTTGACTACTAACGTTCTAGTATTTATGATTTGATTCATATAAGATACGAAAAACGCTATAATTTTAATGCAGCTAATAGCATTAGTGGATGAATAGGTTCTTATTATTAACGTAAGAAATAGAAGATAAGATGAAATTTTTCATAATACTAATGAAATGGTAAATTACATTAACGAGTAAATTCATACATTTAAGTTAGAAATTCATTATTCATATGTAGGAAGAATAGAGTGGACAGTGGTTATGAATAATTCACAAATATGATGATTATTTTCATAAATATATTGAAAATAATTCATAAAATGCAGGAACGGGTTCATGATTCATAGTAAGAATTCAAATTTTTGTGTTGTTTGATTATTAAATTCGAAAAATCTGTACAGCACAGTTGTAAAGAAATAAAAAACTTAAAATTTCGTTTTGTAATTCCTTTATTTTTTTAGTTTCTTCTTTTTTGTTCTTAAAATGCAGGCAATTTAATTTCATAACAATAAAGTTTAATTTTAATTTTAAATTAAAAAATATAATAGGATTAATAAACGCCATGTTGACAGGTTACATTCGAAATTGTTGATTTCTCCCATTTTCCTTTTGAAATTCGATAGTAATTTGCTATTCTGTAAAATCAATAAATTAAATTACAATCACATGTAGGTACTTTTATTTGCTTATGTTTGTTACCTGATATGATCCAAACAGGTACTGCAAAAGCGAGTTTAATTCATGATTTTCGCCAAGTGTTGCTGGAATATCTTGATTTGCAGGATCGGCAAAATTTGGAATACTGAACATTTTCTTACGGGCGCACTATAATAAAGCAGAGGTATTAGTAACACAATAATAAATCATATAAATTATAAATTTACACATTATTTATACAATGAATTTTAGGGTTTTTCACACAAAAGTGTTTCCGTTTTAATTTCACTGAATAAAAATTAATCATCGATCACAAAAGCGATGATTTTATTTAAGTTCTTATTAAAACGAAAACACGGGCATAAAATACCGTATTTACCTGATTTCCAACACACAAAAATTATTTTAATTTCTCACGATTTTTCAAACTATGTAAATGGTCCTTTCAAGCCGCACGATAATAGTTAATAATAAAGCATATGCAATTTATTTACTTTCGTTGTCCCAATCATGATTCAACTTTACGTAATTTTCGTAGATGCTAGAATAGATTTATCCAATCATTAATAATACGAACAAATTCATATAAATACATTATGTAATTATAAAATTTGATATATTCGGATAAATAAAAATGTAATGGAATCGTTAGGCATATGAATTTATTCGTAATATTCAAGTACTATAGAGCCATCGAGTTCTAGTGCAGTTCTCATGGAAAAAACGGCTATTGTTGAAATCGAAGCTTTTCATATTATTTTAATTTTAATTTTTCCGTTCGCAGAAATTTTGGCCATTTTTACGCCGATAAAAGATATGAATTGCGGTTGTCAAAAAACTCCAAAAAAAATCCAAATAAAAGTAGAATTAAAAATAAACCGACCCTTTTGATGCGTTCGTTTTTTTGCTCAAAAAATATCCGGATATTTTTTTTACGTTGTCATCAGTGAACACTAGGAGTATCATAACCCTAAATTTTGTGCTTATGTAAATAAAAATAAAATTATTATTTGCAAACTTTATATTTTCAAAAGAAAATTCAATTTTAAGAAAATGTATCGAATGAAGTTTCATTGCCGCAGCGATACCCAACGACACAGCAAAATAAAATCGTCGTTCATCGCTAGTTTATATTTTTGCACAAACTATGATTTCCTGTCACTACATAATGATATTATGACACTCACTTGTTTTAATATTTTAAAAAAGGGAATCGGAGAGAGAAAAAGTGTTTGTACAAAATTATTGTACAACACAACATATAGTGCGTTCGTTTGTGGTGAATTAACTGAGTTATCTGAATTAACTGAATTAACCGAAGTGATTTGTGTTCGTTTGGTATACTTCAATTCAGTTAAAAATATTGAGCTACTGATTTATCTGAATAATAATTTTGCTTGGGTAGGTAATTCAGATAATTGTTTTTGTTGTTTTTTGACATTATTTTGTTTTACGCATCGAAGAAGACAGGATGAGATATGTAATGTGACACAAAAAAATAATTGATCCAAGAAAATGGTCGATTAACTTTAAAATTTAATTATTTTATAACACAAGCCAATTACTTTTTAACAATTTGACATTTATCTGAATTGTAGCAAACGAACGACCAATTCACTTCAGTAGCTAAATTATCTGAATATTAACTCAATGATCGGAATCAATTCAGTTAATTCAATATCAATTCAGTTAATTCACCACAAACGAACATGTTAAAAATAATGAAACGTCAAAAAAAGTCGTAGCTCAATTTTTTTTCTAGCCTTTAATCGAGCAATTGTAGCAGAAAATAATTCAATTTTGATTCTTTTTTATTGACATTTAATGTTTGACATGAAAAAAATTGTTGGTTATGTTTCAATTACAATGTCCAAATTGGTTTAAACAAATTTATTTATATTTAAACCTCAAAGAAGTAAGCGAACACGTTTTTTTTGAAAAAAAAATTTATAACACACACCATCGCATACACACCAAAATGTTTGCAATTATTTTTTCAACAAATCCACATATGAACACCAAAAACCAAAGTAAAACTTGGGAAGTTCAATCATTACAAATTGAGTTCGATATTTTTGAATTTTAAGGAGTAGCAATAAATTGAATAGCACTTTTATTAATATGGACAGCTTATCCAAAATTCTAAGATTACAGTTCCAGCGAAAAAAAATCATGATTGAATTGAATAACTTACGATTCTTGAACAACATAATTTGTTGCATTTTAGCTAGCAACTCTGAAATTAAATTCCTAAAATTAAATTCTGGCACTGTTGCAAATTTAAATTAATAACTTGTTTTAGATTTTGAGATGCTGTAGTTTTAAGATTTGTCTATTGTATTAAGCAGCAGTTTGCCGATTTATTCAAATAAATCTTTGATTTAGATTGCTAATCAGTTTTCTGTAAAATTCCAGTCGAATTAAAAACTTTAATTTATGCAATACATAATTCAAAATATTTAAAAAAATATGAACTAAAATTTAAAATGCGATTTCTCCACATTTTGTGCTTTGCAATTATTCACTTTTTTAACACATTTTATAACGTAAAAAAATCATCGAGAAAAACGAAAAAATCAAAGATATATTCCTCAATGTGCCTACTGGCTATAAATATTATATAGATAATAGTCCTCATATGGTCCCCATTTTATTGAACCAGTTGCCAAGCAGAATGAAATAAACATTATCAAAGAATCATAAAGGCCGCCAGAAATAATGATACTTTGTCTGTGTTTCATGATCATAGAATAAATTAATGCTTTTCAATCAAACCGGTTTCTTTTCTAAGTTTAACATAAATATTTTGTTAATTATGTAACAAATTCCACATTTCCCTTATAGTTATTATAATTTATTTGTGATACAGTCCAAAGATGGGTAAAACGCTAAACAATATGATTTTACGACAATTTTGTCAAGAACCTTAGATTATTGTCAAAAACTCTCGAAAAATGTCTGAAAGTGTCAAAAACTGTGATAGCAGTATTGGGAAAAAGAGGAAACAAAATAATATTTTTGTTTCGTGAGCAAATTTTTGAAATATACTTCTAAATTTCGAAAATGTTCAAACTGTTGAAACAGTTCGCGGTCAAAAATTTGTGTTGAAAACAGAGGTATTGAAAGACTGTCATGAACTAAAAACTTCCTTAAAATTACCTTCAACCTTAAATAAAAACAAATTCGATTATGTAATTGTGTTATATCCGAGGAAAATAGTTTCAACAAAAAAAATTTTCTATCCATACAGAATAAAAAAACAAAAACTCTAAAAAAATCGTTTATCACTTGTTATCAACACAAAGTATAAACACACCTGCATACACACAAATAAACACAAATACTAAATAAAGGCCATATTAGATACCAGAACTAACAAATTACAAATTGAATAATTGAGTTGTGAAGTTCATTTTCCTTTTTCGTCGAAAGAACAATAAAACAAAATCCATACAATAACAAGATCAATGGAGGAAAATTTTATTGTTCCGAAATGAAAATTCAAAACAACAATCATTAACCTTATTTTCGTTCATTTTTATTGTGTGTGTATGTATTTACTGTTGTGTATTTTCCTTCTTATGTTGTTATTATTTTATATGTTGGTACCTATGATAAATAAATTCAATGTTAAAGAAACAATAAATGTACATACATACATACAAACATAAATATAAATACAAAAGGAAAATGAATGAAAATTGAAATAAATAAAACCAAATCGTCGTCTAATTTTCTTAATATTCGTGTTACGGCCAAGTCTGTCACAGTTTTTGTAATAACAATGCAAAAAGCAATAAAGAAATGAAACGGAATTCTTATTTAAACAACAATGAGTATTTTTATATGGGTGGTTTTTAGGCTTTTCGAGGACAAATAAAATAGGATCATAATCAACCAATATATTTATAAAGAGATGAATGGTAAATAATTCATTGTGTGGTTATCTAATCATAATTGAACCTATAAGCTAACCTGTTTTATTTCATTGTGATGGAATTTCAAATTTGCGATATACATTGGGAGTGGTTGGTTTACTCGTTTTTCATGAGAAATTAAGGAGAACGAGCTTGTGTCATTATGGCTGATTTTTTTTTTTTTTTTTTTTAGATCCTTTTATTGTATCAATTTTCGATTAACCGCCTATTTAGAAAATATTTTGATACAAGATGTCGTCTCTTATATTGGCTTATACTGAGATGAATAAATTTTAAGAAATATTTGTTGCGAATGTGTAGCGTTAATATTTTATGTCTGCTTTGAATGTTTTTGTTATGGTTTTAAGATATTATTCGATATAGAAGGCATTTGGCGGTGTGGTGTGAAAATGATTTACCTCCGGAATTTTCTAAAACTGATTATTGTATTTATCATGATAGTTATAATCTCATGCTTTCATTATCAATACTATCGAAATAAATATATTTAAGTAAATAAATTATGTGTAAAATATGAAAGCGTGTTTAAATCTTGCAACAACATTTGTAACTCCCAACTTTTTCGCAGTTCACTTTTACCCTCCTACCTTACGCAGTAATACCCAAATCGAGGACTATTTCGTGCCAGCTTATAGCACTGAGACGGAAGGTGAGTCGGCACATGAATTCTGTACTCTCAACAGGAAGTCATAGTTTTGTTCATCGTCATCACCGATCGTAATCAGATGATGAAAATCCTTTTCGTAACCAGCCCCTATCGGAATTCGAACCGCTTAACCACTATGCCGATTGGTCGGTTACTCTAAATGAAATTATCTATACTGTATACGATACAATACTCGAGTAAAACAAAAAATTAGAATTGCCGAGGACCTCAAACCGAACTACAGAATTGTTTGTTTGTTTGCACTGAACAACAACATATGGAAAATCAATACAAGAAATATTTAAACTTATCCATATAGAGCCTTGGCTACAAAGCTGACAGATGAACGTAACGAATGGTATACAGACGAGGACAAAAATGATCGCGCAATCAAAGTGTGCGATGGCCAGAGTTCTTCACCCAATTTGTACGAGGCAGGATATAATGGAAGACCCTAAACACCAGGGGTGTTATTCTTGAACCATTACGAAAATTTGCTTATTGCGAGTTAGTATAAAAGTATTACAAAAATCCTAGTTTTCGTAATACTTTTGCATTAACTCGCAATACGAAAATTTCCGTAATGGTTCAAGAATAGCACCCCAAAGCTTCAAAATAGGGGATGTGGCAAAAATTCTAAAAAAAAAACACCAGTGATCGTAGTAGTGTGATCATTTAATCTCGCCCAAGCTTGTAATTTGACAAAAAATACTCCTCCAGAATTCGTAAAGAGTAACAAACAGCATCTCGGTAACAAAGACGATGTGAAGTAGTAAGGGAACTTCAAAATCTGTGAAAAATACGACAGGATCCGCTAAACCGTGGAATGCCCAGTAATAGGACAATGTCCAAAAACTAAGCCGTAGAACTACCACAAAAAAGTGTAGTAGTATTCCGAAAAACATACTCACAGATTGTACGACAGTGGGAAACAGTAAGTAGCGAGGAAGATGGAAAAAGCTCAATTCTTAGGCTAATTTTGAGGCCTTAAACTTAAGGCTACTAAAACAAGAAAGAAGTCTGGACGCTTTAAATAAGCGCATAAATAAGCAAGAAACAGGAATAAAAATGAGCTGTAGCAACAAATTCCAGAGTTAGAAGAACTAAAACATTAAATCAACAGCAACTTAAGCTATAATCACTGGACTTTTTATTAAAGCACTACCAGAAAAAGGATTACAAAAATTCCAGCAAGTAATCAACATTTAAGCACGTTTCATACGAGCGTAAGATGGCTGAAATGATAATGATTCTAAAACCTAACAAGTGGCCAAGCAAGGTAACATCATACAGGCCGATTTCCCTACTTCTTACAATTTCAAAACTATTTGGAAAGCAACTACATACTCAACAGGTTGAAATCTGCAATATAAGTAAAAAAAACTCATTCCTCCTGACCAATTTGAATTTATAGAGAAACACTCTAGCATAAATCAAATGCACAGAATCACAGATATAATTGAAGATGTTCTTGAAAATTTGTTCAAGTGTATTCTCAGACAAAGTATGGCACCGAGGCCTGGAATATAAACTAGACAAAGATCTGCTGAAGCAGTTTCGATACTTTCGTATAAAACAAGGAGAGGAATATTCCGAACTAAATACAATATTGGCTGGAGTTGCACAAGGAAGTTTTCTCGGCCCAATACTCTGTATACTACCAAGCAGAAAAGGAACAAGTTTTGCAACATTTGCGGATGATACTGCAATCTTAGCAATTGGAGACAACATAGAGGAGCCAACCAGTAAATTACGAAACTAATTCATTGAATAGTTGGACGAAGAAATGGCGCCTTCAACTCAACGAAACTAAATCTGCGCATATAAACTTCACCAAGAAAAATGGTAATTGGTTATAGGTTTGACTGAATTCGCAACGAATTCAACATGCTAAACGAAAATGGAAAGAGCATGTAAAAAGAAAAAGGAAGAGATTAACATTCAACAAAAACATTGATAAAAAGTAAAAATTAGCTTACACACAGAGCAGTGTGAATATCGTGAAGAAGAAAAAAAATAAAAAATTGTAAGAGAATTCATTTGTATTAGTACGATTCGCTAGTACTTAAATCACAGCACATTCTGTATATATAGAATGTAAATTGTGGTATAATCAGTCCAGTCGCTGCGGCCTGATGAGAAGATTGATTTTTCATAATCATAAGCTCATCAGTTCGAAAAACTGGATTGGATTCTCTTACAATCTTCGAAACATATTAAACTTATTTAAAAAGGAAGAGTCAAACATCAAATATAGAAATATAATAGGAAGGAACTCTGAGGTAACATTACATAATAAACTGCTCTTATTTCGGCTAGGGGGTGGAAACAATTCAAAATAAAGTCTTGCGTAGCTTGGTAAAAGCACCATGATACATAAGCGTGCATTAGTCAACATCAAAATGCGGATTTGCGTTGTATGCTGATCAATACAAACCCAGTAAGACGGCTTCGACAAACCAAGGCCTTAGAACTAGGGCAGCCAAATTAATGAAGTAACCAACTTGGAGATAATCAATGGGTTATACTCCACAAACAGCCAACAACATTTAATATAGACAAACCACTTGATGAATTATATTCAGTATTCACTTAAAATAAATATCTGTGTTCACAGGGTAGATTGCCTTTCTCTCTGTAGTTCTGGCATTGCCTTACCTTAGCCAGCGTAACGCACGTTGTACCACCACGAGCATGGAAATTTACTTTACAAGAAATTATTTTAAAAATCCTTCAATTCCAAGATCTTTTCAATATTCGCAATACATTTCATAAATTTCTCTACTTCAGAATATGATGAACAAAACCCCATCTTCCCGTGGATTTTACTTTTCTATTGTAATTTAAACAGATAAACCAATCTGTGTAGGAGATAAAAATCCTCGCAGAGGATAAAACTTTTAATTTTCATATTCTAACTGTATCCGCTGTTAGAGAACAGACTTGGACCAAATCACCTTTCATGGCAGTGCTATAGGCCGGCTTGGAGAAATGCAAACGGATATAAAGCCGTGCGCATTCTAACTGTGTAAGGTAGGACGTGAAAAGCAAAATGCGAAAGAGTTAGGACTATCTCGAACCCCAGAACAAATTGCGTAGTTATAAACAAACAAACAGTTTTTATGTTTCTTAAACGTCAAGTTGACATTTACAGTCTTCAAAATGGCGCTCGATAACTTGAGCGCTCTGTTAGGTTGCATGGCATGGCTTGTATGCAATGTTTACGCAGATTCACATTGTAATTCGATATTTATTTAATACTCTAAAATTAATTTAGGCTTTTCGGGATAATTCTAGATTTTTGAGATTCTAAAGCCTTTGAAAATTTGCCTAGGCTTTGCGATTTGCTAAGTTGATTTATATATAGTTTTGTTGAGAAATGTTCAATACTTTTCGATATTTCTAAAATATTGAAGAAGATTAGAGATTGAGTTTGCCATCATGTTTTCTGTGATATGCCAGTAATTTGGGCCTAACAGGTTCGGATGACCTTCAGCGAATGAGGTCTTAATTAATGAATTCTTTTGTTATTTATTGTTCTATAAAAATTCGAAGATGCCAAAGTAGCACAGTTGTTGAAAAATGATATTAATTAAGCGAAACTGTTGATCAAAACAAGTTTTATTATATCTGTAACAATGCTTTAGTTAAAGTGTACATTCATTCCGACTCGTGAGTTAGGCATGGGAATCATTAAGTTTTTACAAAAAATGGGTTACTTCTAGGACTCTACAGCGTTTCTCTACTGAAATTTTTGTAGAAATTCTATAAACCATAAGGATTATTTGACAGTTCTGTTCCAAATACTAGAAACCTTCCTCGAGTTTGCAACTGTTTTATATTTATTAATTTCATATTTCAAAAATTATATTTTAATTTGAGTTTTACCAATAAATAAATGATTTTATTAAAAGCTTTAATTTTTTTTGTATATTTACCAAAGAAATTCAAGGTTTAAACAAAAACTACAACAGTAATCAGACAATGAAATTGAATAAAATTAAACATCCGCGATGTTCAACAGTTAAAACAAAATGTACAAATAAATCTCAGAGGATTACCAATTATATCTTTAATGTTTAATATAATTAAAACTACAACAAAAAGCTTAAAACTACAAAAAAAAAAAATTCAACCGACATAGTGGAAGACACGAAAAAGCACAGAAAATAATTTTTTAAAAGTTACTTAATTATTTATTTTTGTATTTAATTAATTATGCTTCTTGAATGCCAGCACTTGCTATATTTAATATCATTTCAAATTTTTTTTTTATTTATTATTTTATTCTTTATTTGTTTATCTATAATATTATTATACAAAAAATGTTGTGTTTTTTTTTTAACAAATAATTATCGCGCTAATTAAATTATTTATTTTTACTTTTGTGTACTCCTCGTTTACAGTATTGTTTGACAGATAAACAATTACAAAATTCAATTGAGCGGCCTAGGCGAGAACGGTTTTTTGGCTGTTGGTCGGGACGAACAGCGCCGCAATCATTTCTAGGTGTGTGCGTGGGTCGTCGTGCACCATCGGATGAAAATTTAGCAGATTATGCACCAATTCACAGATATCCTAGGTGAGTTTTAATTTGGATTTCTTTTTTATTTTAAGACATAAGATTAACAATATAACAAAGAGCCGAATGATCTTTTGTGCTTGTACCTTCCAAAGATTTTATTTATTGCGCTTTGTAGTTGGAAGGAAAATATTTATTTAAACTTATGCGACTGGCCAAATTTTCTTTTTTTTATGATAATTATGACCAAGATTATTAAAACAAAACATCCTAATCGTTTATTGTTATTACAAACATAAATGTTAGAATCAAATAATGAGTGTACATTAAAATAGTTAAAACTTAGCAACAAAATTATATTTCATCATTGTAGTAATGGGAATTCAGCAATATATTCTCAAATACTTGTACAGTATAATTTCAAATATCTTGAAAATTGCACATAAAGTCCAGAACTCAGCACATTAATATCAAGTTCAATTACATTTTAAAATCTCATAAAAGTTATAAGAATTGTAAAATGTTTATTTTTAGAAAATATCTCTCGTCATATACTATGTGTATATAGCTGCTTTGTAGTGAAGGATAATTTTTTATTCCTCAATTAAAACAACAATACTTTATGTTTTGTTGTTTTATGCTTCCTTACAAAACGATTCAGCATAATAATAAAATATTCATAAGAATAAAAAAAACGAACATTTTTCTTGTCTTCCAAGTCCAATTTATCCAACAAACATAACATTAGCGTCCGCGCGCGCGATACAGATAGAATTTATGTATGTAACACAGACATTCAAGGTGGAAATTTTTCCAGTTTTCCGTGTTATCTACTATAGGCAAGAAATTTAAACGTATATAATTTAATTTAAATTTATATTGCATAATATTTTCATTTCATTTTCTACGTCCGTCTGTATCCGATTTAAGTAAATTATGTTTAATTTAACCAGCGGGAAATATTAACACCGCTAGCCGAAGTGATGAGACAAAATAACATTGGTAACGATAATGTAAATGGCGGTTTTTGTAATAAGTTTATTTCCTTCGGTATTTTTTTGGGATATTCCAAGAAAATTGATTATCAGTTATCACTCACTTGAACCATATCCAACTGTGAATTGTTGTATACAATGGCAAGAAAACCAATTTGCCTTTTTTATTTATTTATCGTGTAGCTTTTGATTTGGCTATAATCAATACATTTGCGATTTCTTTTTTCTGAGTATTTTATGATTGAGTATTAGTTGCTATAGACGGATTCAACAAGTCAAACGATTTGGGGAAAAAAATATTTGTCGAATATTATTGGAAACTTCTTAGAATTTACTAGTTATATATAAAACTTCTGAATGGTAACCACTCAACGTACGATAAAGTTAGCTAAACAATTTTACGAAACCAAAGAGAGATTATAAATTTCGAGGATATCAAATTTTTAATCAAAAAATAAAATAAAAAGATTGAGCATTTGTATTTTGAGACGTGTAAACGGCCACGTAAATCCCCACTCAAATTAGAAATAAGCTTTGAGAAAATTCTTTATGGAAAACTAGTATTTTTGAATACAGTTTTAAACCAAAATGTCTCTTGTTGAACAAAATACTGAACGTTAAATAATCATTAATATAATGATAAATGCAAAGGAACGTTTCTAACTAGGCTAAGGGAAAATTAAACAGACAGTTTACAAACCGAATATGTAGCGATATATAGAGCTCTACTAAACTTCTCTCTACCACATACATTGTAAAGAAATATTTTGGTAGAGTTGTTATTTAGACAAAAGTTGCAACAAAACTAATCGGTTTAAAAGTAAATCTGGGCAAAGCTGGAAGCTGAAGACTATTCTGCACGATTAGATAGGCTTAACATAAAAATAGTTGTTCAAAAAAATTTTCCTACACCTTACTTTTTATGTTATTAAGTTTACAGTACTCTTCCTGGAAGCTAGCTCAATGGAAAAAGTCATGAGAATGCAGTTGATTTAATGGTTAACATCTTCCAATTTCTTGTCAAAAATCCGGGCAATTCTTCACTCTAATACTTTTTATTGCCAAATATTTTGACAAAATTTATATAGATTTTTGTTGCATTAATTGAATAGAGAATGTTTATGTCTTGGTACATTAAAAATTTTTAATTTTTGTTTATTTTAGATATCCCCATTCCGTAACAGGTACCGATGAATTATTTCAGTACGATGAAGATATTGAAAGTTCCTATTTTCGTCGACGGCCAACATCATTTTTAAGTGGCGGAGATCCAAAGCGATATACATGGATGCCAGCAGACGAAGAGGCTGTGCGATTAGAAGGGCCTCGGTAATTAAAATCGATTGCAATTTTAAAATATGTTGTACTATTTTTAAATGTTTTTCCTGAATCTATACATTTTTAGTCCGATATGTCCCGATCTAGATGATATTAGTCGTGGCCCATATGTGGTCGGATCGTATCCACCAAAGTTTTTTAGCCAAAGTACCGAACATTTGGCTGGATTATATCGATGCCCAGCACATATTGGTCTACCACCACCCCCGCCACCGCCTTCTGTGCCTCCCGATGGTTTAGGGGGTGGTGGCCCGCCCAGGTAAGCTTTTATATAGAATAGTAATTCAAGGAACAACGAAATATAAAATTAATTTAGTTTACAAATAAACTTCTTTCTTTTATTTTAAACTTTTTTTTAATTAACTTTAGCATTACTCAAATTTAAGTTTAATTTAAACAATAAGTTTTTTTTTTTTGTTTTGCCTGCTGAAAAACTTTATCTACTTAAGATACAATAAAATTAAGAAATGAGAATAAAATGAAACTTTGTATAATTGTGTGTATCCTTTCATATAAAAATCGGTCGATGAATAATGAAAAGAATTTACTTAGATTTTATTGTGAGGTGACAAATTTTATATACATATATGAGTAATTTAGATATCTGTTTGTTTTACTGTTCTAGAAAAAGAAAAAGTTTTACAAAATAAATGAATTAGAAAATATTTTAAAGAATCTTTATAAATAATTGATGACCTGAGATGATTGCCGTTTTACGATTGACACTTTATAACATTTTTAATTAACTTCGGTAAATTGTTGATTTTTATTGCTGCAGTATAATTTTTTTTGACTATTTTATTGTTTAAGTTAAATTCAAATTATATTCAAAATCACAGCCTTAAATTAAATTTACTAGTGACCATAAATTTAAAAAATAAATTAATTTTTTGATTTATTAATTTGCAAATTTGGTTCTCATCAATAACCAACACCTGAAATAAATTACCACATACCATTTTGCACCTTATTTTCCATTCCATCTAATCCGTTTCATACTCAGCAGAAAAAAATTTATTTTCCCGTCGTCATACAGTCATCTCATCTCCTCTTATTCCCTTTGTGCAAATATTTTGATATTTCATGGAAAAACCACACAAATAACACAAAAACTAGTTAAATAAACCAATCGAAACAATTGAATCGAGGGAGAGAGAAAAAGCGTGCAAAAGAAAAGCTTTTAGTTTTTATTTTTTTAAACTTTTACGCCTTTGATTTTTAGTTTATTGTTTGTGCAATTGGTTTTGATGTACATTAAAATGTTTGTCGGTGAAATATGTTAGCAGATTTATTTCCATTAAATTTATTTTTATATTTTTTTATGTACAGAGAAAACATATCTTTAGGAGCTTTTTATATTTATGTTTTAATTTCCAACAGACAAAAACACGTTAGCTTTGCTAGATCACATACATTAACTTCGTTTGATGAAGCAATGGGAATTCGACCGATGGCACGACTAGCTGCTGCACGTAGCCAAGAACGTTTAATTGGAGGCAAAAAACCAAGTATAACAACAACCGGGTCATCGATGATGCAGCAGACACAAACAATACAACCGATATTGCAGCAACAACATCATTTATTACAAATGCAACAACAGCAAATGTTGCAACAACAACAACAACAAGTAGTACAGCATGCACAAGCTCAAGCACATGCTCAACAAATGGCTGCACAAAAGTTGGCGCAACAGCAGCAACAGGAAATTATGATTGTTGAGAAAGTGAAACGGGCAGGAGTCATGAAAACTCAAGCCACGCAAACTGAAGGATGTCTGCCACGTAAAGCCCCTCCGCACCATTTGTCTTTAAGTCCACGAACGATCCACCGGGTAAGGAATACCAGTGCTAAATATGTATAATATGAAAATTTTCAATTTTGTGTCAATTGTGTCATTTTTAAAAAATATTTATGAATATACGAGAAAAACTATAAATATATATTTTAAAAAAAATCGTTCATCTGTCTGTAAATAAATACAAAAATTGAAAATCGTATCTGACACAAACTATTTTATAGTTTTATGCATACACAACATTTTTTGACGTTATTTAAACAGAATATTAGCAGCTATTGCCATGCAGATGTTATTTACGCCATTAGCCGTGTTTGGGCGGCAAAAATCTAAAATGGTCCGATTACGATGGTTGATACCTCTATCAATAGGTTTCGGGACCTGTAATTGCTGTGACAATTTTCATTTTGATTGCTCGATTATTTCTAAACATTTCTTAGAAAATTCAATTTTATTGAAAATCAACTGTGCTATAGCCCACAAGTTTTTGGGCGGCAAAAATCTAAAATGCTCCGATTACGATGGTTGATACCTCTATCAATAGGTTTCGGGACCTGTAATTGCTGTGACAATTTTCATTTTGATTGCTCGATTATTTCTAAACATTTCTTAGAAAATTCAATTTTATTGAAAATCAACTGTTCACCCACAAGTTTTTGGGCGGCAAAAATCTAAAATGCTCCGATTACGATGGTTTTTATACCTCTATCAATAGGTTTCGGAACCTGTAATTGCTGTGACAATTTTTATTTTGATAGCTCGATTATTTCTAAACATTTCTTAGAAAATTCAATTTTATTGAAAATCAACTGTGCTATAGCCCACAAGTTTTTGGGCGGCAAAAATCTAAAATGCTCCGATTACGATGGTTGATACCTCTATCAATAGGTTTCGGGACCTGTAATTGCTGTGACAATTTTTATTTTGCTTGCTCGATTATTTCTAAACATTTCTTAGAAAATTCAATTTTATTGAAAATCAACTGTGCTATAGCCCACAAGTTTTTGGGCGGCAAAAATCTAAAATGCTCCGATTACGATGGTTGATACCTCTATCAATAGGGTTCGGGACCTGTAATTGCTGTGACAATTTTCATTTTGATAGCTCGATTATTTCTAAACATTTCTTAGAAAATTCAATTTTATTGAAAATCAACTATAGCCCACAAGTTTTTGGGCGGCAAAAATCTAAAATGCTCCGATTACGATGGTTGATACCTCTATCAATAGGTTTCGGGACCTGTAATTGCTGTGACAATTTTTATTTTGCTTGCTCGATTATTTCTAAACATTTCTTAGACAATTCAATTTTATTGAAAATCAACTATAGCCCACAAGTTTTTGGGCGGCAAAAATCTAAAATGCTCCGATTACGATGGTTGATACCTCTATCAATAGGTTTCGGGACCTGTAATTGCTGTGACAATTTCCATTTTGCTTGCTCGATTATTTCTATACATTTCTTAGAAAATTCAATTTTATTGAAAATCAACTGTGCTATAGCCCACAAGTTTTTGGACGGCAAAAATCTAAAATGCTCCGATTACGATGGTTGATACCTCTATCAATAGGTTTCGGGACCTGTAATTGCTGTGACAATTTTTATTTTGCTTGCTCGATTATTTCTAAACATTTCTTAGAAAATTCAATTTTATTGAAAATCAACTGTGCTATAGCCCACAAGTTTTTGGGCGGCAAAAATCTAAAATGCTCCGATTACGATGGTTGATACCTCTATCAATAGGGTTCGGGACCTGTAATTGCTGTGACAATTTTTATTTTGATTGCTCGATTATTTCTAAACATTTCTTAGAAAATTCAATTTTATTGAAAATCAACTGTGCTATAGCCCACAAGTTTTTGGACGGCAAAAATCTAAAATGCTCCGATTACGATGGTTGATACCTCTATCAATAGGTTTCGGGACCTGTAATTGCTGTGACAATTTTTATTTTGATTGCTCGATTATTTCTAAACATTTCTTAGAAAATTCAATTTTATTGAAAATCAACTGTGCTATAGCCCACAAGTTTTTGGGCGGCAAAAATCTAAAATGGTCCGATTACGATGGTTGATACCTCTATCAATAGCTTTCGGGACCTGTAATTGCTGTGACAATTTTTATTTTGATAGCTCGATTATTTCTAAACATTTCTTAGAAAATTCAATTTTATTGAAAATCAACTGTGCTATAGCCCACAAGTTTTTGGGCGGCAAAAATCTAAAATGCTCCGATTACGATTGTTGATACCTCTATCAATAGGTTTCGGGACCTGTAATTGCTGTGACAATTTTCATTTTGATTGCTCGATTATTTCTAAACATTTCTTAGAAAATTCAATTTTATTGAAAATCAACTGTGCTATAGCCCACAAGTTTTTGGGCGGCAAAAATCTAAAATGCTCCGATTACGATGGTTGATACCTCTATCAATAGGGTTCGGGACCTGTAATTGCTGTGACAATTTTTATTTTGATAGCTCGATTATTTCTAAACATTTCTTAGAAAACTCAATTTTATTGAAAACCAACTGTGCTATAGTCCACAAGTTTTTGGGCGGCAAAAATCTAAAATGCTCCGAATACGATGGTTGATACTTCTATCAATAGGGTTCGGGACCTGTAATTGCTGTGACAATTTTTATTTTGCTTGCTCGATTATTTCTATACTTTCTTAGAAAATTCAATTTTATTGAAAATCAACTGTGCTATAGCGCACAAGTTTTTGGGCGGCAAAAATCTAAAATGCTCCGATTACGATGGTTGATACCTCTATCAATAGGGTTCGGGACCTGTAATTGCTGTGACAATTTTTATTTTGATTGCTCGATTATTTCTAAACATTTCTTAGAAAATTCCATTTTATTGAAAATCAACTGTGCTATAGCCCACAAGTTTTTGGGCGGCAAAAATCTAAAATGGTCCGATTACGATGGTTGATACCTCTATCAATAGCTTTCGGGACCTGTAATTGCTGTGACAATTTTTATTTTGATAGCTCGATTATTTCTAAACATTTCTTAGAAAATTCAATTTTATTGAAAATCAACTGTGCTATAGCCCACAAGTTTTTGGGCGGCAAAAATCTAAAATGCTCCGATTACGATGGTTGATACCTCTATCAATAGGGTTCGGGACCTGTAATTGCTGTGACAATTTTTATTTTGATTGCTCGATTATTTCTAAACATTTCTTAGAAAATTCAATTTTATTGAAAATCAACTGTGCTATAGCCCACAAGTTTTTGGACGGCAAAAATCTAAAATGCTCCGATTACGATGGTTGATACCTCTATCAATAGGGTTCGGGACCTGTAATTGCTGTGACAATTTTTATTTTGATTGCTCGATTATTTCTAAACATTTCTTAGAAAATTCAATTTTATTGAAAATCAACTGTGCTATAGCCCACAAGTTTTTGGACGGCAAAAATCTAAAATGCTCCGATTACGATGGTTGATACCTCTATCAATAGGTTTCGGGACCTGTAATTGCTGTGACAATTTTTATTTTGATTGCTCGATTATTTCTAAACATTTCTTAGAAAATTCAATTTTATTGAAAATCAACTGTGCTATAGCCCACAAGTTTTTGGGCGGCAAAAATCTAAAATGGTCCGATTACGATGGTTGATACCTCTATCAATAGCTTTCGGGACCTGTAATTGCTGTGACAATTTTTATTTTGATAGCTCGATTATTTCTAAACATTTCTTAGAAAATTCAATTTTATTGAAAATCAACTGTGCTATAGCCCACAAGTTTTTGGGCGGCAAAAATGTAAAATGCTCCGATTACGATTGTTGATACCTCTATCAATAGGTTTCGGGACCTGTAATTGCTGTGACAATTTTCATTTTGATTGCTCGATTATTTCTAAACATTTCTTAGAAAATTCAATTTTATTGAAAATCAACTGTGCTATAGCCCACAAGTTTTTGGGCGGCAAAAATCTAAAATGCTCCGATTACGATGGTTGATACCTCTATCAATAGGGTTCGGGACCTGTAATTGCTGTGACAATTTTTATTTTGATAGCTCGATTATTTCTAAACATTTCTTAGAAAACTCAATTTTATTGAAAACCAACTGTGCTATAGTCCACAAGTTTTTGGGCGGCAAAAATCTAAAATGCTCCGAATACGATGGTTGATACTTCTATCAATAGGGTTCGGGACCTGTAATTGCTGTGACAATTTTTATTTTGCTTGCTCGATTATTTCTATACTTTCTTAGAAAATTCAATTTTATTGAAAATCAACTGTGCTATAGCGCACAAGTTTTTGGGCGGCAAAAATCTAAAATGCTCCGATTACGATGGTTGATACCTCTATCAATAGGTTTCGGGACCTGTAATTGCTGTGACAATTTTTATTTTGATAGCTCGATTATTTCTAAACATTTCTTAGAAAATTCTATTTTATTGAAAATCAACTGTGCTATAGCCCACAAGTTTTTGGACGGCAAAAATCTAAAATGCTCCGATTACGATGGTTGATACCTCTATCAATAGGTTTCGGGACCTGTAATTGCTGTGACAATTTTTATTTTGATAGCTCGATTATTTCTAAACATTTCTTAGAAAATTCAATTTTATTGAAAATCAACTGTGCTATAGCCCACAAGTTTTTGGGCGGCAAAAATCTAAAATGCTCCGAATACGATGGTTGATACTTCTATCAATAGGTTTCGGGACCTGTAATTGCTGTGACAATTTTCATTTTGCTTGCTCGATTATTTCTATACTTTCTTAGAAAATTCAATTTTATTGAAAATCAACTGTGCTATAGCCCACAAGTTTTTGGGCGGCAAAAATCTAAAATGCTCCGATTACGATTGTTGATACCTCTATCAATAGGGTTCGGGACCTGTAATTGCTGTGACAATTTCCATTTTGCTTGCTCGATTATTTCTATACATTTCTTAGAAAATTCAATTTTATTGAAAATCAACTGTGCTATAGCCCACAAGTTTTTGGGCGGCAAAAATCTAAAATGCTCCGATTACGATGGTTGATACCTCTATCAATAGGGTTCGGGACCTGTAATTGCTGTGACAATTTTTATTTTGATAGCTCGATTATTTCTAAACATTTCTTAGAAAATTCAATTTTATTGAAAATCAACTGTGCTATAGCCCACAAGTTTTTGGGCGGCAAAAATCTAAAATGCTCCGAATACGATGGTTGATACTTCTATCAATAGGGTTCGGGACCTGTAATTGCTGTGACAATTTTCATTTTGCTTGCTCGATTATTTCTATACTTTCTTAGAAAATCCAATTTTATTGAAAATCAACTGTGCTATAGCCCACAAGTTTTTGGGCGGCAAAAAATCTAAAATGCTCAGATTACGATGGTTGATACCTCTATCAATAGGGTTCGGGACCTGTAATTGCTGTGACAATTTCCATTTTGCTTGCTCGATTATTTCTATACATTTCTTAGAAAATTCAATTTTATTGAAAATCAACTGTGCTATAGCCCACAAGTTTTTGGGCGGCAAAAATCTAAAATGCTCCGATTACGATGGTTGATACCTCTATCAATAGGTTTCGGGACCTGTAATTGCTGTGACAATTTTTATTTTGATAGCTCGATTATTTCTAAACATTTCTTAGAAAATTCAATTTTATTGAAAATCAACTGTGCTATAGCCCACAAGTTTTTGGACGGCAAAAATCTAAAATGCTCCGATTACGATGGTTGATACCTCTATCAATAGGTTTCGGGACCTGTAATTGCTATGACAATTTTTATTTTGATAGCTCGATTATTTCTAAACATTTCTTAGAAAATTCAATTTTATTGAAAATCAACTGTGCTATAGCCCACAAGTTTTTGGGCGGCAAAAATCTAAAATGCTCCGATTACGATGGTTGATACCTCTATCAATAGGTTTCGGGACCTGTAATTGCTGTGACAATTTTTATTTTGATAGCTCGATTATTTCTAAACATTTCTTAGAAAATTCAATTTTATTGAAAACCAACTGTGCTATAGCCCACAAGTTTTTGGGCGGCAAAAATCTAAAATGCTCCGATTACGATGATTGATACCTCTATCAATAGGTTTCGGGAACTGTAATTGCTGTGACAATTTTTATTTTGATAGCTCGATTATTTCTAAACATTTCTTAGAAAATTCAATTTTATTGAAAATCAACTGTGCTATAGCCCACAAGTTTTTGGGCGGCAAAAATCTAAAATGCTCCGATTACGATGATTGATACCTCTATCAATAGGTTTCGGGACCTGTAATTGCTGTGACAATTTTTATTTTGATAGCTCGATTATTTCTAAACATTTCTTAGAAAATTCAATTTTATTGAAAATCAACTGTGCTATAGCCCACAAGTTTTTGGACGGCAAAAATCTAAAATGCTCCGATTACGATGGTTGATACCTCTATCAATAGGTTTCGGGACCTGTAATTGCTATGACAATTTTTATTTTGATAGCTCGATTATTTCTAAACATTTCTTAGAAAATTCAATTTTATTGAAAATCAACTGTGCTATAGCCCACAAGTTTTTGGGCGGCAAAAATCTAAAATGCTCCGATTACGATGGTTGATACCTATATCAATAGGTTTCGGGACCTGTAATTGCTGTGACAATTTTCATTTTGATAGCTCGATTATTTCTAAACATTTCTTAGAAAATTCAATTTTATTGAAAATCAACTGTGCTATAGCCCACAAGTTTTTGGGCGGCAAAAATCTAAAATGCTCCGATTACGATGATTGATACCTCTATCAATAGGTTTCGGGACCTGTAATTGCTGTGACAATTTTTATTTTGATAGCTCGATTATTTCTAAACATTTCTTAGAAAATTCAATTTTATTGAAAATCAACTGTGCTATAGCCCACAAGTTTTTGGGCGGCAAAAATCTAAAATGCTCCGATTACGATGATTGATACCTCTATCAATAGGTTTCGGGACCTGTAATTGCTGTGACAATTTTTATTTTGATAGCTCGATTATTTCTAAACATTTCTTAGAAAATTCAATTTTATTGAAAATCAACTGTGCTATAGCCCACAAGTTTTTGGACGGCAAAAATCTAAAATGCTCCGATTACGATGGTTGATACCTCTATCAATAGGTTTCGGGACCTGTAATTGCTATGACAATTTTTATTTTGATAGCTCGATTATTTCTAAACATTTCTTAGAAAATTCAATTTTATTGAAAATCAACTGTGCTATAGCCCACAAGTTTTTGGGCGGCAAAAATCTAAAATGCTCCGATTACGATGATTGATACCTCTATCAATAGGTTTCGGGACCTGTAATTGCTGTGACAATTTTTATTTTGATAGCTCGATTATTTCTAAACATTTCTTAGAAAATTCAATTTTATTGAAAATCAACTGTGCTATAGCCCACAAGTTTTTGGACGGCAAAAATCTAAAATGCTCCGATTACGATGGTTGATACCTCTATCAATAGGTTTCGGGACCTGTAATTGCTATGACAATTTTTATTTTGATAGCTCGATTATTTCTAAACATTTCTTAGAAAATTCAATTTTATTGAAAATCAACTGTGCTATAGCCCACAAGTTTTTGGGCGGCAAAAATCTAAAATGCTCCGATTACGATGGTTGATACCTCTATCAATAGGTTTCGGGACCTGTAATTGCTATGACAATTTTTATTTTGATAGCTCGATTATTTCTAAACATTTCTTAGAAAATTCAATTTTATTGAAAATCAACTGTGCTATAGCCCACAAGTTTTTGGGCGGCAAAAATCTAAAATGCTCCGATTACGATGGTTGATACCTCTATCAATAGGTTTCGGGACCTGTAATTGCTGTGACAATTTTTATTTTGATAGCTCAATTATTTCTAAACATTTCTTAGAAAATTCAATTTTATTGAAAATCAACTGTGCTATAGCCCACAAGTTTTTGGACGGCAAAAATCTAAAATGCTCCGAATACGATGGTTGATACTTCTATCAATAGGGTTCGGGACCTGTAATTGCTGTGACAATTTTTATTTTGATAGCTCGATTATTTCTATACTTTCTTAGAAAATTCAATTTTATTGAAAATCAACGGTGCTATAGCCCACAAGTTTTTGGGCGGCAAAAATCTAAACTGCTCCGATTACGATTGTTGATACCTCTATCAATAGGTTTCGGGACCTGTAATTGCTGTGACGATTTTCATTTTGATTGCTCGATTATTTCTAAACATTTCTTAGAAAATTCAATTTTATTGAAAATCAACTGTGCTCACAAGTTTTTGGACGGCAAAAATCTAAAATGCTCCGATTACGATGGTTGATACCTCTATCAATAGGTTTCGGGACCTGTAATTGCTGTGACAATTTTTATTTTGATAGCTCGATTATTTCTAAACATTTCTTAGAAAATTCAATTTTATTGAAAATCAACTGTGCTATAGCCCACAAGTTTTTGGGCGGCAAAAATCTAAAATGCTCCGATTACGATGGTTGATACCTCTATCAATAGGTTTCGGGACCTGTAATTGCTATGACAATTTTTATTTTGATAGCTCGATTATTTCTAAACATTTCTTAGAAAATTCAATTTTATTGAAAATCAACTGTGCTATAGCCCACAAGTTTTTGGGCGGCAAAAATCTAAAATGCTCCGATTACGATGGTTGATACCTCTATCAATAGGTTTCGGGACCTGTAATTGCTGTGACAATTTTTATTTTGATAGCTCGATTATTTCTAAACATTTCTTAGAAAATTCAATTTTATTGAAAATCAACTGTGCTATAGCCCACAAGTTTTTGGGCGGCAAAAATCTAAAATGCTCCGAATACGATGGTTGATACTTCTATCAATAGGGTTCGGGACCTGTAATTGCTGTGACAATTTTCATTTTTCTTGCTCGATTATTTCTATACTTTCTTAGAAAATTCAATTTTATTGAAAATCAACTGTGCTATAGCCCACAAGTTTTTGGGCGGCAAAAATCTAAAATGCTCCGATTACGATGGTTGATACCTCTATCAATAGGGTTCGGGACCTGTAATTGCTGTGACAATTTCCATTTTGCTTGCTCGATTATTTCTATACATTTCTTAGAAAATTCAATTTTATTGAAAATCAACTGTGCTATAGCCCACAAGTTTTTGGGCGGCAAAAATCTAAAATGCTCCGATTACGATGGTTGATACCTCTATCAATAGGGTTCGGGACTTGTAATTGCTGTGACAATTTTTATTTTGATAGCTCGATTATTTCTAAACATTTCTTAGAAAATTTAATTTTATTGAAAATCAACTGTGCTATAGCCCACAAGTTTTTGGGCGGCAAAAATGTAAAATGCTCCGATTACGATGGTTGATACCTCTATCAATAGGGTTCGGGACCTGTAATTGCTGTGACAATTTTTATTTTGATAGCTCGATTATTTCTAAACATTTCTTAGAAAATTCAATTTTATTGAAAATCAACTGTGCTATAGCCCACAAGTTTTTGGGCGGCAAAAATCTATAAAGCTCCGAATACGATGGTTGATACTTCTATCAATAGGGTTCGGGACCTGTAATTGCTGTGACAATTTTCATTTTGCTTGCTCAATTATTTCTATACTTTCTTAGAAAATTCAATTTTATTGAAAATCAACTGTGCTATAGCCCACAAGTTTTTGGGCGGCAAAAATGTAAAATGCTCCGATTACGATGGTTGATACCTCTATCAATAGGGTTCGGGACCTGTAATTGCTGTGACAATTTTTATTTTGATAGCTCGATTATTTCTAAACATTTCTTAGAAAATTCAATTTTATTGAAAATCAACTGTGCTATAGTCCACAAGTTTTTGGGCGGCAAAAATCTATAAAGCTCCGAATACGATGGTTGATACTTCTATCAATAGGGTTCGGGACCTGTAATTGCTGTGACAATTTTCATTTTGCTTGCTCAATTATTTCTATACTTTCTTAGAAAATTCAATTTTATTGAAAATCAACTGTGCTATAGCCCACAAGTTTTTGGACGGCAAAAATCTAAAATGCTCCGATTACGATGGTTGATACCTCTATCAATAGGTTTCGGGACCTGTAATTGCTGTGACAATTTTTATTTTGATAGCTCGATTATTTCTAAACATTTCTTAGAAAATTCAATTTTATTGAAAATCAACTGTGCTATAGCCCACAAGTTTTTGGGCGGCAAAAATGTAAAATGCTCCGATTACGATGGTTGATACCTCTATCAATAGGGTTCGGGACCTGTAATTGCTGTGACAATTTTTATTTTGATAGCTCGATTATTTCTAAACATTTCTTAGAAAATTCAATTTTATTGAAAATCAACTGTGCTATAGCCCACAAGTTTTTGGGCGGCAAAAATCTATAAAGCTCCGAATACGATGGTTGATACCTCTATCAATAGGGTTCGGGACCTGTAATTGCTGTGACAATTTTTATTTTGCTTGCTCAATTATTTCTATACTTTCTTAGAAAATTCAATTTTATTGAAAATCAACTGTGCTATAGCCCACAAGTTTTTGGGCGGCAAAAATCTAAAATGCTCCGATTACGATGGTTGATACCTCTATCAATAGGTTTCGGGACCTGTAATTGCTGTGACAATTTTTATTTTGATAGCTCGATTATTTCTAAACATTTCTTAGAAAATTCAATTTTATTGAAAATCAACTGTGCTATAGCCCACAAGTTTTTGGGCGGCAAAAATCTAAAATGCTCCGAATACGATGGTTGATACTTCTATCAATAGGGTTCGGGACCTGTAATTGCTGTGACAATTTTCATTTTGATAGCTCGATTATTTCTAAACATTTCTTAGAAAATTCAATTTTATTGAAAATCAACTGTGCTATAGCCCACAAGTTTTTGGGCGGCAAAAATCTAAAATGCTCCGATTACGATGGTTGATACCTCTATCAATAGGTTTCGGGACCTGTAATTGCTGTGACAATTTTTATTTTGATAGCTCGATTATTTCTAAACATTTCTTAGAAAATTCAATTTTATTGAAAATCAACTGTGCTATAGCCCACAAGTTTTTGGGCGGCAAAAATCTAAAATGCTCCGATTACGATGGTTGATACCTCTATCAATAGGGTTCGGGACCTGTAATTGCTGTGACAATTTTTATTTTGATAGCTCGATTATTTCTAAACATTTCTTAGAAAATTCAATTTTATTGAAAATCAACTGTGCTATAGCCCACAAGTTTTTGGGCGGCAAAAATCTAAAATGCTCCGATTACGATTGTTGATACCTCTATCAATAGGTTTCGGGACCTGTAATTGCTGTGACAATTTTCATTTTGATTGCTCGATTATTTCTAAACATTTCTTAGAAAATTCAATTTTATTGAAAATCAACTGTGCTATAGCCCACAAGTTTTTGGACGGCAAAAATCTAAAATGCTCCGATTACGATGGTTGATACCTCTATCAATAGGTTTCGGGACCTGTAATTGCTGTGACAATTTTTATTTTGATAGCTCGATTATTTCTAAACATTTCTTAGAAAATTCAATTTTATTGAAAATCAACTGTGCTATAGCCCACAAGTTTTTGGGCGGCAAAAATCTAAAATGCTCCGATTACGATGGTTGATACCTCTATCAATAGGTTTCGGGACCTGTAATTGCTGTGACAATTTTTATTTTGATAGCTCGATTATTTCTATACATTTCTTAGAAAATTCAATTTTATTGAAAATCAACTGTGCTATAGCCCACAAGTTTTTGGGCGGCAAAAATCTAAAATGCTCCGATTACGATGGCTGATACCTCTATCAATAGGGTTCGGGACCTGTAATTGCTGTGACAATTTTTATTTTGATAGCTCGATTATTTCTAAACATTTCTTAGAAAATTCAATTTTATTGAAAATCAACTGTGCTATAGCCCACAAGTTTTTGGGCGGCAAAAATCTAAAATGCTCCGATTACGATGGTTGATACCTCTATCAATAGGGTTCGGGACCTGTAATTGCTGTGACAATTTTTATTTTGATAGCTCGATTATTTCTAAACATTTCTTAGAAAATTCAATTTTATTGAAAATCAACTGTGCTATAGCCCACAAGTTTTTGGGCGGCAAAAATCTATAAAGCTCCGAATACGATGGTTGATACTTCTATCAATAGGGTTCGGGACCTGTAATTGCTGTGACAATTTTCATTTTGCTTGCTCAATTATTTCTATACTTTCTTAGAAAATTCAATTTTATTGAAAATCAACTGTGCTATAGCCCACAAGTTTTTGGACGGCAAAAATCTAAAATGCTCCGATTACGATGGTTGATACCTCTATCAATAGGTTTCGGGACCTGTAATTGCTGTGACAATTTTTATTTTGATAGCTCGATTATTTCTAAACATTTCTTAGAAAATTCAATTTTATTGAAAATCAACTGTGCTATAGCCCACAAGTTTTTGGGCGGCAAAAATGTAAAATGCTCCGATTACGATGGTTGATACCTCTATCAATAGGGTTCGGGACCTGTAATTGCTGTGACAATTTTTATTTTGATAGCTCGATTATTTCTAAACATTTCTTAGAAAATTCAATTTTATTGAAAATCAACTGTGCGATAGCCCACAAGTTTTTGGGCGGCAAAAATCTATAAAGCTCCGAATACGATGGTTGATACTTCTATCAATAGGGTTCGGGACCTGTAATTGCTGTGACAATTTTCATTTTGCTTGCTCAATTATTTCTATACTTTCTTAGAAAATTCAATTTTATTGAAAATCAACTGTGCTATAGCCCACAAGTTTTTGGGCGGCAAAAATCTAAAATGCTCCGATTACGATGGTTGATACCTCTATCAATAGGTTTCGGGACCTGTAATTGCTGTGACAATTTTTATTTTGATAGCTCGATTATTTCTAAACATTTCTTAGAAAATTCAATTTTATTGAAAATCAACTGTGCTATAGCCCACAAGTTTTTGGGCGGCAAAAATCTAAAATGCTCCGAATACGATGGTTGATACTTCTATCAATAGGGTTCGGGACCTGTAATTGCTGTGACAATTTTCATTTTGCTTGCTCGATTATTTCTATACTTTCTTAGAAAATTCAATTTTATTGAAAATCAACTGTGCTATAGCCCACAAGTTTTTGGGCGGCAAAAATCTAAAATGCTCCGATTACGATGGTTGATACCTCTATCAATAGGTTTCGGGACCTGTAATTGCTGTGACAATTTTTATTTTGATAGCTCGATTATTTCTAAACATTTCTTAGAAAATTCAATTTTATTGAAAATCAACTGTGCTATAGCCCACAAGTTTTTGGGCGGCAAAAATCTAAAATGCTCCGATTACGATGGTTGATACCTCTATCAATAGGGTTCGGGACCTGTAATTGCTGTGACAATTTTTATTTTGATAGCTCGATTATTTCTAAACATTTCTTAGAAAATTCAATTTTATTGAAAATCAACTGTGCTATAGCCCACAAGTTTTTGGGCGGCAAAAATCTAAAATGCTCCGATTACGATTGTTGATACCTCTATCAATAGGTTTCGGGAACTGTAATTGCTGTGACAATTTTCATTTTGATTGCTCGATTATTTCTAAACATTTCTTAGAAAATTCAATTTTATTGAAAATCAACTGTGCTATAGCCCACAAATTTTTGGACGGCAAAAATCTAAAATGCTCCGATTACGATGGTTGATACCTCTATCAATAGGTTTCGGGACCTGTAATTGCTGTGACAATTTTTATTTTGATAGCTCGATTATTTCTAAACATTTCTTAGAAAATTCAATTTTATTGAAAATCAACTGTGCTATAGCCCACAAGTTTTTGGGCGGCAAAAATGTAAAATGCTCCGATTACGATGGTTGATACCTCTATCAATAGGGTTCGGGACCTGTAATTGCTGTGACAATTTTTATTTTGATAGCTCGATTATTTCTAAACATTTCTTAGAAAATTCAATTTTATTGAAAATCAACTGTGCTATAGCCCACAAGTTTTTGGGCGGCAAAAATCTATAAAGCTCCGAATACGATGGTTGATACTTCTATCAATAGGGTTCGGGACCTGTAATTGCTGTGACAATTTTCATTTTGCTTGCTCAATTATTTCTATACTTTCTTAGAAAATTCAATTTTATTGAAAATCAACTGTGCTATAGCCCACAAGTTTTTGGGCGGCAAAAATCTAAAATGCTCCGATTACGATGGTTGATACCTCTATCAATAGGTTTCGGGACCTGTAATTGCTGTGACAATTTTTATTTTGATAGCTCGATTATTTCTAAACATTTCTTAGAAAATTCAATTTTATTGAAAATCAACTGTGCTATAGCCCACAAGTTTTTGGGCGGCAAAAATGTAAAATGCTCCGATTACGATGGTTGATACCTCTATCAATAGGGTTCGGGAGCTGTAATTGCTGTGACAATTTTTATTTTGATAGCTCGATTATTTCTAAACATTTCTTAGAAAATTCAATTTTATTGAAAATCAACTGTGCTATAGCCCACAAGTTTTTGGGCGGCAAAAATCTAAAATGCTCCGATTACGATTGTTGATACCTCTATCAATAGGTTTCGGGACCTGTAATTGCTGTGACAATTTTCATTTTGATTGCTCGATTATTTCTAAACATTTCTTAGAAAATTCAATTTTATTGAAAATCAACTGTGCTATAGCCCACAAGTTTTTGGACGGCAAAAATCTAAAATGCTCCGATTACGATGGTTGATACCTCTATCAATAGGTTTCGGGGCCTGTAATTGCTGTGACAATTTTTATTTTGATAGCTCGATTATTTCTAAACATTTCTTAGAAAATTCAATTTTATTGAAAATCAACTGTGCTATAGCCCACAAGTTTTTGGGCGGCAAAAATCTAAAATGCTCCGATTACGATGGTTGATACCTCTATCAATAGGGTTCGGGACCTGTAATTGCTGTGACAATTTTTATTTTGATAGCTCGATTATTTCTAAACATTTCTTAGAAAATTCAATTTTATTGAAAATCAACTGTGCTATAGCCCACAAGTTTTTGGGCGGCAAAAATCTAAAATGCTCCGATTACGATTGTTGATACCTCTATCAATAGGTTTCGGGACCTGTAATTGCTGTGACAATTTTCATTTTGATTGCTCGATTATTTCTAAACATTTCTTAGAAAATTCAATTTTATTGAAAATCAACTGTGCTATAGCCCACAAGTTTTTGGACGGCAAAAATCTAAAATGCTCCGATTACGATGGTTGATACCTCTATCAATAGGTTTCGGGACCTGTAATTGCTGTGACAATTTTTATTTTGATAGCTCGATTATTTCTAAACATTTCTTAGAAAATTCAATTTTATTGAAAATCAACTGTGCTATAGCCCACAAGTTTTTGGGCGGCAAAAATGTAAAATGCTCCGATTACGATGGTTGATACCTCTATCAATAGGGTTCGGGACCTGTAATTGCTGTGACAATTTTTATTTTGATAGCTCGATTATTTCTAAACATTTCTTAGAAAATTCAATTTTATTGAAAATCAACTGTGCTATAGCCCACAAGTTTTTGGGCGGCAAAAATCTATAAAGCTCCGAATACGATGGTTGATACTTCTATCAATAGGGTTCGGGACCTGTAATTGCTGTGACAATTTTCATTTTGCTTGCTCAATTATTTCTATACTTTCTTAGAAAATTCAATTTTATTGAAAATCAACTGTGCTATAGCCCACAAGTTTTTGGGCGGCAAAAATCTAAAATGCTCCGATTACGATGGTTGATACCTCTATCAATAGGTTTCGGGACCTGTAATTGCTGTGACAATTTTTATTTTGATAGCTCGATTATTTCTAAACATTTCTTAGAAAATTCAATTTTATTGAAAATCAACTGTGCTATAGCCCACAAGTTTTTGGGCGGCAAAAATCTAAAATGCTCCGAATACGATGGTTGATACTTCTATCAATAGGGTTCGGGACCTGTAATTGCTGTGACAATTTTCATTTTGCTTGCTCGATTATTTCTATACTTTCTTAGAAAATTCAATTTTATTGAAAATCAACTGTGCTATAGCCCACAAGTTTTTGGGCGGCAAAAATCTAAAATGCTCCGATTACGATGGTTGATACCTCTATCAATAGGTTTCGGGACCTGTAATTGCTGTGACAATTTTTATTTTGATAGCTCGATTATTTCTAAACATTTCTTAGAAAATTCAATTTTATTGAAAATCAACTGTGCTATAGCCCACAAGTTTTTGGGCGGCAAAAATGTAAAATGCTCCGATTACGATGGTTGATACCTCTATCAATAGGGTTCGGGACCTGTAATTGCTGTGACAATTTTTATTTTGATAGCTCGATTATTTCTAAACATTTCTTAGAAAATTCAATTTTATTGAAAATCAACTGTGCTATAGCCCACAAGTTTTTGGGCGGCAAAAATCTAAAATGCTCCGATTACGATTGTTGATACCTCTATCAATAGGTTTCGGGACCTGTAATTGCTGTGACAATTTTCATTTTGATTGCTCGATTATTTCTAAACATTTCTTAGAAAATTCAATTTTATTGAAAATCAACTGTGCTATAGCCCACAAATTTTTGGACGGCAAAAATCTAAAATGCTCCGATTACGATGGTTGATACCTCTATCAATAGGTTTCGGGACCTGTAATTGCTGTGACAATTTTTATTTTGATAGCTCGATTATTTCTAAACATTTCTTAGAAAATTCAATTTTATTGAAAATCAACTGTGCTATAGCCCACAAGTTTTTGGGCGGCAAAAATGTAAAATGCTCCGATTACGATGGTTGATACCTCTATCAATAGGGTTCGGGACCTGTAATTGCTGTGACAATTTTTATTTTGATAGCTCGATTATTTCTAAACATTTCTTAGAAAATTCAATTTTATTGAAAATCAACTGTGCTATAGCCCACAAGTTTTTGGGCGGCAAAAATCTATAAAGCTCCGAATACGATGGTTGATACTTCTATCAATAGGGTTCGGGACCTGTAATTGCTGTGACAATTTTCATTTTGCTTGCTCAATTATTTCTATACTTTCTTAGAAAATTCAATTTTATTGAAAATCAACTGTGCTATAGCCCACAAGTTTTTGGGCGGCAAAAATCTAAAATGCTCCGATTACGATGGTTGATACCTCTATCAATAGGTTTCGGGACCTGTAATTGCTGTGACAATTTTTATTTTGATAGCTCGATTATTTCTAAACATTTCTTAGAAAATTCAATTTTATTGAAAATCAACTGTGCTATAGCCCACAAGTTTTTGGGCGGCAAAAATGTAAAATGCTCCGATTACGATGGTTGATACCTCTATCAATAGGGTTCGGGACCTGTAATTGCTGTGACAATTTTTATTTTGATAGCTCGATTATTTCTAAACATTTCTTAGAAAATTCAATTTTATTGAAAATCAACTGTGCTATAGCCCACAAGTTTTTGGGCGGCAAAAATCTAAAATGCTCCGATTACGATTGTTGATACCTCTATCAATAGGTTTCGGGACCTGTAATTGCTGTGACAATTTTCATTTTGATTGCTCGATTATTTCTAAACATTTCTTAGAAAATTCAATTTTATTGAAAATCAACTGTGCTATAGCCCACAAGTTTTTGGACGGCAAAAATATAAAATGCTCCGATTACGATGGTTGATACCTCTATCAATAGGTTTCGGGGCCTATAATTGCTGTGACAATTTTTATTTTGATAGCTCGATTATTTCTAAACATTTCTTAGAAAATTCAATTTTATTGAAAATCAACTGTGCTATAGCCCACAAGTTTTTGGGCGGCAAAAATCTAAAATGCTCCGATTACGATGGTTGATACCTCTATCAATAGGGTTCGGGACCTGTAATTGCTGTGACAATTTTTATTTTGATAGCTCGATTATTTCTAAACATTTCTTAGAAAATTCAATTTTATTGAAAATCAACTGTGCTATAGCCCACAAGTTTTTGGGCGGCAAAAATCTAAAATGCTCCGATTACGATTGTTGATACCTCTATCAATAGGTTTCGGGACCTGTAATTGCTGTGACAATTTTCATTTTGATTGCTCGATTATTTCTAAACATTTCTTAGAAAATTCAATTTTATTGAAAATCAACTGTGCTATAGCCCACAAGTTTTTGGACGGCAAAAATCTAAAATGCTCCGATTACGATGGTTGGTACCTCTATCAATAGGTTTCGGGACCTGTAATTGCTGTGACAATTTTTATTTTGATAGCTCGATTATTTCTAAACATTTCTTAGAAAATTCAATTTTATTGAAAATCAACTGTGCTATAGCCCACAAGTTTTTGGGCGGCAAAAATGTAAAATGCTCCGATTACGATGGTTGATACCTCTATCAATAGGGTTCGGGACCTGTAATTGCTGTGACAATTTTTATTTTGATAGCTCGATTATTTCTAAACATTTCTTAGAAAATTCAATTTTATTGAAAATCAACTGTGCTATAGCCCACAAGTTTTTGGGCGGCAAAAATCTATAAAGCTCCGAATACGATGGTTGATACTTCTATCAATAGGGTTCGGGACCTGTAATTGCTGTGACAATTTTCATTTTGCTTGCTCAATTATTTCTATACTTTCTTAGAAAATTCAATTTTATTGAAAATCAACTGTGCTATAGCCCACAAGTTTTTGGGCGGCAAAAATCTAAAATGCTCCGATTACGATGTTGATACCTCTATCAATAGGTTTCGGGACCTGTAATTGCTGTGACAATTTTTATTTTGATAGCTCGATTATTTCTAAACATTTCTTAGAAAATTCAATTTTATTGAAAATCAACTGTGCTATAGCCCACAAGTTTTTGGGCGGCAAAAATCTAAAATGCTCCGAATACGATGGTTGATACTTCTATCAATAGGGTTCGGGACCTGTAATTGCTGTGACAATTTTCATTTTGCTTGCTCGATTATTTCTATACTTTCTTAGAAAATTCAATTTTATTGAAAATCAACTGTGCTATAGCCCACAAGTTTTTGGGCGGCAAAAATCTAAAATGCTCCGATTACGATGGTTGATACCTCTATCAATAGGGTTCGGGACCTGTAATTGCTGTGACAATTTTTATTTTGCTTGCTCGATTATTTCTATACATTTCTTAGAAAATTCAATTTTATTGAAAATCAACTGTGCTATAGCCCACAAGTTTTTGGGCGGCAAAAATGTAAAATGCTCCGATTACGATGGTTGATACCTCTATCAATAGGTTTCGGGACCTGTAATTGCTGTGACAATTTTTATTTTGATAGCTCGATTATTTCTAAACATTTCTTAGAAAATTCAATTTTATTGAAAATCAACTGTGCTATAGCCCACAAGTTTTTGGGCGGCAAAAATCTAAAATGCTCCGAATACGATGGTTGATACTTCTATCAATAGGGTTCGGGACCTGTAATTGCTGTGACAATTTTCATTTTGCTTGCTCGATTATTTCTATACTTTCTTAGAAAATTCAATTTTATTGAAAATCAACTGTGCTATAGCCCACAAGTTTTTGAACGGCAAAAATCTAAAATGCTCCGATTACGATGGTTGATACCTCTATCAATAGGTTTCGGGACCTGTAATTGCTATGACAATTTTTATTTTGATACCTCGATTATTTCTAAACATTTCTTAGAAAATTCAATTTTATTGAAAATCAACTGTGCTATAGCCCACAAGTTTTTGGGCGGCAAAAATCTAAAATGCTCCGATTACGATGGTTGATACCTCTATCAATAGGTTTCGGGACCTGTAATTGCTGTGACAATTTTTATTTTGATAGCTCGATTATTTCTAAACATTTCTTAGAAAATTCAATTTTATTGAAAATCAACTGTGCTATAGCCCACAAGTTTTTGGGCGGCAAAAATCTAAAATGCTCCGAATACGATGGTTGATACTTCTATCAATAGGGTTCGGGACCTGTAATTGCTGTGCCAATTTTCATTTTTCTTGCTCGATTATTTCTATACTTTCTTAGAAAATTCAATTTTATTGAAAATCAACTGTGCTATAGCCCACAAGTTTTTGGGCGGCAAAAATCTAAAATGCTCCGATTACGATGGTTGATACCTCTATCAATAGGGTTCGGGACCTGTAATTGCTGTGACAATTTTCATTTTGCTTGCTCGATTATTTCTATACATTTCTTAGAAAATTCAATTTTATTGAAAATCAACTGTGCTATAGCCCACAAGTTTTTGGGCGGCAAAAATCTAAAATGCTCCGATTACGATGGTTGATACCTCTATCAATAGGGTTCGGGACCTGTAATTGCTGTGACAATTTTTATTTTGATAGCTCGATTATTTCTAAACATTTCTTAGAAAATTCAATTTTATTGAAAATCAACTGTGCTATAGCCCACAAGTTTTTGGGCGGCAAAAATCTAAAATGCTCCGATTACGATGGTTGATACCTCTATCAATAGGTTTCGGGACCTGTAATTGCTGTGACAATTTTTATTTTGATAGCTCGATTATTTCTAAACATTTCTTAGAAAATTCAATTTTATTGAAAATCAACTATAGCCCACAAGTTTTTGGGCGGCAAATATCTAAAATGCTCCGATTACGATTGTTGATACCTCTATCAATAGGTTTCGGGACCTGTAATTGCTGTGACAATTTTCAATTTGATTGCTCGATTATTTCTAAACATTTCTTAGAAAATTCAATTTTATTGAAAATCAACTGTGCTATAGCCCACAAGTTTTTGGACGGCAAAAATCTAAAATGCTCCGATTACGATGGTTGATACCTCTATCAATAGGTTTCGGGACCTGTAATTGCTGTGACAATTTTTATTTTGATAGCTCGATTATTTCTAAACATTTCTTAGAAAATTCAATTTTATTGAAAATCAACTGTGCTATAGCCCACAAGTTTTTGGGCGGCAAAAATGTAAAATGCTCCGATTACGATGGTTGAAACCTCTATCAATAGGATTCGGGACCTGTAATTGCTGTGACAATTTTTATTTTGATAGCTCGATTATTTCTAAACATTTCTTAGAAAATTCAATTTTATTGAAAATCAACTGTGCTATAGCCCACAAGTTTTTGGGCGGCAAAAATCTAAAATGCTCCGATTACGATTGTTGATACCTCTATCAATAGGTTTCGGGACCTGTAATTGCTGTGACAATTTTCATTTTGATTGCTCGATTATTTCTAAACATTTCTTAGAAAATTCAATTTTATTGAAAATCAACTGTGCTATAGCCCACAAGTTTTTGGGCGGCAAAAATGTAAAATGCTCCGATTACGATGGTTGATACCTCTATCAATAGGGTTCGGGACCTGTAATTGCTATGACAATTTTTATTTTGATAGCTCGATTATTTCTAAACATTTCTTAGAAAATTCAATTTTATTGAAAATCAACTGTGCTATAGCCCACAAGTTTTTGGGCGGCAAAAATCTATAAAGCTCCGAATACGATGGTTGATACTTCTATCAATAGGGTTCGGGACCTGTAATTGCTGTGACAATTTTCATTTTGCTTGCTCAATTATTTCTATACTTTCTTAGAAAATTCAATTTTATTGAAAATCAACTGTGCTATAGCCCACAAGTTTTTGGGCGGCAAAAATCTAAAATGCTCCGATTACGATGGTTGATACCTCTATCAATAGGTTTCGGGACCTGTAATTGCTGTGACAATTTTTATTTTGATAGCTCGATTATTTCTAAACATTTCTTAGAAAATTCAATTTTATTGAAAATCAACTGTGCCCACAAGTTTTTGGGCGGCAAAAATCTAAAATGCTCCGAATACGATGGTTGATACTTCTATCAATAGGGTTCGGGACCTGTAATTGCTGTGACAATTTTCATTTTGCTTGCTCAATTATTTCTATACTTTCTTAGAAAATTCAATTTTATTGAAAATCAACTGTGCTATAGCCCACAAGTTTTTGGGCGGCAAAAATCTAAAATGCTCCGATTACGATGGTTGATACCTCTATCAATAGGTTTCGGGACCTGTAATTGCTGTGACAATTTTTATTTTGATAGCTCGATTATTTCTAAACATTTCTTAGAAAATTCAATTTTATTGAAAATCAACTGTGCTAGAGCCCACAAGTTTTTGGGCGGCAAAAATGTAAAATGCTCCGATTACGATGGTTGATACCTCTATCAATAGGGTTCGGGACCTGTAATTGCTGTGACAATTTTTATTTTGATAGCTCGATTATTTCTAAACATTTCTTAGAAAATTCAATTTTATTGAAAATCAACTGTGCTATAGCCCACAAGTTTTTGGGCGGCAAAAATCTAAAATGCTCCGATTACGATGGTTGATACCTCTATCAATAGGGTTCGGGACCTGTAATTGCTGTGACAATTTTTATTTTGATAGCTCGATTATTTCTAAACATTTCTTAGAAAATTCAATTTTATTGAAAATCAACTGTGCTATAGCCCACAAGGTTTTGGGCGGCAAAAATCTAAAATGCTCCGATTACGATTGTTGATACCTCTATCAATAGGTTTCGGGACCTGTAATTGCTGTGACAATTTTCATTTTGCTTGCTCGATTATTTCTAAACATTTCTTAGAAAATTCAATTTTATTGAAAATCAACTGTGCTATAGCCCACAAGTTTTTAGACGGCAAAAATCTAAAATGCTCCGATTACGATGGTTGATACCTCTATCAATAGGTTTCGGGACCTGTAATTGCTGTGACAATTTTTATTTTGATAGCTCGATTATTTCTAAACATTTCTTAGAAAATTCAATTTTATTGAAAATCAACTGTGCTATAGCCCACAAGTTTTTGGGCGGCAAAAATCTATAAAGCTCCGAATACGATGGTTGATACTTCTATCAATAGGGTTCGGGACCTGTAATTGCTGTGACAATTTTCATTTTGCTTGCTCAATTATTTCAATACTTTCTTAGAAAATTCAATTTTATTGAAAATCAACTGTGCTATAGCCCACAAGTTTTTGGGCGGCAAAAATCTAAAATGCTCCGATTACGATGGTTGATACCTCTATCAATAGGTTTCGGGACCTGTAATTGCTGTGACAATTTTTATTTTGATAGCTCGATTATTTCTAAACATTTCTTAGAAAATTCAATTTTATTGAAAATCAACTGTGCTATAGCCCACAAGTTTTTGGGCGGCAAAAATCTAAAATGCTCCGATTACGATGGTTGATACCTCTATCAATAGGGTTCGGGACCTGTAATTGCTGTGACAATTTTTATTTTGATAGCTCGATTATTTCTAAACATTTCTTAGAAAATTCAATTTTATTGAAAATCAACTGTGCTATAGCCCACAAGTTTTTGGGCGGCAAAAATCTAAAATGCTCCGATTACGATGGTTGATACCTCTATCAATAGGTTTCGGGACCTGTAATTGCTGTGACAATTTTCATTTTGATTGCTCGATTATTTCTAAACATTTCTTAGAAAATTCAATTTTATTGAAAATCAACTGTGCTATAGCCCACAAGTTTTTGGACGGCAAAAATCTAAAATGCTCCGATTACGATGGTTGATACCTCTATCAATAGGTTTCGGGACCTGTAATTGCTGTGACAATTTTTATTTTGATAGCTCGATTATTTCTAAACATTTCTTAGAAAATTCAATTTTATTGAAAATCAACTGTGCTATAGCCCACAAGTTTTTGGGCGGCAAAAATCTAAAATGCTCCGATTACGATGGTTGATACCTCTATCAATAGGGTTCGGGACCTGTAATTGCTGTGACAATTTTTATTTTGATAGCTTGATTATTTCTAAACATTTCTTAGAAAATTCAATTTTATTGAAAATCAACTGTGCTATAGCCCACAAGTTTTTGGGCGGCAAAAATCTAAAATGCTCCGATTACGATTGTTGATACCTCTATCAATAGGTTTCGGGACCTGTAATTGCTGTGACAATTTTCATTTTGATAGCTCGATTATTTCTAAACATTTCTTAGAAAATTCAATTTTATTGAAAATCAACTGTGCTATAGCCCACAAGTTTTTGGACGGCAAAAATCTAAAATGCTCCGATTACGATGGTTGATACCTCTATCAATAGGTTTCGGGACCTGTAATTGCTGTGACAATTTTTATTTTGATAGCTCGATTATTTCTAAACATTTCTTAGAAAATTCAATTTTATTGAAAATCAACTGTGCTATAATAGCCCACAAGTTTTTGGGCGGCAAAAATGTAAAATGCTCCGATTACGATGGTTGATACCTCTATCAATAGGGTTCGGGACCTGTAATTGCTGTGACAATTTTTATTTTGATAGCTCGATTATTTCTAAACATTTCTTAGAAAATTCAATTTTATTGAAAATCAACTGTGCTATAGCCCACAAGTTTTTGGGCGGCAAAAATCTATAAAGCTCCGAATACGATGGTTGATACTTCTATCAATAGGGTTCGGGACCTGTAATTGCTGTGACAATTTTCATTTTGCTTGCTCAATTATTTCTATACTTTCTTAGAAAATTCAATTTTATTGAAAATCAACTGTGCTATAGCCCACAAGTTTTTGGGCGGCAAAAATCTAAAATGCTCCGATTACGATGGTTGATACCTCTATCAATATGTTTCGGGACCTGTAATTGCTGTGACAATTTTTATTTTGATAGCTCGATTATTTCTAAACATTTCTTAGAAAATTCAATTTTATTGAAAATCAACTGTGCTATAGCCCACAAGTTTTTGGGCGGCAAAAATCTAAAATGCTCCGAATACGATGGTTGATACTTCTATCAATAGGGTTCGGGACCTGTAATTGCTGTGACAATTTTCATTTTGCTTGCTCGATTATTTCTATACTTTCTTAGAAAATTCAATTTTATTGAAAATCAACTGTGCTATAGCCCACAAGTTTTTGGGCGGCAAAAATCTAAAATGCTCCGATTACGATGGTTGATACCTCTATCAATAGGGTTCGGGACCTGTAATTGCTGTGACAATTTTTATTTTGCTTGCTCGATTATTTCTAAACATTTCTTAGAAAATTCAATTTTATTGAAAATCAACTGTGCTATAGCCCACAAGTTTTTGGGCGGCAAAAATCTAAAATGCTCCGATTACGATGGTTGATACCTCTATCAATAGGTTTCGGGACCTGTAATTGCTGTGACAATTTTTATTTTGATAGCTCGATTATTTCTAAACATTTCTTAGAAAATTCAATTTTATTGAAAATCAACTGTGCTATAGCCCACAAGTTTTTGGGCGGCAAAAATCTAAAATGCTCCGAATACGATGGTTGATACTTCTATCAATAGGGTTCGGGACCTGTAATTGCTGTGACAATTTTCATTTTGCTTGCTCGATTATTTCTATACTTTCTTAGAAAATTCAATTTTATTGAAAATCAACTGTGCTATAGCCCACAAGTTTTTGAACGGCAAAAATCTAAAATGCTCCGATTACGATGGTTGATACCTCTATCAATAGGTTTCGGGACCTGTAATTGCTATGACAATTTTTATTTTGATAGCTCGATTATTTCTAAACATTTCTTAGAAAATTCAATTTTATTGAAAATCAACTGTGCTATAGCCCACAAGTTTTTGGGCGGCAAAAATCTAAAATGCTCCGATTACGATGGTTGATACCTCTATCAATAGGTTTCGGGACCTGTAATTGCTGTGACAATTTTTATTTTGATAGCTCGATTATTTCTAAACATTTCTTAGAAAATTCAATTTTATTGAAAATCAACTGTGCTATAGCCCACAAGTTTTTGGGCGGCAAAAATCTAAAATGCTCCGAATACGATGGTTGATACTTCTATCAATAGTGTTCGGGACCTGTAATTGCTGTGACAATTTTCATTTTTCTTGCTCGATTATTTCTATACTTTCTTAGAAAATTCAATTTTATTGAAAATCAACTGTGCTATAGCCCACAAGTTTTTGGGCGGCAAAAATCTAAAATGCTCCGAATACGATGGTTGATACCTCTATCAATAGGGTTCGGGACCTGTAATTGCTGTGACAATTTCCATTTTGCTTGCTCGATTATTTCTATACATTTCTTAGAAAATTCAATTTTATTGAAAATCAACTGTGCTATAGCCCACAAGTTTTTGGGCGGCAAAAATCTAAAATGCTCCGATTACGATGGTTGATACCTCTATCAATAGGGTTCGGGACCTGTAATTGCTGTGACAATTTTTATTTTGATAGCTCGATTATTTCTAAACATTTCTTAGAAAATTCAATTTTATTGAAAATCAACTGTGCTATAGCTCACAAGTTTTTGGGCGGCAAAAATCTAAAATGCTCCGATTACGATGGTTGATACCTCTATCAATAGGTTTCGGGACCTGTAATTGCTGTGACAATTTTTATTTTGATAGCTCGATTATTTCTAAACATTTCTTAGAAAATTCAATTTTATTGAAAATCAACTATAGCCCACAAGTTTTTGGGCGGCAAAAATCTAAAATGCTCCGATTACGATTGTTGATACCTCTATCAATAGGTTTCGGGACCTGTAATTGCTGTGACAATTTTCATTTTGATTGCTCGATTATTTCTAAACATTTCTTAGAAAATTCAATTTTATTGAAAATCAACTGTGCTATAGCCCACAAGTTTTTGGACGGCAAAAATCTAAAATGCTCCGATTACGATGGTTGATACCTCTATCAATAGGTTTCGGGACCTGTAATTGCTGTGACAATTTTTATTTTGATAGCTCGATTATTTCTAAACATTTCTTAGAAAATTCAATTTTATTGAAAATCAACTGTGCTATAGCCCACAAGTTTTTGGGCGGCAAAAATCTAAAATGCTCCGATTACGATGGTTGATACCTCTATCAATAGGGTTCGGGACCTGTAATTGCTGTGACAATTTTTATTTTGATAGCTCGATTATTTCTAAACATTTCTTAGAAAATTCAATTTTATTGAAAATCAACTGTGCTATAGCCCACAAGTTTTTGGGCGGCAAAAATCTAAAATGCTCCGATTACGATTGTTGATACCTCTATCAATAGGTTTCGGGACCTGTAATTGCTGTGACAATTTTCATTTTGATTGCTCGATTATTTCTAAACATTTCTTAGAAAATTCAATTTTATTGAAAATCAACTGTGCTATAGCCCACAAGTTTTTGGACGGCAAAAATCTAAAATGCTCCGATTACGATTGATACCTCTATCAATAGGTTTCGGGACCTGTAATTGCTGTGACAATTTTTATTTTGATAGCTCGATTATTTCTAAACATTTCTTAGAAAATTCAATTTTATTGAAAATCAACTGTGCTATAGCCCACAAGTTTTTGGGCGGCAAAAATCTAAAATGCTCCGATTACGATGGTTGATACCTCTATCAATAGGGTTCGGGACCTGTAATTGCTGTGACAATTTTTATTTTGATAGCTCGATTATTTCTAAACATTTCTTAGAAAATTCAATTTTATTGAAAATCAACTGTGCTATAGCCCACAAGTTTTTGGGCGGCAAAAATCTATAAAGCTCCGAATACGATGGTTGATACTTCTATCAATAGGGTTCGGGACCTGTAATTGCTGTGACAATTTTCATTTTGCTTGCTCAATTATTTCTATACTTTCTTAGAAAATTCAATTTTATTGAAAATCAACTGTGCTATAGCCCACAAGTTTTTGGGCGGCTAAAATCTAAAATGCTCCGATTACGATGGTTGATACCTCTATCAATAGGTTTCGGGACCTGTAATTGCTGTGACAATTTTTATTTTGATAGCTCGATTATTTCTAAACATTTCTTAGAAAATTCAATTTTATTGAAAATCAACTGTGCTATAGCCCACAAGTTTTTGGGCGGCAAAAATCTAAAATGCTCCGAATACGATGGTTGATACTTCTATCAATAGGGTTCGGGACCTGTAATTGCTGTGACAATTTTCATTTTGCTTGCTCGATTATTTCTATACTTTCTTAGAAAATTCAATTTTATTGAAAATCAACTGTGCTATAGCCCACAAGTTTTTGGGCGGCAAAAATCTAAAATGCTCCGATTACGATGGTTGATACCTCTATCAATAGGGTTCGGGACCTGTAATTGCTGTGACAATTTTTATTTTGCTTGCTCGATTATTTCTATACATTTCTTAGAAAATTCAATTTTATTGAAAATCAACTGTGCTATAGCCCACAAGTTTTTGGGCGGCAAAAATCTAAAATGCTCCGATTACGATGGTTGATACCTCTATCAATAGGTTTCGGGACCTGTAATTGCTGTGACAATTTTTATTTTGATAGCTCGATTATTTCTAAACATTTCTTAGAAAATTCAATTTTATTGAAAATCAACTGTGCTATAGCCGACAAGTTTTTGGGCGGCAAAAATCTAAAATGCTCCGAATACGATGGTTGATACTTCTATCAATAGGGTTCGGGACCTGTAATTGCTGTGACAATTTTCATTTTGCTTGCTCGATTATTTCTATACTTTCTTAGAAAATTCAATTTTATTGAAAATCAACTGTGCTATAGCCCACAAGTTTTTGGACGGCAAAAATCTAAAATGCTCCGATTACGATGGTTGATACCTCTATCAATAGGTTTCGGGACCTGTAATTGCTATGACAATTTTTATTTTGATAGCTCGATTATTTCTAAACATTTCTTAGAAAATTCAATTTTATTGAAAATCAACTGTGCTATAGCCCACAAGTTTTTGGGCGGCAAAAATCTAAAATGCTCCGATTACGATGGTTGATACCTCTATCAATAGGTTTCGGGACCTGTAATTGCTGTGACAATTTTTATTTTGATAGCTCGATTATTTCTAAACATTTCTTAGAAAATTCAATTTTATTGAAAATCAACTGTGCTATAGCCCACAAGTTTTTGGGCGGCAAAAATGTAAAATGCTCCGAATACGATGGTTGATACTTCTATCAATAGGGTTCGGGACCTGTAATTGCTGTGACAATTTTCATTTTGCTTGCTCGATTATTTCTATACTTTCTTAGAAAATTCAATTTTATTGAAAATCAACTGTGCTATAGCCCACAAGTTTTTGGACGGCAAAAATCTAAAATGCTCCGATTACGATGGTTGATACCTCTATCAATAGGTTTCGGGACCCCGACACACACGCCCACAAGTTTTTGGACGGCAAAAATCTAAAATGCTCCGATTACGATGATTGATACCTCTATCAATAGGTTTCGGGACCTGTAATTGCTGTGACAATTTTTATTTTGATAGCTCGATTATTTCTAAACATTTCTTAGAAAATTCAATTTTATTGAAAATCAACTGTGCTATAGCCCACAAGTTTTTGGGCGGCAAAAATCTAAAATGCTCCGATTACGATGGTTGATACCTCTATCAATAGGGTTCGGGACCTGTAATTGCTGTGACAATTTTTATTTTGATAGCTCGATTATTTCTAAACATTTCTTAGAAAATTCAATTTTATTGAAAATCAACTGTGCTATAGCCCACAAGTTTTTGGGCGGCAAAAATCTAAAATGCTCCGATTACGATTGTTGATACCTCTATCAATAGGTTTCGGGACCTGTAATTGCTGTGACAATTTTCATTTTGATTGCTCGATTATTTCTAAACATTTCTTAGAAAATTCAATTTTATTGAAAATCAACTGTGCTATAGCCCACAAGTTTTTGGACGGCAAAAATCTAAAATGCTCCGATTACGATGGTTGATACCTCTATCAATAGGTTTCGGGACCTGTAATTGCTGTGACAATTTTTATTTTGATAGCTCGATTATTTCTAAACATTTCTTAGAAAATTCAATTTTATTGAAAATCAACTGTGCTATAGCCCACAAGTTTTTGGACGGCAAAAATCTAAAATGCTCCGATTACGATGGTTGATACCTCTATCAATAGGTTTCGGGACCTGTAATTGCTATGACAATTTTTATTTTGATAGCTCTATTATTTCTAAACATTTCTTAGAAAATTTTATTTTATTGAAAATCAACTGTGCTATAGCCCACAAGTTTTTGGGCGGCAAAAATCTAAAATGCTCCGATTACGATGGTTGATACCTCTATCAATAGGTTTCGGGACCTGTAATTGCTGTGACAATTTTTATTTTGATAGCTCGATTATTTCTAAACATTTCTTAGAAAATTCAATTTTATTGAAAATCAACTGTGCTATAGCCCACAAGTTTTTGGGCGGGAAAAATCTAAAATGCTCCGAATACGATGGTTGATACTTCTATCAATAGGGTTCGGGACCTGTAATTGCTGTGACAATTTTCATTTTGCTTGCTCGATTATTTCTATACTTTCTTAGAAAATTCAATTTTATTGAAAATCAACTGTGCTATAGCCCACAAGTTTTTGGGCGGCAAAAATCTAAAATGCTCCGATTACGATGGTTGATACCTCTATCAATAGGTTTCGGGACCTGTAATTGCTGTGACAATTTTTATTTTGATAGCTCGATTATTTCTAAACATTTCTTAGAAAATTCAATTTTATTGAAAATCAACAGTGCTATAGCCCACAAGTTTTTGGGAGGCAAAAATGTAAAATGCTCCGATTACGATGGTTGATACCTCTATCAATAGGGTTCGGGACCTGTAATTGCTGTGACAATTTTTATTTTGATAGCTCGATTATTTCTAAACATTTCTTAGAAAATTCAATTTTATTGAAAATCAACTGTGCTATAGCCCACAAGTTTTTGGGCGGCAAAAATCTAAAATGCTCCGATTACGATTGTTGATACCTCTATCAATAGGTTTCGGGACCTGTAATTGCTGTGACAATTTTCATTTTGATTGCTCGATTATTTCTAAACATTTCTTAGAAAATTCAATTTTATTGAAAATCAACTGTGCTATAGCCCACAAGTTTTTGGACGGCAAAAATCTAAAATGCTCCGATTACGATGGTTGATACCTCTATCAATAGGTTTCGGGACCTGTAATTGCTGTGACAATTTTTATTTTGATAGCTCGATTATTTCTAAACATTTCTTAGAAAATTCAATTTTATTGAAAATCAACTGTGCTATAGCCCACAAGTTTTTGGGCGGCAAAAATCTAAAATGCTCCGATTACGATGGTTGATACCTCTATCAATAGGGTTCGGGACCTGTAATTGCTGTGACAATTTTTATTTTGATAGCTCGATTATTTCTAAACATTTCTTAGAAAATTCAATTTTATTGAAAATCAACTGTGCTATAGCCCACAAGTTTTTGGGCGGCAAAAATCTATAAAGCTCCGAATACGATGGTTGATACTTCTATCAATAGGGTTCGGGACCTGTAATTGCTGTGACAATTTTCATTTTGCTTGCTCAATTATTTCTATACTTTCTTAGAAAATTCAATTTTATTGAAAATCAACTGTGCTATAGCCCACAAGTTTTTGGGCGGCAAAAATCTAAAATGCTCCGATTACGATGGTTGATACCTCTATCAATAGGTTTCGGGACCTGTAATTGCTGTGACAATTTTTATTTTGATAGCTCGATTATTTCTAAACATTTCTTAGAAAATTCAATTTTATTGAAAATCAACTGTGCTATAGCCCACAAGTTTTTGGGCGGCAAAAATCTAAAATGCTCCGATTACGATGGTTGATACCTCTATCAATAGGGTTCGGGACCTGTAATTGCTGTGACAATTTTTATTTTGATAGCTCGATTATTTCTAAACATTTCTTAGAAAATTCAATTTTATTGAAAATCAACTGTGCTATAGCCCACAAGTTTTTGGGCGGCAAAAATCTAAAATGCTCCGATTACGATTGTTGATACCTCTATCAATAGGTTTCGGGACCTGTAATTGCTGTGACAATTTTCATTTTGATTGCTCGATTATTTCTAAACATTTCTTAGAAAATTCAATTTTATTGAAAATCAACTGTGCTATAGCCCACAAGTTTTTATCGATTACGATGGTTGATACCTCTATCAATAGGTTTCGGGACCTGTAATTGCTGTGACAATTTTTATTTTGATAGCTCGATTATTTCTAAACATTTCTTAGAAAATTCAATTTTATTGAAAATCAACTGTGCTATAGCCCACAAGTTTTTGGGCGGCAAAAATCTAAAATGCTCCGATTACGATGTTGATACCTCTATCAATAGGGTTCGGGACCTGTAATTGCTGTGACAATTTTTATTTTGATAGCTCGATTATTTCTAAACATTTCTTAGAAAATTCAATTTTATTGAAAATCAACTGTGCTATAGCCCACAAGTTTTTGGGCGGCAAAAATCTAAAATGCTCCGATTACGATTGTTGATACCTCTATCAATAGGTTTCGGGACCTGTAATTGCTGTGACAATTTTCATTTTGATTGCTCGATTATTTCTAAACATTTCTTAGAAAATTCAATTTTATTGAAAATCAACTGTGCTATAGCCCACAAGTTTTTGGACGGCAAAAATCTAAAATGCTCCGATTACGATGGTTGATACCTCTATCAATAGGTTTCGGGACCTGTAATTGCTGTGACAATTTTTATTTTGATAGCTCGATTATTTCTAAACATTTCTTAGAAAATTCAATTTTATTGAAAATCAACTGTGCTATAGCCCACAAGTTTTTGGGCGGCAAAAATCTAAAATGCTCCGAATACGATGCTTGATACTTCTATCAATAGCTTTCGGGACCTGTAATTGCTGTGACAATTTTCATTTTGCTTGCTCGATTATTTCTATACTTTCTTAGAAAATTCAATTTTATTGAAAATCAACTGTGCTATAGCCCACAAGTTTTTGGGCGGCAAAAATCTAAAATGCTCCGATTACGATGGTTGATACCTCTATCAATAGGTTTCGGGACCTGTAATTGCTGTGACAATTTTTATTTTGATAGCTCGATTATTTCTAAACATTTCTTAGAAAATTCAATTTTATTGAAAATCAACTGTGCTATAGCCCACAAGTTTTTGGGCGGCAAAAATCTAAAATGCTCCGATTACGATGGTTGATACCTCTATCAATAGGGTTCGGGACCTGTAATTGCTGTGACAATTTTTATTTTGATAGCTCGATTATTTCTAAACATTTCTTAGAAAATTCAATTTTATTGAAAATCAACTGTGCTATAGCCCACAAGTTTTTGGGCGGCAAAAATCTAAAATGCTCCGATTACGATTGTTGATACCTCTATCAATAGGTTTCGGGACCTGTAATTGCTGTGACAATTTTCATTTTGATTGCTCGATTATTTCTAAACATTTCTTAGAAAATTCAATTTTATTGAAAATCAACTGTGCTATAGCCCACAAGTTTTTGGACGGCAAAAATCTAAAATGCTCCGATTACGATGGTTGATACCTCTATCAATAGGTTTCGGGACCTGTAATTGCTGTGACAATTTTTATTTTGCTTGCTTGATTATTTCTAAACATTTCTTAGCAAATTCAATTTTATTGAAAATCAACTGTGCTATAGCCCACAAGTTTTTGGGCGGCAAAAATGTAAAATGCTCCGATTACGATGGTTGATACCTCTATCAATAGGGTTCGGGACCTGTAATTGCTGTGACAATTTTTATTTTGATTGCTCGATTATTTCTAAACATTTCTTAGAAAATTCAATTTTATTGAAAATCAACTGTGCTATAGCCCACAAGTTTTTGGGCGGCAAAAATCTAAAATGCTCCGAATACGATGCTTGATACTTCTATCAATAGCTTTCGGGACCTGTAATTGCTGTGACAATTTTCATTTTGCTTGCTCGATTATTTCTATACTTTCTTAGAAAATTCAATTTTATTGAAAATCAACTGTGCTATAGCCCACAAGTTTTTGGGCGGCAAAAATCTAAAATGCTCCGATTACGATGGTTGATACCTCTATCAATAGGTTTCGGGACCTGTAATTGCTGTGACAATTTTTATTTTGATAGCTCGATTATTTCTAAACATTTCTTAGAAAATTCAATTTTATTGAAAATCAACTGTGCTATAGCCCACAAGTTTTTGGGCGGCAAAAATGTAAAATGCTCCGATTACGATGGTTGATACCTCTATCAATAGGGTTCGGGACCTGTAATTGCTGTGACAATTTTTATTTTGATAGCTCGATTATTTCTAAACATTTCTTAGAAAATTCAATTTTATTGAAAATCAACTGTGCTATAGCCCACAAGTTTTTGGGCGGCAAAAATCTAAAATGCTCCGATTACGATTGTTGATACCTCTATCAATAGGTTTCGGGACCTGTAATTGCTGTGACAATTTTTATTTTGATAGCTCGATTATTTCTAAACATTTCTTAGAAAATTCAATTTTATTGAAAATCAACTGTGCTATAGCCCACAAGTTTTTGGGCGGCAAAAATCTAAAATGCTCCGAATACGATGCTTGATACTTCTATCAATAGCTTTCGGGACCTGTAATTGCTGTGACAATTTTCATTTTGCTTGCTCGATTATTTCTATACTTTCTTAGAAAATTCAATTTTATTGAAAATCAACTGTGCTATAGCCCACAAGTTTTTGGGCGGCAAAAATCTAAAATGCTCCGATTACGATGGTTGATACCTCTATCAATAGGTTTCGGGACCTGTAATTGCTGTGACAATTTTTATTTTGATAGCTCGATTATTTCTAAACATTTCTTAGAAAATTCAATTTTATTGAAAATCAACTGTGCTATAGCCCACAAGTTTTTGGGCGGCAAAAATGTAAAATGCTCCGATTACGATGGTTGATACCTCTATCAATAGGGTTCGGGACCTGTAATTGCTGTGACAATTTTTATTTTGATAGCTCGATTATTTCTAAACATTTCTTAGAAAATTCAATTTTATTGAAAATCAACTGTGCTATAGCCCACAAGTTTTTGGGCGGCAAAAATCTAAAATGCTCCGATTACGATTGTTGATACCTCTATCAATAGGTTTCGGGACCTGTAATTGCTGTGACAATTTTCATTTTGATTGCTCGATTATTTCTAAACATTTCTTAGAAAATTCAATTTTATTGAAAATCAACTGTGCTATAGCCCACAAGTTTTTATCGATTACGATGGTTGATACCTCTATCAATAGGTTTCGGGACCTGTAATTGCTGTGACAATTTTTATTTTGATAGCTCGATTATTTCTAAACATTTCTTAGAAAATTCAATTTTATTGAAAATCAACTGTGCTATAGCCCACAAGTTTTTGGGCGGCAAAAATCTAAAATGCTCCGATTACGATGTTGATACCTCTATCAATAGGGTTCGGGACCTGTAATTGCTGTGACAATTTTTATTTTGATAGCTCGATTATTTCTAAACATTTCTTAGAAAATTCAATTTTATTGAAAATCAACTGTGCTATAGCCCACAAGTTTTTGGGCGGCAAAAATCTAAAATGCTCCGATTACGATTGTTGATACCTCTATCAATAGGTTTCGGGACCTGTAATTGCTGTGACAATTTTCATTTTGATTGCTCGATTATTTCTAAACATTTCTTAGAAAATTCAATTTTATTGAAAATCAACTGTGCTATAGCCCACAAGTTTTTGGACGGCAAAAATCTAAAATGCTCCGATTACGATGGTTGATACCTCTATCAATAGGTTTCGGGACCTGTAATTGCTGTGACAATTTTTATTTTGATAGCTCGATTATTTCTAAACATTTCTTAGAAAATTCAATTTTATTGAAAATCAACTGTGCTATAGCCCACAAGTTTTTGGGCGGCAAAAATCTAAAATGCTCCGAATACGATGCTTGATACTTCTATCAATAGCTTTCGGGACCTGTAATTGCTGTGACAATTTTCATTTTGCTTGCTCGATTATTTCTATACTTTCTTAGAAAATTCAATTTTATTGAAAATCAACTGTGCTATAGCCCACAAGTTTTTGGGCGGCAAAAATCTAAAATGCTCCGATTACGATGGTTGATACCTCTATCAATAGGTTTCGGGACCTGTAATTGCTGTGACAATTTTTATTTTGATAGCTCGATTATTTCTAAACATTTCTTAGAAAATTCAATTTTATTGAAAATCAACTGTGCTATAGCCCACAAGTTTTTGGGCGGCAAAAATCTAAAATGCTCCGATTACGATGGTTGATACCTCTATCAATAGGGTTCGGGACCTGTAATTGCTGTGACAATTTTTATTTTGATAGCTCGATTATTTCTAAACATTTCTTAGAAAATTCAATTTTATTGAAAATCAACTGTGCTATAGCCCACAAGTTTTTGGGCGGCAAAAATCTAAAATGCTCCGATTACGATTGTTGATACCTCTATCAATAGGTTTCGGGACCTGTAATTGCTGTGACAATTTTCATTTTGATTGCTCGATTATTTCTAAACATTTCTTAGAAAATTCAATTTTATTGAAAATCAACTGTGCTATAGCCCACAAGTTTTTGGACGGCAAAAATCTAAAATGCTCCGATTACGATGGTTGATACCTCTATCAATAGGTTTCGGGACCTGTAATTGCTGTGACAATTTTTATTTTGATAGCTCGATTATTTCTAAACATTTCTTAGAAAATTCAATTTTATTGAAAATCAACTGTGCTATAGCCCACAAGTTTTTGGGCGGCAAAAATCTAAAATGCTCCGAATACGATGCTTGATACTTCTATCAATAGCTTTCGGGACCTGTAATTGCTGTGACAATTTTCATTTTGCTTGCTCGATTATTTCTATACTTTCTTAGAAAATTCAATTTTATTGAAAATCAACTGTGCTATAGCCCACAAGTTTTTGGGCGGCAAAAATCTAAAATGCTCCGATTACGATGGTTGATACCTCTATCAATAGGTTTCGGGACCTGTAATTGCTGTGACAATTTTTATTTTGATAGCTCGATTATTTCTAAACATTTCTTAGAAAATTCAATTTTATTGAAAATCAACTGTGCTATAGCCCACAAGTTTTTGGGCGGCAAAAATCTAAAATGCTCCGATTACGATGGTTGATACCTCTATCAATAGGGTTCGGGACCTGTAATTGCTGTGACAATTTTTATTTTGATAGCTCGATTATTTCTAAACATTTCTTAGAAAATTCAATTTTATTGAAAATCAACTGTGCTATAGCCCACAAGTTTTTGGGCGGCAAAAATCTAAAATGCTCCGATTACGATTGTTGATACCTCTATCAATAGGTTTCGGGACCTGTAATTGCTGTGACAATTTTCATTTTGATTGCTCGATTATTTCTAAACATTTCTTAGAAAATTCAATTTTATTGAAAATCAACTGTGCTATAGCCCACAAGTTTTTGGACGGCAAAAATCTAAAATGCTCCGATTACGATTGTTGATACCTCTATCAATAGGTTTCGGGACCTGTAATTGCTGTGACAATTTTTATTTTGCTTGCTTGATTATTTCTAAACATTTCTTAGCAAATTCAATTTTATTGAAAATCAACTGTGCTATAGCCCACAAGTTTTTGGGCGGCAAAAATCTAAAATGCTCCGAATACGATGGTTGATACTTCTATCAATAGGGTTCGGGACCTGTAATTGCTGTGACAATTTTCATTTTGCTTGCTCAATTATTTCTATACTTTCTTAGAAAATTCAATTTTATTGAAAATCAACTGTGCTATAGCCCACAAGTTTTTGGGCGGCAAAAATCTAAAATGCTCCGATTACGATGGTTGATACCTCTATCAATAGGTTTCGGGACCTGTAATTGCTGTGACAATTTTTATTTTGATAGCTCGATTATTTCTAAACATTTCTTAGAAAATTCAATTTTATTGAAAATCAACTGTGCTATAGCCCACAAGTTTTTGGGCGGCAAAAATCTAAAATGATCCGATTACGATGGTTGATACCTCTATCAATAGGGTTCGGGACCTGTAATTGCTGTGACAATTTTTATTTTGCTTGCTCGATTATTTCTATACTTTCTTAGAAAATTCAATTTTATTGAAAATCAACTGTGCTATAGCCCACAAGTTTTTGGGCGGCAAAAATCTAAAATGCTCCGATTACGATGGTTGATACCTCTATCAATAGGTTTCGGGACCTGTAATTGCTGTGACAATTTTCATTTTGATTGCTCGATTATTTCTAAACATTTCTTAGAAAATTCAATTTTATTGAAAATCAACTGTGCTATAGCCCACAAGTTTTTGGGCGGCAAAAATCTAAAATGCTCCGATTACGATGGTTGATACCTCTATCAATAGGTTTCGGGACCTGTAATTGCTGTGACAATTTTAATTTTGCTTGCTCGATTATTTCTAAACATTTCTTAGAAAATTCAATTTTATTGAAAATCAACTGTGTTATAGCTCACAAGTTTTTGGGCGGCAAAAATCTAAAATGCTCCGATTACGATGGTTGATACCTCTATCAATAGGTTTCGGGACCTGTAATTGCTGTGACAATTTTTATTTTGATAGCTCGATTATTTCTAAACATTTCTTAGAAAATTCAATTTTATTGAAAATCAACTGTGCTATAGCCCACAAGTTTTTGGGCGGCAAAAATCTAAAATGCTCCGATTACGATGGTTGATACCTCTATCAATAGGGTTCGGGACCTGTAATTGCTGTGACAATTTCCATTTTGCTTGCTCGATTATTTCTATACATTTCTTAGAAAATTCAATTTTATTGAAAATCAACTGTGTTATAGCCCACAAGTTTTTGGGCGGCAAAAATCTAAAATGCTCCGATTACGATGGTTGATACCTCTATCAATAGGTTTCGGGACCTGTAATTGCTGTGACAATTTTTATTTTGCTTGCTCGATTATTTCTTAACATTTCTTAGAAAATTCAATTTTATTGAAAATCAACTGTGCTATAGCCCACAAGTTTTTGGGCGGCAAAAATCTAAAATGCTCCGACTACGATGGTTGATACCTCTATCAATAGGGTTCGGGACCTGTAATTGCTGTGACAATTTTTATTTTGATTGCTCGATTATTTCTAAACATTTCTTAGAAAATTCAATTTTATTGAAAATCAACTGTGCTATAGCCCACAAGTTTTTGGGCGGCAAAAATCTAAAATGCTCCGATTACGATGGTTGATACCTCTATCAATAGGTTTCGGGACCTGCAATTGCTGTGACAATTTTCATTTTGATAGCTCGATTATTTCTAAACATTTCTTAGAAAATTCAATTTTATTGAAAATCAACTGTGCTATAGCCCACAAGTTTTTGGGCGGCAAAAATCTAAAATGGTCCGATTACGATGGTTGATACCTCTATCAATAGCTTTCTTTTAAAATGCTCCGATTACGATTGTTGATACCTCTATCAATAGGTTTCGGGACCTGTAATTGCTGTGACAATTTTCATTTTGCTTGCTCGATTATTTCTAAACATTTCTTAGAAAATTCAATTTTATTGAAAATCAACTGTGCTATAGCCCACAAGTTTTTGGGCGGCAAAAATCTAAAATGCTCCGACTACGATGGTTGATACCTCTATCAATAGGGTTCGGGACCTGTAATTGCTGTGACAATTTTTATTTTGATTGCTCGATTATTTCTAAACATTTCTTAGAAAATTCAATTTTATTGAAAATCAACTGTGCTATAGCCCACAAGTTTTTGGGCGGGAAAAATCTAAAATGCTCCGATTACGATGGTTGATACCTCTATCAATAGGTTTCGGGACCTGTAATTGCTGTGACAATTTTTATTTTGATAGTTCAATTATTTCTAAACATTTCTTAGAAAACTCAATTTTATTGAAAATCAACTGTGCTATAGTCCACAAGTTTTTGGGCGGCAGAAATCTAAAATGCTCCGAATACGATGGTTGATACTTCTATCAATAGGGTTCGGGACCTGTAATTGCTGTGACAATTTTCATTTTGCTTGCTCGATTATTTCTATACTTTCTTAGAAAATTCAATTTTATTGAAAATCAACTGTGCTATAGCGCACAAGTTTTTGGGCGGCAAAAATCTAAAATGCTCTGATTACGATGGTTGATACCTCTATCAATAGGTTTCGGGACCTGTAATTGCTGTGACAATTTTTATTTTGATAGCTCGATTATTTCTAAACATTTCTTAGAAAATTCAATTTTATTGAAAATCAACTGTGCTATAGCCCACAAGTTTTTGGACGGCAAAAATCTAAAATGTTCCGATTACGATGGTTGATACCTCTATCAATAGGTTTCGGGACCTGTAATTGCTATGACAATTTTTATTTTGATAGCTCGATTATTTCTAAACATTTCTTAGAAAATTCAATTTTATTGAAAATCAACTGTGCTATAGCCCACAAGTTTTTGGGCGGCAAAAATCTAAAATGCTCCGATTACGATGGTTGATACCTCTATCAATAGGTTTCGGGACCTGTAATTGCTGCGACAATTTTTATTTTGATAGCTCGATTATTTCTAAACATTTCTTAGAAAATTCAATTTTATTGAAAATCAACTGTGCTATAGCCCACAAGTTTTTGGGCGGCAAAAATCTAAAATGCTCCGAATACGATGGTTGATACTTCTATCAATAGGGTTCGGGACCTGTAATTGCTGTGACGATTTTCATTTTGCTTGCTCGATTATTTCTATACTTTCTTAGAAAATTCAATTTTATTGAAAATCAACTGTGCTATAGCCCACAAGTTTTTGGGCGGCAAAAATCTAAAATGGTCCGATTACGATGGTTGATACCTCTATCAATAGCTTTCGGGACCTGTAATTGCTGTGACAATTTTTATTTTGATAGCTCGATTATTTCTAAACATTTCTTAGAAAATTCAATTTTATTGAAAATCAAATGTGCTATAGCCCACAAGTTTTTGGGCGGCAAAAATCTAAAATGCTCCGATTACGATTGTTGATACCTCTATCAATAGGTTTCGGGACCTGTAATTGCTGTGACAATTTTTCATTTTGATTGCTCGATTATTTCTAAACATTTCTTAGAAAATTCAATTTTATTGAAAATCAACTGTGCTATAGCCCACAAGTTTTTGGGCGGCAAAAATCTAAAATGGTCCGATTACGATTGTCTCTATCAATAGCGTTCGGGACCTGTAATTGCTGTGACAATTTTTATTTTGCTTGCTCGATTATTTCTAAACATTTCTTAGAAAATTCAATTTTATTGAAAATCAACTGTGCTATAGCCCACAAGTTTTTGGACGGCAAAAATCTAAAATGCTCCGATTACGATGATTGATACCTCTATCAATAGGTTTCGGGACCTGTAATTGCTGTGACAATTTTTATTTTGATAGCTCGATTATTTCTAAACATTTCTTAGAAAATTCAATTTTATTGAAAATCAACTGTGCTATAGCCCACAAGTTTTTGGACGGCAAAAATCTAAAATGCTCCGATTACGATGGTTGATACCTCTATCAATAGGTTTCGGGACCTGTAATTGCTATGACAATTTTTATTTTGATAGCTCTATTATTTCTAAACATTTCTTAGAAAATTTTATTTTATTGAAAATCAACTGTGCTATAGCCCACAAGTTTTTGGGCGGCAAAAATCTAAAATGCTCCGATTACGATGGTTGATACCTCTATCAATAGGTTTCGGGACCTGTAATTGCTGTGACAATTTTTATTTTGCTTGCTCGATTATTTCTAAACATTTCTTAGAAAATTCAATTTTATTGAAAATCAACTGTGCTATAGCCCACAAGTTTTTGGGCGGCAAAAATCTAAAATGCTCCGAATACGATGGTTGATACTTCTATCAATAGGGTTCGGGACCTGTAATTGCTGTGACAATTTTCATTTTGCTTGCTCGATTATTTCTATACTTTCTTAGAAAATTCAATTTTATTGAAAATCAACTGTGCTATAGCCCACAAGTTTTTGGACGGCAAAAATCTAAAATGCTCCGATTACGATGGTTGATACCTCTATCAATAGGGTTCGGGACCTGTAATTGCTTTGACAATTTCCATTTTGCTTGCTCGATTATTTCTAAACATTTCTTAGAAAATTCAATTTTATTGAAAATCAACTGTGCTATAGCCCACAAGTTTTTGGGCGGCAAAAATCTAAAATGCTCCGATTACGATGGTTGATACCTCTATCAATAGGTTTCGGGACCTGTAATTGCTGTGACAATTTTTATTTTGATAGCTCGATTATTTCTAAACATTTCTTAGAAAATTCAATTTTATTGAAAATCAACTGTGCTATAATAGCCCACAAGTTTTTGGACGGCAAAAATCTAAAATGCTCCGAATACGATGGTTGATACTTCTATCAATAGGGTTCGGGACCTGTAATTGCTGTGACAATTTTCATTTTGCTTGCTCGATTATTTCTATACTTTCTTAGAAAATTCAATTTTATTGAAAATCAACTGTGCTATAGCCCACAAGTTTTTCGGCGGCAAAAATCTAAAATGCTCCGATTACGATTGTTGATACCTCTATCAATAGGTTTCGGGACCTGTAATTGCTGTGACAATTTTCATTTTGCTTGCTCGATTATTTCTAAACATTTCTTAGAAAATTCAATTTTATTGAAAATCAACTGTGCTATAGCCCACAAGTTTTTGGACCTCTATCAATAGGTTTCGGGACCTGTAATTGCTGTGACAATTTTTATTTTGATAGCTCGATTATTTCTAAACATTTCTTAGAAAATTCAATTTTATTGAAAATCAACTGTGCTATAGCCCACAAGTTTTTGGGCGGCAAAAATCTAAAATGCTCCGATTACGATGGTTGATACCTCTATCAATAGGGTTCGGGACCTGTAATTGCTGTGACAATTTTTATTTTGATAGCTCGATTATTTCTAAACATTTCTTAGAAAATTCAATTTTATTGAAAATCAACTGTGCTATAGCCCACAAGTTTTTGGGCGGCAAAAATCTAAAATGCTCCGATTACGATTGTTGATACCTCTATCAATAGGTTTCGGGACCTGTAATTGCTGTGACAATTTTCATTTTGATTGCTCGATTATTTCTAAACATTTCTTAGAAAATTCAATTTTATTGAAAATCAACTGTGCTATAGCCCACAAGTTTTTGGGCGGCAAAAATCTTAAATGCTCCGATTACGATGGTTGATACCTCTATCAATAGGTTTCGGGACCTGTAATTGCTGTGACAATTTTTATTTTGATAGCTCGATTATTTCTAAACATTTCTTAGAAAATTCAATTTTATTGAAAATCAACTGTGCTATAGCCCACAAGTTTTTGGGCGGCAAAAATCTAAAATGCTCCGAATACGATGGTTGATACTTCTATCAATAGGGTTCGGGACCTGTAATTGCTGTGACAATTTTCATTTTGCTTGCTCGATTATTTCTATACTTTCTTAGAAAATTCAATTTTATTGAAAATCAACTGTGCTATAGCCCACAAGTTTTTGGGCGGCAAAAATCTAAAATGCTCCGATTACGATGGTTGATACCTCTATCAATAGGGTTCGGGACCTGTAATTGCTGTGACAATTTTCATTTTGCTTGCTCGATTATTTCTATACATTTCTTAGAAAATTCAATTTTATTGAAAATCAACTGTGCTATAGCCCACAAGTTTTTGGGCGGCAAAAATCTAAAATGCTCCGAATACGATAGTTGATACTTCTATCAATAGGGTTCGGGACCTGTAATTGCTGTGACAATTTTCATTTTGCTTGCTCGATTATTTCTATACTTTCTTAGAAAATTCAATTTTATTGAAAATCAACTGTGCTATAGCCCACAAGTTTTTGGACGGCAAAAATCTAAAATGCTCCGATTACGATGGTTGATACCTCTATCAATAGGTTTCGGGACCTGTAATTGCTATGACAATTTTTATTTTGATAGCTCGATTATTTCTAAACATTTCTTAGAAAATTCAATTTTATTGAAAATCAACTGTGCTATAGCCCACAAGTTTTTGGGCGGCAAAAATCTAAAATGCTCCGATTACGATGGTTGATACCTCTATCAATAGGTTTCGGGACCTGTAATTGCTGTGACAATTTTTATTTTGATAGCTCGATTATTTCTAAACATTTCTTAGAAAATTCAATTTTATTGAAAATCAACTGTGCTATAGCCCACAAGTTTTTGGGCGGCAAAAATCTAAAATGCTCCGAATACGATGGTTGATACTTCTATCAATAGGGTTCGGGACCTGTAATTGCTGTGACAATTTTCATTTTGCTTGCTCGATTATTTCTATACTTTCTTAGAAAATTCAATTTTATTGAAAATCAACTGTGCTATAGCCCACAAGTTTTTGGGCGGCAAAAATCTAAAATGCTCCGATTACGATGGTTGATACCTCTATCAATAGGGTTCGGGACCTGTAATTGCTGTGACAATTTCCATTTTGCTTGCTCGATTATTTCTATACATTTCTTAGAAAATTCAATTTTATTGAAAATCAACTGTGCTATAGCCCACAAGTTTTTGGGCGGCAAAAATCTAAAATGCTCCGATTACGATGGTTGATACCTCTATCAATAGGTTTCGGGACCTGTAATTGCTGTGACAATTTTTATTTTGATAGCTCGATTATTTCTAAACATTTCTTAGAAAATTCAATTTTATTTAAAATCAACTGTGCTATAGCCCACAAGTTTTTGGACGGCAAAAATCTAAAATGCTCTGATTACGATGGTTGATACCTCTATCAATAGGTTTCGGGACCTGTAATTGCTGTGACAATTTTTATTTTGATAGCTCGATTATTTCTAAACATTTCTTAGAAAATTCAATTTTATTGAAAATCAACTGTGCTATAGCCCACAAGTTTTTGGGCGGCAAAAATCTAAAATGCTCCGATTACGATGGTTGATACCTCTATCAATAGGGTTCGGGACCTGTAATTGCTGTGACAATTTCCATTTTGCTTGCTCGATTACTTCTATACATTTCTTAGAAAATTCAATTTTATTGAAAATCAACTGTGCTATAGCCCACAAGTTTTTGGGCGGCAAAAATCTAAAATGCTCCGATTACGATGGTTGATACCTCTATCAATAGGGTTCGGGACCTGTAATTGCTGTGACAATTTTTATTTTGCTTGCTCGATTATTTCTAAACATTTCTTAGAAAATTCAATTTTATTGAAAATCAACTGTGCTATAGCCCACAAGTTTTTGGGCGGCAAAAATCTAAAATGCTCCGATTACGATGGTTGATACCTCTATCAATAGGTTTCGGGACCTGTAATTGCTGTGACAATTTTTATTTTGATAGCTCGATTATTTCTAAACATTTCTTAGAAAATTCAATTTTATTGAAAATCAACTGTGCTATAGCCCACAAGTTTTTGAACGGCAAAAATCTAAAATGCTCTGATTACGATGGTTGATACCTCTATCAATAGGTTTCGGGACCTGTAATTGCTGTGACAATTTTTATTTTGATAGCTCGATTATTTCTAAACATTTCTTAGAAAATTCAATTTTATTGAAAATCAACTGTGCTATAGCCCACAAGTTTTTGGGCGGCAAAAATCTAAAATGCTCCGATTACGATGGTTGATACCTCTATCAATAGGGTTCGGGACCTGTAATTGCTGTGACAATTTTTATTTTGCTTGCTCGATTATTTCTAAACATTTCTTAGAAAATTCAATTTTATTGAAAATCAACTGTGCTATAGCCCACAAGTTTTTGGGCGGCAAAAATCTAAAATGCTCCGATTACGATGGTTGATACCTCTATCAATAGGTTTCGGGACCTGTAATTGCTGTGACAATTTTTATTTTGATAGCTCGATTATTTCTAAACATTTCTTAGAAAATTCAATTTTATTGAAAATCAACTGTGCTATAGCCCACAGGTTTTTGGACGGCAAAAATCTAAAATGCTCTGATTACGATGGTTGATACCTCTATCAATAGGTTTCGGGACCTGTAATTGCTGTGACAATTTTTATTTTGATAGATCGATTATTTCTAAACATTTCTTAGAAAATTCAATTTTATTGAAAATCAACTGTGCTATAGCCCACAAGTTTTTGGGCGGCAAAAATCTAAAATGCTCCGATTACGATGGTTGATACCTCTATCAATAGGGTTCGGGACCTGTAATTGCTGTGACAATTTTTATTTTGCTTGCTCGATTATTTCTAAACATTTCTTAGAAAATTCAATTTTATTGAAAATCAACTGTGCTATAGCCCACAAGTTTTTGGGCGGCAAAAATCTAAAATGCTCCGATTACGATGGTTGATACCTCTATCAATAGGTTTCGGGACCTGTAATTGCTGTGACAATTTTTATTTTGCTTGCTCGATTATTTCTAAACATTTCTTAGAAAATTCAATTTTATTGAAAATCATCTGTGCTATAGCCCACAAGTTTTTGGACGGCAAAAATCTAAAATGCTCTGATTACGATGGTTGATACCTCTATCAATAGGTTTCGGGACCTGTAATTGTTGTGACAATTTTTATTTTGATAGCTCGATTATTTCTAAACATTTCTTAGAAAATTCAATTTTATTGAAAATCAACTGTGCTATAGCCCACAAGTTTTTGGGCGGCAAAAATCTAAAATGCTCCGATTACGATGGTTGATACCTCTATCAATAGGTTTCGGGACCTGTAATTGCTGTGTTCGGGACCTGTAATTGCTGTGACAATTTTCATTTTGCTTGCTCGATTATTTCTAAACATTTCTTAGAAAATTCAATTTTATTGAAAATCAACTGTGCTATAGCCCACAAGTTTTTGGGCGGCAAAAATCTAAAATGCTCCGATTACGATGGTTGATACCTCTATCAATAGGTTTCGGGACCTGTAATTGCTGTGACAATTTTCATTTTGCTTGCTCGATTATTTCTAAACATTTCTTAGAAAATTCAATTTTATTGAAAATCAACTTCAAGCCCACAAGTTTTTGGGCGGCAAAAATCTAAAATGCTCCGATTACGATGGTTGATACCTCTATCAATAGGTTTCGGGACCTGTAATTGCTGTGACAATTTTCATTTTGCTTGCTCGATTATTTCTAAACATTTCTTAGAAAATCCAATTTTATTGAAAATCAACTGTGCTATAGCCCACAAGTTTTTGGGCGGGAAAAATCTAAAATGGTCCGATTACGATGGTTGATACCTCTATCAATAGGTTTCGGGACCTGTAATTGCTGTGACAATTTTCATTTTGCTTGCTCGATTATTTCTAAACATTTCTTAGAAAATTCAATTTTATTGAAAATCAACTGTACTATAGCCCACAAGTTTTTGGGCGGCAAAAATCTAAAATGCTCCGATTACGATGGTTGATACCTCTATCAATAGGTTTCGGGACCTGTAATTGCTGTGACAATTTTCATTTTGCTTGCTCGATTATTTCTAAACATTTCTTAGAAAATTCAATTTTATTGAAAATCAACTGTGCTATAGTCCACAAGTTTTTGGGCGGCAAAAATCTAAAATGCTCCGATTACGATGGTTGATACCTCTATCAATAGGTTTCGGGACCTGTAATTGATGTGACAATTTTCATTTTGCTTGCTCGATTATTTCTAAACATTTCTTAGAAAATTCAATTTTATTGAAAATCAACTGTGCTATAGCCCACAAGTTTTTGGGCGGCAAAAATCTAAAATGGTCCGATTACGATGGTTGATACCTCTATCAATAGGTTTCGGGACCTGTAATTGCTGTGACAATTTTCATTTTGCTTGCTCGATTATTTCTAAACATTTCTTAGAAAATTCAATTTTATTGAAAATCAACTGTGCTATAGCCCACAAGTTTTTGGGCGGCAAAAATCTAAAATGGTCCGATTACGATGGTTGATACCTCTATCAATAGGTTTCGGGACCTGTAATTGCTGTGACAATTTTCATTTTGATAGCTCGATTATTTCTAAACATTTCTTAGAAAATTCAATTTTATTGAAAATCAACTGTGCTATAGCCCACAAGTTTTTGGGCGGCAAAAATCTAAAATGCTCCGATTACGATGGTTGATACCTCTATCAATAGGTTTCGGGACCTGTAATTGATGTGACAATTTTCATTTTGCTTGCTCGATTATTTCTAAACATTTCTTAGAAAATTCAATTTTATTGAAAATCAACTGTGCTATAGCCCACAAGTTTTTGGGCGGCAAAAATCTAAAATGCTCCGATTACGATGGTTGATACCTCTATCAATAGGTTTCGGGACCTGTAATTGCTATGACAATTTTCATTTTGCTTGCTCGATTATTTCTAAACATTTCTTAGAAAATTCAATTTTATTGAAAATCAACTTCAAGCCCACAAGTTTTTGGGCGGCAAAAATCTAAAATGCTCCGATTACGATGGTTGATACCTCTATCAATAGGTTTCGGGACCTGTAATTGCTGTGACAATTTTCATTTTGCTTGCTCGATTATTTCTAAACATTTCTTAGAAAATCCAATTTTATTGAAAATCAACTGTGCTATAGCCCACAAGTTTTTGGGCGGGAAAAATCTAAAATGGTCCGATTACGATGGTTGATACCTCTATCAATAGGTTTCGGGACCTGTAATTGCTGTGACAATTTTCATTTTGATAGCTCGATTATTTCTAAACATTTCTTAGAAAATCCAATTTTATTGAAAATCAACTGTGCTATAGCCCACAAGTTTTTGGGCGGTAAAAATCTAAAATGCTCCGATTACGATGGTTGATACCTCTATCAATAGGTTTCGGGACCTGTAATTGCTGTGACAATTTTCGTTTTGATAGCTCGATTATTTCTAAACATTTCTTAGAAAATTCAATTTTATTGAAAATCAACTGTGCTATAGCCCACAAGTTTTTGGGCGGGAAAAATCTAAAATGGTCCGATTACGATGGTTGATACCTCTATCAATAGGTTTCGGGACCTGTAATTGATGTGACAATTTTCATTTTGCTTGCTCGATTATTTCTAAACATTTCTTAGAAAATTCAATTTTATTGAAAATCAACTGTGCTATAGCCCACAAGTTTTTGGGCGGGAAAAATCTAAAATGGTCCGATTACGATGGTTGATACCTCTATCAATAGGTTTCGGGACCTGTAATTGCTGTGACAATTTTCATTTTGCTTGCTCGATTATTTCTAAACATTTCTTAGAAAATTCAATTTTATTGAAAATCAACTGTGCTATAGCCCACAAGTTTTTGGGCGGCAAAAATCTAAAATGCTCCGATTACGATGGTTGATACCTCTATCAATAGGTTTCGGGACCTGTAATTGCTGTGACAATTTTCATTTTGATAGCTCGATTATTTCTAAACATTTCTTAGAAAATTCAATTTTATTGAAAATCAACTGTGCTATAGCCCACAAGTTTTTGGGCGGCAAAAATCTAAAATGCTCCGATTACGATGGTTGATACCTCTATCAATAGGTTTCGGGACCTGTAATTGCTGTGACAATTTTCATTTTGCTTGCTCGATTATTTCTAAACATTTCTTAGAAAATTCAATTTTATTGAAAATCAACTGTGCTATAGCCCACAAGTTTTTGGGCGGCAAAAATCTAAAATGGTCCGATTACGATGGTTGATACCTCTATCAATAGGTTTCGGGACCTGTAATTGCTGTGACAATTTTCATTTTGCTTGCTCGATTATTTCTAAACATTTCTTAGAAAATTCAATTTTATTGAAAATCAACTGTGCTATAGCCCACAAGTTTTTGGGCGGCAAAAATCTAAAATGCTCCGATTACGATGGTTGATACCTCTATCAATAGGTTTCGGGACCTGTAATTGCTGTGACAATTTTCATTTTGCTTGCTCGATTATTTCTAAACATTTCTTAGAAAATTCAATTTTATTGAAAATCAACTTCAAGCCCACAAGTTTTTGGGCGGCAAAAATCTAAAATGCTCCGATTACGATGGTTGATACCTCTATCAATAGGTTTCGGGACCTGTAATTGCTGTGACAATTTTCATTTTGCTTGCTCGATTATTTCTAAACATTTCTTAGAAAATCCAATTTTATTGAAAATCAACTGTGCTATAGCCCACAAGTTTTTGGGCGGGAAAAATCTAAAATGGTCCGATTACGATGGTTGATACCTCTATCAATAGGTTTCGGGACCTGTAATTGCTGTGACAATTTTCATTTTGCTTGCTCGATTATTTCTAAACATTTCTTAGAAAATTCAATTTTATTGAAAATCAACTGTACTATAGCCCACAAGTTTTTGGGCGGCAAAAATCTAAAATGCTCCGATTACGATGGTTGATACCTCTATCAATAGGTTTCGGGACCTGTTTTTGCTGTGACAATTTTCATTTTGCTTGCTCGATTATTTCTAAACATTTCTTAGAAAATTCAATTTTATTGAAAATCAACTGTGCTATAGTCCACAAGTTTTTGGGCGGCAAAAATCTAAAATGCTCCGATTACGATGGTTGATACCTCTATCAATAGGTTTCGGGACCTGTAATTGATGTGACAATTTTCATTTTGCTTGCTCGATTATTTCTAAACATTTCTTAGAAAATTCAATTTTATTGAAAATCAACTGTGCTATAGCCCACAAGTTTTTGGGCGGCAAAAATCTAAAATGGTCCGATTACGATGGTTGATACCTCTATCAATAGGTTTCGGGACCTGTAATTGCTGTGACAATTTTCATTTTGCTTGCTCGATTATTTCTAAACATTTCTTAGAAAATTCAATTTTATTGAAAATCAACTGTGCTATAGCCCACAAGTTTTTGGGCGGCAAAAATCTAAAATGGTCCGATTACGATGGTTGATACCTCTATCAATAGGTTTCGGGACCTGTAATTGCTGTGACAATTTTCATTTTGATAGCTCGATTATTTCTAAACATTTCTTAGAAAATTCAATTTTATTGAAAATCAACTGTGCTATAGCCCACAAGTTTTTGGGCGGCAAAAATCTAAAATGGTCCGATTACGATGGTTGATACCTCTATCAATAGGTTTCGGGACCTGTAATTGCTGTGACAATTTTCATTTTGCTTGCTCGATTATTTCTAAACATTTCTTAGAAAATTCAATTTTATTGAAAATCAACTGTGCTATAGCCCACAAGTTTTTGGGCGGGAAAAATCTAAAATGGTCCGATTACGATGGTTGATACCTCTATCAATAGGTTTCGGGACCTGTAATTGCTGTGACAATTTTCATTTTGCTTGCTCGATTATTTCTAAACATTTCTTAGAAAATTCAATTTTATTGAAAATCAACTGTGCTATAGCCCACAAGTTTTTGGGCGGCAAAAATCTAAAATGCTCCGATTACGATGGTTGATACCTCTATCAATAGGTTTCGGGACCTGTAATTGCTGTGACAATTTTTATTTTGCTTGCTCGATTATTTCTAAACATTTCTTAGAAAATCCAATTTTATTGAAAATCAACTGTGCTATAGCCCACAAGTTTTTGGGCGGGAAAAATCTAAAATGCTCCGATTACGATGGTTGATACCTCTATCAATAGGTTTCGGGACCTGTAATTGCTGTGACAATTTTCATTTTGCTTGCTCGATTATTTCTAAACATTTCTTAGAAAATTCAATTTTATTGAAAATCAACTTCAAGCCCACAAGTTTTTGGGCGGCAAAAATCTAAAATGCTCCGATTACGATGGTTGATACCTCTATCAATAGGTTTCGGGACCTGTAATTGCTGTGACAATTTTCATTTTACTTGCTCGATTATTTCTAAACATTTCTTAGAAAATTCAATTTTATTGAAAATCAACTTCAAGCCCACAAGTTTTTGGGCGGCAAAAATCTAAAATGCTCCGATTACGATGGTTGATACCTCTATCAATAGGTTTTGGGACCTGTAATTGCTGTGACAATTTTCATTTTGCTTGCTCGATTATTTCTAAACATTTCTTAGAAAATCCAATTTTATTGAAAATCAACTGTGCTATAGCCCACAAGTTTTTGGGCGGGAAAAATCTAAAATGGTCCGATTACGATGGTTGATACCTCTATCAATAGGTTTCGGGACCTGTAATTGCTGTGACAATTTTCATTTTGCTTGCTCGATTATTTCTAAACATTTCTTAGAAAATTCAATTTTATTGAAAATCAACTGTGCTATAGCCCACAAGTTTTTGGGCGGCAAAAATCTAAAATGCTCCGATTACGATGGTTGATACCTCTATCAATAGGTTTCGGGACCTGTAATTGATGTGACAATTTTCATTTTGCTTGCTCGATTATTTCTAAACATTTCTTAGAAAATTCAATTTTATTGAAAATCAACTGTGCTATAGCCCACAAGTTTTTGGGCGGGAAAAATCTAAAATGGTCCGATTACGATGGTTGATACCTCTATCAATAGGTTTCGGGACCTGTAATTGCTGTGACAATTTTCATTTTGCTTGCTCGATTATTTCTAAACATTTCTTAGAAAATTCAATTTTATTGAAAATCAACTGTGCTATAGCCCACAAGTTTTTGGGCGGCAAAAATCTAAAATGGTCCGATTACGATGGTTGATACCTCTATCAATAGGTTTCGGGACCTGTAATTGCTGTGACAATTTTCATTTTGCTTGCTCGATTATTTCTAAACATTTCTTAGAAAATTCAATTTTATTGAAAATCAACTGTGCTATAGCCCACAAGTTTTTGGGCGGCAAAAATCTAAAATGGTCCGATTACGATGGTTGATACCTCTATCAATAGGTTTCGGGACCTGTAATTGCTGTGACAATTTTCATTTTGCTTGCTCGATTATTTCTAAACATTTCTTAGAAAATTCAATTTTATTGAAAATCAACTGTGCTATAGCCCACAAGTTTTTGGGCGGCAAAAATCTAAAATGCTCCGATTACGATGGTTGATACCTCTATCAATAGGTTTCGGGACCTGTAATTGCTGTGACAATTTTCATTTTGCTTGCTCGATTATTTCTAAACATTTCTTAGAAAATTCAATTTTATTGAAAATCAACTTCAAGCCCACAAGTTTTTGGGCGGCAAAAATCTAAAATGCTCCGATTACGATGGTTGATACCTCTATCAATAGGTTTCGGGACCTGTAATTGCTGTGACAATTTTCATTTTGCTTGCTCGATTATTTCTAAACATTTCTTAGAAAATCCAATTTTATTGAAAATCAACTGTGCTATAGCCCACAAGTTTTTGGGCGGGAAAAATCTAAAATGGTCCGATTACGATGGTTGATACCTCTATCAATAGGTTTCGGGACCTGTAATTGCTGTGACAATTTTCATTTTGCTTGCTCGATTATTTCTAAACATTTCTTAGAAAATTCAATTTTATTGAAAATCAACTGTGCTATAGCCCACAAGTTTTTGGGCGGCAAAAATCTAAAATGCTCCGATTACGATGGTTGATACCTCTATCAATAGGTTTCGGGACCTGTAATTGCTGTGACAATTTTCATTTTGCTTGCTCGATTATTTCTAAACATTTCTTAGAAAATTCAATTTTATTGAAAATCAACTGTGCTATAGCCCACAAGTTTTTGGGCGGGAAAAATCTAAAATGGTCCGATTACGATGGTTGATACCTCTATCAATAGGTTTCGGGACCTGTAATTGCTGTGACAATTTTCATTTTGCTTGCTCGATTATTTCTAAACATTTCTTAGAAAATTCAATTTTATTGAAAATCAACTGTGCTATAGCCCACAAGTTTTTGGGCGGCAAAAATCTAAAATGCTCCGATTACGATGGTTGATACCTCTATCAATAGGTTTCGGGACCTGTAATTGCTGTGACAATTTTTATTTTGCTTGCTCGATTATTTCTAAACATTTCTTAGAAAATCCAATTTTATTGAAAATCAACTGTGCTATAGCCCACAAGTTTTTGGGCGGGAAAAATCTAAAATGCTCCGATTACGATGGTTGATACCTCTATCAATAGGTTTCGGGACCTGTAATTGCTGTGACAATTTTCATTTTGCTTGCTCGATTATTTCTAAACATTTCTTAGAAAATTCAATTTTATTGAAAATCAACTTCAAGCCCACAAGTTTTTGGGCGGCAAAAATCTAAAATGCTCCGATTACGATGGTTGATACCTCTATCAATAGGTTTCGGGACCTGTAATTGCTGTGACAATTTTCATTTTGCTTGCTCGATTATTTCTAAACATTTCTTAGAAAATTCAATTTTATTGAAAATCAACTTCAAGCCCACAAGTTTTTGGGCGGCAAAAATCTAAAATGCTCCGATTACGATGGTTGATACCTCTATCAATAGGTTTCGGGACCTGTAATTGCTGTGACAATTTTCATTTTGCTTGCTCGATTATTTCTAAACATTTCTTAGAAAATCCAATTTTATTGAAAATCAACTGTGCTATAGCCCACAAGTTTTTGGGCGGGAAAAATCTAAAATGGTCCGATTACGATGGTTGATACCTCTATCAATAGGTTTCGGGACCTGTAATTGCTGTGACAATTTTCATTTTGCTTGCTCGATTATTTCTAAACATTTCTTAGAAAATTCAATTTTATTGAAAATCAACTGTGCTATAGCCCACAAGTTTTTGGGCGGCAAAAATCTAAAATGCTCCGATTACGATGGTTGATACCTCTATCAATAGGTTTCGGGACCTGTAATTGCTGTGACAATTTTCATTTTGCTTGCTCGATTATTTCTAAACATTTCTTAGAAAATTCAATTTTATTGAAAATCAACTGTGCTATAGCCCACAAGTTTTTGGGCGGCAAAAATCTAAAATGCTCCGATTACGATGGTTGATACCTCTATCAATAGGTTTCGGGACCTGTAATTGATGTGACAATTTTGATTTTGCTTGCTCGATTATTTCTAAACATTTCTTAGAAAATTCAATTTTATTGAAAATCAACTGTGCTATAGCCCACAAGTTTTTGGGCGGGAAAAATCTAAAATGGTCCGATTACGATGGTTGATACCTCTATCAATAGGTTTCGGGACCTGTAATTGCTGTGACAATTTTCATTTTGCTTGCTCGATTATTTCTAAACATTTCTTAGAAAATTCAATTTTATTGAAAATCAACTGTGCTATAGCCCACAAGTTTTTTGGCGGGAAAAATCTAAAATGGTCCGATTACGATGGTTGATACCTCTATCAATAGGTTTCGGGACCTGTAATTGCTGTGACAATTTTCATTTTGCTTGCTCGATTATTTCTAAACATTTCTTAGAAAATTCAATTTTATTGAAAATCAACTGTGCTATAGCCCACAAGTTTTTGGGCGGCAAAAATCTAAAATGCTCCGATTACGATGGTTGATACCTCTATCAATATGTTTCGGGACCTGTAATTGCTGTGACAATTTTCATTTTGCTTGCTCGATTATTTCTAAACATTTCTTAGAAAATTCAATTTTATTGAAAATCAACTGTGCTATAGCCCACAAGTTTTTGGGCGGCAAAAATCTAAAATGCTCCGATTACGATGGTTGATACCTCTATCAATAGGTTTCGGGACCTGTAATTGATGTGACAATTTTCATTTTGCTTGCTCGATTATTTCTAAACATTTCTTAGAAGATTCAATTTTATTGAAAATCAACTGTGCTATAGCCCACAAGTTTTTGGGCGGGAAAAATCTAAAATGGTCCGATTACGATGGTTGATACCTCTATCAATAGGTTTCGGGACCTGTAATTGCTGTGACAATTTTCATTTTGCTTGCTCGATTATTTCTAAACATTTCTTAGAAAATTCAATTTTATTGAAAATCAACTGTGCTATAGCCCACAAGTTTTTGGGCGGGAAAAATCTAAAATGGTCCGATTACGATGGTTGATACCTCTATCAATAGGTTTCGGGACCTGTAATTGCTGTGACAATTTTCATTTTGATTGCTCGATTATTTCTAAACATTTCTTAGAAAATTCAATTTTATTGAAAATCAACTGTGCTATAGCCCACAAGTTTTTGGGCGGGAAAAATCTAAAATGGTCCGATTACGATGGTTGATACCTCTATCAATAGGTTTCGGGACCTGTAATTGCTGTGACAATTTTCATTTTGCTTGCTCGATTATTTCTAAACATTTCTTAGAAAATTCAATTTTATTGAAAATCAACTGTGCTATAGCCCACAAGTTTTTGGGCGGGAAAAATCTAAAATGGTCCGATTACGATGGTTGATACCTCTATCAATAGGTTTCGGGACCTGTAATTGCTGTGACAATTTTCATTTTGCTTGCCCGATTATTTCTAAACATTTCTTAGAAGATTCAATTTTATTGAAAATCAACTGTGCTATAGCCCACAAGTTTTTGGGCGGGAAAAATCTAAAATGGTCCGATTACGATGGTTGATACCTCTATCAATAGGTTTCGGGACCTGTAATTGCTGTGACAATTTTCATTTTGCTTGCTCGATTATTTCTAAACATTTCTTAGAAAATTCAATTTTATTGAAAATCAACTGTGCTATAGCCCACAAGTTTTTGGGCGGGAAAAATCTAAAATGGTCCGATTACGATGGTTGATACCTCTATCAATAGGTTTCGGGACCTGTAATTGCTGTGACAATTTTCATTTTGCTTGCTCGATTATTTCTAAACATTTCTTAGAAAATTCAATTTTATTGAAAATCAACTGTGCTATAGCCCACAAGTTTTTGGGCGGCAAAAATCTAAAATGCTCCGATTACGATGGTTGATACCTCTATCAATAGGTTTCGGGACCTGTAATTGCTGTGACAATTTTCATTTTGCTTGCTCGATTATTTCTAAACATTTCCTAGAAAATTCAATTTTATTGAAAATCAACTGTGCTATAGCCCACAAGTTTTTGGGCGGCAAAAATCTAAAATGCTCCGATTACGATGGTTGATACCTCTATCAATAGGTTTCGGGACCTGTAATTGCTGTGACAATTTTCATTTTGCTTGCTCGATTATTTCTAAACATTTCTTAGAAAATTCAATTTTATTGAAAATCAACTGTGCTATAGCCCACAAGTTTTTGGGCGGTAAAAATCTAAAATGCTCCGATTACGATGGTTGATACCTCTATCAATAGGTTTCGGGACCTGTAATTGCTGTGACAATTTTCATTTTGATAGCTCGATTATTTCTAAACATTTCTTAGAAAATTCAATTTTATTGAAAATCAACTGTGCTATAGCCCACAAGTTTTTGGGCGGGAAAAATCTAAAATGGTCCGATTACGATGGTTGATACCTCTATCAATAGGTTTCGGGACCTGTAATTGCTGTGACAATTTTCATTTTGCTTGCTCGATTATTTCTAAACATTTCTTAGAAAATTCAATTTTATTGAAAATCAACTGTGCTATAGCCCACAAGTTTTTGGGCGGGAAAAATCTAAAATGGTCCGATTACGATGGTTGATACCTCTATCAATAGGTTTCGGGACCTGTAATTGCTGTGACAATTTTCATTTTGCTTGCTCGATTATTTCTAAACATTTCTTAGAAAATTCAATTTTATTGAAAATCAACTGTGCTATAGCCCACAAGTTTTTGGGCGGCAAAAATCTAAAATGCTCCGATTACGATGGTTGATACCTCTATCAATAGGTTTCGGGACCTGTAATTGCTGTGACAATTTTTATTTTGCTTGCTCGATTATTTCTAAACATTTCTTAGAAAATCCAATTTTATTGAAAATCAACTGTGCTATAGCCCACAAGTTTTTGGGCGGGAAAAATCTAAAATGGTCCGATTACGATGGTTGATACCTCTATCAATAGGTTTCGGGACCTGTAATTGCTGTGACAATTTTCATTTTGCTTGCTCGATTATTTCTAAACATTTCTTAGAAAATTCAATTTTATTGAAAATCAACTGTGCTATAGCCCACAAGTTTTTTGGCGGGAAAAATCTAAAATGGTCCGATTACGATGGTTGATACCTCTATCAATAGGTTTCGGGACCTGTAATTGCTGTGACAATTTTCATTTTGCTTGCTCGATTATTTCTAAACATTTCTTAGAAAATTCAATTTTATTGAAAATCAACTGTGCTATAGCCCACAAGTTTTTGGGCGGGAAAAATCTAAAATGGTCCGATTACGATGGTTGATACCTCTATCAATAGGTTTCGGGACCTGTAATTGCTGTGACAAATTTCATTTTGCTTTCTCGATTATTTCTAAACATTTCTTAGAAAATTCAATTTTATTGAAAATCAACTGTGCTATAGCCCACAAGTTTTTGGGCGGCAAAAATCTAAAATGCTCCGATTACGATGGTTGATACCTCTATCAATAGGTTTCGGGACCTGTAATTGCTGTGACAATTTTTATTTTGCTTGCTCGATTATTTCTAAACATTTCTTAGAAAATCCAATTTTATTGAAAATCAACTGTGCTATAGCCCACAAGTTTTTGGGCGGGAAAAATCTAAAATGGTCCGATTACGATGGTTGATACCTCTATCAATAGGTTTCGGGACCTGTAATTGCTGTGACAATTTTCATTTTGCTTGCTCGATTATTTCTAAACATTTCTTAGAAAATTCAATTTTATTGAAAATCAACTGTGCTATAGCCCACAAGTTTTTGGGCGGCAAAAATCTAAAATGCTCCGATTACGATGGTTGATACCTCTATCAATAGGTTTCGGGACCTGTAATTGCTGTGACAATTTTCATTTTGCTTGCTCGATTATTTCTAAACATTTCTTAGAAAATTCAATTTTATTGAAAATCAACTGTGCTATAGCCCACAAGTTTTTGGGCGGGAAAAATCTAAAATGCTCCGATTACGATGGTTGATACCTCTATCAATAGGTTTCGGGACCTGTAATTGCTGTGACAATTTTCATTTTGCTTGCTCGATTATTTCTAAACATTTCCTAGAAAATTCAATTTTATTGAAAATCAACTGTGCTATAGCCCACAAGTTTTTGGGCGGCAAAAATCTAAAATGCTCCGATTACGATGGTTGATACCTCTATCAATAGGTTTCGGGACCTGTAATTGATGTGACAATTTTCATTTTGCTTGCTCGATTATTTCTAAACATTTCTTAGAAAATTCAATTTTATTGAAAATCAACTGTGCTATAGCCCACAAGTTTTTGGGCGGGAAAAATCTAAAATGGTCAGATTACGATGGTTGATACCTCTATCAATAGGTTTCGGGACCTGTAATTGCTGTGACAATTTTCATTTTGCTTGCTCGTTTATTTCTAAACATTTCTTAGAAAATTCAATTTTATTGAAAATCAACTGTGCTATAGCCCACAAGTTTTTGGGCGGGAAACATCTAAAATGCTCCGATTACGATGGTTGATACCTCTATCAATAGGTTTCGGGACCTGTAATTGCTGTGACAATTTTCATTTTGCTTGCTCGATTATTTCTAAACATTTCTTAGAAAATTCAATTTTATTGAAAATCAACTGTGCTATAGCCCACAAGTTTTTGGGCGGCAAAAATCTAAAATGCTCCGATTACGATGGTTGATACCTCTATCAATAGGTTTCGGGACCTGTAATTGATGTGACAATTTTCATTTTGCTTGCTCGATTATTTCTAAACATTTCTTAGAAAATTCAATTTTATTGAAAATCAACTGTGCTATAGCCCACAAGTTTTTGGGCGGCAAAAATCTAAAATGCTCCGATTACGATGGTTGATACCTCTATCAATAGGTTTCGGGACCTGTAATTGCTGTGACAATTTTCATTTTGCTTGCTCGATTATTTCTAAACATTTCCTAGAAAATTCAATTTTATTGAAAATCAACTGTGCTATAGCCCACAAGTTTTTGGGCGGCAAAAATCTAAAATGCTCCGATTACGATGGTTGATACCTCTATCAATAGGTTTCGGGACCTGTAATTGATGTGACAATTTTCATTTTGCTTGCTCGATTATTTCTAAACATTTCTTAGAAAATTCAATTTTATTGAAAATCAACTGTGCTATAGCCCACAAGTTTTTGGGCGGTAAAAATCTAAAATGCTCCGATTACGATGGTTGATACCTCTATCAATAGGTTTCGGGACCTGTAATTGCTGTGACAATTTTCATTTTGATAGCTCGATTATTTCTAAACATTTCTTAGAAAATTCAATTTTATTGAAAATCAACTGTGCTATAGCCCACAAGTTTTTGGGCGGGAAAAATCTAAAATGCTCCGATTACGATGGTTGATACCTCTATCAATAGGTTTCGGGACCTGTAATTGCTGTGACAATTTTTATTTTGCTTGCTCGATTATTTCTAAACATTTCTTAGAAAATCCAATTTTATTGAAAATCAACTGTGCTATAGCCCACAAGTTTTTGGGCGGCAAAAATCTAAAATGGTCCGATTACGATGGTTGATACCTCTATCAATAGGTTTCGGGACCTGTAATTGCTGTGACAATTTTCATTTTGCTTGCTCGATTATTTCTAAACATTTCCTAGAAAATTCAATTTTATTGAAAATCAACTGTGCTATAGCCCACAAGTTTTTGGGCGGCAAAAATCTAAAATGCTCCGATTACGATGGTTGATACCTCTATCAATAGGTTTCGGTACCTGTAATTGATGTGACAATTTTCATTTTGCTTGCTCGATTATTTCTAAACATTTCTTAGAAAATTCAATTTTATTGAAAATCAACTGTGCTATAGCCCACAAGTTTTTGGGCGGGAAAAATCTAAAATGCTCCGATTACGATGGTTGATACCTCTATCAATAGGTTTCGGGACCTGTAATTGCTGTGACAATTTTCATTTTGCTTGCCCGATTATTTCTAAACATTTCTTAGAAAATTCAATTTTATTGAAAATCAACTGTGCTATAGCCCACAAGTTTTTGGGCGGCAAAAATCTAAAATGCTCCGATTACGATGGTTGATACCTCTATCAATAGGTTTCGGTACCTGTAATTGATGTGACAATTTTCATTTTGCTTGCTCGATTATTTCTAAACATTTCCTAGAAAATTCAATTTTATTGAAAATCAACTGTGCTATAGCCCACAAGTTTTTGGGCGGCAAAAATCTAAAATGGTCCGATTACGATGGTTGATACCTCTATCAATAGGTTTCGGGACCTGTAATTGCTGTGACAATTTTCATTTTGCTTGCTCGATTATTTCTAAACATTTCTTAGAAAATTAAATTTTATTGAAAATCAACTGTGCTATAGCCCACAAGTTTTTGGGCGGGAAAAATCTAAAATGCTCCGATTACGATGGTTGATACCTCTATCAATAGGTTTCGGGACCTGTAATTGCTGTGACAATTTTTATTTTGCTTGCTCGATTATTTCTAAACATTTCTTAGAAAATCCAATTTTATTGAAAATCAACTGTGCTATAGCCCACAAGTTTTTGGGCGGGAAAAATCTAAAATGCTCCGATTACGATGGTTGATACCTCTATCAATAGGTTTCGGGACCTGTAATTGCTGTGACAATTTTCATTTTGCTTGCTCGATTATTTCTAAACATTTCCTAGAATATTCAATTTTATTGAAAATCAACTGTGCTATAGCCCACAAGTTTTTGGGCGGCAAAAATCTAAAATGCTCCGATTACGATGGTTGATACCTCTATCAATAGGTTTCGGGACCTGTAATTGCTGTGACAATTTTCATTTTGCTTGCTCGATTATTTCTAAACATTTCCTAGAAAATTCAATTTTATTGAAAATCAACTGTGCTATAGCCCACAAGTTTTTGGGCGGCAAAAATCTAAAATGCTCCGATTACGATGGTTGATACCTCTATCAATAGGTTTCGGGACCTGTAATTGCTGTGACAATTTTCATTTTGCTTGCTCGATTATTTCTAAACATTTCTTAGAAAATTCAATTTTATTGAAAATCAACTGTGCTATAGCCCACAAGTTTTTGGGCGGGAAAAATCTAAAATGGTCCGATTACGATGGCTGATACCTCTATCAATAGGTTTCGGGACCTGTAATTGCTGTGACAATTTTCATTTTGCTTGCTCGATTATTTCTAAACATTTCTTAGAAAATTCAATTTTATTGAAAATCAACTGTGCTATAGCCCACAAGTTTTTGGGCGGCAAAAATCTAAAATGCTCCGATTACGATGGTTGATACCTCTATCAATAGGTTTCGGGACCTGTAATTGCTGTGACAATTTTTATTTTGCTTGCTCGATTATTTCTAAACATTTCTTAGAAAATTCAATTTTATTGGAAATCAACTGTGCTATAGCCCACAAGTTTTTGGGCGGCAAAAATCTAAAATGCTCCGATTACGCTGGTTGATACCTCTATCAATAGGTTTCGGGACCTGTAATTGCTGTGACAATTTTTATTTTGCTTGCTCGATTATTTCTAAACATTTCTTAGAAAATCCAATTTTATTGAAAATCAACTGTGCTATAGCCCACAAGTTTTTGGGCGGGAATAATCTAAAATGGTCCGATTACGATGGTTGATACCTCTATCAATAGGTTTCGGGACCTGTAATTGCTGTGACAATTTTCATTTTGCTTGCTCGATTATTTCTAAACATTTCCTAGAAAATTCAATTTTATTGAAAATCAACTGTGCTATAGCCCACAAGTTTTTGGGCGGCAAAAATCTAAAATGCTCCGATTACGATGGTTGATACCTCTATCAATAGGTTTCGGGACCTGTAATTGATGTGACAATTTTCATTTTGCTTGCTCGATTATTTCTAAACATTTCTTAGAAAATTCAATTTTATTGAAAATCAACTGTGCTATAGCCCACAAGTTTTTGGGCGGGAAAAATCTAAAATGGTCCGATTACGATGGTTGATACCTCTATCAATAGGTTTGGGGACCTGTAATTGCTGTGACAATTTTCATTTTGCTTGCCCGATTATTTCTAAACATTTCTTAGAAAATTCAATTTTATTGAAAATCAACTGTGCTATAGCCCACAAGTTTTTGGGCGGCAAAAATCTAAAATGCTCCGATTACGATGGTTGATACCTCTATCAATAGGTTTCGGTACCTGTAATTGATGTGACAATTTTCATTTTGCTTGCTCGATTATTTCTAAACATTTCCTAGAAAATTCAATTTTATTGAAAATCAACTGTGCTATAGCCCACAAGTTTTTGGGCGGCAAAAATCTAAAATGGTCCGATTACGATGGTTGATACCTCTATCAATAGGTTTCGGGACCTGTAATTGCTGTGACAATTTTCATTTTGCTTGCTCGATTATTTCTAAACATTTCTTAGAAAATTCAATTTTATTGAAAATCAACTGTGCTATAGCCCACAAGTTTTTGGGCGGCAAAAATCTAAAATGCTCCGATTACGATGGTTGATACCTCTATCAATAGGTTTCGGGACCTGTAATTGCTGTGACAATTTTTATTTTGCTTGCTCGATTATTTCTAAACATTTCTTAGAAAATCCAATTTTATTGAAAATCAACTGTGCTATAGCCCACAAGTTTTTGGGCGGGAAAAATCTAAAATGCTCCGATTACGATGGTTGATACCTCTATCAATAGGTTTCGGGACCTGTAATTGCTGTGACAATTTTCATTTTGCTTGCTCGATTATTTCTAAACATTTCCTAGAATATTCAATTTTATTGAAAATCAACTGTGCTATAGCCCACAAGTTTTTGGGCGGCAAAAATCTAAAATGCTCCGATTACGATGGTTGATACCTCTATCAATAGGTTTCGGGACCTGTAATTGCTGTGACAATTTTCATTTTGCTTGCTCGATTATTTCTAAACATTTCCTAGAAAATTCAATTTTATTGAAAATCAACTGTGCTATAGCCCACAAGTTTTTGGGCGGCAAAAATCTAAAATGCTCCGATTACGATGGTTGATACCTCTATCAATAGGTTTCGGGACCTGTAATTGCTGTGACAATTTTCATTTTGCTTGCTCGATTATTTCTAAACATTTCTTAGAAAATTCAATTTTATTGAAAATCAACTGTGCTATAGCCCACAAGTTTTTGGGCGGGAAAAATCTAAAATGGTCCGATTACGATGGCTGATACCTCTATCAATAGGTTTCGGGACCTGTAATTGCTGTGACAATTTTCATTTTGCTTGCTCGATTATTTCTAAACATTTCTTAGAAAATTCAATTTTATTGAAAATCAACTGTGCTATAGCCCACAAGTTTTTGGGCGGCAAAAATCTAAAATGCTCCGATTACGATGGTTGATACCTCTATCAATAGGTTTCGGGACCTGTAATTGCTGTGACAATTTTCATTTTGCTTGCTCGATTATTTCTAAACATTTCTTAGAAAATTCAATTTTATTGGAAATCAACTGTGCTATAGCCCACAAGTTTTTGGGCGGCAAAAATCTAAAATGGTCCGATTACGCTGGTTGATACCTCTATCAATAGGTTTCGGGACCTGTAATTGCTGTGACAATTTTCATTTTGCTTGCTCGATTATTTCTAAACATTTCCTAGAAAATTCAATTTTATTGAAAATCAACTGTGCTATAGCCCACAAGTTTTTGGGCGGCAAAAATCTAAAATGCTCCGATTACGATGGTTGATACCTCTATCAATAGGTTTCGGGACCTGTAATTGATGTGACAATTTTTATTTTGCTTGCTCGATTATTTCTTAACATTTCTTAGAAAATTCAATTTTATTGAAAATCAACTGTGCTATAGCCCACAAGTTTTTGGGCGGCAAAAATCTAAAATGCTCCGATTACGATGGTTGATACCTCTATCAATAGGTTTCGGGACCTGTAATTGCTGTGACAATTTCCATTTTGATTGCTCGATTATTTCTAAACATTTCTTAGAAAATTCAATTTTATTGAAAATCAACTGTGCTATAGCCCACAAGTTTTTGGGCGGCAAAAATCTAAAATGCTCCGATTACGATGGTTGATACCTCTATCAATAGGTTTCGGGACCTGTAATTGATGTGACAATTTTCATTTTGCTTGCTCGATTATTTCTAAACATTTCTTAGAAAATTCAATTTTATTGAAAATCAATTGTGCTATAGCCCACAAGTTTTTGGGCGGGAAAAATCTAAAATGGTCCGATTACGATGGTTGATACCTCTATCAATAGGTTTCGGGACCTGTAATTGCTGTGACAATTTTCATTTTGCTTGCTCGATTATTTCTAAACATTTCTTAGAAAATTCAATTTTATTGAAAATCAACTGTGCTATAGCCCACAAGTTTTTGGGCGGCAAAAATCTAAAATGGTCCGATTACGATGGTTGATACCTCTATCAATAGGTTTCGGGACCTGTAATTGCTGTGACAATTTTCATTTTGCTTGCTCGATTATTTCTAAACATTTCTTAGAAAATTCAATTTTATTGAAAATCAACTGTGCTATAGCCCACAAGTTTTTGGGCGGGAAAAATCTAAAATGGTCCGATTACGATGGTTGATACCTCTATCAATAGGTTTCGGGACCTGTAATTGCTGTGACAATTTTCATTTTGCTTGCTCGATTATTTCTAAACATTTCTTAGAAAATTCAATTTTATTGAAAATCAACTGTGCTATAGCCCACAAGTTTTTGGGCGGGAAAAATCTAAAATGCTCCGATTACGATGGTTGATACCTCTATCAATAGGTTTCGGGACCTGTAATTGCTGTGACAATTTTTATTTTGCTTGCTCGATTATTTCTAAACATTTCTTAGAAAATCCAATTTTATTGAAAATCAACTGTGCTATAGCCCACAAGTTTTTGGGCGGTAAAAATCTAAAATGGTCCGATTACGATGGTTGATACCTCTATCAATAGGTTTCGGGACCTGTAATTGCTGTGACAATTTTCATTTTGCTTGCTCGATTATTTCTAAACATTTCCTAGAAAATTCAATTTTATTGAAAATCAACTGTGCTATAGCCCACAAGTTTTTGGGCGGCAAAAATCTAAAATGCTCCGATTACGATGGTTGATACCTCTATCAATAGGTTTCGGGACCTGTAATTGCTGTGACAATTTTCATTTTGCTTGCTCGATTATTTCTAAACATTTCCTAGAAAATTCAATTTTATTGAAAATCAACTGTGCTATAGCCCACAAGTTTTTGGGCGGTAAAAATCTAAAATGCTCCGATTACGATGGTTGATACCTCTATCAATAGGTTTCGGGACCTGTAATTGCTGTGACAATTTTCATTTTGCTTGCTCGATTATTTCTAAACATTTCTTAGAAAATTCAATTTTATTGAAAATCAACTGTGCTATAGCCCACAAGTTTTTGGGCGGCAAAAATCTAAAATGCTCCGATTACGATGGTTGATACCTCTATCAATAGGTTTCGGGACCTGTAATTGCTGTGACAATTTGCATTTTGATAGCTCGATTATTTCTAAACATTTCTTAGAAAATTAAATTTTATTGAAAATCAACTGTGCTATAGCCCACAAGTTTTTGGGCGGCAAAAATCTAAAATGGTCCGATTACGATGGTTGATACCTCTATCAATAGGTTTCGGGACCTGTAATTGCTGTGACAATTTTCATTTTGCTTGCTCGATTATTTCTAAACATTTCTTAGAAAATTAAATTTTATTGAAAATCAACTGTGCTATAGCCCACAAGTTTTTGGGCGGGAAAAATCTAAAATGGTCCGATTACGATGGTTGATACCTCTATCAATAGGTTTCGGGACCTGTAATTGCTGTGACAATTTTCATTTTGCTTGCTCGATTATTTCTAAACATTTCTTAGAAAATTCAATTTTATTGAAAATCAACTGTGCTATAGCCCACAAGTTTTTGGGCGGGAAAAATCTAAAATGGTCCGATTACGATGGTTGATACCTCTATCAATAGGTTTCGGGACCTGTAATTGCTGTGACAATTTTTATTTTGCTTGCTCGATTATTTCTAAACATTTCTTAGAAAATCCAATTTTATTGAAAATCAACTGTGCTATAGCCCACAAGTTTTTGGGCGGTAAAAATCTAAAATGGTCCGATTACGATGGTTGATACCTCTATCAATAGGTTTCGGGACCTGTAATTGCTGTGACAATTTTCATTTTGATAGCTCGATTATTTCTAAACATTTCTTAGAAAATTCAATTTTATTGAAAATCAACTGTGCTATAGCCCACAAGTTTTTGGGCGGCAAAAATCTAAAATGGTCCGATTACGATGGTTGATACCTCTATCAATAGGTTTCGGGACCTGTAATTGATGTGACAACTTTCATTTTGCTTGCTCGATTATTTCTAAACATTTCTTAGAAAATTCAATTTTATTGAAAATCAACTGTGCTATAGCCCACAAGTTTTTGGGCGGGAAAAATCTAAAATGGTCCGATTACGATGGTTGATACCTCTATCAATAGGTTTCGGGACCTGTAATTGCTGTGACAATTTTCATTTTGCTTGCTCGATTATTTCTAAACATTTCTTAGAAAATTCAATTTTATTGAAAATCAACTGTGCTATATATAGCCCACAAGTTTTTGGGCGGCAAAAATCTAAAATGCTCCGATTACGATGGTTGATACCTCTATCAATAGGTTTCGGGACCTGTAATTGCTGTGCCAATTTTCATTTTGCTTGCTCGATTATTTCTAAACATTTCTTAGAAAATTCAATTTTATTGAAAATCAACTGTGCTATAGCCCACAAGTTTTTGGGCGGCAAAAATCTAAAATGGTCCGATTACGATGGTTGATACTTCTATCAATAGGGTTCGGGACCTGTAATTGCTGTGACAATTTTCATTTTGATAGCTCGATTATTTCTAAACATTTCTTAGAAAATTCAATTTTATTGAAAATCAACTGTGCTATAGCCCACAAGTTTTTGGGCGGCAAAAATCTAAAATGGTCCGATTACGATGGTTGATACCTCTATCAATAGGTTTCGGGACCTGTAATTGCTGTGACAATTTTCATTTTGCTTGCTCGATTATTTCTAAACATTTCTTAGAAAATTAAATTTTATTGAGAATCAACTGTGCTATAGCCCACAAGTTTTTGGGCGGCAAAAATCTAAAATGCTCCGATTACGATGGTTGATACCTCTATCAATAGGTTTCGGGACCTGTAATTGCTGTGACAATTTTCATTTTGATTGCTCGATTATTTCTAAACATTTTTTAGAAAATTCAATTTTATTGAAAATCAACTGTGCTATTATAGCCCACAAGTTTTTGGGCGACAAAAATCTAAAATGCTCCGATTACGGGGTAAGAGATACCAGTGCTAAATATGTATAATATGAAAATTTTCAGTTTTGTGTTAATTGTGTCATTTTTTAAAAATATTTATGAATATACGAGAAAAATTATAAATATGTATTTTAAAATAAATCATTCATCTGTCTGTAAATAAATACAAAAATTTAAAATCGTATCTGACACAGACTATTTTATAGTTTTATGCATACACAACATTTTTTGACGTTATTTAAACAGAATATTAGCAGCTATTGCCATGCATGGTACACATGTTATTTACGCCATTAGCCGTGTTTTATAATAATCTTACGGAAAATTTCAATTTTCCGTTGATTATCGATACATTTTTTTTGTTCGTCATTTCTTTCCTAGAAAAGAAAATCTCGAGCCTAACGGTTCATAAATATTCATTGTACATTTATGAATAGAAATCCCCTTTGGGCTCTCTTTCTCATATTTATTTATAACACCCTACAATTCACCCCAAAATAATAATCAGAAAAAATGGCTGTGGTAAATTCAAAACAATATTGATGAATGTTATGAATAGGAAAAAAAAAACACTTTATGGTTTAATAAAAAGGAATATTAAATGCTTTTTCATCAATTTTCTCCCGGACATTCATATACTTGTATACAGAGCAATGGGACAAAATAGAAAATTACCTACTTATAGATTTTTGTCTCGTTTGACGATATAATGGATAATGTTACATTATTTTTTGAAATGCTATTGACTCTACGAGTGTACGAGTTTGATAAAAATCCATACATACATATTTCAAAATAACGACTTTTCGATTATAATTTCGTACCATATACTTGAGGTACACCCTCTTTTGAAAACTTTCAAATTTAAAATGACTTACAACTTTCTGAGTAAATGAATTTTCTTAACAGTCGTAAATAAAAGAAAAATTTAATGACAATACGTACACGTAGTGAATTCTCCCTTTTGACGAGTAACAAAAAAATATTTTTGTTTTCTTGGAAAATAGGAAAATTCAATTTATGTGAACGAATTCTCTTTTGAAGCTTTTTGTATAATACGTTTTTTGGATTAGTATTTCAATATGTTGAACCGTAAATAGAACTACTCTGTTTAGGATACACGTGTGTTAGGTTCTGAGAGCTGCTATTTGTATTTTCAAAGAGCTATTTTTAAACAATATGTTCTAATAATAGAAATGGTTTTAATAAACTTAATAACTGTCCAAAATTTTCAAACAATATTACTAAATGAATTTTGTTTATCTGCACTAAACCCTAACCATAAACAATATTTACCAAAAACCAAGCGTTTGCTTACCAAGCGTTGTCTTTCGTGATTTGGGAATGTAAAATTACCCACTTTTATAAACTTTGGGAAATATTGGAAATTTTCGTTATCAGCTCGCTGATTTTTCAATAAATTTAATATTAAAGATAAATGGCTGCTCACGTTCCTATCGCCAAATCAGACAATTGTCATTTAGGCGAGCTATTCGATATTTTATAAACATGTATTTTTAATGGTTAGTTTATTTCTCGGGAAGGATTTTACCCAATTATTATCTACACTAATTTCCTGTTCAAGAAACAATAGACCTAAATGGTCTGCCTCCGTTATTTATTTTTTGTTCGAATAAATCGATGTGTTGCTGAATTTCAATCTATCAAATTCACCAATCTATCGAATTTCAGACTGTCGAATTCCAATATGCCAAACAATCGAATTTTAATCCATCGAATTTCACTCGATAATAGCAATTTCCTCAATTTCAGTTCACCGAATTTCGATCTTTCTCTCTCTTAGAATTTCAATGGGATCACTAACAGTTGCCTGAAAAAAAAAAATTCAAAACTTTTGAAATCCAGAATAATTGAAAATATTTAAATATTTTATTTAACATAAATGAAAAAAAATTCAATTTCTTAGACATTTTTTAAACCTTTGCTGTGACTGGCTTAATTCGCTGGTATCGAAGAATGTATTGGAGCGAATTGCATAGTTTAATGGTTCATCAACCTTGCAGAAAAAGATCAAAGGAATTGTATCGCTCGTATCGCATTTACTGATACATGTACCACAAATGTTTCAAGTGATGACAAAGGTATAAAGTATTTTTTGGTAATTTCTAGATTTTCTTTTCGAGCTTTTTAACTGGATTTGAACTTTTTAATTATTCTGGATCTTAAAACTTCAGAATTTTTTTTCACACAAATGTAGTGATGCCCGACAAAACTTCAACCAATTTAATACAAATTCGCAATTCGCTCGAATACATTCGTCGATACCATACTAACCCAACGAATTAAGCGAACCACAACACAACTTGAAACATTTGTGGTGGTACTATCAGTAGAAGCAATATGACGAAGCAATTTCCATTATCATAAATATTAAGAAATTTTCGGAAAACTCAAATTTTGTAGAGATTTTATAAATTTTAATTTTAACTTGGCACTTTGATAATTCTGTTTCTAGATTTTAGTTTTCTGGATAATTCAATATGTTGGATTTCGAACTATAGAATTTCAGGACAACGAATTTCACTCTATCGAATTTTAATTTTTCGAACTTCAATCCAGTGTATTCACCAATCTCTCGAGTTTTAATATTTTATCGAACTTTAATCTACCAAATTTCAATGAGCTAGGTAGAATACCCCGGCAAGCGTTATATCGATCTCGAAGTTGAAATCTCAAATTTCAAAACCTCGAATTTTCAAATATAGAAATTTTGAAATCTCGAAATCAAAATCTGGATAGATCCACGAATCCCGAAAAAATTTTATTTGGAATTTTTTACCTTAAAAATTTAATTAAAATAAATTTTATTAAATTAAAATTAATAATTTCAATCAATGGATCAAATTCCAACAAATTCACTATCCTACCCAAGTTCCATCTACGGGATTTCAATCTACATATCATAAATCTATCGAACTTCAAGTTATTGAATTTTAATTCAACGAATTTCATTTTATAGGATTCATCAAATTATCGGATTCATACCGATCGATAGAATTTCAATCTACCAAATTTTAGTTGTTCGAGTTTTAGCCTCTCGAATTTCAATTTATCGAATTCACTCTCTACAAAATTCTATCTATAAAATTGACTAACAATATTGTGATTTACGAGCAAAACTGGAACAGTTTGAGTACATTTGAAATTTTAAAGGTTAGGTTAATCCCGTAAATTGTTAAACTTGGTGGTAGTGCAATCAGTATACGTGAACGTCCAGGAAATATTCACAGAACATTCATGATACTGTAAGAGTTATAATTTGAAATTTTCGGATATTTGGTGAAAAGACCAATATCGTCCTCGTCACTCGTTCTCAATGTTCACCGACTAATCGTAGTAATGGAGTTAGCCGAGAATTGCGGTCCTCAGCTTTAATTTTAATTTGAATTTTGATAATTTATTTTGGTTACCCGTCGAATGAAGATAAAAAATGTATTTTTAGGCAAATTAAACTCATACTACCAGCAATTAACTCCAGCATCACAACTTTGTGAAAATTACCTACCTTACATAATATAAACTTTATGGTATGGAAAAGAAACAAAACTTGAAAGTTAAATTACTTTTTTGGTTGAATAACCATTAATCGAATGTTTATGTATATAAGGTTGAGGTAAACATGTTCCATAAAGTCAATTTTCAACTGAATTTGGTATAATGAAGTTTATGAATCGTAATAATTTTCGTTGGTAAATTTGTAAGTTCATGTTCTTCTTATTTTCATATTCCGTATTATAAGCAATTTGGAAGGTGATTATTTGTCCTCGAATTATCTTTGTGTTGTATTTTACTATGTCGACTCCAGTCTTAATGTTATAATAAGCCATTTTGAAAATAGTCTCTATAGTGGACATAGATCCATTGAAATTCTTTTTAATTGTTCAAACTTTAATTACACCAAATGGAAATTGTTTACCATATACATATGTAACGTAGGATAGCGCCAAAAAACCGATTTTCATTTTTTTCTTAATAAACATAAAACATTAAAAAATAAAATTTCTGAAAATTCAAACCAAAAACTTTTCATGTTCAATACTGAATAATTTATATTAAGAGAAACGAACGGAAAAGCTTTCACATTGATAATTCCATTGTTATTGCTGATGAAGTCCAAAATTATTTAAGCTGTTTCCTACAACTAATTGCTGTTTAGCTGGATGCGGTGATGGACAATAAAAATCATTCTTCTGTTCCCTAATTAACCCTTGTTTTTCATTATTATCCTCTACGCGATATATCTTTAATTAAAAAAGTTTGTTACTTGTTTGTGTCAAATTGTGTTAAATTGACGTGTAAAATTTATTTCTAAAGTTTTTTCGGACATTTTATTAAATGTATTATTTTCATAAACTATTTTGGTTCGGACCGTCTCTATATCAAGTCAACGAAACTTTATTTCTTATGACCTTTTTTACCCTATAAAAATCCGTCTTGGAATTCCAATATAAATATTTTTATGATAAATAAAAAACATTTAATTTACTGATTGATTGTTCCAATGATAATATGTAGACCGAAAAAAAATTTTCCAGCCAAGTATTTTCATCCATATTTATGATGTATGCGAATTGCAATTCCAATGTTTCCCTCCTTTTACACGATTTTTCTGCACTAAACTTTTATTTGAAATACGTGTTTTTAGTAGCTTCTTTAATATTTCGTTTCTAACAGTAAAAAAAAATAGTTTAAAGCTTTATGATTGCTTCTATCTTTGCTTTCTCGCTATGTTAACTTGTTTTCATTAACTCTGAATGTATATAATTATATAAATATTTTACCAACTCATTCCGAAAAATTATTCCACAGCTTCAATTAAAATTTGACGTATTTATGCGTTATATGTAAGCTCCTTGCAGGACACCGGAAAAATATGTCAAAAGTATAATTGAATACAATCCTAATTTACTGTTTTGGTTCTTTAAGGATACACCAACATAAAATAAATAACCATACCTATTTTATAGAATGAAACATAAATTAATCCTTTGATTTATTTTTCCAACCATCGTCAAAAATAACAACTAGATCGCAAAACAGCCAAAATTCAATTTAATAAAAGTCATCCACAACAGAAAATTCAAGAATTTAATTAAAATTTCATTAAAATTAAAAAAAAGCTCGAAAGCTTGAAAGAAAAAATCATAACACGGCTAAAGTTGAAAATATAATTGATAAAAAAAAATTGTTGCGTCGGCACACACAACTTTTTATTTCTCTGAAAAGTCAGATTTTCTCTTAAATTCATAAACTGAAATGAAATAAAATCTTTTTGCTTTTTTTTTTGAAAATGACACAGAAATGTGGTTAACTTGTGGCGAAATGAATGTACATTATAAAAAAGCTCATCCTTTTTCGTCCGCTTTTTGCTCCACAATTTCTTTTTATACGACGAGTTGTATAAAAGGAAAATAAAAAGAAAGCATCGTCGTTTTTTTTTTTTTTTGTAATTTAATTTAATTTCTGTTTTTCTTTCATTTTTCCTCATCTGGAAAATTATCAAACAAAAATAATATTACATGTGCAAAATCTATAAACAACTAATTCAGGTTAAAATGGTATCACAGGGAGCACAGACGAACGGTGGTCTAAACGGCAGGAAATTAACAAAAAGTTTATCAGAAGTAGGCGGTGGACGTGGGACGGGTGTTGGAGCCGAATCAACATCGCCGATCGAGGAAAATAAAATGTAAGTGACTTTCGTTACATAAAGTTCTTTTGCTTGATTTTATTTTATATTTGTATAGGTTTGATCACGAGCTTTTACATCGAACCCAATCCGAAGAACCGCCTAGATCTCCTTTCGAGATGACACCACCAATTTTGAGGTCACATCCCATCGTTCATCACCCATCCGACTCATATTCACGTACCTCATCCCGCCTCAGCCAAATCGAAACATCACGAAGTGAACCCTTATCATCCGAAAATATTTTAACTCATTCCCGAAACAGCTCCTATCAATCTCAGGATTCGGCCGTCTCGTTCCGCTCTTCAGATATATCGGCATCTCGAGCTTCCGCCGATAGTTTACCTTATGAAAATATGTTGCCGCGTCGCAGCAGTACAATCACGCCGATTGACACGCACAGTAGTGTGAAAAAAGAAATCGAACCATCAATTCACCGACACGATGGTGGTGAATTTTGTTACGCCTACGAAAGTCACAGTCTCCCGCGGCGTACTTGTATTCATCATCGCAAAGAAGAATATCACACACATAGTTTACCTCGTCGTGATATATATCATCACGCGGATGGCCATGAAATGCCTTCTCAACCTCAATCGTACCAACCGGAGACGACAAAATTAGAAGGAATCCTACGAAAAGAGAGGCGCGAGTCAATTAGTCGTGACAGTTCAGTCGATTCATCGACAGCTACATTTCGCAAAACTCCAACATTCCAGGAAAATCATATACCATTACGTCGCGCTTCGTGTGCGGTTGTATTGCCCGAAACTCATTCGACAAACGCACGTCGAAGTTCTGTCCAAACTCATATGCAACAATCATCAGAAGAATTTTGTTCCACCTGCGATTCAGAAAGTGACTCAAAAGGTGAGAAAGAAATTTTAATCGATTTTAAGCCACGCATTTCACCCATTCCAAGTCCAAGATCACAACGAAAGAAAAAATTACAAAAAACTTTATCCGAAGGTGAAATACTTTTAGAAAGCCGACGTAAAGAAAATGCTATACTCTTAGCTTCGGCGAGCGACGAAGATTTAAAAACTCCAGACGAACCGAAAGACAAATACATTTATCATGATCGACCAATCAAAGATGAAGGTATATTTCATAAGCAAAAACTTCTACCTCTTCCACCGCACGACAACGAAAAGAAAGGAGCACGCAAATCGCGCGATAAATTTCGCAAGCGTTCGATTAGCTTAGAGGAAACGTTTCTCGACGACGATGACGATACACTTGATCATACAATCGATCGAGTACCTTTACCGCCATTAAATGGAATAATTAAATCAAATCCACCATCCCCATCAAATTATGATGAGCTTTCGGTACAACCTCGCTCAGCATTCCCATCTACTGATTCATTAGCGGCCGATTTAACACGAGATCATTCCGACGGTATCTGGAATGAATCACAAGCGACCGTATTGCACGCTGAACACAGTCCATCAGAATCGGGTCCATGTTTATTAACCCCAACAGCAAGACGAAAAAATCTGCTGCTTCAACATCAGCAGCGCAGTTCAATGGACACCGAAGGATTAGATTTTGAGGATCTCCTATTAGATCAGGTACGTTAAATATTTTTTTTTTTCATAATTAACTTAAAACTTTTTTATGCGGTTTAACAACTTTCCATACATACCGGAAAACTGTACAAAATTTAAATACAGAGAAAGGAAAATATTATTAAATTTTTTGTTATATTATATGCACGAAGAAATTTTGCTAATTAAAACAAAAAAATTTGTTTGTGCTTTTCTTCTTCGTTTAGTTATATGATGATGATGTTGTTACCGTGAGAAACGCCTTTTAAAATTATTTTGTCATGCTTTAGATAAAAATAAAAACTTTGTCTTGTAATAAAATGAATTCTACGAGAAAAACATTTTTGTTTGTTTTGTAGGAAAATAATGAGAATAATCCTTTAAATTAATTAATGTTCTAATTATTGTTGTTTATTGCGAATTGACCTGACTATTGGAATGAATAAAAGATGCTTATAAAAGGAAATGAAGAGGTTTTTAAAAGGTTATTAAGTTGGTCAATGAAATTTTTTTTTTTACAAACTCGAATTTAGTTGTTGGTTATAAAATAGCCGTTATTCTCAAATTTAATGTTGAGCAATTATTTCATAAGCTTGCTAGTTTTGAGGTTATTAAACACATACTAAACTTTCTGTAAATGAAAACATTCCTTAGTTTGATACTTGTTCATATAATTGAAGAAAATATTAAAAGTTAAAAGTTTATACGTATTTCATGAAAAATTATTAAGGGCCCTATTCCCCTAGTCAGATTGTTTATCATGCCAAATAACGGTCAAATTTTAATATTCCCTCTAAAAACCATAGCCCCGCTAACCCGGTGTCTACACTATGCAATTCCACTGATATTTTCTATCATGATATAAATTTTATCAATGTATGTGTGTGTATATTATACGCATTTTGACACTATTAGCAAATTATCAGGAGGCTATTTCACGAAATTATATTAGTAAAATGAAATAATATGGAAGGTAACCCATAAAAATAACAGACGGGTTGACATAAAAAATTCTATTTTACAAAATATAGCAGATGAAATGGCTGTAAATGTTGAAGACGTTAGAATAAAAATAAGATATCTTCGAAATCAATATGCACAAAATAAAAAATTAAAGCAGAGTACAAAAAAAAGCTGGAAGCGCTGTTGTTGACGAAATAAAATCTTGGTATATGGTTTAAGGTGGTAGTTCTCCAAATTTGACAAAATTATTTTTAACCTAACCACAACTGGCAAGTGTTAAAAGACAACTAATTTTTTCATAGCATTGAAACAATTTTGTTTGACATTTGAAGATATTATTATGATAGTGAAATGCCCAGCTATGATATTTTTTGGATAGATATTTGTCAATACATTGACAAAAAAAAAACATATACAAACATAAAATTGTTGATAGAAAATATCAGTGGATTTCCATAGTGTAGACACCGGGTTATGAAAAACATCGTATTGTATTGATTTTATACGACCAATGTCATTTCAAAACATGTTCCTTGCCATGATATATTTGCATGTGATCAGTTGCTGTGTTAGTAGTCACTTGAAATGACTATTGTCGTAAAAAATCAAAGCAATGCGATGTTTTCCTTAGCAGCCGTTTAGTTTTTATAGAAGTATTATTAAAACTTGATAGTTACTTGGCGTGACCATCGATGCAACTAGGCGAATAAGGCTGTAATTATTTATCTTTAAATAGAGCTTTTGTTTCCAAGTTAAATTGCATAATTTTAAGGGGTTTGCCAACTAATATTTATACATTTAATCTAATTTATTTTAGTTTGTCCACAATTTAAAGGCTTATGAAGCTATGTGCAAAATGTTAAATAAATTACTAAAATGAAATATCTATATAACGAAAGCTGAGGTTGAGTTTGGTAAACTTTAACCAAATGTGACCTGTAAATGAAGCTAAATCTCGAAATTAACAAGTATTTGAAATTTTAATAAGATTTGACAACAAGAGCACGATCACAGAAGTAGGAGTTGTTTATTTATTTATTTTTTAAATTTTGTTTACACTATTTTGAGTATAAGCTCTTAATATAGTCAAAGTACCTAGATGTACAAGCCATCAGCATCAAATTCGAACTTATTATAAGGGGGATGGAAAGACAAAAAATGGATTTTTCATACAAATCATATGATAAGTTATGGTTTTTATAATTTCGTTTTTCTTAAATGAAAAACCTTACTAAACTAAATTTTGATTTCTACGTTATCAAGAAGAAAAATTGATAAATAAATAATTTGAAAATCAATTAATAAAATCATGTTTATATTTAAAACCCCTTTATTTACAAACACATCTTTATCTCATGATGTGACACATTTCGTTCATGTTTTTTTTTTTTTGTAATAAAAAAGTGTCGATAAATAGCAAAGAGGGTAAACTATAGACGAGAAACAAACTTTTTTCCCATATCAAATCTTCTGTTTCAGGCGTGGACAAGAAAAACATTTAGTTTTTATTGTTGTTAAAAAGTGGTTGTGTGTAATTTGTTTATTTCTAGACTATTGTATTTTAAGGGCTTTGATAAATAGTAAGTAAGATTTTACGTCATTAATTTCGTTTTTATAATTTTATACTAGAGACATACAAAGAAAATATATTAACCAAATTACTAAATTTAAGTTATTGGTTTTAAAATATGTTATACTTAAAGGTTTGATTTAAATATGGTAAAATATTTTCATGTACGAGTATTTTTCATTTATAAAATTTTAATTAAAAATGTTCAATTTTACATTGGTTCTTATGGGAAATCGTAAAATGTATCCCCCTTAAATTAAGCTTCTTTAAAAATTGGTCTGCTACTGACGGCTTGTATATCTAGGTGCTTTGATACAGTGTACTCACATTTTTGTATCATTATCAGCAAAGCCTTCAAATTCCGCCAGGTGTTGACAGCATGTTGGCATCCACCCTGTGGCTTGGATCACCAATGCTTGTTCTTCATACATTAAACAGCAAGACTCCAATAGTATACGTAAACATTAGTTCATTTTAAACCGTATGTTGAACTAGTGTTTGTATATTTTATTTTTGTAATGGCTGTATTATAATGTATAAAAAGTTAGCCCAGGATTTTCATCCCAGGAAAACGAAATTGTTAACACTTAAACTATCGCGATACTATCCCAGGAAATCACTATCATTCTATTATTTTGTACCATCCCAAGAAATCATTGAAATGGTAGTATGTATTTTTAGTCATCCCAGGATATAAACATATGTACATATATCGTTATATGTATATATCGCAATTAAATATAAGTAAGCTTGTACATAATTTTTAAAGCAGTAATTAAAATAAAATATATGTAATCATTCTAATTATGGATCCATGTAACAATAAAAATTGGGTATATTCACAATTAATTTCAGATAAATTAATATATTGAATTAAGCTCAATTTAAAAATATGTTCTAAAAATTAATAAACAGAGAAAAATTCATATAACATCTCTGAGATTCGTGTGATTTGGCTTAGTGTTGTAGCACCTCTACACACACAAATATTTAAAAATTTGGTACGTTTTGAAAAATTCTAACCAGAGCCCAAGTCTTTTTTATCGATATTTGATGCTTTGAAGTCCCCTTTCTAGGTAACTTAATCATTCTTTATTTTTGGCTTAATATACTGTGTCATGTCCTGTCCATGCATACTTATGTTATTTGAATTATTCCCTGTTTATTAATTTTTAGAACATATTTTTAAATTGAGCTTAATTCAATATATTAATTTATCTGAAATTAATTGTGAATATACCCAATTTTTATTGTTACATGGATCCATAATTAGAATGATTACATATATTTTATTTTAATTACTGCTTTAAAAATTATGTACAAGCTTACTTATATTTAATTGCGATATATACATATAACGATATATGTACATATGTTTATATCCTTGGATGACTAAAAATACATACTACCATTTCAATGATTTCTTGGGATGGTACAAAATAATAGAATGATAGTGATTTCCTGGGATAGTATCGCGATAGTTTAAGTGTTAACAATTTCGTTTTCCTGGGATGAAAATCCTGGGCTAACTTTTTATACATTGTATTATACTCATTTTTTTACCCACTTTTTCAGTAACTACGAAAGACAAACGGAGTGGGAGAAAAAATTTAGATACAAAATATTTGTGAGAGTGACTGTATACACCATACATTTGGAAAAAATATAGAAACGTCAAAAAAAGTGGGAGCTCAATTTTTCTAGCAGTTAATCAAGCAAATATAGCAAAAAAAGAATTGGATTTGATTGTTTTTTTTTTTTGACATTAGATACTTTTTTCTGACCTTTCTACCAATGAAAATTTGTGTACAAACGAAAATAGTATATAAATTAACTTGACATATAAATTATGTCGCTGCAATTAATTGCATCAGCTAATGCAAATTTATTATGCGCGGGCCTCATATTTCTTACGTTAAAAATCAATTAAGAAGCAAAAACAAAAAAAATATTGATTCTATTTACATATTTTATTTATCCGAAACTTCAAAATATTTCCATATACCTACATAGTATTGTTTACAATACCCTTCTCTGTTTCGCTTTACTAGTTTTGCAGCACTTTATTGCACTTAAAAAAAGTGAGTATCATACAGCCATAATACATTTACAATTACAATATAAAGTCCACATGCTACGTATAATTTTGAAACAAAATACTAACTATGAGTTCTCACCTAAGTAGCTTTGCGATTAGATTATTCGCAATCTGTTTTAAATTTTTTCACATGGATAGTACACATTCAAAAAAAAATACATATCGGTATATAAATTGGTCTACGCAACCATAGATAAATTTACAATACGATTCGCAATCAAAAGTATAGTCAGACATCTTTGACCCATTGCGAATTATGCATTGGTTTAGGAAAATTTTCAATTCTGCGATAAACAAAGCAAGCTGAAATATTTTTCCTATATGAATACTTTATTGTTTTTGCTATGAATGTTAAACGTCAGAAATGTCTAAAATAATAAAAATTTGGTATTACAAATAAAATATGTCACTAAAACAGTGACAAGAAATAAAAATTTCCCTTTGATTCGCAATCTAATTTATATGAGAACCAATAGTAATAAAACAAGCATTTATTCGGTGTCGCTGTACAAATGTGACACCTACATATGTATATAGAACAAATGGAAGTAGGCTTATACAAATATAACCGCACAACACAAATTCATAAAGTATTTAGTTGTTGCAGAATTATGTAAAACAAAATTTTGTGAAACAGAAATTCGTAGCCAACCCATAATTTCAAATTCAGAATTTGGCTGATTTTCCACTAAACCGGGCATTTTTAAATTTTTAACTTAATAGATTTCATTTTCATATACCATATCAGGCCGTGAGAACCATAGTGGTCTAATTACAAAAATCAATACTATGCAATCGAAAGATAAATATAATAATCTTTTTTTAAATGAATTTTACTAAAAAAATAAATGTTTTATACTATTTTTTATATTTAAATTTATTTTAAAAATGTTTATTTTATTTATATTTAATAGAAATTTACACATTTATCCCTTTATAACTATTTTTAATTCAGATAGGCCACTATGTTATCCAAAGAATTTATATAATAGAAAATAAAATAAAAGATAGGCCAAAGTTATTACTAAACTAATCACTATCAGAGCTCCTCCAACCCGCGTCATTTTGTACATTGGTACTCTCCTTGATATTGTTATAAAAATCATGATGAACAGGTGGTATATAATGCAGAAGATCTTTTAAGTCCTTCTTTTTTTCTGCACTGATTGGTTTTCCTTCAGGGTATAAATAATTCAGGTCCATGCTAGCTATATTCTTTGAATTCCGTTTTGCACAGTTAACCTGCTGAAATACGTCTTCTTCATTATTTGAATATTTGAATAAAATTTTAAAAGGATGTATTTTTTGATAATGTAACCACTGAATACTCAGCCACTTCATTTTGGAGCCTTCAGCTGTCATTTTTCTGTTTGTGATATTTCTTTCCAAATTTTTTGTGGAATAGAAATGGTTCTTTGTCATTTTCATTATATTAAAAGGATTTTTATTGCTTGCGGCCGTGATAACCTCGCACCAATCATCGGGAACGAATAGATTTTTGAACATTTTTTTTCTCTTTTCGATTAAACCAAAATCTTGGTCGCATGCTAAATAGGAATGTCCACTCACATAGAATTTATGATCTATAAATTCAACAACAAAATCTAGATGGGCAGTAATATATTGGCAGATTGTGGCCATTTTAATATTTCTATTTTGGCCGCCACACTGATCAGAGTACAAAATTAGTTTTTTTGTATGTACATTTTCTTTAATATATCTAAGCAAGCATGACCCAATTTCTTGAGGCCCTCGTGATGCAACAGTTTCATTCCATACACACATTGTTACGTTGTTATTTACTGCATTGTGTATACCAAGGCAATAGGTCCACAGCTGCCTTTTATAGTAGCAAATACTTGTTGATATTACAGGCGTTGGTAAGGTTTTCATTAAATCAAATACAATTACTGTGATATCCCGATTTATGTTAGCAAGTTCTTTGTCTTTGGTATAATTAATTCTGGCAGAGTCGGCTTTTGCCAAATTAATTTGTTTCTGTGTCGTAAGCTGATTTTTTTCTTCTACAGAATCGGAAGCTTTCATTTTTATTTCAAGGTTGTCACATTTTTTACATGAATCGGATATTGGTGTATGGAAGGAAAGGTTGAAGTTTTCATTAAATATTTTTCTGAATATAAAATAGGAGACTGGTTCGGTATTTTGAGTACAATACAAAGAATACATTTTATTTAAATTTAAATCAGGGGCTAAAAATTTTCGTTCAGTACTTTTGTGTAAAGTATAATGCGATTCATATCTAGGAAAAAGTTAAATGAACGATTTAACACCTTGGAATTTACCATCACTTGTTTTATTTTTTGGATTGTGTTTGCCCCTTTTATCTGACGGCGGCGTAGGAATTATTAATTTATTTTTTACGACTCTGGTTAACCTTCCATCACTAACTTGGAATATATTTTTAAAAAATGATTTGCAAACTGTTGTTTGGATGCCATTAGAGTTAGGCACTTGATAAACTCTTGAATTTGACCGCCTAGACTCTCTTGTTAAACTAGCCTGATCGTTAGGAAGTGTAATTCTTTTTTTAGGCTCAACTTTGATCAAAGAAAACAGATATGATGTCTGTAAGTCAAAGCTTTCAAGTTTGTAGAAAAATTCAAACAGCTTGTTTTGTTGGATTGGAGAAATTTTTTCGTGACATTTCTTAGCACAGAGGCATGGGAGATTAATATTAATTTGTTTGGGTGGAACAAGATTTCCTTTAATGTTTACGTATTGCTCAGCTCTCCTTCGCTTTTCCTTTCTGACGTTTTTCATCCATTTTTTCGGAACACGTTTACGCTTCCTAGCTTTATGTTGTTCTTCATTATTTTCACTATCTCCTAGCAACACTGCAAGATCCAAGGAAAGTGGAGATGGACTTCTTGTTGGCAGATACTCTGAACCTGAATCTTCATATGGCTCGTTATTATCAGCAAACAAATCTACTAAAACAAATAACTCTTTAGTAAACTATTTTATGCAATTAATATTTAGTATACAACTATTATAAAAATTCTATATTACCTCGCAGTTGATGTTCCACGTTATCAATACTTTCTTTATCTATATTATCCATTTTTAAATATTTAAAAACAATTACCACAATGAAAAACGATAAGAAATTTCCTACACACACGTTAGGAAACAAATTGACCTAACTCACATCAAAATGATAACTAGATAGAAAAAAAAACTTCGTAGTGGCCTAATTGTTATAGGCTATTTTGTTTTTTACGGTCTTGTTGCTACATGATTGCAAAGGTGGCCTATGTTGCATAGGCTACTACGGAGTTTTATTTTTTCTCTATTCTGTGAAATTAATTAACGGTATTATGCTAATATCTACGTTATGATTAATAACAACTTTTTAGGACATTAAGGTTTCGATAGTGATATTATTACTAGTTCGTTTAGGCCATAAAGTTAATTTTGTGAAATTTTCAGTTAGGCCACTATGGTTCTCACGGCCTCATATGTATATCACATTCTACTGATCTATCGATTTAACGCTTATACATATCCTATAAATAGGTAAAAAAATAAAATTAAATCATACTCAACAAATAGTATTATGTAATGCCGATATTATCATTTTACTTTGTAATATGTTCGATTTTGTAAATATGCTTGTTTATATTGTATATACTCACGAGATAATTCTGCAAATATACTAATGTTATTAGTAATATGCAGCAACCCAATATTTCCTTATTAAATGTACAAAACTATATGCATATACAAGATTCTGACTTGTACATACCCTTGTTACATTTCAATTAGACATAAAAATCTACATAAATACAATTTAGCTTGTGTAAAGGTATATCATAAGATGAACGAGAACGGTTCATACCATATAAATAATCTTCCATATTTTCAATCATCCATGGGAAAATACCCAAAAAGATCAAACAACAACTTCGTTTTTTTTTTGTTGTATATATTTCATGAGTCTGGATGTTCTCTGGTTCGATTTTTCATGTTTGTCTATCGATAAAAGCAAAATATTTTCATTTTTATTGAATAAATTTTCCATTCAAAGAAAATAATAATAAAAATTGAATTACGATAAATTTTTGTGTTGCTCATCTACATACTACAAACATGTACCGAGTACGAAAACACTGGAAAAATATTACTTTGGGTTTCCATTTTTCAGGGTGTGATGTATTAATACAAATATTTAGTATGTATAAGTAGATATTGATATGAGATGTATAATGAATCATTTTGGGATTAATTTAAAATGAAGCAGATATACGGGTGTAGTACATATGCAGATATATTCGACTGTTATTGTCAATTTGAAATATTTGTTTTTGTTTTTATGGTTCAGGAAGGAATTTTTTTTACGACTCTTCGATATACATATGTAGTTGACTTCGGTAATTTTTTTAAATTGAATTTTATCTGATAAATACAGATAGATTTTCCTATAAATTATCGAATTATTACGGGTTTTCCCTTTGGCTTATATTATGAAAGAAATATGGAATTTATTACCATTATCCGATTCTTTTGTGACCTAACAATATTAAAGTGGATAATTATTGATCGAATTTATTTCATAATAGATTAGAAAAATTTTCCTGAATAGTCATTATACAAATAGCACTAAACAAATTTCTTGTCAATTTGCAGTTCATGTCACAATCTTTTAATTTAAATAGATCTATGAAACAAAATACTTCAATTTTTAGAAAAAAATCTACATTTAATTAAAGATGGACATATTGGAAAGCCTTACACACTTTAAAAAATATGCCATTTTAAGTAGCATCGTGTGCGCTTAATAAAGCACATGTTTTCAACGAAAGTAACCCCTAGGTATTTAATCTCGAATACTTTTTGTAATAGTATACCATTAATTTAATATTGTTGTATAACAGGGTTAACTTTCCGATAGAACGATAAACTCTTACACCTATTGATGTTGAGACTGAGAAGGTTAGACTCACCCCATTTCGCTAGACTGTCAATGTCTTCTTGTAGCTTATTGATATGGCCAATATTTTGTACTGTTTTATATATTTTGAGATCATCTGCAAACATTAATACCTTAAAATGCTGTATTACTTCAGTAACGTCGATGAAAATTATAAAGATCCAAGGACCAATATGAGAGCCTGGTGGTACACCTGAGGTAGCATGAATCAATTCTGATTTTCTATTGCTTAGTTCAATATACTGAATGCGGTTACTCAAATATGATTTAAACCACGCAACAAACTGTTTAGACAACCCGAATCTGTATAACTGTTCCAATGTTTTACAATAACACCACATCAACTTGCTTATACAAGGTTTATTGATGTTGATCTTTTTGGTATAAAACCATGCTGACACTGTGACATGAATCGAGTAACCAATGATCTGAATGAATTGCATAATACCAGCTCAAATAATTTGGGTATTGAAGATATTGATGTAATTCCTCTGTAATAAGAAACATCATTTCTTGTTGCTAGTTTTAAAGATTGATTAAATAAAAGACACAAAGGAATTGCCAACCTCGTGAAATCTTTTAACAATGAAGCTGGAATGCCATCAGGACCACATCCATCTCCGAATACTTCTAGAGCTCGATGAATATCCTCTGTTCCAATCCGTGGTTTTAGTATGGTTACATTATGTTTTTACCGCAAATATGTTTGATATAACCTGAGGCTCACAAGATTTACGATATTTTCCTATTTTTTTCTTAATATGGCTAATGTAGTTAAAGTAAGCCTTATCTTTCCTGTTCTTTAGATTGATTAGTTTATTACCGTACCATGGGGGTTATTTGTTTGGTTTGACCACAGCAGTAGGAACAAATAATTATGTACCCTTAAATAAGATTTTGTAGAATTTCTCTACGTTAACATCTATGTTGCTGCTATTAAGTTCCTTTTCCTAGTTAATCCAGTCAAGATATAGATGAAGGTTTATTGTGTCAGCTTTTCTGAAATTGTAATACGATGGTGATGGTGATTCAGTTACTTTAAATAGTTTTCTTTCATTAGTAAAAATTAGGTCTAAAATTCGGTCTAGACGGTTCTGGATCTCGCAAATTTAACTTAGTTTTTTGTCAAAAACAGTATCGATGAACAGTCTTCGTGTCTTCGTTTTATCAAACACTTTAATCAACACTATATGTTAATTATATCAGTGAAATACCATTGTAACTGGACAGATTTGGAGTGAGTAAATTGTTTTTGGATTGGATTGGATCGTATTTGCGTGATCGGAAGCAGGTAGTTCAAATTAACGGGTTTACATCTAAGATGATTGAGGTTCATGCTGGAGTGCCTCAGGGCTCCCACCTAGGACCTGTGTTGTTTAATGTCTTCATCATAAATGGTCAGTTATGAATAAGTTAAAGTTAAATTTGGAAAAGTGCAAGATTATGAGCTTCTCCAGGAAAAAAGCAGTTATTCTTCATCAATATCTTATTGGTAATCACCAGCTAGAACGAGTTATGACATTTAAAGATTTGGGTGTTGTCCTGGACCATCAATTGAATTTCCTAGACCATATTAATTTAATAGTAGCTAAGTCTAATTCTCTACTTGGCTTTATTCGTCGTATCACAAAAGATTTTCGCAATCCACAATCAATTAAAACTTTGTATTGTTCCATTGTTCGGTCTAATTTGGAATACGCGTCGATTATTTGGGATCCTGCTTACAATATTTATATCGATAGAATTGAACGAATACAGAAGCAATTTATTATTTACTATCTTCATAAATTGAATTGGCCATTTGAACCGAACCTTCCAATGTGGCTGAATAAAAAGAATTTGCCATCCTACGGTGACCGCTGTAGAATTGCTGATTTGGATTCATTGCTTGTAAGACGTAGATGTGCTGCTTCAACATTCATCGCTAATCTGCTTAACAGTTCGATTGACTTCCCTAAACTACTTGCAAAGATTGATATTCATGTGCCCTGTAAACCTACTCGGATTAGGAATTTTATATATTTGCCGACATTTATATTTAATTATGTACGCACATAGTGCTCTGGTCCCGGTGATTTGTCGACAATTTAATTGTAGTTTTGATGTGTTTGATTTTAATATTTCTAAATGTTCTTTTATAAATAAATAACAAAGCAAAATTGAACTAAATAAAAATTCATTTCTCTGAACCGACTCGGACAGTTGTGAGTGAAATTCATTAGACAAATGCCTAACAGACTAGAACGTATAATTAAGTAAAAATAAATACCAACTCTTCTTCAGTAAAAAAATATTGGTTAGAAAACTGACCCCAAAACTCATAAAAAGAATTAATTTGGCTGTTAACATATAAGCGAAAATCAATATAAATTTTAGTTTTCTAATTAAATTCCAAATATTCATTAAACTTTACGATACAGTAGAAAATTCCCTATATCCGTTTATGATCTCAGTATAAATTTATAGTTTCTCCCAACAACCTTAATAAATAGTCGACCAAAAAAGAAAACGGAAAGCTTCTTACTATCCTAATATAACACAACATATACATATATGTATGTATATATATACAATTGTAACATCAAAAATAATAAAAATTGAAAAACAAAAACATTTCTGTTATTTTCTATGTTTAAATTTTCACATCTCTATGTGTCTCTCCTTCTCGCTTATTTACGACACAAACTGTAACATGGGAAATGTTTTGATTTTCATGAGAAGTTAAAACAAAAACAACAAATGGAATAAAGCGAAAAAGTTTGATTATTGTTGTTAGATTGTGTGCTTTAATATTGTGTTATTCTAAAGAGAGACAGCTTTTTATATCTTTTTGTTTTTGACTATGTCTGTATACCCACCCGCAATTTTGTTACTTAATAGGATTTTCCTGGTATCGTGTTTTATGAGCAAATTTGTTTTTTTATTTTAGCCAAAAAGCTGAATTTTAATCAGCGCCAATAATAACGCTCACTCTTCACTTCTTAACAACACATTGATAATTTAAATATGGTAAACAAATTTAATAATGTCATTGATTAAAAATCAAAAGAGTGTTAATCAAAAGTTTAATAAAGTTGAACAAAAAAAATTTTAATTTAATATTTCTTAATTTCTAAATAAAAATGTTTTGGATCCTTTACTGTTTTATTATTTAAGATTTAAGAGTTGACTTTGTAAAAATTGTCTGGAATTGGAACGTCAAGAAATCACTAAATTCAAGACGAAACCAGTACATATATATATTTAATTGAGAAGTATTTTCACAAAAATCAATATTTACAATTCAAAGATCCACGAACTACATATAGTGTGGTAAAATTTTGTCTAGACAAACGATGATGCACCAATTCTTTCTATTTTATTTTATTGCAATGTATCTTCATTATAGTACTATGCATTATTAAGACACATCAATATAATTATGCTTCTTATACAGCGTCACATATTCTCATTGGTTGAGAAGAAAACGAAGCAAACGAAAACATTATTTATTTAGTTTTTGATATAATTTCAATTTAATGTGTAATTTAAGCTACCGCCTCCACCACCACCAAATTCTGCTACAAACATATTTGTAGTATCAACCGGTGTGCAAACAACAGCCTCCGCTATGACACAAACTTGTTCATCGGTGCTATCAACAACAACAAAATCAATAGCATCGCTTCAAACCACTACAACAGCGATCGCAACTGTAATATCGACTCCGCATATAGCAGTAACTCCATCTCTTAGTATAGACGAGAACGCAGAACAAGAAGTTCCAATTATTAGTACAATAAGAAATCGACGATCGAGGGCATTGTCACCAAGTCGAAAAAAAGAAATGCGTAAAGCTAGTGTCACCTATCAAGTGGATATCGAACCACTTGTACATTCGAGAAGGTAAGAAACTTTACTAATAAATTTTTTTTTTTTTAAATGTTAACGATAACGATAAGTTTCGTGTGTATTGTGAAAAATTAATATAAAACATAGCTCCATGGCATGCGATACGAAAATTTTTGTATTTAGTTGTTTTATATTTAGTTGTCAATTTTAGTACCAAAGATATTATGTAAGTGGTTCACGACAATTATTCGATAATTTCTATTAAAATATTCGTACCACTTGCCATGCGGAGCCATGCCATCAAATGAGCTCAGACGAGCACATTTAATTTATACTAATAAAACGGTCAATTATGCACACACGATTATTTAACAGCTGATCATATCTTATGAAATTAACAAGCAGATGTTAAAAAGGGTTCAGAGTACATACATTTGATTGTTAATTAACCCTCTGATTTTCTGCATATACATTTCGATTTATTTATGTAATTCCAGGCCTTCCGAGTCGCCCGATCCTAATTCAATAATCACCACAGCATTGATAGATCCTTCGTCAATAACAACACAAACCGCAGCACGGTCAGGTGATTTGGGTAAAAATAATACAGATATTTCTGAGTGTAGTACAAACACAGATGATTATATTACATGTACAGATAATTCAAAGAGGGGCGGCAGTGGGTCAGGCAATTCTGGCGGGTCATGTGGACAAGGTACAAAAACTAAAACAACTGGTACCATAGCTCCTAGTTCATCATCAACACAAGTACCAGGTTCGATTTTCAAAAAAAAAAAAAACCTTCGCCAACCAAAAAATTGAAATTGAAAATTATCTCTGTTTTTTTTTTGTTTAATTTAATTTAATAATTTAATTATTCGGTGTTTTATACCATTTAATTTATTTATTTTTTAAATGTTTTAATTTTTTTGTTTTGTGTTGTTGGTATTTGATGTTTTGATGACTTGCTTGAGCTTTATATGTAACCAAAATACAAATAATTTTTTTTTGGTTTGATCACTTGGCCACCAAAATATTCCTTGAATTTGAATTTTTTTACTTAACAGTAAATCTAGAATTTAATTGTATCCCTTGTTCGTTGTTAAAATGCTACTCAACCTAATCACATTTTTGCACGTTACATTTACCCATAATTTTTATACAGTTTCAGCTCAAACTTCACAAACCGTAACACAAGATGGATCGTCATTTGAAAGTGCATCGTCGATGTATAGTTTGGCACGTGGAGACGCTATCATGTGTGAAGACATTTCACAGCTGGATGAAATGCCTTTACCCGCTATTCCTAAGCCGAAACCGAATATAAAAGTAGATCCATCGCCTACACATTCGATTAGTAGTAGTTCGTCAGGTAGTTATAATCTAACGGATAAAGCACGCCAAAAAGCGTCACCGACCGCACGCACCTCTTTACCAAAATTAAAATCAGCGCTTCAGAAGAAGAAAAAATCGGAATCGATTACCGACGATGATCATGAAGCAGACGACGATGATGAGGACGAAAAAAGTGAAAAGCGATATTCTTCTTCCGGATACTATGAGAGTCCACACGAGGAAGGAGGTAATTTATTCGCCTCAGCGTAACATAATATTACATATCCCCATGTTATTACAGAAACGAAGCCAACACGTATACGAAAAATTACCAAAGAATGGAGTGAAGATGAACGTCGCCGTAAAAAAGGTAATTTTAAATTAGAGTTCGAGAAAAATGGTTCAAAAGCTGCGCCAACGCCATCGCCCGGAAGTGGAAAAACAACGATAGCATTTAAACAAATTTCGCCCGAAGATCGAACCGCAATGAATATCTTAGATGGTACTAGTCCCAGTAAAAGTGGGCGTCGATTTCGGCCAAAAACAAAACGATCACCTCGCATTCGTAGCTCTATTGCATCTGGTGATGATTTGCTACCAAGACGCGGTAGCAAAACACCGTCAATAAAAAGTCCGGAGCAGCAGCAGCCACCACCAATAATACATGCCATGACTGTTGTGGCGCCACAACAAATTCCTGCACCTGTACAAGCTTCGCCCGCATCATTGAAAAAACTGAGCCCGTCCAAATATCAAAAATTGAAATCACACAGTCCCGGTAGTTCACCAAGAAAAATTAGTAATTTAAAAACAAGAGAATTACCGCCTGAAAAAAGACTGAAAGCTCTTTCCACAGAATCGCTGCGCTCGGTGTCACCTGGTTCGGATTCCGTTTTCTATAGCGAAGCTGATTTAATATCAGATCATCAAGTCCATTGCCATCATTGTGGCAAAGAAGTTGAAATTGTAGCAGCGGCAGCTGTTTGCGGGTCACAGGATTCTATTGGCGAAATTGAAGAAGAACGTTCTAATAATATCGTACAACCGCCAGCCGGATTTGCTGATTCGCCAGATGCGGTACGCCAACCCACACATAGGTTATATAAAAAATTAGACAAGCGATTTCGTTCCGAGGAACGGCACGCAGATCGTAGGCATTACCGTTCAAGACCGGATACGAGAGCGAAGGTGAGATTATTTTTTATTCTAGTTTAAGGTTAATAAAGTGAATTCCAATTTTTTTTTTTTTGTTTTGTAAAAGAGTGAGGAGAGAGGCGGTAAGGAAGAGGCGACATCAACAGCAGGCACGCTCCGGCCAGCCGGCTCCAGTCCATGTGTAGTTCCACCGGAAGAGACTAGTCCGTCAGCTTTTGCGACGCGTGATCAACAGGCCGACCCGGAACAAGGAATCTACCATGGCTACTATAGACTAGGAGTTTGGATTTGCATTACAGATCGTGATGTTTGGCGTCGAAATGATTTACAGGCGGGATTGGAAGTTCGTTTTGCCGCTGAACCATCACCAAAAGTGAGACACGAAATTTCAGAACGACGTGGATCAACCGATTCAGAAAAGGATTTTCGGAAGAAATACCAAGCTATAACTCATCGTTTGGTACATCGTAAATCGTGTGGCGAAATGTACCGACGACAGAGCACCAATTCATTCAGTAAGTAGTCAAAATTGTTCTGTTTATTTCAATGTCCGAACGAAAAACTGAAACTGCCATTTGAAATTAAAGTTTACTAATCGTGACCACGAAACAAAAATGGAATTTATTGACTCAAATTTGTAAGGGTATTTCGTTCTTTCGACGCATCCATAGCATAATTTTCTTAAATATGAATTGTAAGGTAAGGGTAACTCTAGGGATTACCAGCTGCAATAAAAGCTAAGTAATATACTCTATTTAGCAATTAACCAGGTTGCAATATTATAATCTCCACACACAACAACAACAACAGGTCTTAAAACAGAAAGAAATATTGTTATTCAACTAACTTCTAATAGAAAGAATCTCAAGGACTGTTCCTTTCAATTTTTCATCTTTGTAAAGCGATCTCGGGTAGTTAGAAAAACAGATTAATTATTGACTAAAATCGCCCGCTATATTTACTCTAATTTTAAGGTTGATTTACGTCACAGTCTAAATAAAAACGATCATATACAGTCGGTTCTCATGACTTTTCATTACAATTATTTACAAAAAAAAAAAAAATCCGATTGCAACGTTTTGTCTATTTTAATTATCCGAAATTATTTTTAGACCGACATCATGATCATGATCATTGGATAATATAATATAATCAACGATGTGATCGGTGAAAAAAATAAAAGTAAATGAAAACAGCGGAAAATATTTTCTTATTGTCAAAGATCATGGTATAGTTTTTTAGACGAAACAAAATATTTAGTTGTTCAAAAACGTTCGGAGTATCAAAATGTATTGCGTGCATGATCATTGCTAAAATACGTGCGATTAGATAAAAGAAGCATTTGCGATCATATTAAATTTGAATTTAAGTATTACAAGGAAAACTAAAGAAAATATGCTGGGTAAATTTGAAATAAAACTATGATGATCGTGATCGCGAGATAAACTCCCATTAATATTTTGCAATATTTATAGTTTTGCTATAAATGTATGTAGCCGTGTTCTTATGTGAAGTTCAATGAAATGTTTTTTATATAGATAGTCTGATATATGTATGTATTTTGACTTTAAAGTCACAAAATGAAAGAGTGAAAGTGTAAATGAGTGTCGCAGAAATAGTGTTTTGGCCGGTAAACTATTTGGTACTTAGTGTTTTTTAAGAAGTGTCACAATGTTAGGTAATCGATAATTCTTTTAACGTTGTTTCATAATACGTGATAGAAACATTTAATTTTTATTGAGCGGATGAGGAAATTACGATTGATATAATAATAAACTGTGTGCGCTGATTTTTTATAGAGGTCATAATGCAACCAGACATATTCGTAAACTTAATAATTCAAATTGACTCTATTTCACTATGAAAATCGAGTTGCGGCAAAATTCAGAACTACATGTATTACGTTCCATAAAATCATGATCAAATTGTAAATACATCTGATATCATCGCAAATATAAATTTCTTTTTATAAAAATTCGTAAAAATTTCTTTATAAATTATTTTGAGAAATTGAATTATTATTATTAGACACACGCAGGCAATTCCACAGTCAGTGACGTCCAATCAAAAACAATTCAGTTGTCGTACATGGTATTTATTTATAGGCTAAATTTCGATAAGTGTAAACATGTTTTGCTTCCCGCACATATAAATCAGTGAGTGTATTGTGTTCTATATTACTCTAAAAATTATAATCCACTTCAAACTACAAAAACGAAAAAATCGCGTAAATAAACGCTGCTACGTCATTTGAAATCCATATAATACAAAACATGTGTTATTTAAATGTAATTACAGTTCCTCTCTCATTGAGTTGTATGTATGTACGTACAGAAGAACAAAAAAAAATAAAAATCTCGCGGTTTTTAGCGGCTCTTATATAAATCTTCTTACTGTACTCGAATTATTATTGTTGTTCTACCTAAAACGAAGAATTTTAATTGAATTGGAAGAAGAAATTGGTTTGGTATTTTTTTCGATTAATTGAAGAGATCGAGATCGAATAAATCTTACTGCGTGTATATATGTTTCAACTTGTGGTGGTGATTTGGTTTTTTAGTATTATAGAAGACGATGATGTTGATGGATTTTTGTTTTATTCATGTGTATTTGATTGTTTTGGTTGAACGGCTTGGTGAGAATTTATAATAATAATGATTATTTGAATTTGAACGATGAGTCATTTTAATTAATTTAATTATGGGAGTTTCATTCGTAATTATACGAGTTTACTATGGGCAACAAGTCACACTCCATATTTTAATTATTTATAATAGCGGCACGGGCACTAATATCACCGACTGAAACGACAGAAACACTGAGGCATCGATTAGAGGAAATATTACGTCTTATGTTTGTGATATGGACGAAAGAAGGACAAGCCAATAAATTAATAACCGGGGTAGCAAATGGTACTTTCAATTTTCATCCCCAAACTACATTTATAAATAAATGCTTAATAAATTAAATTAAATTTTCCGCACAGATACAGACAAAACTATTGTGGTACGACGAGAAAGTGGTGAATTTGGCTTTCGTATACATGGTTCAAAACCAGTTGTTGTCTCGGCCATTGAGCCAGATACGCCTGCTGAGAGTTCTGGTTTAGAAATTGGGGATATTGTGATATCAGTTAATGGAATCTCTGTGGTAGATAAAAGTCATTCAGAAGTTGTTAAAATAGCGCACGCAGGAAGTGATACGCTAGAATTGGAGGTGGCTCGGACCATTGGTATTTTATCGCCTAATGGAGCGGATAATTCAACACCTGCACTTTATTCTGGTTACCTATGGCGACAAGGTGGACAGGTCAGTGGGAATCTTAATATGGCGAAATGGGTGCGAAGATGGTTTTCTCTGCGACCTGATCATTGTTTATATTTTTATAAAACTGATAGTGTAAGTATATCATAAAAATTACTTGCTACTGTATCTAGGAATAATCTGTACCAACATTTATTTCAGGATTCACAACCCGTTGGTGCTGTCCTGTTGACGAATCATACCGTTGAAATTTGTCCCACCGATATCGGTAAACCATTTGCATTTTCTATTGAAGGTAGTGAAAGTCCAACGCTTTATTTGGCTGCCGACACCGATGAGGCAGCAAATCGTTGGGTGGCTGTGATGAGTCATGCTGCTAAACAGGCAGATCCATGGCTAGAAGTTAGTACACGAAATTTAAGACTGCCACCAAATGGTGTTCCAAAACCAGATTGTTTTGGTTATCTTATGAAATTAGGAAGTAAATGGAGGGCATGGTCGAAACGGTACTGTGTACTAAAAGACGCCTGCCTCTATTTTTATCAAGAGGGAAACAGTAAAAACTCATTTGGTAAATATTTCTCCCCAAAAAAGACATATTCAGTCTAATTTAATAAAGTATAGTTCCAAAATGAAACTAATTAAAAAAACTAAATAAAAATATTTTTTAAGGTATGGCTTGTCTGCAAGGTTACCGTGTTCAACCGACCAGTACAGCTGGTGGGCGTAAATTTGCATTTGAAGTAACACCACCTGAACCCAAATTGAGACATTATTACTTTAGTACTGAAACGGAAATGGACAAACGGAGGTGAGTAGATTTAAAAATTTTTGTTTTACAACTTCAACGGAATTAAATATTCCAGATGGGTAGCCGCATTAGAGTACTCAATTGATCGATGGATGAAAGCCGGTTAATTATAGTACTGAAGCCAAAATAGTGCCAAAACATACAGTTACACTTTAAAAACAATTCTCTCTTTAAGTGTGCCAAATATTCTTTTAATGTAGTTATTGTAATTAATTTTTATTTTATCTTGTTGTGTCTCAAAAAATAGTATCAAGTGCGTAAGAAAAGTTTAGAACAGTTGAAAAAAGAGATTGCATTTAATTTTATTTTATGTTAAATTTAATTAGATAGAAAATAATTCTATAAAAATCAATATTATATTATATAATTTAACAGTTTAAAAGTTATTTGGATAAATGATTTTTTTCCCCTGAATTTCAATTTGGCCTAAATTCTCAGACTCAAATCTAAATAAAAATAATAAAAATGTACGCACATTAATTGGATAATTAGATAACAAATAATTTAATTTTGAACTAAATATTACATAAAAATAAAAATAAATAAAAAATCGAATAATTGTATTAGGAAAATGTTGTATGTATTAAATTAACCAAAACTATGTAAAATTAATTATTAAAATGTTTATTATATATAGTAATTGTATTTTATTTATATTTATTATGTTTAAAAACAAAGCAATTATTTTTATTTATTTATTGTGGTAAAAAAAAGATTATTTATTTAAATTAAATAAAACGTAGTAAAATGACCATTTTCAAAATTATATATAAATATTATATTATAAGGAAAATATATTTAGAAATAGTTAAAATTTAAAAAAATGAAAGTTATGAATAAATTAAATTATATTAATTAAAAAAAAATAATAATAATAAATGTTATAGAGAGCTTTAATTACAATTAAAAAAAATTGATAAAAAATTTTCACATAAACCATTTTATTTATGTTTATTATTTTGTTAGGTTGGTGAGATCGATAAGAAATTGTGCACCTACAGATGAGATTATTATCTACTGCTATTGGCAAGCTGATGAAGCTATACTTTGACTGAAGGGCCTTTGACAGAAGAATAATTGCCTTATCTGAACAAATCAGACGCTTAACCGACAAACCTAGTTGTTTTGTATTTTACAACCGTTGTTATTTTAGTCACCGCACAAAAAAACATTTGTCGACTACCGGCTTGACGAAATGACCTCTCTTTGCGAGGCATTGAAAACCTCATTGAAATCATCCAAAGTATGAATTACCTTTAAAAAAAATTATTGGTTGGATCACAAGTGTCAGGAACTGGGAATGGGAAAAGCTTTAAAGAAGCTTATGCGGAGCAAAGCACAATTAGTAGAAGATCGAGATTCTTGCCTATTCCGATTTATTTAATAAGTCGTTTTTAGAAACATTATCACTCTAGTAGAGCAGACGGACACATCATCGACTATATACCAAGTGTGTACTGGCTTATTGAAATTAATTTTATCACAGTTTATAGTCTAATGTGTTAGGGTTTACAAAAAGGCATATCTCGTTGATTTCGTTAATCAATCTCATCCTTATAAAAATTTAAGAAAAGTGAATATGTCCCTGTCATATTGACAGCAATTGTGGCGCTACTTCGAAGATGTTATTGAGCTTTAATAAAAAATTACACATAACACTCGTATCGAGTAACATATATTAAAGAAAGCAATACATACACAATTAACACTTCGGCGCCAAACGCAATGCAGAAAGATTTGTGATGGCGCCAGTTGACACATGAAATTAAAATTAATTGTTTTTTTTTTTTTGTTTTTTTATAAATGATGTATGCTTCAAAACCGATTATTTAACTGATTTTCCACCTAAAGGCATTAACTGTCAAATAGCCGGCATTGTTTTGTCAGGAAACATAACACAGAAATTTTGTCATTGGCTTACGAAAGCTGAGTCAAGAAATATCTACGTAATATACTGAAGTCCATTTGATTTTCAATTATAATTAATGGTTCACCGCCAATAATATGATAAAACTTAAAGCCAAAACAATGTGTTAATGGATCTAGCAGTACTGCAACAAGCTGAGAAATTAGCCTCAATTTCTTTTCAATCACCAGCATATTATTTACCACACACATTCTTTAACCACCCGAAAATACCAAAATCCTTCTCTCGTTAATACAAAACTAATTTTCACTGTCAAAAACTTTGACAGTGCAAAGCCTAACAGAACAAAAAAAAAAATTAAAAAAAAATCTAAATAAAAATAATTAAATTAAAAATAAAATAAATTAAAATTAATAAAAAAAACGAAAGTGCTTCAAAGTATTTCAAATATTATTAGTATTTAATAATTATTCATTATTTTTATAACATTAAATAAATTCATTTTCGAATAGAACATATCAAACGTTTAGTTAAAATTATAATATTAAATTCATATTATTTTATACTTATTTAAATTACATATTTATTAATAATATTTGAAATACTTATTAAAATTTAAACTAAATAAATTAAATTAAAAAATTTTTATAAAATTTATTAAATTAAAAACAATTTTTTTATTATTTTTTTTTTTTTTTTATTTAATTACTTATTTATATACAAAAATAAATGGCCTAAAAATTTATAGAATTTTATTTTATATCCGTAATTTATTTAATTTATAAACTTGTTTAATATATCTTTATTTACATTTTTAATAAAACAGAATTTAAAAAATAAAAACAAATAAATAAAAACCATTATAAATTATACAAATTAAAAAAAAAAAAAAACAACAACAAAGTGATCTATAATCAAAACTAACTAAATAATAAAAAAAATTAATTAAACTCATAAATGCAATATTCCAGCCAAACAAATACAACATTTAATTTATTATATTTGTTTTCCAAATAAAATAAAATAAAAAATACAAAAAACATGTGAAAATTAAAAATTTTAAAAAAATTAGTAAAAAAAATTATATACATACATATATACCTACATTAATTAATGGCAGAAAATAAATAATTTATTTATTAGATATAAATATTGTAATTATATAAAAAAAATATTATTTATTTTTGGTTTATTTAGATAGAGAACATAAAAATATTAATTTAAAATTTTTTATTATTATTATTTCAATTATTATGTAGCTATTTTTATGTAAAAAATAAAAAATTATAGTAGAAAAAAACAATTGTCCCAGTAATATATTATATATTATAATATATGTTTATGTACTATATATATAGTATATATATATATATATATATATATATATATATATATATATATATATACATACCTATACTATAATATGTAATATAATAAATATTAATTATTATTGTCATTTTAATTAGTATATTATACGTGAATGTTTTAGAAAATTGATTTATGAACGCTCACCACTGCCAACCCAACAAGAAAAAAGTTCAGCCCTAAATATAATCTCTTACAAAACTAATATTTATTATTATGAATTATATTATTACTTTATGTGATACAAATAATACACGATGTAATGAACCAACAAATAAAAATAATAATTTAATTATTAATAAAATTGTAATCCAAAAAAAAAATTTATGAAAATTAAATATTAAATATTTAAAAATGAGAAACAATAAATGATGAATCGAAATATAAAACAAAAATTAAAAATGTAACTTTCTTTTAACTTAAGTTAAGGTTTAAATTTTTTTATGACTTATTAATTACGTATTATTGTATTATACTTAGATTGTATAGATATTATATTATATTGATTGTATCCTGTATTTTTCTACAGTCTGGCAACATCTATCCTACATTTTCTTACAGTCTGGTTGTCGGTGTATTAGTTGTCGTCTCAACGCCTTATATTTGAAGGTAAATGTGTCCCGATTGCCAACTTCGTTTTATCGCCATCACTATACCCCCTGATTGTCATAAAAATGGGACACTATTGCAAAGCACGGCGATAGCCCGTCAGTCGGCTCTCTTCTTGTACCCACAATCATGCCCACCATTTATCTGATCAGGAATGCCTACAGAATGATTGTGTGTAACAAAACAGGGCCAAGGTGATCTATTTCCTCCCCTTTAAATTGTTCACTACACGGAAATGTGGATGTATATGCTGTTTTAATTTTTATTTGAAAAGTTAATTTAAATTTAGCTAATGGAGACAGCACTATACGATTTCTTTTTGTCATTTCAAATTTACTTGAATTCTCTGATCCAAAAAGAACAACCTCCTTTACTTGTCGAACCTACATTGTGTGTGCATCGCGTCTTTTCTTGAGATAAATTAATCATCGCGAATGAATTAGGGTAATTCTAGGAGAGATGGAACATTGCTGTATTTCGAAATATATAACTAGTTCAAACAGGATTGTCTATATGTTATAAAACCACATGTATAACGCATATGCCTAATGCCAGTTTATTTTAGAATTTTCTGATGAAAGGTTCTTCAATATTTAATTTATAAATAATTTTGTTAGTAAAAAGTAAAAAGTAAAATTTTTGTTTCTTTAAATGTGGTGTTCAAAGAACAGTTTTTACTATCAAAACTGTTAGAGCATTTGAAGTGAATATTATTTTATATTATTAAGTTGTATCCATATATAAATTTAAAACAAATAAAAAACCATGATGGAGTCAAAAAGGAGAAACGGAACACTTTTTTCGAGGAGAGATGGAACATGAAATTATGTTCCATCTCTCTTCGATATTATTATAAGTATGTACTGATTTTTTGTTTTTGTTTTATAGATAATTTACAAAAATGCCAACAACATACACAAGAATATCAAAAACCAGAGCTAACTGGACCGAAAACAATTTAAGTGCAGCAATATCAGAAGTTCGCGAAGGTAAAAAATCTCTTAGAGAATCTGCACAATATGATAAAATTCCAGCCAGTACATTGTGCAGACGCATGAAATATAATGATTTTAAAAAAACGTTCCCTTGAATCAAGCTGTAGCTTAGGAGAGGCAAATAAGGCTAAAATTGTTTTACACATAAAAAAATTACAAAAGCACATGTTTGCTCCTACAAGAGACACCGTCAAAGGTATGGCATATAATTTGGCTGAACAACTCCAAATTAAACACAAGTTTAATAAAGAAACAGAAATGACTGAATATCCATATCTCCAATCATTTTTAAGGCGTAATCCCAAAATCACTATCAGAAAATCTGAAGGAGTTTCAATTAATCGAGCTGCAGGGATGAATCGAAGTGATGTAAAGAGTTATTTTGATGTCTTGAAAAATATTTTTACAGAACATGAGTTGTTTGATAAACCAGGGCACATTTTTAATGCGGATGAAAGTGGCCTGCAATTAAATAATAGGCCAGGACATGTGCAACGGTTATCGTTGGCTAAACCAACGTGTGGTGATGCACTTCTAATGTGATTGGGTAGCATCTTCCGGTTGCAGGATTCAATTCTCACCACATCCATTTCCCCGTACAAATTTAAAGAAGTGAAGACGTACAATAAAACGTTCGATCATTTGGTTTCTCACACCACTAGAGATTTGGGATTTTCTCAATTAATCATAGTAAAAAATTTAAAGCAAAACATTTTTTTTCCCTTCACCAATTTAATTAATTTTAATTTAACTTTATAAAAATTCAAACAATCACTAAACTATCAACTTAAATATAGTATACGTATACTTAATATAAATAGGTATATACCGGTATCCGAGTATCCTTGAACTTAGAGTTGCGTTGATCAGCGAAAATTCAGCGGCAATGTGATGATCTGGAACTTTCTTATATAGTATTCAAACTCGACACGTGATGAAAAATCGATGATTTCTTTGATTTTCTTTTGGTTTATGTGTGGTTTATTCGTTCACATCAAATTAAGATTTTTTTTCAGCATTTCTTTATTATTAATTTAAAATTAACAAATATTTTTTTTTATTTATTTTTTTTTTTAGAATAAAAATTTTAATAATCTGTACGGTGTCTCGCCGTTATACTTTTTTTTAGTTTTTTTGTTTTTATTTTTGTTTGATTGCGGCCAAAATTGGCTATCCTTGGGTATAAGTATACAATCAATATAATATTTATTATGTGTTATATTAAATGTTAGTTTGATTTTTTTTTTCGATCGTTAATAATTTACACAAATTTTTAATTTTTTTATATATACACACAGTGTACTTTAATTTAATGTAATTTCATTTACTACTTAATAACTGATTGGGATCTTTTTATCTAAAAACCAAATAACAACTGACCACTCTTGTCTTTTTCCAACCATCCAAAAAAAACAACGGGATTTTTGTTTTTGATTTATTTTTGGTCTGGGCAATTAATCAATAAACAAATTTATTGAGTAATCAATCCAATGACCGCCAATGCCATCAGCCAAATTGTTACACATGTTTTGGTAGAAAAGGGTTCAAAAAATATAGCGGCAATTGCATCGGGTAAAAAGGGAGAAACAATTTCTGTCATAGCCTGTTGCAACGCTGAAGGAGTTTTTATTCCACCTACCTGTATTTTTAAAGAAAAACAAAAGAAGTCTGAATTTTAAGATGGAATGCCTCCGGGTACCTCAGTAGTCTTGTCTCAAAAATCAGCGTATGTAACCTCCGAAATATTTTATGAATTGCTTAAAACTCAATTTGTGCCCAGAAAGCCTTCAGGCATTGTAGTTATTATTCTTGATGGCCATTCATCCCATAGCAATTTAGAAATGCTTGAGTATGCAGAAGGGCAAAACGTTATTCTTATTTGTCTTCCAAGTCATACAACGCAATTCCTGCAACCTTTGATCGGTGCTTTTTTAAATCTTTGAAAACCAATTATTATGAGGAATGCAATAAATATTTTCGCGCTAATCCAGGTAGAAAAATTAGTAGACTCGTATTTGAATCCATTTTTTCAAAGGCTTGGAGTAAATCAGCGACAATAGGAAACGCCGTTTCCGCATTTACGGCAACTGGAATCGTACCATTTGATCCTGATGCTATACCAAGCTATGCATTTTTGACCACTTTGGATAATTCTGATCTGACAGCTTCCTCCAGGTAAGAAATAAAAACCACTTATTTAAATTAAATTTAATTTTTACAGCAGAAATGCATTATCTTGAACCAATATAAATCTTTTAAATTACAGTTCCGCTAGTGTTGCAGTAACGCCGGATACCATAACCGGAACTTCAGTTAGGTATGTATAGCTACATAAAACGATATCTATGACCTATTCCAATACCTACATGCATAGGTACCTACCTACCTATACATTTTTTTATAAATTCAATTTCACCTTTTTCCAGTACTGAAATATCATCACCACTAAATGAAGATAATCCGAATTGCAGCGCCCAAAACACTATAGATGTAACAGACGCTGTACCCGGAACATCTTTAAAATTAACTAACGTCGCAAGTAGCACCAATTCATACGCATTAGCAGCTTCTGAAATCGTTTCGATAACGCCAGGAAAAATTCTTGAACAGATTTCTCCGGTACCTAATATATAGGTTAAAACTACTAGAAGACAATTGGTTTCCATTCTTACGTCTCCAGAAACAATTGCAAATAAAGAATGCAGAATCTTGCAAAAGTCGGAAAAGAATAAAAATAAAATCCTTTCCAATACAAAAAAAATTGGAAGCGGACGTATGAGAAGTTAGCACGAAATTTTCATCCCGAAAAGGCTTTTTTTTCTAAAATGTCTGTCTCAGCTAAAATTTGAGGAAATTTTCATTCCATCCAGAAAAAAATATTCAAAACACTTAACCAAACGGTATTCATCCCGAAAAATAATTATAAAGAAATAGATTAAGGTTTAAGAGCATTATAGTAGAATAAATATAAAAATCAAATATTTGATGATTCCTTTGGACACAAAATATGTACATTTAAATAAATAAACACTAAATACGCGATCAAATTTCAATTTCTAAATTTCTTGTGCCAATCTCAGAGATGTTCCCAAGAAATGATGTATGTTTTCCGACTTCTCAACACTTATGCAATTAGAAAAAACTACCCCCATTAAGAAATCATGGGGATTAATAGTGAAAATCAACCGCAACGTAAATGTATTATGAAACATAATACTTAGAATGAAATACGGCCAATTTCTAAATTTCTTGTGCCAATCTCAGAGATGTCTCCAAGAAATGATGTATGTTTTCCGACTTCTTAACACTTATACAATTAGAAAAAACCATCCTCATTAAGAAATCATGGGGATTAATAGTGAAAATGAACCGCAACGTAAATGTATTATGAAACATAATACTTAGAATGAAATACGGCCAATTTCGAAATTTCTTGTGCCAATCTCAGAGATGTCCCCAAGAAATGATGCATGTTTTTCAACTTCTTAACACTTATGCAATTAGAAAAATCTACCCCATTAAGAAATCACGGGGATTAATAGTGAAAATGACCCTCAACGTAATTGTATTATGAAACATAATACTTAGAATGAAATACGGCCAATTTCGAAATTTCTTGTGCCAATCTCAGAGATGTCCCCAAGAAATGATGTATGTTTTCCGACTTCTCAACACTTATGCAATTAGAAAAATCTACCCTATTTAGAAATCACGGGGATTAATAGTGAAAATGACCCTCAACGTAAATGTATTATGAAACATAATACTTAGAATGAAATACGGTCAATTTCGAAATTTCTTGTGCCAATCTCAGAGATGTCTCCAAGAAATGATGTATGTTTTCCGACTTCTTAACACTTATACAATTAGAAAAAACCATCCTCATTAAGAAATCATGGGGATTAATAGTGAAAATGAACCGCAACGTAAATGTATTATGAAACATAATACTTAGAATGAAATACGGTCAATTTCGAAATTTCTTGTGCCAATCTCAGAGATGTCTCCAAGAAATGATGTATGTTTTCCGACTTCTTAACACTTATACAATTAGAAAAAACCATCCTCATTAAGAAATCATGGGGATTAATAGTGAAAATGAACCGCAACGTAAATGTATTATGAAACATAATACTTAGAATGAAATACGGCCAATTTCGAAATTTCTTGTGCCAATCTCAGAGATGTCCCCAAGAAATGATGCATGTTTTTCAACTTCTTAACACTTATGCAATTAGAAAAATCTACCCCATTAAGAAATCACGGGGATTAATAGTGAAAATGACCCTCAACGTAAATGTATTATGAAACATAATACTTAGAATGAAATACGGCCAATTTCGAAATTTCTTGTGCCAATCTCAGAGATGTTCCCAAGAAATGATGTATGTTTTCCGACTTCTCAACACTTATGCAATTAGAAAAAACTACCCCCATTAAGAAATCATGGGGATTAATAGTGAAAATCAACCGCAACGTAAATGTATTATGAAACATAATACTTAGAATGAAATACGGCCAATTTCTAAATTTCTTGTGCCAATCTCAGAGATGTCTCCAAGAAATGATGTATGTTTTCCGACTTCTTAACACTTATACAATTAGAAAAAACCATCCTCATTAAGAAATCATGGGGATTAATAGTGAAAATGAACCGCAACGTAAATGTATTATGAAACATAATACTTAGAATGAAATACGGCCAATTTCGAAATTTCTTGTGCCAATCTCAGAGATGTCCCCAAGAAATGATGCATGTTTTTCAACTTCTTAACACTTATGCAATTAGAAAAATCTACCCCATTAAGAAATCACGGGGATTAATAGTGAAAATGACCCTCAACGTAAATGTATTATGAAACATAATACTTAGAATGAAATACGGCCAATTTCGAAATTTCTTGTGCCAATCTCAGAGATGTCCCCAAGAAATGATGTATGTTTTCCGACTTCTCAACACTTATGCAATTAGAAAAATCTACCCTATTTAGAAATCACGGGGATTAATAGTGAAAATGACCCTCAACGTAAATGTATTATGAAACATAATACTTAGAATGAAATACGGTCAATTTCGAAATTTCTTGTGCCAATCTCAGAGATGTCCCCAAGAAATGATGTATGTTTTCCGACTTCTCAACACTTATGCAATTAGAAAAATCTACCCTATTTAGAAATCACGGGGATTAATAGTGAAAATGACCCTCAACGTAAATGTATTATGAAACATAATACTTAGAATGAAATACGGTCAATTTCGAAATTTCTTGTGCCAATCTCAGAGATGTCTCCAAGAAATGATGTATGTTTTCCGACTTCTTAACACTTATACAATTAGAAAAAACCATCCTCATTAAGAAATCATGGGGATTAATAGTGAAAATGAACCGCAACGTAAATGTATTATGAAACATAATACTTAGAATGAAATACGGTCAATTTCGAAATTTCTTGTGCCAATCTCAGAGATGTCTCCAAGAAATGATGTATGTTTTCCGACTTCTTAACACTTATACAATTAGAAAAAACCATCCTCATTAAGAAATCATAGGGATTAATAGTGAAAATGAACCGCAACGTAAATGTATTATGAAACATAATACTTAGAATGAAATACGGCCAATTTCGAAATTTCTTGTGCCAATCTCAGAGATGTCCCCAAGAAATGATGCATGTTTTTCAACTTCTTAACACTTATGCAATTAGAAAAATCTACCCCATTAAGAAATCACGGGGATTAATAGTGAAAATGACCCTCAACGTAAATGTATTATGAAACATAATACTTAGAATGAAATACGGCCAATTTCGAAATTTCTTGTGCCAATCTCAGAGATGTTCCCAAGAAATGATGTATGTTTTCCGACTTCTCAACACTTATGCAATTAGAAAAAACTACCCCCATTAAGAAATCATGGGGATTAATAGTGAAAATCAACCGCAACGTAAATGTATTATGAAACATAATACTTAGAATGAAATACGGCCAATTTCTAAATTTCTTGTGCCAATCTCAGAGATGTCTCCAAGAAATGATGTATGTTTTCCGACTTCTTAACACTTATACAATTAGAAAAAACCATCCTCATTAAGAAATCATGGGGATTAATAGTGAAAATGAACCGCAACGTAAATGTATTATGAAACATAATACTTAGAATGAAATACGGCCAATTTCGAAATTTCTTGTGCCAATCTCAGAGATGTCCCCAAGAAATGATGCATGTTTTTCAACTTCTTAACACTTATGCAATTAGAAAAATCTACCCCATTAAGAAATCACGGGGATTAATAGTGAAAATGACCCTCAACGTAAATGTATTATGAAACATAATACTTAGAATGAAATACGGCCAATTTCGAAATTTCTTGTGCCAATCTCAGAGATGTCCCCAAGAAATGATGTATGTTTTCCGACTTCTCAACACTTATGCAATTAGAAAAATCTACCCTATTTAGAAATCACGGGGATTAATAGTGAAAATGACCCTCAACGTAAATGTATTATGAAACATAATACTTAGAATGAAATACGGTCAATTTCGAAATTTCTTGTGCCAATCTCAGAGATGTCTCCAAGAAATGATGTATGTTTTCCGACTTCTTAACACTTATACAATTAGAAAAAACCATCCTCATTAAGAAATCATGGGGATTAATAGTGAAAATGAACCGCAACGTAAATGTATTATGAAACATAATACTTAGAATGAAATACGGCCAATTTCGAAATTTCTTGTGCCAATCTCAGAGATGTCCCCAAGAAATGATGCATGTTTTTCAACTTCTTAACACTTATGCAATTAGAAAAATCTACCCCATTAAGAAATCACGGGGATTAATAGTGAAAATGACCCTCAACGTAAATGTATTATGAAACATAATACTTAGAATGAAATACGGCCAATTTCGAAATTTCTTGTGCCAATCTCAGAGATGTTCCCAAGAAATGATGTATCTTTTCCGACTTCTCAACACTTATGCAATTAGAAAAATCTACCCTATTAAGAAATCACGGGAATTAATAGTGAAAATGACCCTCAACGTAAATGTATTATGAAACATAATACTTAGAATGAAATACGGTCAATTTTGAAATTTCTTGTGCCAATCTCAGAGATGTCTCCAAGAAATGATGTATGTTTTCCGACTTCTTAACACTTATGCAATTAGAAAAAACTACCCCCATTAAGAAATCACGGGGATTAATAGTGAAAATGACCCTCAACGTAAAGGTATTATGAAACATATTACTTAGAATGAAATACGGCCAATTTCGAAATTTCTTTCATTCTAAGTATTATGTTTCATAATACATTTACGTTGCGGTTGATTTTCACTATTAATCCCCATGATTTCTTAATGGGGGTAGTTTTTTCTAATTGCATAAGTGTTGAGAAGTCGGAAAACATACATCATTTCTTGGGAACATCTCTGAGATTGGCACAAGAAATTTAGAAATTGAAATTTGATCGCGTATTTAGTGTTTATTTATTTAAATGTACATATTTTGTGTCCAAAGGAATCATCAAATATTTGATTTTTATATTTATTCTACTATAATGCTCTTAAACCTTAATCTATTTCTTTATAATTATTTTTCGGGATGAATACCGATTGGTTAAGTGTTTTGAATATTTTTTTCTGGATGGAATGAAAATTTCCTCAAATTTTAGCTGAGACACACATTTTAGAAAAAAAGCCTTTTCGGGATGAAAATTTCGAGCTAACTTCTCATACGTGGAAGCGGCTACGAAAAAACCAAAACGACAAACAGGCTCATCGGAGAGTGATGATGAATTCCTACAGTTAACTGATGGTGCCGATTCAGAAGAGGAATTTTCTGAAAATAAATGCGTCGCTTTTGGCGAAGACTACCGCCAAACAACAAAAAATGGAGATTGGATCCAATGCATCCATTGTAAATTTTGGCTTCATGAGTTTTGCTCATCTTTTGAAAACATCTGCGACAAATGTGGATCAAATTTTCAAAAGAAAAAAGTCAACCTTAAACGTTCCATCTGTCCTTTTGGACTGTGCCATCTCACCTCTCAACGTTAGCATTTGTTTATTTTATTTTTTAACTATCTTGAAGTAAACTATAGATGTATTTATGTTTTAAAATAAAGTTGGAATTTATGTTTAGTTTCTAAAACACGTTTTGTTTTATTTTTAACATTAAATTTACAAAAATTACCCTCTCCTCGACTTACCCTAATCCTAGAATACTTATCTACCTTTGACAGAAGAATATTTGCCTTATCTAACCTACTTACAAAATGAAATATTTTCGTTTGAAACTCATTTAGACTAAACATAACTTTAAGAAATTATTATGAACTGTACACTTTAGCATATGCAGTACATAGATTCATACAAAGAAGCACAAGCAACTGTATCAACCAATTATTTTTAAGTCGGGTGGTTTATCAAATACTGGCAACGACTGCGCATACACCCATTTTTTTTTATTTAATGTTACTCGTTTTATCTGTCAGAACCAATTAAACACCCCGATATCACCCAAACAAATCCAATATAATTCTCGTGTGTGTGTCATATACACAGTAAATAATTTTTGAAAGGTACAAACACCGAAACTTAACAAAAGACAATATAACAACCTATAATTACCGTCGATCGCGCATGTTCTACAAACTTTTATAGAATTTTAATTAATTAAGTAAATTCAACAATAAAATAATTATTTATGCCTTGTTGTCTAAAAAAAAGTAGACTTTCTTAATTTAATTTTTATGTACCAAACTTAAGTGAACTTAATCTCAGAATTGTTTAAATATGTGTGTTGACTATGAATTTCGAGATTATATCGTCTACATCTTGTAGGTACATACATAGTACATACATACATATAGTATATGTAAAATGTAGATACAAGGAGTAGGAGTTTTATGTTTTTTTATTATATGTAACTGTAACATAATTTTTATTACGATATGTTAATCTATAATAAAACAACAACAAAACGACGCATAAGTACTTAAATACAAATAAATAAGAAATCGATTGTCTCTCTAAAAGCGACGTAAAAAAGAAGTCATTTCGATTATATATTTGCATATTCATACTGCGCGATAATGATAATTTTTATTCAATTTAGCTACCTAACGTCATCAAAATAGTTGTTATTTAGTCACCTTCATCAACATCGCTATCATTTTTATATTTTACGATCTGTATTTGTATATACAAAAGATGTTGTGTATTAATAATATTCACATATATAGATAATGGCTGTAATAATATGTTATATCTAGTGATAGAGATTATTTAATATGGCAATATATAGTTTTAGAGAACTATAAAAATAAATTTTGGATTTCATTATAGCCACATAGGTGTAGCTGGAAATGAAACTAATGTTAAAATGACATCGTTTACAAGAAACATTGGAATTTTATTTTACTTGCAGGTTTTTCTAACAAAAAATAATTCTCGAAAATTAGAGAATAAAAAAATTTCACAAAAAATATTAAGCCTACAAAACCCCTGACAAAAACTTCATCAAATCAAATTTCAATTCGATTGTAATTCAGTAACTAAACTTATTCAAATACTACTTATGTTAAACGGACATATATACTTAAAATTAACAATTACTCTATTAAATTAGTAAAAAAATTAATAACTACTTCTTAACCAAAATTAAAAGTGATGTTAAATTTGGTACATTACCTTAAAGGAGCTAAAAACATTTAAGACAAAATATTTATTTCAATTTTGATGCAAAATTCTGCGAGCGCTGATGCTAATTTTGTATTGTAGTTACAGTTTTATTTTATTCCAATTTTGAACTGTAAATACAATTTTTACTTATCAGATTACTAAATTTTGTGTGTCAATTTGTCAGTAGTTCTACTACAATACTTCAAATACCAGTTTTAACAGTGCAGTCCAACAAAAACTCATTTCTTCATTTTTATTTTCTGTCGAATCATTAGTGGTTTTCCAAATGGCCACCGCAAGTACTTATAAGCACTTATGGTTTATGTCTGATAAATCATCTACTCGCAACTGCTCTACGTATTTTTTCATGAGTAGCTACAAGCCATGATATAAATATGACAAGGTATGTTTGACAGCTGAAAAACGTCAGATACTTAGTTTATGTACGTAGGTCGAGTGTCTATTCGATGTTCTGACACCGACATTTCAATTATAATGCTTGGGAATATGGAATTTCTAAAAAGTTCCGTAAAGATTTGGATGGTTGTTGGTGTTGGTAATTCGCGCCATTACATTGATGTTTCACGTCCGTATGAAACATTGGGATCGTCTCCAGCAAAATTTGTATCTGCTTTTCATGATATGACCTGCTGCGATTAAAATTTCGCATTCCCAAGGGGAAAAGGCCATTGACAATGCTGAAAATTTGTATACGCTACAAAGAGGTTTTCGCAGATTTAGGCAGATATACCTCTGATACCGAGAATGTATTAATCGTCTTAGAAGAATTAAAGTGTATATTATACAACGAAAAAAAAAATATTGATGTCGTTTTGGCTAAATTAAACATTTTCACAAAAACATATACAATGAAAAGTGAACATGCTTCTCTAACTCTATAAATGTGCACATTACAATCTGCAACCAGAATTCGAACAACATTTTTTGCTAACTAAATATTTTGCACAACAGATATAAACCCCACTGATTTCGGATGGTAGCAACGTTATTTTGGACGAAGAATCAAGAAAGGAATAGTTAACATGAGTTTTACTGTAGAAATTTTATAAAGAAATATGTGATTTTGACCAATGATATTTATTTTCCAAAAGATGACATTAAATGATGACGACTATAATGATAAACTTGGGGTAAGCTTTTGAATTTGAGGGTTGCAACTTATTCATTGGCTTGTACCATATAGTTTAATATGCCACAATACATTTTTTTAATGAGTTCTGAGTATCGAAAAGTTGTCTGATTAGTAAGGTGCTGCACGAAATTTGTATGATTTTTGATTGATTGATTGATTGCGATGTACGATCAAGCATTAAGCAAGTCTCCCGTATTATAAATGCGAATACCACACCACTATACCCATGTTGCACACGACACCATAACTCTCCCTTACCAAGAAAATATGTACCATCATACTCAGCTTTTTTTTTCATGAAGCCAACATAGCAATATTTCACCCCGTAAAGGAATGCGCCACATCGATAACCACATAAGTCTAATAGTTGTGATATCCGCCCCTGGCCAGGCGGCCGTCGTACACCTTTTTACATATAACAAGATCGAGGGATGGGAAAGGAATGTTAGCAACAAAGACTCAACCCGTTTCCAGACACCTAAGTAGTTGATAGTTAGTAAATTTGTTAGTAATATATTTTTTAGTAATTTATTTAACACAAAACAATACAATTTTAAAGGTCTCATCTCTACTGCTCCAACCTGTAAGAAGACATAGACAACACAAATTTCCTGGTACCGCAAACTCTTTTTCTGAATAGCTGTAAACAACTATTATTATTCCCCTACACCATTTTTTCCATCGGAGGTTATGAGAGGGGGGCGAGATTTCGTTCCATCATCATGTTCCCATGCGGTCACCCAAATTTGTACTAACTGTAGGTAGTGTTGCTTGACGTTGTTGTTGAAATCGTTGCGTCTCTGCTGTCCCTGCTACTCGCCCCCCCTTCAAGGGAAAGATGTAGCGAAATGTAAAAAAATGCAATAGAGTTTTAAAATATAGTGGAGACTCTACGAGTGGGCACTCACATCTCAAAAGGCAGCACAGTATTAATTTATTTCAACGAAATGATGATGCTGATAAACCGCTTCCTTCTACATCTACCAAGCCGCTAGTTAATAAAAAGGTGGTTTAATAACCAGTTATAACAATTGACGAATCTTTATTTGCTGTAATTTCAAGAATGGTTGCAAAGGACATACTACTATTCAGCAAGTTTGGCAATTCTTATATCATAAGAAAACTATTAGTGGACAAAGGATTTACAATACCGAAATCACCAAACTCAATTAAAGAAATTGTAATGAAATATGGAGATAAAATGCGAAATGAAGTACGTCAAGATATATCAAATCAGTTGAACAATGGTGAAAAATCTATAGTCTCACATTCGACGAATGGACTTCTATTAAAATTCGAAGATACATGAACATTAATATTCATGTTGAAAAAACTTATTGGAATTTAGGACTTTCTAGAATTCATGGCTCAATGACTGCAAATAAATGTATTGAGTTATTGGGAAGTAAATTAAAAGATTTTGGAATTAACTTTAATAATATTGTTGAAATTAATACGTATGGTGCAGCTATTATGAAAAAATTTGGATCTGACCTAAAAACCATCCATCAATTGGGTTTCGCACAAGGAATCCAGCTGGCAGTAATTCAAATTTTATAAAAACAGAATGTAAAATATTCTGAATTGGAGCAATTCACTTCGTCTGACGATTAATTGAATAATAAAAATTTTGACAATGGTGATGCTGATGCAGATTTGCATATACAGTCAACGGTGAACCATTTATTAATAATGGCACAAAGATTTAAGTGTTCTTATTGCAAAAATTAGGAAAGTTGTCAAAATATTTCGACTATCTCCCACAAAAAATTAAATTTTACAAAGAAATGTTGTACAACAATTTGGAAGAAACAGTGAACCAGAACTAATTTTATTTATTTATTTAGTAATATGAATTTTGAACTCCCATATCTACTCCATCATAAATCCATTATTTTGAGCATATAGGAGCTCATTTATAAGAATGTACAAATGCAAGAATTGGCATTACAATATTTCGGCCAAGATTACTCCTGGTTTGGTGTGGTCATCCTGTTTAAATTCAAAGAAGTCACCAACGAATAACCACACTCTGATTTGGGCAAGAGTCTCTGCTTGGAATTCTTTCATACTCCTCGACATTTTATCTAGCTAAACAACCAGGTCACGGATTTCTATACAGTGTTATATTTCATAATATATGTATAAATTAAAAATCAAAATAATAAAAAAATGTAAAAAGAAGAAGAATTTTGAACGTCTCGCTGACACGAACGTCATCTCATTAGAGCCGTATATAGAGAGCCGTAATATTAGACAACCAAACTAGGTGGAGCAGTTTATTACACATGTTAGAACTTTTTTATTAACTCAGATCTTGAATGAAATAATAAAGGCTTTGCAACCTAGTAGGATAATAGTTGAATCACTAGGTTCTTCCGACTTTACCAAAGAACTACATTCTGAATTAATATATACATAGAATTCAACAGCGGCGAACAGAATATTCTGATGTTTTACAATATTTACACCATCCCACATAGTACAAAATATTGAATGAGAAAGATCTTGCAAGTTAGTGTTGCACTTATTGGGTGTATGACTATAAAAAAACTCAGATGAACCGTGGCCAGCGGATTTGGATCAAAATGATCTGTCAGATGATGAAGTCGCTTTACAAGAACAAAAGCCTTCTTCAATGGAAGAACGACTACATCTGGCAATCAAACAAAACAAAGATTTGAGATATTCAGGTGCAGTGAAAACACCTGTTATTCACTAATATTACAACTTTAGAAAAAATCATAAAACAAGAAATAACCTTATTTGAGATGGGCAAAGTAAGATGCAAATATTTGGAACTATCGTTGAAATATTTACTAGCCATCAAACCAACAAGTATCGAATCTGAAAAAGCTTTTCAGCTGCTGGTCAAATCGTCACAAAAAATTCGATCAAGCATCAACGACACAAAATTAAACAATCATCAATTTATGGGCCTATTTTAATAAGGAATTTAAGATGAAAGATTGAAAGGGAACGGCTTCACTAAAATTAACCTTTTTACTTTTAATTTTTTTATAGATTATGCAACACTATACAAGTGAATACAATAGTAGGTATAATGAATTAAATTATTTTTTATATAACAACAGTTTTTTTTTCTAACCGAAACATAATTATTATTAAATTGTTTTTAAAAAAAAAATAAAATTGTTTACCGGTTTTTACCGATTAATCTTTTTTTTTTTTAATTATTACTGTTTACCGGTAAATGAAATTTTCGGTAAATTTACATGCCCTAACCACCAGGGTTCCAAAAGTTCCATAAGACATTTCCTCCTTTTCAATATCATCAGAACACACATAAACACACAAACCCAAAGCCACTATACTACAAAACTAATATAATAATAATTAGACTTATTAAATGTTTTTTTACAATCACTTACCTGAGTAGAACGGTTCAAATCAACATTTTGAACATGATTATAACATGTCCAAATTTTTTACTTTGATTCACTATAAAAAATCAATTTATTCACATTTTTCACACAAACATTTAATAATCTAGATATAGTTTCATTGAACTAACAATATGTGTGTCAAATGTGTTTTAAGATTTAATTTAACACACATATTTTTGAATTTCGACCACATCACTTCACATTGCAACGATGCACCTTCAACACACTGGTTCATATCCCTGTAGCATTTAAAATACCGTATTAATATCACTAATCAAAAATACACAATGGATGATATAAAATTCACTAAAATCACAACATAAACGGTAAAAATAAACGTTTTGAGTGTATTAATGAAACACATCAAAGTTTATATTTATGTTGAACTGTTTATTATTATTATAAACTAAATGAAACTATTTTAATTTAATTTTTAAATTGCACAATAAATAATGTGACATGAGTATATATAGTTACAGGGATACACACTGCTGCACGAAATTTGTATGATATCAATTTATTCTACACCTGGGCAACTTGTTTCATCATATCCAATAGTTTTACCGATCAGTAAACTTTTTCAACATTTACAAAACGATCTTAAAATATAAGCTGCTCAGACTTTCTTCTGAAAAACGATTTTTTCGCGTCAACTGACCTAAATTCACTTATAAAAAAGATTTTCAGACGATTTGCTATAATTTTTTTTTTTTTGTTGTCTCGGTTTTAATTTTTGGAAATGGTCTCCTGGATACGCGTTACGCTACTGTCGTCTGAAAAATATGTTCTCCGTATCACTCAAATTGGTTGACATTTTTGAAAATTCGGTCAGGTCAGCAATTTTATGCGGTTTTGGCCGTAATACTATATGGGACAAACATTTTAGTCGTGGGCTCTCACTCTCGTACTAAAATTCACACATAATCAACACAAAATGGTATTCTATCCTAATTAGTTTTTCGTACGCCTTATCCAGAGTTCTCGCTGATTGATTAAATTTTCGATTAAGTCTTCCTTACAGTCTTAAGACACTATTCAGAGCAAATTAAATGCCCTTTATTAAAGGAATCTCAACGATCTAAAATCATTTTCCATGAAATATTTTGAAACAATTCAAATACTAACTAAGCCCAACTAGTTTTTCTAAATTATTTCATTGTGTTATTAAATTTTGTATACGAGTTCATATACATATAAGTATGTACCGATTAATAATGGTTGGTAAATAGTAACATAATAATAAAACTTAAAATTATAGTTTTTATGTTTTAGAAATGAAATAATTTAATTTTAATTTTTAATCTCAGCTCAATAGACTGGTACATAATATATAACAAGAAAAGACACATGAATGCCTTTAGGGGGGTCATTAATAACAAAACAAAACACAAATTAAAATGTTTAAGATAGAATTATTATTTTTCCTTCTCGTATATGATTCGACATCCAAACTACAGACACATATCACACTTGTATCTGAGATTTATAGCACGACTTCGTTTGGTTCTCACAAAATTTGAATGGACTTTGATTTCATCGCGCGCAAAAATGATGATGGGTTTATTATTTCGTTATGAACATAGATGGATTTGTAATTAGTAATTATTTAATAATCTATTTGGTAAGGACTATGGAAATATTTTTTCTATTGCTTTAGGGTATACATATTATTCAAATATGCGGATGGGAATTGCTTGTTCTAGCAACTCCGGCTGTGTATATACAAACCGAAAAAATGTCATTTTTATATCGTTTTAAAATCTCTTTATTTACAGTACCCAACTATTTAACAATAACAAATTCTGATAATTAAACGACCAAACTAAAATAATTTAATTTTGTTAAAAAATTTTATCACGAACACCTCGTTAAATCCAACGCGCAGGGTTTACAAAGAAAAGCGACAATAACATAAAAAATATATCAAATAAGATAAAACAAAAAAAAATAAGATTTTTTTATTTAGTAAGGTTTACTTCTTGCAAACGGCGCGGTACCACAGTTAACTAAATATGTATGTTATTAAAAACACGTAAGAATGATATTGTAAAACTTATTTATACAAATATGACCGTGGTCCCTGTTAATTAATTCTATATTTATTTTTTTAAACAAAACCAATATTTTATATCAGTTGATTTATTAAAGGTGATTAAAAAAACACAACAACAACAAAAAAAATTAAACACCAGTAACTATAACATATCTGTATAACACGGCACCTACGGGTGATTGTGCATACAAATAGTGTACGTCTTAATTACCTTATCGCATTATACATACAATATACAATACAAAGTGCAAATACATCTTCGATTTATACAAATATTTATCATTGGATGACTCATTACAAAATTGACCACCCAAAATGTCATCAAATTATCATAAATATACGAGTATACACAAATTATGAATTCAAGTAGCACCGCGCGTTCTCTCTCGCATCTAATGCAAATAACCAACAGTACAAACCAAACCGAACAGACATACAAAATTAATTTTATCAATTTTAATAAATCAGTGTTATGAGTTGATTATTTCATAAACTTTCGAATATAGCCCACATTGAATTGAGCACGGTTCTTGTACGAGTATTTACTCTTATAGTAAGATGTCAAGAAGAAATCTCATAAAATAATCAGCAAACAGGATATTTGTCATAATATTCAATCAAGAGGTAATAAAATTAGTTGTTGCAAGCAATAATAAGAATACACCAAACTTGTTTTAATGAATTTAACCAAAGATTATTAATAAGATGTAAAATTGCTTCTTTATGACTGCCGTGTGAGATAGGTGAATGTAATTTTTTTAATTTATTAATTTTATTTATAAATATGTAAAGGAGGTGAATGTCAGTACATGTTAATGTTATGCTACTGGAAAATGCATACTGTGTAATATGAAAAACCCCGTTTTTAATTAGCATAAACTACATCTAAATAAAATCGAACGTATTTACACTTAGACCGTCCAGCTTAATGTATATTGAACTGAAACTGGTGAAATATGGTGTATTAACGTCAAATCACTGTTAATTGATTTACTTCGATTTGTCTAGGTAATACTGGCCGTTTAGTCAAAGTGTCTAAGAGTACGCCCTCCTTATTGGCGAAAACTAATAATATTTACACTAATTTGGTTTTAACACTGGTACGAAAATCAATTTGTTTTGATTATAAAATAAATAGTTCTTTGTGTCAATATAGTCACTTGTAATCCAAGTAACATACACTATTTTTGCTTCAGCCAAGAAAATTTAACTGTAAAATTATGCAAGTATATTTTTTTTTGTATTATTATTGGAGGGTCATGCGGGCGATCAGCCACCTCCAGTCAATATTCAGGTTCTTAATGAACCTGACAATACTGCCTCCCGGTACGTGATACATACTATCTGGGCTTATTGCTCTCCCTCCCAGATGTTTACTACAGCATGTAGTTCCGCTAGAAAGACGGTAGCATTGGAGCCCAAGGACTTCGAGAGGGTTGTCCCACTCCCGTATATTCCTACTCCTGCCCCGTATTCCGTTTGATTTGACTCTTACGAGTTGCTGGGAATTGCAAATCGCCTGTAGGTCACCAAGCTTTACTACAGGAAGGCTAAATAAAACTGGAGGATGCCTGGTATCCAGACTCCCCATATGTTGGATCTTTTATTAGCCATTCATCCATCGGCATATGCTATTCCACCTTTGATTAGGGTGTCATGTCAAGGTTTTCTCCTTTAGCGCCGTACTTTAGCCTGTGCCAAATTGCCAAAAATGTGCCAAATGGCCTTAGTTACCAGTGGTTGCCACGAGGAGACAGCACGTACACTTGCGAATTGTGAACAGGTTACCACTTACACAATTGTACCCATCACGTAGCTGCCTAATGACAAGACCAGAACAGCTCACGTGATGCGCACCCTACTGGAAGGTTACGGAGCTGGTAGATTAATCTACTCAACTTTGATCCCCCCCCCTCCAATAGACGCCAAACCACCATGCAAGTATATAATACAATTAAAATTTCAAGCTTAAAAATTTTTTGGAAATAGTTTGTGTTAACAAAGGAGGATTTGACTTTGGTTTTGTTTTCGTAATTGACTTTTTTAAATTAAAACTGCAAAACAGTAGTAAAAAATAATTTGTCCACGACTAATGTATAATATACTCATTATACATTTATTTCTTCAATTATAATGATATCCATTATTCACTGCTAGTTTATGTATTAGTCACTGCTAGTTTATCTATACCTTTTTATTTTCAAATTGGAAATATTCATTTTTAATAGGTAATGTGGGGATTATTCATCACGAAGTAAGAAGAGGAGCATTTAAAATCCCGCAAGCGAATAAGTTCGTACTCAATTGTTTACGCAATGCTCTAACCAAATATCAATCACCAGTCGTAATGGTAATTGATAATGATCCGTGTCATGCGTCTATTGAAGCTGCGTTTCTTGAAAGTGAATCTATCAATCATCGGTTATTAAGATTAGGCCCATACAGTCCAATGTTAAAGCCCATAGAATTTGCTTGGTCGGCTCTTAAGGCCTCTATTAAACGAGATTTAACAACTGAAATGCCACAGATTTCAGCAGGTGAAAATATGATAGATTTGACCCAAACTGAATTTCGTTTACAAAGGCTGGAAAATATTTACAACGGAATTTGCCAAATTTAATTGTTGCAAATTGTGCTAAATATGTTGCGTTGCATATATTCAAAAATTCATACCAGATGTTTTAAATTTAGTCGATATGATTTTTTAATTTACTGTATATATTAATAAAGTTTTGATCATAAATATTGTTATACCCTGTGAGTTTTTAATTTTTAAATTAACAATGATTATTTCCAATTTGAAAATGATAACTTCCAATTTGAAGTTGAAAAGGTATAGTAGTCCCTTCTTCCATTATTCACTACTACCAAATAAAAATTTCATTTTTGAAATTTTATCTACTCGTAGTAGTCTCACACACTATACGACAAAGTATCGTATTCTATTAATTGTTTAAAAATCGTTTGGAAAATAATACTTCTCCGCACAATTATTACGATTATTTTAAAAGTGTGATTTATTAACTGTCAGTGCACTTTTGTCATCGAAACTTCGGAAACAACAATATTTGTTTTTAAGGTTCAGTTCAGATGTCACTTAAAAGAGGGAAAGTTAACGTGCAAACTGAAGGATCTGTCAGAATACATTAAAATTTTCACGGCACACTTTTCTTAAAAATAATAATTTTGCTATTCACATTACAATTTTAATACTGTGTTTGCCAGTTATTACGGATTTGGTGGCTGATATGTCAAATATTCTGCAAGGAAATAATTTCGTCAAATTCTGTAAGGATTCTTACTGATTCGCTGGTTACCCCTTTAGACCTATACTCAGTTTTTTTATTTATACTTCACTAATGGAAAAGGTTCTAATACAAATCTTGTACGCTACAGCACTCGCTGTCGTTTGCGCTGCAATTTTCTGACTCGTTTTTAATGACCTATTTTTCACAGTTCAATTACTACTTACGCTTAGGATTAAAAGTGTAGCCTAGCTATACGTAGATCTTTACTCTTGTAATAAAAATGGCAACTTTAATACCACATAATATTGATTGATTGATTGATTGATTGCGATGTACGATCAAGCATTAAGCAAGTCTCCCGTATTATAAATGCGAATACCACACCACTATACCCATGTTGCAACACGACACCATAACTCTCCCTTACCAAGGAAATATGTACCATCCATACTCAGCTTATTTTTTTTTCCATGAAGCCAACATAACAATATTTCACCACGTAAAGGAAGGCGCCACATCGATAACCACATAAGTCTAATAGTTGTGATATCCGCCCCTGGCCAGGCCGCCGTCGTACACCTTTTTACATATAACAAGATCGAGAGGATGGAAAAGGAATGTTAGCAACAAAGACTCAACCCGGTTCCAGACACCTATGTAGTTGATAGTTAGTAAACTTGTTAGTAATATATTTTTTAGTAATTTATTTAGCACAAGACAAAAATACAATTTAAAGTTCATATACTGCTCCAACCTGTAAGAAGACACAATGACAACACAAATTTCCTGGTGCCGCAAACTCTTTTTTCTGAAAAGCTGTAAACAACTATTATTATTCCCTCCACCATTTTTTCCATTGTGAGGGGAGCGAGATTTCGTTCCATCATCATGTTCCCATGCGGTCACCCAAATTTGTACTACCCAAATTTGTACTAACTGTAGGTAGTGTTTCTTGACGTTGTTGTTGAAATCGTTGCGTCTCTGCTGTCCCTGCTACTCGCCCCCTTCGAAAAAAGAAGACGCATCTGGAGAAAAGAAATACAGAATAGTGATCGACTACCGAAAATTAAATTCGGTTACTATCTCAGACAGGTATCCAATACCTGCGATCAACGATATTTTGGCAAACTTGGGGAAAACAGATTTTTCACCATAATAGATCTAAAGAGCGGCTTTCATCAGATTCCTTTAAAAGAATCGGACATTGAAAAAACAGTTTTCGGTTAATCATGGAAAATACGAGTTTACCCGTCTCCCATTTGGCCTTAAAATTGCCCCTCGATATTTCAACGCATCCTCGATGATATCCTTCGCGATCACATTGGGAAGCGTTGTTACGTTTATATCGACGACATAATCATATTTGGTAAAACAGAAGAAGAACACTTCAAGAACATGACGATAATTTTTAAAGTGTTAGAAAACGCCAATATGAAGATTCAACTCGACAAATGTGAATTTCTACAGGATGAGGTAGAATTTTTAGGATTTGTCATCTCTAAAGATGGGATAAAAGCGAATCAGAAGAAGGTAAAAGCCATAACAGAATTTCCCGTACCCAAGACCGTGAAGGAACTCTGATCCTTCTTGGGATTAGCCGGATTTTATCGTCGTTTCATCCGGGACTACGCAAAACTTGAGAAGCCCCTGACTTCACTCTTAAAAGGAGAAGACGGACATGTGTCCAAAACCCTCTCAAGAAATAAAATGGTAAAGCTTAACACCGAAGAAGAAGCTGCCTTTAACAAAATAAAAACCTCACTCGTCTCCAACGAAGTTCTGTTATCATTCCCAAATTTCCAAAAGGAATTTGAATTGACTACAGATGCCTCCAACTTTGCACTAGGTGCAGTTTTATCTCAGGAGGGAAGGCCAATCACGTTTCTCTCAAGAACCTTAGATAAAACGGAAGAAAATTATGCGGCTAATGAAAAGGAAATGCTCGCCATAATTTGGGCGTTAACATCTTTGAGAAATTTTCTTTACGGATCAAAGAAAGTGAAGATCTTCACAGACCACCAACCATTGACATATGCCCTAAGCAATAAAAATAACAACTCCAAGATGAAACGTTGGAAAGCTATCCTGGAAGAGTACAATTATGAGTTAAAATATCAAAATGTCAGTCACACAACATAGCGACAAAAGTTCTCCGGATGATCTGGTCCCCACAGTCGAAACCCCAGTTAATGTATTCCGCAATCAACTAATTTTAAACGTAGGCGAGGGAAGTTTGTACCAAATAATAAACCCTTTTCCAAAATATTCCAGGCACATTATTACACAAGCAAGTTTTTCAAATTCAGACATTATAATTTTTTTTAAACGTTACCTTAATCCATTCACGATTAACGGATTGAAGACATCAGAACATATAATGGGAAAAGTTCAAGAAGTGTACCCAATACATTTCAGAGACTATAAAATTCGATTCACTCAGAAGATGGTACAAGATATTACGGATGAAAACCAACAAGAGGAAAAAATATTATTTGTCCATCGACGAGCACGTCGTAATGCTCAAGAAAATCGAGATCAAATAATCGAAAATTATTACTTCCCCAGGATGACCAGGAAAATTAAGTTGCTGGTCAAACGTTGTGTTATATGCCAGAAGAATAAATATGATCACCATTCCAATAAGCCTATTATTACCCCAACAAATATCCCTAATTATCCTGGACATACGCTCCATCTAGATATTTATACTCAACAGAAAATAAATTGGTTTTACCGGCAATTGACAAATTCAGTAAACTCGCCTTCTGCAGACCGTTAAAATCCAGAGCGACAGAAGACATCAAACAACCACTTAGAGATAAACTCTTTTTCTTTAGTGTACCAGAAATTGTGGTAATTGACAATGAAAAATCCTTCAACTCGAATTCCATAATATCAATGATGGAAGATGGTTTAAACATAAAAGTCTTCAAAACTCCCCCATACAAAAGTGAAGTGAATGGCCAAGTGGAAAGATTTTACTCGACAATCTCAGAAATGATGAGATGTCTAAAGGCTGATGGGGTAGAGCGAACTTTTAATGAACTACTAGAGAGAGCGATTAATGAATATAACCACTCAATCCACTCGACAACTTGCAAATGGCCAGTGGAAATATATTTTGGCAGAATTCCTGACACAGATCCTGAACAATTAGAACAAATCCGACAAGATACCATACTAAAGATAAAACAAAAGCAGGAAACAGATCTGAAATACCATAACAAAAACCGTACCCCGATCAAAACCTACCAGGCAGGTCAAGTAATCTATGTAAAACATAACAAAAGATTAGGATCGAAATTAACAGAACGATTCAAACCCGAAATAGTAACGGAAGACAGAAATACAACAGTTATAACGGAGTCCGGAAGAGTAATTCACAAAAGCAATATTAAATCCTAACAAACAAAAACTTATTTTTATTACAGTTACGCCTTAAGCAACACATTGGCAGAAATTCAAATTATTGATTACACAAATTCTCAAATCATCTCAATTAGCACAGGTCAAGCAAAAATACAGGACGGAAACTTCAAATTAATCCATATAATTGAATTAGACAAACACCAAAATTACATAGACAGAATGCAATCCATACTGGACAAAGAAATGACAATAGATCACCCATTGCACTCCTATTTGAGGCATGAACTCTCGGAATTACAAACATTACTGGACAGCCTTAGAATACATAAATCCAAACGATCCTTAAACTTTATAGGTAGTGCATGGAAATGGATAGCCGGAAATCCCGATCACGAGGATTTCAAAGTAGTTATAAACCGATTGTACAATGAAAGAATCAATAATATTACAAAAATGGCTAATTTAATTATTAACGAAATTCACAAAGAAAATAAATTAAACGACCCATTAGCATTAATTATTCAATATAAATTAAAACTAATGAAAGAAGAATTGGTAAATATTAAGTACGCAATTCACTGGGCTAAAGCAGGGATTATAAATTCACTCGTTTTATCAAATTCTGAAATTAAATTAGCCATTAATACACTGGAAACCGAAAATTTACCATATAGTACTCCCGAGGAGGCGTTATATTTCGCTAATATAAAAATCATTAGTAGCAAATTGTGTCTACTTTATATTGTGTACATTCCGGTAACAACTCCAGAACTATATGATAAATTATTGGTCAAACCGGTCAGAAGAAACGATAAGGTGACCGAAATTGAGTATGAAAATGTCATTAAAAATCACGATAAGATTTATAGTATTATTAACGAATGTAAAACGATCAACTCGCTTTCAATATGTAACCAAAATAATATACTAGACATAAGTAATTCTTCTTGTTAACCCAACTTGCTCATAAGTCGACCTTCCAAAATGCAAACACAACAACAATCAACATATTCAAACAGTTAACGAAATATCGGAGGGTCTAGTTCTACTGAATCAATTCGATGGGAACATCAAAATTAATAACGAAACTCAGAAACTCAATGGAACATATTTGATTAAATTCAGCAATACTACTATGTCAGTGGGATATAACATCTACATTTCTAAAGAAAACACGACCATTCAAGTACTTCCAGCCATTCTACAGCCGACGCCGGCAGAAAGTGATTTCAAGGAAATACTTTCATTACAAATGATGAAAGATATTCATATAAATGATACTCATCAATAGTCATCATTTTGGGAATAGCGGCCATCACTACAAAATATACCAAAACTAAGAAATTACGAATCATTAATACAACGAACCAGAGACGCCTCAAACGATAACACCCAAAGGGGCCTCAGAACATAGACGGAAATTTTATGAAACACCGTTTTTCTGATGGTTCGAATGTGAGCATTCGAACTTTAAGGGGGAGGAGTTAACACGCTTAATAATTAGGTTTCCCACAAAAATACAACGTGATCATATTTGTCTCGTTGCATTAGCAATGACAACAAGTTACACGCGCATCCGGCATAATGCTGAGTGAATATTCTTGACGACATGGTTTAATATTCTACATATTTTTAATTAAGCAAATTGTAATTAGAAAATAAGAAAATAATCAGTTGTAATTTCGATGTTAAACAAATAAGTTAAAAATAAAAATTATTTTTTTTTTAACCAAAAATCAATAAAGAATTTAACTTATATAAAAGGTGAATATTAAATAAAATAAAAATAGAATGAATTTAACTCTAATATTAACAACAAGTTGTTTATTCTCAATAACTAAATAGACCCCACCCGTGGTAATCTATTAGATAACTGTAAATCAAGACTATATTAAATTTACAATTTAAGTACAAGAGTCTAAGATTTTACACTAATATAATAATAATTAGACTTATTAAAAGTTTTTTTACAATCACTTACCTGAGTAGAACGGTTCAAATCAACATTTTGAACATTATTACAACATGTCCGATCAACTATCAATTTTTATTACTTTGATTCACTATAAAAAATCAATTTATTCACATTTTTCACACATCTAGATATAGTTTCATTGAACTAACAATATGTGTGTCAAATGTGTTTTATGATTTAATTTAACACACATATTTTTGAATTTCGACCGCATCACTTCACATCGCAACGATGCACCTTCAACAGACTGGTTCATATCCCTGTAGCATTAAGAATACCGTATTAATATCACTAACAAAAAATACACAAAATTCACTAAAATCACAACATAAACGGTAAAAATAAACGTTTTGAGTGTATTAATGAAACACATCAAAGTTTATATTTATGTTGAACTGTTTATTATTATTATAAAATAAATGAAACTATTTTAATTTAATTTTTAAATTGCACAATAAATAATGTGACATGAGTATATAGTTACAGGGATACACACCGGCAACTTTAATACCACATAATATGTAGAAAAATATCTTTCCAAAACAAAAGTTTCCATGGGTTTTAAAAATATCAAGACATGATAATTTCGCAATCGATAGAGGGATCAGATACATGAAAACATGCCAGAAATTAAAGCTCTTCTACGAAATTTTAACAAAACTTGTATCTGATTATAGCTACTTGGAATGCAAAATAATTTCTGCAATACTTAAGCCTTGCCGGACAACATTTAGGAAAATCTGGATTTTATGAAGTTTACGGCGATATTTCTGTCGTGAAATATGACTCGAAATCGATACTCTCAAAACTTTTATTAGCCTAAAACTATCGATTCAGACCTCCTCATTAAAAAAAATGTATGTTTGCAGGAAAATTCCGATAGTCAATTAAGTTTGCCAGACAAAATAGATGGAAATCTGAATTTTATGCAGTAGTGAAAAATGAGCAGTTGGTTGAAACCAAAAAAAAAATTCAGTGCTTGCTCTATCGGTACTAGTATACGCTAAGCAAAAGAGGCAACAGAATTTTAATATTTGTGGTACAAATATCTTACGAGATATTCATATTAAAACTGGTGCACCGAAATTTTGGCTTCGTTCATCGAGACTTGATCTTTCAATTACTGAGGATGATGTTTTGGTCCTTGCTAACAGATCTTTAGATACCGGTTTTTTTTTCAAAATGGGCAAGCTGATTCCGAAAATAAGAGATATTCATGATTTGAAATACCTCTGTTTTCAATTAGGAAGTATAACTTTCATCTTCGTTCTGATAAGGCACCAAATTCGGAAAAGTGGCCAACTGGTGTATTTATTAGACCCTTTCATAACCAAACTTTTCGGTCAGGTACCTCAAACGTGAAATTTCGGATACCCGCTGCACTATAGTCAACACTCCCGGAATTTAAGTGATCCAGTTTCAAACGGGATGCTACCGCCTATGAGCTCCGGACAAACTACTTTTACCTCGATGTACTACCACTCGAGGTAAAGCTAAATTATTCTTGCTTGAACATCTGAAAATGGCTCACTAAAAGCTTCAATTTGGGGGTTAATTGCTGTTAAAAGTTCGATTTCGAACGAGCTCATTGCAAGCCATCCAATGTATGATGTTATTGCTAAACGTATTAATGTAGCCAGGTCCTCTTTTCTCTTCTTTGCTGTATATGTTCGTGCAAATCTACTTTGGAATATTAAATTGGAATTATTAATTTCATCAATCCTGCTGTTACGCCATTGGTTCGTGTTGGTGAACAACTACCAATGACGTAATAGCAGGATTGATGTAATTAATAATTACCAAAAAGGATTGGAGATGTCAATCATGGATATGTGTACTTCTAGTAATTCTTTTCATTTCAATTTCAGACAGGCCAACTACGTTTCTTTAAACAAATTTCTTGTCAATTCTGATTGGGTAGTTTTCGAACGTGGGGTAAATTTGAACGATACTGGTTTTTTAAGTCTGGTGTTAAAAGATATATTCCATCAATAAGAAACGGACCTCGGTATCGAAAGTCATGGATCAATAAACAGCTAAACGGCGTTGAGTTTTATTCTAGTTTCAATATTGCTTATAGGGAGTTTAAAATTTTAAACTGGTTCCTTTACAATAGCTAGATTTTTGCAAAATCGAAGATGAATTGACTTCCAATCCAAAAGAATTTCTGTAATTTCATAAATGGTGAAAAGAAGATACATAGTTGGATTTCCTACCCTGAAATTACTTTTCAGAAGTCTTTCACCAGTCAGCCCTCTTATATATCTAATGTGTTTACCAATTTTTTTGAGTCATTAATTAACCGCGATCGCTTTGATTTTATTTTTTTAAAGTTTACGGTAGCAGGAGTTTATAATGGTTAATCTCAACTTGAAGTTAATAAGGGAGCAGGATATGGTGACTTTTTACCTGTCCTTATTAAGAATTGTGCGGAGAGTTAGGCGCTCCACTGAATATGATGTTTAATAGCCATGTATACTGGTATTTTTCCTGATCCCTGGAAATCATTTTTCATTCGTCTGATTTTTAAATGTGACAAAAGAAGTTAAGTCAGCAACCATCGCGAAATTGCTATTCTTTTTGTCATATCAAAACTTTTCAAACCTACATATGTAACAAAAATTCTTGTTTCTCCATGTAAAAACTCAAGAAAGTCACATTAGTACGCTTTCATTCTCATTATTTGTTAAGTGTTTTAAATTTGGACATTGTCTGCTTACACAGAAATTGCAATGTGACTTGGTAAACTTTTGCAGTTGGTCGTTTAATAATAAATTGTTGTGGAATAATATTGCTGTCGATAGAGTTAAGTTCATATTTGATTTTGTTATTACAAAAACATGCTTATTATGCGATAGGTTTCATTAAGCGCAATTGTAAAGCGTTTTGCGACCCGTTTACACTGAAAACTCTGTATATATCCTTTGCTCGTTCCGTTCTAGAATACGCTTCTCAGATCTTGTCCCAATTTTAAAAGGGCCATTCAGATAGAACTAAGAGCGTTTAGGAGCAATTTATTGTTTATGGTCTTCGTGGATTACCTACTAAGCGAGTGCATCAATATATTATTCCACCTTATAATTAGGGACTGCATTTCAATAAAAATGTTTTTGTCAAAATTTAGATTAACATCTGAATATTTTTGAGCACCAATCACATTATGTATATCATTAAAGAATCTCTGATGACTTCAATGATGAAACTTGAGGATCTTAAACTTTCTTATTATGATGGTAATAGTTCGGCCCCGTTGCCCCTAATAAGTCGCTTTACCAAATATCCTGAAACGGGAATGAAATTTATGAAATGAATTTCAAATTGACAAAAGTACGCACTTTAAATTTTAATTGATCGTTCCGAGAATTTTGTATGGAATGCATTTTGTATGGAATTTTCAGCACACCTAAGGCGTAACTAATAATTAATTATTTTAACAGTCATATTATGATAAGCACCCATTTTTCACTAACTTCCAGCAAATATAATATTTTGTCGTTAATTTTACACAAATTTATCAATGCAATTACCAGACGTTTAATCCTTTTGTGACTGTTTGTTTAAAAGACATAATTCTTGTCATATGATATATGTACAAGTAAGTTAGCAACAAGAAATTTTTTTTTTTGTTTTTGCTTTTGTGTGAATTATTCAAGAGAGGCCAGGCCATCAATTTAGTATGTGTAAACAAAATATTAAAAAATTCCGAATTTTAATTTATGCAATTAAAAAAAGTTATTTTTGCGGAATGTCGATGATTATATGTTGTATAACCTGAAGTACCTACAAAATGGTGATGGAATTTTATTTAAGGACTGTAGTAATATAAAACCAGTTCAATGAGTGCTAGACCACATGGACTAAAGTAAACACAATGTAATGCTCAAATAAATATAAATTACAAATTGTGCAACAAAAGAGATTAAATTGCATGAGAACAATTTATAATTTTTTAAATTAATTTAAAAATAAAAGAATATTTATTTGCAATAAATGTAATCAATTTATGTGTTTGAATTGTGGTTTGAAATGTTAGAACAAGCAGACTTTTACCCTTTTATCTATGTATGTATGTACGTAACCAACCTGGGTTTAAATTTAATCAATATATGTACTTTACCTCGTACAAATAAAATTACTTCGTATGTAGGTATGTACATTTATTGACAGTCAGAAGCAGCAATATGTTGATCAAAGAAAACAGTTAAAATATTTTAAAGTAAAACTTCAACCATTACTTATCATTAGCGAATGAATGTTGGTTGTTGTTGCTTAATTTCTTATCTTTATTCTGATTTTTTTATTTAAGTTTCATGCGCAAAAAAAAAACCATTTTTTATGTTTAAAGACCAAGTGAATGAGTGAATGAAAATATTTTGGTAATAATAATGTTAAGACGGCGAAATAACGACATTTAATTGCCTTTAGGCAAAAAAAACGATTTTTTATTAAATTTTTGGGAATGGAGTTTTTATTTTTATGGTCTGATGCGTTCACAATTTTGATAACGAATACGCGCGGTTTGATTTATGTTACGGACATACAACTATTTATCTTAATTTTATTTTTATTTCTTGTGTTTTGTTTGCTGCGCCGAGAAACGTATATCAAATTTGACAAACGTTTAAGGTTAACGACCCTTTTCTTGTTGTGTACAAATTTACCAACAATAATACAATACTTTTGTATTCGATCGCATAAGTAACAAAAGCTGAATTAATAAAAAATTATAAATCCTTCATATAAAAAATTGAAAAATTTTAATTTCTTTAATCGGATTATACAAAATAAAATAATTATAAATAAAAATAAAAAAAATTCCTTTAATTTAAAATCTAATATTTTAAACAATGAACATCTTAAATTTATTATTAATGATTATTTAACATGTCCATGTTTCTCACGCGGATATTTTCTAAATCGAAAAATAAAAGCGTCCAAAACATTCAAATACCAAAAACTGTCTGTTCGTCGAATTTTTTATTGGCCCATCAAATTGGTGTTTTACAATGCAACTGTATTTAATTTTATTGATAAAATAATCATAAAACTAATAAAAAAAGTCATAAAAATAAATAAAAAGAAAAAAAACCAAAGCAGATTTTGTATAATATAGTGCTGTAGCTCTTTTGTTCGCGATTTTTTTTTTTTTTTTTTTTTCGTTAAATTATTCAGTAGTTTTCTGTGTTGCAATGTGATATCATTCCTTTTGTGACAACAGCGTAGTAGTGGTTGATGACATTTAATTGGAATTTGTGCGATTTTTAAATATTTAATGACGTGATTGCTGGTTTTATTTATTTGGGGTAAAAGTTCTGTGATATTTAAAATTAGTTGAAGTGGAATAGTATATCAACGTACGCAGGAAAGCTTATCTATGGATTAATGGTTTGGGACTGGTTAACGACCATTACGGTGATTTAAGGGACGTGCCGTTGTTAGATGTAAAAGTAACTTCAAATGTGTACCTGCATATAACAAAACACATAGCAAAAAAGCTAATTATGCTTTCCTTTTTTAACTATTGCAATATTTTGGATAATACCCAAGTCAAAGATATAAACAATTTCGTTGATTTATATTTTATTTCTACTTGAAGTTGAAGATGAAGAAGTACTTAAATAATAACAGTTACATACTTTGGAATGGACCCCGTGTCAGATCATTTTAATTTGTTTTATAAGTAATACAAACAAGAATAACAATACGAAGAATTATTATTTCAAGGCAAGATTCAAGGAATCATTACTATTAAAAATCATAAGACTATAATTTTGAAAATATCAATCTTGCCTTACATGGGTTTTTTGTATTTAAAGAAACCTTTCTTACTTTTTTAGGTAAGTAACTAAACATCCTAAATCGCCGATTTTAAAAATTCTATTAAACGTCGTTATATTTTAGCTTAAAACGTAGCTGATGTATCAATTTTCTAAAAAACAGTTAATAACAGTTAGTTTGTAACAAGTTGGTTGCAACACTCCTGTTCCTGCAGTTTTTCCTTTGTCACGCGAAATAACGGTCAAGTTTTAATATTTTTGCACTAAACTCTACACGACATCGTGTTGGAATGATTTTTCATGATTAATGTTATTCCAAATTACATGTCATAATTTACCTTCAAGTGAGCAGTAGCTACTATAGCAAGTCAGCAAGAAATATTATAACTTGACTGTCATTTGGTGCGGCCATGGAAATAGAGGTTTGAACTTTGATTCTAATTAGAAACATTTTTAAATTACAAGAAGTGAAAGCAATCGTTTTAGTTGTTTCCCAAATATCATTGAAATTGGTTTTAGAAAACTCGAATAGTTTTAAAAAATTCTTTGCAGATAAAAGTTTCCATATCTAGGACTAGAAAATATAAATATTTTCAGAGATTTGTTGTCAAAAGTACTGCTTGAATTTCAATAACAACTCTTACTGAATGGATCTTTCAAATTAAATTATTAAAAGGGGATGGGTTTTCTTTTATTATATCGGTATATAAATATGGTACAATTCATTGGGAACAAATTTTTTAGGCGATTCAACCATCATAGAAATAGTTTGTAAGAATTTTCTATTCAAAGTAATTTTTTCTCAAGTACATTCAAATAATTCTTCCTTTCACTCTTTACGACCGAGTTTCAAAAATTAAAACCTAATTAATAAAGTACATAGATAGGTACATATTCAAGCAGTTGAAGTGTCCTGCAGCGGCATTGAGAAACAAAAATATTTCCAGCTAAGTAGTTCAGAAATAATTAAACAGGGTTTCCAGCGGAAATGAAGCCCTCCTTAAGAATTGATACCTTGTTTTCTCTTCAACCAAATTAACATTTAAATGAACAGTTTTAACTAGGACCACATCTTTAAATAATAAATCTCCCATCTCCAGTTATTCGTCGAAATAGTAGAATTTAGAAGAGCTTTGAAAAGAGAACGAAATTGTGAACCTAATATTTGCAGCATGCTGTATCAACAAAACAATTGTAAGTATTAACTGTGGTAACATATTTCTTATTCTGGCCCTTGGTACGAGTATATTGTATAAGAAAATGTGGATATTTTTAACGCATCAAAAATCGAACAACAACTTGTAGTTTCATCAACTGAACGTCAATAACTTACATAGTAAGATACTTACAATATTTTGTCCAATTAAAATAATTTAAAAAACTTTAATTTTAAATGTTTCTTTAAATTATAATTTTATTTAATTCAAATAATTATAAAATCTACTATTTACAATTCAATTACGATCCAACTTAAATATAATTAAAGTATAAAAATTATTATATTTAATTATTTTAATACATAAAATTTAACTTAACCAATTATACAATAATATAAAAATGAATTTTTTTTTAAATTATATAATTATTAACAATAACTATAATTTCTAAAACTTAATTATAAAAATACTTTTTCGCGAAATCTATAATACGTAAGTACATATAATATAGGAAATTTAATTAAGGCAACTTATAAAAATTTAAGGAAAATATCACTAATTTATCAAAATAAAATGTTCCGTCGAGCAATATCACACAAAGAAAAAAAAAAATCAAATTCTCAACTAATTTATAATTAAGATTACACTTGCACAGCTAGACAGACAAAAATTTGGCACTATGTGCTCATGATTTTTTTATACAAAATTTACGTCACATACAACAAAAATAAGAATTCTTTAAAGAGGAAGCACTTATAAATAATTGATTAATTGTAATTAAAATGTAATCCCATAATGAAGACGTTTTATGATTAATTAGCATTAATTTGTACTTGCCGATTTTTGTACCCAGTACGTGATTTACATAATATACATATACCTAAATGTTCGTTGGTTTTCAATTTTTTATCTCCTCATAATGTCTTCGATTGAGAATCCGGTTGGTTTCTTAGGAGGTTGCTGTTGAGGTGCAGCGGCTGATGGTAGCTGCATGTTTGCTTTTGAATTTGATGATCCAGTAAGCGAGGTGGATGAATTAGATGATGAAGGGACTAAAGTCGATGGTGGACCTTGTGATATTTGATTAATGCTGGATGTGGAATTTGTGGGTAGTTGCAAGATACCTGGCGGTGGTATCGGCTGGTGTAAAGCTAGCGGTTCTAATGTATCAGGTGGTATGATAGGTGGTAATATTAATTCGTCGGGCGGTTTTATTAAATGATGGGTTCGTGCAAAACCACCTAAATGATGTGCATATCTGCCTATTAGCGGATGTGGTTCTCCATCTAGTCCAATGTGTCGTTTTCGTATAGGCATTGCACCCAAAAAGCTTGGTCCCGGTTCTAATATTCCACTTGTTATTGTAGACGGTGGACAAGTCGATGTACCAGGATTTTTATGATGCAAATCTCTTCTCACATGCAGCATTGGTACAAATGTTTCGGCATTTGATGCAGCGGAAGATGTTCCCGAAGACGTTGGCAACATTGGCGGTGGTATATGATTCAAATGATGTTTATTTGCTGCAAGTGCTGACATCGATCGATAAAAGTCATACTTCTCGTGAGATGGTCTCATTGTATAAGGACTTTGCGCTCCAGAACCTTGATGGTGACAATGCGTTATGCCAATTGTATCCTTATACATCTCCTGCACCGGTCGATGATGTTCCTCTTCTTCTTCATCATCTTCGATTTCAGGCTCTAGAGTATCATCATGCCTCAACGAAAACAATGGCGGTTTTTCAATAACATTGGAAGGTGCAGGTGGCGATCGAACTCGTCGAACTGGCGAATGATCTGGTGAATCTACTTCAAGCACAGAATCTTCATCTCCACTCAATATATTTTGCCGATCATCTTCACCAACATCTAACACTTCGGCGGGTACATCTCCAACAGCATGTGTTAGAGTGTGACGCCTCAAATCACAATTGCGTCTAAATACTTTGCCACATGATGTGCACTCATATGGCTTGTGGTCTGTATGCGTAAGTAGATGCGTTTTTAGATTAGAACGTTGATTAAAACTTCGACTGCAAACGGGACACTTGTGTGGCGATTCTTCCATATGGAGTATTTTGTGGACGGCCAGCGTACGCGACTGGCAAAATCCTTTGCCACATTCTGTACATTTGAATGGTTTCTCCTTGGAATGAATGTATCTGAAACAAAAGAATAAAATAATACGTTAATAAATGTTGATTAATAGTAAGCACAACAAAGTACGATGCCGCTTAATGGTAGTATACGGTACTGATATCATTCTTATGTTTTTATATATATATTCCAGTACCATTATCAGAGAAAAAATATCTTATCAAAGACAAAAATCTTTAAAATTCTTGTAACTAAGAAACTTAAAAAATGTCACCTTATTTACTTCTTCGTCGCTTATTCCCCCACCGTCTTCGTTACAAAGATAATTTATTGAACTTTTAATAAAAAACGACAACAACAATTTTTTTTTTTTTTTTAATTAATGGTAAAGCGGGAACGCAAGAAACTTTAGAAAAGAAAACGAACGAGAAACCAAAGCTTTGTTTTGATATCCTCGAAAATATAAACGCGCATATACAGCGCGACACAAGAAACATATTATCTTAAAATTAGATTGACTGATTAATGGAATTTTTATGTTAATTAATTCGTATTTAACTTATTTATTTATTTATTTTAATTAATGTATATTCCTTGTATTGAGTCGCGTATTTTGTGTGAAATTTAAATTAAATATTTGGAACACTTGTTATTCGCATATCATTATTTTTGCTTCTGCGAATATTCTCCTCCGTTTGTTTACCTTTAGGTATAATATAACAATTAATAATCTAACCGGTTGTCGAAATAAATACAAGTAGAATATTTTGTAACGTGGTGTATAAATCGATCAGTAACATTTTTTTTATGATCCCCATCCATAATAATATACGAGTATGTATATCAAATAAGTCGCGCAGTATTTTCATTTCTTTTCGGTGTCGTTAAATAAAAAAAATTTAAAAGATAATTAAAAGATTTGAAAGATTTAAAATAAAATAAAATATAAGACTTTAATTAACTCGATTGCAATTAATAATAATCTGACGGAGGAAATTTAATGTTATTTGATAATTTAATTAATGAGCTCCTCGTTATAAAGTAACAACAATTTATGAAGAAATATCGATAAAATAAATTTTTTAGGGTTAAGTTCTTTTGATGAATATCCGTTTCTTGATATAAATGTAAGGGAAAATAGTTTGTTTATAAAACCACGTTTTGATAAGTAAATGCTAAAAAACACAAGATTTGACCATTTTAAGTTTACCAAACTACCCTATTTGTAGGGTGTGTAATCGTTTACCACACGTTGCTTATTTATAAGTATTCGAGGGTTTTGCTTATTAAGGTGTTTAGCAGATCTTTAAGGAAATAAACTCGTAAAATTCTGTCACATTTGTTACTGATTCTAATTTCCGAAAAGGTTATTAAATTGCTAATTATGTATTGGAAATGTTTTTGTAAGGTCTAATAGAATAATTTCAAATGGTTTTCGAAAAGGAAATTAAGTTTGTGCTTACAAAATATTTAATTAACTACAACATGCATCGACAGAGATTAAAATAATCGCAGAAACTCCAGACATTTTGATTAGATAAAATTATTTTGAAACCTATATAATTATATCGTGTCGTTCGTGTTGCTCACAAAGTCAAGTTTAATTAGTATTCATAAATCATCATAAGATTTTATTTTTTCTGTGATATTCATCCTTTTGTTCTTCTCAGTCATATACATAAATATTAAAAGGCGACAGTAAACTTATGATCTACGTTACTGCTTTTCTTCCTAACTTGAGTAAATATATATGTCTTTTACTTTGATTTTGAATTTTTATTCAACTTTTACATATTATCATTATTACGATTATAGTTATTATAGTTTAGCAAAGTTTTCTTTTGTACACTTTTAAGATATTGTGGCATGTATACGCGCGCACACAAGAAACGAATATAAAAAATTAAAAACCAACATAAACTAATTTACCATGAATTTTTTTTTTTGCTTTGCCGTGCTCTTTTTCTGTCTGTCTACATAGGTACGAGTATTATAGGTATAGAGTATGTCTTTCCTGTGGTCGCGAGGAATCATGAAAAAATTTTATAATTTTTCTTCATGGTTTAATTTTTCTGTTGTTTGCGGTTTGAATATGTTCCAAACAAAAAAAAACAAAAAATTTGGTTAAGTTTTATTTAGATTATGGCTGGCGGGAAAATTATACAAAACTTTCTCACTACAGTACACACGAGTAAGAAATTTATTCAACTTTTTGAGATGTTATACTTAAACGGTTACAAGACGGCAAACAACAGAAACGCAATAAAAAAAATATTAATTAAAAAAAAAAAAAAAACTTTACAATTTTTTCGCTTTACGTCTTTAAAATGCATGCAAAATTTTTTTTTATTGTTTTTTTTATAGTTGGTTAAATTAATTATAATGTTAGTACATTTTCCTCCTAAGATGTACGAGCGGTATACAAAAGATTTAAATTACAAAAAATAAGAGTAGACGAGGAAACTGAAATACGAATGTGCGGCTTGTACTCAGTATAAATATATATACATAACAGTGTAGAAGATCTTGAAATGGAAATAAAATAATTCGTTTGTTGCTGTTGTATTGTACTGTAGAAAATTAATTTTCTTTAACTTTATTTTGTTCAATTTTAATTAGCTATGATGATTTGAAGTTCAATAAACGAGTGCGCATGAGCGAAGAGTTTGATAAACTTTAACTTTTCAAATGAATTGTTTTAGAATAAGTAATCAAATGGTTATGAAATTATTTAGTTTGGTTGATCAAACCCTTGTTTGATTAGGTTTTATTTAATAGTTTTTCAAAATATTTTCTATAAAAATGGTACTTTATTAATACTGCCACAGACTAAAAGCGATTATATCTATTAATTTTTCAATGAAAAGCCTCTTTATTGTTACAGTAAATATTTTTGCAATACTACGGAAACTTTCATATAAAAATTCTATAAGCAAAAATTTGAATTCGTCTTCTCAGATCAAAATAAAAAGTGCTTCTATAAAATTTAAGTTTAAAGTTTTAGATTATAAGTTAAAAATTGTCAAACGAAAGTTCTAAATCCTAAACCATAAATTTAAGAAGTTCAGTGAAACTGACAACCAAATGTTCAAAAAGAACAGTGGCGTAACTAGGTACTCGCAGTACCCGCAGGGTATGGCCCACGGTTGTTGGGGAGAGGGACCACGAAATTTCCTTTATTAGTTCAAATTTAAGATTAGATAGCTCAGATTAAGCTTAAAGTGTAAATTTGCAGAACGGTACATTTCTTGGAAATTTTTAAGAAAAGGCGGTGGTCTAATTATTAGAAAAGTTAGAAATCGTTCCTGCTGCTATTAAATATTTTATTAAGAAAGAAGCTCAACCATTTCTTCTCGGTTCTGACTAGATAGAAATTAAACTGCCTATATGTTCTGACCGATATGTAGATTTAGAAGAAAATTAGCTAAACTCTGTATTATACCTTTTGCGTAACTACAAGTTTACCCCTTTTTCATTTATCAAAATTAAACCTATTACAAATCAAATTGAGCCTTTATCCAACCTTTTATAAATCAAGTTTTGATTAGAAAAGGTTGAATTTGATTTACCAACAGATAAAATTTATTTTGCAAAAGGTTAAATTTGATTTGAAAAACTAGAAAAATTGTTTTCCTCACTTGAGCCAAAGCAGTCAGTCTCTATAATCAATTAGCGTTCGTTCGACTTATAGTTTCTCATTTAGCGGTTCTTTTGATTACCAGTAAACGGTAAATAAAAATGAAATTTACAGGTTTATTTTCAAAAACTATTTTAAATATAAGGAAAATCCAAATTCCAACTTAATTTTGCATCTAGTGATAGTGTTTTTTTTTTGGTTGTGTTTGGTAGGGTTTTCCTGATTTTGGAAATTCTCGCTTCCCAATTTCATATTCGCTTGTCTCATCTTTTGATCACTTTCTAAAATTTCTCAAGATTTTTGGAGTTTATTATGGAGTGATTTCGGTGTTACGAAATAGTCAGGTTATTCGAGATTTTCGAGATTATTCGAGTATGTCTGATTTTGTAGTAGGGTGTATTTGATAGTTCGATGTTATTCAAGAATTCTAGAGCCTATTCGAAGAATATGATTCTTTGATATTTAAAAAATTCCCGATAAAGTCCGAGGGTTCTGTTCTTATTGCATATCGTTTTGTTGAGCTTATAGTCTTAGCTTGGTTAGTATTAGTAGCATTAAATTACTTGACAAATAATTCCATATTTACACAATTGGTCAATTGATTTGGTTAGTTTGGGAGCTAATAAGCTATTTAAGAGCTTTAGAGCTCATTAAGAGCTATATATTTATAGAGCTTTAGAGAAAGCGGAAAAACTGAATTGTTCGAGATCGAGATGAATAGAGATTATTTCGCGCAGTTTATTCTAGATTTCTTAAGTTTTTCGACATTTCAAGGATTATTCGAGATTTTTAAAGATTTACGAATTTATTCGAATTTTGTAAGGCAATTTTCTGCGCTTAGCTTTGAGTTGTAATAACTTGTACAGTTATACACATATAAATCTAGATGGTGATATTTGAAAGATCTTCGTGAGATTATGCCAATGTTTTCATATTTCTCCGATTTCCTGTTTATTCGAAATTATTCAAGAACGTCCAGGTTATTTACGCTGTACATGGCAGTGATTAGCACTTATAGGATTTCCATTGGTTTTACTTACTTACGGATAATCGATATTTGAGAACTTTCTAGAATATTTAAGATACTTTGAAAATTCGACATTCTTGAGATTATTTCGAAATTCTTGATATTTTTCAAATTATATTCGAAATTTATGACGCTTTATCGATATATTTAGCACTCATCAGAGCATAGAGTTGCAAGATGTTTCGTTTTATTTGAGGCCATTCAAATGAATCACGTTCTGTTTCATCTAGTGTTTTCACCTTTCAATATGTCCACAAAATTAAATCTGAGTAAACCAATTGGTTTTCTTACAAATGTGACACTCGAAAATGGAAACCCATTTTGGATGAAGGATATTTACATCGAGAATAAATATTATGAATTTTTTCCAAAAAAAATACCCTTTTTAATATCGAATTACTGAATAAAATGATTTCAATTGAAAAGCTTCGATAAGTGAAAGCTCTTAAAACTAATAGTTCTTGACATTTCTTGCAAATACATGATTTATGCTCATAAAACATTTTTACGAAAAACAGAATTTCTGGAAAGGCACAAAAATCACCGAGAAAGTATAAATAAATTATCAAGCTTAAAGCTCATTGAAATCAAATACTCCAAATTAATTCCAAAATACCACCTTCTTTTATAATATAAAATTTGAAAGTCAAATGGTTTGGTTGGAAAAGCTCTTAATAGTTAACATTGAGCACAAAAAGTGAAGAGAAATTTTTTAAACCTAAAGCTTTTGACAATTTTTTCAAATACATAATTTAAGCTTATCAAATATTTGATTAAAAACCTGAAATTATTAAAAAGCTCAAAAATGTTAAGTTCAAACCCAAAAATTATGAATTAATTATCAAGCTTAAAGCTCATTTGAAACAAATATTCTGAATTTATCGCAAAATTCCGCCGCCCTTTTCAATACCAAATCCTAGTAAAATGATTTGATTCAAAAAAAGCTTATATTACGATACCAAGTTTCCTAGTAAAATGGTTTGATTTTACTAAAAGCTCTTGATAGTTTACATTGAGAACAAATATACAAAATTGTCCCTAAATTCCGTTACCCTTTATAAAATCGAATTCGTCAGTAAAATGGATTGGTTTAGAAAACTTTTCTAATTGAAAGCTCTTAAAACCTCTTTAAGTTCACACCCAAAAGGTTTAAAGTAATTATCAAGTTTAAAACTCATTGAACATAAACATTCTAAATTATCCTAAAATACCACATTCCTTTATATCAAATTTTAGAGTTAAACGGTTTGGTTTGAAAACCTATAAAAACTAAAAGCTTTTGTTTAAAAAGCTGTTTGGTTAAAACATTTTAGCAAAAAACCTAAAAGTATGTTAAACCCAAAGTTGATTAAATTAATTATCAAATTTAAAACTAACTGACAATTTTTTCCCAAATACATATTTGATGCTTATACAATTTTTTAACAAAACTTACGGATAATTCAATATTTGAGAACATTCAAGAATATTCAAGATACTTGGAAAATTCGACATTTTTCAGGTTATATAGAAATTCTTCATATTTTTCAAATTATATTCGAAATTTGTGATGCTTTATCGATATATTTAGGAATCGTCAAAGCATTGAGTTGCAAGATGTTTCGTGCCATTTACTCTCAAAATCAGATACATTTAATTAATACCAGACTATACAATAGGAAAAAATAAGTTTTTCACTAAAAGCTTTGCTTGTTCATAGATACAAGTAGCATTTTTAGGGCCCCAAAAAAATGTTGCGGGGCAGGAGGGGCCCGAAATTTGTAGTTACGCTACTGAGAATGAACGAATTTATATTTTAATAATTAGTTTGGACCTAGCAATTTTAAGTTTTAATTCAAAATTTTAATATTTAGTGACAGTTCAGCAATTTATTTTTCCAATTTAAATTAAATTGAATTTCAGATTGTTTTAGGCAAAATAGGGCAAATTACCAAAAAAACTTATCACTGGTATCAGGATACTCGTTAAAATTATCACTAAAATTAGACGTAAACCAAGGTTAAATTAAAGCCATAGTTTAAGGTCAAAACTCATCATAATTCATTTAGTAAATTTATATTTGCAATATAATTGTTAAATTAAAAATAATTTAGTTTTGTTATCGTTCTGATTTTAAAGTTGAAAGTCGACTTGATCCTCCAATTGAGCTTAACACTTAAAAGAATAAATAATATTCTAGACAGACTGTGGTTTAATAAATCCGAAGCTAGATGCTTTAAGGGCCGATTGTATGAACACCGCTAAACAAAAAAAAATCTAAAGTAATGATAAATCATTACTCGCAGAATTTATTTTTCGTCAATTGTATGTACGATATTAAACAAAACTCTATCCTCTCTTTTATTGCAGTTTTATAGCAGTTTTTTTAATTACAATACTTTTTATTGATGTGATAGATTTGTTTATATTATATGAGTGAATATTTTCGCCAAATATATAACCGCTTTAATTTGAATCCTCTGGTCTACAGCAGCTTTTTGTGTTATTGTAACACTTTTTTATTTGACGGATGTTTCAGTAGATTGATACAATCAAAGATAGTCTGTGATTTAATAAAGTAAATAAATTATTCTTTGTCGGACTCCGATATTTTAGAAAGAAGGGATTTAGATTTTTTGTTTGATAACCGACGTCCAAAAATTTATAAAGATTGCAATAAACCTCTAAAATTGTATTCTAATGAGGAATTTCGAAAACCAATCTTGTTGACTCTATTTGTGTTTATTTTACTTTTATTAAAGACATTTTTGAAACGGCAAAAATAAACCAAAATTAAATATTTTACTCTCTGATTCAGTCACCAAAAAGAGGTGATAAAACAGCTGGTAAAAAAAAAACCATCGATTAATTTTCCTAATTAGCGTCTTTCGTACAATGCAAAGTACGATGAATCAGACGATTAATCATCTATCCTCATTCATAGAATCGGGCCTAAGTATTATATGCAAAAACAAAGTGATTAGCTTAAATCGAGGTTGACACACTGCGAATAATCTCGAAAAATTCTCTAAATCGGTTTTATTAAATCGCAGTCTGTCTAGGGTATAACGTGAATTAAATTTATTGTAATAAACGTTTTAAAAAAAAATAAGTAAAGGTGTACACATACAACAATAGTAATTACATCTGTTATCAATCATATACTCGACTCGTATGTATATAAAATAAATAAATTATTTTAATTCAAATTCTCAGCTTGAAAATGATCAAAACGTTAAAATGCAATTACTTACAAATAAAATTTTATATAATAATAAAGCATTAATTTCAAGAGTCATGGAGCCTCCTCGCGTTTTATAAATCATCGAACTTGAAAATAAGCATTGTATGTGTAAAGATAAATCCAACTGTTTTAATTTATTTTTTGTAATTATAAATTTGTATTTTTATTTTAATTGATTTGATTCAGTTTTGAAATTGACATATAGTTGATGATCTTGTTATTATATTGATAGAACTCTCTTGATATTGAAACTGGGTGATTTATAGAATAAAAGCCCATTTCATTTTTTTAATCACCCGTTAATAACTTTTCAAAGTTATTTCAGGGACAAGTCACGATGGTATTTTTAATATTTTTTTTATTTTATAAAATATATAAAAAAAAACTCTATAATAATACGCGGCTGATGATGATGATGATGATGTTGATAAAATCAAAGGAACAGAGAACAAGTTAAAGTCAACTTAATGCTGGATATATGTATAAGAAAAAAATAAGATAAATTATTTTTTCTGTTCTCTCTTATAACTAAAATATAAAATTATGAATGATAAAATCAATCTTATAGTCTATTTAAAACATAAAACTTAAAAAGGAGATCCATTAATTATTTTTGATTTAACCAATATTGGTAAGCGTGTATATACATATGATTGACGTCAACTATGCGATCGCGAAATATCCGTTAGATAATCTCGAGTATAATAAAAAAAAAAAAACTTCTTGTGTAATAATTCGATTGCAATGCGATAGACAGTTATTTGATATATAGTATTAAGTGAATGCCCGATCAGTGCGTCTAAAACGCTTTTTATTGGTCATTTACTTATATTCAAAACGCCTTAATTAATTTAAATATTTTTTGTAGTCAGAAGCAAAAATTAAATATAGACGTGAATATTAATTAAGCAAAAAAAAAAAAAAAAAATCTAAAATTTTATTCAATTTAGCGTTTTGAATAAATTAACGTCTCGCGCGTACACAACAAAAACCGTCGTGCATTATTCTTTTAATTTATTTTAAATTAATTAAATTTATAAACGAAACATTCTGTATATTTAAATAAATTTATAAAACAAATAAAAAACAAAAAATTAATAATTTATTATTATTTTTATATAAAAGAAATAAAATGTTGATATTCAACTAACTGGAAATGACATTCGATTGGCTTCCTTCTTTCTTTTATTGAATAAGCAACTTGTATAGAGGTGTACATAAGAAAGATGATCACAACAACAAAATTATATTTAAACATTAATAAATTGTCTTCGACATTTATATGTATTAATATGATCAATCGTATATGTGATCGTCATCTTGAATGCATTTTCTATAGAGATGGCGAAAAATTTGCATAAATCGTCGTCAACCCGTCATCTTCATCAAGATTATTATTAGTACACATTTATTTATTTTTATTTTTTTTTTTGCTTTATAAAGCAATTTCTGGCTACCTATTTTTGCTACTTCTTGGAATATTTATACTTATAATATTTTGTTGTTTTTTTTTAATTTATTTTTTTGTCTTGAGTATTATCTTTAAATATGCAAATAACCGCTTTTTTTGTTATAATCGGCTTTGCGCTCATAAATAATTTTTTTTGTGCTGTCCTGTGTTTTCATATTTAAATTTTTGAAGGTGAAATTATTTGTTAAGTTTTTTATTATTTGAAATAAGACAAAAAAAAAATATTATATATCGCTTTTTTGACATAAGTCTGTGGATGCAAATTTTGCCAAACAACTAAAAAAAAAACATTAAAAAATATTAACTGGAAACTTGTGAAATCCACGTCATTTATATGTTCATGACTTTTTAGGGTGTGTGTGCACACGCAGTTCTGAGACAGCTGGATAATAATTTGACAACTTACATATTGCGGTAGCTAACATTTGAATACTGTTGAGTGTGATTTAAATATACATACCATATACCTACATACATATTCCTTAATTTATTTTAAATTAATATCTTCGGTGCACGACGTTTGTTTGGAAGACTTGTTTGATGATTAATGAAATTTAGTAAACATATCTGTTCCAATCCCTAAAATAGGTAAGCTAGATAGATCATTTCCTTGGTGTTTAAAATATAATCAAGAAAACTAAGTAACCAATTCTAAGCTATACGGGGGAAGGATCAAACAGCTGAAAACAAATGAAATTGCAAATACTTAGCTCAGAGTTTTTGTCTCAGAGTCTGTAATCTCTTCTTTAAACAAATTTTCTGTTTATAATTCATTCACAAATCTTTATGAAGTTGTGGAAAATCCGAAATTGATCAAATACGTTTCGTGCTTTAAATTAATTATATTCCAAAACGATCAAAAAATAGATTAAAATGTTATATTGGAACCTAGCATAAAATCGAATATAGTCGTTCCCAATACTTTAACCAAGTAAATATGCAAACCGTCGTTCAAACCGTCCTCCAATTTTCGAAATCATTAACATTTTACTCAATTTATAATCAAATTATTTTTAAATTTATTATAATTCAAATTTATTCGATTTTCTTAAAATTATTGATGTTAAATACTGAAATTTCACAATATTTAAACTTTTTCAAACTGTCAATAGAATAGTTAATGCCTATTCTTTAAATAACAATTTAATAAAATTAACGCTAAAAAAATCTACGCGTGTGATACATAAATTATTTATTTACGAATTCTCAATTTGTTGTTAATTTGTTGCAGTCATAATTAATTTGTTAATCTTGTAAAAAGTTATTAGTCGATTTGGATTAGGTATGGTGTATAGAGTTTGACAGTTCGAATTACCCAAATATTTATCTAAGAAACAGTATTAGGTATCCGCTCAAAATATCCTAGGTTAATTATCGGATAGTATAAGCTTCATTTAAACTCGTTTATTGCCTTCAGAAATTCGGTAAACGTCAAAAAATGTATCTGGAAATTTAGCATTGAGCACCAATTATTGATAAAACAAGACACCAATTTATTAACCGCACAAAGAGCGTTGAGAAAATATGAACGAATATAATGGCAGGACGTTCAAAACTAATATCGACTGGCATGTCTGTCTCACCAAGAAGCGTATATACCACCGAACTAAAATACACCTAGGTTGTTGAAGCAAGCACTAAATGCTGCCATTTCAAAATTAAGAACGGTAAAATCATCATCAGCCCAAGTCGGAGAAACTTTCTATGTACAGATCTTCAATAGTGAGAAAAAATTCTTGTAAAATTTAAATTTAATTAAACAGTTTACAACGCAAGGGATGACAGTAATATTACAGACACATTTACCATAAATCTAAAACTGTTCGAAACTGCTCTGGAAAAAATAAATAAAATTCAAATCTCTTCGGAGAACCAGGATTTAAAAATTAAATTACGAAAAAAAAAACTGAAAGCCACATATTAAGGGCAGACTCAACATAGTTACTCAGCAATCAGCAAGGTATTATATAAGAACAAAATTTGTAGCATGTAAGCGCAAGAAAATGAAGAACAAGGGTGCCAAACCTGTAAAAAACGAAAAAAGTACAAATCAGAAGGTTGTAAGCTGTAGTAAAATTTGAAATTATATATGACTTTTCATCAATAGCTGTAAATAAATTCAGTCTCATCGTAATTCTCATCTGGAACGATACACAATTTTATTACCCGATGATTGCGCTTGGGAAGGCAATGATGAACGTTTCGATTTCGTCTGGTTTAAGGAAAAGAATTTCCATCAAACGGCAGGTGATTTACGTTTTCCTTTATTCCTTACTAAAAGAGATACTATATAGTCAAGGCTGGGCAAATTACACTACACTGAGTAATTAAAATACTTTTCCGAGTTACAGCAAGCTCAGTAATTAAAATACAAATTACAATTACTTTCGAGTTGAGTAATTAAAATACAAGTTACAATTACTTTGAATTGTAATTTGTAATTAAAATACAAATTACAATTACTTTACATTTGTAAATTGATAAATTTGATTTGACAAAATTCATTTAGTGAAAAAACCAATCATTAGAAAAAGATTATTATGATAAGTTTTATGCTGATGACTCTGGAACCAAATTTTAATAAGCCTTGTAAAAATTTAAATAAGAAATTTCAAAAACTGGGGAATTTAAGTAATTAAAATACAAGATACTGTTACTTGGAGAATGAGTAATTAAAATACAAATTACAAATTGTAATTTATATTTTAATTACGTAATTCAAATACATGTAATTCGTTACTGCCCAGACTTGCCTAATTAAAAAATCCTAATCCATACGAATCGTTCGTTTAGTAAAAGTTCTATAAAATTATATTTATGAAATCGTACTCAACACTTAAGGGCCAATATCGGCCATTGCCAACAATGATGATAAAGGTTTGGCTAGCACAGGGAACGGGCCCTTCAATTACCCAGTCAAAAACCCTAATCCATACGAATCGTTCGTTTAATAAAACTTCTACAAAATTTTATTTTTGAAATCGCACTCAACCCTTAAGGGCCAACATCGGCCATTGCCAACAATGATGACAAAGGCTTGGCTAGCACATGGAATAGGACCCTTACAAAATTATATTTATGAAATCGCACTCAACTCTTAAGGGCCAATATCGGCCATTGCCAACAATGATGACAAAGGTTTGGCTAGCACATGGAATAGGACCCTTAATTACCTAATCAAAAAATCCTAATCCATACGAATCGTTCGTTTAGTAAAAGTTATACAAAATTATATTTTTGAAATCGCACTCAATTCTCAAGGGCAAATACCGGCCATTGCCAACAATGATGACAAAGGTTTTGCACTTGGAATAGGCCCTTAAATTACCACAAGTCAAAGCACTTGGAATAGGCCCTTTAATTACCTAGTCAAAACCCCTAATCCATATGAATCGTTCGTTTAGTAAAAGTTCTACAAAATTATCTTTTTGAAATCGCACTCAACCCTTAAGGGCCTATATCGGCAATTGCCAACAATGATGACCAAGGTTTGGCTAGCACATTGAATAGGCCCTTTAATTACCTAGTCAAAACCCCTAATCCATACGAATCGTTCGTTTAGTAAAAGTTCTACAAAATTATATTTTTGAAATCGCATTCAACACTTAAGGGCCTATATCGGCCATTGCCAACAATGATGACAAAGGTTTGGCTAGCACATGGAATAGGACCCTTAATTACCTAATAAAAAAATCCTAATCCATACAAATCGTTCGTTTAGTAAAAGTTCTACAAAATTATACTAGCACTTGGAATAGGACCCTTAATTACCTAATTAAAAAACCCTAATTTATAAGAATCGTTCGTTCAGTAAAATTTCTACAAAATTATATTTCTGAAATCGCACTCAATTCTCAAGGGCTAATACCGGCCATTGCCAACATTGATGACAAAGGTTTTACACTTGGAATAGGCCCTTTAATTACCACAAGTCACAGCACTTGGAATAGGCCCTTTAATTACCTAGTCAAAAACCCTAATCCATAAGAATCGTTCGTTTAGTAAAAGTTCTACAAACTTATATTTTTGAAATCGCACTCAATTCTCAAGGGCTAATACCGGCCATTGCCAGCAATGACGACAAAGGTTTGGCTAGCACTTGGAATAGGCCCTTTAATTACCACAAGTCAAAACACTTGGAATAGGCCCTTTTATTACCTAGTCAAAAACCTTAATCCATACGAATCGTTCGTTTAGTAAAAGTTCTACAAAATTATATTTTTGAAATCGCACTCAACTGTTAAGGGCCAATATCGCCCATTGCCAACAATGATGACAATTACCTAATTACAATGCTGGGCAAATTACATTACACTGAGTAATTAAAATACTTTTCCTAGTTACAGCAAACTCAGTAATTAAAATACAAATTACAAATACTTTACATTTGTAAATTGATAAATTTGATTTGACAAAATTCATTTAGTGAAAAAACGTATCATTAGAAAAAGATTATTAAGATTAGGTTTATGCTGATGACTCTAGAACCAAATTTTAATAAGCCTTGAAAAATGTAAATAAGAAATTTCAAAAACTGGGGTAATTAAAATACAAATTACAATTACTTAGAATTAAAGTAATTAAAATACAAGATACTGTTACTTGGAGAATGAGTAATTAAAATACAAATTACAAATTGTAATTTGTATTTTAATTACGTAATTCAAATACTAATGTAATTCGTTACTGTCCAGCCTTGTATATAGTATCAAAATGGAAGTTGGCAACGTAAAAGAAAATGAGATACAAGTAGTGACGATGGACAAGAGGTGTTGAGACACGGCTTCGGTAAAATGTCTATAATTTCCGCACCAACAATGAAAAATATTTCAAGACGCACCACCACTCCACCAATGGAATAAATTAATTTTAAATAATGGAAATACTCGTAACGTTTTATACAGTATTAGAGATGACTTTATTCGGCTACGTTTCAGACAATAATAATGAATATTTTGTTTTAATTTTTTCCTCAAAAGAGAACAAAAATTGTTTACTATTATTTTTACAGTGTAAATGTAAGACAGCAATACAAGCAATACATAAATAAAAAATACCTGTATTATTCAGATGTACCAACCGTCCAATAAACATAAACAATTAGTTTGACATTTATGACGTAGTCATAAAAAAATGAATTTAAACTATTTCGAATGTGATTCTTTTTGTATATGGTATGTTTTCTTTTGATTTTAGGTTATGTGTTGATCGTCGCTTGAGGAGGATTCCCTAACAAGAGGAAGTCAATGAAGATTTCTATTCATTCGAAGAATTTCTTAATAAATGCACAACTTTTTGATTTTAATGTCAATGGCAGTTCTACAACACACCATGACTAGCAAAATGAAATTTGCTGAATCAATATTAATCGATATTGAACTGAAGAGGTATAAACTTTAACATATTAATATTATTTTAATCCGCAATGGAGTGTGCCTACATATGTCAGACTCTGATATAATTGTTGAAAACCTGATTTTCAAGAAGACACTTGTAATTTTCACCATAAAATTCTATAGGTTTTAACATTGCTAATATGTTTATATTTTTGTCTATTTTCTTACTAAAATTATCTGAAAAATCAAATTCGATTGAAAAATGAGATTCATGTAAACGAAAGGTGCAAAATAATGGAATTCTTAATTGTAATGTTGCTAAAGTTCTTAAAAATTAACGCGATTCCATATAACGAAATTTTTAACAATTACTTTATTGAAGTTAAATCTAATAATTCCATATGCCTTCATAAATTTCGCCTAAAGAAAAATGTTTAATTTTATTGACATTCTATATAAATCGTACTCTTGTGGATTTGACAACATCTGTAATTACTAATTATATTTTAAAAAGATTTCATCGTTCATTACGTTTATCTTAGCTCATAGGTCTTTAATTTTTGCTTTCAACAAGGATTTCAGAACGCCTCAAGTTAGCTAGATACAGAACAGTCACATGCACTTGACTAGCCTCACTTAATATATGTAATGAAACTCAATGAAACAGATATAAAACTAAATATTTCCCCTAACGGCAGTCCTCCGAAAGGTTTTTATTTGAAATGGCATATTTTTTGCCGTGCGATTTTGAGCGCTCAAATTTGGCCATAATGCTGGCCACTTTAGAACAGAAATATTTTTTCTTTCTAACCATTCCTTCACTATTTATCTGTACGGATCTCTCCATAACCTCTCGAAACTTTACTTTTTGCATTTTCAGCATGTTTAAGTACTTTTGAGCTGTTGGGCACCATCGCATATCACCCTTATAAGTTAAAGCACCCCAAACCATGACTGAATCCATGGAGGAATGGCTTCTAGATAAAATAATAATTTCTTTTCTTAAATCGTAAAAATAAAACCTGCATCTATCCGGCCCATACAATTTGAATTTCTTTTCATCAGTAAACACAACCTTTTGCCATTTATTTTTCCAATTCATATGAAATTTAGCGAAATCACGACTAGTTGTTTTATGATGATTCTTCAACGGTAATTAACTTTTCAATTTCTTCGTTTTAAATTTTGCGATGATTTAATAATGCATCGAACTGTATCCACACATGCTTGGATTCCCAATTCAGAACCAATTTTAGTTGCTGGCTTCATCGAATTAGACGCCGCTTTCTTTTTTTTTCTTCTAAATATTCCCCTGGCTATTGCTCTACTAAAGTAACCTTCTTCCTTTAAAATTTTTATTTGTCCTTTTTCTTCCTTACAGAGAAATTTTCCAGCTACCATTTTTAAATTATTAAGAAGCAAAACTTTCAGAATTTTGAAATCTCGTTTTATCTTACTTTAAGCAGCCGTAACAATTACACTGAATAATATTTTTGGTGTAGCACAAACCACCTCATTGAAAATCTAGTGAGGCTAACCTAATGTACGCTAACATGCGCAACATTTCATAAAAAATAATAAAAAGTCGAGTAACGTTAAGGAAAGACAAACGGGAGGAAAAAGCTCAATTGATGTCAGTTTCAGTAAATAGAATATACTCGTAACGACAGGTACATTTTATTTGTCCTCATTGCATGGCTTGACTTTCAATACATATATTAAGTGAAGCTCTCTAGGCCTTTCGGTTTTCGCATAAATATCGAAAATGTGAAAATACGCCACTTTTGTTATTCTTAAATAAGATTTGTTCTTAGTTTGAATGAATATTAGTATATAACTATAATACTTTAAATGCCATTAATATAAAGCAGCACCTGTTTCTATTGAATTGACTAAAGCTTTTACATACGGTTGATCATCAAATACTTGTACATATAAAAATTACATTACACTCGAATTCGTGGCACAGGTTACCAGAACTTTGATTTAAATCTCAGACACAGAATTCAAATTGTTAAAATTGAAGAAGTCCCAGTGAAATCGCTTTGGCGTACAAAGGTATTCTAACAGTTGCTAATTTTAAATATCTAACTGAATGTTTGAATGTTCTTATTAAAATTTCACTAAATATATACATATGTATGTACTTTAATCTAGCGAATTACAGCACAACACATAAAACATCTGCATTAGCGCACTTTTATTTTGTGTTTTGTTGTAATTTTTACTGAACGTTAAGGACATCAGAGTAGGTTTAAAAAACGATTTTTAAACATACTCTGATGTCCTTAACGTTCAGTAAAAATTACAAAATATTTCATTTGAAAAACCGTGTTAATCGTGTACTCAAAGCTTCTAAGAAAAAACATTTTAAAATTTCAATTCTTTCTTTACAACAAATAACTGGCTTTTCGTAATAAGTTTTTTTGTCGTAATTTTTGATGATTATTTCAAAAATGTCTCCTTGGCAAATGTATGTCTTTTCTTTGCCCTACAGTAAACGTAGGTACTATTTTTTAACATATTTATGCTGAATTGTAAAACGAAGTTTCACTGTCGATACGAAATTCTGAAATTTGATACAAAATTCAGTAATTCTAGAAGACAATTAAATATGTAGTTTTTGAATTTTCAAAATTGTTAAAAATTGTTTTTTAGTGTTCCAGGTAGTAAATAGTATATTTACCGCAAGAATTTTCTTTACCGAATGTGGAATAGCTAATAAAAAAGAACTAATTATAAATATTACTGCCTTATACTTTTTGAAATTGCCAAGGACAATTACAATCAAATAGAAAGGAGAATTAAAACTCATCTTTCTATAATTTTTCTGTAAAATTTCTCCCAACCAATTAGCTATAAATGGCAAATATTAGCAGCAGAATTTTAATGGCATTCCTAGACATATTCTAGAACAATACAAATGAATTTAAAATTCAAGCAAACAATTTTTTTTGTTGTTGTTGTCAATGGAAGAACATTCTAAAAGATAGCGGCAAGCCTTCTTGCGACAAAGAAAAAATTATTAAAGAGGTACCACTAGGGTCAATATTAGGACTGGTCTTTTTCAATTATTATATTAAAGCCATATTCCAACTTAATTTAAAAAGAAACCTGCAACTGAATATGTAGCACAAGAAGTTTTTTTGTACTAGGCAAATAGCCTGCATTTTTTGTATGAAGAAATACGATCGAAATGTAAATCATCAAAAAGGAAATTTGCCATATGACTGCATTAAAACTTCACTTATTATTTGTATTACGACGGGATGAGATTATGGTACCGCTAAAACAAACGAAGTATCATGCACAATCACTCACTCTCTTACAACTCACAATTCGCTCACATAGTTGAAATTTAAAGATAAAAACCGAATCGTTAGATTCGAAAGCCATGCCCAACCCAATAAATAAATAATTAGCATGAAGATAAAAAACCAGCGTTTTAAATAAATTTTCCAATTCTTTTTTCTCTTCTTCGATCAGAATAGTAAAACAAAAATTCATGAATACTATACAATAACGAGAGAGAGAGAGAGAGAAACAAAATCCCGAGAATCAAAATCCCGAGGGTACAAAATACCGAGGGTTTCAAAAAATCCCGAGGATACCTGAAGTAACAAAATCTCGAGAGAGATCAGAATCGCGAAAGCCTTTCAAATTTCAAAATCTTGTTAGGACCACTATATCTGCCTAACAAAAATCCAGAAATTCTAAAATGCAGAATATTTGAAAAGTTAAAATCCCGAAAAAACAATCACGAAATAAAAATCTAGAAATTACCAGATAGCCATCCAGAAAAAAATTCGGAAAAAATATTTTGATAAATTATATGAGTAAAACAAATTCAATTGTATGGGCATTTGAGGCCTTTATCAACAGTTGAAACATTTGTGGTACATCTATCAGTAGAAGCAATAATAGCGATACAATTTGTGTGATCTGTGCCTGAAAGGTTGACGAAGCAATTTCCATTATCACAAATATTAAGAAGTCTTATGGAAAAACTCAAATCTTTTTAGACATTTTATAAATTTGAATTTTAACTTGGACTACACTTTGATAATGGTGTTTCTGGATTTTTTCTTCGAAATTTTATGTTTCTGTATTTCTTTTTCTAGATAAGGGCTAATCTGAACGCCAATGGGAAGAAGCCTTAGTTTAATTTAAGTTACTAAATTAAGACAAAAACAAATTACTCATTAGTCCAGGAGATCAGATTATGATTACATAAAATAAATAAATAAAAATAAACAAAAAATGCGCAACCTAAACCAAACTACTGTTCCATTCTTTAGTTTCACAGAGCATTCACAATGAACTTTGTATTTTTTGACTTACAGGTTTGTATGAATTTCCAACATAATAAAAAATCAAATTTTGCTCGTTATATTGGAAATTCATACAAACCAGTAAGTAAGTCAAAAGTCACCAAAGGTAAAAAAAAAAATTCATTTTGAATGTTCTGTCACTCTTCCCTTTGTTTGATTGACCAATAGAATATTTCCTAGTATTGAATTGATTCAGTAGGGAATACTTTTCTTTTCTTCTTTATTCGATGCAAAATGAATAATCATCACAATATGTTTTGTTTTCTAGTCACTCGAATTATTATTCGATCAGTAAAGAGTGAATAATAAATTTTACAGAGTGGGTTTTAAAACGCTGCAAAAAATAAAAAAATTTCTAAATCTAGTAGACCATTTTTATTTGAATTTTGACCACGCCATTTCTTTTTTTTTTTTTTTTGCAAATCGATGAAAATACAAAATTCCGAAACGAGTAAAAACTGAAATTGGATGAGTGTGTTTTATACCAAAAAAGTTTACCTTTATTAGGAATTACTAGTAATTAGATTTTTTCTAGAACAATTACACAAATTATTTAAATTATCGATTATCCATATCGAATATATCGAGTAAATTGCAATAATCTCGCTCACATTGGACACATACACAATATTTATCCTTGGAACAGGTGAAATGATACAAAATACGCATGGTAAAACTCGCATCCGGTCGGTACTCTGTATAGTTTTTGTTTGGAAGCACGAACGAAACTCGAAGCCAAAACGTGATAAGCAACACTCTTTACCACCTTTACCACCAAGCTAATCTAAAACCACCTGCAAATCAACTTTCCAACTCTTCTGACTCGCATTGTGCTTGCATTGTCTTTTTTAATATATTTTTTTATTGTTGTGTATATTACGATTAACTTTACATCTACAAGAAGAAAAAAATTAATTTTTGTAAGTTCGCTCGCTTGATTTATGTTGAAACACTTCAAGGCACAAAATGTATATACATAAAGATAATTATTATTAGAGAGAACGCGAATTATAAACCAAAAAAAAAAAAAGGAACAAAACTCTGTGCGCGAGATATACAACTAAGATAATATTATGATCTTTTATAAATTTTATGTGATCTGCCAAAAGGCATTTTATACAAAACATAATTTTATTTTCTGGGTGTATATAATATAATTTCATTCCGGGATCGAGTCGACCCGACTTTTTATCTTTTAAACATACACAAATAAAATGCAATCCTAGAAAGTTTTTTTTTTTTTTTACTTTAATGGATTCTAAGAATATTAAAATCGAGACCCGCGTGTCTTAAATTGATTTGAAATTATATCTAACCAATCAACCAAAGATAATTTCACTATAAATACAAATCTATATAATGACTTGGCAAAAATTTACGAAACGATCTAACCTATTTGGGAACCCATTTAAGTATATCGATCTTTTAGAGTTTTAGACAAAAGAAGGAAAATTAACTGTTTAGCACAAAACTCTCACAAATTTTAAAAGATGATGATTATGTGTAGAGCTTATATCTTATAGAGACTACAATACATATTATGTATACAATAATGATTTCATGCCTTAAGTGAATTCTAATAAATTTTAATTATAAATAAAATTTTTATTATTTTCGTTATTGAAAGTGTTTTATTGTGTGTCGAAATACAATCGACTCGATTCTTTAAGATTTCTTGTGGTTATAATTTATAAATGAATAGCTGAAACCCAATATAATTAAGTAATAGTACTCGTATATATGTATATCATGTTTAATGCAAGCAGTAAATTGTCGTAATAATATATGTTTTAACAAATTTTGAGTAACTCCAGATGGACTGGTTATGCGGTTTTTATTAACTATATTCAGTTGCATTTTTATTTGCATGCATGATTACCAGTCATTACTCCAGGCATCTCGGATGTCAAGTTGTTCAAAAATTCATACTTAATTGAAAAACATATTAGATATTATTTATCTGCGGTTACTACCAGATTTAAGTTAATATTAAAAATTTGGTTAGATCATGTATTTAAATTTTACTTTACTATGTTTTGCCTTACCCACCACATTTCCGACAAAATAGAACTTTGGAGCTCCGAACTTGAAATGCGAACTCTTAATAATTTCACTTTTCGTAAAAATTGCGAGATATTAGACTCTTTTACCAGAAATATGTACCTCAACGCAAATACAACCCAAGTCAATTGGATTGGCACAGGCCATATTTACTAAACGTCACTTACTTTCAATATGTAATACTAATGTAACAAATAGCGAGTTCAAAATAATTGTACAGGCCGCTTAATATTCCCAAACTTTTTACAAAAAAACCCCCTGGCGTGTCGATCATAAATATGTAGGTAATACATATAAATAAAATTTTTCCCTTTTTTAAACCTTTTTTGTGTGTTAACTCTATTTGGTAAGCAGCGTATTGAACATAACAAAAAAAAAATTATCATCGATCAAATATATAAAACTATAGTTTGTAACAAATTTTGTTGTTATTCTAAATGTACGGTCGCAGTCGATTATTATTCCTTCCTTCTTTTTTTTATACACACAATCACATAACAACGAACTATAAAAAAGTATATTGGCCTCATGTACATATATATATATATAAATTTATGAGAGTATAGCTTACAATAACTATATCAAGATCGAAAGTAAAATCGTGATTTAATATATTATTATCGCGATCTTAAGTTTAGTACTCGCTGTATACTTATTACATGTATCAGTAGGACCGCACATACCACACTACTATATTGGTCATAAATATTAATCAATATGATATGGTATATATTCAAAGGTGTGATTTGACGTGATCAAGTGATCATTAAAAAAAAAAACTACAAATATCAAAACACATACATACACACAAATAACCATAACCATAAATTCACCAAAATATATACTATGCGCGTTGACATGTTTACAACGCAGCGCAGTATTCATTAGAAGTTATATGTTGAATGTCTCGCGATCATTCTAATTAATATTGAATATTTTAAAATTTTAGTGACTATCATTTAAAAACAATCGAATCTAATGTTACCTAATATAATGTTGTGTGACAAAATGAAATAAAGAAACAAGATTTTATAAAATCCTTAAGAGTTGGTCAAATAGAATTAAGATGAAGAAACAAAAAAAAAAATCTTTTGTTTGCTTTTTGCAAATTGTTTACTTTAAAAACGTTAAATTGAAATACCTCTTTGGCGGTAACTTTTTTTTTTTTTGATGTGTATGCTTTTTCCCAACTTCATCGTTATAAACATATACGTTTGTGTAAATCTGTGATTATTAAGAGAATCACTTGTTAGTTTATTTAACTAACGTATATGAAGATTGTTGACTCAAGTGAAGAGTTTCCACCTTTGAAATGGCTGAAGAATGTTTTAAGATTTCAAAATGAGCTTGTTACTGAGAAAGAGGATGTTACATGTTAAGCTTTCTAACATCTGGATGAATATAATTTCCAATCGATTTTAAATAGATTTTCATCTGACATATTCTCTCCTGCACATCACGTTGTATGCACGTAAATATACATAAATAACAAAGACTACGAAATAAGATTGATGGATATTCTAAAAGTAAAACACAAAAAAAAAATTGGCTACAAAGAAATGGAAGTTTTATAAATTTATATCGATCGTACCGGTTGGTATACACACTCTATAAAATAAGTGATAGAGACCGAATTTTGATCGATTTTATAAAAATTCCAAGGAATGTATTTGCCTATTAATTTTATTTGATTAGACTGAATTATAATATTCAAGAGGATCGTGCGCCACATGGATTATCAAAAGAATATAATTTATAACCATTGCATAATATTATTTTTTACAAATCATTATTACTTGTATTATTAATGATTTGTAATTTGTTGTTGTTATACACAACTTATGGGAACACATAAAGAAACATAAAATCTTATTAAAATAACATTAATTATTTAATATTAGTATAGTGTAATACACTCATCTGTATGAGTCAAATTAGAGACTAAAACTCAGGTGGAATTTTATAAAAGCCACCCAGGCTAATTCTGATATAAGTGAGCTTAAGTATTCTACAAAATTCTGTCTTATCACCCTCACTCGCACGTTCTCAATATGTTTATCAAAAACTATTTTCCAAAATAACACCATCTGTCGATTTTACCGCAACAACTCAACATAAAAAAAAAAATCCGATCAATCGTTCTATAAAAACGTTTTAATGAAACAACAAAAATTCCCATAGAACCAAAGCTAATTATTGTTTTTCAAAAAATAAAAAATTTTAAATTCGCGTGATTACGATCGTGTATACATATATAATATACGATCAAGACTCCATCTTTAAATTAATTTTTATTCTTCAAGGGCAATTATAAATTTTCGTACTTTACACAACTCTTTCATTAAAAAAAAAAAATTAACTTTAAATCTAACACCATAGCACGGATGATAATCATTAGGCGAACCAAACAAAAATCTTAGCATGATATCTACCAAAAAAAATGTATTTTTAAATAAAAATGATCGACTTTTATTCTATTGCGTTGATGTACTCGTTCATTTCTTGATCGATTGAAAGATGAGTGAATCCGTTTTATTTTTTAAACTCATTAAAAAGTAATTAAAAATATTTGGTACTAACCTGTGATCTCGTAAATGATCTTGTCGTCGAAATGCTTTTCCGCATATATCACATGAATAGGGCCGCTCATCCGTGTGCGTCCGCTCGTGTATTAATAGATTATATGATTTTGTAAATTGACGATTACAAAACTTACAGATAAATTGTTTTTTAGGACGTGATGCACGACCGGGAGCTCGCAGCAGGCGACGATCCAAATTTGTATGCATACCAGGTGGTACACCTTGTGGAAATAAACTTGCGGGATTTGGTGGAAAGGCGAATGTACCTGAAGAGGTTGGTGAGGGGCCGGGGCCCGTTAAAAAACTGGGTGGCGCAGGATACATTCCTGGAAGTTGTTGTGCCTGAACTCCAGATTGTCCGGGCGAGGAATTTACTCCAGGTCGTGGTAGTAACATAGCGGCAGCTGCTTCTCGTAAAGCAAGTTCCTTTCGTTTATCTACCACCATAGCCATTAGGTCATAATTTGAATTACTAGTCGCACCACTATTTCCACCACGTTTGCCATCTTTTTGCATTGGATCCGGTCCATCTAGCATACCGGGGTACAATGGTGTTCGCATACCACGGGACGGCAGTACGGGTACAAATGCTGATTGTTCCCTATGATGGTGATGAGCAGGCGATGATGAAAGAATACCAGCTAAATGATGTTGGTACGCTAACTGTGCTTCATAGCCACTCGAAGCGGATGCACTTCGCCCACTCGATGAGCTTCTCATTGCCGCTTGTAAATCGGGCGATTGTTGTGATTGTAAAAATTGATCTATACGCGACGAGCGTGATAACGATAAAGTACCACCGTTACTACTGCCACGTTCGTCTATTGTTGATGATCCTTCAGTCGGCATTTTCTGTAAAGACAATTTTTTAATAGTCACACATAAAATAATAAATTTAATACACATTTGTATATTTAGTGTTTGATAAGAAATTATATGACACGAGCGATAAGAGGAAATCGGGGGACAAATTACTGTATATCAGTTTATATGTATGTTTATGCAGTTGCTTTTATATTCGGTGTACAATTGTATGTTCGCGCAATCGACATGTTCACACCTCTTTCAAATTTATAAAGTCACTTATCTTTATTACAGTTCGTTTTAGGTTGACGTAACGCATTATAATAAACACAATAATGTCATTTAAATATTTTACTGTATTTACTTAATTTACGATCTAGTCATGAAGATATTGTATGCAATGAATGTGGTCATGCGTAGTCCAGAAGGTCTTTAACATACTGATAAGAGATAGTTGATATAAAATGGATTAGTACACATTTAAAAACATACAGGGGCCAATGCATGCATTAATCTTTTAAGAAAACAAGCAATTTCTGTCTTCCAAGGACATAAAGTCTAGAATTTAAACCGAAATTTACATAAATATGCGCGCGATCAACTACTAAATATCACCAATAAAGACAGATTAATGAATGAAAAATCCATAATATAAGCAACACCTGTTATTGATCTCATGTATAACTTTAAACAAAATATTTATAATCTTTGAGATAAGAAAAAAATAAAAACTAACAATAAACAATCTTTTAAAAAACAAAACATTTTGTAATTTGAATGAAGTTAAAAAACCAAACGATCGCGTTTGTAACACACCACAAAACAAAAAAGCATGTCATGGCAGCCATCTTAGATTTTAGTTTTTTTTTATTTTGTTTACCAGCATCATTACAATACAAAAAAAAAACTATAAATTCTTACTTCTTAAGATGTAGTAGTAAAGGTAAGAAAACTTCGATCAACAGGTATTTGTGAGCAAAGTAAACAGATCAAGAGAATTGTTTGTATGCTATATGTACACATTTGTACAGTAACACGATCAAAGAGATTCTTTTGGGTTTGACTGTTGCGTTGCGCAAGTTTTTCTTTATATATTTCAGCTCTTTGGATCTCTGTTTAATGGAAAGTTTAATTTTAAATCTAAGATAGAAAATTTTAACGCCCATTTTTGGTGCACACTTAGTTACAATGACTTGGATAAAATTTTAAAATTGATAATCCTTATTACAAATTTTAAGTAGGTCCTTTCAAATTAAATGTGATCGCAATAAGCCACAATAAATTTTACGCGCATTGTGGAAACGGCCGTGGTTTCTTAAACGATAATAAAACCATTACTTTATTACAGTGTGAATTGAAAAAATATTTTGGTGGTCCTATAAAAAATACCTTTCGACCCAAAAAAAAAAAAAATATTAAAAATTTAAAAAACAACAAAAATAAATTAAAAATCGTTTTTTTTATTTCTCATATCACCACATGAATCCATAATTAATAAGACATTTCATCTCAAAACACATTCAAAATGTAACTTATCATATTTTTTCGGTTGCTGGGAGATGCTTGGCGGTTATAATTTATAGCCATTTCATAATGAAAGCTCTTAACCCGCGCACTTTTCTTAATTAAATGCTAATTTAATTAAACAAAAATACTTTAATTAACGTCATTTAATTAATCACTCGCCAGTCGCTATATACATACATATATTCATTGATTGAATTTGATATTTTTATATATCAGTATTTACGATATAATATCCAACAAGAAGAAGTATACGATAAAAAAAATTTACATAATTTTTGGAAATGTAAATAAACCAACTGGTTTATCTTGCAAATTGGCTATTATAGATATTTGTTTAATATACAATTTATGAAATGATCTACCGATCTTAGCGACATAAAGCGAAATATTTATTTTATTAAATTAATTAAGATTTATATTCTTGAAAATTAGTTTAAATATAAATTAATATTTATAGGATAGCATAACCACGCATATATTGTTTCGATATCAATGAAGTGGGAACGCTAAATAGTTGTTTATCCAGAGTACGTGCAGAATTTAATTTAAATTAAAGTTTAATCGTGGAAAATCCACGATTAGCTTAACATTGTTTAAACCAAATATCGTGCAACTATTGTCTACTCTAGAGGTTATTTCCAAAGGACAAGCAATGTCAACACGATCGATCGAACCTGTATTAATCAAATTCGATAAATCACAATTACGACCAATCTATATATTTTTAATTAATGATCATTTACATTATCATTAATTAAATTTAAATTCATTCATTATAATTCGTTCGTAATAACCTGCCAATATTATGTTGTAATCAATTGTAAATTTTTTTAACATGGTTCTTTGTTTAGTTGTACTGGTTTATAGTTCAAATGGTTTAAATTTTATTTTAGCATTTTAAAATCACTAAATTCGAATTAAAATTTAAAAGTCTAGATTTAAAAGCACCCATTATTTTAATTCGTTTTTATTTGTTTTTTATTAAACACATACTAAAATAGAGAATCCCTCAAAGCCGCTTAAGATTGCTCCTCTATCGATTTTTATTTTCTCTTTTCTTCTCTTAAAACCATTACTTAAAAAAAGATCGCTTTAATTTGAAACTTCTTAAGCGGTCTATTCTTTAAAGCCAAAATTGTTTTAGCCTAGCTGGCCAGAGACAGAATTATAAACCGATATACTTAAACCGAATTAAAAAATGTTTAAGCTTTAAAATGCATGTCTGAATTAAGCTATATTTAGAGGCCTGCAGCAGATTTCACAAATAATCTGAAAATCTTTGTCCAAAATAGACCAAGCTTGAAAGTTGTGCTATGAAATTTAGCAACGCTCACTGGTTTGGTAAAAATTTTTTTTTTAGTATGATAAAATGCATGCCTGATCTCCTCGACTTATCGATTGACAGAATTCATGTCAATGTAATTAATTAAAGTAAAGCAATAATTTATTTGGTTTGGTTGCTTAAATAACACAAAAGAGATATTGGTAAGATGCAATATAGGTATGAATTCTAATATGGATATTCTATATAAGCCAAAACAGAAACTTATTCAATTATTATTAATACTAACACAAACAAATAACAGTACCAGAGATGTCTATATATAGCTTGAGTATATAAAGGTAGAAATTGTAGTTATTTTCTCGGTGTAGATGATGCTTGTAAATAAAATCGATTTTGCAAAACATAAAAATAATTTCACTGTAAAGAACTATATAAAATAAACATTTGTTTTATTTTAATTAATTATTATTTTAACGTCAAACGAAACGAAAGATTCATCCGAGAAGGGAACCTTTTGAACTGTCAAATTCAAAAAATTAAAAAAACTGGTCTAAGTTGTAGTACTTTAGGAGACATTAATGAAATGATTTTTTTTATCGGCAACCAATTCCTTTTTAGAGGTTAAAACCACCGAGGTTATTTAACCTCAAAAAACGCTTCTTTCGATATATCTTGGCTTCTACTCCACTTTTTATGATAAAACAAATTGGCAATTATTCCTTATAAAAAGTACAAGTAAAGGTGCTATTCCATGGGAAAATTTTACTGAATAGTAAAATACGCCAAAAAGAGAAAATAAAAATCAAACACCATATACTAGACAGAGATAAGGTGTGTTTTATTTTTATTTTTTTATAGCAAAAGTTTTAAGGGGAAACTTGACATTAAACCAAAACATAACCAATAATTGCTAAAAAAATTATGTATTTAGTATTATTCGATGTTTTATTCGTCTCTAAATTATCTAAAAAATTAAATATTATTAATACTCATATCAGAATTTCATTTTTTCGAACAATTTCCGTCACAGAATAAAAAATTAAAAAATATCTCCACCATAAAATCGTACTCCTATTAGAATTGTTAGTGTGTGCGAGAATTATTTTCTATCATATACAAATTTTATGTACGTGTGTTAGTGACACTCCTATAAAAAGTTCCCGATTTGATACTTTTTAGAGGAGTGTTACCACTACAGACACAAATATTTTTTTACTGATTCGATTTTTTGTTTCATTCCGCCATCTAGCAAATATATATTTTTTTCTTGCTTTAATTTTACTGTTCAGTAAAATTTTCTCATGGAATAGCACCTTAATCCATAGTAAATTAGATTATTTGGTTGCCGATAAAAAAATGGTTTCGTTAATATCTCACAGAGTACTGCGCAAAAGTTGTTTAATTTGACAGTTCAAATGGTTCCCTTGTGGGATGAATTTTGCGTAATCTCAAGTATTACATACATTTTTAAAAAATATATTTTCTTGTGCTTGTTGTCTTACGTATTCAAGTGGTTGCTGATCTTGATGTTTAAAATAAACTGTGAATGATGTACATAAGCTAGATTACCATAGTCCTAATATGAGGCTTTTATTGCTTCAATGAAAAGGGCTTTCTACAGCAAACAAATTAAACTCTAACCTAATTAGAGCTTCAGAAATTAAAAATCAATTTTAAAGGCTTAAAGCTCAGTTATCATAACGATACATCCGTTCCGTTCCATTTTGCTAAAAAACTTTCCAATCCATATTTTCCATTTTGCTAAAATATATTCCAATCCATCTTTTCCGTTCGGCAGTTTCAACGCATCAATCCACATTCAGATAAATTACGGTTCATACTGACACCAAAAGCATCCGTAATAAAATAAAAAATAAAATACGTATTTCTTCAAATGTCAAAAGGTGTGGTTTGAGATTATGTCGGCCGCAAAATATTAAATGTGTAGGTATTTAGCAACATTGCATTCGCTTTTCCGTTTTTTCCAACAATAAAACGGACCGGCCGAAATAATACCATGTGGAAGCGCAATCAAAAGTCATTGTCTCCTATTTTCGGCTTTTAATACATGTTTATATAAGTCTTGAAGTACCCGAAAACAGTTTATTTAAAAACAACATGGTGGCGATGAAACTCCTATTATTTGAATGACATCCACGGGTGGAAATCGAATAGAACAAAAAACGAAAAACATTTTGAAAAAAGGAGTCAAAATATAGTGAAATAAGCAGGATTTTTTTGATCAATTAAAATTTACCGATTTCATGATCGAAAAAACAAATGTTCCTTCGTATTGACGCCATTTTTGTAAAATTTAATATTTTTCAAAAATCATTTTTCTTCTAGATTGAAAATTGTGACCTATAGATTTCCGCCCGTGGAGGCCATTCAAAAAAATGGAGTTTCCTTTCATCAGCCATAGCGCTGCCATTTTGTTTTTAAATAATTAAAAAAAAAAATGTGTGTACTTCAAAAATTATTTAAGATGTATTAAAAAGAGAAAATGACCCTTGATTTCGCTGCCACAAGGTGCTAGTACCCCTTAAGAATTCTAATCGCTGTTATAGGGAGAGGTGGCATCGGCTAACTATGACAATGGAGGAAGGGAACGTTTTATAAAATGTAACGTCATGCATTTTATTAAAAACTGAATAAAATTTGGGGGGAGGCGTAAAATGTAAAATTTGTGATGTAATTTTATACAAAAGGTATAAAGCTTTGTGCCGATTTGCGACGAAGGGGCGAGAGGGTTTAAAATGTTAATTTTAGTTAATTAAAGTTAATAATAAACCTCCCTGACATCGAATCAAAAATTTTACCAATATTTAAAAAAACATTAATTCTAAAAATTCTAAGCCAAAAGCTTTACAGCCAAAAATTTATTCGGAGTACTAAACGTCTGTTCATAACGTGTTTATAAATAACGTACCTATGCAATTTGTTTCTGCCATAACTCTACACAAAATTTTTCTAAAAATGTTTCTATTTGCAAAACTGGATTGAGCTTTTGTTAATAGGTCAAAGTATACTAAATTAGGGTGATTTCTGGGGCATTTGTAGTGATTTAAGCGATTAATTAATCATGAGGTAGGCTTTCGTACTCTTAAAATGAAAAATGCCCCAAACACCATGTTCATTTATTTTATCACCATCAGTTTATAAAACATCTACACCCATTTTATGTATTTATTTTTGTACATATATTAAAATATCTCCTGAGAAAAACAAATTTATGGAGATGGCTTATCTTAACATCTTTCAAAAGTTTCAAATACGTACAAGAAATAACAAAACTTAAGTTTTTTTTATCTAAACTATTTATCGATAACCAGTCTTTTATATTTAATTATAAACAGATACAATTTTATTTTTTAATGAACTTAATTTTAATTTATTACATTTTAATAATTTTGTGTTCATATATATAGATATGTAAGTATTAATATATCCACCAAAAATTTGTTTCTACTTTGCATAATATTTCCGGCTTAAATAAAAAACCAAATCTACAAAAATTAGTTTTCAGCTTCAACATTCGTATATTAAATTCATTATAAAAAAAATATTTAATAAATTATCATTAAGACGAGACGAATTAATTCAAAATGTTATATGGATTATAAGAGATTTAATAATTCAATGACCTGATCAAGAAAATAATAATTTATGGTGTAGAAAGATTTTGATCTAACACAAAACATATTATTTAATTAATTGAATTAATTAAAAAAATAAAATAAAAATATTACGTTCGGCTACCTTAATACAAATTCATGAAGAGAGGAAATGTAGAACATGCGAAATTAAATTAATTATTAATTTTTATTTGTTTATATAAGTTATGGTGCATAGTAACAATGGTATTTAATTAAAGCAAGCTGTAAAATAAATTAAATTCCAGCAGCTAAAATAAAATTCATATTAGGATGAATTAGTAATCATCTTGCTTAAATGATTTTGTCGCCTACTTTCGGCGACGCGCTATTATAAAACAAACCAAAAATTTTATAAACGATTTATGAGCTTTTGTGTGTGAACGGCAATAGATGATGGAAATTTAAATAAATTACAATTATCCGAAAATGGGCATAAATCGTGAAACGAGGCGAAACAATTTTTGTTAATTGGGCGAAATACTACTGTGCACATATCAGATTTGGATGTCGATAAATTTGTATACGGTTATGGTAAACCACGCGTCATATAGGCAATGTGTTCGGATATTTTTATAAAAATAAATGTGTATTACGTTACCTCTCTCGTTAAGTAAATAGTTAATCCTTTAAATATATAAAAAATATCTCGTTTTTGTTTTTTGTTGATCGCGTGTTGAATATCGAGCTTTATAAAATGTATACTACGCGATCAGCTAATAATCCATGGAAAGTATACAAACAATAATTGTACTAGCATAATATCCAATCAATCAATGTTATATCCAAACTGTTAGTCTAACACTCATTTATTATTGTAAACATATAGCAATAACCATAATAACTTAAAACTTTTTTTAAACTTTAATTTTTTATATTTCACCTCATTTTTATTTAACTTTTGTATGTATATAATATAATTTACAACAAATACACTACTCTCAACACATAAAATAAACACACACTTTAAGTGTAAGAAAATTCACAATGTAACAATAAATTTGTATCATAATAAATTCACATTTTTTTCAAAAAATTACACAACGCGCAATATTCCACAGTACAAAAATCACGGAGACATAATTAAAACCAAAAGAAAAAAAAAACAAAACCGAAATATTTAATTGCTAAGCGTGCGCAACTTAGTCTACACAACAAAATTCACTCATAAACTGAAGAAAACGAATTTCGAGTTCTTTTCAAATTTAAAAAAAGAAAACAATTCGATCGCGCGGACTCTTTTTTACTCTTCTTGTGTAAAAATTGTGTGCGATCGTGGTTTGGTATCTCACTCAACCGTAGACTCTTTATAATATTCCCGCTCACTCTATCACACCTTCTCTCTTGTGTACAGTAAACTCTCCAATACAACAACAAAAAAAAACTGTTTGCATATGAACATACCAACTAAATTCAAGTTGTATTTCTTTATAAACAAATATTTCTTGAGATCATACTATTTTTTGTGTGCGTAAGAGAAGGTAGAAACGAATTCTAAAGATCATTGACGATCGTAGGAGTGAATGAGATAACAAGTAGCCGGTTTTAAGATTAAACATTTTTTTTTTTGTGTTGTGGTTGGAGTAAAAAAATAAATGGATTGAGATTTTTGGTTAAATTTTTTTGTTGTATGTACTACGTACGGGTAAAGTGATTCAGTGGAGGAGATTGATGACTTAAAATTAAGAAAAGTGTTAAAGTATTTGACCTGAAGGCAATTAACTTATTTCACTCACAACGATGTTCGATTCTCGGCTAATCTTTTTTTAATTAAATACAACAAAAAAAAAAAAAATGAGAAAAGTTGCATCAAATGGAGGGATGAGTTTGACTCTAAAGATGGCATCTGCAAATGCACTTAAGAGTGATGATTGTTTTGTGCCTATAAGAAAAATTGATATCACTGAGAATCACTCATTTATATGACCTCATTCCCAAGCAGAAATGTCGAAACGGACGATGTTGTAAACTAATTTTTCTACAAATTAAAAAAACTATAAGCTGTGGCCAAAGTGCATAAGGGCTTAAGTCTAAAATTCGCATTTTTCAGGAAAACGTTTTTAAAATTAAGAGATTCAAAATCGTACGGTTATTTGTAGTTGGTGGAATATTACACAAAGTTGGTATGATATGAAATCGATTACGGAGATTTCAAATTTGAAATAAAATTTAAAATGGAATAACTCGACTTATGTCATATTGAAATTTGTAATTATATATTTAAAACTCGGTTTCATAAATATAAAATACGATTTAAAATGTCTTTTTGGGTTAATATTTTAATTTACGTTTATTCTGGCTTTTAGATGAAAACTTTTTTATCAAAAACTTCATTAAACTGTATGGTAGGCACATTATGACCAAACAGCGCAGTGTTAAGCTGTGTGTGTTAACCTAAAGAGTATGAATTCCGGAAGAGGCGATATGACAATGACCCGCTGGTGGAGTGTAGAACTTATGGGGCGACCCGCCCTTCACGTCATTACTTTAGGTTTGCATACGTCTTCAATTTGGCTACTATGTAAAAAATGGACGTTAAAAGAGAAATGTAAGAGAGTAGGGAGTAGGTTGAGCGAAAACAAATGTTTCCAATTTGCTTAAAACCCCAATCTCATCTTTAAAATAAAAATTGTTAATTTTTAAAAATATAGCAAAGTAACTGAGAAAAATACTCAATAAATTGAGGTGCATACTTAAACGTGAAAAATGCGCTTAAATATTCCAATTCCAATCATGAATTTGATTTTTGAGCGAAAAACTTCAAGTATATTGTGGCGGGATTGATTTTTAAGCGCAATGCTGTAAAATAAGCGCAATTGACTGAATTTTTGAATGCGACCGTACTTAACATGAAATTCAATTGATGTTGCTATCGTTAAAACTAGAAGGAATTGTGCTCATTTTTCACGATTCTCAAAATTCTGTCACAGACGCTAGTATAGTTGTATAATAAGTCTTCTTAATTAGCGATTTTATTTGATAAACGATTTGATTTGATAGACGAAGTGAAAAATTATCAGTTATTTTTATTGAGAGTGAGGTTCATTTTGACGATTGTTCCGGTCCTCAAAACCTAAGAAATGAAAGACAAGAGCACAGAAAACGAAAGACATCACACAGTTCTACGAAGAATTTGGCTTGACTGTGAAGTTTGAACTGACATGTATAACAAGTTATTGAAACTACTGCAATTCAGCTCTAATGCACAAGCAAAACTTTATTTCGTTTTTGTGGAAAAGTGATGTTTTCAAAAGGTATTAAAAGAATGTCGGTCACCTAAATTAACCCTAGTAGAAAATCTTCAAATTAAAACTATTTCATTGTAAGCCCAAGTTCAAATTTTGAACGCCGCTGGATTAAAAAAATTAACTTTTTTCTTACATTCATTCGTTTTTAAAATTTTTTGTGTTTTCTTTTTTTTTTGTTATTTGAAGAAACCAAACAAGATCAAAAATTGGTAAGAAAGCAAAGCAAGCAAACAACCCACACAACCTCACGACCGCATCGAATACAACAACAAATCGACCAAAGTATTTTACATACGAACGTACAAGAGACGTTGGAATAGAGTAGAAAATAATAAAAATGTATATAAGTCGCTGGTAAGTAGTAAAGGCTTGCTACTTCAGCAGAGTTGTAATGCTTTTTGGTTTCTTTCTTTTCTTTTTTTTCGTTTTTATTTCTTTTTAATATCTTTTTAAAGTCATTCATCTTCTTCTTATTCTTACCAAGATATGTTTTATTGTTGTTGTTTGTTATTATTATTATTATTATTATTATTGATATAAAAATTTTAATTTTTTCTGTGTACCAAAATTGTTCAATTGAACTTTTATGAAGTACGCGCGCTTTTTTTTTTTTTGTATTTTCTTTAGAGACAGCGAAATAATTTTTGTTAGTTCAGTTTTCAACTAAATTGTAAATGTTAAAAAAAAACTTCAAATTGTTTTAGGTCAAAATCATTCGAACCGGAAATTAGGTGTTATCAAATTACCGAATTTGATGGGACGTATTGTGATTGTATTAAAAAAGAAGTTACGACGATTTTGTTTGGAATGTTTTATATGGTTATCATGATGTATTAGGTTACATATTGAATGCTAAGAGACCATTTATAGTTGACCTTCAAATTTAAGATAAATTTTTAATTTTTAAAGAAGATTAGAAACAGAATAAGATGGAACATTTTATTTTTTTTTAAATTCCCTTCTTTGTACTCGTATATACTCCACATTTCAAATTTTTAATTTATATTTACGATTAAACAGAACCTGCTACATATTAATACTATTTATTAATTTCATATAAGGCAAATTAGCACCCTCCTTTAAGAAAGATATTTCATTAAGAAGTTAGGTTACCAAAAATGAATATATCCCTTCTAAGGACATATCATTCTAGAAGATGTTTCCTAATTTTCGTTAAACTGAAATATTTAATATTGGTTACTGCTACTTTTTTCGGCATCATTTCCTACAGAGGTTTTAAAATTGTATGTTAAATAATAGGAACCAAATGATAAAGTGTGCAAGTGGCCGTATTTTAAAATTCACTGTACTACACGAATGTGGAGAGGATTAGGTGGGGTCATTTATAAAATAATACATCTATAAAACATCCAAAGTAGACATAAAATGAAAAATAATTTTGCGTTTGGCATTTTAAATTGCAGTAGCTGGGAGGCCCTGGGTTGTATTTGGTCTTGTGAAACTACAAAGCTTTATTCTTTTTGATAATCGTAATATAAAAAACACTTAGGATTTTGTTAGAATTTCCTTGTTTTTCAATACAACCACCAGGATAGAATATCTCGAATTGTTTTCTCAGAAGAAAGATTAAGTAAAGACTAATTTGACGAAGACGTAACAGATCTTAAATTTCTAAAATAAAATGTTACTAATTCCTACACGTTTCGCACTCTAGCGTTTGGTGATGATTTGTTTATATTTTCTGCTATTGTCGATCAAAATTGTTTATTTATGATGGTTAAAGTATGGCTTTAAAAAGGAGGCCGCACCTTAAGATATCGAATACAATGTAATGGTTTGTAACATTTTGTTTGTTGGTTCAATTTGTTTATAATGAAAGTAATATATCTATCGGAGCTATTCCACTGCGAAAATGGCTATTTGTATCGAGGCTAAGCCTTCCATTACTGACACCTTATTTAAAGAGTTTTTGAAAAATAAAAATCTCTGAAACCCTTTAAATATGTTATGAGCACTAATGCATGGCCGGAACACGTACTTATAAAGGAATTCAATTTCAACCAAAAGAGACCAAATTCAACGCGTAAAACTGTTGATCTAAACCGCAATTTTATATATTTTCAAAATGTTTGCGGCATTGCCTCAAAATCTGCTTAGTTTTATCGTTTTATCATCGTTTCTATGTATATGCGTAATTGTGGAAACTAATTTAAGTCCTGATATACATATATTGTTCATGCAGACTTCATGGTGTACAGGTGTGATCGGTCGCACAAATCGTTGTTCATTCGTCTATTGAGGGACTGGCTGTTGACAGCGATCTAACAATAGAACTTTTATATGTTAAGTGGAATTTTCAAATTTGTTTTACATCATTGGCTTATACATTCCACCGAAGTCATCATCCGAAGTTTATACAACATATACAAACTGTTTGTATAATAAGATTTCTAAACTCAACATGGTGAGGACAACGTGCTGATACTTGGGAATTTAAACTTACCAAACGTTAAATGGCGCTGGTACTTAATAACATAAACAGCATCATTATGCACAATATAACATCGAATGCTGAATCTAACCGTATAGATTCTATTTTGTCGTATGGTTTTGTTCAGATAAATAATGTTTCCAACTATAATGAAATATTTCTGGATTTATTTTTCGAAAATTGTGCTAATCTAGACATGCTGTTAATGATTGTCTAATATCTTATTTCAAATCGGTTATATTTTATTCATTGGCTTCCACAGGCTTGTCCCAATTTCTGTTAAAAATTTCAACCTCAACAATCCTTCGTGGTTTATCAACGACCTAATAAATCTTCGAAACCGTTAATAAAAGTATATCGAAGATGGAAGTTCTCCACGAGTGCTGACGACAGATTATCATTTCTAGATGCATCGGCAACAGTTTGATAGTTTACATTGTACTATATAATAGATTTTCGTTGACTTCAAAAGAAAACATTTCGTTTAATGATGTATAACTGAAAATAATTCTGATGATATTGCTAACTTATTTGCTTCGTTTTTTCAAAGTGTTTATAAAAGGATTGATGTGGATGGATGAACGAAAATGATATCATTAAACCCCTTCGTCTTGGATGGATGTGTCCCAGATGGTATTTCTTCAAATTTTCTTAAATAATTCTGTAATGGCTCAGCCTTTGTCAATTTTATTTAATAGTTCACTTTTGAAAGGTGTTTTACCGGTTGTCTGAAAATCGTCTCAAATTATAGCGTTATCAGGTAATAGAAGCGAAGTATCTAACTAAAGAGGTATTTCATTATTTGCGACCATTTATACCGACTTCAGTAAGGCGTTTGACTTAATCCAACACTTTATCGTTCTGCAAAAATTAGAATTACTTAGTATTAATGATAATTTGATCAAATGGCTTTTACATAAATACATTCTGGGGTATCCGAGGGCTCGCATCTCGATTCGCTTATTTTCATATTATTTTTAAATGATATCAAGAAAAGTATAAAATTTTCCCGTTGTCTAATATATGCCGATAACCTAAAACTGTTTTCCCCTATTCGAAATTTATCTGAACAATTTGCCAAATGTAACAAAGTCCAAAATGATGACGAATAATAATAATTTGATACGTGTTAATGAAATAAAGGATCTTGGAGTTACATTATACCATTTCGACTTGATCTGTGCTAAAACCAACTCTATGTTAGGATTCCTGAAACGTAGAAAGCGTTTAATGATCTCAGAGTTTTTATTTGCCTGTATCAATCTTTTGTTCGCTCACAACTTAAATATGCTTCATGTGTATGGTCTCCCCGTTACAGAAATCACACATAGTTAGAATTGATTCACTACAAAAATATTTGCTAATATTTTATGCAAAGAAAACAAGTGGGTTTGACAACCGATTGCCGTGGTGGGAAAATATTTGGAATCTACCTTCGTATCTTGAAAGATGTAAATCCGTGAAAATTGTGCCTCTTGAAAGCCGTATTTTCCATGAGAACTGCACTAGAACTTGATAACGCGCGATAAAGCGCGAATATGTAGTGTATTTGACATAAATTTAGATTTTAAGTTTAAAAATGTCCCCCTTCAGTTATTTCATCAATATTTTCTTATTTCTTGCTGACGTCATTACACGCAACTACACTCGATAAATTCATGGGTTTATCAAGTGTAACTAAAAAATAATCTATAATTGTAATTATTTATTGCTGTAACATCTTCAACAACATACACAACACATTAGCACTTTATGAATTTTGTTTTTTTTTTTCTGTTTACATCGAATAAAAGGAATTTAAAATTTATCGAGTTCTAGTGCAGTTCTCATGGAAAACACGGCTGAAATTCGCCGTCAGCCCGCTGGAGCTATTTTGATTTCCAATTTACATAATGGGCACTATTCAAGTTCGTAATTTAAAATTGAATGATCCAACTAGAAATCTTCGAACTCGTACACTCTTGAAAATAGATTCTCATACAAAAAATTATTGAAGTGACGAGCCTTTGAATGAATTCAATGTCAAAATATTTTAACGAACTGGGTAGGGTAGGAGCTTATAATTCCTAATCAATTTTTCTGAAATAAAATAAAAATGGAAACAGATAAAATAAAAGATCAATAAATATTTAAGCTTTGATAGTGCTGCTGTATACACTCGATTCGTATTACGATTCTTAAGGCATTGCCCCACGTAAAACGGAAAACCGGCATTTAAAACCGTCAAACCCAATTTTTGGCTAAATTGCTTCACTTTGCAATATGAAAATTATTAACAAATAGTTCAAATCTATAAGTTCCACCTTATTCTAAGAAAATTTTATTAAAATTGATTTAATTTCATTCAAAAAACCGCGACATTATATTGCACCGATCGTCAAGCAAAAATCCGTCCGTCAAAATATAAAATTGGCGTTTTTTTAATGAAATTTACTCAATTTTAATAAAATTTTCTACGAGTAAGATGAAACTTATAGAATCGAACTATTTTTTAATAATTTTGATATTGAAAATCAAATAATTTTGTCAATAATTGGATTTGACGGTTTGAAATACCGGTTTGCCGTTGTATATGGGGCATTGCCATTGGTATAGAAGTAGGTACCTCACACTTCGGTTTGCTATGGAAATAATCTATAGAGTTAACAATCCGATTAATCGGTGCCGCTTTTGATTAAAGAAAATAATATTTTGCACTACCGGGAGATTTTATTCGTTATTATGAATTTAGTTTCGACTGAATTTTATTGAATCCGCCATTTTTTTGCCCTATCTTTAAATAATAAAAACTTTAGCTGATAAAACATACACCGTCCGCTTTTTCTCACCTCTTCATTTTTAAATTACCGGAAATATTTCACATCAAAAAATATAGTTCAGTGAAAAACATAAAAAAGATGGTTATAAGCATGAGTTTTTATGAAACGTTTACTTTTTGCATTATTTTCTATGTGGTGCCTGTAGATCAAGTTTATAATGTTTACGTTTGCCACTTAAAAATATTAAATTTTTCATAATTTGGGCAAATAGATACTTATATCTAAGGGGTTACGAGCTCTCGGTAGCAGAATGAGTAGAACGTTTGCTGAATCATCCGGAGGTCCCGGGTTCGATTCCCGGTGGTGTCAAGAAAAATTTCACGAATGTGTTGTAGGTGTGTGTGTGTGTGTATATGTTGTGAAGTGCATTTAAGCCTCATAAGCAGTAACAAAATAAAAAAGTGCTGCTATGTGTCTGCAAGAAGAAACAATCCTAAGCAGAACTTTAATCTCTAACTTTAAAGATAAAACTCTCCTTGGCGAACAAAATGGAGGCAACAAGTAGAAAGAAGCTTACAATTTTTGGTTTCGCTGCTTTTACTCTAGAACCGTAACGGTCATTTACTTTCACTTTTGCTCGATTAAATAGTATATTTGGAAGGATCTCTGCAACGGCGAAACTTGTTTGTGCTGACGACTAAAGTTTTAATCGGTTGCAAGCGTGTTAAGTAAAAGTTAACACAGCTGAATCGTAAAATTGACATCCTCGATAAAAATATCGGTCGCAACTCGTTAAATTTTTCTTGCTTTTTTGTTACCCCGACTTTTGAATAGTAAACGTATTTAATACAATACATAACCTGACAAATTATTGAAGTTGACGTTTCACAAACACAGAAAGTTGTAATCTCGGTACAGATGTATTGACAATATAATGATGATTCTGGTGATGAATATATAGAAGAGGGTGGCGCTGCCGCTAACGGCAAAAAAAATGGTGATTCACAGTAGGGCATGGCTAGGTTCATCGATTTCACGACTGTTTAAAATTGTACGATTAATCGGGGACTATTATCAGAGCCTTCTAGAGTATAGAGCCATAATCTTAATGACGTATTTTTTAGAAGCTTTTTTAGTGGTATAACTTTTCACTGATTTCCAAAGGAATCCATAGTAAAAATGGTGTTTTTTAGCTTCAAGTTTTTCAATGAAAAAAGCAAAAATATTATAAAATGTTTGTATGAAAGTGTTCTACATATCTTTAAGAACAATATACACGAACGCCATATTGGTATTAAGTAAATATTAATCGCAGAAATATTAAAATTAAATTATTTCTAAAATATATTTATCGAACTTTCATTTTGAAAAATACATCAAAGTTGGCTCTGACAAATTAAAATAATACTTGCTAAATTTATCTTTAGTTTTACTAGTATATGTAAGATGTCTAAAATGGTTACTGAAAAATACGAAAAAAAAATCATTTAATCGCCAAATTATCACACGTTCCTATATTTTGTAAATTTGTTTTGCTTTTCCTACAATTTTTGAGCTTGAAATTTCCCCAGATGGTAATTTTTGGTAGGATTTTTCCAAATTTTGACGGCCATCACTGCCATCTATGTAATGTGTATTGACTTAAATGACCGAACGAATCGCAGTAAGCTTTTATTTTAATTTGACCAGAATGCTGTTGTTATGAATTTTTTTTAATATTTTGGTTTAAATAAATCAATTATTACAAGAAAATGAAAACGATTTACTTAAGCGATATTCATATATGTTGAAATTCAAACATTTACGAAAGTATTTCAGAAATCATAATTAAGAATTTTTAACGTTTTCATTTAAAAATATGTCTTAGGAAAAAAAGTGATTTCCCATGTTTTGTGTGTTTTACTATGAAAAGTTTCGTTTTTTCCTCGTTTCTAATTCCCTTATAAAAGCTCAGATTTTTTGATTATGGCTCTATAAAATACAGGGTGCTCTGCTATTATCCGATTAATCGAAAATTTGTTTTCTCGAAAAAAGTGTGAACTGGATCTACAAAAATTTGAAACTGTCAACTGAAATTTGTTTATAAATTATTTCTATTCCCTGGGAAAAATGGGAAAGTTTGTCCATAAATTAACTTAATTTTGTTGAAATTGGATTTTTCACACAAAAAATAAAATAAAAATATTTCTTAAAAAATTTTCAAACAATTAAAATTTTCTTCGATTAATCGACCATTCCCTAACAATTTAACAATTTCTAGAATTCAAAAATATTTAAAAATAATATGGTTTGAATAAAATCAAAAAAATAAATTGTAATTTCCGCCATTTTTAATAAGAACTTAATTTATCTTTCTGTATTCTTTTTGTCTTGGTCCTTTTTGGCATCCATATTCTTTAACTAATCTGGGTTTTATATTTACACCTTACTACAAATTATTTTTCTATAAAATAATTTGTGTTAATTATTGCATAAAATAAACCCCAAAAAATTAAAGTGACAGATGACAGTAGTAAATCGTATTCAGCAACATGCTGACTGAGCACAACTTAACATTTTGTGACTGAATGGAGAAAATACCCCTAATGTTACCAAAATCTTCAAGTTTTATTGAATATAATTGTTTGATGGGTGCCATCAGTCAAAAAATGGTAACATTTTATGTAATTCGAATTTAACGAACAATCGCCAATACTGGACTGGCCGACCTCCAATTAACCCGGTTACTCGAGCTTTTACTATGATTTATTTGCTGTTTAAGCAAGATTCAACAGTTCCAAAGACATTGCCCAAAACACCCTGGGTTTGATTGGAGAACCCCTAAAATTCGAATAGCTTTTATTTATTATTCTGGTTAGTAAATATGACTCAACCTCAAACGCCTTCATTTTTTCATCATGGATCACGGAGATTATGCTTCCAAAGTTTAATTATTCCAGCCATCCATAAAAGTGGGTATTCCTGCAATAGACGCTACAGTAGTTGTAAATAATTTTATGTTTCTTCTGTTTTTAACGAAATAAACCGATATTTTAATTTTTTACATGATTTAATATTAATTAACACTAAAAATAACAAATAAATTATTTTGGTTCGATTTAATTATTCATCTAAATTTTAATTAGGTCACTAAGAAATTCTTGTGAAGCAAAAATAATTGTGAATTGTGATGTAAACTGGTTGTATGTATATTTGCTTACTCAAGACGTAACTCATTTACATAACCCGGTTTCTACTGCAATCAGATACAGATACACCAGAGTCACAACAGCTGTATCTGTTGTGTAAGTCCTGTGGCGTGATAAATTTAATTGAATTAATCCTTTAATCCAAATTGTCTTTTATTTACCAATATGAACCATTTTCAGTAATTACCACCGTATAATATCGGCACGACTATTCTTCTTTAATTAGAACTTAACGCAGATCGATATAACTGTTACATAGCGATATGTACGTTACGTTACGTAAGCGTAGTAACATAATAATATTATAATGGACACATGTAAACGTATTGTAATTACATGTATCATAGATATAGCTCATGTAAAAACATCGTGAATAAACTATACACTCGTATACTTGACGGCTGATAAACAACACGTGTTTCCATCATACATATATCCTAACCACATAACAATAACCTACTACTTGCTGTTAATAATAACGTGATTTTCACTCTTCGTTTAAAAATAATTAATAAAAGCGTCAAGTTAAAGTCTTAATAGGGAAGTCAATGCTTTCAGAAACAAAAGGATAAAGTATAGTAGGGAAGAAGACTTTACAATTTTCAACCGCAAACACATTGTCTGCCGAAAATATTTTTACTACTATAAATAATAAACTACTAATTATTACATATTATAAAGATGGCATTTATCCATATTTTTATCAGGTGCCGTGGCTTTTATCACTGTATATTATAGTTTAAAAAACGGTGGTTTTTTAAAAATTTTACAATTTATTAATGTTTTTTATATAACAATATATGGTTAAAAAAATTTTTTTTAATTACAAGCACAAAAAAAACAAGCAAAATAAAATTTTCTAATTTATACGATTCTAAAAAAACACAAATTGGTAGTAAAATATCTTATAGTGATAATTTTAATAATTTTAAAAAATTTATTTACTATGGAGACTAGTTTCGGAAAAACTATGGAGACTATGGAGACTAGTTTCGGAAAATTTTTCCGAAACTAGTCTCCATAGTAAATAAATTTTTTAAAATTATTAAAATTATCACTATAAGATATTTTACTACCAATTTGTGTTTTTTTAGAATCGTATAAATTAGAAAATTTTATTTTGCTTGTTTTTTTGTGCTTGTAATTAAAAAAAAAATTTTTTTAACCATATATTGTTATATAAAAAACATTAATAAATTGTAAAATTTTTAAAAAAACCACCGTTTTTTAAACTATAATAATACTAATTATTCTTAGTAGCTTTACATTTCAATCAAAAAAATGTTTTAAATTTTAAATCTTTAGTAAGTGGTGGAAAATGTATTGATAAAATCACTTAGAATTTTATTATATACTCAGTTTTATTACCACATCACTCAAAATGTTTATTCTTGCCAGATCGTGGGTATCTTCAAGATGTTTCGAGATTATTTGAAAATTTCGATATTTCTTAGGTTAGTCGAAATTTACGTTTTCCATTATAATTAAATATTTGAGAGCATTAATTCGACATTTTTGAGATTATTTCGAAATTATTAATACTTTTCAAATTATATTTAAAGTTTATGATTCCTTAGCGATTTAGAAATCTTAGGGTTGAGTTGACTGTATGATATGTTTCGTTCTATTTATTCATCAGGCCATGGAGTATCGCGTTTCTTTTTTATAAAATATATTAATTATTGGTCTGCTCTCTATTCAATAAGGAATTTAAGCAATATTATCGTTTAATTTCAAATTACCGGTAATAACATAATTGTATTACCTTTAACTGGTAATTGGAAAATTTGATAAAAGAAAATTATAGTTGGGTTGTGCACCATAAATTAAGCTTCGGCTTTTCGAGACTGAGAGAGGTACTATAAGTAGTTATATATTTCATTTTAACATTTAAAATTAATTCGGGGAAATATGTACCTGGACTTAAAAACATGTTAAGTAAATCCTTTGCAAAGCATACCATATAAAAATACATAAATTCGAAAATATTAAGAATTCAAAATATTCAAACAATTTAGCGTTCATGTTCAATGTCTTCCAAAATCGTATCTTATTTCTCAAATTCCTTACCAAATAAAATTCACAAACGATAATCCTTGATCTTTTACAAATAAGAATAAATCAAATGTCCATAAAAAACGAAAAGTTTCAACCATAACACAACATAAAGCATATGCTAAAAACACGGTGGTGTGAAACTTTTAAATCGACTTACTACTAGGTACATACTGTTTGTTGTATATGGATGTAGAACATAGATCTGTTCACCGTCGACCGCGCGCATTTATAATGAAGTGAATAAATTAATTAATTGTATGTATTAATGAAACTCCTGCTGATTATTAAGATTTATTTTTGGTTTGGCTTTCTGTTTTCTTCACCAAAAGTTTTGCATAAATTAAAAAAAAAAAATCGTTCATTCATTCATTCAGAAAGAAAAATCGCTTAAATCTTTTATATATGTGTACCTGTATATATATGATTATTATGCATATATGATGAAGAGTGTGAAATAATTTAAAATAAGGTAACCACTTCATTTGAATAAGTCCAACTGTGTGACTTAACTTGATCTTCAACTGTGACTAAGGCTCTTCTCTTCTGTGTGTCTTATATGCGACCATATTTTATTGTATCTGTATACCCAAATTAATCTGATATTTTATATTCAACTTGTTTAGTTAATTCTACTGAAGTAGATAAAATATCGATCAAATCTAATTATATTAATGATCATAATGATCACTTAACTTTCGATATTTCTTATATTCGAATGTATAATAGTACGTATGTATGTATGTATATTTCAAGAAGAAACATAAATAATAGTCGTAATAGTAATAATAATCATACCAATAATATATAGGATTGGGATTTTTTTTTTTAAATGGAGATATACAAACGGGTGTTACAAGCTTTAGAAATATTTCGTAACCTTATCCAAAGTAAGGTACTTACCGATTACCCACCCGTTCAATGTTAACGTAACAAGTAATAACCATAATCGTTTAATACTCGTATATTTTCTATTTTGTCTAATGATTAGTCTACATTTTATATTTTTAATCCGATAGATAACAATAATAATACGCTAAATATACGACACAACAAATACACACAATATATAAGATCAAGTCAAGCATGCAAGAAAACGAAGAAGAAAGGAAAAATGGATCAGAACAAAAAGATTACAAAAAGCCATAAAAAATTATAAAGAAAAGCAAAAAAAAATGTTTATAAAAATTAAATAAATAAATAAATACTAAAAGGCAATTTGAGATAAGAATTTATTTTTATTTATAAGCAAAATGTTTTTCGAAATTTATTTGGTTGAAGAATTAAATGATTTCAATAGACGATTTATCAAAATGCATGTCGTGAGTTTCAGTTTATGTTAAAAAAAGGAAAAAAATTGTTTTGTCTTGAAGGTTAAATTAAATTTGGAATACGACATATTATAGGTTTTTATTTTTATAGTACATAATCGAGTTTGGGCAAATATCGTGTTATCTGTGAAAGCAAAACGCGACTTTAAGTGGTGCTGCTCGAGGAGATTCTTGGTCAATTCTGTCATACTAAGGCCAAAATCGTCAATTTATCTTCCTCAATTTCTAGACCTGCACAAAAATCTTTCTGCTCATTTGCTGCTCTTATCTTTAAACTAGAATTTGGGCGAATTGAGTACATTTACAGTGAGCGACACATTAAGTGTTCAATAAACAATTTTAAGTATAATGCAGTGAGTAAATTTGATAAAATCATTAATTAAACGTTAGACCTATGCCACCGATTATCTTTGTAGGCTTCGAGTTTTTTGATGTTATTATTGGTAATTTATACCGTGACCAAAAAAGTTAATGAAACCCTCTAGGGTAGTGTTTTGAATGCCTTTCTTGTGCGGCGACCGTTTGTGCGAAAGGCAGCCAGACGAGTTTAGATTTATGAGATTTTTATCGGTCACCAGTTTGGTCCTTTGCCCAATAAATGTGTCCACGGTTCGCGTTTGCCTGGACAAATTTTAAGTTTTAACTTTATTGAATATTTTAGATCTTGGCTGGAAATTAAATTGTAATTCAATTGAGAAGTGAACCTTTAAACTTGGAGCACCTGCAATGAATTAATAATGAAGAATGAACTAGTTGTTTTGGTTAATGTTTCGAACAGCAATCGAACACGCATTTGTGCGTCCAAAACTATAACAACTGAAACAGCGAAATAATGTTGATTGTTGGTTAATTTTCTCCATTGACTTTTTCCACGACTTTGACCAACCAGGTTTTGGCATTAAAACCATCTTGTTGTATCCAATCTAGTCATCGTTTTTCTATTTATAAAGTAAGTTTTGGTTTTTATTCCATAGAGAGCGCAATATTGTTGAAAGAAGTCATCTTTCCAGTAAGTATACATTTTATTAGTCTTATAGGCCACTAAAAAAAAAATATGAAGAACACACAAACCATTTCACACCCATCTCAACACTTTGAATTGATTTCCTACCCCTTTCCTATAATGTCTGTATTGTCCATCAAAAAACTTAACCAAATTCTGTATTTTTTAGTTTTAACTTCTCTCTAATAATAAAACACAACAAATCTTTTGTGACATAACGTAATATTTGTCCAACCGATTTAAGAAAAAATTCAGGTAAGAAACCAAACGAAAAAGAAAACCTTTAAATAAACCAAAGAAAAAGGTAAACCAGAATAAAATAACTTTTAAACGAGAGCACCAAAGAGTCACGACAGTTTCTTTATTCCTATCTCGTCTTATTTCAATCTTGGTACATATTTTAATTTGGGCTTGGAAAAAAAACACCAAACACAGAAAAACGTTTGTTTCGTTTCGTTTTTTTTTTATTTTTTCAGTTTAGTCAAAAACAATAAACAATGCATGCAATAACAGCATCACATTCACATCACAGCCAAAGTACAACAACAACCTGAAGATAAGATAAAGATTTGTTGTTGTGAATACACGTTTTGGTAGATTTAGTTTTTTAATCGCATGAAATATGATATTTGACTGTCTACTTTTTTTTTTTGTTGGTTGTTTGATTTTTGTAGTTTTTTTCGAACACAATAGAAGGATTAATTTATTATATTAAAGAAATAGTTTTGGTGGAAATATTTGTATGAACCAAAAATTTACATGAATGACAGAGAGTTAATATGCTTAAATGAAAAGGCATTTCTTAATTGTGGTAATCTTGTTATATGTAAAGTAGGTTTTAGTCGTATGATTTACTGGAATTTTCGGTTAATACGATAAGATTACCAGAAGTTAATTTTCGGATATGAGATTATTTTATGCCTGTGTTCTGATGGTAAAAGGTCAGTAATCAATGTATCGATTATTTTGTTGTAAATTTGTAGGTATATGCTCTTTACGAGCAAAACCCCAAATCTTAACATTGCCTATCACTAATTCAATCGGACATTTTTTCTCGGTTCAAACACCAAATAAATAAATACATTCTTATATACATAAGTAAATAACCATTACATACAAAAAAATTGTGTTTCTAAGATTTGTTTAAAAATCACTTTGTTCTTCGGTCCAATATTTGATATTCTAATTTAATATCTAAATAATAAATATTTAAGTTAGAGACGAACCGTCTTCTCTTCTTGACCAATCATCACATTTGACAAAGATAAAGATTTTTATTTATTTATATCAGATAAACATATCTGGAGACCTTAAAGTGAAAGATGTTCGACGATGGAAACTTTTTTTTCTTTTGGTTAATTATCACCTTTCTCCAGATAAACAAATATCGTACATACATACAAACATAAATATTCACATATGTATATTCTTGGTGGGTGATCCGATTGGTTCGGCTGATAACGATTGTTTATTTCTAGACGTTCAATTATTATTTCTTCGGTTTATAATTTAATTACTAAAAACCTGAAATATTAAAAAAAAAAAATTGAACATTATGGCAAACTAGCGGTTTAATAATAATTTGAACTGCAGGGCCGGCGCTAGTTTTTGGAGGTATAGATATAAATAAGATGAAACTCAATGCTGTAATGGCATTATTTACATAACAATTATCGACTTGCCTGCAGAATTTGTATATTTCAACCCTAAAGGATTTAAACTAATAAACACAGATGTACACAAGTGATCAATGGTTAATTTCGAGGTAACAACGTTACTCGTTTGTTTTAACAAAAAGTGTTAAAAGCTTACTATATATTGGAAGTGTGGGAATTATATGGGACAAGCACACCACTGATACTAGATTTGGTGGTAATTTAAAATGAATCTTTAGTTTTGAATCTTTTATTCTAGATTTAGCTGGCAACAGAGATTTTTGTTCAATACTAGGAACACTAGGGAACACTAGGACAAGAAGTGGCCCCAATCAGCAAACACAAATATCGACCATTGATTACCGTACATGAATACAAACTTTAAACTGGAACATAACAACTCTAACTGAAACAATAAAGTTAGCACAAGTTGGGAAGGAAATGATGCGATATAAAATAAGGGAATTACTGTAGCGCCTAGTGAAGTGTGATAGCACATGGGCAACTATATGAGTAGTACACACCGAAACGATATGCAAAAGATTCTGTAGGAAATAACGGTGGAGATAAATTGAAATAAACTGGCAAGAAGGGATCGCAGAGAATACACTGCACAGAGGGAGGTGGGGGAGGTATTTTTCTGTTTTTAGATATAATTTGAGAAACAGCTCCTTTTTGAGGCGATATGAGGTGGGAAGCGATTTTTTAAAGCTTTGAAAAAATGGATTAACCTATCGCGCACGCACTATGGAGGGAGACATCTAAATAGAGGGCCGGATTTAGCATTTTGCCGCGCCTAGGCCATTTGAGAATTTGCTGCCCTCCCCTTGTTTAGTTGTTGGTAGAGTGACTTTTTTGCTACTTTTTGAATGAAAAAGTGAATTATTTTTCAAACTAGCCTCATTTTTCCTCCATACGCTTAGCTAAGCTATCTAAAACATTTGATTTGTCGAACTTGGTTAAACAGGCCTTGTTTGGTGTGAACTTTTTTGCTGCTGAGACGTTTGTCCATGTTTGGAAACACCAACAAGTCACAAGGGACCAAGTCTTATGGATTTGCTGCCAGAATCATAGCGCAATTCGGCCAATAAGACGAGCGGACACTTTTTTGGGTCCAATCGTTCTTGTAGGATATTCCGTACGCGTTCTTTAAGATGCTTCCAATTTTAACAATCCATCTAATCTTCACTCGGCGATTGGCCAACTTGATATCTTAGATTTTGTTTACAATTTGCTAAGTAGTGACTTCAAATGTGAAGGAGCAGAGTCGTCAAGATACTTTTTAACTTTCCTTCAATAGAATTCGCTATCTTTCCATGGCTTCCAAAACAAAATTAAGTATCATATCGGTTTGAAATTTGGGGTGCCTCCCTAGAAATGCAGTGATTTTTATGATCGGAACTCTACACATCTGTTAGAAAATACGACTTTTCATTATATCCTCACAGGTTGACAGAATTATTATTTATGTTTGTTAGTTAATTAAGTCGACTTTATGATTGTTTCACTGAAATCACTGATGTTTAATACGTCTTGCTTTTGGTTCAGCAAGCGTTTTAATAATATCATCAAACAAAATTGTTTGCATGATTTCTTTTTCTATAGATAAAGCAGTAGCGCTGCTTTTAATTTTTGGTTGTAAATTGTCGATCGCAAGTACCAACGAATTTCGAAGCGACAAAACTAAAACACAATTATGCGCACATTAAACAAAATTATTTTAATTTCCAGATCAAGTGCTTCATTTTCAACAATGTCATGTGTAATAAATAATCCACCCAATTTAAGTAGAAATTAATTTGCGATTTTATAACGGTGAAACTGTAATTTTGATTACTAATAAATGTTAAATCAACCATTTGAGTTATGGTTATTTCTGTTCTGAGGAAATTATATGTACAAGCAGGATATGGCAGAAACCGGAAAACCCCTATACTTGGACATTTCATGCCTCTAACGATGACCTGTAGAGATTGGTTTACAGATGTTCTAATAATTAGTTTAGGTAACTGCTGGAAATTTTAACCAATTTCGGAAGGCTTGGAATGGCATCCCCAGAAAGTATTTGATATTCTAATTCAGTAAAAGACTCGTAGCTGTGCAATAATGTAAGTCTAATTAGATTAACTTTTTTTTAATTTAACGATAATATTATTTTGTTTTATGTTAAAGCTGATGTTTAAAACTTTCAAAATTTTACAAAAGTAAATAAAATACCGTTTGTTGCTTTAGTTTTGTCCGACACGGTATGTATAAAAAGGCATTACTCAATTTTTCAGACTGAATAATTATATATAATAGTTACCCATAGAATACGAATTACCCGCGGCACGATAAATTATTTAAAAATCCATGGCATTTTCTTAAGGAGGAAGACACAGAATATCATGGTAATGATATTGAATGAAATGCAATTGCTCAAACCATTGAAACTGTCAGGTTAGAAATTTTAAATTTTGTAAATTGCGATATATGTAAAATGCTACAGGATTTTTTTTTTTAGATGTTTTAAAACATATTTATGTATTTTGTTAATACCCGGGGATTAAAATAAATAATACTCGACTACACGGGCACTTTGAAACTCGAGTAATTTGGATTCTCTACTTGGGACCGATTGTAATAATCGTAGTTTAGCAACAGCTGGACCCCGGTATAATTGGTGTCCAAGTTCCAAAGAGTGTGAATTTTTCTAGCAGGTATTCTGAGGTATTCTTATCCTTATAAAGGAGATAAAACAATAAAATTATTCTTACCATTGCAATAACATAATTTAATTCACTTTTTTAAGCTTTATGTTTATAATAAAATGATGTTGTCATAAAATTATAGCGGATGTGGAGAGTGGTATTTCAGGACTAGACGAGACGGCTTATAATACGATCAGAAACAGACTAGTAAATATATGTTGACGAATTTTAAAACAAACAATTATTTGCGTAAAATATTTGTGAGTATTGAAGAAATCCAACAGATTCGAGGGGCTCAAAATGCAAAGCAATTTTTGAATGAGCACCCCATATTGTATGTGTTGAAAGCTGACAAGGGTAACATATATTCAATATGTAGAAAAAATGGAATTATTCTTGTCAGACAACAACACTTATATTGAAATTCGTAAAGTTGGTATTTCTTCAATGCAATCTAAATTAAATGTAATCATTGGCTCTTGGGAACGTTTAGGAAAAATCGAGAAAAATTTGGCTAAATTTCTTAAAAAATATCATGGTTCGACTCCACGAATGTATGGTCTACCAAAAGTGCACAAAATTGGTATTCCTTTGAGACCAATTGCAAGCTATTTCTTTATGTTCAACTTTATATATCCAAATTTTTGTCTAACATTTTAAATCATTACGTGGGAAATAACTTTTCGGCTGTAAAAAACGCGGAAGATTTTAAAAATAAAATTAAAAATGTAACTCTACCAATAAATTATATATTAGTATCATTAGATGTAGTTTCGTTGTTCACAAACGTTGACTCATTTTTGGTAATATTTTTGGTTCGCATGTAGTAATACAAATTTGGAGTCACAAAAAATTTTGTAGAAGCGTTGAAATTTCGGGGGAAGATGTTTTAGACAAGTGTTTGGTTCACCAATGGGTTCGCCAGTTAGTCTAACAGTGGCAAACTTAGTAATAGAACACGTTGAAATCGAAGTGTTAAAAATATCTTCCGTCAAACCTATCTTCTTTTACCGGTATGTTGATGATATTATTACGGCCATTCCAAATTCGGAAATGATAATTTTTTGGACTCATTTAATAGTTTTACCCCGCGAATTAAATTTACATGTGAAAATCAAGTTTGTTTAGCCTTTCTAGATACGATGGTAATACGTAATGAGGATGAAAGTTTAACTACAGATTTATATCATAAAAAAACTTGGTCGGGTCGGTATCTAAATTATAACTCTTGGCTTCCATCATCTTACAAAAATACCACAGTTTTTTTTAGCTGAAAAAATTTTGAGATTATCGGATGGGGTTTTTCATGCCGAAAATTTTAAAATATTAAGGGATGTTCTAATACAAAATAGTTATCCGAGAAGCGTAGTTACTAGAGGTATTAGAAAGGCTATCGACAAACATAATATTTCGGAAAATATTGTGGAAATATGCGCGAAAATCCAATTTTAATCGTTGAAAATAATCGCCAACTTTTCATTTCGGTCCCGTATGTTGAAATTTTGTTCGAAAAAATTAAAATTCTTTTACAAAACTATGATATAGAACTTGTTGGTAGAGCATTTCAAAGTTTGGACATGGTTTTATTCACTAAATTAAAAGACAAAATTCCTATAGAGTTACAATCAAATTTAATATTTAAATTAAAATGTTCGTGTGGAAAAAAGTATGTGGGTCAAACTAAACAAAATTTTAAAAAACGGGTTCGTCAACATATTTACGATTCTACGTATGAGTTTAAACTGTCACACAGCGCTTTATCGAATCATCTACGTGGAAGTAATCACTCGTTATCTATAGATGACGCTGAGATACTTGATAAGGAGCAAAATCTCAATAAAAGATTAATTTTGGAAAGCATTTACATCAAAAAACATCAAAATTTGTTTTAAAATTTGTTAAATATCCAGGAAGTTTCAAAGTATTTGTTAAATTATTACGACAACATTTTATAGAGCTTCTAAATTTCAATTACTTTAGAAAACCATTGTCCAATCTACAGAAACAGGAGCAAACCAACTGGGATACCTTTAGAACTATTCTGCGTAATTCACTACCAGTTCCGGTGCCAAAACCTCCAAAAACTGCGCAAGAGCTCGATGGCTTGGTGGACGAGTTGTCCAGCGCTTTTAATGAAGCGATACTGGTCTCTAGTTCCCTTAGCAGGCCTAGGGATAAATCTCGGCCACCCTGGTGGTCCAATGAGATTCAACAAACACGTCGTAAATGCAAAAGACTCTGATATATGTCCACTTGGGTACGATCTTGGGGCCAGATTGAGAATTTTTTAATATCCAACCTTATACGAACTTACATATAGGAACGCAACACGTCTGTCCTAAGTCAATTATCTTCTAGATTTCTGAAAGTTGTAACATTTATAAGATAGAGGGGATTGCCCTCTACCCTTATTGATATATATCCACTTGGGTACGATCTTGGGGCCAGATTGAGAATTTTTTTAATATACAACTTCATACAAACTTACATAAAGGAACGCAACACGTCTGTCCTAAGTCACTTATCGTATTGAGGAGACTGCCGCCTAAACTAAATCTCATATATCCATTTGGGTACGATATTTGGGCCAGACGGAGGCATTTTTTAATGTCCAACTTTGTGCTAATATACATACTACTTAATTTTTTTATATGAATTTACATATAGGGAAGCAAAACGTCTGCCTAACACATTTATCTTCTAGATTTTTGACTGTTTTTTTTTTTTTTAGGTAGGGACATCGTTCACTATCCTGAATGACGTCTTTATCATTGTTTTAGGATAGAGGGGTTCTCCGACTGTTTCTAAATGTTGTGTCCACTACGTTACGATCTTTTGGACCAGATTGAATCATTTTTATATATCACTTTTCTACAGAACTTTGATTTTTTAAATTGGTTTTTTTTTGGACAATTTAAATTAAAACTTAAGTTTATAGTATTCAAAAGTTTTTTTTTTTATTTTAAATTAAATAAGTAAAATAATTGTTTACGTAAAAATTCATAATAACGAGAGATTTATTATTCTTACTAATACATTCACAGGAAAATCAATTTTTAGGACAAATGTTTAATTTTAGGACAAACTTCACACCCGTCCATCAATTCAATCACCTCTTCTTCCTATTTTCATAGCACAATCTAATTTTGAGGACCACCAAAGTCATCCTCATGTAAGTATAATCAACAATAAACCACATACTATTTTGATTCAATGCAGCTGTCCGTTTTTGCATTTTACTGACGCATGACACATAATTTATTAATGTAACCTCAATAATGAACTTCCACTTTAACGCTAAACTTAAAATAACAAAACCATAAAATTCACCATTAATTAAGACATATTCATTGAATTCGTGGATATATATATATATATATATATATATATATATATATATATATATATACCATATGTATGTATATACACAATTTGTATTATTATTATTATTAATCGTAAATCATTCCAACATAAACGTTCTGTTGGTTTGGGCCAATATTTTATTTCGCGTATTTAATGGCATTCAATTAACGTCGTTTAAATACAGTTAAAACGAGAAACTGCAATGCCCTAGAAAAATTTATACATTCTGTAGAATGCCACTACCAATAATTTCTTATATGTACGATTACATGTACATAAAAAAAAAGCGTAATTGCAACAGTTTAATGAGATTTTATGTTGAAATCGAGAAATTACTTACTTTCCTTCTTCTACATACACTCATCAGCAATCATCGCCTTTTCATAAAATATTTTGCGTTGTTGGTTTCTTATTTTATTTTATTCTTGACTCGATTCAATTCAATTCAACCAAACTAACTAATAAAAAATGACATTTTAATACCATCATAAATCATTTAGTTTTAATTAACTTAAGAATAAAAAAAAAGACGTTGCGTTATTGGTTAGTACATACACATTATATCTTTATGTATATCCAACAACTCGGTGGTTGTGCATTCTTTTTGTATTGGAAATATGAAGGAAATCTGTATTTAGTTCATAACGTTTGTTCACACTGAATAGTAGTCTTAGATCGGTAATATAGAAAAAAACAAGATACGATAACGTAATCTAAAAGAGAATTAAGTCTAGACAATTTACTATTTGTTGGGATAGAACAAAGAGCGGGAGGTTTGGTATAGAAGATAATTATATTATTCGCTATGACATCGACGCAACCCAACAATAACAAAAGACAAAGTCGAAAGAAACATGTTATAGATTTAATTTCCATCCTGCTCATTTTCTTAGGCTAAAGGCATAATATTTTTGTCTATATATAAACTCCAGTTAACCTCCAAAATTCCCCATAAAATAAAATAATTATGAAACTTCTATTTTTATTAAACCGTAAATCGTTCACAATATTATTGCCTTACTATAATGTAATTAAGATAAAAATTCAATTATCGATAAATTTCCGATAAGACACGTAGAGTCTATTGCTAGTTTTATGAGCATCCGCTTAAAACATTGTACGCATGTATAAAAGAGTTATATAACTCGCAAGATTGGGTGGTCCACCTGCCCTGAAATTTTAAGTATTAATAAAATCAAGATCATTACTGGAATTGTTATTTAACAAAAAAAAAATGTTCGTTGTTGTTTATGAAGTATTATTCGCGATGATCAGGAGTATAAAATACATACGAAAATGATCTCTTGAGTGCCATAAAGTTATAAAAGAAATTTGGAAGAAGAAATGAATTTCAATTCAATCAAGTAATTTAATTTTCGGATTATGTTTTTTTTTATATTTATTTGGGTGTTGGAAGCACGCGCCCTTTTACCAATTCTTTTTTTGTTAGCATTATTGTAAGATATGGGGTTATTGTGTGCCAAATTAGTAACGTAAATTAGTTGACATTTAATATTTAATGTACATGTCATAATGAATGACGGATTATTTAGATAGCATTTCTCGTTAAAAAAGAAAATAATTTAAGGATTTTCCCAAAGACAAACCACCCACCTATATAACAAATTATAAATTCAGTTCACATTTGCACATCAAATATTTATTTCAACTAATAATCTTGGAAATCGGCAAATCATCTGACCGCTTTATGAGTCAAATCGCGAATTGGTAATCATTTTATAATTTTTATTGTCTTGTCCCCAAAAAAAAACTTAAAACTGTCGATTGTCGCACGGTTTACCAAAAATTTATAAAACGCAAACATGTCACGTATGAAGCGTTGTTGTTTTTTTTGTTTTTTTTAACATCAAAGCTACAGGTAATTACATTCTGAGAATCGTGTTCCATAATTTAAATGTACTTGACGAATAGATGCTAGTTATTTGTAAAGTGCGCAATTAACAATACACACTGTTGAATAAATTGCGGTTGTCGCGCGATTCTCTTTTGTTTGCTTTTTACTTTTATTGATTGCGGTGTACTATTATGCCTTTATGTGATTATGTGTACAGCAACGGGGAATTTTCTTTAAAAACAGTTAGATTACTAATGGCATCCGACCGTTTTGTTTAGAGTAGACAAACGGTGATGTGGAGTAATATTGTACGCACGTTTTTTTATTATGATGATGATTCATTCCATACCCATCATTATTGCATACGTAAATCCTGATCATAAAATTCTGCTTTAATTATGGTAGTAATACTTAAATTTTGTGGTATTTTGTTAGTGCTTACATTTAACTTAATTACAACAATTAAAGAGTAACCACAAACAATTTTATCTGATTGAATCTATGTTAACGCGAAATAAAAACCGATAAAAATCATGAAGCTTGTGTTTAACCTTGCGCACGGTGAAGATTAAAGAAACTTAGCTTTAGCAATTTTTTCAAGGTATTCAGAGTTTACTTAATTTAGATATTCCATGACTTCGAATATAAAAATATATATGATACATTCCACGACTTTGATATGAACAGAAATAAACTAATTCCAGATCCAATATACAAATGCAAATAAATCATTTATGTCATCAAACTCTTTATAAGGAAATAAAATTCTTACTGATTTTATTAATCTATTGCTAATTGCTATTATAAACGACTTTAATCGCGTTATGATCATTTTTTGAGGCATTGCAAATCCTCACCAAGTATAAAATAGCACAATTGAAAAATGACTTCGCTATTTTAAGGACAAAACTAAGGATTATTATGCAAACCTGACCGAGTGACAATTGCGTAAAGTGTGTCAAAGCCAAAAACGTAACAGACAATCTTCTAAAAAACGCTGAATGACACCAGAAAACAGAAATTAGGAATTGAAATATGTACCGGTAATATTTTTGTTAAGAATTATGTATAGGTTTTTCAGATTAAATGAAACAATTTGCAAATAAATTTCGTGAGCCATGGTGTAATGATAAACTTGTGCTACTCGAGAAGCGTCGTAATAAACTTCATTCATTATATAGGGTACATGGGGATAAGTTTTTGCTCTGAGTTCAATGCAGCCCGTATGGAGTTTCGAATTTTAAACCGGTTCCTTTATAATAATTATATTTTGCAGATTGAAGAAGATCTTACTACTAATTCTAAAAATTTCTGGAATTTCATCAACAGCAAAAGAAATGTTGTTGGATCTCCGTCACCTATGATTTATCAGAACTCATCTGCAAGTCGGCCCTCGGATATCTGTAATTTATTTGCCAACTATTTTAAGTCTGTCTATGAGCAATCTCATACTACTATTACTAAATCTAGTGACTGTTCGGAATTTAGTCTGTTGAGGTTTTCTATAGATGAGATCTCCGATAGTTTGGCGCGACTTGACGTAAATAAGGGCTCAGGACATGACCGCATTCCACCCATCCTTATGAAAAACTGTGCGGATGGTTTAGCTGTTCCTCTCGCGTTTGTTTTTAACGAAAGTCTCCGTACAGCGGTTTTCCCGGAGCCTTGGAAGATTTCCTTCATTCGCCCGATTTTCAAATCGGACAAAAGGTGTGAAATCAGCAATTACCGTGGGATTGCTATACTCTCTGCTATACCGAAACTATTCGAAGCATTGGTACAAAAATTTCTATTTTTTCATTTGAAATCGTTAATTTGTCCTGCTCAACATGGCTTTTATCCTGGAAGATCCACAGTGACCAACCTGATTTCGTGTACACGGACTTCTCAAAGGCTTTTGATAAGATTGATCATTCGATACTTATCAATAAGCTTGGGAAATTGAACTGTCAATTCATTCCAACTAAGTGGCTTCAATCTTATCTTTCGGATCGATGGCAGTATGTTAAGATCTATGACTCGTCCTCAGTTTTATTTCGAGTTACCTCAGGTGTCCCACAGGGAACTCATTATTAATGATGTTGTTCAGTGCTTTGAGTTCGCGCATTGCCTGCTGTATGCAGACGATTTGAAAATATTTGCGCCAATTTGTAAGTGTATCTGACTGTCTTAGGATGCAAAGGGATTTAGACACATTTTGTGTCTGGTCGGCTAACAACAAATTGTCCCTGAATATAGCGAAATGTAAAACTATTTCTTTCTATCGCATTCGCTCTCCGGTATTTCATGGGTATTCGCTGTTTAATGGAGTCGTGGAAAGGGTAGAGTATATGTCCGATCTTGGGGTAGTATTTTCTTCCGATCTAACGTTTGTGAGGCACATTGATTCTGTTATACCAAAGGCTTATATGATGTTGGGTTTCATAAAGCGTAACTGCAGGAACTTTTGTGATCCGCTCGTCATTCTCCCCAGTCGTTGTATGTTGCCTTTGTCCGTTCTCCGCTAGAGTACGCCTCGCAGGCTTGGTCTCCTTTTTATAAGTGCCTTTCTGATAGAATTGAAAGCGTTCAGAAGCAATTTGTTTTATACGCACTTTGCAGTACACCATCAATGAATAATTATGCTATCCCACGTTGATATTGACATTGATAACAGATGGATTGCTCCATACATTCCAATACTGTCAAAAACATTTCAAGCTCATATCAATGTGGAATACTGCAACTCCGTAAAATCCATTAAGTACATATGCAAATATGTTAACAAAGGCAGTGACATGGCAGTGTTCGGGCTTTCAAATCGAATCGATGAAATCACTCAATTTCAGATGGGTCGTTACATCAGCAGTAATGAAGCTGTCTGGCGAATTCTTAATTTCAGTATATTCACGAACGATATCCAACTGTTCAACATCTTGCTGTTCATTTAGAAAACGGTCAACGTGTTTATTTTACCGAAGAAAATGCCGAAAAACGAGCAACACAGCCACAAAATACAACACTTACGGCTTTTTCAATTGTGTCAAGCTGATAATTTTGCGAAAACATTGCTGTATCATGCAGTTCCAAAATATTACACTTGGAACACAACAAGCAAAATGTTTTACAGGAGAAAGCGAAGCGCTGTAGTTCTAGACTATTCTGGTGTTCGTGCATCTGATGCACATTGGGTCGAGTATATACTGTACATCCAAATAACGCTGAATGTTACTATTTGAGAATGTTGCTTCACACAGTCAAAGGTCCAACATCATTCCAAACTTTAAAAACGGTTAATGAAGAAATATGTGAAACGTACAGAGAAGCATGCTATCAGCGACTCGGCTTACTTGAAAACGATCAGCATTGGGACACGACACTGGCAGAAGCAGCTCTTACGTGTTTTCTGCCACAAAGTCGCACGCTGTTTGTAATTATTTGAATGACTTGTGGGCCTTCTGATCCAAAAAATCTTTGGGAAAAGAATAAAGAAAGCATGAGTGACGATATACTAAGACAAGCACGTAGAACGAATCCGAATGTGGAAATCCAGTTTTCGGATGACATTTTCAATGAAGCACTGAGGATAGATGTATTAGATGTATTAGATAGATGTATTTCGATCAACAACAAAATTCTTTGCCAGCTTGAACTACCAGCACCGACACGTTAACGAAACAATGTTCACGACAGAGATTTGGTACGTGAACGACAATATAATTCTGATGAATTGCGCCATTTTGTCAATGCTCAGAAACAACTGTTGACTGCTGATCAAAAAATAGTGGTGGAATTATTTTCCTTGACGCACCTGGAGGCACTGGAAAAACATTCTTGCTCAGTTTGATACTCGCTGAAGTTTTTGCCGATATTACAAACAATTTCAAAAATCATGATTGGCTTTGCGAATAAGCAATTTTGGCTCCGAAGAATGATGATGTCAACAAAATAAACAATCAAATTCAATTGAAGCTACCCGGTGAAGTTGTCAAGTACAAATCGAATCGACAGTTGTAGATGAGGAGCAAGCTGTTAACTATACAATATAGTTTCTTAACTCTTTGGAACCATCTGGAATGCCACCACACATATTAACTTTAAAAGTTGGTTCAGCGTTGATGCTCATTCGCAACTTAGATCCATCGAAATTGTGCAACGGAACAAGACTTGCTGTTAAAAAAACAACGGGCGAGTTCACGCTCAACTCGCAAAAGTATTATGTGAAAACCTTCATGTTTAAGTATCCACTGAATCATTTCAAGCCTCTGCGATGGTGCTGAGAAACCAATGCAGATAGATGGCTGCCGTTAGCTCAGTATTTAAATTGCGTTACATTTTTTATTTAAAAAGTCAATAAGTTATTCTATATTGGGTTTGGAGGACGAATCTTACAGACAAAGAAAAATACAAACGACTAAATTTCAGTATAGCTATGTCTCGATGAGCTTGAGCATAAAGTATCTAAAATGATTTTTGGATACATTTATGGAATATGACTAATTAGCCTGTAACAAGTTACAGGCTATTTGGTTCCATGTCTTAACCGATTAAGATGAAATTTGAGAGGTACGATGGAAATGGGATTCTTTAATGATTTTTAGATGAAATTAATGGACTTGATGATTTTGAAAATGATTTTGATGAAATTCGACAGTGAAGTTTATGAATATGGAAATGTGCCTGTAACTTGGCTATTTTGTAACCGATTATGATGAAGTTTGCCGTGTATGATGGAAGTTGGATTCCCAAATGATTTTAAGAAGGAGTTCTAAAATATAACCAATTGAGATGGAAATAATGGTGATTAATGATGATCATGCGAAGAAAGCTTTCTGTATGTCATTCGTGTTCGCTCAGGTGAAAATTTTGGAATAGGGCCGAAAGGCCGAAAGGGTCGAAAGGCCGAATAGGTCGAAAGGCCGAATCTCGAAAAGCCGATTGTGTCGAAAGGTCGAATGTCGAAAGGCCGTTTGTGTTGAAATTGATTTTAATTTTTCATCTTTTTATGAATGAAAATTTTCAAAATATTCTAACGGTGACACCTAGTGTGTAATAGAATAAGTTAAATTAATAGATCAATGTTTAACTGTACTAAAATGGAATTTTCCATGATAAAATTGTTCTAAATGTTTCTACGCTATTCTAACTGGAAAAGTCATGAGCTTTCTAGAAGATTTGTTTGTGTATATAAAAGGGCGAACGAAATCAAATTAGATTATTAGAATTTGGAACGCGATAGTATAAACTTGTAAGATTATTATTAGTATTTGGTAAGCGATAGTGTGAAGATTAAAAAGGAATTAAAAAGTGATTTAAAAAGTGTTTTAGTGTGAAATAAAAAGTAAAAGTGATCAGTAAAATTGTGCGAATAATTTATAAATAGTGATTTTGTGAATTATCATTAATAAACTGTGTTGTAATAATTTTTGTGTGACCTAAATAAATCCGTTTTAGTTACCTTGCCCATTGATACGATCTAAAAGTATTAGTTAATTGCGCTACGCATCCATCATAAGCTTGGTAAAGGCCTTCATCGGTAAAGGAAAAATTTGAATCAGTTAGAAAAGCTAGAAAGAATATATTTCCGCCATTCCGACGTTAGAGGAAATAAAAAAAAAATTTAAAAGTTAAAAATTAAAAATGCGTATGGCTGCCTAATATTTTTAGAGGTATTATTTGAATGCAGCCATCTGATAGGTATTAAGGGATATGTGCCGTCACTCATTATGCAAGATACTACAATAGATCTTGTTAAAGTGAGGTACTGTTAAATTCATACCGAAAGCGACCCGATCCACAATCAATAAGGTGATTATTGAACCCGGTAAACTTTAACCATTATGGTGTGACCCGATTTATTAATTTGGGTTTTGGTATTTTAAGTAGGGAAGCAAACAATATAAAACTCTAATTTTATTCAACCACAATTATTTATCACCCGTTAAATTCGCCGAGATCCTTCAAATCAAGTTTAAATGACTAAAGCTTGGTTAGAGTTCAATGCAATTATTTGCTGAAATTGAAACAATTATGTATGTATGTAAGAAAGCGACGAATGGCTTGAGTTAGTAATTGTTGTTGTATAGCTTTATACGGTTGAAGGTACAAAAAATATAATTTTTGCTATTCAACATTCGTATCAATTTCAATAACAAAAATAATTGGTCCGTTACAAGAAAATAGAACCAAAGAAAATTATGTACAAATGTATAGTAAGTACATAAATAAGTAAGAGAACTTGCTGAGTACATACAAAAGACTATAAGAGATTATTGGACTCTAAAATATTTATTTTCGGGTTGTTTATAGATTTGTATATAAATATAGTACATAGAAAATTGAAATATCATGTAATTGACTTTTTAATAGAAATTCTATTGTTGTGGTATATACTCATGCATACGTGTATAGAAATGATTAGTAAGACACTTATGTGTATTACTCTCATTATAAATTTGAAAAAAAAAATCCAATTATCTTCCATTTTTAATTATGACAGCTTGTATGGTCTAATCCGTTTATTGTATGTACATATACACATATATATGAGTCACATCATAATATACTATTGGTAAAACTGTGACAAATAGTAATCGCCCATATTCATAAAGACAAGTGATTCTCACTAAACCAAGAAAAAAAAATTAAATTGTAACCCATGGAATTGTTAAACAAATAAAGTGAAATAAATTTTTTGTGTTTTTTTACTTTAAATTGAATAACAGAACAAAAAATCTTAAGACTTCAAGCAACACAACGTACGTACATAAGAAGATGAAAGAAACCTCGCGAGAAATCGAGAAGATGAAAAAATTAAAAAAAAATGATTGTAAAGACAACAAAATTAAAATTATAAGAACTCTTTAGAATAAATACGAGCTGAAAACCTGTTTGATGGATTTTAATTCTTTCGAGTTATTTAGTTTTTGGTTTGTGTGCTTCCCAAATACTATGTGTACTCATATATAAAAGACTATTCAGCCCTAGGTAGATGCGTTTGCGTATATATAAGATGGAGTTTCTTTTTTTGGATTATCGGGACAATATCGCGGACGTCTAGTGCCTACTCGATTAATTATACAGATTTTTTATTTTTTTTTTATTTTTGAACACAACAACAACATGTCACATTTTAAATGACAAAACATTAATATTAACTTCACTATTACACTATCAAAATTTTTAAATCAAATCCAAGTTTGATTGATTTCTTCTGGCTAAATAAAGATTATATTGTGATTATAAGACAAACGCTGTAGGTTATATCAAAATATTTCGTCTATATAACATGCGAATTGCGTGGGAATACTCTCTATAATGACTTTAAAGTTTTAATCTAACCAAAAATTGTTTATGTGGTTCAAAATTCTAATATTCCATTCTAATCCTTATACACCAAGATACGAGTTTGGATCTTGTAATATTTCTTAGTATTTCTTATTTTTGGGAATAAAAGTTTTTAAATTAATGATATCGTACATATTTATTCTACATAATATTTGTAAATACGTTGTCATGATCGGCTGTATAAATACATGGTAACAGAACAACTATGCAAATTGAATATCGAAAATGATTTATTGATTTTTAATATTTTGTGTAATTTTCTACTGAATTGGGGTATTATTATAATTAATGCATTAATAATGAACGGTACTGTGTGATTTTTCTTAGAATTGCGGAGGATTTTTTTGTTTGCTAACCACAATAAAAATTTCATTCGAAGAATGTATCTTCTTCTAGAATAACTATATGTAAAGATTGTATAAAGTTATTATTATTTACCTAAAGAGGTCAAGAAGCATTTTAAATCCATTGCATGTTTAGTTGTCGTGGACGATTTAGCATATTTACTACGTTATTTTTTTTTTTTTTTTGGTGTTTGGACATCTATTGGAGGCACCCGCGTGATGGGTACAATTGAGTAAGGGGTAACCTGCCCAAGTAACAATTTTTGGTTGGAGAACGGTATTTTAACCGTTGTTAAACTTAAGTTAAAATAACGCACTAGTTTTAAATTGGTTAATTTATCGTTACTCAACCGTTGATATAACCGTCAATTCACAGTGTATGTGAGAGTAAATATTAACGTTGTCATGGTACGGTTGAATAACCAATATGGCATCAACCTTCATATAACCAACAAAGGTTTGAATAAAGTTATTTTCTAACCGGGTACAGTTCAAATAAAAATGGTTGGAAACTAACCATGGCAATTTTTAACCGATATCCAACCTAAAAAATCTAAACATTCTGGTCATTAAAATACAATATTTCAACTTATGGGTTGGGAGTTACCAGTTGTAACCCCGTTATTTCACAGCCCACATTGAAGGTTGGATGTCGGATAAAATCTAACTCACTATGACCAGATTCTGCTCCATTTAACACTACGAAATAAAAACCATAGAATTGAGCAAAAATTATATTTATTTATTTTATTTCTTATCGAATTCAATTCAGGTACCAATTCAAAAATTCACTATTAATAATTGAACTTATAATTAATATAAAAATGGAGGTGTGGCCAACACACGACTTTCTTTTACGAACAGATAATTTTGGGAATTTTAATTTTTTTTTTAATTTTTTATTTTTTATTTTTATTTGTTTTTAATTTTTGGAAACATTTTGTATTAAGTAGTTTTTTTAAACCTTATACTTTTTAGATATTTGCATAATAAATTTTCTGGACAAAGGGAGTGGCCACTTCCCGTTAGCCGATTTGGAGTAAAATTCACTGGGACCTCCCAATTTATCAAAAAAGCTTAAATCTGAAGTTTCAGTTCGATTGGTTAAACCATCTGGGCTGTAGAGAGGACACAGACAGACTGACAGACTGACAGACTGACAGACTGACAGACTGACAGACTGACAGACTGACAGACTGACAGACTGACAGACTGACAGACTGACAGACTGACAGACTGACAGACTGACAGACTGACAGACTGACAGACTGACAGACTGACAGACTGACAGACTGACAGACTGACAGACTGACAGACTGACAGACTGACAGACTGACAGACTGACAGACTGACAGACTGACAGACTGATAGACTGACAGACTGACAGACAGACAGACAGACACCATTTCGAAACCCACTTTTTCGGACTCAGGGGACCTCAAAACAAATAAATCTCTAAAAATCTCAAGGTCCAAAATTTTCATGATTACTCTACTTTATTTTACTAGAGTAAAAGAAAGTAAAAAACTAATTTCATTTGAAAAATAAAAAATAATAAAATATTGAATTCGGGCACCTCTCACGGTTGAATTATTGGCTCAGCATCTCCTACAGCAACCTCAGCTTTTTTGGATTTGTTTCTGTCTGAAATGTTTAAAGTAAAAATTGTAATAGTGTCAATTGAAAGATATTTATATTAGAATTTACTTAGATTGCAGTCTAAATTTGGCATGCTTTAGATAATTCTTGAAGAAATTCGCATTGGCGTGTGCAGTATAATTAGGATGACTTAGTCTTACAGTCGCGATAATTAATTCTAAAACTTCTTTGAAGGAACTAAACGAATGCTTTTCAGAGGTCCTAGCCCATGAAAAATGTTTCAGTAAATTGAACAAGCTTTACGTAATGCATTGGATACACCTTTCGAATCCCTAGATAAAAGTTTGGTTGTCATATTGGAGTTTCCTTTTTTCCACATAAGTAATAATTTTTTTACTATCCCTAGACATATTAAATGTAGGTAGTCCAATGGGAAAGATAACACCATATCAATTGGTAATATTTCCAACGGAGAATCGTTTGTATGATGTTCTTTCTGATTTCTGTTCCGAAAGCTCTCATTGGTTCTTAGATTGCAATCAAATTGACTAAAACTCATTTTGCTCGTCCGATTGCAATAGTCTCCTTCTACAGTACATCTATCACAAGCGAAATAAAGATTGTGGCCTTTAGTTCCCTTAATAAAGGATCTGGCTGGAGCATCACAAATAAAATTATTAATTTCAATAGTAATTTTGATGTAATTTATGGCCATTCCTTCAATGAGCAGCACCTTCAATTCGTTCAAGAAATCCTCTAAATATTCTCTTGCATTGGTTGGTTTTGTATGTCCATAGTAAATTCCAATCACAAACGGTCTTATGTTAAAATCTTGAATTGAACACAGAATAGGCCAAAATTGTCCCTTTGAGCTTTTGCTAATAGGAAGGCCATCAATATTAAAATTCGGAAAAATTTTATCTGGGATTGTTAGCACATTTTCTAAAACTTTTCTTAGCATTTTCTTAACACCGAAATGGAAATATTCTCCTGGTGGCACAATTTTACATTTCACATTTATTGGTGTTTGGAGCAAACTTCGTGCATCTTTTGGTATTCCATATATCTGATGATCAATTAGAATGGCCAAAAGATCATTTATAGCAACATTTGTTATTTTATTATATACTGCCCATAATCTAAGTTGATTTCTTAGGGAAGTAAACGAATCTTTTTCTTCTTCTGATTCAGATTCACTGTCCAATTCGATTGCAGAAAAGTCAACGCTTATTCAAAATCTCTCATCGCGATCCTACGGGTAACTCTTCTAGAGCTGGAAATAGGCTTACCCGAAAAAGTTTTTTTTTTGTAGAAATCGATGATATTTTCCGCTCATTGGCCAAAAAATTGTACGTTTATAAAACAACTGGAAGAATCGTAAATAACCTTTTGTTTATTTCTATATGTTTTTTTAAAAAACAAGGGAACTGAAAATGTCAAAATAGCTTTTAGAAAAATATTCAAAAACTGAAACTTATTTTTGAAAATTTAGAAAATTTTCGGTCATTACCATTCATAGGAAAAGCACAAATGGATATGAAATAAATCTGAACAAAAAAAAAAAATTAAAAATATCGTTAGGTACATTTTTCAAACAACATCCAGGTCACCGTTACAGATTCTATGTACTATTCTGAGCAACAGCTCATTTACAATAGAATGTCCATCAAGAGGCGACATAAAATTTACCATAACAATAAACACTACAGGTATATCCCACAGATGATCCGAACCCCGTCTTTGAATAAATGATTTGCTCCAGCAACCACAGAGTCACAGACCAAGCTACCTCCTCACGCATAGGCTGCCACTCTGCTTACTTGTAGAAATTCCGTAGTTTAAAGATGACCTACTTGTTACTCGTCGCGCCTGTTAATCAAATGGAGAACTGATTTCGTACGAAATTGAAATGTATCGTCTGATTTTTGACTTTATAGAAAAATATCCTTTTTCTTACAAAATAGGCTTAATATGGTTCCCCTGCTTAGTCCCTGAGTCGTAATGGTACCGGAATATTCGATAAATTTTAGTTTGCTTCGGTAGCTATGATTTTGTACAGAATATTTCTTTGGCGTCATTCGTCCGTTCAAACTACATATTTAAAATGTAAATAGATATTTGGAGTTAGCACATAAATTTTAAATCCATTAAATTAAATCTTAATATATTTATCTTAATTAATGAAAAAGTTTAATCTTGCAAATTTATCGGCTTTTAGAAACCTGGTATTCGGCAAATCAGCTTTTCAGCAGAAAAGTTCAGGTTTGTTGGCCGAACGGACAAAATGTGGTTTAGAATAATATTTGAACATAGGTTCCTTTAAAATGGTAACAGACCAGTACTGGTTTTGTTTGGGGAGAGTAGTTGGTTGATCAAATACTTGAATACTGATTATCGTTTTTAACGCCACACTCAATTTTTGGTCCGCTTCAGCAACTGCTAATTCCAATTATTTGCTAGCGACTTAAACGGCGACAATCCTTTATAAAAATTATTGTGCAACTATGTTCAAAATTTTAAAAATTTTTGAAAAAAAGTTTTTTAATCAGTTTAAGATAAAATTTAAATTACAACATTTACCGAAAAACCGGTATTCTAGAAACGGTATTGCGGTATTGCGGACAATAGGTAATTTTATATATAGTATTGCGAATCTGCTAGGATTTACAAAATCTTATAAAAAATATTTTGAAAATATAATTCTCAAATTTATTCAAGCGTTATTTGATTTACTTCAAACTTTCAATAAAAATAATCACTTGCACTTGTAGAAAGAACTTTTGCTCCACAGGAAGGAAAATTTAACTGAGGTTATTTCAACTTAAAGAATTACGTGTTTTAAAGTGGATGAAAAAAATGTAAATTTTATATTTAGCAAAATTCTATAAACGGTTTCCAGTTGTGAGAATCTTTGAAACTAACTAGATTTATTCGGCTTATAGTCGGCTTTTAGTGCAAGCCATTCGTGGACCGCAGTTACTCTCGTACTAATTTAAAGGGTACGAAATAACAAAAAGAAGATCTTTTTGAAATAGTCCTGAGGTATTTTTGCCCGATGGTCAAGATCGATGGTTATTTGGAAAAACTACATATTAGCGGTCCTTGAAATTTTAAAATATACTTAATTCTGTATACATACACACATAAAACTTAGAAAGATCTTCGAGCGTATTGCACAATCAAACCGTACCAAACTTTAAAACTGATAAGTTAATAGTTTCCAAATCACCAAACAAATCGCCACAAAGTTAACGCATGATCATGAAATTGACCACAAAACTTATGAGTCACCATCGCAACCAACTATATGTACTGGGAATGTAGCTTAAGGTATAAGTACATAGATATACATCAAATTTCTTGTTTGTGTTTCTAATAAAAATGTAATTAACAGAATACGAAGATCGACTACAACAATAATAATTAAATAATTTCTTATTAATTTAAAATTTAACTTTAATTTCAACTTTTTTTTTTTAATCTTTTCTTACCATGAAAAATAATCATTCTTCAATTCATGCAACATTAAAAAATACAAAAATAAATTTATTTTAAATTTGTTACGGAATTAGCATTTTAAGAAGAATTATGTTGTCTGTTGTATTGTTTTGGTTTGCTTTTGTGGTGATAAACAAGATTTTAATGATATCGATGAAGTTGTAGAGGTACGATGGTGCTATGGGTAGCACCGTATTTCCCATAATTTTGAACTTTATTCTAGTGATCGAATGAGATCGAAATTTTCAAAATTTCATATGAAAATTAAATTTAAGTTTGAGCATTGCGATAAAAACTTGTTTCGTTCTGTTATAGACTAAGCCCGTTATAAATCACCTTCTATCATGACATTTAACCTACCAACTAAATCCATTTATTGACATTCGTAATATGAAACGTATTTAATTTACGATAAACTGATAACTGAAGATGATGAGAGCGAGTTGCCACAAAAAAATCTTATCTAATTTTTATCTTATTTAAACAATTTACTACGGTGTGTTTCTCGCCTTATGAATTGTCAATACCTAAGTGATTTTGTATTTACTTACCTAGCTCGCATTTACAAACAACATATAATAAACACGAGTGTATAACCAGATAAGTAAGTTGTTCGGTTAAAGTAAATTACCTTCAATCATTTAATTTATTGTTGTTGTTGTTGAATATAAATAAAATTAGCACACATTAATCAGGCACCTGTCAATATATTTTGTGTATATGTGCAAAAATATACATATGAAATGTGAAATGTGTGCGATTTTCATATACATGGAAATAACGTTTATAAAAATTTTCAATTAACGTTTGGTTTTTGGGGTATATAAACTCAGTTAAACAGACAGACATATTGCAAATAGACTTTGAAGTAGCAAAAAATTTATGGTAGCTCTTGTATGTTTGATTATTATCAATCAGATATCGTTAGGCAACCAATTTAAGCACTTTTTCTGTCTTTTGTATACACTCATTTATAAATGGTTTATACATACATGAATAAAAAATTGTCGATTTGGAAAACCTTCATATTACGAAACAGCGAAATATGTACACAGTTTTCAACGTTGTTGAACAATTTTGCATGCCAAAAATAGGCCAATCAGGTTGGATAAATTATTTTAGTAGAATTTTTGGCAAGTTACAGTTTATATTTACCCCTAAATTGAAATGCAAATTTCTTAAAACTCAAATTTTAATTAAAGCCTATAAAAACAAAATTACAAATTGGGAAAAATTTAATTGAATCGAAAGCATACCTCAAATAAAGTTTCTTTTTGCGTGTGTTACTATCTCAAACGTGTTTGTTCTTAGGAACTTAGGCTCCGGACAATGCATTTACCTTTCTCGAAAGGAAGGGTTTTTATTGTTCTACGAACTGAGAATATGAAAAATTGAACGAATAATTATTTACAAACAAATGGACGCTTAAAGTCGACTTTTACCGTAGTAAATTAATTAAAAATGTCTAGTTCATTGCTGAAGAATAAGTAGAAAATATCTCAAATTTTTAAAATTTTCAAACATGCCTGAGCACTAACTATAGTTATTGGATGAGCTAAGAGTTTAGAAATACCGGAGAATTTAAAGAACTTTCACTAATATCGTTAATTAGCAAACCAAAGTTGTAAAATTTAGTGCCAGTTTTTGATGTTTTAACAGTAAATCAAACGCCTGTTTGTTTTTTTTTTTTTTTTGTGTAAAATTTATTAAAAACGCCCCAGAGTTATAAAAAAAATCCACCAGAAAAATGGAAAATGCTTGATAGCTCATAAAACAATAAGAAATGTACGTTGCTGACCTTAATTTCGAGTCCCATAACGATTGCGTCCATTAAAAAATGTCATCATCACTCGCATATATGTACGTAAAATGAAATCATACAGTAAAATCTACATACCATACAAATTTATGTTTCTACCTACATGAAAAATCATGTACCATCATTCAAACGTCAATTAATGATACAATGGACGAATACCAAACAGAACACGGAGAATATTTTAAGATTACACATGTTAGATATATAACCAAACGACTAATTGTTATAAACATGTAATAAGCGCACAAGATTAGAAAATCAAGATAAAGAAAAATTAAAAGCTCATCCCGCCTCGGGCATGTTCAGCGGATTCGGTTAGTAGATGACACAACGTCGATTTTATATTAGTTTCACAATTTACGCAAATATTTTGATTGTTAAGACGAGGGCATTATAATCACCTATAATTATTTAGCATCAGCGGTATGGTAATTTAGATTTTATCAATTTGTCCAAACAAAGAGATCGCAAAATTTATGATTTTTGTTATTGTGGACTTCTTTGTTTGAAATTTTATGATTTTAAAATTTATAGAGCAAACCTATATTTCCGAAAGAAGTCTCTCATCGAGAGACCAATTAAAAATCTTCTTGTGATTTAAATTAGAATTAGAAATTCGATATTTACTTTTAGAATAATTTTCTTCTTATGAAGAACTCCTAAACAAAGAAAATAATTCAATTTCTTATATTTTACCTACAATTAGAAAAATACAGTGAAATTCATTTATAACGAACGCTGAAATTTGCTTATAATGTCGGAAATCCGTATGTGTCGTTATAAATGAATTTCACTGTATTACAAATCAAAAACCGACTAACCGGATTACAAATTAGAACTTTTTCCCCACTATTGCAAGCCTAAAGTATCGTGTCATGAACTGACTCCAATTCTTTAGTTTTGTCGATCGATGTAGTAAGTTATTTTATAGAAAATATCTTCTTCTAAGTTATTCTGGTTGTTTCTCGACAAACCGGATGTTTTATTAATGTGCAATACAAAAAACAAATATACCGAAAAAAGGATATTTTAGCACATCCATAAGAAAATAAACAAACAACCTAACAAATATATTTCCTCCGGTCGATTTTGTTGATACCATCCACACATGTGTTAAAAATAAAAATACAAAACGAAACGGTGAAGGGTTATGCGATTTAGTCATAAATAAATTTCTCAGCGGTATACGACTATCAAACGATTTTTGACTTCTGAATATAAGTCATGAACACAATAATCGAACTGATTTTTGTATGCTGAATATCATGCATTTAAACTGTAACAAGGTGTTGTTTATGTGGCAAAAAATTATGTGATTACGTCATATCGATCGTTATTTTACGCACGTAAATATCAATCCTAGGGTTCCGACGGTTACTTAAATTTATAATATGTGTGCTGCAAATCCTTCCCATTTATCAGATTCAAATGTTTTATACCAAATACCATATTAAATGTTACGTTATTTTTAATCAAGATAAAAAAAAATCATTTTACAGAATTTCTTTCACTTTTTCTGTGTTTTGCCTGCCTTCCAAAACCGACTTCTTATTACAGTCTCTCGTCTCAATCTTTATCGGTTCATTTTATTTTTCACTTATACAAAATTGAAAAAGACGAAAACGAAGACAAACAGAATTAAAATTACAACTGAGAGTGTCTAAGCCTGCGAAACGCAAAAATGTTTAATTTAAAAACAAATTTGTACGTAAGAAAAGGTAACAAGTCTTAAAGGTCATTAGTTGCGGGTTAATGTAAAAACAATGTAAAGTACACATTTTATATATGTTTCCTCGATGGCACGCCTCTGGACTGACTACACGTTTCATTAATTGTCTATTAGGTCTATAGATTAATGGAATGTATATTAATATTAATTAATTAATTAATTGTCTTTCTATTTAAATGTTATGCAAAGATGTGATTTAACGGAGTGTTGAGCTCTACCAAAACCTATATGTAGGGTCAATAGAATGGTGTTAGAGACGTGTAACGAGCCTTCCGTAAAGTTTTTGGTAGAGCCAATTTTTAGTGCAAAGCAAAATCAAACAAATAGAAATAAAACGCAAATTCTAGTCTAGGAGATTGTTGGCTGCTTAAATGCTTGCGTAATTTTTTCAATCGATTATGTTCCCTTCATTTCAAAGTGCAAACCAATAAACCAAATCACATGGTATTTGCTGGAAATCAATTCAAATTTGCAGGTTTCTTGAACATAAAACTATACAAGAATTTTTTGTAATCATTTAACCTTGACATAAAGAGGCTGTTAGTCTGCAAGGAAGGCTGGATTGTATACAGTACCTTATTATCAAATATTTTAGGTGGATCTGTAGTAGTACTTCCGCGAAGATAGATGGTTCGTAAACCCTAACTGCTATTATATGCAGTGTACCACTACTTCTTGAAAAGTATTTCTATTTTCTGATTCCACTTTTGTTTGCACTCACATTTCACAATTCATATTATAAAGAAAAACAATCAACTTTATTTATTAATTTATAATTTTATTTTCTTTAATTTCAATATTTTTAATTATTATAAATTTTGGATTCTTATTACTTTAGTTGATGACAGTCGCTTATAATCTCTTCCAACCCCCAAAAAACCAAATTATTTTTTAACTAACGTTTTATTAAATTTAGGCTATCATTGGTTTTTTTTTACTTTATAAACAAAAGGTACAAATAAATATGTATATGTACATAATCGTATATATAGTATACTTGATTTCAATATTCGAAGTACGAGTTGTGAAATTTCATCAGTATTGAAAATTCTAGTAAGCAAACGAAATACAAGTGTACATTGTTTAATTTACAATTTCATACACATCGATCGCGCCACATATAAATGCAATATAACAGATTCTCATTGCGCCAAAATATTTTGAGAGTTAGTGAGATAACACATTTAGGAATAATAAATAATGTTAATCACTTTCCAAACAATTCCATCCAACGATTACGTCATGATTACACCGATATTAAAATTATACAATAACATAGGGCGCAGATGAGTAGGTTGAGTTTCTTTTGTCGTTCTGAAATTTATTTAGGGTTAGTTTATTAACAAACACTATAGATCTACCAAGAAATTTAGAATCATTAATCCTGCTGAATTTTAGAACTTTAAATCCCATACAAGGAATGGATGTCGAGATAAATAATTGTTTAATTTGAAGATTAATTTGAATGAAATGAATACCAAAATTTGACCAAATTTTAGAATTTGGAAATTTGGCTGAAATTCAAATGAATAAAATTATATCTTGCATAATAATAAATCAAAAGAAATTTCTCTACTTCAACTACACGATCCCTAGAGTTCCACAAAATTTTGTAATGCTCTACAAGTTTTTCACTAGTCGTTAAATTAAGGCTTAAAGCAAGCAAACCGATTTTGAAAATATATATTTTCGTTTTAAATCTCGGTAATGTTATCAGTCTCACTCCATTGTAAAATAAAGGAACTAAAATAACATTGGTAAAGTAGATTGGAGTGTTAACTTTCTAATCCCAATGTTTTAGTGTCCAAACTTAATTTGGTAATGCAGATAAGAACAAGACATTATTTTTACGTAATTATCGGTTTTCGAAACTATTTTAATAACAAAATAACAAATAAAGTAAAATAATGTCGACGGGAAACCAAACCTTTGTGTTCAACGGCATTTTAGTAAAATAAAGTTTCACTTAGTTTACACAAAATTAAAGAGATGGTACTTAAAACTTATTTGATTTGGCAAATTTTGGGAATAAAATTTAAACCAATAAGTAACTCACTTTACCCAGTTGCCATCTATGGTTTAGTTTTTAAAGCTACGGTTTGTTAAATTTAAGCCCATTTTTTGGTTGCATTTTAACCAACCTGATGCAAGATACATACAGCCAAATTTGCTACAATAATCAATTTTGAGCCATTTTCAGGCTACCTTGCAGATAAGGATTTCTCAGGAAAACTACACTTTTCTCTAAGTCATAGATGGTCCTTATAGCAGAAGTCAAGGAATAATCGAATTTACTCAAAGTCGTTTCATTATTTTTTTTTTTTTTTTCAAAATTTAGATTATGTCGTAAATATAATAAATGGCATTTGCAAAAGTTGCTAAAAGCGTGATGAACTTGCAGCAAGGAGTGAATAAATTTTGTATTTTTCAACTTCCTGTCTAATTTTTAATATTGTTAAAGGTCAAAGCAATGACAATGATAATATACTTACTTCAATTGTACAAATTACATATAAAACTCAATTTCAAATTATTGTATTAATTTAATTATTTATTTATTTAATTAATTAATTATTTCTTTTGTTTTTTACAAATATACTTCTACTACTTTTATTAATTTTTAATAATTAAAATTTATTTTTCTTTTTTTGAAAACAAAAAAAAAAGTTTTCCATAATATATGAAAAAGGAATTTTTTTATGTAACGATTTATTTTTTAATTTAATTAACAATTTTTGTATTTTAATTAATAATTATATTATTTATTTGTTCATATTTTTATGTAATTTTTGTTATATACAAAACTTAAAAATTAATACATAATTAATAATAATTAAAAATTATTTTTACTTTTGATTTAATTGATTTAATATAATTTATTTATTTACAGGATGGATCGAATTTTTTTCTCTGTTTTGGCTGTGATACATCTAATATAGTTTTTAAAAATAATTAACCACCCTGTAATTTTTATTTTTCTAGAACATTATGTTCATCATATTTAACTGGTGATTGAGATAAATTTCTTGACGCAAGTCTTTGTAAATTGATTTAAATGTAAAAAAAAATAAAGGAACTTAAATTTTTCTCGAATCATAATCTCGAGCAGCAAATAAAACAGCGGAGAGGCAGAAATTCTAAACAAGCTACATCCACAAAATGTAACAAAAAAAAAAAAAAAATTATCGCAACTGAAAAAAGTACCGAACATAAATAGATCACTATCGCGCAAATGTTGGTGTTTAAGTTTTATAATTAATTTAATTTAAATATTTATTAGATTAACAATTTACACAAATTTAATTTATTTAATTAACAAAATTTATGTATAAATAATAGTATTTAATATAATTTACAACCAGTCCATTTTTATGTATGTATTTAATTAATTAATTTGTCTTTTTGTTGGGAGGTTTGATCTGAGCGTGGTTGATTAATTTGAGATTCATAAATACTTACCCAGAAATTCTCAAACCTTTTATGATATTTATGTACACAACATTACATAAAAAAATGTTCTCTAAATAATTAATTTCCAGCAATATAATTAATTTTTATCGATTTCAAATAAAGTAAACAAATTAAAAAGCTAACACATACTTTTTTGAATATAATATAGTAATTTACATTTCTCTTTTAATTTTATTTATTTATTTTATTTAATTCCTAGAATATTTTGTTTGTCGTATAGCATTAATTATGTATGTATATTCTTAATGTTTGTCCGCTGATCTAAGACCAACAAATAATTAAAAAGTAATAACTCAAATTTTTTTGTACGAAAAAAGAAAAATTAAATATATTTAATAAAATAATCAAAATTAAATTAGAAAGCAATTACATTATATCAACCTCTACCGTCTTATGGTTCACCCTATAAAAAAAAAAATTAAAAAAAAAATGCAACCAAATAATTTTGCCAAAATTATAGTTAATATAAATAAATAAGATTTAAAACAAAAAAAATATTATTCTTACTTAATAACTAAAGATTCTTTTAAATGTCGGACCATATGCGAACCAATATCTCTTACATCCGGCCACTGACGTATTACAAATATAGTCATAAATATAAAAAATAGGGTTGTCAGTACTCGTACACGAGTTTTTAGAAATGGCATTATGATACCCGCGGCAGTTGCCACTAATAACAGTACTACCTGAAGTACGGTTAGTACAACATTGATTAGTTTGACAACTAAGGCACGAGCATTTGAATTGTCGATTCCCTCGATTGGTACGTATTGCTGTTGTGATAGATGCTCCATTTTAGATATCTGGAAAAGGAAAAAATAAATAAATTTAGTAAACAAAATTTTGTAAGCACAAAAATGTCCCCTGATTCCTAAGAATCTTATGGCGATGAGTTTGGCCAAATCGATAATGAGATACCGAATAATATACGTAACGGTCAAACACGTCTCGTCTGACATTTGTATATATTCACGAAACAACAATTAAGTTTAATCGATCGATTTAAAATCCAATTAAGAGAAATTACCAAAAATAAGTGGAACAGACCATATCTCCCAAAAATCATACTTAGAATATGCATTTGCTGGTGGGACTAGTTTTAAAATGACTGATCTTACTGCACACAGAACATACCTAGCAAATTCGCGCTATGCTTACATATGTTGTACATTATTAAATGATGTAGTATAGTTGTTAGGTTTGAGCTAAAAATCAAAAAATTGGTAAACTAAATTAGAAATAAGAGTCTACAGGTAGATATGATAACGTTTTTCAAGGTCCGAATGATGAAATATTTCTAATCAATAAATAACTGTAAAAAAAAAAATTTGTTACATACTCCCATTATAGTAGACTTAAGACTAGAATCAATAAATTGTACCAAATGTTCAGGAAAGATAACAAAACTGGTTGGAATATTTTTGTAAATTTATATTTATCCGGGTTGAAAACTTGTACTCACCCTTGTCTGGCATATGTCTAACAACTCATTAATATCACGTAATCTCTCATCACTTTGATATTGAACCTTTTCCTCCATATCGGCCATTGTCTGTTTTAAATTTTCAATTTCATTTTGATGTAATTCCGTCAAATCATTTATTTGTTCCTCTAGTCGCTCCGCCCGATAGCGTTCTGTTTCTAATGCTAATGCTATATCAGTCACTTCTTTTTGTGCAGCCTGTGAAATAAAATAAACAAAAATATATTTTTTTTTGTAATTTTACACAAAACAGTATTCCCAACTCACCTCTAATCTGTCTATTTTCTCTTTCAGCTTTTCATTTTCTTCCCTTCGTAATTGTAATTCTGCTAATATCATTTTTATATTTAAAAATTCACCAGTTTGATTTTTATCCGAATTTCTGGAATAATTACAAAAATGATGTTGATTTGAATACATATTCAGGCTTAAAACACAAGCAAATAAATAACCAAAGAAAAATATTATAAAAAAAAAATCCAAGTCGAATATACTAATAAAATTATTAAACGGGTGATAACAAAAACTTGGCCATAACAATGTCTCCACAGTTTATTTACGACACTAATTTTGATGGCCACCCACTCTAAATAATAAAATTGATTCTTTTTTGTTCATTACATAACAATTATTGTTATTGTAGGTTATATAATTTCGTCAAATCGTGTGAGCTTCTATTTTATATTATGTACATAACATGTACATATGGATTAAGTAGTGTTACACATAAAACAGGCATAATTTCAGGTACCTTACAAATATGTATATTTACAAATAATATATCAGCAACTAGTGTCACGCGATTTTTATGAGTTATTGAAGTAATCATGATTTCAGGTCGAGGGATAATATTGAAACATTTTGAACAGACCATCATTTTAATTAAAATGTATTTTAATAATTAGCAATATTGCGTGAACACATGTGATTAATTATAGATTGTCACCCTAATAGTTTGTAAATAGGTCAAAATTAACAGTCGGTAATTTAATTTGCATTTTCAAAATTTATGCGGAAATGAATTTTATGTGGTTATCAAGGCCGTTCCCACTTACTTCTTAACGAGTTGTTGGTTGTAAAAAGTGAACATTAATTTACTTGAATATAGCTTCTTTTACTATACTTTACTAGACTCAAATTCTAATAAATTTTTATTCAGAAAATTTCAACGAAAACTTTAATTAGAAATTTAATTTGTATCTCTTCCAATTCAGTTTTTTCTACTTCGAGCAAACTCTTTAAGGCGATATAAGACTATCATATTTCTACATCGCAGAAATAATTTGATATTTAATGTAATAGTCTAATAGTGATATATCAAAATAATTTTCTGTTGTAGTATTTTTCTTATGATAGTTAGCTTCATGAAGCTAAATACTACAATATTTGTCTGACAGCTGCTCAAAATGGACGAACGATATGGTTTATGTATGGGGATTTACCAAAAAATGTAATGAAATATGAAAACTAGGAAATGTTACACAGTTTTGTTTAACTCCTTTTTCGTCCAGTCGGGAAACTCCCGTGATTTCATCCATATTCAGTTTCTTGTTTCTATTTTTATTTAAGACCCACAAAGATAATGGCAGATATTGCTTCTGCACAAGCATACACACAATTTTCTCCAATATTTTTCGCTTTTACTAGATATTTGATGTTTACCCAACTATGGAATGTCACTAAAATGTATGATGCAGTGTAATAGTATTTTTAATAACGGCTTTTTATGTTAAAAAGATGGCAAAAATCCATTTTTATTTTGATGCGCTATGGCTTTTATCACTTTTATATTACACGATTAAAAACAATATTAATTTTTAATTTGTTAAAAACATTTCTTTTTATTTTTAATACGAAAAAAAAACTTAGAAGATTTAAAAAATAATTTAAGGAGAATTTTTCTTATTGTGATAATTTGTTTTTTTGTTACAATTCCTGTATAGTTCTAATTCCTCTAGACGGTCCATATTATTGCCTTAATGTTTGTATAAAATTTGCATGTTGTTGTTTATATCGGTGTGTATGTATGGTTTTCATTGATAATGTGGAGAGCGAAATTGGATTTGATGTTTTTATTTTGGTTTGTTTTGTTGTGCGTGTTTTTATTTCTTATGTGTGTTCGACAAATCTCTTTGGGAAAGATCGGCCAGTCTGTCTGATGTAAAATTTTTTACAATCATTGCATGTTAGTTTATAAATGTCACAGTGAACTCGGTATTGTTGTTTTGTTGTAATCGTAATTGTTGTTGTATTTTGTGACTGGTTATGTGAGCATGGTGTAATTGAATCTATTAAAGATTTTTTTCATAATGTGACTCGTTCTTGTGTTGTATTCAACTGGAATGTATTTTTCTTTGATATTGTTACTGTCCGTGTAAAATGATGTTAAAAGTTATAATTGATTTCAGTTTATGATCTTTTCGTCAAGTCTTTTGATCAAATCGATTGCGAATCCATTTTTTGTAGCGATGTGGGATATTGTGTTAAATTCTTCTGTGCAATTTTCAATGCTCATCGGAATGTTATTTAGCCTATTCAACATATGATTATACGCCGCTGTTTTATGTTGAGGTGGATGGTTTGATGCAAAGTGAATGGTGTGATTTGTTTGTGTTGGTTTTCGGTATATCTTGAAATTATGTTTGCTTTTTATATTACTAATTGTTAAATCTAAGAAATGAATGGCTTTGTTGGTCTCTATTTCAAGTGTAAATTTGATATTTCTCGATCTGTACCAGTATATGATGTTATTTCCAAAGGGATTGCATTCATTGTTGATGAATGCTCGTTCAAAATAATTTAAGTAAATGTTGGCCAATGAACCTGAGAGAGGGCTTCCCATCGGTAATCCATCGGTTTGTGTGTAGAATAACCCACTGTGTTGAAAATAATTCTGTTGCGTTATGATTTCTAATAGATCGATGACTTCCATGATTGTCTTGGAAATAAATGTTTTAACAAATTAAAAACTAGTATTCACCCTTATTCCCGGTTCGATTCAATAGTCGATCGACAATCGACACGACTCTGTATTGTGTTTTCGTTTCTTCATTTTATAAAAATATTACGAAAAGGGAACACAGAGTCGACACGATTGTCGTTATTCATATAATAGACATTAGGGTTACCACACGTTATACTTTCGGTAGTACAGTGCTACAATCACTATAATTGTCCTACGTCCTACTTTTATATTTTGAAGTCCTACTTATGGCGTTAATTGAGATATTAAGTTTTTCCAAACTGTAAATTACAACCTAGCATACAATCTAAGGAATCGTTTATTAAAAGTAAAGCAAAAACTTTCCGAATGCTTCCAGTCGTTTCTAGAAAAACTCAAACTGAACTTTGGCAATGAACATTCCAAGTTCAAAAATATTAGCGATCACAATTACAAAAAGTTTTTTGTTCGTTAACTGCTGCTAATGGGATGTACCGAGGTATTTGTAAATTTATGAAATATTTGAATTTAAGTTTCTCAAAAGCATCAACATTGGCCTTCATTGGTTTTTTACAAATAAAAACAATAGTGATTCCAACAGGCCTTAGTGATTGCATATATTGAGGAGTGATTTTCCAAGAGGTGTGCCTATTTCCATACAAAACTATTTTCAAGAAAATTGTAAAAACTTGCAACAAGATGTTTGAATATTAAAATTATTCAATTTTGATTTTTATTTTTTATTTTTAAAATGACATTTTTACTTGCGGTAATAATATTTTTAATTTTTAAAGAAATAAATTTATGAACCTCGTTGATGTCGGTATCTTATCGGCATCATAATTTTCAAGATTACACTAAACTTAATACTAACCACTTACGTGCTAGCGAAAATATCTTCTTCCACCTTATTTCTCGCAAATAGTCGAAAAAAATTGCGGTCGCCTTTATTTTGTCGTAAAAATCGTATCGCTACGTTTTTCTTAAAGCATATTTTAAACTTCATATTGATTTTGAAACACCCATTCAAAACTTAATAAGTCTATAAATAATAAACTTCTTTAACTAATAAAGTTTCACAGAAAACTAAATGATTATTAGAATTATTTTCCGCAATTTTGATAACCTTTCCCCTTTTCATTGTGATCATTAACAGTATTATCTAAGTTGATGACAACAGCAGTTCCGATTTACGTATTTACTTGCAAAGACGCGATAGATTATGTCGCGTGCTGAATTTAAAATTATTAATTATTTTTATTTGAAAGAGATCTTATAACTTGATTTAATAACAACCCAAAGTTTTTAGATAGTTTAGAAACCGATAGTCAACAAACGATGTTTGACAAAACTAATTAAATACGAAGGACTTGTTTTGAACGCTTTAACTATCTATCTCTAGGATTTTAATGTAATGTAAATTTAAACAGAAAAACTAACTTTATTTTAAAATAACAAAATATGGCGAAGCAAACGTGTTAAACTTTCTCGACTTCGTTCTACTCTTTTTTAAAATTCACCAAGTGGCAAATAATACGAACATAAACTGGTATCTAAGATTCAACGTAAAATTATATGAACATACTTTGCAAATTCCGTTACAAATTAAATAATAAACTGATAAATACGACAATAACTCTAGCTGGTTGATTCGAAACGTCGGGGGTCACCACTTATAAAAGTCAAAATCGAAACACCTATTTATAGAACTACTGTCTCTTCTATATGAAGCGACAAACGTGAAATAACATAATCAGTCTTGTCTCGGATTTCAAGAAGGCAACAAGCTGCGCTCGGTTAAGTGCCAATTTACGCTGGCAACAAGACGTCAGAAAAAAATATGTCGTGAAAAATAAAACTAACATTAAATTGTACAAAATTAAATTATTCAAAATAAATTAAATAATTTGAAATTATATTATAAAATAAATAATTGTGCAACAATAATAGAATAAATAAATAAACAGAAAATACTAACACATACATACATTTGCTAAAATAAAAGATATGACTTTTATAGATTGTTAAAAAGAATATATTTTGAACTAGAGATCAAAAATATATTTAATAACCAAATACCTACCTAGACATTTATAATACCAAATTTTAAGGAGTGGGTTTTGGGGTAAAAATTTTAAAAAATTCAAAATTTTGGAAAATCCGATAGTTATGGCAAATATAAGGGTACGAGAATTGTCCAATTTAAGTGTTTAACAGTTTTGGTGTAACATGTTCTAATCGTCACTTTTTTCGCTTCGATGTTAAAAATATAAAATTTTAGTTCTAAGATATTGTTATTCTATCGAAAATGTATCGAAGCGAAAAAGTAGTCATGGTTAGAACATGTCATCTTTGATCCCTCGGGTTGTTTGGTTAAACAGTGTACACCAGATGTCAGATACTTTGCTGGAAAATGTATTTCCCGTTATCATTTCTAAATAATAAATTATTCAGTCGTATATTGAGCGGAGAATATAAAAAAACTTTACAGTTTTTCATTTAAAAGGAAATAGGTATTTACTTCTGTATGTATGTATATTGATTTTTTTCTTTAATTAATAATTCATTTGTGTCATAGAAACTGAATTTATGAATTTTAAGCGGAATTTCTATTATCACCCATTTATTATCAATCATCATCATAAGCAAATTATAAAATGTTACTTACCCCGGCATACTGTCACTTGTAACACTGCTACATTCACTCTCATGTTCACTATTGAATTTTCCGCTGCCACCACCGCCACCAGCACTGCCGCTTCCACCGCCACCTCCACTGCCAACCACATCTCCCAGCGCCGGATTATTCGGTGTTGATGATCCAACCCCACCTTGATGCGGTGTTTGATGCAAATCCACCATATTTGCTGCGTTTATTGCGTTCATTGCGTTGAGTTCGGGATCTGTATACCAGGCTTTAATTAAACTTTTTTTGTATTAATCTCGAAACATTCACCAAAACAACAAAATTTTAACAAAATAAGACAAGTTTTTTGTATAAAGATGATGTTTTATGAATGCTTTTCAATTAAATATTTTCTAACTATTTTTTTAAGGTTCTCTAATATAGCGGCACAGAGTAAAAAAAAAGTTCTTTTAATTTCAAACAACCAAACAAATAAACTAAAAATGGGTTTTGGTGAGTTTAGAAAATTTTGGGTTAAGTAAATGTATTTTTATTTTAAATATTGTTATCTCAAGCAAAAGGAGTTAGTCAATAGATATATAAAAAAAAAAAATTATGATAAGATAGGAAATTTGAGCGTGTATTTCAAAATTATATTCAACTTTTTTAATGGCGTAATTTCAACAAAATGAGAGTATGTGAGTTTTGTGTAAGAATAACTTCCCATCTTATCATAACGAATTATTGCAAAAGTGCAAGCAAACAATTTTTTAACCTTGAAACCAATTATTAAATAGCTTTTGTTAAATAGAGAATCACTACGATCGAACACTTACTTGACATTTGATTTATATTATCGGCGCTTCCAAATTTATTTTTAATTAAATGAGCAAATTCCCTAGGTTTAGACATTACACTACCCGATAAACCTGTAATACCATCGAATATATTTCCTCCCACATTTCGAAACCCTTTACCGACGTCTCGCAATACCTCCCGCGGCTGACGATGACTTTGATTCTGAAGCTTACTGCTATGTTGCAACTGCACATCCTTCACCCTTTTATTGTACGAATCTAATTTCTTTTGTAGTTGGGATATTGTATGTGCGCTCTTTTGATTTTTCTTTTCGAATACTGCTTTGATTCGTTGGATTTGCTGTTTATCAGCATTTGCCGCTAATTTTAGGTACTCGTTCACATTATCATCACGTGCCGTTTGCTCCTTGCGCAGAGATTCCTTGGTACATGCTATTTTCGTATTCAGGCGATCTAATGCTTGGCCACTATTTGAACGATGATGTGAATGATGATGATGATGTGTTCTTTCGACTAATTGTGCTGTACTACCACCTATTTGACCATCGGCATCCTCGGAAGTAAACGATTGATAACCAACCTCGTCGGATAGACGGGAGTCATCAAATTGATCTAAATTATCGGTTGTCATTATTATGTCAGTTACATCAATTTCACGTGCCTTATCTGATCCACGTTCACGTTCGCGATCTCGACTACGCCTTCGTGTGGACGGGCTTTGATTTTTAAAACGTATTATACCACCACCACTTGATGATGTGTTATCAATCAGTTCACGATCTTTGGACACTATAGAAAAACAACAAATTAAAGATAGATAAAGACAGGTCACCAACGATCGACGATCGAAACACTATACAAAACTACTTACTTTGATCGAATCGGGAAGGTGACGGAGAACGACTAGATGGTTTACTAGTGCTTGCAGTCAATTGTGATCGGGGCGCCACTTGTAATGTGTCCATTATTTATTAGTATCATTGCAACAAAATTAAATTTTCTGGAAACAAAAAAAAAAATGTCTAATTAATTTAAAAAATCATAATTCTAGTCTTAAAAGAAGCTTAGAAACAAAATAGTCAACTTGGTTAAAGGCGAGTATTACATTATCACATTTATATAATTATATAAATATAATAATATATGTTTACAAAGTAAATACTGTTATATTTAGCTTCTTCAAGCTAAATACCTAAAACAGTATTTACTTTGTAAAAAAATATAATTTGATAATGTAATACCTGCCCAAGTAAAGAATTTTTAAATTGTGATTCAACCGCATTTGCAATTCTCACTACTGCTTTAAATTGCAAATAAAAGAATTAAAGACATATAAGTCACGAAAAAACAAAAGCTTAAGAAAAATCCATTTGAATCAAATCAATCAAAAGACTTTAATAACATAAAACACATTTTGAATTGTACAACGAAAACAAACAGATTGCTTGCGTTTTACATTTATAAATGATGATGGATTGGGAAATCGTTTTCATCAAAGAGAAACAGTCGAATTAATTCGAATAACTTTGCGATAGAATGAGGCATCTTCACAAGCTTGCATTCAACTATAGCTGACAACTAATCACAGTCTGTATAAACACAAACAAAATCTCATTGTTTGTTAGTTATCTAAAAAATTTTATTGCGGCCCCAGATGTCGATAAAGATTTTTTGTTTTTTTTTTTAAACATACAGCACGTAACAAATTTTGATTGTGTAAAAAATGTTTAAGAAAAATCTTTAAAATTAAACCATAACATTAAAGCAAGTTATAGCTAAACTAGTTTAAGTATTATATCGAAAAACAAATGGATTAGTTTAAATCGAGGTTGATACACTGCGACTAATCTTGAAAAATTCACTAAATCGGTTTTATTAAATCGCAGTGCAGTGTGTCTAGGATATTAAGCACGATAAAATCTTAACATCACAACATCATCTTGAACTTGAAAAAAATTTGTTGTAATAATTTGTATATCGGATGTTTTACTTTTTTAATTGTGGGCGGTAAATATTCGGCTCATTTTCATTTTGCATGATCAAAAAAAAAATATTCTTGTTTAATTTCCAAATTTAAAAGAAAGGCAATTCCGGCGTACTGATTTTACATTTTAAAGCACGGTATTTGTATATGGAAAGCAACAAATAAATTTCTTTGGAATCCTTATCGGAATGTTTTGTTTAGTAATAAAACACCGTTGTGTGTTGATAAAATATTTTAAAATTTGCTTAGAATTTAGAATTAGGTGAAACCTTGAAAAATTATCAGAGGATTGATTTTAATTGGTTTCGTCGGTTGTAACCGCATAGTGTTGATCTGATAAAAGATTTGTTTAACAATCACACCAAATGCATATTAGTTTACACAAGATATTCTTAAGATATACAAACGAAATTCGATATAATCTTATCATAACGCGGGCGGTAAACATATATGATTGAGCTCGTACGTAAACGAGTATTTGCAATTATTTGGGTTAGTCAAGTACTTTATTATTATTAAATGAATGTTATGGAAAAGAAAACAAGAAATTAGAAACATTTTTTGATTCAATAAAGATCTTTTGTAGGAAATAATAATCACTTTGTTGTTTCTGTATAATGAATTGCTTGTAATCTGATTGATATAAGCTTTGGTAATTTTCATTATCATACGCACGGTTCATAAGGGTACCTCTTACTCATCATTATCAATCATTGCAGTAAATTCAAAATTATTCTCCTCTGATTCCGACCAATAATTCATAAACAATTTTTCTAAATTGTTGCAAATTCACAAAATATAAATTAAAGTAGAAATGTTACGGTTAATAATGGAAAACAATATCTGATAAGTAACCTACCCTGGTAGTTCTGCCAGCCAACATTCTTACACCAAAGTTTCCAATGACACCTTTACATAATTTCGATAATCGAATAATTTCACGAACAAACAGATGTTAATTGGCATAGGTCTTGTGATTTGACACCGTTGGACTTTCTCCTGTACGGTTTCTTGTAAAGTAAGGTTTATGCTGACGATCCTCTCAACACAATTCAGCAAATTAAACACAACTAGCATACCACTTCAATTCACCTCAATTGCGTAAAAATGTCATTCATTGGAAACTTTGGTGAAAGAATGCTGGTTGGAAGAGCTAGTAGAGGAGGTCACTTATCAGATATTGTTTTCCATTCTAGATATCAGAAGAAATCCAATAATTTATGTTTTTTATTAAAATTTAAAATGAAACGTCAAATTTGAACTCTCTTTACAACAGTGGTGTTCATTTATAAACTAATTTTCCTGTAGAAGCGCTTTTTAGCGCTTAATTACAGTGGCAAGATCCTCACTTACTGTTTTTAATAACAATTTTTAGTATGCTGTAACTAGGGTTTCTCAATAGGGATCCTGCAGGATCGGGCAATCCCGGATTTCTTTTTTTATTTATTTAGTTTATGTACTGTTTTAGCTCAAAACCGCATCGGAAATTTAGGGATCCTCAAACGGGATTCTGGTATTCTGTTTCCTGTATTAAAAATACCGGGATTTCCCTTTTTTCAATTTATTTATTTATTTTATATTCTGCAACTCAATAACCGCATAGGAATAATTTATTACAGCAAAAAGTTGTTTAACAGACTAATTTGGGACTGGTCTGTCTCTTATTTTCGACTATCCGTTAGATCCCAATGTAGAAAATTTGAATATCTCATACAGAAATTTATCCATATATAGCATTTTCAAGTTAAAGTTAGGCTTATTAGGAAGGCACTTCGTTATTTCTCAACCGATTATGATGAAATCCGATTTGTACGATGGAACTGGTATTATAAAATGATATTTAGAAAAAGTTCTGAAAACTCGGCTATTCCTAAACTGATGAAATTCGATAAATATAACATGAAATCGGAAAAGAAACAACCGAGATTCTTTCTAATTGGCATTATTCCAGAATTTCATGTAAAAATTATTTCAGAATTCCTTTTCCTTTATACATGTCGAATTTCATCATTTAATTGGCCATTTTTCAGAATTTCATCTAAAACTCATCTTAGAATTCCATTTCCATCGTACATGCTGTGTTTCATCATAATCGGTAAGGAAATCACCAAATTTCTCCCTAATTGGCCATTTCTAGAACTTCATGTACAAATTATTTTAGAATCCCATTTTCGTCGTATATCGGCCACATTTCAGAATTTCTAAACTTATTTTAGAACTCCATTTCCATCATACAAATCGAATTTATTCATACTCGGTTAATAAATAACCAAGTTCATTCCTCAGTAGCCATATTCCAGAACTTCATCGAAAACTCATTTTAGAATCCCATTTCCATTATGCATCGGCCTGAATTTGACTTGAAAATGCTATTGATGGATAAATTTCTATATGAGTTATTCAAATTTTCTATATTGTGATCTAAGGGACTATACTTTTTACATTTTGTGAACTTAATTTTCTTTCAATGAACAAAATTCAAACTCATTTTGCAGAAAATTAGCTTCAGTTTAGTTAGCTAGTTTAAAACTGGTAAAAAACTTATACTTATATTTAAGAAAAATGTTTTGATGATAATTAAGCGGTTGGTTTTCTTTCGAGGATAAAAAAGAACCATCTTTAGTTAAGCTCTTAAAACTGTCGAAACATACTCGCGGTTTTACTACCATTTCTGAAATGTCCCTTATTTTTAGAGTGGTTGCTGACACATTAAAAAAATCGTTTCACTTAAGGCTCTATACTTTACTGAAATTACTAAAAACTGAGTACCGTAAAAATCGTTTTTTGCCTGCACTAGCTTAAACATATTTGCAAGCGATTATTACGTGATTTTACAAAATTCGCTATGGTTCCGTAATTAAGTTTCAAATTTGATGGTTTTTGCTCCTTATTTAAGTAGATGTGACACGTGGCAAATTTATGCAAAGGGTAGAGTAAAACAAGCAAAATTTCGTTACCCTAGATTTACACTATTATTTTAGATTTAATATTAGACTCAATGCAATTGGACGACTATTGTTTTAATGCAATCGATTCCAATTACAAAATGTTTGGACCCTATATGACAATTTTTTTCATTGGTACGCAGCACTTATTCGATGAAAGCCTTCATTTATTTTTCTTATTACAACGACTTTTATTTACCTGTGAGATATATCGATTATATATTTTATAGCTTGACAAAGGCCGAGTTGGAGATCAGAAATATCGGTAGTAAGATTTTGAATTGTAATGCATAGTTAGTATATAGATAACTAAAATATTTTTTTTTATTTAAACTTTCCAGATTATCAATTTAAACAAACATTAATTTAACTAACAGTAATATTTAAAAATAAAGTTTTTCCATTCATAATTACTGAAATTAATTTTATGTTTCGTTATTCCATTGAACGAAACTTATGCCACAAAGGTTTCTCTATTTTAATTTTATTAAATTTATTAAATAATCGGCTCCTTATACGAAACATTTGCATAATGAAACAACATTTTTCTTATGCTTTTCCCCATTATGTACATAGAAGTAGGGTTAAAAGAGTCTATTGAGCTTTTGTATACTTGAACTAATTAAAAATGTATAAAGGTAAACCTCCAAAACATTACAGAATTTTTTTAAAAAATTCCGTAAAACTCAGAAAATGTGATATACTCATATAATATGTTGTCTGAATGTGGTGGTTTTGATCTTTTGTCAAAATCACAAAGTTCAAGGTATCATGTTAACTGCCTTTACAATAAAAATAAACAAATAACCATTGGTTGGAAAAATAAAAAATGTAACAAGAGATAGAATGTAACAAAGGTGGAAATTATTTTGCTAGGTTAAGATGTTGTGGGATTTTTACTCAAATTTCATATACTTAATGTTTTTTATACAGATATATAATACAATTTTATAATTTGCTTATGTATATCAATTTAAATTTCATCTCTTTGAATAAAGGTATATGAATGTCTAATTAGCATTGTGAATATATCCTAAACATTTAATCATGGTGTTGATGACTAGGGCGAAATGACTAGCGCGAATAAAATTAGATTTATTAAATTAAATAATTTGATGCTTATATGACGTTGCACGATTTATAGTAAAGTTTTTTAATTAGCATTTAGTTGCGAAACGTATAAGTTTCGTAAGGTGTGAAATGTGGACGTTTCATTCAAAAAATTCTAAAGAATTTTTTGTGTAAAATCAATTATCTTATCACACGTTCATAATTTATATCTTTATTATCAATCATTTTGTGTTTATGACCGTATACAAATACATAGCACAATTTTAGGATGGTATGATAAATACTTTTATTAACGTATCATAATACCTACGTTTGTTAATATGTTCGTTGCGCGATTGAATTTAGTGAAATTCTTAACATTTAACTAATAATAATATCAGAAGAGTTAAACATATTATTCTAACGAGCACCAAACCAATTGCATAATGAAAAAACCATGTTTATTAAATAATTCCAATCTCTAAACCAATTTTTTTTTATGTTAATATAGTCATATGTATATTTATATTATACACGGAATAAACGGAAATCTGTTATTAAATCGTAATGTCAAACAAACTAACTAGAAAATAAAAAATAATTATATTTCACAATTTTCACTTTTTCCGCTTTATTAAAGTTACTTTTACTATTTCCATTACACAGACAAACTGAATAATAGAGATGTATGTAAGTATATTATCACGACGGTTAATCATAATACGTATACTTATTTAATTATGATACAGAGTTTGTAATATTTTGCTATAAATTATTGTGTAAAAACTCGACTGACTAAGAACATAATCTACAATAAGTGCATAAACATAAATCATTCACCTACCAATAATATAAGGAATGAATATTATTTGCAATTTCAATATGAATTTTATTCTTTGTTAACGAATAATAGCAAAATATGTTTTCATTTCCATATTAGATAACCTTTTAATTCATTGCTGTGAGTACAACGTACTTTGTCGCTTTATACACGTTTTTCATTCATAACGAGCTACAATAATTGATATATGTTGTCAAAATAATCTAAACTCCAATTTGATAACACAATTTTGTGGTCGATCGATACATCAATAATAAAACAACAAAAAATACATCGATCAATTACATAATTTGTAAAAATTGGCGGGAAAATAATTAAAATTTGGGGCGGGTTTCTGATGCATTAGTTGGATTGCTAGAATAATTGCGGTTGTAGTTAACCAGAAAATAAAAATTCGAGAAAAAAATCCAGAAATTCAAAATTCACAAAAGGAAATAGGAGTTGTCTTAACAATTTCCTAATTAAGTGACAAATGTATAGTGATGATCCATCGCGGTTAACGGACAAAAACTATAAAACTTCAAATTTTTTTGAAGCTCCCTTACAAATTTTTCTCCTCAATTACTCTTAGGTATCTTTCATTTTGAAGCCCATGACCCAAATTTCAGTACTATTTGGGCACTTCTATCAATAATTATATCAATTAAGAAACAGTATAATTATCCTACCGAAACAAATGCATGTGCTTTTACATTAGTTTACTGATAGGTATGCAAACTCTTCAATTTGTCGGTAGAGGAGTTCGAAATCATAATCGGTTTGATTCAATCATTATACATAAAAATTTAAAAATTTGTAAAGAATATTGGCCACAAGACAGATAATTAGTTCTCCGATATCTCAAGAGCCATTTTCAGCAATAGATCCAATAAACTTATAAGGCTTAATTTGTTTAATTTATTGAGGTCAAGTTTATTGATAAATAGCAATGAAATAACATTGTTTTTTGATTTTAATCAACATTAAAACATCATTAATGAAAAATATTTCCAAAAAAAAACTGTAAGGAGAAGGTAAACACGCAACAACTGTTTCATATTCGTGAAAAGAAGTACTTTGCATCAGACCGCATACCATTATCAAGGTAAATAATAATTGTTCAAGGTAATTAAATCACAAACAAAGCATAAATATGTACATAAAACAGAGCCAATATAAAGGAGAATATGTATTACAAAGAACCGCGAATATAACTTCGCTTATTTCCTTTTATAAATCTATACTCGAGCCACTGAAATCAGAAATATCTAATTACACTTTTATCCTTTCCTTAGAATATCATTAAAAATTTATTACCTTTTTTTAAACACATTGAAATGTTTTACATAAATGAATGTATTTAGTCGTAAAATGAAAAAAAGAAAATCTACCTATTTACATATTACTCTATTTTGATTAATTCTTATATTTTTTTAAACAAAAGACACAAATTTTTAATTTTAATTTTCCGAAGATATATCCAAGACACTCCATCTCATTTTTATCCAAGGTTTAGGCTGTATTATGTAATTCTTACAACACTTACAATTTTCTTGTTCAATTAAGAATCGCAATTGCCATTTTGTTATCATGGTGAGAGATATCGTAAAACAATTAAGCATGTAGTTTAAAATTTTAAGAATTTCAATTTTTAAAATCGTAAAATCTTGCTAAAAGTCGTGATTCACAAAGCTTCAATTTTTAAGTAAAACACCTAAATTATAAATTCAAATTGTTCGTTTTAAATTAAAATTTTGAAAACAAAAATTATATAAATCCTAATTTTGTATTAGCTGAAGCTCCCATATTCCAATTTCCAAAAATCGCAACTCTCAACACAATGCTTCAGAATGCTTTACAAAGAATGACTTCTACGAGGAAGCACATGAAAATTTTTCAAATATACGCTAATTTTAAATAATATAATGTAAGATTTCGAGACGACCGGCCTTTAGTTGGATTTTTTATTACAATTATAAATCCTTGGTAAATGATGGAAATAGAAACCAAAAGAAAAATACGCCGACTCTTTAAACATGTCATGTATCACAAAATGCACTTAAGCATAAGCATGGGATGTGTATAATTAATCAGTCTCGACTCAAATTTTCTCACACATCGCATTATTACCAATATTTTATTGTTGTGAAGTCATTCCCACTTGTAGATCGGAAATATAATAAAGAAGAATCGACCGCATCTATATAATTTAATTAGAAACCTCCAGACAAAATTCGTAAGTTTCATAGGTTATCGTCGAATTATTGTATTATTACGATATCAGATATACGTCAATGTCAAAACATCTTAATAGGCAGCTAATTAAATTACTAGATCATTTAACAATTAATAATTAATTACGATAATAGATTTTGATCATTCAATTCATAAAAATTAAAGTTTTGACTAACAACAAAAAAGAATAATCTATACAGAGACAGTAGATTCTAGCAATCAACCACAATTACTAAATTTATTTGGTTGACTGATAACGCTCGCTTACCTATCTTTATTGACTCAATTTAAAGTAAATAAATTAATGTTGGAAGTTAACGTATATCACCTGATTTATTGTGCCACAATTATTTATATCACAGGTGCAGCTATTTTTTGTACAATTACGAATCGAATATTTTTAGAATAAATACTGGCAATACCGATTATGTGTATGTTTACTCATTTTAGAGCTCTTTATTATCACAATCCCGACCCTGAACCTTCATTATTTTCATTTTTTTTTTTGTTAGTTTTTTCAAAATTATCATGAAATAATTATAACATTATAAAGATTATTTATTATAATTGGATAATAAAATATTAATCATATTTAAAATTAAAAAATTGTTATTCTTATTTTATAGTTTGTTTCGATTCATAAAATACGTTAATAACAACACCATGTATTAGCATTATAATATACTAAGCAACTATAGTACATCGATTATGTATGTACATAGTGGGACTGGGACAGAGAATAGAACAAAAAATAACAAAATTTAATAAGAGAAGAATATTTCTTAGTCATCCTTGTGTGATGATGTTGATGAGGTTAAAAGAAAATTGTCTAGACTTCAGACTCACTAAAAACAATTCTTTTCACTAGATGGCAATTAGAATGTGTATGACCTAATTCTATATTTTAAATTGTATAAGATAAGGAAGAAGGCATCACTATAAAATTATAAGGTCGAGCTCTTAAACTACTAAAAAGTAGTCACAAGTTTTTAATTTTTTTTTTTTTTTTTTTTTGAAAGTTTTCTTATACCATTTTACATAATATTTTATAATAATTAAGTAAAACTTGTATATCACTTTTCCAGCTGATGTTAACCGCTTAAAAAAACGGTTAAAGTTTTGTTTTTAAAGTTGTAACCTCTCTTACGAACATCACATCATCCCCCGGTTTGCTTAAATTTCACACATAAGTCTTTTACAGTAGATTTCGCTACTGCGTATTTGTTAGCGAGTTGTTGGTTCGATAATCCGATGTTTCTATCCACATCAATTTTCGCTCTCTCAGGTCCAAAGATAATTGGGGAATTGTCGTATCTAAAAAATTAATTAACATATTTTTTTTTAATGTTTGTAAACCGAAATAAATCTAAACATACCAATTGATCAAGTTTATGAAAAAACATAAAGATTTATGCTTAAAAAATATCACAACAAAAACGTTCGGTTTATTTTGTCGCAATAAAATTTGAGGTCGGTTTATTAAACAAATTGTTATAAAATTTTACCGAAATTTAAATTGTTATTAGTATTTTATTTGCTAAATTAGAACAGCAATGCCTTATTGCCATTTATTCAGTTCCAATTTGGAATTCATCGAATTCGTATTGAATCGATGGTTTAACACCATGATTCAATCATAGACTTTTGCTTCTAGATTTCTTAGTGGTATGGGTGGCTCATGTAGAATTGGTAGACTATTTCATTTAACCAAAACCGAATTCCAATTCCAATTCCAATATAATAACACTTTTGTTTGTTATCTTATGATCAGTTGTCTAATTGTAATGAAAATTCTGAAAAACTAATTTAAAAAAAAAATGTCTTTGAACACATTCTTTGGATGGTCGCGATATGTACACTATGTAACGCTTTGTTAGAAACTTGTTTTGTCTTTTTAAATTTGTTACTGTATTTGTAATGAAAGGCGCTCAACATTCAATCATTCTGCTGAAATCGGAAAGCTAAATGACATATTTAAAATTAAAACTAACGTCGCTGAAAATTCATACAAAATTATCAATTATCATTACACCAGTGTGTAACGGATAACCTTGAATCTACGTCTGTTTACAAACGGTTCACTAAAAATACTGAATCTAAAAATGCTTCAGATAAAAAAAAAAATATTTTTATAGAACTTTCCATTACAAAAATTGAAAAGTGGGTTATGTTAGGAAAGGGATGAAAAATAATTTTCATGGTATAAAAGCGACCATAAGAAAAAAACAATCTAGCCCAAGCAAAAAATCGAAAATTGCGTTGTTCGTATTTGTAATAGATTATTTACTTGTTATTTCATCCATTTTTAAATTTTGAATTTGAATTTTTGAAATTAAACACAAGAAAATGTCCACTTTGATGACGATTGGAATAACATTTATACTTAGGTAGCGAAAGGCTCTATGGTGTGATTAAAGATTTTATATGCGCCGTATATAATACTCAACATAATATATTCATCACACAACATACACGATGATTGACATAAAAACAACAAAATTGTTTATGGCCGGAAAAATGATTTTGCGAAAATTAAGAGCGTTAATAGACAACAAAAATTTTGATATCAAAGAGTTAATGTTTGTCCAAGTTTAGGTTAAATTGTATTAGGATTACATACTAAATACTGAAACGTGTGTATGCGTAATAATGTACATACCTACAACCAAACATAAATTCCCATACTTTAAAAATAAGTTCGTTTTATTTAAATCAAATAAAAGCTAAAGTCACGCACATACATACGAGTATATAAAAGCTTTTCGTATTGAAAAATAAAAATTACATATTGAACACATTTTCTGGGGTATTTTCTAAACAGTGAAAAACATGTATTAGAGCACACGTAAATACATAACGTGTAATATTCAAACAATTTGAGGGTTTACATTTTTGTTGGCGACTGTAGGTTTTAGTTTAATTTCTTTACACGCCAAAGATATAAAATTGGGCAGACCTCATATTCATATTTGAAAAACTATTGTTGCACCCAAAATGATTAGTTCTTCGTAATATTGTTAACGTTTTTGATATTAAATTAAGTATAATATTAAAAAGAAATAAAAAAGACGAATTAAATCTGTAGTCACTTTTCTTAAAGAAAAACTGACTTCTTTACTTTTCATACCATAAAATTTTATCTTTTACATATTAAAATAAGCTTTAGTTTAATTTTTGCTGGTTTATATGTTTTGTATATCTTTGTGTATAAAATGGAAGATTATTGTGAATATTCGAAGAAATCATGAAGTATACTTGAGAACTGTCAACTGAAGTAGTAAAGAGTTTAAGAGAAAAATTATGGCCAATGGGACGGATTCTGTTATTTTATTCCCTGTTTCCTATAAGAATTTATATCTTATTTTTCGAATTAAATTCCAGGGCACCATTGACAAAAGGAAGTCGTGAAGCGGAACAAATCTCAATTTTTTAATTATTTTTAGTAAGAAACACAAAACAAAACCTATTAAACATGTACAAAATCTTTCAAGCCATGGTTATTGCACAGAATTTTTAATGCTTCTTTCTCAAGTAATTAATGAAAAATTAAATAAACAATATATTGATTACTTCATATCTGGTAGAGATAATAAAGAATATTTTTAAGTGCCATTTAACAAACAAGCAAGCCAATTCACTTACTAAACAGCAACAAATTTGAATTACCAATCTATCATTGTTATATGACCAAATGAAATCACAACTTATTTATAATTAAGCTTATCACATTTATAATATCTTCTTATTTCACAAAAGGTTTTCTTAAATGAAAAATATTTATTATTTTATAATTTATCGTTAAAATGACTTGAAGAAAAAGTTTCGGAAGTAAAAAGATTTTTAACATGAGATTAGCAAAAATTTAATCAATTTTAATAAAAAAGAAAAAAAAAATTAAAATATCAAAAGCAAAGCGAATTTAGACAAAGAGCAATCAATATTAATTATGCTGTTGATGTAATACATCAGCTAACATTACTTAAATGTTAAAACATTTGAAAATATAATTAGAAGAAGCTGACTTTCTACCTGTAAGATATATTTTTTTATTTTACGGCGATATCTGAAGAGGAATAAGAATAAATCTGAAACTCTCACAAAGCTCTAAGTAAACATGAGGCCGAAAGACACAAAAGGACTAAGACATTATTTAAGGCATACATTTTTTGATGAAGGCAAAACTACCAGGGTCATTTATTTTATAATTATTATTTAATCAAATTAAATTCATAAAATGGAAAAATTATTAAAATTCTTAAAGGATTGTCTAGTACTATCATAAAATTTAACAACTTGATAGCGTGATGCTAGTAAGTCTCACGTATGGCCTCACCTAAATTTGAATAATTTATTGATGACTATCGAATGGATATGCGGAATAAAAAGGCATCAATCTATTATACGAGTTAGCAATACTTACACATACATACATACATACAAGTAATGCAAATTTTGAGATTTATGCTGGAATCTAATTTAAAGGATGGTCACTCTCCCTAAAGTATTTTTCTTTTAAATCAATTATATAACTATGGACTAAACGATAAATAATTTCAATATCTATTAATCAATCCACCAATCTTCTTCAGTATTAAAACACACTAGATGTCGAATGAAATAGATATTTTTTAATTAAAACTATAATCTCAACAAATGTTTTCCAACCTCCAACTCTTTTAAGCTAACATAAATAAATTTCAATATCCCAGCAGTTTAATAAAAAAAATCGACTTGTAATTAAATTGTTTACACGTATTTCCCGAAAGTTTTCATTAAAACAAACAATATATCAAGAAGCCTATTCGTAATAGGTGGCGGATGGAGTTATCAACGTCTAAAATTAGAAACTTCAAAATTTGAAGTGATTACTTGCTATAAAACCGACCTAAGTCACTTATAGCAGAGTCTGTCATTTATATCAGTTCATTCTTCTATAATTAAATAAAACGTTCATGTTTTTTCAAAATGAACTTGATTAAATACATAAATAATTTTAGTCATAGACGGGCAAATTAATTGATAAAATATGGATGGTAACTTACTTCGGTCGGTATTTTTAATTAAAATTACTTTGCAGATAATTTTTAATAACTAAATTTAATGAAGAATTGTATGTTTTACAAATTTCATTCAAGTCTCAAATGCGGTGGACCGTGCGGTCCGAATTAGGTAGCAGCTTGTGCAGTTGAAAGATAAACAATGTTCTAGACGCTGTGAAATTGGGTATGACTGTTCACACGGCCAATAATACCTTTGAAGTGACTACAACTGCATTAAATGCTTAAACATTAAAAAAAAACTAAATGCCGATAAAGGAAAGAGCAACAAATATTTTGCCAACAGAAAGTTCTTTGTTCTTGGGTGAGGACCAAAAGCCAACAATTGGATTCCTCATACCAACAGAAATTTTATTGAACTTAGAACATTCAACATACATTTTACAAAATCGTAAATATCTATCACATGCGATAACAGGGACCGGATTTTGCACAAAAGGTGAAAGCGAGTTTGTGTTTTTCCAATAATGCATTTTTCACAGTTCACTCATTTGATATCGCTTTTTCTATGGCGATCTCAGACAGTTATATTAATAAGCATGAACGTCCTTCCCTCTCTTTTCCTCCATGCAGCTTAGAAAGCCATTTTATTCTAGCTAGATGAAATCACACTAAAAAAGCGACATCAAATGATTAAAACAGAGAAAAAATTTATTCTTGGAGAAAAAAATGAACTCGCCTTCGCCTTTTGCGTAAAATTCAGCCCAGAGTAGTTTAAAATTGTTCAAACTATAAAAACTGAACCCGAAACTTATATACGTTCTATACCGACCTTAAATTTGTCTAATTCAGTTTCAATTAATTCTTGATTCCCTTCCAAATGTACAACACGTAGTGACTGTGATAATTTGGTTGCATACAAAATAATGTCATAATTATTACAGCTTTGGACACGTCCTAAAACAGTTTACCTAAAAGAACTTACCTAAAGACATTTTGTCTAAAACAATTTTTAGATGAACTATTGTTTGTTCAATCTTGTGGCGGAACATGAATAAAATGATGTGAAATTGCAACATTTTGTATGTTAACTTATTGAACACTTACAAAAAAATACTACCTGTTACAAATTATTTCTTCTTCGTACAAAGTGTATTTGACTTAAAGTGCTCAATTTTTTAGAATATAAGAACTAAATTTCGTTTGATAAAATGAGATTAAAACTAAAGTTGGTTTCACATAAAACGCTATAGGTAAATTTCGCCTTTACCGAAAAAAAGGTGGTGACACTGGTAAACTTTTTATTTTGAAAAGACAACGTGAAACGTCGATTTTAGGGTTTGTATCCCTGGTTTAATCTGTTTATTCGTAGCCAAATTAATTTTAGATCAATTGTTTTAATTTTTTTATTTTAGCTCAATGTATCAGCGACGCATGCCAAACGAATAAAAATTTATTTTATAAACTTTAGGCTGCGAACCAATTCCCGGGTAAACAATCCTTAAGACAAAAGTCAAATTTAAGGATCCATTTTGTTTTGAAAATACTCATTTTGTTATTTTTTGCCTACTATAATGATTTTTCAGGGTTGCATCTCAACTGTTTTCAAGATAACTTCATCTCCAAAATTTCGTTGAATCTAAATAACGCATGAAACAAAATATACTACTTTTCGCGCTGAAAGACCTTTTATTAATACAATTTAGTGAGGACACATAACTTTTTTGAAAACTTTTTTGATGGTTTTTGGGGCCAAGAAGAGCTGCATTTGAATAATGACTCATATTATGTAACTATGTAGTACTGTCGTCATTGCACTACTGACTATCGAAATAAATTATTTAGTTTATCGAAATGTTTATAAAACATAAAATTTAAATTATATGTTTTACAGATTAGCGATTTAAACAAAACCATATATTTTTTTAAATTATGTGTGTTCCTTCACACAACTATATAAATCGCTTAGTTTGTTAAAATAAAGCAAATATGGTGGGTGACTGATAACAAAAAGCAGCTAAATTTTATAAAAGGTAACTACGTTAGTAATTACAAAATTAAAAATAATAATAAATTAAATACATACACGAGTATTTAATAATTTACTTGAATTAAAGTGTTGTTTCTAATTAGTTACATACCATTTAAATTTAGAGACGTTTATTAAATATTTACATATAGGGAATAAAATACAAATCAAATATGAATGTAAGGGGAAAGTATGATATTTATGAGCGGAAGAGATGAGTCCCAATTTTTTTTTTGTAGAAATTTATAAATTAAATTGTATATTTTCCAGCCTCTATGGAAGTACAATTATATACATCTTCTACCAACCGTATTTAAAGCAAGAGGTATTAAATTAACTCCTACCGAACGGTGTTAGACATTACACATCAATAAAATAATAGAATTATCGTAAAAGTATTTAAAGTTTATGTACCCTATCTAACAAAATAATTCACACCCCAGCCCTTTGCATACAATTTCAAGAAAAAAATGTTTCAACAATGTCAAGTAAAAAATCCAAAAATATATATTTATTACATTGTTTTCGTCGTTTTATATATTACAATCAAATAAATATATATTTTTGAATTTTTTTACTTGACATTGTTCTAATATTTTTGCTTCAAATTGTTTGCAGAAGGCTGGGGTGTGAATAATTTTGTTAGATAGTGTTTAATATAGAAACAGAACAGGAGGAATTTTGCCATTGTTTTGTTACAAACAGATTATGTACCAAAAAAATAACGAGCGAGTTCAAGCTCAACTAGCAAAAGAATTTTGTAAAAACTTTTCTATTAAATCATTTCAAGCCTTTTTTATGGGCCTCAGAAACCAATGTAGATAGACGGCTGTCAATAGGTTATTCTATTTTGGATTTGGAGGACGAACCTGACCGACATTAATTGTTAAATTAAAAACTGAAATTTATAATTTATTTGTTGACAAAGAGAAATACAAACAACTATATTTCAGTATAGCCATGGCTTGGTGAGCTTGAGCAAAGTACAGTTCTGTTAAGTTAATCATCCAAACCTGCTCTGTTGTTGATGATATTTAGACTTTTGTGAATGGTCATGACAAACCCGGTGAACAGAGCAAAGTGACATCGTTGATTTGATCAGATTGAACTAAATGAAATAAGGCAGTTCTATTAGACATAGGTACTACCTTGACTGTAAAAGCATAGCAGCTGGAAAGACGGTAGCATATCTCCCTGTGGCTTCTTCCATGCGCGCATCTTTAGAAAGTACATTCGAATCTGTTTACCACTTTTATAATTTTTTGTTTCCTATAAATCCCGCATAACCGAACTCAGCAACGGTATGAGCAATACTAAACATAGCATACCGATTAAACAATTTCAAAATTATTATTTTGAATCAATGTATAAGTGCAAAACCAATAAAAATGTTTATACCAAGCTGTATTGTTTCTATGACGCACGCATTTCTATAAGTGTTCAAGTGTTAAAATCGAAGGATGTAAGGATTAAGCCTGAATTCCATTGCGAATAAAAGTTTGTCAGTCAAAATAAAGGGAGATAAAAATATAAAGTCGATGGTTGTGTGAAAGAAACACAAAACGAAGTCAGTCAAGATTTTACTTACATCAAATGTGTGTTTGTATTAGTGGATCGCCATAATTATGGTCAAAAATTATCAAAATCGAAGTCATTTTATGGTTATGCAACTAATATACGCACACAAATTTTTTGTACGAACGCAAATTTTTTTCCGCACACTAAGTTAATTAAAAGTTTGTTATTTTTATAGTAAGTGTCATAATTTTTTTTGGTGGTTGCTTCTAAAATAGCTGTGGTAATAAAAAAATATAAAGTTTGTGTACGGTTAAATTGTGATAAATTGGGATCAATTGTGATAATATCGCTAAATACTATTATTGGCGATTTAATAAAGTAATCGTTTTTTTTTTTAAATAAGTAAATTGGTGATGAAAAAGCCAAATTAAAACTCCAAGTGATAACCAAAAATTTATTATTTTTAATTTGTAATTTGTTGCTGTCGCTGTCAAAATTTATCAAGATATTTGTGCTATAAAAAAAATAAAAAAAACATGCTTTATCTTTGTCACTCCAATGGATTTTTTTTTTTGTCTTCTTTCGACTTGAAGTCAGTTCAGTCAATTATTCACAGTGGAATTCAGGCTTGATACTGGGTTACGACACTAATACCTACAGAAATAGTAGGTTTTATTTTGTGTTTGTATCGCAATAGTACGGCTTCTATAAAAATTTTTGGTGGTTTTGACAAGTGCCATTTTCACAGCCCGCCGCTAAGATGAATAATATTTAATATTTGAAGTATGCGTGTAATTTGTCTTTGTTCAAATGTATTTTCATTTTCATTTTGTGACTTTCCATTTTAATCGGACGGAAATTGTAATTCGAATTATGTAGTATGCAAGTTCGTTGCATGTTGTGTTCTTTTTTCTCGTATATAATTTGCAATTCCGCTTATACCGATTTTCCGTTCCTTTTTTTACATGAAATTTTTGATTTACCCCGCTACAGTATATTATATAACAAGTGAAAAAAACGAGTCATTACAATACGAAAGTGAAATTTGAGTATTGCAATTACACGTTTTCACACGAGTTATACACGCTATTTTTTCTATGATACGATATTCCTGTAATATTTATAAATAATTAGCAACATAAAATATAACAAACTTGTACGGGTCAACAAAACTAATAACTGAGAAATCGTTGTGCAATGAAATTACAACACGATTTGTACAAAGCATCCTTTTCTTATACAATTTAAATTCAAAAATCTTCATCGAAAGCATATAGATTACTGCACTATCGTAGAAAAAAGATGTTTTCACATCAAAATTTAAACCGCATTATATTCCACATGCAAATCTAATTCAGATAATAGAAATGTAGTAAAAAATCTGTTGATTAATGTGTACAACTTGTGTGCAGGTAGAATAATTGTGATCGATAAGCCAAGCAAACCATTAAAAACTATAAATAAGACATTAAATTAAAATTTCGTTACGCTATGAATACTAAATTTAAAAACAACGTTTAATTATAAATTAACTTAGTAACTAATTTAAATATCCCTAACCCAAGTCCACTACTATACCTTGAAATATTGTTAATGGTTATTATATTTAGTATAAGGTACAAAGAGAAGAATTTATCGAAATATGATCTCAAACACAATGTTTAAGCAATAAGCAACTAGCCAAAAAACTTTATCGATAGTTTTGTATGATGTATAATTCCATAATCATTATAATTATTATTTAACCTTGACTGAATTCTTACTCGTATATACATATAAGTTCGAGGGCGGTTTAATGAGTCAGTGACTTTTGAAATGAAAGATTTTGGTTTTATTAAAATTCGAATTATTAACTTTATTGCCCGAAATATTCCGTTTTTCAAAGTTAATCAAAGTTTAAGCTCAAAAAGATCAAAGTTTAAGCTTAAAAAAAATAATATGTATCGTTTGTGTGTTGTGTGGAACAACACGTGTGGCGTTCATGTGTTTTAGCCTTTACTTAATGTATTGTATTTACGTATGATGATAAGATGGTAAGACGGTGTGATGGTATGATGGTACGGTATTATGACGTTTTGATGGAATATTTGTAGTATGAATCATTCCTTCATAATTTTAATGGTATGATGTTATGATGGTACGAGTAATGGAGTAATGAGGGTCTCATCGCAAGGCAATTCTATCTCACAAGTTCAAATTCAATATTTACGTCTTGGGCACACAGCCTCATACAAAAATTACCAATTAACACTGACAACAAAGTATTACGCAATACTCTATCCAACAGATTGGCAGTACAATATCCTTCTCATTGGGTCTTCTAAGTATGTGGCTACGTAAAACAGAACGCACTTTCATGCTGTGGTTTTCAATGATTCCCACTAATACGCCATTGGAAGTATAGTTGGCAGTAATTTTAACAAAGGTTGCATATTCAAGGGCTGATAATCTCTTTGCTTAAAATTGAAAAATACGAAAAATACTAGGCCATATTCCGGGATTCAAAATTTCATGTTATGTTGTTATTTTTGTCCCTTCAAGACAAATTCAAACAACAAGCGAATTATGCATGAATTTTATTCCCCTGTTATCCATGTTATTGGATATTATATTTTTGTTATTACGCCAGTTCCGCGCTTTCTATCAGAATTTGCATTGAAAAATCAAAAATAATATAACATAAAATTCCAAGTCCCTGAATAAGGCCTATTATGGTAACTAAAAAGCAATGACTTAAAAGATTAAATACATTTTTAGAATATGGCTGAAATATTTTTTCCATTCAAAGACTTTCACCCGCTAAAGTTGATATTTTGGAAATTAAACAAATATTTCATAATATTTCCCCGAGTAACACCCCGGCAATACACTTCATCCAACTATTATCCAACTTTTTTTCCAAACATTGCTGTGAAGTGGTTACTCGTTCGCATTTTTCATCGATAGTGAGCGAACATCCATCTTACTTTAGGCATTCTTATATGCAAATGTTCATGCAAGTAGTATAGAAAATATACGTTCTTTTGAAATGATTACGATGTCACCTCATGTCACGATGTGTGGTAACCTCTTTTGGGTTCATTATCAAACACACTTGTGCGACTACGTTTAACCCTAAAACGGTGTTTTGGAAATACAGTTCCCCTTAAAATCAAATCAATCAAAATTAAACTCTCAATTATATTTAGAAGCATTACATTTAGGAGCATATATAATTTTATAAATAAACAAAGTACACAAAACTCAAAATCAGTAAAAAAATGTCATTATCCCTACATTTAATGAAAATTAACATTGAGGAATGATATACCCCATAACACGGATTTGAGTTATAAAACATACACACGGGTCTAATGTTAAATTCACCAACTCAAAAACGGACAGTTTCATAGGATCGTGTAAACTTGCCCAAGGTTAGATCCATTTTCTTGTTTGTGAAATGCAAACTAAATAACAGATCGACTGGAAAATGGAAATGGCTCCTAATAAAAGATTCTCTTTTCGAAATTTAATAATGATAACTCTTTACAGCGCCATCTATGTATATCAATACAGGAAAATTTTCAGCCCACGAAGTATACATATTTGAGACTTTTGTCGATACTAGCTATATCGATTTTGTTTCTAAATTCTTTCTTCAAAATGTTTTCCAACCGTAAAAACAAAAGACGGCAAAGGAAAGAAGAAAAAACAAATTTTACTTGGCTTTGCTTTTTCAGCTTGATTAGATTAGGGTTTGAAATTCTTACCATAATTTTTATCTTTGATTAAGTTTGAAAATCTGTTAACATAGTAAAATCATTATTTGATAGGTGACAACAAACACAACACAGATTCTAATAAACCCAATTGAGACACAAAAGAAATATGCTCTTACATACCTACACATATGATACAAGCGAAGATATCGTGAACTGAAAACTATTTCTATTACATGTCAAAGAAAATTGATTTACGCATATTATCTAATCATACACCAAAAAAGATTGAAAAATCGAATAAGAGCTAAATGGCCAAACTTGATCTCGAACAAGTCCTATAATATAAATATAAATAAAATATTCAGAGAAAACAAAGAAAGACATGCACACCAACCCATGATTATGATTTTCTAGATTACAAATACAAAAATTTTAAAAAAAAATTTTTTTTGATTGCTTGAAATTCGTTGTACATAAATCGAATCATTGTAAAAGAATCCACATATCTCCGAAAATAAAATTGTCAATATTTCACCAGAAATTTTCGCTTAATCATCAAACACTCAAATATGACCTATCCTAATTAAAATTAAACTCTTTAAAAAAATATATAAACAAAGCGAAAGCGTGGTTCGGTGAGCAGAGATTAAAAATTCTTATGAATTTCTTATGAGTTTTATTTTTGTTTTATTAGAGGGGAACAATTTTATGTTTTACTTTAGTAAGGTAGTAAACGCAAGTATGTATAGTGGAAATATTTTCTACACTTTTATCTATACAATAATAAATGACTCATCTTACATATCACAAACAAACAAAGTAGTTTGTGTGTAATTTAAACTCTAGATTGCTATTTGAGATTTAACTACATTTATATATGTACGTATTTTTATTTAATTGAATAATTTGCATATATCCACTACAGTTGTGTACTTTTATCTGTATGGAAAATTTAATAAAATGTCGGACAATACAGAATCTGATCAATTCAATGAAAATAGGGTGATTATTTCATGTATTATTATAAGAGTATGTAGCACATGTAAGTATTCTATAAATAATCTCGAGATTAAAATATAATTTTAAATTTAATTCAATTGTTCATTATTTTGAGTGACAATTTACGAGTGTATGTAATTATGTATAATTTATATGGGGCAGAGATGCGCAAAATTCTTTAGCATACAAACAAGAAACAACATACAAAATCATTACACAATGTTGGTTATGGCTTGTGACATCGTCATCCACACAGTAATTATAAGCGATTTCAAAGGTTTGTATATTCTTTCTTTCTTTTCATCACTTAATTTCTGCAATTGCAAGTAATAAATTGAATAAAGAGTCATTTTTAACGTAAATTTCTTTTACTTATTTCTACACGCTTTAAAAACTGCCAGTTGCATTGACAACATGAATTATAAATAGTTACATACTTAGTTGATAAATTAACTTCTAATATTAGGCAGTGTATTCCTTCTACTAGAGTCCTAGATGGTTTACAATATTTAAAGAAACCGAATCTTGTACAACAGAGAATTACCTTCGTCTAGTTTTGGTTTATGAGTCAAATAAAATAGCACTTCAAAAATTGTATTATTGGAATTATTACCAATCAATTTATTTAATAAAGAGGAAAATGTAACTGCAATATAAATCACATACATATAAATTAACTATGAGAAAATGCAGATTTGTTCTTTTTCTTTTTTGTATTTACTTAAACGCTTTTCCCGAAACAAAAAAATGAGATTTGTTTCTTTTTATTGTTTAGGTAATAAATTGGAATGGATTTACCCATAAAATATAAAAAATAGGAGTATTTTATTACTGTTTTTGTAATAAGTGTTTATATACCAGTTAGCCTTTCCATAATAAGGCAAAAAAGTTAATTTTAGTTTTGATGTATGTTTATGAGTATAAAATCTTTGGTTTGTGGCTTACTAATATAATATGTTTCCAAACTACATGAACTGTTGAAATTACACCAAAAACAGGAAAACTTACGAATTTACTTTGTTTCATCTCTTAAGTGCTCAAAGTGCCTTCCATCGAAGTTACAAAATGTACGATCCTTAAACTTACTACCAACACCATGACATACTTTCTTTAGCAATACGTAATTTTCGGTTAGCAGCTTCCATACTTAAATATAAATAAATTAACACAATTTCTTAATTATAAAATTTTGTGTAAAATATCATGTGTGTACGTTTGATGAAAATTCGCAATAATTATCTCGTAAATAGGTTCAATTGTTTTATCGCAGGATTACAGAATAAATCTAAGAAAAAACTTGAAAATGTATTCAAAATTAGCCCAATTTTCACGAGCATGATTTGTAAACATACACTTGAAAATTGAGAAAATCAAAATATTTAGCTCTTTAAAAACAAAAAAAAAAATGTCTATTTATATATTGCGAAAAAACCCGTAATGAAATGTAATATATAAATCAATTTCCATTTATTTTTTGATTTCTGAAAAATTTACATTCTTAAAATGAAAACACCACAGAGAAAAACCGACAGGAAAAATTTATTACATAAGTATTATTATTTGAATTATAATTATTTACTTCTGTTTAATAATAGATTTGCGAAGTTGAAGTAAGTACATAAGAGGTAATATAAATGTTCAAAATGTTACGTTTCGAACCTACTGTACATTGAAATTGTCCATCTTTTTGTGTTATGTATATGTACACAAAATATCGGAACCATTGTCGGAGTCGAGATATAAAATGAAAACCAAATAATGTTTACAATTAAAAAATAAATATAAAATTCGACAGCTTATGTATAAATAGTAGTTTAAGACCACAAATTGACTTTGAAAATGATAAAACGGGTAGTGACTTTTATAAATTAATTTTATGAATGATGACCTGATTATAAAATTCGTGCCCCTCTTATATACTCAACTATTTTAAATTAACAAATAGAAATTTGCTTTTTATGTCCGGAAACCTTTTTGTCTTTTATTAAGGACCCAATTCGAAAACTCGAAATAATTTTCAAAATCACCCTCGTAAATTTCTAAATTATAGAAGGAACAGACAGAATAGAAGAAAAGGACAATAGAGGATTTACATTGAAAAGGGCCAATGCAATTTTTTCGCAATAAAGCGTAAATCTGTCACACTTATGTCATGCCATTCTGGTGCATAAAACTTATCTAGATCAAAAAGAAACTGAACTAATTTATTTTCCATTATGTAGAGTTTTCCAAAATTGCAAATATACTTGAAGTGTAATATAGCAAAATGATTTGTAGTATTTTTACATCAGAAAAATATTATTATTTTTCTATGACATTTAAATATGATAATGTAATACAGGCCATAGAGATCATTATCAATTGGTACTTTTGAGTCAAGAACCCTGGTTAATGTGCCAAATTAAATCAAAATTAAACTAAATTATTCTTAAAATCTTAATAATTTAATAATAGGCAGGAATAAATGTGGATAGTAGTAGATCAACAGATACATACATAATAGGCTTCTGAGACGTTAAAATTCATGTTATTTTTTTTCGCCGCTTCCCATTTGAATTTGTACTAAAAAAACAAAAATAACATAACATGACATAAAATTTTGGGGTGCAGAATCGGGTCTAATATTAGTGACTTTCCAATCGACCACCGCAAGTACTTATAAGCACTTATGGTTCATGTCTTTGCCAGATTAACTAAAGAAAATCTAACAAAGACATGAACCATAAGTGCTTATAAATAGGGGAACATGTTCAACAGTGACACACCATAGACTGTGACACACGCCAAATTTCCCCATCCACGTAACTTTTTTTTTTTGGTTCAAATTACTTTCGGAGGATGCGAAAGTAAATTTAACCAATAAAAAAAAAATTACGGAGGCGGAGAAATTTGCCGTATTTCACAGTTTATGGTGTGTCCCTGTTGAACATGTTCCTCTACTTGCGGTGGTCGACTAGAAAGCCAGTATTATGTGTGTTTGTTAGATACTTCTCGTTCTCGCAAATCAATATCTGCAATGCACCAAAAGAGGACAACATATATAAATTTGTAGGAGATTGTATGTACATACTTATTTGAAGATGAGCAGTAATTGCTCGAAACATCTTATTTGTCAGATACATTTCATCTTTATTTCAAAAATATGGTTTTAGATTGGGTTTATGTAATTTACAAAAAATTATATCGTAAAAATTATCTAGAGTATCATGCAAATAGTTCAAAAGAATTTCAGTTGATCGAAAGAATCAATTGGATCCAAATTATCAATTCGGTACAAAGTAACAACTCAATGTGAAGAGAAAACGTAAACTCATTTAGTTTGATGGATTGAAAATATTGGTTTGTGAGAATGAGAAGCATTTAGGTACAAATTTATTAAAATTGACAGATGAATACATTAATAGGTATAAATATCGTCGTTTCAATTCCACACTGTAGCAACTACACTTGAGAACAAATCGAAAAAATCGAGCTTTAAAGTTCGAAGTACATATAATGTTATTATTTAAACTTTTACTGGCTATCAGTGAAATAGAAATTGATAAAACCGGATTATAGTAACGGGATCTTCTTATTTTCAAACCAAAAATAGAAAAGAGCGTCTCCGTATTAATGCAAATCAATACATAACTAATTTTTCTGAAAAATGTTAGACGTAACAGTATGATTCTGAGGTGACGACATAGTCTATTTACCTATATTTTAATATAATTCACTCATTCTCGATTTCTCGCAAAACATATTATATAAGGAAGTAAACCATACCAAACCAATGTTTTGGTTGTATTCCGTTCGAGCATCGGACGTATGAGTTGATAGTTTTTACCTGATACTTCGAAACTTTTGAGTATCAAGTTAAAACTATTCGGCTCGACACAGTTCAAACATCACTAACGTCAAAGGATTGTCACCGAATGCTATTGCTGTTGACGATGGTGGCCCTCATATTCCATTAGATCAACAATATCTCATCAATCAGGTGAAGATGGAATACAACTGAATATTATAAAAATGTTAAAAATTCTAATTCTTTAACTGCGCTAAATATAATTATCAAAAATCAGTGTTCAATACTCCTTATCCTTAGCGAAAGAAATACTCGTCGTACAAATTTAAATTTTAAAGACAAATTTAAACACTCACTCTAAAAATGACAACTAAATTGAAAAGTAACCTCGAGAGGAAAGTTTTTGTTAGGTGGTGAACAACTTTAATGATGCACACAGTCTTAAAGGGGTAACTAGCGAATCAGTATGAAGCCTTAACGCATCGCCCCACGCACAATCGGCAAACCGGCATTTCAAAGAATTTTAATAAAATTTTTTAAAATTTAGTCAAGAACTGGATTTGACGGTTCTTTGAAATGCCGGTTTGCCAATTGTGTATGGGTCAATGCTTTCACAGAATTTAAATAAATTATTTCCTTACAGAATACATATTTGATATATCGGCTACCGAATCCGTAACAATTGGCAAAATTATTTAAAACCCAGGAATTTGGCATTCCATTTGCGACATGTGTATTTACGTTTTCGTATACGGGGAATTTTTTCACCTGCTTATACCCATTCGGAAGTATTCCATTAGTATCGAAAAAATTCATAAAATTTAAAAATTCCATAGCGAATTCAAGAATAAAGGAATTTAAATTTCCGAACGTTTTTATTAATTTTGACAGATGTCCTGTGTTGTAGAAAATGGTTGCGGAATTCGAGAATAGAGCCCCAGTTAATGTTAAAAATGTTAAATAGGATTAAATCCAGATGAGGTAACCGAAATTTTAGTTGACATCGATAAATTATTAATTACCTTCCACAATCGATTTCATATGTAGACTATGAAGCGTGTTATTATAGTACATAGTCGTACTGAATACGTTATTTCTCAACACAATTTCGGGGTGAATTACCCTTTACACGCAAGAATATTTATAATGCCAATAAAATCACAACAGGGTATAAGGGTGTATATTTATCAATTAGATTTAGCCATATAGCTACATAGATTATTATGGGCTACCTACATCATCCCAAATTAGTAAAGTATTATAATCAAACTTCTTACATGTACTGTCTGTCATACACAAGCCTAAAGGCTTCATAGTTCTACATAATATATTGATGTAAATATTTCGATGAAAATACCCAATAATTCTAGTTTAAATAGAATATTTCGAATATTTCCAGCGTAATTGAAAACAGTTATACCTGTTTAATAATTTATTTCGAATAATTCCAATATTGAAATAATAGAGAGAAGGGAAATTGATCAATCCACTTGAATAAAATTAAATTAGGCTCACAGCGGTATGATGATTTTATATTACCTACTTACATAAGTAAATAGGTACTTATAAATAAATTTTTTGTAAGTAAATTTGATATTTTAAAGCCATATTCACCTTTTACCAATATTTATTTTGAAGTATCAATCTATGATATTATAATCCCACAACACTTTACTCAATTTTCCTGATATTTTTTTTTTTAACTTTTGAACACAAAATTATATAAAAACTACACAATATTCCTTATTTTAAGAGAATTTTCATTCAAAACTTGTATATTTTTCATTTTACATAAATATTTTTAATTTATAACTTTGTAAAAAAAAAAATTCACAGCAGATAAAAAACAACAAAAACAAATTTGTTGTTTTTTTTAATGCAAGAAAACGGAATTTTATGTTTATTGTACAGAAAAAAAATAAGATTATTAAATAATTAGGACTTTGGAGTTTATGTTAATTCATTTTACTATGTAAAATAGTTCAGAAAAAGTGCGCGGCTATCGAACAATTTTAACTTTTCAAAAAATTTTTAACAAACAAAAACTAAACACTACAGCAAAATTATTTAAATCGACACAATCCAAAACATCAAAAACATATCACAGAGACTGACAGATAAAAAAAAGAAAAGTGAAAAGTTTTTAGATGCCATGCACTGTACTGTAAATAAAGGCTTGCCAGATGGAAAACGAAAATAAGTGAACGCAACCAACTGATACATTGGATTCTTGTCCTATAAACAAAAAAAATATTCCAATTGCCCGTACAAACATAAACCCGAACAATTTGGCGGTTTATCGCTGAAAATCGCCACATGATACAATACAAAAACGACAGATAAATGAATAAATAAATACAAATGTACATTAAAATTTTAATTGATAATCTTCTTTGCGCATCATAAATCAACAAAACTTTTGACAGCTGCAAAAACACAAAGAGGTGAAGTCAGCTTGCTACCGTCAAATATGCGTCAAACAGAACGCGTTCGTTCGCAAATTTTGAGCGTGCTGGAGATGTACATAAACTCGAAATCAATGTAAATATCTGAAGTCGATTTTTTACTCTTATTTCCGAGCTCTGAATAATCAAATCTAATTTTTTTGTGTATAGACATTTTTCCCTAAAAATAAATTTGATAAATTGGCGATCCGTAGGCTAAATAAATAAAAATTAATGTTGTAGAAAAATTATAAGTGAATTATTTGAATAATTAGATTGGTTTAAGAGCGTAAATTACATCACCACCTGCACCATGCTTAGACTGTGAAAAACCGACAACATTAATAAATCTGCAGATATTTCATTCCATGTTTTGATCGAAGTTTTTTGATATTTCCGTTTGACATTTCCAGGAATATCCGACTGTTGCTATATTACTTTGGTAAATTTTCAATGAACAACAATTTAAAACAAACAAAAATTTAATTTTACGTAAAACAAAACTAATTTTTAGTACAACATGTAAACCAAATAAATAAAATTTGGTTGCTATTGCTTTGGGCAATTTTAAAATAGATAAGACAACCAGAATTTCTTAGAACCAAAACAATTCGCTTGAGTTTCCAATCAGTTCAATGTGGAGTTCGATTGGGCAAAATAAATCAATTTACTGTTATAACGCGTACGATTGGGCAGAATAAATCATGTATCTTTTGATTTAAATCAATTTTGGCAAAAAAAAAATGTCAATCACAATTGTGACAGTTCAAGACGTCAAAAAATTCGTCATTTCAATCACTCCGGAATTTTTACGAGTTCGTTATTTATTAATAAATAAGTTGAGTTATTAAATTAATTTTTGTGACCAAATCTGTGTAATTTTGTGCATAATCAAACTATAGATTTACTGACGGTTAGCTTAACCTCAAAAACAAATCACATACATGCTGCTTATGCGTACGATTGGGCACCAAAAACTTGTTTTTTTTATGCCCAATCCAACTCGACATAATATAAATGCACTCAAACTTTTTTAAATTTTTTCATTTAGATCCATCTATAAGTAGTCGCAGCAACTAAATCATAATTCTCAATTTACATAAGTACTAAAGTAATCTACCGCTCGCAACCATCAAATTTGACACATTACGTTGCCCAATAGAAAATCGACAAGTTTTTTTTTTTAAACAATAGGCAAACTCTAGAGTTTAGGCTGAAAATCAAATCAGCACTCCACTCAGCAGCAAAGGCCTAGTAAATATTATCCACCGGGTAAATAATTACAAAAGATTCATATTATTCCTAATTTAATTGTAATTTTTATTTATTAATTCATAAATTAATATTTTATATCAATTTTGTATTGTGTGACAATTTTGACTGCTGATGACGTAAAATTCTAAAATTTATAATAAATCCAGGAATTCAAGAGACAGGTAAATTAGTTTGTTTTGTCATTTATAATTGTTTATATAAGCTTTTACTAAAATTGTAGGAAAATCATGAAGTATTTAAGTTATTTAGTGTTTGTTGCGGTTTTTTCATCATCGGCAATTGCATTTAAAGAAGAGGACTGTGAAGGTATGTAAAATAAAATGTTCTAGATAATAAAATTCATGGTTTTATCTATTTTTGATTAGATTTAGTCAAAATCATTAGAATTGTTAATTTTTTCATTCATAAAATGGTGTATAAAATTGTTATGTTAAACGTGTCTGTGACTAAAATCGTGGATTTGCAAAAGGAGTTCCGCGTACCAATTTAATATTTATTTTAAATTTTATTTCGTAGTTTGTATAAAGACTGTTCGAAAATTTGGAGAATCACTCGACGAAGCTACAAAGAAAGATCCAAAACAAATAGAAGATAAATTTAGGGATTTTTGTAAGGTGTCTAAAGGAAAAGAAAATCGATTTGTAAGTCTTGTAAAGTTTGTTCTATTTAATTGAGATACTAATCGTTTCTAGCTTTCTAGTGTTACTATTTAGGTGGTCTAGAAGAATCAGCAACTGGAATTCTCGGTGAAATTTCAAAACCTTTAAGCTGGTCGATGCCTGCAGAAAGAATCTGCGAGAAACTAAAGAAAAAAGACGCTCAAATCTGTGATCTCCGGTACGACAAGCAAATCGATTTGAATACTGTTGATTTGAAAAAACTCAAAGTACGGGATTTAAAAAAAATCCTCAACGATTGGGACGAAACCTGCGAAGGATGTATCGAGAAGACAGATTTTATAAATCGAATAGAACAGCTGAAGCCACAGTATACCCGAACTGAATTGTAATTCCGAATGTTTGATGCGTGATTTTTTCTTTTTGTTTGATCTTAAGATTACATTTATCTCTAGAATCACTTACCCCATTTTGAGAAACTGAATGAATTTAAGTTAATTTTTTAATTTATAATTATTTTTATATGGCATTATAATAAATTACAATTACATATTAAGATAAAAAAATTTTGAGAAAACAAAGAAAAATTCTAAATTATTTAATGAAATTTGATGTTTGCAATTTATCACGGTGTTTTTTAAAACGATAAATCAGTTACACTTACACAAACGAACGTTTAGTGAAAATATTTAGCAAAAATGTGTCCAAAATGGAGAAGTATATAATAATACATCCTCAGATTTTAATCCAACTAATAGAATGGGTCTAAAGGCATTGCCCCAACTTTGGGGCATTGTCAAACGGAATTACCGACAAAATTGTTTGATTTTCAATATCAATATTATTAAAAAATAGTTCGAATTTATACGTTCCACCATATTCGTAGAAAATTTTATTAAAATTGATTTAATTTCATTCAAAAAATCCCAATTTTATATTTCGAAGGACGGATTTTGGCTTGACGGCCGGCAAAACATAAAATTGGGGTTTTTTGAATGAAATTAAATTCATTTTAATAAAATTTTCTTAGAATAAGGTGGAACTTATAGTATATTTCATATTGCAAAGTAAAGCAACTTAGCCAAAAATTGGGTTTGACGGTTTTAAATGCCAGTTTTCCGTTTTGCCTTAACCACAGAATACAACCCAGTTAATCTTTCTTCTGTGCCTTAACTATCTAATACAATCTGAGTGTATAAAGCTTCAATCAGCGAAATATAAGCAGGTCAAAACAAAATAAAAACAATGGAAAACAATAATTTAATATCATCCTTTGGATTTTTTTTTACAATTCCTCAAAAACAAATTGTTTTAGAAACGCTACAAAATTATTGCGTTTGGGTATCAAAAAATCTAAATTGCATGTAAATCAATAGAAGTTTTCCACGATATTTTGATTTAAAGCAATTGTTTCCTATTTTTTTTATATATGCAGTTTTCGATTCGCGATTGATTCACTCCCGCGGATTCTATAATCGACATGATTTTGTTGCAATTGTAGTCCAAGACCTTGTTCGCACATTAAAATAAGACTGCAGCACATGACATTAACAATTTTTTTTATATTGTATAATAAATTAAAAATAAATAAATAAAAATTGAAACACCTAATATATTAACTTATAATGAAAAATATAAACGCAGATTGCCAGTTGGTCATAATATGTCTACTTGGAGCGATTCTCATCCTGCTGGTATTTTGTGAATGACAGAAACACCTGCTCTAAAGATGTTTGACTGATTGAGTAATCTTCGATGTCTAATTTATCCCGGTTATTTTGCAATATTCCGAACATATGAGACCATTTTTGACCTACACTGGGAATGTCGTACGTTAATAAACCGCGATATTCCTCTCTAAAAAACAATAATAAGATTTAAAATATTTTAAAACATAAAACTTTTGAAAGAAATCAAATTCTTACTTCAATACTGCCCCAGCGAAATTATCCGTCACGAATAGCTTAATTAAATTAATATTTTCTGTAATCTCACCCTCATCCGCCCCTAATTCTGATTTCTTAATTTTCACCGTCACCAAATAGCCTTTAGAGAATTTATTTTTCAAATACTGTGTTGAGCCAATGCATTTAAATTCACCATTCACCATAATGGCCAGTTTTGTACAAAGCGCTTCACACTCCTCCATACTGTGGGAAGTTAATACGATCGATTTGCCAGTATTTCGTACTCTACAAACCATATCCCATAATTGTCGTTTTGCTCCCGGATCCATTCCAGTAGTTGGTTCATCCAAATACACAACGACTGGATTCCCAATAAGTGCGATCGCCGTACTTAATTTTCGTTTATTACCACCACTGTACTCCTTCACCTTCTTATCAATGTGTTTTATGAAATGTAAATCCTCAGCCAACTTTAAAGAAACACCTTTTACTCGATTATTTGGCACACCTCGCAACAGACAATAAATTCTTAACGTTTCTCGACCTGTTAAATCTTCAAATAACGCATCAAACTGAGGGCAATATCCAATAATCTCATTAACACGGTTCATATTAGTCTTTAAACAAATCCCTCCGACAAATGCCTCACCATAAGATATTGATTCGTCCCCAGTCAACATTTTAAAAGTAGAAGTTTTTCCGGCACCATTAACTCCCAGCAGACCAAAACATTCCGAGCTGCAAGTAAAATATTTAATAGAAATATGGTTTGTGCATTTTAACTCCAACTTACTGTTTTACGTCAATCGAAATTTGATTTACAGCCAAAAAATTGCCGTAAAATTTAGTCACATTTTGCAGAACTAAATTTCGTTCCAAAATCTCACTCTTTGTCAATCGATTAATTTCAAGGCGTTCGGCCAGCACATCTGAATCCATTTCAGCTTCGTTGAGCACAAGTTCAGGGATATGTTTCCTCTGACAGCAACCCCGAATTTTATAAATAAACGCCGATATAAATTGCAGCTCAATCAACATCAACAATAGGGTAGCGAACAATGCCGATATCATCATGAATGTAACGTTTCTACCAATACCTGGCGATTCCCATTGGAAATGGTTGTCAACTATAATATTTTAACAATTCGTTATAAATTTTGGTAGGCATTAAAAACTACAATGAAAAATATTAATATTTATGTACATACTGCAGCATAAAGGTTGCTGTTCGCATCTGATACTTGGATCAATATCAAAATTATCGCAAATCCATTGACTCGATGTAATCCGATTTAAATTTTGTAGTGCATCACTCAGGGCAAAATGTGGGAACAATAAAAATGCCCATATTAATCCATCGGCAACATAATCGAGCTCAAAATCAGGAATTCGCATTATGAACACGATCGAGAAAAATCCTAATCCCGTAAATAAATTAAAAATCGTGTACCGTACAAATCCAGTCGACGGTATTGTAAACATCATTGCCATGAGATAGGTGATCGGTATGAAACAGAAACCAAAACATAACCAAATTACTGTTACACGACCAAGTTCTGCGATGGTGGAAAATCCTTGTTCTTGAAATGCGGCCAAAGTAGCAATTGAGAATATTGTGGTCACTAAAAACGTTGCATAGTCCCAAATAAATGCTGTCAACCAGAATATAAAAATATTCGCCCCACTAACGAATTGTAGCAATTTGGCCTTATTCACGCGCTCTTTTATGTAGAATACGATATAAAATGCGGATACTAGGGATAACGCAAACCCGATATTAAAAGCTAGTTGAAATCCAATATTATTACCTGCTTGGATCATTAACATTCGTGATCGAGCGGTAAATGGAAGCGGCCGATTTATCACAGTGATTTCACATGATTCGCACCCCATTCCTTTAACGACTGCATTATGCAATTTATTTAGCGCAAGCGGTGCTGTATGAAAGGCTTGATTATTAAACCAAGCCGTATAATTTGAAGCTGCGGTTATAGTTGCGCCAATCATATAGCGGCTATTAATACGGGTTAAATGATGTTCACTTAATTTAAGAATATAAGCAATCATGTCTGAAGTAAAGGAAACTTCATGAGAATTTGGGAGTACATGAAATAAGCTTTCGTAATAATCGGCTATTGAATATTCTAGACCATTATCATTATTGTGCTCAAATTCTCGCTCTAGCATTGTTATTGTATTTCTGTAAGGCAAAATCGAAAATTCCATACGAGGTAGATCGTCTCCAGCTGACCATGCCCTTACTATTAAGACAGTTAATACAATAAAGGCCATTGGCATGATTACCTGGATTATAAAAAATACCCAGTTATTTATAGTGTACCGAAATTTCTTCTCAAACATGGCTACAAAATGGTTACAAATTAATCGTTTACCTCCTAGTAGGGGTAAACGGTCCGAGGCGACAGAACCGTTTTCCATGTCATTATTCGGATTTATTTGGTCGAATATATTTAAACTTATTTTATCAACTTCCTCGACAGGTTTTTGCAAATCTGTTCCTATTTTCATAAATACTTCTTCCAGCGTGGTTGGTGATACGCCATATCCAATCAGCCCGAGGCGCTCCGAATTATTTTCCAAATCTCTAAACATCATTTCGAATTTCTCGATATAATCTTCGGATAGTTCATATGAAAGTTCAGAACCGATATTTGTTTGGCATTCAATACCAGGGATATATTTCTGTAGTAATTGATTTATACCAATTACATTGGTAGCAGGGCCCTTTACACCGATCAAATGATATCCAATTCCAAATCGTTTTTTCAAAAAGAATGATGAACCACAAGCTTTTAGTTCACCATCCGACATGATCGCGATTCGATCACCTAAAATATCAGCCTCGTCCATGAAATGTGTGGATAGTAGAATTGTACGACCCTTTTTCTCCTTCTGCAATAAATCCCATAAGGCACGCCGAGCAGCCGGGTCCATGCCTGATGTTGGTTCATCGAATAGTACAACCTTTGAATTTCCGCAAAGAGCTACACCTACCGACAACTTTCGTTGCATACCACCCGAGAGTGTTGATGAAGGCCTATCAATTTTAGGTATTAATTCTAATAAAGTTACATATTTTATGACTTCTTCACTAACATCGGTTTTATTTAATCCTTTCAGCTGACTGAAGAAAATTATATGTTCGCGTACGGTTAATTCGTCAAAAAGTATATTATATTGAGGGCATAGCCCTAATGAACTGCGCACGCCTCTTAAATCCGTCAATATATCTTTACCGTTTATTGTGGCTGTACCCGATGTTGGTGGAAACATACCAGTCAACATTGACATTGTAGTCGTTTTTCCTGCTCCATTATGTCCTAGTAATACCGTGATATGATCTTCGTACATATTAAGAGTTAACCCTTTAACAGCGACTTTTTTATTTGAATAAGTTTTAGCTAAATTTTTTATTTGCACACCTGCATATTTATCCAAAGGTTCTGGTTCTAAACTATCGTTTGAGATATTATTTGTTTTTATGGGGTGATCTGAAACCGTTGGTCCACACCAGAAAGTTTTCGTGAATGGAAAATAAAATTTTTGTGGCACACCAAAATCTCCTGGATTGATTTGCTCGACGTACAGGGCAATTAAGAGGTATAAGATTCCGTCTGCTAACAACATTACGATAATGATACCAAATGTTAAATCGTCATCGGGCGCTACCGGAGTCCAAATATTATTCCATTGCAGTCCTTCGCTGGTACCTTCGAACCGTAATATGATTCGAAAGGCATAAGCCATTGCGGTGTTAGAAAACAAACAGACTAATATTTTGCCAGCAAAAGATAGTGAATCATAATTTTGTACTGTAAAAGCATATGGTGTGTAGAACAGAAACCAAAGTAATCCTGCTATAGCCGATGCAGTGTTTGCTTTCGAAAAGAAAACACTGACCATAAAACAAAACGTGATAGTGCTGATACTGTAAACGAGCATTAAAATCCATATGGTACTCCAGTCAGAATATGTGAAAACAGATACTTCGGTTCCATACCATGGAACATTTAACATCAAGACGACCAAACTGATGATGATAACAAGGAAAATGATTGATTTTACAAACCAAGCAATCCAATGTAACCAGTTTGATAATCCCATAATTTTCATGGCTTCCTTGAGCTGCTTCTCTTTTTCGGTTGTAATAAACTTAACTAGATTAATGCATGGATAAACGAAACTAAGCAGTATGATTAAAGATACAAAACTTTCGAGGCCGCGCAATAGTACATCCAAAATGTAAGGTGGATATGGAAAACGTCTCAATTCGATTTCAGGAGCAGGTTGTTCCCCACTTTTCATCTCTATAAACGTTCTAGCAATCAAATGTTGAATTTGCAGAAATCCTTCGCGAAAATACCCAGGCGGTGATCCACCGTAATCCGAATAATTATTCCGCGGTTCATTCATTTGAAACATTGGGAATAGTAAATCGGTTCGCCAATTGAATGATAATGGGTTCGGGTTAGTACCCCATAAGCGGAGCTCAGCTGGATAACGAATTGTATATGTTAATTGATCAGGTAGCACATCTTTATCTCGATATGATTCATCGAATTCGATTCCAGCTAAATAATTATTTATGAATATTCCGTGTTCCAGTGCCGAAGCATTCGGTTCTTCAATTGTAGCTTCGAGGTTAAGTCTGGCTACAGTCGTATTTATTAGGTGAAACAAAAGTACATTTGGAGGCGTGAAACTTATGCTAAAGTTTACATTTTGGTTCCACACGCGGAAGTTACTGAAAAAAAATTTAATTTGAGAGAAATTTATCAAAAAGCCAAATTCTGCTATCCACCGCACCCAAAAATATCTGAAGATATTCGATAACAATTATATAAAAAAAATCAATCAAATTAATTGATGACTTTTTTTAGTTTAGGTATAAAATTCTTACTTGGAAATGGCCGTTAATTGTACTGGCTCCCATATGGTTGGCACCTGGATATGTTCCGGTATTACTAAACTACGTGTTAGTACTAGAATAGCACTAAATCCTAGTGGTATGATTATTTCGATAATGGACTGAAATTTATGGCGCCAGGTGAGCAACCAATTTTTCCACATTAACAGAGTAAACTTATTCCAATGTGATGCTGCCATTATTATTCTGATTTCATATTTTATTTATTATATGTGGAAATTCAATTAGACTAATGAATCATTCGTATAACAGGCACACAAGACAATCGCACTCTAATATTCTTATCAGATAAGGCAAACCTAAAGGATTAACCACTGCTTGCAAAACCTATTAAAATTCACAAATATCACACACTATTTAGCACACAGAGTTAATTATAATCAAAGTAGCAGTGGAAGTAAGTTTAATCTACACACTTCCACTTAAAATCACTAGATTTGAAACTATTTTGTATTAATTAATCAAACCGTAAATTTCGACCATTCAAATTTGACTGTCAGAAATTATATGCACTGCTTTGATTTAAAATACAATTTTTTTTGTTATACATATAGATGTTATCGCGATATCGTTATCAATCATAGATCGCGAAAAAGGGGCCTTATTTTATCTATAATTAAATTTTGATAAAATTAGATTTTAAATCTGGAATTTGGATTTGTTAAACGGTTTTATTATTTTTAATATTTTTTTTTGTTAAACACCCGATTTCCATATTAACTCTGGAAGCGGGTGATTTTAAAAATATGAGCCGTTCGGGATAGCCGCAGGTCAATGCTAAATTAAGCCATACTTGTTATTTTTGCAAAATTATGATTGTAAATTATCTCAAGTAATAACCAAAACGGTACAAATTATCGCATACAGCTAATAGTTATAATGGACAACGAAGCGTGAGATTTGTTATGAATTATTAACTGCTCTCATAGGTCATATGGCTATTAAACTATTTCGTGTACTACACCCACCGAAATTTCTATAAGAACAGTTGTAAAATTATATGAAATGAGATGAAGGTCGCTTTTTTATTTTTTTTTTTTATTTTGTCTGTTTGATTCAACTACATAAGTACATACATCTTTTATTTCTATTTTTGTGTTGTTTTATATACGAGTGATTCCCCGAATTTGATATTTCTCGTTTTGTGGTGCGATAAGAACAGTATTGATTTATATTCAATTTTTTATGTATTAACTAACCTAAAAAAAGTGGAGTGTTCCTTTTTTAGTAAGATTACAGTGGTGGCTCTTGTGAAAAAATCATGTCGAGAAGAAAAATTTTAAACTCATTGGAGCAAGGCCAAATTCTGGCCTATCATGATCAAGGACTATCAGTTCGCAAAATAGCTAATAAAATTGGTAGAGGATCAACTGTGGTGCAAAATTATCTCACTTTAAAATCTAAATATGGCACTAAAAAGAGAAATCCAAAGCGTAGCAAAATTAACAATCGAACCAAAAGGCGAATGATTCATCTCGCATCAAATACAGGCCGTACAGCTAACGATATTAAAGTCGAATTACAACTGCCACTTTCTACTCGATGAGTACAACAAATTTTAAAGTACGACGGAAAGTTGCAACATCTCAACAGGGTGCATCAAACGAATCTTACGCAGCGACACAAAAAAGCTCGTTTTCTTTTTGCAGAAAAGTACCAATTTTGGGAAGACGAATGGCAGAATGTCATATTTAGTGACGAAAAAAAGTTTAATCTTCATGGACCAGATGGTAATCAAAAATATTGGCATGATCCCCGAAAAAAACCATTGGCCCGGAAGACTAGAAACTTCGGTGGAGGAAGTTTGATGGTATGGGGTGGATTTGCGTTCAACGATAGGACACCTATTTGCTTTATTTCGGGTAGAATGAATGCAGAAATGTACACCGAATTATTGGAAGATGTTCTTGTGACTCATGGAGAGGATATTGCGGGTCCGGAGTATGTGTTCCAACAAGACAATGCTGCAGTTCACACAGCAAAGGTAACAAAACACTTTTTTGCTGATCACAAAATTCCCGTATTGGATTGGCCGGCAATAAGTCCGGACCTGAATCCAGTTGAAAATGTGTGGGGATTGTTGTCTGATGCTATTTATAAAAATAATCGTCAATTTGATACCGTTCGCGAGCTGAAAAAATGCGTTCAGGAGGAGTGGGCCAAAATCGATGTTCAGGTGCTGCAAAAATTGGTGCAATCTATGCCACGGCGATTGCAACATGTAATTATAAAGAAGGGAGATCATATTTCATATTAAAATTATTGTATCATTCTTTTTTCTAAAATTTCAATTAATTTTATATTTTATTTTGAAGTGTTCTTATAGAAATTTCGTACCGAAAATATGACATCTCCTAAAATCATTGGCTATTGAAGTTCCTAGGAAATTAATATTATTATTTTTTATATTTATATTGTTTTTTTATTGACTGTTGTGTTATATAAACTTTTAATATTGAATTAATATTTAAAATAAAAACTAGCATATTGCAAAAAACTAAGTGTTCTTATAGATGTTTCGGGGGGTGTATATTACGAAAGATAGTCTTTAGCAAAATTATTGTCTTAACTTTACTTAATGTACCGTCTTCTTCGGCCAAGTCGGTATCACATTGAACTACAAAACATTAAAAACGACAGACGTAAACAATTTAATAAACAAGACTAGAAACTGACTCAATTTGCAAATTACCGATTACTTATATCGCGTCGACATCATGTTGTAATGTGTTCGTCCAGCGCATTTAGAATTGAGATATTCTGAAATGAAGAATATTTTACTCAAACTAAAAATATCCACGTAAATGAAAACTAAAATTTTTAAACTTTACGAATTTGACGAAATTATTTCCTTATAGAATATTTGATATATGGGCCACCGAAGCCGTAACAACCGACAAATTCGGTTTTAAAATTGTAATGCGAATATAGGAAAATTTATTATTTTTAACAAAAGTGTGCTGTGAAAATTTTTCTGTATTCTGACGTATCCTTCACTTTGAGCGTTAATTTTCTCTCTGTTAAGTGGCAACTGAACTGAACGAGAAATTCTTAAAGATTCGCTGGCCACTTTCTGTTTATCGCGTTCTTACTTAAAGTTGTTAATGACTCGCTGGTTCCCCCATAACATAAAACTGTTCGAAGGAATATTTTTCTATAGTTAATACACCAAGCAAATCCCAACAATTGTCCCATTTTATTTATTTATAACCAATAATTTTTCCACACTCTTTTGAGCATAAGCTCATTCACAATAGAGTACGCCAACACACAAGTTGAAAAAAAATTGCAACCAAGATCACAAACTGAGTCTTCGGTCAACTCCGGAAACCGATTGTTTGGAATGGCCAAAACCAACATACTCCTATATTCCGGTGTACAATAATATTGACGTGGAGCTAATGGAAAACACCTTTGTGGAACCGAACTTTGAAATGTTAAAGAGCATGGCTAATTTCAACAACATTTGTAATTTATTTCACAATTTTATAGATATCATACACCAGCGTTGCATTCCGGTAAAAAAAGTTCTCGATTTTAATCCAGCAGCACCCTGGGCTTAACACTAAAATTATTAAACTAAGCACATTGAGAGATGAAGCCCATCATTTATGGAAAAAACACCGTGATAAGTATTGTAACTATAGAAATCAATTTCAATCATTTAGATTAATTTATATAAAAATATTTAATTACTAGCTTGTATGAAATTTTTAATGTTTTATAAATATATTGTATGGAAGGGTGGAAAAGCCATGAGCTTAAATATGCCCGTTTGAATGTAAATAAATTAATTAATTAATTTAAAAAATATTACGGAAAAATTAAAATAAATAATAAATGCAACTAGCCGAACGAAAGTCAAAGCCAAACCCCTTTGGCCACATAAGACAAAATAATTATTTACGTAGGTTAGTTAACGTGAAATTTGAAATTCATATTTTTAAATTTACCTGCAATACTTTGCTGACGACGAATAATGCCTGTATTTCAATAGTGAAATTTACACGATCAATATTACTTCCAAAACTCTTGTATTATTACTCCTTCATAATTTTCAAATGTGCACAATCATTTTAAGGCATCGCCGCCTATAAAATGTACGATCGAATTTTTAAACCAACATTTACATCTTTTTACAAAATTGTTAGTTCTTCAATGTCAAAATGAGAATTTTCATTAAAGCAAATGCATTTTTATCTTTTAATGACCCAAGAGTTTTGGAGGTGATCGTGCAAAGTTTGCTAAAGGAAAACATGGAAATTTGTAAGAAATTTGCTTAGTAAGTTTCTCAAAATTCCCCGTTCGTCATATCTCAATTTTTTACTTTCTTTTACATAAGTAACTTTTAAGTTTGGCGTTTGGGGTCCCGAAAATTCGGTTTCGAAGTGATGTCCGTCGATCTAGTTGTCTGCCTGTCTGTGTACTACCTTCTGCACAAATGGATTAACCTTTAACCAATCGAACTGAAACTTCATATTTAAGTTTTTTTCTTAAATTGGGAAGTCTCAGCTTTCGTGAACCACAGAATTTACAGAAAAATTATAAGAACAAAATGTTTTAAAAAAAATGTTGAAAAACGTCATAAATTTATCATTCGTCGATTACTTAAAATCGCAAAATGCAGTGTATAACAATGATACTTTTATCAGCTTACATTATATGCAATAAGGCATGGATGGATGACTAGATGGGTAATAAAAGTTTTTCTATCATTTCAGTTTATTACAGAACCAGATTCGCAGTCCTGTATGTAGATTCTGGTTTTGTGAAATGATTTGAATCCGAATGGAATTTTTCTTCTTCTGATATTTCGTTTTCTCGCTGAATAATTTCGTTCCTCAAATTTGTATTCAAGTTCTTTTTGTCGGATTTACGTTTAGTCTAGTTCTAAACCTAGTAAAAAATGGAAATAATTTGGCATTTTATTTAAATATTTTCATGATTTGTCAATGAGCTCAATGAGACAAAATCTCATTCCACACAAGCAGAACCTACAGGTACCTAATTCGTCGAGAAATGTGCAAATCTTTAACAAAAATTGGTCGCAATTACAACACTTATACCCAATATAACTTCGTTATATGTAATGGGAAAAGTACAAATATCTAGTAAACTTTTAAATATAAATTCTTTCTGTGACGTTTTATTGAGTGACATTTTAATGGCATATTGATCGATAAACTATTTGTGATTGCTATAATTGAAGCTTCTCTGAAAGGTATTATTTCCGAGCAATAAATTTTCTTGGTATAAAACCTCGAATATAAATCTCATTGAGTGTTTGTTAGATATTTGATAAAGGAGTAACATCCGAAACGATCGTAATTTCATTTTCAAATAAAATAAATATCACGTTAAAGAAAGTAACAAAACCAAAACATTCTGTTTTATTATATAAAAGCAAAATTTAATTTGGTAGATAAACATATTTCACCACGATAATTTGTTTTTCGCCTAATTTTTAACCAAATAATTTTAAGATTTAACACGGCCTCAGTAATTGAAATTAAATTAATAAAAAAAAAAAAAAAAAAATCACCAAATTTTAGAGAAACATACAAATTTAAAAATTAAAAATTTATCTGAATTTCAAATGAATGAAACTATCCCTTACATAATGATAAATGCCAAAAAATCTACTACAACTCGACCTACCAAAAATTTGAGAGCTCGTATAAATACAATATATGTAGATCGATTGGTAGAGCTTACTAAAATCCTCTCTACCACACCGATCGTAGAGAAATATTTTGGTTGAGTTATGGTTTCGTGTCGTGTTCCGCAGAGCTCTACTAAATTATGGTAGAGCTCCGCAGGTTTTTCTCTGTCCGTTAAATATGATGTGGGGCATCTCTTTAATTGACGCCACATATGACTTCGGTCACTGAAAAGTAAGGCCGTAATTGTGTAATTATTTGTTTATGTTAAATGTGACTTTCCTAATATTTAAATTTCACGATAATAAACCTATAAAATGAATACAATCAATATAAGGGATACCTAAAATTAAGATTCATGAATAATAATTGTTTTGAACATCAATCTTTATTTACAATTTCATTAATTCCTTCACAAAATTTAATTTTATTACTACAAAACTGTTAACCATTTCGATTTTATGAAACTTAGTGAACAATAATTTTAATGATAAGCTAAAAAGTATATGTAAGTACAAATTAGAACTAAAAATTCTCTCGCGTTTTTATTTTTTTTTATTTTATTTAATTAATAATGATTAAATTAAAATATATATAATTAATTACATTTCTACAATAATTAGAATTAGAATTTAAATAATGAATTTACGATGACAGCAATTTTGCGATCGATGCTGATAGCACAACTAAAAAGGCAACGGGTGCAAAGGATCCTGCACTATTACATCCATCAGTAGCGCATGTCTGACAGAATTCAGTTTTCGCGTATGCGACCAATGAATCGGTTGAGCATTGATTTGGTGGTGTGTTGAAATCTTCAAAGACGCAAGAACGTGATACAATTTCACGGTTGTTCACTGTAAATAAAGCAACATTTATTAATAATTCGCTTTATTAGAATAGCAATATTTTAAATTATTTAGAAACAAATCGATTATTGTGTGGCAAGTTTAATGTCGCTAATTATAATGTGTATGTTGTAAGCACATGAATAAAACTATGTTGTAACCTGTATTTACATCTATTGTTATTTGTAATTATTCATGTGAAACGGTGTACAAACACTTGTTTTAGTAGCATCCGGAATAGAATTAAATGAAATATTAAATTAAAAATGATAAGCCATTTGTATAATTTTGATGAACCGCAAACACGAAAACTTTACATAAGCGTAAACGACGTCGATACAATGTACAAATAAATTAGTCAACAATAAAATTAAAGTTCACTATTTTAATGAATACAGAGGTAACCTATGCTAATTTTTTAATTGATCAGGGTTTAAATAATTTGTACCATGCCAGTCCGTTGAATAAAATAGGTACTAATTATACTTCGTTACATATACTTACAAATTTGTTTAACTTTTTTACATAATGCCTTTTGTGGTGGGGCATTTGGAGTATATGGTACTGGTGGTACATTACAGTCAACATATGCCCATTTTCGTTGTTTCTCATCCTGAATCAGCGTTGGATCGAATGGGTCGGCGCAATATGCAGCTGTTGACAAATCGGATGAACACCGCCAACATTTTAATGCAGATCCTTTAAATAAATATATAGATAATTTATACATTAATTACGTAATTATAGGTAATAAAATTATTATTCATTGAAATTATTATTAATTATACGGTAATTTGTTTAAGGCACCTTCTTGTTTAACTAAATACGTTTTAATTTAATAATTTATTGTTAATAATTTAAATTGAGAAGAAATGTCATTAAATTATACAGGTTATCTAGAAATTCCAATTAATTAGCTCTAAAGCTACTATTGCTAAGTCTCTCTAAGAGTTCTTTATGGTGTTTTATGTTTTTAAGCGTTTTTTCATCGAATCAAAAAAGAGTAGAATAACACATAAAACACTTTTGCCAGCGTTGAGAACTGCTAATTTTGCTTCTAGATTAAATTGAGCTGTTTTTTAGTTATACCTTCGTTAACTCGAATGAGCAAACGAACGCAGGCAACCAAAAAAGCGGTTAAAATTGAATAACTAGATAAATAAAATTGTGGTTCGCAATGAAATAATACGATATTGTATTACTTGATTTGCACTTAATTTTTTAAATGTTTTTTTTACATAGTGATACCTAAGTAAAAGTAAAAGAAATAAATATTAATAAATCAGGCTGATCTCGCCAATTGTCCTCAAGAACTACCAAACATCCTTAGCAAAAGCACTCAGCAAGCTCTCAGGTGAACAGGAGTTTTCCCATCTCTACATGGACAATTTTAGTTATTCATTCAGTATCAAAAAAAGACGACTATCGGCAGTTATGGAGACAATAATAAACTTTAACGCGACAAACTATCTTGAGAAATACAATTTAAATTCATAAGCAAATCATTTAAACAGTATTTTAAATCCACAATTGGAAACCAGTACAATTGTACATAGGCTTACGTGGGATTACAGGTACAATGAAATTAATAGAGTTTATCGTAAAGATTACAATGGTCGACAAAGAAAAAGTAACAGAATCAAGGATAGTTATTTCCGACGTATTTTTCGATGCTGAATCCGAACTGGCCTCAGAATTGCCCTATCACGTCAGGTTTTTGAGATATCCTAAACTAAAAGTGCACAAAATGTTTTTATGGTTTTTCAATATTTTACTGTATTGTTAGGGAATTTCAGCAGTAAAAACCAATGGTTCCATCGTAAAGTACCATTCATCCCCTCATATTTCCAATTTTAAACGTCTAAATATCTTTATATATTACCGAGATATCGTGAATTAAAATTAAATAACACTTCTTGTAATGATTCAGCCAAATTAAAGGTTTATAACGTTTCTGCTTAACTTATACTAACTAATAGTTATTTTGGCCTTCCAGGTGGCCACTTATTTACTAGGTCACAGAGCGATTGGCGCTGCAGGAGTTAAAAAGTTGCTCATCTCATAAAAATGCATAGCAAGTAATTTGTTCTTTTTATTATTTATTATTCGAGTATGTTTTATAGAAATTTACAAGTAATTTGAATAAATTGAGTGTCCCATAACTATTTACGTATAGATATTTAGAATTAAAAAGAAAATATGTATGTATATCGTTTATGTCATAATTTTTTACATTTCTAAAATGGTACTTATGGGTGATAACGGTAAAATAATTTCGGTTTACTCTAAATTAGGCCATCCCATATTTGTTTAATAATTTCCATCTCTTAGTTGATCGCATAAATCTCTGTTTGAATCATTCCAACATATTAAAACGTAAGATCTCGATCATTCGGAAGCTTTAAAGTATACTATATATTAAGATATACATACAATTGTATGAGTCTATTCAATAGCTTACGTAATCAAAACAACTTTTTTTATTCGTAATATTTTAATAATCATTATAAGCACGTATGGTATTTGTATTGAAATAAATCAACCAAAAATAATACTAAATAATAATAAATCTATTCAAAAGTAGTAAGGTTACCTTGTAAGTTATCTAATAAAACCTGTTTGATGATGTAATACCGCGTGAACCATTTTTTGTATTTACATTTTAAAGAAAACGAAAACAACATGTTGCTTGTAAACTCGCAAACATATTTGTACATACTCGTAACATATAGTCAGCCCATATACTTGCTTATATCGTAATTTATAAACAAAATAAACAACAATGGTACGTGCACTTATGGGTATTTGTCACCGAATGTGTGCAACTATTTAGTAGAAGTAGATTTAGTGGAGTAAATTAACATTCATTTCCCTTATAATTTCACGTTTTTTATTTACATTAAGCATCCTAAGAAGTTAAGGCATTGTGGCGCCAGAGCAACGTAATTAAATAAGTTACCAATTTAAAACTAGCGCAAACAATTTAACTGATATTTAGAATATAAACAAACGAATTTCGTAATTAATTTCGACGACAAACTAATTCATTTTGGCACCATTTTCAAATTTATTACAATTATTAAATTATATCATAATATGGGAATTATGACTTTTGGAATTAGTCACTAACTAAATTATATAATGTATCTAAAAATTAAATGACCATGACGAATTTCTAATTGCTTGTTATTTAGAAAGATCTTAATAATTTAACGAACACAAATTATAAAATTACACCTTTGACTTATTTATTTAATAATTTATTTATAAATTTGTACTTGCTAAGACTCTATTAGAGGAATTGTTCTTGAAATTATTATTATTTGCATAAATCGTATAATGAATTGTTTTCAAACAAAATTTTGTAAGTGCGTCTTAACCTCGACGGCGTGTTGTATCTACATACATCAAATGAAATGAAACACTTTAAGTATGATTTATTTAAGTATTGAGCAGCAACGGTTTAAATTTCTTCCATGAGAAAACAACTGGACCTCTTCGTTTCGCAAAATGATCGAGAGTAATTTAATTACTTGTGTTTTAGGATATTACACACATGTGGTTTGTAGATAAATGCTTATAGGATGCGGTTATAACATTTAATTATGTAATTTTATTAAAGCCACGCAATATACTAAGATATATCTTGCTTGGAATTTTAATTTATTGATTTTAATAATTTTGTTGATCGCACAGACTTTTGGACGCTTCTTCAGTTCAAATGGATTTCTTATTTAATACATATAATATGCTAATTGAACCTGTCTCAGCTTTAAGTTTAACCTTGAATCTCAAACATTTTTGGAATTTCCGTCTCTGGTTTAATCGCTGCTGATATTATGTATATTATCTTGTTTAAACGAGTTTAATTTAAACCCTTGAAACGAAAAACTAAAGTGAAAGTATTACATTACATGTGTTTTATAAGAATCTTACGTTGTTATTTAAATATATATAGTATGTGTTTATATTTGTAATAATAACTTTCTATTTAATGTACTCTATTTTACATTTATTATTTGGAGTTTTGCTTAAAATTAACGTTAAGTCAAGAACATCGCAAAAGCTAATTAATTTAATAGATTTGATTTATGTGGCATCTGACTCATTTATTATTTAAAATTATGCGATAGACGTTACGATTTCAAGGTGATCATTATAAAAGTAATCAAACTATTGTTTCAAGCCTAATTATATAAATTAGTTATTATGTGGTTGTTACGTACAATAAATTCGAATGCCCTAACTAAATATATTTTGCATGCATGTCAGTAATGCCAAACGCAAAATGCTCATAAAACAATGTTTATATATTAAATTTCAAGACTGAACACATAAATATACGGTTAAGTTCAATAAACAAATCTTTAGCCCATACCAAAACAAACGACCAAAACATGTTTTTTTTAATTTGAAATTGTTACTTTATACACAAAATTAAGAATATTACAAAAAAAAAAAAACTTGTCTCTAAGAAATGATCGTTAAAAAAAACCTGATAAATTAACTAATTTACATTTTATTAAGAAGCGCGATATTTATACAAACACACAAATTAATAATTCAAAACGGCATAATTTTATTTAAATAATGTAAATTTTTAATTGAAATGGCACATGAGGTTTTTCTATTAGTTGGTAACGTACAATTAATGTAAAAATAATTTTAATTATATTTAAATAAGCTGTAAATAGGTAATAAAATATTAAATAAAAATAAATGCAGTCAGCTTAGAATAACACTATGTCAACACTAACACTTTGTAAAGAAAAAACCGTTGATCAATATAATTCAAGTTAAGAGGTATATTATCGACATATAAAATAATAATAAGATCACGCGTTTGTTAGTTCATAAATCAGGTCACACGTGATGCTCCAAAAGAACTACCGTTTGGAACAAGGGGCGTCGTAAATCTCATTTCCTTTATTTATGATTTCAAGCTAACAATAAAAAAATCATTTCTATAAAGGGCCACATATGCACTTATTATGTGCAGTGTGAACTGTCGAGCGAAGCAAATTTTTAATAAACAAAATGCAACGTTCCGTACAATATAATTAAAGTATTTTCGTATTTATATTGTAAAATAAGGTTTGTATTACTTTAATGATTATTATTATTACTATTATAACGATAAAATTATTATTTATCCTTAAACTATTATACGTGAATCAGTAAACCGCTTCGCGGCGTCTAATTGAATAATATCTTTCGTAAATATATTAACACTAAGACAACTTGTTACGTAATTGCTTAGTTCACGTGATGAGGAATACTCTTAAATAAATAGGATCATTGTCCGAATCCAACTTAACAAACAATTATTTCTTTTCATAACTGAACAATATGTAGAGATGTGCCACATAGTTGCGGCGTATTTAAATGACAAAGGTTCATTTATTCAAAATTTGCTAATACTATTTTCCTAGCAATAATTTCATATTCAAATTTTATTCGGAAAATTACAATTAACCGTGACTGGTATTGAACGCGTACCATGGTTTTATCAATTTGTATAGTATTTTTTTAAAAAAATAATGTACAGTAGTACCTCAGTCACTGTATTTTTTTTTGCGCATACATTAATTTATCAAAAACGGTGTCATTGTTTTCTCCTCCTAATTAATTATCATCGTTAGTAAATCATAAAAATATTTCAAAATTTATACGTGTGTTCAATTAATTAAGCTTTTCTTTAACTCTGATGATGTGACATTTCTTGAGTGCATCGATAATCAACTTGCTTAATAAATATTTTATACTGTTTGAACTCGTGTTTCATTAGTATTCTAAATTATTCATATTATAATAAAATGAATAAAATTAGAATATGTATATCGATGACTGTAATAAAAACCAGATATCTAAATATACGCAAGTTGTTAATATCGACAAAACATTTTTATTTTTTGTAGTTTGGTGTCATTCAAAATTCAAATAAAATTCGAAAATTTATTATACGGTATTTTGCAAAAAAAGGCGTCCATATGTCTATGCGGTTTGTGTACGGGATGGGATGATGTAATTTAAGTTAGTTTAAAAATGAGGTAAAACTAATATATATGAATATAAATGGCCGTGAAATCTGTAAGCAACCACGCTAACATACCATTCGAATGAATTTCAAAATATGTTTCCCCTTAATACATTACATTTTCATTTCAATGATAAAATTCATATTGACGATTTATCAAAAATACTATATGTTGTTTTCTTAAATTACTATAAAATCATCTAATTAATATAATTAGATACAATGTAAGTTTATATGTGAAGGGAAGCGGAGTTGCATTTAATAAATTATCATACATTTATAATTTCGATTAGGTGATTCGTTTAAATCACCATGGGGAGGAGTTGTAAAATATATAGCTATCAATTTATTCGCGCAATAAACAGAAGTAGCATGAAGGTTGAATTGGAATAAATTTTGCTCAATCATTCAAATAATTTCAGAATAAATTACGTATCTATGGTTAAACTAAGAACTTTGTATTTTAACTATCCCTGCGATATCAGTAATTATGTTAAGGAGCTGCCCTAATTAAATATAATTTAAGTAGTCTTTAAAATAATCTTTAACTTGCACAATAAAGTAACTTCAACTAAATTGCAATGAGAAAAACCTTTCTTCTTAATAAAATACGCATCCAAGACTCTTTCTTCTTATTCTGGTTTAATATAATATTAATTGTTATTTTGTCAAAACTATAAATTAAAACGAATTTTACGAATTTCTTTTCATCTTAGAACCGACTCTCGACCCAAAAGAATTAAAAATAATTAAATTGTCTCATTTTTCTGTAGAAAATATTATTTATTTACATTTTGTTATAAAAACAAAAAAAGAAACTAGATCACCTCTTTACATATATGTAGTTCTTCTTAAACATTTGTATCAATCATCCCACCAAAAACTATTTTCTTGAAATTTTTGTTTACAAATCGGAAATTAAACTAATATAGACTGGGATGTTAATTAAAGGGTGCGAGATACTATAGCATGTGTGGTTGAAACTTAGTGGAAGTGTGGAAATTCAACGAATACTTGATTAATGCGACAAGGGGCACACACACCTTTGACCTGAATTTTATTTTAGTTTATTATATTAGGGAGGTTCATGCGATTATTTTTATATTACATATAATTTAGTAGCAGAATTTTGACTTGATTAGCATAAATTAAGTCATATGTTTACGCTAAATGCACACAGGAGTAGATTCTAAAAAAAATTGCACCAACGAGTAGAAATAAATTAGAAGGTAATTTTTAAATTTTCTCCTTTAAACCAACTAATTTCATTATTAGCACAATATACACATAACCAAACAACATTTTAAGATCTCTACTCCACTTTGTGTATATTTAATACATAATCAAACAAAAATTGATTGCGACGTAAAAATCAAGTTTTTTACATTTTTTTTTTGCAATCAGATCTCGAAAAAATAAGACACAACACAACAAAAAGATTTTTTTTGGTTTTTTTGTTTGTAAATACATACAAAGCACAAAACATAATTACAGAACACTGGTATATCGCGAGCACGAAGAGATCGGCTACTAGAAATATAATTTCCCGCGCGTTAAATTAATTCAACTTAATGCATAATAAAAAAAAATTCACTTTTCTTTGTATATTTTGTACTTTTAAAATTGTGGAACTTTTAATTTTATTTAATTATTTACCTTCTTTGATAATTGCCGCCAAGACTACGATCACCGAAATAAACATAAATTTAGCCATTGTTAATTATGTATTAAAAATATTCCACAAATGAATTAATTATATTGAATTCACTTTTTATTAAAATAAAGCTTTTCACTTTTTGTATTAATTTTTACTACTTCTTATACCCACGACTTTACTGGAGGTTGTCTAACAAGCAACTAAACTTCATAAAAAATCTTACAGTTTTTGTTTTGTAAGTTTCGTTTACAAAATATATAAACGGAAATATTTTGAGGGAGACCATGCGTTTGTTTGAAATAAAAAAATCGTGTACTGTGTATACAGTGCTGTAAGTAGCCGCGAACTCATATTATATTATATAGTATATGTATGGTGAAAAATACGTCAAATCACATTTGTTTGGAAGTTAGGTTTTAATTTTATGATTTTTATGTTTTGAATGTCTAGCACTAATTAAAAAAAAAACATGTTTTTTTTTGTTGTTGTTGATTTTTAAGATAAGTTGTGTACATACATTGTTTTAAAATCCAAATTAATAAAATTTGGAAACAAAATTTTACATTTTAGTAAATTGATTTATTTTCTCAAACATCGTCAGGCTTCGTGTTTCTTTAAAAATTTCATTTCGTAGATTACTGAATTAATTCTATACTTTACCACTGTCACTATTTAAACAGCCGTGATATGTAATAAAACTAATCTAGTAATCTACGAAGAGAAATACGAAGCCTGGCGATGTTTGAACAAAAAAAAATTAATTTACTAAAATGCAGAATTGTGTATTAAAATTTTATTAATTTTAATTAAAAATGTGTAGAATTATTTATATTTATAAATAAAATTTTTCATTTAAATTGAAAATAAAGCCAACACATATGATTTTGTTTAAGTTTCATAGCAAAATAAAACTCTTTATTCCCTTAACTAAAACCACTACAAATTTTTTTATCACGGCTTTTGATGTAGTGACATTGAAACAACAATTAGTAAAAAAAAATGTTGGTATGAGTAATGCATTTTGTTAGGTCCAACGCCTCTGACATTCTATACCTCTACAAATATTTGTCGAACTCCCTTAAAAAATATTTATAATAAATAACAAGTATAATAAAAGGTATAATTGTAATTAAAAAACAGGTATAACTTTTTAGGTATAATTTAGTGTCAAAATTAATTTTTGCTTTGTCCGAAATAAAGCAAAATGATCAAAATAACGATTTTTTTTATTAATTTTAAATATTATAAAAAGTGTTCGAATTGTCCGCCTTTTGAAGTAATACATAATCGAGAACGCCGGATGAAATTTATGTTAATCAGTCGGAACAGCCGTTTGTTATTTTTAATTATATTTGTCACTTCGGTTATTCGTTGCCGCACCTCCTGCTCAGTCTGATTTTCCCTTTCTCAAACCAGCTCTTTAAAATAACCCGACAGAAAACAGTCTAGAGGATTTAGAAAAGGAGACCGCGGTGGCCTTGGAATGGTACATCCCCTTCCAATACAGCGACTCGGATAGTTTTCGTTGAGGTGCTGTCATCAAGTAATCCAGCCAAGGCATTCTGTAGGAAACTGAGATAGACTTCCCCGTTGGTCCGACGTGGTACTTCAAATGGGCCAATCAATTTCCCATCAACTATTCCCATCTTCATGTTCACTCTTAATAGGCGTGGGAAGTGACTACGCCACACAACTTTTGGATTTATATGGGCCAAATAATGCAAATTGTGGATGTTGAATATCCCTACCTTTTTAAAGCATGTTTCTTCGCTCCGTAAAAGGTTGTTAAAAAATTACGGTTTTTCTTGGTTGCGGAGCAGCATTTTCCGGCCAAATTGGGTGCAACTAGTTCCTGTTTAAAATACGATACACCGTGAACCGTGCCACTCCCGAACGTCTTGATAAAGAACGAACACTTGTAGATGAATCGCCTGTCACCATTTTAACTATATTATTTTTCAACTATATATCTTCCAACTCTCCTCAAACTACCAGGGACTTCGTCGTCGCTGTGCGTTCGATGTACGTTTTGAATTATTTTGTAATTGGTAAAGCGTTCCCGATTGGGGTATTGTATCAGGTATTCCCTTGCAGCGGCTCGAGCGTTGCCATTATAAACACCATAAATGCAATGCATTTTTACTTAGTCACGATGGGAATAAGTAATATTGATTATTAACATTTTAATTATAAACGGTCGAGTATGTATCGAACTAATATGAATTACAAATCGTTTTTATACAACAAATTTGGTTTAATTCGGGCTAATAGATTTGTTTGAAAAAATTGAAACAGGTTAGTGATGAAAAAGCGACGCCATTTGCTTTGATCACTGTCTATTAGTGATACAGATTTTTAAGCCACATATAGAGCAGGTTTAGGTATTAACCCAGAACCGTACTTTACTCATGCTCACGACTCACGGATACCATTTATTTTCAAATGTAGCAGCTTCATCATACTGTCTTTCCGATAGCATGTCTCGCTGCAGCTTCTTCCTTGCTATAAACCCCTCATAACCAAACTCAGCAATAGCATGAGCAAAACTAAATATAGCTTACCGATTAAACAATTTCAAAGTTATTATTTTATTATGTATCAATGGGCGCTTTCAAGTCCCGCAACATGTTGGCTTTGAAAATTGACTGATGGAAGAAAGGACACTCGATAAATCGATTGAACCAAATAAAATGTTTATTTTAGTCAACATGTTGCCAACAGTTGGTGGAACCGAAAGCGCCCAATATATAAATGCCATTTTAACAGCTCGCTAAGATGTATAATATTTAATATTTAAAGAATGCGTGTATTTTCTCTTTGTTTCAAATGTATTTCCATTTCATTTTTTTGAGTCACTTACACATGCATAATTCTTGTGCCTTTTCATTTTAATCTGACGTAAATTGTAATTCGGTTCAAAGTTTGGTGCATTTTGTGTTTTTCTCGTATATAATTTGCAATTTCGTTCACCGGATTTTCCGTTCGTTTTTTACATGAAATTTTTGACTTACCCCCGCTAAAGATGTTTTCACATCAGTAAGCGTTAAAGCTTGAAATTTATAATATTGAAACATTGAATAAATAAATAAATAATAAATGTGTCAAAATGTGTAAAAAGATTTTTGTCTTGAAATAACTCAAGATCAGAAAAAGTGTGGGCAAATCCGACAACGGGATCTTATTTAGCGTACCAAAATGTACGACTATAAAAACATTACAAATAAAAGAATCAGCAGACTATTTAGATATAATATGAGAAGGAATACAATTTATGCGTGCTTATGAAATTCATAGATTATGCATAATTGGCTGAGAGCTTGTTAATACAAAAAAATTCATTAATTACTATGTATATGATTTTCCACAGATGTTGGTACGCTAAATACGATCCCGTTATCAAATTTTCCCTATCTTTTTTTGGTCTTGAGTTTTTCAAGAGCACAAAGGTGCCAAAGACACGATTTCTAACACTTTTAGGTTAGCATATCTCAAAAACCTAACGTGATAGGGAAATTCTGTGTCCAAACTCGGATTCAGCACAAAAAATTACTTCGGATACGTCTGTTCAATCAAACAATAAAAATGTTTAACCGTTTTTTTGCACGCCTATATAATAAATAAATTAAAACGACAATCAATAATACCATTCAAAATTTGGAAATTAATTTTATTTATTAAAATTCTGTTATCACTGTTTATCACAAAATCTGTTTCTTATTTTTTAAATTAATAATCATAGTTCAATGTTTTTCTTCTAATCGGAGGCATTATTACTAATCGATACATTTTAAGTATATGTACAATTGATGAATAAACATATTATTGTTAACAATAGTTATCTTAATTGGTATCAAGGAGCAAATAAATTGTTGTAAAAAGGAAAGATATGTAGCTAGTTTTAAGCAGTTTGGGCTAAAATTACTAACTTTAATATTGCCCATTTGATATTTCAGTTTAGGAAAAAATTTTGTATTCTCACAAATACTAAAATATAGTATATTGCATTATTAATTTTTATTTCACTTATCAAAACAATGAACAAGACGAATATATTATCGAGGGGAAGAACCTTCTTAAAATATTATAACTATACAGTCTGACCTTGATTTTTATTGCTTTACTATGAGTTTAATAAATTTAAAGATGCACTTTCTTGTACTACTATACTAATTTGTCTCAAGTAATCAAAACTAAAAAATAAGAATACATATCTTTAATTATATTTATAAATTGGCTTAAATTAAGTTTTAAGAAGATACACAAACATAAAGTGGATAGGTACTATTGACGACGTCCACCGTGCGTCTAGCGGAAGGAATTGTGTAAGAAATTGATGTAAACAAATTTTCGCAGTAGTAGTTATATGGAAATATTATCCAAATAATTTTAATTTTAATTAATTAAAATTGCAAAGAATTAAACACAAAATGGTACATTACATAATGTAAAGTGCGGTTTTTCTGAATTTGATTGCTTTAGTTCAGATTTAATATGAAAAGTACCATAAAATAGTGTTCAAATTTGCATAAATTTGATAATAAGTTGGCGCCATTTATCGTACTATATGTAATTATAATTACGGGCGATTCGGCTATCGCCTCGTCCGCCAATTTCCACTGTCGTCCGGGAATGCAGTACTTTTCCTCCTAATTATAAAATATACTATTAGTTCAATTTCAAACTTATAAACCCGCTATTAGAGGCTTTTTAATACTTTTCCACTCGTCAGTTGGATTTTCATTTTTAAATTATCTGATTATCTCAGATAAGTTTTGATTTTATAGCCTTGGAAATTATATTTCCATGTTTATTATGTCGCGGAAAAACTACAGCATAGGCAATTGACGAGTGTAAGTATGTTTGTTTAGTATATTTTATCGTTTCTCCATCTATTAATAGTTTGTGTTTTGGTCTGAAATTCGATAACCTTTGTGGTGACAAGCATTTACCATACAACAAATAAATGAAAACTTTTCGATAGCCACAGGCTATATAAAATCGAATCATATAAATCGCTAAATGACATGAATAATTAATTTAAATATTGATGGTTATGATTTTAATCGGTTTATTGAGTTATTAGTAAGTCGATAATTATTTAATGTGATGTTTAGGTGGATAATATCATTAATCAGTGCGCACATTATTTTTGTAGAATATAAAATTTATCAAATATTAAGTATCATTAATTCAATGTACAATAATACGATTTGAAATGAATTTTTGGTACTGTTGGAATTGTTTACATGAAGTTCTACTTATCGAACTTAACCAAGCCTACAGCGATTAAATTATATCCTGTAATTTATGTAGAACTGCTGTAACTTTGCCTTTTGAACAATAAATAAAGTTTAAGATGTATGAAATAAACAATTGTTTTGTTATAAATCATAAACGAAGACAATAAACAAAATGAAGGCTTTTCTAAAAAAGAAAAAAGTTTTAAAAGATGTAACAAGCAATTAAACACAGTAAGACATATTGTTTATAATAAACTCGTATAAACAAGACAAAGCTAATGCCTTGTTGTTTATCAAATTATCGCGATTGTTTTCGTAGATGGATGGAATTTGGTTGAACGTTTTATGTGAAGCAATATTAATCGTTCCCGCAGATTGACTCTATGGTTTAACGCTAAAATATCAAACATGTTTATGCAAAAATGTAGAGCAATTACGCCTAACCCTAAGATTTCATTAACATAACCTACTTAAAAATGTACCCCACTGGTAAGTGTTTTAAATTTTGGCAGTTAGCCAGTTTGTTAAATTTTAAGCAAAACCCGAAATTATTAACAATTTTCTTGTTATGAGAAGCATGTTATTATCGCTCGCATGAAGTGAAAGTGCTAATAAAACTTGATATCAAGAAATGATTTAAATTGAAATCATTTAACAAATCGGATGGAATAAGTGATATTCGTGCGGGAAAGGTCAGTATAATTATTTTAGTTGTAGTTTAAAATGGTTCATTTGTTTTTTTCTCGTTATTAAATTATTAAATCTTATGTTTACGGATGCAGTTCGTACAAGACGTTATGATGTAATTAGTATGTACACTGCAAGAGTCTGCAAACTATTTCTAACGAGGGCCGGATAAAAAATATTACGAAATCAGTAAAAAAAGGTTGGAAGAAAATATTTAAGCCCTGAAAAAATTTTGAAATGTTGAGATTTTTCTTGATTTTATATTCATTCCAGACAAACGATATTGAAGCTATACCTACAGCTTAAATAATGTTCGAGTCGTCAATTACTTCAGACGCGAATGTTTGTATAGTTCTTGATTTTTGATTAAACTTCTCGCAACGTGGGCAAATGTACCAAAATTATTTTTTTTAGTATAGATTCTGGAAGCTATGTCAAGAGACACTCGTTTTCGTGTGTAGGAAACTTTGTTCTCCGCGCTAGTTATTTATTCTTGCTCAATCCTTCGTTTATAAGTTTGTCATCGCTTAGCTGACAGACGTTTAGATGATTAATTTAAATTAAAAATGGAATATGTTGATTATAAATAAATTTAATTTTTGAGATATTTTTTTATGAAAATAAGTTTGGCTATAATAGACGATAATTTTAAAAGCTTACAAAGGGTTGGATCCGCGTACTGTAGTTTGTCGCCTACCGTTGTACAGTGCATCTTAAATGTAAAAAGAAGTACATGAAGAAATGAAGAAGGGAAATGAAATATGCAAAAAATCGCAACAACAACATACAATATATTTAGGGTAAGAAGTCATGGAACTTTCACTTTTCCTTGAGTTTATTTTTCAGAGTTTACATAATAAGTTGAATAATTATTTTTAACACTACGTAGTGAAATCTTCCCTAATTAGGTTGCACTAATCTCTAAGGTAATTATTATTACTATAAATTAGCTGCCATAAATAGAATCAGTAAAAATCATAACACGAATAAAACTTGGCAATCATTCGACGGAAGTTTGGAGAAGTTTACGGAAGTTTTTACGCTCAGTTACATCAATTTTCTGGATGATTTATACTGTCAATGTCCAAGACTCCTAACCATGGGTGATAACTGGTCTTATCAGCACTTTGTAGATTCCAAGTTTAACTTTGCGCGATATATGAGGAGACTTCAATATTTTCATGTTGGCGTAAAATGCTCGGTAGAAACCAAGCTATGATGATGCAGAAAAAATGTCGAACATTTATTCTGGTGTTCAATCTCGGATAATAGTTATTTATGATATACTAGTGATGAGTTTTTATTGAAATATTTTTCGGACCATAATTTTCATGCAATTTTTATTGTTTTGTTTAAATATTGCTCACGTTGCCCCTATAGCAGCAAGGATTTTAAAATGGTGCCTTATTTCACGTTTTCGTTATTTGAAATTAGCATGGGCCAAACTTTCTGCATTTTTGAATTAGCTTCACAAGAAATTCCAAAATGGGAACATAAGAGAACGTATATTAAAATTAAAAACAATTAAGAAAAAAAATTTCTGGAACCGAAAATAGGGCTTAACCGGAAAATAATTCAGTGTAAAAAAACCACAAAAATAAATTTTGCATGCTAACCGGCTCACAAATCTAGTTTAATTCGAATAAGCAATTGGGGTTAATTTGTTTTAATTTACTTCCCTTTACCAAACACCAATTAATTTAAAAAGAAATACAACTTACTAAACTTATTTATGTACTATATGTGTACAAAAACTCTAAAACTAAATTCAAATTTAAATATTAGACACGGACACAACACCTCGTCCTACGAACCAGATTTTTGGAATCATGCGTGCGTTTTGGCATCTACAACTACATGAATGATTTTAAATTCGTAAACATTTTATCTATACTATGTTTATTAAAAAAATTGTATTCAAAATTTCAGGGTCAATAAATGTAACCCTTTTAATTAAATATTTCTTCTTTTCGCTTTACTGTGGACCATATATTTGTATGTACATTCATACAATACATACTATACATATAAGATTTTATATAGTATGTAATTTCTTCTTATTTAATTATACTAAACTGTTCTAATAAAGTGGGGGTTCAATTGAGCATATAAAAATTAATACACTTGCCAGTGATGGTCAAACCAAGGTTTCACGGCCAAATTTGTCACCAAACCTAGATGAAAAATTAAAATAATTGCCGTAACCTAAAATGAATATTTAGGATCATGTTTTTGTTTCGAATTTCTCGCAACTTATTTTAAGCAATCGTATTTTTCTTCGCCTGGAATAAATCTTCTTTCAAAATGGCACATTCGAGAAATAGGTTGGCCACCACATAGCGCAATGATAATGAATTTTTAGATTAAACATAAACGACAGCGTCCGAATTAAAAGCGGGCTAAGTATACCCTTGAATTATTAATGCATATAAAATGTCTAAATGAACCGATTTATAAACATTTAACGTGTCAAATTAACTAATTTGGAATAAAACAATAGTATTTCTTAGATATAATATGAAAAATAATATATAAGAGGCAAAATTATATTATTCAACATACGCATTATAAAATTATATGAATTGGCCGTCGTAGATCATAAACTTACAATGTTTAGTAATAAGATTTATAGTATAATATTAGTCAAATTTAATTTAAAGAGATATTATGTCCAAGTTTGACGAAACTTCGTCATACCCCTATTTTTAACAAAAATTATACAAAGTGATTAAATCAAGTGATATTAAATTATGATTTAAGATAAGACCTTATAAAAAAACAAACAAGCATTATACATGTTTTCCTTTCTCCCCTATTAAACTTACACAATTTACGATATATCAATAATTTTTCAAGTAAATTGATCATTGACTTTCATCAATTCTCTCATTCAATGGAGATTCTCAGCCTAAATGTGTTCTATACATTTTTTTACAATTAACCTTCTCTCTGTGTATTGGCGTCAAATTGACCCCAACCGATTTTAAAATTAAAAAAACAACTTTTTTTATTATTTAAATGGCGCATGCCTTATAAGATAGCCTCAACTAATATCTTATACACGCAATACATTAAAAAGAGGACCCAAATTACTTGTAAATTTCGTAATTTGGTAGTTTTATTTAGTTTCCCTACGAAATATATAAAGATATTCGTGGGATGACGAGTATCTTAGGGATTGACCCCTATACATAGATAACGTGATAATAAGCTATACACAGAGTGAAGGTTAAAAACGTGGTTTCGTGAAAATCGGTGACAAATCGCATAAAAAGTTAAATTTTTCACATTTTAATTTTATTCATCACAAAAATTTTAACTGTTTACGGACCAGTTAAAAATTTGTGGCTTGTGCTTTGTTTTTCACAACGCAAAATTAAAATAAATAAAAAACGTAAACGTCACAATTTTAACCAGTTTCAATTGAAACACTAAAACGAAACATAGCCTAAAACAGAAATTCAACAGGTGGAAGAAAAGTTTAAACGTCTCGAGAAAGTGATAACAGATATCAAGGCAAGTGGAACAACGAGGCAAGTGCCTCAAACCGTTCACTCAATCAAGTTAAAGACACCAGCATTCAACGAAACCACTTCTTTCGGCATTTTAAATTTAAATTTCCAATCAAAATCATTGGAACGATAACTATCGTGTCGCAGCGTTAATAGTGGCCCTTAAAAGCGAAGCAGCAGATCCTTTACAAACCATTCCGAAACAAGAGCGCAACAGTTATCTCGAAATTATGATGGTGCTGGATCAGAAGTACGGCAGTGACCACAAGCGGGGAGTAGACTCGCTAGAGGAATTTTCATCGATAATTGAACGACTGGTGCATCTAGCACATACAAGTAAGTCGGACGATTTCATGAAAAGGCTTAAAATTGACTCATTCATTGAAGGTATTCGACATCCAAAAATACGCAGGGCGGTGATGTTGTCTTTCTTCTGTGCCTAAAGCAACCTTTGCGGAAACCATCGCTTGTGTATTGACGATCGAGACTGCACAAGCTATCACCAAACCATCAATGGAAACACGCCGAGTGGAAATCGATACCCGCATAAACACCGAGCGGTCGCCATCAAGATATCGAGACGGAAAACGATCACATCTCACGGGGCTGCTGAGAAACAAGAAGAAAGCGGAGAGCATGCAGTGGCCAAGCAGGAGGGCTAAATAACGACGGAGCCGCTAAACTAACTATTAAAGCACACATTATTAGTAACACTTTTTAGAGCGGGTGCCCTAACAGAGCAAGTGGCATGTATTTGTGAACGGTTTCAAATGTGGAGCGTTTTAGGCTTAGCAAATAGTTATAGGTTCTGAAATTCACTTTGGAAATATGATTTTCCTTTGAACACCCGCACAAAATACGTTTGAGAGTAAGAGTTTGAGCAAAATTCTTTAATAAAATTCTAAATTTTGAATTTTAAATTATATGAAAGTTAATAAAATAACAAAACTTGGACTTTATTGGTGTGAAATACGGGGCATTATTTACAAATTTTACATAAATTATGTATAAAGATTCTATATCCTTTTCTTACAGAACTCACTAATATAATAGAGAGGAAAGCTAGAATTAAATTATTTCGCTAACAAAGATATTATTTTTCGAATTAAAAAGCAATTCGTTTTCGAAATATAAAAGCAGGGGATAATTCGGTTTTGATTTAAATAAAAAACGAACAAATCTAATTCAATTCTAATTTATAATACTATAAAGGACATCGCTATACTTTTCCATAGTAAACTAGCGGTCAAACGTCAAAAATATACAACGGGGACTTTTATTCGTCTGGATGCGGCTTAACCGACTGTAGCAAATACCAGTAAGCAAGCGAGGGTTATCGCACAAAGAAACATCATATTGTAGCAAAAAATAATTATCTTTTGATTACCAAACCAAATGTCAGAATTGTAATTGTATTGTGAAGTGAAGTTCACTTGCTTGCTTGCTTGCTTATCATTAGATTTACGAGTAGATATTTAATGATAAGATACAACAGTAGGAAGGTAAATTTTACACAAAATCGAACTTGCTAGTTATTAGAAGAACCAGAATAAAATGTCTAATTGTAGTGAAACAAATCGGCCAAAAGTGTTGGTAACTCATTCAAAAGTTCCAGAAGCTGGACTTAATATTTTACGGGAAAAGTAAATAATTTAATTTTAGTTTTTATAGTTATGACACCTAGATCGTTTTTTTAGATGTGAGGTGACTCTCTGTGATGGCTATCCACAACCATCGCGCGAAGAAATTTTGAAAAAGGTTAAGGGAATGGATGGCATATTATGGGCGACGCATTCACCACTAAACGCTGAGGCTTTAAATGCGGCCGGGCCACAACTTAAATCTCTTAGCACCATGTCGGCAGGTATTGATTACGTTGATGTAGAGGAAGTAAAAAGACGCAATATTCCACTCGGCTTTACTCCGAGTGTACTAAACGATGCAGTAGCTGATATGGCTATTGGTTTAATGATTGCCGCTGCACGTCGATATCACGAAGGTCGTTTGGCAATTGAAAACTCTAAATGGGAGGTACAGCCACAATTTTTATTAGGACAAGATATTAAAGGTACCACAGTCGGAGTTGTTGGATTTGGCGAAATTGGGCAAACTATTGTGAAACGATTACAAGGATTTGAAATTGGAAAAGTGCTTTATTCAGGTCATAGTCCAAAACCAGCGGCAGAAAAATATCGAGCTGAATTTGTCTCATTTGATGAGCTACTTGAAAAAAGTGATTTTGTGTTTGTAAGTGCACCACTAACCGAAGAAACTAAAGGAATGTTTAATGAGAGTGCATTCAAAAAAATGAAACCGACAAGTGTATTTGTTAATGTCGCTCGAGGTGGTCTAGTTGATCAAGAAGCATTATTTAACGCCTTAAAAAATAACACAATTTTTGCTGCCGGACTTGACGTTATGACGCCAGAACCACTTCCACCAACTGATAAAATTTTATCTCTTTCAAATGCATTTATTGTACCACATTTGGGATCAGCCACGATTAGAACACGTGACGATATGTCTGTTATAGCCGCACAGAACGTGCTGTGTGGACTTGCTGGCGAACCGATGTTTGCGCCAGTGCTTTAAATTGTATTTATTAATTTAAAAAAAATAGTATTGGTAAGTGTAATGGAACCAACCAATAGTTTCGTCGCAACGAAATTTCAAATGGCACTTCAGAGTCAAGTAAATATAATTACCTAAATACAACATATAAATTGCGCTTTTTATTTTATCCCACGCATCATATACGTGCAGCCTATTTTTATGTTTTGGATTTTTTAAATCACAGACTTCCGGATATTTCTCGTATATGGGAATAAATTCCAAAATTAAATTGCATGACCAATCGCCGTTGCTTACCATTTTTATTTATTTCTGCTGTCAAAGTTTATTATTATAAACAGAGAGATTAACATATAGGACAGAAACAAATTTCTTTCCCTCATAAAGTCTTCTATTGGAACCATTGTAGTTGGAGGGAGATGGGTGTAAATGGTTTGTTACAAATAATACATGGTTGGTCTTTCTTTTATATAAACAAACCATTTAGTTTTTATTCTTGTTAAAAAGTGGTTGTGTGTAGTTTCGTGAAAATTAAAAATTATCAAATAAAACAAAATAATTAAAAAATAAAATGAATATAATTAATTATAATATTACACAACATATTATTGTAAACATGGATATTATTGTTTATTTCTACTCTATTGTATTTTAAAGTCTTTGATAATACACATTTATTAGTGACACCTATTACTAATAACTAAAATTAATAATAATTGTAGTGACGCCTGTCCGTAGAAAATATAATATATTATAAAATATAATATAAATATTCCACTCGGCTTTACTTGACAGTACTAAACGATGCAGTAAGTGATATGACTATGGCCCCTATGGGGTTAATGGTTGCGGCTGCACGTCGATTTACTGAAGGTCGGTTGGCAATTGAAATTGTACAAGGCATCAACAACCACAATTTTTATTAGGACGAGATATTAAAGATAGTACGGTCGGAGTTGTTGGATTTGGCAATATTGGACAAACTATTGCGAAGCGGTTACAAGGATTTGATATTGGGCAAATACTTTATTCAAGTCCTACTTCGTCTCCAGGGGCAGAAAAATATCAAGCTGAATTGGTCCCATTTGATGAGCTACTCAAAAAAAGTGATTTTGTGTTTGTAAGTGCACCACTAACCAAAGATAATAAAGAAAAAATTCCGCTAACAGAATCTCCGATCAGCGGTCTTGGAACGCGGTGTAGCTGGCTTGGCTCAGAGCTGGGGTGGGAGATTTCCAAGACATGATCAAATCTAGAATTACCGCATGAGATAAAAAAACAAGGGAGAGTAGTATAATAAAAGAAATGCACGCTTTGTCTCCGGCAACCAAAAGGACTGGGCGGGCAGCAAACCTCAACCAATCCTCAGCATCCCACCATGATGCTCGTAACCCGTCATCATCATCTTCTCGGTCTCAGATACAAAAAAAATTTAAACAAATCAAACCAACCAACAACGGTAACGAAGAAGAGAGGGAGCTGTAAGAAAAGTCAATATAAAGAGAAAATATAAGCATGCAAATATGGTATAATGTAAAAGATAGCCCGAATTCCGCAACAAAAAAAAAATAAATAAATAACGCAAAGAAAATATCTGAATGAATATCAAGGAAGCAAGCCAAAATCTGAATAATAAATCAATAAAACTTTTTTTCCAAACAATAAAAATTTGCTCTACCAAAATACAATAATGCACAAACAAAAGAAAAATTACTATAAATTAGCATTGAAATTTAAAAACCATAGATAATAAATAATACAATTACGAACGTTTTCTCCCGGCTGCTAACAACTCCACTATGATGACCTTCTTGAAAGTCTGACCGTAAATATATCAAGTAGAACATCGCCTTTTAAAGTCCGCAGATCCACGGTTTATTTTTTTTTTTAATTTTTTTTTCGATGGCTTAGATTCTTAAATCCACTAAATTCCTTAATAATTGTTCTACAAATCCTCAGAGTCACTATATGTATGTACTTAAATAAATAATTGTGTGGTATAAGGTTTATGTACATATCACAATCGCAGATCAAATTATAAGCTGACGAATCGAACTTTAACTCGTAGCACTTAAGGATGCAACGCAACTCAGCGACGCATAACTTGACAACACCGTACTCGACTCAGCTATGGTAGGCCGTATTAAAGGAGCAATGGCTCAATTAACTGGTAATTTAAACCACTCCAGAATAAAAAATCAGCTTTACAACAATTTATTATAATAACAGTATGATCAAAGTATTTACATATTTGTTTTATGTTTTGTTTTTTTTTTTTTTTTTGTACAGATAGGTTTTTTTAAAACAAGAAAATCAACACTGGACCATCTCGAGGCGAGAAAACTTGACTGCCCCAAAAAAAAAAAAAGTATCACCCGATCGATTACAAAAAATTGGATGTTTCTCCTCTCTCTCTCTTCGTTCAGCTCCAATAATCAGTTCCTGTTCAGGCGTATATTTACTACATGATCATGATGTGATTTCCTCGTTTCTTACCTCTTTGCCTATAATTTGGAGTGGGGATATATGGTATATATATAGCACTTCGCTTTGTACTACTTTAAAATGCTGCAGTCGAGCGTGGAATGCATTGCCTTGGCTTTATATCACTTAGAAATAAATTATTTTTCAACAAATTGAATTTATTTCTATAAAATTAAACATTACCAATCAAATAAAACTAATTTGCTTAATTCAAAAATGAAATAAAGGATTTTTATTTTTGAAGCTCAAAGCCGAGGCGCCTGGTATGAAAAGTAAAGTGTTTTTCTTTTTATACAGTGGATGAAATAATAGTATTAAAGATCACTAATAAATAATTTTATTAATTAGCTCTGCTAATTTGACTATACCAATAATGTAATAAATTAAAATCAATCAAATAGCCCTATCATAAATTAATCACCGGTAAAAAGTAAATAGTTGGACCTAAATGGGAACCTTGCAAAAAAATCCAAATACAATTTATTATTACATATGTACATATAATTAAAAAAAAATATTTTGAGGTGTTTTATTTTTTTATCGTAAGCATACATTATTATGGAACTGGTGAGAGCATTGGTTCACCAGCAATACCTCTTAACACATTGTGGGCAGCAATTACAGACATATCATTCCGAGTACGCACAGTTGCCGAAGCAATATGCGGTAAAATGACTTAAAATTAAAAAAATAGAAATGGTATATTTATTTACTCTAAACACTTTAGAAAATTATTCAAACTCACTTAGATTTGGAAGAGTTAGTAATTTGTGATCAGCCGGTAAAGGTTCAGGTACCATAACATCAATACCAGCCGCAAAAATTTTATTATTTTTCAAAGCATCGTAGAGGGCCTCTTGATCAACCATAGGACCTCTTGCGATATTAATAAAAACACTAGTGGCTTTCATTTTACCAAATGCAACCTTGTTAAACATTCCACGGGTTTCGTTGGTAAGTGGGGCACTCAAGAATACATAATCACTTTTTTCTAATAAATCATCGAATGTTACGAATTCTGCATTATACTTATCCGCTGATAGTTTTGGTCGATGCCCAGAATATATAATTTGACCAATATCGAAGCCCTGTAAACGCTTAGCAATTGTTTCTCCAATTCTTCCAAATCCAACTATGCCAACTGTAGATCCTTTAATATCTTGCCCGAGTAAAAATTGTGGCCTTTCCTCCCATTCGGAACTTAAAATTTTCATACGCCCTTCATGAAAACGGCGACCAGCTGAAATCATTAGGCCGATTGCTGTATCGGCTACGGCGTCATTTAGAATGATCGGTGTATATCCAAGTGGAATATTACGCCGTTTAACCTCTTCAATATCTACAAAATCCAAACCGGCCGACATAGTGGAAATTGATTTAAGTTGTGGACCAGCCGCATCGAGTGCCTCAGCATTTAATGCATTATGATTCACCCAAAAAATACCATCCATTCCTTTAGATTTTTCTAATATTTCTGCCCGAGTGGGAGCTGGCTTTCCTTCGCATAATGTTACGTTGCATCTAAATTTAGCATTTTTATTAGTTGATTACAACAAAGCTCGAAAAATAAAATCACTTACTTATATCGTAAAATTTTTAAACCAGCTTCCGGTATATCCCAATGGGTAACCAAAACTTTAGGCGGATTTTCTGGAGTGAAATCAGCTGCTACATTTACGCTATATAAAAATAAAATAAAAACAATTCTATCGAGCTGTATGATTTCGATTTATTGTTAATCTTATAAGTTTAACTCACATGATGAAATACAGTAGTACTGATGACTTTAAAGAGAGCTTGAACATATTTTGTTGTCGACTTAAAATAGTTTTAATTGTTTCTTTTGTAAGATTTGTTATGAAACTAAACGGAAAATAAAGTCTTCGCGACATAAGAAATCTATATGTATGAATATTGAATATACAGTGTCCCAAATAAGTCTGCATACGCCCTTTTAGTATATGAAAAATAATCAAAATACGTAGTTTTATCTATTTCAAATTAAAAAAATTATTAACAAAATATAAAGAAACTATATAGTATTTATATTTGTTTGTAAACAATACAATAAATGGTTTTATTCGCCATAGGTTTAGATATGTATATTTTTATAGCTTTTTATAAAAAAGATTCGAAGGCAGGCTTATTTAGTTGACTGTATGTGAAGCAAATATACGCAAAGAAATGTAGTTGTGATTGATATTGTAATATCTACCAGTGGGGTGGTTAAAACTCGGTATACATATATAAACGGTCTAAATAGATAAATTAAAAGAGAAAATGAATATGTAAATGATACCAAACCGAAAATTCATTCTCACGCAAACTTCTCACAAATGGAATAACATAAACCAAAAACAACATTCACTATGCAATAGCCTCGAACAAGATGTAGGTACTACATAAATAAAATCAATTACAAAATGTTAAATATTTCTACTCTAAGACCCATATAGTATTTCATTAATTTCTTGAAAATATCAGAAAGATATTCTTAACTTGTTTAGTATATTTTCCTAATACAAAACGAACACCATTTTTAAAATTGTATGCGAATTAATCATATATGAGTAGTGTTAACATGACCTTCAACATGACCCTCAATAGCTTTTATGGTTGTTTTTATTACGGAATCGTATTGGTATAGAACGGTTAAAAATAAAACTAATAATCTAAGGTCATATGCCTTAGCAAATCCTATCTAAATTGATGCATATTATAAATTGCTTATTAGACCTAAAGTAATTTTCATACCGGGCAGCGGCTTTGAGCTTCAAAAATAAAATTTTTTTATTTCATTTTTGAATTACATATGTAAATTAGTTTCATTTAATTGATAACGTTGAAACGAATACAGTTTGTTGATATTGCCACAGAAGAAAGATTAACCAGAACAGTCATAACGCTGTTTTTGTATGGAAAAATTTGGACTCATTTTTTTGACCTTGATTTGCCGAAGGTAAGAGAAAGTTGGGTTATGTATTCTTTGGTTTACTGGTTTTTAATTGAAATAATAAAAATTAAGAATCCTTAACAGTATAGTTAGTGATATTATATGACAAGTTTTGTTTTGACACCATAATTTGTATTAAATATTCAAAAAATTCATAATATTCGAAAATAATTATACTTCAAAGTCCAAAAAAGAAGGTAAGATGAAAAAAAAATTTGATCCACGCAATGTCTATTCTGGTTAATCTTTCTTCTGTGACATAACCTACAAATCACATTTTTGGCACAACTGTTTTGTATTTACAGAAAAATCTAGCTATCGATACGTTACAAATTCTGATTATCTCAGTTCTTGCTTGTAATTCACTGTAAAATAGACCAAAATAAAATATTGATAGCAACCGAATGTTCAAAGCCGATGCCCTCGGTATGAAAGGGTCTCAGGTTCACATTTGTGGTAACTAAATATTTTGAGGCGAGGCGTCTGGTATGAAAAGTACTTAAATGTCAGACAATTACCTAAATGTGATCCACTTTTTCGCCCTCTAAAAAAGCAGAAAGAACCAACCACAATTTGATTTATTAATCACTTGTGAATCAACAAATTACAAACAAAAAATTTCATTTTTTGAGTTATGCCGTTTTTCTTGAACATCGATAGCCGTGTTTTCCATGAGAACTGCACTAGAACTCGATAAACTTTAAATTCCTTTTATTCTATGTAAAACGAAAAAAAAATAAATTCATAAAGCGCGAATGTGTAGTGTATTTGATATAATTACATATTTTAAGTTTAAAAATTTCCCCCTTCAGTTATTTCATCAATATTTCCTTATTTCTTACTGACGTCATTACACGCAACTACACTCGATAAATTCATGGGTTTATCCAGTGTAACTAAAAAATAAGCTATAATTGTCATTGTTTATTGCTGTAACAACTTAAAATGTGTATTTATGTGAAATGCATTACACATTATCACTTTAAGAATTTAATTTATTTTTCTGTTTACTTAGAATAAATGGAATTTAAAATTTATCGAGTTCTAGTGCAGTTCTCATGGAAAACACGACTGATATAGTTAAATAATAATGATAAATGTACGCAAGGTTTAAGCTACTTATACTTAGCTTAATATGTCGCTTAACGATGAAAATGATAATATATTTTGTTATTATTCTCCTTGTTCATCAAATCTTTTAATTTTATTATTGCAACAGATTTATAATTTACAGGAAATATATGCTTGTTTCATAGCTTGACCGGCCCAACCTGTTTTATTACATGAATGCGTAAGTGTAATCAAATGTACTTATTTTTAAACAAATTTTGAATATTTTCTGTAAATAAACTTTAAAGAAAGGCAATGTCCCAACGAAACACTTCAAAATTGCATAGAGCAAATAGTTAAATACGTGTAGTAAGAATAAACAATACGTGTGTCGTATTGTTTATTCTTCCTACATAGTCAAAAGCCAACTTCTTTATTTCATTTACCAACATTTAACAATTATTAAACTTGTATGTTCCACAAGAAAGTATCTCAAAGAAGACAATAAATTTATTTTATATTTATTTCTCAAATAATAAACATTAAAACTAATTTCTCAATTATTTTAATATCTAATTCAGTCGCCATTGTTGTCTATTATAGATTGATTAGTGCAACATTCACTTAACTTGGCTACATATTCTGGAGTAAAGTATTTCCAAATGTTTTTGAGAACCCAAACAATCTGATGTGTGGTTGTTATATTTCTTGCTTTTATTACGGGGGTACACCTCCGGTTCATTGAGTTTTATAAATTTTTCAAAGTTGCAGAAGTTATGTATTCCTAGATGTTTATCAAAAAACTTTGTAAAGCTTGAATTGATTCTGGGCGCTTCCTTGCTGTGTCTAGCTTCATTATAAACCAAACATTTTCTATAGGATTTAGGTCTGGGTTTTACGGGGGGCAGTTCAACACATCGATATTTTTTTCTGCCAAGGATTTTTTTACGTTTAAATGAATAGATAAGAAAAAAATATAAGATAGTAATAAATTATTGTTGTTTATCTGAAAGTACATTTTATTATCTACAATTCCAAATTAATATATGGTAGTTACTTATCTTGGCAATATTGCATGGAGCTGAAAAATAAATCTGAAAGTATCGTCGAAAAGCTCTAACACAAAGGGCTCAAATTGGTTATGCAGGATTTGCAGATAAACAGCTGATGTGGTAATGGAACTAAGGCAGCACATTCGACCTGTTTCTTCTCCAGAAAAAATCCCCAGACCACAACTCTTCCAGTTTTCGGTGGAAGTCTTAAAAGACAGTAGTTGCTAAGCCTCTCTTGAAGTTTTCTTGCCATGATTCTACAATCTCAAACATGCAGCTTGAATTTGGATTCATCAGAGAAAATCAAGTTATTCTACATCTCCTGAGTCCAACAAGCATGTTCCTAGGCCCACAGGAAATTCTTTTTGGCTGTTTTTGTTTGACTCGTATAGCGAACTCTGGCTTCTGGACTGTTTCAAGTAACCAGTCTTCTTCTCACTCAGCTGGTTGATATTCGTTTGCCCATTGCTTGTCCAGGATCCCCTCTTACATCCTATGACGGTAGGCGTAACCGTAACTAATTGTTTAACCAATGTTTTTGCACAGCACTTGCGTGGATGTACCACCATAATAAAAGGTAAATGTGGTCCAAATAATAATTATATTAAAGATAGGAGTTTCATAAAACAATAAAGTACAAAAAAACAAAAAAAAATGTATTTACTATAATCCACTACTTCCACGCCTTTAAGTTCTAAATAGGGTACTTTGAATATTTTGTCATTTTTCCGATTCTCCCCCTAAATTGCAGGTAATTTTTTATTTTTTTAAATTGGGTAGGTAGTAGTAATTGCTATTTTTCTAAATTTGGAATTAAATTAAAATTTGTCCAGATCTGACTTAATTTAGTTTACAATTTGGGGTCAAATAAACTAGAGATAGCATTGTTTGTAGAATTTGATATAATTCAAGCATACCGCATTTTTATAGTCCTCGCAATGTACGAGTACTTACTTAATTCTTGCTCTAATTGATAAGCGACAGAGTAGGAATATCAAATTTCGTTAATTTATACGTACAACAATAACTGTGCGCCATTTGGTAACTTCACGATCGGGGGTAATTTTTAATGATTAAGTGAACATTATAAACATGTGTTGTAAATTATATCAAAGAAGCCATTTACCATCGAATATTTAACAGAAAGGGGCTACATTTTTGTTCGAAATTTTTTTGATCGTTTTATATTGCTGTTGAGTAAATTCATTTTTTAAATTTAATAATTTACACCTTTAATTTTGTGTACTACCTCCGTTCACATCATATAATCGATTTAAAGCTTTTCTCAAACATTGGGATTAATTTACGTCGGAAAAAGTATTTAAACAAAACCTAAATTCATTACAGTCATTATATATCTTTTAATAACCTAGCTAGAATTTAAATGTGATGTGTGAGGGTAGGAGTAAAATTGGTGGTGTCCATCATTAAATTCTGATGATCTTTTTAAATCTCTTCCTGAAGTTCAATGGAAGTAAAAAATGTATCTGCTGAAAGTTTTTTCGAACTTATTTTGAAAAATTAAAAACAGATACCTCAAGTTTGAATAATTTATCATACATGTGAAAGGCGTTTATTGAGAGGCTTTTGAGGTCGCTGAATTTGAATATGATGTAGAACTTTGAAAATGCAAAATGGTAGACCAAAAATGGCAACTAAAAACATGAAAATTCTTAAACATTGAGTATTTTTTAAATGCTAAATGAATTTGTTTTGTTGGTTCTTGAGGTTACTGGATCCGAAGATGGTTAAACAGTATGTGAAACCACTAAGAGGTTAAAATCTATGAGCACGATATTGTAAATAAATACAATTCATTTGTAGATGTTTGTTAACGATGGTGATTTTATATGCAGCTCCTATCACTTTGTTTTGTGAATTTTTCTTGAGGAACTACACAAATATTTGCTGAAATGATATCGAAAACGTATCTAATCTTTTACGTAAAGGTTCGTTTTAAATAAATGCATGTAATCAGGAAATGATTTGGGATACCTTTAGGACTCTCTAGAAACACGGACGAAGGGCTCTAGTGTGAGAGCAAGTCATTAGGCTTTACAGCCGAAGGACTAATAAATGGAAAAACCGTGATTGTATATGTATACGTGACTGGCATTACAAAGTTTACGCTAAATAGATAATAGAGGACAATAGAATTAGAAATTCCAATTTTATTAGTTTGATACAAAAATTAAAACGGGTTGGGTACGAATGCGCGTTTTCATAACCTCATTTTTCAAATCCCGTTTTATCAGAACCCAGCCCAAAAAAAGTACCAATTTTCAAAATCCCGCTTTTGTTAAACTATAAAAAGTCCCGCTGTTTAGTGTTTTAAACCTTCCAGGGGCTCTATTCTCAAATTCCACAACCATTTTCCACATGTGTACATCTGTCAAAATCTATGTAATTATTGACGGTTTCGTAAATGGGGAATTTTTTTCACCTGCTTATACCCACTCGGAAATATTCCCTTAGTACCGAAAAAATTCCATAGCGAATTCAAGAATATAGGAATTTAAATTTTCGAAAGTTTTTATGAATTTTGACACATGGCCGCATGTGGAAAATGGTTGTCGAATTCAAGAATGGGGCCCTAGAAGTTGAATTCTTTAATGTTTGTTTTTCAAAATTAAATTTTTCATTTTTCTCAAATGATGTGGGATTTTGAAAATCGGGATTTTGAAAACGGGATTTTCCAAAGCGGATATGCCCCAATCCAAAATATTAGTGCAAATTTCGGCCCGCGCCAGTATCAAATCAGTTAGAATTTAAGGATTTTTTAGTGTATGTAAACTTTATTACATCCATCATTGTATTATGTAATTGGAATTCGGCCAAGAAATATCTGTAGCTGTTCTTTTGGTTTCGCTTAACTTGAACATTGAAGCTTGCCCAGCCCAGACTTGCCTTAATTTCGTTTACAATTTGTGGTGAAGTAAACTAGAATATAATATAATTCAAACAAACCGCGATTTTTGTGTTCTAATTGATAAGTACAGAGTAAAAATAGCATGACATTTCATTAGTCTGTTGTCGTACAACCATAACTTTAGTGTGTCATACTAATTTTCAAGTTCGGTGGCAATAAATGAATAAACTCAGATTTTAACTTTTAATATTTTAACTATTCATCTTTAATTTAGTATAATGACGTCGTTCACATCAGATAATCGACCAAAAGTTTTGGTGACGCATTGGGATGTACCTAAGACAGCAATTGATTTACTTCGAGAAAAGTGAGTACCTGAATAAAACCTAAATGCACTATACTTGAAATTGTTGTAACTCAGTTTTAATGTAACAGATGTGATGTGACTTTATGTGAAGGTAAACCGAATCCATCACGAGCCGAAATTCTAGAGAAATCAAAAGGGATGGATGGAATTTTCTGGGGCACGTTCGATCCACTAAATAGCGAAGTGCTCGACGCAGCTGGACCTCAATTGAGATCAATCTCAGTAATGACGGTAGGATTGGATTATGTCGATGTTGATGAGATAAAGCGGCGTAATATTCCACTTGGGTATACTCCAGCGATACTTAATGATGCAGTGGCTGATTTGACCATAGGTCTCATGATTTCTGCAGCACGGCGGTTCCATGAAGGTCGATTAAAAATAGTTGAAGGTGAATGGGAAATCCGACCAAAATTTTTACTTGGTCAAGATATTCGGGGATCGACTATTGGAATCGTTGGGTTCGGACAAATTGGACAAACAATCGCAAAACGCCTGATCGGTTTCGATGTGAGGAAAATTTTATATTCTGGGCATACTGTAAAACCGGAAGCGATAAAATTTGCAGCGGAGTTTGTTACATTTGACAAGTTATTAGAAAAAAGTGATTTTATTATCATGAGCGCTCCACTTACTAATGAGACAAGAGGTATGTTCAATGAGAAGGCGTTCAATAAAATGAAACCGACTAGTGTGTTTGTCAACATTGCACGGGGAGGGGTCGTAAATCAAGATGATTTATACGAGGCGCTGAAGAATAAAAGAATCTTTGCAGCCGCAATAGATGTTATGACACCGGAACCCTTACCGGCTAATGACAAAATATTATCTCTGCCGAATTTGATTATAGTTCCACACTTGGGATCCTCAACCGAGCGAACTACAAATGATATGTCGATGTTAGCTGCTCGTAATATATTAAAAGGTCTAGACGGCGAGCTTATGATCTCTCCAATTCCACAATAAAATTCACTTTTATGTTATAAAACTTTTATTCAAATTTATAATTTTACATTCAGGAGTCGTTCGATGTTGCCTTAAGATAAATCTGTGAAGAAACAAACAATTATAATCTTTACTAACGATACTTATGATTTATAATATTTAATTACAGTAATCGGTCGACGAAATCCTTTCACCGAATGATTCGAGACACCTAAATGAAGTGCTTTTTTAAATCCAATTTCATTACTTAAAAGGTATTCGGTAAATTTATCAGGTCGCATCTTAATATTTTCGTAATTCGTGAGTGTTGTACCCGAAATATTTTTTCTTTTTTTATATCCTTTCCATTGCTGTGGTTCGAGAACAAACGCTCCACCAGGACGTAATTGCTTAAAAACTCGACGAAACATTAATTTGAGGCCCGCGTCACCACTATTCAAATGAATCCATTTCGTAACGCTAAAACAGGTAATCACATCAAATTGTTCCTGTTCTAATTCTAACAATACCTCATCCTTAAGTATGTAGTCCCCTTGTTCAAATGTAACTTTACAATTTATTAGTTTTAAATCGTGTTTCAGGTGATATTTTAAAATTTTTCGAGCATTTCCGATTAGTTTTTTATCAATATCGATACCAACAATTGTATCACAATCGAATTCTTTAGCCAGGCTTATCGTTAGCAGGCCGTTGTTGCAGCCAATATCTAGAGCTAGTTTTTTCTCAAATAAATCTCGATGAGGTTTTAACACATCCAATCTAACATCCTGAAAATTTTTTAGATTACGATACCCATAGTATCGATTGTAATTTCCATGCTCAAATGTTTTAATTTTCTCTAGCTTTGGTTTCTTAGCAGGAGGATTTTCATCATCTTCTTCATTTAAAGGTGAATTTCCATGCTCAAATGTTTTAATTTTGTCCAGCTTTGGTTTCTTAGCAGGAGGATTTTCATCGTGTTCTTCATTTAAAGGTACCATTTGTGACGATGTTGACACAACGTTTGACGTTGAAAGAAACAAATAATATACAATAATAATTGTGAAGTTAGGAACGATCTATTCCGAATTAACATACCCGAAATGCCGAATTAGTTTTGGTCGACAGGGTTAAGCTGTCAGTGTCAAAACTATCAAACTGCATGATTTTGTAAGCTATGCTGGTGGTTAATTCATAAGTTAAGAGAAATGGTTTAAATTAAAACTATAATAACTTTTAGTAAAAATTAAATAAAAATGTTGCGCAATATAAATATATTAAGAACACTTAGGTAATTTAAGAGTATTTTGTTGTATATGATATAACATAACTTTTCTTCACAGAAACGCACCTTCGAGTTGTCTTATGTCCTCATATGGTCCCCATTTTATAGAACCAGTGTTTAAGCAGAATGAAATAAACATTATTAAAGAATCAGGAGAAGCTGCTAAAATTGCTCATGTACCAATAAAAGCCGCCAGAAATAATGATACATCGTCTGTGTTTCATGATCATAGAATAAGGTAATCCTTTTCAATCAAACTGGTTTCTTTTTTACGTTTAAGATAAATATTTTGTTTATTATGTAGCAAATTCACCAATTATATAATGATGGGCGGAAAAAAAACTTTAGCGCGAACTTTGGTGGAAAAATCATTCGAAAATATCAAACGAATCCAGCTGGAAAGGTATCATCTTGCCGATGAAGAGGAAAAGCCAAGCATTGAATTAAATCCTGTGACAATATTGCATCGCGCTATTGAAAATACACGTCCTCTAATGCAAGTTACTCCAATTAAGCGAGGTGGTGTAAACTATCAAGTACCAGTGCCAATTACTGAGAAGCGTTCATATTTCATTGCCATGAAATGGCTTCGGGAGGCGGCTCGTGAAAAAGAGAAAGGTGTTCACTTCCCTGATAAGTTTGCTTGGGAGTTGCTAGACGCTGCTTCCAATACAGGACGAGTCGTTAAACGGAAGCTAGACCTTCATCGACAGTGTGAAGCAAATCGGGCATATGCCCATTACCGGTGGAGTTAAACAAAACGCACTTTTAAATAGTACAATCTAAATTTGTATTTTCTCTAGTAATAAATAAAAGCGGCTCAGCTCAGCCACCAAAAATTTTGTCAAATTTATCAAAATCGTAGATTTCTCCGAACGTATGTAGTAACTTGAAGCTATTTTGGCCGTCATAGAATTGTAATGGCATATAGATATTGTATTTGGATGCCTCGATTTCTGAAAATGGCTTCACATCTTTCAGGTCGGTTTCAAAATTTTTTCGTCTGCCCCAGAAATCAATATACGATATTTTAACACGATCCAATGTTTTATTTGTATACAAAAACCCGACTAGTCCTTATGCCAATTTTGAGAATATAAATAATGTAATTGTACCAGATATTCCTAGAAGTTTTAAATAATAAGATTTGATATAAGAATAAAACGAGCTAATTACCGACTGCACTGAACACCGCCGTAGCTCCAGATGGAAGCTGGGCCATATTCTCCAGAATATAGCAAAGCGGTATACCGAGCGTTGTAACCCCAAATTGTATTAATTTTAAATTGCTAACAGCAGAAGCAATTTTGATAGGCCGGAAAAAATATATAGGCTCCCATAACAAGGATTTTGAGGCATATTCCGTTGATTTAGAACTATCTCCAACTCCCGTACAACATAACCTCAGACCAAATTTTATTACATTATTTTTATACAAATTACTAAATATAATTTGGGAACTAATTAAATATTTCAACATTTTACTTAATTAATTAATGAATTATATTAAGAGCTTCATAAATCTCACATTTTGTTTTTGTTTGACCTACCGCCTTCGTATTGTGTGGCCGTCGATAAAACGAACGACGAAATTACGGATTATAAATAGAACCAGTTTTTAAGCAGAATGAAATAAACGTTATTAAAGAATCAGGAGAAGCTGCTAAAATTGCTCATGTACCAATAAAAGCCGCCAGAAATAATGATACATCGTCTGTGTTTCATGATCATAGAATAAGGTAATCCTTTTCAATCAAACCGGTTTCTTTTTTACGTTTAAGACAAATATTTTGTTTATTATGTAGCAAATTCACCAATTATATAATGATGGGCGGAAAAAAAACTTTAGCGCGAACTTTGGTGGAAAAATCATTCGAAAATATCAAACGAATCCAGCTGGAAAGGTACCATCTTGCCGATGAAGAGGAAAAGCCAAGCATTGAATTAAATCCTGTGACAATATTGCATCGCGCTATTGAAAATACACGTCCTCTAATGCAAGTTACTCCAATTAAACGAGGTGGTGTAAACTATCAAGTACCAGTGCCAATTACTGAAAAGCGTTCATATTTCATTGCCATGAAATGGCTTCGGGAGGCGGCTCGTGAAAAAGAGAAAGGTGTTCACTTCCCTGATAAGTTTGCTTGGGAGTTGCTAGACGCTGCTTCCAATACAGGACGAGTCGTTAAACGGAAGCTAGACCTTCATCGACAGTGTGAAGCAAATCGGGCATATGCCCATTACCGGTGGAGTTAAACAAAACGCACTTTTAAATAGTACAATCTAAATTTGTATTTTCTCTAGTAATAAATAAAAGCGGCTCAGCTCAGCCACCAAAAATTTTGTCAAATTTATCAAAATCGTAGATTTCTCCGAACGTATGTAGTAACTTGAAGCTATTTTGGCCGTCATAGAATTGTAATGGCATATAGATATTGTATTTGGATGCCTCGATTTCTGAAAATGGCTTCACATCTTTCAGGTCGGTTTCAAAATTTTTTCGTCTGCCCCAGAAATCAATATACGATATTTTAACACGATTCAATGTTTTATTTGTATACAAAAACCCGACTAGTCCTGATGCCAATTTTGAGAATATAAATAATGTAATTGTACCAGATATTCCTAGAAGTTTTAAATAATAAGATTTGATATAAGAATAAAACGAGCTAATTACCGACTGCACTGAACACCGCCGTAGCTCCAGATGGAACCTGGGCCATATTCTCCAGAATATAGCAAAGCGGTATACCGAGCGTTGTAACCCCAAATTGTATTAATTTTAAATTGCTAACAGCAGAAGCAATTTTGATAGGCCGGAAAAAATATATAGGCTCCCATAACAAGGATTTTGAGGCATATTCCGTTGATTTAGAACTATCTCCAACTCCCGTACAACATAACCTCAGACCAAATTTTATTACATTATTTTTATACAAATTACTAAATATAATTTGGGAACTAATTAAATATTTCAACATTTTACTTAATTAATTAATGAATTATATTAAGAGCTTCATAAATCTCACATTTTTTTTTTGTTTGACCTACCGCCTTCATATTGTGTGGCCGTCGATAAAACTATAAACTAGTACGAACCCTCCAGACCAGGTGTATCATAAACGTACGGTTTACGAAGACTTTGCTATACTAAGGTGTTCGTAAACGTTACACTAAAACAGTACGAATATAGTACGTAATGTGTACTTTTGTCACATGAGAAGTGAAACAAATTTGCGAAGACTTGTGTATGTATTAGTATGTATAAAAGTATTCATAATGTGTACGCTTAAACGTAATGTTTACGAACTGCTTAAGCGTAACATTGACGAACGGTTTAGTGCGAATTGCCCCATTTAATTAGAATAAAACAATTTTTTTAAATCAATCTTATCTTTTATTTGTATTTTTCTTCAAATAAGCCGCAACACAAGATACAACGTGCCAAATTTGTTAATTAATCTTTTTCTGAAATGAAATAAAATGTTTCAATCATAGATGAAGTACTTCGAGTATTATTTAAATACCTTTCAAAATATTCATTATAATGATTTTTATATGATATTATGGATATAGTGGTGCTCTTGAATGCCACAAAAAACTAACAATAATTATCAAAGTATTTATATTTTCACAATACGACAACTTTAATTTAATTTGTACAAAAAAAAATTGAAACTAAAACAAAGCCGCAAGATATAATTGACAGCACTGTGTATAGAAAATGTAAATGTAGCAGTGTATTATAAAAAAAAGCGTTCGTAAACCGTTCGTACGCTGTACATTTTTGCTGTATACATTTTTGCGCCGGGAGGGAAATTACGGTTAGTAGCAAAATTTCGGAGTTGTCATTTTGACAACTTAAAGCACGTGCGAACGGAAATTATTTACAGTGTAATTGGAGTAAAGTGTAACATTTTGTTTATTTAAAGATTTAAATTAAAAGTTAATTAAATTCAATAAAATGTCTAGTAAAACGAAATTAAAAGATTTGTAAGTGTAAATGTAAATTATTTATTCATAATTTATCGGCTAATTTTAATTTAAGGTTTGAAGTAGAAACAAGGTATGGGCCATTCTTCACCACTGGTCGAATTGAATGGATTTCAAATGGCGAAGAAATAGCGTGCCAAGAATCCAACAAATTAAATATTTTTAATATTGCACTAGGCAAGGTAACACAATCGATATGTGAACCAAATCCTGATGATGAATTAGATGCCGAGGATTCGTTATATTGTTTTGCGGTCAGCCATGATAATCTTTCAATTGTGACTGCCCATAAAAGTGGCTTGTTGAAATTATGGAACAAAAATAACGGTTCCCTAGTTAAAATGTGGCGTAGTATACATAGCGGTCCTGTACAACGATTGGTTTTTAATGCTAATTCAGCCGTAATTGCATCTGGTGGATCGGATTCTTTTATCCGTGTCTGGAGTTATGATCATAAAATATGTCTTGCTAGTTTAAAGGGATCCCAGGGAGTAGTAAATGTGATTGAATTTCATCCAGACTTCGAAAAGAAAATCGTAGTGGCGGTTGGAGATGATAACAAAATTAACGGTTGGAACTACGAAGAGCGGGAATTAATATTCTCATTGAATGGGCATTTTTCCAAAGTCACGAGCCTATGTATATCAGAAAATCATAAATTCTTACTGTCCACAAGTCGTGATAAAGTTATAATTTTATGGGACTTTGAGAATTACACACAAATCAAAACGATACCTATATACGAATCGATCGAGAGTGGAATTATTTTGAAATTCGGTACAACTCTTCCAAATGGCTACACCTGTAAACTAGGTAACGTGTATATCGCAATCGGAGGTACCAAAGGCATAATCCAGGTTTGGGAAATGATTAAAGGTCGATTGGTTTACATACAAACAGACAGCTTTATTGCACCGCTTGTCGAGTCCGACGCAGCTGTAATTACTCAACTTTTATATAATGATACAGCTTCACAACTGGCCATTGCCACGACTGATCATAATATCCTCATTCACGACATTTCAAGTTTCAACTGTACCCAACAAATTGTCGGTCATCATGATGAAATTCTAGATATCATTCTAATTGGTAAAAAGGACAATTACCTAGCTGTTGCCACAAACAGTAAGGATATAAAACTTTACGATACTAAAACTATGAACTGTAAACTGATGAAAGGGCATACAGATATAGTTCTTGCACTTTCCGCATTCGATAATATGATTCTTTCGTCGAGTAAGGATAATACGATTCGTCTCTGGAAAGTTAACATTGAAAGTTTTAATGTAATCTGTATTGGAATTGGAGCCAAACACACGGCTTCGGTTGGTTCAGTAGATTTTGGAAGAGTGTCTCATACATTTTGCGCATCAGTAAGCCAAGATACTTGTCTTAAAACATGGAAGATTCCAAAAAAACTACCGACTGACGAAGTCATTGATTTAAATTGTGTAGCCACGCAAATCGCACATGAAAAGGACGTAAATTGTGTTACAATATCTCCAAATGATCGATTAATAGCCACAGCATCGCAGGATAAAACCGCTAAATTATGGGATGCAGATAATTTATCATTAGTAGGTGTATTCCGCGGCCATAGAAGGGGTGTTTGGTGCGTTCGATTCTCTCCAATCGACCAAGTTTTGCTTACAACTGCGGCCGATGCAACAATCAAATTATGGTCACTGTCAGATACAACCTGCATAAAAACTTTTGAAGGACACGAAGGATCTGTACTGCGCGGGGAATTTATTACAAACGGCTTACAAATTTTATCCACATCATCAGACGGTATCCTGAAAGTTTGGAGTATTAAAACGTCGGACTGTAGTACATCATTTGAGCATGATTGTAAAATTTGGGCAGTTGCAGTTAATAAACAAGAGGATTATTTGTATAGTGGTGGTTCAGATTCGCAGCTAATCAAATGGAAGGATGTGTCGGAAGAAAATCGTGTAAAAAAATTCCAAGAACAACAAGATACTATTCTCCAGGAACAAGAACTGAACAATTTAATAAATGATAAAAAGTTGTTAAAGGCATTAAAATACGCGCTTCAACTGGATCGACCATTACTTACACTCAAAATTGTAACAAATGTTATAAATTCCAAAGAGGAAAAGGGGCTTGAGGAGACAATAGCGTGTCTAAAGGATTTACATAAAGAGACGTTATTCCAACATGCTTCAACATGGAATACGAACAGTCGCAACTGTCGACCGGCCCAATTGGTGATAAATATTTTGTTGAAGAATATATTGAGTGGGAAATTCCAGCTAACCGGTCTACAAAAGCATGTCGAACACTTAATACCATACACTGAGCGGCATTTTAATCGCATGACAGGTTTTGTTAAAGATTTGAAATATTTAGAATTTACTATGAAATGTATGCAACCAACTTTTAATGGACAAATTGATAATAAAAACTAAATAATAAATATTTTGTTTTATTCTAATGATCACTGTAGTATGAGACCATTCGTCTTTATAAAATAGAATATAATGATGTAATTTAGTGATGCGCGTTTCGTAAGTATAGAAATATTTCGCTTTCTTGGTTTCGTTTATACGTTTTGTTTGTTTGTTTCTATCCCTGCAATCTGTTCTGGGCCTCGAGGCACTCCCAACGCTTTCGCATTTCGCTTTTTTACGTCCTTACCTTACGCCTTTAGTAGCCAAATCGAGGACGTACGGCTATTATAGCCGTGCTAAGCAAAAAAGTCATATCTGCCTTTCTGAAGTTTTGAGTAATTTCAATTTTTCTGTTTTTGTTTTCCATGTCTTACTATGAAACTTGACAACTAAATAACGTGATTTGATGGCATTTAATGAAGGATATTTGTATTTTTAAAACAGCAGAAAAATAGGTATTTGTTTGCAGAATCCAAATATGCCCCTAACACATTTTTTGACTTTTGGCGCTTGTGACTTTTTTTTTCTTAGCACGGCAGTATAAAACCCGTTTTGGTTTAAACCACCTGCAACATTGCATTGCTTCATGCCAACCCAACCTATCTATAGTGCTGACATGAAAGGTGGGTCGGCCCATGGATTCCGCACTCTCAACAGGGGGTCAGGTCATAGATGTGTTTATCTTCATCACCGATCGTAATCAGATGATGAAAAATCCCTCCCGATCCAACTGCCGCAGCTTTAACCACTGCGCCATTTGCTCGGTTCCGTTTTGTTTATGTAGTTTGAAATGTAGTAATATTTCTTGTATCTTTGGAACGTATGTACTTCAGAAATTACTAATTAAGAGAATGCGATGGACAAAATCTTTAAAGTGACCGACCAAACGGCACAGTGGTTAAAGCTGCGGCGTTGGATCGGGAGGTACCGGGGTTCGAATCCCGATTTAGAGGCGGGGATGCAAAAGCGATTTATCATCTGATTACGATCAGTGTTGACGATGAACGCAACTATGACCCCCTGTTGAGAGTGCGCAGAATCCATGAACCGACCCACCTTTCATGTCAGAACTATAGATTGGCATGAAGCAATGCAATGTGCAGATGGATTATACAAAACGGGTCTATAGCCGTACGTCCTCGATTTGGCTACTACTGCGTAAAGTAGGACGGTAAAAGTAAACTGCGAAAGAGTCGGGAGTGCCTTGAGCCCTAGAACAGATTGCATAGATTAAAACCTAAAAAAAATATCTTTAAAGTGGCTAAACATTGAACATTAACTAAAATGGTGCACAATGATGAAAAATCCAGAAAAATGATCTATAATCGCTTACCTCTTTTCTCTCTTCCCTATATAGAGCACCTAATTTTGCTATTTGCAGTTGCACAGATGCGTTAAATGAGGGTTTACCCACCTCTAACAGCGACTATTTTCTTTTAGTTGATATTTTGGGAAAGGATTCAACAAAGTTTAACTGATTTTTAAAATTTGAAATTTTCAGCAGACATCATTCCTTTACCCTATCATGAATTATGTTGAGAACACAGCAATTCACTGTGGCAGCTAACTCATAAAACTAAGAAAAGGGTTTTAACAAACAGAAGTAAACAGAAAAGGAATTTTTAATTATGTTAAAAGGAACTTACTCGTAGATGTAATTTTTGTTCCCTCAAAAGGATAAAACCAAAACTGGGTAAGCTATTTTAATATAGGACGATGTTAAATGAAATAAGCGGATAAGCATTTATAACTAACATTTATACTATAAGATTTTTTTTACTACATATTTGAGAATCGGTATTTCTATAAACGTGAAAACAAGATTAATGCTGTTTGCTTTATTCTATATACTTGGCCAAACAGAAAATCTATAGCGATAATTTCAATGTTAACTTTAACTAAAAATATATCAACTAATTAATTTTAATCTTTTAGTAAATGTTAAATAAATATTTGACAAACCTTTTGTTACAACAATAAGATTATCCGCGCGGTAGCGTGAACAGAAAAAAAAACTCGCATATCGAATTCAGAATTTATTTTTAAGTTTTATAACCATGAGTATTGAATATAAAAATTAAAGCGAAAATTTTAATATTTAGATAACAGATTTATTAATTTAAGCTCTTAATATATTTGTTCTTAATTACAATGTATAGAATAAAATACCGAAGGATTTTTTAAATTTTTTGAATTTAGGCTTCAACTTTTCAAGAAGTTAGTTGCATTGGCATATTTTACTAAATAGTCGTAATATGTACATTTATTTTAAATGTATGTTTTTACATCTAATAATATCTACAAAGTTGTAGCATCATTAAAGAATGTTTTTGTTTTAGAAACTTAGTTATAGTAAATATTTCCTCTATGAAACTTAAACTCCTTAAACGTGACTTAATCATCAAATATTACACAACATACAACAAAATGATTTACATATATGCACATAATAAATTACTGAATCTCTGTTTTTACTATCGCTCCTTTGCACTGAAATAAAACTCAACAAATATGCATAAGCATGATCACAAGATCCATAAACCTATACATATAATAAGTGCGCGATGGTTAAATAATTTTGTTGTTCAGAAGGAACCATACGGTATAAACTATTGAACGAACTTGGATGTTTTTTCATATAATAAAAAGCAAAAGAAATTCCATAAATTGGAGATTTTTCGTTATTCCATTTCCACCCACGTATTAAAAGTCAATAAGCAATTTTTAAAATTGTGCTGGTTGTGGATTTATTTATTTATTGCACAAAAAATTTCAAGAGTAAATAATAAAAACTATAATTTAAGTATAAACCTTTATAAATAAAGTTTCAAGGTGCACTTTCAATTAATTGATTGATGATGGATCTGTTTGCTACGTCGAATATGATTTATGTTATTGGGGTTTCTAGCGTGAAATTATTACGATAAAGATGGCAGTTTTTCTAAAAGCCAATTAAGCGTGCCTCACTCCTTTTTCATTGGCTGTCATCGGCTAAAATTAGCGAAAAACACTCCACTTACATTTGTCGTTGATCCTACTTGTTATTTTTGGCAGCTGCGCAGGAAATTCTTACCTATATTCGTATATTCACTTAATCATGATATAAACAAAGCTTAATCGATCCTGATAAATTGCCTAGCTTACGTCGCACATTTTATGTTTTTAAAATTTAACGCAATTTCACAATTATTTCTGTATTTGTTTAATCGATACACAACAATTTAATTACTCTCTAAGCGAATTAAAAGCGCAATGAGCAACAAGCGAAATTCAATGTATAGATAGTTTCCAAAAAGTAATCAAAATTCATCAATTTACGCTAAATTAATACCATGGCCAAATAACTGATCTAATCAAAACCAATGATCAGAGATCATCTATATAGAATTAAATGATTACAAAACAATTAAACCAAAATTTATTTTAAATATTTTTTTTTTTTTTTTCGTAAATACGTCGTCCCTCGATCACATGTCGGTCTTGTCACAAAAAAGTTTAATAATTATGAGACAAAAATAAGAATTATTATTATTAATTATAATTTAACGACAAAATTATTATTAACTAATACGTTTTCATTAATTTATTTTTATTTCGAAAACGTGAATATGATTTTTATAAATTCATTTATGTCGATGTATATGATCGATGATCGTTATGTGATTCTATACGTACTGTTTTTTATTTTTTGTCTTAATTTGGTCGGTCTTGGATTGCAGATACTGCATCGAATATTTTATTAGTTTTACAAAGGCCATCAAAAGTTTACATGGACTGGTATCCTGAATTGTAATCTGAGGAAATAATTACGGAAAGTTTAGTAAATAAATATGTACATAAACAAAAAGGCGCCGGCGCACCCTTTGAACTTTGAAATCGTTGTTACAATTGCAAACTTTGAAGGGCCGACCAACACGTTATTTGTAAAAAAATTGTATGAGTTTTCTGAATCGCTAAAAGCGCCAGTCAAATTTAATTATTTTAGTCATAACATTAACATACATATTTGTGATAAGAAGGTATACAACTTCAATGTTGTTTAACAAAAAATTATAGCATTTACGAATTTCCAAAATAAAACAAAAAACTTGAAGGCTACAAAAATTTACAACGTTGACATGCAAATTTGGTTATAGATAACAGTCTGTTCGGTTCAACAACCGTTTAAAATAATATTGGGTCATGTTTGGTGCACATTCGCATCACACTTTTAACATTGGCAGTTTCCCATAAAAATCACCTTTTTACTAGTCTAATTTTATTTATTGATTGTTGATGGTATTGTATGAAATTAATAATGTCGCGCGAATAGTTTGTCAATGCAAAGTATTGAACTTAAAACAGCAAAATTGATTGTCAATGTAATGTTAACGATTATAATAAATTTTGTGTAATCGCATTTTTCTATTATTTGCTTAATAAATATGTAGTATCGATAATTTTTGTGATTTACTGTCGGAATAGTTACGTACATAAATAATTTCCGTACAATTTTGTCTGACCTAGAAAGTGTTACAAATTGCATAACAATTACAATTACATATTTTGGTTAATATCATTTTATAAAAAATGTGATAATTCACCACCTCAGATGGAAATTTATACACTCCATTACTATTCCCACTTCAAGCAATAGCGTTGACATCGACAAATCGAAACAGAAAAAAATTTGTGTTGCGCATGTCGACTTCGATAAATATAGTATTTGACGATCGACTCTAGCAATTTCTGTTGATGCAATTTTAGCATCGACGGAAAATGATAGAATCGATTGTCAAATGCTTATCGAAGTCGACATACAACGCAACACAAATTTGTTGCTACTTCGATTTGTCAAACAAACAAATTAATGATTCTTACGACAATTATTCAGAATATTCTATAATTACGACAAATACAAATTACAAAATACTTTTTATGTTTAAAAAAAACACCTTATACTTTTTATCTGCAAATATGTATATAAATAAAAACCACGTACGTACGTAAGACTTAGACGAAATAGTTTATTGTAATTTTATTATTGTATATTTGTGTGGTTTAACTTTTGTATTGAAGGAAACGTCCGATAGTGAAATTAGTTCGACGTACTGGTTGAAAAACTGATTGGTTTGTTCCAAACTTCGTTTTGAACTATTATTTAAATTTATACCGGTTGTGCACAGATTGAAACAAAATTGTTTGGAAGTAATTCAGATAATAGACGCTTCAGGAGTAAGTACGTTGATTAAAAAAAAATTGATTGGTCTTACATTCTTTTCTTCGTGATAGATTAGCAGTCGCAGAAAGAAACGAAAATTCTTTCTTCTGGAATAGAGCTGTTAATCGTCAAAATATGTCAACCATTCAAATTCATTTTAAATTTTTATATATTTCTAGAGTAATCAAAGCTTTACAATGAAGAGGAATTTCCGAGTGATCTGAATTTTTCTGCCACTCCCACCGAATTGTTCGAATTATGGATCGAACATTCGTATGTCTACAGCACAATTGGCAAAAATTGCTGACTTGAACTCGGCCTTGTTAAGGCAGCATTTTCTTTAATTTTTGGATTATAGTAAAAGATCTTTGAAATATGTACTTTAATTTTTGTCATTATTTTCCATTCTGATACTTGTCCTGCCCAAGCTGCATGTATGTATATGGTTCAATAAGTTGATTTCTTAATTTTGCATAATAGTGGTCACATTTCACAACATTCTTGTCCATTTACCATTTAATATTAATGATCAACAAAACTTACAAATCAGCGATATTATATTTCTTAAATAAATCAAACGAAGTAGTCGATGATGCAACCTGGACAAATACACCTACTAATGCCTTATTCTCAAAAAATAGTCGTCAGCAAGTTTTAAGGTAATTTCGCAACAGAAGAACTTGACGGCGAAATTTTTTTTAGTAATTTTTGAAAAAAGATGAGGAAAAATTAATTCGGTCAATCAAGTTCTTCTCTTGCGGAATTACCATAAAAGTTACTGACGACAGTTTTTGAGGATGTAGCATAAGGCTGTGTTTCAAACGAATAAAAAATTTAACCGGTCAGGGACCAGTTTAAAATGTGTATCTTGTATTTTGTTTTTCATAGGTAAACAATTGATCAACCCCCCCTTCAACTTTAGTTTGGCATTACAAACAGTAAACTGTACCTATATGTAATTATTTCTAAAGTAAATAAAAAAGGATTACATACTGCAAATAAACTAATTTCTTACGGTTCTAAGTTTTTTTTTGATCAATTTCTTGGAAGCACCAAACGTAATTCCCTTTTCGTTCAAATCTTCATTAAAGAACCACAGAAATCTGTGATAGAACTCTAAATTCATCGTTTGTACTTTTAATTGTTGATAAAAAAACACGACACTTTAGAAAAAATGCCTCAATACATTTTGTAAGGACCACTAGTGTAATTAATTTGAGAACCCTTTAATGCGATATGACTTGGACACCCTTGACAGTTCGATAGTAGAAATATGGATGATTGGATCTTGTTGATTGTAGACACTAAAAATTATTTGGAAGTACAGTTAGTGAAACAGAGATGTTTTTCTTAATTAAAGCAAGGGGAATAATAATATTGTAACATAATTTAGAAATGAAGATTAGAAAAGTGATTATAATTAGTTGATCTACGTAGTACTCTATTTAAATACTATTATTGTCTATTTGCGGTGGAAATAATTACATAAATGGTTATATAAATTAAAATTTGTTGGAACCCACTAAATTTCCGCACTCAATGCCACAAAGGGCCCATAGTTGGGGCATGGTTTGCTACCTTGAGCTGTCATCTGACCAAATACTCTATTCGTGGGCCCAAATTAACCCTATCTAACTTTGCTTTGTCTTTAAAGAGGGATCAGCTAAGAGCATTGGTCGCCATCCTTTCTGGCATCTTCCTTTCGAGGTCTGCGTCGAAAATGGTGACAACTGCATTAATTTTGTGTGCCGTTGTCCGCTTTTATTATAGTCAGGTCTCAATTGCTTAGCTAAAAATAGCAGATATAAAATAGCTTCCATACCAAGAAGTTGAGTTGAGGACATTGCTCCAACAATAGCCCTACAAGTAATATTCTGTAGAGCGTTAAGTTTTACGATAGAAGATTTAGATTAACCCCAGGCCACCTCACTCTAGAAGCATATGACAACATTGATACAACCAGCGATTTATAGATGAAATACAAAATCGTGGGAGATAAAACGCAAGTATTCCCGAAGGCTCTGTTACATTGCCAAAAGATAGCAGTTGCCTTTTGAAGTTTGCAATTCAGGTGATTCTTCCTGATCTAGTAATTTGTATCCCAGAAAGGGACGGAACAGATAGATCATTGATATGTCTATGCTTAGTAAAGACAACTAAAACAGTTTTAGATGGGTTTTGACATGTAAACCCTTGTCAACACAACACTCTTCCAAAATAAGTAAACCATGTTGCGTCAACTCGGATAAAACATTTAAGTATTTACCAGCAACTGAAATAACAAAATCGTCAACATAACTTTGTGCAACGGAACCAGATTGTTACAGTTTGATAAGAAGCTCGCCAATATCCAGAAGCCACAGCAGAGGCGAATCGAATGAAACAATGTACTGTCAAAAGCTTCCGCCAAAAATCCCGAAATGGTTAACTTATTTAATTTCTGCAGCAAACGACCACAACAAATATTTTTGTATTTACCCGGAAAGAACCGGAAACTCGTTATTAGTCTGAATTTGTCTATTAGAGCTAAGGTTATTTATTTAAGAAATTAATGTCTGGTACGTTATACATACAATTATATTGGTTTGGTGTTGTAAGCACTATTTGTTGCTTGTTGAGGACATATTCAACATAGAATCGCATTATTTTGAAATGTTCGACGAATCCAATCTCAATTTAACAAACTCGTAATAATATTTTTAATAATTAAAACTAGAAGAATTATTAATTGAATTTAGAGTTTGAAGATGGATTTGACACAGAATTAATAAATTAAAGTATTATAAAATACTCCACTTCTAAAAGAATTTCAAATAGTCCGATTTATAAAAATTTAAAGTTAAATTTTGGTATTGAATAAGCTAAATTGAAAATGAACAATATTGTTTAATGAAGCTCTTTTGATCTTGTCAAATTACTTATTGATTTATCCTTTTTGATTTATTATTGGCACTGCACAAAATGAAAGGGATCTTTTACTCGCTTAACGACATTCGTTCATCTATAAAAGATGTAGGCCTTTATGAAGCTTATTGAATGTTCATAATTGCAGCATGTAAAACAATTTCTGTGTTTATCATTCCTCCTCACTAAGCAATACTCTACATGAGACAAGATGCATAAACAAAATCTTACTTTATTTGCAACTAAAAATATAAATTTAATTCAACAAATCGTTAAATTTTTGAGCGAAGTTATTCCAGCAAAAAATAAATAGAAGATAATTTACAAATTTCGTAATTATTCGTTATAATTTGATAACACTGTTATCTTTATTATACATCTTTGAGACTTAAGATTGATTGTGTTTATTGTCATTTCACAGGAATTCTAAACATTACGAATTGTTATACATACACCTCGTCACCGCATCAACAATAATATAATTGTCTTATTTATTTGTTTAAACATTATTTTAATAATGAAATAAAAATGACTGGAAAATTGCTGTTTTAGTTTTTTAAGCAAAATTCTTAAATCTCACCAGCCCCTCGTTTATTTTAATAATATCTGTGCCTATGCTGAATATGCCCAGCGATAACGCCTAAATACCTGCAAATTGCAATACGCATCGATGCCTGTATTTTTTCAGTGTCGGGGTTCGATACTTTATGGGTAATAATTGATTATGAACGTAGCTGATCTCATTCGAGGAAAGATTCTTGTACTTGTTGTATAAAACGAGAATATATGAGCGGAATGTGGAATACATATATGGGTTGGGCCTACAATGGCCTGGAAAACCCGTTTATTATTTAATAACAAACAGAACATGAAACTTATCAAACAAATACCTACCGTTTATTTTAAAATACATAATATTGTAAATGCTATCAGATAAAACAAGCAATTAAGCTTAATATTATAACCGATACAGCATCTCTGTTGTTGTGACTCATTCACATTTAAACAAATTAAATAGCAGACCGTCATTAATAAATATTTAAGTAATACGTAATAATTTTTAATAAACACATTTTACTAAAAAAGTAATAAAAATGCATATTTGAAAGGCTTAAAATATTTACCAATAGAAGGTTTATGGCAACTAAATCAGTCTTTCAAATTTGCTATAGTAAGTGAAAATAATTTTACAACTGACAATTGTAATAATTTTAATATTTTTATAGCTCATTTTTTACTTTAACTTATAATAAATAAACTAGTTAATTTGATTTGTAGTTTATTCCTTATCATTTTCCCTGTGAGACTTGTTATGGTCAGTCTCTAACAATAGTGCATTACGATTTTCTACTGTTCTTAATTTTCTTTCAAAATATATTTCTATTTTGTAAGCAGGGCTGCAGAGTCTGCTTACTTGAAAACTTGCACTCCTTGCACTTCCAACAAAATTTTTTTTTTCTAAAATGAAAGAGAAAAACAAAAACCAAGAGTTTGCCTTCTGCCAAAAATGTAGAATGTCTTTCTACCCAAAGTTTGAACTGAAACATAAGTTCTTATTTAGATGTACCCTGTGGAAGCGGGAAACATTTTTGTATAGTGCTCTATTTAAAAAAGTTAATCTTTATTGGTAGAAAAACATTGATTATAGTGTGGACAGGAATAGCTGTTACATTATTACAATTTGGAATGACATGCCATTCCTTTCTTAAACTATCCTAGATTTACTCTAGTGAAAAATAATTTTTGAAGATAGATTTGCTTATTTGGGATGAAAGTTCCATGGCACTAGGCGAGGCTTTAGAAATAATTGATTTAATATTTCAAGAATTTATTAGCGTTAAAATACGTAAGGTTAGATAAGGGCCTCATTTCTACTGCCACCGATGCTGAGTTTTCTAAACGGCTTTAACATATCTCTGAAATTCCAAATTGCCTTATATCAAAAGAGGTACAGTTACGAGTACCAATTTTTTGGTGGCAGTTTGACCAGTAAAGAAATTGAAAACTTTTCGAAAAGCTCAATTCTTTTCCGTAGAAACGAAGATGTTCGGTTCATTAATCAACGCATCTTGATGAATTTAAAACATACAGAAAAATTACTTTGCACGCGATTGACTCTGAAAAATGATGATTAAAACCATCATCACTCGGAATATTCCAGTAGAATTTCTAAACACTTTAAAACCATCTAAATTACCGCTATGGGTTACCTTATCGAAGTATATTTACCGTCCACGGTATTAAATCATATGATATTGGAAATGTACATTTCCTTCTTTGATGCACCAATCAGCAAACTGCGTTGATGCCACTTTCTCCGGAATCCTTGGTAATATATGCAGTAAGGTTATGCATAAAATACAGCAATTGAAGGAACGAATTATAGAGAAGCCTATTGAAACCTCCCGAGTAATTACGAGCTTTTCTTTGCCTAACACCACTTCGGAAGTTGTTTCGGTTCAATAAAAACTCTATTACCTTGAGAATTGTTTCAAATTTTGGCTTTGACATCTGGAAATATTTAAAATTGTACAGGGGATACTGCTCCAGAAGAACCACTTTTTTGGTTTATTGGATGAACCGAATATTTTCATTGTTGATGGTGCCCTTTTCGGGAAAATCGATTCATGTTTTAATCCAAATAATTTATGGCACTTATAAACACAACTTTGAGAAATCTTGACATTTCGAGCGTTCTTATCTCAAATAACCAACAATAAATAGCTCTTCATATGCAAGGCAACGCGATAAATCCTGGAGCAACTGTCAAAATTTTCTCGTACGAGTACAACTGAAATCGCGATACATATGAATAGACCTTTACTTGATAAAATGACGCGAAATATTATGTTTGTACATATGTGTAAGTGTACACAAAATAAAATGTATACTCGTATTATTATTATTATTGTCTTTTAAGAAACACCTTGTAACACCACATTACTTACTGACTTTATTTGTATTTATTTATGAATTTTATTTTATTTATATTTTTTATTTTTTTTGTTGTTGTCACTAGTAAAACAGTAAAGTAAAATAAAAAAATTATTAACTATTAGACTAATTGTTTATCGCGATTTTACTCTCAGTTGTGTCTTGACTTCATTAAAAAGCGGTGGTGGTGCTTAAATTTTATTAAATATCAATAAATAAATAATATTAAATAATTTTATTTTATTATTACCTTGGCCAAAAAAATAAAAAAAATAAATTAAATATTGAATAAATATTTTTAAATTTCAGTTCCTTAACAAGTATATTTAATAATTCAAAAAATGCTTAAATAAATTATCTGTGATAAAAAAAAAATATTTAAATTAAAATTTAACTTAATTTATAAAACGAAACATTTAACTTAAAATAAAAATATGGCAAAAATAAACATTTTAAATTACTTATTAATATTATGTATAATTTTTATTGAAACTGTGCGCACATTACCCGCTACAGCATCCAATAATTTAAATGAAACGAACGTAGAAGTAAATCAATTACGAAATAAGGAACCAATGCCACAGGTAATGTTACCACAGAGCATCAGTAACAATGGGAAATCCATTGATAATAGTAACACGGATAAAAATAAAATTAAAGATATTGAAGTTACCACAAACAATTTACTAAATAATAACAGTGATTTAATTAGTACGAATAGTTCAACAAGTAGTGATAGTGGCAATACCAACAATAATTCTAGTGTAAGTGAAAGTGATGTTATAATGAAAATTGATAGTACAAGTGAGTTATCGATGACGACAACCACACCGAGTCCAACAAGCAGTGAAAAACCAAACGTTTTAGATGAATTAATACCACCAGCTGATGTGAATGCCACAATCGCGAATATGGTACAATCGAATAAAAAGAAACAACAGATAATTATAAGGTGAGTCATATCGTAAACGACACACGCTTAGTTATACATGGCTTATAAACCAGGTTTCTATTTATTTACTTAAGTAATACTTATCAAATTGCGGTCTAATTATATTGTTTTATTGCCGGATTGGCGTCTTATTTAGGCCCGAGGGCCCAATTCGAATTTTTCACTTATTTACAGTTATTTGATAATATTTGATAACCGAATTTTAAAGTTTTTTAAACAAAAACGCCACCAGTGAATCTATATACTCAGGATATCTTGATCCAATATGTATTCAGCATTCAATAAAGAAGTTTCTGACGCACTCAAAATATTATCCAGTCAGAGTTGGTTTTATGTATGTAGGTTTCTTATTATATGAAGCAAATATTATTGCAAATGAAGCAGCTTCACGTGACTTCATAATATTAAAATTTTGGCACAAAATTTATATTCAGCTGAATATACATACCCTGTGAGTGTTATTTGATTTAATTTATTCGAGTATTCGACTGGAAAGTTTCGAAATGTGTTTTATATTTAAACAATAGTTTAGTTGCGCCGAAATAAATGGGTTTTGACGAAAGTACATAATAAGCTTTGTTCAAAAAAAAATAAAAATTGTCACCAGAAACTAACAAAAGTATAATATGCAAATGTGAAAAGCTCTCATCCTTAGACTTAGTCAAGGTTCTAAAAATATGTAAAATTGAATAACGTTTCGGGAACATGTTTAATAATAATTCTTCAGAATTGCATTCTCTCACTAAATATAACACGTGCTAGAGCACCACATAATATATATCGTTAATAATCGATAATTTTTTACTTGTTAAAAAAAATCGACACAGACAATTCAACTCGTTGAATTTTCAGCGTGGTTATAACTCGTAAAAAATTATCGATATTACTTAAGCAATATGTATTTGTAATACGATTGAAAAGAATTTGGAACTTAAACAAAAATAAAGCCAAATTTAGATTAGAAGCGCTTTTATAAAATAAATACTAATAATGCTAATTTGACTAGCTATATAGACCCCCCCATCTAAAAATCTTCGGCTTAGAAGCCGTATATAAATGATTTTAAACGTATTGTACAAAACTTAGCTTAAAGTACAGCCAGATGAACGATTTTACACACATACGTTTTTATGTTTTACTCTCGCCATCGGCGTAGAATTCAACTATCTTAATTCATTTTAATATTAATTCAGTTTGTGCATACTTATTTGTAAAACTCCTCAATTTTCGAACTTCAATTCCTAAATTGTGGAATTTCTTACTTAACTTCTAAATTTAATTCAAGTTTTGTTCATAAATTTCCATCCTAAAAACAGAATACTATATTTGTAATTTTACTGAATTTTTCCGTGCGAGGAACAAACGAACAGGAAATTAGTTTCCTAACACCACGTGAGCATCGAAACACCCTTATCGTAACGAATAATTGTCGCTTGTTACAAAATCAAAAATTTGGGTACTTTTCCTTTGTCTCTTAAAATAGCAAACTATTTAATATGCACTTATTCGTCCAAGCATCGTTCTTTTTTAATAAAGTCTTGAAAAAGTATTTTGCATATTTGGATGTGTTTAACACTTTAGGGCCGGTATTTTAATATAGATTTAGAAGGGTGTAAGATTTACAGGGTGTAAAAAGTACTACATAGACGATACTAATTAAATTACTATTCAGTAAAAGAATTTAATTTCACAATTAACCCATTGCCGCAAACGACGGCTGTATGTCGTTTAAACAATTTTTTATTTTCCTTATTAGAAGCGTCGTCGGTGCCAATGTAAAAATCGGACCAAATAATTTCAATAAAGAATGGAACCAAAGCGTTCTCCAGATTCGTTCAAATATATGCCAGTGAATTTGCTGAATTGTTCTCGGCTTGACCGTTGACTTCAGAAGATTACTACGAGTATATCTATATCAATTTCTTAATTTCCTCTCGGACTCTATGACTGAAGTTTGCAAATAAATTCGAATTGAAATAAATGTAGACAGTTGATATACGATTTTAATACTAGTTAGAGTCAAAGTTGTCAATACGTAATTAAACAGACAGTTTGACATTTTTCTAATTGATTTTGAAAGATCGAAATCATCTTTTATTGCATATAAAAAATTAAAATTGTTAATTTTTATACCATTGACAGACACAAAGATTAACGCGATAATCTCAGATCGCGATTTCAATTTCATTTTAATACCCCCATAGACACAAACTATAGCTAATCGCAAATTCGAGATTATGTAGTTTTTTTTCAGTCTGTCACAACACGATTTTCAAACTTTCAGGATTACCGCGCGTCATAACTTGATTATTGTAATCTAGTTGTACAAACTCGATAAACATGAAATTCAAAAAAGGGACAGACACTTTAAGTGAGATAGTATTTGATGTTTATTAAGTTTGTACAAAACTAGATTAAGATAATTAATTTTCAAGTTTACATGGGTAAGTTTTCAAGAAGCTTTTCAAGTTTTCATAGGTGAGACGTATCTTAGTGATCACCGATTCTGATAGTTAACAGAAACGTTTCGAAAATTTGCAAAACCTTTAAAGTTTATGTTGATAAAGTAAATTTCGAAAGAATTTTGGAAAAATTGCCAAAATTTAGCACTAAATTTAGCCAAAATATTCAGAAACACCTCTGCTTTAAAATCGCCAAACATACAGCACAAATCGCCAAACATATGCCAAACATTGATATAGACATGAAAGTATGGTTCACTTCAAAACTGAAAAGCTAGTAAATGAATGTGATAAATTTTATAAATTAAGGCAGCGATATTCAGGAAATGAGTTTATCAAATCTAAATTCAAAAATAAAAAAAAAAAAATAGTTAAACTAGAAATACTTTCCGCCAAAAAAATATATTACTCTAATGATTATAAACATGAAAAGAAATAGTAAGGAGACTGGTCGTTAATAAATGATATATTTAATAATCGCAAACAGCTTCTAGAGCCAATTCATTCAAGAATATAAGATTCAATGAATTTTTTCTTATGACTGATACTGAATTACTCGAGATATTAAATAACTTAAATTCATCAGCAGCTAGAGGATACGATATCAGCAAAAATCTTAAAATTGTTCCCATATAAAAATAGAGTTTTGATAAAAAGTTCTATTAATTCTAGTTTTCAGGCCGGACGTTTTCCAGAAATTCTAAAAACATCGCGAGAGTAACTCCACTTTTTAAATCTGGGTACAAAAAAATTATGGATAATTTTAGGCTTATTTCTGTTCTTCCATCATTATCAAAAGTATTTGAAAGAACTATTCAATGCAGGCTTAACAACATAACATTATTGATTAGAGGTAATATGGATTTATGAAAAATAGCAGCACTTTATCAGCTACTATAGATCTTATGGAAAAAATGTGTCTTTTAGCCTTGAATCAAAAAAAAAAAAAAAATAAATAAAATTACGGCTTGTTTATTTCTGGACTTAATCAAGATGCCTTTGTTTGTGTGGATCATCAAATTTTGATTTCAAAAATGCTTAAATATGGTATAACTGAGAATGCGATTAAATTAATGAAAAATTATTTAAGTGATCGTCAGCAGCTTGTTCAAATTGGATCTGATAAATCGAAGCAACTTCCCATTGAACGTGGTGTTCCGCAAGGGTCTATTCTAATATGGACGAATTAAGGCAATATATATATATATATATTGTAGATGATATGATTCTGAATAACTATTTTAATATTAATAAAATTCTATTAAATTTAAAAAAAAACTAATTTTATGATGTTTCAGTTAAGCAAATCAACAATGGTTGATTCGTTTTATCACGTAATATTCAATTGTGAGATATAGTTCAACGTGTTGAAGAGACTTGTAACTTAGGTCTTCACTTAAAATCAAATCTTTCATGGTTTAATCATATTGATCATAAATGTACGTCTAAAGAGAGTTCTACGTAGAGTAGGAATAGAGTCTCGAACAACTGTTTATCATAGCATAATATTATCAACTTTTCAATATTTATGTCCCATTTGGGTATCTTTTGGTATACCATAGTCCGCAAAAAAGAGCTATGTATACTCCTAGTTCTAACTAGGGCTGTTGAAGCGCTGTTCACTCTACCTAAACGATACCCCACTAAAATGATTTATTCTCCTAAAATACTGCCGATCACTCAACTGATAAAATTTCAATATTTGATAACTGTTTATAAAATTTATCACAACAACCAAGTGTTAACCTATAATATAGACCCACTCGAAGTGCTTCCCTTATTAGACTTCCACAATTTAAATCAACAATATCGCAAAAGAGTTTATTTTATAAAGCTGCTTACATGGTATAATTCTGGTGAAAAAATGTACACCACGAAGTTAACTGTATAAGTTAAATTATTTCCAACTAAAACAAAAAAAATTTACCAGGACTACCAACATAACGTAATTGGTTCACAGGGTCACAATTTTGGTTGAAAGGGTACACATTTAATCAGCAGCGTTACAACCTAGCAACCATTGCTACGTACCATGTACACAACTATAAGATTATATTCTCTTTAATCAACTAGATGAACACGTTAAAGAAAGTAACTTAGCAACTTTTAAAAAATGTATTAAAGAAAAATTATTTAACGAATTTATGACTAATTAATGTCAAATATTCAAAATTAATCTTTTTTCTCTTACAAATCACCCATTTCCAAAGAATTGATATTATAATTGTATATCTTCTTACTTTTATTACCATTTAAATCTTCATTTAAATAAAAGAAGAAACACCATACTTTTATTTTTCTGCATGACTATGAATATAATTTAATGATTAATAATAATTTTGGTCAAATTTAATGATATGACAAATATTTTATTGTAAACTTTTATTTTGCTAATTTTAGATGGAAAATTAATTAATTTATGATGCGCCGTAATCCTGAAAGCTTTAAAATCGTGTTGTGATGTAACAGATTGAAAAAAATAACTAAATAATTCTCGAATTTACGATTAGCTAGTTTTTGTCTGTAGGGGGTGTAAAGTACGTGTAAGAGTACGTCGAGTGCGTGTAAGAGTACGTCGAGTACGTCTAAGAGTACGTCGAGTACGTCTAAGAGTACGTCGACTCGTCGACTATGCCTAAGAGTATGGACAGTATATTATAAGAGTATAAATAGTTGGATAGTTTTTTGTAGAAACTATAATTGAATAGCTGTTACACAAACTCGGGAGTACGTGGAGTATGTTTAAAAATATATATAGTATTTCTAAGAGGAGGAAATGTAGTATTTCATGTAGTCTAAACGTACGTAAAGTATGTACATATGTAAAATATTTCGTTTAATAATTTTTGCTCTGGAATTCAAGCAATAAGTTTTAAACGTACTTTTATGAATGGAGACAAAGTTTCAAAATCGAAACGTGAGGTTTGTCATTTCATGTCGGATGGTTTCGAATTTTTTTCCATTATGCGTAAGTGTAATAATATTAAGCACGTTTCGTGGTTACGATGCACAGTTCATCACTCATTCGATTGTAACGCCTTTTCTTGTATATAACATAGGGTGACCAGATTTTTTTGGAGTGAATGTGGTACAACTAGAATGAGAATTTAAAAAATGAAAATATTTTTGTAAAACTATTTTTATTTTTTTATAAAATTATATAAATCCAAAAAACAGTAATCATTTTTTATTCATCTCATCAGGCCCTAGCGACTAATTTGCTAACTTATTACCTGGATTATTTTCTTTATAAAGTCGTTTGTCAGGTCGAAATTGAATTTGCAGAACTCTTAACAACTTCTCTCTACGTAAAATATTTGTCTATCTGCCTAATTCCAGAATAACTTAAATAAATTTCAAAATTCCATTATAAAGAGATAATTCAGGTTTACAACGAACGACACATAAATTAGCAATTCGGTATGAAAGGGTCTCAGCTTCGCATTTGTGGTATCTAAAAATTGGTTTTAGAAGAAAGAATTCTAAATTTAAATTTTATTTTTTATTTTAAAGAATTTTAAATTTTGTTATCACTTGGAATTATGTATAATAATTTATTCACTAATTTGTTATCACTATTTTATATTTGTTAAAATTCTAAATAATTAAAATTCGAAGATAAAATTTGTCAATTTTTTGGAAAATATCCGTAGTAAATTTATAGTAAATTTTTATGTTGTTGTTTTTATTATTTTGACATTTTAATCATTATGACCTGATTTATGTGACCAAAAATTAACTTTATATCGAACTCAATAAAAAAAATATGTTTTAAATGAAACGCGATTCATCAAAATGCGTTTTCGAATTTTTTCGATTTGAATTTTATATATTTTAACTTTTTGTATGGGCAAGGTAATTTCAGTAAATTTTTTACCAACGTAAAAAAAAATAAATTTTACTATAAATTTATAATGGTCTCAAAATCTATCTATATATCCGAATAGGAATAACTTTTACCAAATTAAGACGGCAGTTATTATACTTACGCATAATGGAAAAAAATTCGGAACCATCCGACATGAGATGGCAAACTTCAAGTTTCGATTTTGAAGATATTACTCAACCCACACTAAAAGTACATTTAAAACTTATTACCTGAATTCTTCTATCCAGCTATTTATACTCTTATGATATACTATCCGTACTCTTAGGCAGGCCACACACGTACAGTTTTAACTGACAGTTTAAACTGTGCAGTTATAATTGTTTTAACTGTGAACTGAGATGCACACACACGTTCAGTCTAATCCTTCAGTTATTATCATGGATTTGAATGAGCGGAACGATTTGTCTGCTCTCGGTGTGGTTTTTTTAATATTAAAAAAAATTAAATAAAAAAAATTCCTAAAAAGTGGTGCAAAAATTGGCTTCAAAAACGAAATTTAACTTCCGATTTAAATTTATTAAAAGAATAGAAGAACCACTAGATTCAGGCTCTTAATGAATCTGATAATACTACTGGCCGGTACAAGATACATACTATCCGGGCTAATGGTTCTCCCTCCTAGATGTTGAAGTCTTTCCCGGAAAATGGCTGGGCATTGGCACAGAACATGTTCCGCTGATTCCAATTCCAGATCGCAGAAGCGGCATGCATCTGTCGTACTTAGGCCCATCTTGTTAAGGTGATACATTAAGGGGACACGACCTGTGAGGGAGCCAGTAAGCAGCCTCAACTCAGGTTTCCTAAGTTCAAGACACACCTTAACCCTGACAGACGAAGGTAATAAAAATTTCTTCGCCTGTTGTAAACCTGGAATTCTGCGCCAGCAGGAGGACTTTTGAAGATCCTCCAAGCGTTTTACTGCTGCTCTAAGGTGTCCCTTAGTGACGCCGCAGAAGGGTTCTGGTTCAATAAATGGAGAGGCAGAATCCTCACGGGCGAGGCCATCAGCTGCCTCGTTTCTTTCGGTTCCAGTATGACCTGGCACTCACATAAGTATTTGAGCCTGCCAGATGTTTAATAACCTTCAGCAAATCTCATACCAGCCCTGACTCAACGGTACAAGACCTAAGAGCCTTTAAGGCCGATTGGCTGTCTGATACGATATAAATCTTTGCATCGTTTAGGCCTTTTGCTATGCCTATCCTATCGCAAAGTTCTATAGCATGTAGCGTTTGCATGAAAATTATATAAATAGTCGAACTAGTTTTGTATAATTCAATGTTTTAGTTATTATATGACACGTCCTCTCATCACTGTCAGTTAAAACTGTACGTGTGTGGCCTGCCTTAGATATACTAGACATACTCTTAGATATACTCGAGGTACCCTTACATGTACTCCCTGTCCGAATAGACACTTCCTATTTATTTTACCAAATACAAATAAATGTTGATCATCTTTTGTTTGTGGAAAATAAGTATTGCATAAGTTCCTTGCAGAGATATAATCCATATTTAAGTGAATAATTATAGTACACGAGGAACAATGTAAGTCCACCATTTTGAAAATTTTAATTATGGAATCCAAATTAAAGTCGCGTATACCGTCATAATTAGACTTTTTAAGATATAAATTTAACTTTTAATTTAGTGGAATATTGAAGTCGATTTTATGCATCAGGGCATCAGACGCCAAATAGTGTAGCGTTCACACTTTTTAATACCTAACTAACACTTCAGTTTAGTACTCGAAGTAGTTACTAAATAGAAACTATTGTGATTAAGAGATAAATTGAAGAATATATTTCAATTGTAATATTGGATACCTGAAATTAGATGGACTAGGTCTTAATTTGAATTGATAATCCTTAAGAGTTATTCTGAATATTCAGCGTTGAAGATGACAAATGATTTAAATTTGGGCTACAAAACTTACGTCGTATATATGTAAGTGAGAAAATTCAACATTTTTAATGGTTTGGATAACTAAAGTATTTTATCTTTCCACTCGTGGACTACATTTTTTTTCGTGAATTGCAAACTCGGTCGAGCGGAAAATTTGATCTTAGCATTTACAATATAAAATGGTCAAGTTTTGTTTCAATTTGTTAGGCATGATTTAAGAATTTGTTAAAATATTCTTATCGATACGAATTTAAAATTTTACGATTTTTAAATTTGCCTCGGATATAGAATACAGTATTCAACAAAGCTAAAGTACAATTTATATGCAACGCGAGCAAGTACATACTCGTATACGCAATAATACTTATATCAATGCCTTTTTTGTCTTTAATTCTTCCTAATTTATGATATTATCGATAATGATATGTAAAAGTGTATATTACTAAGAAAAAAAGTGCATATTACTAAGTATAAAAGTGCTATTACTAAGTAAAAAACAAAAAACATTATTAACTTATTAAAGTTTTTTTCGTATTTACACTGAAGAAATTGCATATGATTACTCTGAAAGCTGGAGAGAGTGGGGTCCATTAAGTATATGGCATGGCTGCATAGTAGCTCTTGTCAGTAGAATCACTAAAAAGTCAGATTGAATTTTAGGCCTTTTTGTTTAAATATTTCCAAAGAAAATGCAGCAAATATGTCAGCACGTGAGATGACGCATTTTATAGAGCCAACAGACTAAGCTCACCTGAATCAATATCAATACCTGAAAAATATATGTACTCGTATGTATATACAAACAAGCTATATTTATTCAGATAAACTAATTGGCTTAGATATGTATATACTTTTTAGAACATTTTAATACGTAAAACACCAATTTATAATTTATTACAAATATTTTACATAACAAGTATCATTTCAATTAAAAATATATTTTTATTTTTTATCTTATTTAAATTTATTTTTTATTTTCTATAAAAGTCAAATTAAATAAAACAAGATTATAAATTGTCGCTAGAAATTAAAAAATGACTGTAGCGCATGCCTCGAATTCGCCGGTACACAATGCCAAATAGTTTAAGATTTATACTGTATAACTACATAAATCGAGGGTTTCCGTTTGATTTAGTGTAATATGCTTGTCATATTAAGTAATTATTTTAAAATCCTCGCCATACAGTCTATGAAAATTTAATGTATTTTGATTTAAACCAAGAATTAGATAAACTTAAAGGTGGAATGGTTTTGTGACCGAGTAAATTTCAATTTATTAGAAGGCTCTACAAGCCTAAACTTTATCTATATAGATACAAAAAGTAAACAATAACCATTTTCAAATGACGAAAATGGTTTAAACTTGTTCTACGTCCTCTAGAAATTATTGGTAGTTTAAAAATAAACGGGAGCATGGGAGAAAATCCAGTGATTACATCATTGTAGTATGAGCGAAGATAGCTAGAAGCCAAGCGAACTAAACGTCTCTCGTTTAAGCTTCTCTCAAATTTGCAAAGGCGAAACCAAGGTTGTGCCTTAAAAGTGACCTCCTGCTACTGTACGGTGAGCTACCATTATTTTACCAAAATTGTCAAGGATATTCTGGCATAACTGCAGCTCAATTTCTTGAATACAATTAAATTCTCCTTTAGGTCATCAATTGTTTGTGGATCGTCGGCATAGACTTTTGCCTTCAAATAGCCCCATAGGAAATAATTTAGGGGTGTCAGATCGCAAGTCCTAAGCGTCCAATCCAATTAATGCATTCCCGCAAAAGATCAATTGTTTCTATTATTGTATGACATGTGGCAACACCCCGCTGAAACCACATATTCTAGACATCCGTACCTTCAAATTCGCCAAACAAAAAATTCTTAATCATATTCCGATATAAGGGTCCATTCATTTATAAAGTAACAGCAATCCCATTTTCGTTTTCAAAAAAAATATGGTCCGATTACTCCACCAGCCCAAAAACCATACCAGACTTGCTTCGTCGCTAAGATGACTTCGCTGCAAAAATTCGCATTTTCAAGTTTTTTTTTTGTATGCTGCAATTAGCGAATTGGCGACGTAATCCAAGGTCTGATGGCTTTATGTTTTGAGTTATCTGAATGTTGTATGTCTTCTAATGAAGATCTTTGTGCAAAATTCTGAATCAAATGTTTGATGGAATGTGTAATTGCTGTGAACGATAACGAATTGATGTTTTTGGGCTCTGATTAACACTAGCACTTGCAGTAGCAATATTTTCTTTTAGAGAAATAAATACGTTCGTCTGACTGGAAATTTGAAAGTCAAAGCCTATTAAAGATCCACCGTCGTTCGATTTCGCTTGCGAAACTTTGATTTTCATGTGCGTTTATCCTTCGTAAATTACTACACAATGACGGAGATGAACAAATTTGAATACTGTAGTTTTAGAAAAGAAGCTTCCAGTTAGGTATGGCTATTTATGTTGCGCCGCATCGATCGCGGGATGCTTCCATTAGATTCCGGATAATTTTAGCCCATTTGCTTTACTTAAACAAAGAAATGGTCAAGAAAATATGCACCTAATTTTTTTAACGTCATTTTCCCAAAAACTTTTAGTGGCCCTAGTTATTATAACATCTTCGCAGAGCCATTTAAAAAATGCATCCAAATGCAGTAACAATTTAAAACGTAGCACATTTGAATTTGTAATGAATTGCCAAAGGAATCTATCAAGACAAAAATGTAATTTTTAGATGGAAAGAGGGGTGACAGAAGTGGTTTAGTTCGGGTAGGTCGAAGCTAATGCCGATTAAGTGGACTACCTTGGCTATAGAAGACAGCTTTTCAAACGAAAAACTTGCAATAATTTTGATTTAAAACATTTTCTTAAATTTTAAATTATTTTATCTCATACGGTCCGTTACAGTTGATTAAATCCAATGAAAACAATGTAGGAAATACCCTTGTATGATTTAATTTTAACCCCCGTGTTATTTGGGTTTTTACTAAAATTTAAAGAACATTATCACTAAAATAAAAGGCTGAACATTTTGTTTTTTTGAGTTTTAAAGTCGTTCATTTTGTTATTTTGTTGGGAAGTACCAAAAAATTGCATTGTTTTATTGTTACATGTGAATAAATCCACGCCAGAATTTGAATAAATACACGAAATATTTTTATGAAATTATAATTTTTTTTTAATTTTTAAGTTTATTTATTTATAATAATAAATTTTTTTATTTATTTTAATAATGAGTGCTGCCTCCATTCTTTGAAATAAGCTCAAATATTCTATTGGGCATTGAATCGTATAGCGACTTCAAATAATTCAAAGACATGTCGGACCAAGCAGCTTTGATGGCTTCAATAAGCGACTCCTTATCATTATACTGCATATCCCCTTCATAAACCTTGCGAGAAAGCCATCCCCAAACGTTTTCCATAATATTTAAATCAGGAGAGTACGGGGGCCATTTAAGTAAATCGACGTTTTTCTTGGAAATCCAGCCTTTTACAATCCTTGCCGTATGTATAGGAGCGTTATCTTGCTGATAAGTCCATTTTAGTGGTTCGAACAGCTGTTGGAACTTTGGAAATGCTCTTTGCGTAGGTCATGGAAATAATAGTTGTAACCATCGGGCCCGTCTAAATTGAATTTTTCCTCATCCGAAAACACGTCTTTATACATACCACTGGTTATTCCATGTCATATGCTCTTTCCCAAATTGAAGCCGATTGTTTTTTCGAGCTTCGTTTAATGGTGGCTTTTTCGTAATTTTCATCCGTTTAAGATGTTTAGCTTTCTGTATGGCGCGACGAACGGTTTCTACACAGACATTAACACCGGCTTTCTCCTTGATTATGCGAGCAGATAGAGCAGAATTGGAGGCAATACGAATTATTTTACACTTATCTACCGGTTTTAATTTCGAAACAGAACAGCCTTTCATATTTTTTCCATAGTTTTCAGGATTTCTTAAATAATTTACCACAACAGTGTGAATCGGCTCGAATGTCTTTGATCGTGGTAAGCATTAATTTTTCTCTTTTCAACATCGTTTAGGCTTTTGTTTTTTTCCCATTTTTTTAAAAAACAATTTACAACACTAATTTAATTTTTATTTAATATTTTTTATTTTAATAAAACTAAACAAAAGGAAGGAAAATGAACTGGATTTTTTCACGTGTAACATTAAAACTGATTTTTTTTACCGTGTTTAAATGAAAAACAAAAAAAGGAACATTTCCAAAGCCAACTAGAAAACAAATTTTTAGTCATTTGATTAGTGATGAAATCAGTATAGAAAAAACCTTTCAGTATAGAAAAAACAATAGCGATAGAATCCAAAAGAGATTAATTCGGGAATTCCCATTTTTTTATGTAGTGGATTTAATCTGATGAAACGGACTGTACATATATGATTAAGCTGCCATATGTTTGTTGTTTGTCTTCTGTTCGTGGTATTTGATTCTTACAACAATAATCCAATTGTATTTGTCGTAATAGTAAAAATATTAGTGTTACAAACATTTACGTTTTTTAATATTACAAATTAAAGAATTTCCTGCCTCAAATTTATGATGCATAAAAAATATGGTCGTCACCAATAAACGTAGAGGTTCAATTCAGCTCAATATGCACAAAAATTGTTCAGTATAGCAAATATTGCTGGGTGGTATTTGTTTTCGATTGTATTGTTTGTGTTTTATTTGTTTGTATTGCTCGAATGGTCCATGTCGATGCTCCGTCGAGACTGAAGCACTGAGTAATGAATTATATCGGCCATTTCTCATCTTGCTCACATAATGTTGTGATCTGAACAAGCAGCAAAAAATCTGCAGAAATTAACATTTTGAACACTGTCGATGCCCTCTGAACGAAGTATGAGATGTATATAAATGGATCTAATTTTTAAATGTCGAAGATTAAAATTTTGTCATTTGCATTTACCATATATTGTCATGAGTTCATGACCAATTGAGATACTGGGGAAGTTATCTTCAAATTCAAGAAAATCCAAGACATCTTTTATGGATTGTCCTGGTCAAAATAACGGAATATTTTCGTAAAATGTAAATGGTGTAATATTCGTAACACAATCATTCAACATATGGAATCAGATTTATGCCTTCTAAAGAAATGAAGTCTTGCCGCTCTTCTTTGTTTTGAGCACTAAAACTAAGGGTATATTGTTTTCAAAATGAATGATAAATTCGATGATTATTGATCATGATGTAAATTGTGATCAAGCTGCTTGATTTGAATTCGTTCAAAATTTCAAATATCTCAGACTAACCATTGATACTCTTTCTTTTACGAAGTGTAGTTTAATTTTACTATACATATTATTGCGTATTATTGTTTTGTAAATTGAGTATCTACAGATTGTATTTTTATATAAATAAATATGACTGAAGCTGACTAAATGGCTGTTTTTGGGCAGTTTTCGAAAGGGATGGGGATGAGGCTCAGTAAACATGCAAGTAAATATACGGTAGCCAAACCAAAACAACATACTGCAACTATGTTTTTATTGTGCGATTAACGAGTAACCCATAAGAATATAGTTGTTTCTTAACCTTGTCGTAACTTATAACTTATTTATGACTAAATGTAAAAAACTGCGTTATACAACTCTTTTTTTATTATTTTCATTTCTAGTCTACTTTAGTTCCAAAACATTTTACACCTATACATGCTAAGCTGCAGAATACTGTTTTTTAAATGATTTTGTTATTGATACATAGTTGTTAAAGGTTATACACTTTTGCTTAGTATAACTACCAGCGTCGTTAAATATACAAAAACCATTACAATTTTTTTAGTTTTTAATAATTGCACGCAGTTTTTTTATTTCGATATCAATAATACAACACCAAATATGTAACGTATAGATACATTAAAAATATTAATAAACGATTGATTATACGAGTACGTGACTTAATACTTATCTACAAATACTAAATATTTTAATAATCTAAGTGGAATAAGTGAATAGCGCTTCCGGATCAATGAAATTCATATAAGATCATCTCTCGTGTCGTTCATATATTTTTATTTGTACAATTAACTAAATTACCAGAGGACACATGAACACTTTTTATATATGCAATTATGTTCATCTTTCACAAAAAATCGCAATTTGTAGGTCGCATGAATTCGCATAAAAACCAAATATTTTTCCAATGTTAATTGGTTGGCTGAAGGTAGAATTCTTAAATTTACACTTTATCGCATAAACAGATATAAAAGCTTTATATAAAACAGTAACAGTCTTTCACAAGAGTATTAATCGTTAAAAGTAATTTTATCTTAACTTAATGTTATTAGATTCATCTATCACCTCATTTACGAAGTATGATCGCACCATAGTTTAAGTTCAACTTGTTAAGTTCAAATCGATAAATTATGCAAAAAAAAATTTTACAATTTATAAATTAATTAATTCCGCTTTTATCAATTTATTGAATCAAAATTTGTCACGTATATTATAATTCTTCGTCGATCGATTTGATCCATGAGCGCAATGAACATAAATTTTCAAATGTACACGAAATAAAAATTAAAAATAGAAAAACTCTGATTTTTGTGTTTTTAAAGTATCGAATGCAAACACTGTAAATAAACATTAATTACCATTTTAATAAAAATAAAAATTGATCAATGACCGGTATCTCCCTCATTTCATTGAGTTTTCGTTTTTATTTTATACTTACCTACTATTATTAAAAAGCCATTTTTTAAGAAAGATTAAAAAGCAAAAAAATTGTCATCATAAAAATCTCTTTAAAATGTGTATGCGAAAGCCTTGATGAAATCACATGATCGTGAATGTGTGTTGTTTTAACAGCATATAAAATGAAAGAACAAATTTTAAATTCAATCTTAAACGCGACTGCTAATGAATGTCAAGTTTTTTAATATTGCTTTGTATTTTTTTATTTTTTGTATTACAGTTCTGAACCGGATTGTCCATCACTAGATGACGCTGATAATTTATCACAGACCCAACTTCTTCAAAGATTAACACATCAATGCCGATACGATCGATTGGAACGGCCAATTACCCGTAAGTGTCTTACATATCAAAAGATTTTATTTTTCTATCATAATTTATTTAAATTTACTTATCAGTAGGTGAAAATAATACCCGTCTTCCAGTCAATGTGTTCGCCAGAGCCTACATATATTTTTTACAAAGTTTAGAGGCACATGATTTAGTAAGTATTTTATAGCTATACATTAAACATACGAGTACAATTTGGGCTAACAGATAAAACTCATATCATTATTTTAATTTACTTAGCAATTTAAAATCCATGCATTACTTCAACTACGGTACGTTGATCCACGGCTTGTATTTAAACAAGTGTCACCAAAACGGACGGAACCGATTATGGGTGAAAATAGTTTAAAAGAAGCATTGTGGGTGCCACACGTATTTTTCGCAAACGAGCGATCTTCAAGTATTTTGGGTACAAGCGAAAAGGATGTTTTAACCTCAGTTTCACCGGATGGTACCGTTATTATATCGTATCGTATACAAGCGACGCTGTATTGCTGGATGAATTTACAAAAATTTCCATTTGACGAACAACGCTGTTCAACAATTCTTGAAAGTTGTAAGTGTTTTTAGTAACTTTTAATATATACGTACTAGTTATAATACAGTTACATTTTGCAGGGATGTACAACACTTCTGAATTAGTATTGCATTGGGAACAGAAATCCCCTGTAACTTTAGCCCCGGAACTTCATTTGACGGAATACGCACTTTTAAGCATGGTAACCAATGAGACTATCATCAATGCAGATCTAAGCGATTTAAGACATGGCGCTTTCGGTAAATATTAAAGAAATATTATACAAAAGCTCATAGAATAATTTTTATTGCGAATTTCTATGTACATATATAGCTGGCAACTATAGTTCACTCAGTTTTACGGTTCACTTGGCTCGTGAAATTGGTTTCTATTTAATGGATTATTTCCTTCCATCTATGATGATAGTTTCCATTTCTTGGGTTTCGTTTTGGCTACAGGCAGATCAATCAGCTCCCCGTATTATGTTAGGAACAAGTACTATGTTAACATTTATAACATTGGCATCGGCACAGGGTAAAACATTACCAAAAGTGAGCTACATAAAAGCCTCAGAAATTTGGTTCTTAGGATGTACTGCCTTCATTTTTGGAAGCCTGGTCGAATTTGCATTTGTCAACACGATATGGCGACGAAAAAAAAATGTCGAATTAAAAAAAGTCAATAGTAAATATATTTTAAAATCGACACTAACCCCACGACCGCAACGTCGTGAAATAGGGATCAACAATAATTCGTTACAAAAATCACATTCATGTTCGAGTTTAGATGGACAAACAAATGGCGCACATTTATCATCGAATTATAATAATTATTTGACAGTTCATGTGAGTTAATTAAACTAGCTAGGGCTATGATTTTCAATATTTTAAACATGCGTATTATTTTGTTGGTATATTTCCAGAGTTTTCCATCGAAATCAAACTTACCAACAATAACAACACAAAGTGTAGACGATTTCATGAATGAAAATGGTACAAATATAAGTATAAATATGGAGCCCTCATCCAGTATTACAACACTACCGGTAAACAATCACAATAATAATAATAATAACAACAACAACAACTCGAATAATATATGTAGCCCAACCCCGTCCCAACAATCTCTACCAATTGGTTGGACAACTATGACGCCGCAACAGATTTCAACGTGGATTGATAAGAGATCACGATTTTTATTTCCAATTGCATTTTTAATATTTAACATGTTCTACTGGTCATTCGTATCGTTCTTGTAGATCAAAGAAATCATTATAATTTTAATTTATTTATATTATTTATAATTTTATTAATTATAAGATTTACTTCTATATAAATATAAATAAAAAAAGACAAATGTGCCTTCGTAATAGCTACAATTTTTTAATTTAACATTACATTTTATTGTATAATTATTTAATTATTTATAAATATGTCGAACTGAAACATGCTGTAGTGTGCTTTGTGCTGTAGTATATCATTATGCTATATACTGAAATATGCCACAATGAAACGTCGTCGTAGCGATCAAGACCCCAGTGGGACTGTCTATTTTGATAGTTTCTGACCAAAGTTTAAGTTTCATCTATTTTTGAAACAATTGTCGTAAAGTCAGATTTTTAAGCATTTTACACATCTCTGGTTTTGAGTAGAGATGGGTAAAACGCTAAAAAATCTGACTTTTCGACAATTTTTTCAAAAACAGGTCAAAAACCTTTAATTATGGTCAAAAAATGTCGAAAAGTCTGAAAAACTGTCGAAAAGTGTTAAAAGCTGTTTCGTGTACAAGTTTTTGAAATATATTTCGAAACAATTTAAATTATTGAAACAGTCTTTAACGTAAATGAAGCGAAAATTTTACATTATTCAGTTTTTTTCGCTGTCAAAACATCTTGTTAAAAAGTGTTTAAAACACAGGTTTTGAAATACTGTCACGAACTCGTGTCGAAAATTGTATCTTGTCGTAAACTGATATTTATAACACAATTTTCGACACTTTTCGGCATGAGTATTATTGACAGCCTTAGAAAACCCGTGTTTTCGACATTTTTTGACAGTGAAAAAAATTAAAAAATGCACAGTTTGAGCTTCATTTACGTTTAGAATACTTTCAACAGTTAGAACAGTTTTAAAATTTGCCGGAATATTTCAAAAACTTGCTTGGTAGTTTTTCGTCGTTTTCTTTATTAATAGATAAAATATAACCACAGCAAAACAAAACAAAAACAAATTCGAAAATAAATGTCAAAATTTCTTAGTGATGCTGCAGATTTGCGAACACAACTCTACAATTCCTTATTGCCACGATTCGTAAAGCGAAATTGGTTATAGAAACGGAATATAGACTTCACCTAAAACATCAGAATAATGTGGAATACTCTGTGATTTTGGTTTGTGAATGGAATATAGTCGATAAGTCTTTGAAAATCACAAAAGGGAAAGTATCAATAATCTCACGTACCTACAGTATGTAACTCAAAAAATCATTCAGGCAAGCCTCGAAAATTTGGAATAATATGTAATATCATGAAAGCAACATAACCCGAAAACTCGAATTTTCTGAAAAATCTCGAATAATCTGGAATCCGAACAATTTAATGCCAAGTAAATCTTGAAAACCTCTAAATTTGCAAATTTTCTCAATTTCTCGGAAATTGAGGATCAATTCAAACAGCACGAAATAAAGATACCTAATTCAACATCAATTACAAAGTTTTAATTGCATAATAAGTAAAATTCGCGATCCTGGATAAAGATTTATGGAAACAAAAAAAATCTGCAAAAAAATTTATCATATATAGTATAGTATGTATAATAATAATATGTATCATTGCGGAGATTTATCCTATGCAATTGTTGTTGTAAATTTGGCAAGGAAATACCCTTATTGTTTATCGATTTATTAATTTATTTTTTTTGATATACAATACGACACTGAGCACACAAAAGAATGAAGTAAATTGTGTTGCGTGAGAGCGTTATATAGCAGTTTCAACTTTCAATAAAGGACTAGTCTGTGGCTCACAAGAGTTTTGACATATTTCAGCATAACCATATCTGGTTAATAACCTTAAAAGACACAAACAATTCGTTTTTTTTGACAATTTTCTTTTATTATGACATCAGTCATTCCAATTTTTTTTTCATTTTGACACGATATACTGAGCAAATTCATAAAGCGCCAAATTATAAATTACCAAAATTGGCAGAAAGAGCAAAAAGTTGAGCAAGATTTATTTTGACGATTTGATACCCCTTCTGAAAATTCAACATTCCAAATTTCACAGTATTGCTCTCATTGCTATGACGTTATTCAAAAATCTTGAATATAATTAGTTGTCTCGGTCAGGGTTGGTTTTCGATTTAAGCTTAAGAAGGTTAAAATTAAAGATATTTATGATCTAGCAAGACCAAAATATTGTAGCAGGATGCTAAGAATATCGAATATGATAAGATTCTACATGGTTTTATCAACAAATTTGTCAACCACTTGCGAGATGTTATAAATAAGCAACCAAAACGGACCATCTGCATACAAAACATAAGTGACTAACTATATCATAATGTAATTGTGTAATATTAATTAGCCAAAAATAATTAAATAATTGAATTAAAGTGGTATTTTTGTCTGCACAAATAATTTTGTTAAAAACTAAATTAACTGTAATTTTTCCTAGAATTTAAATTTAAATTTAAATTTTTTTTTTTTTTTGATTGGAATAGAAAGCAGAATAATTATGTTAATTAAATAAAATTGAATATTTTTGAAAAGTTTATTATTTATATAATTTTTAAAATTGTTTATATTACGTTGCATTAAAAATTGAGCATGCAGAAATTATTTGGTTGAGGTACATAATAATTAAAAAAAATTTGGGCCCACAAAAATAGCGGTAATCTTGCATTACCTGTTATTTTGTTGGTTGTATTCCTCGCATGTCATATCGCCGTGGATCACGTGGCATTTGAAACAATTATAACTTTCACAGAGTGGACAAGGGTATAAGTTCCTTCCTTCTGTTTTGTCCACAAACCAAAGACCTTCACATTTTTCCTTTTTACAGAAGAATAAGGTCTCATGTGAATCTTCATCGTCATATTCAAATAATTCAACGTTCTTAAAACTAGAAGGAGCTTCTACGATAAACGGTTTTGAATTCGGCATAATTTCTTTATTATTCGTACCAGACTCAGATAAGCTGCTATCTATCGCTTCAAATAAAGATGCTATAACATCAACTTCTAATTTAAAATTACATTTAAAAGACTCCGTTTCGAAAAGGCAATTTGGATCTTCAAGAGAAATGGAAGAGAGCAAACATTGTGGACAGCATAAATGTTGACAGTCCAACTTAAATGCATTTTCATTTGAAATTTACGTGGTTTTGATTTTTTGCCGATATTCACGTTCTTAGGAGATGGAGGTGAATTTTGACCCATTTTAACAATTTGCCCATCGGGGTCCTGGTTAGGCAGAAAAGCAGCTGGAACTAAATGAAATGTTAAGTTAAATAAAATGTATGTACATATAATTGAAACGTAATGTAAACAAATATTACCTTTACGTGACATTCGAAGAAGCTCGGAAATCCCTAACATTATCTTGCCGAGAAAATTGATTTGATGGTGGTGTACCTGTTTTCGACTGATTTACGTTTAAAATAATTAGTGGTTCTAAAACCGGTTTATTAAAATCAGATCTTTCAGATTGGTAGCTATTTTGCGCAGAAATGTTAAGTATTTGTGACCTAGTTGCTTGATGAATTACTAAACCTTCGAGTCGTTTATCGCCACGTATACAATAGGCAGAGACGTCTTGAACGTAGTAAATTACTCGTACTTGGAATTTATTTTCTTCATTAAGATTGGGGGTGTCCTATAAATGGAAAATTTAAAATATTATGTCGGAATATTATTAAGTTGTTTTAGAGATAGATAACAAATATAGCCGATGATTTCCCTTCTTATTACAGGAAAGTATTAAGTAACATTATAAAAATATAACGACCCCTTTTTATTTGAAAATAATTTAGACTAGGCAGATTGTTTAGTATTTAGGATTGTCTGTCTTACGATCTTAAAATTATGATGATAGACCATACAACATGTCTACGGATTTTGATTTTCACTTTTCCTCAACCAATAAGTTCAGACATGAATCTGATTGCGTCAGATCACATCTTTCTAAAATTATAACAATGAGTGTAATTTTTATACGCAAATATCAATAAATTGTTCTTCCTCAACTTAACCTAGCTTACACCGACACTACGAATAAGTTAGAAATCATTCTCGAAAAAAGATAACAAAAGTAGTTTATTTGATTTCTATGGGGTGCTAATCTCTCAGAAACGGGATCTAAAAATCAGCGAAACGAAAATTTTCCAACTTCTAGACAAAAAAGGTTAGTTAGCGTATGAAACCGGTATTACCGTAAAGCCGGTTGTGCATCTCGAAGATATCATTTCGACACCCATTTTAGACGCATAATTCCGTGAGATCTCAACTAATTCGGACGTTAGGGTTGTCGATATAGCAAGCCTAATGCTATCTTGAACAAAGGTTAAATATACAATAAATAATCCGGACAGAGAATCAAACGTTTACAGAACTCAAAAGTGGTGTCAAACACCATAGGTCAAAAGAACAACACTAGACGGATCAAATAAGCCCAAGGCCACTTTAAAGGAGTACAAAACATGGCAGGAAAGCTTAAAGGCTATAAAAAGTGAGTCGTTAGATTCGCTTGTACCTTTTAAACAGCTAAACGTAACAAAACGTGACGCACACCACTATACGAAAAACAGACATTTTTAAAAGTAAGCCGATTTTACGCGTACAATATTTTATAGCAAAGTATATTTCTTGTAGAAAATGTCAATTTTAAATATAAAAGGTTAGTACTTTTTCTCCTATTAAATAATATGAAGATGTGTGCAAAAAATAATGCAAAAATAGCAACACATAACACTTCTAAGATTTGATGTTGACATGTTATGAGTTGTATGGATTGAGTGAGCGGCTGAAGCGTGCTTACGAAACATGCATAATATAACTATTCTCTTTTATATTTTTCTAAACTTTTTATTAAGGTTCATTTAAAAAATGGAGGTGTGGCCAACACACGACTTTCTTTTACGAACAACGAATTTTGATAAATTTTCTTTTCTTTTATTTTTTGGAAACATTTTGTATTAAGTAGTTCTTGTAAACCTTATACTTTTTAAGATATTTGCAAAATAAAATTTTCTGGGCCAAGGGAGTGGCCACTTCCGATTAGCCGATTTGGAGTAAAATTCACTGGGACCTCCCAATTTATCAAAAAAGCTTAAATCTGAAGTTTCAGTTCGATTGGTTAAACTATCTGGGCTGTAGAGAGAACACAGACTGACAGACAGACACCTTTCCAAACCCACTTTTTCGGACTCAGGGGATCTCAAAACAGATAAATCTCTAAAAATCTCAAGGTCCAAAATTTTTCATGATTACTACACTTTATTTTACCAACGTAAAACAAAAGTAATATTTTAGGAAAAACCCATTACAGGATGTAATCGCATTACCGGTATCTCAACAATGCCGTCTTTCAATATATATACATACAAACAAAACCATTTTCATTTATTCATTTCATAAGCAAAATAAAATTTTGAAAGTATCTATAATATTCTATGACTTTTATTGTTTTAGTTTTATACGTGAATGTGTTATGAAGAATGTGTTATGAATCCGACTACCTAGAGATCTTAGCAATTCCTTGTTTTTCTTATTTGATCAAGGTCTAATAGTCTGTCTTTGTTTCATGAAAATCGGATGAGTACTTTTCGAATTACTATTTGTTAACCGATATCAACAGCGGGGATATAAGGCATCTCTCTCGCTCTAGTGCTTTGATTGAGTTGAGATGCTTAAAATGGAGAGAAACCATAGAAAGAAAAAAAAGAAAAAATATTAAAAACTTGATTTTGTTAAATTTTGGGACAATAGGTTGGAGTGGCTGCTTACGCACACTTAGACCGGTGACGGTCCATTGTGATTCAATTTTGGGACAATAAATAGTTTATAAGTTTAGACGTTTTGGGAAGCAACCAATGTGGGAAGCTTAACGTTTTCTTCTAATAATTGTGTTATTAATAGTATTTATTTTTTTGCAAGAGCTCCAGTAATTTTCTTTAGAAAAAATAAAACTTCTAAACTACACCAAATTTTATCGACCGTACACTTAAAATTTGCACTGAAGCTCAGCCGTTTAAGTGTTAATACCTACAAATTTCGTAAGCTACAAAATAAATCAAAGAAAACCGGGAATCACCGAAAATTAAAACGCAAAGAAAATTTTTTTATGATTTTTCCACTTACGCCTACAGCCCTGACTAATGCATGTGTATTTCACATCCCATTAACATCCGAAAATTATTCTAAAAAACGAGACGATTACATATATTTTAAAGTTGTGTACTGTATTCTTATCTAATTAGATAAGATAAAGTTTGTACTTACGATTAAGTCCAAAGCAAAATACTGTTCAGGTTCAAATGATGGTACATCCATTATAGATTTAACACAAAAATTCACGTTAATTTTGCTATTGGGTATCTCCAAGTTTACCGTAATATTATCACCTTTCCGTAACTCACTTATAAGCGACCAGCAATTATCGTCCAATTCTTTAATATTTTCTTTTTCACATTTGTACGACTCGTTTTCAAAGCGGTTATTATCGTGATCATAAAGTTGTATGACATAATCCTCCCCTCCAAATTCTCCTCAATTATTTTTAATAATTGTCCTGGGACAATTTTACCTTGTGTGCCCAGTTTTGTACAAATAGCGTACATTACTTTGTTGGAAGTCATTGTTTCACTTAAAATCAGTCACTTACACACATAATATTCAAAAATTAGCTCTCATCAATTTTAAATAGTTTCGTTTACTTCTACATACTTACGATTAGTATAGCGTAGTAACTGAAATAAAACGCTATCTTCGTATGCAGCAAATACAATAAAGTTGGATTGATTGACTAGGTAGTGTTATATACATTTTTGAAATGGTTGAATCTTGGTAATTTTCCGATTTTTTATATTTATCATATATCATAACGTTGCGATAAATCAAAGCACCTAGATATAAAAGCCATCAGCTTCAGAACAATTTTAAAAGAAGCTTAATTTATGGGGGATACATTTTACGATTTCCTATAAGAACCCATGTAAAGTTGAACATTTTTGATTAAAATGTTATCAATGAAAAATTCTCGTACCAGAAAATATTTTTAGGTTTATATTTAAATCAAATCTTTGAGTATAACATATTTTAAAACCAATAACTTAAATTTAGTAATTTGATTAATACAATTAAAATAAAATCTATAGAAGTATAATATACCACCTTATTCTTAATTAAAATCAATTTTAATAAAATTTTCTAAGAATAAGGTGTTACTTGTACTACATTGTATGGGCTGAAAAGTTTCCTACATTGATAATAAAAAGCAACTTTTTGGCAATATTTTTATTTTGTCTTCAATATAATCTCGTTTTAGCTCAATACACTTCCTGTTTATGCAAAAGTCAATGCAAGGTATTTTCTATAAATTCTTTTGGTGTTTACGATGTCAACCATCTCACTTAACTTCACTTTACGAAGATTCAATAAAATATCACGGATTTTCTCTATCATTTCATCACCTCTTTTGGGTTCATCATCAAAAACACTTATGTGACCAAGTTTAAATTCACCGACTAAAAAACGGGATGTTTCATAGGATGGTGTAGACATCTCTTGAAATTTATCCATTCTTCACAAAATGCAGAATGCATCTGTATTTCAGAATAAGCCAATTTTGTTGCTTGTAAAATGCATACTAAATGACAGATCGACTTGAAAATGGAAATAGCGCCTAATAGAAGCTACTAGCACTACAGGACATTTATTTATCAATAAGAGTAGTTACGTAGTAGATTTGAACTATTTTTGAATAATTTTGATATTGCAAATTATAGTATGACTAGAGAAGTATCCAGTATCTATTTGGAAATGAATTCATTTCAGTTTAAACCTCACCTAAAATCATGCAATTACCAAGTTGAAGCAGTTGCAACTTGCAAGCACTTCAATTCATCTGCATCCATCTCTGAAGATTACCTACACAAAGTTGATTATTTATTCACCATTTTCAAGTCACCCACAGAATTGCCAATATTGATAATATGGAGCGGCATTGTTAAAAATAAGCAGTTAGCATTTGTTGGATGAATTGTTTAAACTCGGCTAAGAGGTTCATTCCAAATAAAGTTTCATGGAGCGCCACAATAAAGAATAATTTCAGCAAAGGAAGTTTTGGTGGCTCTTGAAACTACTATTGCTTCAAATTGCTTGGATTGATGTAACCTCTTTGACCATTTTTAACTAAATCAGGAAACTAAATCTGCTAAATCTATTACTACTAAAGCTTCTCTTGTAACGGGCCCAATAATCAATTTAGCTAATTTATGGCAGGCCTTTTCGACACATATGAATTTTTTTAATTTTAATCTTGCCCCTTTTCGTTGTCCACATTCACTTTATATAAGTACGTTCGTAGAAAAATTAAATTCTTGATTCCCTTAATTAATAAAACCATAGATTATTTTGCCTTTTTAAGTTTTTTATGTAATGGATAGAGCTACCTACATACGTACATTTAAATATACATTCATTCGAGTGAGTGTATGCTGTACACAAATTGAAAATATTTAATGAATCATATTTTGTTTTAGTAATTAATAGAAGCTATGGAAGAAAATGAAGACGATCCAGATAGTGCTTTTATTTTCAGCACAATAAAGGTTCTGTCACACCAAGCGCGGCGCGTCGGCGGCAAATTTAAATACCAGGTTTTTTGCTTATGGAGTAAGGAAATCATGTACTAAAGATACATGTTAAACCGAAAGTGATCTGACTGAAAACGTCCGAGATAAATTCAACATGTAAACGGTGATTTGACTGAAAGTTGTTATCTGAATGTAGTTCGAGTTCGGTCAACTTATATTTAGTTGGTTGAGTCACTTTGTGTGTTCGATAGCAGTTATCGGGGGCGAATAAAAAACGCAGCTTTAAATACGTATTTATTAAAATTAGGGCGTGTCCGATTTCTGTGATAAATATTTCTGCTGTAATAATTATGACATTATTTTGTATGCAACCAAATTATCACAGCCACTACGTGTTGTAAATTTGACACTTCTGTAATTATATTCATGAACAAAACCGCGCAATAACATTAATTAAGCCGCATCACGTTTCACGTTCATTTATTTCTAAAAAATGGTACAAATAAATTTGTATAAAAATTAAATTAAATTTCCAATGAACTTATAACAAAATATGGATGAGAAAATTATTTCACTCACATCAAAATTGTAACAAAAAGAAATATGATCACAGAATTCGGACACGTCCTTCAATTTTCACGTCGATATGACATTTGAATTTGACATACATGATACATCAACAATTTCCAGGGTTGTACAAAAAACAAAAAAATTACAAATTTCCATTTGCTTCCGATAGCAGCAAAAAATTTGTTTATTTTTCCTTTTTTTATTATAATTAATTAATTTTTAATTATATGACAAAAAAACGTAAGATTTTAATATTTAAGGCGATTTACTATTAAACATTTTTATACAAAAGATTTTAAATACGTACATATTTATTTAAATACGTCTTTATTATTCAGAAAACGTCACGTCGATATGACATTTGAATTTGACATACATCAACATTTTTAAACCAAAGTGAAGTTTGCCGCAATTTCTAGGGTTCTTCAAAAAACAAAAAAAATGTCAAATTTTCCTTTGCTCCCGATAGCAGCTCCAGATAAATAGGTAGAGCTAAATATTTTTTTATAGATTTTTGGATAAAAAGTTGAATGAAAAATTATAGATTAGTATCAAATAAATTAATTATATGCATAAATAGCTTGTCAAACATTAGGTTTATCACAGAAAATAAGCTGCTCCGAATACAATCTATCCGGAGCTAATAAAAAAAAAACGTGACTATTTAGTGCGGTTTTTTATTCGCTGTCCAGAGCTGCTATCGAGAGCCGTCATATGAAATTCGTTATCGGGAGCAATCTTTATATGGCGGCTTGCGGCTCTCGACAGCTGCTCCGGATAGCGAATAAAAAAACGCAACACGTACGATTCGAATAGAAATACATGTGTATAGTGCTTTATTTAGAGAGGGGTAGAAGACGAATCGAAAACGACATTACTGGCGCATATTTCAAAAATAATTTCAGTAACTTTTATGGTAATTTCGCAACAGAAGAACTTGACGGACATAAACTTTTTGGTAAAAAATTTTAAACTTCAACAATTCGTAATCACGAGCTAGGAAATTTTTCTCGCTGAATCCACCATAATCTTGAAAAGATTTGTAATTGCATTGATCCACCGTTAGCGGAAGTTTTCATGAAACATATTTATTTTTAAATTTTAGGTTGAGCATGAATTACAGAACCTTTTTTTCTTTATTTGAAAAATTCAATGTGATTAAAATTACAGTTCTTTAAAATAATAATTAACAGATAATACAAAATAACTATAATATTCCAAATACAAACACACTAATAGCAATTGCATTGGATATAAAAAAATACAAGCTAAACCATTTTTAGATTTACCCAATGAAATTTTTATGTAACAGTTTAAAAAAATTATTTTATGTTTAAAGTTCTATTAACCTTTCGCCCCCACGTAAATTGGGTTTTACACATGCTGCAGTTCATTGATTGGCAGCCACCGTTTTTAACAACAATAATCTAGAAATACAATAATTTTTGTGCAAATTCGCAAATTTTGGATTAGATTTCCAACAAAATGATACTTACGTTACACTTGGGGCAATGTTCAGCTTCACCGTTTGTCAACATTTGTTCCAATTTTTGTCGGGTTTCAATTCCATTTTTATCCTTAGAGTAAAATATATTTTGCTGATATGTTTTGCAGTTTATTGATGGATGACTTGCCTTGCATGAAATACAATTTTCTGTTCGACACGCAGGGCAATTGTATGCATAAGTGTTTTCGGTGTATATCCAAAATCCTTCGCAATTGGGCACACAGCATTGATAACCGTTCTTAATTTGGGTTTTGCCGACACGCAGAGATATTCCTAAATATCGAGCGTACATATCGGGTGATACAAGCCTTTTGATCTCCCGATCTTCTAAAATATTGGTACATCCGTCAAATGGACACTTGATCTCAGGTTCTTCATTAACGGCAATATATTTTTCAATGCAGACTAGGCAGATATTGTGTAAACAGCCTCGTAATTGGACTCCATTGTCCGGTTCAATCATGTCAGTACAGATAACGCACTCAAACTCATCAAAGTTTGGTACGAAATCTTCATTCTCTTCCAGTTCAATCAAGCGGTAATATTCCATTGCATTAATTTGTTTCGTTTGCATAATAGTATTATTTGTTCGTGAGCAAACCACGCAAATAGCAGTATCCGCTAAATTTTCGGTATATGAGCAAATTTCGCATTTCCATGTGGGCTCATTTGGAGGATTTTCTAATCTCGAGTTATTATAAGGATGCACCGAATTATGCCGGTTGTATTCTTCACAAGTCATGTTATCATGAATCGCTTGGCATTTGAAACAATTATATGTCTCACAGAGTGGACAAGGATATGTGTTCCTTCCTTCTGTCTTGTCCACAAACCAAAATCCTTCACATTTTTCCCGTTTACAGTAGAATAATACCTCGTTTGAATCATTATCATTATATTCAAATAACTCTTCCTCAACCTTCTTAACATTGGATTGAGGTTCTACGATAAATGGTTTTGGCTTCGGCAACATTTTTGTATAATTAGTGCCCGGCTCAGATAAGCTGTTTTCGATCGCTTCAAATATAGATGCTAAGTCATCAGCTTCAAATTTAAAGTTACACTTGTAAGATCCCATTTTGAAAGGGCAATGTGCATCTTCAAGGTTAGAAAGGCAGGAGATTAAACATTCTGAACAGCACAAATGTTGGCAGTTCAACTCAATAATATTGACACCCAATTGTTGACAAATATAACATTTAGTCGCTTTTTTATTGTGATTTTGTTGATTTTTGCGACGATACTTACGTGGCTTTGATTTTTTGGAGATATTCACATTCTTAGGATGTTGCAATGAATTTTGATGCAGAAAATTCTCCGACGGTTCGACTGCTATCGACGGTTTAACGGTAATATTTTGGTATTTTTCAATATAAATATGTCCATCGTCATAAGGCGGTATTTCAAATCGATTAAAACTTGTTCCGACCGATAAATTTTCATTATTCTGCTGGATCTTATTCAGAATATTCTTAGGCGTTGATTCGCTTACAATGAAAGGTTCTTCGCGATCGACTGGCGGTAAATCAATAGGTGTAAAACTTTGTGGGATCGATGCGTTTTCAGTATTCTGCTGGCTCTTACGCAGAATAGCAGCTGGAACTAAATGAAATAGTTAAATGAAACGTATAATTAAAACGTAATGAAAATAAAAATTACTGTTGTTTGCAGTACTCGAGGAAGCTCGAAAATCCCTTACATTATCTCCTCGATAATATTGTGCTGATGGTGGTGTAGGATGTCGCATAGATGTTGCAGACCCATCAAACCTATTTTCCAACATGTTGACGTTTCTCGCTTGTAGGTCCTGGTCGATTATATTGAACTCAAATTGATTAGTTCGTGCATATTCGTTCATACCATTTGGTCCTTTTTCTGTCAAAATACGTAAATCACCTAAACCGTTTTTTAAATGTTGCAATTGAAAATCAATTAAATTATTGACTTCAAAACCTGCTACCGATTGATTTACATTTGAAATAACTGGTGGTTCTAAAATAATTTTTTCATCAGTAAAATCGATTAGAGATTCTTCGAGTGGCGAGAAATTTGCAAATGTCTGACCGGTTGAGCTTGAGGGTGTTATATAAGTAGCAGAATTTGGGCCATTCGATTGCGGCGGGTTGTAATTTGTATTATTATTTGGTGCCGGGGGCTGGTAGGTTTTTTGCGTAGAGTTAAATGTTTGTACTCCAATTGTTTGATTAATTATAGGTAGTAGTTCAAGTACTTTATCGCCACGTATACAAAAGGCAGAAACGTCTTGAACGTAGTACTTCATTCGTATTTGGAATTTTAAGTCTGCATTAAGAGAATTGTCCTGTAAATAGAAAATTTAAAATATTATTGCTTTTTGATAAGGCTTTGTGAATAAATAATATAGTTCAACAATTTCCCTTCCTTAGGAGTAGTAAGAAGTTAAGCATTAATTTAATACACAACATAAATGCTTTGGTCGGATTTAAAATTTCACATTTCCTCAATGAATATTTTCAGAGTAGCTCCGATTGCATCTTATTAAAACTTTCTAAAAGAACTACTCCGAGTGTACGCAAACGAACTGAGATTCTTCAAGTTAACAGAGTTAGTGCTGGCTAAGGAGATTCCGAGATCTTACGAATACGTCAGAATCACTTCTTGAAGACGTCTTAGAACGGAACCTCAATTCATATTTCAAGTCACCAATGCGTTTGATTTTCACCAATCGGATTTATTTAAACCCGGAAGCATGCAAATATTTTAACTAAACGTTATAAAAATGTATTAATCAGATGACTGCCTTTCCTTGAAAAGAAGAACTGGTCCTTCTATTCTGATTTATTTCTTTTAACGAAATTTTAGTTGTGAAAAATAAAATTGAATAAAAGGCCAGTCCTTCTATACTGAAGTTAGGGGAGTCCGTTTCAAGTTGAAATATTCTAACAAGTTTACTAATATTTATTCAAAATAAATTCTCCTTGGCTCTGGATTATTTAAAATTAGAAATATATAACTGTAACACAAATAGCTCGTAAATTTTGATAAAATTTTGTAAAAATAAAATTTATAAAATAAAAGCAAAGTTCAATAGAGAAAATAACGATTTGATTTCAGTTTGTATGAATTTCCAACATAACAAACAAAAATTTTTGCTCGTTATGTTGTAAATTCATAAAAACCTTTAATTCAAATGTAAAAAGTTTTTTGATTTTTGTAGTGAACCATTTTAGTTACGCTACGTTGGTAAACCTGGTGAAATTTTTGTTCAGAGTTGAGAACAATTCAACTTTTTATCAAAAATGTCCCATGTACGCACCTTTAGGCAAAACCCATTTCCCCATCGTAAAAAAAAAAATGGGAATCACCGAAAATTATAACGAAAAAAACTTTAAAGAATGTGCATACAATATATTTTTATTACAAATTTTAATTTACTATACACACCATGAACGTGTGAAAATGATTCTAAAAAGAAAAGATTGTTTTTTCTGCTTATCTAACTAGATAGGGTAAAATTACTTACGACTAATTCCAGTGCAAAAAATATTCCAGCTCCGAGCGACGGTATATCACCAATAGATATAACACAAAAATTCACGTTAATCTTGCTATTGGGTATCTCCAAGTTTACCGTAATATTATCACCTTTTTTTAACTCACTTATCAGCGCCCAATCTTTATCGTTCAATTCTTTAATAATTTCTTTCTCGCATTTGTACAAATCTTTCCCAAAGCGTTTATTATTGCGATCAAAAATTTTGATCACATAACTTTCTTTAAACTTTTCCGAAATTATTTTTAATAATTGTCCTGGGACAATTTCATGTGGGGTGCCAACAATTTGATTGGTTATTGCACCCGATTTTATACAAATGGCGTACATTGCTTTAGAAGTCATGGTTTCGTTTAAAATCAATCATTTACACACAAAATTACTCTAATCAATTTTTAATAGTTTTTGTATAACATCAAATATATCAATGACTACTTGACTGAGGTGACTAAAGACACTTTATGTATGTATCACAATCACACACAAAATGAAAATATAAAGTAAAATACAATTTAATTGAACGGGAATCTAGATTATTATGCGATTTTATGCCGCTACTTCACATGAGTATTGTATTCCCCATGTTCTTATCTCGTTATCCATAAACTACCCTCTAAACAAAAAAAGCGATTCGAAAAAAACGATATGATTGCGATATGTGAACCATGCATATTTTTTATATCATAACACGAATTTTTTTTTATTTCTACTCAAATAGAAACAACGAAAATAAAAATTGTATATTGTGCGTTCTCTTTACTAGCCATTTCAATTCAAGTTTAACCTAAAACAAAAGCGGACGGCGATAATTGTGTTGAGTTTAACAAAATAATTATATATTTCTTTTCCAATTTGTTTAAATCATTTTAGTTTATTAATTTAATCCTTATACATACTAGGTAGTTGTTTATTTTCTAAGATGTGAACAAATTTTATTACTACCGATTTAATTGAGGAGCGAAGTATTATTAAACCCGATACAATTAAACCGTCATATAAACAATTAAATTTTATTTATTATATATATATATATATATAATGTAGAAATAAAAAAAAAATTAATCGTATTTTAAAACTAACTTTTTATTTTTGCTAATCCAAAATAAATACTATCGTAACCAACACGAAAAACACGACACGTAAATATATCGTATAATTAGATCTGTTTACGATATGAAAAGTAAGTGTCGCAAACGTATTTTAAAAATGTTTCTATTTCCGTTACGTAAAAAATTCTCATCATGGGACGTTGGATTCGTTAACATATCGATTTCGAATCGCAAAAACGATTCGTAAACGTTATTTTCGTAAACGAATCGCTTTGTTTAATGGGTAGTTTATGGATAATGGCGCAAATTTCAAAACTGTCGACAGTTATATTGAGTACGTTTATGCTTAGGGTTCAACCTGGTTTGAACCTAGGTTATCTTTTACTATAAACAGAGTCGAGTCATCTTGTAGTTAACTCGACTCGACCTAAAAAATTTCTAGGGTCGAGTCGAGTTAACTCTAAAAACATTCACTATAAACGGAGTCGAGTCGAAAAATAAAAACAACAAAAAAATAATAATAATAAGACACCATTTTGATTTCTTAATTCGTGTGCGAATCTTCGATTTTTGTGTGGCAATAAAACTTTGTTATTTTGTTTTTATAAAATTCAGAAAATAATACAAGAAAAACATATAAGCATACGATAGTAAATGATTATTTTTGACGTTTCTGACTCGGTTTCAACCTAGTTTCGACTCGACTGCGATTTGACTCTGCAGTATAAACGCTAAAAAAGATAAGTACAAGATGATCCAAAGTTAACTAAAAGATGACTCGACGCTGACCATAAACGTACTCATTGTATATGCTACGAGGCGAGTCGACTTTAATCCTAGTTTAACTCTCACAAAAATAAAAAACTCAATACCAAAACAAAAAGTTATTATTAAAATGAATTAATTAAAATTTTAATAAATAAGATATTTAAAATAATAAATTTAATTGAAAAAATTAAAACGAATATTTTTTTATATTGGTGCACGAATTTTTCTTTAATTTTGTTGTTGTTTTTTAACTCTACTCTACTTGTATATAGCGCATTTTTTAGAGTAGAGTTTAACTCGACTACAAATTATTAGGTCGAGTCGAGTTTATCTCGACTCCATATATAGTGAGAGTTAAACTAGGATTAAACTCGACTCGACTCGCAGCATATACATTATAAGTAACTTTTTTGGTAATTTTGCAACAAGAAAACTTGACGGAATTAATTTTTCTCATCTTTTTCAAAAACTATACGATTTCGCTGTTGAAAAAATACGACAAAAGTTACTGTCGACAGTTTTGAAGTATGTGCCATAAAGAAAAGGGGGACGAAATATGATGAATACCATAGAGTTAAACAAATAGAGCTAAAATAAGCAAACGTGAAGCATTGAAAATTCTGTGCGAAAAAGAGGAAGACTAAAATATATTAGGGCCGTATTTAGAATTTTATTCAATGGTTTAGAATAAAGTGGGTTGCTTAAAATAAAACAATTAAAGCATGGTTTCCACGATGGGGAGGCGAAAAAATTAGTCAAACTAAAAAGAGAAAGCAAAAATTCACCAATAGTACGATAGAGAGAAAATACCATTTTGACAAAAAAATTGGGACGGCGTTTTAAAAATTTTAATTCAGCACTCCGAAATAGGAAGTATAATCCGAAAAAAAGATTACATGGATCATCTTTTTTCGGATTGCGGAATTCAATTGTCAATTTGAAGAAAATTTTATATTTATTTTATTATGTATTAAATATATATATTTTTTTTTGATTGGGGGAACACATTTTTCATCGCCAGAATCACTCTCAGTGCTACTTGAAAACATAACGGCATATATTGCCATTAGTTCCTCAACAGTATCCATTTTTAACAAAATTTAATTTTAATAATCGAAACGTCAAAAATAAATAAATAAAATTTCGGAGTAACGACTTGTTGCTGTTTCACTCACTCTTATGTTATTTTTTTATTCCTTCCTCTTTTTAATTTGACTAATGTTTTCGCCTCGCTATTCCATGAGAAAATTTTACTGAATAGTAAAATTAAAGGAAGAAAAAATATATATTTGCTAGATGGCAGAATGAAACACAAAATCCAATCAGTAAAAAAATATTTGTGTCTGTAGTTACTGCTCTAAAAAGTATCAAATCGAGAACTTTTTATAGGAGTGTCACTAACACACGTACATAAAATTTGTATATGATGAAAAATAATTCTCGCACACACTAATAATTTTAATATAATGACGATTTTATAGTAGAGATTTTTTAAATTTTTTATTCTGTGACGGAAATTGTTCGAAAAATGAAATTCTGATATGAGTATTAATAATATTTAATTTTTTAGATAATTTAGAGACGAATAAAAAATCGAATAATACTAAATACATACATAATTTTTTTAGCAATTATTGGTTTATTTTGGTTTAATGTCAAATTTTCCCTTAAAACTTTTGCTATAAAAAAATAAATATAAAACATACCTTCTCCTTGTTTATTTATAAGGTATGATTTATATTACCATGGTGTTTGATTTTTATTTTCTCTTTTTGGCGTATTTTACTATTCAGTAAAATTTTCCCATGGAATAGCACCTTTATTCTGCCTTATGTTGTTTAGAGGGCAATAATTCTTAAAAGTCAAAAAATAGGGGAATAGAAACGTTGTTTCTTTATGTTCAGTGTATAGTTCTTGTTTTCACTTTTTTCAGTCATAATCACGACATTACGAAAGTTGGAAGTGTAGTTCTATTCCTGACTGTATCAAAAAATTAAACAAAATGGAGAAATCGCATTTCGGGATTTGTATTCAGGAATGCCAAGCTTATTTCGAACGGGATATTAATGACCAGCAGCTCTTATTACAAGGTGCGCTAGTACAGATTATCGAGGAAGATAATTCAGGTGTAAGCACCATTAAGGTATTTTACGTGGATTCAACGAGAGCATTATCTTTAATTGATAAGAATTATTTGATCGAACAAAAAAATGTTCAAAAAGTTCATTTGAAATTATTTAGATTTCTGATATCAGTCCAACCGGCCTCTGAACGTTCTCAATTGCTTGCAAAGGCAGATATACTGTGTGATTTAAGAAATCATAAACAATTTCTTTTAGATAAACAATTTTTGAAATATTTCGAAAATATTATATGTCAATTGATATACATCGGGGAAGTACCTGAATTGGGTGTTGGTGATTTTATAGGCATCAAATTGATGGTAAATTTATTTATTTTTTCTTGAAATTTTTCTAATTATCTAAACCTAAAGGAAGACGCAATTAATTAGAGTAATTACATATCTCAAAAAGTACCTACTTTTTTTAATTTTTTCAGAATTGCAGCTTACCGCTTATAATGGTCGGTTCACAAAAAGACTTCGCCCCAAAATATATCGGCGATTTACAGGATTCGTTAATAATATCGGCTCTCGAATTCTGTAAATTTTATATAAAAGAAATTCGGCAGACCACTGGCAACGTAGTCCTGAAAGCGCAACAATCAGGCCCAAAAGCCTACATGTGCAGCAAATGCAAAGCTTCTGATCATATAATACATTTTCGGGCTTGTCCACACAACATGTGTAAAGATTGTCTGATTGAAAAATTTAAGTTAGGGCAAAATCTTGAAATAACCTGTGGATATCGTTTTTTTCAAGATCAATCATGTGAAAAAATTATAAATTTGGAACATTTTAAATTCCTGTATCCGGAGTTATCCGAAATTTTTAACCAGATTAAAAAAAAATTACGGAAATTTTGTTATAAATGCTTAACAAAAGAAATTGATAACACGGGAAATGTTCTACCAATTAGTGACTGTTTACATTCTATATGTAGATCATGTGCTTTAGATTCATTGACATGTGAGCCAAAGGACTACTGCCGGTTCTTGATGGATAATGGTGATGAATGTAAAGCCGCAATTCAAGACAAGTATTTAAAAAAGATCTTGTCATCGGAAGACCTGGCCGCTTACGAGGAGCGAAAATTTGTCCATATTTTGGAATCGACTCCGAATAGTCGCCGCTGCAAAACACCAAATTGCAAGTATTTTTGGATTGTTGATGTTAATACGCCTTATACATCTTATTTTTGCAAATTATGCAAGAACTATAATTGTCTAAAATGTAATGCCGTACATAACGTCTCGTGCAAAGAATATGAACGGCAAATTTTAGATGGGTCGGATGAAGTAAAGAAAAAAGAACTGCTCGACAGGTTAAGCAAGGATGAAATTGCGGACCATGACTTAGTTCGTCAAGGTAAGGTGGAAAAATATTCGGAAGCTGAAAAGTTTCGGCTTCTTCGATCAAAATATTTAAACTACGATGAGGCGGATTTATTGTGGGCGATTCGACAAAGTGATGAAATGTCTATCATTGAAAAATCCTTGAATATCGAGTGCAATTTTTGTGGTGAAACTTTTTCGCACAATAATATTTTTGGAATGATCACCTGTGAGCACACATTTTGCATGAATTGTGCTAAAACTTATTTTACGATACAAATTACTGAAAAAACCATTCGGGATTGCATTTGCCCTGCGTGTAAATTACCGAAATTAGACGATGATAGCAGCGAATCTGAGTATTTCGGATTAATTGGAGCTTACTTAAAAAACATTTTAGAAGCAAAAATTTACGAAATTTTTGACCGTAAAACGAGAGATAGAGCGCTTTCTCGGCTTCAAAATTTTGCGTGGTGTGTAAAATGCGTAAATGGATTCGAGGTAAATCCCAATCGGGCAAATGCTACTTGTACAGAATGCAAGTCTGTTTTTTGTATTAAATGTTACGAACCCGTAAGTATTGCTTAAATTTTTAGTCGTTTATATTATTGTTTTGATTGTGCTTTTTGTGTACAGTGGCAAGCCCAGCATGAAGGCCTTTCTTGCGATTTATTTAAAACGTGGAAAGATGAAAATAATCCGCAAAATCAATCTGAAGGTGTTATGAACTATTTAGAGAAAAATGGCATTGAATGCCCAGCACCAACCTGTAAATTCAAATATTCTTTGGCTAAGTAAGGATCATTAATGAATAGACTTCAAAATAATTTGTGTGCTGATATCTTAGAATTTTTGCTTTTTAGGGGTGGTTGTCTTCATTTCACCTGCACCCAGTGTTCGTATCAATTCTGTTTTGGGTGCAGACAACCAATGCTGGCCGGAGCTAAATGCACGAAATACAATGATTGTGCCACCAGAGGACTTCATGCGCATCATCCACGAAATTGTTTATTTTTTCTACGTGATTGTGCAGTCGCATCACTCGAAGGCTTACTAAAAAATGCTGGTATAAATTTCACGGGAATACCGCAAAATGGAGGAATTTGTCAAATTCCGATTCAAAAAGAAATGCCCGGGAAAATGATCGATTGCTTATGCGAAAAACCAACCGTCAACGAAAATATTGGATTGTGCGAGCAGCACTACAAAGAAGGTTTGGTGGATTTAATATTTAAATCAAAAATTGATCCAGTTGATATTTTGGATTTGGGCGAGTCAGTCGGGGAATTAACTCGAAATCATGTTGCGCTTCCGGCTCGTTTGGCCACCGACACCGATGCCACTTACCGCGACAAATGTGTGGCCCAGATTAAACAGCAAATACCCTTTGCTTAAAAAATCATCTTTTTATTTTATACATTTTTGTTTAATGTTTTTTATGGATTTATAGATTGTTATGTGGAGTTCTATTGGGCAAAATAAATCAATTTACTGTAAAAAAAAAAATGATTTACGTAATGTTATTATACATTTTTTTTCACATTAGATTTATTTATTTTGCGCAATCGAACTCCACATTAATTATTTGAAATATATCATTCAATTTGACAAACTATATTAAATGTACATAATAGTAGCATCGGGACTAATGTTTCATGCCGCATACTCGAAAACTGTCGACCGTAACCTTTTGCTAATTTCGCCTCTATGGCGTGAAGTCTTATAAAATATTTTGTTAATGTTTAAAGCCCCTACAGACGATGTAATTTCGTTGCACCAACCAAATTGCTGAGGTTGGTCCAACAAAATTGGTATTGGCTACACACCATGCAACTTGATTTGCAATTTGGTTGTTACCAATTTTGACGTTTAGTTGTTGATTGGTACAAGAATTTGACATTTATTTTTTGTTAAAAAATAACAAACGCGCCATGTCTATTTTATCAAAAAAACAAAAAATTGGAGTTGCACTGGCAGCCTCAATAACTTGTAACTTACCACCAACCAGGCCTAGAAATTTGTGGGGATCGAAGGGACCGAAAAAAATTTAGCCACATTATATTATTAAAAGAGCTGGATAGTGACGATTTTCGCAATTATCTGCGAATGGAAAGCGATTGTTTCATGGAATTATTACAGCTAGTTAACCCTTTAATATCGAAACAAGACACAGTCATGAGTGAAGCGCTCAGTGCTGAAGAGCGATTAGTTGCAACAGGGCGAGACTGCTGATTTGCAATTCAGCGCGGCAATTATTACTTGATGTATCCCAGAGACAACTAAATTCTCTATAGAGTTCTAATAAATCAATAATTATTTCCATCTCTGTTACCGCCATTTTCTTTTTTAATTATTTTTTCGGAGATATTTGTTTTAAGAAACGGACTATATGAATAAATTCTACTATGAAAACACCACATATGACGAAATATCGCACCGACAACAATACACACGATACAATTTGGTTGGTCGGTTGGATGGAATTTTCCTTGCAACTCATGCAACTTAATTTTATCGCACCGACATGCATACACACTATGCAATTTTACCTCCAACCCAACTAAATCGCACCAATCAACCAACCAAATTGCATCGTCTGTAGGGGCTTCCACACGTCTACTACATAATTACCGAAGTCGGTTACGGATTTTCACGTAAATTTATTATGTTATTATCCGAACTAAATAAATATTTTGGATTTGACGCTGCAAAATATATGTGCAACATTTTGATTGGCACGGATTGGTTTTAGCTGTCTCACTTGACAGGTGACGATGGCAAATTTTGGAAAAGGAAGATTTATTATGTTTTTAAATTAAAACAGGAATTTACTAATGTTTATTCAATTGTGTATTATGTTTGCAAATTTTGGAAAAGGAAGATTTAATGTTTTTTTAATTAAATAAACAGCGATTTTTAGTTATTAATATTTCCACACCAAGAAATAAATGGCGCCACTTGACTGAGACAGCTAAAACCAATGCTAGCCTTTTGATTTTATTGGACTGTATGAAAATTCCGAAACTGTCAGCATTATTTGTGAGTTTTCAAGCAAGAAGTAACGACTATACATTTATATGCGATTTATATTTAACTAAAGATAGTTCCTCGGATCGGACCTCAAATTTACTAATTAAAAAGATTAAGAAGGCAAACATTAAAAAGTTGAGTTGAACGATCTGGAAGGTAAAACTTTCCGAAAGTTATTAATATTAACAGTTAGTTTCGCTTCCATTAGTATCACATTTTCTACTATTTTGCCTTTAACGCTTGTTGTTTATTTATTTGTATGCAATCTACTCTATTCTGGGGCCCGAGGCACTTCCTACCGCTCTTTATATAATATATTCCACTTAAAACCCATTCCCCTTAAAACCCATTTATCTTGGCTTATTCCCTGAGGTTAAAATTGCGATGTTCCGAGAAGTTTTAAAATTTTTTTTCGAGTATCTCGGAAGTTCTCGAAAATTTTTCTATTTTGTAAATTAGTACAATTTTATGAATAAGAAAAAAATACTTTTCCTAGTTTCCTAACGAAGAAACATTTGTTTCATTTTGAGCTGAAGTATAGGCCGAAAAGTAACGATCTACCTGGGCCTCCTTATAATTTATAGGGTCTCGTGTAATTTGACAAGTCTAGGAAAACCGTGGAAAGCAAAAAAAAATTGTTTGTTATTGCTGCCTGGCGGACCTACATAGGTAGATTGGAAAAGAAATGGAAGGCCCAAGATCTAAGAGCACAATAATTCCCGTTTAAACATAGAAGCGGTTCTCGACACGTGAAATGACCATTTAATATTTGAGTTTTTAGTAACCGTTGGAATAACTGCCATTACAAATCAGCTTTATAAAATTACTGTTTTCATAATTGGTGATATTTTGTTACAAAACCATTTGCATATTTAGCGAATTTCTATAGTTTCGAAAATTTGATGATGTCCTTGCAGCTGTATGGAAGGTTTAAAATTGTCCAAGGGCAAGTACACCGTAAAATAGATCTAAGTAAAATTGAATAATGCCCTCTGAAATAAGTAGTACAGTGCTCCTTTTGCTGAAAGTTATAACTAATTTTTCGAAAGGATTTAAAATTTGAGCAATTATTTATTAGAAGTTCACTTTGACCAGTGTTTTAAAGTCAAAAGTCTTAATATTGTGCAGAAAAGGATTTTAGCTAAATTCCGGGATTTTAATCAAAATTCCCGGGAATCAGGATTCTAAACAAATTACTAATCTGCCGGGAATTCCCGGGAAGGACCGACTATTGCACTGTCATGTTTACTGCATGAAAATGTATGGTGTGTACTTTGCGGAGATATTGGCCGAACATTTTATTAATTGAGTTAGGTAATAATTGCATTAGAGTAAAAATTCTCTCAAGATCAAAATTCGAATTTAATATGCCATTTACACTTTAAACGGCTATGGCTGGCTGCTAGCCATACGAAATAATTGTATTTGAATTTTAGAACCAAGCCTACATTTAAGATATGTATATAAAATAATCCCTCGGCTCTGAAGCTTAACAGAGTTAATCTAGAAAGCACAACACTTATTTACGACTGAGTATGGATAATTTTCAATTTCCAACTAATATGAGATCGGCACAAAAAATAAATAATCTAATTGATTGGCACATGTCAACAAGGCGTCAAAGAGGAAAATATTTTTTTTACCAATCTACTTATATAAAAATAAGCAAAATGTTTTTCTGTTTTATAGATATTTTGTAAGATGACAAAATAGAAATGTAACATGTTTGCGAGAATTCCAAGATTTGCACAAAAAAATAAAGTTCGATTTCATCATATAAATTGCGTCAAGGCTAAATGCTTGAATAGTGAGAAAAAAACTAGTCTCGTTCGCACCTAACTATATACAGTCAAGTGTGAATTTAGACAAAATATGTTTAAATGTGAGACACCCACACGATCGTAAAAAAAGATCACCCAAGTGTTTTATATAAATGTCCATTAGGTTTGTCATCATTTTGTGTGCATGATGCGCGCTGGTTATCTGCCAAATTGATCAAAATCACATATTTTGTGTTGTTGAAAATTAAAGTTAATTTTTTGTATGTGCTGCATCCTAATACATGGATTCTTAATAAACGCAATAAAAAACTTTAAGTGACTCTTTTACGTTATTCTTGAACTCAGAACTAACACGTATGCTTAATATGTAAATAGTATTATATATATTTGAATAGTCTATTATATGTTAACCAACAGTTTTTTCATCGTTTATGAAAAAATTTAAGAGCTCAAAAATAGAGCCAAATTCACAGTTGACTGTCCCATTAAGTTTCTCCACCTACTTAAATTAGGGTCGCATATGACGCTTTACGAGACTAATCTAAAATCAGTGAAATCTTATGAGATATTTGTCTTATGGCCAGCAGAGCAAACAATAATGGATCTTGCTCAATGCTGCTCTGATGAAGACTTGCCCGAAGCACCACTGAAATGAAGAGTTGGCCGCACCATCACTACTTAGTAGAGAACATATCTCTTCATAAGGAACACTGACGGCGGGGCCTTCTTAACCAATTTGAGTACCTTGGGCTAATAACAAAATGGTGTCCTGCCTCCTGAGGAGTTACCATAATATACTTTTTGCGACAGCTATAGGCCGCGAATTCTATGGAGTATACTAAAATTAGGTAAACCATTATAATTTTTACAGTACTTAAGAAATTCCGTAAAGCCACAGCTTTATTTGGAAAAGCGAATTCAATTTGCTAGATAGCGCATTTCCGAAAAACAACAATCTTTTCTATGAATTATTTTGAAAAAAAAAACAATTTTATGTGCAGAAAAATTAAAAAAGTATTATGGCCACTTTGCTCGTTCACATTTCATGGTTCATAATTGTTTTACTGTTTTTCGAGGTGGTTGAATCAGCACGAGTGACGCTCCGCGCTCAGGGCGCAGACATACCACTAAGTAAAATCTCACAGTGTTCCAAGAAGAGACTCTTGCCATTGAGGTATGTACGTTTCAGTAGCAAAACCGAGCTCAGACCTGGAGCTGCAATCAACAAATATACGAAACTAGAAGATCCGAACCTGTATTGCATCATATGCTCTATGAGAGACGTTGCATTAAAATTTTTTCTGAGATGGTTGTCTTTGGTGACAAACCGCCATGTAAGGGGCACGCCTTGGTTTCTAAAATTATATTTATATGCGTTGATACACCTATCAAAAGAACTAAACTCATTTTCAGTTCAGTTACATCTTGACCCTTAGACATCGGTGCTGGTAGAAAGCGCTATAGTTAAAGCACCTTTGATTCTTGAAAAATCATCTAGCGCTGAAATCAGTCGCCGCAGTGGGCAATGTATATGCTGGTGAAGTTGCTGAACTTTCTCTTTGACACCCAGGTCGGATAAATTATCAACCATACTAATGGCAACAGAATTAAAGAGAAAATATGATCGTTATAATTATAAGGCAATAAAGAACATTTCTACGAAAAAAGTCCAGTAACAAAAAGGAAAGTACTTTGTCGCGTTTGAAAGGATGTAACGGATGCTGACAAAGCGCCACTTTTCGCTCTAGATACACAAATAACTATTTCTTTACGCACAGAAACAAAATTTAAACAAAAATATCATAAATCGATGATTATAATATGATCTTCTTGTACGTGGTGGCCACAAAATTAGAAACAATGAGCGTGTCCAACGAGGCCTTACTAAAAAACAAGTTGGATGGCCCAACGATAAACTAGAATGTTAGATACTCTCAATAATAATTTTAACCGCAACAGGCATTTAATTTTACAGTATTTGGTTTTCAATTTTGTTTTGTTAAATTTTTGTTAGCCGCATTTTCTGAATAATGTGTTGAACGAGAATTTTTAAAAAAATGTGGGAAAATGAGATTGGAAAAATGAGCAAAAACAAGAGCTGTATACATTAAAACTTAGAATGATACGGGGCATTTCGACCCAGAAAAGAACTAGCTTGGAAAACAAAGGAAAGGGAAGATGATGCCAGGTAAATAAATTAAGCACATGAATACTGTATACATGAGTTAAAAGAAGAAATAAGATCTAACCTAAATCCTAGAAAAGTACCAGGACAAATCACAGGGCAAATCGTCAAAGCATTGCCTGAGAAAGCAGTACGAAAATTACTAGATACTAACTATGTCAATATTCAGCAGCTATTTGAAAAGTTGCTATTTAAAAGAATTAAACCGTTAATAGGGGATAGAAATTTCATTCCATCACAAACAAAATTCAAGCGCTGCAGAGGGACTTACCACAGACACTTTCAAACACAAGTCAGCGTCTTGGGACCAATTTTGTATCTACATTATACAATAAACCCACCAACAACAAGAGAAGGAACTATTGCAACAGTTACTATTGATACAGTCATTATGGTCCTTGGAGGTATTGTTGAAGGGGCAACCAGCAAACTACAGAGAATCACTAATGAGGTTTGTAACAGAACAAAAGAATGACAGCTCAACGAAACGACATTCGTTCACATCTGCTTCACTAAACGAAAGAGTACCAAGAAAGAAAATTAATTCGAAACAGGTTAAGTATGTTAATACAGCCAAATATTTAGGTTAGGACGCTAAGTTGAACTGAAAAGAATACGTGAAAAAGTAAAAGGAAGAACTTAACATTAGATGTAGGAAGATTTATTGACTTATTGGACGAAGCTTAGAGTTAACTATCCACAAAAAATTGCTCCGTTATCGGAAAATTTTGAAACCAATGTAGACGTATGGTATCGAGCTCTGGGGATGTATACTCTTAGAAAAAGACGAACAATTCTACGAAAAAGACGAACGTTCTACGGAGTATTGTTGATGCACCTTCGTACGTAAGAAATACGGATTTTCGTCGGGACCGATCAGGACCGATTCTGTATTAGAAATTACACAAATTAATCAGTTAACATTCAAAAATTAAAACATTTTTTAGATCAGTTGTAACATTATTTATAATAATAAAGATACAATATCCTAGAATCTTTATCGCTGAATAATGAATTGAATTTAAGCTAAATTTTCCCATTGAAATCCAATTTCAAAGGAATATAGGAATCAACCGTAATGCATTCTGGAAGACTTTGGGTCACTTGCATCTTCATCCGCACATCTGTTGATGCCGTAAATGAAGGTGATTACAACGGTAAATGAATATGCTGTGAATTTATTCTTGTACTCACCAGTTTACTATACGGTTTAAAATAGAGCATGTCAACTAATTTTCACTTATATCTACTGCTTAATTTCACTATATTTACACTTTACACATCTACATTACATTTAATAAAATCAAATCAAAATACGACTCATTTTTTAAAACTTAATTACTTTGCAACAAGATCAAAAAATGAAACAAACGAATCGAATGACATTTTAATTTTTTAAGCTTTTGGTGTTACACGCATAAAGCGCGGTGTATAAGAAAAATTTGATTTTGTATGTTCATCATCCGTATTTAGCAAAGACATATTTTAAAAATTTACTACATATTTGCCAATTTAACGCCACCTTGCTTGGATGGGAATGAATGAAATTAAATTGAGCATTGCAGCAGGCAAAATTGAGAACGTTTGGGCTGCTAATTTCATTAACACATTAAACCACAACATCTTATAGTCATTGTGAATGGTCTTCCCCAACGTTCAGTTATGTCTCTCACACAACAGGGTATGCCAACAGGGTAAAATTTAGCGAAATTAATTCCAGGCATGCCTATAATTTCGTCGTGGCAATACCATCATCATGGGTAGACAACGAATTATTAACAATTTATACAGCATATTTTCATTCACGTTTAGCATATAACTGACGCTTCTGGGCAGGTAGCCCTCTTACTCATCTGACTCTTTTGGATCGCATCCAGAATAGACATACATATATAATCTGTAACTTATTCATCAACCTCATTAGAAACGTTGCCCATTTTTACAAATATTATTATAAAATAATATTTTTATAACCAGAACTACCAAGTCGATTTTGAAATAATCTAGAGATCACTAAAAAATTGAGAACTTCTACCAATTCTCTATTCCTATTCGGACGTTAAGGGCCTTAGAGTATTAAAAAAACCTGGTTGACCAATTTGATAGGTTCACCAAATTCGACTTTTTACTATAATGCAGCAGCCGATAATGAGCAATTTGGAATAATGATATTGAACATGAAGTAAACGGTAAATAGCAAAAAAGAAGCAAACATGTAATTACTTTAATTTGGTTCTTGAACATGTATGGTTTTCTTTTAAGGATACCATTCATTTTGAATATCGTCCTTACAGTACATCCTTTGACTATTGGCCCAGTGTGAACCAAGTTTAATTTTTGCGTATAGGCCGCAATGAACAGGCTTAATATTAGGCTATCGAACAAAATTTGGATACCAATTTAGATGTGAGGCCTACCAGACTTTAGCCAAAGGGGTCTACAATTACAAATTATCTTTTAAGATTCATATATATATTCAACGAACCAGTAAATATTGGATGTCCAAGAGTTTTAATAAAATTGACCATCTCATCGACTTTTACTTAAGCAAAGATATAGCTTTAAACATAGATTGAAGTAACATTATGGTCCGAACTAATTTTTATTGGTTTTTAAATTTTGTTTGGTTTAATTTTAAATATTATTCTTATTTATATGTACTATGTCAAGTAAATTTGAAACTGTCTGTTTTAGGTCAAAGGATTGAAAATCGTCAGATTTTATCGTTTTACCAAAAATCTCGAGTTTGTGAAATAAAAAATCAAACAAAACTCCAGATTTAAGAAAATCAGTAAAAATTACTGTTGTTTAATTTCTTTGAGCTACACCTTATAAATTTTAACCAACAAAAATATTTTCCAACTCATTAAAACAAAACAAATTATGTTAATTTTTTTTGTTCCGACGTCCTGTATGTTCTTAATTAATAATACAATTTTTGTAAGATATGCCATTGTAACTTCACTTATACTCATTGTTCTACAATTATTAATCCAACTATTATTACATTATTTGTCTCATTTGTTAAATTTTTGTTGGTTCTGTTTTCTTCGTGTTTATTAACGAATACTTTATAATTTTCTTCTTCTTATTCTTCGTTTCCATTGTCTTGAAAATAGTTTTGAAGAATTTTGTTGCATTTTGTGACAATTATATAAAATTTTTATTTTTTACTTTTTAAGTCTTGTAGTTCGTCTTATTTCTTTTTGTAGTTTTTTAATCATTTATTATTGTTGTTTTTGTCTTGTAGGTCATTTTTTTTTTGATTATATCTCGGGATAAAAGTATAATAAATATTTTAAGGCATCCAGCATCGCTCTTAGATAGAGTTATTTAACCAACGCAAACACGACAAACACGGAGAAGAAATTATTATTTAAACATTGTGTTGTTCTTGTAAATATAATCAATCAAATAAAAAACAAAACATTTTTTGGGTTTTTGATTTTGTTTGATTAATAACCATTAATGAGGTGCATAAATTTACCCCGAAATAAAAAAACCGTAAAATATGATTAATTTTTAATGGTTCCAGAATTATTACATTTATTCCCTGAATTGTTTGTTTTAAAATTTTTAAAGACTGGCGATATTAAAAAATATATGTATGTTTGTACATATGTACGTACCTACATATTGTACATGTTTTTAAGAATTAAGATTAAGTTTATTTTTGTTTTGTTTATTTATGGGCAAAATGCATTTTATTGTCATTGTTAAACAATTTTTTGGGTACGCGAAAGCGCAGATACAAAAACGAAAATAACATATTGCATGATGATTTTACACCAACAACCTGTCCTTGTGTGTCAATGCCACCGATTAATGAATAATGTGCTTATATATAAATGAGTGAATTAAGATTTGTGTATGCAGTATCGTAAATGATCACTAAAATTGACTGCTTACAGTAAACATAATTCGTTACATCTAGAAATATTTATTTAGAAGATTTTAGTGAGAGCACTTCTCTTATACAGTGACAACCAACTTTTTTTACCTTTAGTTTTTGTTTTGCATAAAGCAGGATTATATTATGCGTCTGGATTTACATTTCTTAGTTCGCAAGATAATAATATTGATGACTAAGGTCTACGAATGTCCTTTTCATAAAATTTCTCTAACACCATCCTCAAAGTAAAAGCTTGATTGGCCGTTGATCTATTTAAACGGAAACCAAATTGGTAATCGCGCAAGATCCTCTCATCATACATATAGTATGTATGTTGATAAATATGCCGCGACTGCTTTGGCCAAAACATTTTGTTTTAGACCATATTTTTAAATCAACCTTTTACCGCGAATTTCCAGTATATACTCAATTTAAGCTTAGTTCCAGAATAAGCTCCACTTGAGTTCCACTGGATGGAATTCAAAATCGTACTCTCAAAAATCGGGTTCGGTTACTTTCTTCAGGACCATCTATGTTATCTGAAGCGATCTTATGTTCCAAACGTTCCGGTTATGATAGTTTCGTTATTTTTTAACCTCAACATATTTGAACACACTTTTGTTTTTTGATCAAAATTTTGATCCGAGTGTTTGCATTTCTTTGTCGTTTCCTGAAACAAGATTTTATCCGGCTCAAATGAAATGTCAAGAAATACAGCCAATGTAAGCATTAAAGAGCCGTAAAAATTGTCTTGACCAAGAGATTTCAAGATTTATTGCCGCAATCCTTACAAATTATCAAAGCGGAAAACTTCTGCTAGATATAAGTTTCCCTTCCCGCAAAAATTGTGTACTACATACTTTATAGCATATAACTACATAAGAATAGCCTAACCTGAGAGATGATCAAAATATACTGAGAACAGACTGAGATGTTTTAATGATGAAGGAGAAAATTAATGATCAAACATTACTACAATCTGAAAAAGTGACACTCCTACTTTTGCACCAAAAAGCTGAAAGATACCGCAATAGAAGCTAAAAAAAGGGGGGGGGGAGGAATGGGTGATTACTGTGTCAGTTAAACAACCCGATGGAAAAGGACTCTTAAGCGGAAGCATCTGATGTACTGCATTTAAAAGAGGTACAAACATTTTTTTACAAGACTGCATAGAGTCATTCAAGTGGATTTTCTAAATTTGCTTTGTTAAGGCCAAAAAATTGTATATTTGCTGGAGCTATTGGAACGTATTCGATTTGTGTGTGCATTTATCATGAAAACGTCAATCTGATATTAGACGGATTAAATATTAATGACACAGGATCCAGATATTTTTTTAAACATTTTAAAGACTGTTTTTGTTCTTTTAGTGTGTTGTGAAAAAATAGTCTACATAGTCGCACGTCTCCCTTAGAATCGTGACACTAATTGATCTTCCGCATGATAATTTTTTCGAGTGAATACATATGAAAAAAAACAATTTGCTTCCCTATATTAAGCTTAACCCATGTGTATATAATCAAAAAAATTCATTATTCTCTAGACAGCTATCCGAGTTGCCAATGCGTTAGTTTATGTCTTCTTTATTTATTTGTTGCCCTAACTCATTTTAGAATCGAGACGGGAACTCAATGATGACCTCTTACTTAAACAACCCTAGGTAGTAGCAAAAACCGTAATAGCCGATATTTTCAAAGGATCTGGCAAAACAATTAGATTTAACGGAATGTGCGATGAACACACAAAGTGCAATTAGTAAAATTAATTAAAGTGAATTATTTTTTTCTATTATTGAATTTTACAAAATTTCTATTTGATTTATTTTTGTGTAACTTATGTGATATTCCAATATCAATTTTTTAAAACAATACAAATTTTTTACAAAACCAATATTAATCAAGTATATTTGGCTTTTGTTGGGTATCAGCGTTGCAGAACAAGGGAGAAAATTTTAAAACAAACAAATATCAACTTGAACATGTTTAAGGATGTCGACGGGTTAGAACCTAGTACTTTAAAAATTAATTTTACGAGCATTTAATATCAAATGGCTACTCGGGTCATCAGAATTTCATCGTTAAGCTTAGCCATCTAGTTCTAGTCATAACCGAGCCATAGGTAAACAAATTGAAGTTTCTGAAGAAACATCTAAATAATACATAGATTTTATAAATACCATGAAGCATTTAAACTCCAGAACTAAAAATATGATTCAATAGTGAAGCGAAATTATTTTAGAAACAAATTCAACAATACTAATAGACCATTACGGATAAACGGAGAATTGTTGATGAGAGATTGGAGAAAAATAAGCCTAGGAATAATATTGATTGCTTTTCTGTATAAAAATACTTCTAGAATTATTGAATTGAAACTTTGAAAATTCTGTAATTCCAACTGACTTTTATAATTCGCTTGCATTTTCTTATATAGTAATTTATTTTTTACTCCAGCGTCTGAAACTGAAACTTGTGCTATTGTTGGGGCCCTAAATATCTCTGGTGCTTTCATTATTGATAATTCTGTTGTTAACTATGTTTTAATTTATATTTTCAATCTACGTCTTGAAATGGGGTTTTTTACATCTGGGATAAAACATGGTTTAGTCTTACCGCTTCCTTAAAAACACTCGACTATAGAATTCTAAATAATTACAGGCCTTTAACCTTACTTAGTACCTTATCCAAAATATACGAGAAAATTATTAAACATAGGCTTGTGGGATATCTCGAAAAAATGATTTTTTTTTTGGTATAGACAATATGGCTTTAAAACGAACAAAAGTACTGAAGACGCCCCTGTTAAGTTTCCTTTCAACATTGCATAATTATTTAAATAAAGGGCATACTGCTAGGTAGGTCCCGTTTTCAGGCATCTCAAAAGCTTTTGATACTGTCAATCACAAACTTCTCTTATACAGAAAATGATTATATTACGTACCATTTGCAACAAAATGTTACTTTAGGAAACTTTACTTTGCTCTGTGAAGTTCAATGCCAGGATTCATTAGAATCATAAGCAGCCTTACGCATTAATTAATTTAAATTTTCGGTTACGTCTATTAAATTATAATGAAATTTATGTTTTGTTTTATTTTTCTCGAGTGTCTCGGGAATTCTTCAAATTCACAGGAATTTGCTGATTACACTTTTATTTTTTATGTTAACACTTTTGGTGAATTTGTGAAGCATCTGCATGTTTAGGGCTCATTAATTATTTCCTCAGTTGCCACTTCCTGTAAGAAATTCATTTCATAAATGTTTGAAAATTTAAGGTAATCCAATCTTTTTGTGAACGGTAGCTTCAAAAATGGCCGAGATCTACATACATCGGTATTTCTCTATAGTTGAACAACTTCACTATTTTTTTATAGAATTATATACTTATGTATGTATATAGTAAGTACAATAGAAAACCCCAGATCGCTTAATTTTGTTATCTTTTTCTGGTATTTCAAACCATTTTATGTAAAATAATGTTTCCATCCAAAACTAATTAAAAAACAAAAAAATGAAACCGAATTTAAATGTCTTAAGTAAATTTTATGATTTGTTTGTTTTTAATTTTATCGTCTTTAACTTGAAAAAAAACTAGAAAATTAACGCATTCTTCCTAAATGAGAAATTACCCGAGAGTTAGATAAGTCAACAGTTTTTTTTTTTGTTTCTTTTCATGTTTATGGGAGGCTCAGAACAACTTTTCATGACAAAGGTCTACTCAGCATTTTTTTTTTAAATTGTCATTCCGTTTGTCCTTTTAAGTTCTTTATATTTTAGAAAAATATTTTGTAATTGTTGTTTAGAAAAAAATATAATCAATTTGGTTGATTAGTGTCGGTGAAATCAATAACAAAAAATTAAACTAAAACGAAAAAAAATAGGAAATGAGTCGATCGAAAATTTTTTTTTGTTATTTATTTCGGAATTTTACTTTTGTAGAACGGAGACAAGCTATTGTAACAAACAATATATAATATAAAATGGTATATAAGATTGGTTTGAATTTCAAGAAATCCAAATTTTTGTATTTTGTGGACGCTCATATACATACGTATAACTAGTACACAACAACAACAAATGTCATATATTTTAGATTCTAAATCGATCATCATCGATCACAATGACGTACAGAAATTGAATGCGATTATTTACTGGACATTATGTGTATCCAATATACAGTCAGCTAAACCGCCTGATGGAGCGGTGTGATATAAATTTTTCTCCTGCGTGGATTATAATTAGGTCAATATTTAATTATGGGTTTCATTTCAAGGCCATTGAAAAATCTCGTTTATGTTAAATAGGCCATTAATATATGAAATTTTATTTTTTGTAACCGTGTAATTTAAAATTAAAATTTAAACATTTTTTTTTTTTCATATAAATTTGTATTATGATTATTATTATTTATGTATTTCAATCAAATGATCCAATAAGTTTAAAAAAAAAAATATACATATACATATATGTACATATGTATATACCAACAACAATAAAATCGTCCAGAATCATTCTGTGTGGTTTCATATTTCAATTCTCAATCTTATAATATTATTACATATTAAGAAATTTGGTATATTTGCAAATGATGCATTTCAATAAGGCAGGTAGAAAAATGAAATATTCTCGTATAATATTGAAACAGAACAATAATTCGAGTATAATTGGAACAAGATATAATCAATATCTTGATTTAAATATATGAGAAAAGGCTTACTTCTTATATTTATGTACACATGTATAAATATACAAATACGTTATATGTTATGTAAACAACGAACAGATTTTATATACGAATTTCTATCCTCCAAATAAAAACAAAATCTTTTATCATCAATCCTTCTTATGTTCGTCGTGCGCAGGTAAATTATTTGGAGAATTTAGAGATCATTTCATATTGGTTGGTGTTGAATTTAAAAAAAAAAAAACAAACAAAACAAATTTTGTTCAGGTTCGTCGCTTAATTGATGTCTTTTGATTATTTTATTTATTTGTATATTTATACATTTTATACATGACTTGGGATATTGATTTTTTTTTTTTTTATAATTTATGGTAAATTCGTGAAAGGGATAATGATAATGACTGTATATTTATCGAAATTTTAGTTTGATTTATTTCGATTTATTTTGCTACTGTCTTAAGTGCTTTGGGTACAGACTTTTTTAATCGTATTTGTTTTTGTTTTGTTGTAACTTTTATGAGGATTCTTGCTTGTTGATTCACTTTAAATACATGTAGGACGGCAAAGGACCAAAGAGTGTATTTGGTGTCTTTCAAATCTGAGGTAATTCTATTAGGATGTTCGGTAAATTTTTACTCAAGTTTTTTTACTCGTTTTTTCTCAGTTTTCTTCTTTTTCATTTTTCTTCAAAACTCAATTTTGCACAGTGACTTGTTCCCAATAATTACCTGACCGATTTTGATGGTTAATGGCCCAAACGAAAGGTAATAGCTGGTATTTTATGTAGGTCTATTAAATAAAATCCAAATTAATTTCTTGTTTTGAATTACGGCATTTTGGTGACCCTGAGTAGAGCCACCTAGTTTTGAAAACACGTATTACTATTTTTCTAAAATGATGATGTACTCTCTTACTTAAAGAAGCTTATTAACACCAATGAATTATTAAACTATTTGTCTGAAGGTTTTATTGTCTAAATAGTGGAAAAGCAGGTTGACATACCTTCCTTTCAATTTTTTTTTAGTCAACAGTACCTTCAGACAAATAGTTTGGTAATTCATAGAATTAAAAATTCAAAGTTAAAAAAAAAAATTAGTTAAGCATAAATATGCTCGATTTGTGAAATTTAAAACATTTGTCACTTAGAGTGTGAAGTAAAATTTAATGACGTGAGTATATAAAGTTAAGAAAAGTCAATAAATCTTTAATTGATTTATGTAGCTAGAGATTTATAAAACTTAATAAAGAACCATCTAGTATTTATTTGGATCGAGAATATTTACCTCCTCTTTCATAAATTTCATCAACACTTCACTACTCCAAGGCAAGTTAACTTCAATTAATAGTTCTCCTTTTGTACATAAGAAAATGAGATTTAAAGGTTATAAAGAACAAACATTTCATCGCAGGCATCATATATGGTTTTAACATAGGGACAAAAAACTAACTAGCCTGGAAAATTCAAGAGAAATTTCATGTATCAAACAGATTCAAGAAGATCATACACCGGAAACCAAATTGTGATCTAAAATTCTTAATCAAGAAATTCGGATGTCGGTGCAGAATTTTTACGAAGATGATGAAATCATTCGGATGTCTACTTGTATATAAGATTTCGAGACAATGTCATCAGAGGCATCACTCAGAGACTTCATTTTATGAGCCTTCATGAGCAATATGTTGGTAGCTCAGCTATATATAGTATATGTATGTAAATAAAGGTTATTTTTAAATTAAGTTCACTACAATAGGCCATCCTTATCTTCACAATCATAAGGGGTCATATCATGAAAGAAAAAACCACGTCTCACTAGTTTATAAGTTTTCGCAACACCTACATAACCTATTTCATGGTACTATGGGATTACTTCGTTCTCTAAAATAGTCGGAACAAACAAAAGCAATCTTCGTATGACTTTCCGTCAATCCAACAATCCGTCATTTGCACTATCGAATCACACGGATATCATGAGTGCATCAACGTACATTCATCTTGTTGCTCGATTTGTGAACTATTTGATATTGTGACGGTGACACCTAGTGTGTAATAGAATAAGTAAAACTAATAGCTCAATGTTTACTGTACTAAATGGAATTTTCCATGATAAAAATTGTTACGTACCTAATGTTTCTACGCTATTCCAACTGGAAAAGTCGTGAACTTTCGAGAAGCTTGGTTTGTGTATATAAAAAGGCGAACAAGATCGAATTGGATTATTCGTATTTGGAACGCGATAGAGTAAACTTGTAAGATTTAGTAATATTTGGTAAGCGATAGTATAAAGATTAAAAGGAATCAAAAAGTGAATTAAAAATGTGTCTTTGTACGAAATAAAAAGTAAAAGTGATCAGTAAAATTTGAGAATAATTTATATAAAGTGATTTTGTGAATTTTGATTAATAAACTGTGTTGTAATAAATTTTGTGAAATAAATAAATTCGTTGGTGATAAATTGAATTGATTTTGTATTATTCACAATCCAGTGATACGAACCTTGATTGACAAGGCAAAAACGTAACAATATGAATAATTTTCTAAAAATAACGCCGACCGTAATATTAAAGTTTGTTTTACTGCTTGACAATCGGTGGTGACAATAACAAACTCGACACTGTACAGGTAAATATGGTACCTTTTCAGAGCATAAACAATCACAAGAATTTCTAACTCATATTGAGTGAGATTTACTCTCCAAATTGGATGTATTGCATTGTCAACCTGCTGTTGGAGCAACACAGCGCCAAAACCAACTTGGAATGCGTCTGTATGTAGTTTTGTATGAGCATTAGGGTTATATATTGCAAGGACTGGGCTTGACGAAACTATCTGATTGATTGTTTAATAAAAAAAAAAAATATCAGGAACGTCTTTCGGAATTGAATATTGCTGGACATCAGCATTTACATGGAGGTAGCTTGGGCGGATAACTTCCTTACTAATATTGTATCCCAAATATTCAATGGATCGTTTAAAGAATTTGCATTTAGAAGTTTGGATGAACTTTGTTACCCTAGAACATCGGGGCTTACATGGTGGTTTGGAACAATTGATGGACAATATATCTGGCTTTTAAACAATTGTGCCATGTTACCATTTTATCCGCCGTTCGTTTCGATGTAGATACCATTCCGCTATTTGAATTAATAAATGTTGATTTTGTTGGTTGTAGCATTTGTCGATCATATCGAGACACATTTCTAATCCTGAGGATTTTTTATTAACAAACCATTGTAATTTGTCACATAGATCTGATGTTTTTTCAATAACTGTTGATCTCAATATTGTATTACAAGTCATGATCGTTTATATTTCATTTAATGTAGTGAATCATAGTATCTGCATCTATTGTAATCAATCACATACCTTGGCGTCTGAGCTCACCAAAATATCAACACAACTTTTACGCCGCTCAACGTTGTCATCATTTGGAAACAAACGCATGTACATAACACAATAGAACTTTGTCTCTTCCATCTGAAGTGATAAACACAAAAATAAAATAAATTAACTTTTTTTTAGTCTCGCCTCGGATATCAACGCGACAACAAGTCGCTCTTTAACACATCGCATTTTGTGTTGGCCGCCGGCCATATTTTATTACGCATGGTGGTGATAAAATTAATAAGAGAAAATTTGTAACACAAAGACACTTTATTTGTACTACAAAACAAATAAATTACATGAAAAGTGAATTAATTATTAAAAGTAGCGTGTTTTAATTATTGTTGTACACATCAAATTCATCGATTTAATACTTATACTTGGTGGCTTTATTCAATAATTTTGACTGTGAATTTAATTGCATTCTTCCAAACAATATAAGTCAGATACAGAATGATTCATTATTCGTTGATGCAATGTTTTTGGTTATAATTTAAACCGAATTAACTCCATTGTTAATAATCTGGTGAGGTTTTTAGATCTTGTCTTCACCAATGAAGTAGATATAGGGAATATTTATTTATTTATTACCAGCACTAACAAATAACAAAGGTTACAATACCAATAATTTTGTATATAAAAAAGTGTTACAAATTATTATTTTGAATACGACTCTTAAAAAGATCCATTGAAATGTTAAAATCGAAAAGTTCTGAATGTGTTGAAATGTGACTGTTAAACTATTTTGACGTACGCGCGGCCGGTTCATCAATTCCATAATTCGTACAATGAAAAGCAATACTCAGTCTTAACTGTCGTGGACGAAGAATTCTCTTAGGAAAGTAAAATGAATATAAGTCCAGCAATACCGGGCAATCAATCTCAGCACAAATTACATCCCGAGCAAATATTGCTTGAATCATCTCTCTTCTGAATTCAAGACTACGAATGTTCAAAAGTGTACAAGGGCCGGCATAAGAAGGTAAACTAAATCCTGAAGTTGACCTTGGAAGTCTTCGGAGGGCAAATATTAAGAACTTTTTTTGAATCCGCTCAATACGATCACTAAAGATTTTATAACCAGAACTCTAGATAACTACAGCGTATTCCAAAATAGGCCTAACAGAAGCAATATATAATGTCTTGAGTGTATATGGGTCAGAAAATTGACGAGCATGTCTCTTTTTATGAAACCAAGCTTCGAGCCGGCTCTAGCTACAATTATTTCTATATGTTTAGTAAAACTTAGGTTACCTGAAAACAAAACACCTAAATCAATAAACTGAGTAACTCTATCTATTTCCACGTTTTGTAAACTGTACGGAGCTACAACTAATATCTTAATTCGTGCAAATAACATTGTTTTACATTTGGAGATATTGAGAGCTAAACGATTTTCGGTAGTCCAATCACTAAATCGATTAAGGTCCTGTTGTACCAATAAAACGTCTGCACCATTTCGGATAGTAGCGTAAATTTTAAGGTCATCTGCATATAACAGACATTTACAAAACTTAAAACATGTAACAATATCATTAACGAATAGAATAAATAATAATGGACCTAAATGACTGCCCTGAGGAACACCAGATGAGACTGTAAACTTCTCAGAATAATTTTGACCAATACGTACTAGTTGAGACGTTTGCGACAAATAAGATGATAACCATTTTATAGGAATAAAATTAGAATTCACTTTAATCAATTTATCAAATAATAATTTGTGATTAATTTTGTCAAAGGCCTTACTGAAATCTGTATAGATAGTGTCAAGTTGGGCACCTTTTTCTAAACAGCATATCGCATCATTAACAAATACCGCAAGATTGGTTGTCGTTGATCTACCAGAAAAAAAACCGTGCTGTTGGGAAACAATTAAGTTTTTAATATTAAGATAAATACAATCCTTTACCAGAATAAACGGATTTGAAAAACGTTACAAATAATTCACAAACAGCATTTATATCATGAGCTTGCCTATCATTATAACTCATGGATAAAGGATAACCAACAGATTTTCTTTTAGAGTTAATATAATGCCAGAAACACGATGGACTGGACTTGTTACCAGATTCAATTTCTAACAAATAATTACCATACATAAATTGATTCAAAACCTTAAACTCATACCGAAGGTGAGAATACAATGCATAATCAGCTGATGTGTTCGTCTTTTTATACAGTTTGTGTGCCTTAGTTTTACGGTTATATAAATTAATAAGTTTTTTGTTAAACCACTTTTCACGATACGAATTATGTTTGTTGACTATACTGTAAAACCGGCTAGTCATAATTTCAATATCCTTCTCATTCGTCATAATCACCATTTCTAAAATCAAAGATTAAAATATTATCATTTGGAACATAATCGTCGAAACATTGAAAACTTAACTTAATTAACAACGGTGTATGATGAGTACTTGATGAGCGAGCCAGGTCTTCACAAGATGAATCTATCACGAAAGAAGTATTGGCAGTGTTACCAAACGGTGTAAGTATTCTGTCAATTCGTTTCCAATTTAAGTTTGGAAAGTTAAAATCACCCACGATGCACAAATTATCATTTTCTTCCATTTTGGGGTGAATATTATTTCCAATTATATCGATAAATTCATTAAGGAATTCACTTGTAGATTTCCCGGGAACATACATAGCACAAACGAAAAGGTTTCCTTTGGCCATTTTTACCTTTACTAAAAGGATTTCAATATCACCGGATGCAATATTAATTTGTAGACATTTATACTGATTTATTACAGCTATTAGTAGACCACCACCAACATCCAGACACTCTCCAGTTTTGTGCCGATCTCTGCGGAAAACTATATAATATGCAGGAAAGAATTCCTCATTCTTTATAGCAGGCACTAGCTATGTCTCAGTTATGACTATGATGTTATAATCTTCTTCCATAACCGATCTAAAAAATTTATCCACTTTTGTGCGCATTCCACCCGTGTTATTGTAATATATATTAAACCAATATTTATCGTTAGTCATATAATTACCCACTTCTTCGTCACCATTATTACCATCAGTTATTATTATTATTATTTTTATTATTACTGTCATTATTATTAATAATTTTTTCGTAATTTACTAAACTGGAGACTTTATGCGACGGCTCTGTTGAAAAAATTGGCGATAAATATCCGGATTCACAAATTCTTTAACCAGTACAACAATCTGTCCACCATGTTTGCTGAAGTATTCACTTTAAATGAAGCATACTCCATTTCAAACCGATGCTTTAGTTTAAGGCAATGAAAATTGTGAATATCAAATTTACCCTTGATATACTCCATAATTTCAGCATCCGTTGTTGAATTCCGAAGGCGGGAAATAAATTCCCCACTATTAATCTTCATTAAATGTAGGGATAGTGACATTTTTTAAATGATTTTGAGTTTTTGTTTACTTAGTTTTATTTATAAAATGATACAATGAGCAACAATTTAACAAAATTATTCATAATAAAATGAAGATGCTCCTAAATGTGATGCAGTGTTTGATTTTGATTTATATGATTTTAACGGGAACTGTATTCCCCAAACACGGTTTTAAGGTTAAAGTAAATGAGTCAGTTAATCTATTTGTCGTAAATGATATCAACCACAAGTTTTTGATTTTATTTGACGCTATACTGACTGTATGCCGAAATACTAGAGTAATACTAGATCATCGGAGAGTTAAATTTTGGTATTCTCCACAGTTTTTTTGATTGTTGGTTTTCAGTTGGTGTTCTTCTACTCAAGTTGCCATCTGCTTAGCAATTATTTTATCTCTATCTTCTTCATCACCACCAGTTAGGTTGCAAATCTTCTCATGAAAAGCTATAATTTGGTCAATGAGTTTTTGTTGATTACTGCAATTCCGAGATTATTCGATTTGACCCTGTCTTCAAGATGTTAAATTTAATATTAGGAGGCATTTTTTATCTCTAGTTCTTAGTTCATCTGAATATTTACTATATGCTCTCTGTTGTAGTGTTTATTTTCACACAACTTTAGCTGTAAGTCTTTATATGTTCGTAGTTGAATATCAATTTGTTTCACACAATGTTTTGATAAAAGTGTGCACAACATTGTAGAAGACACTTTAAAAAAATAGACGACCGTCGCTTTCCGCGCCAGAATAAATATACCACAATTAAGTATCATAAAATCGTAAAGAAGTCACCCAGAATGAACATTTGCCGGGGCCGAATACAATAAACAAAATCAAATTTTTTGTTGCATCCGAAACTATTAATTAAAGTAATCAGATTATTTCTAAACCGCGGTCTTTTATTTTCTTATACACAATTCTTCAGCTTCATATTTTTCAAGCAAAGGATTATAAAATTCTTCTTCAAATGGAATTCCAGGTAGTCCAAAAGCAACGCAATAGAGGTTAAACACAGCAAAATGTTTTGTTGACCGACAGGTTTTGTTGACCGACAGAATTTCTTGAATATACTGAATAATGAAAATCAGTTTAAAAAATCCTATATCTGTCAATTTCCAATAAGACAAATGGAAAGAAAAGCCATGTATTGCATGTAAAAAACAAGCAATATTTTGGTGACATTTGACTGTAAACTTGAGAACTGGAAGATAAAATTGCAGGAAGATTATTGCAGCTAGGTACACAGTTGAAAAAATGTTGCTTGTGTAATGCAAATTGCATTACATGTAGGTCAAGTGCAAGGCTGTTTTACAAAATGATAAAAAGCTTGCATTAAAAATTAGTTTAATACAATTTGCATTGATTTGTAATACAGCGATTAGATTAAATTTTAGTGCAATATTCCATTAGAATATAAAGCAAATTGTAGGAGAAAAATCAATCAACTGCATTAAAATTTATCAAAGACTGTATTAATAAAATATTTTAGAAGTATTAAATTTTAAAGCAAGTTGTATTAAAAGCTCCGTAATTTTAGCGATTTTTTTTTTGATTTTTCCGGGGTTGTTCTTTGTTTTTGGTGCCTTGAGGTTGAGGGTCGAAATCTCAGAGAGGTAACATAAATAATAGATATTTTCGAATCAGGAAAACTAAATTATTAAAGATTTATTAAGCTGCTTATATTTCATGTAGTCGGTTTGATTTAGTGAATTTTATACCAGTAATGAAAAACTCGTGCTTGATCTTATTATTCAAATATACATTTAACTCGTGTTAGCGAATTTTATGTTGGTATAATTTTTCAATTTGAGCAGGTTGCTTTAAAATGTTTAATAGTTGTATTAAAAATATTTTTTACTGTGTAGAAGGTAGAACACTAAAAAATCTCTAAATCTCTAAACACTAAAAGGCTGCTTCATAATTTGAGAAAGATGGAAGAGAAAAGTTTGACTTACTTACTTAAGCTATGACTTAATAAGCGGTTGGAGAAAAGTATTTAAACCATGCTAAAGACAAGCAGTTAGAACATATAAGACTTGACATTTGAAAGGCGGATCTTAATTTTCCGTAAATATATTCGACGACACCATATCTTCATTTATTACGTTTTATTTTATTTCCTGTTTTTCTGGTTAATAAACAGAAGAGCCGGGTAATGCTGACTATTTCAACTAGAAGATTCATATTACGTGTAAATCTTATAATTTTTAAATTTAGTACATAATATGTGGAAGTTGTTTCTTGTATAATAAATTTTATAGGTATTCATTTACAAAAAAAAAAAAAAAACCTTACACAAACCGTAGATTTTACTATACATTTTTATATGTTCCTTGCGTTGTTCCTGTACCAATTTTTGTTCTTCTAACTTTTTATGATAAAAATCAACATGATACCCGAAAAAAAAAAAAAATTTAAACAAACCATTTAATTTTTGATGTTTTTAATGTTTTTAAGACGATTTTGTTGTTGCTATTGCTGGTGTGCTTTGTGTATAAATAAAACGAAATACATATGCATGTACTTACATATATACATACATATAAGCTTATATACATATACTTAAAGTATTTTTTATTTTTTTTTAGTCTAAGATTTTTTGATTGATGAAATACTTTATGTAAAAATAGAATTATTAATAATAATATTTTTTTTTAATTTTAGTTTTCTAAATATCAAAATATCATCTATCTTAAAATTTGTAACCGTACTCAAATCATTAGAGGATTAATGGAATTACTTATACACAATAAAAAAAAAAATTGGAGATGTCTATACAAAGAAATGTGGGAATGGTTTTAAGGAAAAATGTTTATCTGGTTGGGACTTTGTTTTTATTAAATAAGGCGCACCGCCGGCTTAAATCTTTCAATTTAACATTTCATGACATTTTTAGTATACAAGCAAGTAACATTTGTATACTGACAATTTTTTATTTTTATTTATTTTCATACCCAAAGGTGGCAAAAAATTATACATTCGAGTTTATTAAAAAAAAAAAAAATAAAAAAATAAAATCCATAATTGCAAAATAACGAACCCCAAGTCGTAAACTGCTTCTATGTAGATCATAATAATTGCAGTAAAGAAACGTCCTTCTGCTAGTTATTTTTTTTTTTCATTTCTTTACTGTGGTTCTAGCCAAGGAGGATACAATTTACATATTTAATTATTTGTTTCAATAAAAAGAAAAAAAAAAGATTTTCTGCTAATTATATTGAAACTGAAACTTATAAAAACCGATATGAATAAACAGAGCTTAGGTCAAGTAAAATGGAATAAATGAAATGTCGTCATAAAACATTATTTTACGAGAAAGATGTGTATGTATTTAAAAGATTTATAATGAACACATTGATTCTAAAGTACATACTATATTTCTATTTAGGTATTCAAATCAATATGCCAACATTTTATGCTAATTAATTTTAAGTAGTATTAATTATGGTTAGGTATAAAGTTTTTAATTCTAATAACCAGCTTAAAGGGGTTGTTGCGGGATAATTGGTAGCAGCTATTTTTCTCATCAAATTTTCCGAAAAATCAAATATTAATTAAAACAGCGATTTTTTTTATTCCAATTTACAACTTAAAACTTTATAATTTATTAACAAAATTTATAATATTTTAGTGTGCACAGCTCTCAATCTCAAATCAAAGTGAAAGAATTTTTTTATATAATTTTCTAAATAGCCTAAATCACTGGAAATGGCAGTATTTGTTAATCACTCTATCGATAATAACAAGATGGTAGTGCGATCAACAAATACCTGTACACTAAATATCGATAACTTTACGGTTAGGTAAACCAAATATTTTTATAAATTAAATTCATAATACTAATTAAATACAATTCAATTTTAGATAAATAAATAAACTATATAGTGATGAAATCAATTATATAAGATAAGTTTTATAATTAAATTATAATTCAATGCAATTTACAATTTTTTTGATCCCGAACAGGAGTTGCTAAGGGATCCGTAGCTAACAAACTTATTTTAACTATATAGGAAACCTGTTAAATGTTACAGTCTCTTAGAATTCTTCAATGATCACCGTTATGCCAAGAAGCCTGCAAATTTATCAAACTAAAGCAGCAATGGCAATAGGCTTGATTAAACTAATCGTTTAGTCAAGGTTTGATCTTCCTGATTGCTTCGAAATCAAGGCATTCATTTTCATGAAAAGAGCGTTTACAATTTCACCGTTGACAATAGGTTCATATTATACATTCAGATCGCTATATAGATTCTGAAAGTTGGCTTCTCGTGTATCAGAACCTCCAAGAGCAGTTCGCTAATTTCCTGTAAGAATATTTGGAGTTTGGGGCACAGGGACGATGTAGAATCATAGATGAAGTCAAATGTGACGAAAAGCAGTGTTTTTATCTACTGTATCACGCACAATCGGAATTTCTTTCGACAATTCAAAAGGATTTGATTCCCATTTTAGATTTTTACGAACCCCTTTCAAGGAAATCAAGGAACTTTTAGTTTTTAATTATATTTTTGCTAAACAAAGCATAAAGTATTTGTAAATTAGCATAAAAACTGAACAATTATAAATTAGAGTTAGTTTATATCTGATAATCAAGAAATAAAGTCATTTTTTTCAAATCCTATGCACAAAACTCGTTAACTGATGAAAACGAGAAAAAATTGCTTCAACAAACTTCTGTTGAGTAGTAACTAAAACCAAGGAACATCAAATTTTGGTTGGAACAAGTATACGCTCATGGGAACATAGTCGCTTACCAGCCAAAAGAATAATTTAAAATACTATAGCTACGCCATTAAATTGAATTGTTCAAACAACAACAAAATAACAACAACATTGGGAACACCTCAAAGAACTGTTATCATCTATAGAGATAATCATTTCTATTGACTTCGAAAAATCATTTATTGACCAACGCCTGGGATGTCGCAATTGGTGCCGTACTATTAGGTGTACTTCCTTTATATCTCCAGATCATCAACAAAATCGAGGAACATTATGCAGTTAATGAAAAGGAGATGCTAACAATCATTTGATCATTGGACAACCTTAGAACCTAGCTATAAGAAGCAAAACAAATTAAAATTCTTTTGCATTGAGCAACAGAAATAACAAGACCAAATATGTGTAAATTACTAGCTTATCTAGAACAATAAGGTTACAGATGCCTTAACCAGCCTTCGTAGCGCTGAAGAAGTTAGTATGGACTTAATCCCATATATAAAGAGGAGCATCGATCAACATGTTCAAAAATCGATTTGTAATAAAACAATATAGGGAGATTTATGCTTTTGAAAAACTATATTCCACTTATTTCAGTTATTCCATTACCTTATCAGAACAAAACAAAAAAATTCTAAGGAGAATGTTGAGGAAACGCTCAATCCAACCTAAATCAAAGAGTAAAAATACCTGAAAACATACTCAAATCTTACAAGAGAACATTTTTCCGGATCGAAAATTCGTCTCATTGTACCTTACCAAAGTTATAGTTTTCTGGAGCTGTATATTGCTAGCATATCAATTGAATATATCAATAGAGCAAAGACGACGGTAATTCGGAATACTACGTGTGGGCAAACTACGAATGATGTTATTATTTCGCAAGGTCTAAGTACGCTAAGCCACGCTCAATTTCTGCTCAATCAGAACCTTCATTCAACATGTCACCTGTATTCGATTATCAAGATGACATGTGCATGCTATGATGTTAGGAGGCAGGGAACAAATATCAAATTACTTGCATACGTCACAATAGCGTCTTCACTGGAGCAAGCTTGAGTGCAAGGTAAAGAAATTTTTGATGTTTTGAAAATGGCCTAATCTCATTATTTTGTTAAAACAAACAAACATTCTTTGAAGGTTAGGTAATCCTTTTTCCATTATTATTCAACTGAGCATAAAATACGAATACTAAAAGACTTTTACGATTAAAGATTCGCTAGACGAGGTTAGTCATAATTGTTCATTTCTTTAAGTTCTGTTAAGTTGCAATTTCTAAATTATGTTATAATTCTGTTATAAAATTTAAATTAATATTTAAATTACCCTTCGTAATTGTCACATTAAATAATTATAATAAATGAAATAATTTTTGCAAAATTCTCAAATATATAGAGTGGAATAAAGACTTTCTTTTAATTAAAATTTGGTATTTTGCTGCAATATTGAATTTTGAAGAGGTTAATCATAGTCTGGATTTTAATTTTGTTTAACATACACATAATTAGAGAGAGCTCCACGGTTAAGTTCGCTTCAAAAGTTGAAAAGTTGCGTATTATGATGCGATTTTTTGCCGTAGTAAAAGTATTCAGGAATGAACTCCAAAAAAAAAAATAATAATAATAATAAATAAATGATTATGATCGTCATCAATGGTGATGATGATGACCATAAATACAAAAAAAAAAAAAATAAAAATGATAATAAAGAGAGCAAAATGGTAAAGAATTCTTAAAGATTTTATGTTAGTTTCTTATATGTCCATACAAAAGCATTTCGATTTTTTTCATGTGTGGATACCTCGCGTATCTCGTACCTCACTATGTAGTGTAAAAAAAGAGAGCAAGTTTTTTTTTATGTTTTCAAACATAATAAACGAAGAAAAAACAACAAAAAATATGTGTTTTTATACATATATTGAAGAGCCGGTTTCTTATATAGTTATGTTGGATTTTATTTAAGACTTGAAACCTCACAATATAATCATTACTGATATGTGTTAGAAAAACAACACTATACATAGAAATGAGTGTGTTTATATAGGTGTCGTCTACCTGCTGACCAGGTATATACATACATATATGTATATATGAGACGACATACCAATAATAAGTTAAGAACTTTCTTGATGCGCAATGTTAGCTCATAATTTTCTAGTGTGTGATTTACATATAGCAAAACGAGGATGATATAAAATTCAAAGGATGTTAGAAATTTGTACGATGTTGATTTTAACAATTTGTTGTGAGATTTTTATTTTTTATTGTAAGAAGAACTGCGCAAAGTGCATACGTTTGAGGTCTAAACTTGTTGTGAATGTATTTTATCAGGTTTATGAATTTTTATCCCTTTTCAGCACTCACCTGTTCTAATTTTATCTTTCCCATTTTAGCGATATATCAATTTTTTTTATATGTGTTTTGAAGGAAAGACACAAACTGTATATACATACATATAAATAAAAGAAATTTTTTATTTCTTTACGAGAATTCCATCAATATTTCTTACCATTTTTATTATTATTTTTCTACCATTAAAGAAATAAAAAAGTTAAAAACAAGAAACAAAAAATATGAACATTCTTTGGTCTTTTAACATTGCGTGTTTTAAGAAAATATTTTTAAAATGATAAGTTGGTACATTTCCCCGTTATATTTTGATTTGATTCACCTGGCTGATGCGATCAAGGTATAAAGTGTTAATGGAATCGATTCAATAATGTTTACTTTCTTCATACACATTTATAATATGATCGCTTTGAGAATAGAATTACTCTCTGGTCGCCTAACACTTGTACAAAACATGTACTTCCATCTTACTTGCACCTCCAAGAAACCATGAAACAGGGCTCACATACGTTTGTACACACACACAACAAAGCACCGTCTCAAAACAAAACGGAATAAAACAAATTCTTCTGAGAAATCTTTAAGAGTTAATTTTTTATTTGTTTTTGTTAAGAAAACAAAAATTCTTGTTTTTTTTTTTTTTTAGTGTATGTAGCTTAAGTGCTCAGTTTTAAGTCGTTCGCGATATTGTTGAGATTGGTTTTTAACGGGGAAAAAAATCAAACGATCTTATAAAGAAAAAAAAAAACTTATTTTTGGTGATTTAATATATTTTATTATTCAATTAAATTAAATTATTTTTATTAAACGGTCGTGAGTGAAATTTTATATAAATTTGGTGAATTTGAGTGAAAATTTTATTATTTTATATTTATATTTATGGTATAAGAGTGAAAATTTAAATCAAAATGTATAAATAAAAATATATTGTGTATAAAGTGTATAAAGTGATAAAAAAAGTGTGTTTTAGATAAAATAAAAAAAAAAAAAAGTGTGGAAAATTTATAAAATAAAAAAGTTTTAAGTGAAATCTTAAGTGGTAATAAAATTTCTATACTCGTATACACGCTTGATTGACGATGATGATGGATTACCGCACAATGTATAAATCAAATTGGATTTTTCCCCCGAATATTACTGCCTGTATTTACGTTTATATTTATATAGATAATTTTATGACGTAAGACGATTTTTGAAGAAAATGTTTTGTTGTTGTACTTGTTTTATGTGATAAGAAATATCCCATTTATATACAAATTTATATATTAGAGAGCTCCGAGACTGAGGAACAAATTCATTCGTTAAATATCTATATAAAATTTCCTTCTTTTTCACATTCTTATTATTATTTTCTTTTATTTCGTCTTTTAATTTTTATATCTTACCAAATTGATTGAATTTTTTTTATAAATTTTTGTTAAAAAAAAAAACTCAACGTATGCTCATCGTATGCTGCAGATTTATATACATAAATATATTTATATGTATTACATAAATATTATATATATATATATATATATATATATATATATATATATATATATAATTTTATACACATGCAAGAAATAAGCGGCGGCGAGACGATTTTCTTCTTAATTTTTATTTTTCCTTTTAATCAAAACTAAAATGAAAAAAGGTTTATTCTTAAGAAACATTTTTCTTTATATTTGTCTCATTCTATTTTCATTATCATTCCATAATTTTTTATGTTATTTTCTTATTATTATTTTGGGTCCATATTCTTCTTCTACTTCTTTGGTAAAGAGATCTTCGATTTAATCTTTATTTAAGGACTTTGAACTTAAAAATTAAAATCCGACGGTTTATTACCTAAAATTTGTTCAAGTGCGCGCTCTGCCACCACATATGTATTCTGTGCAAAACGTATACTACGATAAATGTAATTTAATCATGATTCGTTTGTTCCAATTTTTGCTCCTAACTAACATATTATCTTTCTGATATCTCAGCACACACAAGTTTATTTATTTCCTTATATGCATAATATACAAATCCAGTATGTTATTTATATCCAAAAGAAAGTAAAATTAAAGTGTAAATTGGGTGGTACATAATTTACCAAAATAAAAGTTCGATATCAATTTTCATTTGCTACCGTTTGGTGATTTATGAGCGAATTATTATTACATTTTTTTTTCAATTGTACAACCAGTAGTCGCCTACCACAGCTAAATACAATATCATACAGTGTTATCACTACTGGTGAATTTTATGGAGGGTAAAATTAGTAAAGTTACATAATTAGTAGAAATTAGTAAATAGTTCTCGAATTTCTTAATATTAACACTTATCACATTAGAATTAAGTCGATTTGTTATTTATTTGGTTTTTAAATTCATGAGAAAAAATTGTCGTAGGCTACATATTTGTGCGACAAATAATTAGTTGGCCCACCTGGGCTTTAAGATTAGCGTACCTATGTTAATTTCTATACACTATATCTAGTTATTTTATGTGATAATTGTAGTGATATGCATAACTGGAATGCACTGTACTATAATTTAATTAACTTAAGTCATTCATTCGAAGCGAAATGTGAATACGTTTTTATGTAATTATATACGTTTTATAAACTTATTTGACTTGAACTTTATGGTTGAACTCTAAATATAGGTATTTGTTTATTAGTATGTTAGACGGATGTGTGTGTCACTACATTTTGATTTTGTAAAAGATAATTTTCTAAATAATCTTTTATTTTATTTAGTCGGTCATTATTCTACAAATCCTAAAGAAAAAAAAATTAATTAATCAAAAAAATATTGGCAGAAAACGAAAGACTTAAGCGACGAACCCGATTTTCTCATATATAAGTACATATATGTATGTACATGGCTTACTCAGCAAACTTAGATTTTTTCCTTAAAATTTCAATAAAAATTGGTAAGTTTTAAGAAAGTGTAATCAAACAAACTTTTATTTGTTCACCTTCAATTTAAATTTATTTCAGTAGGAAACAAGGAAAATTTTTAAGATTTGTATTTAGAGGCGATGAACTCAATTTTCGAATTTAAAAAATCGAATGATTTTTTAGAATATTGGAGTGATGTCTAGTTAAAGCTTTCAAACTAACCTTTCAAGCGGCTTGGTGAAAATCATAGGACTGCAAAATGAAGAATGAAAAATGATATTATATGAGTGGCAAGATGAAAAGTTTTAAACCCTTTTAGGAAAGCGGCGCGATTATTGGTACGGATTAAGCAGGATGAATATAAACATTTATATTAAGACTTTAAATATTTTGCTCCAATTTTAAAACAAGAGTCTACAATTCGACTTATATTAGATTTTGAAAATTTCAAACTTAAACATTTTTGGTTATCAAAAATTGTTATTTATACCAATAAACAATGAATTTTATTGTAACCATGGCCAATGATACAATAAGCTTTAGGTATATTGAAAATTCAAAGATCTTAAATATTTTTCGTAGTCACTACACTTGTACCACATTCGTACCAGTATAAAAATTTGCAACTTGGAGTTATATGGAAATAGAGTTTATTTAACTTAATTATAGGAATCCGTTTCACCAAAAATGAAACCTATTAAGCCCTATTTGTTAGTGCATATTTTTGCATATTTCACCCAAAACTGCATATATTCTCATATTTTGGATATTAGTGCATATTTAACTGCATATTTTAAAATACCTATGCATATTTTACATAATTTAAGCATATTTTGCCAATTTTATTAAAAATATTTCGCATAAAAATGCATTCCATTTTATTGATTAAAATTTTAATTTTTACCGATGTCAGCGCCATTGCTTTGCGGTAAATAAATGTATGCATTAACTAAATAAGTTTGTTTATATATATAAAAACCATATTAAAAATCAATTTTTATGGATATCAATCGATGAAACCACTGACGCAACAGGCAGAAATGTGGCCAATGTCATAATTGGTATTTTAGATTCAAACGAAATGATCGACCAACAAAAATTTTTGTTGAATACTGCGCACTTAGAGAGGGCGAATCATTCAACCATTGCGCGGCTTTTTGATGAATCGGTGAAAAAGTTAGGTGATACTTTCCCTAACGATTCCATTTTGTTGTTTATTTCAGATGCTGCACCATACATGGTAAAAGCGGCTCAGGCAATACAAATATTTTACCCTAAAATAACTCATTTAACTTGCCTTGCCCATGGACTTCATCGTGTGTGTGTGAGCACACGATATAATCTCTAACGGTAAAAAAGTATTTTTAAAAGCCCCGTCTAGAGTAGAGACTTTTAAAGAAATGGCGCCCGGGCTTACACTGCCTCCGCAACCGGTTACTTGTTAACCGGTTGTTTGTTAAAATTGTATTGATTGGAAAATTGAATTAATCCAATTATTAATAATTGGATAGTTAATTAATCCTTATAAATGCTAGAAAACAGTGCTTAAAAATTGCAGAAATTTAATGTTAAACTCAGTATAAATATACATAAATACAATTTAAAATTTGTGACACTAGCTTATTACGAAATTTATGCATTTTTGAAGCACACATTTCTGGTATATAAAATCATAAGAATTTCCCAAACGAATCAGATATTTAAAAATCACACTTTCAAATACATATTGGATTAATTAAATTACTATTCTACAATGTATAACTTCATGTTGCAAATTTTATTATATCCTATCACATATTTCACTTTTGTCCGCTAAGGGCGCATTTTAAGCTTTTCTATTCGTCAATAGCAATGAGAAAAAGAGGCAAAGGAAAATTTAGTGACATTCCAATTCGATTTTATTTGTATTTATTTTTCTAATAAGACCATTTGAAATAAAATAAGACTACTAGATTAACTCTACCAGACAACCAGATTTTATTTATTTACCCAAATAATACCTAGTAAGTCAAGAGAATTATTCATAACGCAGCGAAAACTATATCTACAAAAAATAAAAGTCAAATAAACGCAAAACTAAGACTTAAGGGGGTGTATACATTGATAACGAGAACGATATTCCTCGAAAACCGTACGATTTTAATGAACGATAGTTAAAATATAGTGGATTTACTAAAGATAAAATTTAAAATTTGAAGAGTTTTAATACAAAATTTCAATTTATCGTCGTAAATTAAAAATTATCGATGATAAATTGAAATTTTGTATGAAAACTGTTAAAATTTTAAATTTTATTTTTAGTAAATGGACGACATTTTAGCTATCGTTAATTAAAATCATACAGTTTTAATTATTTGGTAAAAAACGGAATATCGTTCTCGTTACTCGTTCTCAATGTGTACCGGCCTTTAAGGGTATAATCTTTAATATTAATTGTCTTGACTTGTTTGATTTTATTTGTGTCACCAAAATGTCAGTATAGTAACTTCCTTGTAATGCTTTTACTATGTAGTCGCAAAAGGAAATAAGTCTTATTTTCTAGCGCAAATGGTTTATTTGCGAGCTGTAGGAGAATATACCTCTTAGATAGGTTTTGTTTGTTATTCCTGTAGGAATTTGACGTCATCCAGAGCGGCGCACAAAAATTCAAAATTCGTCAAATATAAAATGTGTCTTGAAATTAGTATTGAAAGATCTTAAATATGTAAAATATCAATTTTGATACAGGACTATACGTACTATAGGTCAAAGGAAATCAATATAATTTAAAAACTATGTGTCATACAATAATCCCATCTCCGTATTAACCGATACGGATAATTAAGGTGGCGATCGGCGCTACGGAGAAAACTTGTAAACTTTCCAAATTGCCTACCAATTTACTGTTTAATCAAAACAACATCTGTGGAGTACAAGGTAAGGCAGATAGATCAGAAGAGAGAGGCGAGCATACAACAATATTTCTGAAACTCGTCGAACTTCATTCGTTCGGAGTTCGGAGAGTCTGAAATTGGGGACGACCACGTCAGAAGAAACATCATTACAAGAAGAATTAAGTAACCCTAATCACTAATACAGAGCACAAGATAAGGCAGAAAGAACGCAATATGTTTTTGTTTCATTTGTGACGTCGATGGATAGAGCACGATGAGGCATTTGTTTAAATGTGTATATCTTATATGTAAAACCAACATACAGTATTCGATCATCTAAATGGAGATAATATGAAACATCAGCAAAACTATTCGTAAAGTAGTTTATATCAAGTCACGGGCCTAAAAGACGTAATTTTACGCTCCAACTTGATGGTGTCATTGGAATTGAGCCTAATCCAAATTCATGATTCTCTTCTATATTCTTATAACATAAGTTGTTCAGCTCCAACCAAGAATTATTAATACCTCGTTGTTTGTAAATATGTATTGTAAATAAATTGGATTGAAATTGTCCAAATTTTATCATCTAAAGTTGAATACAATTTTAAGATTTATCTTTTCAATGTAAAATTTAATTAAGAATTTTTTAATATTCCGAATTTCTATATAAATTAAATTTTTGAAGTATTTCATTCCTTGAATTTGAAAAATTTTACGGTTATCTACATTTTAGTACTCTTCCTCATTTTTCCACAATAAAATTCAGTTTTCTATATTAGTTAAATATTGGTTGAAGTTTAAAAACCAAATTTCTCGAATTCTTTGTGCCAAATTTTTTATTTATTTATACCCAAATTATGCAGACGCCCAAAACTCATAATAGAATAGCAATTTAATTTTAAAATTTGTGATGTACTGATCAACATTTTAAATACTAAATTTTGTTTAGAAATGTTTTAAAGTGGGTTCTAAATTTACTAAACAAAATAGTGAGGCCTAATACAAAGCTACCAAATATTCAATTTTATAAGAGTTTATAATAGACAACAAAACCAACAAATAAACCGTAACATGGTAAATTCTACCTTCATGACTTCGTATTGAATTTTGCAAATCCCTTTCAATTGAGTGAACAGATGATAGATTTGGACCAATTTGCTTTTAATTATTTTCTACTTATTTTAGAAAACGACTCTCCAGCTATTGAGTCGGTAACTCGAAACATAATATATTGATTGATTGATTGACTGGACTCCACGATCAAGCGTTAAGCACACCCCGGTTACATATAATGAAGGAGAGGATAGGTTTCTTAGTAAGGAGGGAATCGGTTAAAGACACCTAAATAGTCGGTAATTAGTAGTACCACTAAGTTCTGATCTACATTAAATTTTCATAATACAAAAGTTGCATTCTAAAAACAGACTACATTAAGTCGAAATTCTACGGTATAAGTTCAAAGTTTCTTATCTGAGTAAAATTTATTATTCAATATAGATGTTTCATTTCGATTCATTTTCCCTTCCCAATAATGGTAAATTCCTTCAAATAATGGATTTGAATTTGGTCAAATCAATCAACATCTTACATATTGGTATGTTGTTCCACTGAATGTTGAATGAAGATGCACAAATCATCACACACTCTCATACAATTCATAATTCATCACTCACTTGAAATTTAATTTCTTTAATATTTTTAATAAAAAAATAAATTCTTAAGGAAAATTAAAGACACATTTTCACGAAAGGTTCTGTCACCAATTTTTGAGTTGTTTAATTTCTTAAATAGGTTTCAATTATTTTAAAAAGTAGTAAGACTTTTCCATTTAATTCGCGCGGGCTTATCCAAATGAGTAGTACTTTTTTCTTCTAAAAAGGTGCATTTTTCGGTTTTTAAAATGATTTCAGCGAAGAAGTAGCATCAAATTTTGCTTCAAAAATGGAATTTCGGCTTCCAAAACGTTGGTATTGTTGCAAAAGGATTTTGGTGACAATGCACTGTTCAGAGCGATTTGTTTTCATTGGTATAAGTTGCTCAAAGAAGGCAGAGTACGTGTTGAAGATGGTAAATGCTCTTGCCATCATTCGACGTCTACCAATGAAAACCATGTCAAGGAAGGCAAGGATTTAGTGCTCAAAAATCATCGATTGACAATTACAGATCTAGTTGACATTACGCAAATATTGTTTGGGTCAGAATTTTCGGCAAATAACTCTTGGTTGACAACATGACTATTTGGCCAAAAACTCGATCCGTATGCTCCATCCGTTGCTTCGTCTGAATTGAAAAGATATAAGCTTAAAAAGTCTTACTACTTTTTGATCAATGTGTTATAGTAGGGGTTACTGTAATAGAAAAAAATACGATGATTAAGAAGTATATAGACCATTCTAGTTAATGATCACTTTCATACGGTCCTGGTAGTAATAAAATAAAAGATCATTCGATTTTAATGAATTGAAAACCTACCAGCATTGAGGTTGCACATACAGAGAAACAATTAAAAATTTTATGGTCGCTGATTTTACAATTTAACATTTGTATAGATTATGCTTTAAAACGACTCAAATTCTCTTCTAAATAGTTACAATCAGTGCATTAAGGAAATCGAAAAGCGATGCACTAATTACTTACCCTGAAACCTATAAAAATTGACTGGAAGATGGATTTTATATGTTTTATATGATGAAGTTTGCAAAGTCATGATCGATAATTAAAAACTATCAAATTTGTAATAAAAATTCTACCGATTAATTTGTCTCTATATAAAGTAGTAGTCGTGCTACTGGATATTCTGGTTTTGCAGTCGAGCATACAATTTTCGATATAGCGCCCAATTATAATTCCGTGCTTCATCGATTTTATTGTTACCATTTTTGATTTTTAATTTTTTTTTTACGGTTTAAGTAAATTTAATTTAATTTTAAGTTGATATTTTACAATTAAAAGTCAACGATCTTTGTTGCGTAATTCATGATTTTGCCCCAAATACAGGCATTAATTGATTTGTGAAATAAAATAAAATTCGGTATTAATCAAAATCGTAGAGGAGTGATCAATAAACCTTAATATGGTGTCAATTTGATTTATAACTTTATAAATACAGGAATATTTACCAAAAAACCCCAAAATAAAGATAATCGTATCCAAAAATATTCTTATAGTTTAGTTTGAACCGCGAAGTCATCGTGAAAGAATTTATCAATAATTATTCAATTTATTATCCAATACGTTGTGCATATATGTATGTATATAATTTATACGTATACACAGTCTTAACAATCAAAAAATTAAGAAAATTTTCTTTTCACAAATGAATTACACAATCATCATTAAAATGTGGAAAGAAATAGGAAACTTTATTATTCAACACCAATACATGTACCAAACGTGCATGAAGAATTCTTTCAATAGTTAAGTTCTCTTTTTTTTATGATTTTTGTTGTTAAGAATTTTAATTCCTTGTACGTATCACTAAAACTATCAAAAAAAAACTCTATACATACGAACAACTAAACTAGAGGTGTTGTATAGAAAATTGTATAAAAGTATTGCTCATATACCTAACTTAACTAGTTTGTGTATTGTTTATAAAAACCAAAGAGAGATGGATTCAAGGAATTTGGTTTTGTATGTTAGCCCCGTCTATTGTTAATAAAATTTCGACGATCGTGTTCGATTTGGAACTTGGAACATAAGAAATGCGATGATTTAAGAAAATTTAGGTTAAAAATTTGATTTAGATTACAAAAAAAAAAAAAAAAATGAAATCCTTTTTTTTTTGCTTGTTTGCTTGCTTTACGGTCACATTCTTGGAATATGTTTTTTATGTTTTGTGTTTTAAACATGTTAAAGAAGGAACCAAAAATTGAAATTTATTCATGCATAATTTTTCTAGAGATTATTTTTCTTATATATACTCGTTGTGGATTGATGGATTGATTATGATTAGTTTGGTGTTTTAAAATTTGATATTATGTAGGTTCGATCGTCACTTGGGCAAATTTTAATTCTACGAATTTTGTTTTTAACATATGTACACATACTATACATGGAAAAGTGGCAGCATTGGGTTTCGATAATCATTATGCTCAAAATGACTTCTAACATTTAATTACGTCAATATATTATATAAATAAACTTACCATGCGAATAGACTTAATTCCCATTCCAATAGATTTAATTTAATTTAAAATTTTTTATTTTTTTTTATTATTTTCAATTTCAAATCAAAACGACAAAAACTTTGTTACATGATGTGAATTTTAATAAAATGTTTTTCTTTGAAAACTATTCTGTTTATATATACACAAGATTTTATTTAATGTATATTTTAATCCACTTACAACAAATAAATAATTCCAGTTGATTGTTGGAGAATTTTATTCGTTTTATGTAAAGTGTTTGCTATAAGCTTATATTAAATATGGCAACGATGTTGTAACATTGCAAGATACAAAGATTTTGTAAATCTACGGCCTGATAATAAATAAATTTTATCATATTAATTTAATTACTTGTTCTTACTTGAAATATAATTTGGATAATTGTTTATTAATAGGTTCAACTCGTACGTTTATAACGAGAAGAACTCCCTCACGTTACAATTTAACAATTTTTGGAATTGGTTTGAAATCTAATCGTAAAGAATTATCGTTCCAATTTTTGAAAGTTCATTGAAATTTTATCAAAGGTCACCAGTTTACTAATATGACAGAGTATAAATACCAACTTCTGTCAAATTTCAATTATAATTTATAGTATAAATAATATTACAACAGAATTTGGAAGGATGTAAAATAAAAGGTGATTAATTGCTAATAATACTCTGACACACATCACGGGTTTCGTAACTATAATTTTGAAACCTTAGTTTCCCAAATGAAAATAATTGACCATTAAAAACCAAACATGATAGATATCAAATTAGGTAATATGTAAGATTTATTTTAGCGTTGTTCGAAAAAAAATAAAAAATTATGGCATTTCGAACTGGTGCGATTCTGGCGTTAACCGACTTTCATTTTCTTATTATATGCTGTTATGAATGAGCCCATATCCAAAACAGTATTGTCCAGAAGTTTATATTTAAATTAATATATTTTAAATAAATTAAATTTTTCTAAACAAATAATTTGAGATCTGTGAGTGACAATGATTTTCGTATTAAGTAACATAATTATATTTTTAATTAAACATTTTAATGCAAACATTTTAATTCTCTTGATGGATCTCTGCGATAATTCATGTTCTACGTCTGGAATCTTTAACAAGACGGTTTAAGTTTCTCTTTCAAGCTGAGTAGATTTTTCAAAATTTGCCTACGAAACTTTACCGACTTTTTGAGGAGGCTTTTCTTTTAAATGGCCATAGCTATGATGTTGTCACGATTCTAGGCCTATTCCACTAGCACAATTCCACTAGACACAATTCCACTTAGAACAATTCAACTTGCACAATTCAACTTGCATAATTCATCTTGCACAATTCAACTTGAACAATTTAACTTTTTGATAATCAAAAGCATTAAGGATGGTAAATCGCGCGCGCGAAATGCGTTTGATTATCAAAAAGTTAAATTGTGCAAGTTAAATTCGCTTAGTTAAAAAAAAAGGTTAACCTAAAAGTTACCTGAAAGAACTACGAATGTTAAACACGAATTGAACGAAAACACGAATTGTATGCAGTGAAATTGTGTCTAGTGGAATTGTGCTAGTGGAATAAGCCTAGAATCGTAATAACTACAGCAACAGAAATATTTTTTACCATTGCTATCTTTACCATTTTTTTTTAAAGCTATCCCCTTCTTTTATTATCAATTAGCTTTTTCACACATTGCAGTTTTTATTAATTTAAAATCCATAGTTATTATCTTCGTAATTATGTTTCAATCACACCAATAAAAAATTAAAGTGTGTGTTTGCGTTTCATTAGTGTAACTGTACAAGTTATAATGCAAGTTAAATTGTGCAAGTTAAATTGTCCCCAGACGAATTGTGCCAAGTGGAATTATGCTAGTGGAATCGCCTGGCTACCGTTGTCACAGATACGGTTTTAAGGCTCGAAAAATTATAAACTTAAGAATTGTAGTGGAACTATTATTTTTCTTTTCATTTTTCAAATTTTCACATTTTTATCATTTACAAAAGAATCACTAGAAAAATATTGTCAAAGAAATAAATTAATACGATGGTTAAAACTTAAAAATTGAAATTGAAATAAATAAATTTAAATCGGTTTTTGTGAAAGAAAAATTTTGTATCTACCCCATCAAAAAATTTATTTGGATTTAACATTTGTATATCTTAAGTTTGGACGAAAATCGTTAATTTTTTTCTTAATTGACAGATCTAACTTAACGAAGCTTCGTTAAATTTCTTAAATGACAGAAATCCTATCTACCGCATTTATAAGTTTTGTTAATTCATAATTTATAAGTTTATAATTTTTCGTTGCTATAGGAGCTACAGGATAAATAATTATTCAGAAAACATCGTTGAAAAAATACGTGAATTTTTACTGGCCCACCCTGTAAATGTAGCTGACGAAATAAGTTTGTTTAAATTATGTAGCTTCCCAAGTATCACTAATTCAATTTTATTTTGATTTTTCTGGAATGTTTTTCGAAACTGAGTTTCATAATTGCGTTCTATTTTATTGTAAGATTTTTCCTATGAAGAGTAGCGGGTTTTAGACTGCTTGTAAATTTAAAGGCACAGAATGTTTGTTTGTTTGTTTGTTTCTTGATTTATTTTTTACCGTCCTACCTTACGCCTGGAGTAGCCAAATCGAGGACGGGCGGCTACAGATCCGTCTTTGAAAACCACCTGCACATTGCATTGCTTCATGCCAACCCGTAGTGCTGACATGAAAGGTGGGTCGGCCCATGGATTCTGCACTCTCAACAGGGGGTCATAGATGTGTTCATCTTCATCACCGATCGCAATCAGATGATGAAAAATCCCTTTTGCATCCCGCCCCTATAGGGATTCGAACCCGGTACCTCCCGATCCAACCGCCGCAGCTTTAACCACTGCGCCGTTTGCTCGGTAAGGCACAGAATGTAGTTGTAATTTTTGTCTGAAATGTCAAGTCACGTTTTTAGATATTTTTTTGTTTTTTAAGTATTGTGTGATTTTACCAAACAGTCTAATTTACCATTTTTTTATTTTATCATGATTTAGGTACTTTTGTACCAGCCATAATGTTCAATTTTAGTATTTGAACCAATTCAAATTTGTGGACCAAACCGTGACTTGTTTCGCCATAACCTTGCAATTGATTAATTGTCAGTTCACAGTATTTATTGACTCATAATTCTGTTAATATGGAATTTTATGTGATATACAAATTATAAAATTGAAACTTTATCTTTATACTTTGCTATGACTTTAAGGGTTGGGCCAATTTGATGTTGATTCCGATCTACTGTCGATAAACGCTCTCTAGCTAGATAATTATGATAAACAGTATACAGTCACTGAAAAAAAAATAATAAAAATTAAATTTTAACAAAATTTCATCTTCCCCAAATAATCTCACAAAAAGATCAATAAGCTTACCGAAACCCCTTGTAACACGCAGCCTTTGGTGAATCCAATGACACCAAATTTACCCCTACAGAAAGTAAGAGAGGTTACAAGCAAAAGATGGAAGCTGTATCGTAAAAGTAGAATAATGAGTGAATAATGACTGATTATTCACTAAAAACACTTATTATTCATTCATATTACACTTATCACTCATTAGTCACAATTCACAATTCATGGAGTAATCAGACCATAATGAGTAAATTATGAATGCAAACTGAGAGAATAATGAAAGGATGAATCTGTGAGTAATCAACAAATTATGAATGAATATTATTGAATGGATATTCTGTGTAAATATTAAGTGTTATGAGAATAATGAGTCAGTAGTGAGTGAATTAAGAGTGAATAATAACGGTGAATTTGGCCCGCAAAAATTGTGAAGTTGGACAGAAAAACTACCGGAATATTCAATATTCGTATACAAATTGTAAACAAGGCTGACATGTCCCTTGTTCGATAGGCTTTGTATATCGTATTATTCTTTGTATTATTCTCTCGACTTGTTAAATTCATCGTGCTATTTCCTCCACATTTTCACCAAATTTTTTATTCAATACTTTATCGATTACGATGGAATTGGATAGTACAGAAATTTATACTAATAGACGGAGATCACAATAGAAAAAGCGTAATTAAACATCGAAAATAGTGATGGTAGAACATGTCACCCTAAATTTATTAATATGTGATCTTGCCATGGGCTTTTAAGGGGCCCATCAAGGTCAACGCGAAAATGTTAATCGTGGAATTATTTTTTATTACAGAACCATTTTCTAATTCCAATCAGAATTTTCCAAATATGCGCTTGAGAATTCCGTCATTTAAAATTTTCAAATTACCGAACATAAATCTTAAAATGTTCGTAAACCTTGCAACATTTTATGTAAGATATCGGATTGTTCCGGAAATTTTGAATAAACCTGTATAAATATAATAACAACGTATTATCATACATTGGTTTTTACAAGGTCCCATTGGCTTGTTGTTTTATCCACCGTGCATCATTTGCTAGCTTATGTTCTTGTTTCAATCCGGATTTGACGTACTGAACAGCAATCAAGTTTTTTATAATTTTCTGCGTGACGTTTAAATACAGAACATTTTTTTTAATACCAATTATGTTGTTCATTGTATTGAACCCTGAACAATTATGTTCAAAATGTTTCTAGCTCTCATAGGAATCGAGTTGTATTGTTTGTGTAGTGAGTTTAAAATATTTCAACCGCTACAGAATATGACAAAAATAAATAAAACCTTTAACATTTGGTAGTAATCGCAGCTAACGACAATAATTATTTTTTAAAATTAGTTTCGAAAATAATAATTTATCGAACTAGTGTTGCAATTTTTATTAAAACCAAAATTTACAAACTTAGGTGGCCCTAATCCTGTATACTTCAGTTGTTTTTGTTAAGTCGTATTTAAATTTGTGAAACGTGATCCTCACATTTTCTACGGAATCTGAAAGATCAATTTATATGAGAGGGCTATATCGTTGTGCATCCCGAAATCTATTACATCTCAAAATTTTAAATTGTTATTAAATAACAGTCTTTATAAATTTTATAATAAAAACGACTTAGTTATTTTTAGATGTAATTTAATTGAGAAAAAACTTTTCCGTATAGTACCAATGATTTTTAATAATACTTTAGAAGATTGTGAAATTAGCATTGTGAAATGCTAATTGTTTACAACTGTCTACCCTCAAGCGTGTTTATTAAACCATTTCAAATCACACATTGTTGACCATCCTTGTATAAAACAAAACATGATGTGCTTCTATGTTTACATAACGATCCGCTCCCATTTCATTACTCTCATTAATACTTAGTTTTGTTTTTTTTCTACCACCATATTTTTACAAACCTAACCTAAAAAAAAAAAAAGAATAATATGAAATTTATATTTCTTTAAAAACACGATATTTAAACATTTAAATTAAAATAAACAACAAAACAAACAAGATGGTGATGAAGACGAAGACGTCGTAGAAGACGATGGAGAAACATAAAAAATGAAAATCTATTTGGAAACATGTTTTCTTGTGTTTTTCAAATAACATAAAATAATAATAGTAGTAGTAGTAGTAGTAGTAGTAATAAGAGAGAGAATAACAATAATAATAATAACAATAATCATATTATATATAAATGATACCAATACATTTATGACACCAAAAACAAGTTATGATTTTTTTTTTTTTTTTTTTTGTTATACATACATATTCTTCAGCGAACATCATCATCATCATTTTGGAATGACCGTCATGTCATGATCATGATCGTTGAAATATGGAGGGTTTCTCTTCTCTGAAAAGCTTTTTTTAAGACTTAGACAAGTTTAATAAACATATATGTATATATATGTGTGTGAGTGGAGTCTCGCTTGCGGCTAATGGAACTTTATTTTCGTAATATAAATAAAACATAAAACCCTACCTACACAACTACGGTTTTATCTCATTTTATTTTCTTTAAGAGATCTTTAAGAAATTTTTTACGCTTTTATATTTTTACTTGTCATTTTTTTTATTTTTGTTGTTTCTTTTTATTTTTAATTCAATCTTTTTTGTTGCTGTTATTTTATCTATCTTAAATGGTATGTAGTATGGCTGAAATAAGAATTCTCTTCGTCTTATATAAACTTTTAAGTTTTTTTTTTTTTTTTTTTTTAATTTTAATTCTCTTTCAATCTTATAAATAATAATAATAATAAAAACTGTTTAAATGGTAAATAAAGAGTTGCGTTGCGGTCAACAGAAAAAAAATAACAAAAATTAAATTTTTTAAGTTCTGTAGTTATTCAATATTATGCTATATAAGAAATGATACATGTGTACATAATTTGGAATGATTTTTTTTTTCGAAGATTAGATATTAATATAAATTTATTAAAATATCACATAAATATGTTCATATAATTGAGTTAAAGTGCAGGGTGACTAGAAATTATTAATACTTTTTTAAATACACTTCACTGTGTCAATATTAAATTTCCGGTGTGAACCACCTCTTAGTGTTTGCTTTTGCGCAATGTCATTTTTCAGGTCAACTGATCACAAGAGTTACATTTTAGATGATTAAATTTGTTTAATAAAAAAGTGTCGAAATTCAAATTAGATAAAAAAAAAATATTTTATGATCATTCGACTGGAAACTAAAAAAAAAAAAAATCAAAATAAATAATTTTGCTTATTATATAAGTTACGTAATTTTCTTAGATCCTTGGTGAAACTTTAAATAAATCAATTTTCTATTTCTATTCGATACTCGTACACATTCTATTGCTGCATGTGACATTAATGATCGCCCACTTTATTAGACCAAATGGCGCCTGAAAATAATTCTAATGTAGTTATAAAATACTTAACTCTAAGATCGTGCAATTAAAATTTTCTTCCTACTTGTTAGTTATAATAAATTGATTAACCGACATAATAAATCCGTAACAGATGCGTAATACATAAACAATAGAACTTAATTCGCGTGCACAATTAACACGTCAACGTACTTTTAACATACAAAACTGTACCTTGTCATTCAATTCAGTTATGTACATATATCCAAATTTAACATCTTCGATATGTCTTTTTATTTCAATTGTATTGTCAATAAATTTGTACAAGAAGTTCAGTTTGTTGTATATATGTACGTATATTAAAACGATGGGAACATCACTATTAACATTTAAAATACTTTACCTATTTTTAACAAGAATGTCTGCTTGTTGTAAAATGTTACATTAAATCAATTTAGATCACAAAGTGTAGCTTGTACGATGAAATTATGAATATTTTTGGTTTAGCACGCAACATTTAAAATTAGATATAATGATGCTGGTTGGTGGCCATTTTAGCAAAAACCACGCTTTGCACTATGTATAAGAAATATAAGCATAGTTTAATTTGTAATTCTTAATTTGGATACAAAATTATTAAAAAAATAATGAAACTCTCACTTTTCTGCCATTATCTGATTTGAAAAATAAATAAAAAACCCAACAAAACAACAACACACAAAATAATGCTGGTTTAGTAATTAGAATGAGGTTAACCGTCTGTAAATTCATCATCGTCAATCAAGTTTTTACAAATTTATTATTTATTATTCACAAAATTAATTTAATTTTTATTTTATTTTCAGAAACCAACTCTCAATAATAAATTATTAATAATTGAAACAAAAAAAAAAAAAAATTGATATCGGGTAATTCTAATTTATAAATTTTGTGCGCGCGCGCGATTCGGTTATCTTGGTAGCAAAAAAAAAAAAAAACAGTGCCGTGAGTGAATGTAGCAAAATCAACAAATCAAAAAAAAAAAAAAAATGTGTAAATTAAAAATTTAATTAATTAATGTTTCGACGATGTTTAAATAAAATGGATTTTAATTTATTATTTATTATTGCAAATAGAATTTTTTTAAAATCATGACGCTCTCGTCGCGCCGATTACCGCGTATTTGTATAAAATCGGTATTTTATAAAATGCAGAGTTCGAATAATGCATTATGGTTATGTATAATAGTTAGTACATTTATATTGGTATGCAATGCGCATGGCCCGGGCCCGGGTCCTGGCCATGTTGTAATACCACGTCGGCGTTCATCAAGCGATGGTTATAGTTCACAAATGCAATCGCGTGCTGTGGAAACAACGCTTCAGCTAGAGGTATTGGAAGGGGAACCAAGGGGTACCGTGGTCGGTTATGTTCCAACAAAACCAGGTTTTACATATCGATTTAATGAACCGCCTAGGGAATTTACCCTAGACGCAAATACTGGTGAAATTAAGACGAATGCGGTTTTAGATCGTGAAATGGTACGCGATCGTTATGATTTAGTTGTGCTTTCAAGTCAACCGACGTATCCGATCGAGGTACGGATAACCGTTTTAGATATTAATGATAATGCACCAGAATTTCCTGAACCAAGTATAGCTGTCTCGTTTTCGGAAAGTGCAATTTCGGGTACCCGACTGTTGTTAGACGCGGCAACGGATCGTGACACAGGAATTAATAGTGTAACGGACGATTATCGAATCGTTGAAGGTAATCATGATGAGAAATTTAGACTAGCGGTCACTACAAATCCTAGTGGTGACGTATCATATCTACACCTAGAAACAACAGGTAAATTAGATCGAGAAACACGGGGTTTCTATGTACTAAACATATCAGCACGTGATGGCGGAACACCACCCAAAAATGGGTATCTTCAAGTAAACGTCACCGTTTTAGACGTAAATGACAATCCACCAATTTTTGATCACAGCGATTATATTGTTTCGTTAAATGAAAGTGTTCCGCCGGGTACACCAGTCCTTCAAGTTATGGCTTCCGACAGTGATTTAGGCGATAATAGTAAAATTACGTATTATCTCTCAGATACAGAACACCAATTTACAGTCGATCCAGAAACGGGAGTTATTTCAACGACTGAACAATTAACGTGCCCGCAACAAAATTGTCCTACATTATCACGGCCTGGAGGAAGCTGTCCGAAAAGTTGTGTATTTACGGTTTTTGCACGAGATCATGGAACACCTCGACAAGATGGCCGCACCTACGTTACCGTTAATTTAGTAGACACAAACGATCATGATCCGGTGATACGATTTCAATATTTTCCGCCTACCGGTACTTTTGCTACTGTCGACGAAAATGCTGCTAACGGATCAGTGGTCGCAGCAGTTTCCGTAGTAGATATGGACGAAGGATTAAACGGCGAAACAGGCATTAAAATAATTTCAGGCAACGAATTATTCCATTTTCGTTTGGAAAATTCTCCAAATTTCGATATCGTTCGAGTAAATGATATTCTGGATCGCGAAGAAATCGGGAAATATAATTTAACAATCGTGGCTACGGATAAAGGAACACCTCCAAGAACAGCAACCGCTTATTTAATCATTCACGTGAATGATGTGAATGACCATGAACCGGTTTTTGAAAAATCAGAATATTCCGCTGTGTTAAGCGAACTAGCGCCGCCTGGCACTTATGTCTCTAGTATAACCGCAACTGACGAAGACACCGGAGTTAATGCACAAATTTTTTATGATTTTGTATCAGGAAACACTAATCAATGGTTTACAATTGATTCACTCTCGGGATTAATTACAACACAGGCCGTACTCGATCGTGAGATACAAGGAACGGTCGAATTAAGTATTTCAGCACGAGATGGTGGACCAAATCCTAAATGGGCCTATACCCAATTAAAAGTTACAATACTTGATGAGAATGATGAGGCACCGCAATTTTCGCAGCAGCATATTAACGTTAGTTTGAGTGAAAATACGCCTCCACACACGCTTGTTGCGATGCTAACTGCGGCCGATCATGATCAAGGAACAAACGGAAGCGTTACTTATTCGTTACAGAGTGGAATTCAACAAAAATATCCAAATGTATTTGCGCTCGATTCACTTACTGGACAGCTAACTACAAAAACTAGACTCGATCGTGAATCAATATCCCAATATGAAATTCATGTAATAGCACGCGATCAGGGCCTCCCACCACAATCCTCGACCGCAACAGTATTTTTAAGCGTTCAGGATGTAAACGATAACAGTCCAGAATTCTATCCAAAACAATATTTTCTACCAGTTTCCGAAGAAACACCAATCGGAACTTCATTATTAAAAGTTTCGGCCACTGATCGTGACGAGGGCGATAATGCAATCATTACATATAATCTAGAAAGTGGTGGTGATGGATTATTTGTCATTGACAATTGGACTGGTATTATTACGCTGCGCGGAAATCTTCGATCATCTCAGAAACCTTTACATAAATTAATAGTTTCATCCAAGGATCGTGGAGATCGTCGATCAGATAAAGATGCTATCATCGAAATAATCAAAGAATCCAAACTGGAGGAATTGGAATTTGATTCGTTTGGAGGCTATGAATTTCAGATCATAGAGGATCACGGCATCGAAGGAGAATTTGTGAAAAGAGAAGTTGGCCGTGTTCAAATTCGCACCCGTAAATCAAATCCGATTGAATACTCGATAACGTTTGGTGATCCGCAAGGCTATTTTAAAATTGATGAGAGATCTGGAATTATTACAACGGCAATGAAAATTGATCGTGAAGCGAAAATGATGTTCTCATTAACTGTTGTGGGGCGTAGCGGACTTGCTTATGGCAAGACTGTTGTTAATATATCGATTTTAGATTTGAATGATAACCCTCCGATATTTTCACATGATCGGGATGAAATACGGCTGCCAGAAAATGCAGCTGTTGGACATGAAATTTATTTGTCACGAGCACGGGATAAGGACTCTGGAATTAATAGTCGAGTTACATACAGTCTAGCTTATAATCCGGATGATCAATTTCGACTATCCGAGGCAACTGGAGTGCTCTATTTAAATCGACCGATACGTGCTGAACCGGGTACCGTATTACACGTAGAGATATTAGCAACAGATGGTGGTGATCCACCGTTATCGTCCAAAAATTCATTATTAATCACAATTGAAGACGTTAACGATCATACACCAGTATTCGATCATACCTCGTACGAAACATCTTTGGTTGAATCGACACCAGTAAATGCACGATTTTTTGCACTTGCTGCCTCTGATGCCGATCTGGGTTTAAACGGCCGAATTTCTTATGCAATCACTGAGGGGAATGGGGAAGGAAAATTTGGAATATTCCCAGACGGCTATTTATTCGTAAAAAGTCCCCTAGATCGTGAGGAACGTGACTACTATTCATTAACGATTGCATGTACAGATCATGGCATACCACCACGCAGTTCAATTGTCCCAGTCATTATTCATGTGATAGACGAAAATGATAACAGTCCACAATTTACAAACTCTACGTTTACGTTTAGTATACCTGAAAACGAACCGGCGGACTCCTTTGTTGGGAAATTAACCGCAGTCGATCGTGATGTTGGTCGCAATGCAGAATTAATATTTTTACTCTCTGATATACAAACAGATTTTACGATTGACCCACGAAACGGTTTTATCAAAACACTACACGAATTTGATCGTGAAGCCTTAGTTCAGCAGACCGGACAAAATTTTTTAAATCTTGAAGCTATCGTAACCGATAATGGTGTAGTACGGCTCAAGGATAAGGTTAAAGTCAAAATTATAATCACCGATGTTAATGATAATGCACCTCAATTTTTGCGGGCACCATATAAAGTGCAAATCTCTGAGGGAGCAACCCTTGGCACACAACTAGTCCGGGTTTATACAATAGACGCTGATGAAGGACTAAATGGCGATGTGTTTTATTATATTGCGGATGGAAATATAGATAATCGATTTGCCATCGATGATGCGACAGGACAAATAACACTCGTTAAACCGTTGGACAGAGAAACAATCGCATCTTATAAATTAACGATTGTGGCACATGATGCTGCAATAGAAGGACGTTTAAGTGCCACAACCACAGTTAGTATTGATGTGCTAGATGAAAATGATGATGCCCCAGAATTTACACAAACAAATTCACAAATATCGGTTAATGAAACAACTCCGGTTGGAACGGAGCTAATAAAATTTCGTGCCACCGATTCAGATTTAGGACCAAACAGTCAGATAACATTTTCGATTGCGGCCGGTAATCGGCGTGATACATTTCACATCGAACCGATCAGCGGTGCTTTATACCTTCATAAACCACTCGATTATGAGGATACTGTATCGTATACGCTAAATATAACCGCCTCGGATGGTGGTAATCCCCGTCTATCAACCACGATTTCCTTTATCGTGAACGTAATCGACTCGAATGATAATCCACCGAGTTTCCCAAATACAGCGATCGTACGACAAATTCGTGAAGGTATACCAGTCAATACACCAATAGTTACTGTAACAGCTGAAGATCCTGATTCTGGGGTGAATGGAAAAGTAACATATGCGATTTCACATCAAAATCCAGAAAATGGTGAACGTCATTTTGGAATTAATGAAAAAACTGGTGTGATACATACACTTCGTCCGATCGATCGTGAATCAATCGATACATTTCGACTAACAGTGGTGGCGACAGATCAAGCTGAACCGCCACAAAAACGATTATCTGCAGAGAAATTAGTTACCGTAATTGTCGAGGATGTTAACGATAATGCACCAGTATTTGTTTCAATGAATGCAGCTATTCTGCCACTAAAAGATATTCGAATATCACCTGGACGTGATGGATCCATAATAATGAATGTATTTGCACGGGACGTTGACTCCAGCACTAATGGGTTAGTTACGTACGAAATGGTTAGCGGAAATAGTGATTTATTTAAGTTACATCGCAGTTCTGGTGCAATATCATTACGCAAAACGATCGAAAGTCCGGAGGCTCGTTACAAATTAGCCGTCAAAGCTACAGATGAAGCTGTACAAAGTGAACGTAAATCTTCTGATGCCTATGTTACAATAATATCGAGTAGCTCGGCAAATATTGGGCCCGTCTTTGAGACACGTGACTTATTTGGAAGCGTTTACGAAAATGAACCATCCGGTACAAGTATTTTAACGGTTACGGCTCGATTAAGTTCGGCCGCCGATATTGAATACTATGTTACGAATGTAACGGGTGATGGCCGACAAGTTGATCGTTTGTTCGATGTTGATACAAAATTAGGTATTTTATCCACTGCAGCTGAGTTGGATAGAGAATCCGGTGTGGATACGTACGAGGTGGAAGTTTATGCGATCGCGATTGGTGGTGTGCCAAGGACATCTAGTACTAAGGTAAGAATTATATATATACTATATTGTGGTGTTATGTTTATTGTGTGAGAAGACTGAAAAGCAAAGAATTTTTTTTTTTTTTGTTTCTTAATCAATATGTTATGCGCGTGATTATCCAAAGTGTTGAATTCTTAGTTAAGTTTTTGGAGGATAATAAATGTTGTTGGCTGTTAAGTTTTGTATTTGGTTCCCATTACAAACTGATTTATGATAGTTTGTGAATGAAATTTTAATTTTTTAAAAACCAAAATTTGTTGCATTTACTTACTCACAATTACTTGTATTCATTTGTTTTTTGTTTGTTATTTTGACGCGGTTATAAATTTGGAGTTTTGGATTTTTATGTGAATTTGATTTGTACGTGCATGTAGAGCTGTGCGAACATGACAAAATTTTATTTTTTTTTATATTTTTTTTTGGTTGTAATTTGGTGACGATTATTAACGGAACTAGACAATACAAGACTGTTGTTTTAATTCAATGAACCGTACGTATTGAGCAACTTCAAGTATTATTCGGTATTGAATATGTATACTTGTTGAATCATTGCTCTTGAAATTCGATACACTGGAACACCGGCAAATGAAGGCTATTCTGAAAATATAACTGAATAAAAAAAAAACAATAAAACTAAAATTTTTATAATTAATAAAAAATGCAATTTTTTTTTATTTTTATTGTACAAATACAACAGCAATAACAACAAAACGGAGCAGCGGAAAGAAAAAGAGAATTCGATCATTAAAATGAATTAAGAAGAAACTACAAATTCCATTTTCTTTTCTTTAACAACAAACATTTTTTTTTTATGAGAAAAATATTTTTTATTTTTGCAAAAATTCTTATACTTTTGTTAAGAAACTGAAAAGACAAAATTATGATGGGTTTTTGTCATTTCGAAGAATGATAAAACTTAAACAAAAGTGGAAAAATTTGCATAGATTATGTATGTATAGCACACACAAACACACACAAGCACTAAAATAAGATGGTAGCAGAGTCACCATTTTGATCACTACACCGATCACGTTTGTTATTTTTACACTCTTGCCCTAAAGGATGTGCCCACCACAAAGTGACGATACATGTTTAGAAAACAAAACATTTTTGCTTTTTTTTTTTACAACTTAACACAAAAAAATAAAAAAAAACATTTTTTTCATTTTTTAAGTTTTATGTTCAGACAAATCAGTCATGTTAAATTTAATGCTTGTCTGAAAAAATTAAACGTCTGTATCCAAAGGGTGATTTTCTTTCATTTATTTATATTCATTTATGTTATTGTTGTAACCTTGTCACTTTAGAAGGAGTTCAATTAATAATGGTGTTGCGTACACTCTGGTGTACTTGCGCCCGCGCGCACGGGAAATAAGGATCTTTACTTGGTAACTTGGACATATACAAGTACAAGTGTGTGTGTATATAAAAGTCTGGCGTCTACTAATTCAACTATCGCATATCAATAAATTATCTCAATGTAAAATTACCATCTATAAAATTTCATACAAAAAAAAAAAAAATTAAAAACTTTTATAATTAAATAAAATATAAAATAAAATTCTTCTTAAGTAAACGCACTCGAGATCATACTCGAGTCGCGCGAAGATAAGATCAATTGACTGTGTCACATTTCAGTGTTAATACAAATGTTTATTTATTTTATTTTTTAATTTTTTTTGCTATTTATTATTATTATCATTATTGTAATATAAATAGTAAAATAAAAAACTATAATTTAATTTATTAAGCAATTCAATATAATTTGTTATGGAACTTTTTAGAGAGAAAATTACGTTAATAAATCAATTTAGAAAAATTTCTACACATATATATGTACATACATACCTAGCTATATACTCGTATGTACTTTAGAGCTCTAATAGATATTTAAGATATAAAATGTATTAATATCATATAACAAAATTATTTATCTTAAAATAATTTAAAATAGTTGACACTTTAGTTTTTGTGAGCGTATAGTATAATATTATACGCATGTGTATTAGTGAAGAGTTCTTTAAACTTACAACATAGTGCAGAATATAGCAAAAACATGCGTCATTGTCATCTCTTATAATTTATCGGTATTTAATCAAGACGACAGGGAAAATTATGTATATGGAAAAATTAGAATTCGTTTTCTTTTCAATTTAATTTATAATTTATGACATTTTGCTTAATTGATGTGACGATGAACATTAACTACCTGATATAAAGGATGTTTGTAAGTACATATATACGTATCAGATATGTATGTCTGATATTTATTACCTTGCGGTCGAATCTGCGAAATTTGCGATTAAATATAATTAATATGTGACAAACCCTTTACTGATCATCAACTGAAAAACTGTTTGAAAAAATTGAATATATTTATTTATTTATTTTATTGTGCACATTTAATTTACATTGTTTTCGGCACACCCTATTTTGAGCATCAGCTCATTCATAATAGGGTGTACCCAAAAAAAAAAAAACAATTTCACCCAGTAGCATCTCCAAATCCCAGCACATCTTAAGTTTTTGCTTGAAACAGTAAAGGCATCAGTTTTTCTTTTGATTTCGCTAGATCTTTGCTCTTGACCCATAAACTTCATCAAAATCGTGAGAAAATAGGCTTAGAACTTATCATTTGAATCTCAACATCTTCATCTGACATCATGACATCAACGTTTCTGTTCGTTTTCGGGATGATACCTGTATGGGTCGAGCGTTTACGTAAATTTTAATTTAGCGAACAAAAAAAAAATTCAGTAAAAAACACGTCCACTGACGTGAAAGTCAAAGGCGACTTATATCATTATTTGGTTATAAAAAATTAATTTTTGGACGCAATCACTATGGATTTGACTGAATTTTTGAAAGTATACTCGTTACCTTAGTGTTTTTTAGCCTTTTGTTACAAGAAAAGGCCACCTTAAACAAAATTTCGGCTTAAAACCATGTTGTATGCATTATATAATGTATTATGTTCAGTTCAATACTTGCATTGAATATTAATCAACAGTAATTACATGTAATACAATGAAATAAAAATAAGTCGGTTAGGAACATTTTAAAGGATATAAGTGAATTATAACTTTAAATTAGAAAATTTTTGTATCGTGTGGTAATTCGAATAACATTTTCGTGGACAATTTTGACGATTATATTGAGCATTTCGAAAATTTATTGACAATAAACGCAACAGAAGACATTGAAGACAGATGTTCATTTACGTAATGGGCCAAGAAACATTCAACTTATTAAAGAAAATAGTTAATCCGATGAAGCTAGTAAAGCGTACGAGGTACACAGAGTATCGTAGAACATTAGAAATTCAATAAAAGAAGTCAACAAGTAGAATAAACTGCAAAAGATTATGCGATTGAGTTACAATCAATGGCGGAGAAGTGTGATTTTGGTGAACAGCTTTACAATCCCGTATGATTAACTGGAAAATTAAAAGAGAATTAATTAACGAAAAATATTTAACTTTCGAAGAAGTGAAAATGTGCAATTTATTGAATCCAAAAAAAATTGAGAAGCTACAACATCAACAAGTGGAAGGTGGGATATTAACAGTTATAATAGAAAAATATTCGTTCCTAGTAATAATTTTAATACCAATAATTTTAATTTTATGAAGCTTTGTAATATTGTATGTTACAATTGTAAAAATTGGGGCATTATCCAATGAATCCACATATCCAATGAAAAGCAGAAAAATATCAGTTTGCTAAAAAATGTTTACGATGAGGAGAATGAAGTTTGCAATCGACACTGAATCCAAATACACAATAATTTCCATTTGTGAATATCACAAGTTTTTCAACAATTATATTTTAAATGCAGTTAGTAAAAAATTATCAGTTATTTCGGGAGAAATTGTAAACATTTTCGGAAAATTTAAGGTTAATGAAAACAGTAGGGAGAGCTTGGTTGGATTTACACTTTCGTCACTGGCGAAATAGTTTTGTTCAAAATTTAAATAAAGGGTTAAAAAAGAATTTGATCTTATGAAAATGTTGAAAGAAAAATAATTGGAAAATGTACGGGGGATTTTTCTTAAAAAGAATTTGGAAGGAAAAATCCAATTAAGCATTTCGTGGGCGAGATACATATTAAAGATGATGCAAGGCTGATATTTGGTAGGGATAGATGTTTTTAGGGGAAAAGTTGAACAGAGTAAAGACACACAACCCGTAAAAACAAAGTTTTTGACTATATATCCTTTATATATAAGACTCGGTCGATTGCAATTCAGTTTCGACCTTCTTCACCATGACTAAAATTTAAAATTCAATGAGTAAGGGCAGAGCCTTCTAGAGTATAGAGCCATAATCTTAATGACGTATTTTTTAGAAGCTTTTTTGGTGGTATAACTTTTCACTGAGTTCAATAGGAATGCATAGTAAAAACGGTGTTTTTTAACTGCAAGTTTTTCAATGAAAAAAACAAATATATTATAAAATGTTTATATAAAAGTTTTCTACATATCTTTAAGAACAATATACAAGAAGGCCATATTGGTATTAAGTAAATATTAATTGCAGAAATATTAAAATTAAATTATTTCTAAAATATATTTTTTCGAACTTTCATTTTAAAAAATACATCAAAGTTGGCTCTGACAAATTAAAATATAACTTGCTAAATTTATCTTTAGTTTTACTAGTGTACGTAAGATGTCTAAAATGGTTACAGAAAAATACGAAAAAAAAATTATTTAATCGCAAAATTATCACACGTTCCTATATTTTGTGAATTTGTTTTGCTTTTCCTACAATTTTTGAACTTCAATTTTCCCCAGGTGGTAATTTTTGATACGATTTTTCCAAATTTTTACGGCCATCACTGCCATCTATGTAATGTATATTGACTTAATCACCAAACGAATTGTAGTAAGCTTTTATTTTAATTTGACCAGAATGCTGTTGTTATGAAATTTTTTTATATTTTGCTTTAAAAAATTCAATTATTACAAGCAAATGAAAACGATTTACTTAACCGACATTCATATATGTTGAAATTCAAATATTTATGGAAGTATTTCAGGAATCATAATTAAGAATTTGTAACGTTTTCATTTAAAAATTTGTCTTAGGAAAAAAAAGTGATTTCCCATATGTTTTGTGTATTTTACTATGAAAAGTTTCGTTTTTTCCTCGTTTCTAATTTCTTTATAAAAGCTGTGTTTTTTAGACTATGGCTTTGTATAATCAAGGTTGCTTTGGTAAGGGTCATTCAAAAAACAAATTTGAATTTTAAACTTACTTGAAGAAACATTTGGAACACTACTAGATTGAATTTTTTAAATTGAAAATTAAAGAAAAAACTTAATAAATTAAACAATTTTTATTTGGTTTAGGGCTCTTTTTATTTCTCTTTTAATTAATTAAAGCTTTAGCTTTCTTATATAAAAAATCTCCGGGTTGAAAAATGGAGACAACTAATGGAAATAACAGAAGTTTTTTCCATCACATAAGTGAAGAATATGGCAACAGCACAAAGAAAAGCATGAAATCCGTCATGAACGAAAATCATCAGTTGGCAAAATTAATAAATAAACAACATTTTTTGTTAAAATGCAGAAAAGAAAAAGTTTTTCCAAAAACGAGGAAACTGAAAAATAATTTCAATATAAGCCAAGATGTATTCCAGCGGTTAGAAAATACGTTCGTTTTCGGTGTAATAAACGAAGAAATTTCAATGACGATAAGAAACATTAAAGACACAAAAAGGAATTTAAGTACACTCAGTCGATTTCTTCAAGGAATTTTACCAAGCAGCGTTTTTGAAGAATTTTATCAACATGCGGAAAGGACATTCAATTATCATTTTAATGAAATTAAAATGAGACAAAAATCAAAATTTGAACAAATCATAAATAATAATTTAGACACTTTAACGAATGGTTTATTTGGTACTTGTGAAAGATGGCTAGTAAATTTTTCAAACATCGAACTTCCGATTCATGTGAAAATTATTTAAAGTTTAGGTAATAAATTTTGTCCTCCAACCATCGGTTCTTCAATTCCATATTTCAAAATTATTTCAGATGTGGAAAGTGCAATTTTTGGTTTAAATGACAACGATCGTGTAAATATTCGGAATAATTTTATAAACATTTTAGCAAATTACAAAAATAGTACAAAATTTCAAAATCTAACGCCAGTCGAAAAAAGAATTTTAACTTATGTAAAACAAACAAAAACTTTTCTAAAAGATAATCCAGGGATTATGGTCACGAAGGCAGACAAGGGTAATGTAACAGTTTTAACTCTACGAACGGACTATCTGGAAAAAATGTACAGCTTACTAAATGACGATTCCACGTACGTACAAACTGCTAGAGACATATTGACACCAATACAGACGAAAATAAATTCAATGGTAAAAGAATGGGAGAATTCTGGGAATATTGACTTGAAAACAAGGAAAAATTTAACGAGTTACACCGCAGTCATTCCAAAATTATACGGTTTACCAAAAATCCACAAACCAAATTTGCCATATAGACCAATTGTCAGTTCCATAGATGGTCCCACATATTCTTTAGCATCATTTTTAGGCAATATTCTAAAACCTAGTGTAGGAAAGACAAATTCTTACATACAAAATTCTGAAGATTTCAAAAATAAAATTAGTAATGTTACGATCCCACCACAAATTTTCTGTTAATCTTCACGAACGTCGATAGCCAAATTGTCAAAAATATTATAAGTCAAAATTGGAGAAATATAAAGAAAAATGCTAAATCAAAATTAACAAAAATTCAATTTTTCACTGCTTTAGATATCGTTTTGAACAATTCTGAATTTTCTTTTGACAACAAAATTTATAAACAAATTTTTGGCTCACCTATGGGCTCACCAATAAGTCCGATAATAGCAAATTTATTAGTGGAAAATTTGGAAAATTCGGGTTTAAATTCATTAGATTTTCAACCAGTGTTTTACTTTAGATATGTGGACGATATAATTACGGCAATATTACCAATAAACAAAATTGATTCATTTTTAGAAAAATTTAATTCGAAAAACAACAGAATAAAATCTACCTTAGAAAAAGAAGTAGATAACAAAATTTCATTTTTTGACATTCTGCTGATTCATGAACCAAATGGCAAAATTACGTGTGATTGGTACCACAAAAATACTTGGTCGGGTAGATATCTAAATTTTCATTCTTGGCTTCCCAACAATTATAAAATTAACACCATTAAAATTTTGACCCAAAAAATTCTAAAACTTTCCGATACTAAATTTCACAATAAAAGTTTAAAAATTCTAAAAGATACATTATGTCGAAACCAGTATCCGGAAAAATTGGTAAACCACATAATTTGGAAACAAAAAAATTCCCATACAAATTTTAATTCTCGATCAACAAATGAAACCACTAATTATTTGGCCATTCCCTACGTTAAAAATCTTTATGAAAAAAATCAAAAATCTTTTCAAAAATTATAACTTTAAAATTATAGGACGTGCAGCTACAAGTTTAAACAACAACTTGTTTTCTAAAATTAAAGATAAAACACCTTTAAAGAAACAATCAAACGTTGTTTATCAGGTACAATGTAGTTGCAATGCTACATACACAGGACAGACGAAACAATTTTTAGAAAAAAGATTTTACCAACACAAAAGTGACATAAATAAAGATCAAAATTTAAGCATTAGTGTACTTACAGGACATCTGAAAAATACGAACCATCAAATCAGTTTAGATAACATAAACATTCTCAAGAAACCAAAAAATTTTAGAAAAAGATCGATTTTGGAAATGCTACAAATTAAATCAAGTACAAATTCAATAAATGTCATTGAAGATTACGCGTATATTGGTAACTCTTATGATTTGTTCATCTAAATTGTTTTTTGCCTTATGCAATTTTATTTTTAGTCAATTGTACAACCGTTTTTATATGAAAGCGCATTAGCAAGGTTTTTTTTTTCGAAAATACATGGCTGGGCGTTTCCATGAAAAGTCATGAATTTTTGATATATTTTTCATTACGCTTTTGAAAATGAACTCGAATAGAGTTCGAAAGCTAAAGCTTTAATTAATTAAAAGAGAAATAAAAAGAGCCCTAAACCAAATAAAAATTGTTTAATTTATAAACTTAGTTATAGTATGTTGATCGAATTGAATTTTTGCCAAAAAGTATTGTTAGGTGAAAAAAGTCGATGTGCAAAATTTCAGCGCGAGAGGATCACGGGAAGTGGGTCAGTTTTGAACTTGAAGATCGTAAGGACACTCAAGCAAGCTATCAAGCAGGGGAAGTTAATATAAAGGATATAAAAATGGTTTTGTTTATCGAGGATTGTGATATTATTTAAGTAATTTGTGACATATCTTCCGTATTGGTAAAATCTTTTTTCTAAAAATTGTTTTTAGTCTGTCCTGGTAAACAACATTTGATTGTTTCTTTAAAGGTATATGTTATCCTTAATTTTAGAAAACAATTTGTTGTTTAAACTTGTGGCTGTCCGTCCTATAATTATAGCATAACAAGGAAAGGTGAAATAATTTGAGGTTCCATTTTCTGGTCGAGAAACAGGATTTATGTGAAAATGTTTTTGTTTCCAAATTATGTTGTTTATAATTTTTCAGGATGTTGATTTTTAAAATTTTCAGTTTTTTATTGTGAAAGTTTTATAATTTTTTGTGTTAAATTTTTATGGAGTTAATTTTGTAAGATCAATCGCAGAAATCAACAGAATGTCCAAAAATGAAATTTGGTTATCTTTCTTTCAAGGTCGAAAGCCTAAAGAGTTTAAAACTGAAATTTCTAAATTTCCATTAATTGGAAACTGGAGTTTCGTTAATTTTGATTTTTCTTTATATTTCTTCAATTTTGACTGACAATATTTATTACAATTTGGCTGTCACCATTGTAAATAACGCAGTAAAGCTAAATAGATTACCAAAAAATTTGGTGGAAGGACACCCTTAATTTTATTTTTAAAATCCTCAGAATTTTGAATGAAAAAATTTGTTTTCTCGACACTGATGATAAAGAGTATATTGGACGGCCTATGGAACTTACAATTAGTTTGAATGGTACGTTTGCTTTATTAATTTTTGGTAAGCCATATAATTTTGGAACCTCTGGGGTGTAAATCTATGTTTCCTGATTTCTTCCAATCTTTTACTAAAGTACTAATTTTTGTTTTTATTTTTGTGGCGACGAGTACTCGTTAAAAATCTGTATGTAAATAGAATCGTTATTTAGTAGGTTGTACATTTTATCTCTGTAGTCCACTCCTAAAGTACTGTTGTATTTCCCTTTTCTGCCCTTGTGACTAAAATATTTAAATTAATGCTCAAAATTTGTTACAAATTTGTCACCAAAATTACATTCTGTACATGAATTGTTGACAAATGATCATTCAAGGGTTTTTGAAGAGTCCTAATCTGCGTCGACATGTTTGGCAATAGTGTTTGCAATAAAACATTTCAGAAGTAATCTATGGTAATAATTACAATATTTTGTGATAAAAAGCCTTTATGTAAAAAAATGTTACTGCAGATTTCTTATCTATGTAGGCTGCCTATAATAGAAGAAACAAAAATAAATTTCGAAGAAGAAATCGATAATAATGTACTGACGGGAGAATTAAAGATAGATTTTAAAAGTGTGGAAGAAGAAACTCAAAGAGATACATTTTTAAATAAATTATAAAATTCGGGTGGAAAGAAAATCGAATTCACAAGGCATATAAATATTATTTTCAAAACAATAAGCTTTTGTCTTTACAGGGTAGAGTAATTTTATATTTAAATCGTTTGGTACTCGTAATTCCGGAATGATTAAGAACCTGTATATGCAATATACAGTGCAAATTTTGCATAGTATTCTCGAGAACGTGGTAAAAACGAAGCAACTAGCAAGAAAATATGTCTATTGCCAGGGGTTTAATAGCGATATAGAAACATTTATTCAAGGATGTAATGCATGTTCACAAACTGATGAAGATTTTAGAAAACTGGCCAATTACTTTTAACCCTTTCCAAAGAATTCATTTAGATTTTATTTTATTTCGGTACAAAAAAAGTATTTTTAATTTTGCTAGATAGTTATACAAAGTGAACAGAAATAAAAAGGTTGAGAGCTACTATTGCATTTAAAATAATAAATACTTTAGAACATATATTTTGTATGTATGTGAAAGACCAAGCGTTATAGTATCGGATATTATATGATTTTAATAAGTTCCGAAGATTGTAAGAGAATTCAATCCAGTTTCGAACTGATAAGCTTATGATTATGAAAAAATCAATTTTCTCATCAGGCCGCGGCGACTGGACTGATTATAAAATCTTCGGAACTTATTAAAATCATATAATTAAATAAATAGAATTCTGTCTATTAGTCGGTATCGTTGAATTACTGTTCGTAAATACTAATATACTTCTCGTGTTAATCGAAACACAATTAAAATGGTCTAACCACCGGTAGCATATTAGGTATTACATGAATTAATTAATATTCAACAAAAAAGTAATAAAAAGTAAAAATCGGATATTATTTGAATCGGAACATGAAGTATTTGAATTAATTTTGTGAAACAGTTTTGTAAATCAGAGATTTTTAGTTATTAACAACGATTGTATAAATAAAAGTTTGGAAGAAGTTTGAATATCATTTCATGAAGGTACGTTCGCAGGTTCACCATTACCGAAAACATTTGTTTTTAGTTCTAATTTCAATTGTGGTCAACTCTAACGAATTTAAAACTATTCGATCAGCAGCAACTCAATCGATTTGGAAGTATCAAATCAAAAAAAAGTTTGCTTCTCTTAATAGAGTAAGTTTAGCATTTATTTTTGAAATGTAAATTGAAATGTGTTAATTTTGGGGTGAATTACATAAGGTCTATTGAATTAATTGGTTCCCCGAAAAAACGACACTCTGACAAAAGACAAATGAAAAAATGACACAAAGATAAAAGAGCGCAGTGACAATGAGTTAAGTAACAAATTGAAAAATTTATTTCTGGAAAAGGAAGATTTAGTTTCAAAATATTCTGGAGAAGGGAAGACTTAATTTTAAAATGTTTTAGAAAAGTGAGATTTAATTTGGAAATTATAATGTTATTTAGTTTTAAAATTTCTGGAATAAACTTAATTTTAAAATATTTAAGAAAATATTGATTTAAATTAAAATTAGAATCGAAATATTTTCAATTTTAAAATATTCTAATGAAGGGAGGTTAATTTTAAAATATTCTGGAAAGTGTGGATTTTAATTAAAATTAGAATGGAAATATTTTTAATTTCGTTTGACACACAAAGTTTACCTTTTCTTTAATCTGGGCCAATGAAACTGTGAATAAAATATATCAAAATACGCTGGAGAATATACCGACTTCATTCAAATATTGAAATTATAATGAAGCTGTCGGATCGGAAGCCCGAAAAATAACCCAACTCTTTTTCTTCAATTTATTGTGAAATTTTATATTATTGTTAGAGCTTATTTGGAGATTAATCGAGATTTCTGACTTTGATTTGGGTTAGTATTTATTAAGTAGTTATACAATTCGACTTTATACCAGACATTAATTTAGTTTTCCCGATTTTTCTAACATGAATAAACTAAGTACTAACTTACTAAGTAGTACTTAGTTTTAATTAGGTTCTGGCACACTGAAATTCTTAAGATTGCATCAACGCGTTTTAGTAAAGTGGATACACTTGCTATGATTACATAACATGAGCTTTGATGTTTATATGTGCACACCAAGTAATATTTAATTAAATTTAAAAAATAATTGATAATGGTATAATCATTCTGGTTTCAACAGAAATATGAAATTGTTGTTCAAATTTTTGTTATTAGTTACAAAAACAAACCGTAATATTATTGAAAACAATTTTTTAAAATTGTACATTCCCGAACCAGTGTTTGCCTAATCAAATAATTTAAGTAAACATTTAAATTAAATTCATTGATGGACATGTTCGGCAGCCTTTGCTAAATTTGGTTTGTAGCAGAAAAGTGAAGTTGACTAATGGATGCCGCAGGCACTTAGTTTAATAAAAGAAAAAGAATTAAACACAATTTAATGAAATAAAACAAATATTTTGTCGCAATCTGGCTAACTTTTACCAAATTTGGTTTGAATTTAATCTGTAGCTTTGATATCAGTAGAAAGTTTAAATAAATTTATAAAGTAATTGCCTAATGAACAAAATAATAAAATTTCAATAATTAAATTAAATCAAATTTGAAGGCTTCAGATTAAAGAGAAAAAAGAACCTGAATATGAGATAAGATGTGTGAATTTCAATAATTTCAAAATATTACTTCGATACTTAAAGAATACTTCGGACTGCTTCGAATCTCGCAAAATGGCTGCCATGTCAAATAAAATTCTTCTTCATAGCAGTAAAAGACCTTTTTAAAACAACAAATTAAATCTAAAATCCCATTCTCAAAATATTATAAAAATTCCATTTTTTTATGTATGTATGTATATTAAAAATTTAATTGTAAGCTCCAGTTAAGATATCGCGTCTATTTATTCAAAAAATTATAAAGTCAAACAAAAGAAATACTGTGTAATGCTAAACTACTGTAAAATTACAACCGCCAGCGACGAAAGAAAAAAATTACAAATCAAATAATTTCATGCTTAATATATATTGTAAATAACCATCACATCTTGAATCACACTTGCAGTTGTGCTACAATACGCCAAGCTCACATAAAATTTAAATGTTTATCTATTCGACTATCCTAACCGATAAATAATCTTTTTGTGCAATAAAAATTCAATCGATTTGGTTTTTTTTTTTTTTTTTTTTGTTGTGTTGTGCTGCAATAATACAAACGACAAAATATATTGCTTTACCAATAGATAAGATGCAGTATATACAGCGAACGAAACAACTAAGAAAACGAAATTCATTATAATTTTTATTTTATTTTGTTTTTTATTATGTACACTCTTTAATAAGCAAAAATCTAAAGTGTGAATAATTGGCAATTTTCATTGAATCTGTATACTGCATAAATATAAGACGAAAAAAAAAAAAAAATAATAAAATAAAATATAAGAAGAAATGACTAAAATGTCAACGACATTAATTTTGATGGCACTTGTTCTGTTCACAATTTTTTATTCTTTTTTTTTTTGTTTTTTTGTTTTCTTAGTGTTGTGCTCTTTGGTGTGCTTAAGCTGGTGTGTTACGATTGAAAAAGAATATAAATTAAAAGATATAAAAAATAAAATAAAAAATTCAAAGATGATGGTATGCAAACAAAAAATAAATATTCAAGATGTTTTATTTTATTAAAAAGAAAAAAATTCTGTGTTATCTTCCAAAATTATCGAAATTAAATGAAAGAAAAGGATTTTTTTTTGCGTTTTGTTGTGTTTCGCGGATTGGTGTTAAAAATTTAAATTGACCGGCAAAATATGGTTCGCGTATAAATTGAGTTTTTAATGTAATTAAAATGGATTTTATTTCAATCAAATATTTTATTTATGCTGACCAAGGATGATTTTTATTTTTTTATTTTGCATTTGGCCTGAAACATTTGCAGTTGAAAGAAGCCGCACGCGCGCCGGAAATACTCACGCCTTAGAACTAAACATAATATTTTATTGGTATTTCTCACGTTGAAAAACTTTTTTTTTTAACGCTCCGGGGATATTTATTTTGACATTGAAAACTCTTTGCTTATTCGTTGTGCGTTGCGTTGTCAATTTGTACATATTTAAAAAAAAAAAAAAAAAAAAATGAAAATTTAACACGACAGCCAACGGTAATATGTTAAGATAATTTGTTCAATGCTGGAAACCATTTTGAATTGATTATGGTGTATATGTACTTCATTTTTGATTTGGACGTTAGTTATACCTGAATAATATACAGGATGACATAAAGTAATTTTTCTCCGTCATTTCATCCCGATTGATTATTGATTGAGGCAAATATCTAAAAGTAATTATAACTTGTAATTATCTGTGTGCACATCCACACAAAATGGATGGATGTTGAAAAACTATTTCTGTTTATTATCTTGGCAGTATTATCAATATTCTCTCTCTATATATACATGTGTATATAATACAAAAAGCATGAAATTTATCTTTAATTTATCATAATTCACAATAAAAAATAAATAATAATTTTTTATCGTCATTTGAGAAGTAAATATATGTATGTACGCTCGATGAGAGGGATTTAATAATATATAATTGAATAAAAATATAAAAAGAAAATTTAAATTGTTGTGTGAAATGAAATAATATTGAATATTCAACCCACAATTTCTTATGATCATGATTATGATCATTATACACGAGGGGAGGATGCATTTAATTTTCTATTTTTGTTTCTTCAATATTAAATTATGTTCTTGAATACTAAAAAAATACTTTGAACGGAAGAAATACATAAAAAAAACTAAACAAGATTGACAGTTTGGTTTGATTTGTTGTTTTTAATAGGTGACAGATTTCAAATAAAATATAATTGATGTCAAATTTTCCTGTTTAGATTAGAAATTTATACAAACTACACGTGTGACAAAAAAATGTTATTGACGTGACATAAATTTGTCATACTTATGACAAATTTATATTTCCTTCATTAAAAATTCAAAAAATGATTTTCGTACCGATGGTTCCCATACATCTCTCCCTAAAACACACCAAAAAAAAAAAAAAAAATCCAATTTATTTATTTTTAACTCATCTTGTGTTAAATTTTTCACTTCTTCTTGTTAATGGTTTCGATTTTCTTGTGTAATTTTTCTCGCACGATGATGTACCCTATCTCTTGTATTTGTTATTTATTTTTCAATTTCGTTTCGAAGATTAAGAATTGATTATTTACTTTTAATTCTTTCTAGTTAAAAACAAAACAAAAAAAAAAGTGTTTTGTGTTTTATGTTGTATCCAATTCTTTTCTCAAAAATTGTGTTTAGTTAAATGATCTGTTTACTGTAAGCAAACACTTATTTAACAAACAAAAAAGAAAAAAAAAGCGTATTTTGTGTTGTCCTGTGCGCGATAAAACATCACGATTTTTATGTGTGTGTGTTCGTTTCTAGTGGTGTACGGTTGTACTTTATGTTTTCCACAACAATTGTAATTAGTGTTCTGCACAGGAACGATCCCGCGACGATCAAAGCTCGCACAATAAACAATAAGTCAATAAATAACGATATTTTAAAATAATTCAACTTCCTTTTTTTTTTTGTTTTTTTGTGTTTTAACAGAATATGTCTGTCTATCTGATAATCTACTTTCACTTTTATTTACTTCAACATATTTTGAAAATAAATAAATTTAAATTTGTAATGTATATATTTTGTAATACAATTTTGTTTTACATGATCATATATCAAAAATATAAATTGATCAATTGATTATTTATAATATTGAAATGCAGCAAAAATATTAACACATTTTTTTCATTACATGGTCACATATACACTGCTGTCGTTACACTGGTTTAGAGATCGTTTTAAGCGTAGCAGTAAAATAAAATTTAAATAATTGATTTTTGGTGATTCGTGGTATGGTGATATTTGATTTTTGATAAAGAAAACTAAAAATGTTATGTTCTCTGCGCGCAAAACCGGTTAATATTTATGACAGAATCGGTTGGAATTATATACAGTATATTGTATAGAAATCGAAAATTTCAATCACATAATTAAAATATTATTCGTTCGATCTTTGGTTCGCGGTCGTTTCTTATAAGATAAAATGTAGTAAGTGTTGTTGCAAATGTTAATTTTGTCACTATAAAAACGCGATATTTTCATCATAACAATATAAGCCAGATTTTAAGATGTCTAAATTAATTTTTACTTTGCATTTCAAATTTAATTCAACTAATTCAATATGTGTTGTCAAAATGAAGCATCCAAATCTACTGTTTAAACGTTGCAATTTACACTTTTGAAAATATCTTTCCGGTTTTTATTTGTATGCAATGCATGAAAAAGAATTAATTTTAAGCCGAATAGCTGGGATATGAGTTCATTTCCAAACAACAAAAAAATCAAGACATTTTTGAATTGCATTTTGTAAAACATTAAGAATTAGTCTTAATAATAATTATTTGTACCGCTTTATCAAATTTCTAACAAACACTCAACATTAAGGAGAAAACTAAATAGGGGCCCCCCTCCCGTTACCCTCACCCAGAAAACTTCTTCTGGTGCTGGATAGCTCAAATTTAGAGTCATCACTATCGGTACAAGAAAATTATTTTTTACTGTTCTATTCCTCATTTCTTGTGAGCTTATGCACAAAAAAAGTCAGATGAAATATTCAAATTTAAGTTGTCAGTGGATTGTTGAAAAAATGTGTACCTGATCAATTATGAGGTCGTGGTCTCAAACTTAAGGACAGTAGTGTATATAGAACATGTAAAATACAAAACAAATAACAAGTGACAACCCCATCAGACAATCATAACACGTGGAGCATTTTTTGTTTTTATTTATAGTTGGGATAGAAAGAAATTCAGCACATTTAGGAAATTTAGTAATTTGGAAACATATAAATAAAAGAAATTTTGGGAATATTGATATTTAGAAATGTTTAAATTTAATTATTTTGAATTTTGTATTAAATTTTTGAGGTTGTGGTGTAAAGTGGAAATATGTTATAAAAGTAAGGAATTTTTTAATTTCATTAATAATTGGATTAATGTTGACAATTTGAATTCTACAATCAAGTAATTAAGTAAATTTTCAAAATTTAAAATTCTGTTATAGGAATTTGACAGAATATTTTCTGAAGCGTGCTACAAATATGCTGGTGAATTTAATGTAATTTTGACTGCAAATCCATCCCAAATCGGATTTCATTAAAGTATCTATTTTACTTCGTTGAATTAAAACTGAGCTTAGGATTTTAGCTATACAAATTTGATATAGGCCTAGGGTGATCCGAGGTACGTTCATATTTCCCCGGCAGGTTCTTGGTTTTTTAAATTTTACTCGACGATTTTTTTTCTATAAAGTTCGGGTTTTTGGGGATAAGGTTTAATTACGATTTTTTAAAATAAAATTTAAACAAAACGTAGAAACAAATTACTGAATTTCCTCTATATTTCGAAAACAATTTGCGCATTTAAAGGGGTTAGTAAGCATTTACAGTTTTTTAGAAAATCTATAAGTGGCTGAAAAGCACATGGAACCCGTTTATTTGTTGCATGTTATTTCATCTCACGTCACCAAACTCTACTTGAACGTTGGATTTTTTACAACCAACATTTTGTCTTTATAAACTTCTTTTGATTGATTGAACGACAAAGACACTGTGTGTATTTATTACATAACCATCAAAAACATTTTTTCTTTACACAAATCACTCACAGTGTATTCAGTATGGGGTAATACGCATCATGCTATTATGACGATCGTTTTAATTTTTTTGTTCGATCCAAAAACACTTCCAGCAACTCCCCAAAACCAAGTTCATCGTTTTGTATATACATATAAATAAATAATTTAACATAAATCAAAGTCATTTGAATTAAAAAACAAAAAAAAAGTATTGTCAATAATCGATCATTGGATATAAAATGGAAAACAAAATTAAATTCAAGGCGAAACGCTTAATATCTCCAAAGAGTACTTAACCCCCTATTGATTAACAAACAAAAACAGATTTTTTGTTGATAGATTATAGATTTAAATAACTCTTAAATTATTTAATAAAAAATACCGCGCGAACAATGTTTTTTTTTTTTTGTGTAGAGTATAAATTGTTACATCCTTTTTTGTGTTTGTGCGCGATTTTTGAGGTTTGCATGCATCAAACGCCAAAAAAAATTTTATGTGCTGCAGTAAGAAAAATTAAGTATCAAGATTATTATTTATGGGTTCCCATTATTTATTGAGATATTTATAAAAATATTTAAGGAAAAAAAAATCGAAATTCTAAGCGCCCTAGGCTTCCACATTTTTATTTGTTGTAAAGATCTTTTATCTTAATTTCGTTGGTTCTGTTGTATATATGTATGTAGGTATACATACATACATAAGTATATTACATAAAGTTAAATCTATAAAATGTTGTTAAAATATTTTTTGCATATAAACAACAGACAACTTAACAAAAAAATAAAATTAAGAATATCGATCTCAAGCAATAACATTTTTTGGTATTTCATGAAAACCACATACAATTTGTAACAACGTTTATGGTGGTGAACTGTAAGGAAAATTTGTACTTAAAATAAATGGTTTATTGCTTCTAGGCGCAAAAAAAAAAAATTAAAATTGAAAACTAAAACAAAGAAAAAAGATTACCACACCCAGATTGTATATGGCATTGGGGGAGGGGAGGAAGGGGGCGAACTGAACACTAACTAATATACAAAATCTTTATGTGAAAATTATCCAAAACTGTCAAACAAATTACAATTCATTCTATTTCGATTATTTGTAAGAATATTATAGTAGAACTGAAAAATCCTGAATATATATAAGTTATTGACCTTTTTTGTTGGTTTTATATTTCTGAAAGAAAAGTTGTATCAATTGAAAAACGTCCAACAACAAATATGTATACAAAAAAAAAAAAATAAAGAAACTTAATAAAAAAAAAAAGAGGTCGATCATTGTATAACCGATAACAAAACAAAAAATTATTTTAAGAAATATTTTTTCTTTAGCAATTCTTCCATTATCCTTTTGTTAAGCTTGAATTTGTATATGGCTGTGTGTGTATGTGCACGTGTGCTTGGAAAATATATCTACTGATAAATTTTAATTCAACATGAAAGAAAATATTATCACGTGCTACGTTAGTTGCATAGCATGTGACATGTCAATCGAAACGATTAATCAAACAAATACAAATTTCCTTGTTGTGTCATATTTATGCCAGCTCCTTATGTATGTACATATACATGTATATATATGTATATATATATATATATATATATATATATATATATATATATATATATATATATATATATATATATATATATAAGGAAATAAAATAACACAAAATCTTTATTAAGAAACAGTTTTTTATTCAAATGTCGTAATCAATATTCAGAACTGAGTATATGAATGAATTAATATTAATATGTTACACACTAAAAAGAGTTTCAATCACTTGTATTTGAGCGCACATACGCGATATCATCGATCGATAATGTCAGCAAAAAAAAAAAAATTAAAAAAGGGTGGTAAATCACCGAGCACAATACACAAACGAATATCTTACATAATCCATAAAAGGCATCACCCATTGAAACATTTTTGTAAGTTTGTTTTTTTTTTTTTTTTTTTTTTTTGGTTAATTCAATTGAAATCGTCCTCGATCTTTTTATTTATTTTTGGTTTGTTATGGTTTACATTTGTCTTCTTAAAAATGTTTTGTTGTTGGAACGCGAAAAAAATCGCCAAATCAAAATCAAAACACAACAATATATTTCTTAAAGAAAATTTTTTGTGTTGTGTGCGCTTCTTTTTTGTTTTTTTTTTTTTTTTTTTTTTTTTTTTGAGGAAATGACTCAAACAGAAAACAGAAATCAAAATACGGAAAAAAAATATTTACATAAAATTTGGGTTATATGTCATGTCAAGATTTAAGATTGTAAATTTTACTTTTGGTACACAACTCAAGTTTTTTAGTCTTCACAAAGAGAGCGAGAGAGATGACAAAGTGCGGTAAAAGCACAAGTGTGTTTTTTTTTTGTTTGGTAGTATTCTTTTTTTGTTGATAAATTACCGCGCGCGTATAAACAACGATATCCATTGCACACAAACACACAAAATGAATGGTTTAACCTCAACACCGTAAACGCTCGCAGGATGAACTCAACAAGATAACGTGCACACGAAATATGTAATAAATAAGAAAAATAAGTAGGTTATTGGAAAATAATTAATTGCTCGCAAACCCTTAAAATATATTTATATAAAATATCGTGATATTTCCAAAACTTAAATTTTATATTTAACCTTTCTCTTACATATATATTTTATATAATTTGATTAAAACCAAACAAACATGATTTTTTTCCATTTAACAAACTCTCAACCGATACAACCGATAAATAAAAGATATATTTCCAACCCACACTTACATGAATTGGACGCCAATGTAATCAGAAAAAAAAAATTCAATCCAGCCAAAAATACGAAAAAAAAAATTGTACTGAAAACGACATATACAGATTCACACAGAATATCAAAAAAATAAAATAAAATATTGAACATCCTCTTGTGGATAAACAAATATGTACCCAAATGTATCCAAAATAAAAGCAAACAAGACTGAAAAGCGCACGCATTCATATTTCGATAAAAAAACCTGGTGCATTAAGAACCTAAGAAACCAAAAAATACCTTAAAGATGAAATGATTTAATAAATTATAAAAAAAAAATTAACATACAACTGTACACAATACCGCGAGATCTTATTTGTTTCATACTCATACATAAAGTGTACGTAAATCGATCTTCTTCAATACATTTCAAGCTAATTGATGAATTCAATTTTATTTATTAGTTATTGGTTCCTTTTGAACAATTTTAATTACCGCACGCTGGAAGATCAATATAACGATAATGAGGGAGTGTCACATTTTGGTTAAAATAGTGCCAAATAGGTTATTTTAACGTTAAAAGCATTTTAATCGGTTGTTTGTTGCACAAAAACATTTTTCGTTATTGTTCAAATTAAAAACAAAAAAAAAAAAAAAAGTCGTGTGACATAAAAGAAAAGATTTTTTTTTTTCGCTGTGTATGTCTTTTATGTACATATATCGATAAATCCTTTAAGCAAAAAGCTACATATATACCTACCTACCAACAAAACTTTATATTTACAAAAAAAAAAAAACTTCGATTAAAAGTTGTTTTATTGAAACCAAAAATCCTCCTTGTAGTTTTCGATTTTATTTTATTTTTAATTTTGTTTTTGTCATAAGACAAGGCCGAAAATAATGAGGAATTCCGTATCAATTATCCATGAGGTATACTAATGCGCTTTCAGTGTAGTCAACAGATATGAAGAAGATACGGTAATTTTTTTTTTATTTTTATTTATTCTTTATGCCGGTCAATATTCACATCGAATTGGATAAAATACAACAACAACAAATTACAAACTAAAATAAAACAATAAAACAAAGACACACACTTTAAACATAAAAAAACTTAAGAGATATGAGAAATGTGAAAGATGGCAACGCATGTAATACAACGAAAGTCGAAAAATCGCACAACAAGAAGGATTTAAATTTTAATTCTGTGTTCTAAATTGGAATTCTTATTGTTTGTTGCGATTGATGCGAACCTTTATATTCGGGACATTGACTTTGCTATTATACAAGATTTATGTATCACCCGGTTCACAAAACCAATTTTTTTTTTAAAGATTGATGAATAGAATCGGGTAACGGTGAATGTGGATTCTAAAAAATATATAGAACATAAGAATCTTACATATTCTTTTCTACATACATAATCAATTACATCTTTGTATCTTCTAAGAGAAAGAAAATCACGAAGACGTATTTTTTTCCGTTTTGATTAATGATTTCTCGTTCTCAATCAAAACTATTGAATTTATTTAATTTTTGGTAGTTAGTAAATCGTTGACTTGTACACATGTAATATATATATATATATAAGTATATATATACTAATATAAACATATATATATATATATATATATATATATATATATATATATATATATATATATATATATATATATATTCTAAAAATTTTGATTTGGCGCCAGGCTACAATTTTCATAATTAAATTAATTTAATATAATCAGGTGATTTCTGTCTGTGTCTGGATTTTATAATTAAATATAACCCACTCACACTCAACTTAGAAAGCTCACACTATAAATAAATATTATGATAGATTTACTCATATCATAATTTAACAACTAATAAAAAATAAAAAATAAAAATAATAATTGTATAATAAATAAAAATATAAAAATCGTGAAACATTTTAATGATTTAGATTAACGAAAAAAACTAAAAAACTAAAAATAAAAAATAAATTTAATACCAATATATTATTATAACCTTCAATACCTATTTTCTTTATTTTTTATTACTATATAAACAAACATTATCTCTATTTGTTTATAATTAATTATTTAATATTTCAGTTTTATTATTATTTTGTATACTTATACAATTACAAGCAAATAAATTAATAAAGCAATTTTATTTATTATACCTAACAAATTGAATGATTGATGGTCTCACAAAAAGATGATCTAATAGTTAGGGAATTAATAAAACAAAAAAAAAAAAAAAAAATATTTATAAAATTTAAATTAGTGTCGGTTTCTTATTTATTTGTTTTAACTTTATTCTTTTAATGTACTCGTCGTCGTATTTCATATAAAAATGAAATTAAATTCAACTACTTAAGATAATACAAAATTTTTAAAGATTTAAAATTATTTTGGATTTAATGTTGGTTTGGTTTAAGGTAATTGACTTGACGTCGTGGTTTGTTAATGTTGGGATTGTGTAAAAGTTTTTTGAATAACGAACATATAAATAAATTAGTTGTGTTTCACCTAAAAGCTCGTTTGGTAAAGTTCAACCTTGAGGTTGAAAAGCGTTACATATATTACTGCATCATTAAAAGCTTATCAAAAAAAAAACTATTGCATGGAGCTTTTAAATTGAAATTTAATACAGCTAAAATTAATAAATTTTCGATTAATTTTTAAGCCCCTATAATAGAAAAAATACCGAAGGTAATAAAGACTTACAACGCAACCAGATAAAATTAAATTATAAATCTTAAATTTTTCTTTGGTTAAATAAAAAAATATCGAACATACAGACACATACGCTTAATATTATTATACCACACTGGGTGAATTTTATATTGTACAATTTTTTTTTTTGTATATTTCAATAAAAATAAAAATTAATATAAATTAATCTTGGTAATTTATTTTTTTGTATTTCAATATATGTACAAGAAAAAAAAAAAAAATTTTAATTTTCATCTTAAAAAAAATTGATAAGATTTAAGGTAAACATTTTTTCGATGGTGGGAGAATGAATAAAGTGCTTCATTTTTCACAGACAGACGGACATAAAGGAAGATATAGTTGTGTATACAATAATATAAAAAATAATAAATATTTAATTTTATTATAACTATTAATATCCTTCTAAAATCAATTAAGTTTAAGATAAAATGTCTTTGAAAATTTATTTTGTTTTGCGCGGCCGAGATTAATACAATAAATAAAAATAGAATTTATTATTATTTATTTTAAATAAATTTTAATTGTTCTATATATTGTATTTATATTATCTAAAATATATACATATATATATTGTATGTATGTACGTATGGAAATATGAGACGTAAGCTGTTTTGAATATTTATCAGAATTCTGCTTCTACTTATTTTATATTTTTAATTTAAATTTATTACAAATGAAATAATATTATCATTGTTTTTATCTAAAAGTGACAATAATCGTTTGTTTGAATTATTTATTTTATTTATTTATTTATTGTGTATATGAAAGACAAACTATAGCTATACATATTATATGTACACATATTGGCTTTAGGGGGTAATCATGAAATTTTACTTTCTAACTTTACAGAAATTTGAATATTTATTGTCAAGATTCGGCATTTACATAAATCCAATTAGGGTTATTATGCAACTAATAGTTTGGGCCTTTACAAACATATAATAAATACTTGATGTATATGATTCATGTAACCGACCAATTCACATGCATGCACTAAATAACTAGATTATTTGTCGGTTTGTGTACGATGTGCAAAATGTATACATACAATGCAAATTATAAAACTTGGAAAAAGCAAATATTTAATGTTTATAAATTACAAAAATAAATAAAGCCCCTTTTATCGGTTTTGTTTGCCGTCTTAAGATAAAATTCAATTTAAAAATCACATTTTTTAGAGACTTAACTAAGTTTAAACCTTTGTATTTATATTCCCACCGAAAACAAATTATTATTGATTAATTGATGTGAGTGCGTTCTAATCAAATTTTTTGAAGCAACCATGTAAGAAAGTGTTTGTGCATTGTTACTGACCATGATGATTATCGGCGCGGTCTTCATAATTTATTAAAACCACGTATTTTTATTTTGGAAAATTTAAAATTCTAATTAAAACAGCCTTTAAAATTTTTTCACGATTTTTGTTTCTGTAGTTCAAAAGGATATTATGAACGTACAATATACAACAAATAAAAAGATGGAACAAACCAAACCAAACCAAACCAAAAAAAAACAAAAAATTATGATCGATTTTTTAGAGTATTTCGAATTCAACAAAAATAACATTTTTTAAATATTTTCAAATATTCTGAGAATTGATAATTTTCAATAATTTTTTTTTTGTTTTACGTTTAAATGATCATGATGATGATTATTATATGATGATTATTGAAAAGAATTGAAGGAATGGTTTAAATTCTTTTCGTTGAGGAATTTTTGATTACTTTTATGATTCTTATGATTTTATAAATCGTTTATCAGACAAAAAATAAACGTAAACGAAATAATGTTTGGTATTCATTAAAATTGTTGTAGCTAAATATCGTGAGTTAATGGCGTCGCAAAATAACTAGTCCATTGCGTAATATAACCCAAAACAAATGTACTTCTAATAAAACAATTTAAATTAAATTAAAAAAAAAACAAAAAACTAAATACATTTTTAGCTTTTCATAATCCATCATCATCACCATCAAATTCGTGGCAAACCACCAAAAAAATAAACAAAAATTTATATCTTAAAATCTACTATCACTTTTATTTATGTTTTACACATAGACACACACACACACACACACACACACAAATTATTGATCTTTTCCCGATTAAACTTTCTAAGCGCGCCTTGTTGTGTGCGTTGCGCTAAAAAAGGGTGTGTGTTTTTAACGTAGTTTTTTTTTGGACACACAGCCGTATTATATAGATGAAGAAATCAAGAAAATCTTCAACATTTTAAAATTTTTTATTTTAATTTTATATAACGCGAAACAGGAATTATTTATAATGAAAGAAAATTGTGTATAGTGTGTGTTGTTAGCATGTTTCAATATTTTTATTATATCCATTTACTTGTTTATTAAATAGAGTAACAATTGTAATGCAATTTGATTGAAACAGAAAAATATTTTAAGAAAAATGATTTTAATGACATCAAAAAGGGTTCGTCGCTTCAAGTCTTTTGTATATAAATCCTATCAAGATAAATAAATAAAATTTAAATAAATACTTTAATTATATATGTAAATATATATAATAAATAAACATGTCATTATACCATCCTAAGAGAAGGGAAGAAGAGTAAAAAAAAGTCGTATAAAATATTGCACGTACACGATGTGGGATGATCGCAGACAAACCCAATTTTTGTTTTGTTAAATATTTCTAGTAAAAATTCATGTGAGATGTGAATGTAAATAATACATTTGGATATGTTAATTACTTGTGATGAGCAAGGGTTAAAATTCATTTCTACAGCTTCGATCTGTTTTTTTCCCCAAAAATACCAAAAAGGTTTTTTTTCACGAAATTAACAGCAATTACAAGAGAGAGTTCGAACCCCTCAACTTTTTATTAATTATTTAATTAAAAAAAATTTTTTTATCTAATTTTGAACTTATTAGCATGCCCAATGAACGTGCGTTAAAATTCTTAATCTCTAAATTTTGGATTACCCCGTATCGGTGTCTTGATACGAGTATTTTTGTTTGATTTAATACTGATATACTGGATTTTTGTTTTAAAACAATCATCTTCAAAATGCTCAGTCTCAGTAACGATTTTCCGTTGCTTTTACAACGAACTTTTAATCAAACTTTTTTCAACTATACAATACTGCTAATAGTTACGGACTTCATCCCTCATAATCTAATAATTTCTATTTGAAAAAATAGATTTGTCTCATTTCAGGAGGATATTCTAGGTTTTCGAGATTAATCGAGTTTGTTAGATAGTTTATCAAGTTTATACGATTTCCCGGTAATGACAAACTTTTCGAGCCTCAGTGCCCGCTTCAGACCTACATATAAGCACAGTGGCTATGTTTGTTGAAGCGCCCAGGCTGTTCATAGAGGACCTGGCAAACCGACCGAGTAGCAAAATAAAGTTCTATCTTACAGGGATCTTGAGCTGTGACCCAATTCTCGTGTAATACGATTTACTAGTCAAAATAATGGCCGACTACGGGAATAATTTAATTTACATGAATAAGAGATGCAATGGTATAATCGTGGTGTTCGTAAAGTTAAAGACTCGCCTTAATAAAAATACCGATACCATTCTGTTTTGTATGAGATTAGCAAAACCTAACAAAATTTATAAACTTTACTGATGATGAAGGACAATTAATCTGCTTTAATCTGAGATTCTTAGATATTTATTTTCGAAGTGCTATCTGCCTGTCTATGTCCTCTGTACAGCCGAGATGATTAAACTAGTAGAACTGAAACTTCACATACAAGCTATTTTTCATAAATTTGGAGATGCCAGTGAATTTTTGTGAAAATCGGCCAACCGGGAGTGGCACGTTCCATGGCCACAAAATTTATTTTGCAAATATCTTAATGCAAATCTTATATTAGATATCGAAAGACGATTAAGCATTAAATGTTAAAAATAAAAATATTTGCAAGTAAATTTGCTGTCTTTTGTATGAAATGTTTACGAAAGTGAAAAGATAAAAGTAATCGAAGGGATAAAAATAGTTCTACACGCTGTGGAGCAAATTCAATGGACACTGCTATTGCGCAAGATTGCAGCTGCGCCTTTTTGTAGATCGCTATTGTTTTTAAGTGCCATTGGCATTGCCGAGGTTTTACGCAATTTAAAGATAATTTTGCCTCAATCGCTTTCTAATTAGTATCATTACATGAATGGCATACAATCCTGCATAGGATGTGTTTGATTTTTATTTTCTCTTTCTGGCGTATTTTACTATTCAGTAAAATTTTCTCATGGAATAGCACCATGAATATATACAGCCTTGGCCGAAAGTATTGATCACCCATGATATCTTCCAGTTTTTTGGAGAGTATCAAATTGAAATAAATTGAAACCATTTTTACAGATTAATATTATTATGTATTCATAAAAAATCAATATTTTGTGGTTGGCGAGAGTTCGTCGAAGAGGATAGACGTGTTTTTTTCTATCCTCTTCAAAAATTTAATTTAATTTAATTTAATTTTATTTTTTTTATTTTTTGGGATTGGTGAAAATGTTTTGTGAAAATACTATATTTTGTGCTTTTTGTAAAAAAAAAGTGTTCTAGTTTATGTGTTAGTGATATTTATAGAATAAAATAGTGGATTAATTCATTTACAGTGTTTTTTTTATGTGTTGTGCCAATCAATTAATAAAATTGTGTTAATTTAGTGTTTTTAGAACATTTGACACACGAGACAAGATTCTCGTGTTAAAATTAACATAACTGTACCACTCAGGAATCGTTATAGCCAGGTAATCCCACGCCATATGCGCTTGTATGTGGTAGTGGAAATAATTATTAATTATATTGATTTTGTACCGTTGGATGTATATTTGCAATTGATGAGTGTGTAAATAAATATTTAATTTTGTATTGCTGATGAATTTCCGTTGCTTTTGTCCGTATACTTAAACAAACACATTTAAATGCGGCCCTATTTGTATGCAAAGTTTTTCGTTTACTATGTAACGGGATCGAGCGCAACCGTTTTGTTATTGTTTTTGGCATGGACTGAAAACAATTTTAGTAAATGAAAGGGGTTGATAAAATTTATATTTTATATTTTATCAAAAGTCAAGACATAAATTTGATGCTATTTCTTTTCACTTTTACTTCACAATGGTAGGAAAAGCGAACCGAACTAAAAAAGTCTAACCGATTAAAATACTAAGGCTGGAGTCCAATTGACGACTTATTTCAAATAAGTCGACTTATTTGACTTATTCAAAATGGCGGCATGAAATAAGTCATTTGGGGGTCCAATTCAAATCGAGACTTATTTGAACTTAATTGACATTTGATATTTCTTATTATTAGTGTTTTTTTTTATTGTATACAGAAATATAAATTATAAATTTACGTGGAAAAATACTAAAAATGGAATAAATACAATGATGTACTATAAAATACTAAAATGGAAAATCATCGGCGTCAAATGATGTTATTGGCTATTTTAGTCAACAGGAATATTAGGCTATATTCCAAAATTTTACAACATGACACAGAAATACTGAAGTATTTGGAAACGCGTCTGATGCGAAGAGTATGTATTTAAAGCATTTATTGTTTGAACCGTATTTTGTCTAATCCATATCTTGTTTAGAATTTGAAATATTGTACACATTTGCGAATTAATTATAGTACGTTTAAAAAAGTTCTAGAATTCGTACCAGATAAATGTTCCGGCCATCAAAAGGAAATAGAACTTATAATGTTTCTATTTTGGCTAGCTTGCGGAACAAGTTACAGGGTATTATCTGTTGCTATGAACGTACCAAAGACGACATCGATCAGAATATGCCACAAATATTTGAATAATTTTCAAAAACTTTTAAATAAAGTTATTAATTTACCGACTCACGAACAACTGGAAGGGATAGGTAATGCGTTTGCTTTACGGGCAACGTCGGTTGCATTCAACAAGGCAGTTGGTGCAATAGACGGGACGCATGTGAAAATCAAATGTCCAGTTGGATATCATGACGAATATATTAATAGAATGTTAGACTATTCTATTCAGGTTCAAGGTGAGAATTTAATTTGTTGACCCAAACTTGTTTAAATGATTTACTTAAATTTTTTTTAGCTGTATGTGACCATAAAAGAAGATTTATCAGGATTATATGATCAACGGGTATTAAGGAATAGCAACATCTTTAAATTTGCAAAGTACCCTCCCAGTGGATATTATTTACTTGGAGATAGTGGCTACAAATGCTCGGTTAATCCGATTACAATCATGACACCATATAAAGGAAGTAACCTCACCGACGCCCAACTTAAATACAACTATCTACATAGCAAGGCGACGATCGCAATAGAGCAAGCGTTCGGTATGTTAAAAACGAGGTGGAGATGTATTTTCCTTAGAAGTCTGGAGCTTTCAATTGAGAGAAATTGTAAAGTAATAGCTGCATGCTGTATTTTGCACAATGTGTGTATTGTCATGAACGACGTTTTACCGAACGAAATCACGCTAGAAGAAGAGGAATATCATAATGTAACGAATATTGCAGAATCAGCTATTCACTTCAGAGACAATATATGTGCCTCAATTTCCTCATAAAAAACAATTTATTTTTATTAATATAAATAAACGTTTTATTTCATCACATAATTCAGTTTTTTTATTAAATTCATTATTTGCTAGTACTTGAACATTTTGTATTTATTCCGAGTCAGAATCGGATAAAGCAGCATCCGGGAAATATGTTTTACATATTTTGTTAACCATTTTATTATTTTTGTGAATTTCTTTAAATATTTTCTCGTCTCTGTCCTTCATGTACTCTAAAAAAGCATATTTGGCTTCATGAAAAGCGGAGTATGATGGTATATATTTCCTTGGTAAGGGAGAGTTATGGTGTCATGTTGCAACATGGGTATAGTGGTGTGGTATTCGCATTTATAATACGGGAGACTTGCTTAATGCTTGATCGTACATCGCAATCAATCAATCAATCAATCAAATAAAAAATCAATATTTTGTAGGCTCACCCTTTACCATAATTACGACAGAAATTCTTTTCGGCATAGAGCTGATAAGTTTTTTACACTCTTCAGGACGTATAGAGTTTCATTCTTGGCGCAGGCGTCATTTTTAGCTCCTCTTTTGTCTTTATTTTGTGGCGCCTTTCAATAAGCCCCATAAAATGTTCTATGGGGTTTAGGTCCGGGGACTGGGCTGGCCACTCCAGAAGATCAATGCCTTTTTCTCGAAACCATGCCATTGTGCGAGCAGTTTTGTGACATGGCGCGCTATCTTGCTAGAAATTAACGCCAGCCATGTTCGTTTCACCAAAAAGTGTTGAAAATTAGGGCAACAACGCAGATTCAAGGACGTTTATATATTTTAAAGAGTTCATGTGGCCCTCACACACGAACATTTCGCCAACTCCAGAAAGAATCATGCTGCCCCAGACCATTATGCTGCCTCCGCCGTGTTATACGGTTGGTACCACACACTCTGGGCTAAATTCTTCGCCGACGTGGCGACTCACAAACGTCACACCAGGAGTACCAAAAATCTGAAATAAAGAAAGAATATAAAGACTTCGAAAAACTAAAATATTTGTATCCAAAAATTTTATTTTAAAATCATATTGTTTAATTTTAATAGGGCATAAAATTGACTACCTTACCTGAAAGTTTGATTCGTCTGACCAAACGATATTTGACCAATCTTCTTCGGTTAAACTTTGGTATTTTTGGGCCCATTTATACCGAGCTTTCTTGTTGTTTTCGGCGACCCACGGTTTCTTCCTGGCTTTACAGCCTCTCAGACCAGCTTCCTGAAGCCTTCTACGAGTGGTTCGAGAAGAAATTGTTTTTTTAATTTTTACTGACCACTCAGCATTAAGGTCTGAAGAAGTTATTTTTCTAAATTTCAATGACTCTCTCACAAGATTTCGGTCCTCACGATCTGTGGTGATGCTTTTGCGTCCGGTCCTGTGCCTATTACTATGTGATCCAGTTGCGGAAAATCGCTCAATAGCATATTGCACAGATCGGCGTGAAAATTTCACAGTTTTAGAAATGTCTACCTGTGATTTCGGTTGCTCATGCAGAAGCTGTATCTGCACACGTTGCTCTGAACTAAGTTCATTTTTTTTTTTTTTGACATATTAAGATAATATCACTTTAGATCACTGGATGTGTTTACAATAAGCGAAAGTAGCGAACTGATAAATAAATACAGAAATGGTAAAATGACAAATTTTATTGCACCAGATGTTTTATTGCCAACAGCTGTGTAAGTCATTTTTTAAACAGTTTTAGATGCTGAAAAAAATCATCCTCCCACAAAATGGTTTGTTTTCTGATATAGTTATCGTCTACGTGCGAAATTTGTAGGGTGCTCAATACTTTTGGCCAAGGCTGTATTTATAAATATTAATAATTACCTAACATGCTAATATTATAATAAGCGTGTTCCATTGGCGTGAGCAAACTACTCACAAGTACTTATATCTACTCGCAACTATACTCATGCTCAAATGATGGTATAGTTGTTAGGTGTAGTTACGCATAAAATTAACGGCAGCGAAATGTTAGTTTCAAAAGTTCCAATAGGTGGATCAATTTTGGTTGTGTGAAATATAATTTTTTAACCCTAATCCAACCAAGGTGTGCCTTTTGGCTCATTTGATAAATGCATCGAATTTCAAAATAATGTTAATTAAATTATAAACTTCTATGTTTTTTTTTTTTTGAAACATTTCCATACAACGTATGTACTTGCCATCCTTACTGAAATAACAAAAATATTTTGGTTAGATTAGGGTTAAAAACAAAAAATTTTTGTTTATGTTTGTGATACGATGCGGCAATTTTTAAATCGCAAAAATATTTCGTTTATTTCATTGTTTAATTACGTACATATTATTATTAATTATTATTAATAGAGCAACGTATTTTTTATTAAAATCTAGCAGTTTTATTTAAATTGAGGTTATGTTTTACTACTGTCACAAAAATTTGCGTTCCATTGGACATTTACTCACAAGTACTTGGCAGTAGCAAATTGTTCCCAATGGAACAAAAGAATTTAAAATTTAACATTTGGAAATAGCGTCTGACTAAGGTCACCCTTAATCCTTGATAATTGCATAGAAGGAAACATTAAAGGCAGGAGAGATATGAAATTTATATCTGGAAAATGTTTTTGGTGAAATATTTCGAAAAATGGTCCTGTGAAAGGAAATACAAATTTGCCAAGTAGTTGATATTTAGACGAATTTAATTTTCAAACAGTTTATGATTGTGACATTTGTTCTCAGTCTATTGCTGTTTTGATAGATTACAGTGATAACGATCATGACACAGTTTTGGAGAGAATATTTTACACACGGAAAACGTGTTTTTGGAATCAAATCCAGCCAATAAGGCTAAAATGATCTTCGCAGCGTTTAAAAGACCTCTTCGGTTTGTTTTTATTCAGTTTCTGTTGGATTAGCCTCTTTTGGTTTAAATTCTAATGTGAAAAGATTTCCATTTTTTCATGTGGTGGTAGTCAATGTGTTAAACGAATTTTAAAAGAGCGAAAAAAATGAAAGAATCGATCTACCGAATAGAATATACTTTTTTGCATAGAATTTTAACGTACACATTTTATTAAGGGTGCAAAATTGCTTTGATATATTTTTGGGGCAATATCGAGAATTGAGTTCGTAAACGAAAAAATATTTATTTTTATATTCTCTTGTTTCACTCTTCCCTTTATTTGAATATAATAGCACATACTTTTGAATTGGCCGAGCAGAGAATCATCATCATAATATTTCTTATGCTCCACTCACTATTCAGAACGATCTGTTGTAAAAAATCATTATTCGATCAGTAAAGAGCGACTAATAAAAATGAATTTGAAGAGAGGGATTTAAATAGAATTTTAAAATGTAATTTGAATTGTTCCTCATTTTATTTCGAAAGATTGGATTGATATTTACGTGGTTTGCCCTTTTATTTTTGTTTAAATACTTCGGAAATTGAAATTTAATTAATGCAACAAACACCATTCATATTATGTAGATTATGTATATACATATTGTATACATAATTTAAATGCCAAGAATTTCTTATACAAAATAAAATGTTTCACCGTTTGATTTATTTAAAAAATATTTAAATATTCTTCACACCTTGTTCCCTTCTATCAGAAACAATCAAAATAGTAATAATAATAATAATTTCTAGTTTTTATTTTTATTTATTTATTAAGACAGACACATACATAAAATGTTAACGTTTTTGGAGTATTTTTTTTTTTGAAGGAAATTGATTCTCATTCTTTAAAAAGAAACAAGTCTTTAACAATTTTGTTGGTGTGTTTTCTTTATTTTGTTTTAATAAATATATTATTGGACGAGCAGCAATTAGCCAAACTTCTTACAAAAAAAAAAAAATGTTGCTGTATCTACTCACATGTGGTTTAAAAACGCTAAATTATTCAAGCCCCGCCTTTTCGTCATAAAAATAATTTTAACATTTCTTCTTTTATATACGCATTTTTGGTAAAATCGCGCTAATCTTTTCTCGAAAAAGTAAAGTGTAATCAAACTGCTTGCGACCGAAAAAAAACAAACAAAAAAATCATCGCGGCGACGATGGTAAATTTTTTTGTTTTCTTATCTTTAGAGTATTTTGATGATCATACCTATAATAATAATAATAATAATCATAATGATGACGATGCCGATGATGATGTTGATGATGATGACCAACCAAAATATGTATTAAATAATATGAGAGACAGAAGAAACGACATTTTTTCATCATATTAAGACAAGTTCTCATGTTTCTTCGTTTCGACGTTTTCTTCTGTGTACCTCTATGCACATGTGACATGGCTGACTAATATAAAAGAATTTAAATTTGGTTTTTAAAAATGGAAGATTTTGTAGTTTTCTTTTCAGTAATTAATTATAATTAAAGACTTTAATTGATAGTATTAATTATCAAAATTGAATTTTTTGACAATCAACACAAAAATTTAATTAGTTAAACAATATGCAAATATAAATATGTACATAAACCAATTATTCTTAAGCGCCATATCTTCATCGTCACGGTGTCTATATGTGTTATCTGTCATAATTGGTTTAAATCGCGCGCGGTATAAAATTTGAAGAGTTGTACAAAATGCGTAGGCGGGCGCATACAATTTATTGATTAAGATATAAAATCATCTTTATTTACCGGTCAATTCTGTGTAATTACTTAATTAGCTGTAGCTAATTATTCTCGCGAGATGTAAATTGATAAAATATATAAATATAAAAAACTTAAAATTTATACTGCTTCATTGTGGGCCGACGAAATCTTATAATATTGCTTTGAATTCCGGATTTTGTTTTGAATAAATTAGTATTTTATAACACACCGGTTATGACAACAAATTAATATTTCTTTTTTTCAATTCTTCTTATAAACACAAAATAGAGAAGCGCGGTAATAAGGTGTCATAGACTTGTTGAACCCCATTTTGGGCGCCAACCATGATATCTAGCACAATTTATTTACACAAAAAAAAAAAAAAAAATTACCTTTCATTTATAAAACATCATTATTACTGTAAATGAAATTGAGTTCAATACAATTCTGATTTTTAATCAAATTATTTATTAAAATTCACAAAGTCATCATTGGATTCCAAAAAATTGAAATGATATGAAATCTTCAATCAATATAACTGTTTAAGTATACGAAATGAAAATATTTGTTAATAATAATTTGACATTATTTTGATTGGGCGTCGATTTCACGATCTTTTTTGGAATAACCTTAAGTTAATAAAACGCAAATCATCGAAAACAGAACCTGTTTAATGATTAGCTTTTGATTGTTTCCTGAACTTAAATAAACGCTGCAAATTATAATCGCTAAATACTGGTAAAATTGAAACATTTTTTAACGATTTCAAGCCAATTTTATACACACTTTATCCCATAAAAAAATACAAATCTCATAAAAAATACTCGACCATGAAATATTTTTTAGTTGTACATAAACGTATGTAGCTAACTAGAGACGAAAAAAAGTTCGTAATGTCATAAGAAATTTGTCTCTTCACTCATGTACATTTATAATATGTAGAATTATTCGCAAGAAAAAAAAAACGCTTAAAATGTTAATTTCTACGAATTATCAAATAAGATGATACTTATAATTATGTACATATATACAACATAATATTATGAAAAAAGGGAAAAGGAATTAGAATCCATTAAATGAACGAAAAATAAAAAGTCATAAAATTCGGTCTGTGAACCAAACCACAATAACAAATTTTTCAAAGCTCGTAAAAAATAAGACATAAACATCCAGAAATGTCATATCTCTAAAAAACGAAAACGAAATAGGTGATCAAATGTACATCTCATAAAACGAAATATGTTTCGGTATTTAAACACTCTGGGCATTCGAGCTTAACCAACCATCCATTTTATTATTTTCGCGTAGGCATTGTGCACATAAAATCAGTTTTAGATAATGGCCGCGCGCACTTACTTTAACAAATATATCAATTACATTTCATCAATATCTCGGCTCTATATCTCTCTCCCCATACATAAACTGTAATTATCCAACTTTCAAAATAAAGTGTTAAACATGCAGTAAATTACGTGTACAAAGACTTGTTAGAAACAAAAAAAAAAAAAAAATGTTTATTAAAAACTATTTTTTATTTTATTTTATTTGTTTACATAACATTTTATAATACCAATTAATTTATAATGTAAGCACGAGAGATTTTCATATCTCTATGTACAAATGTGCGCGCGCGATGCCTCTTTGAATCGCGGAAATATCGTTATACTTTGATTACATTTCGAGATTAAGAAAAAAAAAAAATTAAAGTGTTTTATTACTATTATTACTACCTATCGTTTTATTTATTATTAAATTAAATATCATTTTACCAAATGTGATAGGTCTTTAATTTAATATGATTTATTATTTGCACAAAAAAACAAAAAAAAAAACTGAAAAGCGCACTCGTTTAAACATTTTAACTTTCTTAATCATATTATAATAAAATATTCAAATTTATAAACTGATCAAAATCAAATTGGGTGCTATATCTAACTGTGGTGTCAGTACGTTATGAAGAAATATAATTGAAAGTTTTGTAAAAGAGCGCGGGATATATATTGTTCTGTAATACAATATATCTCAAGAATTCAGAAATGGAAGAATTATTTTCAAGGTTTGGAAATTATTTCATATGTGAAAGGTATATTCACACCACCTCCACCAGATCTCTTGTTTGTGGTTGGTGTTCGAATCAACATAGACAATCATTGTCAAACTTCTTGAGCATAAAGTATTTTTCTGCGCAAAAAAAATCAATGAATCGGAAAAGTGTTGACTATTGGATCTACTATTCGACTAACACGAAAAAAAGGTAAAATTGATTGGTTTCCATAATTCCATTTCCGTACAAAAAGGACATTAAATTCTAAGATCCTTTTGAGTCTGGTATTCTTGAATTCAATCGAAAAAGCCGCGACCGACTTTTTATTGTAACCGTTTCATATCTGTTAGATTTTTTTGAACAATGTCTCGCAGATGCCGAACCGACATTGTTTGAAAGCTTTTCCATCACCCAAAATAGTTTAAAACTGAACTTAGGTTCGGCTAGCCAAAGTTGATTAATTATTGCTAATTGTTCTGATGACAAAACAACCTTCGGAAGTGTCACTGCTAATTTTACCACTATTATGAGCACCTCAGTTTTTATTGTTTCCAATCCAGCAAATTTCAAACCGATCTCTATATTAGCTAAATATCATCAAGAAATATTGTACGACAATATCGCGATTGGTAAAATTGACTGATTGATCTCTGAGGCAGTCAAGTGTGCTATCGTCGTCGTTGTTAAAGAAGAGTTTGCAGTTGTTGCTATTTTTCTTGTTCAGTTTTGCCTGCACCAAGTAGAGTGTTGTCCCTTCTAAAGACAAGTTTTATATTTTAAATTAGCCTTGCATCTTTGCGCAGACGCAATTTATACAAAAAAACGTTTCTCGACAGCAAAATTTCTCCCTCCTATATCATCATAACTTAAACTTAGAAATTTATCACACATGTAAATAGCACGCTCGATTGAATTTGTTTTTGTGTTTTGGTTGATGCGAGAACGACGGTTGATGGATATATACCCGCATGGTCAAAAACTTTATTACCCAAAACCTGCAAACAGAGTAGATATTCATCAGTTACCTCTGCAAGCAATCTTAGTTTCGAAATATTGCCTTGAATATTCGTTTGACCAAAGAATTGCCTAATAAGATTAGTTAGAATTTGCTACTTTTTGTCGTACCTCTGAAAAAATTTTACCCGTGCTCCTGCATATATACATCAGATACGTTTATGTGTTTTAAACATAATACAGCAGGATCGTCTTTACGCGACCCTTTCAGATACTTAAGTTTATTGATTCGAAAAGATTTTTAAATGAGGGAAAATCGACGAAATTTCCCGAAAATGTTGATATAGAAATTGAAGGTAGCCAAAACCTGCAAACACTATACATCTTCATTTTGAATAAAACTTTGAACATGAACGGTCGCTGTTCCTAACTGCTTACTGGCGGCTTGTGTAATCTCGATTTTTATAACGATTTTGAAGTAATTCCATTTCCATTTCCATTTGTTCGTCATTTTGAATGTTGAATGTTGTTACACCAAACCTTAGTGTCAATAATGTAATACAATAAATTTATCTGAAAATGGGTCATTTATCGCTCATTCTAGTGGTTCAAAAAGTGGTTTGTTGTTCTGTCCGATGTAAAGTCTTAAACAAGGTTTTACACAAAAACTGTAATGTTTCACCATTTTGATTCACTTTATTGTTGGTAAAATGGGGTTTTTGTTCTGTCAAATTTTGTTCACCAATTGTTTTAACTACGGTGGATTTTACGGCCAAAAATACGGATGGTGCGATGTTAAAAGGTTTACAACTACGAGTAGCTATTTTTTTTTCTTTCAAAATTCGCGATAATTTTTTTCTTTCAAAATTCCAATTAAGTAATTTACCAAGTGTTCAAATATTAACAAATATTGACTAAATTGCTCGTTGCTGAGCAACTAAATAGCTCTTTGTCATAATTATGGGTTACACAGGTTTTGGTCAAAATATTTCTGTAAGTTTGGCTATTAACAGATAACTTAATTTCAGCGTACTATTACGGGAAACTGTTATATCTTGATTGAAAATTAACCATAATTTATAGGGTATGGGGAACTATTAGAAATTTTGATTTAGCTTTAAAAACGGAGGAAAGGAATGTTTTTTTTTAATAGAACCTAAATTGAGTGCAACAATATGTACAACGAACGTGATCGATAATTAATTAGGGTAACATTTAAAGCTCGAAACGTATCTTAGGAACAGCCAAATTTTATACCAACTGACCAAACTCAAGGACTTCATCTTAAACTCATTCCAGAATCCAAAATCATTGGAAAAGAGACAAGTTCCATTCTAATCGAACCTATTCCATCAAAAAATCACTTTAGAATTCCATACCCTTTGAACATATACAAATATTGAATTTCTTCAAAATCGACCAAGAAAACGACGGGTACCGCTCCATATGGCCATATTCCAGAACTACGCCTAAAAATCATTTTAGAAACCCTTTTCGATCGAAATGGTGAATTTCAACATTGAAAGTTTGCCTTTTTGCACTATTGCTTTCCTGGACGAATCGAAAATAAATTCGAATTTCTTAGTAATGTTTAGATTTGTGAACTCAGCTCTACAATTACTTGTTATTATTCGAAAAGTAAATGTTGATTATAGAAATGGAAAATAGTTATCTCGTATAATCCCAGAATAAAGTTGAATAATCGTTGCTTTGTTTTGTAATATTAATATCGTCGAGGAATCTTCGAAAATTACAAAGCTGAAGAATAATCATGGAAATCTCAAAATTCTTTAAAATCTCGAAGCTTCTGGAGAATCTGGAAAGCCTCGAAAATTTCGAATAAAATGCAACGGCATGTGGTCTCTCCCCCTCAATAGGAAACATTTTGAATAAAACTTGAAATTTGGATTGAATAACCGTAAATAATCTCGGAAATCTTTAACAACAATCGCGAATATAACATCAAATAGATATTCTTATCAAATAACCTGAGGTACACACAACAATGAACTAAAAAATAATTCTCGAAAGTGAATATAGAAAAATTCCGAAAATATCGGATTACCTTCAAAAATTTCAATGAAACATTCGTGAAATATTTTTAAAAATTTTTGATTAAAATGCGAAATATGTCCTACAGCTGAGAACAACCATATCACGCAATTTTAATTATTTTTTGTATGATAACGTGCTATAAAAACAAAAGAAAAACTCGAGAAAAATTTCCTTGTACTACTCTGAAATTGTTTTTGAACATTGTGTATCGTTGTATTGATCCATTTTCATTTCAACACGAACGCACACAATTAGGTATGTCGATTTTTCGTAAGTGCCAATAATCCCAGTGTAACAGATTCATACTTTTATGCTGAATTCATTTAAAATCAAAATCATGAAACTTTTCTGATTCTCAAAGATTTTCGTTCTGAATTCTAACTTTCCGCTATATGATACTATCACACATTTCTCTGAAATTGCCGAAAGTTCCCCTCTTTTTTTTTTATGAGAATTAATTAAGAATTTTTTTTTTTTGTAAAAATTTAACAGGAAATCTCTTGAAAACTTGAAGGAAAATCTGAAGTGTATTGTTAATTTCCCATAATTGTTTTCCAATTTTTTTTTTTTTTTTTTAAACGCGAATTGATTTTGAATTCAGCACGAAACGTTAACCCAATAGTTTTGAAGAATTTAATCCAGTTTTGAACTTATGAGGTTATGATTTCGAAAAAATCAATCTTCTCAGTACTAGTAGGCCGCGGCGACTGGACTGATTCAATTTACATTCTATATACAGAATGTACTGTGCAGGTTGTATTAGCGAATTATACTAACACAGCCAGATTTCCTTAAAAAATTTTCCGCGTTACATTCACACAGCTCTATTGATTTTTGATTACATTTTTGTGATTACATAAATTAAATAATTAATTTGTTAATTGTAAAAGAAATATTTAGAGTGGAGATTTGAAGAAATCAATTAAAATATACAGTGTGTAGCTTCTTTCAACTCTCATTGGAAGATCCTGTAGAAATTTACTACAAATGTTTATCTTAAAAAGTTCACGTCTGTGGCCCGAAGAGGCTGTTCGCTTTTTAAAATGTGTGTGTTTCACGACCAATTCCTTCGGCCCATAATGACAAATATGGTGCACTGGGATAGAATGAAATATTATTTGGCATTTTATTTAATATTATTGAAATTTTAAAAGGTTACACCTCATATGAAATTTTTTCATATATTAAAGATCTAATCAATTTTAATTTACGATGTGAAATATTATTAAATTAACGGTTAGTAAACTCATAGAGAAATATTCAGCGAAATGGAAAGAGTTAAGTAAGTTGCGAATATCTAAATATAGAACAATTGCGTCCCACACATTAAGTTACGAAATAACTCATAAATCAATTTATTTATTTAATTTTTATTTATAAATATATGGCATGAACTTATGAACCAAACCAATAAGTAAGAGTAGACAGAAAGCTTTTAATGTATATATGTAAGTGTGTACATTCCTTAAACATATTTATATTATTGCTGGTTTTTATATGCGCGCCCAAAATAACAATGCCAATAGTTTGCGGCGCGCGGATAAAATCGGGTCATTAAAATAATTGAACATTTTATTGTGCGCTATTATTAAATTCACACGAAAATCGACATATAATAAATTAATATATATTTTTGTATTTAATAGACTCTTCCTGAAAGAACTTTTTTTTTTGTGTTTTTTTTTTTTTTATGATATATTGTGAGAGAATAAGATTTGAAATATTGATTAGAAAATAATAGAATATTATTATTATTTTTACTTTAAATAAATAGATTTTATTTTACAGCTAGGTCTTTGATTATTTCGTGAAATTTTTATTTTTCTATTTTTTTAAATTGGATGTTCCACTTTATGTGCTCATAAATACATATATCGTAGAGTACAGTATATATGTACAGGCTAGAAAATGGTTAAATGTTTAAATAAAGAATTTCTTTTTTGTTGTTGTTGTTGTTGGTTAATGATTTATGATAGTGTTGATTATTTTATACTCATATTTCATAAATATAAATAAGTATGTATTACCATTTATTATAATGATTTCGCGTTTAGACGGAATAGATAGAAAAAATATCGAGAGAAGAAGATATGGAAGGAAATTGACTCGTTTTCGCGCGCTACCGGTTGGATAAATTAATTGGCTACAAAAATGTCAGACAATTATTTGTATTATCTTGATTATAAACATTTCATTTTACTTACTCGAACGTACCAGTATTCAAAACGTAATAAAATTAATTATCATAATAATTTAAATTTAAAAAAACATTAAATTATAACTTAAGCTTTTAAAATTATTAAAAAAAGGGATCATCAAAAGTTCATTCATGGGATATTGTACATTTCTTTTCATTTTTCTTATGACTTTCTTGAACACGTATAAATGTATATACGAGTATAAAAGAGATTACGTTTATTTATTTTTATTTAATATTTTTTTAGTGGTAATAATTTTCTAAAATTTATTGAACTGATTCTTATCTAAAAAATTAAAATAAATTATCAAAACAACCTTAAAAATTTTAATTTTTTAATAATCTTATTTTTTATTAGTTCAATTTTATTTATTACCGTACACATTTAAATATCGCCCTTTGTAACGCTGCGTGGCAACCGTGCGCCAAATTTATTTGCCACCGCCAAATTTTCTTACAAACATTTTTTTGTTTTGTTTTGTTTTGTTCGTCTATCTAAATTACAAACGAAATTATAATTTCATGTACATAATCAACATTAAAATAGATAAAACTAAAAAAAATCTCTTTTATACAATAATAAACCACCTACATATTATAATACAAAAAAAAAAGTTCTTGTTTTCTTAAGGTTTATTTTTTTTTATTTTAGTTTACCAAAGAGATAAAAATCGACTCCTTCTTCTACCCACTTGCATTTATACGTACATACCGTGTATATAGTACAACAAAAATAAAATTCTACATACACAAGAATCAAATATGAAGGTTTTCATTTCTTTTACTTATTTCTTATTAAAAAATAATAATAATAATAATAATATTATTATAATCTAAAATGAATAAAACATTGTGCTCGTGATCGCAACTCAATCTTAAAGAAAATGATAAAAATAATTTAACAAAAAAAAAAAAAAAATTACAGAACATTAAACAAGCAATGAAACTCTAACTCCGGCAGAACAAAAAATAAAAAATAAAAAAATAAAGGAAATTAAATAAATAAACCATTTCATTTTTGTTTTTGTCTTGATAATTTAGAGAATTTACATCATGTAGGTTCATAAGGGTATAATGAAGACTGAGCGCGCCGGCAATATGATTGAATTTTTCTGTTTTATGTTACAAATGAATATTAAAATATGTATAACCTTTTCGTACATGGGTTGCAAAACTGTCATATTTAGATCGAATTACTGTATTCATTCGGCAGAATTACCGAAAGTTTATCATTTTGTCATTAAAACGAAGAACTGGCTTTATACCGAATTAAAAAATGTGTATGCCCAGCTAGAAGCCTCGGACTTGAACCCGAACTCAGTATTTTTTTTATCATTGAACCCGAACCCGAAATTGGAAGGGTTCGGGACACCAATTCATTGATTTAGATACGTGATTTTATGAAAAGCTTTAGTTACAATTACTTTTTTTGCAGATGTCGAGTTTCATCTTTTTTCTGTAAAATCATCGATGCGTTAATAAATAACTATAATAAGGTTATATAAACAAGAAAACCAATCATTTGTATTGGTTTACGAAATTTTTGATTTGACATCTGCATCTGCGAAAATCTGCCTTAAGCTGGTGTTGTTATCACTGAAATTGGATCGCCGAATAAAACAATAATCAGGATGATGAAATCTTTGGATGGTGTGAAGAACCGAAATTGTGCGGATTTGCTGTAGTTTTGACGTCAGTATTAACAAAAAAAATATGGACATAAAATAATAATAATAATATTATAAAATAGAGCTCATTTTAAAGATAAATAAATAGGGATTCTTCTTTTTCAAAATGGCCGCCGAAACGTTCTTTTTCAATTTTCTCCCATGTTCAGCTTTTTTTTCTATTCCCCATCTAGAGTTCTATTAGACACACTAATCGTTTCATTTTTGATCGTTGATCTACCCTTTTTTTGGGTATAAAAATCACAGTTCAGTGATGTTTTTTCAGTTTTCTGAAAATTTTTTTAGAGCGTCCAGAGCCAGTCTCACCAACGAAAACGATGGTATCATAACGAAAGCAGCAGAATTATCCAAATGGGGAAAAACCTTGAAGACTGATATGATTTTTGAATTTTGTTGAGATGCTGAATATAAATTCAAATACATCAAATAAACTCCATTAAAGGAATGCTAGTTAAATTTTAAGAAATTATTTATGATATTGCGCAAAGCAAGATAAAAAAATAGATGAATATGGGAGAAAATGCAAAAAGAACGTTTCGGCGGCCATTTTGAAAAAGAAGAAATGAAAGATGGTATCATTTTGATAATTATTTTTAACCCCTATTCATACATATATCTTTGAAATGAGCACAAATTTATAATTTTTCGGATAAATAGTTTTTTTGTATAGCACTTCAAATTGATCCTTTTACATTTCAAATTGAACCTTTAGCAAATTATATGTTCGTTCAATTAAGATGGCTTCTATTTCTCAAGGATCGGTTAATATATAAGGAAATTTGACATTTGCATTGGAAATGGGATTTTAAAATGATTTTTAGATGAAGTTCTGGAATATGACCAAGTAGGATAAACTTGCCTATTTCTCAACCGATTATAATGAAATTTGACATGTGCGTTGGAAATGGGATTATGATATAACTTGGCCGTTCCTTAACTGATAATAAAAGTTCGACATTTGTGATGGAAATGAGATTCTAAAACTATTTTTAGATGTAATTCTGTTTGATCGGACTGGAACTTGCCTGTTTCTCAACCAATTATCGTGGAATTTGATTTGTGCAATGGCATTGTAAAACATATAAATATTGCAGAGGGTAAATCGATTCCACTTCCTCCAATATTGCGGCCGTTTTTTTTTGTTCGCAAAGTTCCATACTAATAGCTCATATTCCAGAACGTCATCTAAAAATCATTTTAGAATCTTATTTTATTTTATTTATTTATTTCTTTATTTCAACTTATAACGTAATAATAATACAAACAAATTATAAACTAATTAACATATTATAGTTGAACAAAGTAAAGCTCCGTTTAGATGAAAATCTGTGGTGGAACAAATAAACAATTTAAACATGCTATTCTATAAAATCTTTGGACACATTGAGTTAAATATATATTACACAATAGTTTTCTTATTTATATATGTATATTTGGAAAAAAATAATAATTACACTTAGTTGCCTTTAAATTTACAATTGTTTAATGTTTACGATAACAGCTTTAATTGGTGAAATTACCCGAAGCTATATAATGTTAATTTCAGAAAAATCTTTCAACATTTTCTATGTTGAGCAACCAATTACGAACGTCCCTCTCAAATTTATGTTTACGTCCAATCGTTAGAATTTTTATATCTTTAGGTAAAATATGAAAAAAATACGGTGCCATATAAAGATACAATCTTCTAAACTTCTCACAATTGCAACGGAAATCAGCATTATAATAATTTGGATTTCTTGTATTATACACCTGTGTAATCCGATTGTGAAAACTGTTACTACGGATAAAAAACATTTTCAAGACTTTGTATATGTAAAGATATCTAAGTGGTAGCAAATTTAGTTGTCGAAACATAGGAATTGATGGTGTTGTTTGAGGAAGGTGGTATATTAATTTAATAATCCTTTTCTGGGCAATATATAGGCCTTCAATGTTACTAAAATAAGTGCCACCCCAACTGGATATTCCATACATTATTATTGATTCAACTATGGCGTGATATAGTTTCCGCAGAGTACTGTTTGGGCATAATTTCTTAAGATTATAGAATTTATGTATAGCAGCTAGTACGTTTTTCCTAGTGACATTGAGATGAGACTTCCAATTTAGTTGAGCATCCACTGTTAAACCCAAATATCTAAACTCGTTAACAAATTCAAGTGCAAACCACTGAGACGAGCAAATGATTGTATCACAGGGATGGACATGGTATTTTAAATTGTATACCGAAGAATTAGTGATAGTCTTCCCAAATAGCATAACTTTTGATTTAACGCTTATAGCGAGCCGATGATGATAAAACCATTTACTTAGTTTGATTAAGTCGTTTTCAAGCATTAATTTAGTGTCGACATCGCTATTCGTACCATAGCTCAAAGCCAGATCATCAGCAAAGGCTGTGGCGTGTCCTAATAGATCAATACCGAAGATCGAATTAAAGTAGATTAAAAATAATAAAGGCCCCAGAACTGATCCTTGAGGAACGCCACAACTTATTAAACCTTCGCAGCTAGTTGCCTCACCTATTTTTACCACCTGACGACGATTTTCAATATAACTTGCAAACCAATCAAAAATGTTACCTCTAATACCAATTTTAGCTAACTTCAATAAAAGCATTCCATGGTCAACAGTGTCAAACGCCTTTGCGATATCGACAAAAAAAGCTATGGGTCTCCGAGTATCATTAATATGTTTATAAATCTCACTCAAGCAGTGCAAAAGAGCTTCTTCAGTTGATTTACCGGCAGTAAACCCAAATTGATTTTTATTTAAAAATTTAATCTTATCCAAATAACAAATTAACCGATGCTTAACTAGTTTCTCAAAAATCTTGGAGAAAGTGCTTAGAAGCGAAATCGGCCTGTAATTATTTGGTTGTAATTCATCACCCTTCTTAAAAATCGGGATGACAACAGCTATTTTTAAATCATCTGGAAATTGACCGCTGTTCAAGCTAAGATTATATAGGTATTGCAGAACATCCACCAAATACCATGCACATGTTTTAACTAAAAAATTATTAATGCCGTCAAAGCCCTTGGACCCTTTGTTATCTAATTGTTTTATCTCAGATAGGATTTCCGAAGAAGATATAGGCTCAAAGAAACAAGATGAACTGTAGTTTCTATCAGCTCCATAAATATACTTTTTAAATTCAATTGAAGTAACATCACTAGTAATTACATTAAAATTGGAGGTTGATCCTTGCGAAACTTTTACGAAATATTTGCAGAATTCATCAGAGATCGATTTTGGGGACGTGAGAATGCTATTAGTATCGGCTTGATAAATTTGTTGTATTTGTTTATACATCCGATTACGTCCTAAAATTTCATCAATTATTTTCCATGTGTGCTTTGAATTCTTACTAGCCCAATCAAATTTGCTTTTGTAATAGTTATTTTTGACGATTTTTACATCCGCTTTAATATTTCCCGAAAGTTTTTTAACAAATTTTGCTAATTTAATATTATTTGGATGACATCTTAGTTTACGAGAAAATTTTTTTAATTTGTTAATTTTAAATAATAGATTAGGACTCATCCATGGCTTTAACTTATTTATTTTAGGAGAAGCAATAATGAATTTTGATGCGGCAATATGCGAGTTAAGTATCAACAAAAATTTTGCAAAAGCTAAACTGCAAATCCTTTCGCTATAAACAGAATCCCAACATTCAAACTTTAGAAAATTATTGAGTTTATCGTAACAAATTCTTGATTGATTCGAAGTATTAACAGAAACTGGTTGCCTGATGGATGAGGAAGAAATATTAACTTTGATCAAATTGTGGTCAGAAAAATGCATGGGCAGGTTACAAATATCAAATTTGAATAAATTTTCATTTTTAACAAAAACGTGATCCAAACATGTCTTCAACCTTGTTGGCTCATTTACAAGACTGACAAAACCATAGAATGCAAGCATTGTTTGGTAGTTGAAGGATTCACTAGTATTTAAAAGGTTGATATTAATATCCCCTAAGATAACAATATTTTTGTTATTAAGTGTACACAGCAACCTTTCCAAATCATCACAAAATGAAATGATGTTACCATTATGAAAACGATATAAACAAATAAAGGTAAAGTTTCGTTTAGCTAGTTGAATATTTAAAACAAGAAGATCCGCTGAATTCCAATTGCAATGTTGATACGTGAAATTTATCAAATTTTTACTTATAAAAACACCCACACCACCCGACCGATAATTATCATTACAGCACGCTCGAAAATTATACCCTGGCAAATTAAACTCTGAACATTCATTTGAATAAATCCAAATTTCGGATACAAAGATCAAATCATTTCTATCGCACATATCAGATTTGATGACCAAGTGCCATCCTGTTTGGCCATATTCCACAACTTCATCATACATATCAAATTTCATCATAACTGGTTATGAAACGGTCAAATTTCATTCTTTTCGGCCATATTTCAGGGCTTAATCTAAAAATAATTGTAGAATCCCATTTCCATTGCACATGACAAATTCCACTAAAATCCGTTTCCTTACTAATCCCAACCCATATAATCCCACTTTCAGTGTACCTATCGAATTTCATCTGAATCAGTTTAGGAATAGCCCAGTTCCATCCTAATTAGCTATGTTCCAGAAATTTATTAAAAAAGTAATTTTAGAATTCCATTTCCAATGCAAAAGCCAAATTTCCTTATGATCGGTTGATAAATAGCAAGTCCCGTCATACTTGGCCATATTCCAGAACTTTACCTAAAAATCACTTTAGCTGATGTCAAATTTCACTAAAATCCGTTAAGAAATAGATAGGTCCCATCCTATTGGCCATATATGTTCAATTTGAAATGTAAAAGGATCAATTTGAAGTGTAAAAGCCTCAATTTGAAATGTGAATCCTGTACAACACTACGTGTAAGAAATTTTTAAATATTTGACATCCTGTATCTTAAAGGAACAGTAACAACGAAAAAATCATGTTCTACATATTCAAAACATAAAAATCATAAAATTAAAACATGACTTCCACTCCCATATAAAAAATTTGTGATTTCACGTATTTTTCTTCATATAAAATTGATTAAAAACCACATATTATACTAATCAAAGCGAAAAATCAGTGCTACTAAAATAAGCATTACATTCTCGACACTTTATTGCAAACAAATTAGCAACTTTGCTGGCTGAAATCGAGTTTTAAAATTGTTTATAATTTTTGCTAACCATTAGGAATTAAAATATCACATAAATTTATTATCACGTTTTCGAGATGATAAATCAAATATTAAAGTATTTTTAGGTTAGATTAAGTAACATTATAAGGTTTTCTTTTATCGAATTTAAAGCAGTAATTATTCACCTCGATGAACATTGATTTAAAACATTAATTAGTATAATTAATTTCACAGGCCATGTTGTAAATTAGTAACAATTTCAAACTAGATTCAAAAATAATTTATTTTGACAGCTGTCCTTAAGAAAATTTAACTTCCTGTTTTCTCTAAACGACATACAATTTGCTTAATAAATTGGTTTGTGGTTCTTGCGTATGTCGAATATTAAACGGTTATTGAAGACGTGATTATGTACGGTCATATATGGTCAGTTTTGAATTCCAAGTCAACCAGACGTTCTTGTTTAATTTTTGTTATTGAATTATTTAAGATTTTGACTAATAATTTGAAAATTATTCGGAACCTGTGGAAATTCATGATATCATAAAATGAATTGGACTTTTCATATGATATTCGCTTATTAATTTAAACTTTAAAACAAATTGCTCGCATAAAATCTAGTCGTTCCCAGATCATAAATTTAGATAGAATTCACAAAGTACCTGTAGTGTTTATTACTCGCTATAAAATATGAAACTGTCGCGTTTTAATATATTTTTACATCATCGTTAATATAACAAGTTTACCTAACTCGCGGTTTATTACTTTTCGCATAACTTTTGTATGACCTTATTTAATTTTTTCTAAATTTCTTTAGTACCACTATACTGCTATTGATTTTATACTTTCATTAAAGCTCTTGTCATTCTTGGGTTACTTTCTTCTTATTACCACTTTTCTTTTAGCGATTATTACGGCTGCCTTAGATAATAGTTCAATAATCTCGTTTGAATATTTTCCCGGTAGAAAGATAACTTTACCGATATTTTGTTTTACCTCAAAAAGCTTTTTGCTTTAGTAGCATACTGATTAACAAAAGGGCGAAATGAACCAATATTTGAATTGAAATTAGAGCCATTAAACACATTAATTAAATACGGTTGCCTCCTATACATAAACGTTTTTGTAATAAAAATGACATAAATTGTAATTAGACTGAATTAATGAAACGACGTGTATGCAAAATATTTTATTTGAATATAAAAAAAAAGTTAAATTTCCGCAACTTTTTTTTCTTCTCATTTTTTGCACAATCATCACATGAATTTCGCACATATAAATTGTAATAATACCTTAGCAATAAATCAATTAAAATAAAATACCTTTATTTATCACGTGCGGCACTACGAATACGTATAGGAAAATCATATGTATTTGGTAATATAATCATACCTGCCCTTCAAAGGGTTAATAAATTTTATAATTCTTTGTACGCTATCTAGACAACAGTAATTCACATTAATCTTAATAGAATCTTAATTTGAATGTGTGTGTGTGTGTCTATATGTGCGCGTGTGTGTGTGCGCACGCTGTGGAAAAACTTACGAAAGGAATAAATCATAAATAATTAAATTAGAATTGTGTGACAAAATTTTTTTTTGTTTAAATTTATGTGATTTTTAATTTATTTTACATTTCTATTTAATTTCAGGTATGTCGTGGTTTTATTACAACAAGTATAAAATAATTGATGTAAGTAGTAATTAAAATTGATATGAGTTTTCTTCCGGTTTGTTTTTAAGGTGAAAGATCATATGGCAGTCAACCAAGTTTGTTGACTTAACATTTTTATTTTAGTTTTGTTTATTATTTACATATTACTAATATTACGGATATGCAATTACGAATGGATCATTTAAACAATTCGTTGATCAGAGTGAAAGTTTAAATTTGGTGAAACAGAAAATTGAATAGGTAACGTTCGAAAATTGATTTTCTAGGAAGATCGTATAAAATAATCAAGGCTATAATACCGCGAGACTACATTCTTAAATGTAACGTAACCCAAAAGGCATTCACGATTGCATACGTATTCATTCCTTTACTTTATTATATGTTAATATTTTTGTCTTCTTCAATTATTATTATTATTATTACTTACCTGTGTATCTTCTTACATATATATATATATATATATATATATATATATATATATATATATATATATATATATATATATATATATATATATATATATATATTTTTTTTTTTTTTTTTTGTTATATTTTTTGAACCCAGCAGCTATCAAAATATAAAATGAGTATGTATGTAGATATATAAGCACACAGTAACCAAAGAAATAGTCAAGATCAAACCAATTCCATTATAAGTATTACTGAAATATCTGATGGAAAAATAATTTATTATATTTTATTATGATTATTATAATTATAATAATTATAATAAAAAAATTGACTGAAGATATCTTTTAAAGTAAATCAAAAAACCTTGCGGATATAATTCAATGAATTTAATTTGGTTTTGTAAATTAAAAGGAAGTTTACGAAGTTCTACTGTAATTTTAATTTTATTTATTATTGTTTAAATTTTGTTGTTAAGAGGTAGAATTAAAACAATATCAACTAAAGTTTTTTTTTATGTACCGATCGTGATGAATTAGTATTTCTGATCACTGTTTGTGGGGATGCTGGTTTATTGGAAATAAATAAAAATTGAGATCACGATCGAATTGTACATTATCGTTTATATATTATCGTTTTTAATTGAATTTTCATATGTAGCAGCCAAGCAGCGTGTCATATGGCAAAATCATGTTACCCCATGATATTATAAAGATTGTTAATTATTTGGGTGGGACAAAACCGTATTAGTTTCACATATCAATTTAACTTAGCCTGACCGTAAAACCAAAAATTAAAATTAAAGAAGAATATTATTCTTTATCTTAAATTCGAAATAAACCAAAAATAAATAACAAAAAATTTCCCATAATAATTTAAATTAATTTTTAAGGGATTTAAAAATATATATATACAATTATTTGCTGGGAGATTGTCATCAAAGCCTGATTAAATTTAGTTCATTGCACTTTTATAACTTCAACCCATTCTCACAAAATATAAATAATCAATTTTTCACTCTAGCAATTTTCATTTCCTTAAACAGTTTTTCACTTCTCTCTTTTATACATATGTAAACTTATTTATATGTGGTTTAAGATGAAAGTTGAATAAACTAAGTTTTATATTAATAAAATTAAGATGACAAATAAAGTTTATTTTATTTTTGTTAAAAATCAAATAAATTAAAAATTAAAATAAATAACGAAAACATGTCCCCATCCGTGGAGTTGTATATTTTTATGTATACATATTGTATATTATATTATTTGTAGAGCAGAGCAAAGCGCGCAAAGAAATTCACAAAGTCCTTGGGAGGAAAATGCGCTTAAGACAAAAAAAAAAAAAAAAAAAAAAACTTGTCTCAATTTGGAAATGTAATAATAAAATACAATTTATTTTTTAAAATATCGAATTGCACATGCAATCAACATATGCATATTTTATCACGCACAACTTTAGTTTTTTTTTTATGCTTTTTGCTGAATTTTTAGTTTTGTGCACATTCAACAATTGATTTGTGCTTTTAACTATTTTACGTAAAGAAACTTGCTTATGTTTGCGCAGATAAATAAATAAATATATATATAGGAATTAAAGAAGAATTTTTATTTTTTTATTTTTTATGTTACAACTTTATTTCCAATTACATATGTTTGGTTAGGTTTTCTTATTTTTTTTTTTTTTTTTTTTTTTTCGAAGGAATTATATACGATACCATTCAATATATATGTACATGTATATAAGATCATAGGACAGTGTTAAAGTATAATGTTTATTTCTTGTAGATAAATTATAAAAGAATTTGATATTGGTTAGAATTTTGTCTTTTAATTTATTTGATTAGATTCTATAGGAAGATAAGTATTTTCTTTCTTTATGTGCGAGTTGACAAATGTGATTTAGAATATTTATAAGAAAAGATTTATTAATTGATGGTAATTTTTTTTTTAATATATTGGTGGCCATTTTTAATATTAAATATTTGTTTTGTTTATGGTGTGGTGTGATCATATTCCAATAAATTAGTCATGATTTTATTAAATTAATCGTTTATATTTGTTTTAACAGGCCTTCAGTTTTTCACTGTGGTTGTTGTGTTTTTAATCTGATCGAAAAAGATGATCGAAAGAAATGTCCACTGGCTTACAACCATAGGTTTCTACAAATTTTGCAACGTCAATTATAAATTCCGGTTTGTCCGACCGATTTGAACGACAATTTTCAATAAGCTGTAACTTCAATTTTGAGGTTTTCCAAATCACACTTTGTCAATGTTAGCCATTCAATTTATATTTTGGAGTCGTTTTGGTCATTTTTGATGCTTTTAGCTCCAATGACATTTTAAAAATTTAAGAAAAAGATATCATTGGATTGTGGGTTATGTTACCGGACAAAATGCGGTGTTTTAGAAAGGGGATATTTTCAAATAATGAAAAAATAATTATAAGTCGTAAAAATGTCTTCGGGAGTATCATTTGATGTTAAAAGTTTTTTGTTTAAAACTGTCAATGCATTTGTTACTTCCTGTTGCGAAGGCGGACTGATTAATTCTGAAGAAATTATTTCATTATTTTCATAACCCGGTTCTTCTGTTGCTAAAACAATTTCATCATACATAAGCATACGTTCTATTGCCAAATCATTGTCAAGCATTACAAAACTGTCAAATTTGTAAGTAGAATGTAATTTTCATTCTCCCATATATCTATAATGTTTACATGTCAAAAGCAGTTTTTAATTGTTTGAGGAGTAATCATCATCCAACTTTTTGAAAGAAATTCAATTGCATCTAACAACGTAAAATTTGACAAACAATTGTTTTCCATATCATCAATTCGTTTACTCACTATTTGCTGCCGATAAAATGTTTTCAAATTATTTTATTTTTATTAGATCTGCGTCCATTGGCTGAAGATGCGTAGTTACATTTGGTTGAAAGAATATGATCTTGATGGATTTTAATTTTTTTCCAGTTGATTTTCCGGCGGTTATTTCACAGAGAGACATTTCACGTTTTTGAAACATGGTGGTTGTTTTGATTTTGCAATAACCAGAAATGTAGTTTTCTCGATCGAGTGCTATTGGCTTGGCTGCAACTAATACAATTGTTCGTCTTTTGTTGTATTTACCATCAAAATATTTATGATTTTTAAAGTCCTTGGTTTTATCGGGAAGACATCTGTAAAACAGTGCAGTTTCATCCACGGCATACACATTTTCGGGGTTGTAATGGTGCAATAAATTTGGTAAGTTATTCATCCATACTTGAAAATTTTCCAAATTGGCATCAGCACCTTCTCCAGACAATTTTTTTTAAAACAATATTGTGTTTCTTTTTGAATCCTATAAGCCAGCCATCGCGAGCTTTAAAATTTTGTATACGCAATTTTTCAGCAAATAACAAAGCCATGGGATATTTTTTCGCCGGCATTGGTGAACAAAACATAAAATGGCGTCTTCTAGTATACCGTGCATCACATTATGTATTTCTGTTACATTTAAATTTTCAGAAACATTCGCTTTTGCAGCAATTTTTTCGACGTTTTTAGTTTACTGCGACCGAATTCCGGTTCTATGACAAATGAGAACGAGAAATGATTTAATTTTTTTTTTCGACTAGTCAGTTCTCAGACTCATCAAATTTCTGATTCTCGTATTGTAGATGAGTTTCAATTATAGTAAAATATTATAGCATGAGCTGTTTGGTTTACTGGGTTATTTTGTGACATTATTTTGTTGAAAAAATAACATTTTTCAACAAATGTATTTATTTTTTAGACTGATGTTCATGTTGTTGTGATTTTTATATAAATATATGAACCAAAAATGATTGAAAAAAATAATAAAATTAATAAATCTAGGTTCTTGTTATTGTTTTGGTGAAATTTTATATGTCTGTAATAAGTCTTGGAAACAACATACAAAAAATTGTTCTGTCTTATGTGGGTCCCTTTCGGTTCAATTAATCACATTAATAAATCACAGAATTAATAAAAATCTTGCGTTTTTATTACCAACCCGAAAATTCTGTTTCATGATTTAAATTTTACAATAGTTTGGTTTACAATTTGAACTGTGTGTAGTATTTAGTCTATCAACAATATTAACATCTGGGGAGTTATTATAAAATATTATTTTGATAAAAGCTCATTTTTACCAATTAACGCAAATTGGGGAAATTTATTATCTTTTGTGATTGTGTCTTGGAATTAGAACAACATACAAAAAACTGATAAGTTTGACACACAATACAATAATTTTAGGCTTCGAAATTTAAATTATGGGCTCTAAAAATTCAAAATTAGAAATAATTTTTGACTGATTGTGCATTAAACTTATGTTATCATTTGAAAATGTACTTCTCATATAAAAATATTTCATGAGTTTTTTTGTCATTCTTTATGAGTTTTAATTTCTCAATCATCAAACCGGAATCGTGGTTCATGAGTTTTTATACCTTTAGGTTTTTTAGAGGCATTCCATACTTTTTTGCGACGTTGGATTTCTTCGAACCACTGTTTACTTCTTCAATAATTTTAATTTTTTTTTTGATGGTTATTAATTTTAATTTGCTTTTTTCTGAAGTCATTTCTTGCTAAATTTTCATTTTAGTTAAATATGTATGTATTCGCAATTTTTCGCACTATAAAATTAAGCTTTGTTTTCACTAGTTTGCACAGTTACAAGTTTATTTCGTTTTTGCGTATTTGCAACATTTGTCTTAAATAGGTAAATCATACATACATAGTATACAATAAGAGTTTAACGAATGGCCATAGTCCAACACTTCGAAATAGAAAGAGGAGTGGCTTCGATTTTTTCCTCAAAGATTACTTCGACATAAAGAGAATTTCGGCATAGACAAAGTTTGAGATAGGCAGAGGGACCTGTATTAGAAATTATCCTTTCAATTTGATCTTTGGGTAATTTTGTTCGAGTCTTATAAATCGCTAGAATTTTATTTATTTAAATATAAAATTTGGAAAATATTAAAATTTCGATACAATTTAGGACTTTTAAAGTTGGAGTTATTATTTATTATTATACTATTTGGTCTTTTTTTTATACCATTAATATATTAATTAAAGAGGGCTAGGCCTAATAGAGTTCAAACAGTATCAAACTGGAAATATTGCTCGGTTTACTGTTTAAAAATGTTACTTACCTCTTTCAAACTCATTATTTCACACGACACCATTGTTCCACCTCAACAGCAACTTTATTCAAATATGAAGTTTATGCTAAATTTAAAAAAAAATCTATACAGGCAAAATTGATGAAAACTTAAATTATTTGGGGTTTTTCAGTGCCAATAAGGTAACCTATTAAAATCGGTTTTAACCGAAAATTTGCAAAATTTAATTTTTTCCAATAGACAAAATTTTGAGAAATCGATTTTTTAGACATCAGATTTGAAGGAATTTTATCTGTATAATAAATTCGCGGTTTAACCTAAAACTAATTTTAAATAAACTTCATTTGCATTATTTTACAATTAGTTTTACGAGTTGAAACTTTGTTTGGGTTAAATCCCATTTGAAAATTTTTCTCACAATTTCTAAATTGGGAAGGACTGAAATAACGTACACCCACGTGTACCAATTCTAATTTACGAATTCCTATTTTATGAACAAAATTTGGATACTCATTCCTGATTGATTGTTGATATCACTTTCTAATTTATTTAGTTGTAGAAAGATTATCTATTCAATCGAAAAATTCTATAGAGCAAATCTGAACCGTTGATTGAATGTGCGCACATTGTTCGGTTTTATATATGTACTCTAAAACCATATATCATTTTTTTATTATTTAGTTTAGAGGTAGCTGCGTTTTCTAACAGTAAGGAATAATTATTAATTTTAATTTATATTTAAACTATAAAATTTTGCCAGTTTTAGCCAGTGCGTAAATTATGAGACCTGTTACTATTTAACCAACAATTTTATGTTTAAATCGCTAGAATATCGTCCATAACTTTTCCGGTTTATACCATAAAATCTACTGTAGAAATTTGAGGAGTTAATGTTACATTTATTATTTATATATTGATTTAAGAATAATCTTGCTTATTTCATGAATATTTTGTTAAAATAAATAAATATTTTTATTCTTCTGTAGTCTAAGTCTTTCATAGGCGACGAACCTGATTTTATTGTATAAACATAAAATATTTATTTTTCAAAGTAGTTTAGTTACATGTGCACAAATGATATCTGCTTAAAATATATAATATAAACGACAGACAGGCAAAAGGTAATAAAAATTAAAATAATTTTTTTATATAAACATCCTTAAAGATGTATTTTTTTGTTTTGTATTCATCGTACACTAACAAAAATTATATCACAAATCATAAATATCATAAATTTTCATGTTGTTGTTTTTTTTTTTGTTTTAATTTATTGTTTTATTTCTTAAATTAATAATTTAATCAAAAAAAAAAAATTCTTTAGTTTTGTTTTGCCAGTATTTAAGTTGATGTCATGTTTAATGGGTTAACAAGACCATCTTTCTAATTGGTTTTTTTTTTTTTTTGTAAGACGAGTCTAGTTTTGTATGCTTTGCGTGACCTGGTTTTTGGTGGAAAACTGTTTTTGTTTTTTTAAATTAATGACTTTCCTTGCAGATTAAAATTAAATTTGAAGCGTCTCCACTTTGTCGAGTCAAAAGTATGATTTTGCAAAAAAAAAAAAAAGCAAATCAGATTAAGACTCAGAGTCTTATTCAACCGTATACATATGTATGTATATATCGAGAGGTACATAGACTCATTGAAAATGTAAAAGCTTTCAATCATATGTATATTGTAATTTCTTAAGGATTTTACTTACATATATGTGTTATTCTTTTAAATTAGACAAACAATGGAATCTTTTGTCCGCGGACACACAAAACCAAGTGTACTCCATCCACAATATATTATTCTATTGATTATATTTTTTATTCAACGTGAAAAGGGTGGATTTGGTTGGCTATGCGCGATATATACAAAAGAATAAAAAAAAAAAAACTTTAAACACTTCACCTCCTACTTCTTTCATTTAAGTTTAAGATATTATTTCTTTAACCTTCGGTGTGTGAATATGAATAAATTAGAAGAAATATTTTTTTTTTTTAAATTTATATTTTGTAATCCAAACAACAAAACTACTTCATTTCATTTGATTAGAACTACAGAAAAAAAAAATTCTTTAGAATGCTGTATATATGTATGTATGTGTATATAAGACAAAGAATATTGTTTAAAAGTACATATTCAAAAAACCTCTCCAGGGGTTCTGATTTTTTTATTTTTTTATTTCAGTTTTAAATTGATGTGATTTCATTTTAAATCACTTCAAAGGTCTTCTTCTCTCCCGCTCTTTTCGAAAACTTAAAAATAAAATATAATTTTATTTCTTTTAATTTAAAGACAAATGGATGAAATTAATAAGCGAAAAAAAAAATCGTATAAAAAGGAAATAATGAATGGAAATTATAAGAAATTTAATAATGTTGTTTGATGTTGATATCATTTTAAGACCGTAAGAAATGATGGTATGAAGAATAAGAATTTTTATACACATACTTATACATAAATACAAAAAAAAAAAAAAAATCCAAAGTGCTACTAAATTTATGTTGTCATTATATAAATGGTATTTCACACAGATTTTAATAAACAAAAATTTATATAAAGAATAATAAATTTCGTAAAAATAAGTAAGATGGAATTTTTTTGTCTGTTGTTTGTGTGCAAATCTTCATCACATCGCTTATATGGAAGCACTCAGTTTTATAGTGTGAATATTGGTTTCATTAATGGGTTGGTTACATGCAACTGGCATAATAAATTTGTAATGATTTTTTTTTTTTTTTGTTGGTGTTTTGGATGCAGTGAGGCAAACAAAATGTGTCGACTTTAACCCTTCAGGCCAAACTATTGATAAAAAGATTTCCCAACGCGTAACTTCTTCAAAAATTCATCTCGACTATAACATAAAGAATTTTCTTGTTCACTGCGTTCACAGAATTTTAATCCACCGATCAATTTCATAACCAAATAAATAATTGAAATAACCAAATAAAAAGATTAAAATATTTTCTTAAATTATAATTTTTCTATTGTTGCAAAACTTTCACATTAAAAATGTAGCAACAACTAGAAATTGCAACAATTTCTGTGTGCGCTAATCTTACACAAATTTTTCATCAATGAAATAACAACAATCGATTAACATTTTTAGGTAAAAAAAAAGAAATTCGACGACTTTCGAAAAATATTGCGTTTTAAATTAAATTGAACAAAACGAGGTTTTGAAAGGGTTTATGATTAATTAGCCCCGTAAATATTATAATAAAAATAAATCTTGCGTGATGGTGTTCATATATTTACTATAAAGAGCACACCGTGAAATATTTAAATTATTTTATACATCAAAAAGGTGTTGCGAATTCGGATTTGATAATTTAATAATTGAAAGTCGCCCATTCATACTAACGTAATACCTCAAGGCTTTGATAGTGAAATATATATTTGTTTGTGATGAAGGCTAAATATATCCATTTACTGTAAATATACCTATAGCGAAAGGTGACGAGGAAAAATATATACATGTTAAAATCAGTAGGTGATTTTTCCAACAACCAATAATTTTCTAACCAAAATTTATGAAAGTGGGTTAAATTTTTATGAAAGGTTTGATGGATTAATTTTAATCGTATAAGAGTTCAAGCCATAATATATCCATATTATTACACGATGATTTGTAATCGATATTTAATTTAATTACAAAATATAATTTTATAACAAGACATTGCAAGATCTTTTAAAATAATTCAAGATACAAATTTAAATATCACATAAAATAAATGCATTTTTTTTTCGATTAATAATGAAGGTGAATATTTAGTATGCAGTGGCACGTCACCATGGGGTTTCCATAGAATTTTCTCTTCTTTCTCAATCTATTCTTATACACACCATCTTTATATACATTTTTATAAATTTTATTAAAATCCAATTTAATTCTAAAAAATAAATCATGTATAAGAAATAAATTATTAAATGATTAACCTTGGATACAAAACTAAAAAAAAAAAAAATAATTTATATAAATAAATTTGTCAAAGATTAGATTTTGTGTTAGAATTAAATATTTTAATGACACTTTTTGTCGAAGCATGCGTGTACATTAATATAGAAATAAAATTAAGAATTAATAAATCAAGATCTAAATTTACTTAATTATAATCTTGGGCCGCTGCTTGTGGCACTTCGATATATGAGCTTATATTGTATGATAAAAGAAACCAAATTATATAAGTATAGAAAAAAAAGATAAAAATCGATTATCACCGTCATCTTAATATTTTACTTTACGTACTCGAAAAAGAAATTACATTCTGCACAAAATTATCAATAATCACGATTTTAATGCAATTTATCAAGGATTTGATTGGATTCGGAAATTTTTATTTTTATACTTAATCTCAAAAAAAAAAATGTAAGAATTTAAACGTATTTGTGATTTTATATGAAAATATCAGCTGCAATGAGACCCCAGGGGTCTTATAAGATAAATTATCTGCTTCACAAAAGATATTTTATGTATTAAAAATAATATATAATAAATAAATAAATAGAGAATAAAAAAGGTTTGTTAAAAAAAAAATAATTTTCTTTATACACTAACAGAACCTTGAGGGATATAAAAGCAATACGTATACAAGAAAAAGAAAATTTTACTCACAAAGTTGCAAAATTATGGATTAATTTTTATTTTGTTTTAAATCATGACAATAATTTTGCGCTTTGTATATATATAAATTTTGCATTGATTTGTTGTTCGATTATATTCGGTTAGGTTACATTATGTTTTGTTGTCATAACAATAACATTGTATAGTACATATACTCATGATATAACAATTAACCAAATATTAAAGACACAGACACACAGTGGGCACCCAAAATCGGCGAAGACAAATTACGGTGCGATTGCTTGCCATAAAGCACCAACGTCGACCACACACGATGCGAACGTTGCTGATCCCATTGAAATTTCATAAATTATGTGTCAAATTTAATTGATCTACAAAACAACAAATTCCTTATCAAGAAATTTAAATTATTATTTTTTTTTTCTGTTTTTTGTGTATAAAAAAGTTGTTTAAATTTATTTAAAGCCTCTTATATACCACCACCACCATCACCAAATGGAACCGTCGTCTTCGCGATCATCATCATCGTTAAAATTAAAATTAAAATCAAAATAAAATAAATATAAAAAAAAAAATAATAATTTATAGAGACATAAAAAAATTTTTTTAGAATCGCGCAACTTTTCTATTGGTTGGATGCGCGAAGAATATTATTATATGCAAAGACGTATCCATTTATTTTAACACTTTTCAGTGTTCCTATTAAGTTTGTTTAACGCATGTGAGAATATTGACCTCCCATGTTGTTTTTTTTTTTTGTAAATTTTATTTGAAAACTTTCTAAGTATTCGAAAGATAGATGATGTGACAATAAGATACTCAACTTAGAAGGTAACACATATTTCTTTTGTTTACTCATAATGATTTATTTGTAATTAAGAATTATGTTACGATCATTCCTTGTATATTTTATACTAGATTTATATGTTGTTTATAAAACTCTATCTAGATTTATGATTTTTTATTTTTTTTAATGTAAAACAAACATAAATATTAGTTTTTGTAAAGTGACATTTTCTATCCAGTTTAAACTGGGGGGGAAGAAAAATTATAGCTTTTTGAAATATGATAACAATGTACGTAGAAATAATTTTCAAGCCTTTTACGACGGAAATAAGTAAAGAAAACTTTAATCTTCTTATAAAGAAAAAAAAAACAAGATATATGTGTATCAGGCGTTTGGAGAGGATTTAGGTAATTGAAACTAGAAAACATGTTGCGGCTTGGATCTAGATAGTATTTTCTTCTCAACATTAATTAGGTTGATAAATATGGTAAAAATGCTTGTTTACCTGCAATGCGACAGTTTCTTCCGGTGGTTTGAAAATTAATGGCCGCTGGGTTAAAAAATAAATTGTGTCGCCATTTTTTATATCAAGTAGCTCTATAAAAAAGTTCTCTATTTTGTTAATATCTGTTCGGTAAAACTGGCTGAAAAGCATATTTTGTTTATTCAAAGAATTTTGAAGTTTTTTTACAAACATATAAATGCGTGGAACAAAAAATTGGTATTTGGTTTGGGACTCTGATTTTTGATAAAAAATTCCATAAACTTAAGTAGTACATAAAAATAACATAGAGAGCACAGTATGCTTTTCCCTATTAGTAATTGAATCATTGTAATCATATTAAAGAATATTAAAAGGCATTGATAAACCGTTTTCGTCCTTTTTTCTGAAATATATCAAAACTTAAGTACGATTTTAAACACTACGGTACTCGAAAGCCACAAAAGTTTTAAATTAAGTTAAACAGCAAGCTTAAATAACCTAATGCTAAGCATATGTTTAAAAATTTGAAATATATACCTACTACAGGCGTCAAGCCAATCGAAGTTATGTCAATCAACGTCCTGCATATTTTGAGCAATATTAGAAATCTCATAAAGCCCAAACTCATACCTAGTGCCCTCAACTCAAAACTTATATAATCTCGAAATATTCTCTAACGAATAATCTTGAAAATCTACAGTAAATTAGTATGGACTGCATTATGGATTAAGAAAGAAATGATTAGAGATATGTACATTTTCATCATATAAATATGGGCCATCCAAAATTTCGTAGGTGGCTTAACTCAAAAAATCCTTGTTGACGTTCTAGACTACTTCATTCATTTAAGGCTGGGGATAATAGTGGCGTAAATCATTTAGTACAGTAAATTTTTTTTTTTTGAAATCAACAGCTTTAGTAGCAAAAAGAAATGTCAAATATTTATTATTGTTTTTCATTTGTAAATTAGGGCTGAAACCTCATAAGATGATCAGAACTTCGGTCTTGATTAATTTAACTCCCAAATCAATCCCGAAATGAACCTCTTAAGTTAATATTCAGCTTAACCTCCAACTCAATTTACAACTCAACCTCTGTCTCAATCGCAACATAATACTAAACGCAATCCCCAAATTAACGGCCAACCTAACCATCAATTAAATCACCAAATCAACCCTTAATCAACTTTTAAATCAACCCTTAACCTAACTTCAAATCAACCCTTAAATAATTCCCCAACCGAACAACTCATACACCAATGTAACCCAACTTAGCTCAACTGAAATATCAACTCTCTGGACAACATTTTCCAACTCATTTTCAACTCAAACCCTACTTACTATCATACCGGCATACGTACCGTCCTACCATCATAACCTTAAACAATCATTCCATCATATACCATACCATTAAACAATCATACAATCGTACCATTGTAATATAGTGACGTCGAACCAATCCACCACACCTTCATACCAGCATACCATCGTATCATCATAAAATCGTACCATCGTACCATCATACAATCATACACTTTAAACTGTACTTGATTAGAAAAATATAGTATTGTGGCGGACATGCGCCTCAGTATTGAAACTAATAACGGTCGTGCAGAGTTTCAGAATTAGAAATCTTATTTTAAATCCTCATTCCGAATCTCTAATTTCATTATAATCGGTTAAAGAAAGCACAGTTTCGTCCTACTTGGCCACATTCCAAAACTTTATCTTAAAATCATTTTAAAATCCCATTACCATCGCACATGTCAAATTCTATTAAAATCCGTAAAAAAATGGACAAATCCTATCCTAACTGGCCATATTCCAGAACTTCATCCAAAAATTCTTTTAGAATCTCATTTCCAAAGCGGATGTTAAATTTTTGTGACTTAACTTACTATTTCTTTTTGCACCTAACATCTAGCGATTTTAACCCTCCAAACCATAATTTATTCCCATGAAACCATTTTTACTTCTAGAGAATTGGTACGCCAATTGAGATAAATGTATACTAAAATTGAAATTTACTGTACTAAACGATTTACCCGTATTTTAATTTAACCTGTATACTGTTAAAAGTTAGTAAAAGAACGAGACGAATGTTGCACAGCCTAAGTACGATATTTGTGAATCACAAAACGTATAAACTGTGAAGTAGCCAAAGAACTTCAAAGTCTAAGAAGCAAAATGCATTAGTTTCCTGAAAACCCTAAGGTTACCAGAGAGAAACCAACTAAAACCCAAGCGGAGCCAAAACCACCAGGTATAGGTACAGAGCGGAAAAGTTATTCACAAATTGTACGGCAATCATCTAATGCTATGAATGATAACCTCCTTGAAAGGATATGTCGAAGCATAGAGGCCATAAATATACGGCTAGCAAAGCAAGGACGTGGTCTAGAAGCTTTATAAAGCGTCTAGATACGCATCAAACCATGAACGAGGCAACAGCCCTCATATGCTAAAATCAGCAGAACATTAAGAATTGTCACGTGGAACGCGAACGGACTAGCGCAGCATGTTCCAGAGTTAGAAATTTTTCTAAATTTAGAAAAAATAGATATATGCCTTATATCGGAGAGCCATTTGACAAAAACATCATTTATTAAAATACGTGATTATTTAAACCCATAAAAGTTGAAACTAACAATAATAATGAAAACAGTATTTCCTCTATCTACTGCCCCCCACGCTATAATCTAAACAAAGAAGATTATAATAGACTCTTTAGATCACTAGGATCCAATTTTATTATTGGTGGTGACTTTAATGCAAAAAACACCTATTGGGGATCAAGACTTACAACCCATAAAGGGAAAGAGCTATTCGAAGCCGGACGAATAAATAACTGCGAGTTCCACTCTGGAGGTAAACCAAGATACTGGCCTGCTGATATAAATAAAATGCCAGATCTCATTGATTTCTATGTAACGAAAGGGATTACATGTGCATCGAAAACAGCGAGGGGATATATTCCGATCATACACCTGTTATCATGACTCTCAGCACAATGATAATTAATAAGGATAACCTGCCTAAATTAACAAACAATAGAACTAACTGGGACCTATTCCAAGAATTAATTGAAATGCAAATAAATCAACGAGTGCCGATTAAAACACCGGTACAGTTGGAAGACGAACTAGAGGTATTTAACAGTACCATTCAACAAGCAGCATGGGAAATTTCCCCTGCTATCAAAATTATCCTACTGAGATCAGGGAGTTAGTTAGAGAGAAACGGAAGGCAAGAAAGACCTGTAAAGGACACTCGCCCCGGAAAACAAAAAAAATCGCAATAAACTAAAACAACTTATAAAAGAAATTAAGAGCGAAACTATTAACAAGTAGTTAAATGGTCTCACCGAACATAAAGATACTGATTACTATCTTTGGAAAGCAACAAAGGGATTAAAAGGAACCATAATGCATGTGCCGCCTAAAAAAAGCGGCAAGCAAAAACCTATTTTATTTGCGGCTCACTTGGAAGACACCTTTCAACCGTTACCTAGGCAAACAGCAGATGAAAACATAATAACAGTTAGCAAAATTGATGAATGTAATATTCGATGTGTAACATTAAAGGAATTAAGAGATGAGATCAAGTGTAATTTGAACGCAAAAAAAGCTCCAGGATATGATTTAATTACTGGACAAGTCGTAAAAGCCATTCCTGAGAAGGGACTTCGAAAATTGGTTCAAATTATCAATGCTGTTTTCATACTAAAATTTGTCCCACGACAATGGAAGGTTGCTGAAGTAATTATGATCCCCAAACCAGGCAAATCAGCGAACGATAAAAAGTAGTATAGACCGATTTCACTACTTCCTGTAATTTCAAAATTATTTGAAAAATTACTGCTCAAGAGACTCAAGCCAATAATAGAAGAGAAAATCACTCTACGATAGAACAAGTTCACAGAATAATGGATATAATCGTAGACGCACTTGAGAATAAGAAGATATGCTCCAGCATCTTGTTAGATGTAGCACAAGCTTTGGCAAAGTTTGGCATCAACGACTTGAATTTAAATTGAATCGAGATCTACATAAGCAGTTATATCAAATTCTTAAATCTTATATCGCAGACCGACATTTCCGTGTAACATACAACGCAGAGTACTCTGAACTAAAGAGACTATCAGCAGGCATACTACAAGGTAGCGTACTGGGTCCTAAATTTTACATCCTATACACCAGAGATATGGCAAATACAGAAGGTGCCACCATAGCAACATTTGCAGACGATACAGCTATTCTGGCAACTGGAAAGTGTATATCAGAAGCAACAACCAAACTTCAAAAAGCTAATAGGTAGAAACTCTGAGCTTACAATAAATAACAAACTGCTATTATATCAGCAAATACTTAAACCAGTATGGTACTATCTTTTTAGTAGAGAGAAGAAGAACAAAGGAATCAGTCGTGTTACTCTCCATCGGAGTTGGGCAAATTTCTGATCTATCATTCTTGCTCTGCGTTTAGTAGTTGTTTGGGCAATCGAAAATGACATTACGCGAATACAAAACAAAATAAAAATTAATTTTAACCGTCGCTATGTTCAAAGTCTTCCACAAAGTGTTAGTAAAATAAAACGAAGATTTGTGATCTTAATATTTCTAAGGATTTATCGATTTGGTGTTCCCTGAGTCCGAAAAATTCAGTTTCGAGACAGCGTCCGTCGGCAGTGTTGTCTGTCTATACCTTCCATGTATCCCAGACTTCCTAAATATGTAGAAATTGGCAGCGAGACAAGGTTTTGCTGTACTTTACTTTAGTCTGGCACTATAAATAAGGAGGCATAAGAGAATCGGTTGAAATTTTTTAAGAAGGTAAAAGGTGACAAAACTTCAATAAATTTCTCCTTATTCCATTTCATATATACGCGTTTTAATTTTTTTATTTAAAGCTAAGCTCTAATTCAAAAATGCTGCCAAGTGGAGTAATTTGATTAAGGCTGAAAACAAAGCTGTTAAAAGATAGCTATGTTCAGACGGCAACCACACATTGAGCAGAAGAGTATATTTTATGTCGATCTGATCTCGATGTTCACTACCAAAGTGAATAATTGGAAATCTAGAATGCTTGTTAAAGCATGACCTAACAAGTTAAACCATGATAACAAGATACTTATTTCAATGAAAGTTGAACTAAGCCTAGTGGCTTCTCCCATTAAATGCCAAAATTTAGTTATTTCCTAACGGAATAATAAAATGTGACATCTTTTACCACTAACACCAAATAACTTTTAACTGAAACTGATTTAAAACCATCATTATTAGAGACGTATTGATCGTACCTACTTGATCCGTGGCTAGAAAATAGGGTTTAACCTATTGTCGTTTGGTTCCACTCTGTTTGACATAACTTTTTCGATAGCAACTAATGAGTGGGCCCTATTTGCTTGAAATGTTGACAGCTCATCATGTTTTCGCTTGAGTAGCGTTTCGACATATTGAAAACTTATTTTAAAAGTCAGTATTGTGTAGCCGAAACCGTACGAATTTTGAAAAGAAATATGGGTCGTGAAAGAGCGCAAAGCGGAACCGCTGAGTTTATGAAAAAGGCTTGCTATTAGATAACAGAAGTGGTTCTCGAGCTCGGACAGTGCGCACGCCAGAGAATATTGCGGTTGTGGCCCATAGTGTAGGAGAGAATCCATCGACCTCAAGCCTGAGGAGAATACTGTGCAAAGAACTCGAGTTATTCACCTACAAGGTCCGGATGACTCGGGAGTTGAAAACAAATGACTATCCGCTTTGATAAAGTTCTAGAAAACTGAACTCATGAACGAAATTGTTTTTCATGCTTAAATCGGAAACTCCAACCTACACAATAAAAAAAAAGTTTCAACAAAATATAGATGTATACTCATTTTGTAGTAGGCCGAAAGGCCGAATGTCGAAAGGCCGAGTGTCGAAAGTTCGAACGCCGAAAGGTCGAGTGTCGAACGGCCGAATGTGACGAAAGGTCCAAAGGGTGGAAAGGCCGAATATCCAAAAGCCGAATTTCAAAAGGCCGAATGTCGAAAGGCCGATTGTGTCGAAAGGCCGAATGTCGAAAAACCGCTTGTGTCGAAATTGATTTTAATTTTTCATTTTTTTACGAATGAAAATTTTAAAAAATTTATATTTTTATGAAAACCAAATTTTATATTTTTATCAAAATTTTTGTATAAAAATGTTTAATAGTAAATTACCTTAAATATTCTTCTTACGTTTTCTGTGTCATATATTTATTATTTTCCGACAAAATTTGTTCACCTTAATATGCTACGCGACATACAAAGGATTTATTAGCACGTATTTTCAATTTATTTAAATCATTTTACATTAAGAAATAAATTCAATGGTTTTAAATTAAAGTTAAAAATTGATTTCAATTAATTAAGTGAAGGAAAATTTAATGAAAATTTTGCCTTTCGACCCAATCGTCCTTTCCACACGTTCGGCCATTTGACCCATTCGGCCTTCCGACAATAGGCCTTTCGACCCATTCCGCCTTTAGACATTCGGCCTTTAGACACATTCGGCCATACGACATTCGGCCTGTCGACATTCGGCCTTCCGACCCATTTGGCCTTTCTGCGTTCGGCCTTTTGACATTCGGACTTCCGACATTCGGCCTTTCAACACCGAACGCTCATTTTATGACGTTTTTAAAAACAAACTTTTAAATGGCCCACCCTTTATAACTGGGCACTAATGTGAGCTATGCAATGGAAAGAAAGGTATTTAAGTAAGTAACTGAATTTGTGAAGTTGGAGAGCCTATCGTGCAGTTCTTTAAGTTTTGCAGTTCGTTTTTCTCAATGGTGAGTTTTTTGAGCTTTAGTAGAATATAATTGTCATCCATCCTTTTGCAATAAGATTGCTTCTTCCTCATCCTTCGCCAGTACTACCATGGTAAATCGGTCATGTAAAGTCATAACTCCTTTTTATAGATAGCTGAAACAAATCGTTTAACATAACATTATCTATGGATTTTACTCTTGATACATTCGGGAACCTTTGTCTAAACCAAAATAATAGTTCCACAGTTTCCATTTCAGTGGATCCTAAAACAAGTGCATCTTAAATTTTTAGAAAACTCAATAAATCCTTTGCTTCTTATAATGTCAAATGGTTTCCAACTATATATACTACATTCCTAATCTTAAATACATCGAACAAAACACATATTTCGTTTTCGATCTCGTACATACTGGTGCTCACGGTCCAAAACAGTAGTTATCCCTTTTAAATTTTAAACCTTAGTTTGTTGTTAGTCAAAGTTGTGTTGTGCGAGGGTGTTCTGTAACTGAAAGTAAAAAATATTTTATGCGGCATAAACCTTGTATTTTCTCTGTATTTTCCAAAATAAGGTATTTGGGTTGTTAGTTTTCTCTACGTAATATGCACTCTAATTAGAAAAAAACAAGAAAATGTACAACAACTTCTAAGGTCTACAAACGTTTTTATAAATAGCTATAAATAAAAATAAATTCATTATATTACAAGTGTGTAAGAGTTACAAAAAAAACATGCCGCCCTCAATTCCTGTTTTGGTGATGTTGTTTTCGACATAACAGGAGCGCTTTCAGTCAAATGTGAAATTGCCAGTATATATTTTATTTATACATATCTTCCTCTACTGCAATATTGCACATGAAATCGTGATTTTTAAATGATTTAATTTAATTTAAAGTTTGTAATAAATCAAAAGTATTCGCTGTCACAAAACTGAAAAATGTTATAAATTTAATTAAAATATTTTAAGGAAATGAAAGTTTTATATTTCTATTGAATCAATTCTTATGTCTTAATAACAATTTCTTTTTTGTTTGTTGTTTCTATTTAGATTTCCATTCAACAACGAATTTTATATTTACAAAATAAAAAAAAAAAAAAAACCTTTGACTTGACTTTCCTTCTATGTATATTTATTGTACATAATATTCGCGATTCCAAAGAAAGTCATGATTTTCCTCTCAATTTACATACATATTATGCTGCACATAATATACTTGTGAGGTCGTTTTTGTAAAGCAGCATAATTATCACATTATGATACATTTCCATATATATATATAAAGTGATTTGGAAGGAGTCCGGTCAGACCAAACTAACTAATAAAAACATCTCCAGTACAATAAAGTTGTAGAAAAGACGTAGCAAAATACTCAACTCTAGATGGAATGTAGAATTTCAAGTTACAATATATCATGATATATAAATGTGTATACCGTACATAAATATAAATTTAACAAACCACTTAGAAAAAATTATATTTCAATTAAAAAAAATCAGAATTGATATGTTATCCGCGCCATGGTTCGTTTGTTAATTGTGTGAATTATTTTATATTTTTTAATTGCACAAATAAGAGAAATAGACGACATCGTTCGCGTATATAAGAGCGCGAATGAGACAACAAAAGTGGGTTTTATTTATAATATTGCTACAATGCTGCAAACTAATATATTTTATTGATATTGTCGCGACTTGATATTTTTATAAATAAATTTTAAACGGATGTTAAAGTGCTTTTAATTAGCCTATTGTCGTTTATCTTATCGATTCATAAATAAATATATTTATATATATTGTAAGAAGATTGGTGTGGCTTAATTAAACCATTAAATTGGGTTCTTCGCGGCTCAAAGTAATATAAATTTGTACAGTGTTGCACAAACGATTTAAAATTTATTAGAGCTGATCATTAAATATTATTATCTCTCAACTATATCGCCCTACAAATAATATTTAACGATATATACCATAAAATTATATAAAAATTGCTTTTAAAATTGTCACCGCATATAAGCAAAAAAAAAAAAACATTAAAAAATTATTTTTATTTAAACTTGAAATAAAACAACTAATTCGTGATATAGAAAGTGGCGCGTTTGATGATGGAAGGAAATGGAAGGGAACATTTTCTGCAACCAAATAAAAATGTGAAGAGGTGGAATTTTACTGTCGCCCTCGTCATTCGAATTATGTATTTTTATGCAAAATCCTAAAACAACATAAATCTCATGTGAAATGACTGAATATTATCGTCCTACTACTCATATAATACTCGTAATTTTCCAACCAATATTCAATATAGTCAGCGCATTTATAAATTTTAAATTTTTAATTGATTTGTTGTGTTTCATTTATTGTATTGTGTACAAGGTCTTAGATATGTATATAGGTATATAGAGAGAGAAATGTATACGTTGCTATTTGATGTTGTTCTAGATAAAATTACATAATGCGGCAATGGTTAGATAATATACATAAATTGACAATTTTTGTTATGTTTAATGAACTGAAAAAATAGTGTTTCTGTTAACACGCGGTCTAACTTTGTTTTGTGTCAAATTAGGAAAAAAAAAACGTACGATTTTATTTATAGGCGTGAGTCATAAATTCCATAGCTCAAACGTAACGGCAAATTATTTTTGAATACATAGTACCACTTAAAGACGACATTATTGTGAAATTCGAAATGTCGAAAGGTCGCTTTTAAACTTTAATTGCAAAATATAACAATTTTTTTTTTGTCTTAACTAGAACGCTGCCGAGAAGGTGATTTTTATCTTATTTCGTTTAAATTTAATTTGAATATATATAAATAAATAACGAAATATTGTGAAATAAGAAAATGACATAAAATAAAAAAAATTGTAATTTTCTATGAATTTTTAATGAATATTTTTTTTTTTAACAATTAGAAGAAGACATAAAAATTCACGATTTTTATTTTTGGGTGGCCAAATAATAGAAACAACAAAATTCGAAAGTTTTTGGGGGATTAGAAAATTTTTCCAAAATTAAATTATTGTTAAAAAATCAAAAGTGTCGATCATTTTAAATTAACGTCTTAATATTATTACAATTGAGAAAGTGTTATGTAAATGAGGGTTAACTCACTCCCCAGACAATATAATAAGTCCAAAGTGTCAACAATTTAATAATATATTGTGTGAAATAAGAAATAACACGTTTTTTGTTTTGTTTAGAAGACAAACTTAAAATAAGAAAACATAGAGAGATGTGGGTAGCGCAGTAACATACCAACTATTTTGAAAAACTTAACTGATTACTATCGATTTAAAAATTTATAAACATAAGAAGATGTCAAAATAGTAATTAAGTCATTTATATTGAGTTTTTGATTTAGAAAAAAAAAAAAAAAACGGGTTGCAAGCACTTCCTTACATACTATATTGTGACAATTATGAATAATGATGTTCTTCTTACTCGGTAGGTTGAACTAACATAAAACATTTTAAGGTACACGATAGATGAAACTTTTAAATCTTGATAATTAAAATTATTAAGAAATCTCTAACTTGTTATATCACGCGATGGTTGTTACTTTCGTAATATATCCAATATTTTTACAATTGAATGTACATATAAAATATAAACTAATTGATTATACTTTTTCCTTTTGTATTTAATTAATTATCTCAATTTTGAATTTAAACTACAGAACATGGAAAATAATTTAATTTTTAATTATTAACTTCCTTTAATCCAAAACAAAATAAAAAAAAAAAAAAAACAAAAAACCCGAAAAGATAAGAATTACAAAAAACTTAAGCAGTAATCAATTAAGATATTTTGATAAGAAGTTGATTTTGTGTCTAGAATTTCAATCAAGTTAATTAAATTAAATTAAAAAAAAAAAAACAAACATTAAAAAGCACTAAAATTATAATTAATTAAATTATTAATTTAAAAATTTATCGCTTATACAACCACAAAGTGATGATATGCGTGCAAATATTTATTTTTATAAAATATAAATAAATATAAAATGATATTTGGTTTTGTCAAACTATGTATATGTATTTATATATGCAATAAACATAAATAAATTAAATATAAATAAGAAAACAAAAAATTGCAACATGAAAAGACAACTTGGAAATGAATTTTTAAATAAATTTCGCTGTTTTTTGTGTCTTGTGAACTTTTTTTTTGTTTGTTTTTTCTTTTTTACTGTACAACCTACGACAATTTTATTTACTTGCAAATTTTACCATCAATAATTTTTTTTTTGTCTACATATTTTGGTGGTCTCCCTTCCGCGAGACGGTGGGTGCAACAAAATATGCCTACTTAGTATAAAAAAAGTGAAATGTTTTAGGGTTTAATCAATTATTTCGAGGAAACTTTCAAACCAACATTTTTATGTTGCTCAAGAATTAAACATTTACAATTTAATTTTTCTAATTTCAAACCAGTATTATTATATAGAAATTGTTTTTATCTTTTATATAAATAAATAAAACAATTTTTTTTTCCTACTTTTGAGATAAATTTTTGTCTTTATTTGCTTCATCATGTCTTATTATGGTACATTAAGGAAACAGACAAAATGAAATTCTGTAATTTTACACGATTAATAAATCAAATCAAAGACATTTTATTTTATATATACTTGTTGGGCATATTCATACATACAAACAATAATAAACATCTTATGTCTCTCGTTGGAGTTTAATTTGTTTTCGTTTTGTTTTTTTTTTTTGTTGGGAAATTAACAAAAGGCTGATAATTATAAAATTCGATTTTGTCTCAAAATAAAATCCCAAAATTATAAACAAATAATTGAATTGATTAATTGATTTAGCCTCGAGACAAATATTTTTTTGTTTACTTTATTTTAGAAGAAAATTTTTTAATTCTTTGATCATGAAAATGGAATTTTATTTAACATTTTTTGCTTGATATTTCTTTGATCTCGTTTTAACATTTTTTTTTTTTTTTTTTTTTTTGGTAAAATACAAAATTTCAAGGTTCTGGTTTTTAAATTTTGTAGAGTTTCTGGTATTTTTAGTGTGCTGATAATCGATTAGAAATCATGTTTGATGATTGATTTTTTGGTTGGTCTATAAAAGACATGCACAAACGAAACAAAAAAAAAAATAAACCAGATGCGAAATTAATGCGTGAAATTAATTTTTTTTTGTTCTGTATATTTATACAGATTTTCATTCTACAGTATTTAATCGGCTTATATACAGTTTAGATACAACAAATGTTATAAATATAAATCATCCGCGAAAACCAATTGATTACCAATCAAACTGAAAATATAAAAAATGTTTTTTATTTTATTTTTCTAAATCACGTTTTCAATTATATTTGAACTGTTTTTTATTTTTATTATTTTCCAATAAAATAAATAATTAAATATATTTTTTATTATGTACCTACGTTGGTGTAAAGGGTGATAAAAAAATATCATTTTCAAATCGTATTCATTAACCATAATTCACTCATCATGTCATATGAATGATGTTTTTGTGTCATATGACAAATAGTATCAATGTAACCGACAAAAGCAACAATGATCACCCAGTTTTAGAATAACATAAAATTTTTAAATTTATATTTGGTAATACAAAGTGAATGTAATTTTATTAAATCGTATGTCAAAATATTATGTTTAAAAATTAGTTATGTGACAATTAAATGTTTCAGATATACTCGTACCTATCTATATATTGTACATATAGCAATACACGATTGATTATACACACAATTTTCGATAATGGCTACCTAACTAGATATTAGCTAAATAAATCATGTAAATTTTGCATGTTCGATTTCGATTTTGACATCACGATTTCATAAACGTTACATAAAAAAAAAAAAAATTGAGACAAGCATAAATAATTGGAAACTAAAATTTAATTAAAATTTTTGCAGAAAAACAGATTTTCAAAATTTGATAAATTAGAAGTGTACTGTGTACAGTACACATAGAAAAGAGAAACTCTTTCGACTGATCCCACATGACTTTCGATTTTTATATGAAATATTATTGTATACAGCCAATAAATTAAAATTGCATCAATCACATATATAAAATACGATTTAAATTATTATTCAAAAATGCTTAATTTTGTCTTTTTCTTTGTTTTTTTCATTTTCGAGAGCCAAACTAAATTATTTGACGTCCCAAAATTTGGTTAGACATGTTAATTAATCTGTGTTTTTAGTGTAATTTATTATTGACGTGTGATGCGTGTGACTTTACAAGCTAAAATAATTTATGCAAATTAGCAAATGTTGCAATAATTTTGTTGTGCGATTATTATAAATTCGTCTATCTTACAAACATTTTTAAGTTTAATTATTTTTAACGAGATTTTACTATTACTACTTTTATTATTATTATTATTATTATTGGTCATATTTCCTGTCGGTTTATTATTGTAAGAGAAAACATCTAACAAATAGGAAAACTCTTGCAAATAAATTACAATAACTACGCCAATTTGATTAGAGCACTGCATTGTTATGTATGATGATGTTTAAGTTTTTATTTTATTTATCCGGTATATCTTGTACGGAATTTATAAGCTTGCATATGTAATTTATGTAAGAATAATTGATGTTTATTAAGAAAGTGACGTAGACATATGCATGTAAATAAAACACCCGAAATTATATAAATCCACCTGTTCTCCGAAACGGATGGTCTCTATAATTACGTTCAATTATATCAGTCAAGCTTAAATTCTTGTTATATGTTAGCTTAGTTAGGTTAGGGCCAAAAGGGAAATGAATATTTAACAAAATAAATTAATTATAAAAAACAAAAAACAAAAAACAACGGAAAACTAATATTAATCAACTTAAATATAATTAAGTTGTATTTCTTCGTTGTCTTATTTCTAACATGAATAAATTAGATGCTAGAGAAAACATCTACAGATATATTCATTAAGATATTTGCGGTAAACTGTTATAAGACAATTCTTTCTAAATTAAGACATCAACATCATATAATCGAATTCTTAGAAGAAATACCTTTTCGTTTTTATTTTTTATTTTTATAATACAAAATAAATCAAATAACAATAAAGTCCAAACCAAACCTTAAAAAATATCGACATAAGATAAAATAAAAAGTGGATTTTGAAAAGTTTTAATTCATTGACAAAACGTTGAAAAATTGATCACAATCAATTAAAGGTTTTAACGTATTTCTTTATAAGACAAATGCGCTTATTTAATCCGAACACTCGATGACCTATTTTGATTTATTTTTCATTTAATTTATTATTCGCACTTAATTGTATCACACATACATAATATACATAAATTTAATGACTATGTCGTGCGGTCGACTGATTTTATTCCCATCGCGCGTTAAACTCCCCTCTCTACTTATTAACTAATTACTTATTATTATGTATAATTTTAATTAAAAATGAAAAATTTCTTGTAATATTTCATGCTGTTTAACGACCCCCGAAAACATAACAAAATTAAATTTGTAAATCACAATATTTTGTCTCTATATACAGAGTGAAAGTATGTGGTTCGATGTGCGCGAATATGATGAAAAAAGCCCAACTAATTCTATAGTTGAACAATGTTATATAAACTTTCTATATCAATCAATTTCGTGATGTACAATAACAATAAATCATACTCTCTATTAAATTAATTGAATATTATTTGATTTATTTATTTTTTATAGGTATTATAATATTCATGAAGTAATAAAATTGTATTACAAGTCGTGAGATTTAAAACTATAAAATTAAAAACGATTTTCGCTCTCTATGTGCCCTTAGTCTAATATACATATATATATATAGTACGTGCGCATACCAAGCTGATGACTAATAAAGGTCGACATTTTTTAGGCAATTTCACTCGAAAATATTATTATTTCCGCGACAAGAATTTATAATATATTCTCACACTATCGTCGTACATTGGATTTGATATTAATTTCTTTACTGTTTGCTCATTCTACCACGCGTAATTAATGACTTTAATTAAGTTGAACAGAAATAAAAATTAAATCTTGTTTCCAATAGTTTTAAATAGCCCTTGTACGTACACGTATGGAAAAACTAATTCCAGTGTACAATAAATACAACAACAACGCCGAAATAAATAAGATTAATGGGTTATTATTTCCAAAGATTCCTCTAACATATCCAACCGGACCAAAATCATATAAATGAAGTGATTTGATGTGGTTAAGAAAACCCAAAAAAAAAAAAAACAGAAAAGATTTGTTAACGTACATAAATAATTTTTTTTTTTTTTTTTTTTTTTTTCAGTTAAATCGATAATCGATCAATTTCAAAAGAAGATTATTTCTTAATTTTTTCTTATGGTTCTTTTATTTATTTCGTGTTGTTATTGTGTTATGTGTACAAGAATTAAATTTAAATTTGATTCACAAAACAAAAAAAATTAAATAGTTGGGTATCCGATTCGAAATATTAGAAATAATTAAAAAAAAAGTTAAACCTAATTTGTCACGTTTTTTGTATTTTGTATTTTTTCGATATTCTTAGGAATTGTGTCAAATGTGCTTGGTTAAGATCCGATACATCGTAGCTCAAGAGAATGGGAATTCCTTTGGTATATATGTACATACTTACATATATATATATAGATTCAGTCATGAATTCGTTTTATACGATTTTGTAATAAGCGTTTCTTACTTTTAAAATTCGTTTTAATTAATGAGTCAAGTTACGCGGAAACCAAATTACTTTACTTTGTATTGAGGATTAATCAACCATCAAAGCTAAATTGTGTAAATACCACTTTTTTAATACGGTCGAAGTCTCATTCGTCATTTAGAATATGTTCGGTTAAACTTCCACCATCCATATCGAATTACATTATGATCGGTTTGAGAAATAACCAAGCTCCTTTTAATTCTCCGTATTTTAAAACTTGAATTAAAACTATACGTTTATCAAAAAAAGGCAATTAAAAACGGCTTATATTAACGTCATTTCACAATATATACGAGTATCTAGTGATGTAAACGGTAATATTCTCGATGGTAATATTACCGGTAAAATAGGTAATTTTAGGTAATATTACCCAAAGTGGTGATACCGTGGTAATATCGGTAACATAAATTAAAAATGTTTATTCCAAACAACTCAACTAGCCTAAATGCTAAAAGAGCTGTGACACCACTGCATTATACTTCCATATGTACCATTAACCTTGCTGTAAAATATAATAATCTACAACTTTTTCGTACTTTTCGAACTTTTGTTTCATTGACATATTCATCTGGCAAATACGTAATAGAACTAGAATCTGACCTTGAATATTATTCATCGCTCTGTCTGGAAAATACACCAATCACTGTTTTAAATAGAAAAGTGTCTGCAACGTCTTAGTCGATGAAAAGCTCTAGTATGCCTGAATTTCGTTGAGAACATGAGACTAAAATAGCACCAGATGGTCGATGAGCTGATGGAAGAGCTGAATTTTCGTTTCTGAAAAATTGCCGGCGCATCTAACGTTGTAGACCGATGCTCAGTCGAACATGCGCAGGGACTCCATAACAAATTATGTCATCAATACAATACGCCCAAAGCCATTTTCTATAAATCTACTCCATTTAAGGAAAATCAACATTTGGCTTTTAAAGTTGCTTTTCGAGAAAGTTGAAGCGGTGTTAAAAGACGACGAGATTTATAAATTTATTGTACTTATTACTGACAATGGAAGAATAAAGCGTTCCGAGAAATGGTTAACAAAAGCTATATTACCGAGTATGGGTGCATCTGCCATGGACTTAACTTGCTCATTGTCGATATCTTCAAGATTTAGTCTATCAACAGTTTGTAATTTTCACTCAGACATACGGATAGTTTCAGAAATAAAAAAAACTCGCACATTTTTCATGCTCCATTCGATCTAAATTCATGCTACATCAGGTATGCCCTGAAGGCGCTGGCTATAGAAGACGAAGTAAAGTCAGTTATGAAGGCATCTACGATCTCCTATTCGAAATTGTTCACAGTGTACTACCCCCGTTGCTAAATGGCCATCTTCTTTTGAGAGTTTGCTATTTTATCTAAAGTGGTGTACTGTTTTGTTAATATAAAACAAACTTTTGAATCACAGAAACTTGAAGCGACTGAATTTATTTGTAATGTCGTAGAACTTCACACAAAATATAAGGATAAAATATAGAAGGGTTACAAAATATATGAGTCTTTGGCGCATTACATTGTTCAAAGTGAACTTTTTTCACGACCGTTTGTGGTTGCAAGTGAGCAGCACTTTGATGAAATTTGATCGGCGGGAGTGTGTTCTACTTCATCTTTAAGTGCTATACACATAGTTCAACACGTGATCCATTGACTGTTGATCGTGCAGGAAAACTAACGTAAATTTTGCACAACTTAAACCTGTCGAGATCGAACGTAGGAAGTGTGGATAACGAGGTTGAAGTTATTCCTGCTGAATCAAATACAAATTATTATTAATGGATGAAGCTGCATAATCATATTCGCTTGAAGAAGAGGATAACTTGGAGGCTGAGGATGGTAAATTAAAGTGTTTAATTGATCATAAACTCATATTCATGTAAAATTTATTATTTGCTATAGGCATCGAAGGCGACGACCTTGCCGTCCTTCGACGTCTAGCGATGAACACCACGTCAAGGAAGTCAAGGATTTGGTGCTCAAAAATCGTCACTTGTTGACATCACGAAAATGTTGGGCAGGAAACTCTTGGTTTTTGAATGGAATTAAAATATTGAATAAAATGTGTAGTAATAAGTAATATTACCAAATTTAAAAATATCGGAAATTTTACAACAGTACGAGTATCTAATATCATTTTAAAATTAAACGTTTATTAAATTTAGCCGTTTGAAGCATTTTTTTTCTAAATTATAAACAAATTCATTTCCAATCCATTCATTGTGAAACATTACAAAATTTAACCCATTTTACTACCACTCAAATAATTCTCGCTGTTAAGACCTAGTATTTATTAATAAACTTCACTCAGACTTTTATCCAATTTTCTGTTTTCAAAGTTTCTATATTTTATGAATAATTTTATATTTATTGAGTGAAAATTCGAAAGCTTTGTGGACCCAGTATTTATTTTGTTAATCTGGCATAAACTTTACACCGATCGCTTTACTTTTTATTTCTTTATTCATTCACTGATTTTTTAGTGTAAAATTCTTAACATTAACAGAAGAATAGTTTACATTACATAGTGGCCTAATCTGCATTTGGAAGGATCTGAATTTTTATTTCCGTTGAGAAAGTGTTAATTTGTCTAGTAAGATCTGTTTATAAAAGATATAATACACGTTAAACTTACAAAAACCTTAATATTTACATTAGTGAGCTCTGTTTTCCATGTAGATGCACTTTTCTGTTAACGTTAAAATCATCACCCGGGTAATAATTTCACGATTTTGGCACAATCGATTTGAAAAATAAAAATGAAGCAGTCCGACGAATAGACGAGTAAGGATGACTCACCTAGGAAGATCATTGCCTCTCGGTAATCAGCGTGTATTTAAAAAATGGTTTTTGCATACTTTCAATTTGAAATTTGGCTTCGAAACTCAATTTTGAATATGGGTTTGAAATAATCATGAATTAAACGTCAATATAATCCCAAAACTTGTATAAGATTTAACTTTCTTTACAAGAAAGTGATAGAGAGAAACTTGCAGTTTTACATTTAGATACGTTTAATATCAAGTTTTTTGGAGAACATTAACTGCTAAATATGCCTATATCCGACTGGAAATCATAAGATTCACAACTTGAACATTTTGTAAGAATCTTCGAATTGTTGAGATAACTGATCGTATTATTTAAAAATAGAATAAATAATATAAGTCCTAAATGACCAGTGAAGTGTACTACTCCATAAATCATTAGTAGTGCTAGTATAAAAGAACAAGTGATTTCTAACAAATTTTTCGAATAGTTTAGGTAAAACAGATAAAATATTTCTGGATAGATGATCGCATGGGCTGATTGATAGTTTTAGATCATTAGGTGGAATCAAATTTGGTCGAACACTCTGATTTGTGTCAATATTTAGTAATTCTGTCAATATATTCATTAGAAAGAAAGCGTTAGTAAACCGTTGTAATTCGTCAACACAAGTTCTGCTGTAACCATATACGTAAACCATATGGTTCCACAAATATTGAATGATGTATTAATGATGATTGGATGCTCAATTTCTCTTATTAGCATCTACTCCTGGTGATGATTTAATCGAATGCCTGTGAGGTTTTTTAATTTATGTGGCCGGTCAATTATTGTACGAATTATCATATCATAGAATCGGTAAGCTTCTTAAAATGACAATCAGTTAGTCCTAGACTGAGCCAGTAACTACGCGATGTTTCGTTAACAATAATTTGGCTTTATGTACAATCGTCTAATTTGGAGGAGAATGATTGGTAATAATCGTATCATATTTAACCGAACGATGTTTACGATTTATTTAATATTAATTGTTGTATTAGCAGGAGCGCTGTACATTTTTTTGTTTGTTTAGGTAAATTTTTGTTCGCAACTACCACGGATTCCAATTTAAAAAAAAAATTAAACCGAACTGTTTTGTGAAATTGCAACATTAAAATAAATTTAAAATTGTTTAGTCGGTATAATGACGCGCTGGTTCCCCTCTTCCTTTTATAACAGTCTCATCAGCCATGTTAGTTATTAAACCATGCATGTTTCTTATCTCGTCGAATATTCAAAATAAACACGATTGTATTGGTAGCAATAAATTTCCCAATTTTAATTTTTCGTTTGTTAACTTAAACTGTGTTAATGTACATAGATAATCGGTCGCATTTGGCTCACAATTTAGCAAGCCTCTTGTTGATTCTTTTGTGTCATTAAGCTGCATCAAAATTTTCATGAGATATATCTTCCAATAGGTGAAATTTTGGTTGCTATCATATTTTGTACTCCCTTCATTTCTCGTCGTTTAATAAATGTGGTAAGTATAATTTGCCAGGAAAAAGTTTAACTAGTTTCGCGGCGGTCTGCCTACTAGGTGGTAATTTAATAGAATATAACAATAATTACAACATATATTATAATCCAGTTAAAATCTTGTTCCGCCAGTGGTACCTAGTCTACGAGCCAACGTTTATTATTTACAAATTTATGCTAAGCTAACAGCAGTAGCATTGAAAATGTTTTTCTAATTCAAATAGACATATCCGCTGTACCCGGGGACACCAAATTTATTATTTATTTCATATTGTCATCTTCTATTTGCTAGATCGATTTTATAAAAAATTAGAAATAAAATCAGGTTCGTCGCCTATGAAAGATTTCAATTTTTTAAATTTTTTATTAGTTGTATGATATATGTACATACATATATAACGTTGCATAATATGCAGTCGCCTACATTATGCATGACAAATTAAATTCAATTAATATCAAAAAAGAAAATCAATTAAAAGTTTTCTCTCACACCATGTGTGATTGATATCGATAAATTAATTTTTTGACCTAATTGTTGAGCGAGTGGAAAAGCAGAATAAATAATTTTCATTTAGACTTTCGATTTGTTAACACTTTAAAAATTATTTATTTTTTTAATGCAAATAACATGTTTATTCGTTACTAATAGTACTTCACAACCAACTATGATATTAAGATATCACAAAAAAAAATCTTAAGCGCTTAAGCGTATCACATAAATTTTTTATTGGCTTCAAAAAAAAAAAAAAAAAAAATCGCGAATTGTAGAAGAATCCTGTTATATTATTATTTATTACATTAAATATTTATTATTAATATTTTAATGATAATGTTTTTATCAAAAAATAAAAATGAAAGTAGATTTATTTTAATTTTTAGTTAGTTATAGTTGCGCTGCTTTAATGGCAATTTTTATGTATTCATATCTATATAAATTAAATCGCCTCCACAAAAGACCAGCTGCGAATATTATACAATTTTCTTCATCTTCGGATTAAGAAAATACAAAATAATAATATTGTGCATTGAAATTCAAGTGAACAGACACAGACAGATATAATAATAAGTTCAATCAATTTTTTATTTCGTTTTGTGTCTTAAAGCATTTTTTAAGTACAATGTTTACTTCAGTAAATAAACAATAATGTAATATTGTGTGATGAAGGTGGTTAATGTATATAAACCTATAAAAATTCCGTCTGGATGAATTATTTTTTTATTTGGGTGATATTGAAATTTACGATACACGTATATTGCCTCACATCCCTTTTTGTAACAATATACTCGTATTTACAAATTTATCTGACCAGACGACAAAAAGTTCAAATCGACTTTCTATTGTGTACAGCTTTTTTTTCCACCAGAAGGAGTACAACATTTGTAAATGTCTTAATCACAATAATAGTTGTAATATTAATAAATTGATACAACGCCTTAGAGCAAATTGAAAATAAAATATTTTTATTTATTTTCATGTATTTTTGTGTTTTTAATGAATTAATTAATTGGAAAATGTAAATTATTTATAATTCACTTTAAAGTATGTGCCCTATTATCATGATTTTATATTTTATTACAATATTTTATTGATACAGTTTACTATTTGAAAGTTGTTGAGTATCGCAGACAACTACTTCTATTATGATTCCCTCCATCGCATATAACAGTTGGACATTTCAATTCACTACAATTTTTTTTTTATTGTTATTTTATCCATTGGAGAAACTTTGTAATTTAACATATAATTTTACTTTCAATTGAAATATGATTTTTCATTTTCTAAATACATAAATATAAAATGTACTTATATGGCGCGCATATAACATAAGTTTTACGTTTTTTTTTTTAATTTGTTTGTGTATGACAGGTAATCGTGATTAGTGATACATCAACCTATTTATATTGGATTTTAATATAAACAAAATATAAATTTCTTTTTAATTCTTGCCGCCTCACCGTTTGAAGCTATCGCGACTCTATATCTAACAATGTTGGTATATATGTATGGATGTATAGATGAATAATACAGTCGCCATATCGTTAACATTTAAATTTCAACATCTTTAAAAGATTATATTGTATGATTATGAATTTGATTTGGCGCTCCTCTAATTATTTTATTTGCTAATGTATATAGAGTTAGATATATGACCCATAAACACCAAGACATGCGGCTGTGAGACATGCTACCGCAAAATCTAACTTGCTTTATGTCATGCTTCATTACATTATTTCAATATTTATATATAAAACGCGACATATTATAGATATAATAAAAAAATGTCAAGATGATTGCAGCCGCATAATTTAAATGAAAGAAAAACTTGTGTGCTTGTGATAATCAATCACATTGTGAAATTAATATTTTACATACTGCTGCTTTTAAATGCATATCAACCTACAATATATTTACTCATAAAAAATATAAAATCTAAATTTTTTCACATTTGACTTGAGGCAACATTTTATTATCAAATTCAATAAGACTTAATTACCATACTTTACGAATCTAAATATCTTTTCTATAATTTAAACGCTTTTTTAGAGACATCCGCGCACATTTCTTAAATATTGAACTTCATTATTTTATGTCATGAATTAATCTCTTAAAAATTGTTTTTGTGTTTTCAATGCGGTTTTTAAGCTTTTTATGTTCATATACATATGTACGTACTTGCATTTATAGGATATAGTAAATGAATTGAAAATAAATAAATAATTTATTTTATTTTTGTTTAATTAAAAAAGATTAATAAAATGAAATATTATTATTTTGTCATTTTATAATATTGAAATCAATAATTAATTTTTTTTTCTTATTTAACATTTGTTTGCTTATATGTACATATGTATATAAGAAAATGCAGTCAATTGATTTTTTTATTTGTGTTGTTGGACATAAAATATATTTATTGATATGTTATGGAAGATAATAAGAAATGAAAAATCTCTCAATTAATTAAAATGTATTCATTAAATATTCTTTAGGGTAAGTTTTTATTTCTTTTTGTAATCTGGAATACTGTTGAAATTCCAGGTGAATTTGTATAGCTAGATACTTATATACAGAAGATGCGAGATCTTCCTAGCAGCTGGGTTTAGATTTTTATCATTTAAACATCAATTTGATGTTTAGCAATAGATGAAATTTATTTCAAAAAGAAATATCAAAACTAAAAATTTTAATCTGATCTGCCTACTTGAATAAACAGTTGGGGGGGGGCAAGGAGCTCTTTCTCAAAATATGGGAACTAAGATTTCCTTAATAGAAATGTAGCGGTTCATTCATACACTGAAATATTTTATTTTGGATTCACCCATTTGGTAATTTTATTTTGCCATATTTTCTCGAATATTCAATATCTTGTGTAATACCTTGGTCAGTCTGAATTGTGAATGTTGTGAATATTATTCCTCGAATTATCTGGTGATATTCTTGCTGCTGCTGCTAATGCTGCTAATAATTTTGTTGCTCTGGTTGATGGTGTTGGCTACTGCTATACGATAGCATACTAACTAAAATATTTTTCTACGCAGTGTAAAATTAACAGTGTAACGCCTATGTAATCACACACAACTTCATTAGAGGTGGCACTAAGAAAAAAAAACAAATCAGATTCTCAAATTGGTCAGGTCGATGATTAATTTCTTAAATTAGTTATTAACATTAGTATATTAGTGAAATAAAATATTGTGAAATTCCTTTTAAAATATTGTGACTAATTGTTAATGATGCGTTAGGATTATACTCTTTATGGGCTGTTTTTTTGCAAATAACGATAGCAACATTCAATGTCATGAAACTTTCAAATGTAAGGCTTAGATTAAAATGGAAACATTAAAAGATTACCTGTTACGTTGCTCTTATGGATAATGTAAGGAGCAGTAATACCGTTATTGCAATTGTTATTTGTTTTTGATGTTTCTACCTTTAAACGAAAAAGTTTAAATTTATGGTACTAAAAATTATTATATGTCTCCCTCTTCCTTCAATCTCTCTCTGTCTCTCTTTCGATACGATTCAATGATTTTTTCATTTAGTTTGTTTCGAGAATCCGAAAGGTCAACATTTAGTTTATTGTGTGCGATTAATCAAATAAAAAAAAAAAATAAAACAGAACATAGTGTATGGCTGTGTGAAAAAATAATTACGCACCAGCTCTTTGATCCATTATTGCAGTAAGTATTTAACAACTGAATATCATCCCTATACAAAAATATACGGAAGAAAATTTATTATGTGGATCTCTATGGTACAAAAAATTTACAACAACGTATTCACAATGAAAAAACTTTTTACTTTTTAACTTACAGCTTTGTATGAATTTTTAATATAATGAACAAAAATTTTTGCTCGTTATGTTGGAAATTCGTACAAACCTGCAAGTCAAAAGTAAAAAGTTTTTTCATTGTCCCAATCAGTGCTGTCGAAATGAGTACGAACGGAGTATTTGTACTACTTTCGCTTAGTGCTTGGTCCTATACTCCGCTATTTCATTTTGTACTCTCCTGTTCTAATTACTGCTATACTAATAAAACTTTTACACATTTCGCAATAATTATAATATTCTGGAAGATAGCTGGGTTTTTGATGAAGCATTTTTGCTAAACCAATTTATAATGGTTTCTGTCATTCTCTTGCGCAAAAACCCATAACACGGTTTTCTTGCAGTAATGTGTCAGTCATTTTAGCAGCCAATCACAGATTCTAACATGTCAAATTTGAGAACTAAATTATTTCAACTTCATAAACCTTTTTTTTTTCTTCAATATCTAAAGATTTGTTGATAAAACTTACAAAAAGATAATTCTGAGCTTTTTAAAACTTATAAAAACATCAAAGCACTAAGGACACCAGTTAAACTCAAACATGGCAGAGATTATCTAATTGTAACAAAAAAAACTTTTATCTGCTTTGACTAAATATTTACATTAGGACTTCCTGCACAAAAACTGTGTATGGAAGTATGGATTTACAATGCCTGGAACCTCTATGTATGGAAATATGTATGGAAATCCGGATTTATGCCGTGTGATCCCATGCATCTTTCTTGTCTGGAAAGGTTAAATTGTCAGCAGAAATTGTCTTTCAGTTTTATTTTGACATTCTCTTTCTCGCCTAGGTAGGATCTAGGTAAGAATAGGGTGACCAGACGTTCTGGTTTCTCTGGATATGTTCTGGGTTTTCAAACTTCTGTGGGCATCGACCACATCAGCACATATCTTATTATATTGGTTTTTAAATAATAAGCATTCAAATCCTTAAATTTATTAGCGACAGCGCAAAATTTAGGAGGACCAGAAAAAAATTAATTTCAACAAAATTAATTCGAACTCCAGCCCAAATGACTGGCCTAAAAAATTCTTTAGGGCGTGATTTATTATGTTTAAGGTTAGGAACTACAATATTTATATAGAACTGGCCTAACATCTTCGACAAATGTGTGTGTGTTCCATTCGGTGGTGGAGGCAGAAAAAATTGTCTGAGTTGGCTGTGTATGAAAAACAATAATTGGCAAATCTAATTTTTGATATTATGGTATTGATCAAAATACCATTAGTACAAGTAGTGTCCCAAAATATTTCTCCAAGTTGGGCGATGTTTTATTTCCAAAATTCTGATCCCTATCGTACGGCCGCACATTTTATCAGTCCACGAAATAATAGGTTTTTATAAAAGGAGCTTTTTATAGAATTTAGGAAATATTTCAGACTATAAATTTCACTAAACTGGCAATGTCATTTTTGATTTAAAGCTTCAACTCAAAAAATATCCTGAATTTGAGCGATGGTTTAATTAATAAAATGGATCCAAAAGATATGGCTGAAGGAATTTTCCAGAGCCGGAATTAATAAATTTTATATTAGGCAATACTTATAGAATCAACTTAACATCTCAAATCTCAGATATAAATTCTACTAAAATCTATCCACAAACGTGCCGCCTATTTTCATTTGAAGCTGGAGACGTAGTACACTGCCTGGATTAGTTGTTTATGTAAAAATAAAATTGGTGAAACAATGTTTCTGATAAATAGCATCAACCGAAATTTCATTAGTGGTCTTCCATAATATTTCTTTAATTTGGCTCTTATTTTATTTAACAAATCCGACCCTAAATGAAGTGAGCCAAGAAATTTTCAGAGCGTGGATAATTTGGTTTTATATTAGGAACTACTGATAGAATCGACTTAACTAAGATGTAAATTTCAATAGTAGTAATAAAGGCCTGGACTCGTTATGAAACTAAAAAACAAATTTTTTTTTAAGGAGTATCTGTACTACTTGCAATATTTGTTGAACCCTGGACATGTTTTATTTAAGAACTACATCCATGCCCTAAATGGAGCTGCTTTGATTATGCACAAATTCTATTGAAATTTATAATCTGACTTAACCAATATATTTGATGATCAATGGATTACTTGTAGTACCTCCATTCATCTATTTCGAGACAATAATTATACTGTTTATTATAAGGCGATTTTTTTCAAATGTCGTTCAGGTTGAGTCTTGAGTTGATCAACCTAGGTTCCTACTGTGGTATCGTCTGGTAATGACATTTCTTTAAATTGCACCAAAATATCTTCCAATTTTAAAAAATTAGCTTTGTGAAAATGACGAACATTTGACATATTTGAATGGTATATTTGTCGCTTTTGAAAATGAAAAGGTTTCTAAACTATAGCTGCCTTAAGAAAAATTTTCCATTAGCCATGTAAAATTTAGGTAAAAAAATGTTAAAAATTTAAAAATTTTGCTTACATTTCCCCTGATCGGTACTCTTTTCTACGAGAAAAACTTAAAAATCTCAAAACGATAATCTAAAAATATCTGTGATTTCATGGAATGTTGTGGCCACCTTAAAAAACTATTTAGCTCGAGCAACATACAGAGCTTCACGCTTCAATTCTAAAATAGATAAAGAGCTCTAAACCAATAAGTAAAACTGTTTTCTTTCAATATTGTAATTTGGCTTAAACACTAATGGCAGTTTTAGGGTAATTTGCAAAACACGTATGTATAAGGTCTAACTGTTCTATTTCGTATGTACTTCCATCTGACTAGAAATACTCCCCTGAAAATGTGAAAAGTACTTTGTTTAAAGTTTTCAAAGCGACAGCACTGGTTCCAATGAAATAAACTCGTTCCCCAACTTCGGATATAACATCGTAAATAAACGACCGGTTATTACAAATTGCAACAACAAACCAAAATTAACGATTTCATTTTATTTTGCTGCAATTTTCTCTCGCTGTAATACACGCACATTTACCAAGCCTATGAAGTTTTTAACAAAAACAAAAACCACGTACATATAAAAATCCAATAGGAATATTCATTATAGACTAAGGTAATGTAAAATCAATAAGAATTTTAATTTTTTATATGTTTTACATTTTAGTTTTATTTCTAGGGCCAGCTGGCCCAAGACTATATAAAACATTTTTGAGCTCCCCAACTTTATATCATGGAGATAAAGTTAATTAATTTAATTCATTCTTTGACTGATTTCGTCCATGTATAATGGTGAAATAAAAAATGGTCGAGCAGCAATTACAAGGGATATATCTAAGTAGCATGGTATGCGGTCAACTTTATCTCTATGATACTTGGGGAGATTTTTATCTTGTAATTGCTGCTCGACCAATCTTTGTTTCACCGTTATACATGGACAGTGAGAATTAAATAAATCTACCTTTTCCCCGTTATATGAATTTTGGAGCCGAAAGATGTTTGTTATTGTGTTTCGTGTTTAAAACGACGCCCTATAATTTACTCCTTCTCTTTTTAGTTGCGTTTATTCCCCTCTCTTAGAGAACAACCAAATAAAATATAAAAAAATTTAAATTCTTATTGGATTTTAAGTGTATGGATTACTAACACATATACATATTTTTTGTTATTTATTATTTTTTGTTAGAAACTTCACATCGGTATTTACCAACAATATTACTTTCCGGTAATTATTCTTCCATCTCTCATTTTTTGAAGGAAATCTACGTCATTCATAAATTTTTTACTAAGCAAAGAGCATAATGTGAAGAACTAATGAAAAGAGCAGATGCTCAAAAAGAGTAGTTGTATTCTTTAAAGAGTACTTCTGGTAACCCTGTCTACAAATCTTTGCAAAATATCGTCCGTAATATTGAGAAGACCTCTTAAATCTCAACGCGTTAAAAATTGTCACTAGGATCTTCCTATTGTTTGGGCGGAGAAATATAATTTAAAATGGTGATCCCCCCCCCCCTTTTCGCCCTAGTAATGCGAGAAGAAGTGAGTCGAATGGTATTGTCATTCTAACTTTACTTTCTGTGCCATCCAGATTTGTCTTTTAGAAAATGAGAAGCACGAAATGACTAGATGACTGGTGTTTGTGAAACATGGTAACAAGACAGTGAAAATTTAAAAATAAATAATGTTTCACATCAGCCAATGGCTGTGCCATAATACCTACTCTAAACTACTTTCCAATAAAATACAATTTTGTATGAAATGTCTGGAAACAATATATCTAAATATTTAAATAAAGTTGAGATGGTAATTACTGATTATCTGCCGATATTATTATTAAAGTATAGTAAACCCAATCCGTTGTATATTTTTCAAAAACGTTTTGGTGATTAGGGCGTAACCGGCTTACTTCTTAGAACATTTAGGTGATAATGGTAATTACAGATATTTACCTAGAGGTAATATTCCGAGTATTGTCTTTTAATATTTCCGAAGGATGCGAATTGACAATACTTATTTGCCCATAACCACACAATTATTTTAATTTTATTTTTTTTTGTTAAATTTAATTTCAATTCAATTAAAAATGTGGTTGATTTCTCATAAAATAACGTGTGCCCGCGTAACTTGGTAACTTGCGGATAAAATGAGAGATAAATAAAAATAATAAGCGCAGGCATAATAACAAATTTTTATTTTTTTATTTCATATATCCAACTTGTTATTACACACCATAATACATACGAGTATGCCTTTAAGAAACATACATTTTTATTTTTTAATAATTTATTTGTCAAGTTTATATATAAGGAATAACTAAGAAAAAAACTAGCACCTGTCCTTGAATTTATCTATATATTGTGTACCTATATAAGAAGACAAGCGGTTTATAGAGAAGCATTTTGTAGTTTTTAATGGATGGTTTATTTATTCGTTCCACTTGATTATAAGTGATATCGTATATATATATATAAACTTTTTATAAAAGAAATGATAAAAGATAGATCATTTAACACTTTTGTATTGTTGTTGTCATCTTTAAACAAAAAAAAGAAAAAAGAAAATAAACAACAAATGGACATTAAAATGTGTTAGCTTGTTTTAGAAATTAATTGTATTGTTTGTTCGGCTGGATGAAGTCGAAGGGGGGAATTTTTAATAAATTATGCTTACAATTGATACTCATCAACACATTTATTTATTTATTTAGTGTTTCTAATGTGTGTCTGCAGACACACCATGAAATAAAGTTATTTACAAACTAATTAATATCTAAATATTAATTGTTTATGTTTGTACTATATATTTGTAAGTTGAGAGAGACCTCCAGTCATGATTTTTTTATTTTTTATTTTTGTACTCGTTGCATCTCATATTTATTTGTATATGAGTGTGGCGTCAACCTGAAACAATCCGAGTTCATTGTTATATCAAAAATCCTCCAAATTTGGTTAAAATTATTATACATCAATTAATGTCGGCAATTAATTGACGTTAATCCCGATAAATATCGATAAGAAGCGTATTATTACTTCGAAACGAACGAACAAAAATTTTTTGTGTTCTTTAAACTTGAATTAAAACTTGATTTCCCAGCCCATAACTTAATATAATGACATACTTAATTACACCTTATTTTCAAACATTACATTTCTGTTATCTTATAATAATTTTTAAGATTTTTTTATTTTTTATTTTTTTTTTAAATAAGAGAGAGCTTTAAATTGTAACTCCTTTATTTATTTTGTATTAATTGAAAAATACGTTGTTTGTTGTTGCTGTTGTTAGCTTATTCTAAATTTTCTAATCAAGTCCGATTTTATTTGTTTATTATGTATAATGAATTTTTATTGGCTTTTATTTAAGTTTTATTAGTTTTTATACATATATCGTTTTTTGTATTTTATAGAGTTTAAATTAACAAGAAAACCACTCAAACGATAAAATTATATCAACAGAAAAAGGAACCCAAAAAAAAGATATAAAACCGAAAATAAATGCGTGACGAAAATTTGCATATTTAAGTGCTATGAAATTGTATTTTTATTATTTTTGTTTTATACATGTCTCTTTTTATGTGTATATGTATATACCATATATGCATACAACATTAAAAGAATTTTTTTTTTTTTTTTTTTTTTTTTTTTGTTAAGCAAAGATTAAAGGAAGAAGTAAAGAAAATAATATTTTTCGTAGCCGCATCTTTTGGACGAACGAAAAAAAATAAAAAATAAATGTAGAGTTAATTTTTGATAAGTTTAATTTAATTTTTTGGTGAATCAACCAGCGCGCGATGAACCTGATTTTAATATTGTATTGGTTCTCCTCGCTTACATTTTTATACCCAAGAAGATAATCACTCGAAACCATTATTTCAGTCTTCATTTTGATCAAGTGTTGTATATAAAACCATGATAATCTCACATACGAGTATATACAAAAAAATAAAAAGACTTCATCTAATTCTTCTTCTTAGTTATATGTATATAGCTAGGTACCAGATCTTAAGCAATAACCAAATTCTAATTCTTTATATACCAACATACTCTTCAAAATGAATGATTCAACATTTTTTTAAGTTTTTAAAATGAATTGTGATTTAAAGAATTGAAATTAAAAAAATAGTAGTAATAATAATAGTAATAATAAATCAGTTACGGTCTAGAATTAATACACAAACACATATGCAAACCACAAAAAATAAGGAGTTCGTTCGAATTTATTATACGTGTGATCTAGAATTTTATATAAAAAAAAAAAAAAAAAAATATGATTAGATAGAAATGGCTTCTGTATTTTAAAGCGAAGCTAAATAGAATTCAATTGATTTTTATTTTTTTGTATACCCTTCAATATAATATAAGTTGTTCTGTGCGTTTTGTACAAATCAAGTGAAGAACCGCTAATTTTTTTATTCCAACTTCTTTACAAGAAAAAAAAAAAAATGAAATAAATTGATGAAGATAAGACAAGTATGGAAGGTCGATATTGAAAGGGTGCGACTTTTTTATATGTGTTATACATAATATGTTTCTACATACATACACAGTAAGTTGATTTGAACAAGTCTCTTGAGATATATCACCTTCGTTTTACTTGATTAGATGCTGTTATAGGGAATATTAACAAGAAACAGTTGAAGCACAAAAGTCAAGGATTTTGGAAGTATTTTGTGTATTGTGCGCGGTTAAACAATAAACCTCGTTCATTTATATTTTCGATAAAAGTAAATCAAAAGCCACCATCAATTTTTCAAAACGTATATACATAAAAAGTATTATCCATCTTCAATGTCAAGCAATGAACTTATTTCTGAAATCTAGACTGTATAATGCTTTTATTTTTTATTTTTTAATCAACTTCATTAACAACAATGTACGTTATTGTATTACAGATGTAGTATAACATTTTTTTTTATAGTTTACTTGTGCTGTACATAATATTCATTATTATTATTATTATTATTATTATTATGAGATTGGTTTGTATTTTCCCGCGTATACTTTTTAAATCAATTTAATACCGCGCGGTCGACCGTCTAATCAGCATATATCACAAACGTGTATGTTAAATGACATGTGATATGACATTTACAGTTTTATATGTGTATAAGGGAATTTTTGCGCCAATCTAATATATAATTCCAGTTTTATAAAAATATGTCCATATATAATATTTATCCGGCATTGCCATAGAATTATCTTAATATTTATTGCACGAAAGTGATAATTAATTGAAGTTTTTCGTATTTTATTTTAATTAATTATATGGTTTTTATTATGTATGTATGTACGAATGCATATAAAATAAAATGTTTGCCTACACAAATTTTTTTTGTGATTTTCCATTTCCGTATCTTATTCGAACAAAAAAAACAAAATAAGATTGAAATCAATGGAAAATCATTGTCAACATGATTATCATTTCCAGTGGGTATACATAATACGTATACCATTCTGAATTCTTTGCTTATACATACTTACTCGTAATCATCATAAATTATTATCTATATACATTAAATTTTTACGGTTGAATTATTTGTTGTAAGCTACTGTGAATTACATTGTATGTAATGGTACTGGTTTGAATAAAGGGACATAATATAATTCCGACCTTGTATCCTCGCGTTGTGTTATAATATGTAGAGAGGAGGTACAGTGCAAAATATATATAGATAAAATACGATACTTTTCTTAAGTATTCAATAACACATCAAAAAATTCGATCATGTGAATTTTTATTTTTCACTTGATTGCATAAAATGTTTATAACACAAAACACTATAGCAAAAAAAAAATTTAATTAAGACACCCGTATTTTGTTTTTTATATGTCGTATGTTTTACACGTCGCCATACCCCTTGATGAATGTATTGTACACATAAATATATGCAAAACCGCGGTTGGGACCAAAGTGAAAGTAATTTGTGCGATTAAATTCAATACGGACCTACTTACCATCAAATAAAAATGATTTTTTCAAATTAACCAAGGTGCTACTCGATTGTATAATAAAATCATAATTAATTAAGATAAACGCATCAATCTACTGGATTACCAAAAAAATTAAATTATATATTACGTTTTTTTATTATGAATTTCCTGTTCCTTGAATTTGTATTTTGTACATACTCGTACTTTTTTACGTCAATTCCCCTCATATCTACATCTCTTTCGCGCCCAATTTTCCATCATCATAATCTTAAGACGTTTCTGCGTTGGTTTTGCTTTTATGATTTTTTATTATGTTAAGAATAATTTTTACTTTTGTTGTTACACATATACTACATACTACTGGTTGTTGCTGATGCTGCTGCTGCTGCTGCTACTGCTGCTTGTCGAAAACATCAATTTAATTAATTATATCTTTTTAAAAATCATTAATTTAATATTATTGTTTATTTATCATTTTTTTTGTTTAATGTAGGTCTATAAATTTATATCGGGCTTATAACTTTGAATTTAATTATGTGTGTTAAGGGTACATGTTATTTTAAAACTGCCCAATGCGACCTTCATATTAATAAATTAATTGATTTTAATTAGATTTTGTTTTTATTCTTTTTTCAGGTAAGCACAGATTATCATTTAATTCGTGGAGTTGTGGCAAATTTTGCCAGTGCTGTGAGTAAAGTATTATTATCACTAAAGTTATTCTAAAATTTGTCACATTATAACAGTAAAACACATGACATTATGAATTTTTTAAAATGTGAACCAGTATCGTTAAAACCAGAAATAATTTAGTTAAAATTACTTTACTGTGGCATTATCAGAAAAAGCGGAGAACGATTTCCATTTGTGCATTCTAAAAATGATAAGTAAACATTCAACGTATCGGAAACCGTGGATTGAAGGTTTTGAACCAATTTCTATAGAATACGATCTAAAATCAGAGCCTTTTCGTTTTTGGCTGTACAGTAAAATTAAAAAAAAAATAATGAAATTAAAAATGAAAATTTGTAGACATATTTATAAATCGATGAGCCTCTTATTTATAAAAAATGATTATTTTGTCCTGTTTAAAATCTAATTTTACTGTACGATGTATCAATTCAAAAAGAAAAACTAGTAGTAGCCTCTAGTCGATGCCAATTGTGAATTAATTGCAACATTTTTAAAGTCGAGTAAACAGACAGTGGAAACGGTACCAATTATCGCAACTTGTAAAAAATCTAATTGTGACCCAACAACGTGACTTCTGTTGCAGATCGACAACAACTCTGTTAATTAACAAATAGTTGTATTGAAAAAAGAGACCAAGTTGATGTTACATTACACAGTTGTTTTGATAAACAGAGTTTAGTAAGGCGTTCGATAGCATTTGTCTCAAACATTACATCCGTGTTTATGACCAATATTCCAAATTAATTGATGTTTCATCCGGTGTCGCACAGGGCAGTTTTCTAGGTCCTTTGGAATACGCTTCCATTATCTGGATTTATATATAGCATCTGAATATTCACTTTGGCCGTATGAAATTTTAAATAACTGAGAACAACAAAAATTTCGAATAATTTAGAAAATATTACAAAACCCCTTCCTATCGAGCGAAAAATTTAAAAAAATCGTGAAATCCTCTAAAACTCTTAAAAACAATATTGAAAAACCACACAAATTAGAAACATATCTCCGTTCAAGTAATGAATTAATTAAAATTCATTTAAATTTTAGAATAAACTTTAGATATTCTTTGAAAACTTCAGAAATATTCAAAAAGTTGCTGAAAGTTTGGTTTTTTAAAGACACTTTAAAAATCTAACAATGAATTTATTAAAGTGCTGCATTAAAACTGTATTGAATTCCATTTTCGGAAATGTAATATTTACAATGTCGGAATTTAATAATTTAAATCAGTTGGAAGTTTTGTAATTTCATAATTTCATTTCAGAATTTTTACGGCTAAGTAGTTTTATAGTTTTGCTATAATTTGTATGAGAGCTGATGATCATTTTCAATAATCTGGAAACTTCTTTTTGCTTTTTTTATGTACAGCAACTACACAAAATTTCCAGTTAGTCCCAGGTGGTATAAAAATATTGCAAAACTGTTTTTTGGCCAATTGGGTTTTAAAATGTGGAATTGCGCGTATTTAAATGCAAAATTAATTTTTAAATGTTATTCTGCATATTTTACATAGTTGAAACAATTTTTCAATAACACCAATTCATAGTAAAAGACTGCAATGGACAAGAGCGGATCATTCTTTTGAGCAGTAAAGGACTGGAGGTTGTTTTTAACTTTATTACATAAAACGATTAACTAAGATGCAATCTCTAGTAAGAGTAAAGCGTAAAGCTCAAATCTCGACCATTGACTAAAATTATAAGGTAAACATTATTAGCTCGATCGAATCATTACATGTATAATCGTTTTGTCACGAATATTTAACTGTAGAATACGGTTTTCCCAAGGCTTGGAAAAATTACTGAAATAAATGTTAAAAAATAATTGTTAAAATTATTGAAATTGTTAGCTTTTGTTAAATCTAAAACTCTTTAGTTTCTTGGATTATTGGTAGGCCCTTTGAACTTTAAAACTTAAAACAAATTTTAATTTGCTTAAAATTTTTGGTATACAAATTCTTAAAATTGTTTAAATTCGTAACACACTTCAAGCTTTTGGGATTTTTAAAAATACGTAAAGTTGAAAATTTCTGTATGAAATGAAAGCTTCATAGTCAAAAGTACTAAAACTTTTAAATTTGAAAAAATTATCAAATTTCTGCAAATTTATTAAATTTCTAAAGCTTATTCTAATCGAAACTTTGATTATCTATCTCTCTTATTTTTCTTTAAATTATATAATTTCATAGATTTGTACACAAATTATCTAATTCTGAAATTCCTTAAAATTTTTAATTTCAACAGTATTACCAAAATGTTAAAATAAAGTTTGTGAAACTCTTCAAATTCTTGGAAGACTGTGAAAGCTGTAATTTTTTTATATTAAATTAAATTTATGATTTTGTTCAAATACTGTAACTGAATTGGCTAGCAAGTTCTTTTGGAAGGATGCGTCAACAAAACAGTTTTATCTTGATTAATTGCAAGAGATTGATGGCTGATGGATTGATGGCTTCTTAGAGATGCTCAGACGATAGATTTTGTTGTATGGGCTGGATTCAAGCTAATATTATGTTTACAAAATTCTTTTCCATTTGCCAGTATTCATAAAAATTTAGATCCAGTTTTTTATGTATGTTGTGTGTTAAAAGCATTACATTACTAAAGACTTAATTTGGCCTTTAGGGCCTGAAAAGTTATAGATCCTGAACCAGAGCCATAAAAAACTGTTAATTAGATAAATTGTCTTCAACAACTTTACTCAAGGCACTTTACGTGAAACCGAAATTTAAATTGACTTGAATTGCCTAAAATTTCCTCACTTACCTTAACGTTAAACGTGTATTTGGGATTTTTTTTTGTCCAAGCAAAAGTCTATGAATTTAAGTTTTGATAAAGTTGTATAGCAGACTAATGCTGAGTAAGTATTATGTATAGTTAATGAGCTAATGTTGGTACAGCCCAAGTTAGATTATGAAAATTTTACAAGCCGAGATTTTAACGGAACTGGATTGACTAACTAATACGGAATCCAAATTGACCATTTCTGAACCATTTCTTATCAGTGGGCTTATGTACGTTTAGATCTGTATTCCATTGTATTCTCTAACCACAAAATTAACACTAACATGTGCTATGAAACATTATATTTTGAAACGATGAGCCACGTAAGTTATGTAGCTACATACTAGGCTAAATGTCATTTTTGTAGCTCCGGTGATGACATTTTGTACCCCACGAGAGCCTCTAATCGATTAGAGCTAAGAGTTTGAAATTATTTTTACTTTTTTAGTCTTAGCGACTGTAACTTCTATTTAAAATTTAAAAGTGAGCAAAAACTCACTTTCCGGAAAAAATTGAAAATTTGTGAAAACGCATAATAAACGAAAATCCGTAATTAATAAAAAGAGAGCTGTAATGTTGAGTAGCTAATGTTTTAAGCAGTGGATTGTGGTGGTGGATCTCTTGAATACGATCCCATCTTTTACAATACAACTTAGGATTTTGACGAAAATGGACATATTATATATACAGAGGAAACTAATTAGACCATTTCTGGAAAATGTCGGTATGTACGTGTGGACGTCTCCATGTTGTTTTTGGTTTCGATACACCACCTGATAGACCAATATAAATTTAATGGTCTGAAAAAACATATCCTGCTGATTTTTTCACTCAAAATATAAGTGGGGTTGTATACAAAAGTAAGAGGCTCGTAATTTAGAAGGTTTTATGGATTCCGAGATAAGTAGTGTACATTATTTAAGAGCTTAAAAAAATTGAATCAATAAGCTACGAAAAATCTACGAAATTTCGATCCTCTGCCTTATGTTTTCGTCAATGCATTTAGCAACAAAAAGTTGTTCTGGTTTCACTAAAATCCCATAAAATTGATGGAAAAATCTTGTTTCCGAACTGTTTGTGGAGTAATATGTTTTTGCATAATACCAAAATTAAAGTTAAGCTGAAACTTGATTGTAACACGGTTATCCCAATTGTTATTATTTTTTCTGTTGTCATAAGCTTTTTGAAGTTAAATTTTTTATATATCTCACCTTAAATACTTCGACCGATAAAATGGGATTTCAAGAATATTCCTAAATAGAATTTTAAAAGTTGGGTCGAGCTCTCTTATTAGTTTGGTTTAATAATTAGTTCCTAAATTATCTGATATTATTTGATTTTAAATTTTCCCGTGAAATAAGGCCCGAGGCATTTAAACTAGGGGTTCACTAATAGGTAATAGGAATTTTAAAATATTCTAAAAAAGAGTTTATTTTAAAATTAAAATGGAAATCTCCATTTTCCAGAATGTTTTAAAACTAAATGCTCCTGTTCTAAAAATCATTGAAAATCTCCTGCTCTTAAAAACATCATTTCTCTGAACAGAACCAACAGGTTTTCGAAATTCCAAATCATACTCTCTTGAGTCTATCACTTTTTATTACACTTATCACATTGAGACATTATAAAATTAACTCAGTTCATCCAAAGCCGTTAATTTTAATTTGACACTATTATTTCAATTGTTTTTTGTGTTAGTTACAGCCACACTTATCACTACAGATTATGAACTTCACACTTATCACTTCAGATTTTCACAAACTCCAATAACCATTAAATATTTTATTATTAACTAATTCACACCTCAAAACTCGCCTACTAATTTTGTAAAGCAGGGTAACTAGTCCAGTTTTTAAACATCGAACAAAATACAAGATAGAGCCCTGAATTTTTTTAAGAAGTTTGAGACACAATAGAAGTGGTCATAGAATTGTTGAACATGCACTGCCGTTAGTAGAAAGTATTTTGTCTTTGCTAGAGACGATTGGTAAGCTAGCGATAAATTTGATTCAAAAGTCCAAATATATATTTGGCTTGGTTTTTTTTGCTGTCGTTTATTATTTACATCGGTTATTATTTCCTTTCATTTATTTACAAAGACAGTATTTAGATTGAAACTTGGAATTTAGGAAACAAAAAAAAAACACTTTTCCATCCTTTTATTTTTTGAAAACATCTTAATTAAATTCATCGTCTGAATAAATCCGGCAACATTGTCATTATTAAAGCTTTGCGCGCAGTGGATGATGTCGCATAATTTTGTTTGTTTCCAGTAAAGGTACATCACGGTACAGATAAATGTATGTACATGTGTTGGCGGCGCCATTAAATGTGGCATAATTTTCTTATCTTCTTATTCTTTAATTTTAATTCCATTTTATTGTTATTACAATTTTTAAGCGCAACACAAGATACAAAAACAAAAACAAAACAAAAAAAATCTTAAGCAAATTTTCTTATATTTATATAGGTATTATTGTATTTTATTTTGTATGATGTGTCTTGAGGTGTGGTTTATAAAATTAAAATAAAAAATAAATATTAAAGAAATCAATTTTTAAATTTTTATTCTTTTTACAACAAAACGTAGCAAAAGCAAAAAAAAAAACGAATTTTTCGGATTTTTCATTATGTGACACTTTTAAATTCTGTTGGTTGACTCTTTTTTTTTGTTGGTACATAACGTCTTTTTTTGACAATATGACATACTACTAATGTACGATTTTTCCTGTTGTGTAGTCTAGCTGTGCGACTCGAGTAATTCCAATTTTCTTGTGGAAAATCTGGTACACAGTGTAAAAGGTTAATATTGAGACATTTATTTATCTTAAATGTATAAAGTAAATAAGCAGTAAAGTTAATCGATCAAAACCATTTTTTTACTACTATGTATGTATACATAATACTTCAATTATTAAATAGAAATAGTTTTTAAAATGTCAGATAGTTGAACTTTGATTGTAATTTAAAAAGAAAAGAAAAAATTAAATTAAAATGTTTCATCAAAATAATGTTTATATGTAATGGACGAATTAAATCGTATGATTTTTATAAGATTTAATTTGTTTTGATGGTTTGACGCATGACATGAGAGATGCTAAGTATAGGAATGGATAATTATGGTTGTAATATACATGATGAATTGGAGTGTATAAAATTTTGTATTTATATAAGGAAGCAATTTTTGAATTCCGATCGAATTACGGTTGAAGTGTTGCTTAAAAGCCAACATTAATTATCACATTCCGCTTTTGAACCAATTTTAATAAAATTTCATGTTTAACCATTATACAAACAAGGTGACATTTAGCCAGCAGCTTCTTTAAATTTGTGCAACAAAAACACCAAATCCAATTAAAAATTAATTCTTTTCAATCAGATAAGCAAGTTTAATTCAATTCGCATTGCATTTTGGTATACCAGTATATACAAAGTATATATATATGAATCACAGACAAGTTGCCCAAAACTAACGACACAACAAATTCCGATAATAAACAGAACACAATTAATAATCGACCATCATCGCGCGGTTCCTATTTTTTTTTTTTTTTAATATTTTGGTTTGGTTTGCCATTTTCTTAGAAACACTAATTTTTGGAAATGAGTATATTATGTTGTTGTATACACCACAAAACCGATATTAATAAATTAACAATTTGGCCGGGCTAAGCTTATGTGGTCAAGGTTTTCTCTATACATATATGTGTCTCGCATACGTTGTTTGGGTTTGCGACGATCCAAATCGATATAATTTATTATTGACCTAATTCAATGTTGTTTGGGTGCGCTCTTTATGTCTGTACCGTAGGAATTTTAATTAATTTTTGTTTCTTACGTAATTTATTTCCCATGATGATATACAACATGTCTGCACGCATTCAAGCATAAGATCGCTCTATTTCAAAATCCCCCTTCTGGAAGAAGGTTCAATTATGCATAATACTAAGTTCATTGACTGATTTTAGAAAAACACAAAAAATCTAATTTCCTACCTTCCAAAAAATTTATCTATTTAGATATTCCAAACATTCTGTTATTTAATAATTTACATTTCGTGTAATTGTTTATTAGACAACTTAAATATTAGACAGAATGACATATGTAGCATACATGCATGTATGTATATGTGTTGATGGGTATCCTATCCTGTATGTGTAAAACGATGTACTTGTGAAATAAGTTTATAAATTTGTTAAATACCCCTGAATGAATAAGAATAAGAAAGCACAAAACAACGTGTAGTTTGACACTTAAAACAAATTTATGTTAATAAATTATTGATTTAACAATACAAAAAGTTCTTAAGATTTTTTTTTTTCTATTTTCTTTCGAGTGTTTATTATAAGATGACTATTTGATTTGAATCTTTTTAGCTTTTGTAAAGTTTGTTTATATATAGAAGAGAGTACGAGAGATAAAAATAAAACTAAAAAAAAAAAAAGAAATCTGAACGTACGTTAAACTTGTTGTTTGTACGTGTTTGTATATATGTATGTATCTTGTATGTATAGCAAGAAGAAAAAACTATAAGATAAAGTAAAAACGACTTGTAGAACTAAACTTGTACAATAAATATTTAAACAAACAAGATGAGGCTAGTCAAGTTAAAGAGTTACAAAAAAAAAAAAAAAAATCTCAAGATTTGATGATCATGATGATGACTTTAAGAAAAAATAAAAAAAATTCTCTTAAATATCTTTAAATGATACAAAACTATCGCCACTATTGTTGATTCATCATGAGAATATACTATTTTGTACGAACAATCACAGGGTGATTATCCACCGTATAAATTCCTTAAATTCTTTTGTACCCTATATACATTAACCCATCCATCTATTAAAACACCTACCTACAATTATTTTATTTAATATTTTTAGTTGATAATATAATAATAACTTTGAAAATTACCGTTTAATAAACAAAGAAAAAAAAAAAACTCATCCTCCATCATAAGATATAATTATATCGCGCGGAATACATTTAATCTTTTTGGTAAAGACGAACAGGAAGAAAAAAAAAAAAAAACTCCGATCGAATTAAATTTAATCAATAATATCTTCCAAACACTTTTTTAAGTATAATTGAATCAAATTATCTTTAACACAATCCCGATAAGACGATAACAAAAATAAAACACAGACCATCAATATATTACAGACCCAACAATACACTTTTCAAATCTTGTAAACACGATAATCAAAAAATTACCCATTTATTAATAACAATAATTTCATCTTACATATCGTCTTGAACAACAAAAAAAACAAAACAAAAATTATATAATTTTGTATCTTCTTAAAACGAAAAAAACGAAAATATTGACTTAACCATCATCAGAAAAAAAAAAAAAATATTTATGATGATGAAGAGTGTGGTACTCGTATAAGATAAATTTAAAAATAAAGTAAAATTTTTTTTTTGTTATACTCTTAATTTTTAATTTAAGATTTTAACACTGTACAATAATAATAATAATAATAATAATATTTGTTGCTAATACGGTTTAATAATATATGTGAGTGGTTGATTAAATTACATGTCTGTGATGAAAGGCGCGTGACGTGCTATATGGCAAATTTATGTCACAAGCGCGTTCAAATATATAATTGTACAAGAAAAAAACAGCATCTTGATTAATTAATTAATAATTACAAATATATAAATGTATAAAACTGATTCAAGCATCCAATTGTATGATGTGTTATATTGGGCTCCGCCCAATGGTGTAACACCAGAAGTTTTTTTTTTTTTTTTTCCTTTTTATCGCGTAACGATTTTAATTTCGCTGTTTTATATTAAAATAATAAAGTCTCATATTTTTATTATTAATATATAAATTTATCTCTACACTTCACAAAATCATCATCATCGTCATCATCATCATCATAATATAGAGAATTTTATACATACAACATATTTTTTATGTCGTATTTTCTTCACCATCACCAACATCATCATGATCGTGGTAATCTTAAACTAAAACGAGATATATCGCGTATAAATATATGCGCGCGATTCTTAATTCTTTTAATCTATTATGTAGGCAATCGATTGTTGTAATCAAAACACGTATTAATTATTTAATTGTTTTTTATGTTTAAATGTAAAAATTTTTAATTAATTTATCCCTTATGAATTTTCACGCGCGCGCACATGATTACTGATGGAATGGATTAATCATCATCATATCTCAGGAGAGATCATGCGTGCGCTTTTTCAACGTTATATAGGAATTAATTGTGAATAGGGTAATTTGTGTTTTTAATTAATTAAGATTAATTTAGATATGTTTAAAATATTTTGAATATGTTGCTCTTTCTTAAAAGTTTGCTTCACGTTTGGCGAGATTCTTCATATTATTTCTATTAACAATTCCATTACCCTTTAATTTTCTTATAGTGTATTACTCTTATTTAGGGACTAATTGGCTTCCGGTGTTATCGTTTAAGATACATTAACGTGGCTGTGGTTTTCAAGCCACTTTAATTTTTCTTACAAATACTTTTGATAATAAGTGCTGTATCCATCAAAGTATCTTTACATTAGAAGTTGACCTTAATTTTGATTAAGGGTCAAACAGTGAGTAAAAAAGAGGAGTAAAAAGAATCCAATCTAGGTTATACATGTAACAAGAATGTTATAGATATAGCTATCAAAATGCGGTACAATTTTCTTAGGGTACTTAGTGGGTAAAACGTGAATGTTTAATATTACATGAGTACACAAGGGCGAACAATTTCTTCGGTGGCCATTTAGTGAGTTTGAATAAATTCCTCTGAAGTAGATAAGGAATTTTGGAAGAGTCATCATTGAATACAATTCCTTGAGGAACATTACAATTTATCATTTATTTTTCAATTACTGGGACATTTTGACACAGATTGCGATAGATTTTCTAACATATAAAACCAATTTGATTGGAAAAATCAGTTCAATGCTTTATCACAGCATCTTAAATACTTGGAACTACTTTCGCTAATTTTAAACTTCCGGAAATAGACCATCATTCAAACATTGTGAGGAGTATTTAGCGATTAAGTAATCTTCTCCATCGTAACATTTTGAGTCTTTCGAAATTGTGAGATCTCAGAGAATTTTCTTGAAAATAGACCAATCAAAATATCAAAATATGTAAAATTTATTAAGAAATTTCCTTAATAATTTTTTCAAAACTCCCCGTTCATAAAAGAAAGTTGTGTGTTGGCCACATCTCAATTTTTTTACGTTAACATTGTATGGAAGAAGTAAATATTTGGCTGTACAATTTGATTCAAATAATTTTACGAAGAGTAGAAATTGTTTAGAGTTCTGCAGTAATTCAGTTTCGATCTGACGAGGATTGTGAGAAATAAATCACGGATGTCAGTTATAGCGACTAAACTGCTAAATTATTACACTGATTTTTTCCTTAAACTTTTAACAATTTCAACATTTTATTTTATTTAGTTAAAACCAACAAAAATGTATAAGCCGTATGCTTGTGTAAGCCTTATTGTATCTGTGACGCACGCTTACTATTAAATTCAATTCATACTATTTTTGTAAGTCCTAGTGAAATTTTTAACTATTTTTGATACAAACTACAATTTACAATCGAACTATGTAAAGATTATACTGGGTCACGACACGAATACTTACAGAAATAGTAGGTTTCATTTCGTGTTTGTATCGCAATAGTATGGCTTGTATAAACATTTTTGGTTGGTTTTGGTTCACTACAATAAAAAATTGAAATTGTTAATAGTTGCTTATAGGGGAATTGTAAAATTCGCTAATACTACAAGTACACGGTTGAATTATATACATATATATATATATATAAATATATATATATATATATATATATATATATATATATATATATATATATATATATATATATATATAATTATATATATATATATATATATATATATATATATATATAAACATATAAACATTTATAGGACAAAATCAGTGTAATAAGATAGCAGTTCTGTCACTATATCCTGATGAGATGATTGAAAAGTGATTTATTTTTCACAATCCTCGTCAGATCGAAACTGAATTATTGCAGAACTCTAAAAAATTTCTACTCTTAGTAAAAGTATTATCTATCTGGCTAATTATGGAATAACCTAATGTTTCATTGAAAAAGCTTTTTTTGTGAAACGTGATAATGGAACGGTTATTTAAACAAATATAAGAGTCGAATCTACGGTAGCAATGCTTTGCAATATATTTAGTTGGTTTCAATCGTTGTGACTGAAATACAGATTCCGGTTTCAATAACTTTGTGAGTTTAATTCCCTCCCACTTACTCCCCTCGCTATCAGTTTCACAACGTGTAAAATGTACTCTGCCTATATAAGTTGACACACATTCAAAATTGAGAATTTTATTTTTAGCTTTAAATGATTTGATTGAAGAAATTCCTTGGGACAATAGGAACAATATCAGTGGAGTTGTAGTGTTCAAAGTGTTCTTTCATGCCCGTATTTATTGTCCAATTGTCAAAAATTGTAAATGGTGGAATACACTTGTCAATTGTCTCTTATTTTTCCACCCATTATCGTTTCGTATTTTGTCGTGTCTGCAATATGTAGAAATTGTAAAGGAGTTCGCATTGCCACCGACCATTAAAACCCTCAAATGTTGTAAGTTGGAATTTATACTGAGAATTACAATTTGGTTTTTCTTAGAAAGTTGAAATGCTATGCCAAGTATACAAACACGGCTTTTAGAAAAAATAAATACTTAAACGAGTACAAGACCAATAAAACGATTCTTCGTTATCTTCGCATTACTTCGTATATTCTATAAAATGTTCAGCCATCAGAACCAAAAAAAAAACCCTTAAAACAAAGATTATTGTTCTTATTTGTGTTTCATTGTACATCCTTTAACCTTCGCCAGTGTGAATTCTATTAATGTTTCAAAACATAACAGCTAAGGGCGTAACTGTCGTCTCTAAAAACTCTCCAGAAATCTTCCGCATTATTACCACCTGTACACTGGGTTTTATCTTAAATGCAATAAATCGCATACGTTACTTTTGAAGATCTGGCAATTTCATAAATTACGACTTGAATCAAACTACTATCGCTTGGGTGTTGGTACTTTTATGTATTTGGCCATTTCAGATTTACTACAGCACCATTTAATTTTTCTAAGACCAATGAATAATTCGAGGGCAAGCGTTTTTGCCTCAACCGCTGAAGTATGTAGAATTTTTTATCCAAAAATAAAATAAAGTCACAAACCAATTTTGTATGTTTTCAAAATGGTGATTGGTGTATAATTATTAATTTGTTATTTATTTATTATGATGTTTCGTGTTTGACGGATGCACAGAAAAGAGAAAGAATTGATTTTTTTTATGACTTAAGTCTAAGTTATTGTTACAAGATTCTAATCTAGGTGACCAACTATAATTTCACTATAAATATGGGCCTTTATTAATTAATCTATTTAATTTTTCTTACATATGTTAGGTTTTATATTACATTTGTTAGGCTTTAATTATACTGACATTTATAACGCTCTTTGACCGTCAAATATATAAAAATATATTTTTATATATTTTTATCAATATAGGGTGCAGCTGAAGTTTATGCTGCTGTTTTGCGTGTGTTCATTCTCCCCGCCTTGAACTCTCGTCGAGTTTAATTTCAAGTGGAAGCGAACATATTTTAGTGATGGCTCGTTGATAGACCCCGATTTGGGTTTGAACGCTGACTACGCGAACTAAACCATCAGTTCCAGGGTTTATTGCGACAATTTTCCCCATCTGCCACTTCATGGGAGGAAGATTGTCATCTTTAAGCAGCACAATTTGTCCCAATTTTATGTTTGGTTGTTGAGCAGTCCATTTCCGTCGATGCTGAAGTTCTTGTAAATAGTCTTTGGCCACCTGGCCCTAAAATGTTGACTCAGTGGTTGAATGAGGAGCCACCGTTTATTGTACCCAATGGCTTCATTGGTGATATTGGGTTCTGGTATGGCAGTTAATGGTCGGCCAATAAAAAATGTCCAGGAGTAAGAATTGCTGTACCATCGGGAACTGAGGTGAGTGGTGTTATGGGCCGGAAATTCAAAATGGCTTCCACTTGTTTGCACAGCGTGTTTAATTCTTCGTATGTAGAGATATCGTTACCCGTGACACGACGCAGATGAAATTTCGCAGATTTTACAGCTGCTTCATAAAGACCGCCAAACTGCGGTGGTGGTGCGAAAGTCCATTGAATTGTATCTTCTTGACACATATTCTTTATGCCCTGCTGCAAATTGGAGTCTTGAAGAAGTTGGTACAACTGGTTTAATTTAGAATTTGCCTCCACGAAGTTTGTACCGTTATCAAAGAACACCTTCCTACATACTCCTCTTGTGGCACAAAAACGTTTAAATACACGGCTTTGGTTGCAAAACAGACGAAGATGCAGAGATACGTTTTAATTGGTGCTCGGCTACGAATTCTTTGCGTGATATAAAATGGACCACAAAAATCAATTCCAACACAGTGGAATGGTGGCGCTGCTACAACTCGCTACTTCGGTAAATTGCCCATCTAGGGTTGACTCGGCGACATCGGATGCAATCTCGAAATATTTGGGCTGCTAATTTTCGACCATGGTTTGGCAAAAACTGTTTACGAACCGTTGCCAACAATGCCTGGGGGCCAACATGAAGATACATTCTGTGAAAATATGTAAGAATAGTTTTGGTTAATGGATGGGAGGAAGGAAGTAAGATAGGATGTTTCGTAGAGTATGTCAGTGAGGAAAACTGCAATCTACCACCGACTCGAATCAGATCATTCGCATCAAGGAAAAGTGATAGACTTCTTAATTGGTTTGAATGCATAAGGAAGTCCTTCCATTGAAGCCCAATTTTTATATCCGGGAAGCATTCCAATTGAACGAGATGAATAATACATTATAAACCTTCGTTGACGTCATGACTGTTCAGAGGTCCTGTGATTCGTTCGTGGTTCTCCTTGCGTATATTATTCACAAATCTGCTAACATATGCCATCACTCTTGTCAATTTCTGGTAGTTATTGATATATTTCATTTTTGATAGAAGATTGTCTTCTTGTGCAGATACAGTTGTCAAAATCGTGACCCTTTTAATTCGCAGTGTTTATGGTCAGAAACAGATGAAGTCCTCGAAGTCATGGGGCCTTTGAAGTCTGTAACATTGGCGGCCCATGAAAACATAATTCGCATTGTATCAAATCTGCTGGCGTTTTTCCTCGAGATACGACATCTGCGGGGTTTTGTGTCGACTCAATATGATACCATTGTTGAGAATTCGTTAGTTCTTGTATTTGTGCAACTCTGTTTGCCACAAATGTTTTCGAATGTGAGGGTGACGATTTCAGCCAATGGAGGACAATTGTTGAGTCCGTCCAGTAAATTATATCACTGATAGGAAAATTAACAATGGCACGAACTTGTGTGATCAATTGTGCCGCTAATAATGCCGCCGCTAGTTCCAAGCGTGGTATCATAGATTTGTGTAGTGGTGCTACTCTAGACTTAGAGCATAAAAGTTGCACAAGGAACCGCCCGTTCGGTAGTCCACATCTGGTGTAAATTGCCGCACCATAGGCCGTTTCATCAGCATCAGCGAAACCATGTAGTTCTATTACGCTACCCGGAACAAAATCTTCAAATAAAAACCGTGGAAGGGATAACTGATTTAGCTCACATAGATTAACTATTAACTATTGGCTGTTATTTTGAATAAAAAAATCCCTGATGAAGTCTTGATTTACAATCTTACTCTACTTAAGAAAATCCATAAATTCAGAAGCTAAAGAACAATAAGGCTGGACAGCAACGCATACATAACAGCAGAAACTTTAACACCACTATTGGGACCTAAGAGAATGCAAAAGCTGGCGAGGCATATCTCTCCACAACAGCACAATAAAAATATTAGGAATGATCATTCTTGAACGTATATACGTCCATCCTCCATCAATTTATCAACGCCTAAGAAATGAATAAGCCGGCTTCAGGCCAAGCAGGAGTTGCACAGATCACATCAACACAATCCGTATGATTATACAGTAATCAAATGAATGGAACTCACCAATATATCGACTCTTCGTGACCTTTGAGCGGGCATTCGGTTCCATCAGCAGAGGTGCAACATGGAAAGCATCGAAGAAGGAACTAATTCAAGAAATGTATGTATGTAGACTACGCAGATGACATATGCCTGCTAACACACAAGTATGCCGACATACAACAGAAAACTCAGAAGCTGTCAGACCTTGGACGTGAAGTTGGTCTCAAAATCAACACCAGCAAAACAAAAGCCATGAAACTAAACACAAACATTAGTACACCAATCGTCATCAATAACACGCCAATTGAAGAGGATGAAAAATTCGTATACCTTTCAACCTTTTTAACAAACCAAGAAACACTTTCGACATGCCCATAAGGTCTGGAATGCGTTCCTCCTGTCAAGAAACACAAAGCTACGATTGTTCAACGCATGTGTAAAATCACTACCCCTGTATGGGTGTGAATCATTGAAAAGCTCACAGAAGATCACAATAAGACTTCAGGTGTTTGTGAATAAATACCTTAGAAGGCTAATAAAATGCTTCTGGGCAAACACTATTAGCAGCATACTGGTTCTACGACAAACAAAACAAGCAGACATCGAGACTGAAATAAGAAAGCGCAAATGGTGATGAATCGGACATACATTGAGGAAAACTCCAAATGACATAACGCGAATACTAGTATGTCATTAGAATGGAATCTGCAAGGGAAACGAAAAGTGGGAAGACCAGCTATGACGTGGAAGAGAACTATGCTAGCCGAAGCTAAACAACTTGCTAAATCAGGGGGTGTAGTAGACGCCCTATATGCTCCTAAATCGAAAATAAAGGAAAAATAAAATTTTGTGGGGCTCTTCGATGTACCAATGGTTTCTAACAGATGAACATAAAAAATTCGAGAATCTAACGACTTTTTACAAATTTTTACCATCCGGTGCCGCAGGCATCTAATGTTTTATTAACAAAAAATTAGTTTGGAAAAGTTATTTGAATTCAGCAATAATTTAATTTTTCATTATTAATTTAATTACAATCTTTAATTAATTCTTGGAAGTCATCTCAAAATTAGAGTATATAGGTATTTAGACTTTAAAGATGAAATATAGTGGTACTTGACGGCTAATGTCTTACGCAGCCATTATAATTCGATTACTATGACTTTATATTTATATTATATTTGAGAATTTATGTAAATAAGTCACTTATCTAGACTTAATTTGTGTCTTATTTTGGCTACCTAGTTTGTTATGGATGTGTAGATTACGGTAGATCATTCGTTAACATTCCCGTTCAATTTACACCCAAGGCTTGAAAAACAAAATCTCTTTCTCAAAAACAGCAATAATAATAAAAATTCATAATCCCAATTTTTTTTTTTTTGTACCAATAAACAACAATAAATAATAATATTGTTATAAAGATTTGTTCTTGTTTTGTGTGCGCCTTTACAACAGCTTTGTTATAAGACATTTGAGTTTCTTATTTTTCTTGCATTTTTCTTAATTTTTTATTCATTCAAAATATTTTTAATAAAAGTTTTAAAAAAATATGATTAATATTTATTTATAACAGCGAAAAAGTATAAAAACAAAATATTAATAATTTTGAAATATATCTTGTGTCTGTCTGTTAATTTTCAGATTTTTATACAAATTTTTTTTTTTTTAATATTTTGAATGTTAAAAATGTTCTGGCATATACCACACACTTTTCTTCTTACTCGCTTATATAAAGTTACTAGTGATTTAATGTTATTTGTTAAATTCATACTTGAATGATTCATGATCAAATAAATGAGTTAATTAAATTTATTATTATTGTTATTCCGTATTTTTAATTTTTTGCTTTTTTTTTTTTTTTCTTATAAGTGACTTTGGTGTTGAAATTTATTAGGTATTGTACTTTGGAAAGACAGGAGTGGGATCAAATAGATTTTTATGTTTTTATGTTTATGCTTATAGAGGGGATATTTTCTTAATTCAATTTTCATGTATATATTATTATTTAGCCCATCGTGTGGGTTTGATTTGTGACGGGGCAGTCGATAAATTATCGAACAACGCGGGGAGTTTTTTTTTTTTTTTTTTGGATAAGGAATAAATCAAACCGGCTTGAATGTGTCGCCGATTGAAAAAAAAAAATAATAATAATAAAAAATTTGGTTATAATGGTGTGACAGGTCAAAATTACAAATTACAAGCACAGTTCAACGGTCCTTATGCTAAAGTTAAGAGAGTCTCCCAAGGCTACAAATTAAAATACATTCCATCTTGTACTGATTTGAAGTTTGGAATTTTTTTCACCCACAAGAATTTTATTGAAATACAAAAGTTAGTTAGATATGATCTGTAATTGTGCCAAATTTTTTAAGTTTAGAGAGACACGACTATTGTGAAATTTTAAGACGTGATTCTTTAAAAGTTTTCATTTAAATCAAAAACCTTTTTTGATATTGCGCACATATAGGAATTTTATCAAATTAGGAATGAAGATTGGAAAATGTTTTAATTTGTTTGAATGAAACTCTTAGTTTTAATAGTTGTTTGTGTCATAAATATTCATTCATTAAATTTTAATACTAAAAAAAAAAAAAAAATCACAACTTAAACATCACTTAAGGCGTTACATTCATTCATAAATGCCAAAAATTGATTCTAAATAATTTTTTTATCCACATTACAATTAATCATAAAATAAATTGCCAATTAGGCGATAACATCCATGAAAAAAAAAAAAAAAAAAAATTATTCGACTTTACAAATATAGGAAGTATACCGTACATGGTAATTATTTAACACAACAACAACGAGTAGTAAAACTACTGTAATCAAACCTAATAAATATAAATTTCGAAACCAACCTCCATTTTTCATTTTTGTTTTTTTTTGCTGTTTTCCAGAGGAGAAAAATTTATTTAAATAAATAATATTTCTCTTTCATGGTTTGAATTCAAGTCGATTAATTACAAAAATATTTTTTATTTTTTTGAATTACAATTAAAAACTAACTAATTAGCTAATTACTTTAATTTTTCTTATTTTATTTACTGTACACTGTGCTGTGTATTATTATTAATATTATTTATCGTTGTCTGGCAGTTTTGTTGCAATACCATGCTGAGGTGTCTTTAAGTGTTTCTTTACACATTTTATATAGAGCTATTCAATATTTTGTGTTGCCATTTTTGCTAATATCACATAAATTAATTTAATTAGAAATTTTATTTTATTAAATTGAATATTTTTTGTAATTAATATTAAGGAGTCATATAACGGCTTTCTACTTAGTAAAAATACTGTAGATTTATTGATTATATAAGATATCGCGGGGCATATATAGGGAGATGCCGTTATTGTTAATTAAATTGAAAACAATATCCACTGATCGGTGCACCAAGAAATCGAGACACAGATCAGTATTTTGCAAGATAGTTAGTTACAAATAATTTCCATGGGAGAATAGGAAAAAGTGTAGCCAAAGTATGTACATATATAAAGTTGCTGCCATACAATTAACATTACACGATTCATTTTTTTGTTTACTTCCCAATTTGTAAATTAATCTAATTCAATGACAATTATAATTTTTTGTTTTTTTGTTTTTATATGCAACGTGATCTTCAGTACATTAGACAAAATGACTAATTAACTATTACATGGTATATGTGGATAAATGCGCTTCTCACACATTTTATTTTATATAAATACCAACATATTTGGAAGAGAAAGACAAAACAAATGTTTGAAACTCGGCAAAGTCGAACTTTCTTATGGGGAGATCAACAACATCTTATTAATAATAATAATAATAATAATAATCTCTTTAGACCACAAACAAACAATAAAGAAAATTTTAAAATCATGATCAAACAACATAAGAATATAGGTATATAAGCTATTAAGTATAACAACATAAAAAAAAAATAAAAAAAAAATCGAATTATATTGTAACAAACCTTCTTCTTTTCTTCTATCAATGACCTTTTTGAATTGTTTAAGGTCAAAGATATGAACGATGATAATAATTATATAGTAAATAACGTATATCGATATTTAAGGTTTCTCTAATATCAAATTGATATTGTTCAATATCAAATTAGAGTTAAGCGTTCGATTTGCAACAAACTATACGTTGTCCATACACATTCATGTAGGTATACGAAAGCGCATTACATTTAGTTATTTAGTTGGAGCTTAAAAGTTTTTTTTTTTTTTTTTTTTGCTGGAAATGTCATTTTAAATTAAATTAAATATAAAATTAATAAGCAAGGAAACAACTTTGTCTTGGTTTTTAAATTACCAATTTTATTTATAATAATCATCATTAATTTTAAAAACAATTTTTGTTGTTTTTTTTGTTTTTGCTGTTTTGTGTGTCGCTTTGTTTGGTAAATAAATTTTATTTACGGATTAGTTACTGGTAAGACAAATTGGTTTGAAATTAATAAAATATTTTGTGTGATTTAGTCATTATTTTTTTGTGTTAAAGAATTTTAATTCAGGAAAAGGTGTTCCATCTCTTCGGTCCATATACATATGTACATATATGCTTAGTTAAATCTGACTGCGGGAGATTAATCGCGGGCGTATATGTTTGACATGACTTAATTTATATTCATTGTTATGTTTACCCAATTAGTGTTTACAACAGGAATTGGTTTTAGTATTATGCGTAAACAATACACATTTCATAATTTTTAACTGGATTACCCCGTTACGGTTATCGTCGTACAGAGACATAGACGAAATTTAACGATGTTCATGTATCAATTTGGTTTATGTTTTATCTACAAAATTTAGGGTTTAACATTTTAGCGGATATCCGATTACAGCGATGGAAATGTCTTTTAATATTATTCGGCTAATATTTATGAACATCTTTTCTTAATTGTAGTGGCAGGGAACAAGACAAAATTTCAGTTTGAACGATTTTACTCAAGAACTTTTTTGGAACCTCAAATTAAATTGCCATTTTTAAATTTTGTTGTATTCAAATTTTTGTCAATTTATGGGATTTTATATTTTTACAAAGTGAATATTCTATGAAATTTGCAGGTAATGAAAGCTAAACTGGTTGTTCCTATAATGTCTTCTAAAATCGGATTAAAAATACTCATGTTGGGCGCCATTCTAACGATGTACTAATGCGCTCGAACTTGTTACTAGAGGAGATATTAGTATTGAATAGAGGGAGAACACATTTAGAATAAATTTTAACTAGAGAATTTTAAAGGGTCTTATTGGTAACAAGTTAACGGCAGAGAAACAGGTTAAGAAGCACTAATGTAGTTGTTTTGATGACAGTCATGTTCCCAAATTATATCTATGGCAATTCAACAAGTCGAGATAAGTGAATTGTATTTGAAACGACATTTATTTTTATTTGTTATATCCTTTCAATTTTTTATTCAAATCGACAACTTTTAAGAAAATTATGACAATAAAACAAAACCACTTATCTCATAATATTTCATAGTGCTTCTATAGTGTTGCATAAAATAAGTAATATTTATTAAAATAATTCCTCGCCGAGTCAAGTCAAGTGATATAAAAGTACACAGTGTTTTTAATTGCAAAATCCAGACGAACATAGCCCAGTTCGTAATACATAGTATTGTTGTTAGATCTTAAATGTGATAAACAATTAGCGAATCTCTAACTAAATTTAGAATAATTTCTAGAAGAGGCAGCATATCAAATAGGAAAAAGACCTTCTACTTCAAAAGATGCGATGCGCAAGGACCTTCAACAAAAACGCAATAGTGGACAAAGTTGTAAATCTGAAGAAGAAGACATCAAAGCGTACTGTAGATCAAAGATTTCATTTCCCGAACAGAACGAACTATTTAAAAAGTACTGATCTTAAGGAAAATATAATTTACGAATAATGTACACTTCAGGGATGATTAATATCCATCCAATAAAAATAAAAACCATCCAAAAGAGTTGTGAAAAACAAAGAAATAGAAATTATACTTAGACTTATAGTTTCAATTTCCATGATCGGGTAGTGGATGTATGTATGTCAAAAATGTTTCTGCTTTACATTAGGAGAGACGCATAATTTTATAAAATCGGTGGCTAAAAAAAATTAAATTCGTTAGTTGCTAGTTTTTCCGTGGGAAAGGTGTTCCTCCAACAAAATTAAACATTGATAAGATTAATGAAATTAAAAAGCATATCGCCCGACATACCGCTCAGTTGTACTTCCATTCGGATTGAAATATCGCAACCAAGTACAAATTGTATTGTTAAAGTTATCAGCATCCGGTATCATTATCGAAATACTCTGCAATTTTCAAGGGTTTGTACGGTTGTACTTGATATGTTTACTATTACCTTAATCTACATAATTCTCCTAATAATAACAATAATACTTAATTTTACTACCAATTAACCTCGACTAGACATCTGGGCCCTATTGCACCAACTACTTATCACTTATTACTTATCAACTTATCATAAGTTAGTTTTTTTGATAATGATAAGTGATAAGTCTTTCACCAAAAGTAACAAAATCTCACTCACTTATCAATTTGAAAACTTATCAAACTTTGATAATGATAAGTGATAAGCGTTGCACATCAGATTGTCTATAACTTATCATTTGAGGAATTATCAAATTTTTATGATAAGTTGTAATGATCTATACACAAATACTACAAATGTGATAGTGTTTGCAAAATAATATACTTTCCGCACATTTTATATGTTAGACAATGGTGTTGTACCTATACAGCAAAACAATTAAAAAATTGTTATTCTGTAATTTAATAACAACAACAATTTTGCATGTATATAATAATACATGAAGAGAAACCTTCCTCAATTGGGAGTTCTTATTTCAGTGTTTAGAGTCAATTGTAAAACTTTTCTTTTGTTGTTTTTAAAATAAATTCTCTTTTCTAACTGTAAATAATTTTTCAGCAGTACTTAAACGTAAACAATTTATTTTCATAACAAATGAATTAAGAGAATTCCTATTAACAAATAAATTGAATTTAACTACATTATACAAAAATGATTTTCCACTATTCGTCACTATCATCCGGATTTCTTCGCATTGGTGGGATAAGTCAATCTTTAAGGGAAATCACTGACATCCAAAATCACAACCCCGGGGAACGGGAGAAAACAAGACTCAAAATTGCTAAATAGCCTTGTATATGGCAATACTCTGGAGTCATGGATACTACCTGGCGAATTTGAATTTATTGCATAAAAGCTGCGGTCTGGGCCACACACCATCATTGCATTCAGTGAATGCTTTCCATGTCAATTCGCAAAGTGTTCTTCATTGACTTTAGGTGCATCTATATTAATCATTGTTCCATCGAAGAAACCAGCTGCCTGAAAGTAACCACCCAACTCAAGAAACTTGCTGGAAAGTGGGACTAGTTATATAATTGTAGGTGCAGATATGAACATGTCCAGATCCACAGTTTGTGATGTTGTTCACAAAATGCTGGACACCAGAAAATGCTGGAATTTATTATATTATATAAATAAAACTAAATTAAATTATATAAAACTTATTTTGTTTACTTCACCGGCACAGAAACAAGAATTATTACGGACATGTCATAATTATAACACACCGGTGCTGGGACAATTTGGTTGCGTACAGTTTAATATTAATTTATCACAAAAAACTTATTTCGCACAGAAATAATGCACGCCCTTAGAATACAATAAAATAGCGGTATAAATTTTGAAATTAAAGTTATTATACACTTGAAAACACATTGTTACATATATTGTCATTATCATTTATAATCATTTGAATAATAAATAATTTTATTGAAAAATGTGTTTGTACTCTTTTAAAATTGAACAAAAGTTCTCATCTTACAATAACAGCAAAAAAAAAACGTTTTTAACAGACTTCCGTTATACCACTACAATTTGTAGCTCTTATCAATTTTTTTCAGTAGTGAAATTTTTCTTATTGATATTTTGGATAAGTTATCATTAAAGTAGTCGATTATTGATAAGTTAAAACTTTTGGTGCAACAGAAATACGAAAAAATTATCAAAAACCTCAAACTTATCGCTTATCAAAATATTACTTATCATTTATCATTTTGCAAATTGGTGCAACATAATTTTGATAAGTGAGTGCTTATCACTTATTATAACTCAATAAAATACTTATCAAATTTCAATTTGGTACAACAGAAAATTATCAAAAATTATGATAAGTTGATAAGTAATAAGTGATAAGTAGTTGGTGCAATAGGGCCCTGATCTAATCATCTTTCTGACAGATCGATCAAAACAGTTTTTATGATTTTTCTACAATTTCCACAACCAATTTTATGGGGCGGAAAATAAATAAAGACACAGAAACTTTCTATTGGTCCAATGTTAGATGGCTAAGATTTCCAAGAGAGTTTGTTAAATTTTTTACAAATGCAGTTTGGGTACAGAAGAAAAAATTAAAATATTAAATATTACTAAACGGAGGGGAAAATCGTGTGGTTATGAGCGATGTACCGCTATGTTACAGAGAACCACTAAAAATTAATAAGAAAAAGAAGAGGGATCTTATTTCTCTTCTTCCATTGATAGATCAGGAATTTCACAATTTCTACCAAACCCTGCGCTCTGATTATCAAATTAAAAAACATTCATCCTGATATCATTCGTGATAGCAGCGATGACGAAGCTTAATTGTTCATATGTGGCTAAGGGGAATATGAATTTAAAGTTGCTAACATGTTGTTTAGGTTTAATTTTTATCTTATAAATTGAAATGTACTGGTTTAAGTTTAAATAAATTATTTATGAAAATGTACTTAACTCGTTTTATATTTTGTATTTGTATTCCAAAGAATCACTTATCTAAAGCCCTTTAAAGCGTTACTATAATTGCTATACCTTAAATCAAATATAAATTTTACAAAGTTACATAATTTTATCATAAAAGTATTTTAAGTTCGTTTATTGTCTCCTGAAAAGTTCATAAAAAAAAAGTGATTATATTGAATTGCCATCGATATTAGGTAGCATATGTAGTTACGGTGACACCTACGAAAATTAACGAAAATGTGTATTTTGCTAGCTTTTAATTTAAAATTTTATCGATTTTGTAATTAATACAGGAGGATCAACTTTTTGTTACGTAACTCCTGGAGATTTGTTACATTGAGACTTTAATAAATTTTTGATATTAATTTTCAATCCAATACTTTCAATCCTTTAAGTGTATTCCTTTAATACCTGAAATTTTATTAGTTTTATATTTAGGTAATTAAATAATAGCAAAATGTATAAAGTTTATCTATAAAATATATAAAATTAACCTTTAGAAAGTATTATTTTAAACATTTTGCTATAAAGGTCGATTGTGCAGTTTAAGTGTTCGATTAATAGGAAAGCCGGTATTAAAAATATATATTTTTATTTTCAACTAGCTGTGCCCGGCCACGCGTTGCTGTGGCTCAGTCTATATGCTAGTTAAATGGAACATAAAGAAAAGAGAAAGCACACGTTTCTAATATGTTTAATTTCAAAATACTTGTGGGTATACAATACTTTTTGTTCAACAAATTTAAAAGCTATTCAATTAACCCACAATTTTTATTAATATTAACCAGAGTTTTCCTTCTCAGTGTACTATTTTGTTACGAATAGATAAGTTTTGGGAAATCTAAACTATATAATTAGCTAACGATATCAAGTTGTAGCAACTTTATCAATTGATAACACCAAACAGAAAACGATTGAAACAACCTCATTTATTAATAACAGCAACTATAAATATGTTACAGCAACCCGTTAATCTGTTAACTTAAGTCTGAAAAAAATTGTGATGATCACTAATTTGATCTGATTTAGTAACTGTCAATTGTAACGATCGGGTAACTTAGTATGATAGCTGGCCATTCAGATTGCACAACGCAATAAAAGAGTTGCTTTAACCAGAAACATTGTTATTATGATTGGTCCGATCGAGTGAAATATAATCGAGTGAAAAAATCAATCGATTGCCGGGCCTGAAATGTTCGGTTCTCAGAATCGTTTTATTCAAGCATTACAGTTGTGAAAAATTCATTTTTTCGCAAATTACAAATTTTTGATTTGTGCGAGATTTTTACATTTATAAGAAGTGTAATTACGTACAATACCTTTTAAATCTTTTACAATATTTAAATCAGGTACTTCTACTTCAAAAGCAAAAAAAGTGTTTATTAAAAAATAATGTATTGGTTAATCGTAAACTTAAAAGCACGCATTGGCATGTAAGCGCCAAAATAGGTTCATCATTAATGTCTGAGGCATACATACGAGTATAACCTATCTTTTTTTAGTAGTGTACCGTGAAAATTTAACCAAGGTATTTCTGAAAAAATGCGTTTTTCGATGTCACTAAGTTTAAAGCTTAGTTCTATCAAACTTTTATTTCATATCACAAATTTTTTTGTAGTTCAAGATTATATTTGCAATTTGGAATTCAATTTTTATGTGTAATGTTTTCAAAATATTGATGCGGTTCCATGAATTGTAACCAACTTTTTTCAAGGATTGATGCTTAGCTTCGAAACGCATATAATTTATTAAAACAACAGGTTCAATATTTTCTATTATTCTTGCATAGTGCAATAACGTATGAGGAATGAAATATGGACAAATGTAAATGTGTCTGTATTTGTATTGTACAACCAAAAATAAAAATTTCCTTGTTTTAAATAAGGTGATTTCCCTATATTTCATAAAATATAAATATCAATTGCGTCATTTTACGATTAGTTACAAAAATGTCGTTGTTAGAAGTAGATTGTCGTAAATCAATTTATAAATTTTGTCATCAAAATCCGGCCAAAAAAAGAACGAGGTTTTTCACTACTTCAAGGATCTTGGAAATTCTTTATCTATAAAACAATTAAACTGTTTGAGAATAATGAACCTGTGGAAAGAAAACCCGGCTCTGGTAAAAAATGTCAACTACAAGATGGCAAAGTTCGAATGAAATTGAAAGGTGAAATAGTGGGTCGAACTGCAAAATCGTATAGACAACGGGGTAAAAAATATCAAGTTGACTCAAAAACTGTCAAGAAATATTTACAAGGTATGAATATATACTACGCAAACCCAAAAAATCGGCACCAGCAACTACAGACCAGACAAACAATTAGCTACAATCAAATCTAGATTAAGAGTGCTTTCCCAAACATATTTCGCCGCTTCTTCAGCTTATAAATGTGTGATGGATGATGAAAGTTATTTCACTGTTGAAGGTAATGAATGGCAGCCAAAATTCTACTACGAGTCTCCCGATCACAAAGCACCAGAAAAGGAGAAGTTTATTCATAAGACCAAGTTTCCAGGTAAAGTTATGTTGTGGTTGGCTGTTAGCGAACGAGGTGTCAGTGACCCAGTATTTTTGGTGGTTTGGCGGTTAATGCGCAAACTTACACAAACAAATGTTTACCTGTGCTTCAGAAATTTATAAATAAATATCATAAAAATGAAAAAACGATTTTTTGGCCTGATTTGGCATCCTCACATTATGCCAATGGAACGTTATCTGATTTATTTCAACGCTGAATCGAATTTATCCCTAAAGACTATAACCCACCAAATGTTCCACAACTAAAGCCCATTGAAACGTTTTGGGCAAATCTGAAGAAAATGGTATACAGCAATGGATATCGTGCCAAAAATGTTGAATGTCTGATTAGAAAGATAAAAAGAGATTTAAAGAAGACAGATACATTAGGAACGCAGGCGGCAATGAAAAGAGTGCCAGAAAAGATCAGAAAAGCTAATCGATATGGGGCGCAAATTTTTCTGTAAATTTTATCTAAGAATTAAAGTTTTAAATAAATTATGGATCAAAATCGTTTGATTAGTAAATAATTTTTTTTTACGTTATTTTGTTTGTCCATATTTTATTCCTCATATGTTAAAAAATGAAATTTAGATTTTCAAGAAACTTCTATTAAAATTAATATACAAAGAATTATGTGTTTCAAAATGTCCCTTAAACAAATTAATAGTTGCCATTCCCCTACCTCTAAAGGAACCAAATCTCCTATTATTAAAGGTAAAAAGGTTATAACTGTTTTCATTTCGGAAGAAGAAAATTTGAACTTACTTTTTATGAGGCAAACTTCATTGATTGGTGGTGGTTTTTTAGTGTAAGTCCCGAAATTAAATAATTCTATTCTTCGATTTAATTGTTCTATCGAGAAATATTTAAATCAACAGTCAACACAAAAATTTTCTGTTACGTTAAAGTTTAAACGGACTACAGTTTCCTTTGGATCATTTAACTTGATATTATATTTATAAGTTAATATATTTCTGAGATTATCGCTATTGACTTTAACGAAGTATTTCATATCGTTTTTATCACAATTACAGAACCTACAATAATGCAAAGAATTAAAAGATTCTGTAAATCCTAATATAGAATTAACTCCCAAATTGTCTCCAATAATTATACAAGTAATTAATTTGACAACGGAATAATTTTTGTGATTTACAATGATTCCATTATTTTGCAAATTATTCAGTTTCTCTATTAATGGATTAACAAAATTTTATTCTTTAGTGTTGACTGCAGTGTTTCCAAACAGTTTCCTGTCCTCAGTAAAAAATATATGTGATAATTTTGATGAAATATAATCCGGTATATTAAAACTCGAAATTCAGGCAGCGGTGTAGTATAGCTCTTTGATTTCACTTGGGAAAACTTGGCTGATGATACCGGATAAATAAAGCAAATCTGGTTTATTTAATCTAGATGCACGAAAGTAAAATAAAAAAATTATTGGAATAACTAAAATTAATAAAACTTTCAGGCTTACTCTAAATTATTATCAGATTCCAATAATTTCTTCACGAGTATTTTTGCCAATTTAGTTTTTTAGTTTTTTTGCGCGAATTGTGCCGTATGAGTGTATGCCTATATTAATAACGAAAATATGATGCCATAGGGAAATCTCTTTCGAATGGAAGTTGACTGTTGTCCGGGAAATTATGCCGCTCTGATGTGATCTAAGCTGATTATACAATAGACATTGTACATATTATTACATTGTTCACCTCCACATTATTACATTGTGAATTGACATCCTATTGTAAATGAGCTCAGGCTCAAAATGGGGTGTCCGAAAAAATTTAGAAGTTAACAAATAAATAAATAAATAAATTTCAGTAAAAAAACATTTAGCCGAAAAGAACGGTTTCCTGCCGCGTGAAACACTATACATATAATTATACCTTTTAGTAACACAAAGAATATTTAGTTTCTTAATTTTTAGGTTTATATAATAACTGATTAGTAAAAATTATGAACGAATGTAACAATTATTTTAATTTTTTAAATAAACTTACCTTGTCGAATATATAGGCGTTCGATTGTGGTAACCGATTCCCATTTTTAATCGGTTTCATTAACAGCGAGAGTTTTGTTTCAACAGTATAGGTTGTTTCGGCAACTGAACGTAACTTTATTTAGTTGCCATAGTCGAAATTGAAATTTATAAATTTTAATAACAGGAACACACTTTGTAGAATCGCTAATTCGATCGCAACAATATTTGATTATCAGAATTATGGTCATTCTAATGGCAGGGGCCATTACCGCAACCGAATATAACTTTTGGTTGAGAATATATTAGTACAACTGTCATAATCAGTAATGCTAAATGTGAAATGTCTGTCGTTGCAGCTGTACCAAAAAACATTTTTTATTACAGTAGTACTGTTATTTTAATTGTATAACCGTTGTCCGCAATTTAGTTTCTCTCGGTGTAGTGTTAAAGGCAAAACATATAACTCTTGTTGGACCACTGTATGCATAAATATTCTTATTCTTAATTAGACATTCAACATGAAATGTCTTGACTCTAAGTGATCGTCAAAAACCTAAACGAAGTATATAAAAATAGTTTTTGTCTGATGAGCATACATATACGTATGTACATATTTTGTGGTTCATTTTGTAACGCCCTCAGCTATTAACACAATTTTGTATATTTATAAATATAAAGGCAGGTGTCTAGAATATGTGTATTTCATTTTACTGTTTAAGTGTTCATTGTCTCAACATATTATGTTTGTATGTACACACTATATGTATTAACAAAAATACCGTAACCAAAGATTTTATTTAGATTATAATTTTTAAATTTTTACAAAATCAAATTTCCCAAAAAAAATTAAAAAATCATGACGGAAATTATTGTTATTCCAAAACTACAAAAAAAACTTTATTTAAAAAATTCAAAGTAGTTTTCATTATCATGTCAAAATTTTAAGAGTTAAATAAAAAAAAAAAAAAATATTATAACGATATATAAATATTTTATGGCAACATGAAGTTTTATATAAACAGCAGGATATAATCCATGAATTTAATTTTTTTCGATCATAATTTTTGATATTTTATTGGATTTTATAATTACGTTAAAATAAATAAATTCCTGACGATGGCCCATGTGATGGAATATCGATATTTTCTTTTCTTTTTATTTTTTTTATTTTTCATATACACAAACTAATTGATGTCTCATGCAATTCATTATCCTTATACCAATAAAAAAATATTTTATTAACTATATTATGTAGGTATATAAATACAACAAGCAACAACATAAACAAAACAAAAATCGAAAAATATTCTTAAATCGTGTGAGATCAATATTCATGTTAAAACTATAAAAATTGTATTAAAAAAAAAAAAAAAAAACTTGATTTCATGTTTTATGTAATAAAATATAAATAATCGTCTTATAAATGATATATCGGTATGAATGGATATGCATACACCATATAATGATTTGGTGTGGTCATATTGGACAGGGTTCACATTAATCTCAATATCGTATTATACCTATCAAGAGACGTGTTAATATTAATCGGATTTTGGGTCTTAAAGTACATAATATTATAGTGGTAGATAAATGTTAAGGAGGTGCGGTGCGCGTGCGAAATTCGTTTGTCTTATATAATTAATTTTATTTTTATTGTTTAATTTATCTTACATCACTCGCCTAATATTAAGATGTTTTCATTTTTACAATTTTTTTTAATGTCAAGACGCACAAAGTTTTTATTTTTTTTTTTGTTTTGATGATTTATTAGAAAAATTTGTTTACAACAAAAGAGAATCTAGTTTTAAAGAATGATAGTTTAATAGTTAAATATGTTCAAGAATTATCACGGTACGCCAATAGAGGAGAGATAAAAGAAAGATTCTTATTTAAGTGGTACGTTTCTAAAAAATCATTTTATAAATACACTCAAAATGTCAACGGCTTTCAATTTTATTTATTTTATCCTTCATCTAACGTGTTGAAATTTATTAGAATACCAACAACTTAATCGCAATCTTACTTAGAATAATTGTTTGTCCCGAATTTTATAGTGCAAGGCGTGTACAAAATATTCATGGGAAAACTCCAAAAAGCCATATGGCATGTCATACGACATTAAAACAAAAATAATTTATCTTGTTTTGCAATTTTGTTTTGTTTTTGTTTATTTATATTTGCTTTATACATTTTTATTTATTTATATTTATTATTAAATTCTGAGTATATGTAAAAATAAATTAAATCAGAAATAAAATTTCATTTTATTTCATCTAACTGGTCTCAAAGTCACAATAGGGGGTAGCACGCAAATGAAAACCGATTTCGGAATTAAAAACAAATAAAATTCCATTTCAAGATTTTTACTTTAAAAACTGATAAAAATCACAATAAATAGCATATAATCGTAATCAAAAAATATAAAAATAAATAATAAAATATAATAATAATCATCGTCGCTATTATTATGATGATAATCATCATCGTGATGAACTCGTTCGACGAAATTCCTTTGAACAATATAAACAGATTTCATAATACACTCTAAAGGTATTATGAAATTTCTTATACATATATCCGTTTGGTATTATTTTTTTTGCTTATTTTAGAAAGTAACTTTTAGAGCCGAAAGATTACAATCTTGAAGAACTTTATAAATAAATTTAATTGATTACCAACAATTTTTGTCATTATTTGCTGAATTAATCGTTAAATTAATTTCACTTCTTCGTTCACACACCACACTACTGCCTCTAGTTTAAATTTAGCCAAACATTTGGTTTCAGGTTAATCTATTGCGCCTTTAGAGATTAAGGTAAAGATTTCAGGTTTTCGTAACATGTTAGGTATTAGTAAGGAAGCTTCATCATTCATTCATTTTGCCTAAATCCACTACTGAATTTTTTTTTTAAATTTACTATTTGTTCTTTTGTGTTTTAGAGTACAGAAGCTTAATCATACGTCATAATATTTTAGAAGGTTTTTTAGCGGCATAAACTATGACTGTTTCCCCGTAGGAATCCATATTAAAAGTGATATTTTTAGCTTTAAATTTTTTTTTCACAAATTTTGGGTCCACATAATTTCCACAAAATTCAGAGTTATCGAAAGTTTTTTATATTTTTTCAACTACCAATTTTCGATGTATTCAACCGATTTGAAAGTTACCTCACTTACCAATTTTATAATAGTATATTCAAAATTTGAAATATTATTTAAGCCCGTTTCAGTTTGAAATAACAAACGCTAACATAAAATTTTAAAGAAATTGAAAATTTTTAAGCCAAATTTGACAAGCTGAGATTTGAAATTTCAAATCTTTATATATAAAAATACGAAAGTATTGAAATCCTGTCAAAACTGAGCAAAAATGGTCCAAAACTGAAATCCCCTGAATCCGAAAAAACAACAACAACAAAAAGTGTCCGTCTGTCTGTCCGGAAGTCTGGATGTCTGGATTTCTGTACTCATGATGTCTCGAGAACGGCTTGTCCGATTTAGAATTTTTTTCTCCAATCTATTTCTATGTTCAAGGCAAATAATTGATAAACTTTTGAAACCTGTACGTCAAGAGGGTGGGTTACCTGCCATACTAATTGATCCAAAACCACCCGGTTTTTATAAATATTTACCAATTTTTCATGTATGTTGGTTTGGATTTTGAGTTGGATACTGAATTTTCGTGTTGAATTGAAAATTAAGTAAGTGGTTAATTTGCGGGTTGAGTTGAAGTTGAGTTGGAGTTGAGTTGGGGTTGGATTAGGATATAAAGTTGAGCGTTGAGTTTTCGGTTAAATTGAGGGTTGCGTAGGCTTCCATTTGCGGGTTCAATTGGGGCTGAGTTGGAGCTGAGTTTGGGTTGGATTACGGTTTAGTGAGCAGTTGAGAAATCTACATTTGTATATAAAAGTGAACGTTTATATGCAAGTATGTAAGTATGAACGATATTTAAACAAATCCATGCGCGATGTGGATGGTAATGGTAATGGTAAAATGGTATAAATATAATGGTATAATGATGTAATGATATAATGGTATAATAGTATAATGATTTTATGTAATTTTAATGGTATTATGTTAAATGGAATAATTGTAAAGGTATATTCGTAATAGTATAATTATAAAAATTAATTGTATAATGGTAATGATATAATAACAATGGTATAATAGTAATGGTGAAATGTTTTAATGGTATAATGGTAATGATATAATGGTATAAGTTTAATGGGATTATGTGGTAATGGTACAATGGTATAATGGTAATGGTATAACGGTGTAATGGTATAAAACTATAAGTATAATAGGATAATGGTACAGTGGTATAATTGTAATTGTATAATGGTAATGGTGTAATGTTATAGTGGTATATTGGTATAGTGGTATGATGGAACGATGGACGATAGTATGATGGAATGATGGTGTAAAGGAGTAATGGAATAATACTATGATGGAATGATGGCATGATGCTATGGTGGAATGATGAAATGATGATACAGCGGAATGATGGTGTAGAAGAATGATGGTGCAACGGTCTTTCTAATCGCGGTTATTTGAGGAATGGTTTGGACGAGTTAAGGGCTAACTTGATGTTGAGTAGGAGGTCAGACCGAGTAAGTTTAGGGATTGAGCTTGTGGCTGAGTTGAGTGTTGAATTGGAAGTTGAATTGGGATTAAGTTCTGATTTACTGAGGGTCCAGTTACAGATTTATTTTGGTAGAGTTGTAGGTTTAGTTGGAAATTAGCTTGAGTTGAGTTCACTTATGCATGTATTTTTTCGGACCAGGGATTGAATGAGATTTATTGAGCTTTATTTGGGAGTTGAATTGAGGTTTAAGTCTCAAGTTAGCTTGACTTGTTCTGAGTTATACGAATTTAATTTTTCTGACGGTGTTAAATTGAGGGGAATTTTAATTTTCAGGACCGAAGTTCTGATATTGATTTTGTCAACATCCGATCAGCGGCCACCCGCATAAATAGACATAATATTATATTAAATAAATAAGAAATATGATTACTAATACATTATTTAAAATAATTTATTGTAAATGTTATTGTATAATTGTTTTCAATAACAAGCATCGTTCGTTTTCATATACATAAATTACAATTACTGATCAGATTAAAGTTTATTGTCGAAAGACTAATATCAAATAAAATTACTCTAAATAAATTTATTATAACGAAACAAATAATTATTGTAGTTTTATAAGGGACTGCCTAGAATTAAAAGTTATAATTAGCGCGGCAAAATTAATGCTATTTATGAAAGTGGCCTGACATTATGTGAAATTGCTAACAGAATATATGGGCAATTATGCAATATTGCGGGACAGTTATGACATTAAAAAGCAATATCATCGTAAATCAACGGTAACTTATTGTGATAAGCGAGAGATTACTCGACTTGCTCAAAGTGTCAATGTCTTCTGCACAGATAGGGCGTTAACTTCAAAGTCAAATTAATAAATGGCATACTCGACAAATTTTGTAAGAACCGTTATGTTTGTGGTCGTAAGGCATGAAAGCTTAAGTCAAATTTGTTAATTTTTCTAGAGAGATAGAAAAAATTAAATAGTTAAAAAGTTAAATTCATTTTTCACTTATGCCGATTAAAACTACTATGACATGCGACCGCAGCCCTTGAACACAGGGCATTACCGTTTAAGTCAAATTTGATGAAGTTAGAGCAGAGATTGGAAAAGTTGAATATTGTGACTGCTGATATATTAAATGAGAAATATATGAAAAGTGATGCGCATCCGCTACTTTTGCCAAGGCATAAAAAGCTCGGTTAAGATTTTCCGAGAGTTACCAATTTTAGGATACGGAGTGGCCATCATTAGCGTCGATAAAAATGTTTCTCATGTCGGCCTTGGCGATGATAGTGGGGAGATTCTCGTCAGAACAGGCTTACTCCTCAATCACAAAATTTGGGTGGTGGCTCGCTGATCAAGTATGTAAATCTTTTTGGAAGATGATTCAGTTGAATTTTGTGGATAATACGCTGGGTCAACAATGGGTATTATAGCAAAATAATGCTGCAATAAGAAAACCTCGACATACGCAATTATTTTTTTGAAGAAATTCCGAATCCGTGTAACAAATTCTTTTTCACATTCACTTTAGTCCTGCGTAAGCACCAATTTTTATTTAATTTGAATTAATTAATTAATTCGTGTAATCTCTAATATCAAAAACAAAAATTTGTAAGGGAATTTGGGTGTGTTAGTATAATTCGCTAATACAACCTGTACATAGCACATTCTGGCCGTCTTGGCGTGATGAGCGGATTTATTTTTCAAATCATAGGCATATCATTTCGAAATTGGATTAGTTAGTCTCTTACATTTTACTCGGAAATATTAATTTCATATAAAATTAAATAATTTTCCTAAACTTCTAATAACATTTTCAAATTTTTCAAAGAAAGGAATATACAAATTTCCGATGGTTCATAACACTGTGTCACCACTTATTAGAAAGCGTCAAAACAGCAATAAAAACCATACAATTTTAAGATCCTCCTGTGCTTTCTGTCAACGTTAAAATCCAGTTGCCAACCGATTTCTTCCTTAAATTTTTAGTACTCCCCCTTAGAATTTCTAAGTGGTTCTGGTTTGGCAAAAATAGAATGCCAATCCAAATCATGTATAATTTGGTCACAAACCAAGACCTAGTTCTGTGACTTGTATGAATAGGAGCCTTTTCCTGTTGGTAGAAAAATGTTTATTCTGTTGGACAGAAAATATACAGCTAGATTGTAGGTTATTGATTCAAATTTGGTTAAATACCTTCTATGACCTAGAAGGATAAATTTATTCTCCTTTGAAAATCACCTATTAATAAATATTATAATAAACGGGGTTTCAGGCTGATGCAGCTCTTCTTAACCGCAGACAACGAACGCTGTGCCTATCAAGTTATGCCTCATTTCAGAGATGTGATAGCTGCACAATTCGTTCCGTGTACCGGATTAGCTTCCCGCGATTTTAAAACAATTTTCTCCTTCTATGTCGCCTATATTTTGTTGCTCACCAGTGAGGTGACACACCTCATCAAACCATACCCTAGAATTTTCTTTATCGCGCACTAACTATAGTTTTGTACAGTAGTAGTTTTGTGGATACAGGTTTCAGTGATCAGTAGACTAATTTTGATTATAAAATGAGATTTGAGAGTCTCATTTATGACTAATCGACTGAACAATGAAAATACGAATTCCATCAAACTATTGTAAACGGAAACGATACATAAATAGCATAATGTATGTTTCATCAGGTCTTGCAACATATTAAATTGTAAATTTTTAAAATTTTTTACCTAAAAATTAAATGCTTAATAAAAAATTAGGACAGAATCTGGTAAAATTCAACAACTCTAAAAATTTAGTTCAGAATTTCACAAAATTCGTTTACATACTATAAATGTCGACCCGAAAAGCAACAACAGCAACACAATTATTGAATGAATATAAAAAGCTGTAACATCCCAATTCTAGTCAGCTTTATTTAGTAATAACAATAAACGTTTTGATTACAAAACAAAAAAAAAAAAAAAAAAAATCAAATCCTAACCAAACCAACAAAAAACTAATTAATTCCAACATTTTCCGTTGACATCTATAGACAAAATCACCTATAAATGGTCATTGACCACATTAAAGTGTGACATTAAAATCGATAAATTTCTCGCTTATTGGTTTCTTAGGCGAGCAACATACATACAAAAAAGAACAAAAAACAAATCCAAGTTTAGACAACAAAACACAAAATCTAATTCCAATAAAAAACGTACAATCAACATTTCAAGATTTCTCTCCGCGATGAATTTTATTTCATTTTCTAATCTCTAATTTTAATACAAAACGGATCATAAACCACCAAAAAAAAAAAAAGTTTAAATATTTATCGATCTGACTGTATACATCGATATTTTTTTTATATATATACATAATATTATTCAAGGTGTGAAGTGATTGTAAAAAAATAAAAAAAATAAAAGAATTTAAATATTTTTTGTGTTATTTCTTATATATTTCGTAGCCTTGAACTTGTGATGTAAGACAAGATTTTTTTTCTTTTTTTTTTACTTTAAATTTTCATGTGGGTATATTATGTGAATGTTGATTTTGATATGTAAAAGATATTATGTATATTATTATTAAAAATTTATTTATTTATTTATTTTGGTTTGATAAAAATCTTATTCATATTATTTTATTTACTGGAAGACAAATAACAAAAGATTGTATTTTTGGTTAACCCCTACGAGAAATTAAAAATTCTTCGATCTTATATACACACTTTAGTATTCGATTTGTTCTTATTGTTGGATCCGACGACCGAATACGCATATTTTTTTTTTTTAATTTATTTTGACTTGATTAATTGGTGATAAATTAAATTCATACCTTGAATTAATTAGATAACAGGCATTTATATTTGTTTTATTTTTCGTTTGGGAAACTGGCGTGACAGGGTTAAATTCCACAAATAAAATTGAAATTTGTTGAGTATTTTCGATGCGTTTCGATATTTTAGTGCCGTTTCCGCCAAATCCGCGCACTTATTTTAAACTCCTATTTGCTTTGATCTTTTTTATGAGAATGAATATATTGAACGAAAACATTTATTTTGGCATTGATTAATTGCGGAAATGTTCAAATTTTTTAAATTAAATTTGTTTTGTTTAATTTCTAATTATTTTGATGCGTTTGATGTATGTATGGGAATTTTATTTATGATAAATCCTCTTCAAATGTTTGGGGCGAACAAAGAATATTTTTTGCAAATAACTGTGTGTGCGCGCCAAACATTTTAATCATTTAATTTAATCCAATTAATTAAAAAATAAAATAAAAAATCTTAAACTTCATTCATATATAAAAATTTGTTTGCCCCGAAGCTCTAAACTTCATCAAAAAGCACAAGGGAAATAACAATCCAATTACCTGTTCTTTTTAGTTTTTTTTTTTTATATTTTTTTTTTATTCGTATATCGTCTCGAAACGACTATAAAAATGTTATTTTATAATCATAATCATCGATAATTATCATAATAATATCTCACAAATATCAAAAATAAAAAACAGATCATGTATATTGGGTTGGTTCGAAATTCCGGTGACCGGTTAATTTTTATTGTGCACAAATCATACTTGTCAACCTCGGTTACGAGATTGTATTAAGTGCGAGAGAGAAAAGAAAAAGGAATTTAGCACTTATTATCTTATAAGTTATACTCATACAACAACAACAAAAACAACAACAATAAAAAAGAGCTCAAGCAGTACCTCTTTCTTTTGCTTTTCTTAAATTTTATTACTTAATGTCATAATTTCCAGGTCATTTCACTTATAAAATATTTGGATTAAATGTTGTTTGAATAGCTTTTAAAGGATTTGTTTGACAGTTTTGACAATTGAACGTACGTTAATCTTATAGTTTGATTGATTTTTGTTTTATTTAGTTTTTGCGCGCTGCGCTCTAAATGTTTTAGGTTTTATAATCCGTCTCTCTATATACTATATATACACACCCGTGTTTTAGGTCAAAAGAAACCGTTTAAAATGATTAACAAATGACTTCTTGTTTACATAGAGAATAGATCTTACTGTCCTAAAATATAAAACACAATGAAACTACAGCCATTTAGCTGGAAGTAGATTTTTACAATAGAACAACAATTTTCAAATATGCTTTGCGTGCTATTCAATTAAAATTAATAATAAAAACCGAAAATCCCTTTTAGCGTAAATCGCTCAAGACTAATATGTATATGTATGTATGTATATAAAAGAATGAAAGATACTTAAATGTCAAATTATCCGGAAAAATTTATAAATAAAAAATAATATATCACTTAAAGGGGTTTTCATTATTTAACTGTTCGATCGAGCTGGCATACCTACATAATACACGATCAATTTTTCTTTAGGGACATAATTAATCTGTACAAAAAGGAAAAAATGAGAGCCTTTGCGATATTTGATTGCCGATCATGGTAATTATGTTTTGTTAAAGCGTTCTTGTTCCTCTCAGAATATGACTCGTTACAATTAAAATGTTTGTTAGTTTTATACACACAAATGAAACTGTTATATGGTGCTTAAGGCACGTGTGATTATGTTAAACTTTACGGTCAAGATTTAAATAACTAATAGACGTTTTTTTTTCTGTTTCTTTATTTTCAGGTGAGACTACAACGATTATAATGGAACATAAATACCGTATAGAATTTTTCTAATCGGTATATGATTTACAAGAAATTTTTTATATCGACCAAAACGTGCGTGGTTTGAATTTCATTCATGCGTGACGTTATTCGTGATCGGGTAATGTATTTGCCTCAATTTAGGAGCTAGAATGCTAATGTTAATACAAAACGAGCTGCTTAAGTTCAAAAAATTTGACGAACATCGTACTAAATTAATTATTTTGAAATTTTCAAAAAATATTTATTATCTTCATATAATTGAATTTTAAAAATCCCTAATCCTAATATTAGAATCTGTATTACAATTAAGGTTAAAATTGCATTAAAATATTCTTGAACATAATTTTTGGTTAAATTGGAATCAACAAAATATGAAATGACCTACGTACTGAAATCTAGAGAATCTATCATGATAGAAGCCTTTAGTCTAGACCGCCTAAATGCCATGAATTATCTTAATTGTAAATTATTGATCCAAATGTGTTTTCAATGGAAACTATAATTTGATCTGTATCTTGATACTCTATTCAGAAATATTTTGTTTTAAAGTTTAATTGGATTTTGCTAATATTATCCTAATTTTTGTCACCATTATATATCGGGTAGAATCCCAGTAGAAGTGTTTGCTAAATTCCGAAATTTTACATTCAAATAAAATTCAACATTTTTCAGCCAAATCAGAATTTTCATTCAATTTGGATTAAGAATATGTCAAAGTTGGCAAAACTAATCAAATTTAATATTTTAAATTTAATGATATCGAAAGATAAAAACTAAGAAGCTCTCAAGTTGGAAAATGATATTTGCTTTAGGACCATTAAGACAATTTGGTTTATTGGAATAAACATTGGAATAATATTACCCCATAAGAAAGTCTGTAGGTATTTGAGACCCCACTTATTTAATGTTATTACTGAACCTGCTTTAGTAAACACCTTTCTGTTAGTATTCTGTGCAATTGAAATCAACAGCTCAATATGTTGAGATATTTTCCCATGCCAGACCCTGTCGAAGATTTAATAAAGTGTTTCGACTTTATTCAGTTTTTCGGAATTAGATAAACATTAGCTGATTTTCGTAAAGAAGAATCGGGTCTTAATTACCATCGAAAGATGGAAGAGCTTGTTTAAGGGAATGGCTAACATATATTACAGCAATTTTTGAGGAAAATCGCAGGAACATCATCTGGACCAGATGATTAATAACACGGGTTCGAAAATAAATCTAATTGATATGATGATAACAATTGGTTAGTTTAAATTGGCTGATTAGAAACAGGCAATTAAGAGTTTAACCCAAATTGGGGAGTAAAACAGTTATATTTTTTAAGCGCATTAGGATACGTGACCTATAGCTGTTTAAAGGGGATGTAGATTTCGGGCAATTGTTTTGTACCTAACCCACGCAGTTTTATTCAAAACTTGCCGCCTTTTCCAATTTTATAACATTTTGAGTTTTACAATTTAAAATGTGAGTTTTGTTGGCTGCTATTGGATCACGGTGTTGGTAAATGGAGAAAGCAGTTTGTTTAGGGGCAATTGGAACTTTGCACGTTTTATCGAACCAAGTCTCGCTTTTTGATTTTCGCTTATCGAAACTAGAAGGGATGCATCCTTTCATTGCAGTAAGTATAAGAGAAAATACGAGTAGAGCTTCGATATGTTCCAAATGTTTGCAAGATTGAATAAATTCTTACAAAACTGGTCGGTACTATTATAATCCACAGAGTTCAATAGAGTATGCCAAAATGAGCAAATGTGGATGATATTACAAAATCAGCACCAACAATACAATGATCAGAGAAGCCAATTGGAGCCTCACCAATTGGATTAATTAGAGTTCCGTACAAATTTATCATCTCCGGCGGGTTATCTCCCAAAGAATTAAAATTTATTTTGAAAGCTACTTTTGACTAACATAATTTCTAGAAATCCCATTATTTACAGACATGCCAAATCTTAAGGGCTCTCTTAAGTGGAATAAAAGTAGCATATCACCTCAGAACCCACACACATCATCCGATTTTCATGATTTTTTAATCTCAGGAAAAATGTGCTACTATCTAGCAAGATACCAGAACTTAATCAGAAGGTATTATGCATTTTATTGTGTAAATTTTACCTTTTCTGGCCAAATCAGTTCTAATTTTAAAAAAAAAATGTTGTTAAAATCTAAAATGTTTTAAATTTGTGTTTAGTCTGAATATTTTGCATATTTTCAGTTCTAATTTAGTAGGAAATATATTTTGGCATACATAAATTTAGACTACAAGCAAATTAGTAGGAAAATAATGGAGAACTTTCCAAAATTTTCAATCACAAATGGAGTACACACCTTAATATCATTATTCCGGTTTTCAAAACATTGTTTAACTCCTCGGCGAAAGGTTCTAAATATTCTGACGCACTTTCGAATTCAGGCATGTTATGAATATTAAGCCTATTAGCAAAACCATTCAAAGAAAAATCAGATAAAAATTGTTTGAAATTACAGCAAAACCACTGACGCAACTTGAGCAACTTGAGATTCTGTGGTCACAGGTTTCAAGGAGAGCTAAAAAATGATTAAAATTGGTAATTAAAAAAAATATTGACGGATTAAATATGAACGTTACATTTTTTCTTATTACTAGGCTAATTGAATGGATGGTTCTCTATAAGCTCATCCAAGATTTGATAAGCTGTATGTCCAAGAGAAAACTAATTTAAAGTATTCTTAGTTGTGATGCCTTTTGCACTAATAGTTATGACAATTCTCCCCGTGTTCACCAACAATGACGACTTCTACTATTTTATGATATTATATTTTGTACAAATGCTAATCTTCTTGAAAATATTGAATATTTGAGTAGCCAAAATTTCATAACTATCGTATATTAACAATTTTTTTTAATAAGCCTGAATTAAGATTATGTTCAAAAATGAGACTTGATCATTCTAATAAAGCTTAATTTTTCTAGAGTACACCAGAAAACGAAATAAAAAATATTACATAAATTTATTTGGTCCCTTTAGGTTATATTGATGTAATTATCTTAAACCTGAATGCGTGCAATTATTGAAACTGATCATTAAACATCACTTTAAATTGTTATTAAATCGACACATTAATCCACAGATGAATTCAGTTATTAGTCATAATTTAAAACGAATATAAAATTAGATTTAATTGGAGAAAGTCGTAAAATTTTTATTTTTATGTTCAAATTTATTTGAGAACCTTTTAAAACATACATAATTTTGGGCGTTTAACCGGCGCATACTACATAAAGGCTATTGCCACAGTTATTTTCGCGCGATGTGATTCGCGTCAAATTTCACACTGGATGCCACACTTAACAGCGAAGCGTTTTTTTTTTTTCAAAATATTTAATTATTGAGAATTTTTCTTAAATGTCAAAAAACTGAGGTTAAAACATGGGTTAAAAAAATTCGTAAGTCAGTGGAAAGTTTCAAAACGCGAAAAAAGTTTTTTCTCCAATTGCGAAATTTCTAACTTCGCACGATAAAATATAAAATGAATTATATATGAATAAAAATTATTATATTTCAAAAACGTAACGGATTACATATATTTAGTATCAAATCTGTTCTAATTGCAGTAGAATTTGAAAAGAAAAAACAAATCGCATCGCACGAAAAATAGCTGTGGCAAAGCCTTTATATGTCGTGAATTATGTGTTGTTTTGATTTAAATCTATTGTTAAACTAACAAATATGTGTTTGGTTTGTAAGACTAAATTTGGTTGGATTAGCAAGTGCGATTTAATTAAATTACCACTGGTTCGGTTTAATTTAATTTTATTCATCGGTTTATGTCAGAGCCTTTTATAGTAACAGAGCCCTAATCGCATACATCATAATTTTTTAGTGGTACAGCTTTTCACTGTTTCCCATTGGAATCCTTAGTAAATATGTGTATTTTGGCTTTAGATATTTCAATATAAAAAGGACGAAACGTCGAGTTACAATGAATCCGTCTCGTTTCGTTCCGTCATTCTCCGTCTCGTCTTTTCCATTTGTTGGTTACATTGCATCCGTTCCTTCTGTTTAAACTGACATTTGAAAACAAATAAAAAAATAAAATGGAAGACTACGAGACTCTAAAATCTTTAGAAATTCTCTTTGGCTTATACGTTTTGTATAAACAATATTATAGAATTAATAAGAAAAAAAAGAAGATGGTGGGTGCGCCCATTAAATCTGGATAGGGACGAATCCGGGTATTTTAAGACTATAGCTTTATCCAAATGAAAGAGTTAAATAGTGAAGAATTCTTCATCCAAACTAGAAACTTCACTTTCCAAATTTCAAATAATCGAAAATTCCTATGTAGTTACAGCCTACTTCTCAAACATTTTGAAAAAACGGATGAGCTCGTCCGTCTCTTTCCATTTTATTATAACTAACCATTCCGTTTCTTCTTACAAAATGTACAGAAAATATCTAAAACCAATTTGGACGGAGAAGTGGAACGGAACGGGACGGATACATTTGTTTCTTCAATTATAATGATATCCATTATCTATTAGTCTCTTCTTCCATTATTCACTACTACCAAGTAAAAATTTTATTTTTCAAATTTTATCTAGTAGTCTTTTGCTATTTTCATTATAATTAAATTGAGACGTCAAAATGTTGACGGAACTTATTTCAGAATTATTTAAAGGATTTGATTATAAAATACAATATTTTTTATCGGTCGTGGACAAAGTATCGTATTCTACCAGAGCCTTCTAGAGTATAGAGCCATAATCTTAATGACGTATGTTTTAGAAGCTTTTTTAGTGGTATAACTTTTCACTGATTTCCGTATGAATTCATAGTAAAAATAGTGTTTTTTAGCTTCAAGTTTTTCAATGAAAAAAGCAAAAATATTATAAAATGTTTATATAAAAGTTTTCTACATATATTTAAGAACAATATACAAAAAGGCCATATTGGTATTAAGTAAATATGAATTGCAGAAATATTAAAATTAAATTATTTCTAAAATATATTTTTCGAACTTTCATTTTGAAAAATACATCAAAGTTGGCTCTGACAAATTAAAATAATACTTGCTAAATTTATCTTTAGTTTTACTAGTGTACGTAAGATGTCTAAATGGTTACAGAAAAATACGAAAAAAAGTTATTTAATCCCAAAATTAACAAACGTTCCTATATTTTGTGAATTTGTTTTGCTTTTCCTACAATTTTTGATCTTGAAATTTCCCCAGGTGGTAATTTTTGGTACGATTTTTCCAAATTTTTACGGCCATCACTGCCATCTATATGTAATGTATATTGACTTAATGACCAACGAATCGTAGTAAGCTTTTTATTTTAATTTGACCAGAATGCCGTTGTTATGAATTTTTTTTTATATTTTGGTTTAAATAAATCAATTATTACAAGAAAATGAAAACGATTTACTTCAACGACATTCATATATGTTGAAATTCAAACATATATGAAAGTATTTCAAAAATCATAATTAAGAATTTGTAACGTTTTCATTTAAAAATTTGTCTTAGGAAAAAAAGTGATTTCCCATATGTTTTGTGTGTTTTACTATGAAAAGTTCCGTTTTTTCCTCGTTTCTAATTCCCTTATAAAAGCTCAGATTTTTTGATTATGGCTCTATAAAATACAGGGTGCTCTGATTCTACTCGCATATAATGGCTGTTATTCACTCAGATGATTTACGACACTCGCCTATCGGCTCGTGTCGGTAAACTTCTTTACTTGAATAACAGCTATCATTATATGCTTGTTGAATAAGATTTTGTGAACTTGAAATGTTTCCAATTGATAATTTATTTCGATTTTATCAAACTTGTGGTGACCTCTGTGTAATGTGTATTGGCTTAGAAAGACCACACGATTTGTAGTAAACTTTTATTTCAATTTGACCAGAATGCTGTTGCTATCGAAATTTTATAAATTTTGGTTTAAATAAATCATCCAAACGTGCAAACACATATAAAATAGGGAAAATTAAGCTTCCAGGAATAAAAGTTAACCACATAAACAAGACACGCTTTCTTTATCCAAAACCATAAAAATGTCATTTACCACATCATTAAAACTATTAAATAAAATATTAGATAAGAATTATTGTTACAATCGTTCTTCACGTTGTCCCGAATGTAACAGTGTGTAAGGACGATTTGTAACATAATCAAAATGAATAAATAAATCTAAAGTATTTAAATTAAACTTTATTTCAAAACAATCAATTTAGGTAATGCAACGCCAGAATTCTGAATCGCAGTTGCGGCATTGGAAAAAAAAATGCTAAGTGTCTTTTGTACCACACATTTTGCATGAAGAGTTTCTCTATTTATGTTTTGTTTTTTTTTGGTTTTGTTTGAGGAGTCTTTTTCTTAATTTGTTTCCGCTTGTTTTGCTTACTCTTCCAAGTTTATCTTCTCCGGAGTATCGGTAACGAATATTGTTCTGCCCCTCTGGATAACTTTTTCGAGGAAAGAAGCAGAATCTGTTTAGCTGCCTGGATTCCCAGGCTGCACTGTTAACGTAGATGGTGCTGATTCTTGTTCTTGTACTGGAAATTCTTTATTTGTGACATCACTTGGATAATATTCTTCTTCACCAAAAATATCAGGATAAACTGGCCAAATTCCAGAAGCTCTAAATTATGATATTATGTTTTTAGATGTTGCAGCTTGCTCTAACGCAATTTTAGCCAAATCGGGTACATAATAAATTCGAATTCTTGTACGTAAATTAAAAAAGAAATCACAAAAGTTTTGATGGTCCAACATTGTTTAGTTGTTAATATTACCTTCATTTGTTTCCATCCAATTCGTTGAGGAACGATTGAAGACGGAGGGAATAATGAGGAGGAAATATCAACACCATAACGCCATTTTCTCTACAAAATTTAAACACTGGAAGTGAAATATGGAACTGATTGTTGTCTAGAGTTGCATTTGTGTGCTTTGTTCAAACTTATTTTCGGCCCCAATGTACCCCACCGGGTTCTATTCGCTTTCAAAAAATGTTCATCAAACTTTTTTAAGGGAAATATAAACATTGGAGGAAGCGGATCTCCAATAGCGTTAACAACAAGGCGCTTCGTTACTAACGTACCTCTCTAAGCCGATGCGTTGCTTGCCACCTCTTTCCTCCGCCCCTTTTTCAGTTAAAACGTTTTCCGGCTTATGAGCAGTGGTTAAACCAGTTTCGTCGAAAACCTCTAATACATTTGTTAAAAAAATTCCAACATTTAGCTTATTCAAATTCAAATCTCTAGCTAAATTTGTTGATTCTGGCTTTCTAATAATCTAGTAACATAAACTATTCTTTGCCAGCTATTTCATTTTTTTGCCAGCAATCTGGCATTTGCAATTTATAATACTTTGCCGCCTGAAAGGCCAGTTTGCGTATGCATTGAATCGTAAGGCCCTAATACAAATCAGCACAGCGGTTAATATATTCTTTAAGCTTTTCCTAAAACATAATAAATGAATTACTACAGATTTCAGTGCAAATTAATTATCAACCATGTCATTGGCAAAATCATTTTCAAATCAAAATGACGAATAAGGAATAGGTGTCCTATAGAGGCCTTATAGTTTTATAACTTTGTTCAAATTATCTCATGTCATATAGGTAGTTGTATTTGTTAAACATAAAAATAATGTAAGTTTAATTAATTTGACAGCATTTTACATAACTAATCTATTCAGCTAGACGGAATGACAGACACATCCAATTTGCACAGTTTTACTAATATTTAATCCTGATCGAAATTTAATATTAACAAATATTAAATTAATTGTCAGTCAATCAAAATAATATATACAATCTTTATATATTTTACAAATCTATATTACTTACATATATCGACGAAGTTGAATCATTTTTCTACTCATAAAAACCTCTTCTACATATAATATCCATAACTGATTATTCCACAAAAACCACAATACACAATAAATTCTTCCTTATAAATAATAGCTCAAAAACTAATTTTCAATCATTACTGTACTCTCTTATAGGTATATAAGATACACACTGTACCTACAACATAAATATGTATATGAACGACGTTGTTATTAAAACTCATATATAAATCAATAAACATGAAACATGGATAAATTATCCGGCAAATCCTCATTCCTTCAATTCCTCTTCTCTTGAAATCTCTTAATGATGAATAATTTAAATTTTCTTATCTTTTGACGGCATTCATATTTTCCATTTCTTGTACATATATGCACTTCTCATATATATGCAGACGTGCTTTGTGCGATTGGCAATACTCAATTGAAAATTAATGAATTTTAGATAAAATGTTTGCGCAGAATAAAACATAAAAATTTTTTTTTTTCCAAGATAAGACCAATAATGGGTTAATTTATTTAAAATACAAAAAGGCTACTGGTGATGATCGTTTCATTGGCCTTATAGTATACATAAACCTTCCAATATATACAATCCTTTTATCATGATTTATTAATTTAAACACGTTAGTGAATTGAAAAGACTCGAAGGCGTTGTTTAACGACCTAATGTATCATTAATTTACGTTTAATAACTATTAATTATAAAAATCTAACATACGTACTTTCACTATTTGTCTATGTACGTATGTACATACATAAACAAAAAAATATGCATTATTTGTGAACAGGTGAGAAAATTATTATTAATTAATTAATGAATTATTATAATAAATTAATTAAATGTTGCTGAAACGACAAAAATATGTAAGGAACGCGCAACGTACAACAATATCACCACTTGTTACATTGCATATGTACTCGTATAATCTGGCACGATAAAATTTATTATATCATCTCAAGTACATGACAGTAAGTCTAATAAATATTTTCGCATGCATTCGAAGGTATACAAAATAAAGATGAGGTACTAACATGTATAATCCATTTTATTATTGTTATGCTTCATTTATACATTGAATTTCGCGTCCTTAAATTTTTTGTTGCTGTTGTTGTTGTGGTACAATAATAATTTTCATCTTTCATCAAATGTGTATGCATACAAAATAAATAAAAAGATTTTTTTTTTATTTATTTATTTTTTGTTAATAAATTGTAGAATTAAACGGCATAAACAACCCACTCATATTGCCAATTTATTTTTGTCTCCCCTATACTCGTAAATTACGGAACGAGGTAAAAATGAAATTGCCACAACAAAGATGCAGGATTTCGTTGCGAACAACAAGAGATACATGAAAGCTAGTTAGAAATTTGTGTATTGCCGCTTAATTTTTTTCTTATGTTTTGTTTTTGATACCTTGTAGATTTATGGTCAAATAAATGCTAAGGGCTTTTCTTACGTTTTTTGTTTTGTTTTTGTTTCTCTGTATAATATGAAGCTTTAATATAATAAATATGATGATGATGATGATGATCACCAAGATCATGTAAAAAAAATCATACGCATGTTAAAAATAACTCAATGTTATAATGAGACAATCAGATATGGAAGAAAACGCGTTTTTGAGAGGAATTCAAGTGCGGTACAATTCAGACTAAAATAAAACAAACAAAAATCTATTGAATTATTCACAAAGTACAAAAGTCGTACGTGTATGAATGTGTTGTTCTAACTAGGCCATCCTACCTTAATGTACATTCACTAATTTCTACCGCCTACTTCAAATGTTGGCAACTAAGAAGTTCTACGGGGTGTCGATATTCAAATGGGTCATTACTACGAAAACAACCGTTTTTTTTTAAATACTGTGGTAATTTCTTATTAGTTGTACACATAGAATCTCGCTATATAGTTGTGTCGCATATTTCGCATATTTCACATAATGAAAACTTTTCATTTTAATACTATGTGTGCCTTGCAACAAAAAGATTTATAGTTGGAATAAACATTGTTCACATTAAATTGTTTCAACCACTCCGTATAGTAATATCGCAAAAATTATTAAAGAGTTTGACCCTGAAGGTATTGAAACCACTGACATAAAACTAGCGTGCATAATATGTGAATGCGAAGTTAAATAAAAAAAAATCCCTCATTCAGCAACATTTAAGAACTTTAAAGCATATTCGACTCACTCACTCTCTTTTTGTTTAAATTTATGCAACATGATGGGTGCTACAAACATACTTTTCTGGAAATTAAAAAAATGTGGCTTTCAGATTAGAAATTCAATCAAAATTTAAATTATATTTCAAAAGGTATTTCCTAGAGAAATACACGAGAAAAGTAATTCCAAGTGAATCCACCATTCGAAAAAACTATCCAAGTTCTTGCTATGCAAATATAATTTGGGAAATAAAAGAAAAGCTTAAAGGTAAAAAAATGTTGATGTGTATCGCATATCGGACTTGCAGAGCATATCCGATCCATTTTCCCTGACGTTGACACGTTCATCAACAACCAACTTATGCGATGAACCTATAATCATGATAAGAAAAACATCAAAATTTTAGTGTGGGGTTAAATCGAAAACTTCAACATAAAACCACCATCCTTATGACAAACCTGTTACTACTAAAATCTAAACGAAAATGAGTGGGCAGTCGGTTAAAAAATACAGGCGCAAAGATTAAATAATATTTACGAAATAATTCGGTAGTGAATCTAGGAATTGTAAAGATTAAACGATGATTATTGCGTACATCATAAGCCGCTACCAATCTCAGCTTAAAATCCTAAATTCCAAAGAATTGGCCAAGTATGATCACGATGACATTTAAAATTTATAACACGTAAAATATACTTCTGTAATTTGTATAAAGACGCCAAAGTATTCATGTAAATCCCATACCAACATGGTAAACCATAAGTCAGTCGAGACTAGACACAAACGTAATAAAAATGAAGCAAAACCTGTATAGGACAAAATTAACGTAACAAAAAAATAGGCTATAGGGCAAAATTCAGCTGTGCCTAAATCTTTTGACATTTGATTCCCCAATAAAACCTAAGTACTTGAAGGAAGTCACCGGATCAATTTTAAAAAACTTCTGGAAAATACCTCTGATATGGATCACCCAAGTCGGAATTAATGATATTAGCTAAATCATGTGGACTCGTTCCATAATACAATGAAGGTTCAAAGAAAACATCGAATTAATATAAATTAAAAACAAAGTTGGCCTAGTACGGAATCCTGAGGAACACCCTACTCAATTGCAAACTGAACGATATATAAGAATTACCTATTTTAACGATAACGGATCTATTTTTAAGGTAAGATTCAAACCAACTCACTGGTGCACCTCTAATGCCAAGAGATTGCAATTTAAACAAGAGCAACTTGTGATCCACCATATCGAATGAAAACTGATCCATACGAAATTTTATAACCTTTTCCATGATTTATAAAACCACAGGTTGAAGTGCAATAGGTCGGTAATTGTCCATAATAAGATTATCTCCTTTCTTAAATACGGGAATGATAATTGCTGTTTTAAAAGCATCAGGGATAGTACCAGTAACAAAATTAACCAATACAGGTGATATAACATTATAGCAGTACATTTTTCATGTTAGAGCTGAACACGAAAATATCAAGACATTTAGGCTATTTATAATGGTGGCAGTTTCGGTCTCAACAACTGGGTAAATACAAAAATTATCAACAATTTCAATATTCTGAAGGCTAATAATGGAAGACGAAAAATTATTAAGCATTCTTTAATTCGAGAGAAAAGGTAATAGAGACAGTTGAGTTAGCAGTCAATATTTTATCAATAGTAAGACTAGAAACATTACCTAAAATTTCGTTAACCATGGACCAAGTCTATGTACTATCACAGCTACAATTATGAAATTTATTGCTATAATTATTATGGCTTCCTGCAGGGTTTGACAAAGTAGTTGAAATTAGCAAGAATTAAATCTGGACTACTTGAGACAAGCAAGTGAATTTATTTAGACAGATTATAAACAAATCGTTTACCGACTGACTTTCAGTAAATGGTGGTCTGAGATACGGAGGTCGTGAATGGAAGTATCCAGATTGCAAAAATTATCAACACGAGCAAAACAATGATCAATACAAGTGGAAGTATTAATGGTGATCCTATAGAAGACGAATTTACTAAAAACTCAAATCCAAAGGAAGACAACAGAAATTTACAGTCATCACTAGGCGATAGTAAATTGAGTATATCAAGTCACCTAAAATAATTATATTTTGATTCTTGATTTTAGCAATAAAATCCGAAACAAGCGAAGCAATACTTAAGTAAACTTTTGTATGAGTTTAGAGATTGCACTCTGGTTGTTAACAATTACTGATAACTTATTTTAGCTGATCGTAATAAAAACAATTCATAAATACACCGTTACCATCACCATATCACACAATTCTTATATACAAACCATCATATCATTATACCATAGTAACATCATATCATCGTACCGTTATTAAAAATCTACTCAATTTTTGAAGTTTTAGAAATTCCTCTGTAGTAACTTTGGACCTGATTATCATCTCTCAAGATGGATATTGATGTTTGAGATTTTAACAGTGACCTTTCTTAAGTCTTAAACAATATTTGTGTAACGTTTGCGTCACATCTTTCAATGCGTGTGCATTTGTTTAAATATCACACACATAAACTGTACATATATGTATATCAACACTTACTTTTAAATACAGTGAAACCTCATCTCAACGGACACTCAATTTAGCGCAATCCTTACTTCAACGGACAAACTTTTAAGTCCCATGCAACTGAAGTTTTTCAATGAAAAACTCCCTTAGATAAGCTGACCCTTTACTAGAGCGGACACGGACAGTTATTTCTGTGATGAAACAGCTGGTTTTACGAGTATACTTCAAATTGACACTTTACCACTTCAATTTGTTCCTTTTATAACCTTTAACATTTCAAATTGAAGTTTTTACATTTCAAATTGAATCTTTAGTAAATTATATGTATGGCCAATTTGGATGGAACTTGGCTATTTCTTAGCCGGTTTTAATGAAATTTGACATACATGATTGAAATGGGATACTTAAATGATTTTTGAATAAAATTTTGGGATATGGCAACAACTTTATCTAAAACTCATTTTAGAACCCCATCGCAAATGTCAAATTTCATCATAATCTGTTAAGAAATAGGCCAGTTCCATCATAATTGGCCATTTTCCAGAACTTCACATAAACATTATTTTAGAATCCCATTTCCAACGCACATGTCAAATTTCAGAACTTCGTCTAAAAATCATTTGAGAATCCTCGATTTCATCAAAATCGGATAAGTTATAGAATCCCAATAAAATTTTTATAAAAAAAAAAATCACAAATCCTCAGTTTAACGGCCAACGTTTTTGGTCCGGTCGATTTCCATTGTAGTGAGGTTTCCCTGTATATAAATTGCTCAACTGCTCACTAAACCCTAATCCAACCCCAACTAAATAGCAACTCAACCCTAATTCAACGTAAATGGAACCAACTTACCCCTCAACTAAACCGCAAACTTTACGCCAACTTTAGCCCCAACTCAACTCCAACTCAACTTCAACTCAACTCGCAAATTGACCCCTAACTTAACCTTCAAATCAACCCCAAATTCAATGCCCAATTCAATAATCAAACCAGGATATATCAAAAATTCGTAAATATTTTTATATAACCAGGTGTTTTGGTTCAATTCGTATGGTAGGTACCTCACCCTCTTAACACACGACAAGCCGTTCTCGAGATACCATGGCTACAGACATCCAGACGTCCAGACAAACGGACGGACATTTTGTTGTTGTTGCTTTTTCAGACTCAGGGGCTTTTAAAACGTCGAGAAAAATTGTTAAAAATGATGTAACATTCTTAAAATCACGGAAAGTCATTGGAAAAGGACGTTGCGTCAATTGTTAATTGTGTCACCTCCTGTGGTGATGAATGAAGCTTTTCACAATATAAAAACATATTTATCAGATAAGAGATCAAAAAAACGTCCTTTCTAATCCTAATTTTGGATAACTAAAAATCCATATTTTATAGAGAAAATGAATGTGCTTTCTGTGATTAAAAATGCCTATAGGCGATCCGGTAGTATATAATTATGACTTTTATACAGGGTGGGTGACCCCTAAAAATAAATTGAAATTGTCTGCGTGATTTTGTTCCTATCTCTTTCCGCGATTGAGCTAATCATGGTAACTTAAGTTCCACTATTCTTACAAGAATCAATTGTAAATCCACTGTTGATGACACTAGGTAGTTTAGAAATGTTTGAAAAAAGTTACTTGATTTTTGCGTAAAAAATGTTTCATGTCAACAAACATATAAGCTTCACATTAAAAAAAAACTTCACCTTGGAATTACATGTTATGTGCGTCTACTATACTGGCCTGAAGCGGCTGCCACCTTGTAGAAAACACAACAAAAAAAGTCAGGATAACAAACAAAACAATATACGCTGTTAATTAGCGATACAAAATATGTATGTATATATCAGAGTTGAGAGCCAATATTATATAGGTTTACGTGGCTTCGTTTGTATTTTTATTTAACAAGCGATGTGGCTTGCCTTTGATCCCTTGTTTTAATTAAATTATACGAAACTTTGTTAAAGCTCTCTTCCTATGACATATGCGAAACGTTATTCCTTGTTTGAAATATTCTTATTTGAAAAATAATTGTGACGAACGGATTGGTGCGGTGCTATATTTGAGGAATGAGTTCTTGATTTTATAAAACTAACCTGGACCACAAAATTGTTTAGTAATGTTTCGAAGGCTCAAGACCGTTAAATGGAAATGAATTAACCCCGATTTACCAAACTACAAATACAACTACAAAATCCAAAAATTATGGGTTTTAATGGTTATTAACAGAAAATCTTAGAGTTGTCACACTCTAAACAAGTTTGATGGTTATAAGGTAATAAATTCTTACTTCTTGATTCTAGAAAACTACTCTGTCTTATCAACAGAAATGGTTTAGTTTTACCCTATGAAGGTATTTGTGTTAGCATGAACTTATCGATTCTTTTTTTACTATGGAGCTTCGAAGGTCAATGGCATTACTATTAAAATGTAAGTCCCTTGCGGAATAGTTATGTATATTATGAAGAGTTATGATTCATTTTCATTGAAGATAAAGCAAGAAGCAATAGTAAAATTTGACGTATCGTAATTTGTTCATAAAGTAAACGTAAAAGATAAGAAAAATATTGTTTTATTTATGTTCTTTCAAGACAGGTTTAACACAAAATATTTTCATTCATTTGTGCCAATCCATGAAAACTCTCGATTTGTATTGAATTTGTTTATTTATTTGAAAAAATAAATGTATCGCCTACAGGAACACAATCCGTAATACAAACATGTTAAAAAATTTGTAAAATTAACAAAAAAAAAGATTAAAAGATAAACAGAACACGGCCGACTAATTTAGTTCTTATTACTTAAAAAATTAAATAAAATGTTTCTTTTTTTATGCTTTAATCTATGCAACTTTGCTGGAGCTAAAAGCCACTCATAACTTTACTTTACGCAGTAGTAGCCAAATCGAAGATGTATTGCTTCAGATCCGTTTTGGTTTAAACCACCTACCCTGCACATTGCATTGCTTCATGCCAGCCTATAGTGCTGACATGAGAGGTAGGTCGGTCGGCCTACGAATTCTACACGCAAATCAGATGATGGAAAATCTCTTTTGGATCTCCGTCCCTATCGGGATTCGAACCCGGACCTACCGATCCAAACGCCGCAACTTTAACCACTGTGTCGTTTGGTCGGTGAATAAAATGTTCATAAACGAGACTCTCAAAATATGAAAATCAAAAACACCAAACACTGAATTAAACATACACAATCCATCGCGTGAACGCTTTCAGTGTTCAGATTAAGCCGTGCGACAGTCGATTCGAGAATCGAAAATACATATCACGAATGAAAATTTCTGATGCTACATTATCGATTGCACGATTATTTCTAAACATTTCTTAGAAAATTCAATTTTATTGAAAATCAACTGTGCTAAAATGCTCCGATTACGATGGTTGATACCTCTATCCATAGGTTTTGGGACCTGTAATTGCTGTGACAATTTGCATTTTGATTGCTCAATTATTTCTAAACATTTCTTAGAAAATTCAATTTTATTGAAAATCAACTGTGCTATAGCCCACAAGTTTTTGGGCGGCTAAAATCTAAAATGCTCCGATTACGATGGTTGATACCTCTATCCATAGGTTTTGGGACCTGTAATTGCTGTGACAATTTGCATTTTGATTGCTCGATTATTTCTAAACATTTCTTAGAAAATTCAATTTTATTGAAAATCAACTGTGCTATAGCCCACAAGTTTTTGGGCGGCTAAAATCTAAAATGCTCCGATTACGATGGTTGATACCTCTATCCATAGGTTTTGGGACCTGTAATTGCTGTGACAATTTGCATTTTGATTGCTCAATTATTTCTAAACATTTCTTAGAAAATTCAATTTTATTGAAAATCAACTAAGCTATAGCCCACAAGTTTTTGAGCGGCTAAAATCTAAAATGCTCCGATTACGATGGTTGATACCTCTATCCATAGGTTTTGGGACCTGTAATTGCTGTGACAATTTGCATTTTGATTGCTCAATTATTTCTAAACATTTCTTAGAAAATTCAATTTTATTGAAAATCAACTGAGCTATAGCCCACAAGTTTTTGAGCGGCTAAAATCTAAAATGCTCCGATTACGATGGTTGATACCTCTATCCATAGGTTTTGGGACCTGTAATTGCTGTGACAATTTGCATTTTGATTGCTCAATTATTTCTAAACATTTCTTAGAAAATTCAATTTTATTGAAAATCAACTGTGCTATAGCCCACAAGTTTTTATCCATAGGTTTCGGGACGTGTAATTGCTGTGACAATTTGCATTTTGATTGCTCGATTATTTCTAAACATTTCTTAGAAAATTCAATTTTATTGAAAATCAACTGTGCTATAGCCCACAAGTTTTTGGGCGGCTAAAATCTAAAATGCTCCGATTACGATGGTTGATGCCTCTATCCATAGGTTTTGGGACCTGTAATTGCTGTGACAATTTGCATTTTGATTGCTCAATTATTTCTTAACATTTCTTAGAAAATTCAATTTTATTGAAAATCAACTGTGCTATAGCCCACAAGTTTTTGGGCGGCTAAAATCTAAAATGCTCCGATTACGATGGTTGATGCCTCTATCAATAGGTTTCGGGACGTTTAATTGCTGTGACAATTTGCATTTTGATTGCTCGATTATTTCTAAACATTTCTTAGAAAATTCAATTTTATTGAAAATCAACTGTGCTATAGCCCACAAGTTTTTGGGCGGCTAAAATCTAAAATGCTCCGATTACGATGGTTGATACCTCTATCAATAGGTTTTGGGACCTGTAATTGCTGTGACAATTTGCATTTTGATTGCTCGATTATTTCTAAACATTTCTTAGAAAATTCAATTTTATTGAAAATCAACTGTGCTATAGCCCACAAGTTTTTGGGCGGCTAAAATCTAAAATGCTCCGATTACGATGGTTGATACCTCTATCCATAGGTTTTGGGACGTGTAATTGCTGTGACAATTTGCATTTTGATTGCTCAATTATTTCTAAACATTTCTTAGAAAATTCAATTTTATTTAAAATCAACTGTGCTATAGCCCACAAGTTTTTGGGCGGCTAAAATCTAAAATGCTCCGATTACGATGGTTGATGCCTCTATCAATAGTATTCGGGACGTGTAATTGCTGTGACAATTTGCATTTTGATTGCTCGATTATTTCTAAACATTTCTTAGAAAATTCAATTTTATTGAAAATCAACTGAGCTATAGCCCACAAGTTTTTGGGCGGCTAAAATCTAAAATGCTCCGATTACGATGGTTGATACCTCTATCCATAGGTTTTGGGACCTGTAATTGCTGTGACAATTTGCATTTTGATTGCTCAATTATTTCTAAACATTTCTTAGAAAATTCAATTTTATTGAAAATCAACTGAGCTATAGCCCACAAGTTTTTGGGCGGCTAAAATCTAAAATGCTCCGATTACGATGGTTGATACCTCTATCCATAGGTTTTGGGACCTGTAATTGCTGTGACAATTTGCATTTTGATTGCTCAATTATTTCTAAACATTTCTTAGAAAATTCAATTTTATTGAAAATCAACTGTGCTATAGCCCACAAGTTTTTGGGCGGCTAAAATCTAAAATGCTCCGATTACGATGGTTGATACCTCTATCCATAGGTTTTGGGACGTGTAATTGCTGTGACAATTTGCATTTTGATTGCTCAATTATTTCTAAACATTTCTTAGAAAATTCAATTTTATTGAAAATGAACTGTGCTAACGCCCACAAGTTTTTGGGCGGCTAAAATCTAAAATGCTCCGATTACGATGGTTGATACCTCTATCCATAGGTTTTGGGACCTGTAATTGCTGTGACAATTTGCATTTTGATTGCTCAATTATTTCTAAACATTTCTTAGAAAATTCAATTTTATTGAAAATCAACTGTGCTATAGCCCACAAGTTTTTGGGCGGCTAAAATCTAAAATGCTCCGATTACGATGGTTGATACCTCTATCCATAGGTTTTGGGACCTGTAATTGCTGTGACAATTTGCATTTTGATTGCTCAATTATTTCTAAACATTTCTTAGAAAATTCAATTTTATTGAAAATGAACTGTGCTATAGCCCACAAGTTTTTGGGCGGCTAAAATCTAAAATGCTCCGATTACGATGGTTGATACCTCTATCCATAGGTTTTGGGACCTGTAATTGCTGTGACAATTTGCATTTTGATTGCTCAATTATTTCTAAACATTTCTTAGAAAATTCAATTTTATTGAAAATCAACTAAGCTATAGCCCACAAGTTTTTGAGCGGCTAAAATCTAAAATGCTCCGATTACGATGGTTGATACCTCTATCCATAGGTTTTGGGACCTGTAATTGCTGTGACAATTTGCATTTTGATTGCTCAATTATTTCTAAACATTTCTTAGAAAATTCAATTTTATTGAAAATCAACTGTGCTATAGCCCACAAGTTTTCGGGCGGCTAAAATCTAAAATGCTCCGATTACGATGGTTGATACCTCTATCCATAGGTTTTGGGACCTGTAATTGCTGTGACAATTTGCATTTTGATTGCTCAATTATTTCTAAACATTTCTTAGAAAATTCAATTTTATTGAAAATCAACTGTGCTATAGCCCACAAGTTTTTATCCATAGGTTTTAGGACGTGTAATTGCTGTGACAATTTGCATTTTGATTGCTCGATTATTTCTAAACATTTCTTAGAAAATTCAATTTTATTGAAAATCAACTGTGCTATAGCCCACAAGTTTTTGGGCGGCTAAAATCTAAAATGCTCCGATTACGATGGTTGATGCCTCTATCAATAGGTTTCGGGACCTATAATTGCTGTGACAATTTGCATTTTGATTGCTCAATTATTTCTAAACATTTCTTAGAAAATTCAATTTTATTGAAAATCAACTGTGCTATAGCCCACAAGTTTTTGGGCGGCTAAAATCTAAAATGCTCCGATTACGATGGTTGATACCTCTATCCATAGGTTTTGGGACCTGTAATTGCTGTGACAATTTGCATTTTGATTGCTCAATTATTTCTTAACATTTCTTAGAAAATTCAATTTTATTGAAAATCAACTGTGCTATAGCCCACAAGTTTTTGGGCGGCTAAAATCTAAAATGCTCCGATTACGATGGTTGATGCCTCTATCAATAGGTTTTGGGACCTGTAATTGCTGTGACAATTTGCATTTTGATTGCTCGATTATTTCTAAACATTTCTTAGAAAATTCAATTTTATTGAAAATCAACTGTGCTATAGCCCACAAGTTTTTGGGCGGCTAAAATCTAAAATGCTCCGATTACGATGGTTGATACCTCTATCCATAGGTTTTGGGACCTGTAATTGCTGTGACAATTTGCATTTTGATTGCTCAATTATTTCTAAACATTTCTTAGAAAATTCAATTTTATTGAAAATCAACTGTGCTATAGCCCACAAGTTTTCGGGCGGCTAAAATCTAAAATGCTCCGATTACGATGGTTGATACCTCTATCCATAGGTTTTGGGACCTGTAATTGCTGTGACAATTTGCATTTTGATTGCTCAATTATTTCTAAACATTTCTTAGAAAATTCAATTTTATTGAAAATCAACTGTGCTATAGCCCACAAGTTTTTATCCATAGGTTTTAGGACGTGTAATTGCTGTGACAATTTGCATTTTGATTGCTCGATTATTTCTAAACATTTCTTAGAAAATTCAATTTTATTGAAAATCAACTGTGCTATAGCCCACAAGTTTTTATCCATAGGTTTCGGGACGTGTAATTGCTGTGACAATTTGCATTTTGATTGCTCGATTATTTCTAAACATTTCTTAGAAAATTCAATTTTATTGAAAATCAACTGTGCTATAGCCCACAAGTTTTTGGGCGGCTAAAATCTAAAATGCTCCGATTACGATGGTTGATGCCTCTATCAATAGGTTTCGGGACCTATAATTGCTGTGACAATTTGCATTTTGATTGCTCAATTATTTCTAAACATTTCTTAGAAAATTCAATTTTATTGAAAATCAACTGTGCTATAGCCCACAAGTTTTTGGGCGGCTAAAATCTAAAATGCTCCGATTACGATGGTTGATACCTCTATCCATAGGTTTTGGGACCTGTAATTGCTGTGACAATTTGCATTTTGATTGCTCAATTATTTCTTAACATTTCTTAGAAAATTCAATTTTATTGAAAATCAACTGTGCTATAGCCCACAAGTTTTTGGGCGGCTAAAATCTGAAATGCTCTGATTACGATGGTTGATACCTCTATCCATAGGTTTTGGGACCTATAATTGCTGTGACAATTTGCATTTTGATTGCTCGATTATTTCTAAACATTTCTTAGAAAATTCAATTTTATTGAAAATCAACTGTGCTATAGCCCACAAGTTTTTGGGCGGCTAAAATCTAAAATGCTCCGATTACGATGGTTGATACCTCTATCCATAGGTTTTGGGACCTGTAATTGCTGTGACAATTTGCATTTTGATTGCTCAATTATTTCTAAACATTTCTTAGAAAATTCAATTTTATTGAAAATCAACTGTGCTATAGCCCACAAGTTTTCGGGCGGCTAAAATCTAAAATGCTCCGATTACGATGGTTGATACCTCTATCCATAGGTTTTGGGACCTGTAATTGCTGTGACAATTTGCATTTTGATTGCTCAATTATTTCTAAACATTTCTTAGAAAATTCAATTTTATTGAAAATCAACTGTGCTATAGCCCACAAGTTTTTGGGCGGCTAAAATCTAAAATGCTCCGATTACGATGGTTGATACCTCTATCCATAGGTTTTGGGACCTGTAATTGCTGTGACAATTTGCATTTTGATTGCTCAATTATTTCTTAACATTTCTTAGAAAATTCAATTTTATTGAAAATCAACTGTGCTATAGCCCACAAGTTTTTGGGCGGCTAAAATCTAAAATGCTCCGATTACGATGGTTGATGCCTCTATCAATAGGTTTTGGGACCTGTAATTGCTGTGACAATTTGCATTTTGATTGCTCGATTATTTCTAAACATTTCTTAGAAAATTCAATTTTATTGAAAATCAACTGTGCTATAGCCCACAAGTTTTTGGGCGGCTAAAATCTAAAATGCTCCGATTACGATGGTTGATACCTCTATCCATAGGTTTTGGGACCTGTAATTGCTGTGACAATTTGCATTTTGATTGCTCAATTATTTCTAAACATTTCTTAGAAAATTCAATTTTATTGTAAATCAACTGTGCTATAGCCCACAAGTTTTCGGGCGGCTAAAATCTAAAATGCTCCGATTACGATGGTTGATACCTCTATCCATAGGTTTTGGGACCTGTAATTGCTGTGACAATTTGCATTTTGATTGCTCAATTATTTCTAAACATTTCTTAGAAAATTCAATTTTATTGAAAATCAACTGTGCTATAGCCCACAAGTTTTTGGGCGGCTAAAATCTAAAATGCTCCGATTACGATGGTTGATACCTCTATCCATAGGTTTTGGGACCTGTAATTGCTGTGACAATTTGCATTTTGATTGCTCAATTATTTCTTAACATTTCTTAGAAAATTCAATTTTATTGAAAATCAACTGTGCTATAGCCCACAAGTTTTTGGGCGGCTAAAATCTAAAATGCTCCGATTACGATGGTTGATGCCTCTATCAATAGGTTTTGGGACCTGTAATTGCTGTGACAATTTGCATTTTGATTGCTCGATTATTTCTAAACATTTCTTAGAAAATTCAATTTTATTGAAAATCAACTGTGCTATAGCCCACAAGTTTTTGGGCGGCTAAAATCTAAAATGCTCCGATTACGATGGTTGATACCTCTATCCATAGGTTTTGGGACCTGTAATTGCTGTGACAATTTGCATTTTGATTGCTCAATTATTTCTAAACATTTCTTAGAAAATTCAATTTTATTGTAAATCAACTGTGCTATAGCCCACAAGTTTTCGGGCGGCTAAAATCTAAAATGCTCCGATTACGATGGTTGATACCTCTATCCATAGGTTTTGGGACCTGTAATTGCTGTGACAATTTGCATTTTGATTGCTCAATTATTTCTAAACATTTCTTAGAAAATTCAATTTTATTGAAAATCAACTGTGCTATAGCCCACAAGTTTTTGGGCGGCTAAAATCTAAAATGCTCCGATTACGATGGTTGATACCTCTATCAATAGGTTTTGGGACCTGTAATTGCTGTGACAATTTGCATTTTGATTGCTCAATTATTTCTAAACATTTCTTAGAAAATTCAATTTTATTGAAAATCAACTGTGCTATAGCCCACAAGTTTTCGGACGGCTAAAATCTAAAATGCTCCGATTACGATGGTTGATACCTCTATCCATAGGTTTTGGGACCTGTAATTGCTGTGACAATTTGCATTTTGATTGCTCAATTATTTCTAAACATTTCTTAGAAAATTCAATTTTATTGAAAATCAACTGAGCTATAGCCCACAAGTTTTTGGGCGGCTAAAATCTAAAATGCTCCGATTACGATGGTTGATACCTCTATCCATAGGTTTTGGGACCTGTAATTGCTGTGACAATTTGCATTTTGATTGCTCAATTATTTCTAAACATTTCTTAGAAAATTCAATTTTATTGAAAATCAACTGAGCTATAGCCCACAAGTTTTTGAGCGGCTAAAATCTAAAATGCTCCGATTACGATGGTTGATGCCTCTATCAATAGGTTTCGGGACGTTTAATTGCTGTGACAATTTGCATTTTGATTGCTCGATTATTTCTAAACATTTCTTAGAAAATTCAATTTTATTGAAAATCAACTGTGCTATAGCCCACAAGTTTTTGGGCGGCTAAAATCTAAAATGCTCCGATTACGATGGTTGATACCTCTATCAATAGGTTTTGGGACCTGTAATTGCTGTGACAATTTGCATTTTGATTGCTCGATTATTTCTAAACATTTCTTAGAAAATTCAATTTTATTGAAAATCAACTGTGCTATAGCCCACAAGTTTTTGGGCGGCTAAAATCTAAAATGCTCCGATTACGATGGTTGATACCTCTATCCATAGGTTTTGGGACGTGTAATTGCTGTGACAATTTGCATTTTGATTGCTCAATTATTTCTAAACATTTCTTAGAAAATTCAATTTTATTTAAAATCAACTGTGCTATAGCCCACAAGTTTTTGGGCGGCTAAAATCTAAAATGCTCCGATTACGATGGTTGATGCCTCTATCAATAGTATTCGGGACGTGTAATTGCTGTGACAATTTGCATTTTGATTGCTCGATTATTTCTAAACATTTCTTAGAAAATTCAATTTTATTGAAAATCAACTGAGCTATAGCCCACAAGTTTTTGGGCGGCTAAAATCTAAAATGCTCCGATTACGATGGTTGATACCTCTATCCATAGGTTTTGGGACCTGTAATTGCTGTGACAATTTGCATTTTGATTGCTCAATTATTTCTAAACATTTCTTAGAAAATTCAATTTTATTGAAAATCAACTGAGCTATAGCCCACAAGTTTTTGGGCGGCTAAAATCTAAAATGCTCCGATTACGATGGTTGATACCTCTATCCATAGGTTTTGGGACCTGTAATTGCTGTGACAATTTGCATTTTGATTGCTCAATTATTTCTAAACATTTCTTAGAAAATTCAATTTTATTGAAAATCAACTGTGCTATAGCCCACAAGTTTTTGGGCGGCTAAAATCTAAAATGCTCCGATTACGATGGTTGATACCTCTATCCATAGGTTTTGGGACGTGTAATTGCTGTGACAATTTGCATTTTGATTGCTCAATTATTTCTAAACATTTCTTAGAAAATTCAATTTTATTGAAAATGAACTGTGCTAACGCCCACAAGTTTTTGGGCGGCTAAAATCTAAAATGCTCCGATTACGATGGTTGATACCTCTATCCATAGGTTTTGGGACCTGTAATTGCTGTGACAATTTGCATTTTGATTGCTCAATTATTTCTAAACATTTCTTAGAAAATTCAATTTTATTGAAAATCAACTGTGCTATAGCCCACAAGTTTTTGGGCGGCTAAAATCTAAAATGCTCCGATTACGATGGTTGATACCTCTATCCATAGGTTTTGGGACCTGTAATTGCTGTGACAATTTGCATTTTGATTGCTCAATTATTTCTAAACATTTCTTAGAAAATTCAATTTTATTGAAAATGAACTGTGCTATAGCCCACAAGTTTTTGGGCGGCTAAAATCTAAAATGCTCCGATTACGATGGTTGATACCTCTATCCATAGGTTTTGGGACCTGTAATTGCTGTGACAATTTGCATTTTGATTGCTCAATTATTTCTAAACATTTCTTAGAAAATTCAATTTTATTGAAAATCAACTAAGCTATAGCCCACAAGTTTTTGAGCGGCTAAAATCTAAAATGCTCCGATTACGATGGTTGATACCTCTATCCATAGGTTTTGGGACCTGTAATTGCTGTGACAATTTGCATTTTGATTGCTCAATTATTTCTAAACATTTCTTAGAAAATTCAATTTTATTGAAAATCAACTGTGCTATAGCCCACAAGTTTTCGGGCGGCTAAAATCTAAAATGCTCCGATTACGATGGTTGATACCTCTATCCATAGGTTTTGGGACCTGTAATTGCTGTGACAATTTGCATTTTGATTGCTCAATTATTTCTAAACATTTCTTAGAAAATTCAATTTTATTGAAAATCAACTGTGCTATAGCCCACAAGTTTTTGGGCGGCTAAAATCTAAAATGCTCCGATTACGATGGTTGATACCTCTATCCATAGGTTTTGGGACCTGTAATTGCTGTGACAATTTGCATTTTGATTGCTCAATTATTTCTTAACATTTCTTAGAAAATTCAATTTTATTGAAAATCAACTGTGCTATAGCCCACAAGTTTTTGGGCGGCTAAAATCTAAAATGCTCCGATTACGATGGTTGATGCCTCTATCAATAGGTTTTGGGACCTGTAATTGCTGTGACAATTTGCATTTTGATTGCTCGATTATTTCTAAACATTTCTTAGAAAATTCAATTTTATTGAAAATCAACTGTGCTATAGCCCACAAGTTTTTGGGCGGCTAAAATCTAAAATGCTCCGATTACGATGGTTGATACCTCTATCCATAGGTTTTGGGACCTGTAATTGCTGTGACAATTTGCATTTTGATTGCTCAATTATTTCTAAACATTTCTTAGAAAATTCAATTTTATTGAAAATCAACTGTGCTATAGCCCACAAGTTTTCGGGCGGCTAAAATCTAAAATGCTCCGATTACAATGGTTGATACCTCTATCCATAGGTTTTGGGACCTGTAATTGCTGTGACAATTTGCATTTTGATTGCTCGATTATTTCTAAACATTTCTTAGAAAATTCAATTTTATTGAAAATCAACTGTGCTATAGCCCACAAGTTTTTATCCATAGGTTTCGGGACGTGTAATTGCTGTGACAATTTGCATTTTGATTGCTCGATTATTTCTAAACATTTCTTAGAAAATTCAATTTTATTGAAAATCAACTGTGCTATAGCCCACAAGTTTTTGGGCGGCTAAAATCTAAAATGCTCCGATTACGATGGTTGATGCCTCTATCAATAGGTTTCGGGACCTATAATTGCTGTGACAATTTGCATTTTGATTGCTCAATTATTTCTAAACATTTCTTAGAAAATTCAATTTTATTGAAAATCAACTGTGCTATAGCCCACAAGTTTTTGGGCGGCTAAAATCTAAAATGCTCCGATTACGATGGTTGATACCTCTATCCATAGGTTTTGGGACCTGTAATTGCTGTGACAATTTGCATTTTGATTGCTCAATTATTTCTTAACATTTCTTAGAAAATTCAATTTTATTGAAAATCAACTGTGCTATAGCCCACAAGTTTTTGGGCGGCTAAAATCTAAAATGCTCCGATTACGATGGTTGATGCCTCTATCAATAGGTTTTGGGACCTGTAATTGCTGTGACAATTTGCATTTTGATTGCTCGATTATTTCTAAACATTTCTTAGAAAATTCAATTTTATTGAAAATCAACTGTGCTATAGCCCACAAGTTTTTGGGCGGCTAAAATCTAAAATGCTCCGATTACGATGGTTGATACCTCTATCCATAGGTTTTGGGACCTGTAATTGCTGTGACAATTTGCATTTTGATTGCTCAATTATTTCTAAACATTTCTTAGAAAATTCAATTTTATTGAAAATCAACTGTGCTATAGCCCACAAGTTTTCGGGCGGCTAAAATCTAAAATGCTCCGATTACGATGGTTGATACCTCTATCCATAGGTTTTGGGACCTGTAATTGCTGTGACAATTTGCATTTTGATTGCTCAATTATTTCTAAACATTTCTTAGAAAATTCAATTTTATTGAAAATCAACTGTGCTATAGCCCACAAGTTTTTATCCATAGGTTTTAGGACGTGTAATTGCTGTGACAATTTGCATTTTGATTGCTCGATTATTTCTAAACATTTCTTAGAAAATTCAATTTTATTGAAAATCAACTGTGCTATAGCCCACAAGTTTTTGGGCGGCTAAAATCTAAAATGCTCCGATTACGATGGTTGATACCTCTATCAATAGGTTTTGGGACCTGTAATTGCTGTGACAATTTGCATTTTGATTGCTCAATTATTTCTAAACATTTCTTAGAAAATTCAATTTTATTGAAAATCAACTGTGCTATAGCCCACAAGTTTTCGGGCATCTAAAATCTAAAATGCTCCGATTACGATGGTTGATACCTCTATCCATAGGTTTTGGGACCTGTAATTGCTGTGACAATTTGCATTTTGATTGCTCAATTATTTCTAAACATTTCTTAGAAAATTCAATTTTATTGAAAATCAACTGTGCTATAGCCCACAAGTTTTCGGGCGGCTAAAATCTAAAATGCTCCGATTACAATGGTTGATACCTCTATCCATAGGTTTTGGGACCTGTAATTGCTGTGACAATTTGCATTTTGATTGCTCGATTATTTCTAAACATTTCTTAGAAAATTCAATTTTATTGAAAATCAACTGTGCTATAGCCCACAAGTTTTTATCCATAGGTTTCGGGACGTGTAATTGCTGTGACAATTTGCATTTTGATTGCTCGATTATTTCTAAACATTTCTTAGAAAATTCAATTTTATTGAAAATCAACTGTGCTATAGCCCACAAGTTTTTGGGCGGCTAAAATCTAAAATGCTCCGATTACGATGGTTGATGCCTCTATCAATAGGTTTCGGGACCTATAATTGCTGTGACAATTTGCATTTTGATTGCTCAATTATTTCTAAACATTTCTTAGAAAATTCAATTTTATTGAAAATCAACTGTGCTATAGCCCACAAGTTTTTGGGCGGCTAAAATCTAAAATGCTCCGATTACGATGGTTGATACCTCTATCCATAGGTTTTGGGACCTGTAATTGCTGTGACAATTTGCATTTTGATTGCTCAATTATTTCTTAACATTTCTTAGAAAATTCAATTTTATTGAAAATCAACTGTGCTATAGCCCACAAGTTTTCGGGCGGCTAAAATCTAAAATGCTCCGATTACAATGGTTGATACCTCTATCCATAGGTTTTGGGACCTGTAATTGCTGTGACAATTTGCATTTTGATTGCTCGATTATTTCTAAACATTTCTTAGAAAATTCAATTTTATTGAAAATCAACTGTGCTATAGCCCACAAGTTTTTATCCATAGGTTTCGGGACGTGTAATTGCTGTGACAATTTGCATTTTGATTGCTCGATTATTTCTAAACATTTCTTAGAAAATTCAATTTTATTGAAAATCAACTGTGCTATAGCCCACAAGTTTTTGGGCGGCTAAAATCTAAAATGCTCCGATTACGATGGTTGATGCCTCTATCAATAGGTTTCGGGACCTATAATTGCTGTGACAATTTGCATTTTGATTGCTCAATTATTTCTAAACATTTCTTAGAAAATTCAATTTTATTGAAAATCAACTGTGCTATAGCCCACAAGTTTTTGGGCGGCTAAAATCTAAAATGCTCCGATTACGATGGTTGATACCTCTATCCATAGGTTTTGGGACCTGTAATTGCTGTGACAATTTGCATTTTGATTGCTCAATTATTTCTTAACATTTCTTAGAAAATTCAATTTTATTGAAAATCAACTGTGCTATAGCCCACAAGTTTTTGGGCGGCTAAAATCTAAAATGCTCCGATTACGATGGTTGATGCCTCTATCAATAGGTTTTGGGACCTGTAATTGCTGTGACAATTTGCATTTTGATTGCTCGATTATTTCTAAACATTTCTTAGAAAATTCAATTTTATTGAAAATCAACTGTGCTATAGCCCACAAGTTTTTGGGCGGCTAAAATCTAAAATGCTCCGATTACGATGGTTGATACCTCTATCCATAGGTTTTGGGACCTGTAATTGCTGTGACAATTTGCATTTTGATTGCTCAATTATTTCTTAACATTTCTTAGAAAATTCAATTTTATTGAAAATCAACTGTGCTATAGCCCACAAGTTTTTGGGCGGCTAAAATCTAAAATGCTCCGATTACGATGGTTGATGCCTCTATCAATAGGTTTTGGGACCTGTAATTGCTGTGACAATTTGCATTTTGATTGCTCGATTATTTCTAAACATTTCTTAGAAAATTCAATTTTATTGAAAATCAACTGTGCTATAGCCCACAAGTTTTTGGGCATCTAAAATCTAAAATGCTCCGATTACGATGGTTGATACCTCTATCCATAGGTTTTGGGACCTGTAATTGCTGTGACAATTTGCATTTTGATTGCTCAATTATTTCTAAACATTTCTTAGAAAATTCAATTTTATTGAAAATCAACTGTGCTATAGCCCACAAGTTTTCGGGCGGCTAAAATCTAAAATGCTCCGATTACAATGGTTGATACCTCTATCCATAGGTTTTGGGACCTGTAATTGCTGTGACAATTTGCATTTTGATTGCTCGATTATTTCTAAACATTTCTTAGAAAATTCAATTTTATTGAAAATCAACTGTGCTATAGCCCACAAGTTTTTATCCATAGGTTTCGGGACGTGTAATTGCTGTGACAATTTGCATTTTGATTGCTCGATTATTTCTAAACATTTCTTAGAAAATTCAATTTTATTGAAAATCAACTGTGCTATAGCCCACAAGTTTTTGGGCGGCTAAAATCTAAAATGCTCCGATTACGATGGTTGATGCCTCTATCAATAGGTTTCGGGACCTATAATTGCTGTGACAATTTGCATTTTGATTGCTCAATTATTTCTAAACATTTCTTAGAAAATTCAATTTTATTGAAAATCAACTGTGCTATAGCCCACAAGTTTTTGGGCGGCTAAAATCTAAAATGCTCCGATTACGATGGTTGATACCTCTATCCATAGGTTTTGGGACCTGTAATTGCTGTGACAATTTGCATTTTGATTGCTCAATTATTTCTTAACATTTCTTAGAAAATTCAATTTTATTGAAAATCAACTGTGCTATAGCCCACAAGTTTTTGGGCGGCTAAAATCTAAAATGCTCCGATTACGATGGTTGATGCCTCTATCAATAGGTTTTGGGACCTGTAATTGCTGTGACAATTTGCATTTTGATTGCTCGATTATTTCTAAACATTTCTTAGAAAATTCAATTTTATTGAAAATCAACTGTGCTATAGCCCACAAGTTTTTGGGCGGCTAAAATCTAAAATGCTCCGATTACGATGGTTGATACCTCTATCCATAGGTTTTGGGACCTGTAATTGCTGTGACAATTTGCATTTTGATTGCTCAATTATTTCTAAACATTTCTTAGAAAATTCAATTTTATTGAAAATCAACTGTGCTATAGCCCACAAGTTTTCGGGCGGCTAAAATCTAAAATGCTCCGATTACGATGGTTGATACCTCTATCCATAGGTTTTGGGACCTGTAATTGCTGTGACAATTTGCATTTTGATTGCTCAATTATTTCTAAACATTTCTTAGAAAATTCAATTTTATTGAAAATCAACTGTGCTATAGCCCACAAGTTTTTATCCATAGGTTTTAGGACGTGTAATTGCTGTGACAATTTGCATTTTGATTGCTCGATTATTTCTAAACATTTCTTAGAAAATTCAATTTTATTGAAAATCAACTGTGCTATAGCCCACAAGTTTTTATCCATAGGTTTCGGGACGTGTAATTGCTGTGACAATTTGCATTTTGATTGCTCGATTATTTCTAAACATTTCTTAGAAAATTCAATTTTATTGAAAATCAACTGTGCTATAGCCCACAAGTTTTTGGGCGGCTAAAATCTAAAATGCTCCGATTACGATGGTTGATGCCTCTATCAATAGGTTTCGGGACCTATAATTGCTGTGACAATTTGCATTTTGATTGCTCAATTATTTCTAAACATTTCTTAGAAAATTCAATTTTATTGAAAATCAACTGTGCTATAGCCCACAAGTTTTTGGGCGGCTAAAATCTAAAATGCTCCGATTACGATGGTTGATACCTCTATCCATAGGTTTTGGGACCTGTAATTGCTGTGACAATTTGCATTTTGATTGCTCAATTATTTCTTAACATTTCTTAGAAAATTCAATTTTATTGAAAATCAACTGTGCTATAGCCCACAAGTTTTTGGGCGGCTAAAATCTAAAATGCTCCGATTACGATGGTTGATGCCTCTATCAATAGGTTTTGGGACCTGTAATTGCTGTGACAATTTGCATTTTGATTGCTCGATTATTTCTAAACATTTCTTAGAAAATTCAATTTTATTGAAAATCAACTGTGCTATAGCCCACAAGTTTTTGGGCGGCTAAAATCTAAAATGCTCCGATTACGATGGTTGATACCTCTATCCATAGGTTTTGGGACCTGTAATTGCTGTGACAATTTGCATTTTGATTGCTCAATTATTTCTAAACATTTCTTAGAAAATTCAATTTTATTGAAAATCAACTGTGCTATAGCCCACAAGTTTTCGGGCGGCTAAAATCTAAAATGCTCCGATTACGATGGTTGATACCTCTATCCATAGGTTTTGGGACCTGTAATTGCTGTGACAATTTGCATTTTGATTGCTCAATTATTTCTAAACATTTCTTAGAAAATTCAATTTTATTGAAAATCAACTGTGCTATAGCCCACAAGTTTTTGGGCGGCTAAAATCTAAAATGCTCCGATTACGATGGTTGATACCTCTATCCATAGGTTTTGGGACCTGTAATTGCTGTGACAACTTGCATTTTGATTGCTAAATTATTTCTTAACATTTCTTAGAAAATTCAATTTTATTGAAAATCAACTGTGCTATAGCCCACAAGTTTTTGGGCGGCTAAAATCTAAAATGCTCCGATTACGATGGTTGATGCCTCTATCAATAGGTTTTGGGACCTGTAATTGCTGTGACAATTTGCATTTTGATTGCTCGATTATTTCTAAACATTTCTTAGAAAATTCAATTTTATTGAAAATCAACTGTGCTATAGCCCACAAGTTTTTGGGCGGCTAAAATCTAAAATGCTCCGATTACGATGGTTGATACCTCTATCCATAGGTTTTGGGACCTGTAATTGCTGTGACAATTTGCATTTTGATTGCTCAATTATTTCTAAACATTTCTTAGAAAATTCAATTTTATTGTAAATCAACTGTGCTATAGCCCACAAGTTTTCGGGCGGCTAAAATCTAAAATGCTCCGATTACGATGGTTGATACCTCTATCCATAGGTTTTGGGACCTGTAATTGCTGTGACAATTTGCATTTTGATTGCTCAATTATTTCTAAACATTTCTTAGAAAATTCAATTTTATTGAAAATCAACTGTGCTATAGCCCACAAGTTTTTATCCATAGGTTTTAGGACGTGTAATTGCTGTGACAATTTGCATTTTGATTGCTCGATTATTTCTAAACATTTCTTAGAAAATTCAATTTTATTGAAAATCAACTGTGCTATAGCCCACAAGTTTTTGGGCGGCTAAAATCTAAAATGCTCCGATTACGATGGTTGATACCTCTATCAATAGGTTTTGGGACCTGTAATTGCTGTGACAATTTGCATTTTGATTGCTCAATTATTTCTAAACATTTCTTAGAAAATTCAATTTTATTGAAAATCAACTGTGCTATAGCCCACAAGTTTTCGGGCGGCTAAAATCTAAAATGCTCCGATTACGATGGTTGATACCTCTATCCATAGGTTTTGGGACCTGTAATTGCTGTGACAATTTGCATTTTGATTGCTCAATTATTTCTAAACATTTCTTAGAAAATTCAATTTTATTGAAAATCAACTGTGCTATAGCCCACAAGTTTTTATCCATAGGTTTTAGGACGTGTAATTGCTGTGACAATTTGCATTTTGATTGCTCGATTATTTCTAAACATTTCTTAGAAAATTCAATTTTATTGAAAATCAACTGTGCTATAGCCCACAAGTTTTTATCCATAGGTTTCGGGACGTGTAATTGCTGTGACAATTTGCATTTTGATTGCTCGATTATTTCTAAACATTTCTTAGAAAATTCAATTTTATTGAAAATCAACTGTGCTATAGCCCACAAGTTTTTGGGCGGCTAAAATCTAAAATGCTCCGATTACGATGGTTGATACCTCTATCCATAGGTTTTGGGACCTGTAATTGCTGTGACAATTTGCATTTTGATTGCTCAATTATTTCTTAACATTTCTTAGAAAATTCAATTTTATTGAAAATCAACTGTGCTATAGCCCACAAGTTTTTGGGCGGCTAAAATCTAAAATGCTCCGATTACGATGGTTGATGCCTCTATCAATAGGTTTTGGGACCTGTAATTGCTGTGACAATTTGCATTTTGATTGCTCGATTATTTCTAAACATTTCTTAGAAAATTCAATTTTATTGAAAATCAACTGTGCTATAGCCCACAAGTTTTTGGGCGGCTAAAATCTAAAATGCTCCGATTACGATGGTTGATACCTCTATCCATAGGTTTTGGGACCTGTAATTGCTGTGACAATTTGCATTTTGATTGCTCAATTATTTCTAAACATTTCTTAGAAAATTCAATTTTATTGAAAATCAACTGTGCTATAGCCCACAAGTTTTCGGGCGGCTAAAATCTAAAATGCTCCGATTACAATGGTTGATACCTCTATCCATAGGTTTTGGGACCTGTAATTGCTGTGACAATTTGCATTTTGATTGCTCGATTATTTCTAAACATTTCTTAGAAAATTCAATTTTATTGAAAATCAACTGTGCTATAGCCCACAAGTTTTTATCCATAGGTTTCGGGACGTGTAATTGCTGTGACAATTTGCATTTTGATTGCTCGATTATTTCTAAACATTTCTTAGAAAATTCAATTTTATTGAAAATCAACTGTGCTATAGCCCACAAGTTTTTGGGCGGCTAAAATCTAAAATGCTCCGATTACGATGGTTGATGCCTCTATCAATAGGTTTCGGGACCTATAATTGCTGTGACAATTTGCATTTTGATTGCTCAATTATTTCTAAACATTTCTTAGAAAATTCAATTTTATTGAAAATCAACTGTGCTATAGCCCACAAGTTTTTGGGCGGCTAAAATCTAAAATGCTCCGATTACGATGGTTGATACCTCTATCCATAGGTTTTGGGACCTGTAATTGCTGTGACAATTTGCATTTTGATTGCTCAATTATTTCTTAACATTTCTTAGAAAATTCAATTTTATTGAAAATCAACTGTGCTATAGCCCACAAGTTTTTGGGCGGCTAAAATCTAAAATGCTCCGATTACGATGGTTGATGCCTCTATCAATAGGTTTTGGGACCTGTAATTGCTGTGACAATTTGCATTTTGATTGCTCGATTATTTCTAAACATTTCTTAGAAAATTCAATTTTATTGAAAATCAACTGTGCTATAGCCCACAAGTTTTTGGGCGGCTAAAATCTAAAATGCTCCGATTACGATGGTTGATACCTCTATCCATAGGTTTTGGGACCTGTAATTGCTGTGACAATTTGCATTTTGATTGCTCAATTATTTCTAAACATTTCTTAGAAAATTCAATTTTATTGAAAATCAACTGTGCTATAGCCCACAAGTTTTCGGGCGGCTAAAATCTAAAATGCTCCGATTACGATGGTTGATACCTCTATCCATAGGTTTTGGGACCTGTAATTGCTGTGACAATTTGCATTTTGATTGCTCAATTATTTCTAAACATTTCTTAGAAAATTCAATTTTATTGAAAATCAACTGTGCTATAGCCCACAAGTTTTTATCCATAGGTTTTAGGACGTGTAATTGCTGTGACAATTTGCATTTTGATTGCTCGATTATTTCTAAACATTTCTTAGAAAATTCAATTTTATTGAAAATCAACTGTGCTATAGCCCACAAGTTTTTGGGCGGCTAAAATCTAAAATGCTCCGATTACGATGGTTGATACCTCTATCAATAGGTTTTGGGACCTGTAATTGCTGTGACAATTTGCATTTTGATTGCTCAATTATTTCTAAACATTTCTTAGAAAATTCAATTTTATTGAAAATCAACTGTGCTATAGCCCACAAGTTTTCGGGCATCTAAAATCTAAAATGCTCCGATTACGATGGTTGATACCTCTATCCATAGGTTTTGGGACCTGTAATTGCTGTGACAATTTGCATTTTGATTGCTCAATTATTTCTAAACATTTCTTAGAAAATTCAATTTTATTGAAAATCAACTGTGCTATAGCCCACAAGTTTTTATCCATAGGTTTTAGGACGTGTAATTGCTGTGACAATTTGCATTTTGATTGCTCGATTATTTCTAAACATTTCTTAGAAAATTCAATTTTATTGAAAATCAACTGTGCTATAGCCCACAAGTTTTTATCCATAGGTTTCGGGACGTGTAATTGCTGTGACAATTTGCATTTTGATTGCTCGATTATTTCTAAACATTTCTTAGAAAATTCAATTTTATTGAAAATCAACTGTGCTATAGCCCACAAGTTTTTGGGCGGCTAAAATCTAAAATGCTCCGATTACGATGGTTGATGCCTCTATCAATAGGTTTCGGGACCTATAATTGCTGTGACAATTTGCATTTTGATTGCTCAATTATTTCTAAACATTTCTTAGAAAATTCAATTTTATTGAAAATCAACTGTGCTATAGCCCACAAGTTTTTGGGCGGCTAAAATCTAAAATGCTCCGATTACGATGGTTGATACCTCTATCCATAGGTTTTGGGACCTGTAATTGCTGTGACAATTTGCATTTTGATTGCTCAATTATTTCTTAACATTTCTTAGAAAATTCAATTTTATTGAAAATCAACTGTGCTATAGCCCACAAGTTTTTGGGCGGCTAAAATCTAAAATGCTCCGATTACGATGGTTGATGCCTCTATCAATAGGTTTTGGGACCTGTAATTGCTGTGACAATTTGCATTTTGATTGCTCGATTATTTCTAAACATTTCTTAGAAAATTCAATTTTATTGAAAATCAACTGTGCTATAGCCCACAAGTTTTTGGGCGGCTAAAATCTAAAATGCTCCGATTACGATGGTTGATACCTCTATCCATAGGTTTTGGGACCTGTAATTGCTGTGACAATTTGCATTTTGATTGCTCAATTATTTCTAAACATTTCTTAGAAAATTCAATTTTATTGAAAATCAACTGTGCTATAGCCCACAAGTTTTCGGGCGGCTAAAATCTAAAATGCTCCGATTACGATGGTTGATACCTCTATCCATAGGTTTTGGGACCTGTAATTGCTGTGACAATTTGCATTTTGATTGCTCAATTATTTCTAAACATTTCTTAGAAAATTCAATTTTATTGAAAATCAACTGTGCTATAGCCCACAAGTTTTTGGGCGGCTAAAATCTAAAATGCTCCGATTACGATGGTTGATACCTCTATCCATAGGTTTTGGGACCTGTAATTGCTGTGACAATTTGCATTTTGATTGCTAAATTATTTCTTAACATTTCTTAGAAAATTCAATTTTATTGAAAATCAACTGTGCTATAGCCCACAAGTTTTTGGGCGGCTAAAATCTAAAATGCTCCGATTACGATGGTTGATGCCTCTATCAATAGGTTTTGGGACCTGTAATTGCTGTGACAATTTGCATTTTGATTGCTCGATTATTTCTAAACATTTCTTAGAAAATTCAATTTTATTGAAAATCAACTGTGCTATAGCCCACAAGTTTTTGGGCGGCTAAAATCTAAAATGCTCCGATTACGATGGTTGATACCTCTATCCATAGGTTTTGGGACCTGTAATTGCTGTGACAATTTGCATTTTGATTGCTCAATTATTTCTAAACATTTCTTAGAAAATTCAATTTTATTGTAAATCAACTGTGCTATAGCCCACAAGTTTTCGGGCGGCTAAAATCTAAAATGCTCCGATTACGATGGTTGATACCTCTATCCATAGGTTTTGGGACCTGTAATTGCTGTGACAATTTGCATTTTGATTGCTCAATTATTTCTAAACATTTCTTAGAAAATTCAATTTTATTGAAAATCAACTGTGCTATAGCCCACAAGTTTTTATCCATAGGTTTTAGGACGTGTAATTGCTGTGACAATTTGCATTTTGATTGCTCGATTATTTCTAAACATTTCTTAGAAAATTCAATTTTATTGAAAATCAACTGTGCTATAGCCCACAAGTTTTTGGGCGGCTAAAATCTAAAATGCTCCGATTACGATGGTTGATACCTCTATCAATAGGTTTTGGGACCTGTAATTGCTGTGACAATTTGCATTTTGATTGCTCAATTATTTCTAAACATTTCTTAGAAAATTCAATTTTATTGAAAATCAACTGTGCTATAGCCCACAAGTTTTCGGGCGGCTAAAATCTAAAATGCTCCGATTACGATGGTTGATACCTCTATCCATAGGTTTTGGGACCTGTAATTGCTGTGACAATTTGCATTTTGATTGCTCAATTATTTCTAAACATTTCTTAGAAAATTCAATTTTATTGAAAATCAACTGTGCTATAGCCCACAAGTTTTTATCCATAGGTTTTAGGACGTGTAATTGCTGTGACAATTTGCATTTTGATTGCTCGATTATTTCTAAACATTTCTTAGAAAATTCAATTTTATTGAAAATCAACTGTGCTATAGCCCACAAGTTTTTATCCATAGGTTTCGGGACGTGTAATTGCTGTGACAATTTGCATTTTGATTGCTCGATTATTTCTAAACATTTCTTAGAAAATTCAATTTTATTGAAAATCAACTGTGCTATAGCCCACAAGTTTTTGGGCGGCTAAAATCTAAAATGCTCCGATTACGATGGTTGATGCCTCTATCAATAGGTTTCGGGACCTATAATTGCTGTGACAATTTGCATTTTGATTGCTCAATTATTTCTAAACATTTCTTAGAAAATTCAATTTTATTGAAAATCAACTGTGCTATAGCCCACAAGTTTTTGGGCGGCTAAAATCTAAAATGCTCCGATTACGATGGTTGATACCTCTATCCATAGGTTTTGGGACCTGTAATTGCTGTGACAATTTGCATTTTGATTGCTCAATTATTTCTAAACATTTCTTAGAAAATTCAATTTTATTGAAAATCAACTGTGCTATAGCCCACAAGTTTTTGGGCGGCTAAAATCTAAAATGCTCCGATTACGATGGTTGATGCCTCTATCAATAGGTTTTGGGACCTGTAATTGCTGTGACAATTTGCATTTTGATTGCTCGATTATTTCTAAACATTTCTTAGAAAATTCAATTTTATTGAAAATCAACTGTGCTATAGCCCACAAGTTTTTGGGCGGCTAAAATCTAAAATGCTCCGATTACGATGGTTGATACCTCTATCCATAGGTTTTGGGACCTGTAATTGCTGTGACAATTTGCATTTTGATTGCTCAATTATTTCTAAACATTTCTTAGAAAATTTAATTTTATTGAAAATCAACTGTGCTATAGCCCACAAGTTTTCGGGCGGCTAAAATCTAAAATGCTCCGATTACGATGGTTGATACCTCTATCCATAGGTTTTGGGACCTGTAATTGCTGTGACAATTTGCATTTTGATTGCTCAATTATTTCTAAACATTTCTTAGAAAATTCAATTTTATTGAAAATCAACTGTGCTATAGCCCACAAGTTTTTGGGCGGCTAAAATCTAAAATGCTCCGATTACGATGGTTGATGCCTCTATCAATAGGTTTTGGGACCTGTAATTGCTGTGACAATTTGCATTTTGATTGCTCGATTATTTCTAAACATTTCTTAGAAAATTCAATTTTATTGAAAATCAACTGTGCTATAGCCCACAAGTTTTTGGGCGGCTAAAATCTAAAATGCTCCGATTACGATGGTTGATACCTCTATCCATAGGTTTTGGGACCTGTAATTGCTGTGACAATTTGCATTTTGATTGCTCAATTATTTCTAAACATTTCTTAGAAAATTCAATTTTATTGAAAATCAACTGTGCTATAGTCCACAAGTTTTCGGGCGGCTAAAATCTAAAATGCTCCGATTACGATGGTTGATACCTCTATCCATAGGTTTTGGGACCTGTAATTGCTGTGACAATTTGCATTTTGATTGCTCAATTATTTCTAAACATTTCTTAGAAAATTCAATTTTATTGAAAATCAACTGTGCTATAGCCCACAAGTTTTTATCCATATGTTTTAGGACGTGTAATTGCTGTGACAATTTGCATTTTGATTGCTCGATTATTTCTAAACATTTCTTAGAAAATTCAATTTTATTGAAAATCAACTGTGCTATAGCCCACAAGTTTTTGGGCGGCTAAAATCTAAAATGCTCCGATTACGATGGTTGATACCTCTATCAATAGGTTTTGGGACCTGTAATTGCTGTGACAATTTGCATTTTGATTGCTCGATTATTTCTAAACATTTCTTAGAAAATTCAATTTTATTGAAAATCAACTGTGCTATAGCCCACAAGTTTTTGGGCGGCTAAAATCTAAAATGCTCCGATTACGATGGTTGATACCTCTATCCATAGGTTTTGGGACCTGTAATTGCTGTGACAATTTGCATTTTGATTGCTCAATTATTTCTAAACATTTCTTAGAAAATTCAATTTTATTGAAAATCAACTGTGCTATAGCCCACAAGTTTTTGGGCGGCTAAAATCTAAAATGCTCCGATTACGATGGTTGATACCTCTATCCATAGGTTTTGGGACCTGTAATTGCTGTGACAATTTGCATTTTGATTGCTCGATTATTTCTAAACATTTCTTAGAAAATTCAATTTTATTGAAAATCAACTGTGCTATAGCCCACAAGTTTTTGGGCGGCTAAAATCTAAAATGCTCCGATTACGATGGTTGATACCTCTATCCATAGGTTTTGGGACCTGTAATTGCTGTGACAATTTGCATTTTGATTGCTCAATTATTTCTAAACATTTCTTAGAAAATTCAATTTTATTGAAAATCAACTGTGCTATAGCCCACAAGTTTTTATCCATAGGTTTTGGGACCTGTAATTGCTGTGACAATTTGCATTTTGATTGCTCGATTATTTCTAAACATTTCTTAGAAAATTCAATTTTATTGAAAATCAACTGTGCTATAGCCCACAAGTTTTTGGGCGGCTAAAATCTAAAATGCTCCGATTACGATGGTTGATGCCTCTATCAATAGGTTTCGGGACGTGTAATTGCTGTGACAATTTGCATTTTGATTGATCGATTATTTCTAAACATTTCTTAGAAAATTCAATTTTATTGAAAATGAACTGTGCTATAGCCCACAAGTTTTTGGGTGGCTAAAATCTAAAATGCTCCGATTACGATGGTTGATACCTCTATCCATAGGTTTTGGGACGTGTAATTGCTGTGACAATTTGCATTTTGATTGCTCAATTATTTCTAAACATTTCTTAGAAAATTCAATTTTATTGAAAATCAACTGTGCTATAGCCCACAAGTTTTTGGGCGGCTAAAATCTAAAATGCTCCGATTACGATGGTTGATACCTCTATCCATAGGTTTTGGGACCTGTAATTGCTGTGACAATTTGCATTTTGATTGCTCGATTATTTCTAAACATTTCTTAGAAAATTCAATTTTATTGAAAATCAACTGTGCTATAGCCCACAAGTTTTTGGGCGGCTAAAATCTAAAATGCTCCGATTACGATGGTTGATACCTCTATCCATAGGTTTTGGGACCTGTAATTGCTGTGACAATTTGCATTTTGATTGCTCAATTATTTCTAAACATTTCTTAGAAAATTCAATTTTATTGAAAATCAACTGAGCTATAGCCCACAAGTTTTTGGGCGGCTAAAATCTAAAATGCTCCGATTACGATGGTTGATACCTCTATCCATAGGTTTTGGGACCTGTAATTGCTGTGACAATTTGCATTTTGATTGCTCAATTATTTCTAAACATTTCTTAGAAAATTCAATTTTATTGAAAATCAACTGAGCTATAGCCCACAAGTTTTTGAGCGGCTAAAATCTAAAATGCTCCGATTACGATGGTTGATACCTCTATCCATAGGTTTTGGGACCTGTAATTGCTGTGACAATTTGCATTTTGATTGCTCAATTATTTCTAAACATTTCTTAGAAAATTCAATTTTATTGAAAATCAACTGAGCTATAGCCCACAAGTTTTTGGGCGGCTAAAATCTAAAATGCTCCGATTACGATGGTTGATGCCTCTATCAATAGGTTTCGGGACCTATAATTGCTGTGACAATTTGCATTTTGATTGCTCAATTATTTCTAAACATTTCTTAGAAAATTCAATTTTATTGAAAATCAACTGTGCTATAGCCCACAAGTTTTTGGGCGGCTAAAATCTAAAATGCTCCGATTACGATGGTTGATACCTCTATCCATAGGTTTTGGGACCTGTAATTGCTGTGACAATTTGCATTTTGATTGCTCAATTATTTCTAAACATTTCTTAGAAAATTCAATTTTATTGAAAATCAACTGAGCTATAGCCCACAAGTTTTTGAGCGGCTAAAATCTAAAATGCTCCGATTACGATGGTTGATACCTCTATCCATAGGTTTTGGGACCTGTAATTGCTGTGACAATTTGCATTTTGATTGCTCAATTATTTCTAAACATTTCTTAGAAAATTCAATTTTATTGAAAATCAACTGAGCTATAGCCCACAAGTTTTTGAGCGGCTAAAATCTAAAATGCTCCGATTACGATGGTTGATACCTCTATCCATAGGTTTTGGGACCTGTAATTGCTGTCACAATTTGCATTTTGATTGCTCAATTATTTCTAAACATTTCTTAGAAAATTCAATTTTATTGAAAATCAACTGTGCTATAGCCCACAAGTTTTTATCCATAGGTTTCGGGACGTGTAATTGCTGTGACAATTTGCATTTTGATTGCTCGATTATTTCTAAACATTTCTTAGAAAATTCAATTTTATTGAAAATCAACTGTGCTATAGCCCACAAGTTTTTGGGCGGCTAAAATCTAAAATGCTCCGATTACGATGGTTGATGCCTCTATCAATAGGTTTCGGGACCTATAATTGCTGTGACAATTTGCATTTTGATTGCTCAATTATTTCTAAACATTTCTTAGAAAATTCAATTTTATTGAAAATCAACTGTGCTATAGCCCACAAGTTTTTGGGCGGCTAAAATCTAAAATGCTCCGATTACGATGGTTGATACCTCTATCCATAGGTTTTGGGACCTGTAATTGCTGTGACAATTTGCATTTTGATTGCTCAATTATTTCTAAACATTTCTTAGAAAATTCAATTTTATTGAAAATCAACTGAGCTATAGCCCACAAGTTTTTGAGCGGCTAAAATCTAAAATGCTCCGATTACGATGGTTGATACCTCTATCCATAGGTTTTGGAACCTGTAATTGCTGTGACAATTTGCATTTTGATTGCTCAATTATTTCTAAACATTTCTTAGAAAATTCAATTTTATTGAAAATCAACTGAGCTATAGCCCACAAGTTTTTGGGCGGCTAAAATCTAAAATGCTCCGATTACGATGGTTGATACCTCTATCCATAGGTTTTGGGACCTGTAATTGCTGTGACAATTTGCATTTTGATTGCTCAATTAGTTCTAAACATTTCTTAGAAAATTCAATTTTATTGAAAATCAACTGTGCTATAGCCCACAAGTTTTTGGGCGGCTAAAATCTAAAATGCTCCGATTACGATGGTTGATACCTCTATCAATAGGTTTCGGGACGTGTAATTGCTGTGACAATTTGCATTTTGATTGCTCGATTATTTCTAAACATTTCTTAGAAAATTCAATTTTATTGAAAATCAACTGAGCTATAGCCCACAAGTTTTTGGGCGGCTAAAATCTAAAATGCTCCGATTACGATGGTTGATACCTCTATCCATAGGTTTTGGAACCTGTAATTGCTGTGACAATTTGCATTTTGATTGCTCAATTATTTCTAAACATTTCTTAGAAAATTCAATTTTATTGAAAATCAACTGAGCTATAGCCCACAAGTTTTTGAGCGGCTAAAATCTAAAATGCTCCGATTACGATGGTTGATACCTCTATCCATAGGTTTTGGGACCTGTAATTGCTGTGACAATTTGCATTTTGATTGCTCAATTATTTCTAAACATTTCTTAGAAAATTCAATTTTATTGAAAATCAACTGTGCTATAGCCCACAAGTTTTTGGGCGGCTAAAATCTAAAATGCTCCGATTACGATGGTTGATACCTCTATCCATAGGTTTTGGAACCTGTAATTGCTGTGACAATTTGCATTTTGATTGCTCAATTATTTCTAAACATTTCTTAGAAAATTCAATTTTATTGAAAATCAACTGAGCTATAGCCCACAAGTTTTTGAGCGGCTAAAATCTAAAATGCTCCGATTACGATGGTTGATACCTCTATCCATAGGTTTTGGGACCTGTAATTGCTGTGACAATTTGCATTTTGATTGCTCAATTATTTCTAAACATTTCTTAGAAAATTCAATTTTATTGAAAATCAACTGAGCTATAGCCCACAAGTTTTTGGGCGGCTAAAATCTAAAATGCTCCGATTACGATGGTTGATGCCTCTATCAATAGGTTTCGGGACCTATAATTGCTGTGACAATTTGCATTTTGATTGCTCAATTATTTCTAAACATTTCTTAGAAAATTCAATTTTATTGAAAATCAACTGTGCTATAGCCCACAAGTTTTTGGGCGGCTAAAATCTAAAATGCTCCGATTACGATGGTTGATACCTCTATCCATAGGTTTTGGGACCTGTAATTGCTGTGACAATTTGCATTTTGATTGCTCAATTATTTCTAAACATTTCTTAGAAAATTCAATTTTATTGAAAATCAACTGAGCTATAGCCCACAAGTTTTTGAGCGGCTAAAATCTAAAATGCTCCGATTACGATGGTTGATACCTCTATCCATAGGTTTTGGGACCTGTAATTGCTGTGACAATTTGCATTTTGATTGCTCAATTATTTCTAAACATTTCTTAGAAAATTCAATTTTATTGAAAATCAACTGAGCTATAGCCCACAAGTTTTTGAGCGGCTAAAATCTAAAATGCTCCGATTACGATGGTTGATACCTCTATCCATAGGTTTTGGGACCTGTAATTGCTGTGACAATTTGCATTTTGATTGCTCAATTATTTCTAAACATTTCTTAGAAAATTCAATTTTATTGAAAATCAACTGAGCTATAGCCCACAAGTTTTTGAGCGGCTAAAATCTAAAATGCTCCGATTACGATGGTTGATACCTCTATCCATAGGTTTTGGAACCTGTAATTGCTGTGACAATTTGCATTTTGATTGCTCAATTATTTCTAAACATTTCTTAGAAAATTCAATTTTATTGAAAATCAACTGAGCTATAGCCCACAAGTTTTTGGGCGGCTAAAATCTAAAATGCTCCGATTACGATGGTTGATACCTCTATCCATAGGTTTTGGAACCTGTAATTGCTGTGACAATTTGCATTTTGATTGCTCAATTATTTCTAAACATTTCTTAGAAAATTCAATTTTATTGAAAATCAACTGAGCTATAGCCCACAAGTTTTTGAGCGGCTAAAATCTAAAATGCTCCGATTACGATGGTTGATACCTCTATCCATAGGTTTTGGGACCTGTAATTGCTGTGACAATTTGCATTTTGATTGCTCAATTATTTCTAAACATTTCTTAGAAAATTCAATTTTATTGAAAATCAACTGAGCTATAGCCCACAAGTTTTTGGGCGGCTAAAATCTAAAATGCTCCGATTACGATGGTTGATGCCTCTATCAATAGGTTTCGGGACCTATAATTGCTGTGACAATTTGCATTTTGATTGCTCAATTATTTCTAAACATTTCTTAGAAAATTCAATTTTATTGAAAATCAACTGTGCTATAGCCCACAAGTTTTTGGGCGGCTAAAATCTAAAATGCTCCGATTACGATGGTTGATACCTCTATCCATAGGTTTTGGGACCTGTAATTGCTGTGACAATTTGCATTTTGATTGCTCAATTATTTCTAAACATTTCTTCGAAAATTCAATTTTATTGAAAATCAACTGAGCTATAGCCCACAAGTTTTTGAGCGGCTAAAATCTAAAATGCTCCGATTACGATGGTTGATACCTCTATCCATAGGTTTTGGGACCTGTAATTGCTGTGACAATTTGCATTTTGATTGCTCAATTATTTCTAAACATTTCTTAGAAAATTCAATTTTATTGAAAATCAACTGAGCTATAGCCCACAAGTTTTTGAGCGGCTAAAATCTAAAATGCTCCGATTACGATGGTTGATACCTCTATCCATAGGTTTTGGGACCTGTAATTGCTGTCACAATTTGCATTTTGATTGCTCAATTATTTCTAAACATTTCTTAGAAAATTCAATTTTATTGAAAATCAACTGTGCTATAGCCCACAAGTTTTTATCCATAGGTTTCGGGACGTGTAATTGCTGTGACAATTTGCATTTTGATTGCTCGATTATTTCTAAACATTTCTTAGAAAATTCAATTTTATTGAAAATCAACTGTGCTATAGCCCACAAGTTTTTGGGCGGCTAAAATCTAAAATGCTCCGATTACGATGGTTGATGCCTCTATCAATAGGTTTCGGGACCTATAATTGCTGTGACAATTTGCATTTTGATTGCTCGATTATTTCTAAACATTTCTTAGAAAATTCAATTTTATTGAAAATCAACTGTGCTATAGCCCACAAGTTTTTGGGCGGCTAAAATCTAAAATGCTCCGATTACGATGGTTGATACCTCTATCCATAGGTTTTGGGACCTGTAATTGCTGTGACAATTTGCATTTTGATTGCTCAATTATTTCTAAACATTTCTTAGAAAATTCAATTTTATTGAAAATCAACTGAGCTATAGCCCACAAGTTTTTGAGCGGCTAAAATCTAAAATGCTCCGATTACGATGGTTGATACCTCTATCCATAGGTTTTGGAACCTGTAATTGCTGTGACAATTTGCATTTTGATTGCTCAATTATTTCTAAACATTTCTTAGAAAATTCAATTTTATTGAAAATCAACTGAGCTATAGCCCACAAGTTTTTGGGCGGCTAAAATCTAAAATGCTCCGATTACGATGGTTGATACCTCTATCCATAGGTTTTGGGACCTGTAATTGCTGTGACAATTTGCATTTTGATTGCTCAATTAGTTCTAAACATTTCTTAGAAAATTCAATTTTATTGAAAATCAACTGTGCTATAGCCCACAAGTTTTTGGGCGGCTAAAATCTAAAATGCTCCGATTACGATGGTTGATACCTCTATCAATAGGTTTCGGGACGTGTAATTGCTGTGACAATTTGCATTTTGATTGCTCGATTATTTCTAAACATTTCTTAGAAAATTCAATTTTATTGAAAATCAACTGAGCTATAGCCCACAAGTTTTTGGGCGGCTAAAATCTAAAATGCTCCGATTACGATGGTTGATACCTCTATCCATAGGTTTTGGAACCTGTAATTGCTGTGACAATTTGCATTTTGATTGCTCAATTATTTCTAAACATTTCTTAGAAAATTCAATTTTATTGAAAATCAACTGAGCTATAGCCCACAAGTTTTTGAGCGGCTAAAATCTAAAATGCTCCGATTACGATGGTTGATACCTCTATCCATAGGTTTTGGGACCTGTAATTGCTGTGACAATTTGCATTTTGATTGCTCAATTATTTCTAAACATTTCTTAGAAAATTCAATTTTATTGAAAATCAACTGTGCTATAGCCCACAAGTTTTTGGGCGGCTAAAATCTAAAATGCTCCGATTACGATGGTTGATACCTCTATCCATAGGTTTTGGGACCTGTAATTGCTGTGACAATTTGCATTTTGATTGCTCAATTAGTTCTAAACATTTCTTAGAAAATTCAATTTTATTGAAAATCAACTGTGCTATAGCCCACAAGTTTTTGGGCGGCTAAAATCTAAAATGCTCCGATTACGATGGTTGATACCTCTATCAATAGGTTTCGGGACGTGTAATTGCTGTGACAATTTGCATTTTGATTGCTCGATTATTTCTAAACATTTCTTAGAAAATTCAATTTTATTGAAAATGAACTGTGCTATAGCCCACAAGTTTTTGGGCGGCTAAAATCTAAAATGCTCCGATTACGATGGTTGATGCCTCTATCAATAGGTTTTGGGACGTGTAATTGCTGTGACAATTTGCATTTTGATTGCTCGATTATTTCTAAACATTTCTTAGAAAATTCAATTTTATTGAAAATCAACTGTGCTATAGCCCACAAGTTTTTGGGCGGCTAAAATCTAAAATGCTCCGATTACGATGGTTGATACCTCTATCAATAGGTTTTGGGACCTGTAATTGCTGTGACAATTTGCATTTTGATTGCTCGATTATTTCTAAACATTTCTTAGAAAATTCAATTTTATTGAAAATCAACTGTGCTATAGCCCACAAGTTTTTGGGCGGCTAAAATCTAAAATGCTCCGATTACGATGGTTGATACCTCTATCCATAGGTTTTGGGACCTGTAATTGCTGTGATAATTTGCATTTTGATTGCTCAATTATTTCTAAACATTTCTTAGAAAATTCAATTTTATTGAAAATCAACTGTGCTATAGCCCACAAGTTTTTGGGCGGCTAAAATCTAAAATGCTCCGATTACGATGGTTGATACCTCTATCCATAGGTTTTGGGACCTGTAATTGCTGTGACAATTTGCATTTTGATTGCTCAATTAGTTCTAAACATTTCTTAGAAAATTCAATTTTATTGAAAATCAACTGTGCTATAGCCCACAAGTTTTTGGGCGGCTAAAATCTAAAATGCTCCGATTACGATGGTTGATACCTCTATCAATAGGTTTCGGGACGTGTAATTGCTGTGACAATTTGCATTTTGATTGCTCGATTATTTCTAAACATTTCTTAGAAAATTCAATTTTATTGAAAATCAACTGAGCTATAGCCCACAAGTTTTTGGGCGGCTAAAATCTAAAATGCTCCGATTACGATGGTTGATACCTCTATCCATAGGTTTTGGGACCTGTAATTGCTGTGACAATTTGCATTTTGATTGCTCAATTATTTCTAAACATTTCTTAGAAAATTCAATTTTATTGAAAATGAACTGTGCTATAGCCCACAAGTTTTTGGGCGGCTAAAATCTAAAATGCTCCGATTACGATGGTTGATGCCTCTATCAATAGGTTTCGGGACGTGTAATTGCTGTGACAATTTGCATTTTGATTGCTCGATTATTTCTAAACATTTCTTAGAAAATTCAATTTTATTGAAAATCAACTGTGCTATAGCCCACAAGTTTTTGGGCGGCTAAAATCTAAAATGCTCCGATTACGATGGTTGATACCTCTATCAATAGGTTTTGGGACCTGTAATTGCTGTGACAATTTGCATTTTGATTGCTCGATTATTTCTAAACATTTCTTAGAAAATTCAATTTTATTGAAAATCAACTGTGCTATAGCCCACAAGTTTTTGGGCGGCTAAAATCTAAAATGCTCCGATTACGATGGTTGATACCTCTATCCATAGGTTTTGGGACCTGTAATTGCTGTGACAATTTGCATTTTGATTGCTCAATTATTTCTAAACATTTCTTAGAAAATTCAATTTTATTGAAAATCAACTGTGCTATAGCCCACAAGTTTTTGGGCGGCTAAAATCTAAAATGCTCCGATTACGATGGTTGATACCTCTATCCATAGGTTTTGGGACCTGTAATTGCTGTGACAATTTGCATTTTGATTGCTCAATTATTTCTAAACATTTCTTAGAAAATTCAATTTTATTGAAAATCAACTGTGCTATAGCCCACAAGTTTTTATCCATAGGTTTTGGGACCTGTAATTGCTGTGACAATTTGCATTTTGATTGCTCGATTATTTCTAAACATTTCTTAGAAAATTCAATTTTATTGAAAATCAACTGTGCTATAGCCCACAAGTTTTTGGGCGGCTAAAATCTAAAATGCTCCGATTACGATGGTTGATGCCTCTATCAATAGGTTTCGGGACGTGTAATTGCTGTGACAATTTGCATTTTGATTGCTCAATTATTTCTAAACATTTCTTAGAAAATTCAATTTTATTGAAAATCAACTGTGCTATAGCCCACAAGTTTTTGGGCGGCTAAAATCTAAAATGCTCCGATTACGATGGTTGATGCCTCTATCAATAGGTTTCGGGACGTGTAATTGCTGTGACAATTTGCATTTTGATTGCTCGATTATTTCTAAACATTTCTTAGAAAATTCAATTTTATTGAAAATCAACTGTGCTATAGCCCACAAGTTTTTGGGCGGCTAAAATCTAAAATGCTCCGATTACGATGGTTGATGCCTCTATCAATAGGTTTCGGGACGTGTAATTGCTGTGACAATTTGCATTTTGATTGCTCAATTATTTCTAAACATTTCTTAGAAAATTCAATTTTATTGAAAATCAACTGAGCTATAGCTCACAAGTTTTTGGGCGGCTAAAATCTAAAATGCTCCGATTACGATGGTTGATGCCTCTATCAATAGGTTTCGGGACGTGTAATTGCTGTGACAATTTGCATTTTGATTGCTCAATTATTTCTAAACATTTCTTAGAAAATTCAATTTTATTGAAAATCAACTGTGCTATAGCCCACAAGTTTTTGGGCGGCTAAAATCTAAAATGCTCCGATTACGATGGTTGATGCCTCTATCAATAGGTTTCGGGACGTGTAATTGCTGTGACAATTTGCATTTTGATTGCTCAATTATTTCTAAACATTTCTTAGAAAATTCAATTTTATTGAAAATCAACTGAGCTATAGCTCACAAGTTTTTGGGCGGCTAAAATCTAAAATGCTCCGATTACGATGGTTGATGCCTCTATCAATAGGTTTCGGGACGTGTAATTGCTGTGACAATTTGCATTTTGATTGCTCGATTATTTCTAAACATTTCTTAGAAAATTCAATTTTATTGAAAATCAACTGAGCTATAGCCCACAAGTTTTTGAGCGGCTAAAATCTAAAATGCTCCGATTACGATGGTTGATACCTCTATCCATAGGTTTTGGGACCTGTAATTGCTGTGACAATTTGCATTTTGATTGCTCAATTATTTCTAAACATTTCTTAGAAAATTCAATTTTATTGAAAATCAACTGTGATATAGCCCACAAGTTTTTGGGCGGCTAAAATCTAAAATGCTCCGATTACGATGGTTGATACCTCTATCCATAGGTTTTGGGACCTGTAATTGCTGTGACAATTTGCATTTTGATTGCTCGATTATTTCTAAACATTTCTTAGAAAATTCAATTTTATTGAAAATCAACTGTGCTATAGCCCACAAGTTTTTGGGCGGCTAAAATCTAAAATGCTCCGATTACGATGGTTGATGCCTCTATCAATAGGTTTCGGGACGTGTAATTGCTGTGACAATTTGCATTTTGATTGCTCGATTATTTCTAAACATTTCTTAGAAAATTCAATTTTATTGAAAATCAACTGAGCTATAGCCCACAAGTTTTTGGGCGGCTAAAATCTAAAATGCTCCGATTACGATGGTTGATACCTCTATCCATAGGTTTTGGGACCTGTAATTGCTGTGACAATTTGCATTTTGATTGCTCAATTATTTCTAAACATTTCTTAGAAAATTCAATTTTATTGAAAATCAACTGTGCTATAGCCCACAAGTTTTTGGGCGGCTAAAATCTAAAATGCTCTGATTACGATGGTTGATGCCTCTATCAATAGGTTTCGGGACGTGTAATTGCTGTGACAATTTGCATTTTGACTGCTCGATTATTTCTAAACATTTCTTAGAAAATTCAATTTTATTGAAAATGAACTGTGCTATAGCCCACAAGTTTTTGGGCGGCTAAAATCTAAAATGCTCCGATTACGATGGTTGATGCCTCTATCAATAGGTTTTGGGACGTGTAATTGCTGTGACAATTTGCATTTTGATTGCTCGATTATTTCTAAACATTTCTTAGAAAATTCAATTTTATTGAAAATCAACTGAGCTATAGCCCACAAGTTTTTGAGCGGCTAAAATCTAAAATGCTCCGATTACGATGGTTGATACCTCTATCCATAGGTTTTGGGACCTGTAATTGCTGTGACAATTTGCATTTTGATTGCTCAATTATTTCTAAACATTTCTTAGAAAATTCAATTTTATTGAAAATCAACTGTGCTAAAATGCTCCGATTACGATGGTTGATACCTCTATCCATAGGTTTTGGGACCTGTAATTGCTGTGACAATTTGCATTTTGATTGCTCGATTATTTCTAAACATTTCTTAGAAAATTCAATTTTATTGAAAATCAACTGAGCTATAGCCCACAAGTTTTTGGGCGGCTAAAATCTAAAATGCTCCGATTACGATGGTTGATGCCTCTATCAATAGGTTTCGGGACGTGTAATTGCTGTGACAATTTGCATTTTGGTTGCTCGATTATTTCTAAACATTTCTTAGAAAATTCAATTTTATTGAAAATCAACTGTGCTATAGCCCACAAGTTTTTGGGCGGCTAAAATCTAAAATGCTCCGATTACGATGGTTGATACGTCTATCCATAGGTTTTGGGACCTGTAATTGCTGTGACAATTTGCATTTTGATTGCTCAATTATTTCTAAACATTTCTTAGAAAATTCAATTTTATTGAAAATGAACTGTGCTATAGCCCACAAGTTTTTGGGCGGCTAAAATCTAAAATGCTCCGATTACGATGGTTGATGCCTCTATCAATAGGTTTCGGGACGTGTAATTGCTGTGACAATTTGCATTTTGGTTGCTCGATTATTTCTAAACATTTCTTAGAAAATTCAATTTTATTGAAAATGAACTGAGCTATAGCCCACAAGTTTTTGAGCGGCTAAAATCTAAAATGCTCCGATTACGATGGTTGATACCTCTATCCATAGGTTTTGGGACCTGTAATTGCTGTGACAATTTGCATTTTGATTGCTCAATTATTTCTAAACATTTCTTAGAAAATTCAATTTTATTGAAAATCAACTGTGCTATAGCCCACAAGTTTTTGGGCGGCTAAAATCTAAAATGCTCCGTTTACGATGGTTGATACCTCTATCCATAGGTTTTGGGACCTGTAATTGCTGTGACAATTTGCATTTTGATTGCTCAATTATTTCTAAACATTTCTTAGAAAATTCAATTTTATTGAAAATGAACTGTGCTATAGCCCACAAGTTTTTGGGCGGCTAAAATCTAAAATGCTCCGATTACGATGGTTGATGCCTCTATCAATAGGTTTCGGGACGTGTAATTGCTGTGACAATTTGCATTTTGATTGCTCGATTATTTCTAAACATTTCTTAGAAAATTCAATTTTATTGAAAATCAACTGAGCTATAGCCCACAAGTTTTTGAGCGGCTAAAATCTAAAATGCTCCGATTACGATGGTTGATACCTCTATCCATAGGTTTTGGGACCTGTAATTGCTGTGACAATTTGTATTTTGATTGCTCAATTATTTCTAAACATTTCTTAGAAAATTCAATTTTATTGAAAATCAACTGTGCTATAGCCCACAAGTTTTTGGGCGGCTAAAATCTAAAATGCTCCGATTACGATGGTTGATGCCTCTATCAATAGGTTTCGGGACGTGTAATTGCTGTGACAATTTGCATTTTGATTGCTCGATTATTTCTAAACATTTCTTAGAAAATTCAATTTTATTGAAAATCAACTGTGCTATAGCCCACAAGTTTTTGGGCGGCTAAAATCTAAAATGCTCCGATTACGATGGTTGATGCCTCTATCAATAGGTTTCGGGACGTGTAATTGCTGTGACAATTTGCATTTTGATTGCTCGATTATTTCTAAACATTTCTTAGAAAATTCAATTTTATTGAAAATCAACTGAGCTATAGCCCACAAGTTTTTGAGCGGCTAAAATCTAAAATGCTCCGATTACGATGGTTGATACCTCTATCCATAGGTTTTGGGACCTGTAATTGCTGTGACAATTTGCATTTTGATTGCTCAATTATTTCTAAACATTTCTTAGAAAATTCAATTTTATTGAAAATCAACTGTGCTATAGCCCACAAGTTTTTGGGCGGCTAAAATCTAAAATGCTCCGATTACGATGGTTGATGCCTCTATCAATAGGTTTCGGGACGTGTAATTGCTGTGACAATTTGCATTTTGATTGCTCGATTATTTCTAAACATTTCTTAGAAAATTCAATTTTATTGAAAATGAACTGAGCTATAGCCCACAAGTTTTTGAGCGGCTAAAATCTAAAATGCTCCGATTACGATGGTTGATACCTCTATCCATAGGTTTTGGGACCTGTAATTGCTGTGACAATTTGCATTTTGATTGCTCAATTATTTCTAAACATTTCTTAGAAAATTCAATTTTATTGAAAATCAACTGAGCTATAGCCCACAAGTTTTTGGGCGGCTAAAATCTAAAATGCTCCGATTACGATGGTTGATACCTCTATCCATAGGTTTTGGGACCTGTAATTGCTGTGACAATTTGCATTTTGATTGCTCAATTATTTCTAAACATTTCTTAGAAAATTCAATTTTATTGAAATCAACTGTGCTATAGCCCACAAGTTTTTGGGCGGCTAAAATCTAAAATGCTCCGATTACGATGGTTGATGCCTCTATCAATAGGTTTCGGGACGTGTAATTGCTGTGACAATTTGCATTTTGATTGCTCGATTATTTCTAAACATTTCTTAGAAAATTCAATTTTATTGAAAATCAACTGTGCTATAGCCCACAAGTTTTTGGGCGGCTAAAATCTAAAATGCTCCGATTACGATGGTTGATACCTCTATTCATAGGTTTTGGGACCTGTAATTGCTGTGACAATTTGCATTTTGATTGCTCAATTATTTCTAAACATTTCTTAGAAAATTCAATTTTATTGAAAATCAACTGAGCTATAGCCCACAAGTTTTTGGGCGGCTAAAATCTAAAATGCTCCGATTACGATGGTTGATGCCTCTATCAATAGGTTTCGGGACCTGTAATTGCTGTGACAACATTTCTTAGAAAATTCAATTTGATTGAAAATCAACTGTGCTATAGCCCACAAGTTTTTGGGCGGCTAAAATCTAAAATGCTCCGATTACGATGGTTGATGCCTCTATCAATAGGTTTCGGGACCTGTAATTGCTGTGACAATTTGCATTTTGATTGCTCAATTATTTCTAAACATTTCTTAGGAAATTCAATTTGATTGAAAATCAACTGTGCTATAGCCCACAAGTTTTTGGGCGGCTGAAATCTAAAATGTTCCGATTACGATGGTTGATGCCTCTATCAATAGGTTTCGGGAAGTGTAATTGCTGTGACAATTTGCATTTTGATTGCTCGATTATTTCTAAACATTTCTTAGAAAATTCAATTTTATTGAAAATCAACTGTGCTATAGCCCACAAGTTTTTGGGCGGCTAAAATCTAAAATGCTCCGATTACGATGGTTGATACCTCTATCCATAGGTTTTGGGACCTGTAATTGCTGTGACAATTTGCATTTTGATTGCTCAATTATTTCTAAACATTTCTTCGAAAATTCATTTTTATTGAAAATCAACTGTGCTATAGCCCACAAGTTTTTGGGCGGCTAAAATCTAAAATGCTCCGATTACGATGGTTGATACCTCTATCCATAGGTTTTGGGACCTATAATTGCTGTGACAATTTGCATTTTGATTGCTCAATTATTTCTAAACATTTCTTAGAAAATTCAATTTTATTGAAAATCAACTGTGCTATAGCCCACAAGTTTTTGGGCGGCTAAAATCTAAAATGCTCCGATTACGATGGTTGATACCTCTATCCATAGGTTTTGGGACCTATAATTGCTGTGACAATTTGCATTTTGATTGCTCAATTATTTCTAAACATTTCTTAGAAAATTCAATTTTATTGAAAATCAACTGTGCTATAGCCCACAAGTTTTTGGGCGGCTAAAATCTAAAATGCTCCGATTACGATGGTTGATGCCTCTATCAATAGGTTTCGGGACCTGTAATTGCTGTGACAATTTGCATTTTGATTGCTCAATTATTTCTAAACATTTCTTAGAAAATTCAATTTGATTGAAAATCAACTGTGCTATAGCCCACAAGTTTTTGGGCGGCTGAAATCTAAAATGTTCCGATTATACGATGGTTGATGCCTCTATCAATAGGTTTCGGGAAGTGTAATTGCTGTGACAATTTGCATTTTGATTGCTCGATTATTTCTAAACATTTCTTAGAAAATTCAATTTTATTGAAAATCAACTGAGCTATAGCCCACAAGTTTTTGAGCGGCTAAAATCTAAAATGCTCCGATTATGATGGTTGATACCTCTATCCATAGGTTTTGGGACCTGTAATTGCTGTGACAATTTGCATTTTGATTGCTCAATTATTTCTAAACATTTCTTAGAAAATTCAATTTTATTGAAAATCAACTGTGCTATAGCCCACAAGTTTTTGGGCGGCTAAAATCTAAAATGCTCCGATTACGATGGTTGATGCCTCTATCAATAGGTTTCGGGACGTGTAATTGCTGTGACAATTTGCATTTTGATTGCTCGATTATTTCTAAACATTTCTTAGAAAATTCAATTTTATTGAAAATCAACTGAGCTATAGCCCACAAGTTTTTGGGCGGCTAAAATCTAAAATGCTCCGATTACGATGGTTGATGCCTCTATCAATAGGTTTCGGGACGTGTAATTGCTGTGACAATTTGCATTTTGATTGCTCGATTATTTCTAAACATTTCTTAGAAAATTCAATTTTATTGAAAATGAACTGAGCTATAGCCCACAAGTTTTTGAGCGGCTAAAATCTAAAATGCTCCGATTACGATGGTTGATACCTCTATCCATAGGTTTTGGGACCTGTAATTGCTGTGACAATTTGCATTTTGATTGCTCAATTATTTCTAAACATTTCTTAGAGAATTCAATTTTATTGAAAATCAACTGTGCTATAGCCCACAAGTTTTTGGGCGGCTAAAATCTAAAATGCTCCGATTACGATGGTTGATACCTCTATCCATAGGTTTTGGGACCTGTAATTGCTGTGACAATTTGCATTTTGATTGCTCAATTATTTCTAAACATTTCTTAGAGAATTCAATTTTATTGAAAATCAACTGTGCTATAGCCCACAAGTTTTTGGGCGGCTAAAATCTAAAATGCTCCGATTACGATGGTTGATGCCTCTATCAATAGGTTTCGGGACGTGTAATTGCTGTGACAATTTGCATTTTGATTGCTCAATTATTTCTAAACATTTCTTAGAAAATTCAATTTTATTGAAAATCAACTGTGCTATAGCCCACAAGTTTTTGGGCGGCTAAAATCTAAAATGCTCCGATTACGATGGTTGATACCTCTATCCATAGGTTTTGGGACCTGTAATTGCTGTGACAATTTGCATTTTGATTGCTCAATTATTTCTAAACATTTCTTAGAGAATTCAATTTTATTGAAAATCAACTGTGCTATAGCCCACAAGTTTTTGGGCGGCTAAAATCTAAAATGCTCCGATTACGATGGTTGATGCCTCTATCAATAGGTTTCGGGACGTGTAATTGCTGTGACAATTTGCATTTTGATTGCTCGATTATTTCTAAACATTTCTTAGAAAATTCAATTTTATTGAAAATCAACTGTGCTATAGCCCACAAGTTTTTGGGCGGCTAAAATCTAAAATGCTCCGATTACGATGGTTGATACCTCTATCCATAGGTTTTGGGACCTGTAATTGCTGTGACAATTTGCATTTTGATTGCTCAATTATTTCTAAACATTTCTTAGAAAATTCAATTTTATTGAAAATGAACTGTGCTATAGCCCACAAGTTTTTGGGCGGCTAAAATCTAAAATGCTCCGATTACGATGGTTGATGCCTCTATCAATAGGTTTCGGGACGTGTAATTGCTGTGACAATTTGCATTTTGATTGCTCGATTATTTCTAAACATTTCTTAGAAAATTCAATTTTATTGAAAATCAACTGAGCTATAGCCCACAAGTTTTTGGGCGGCTAAAATCTAAAATGCTCCGATTACGATGGTTGATGCCTCTATCAATAGGTTTCGGGACGTGTAATTGCTGTGACAATTTGCATTTTGATTGGTCGATTATTTCTAAACATTTCTTAGAAAATTCAATTTTATTGAAAATGAACTGAGCTATAGCCCACAAGTTTTTGAGCGGCTAAAATCTAAAATGCTCCGATTACGATGGTTGATACCTCTATCCATAGGTTTTGGGACCTATAATTGCTGTGACAATTTGCATTTTGATTGCTCAATTATTTCTAAACATTTCTTAGAAAATTCAATTTTATTGAAAATCAACTGTGCTATAGCCCACAAGTTTTTGGGCGGCTAAAATCTAAAATGCTCCGATTACGATGGTTGATACCTCTATCCATAGGTTTTGGGACCTATAATTGCTGTGACAATTTGCATTTTGATTGCTCAATTATTTCTAAACATTTCTTAGAAAATTCAATTTTATTGAAAATCAACTGTGCTATAGCCCACAAGTTTTTGGGCGGCTAAAATCTAAAATGCTCCGATTACGATGGTTGATACCTCTATCCATAGGTTTTGGGACCTGTAATTGCTGTGACAATTTGCATTTTGATTGCTCAATTATTTCTAAACATTTCTTCGAAAATTCAATTTTATTGAAAATCAACTGTGCTATAGCCCACAAGTTTTTGGGCGGCTAAAATCAAAAATGCTCCGATTACGATGGTTGATACCTCTATCCATAGGTTTTGGGACCTGTAATTGCTGTGACAATTTGCATTTTGATTGCTCAATTATTTCTAAACATTTCTTAGAAAATTCAATTTTATTGAAAATCAACTGTGCTATAGCCCACAAGTTTTTGGGCGGCTAAAATCTAAAATGCTCCGATTACGATGGTTGATACCTCTATCCATAGGTTTTGGGACCTGTAATTGCTGTGACAATTTGCATTTTGATTGCTCAATTATTTCTAAACATTTCTTAGAAAATTCAATTTTATTGAAAATGAACTGAGCTATAGCCCACAAGTTTTTGGGCGGCTAAAATCTAAAATGCTCCGATTACGATGGTTGATACCTCTATCCATAGGTTTTGGGACCTGTAATTGCTGTGACAATTTGCATTTTGATTGCTCAATTATTTCTAAACATTTCTTAGAGAATTCAATTTTATTGAAAATCAACTGTGCTATAGCCCACAAGTTTTTGGGCGGCTAAAATCTAAAATGCTCCGATTACGATGGTTGATGCCTCTATCAATAGGTTTCGGGACGTGTAATTGCTGTGACAATTTGCATTTTGATTGCTCGATTATTTCTAAACATTTCTTAGAAAATTCAATTTTATTGAAAATCAACTGTGCTATAGCCCACAAGTTTTTGGGCGGCTAAAATCTAAAATGCTCCGATTACGATGGTTGATACCTCTATCCATAGGTTTTGGGACCTGTAATTGCTGTGACAATTTGCATTTTGATTGCTTAATTATTTCTAAACATTTCTTAGAAAATTCAATTTTATTGAAAATCAACTGTGCTATAGCCCACAAGTTTTTGGGCGGCTAAAATCTAAAATGCTCCGATTACGATGATTGATGCCTCTATCAATAGGTTTCGGGACCTGTAATTGCTGTGACAATTTGCATTTTGATTGCTCAATTATTTCTAAACATTTCTTAGAAAATTCAATTTGATTGAAAATCAACTGTGCTATAGCCCACAAGTTTTTGGGCGGCTGAAATCTAAAATGTTCCGATTACGATGGTTGATGCCTCTATCAATAGGTTTCGGGAAGTGTAATTGCTGTGACAATTTGCATTTTGATTGCTCGATTATTTCTAAACATTTCTTAGAAAATTCAATTTTATTGAAAATCAACTGTGCTATAGCCCACAAGTTTTTGGGCGGCTAAAATCTAAAATGCTCCGATTACGATGGTTGATACCTCTATCCATAGGTTTTGGGACCTATAATTGCTGTGACAATTTGCATTTTGATTGCTCAATTATTTCTAAACATTTCTTAGAAAATTCAATTTTATTGAAAATCAACTGTGCTATAGCCCACAAGTTTTTGGGCGGCTAAAATCTAAAATGCTCCGATTACGATGGTTGATACCTCTATCCATAGGTTTTGGGACCTGTAATTGCTGTGACAATTTGCATTTTGATTGCTCAATTATTTCTAAACATTTCTTCGAAAATTCAATTTTATTGAAAATCAACTGAGCTATAGCCCACAAGTTTTTGAGCGGCTAAAATCTAAAATGCTCCGATTACGATGGTTGATACCTCTATCCATAGGTTTTGGGACCTGTAATTGCTGTGACAATTTGCATTTTGATTGCTCAATTATTTCTAAACATTTCTTAGAAAATTCAATTTTATTGAAAATCAACTGTGCTATAGCCCACAAGTTTTTGGGCGGCTAAAATCTAAAATGCTCCGATTACGATGGTTGATGCCTCTATCAATAGGTTTCGGGACCTGTAATTGCTGTGACAATTTGCATTTTGATTGCTCAATTATTTCTAAACATTTCTTAGAAAATTCAATTTGATTGAAAATCAACTGTGCTATAGCCCACAAGTTTTTGGGCGGCTAAAATCTAAAATGCTCCGATTACGATGGTTGATACCTCTATCCATAGGTTTTGGGACCTATAATTGCTGTGACAATTTGCATTTTGATTGCTCAATTAGTTCTAAACATTTCTTAGAAAATTCAATTTTATTGAAAATCAACTGTGCTATAGCCCACAAGTTTTTGGGCGGCTAAAATCTAAAATGCTCCGATTACGATGGTTGATACCTCTATCCATAGGTTTTGGGACCTGTAATTGCTGTGACAATTTGCATTTTGATTGCTCAATTATTTCTAAACATTTCTTAGAAAATTCAATTTTATTGAAAATGAACTGTGCTATAGCCCACAAGTTTTTGGGCGGCTAAAATCTAAAATGCTCCGATTACGATGGTTGATGCCTCTATCAATAGGTTTCGGGACCTGTAATTGCTGTGACAATTTGCATTTTGATTGCTCAATTATTTCTAAACATTTCTTAGAAAATTCAATTTGATTGAAAATCAACTGTGCTATAGCCCACAAGTTTTTGGGCGGCTAAAATCTAAAATGCTCCGATTACGATGGTTGATGCCTCTATCAATAGGTTTCGGGAAGTGTAATTGCTGTGACAATTTGCATTTTGATTGCTCGATTATTTCTAAACATTTCTTAGAAAATTCAATTTTATTGAAAATCAACTGTGCTATAGCGCACAAGTTTTTGGGCGGCTAAAATCTAAAATGCTCCGATTACGATGGTTGATACCTCTATCCATAGGTTTTGGGACCTGTAATTGCTGTGACAATTTGCATTTTGATTGCTCAATTATTTCTAAACATTTCTTAGAAAATTCAATTTTATTGAAAATCAACTGTGCTATAGCCCACAAGTTTTTGGGCGGCTAAAATCTAAAATGCTCCGATTACGATGGTTGATACCTCTATCCATAGGTTTTGGGACCTATAATTGTTGTGACAATTTGCATTTTGATTGCTCAATTATTTCTAAACATTTCTTAGAAAATTCAATTTTATTGAAAATCAACTGTGCTATAGCCCACAAGTTTTTGGGCGGCTAAAATCTAAAATGCTCCGATTACGATGGTTGATGCCGCTATCAATAGGTTTCGGGACCTGTAATTGCTGTGACAATTTGCATTTTGATTGCTCAATTATTTCTAAACATTTCTTTGAAAATTCAATTTGATTGAAAATCAACTGTGCTATAGCCCACAAGTTTTTGGGCGGCTGAAATCTAAAATGTTCCGATTACGATGGTTGATGCCTCTATCAATAGGTTTCGGGAAGTGTAATTGCTGTGACAATTTGCATTTTGATTGCTCGATTATTTCTAAACATTTCTTAGAAAATTCAATTTTATTGAAAATCAACTGAGCTATAGCCCACAAGTTTTTGAGCGGCTAAAATCTAAAATGCTCCGATTACGATGGTTGATACCTCTATCCATAGGTTTTGGGACCTGTAATTGCTGTGACAATTTGCATTTTGATTGCTCAATTATTTCTAAACATTTCTTAGAAAATTCAATTTTATTGAAAATCAACTGTGCTATAGCCCACAAGTTTTTGGGCGGCTAAAATCTAAAATGCTCCGATTACGATGGTTGATGCCTCTATCAATAGGTTTCGGGACCTGTAATTGCTGTGACAATTTGCATTTTGATTGCTCAATTATTTCTAAACATTTCTTAGAAAATTCAATTTGATTGAAAATCAACTGTGCTATAGCCCACAAGTTTTTGGGCGGCTGAAATCTAAAATGTTCCGATTACGATGGTTGATGCCTCTATCAATAGGTTTCGGGAAGTGTAATTGCTGTGACAATTTGCATTTTGATTGCTCGATTATTTCTAAACATTTCTTAGAAAATTCAATTTTATTGAAAATCAACTGAGCTATAGCCCACAAGTTTTTGAGCGGCTAAAATCTAAAATGCTCCGATTACGATGGTTGATACCTCTATCCATAGGTTTTGGGACCTGTAATTGCTGTGACAATTTGCATTTTAATTGCTCAATTATTTCTAAACATTTCTTAGAAAATTCAATTTTATTGAAAATCAACTGTGCTATAGCCCACAAGTTTTTGGGCGGCTAAAATCTAAAATGCTCCGATTACGATGGTTGATGCCTCTATCAATAGGTTTCGGGACCTGTAATTGCTGTGACAATTTGCATTTTGATTGCTCAATTATTTCTAAACATTTCTTAGAAAATTCAATTTGATTGAAAATCAACTGTGCTATAGCCCACAAGTTTTTGGGCGGCTAAAATCTAAAATGCTCCGATTACGATGGTTGATACCTCTATCCATAGGTTTCGGGACCTATAATTGCTGTGACAATTTGCATTTTGATTGCTCAATTAGTTCTAAACATTTCTTAGAAAATTCAATTTTATTGAAAATCAACTGTGCTATAGCCCACAAGTTTTTGGGCGGCTAAAATCTAAAATGCTCCGATTACGATGGTTGATACCTCTATCCATAGGTTTTGGGACCTGTAATTGCTGTGACAATTTGCATTTTGATTGCTCAATTATTTCTAAACATTTCTTAGAAAATTCAATTTTATTGAAAATCAACTGTGCTATAGCCCACAAGTTTTTGGGCGGCTAAAATCTAAAATGCTCCGATTACGATGGTTGATGCCTCTATCAATAGGTTTCGGGACGTGTAATTGCTGTGACAATTTGCATTTAGATTGCTCGATCATTTCTAAACATTTCTTAGAAAATTCAATTTTATTGAAAATCAACTGTGCTATAGCCCACAAGTTTTTGGGCGGCTAAAATCTAAAATGCTCCGATTACGATGGTTGATACCTCTATCCATAGGTTTTGGGACCTGTAATTGCTGTGACAATTTGCATTTTGATTGCTCAATTATTTCTAAACATTTCTTAGAAAATTCAATTTTATTGAAAATCAACTGTGCTATAGCCCACATGTTTTTGAGCGGCTAAAATCTAAAATGCTCCGATTACGATGGTTGATACCTCTATCCATAGGTTTTGGGACCTATAATTGCTGTGACAATTTGCATTTTGATTGCTCAATTATTTCTAAACATTTCTTAGAAAATTCAATTTTATTGAAAATCAACTGTGCTATAGCCCACAAGTTTTTGGGCGGCTAAAATCTAAAATGCTCCGATTACGATGGTTGATACCTCTATCCATAGGTTTTGGGACCTATAGTTGCTGTGACAATTTGCATTTTGATTGCTCAATTATTTCTAAACATTTCTTAGAAAATTCAATTTTATTGAAAATCAACTGTGCTATAGCCCACAAGTTTTTGGGCGGCTAAAATCAAAAATGCTCCGATTACGATGGTTGATACCTCTATCCATAGGTTTTGGGACCTGTAATTGCTGTGACAATTTGCATTTTGATTGCTCAATTATTTCTAAACATTTCTTAGAAAATTCAATTTTATTGAAAATCAACTGTGCTATAGCCCACAAATTTTTGGGCGGCTAAAATCAAAAATGCTCCGATTACGATGGTTGATACCTCTATCCATAGGTTTTGGGACCTATAATTGCTGTGACAATTTGCATTTTGATTGCTCAATTATTTCTAAACATTTCTTAGAAAATTCAATTTTATTGAAAATCAACTGTGCTATAGCCCACAAGTTTTTGGGCGGCTAAAATCAAAAATGCTCCGATTACGATGGTTGATACCTCTATCCATAGGTTTTGGGACCTGTAATTGCTGTGACAATTTGCATTTTGATTGCTCAATTATTTCTAAACATTTCTTAGAAAATTCAATTTTATTGAAAATCAACTGTGCTATAGCCCACAAGTTTTTGGGCGGCTAAAATCTAAAATGCTCCGATTACGATGGTTGATACCTCTATCCATAGGTTTTGGGACCTATAATTGCTATGACAATTTGCATTTTGATTGTTCAATTATTTCTAAACATTTCTTAGAAAATTCAATTTTATTGAAAATCAACTGTGCTATAGCCCACAAGTTTTTGGGCGGCTAAAATCTAAAATGCTCCGATTACGATGGTTGATACCTCTATCCATAGGTTTTGGGACCTGTAATTGCTGTGACAATTTGCATTTTGATTGCTCAATTATTTCTAAACATTTCTTAGAAAATTCAATTTTATTGAAAATCAACTGTGCTATAGCCCACAAGTTTTTGGGCGGCTAAAATCTAAAATGCTCCGATTACGATGGTTGATGCCTCTATCCATAGGTTTCGGGAAGTGTAATTGCTGTGACAATTTGCATTTTGATTGCTCAATTATTTCTAAACATTTCTTAGAAAATTCAATTTTATTGAAAATCAACTGTGCTATAGCCCACAAGTTTTTGGGCGGCTAAAATCTAAAATGCTCCGATTACGATGGTTGATACCTCTATCCATAGGTTTTGGGACCTATAATTGCTGTGACAATTTGCATTTTGATTGCTCAATTATTTCTAAACATTTCTTAGAAAATTCAATTTTATTGAAAATCAACTGTGCTATAGCCCACAAGTTTTTGGGCGGCTAAAATCTAAAATGCTCCGATTACGATGGTTGATACCTCTATCCATAGGTTTTGGGACCTATAATTGCTGTGACAATTTGCATTTTGATTGCTCAATTATTTCTAAACATTTCTTAGAAAATTCAATTTTATTGAAAATCAACTGTGCTATAGCCCACAAGTTTTTGGGCGGCTAAAATCTAAAATGCTCCGATTACGATGGTTGATACCTCTATCCATAGGTTTTGGGACCTGTAATTGCTGTGACAATTTGCATTTTGATTGCTCAATTATTTCTAAACATTTCTTAGAAAATTCAATTTTATTGAAAATCAACTGTGCTATAGCCCACAAGTTTTTGGGCGGCTAAAATCTAAAATGCTCCGATTACGATGGTTGATACCTCTATCCATAGGTTTTGGGACCTATAATTGCTGTGACAATTTGCATTTTGATTGCTCAATTATTTCTAAACATTTCTTAGAAAATTCAATTTTATTGAAAATCAACTGTGCTATAGCCCACAAGTTTTTGGGCGGCTAAAATCAAAAATGCTCCGATTACGATGGTTGATACCTCTATCCATAGGTTTTGGGACCTATAATTGCTGTGACAATTTGCATTTTGATTGCTCAATTATTTCTAAACATTTCTTAGAAAATTCAATTTTATTGAAAATCAACTGTGCTATAGCCCACAAGTTTTTGGGCGGCTAAAATCTAAAATGCTCCGATTACGATGGTTGATACCTCTATCCATAGGTTTTGGGACCTATAATTGCTGTGACAATTTGCATTTTGATTGCTCAATTATTTCTAAACATTTCTTAGAAAATTCAATTTTATTGAAAATCAATTGTGTTATAAGCCCACAAGTTTTTGGGCGGCTAAAATCAAAAATGCTCCGATTACGATGGTTGATACCTCTATCCATAGGTTTTGGGACCTATAATTGCTGTGACAATTTGCATTTTGATTGCTCAATTATTTCTAAACATTTCTTCGAAAATTCAATTTTATTGAAAATCAACTGTGCTATAGCCCACAAGTTTTTGGGCGGCTAAAATCTAAAATGCTCCGATTACGATGGTTGATACCTCTATCCATAGGTTTTGGGACCTATAATTGCTGTGACAATTTGCATTTTGATTGCTCAATTATTTCTAAACATTTCTTAGAAAATTCAATTTTATTGAAAATCAACTGTGCTATAGCCCACAAGTTTTTGGGCGGCTAAAATCTAAAATGCTCCGATTACGATGGTTGATACCTCTATCCATAGGTTTTGGGACCTGTAATTGCTGTGACAATTTGCATTTTGATTGCTCAATTATTTCTAAACATTTCTTAGAAAATTCAATTTTATTGAAAATCAACTGTGCTATAGCCCACAAGTTTTTGGGCGGCTAAAATCTAAAATGCTCCGATTACGATGGTTGATACCTCTATCCATAGGTTTTGGGACCTGTAATTGCTGTGACAATTTGCATTTTGATTGCTCAATTATTTCTAAACATTTCTTAGAAAATTCAATTTTATTGAAAATCAACTGTGCTATAGCCCACAAGTTTTTGGGCGGCTAAAATCTAAAATGCTCCGATTACGATGGTTGATACCTCTATCCATAGGTTTTGGGACCTGTAATTGCTGTGACAATTTGCATTTTGATTGCTCAATTATTTCTAAACATTTCTTAGAAAATTCAATTTTATTGAAAATCAACTGTGCTATAGCCCACAAGTTTTTGGGCGGCTAAAATCTAAAATGCTCCGATTACGATGGTTGATACCTCTATCCATAGGTTTTGGGACCTGTAATTGCTGTGACAATTTGCATTTTGATTGCTCAATTATTTCTAAACATTTCTTAGAAAATTCAATTTGATTGAAAATCAACTGTGCTATAGCCCACAAGTTTTTGGGCGGCTAAAATCAAAAATGCTCCGATTACGATGGTTGATACCTCTATCCATAGGTTTTGGGACCTGTAATTGCTGTGACAATTTGCATTTTGATTGCTCAATTATTTCTAAACATTTCTTAGAAAATTCAATTTTATTGAAAATCAACTGTGCTATAAGCCCACAAGTTTTTGGGCGGCTAAAATCTAAAATGCTCCGATTACGATGGTTGATACCTCTATCCATAGGTTTTGGGACCTATAATTGCTGTGACAATTTGCATTTGATTGCTCAATTATTTCTAAACATTTCTTCGAAAATTCAATTTTATTGAAAATCAACTGTGCTATAGCCCACAAGTTTTTGGGCGGCTAAAATCTAAAATGCTCCGATTACGATGGTTGATACCTCTATCCATAGGTTTTGGGACCTATAATTGCTGTGACAATTTGCATTTTGATTGCTCAATTATTTCTAAACATTTCTTAGAAAATTCAATTTTATTGAAAATCAACTGTGCTATAGCCCACAAGTTTTTGGGCGGCTAAAATCTAAAATGCTCCGATTACGATGGTTGATACCTCTATCCATAGGTTTTGGGACCTGTAATTGCTGTGACAATTTGCATTTTGATTGCTCAATTATTTCTAAACATTTCTTAGAAAATTCAATTTTATTGAAAATCAACTGTGCTATAGCCCACAAGTTTTTGGGCGGCTAAAATCTAAAATGCTCCGATTACGATGGTTGATACCTCTATCCATAGGTTTTGGGACCTGTAATTGCTGTGACAATTTGCATTTTGATTGCTCAATTATTTCTAAACATTTCTTAGAAAATTCAATTTTATTGAAAATCAACTGTGCTATAGCCCACAAGTTTTTGGGCGGCTAAAATCTAAAATGCTCCGATTACGATGGTTGATACCTCTATCCATAGGTTTTGGGACCTGTAATTGCTGTGACAATTTGCATTTTGATTGCTCAATTATTTCTAAACATTTCTTAGAAAATTCAATTTTATTGAAAATCAACTGTGCTATAGCCCACAAGTTTTTGGGCGGCTAAAATCTAAAATGCTCCGATTACGATGGTTGATACCTCTATCCATAGGTTTTGGGACCTGTAATTGCTGTGACAATTTGCATTTTGATTGCTCAATTATTTCTTAACATTTCTTAGAAAATTCAATTTTATTGAAAATCAACTGTGCTATAGCCCACAAGTTTTTGGGCGGCTAAAATCTAAAATGCTCCGATTACGATGGTTGATGCCTCTATCAATAGGTTTCGGGACGTTTAATTGCTGTGACAATTTGCATTTTGATTGCTCGATTATTTCTAAACATTTCTTAGAAAATTCAATTTTATTGAAAATCAACTGTGCTATAGCCCACAAGTTTTTGGGCGGCTAAAATCTAAAATGCTCCGATTACGATGGTTGATACCTCTATCCATAGGTTTTGGGACCTGTAATTGCTGTGACAATTTGCATTTTGATTGCTCAATTATTTCTAAACATTTCTTAGAAATTTCAATTTTATTGAAAATCAACTGTGCTATAGCCCACAAGTTTTTGGGCGGCTAAAATCTAAAATGCTCCGATTACGATGGTTGATACCTCTATCCATAGGTTTTGGGACCTATAATTGCTGTGACAATTTGCATTTTGATTGCTCAATTATTTCTAAACATTTCTTAGAAAATTCAATTTTATTGAAAATCAACTGTGCTATAGCCCACAAGTTTTTGGGCGGCTAAAATCTAAAATGCTCCGATTACGATGGTTGATACCTCTATCCATAGGTTTTGGGACCTATAATTGCTGTGACAATTTGCATTTTGATTGCTCAATTATTTCTAAACATTTCTTAGAAAATTCAATTTTATTGAAAATCAACTGTGCTATAGCCCACAAGTTTTTGGGCGGCTAAAATCTAAAATGCTCCGATTACGATGGTTGATACCTCTATCCATAGGTTTTTGGACCTATAATTGCTGTGACAATTTGCATTTTGATTGCTCAATTATTTCTAAACATTTCTTAGAAAATTCAATTTTATTGAAAATCAACTGTGCTATAGCCCACAAGTTTTTGGGCGGCTAAAATCTAAAATGCTCCGATTACGATGGTTGATACCTCTATCCATAGGTTTTGGGACCTGTAATTGCTGTGACAATTTGCATTTTGATTGCTCAATTATTTCTAAACATTTCTTCGAAAATTCAATTTTATTGAAAATCAACTGTGCTATAGCCCACAAGTTTTTGGGCGGCTAAAATCTAAAATGCTCCGATTACGATGGTTGATACCTCTATCCATAGGTTTTGGGACCTGTAATTGCTGTGACAATTTGCATTTTGATTGCTCAATTATTTCTAAACATTTCTAAGAAAATTCAATTTTATTGAAAATCAACTGTGCTATAGCCCACAAGTTTTTGGGCGGCTAAAATCAAAAATGCTCCGATTACGATGGTTGATACCTCTATCCATAGGTTTTGGGACCTGTAATTGCTGTGACAATTTGCATTTTGATTGCTCAATTATTTCTAAACATTTCTTAGAAAATTCAATTTTATTGAAAATCAACTGTGCTATAGCCCACAAGTTTTTGGGCGGCTAAAATCTAAAATGCTCCGATTACGATGGTTGATACCTCTATCCATAGGTTTTGGGACCTGTAATTGCTGTGACAATTTGCATTTTGATTGCTCAATTATTTCTAAACATTTCTTAGAAAATTCAATTTTATTGAAAATCAACTGTGCTATAGCCCACAAGTTTTTGGGCGGCTAAAATCTAAAATGCTCCGATTACGATGGTTGATACCTCTATCCATAGGTTTTGGGACCTATAATTGCTGTGACAATTTGCATTTTGATTGCTCAATTATTTCTAAACATTTCTTAGAAAATTCAATTTTATTGAAAATCAACTGTGCTATAGCCCACAAGTTTTTGGGCGGCTAAAATCTAAAATGCTCCGATTACGATGGTTGATACCTCTATCCATAGGTTTTGGGACCTGTAATTGCTGTGACAATTTGCATTTTGATTGCTCAATTATTTCTAAACATTTCTTAGAAAATTCAATTTTATTGAAAATCAACTGTGCTATAGCCCACAAGTTTTTGGGCGGCTAAAATCTAAAATGCTCCGATTACAATGGTTGATACCTCTATCAATAGGTTTTGGGACCTGTAATTGCTGTGACAATTTGCATTTTGATTGCTCAATTATTTCTAAACATTTCTTAGAAAATTCAATTTTATTGAAAATCAACTGTGCTATAGCCCACAAGTTTTTGGGCGGCTAAAATCTAAAATGCTCCGATTACGATGGTTGATACCTCTATCCATAGGTTTTGGGACCTATAATTGCTGTGACAATTTGCATTTTGATTGCTCAATTATTTCTAAACATTTCTTAGAAAATTCAATTTTATTGAAAATCAACTGTGCTATAGCCCACAAGTTTTTGGGCGGCTAAAATCTAAAATGCTCCGATTACGATGGTTGATACCTCTATCCATAGGTTTTGGGACCTGTAATTACTGTGACAATTTGCATTTTGATTGCTCAATTATTTCTAAACATTTCTTAGAAAATTCAATTTTATTGAAAATCAACTGTGCTATAGCCCACAAGTTTTTGGGCGGCTAAAATCTAAAATGCTCCGATTACGATGGTTGATGCCTCTATCAATAGGTTTCGGGACGTGTAATTGCTGTGACAATTTGCATTTTGATTGCTCGATTATTTCTAAACATTTCTTAGAAAATTCAATTTTATTTAAAATCAACTGTGCTATAGCCCACAAGTTTTTGGGCGGCTAAAATCTAAAATGTTCCGATTACGATGGTTGATGCCTCTATCAATAGGTTTTGGGACGTGTAATTGCTGTGACAATTTGCATTTTGATTGCTCGATTATTTCTAAACATTTCTTAGAAAATTCAATTTTATTGAAAATCAACTGTGCTATAGCCCACAAGTTTTTGGGCGGCTAAAATCTAAAATGCTCCGATTACGATGGTTGATACCTCTATCCATAGGTTTTGGGACCTATAATTGCTGTGACAATTTGCATTTTGATTGCTCAATTATTTCTAAACATTTCTTAGAAAATTCAATTTTATTGAAAATCAACTGTGCTATAGCCCACAAGTTTTTGGGCGGCTAAAATCTAAAATGCTCCGATTACGATGGTTGATACCTCTATCCATAGGTTTTGGGACCTATAATTGCTGTGACAATTTGCATTTTGATTGCTCAATTATTTCTAAACATTTCTTAGAAAATTCAATTTTATTGAAAATCAACTGTGCTATAGCCCACAAGTTTTTGGGCGGCTAAAATCAAAAATGCTCCGATTACGATGGTTGATACCTCTATCCATAGGTTTTGGGACCTGTAATTGCTGTGACAATTTGCATTTTGATTGCTCAATTATTTCTAAACATTTCTTAGAAAATTCAATTTTATTGAAAATCAACTGTGCTATAGCCCACAAGTTTTTGGGCGGCTAAAATCTAAAATGCTCCGATTACGATGGTTGGTACCTCTATCCATAGGTTTTGGGACCTGTAATTGCTATGACAATTTGCATTTTGATTGTTCAATTATTTCTAAACATTTCTTAGAAAATTCAATTTTATTGAAAATCAACTGTGCTATAGCCCACAAGTTTTTGGGCGGCTAAAATCTAAAATGCTCCGATTACGATGGTTGATACCTCTATCCATAGGTTTTAGGACCTGTAATTGCTGTGACAATTTGCATTTTGATTGCTCAATTATTTCTAAACATTTCTTAGAAAATTCAATTTTATTGAAAATCAACTGTGCTATAGCCCACAAGTTTTTGGGCGGCTAAAATCTAAAATGCTCCGATTACGATGGTTGATACCTCTATCCATAGGTTTTGGGACCTGTAATTGCTGTGACAATTTGCATTTTGATTGCTCAATTATTTCTAAACATTTCTTAGAAAATTCAATTTTATTGAAAATCAACTGTGCTATAGCCCACAAGTTTTTGGGCGGCTAAAATCTAAAATGCTCCGATTACGATGGTTGATACCTCTATCCATAGGTTTTGGGACCTATAATTGCTGTGACAATTTGCATTTTGATTGCTCAATTATTTCTAAACATTTCTTAGAAAATTCAATTTTATTGAAAATCAACTGTGCTATAGCCCACAAGTTTTTGGGCGGCTAAAATCTAAAATGCTCCGATTACGATGGTTGATACCTCTATCCATAGGTTTTGGGACCTGTAATTGCTGTGACAATTTGCATTTTGATTGCTCAATTATTTCTAAACATTTCTTAGAAAATTCAATTTTATTGAAAATCAACTGTGCTATAGCCCACAAGTTTTTGGGCGGCTAAAATCAAAAATGCTCCGATTACGATGGTTGATACCTCTATCCATAGGTTTTGGGACCTGTAATTGCTGTGACAATTTGCATTTTGATTGCTCAATTATTTCTAAACTTTTCTTAGAAAATTCAATTTTATTGAAAATCAACTGTGCTATAGCCCACAAGTTTTTGGGCGGCTAAAATCTAAAATGCTCCGATTACGATGGTTGATACCTCTATCCATAGGTTTTGGGACCTATAATTGCTGTGACAATTTGCATTTTGATTGCTCAATTATTTCTAAACATTTCTTAGAAAATTCAATTTTATTGAAAATCAACTGTGCTATAGCCCACAAGTTTTTGGGCGGCTAAAATCTAAAATGCTCCGATTACGATGGTTGATACCTCTATCCATAGGTTTTGGGACCTATAATTGCTGTGACAATTTGCATTTTGATTGCTCAATTATTTCTAAACATTTCTTAGAAAATTCAATTTTATTGAAAATCAACTGTGCTATAAGCCCACAAGTTTTTGGGCGGCTAAAATCAAAAATGCTCCGATTACGATGGTTGATACCTCTATCCATAGGTTTTGGGACCTGTAATTGCTGTGACAATTTGCATTTTGATTGCTCAATTATTTCTAAACATTTCTTAGAAAATTCAATTTTATTGAAAATCAACTGTGCTATAGCCCACAAGTTTTTGGGCGGCTAAAATCTAAAATGCTCCGATTACGATGGTTGATACCTCTATCCATAGGTTTTGGGACCTATAATTGCTGTGACAATTTGCATTTTGATTGCTCAATTATTTCTAAACATTTCTTAGAAAATTCAATTTTATTGAAAATCAACTGTGCTATAGCCCACAAGTTTTTGGGCGGCTAAAATCTAAAATGCTCCGATTACGATGGTTGATACCTCTATCCATAGGTTTTGGGACCTGTAATTGCTGTGACAATTTGCATTTTGATTGCTCAATTATTTCTAAACATTTCTTCGAAAATTCAATTTTATTGAAAATCAACTGTGCTATAGCCCACAAGTTTTTGGGCGGCTAAAATCTAAAATGCTCCGATTACGATGGTTGATACCTCTATCCATAGGTTTTGGGACCTGTAATTGCTGTGACAATTTGCATTTTGATTGCTCAATTATTTCTAAACATTTCTTAGAAAATTCAATTTTATTGAAAATCAACTGTGCTATAGCCCACAAGTTTTTGGGCGGCTAAAATCTAAAATGCTCCGATTACGATGGTTGATGCCTCTATCCATAGGTTTTGGGACCTATAATTGCTGTGACAATTTGCATTTTGATTGCTCAATTATTTCTAAACATTTCTTAGAAAATTCAATTTTATTGAAAATCAACTGTGCTATAGCCCACAAGTTTTTGGGCGGCTAAAATCTAAAATGCTCCGATTACGATGGTTGATACCTCTATTCATAGGTTTTGGGACCTGTAATTGCTGTGACAATTTGCATTTTGATTGCTCAATTATTTCTAAACATTTCTTAGAAAATTCAATTTTATTGAAAATCAACTGTGCTATAGCCCACAAGTTTTTGGGCGGCTAAAATCTAAAATGCTCCGATTACGATGGTTGATACCTCTATCCATAGGTTTTGGGACCTATAATTGCTGTGACAATTTGCATTTTGATTGCTCAATTATTTCTAAACATTTCTTAGAAAATTCAATTTTATTGAAAATCAACTGTGCTATAGCCCACAAGTTTTTGGGCGGCTAAAATCTAAAATGCTCCGATTACGATGGTTGATACCTCTATCCATAGGTTTTGGGACCTGTAATTGCTGTGACAATTTGCATTTTGATTGCTCAATTATTTCTAAACATTTCTTAGAAAATTCAATTTTATTGAAAATCAACTGTGCTATAGCCCACAAGTTTTTGGGCGGCTAAAATCTAAAATGCTCCGATTACGATGGTTGATACCTCTATCCATAGGTTTTGGGACCTGTAATTGCTGTGACAATTTGCATTTTGATTGCTCAATTATTTCTAAACATTTCTTAGAAAATTCAATTTTATTGAAAATCAACTGTGCTAGCCCACAAGTTTTTGGGCGGCTAAAATCTAAAATGCTCCGATTACGATGGTTGATACCTCTATCCATAGGTTTTGGGACCTATAATTGCTGTGACAATTTGCATTTTGATTGCTCAATTATTTCTAAACATTTCTTAGAAAATTCAATTTTATTGAAAATCAACTATGCTATAGCCCACAAGTTTTTGGGCGGCTAAAATCTAAAATGCTCCGATTACGATGGTTGATACCTCTATCCATAGGTTTTGGGACCTGTAATTGCTGTGACAATTTGCATTTTGATAGCTCAATTATTTCTAAACATTTCTTAGAAAATTCAATTTTATTGAAAATCAACTGTGCTATAGCCCACAAGTTTTTGGGCGGCTAAAATCTAAAATGCTCCGATTACGATGGTTGATACCTCTATCCATAGGTTTTGGGACCTATAATTGCTGTGACAATTTGCATTTTGATTGCTCAATTATTTCTAAACATTTCTTAGAAAATTCAATTTTATTGAAAATCAACTGTGCTATAGCCCACAAGTTTTTGGGCGGCTAAAATCTAAAATGCTCCGATTACGATGGTTGATACCTCTATCCATAGGTTTTGGGACCTGTAATTGCTGTGACAATTTGCATTTTGATTGCTCAATTATTTCTAAACATTTCTTAGAAAATTCAATTTTATTGAAAATCAACTGTGCTATAGCCCACAAGTTTTTGGGCGGCTACAATATAAAATGCTCCGATTACGATGGTTGATACCTCTATCCATAGGTTTTGGGACCTATAATTGCTGTGACAATTTGCATTTTGATTGCTCAATTATTTCTAAACATTTCTTAGAAAATTCAATTTTATTGAAAATCAACTGTGCTATAGCCCACAAGTTTTTGGGCGGCTAAAATCTAAAATGCTCCGATTACGATGGTTGATACCTCTATCCATAGGTTTTGGGACCTGTAATTGCTGTGACAATTTGCATTTTGATTGCTCAATTATTTCTAAACATTTCTTAGAAAATTCAATTTTATTGAAAATCAACTGTGCTATAGCCCACAAGTTTTTGGGCGGCTAAAATCTAAAATGCTCCGATTACGATGGTTGATACCTCTATCCATAGGTTTTGGGACCTATAATTGCTGTGACAATTTGCATTTTGATTGCTCAATTATTTCTAAACATTTCTTAGAAAATTCAATTTTATTGAAAATCAACTGTGATATAGCCCACAAGTTTTTGGGCGGCTAAAATCTAAAATGCTCCGATTACGATGGTTGATACCTCTATACATAGGTTTTGGGACCTATAATTGCTGTGACAATTTGCATTTTGATTGCTCAATTATTTCTAAACATTTCTTAGAAAATTCAATTTTATTGAAAGTCAACTGTGCTATAGCCCACAAGTTTTTGGGCGGCTAAAATCTAAAATGCTCCGATTACGATGGTTGATACCTCTATCCATAGGTTTTGGGACCTGTAATTGCTGTGACAATTTGCATTTTGATTGCTCAATTATTTCTAAACATTTCTTAGAAAATTCAATTTTATTGAAAATCAACTGTGCTATAGCCCACAAGTTTTTGGGCGGCTAAAATCAAAAATGCTCCGATTACGATGGTTGATACCTCTATCCATAGGTTTTGGGACCTGTAATTGCTGTGACAATTTGCATTTTGATTGCTCAATTATTTCTAAACATTTCTTAGAAAATTCAATTTTATTGAAAATCAACTGTGCTATAGCCCACAAGTTTTTGGGCGGCTAAAATCTAAAATGCTCCGATTACGATGGTTGATACCTCTATCCATAGGTTTTGGGACCTATAATTGCTGTGACAATTTGCATTTTGATTGCTCAATTATTTCTAAACATTTCTTAGAAAATTCAATTTTATTGAAAATCAACTGTGCTATAGCCCACAAGTTTTTGGGCGGCTAAAATCTAAAATGCTCCGATTACGATGGTTGATACCTCTATCCATAGGTTTTGGGACCTGTAATTGCTGTGACAATTTGCATTTTGATTGCTCAATTATTTCTAAACATTTCTTAGAAAATTCAATTTTATTGAAAATCAACTGTGCTATAGCCCACAAGTTTTTGGGCGGCTAAAATCTGAAATGCTCTGATTACGATGGTTGATACCTCTATCCATAGGTTTTGGGACCTATAATTGCTGTGACAATTTGCATTTTGATTGCTCAATTATTTCTAAACATTTCTTAGAAAATTCAATTTTATTGAAAATCAACTGTGCTATAGCCCACAAGTTTTTGGGCGGCTAAAATCTAAAATGCTCCGATTACGATGGTTGATACCTCTATCCATAGGTTTTGGGACCTATAATTGCTGTGACAATTTGCATTTTGATTGCTCAATTATTTCTAAACATTTCTTAGAAAATTCAATTTTATTGAAAATCAACTGTGCTATAGCCCACAAGTTTTTGGGCGGCTAAAATCTAAAATGCTCCGATTACGATGGTTGATACCTCTATCCATAGGTTTTGGGACCTGTAATTGCTGTGACAATTTGCATTTTGATTGCTCAATTATTTCTAAACATTTCTTAGAAAATTCAATTTTATTGAAAATCAACTGTGCTATAGCCCACAAGTTTTTGGGCGGCTAAAATTTAAAATGCTCCGATTACGATGGTTGATACCTCTATCCATAGGTTTTGGGACCTATAATTGCTGTGACAATTTGCATTTTGATTGCTCAATTATTTCTAAACATTTCTTAGAAAATTCAATTTTATTGAAAATCAACTGTGATATAGCCCACAAGTTTTTGGGCGGCTAAAATCTAAAATGCTCCGATTACGATGGTTGATACCTCTATACATAGGTTTTGGGACCTATAATTGCTGTGACAATTTGCATTTTGATTGCTCAATTATTTCTAAACATTTCTTAGAAAATTCAATTTTATTGAAAGTCAACTGTGCTATAGCCCACAAGTTTTTGGGCGGCTAAAATCTAAAATGCTCCGATTACGATGGTTGATACCTCTATCCATAGGTTTTGGGACCTGTAATTGCTGTGACAATTTGCATTTTGATTGCTCAATTATTTCTAAACGTTTCTTAGAAAATTCAATTTTATTGAAAATCAACTGTGCTATAGCCCACAAGTTTTTGGGCGGCTAAAATCAAAAATGCTCCGATTACGATGGTTGATACCTCTATCCATAGGTTTTGGGACCTGTAATTGCTGTGACAATTTGCATTTTGATTGCTCAATTATTTCTAAACATTTCTTAGAAAATTCAATTTTATTGAAAATCAACTGTGCTATAGCCCACAAGTTTTTGGGCGGCTAAAATCTAAAATGCTCCGATTACGATGGTTGATACCTCTATCCATAGGTTTTGGGACCTATAATTGCTGTGACAATTTGCATTTTGATTGCTCAATTATTTCTAAACATTTCTTAGAAAATTCAATTTTATTGAAAATCAACTGTGCTATAGCCCACAAGTTTTTGGGCGGCTAAAATCTAAAATGCTCCGATTACGATGGTTGATACCTCTATCCATAGGTTTTGGGACCTGTAATTGCTGTGACAATTTGCATTTTGATTGCTCAATTATTTCTAAACATTTCTTAGAAAATTCAATTTTATTGAAAATCAACTGTGCTATAGCCCACAAGTTTTTGGGCGGCTAAAATCTAAAATGCTCCGATTACGATGGTTGATACCTCTATCCATAGGTTTTGGGACCTGTAATTGCTGTGACAATTTGCATTTTGATTGCTCGATTATTTCTAAACATTTCTTAGAAAATTCAATTTTATTGAAAATCAACTGTGCTATAGCCCACAAGTTTTTGGGCGGCTAAAATCTAAAATGCTCCGATTACGATGGTTGATACCTCTATCCATAGGTTTTGGGACCTGTAATTGCTGTGACAATTTGCATTTTGATTGCTCGATTATTTCTAAACATTTCTTAGAAAATTCAATTTTATTGAAAATCAACTGTGCTATAGCCCACAAGTTTTTGGGCGGCTAAAATCTAAAATGCTCCGATTACGATGGTTGATACCTCTATCCATAGGTTTTGGGACCTGTAATTGCTGTGACAATTTGCATTTTGATTGCTCAATTATTTCTAAACATTTCTTAGAAAATTCAATTTTATTGAAAATCAACTGTGCTATAGCCCACAAGTTTTTGGGCGGCTAAAATCTAAAATGCTCCGATTACGATGGTTGATACCTCTATCCATAGGTTTTGGGACCTGTAATTGCTGTGACAATTTGCATTTTGATTGCTCGATTATTTCTAAACATTTCTTAGAAAATTCAATTTTATTGAAAATCAACTGTGCTATAGCCCACAAGTTTTTGGGCGGCTAAAATCTAAAATGCTCCGATTACGATGGTTGATGCCTCTATCAATAGGTTTCGGGACGTGTAATTGCTGTGACAATTTGCATTTTGATTGCTCGAATATTTCTAGACATTTCTTAGAAAATTCAATTTTATTGAAAATCAACTGTGCTATAGCCCACAAGTTTTTGGGCGGCTAAAATCTAAAATGCTCCGATTACGATGGATGATGCCTCTATCAATAGGTTTCGGGACCTGTAATTGCTGTGACAATTTGCATTTTGATTGCTCGATTATTTCTAAACATTTCTTAGAAAATTCAATTTTATTGAAAATCAACTGAGCTATAGCCCACAAGTTTTTGGGCGGCTAAAATCTAAAATGCTCCGATTACGATGGTTGATACCTCTATCCATAGGTTTCGAGACCTGTAATTGCTGTGACAATTTGCATTTTGATTGCTCGATTATTTCTAAACATTTCTTAGAAAATTCAATTTTATTGAAAATCAACTGAGCTATAGCCCACAAGTTTTTGGGCGGCTAAAATCTAAAATGCTCCGATTACGATGGTTGATACCTCTATCCATAGGTTTTGGGACCTGTAATTGCTGTGACAATTTGCATTTTGATTGCTCGATTATTTCTAAACATTTCTTAGAAAATTCAATTTTATTGAAAATCAACTGTGCTATAGCCCACAAGTTTTTGGGCGGCTAAAATCTAAAATGCTCCGATTACGATGGTTGATACCTCTATCCATAGGTTTTGGGACCTGTAATTGCTGTGACAATTTGCATTTTGATTGCTCGATTATTTCTAAACATTTCTTAGAAAATTCAATTTTATTGAAAATCAACTGTGCTATAGCCCACAAGTTTTTGGGCGGCTAAAATCTAAAATGCTCCGATTACGATGGTTGATGCCTCTATCAATAGGTTTCGGGACCTGTAATTGCTGTGACAATTTGCATTTTGATTGCTCGATTATTTCTAAACATTTCTTAGAAAATTCAATTTTATTGAAAATCAGCTGTGCTATAGCCCACAAGTTTTTGGGCGGCTAAAATCTAAAATGCTCCGATTACGATGGTTGATGCCTCTATCAATAGGTTTCGGGACCTGTAATTGCTATGACAATTTGCATTTTGATTGCTCGATTATTTCTAAACATTTCTTAGAAAATTCAATTTTATTGAAAATCAACTGTGCTATAGCCCACAAGTTTTTGGGCGGCTAAAATCTAAAATGCTCCGATTACGATGGTTGATACCTCTATCAATAGGTTTTGGGACCTGTAATTGCTGTGACAATTTGCATTTTGATTGCTCGATTATTTCTACACATTTCTTAGAAAATTCAATTTTATTGAAAATCAACTGTGCTATAGCCCACAAGTTTTTGGGCGGCTAAAATCTAAAATGCTCCGATTACGATGGTTGATACCTCTATCCATAGGTTTTGGGACCTGTAATTGCTGTGACAATTTGCATTTTGATTGCTCGATTATTTCTAAACATTTCTTAGAAAATTCAATTTTATTGAAAATCAACTGTGCTATAGCCCACAAGTTTTTGGGCGGCTAAAATCTAAAATGCTCCGATTACGATGGTTGATACCTCTATCCATAGGTTTTGGGACCTGTAATTGCTGTGACAATTTGCATTTTGATTGCTCGATTATTTCTAAACATTTCTTAGAAAATTCAATTTTATTGAAAATCAACTGTGCTATAGCCCACAAGTTTTTGGGCGGCTAAAATCTAAAATGCTCCGATTACGATGGTTGATACCTCTATCCATAGGTTTTGGGACCTGTAATTGCTGTGACAATTTGCATTTTGATTGCTCAATTATTTCTAAACATTTCTTAGAAAATTCAATTTTATTGAAAATCAACTGTGCTATAGCCCACAAGTTTTTGGGCGGCTAAAATCTAAAATGCTCCGATTACGATGGTTGATACCTCTATCCATAGGTTTTGGGACCTGTAATTGCTGTGACAATTTGCATTTTGATTGCTCAATTATTTCTAAACATTTCTTAGAAAATTCAATTTTATTGAAAATCAACTGTGCTATAGCCCACAAGTTTTTGGGCGGCTAAAATCTAAAATGCTCCGATTACGATGGTTGATGCCTCTATCAATAGGTTTCGGGACGTGTAATTGCTGTGACAATTTGCATTTTGATTGCTCGATTATTTCTAAACATTTCTTAGAAAATTCAATTTTATTGAAAATCAGCTGTGCTATAGCCCACAAGTTTTTGGGCGGCTAAAATCTAAAATGCTCCGATTACGATGGTTGATACCTCTATCCATAGGTTTCGAGACCTGTAATTGCTGTGACAATTTGCATTTTGATTGCTCGATTATTTCTAAACATTTCTTAGAAAATTCAATTTTATTGAAAATCAACTGAGCTATAGCCCACAAGTTTTTGGGCGGCTAAAATCTAAAATGCTCCGATTACGATGGTTGATACCTCTATCCATAGGTTTTGGGACCTGTAATTGCTGTGACAATTTGCATTTTGATTGCTCGATTATTTCTAAACATTTCTTAGAAAATTCAATTTTATTGAAAATCAACTGTGCTATAGCCCACAAGTTTTTGGGCGGCTAAAATCTAAAATGCTCCGATTACGATGGTTGATGCCTCTATCAATAGGTTTCGGGACCTGTAATTGCTGTGACAATTTGCATTTTGATTGCTCGATTATTTCTAAACATTTCTTAGAAAATTCAATTTTATTGAAAATCAACTGTGCTATAGCCCACAAGTTTTTGGGCGGCTAAAATCTAAAATGCTCCGATTACGATGGTTGATACCTCTATCAATAGGTTTTGGGACCTGTAATTGCTGTGACAATTTGCATTTTGATTGCTCGATTATTTCTAAACATTTCTTAGAAAATTCAATTTTATTGAAAATCAACTGTGCTATAGCCCACAAGTTTTTGGGCGGCTAAAATCTAAAATGCTCCGATTACGATGGTTGATACCTCTATCCATAGGTTTTGGGACCTGTAATTGCTGTGACAATTTGCATTTTGATTGCTCGATTATTTCTAAACATTTCTTAGAAAATTCAATTTTATTGAAAATCAACTGTGCTATAGCCCACAAGTTTTTGGGCGGCTAAAATCTAAAATGCTCCGATTACGATGGTTGATACCTCTATCCATAGGTTTTGGGACCTGTAATTGCTGTGACAATTTGCATTTTGATTGCTCGATTATTTCTAAACATTTCTTAGAAAATTCAATTTTATTGAAAATCAACTGTGCTATAGCCCACAAGTTTTTGGGCGGCTAAAATCTAAAATGCTCCGATTACGATGGTTGATACCTCTATCCATAGGTTTTGGGACCTGTAATTGCTGTGACAATTTGCATTTTGATTGCTCAATTATTTCTAAACATTTCTTAGAAAATTCAATTTTATTGAAAATCAACTGTGCTATAGCCCACAAGTTTTTGGGCGGCTAAAATCTAAAATGCTCCGATTACGATGGTTGATACCTCTATCCATAGGTTTTGGGACCTGTAATTGCTGTGACAATTTGCATTTTGATTGCTCGATTATTTCTAAACATTTCTTAGAAAATTCAATTTTATTGAAAATCAACTGTGCTATAGCCCACAAGTTTTTGGGCGGCTAAAATCTAAAATGCTCCGATTACGATGGTTGATGCCTCTATCAATAGGTTTCGGGACCTGTAATTGCTGTGACAATTTGCATTTTGATTGCTCGATTATTTCTGTTGTAGACACAACCGATTTATTCATAAGATGATACCTAAAAGAAAATAAATCAAATTAACGTGTGAAAACAATTCAAAGCAATTTTCATACTAACCTGTGACTTGTTGATAATCTCCAGTATGCAGTAACCTAACCTAACAAAATAAAAAATTAAATTAAATTAGTTCATGTATTAAAATTATATATGTATATTATGTAATGTTATATCTCAAAAATACCTATCTTTAATCACAAAAGTGACTATAGTTCACATTACCATATTTAAAATTTATTGTAATAAGGCAAACAAAAATAACTTATTTTTGTTTACCTTAAAACTTATTGAACAACCACATAAACATAGTAAATTTCATTCTCTATTGTAACCACATAGACATCTAGCGTCAAATTTATGTATAAATCTATTTGATTCAATATTCTTATCTGTGATAGCCATCTATCGAAAATATGTAAAATGTGCAAATTAATTTATACCTTTGATAGCCATCTATCGAAAATATGCAAATTAATTTATACCTTTTATAAATGACATTTTCATAAGTGGTAAAAATAGAAAATAAAATTCTTCTTAATTCAACCACCATACCGTGAAGTCAAAAAATAAAATTAATAAAAATTAAATCAAACCGAAGCCGAGGAATTTTTATTAAATGAATATTGGCATACCTATAGCCATCAATCAATCTACTATCTTCAATTTCGTACCAAGTCTATTTTGATCGTGATACCAGAGTTTGGTGCGAAACAATTTCTAAACATGTCAATAATCTAACCGGTATAAATTCAATAGGTAACAACGATCTTGGTAAGGTCGAAAAACATATTTAATGGCCTTGAGTGTGTTACACGGTAAACATCGAACTACGTACAAACAAACTGTCTCTAAACGCTCTCAATTCTATCCGAATTACAATGATATGAAGGTGAACAAAAGAAGCGTACAGTGATGTCAAGTAATCGGGGTGGTAAAGCCCTTAAATTTTCGATTAATGAAGTTCAACTATGACTTAGGTACGATGGTGTTAATATGTCTGGAAAAGGTGGCATCAGATGAAAAAATTATACCCAGATTGGATATGAACACCACTCTGTCAACATCTTCATTGTATACAGACGATATTGAAGCCTTCGCAAAACTAGTATAAACAACGGCCAGTTATTATCTGGAATTTAAACTATCAGGCATTTTGCCATAAAAAACCAGATCAGCTACTGTGGATCTTCCTGGATAAAACCCGTGCTGTGCAGTAGAATTAAGTGATTTAGTATGAAAAACCTGCGAACGATTGATTCAAATAGCTTGACGAAAGTATGGTAATTCCGCGATAATTACTTACTTGAAGATCGCCGGAATACCATCGTGACCATCACCCTTATTAACATCAAGATTAACCAAGCAATCACAAGCTTCTTGCTCAGTAAATATAAAATAATTAAAGCCCCTGGAACTGTGAGCATTAAAAGACATGGTATAGGGGCATCGTAGCTGGTAACGATACTGATGCAAAAAACCTAGTAAACAAATCGCAGATTTCCCAGGACTGACAAGCGACGGAGCTGAAAATGAAATTCCAGAACTCCTTTGAACTAGGTGTCAATTCTTCTTCGATTTGCACTCATTATTGTACTGCGAAGCCGGTTTTTTACCAATGGAACATGTCTTACCAATACCATTCCTGAGAAGGTCGTTAAACTTCAAAACAATATCATTTAAATTTCCGCCACGTTGTATTACCAATCGGAATTGCAGAGGAACTCGTTTATTAGGAAAAGAATCTTTTGTACAATTTACATGAAAAATATCTATCGTGATAGATGCTCTGGCAGCCGAAATAATGCCCTATCGTTAGTAGAAAACGATGAAAAGACGTCATCAACATCAACGGGCAGATTAAAGTTACCCACAATGATAAGTTGAAATAATCCAAATCCGATCCGTAGAGAGCATTCACTCCAATGATGGAAGAATTTTATTTTAATGTTAACTTGTAGGTATCAAAATAAAAAGTGTTGAATACAAGTTTAACAAAATGGTTTATTATTAACATATACTAGTCCCGGTTGCACAAAATACAGCTAACCTACAGTTATAGGTAATATTTTCTCTCTTTTCTTCTTTTATACAATTTCGGTAATACAAATTCAAAGCAACCTCTACAAAATCCGAATTCAAGGTAACTTTTACATCGAATAACAGTAAAAATTTAAGGTTGGTTGACCTGAACAAATCCCACAAATAACGAAAATGCTCGTAATAATAGATAAAAAGATATTGGCCCCGGAAACACGCATAACGATCAATCAGCGATCCATATTGATTTTAAGAATGTTTAGCTTGCTGTTTACTTTTTATGATTTATTAAATCATTGTACGGCGATTCCCGCTTAGACTTTTTTGTTTATTTAGTGAAGAGGAACAGTAGCTTTTGTGACTTCGGCACAACTAAGGGCAGGAAAACGATATTCGAATAACTTCATCTCAACAGTTATTTAAAATTCTATACTTCGAGTTGAATTTCGAAATAGTATAGAATGTCTCTATGGTTTTCTGAATATTTTTGTGCAGGTAATCGTAAAGATGTCTGATGCAAAATTAGTAATTTTTATCAAGTTGAATATTGAGAAAAATTTGTAAATTAAATTATTCGCAATCGGATCAGAATTGCAAATTTCGTATTTTTCGATAGGCATTTGTTGGCGACAGGTTCCGAAACATCTTGTGTATCAAGCATTGCGGTCCTAATACTATTAGAATTAGGCTATATAAGTTCTGGCGATATGTGCCAGATGTCTAGGATATTTATACCTGAATATAATTACCGTGCTTAATGTATTTTAAAAATATTGGTTTTTATCCAATCAGATATAATGGAAGATGCAATTGGTTTGAAGCTTATGAAATAATTATAAACAAACGCCCAAATATAATGCGAGATCCATTTCACAATCATATGTTATAAGCCAATGTATTTGTAGAACCGTGGTCTCTCGTCAACCATTTTAACCAATCAACAATGAATTTAGTGATTTCACACGCTAATTACCTAAAAACGAAGAACAAAAAATGTTTATTTCCTAATCATCTCACACACCTTTCCTATATACTCATACCATAAACGTCTTTGAGTAGAATATAACAAAAAACCTACATTAACTGACAATCATCGTAAGACGAAAAAATAATTTACAATATTTTATATAAACGAGCATATACAGATTATAAATTAAATGAAATTAATACAAAGTTTAACAAGACAAATGATTTATTTTTATTAAATAATGTGTCAATTAACACCTTCAGGCTGAAAGACTTTGGTACAGCTAGTTTATACGTTTAAGAAAAAAATATTTCCACCACTAGAATACACGAAGGACTATGAGGAATGATAAATTATTATACAATGGTGCTATCGTGCTACACATCAAAAATCATATGAAGTGAATTTATGCAATTGCACAATAATATCTTAGAATACAGTAGGATTTCTATATTATTACACAATACATATGTACATATAGTATATACACTAAAAATGTATTGCGTACAACGAAAATGATTAATTGATTTGAATTTTGACTTGTGGATTACGAAATTTTAATCCACTCGCGCTGTGTTCAATTGAAAATTATTTTGTCAAAAAATTTGTGCTGCTGCTGCTTTATGATACATTCATATAATACACAATGCTACACCATGCTACAGACAAAAATCAAAATAAAAATTACATTTAATTAATTTCATCTTTTGGTTTCTTAATATAACAGCGGAGAAAAAAAAAACTGAATCAGATAAATTTGATTAAATTGGCTACTGCTTAATGTTTGTGTATACAAAAAAAAAAAAAAAATAAAAAAAATTACACAAGAAAATATGAAGCGGCAATATACAAGACACAAAACACAACATCGCAAAGGAAATAATTGATGATTGAAGTGGTAAATGGGTTAATGGTTGGGAGAGATGAAATTCGATTATTTCGTGATTTTGTTTAGAACGGTGTTTATAGTTAATGGTTGGTTTGAACAAATTTTTATAGTGTAGTCATGGTCTAAATTTAGAAAATTTAAAAAAAAAAAAACTTTAAATTTTACGTAACGCAATAGGGCTTAGGAAACTCGTCGTATATATTAAATTACCAATGCGGATTTTTGTTTTTATTATTTCATGTTCATATAGCTATGTGGTTGATTGATTCAGTTTTAATAATTACACGTTTATTGAAATCTAAATACAAATATTATTTATATTATAGGCTTAGAATTTATCTTTTAATAAATATGGGTATCGAGATTTGCCGCCATATTTCCTCCATTTCCTAACTAAGGAGCAAAGCAACCCAAACGAAGTAATCATTTCCTTCCGTCTACACTATGCAAATTCACTGATTTCATGATATAAATTTTATTAATGTGAGTATATTATACGCATTTTGGCACTATTAGCAAATTATTATGAAATGTCATGAAAAATTAATGTTTGAGGTTATGTTTTGCCATTTGAAATTGTTCTCTCAAGTTGAAACATCGCGATATAACAATAAATCATAATCTAAACACAATTTTTCTTCTTAATTATTCGTATTATTAACGATTAAAAAATATCTTTTAATACCAAAAGTACAGTGCAATTAATTAATCAACTTGTATCGCAAAAATGAAGTTTTGATAACCCATAAAAATTACAGTTTTACAACAAATTGCGAACGAAATAAACGTACAGTCCTAACCAAAATTATTTGTACCTTTAAAATTATTATCCTGCTTTACATTTCTATACAAATTTTTTTTTTTAAATTTTAGTTTTTGTCAAAATTATTTGTCCCCACAAATTCGTTGCCAACATTATTTTTGCAATATGGAAAAAATCAAAATAAAATAGTAAATCAATGAAATTTACGATTATGTTTTGCTAATTAAATAATGATATAGTCACACATGTTTTGTATGCAGATAGTCAGTTTTTGTTTAGCCTCTGTAACATCTAGCAAGTGGTTGAAAAATTTGTTGTTAACATCACACTTAAGATTTTTGTTTAATTTCGTGGCAATGATTTTTCTTATGTATGGAAGCATTATTGTGCTGAAGAGAAAATTGAGGACCGACTAGTTTATCATCAACCAGGAATATTACTTCATGAAATAAACCGAAATTGAACTATGGCCTTGAATAGTTGTAGTTGAATATAATCTACCGTCAGAAAATGAAATGTAAACGGCATCTTTGATATATGGAGAACTGTCTTATGTCCAAATTAGTGCACTTTTGTCTTAATTCTATAATATTGTAAATATTTTTATTATTACATAAATATCGAGCATTAACTAGTGTGGATACTGCCTCGTTTAGTTTTGCTTGAGTATCAAATGAAAGGTTACACGGCTGTACAATCTGAACTATGTAAAGCAGGGTAATAAAATTTATTGAATTAAAACATCAAAAGTTTAGCAGGTACAAATAATTTTGGTTAGGACTGTACATACATTTGTGCAACATAAAAATTAAAACCAAGTAGAAAAAAATCTGAAAGCGCTGTTGTTGACGATAAAAACACTTGGCTTTTGTACGACGAAATGAAGTTTTTGGATGAGGTGGTGGTTCTCCATATTGTATAATTTTCTGAATAATTTTCTGGGACAAATTATTTGTAACCTAACCACAATTGGCAAGTGTTAAAAAACAACTAGTTTTTCATAGCATTGAAACAATTTAGTTTGACATTTGATATTATTATGATAGTGAAATGCCCAGCTATGTACTGCCGCCTTTATAATTGGGGATTATTTTATGTAATGAAAGTTTTATGTTTGCAATCTAAATTTAAATCAATATCTAGATTTATGCAAATATTAAAAAATATTATTTTTATACAAAGTAGGTTGTTATCTATCAAAGAATAAACTAAAAACAATACACCAAGCGTATTTTGTAAGCTATAATTTTCCCCAAAAATCAAATCCCAACAATTATTTACAAAAAAGGTGCGCTTTTAAATACCCGTCCACCATGATTCGTATATGATAAGTGGCCGTACAGTTGCCCCTAAAAATATTACCAAATGATTTATTACAGGTCTCTACTAGACAAATATTTAGTTTTATTACTCGATAATAAATGTCTCTGTTTATTTTATTTTCCATGATAATTTGCATCTACCAAAGGTACATGTAAAATTAAATTTTAATATTGAAAGTAAACAACATTTAGCTTTAGCAATATTAAGTAAACCCATTTGATAACAGTGCATGGTTAAAACCTATAGCGTACGGTTTTATGTTAGAAGTTGTTATGTTTAATTATATAGGTAAATGTAATAAAAGAATAAAAACTAACTACAACCTAAAACCATTTTATACAAATTACAGAAATTTATTTAATTTTAGTTGGAATATTCACCATTAGTATCTAGTTCTAACAACCCAGATGAGTAGTTAAAAACCGTCAGGATCCCGGAAGAGAATGTAAACAGAGATAAACAGATTAAAAAGCTTACTATTGAGGTTCATGGTTAAACGGTGGTAAAAAAAACAAATTGTTCCTTAGGGATTAGCTTTCAATACTAATGTCAGTTGACAAAATATGGATTGACGCAATTTTCTGACCCACCAGTTCCTTATTTTCGCTTATACTAATTTCTAAGCCCGTGAAGTCAAAATGTTACTATATGGTTTGAGACAAAGTGCTTTATAGCGATTTAAGTGGAGCTTATGGTGATATTCTGAGGTTCCGAAAACCCTTTTCCTCAGTGGTCAGCCACCATTATTCTCTTTCGTACAAAGGTAAAATTTGTATTCCAGGTACTGGCAAGTATTCAATTAAGACACGTAGTTCTCTGACTACACGTGACGATAGCTCGTGCTATTTAGGAAGTTTGAAATAATATTTTTTGTCTAATCAAAATTCATTCCAAATAGTTCTTTGGCCGGCGGGCAGCAGGCAATCTTATTTTGAGATTTTTTTTAACTAAATTTCTTCCATCAACCTCCGTAAAACATTTGATGTTTTGGTCGGCGGATCTTTGTACAGCAAAGTCGATTCTAGAGACTGACTACAGCGGAGGCAATATATATAGGGACAAAATTTTAATTAAACCATTGAATATTTAAAATAAGAATTCATATTACTTTTTATTCTAGTAATAAGAACATTAATACATAAGAAAGGAACTTCAAATAATTATGCCACATTTTGGATTTCGAGTGAACTATTGTCTTTAAAAAATAAAACAAAAAATTCCTGAAGGCAATATTTATAAGGACAGTTTGCTAACCTGTATTATATCAGCATCTTATTGTTATCCTAATAATTAGTATTACCTCCTGCTTTTATAATTACTTGTTGGAGGCGACGAGGGATCGAGTTGATATGGTTTTGCAGCAAACTTTGATCAATATTTTTCCATTCTGTGACAATGGATTTACGTAGTTGGGTAACCGTTTCAAATTGGCGGCCGCTATGGTAAACGCGGTTAGAAAGTAATGCCCAAACGTTTTCCATTGGATTAAGATCTGGACTAATCGCAGGCCACTGTAAAACATCAATACCACGTTCTGCAAAAAATGATTTTGTAAGTCGAGCTGAATGTATTGCAGCATTATCTTGCTGGAATATGCAATGTTGACCAAGCGTATTATCCCCAAAATGAACTAAAACGTCTTCCAACAGATTTACATACTTGGCAGCATTCATTTTAGTTGATACAAAACAAATTGGAGCACGTTCTATGTAACAAAATGCTCCCCATACCATCAGAGAGCCACCCCCAAAATTTCGTGATTGACGAGTAAGCCTCTTCTGATGAGTATCCCCCCAATACCATTGCCAACCATAAGGGTCGTCAAGAGAAAACTTTTTCTCATCGCTAAATATGACATTATGCCACTCCTCATCCCAAAATTGGTAAATCTCAGCAAATCTCAACCGAGCGATTTTATACCTTGGTAAAAGTCGCGGACGAGCATCTCGTTTCATGTATTTCAGATGTTCATTCTTTTAAAATTTGCCGAATACGCCTTTTTTTAATTGGTAGTTGAAGATACTGCCCTATCTGTGCAGGGGACATTGAATCTTTAACTGGAAATCTTTTAATCTCTCGTTTGTCACGATCAGTTATCGTTGATTTACGACCACAACAATTTTTAATGCCATAATTATCTCGTAATGTTACGTAATTATGCACAAGGGTTTTACTTCTACATATTCTGCTAGCAATTTCACGTAATGTTAAGCCACTTTCATAAAAAGCATCAATTTTGCCGCGCTCTGCCAAGGTTAATTTTTTTCCTCGTGGCATTTTGTAATTATAACCTACAAAAAATATATTAGCCTTTTATAAAAAATTCGACCTAATTTGCAATAATAATATTACGAAACTTTTCACTTTTACCTCAAAATTAAAAAAAATTATGTTAAATTTCACTTTTGTCCTTAAAATTTTTGCATTTTAACGTTTGTTTTCAAATCAAAATTTATAAATGAACTGCACTAGATTGTTCTTTGCTACGCATATTATATATAAAATACTAAAACACAAATAACTGTAAATTTAAAAAAGTATACAGTGGTGGATTTAGGTGAAATTTCTAATTACAGTTCGTCACTATATACAGGGTGTCCCACTGGTACGAGTCCAAACGAGTAGGGCATGTAGCTGGATCAATATCATGAAAAAAGTCCACTACGCATATGCCCGGAAATGAACCGTTACCCACTTCAATTGCATTTCAAAATTTTTAGCGTGGTACACTGCCTTGAATGATGTTGATGCCAATAACTCTTCTAAAAATTAAGATAACTCAATTGTTTTTCTATAATTTTAAAGGCACAGAGTGCTTCTTTCTTGTCTGAAAGTAGGAATATCATGCATGGTATTTTCCATAAAGAAAACATTGGTGGAATTAAAAAAATTATGCGAGAAATAACGAAAAAACTCATTAAACTCATTTTTTCTCGAAAAACTCACTTAATAATTTTTTTTTTTTTATTTCAAATTTAAATTTAATAGACTATTTAATATAAAATTGCTTCATCGTTTTTTATCTAATCATGTATAGTTTTTGAGATATTAATATTTCAGTGTAGTACTTGTTAGTAAACGTATAGCTAAAATCGTTGTTAACTTTTGAAAATAATTTTTTTGCGCGTTTGTAATCAGAAATAATAAAATGCCACGCTACACATTCGAAGAACTCGCCGACATCCATTTTATTTATAGTTTATGTAACGGAAATGGACGAGCTGCAGAACGTGAAAATCGTTATCCAGAGGTAGGCCGGTGCCAGATCATAGAATATTTGAAATCACATACGATTACGAGAATGAGGAACATTGGTTCCCTATGAATACGAAAATGTTAGTCGAATTCAATATGAAGTCAATACCGACGAACAAGTTTTGAATTCAGTACAAAGAGATCCCACCATTAGCACGAGACGTCTTTCGATACAACTTGGTATTAGCAAAAATAAAGTCTGGAGAGTACTTCGAAGAAACCATCTACACCCATTCCACTACACTCCAGTGCAGAATTATTACCAGTCGATTTACCAAACAGCTCAAATTTCTGCCGCTTATTGTTAAACAACGAGTAACATAATCCTTCATATTTGTCATCCATTTTATAAACAGACGAATCGACATTTACGAGGGATGGAATAACAAATTTCCACAATCTTCATGAGTGGCAACCAGAAAATCTACACGTTAAGCGAGAATCATTATTTCAAAGACGTGTTTGTGTTAATGTATGGTGTGGTATAATTGGAAATAATTTTACTGGGCCAATTCTACTACCTGAAAGATTAAACTCACCAAACTATCTTGAATATTTGAATGAAACAGTTCCCAATGTGCTAGATTCAATTCCACTCATGATGAGAAATACTTTCTTGTATCAACAAGATGGAGCTCCTGAACACCATGGAAGACAAGTTCGAAATTGGTTTGATATAAATTCGGTGGCGGATCTATAGCTTGACCGGCTAGATCTCCAGATTTAACACCATTAGACTTTTATGTATGGAGATACTTGAAAGGAGAAGTCTACAAAACAAATATTCAGACTAGGGAGCATTTGGTTGATCGAATCAATAATGCTCAAAAACTATACATGATTAGATAAAAAACGATGAAGCAATTTTGTATTAAATATAGTCTATTAAATTTAAATTTGAAATAAAAAACAAAAATTATTAAGTGAGTTTTTCGAGAAAAAATGAGTTTAATGAATTTTTTTGTTATTTCTCGCACAATTTTTTTAATTCCACCAATGTTTTCTTTATGGAAAATACCATGCATGATATTCCTACTTCCAGAGAAGAAAGAAGCACTCTGTGCCTTTAAAATTATAGAAAAACAATTGAGTTATCTTAATTTTTAGAAGAGTTATTGGCATCTACATCATTCAAGGCAGTGTACCACGCTAAAAATTTTGAAATGCAATTGAAGTGGGTAACGGTTCATTTCCGGGCATATGCGTAGTGGACTTTTTTTCATGATATTGATCCAGCTACACGCCCTACTCGTTTGGACTCGTACCTGTGGGACACCCTGTATATTGTCTCCGCTGTATTTGATATATTTTGCAAACAGACTGGTTCCATACTATGAGTATTAGAGATAAATCATTTGATTTTGAGACTTGTATTGATGAAATTTCGTCGCCGATGCTTTATACAACATTTGCTACAAACATTGGTTTATATTTAGACGGCCGACCGCACCGATCGGTCTCCGGTATATAGATATTTTGTTCGTTTTATTTAGCTCTTATTTGTTACCGACATTAATCGATCGTATTTGGTTTACCAACAAGCAAATTTGTCGATAAATATGTTTTTCAGCATATCGATATATTTAAATAAAGTCTTTTTCAACTAAAGTTTCTCGCGTATTACCAAGACTATTTTTGTTTGGCCGATATAGAACATTTTTATAGAATTTGCGTGTAAAATAGAACATATAAGCGTACAAAATTTGAAAATTTACAGCAACAAATATGTTCCAAATTTAGTTTGAACATTTTGTTACTTATTAACTATTTTCATAAACCCTTTACTTCTCGAGATTCCTCCAAAATTCACTGGGGCCCCCCCCTTACAGACAGATCATAAAGTATTATTTCAAAAATCAGTTTTTGCAACCAAGACATGTAAATTCAGAAAAAAAAAAAAAATTCCGTACTTCGAGAATACTCACAATTATTAAAATATTTAGAAAGTAGAAAGAATCTTGTTAAAAAACTCGACCTGAAACATTAATTCATCTAATTTTATGGCAAGAATATTACCATCCTACGTAATACATACATTCCGGACATTATTACATATTCAGACAATATATTAACTGAAGTTAGTTAATATTTTATGTGTTTTGATGGAAAACATTTTTAAGGTATAATGCTTGCTCATTATATGCAATTTTAATATTTCTTATTTACCAACGAGAATTTGTGTATGATAAAAGTGAGAAGTAATGCTGAAGGTGAATTGTAAGTTAATTGTATGGATTGTTTAAACTTTATGTAAATATTAAAAGCTTTATTGTGAAAAATGACTTATACGACCATACTTAAAAAAGTGTTCATCATTAACACCAAATAAACTTTTAATTATGCGAGAGGCGCGCACACAACAGCCAAAAAATATCTTGAATCTCAAATATGAAAACAGACACACACACACACACACACACACACACACACACACACACACACACACAAAAAGCTTCCACTTAAGAATTATTCAAATTTTTTTATTTAAATTTATTATTTTTTTCGACCATTTATATTATGACTTTTAAGTTTTTTTTTTTTTTTTTTTTTTTAAAAGGATCATAAACAAAATGAAAAATAAAGATAAATATTTTTAAATGAGGAGATAAAAATAAAATTTATTATTTATGGAGGACACTGTAGTAAATTAGAATCCACAACAACCAAAAAAATAAAAAGACGAAGACAAAAAAATGATTTTATGATATTTCGTGGTTTTATGTCAAGTGGATTTGCTTTATGTACAATCATTTCAAAGTCATGCACTGGTGCATTCGTGTATGTATTACATGCAATAATTAAGTTAACAACCGTTACAACTCAATAAAAATTATTCGGATGCGTTCGGACGCTTTGATCCAATATTTTTATTTTTTTATTTTATTAATGATACAGAGAAAGTAATCTACGTTTTTAGATAGAAATGGATTATAAAGATTTAAAACATTAAGACAGATCAATTTTCACAATAGGTGATTTTTAATAATTTCCTGTTAGTTATTTTACGAGTGGACAGAACAGCAAATGAAACAGTTGGATACGAACGGAATTATTATTTTTGTTTTTTTTAAATACGTTTTGGGAATAAAACTTAATTCAATCCAAATCCACCAAAAATAACTTAAAAATATTAAGAAGATAAGGAAACGACTTTAAGAAATATTTAACATGCAATTTTTTTAAAATTAATAACAACAAGAGGAATGAATCAATTGTATGTTTTGTGTTGGAGGAGTAAAATAATAAACGACAGGTTAAAATGCTGGAAACGTTTTTTTTTTTTGGTTTTTGTTGGTTATTTCTCCAGCCCAAAAGGCCTAATAATAAACAAATAACATTAAAACCCGAAATATAAAATTAAAATTTATATGTTTTCGACTTGTCTTCTTTATCGAGGTAAGTTCTCCGCGTTTATGTCGCGTTTTTTTTTTCGATTTTTATGACATATAACCAAATATGAAAAGACATATGATTTTACGAGATTCCAACCGTGCACCTTTATTAAACAAATCACATTAGTGTATAGAAAGAAAATTTGGATTTTTCTCTTTGCGTGTAGGTATATTAAATATTGGGAAAGTACTGACAGTTTATAATATTTATTTACCGGCGTTTTATGACATCATTCGCAAAATTTTATTATTTCATCTTAAGCTCATATAAATTTTTGTTATCTGAATGTTTTAAATTAGGGTGGAATTCATTTCGCGATTTTTATTTTTTATATTTTTATATTTTGGTGAACGGCATTAACTTGCGCAAAACAAAAATCTTTTAATTTAAATAATAAAAATGTCAAACAGAACAAGAAAAAAATATTTTATTAACAATAAAAAAAAATATTTTTTGTGTAAAAGAATTTTCTTCTTATAAAATTTATAAAAATTGATATATGTATGTAGTTTTATTGATTTTCATTAATTGCGAATTTCAAAAGGACCACGAAACTAAATTATGCGTGTAAACCTGAACTTATGGTACCACACACTATATAGTCTAATTTATTTTACTTCTAAGAAACGAAAGAGTTTAAGCGACGAACCTGCTGTTTTTCTAAAATACAGAATATTCTTTCATGTTAAACCAATATCTCAAATATTTATGTATCGCATCGCCTCTCTCGCCTACCAAAAATCTATCAAACATTTTAAAAATTTTAACAAGACGGCTGTCATATTAATAAATCGCAACAATTTAAAAAAACAACAACAATTTTTTAATCCACCAAATAAAAATAAAATATAAAGACGCAAATAAATAAGAAACCAATTTGTATATACGTTTAATTGGAACGAGTGAGTTCAATAAATTTACCCAAATTTTATTATTTGTTGATTGTTGTACACTACTTGTGTAAAAAAGCTGTATAAAATAGATAATGTGACTTATGTAGTAGCATGTATCTAGCATGTAACATAACATACAAATATATTTGATTTATTTTTAAGAAATAATGAATTACAAACAATTTTAATCTTACATATACATACATATGTACGTACATATTTTGGAAAGCAATTATATTTTTGTCTGCTGCCCTGTTGTGTTATATAGAAATTGATGGTGCATATAAAAATCATAAAATTTAAGATAATTTTTTTGTTGCGCACAACACAAAACCCTTAAGCTTAAAATCAAACGAATACAAAATTGTTTTCTTTATACACGGATGATGGTATGGATGCATTTCATATTAATTTTTAAGTAATTTGTAATAAATAATGTTCAATAATATTATATGTACTTCAATACATATTGTTTGGTATATTTAGCCGAAGATTTTTGGGGTCCACCGACCTTTTTGTATACATTATCTCTAATCTATCACGTATAATTACACAAAACGCATATAAATTTATCACAATGGGGGTTGTGTTACATCGTTTTTACATCAATAAACTTCCAAACACAACATATATTGTAGTGATTCCACCACACACTTATCATTTTCGTAAAATCGCAACATAAAACATAATTTTTCTTCAAACATACATAATATATGTTTACCAATCAAATGTAATTTTTATAAGATTTTCATGTTCATAAAATTTTTTTTTTTTTTTTTTTTTTGTAGCCAGTAGCAATACTTTTCCTTCGCATGGTATTCTTATTCTTATTTGCAACGATTTTATTTTTATAAAGATGATTTTCAAATATGTATGTATATACTTACATACAAAGATATAGGTGGTGCGCAACACAGATTTTGTCTTACATACGCAAATCTCTTTTTAATGTTTTTGCGATCAACAGTAATAAATTATTAATTGGGAAAATGCAAATACATATTATTAATTAACACATTAATATTAAATAACCGTTAACTAACTATTTTATTATTTTATTTATTTACAGGTTAAAGTAAATGTACTCGATAAAAATGATAGCCCACCGATATTTCGTGATCTGCCACTAATGTTTACCGTATCCGAAGATCTTGGTATTGGACAATCGGTAGCAACAATAATTGCAACAGATCCGGATACAATTGGTGTACTAGAATATTCATTGTTATCGGGTGATGATGGAAAATTTATATTGGAAAAGGATACAGGTGTACTAAAATTACATGACACACTCGACCGCGAAGTAAAAGATGTTTATAAATTAACTGTACGTGTTGCTGATGGGATACAATCAACAGAAGAAATTGTTACGTTACAGGTAAGAATTATTATTTATAAAAACTTTGGTCATTTACCTCATTGTTTGTGTATTATACATGGGACACCGAAAAATATCTCACCTAACACTTTTATGGGATATTTTTTTTTGGTTTTTTCAATTATTAATTTTGGTAGTTCTTAAAAATAAATTTTGCGTGATTTATTAAAAAAAATCGCTTCTTCATTTTTTTTTGTGTGTTAACTTAAACAATTTATTGCACATACATATACATATTTTGATAAAGTAGCATACCATGTCATCAAGGAATAAATATGCGCGAGGTTTTATGGATAAGAAAATTGGATAAGATCCAATTTCATCTTAGCCTTACATGTTTATATACTTATGTATATATTTACGGGAAAATGTACGTATATAAATAAGAAGATAGCGCGAAGCGTCCAACGATATATCAAAATAATTGTTGTCTAAAGGTGAAAATTTTGTTTTGGGTCTGCGAAAGGAATCAAATTTCAGTTTAATAAAATATTATGAAAATTATCTAAAAATTAGAAGAGGAATCTTAAATTAAAAGCTCGTTTATCTTATTTTGTGTTTACAGTTTGGTAAATTTTTTGGTTTTTTTTTTTGTTAACAGTAGTAACCTGCGTTTGGCGTATGGCAACTAGTGTGAGTATGTTTTGTACAAAAGCGAATTTGTGCAATTAAAAGAAGTTTAATGGTATATTTCAGAATGTTTTAACAATCTTTTACGTAACCGCTACATTTTTATTTTATTGCTTTAGTCCTTTCATTAGTACATTTTTGTTCATCTGCTCAAAAAATAAGGTAGCACGTTACTTTTTAATTAACACAAAAAAGCCTCTCTTCCAAAATACTCTACATGATATTTTAATTCACATTCCTGTTTCTAAGACAAACAAAACCGATTAGGACACTTTTAAATTCGGGACGAAAGTGATCCAATTTGTATCAAAGAAGCGTTAGAGAAATAATTCAGAGAAAATCACAATCACAATCGCTCAAAAATAAGCAGCTCTAAATCAAACAGCTCCATAATTCCATCAGACAGAAGCAACAAACAACTTGACGCCAAAATTCATGAAAAATGTCTGTCCAACAATTTATAAAAACTCTCTGCTTACCACTAGAGTGCTGTATTGCTCATGTAAATTTCTAACGGCTGTCATCTTGGAAAAATGAATGATTTTGAAATGACATATGGCAAAAATTAGAGGCCACTAACAAAAATAATTTTTTGATATAAATGAATAAAATATTTTTTTATTCAGAACATACTCGTAATTTTGATGGGAAAACGACGTTAATATAATGAAGAAGCTATCAAAGTATCAAGTATTCGAAACAGAGATTTACGGAATGTCGAACTTCTAGGCTATTCTCTTTAATTTTTTAAGGTTTTAATTTTGAATTTTAACCGTTTGTTAAATTTTTCAAGAATACGAAGAAAACTCCTTGAGTTTTTAATCTTATAACAAGTGGTAATTTATCCGGTCCATTCGTTAAATACAAACTATAATTTCTCCAGTTTTATGTATTGCTTTCACGGCCGTAATTTTCAATGTTTTTCCCCTAATTCCCTCCGATTTGCACTTAATTTTATGTTGCTTACCGCGTAAATCTATTCTTTCTTCTGGATTATTTCCTTAGTCGAATTACCGATTTCATATTATTGAAAAAAATCGGACTAAAATGTTTTTTAAGGTTTGTGGTCTATTTAGATTGTAATTACATCAAATAAACAAATAGAATGTATCTAACCCTAATCAGCACGAGTCAATTTACTTACATAAATGCATGGGAAGAGTCTTTCAGACTCATACATTTTCGCACTCATTGTTTGCTACATTTTTTAAAAAATAACAAAAAATAAAATTCAATTTGGCATTTACTTAGTTGACAAACCGGCCCAAGTGAAAAAGGAAAAATGCACCACTAAAGCTTTTTATTTGTTGAAGGTCAAATAAACATTGCATTATTTCGCCGCTCATCGCTCTAATCTCATCTGACAAGTGACAAAAATTCAGTATTATATTCCCGGTGAACGAAACACGCGTAAAATATGTGTCAGCGATATTGTAGAGTATCAACCATCCTTTCCTTATTATAGCATAAAATAATATTGCTCGATTTTGTTCTTGAGCAAGGTTAAATTTTTGAATTTTTGATTTACTCATCTAGGCTTTTTAATTTGCCGAAATCTTCTAAAACATGCCAAAACCTAAATTCAGCTTTATCTAATTAAATAGTACTGGAAAGAAGTCTTTCTGGAAATTGTTACATCTGAACATCAATAGTACGCCAATTTCTTGACTACTGCTGACCTGGCTTCTGAATGTTTTCTAATGATCAGAAAAAGAAAAAATTGTACACTGCACCGCACCGTGCGAATTATAAACAAAAGAACCAAATTGCTAGACTTTCCCAAACTAAGCTCAAGAAGATCAAATACGATGTTATTAATATTGGAATTATACATATTGAGTCAAGAAACTCATCTCAAGTTTTTATATTTGTTTTTTGAAAATGGGTCGGCTAGACAGGGCTGCTGAAAAAATTGCAACAAACTTGACACCGATATATCTGTCAAAGCAATAATGACAGAACGCTCAAAATTATACCAATTACGCGTGTTGACGCATTTACGTCTAAATAAATAATAAACTCCTAACATGGAATTCAAATGCAACAGTGGTATTGCACTGTATTTGACTGAAAAGCCACAACTTCAAATTGTTCAAGAGCTAAGCGATCTCAATGTGCATAGATCTTTTGTGTTGCGCAACATTTCTCGTAACAACGATACTGGTCGCATTGTCAGGCGCAAAGGTCACACACACAGTCATTTTCCGACTCAAGACCATAGAAAAGTCAAAAGGAGGCCATATCGAACAAAAGTGAATTTATTCTAAAATTTTAATGTGTTTACTACCATTTTGACTTTTCATCAATAAAGTTCAACCACAAAAATACAGCGTTTTAGTTTGTTGCAATTTTTTTCAGCAGCCCTGGATATTCGATACAAGCAAAAAATTACTAGTAGGTGATTCTTAGAATACGTAAAGCTTATTAATATTAGAATACATAAAGCTTAATTTTCATATAAATTTATATACAATCGGCGAGACTCAACCCATGCGGATTAGGGTTAAATAAAAAAAATAAAGAAACCCGTAATTTTATATTATCTCTACAATTTCATGATTTACTTACCTCTGCCGATAAAACCGAAAAAATTTATAAATGTTGTATATTAGAAATTTACATACATTTGTAATTAAGGTAGCGCCTTTCAATGCAATGTACAGTCGTTTGCCAAAAAATTTGCTGGACTAAGGCCTTGAAAGGCCGAATTTCGGAAGGCCGAATATCGAAAGGCCGAACGCCGAAAGGCCGAATAGGTTGGAAGGCCGAATGTCTAATGGCCGATTGGGTCGAAAGTGTTTAAAAGCCGAATGTCTAAAGGTCGAATGGGTCGAAAGCCCGAATGTCGAAAGGCTGAATATCGTTAGGCCGAAAGTGTGGAAAGGCCAATTGGGTCGAAAGGCCGAATTTTAATTAAATTTTCCTTCACTTGTCGGAAAACAAAATTATTTCTTTTTCTTTTTTTTATTATAATTCGGCCTTTCGACACATTCGACATTTCACCCTATTCCAATTCATCTTCATCCTCTTGTTTATAAATACATTTAACCGACAGCCTTAATATCGTGCATTTAACCGATCACTTGAGCGCGACTTTCAGTGTTTTTTTACAGCGAAATTTAGAGTTTTGTTAGTTGTTATTTAAAAGTATTTTTTTCTAGACAGTAGTGTAACCATTCAACAATAAAAATTCTTTTTTTTTTGTGTTTTGTTTACGTGAAATTTTGTGTAAGATTATCAAATTCTATGTTTTCAAAAAAAAAAATGGGTGGAAAGGATGTCAGCGACAAAGAAAATGTGGTGCAACCGCTGTCATTGAAACTGGGCAATAATCTTATAGTGCCATAGCCATAAAACTGGGCAAAATTTTTTCTAAATTTAAACAATGTAATCGACTTTTAAAAAAAATATTTATGTAGTTCCAATAGGTGCGCAAGTTTTTTGGCCAACGACTGTTTGCAATAAATATGATATTATTTTGATAAATAAATTTGAAGTGTAAAACTCCATAAATGGGATAAATCAATCAAATTTATGAAAACCAAACATATGTACATACATATGAAAAAAATGTAATTATTGCAATTTTAATAAACTAACATTACGTGAGCACTATTTTCATATAACTTCGTATTGGCGATTGGATTAGCATGCTTCTGATGGTCTATCGGTGTTCATTTTTTTCGGAAGTTGCACTTTCTAGTTTTCTATATATATTTTTCTACTTTTACAATCGTCAATTGTCGAGGAAAAAGTTAAAAATGATAAACTGACACTTACCTTAAATGCGACGAATGAATATTTAGCAGTCAAGATAATAATCTTTCTAATTATAATTTAATTGAAAATGAAAGACATTATTTAAGTAGAAATATCTCATTAGCATGTTTTTAGTAATGAGAAATGGTTTTATGAACAATCTTAAACGTGAAATTATCAGCAAGCTCAGTTAACAGCGAATGGTTGTTTGCGTCGCGCCTTTAAACTTTCCATCTCATCAATAGATCAATGGGGATAGAATTGAAAATTATACCCAATAATACGAATAGGTTTTCTTTATTTTATTCGTATATTCTTAGTAAACTTGGCCTCTTCTGTCAGACAACAATTTTGTTTCATTATTGTTAGGTATACCGGGTGATTTTTTTAACCAGATACACTCAAATATCTCGGAAAATAAGCACTCTACGAAAAAAATGGAAGAGATCAAAATTTAATTATTCCGTGGGGGAAATACATTAGTGTTAAAATTTGTACCAAAAATACGTAGGATTTGACTGAAAAATTTTTTTCGATTCAAGATAGATGGCGCTGTAATTGACGATATTAAATTTTTTTCGATTACTCCTACTGAGAACCTACGCAAACGATTCTGCAATACGTCTGCAATAAAAATACCACAGTTTCATTGTAAATACTTGAAGTTAGTCTTAAACAATTTGTATTTCTTAAATATTCAATTACTGAAAATGGCTTCTCATTATCATAACCCTATCGTCATAGTGATCAATATCGTCATTACAGCGCCATCTATCATGAATCGAAAATAATGTTTCAGTGAAGTCCTACGTATTTTTAGCCGTAATATCCGAATCTGCAATAAAAAATAGGGGTTCATATTTTAGTTTCAAAGTTACCCCCCGCCCCACCTACAAGGAGGAGGGGTACTAATTTTAACATTAATGTATTTCCCCCACGGAATAATTAAATTTTATATTTACCATTTTTTGATTGTTTTCACGACTGACTTCGTTACATAACCAACAGTTATTAAACAAATTAAGTATTAGCATTAATTCGATTATTTTCACAACTCAAAATTATCTAAAACATTAATTATTATTAATACTCATATCAGATTATTTTTCGAATATTTTCCGTCATATAATAAAAAATTAAAAAAATCTCTACCATAAAATCGCCATGCTATTAAAATTATTAGTATTGGCGAGAAATACTTTCATCGTATACAATATTTATGCAGATGTGTTAGTTGAAATGATCTCGATTTGATAATTTTTGACCATACTTATGGCGATCCACTTATACAAACACACATTTGATGTAAGTCAAATCTTGACTGACTTCGTTTTGTGTTTCTTTCACACAACCACCGATTTTATATTTTTATCTCCCTTTATTTTGACTAACAATGTTGGTAGTATTGTATTACGAGTTATGGTATAGGTTGGCGAAAGCAAATTGGACAAGCAGTACTGGATCGTTTAGAACTGCAAATAATTTATTCGGTGCAGCTAGGTATGTATATCGCCCGGTTGTAATATTTTCGAGAGCTTCGTAATGTGCAATAACATCAGGTGGCTAACTGGTTACATGTTTTACTACACAAAATAAGCAATATTATTTCAACAGGAATCATAGCTACAACATTACATTTACAAGGTGTTGATGCTGAAAAACGAGTTATATATATTTGCTGTGGTGAACCAAGATTATTACACGATAGTCGTGTGCTACAAAGATCCAATTTTATTACCAAGTTTTAAAAAACGAAACATCAAAATATTTTCAAGAAATTTATATTTCTGGCGATTCGACTTTTCGTTCTTAATTAGTTTCAGGATGGAACTAATACTTTTATCTAACGCATGACTTGTTTTGGTATTGTCGGTAGGATTTTTTACTTTCTTGCACCAGCTTGTTCAGTTATTATTTCGGCTTCCAATGTATTTCGAATATTTTTTTGGAGGTGTCTTCATGCTTTACCTTGATTATCCCTAGCCAATTTCTATGCTTTTCTTATTGGAGGAATTAGCATTATTCGTTTTTTAATTCTTTTGGTTGCTTTCCAAAGTGAATTATCAGTACTGCTATCATTAGTTAATTTTTTAGATAGTTACTAATTGATTCATCTTTCAATTCTTTGATCTCCCTTTGTAATTGTTGAGTGAGATTGTTTTATCTTAAGGGACCCTTGTTTGTTGTCATATTCTTACCGCTTTCCTTTTTGCTTCAAAGAGTTCCCCAATTTCCATAGGGTAGTTGTTTCCCTTGATTTTCTTTTTAGTTTGAGGGGTATTTTCCCAAACTGATTGCTGTTTATCATTAAATGTAAAATTTTTAAATTTGAGAACTTCTTTGTCTAATTGCTCCTGATGAGTTATTTTTTTCTTCCAAGGATAGTCTAAAGCATTCTCAATTAGTGTGATTATTTACTAGAAATGGATTTCTTCTTTTCTGAATGATTTTTTACTTAATGTTTGTCTTAATGTAATGTTAATTTAAGTCCTGGCCTTCATACACATGTACATGTCTAGTAAAGCGAGTTTGCACTCCACCTGCACTTCTAATAAAATTATATGAAAATAATAAAAAGTTCCACATGTTAGGCTAATTACGACTCTGAGAGGCAATATAACGTTGATTTATCAAGCTTTGAGTGGATTAGCTTCCAAGTTATTTTCAAATTATCGAAGCACTTTTTGAGGTTATTTCAGGTTTTCGAGAGCCAGATTATTTTCGAGAATGTTAAAGTTTATTCACTTTTAGAGATTATTAAAAATTATGATAGTGTTGAGCTTAGTTGCAGATTTATAGATAATTCAAGGTATAAGAAAAAAAATCGGTTATAGAAGTGCAGAATTCAAGGACCAACCCATCTTACATGTGTCCAGAAGGCAATGTCTGTACAGTTAGAATAAGAATCGTTACAATTAATTCGAAGTTTTTAAGGCTTTCGCGGATACATCAAATAGTTTAAGGTTTTCAAAATTATGGACAAAGAAGAAAAGAAATACAAGTACAGAACGGTAATTATCGAAAATATTCAAGTATTTCCTTCAGGGAAAGGCTTCTTGATTTTACAAAACTGTCCTAAACCGCAGAAAGAAAAACTTTAGGTCTTTTGTAAGAAACAAAATTTTTGGGGTGTAAATATTTGACTCACAGCCTCAGTGAATGTTTTTGGTTTAAAAAATTTGTTCTGCACATAGAGAAAAAGTTTCGGTGTTAATTTTTGTTGGAAATTGATAGGTAATCGAAGTGAAATTTTGACTTATCTCAAACAGCAGCAGCGTTTTGTTTGGTCTTCGATGGTTGAAGATGATAAACGAAACTTTTAAATCATATGCTAGCCTCAGAGGTCGAGTAATTTACTAATTTGCAAGCACCAGTAATTTAGACCGGAGTTAGATGCTCACTGAAAGGTAACCGTACTGCTTTCTAGAACAAATATTTCCGTATATGGAGTTCGATAACCAATGTAATTTTTATTCCAAATTTTGTTGTTCTTTTAAAAAATATTAAAATCACTTATCTAAAGTTTTGAAAATAATTAACGGTTATGCTCATTAAACGGTTATGTTCTTATCGGAAGTTATGGAATTCGCATTACAATGGGACATTTGGCTTTATCTGATCAAAAAGGGTGATCGATAACAAAATTCAAAGGCGGTCATATACGGTTTTGCAAAATTTGTCGAAATATTTTTTGTAAGATTTTTATTAATTTTTATTAAAAAATTTAATTAGGGGGCCGCAGTCAAGTTACTTATTAAGAAAAATTGAAAACTCTTTCCATTATTAGTCGAGATATGTGATTGATCAGCAAAGGAAAGATCGTTCGCTTTGACGAGGCCTGATGCAAAACGTTTCTTTGATCCCACATTGAAATGGCATTAAAGTCCATCATGTGAAAAATTCTGGAAAATAAAGATTTCCGCTCAAATACATTCGTTGATTTTATTATAACGCAAAAGATTTGGCCAACCAAAAAATATTCAATGCCAAGCAGCTTTGGGGAGTTTGAAGAAAAACTGTTTTTCGGAATTTTCAGGTACACAAATTTAGAAACCCGACATTGTATCAGTCCGATACCCTGATTTAATGAAACTTTTAAACTTTAGTTACAATACTTTCCTGAAATTCAACAATTCGCCTAACGTAATTGACGTTAAACTATTTTAACGTCAGTTAAAACATAAACATAGATATACATATATAAATTGGAACGTATAAGTTCTATTCAAATTAAAACATCCTTCAATTTTACAAGACAGTCACGATATTTTTTCCAGTTTACACTTCAACATCTAAATAATACAGGGTGGCTGAGACCAAGTGTTACCAAATGAAAACGCTGTAATTTTTTTAATTTTGATTATTTTTTATTGAAATTTCGTGGAATATGTTGAAAACATATTACATTTTATGAAAAACATGTTACTGCTCGATATGACCTCCTTTGGCTTTGATTATTTGATTCAGTCTTCCATAGAAAGCATTGCATGCTGACCGAACGTGGGCTTGCGGAATTTTATTCCATTCTCGAACAAGAGCTGACTTCAATGCATCAACACTTTCGTATTTTTTAGTGGACACCTTACTCTCCAAAATGGACCATATGGAGAAATCCATGGGATTCAAGTCTGGTGAATATGGTGGCCATTCTTTCGACGAAATCAGCCGCGGAACGCAATTTTGTAAAAATTGCTGTGTCGCTCGAGCTTTGTGTGACGGTGCCGAGTCCTGTTGGAATGTCCAACGGTTCGTACCAAAGTGTTTACGTGCCCAAGGTAGCAAAGCATCGTTTAGGATCTTTTGGCGGTACATCTCTTGGTTTACCTTGACTCCATGTTCGATGAAAACCAGAGGAGTGCGTCCATCTGCAGTAACTGCAGCCCAAACCATAACATAAGCTGGTGATTGCTTGCGCATGGCAACTCTTGTGTCCAAATTATCGTTGGACTTGTCCTCTAACCAAACACGATCATTTTGTTTATTCACATGCTGTTGAATGGTGAAAATTTTCTCATCAGAAAAGACAATTTTTGGAATCTCATCACGTTCGGCCAAGGCCTTCAATGCTCGTGTTCTTTCAAGCCTAACTTTTTTTTGTGCCTCCGTAAGATCTTGAACTTTTTGTATCTTGTAGGGCTTCAAGTGTAGTTCATTTTTCAATATGGTTTGAATGCTGTATCGTGAAACATGTAGACGTGCGGCTAATTGATTGGCACTTTGACGAGGATTTCGTTGGATTCGTTTCTTCACCTTTCGTATCATTTCTTTTGATGTTGCTGTCTTTTTAGGACCGCCTCTGTTGCGTTTAGCGATGCTACCAGTTTCGTTGTATCGAGTTATGGTTCGATACACAAACATTTTATTCACATTCAAATGCTGGAGCTGACGAACTATTGCTGTTTGTGAATTTCCACCCAAATACAGTGCAATTACACTATTACGTTTGAATTCCATTACGATTTTTTTATTAAGATATTAATTTAGAACAATTATTTATTGACCACATATAAACAACTAACCAAACTTCAATCTGTCAAAAAATTAATGCGCGAAAATGACAACTACACAAATGACAGCAGAGTGAAGTTAGTAACATTTGGTCTCAGCCACCCTGTATTTCATGTTGCCTTTTGTATATACAGCAGAGCGAAAAACTGACAAGATGTTCATGGAAGATTCATACACTTCCCACGCATTATGATTATTTCCATATGAAGAACGAAAATTTCCTATCGGTACACACAGACACACATAATATATGCCAATCACACAGCACAAATATGTCACATCGTTTACATGGGCATGATGGCATAGAAAACGAATTAATTTTCACACACAGTTTTCTTAAGCGCGCGCCATTTTTTCATCAATAAGATTTATGGTTTATTAAAAAAATAAAAAAAATGCGACGCCCACATACGAATATACGATTACAGTATGAGTACTAAATCATAAAATTATTAACTATAAAGACGTTCAGACTCATTTGATGCAATTATATATACAAAAAAAAAATTTGCTAGATTCTTTGTTCAAGATATAGGAAGGGGGGTAGGTATATTCGCCATCTGTCCTGTTTTTTAAAATTTCAATTATTTTATTTGATTGATCCTTTGATATTCTATATGTGGTCGGAAATATCAAATACACCTACGTCTTTCTATAAAGAGAGTCAGAGAATCATCCGCCGCGCTACAAGATTCATTGTAAAAAATTAATCATTGTGAATTTGATTGATTTGAAGAAAATTAATGAATTTACAATATTTTACTAAACGAAAAAAAAAAAAAAAAAAATTTATTTGTCATTGTTTTATGGGGAACACCTTAAAATTGTACTAAGCGCTATATAGAGTGATGTATGCGGTGGTCCATAATAAACCAAAACCAAAAATATACTTCATGTTTTAATGAAAGATGGAGTAATGGTTTTTTTGTGACTTATGATCTTTTCGATAGTGCGGGGTTGTGGTCAAACGCGATAAACACATATTCAGATTCAAAAGTCAAAAAGCAATTATAAATTTTATTTTTATTAATGTGAGAATGAAAACTTGTTTCATTAGTGTGTGGCGGTGTAAACAGGTACATTGGTTCCTCCATATATATGTGCGATGATCAAACAAATCTTTACATATGAGTACATAAAATACATAACATTTTTTTATTTTTTTTTATTTTTTGTTTAAATCACCTTTAGGCTAAACAGCACATATGGTAGGTTGTCTTTTTAACCCACATTTAAAACAATTATATTTTATGTGTTATCGAAGTGTTTAGTGTTGAAATTAAATACCTCGTGCGAACGATGCATTCGAAAGTAGAGATGACTTTTTAGTAATGGTTTACATAATAACAAATAGTTCAAACATAACCCTAGATGACCTTATTACAAATACATATTTATACAAATACAACTACACTTTTCAAATAGTATATTTTATGCCTACAAACATATTTTTTGTGCTGTTTTGTATCTCAACTCCATGTTTGAGATTCGTTAATTTTTTTTTTGTTATTTTCGTAATTTCTAAACATTGAATGCCTGTCAAAAAGTCAAGATGAAGATTATTTTATGTATTTCTTTTTGTGTTAATAAATATTCATTCTTTGTTTGGTATGGTATGATGGGCATAAAGAGTTAAAAAAAAAAAAAAAAAAAAAATTATGTTTAGTTTTTCTTTATGGTGTTGTATATTAAAACGTTCTTAGAAATCTTATATTTATCCAACTTTCAACAAAAATTTTCTTCTCTATTAATAATTAACAACTATCTACATTTTATGAAAATTATTGATTTTAAATCGCGCACCGTTGCAAAGTTGATCGTGTTTGATTGATTTTGAGATGTGGCAACGATTTGAATTTGTATCGCGTAAATACCTTATGTGATTTATGATCGGCACTCGCCGACAATATTTTATGATCATCGGAATACAGCAAATTATGTAAATGCCAATAATATTTGACAAGTTGGCTACCATTGTAGTAATGTAAAATAATATTTAGTCATAATTAAAGTTTTTATGTACAAACAGATTAGTCAAGATAAATTAAGCAAAGTTAACATGTTGTTATATAATGATTTGAGAAAATATTGTACTTTGGCAGCAATATAATATTTCAGAACTTGATTCTAACACCTAAGAATTTGGAGGCAATGATTACTTACACTCCCTTGCATCGTGTTTTGTTTTTTAAAAAAAATAACGGTTTATTGCACATGCCGTACAATCATTCTCAAGATGACTGACCATTAAGAAACACCCATTGCAATGTGAATACATAAAAATAAAATACATAATAAGGAAAACACTAAAACAAAACACATAGGCGACAAATTCATGTCACACAAATAACAAAAAAAAACGTAGAAAATTTATTTTTCCCACCCATATGCAATATTTCATACTCACATAGATAGTTACAGGAAATATTTTTAAACATTTTTCAGCAATTTCTAATTAAGATGCTGATCACATGAAATCCCCTTTTAACACTGTCAGCAAGCCATACATACATATGTATGTACACCAACAATGAAAAAAGTAATAAATTGAAAAAAAAAAATTCTAAAAATTACTCAACACTAAATCACCATAATTGTCATTTCCAACTTATAACAAAAGCCATAATTTATTAAGTTGAAAGTTCATATTATATGGAAATGTTGCTTGCGGGGAGGTGTTAACGTTTTTTACTGCCTGTGACTGTTTGACCAGAATACTTAAAACATTTCATTTATACAAAATATTTTCATCGCCAATCAATCATAACATTTTTTTGTTTTTGTTATCTTTCCAGGTTACTGACACGAACGACAATCCACCAGTATTTTCGGAACCAACTTATTCATTCGATATACCCGAAAATACACCACGAGGATATCATGTTGGTGTAATATCAGCGACCGATCCAGATTTAGGTGCTAACTCGATGATATCGTATACGGTGATTTCGGACTGGGCCAACGATGTGTTTTCATTAAATCCACAAACCGGTGTATTTACATTAACCGCTCGCCTCGACTACGAAGAAGTACAACATTATATTCTAGTAATTCAGGCGCAAGATAATGGTTTCCCAAGTTTGTCGACCACACTAACCGTATACTGTAATGTCTTGGACTTAAACGATAATGCACCCGTTTTCGATCCAATGAGTTATTCAAATGAAATTTTTGAAAATGTTTCAATTGGAACGGCGGTTGTAACCGTGAGTGCAACTGATATTGATTCAGGTAAGAAATATTTTTTATGTTAAGTTTTTTTTTTTTGTATGTATATAATTTATTATTATTTAAGAAAAACCTGTGTTCATTCGAAAATCGTTTCATATTTTTAAATATGTCCTTGAGGCGATGAAATATCATTATTTTCTCATCTTAAAAGTAAAACAAATTTTTTTGAAATTCTTTAATCTCACACGCAAAATTATAGTTTCTTGAAGAGATTAAATTTTTGGTTTGTGTTTGGTTTTTGCTTTTCTTTTTAATTTCTTTCTGAATTTTTCTTTTCTGCTATGGAAAAAAGAAAAAACGAAAAATTGAATGTATCAAAAATGAATGAATACAAGAGGCGGTTACCTACAATGTAGTTATAGAAGTTTTCTTAATTTTATTTCTTTATTTTATTTTTGCTTAATTACCATTTCTTTCAATGGCTCTCCAGAATATTATTACGTGTCTGTTGTTGTTGCATTGACTTATAAATATAAGTATAAACGAATAGAGGAACTTTAATTTAATGATTTTTCTAATTTGTGTATAAGATTTACATTATCTTTTGTTTTCTTTAGCTTTCAAGAACATGAAATCAATTCACTTCACATATCAAATATGTTAAGAGAATAAATAGAAAATAATAGTAATGAAAATTTTAATATTCTCACACTTAAGATGGAGTTTTTCATTTTTTTATTATGATTGAAGGAAGTTGAAATTTAGAAAAAAAAAAATGTAATCAATTTTATTTTGAGGAGTTTCTAATGCAGTGCACATGTCAACTTGTTGTCTTGTTTGCATGTATGTGACTTATGTGCTTAAGATTAATCGCGTATCTCGTTACTATACATACATTATGAAACCACAAAATTTTATTCGACTAACAGTATATTCCTCTCACTTTCTCGCTACCTGCGCCTATAGGTAGTTCTAAAAACTAATTTTCACTAAATGCTGGATCATTCATTAAAAAAAAAATGTTTACTGTTGTTCTTGATTACTATCGTTCGAATGATGATGATGATGATGATTACACATGATGACGATTTTTTTTTTTAAAGTTTTATACCTTACTTCTCTTATTTTAATTTATTGTTGTGTTTTGCAAGAAGAAAAGAAGCATAATGATTGATTACATATGAGGTCGAAGCATATACGTGAAACTAGATACACTTAAAAAAGAATGGAAATAAAACATCTTGAGGTTTAAAATCTCAACATTTTTTTTTGGAATATTTTTAGTTTATGCGGTGCGTTTACGCAGTGTGTTGATCTACTTGATATTTTTATTAAAAATGAACGCACTTATTAGTACATACCCGGGTTTAGGTTGAAATGTTTTGTGGAAATTCGCAACGTATTGCAATTTCGATTACCTTTAGTGTAACATTTTTTATATCCTAGAGCTCAAAGCCCAGATATTCGGACAAGATATAACGGAATTAACACTATTCGCTTCTTGAACAAAGATTTTGAAATGTAGTTCCAACAGAATAAACAATTATCCAAAAGAACTAACTACGAATATCAAGTTCAGTAAATTTCAGTTTAGAATTTTATGTTTCAAGTGGTAGAACACTAATTTTTCTGATTGAGCGTTTAAAAATAAATTTCGAAGTTTTTATGGTAACTACACGAATTCAGTTGTCAGGACCTAGGTGAGTGTCAATTATTCTACCTAAAACCTAATTTATTGGTAGCGGATTTTCTTCATGTAGTGTGTTTAGATAACTGTTAATGCTTAAGTCGAGCATTGATGGCTCAGGGAGTGCTGTGGGGTCGCTTGAAATGGAAGTTAACGGCCTTGAATTAAGGCAACTTTCAATTTGTCAAATTAATGTGTAATATTCTTCCAAAGTTAAGCAAACATTTTTACATCATTCTGGAAATTTTCTAATAAGAATAACTTATGTAATTCCTTTAACTCAGACCGACATCCCATGAAATTGGTGCCAATATCTGAGTATATTTTATTAGTACAATATCCTCGACTGGCAACTACTGAGAAAGGTTTATTCTAAAGTTTATTCTAAAAACAAAGAATACATTGATTTAGCACATGTCTACATAAATTTCGACCCCCGATAATCCAATATTGAGACGTCAAATTGTACAGTACAGTTGTAAGCTCACCGATAATCTTAAATTTCTTCTTTGGTTGAAGATTATTCATAAAACGAAGATTATTCATGTCATAAGATTTAAAGACAGATACTCTTTCATGCAGTCTCGGGGTATAATTTATAACAATTGGTTGACGTATTAATCTTCTTTCAATAAGTGAATTGTAATTTGAAAACTGATTAATATTGGCATTTACAGGCAGAGAAACTGAATAATGACCTGAACTGAAACGTTTGTGAGCTTTCAGTTATAATGTTCTTCACAAAATTGTTCATATAATGAATATTTGGTTTTAACAGAAACGGTTTCTATCTCCCAACATCGGTTTATTTCATTATTTAGTTTCTGTCACGAAATTTAAATGAGAACCGCTGTCCAATAACGCTCTACACAAACACTGATGTGTTTGAACCGCTTGTAGTTGTAGTTGTATGAAACTCTAGTAGTTTATTGAATCAATTCTTGGTTTATTTAAGTACCGAGGTGGTTTATTCGAATTATATTTTGAATCTTTGAAGTTTGTATTTGTTTCAAAGTGAAGAAGAATGTGATGCTTCACTGAGCATAAGCCACAAGGATTTGCCTTTAGAATAATTAAATCTTTTTGAATCAGCGGATGGTTTTAAAGGATGTGCCGACTCGAACAAGTCTTCTGAGAAGAACGATGAATTTATCAAAGTTTAATAACTGGTTCCCTTGTGAATTTTTTTACATCAAATCCTAAGCTTCGACGGCTTTTATTGAAGTGACCAAATCGATCTTAAGTTCCAGTTTGCATGATTTATACAACAATAAATACATGAATATAAAATATTAGCAAATATGTAAAGGGATACAAACTCATAATTAGTACAGTGATAAACAGATTTTTTTTAACAGTTTTAAGCTTAACTATTTTTATTTATTAGCCAATAAATAAAATTGGTGTTGTATCGATCTTAATGAATTGGTGTTGAATCGATCGAATCGCCTAACATAGTTGTTAAATCTACATGGATTTACATATATACCTACAGATAGCTAGATCTAAAAATATTTGATTAATTAGAATCGAACTTTATTGCCTTAGTAATAAAATGTAAGATAAAATTAAAATTTTAGGTGGGTTTCTTTGAACCACATATGTCTTGAAATGCCGGCTATATAGATTATATTTCAAACTTCCTGTTAGATTAGAAATTAAGATTGTCCCAAAGCTGGATGTCATTATGAAGTTAAATTAACCTCAATAAGAAATAAATTTGAGCTTTTGAATTATGAACCGAATGAATTATAACACAAAACGTCAGAACTGTATAACGTGTTTAGAAATCTGATATAATTTCAAAGACTCATCCTGTTATTTGTAAAATAATTTTGGAATTGCTAGGTATGCTTAAAGAATCAATAATTTAAGATTTTTATCTTGATCACATCAAAAAATTGATTAAATTTCTCTTCAAATTAGTTAAATTATTTCTCAAAGAATCAAATTTTCAGAATACAAAAGGTTTATTTAAATTAGTGCGTTTTGTATTACTGCACCGAAATTATCTTTTAATATTTGAGTATAAATTTGCAAATAGACGTTCTTATTAAAAGAAAAATTGAATGATTGATCATTAAATTTTTATTGTGTAATAATCTAATCACGAATCTAGATCACATACCTATAAATTAAATCATCCAATTAAATTATTCCCAATGGTGTGAAGTTTTTCACAGAAAGTGTAGCTACACAAATGAGGATAACCCGAATTAAATAAATTATAAAAGTCGAAATTAACATAAAATGCTTGAATATTCATTTACGTTTAAAATAGCAAAGATGAATCATTTTGTTCTGCTGCTTCTACAATATTTTTATTAATTTTATTGAAATTGGTTGGAACCCATAAAGGTTCCGCACTCAATGCCACAAGAGTCCATGATACAAACCTAGGATTCTTTGTCAACTCGCGGATGTGCACTGCAACCTTTGCAAACTGGATTAGTTTAGACGAAGGGAGAGAAGGCAGCCTCACTATATCGAAAGTCCTACAGTTAAACAATTGAAAACGAACACTTTCGAAAGAAGGACAACCGCATACAAAAATCATTTTGTGCCAATCCCAAGCGATGTCGATGATCCTTAAAACGGCCTTGGCCAGTAAGAGCTCCAACAAATTTAATGATAAACCAAACTTAGTAAATCTCCGATCTGGCTTACTAATAAAGTACTTCGCCTTACGGCAAACAGAAGTAGCATGCTACTTCAGCCCTTGCTTTTTGCCTTCATACCGTTGTTGAGGGAGCCGCTGGTTCGGCTTCGATTAATGTTATCGCGAACCAGCCTTGGCAAGCGAATCGGCAATCTCATTACCTTCAATTTCACAATGTCCCAGTATCCATAAGACAGTAACTCTATTGTTAGAACAAAGAAGGCTGCTGAAATATTTATAATCCTTAACAAGTTTGGAAATAGTGAAGGGATTTTTGAATAAATTTAGCACAGCTTTACGAAACGTAATCGTAACAAACGAAGTACTATCAAAAGCTCCCACAAGAAACTCTATATTATTGAGCGAGCAATATTCTTAATAGACCAAAAAGCCATCAATCTAACAAGTAGAGGAACGAGCTCGAGGGCGAAAATATCTCAATCGATTAATTTCCTGTTATGGTATGGTTTAAACGGTGGCCTTTTGAGTTTAATATAAAAAGAGATACACCTATGATCAGAAGTGAGAAAATCGTTCGCCACTTTCCAGTTAAAAATTAAAATCAATAATAGACATAGAGCACAAACTGATGCCAATCAGATAGCTAACGGCATTTATTGAAAATTTTCGAGCTCATAAAAGCTTTAAAAATTGAATTGAGCTACCCCATATTGAGTGATGAGCATTAGCATCAAAACCTTATGCTTACTCCAAAACAACAAGTTATTAAACGCAACCGAAGGAGAAGGAATCATAGAGAAGACAAACTGATGCAAGGATCAATTTAGTAGAAGAAGTAGTCAGATCAGCCACACTGCACTTCTCAATAAGCAAAGTATTAATATTGTTAACAATAAAAATTCACGTCCAACTTCTAATGACAGGAACCTTACAGAAGATTCTTCCTTTAGTTGAGTTCAAACCAGGGACAGCACCATAAAGAAGGTACAGTCCCTGAATTAGACAAACATCTGTGTGTGATACAGCAAGCAATTCACTTAATTCAAATGAAGCTGGCTTACTCTGATGCAAGTTGATCTGTTTTATTGCACGGGTTTGGGGGTCACAATGAACACCATTAATTAAACGTTAAATCCAATTCCCCTACTCTCCACGTCCTCTATGCAGAAGACTCAAGCTATCTGAATATTTTATTTCTTTATAACAAAAATTTTAAAAAAATCTCTAGTAACCCGGTTGGTGCAAAACAGGAGCTCGAGTATTAAATTTCTCGAGTATTTGAACACTCTTTACCATGATATCCATGCTTTTATTGTGATTGGCACTAAATGTATTGCAAATATTATGCATTAAGACACATTTAATGGTAGATATGTATAATAATCGTCATTTACCAGTCAAAATTTCTTTATATTGCTTATTCTTTATGATAAATTCAATTTTGTTTAATTTATTTTGTGGATTTTGGCACACAAGAATTAAAATCAGCACACAAAGTTATTTAAAACCTAAAACAGACTGACTTTAAAAATTAACCAGTAGTAATGAACATTAAGGTATCCATAAGAATTTCATAAGAATATTTGATTAAAATTAGCTGTAATGAAGGTTCTTGACAAGATTTAACTGTAATTTTGGGCAGATTTAGTATTTGTGGGTTTGCGTAGTTATTGATCTAAAACCGCCTCTCTTAAACATATTTAATCCAAATTGAATTGAAATATTTTTGTTTTGACATTTGAGTGAACTGAAGTATCATAATCCGATCATCAGCTAGGCCGCGCCGATTCAGCAGCTCAATTATCTGAAGTTATTCTTTCTGTTCACTACAGATGTATGAATTGGTTCGATACCTTCAATCAGATCACTCAAAGAATATGTTAGGTATTGTATTACAATGGGTGGATATTAAAAATATACTTCAGCATTTTAGGAGATTACCCGTAGCTGCGTGGCGTGTATTAATTTACAAAGAATCAGAGTACTAGGTTAGAGGGATTATATTGATGGTCTCTGAAATAAAGCATTATTTAGATATTCCACCTTTTCAAATTTGTTAAAAAGGAAGGGTTAATAATTTCCTCTCGATTCCTGATAGATATTTAGGTTTAGAAATTCGCTAAACTCATATGAAATGAAAGCTTACGACAACAAACGATAACGATATTAGTTAGCTGAAAAACTTAAGCAATTAGATTCTAGTGAAACATCAAAGCCATCAAAACCTAATATTTACAAACATATTGTAACTGATTCTATAAACTTTTTGTCAGTTGTTTTACCCCTAAATATGAACCGAATGCAACGGTATTCTGCTTTATTAGAAGCTTTTAAATTTTTAGCTTCCCTAGCAGTTTATAGGCCATTGAAAAACCTGTTTGGTACCTGTGTCCGATAATTTATAAAAGCAAAAGGTTTAAGAAACACTAAACTATACGTTAATTGCTCAATAATTAAACTAATCACTTCCCTTTTAAATCTACAATTTTTACAACCTGATGATTATTTCATTTAACAAAATAAAAACAAAATTCTAAATATTTCTGAATGAATGATTTTCAGTTTTTTTTTTATTCTTATGTATTATTGTGTACATACCCGATTAAATGCCAAATCATCTTTTCACTGAATAAATTTATTACCTCAATTAAATCTACTCAATTTCCTGATGCAGACATTAAACTCAATAAACGCATCGCATTTCATCTTTTTAAAATTGCACACACCAACCAGTAATATTTAATTCCAGTAAACAATTCTCAATTATTTTTATTATTACGTCAATTACCCCTCATACTACCACTATGTATGTATATATGCCATACCTATAACTAAATAAAAAAAAAAAACACAAAATGCTAAGAAATAATCATATCAACTTTCAAATGCATTAAAAATCTTAAATTGCAATTTTTTTGTTGTTGGCTAACTTTATAAACTTCTAAGCGATCGAAACTCGGCGTACACAAAAAAATTTCCAACTTTAAATCATTATTTGAATGACATCTGAAGTTAGAATTTCAATTTTTTCCTTGACTGTTTCCTTAATTTCAGTTTTTTTTTTTTTTTTTTTATTTTTTTTTAATCTTTGGATGTCCATAAATTGTATTATTATTATGTTTTTAGTAGAGAAGATAAAACAATAACAACAACAATTGCGAAGAAAATTATCGATAAACTGTTAAGATTTGTCTTGTGTACTTACTGGTGTACATACGAGTATATACAGTACAAGAAAGGAATAAAAACATATAACGATGAAGCTGTAATAGACATAAGACATTATGAATTTTATAATTTTTCGCTATTTGTGTCTGAATTGTTGCTATGTATATTGCCCGATGCGATTTTTCTCATACAAAACCACATAACATAATAATTGTTGGCAGATTTTTATTTTTAATTTTTTGCGCTTATACAAAATATTAATTAGTTGATTTAAGAATAGAAATTATATGTGATTATTATGTGATTAGAATGTTTAAAAGTGTTTGTAAGGAATTTATCTTAACTTTTTGCCGCGTCTTTTATGTATAATTACCGCGTGTTGAGATGAATGAATCATATATTGTATGTAATTTGTACGCATGTAATTACATTGGATGGTGTTAGAAGATTAATGTTTCAGATAACGCGTGGATTTGTATGTAAAAAGTAATTTGTCGCAAAAATATTTCTCAGAAATATAAATTTTCCACTTAATTTTTGCTTTTATCCATATACACAAACATAACGTTATCTACGCGTTGTATACGTGTAACTCAACACAAATAACTCATTTCACATTGACATATTTATAAATAAATTTAAAACTGCGGCATTTTTATATTCGCTTAATTTCCTGTATACCTACCTACCTCTGAAGAACTCAACAACATTAAGAGTCATGATATCCCAAATGCATAGGAACAAATAAACTGAATTTTTAATTATGAAAATTAATTAAGTCACATTTTATTTATTCGTTTCATTCCGAATTGGAAATTAAAATCTTACAAACAATCAAAATAAATTCCAATTAAATGTTGTAATACAGTGTGACACAAAATTTTTTGGCCATATTTTTGTATTATAAGTTAAATTATTAATTAATAGACTAGAATAACAAACAAAATAAATTTGTTAAAATCTACTATACCTATTTTTGCGCGTTTTGTACATTTAAGATATTTAACAAAAACAAAAAATCATTTGAAAATCTTACGTTTTCTGAATATTAATTAAGTTGTCTTTCTATAATTTTTATATTTTATTTTGTGCAACAATTTTCCTTAAGACTTGAATATAAAATAACGAAAAATACACAAAAACCTAAAAGATTTTGATTTATTGAAATGAAAAGGACACAAGAAAAATAACAAATTCCAATCTTCCAAAAGACAAATAATAAGAAAATTATATTTGTCACGTAACATGATTTTATTTTATTTTATATATTTGCTTTTTCTTTAAGTTTCTTGATTGATTTTTTTTTATTTTTTATTTTTTATTTCGTTCGTATATATTCTTAAATTTTGTTATTTTGTCGTATTTAAGACTTAATGGCACCAAATTTTGTTATACATTTTTTGATTTGGTTTTTATCAAATTTATATACCTATAACGTATGTGTATATATAAATGTATATATGTATGTATACAATTGTATATACTATTATAAGAAGAAAATATCTCATTTGTCTCTTAAGATAAATAATTTGTTTTAAGTTTTAAAACGAAAATTATTTCAATCAATTTAACGTATATAATTTGATTGGTGGAAATTTTAATTCTTCATTAGTTATGTTATGTTGTGTATATATGTTTTTGTTTGGTTTTCATTCTGTTATGATTTTATTCGAACGCGATTTTGTGAACATGATAGAAATATTTTTATTTTTTTGCACTTATATTGTGATATCAAAATTATGGTCCGAAGTGTACGTCAAAATTTGAGTTATATGTCATGTCCAAAGTTTATAGTCAAAAAAAAAAAAAACAAAAAACAAAAAAAAAAAACACAAGCCATGTCAAAATGAAACCAAACCCTGTCAAAAGCTACCTAAATTAACTCAGATTTAATGTCATGTGAAGAAATCATTTAAAGCTCAAAAACAGGTGAGCTCAAGAAAATGTAATAAATTAGCAAAGTATTGTAATTCCGATTTACTTTGTTTCTTCTCAGTAGGTCTTGATTTTATTTAAAAAAAAATCCTTTGCCTTAAATTGTACGGGCTACTACGTTTTGTATTTGGCTATCCCTTAAATTTAGGAAATTATCATCATTTCGATCATCGCTTCTTTGGGTGCGTCCGAAATGAAAAATGTGCATTTAGCGGAGACACATTAAAAAAACTACATGCGATGTAAATTTGGTTTGGCCAAATTTTAATTAATTTAATAATTTTATTAAAATTTTGTTTAAAAATTTGCTTTTAAATTCGTATTTCGGGACGCACCCTTTGTTTACGTGCTTTAATTTTTAATAATTTGTAAATTATTTTTACAACGCATATACTTTTTTAAATGTGTCTTCGCTAAATGCACATTTTCCAGTTGGTTTTGTTTAATATACAATTAGTTTCTGTTAAAACTGATTTACATTCAAAGATTTTCGCAGATGTAGATGTCAAACCAAAATTTCATTTTCTGTTTACCCAAATGCGAAATTTATACAAAAAATATCATAAAACATGATAAATGTTTGGTGGCTTTGTATACGTAAGCTTATTATTTGCTGCATTCCATTTAACGTGGCAAAGTACACACAAGTACTTCTGACTGCACGCAGCTACTCTTGCTAAATTTTATGAGTAGTGTGCTTTTCGAATTTATGGCGACTTCGTTACCAGAATATTTAGTACAACTAATCCAATAATAATGTTTACGAATCATAGCGTTTAAAAACAAAATTTTAATGCAATAATAATGTTTTGTGAGCCTGAGACATTTTTACAAAAGTGAAACACACGCCCTCTTTTAAGCAAAACCAAATATTTCAGCAATTAGCAGAAACACTGTGTAGTAAATGTAGTGCATATGCCCTAACAGAGATGTCACCATATCGACATATTATAGACACATTTGTTTTGATTGCATAAAACAAACAAATGTATATTAACTTGTATTTGATGAGATAGCCGAGGTAGTAAGGTGATGGAGTGGAGTGAAGAAGGTCTGGAGTTCGAATCTAAGCAAAGCTAACAAAAAGATTGGTTTTTAGTTGAAAAATTTTGAATTGGGGATAATCCGAGAAAAATTTGGTAAAATTCGTGGAAATAAAAAAAAAAATTAAGCCGGAAGTTTGAAGAATCGAACTCCAAACCTTTCGAACACTACTCCTTCATCTTACCACCCAACCACTCATCTCTATATAATTTCTACTCAGTTTTTTGTTTAAATACTGTGATAGATTCGGACTTGACGAAAAATCGCATACAAATTTTTGTTATTTTACCAGGCGAAGAGAATTTAAAAAACAACATAATTGTCAGCAACATGACATTATTTTGTATCAAAGCGTGCCACTTCAAGTTATGTGACACTTGAACATACAAAATAAAGTCATATTGCTGACAATTCTACCTTCTTGTAATTTCTGTTCGCCTGTTAAAATGACAAAATTTTTTTGCGATTATTGATGAAAAACAAAAAATTTTTTTTTTTAAATTTCTGCTTACCTGGTAATAAAAATTAACCTTTTTAAAATTAAAAAGGCAATCAATAAAGCAACCACCCAAATAGAAAATTTGGAGATTTTTACAACAAAAAAAAATTCTTCAGGTGCGGGGATCGAACTCGAGAGCTCTATGCTTTTAAGCTGCTCTCTTATGGTAAGAGTTCGATCCTCGCGGCTGAAGGATTTCTTTTACCATGTACTCCCAAGTGCTTATTTGTACTTTGCCACGTCAAATGGAACGCAGCAATTGCAAGAAAAGCAGACGATGATTTTTGGGTTTGTTTCTCGGGTATCAATTGATTTTTTTAACCTTCGCATGGGCAGCAAATTTTTTCTGCGCCCATGGGCAGGATTTACATATGTAAAGATATATTTTTCTGTGTATTTTGTACGGAAATTTTTTAATTTTTTTGGTTTTTTTATATAAAATGCATATTTTAATACGTATAGGTAAATATGCTATTCAGTTTTGATTTATTATATGTAACCAGATGTTGTTTTTAATTATTACATGCTAAAAAAATAACAAAATCTAAACAATAACTGTTTTTAATTTTTTTTTTATAACAATACCGAGAAAATAACTGTATTCTAGTGATTTTTCTCATTTGTCGTTAATGTTTTGTTCAGTTTAGTGTTGATATTTGAAGAATTAACTAGGTACAGTGTATTTTTATTATATTCCCGAATATTTTTACTAGAACAAATAGAATGAGCGATTTTAAGTGTTTGACTGCCTCCCAGATGTCTAGGTAAGTGATTAATATAATTATTGTTTTGATAATTGCAAATTCATCATTTTATTTATATTTGATATCAATTATTTTATTGTTTAGATTAAGCCTTGAAGAACGTCAGGCTTATTTACGCCAGGTTATCGACATCGAAATAAACGATGAGGAAAGGAGCCAGATGGAGGACGGTGGTAGAAACAATGATGATGAAAATTGGTTGACGGGCCCAGATGACTGTGAATCAGATACATCCTGAAATTGAGGAGGCCGAAGTTGAAATTGGTGATGGTGGTGATAGCGATAACGATAGTCATAGCGATAATGAAAGTGACAGTGAGGCAGAGCAAACGAATGAATACGGGCAAGACGAAATACCTGGAGGATACTTTACTGGAAAAGATGGCACACGATGGCAAAAGCAAGCACCGCCACTTCAACGTATTAGACAGCAAAACGTGTTTCGTGACAACCGATTTAAAGGACCCAATCCTGTAACAAAAAATCTGAGCGATGTGGAAATATTCTGCACAATCTTAGATTGTTCAATTACCTCTGCGATATGCCGTCATACAAATCGAAAGGCAGAGTCTAATTTTAAAAATTATAATGAAAAATACCCGGATAAGACGAAACAACTATGGCGAAAATTGGACGAAGGGGAACTGTTGGCATATTTCGGGATCCTTTTATGCATGGGAAGCCAACGGTCGAATTACGAACGTTTAGACTATTTGTGGAGAAAAAATGCTTACCCTCTTTTTAGAGCAACAATGTCGGCTAAAAGATTTCGGAATATACCTGGTTCATTCGGTTTGACCAACAAACTACTAGAGCAGATCGAATGGCGTCGGATAAAGCCGCTCCGATTAGTGAGATATTCGAAATGATCAATGCCAACCTGCGTCGGAGCTATCGGCCCTATGAAAATATTACCGTTGATGAACAATTATATCCCTTTCGAGGTCATACAAAGTTCACCCAATATATACCATCGAAACCTGCAAAATATGGTATAAAATTATGGTGGGCTTGTGACTCAAAAAGTACTTATCCGTTGACAGGTCAAATTTATACTGGCAAAGTTGGAAATACCAGGGACATAAACCAGGGAGAGAGGGTTGTCAAGGATTTAGTTGGATACTATAAAAATACAGGAAGGAATATCACAACGGATAATTTTTTTACCACTGTATCATTAGCCGACACGCTGCTAAGTTGGAAGCTGTCGATGGTAGGAACCATGAAAAAAAATAAGACATGCCTGCCACCTGAATTTAAGGCTTCGTCATGACGAGAAGTTTTGTCATCTAATTTCAGCTTTGGTGAAAGTAAAACAATTTGTTCCTATGTTCCTAAAAAGAACAAGGCAGTAGTTTTGCTCTCTACCATGCATTTTGATGATAAAGTTAGTGAAATAAAAAATAAACCCGAAATTATACTATTTTATAATGCAACAAAAGGAGGTGTCGACACAATGGATAAGATGTTAGCCCAGTACACAACAAAACGAATGACAAAACGTTGGCCGCTGGCCTTATTTTATTCAGTTTTTTGGATATAGCAGCTCTTGCGTCATACATAATATATGCTGAAAATAATCCATCATATGTTACGGCAAAAACAGGTAGTTATTATAATTTTTTTGATTTTGTTTACTACTTATTATAATAATTGCTATCGTAACTTTTACTATATTTAGGTCGACGTCGGGAATTTATCCAGGTATTAGCAGAGAATTTATGCCGTCCAGTGATAAGAAAAAGAGCACAAAACCCCCGAACGACCGCCTACTTTCCGACTAAAATTGCAATTGAATGTACATATGCTGGGATGTAGTATTGAAAGTTTGAGGCATCCCAATACAGATGAATTTGTGGCGGACGAAGATGATCGAGGTCATTCAAAAATAAAAGGAAACTGCTTCATCTGCTATCACGAAGCAAATAAAAGAAAACGGGTGACCAGAAAGATTTGTGTAGAATGTAGGAAACCAGTCTGCCTTCAGCATAGTCTCACACAAACAAAATGTGAAACTTGCAACAAAAAATAATTTTTAGGATGCCTTTTTTATATATGTATAACTCTTGAAATAAAGAAAATTTTGAAAATATGAAATATTTGTCTTTACTTACTCTTATAAATAATCCTACATTTGCACTTCCAATTCAGATCACTAAAAAAACTTTCATAAATTTTCATATATAAGGCAAGAAAACAAATTTCTTTACAAATGTAAATCCTGCCCAATTGATCCAAAAAAACTTCGACTTACTCTAAAAACTGTGAAAAAACAAAAAAATTATAATGCTTTTTTGCATTTTCCAATCAAACTCAAAAAATTAGACACTGACTAACAAGTTTTTCCAGGTAGAATAAAATGCGACGAAATTATTCAAAACGGAAAATTGAGATCTTTACATTTGTAAATCCTGCCCATGCGAAGGTTAAGCAGATGATTAATTTTTTTTTTCTTTTTGCCTGTATAGTTTTCTCTATGTTGTGTTTGTTAGTTGTACGAAATAGCCTTCCTACCGATGGCCTTTTGCCTTATTGAAAAGGGATCTCAATATTTCAACAGCAGAAAGAGCACAAAATCTTCAAACGGAATTTCGGTTTTGCAATATTCCCAGAGCAAATCAGGACAACGACAGCACATTTTGAAAAATTTAATTTCATTTTAGTCAATAAACTATGAGACCTATTATAATTCAAGAGTCGATTGACAATTGATACGACTCTGTATTCCGTTTTCGTCTTTTCGTTTGATAATGCAAGAAGGCTGGGTCTGGAGGCTAATGACTTCTGCAGAAGCTGCTTGGACGAAGAGGAGGAAGAGACGTTGGTCCACTTCCTTTGCTCGTGTCCAGCATTGGCTCTCAGAAGGCACAAACACTTAGGTAAGTTCAGGATGGACTGCCTCTCGGATCTCGAAAACATTAAAGTGCGGGACGTCTTACGCTACATAAGTAGCTCGAAATGGTTCCAATAGGGGTAAAAGGAGATACATCCTGTGGTATCACAATGGACCGTCACCGGTCTAAGTGTGCGTAAGCAGCCACTCCAACCTAACCTAACCTAACCTTGATAAAAACAATACGAAAAAGGAAAATGCAACACAGAGTCGTGTCGATTGTGGATCGACTCGATAATCATAATAGGAGTGAATATTTTTATTTGAAGAAATTGTTTATTACAACATAGTTTGACAAACGGAACGGATACAAGAGCGGATTTAGGGTTAAAAATCTAATCGACTGATTGGCTGAAAACAATTTTGTTATTCCCCTTTTATTGCAAAATATCTGACATCTGGTGGATGATTTTAAAAATTGAGCCAAAAGGGGTCAAACATTTTAATAAATACAATAAAATACAATAATTTTATTGGTGATATCGTTTTCGTTTTTATTGACAGTATAAAAGTGATCACATAAGAGGTTGCAATTGCAATACTTAGGTATTGTGATAAATTAACCCAAACGGCCTTAATTTAAATTTTAGGTTATGGCTATAAATTATAAAGAAATGAACATAACTTAACGATAATGTTAATATTACAGTTAGAGGTTTAGATTTCCCCCCCCCCCCTCCTCCTTAAAATTGTCAAGAAACCAAGAATTTTGTTTCCTGACGAATTTCATTTTGTTTTAAAATTTTTGTATGTCGAGAATTGTCGGCATTTATGCTCTTTAATAATTCATAATATCAAATTATGATTCTTAGTTTTCAATTTTGTTAGTTTTTGTTAGGTCGTTTTATACTTAATCTTTTTAATTTATTTAACGAAACGCACCAATGCGAGCAATTGCAGAAGATTCAAAGAAGGATGTTTATGGTACCATTAAAACTTATAATGGTTCTGGGGATTTCGAAACTGGCTCCAGAAACGGTGAAGTAGGATTAAGGGTGACCTCTTTTTGATCGCCACGAAAATAAATGGGAGCCATCAAATTGCGCAGAGTTTGTCGGTCAGGTTTATTAGATGTTGGCAGTGTAAATTGTTTCTAAACAAAATTTAAAATGAAGCATTCATTCCGCAAAACAACACCTATCCAAATCGCTGGTGATTTAGAAAAGTCCTCTGTAGCGACGAATCGAAGTTTAATTTCTTTGAGTTGGAAAGGTACACTATTAAGACCATAAAGCATGCAGGTTTGAACAATATGACTTGAAAGCATTTCCTGGCGGGGCTTTGGGACAATATTTAGAATTGATAATCGAATGGGCCAACACTTGTACAAAGATATTATGAAAAATGTGATGCAGCTTTATTCTTTTGAAAACATGCCAGTTTCATTTATTTCCCAACAGATCAACGATCCTAAATACACTGTAAATTTAGTGAAGCGTTGGTTTACGGATCAAAAAATTGATGCTTTAGGCGCCATGTCTCCGACCTTAACCATATCGAGATAACTTAAGAACAGAAGTTGAGTAAGGAACAAGAGTGTTCTGTCATATGAAACAAATTTAGAAAAGCATTCCAGGGGCCGCATTCTTGAAATTCACTCGACAAAAGTCATCGGAATTTTTCTCAATAATTTAAAATTTAAATTGCTATGTATATTAAAGTTACAGGTGACTTTTTTCCCACTAACGGAACATGAAAATTATACCCCCCCCCCCCCCCCCCCCAATTCACTGACCCTGGGCAATTTCCAAGTTTGCCCAGGCGGTAATCCGCCCTTAGAACAGATTGATTTCAATTTTTTTTAGAAAACTCTAGCAACGATACGCGTTAGCGCCGGCATGTTTTCAACTCTACGAAAAATAAACTGATTTGAATTCGTTACACGGATAAATATGGTATGTAGGATGTTCTGTAGTAGGATGTTCTAATCATCACCATTTTCGATGTTCGGTAGGGTTTATATCTCTTTTACAAGAATGCAATTGTATGCTAGGTTAGATAAGTCTTAATCTATTCTACATTTTGGTATTCTAAATTTTATCTCTATATTACTGTGATCCCCTCATTCCAACTTGTGAAATTAATATCTCTTATGGAAATCGTTTCCCAGAATTCGTTCTCCCATGAAAATTCGTTTCAGTATGACTACCCTACATATTTGTGGGCCATTTCAAAGTATGAAATGCCTTCCGACAAAGATATTTCTTAAGCATATTCTATTTGAAGCCATTTGAATTTAAGAAGAGAAGTTAATGGTTTGGTAATTAAACTTTGTATGAATGATCTCTCCCAAACGTGGAAGACAACAAAAATTACAAAACTGCGTGAATTGAAATTCGCGTTGCTCGCGGTACCTATGCGTTGTACCGTATTCCGTCTGCATCTCTAACAACTTTTCATGAAATAAAATACGATAATGTGTCTCTTATATGTATATGTATGTGTATATTGTATTATTTTAGGGAAAGTCTATGAATTTAAGTCGTGATTAACATAAATAAAAATTCCACCACAAATTCTAATATAGACAGATAGAGGTACTTTCTCACAAATCATGGATCCATATTATGTGGAGTATTTTAAATTACTCGTACGTAAATATTTAGAGCACAACTAAAACAAAAAAAAAACTCCAATCTTTTTTATGTGTGCGCGGCTTAAATACAGGTAAACCCTTCACTCGCTTTAAAACAATTTCCAAAATTATTTGCTTCAATAACTTTTCAATTAAAATCGATTATTCCATCGTCGAACCCATATCACATTCACACAATATCTATTTAAGTTGTATAAGTGACAATCATTTGTGTGGCGCGCAAAAAACTTTAAATTTACTACATAGAACACCATCTTCAGAATAACTGTACAACATGCTTGATCTTTAGTAAACCCATAGACAAAAAAAAAAATTGGATTTATAAAACATTTCTTCTATTTTCGGGTCTCATTTCAAAAAATTTCGTTTCTGTTAAACAATTCGATTTGCAATTATTACTCAATCTATTTTCTCGGAGCTCAGCTCAAAAAGGCACAACGAATTGTTTATAACATTTTCAAGTTTGTTTTTTTGAAAATCGAAAACCATTATTCATAAATTATTTCTACATAATAAATAATAGTGAATTTAGTTTTTTTTTCGGGAGGAGGGGGGGGGGATCTTAGATACTTGTATAATTCTTTGAAAAAAATCAATCAACCATTCAACTGTATCGAATTGGGGATTTTTCGCGTTCGAGTGATATTGCAAATTTCTATAAACACACATGCTTCAAACAATATATATATATTCTTGTGAAAGATTCTTAGTTAAATTAATTGACCTCTTTAAGATGGAGAGTACGCGTAATTTTATCCGTTTATAAATGAATATTAACGAAATTTTTCATTTTTTTAATTTTCTAGGTGATAATGGTCGAGTGGAATATAAGATAACCGCAGGAGATGATAATAATGATTATGAAATTGTACAAAATGGTACTATACTGACGAAACGACTGCTTGATCGTGAAACAAAAAGTACTTACAATTTAATTGTGACGGCTACAGATTCTGCCAAGGAGCCGGAAAAGAAATTATCTTCGACAGTGCAGGTAAGATCGATATTACAATTACAATACATATAACCCACAACCAATTATCTATGAAATATTGCATTTTGTGGTTTTATAAAAAAACCTAACCGCTAAATTTTATGATTTTTACGTAATAAACGATTATGTACTGTGTACCTCGCCATAGTTATAAAGATAGTTTTCCTTTTAAAAAATCGATTGAACGAAATAATTTGTTTCTCTTGTCGATATAACAACAGTACAACAAAACATGTTGGGTTCGTCGCTTTGGTTGGAGTCTGTTGTTGTTTCCTCATTTCACAAATAGATTTTTTTTTTTTTTTTTTGATAAATAAGTTGTAAAATCAAGATCTGAGATTTTTTTTTTTTTTTCAATTAAGTGATTTGAATCAGATGATCTTTAAACAACGTGGATATATCGGAAACATTTAAACGGTATCTACCGCGACTTCCAGATATTACAAAATCTTGAGAATTAATATTAATAAGCCTATCTCATTAAGTGGTTAACACATATAAGATTAAGTATTTATTTATTGCTATTTTCATGATACATTGCCTTGCTGACTCAAATTGTATACAAATTAAAAAAAATAAAAATTACAACTCAAACATCACGTTTCACCGATTATAGAATAAAACCATAACCAAAAAAAAAAAACACAGAATAACGACGACGAGAGAAAAAAAAAGAAGAATTAAAAATCCAATAAATTCATTTCCCATCTGTGCTGTGTGTTGCGCGCACATTCACATGAAAAACTCCATCGCATCTAACAACCATAAATTAATTAAAAGACAGAATAAATTATCAAAAAAATATGACCATCCATCCAATCCATCGCGAGACGAACGATAATAATCATCATTCCATCAAACACAAATCATATCCAAATGATGATGATCATCAACCGCGCACCATCATCATTATATTACTTGTGTGTGTGTATGTTGTTGTGTAAGCTGCACAAACAAATCAAAAGGAACGAACGAACAAAAATATTTCTTTTTAATTCATTAAACGTTTTTATTCATAAGAAATTATTATTATTTATTTATTTCTTATTTATTTATTTATTTATTAAGAAAAGCGAAACATATGAGAAACAAAAAGAAGTTATATAAAATTTATAACGACATCGCGAAAATAACTCGCGAAATTGTTGTTGATGGTCTTTAAGAGTTGCTTTATCTTATAAAAAAAAGAAAAATTAAATGTCTGAGAGATAGGTACGTCGTACAAGAGACAAGTGTGCAAATTAAAATATAGATGCGCGAGGCGGCTACTGTATGATTTTAGTTAAAGGATTTTGGTCGCGCTGAATTTAAATAAATTATTATCAGTCGTTTAACTGTACGTTCAGTGACATTTCAATTTTATTTCATTTTATTTGTATTTAATATTCCTATCCTTTAGCTATGGAAAGGTTGTCTTTGAACGAATTTGATTAGAATACTAATGTATAGCTAGCTAGCTACCTATAAATATATATAAATAAATATTTTATTTCTTTTCGCAGGTTACAATTGTACTAAAAGATGTAAACGATTTAGCACCAAGTTTTATAACGGCCAACGAAACAAGTGTTGCTGAAAATATACCAATAAATACTGTCGTTATGGCAATAAAGGCAATCGATCGTGACGAAGGTCGTAATGGTTATATTGAGTATAGTTTGAATACAGATTCAGCGATACCGTTTACATTAGGATCCGTCGATGGATTATTACGTGTGTCCGGCAAATTAGATCGTGAATTAAAATCACATTATAAACTAATGGTGATGGCAAAAGATCGTGGTGAACCGCCAAAATCGACTCACACTCAAATACAAGTGAAAATTTTGGACGAGAATGATAATAGTCCGATATTTGATCCGAAACAGTATAGTGCTTCGATTGCAGAAAATGCTAGTATTGGTGCTAGCGTTCTACAAGTTTCGGCTACCGATATAGACGAGGGTGCAAATGGGCGAGTACGTTTTTCAATCGCCGCCGGTGATGACAATCGTGATTTTAGTATTAGTGAGGATTCGGGAATAGTTCGGGTTGCAAAAAATTTAAATTACGAACGAAAATCACGTTATATATTGTTGGTGCGTGCCGAGGACTGTGCCAGTGATGTGGGCAATAGTGAATCACGATTTGATACGGCCGAGCTAACGATCACCATCACCGATATAAATGATAATCCACCAACATTTTTGGATTCACCATATTTAGCCTATGTTATGGAAAATGTTATACCACCAAATAGTGGTTATGTTATAACAGTGCAAGCGTACGATGCAGATACACCACCATTCAATTCACAAGTACGGTATTTCCTGAAAGAAGGTGATGCTGATTTATTCCGGATAAATGCGTCGACCGGTGAAATATCACTACTTCGTGCACTCGATCGTGAAACACAAGCGGAATACACATTAACCTTAGTCGCAATGGATACAGGTAAGAATTTTATTATTTAAATATATACAGAGCCGAGATCTTGAAAAATTAAATCAACATATTTATTGTCTGTTTATTTTTCTCGTACAATTTGAAATTTTCTAGTACATACTTCAAACAGTACTTCAACACTCGTCTTTCTCGTCTACTTGAGTGTAAAAATTACATTTTGTGTTTATTTTTTGTTGTAAAGAAATTTGTTTTGTTTTGTCATGTGACATGTCATATAACATTTCATAAAAAAAAAACATAATTACGATTTTGTTTTGTTTTGTTGCTTCTAAGAATGCGATATTTTATGTTTTTTTGATTTTATGCAAATTTATATTGCCAGACAGTAAAGAACAACCGTGTCTTTGTATATTGCACGTACTCGAAATGAAAAATGTATGATCATAATTATTGTGCTTTTCATAAATTTTAGTCGTTGTGTCGTCGCTTATACAAAATATGCAAACGCAAAAATGTATTTTATGTTTTCTGTTGCGTTTTAATTTTTTTTTTTTTTTTTTAAAGACAGATGATAAAATGGATCTTATACCTCAAGTGATATTTAAATATATAGTTTTTCTGTTTCTGGAGACATTTAAATTCTACAGTTATACAGTTTAATTTTATAATCCTAATTAAAAATTAATTACCTGTAATTAATTTCAAATATAATTTTTATTTGCAATTGAAAAGCCAAATTTTTAGATGAATAACAAATTGTTTAAACAATGTTCTGGTGAAATGAAACTGAAAGTGGATTAAAGTATTTACTTGGCTTGAAAATCTATTGGAAATTTTAGATTTTTCCATGATACATGAAGCAAACGAAAAGTTCCATGAAAAGTATTGAGATAAGAAAAGGCGCCGGCCGTGAATGCAGCTAGACACCCGAAATTTCTCAGGTCACAATTATACCCCACCAACCAAACAATTTACTGGCACCTTTAGCATTATGTCATTGATTGTTTGTTTGCCTTATGAGGTTTAATGTTTCGTAAACGTTGTAGGGTTAGACTTAAAACCTACGAAAATTATTTTTAACGAAAGCCCAAACATTTACCTATACGTAAAAATATATCATCGTATGTTTGTTTTAGTGGGAATATAGACAGTTTCGAATAAATAAAGAATTGACGTTAAGTACTATGTTAAATTTTTTTTATACATGGGTGTGTTATATTTTCATACGAACAAAATACAAAATCTTCATTGTAAAGGAATTCATTTATGAATGAGAAAGTGTCAATTGAACAAAATAAAGCAGGAATTTCAAGCAGAATTTCAACAAGTATCGCCCAGTAGATCTGCCATATTTAGATTGGTTAAGAAATTTAAAATATTCGGGATAATTAAAAATTAACATCAATCTACCCCAAAAATCACTCACACAGAACTAGATAAATCGCCATTACATTCTCAAAAGGTTACTGTTTAGTGTGCTTTATCGGCAAGTTATTTTCAGCTGCTTGATCCACACTTTATCAATTATAATAGGATTCACCGTGTTCACCGGATTTAAACTTCTGTTACTTTTTTCTATGCGGGGCTATTTAAAAGATCGGGTGTACATTGATAACCCAAGAGATATGAGTAAATTGGAAAACGCGATTCGAACGAACGTAGGTGAAATTATAACTGATCTTCTCCTCTGGGTTATTAATTTCATTGATTTACTGTTTAAAAAAAGGACACCCTGTATTTTTTCCTAATTAGAATAAGCATACAACTGAACCACAGAATAATAAACAACCAAAAGCGATATTGCAGGAACCAACAACATTTTTGTTCTTACAAGGTCAAAAAAAATAGTCGAAAAGATCCCATATAAAAGCCGCGTTATGTCACTTCTATGTGTTCTGTGACTAAATATTGAAGTGTGTAGGTTTCGCTTTGACTTCATCAATGTTTTAAGTTTGGTTAATCATAATAAGGATGTTGAAACTTGCATGAGTTGAAACAAATGGTAAATGGTTTACTAATTCATTCGACTTGACTTTGTAGAGTTTAATGAATATAGTGTCGTTTATGGTGACGCTCTTTATACTTGTTTTTTCAAGTGGCTTGTATTGGTATGAGTCCTAAGTTTTTGTAACATTAGTGTATTGCTTTCAACCAAAGTTAGTTACACATAAATTTTGGTCAAATTTTGTTCGTTTGTTTCAGATGTCAATTAGACTCATGTGGTAGGAATTCAAACTAAAAATTAATATTTTTTGTTGAACGGTAATGCAATAATTGATCCGTCCGCGAAAGAACCGTACCTTGGACACTACATTGAAATTTTATTGAGCAAATTTGGTCTTTCTGTTAAACTTCAAAATATAAAATGAATGACATTTCGTCGATTCACTAGTAAAGTATAGGCTATTTAAATAGATGTGACTTGCTATATTGGAGTGGAATTGGCGTGAGCAATAATATTGGGTCAATAAAAATGTGTGTCTTATTAAATGGTCGAACTAACTCTCAAGTTACCCGCGTTACGAATGTCCCTGTTGAAAGATATCTAGTTGGAGTTCATTGCATTAAATTATTAAAAAAAAAATCCCTTAAAGTTAACCGTTTTTCTACAACTGCAAATACGACCGGTTGAGAAACCGTATCCTGATCTTGGGCCGAAAATTTTATTGAGCAAATTTCAGTAAATATATAACGTCCGGTCGATAGTGTGATTATTTTAGTTTACCGTACATGCCATTTTGGACAGATCCTGTGCTAATAAATTTGTTGTCTATATAAGAATATGCAAATGGATGTCTTCAATAATTTTGGATATTTCAATTGCTAATGGAATAGGGAGTTAGAGATGAATTGATGATTATTCTAATATTTTCAACAAAATAAAACTAAACCAAAGTTGAGTTTTAATATGAATTAAGTTTGTAATTAATTGTGCTTGTTGAGAAATTCATGTTAAAATGTTTCTTCGATCAAAGAGCAAGACAAGAGAAATGATCGATTTCCATCATAGTTCGAACGTTATCGAAATAGAACGCGTTGAATTATTATTAAAATTGTCGGTTTCATTCAAATTAGAATAGTTAGATTACTGATGGGGGCGGAACTCATATTTCAAATGGAACTCGTTATTTGATTTGATTATTGCTTAATTCTATTCAAGGCGGCATTATATCGCTATAGTTTGCATGATAACATGAGTGGCAGGTTGTTCATTTTTTTTTTTTTTTGCTTGCCAATGTGTAATAAATAAGAATTCCAACTAATTGGTCCCTAAAGTAAATAAGTACAAAACATTTGCAGGCCACATCCGGTCATGATGAGCTAAATCATTAAATATTTAAAATTGGTTAATCTTGCCTCTTTTAAAATGTTCAAAATTTCTTTACCCGTTAAGGGATTTCTGACACTCCACACAATTTTCTTATTTAATAAACTATTTAAGCGAAGGTTGTGAAGGAGTGCTTTACTTCAAGTGTCCTTCAAGTATGTTTCGAATTGTTGATGCGGTATTGAGCTTTAAATCTTTCCTTTTAGAAGCACTGCTATATAGAACCTAAATATTACCATATACAAACGCATTAAATATTCATTATAAACAATCAATAAAACAACAAGATACCACCTTAGAATAGATAAATAGCTCAACTATATAAATTGGATTTTGTGTATTTAAAAACACCTCGCGCCATTGAGCTTTAAACCGATTAAATATATTACATAATTAGAATATCACATAAGATATACAGCAACAAAGTATGTATAGGTAAACAAATAAGAACTTAAATTATCGGATTAAACGAAATTGGCTAACAAAAATTCACACGAAAATAACATAAAATCACGGATATTACCGCGATATAATTTTTATTGTTATTATAATTTCGATCATGCAAATTGTGTGTATGACGTGATTTTTAAGATTTTTTTTTTTTATTATTGTCATACTGTAACCCTTACCAAATCGTGTATTTCTGTGTGGCGGCCAATCTATTATTTATTTATACATAAAGTTATATAAAAACTGGCTTACAATTTATGATTATAGGAGCGTCCATTTTATTTATATGCCGATTATACGATTTATTCTATAGACTCTTAACATCTTGGGTGTTCATGTTATTATTGTTATAATGGAAATAATAAATATAGACATTTTAAGACAATAATCATAAGATGACATTATAGTTTATTTGTAGAGCGAGAGGCTAAAATGATGTAGGCATTTTTAAAGTGGTAGTTAGTTGTGCGATCATATCCCATATACATATGTACATACCTATAAAACCTATAATTCTTAGAAATTACGAATATTGTTCAACATTTCATTTTAAATTACCCGCATAAATCGAATGTTGGATTATTTATTTGGGTGTTCTCCATCGAAAGATCGACGACTTATAATAGATTTTCAAACTTATATCATCACCGTTCAACTGTAGCAATGGATAATAATTAACGCAAAACCATAAAATATTTTTTTTTTTTTTTTTTTTTTTGCGTCAGTGCTAATCAAATTGATTTTAAACTTTTCTTAATTTTGATTCGTTTTTTTGTTTTTGTTTTGTTTTGTTTGCCTTCTTTATTGTATCCGTCTTATTAAATTTCTTGTTTAATTTGTTTACCAACACCACAATCTAAAGCTAAACGAACAAAAAGTTAAACTATTATTTTATTAAGAAGATCCATTAAAAATTAAAAGAATATCATCAAGAATGGAACTCCGCCTTAAAAAACTTAATAATAATAATAACCAACAACAACAACAAAATCATAATTTTAAAAGATAAAAAAGACAACAACAACCACAACAGTGTCTTTATAAAACTTGTCAACCATCTTTTTGTTATATGTACATCTATACATGTCTTTATACACACAAAATTGTTTCTTAATTTCGTGTGTGCGTGCGTGTGTGTCTCTGCGCGAACATTGCTTTGTTGTATATTATGTTGCTTAAAGAGCACATTAAAATGAAACGACATTAATTAATTGTCTGAATCCGACCAATCGTCATTATCATCGTGAGCACAAACAACAGAATTATTTTTTGTTGTATCCATATATTAAAAATTCCAAAAAAATATTTGGAAAAGATAATTATGTCGGTTTGGGAACACAATTAAAGCGACCATTTTGTGAGATGCGTTTATTTTCTTTTTATGATTCGCCATTTTTTGTATATACATATAACATGGAGATGGTAAATTCCAATTTCAAATTAATGTTCCACATGGCTAATTCCCAATACAATTGTATATATAGGTGTACAGTAAAATCTAAATTAACTCTAATCAATCAATAATTTTAATTACAAAAAAAAAAAAATTCAATTAATTTTCTGCATTGCTGAATTGAAATCGTTATAAATCAGTAAAAAAAAATAAAAAATAAAAATTAGAATTTAATTCGCGGAACGCAACTGTTACGGTGGTCCAGATATGTATGTTTCTTTTGCGCGCGCTACGTAAATTCTAATTTCTAATTTTAATTGTCAAGCTTCTGGCGGTAAATTTGTTCAGTTCTATACTTAAACGAATAATCGATTGCAATAAAATATCATACGTACATACATATATGTATTTAAATCGTTTGTTGTGTAATCAAAATCAAGGATTTCCGCTAAGCGAGAGATAATTATAAATTACTTTTGGTAAGAACAAAAGAAATTAAAGTTATACATATAAGAAACTCCAACCCACTTAATAATAGTTTGCATTTTATATTTAAATGTACGGAGTAAATAAAAAGGGGTGAACACAAGTTTCCTTATTGGTCGAATGGTTTGGTGGTACTTACATATATAGAAGACCAAGAAGAATACACATAATAACCAGCTGAAAAGATGCCTATGGCCTACTAAGTAATTCGATTTTTTATTTTTTTTTCTTTATCATTCATTTATACCATATTATGATAATGTATGTAAGTTCGTAAAACATTCTACATGAAAAAATTCATGCATGGTAAATATTATGTTATCATTATTATTATTACTATTATTTTTATTATTATTATTATTTCTATATGCATACAATAAGACATCCCATTTTTGTGATTAAATTCTTGTTTCTTCTCGTACATGCAAACTATATACGAGTACATTTACAAAAGACGGAAAATTGAAAAATATAAAAAACTCTGAGGTTTGTTTCTTTTTTTTTTAATAAGTAATTATCCTCCTAACCATATCTTTAATGAATTTGCGACTGTTCCAGAATTGGATTTATATTACACATTTAGCTATCTATCTATGTAATAGTTCGCTATAGATAACTATTTTATAGAACCGTATGAAAAGTGGTATGACACTTTTAATTACATAGATAGCAGATATTCTGTACATACTGTAAATGTGGACAGTTAAACCGCTGAAATTTATTCGTATTTGACGAAATGTTCACGAATTCAAATAATCACCTCTTTATCTAGTCTCAGCTATATAGAGTTACCAACTCTGGTGAAAGCCAAATCCAAGAATTTAGCAAATCTTAATAGAATTCAAACGCGATTCAACATAACATTAATTAAAATAGCTTAGATGCTTAGGTTTATGAGCAACAAATTTAAAATTATAATTTATTTATGAGTTTTATACAGAATCTAATTCTCACTCAGTCTAAAAATGATGTATTTGGTTTACAAACAATACTTTCGAGAAAAACCTAATTCGTCTAAATTCCAAAATTTGAATTAAACGAACTCTGAAACTGTAATAGTTCCTATAAGTATGCTAACTTTCATAATTACACCAAATTATAAAATTCAAAAAATGTTAAATATCAACATATGTAAATATAATTTTGAAGTCATTAAAAAAAATGTACATAGGACAAACGGTTCGCTTATTTAAATCTTGTTCCAATCAACATGTAATAGTTGTAGGAAACCGCAAAATGGAATCAATGTCGAAAAATTTGTAATAATTTCAAATCTTATTTTGCCATTCAACATTTAAATTGAATGATTGAAATTCGAATATTATCATTTATTCCGTAAGTATCTTAATTCCCAATTCCGAATAAATCCAAAGAATTCAATCTAAACTTGAGATGAAAATGCAAAACTTTTTTTATTAAAATATGTAGATGAGTTGGCAAGTTTATTCATTTCTAGTTTCAGTTTAAAGTAATTATTTCCATTCATTATTTTTTCCAGCTTTGGAAGTGGCTCGCTCTAAGTCCACTTAGTACTCCCTCGTGGAGTTGAAATTGTAATTTTTTTAAATTTTTGGTTTCATTTATTGTTATGCTCTTATTTTATATTTAACATTTTCTTGTGACTTCTTTGTCATGGTCCGAGTTATAATTGAAGTTGAATTAATTGAGATACGCTTTAATTCATCACTAAATATCGTAAAATTTAAGATGGATTTTCCATACCAAATAAATATATTAATGGCGTGTGGTCCGTAAATATCTTAAACAGCGGGTATAGTTTAAAAAACGTTTCTGCCAAATGTATTGCAGTTAGTTAGTTTAAGAGTTGGATACTTATGTTTCTCGCAATTTGTGAGCAACTTTGAAGCATAAGCTATAGGTAAATCATTTTCGTTTTTCATGTGTGATTATATTGCACCACATGCAATATCTGTGCCATCCGTTGGGAGGGTTTATAAGAATGTGTTTTAGTATACATTATTACAGTTTTTGGCCAAACTGAATAATATATTTTTACGCAATAATTGGTTTAACGACTGAGCTGTTCCAGCAAAACGCTCAACAAACTTGCTAAACTAATTGAAAAAAGCAACGAACCATATTACGAGTATGTCATCTGCATTTTGATCCACTGGATAATTTAATATCATTGAATATTTAGACGGATCGGGTAAAATGCCACAATCAGAAATCTGATGGCCCAAATAAGTTACTGTAGTTTGTAAAAATTATCATTTTTCTGGATTTAGTTTCACATTGTATCTCCGTATTCGTTCAAATACGTTAATGAAATTTTTATTATGGTATCACAAAAAACAACCAAATATTACTTAATCATCAACATATAAAGGGACAGCTTCAGGAGTTAATACAGACATAGCCAATGCTGCTTAGAGAGACCTTTAATCCAAATGGTAACCTTTTGGGTCGGTACTGACCCGAATTAGTACAAAATGCTGTAACACTTCTTGAATCGGGCTCTGTTCCAATTTATTGAAATTCAAATTTCAGGTCTAATATTGAGCAGAATTTTGCACGGCCAAATTGGTCCAATATTACATCAATTATCGGCAGTGGAAATGTATCGGAAATCACTTTATTATTTAGTTGCCTATAAAACCCAGTGGCGTAACTACAAATTCCGGGCCGCCGCAAAATTTTTCTTGGGCGCTAAAAATAATTCTTAAGCTTATGAGCAAGTAAAGCTTTTACATAAAGCTTTTAGATAAAAACTTATTCCTTGCTACTGTCGAGCCTCGCATTATTTAAAAGTATGATTTCGTGACTAGACCAAAGAAAATGTAATTTTAAAGGCCTGAAATAAACCGAGACAACTAGTAACTCAGTGATATGACGTTTTCTAAATATATCTATGAAGCAACACGAATTTCGAAAAAATAAAAATATCGAAATAATCTCAAAAATGTCGAATTTTCAAAGTATATTTATCTTGTATATTCTTGAAAGCTCTTAAATATCGAATTATCCGTATGTATGTAACACGAAAGAAAATCATCGCGATGTAAAACGTAAATCACCTGTACATTCTTGAATAATTTCGAATAGACTAAAGCAAGAAATATCGAAATTTTGGCAAAATCTCGAAAAATCTACTAAACATGCAAGTCCTCAAACTCAAAGCTAATCACAGAACATTGCCATATAAAATTCGAATAAATTTGAAAAGCTTTAACTTGAGCTGCTAGCTTATGCTTAAAAGCTTTAGAAATGTCGGAAAGCTTAAGAAATCTAAAATATAACGCGGAACAATCACAGAAAAATTCGAATAATCTCTTTATTGTCTGAATCTCGATTGATCTCGAACAATTTCAATAATACCGAAAATTCTGGATAATAATAAATAATGTCGGAAAGCTTGTCAAAATTTATAAAATCCCGAAAATTTCGAAATATTCCGAAAATTCGTGTGAATATAACTTAATGTTATTAATACTATTTACTAAGCAAAATGCTACTAAGGCTGTTTCCCAAACCGATACTTACTTGTGGAACCTAACTTATTCAAATAAGTATGCTGGCGAGGTGACTTATTTTCTATCTCTTTTCTACATAAAAATCTAATTGCAATAAATAATATTTGTCAATCTGTCAAAACATCAGAATATAAATTCATTTTATTATCAGAACATGATAACCGTGATATTTGGCTAGAGACAAGAGAGTGATAATTAAAATAAGAATTTGACTGAATTTTAAAATTTTTATTTATTTTAAGAATTAAATTTATTAATTAAATGAATAGAAAAATTTAATTATTTTTTATTTATATTTGTGCACATAATTCGTTGCGGAATTCAGAAGCGGTGGTTTGAAATTGATGATTTTGATCTACATTTGGAACATTATCATCATTTTGAAATTCCTCATCAATATTTATCAAGTCCCCAACATCTTAGCAAATATTATGCAGCATACAGTAAATCGCAATAATTTTTATTGAATTTTTAGTGCTGGTCTCTAGTGAGCGAAGAAAAATACACCTCCACCGGGTCTTTATTTGCCCAAAAGTTTCCTCAATTGCAATTCTTGCCTTGCTGTGCAGATAGTTGAATTTTTTTTCTCGCTGCGTCAAAGAGCGGTTCTCTGTAAATAGAGTGAAGACTGGTACCCACTATCACCGAGCAAATAGTAGCCTTGTGGCGGATATTTTTTATTGACATAGACATCACTATTCCTTAAAACACGTTGGTCATGAACAATAATCTCGAAAAATTTTAAAAAAGATCAAAAGATGAAATCCGAGACGATGGGTATGAAATCGGTAAGCGACGGAAATTTCCAAAATCGGAAGAACCCCGCAAAAAACAACCGAAAAAAACACCATCACTAATTGCAAAATTGCAAAGCTTCGATTTCAAGCGAGTCTAGCAAATTTTCTTCTAAATCTACATATCTGTCAGAATCTAAAGGCATTTTCATTTCTATGGAGTCAGATTACGAGTAAAGAGTTGGAATTTTTTCACCTCCAACAACCGAGAAAAAATTGTTGGGCCTGTTTTAAGAAAATATTTAATAGCAACAGGAATCATTTCCCATTTTGTAAATTTTAAATGGTGGTCTCTTGTGGACCCCAAAAGCCATGGACCCCCGCAGCTGCTCGTGCTGCGGGTGTCTAGTTACGCCACTGGTAAAATCTACAACAACTTTCCAATCTTTAACATGCTTTTTACATACTACAAATCTGTAATAAATAGGTATCAAAATATTTTCGGTACGGAAATCTTTAGATACAATTTGGAATTCATGTTGTAGAGCAAATAAGTTTTCCACAAATAATTTACAAATAATATTTCTTAAAGTCTAGATTATTCCAGCTGTAACAACTGAAGGGATTCAAGATGGTTTGATGCAGCGCCCAAATGATTATCTTCCTGCTCTTCCTGTTGACGGCGAGACTCAACGATCTTGTCTCTAAATGTCGAGTTGAACTTGTTGTCTATAAAATTTTTGTATGTTGTAATTTTTCGAAATATGTCTACCATTTTGATTAGAGTTTGAATCTTTGTAGGATAATTATTATGAGAATTTTGGTAACCATGATATTTTTGATTTATGTTTGCATTCATTTATGTTTCTTTAAATTTTCCATTTCGATATTGTTGTATATTGCCCATATTTGATCCATTTCGCTTCTAAAGCAAATTGGAGCTTGTTTGAAACAGACTTTGGCTTCTTGTAAATCAAAGCTTGTCTCCTCAACTTTTGATTTAATTGTCTTTCGCTCGCAGTTTTCTTTATGTTTCATTTTCAATTTTATAATTGGATTTGTCTTTCTAGCTGTGTAGCTCATTCATCTTTCCCTATTTAGTTGTTTTACGTCGTTGTTTAACCGTCGAATGATTTTGGTGTTGTTTCCGTGTTAATTTTGCATTTAACATTTCAAAGAATTTTAACCTTAAATAGAAAACTTAAGAATTTTGCCATTTCTACAGCTTCAATTTGGTTGTCATAAAACTCGCATTACCATCAAAATCTGGGGGAGTTAGCAGGTTTAAGGTCAAATTTGTTAATCATCTTGATTGATAATTGTTTAGATGATGATGATTGAGTTTATTATTTCAGCACCATTAGGATTGTCACTACTATCACATTCAAAACAACACAACTTAACAATCACTTTTGTCATTGGATATGTTTTTGCTTAAAGTTAGATAGTTTTCCGATATTACCTTTAAAATATCCAATATAAGTATCAGTTTTTAAATTTCGAGTCTTCACTATAATCGACGTTTCCAATTTAAAATATTTTGTTAATATTTGAGTGCTTCACAAAATATCAAATAACATTAATACTAAGAAGACGCTGGTCTAAATTTTTTAAAACAATCTAAATTGTGTATAAAGATAAAACATTCATATTGACCACGAGCTTGAACTGTAAACCACAATATTGCATAATTGCTACATATTACAATCTAATTTTCTAAAATTGAATAAAATATAAATTCTAAATAAACTAATTTATCTAAAATCATTAAACTATTTCAACTCTATAAATCAATATTTCAATCACAAACAGCTTTATGGGGAGCGCGCGTGCTTTTAAACACAATTCGATATTCCAATCAAATGACATAATAACAGTTCAAATTACATACAGTTATAATGGCTCATAGGGTTCATATGTAAACAATTAATTAACATATACACTTAAAGATAGAAAACATTTTTAATTAAAAATAAATTGCTGCAAGATAAATTGATTGTAATGAAATCACGTAATTTTCTTTTAATTACAAATCGTTAGAGAAAAATTGCGCGCACAAATTTGTCAAGAAAATCAATTATTTATCAATTAAGTTATGTGAACAGTAAAATTATTTGTGCAGCCTTCATAATAGATTCGTAATCTAAATTATATTTATCCTTTCCAATATACACAGTATAAATGTTATTGTCATGAGAAAATATGTGCAGTGAACTACCTAGCCGTGTGCGCGCGGTTATTCCGATTTAGATAAAAAAAAAACATTTTGCGAAATCACGAAACAAAATGTTTTACGACTTCTCTTATACCTAAGTATATACATACGAGTATGCGTATTGTTGTTTTTTCATAAAAATAATATTCCATAATTTTCCGTCATGATTTCCATTTACGTCTCTCTAATCATTTTACGATAAGACAACGACCAATTTTATTATTATTATTATTATTACTATTACCATTACTATTATTATTGATGATAATATTATACAACTATATGATAATGTATTGCACATGAAATCCATTTTATGTTTCTATTTGAAAATCAATTATTTTGATAAACTAAACAAAAAAAAAAAAATAAAAAATGAAAAACTTAAGAAAATACAAAAAATTATTGTTATATTTATCACGACCAATAGTTTGTGTATATTATACTAATAATAATAATAATAATAAAATATATTTATTTATTTTTTATATAATTTTCATCATTTTTCAACCGAGATTAAATACGAACTGAAAATAAAAACTTTTATTAATTTTTAATTCTTTAAGGTCATCAGAGTTTTCTAAAGTTTAGTTTTATTGATTTTTATCGAACATTTTTTAAGTAATTGTTATATTGCATAAACAAAATAAAGATTAGACAAATTTTATAGTCACGCCAGCAACTGTTAATGTATAATATGTGTGCGCCGCTAAATAGGGTGGGAATAAAACAGCCCACAGGTGATCATTTGCTAAAACCTTTTGTATAATGTAGGTTGTGCAGATATAAAAAAAAAAAAAAAAAAATTAAATGTTTGACCGCTGTTTGTATGTTTATATAAACTACCTTATCTCTTAAAATAGCTAAGTATAAGGAAAATATAAATAAATATAAAATTGATAAGAAACTATGATCGTTGTTTTTAACTCAACTCAAAAGTTCATTCTATGCTGCGCGAAGATAATTTTAGCACAAAACACAAAAATAGTTCTTTTGACTGTGGATACCAGATTTATATTGTGTTTTTTTTTTTTTTTTAACAACTAGAGATTATTGAGGTTGTGAATTTCTATTAAATTTATTACTTTTCATATCAGTTTCAGATAAAATTACATAAAAAACGATATTATAAAAAAAACAAAAAAAAACCGTTGCGGCTTCTTTAAATATATAAAACCATAAACTTCTTCTCTCTCGAAAAATTGTAAATACGAATATGTATTATCGCGTATATACCATACGATGGAAAATTTTGTTCGATGTATGAACTGAACATTTTAGTTTTCATCTACAAAAAAAAAAAAAAAAAACTGAAACAAAAAAAATCTATTATATTGTTGATCCCCATGACTTCTATTATTCTCCAATGTTGTGCTTATAAACAAAGTATATATTATATTATTTATCAGCACACAACCACAAAGAAGAAGAAGAAGAAAATTATAATCGATTTTGTTTCTATTTGAAAAGCTCAAAACTTTTCTCCAAACTTCTTAAAGATTACGTTTAGATTTATTTTTAATGTTTCTTTTATTATTCATTTTATTGTTACTGTTTCCGTTTGAGTTATCTTATTATTCAGCAGCTGAAATTATTCGTACATAATATACAGTCCGCGTACAACAAATGTTGTACCGGAATTTCATACCTAATCCATCCCGAGTATTATTTCCAGCTTCACAAGTAAATTGTATGTTGAATATAGGGTTTATAATCCATATTCACGTCCCCACCTCATTATACAAACTTCAGAAGACAATCTGAAACATGGTACTTTATTGATAAACCAGTAAAGTTTAGAAGTTAACAATTTTTTGCTCAATTTTCTCAAGAATTGAGAAAATAAAATATTTGAGAATTCTCATGAATGGTGTCGAGTTTTTTTTACCAATTTGCCATTTTCAATCGTTTTATGGTATGTGTAGTTTTGCTCGAATGGCATTATAATTTACTACAATTGTAGGTTTGTCTACTATAGATCCTCGCTATATCGACCAAATATATTATGTATTTTACATTGAAGCCGCAATAATTTTAGTGGATGAACCCATAAAAGATTTTTTTTTTAGATATATTTAAATCGAATCCGGTTTTTAGTTATGTTCCTAGTCCACTAGAAGGTTATCCAAGTGAAACTTATGAAACAAATTAAACCTAAAAATATACCTTGGAAAATTGTAAGACCAAAAGTGTTTAGCTAAGCAATACACAAATAATAAACTGTAAGTCTGTTTGTTTGTTTATTTGTAAGGAATCTGGAAAAGTGAGAATTTAGGAAAATAGATGATTCTTTGACCGAACTGACTAGAAATCCTGATCTTGCCAAATTCTCTAACTTTACTGTATAGGATTTGTTAAAGAGTCTAAGAACAGAAAGGTTACAATTAGAAAGGTTAGTTCGCATTACACATTTAGATTGTGAAATTCAAAAATTAGTTTTGAGCAACTTACAATAGAGAAACTAGGCTACCTGTGATTATCTGAAATACAATTTTTGAACATAAGCAGAAGTTAGAACTGTTAAATATCCTGAATATTTTAATTAAGGTTTCCTTAATTTATCTACTTTTGAATATATCTTTGAATCCCAAATTCGTCGGAAAATATTATTCGTCAAAATTTGCACGGTCTATTATAGAATTTTATATTTATTTCCAATTATCAAAAAATCATCATCTGAACTAATTTTTTAACACCTTATACCGAATATTTGGAGGATTTAGTAATTTAATACTACAATTGTTATATAGGCATCTTTATTACTGAATTTGATGTTTTACACCAATAAGCTCAATTATAAAAAGGAACCTTGCGATGATGTTGCTGGTTATTCAAGTATTTTGTACACTCCAACCTCGAACGATTTCTGGTATGAAACCTACCAGATATCAACTCAATAAATAACTTTCTATTTGAAGTGGAATGGAAAAGAATCCGTCAAATATTGAAATTGATAAACGTATTCTTAAAATAGAAATAAAGCGGTAATTTAGACGTAAAGATCGATGATTCACAAAAGAATTCAAGGAAATTGGTTAAACCGAAAAGTCGAGATAACGGTTTACCTACATTTATGACATTCAACGGGCAGAAATCGAACGATCCAGTTACAATTCCTAATTTATTTGCAAACTATTTTAGTGGTGTATTTGTTAAGGATACCATAAATAGTTTGTGTGAACCAAGAACTAAATTTTGTAAATTTTTGTTTTCGCAACTAGATGTAGAGAATGCTTCAAAATATCTGTATATAAATGGAAATTGATGTGGAATTATCATAATAGCATATGCCTAGCACTTTCTCAGAATTATGTAACTAAACACGCAATCAATAAAATTCAGGTCGATGTAGTCTACACTGATTTTGCTTTAAATTTGCTAAGATCTTACTCATCGAATCGTAGAATGTATCTGAAAATTGATGACACATGTTTTTCATTCGTACCTCGTTATATGTTAAAGGCGCGACGTTGTTAAGTCGATTGAGAATGCAGAATGTCCATTATAAGCAGATTATGTCAAATACTTTGTAACATATCTTACGAATTTGATCTTGATCTATTCCAAAGAGACTTGAACGCCTTAATGTGGAGAAATGTCAAATAACGGCATACTCCAAATCTAAGCATTCCCTAATTTTTATGTATTGCGACTTAGTTAATGTTTTTGGGGTGATTTTCAGCTCAGATCTAAAGTTCAACTATCACATTGATGATGTTATTAGCAAGGCTTACACAATGCAAGCATTTGAAGGACTTTCATGATGCGATGACGTTCAAATCATTATATACTTCATTTGTGCGGTCATACAAAGGAATTTTTATGAATCACATTTTCAACTTAAAATAAACACGCAAAGCAATAATGTTTTTTCCTCATGGTCTCATCTTTTTTCTTCATTCGCTTTTTCACTATCGCATGAAAAGTTTACATTCGCAGGTTAAACGGAGAAAAAGCTCATTTAATGTATGCATGCAAGCGAGAATATTTTAAGAGAGGAAAATATGTAGACTTTTAGAGTAAAAAAACTCTCTTTTGTGATTGTTCTTATTGGTTTAAAATAAAAGCTAAATTTCGATATTTAAACAAAGATATTTTTTTAAATTTCATACTTGAGATACAAGTTGAAGCTTATTGTATGTTGAGCAAACATTGTGCAGTGCAGCATCCCAAATGAACTTTAATATTCTCAGGTTCTATCGATTGTAAACTAAAGCTTCAACTGACATAGTTTTGAGATAAATATATAAAGCTTATGAAATAAGCTTTATATATTCTCTTCAAGTACACCACCAGAAATGAATTAAACCAATAACGATTTATTTTCTTAGAAAAATTCTAATAGTCTGAACAATATCCGGATCAATATTTCTAACTCACGTTCTAAATAATCTCGACAAAGTCTCATCTATGTAACGTTATGTTACTTAACACCAAGCAATTTAACGCCAATCAAACCGGGAAACCGAGAATATCATCTAAATGCAACGCTTAATTCAATCTAAACTCGAATAATAAACTCAAAAAATCTATAAAACCTGTAACAATCAAACCTAAGCAAATCTTAAATAAGCTTAAAGACAGCGAAAAGTCGAATACAATATTAAAACTGCCAAAGAACCAACGATGTAACATCAAGGAACTCAAAATCAACATCAAAATAAGATAAACGGTCGCTTTTAAGACAATAATGGGGTACAGATTTGACGACCGATATTTTGGAGATAGAAGTTTAGTTGAGATTAGAGAGTAAATAATTTTAATATCTGCCAGTATCATCTCACAATATCTGGCCATCCTTAAAAAAGCAGGAATTTTATACACCATCAAGTTGAAGTTGTTTCAAAATAATCTCGCTCGGAACTTTGTTCAGTCAGCTTTTCACCCATTTGCCCGCATTTATTTTTATTCTACATCTATTTGAAATGGAATATCTCATCAATACAAAAATAAAAAAATAATTGTTTGTTCTAATTTACTCAATATTAAGTTTCTTTGACAAATAAGTAATTATTTGTAGATTTACACGAATATTCTTTCTGGCAGAAAAATAAGTTTTTGTAGAAGCAAAATTTACCTGGCCAATTTATTGGTTCAATTAGGTTGATATATTTTTAGAAACGGGTCCAAAATGTTAGAATTTTTTTTGTCTATAATACTCAAATTTGAGATATTTACGTACATAGCGCGAAATGTCCGGTATACAGTTCAGGGCCTGTATACTTGGAATTTGACCGAAAAAGCTACCGGTGAATTTCTAGTAAAATACGCCATTTTAATCGGAAACATAAATTGCTGTGTACTAAAGTCACCTACGATTTATTCGATTGAATTGGGGCCCAGAGGAAGGGTTTTGGTCCTGTATAATGAAACTTAGACTTTGATATTTTCGTCTACGAAAATTTCAATATTTAAATAAAACCAAGCAACAAAAAAATTCAACATAAACATCGAAACATCCAAATCTCATTTTACGACCAAAATCTATGTGGTACTTTTTGGCTTTTTCTTAAACAAAGTACTATGGGGAAACAGCTTTAGAAGAAATAACTGAGAAAGCGATTTTTGTGAAAGTATATATCCAATCCAAACGGATCAAATTTGATGCATCAAGCAACATATTTCATTTTCGCGGTGATTTTAATAGGTACAGTGAAGACACACAATAACCTCATTCATCATTTCCAGGCAAAAAAAAATATTTTCTAGATTCTAGGTTTGAGCACAAAATATATTGATTAAATTAAACAATCAAAAAGAATTTCAATCTTCCTTCAATTTATCGGCATAAGTAAAATTTACCAATAAATCTTTTCGTATGTATCGAACTAATATCATGTGACAATGAATAAAACTAAAGTTAATTTTAGAAAAAATATATAAATCCACCAAATTCAAAAACGACTTTATTAATTATTCCGAATTGTCGAAAAATCAGAGTCATAATTGCAAAAATAATTGTATAATATGCAACCGGATCGATTAAAAACGAGAAGTTTAGATTAATCGTCTTACCTGTTTCGATTTTCTTACCAGCAGTAGGTACTATAATTTTCAATCAATTTATTTGTACGGTTTTGTATTAGAGCCGAACCTTTGGTTGTTTAAAAAAAAAACATATTAATGCTATTGTTGAATTATTTTTAGTACAACATAAATTTGTTTTTAATTCGATATTTTTCAAAATATCCAAATCAATTTGTAAATAAGTTCAAATTGCGAAAAAAAATTATTTAAACCTAACTTCGATGCAACCAAATTTGATAGGTCTTAACACTATAATTAATTGTTGTATTAAACGTCAAACTATTATCATTAATTGAATTTTTTGTGTTGACGTTAACACAATAGTCTAACTTGACAATTACATGTATTAAAATTGTTGAGGAGTGAAAATTTGGCTAAATTATTATGATTCTTTTAAACCAATTATTCATAGTGAAATTATTTATTGTAGTACTAAAAACTGTAAAGTTATGACCTTTTTGGATCCTAAGTTAATTGTACGATAATACAATAACAGATTAGGTTTAATGCAGAACTCTGCAATTTTTCTTCACTTTCATTGCTCGCCTTTTCTTATGAACAAAAATTTTAATTTAACAACAAAAATAGAACTTGGTAACTTATGTGCAATTACTATTATTAATTGATCCGATACTAAAAACTAAATCAAATTACCGAGATCATCCTATTTGTTGTAATATCGCAATAAAACCTTGAATTACCAATGAATATAAAATGTATAACCTCAAACATCTTGTGTAATTTAATTCAATTATTTTACAACGTATAAAGCAACAATTAACTTTCACATACTTTAATAGGTTTAACATGATAAGAAATTAAAAATACAAATGTACTGCACATGAAATAGGAAACCTTAACATCTTCAAAAGTATAAAAGAACAATAATGAAACCATATAGTATTGAATCGATTTTTTTATTTAAGTAGTTCAAAAGATTTATATTTGTATTAAGAGGAATGTCCAATATAATTTATGAACTTTTAATCTCGAGTTACAATATTATGTTTGTGTATGTGTGTCGGTGTGTGTGTGTGTAGGAAACAGATTTTCCAATTCCATTCACAAGCTAGCTTTTTTATATATGTACTTTATTGATATCATCAGGTACAAAAGGTATTTTATGTGCAGTTTATAAACAACAGAAAAAAATGTTGCATACGTAGTTTAACAACAAGATCGTACATTCACCTATTTATATTTGATTGAAAAACGACTGTAGGGAAGAAATGTCCCGAAACCATAAGCTTCTGATACATTTATAATTGGATTCGCTTAGGTGGCCGTTGTAACACACATCTATATGTATACATATACATATGTAGATACAACCCGCAGATTTAGTATATATACCTTGTCTACTAATCACTTTTTTTATATCAAATCTTCGTTTTGATTCTAATTTAATTTTAATTTATTTTTAATCAAAGAACAACAACAAAACCTAGTTATAAAAAGGCATAATGTTTTTTTTTTTTTATTTTGAGTACTGGCGAGTTTTGTCCAATTACATCTAGAGTCCCCAGAAATTTTCCGTTTTTCAATCGCCTCAAGCCGGATTGTTTTCTACATTTTTTTAAACTTAATATTAAACGCAATAAATACTTTATTTGAAATTGCACATGCTTACGAGAAATGAGTGTACTTAAGGCAAACAAACAAATTAAAAAATGACATTTGAAAAAAGAATATCTACAGTTGCAAACAAAATATTTGCAATCATGTGTATACATAATGACTAATAACTATAAATTAAAACATTTTTGTTCGCGACTGTATATAGAAATAAATAAATGTTAGAGATAGTTTTTATTTTGGTGTGCCCAAAGGGATGTGAAACGATTTAATGAATTTCTATAAGGTCAGAATATTTATGAACGGATGTATTACATGCCGCGAAAAAATTCCCAACGTGTATCGTTAGATCAAAGTATAATAATTTTATAAAATTCAGATTTTTATATATTTTCGGGGTACAATTTCTTATATGTACCTCCTATATGTAATGATACTTATCCGACTTGGAACAAAATCATAATAATAATAACAATAACCATAAAAACTGAAATTCAAGAATTTCAAATATATTTAGTTGATATGCGCGGAGATAATTTTCAAACAGATTAGCCCGTTACAGTTCAATGAATATATGTATGTACGCATATAATAATAAACCGAGAATCAGAATTTAATATTAAGTATAAGAATTGCGGGCATCTTTATTGAATAAAATTTTTTTTTTTGTTGTTTTTTAGGGGGAAAGGCAAAAATATTGATTAAAGTTGAAATAACGATTTTTTGTTTCTTTAACTTATTAATTAATACTTCTTGTTTTGGTTCTCCGCCAATTATATGCATTTTTTTATCAATTATGTGCTTGATTATTTCTTCCCTCTTGCTAATTTTATATCTCTATATTTTTGATATCTTCACTTACCTTTATTTTATAGTTTTTTTTCCTAAATCTACAGGAGAAACTAATATATTTTAATTAGTACGCAAAAAGCTATACCATATGTATGTACACATAACGCTGATTGGTAACTGATTTTATTATTATTCATAAAATTCAAGCAAATTACAGAAATTTTTTATCCAGTTTATTAAACTATATACATGATCAATATGTATTTGTATATGTATGTGTTTATGCGGCAAACAAATTATAGCATTTTTTGTTTAATTTTATTACCCTAAGGCAGAATTATTATTATTATTTAAAAGAAAAAAAAAAAAAATCTTACGATATGCAAAATAAAAAAAAACCTACAAGATTAAATATTTCGATATCAACATTTTTTTTTTTGCTTTTTTGTTTGAAGGGTATAAATTTTCGGTAAATCGAAGATACGCACATTTTGTACTTTGTACTCTCCAAGATGATAAAATGGATGATAGTACAAAAATGAAAAAGTTCTCATGTCACTTGAATAATATAATTAACGTAAATCAATATACGAGATATATACAAATCGTGAAACTTGACTCTCGATCGAGATCCAAGGTTACAAAACTATCATTTCACAAAAATAAACAAAAATTCTATAAATCTAATTCTAATAATATTATTCTTATTTAGCCGCCTTCAAATATTTTTTATTTTATTTAATTTCGTCTATTCAAACGAAAATATAAAGTGTCCGGTGCAGACAATGAACCATCTTTAAGATGTACATATATAGTATCTAAAATAATTTCAATTGTTTGTTAGATTTATACCGAAATACTAAACAAATAAAACTTAATTTTTGTTTTCTTCAAAATTCTTAACAAGCCAATCAACATATAAAATTATTGCTTAATAGAAACATTTATCAAAACCACATTCAATATATACATATATATATATATATGGTTAAGAAGATGATGATTGAATAAAATATTCAAGGGTTAAAATATAATGATTCCAATTAGAGGTGTTAGAAAAACTAAGAACAAAATTCTGATTACACTGTGCATATACTAGACTCCGGCATAACCGTATTCTTGACCAATTCCTTTTTTGGTATTTCCATCCATAATATTTAACAATTGAATTAAAATAAATGCTTAATCATTGACATTATGGACACAAAAAATATCTCTCGACGTACAACTATAGAAGTTCAAGTTCACCAAAAAAAAAAAAAAAAATTAAGATTTTAGTCTCTAGTCATCTTATTAACGAACAATAAGATGAATTGATTTCATTATTTCGTGAACCAAAAAAAAAAAAAAAAAATTGTTCGTTGTTATTGTGCATGACGTTTTATTTAGAGATGTTAGATTAGGCTAGAGAATAGAATATTACAATCATTTGATTAGAAGTCAAGAGCAAAATTTTATAATTATGTCGCACATCATTTTGATGCTGGTCGATGAACTAATTTTTTGATGGATTTTTTATTTTGTTTGGGAAACTAAACTAAAAAAAAAAATTGATGAAATCTAGATCTGTGAGATTTTAAGACAAAGATATTTTTTATAAAAGGTTAAGAGGATAATCAGATAGAGGTTGTTGCAATTGTTGTATATACTTAGCAAATAAGAATCCCGTTGTGAATTATTAATATAGACGAGATCCTTGAAAATCAATTAAATTTTACTTAATCAATTGATATTTAAATATGAAAGTTAACTAAAAATACCTTGAGGTTTTAAGAATTGAATGAGGTGTCATTTCATGTTGCTAAAATAAATGATGACTATGAAGGTATTTGTGGGAAAAAATTCTCTGGCTAATTTTTCATAGAAACAAATCGTATGACCAATCATTATGTCAATATTTGTTTTTTTAGTCACCCTTTTAAAGTTCAAAAACACTTTAGCGCAATTTGTTTAACAAATTACTATAGTATTGAAAACGATTTAGAGTGTAACAGGTTTAAATTGATTGACTTAATATAATATTATTTAGAAACATGTACATAAATACTTTTGTTAAAAAATCTAAGCCGCGTACTTTTGGAATGATAAATTTCGTCTGATGTAATGTACACAGAAATAAAGTTTGGTTTTGGTTCTCACTTAAGTGAAACCGTTGACATTGTCATTAGTTTATCTGGCTTTTTGCTTACATCATTTTCCGAATATGGCTAAAACTTTAAATGTAGACCAGATAAGAGGAAAGTCAGCCTTGAAAAAATGCCGGAAGAGAGCTTTAGTTTTGATGAATCTTGTAAGCAAAAATCTTAGTTTTCATTATTTTTTTAAATCGCCTCTGAATCATATTCTATTACAAGTTGGTTTAGTTTTAGATGAGATTTTTTATTGTGCAACGCACATTAGTGATTTTGTTTAGATTTAAATGAACTACAAGTGTAATTTATCACTCAGATTACTTAAAATTTAGCTTCAACAATCAACAAATATTATTAAAATAAAAATAAAACTAACATTTTTAAAACCTCTTCCAAATCTGGGACAACTGGTTATCTTTGCAGAGAGACAATGAATTTAAATAAACCCTCCTTGAAGGGTTCCAGTGATTTAACTATCGCGATTGTTTGTTGTAGCAGCAAATTTGTGATCTTTTGGATTTTTTTGCTGCTACCAGAAAAACTTTCCAACTTAACTTTGAAAACTCGTCTATTAACCACTTTAAAATCCTCTTTAATTGGGTGCTGTTGTTACCGATCGTCGGTCTCATCGGGCTTGTCTATTTCGCATTCCGATTCGTCCAAAATTACAACCGAGTTGTACAGATCAGGCTTTATTTGCTACATATGTTACCTCTCCCAATAAATTACAAAGGCTTCTAATCAGATTTCAACGTCCAAGTGGCCACCTCTAAGTGGTAGTGCTATCAATATTTTCAAGTGGAGTTTGTTTTGGGGCCACACAAAAAATTTAGTCCTTTGTTCATAATTTAGACGTACACACACTTTTGTTGTAAAATGGTTTCCTCTTCACCTGCTAGGGTTACCTCTATAGGATACTATATCGTATACGAGTGTCGCTTATGTTTCTCTCTCAAAGTCGCGCATAATGACATTTTGCCGCATTTTCAACAAAAAGTAACTCATATAATGCTTAAAAAATCTTCCACCAGGCGTCTCAATTTTGAGGTTTGCTTGGAACATTTACCGATATGTTTTCCAATATAAAAGCTAAATCGATGTGGCCAAGTATAGGACGTTTCCAATAAAAACAACATCCAGAAGAAGACGTCTGTTATCAAGGGTGCAAATTTTATATTCTTTGAAAAACCCCTCAAAGCTGGTAGAATGTCTTTTTCGGATATGACTGGAGGAGTGATTGATTTGTTGCTATTGCTTGTTTTATCGATGTACTCAATATTGACGGTTGGTCGATAAACAGATTGAAAAATGCAGCAAACATGTCCGCTATCTCTTTGGCGTTTGAGGTGCTGATATTGTTGAAGGTCATATTGGCAGGGTACTCAATTTCACGTTTAGACCTAAAATATTTCCAAAACTGTTTTCCTGTTTAAGGGCAGCTTATCTGTTTAAAAGCATTATATTTACGATTTTTTAAATTTATAAACCGGTCAAAGCCTTACAGTAAGATGACATCCTTTGCATTTAGAATCTCATCCCAATTCACTGTTTCCAAGTAAACATGCAGGCCAGTATGGTTTGTTTTCTTAAAGTTGTATTTGATTTGGCGCAGGTGCTCAAATTTCGGCATACAGTCAGTAGTATCAAATATAATATCCAAAGATGTATAGTTAATAACATCGGTGCGAAGACAAGACCTAAAAACCTCCCCAGATTATTAGAAATGGTATGTTAATTTGGTTTAAATCATAACCAAGCATTGCATCAACGAACAAAGATTCTGCATCTGACTTTATATTGTATAGAAGAATTTGATTGATTTTAATTGATTTCAATGTACGGTCAAGCATTAAGCAAGTCTCCCGTATTATAAATGCAAATACCACACCATTATACCCGTGTTACAACACGACACCATAACTCTCCCTCACCAAGGAAATATATATCATCATACTCAGCTTTTCATGAAGCCAAACATAGCAATATTCACCCCGTAAAGAAAGGCGCCACATCGATAACCACATAAGTCTAATAGTGTGATGTTCGCCCCTGGCCAGGCAGCCATCGTACACCTTTTTACATATAACAAAATCGAGGAATGGGAAAGGAATGTTAGTGAGGACAGACTCGGCCCCGTTACAGACACCTAATAAAGTCGATAGTTAATGTTTTATGACAGCACAATGACAACACAATGACAACACAATGAAAAAAACAAATTAGTTGTTTATTTCTACTCTCACTTAGTCCAACCGCTCTATAATTTCAAATATTTAAGTATTAGCTTTCAACAATTAAGAGAAATATTAAAAAAGCAATAAATAAAATATAATCTAAATTCAAATGTAAAGATGTTCCTATTCCTAAAAAGAACATTACCATTTATTAATCATAATTCAATTCTAAGCCTTAAAGCATTAATTACATTAAGGATCAATTATATCCTTACGCGACGTAATGTTGACTATACATAAAATAAAATTATTAGTACAGACTATTTATTTGTTATTTATAAATTTCCTAATTAAATATATAACTTACATTAATAGTGTGAAATAAGTTGCCAAAAAGCATCACCAAAATCAGTATACGTTTCATTGTTACTAGTCTTTCGCGTTTTATTTCGGTTCAGAGCACAATTCTGAATGAGCTCGCCAAACTGAAGCAAATTGATTTTATTGATTTCTGTGTTGTGAATGTATGGGGTAATTTAATTGCTGGTTTTACAACATTCATTGTTTAACCAACGTGACACGACAAAACGTGAAAATTGTGTTTAGCTAAACTTGGTAATCAAACGTTTAAAACATTTATATAAATTGTTAAATGTAATTAGTCAATTGAAATAATATTACACGACAAATTTAAGATTTAGATCTATACCGGAACAGCAACTAATAAACAAATGCAGAATGTCAGAGCAGCTTTTACCTATATGTATGTGGCTTGAAATTGGTATGACCTTTTTAACACTTATCCTGATTTTATCAGCAGATACATCTTTAATTAGGCTAACACTAGCAAATTCGTTGGACAATTTTTGAATCCATTTTATTCCATCTGTCCCATTGTTCCGATATTTGGGGACGAGGTTATTGCATTTTGCTTTTGGTTGGATTAGGCGTCAATTTATTTAATACCGAACCTTTCACTAAATGCTGCTCGAGATTTGGAATAATTTTCTTCGTTTTAGTCTTAAAGTCTCTCTTTTTTGTTTTTACAATTAGGCAGACTAACCGTCGACATAGGTTCGCGGGCTCTATTGTTACAAGTCATTTTGTAGAACTGAAACCTGGTACATCCACACTCTAACAGGAGATTACGTGACTTAGGCCATTCTCCTCCGTGGCTTTTAGAATAATCTTTACTCAGAAATAATAAATAATTTAGCTTTATGATTCCGACCGACGCATCAAAGAAAACATAAACGCAGAAGTTATTTATACAAAGGTCAAAACATTAAATGGAAGAAATAAAACATTATTTGCTTCCGACATTAAAACTTTGTAGAGGGGCCGTATTAGCAATACTCCTGATTCTATAAAAATATAGGAAACTTTTTTCGCTATTATACGTTTATAATGCGTTTTACTAAAAGATGAACGGCTTCCTTCAATGTGAGGCGCACTAGTACGCAAAGACTAGTTATTGAACTCTTACCACAAAGTGTTCTTAGTATCACGAAAAAAAAACGTGAAAGTTCATGGAATATTAACTGTAGCAGGATACTAAACATAGTTACGTAAAATTATAAAAGCGTATTCAAATAGTGAAAAGTAAATTAAAATAAAAAATAATCACATTTTTTTCCTGAAGTCAGTCCTCGAACAGTGAAAAAATAAAATAAAAATCAACCAACAGCTTAATTAACCGAAGAAACGATGAGCACGAAAGCAAGAGGGCATATCATCTCTTTATATGGATAATCACTCCTATTATGATTCAAGAGTCGACCGACAATCGCTGTCTGTAGTGCGTTTTCATTTTTTCATTTGATAAAAACAATACGAAAAAGGAAAAGGCAACACAGAGTCGACGTCGACTGTCGATCGACTCGACAATCACAACAGGGGTGAATATTAAATTGGTGAGTACAATTGATACAATAATAATTCCCCGTTGTATTCCTAGAACATTAGTGTTGGTTTTGATTTAATGATTAAAAAGAAAAATGTTACACAATTCATCATCACACACATGTATGTATTCCAATACGTGTGATGATAAAATACCTGTATAACGATAACCAATAGTACCGTTAATTTTGTTTTTTGAACACGTTTGCTCACGTTTTCCTTGTTCTTAAACACAATATAGTCCTCCAAATAAACATAAAAATTAATTTAGTGTTCTAACTGACTTATTTTTATTATCACTCACAGAAACAAAACACCGCTCACAATCAAAACTATTTATATACATATATACATGCACTTTTACACTATTATACTACACTATTACACTATATAATATAACATAACATATAGTAACACTACTTTAATTTAAATTTAAAAATAAAAATTTAAAACAAATTTCACTTACGGAGACAGACTAAAACACGTCCATCTCCATTGAGCGTTCATCGCGCACCCACTTTATATTGTTTGGAAGAATGCAATTAAATTCAAGGTCAAAATTCCAGATGATATTCGGAAGAATAACGAGGTTTTGGTGAAATTATTTTTACAAAGTGCTTTTTTTCGCCCTTTAAACAGTTGAAACGTTCTGAAAGTAGTTGAGGAATTGAGTAATTGAAGATTAGATGAAAAGAAAGAGATGAGAGAATTGCACTGCATGCATTGCGCTCATAGAGCAGCCGCTTTGTTTAGATTTAAATTAACAGAAAGTCTAACTAATTATCCCCTTAAACACTTGCCAAAGTTTCGACAGACGCTGTATCCATCTTTTTCAGCTATAGCCAAACTTATGAAATTTGTGTGTTCTTTATTCTACATGTTGACATGTAAAAATATCTCTTTGAATTACACTGGTTGATTGGACGTTAAATAAAACGATTAAAAGTGGGTATTCAGAACCAGAATCGAAATTATATCTTCTTCATTTGATGCCTTCTAATTTTATTTCTTTGAAAATGCGGAAATGTGGTCTAAACCAGTTTTCCTTACATCATTACTTGCAGGTTTTGAAGCTCACTATTATTTAGCAAGTTATTCATTTAGCCTATAAATCCAAATCCCATCGCTCCTCCACATTCCAGTTATTACAAATTATAGTGTTCGCTATTACAGTTTCGTATCATGGCACAGTTGCGAAATCTATTTTACCAACACATTTTGGTACAATTACGCGCTTTGAATGGTACACCATCAAATCCTCTTGAAGAGCGTACTATCTATAATCTCCAAATTGTTGCTTACGATCACAAATTAATTTAGGGGATAGATTATTGGAGCCTCATTTTAGTTTAAGTCCCAGTTAATTCATGTTCTTTTGTTTTTTGTTGACTTCTGCGATCCCTCTCATTTATTCAGTGATTATTGAAGTTTTTCATTTGGTTGTTTAATATGATTTCACCTGTGAATATTTCTTCAGAATGCTTATTCAGACCCTCATGCGCCGAAAGCGATTTAAACTGGGTTTTTAATATAGGGTTAATAAGTAAAAGAATGCTAGTGAAATTCCATTCAAAACTGTAAAATTTATTTGTCTATCTGGCTAATTCCAGAATAATAACAGCTCCGAATTTATTCAAATTGAGAACACAAATTCCAAAAAAACATTTCAAAAGTTTGCTTAATTCGGAATGAAAATTAGAATGAATTTATAAAATTTGATTTGAAAAATATTTTTAACAAATTAAATCGAAACTTTAAATTTATAAAATTTTTTCAAATAAATTTAATAATTTGATTTTGTCTGTTAGTTTCAGAATTTAGTGCAATTTTTATATTGTAATTTCAAAATATCTAGAAATTATTGACTTTCGAACCAACGGAAAGAATATTTCTAGAATACAGGAACCATCTATAGTAATTTGATAACTCTGCATTTCTCATGTCCGTGATTTGTGTGTGTGTGTGTGTGTGTGTGTGTGTTAAATATTCAATTAACAAAACGAGTCAACATAAAAACTTATAAATGGCAAATGATTTTGCTGCTACCCATAATATAATTATTTTCAATTAATCGCACAGCTTATAGTAAATATTGTTACCGGTTTTCTCGTCACTTATTATCTAATGTCAAAACCAACATAGATTAACACTTTAAATCCCGCGAAAACCGCTTTAATAAAATTGGACATTATATACTCGTATAAAAATTTTTTTTTTATCTCTACGAGTATAAATTCAACTACTTTTTTTATAATTTTCTTGTATTTTGTGTTTCGAAAGAAAAAAAAAAAAAAAAAAAACAAAAGAAAGCTGTGTAAAAAGAAAAACAACAATAAAACAAAAAAAATATGTGAAAATATAAAATTGTTCTCACGGTTTGCATTATTTTTATGTGATCAATTCGGTCGGTCGTACCTGATTTAAAATTGTTAAAAAAGATTTTATTATTTGATCGTGATACAAAATGTGCACGTAACGGCGGACTGTGTTTATTTTATATGCCCGGGTCCATATTTTTTTTTTTTTTACCCCTAAAACAGAAATTTTATACTTAATTAGGGCTCACATATCACAACGAACACTATATAGGTACGTATATATGGATACGTATTCGAGTATATCAAGAAAGGAGAGCAAGTGCGCAATTTATAAAAACTAAAAGCAAAATATTCAAGAAACATAATATCATAAAAATTAAAGGAATTACTTGAATATGAAAGGCGTGTCGGACGGACGCCGTAACTACAGCCATGTTGATTCAATATTTTTGTTTTTTTTTTTCTTATTTTTTTTTTGTTTAAGATCGTGACGTCACGAGATCCCCGAGGGGATGATTTTTATGTGTATTTATACGTTCGAAAAATTTTCTTTTATGTTATATGTTCAATTCTGTTGTGTTGTGTTCTTGGCTGCTTCTTTCCACCGCGTACTTATACACAGGGAACATACATACATGTATGTATATAAGTTTAAATAATTCAAGGTTATTGCATGGAAATTGTTATCTTTTATTATTATTTAACCCTTAAAGGCCTTTTTTATATATACATATATCTAAAAACGATTTAATAATATAAAATTGTTTACATGTATACGCGCTCACCTTTTTATATGCATTTGCTTTTCTGGTCAAGTTCAACCATTGTCAAGTTTACTTTATTTTTCCTATATCCAACGCATTTTGATTGTAATCTATAAAGTTGGGTCTAGAAGCAAGAGCGAATTGAAATAGGGCTGGGAAAAAATGATTAGCCGATGGGGATATACGTATACATGTAGTTTGACAAAAATTGTGTACGCGCTGCGCGCTAGATGATGGTTTATCATTGAAATACCATCACAATTCATGGTTTTGTTATTATATAGAAATGGCTGAGCTAACTAAGCATAAAATGTATATTATAGATCGATCACAAAACATAAAAAAATAAAAATATTTTTTTTTTATGTGTTCATAGATTTCAACTATGACCCAGCTTTGATTGTGGAAACTTAACAAAGATATTTTTTATTTTATGTTACTTTGTATCTAAACGAATATATAAGAATATATTCTGAAAGATTTGCTTAAATAAAAAAATATATATGTATCTAATAATAAAATATTATTTAATCGTTTATTTGACAACAAAAATTTTTTATGCTTTACAATAAAAAACAATAATAATAATTGTGCTGTTTGTTTATACCTTTGTACATATATAGATGAAAATCGCGAGCGATATTATGATGGTGAAGAGGCATGGGGATTGTGAATCGTGTCTTAATGATTTCCCATCTGAATCATCTTATCATCGTGGTATTTCACTAGATCGCTTATATAAAAGCGATAAAAACGATTTATATCATATATGTATATAAAAAACTACAAATTTTCCAATAAACAAACCTATTTTTAACGCAATACGTATAACTTATATTCTATTTATTTCTCTATCCAATTATTCATGAAATAAAAATAAGAATTATTACCTTGATGTATCAAAGGTAAATATAATCCTTTATTATTTTAATTTTTTTTTTTTTTTTTGTTTTTTGTTTTGCAAATAACGTATAAATTGTACATGTTTTATAAATGCAGACAGATTGGTGTGAATTTCATTATTAGATATTTACATTTTTTTTTTATTGTCTTAATATTGTGTATAGTAGGATTTTTAATTGCCTGTTGCAAGTTGTTGCGCATATAACATTTGAAATGACTTTTCCATCATTTGCTATTTTAATTTTATAGAGTGTTAATAATCTAGCAACAAATTAAAATATTTCTGCAAACAATTGCATATAAACAAATTAAATTTAAAAAAAAAAAAAAAACTAAGCAGATAATATACGAACAGTCTTATGTGTAAAAATATCAATAAAAAAATAAATTCCTATTAATTTCGATTAAATTAAAAAAAATTATTTTACTTGAAGTCTTTCTTATCGTTTTATTACTCCCAACCACTAAAAGACTATTAAAAAAGCACAAAAACATAAAAAACACATAATTTTTGTTGTTGTTGGCTGATTCATGCATTTATATACGATCTTTTCTTATGTAGCTACATTTTTTTTATATATATACATATATATAACCGGGTGGATCTCATAAACCGTACACCTATAATCTTCCATATGGACACGAGTGTTCTTCACCCGTTTACATCCATATTATATTGTATATAGGTACTTCATTCGCGATTATTCGTAATTCATTCTTACATACATTAAATTTTTGTTGTATTTTGTGTGCACCGAGAAAATGTATCTACACAATTTCCAATAACGTTCAAAAACCAATTTTCACAATCAAAATTACTTTTAAGCCGCAGCACGCGAAAAGTATTAAAAAAAAAAAATACAAATCACAAAATAGAATCAAAACGAATGTTTGTGTGGAGTTCACAACTTATATATAATATAGGAACGCGAGAGATGATTATTACTATTATTATTGTTATTATTGCTATTTTTTGTTGTTATTACTATTGTAAACGTCTTTTAAGATACCAAAAACAATAATATACCTAAAGTATTTGTTTTAGATTATTTCTGTTTGCCTTCTTTAAAGTTATTTTTTTTTTTTTTATGTATATAAAAATGTACGTACTACACACAGAACACAATAAGATTGAAGGAAGAGACAAGAATCTCAAAATGTTTATAGAAATGGTCATTATTATTGTTATTATTATTATTGTAAAAAAAAATTTTACAATTTTTACATTTCATGGTGAATTTTCACAAAAACTGTACATTAGGGTACACGATATTGTATGTAGGTGCAAATACATAAAAACATAAATTCTATATGCTTAATTATAACGAAATAATTAAAATTCTAATTTCATGAAACGTAAAAAAAAAGAAAAATGGTTGGAATATAACTCATAAATCATGTAGCTAACCCCACTTTGAATAAGGGGTTAACCGCGCGCGTTTCGCTATAGTCTCTCGCTCTAGACTTTTTTTTTGTTTTTATTGTATAGATATGTGTAAATATGTATATTGTATATAAATATTATACGAGTCTAAAGACATGTCTCTATAAATTAACTTCATGCACTATAATCCAAACAATAATAAAATAAAATTGTATGTAGGTACATGGAAAAAATAAAACAAAAAGATTTTTATTTTGTGATCTAGGAAGAGAGAGCCTTTGTGGCTTAATGGTCATTTTATTCATGTTTTTCTTTCTGTTTTTGTCGTTATGTTAAATTTTCTTGTTAATTTTTATTTTTAACAATAAAAATATTAAAAGGCAATTTATATGCTTGGACTAAGTGTATATGTATATGTATGTGTTTGTGTGTATGGGCAAATACATAATATGATAATATGTGATTAGATTGTTAGAATTCTTGGAATGCGCGTACTATTTCATATTAGTCAATTTTCCCACTCGTTGCCTATATACAGAATTAAAATATTTTAATTGTTCCGCACATACTCACATAATGAAACGACGCGAGTTTCAGACAGCAACAATAATTATTTTTCGTTTTGGTCAAACGCTAAAAGACAAATCACGCAATCAATTGTTCTTTTATACATACATACATATATGTATCCTTATATTATGTTGCAACATAGAAATAATAAATAAAAATAAAATAACTAATCACGTTGTTGATGCTGTCTCCAAATCCCATAATATTATAGCGACTCTATATACATATGTACAACAAAAATGCAACCAAAATATATGCAAATTAATCCTTCAAGCACCAATTTACGTGTTACACCAAACCAAAAACAGTCACATTTCTTTTTAATTTTATATAAAAGTTCTGTTCAATATCTGTTATTAAATTCGTGTCGGTTGTATTTAAAATATAAAAAAAAAATCCACCACCAACAACAACAACAACAAACAAAAATGCGCGAATCGCAACTCTACTATAATCCATCTGATTTTTTTTTTTTTATTATATGGAAAATTACTTTTTATTTATTTGTTTCATTTACGGAAACTCTAAAATAAAACAAATCGAAAAGAATTGTTATAAATAAATAAATAAATAAATAAAAGTGATTGTTATAAAATATAAAGGGATCTATATGCGAAAACCACAGAATTCGAAGGTAACACAATAAAACATAAAATTAAGAAAATAAAAAGAAAAATTTTATTATTGAGTCTTGTAAGATCTTGCTGGTACGTAAACGTATAGCCATTGCACATACCATAACGCACGATATGTTGTTTGATTACACAAAAAACAAAAAAAAATTTAAAGTTGCTAAAAATTTATTTTTATTTTGTAGAATTTATATTCTCTCAATATCATCAAGGCATGATCACCGAGTGATTTGATGATTCAGTTGGCACAATTATCTCTGTCATTTTCAATCATTGGCAAAACTAACAATTAAGAAACTCATGGATACAGCAGAAACAATCGTTCGATTTTGAAAGGCCGAATGGGTCGGAAGGCCGAATGTCAAAAGGCCGAATGTCGAAAGGCCGAATGGGTCGGAAGGCCGAATTTCGAAAGGCCGAATGTCGAAAGGCCGAATGTCGTATGGCCGAATGTCGAAAGGCCGAAAGTCGAAAGGCCGAATGGGTCGAATGGCCGAACGTGTGGAAAGGCCCGAAAGTCCGAATTTTCATTAAATTTTCATTAAACCATTGAATTTATTTCTTAATGTAAAATGATTTAAATAAATTGAAAATACCCTGTGTAACGTGGCATATTAATGTGGTCAAATTTTGTCGGAAAAAAATTATTTCTTTTTATTTTTTATTATATTAAAAAAAAAAGCGTAAGAAGATTTTATTATTTAAGGCGATTTACTACTAAATATTTTTATACAAAAATTTTGATAAAAATATAAAATTTTGGTTTTCATGAAAATATAAATTTTGAAAATTTTCATTCATAAAAAAATGAAAAATTAAAATCAATTTCGACACAAACAGCCTTTCGACATTCGGCCTTTTGACATATTCGGCCTTTCGAAATTCGGCTTTTCGATATTCGGCCTTTCGGCCCTTAACTTATGGTTAAATATTCAACTAAAATAATCATCGACTACAATACCGAATTTATCAACACCATGAGCTTTAAACATTATTTATATTATTTTTCTTTAGATAAACCTATATAATATTCATCTTAAAACTATAATCACTCAAGTCTTGACTCATTTTTGATCATAATTTCAAAAAACTTTACCAGGTTTAGTAAAATTTGATACATTATAATAATGTAACAAACTCACTTCCGAAGTCTGTTCAAAGTGTGCATTAAAACATTTCGTTGTTAATGTGGTGCAAAATCTGCTAAATTTCACTTAAATATGATTTAAGTAAGTGACACTCACAAGACATATAATAAGGTAATGCGTAGACAATATGAGTTATGTGTAGGAAGAAGATCGCATGTTACGAGAAGTGTTATGTAATATTCCTAAAATTTAGATATATAAGAGCGGCTAAGCCCAACTTATTCACAATGTAAGGTGATGTAGAATTTTGCAGGAGATATCGATTTTCAAAAGAAAATGCCCAAAACAGTGCAAGAAGAGGAGAATACGTAACTTAAAATTTTAAATAATGAAGCTAGCTAAAACTTGTTTATAAAAATTGCTACACATTTCACCTCGTCCTTAAGCTTATAAGCACTTAACGTCAAAATTTAGTTTGACGATTTTTGTAAAATTGTATATCAGATAAGTTCAATTTAGGCGATAATAGGCGATTGAAAACAAGAAACTCAAGTGATGAAACTTCAAAATTTAGATTCACATTTATCGTCCAGGAAGATAAAAATGAAGTGAAAAATGTATAGAGATAACATAGAGACATCTGGATTCTAATACGAAAACCCTCATTTCAAAGTGAAATTCAGCGTTGAAATTTTCATTTTCGTTTTCGCTTATGTCTTTTTTATATGAGAAGTTTCATTTCACTTAAGCAGCATACCGGGCTTAAAAGTGAAATTCAGCAATGAAATTTTTATTTTCGATTTTGTTGTGTGAACAATTTCATTTGACATCAAGTGCGTACTAATCTTTAAGAAGAGCATTTGGTGAAATGACAAAAAGTCGTATATTAAAAAGTTACTGTTCATCGCTTTACTCTAACGGTGTGAGAGCTTTTGTTGATCGTTATCCAAACGTCCGATCTTATGCATCGATCGAACGTGACCACTATTCAATGAAACTAAACATTTTTTTTTAGATGGTTTTTTTTTAAACGAAATGAAATGAAACCGGATGGAGGGAATGGTTCATTCAATTTCATTTCGTTTCATCTTACCGATTTTGATAACGGTTATATTTATTTTTTTTGAAATGTCACAACAAAAAAGATTTTTGACATAAACGGTACATATTAAATAATATAATTTCGTTAAACATTCAGCTGAATTTTTTTTATTAAACACGCAGTACATCCAATAATAAGGAGCAAAATGAAAATTTTGAATTCACAGAAGGAGGGGAGACTGGTCAATTTGTTTATTTAAATAATAAAATTTAAAATAACAGACAACAAAATAATTTATATTGCCAACTTTTGTACACATTCTGTTTTATTTATTATAAAATACCTACTAGAGGGCTTCGCCCCTATTCGCTTTGCTCACCAACCTAAGACGACGCCTGAGCCCTTATTATTGAAATTAATCGAAAAAAATTCGCCGGTGACTTTAGTATAAAGTAATTTAAATTTTCGACTGTAAAATAGTATTTACTTGTATACTACAAGTTCACCGGTTACTTTTCTCAAGTGGGTTGCAAACACGGTGAATACGGGCCCTGGGAACAGGGTCGAAAGATGGAATGTCAAAAGGCCGAATGTCGATGAGCCGAAAGGGTCGAAAACTGAATATCCAAAGCCCGAATGTCGAAAAGTGGAAAGACGAAAGGCCGAATGACGAAATGCCGAATGTTAAAAAAATAAATCATATCTAAAATGGGATCACCACATTTGCCTGAAAAAAAAAATTGAGAAATTTTAAAATCCAGAATAATTGCAAAGTAAAAAACCAGAAAAAAAATTCCGAATTTCCTTCAGAAAAATTCTGAACAGATCAAAGGAATTGTATTGCTCATATCGCTTCTACTGTTAGTTCTAACACAAATGTTTGAAATTATTTTGTGGTTTTCAATTCATTGGGTTAGTATCGACGAAGATATTTTAGCGAATTATAGATTTAATCTTCGTTAATGCTGCGTCAACCTTGCAGACACAAATCAAAGGAATTGTATCGCTCGTATCGCTTCTTCTGATAGATGTACCACAAATGTTTCATCAAATTTAATTTTTTTCATTTAATTCAAACAAAATATTTTTTCTGGATTTTTTTCTGGATTGCCTTCCTGATAATTTCTAGATTTTTTTTCGGTCAAATGTAGTGATCCCTAAAATAAATGGAAAAAATTCAATTTTATGTCATCACTTGAAATATTTGTAGTAGAACTATCAGCAGAAGCGATATGAGCGATACAATTCATTTGATCTGTGTCTGAAAGGTTGACGAAGCAATTTCCATTATCATAAATATTAAGAACTTTACGAAAAACCTCAAATTTTATAGACATTTTATAAATTTTAATTTTCACTTGGGTGGCACTTTGATAATTGTGTTTCTGGATTTTAGATTTTGGATTTTTGTTTTTCTGAATTTTTTGTTTCTGGATTTATTTTTTCTGGATTTTTTTTCGGGATTTAATCAAAAATTTGAAATTGAACCAATACAAATTTAGTTCCACTAGGAGAATAGAATTTATTTTATTAAGTGAAGGGAAATTCTGATACTTACAGAGGATTTATTAGCAGGTATTTTCAATTTAATTAAATCATTTTACATTAAGCAATAAATTCCATGGTTTTAAATATTAATTTAAATAAATTAAGTGTATAAGAAAATTTCATGAAAATTCGGCCTTTCGTCCCAATCAGCCCTGCAAGACGTTTGGCCATTCAACCCATTCGGTCTTTCAACATTCAGCCGTTCGAGCCATTCGGTCTTTCGACACATTCGACCATTAGTTGTTGTAGTGTTGTTTTCGTTTCGTGCATTTACAAAAAACAGCTACCTATAGGCCTACTGCATATTCCGGTCCGAAAGTACTTATCACGTTATATCACGTGGAGCGGATTATTAACTCCGTCTCAACGCTTCACGTGAACATCATCGTGGGCATAGTGTAGCAGGTTTTAACATTTAATCGTCATTTGGTTATCGTTTTATGCCGATGTGCTAAATTCATTAAATATATAAGAAAATGGAAGAGAATAATTCTGAATTTTCTTTCTTTTATACTTTTAACAAAATATCCAAAAATTAGACAATTTTAAGTTGTAAATTTTTACCAACAAGTGTGCTACGTTCGATTTACAACAGTACGCTCCACGGGAACACTCTTAGCAGGATCGTTCTTGCTAAACCACTTCACTATACTACGTCCACGTGAACAAAATAATTGACGATAGGAAAACTGCAAAATGCGACACCTATCGAAAATAAAACAAACCCTAGTAGCCATGACACTCTTCATACAAAACATATGGAGAGTGAAAATCATGACAGTCCAATCGTCAATAGTAAAAAAGAGAAAATCTAATTTATTTCAATTTATTTTCTCAAATACATAGCAGGCCTACAGAAAATACGTGACAACTACATCGGAAAATCATAATATGGGTAAAGTTTTTTTCTGTTGAGCATTTTGCTTTTTATCATCTTCTGCAATCCACATATTTGGTTTAGAGAGATTGTAGATTTGTCAAAGAATACTTAATGATATTTTTTTTAAATGCGTAATATGTGAAATTGTAGACATTTGTTTTTTGATAAAAGGTTAGGCGCTATAGGTTCTCACTTAAGTAGCTTTCCAACTATTCGCAATCCGTTTTAAATTTTTTTCAAGTGGATAGAATCAAAGCAACCTGGATTATACAAAGCCATAGTCTAAAAAACGAAGCTTTTATAAAGGAATTAGAAACAAGGAAAAAACGAAACTTTCCATAGTAAAATACACAAAATATGTATGTATATGGGAAATCAGTTTTTCCTGAGACAAATTTTTGTCGTTCCAAATTTGGTAAAATCGTACCAAAAAGGTTGTAACCTGGCTGGGGAAATTTCAAGTTCAAAAATTGTAGGATTTTGCTTTTCCTTCACAATATATATTATGAATGTGTGATAGTTTTGTGATTACCATAAAGAACTTTTTTTCGTATTTTTCTGTAAACAGATTAAACATCTGAGATACACCAGTAAAATTTAGCAAGTATTATTTTAATTCGTCAGAGTCAACCTTTAATGTATTTTTAAACCTTTCTTATAGCTTAATGGTAAAGAAATGTAGAAAACTTTTATGTAAATGTTTCATAATATTTTTACTTTTTTCTTTGAAAAACTTGAAGCTAAACAACATCATTTTTTATTATGGATTCCTACGGCGAACCATGAAAAGTTGTATCACTAAAAAAGCTTCAAAGAAATTATGGCGTATGACTTTGGCTCTTTACTCTAGAAGGCTCTGATAGTAAACATTTAAAAAAGACATGCCTACATCTTTTCGCTTATTTTGTTTATACAAATTTTCAATCCTGCGATAAGCAAGGATACTAAATACTTTACTGTTTTTATTATGAATTTTTATTGACGTTTAGAAATGTCTCAATTGACAAAATTATTTGATAATACAAGTAAAAAGTTTCACTAACACAATGACAAGAAATTGTTGGGGCGCTTGATTCGGACAAGAACAACTTAGACAGCTGGATAAACTTTTGTATCACTGGCCCTAGCACTTACAATATCACTTTATAACAAAAAAACAGATTAATGATGTCGCTACATCACTCCCCCTCCAGCGACGCGCAATATAGAGTTTTAAATATTCTGAAAAGAAACTTTTCGCGATGATGATTCATTCAAACTAACAAAATTTTCCGAAGTGTACGCTGGCTTCAATCTATCGATTGAAACTGATGTGTTTTTACCTTTGATATCTAGTACAAAATATTTTCGAAATCGCTTTAAAATTTTAAATGATCCGTCATAAGGAGGATTCAGACCAGTTCTAACTTTATCGACTCTCACAAATACGTATTCTTTAGATTGAAGATCATCCGGAACAAAAACCGATTGGTTAGATTGTCGAGGCTGAGAAAACTTAATATTTCTCATTTGTTCTCTCAGTATACTAACAAAATTAGTGGGATCAGGAGATGGTTCAGAAGCTTTCGAAAAAAATTCTCCTGGAATTTTTAATGTTTCGCCGTAAACTAACTCAGCTGGTGAATATTTTAAGTCTTCCTTGATGGCAACTCGTAAACCTAAAAGCACCCATGGAATTTCATCATACCAGTTAGTAGTGTTTCCCCCTATGAGTACAGACTTAAGTACTCTGTGAAATCGCTCTACCATTCCATTTGATTGAGGATGGTATACAGTTGTGCGAATACGATGGCATCCAAGGAAATTCGTTAGTTCAGAAAACAGTTTTGATTTAAACTGCGATGCTCGATCAGTGGTAATCTCTAACGGGATTCCAAAACGTGTTATGTACTGTGAACACAAAGTTTTAGCGACAATACAAGCATACATTTCCGTTATTGGGTAGGCTTCCTGGTGAATCTATGGACTATAGTTAGAAAGTAAGAACATCCATTATATATTGGAGGAGGACCAACCAAATCCAAATGTATGTGTTGAAATCTTGCTTGAGGTACACTAAATGTTCCTCTCGCTGATCTTGTATGGCGGTTAATTTTGCTTTTTTGACAGGACAGACATGTTTTTGTCCATTCAGCGCAATCTTTATTTAAATTGGGCCAAAAATACCTTATTGCTACTAACTTGCGTGAAGCGCGAATGGCTGGATGAGATAACTTGTGTAACTGTACAAACGGACGTTGTTTGCCTGTTGATATGTCGCACCACAATCGTTCTTTGGTAAAAGGCAATTCCGTCAATTCCAATTTAAATTTGGAATTCGGCTTTCTGTCTTGGGAGGAAATAAGTATTTTTAATTCGTCATCTGACTGCTGTAAATTAAGTATAGCTTGAGCACTAGCATCCATAGCATCTATACCTAGAGCAGATACAATTGGACTACCTACACGAAAAAGGCAATCTGCGATTACAATGTGCTTTCCATTGACATATCTTATGGCATTGGTGAACTGCGCTATGTAATCCAAGTGTCTAGACTGACGAGGGCTACGTTCGGTTTTGGACATATGTACATAAGTGCATTCGTCAGCGGTTTTTGATCCGTGAAAATGGTGAATTCTCTGCCTTCAACGAAGTATCTAAAATGTTTCAGAGCTTGATATATACCGAGCAATTCCCTATCAAACGCGGAATATTTGGCCTCAGTTGGAGAGAGTTTTTTTGAATAAAAAGATAACGATTCCCATTGACCATTACTGTACTGTTCAAGAACAGCTCCAATCGCCCAACTGGACGCATCAGTGGTAATACTGAATTCAGCGTTATCCTTTGAATGTGCTAATAATGCGTATGATGCTAACACCTCTTTGCATTTCTTAATCCATTCCTCGCATTCTTCTGGCCAGCTGAATAATTTTTTATTTGATTTAATTTTCACCATAGAAGCTAAATGGGAATGTAACGGAGCCAAAAGATGTGCGCTGTTTTTAATAAACCTGCTATAATAATTTATCATGCCGATAAATTGTTGCAGATGTTTAATGGAGGAAGGCGAGGGAAAGTTAGTAATAATTTCAACTCGGGATGGTGATGGAGTAATTCCTGCTTTGGATATCGTGTGTCTAAGAAAATCCAATGAGGAAACCCCAAATATACATTTTGACGCTTTAATGTTTAGTCCATATTCAACCAAACGTTTAAAAAGCTGGTGAAGATGAATCTTGTGCTCCTCTTCACTTTTACTGAATACTAAAATGTCGTCGATATAAGTAAAGACGAATTCGAAACCATTTACCACGGTGTTCATGAATCTCTGAAATGTTTGGCCAGCATTTCTTAGGCCAAATGGCATTCGATTAAACTCAAACAAGCCAAATGGAGTTGTTATGGCTGTCTTATAGATATCCTCGCTAGCTACTGGAATATGGTGGTGTGCCTTAACCAAATCTATTTTAGAAAACACTTCACAACCATACAAATTCACAGAAAAATTATGAAGGTGAGGTATAGGATACCTATCCGGAACGGTAATTGCATTTAAACGCCGATAGTCTAGATGATATCACGGCTTGGGTTGGGGTTTTTGTACACAAATTATTTTAATTAAAATATTTATATTTAAAAAAACTAAAAATAAATTTGAACTGACTCGAAAGTCTAAGCCTACGTTTAGTCTTTCTTTGAAACTAAGTGGAGTAGTGAAGAAACACAGGACGAGGATGGACTACAAATTCCCAACTGAACCATGTGTTCAAATGCTAATTTTACTGCTTTAAATTTTATTGAATCCAATCTTCTGTGAGTACAAAATGGCAAAAGCCCTTTTGTCTTGATGTGATGGACAACCGAATGCTTTAGTGGTAAATCATAATTAGGACTTGCAACGAGAGAAGGAAATTCTTGCAACAAGAAACTATGATTATTTTCCAAAGTATAGTACAGCGGTAAGGGTGGGTTTGGATCTAATTTGGTGATAGCATTTACTGTCAAACTTGTTTTCTGGTCAAGCAATCGTTTACCCTTTAAATCTACCAATAATCCAAATTTTGTTAAAAAATCGGCACCAATGATGGGCGTAATGATGGATGCTAACACAAATGGATGGACGAAACTACGTCGTAATCCTAAATCAATGTGCTACCATATGTACTAATTGTTGTTCCATTAGCAGCTGATAAGCAAAAATCAGTATCCTTAGGGCAACGACCATATAACGTGTGAGGTAAGACCGAAAGATCAGTTCCGGTATCTACCAAAAATGTCAACTTATTTCTTATATCATTAATGAAAAGGCGGCGTTGGTTGTTTGTTCCACTATATTAGCCGCAATTGTAGTGGAAGTTCTAGTTTTTTGAACTATTTGCTTTTGAACTGTCATTCGACACAAAATTACAAAGCTTGTCGCATTTGTTAGCTTTATTCCCAAATTTGAAATGGTACCAGCAAAATGGTTTCTTTTGTAAATCACGTGTACTTCTACTACGCGATCGGCTGGAATTACGTGAACGTGAACATTGATTGTGACAATAATGATTGGTTGATCAGGCACGCACCATAGATTTCAACTCGTGGATCTCTTTTTCGAGACAATCTAGTTTTTCGACTTGCATTACCGTTGTAGCAGTTGGTGACGTAGAACCAATAGATGAAATACCAATGTTTGTATTACAAGCATCATTGCTGCTGATTTGATGAAATCCATGTGCAGCAAAAATGACCAGGATGATGAAAATTTTGATTTTCGATCTTCAGTATTTTATTCCAAGGAAATGTGTCCGCTGATGTTTATTGTTTTCTCGAAGAAAAATTATGTTGATTCCGTTTCGTTAATACACATTACGCCGTTGCGGACAAAAAAAAAATCGTAAAATCCGTAAATTTAGGCAGCTTTTTGTTTTATGTAAAATTTCGAAAAATGTGACGATTATTTCAGATTTAAATATCGTATCGGAAAACGGATGTTTTTGCTGCGTATTTACTGCGATCGATTTGCGTTCCAGTACTTACTGCAATATCTGCTGTTGACAATTGACTAAATTATTTGCAGTTATTTCTCATATGGCAGATGACGTTATGATTTAATTTTAATTAAAACTATTTTAACAGTAAAAGGAAAAATTGAAAACTGAAATACTGAAATTTTAATTGTTTGCAAATCCTCCCCCCCCCCCCCCCCACCTATGGATCCGCCGGGTTTGTTTAGGTGTAAAATATTTAGTCGCACAATCTTTATACTCAAAGGCATTACAGACATTTTGATTTCGAATTTATATTAGAGCTCTAGTATAAGAAAGCCCCCTTGAATTCCTCCTAAGTTAACGTGCTCTATATATTAAGAAAATAAATTCTAAATCTTAAACATTTATTTACACATACTAAGCATATCATCGCGTTTATACACACACAGCCCAATATATTTGTTGTTATAGGTAAATCTTATTTTTGTATATTCTCTTCTTGACTTATTTATTCACAAAAAATTCAATGATACTTTAATTTGATAAGAAAACAAACGAAAAAGAAAAAAACAAGAAAATCAAGTCATTTCCTTACACGGAATTTTCTATTGCCTTTACAACAATAGTAATACATAATAATAATAATACAACAACCCAATATAAATAATAATAATAATAATTTGAAGAGAAAAAAAAAAAAAAAAAGAATTCAAATTGGAAAAATTGAATTTAACAACAAAACAAAAGAAAAATTTCTTTAAAATTAAAAAAAAGTTTAACACATAAGATTGTTGTTGTTATAATTGTAAGAAGTAGTTAGACTAGAGAGATAGTTAGTTGGAGGACAGAACACAATGTTGTTGCGTACAACAACAACTACAATAATAATAATAATAATCAGATTTGGTTGACAGTTTTGAATCTAATGCAAGTTTTTGTATCTAAGACTTTGTATGTTTGTTTTGTTAAATTGCATGTTTGTAAGTGTCCTTAAAAACGTATGTCTTTAAGGAAAACACAAAATCTAAATTGGTTGTTGTACAAACACACATATTTTATTCTATAAATAGTGTTCGCTTAATTATATCGCATTATAATGGACGACAATAATATTGCGGAAGTCATGTGTACACATACATATACGTATGTGTGTGTAATTGTAACGCATGTGTTGCGGTTGCGATATCTTGCTTTGATATGCAAATTATTTTTGGTATTATGGTCACCGTCGCTTTGCACACAAATAAATATGATTTCAATAGATAAGAATTGTATGTATGTGACATACTTCACCATACTACATATATACATAAATGTTTACGAGTAATTATCTATATATCTTTTCTATATAATCTCATATAAATAACAGTATCAACCTGTTCAAAATGTTAAATATTTTATATGCGAGCTCTATCTTAAATAGGAAGACGATTCCATTCTCTTATCTCTGGTACGTTTTTTTTTTTTTTTTTGTTGCTCTAAAGTTATTTACGAAATCTTTTTTAAACATCAAATTCAATTATTTATTAAGATATAATAAAATATATTTTATATTTTGTTTTTGTTTGTTGTGCTGCTTAAGACGAGATAATATTCTTTATTTCCTCAATAACAACAAGTTTTGATCGCATATAGAAAAAAAACAAAAAAATAAAAAAATATTAGACAAAATTCTAAGAAGAAATTGGTTACAACAAGCATTTATCCAAAGATAAAGGGAAAAGCGCGCAGACAACAACTATTGTTTTGTATACCAGAAGATGACAAAATAAGGAAATTTTCTTGTTCTTAAATCATTTCTTTTCTATGAGAATATTTGATTTTGATTTCTTATGGTTTTATGTTTGTCTTAAATATAGATAATGAGTGATTGTATAAAAATAATCTGCGACATTGTGTGCAGAACAAAGAAGATGCTACATAATGTGAGAATTCTTATATTTTCAAATTGGATATAATTGCCCATAATTTCATTTATTTAGCTAAGTAGTGAGGATAACTATTTAAACTATTTCGTGAGACTTTGTTTAACCTGTTTAAGGTTTCATATCTGCCTATTTCTTATGCTCTATACGTGTTCTAATTTCTAATCAAAATTATGGTATATAATTCCAATGATACTCAAGAAAAATACGCAGACACACACACACACACACACATAAGTACAGCGAAAAACGAAGATGAAAAACAATTTTGTTGTAATACTATTGTAAAACATCTTAATTATATGTGTTAAGAGTTAAAACATAATCGCCCATATAATTTAACAGTGCTAACATAAATTCTTTGCATTATTTTTTTCATTTCAGGATCCCCACCATTGACCGGCACCGGTACAGTTCGTGTTGTCGTTCAAGATATGAACGATCATAGTCCTGAATTTGAGCGTCAATCATATCGGGCAACAGTCGCAGAAAATTTACCACCTGGCACTCGTGTCCTACAACCAAATGCGAACGATAAAGATGCAGGGATTAATTCAAAAATTCGTTTTAGTCTATTGGGTGAAAAAGTCGAACGATTTAATGTTAATCCAGATTCGGGAGAAATTACAACAGCGACTAGTTTGGATCGGGAGGATACCGCAGTTTATTTTTTGACACTAATGGCACAGGATAGTAGCGCAACAGAACCGAGAGCGACTGCTGTTAATTTAACAATTATTGTTAATGATGTTAACGATAATGCACCAACATTTGAATCATCGAGTTTTAACGTTAACATACCGGATCGAATAAAAATTGGCCAATTTGTGTTCGGTGTGAATGCGGTAGATCTCGATGAGGGTCGAAATAGTAAAATTGTGTACACAATTAGTGGTAAAGATGCGAAAAAATTCTCAATAAATTCGTATACGGGTGTAATTAAAGCAACGGAAGAACTATCGTTGAACGGACAAGGTGTGGACAAAGTTTATAGTATTATGGTTCAAGCATCTGATCAGGGGATCGACGCAAAATCGGCAACCGCCGAACTAACCATACTCTTACGTCCAGCGCATTTATTTCCGACCTTTTCATATTTGTCCGAAACTCAATTTATACTACCCGAAGATGTACCAGAAGGTAAAATTGTTACCAGAATATCGGCCACCTCGCCCAAAAAAGGTGCACTTGGTAATATAAAATATGCTATAGCCGGTGGAAACGTACACAATGCATTAAAAATTGATTCAAGTACTGGAGAATTGTCCATCTCTAAATCCGGACTCGATTACGAAACATCGCAACAATATGAAATTTGGATCGAGGCGTCAGATTCCGATCGACCAAGTTTACGAAGTGTAACTCGTCTAATTATTAACGTAACCGATGCAAATGATAATCCACCAATTATCGAGAAAATGGTTTATCAAGCCGACGTACAAGAAGAGGAGACACCACCACTATTTGTCACAAAAATCAAAGCCAATGATGCTGATTCTGACGATAATGGACAAGTCTCTTATCGATTAGTAACTGATTTTGAAGGAACGTTTGAAATTGATGCTGACACTGGTGAAATATATACGAATATGCGACTAGATCGGGAAGATACCGCAAATTATGAAATTATTGTGGAAGCAGTCGATCAAGGAATGCCACAATTAACCGGAAGTGCAACAGTAGTTGTTACAGTTCTCGATAAAAATGATAATCCGCCAAGATTTACTCGACTATTTAGTGTTAATGTAACTGAAAATGCAGAAATCGGATCATTTGTAATCAAAGTGACGTCATCAGATCTTGATATAGGCGAAAATGCAAACGCAACCTATAGTTTTGCGGAAAACCCAGGTGGCAAATTTTCAATTGATCACATCACCGGAAATGTAACCGTCGCCGGATATTTAGATCGTGAACAGCAAGACGAATATCTACTTAAGGTAGCTGCCTTTGATGGGGCTTGGCGAGCTGAGACCCCAATTACAATTACCATACAAGATCAGAATGATAACGCACCAGAATTTGAGCACAGCTACTATAGTTTTAATTTCCCGGAACTGCAACGTAACGTAGCTTTCGTTGGTCAAGTTATCGCCACCGATCGTGATAAACAAGGTCCAAACTCGGTGATTTCATATTCATTACAACAACCTTCTGATCTATTCTCGATTGATCCAGCGACTGGAGAATTATTCAGTAAGCGTACGATACACTATAAACACACGCAGCTAGAGTCGTCCCCAGAAAATATGTACTCATTAACAATTTTAGCGACCGATAATGGCAAACCTCCAATGTATTCCGAATGCTTGGTCAACATTAATGTAGTGGACGCCAATAATAATCCACCGAAATTCGAGAATCATGAATATTTATCACCAGTTCCGGAAGATGCACTTGTTGGTCAACGTATTGTTCAAGTCGTGGCCAAAGATGAACTTGATGTAGGCGTTAATGCTGAGATCAATTACAAAATTATTGGAGGGAATGGTACTACAAATTTCGCCATTAATGATATCGATGGCTGGATTGCAGTTTCTCGACCACTTCAACATACACCTGGTGAGGTATTTTTACTTAATGTTCGTGCTATCGACAGAGGGGTCCCCTCGCAACAAGATGAGGTTACAGTGATAATAATCGTGACTGGAGAAAATCAATTTACGCCGGTTTTCACAGCACTTAGTTATCAAGTGATCGTACCTGAAAATGAACCAATTGGTTCAACCATATTAACAGTGAACGCGTCTGATGGTGATGACGGTCCAAACGGTATGGTGAGATATATAATTTCGGGTGGAAATGAACGAAAAGAGTTTGCGGTTGATCCTATTTCTGGTGCTGTCACAATTCTAGAACCACTCGACTATGATATTGTACAAGAATATCACCTAAATATTACAGCATCCGACTTGGCATATAAATCACGCAAAGCTGTTGCCATGTTAACCGTGACACTGACAGATATCAACGATAATGCTCCAGTATTCAATCAAACCGAATATCATGCGTATCTTCCGGAAAATTCGCCACCTAAATATTTCGTTTACAAAGCCATGGCGACGGATCGTGATTCACCGAAAAATGCGATCATCCACTATTCGATTATTGGCGGAACTGGTCGTGAATTCTTTACGATAGAACAAACAACGGGATTGATTTACTCCAAAACAAGTTTTGATTATGAGGAAGAGAATTTATATGTGTTGGAAGTGTTAGCCGTAAATCCTGATTCGCCAATGTCTGGGACAGCACGAGTCAATGTTCATATTACCGGTGTTAACGAATTTTATCCGAAATTCATTCAACCAGTATTCCACTTTGATGTTTCGGAATCGGCCGAAGTTGGCACTAGTGTTGGCGTTATTCAAGCGACTGATAAAGATTCGGGTGATGATGGTAAAGTGTACTACTTATTTGTCGGTTCAAGCAATGATAAAGGTTTTACAATACATCCAAAGACTGGTGTTATGAGTGTGGCACGTAATTTAGATCGTGAGACACAAAGTCGTGTAGTGCTAACTGTGATGGCGAAGAATTTCGGTGGAATTCGTGGAAATGATACTGATGAAGCCCAAGTTATTGTCTCGATACAAGATGGTAACGATCCTCCAGAATTTTTACTAAACTTCTACGAAGCCAATGTATCGGAAGGAGCTCCAGTTGGTAGCCGCGTCGTGTCCGTAAAAGCAGTTGACAAAGATGTTCGTCCACTCAACAATCAATTCAGTTATTCGATCATTGGCGGAAATTCTGATCAATCGTTTAAGGTCGATCCTCAAAGTGGTCAAATCGAAACATCAAGAAAACTTGACCGCGAAACTACACCACTTTACAATTTAATACTGGGTGCTATCGATACAGGACTTCCACCACAAACTGGTACTACAACCGTAAAAATTACGCTCACCGATATCAATGATAATGGTCCTGTATTCGATCCAAATGATACGATCGGTTATGTAACCGAAAATGAACCACCAGGAACTAGTATTATGACACTATCTGCATCAGATCCTGACCTCCCACCAAACGGAGCACCATTTACGTACTATCTAATCGGAGGGCGTCATAAATCTTTCGTTACGATCGAGAAACATACTGGCCTAGTAAAAACAACGCGTTCGATAGATCGGGAATCAACACCACAACTCGATCTTCTAGTCGAGGTCGAAGATAACGGTAAACCAAAAATGAAATCACAACACACGATCACCGTAAATATTCTGGATCAGAATGATAGCCCATCTTCTCCTAGAATCGTACATGTTCTCGTCTATGCATTTAATGGCCAAATTCCGGTTGGAAAAATAGCAGATGTTCATCCAAATGATGCTGATACAACAGGCGACTATAAATGTAAGATTCTTAAGGATTCTAATGCTAATCCACGTAATGGACTATCGATTCCAAACGGGTGTAACTTGTATACGTCGCATAATACTCCGATGCAGGGATATTCTTATTCGATATCCGGAAATGATGGGAAACATGCAGATGTTGTTTCAACGGTTAGTGTTGAATTTGCGTTCTTTGATAATTCAACGGTCGAAAATTCTATCACGATTCGAATCGATAACCTAACATCGAACGTATTCCTTGCATCTTACTATCGAGGATTTCTGGATTTACTAAAATCAGGATTTGAGTCAGGTGATGAGCTATCGCTGTATAGTTTACGTGACGGAAACCACTCGCTTGATCTACGAGTTGTTGTTAAAAATCAACAAGACTACCGACCTACGAGCTATGTGATTGAGAAGTTGAATAAGAAACGGGATGCAATGTTGCAACTCCTTCAGCGGAATAGTATTGCGATAGGTTATTCACCGTGTAACGTCGAGACTTGCGAAAATAGCGGCATTTGTAGTGAAAAAGTTAACATCCACGATGATTTGAAGATCACCGATAGCCAAAATTTGATATTCACCTCACCGCTAGTGACACACGATTTTACTTGCCGCTGTACCGAAGGATATACTGGACAGCGCTGTGATAAGCGACAAGATCCATGTTCACCAAATCCATGTCAAGCGAGTGGAGAATGCCGCCGCCAAGGATACGACTTTCAATGTTCTTGTCCACCGCAACGTGAAGGTAAATTCTGCCAACTGGAGCGAGGCGATGCATGTTCAAGTAATCCATGTAAAAATGGTGGATCATGTCGTGAAAGTCCAGATGGATCATCATTCTTCTGCCTGTGTCGACCTGGGTATCGTGGTAATCAATGTGAAACGGTTGCTGATTCATGCCGGCCAAATCCTTGTTTGCACGGTGGTCTCTGTGTTGGTCTTAAACCTGGCTACAAGTGTAGCTGTATCGATGGCCGATATGGTAGACACTGTGAACGTGCCACATTTGGATTTACCGAATTGTCTTACATGTCATTCTCGGCACTGGATGCTGCAACCAATGATATTTCAATTATATTTGCAACCACTAAACCAGATGCTCTCTTAATTTATAATTATGGTATTCAAAGTGGTGGACGGTCAGATTTTGTGGCCATGGAAATTGTTAAAGGCAAAGCGGTATTCTCATTTGGTGGTGCTCGAACTGCAATCACCTCAGTTGTTGTGGCCGGATCAAATGGAAACCTGTCTGATGGTAAATGGTATAAAGTGACGGCGACACGAAATGGTCGTGTTATGTCTCTCAGTGTATCAAAATGTACGGATAATGGTGATGTTTGTGAAGAATGTCGCCCAGGTGATAGCGTTTGCTACTCTGACGATGTTGGACCAACTGGGTAAGTCATCAAACACTTTTTTTTTCTCTTCTTCTTCTTTTATAATTTCTAATTGTATTTATTCCATTTCCCTCTATAACAACAACATGACATTTAATTAAATTTTTCCATTTTACCTATTGTTCTGTTACGGCTGGCTGAAGAACAAACGCAACACAACAAATAGTTAAAATAAATTTAAGGAAATCATTATTTTCTTAGACTATTTACGCGAGATTTCTCTATCACACAGATTTGAATGCGTTTGCTTTTTTTATTTTATATTTTGTCTTGAATATTTAAATTCTTTTGTATAGAAAGAAAATAATAAAAAATAAAAAACTGACCGACACACAAAGGGATGGCGCGCGGAATAACATGGAAAATCAGAAAAATTAAATTTAAATCACAAAAACGAAACGACGACGATCAAAATCATTTATTCTGTTATACATTCATCTTATATGTACTATATATATATACGCATCCATCCATCTATCCATCCAACCAAACCGATGATTTTTATCATAAAGTAATATTTCTTATATCTTTGGTTTTTTTTTCGACTACGACATGATTGAAGAATTTAATTTGCCCTAGGATACTTATCGCATATAATAAAAATGAAAAAAATAATTCAAGTGTACGAGTGTAGATGTAAGAGTCAAGCAAGAATCAAGACAGACAATGTTCAATAATCTACATATTTTTCGATAAAAATTTAATTTTTTTACTTCTGATATATTTACGACGGTTAAGTAGATGTTTTAACGTAAAAAATTAGCCAGCTTAAAGCAACTTTCGAAATACTTTGTCTGATGTGAGAGAGAAACTTAAAGATTTTTTTTTTTATATCAACCATGTGGTTTAAATGGCCAGTGGGCTCCGTAATTTACCAAAAATAATAAAATATGACATAATTATTGAAAAAATAATAATAAGACGTTTCAAACCAAATCAAATCGTCGTTGTTTCGCCTTATCAAATCGAGCATATCTTCAATTCACATTTTTTGTTCATGCTACAATCTAACTAAAATGTCAATTTGTTTGTCTGATCTTAGAATTGAAATCAGAAAACTAATTAGTTTCAAATATTTAATTAATTAATTCAAAATAATTTTAAACAAAGCCTGTCAACATTTTGTACCCCATCAAAAAACAATCAATCAAATTTCGAAATTTTACCTCTCTCTTTCCAGTACTCTAAATTTCAACAAGCAACCATTACTAATCGGTGGCTTAGCAAGCGCCGATCCAGTACTAGAACGACCCGGTCAAGTGCACTCAGATGATTTGGTTGGCTGTGTGCACAGCATCTCTGTAAATGGACGTGCCCTCAACCTGAGTAGCCCAATAAAATCACGCGGCATACAATCGACGTGCAGTCGCAACACAAATGGTGGTCCATGTTCACAGGGACTCCCCGAAGATCCAGGATTATCGCTATGCGGTACATTTGGCGGTTGCATGGATCGATGGCATACGGCAATGTGTCGTTGTGGTGGATACCTTTTGTCACCCGATTGCTACAATTCACTTGATCCAATTACACTCGGTGATGGTGGATTCATTGAGTTTAAAATTTCGGAAAAACATCGTCGAATGCAACTGCTGGACAACATTTACAGTGGATCAACAATGTGGAATTATGAAACGCATCGAAATAAACGATTTACAATGAAATTTGAGAACACAACTAGTATGCCGCTTATCGAAGATCCACCTAAAACATTAAGCTTATTGTTCCGAACGCATAAAATGGAAGGAATTATTTTGTATGCAGCCACAAATAAGCATTATACGTCTGTTGAATTACATCACGGAAAATTGGTGTACAATTCGAAACAATCGACTACAGTGAACATGACTATTCCCCAGCCGGAGAATTTATCTGACGGAAAGTGGCATAATCTAACGCTTCACACTTTTAATCGAGTATTAAATATTATCGTTGATGGGAAAAACGTTGGAGATGATTTAGATTCAGCCGGAGTACATGATTTCTTAGATCCATATTTGACGGTGCTATCGATAGGAGGAGTACGTCGCGAATTATTCCAACAGGATAGTACGAGTCCCACGTTTGAAGGTTGTTTCTCTAATTTTACGATCAATAATGAAATTCAACCGTTCAATGGGTCAGGAAGTGTTTTCCAAGAAGTTGTGACACGTGGCAAAGTTTATCAAGGATGTCACGGAACATTAGGAATTGGAGCGGCTCAAGTGCCAGATCCGTTAAGTATTGGAATAACACTCGTCATAGTGTTCTTTGTAATACTATTGGTTGCCATTTTGGTGTCATTCGTTGTGTTCAGATTGCGAAAACAACATAAAGAAAAGAGTGGAGGACCTGGAGGTGGAAGCGGGATGCACAGTAAACAAAATGGTGGTGCCCTATTAGGAGGAAGCGGATTAGTTTCGCCGAGCGATGTCATGGGGAGAGGTTTACATCCTGGAGATCCATCAGTTGGATTTCATAACGATAACAGTGATATGATGAGAGGAGTTGGTCATCATTTGGTGGGACCAGAACTTATCTCAAAGAAATATAAAGAAAGAGAGATTGGGCAAGGAGAACATCAGAGACCACAACGACCCGATATTATAGAACGCGAAGTTGTGAGTAAGAGTCCACCACTTCGCGACGAACACCATCCACCAATTCCTCCGCCTAGTCAATCACATCATCCGCATGATCATCCGGGTGGTGTTGATTTGGGTTCTGAATTTCCAGAACATTATGACTTAGAAAATGCCAGTTCAATAGCACCTTCCGATATCGACATTGTATATCACTACAAGGGATATCGAGAAGCAAGTGGTGTTCGTAAATATAAGGCGACCCCACCGCCAGTGGCATCGTATACACACCACAAACATCAAGCATCACCAGCACAGCAACAACATCGACATTCGCCACATCATGCAGGCCCATATGCACCACGTGTTCCACCACAAACTAGTCAACCACCGCCGTCGAATACGCCGCGACAACATCAAACAACGCCATTGGCAAGGCTGTCACCAAGTTCAGAATTGAGCTCACAACAACCTAGAATATTAACCCTGCACGATATATCAGGGAAACCGTTACAGAGTGCTCTACTAGCAACCACCTCAAGTTCGGGGGGCGTTGGCAAAGATGCACTCCATAGTAATAGCGAGCGAAGTTTAAATAGTCCTGTGATGTCACAACTATCCGGGCAAAGTTCTAGTGTAAGTAGAAAAAATCCGGGTGTACCACCTCAGGCACCGAATGTAACGTCTGTTGGATCCGGTCCCATGGGTTTAACGGCCGAAGAAATCGAGCGTTTAAATGCTCGACCGCGTACCTCTAGTCTGGTGTCAACATTAGATGCAGTATCTAGTAGTAGTGAGGCACCACGCGTTCCTGGCCCAGGACATCATCTGACGCATATGCATCATTCGCCGGTGGTCGATACGCACAGTTCGACAACAACAGACGAAAGTGGAAATGATAGTTTTACATGTTCCGAAATAGAATACGACAATAATAGTATAAGTGGTGAGAAATATTCAAAAAGTGGTGAGGAAGATGATCGAAGGGCGAACGAGAGCGGAGCTAGTAGTAGTAAACCGCCAATGCCACCACCCTCGTACGACGGTTTCGATTCCTCATTCCGCGGTAGTTTAAGTACACTAGTGGCAAGCGATGATGATTTATCGACACATTTAGGCGGTATTTATAGACAGACGAATGGGGCATCACCCTCGTCGACTGCATTAGGCTGGGATTACCTGCTAAATTGGGGACCAAATTTTGAAAGTTTAATGGGCGTTTTTAAAGACATTGCCGAACTTCCAGACTCGGTAAATGGCCATATACCATCGCTTCGTTTACCGACTAGTGTACAGAAACCATCGGAGGAATACGTGTAAATGTTGCAATTTAAATTAGATATCTAGTATTAAGAGTGGTGCATAAGTTGTGTCTGATTTGATAAAAAAAGTTAAAATTAATTTGAAAGGTGTTCCAAAATCAGGTATAACTTAAGCATTTAATTAATTATTTTATTATAGTCAAGTAGGGTGTAAATATTTTCCGGAAAACTATAAATTTTAGTTATGATAGATTTTTGTGTTTTATAATTACCGTGCGCGTGCAACAAATGTGTCCAGCAGTCCGAACTAAAAATATGTTCCCCTATTTCTAGCTAATTTTATTTCGGCCGCGGACACTACAAACCATTTTCACCTTGTATCAAGGTATTCAGTTTTATTAATTAAAAAAAAAAAAAAAAAAAAAACAATTTACTTATAACAAATGAATAGATTATAGTTTTCTTGCCATAAATAATTAAATTAAACTCAAACTAAATGCCAATTATTAATTTTAATTTAAAAAATATTAATTAAATATTTTAAATTATGTATGGCACAGAACCATTTATAATAATTATTAATTAAACAAGAGACTGTTATCATATGTAATTTTTATAGTTTTTAATGATTTAGCTAGCAAAAAAAAAAAATAGTTTAGAATTTTTATTTGTATTGGGCCGCGCTCCGCTCCCACACTTAATCGTTACCATCTCTGGTGTATGTGTGGGTGTTTATAATATGGACAAAATAAATTTTGATGGAAACTCAGGGTTAAAAAAAAAATTCTTGTATATTAATTACAGATTGTTAAGCGCGTTTAAATGGCAAATCGCGCGATTAATTTAAACAACGACTAAACTAAAAACTAAAAGTGAGCCGACAAAACGGCGAGAGCATCAAACAAATAATAAAAAATATTGTATGTAATTTATGTGTAATTAAATCGTTTAGTGTTACTTAACCTTGGTATGAACTTAAAGGTTATTACAAGATGGGCGATAGTTTTTTTTTTTTTTTTAGGTAGAATTCTTAATAAATTTACGCACACCAAAAAAAAAGAAAAGTAATTTCCTACCTTGTGTACGAGTAAAGTAATTTTTCTTACCTTTAATTAACTTCTTTTTTTTTCGTGAACAGAAGTAGGCATAATAATTTATAATTTTTAAAAACTTATAATTAATTTCTTAATTTCGACGAAACCCTACACACAAAAAAAAATATCTTATGGGAATTTTATATTATTCAATGATAACAAACAAAACGCCACATGCTGTCTCTCCCAAAATTACAAAAAAAAAAAAAAATTAAATAAATTAAGTGATTAAAATAAATTACAGAAGTTCTACTGTAATATTTTATCCAAAACAAAAATCTCTTATTTATAATATCGCGATAAAATAATTTAATAAAAATATTTTTTTTATAAACAGCATGAATTAGACGAAAATAAATAATAATTTTATCATCTGCCCAAAATTAATTTAACAAATTAATTAAAAGAAATTTTTTTGTAAACAGTTTTTTTAAATATGTAATGTAATTTTATACTTGTTAGGGTAAATAATTAATTTTAATTAGGTTTTTAAATAAAATATATTATTATTAGAATGTATTAATATAATTGAAAATTGTATAAATTTTTTTTTATAAAATTTAAGTAGAATGAAAAAATATAAAAAAAAAACAAATTAAATATTTTTATTTTTAATAAAAAATAATTATTATTAAATAATAAAATTTATGACTTTTACTTTGTTTGATGCTGAGATTTTGGAATTTAATGATGTAAGACTAATTATCTGAAGGTAAGTACGTATATTAAAAAAAATCAATTTACTCAATGGATTTTTTGTGGTAAACTTCTTATAAAATTCAAATTTAAGCAAATTAAGTCATTTAATATTCGTCTGTAGCGTTTTTACTTTTCTATAATTTCTGGCCTTGTAGTGTATTGAAGGAAAAACGTTTTTACCTTTAGGTAGAATTTGAATAAATGGATTTACTTTTATGTTTATTAGACCGCGAATAAATCGATATACGGTTATAACTGCTTTTAAGTATTCAATATTTGTTAGGATATATATTAGGGAACTCAAAGTTCCTGTTGTACGTAGTTCCTAAGGCCCACAAAATCGGACGCTGTAGAAAACTAAAATCTCCATTTGTGCTTTGATTACAGTGGGCCGTACCTTTAATAATAGGTTTTGCAACTTGCAATAGTTGATCTTTTATCTTATACAACTAACAGTTACCGACAAAAGCAACCAAAACGTAAAAAAAAATTTTAATGAGACATTACGAATAATATTGAGAAAGTCTCTCGAAACAGCTTTTAGACGTTTGCCAAATATTTTTAAAATTTTCTAGTTACTAATTTAAACATAACCTTTTTAAATTTATTAATGGGCTACTAACAGGCAAATTAACGTTGCTAGTTCTCAATGGCATATTATTATTATTATTAGTATTGGAGGACCATGCGGACGATCAGCCACCTCGCACTGCGACCTAAAAGATCTATTGTGCTGGACCCTGCTTAATTATCCGTCCAGTCACTATACAGGTTCTTAATGAACCTGATAGTACTGCCTCCCGGTACGTGATACATGCTATAAAATTAGCAAGAAATGGCTAACAAGGTTCGAAGAAGTGGCAGTGGCGTTCGAATGGAACAATATACAGAAATTTTTATATTGCCGGAGATTATTGACGGGCACAGCAAAGATGGCAGTAGAAGCAGAAGAGCATTGTGTTACTTGGGAAACTTTAAAAGAATTTTTGGTAAAAGAATTTAGTGTCGAAGTCTCGAGCAAGGGTGTTCATCAAAAGCTTGTTACGGTAACCATTGATTTATTTTACCGCAACAAGAAAAATAACTGCTGCGTCCTTCCCTGACAGCTGTGCCCGGCTGGCACTCAGTCCATGAGGGAGTGGATGGTGTTGGCGAAGGCCCGCAGCAGTCCTAAAAGGGCTGTCTCACAAAAAAAAATCACTTAAATACAACTCATCCTCACAACATCAAAAAAACCAACCAGATCCCAGACACAAACCCAATACAACGCATCCAGTACACGCAAAACCCACCAAATGTCAGCCAAAACGAAACCAACCAAAGGCAAAATTAATAGAACGCAGCAAAAAAAACAAAACGCTGAAATCCGAGACGGACCATCCGTATCATCGTGGAGCCGATCCACACCCTGAGATGTCTCACGCCGGGCATAAAATCAACCACTAACTGACAGCAATTTTAACCACGTAAACTATCAAAGCATTACACTCGAATATCCTGGGCATGATAAATTCCCAAGATTTTACCAGATGCATCTCGAAGCTGATAAGCCACATTACCAATTCGTTGATTAATTATTGCTGGAATATATTTAGGTGCTAATTTGGCGGAAAATTTCTTTACAGCATTACTTAAATAGTAAGTTCGTACAAAGACATGTTGACCGACTTCCAAATCGCGTACTGTGCTTCGCGTGTTATAACTCCTTTGACCCTTCAAGTGGGCTTCGTGAAGATAACGCATCACCTCGTCTCGTACCGCATCCAAACGATTGGCTCGTGCCATAGCATTTGCCTCACTATTATCGTCACAGCCCAACAGTCGCCTAAGAGGATATTCGGAGCCATGTGCAATGTGGTGTTGTCCGAATACTAAAAAGTGCGGTGAAAAGAATGTTGATAAATGAATTGCATTTCGCAACGTTGAAGCCACTTGTGACAGATGAACATCCCAATCGGTATGATTACCCCCGATATAAGCTCGTATCGTAGCTAAAATAGTTCGATTTGTGCGCTCGGCCGCGTTACTCTGAGGAGAGTAGTATGGAGTAGTGATTTGTTTAACAGCATATTTATTTAATAAATGCCGAAAACGCTGTGATCGAAATTGTATTCCGTTGTCCGTCAAAACAAATTCCGGTACAGAGAAAACATGAAATATTTCTTTCTCTAAACATTCACACATGCCAGCTGTCGTTGCATCTTTGAAAGCCTTTAAATAAATAAATTTTGAGTAATTATCTAATATGACTAGAACGTAGGTATATTGATTTTTCGACCGAGGAAACGGCCCTAAGAAATCAATATAGAGATGTTGAAAGGGGCGATTAACGACGAAAGCTGCGCCCATTGGAGGACGTAAGAGAGTATTCGGGGACTTAGTCATTTTACATACCACACAATTTTTAATGTAATTACGAACATCACGATTCATGTGCGGCCAGAAAAAGTGACGTTGCAATCGCTCTAACGTTTTGGTAATACCGAGATGACCCGCCGAAGGAGGAGAATGGGATAAAGACAGAAGAGACGGAACCAACCCATCCGGGATCAACAATTTCCATGGAGATATGTCGGACTCTGCATACCGATGCCCATAAGATGGACGAACCAAAATTTTACCGTGTACGACTTTAAGTTCAGTATATTGGTTAGCATTATCAGTTATCTTACGACACTGAGCCAAATAATCATCATTAGCAAAGGCGGCATCATCCAGATCAACGCACAGACTATCATCAATACAAGCACTAGACGGACCAGGCACAATCTCGTCACAATAAGCCCTGGAAAGAGTGTCTGGTACTACATTCAAACTACCCTTACGGTGAATGATTTTGAACTTGTAACCTTGCAATTTAAGGCTCCATCTGGCTAATCGGCCCGACAAGTCAGACTGGTTCATTAGCCATTGGAGACTAGCATGGTCTGTGATGATGATAAACTCAAAACCCTCTACATACGGCCGGAATTTCTTTACGCTAAGCACAGCAGCATAACATTCCAGCTCGGTTATGCTGTACTTGCGTTGTGCGGGATTGAGCTTATGGGAATAGAAGGCGATGGGGTGCTCGTCACCATCGTGAGATTGGAAAAGAACCCCACCGACTCCCATTGTCGAGGCGTCGACCTTAATAACGAAAGGTAAAGAATAATCCGCATGCCTAAGAACAGGAGCAGTAGTCAACGAAGTTTTTAACTGAATAAAGGCAGTTTCAGCTTGGTCATTCCATTTCAATTTTTTCTTGGACTTTAACAAGTCGGTCAAAGGAGCTGCAATGGACGAATAATTGGCAATGAAACGCCTATACCAGCCACTCATACCCAGGAAACGACGAACCTGACGGGTAGAGTGGGGACGAGGAAATTCGGAGATAGCGATCACCTTATCTGGATCGACTTTGATGCATCCTTCCCCAACCACTTAACCAAGATACTTAATCTGCTTCAATACAAACCTACTTTTTTCGACGTTTATAGTCAGGTTGGTCCACCGCAACCGCTCGGCCACCAGTTTCAATAAGATAAGATGTTCCTCAAACGTTGCGGACGTTACAAGCAAGTCATCGAGATAAACGAATATCTTGTCGTGGAACTTATGAGGAATCACCTTATCCATTAATCGGCACATGCTCTGCGGTGCGTTACATAACCCGAAAGGCATCACTGTGAACTGATAAAGGGGCCTACCCGGTACCGTAAACGCGGTTTTACAACGAGCATCATTGTCAAGAGGAATTTGCCAAAAGGCGTCTTTCAAATCTATACTAGTGATAAATTTGGTGTTTTCCAATCGACTCAGAAGACCATCAATTAACGGTAACGGATATGCGTCCTTCACAGTCACTTCGTTCACCTTTCGGGCGTCTAGGCACAACCGAACTTTCCCATTCGACTTCTTCACCAGCGTAACTGGTGAACACCAAGGGCTCTCGCTCTCCTCCAATACCCCTAGCTCAATCATTCGATCTAATTCTGCATATAACAGTTTTTGGATCGCTGGGGAAACAGCATAGTGCCGTTGCTTTACCGGAGAGGAGGTCCCTGTGTCGATTTTATGGGATAGGAGGTTCGTTCGACCCAATCCCAACGTAACAGACGAAGGAAATAGATTTTTGATAGCAGACAAAGCAAATTGTTGATCATGAGAAAGATCATGCACCACAGGATCTTGGGCAGTTGGATTGGGTGATGTGGAAACCACGTCCAATTCTGAAATTTCTAATTTAATACCGAAGTCTCGAAAAAAATTCATACCAAGATATAACTCCTGACATAAATTTGGCGCTAGATAAACTTTAATGCGACGAAATTGATTGTGGAAGGACACATCAGCGATAATGTGACCAAGTATTCGAGTTGTCGAACCGTTTGCGGTTGATAAATGAGTGGGAAAATTGCAAAAAGATTTGTTAGCTGTTTAGAGATATTTCTCGCATCCCTTTCCCAGAACACTAATGTTTGCCCCTGAATCAAGAAAACCACGCAAAACGGAACCATTTACCGATACTTCTACAAACGGTCGTCCATCAATTTCGTCAGCTAAAATCGTTGAGTTGATTTCCTTGCGGAATTGTTTACGTCTTTGAAAATATTGATACGCCCGATGGAATTTCGGAAAAGATCTGGGAAGAATACTAGAAGAACTTAGGTTTACTTGTGATTTGGGTTTCGACGGAGCCACTGGTAGAAGTCTGGATCCGTATTCGCCACAGAATCGGTTATATCTGGAGATTTCGGGGTTAATGTTGCCTGAGGAAAGGATCCCCGTATCGTGCAATTCCTCGGTTGCAAGTTTCCCGATCGATTAATGGCACACTTAGCACAATCTGGAAGATAAGTATCAGGTGCTCCACACCCAAAACAAAATATTCGCATCGATTGCCGACAAAAATGGTATGAATGACCAACGGTCTGGCAATTCCAACATTTTAAGTGCGTTTCCTTTGAAGGAGGATGTTGTGGAACATTAGAAGTCCGCGCTACATTACGTATAGCACAAATTTCAGGAAATTGACCTGAGACATGATTAGAAATATTCTTGATTGTCGAAGCCGATAAATCAATAAGATCATTATGTGCAGGTACATCTGCGATTATTTCATGTATTTGGTTTCTACCACTATGTATGCTACCTTCAGGATTATGGTTGATCTGTTGCCACAAAGTTTCGAGAGATCTACATTCCTGAAATAGTTGGCTAATAGAAGTTATGGCCTTGTTAGCCAAAACTAATTGTAAGCCAGGTCTCATATTTACAGATAAAATTTCCAGTAGTTCCTGATCAGAAATAGGATGGGCGGCTTGTAACGAGAGGTTAATTATAGCGTCTTGAAACTCTCCAAAACTTTCGTTCGGATATTTTTGCTTGCGACCATCTAACATTCGACGGACCTCTCGATCAGATCTTACTACGCAAAATCTCTGAATCATCTCGTTCTTTAACCTATCCCAAGTAATATTTGGATGTCGCTCTGTGATCCAATACCACTCCAAAGCATCGCCACACAATAAACAGGGTAAATCCTGCACGCAATCGTTTAGGTCAATTCCAGCTCGCTGAGCTAGATGATCTACGCGCGACACGAAACGTTTTATCGGAATAGCGGAGTGTTTCCCCGTAAATTTCAAATTCCACGCCATAAAAAGACGGGTTCGATTCACGATATTAACAGCAGTAGTGGGTACTATTGCTGGAAATTCTGTACGTTGTGGAATTGGGTTGGGAGGAATAGTTGGAACCCACGAATCGTAGTTATTGTGCACATTAGACCTAAATGTAGATACTGGTACTGGTGGAACGAATGTACCGCCATGAGCAGCGGATGAAACAGAATGAGAAAAAACGTTGGTAGTTCGAACAGATTCTACAGTACACTCAGGTAAATTCATCCTATCATTTGGTATCCAATAACTATTTGAACACGATTCCTTTGAAAATAAACCGCTGGAGCCCGGAGTAGGCTGAAGTATTGGAGGAACAACCGAGGCACCATTGCCCGCCGTTTCCCTGTTATCATTTTGATTTATCTGATCCCTAACATAATCGGGAGGATCGAAAAGCTGAATTCGTTCAGGTATTTCCTCAAAGAATGTAATGAGATTAGTCTTACTCGTAGTAGGATAACTACTAGTTTGTTGCACCACCGCTGTTGTTACCGGTGTAAGAAGTTTTGGTGTAATATCTGGCTTCAACATTGAATTAGTCGCTTGGTTATTGTATCAAGAAACTGTTCACTGAGTGCCGATACTCGATTCCTTAACTCTTCACATCCTCTAATTAATTCAGCCACTCGGTTTGCTTCTAAAGCCTGGTGCTGAAGACGAAACAACCTGCCTCGTATGTGTGCTAGGCTTGCCAAAATTCGCGAAGCTATTTCATAATTAAATACCGTGCTGCCATCCAATAGGGTGGTCAGACGAGCGAGTTTTATTGTACACAATTTGGTTTCTAACACAGGATTCCGATTCGCACTATCATGCGGCTTGGTAGGGATCAAAATAGGATACTGGTGTTCAGAACCCATTTTCGCGATTAATAGATCAAATTTAGATGCCACGTCCGGAATTTGACGAATTTCAAATTCGATTGACAACTCTGACTCCTCTAACAGAGCAATTTCCATTTTGACGAACTTGATAAATAATGTTAAGTTTAAATATTTAAGACAACGTTAATTTAACACAACAAAATCAACGGTGAAATGAAATCAAATCAAAAGAAATTATAAAAAAAAATAGAAACGATAATAATGAAATTAATTATAAATAAATCAACAAATATAATTAAGCAATGCGCATTAACCACGCCAATCCACTTTTATTATATTTTAAAAAAAAATTTTTTTTTTTTTTATTTATTAAATTTGGCAAAATGAATAAATAATACCATCAAAACTTAGCTTACCCGAATTACCAAAAATAAATAACCCACAAATATAAATACCAAATAAACGTGCTTCAAGAATAAAGACAAAAACCATGGAGTTCCAGAAGGTTACACACATGCGATGATTGAGTGTATACTGTAAAAAAAAATATATAAAAAAAATGGAATTAGTAAATAATAAAATGAAATGTTTAACTTCTATCATGGATTAATTAATTCAACCAGGAATATATTTCCCGAGATATAACACTGAATTGAAGAAAAACGCAAATTACATATTAATGTTCGCTTAGCCGTTAAATGCCAAGTAAATCGAGAAAAAATACGAAGAATAACAAAACAGACATTCCGTAATGTAAATCATAAAAATCCGTATTTGATAACCAGCAACACTGTTCGCGAACAAAAATGAGAAAAACAGCAAGTTATCCAAGGTCATATGATCACGCTCACAACCCACAAATTCAATGCGAAGCCGCCGATATTGAACGGTCTACCACGTGGTCACATCATCTTGAACAACTGAAAATAAACAAAATAAATTTAACGTTAATATTGAAATTAGATAAATTGCGCTTTAAGGGTTACCCTAGAAAAAAAATGAAATCAAAAACGCGTCGCGCTGATACAAATCTAAGAAGGGAACAAAAAAAATATTAGTCATTAGTACAAAAAAAATTAACTGATAAATAAAAATTATAATCCGTATTGTTTGGGCGCCATTTCTGTTACGGTAACCATTGATTTATTTTACCGCAACAAGAAAAATAACTGCTGCGTCCTTCCCTGACAGCTGTGCCCGGCTGGCACTCAGTCCATGAGGGAGTGGATGGTGTTGGCGAAGGCCCGCAGCAGTCCTAAAAGGGCTGTCTCACAAAAAAAAATCACTTAAATACAACTCATCCTCACAACATCAAAAAAACCAACCAGATCCCAGACACAAACCCAATACAACGCATCCAGTACACGCAAAACCCACCAAATGTCAGCCAAAACGAAACCAACCAAAGGCAAAATTAATAGAACGCAGCAAAAAAAACAAAACGCTGAAATCCGAGACGGACCATCCGTATCAAGCTTTCTACAACAAAAAAAGCGAACGACGAATCGTTATTAAAATACTTTTACAAAATGAAGCAGATAAGTAGCGCGGGTGATATTAGTGAAAGTGCTTTAGTTGAATATATTGTTGCCGGAATAAACGATTCCCCGTCAAAAAAAGCTATGTTGTATACGGCAAAATCGTGTGCAGAATTAAGAGCCCTTTTTATGGCGTATGAAAAACTTAAAGATGAAGAGATCTCAACACGGAAATTCAATCACAAACCATACAACGGTACACAGTTTAACAAAGCTAATACATCAAGCAGCAGCAGCAACAATAATAGCAACAATAATAATAACAGTAGGAAACCAGATTTTAGAAATTATCAAAGTAGACAATTTCAGTACAGATGCTTCAATTGCGGGTCCAGGGACTGTACAAGTGAAACTAAATGTTTCAAATGCAGTAAATTTGGGCACCAAGCACTAAATTGTACAAATGTCCAATCAACCTCAGCCGAGAACAACGTGATGAATGTAATAGTCACCAGCAACAACACAAAACGACTAATTGATATCAATGGAATTTTGGTAGAAGCATTAATTGATACGGGAAGCGATGTCACTATTATTCGAGAAAGCGCAGTAACGAGAATAAAAACTATTGAGCGACATCATGATAAATCAAGATTTGGAGGTTTTGGCAATTGTGAAAGTTCAACTACATTAGTTTTTTACGCAATATAACAGTTGACAATGTCGAAATGAAAGGAAGCTGTTATATTGTTAAAAGCAACGCAATCAAAATTGATTTAATTTTGGGAAACGACTTCATAAGCCAAGCTGAAATTGTGGTTAACAAAAATGGCGTAAAGTTCCGAAGTAATATGCATACAGTTGATGAACATGAAGCGAGTATAATGAACATCCAAGTGAAAGATAATGAGGAGTTAAATGTTTCACCAAAATACACAGAAATTATAAACGATTTGGTTAGAAACTATAAGCCGAATGACGCGAATCCAAGCCCTGTGACATTAAAAATCGTTCTAAGTAATGATACTCCTATAGCCTCAAGACCAAGAAGATTGCCTATAGTTGAGCAGAAGGTGGTTCAGCAACAGGTAGAGCAATGGTTACAACAGGGAATTGTAAGGCCGTCAACTTCCGAATATAGCAGTCAAGTAGTTGTAGTCAAAAAGAAGGATAATAGTTCTAGAGTATGCATCGATTACCGTAAGCTAAATTCGCTAATTATTAAAGACCATTTTCCGATGCCGATAATCGAGGAGCAACTGGACGAATTAGCAGAAGCCAAAGTATTTCCACATTAGACCTAAAAAATGGTTTCGTTCATGTACCTGTGGATGAAAACTCGAAAAAATTTACAGCATTCGTCACTTACCAACGGTTATTTCGAGTTTAATAAAGTACCATTTGGATTAAAAATTTCGCCGGCTGTATTTTTAAGGTTCATTAATATAGTGTTTATTGACCTGATGAATAATAATGACCTAATTACTTACATGGATGACATCATTATCCCCTCTAAAGATGAAGAAGAAGGAATAATTAAATTAAAAATGGTGTTAAATCGGGCAGCAGAAAATGGACTCAATATTAAATGGAGTAAATGCTAATTTCGTCAAAGAATAGTTTAGTTTTTAGGGCACGTGATTGAAAATGGGTACCTATGTACAACCATTAGAAGAAAAACTAATAGCAGTTAAAAAATTTCCTGAACCAAAAAATATTCAGAATGTTCAGTCATTTTTGGGACTATCAGGGTACTTCCGAAAATTTATACATGAATATTCAGTCATAGCCAAACCACTTACAGATTTGCTTCGAAAAGAAATTACATTTCGTTTTGGTCTGGAGCAGAGAACAGCGTTTCAACGATTGAAAGAAATTTTGATGGATTCACATGTTCTTCAAATATTTAGGCAGAATGCTCTAACAGAGTTGCATACGGATGCAAGCCAGAAGAGTTTTGGCGCTATACTTATGCAGAAGGCTGAAGATGGAAAACTACATCCTGGGTATTACATGAGCCGAAAAACATCACCAAGCGACGAGAAAATGCATAGCTACTATTTAGAAGTGAAGGCCGTTTATATTGCATTAATAAAATTTCGAATTTACCTACTAGGTATCCATTTTAAGCTAGTAACAGATTGTCAAGCGTTAGTAAGCACAATGAAGAAAAATGATTTACCTGCAGCAGTTGCCAGATGGGTATTATATTTTCAAGAATATAATTTTGACACAGAACATAGGAAAAATGAACGTATGCGTCACGTTGACTCCCTCAGCAGATGCTTCACAATTTTTCCGATCGACGATAATGTGTTAGCATGTATTAAAAAGGCGCAACGTGAGGATCAGTGGTTAGAAGCTATAAGAGAAATTCTAAAAACTAAAAGCTACAAAAATATTATTATAAAAGCAGATATTATATGCAAACAGCAGGATGGACGAACATTGGTGGTAGTCCCAAAAAAGATGGAAAATCAAATAATTCAAAGTAAACATGATGAAGGTCACTTTGGAGTCGAAAAAACTGAATATGCAATTAGTACAGATTTTTACATACCGAACACGAAGAAAAAAATTCAAAGCGTAATAACTAATTGTATAAAATGCATTTTGACAAACAAAAAAGCTGGTAAACAAGAAGGTTTCTTAGAACCTCTTGACAAAAGTGACAAGCCGCTGCAGACTTTCCATATAGATCATATAGGACCAATGGATCTTACAGCTAAGCAGTACAGATATATATTTTCGGTTATAGACGGGTTTTCTAAATATGTTTGGCTATATCCCACAAAAACCTTATCATCAGCCTAGGTCTTACGAAAATTAACAGATCAACAAGCATATTTTGGCAATCCTACCCGCATAATTACGGATCATGGAACAGCATTCACCTCAGGCGGGTTTAAAAAATATTGTGAAGATGAAGAAATTCAACATGTGTTAGTTACCACGGGAGTTCCTCGCGGCAATGGCCAGGTTGAGCGCCTGAACCGCATCATTCAAAACGTACTAACTAAGGTGGCAATTGATGAACCTTCCAAGTGGTATAAACATGTACCGTATGTTCAGCAAACAATAAACAGCAGTTTCCAGCGGGCAATTCAGAGAACGCCGTTCGAGGTTATGTTCGGGATAAAAATAAACAAAAAACAAAACGTAAACATACAAGAGCTGATTGAATTAGAAAATTTAGACAGATTCGATGAAGAGCGGGACCAATTACGTTTCGAGGCAAAACAGGAAATTGAGAAAATCCAGCAGGAAAATAGAAACACCTACAACAAAAAAAGGAAAGCGGCAAAATCATACAAGGTCGGTGATTTAGTAGCAATAAGAAAAACCCAGTTCGGTGTTTGTCCGAAGCTGTATCCCAAATTCCTTGGACCGTATGAAGTCTTGAGAGTTGGTCGTCATAATCGATATACCGTTCGAAAAGTTACAGATGGCGAGGGTCCGCGGCAAACACTAACAAGTGCCGACAATATGAAAGATTGGTATCAACCACAAAGTGGGTCAGAAGACGAAGAATCGCCGGAGACCGAGCGAATACAGGATGGCCGATTGTAGGAATGGAGGTTCGCCACCTCTGTTTAAACCAAACCGGTAAACAAATACTAATTGGTATATTAGTAATTAACTCTTATTATAATATACTCTTCACTTGTTATCCAGCCGTGGGCCGTATCAGCCGTATATTTCGTATTTATGTTAAATTAAATTGATTGTTTTGGATTACAAATAAAGTATAAATCTAAATTTAAAAGCCGTGAGTTTATATTTTATCGAAGGAACATAATTCCCTTATTGTCCAACTCTACATACATGACCAGAACAGCTCACGTGATGCGCACCCTACTGGAAGGTTACGGAGCTGGTAGATTACTCTACTCAACTTTAGTCCCCTCCCCCCCACCAATAGACGCCAAACCACCTCTCAATGGCATATAGAAAAATGTAATTTATCATGCAATTATAATGGTACACCCGATTCAATTATTCGGAAAATAAAAACAGCAATTATATAACAGTAAAACTAAAACAAGTCGCATCCAAGGATTGAATCTTTAAATTCGGAAACATGATCAAATTTTCTAAGGTCATTAACATATCTCACACAATTATTAAACGTATCCTCAAGTAACCGCTTTGAGGAACCATCGCAATTAGAAAATATCACAGCACAATAGCTGAAAATAGGTATATTTAATTGATAAGCTGGCACAGAGAGCTTACATGATCATTCCAAGTAAGTTTTTAATTCAATAGTAATCCTAGGTTATTAACCGTTGGAACAAATGAGATTATATCATTGTTCAAAAATAGCTCAGGAGCACTTTACTTTTAGTTGGATTAATGGAAAGTGAATTATTTTTGGCCCATGACGTAATGATCTGCATTAAGTTGCAAAACGATTTCCTTCAATTTTAACAAGTCACCACCAACACACCACAGTTGCAAATCATGAGCGTAAAGATGAAATCGACAATTTAAAATATGACAAGGTAGGTCTAAAATTGATCCTTGAAGCACCCCAGCAATTACATCATTTATGCCAGAAAGATCACACCAAGCTTTACAAATTGTTTACGATTACTCAAATAAGAATGAAACAATCAAATAGCAGAATTGGAAAACTTATAATATAACTTTAACTTTTGAAGCAAAAGGATATGATTAACACAATCAAACGCTTAAGAAAAGTCTAATAGGACTAAAATTCCAATGAATTACCTTTGTCGAAAATAGTAGATAGATCATCAACAATATTCACAAGTGTAGTAGTAGTACTATGGCCAGATTTGTATTCAGATTGGGATTTGCATAAATAATTAAAGCTATTAAGGTGCTCAAGAATTTGAAGTTGTATAATTTTTTTAGGCGAAAGTCACAAATGTTATAAATTACATCCTTTTTAGGTAGGAGAATAGTAGGGGTACTGATCCCTTCCAAAATTTCATCAGCAGAAAAGTCAATGACTGCTTCAGTCGACTTATAATAAATACCTAGATTTTTTAAATTGCTCAATGTTGTTTTAGGTTTGTGCAAGTTCCCAATTGTTGGATTTATTTCTAAAATATTTAAATGATTGAAAATCGAGCTGTAATCCAAATCTTTTATATTTTTTGTAAGCCAAATCTCTACATTGTATTAAATTCAAAATGTGAGCATTTAACCACGGAGCAGTGGGACATCAGGATAAAAATTAAGATTTAACCAGTCTAACGAAAAGAAACAACTAATAAATTACTCATGATTGATTGCTTTATAATCAGAAACAACAGTATAACAAATATTATCTCTGGTACGACTGAATTTATAGCAGGCAAAAATCAAGCCATGATCAGAAATAACAGGAACAGCAAGCTGCCCAAAAGAAATAATATTATACTTATCAAATCTAATAGACTGCTCTCAAATCTAGTCGGTTGATAAGGTAAATAAAATAAATTATGTAAACTCAAGCAAGCACTTAGTTTATTGCTGATCAACATATTAAAGTTAAAATCACCGCAACAAATAATTTTTTCATACTGAGATAAATATTCAGAAAAAACTGTTTGGAAATTAATAGTATCATCAGTACAAGGAGGAGGTGGGTTATAAATAACCAAAATAAGAATTTTACCAAATCGCCCGACAAGTTCAAACACCAAAACTATAACCTTACCAGAGGCACACAAGAACAATTTACTAACGCCCAAGTAGACCGAAAATAAATGCCAACACCACCTCATCGCGTATTATAAATCAAATTTGTATAACTCTAACAGAATAGTAATTTCATTAAAATGTTTAACCAAACTACGGACATTTAAATGGCCAAATTTTATAGAACAATTTACATTTACCTGCCGATTATCACTTCAAACAAATTTACTACAATGTAAGTTATATTTTAACGTGTTGTACTGTTGGATGCAGTAGTTGTTCGAAGCTTCACTCGTTGAGGCAATATTGTCCGAAAATTTGTATTACTAAATTCCCGAATGTGTACCTTAGTCGGCCAAGTATTTGGATCAAGAGCTTTTATCCGTAAATCAGCTTTTATGCCCAATTTGTAGCAAACAAACTCCAACGATTCAATGTTGCGTTGTTTGGGAATAAGTTTAAATATTTTGCAGTTTCTCAATCTCCAAGCATTTTCATTAGTATGAGTTTGATTCCATCAAACTTGGTAAAGTGTAATCATACTGCCGGTTCAATGACCTTTACCACAAATCTGGTACCACAAATCGATTTTCTATCCAGATATTGAGGATGTTTTTTTTCAACTGCTGACACATCAAGACTGGAACTCATTGTGGAGAGATTAAACAAATTTTTACCTGGGTTCGATACAGGTTTCTTGATTAATCATATTAGCACAATTAGTTCGAATTTGATCGGGAACAGGCATAACAATCGCATCTGAACAATCATCAGTAATGATACGATCAGAAATGTGAGATTGTGCTGATTTATTAATAGTAACCTAATATGGTTTTCTAATTTTTTTTAAAGATCCCATTATTTCCCTTAAATTATTGACTTGTTCAATGTAAATGTCTTTACAACTGTCTCAAAAATACTCTCCGAGTCACAAATTACATTGAAAACGTTTTTTCTCAATCCGACACATTTTTAGTGGGCATTTTTTTGCATAATCCACTACATAGTAACACTTTCTCAGTCCGACGCATCAATTTTATAGCCAATATTCTCACCAATATGATGAAAAATGTTGAAAAACAGAAGAATCTTGGCGTGTTTTTGAGATGAATGTGCTGCAAACTGTTATACCCTAGACAGATTGCGATTTAATAAAACCGATTTAGTGAATTTTTCGAGATTAGTCACAATGTGTCAACCTCGATTTTAGCTAATCCCGTTGTTTTTGAATAGAATACTTAAACTAGTTTAGCTAAATCGGATTTATTAAACCATAGTCTGTCTAGGATATTAGAAATAAAATAAATGCCATTCTTGGTCGTTTTAGGGATGTAATTTTAAGTCCTCCTACTACTCCTATTCCTGTCGCTAATAACATTCTGCTATTATTTAATGCAAATGTCGTTTGCGTCAAATATCCTAATTTACACCTTTTAAAATCGATCCTAATGCTTTCTACTTTGATGATACGATTGTACCGATTATTTTAACGAAAAATTTAGTTGTAAATATATAGAGACGAATGGTTGGTTGCCTAGATGATGGAGTATTGTGCAAAAGGTCGGAAGTTCGTTTCTACAAACGGGCGGATCCCGATCTACTTGGATTATCCCCAATTTATAAATTTTTCATCTAAAAACAAATCTTATCATACCACGTTAACGTAAAGCGATTACCGTAATATGCTACACTAGATGAAAAACATCACATCGCAACATTTATGAAATCGATGCACCATCTGTACTGGAATCAATTAAAATAAAGGTACCGAATAGGAATTTAAGAGACATGAGTTCCTTCATCTGAATAAACACAGAACAATCTACGGTGACAATGAACCGGTAAATATGATGTCAAAGAGTTTTCATAAAATCAACCATCTGTTCGACTTTTACTTAAGCAATGACAGCTTTAAACTAGAAAATATTTTTAATTTTAATTTTATTGTGATTCTACATCATTTTGACATTGGATCGTATTTATGAGTTCAAGTCAAATTTGTAGACTTTTTTCTTGTAAAATAAAAAAAATAAACATCTTGTATACATAATACCAATAACGACCACAAGACTTTTCTTTGTAGACTCTTTGTCTCGAATATATGGTGTTGTCTTTTGACTGTCTTGGGTTGGTTACTATACAGAATCTTGAGTTTGTCCTGCATGTGCTACTTATAATGAAATAAATTGTGTTTGTGTGCGTGCGTTACTTAGCTTTTTATTTAACAGTGGTATAATCAAATACCGCATAATCCAATTTAAGCACTATTTCGAAATTAATAATTATCTATAGTTCAATTCCAATTTTTCGATGTTGTTTCATTGCTGAACGTACAGTTCTTAAAACGCTTTAGCATACCGAATACGGACGAAGGATTTGATTGATTGATTGATTGATTGCGATGTACGATCAAGCATTAAGCAAGTCTCCCGTATTATAAATGCGAATACCACACCACTATACCCATGTTGCAACACGACACCATAATTCTCCCTTACCAAGGAAATATGTACCATCCATACTCAGCTTATTTTTTTTCCCATGAAGCCAACATAGCAATATTTCATCCCGTAAAGGAAGGCGCCACATCGATAACCACATAAGTCTAATAGTTGTGGTATCCGCCCCTGGCCAGGCCGCCGTCGTACACCTTTTTACATATAACAAGATCGAGGGGATGAGAAAGGAATGTTAGCAACAAGGACTCAACCCGGTTCCAGACACCTAAGTAGTTGATAGTTAGTAAATTTGTTAGTAATATATTTTTTAGTAATTTATTTAGCACAAGACAAAAATACAATTTAAAGTTCATATACTGCTCCAACCTGTAAGAAGACACAATGACAACACAAATTTCCTGGTGCCGCAAACCCTTTTTTCTGAAAATCTGTAAACAACTATTATTATTCCCTCCACCATTTTTTCCATTGTGAGGGGAGCGAGATTTCGTTCCATCATCATGTTCCCATGCGGACACCCAAATTTGTACTAACTGTAAGTAGTGTCTCTTGACGTTGTTGTTGAAATCGTTGCGTCTCTGCTGTCCCTGCTGAATAGTGATCGACTACCGAAAATTAAATTCGGTTACTATCTCAGACAGGTCTCCAATACCTGAGATCAACGATATTTTGGCAAACTTAGGGGAAAACAGATTTTTCACCATAATAGATCTAAAGAGCGGCTTTCATCAGATTCCTTTAAAAGAATCGGACATTGAAAAAACAGCTATTTCGGTTAATCATGGAAAATACGAGTTTACCCGCCTTCCATTTGGCCTTAAAATTGCCCCCTCGATATTTCAACGCATCCGCGATGATATCCTTCGCGACCACATTGGGAAGCGTTGTTACGTTTATATCGACGACATAATCATATTTGGTAAAACAGAAGAAGAACACTTCAAGAACATGACGATAATTTTTAAAGTGTTAGAAAACGCCAATATGAAGATTCAACTCGACAAATGTGAATTTCTACAGGATGAGGTAGAATTTTTAGGATTTGTCATCTCTAAAGATGGGATAAAAGCGAATCAGAAGAAGGTAAAAGCCATAATAGAATTTCCCGTACCCAAGACCGTGAAGGAACTCAGATCCTTTTTGGGATTAGCCGGATTTTATCGTCGTTTCATCCGGGACTACGCAAAACTTGAGAAGCCCCTGACTTCACTCTTAAAAGGAGAAGACGGACATGTGTCCAAAACCCTCTCAAGAAATAAAATGGTAAAGCTTAACACCGAAGAAGAAGCTGCCTTTAACAAAATAAAAACCTCACTCGTCTCCAACGAAGTTCTGTTATCATTCCCAAATTTCCAAAAAGGAATTTGAATTGACTACAGATGCCTCCAACTTTGCACTAGGTGCAGTTTTATCTCAGAAGGGAAGGCGAATCACGTTTCTCTCAAGAACCTTAGAAAAAAGGGAAGAAAATTATGCGGCTAATGAAAAGGAAATGCTCGCCATAATTTGGGCGTTAACATCTTTGAGAAATTTCCTTTACGGATCAAAGAAAGTGAAGATCTTCACAGATCACCAACCATTGACATATGCCCTAACCAATAAAAATAACAACTCCAAGATGAAACGTTGGAAAGCTATCCTGGAAGAGTACAATTATGAGTTAAAATATCAACCGGGAAAAACACCAATCACTTCCGGAATAAACGTAATGTCAGTCACACAACATAGCGACAAAAGTTCTCCGGATGATCTGGTCCCCACAGTCGAAACCCCAGTTAATGTATTCCGCAATCAACTAATTTTAAACGTAGGCGAGGGAAGTTCATACCAAATAATAAACCCTTTTCCAAAATATTCCAGGCACATTATTACACAAGCAAGTTTTTCAAATTCAGACATTATAAATTTTTTTAAACGTTACCTTAATCCACTCACGATTAACGGATTGAAGACATCAGAACATATAATGGGAAAAGTTCAAGAAGTGTACCCAATACATTTCAGAGACTATAAAATTGGATTCACTCAGAAGATGGTACAAGATATTACGGATGAAAACCAACAAGAGGAAAAAATATTATCTGTCCATCGACGAGCACATCGTAATGCTCAAGAAAATCGAGATCAAATAATCGAAAATTATTACTTCCCCAGGATGACCAGGAAAATTAAGTTGCTGGTCAAACGTTGTGTTATATGCCAGAAGAATAAATATGATCACCATCCCAATAGGCCTATTATTACCCCAATACCTATCCCTAATTATCCTGGACATACGCTCCATCTAGACATTTACTCAACAGAAAATAAATTGGTTTTACCGGCAATTGACAAATTCAGTAAACTCGCCTTCTGCAGACCGTTAAAATCCAGAGCGACAGAAGACATCAAACAACCACTTAGAGATAAACTCTTTTTCTTTAGTGTACCAGAAATTGTGGTAATTGACAATGAAAAATCCTTCAACTCGAATTCCATAATATCAATGATGGAAGATGGTTTAAACATAAAAGTCTTCAAAACTCCCCCATACAAAAGTGAAGTGAATGGCCAAGTGGACAGATTTTACTCGACACTCTCAGAAATGATGAGATGTCTAAAGGCTGATGGGGTAGAGCGAACTTTTAATGAACTACTAGAGAGAGAGCGATTAATGAATATAACCACTTAATCCACTCGACAACTTGCAAACGGCCAGTGGAAATATATTTTGGCAGAATCCCTGACACAGATCCTGAACAATTAGAACAAATCCGACAAGATACCATACTAAAGATAAAACAAAAGCAGGAAACAGATCTGAAATACCATACAACAAAAACCGTACCCCGATCAAAACCTACCAGGCAGGTCAAGTAATCTATGTAAAACATAACAAAAGATTAGGATCGAAATTAACAGAACGATTCAAACCCGAAATAGTAACGGAAGACAGAAATACAACAGTTATAACGGAGTCCGGAAGAGTAATTCACAAAAGCAATATTAAATCCTAAGAAACAAAAACTTATTTTTATTACAGTTACGCCTTAAGCAACACATTGGCAGAAACTCAAATTATTGATTACACAAATTCTCAAATCATCTCAATTAGCACAGGTCAAGCAAAAATACAGGACGGAAACTTCAAATTAATCCATATAATTGAATTAGACAAACCCCAAAATTACATAGACAGAATGCAATCCATACTGGACAAAGAAATGACAATAGATCACCCATTGCACTCCTATTTGAGGCATGAACTCTCGGAATTACAAACATTACTGGACAGCCTTAGAATACATAAATCCAAACGATCCTTAAACTTTATAGGTAGTGCATGGAAATGGATAGCCGGAAATCCCGATCACGAGGATTTCAAAGTAGTTATAAACCGATTGTACAATGAAAGAATCAATAATATTACAAAAATGGCTAATTTAATTATTAACGAAATTCACAAAGAAAATAAATTAAACGACCCATTAGCATTAATTATTCAATATAAATTAAAACTAATGAAAGAAGAATTGGTAAATATTAAGTACGCAATTCACTGGGCTAAAGCAGGGATTATAAATTCACTCGTTTTATCAAATTCTGAAATTAAATTAGCCATTAATACACTGGAAACCGAAAATTTACCATATAGTACTCCCGAGGAGGCGTTAGATTTCGCTAATATCAAAATCATTAGTAGCAAATTGTGTCTACTTTATATTGTGTACATTCCGGTAACAACTCCAGAACTATATGATAAATTATTGGTCAAACCGGTCAGAAGAAACGATAAGGTGACCGAAATTGAGTATGAAAATATCATTAAAAATCACGATAAGATTTATAGTATTATTAACGAATGTAAAACGATCAACTCGCTTTCAATATGTAACCAAAATAATATACTAGACATAAGTAATTCTTCTTGTTTACCCAACTTGCTCAAAAGTCGACCTTCCAAAATGCAAACACAACAACAATCAACATATTCAAACAGTTAACGAAATATCGGAGGGTCTAGTTATACTGAATCAATTCGATGGGAACATCAAAATTAATAACGAAACTCAGAAACTCAATGGAACATATTTGATTAAATTCAGCAATACTACCTTGTCAGTCGGAAATAACATCTACATTTCTAAAGAAAAAACGACCATTCAAGTACTTCCAGCTATTCTACAGCCGACGCCGGAAGAAAGTGATTTCAAGGAAATACTTTCATTACAAATGATGAAAGATATTCATCTAAATAATACTCGTCACATTGGGCTCCTTAAAAAGGAGGGAGCCATCGAGCGATTCACGAGCTGGGGATCATTCTCAATAGTCATCATTTTAGGAATAGCGGTCATCACTACAAAATATACCAAAACTAAGAAATTACGAATCATTAATACAACGAACATCGAGGATCTGTCCACTCCACAAACTCAGAGTAAGGTCGAGAATACCTGTTCAATAGCAATTCAGGGAGAAGAACTAGAAATCCATAACGAGACGCCTCAAACGATAACACCCAAAGGGGCCTCAGAGCATAGACGGAAATTTTATGAAACACCGTTTTTCTGATGGTTCGAATGTGGGCATTCGAACTTTAAGGGGGAGGAGTTAACACGCGTAATAATTAGGTTTCCCACCAAAAATACAACGTGATCATACTTGTCACGTTGCATTAGTTATGACAAGTGAATATTCTTGACGACATGGTTTCATATTCTACATATTTTTAATTAAGCAAATTGTAATTAGAAAATAAGAAAATAATCAGTTGTAATTTCGATGTTAAACAAATAAGTTAAAAATAAAAATTATTTTTTTTTAACCAAAAATCAATAAAGAATTTAACTTATATAAAAGGTGAATATTAAATAAAATAAAAATAGAATGAATTTAACTCTAATATTAACAACAAGTTGTTTATTCTCAATAACTAAATAGACCCCACCCGTGGTAATCTATTAGATAACTGTCAATCAAGACTATATTAAATTTACAATTTAAGTACAAGAGTCTAAGATTTTACACTAATATAATAATAATTAGACTTATTAAATGTTTTTTTACAATCATTTACCTGAGTAGAACGGTTCAAATCAACATTTTGAACATTATTACAACATGTCCGATCAACTATCAAATTTTTTACTTTGATTCACTATCAAAAATTCAATTTATTCACATTTTTCACACATCTAGATATAGTTTCATTGAACTAACAATATGTGTATCAAATGTGTTTTAAGATTTAATTTAACACACATATTTTTGAATTTCGACCGCATCACTTCACATCGCAACGATGCACCTTCAACACACTGGTTCATATCCCTGTAGCATTTAAAATACCGTATTAATATCACTAATCCAAAATACACAATGGATGATATAAAATTCACTAAAATCACAACATAAACGGTAAAAATAAACGTTTTGAGTGTATTAATGAAACACATCAAAGTTTATATTTATGTTGAACTGTTTATTATTATTATAAAATAAATGAAACTATTTTAATTTAATTTTTAAATTGCACAATAAATAATGTGACATGAGTATATAGTTACAGGGATACACACTCACCGAATACGGACGAAGGATTGAGATAAAAAAAAAAGAGAACAACAGAGCAAAAAATTACAAGTACAATTATGTACAATAATCGGGAAAAAGTTTAACAGTGCTAAATCGATGACATCTTTCAGCGATTTGGCGAATGTCCCAGATCTGATGCATCAACGACCATCTAAACCATTAAAACAAGGCATATTGTTGATATTTACGTGGTACAATTGCATGTGAAGCATAAAAATCGAAGTATTAAAAGTTCAAGAACAATTCAAGGCAATACCAAAATTTCCAAAGCCTACACCTCTCTCCCGGATGACGCCGAGCCCACCGTACACCCATTACATGTAACTCATAAGGAAAGATAGGAAAGGAATGTTAGTAAGGATGGAATCGACCTGGTTACAGACACCTCTGTAGTCGATACAATTTAACTACGATAACACAACTTAACTACGTGATTGGATGCTTGTTTCTCTGGAAGCCTTGGCCGGTTTCTCAGGATCTCTAAATCTAATCAGAACTTAATTAATTATTTTGAAGTCATTAATTACTACTTTGAATTACTAAAATTGTTAAACTTTAATCCTCCTGGTAACTATATTAATTAAGTTTATTAGTGTGATAATATTAATCTTCCTGCACTGAAATAAGATTTGTAAACCTAATTTTATACAACAATTAAATTATAGGACATAATTCAAATTCATATCAATCTTATATCAATTTTATCCTAAGTTTTCCCTTTACCTCATAAACTCATTTGATCCCCCACAACCAACTCCATACCTCTCTCCTTATTTGCATAAGAAACTAACTAACTAACAGACGCATACCTCCTTTGCCATATAGAAGAAAAAATCTATGCATAATCACCTGCATGTCTTGATTAGCTTTGGTTTGAGTCCCGGCTAAACCATTTTAAATTAGCTACTGTGACGGTGACACCTAGTGTGTAATAGAATAAGTAAAACCAATAGCTCAATGTTTTACTGTACTAAATGGAATTTTCCATGACAAAAAATTGTTACGTAATGTTTCTACGCTATTCCAACTGGAAAAGTCGTGAACTTTCGAGAAGTTTGGTTTGTGTATATAAAAAAGCGAACAAGATCGAATTGGATTATTCGTATTTGGAACGCGATAGAGTAAACTTGTAAGATTATAAGTAATATTTGGTAAGCGATAGAGTAAAGATTAAAAAGGAGTTAAAAAGTGAATTAAAAAGTGTTTTTGTGGAAATAAAAATTATAAGTGAAGAGTAAAATTTAAGAATAATTTATATAAAGTGATTTTGTGAATTTTTATTGATAAACTGTGTTGTAATAAATTTTGTGAAATAAATAAATTCGTTGGATATAAATTAAATTGATTTTGTATTATTCACAATCCAGTGATACGAACCTTATTTGACAAGGCAAAAACGTAACACTACATATTGTGACGGTGACACCTAGCGTGTGATAGAATAAGTTAAACTAATAGCTCAATGTTTCACTGTACTAAATGGAATTTTCCATGATAAAACCGTTCTAAATGTTTATACACTATTCTAATTAGAAAAGTCATGAACTTTCGAGAAGTTTGGTTGGAAGATCTAATTGGATTATTAGTATTTGGAAAGCGGCAGTGTGAAGATTAAAATGTAATTAAAAAGTGATTTAAAAAGTGTTGTAGTGCGTAAAATTGTGTGAATAATTTATATGAAGTGATTTTGTGAATTAAAATTAATAAATTGTGTTGTAATAATTTTCGTGTGAAAATAAATAAATTCGTTGCTGAAAAATTGAATTAATTTCATTTTATTCACAATCCAGTGATACGAACCTTGACTGACAAGGCAAAAACGTAACAATATTATGGTGTTACCATTCCGTCTGACGGAAATAAATCATTATGGCATATATAAATACGCTAATTGTTAATTAAATGTTAAATAAGATTAAAACTAAAAATTACATGAGTTTATGTGCAAATTAACATACCAAAAATTAGTTTTATTCTATACTTTTTGTGTATCCATTAGCTAAATTGTAATCCTTTTAGCAAATATTTTCCCGATTTTACAACCACGTTTAGAATCAACTGATATGGCAAAATTATGCAAAATCCCACAATATAAAATATATTTTTTTAAGCTGAAGATGAAACCATAATGTTGTACCATAAAAAATGGTTTATTACATCTGTTTTTTTTTTGTATTTACATACGTACATACATGTACAGGATGGACCAAATAAATTTTTTCAAATTAATTTTTTCATTGTAAAGAACAATCCTTCCGATTAATTATGGAATACTATTTCATTCATATGACTGCCTCGGCTGGCCTTGACGTACCCCATACGGTCGGTCCAATTTTTGAGCACATTTTCGATGGTAGGCGGCATTATGTCTTCAATGGCAATGCGAATATTGTTCTTGAGAGCGTCAATCGTTGCTGGTTTATTGGCGTAACACTTATCTTTGACGGCACCCCAAAGATAATAGTCCAACGGCGTCAAATCAGAGCTCCGAGGCGGCCAAATCACATTAGCATTTCGGCTGATAATTCGATCTTCGAAGACAGTGCGCATAAGATCAATTGAAACGTGTGCTGTGTGGCACGGAGCGCCGTCTTGTTGAAACGAAATGTTGCCTATGTCCTCCTCTTCAAGTGCCGGGAACAAAAAATCGTTTATCATGGCGCGATAGCGCTCACCATTGACAGAAACGGCGGCTCCTTCCTCATTTTCAAAGAAAAATGGCCAAATGATGCCACCGGACCAAAATCCGCACCAAACAGTCACTCGTTGAGGATGCATCGGCTTCTCTAAGATCACGTGCGGGTTCTCCGTGCCCCAAATGCGACAATTCTGCTTGTTTACATAGCCGCCAAGATGGAAATGCGCCTCATCCGAAAAAATGATTTTTTTGCCAAGATTTTCGAAGTAATGTTTCAATATTTCCCAGCGCTGTTCAAGCGAATACACAACCATTTTCGTTCAGCGGAAGGATAAACCTAACTTTCTGTCAAATCTAAAGTGACATAGCCCTTACCATACTCAAAATAACCGCTAGTTCAAAAAAAAAAAAGTTAGATGGCCCACCCTTTACATGTATGTATCCCTCTTTTATATTAAATATTCCTGTTAGAACGATAAAAGAATTTATTTTTTGTCAGTTCTTGACTTTCAAGAAACTCTCCAACCGACATTTCGCCCAGCAACCACTGATCCTGTCAAAGTAAGCAAGCAACCGTATTTAAATAGTTAAATCAACACCACCCGAACGTGCAGTTACACTCTGCTCTAGATTGATCAACAGAAATCGACATTGTAGCAAGTTCTACTGGGCCAAGTTAAACACCACACGATTTACACATCACGAGGGGAGAGAATCATCAAAGGCTACGAGTTCTTGGAATTTCAATTTGTTGTTGTTGTTTACTCGTACAATGTGAAGTAGGACCGAAAACTCGTAATAATTCAAGGATTATTTTAAAAAATTTGTCAGCATATTTCGAGCTCACGACTCGCAATTCGTTATATGAGGGAACAATCGCAACTCACACACGTATACAGATGATTTGTTCAAGTGTATACCAGTGGTTTGTTCACGATACACCTTCGCCAACTCCATCTAAACTTTGAACAATTTTGCTTCAATTCAATTTGATTGAACAAATAATAGACAGACGTATAACATCCGCCTTCGAGGCGTGTTAGTGTAAATATTTGTTTTCTTCCCTTTTTCTTCCTTTCAGGTGCACCCATCTAGGTCACGTCCGTCACGCTCTATGCGCAGAATTGAAACAGGTCCAGGACAATTTTTGTTAGACCTCTCCCTTAAAACACAACACCACACAATAATATTGTTACGTTTTTGCCTTGTCACTCAAGGTTCGTATCACTGGATTGTGAATAATATAAAATCAATTTAATTTATCCCAACGAATTTATTTATTTCACAAAATGTATTACAACACAGTTTATCAATAAAAATTTACAAAACCACATGATATAAATTAATTCTCAAATTTTACTGATCACTTTTACTTTTTATTTCGCACAAAAATACTTTTTTATCACTTTTTAATTTCTTTTAATCTTTAAACTATCGCTTACCAAATATTACTAATCCAATTCGACTTCGTTTGCCTTTTTATATACACAAACCAAACTTCTAGAAAGCTCATGACTTTTCCAGTTAGAATAGCGTAGTAACAATTTTTATCATGGAAAATTCCATTTTAGTACAGTTAAACATTGAGCTATTCATTTAACTTCTTCTATTACACACTAGGTGTCACCGTCACAATATTTTAAATTAGTTAAGTACTCGTGTAGTTTAACCCAATATTTGTGATTTTCAAGCAGAGTATGATTTAATTTAACTTTAATTGAAGTTGAACGATTTTCGATAAATCTTTTACAACTAAAATTGTGATTAGAATTTTAAATGTTTTACCGAAATTTTATTTTCTCCGCGCGAGAAAAAAAAACCGTTCGCTAAAGCTACTCAATTCGTGATACATTAACTTTGGACATATGTATATAAATAAAAATTTTACGATCCTAATGGAAAGAACGGGTATAAATGGTTAAGATGCCAATAAATAATAGTGCCGGTCGACAACATTTTTAATACCGAGACCTTGTTTTCAAACTTGAGGTTCTCAGGGAGTTCATTGTACATTGAAAGCCCTTAGAAATTGAACTCTGCTATATAAAGTCACACAGAAATTAGTTCAAAACGTGAACGACCAATAAATTGGATGTTAAAGAAATTATAAGGAAATAAATTTTCTTTATAAACTATAATTAAACGTCTACAAACATGATTTAATTTAATAAATTTCACAAAATTATAAAAAGGAGTTCATAAAAAGTCCAAATCCAGGATACACACATTACACAAAATTTATATACATATTTACCATTTAAAAACTCAAGAAAATCATTTTATGTATGCTAGTAATTGATATAAATTTAATTGTTTATTAACATGTTCATTCAATAAACGATGTATATAGCTACTAAATATATGCTATCCCCAATACCTAATAATAATTATAAGCGGACTTGCGTCGAAACATATAAATTAAAAAAATTATAATCCGGTCTACCCGACTCCTTGAACGACAGTTTTCCAATGAAGAGGCATCAGTAGGTCGCAACAATTCACAATATGTAGTTTCATCTTATAGTGTTTCGCTAAAATGATGCATTACCATGAAAACCTTATTTTATTAATTACTCCATCAGAGACGATAAAATTCGACTAATATCATTGAAATTTAAGTCAGTAACTGGTTACAAAAAGTTTATTAAATAACTTTATTGTTTGGAAAAACTGACAAATAAATTGTTACGTTTTTGCCTTTTCAATCAAGGTTTGTATCGTTGGATTGTGAATAAAACAAAACACTTCAGTTAACACAAACGAGTTTATTTATTCAACATCACAAATTAATTAATAGTTTTTATTATTTTCGCACAAATTTTACCGATCACTTTTACTTTTTATATTTCACTAATTCACTTTTGAAATTTCTTTTACTTCACTTTTTTATCCTTATGCTTTCGCTTATCAAAAACTAATGATTCCACTTCGACTTCGTTCGCCTTTTTGTATACACAAACCAAACTTTTAGAAATTTCATATATTTTCCAGTAAGAATAGTCTAGAAACATTTAGAACAGTGTTATCATGGAAAATTCCATTTTAGTACAGTAAAACTTTGAGCTATTAATTTAACTTATTCTATTACACCTACGTGTCACCGTAACAATATTGACAAATGTAGTGTTGTAAATTATATGGCGCACTAACTGTAGGAGGAAAGTTTCTCGAAATATTTTGTCTTACCTCGATAAATAAATCCATTCCCTCTAACTTCAAGTTTTGTAAAAAAATCAGGAAGATAGAAAAATTCTAAAAAGTCATAGCAGCTTTGAAATTTTTTCAAAACTTAATACTGTTACAGTGACACCTAGGGTATAATAGAATAAGTTAGATTAATAAATTATTTACTTTACTAAAAAGGAATTTTCCATGATAAAACTGTTCTAAATGTTTCTAGACTATTCTTACTGGAAAAGTCATGAAATTTCTAGAAGTTTGGTTTGTGTATATAAAAAGACGAACAAGGTCGAATTAGATCATTAGTATTTGGTCAGCGATAGAGTGAAAATTAAAAAGGAATTAAAAAGTGTATTAAAAACTGAATTATTGAGGTATAAAAAGTAAAAGTGAATAGTAAAATTGTCCGAAAATTTATATAAAGTGATTTTTGTGAATTATTATTGTGTTGAATTAATCCTTGGTGTTAAATAATAAATTCATTTGTGTTAAACCGAAGCGTTTAGTGATATGAACCTTGATTAACAAGGCAAAAACGTAACAATACTTACCATCTGGCACCAAAATTGCCAAAACTGAGTTAATATTTGTAAGAATGGGTGGAAAAAAACAAAAATTGACGTTTGACGTCCGTAAAATGGAACGACGTGACGGCCAATTACAATACTTACCCTTTATAACTTCGTTACGGTGGGAACTCATAACAATCCGATTTTCATTTTTCTAACACAGAAAAATAGAAAGTAACGGCATTTTGGTTGGAATTTGGAACACATGCAAGAAACTAATTCTAGTTGCTTGCTTTGTTGTACTAACTAGAATTATATTTTTAATTTAATTAGAATATTAATAGACGTTCTATTATTAGAAAATAATTGCATTATTAAAATAAATTTGCAACCTTAAACTTTAAATTTTAAATTGCGATCGAATTAAATTAAGAAAATGGATTTTTCGCTTTGTCTTGTATATGTACATATATGAAAATTTATTTATGTATTTACGAACGCAAGTCACACAACTTATAAAAGAAAAATTGTATTATCCCAATTTTTCGATTCAATTGTATATTTTATCGAGCAGCACTCATAAAAATATTGAGCAAGTAACAGGATGACACGGTAAAAATTCTATTTTTAGACAATAACACAAATTCACACGCAGCACATAAAATTCTCTTCACTATATGGACAATCAAATTAATTCAAAAATGCTTAAGTTAATCGTATAGAAAATCGTTTAGTTATCCGATAGTTTAACCATACAAAGGAAAACTTTATTAGTTGACTCAACAAACTATTGAAACAACAACAAAACTTAGTTTTGCGTGTAAAATTTCCCATCATCAAGAAAAACTTAATAATTTTTCAAATACATATACATACATACATATGACGAGAAAAGCTTTCTATATACTATTTTACTAGCCATGTGACCAATATAAAAGCTTTTAGATTTCGTTTGTGCGCATGAACACCAATTTCCAACAATAAACATAAAACTATTATTATCGCGAAATCGGTTTTTTAGTCTCGAGTAAATTTTCAAACGGTTAAGTTCGAAAAAATTTTCTTGTGCGCGCAACAAAGTGTAAATTTTTTAGTAAGGCAATGCTTGTGAAAGTTTAAAGCACGTTTTGTGTGGCCTTTTAAAACTTTGCTAAAATGTTTTTTCGTCGCGTTTTTAAAAGTGATAACTCGCAAACATTATCGGCGCCCGCGAATGGCCGTAATAATAGTGGCGCGAGTAACAGCACTAATAGTACAAGTGAAGGGTTTCCTCATCACAGTGTCAATAAAAGTGATGAAAGTAATGGTGATGGGCCAGGTAAAAAAGTGTCTCGACGAGCTGGTTCCGACGAGAAGCCTAAAGGATTAACGATACTGCAATTAACCCCACTTTGGGAGCATATCATTCGGACCCGAACTTTGCCGGAGGGATTGAGTATTAACGCAATGTTTGAGGAATTTTATGAGCGACTACATGATCCGGAATGGCAGGTGAGGCAACATGCTTTACGCGTGCTAGTCGATGTATTGTCAGTTATGCGGCAAAATAGTGATATGTACATAAGTCGATTAATTGTTCCGCTCGTCGAAAATCTTGGCCATTCGACACCAGCCGTGCGCAAAGGTGCACTAGATGCATTTAAGGTGTATCTGGGTGAAACTCGAATTCCAGACACGGTAATTCATGAAGTTATAAATATTGGGATGGACCAAAAATTTACGAGTGATTTTGGTGGCCGATTAGCAGCAGGAGTAATACTTGCATTACCTTCATTAATTCAACCAACCCTTATTTCTATAAAACGGGCAGCCATTTTAAAGCTGTCGCTGAATGCACTTTCCGGTAAAATGCTTCAAGTCACTTATCAAGAAGTCGCATTAAGATCAATTATAAAAATTCGTGATATGATTTCCCAACGTGACTTCATGGAATGTATGCCATTCAAGGCAAAACGTGATTTTGATATACTGTGTAATGTGTACGGCCTCCAAGGATCACCCACAAATTTACGAGATTCTGGTATCGATTTAAATGTTCCGTCAAGCAGCGATAGTAAAAATTCATGGCAATATTATCAACGGGGTCAATCGATGCCCAACGAAATGATGCCACCACAACCACCACCAAATGGGTATACGTCTACATCGAATCCAAATTATGAAAATCAATTAAATTTATGGAAAGTTAATTATGTTAATCAACCGCAGCAGCCACCACCGCCTTTACATATACAGTTAACACAACAAACTCAACCTCTATTACCACCACCATTACCGCCGCCAGCAAATATAAATGCCGAAATTCTTCAAGATACATGGCAATACAAAAATTTAATATCAAAAACAAATTCAATTATGGAAATGCGAATGGAAACTAATGAAAATCGAGAGTCGAGAAAAATGAAACCAACTAAACCACCATCGATTGAACAAATTGAGGAAATGGTGACGGTTGAGTCGACGAAACCAAATGAAAATTATTCCGATGAAATTAGTAGCATAAAAATGGTGCATTATTCACCGCCTGAAGCGATTTTAAATGCAAATCCAGAACCAAAACTACCTGATGTTAAAGTATTTAACCAGTCAGCGATAAAATCACCAGAAAAAGAGAAACAATCCCATCACAGACCACAGTCACGCATCAATCATTCGTCTTATCAACGAAAAAATAGAAGTCCAATGCGTCGAAGTCGATCAGCGACACCCACAGCAAGTCCCCGCCCACTTCGGTCCAGCTCGGCGGAAAGTTTTATGAAATCTGCTAGTGATACCGAGGGTACCGAACCAGATATAACTTTAGCCATAAGCAGTTGTTTCCAACGCAAAGAATCTGACGAAATTGGTATCGGAGATAAAATTATCATGGAAACGGAAATTAAATTGTCTGAAACCACGGCTGTAACAATGCGAATTTTGGAGTCACAAATCTCCCATGAAACCGAAGAGAGTGAGGAGGAACATACGTCCCAATCATCCAAGAAATCACTACAACGCAGTGACAGCATAATGCGCATCTTTAATGAAACTGATTTTGAGAATAATGCTGAAACGGATGATGCTACACCAAGAACGCCACGTCGAGTCAGATTTGGTGGCGAAATCATAAAAATGCGTACTCCAGATAGTGATGCACTAACCCATAGTGATATAGATGAAAATCAACGTAATCACTCGCATACAACTTCAAACGATCCTTCAAAAGAACAAATCATTAATATACCGATTGAAAAAACACAAACACTACAGATCGAGATAACAAATGATAATACAAAACCAATGTTACCTATTCGGCCGAAAACTGCTGCATCGCCCATTCGTAAATACAACACACCAAATTCTGATTCAACCGTTACATCACCAATTCAACAAGCCGGTCGTAACACACGCTCACCTAGTCGCAACGAGAATAAAGTTATGCTAAAACCGCGCAGCAGATCGATTTCACCGGGAAAACAAAAGCGTCGAATGCAAAATCATAACGAAGAAGTACTTAGCCCTATATCACAACATCATGAAGTACAAGTGCTCCATAATTTAATACGTAGCCCATTAATTTCTCCGAATTCTGCCCGACAAATGCAAGTACAACATCGTAAAAATAGTATAACAAGTGTAACGAGTGAAACGCAAACAGATGATACGGCAAAGAATAGTTTATCACCTATTGAACGCGGTACAGTACAAACACAAACATCAATAGAAATGCCATCACCAAAACGAACCGTAGACCTTGTAACGACTTCAACAAGTACGGGCAGTGATATGGAACCATACACCAACAATAATTATGATAATTTTCGTTCCGGTTATTTAACACAAGATGCGATGGTGGTGAAACCAAAACGATGGGAGGAACTTGCTTTGGTTGATAATGAGACATTGGCTGATTTAAAAAGTGGGGTATGTATCTAAAATATGAAAGCATATAATTATCGTGGCAATTATATTAATTTCTTGTTTTGTTGTTGGTACATTCCAATCAGTATATTATATATGAACTCATATATCCTATATACTTACATAATTATATTTACTCTATATGTATAAGACGACCCAGTTGAATTTGTCTTTTGGCGTTTTCAACGGATTTTTGCACGCAATTTAAACAAAATTATATAGAACCGATTTTATTGTTCAATGCTTCTTCAATGATTTTATAATAATACGATCAGATATTACAGGAAATTGTGTCCATTTTGTGGAATGATTTGAACCACATTTTGTCCCAATAGTTGTTTCATGTCTTTAATTTTTTACTGAATGGTGAAACTATGCTCCGGGAATATTCCCGTTACCACTGAGTTGGTCGAAATTTACTTTCACGTTACTTAAATCTATTTCATTAAAATTAACAACAATTTAGTCGGGTAATAATATTATATGCACAGTCCGAGCCACGTAAAACACAACAACTATAAATTTAACCTAAATGTGCAAAAGTTAAAACTATAATTTTATAGAAACGTAATTACTTTCACTAAATAGTTTACCTGCACCGCATAAAACCCATAACACGGTTAAACATATTTTTTATGTACTCGTAGTCCTCATTTCGAATCGAATTGATTTATAATCTTTCACCTAACTACACCACACAACGCCGTACAAACAATTTTGCCACAATATTTTCATATTTTATGTTTTTGTGTACTGGGTGAGCTATATCGTATCAAAAGTAATTAGTGTTTTTTAATATAATCGTATATACGTACATAGAAAAACGTCGCGACTTATGCGACCTCAATCTTATATCACAAAATAATCTAAATAAGAAATTTTCTTAACATAAAAATAAAAATTATAAAAATTTAACACGCGATATGATTTTTTATATTTATTCGCATTTTTTTTTTTTTTTTTTTTTTTGTAACACTATAGCAGCATAAGTAACAAAAACATGTAACAACTGGAAGTACATATACGGCGAAATGTACACGATTCAAACTTATTTGTAAAGTGGTTCATATGTAATTATTGTCCCTTTAATTTATTTGTGTGCAGATCAAACAATTTGACCTATAATACGAGTACTTGTTGGAACAATAAGAAAGAAATAATTATTAGGAAAGCCCTTATTACCCTCAAAGCCCCGTATGACCGACTTTAAAATGTTCTGTCATCATGCTTAAAATTACCTGTTGGCTGAATACTATCTTTTACACGCTTATCGTACACCCTCCCTCCAATTCTTTTTGATTAGTTGGTTGTTTATAGTTTAAAACTCTGATTTACTTAGATTAAAATTAACATAAGTTTGGTAAAATTATAATTAATTAATTCAGCCAATTCAAAATTATTTTGTTCCTATTTAAACTACTACCAATAAATTGGTTATTCACCTAATTCTAACTAAACATCAAAATCTTTCAAAAAATTTAATAATCAGTTCAACAATAACAACTTTGTTTAGGCAGAAAAAAGACGGTTAGCTCTCCAACAACTCAAATTTAAAAATGTTTAATATTCAAATATTTGATTCTCCTGATACTCAATGGCGTAACATAGCAACAGATTCCATTCTTAACGGAATTGGAGGCCCACGATAATTTACCAAGCATTCAAATATTACTTCAGGAAGATTAGATAGATGGTAGATCAGGTGAAGTATATTTTAAAATACAGGCTTACAATCCTTTTTCATTGCGTGGCGCTCTGGGCATGAAAGAATTTTTGAGAATTTTGTGTCCAACAGTGGGAAAATAGTAGATCAAATTTTCTAGTAGAAAAATGTTTGTTTTCTATTTTTTTCTATAATATTACAAAAAAAACTTATGATCGATAATCTTATTGCTTATACTACTGTACTAAATAGAACTCAAGTAACTTCATTTTAACATTAGTTGTAGGTTCTATTTGGAAAATTTGGGTAATTTTGAGGGTTATCTGAACTCATTGATTACTATTTTGTAGGCATAAAAACTTTGCCATTTATCGGTTTCATTTAAGTGTTCAGTATTGTACTACAATAAATTTTGCTACCAAAAAATTAAAAAAAAATCAGCTCTATCTGATTTAGGTGATATTTGCGACTAACTTTCGTGCAACCGCCGGAATTTCTCTTTTTGCGTGTTGTATTTGTCATTATCCATTTTAATGAATTATGATCTAAACCTAAAATTATTACGGTTACAGTTCAAAAATTTCGCCGAATCGAGTTGCTTTTCATTTGGCTGTCTTCTTATTTGATAAATTACATATACTTAACTGATATTTATCTTATACATAACCTTTTTATCTAAGTAAAGAATGGCTTCCCGTCCTGCAATATTGTTAGGTTTCATGCTAATGAAGTCCAAATGTTAGCGATTTTCGCAGAATGTTGTTGTTTTATTTATATGATTCCTTATTAGCTTAATCATATGAACTGAACATCTATTCGTACTCGTTTGGAGATGTCGGCTTGTGTAATAACGAGCAATATCGTTACAATTAAACCATATGGGGCAACCGTACATGATGATAGAAGACATTTTTGCTTTGATTAATTGAATGCTGAGGAGATTGGTTAGGTAGCAGAATTGGTCAATATTGATTCCCAAGCATTTTACTGAAGATTTTTATTCGATGCTAACGTTACTAATTTTTATCTTGATGTTATTTCGATTTCTCCGTGTATCAATATTTGCCTACTGCCATGGTCTTCCACAAGTGTGAAGAAAATTTATGGTAAAATTGATAGCCATTTGAAGATTTTTTGATATGCTGCTGATTTTTGTACCGGAAGTAAATATTACTATGTCATCAGCATAGTCAATGGTCTGGGTGTTATTATTGTTGATTTTTTCATTAGATATCAAATCTTGTGTAAAGTGATTAAACCGGATTGGAGCGATTATGAACCTTTGTTGTGATCCGTTGTAAACATTAGACATTCTGGTTGACGAGATGCTTCCGTTAGTGGTAATAAATGTCCAGTTATACAACATTTCTAACAGTTTACGTATTATATCCATATTGAATTTCCTTTTGCTTCATTTAAATATTAGACGCCCGTGCAAATTTTATGATGTGTTGTTGTGTGGAAATCCAAACTGGGTATCGGGTATTAGGTTGTTTGCCACTGTATAAGTTTATAAATCTTATTGTAAATTACTATCTCAAATAATTTGCCCAAATTCGACCAAATACTGATACCGAACTTCTGGCTACCGGACTCGGGAAAGTTCTATTGTTTAACAGATTATTAAAAATTGTGGAAATTTCTGCTAATATTGACTCGAGCAAATTTTATAAATAATCTCAATTGTACTGTTTGTGAAACATTCTACCCTATATTGTTCCAATGCTTTCTTTTGGGAGTATTTAATTTAGGGTTTTGTTGAATTATTTCAGTTATACTATAGATTGCCCAATTTCTAAATTCGTCACATTACTGTTATTTAGCGATATGTATATATGTTTGGTTTCGCTCGCGTAACCATTTCTGGTAAATTCTCAATTCTCTTCAACCGTTCTTTCCATGTTTCAGTATCTGTTGCATCTCCTTGTATTTCTACGGCATTTTGATAATTTTCGTAGAAATGCATAGGTGTTTCACCGGTGTGAAGTATTTCACACAAAGTGTAGCTACACAAATTAACGAAAAGTGTAGTGTCCTGAAAAAGTGTAGGCCTACATAAAAAAGTGTAAATAAAAAGTAGAACCAGGTATGGGACGATATTTCTATGAAGTGGACAGGTCAAGTATCCGAAACACTTTTTCTTATTAAAATAAAAAGGGTTGGGTATGTTCGACGCTATTTTGAAAATTGTGAAAATCACATAAAATGTCCAAACCTGATGCTACACTATGAACATTTACCAAAATCTCAGAGATGTTACCAGGTGTGGGCTTATATTTCCATAAAGTGGACAGGTCAAGCTATCCGAAACAATTTTTCTTATTAAAAGTTAGCGCTAAGTATAAAGTTAATCCAGCGATACTATTTTTTTCTAAATATTAAAGACACCATGAATTAATTATGAACACGGAGGCAGGGAAAATAACAAGAATAAGCCAAGCAACATTTACGAGTTATTGATTATATTTTGTGGTTGCACACCCACCGGGCACACGCATTCGGCAAAGACAAATCTCAAAAATTGGCTCAAATAAAGACTATAAAGTTTGTAAAGGGAATACATAGAGGAATTCCAATCAATCAGTGCCATTTTGATACAAGCCGTAGAACAAGGGGGTTTTTAGTTATTAATTACTACATATACGTCCTGATGGAGCAAATAAACCAACTGATTACTGGCAAACCAAACGTTTCGTTTCTCTTGGAAATGAAAGATGGTCACTATATAAACGGGCTCTCAGTCGTGAGTGAAATGGATCTCATTGGCTTGGGTGCTCCATATGAATGGTGAATAAACTAAGATCCCTATAAAGAGGCACTCCAGGGCGAATGATTGTATAATGGCTATAGACCAAAACGTTTCGGAGAGTACATGAAAAGTTGTCAATGCGAAATACATCGATTTGCTTATTTTCAAAAAATGTTTGCAAAAGCCCTCCGGCTCATATCAAAATATCAATTAGTGATTCAAATTCCCCTTTCGTATGCCCTTTCTAACCAATATAGTCATACGTAGCAACATCTCCACGATTTTGGTAAATGGTCATAGTGTAGCATCAGGTTTCGACAGTTTATGTGATTTTCACAATTTTCAAAATAGCGTCGAACATACCCAACCCATTTTTATTTTAATAAGAAAAATTGTTTCGGATAGCTTGACCTGTTCACTTCATATAAATATCGTCCCATACCTGGTTCTACTTTTTATTTACACTTTTTTATGTAGGCCTACACTTTTTCAGTACACTTACACTTTTCGTTAATTTGTGTAGCTACACTTTGTGTGAAATACTTCACACCGTACTCAGTACAACTCCAAAAATTTGTGATCACATATTTTCCAACATATTCTACGTCTTTCTAAGCTTAATTATCTCTTAAAAATTTATAATAATTAGTAAATTTGCGTGCGTAAGTAAGCATGCGCACTGGAAAAAAAATTGAGGTTTCTCATTCGGAAGGTTCTGGGTTAGAGTCACAAAGGAGACCTATCCGTCAAAATTTTAAATACAATTTAAATAATTGACCTTCTACAAAATCACGATAAATAGTCCTTCACTAGTTTTGAAATAATGCATGTTGATTTTGTTTATAAGCTCAAAAATATTTTCCTATACATATAATTATGACGTGACCGTTCAATTTTATCTAAACCTTACTATTTTCAAAATTTAGAAACTTGGACAATTTGATTAATGTTCGTTGATTTTAAATTTTTATTTGAGTTTATTCATTATGTAACCCAAATACTTTGTTTGAAGGTAACTTAGCACCAAAACACGTTTCATCAAAAAAAAAAAAATCAATCATTATATTTAATAAGGTAATTCATTATTTTGTTCTAAGAATCGAATTTTCCGAAATGTTATGTTGTGGAAAATTATTAAAGACAATACCTCTCTCGCACCCATCTCAAATCCAATTTTTAAACTTTAGTTGGCTTAATGATTTAAATTATTCATTTTTTTATTAATTAATCATTCAAATTGATATAATATTTATTGTTTAACAAAATTGATAGAATAGACTACTCCAATATTCTCAAGGTGTAGGTGGAAATTATTATACGGTTTTAATGATAAATTGTAAAAAAATATTATAAAAATGGTTTTCAAGCTTGGAGTTATTTATGTTTCACACATACGTAATTTCGTTTTGCCTAAATACACGTTTATCATAATAATAGTGGATATTATTGAATGAAACCTATTTTAAAATCCAATTAATCATAAAACAACAAAAATCTAATTAACAGGTTTCTTCTTACCTTGGGAATAAATCTAATCTAAAAATAAAACGGCTGCACGGATGAAATCAGTTAGAATTTTTTGGCGTGTCACAATCACCGCAATGTAATTAAAATAGGCCAGGTTTTTTTTTTTATTTGGTTAAATCTTACTCACCCTTCTGTTTAACCAGTTTAATTAAAATATTTGTTTTGTTGATGTAGACCTTTTTTAATTTATTCTACTATATCATGAAAATTATGTGATTTAAATAAACAAAATATAAACATATACGCTCATTGTACACTTCCACCAAATTCCAAAAAAAATAAAATAAAAATAATTTGACACCATCCCCTCACCACCTACACTAACCGTATGCATATCATAAACAATAATGTAAAAGAGCAAAAACTACTTGTTAAAATAACACCTCTCTCACATTCCATTGGAGTCGGAATATATAGCAACTGGCCAAACGGAATAGAACAATAAATATAATTCATATTCGTAACGTTTATTTTTTCCTTTTAACTTTTTTTGTTGTTAGTTTTGTTAGTTTTTATCTTTACATCAATTAAATTTGAATTAAAATGCAACTATGTAGGTCAAAATTTTATTGGTAGTGGTGATGGTTTTTTAATTTTTCCCATTTTTTATAAACCTTTATACGTGTATGAGTGTACTGAAAAAAAAAAAATCAATAGAAACGTGACTGTCGGTTATTATGAACTGTGTCCGAAATTGTATAAAATATATATTTTATTTTCACCCAATTTTCCTTTGTTTTCTTTATTTATTTCCTTTTTTTTTTTTTTTGATTTATAATTTCATATTAGCAGAGGTTTTTTGGAAAATTTTATTTTATTTGATTATGGTGCTGAAAAGGAAAAACATACCAATATGGTAAATTTTGGAAAATCATGCAAATACTCATTTCAAATCTTGAACTGTGTCAAAGTTTGTTGACTTTTGGTTGAAATTATATTAAAATTTGGCGTTTTTATTGTTAATTGGCTAGCTTAAGTTTAAGTAGTCGTGCATTTGGCAAATTTGATGTGAGAAAAAGTGAAAATAATTATTTTGAAAATAGTAATTGTATTATAATCGGACATATCGTGATTTATTCTTGGACACATCCCGCTCTGAGGGTGTAATAGATTCAGATTTAGCGGTGATTGGAAAATTTTATTCGAAGGCTCAGAATTTACAAAAAATTAGATATTTCGATTTAATATTAAAATTTAATTTTATTAAATTTTATTTGATCTTTAAAAAATTGACTTAATTATAGACAAACCGCTTTAAAATTTTTTCAAATTCATATTTGCTGGGTATTTATCATCATTTTCTCAGATTTCGACTTGCATCGATTTGCTAAATTTTTTGCGACTTTTCAAAAACTTACGAAATATCTTTTATACCGCCTAACAACAAACCGTTAAGTTTAAGCTTTTATTGAAATTTATTTTTTACTTTTCCCATTATCACTAAGTTTTCTTGTTTCTCGATGAATTATGTTACCAGGGTAGCGATTTTGGTCGCAATTTGAGGATTGAGTTGAGAATTACCGGAAGGCAATAGTATTGGTAAATTGTATTGGTGTCTAAAGAATAGAGAAAAACAGAGAATAAACATTTGAAAAATAAAAAAAACAATTCAGTGTTAGCTCATGCGTACGAAAGGAATGTTGTACATATTTTTATTTCCTGTAATTTTCTGTAAAATTTAAAACTAATAAAATGGTAAATTGAATAATGATTTAAAGATAAATCAAAATTAGCTAAAAATGGAAATTAAGTCAAAAAAATATTTATAAACTATAATTTTATTAATAATTTTAAATGATGAAAAGACATACGACGTACATCCTGCTTGCCCATCCCAAAATCACTAATTTACTTATATTTTTCACATTATCCCTCTTATTCGATGTTAAACAAAAAACTAAAAAATTGATGGGCGGTTTTTTTGTTTTTTGTTTAACATGATGCAAATAAGAGAGATAAAATGATACGAAAAAGAGGGATATAAAATATAATGTGGAAAATATAAGAAGTAAATTAGTTATTTTGGCTTAGTGTTAATTCAAACGCAGGAGAGGACGGATGTACGTCGTGTGTCTTTTCATCATTTAAAATTATTAATAAAATTATAGTTTATAAATATTTTTCTGACTTATTTTCCATTTTTAGCTAATTTTTGTTTATCTTTAAATCATAATTCAATTTACCATTTTATTAGTTTTAAATTTTACAGAAAATTACTGGAAATAAAAATATGTACAACATTCCTTTCGTACGCATGAGATAGCACTGAATTGTTTTTTTTTTTATTTTTCAAATGTTTATTCTCACTGACATAACTCAAAAAAAAAAAAAAAAGTTAAAAATATTATGAATGTGGCCGACGAAGAATGTATAGATTAACACGCCAATTCCCATAGTCGTGTCATTTCAGGCGACGTGACTTAAGTCACGTCACGTCGCATGAAAATTGATATTCTTGAAGTCGGTTCAAGAGCGACTGTAACTATAAAGATGTGGGCCAAATTATAAATAACACAAAATTACACAATTAAAACATTTTAAAAAAATATTCGGACGAAAATTTCACCCTTCTATTTTGCTGTAGTCGCCTGTCACTTACAAAATTCAAGTGATATCTGTCGCATAAAGTGACTTTAGGCGTAAACAAACGACTAGGAGAATCGGAAAATTGATGTGACGTGACTATCGTCATGAAAAATGACGTGATACGACTATGGGAATTGGGGTGTAAATACCATTTATTTATGCTGCTTTTTGGTTTTTATATTGAAGATCACGAGCAATTTTTTTGATTGCGTATATTGTTTTGGATTTTTGGTAACATAGTAAAATGAATGTCTCGTTTACAACAACAATAGATAGAAAAACATGAATTCCTCATGTTAAAAGATAGGGAAAAATAACTCAAGGCGAGCGGAAGCAACAAAAAATTTGAACCGATTTCACCCGCTTAGCTTATTTTTGATACTTATCATCATGAGAAAACACACTAATACAATAAAAATATTTGACGGCACACAATAGCAAAATGTATATTATACGTCGTGTACATATACAAAATTCTCAATCCTCAATCCTCATTTTGCGACCAAAATCAATACCCAGGACTCCAAAGCATCGACTCATTTAAAAAAATTCAAATTTAATTAAAAGCTTAGTTTGAAATTAATTTAATTTTAATTTCCCTTTTAAAAGATTCGCAAATCATTCATTCAAATACAAAAGCTTTTCGTTGAAACTTTCAAGATGTATAAAATATTTTGTAGGTAAGTAAGCTTTTTCATACAAAGATAAATTGTTTTAGAAAAAAGTCTTTCAGAAAATTCTGTTTTGAAACAGTTCAGTTCATAAATTTTTAATATTTTATAAATAAGTTTTTCAGTTAAGAAAGATAAGTTCTGTTCTCGACCAAAAAATTAGAAATGTTTAATTAATTAATTTAACGGCAAACGCTATCAGAAAATTTGAAAACTTCTATAATTTTTGTTCCATTTAAATTTCGGTTTTGAAAGATTTCAAATTCACAAGGTTTTCAATTGTGAAAGTTTAATTGTAAAGTTCAGTAACATGTAAGAAATATTTTGTATGTGAGATTTTCAGTTAAATTAATATTTGTTTTTATCCCTTCCAAAAAATTTAAATTTTATTTTAATTCAACGGAAAACTTTCTGAAAGTTAAAAGATTTCGGAAAGGCTAAACTATTCCTTGAATTTTCATTAAATTTTACTCATTTTAAAGAATTCCAATTCTCTTCTTACAACTTGTAAAAAATATTTTGTACGCCACAGTTAAAAAAAAATTAGTTTTTACTCATTTTAAAAAATTCTAATGTGATTTTTATTAACGGAAAAGCTCTCAGAAATGTAAAGCGTTCTTTCTTCTATAGGTGAGGTTTTCAGTTTAAAAAAATATTATTCTTCCCAAAAATTACAAATTTTAACATAATTTAACGGAAACGCTTTCAGAAAAAGTAAAAGCTTCTATACTTTATTCAATTTTAATTCCTCTTTAAAATGATTTCAAATTCAAAAGTTTTTCAAAACTGAAAGTTCAATTCTGAAGTGCTGAATTAAAAAGCTTTTGAATTAAATAATATTTGTTTTATTCAAAAAATTTTCAGAAAGTTATAAAACTTCCAGAAACATAATTACATTTTAAATTAACTTTCGAAAAACAAAATTGTATACTCATTTTTTCCAGTTCACAAATGTTTAATTAAACTTTCAACATGTAAGAAGGTCTTTATATGTAAGCTTTTCATTTTTTAAACGAACTAATTTATTGGGAAAGAAAATTAGTTTTTATTTCCTACAAAAAGTTCAACTTTTATTTAAATTTAACGGGTAAGATTCCAGGAAATGTTAAAGCTTTTTTTTAATTAAAATTATATTTGCATCTTTGCTCCTTCAAAAGATATAAATTGTATTTTAATTAAACGGAAAAACTTTTGAAAGCCAAAAAAATTATCAGTAAGGGGAAAAGCTTCCCTGATTTCTGATTTTAATTTAATTAATATGACATTATTATTATTATTAACCGGAGGGCCATGTGGGCGATAAGCCACCTCGCACCGCGACCTAAAAGATCTATTGTGCTGGACCCTACTTAATTATCCGTCCAGTCAATATTCAGGCTCTTAATGAATCTGACAATACTACTGGCCGGTACAAGATACATACTATCCGGGCTCATTGTTCTCCCTCCTAGATGTTGCAGTCTTTGCTGGAAAATGGCTGGGCAATGGCACAGAACATGTTCCGCTGATTCCGCTTCCAGACCGCAGAAGCGGCATGCATCTGTCGTACTTAGGCCCATCTTCTTAAGGTGATACCTTAAGGGGACATGACCTGTGAGGAAGCCAGTAAGCAGCCTCAACTCAGGTTTCCTAAGTTCAAGACACTCCTTAACCCTGACAGACGAAGGTGGACATATTAACAAACATTTTACTTTGGTATTATTAATTTGGCACAACATTCAAGTTTCCATCAATTCTAATTCTAATGGAAGCTTTTGCTAATTTTGCTTCGTGGAAAGCGTCTTACGATAAACAGCAAATTTTGGGAAATTATGGTAAGGAGTAAAGGTAGTACGCAATACCCTAACGTACTACCTCTACACCTAACCCTTATCTTAAAATTAAGAGAATTTCGGGATTTTTTTTTAAATTTGGCTGGACATAGCCAACATTTAGGTTGTTAATTCAAAAGCTCAATATTCAAAAAAATCTTAGTGATTTAATAAGTTTAATGGGCATCTTTTTCTACTTTCTACAAAATGTACTCCTAATTTAATAATATTTTTCTGTTTTTACAAAATTTCAGAAAATTTCGTAAATTTTCATTTGGTGACAGCGGAACCTGATGATTGAACCGAAATCGTTAAGTTTTTGTATTATCTCTCTAGAAATAAAAATAAAAATTCTCCACAGAAAAAAATGTAATATTTTATTCGTGTTATGATTGGCTGTAACAAGAAACCTGAAAAACAACAGTGCAACAACAAAGTTTAATTTTTTTTTTTATTGAATTTATATCTGTCATCGAAAATGAACTATGCATTATAAATTAATCGATGATTGGCGAGCATAGCGAGAACGTTTTGTCGACTTTTGGTTAGCATAACGAACAGGGGTCGGAGCTCCCTAGTATATGTAAGTAAAGTTGGAAACTATAATAAATACTACATAAGCAGAAGATATCTGATTTTTTTTTACATTTTACATTTTGCCCAATTAAACAACTACCAGAAGTTTACTGCGTTCGATATTTCATTTTTTCGATGACAAAAAATACTGGCTTTAACCGTTGTGTCTATACCCAAAAAATTATACACTATTCTATACCCGACCCACCCGGGTGGCCACATGTATTTTCTTGTTAATATCGAAAATGTTTGTATTTGCCAGTGTATTATTGCCTTTATTTATTTTAATATACTATTTTAAACGTTATAAAACAAAAAAAAAAAAAAAAAAAAATGGGGAATCCCCGGTTAATGCTAGTAAAACAAAACAGAAAAGAATCGTTTAGGTGAGCTGAGGAAATTAGAGTAGGTGTGGTATTCAAATGGAAAGGTTGATTGCGGAAGTGATTTTTTTTGTAAATAAATATATATGTGAGTGATAAAATGGCGGACCACAGAGACATTTCAAATGCTGAGTTTAGACGGTAAGATTTATTATTTGGATGATCCGTTCGGTTTTTTTACATTTATATACACATTTTTGCCCTAGTTTGTCGTATGAAGATCAACAAGCATACCTAAATCGTTTATTAGAGGAATGTGACGATGACGAAGAAGTGCTTGATTTTGTTGACGACGGCTCAGAAGATGAGTGGCTTCCTACAGCAGCGGATAGAAACGTGGAAGATTCAGACATAGAGGACGTTTATGAAGATCATGAAGTCCAAATTGAAGTGTCTGATGAAGAAATTTTCAGCGATAGTGAAGTTGAAGACGGAGGAGAAACTGGAAGTGCAAATTGTAATAATTCGCCTTATCTAAAAGGAAAAGATGGATCGATATGGAGACAAAATCCTCCTCAAAGGCAAACATTGAGACACAATATTCTCAGGAGTCAACGAAGTGGGCCATCGCGATCGACCGAAATGTTATCTGTAAGAGATACCTTCAAGTGTATATTTACGGACGTCATGTGTGAAATAATCATTAGACACACAAACAGGAAGGCCAATGAAGTATACACAGAACACAATATTCTAAATCGGGATAAACCGCAGAAAATCTGGAAATTATTGACATTTCAGTATTCAGTATTCTGTATTCTGTATTCTGTATTCTGTATTCTGTATTCTGTATTCTGTATTCTGTATTCTGTATTCTGTATTCAGTATTCTGTATTCTGTATTCTGTACCTATTCTGTATTCTGTATTCTGTATTCTGTATTCTGTATTCTGTATTCAGTATTCTGTATTCAGTATTCAGTATTCTGTATTCTGTATTCTGTATTCTGTATTCTGTATTCAGTATTCAGTATTCAGTATTCAGTATTCAGTATTCTGTATTCAGTATTCAGTATTCAGTATTCAGTATTCAGTATTCAGTATTCAGTATTCTGTATTCTGTATTCTGTATTCAGTATTCAGTATTCTGTATTCTGTATTTTGTATTCAGTATTCTGTATTCAGTATTCTGTATTCAGTATTCAGTATTCAGTATTCAGTATTCAGTATTCAGTATTCAGTATTCTGTATTCTGTATTCTGTATTCAGTATTCAGTATTCTGTATTCTGTATTTTGTATTCAGTATTCTGTATTCAGTATTCAGTATTCAGTATTCAGTATTCAGTATTCAGTATTCAGTATTCAGTATTTAGTATTCTGTATTCCGTATTCAGTATTCAGTATTCAGTATTCAGTATTCAGTATTCAGTATAAAAAAAAATTTTTGGTGTAGGACGAACAAGATTCACCCAGTATATGCCGTCCAAACCGGCAAAATATGGGATCAAAGTATGGTGGGTTTGCGATGCTGCTAACTCTTACCCAATAACGGGGCAGATATATACGGGTAAGCAACCATCAGGCAGGGAAATCAATCAAGGAGAGCGGGTTGTCAAGGACCTATGCGCCCGTTTCAAAGGGTCTGGGAGAAATATAGTAACTGACAATTGTTTTACAACATTGCCACTTGCTCGTTTATTGATCTCTTGGGACTTATCAATAGTCGGGACATTAAAAAAAAATAAACCCTATGTTCCAAAAGAAATGTTGCCGTCCAGATCTCGGGAAATTTATTCGTCAATTTTTGGATTCAGCGATGATAATATTACACTTTGTTCGTATGTCCCCAAAAAAAATAAGAGTGTATTATTATTATCTACGCAGCATTATACGGATTCAGTAATTGGAGACAAAAAAAAACCGGAAATCATTCATTATTACAATGGAAAAAAAGGTGGAGTAGATAATATGGACAAACTGGTCACTCATTATACAACCAAACGAAGGACGAAAAGATGGCCTGTAGCATTTTTTTACAATATAATTGATGTAGCTTGCGTCGCGGCTTACAAAATTTACATAGAAAATAACCCGGCTAGATCAAACAAAACACACAATCGTCGAGAATTCTTGAAAGATCTTGTGCTTCAATTAGCTCTACCGCATGTGTCAGATCGATCAACCATACCAAATGTATATAGAAATTTTAATTCACGTTCAGGGATAGAATGCATACTTGGCAAACCGCTCTATGTACCAATAAACCAGGAATTGACAACGTCTGGAGTACCTAATGTGTTACGCAACAACGATGGCCGAATTCCTCAAGTTGGCAAATGCTGGATTTGTTTGTCTTCCGATCCCAAAAAACGACGAAATTCACGGAAATCCTTTAGTATCTGTAGAAGACCAGTATGTGTAGAACATACGAACACTCAAATAAAGTGTTCTAAGTGTTAATAGTTTTATTTTTTTTTGTAAATTTTTACCAAATTGAATTTCTTATTTTGTAAACATATTTTTAATAACCAACTGAATTATTTATGTGATAATTTTTGAATTTTTCTGTGATGAAATGTTGATTTAAACAATAAAATGTTATACAAATAGCATATTCAGTGTTTTTTTTAAATGGCCACCCGGGTGGCCGGGTATAGACTACAAGAGTAATAATATTGGTAAACGAATAATTTAGTTCAGCAATAACTTTTAGTTAACTTCTGTTCAAAGATCAATAAAAAATAAGTAGTTCTTGGATGTCAAGGAGTAGGGATAGTCTAACTGTGAAATTGAAAAAGTTACGAGCATTTTAAATCGAAATGGCCACCCGGGTGCCCGGGTATAGACACAAGGGTTAAGTTGCACAAGTAATAAAATACTTTTCGAACTAGAGGTATATTTAAGACAAAATTAATAGATTAGCGTGAAATATGAAATTTAAATTTCTAAATTTACCTGGCAAATAATATTGTCAATATTTCCAAAAAAAAAAATTAATCTAGAAGGCTTTTAAATATAAATTCCTTGTGTGACATTCTATTGACTGTTAGGGTGGTTTCGATTGAGAAAGAAATGGATCATCTGTCACAAAAGATAATTGATATTAATTCTGATTTTGTATTTGTATTTTTTTGTTTGTATTATTCGAATGAGCACTGAGTAAAGAATTATATCATATAAGCATTAAGCTACTTCTGGATAACGCATCATTAACACGGGGTTAGGTGATATGACCGATTGTAATCTTGTTAATGTCAACAGCTGGTTGAAATGTTCAATGACACAGTTATTGAAAATGAATACAATTATCTGAAATTCCGATCAACCTTGAATAGTTGGATATTTTTATGAAATACAATAGGATAAATTACGAACTACATAAATGAAAATCGAGACGAGTAAAATTGTATTATTCAATATTTATTTAAGTTGATGTCATTTGCCGTTATATTAGTAGTTCTAGTGAAACGGAAATTCTTAAATTTCACGATTTAACTATCTTTTAAAATATAAATCATACAAATATGAATCTGCACCGTATACGAAATAAACTCAATCCGGGTGGTCGTCCACCATTCAAAATCACTTTTTACATAATTTATATCATAAATTAAAATTTAAATATCCATTAAAAATGGCAATTATTACAGCATGGTTATTTCATTAAAAAAAAACTCATATATTGTCCGTCACACTGTTATTATTTATACTCGGATTCATTTTTTTTTTTTTTTTGAAACTATCTTACTAGAATTTTATGACAAAAATTGTAATAAAATGTTGCTATTGAATTATGATTTCCACTTAGTTTTCGAAGGAAAAGGAATAAAATAAATGTTTACGATTATTTAGCCACGATACAATAATATTTTAGCTGGTGAAACCAACAATAATGCGCTTACCACAATGTTGCTGCGCTTTATCTAACATGTTTTATTATAATTATTTGTGTGAATATTTAATTACATTTTTAGCATCTTAATGTCTATTAAACAATTTTATATTTGTGCACAATTCATAATTTTCAATATATTTTATTTTGTATACATATAACATATATTATTTTTGATGTGATTGGATGATTGATGATATGCGATTTTATTGTACGATTATGTATGTAGGTACGTACATAAATTATGAATCATAAAATGTAAAGAATGAAAATTGAAAATCGAATTTTTACTAAGAAAAAATCTTACTCGTGTATAAAAATTAATGGTTGTTTAATAATTTTTAATGAATTACGTCAAATGCTAATTGACAGTAATGAATAATATAGGAAATAAATTATTTCAACCGATATCGATTCGCATTTAATTATTCACAACACTGATGAAGATAATCAGATATTTATATTTCATAACGATGTGTTAGTTTCATCAAAGGATATTTTGGATTATCGTCTATTTGATATCCATTAGGGAAATTGAATTTCTTTACGATCGATTGTTTTTATATAAATTACAACCACTATTTAGCTATTGAATCAATTAATTCCTATGAAGGGAAAGCGTTCAATGTACGTACATCGTATATAGCCGGAGGAAAGATTTGTTCTCTTTCTATTACACAAAAATGTAAAAGCCAATTTAAACCTAAATTTATGAAACTTTCCACAAAAAACAAAGTTGTTGCATTGCGCTGTAATAAAAATGTAATATTTATTTTCCATAATTTCTGTTTTATTTATGTGCAATATCCATCTGCCACACAATATACAATTACATACATACAAATTATTTATGATAAAAATATTATTTTATATTATTTTAACGGACAGTTAAATTACTCCATTCGATTTAATTTGTACTGTTAGATAGATTACCTAAATAGGCCAAGTAGCCTATTCTCATATTTACATATATGGATGCCTAACATTTTATAATAAATTGGATGAGACTAAAAAAATTAAATAATTTTAGAAAGTCAAAGGATTTACATATTATCTCAAAATCATTAATTGAAACATAATTCGAATAAACCGAAGCGATTTTCTTTAACTATATAATTGATAGATTTTATTGTATTCGGAAAATGTTTATTAAACTAAAATAATTATTTATTTTATTTGATTAACTTCCTTTTAGTGTAACTTTTTTATAATTAAATAAAAACCGTTGTTTCGAGTTAATATGCATGTCATAAATTGCCACCGCAATTTTGATTGATTGATTGATTCCGATGTACGATCAAGAATTAAGCAAGTTTCCCGTATTATAAATGCGAATACCACACCACTATACCCATGTTGCAACACGACACCAAAACTCGCCCTTACCAAGGAAATTTGTACCATCATACTCCACTTTTCATGAAGCCAACATAGCAATATTTCACCCCGTAACGGAAGGCGCCACATCGATAACCACATAAGTCTAATAGTAGTGATATCCGCCCCTGGCCAGGCCGCCGTCGTACACCTTTTTACATATAACAAAATCGAGGAATGGGAAAGGAATGTTAGCAACAAAGACTCAACCCGGTTCCAGACACCTAAGTAGTTGATAGTTAGTAAATTTGTCAGTAATATATTTTTAGTAATTTATTTAGCACAAGACAATACAATTTAAAGTTCATCTACTGCTCCAACTCCTGTAAGGTTGTTTCAGGTTCTTCAAGACATTCCTAAATTTAAAATATGCATTAATTGCATGCATTGCATAATTCTTTATAATAATTATTTTAAAATTAATTAAGTATAAATTTGATTCTCTGAAATAAATTCTAGATCAATCCCTATGTACCACAAATAAATAACCATTAATAGTTTGACAATCATTCAACCAACTACCATCTGGCCACCGTGCTGTCATCACAGCCATTGCCATCTTAGTCGAGTTTCTCAGGAGTGTTCTAAAACTAAAACCATTTTAACTAACCAATATGAATACTAATACCAAAACTATCATTAACAATTATACCAACAAGTATGAACATTAAACCCCAGTACGAACACCAATACCAACACCCGCTTCAATACCAATACCAACCTCAACCACAATATTAAGCCATATGAATAATTCAACATCAACAATAAAATTCTACGGGAATGTTAAAAAATTACAAACTGCCAAGCTACAATTCAAATTCACAGCACCTACTTCATCAGCCACCGCTCTCCTGTAGACAGTCAATCAATGGTTCACCCACTACAACTAGATTCAAAAATAAAAGCTGAAAAAATATATATTTTATATACTTAACCATACTATCAAAAATTCAACTAATCGGCAATTTCCTAAAAATCTTGCAAAAGGACATTAATAATGCTGAAATTACCCACTTATTTACTCAGTTAATGATGTTTAAATTAATTATTATATACTACGCAAAAGGTCTAGAACATCAATCGTTCAGTCAAGCACCACATGCACCCATATACGACACTCACCAACAAGACCCAAACAGAGTCTCCCAGGTTACTCTGAAAACCAAACCTCTTCACCACCCAATCAACAGCAACCAACCCATATAAATTAGTTAGTAATAAATAAAAAATAAAATAAAATAGATATCACAAGCCAATACAACCTCCACGCCATACAGCTGCTGTATGCTTGGCATTTCTGGGGGTTGAGCGAGAATTCACCAACACCTCTGCAGCTCGGAGAGAATCTAACAATCACACACAATCCAGTATAGTTCATAACAACCACACCATCAGACAAAATACTTGAACAAACCATGACACTTTGATATTATTAAATTCAACAACCCAAAAGTGCTGAAACGTTCTCATCAACACCCCAAACATTCTTGCAATGCAACATAGTACACAATATCACACAAAAGGAAACTTCCCCTATCCCAGACAACGCGCGACGCCGCGTGCCCCAATCTACCATATATATACAAATTACAATTTAACACCAACAAAGTGATTGATTTCAGCAGAAGACATTTAAAAAAATTTTGTGGTTTTCAGAGGCTTTGAAATTTTGATAAATTCCAGTAAGCTTTATAAACAATAATGGAAAGCGAGAATTGGGCCACAATCCTCATAAAAGCACTAGGATTGCCTTTATTTTGGAAGTTCTGTTTCACTTTGGTTATGTTAAATTATTACCTTATGCCAAAATCTTTCTTAGTATTTTAATCGGTTAGACTTTCTTAGTTCGGTTCACTTTTCCTACCGTTGTGAAGTAAAAGTGAAAACAAATAGCATAAAATTTATGTCTTGACTTTTGATAAAATATAAAATATAAATTTTATCAACCCATTTCATTTACCAAAATTGTTTTCAGTCCATGCCAAAAACAATAACAAAACGGTTGCGCTCGATCCCGTTACATATAGTAAACGAAAAACTTTGCATACAAATAGGGCCGCATTTAAATGTGTTTGTTTGTATACGGACAAAAGCAACGGAAATTTATCAGCAATACAAAATTAAATATTTATTTACACACTCATCAATTGCAAATATACATCCAACGGTACAATAATCAACATAATTAATAATTATTTCCACTACCACATACAAGCGCATATGGCGTGGGATTACCTGGCTATAACGATTCCTGAGTGGTACAGTTATGTTAATTTTAACACGAGAATCTTGTCTCATGTGTCAAATGTTCAAAAAACACTAAATTAACACAATTTTGTTAATTGATTGGCACAACACATAAAAAAAAAACACTGTAAACGAATTAATTCACTATTTTATTCTATAAATATCACTATTTTGTACACAAAAACTAGAACACTTTTTTTTTTACAAAAAGCACAAAATATTTTCAGAAAACATTTTCACCAATCCCAAAAAATAAAAAAAAGATAATAAAATTAAATTAAATTAAATTTTTGAAGAGGATAGAAAATAACACGTCTATCCTCTTCGACGAATTCTCCTCTTCAAATAAAATTGCCACCGCAAATGCAATTGGAATGCCAAATGTTTCATCCTTCGTCATATTTTGTAAACAATTACTTTCAACGCAGTTTTATAATCAATTGTTAATTAGTTTAGTGAAAATACCACTGTTAATAAAATATGTTTTTTAAAAATAAATTTAAGAATAAAACTTACCTTACATCAATTGTCCATGCTCTTACGACGGTGGCGCCTCTAGCGGCGCTTTAAAGGCGAATACTATTCGTTGTTCTATTTTCTTGCTGAATGTAGTGCTTTTTATACTGAATGCTTTGCGTTGAAATTTTTAACATTTTCGGGATTGTCTAAAAACAAATCTGGTATATATATAAACAGCTACTACATTCTATATTCCCGACATGTTTGCTGAACACTGCTGCTAAGCCTACTAGAATTTTTAAAACCTCTTGGACGAAGTTGTTTGTGTGATGTATTTCATTATTTTTGAGTTAAATCTTTAGTTTCTCGTTTACCAAAAAATTTTGATTATTGCGCAAACTGTAAATAAAATCAAAATTTATATAAACGGTGAAACCGAAGTTTTGGCCAAAATTCTTATTCCTAACCTGAAAATGATGTATGGAGTATAAAATTATAAATTCCAACTAAATTGATCCCATTTTAAATCGACAGGATTTTTTGTTGGGTCTTATACGTACATGAAGTCAAATTAAACTGACTACAAAATCAGCAATTTAATTAATTCTTAGGCGCTAGAATCGCACGTTCACAATGCTATTGATGATTTCTATAGTTGTTAAATTTAAGTGAAAGAGAAATTTGAAGTCTCCAAGGGACAGCAGTTGTTCGCAAATTTGTGAGCTATTCAAGTAGTAGCCCAGTTAATTAACTATCATATTGTTCGCGAGTGTAAGTTTTTTAACATGTTTCCAAATCTATTATGCTTTTGGGCCAGTATTAAGTTTGCCGGCAACCGGTAATGTTTGTCTGAAATCACCTGCTGTAATGACAACAGGTCTCCCCTTAATAGATTATTTGCTCTTATATATTTCATTGTCCGGTCAAGAGTTTCAAGCGCTTTCTTATGAGCCATGGTGCACTCGTCCCAAATAATGATTTACAGGTTTTTAATACTTTACTAAGAGTATAAGCTCAACTTAAAGCACTGCCAGCACAGCCGTCATATCCCTGAACGCTCGCATCTCGTTCCCTTTTAAAGATGAAATCATAAATGCATCTTCTTGGTACAAAACAAAGATGGCTGTCAATGTGGTGTTCGGTGGTTGAGCAGCTCTTTCTTGACCGTTATCAGTTGTGAAATAAACTCTTTGTCCATTTTCTAAATGAGTTGGATATCGTTCATGAATCGAAAAATTTAGTATTCGCCAAACTGCTTCCTTACTACTTATTTACCTTCCCATCTGGTATTGTTTGAGAAGCTGCCAGAGAATATGGTTATATGGTCCAGTTCTTACCATTAATCGATATGCATAGAAGTACATTACTGATATTTCCACCTCAATCTCTAATTGCATTTTTTTTTTTTTAAATTTAAATAAATAATTAAAAACAAATAAAATTATTCCAGAATTCAACCTAAAAATCATTTCAGAATCCCATTTCGATGGAAAATTTGAAATTGGGCCATAGTCCTAAATGCAAAAAAAAAAATAAAAATTTGTCATTATCCTATTTACATCCTCCTATTTCAATCGCTCACTATGACTTTCATCATTATAATTTAAGAAATAGCCAAACTCTTTAATAATTGGTCACACTCCATTCATTTTAGAATCCAACATTTCATCATTATCGGTTAAGAAATAGCCAAGCTCTACATGATTGATCATTACTCCAGAGCTGCGTCTAAAAATCATTTTAGAGTCCCATTTCCATCATACATGTTAAATTTCATCACATTACTTGAAAATAGCAATAGCCTATACTTACGTGTTATGCAGAAGATACTGAAAACTAAACAGCAGAAAAAAATTTTATATAAAACCGACGGCTGAACTACGGCTTGAATTGCATTCAAGACAAAGAAACAAACAGAATTTTAGTTTTACTTTCTTTTACTCTAGTAAAATAAAGTATAGTAATCATGAAAATTTTGAACCTTGAGATTTTTAGAGATTTATTTGTTTTGAGGTCCCCTGAGTCCGAAAAAGTGGGTTTCGAAATGGTGTCTGTCTGTCTGTCTATCAGTCTGTCAGTCTGTCAGTCTGTCAGTCTGTCAGTCTGTCAGTCTGTCAGTCTGTCAGTCTGTCAGTCTGTCAGTCTGTCAGTCTGTCAGTCTGTCAGTCTGTCAGTCTGTCAGTCTGTCAGTCTGTCAGTCTGTCAGTCTGTCAGTCTGTCAGTCTGTCAGTCTGTCAGTCTGTCTGTGTCCTCTCTACAGCCCAGATGGTTTAATCAATCGAACTGAAACTTCAGATTTAAGCTTTTTTGATAAATTGGGAGGTCCCAGTGAATTTTACTCCAAATCGGCTAACCGGAAGTGGCCACTCCCTTGGTCCAGAAAAGTTGTTTTGCAAATATCTTAAAAAGTATAAGGTTTACATAAAACTACTTAATACAAAATGTTTCCAAAAATTAAAAACAAATAAAATACAAAATAAAAAATTGGATTAGAGTTTTTTAACTAGGTAATTAAGGGACCTATTCCATGTGCTAGCGAAACCTTTATCATCATTGTTGAGTGCGATTTCCAAAAAATAATTTCGTAGAACTTTTATTAAACGAACGATCCGTATGGATTAGGGTTTTCTAACTAGGTAATTGAGCAACCTATTCTATGTGCTAGACAAACATTTGTCATCATTGTTGGCAATAACCGATATTGGCCCTTGGGAGTTGAGTGCGATTTCCAAAAAATAATTTTGCAGAACTTTTACTAAACGAACGATCCGTATGGATTAGGGTTTTTTAACTAGGTAATTAAGGGACCTATTCCATGTGCTAGGGAAACCTTTGTCATCATTGTTGAGTGTGATTTCCAAAAAATAATTTCGTAGAACTTTTATTAAACGAACGATCCGTATGGATTAGGGTTTTTTAACTAGGTAATTAAGGGACCTATTCCATGTGCTAGCGAAACCTTTGTCATCATTGTTGGCAATGGATGATATTGGCCCTTGGGAGTTGAGTGCGATTTCCAAATAATAATCTTCGTAGAACTTTTACTAAACGAACGATTCGTATGGATTAGGGTTTTCTAACTAGGTAACTAAGGGACCTATTACATGTGCTAGCGAAACCTTTGTCATCATTGTTGACAATGGCCGATATTGGCCCTTGGGAGTTGAGTGCGATTTCCAAAAAATAATTTTGCAGAACTTTTACTAAACGAACGATCCGTATGGATTAGGGTTTTTTAACTAGGTAATTAAGGGACCTATTCCATGTGCCTTTGTCATCATTGTTGAGTGTGATTTCCAAAAAATAATTTCGTAGAACTTTTATTAAACGAACGATCCGTATGGATTAGGGTTTTTTAACTAGGTAATTAAGGGACCTATTCCATGTGCTAGCGAAACCTTTGTCATCATTGTTGGCAATGGATGATATTGGCCCTTGGGAGTTGAGTGCGATTTCCAAAAAATAATCTTCGTAGAACTTTTACTAAACGAACGATTCGTATGGATTAGAGTTTTCTAACTAGGTAATTAAGGGGCCTATTATATGTGCTAGCGAAACCTTTGTCATCATTGTTGGCAATGGCCGATATTGGTCCTTGGGAGTTGAGTGCGATTTCCAAAAAATAATTTTGCATAACTTTTACTAAACGAACGATCCGTATGGATTAGGGTTTTTTACTTTCTTTTACTCTAGTAAAATAAAGTATAGAAATCATGAAAATTTTGGACCTTGAGATTTTTAGAGATTTATTTGTTTTGTGGTCCCCTGAGTCCGAAAAAGTGGGTTTCGAAATGGTGTCTGTCTGTCAGTCTGTCAGTCTGTCAGTCTGTCAGTCTGTCAGTCTGTCAGTCTGTCAGTCTGTCAGTCTGTCAGTCTGTCAGTCTGTCAGTCTGTCAGTCTGTCAGTCTGTCAGTCTGTCAGTCTGTCAGTCTGTCAGTCTGTCAGTCTGTCAGTCTGTCAGTCTGTCAGTCTGTCAGTCTGTCGGTCTGTCTATGTCCTCTCTACAGCCCATATGGTTTAATCAATCGAATTGAAACTTCAGATTTAAGCTTTTTTGATAAATTGGGAGGTTTCAGTGAATTTCACTCAAAATCGGCTAACCGGAAGTGGCCACTCCCTTGGTCCAGAAAATTTGTTTTGCAAATATCTTAAAAAGTATAAGGTTTACAAAAAACTATTTAATACAAAATGTTTCCAAAAATTAAAAACAAATAAAAATAAAAAATTAAAAAAAAAAAAATTAAGAAAAAAATAAAATTTCTCAAAATTCTCTGTTCGTAAAAGAAAGTCGTGTGTTGGCCACACCTCAATTTTTTTATATACAGATAGGTATAGTTGATTGTTGCTAATAAAAATATAGTGGGGTCTTCCGGCACTTTACTTTCTGATTTTTTTAGGGATTTTTATTTTCGAGAACACGATTCCCAAATTACTTAAGTCTTGAATCATATAAGTATCATATAACATACAGATTTGAGAAATGATTTTGCTAATAAAACTGCATCTCAATAGATTTTGTCAGGCACTGATTACAGCGATATGCAGAAAAACTCAGGCAAACTAAGTGTAGCGGTATTAAGTATCGAAACCAGTTACTCTTAAAACGGGTTGCCATGCTTCCTAGTTACCTCGTGGCACCTAATGTCTGTAATTCACGGTTTACATGACGAGAGCTGACAAATTTTAGAGTTGTATGTGTGGAACTGTCTCACTTAAGTCTTTATTCATTTTAGTTAAAAAGGCAGATAATTTCAATATTAAACTTTATTAAAGAAATATTTAACTTCTGAAGCATCCCTGCAAATGTTCTAAGGTAGTCAGAAGAAATGACTTCAAAAATCCTCAGCAGTATATACTGCTTATGTTTAAAGCTTCTGTATCTTAAAATTTGTTAATAAGCAGTCAAAAGATCGCTTCCAAATTTACTGGTAAATATACCTTTGACTTGTTCGTAAGTTAACCCTTTATATCGAACAATAATAGTTATTCTCTTGTCTAAAGTTAACATTATGTCTAAAAAAACAAATGTAGTTACGTTTTCATTAAAATCGACTAATTTAGAAATGATACATCGCTGTTAATTAATATTAGAATCCAGTTTTCATCTAAGTACGACCATACTAAGTTTGTAATGGTTCTTGCCTGGCCAAGACCATTGGTGGACTTCAGCTGAAGGTAGTCATGTTTTCAAATCGAATTTGAAAGCTGCACTTCAAGCCAACTTATGTAGAGTCGATCTTCTACAACTTTCAATTACAATACCAAAGTTTTGTGAAATTAAGGATTCTATTTAGTTTTACAATTATCAAAGGATGTAAATGCTCAAAGCTTCAAATACGTGCACCGCTCACACAATTGACAATAATATAATTTATTCTATAGAATTCCTGGCATTTACTTTCTCGGCAAATAATTAAAAATATTTTAAAAATTGTGCGTTCCAACTCAACCTTAAATGTTAAAATAAAATGTTTATTTATTTAACAAAATAATACTTTGTTTAACGAAACGAAAAATTAAAAAAAAAAAAATTTAATTTATGTTTTCTCGGCTAAAAACATAATTTAATTATTTTTTTTATTTCATTCACAAATCAAAAATTTAATATTTTTACATTTTTTTTTTTTTTTTATTACATACAACTTTGTTTAATTCATTGATTTGCATGACACTTAATCACGAGAACACGACACATGAATCTCGCGCGCTTATATTTTACATATTTGTTGTATAATCAAAAATTAAAAAGTTTTGTGTGTCATAAATAAATACGTAAACTCTCATATGATGTAATTGGTATTCATTATCCTCCACGAAGGGCAAAAGTCGGTATAAAATACATGCTAAATAGTAATTCATTTCGATTGACTTAATTGTGTGATGGATTGCCAAAAAAAACATAAAAATAAAAATCACTAACAAATAAAATAAATTAACCTCGATTAAAAAATCTAAACTGTTTTTTACCTTCGTGTCTGCAAACCAAATTAATTCCTTCATTATAATGACAACATTAACGTGATATGAAACACCGTTAAAAAGTAACTTTGAGTTCATTAAACCAAAACATAACGACATTTTTTTGTTCATACTTTTCCAGGATTGGCGACTTAGATCGCGTGCAGTATGTGCTATAGAAGACGCGTTACGGGACAGTGATAATTTAGCTAAAGTGCAGCCATGTCTAGATTCTCTATTTAAAACGTTACTATCATCAGAAAAACATGCCGATGTTTTGGACGATAAACGTCGAATTATCATAAATTTGATATCTCGCCTGCCGCTAGATAATCTTGAAAATCGTGTCAGCCAAATTGTAACTGGTTTATGCCGTCATGGGGGCGCCGGAAGTAATCGTGTTGCCAAAACATTAATGCAACGTCTTCCACCCGCAGCTATTGTATTACGTCTATTATCGGATGAATTTGTGCATGCAAGAAGCGCTCGGGTAAGTGACCTTAACCTTACGCCGATTTACATACATAAATAAATGCATTCTCTAATCCTATTCGTTGTTTGTTTTCTAGTTTCGCGAAAATGCATTACAAATGGTATTATATGCCCTGATGACATTTCCCAGTACATACTTTGACATATCAACATGTGTGAGGCGTGCAACAAAAGCGGCAATCGATCGAAAGAAACGAGTTAGACAGGTAATTATAGTCTATAAATTTTATAAAATTCTAAATTCAACCTAAAAATTATGCTAATTAGAACATAGTATAGCTGTATGTGAATAATTTGAAGGTTTTTTTAGTGTAACACAACATTAACAAAACGGTTTATCATATTTTTAGGCGGCCTTGGATGTACTAGCCGTATTAGGACAAATAAGCTCACCGAAAACAGTAATTGATGTTGTAAATTCGGTGGTGGAACATCGACAAGATGGTGAACATTTACTGGCTGCGGTTAAAGCACGTTTATCACGGAAACAACTACCTATAGTTGGAAGTGATGGGAGTGTACAATATACCTTACGAATTCCATCACCTCAGGGTAATATGCCAACACATGTTTTTGGTGCTGATGTCGAATGGATTATTGCCGGAAGTGGTTCTGTCTCACCGACTTCATTAACAAAACGAACGATGAATTTGAATCATACATCACAAGTTGCGCAACCAACCGCGACCGATACCAATAGATATCTCGAATATAGTAATTTTAATAGGTAATAATTACTAATTTGACGATTGAATGTTGATTATTATCATTATGCCTAGCTACAACACGTATACGAAAAATATTTACCCTAAAAAATATCTTAACTTACACGCGTGCTTGGACGTTAACACAATATGTTTTAATTGATTTTAATCGAGTTCCTGAGGGAAATCTGATTAATGTATAAAGTGATTATATAATCGAAGCCGGTGTGCTTCGCCACTCCATCTTACCCTCAGAAAATATCAAAATTGAATTCAAACATTTATAATGTATCCATTATTAATAGTAATTAGACAATACGCCGATTCCAAATAAATTTCTAATAATTATGATGACCTAGTTCCCCCCAAAGTGGGAAATTTTGTAACTATTATGATGAGAAGACAATCAGTTATATTAAGTAAATATAGACTCAGTCACCCCTCCAAATTTATATATTTCCCTATTTCATATTTCGATTGAATTAGGTCACCTAAATAAAAAATTTATTATTGTAACAGTATAAATATGAAACTAACTATTATTATGTTTGCAGTAGTAACAATATAATAAATACATCAAATCGATTTGGACGCCGGGCACCCCATGAAATGTTAGCAATTGGGGTGGGTGTTAAAAATATTGACGATAAAGACGCATTTTCGAGTGGGAATTGGAGGAAATTTACGGATCACCAAGCGGTAAGTGTTGTAGTTTGTGCTTTTTTCAAATTTTTTAACGAACGATAAGCGGCAGCTTATAACAATGAAACTGCTGAAAGTAAAATCAAATTATCAAAACATAATTGTTTAAATTAATTGGAAATAATTGAAATTTTCCATGAAATAGTTTTGTATACACTTGTACAAGTTCAAGGACATAATGGCGCAATGATATTCCACTAAATAGCAAATTTGATTTGTTCTTTATGAAGGATAATTAATTGAATTTGTATAAATGGTGGCGCCAGTACTAAAGACGCCAATTATATTCGTTAATTGCTTTGGTCATAATATACCTAAGCCTCTAAACGAAATCGATAAAGGCCACCATAAAATATAAATGAAACTTTCACATTCCAAATCCTATTTATGTACAATACTCGCACATATTTTATTTACATTGTGTTGCTATAAAACATATTTGCTATACCAAACCAACAACAAATTCTAAAATGGAAATTAAATCGATTATGCAATTTACTATTTTCCACACGAAAAATAAGCCAAACTAAGAAATTTTCCAATAAAAAAATGTAAACTAAATGTTTATTGTGTTTGCCGCACTGGGTAAAGCGAGAGAGACTAAAATTTCGTTTAAAACTTTTTCAATATTGTTGTTACAAATAGCTAGTAATAATTTTTTTTAGTTTCATGCAAGTTGCTCAATCGTTGACATCGATTTAATTAATAAAATTTAATTTAATTTCTTGTCTTGTGTATAGTAAAGTGTTTTTAATTATTATTTGGGTCAAAATGATTTTATGCCGGATAATAGGAGTGATCCCGATCAGTTATAAAAAAAATTCGGTAAATTGACTAAAAAAAATTTTTTTTTTTGGTTTTTGTTAGTAAATTAGGGTTAAGCTGAATTTTCTTGACCTTGAAATAGATTTACGTGTTAAACGTTTTTATATATTTTTGGGTTTCTGGGATAGCAAAGTGTAATTAGGGGCACGTTAAATTATTGATTGGTATGGCAGACAATGAGTAATAAGGTTTAGAATTATTTTTGTTTTCAAATACAGTATTTAGGTTACATTTTAATTACCTTTATTACCCGAGCATTACTTGTGTGTAATTTAGTACTTAGTTTCCAAATTATTTAAAACTATTTAGTTTTCCCGGTTAATTTAATTTTCCACTCTATTGTAAAAGTACGTCTACAAATCTACTATGTATTTCAGTATATACCTACTAACTTTTTAAAATGAACTTTAGGCTTTATGCATGTATTTCGAAATAGCTTCTGTTTTCATAAATACTATTTACATTTTGTGTATAATTTATGTTCGTGCAAAATTTAATTCCATAAAAATATACACAACAAACAAAAATATAACAAATTGATTTTCGTGTTATTTGCAACATAAAATATAAAGAATAAAAACTGATTTTACTAGAATAACAAACGCCATACCCAAAACAACGTTTCATAAACAAAATATAAATTCATTCATAAAAAGCTTTATCAAGAAGTTCCTCCCTAACTATTAAAACGAACAAATCCACCCGTTTATCTATCTACTCTACACAAAAATAATAAACAAATCATAAATAATAATGTCAAATACATGTACATATGTTTACATATATTTACCTTTTAAAAGATACGAATGGAAGCTTTTTCAATCGTGGTCTAAAACAATATTTTCCTCGTTTATTTTTAGGATGACGAAAAAAATTCACAATTTTTTGTAGCAACCACATTACCTGTGCAACTATCATCGGCACAACAGCAGCAACCACCCCCATCAACACTACAACAACAACAAGCGCAACCACAACAGATAAATATAACTGGTAAACTATTTTTTAAAAAAAAATAACAATAAACTTAAAGTTTTCCGCGAAACTTTTATAAAAAAATGAAAAATTAATTTTTCCTCTTTTTTCAATCATCGCACGACCAACAGGTACTCCACAACTACCACAACCATTGTGTAATATGAAAATGCAATCACGATCAGTTCCTGAATTACCAAATAGCGGAAATACTAGTAGTAACAAAAAAAATGCTAATAATAATGGCAACGATAGTAATGGAAATGTGGGAAGCAATGTTAATGGAAATGTACGTCCATCAAAAATACCAGTTACAGTGTCAAGGTAAACACATTTTCATATAACGTTATTTGACATTTCGCAGCTTAATTTATTGTCATGTTCTATATTTTATAAAATAGATTTCCTGCTATGGAAAATAGTAACAATTGCACACTAAAGAGTAGTTTGAAAAATGGTTCAATGCAAAATTTGGCGCTTAATAACAACACCAACAGCAACGAAAATCATAATTCAGCTAATATACATGGACATCCAACGATTTACAAAAGTTTTTCTGTTCAAAAATTAAATGGAATTCCACCAAAATCGATCAACATCTATAATATAAATTGCAATAATAATGATGGAAATTATGGAATGCGCCCTGAATCTCAAGGTAGTATAGATAACCGCTGATTTTAAACGATTTATAATTGTTTCCAATTTTATTTTAGGATCTCTTATGAAACAGAGCTCTTTAGAAGAAACACGTCTTCCATCGCGAACAACATCCGATTATAATATGAGCAATAACAATAATAACGGATATTTTACGTCATCTAAACAAGGTTTTCAAGTTATAAACAGGTAAACTTTTAAAAGCTCATTTAATTTAAAAATTTTGCAAAATAACAATATATAGGATCAGCACTCACAAAACTGAGGAGCAATAAGAACCGACTTTCAGCAAAGTTCCTACTGACAGGTGTATATGATTATGAAAATAAGAATCCACTCATTGGACACGTTAAGATCTAAAATCACAATTTATATATTAATATAATACAGAATGCTAAGTTACAAGTCGTACTAGCGGATTATATAATACAACCAAAAGTTACTTACAATTTTCATTTAAACATTACAATTAAATCCAATTGCAAATCCATCTCATATACTCTGATATTTATTGTACCTTGAAATTTTTTTTTTTAATTTTGGCACCCTCTATTTTGAGCAAAAGCTCGACTTTTTTGAATCAAGAGCCAACGTTTCTAAACCTTGAGTTTAGTGAACAATAATTATCGCCTGATCATTGTTCATTCGATATTGCGAATATAACATATTAGCGATGTCAACGTGGATCCCCAAAGTTAACCATATTACCATTATGAGCTTAAACAATTTAATAATTGATTACCACTAAATAAGACGAAAAACAAGTACTCTTAACTGGTTTTGTATGGAAGCGTAACGAAATCTTGATGTTATCAAAATCTTGGTTTTTAAAATCTTGGTTTCGCAGACAAGAAAATCTTAGTTTTTCTGAAAGAGTATTAAGAGTAGTAATTAAATACTTTATTACTACCATATTAGCTGGTACCAAAGCTAAACTTTTTAGCATTCGAATATGTAAACTGAAATTCCCACCATTCCCAGATTTAGTTAGACAGTCCATAACGGAACAAGCATTTTTTATATTGTGCCTATGGAAAAAACATTTTTAAAGCTGATATGCTTGCCTTTTCGAGGCTGGCTTTAAATTTATCGGATTCACTTGCTAATTTACTCAATTCATAGAATGTCTCGAAATATGCTTGAGTTTTAGAACTCACCACGCAAAACAACAAAGGTACAATTGCAAGTTCAATTTAGCCATGAATTTATAACGGTTGCCGCATAAATACTTGAACAACCTCGAACGTTCCGTCCATAAGCTAAGATTTTGCCTCTCTAAGGAGTTTAAGGCTTTATCGTGTTCCTAACCTAATAATTGTTTGATAATCAAAGTTCTTTTTAGGCAGAATAAATAGTTCTCCTTCTGTTCAATCCCTTGTTTTACAGCAGCAGACTTGGCTTTCTGGTGAACTTTTGACGACGTTAATTAATTTTTACAATAACAATTTTTTACTCTATTTTGAATTAATTAATTAATTTGTGTAAATTGTTAATTTTTAAAATTTTCTTACAGAAGAATAGGACTGTCTAAATGTGACAAAGAAAAGCTTGTAAGAGAATTTGGCAGTATTAGTATAATTCCCCATCTTCCAGAATTTATTATTTTCAGTTATTTTCGTTTTAAAATGGAAAATCCTCATTTTCCAGAATTTATAAAACGCAAGATATTGTCAACCAAGATTTAGTACTCTACCCATTATATTAAGACCATCAAAAAACAGATATGTATGCACAATTCAGCCGCTACATTACCACCATATCAAAAAGACAAACCTATTTACTCGCGGTTGGTCGACTGGAAAGCAACTATTCGGAACAATTCCACACCAAATTATAAAAGTACTTTCAAATTAGTGACACCCCGTGTCTTTATATTTCTTACCTTATGTCAGAACTTTACGATTTGATTCATCCTTATAAATTAAATTGTAAATATATAGTTACAGTTTGTGTGCCTTTAACTATATTAAGAGAGAACATTGTCAAAAATTAGGTTGACTTACCTTTATAAAAGGTGCCTTGCCTTTCACCTCCATATTTTACAAAAGTATTACCATTCTCATTTCCCGTTGATTACACCTTTAATATTTCAATCAGTTTTTCACGTTCACTCTATTTTTACTTCTATTCGCAACTGTATAAATTTCAGAACCAAATCTTTTAGTACATTAGGCTGGTGTAGGTGCCTAGATTTTCGCAAACCACCAGTCATCATTTTAACAGCTAAATCTGCAACACTCTTGTTGAAGATCAGAAGCAGATTGAAACACACCCAGAAGCGCGACTTGTTAATCAATTGACATCATCTCTACCAGCGAAAACATGAATTACATCCGTCTGACAGATCGATGTTCCACACTAAGGGTAAATGAAACATCCAATTTTATAGACATTTTTAAAAATGTCCGGATTTTTTTTCGGGCAAACGTAGTACTCTCATTTTTTATGAGGCTGACACTGTTTGTACTCGAATAATCGGCTCGATTCAGGAACGATAACATTCATGCTGTTATTTTATTTCTCCACTTAACACCACTTCAAAATAACATAACATAAAATTATTTAACGAAGAATCGGGCCCAATAATCATTAAATTGATTAATGACTTTGATAACTCGTTCGATGTTACAGCAGCTTTAATTGCTAACGATTTTAACCATTCAGAGACCCAATTTTCCACTTCTTCATACATTTTGAAGTGCTTGGTGGGATTAATACTTCCCAGGCAAGATCCTTTAATCCATATGGAAAAATACAACATGCATTATTATAAAGCAAAATTACTTTGCAATGTCTTTTGGCCCATTCTGGTTGTTTTACGACCAAAGCATATTTAAATTGATTATTTGTAGTCAGTAGTGATTAGCATTAACGGTTTCACCTGGTTTGAGAAGCTCGTAATACACCACATCTTCCTGATCCCACCAAACGCAGGGCGTTGTCTTCCTTCCGAAGCGATTGGGCCTTGCAACCATTGTTGATGGTTGAACTGGATCAAGCCTTGATTTTCTGCGCTTGTGATTCTCAAAATAAACCCATTTTTCATTGCCGCAGTCACAATTCTATGCAACAAAGACTTTCTTTCGTAACGTTGAAGCAACATTTCACACTTCCCATTTGTCTTTCCTTCAATTGATGTGGCACACATTTTCCTTCCTTTAGGATTTTTCCAATTATATTTAAACGATCGGAAATTGTTTAATGAGCAACGTGGATGTTCTTTGTCTTACGCTTGAAAATCACCACTTTGAAGCATTTAAACTAGCGTTCACAAGTATCTTAATATAGGGATTGAATGTTCACCATATGTTTCCCGAAGAATACGATAAGTTTCAGCAGCACTAATAACTTCCCACAAATAGTTTTTTGTAAAGTGAAAGATGTTCACAAAAATTTAACAAATGAAGTTTTAAAGCTTGCTGTCAATGAAACAAAATAACCTACCTATCGTTCGCTTATACATATATCAAAACATGTGTAACTCCATCTAATGATAAAATCATTAGAATACAATGCACGCATTAAGATCCCAGATTTTTTAATAGAATATGAACGCACAAGGAAAAATATTTTGTTCAATTACATCATCAACTTATTCAAAGAAATATAAATATTCTTCTTATCTCTTTGTTTGCGCGTCCTACAAAATTCTATCACAACTACGATTTTTTAGGCAACTTAAATTTATCGTTCTATTATCATTCATCAACGACCGAATTTTTTGTTCCATTAACGGATTTCTAAATTATTGCCTTTTGGGAAATTTGAATAATTTTCAGTAATAAAAAAAAGTCTCGAATGATCTGGAAAATCTGCAATAATCTGGAATCGAATGTCTAATCATAAAATCTCATAAATCTCAAATAGTCTTCAACAATATTTTCCCCAAAATATGCCATCTATATAACTCAACATCCTCCAAACTTATCTGTATATACCACAACCACAAATAAAATCTCGATAAATCACTAATTATGTAACAAGACGCAGCTCAAACCCTTTTAAATTTCGAGGAATATCGCGAAACCCGAATAATCTCAAAATGATCGAATAATATAGTATATTAGCTCGATGTTCTAAAAAAACTCGAATAACCTCGTAAAACCTCGAATAATCTCGGAAATATTGAATAATGGTTATAATTTTGATGTAAGATCATGAAACAGAATATTGTGCTTAATTCAACTCTAAGCCAAACTATAGTAATCGAAAAATCTCTAAAATCTGAAATAATATCGACTACATTACACTAACCTCGAATATTTTGAAACTCTCCTAGAAATCCTATAAAATACGAAAAAGCTCGACGTAAATCGGACAAAATCGAATAAGCTCGAATGATCTCAATATTCTCAATAAATTTCGACTATTCTCAAAAATGTTGAATGAAACGATAATTCTAGAATACCCTTGAAAATTTAAAAATTTAGTAATATTAGAATAATCTATAATCAATGCTATAAGAAAATAAAAATCAAGAAGATTATCTTTCTCGAAAATTTAACTATAAAGAACGTTGAATAGTCTCGAAATTTTGATGCCAAGCATCTTAAAGTTAATCAAACCCGGAAAATTATAGGTTAATTCAAAAATCTCCAAAGCACTATTTCAAAAACCTAAAATACTTATACCAAATTTCGCTTAATATCTACATATACATACATATATACTATGTATACATAGATAATTAGCACTCCAAACAAATCTCGAATAACCTTATAAAGCTCGAAAATCCCAAAATTTGATTATGTAAATATTAAACGAGTTTCGAGAATTTTTTGAAAATTGCGACAATACACGATTACGTAAGACATTTTGAGCTCTCGTAACGCGTACAAATAAAACGCCAAATAAAAAATCAAATCATTTTTTAAGAAAGGATTTTCCTATAGGTACATAAAGTTGCATCTTAGAAAAATATTTGGCCGTTGTTTATACCATTCATAATTTTATCATTTGCAATTTTCTGTTCATCATTAAGTTAACACTTGTCTATTGCAAAATCTGTAAATTCTTCGATATCATAATTTGCTTTAAAACAAAATGTATAAATACAAAGCGCTGTGTTATGAGTACTACCTGTGTATTGCCCCAAAATCCCGGAATTTCTTTCCCTGTCAAAAAATATTATCTGTTAAAATTAATAATTAAATATTATATTAATGTAATTAATGTTAATTTTTTTATTCTTGAATGCCCGTATAAAAATAACCGAACAAAGGTAACCAAAATAAAACAATTCAAATGATTCCAACTTTTCGCATGGAAATATATATGCAAGTAATCAACAATTTTTAAAATTATTTATTTCAGTTCTTCCAATATTTAAGAATGTGGTAACTCCCTGAATTTTTCGTTCGAGATCTAAACCCTCCCATTCCCAACTTTTCTAAAAGTAATGTATTGGGTTGATAACTAAATAATTGAAGATTTCACAGATAGGTGGCTTTAAATTGGTTTGCTAAATCGTCGTGTCAAAATTGGTTTGCTAAGCTCCGATGCTTGCTCTTGCTCTCGCAAGAGTTTCTAATAGTAAATGGAATGATGATGAAATCAAAATAACAATCGAGCATGATGAGCTATAGAAAGAGAACGAAAATTTTGTTACTGAAATAAAACAGATGAAATTGAGAAAAATGCTCAACCAAAAATTCCTTTTGGTTTTTGTTGGGAAATAGCAATTCGAATACTGTTTATCTACCTGAGAAGCAGCTCCACTTTGTTATTTTGTCAACAGATTCAAGTAGAAGAATTCCGATAGGAACTATATAATAACCAACATATTCAATTTCTTACTCAATTCATTGATGGGCAATGCTACCCTAACAAACTGGATCAGTTTTGACTAAACAAGAGAAGGCTTCCGATCTACATCGATAGTTCCACTGTTAAATTTTTTTTTGAACGAATCCTTTCGAAAGCCGGATTACTGCGCAGTAATCAGTATTCTGACCAGAATTCTTAGCTGGTTCCTCTTAAAAATAAAATAAACTTAGTAAACACACAATAAAAGGCAAACCCGGTGAAGCAATAAGAAATCTAACAAAATATTATGAAATTATGTATGGTAAATTTTAAAATTATTAAGAAAATTGTAGTATTTGATCAATTTACACATCAATTTACAACCTGAACGAAAATTCCTTAAGTGTCGCTGTTAGAAAAGCGCCTATGCCTCAATTTTGGGAAATTGTTATTTTGTTATTTCTTCCCATCGGAGAACCAAAATAATCCTACAAGTTTTACGATTTCGTGTTAGACAGCATTAATGAAAATTTAGGTTATTAAAAATTATAAATTATGTAATTTATGGGTGAGAGACTCTGACTTCCACTTTATTTCATTTGTGTCAAAAAAAAAAAAATCGTGTTACATCTGAACATGAAATATCGTTACCAGTAAAAGCAATAATTATACATTGCAGTATACAATCGACAAATTTAAATTTACATCGAGAACATAGCCCAAATAATAATTCTATAAATGTTGAACAAAATCTTATCATTTCCATCGAACAGTAATAAATATAAAAAATTTCTATTTCTGAATTAATTACACAGTATGTATTCTAAAGAAAATTTTTAGTTGTCGGCTATGAAAATAATTTCCAATCAATACTTAAAATAATATCACGCAACTAATTCAACAAAGGAATTCAATTATCTTCATATAAATTTTATTTATTATTTGTATACATTTGAAAAAATAAAAAAATTCTTTAGTACTGACCATGAACTCTTAAAATCGGAATTAACATCTTGACTTGATCTTGAACCCGCACAAAAAGTTCACACACCGTACAAAAATCTAACTCGTGTAAACATTTAAACATAATTGTTCAATTTGGAATCAATAAATGTTCTAATCGATAATGATTTATTTACATGTACGAGTACATATGTGTATATAGAATTTTCAATGTCGTGCATAATTAAAATTTCATAATATTCGTATAATCCTTAAAGACTAATAAATGTAGCTTAATAATTAATGTATCCAAAGTGTGTCAATTGTACGTGTATGTACGGACATTTTGTCTACAAATTATTGATAAATGGAGACATCATGGAATGAGTCAAATTATTCACTATTATGTGGATGGCCGCTGATGATTGTAAAAAAAATATTTTATTCCCAACTAAACAACTTAACTAAATTAATTAGAATTTTTAGTATTAGTATTCGTCTAATGTTTGACCATCGAAATAATATTATTCATAGTTCGTAGAAAAGGAAACTATTTCATGAGTTAAAATCCTTTCTTAACAACAAACCAAGACTTTACCCGCTGATTAAAATTTATATAAATTTAAAATAAGAAACTAAATAAAATTTTATTATTAGCGCGACTATGACTATATAGCGATTCCATTTACCGATATGAATTTGTTATGGCCAGCAGCACGCATGAATTTTATTTTAAAACGCAAAATTGAGGGCACGAAAAACTAACGGCGTTTTGAAGGTGAAAATTAGGTCTCCTCATAAATAAATTCAATAAACGTATGTATAGTATGTACACAGAAAATTTCTTAAGAATTGAGTAATAAACTTTCCCATACATCTATTATGTATATTAAAATAAAGTGTTAGATTCTTAGGTTTTGATATTGGCGTAGGTAGATAATTTGTTAATGATGAGGTTGCAATTTCTCGCGCTAAACAAATTGTTATAATTGGTTTGCTATGGTAGAAAATGAAATTAGTATTTTGTTGGAAAAACCTTCGAAGAAATTCAATACTGGATAAAAGCGGAAACTATCTAATTTAATTACTTCCTTATTTCAACGGAATTGTTGATTTTATTGTGATGATGTTCATAAGCAAGAGCCTTTCTGAAAACAATTCTCAAATTCTACTTAATACTGTATTCCTTATAAATACATTCCTGTCTATAATATAATTTTCATTTTGGTTCTATACCATTTTAATGACGTAGCAGCAATAGCATTTTCTTTACTTTTTTAACTTTATTACTAACCAAATATTATACCGAATATTCACCCCTTTTGTATAAAATACAAAACACAATGAAAATTTATTCATCGCTGTTAAGTTACTTTCTGTACTCTACCACAACAAACAAAAACACACACACACAAACAGTAACGCTTTCGTATTTTCCATGTTTTCCACTTCACAATACATATATAAACATTTAAATATTGTATTATTATTATTCTCTATTCCGTAATGTACATACCTAATAATCTATGTCCAGTCACAATTTTACAACAAAAACAATCGTACCTCGGAAAATTAAATTTTCTTTTTCATAAAAAATATATTCAGTCGATAATAAGGGCATTTGATGTTAACATGTATAAATTAGTGACAAAATTCAAATTTTCAAAGTGAAAATTAATTAAATCATAGAAGTGACAAAAAATTTTAATATTGATAATGTGCGGGAAATTCTCATGTGTGCGGAGCTTCAAAAAAATCTAACTTGGAATAATATGGTAACAACCGAACGAATTTAAATAGTTATATACCACAATGTATGATAATAATAGTAATACCGATGGTGCTGATGCTGGTGTTGATAGTAAAATTATAAATAAATCGGGTAAACGGTTTTTAAACTATCCGCAATTTTGTTGTTTTAATTTTTTTCGTAAGAAATTCTTTACACCAAAAACCACCATTAACAATAACAGTTCAAGTGATAATCATAATATCAATTATATAAAAGAAAATAATGAGATAACAATTATTGGTCTTAACAATAATAATAACAACAGTGATAGTATAAGTGATCATAATAATCATGTGACGAACGGTAATGGGTATCTAAGTAATGGATTAGTTGATAGTAAAGAAGCTAGTCTAGTGTTATCTGAACCTGATGAATGTAGACTTGTAGAAATGGATGAAGATAAAGATAGTTTGGTAGAGGATAATGACTTACAAGGAAAAATATTGGCTGAACCAGATGAAAATGACAACGAATTATCTGTAAATATAATACCCGAATTAAAAATAAAAGAAGCCTATATATCCACACTAGAAACAGACGAAACAATTATAACAGACTTAGAAACAAATGAAACAATTATTACAGCAATGCCACTGATTGGATTTGAAGATCCCGAAGATATGTTAATAATGATAAAGGAGGCAGACGAATCTAATGGAAATACAGACATATCAAGACCAACAACTATGTCACCCGTTGCGTACGTATTTCAAACTATTTAAATATATATATATTTACCAACATTTTATTTTATTAAATAAAATCAAAAAAAAAAACAACAATTGTATAATATAGTTCGTCGAATCAATAAAAAACCACTAACCTATATAATTTATTCAAAAGAAAGAATGTCGAATACAAAATAGGATGCAATTCGATATTGCTTCTACATTCATTCGATTGATAATAATTTATAGACAGGATTACAATTTTATATTGTAGAAATATTTTATGTTGTTGTAGTTGTATTGAATAATTTAAATAAAATTGTGACGTATCATAAAGTCGTACGATCAAATTAAATTAACTTAAAGTCTACTCAATTAGAAATTAAAAAATATTATTCCACTAAGATGAGGATTGGACCGTGAGCTTTATCGGACAAACAAAAAGCATCGTACCTAGATTTGAAAAATATAATCACAGTAAACTTTGATTATTCACTCAAATATTATATGAAACTGATTACTATATCAAAGCTATCTATAGATTTTTTAACGGATACCAAGATTTATTTTCGGGCAATATCGCATTTCCAAGTTTTCCAATCGTCAATTGAACTAATTAAACTAATTTTTTCCTAATTTTGTTATGGTTGCGGAGTAGAAAGCACGCAAATTATTTCACTTATGAATAATTGACGGACCTATGGAAGATTCAGTTCTCAAATCTAAAATAGAGGTTTACATAAGTACGTAAGTACGCTGTAGATGAGTTGCGAACTATTATCGGCGACAATTTAGAAAATAAGTAGATAAAATTAAATTTGGGTAGTATTTAACACTGCTAGGACATCACTGCTATTTATTACAATTAATTTTTTTGAAGGCTACATTTTCTTGTGAGTTGGAAAAATTGTATATTCTTAGGTTGCCAGTTTTATTCATCATAATTATTCAGCACTTCTAGCGAAACTCAGCTGCAGTAGAGCTATCAAATTGATTTTCTTGTTTTATTAAAAATAAAAAATGTGGTTTTTACCAAAAAAAAAAAATGCTTGAGTGAAACATTTCCAAATCAATGGAAAAACTCAGCTGTAGATCCTAATTTAATATGTTACCTAAAGCCGAGTTTTTTCATTGGTTTACAAATATTTCACTCAAGCAATTTTTTTTTTGGTATAAACTTGACATTTTTTTAAAGATTTTAAAATATTTGGCTGAACAAACTTTTTTAACAATTTTAATCTGTTTTAAAAAAGAAAGATTAATATTTTTTTCTTTGGAAAATGTCACCGTTCCTATTTGTTTAAATAGTTAATCATTTCACTCTAGGTGAATAACAAGAAATCTTAAAAAATCCCAGAGTACAATAAGAACAAAACTATGCTAAACGGGCCATGTGTCAATTCCAAACGGAGTGGATCAATATCATTTTTTGTTGCTGTACATCATACCGATTCCTAATGTTTTAGTAGTTGGGCATTGTAAGGTATAGCCTTGACTAAAGCAAAGTGTAGCACTTCCATGGTTGGGTAGCATCTTGCATTAGAAAATTTGAGGACTTAATTGTTACTCACCATCATGAGTTTAAAATTCAAACCTTTTTACCATCACCAATACTTTCTTACATTTCCCACTATAAGAGTATTGTAACATAGTATTATTATAACGAACGATTCACGAACTTTGATAGTGCTCGCTATGGTCAATTTAGATCCCCATATTTCAACTTGACGAATTCAAATGCAACCTAGCATTTCAAGGGAAACAGCAAGGAGAATTGTAAGGCTTCATAGGTTCCATCGATATCACATAACTCTGACCCAAGAGTTGGTGCAACATGGTTTTGAACGAAAATTTAAATTTTGCAGTGGGCTAGGGAAATCAGTCGATTACCACAATCGTTGGAATCTCGTAACGTGGTGTGGTATCGTTAATGGTTTTCTCATTGGGTTCTATTTTTTTATTCCTAACGTATAACTCAGAAATATGACTTAATTTTTTAACGCAGATGCATTACCGTAGAGCAAGTATGTGTATGCGTTCCGGCATAACGAGGCATCCGCTCATAGAAGTAGAGCGGTTCAACAAATTTTCAATTAAAAATAATCCAACTGGTGGATACATATTTGACGTGATAATAATCATGTTAAATGTCGCCCACCCCATTATCCACAATTCTCACAATCCCGGATTTTTTATGAGTATAACAAAAAAACACCGTTTATGTAGAAGCTCTTATACGAGTACAACTAGAGAAATTATGATGAAGCGAATCTCGAATGCTTGCAGCAGCATACCGCAGCGTGTGCTCTTAACAACTGTTCGAAACTTTGAACGAAGGATACAACTGTGTATTGATAATAACTTGAATTTTTCTTTGTTTTGATTCCATTGATTGAAACATGATTTGTGCCTCGATTGGCCAGTATTACCGATGACTGAACGCAGGAAAAGGCAATCAAGTAGTACTTCTTCATCATATATCATCGTTTTATGAAAAAGGGGATCGGTACTTATGCCCGTATTACAAAATAACGAATGGACAAAATCCAGTAGATAACAAAATCACCGTATTTCAAAATACCGTTATGTGATTTAAATCCAGGGCGTACGTCATAGTGAGCGACACCCTGGTCAGCGACTGTACCCAAGGAGGGGCGGCCGTATACCTACTTGGCAGAAACCATAAAATGCTAGGGATGGCACCTCAAAAAAGAATCCAAAATGAGTTCAGATCAGGAGATATTGGTTACGGTGCAACAAGTAGGAAACCCAGTACCGGCTGAAGGGAGTGAGCAAGCAGGCTCCCAACAATCGAGATCCAGCAAGTGCAATGTTACAACGGTGGCGAACTTGGCCGATGTGACAGATAAATCTACAAGCGATGTGAGAAGTAACGGTAAATCTGTATATAGAGATGACACGCCCACTAACCCATTTAAAAAGAGTGTCATGGTACAGAGATCTCCGAAGAAGGTAGCGACGACTAGTGCATTGGAGAGGTGTTTCTCATCACCCTCTCGGGGAAGCAACAAGGTGGAAACAAAGGAAATAACGCTAACCAGACTTGGACAAAAAATTGAAGAGCAGGTTGAATTTGTGAAACCGAGAAATAAGGTACATGGTGAGATTGAGAAGGTGGTAAGCACCATTAGCTTGCTCTATGAATCAGCTATCTCTAAGATGAACGTCGGGGAAAAAGAGTGCCAAACTTCACCAATTAGTAATGATTGGAAGGAAAGCTTACTCCGTCAACGAATTACGAACAGAAAACTGAACCCGGAAAAGGCTTCTAACAAAAGCACACCAGTCGGAGAGTCCAGTAAAAGAAAGTTATCCACTCCGCCCAAGGGTGATGAACACCGGCAAAATAAGAAAAGTAATAGTAAGGCTGCTTCGCAAAAAACTTCACGAAAATACGTGCAAGCTCCTCGAACGTCGCAGATCCTTATAAACAAGGAGGACGGAAACAAAAAGCAAAATATCACTGAACCACCTGTTTCAGATAATGCTAAAAGGACCGCCATGAATTCGAATCAATTGGAGAATGAACCAATGACCCGCAAGAAGGATAGCAGATAGCGAAGCAGCAAAAAAAGAACAAAAAGAAGAGCGCGACCGCGATAAAAACAGGTTCGACCTGATGCGCTGTTGATAAAGAAGAATGACGAAATTTCATTTAAAGCTCTGCTGCGAAAAGTTAAAGGGGACCCGACGCTAAATACGCTCGGTGAAAAGGTGTCGAACATTCGTCAAATTCACAGCGGAGGCCTACTTCTGGAGCTGCAAATTACGGAAGACCAGCGCCAAACCTCAAGGTTCCGTGAGCAGCTGGCGACAGCGATTGGTGACGGTACATCAGTAAAATGTTTGACTCAGGAGACATTATTGGTAATTAAAGATACTGACGAGGTTACCACTTCTGAAGAGATGAGAGAAGCTCTACTGCACTGTTAAGCTGTGTGCACTGTTAAGTCATTGACAAGGGCCTACAGAGGAACGCAGACAGCCGTTATTAGCATACCAAATGCTATAGCTGAAAAAGTGCTAGAAGTAGGCAAAGTCAGAATCGGTTGAGTTTCATTTCGACTCGATCAAAACGCTGCAGGAGATGCGGTGGAGAAGGCCACTTCGCGAAGTTATACCAGAAAGACTTAAAATGCCTGCTGTGTGACGGAATGGCCAAAGACTGCAGTAAACACGTGACTGGTAGCTTTAGATATCCGGCCTACCAGAAAGTGCTGCAAATAGAATGAAGGAAATGAAAATCATCCAACTAAATCCAAACCACTGTGAGGTTGCCCAGGAGCTGCTGCAGCAATCAGTACAGGAACAGAAATGTATAACTGGAGGCCGAAAATGAAAAATAGCGAATGCGATTTTAGTTGCTGTTCAACACGTTCCAGTTCAAATTAGTTTAACATTAATACTGTGGGTCTGTGATTTGTCGGATTGAGAGTATAATATTTATGTTGCCATGACAAACTGTGATAAGTAGTCTCAAAAATTTAAGAAAACTCATGACATCTTTTAATGACTTTGCTCAAAATAACGGAAAATCTATGTAAATTGTAAATGGTTGTAGTTTGGTGATCTATATTTGTTGGAAAAGTGTCATTCGAGGAGTCGGATATACCCTAATGTTTTTATTCGTATTAAGACGTATCTATAATATTAATTTAGTCTGTGGTAATTCATTGTACCATGTAGTATCTATAAACACTTCTGCTACTCAGGCAAGGCTATCATTTAAGGAAAACGGTCAAAACTATTTCTTATATATTCAGTAACTTAAGTCTTCAACACATCTTTAGCAATTAAAACAAATAATTTGGTGATCTACATTTCATTTATCACAAAACACAAAGTAATTAAACAAAACCGATAAAAAATTCTCAGATTTGGCAAATTAAAACTTTAATTCGGTACGTTTTTCATTGAAATATTTAAACTTACACCGACTGGCACAGAAAACGGGCCACCCTAATTTTTTTTTTTTTTATGGGAATATCTTTTGAACAGCACTAGCTAAAAACATGAAACAAAACTAAATTCAAGGTCATTGAAACACTCAGCCCAATGATTAGACAAAATATGTTACGATAATATTTTGTAAGGTTGTTTTGAATGACCCGGAATTTATTTTTTAGTAAAATCGAAATGTATTAGAACTCAAATCTCAAACTATAAACCAATAACTTAAGATAACTACATAACCATATTAACTTAAAACCACACACAAGGAGTAAAGCAAAATAAAAAAAAAATATAAAAGTAAAACCGAAACCATTTAAATTAAATTTTAAAGCAAAATTAGGCCAAATTTTAGTGAAACATACACATACATTATTTGAGTCAAAATTGAAATTTCGCTGAGCTTCAAATGAATAAAATTATGCATTGTATAAAATGATAAATAAAAAGATGATTTCCTTCTTGGAAACACATTGACAGCACAACTAAACTTTGGTAGAGCTCTACAGGGTTTTAGAGCAACAGGAACTAGTTGATATTAATATTCTGAAAGCTTTTATATTGTTAAAACCTAAGTCAGACGTCAGATCTCCTGAATAAAAATATTTAAATGCAAAACAATTTCTTACAGGGGGTCTGAATCTAAGCTCTTTGGCTATTTACATGTCAAAACCACCATTCTTCTAACTATAAATAGCGATTTTTGTAGAGCGCTGCACCTCGGTAAATCGTAGCTTTAGATTTATAAAACAAAACTAAATTTTACTATTTTGGAAGCCATTACATACCAATCAAAATAACGTGTATGATGGATGTCTTCCGTATGTTACAAAATTGAAAGAATTTTTCGGCCAAAACAATAAAGTCACTTTTTACTTTTCATTAATTTTTTTTGTTGAATGTTAATTAATTCATGTAGTTTCTGTAAAGTCACTTTATATACTAGTACAAATTAAATCATATTTAATAAGCATATGTAAATACATATACACTAAATTCGGTAAATACGTTTTCCTTTCTCAAAAGGAAGGGGTAAACGGAAGAAAAAACAGTAATCGTTTTATGTTTAGATTACATATTAATGTTTTAATGTTATACGAGTTGAATTAAAAAAATTGAAAAAATGCGTATGTATTTAAAAACATGCTTAAAGTCGACTTTTACAGTATAGTAATTGGTTTACCCGAGTTTAAAACATGAAGGTAGATAAGTCTTCAACTTCAATTTGAAGTAGAAAGTCATGGAAAATCAATGAGCTTTGGATTATTAAACCCAGCCAACTAACAATTTAATAAAACACTTTATTACTAATGTTTTATAGAGGTATTGTCTCCATAGTAAATGAGATAGTCTCAAAGGGACCATGCCTTATTGAAAAAATATCTTGCAGCTCAATATTTTAGTTTTGATTTTCACTCGACCATGAATATAGTTCATCCCTAACTTGCGTCACGGATTAATATACCGTGCCAATTTAAAATACATATTCACATATAACCTATTTCTGCAAAAGTTCGTTGAAACAAAACATTGATTATTCATTCAAAAACGGTATATGTACATAAAATGTTCGTTAGTGAATAAGGTTTGATAAAAATATTGTCATTTACATAAATTAACCTGAACATTAATTTATGATTTTCTATGGTGATTGTGTACATACAATACAATTCATATGTACATATACATATGTCTAACATTAAAACGAAATTTGTCGACGAGCTACGTGCAACTTAGTGGAACTATAATCGGTGGCTACTGAAACATATTAAATATTTTTATTCATTCTATTGAAAGATAACATGTGGACTTTAGGCCAGTATATCACACACTCGTGTAAATTTTATAGTTGTGCTGTCACAAACTCATAAATAACACGCGAGCCATCATCATCTAAGCGAACAAAGCAAAAATGCCTTAAGTTCAACGTCATTTGCATAAAAATAAAAAATAAATAAAATAAAACATTTTAAATTAAAATGTTGAGTTTTTGTTAACTATGTATTTTATAGGCGCTCTTATCTCCCAAAAGCAACCTCGCTAAAAGCTCATTTAAAATTCACCATAAAAACACAATTCTATAGTAGACATTTGATTTTTCGGTCAAACTACAAAAAAAACAAAACAATTTCATTCGTAGTTTTATATTTGTTTGATATATTTATGACCCCAAAATTTATTTTTTTGGATGCCGATCTTACTACAATTTCTTATAACAATATTCTCTGTACTGGATGTAATTCCATATATTTTACGTAATTACCGAAAATCAATCGATATTCTTCAGTATGATTAGAATCTATTTCTATAACTAAAAAAATTATTAAACGATTTTTTTTTTGTTTATTACAGCAATAAATACTATCAACAAATTAATGAACAGCCGATAAAGCATCCACTTCACCAATCGCCCGATAAAAGCAGCAGTAGACCGAGTCCTGAAATTTTAAGTAACCCAAATAATAATACGATTAGTAGAGGGTCATCATCAAACAAAAGTAATTACAGTACAAAAAGCAACAATAATACCAATAATAGTAACGAGCACAAATCAATACACAATGATAGTAATTTATCGGATGTAACTACAGATAGTGATTCTGATAACTCGACACCGACGCGAGTAATTGGAACCAGCGATCCTGTAATAAATATTCTAAAAACTGAGAATTTAATTCAACAAAAATCTCCATCGTCCATATCACGTCCTCACTCTGTGTTAGGCTCGAACCATACAAATATTGATAATATTGAAAATAGGAAGCGCCCCAAAACTGCTAATATCATAAATTTCGACGATATTCCTATTAAATCGAGAACCATATCAAACGAAAATATTCCACTAAACGAGGAAATAGCATCAATTAAATCGGAAACTTTATCCAACGAGCATATTCCGTTTGATGAAATTCCAATTAATTCGAAAACTGCATCAAGCGAGAATGTTTCCAATATTTCACGGTCATCGTCTATAATACAAGATCCATTTCGCCGTATTGAAACACCAACGCCGCATGATATCGATGAAATATCATCGAATTCGGTAGGAACCCGCTCCGATACGGATTATGAAGACGAAACATCAAATACAAAAAGTAAAACAGAAATGTCTGACTCATTTACACCAAAATCGGATGGTACTGCTAAAAGTTTTAACAGCATCGATATGAATTCGGATCAAAATGAAATGGTGGGCAATGATTTTATAAAGCCAACCATCAAATCGCCTCAACGTAAATTAAAACCAGTTATATTCCGAAGTAAAAAGGTGGCTCCAGCCAAACAAGCTGCTGCACAAAAAGCTAAACAAACTGAAACTTATACATCGTCATCGTTATCGCGACGTTTTGAACGTCCCAGGGATGCACTTAATCAGTGTATCATCCAATTGGAAAGTCAAAATTGGGAAACTACAATGAATGGTATACATATGTTTGTGCGCCTAATGCGACACCATCCCGAACAAATTGATGCACAAATTCATGTTTTAGCCGCACATTTGGCTAAGCATATAAAAAATTTACGATCACAAGTCGCACGCGCCGCTTGTCAAGCGGCCGGTGAATTTTTTGCTACACATCGTAAATATTTAGATCAAGAAACGGAAGATTTAGTTACAAATTTATTACATCGAACGGCTGATACAAATAAATTTCTACGAGCCGATGCTGGACGTGCACTCGACTCGATGGTTGATAATATGCAACCATCCAAAATAATACATATTGTATCGACGCGTGGTACAGCACATGCGAATGCCGTGGTCCGTACAAGTGCGGCCAAATTATTTAATCGTTTGGTCAGCAGATTAGGCTGTGATAAGATTTTTGCAATGAATAAAGAATGTCGTGATAAATTAATTTTAAATACTGCGCAATTGTTGCAAGAAGGCAGCTTAGAAACGCGAAACTATGCTAAAGATATATTTAAACAATTATCTCCTCACACTAGCTATAGTAAAGTGTTATTTGATGTAATTCCGCAACGGATTTATCGCAATATAGAGAAAACACTTAAAAATATTAAATAAATTAAATTAAATTTTCAATTAATTTAAAAAATTATGTATATTTATTTATAAAAAAAACTAATTAATTCATTTCGTTAAGTTTTTATTTCTCTTGTCTCAATTTAAAAATTTTAAAAATATAAAATATTAATATTTGTTATACTTGATATTAAAATATATTATAATCGTAAAAAATTCTGTACAAATTTATTAACTCGCTCTTTTATTAAATTGTGCAATATATGTACGTTTTTGTTCTTGGAATTTTAAGCGGTAAGTATTGTAATCCAAACTTTTACCTTGGGTATGTATTCGGTTAAGTTCTGTGACCTAAGTAGCGAGTTGTATCAAGTTACTGTTAGAGGAGGGTTGGAGCAAGCTAACACAGAAGATCTTGAGCCGACAATTTGTTGGCGACTATTAGTAAAAGTAATGCGGAATGCGACAAACCAGCATCTAAAAAGACAGTTCCCAGAAGAAGGAAAAGCTTAGCAAAACTACAACAAACAACATATCAAATGCGAGAAAGTAAGACAAGTAGGCGCATTCAGGTCGAAAAGAGGCCCATGTTAAATCAACAGTGCAGGAGAGGAAGAAAGGAGGCGTGGTTTAATTTCTTTAATAACCTTGAAAGCTATACAAGCCACCAGAAAGGATAAAAAATACATACCAATTCCTAAGGCGTGACAACAGACAAACAACTTCTGGGTTCCTATCCATTTTATGATGGGAAGAAAAACTGGGCAAACCCCGAGGAACACACGTGCTACTAATGAAAGAAAGTGAATACTGGCCTTTTGAGGAGCCACCTAGTGTAGAGGAAATAAAGATCACAGTAAATGTAATAAGACCAGAACAATATCAGGGTTAGTAGATCAGATATCAATGCTACTATAATAGATTGCTTGCCTGAAGAAGCATGGGATCTATTAGGTAGAATACAATCCATTTGGAACACAAACGAGATTCCGGAAGAATGGATGGAAACAATCCAAATACCAATAAAATGATGACAGATTACGGGAGAATACAAAACAATTACCGATGAAGGGTATAGAATATATGCGAAATTACACGTTTTTGAAAAACAGATCTATTATCTATAGGTGATCATATGTTCGTGGTACGAAGAGGAATGGAAATTGCATAGGACATTAAATGTGCCACCATTGGACATAAGTCGGGCGTTTCATACTGTTGATCTCATATCAGTAAAAAGCATGCTAAAATACGAAAACATTGGGCATCACTTGATAAACAGAATTGTAAAAACTTACCTTTGGGAAAGTATATCTAATATGTGGTGTCAGCAACACGATGATGGAAAAGTCCATAGGAATGAAACAAGGATGGCCACTACTGTTGGCGTACGCAGACGATATTATCGTTCTACACACAAATCGGGAAGATCTATCGAACATTGTACAGGAATTAGTTTCCCTCCTAGGAACATTAGGAATACAAATCAACAAAAAGAAGTCAGAGTTATTAATCAGAACGCCGTTAAGCAGCCATCTATAACCATAAACAATAAGCATAGGAAGGATGCGAGTAGCCGTGAAAATCAATCAAGTACTTGGGTAGTATTTTAACAAGTGAGTTAAATCGAAAGGAAAAAATGGAGGTGTGGCCAACACACGACTTTCTTTTACGAACAGAGAATTTTGAAAAAAAATTTTTTTTTCTTAATTTTTTTTTTAAATTTTTTATTTTTTATTTTTATTTGTTTTTAATTTTTGGAAACATTTCGTATTAATTAGTATTTTGTAAACATTATACTTTTTAAGATATTTGCAAAACAAATTTTCTGGACCAAGGAAGTGGCCACTTCCGGTTAGCCGATTTGGAGTAAAATTCACTGGGACCTCCCAATTTATCAAAAAAGCTTAAATTGGAAGTTTCAGTTCGATTAATTAAACCATATGGGCTGTAGAGAGGACAAAGACAGACTGACAGACTAACAGACTGACCGACTGACCGACTGACCGACTGACAGACTGACAGACTGACAGACTGACAGACTGACAGACTGACAGACTGACAGACTGACAGACAGACAGACACTATTCCGAAACCCACTTTTTCGGACTCAGGGGACCTCAAAACAAATAAATCTCTAGAAATCTCAAGGTCCAAAATTTTCAGGATTACTATACTTTATTTTACGAGAGTAAAAGAAAATAAAAAACCCTAATCCATACGGATCGTTCGTTTAGTAAAAGTTCTGCAAAATTATTTTTTGGAAATCGCACACAAATCCCAAGGGCCAATATCGGCCATTGCCAACAATGATGACAAAGGTTTCGCTAGCACATGGAATAGGTTCCTTAATTACCTAGTTAGAAAACCCGAATCCATACGGATCCTTCGTTTAGTAAAAGTTCTACGAAATTATTTTTTGGAAATCGCACGCAACCCCCAAGGGCCAATATCGGCCATTGCCAACAATGATGACAAAGGTTTGGTTAGCACATAGAACAGGTTGCTCAATTACATAGTTAAAAAACCCTAATTCATACGGATCGTTCGTTTAGTAAAAGTTCTGCAAAATTATTTTTTGGAAATCGCACACAAACCCCAAGGGCCAATATCGGCCATTGCCAACAATGATGACAAAGGTTTCGCTAGCACATGGAATAGGTTCCTTAATTACCTAGTTAGAAAACCCTAATCCATACGGATCGTTCGTTTAGTAAAAGTTCTGCAAAATTATTTTTTTGGAAATCGCACTCAATTCCCAAGGGCCAATATCGGCCATTGCCAACAATGATGACAAAGGTTTGGCTAGCACATAGAATAGGTCCCTCAAATACCTAGTTAAAAACCTCTAATACATACGGATCGTTCGTTTAGTAAAAGTTCTGGAAAATTATTTTTTGGAAATCCCACTCAACTCCCAATGGAAAGTATCGGCCATTGCTACAAATGATGACAAAGGTTTCGCTAACACACAGATCAAATCCCTCAAATATCTAGTAAGAAAACTCTAATCCATACGAATCGTTCGTTTAATAAAAGTTCTACGAAATTATTTTTTTGGAAATCGCACTCAACAATGATGATAAAGATATCGCTAGCACATGGAATAGGTCCCTTAATTACCTAGTTAAAATTGAGGTGTGCAAGGAAAAAATGGAGGTGTGGCCAACACACGACTTTCTTTTACGAACAGAGAATTTTGAGAAATTTTATTTTTTTCTTAATTTTTTTTTTAATTTTTTATTTTTATTTGTTTTTAATTTTTGGAAACATTTTGTATTCAGTTGTTTTTTGTAAACCTTATACTTTTTAAGATATTTGCAAAACAAATTTTCTGGACCAAGGGTGTGGCTACTTCCGGTTAGCCGATTTGGAGTAAAATTCACTGGGACCTCCCAATTTATCAAAAAAGCTTAAATCTGAAGTTTCAGTTCGATTGATTAAACCATATGGGCTGTAGAGAGGACACAGACAGACTGACAGACAGACAGACAGACACCATTTCGAAACCCACTTTTTCGGACTCAAGGGACCTCAAAACAAATAAATCTCTAAAAATCTCAAGGTCCAAAATTTTCATGAATACTATACTTTATTTTACTAGAGTAAAAGAAAGTAAAAATCAAAGTTGCATTAGAGTAAACAAGATTCCAGGTGTTGCAGTAATAAAAAATGGAGGTGTGGCCAACACACGACTTTCTTTTACGAACAGAGAATTTTGAGAAATTTTAATTTTTTTTTATAATTTTTTAAATTTTTTTTTTTTAATTTTATTTGTTTTGAATTTTTGGAAATATTTTGTTTTTAGTAGTTTTTTGTAAACCTTATACTTTTTAAGATATTTGCAAAATAAATTTTCTGGACCAAGGGAGTGGCCACTTCCGGTTAGCCGAATTGGAGTAAAATTCACTGGGACCTCCCAATTTATCAAAAAAGCTTAAATCTGAAGTTTCAGTTCGATTGGTTAAACCATCTGGGCTGTAGAGAGTACACAGACAGACTGACAGACTGACAGACTGACAGACAGACACCATTTCGAAACCCACTTTTTCGGACTCAGGGGACCTCAAAACAGATAAATCACTAAAAATATCAAGGTCCAAAATTTTCATGATTACTATACTTTATTTTACTAGAGTAAAAGAAAGTAAAATGTACAAATCAGTAACAGCTCTACACTTAATATACGGTTTGAAAGCAGCAGCATTTAGAAAGGCGAATAGAGTTAAACTTAAGCGCTTTGAAAAAAGAACCATAACTTGAATGCTAAAGTTCTCTTCCGCACGTCTAGCAAGTAGGAGAGCGAGAAATACATTAGCAGGAAAAACTATAACTACGAAGATAACAGTATATGAGATCTACTATTAGGGGCATGTGCAAAGAAGGAACATAGGGGATATATTAAATTCAGCGATAAGATATTCGCACAAAGAAAAAAAAATAGATCGACCTAGTTTTACATGGAAACACATCCTTAAAAAGTGATTTCAAAAATTTAATATAGCAGAACAGGAGTGGGAAATTCTAGCTAAAGACAAAAAGAGACTATGGAAAACGGTGGAAACTTTGTACGAAAACGAAGGTTCATCGTCGGGAGGTAATTCTATGGGAGAGTAGTCAAGTGATGAAAAGCCGGAAATAGGAAATAATCACTAAAGGAAATTGGGTAATGTTTAATCAACGACAAGTTGGTGTTAATCAAAAGGGAAATCAAATTTGGTTAAAGCTAATACCTTGCTTCGATTGTCTTTCTGTAGTACAAATTTTAAAGGCTTTGACCTTGTATTTAATGTGTTATGTTTTTGATAGTGGACAATGAGACCAGTTTGATTCTCATATCTGGAGAGGATTATTTAAAATAAATTTAATTTAATTTATTTAAATCATTTAAATTTAAAACTAAAGTAATCGTACCATGTATAAAAAAAACATTTTAATGATTCGATGAATAAATGAAAAAGTAAATTCCGATGTAAAATGGTGGCTCCGTGGAAGCATCCTGATGTACAAAAAGCTAAACAAACTGAAACTTATACATCCCCAACTGTTATCTCTGTATTTGGCCCATCCCAGAGACGCATTTAATCAATGTATCATCCAATTGAAGAGTCAAAATTGAGAAAACTACAATGAATGGTATACATTAATTATTGTTTCCATCGGAATTTATTTGTAGCTTTTATTAGAATTCGACGTATATTTTTAGAGACCACGACAGAAACATCTGTATTATCCACCCTAGTTCCACCCAACATAATTAATTAAATTTGAAAAGGTCATTTAAATCGAAGGACCCTTTTTCATGAAACAAGCGTACAACAAATTTATCGTTTGTGATCGAATTTATACTAGTTTATTTTATAAAACATAATTAATCCAAATTAGAATAATTAATTTTTAGCCATATAATTTCAATAAATCGGTCTAAGAAATTTAAAGTAAGATGTCTGATTTGGTTACTAAGAGTTCCGAAGTTCAATCAACTAGAACGATCACTTTTAATATTGAAGTTGCTATAGGATTCGGTTTGTTGTGGCATGGCCTTTATTATGTTTTGCGCAATTATATGCTCAAGGAAAAGTCACCAGATTATTCACGGCGTATTATAAGTATTCTGCACTGGTTGGTCAGTTTTGGATTGACCATCGCGCTTTATTGTGGACCTTTTAATTTAAAAGAAAGTAAGTTGGGAAAAATTATGTGCATCATGAATATTTTTATAGAAATAATTTTATTTACAGAGGGTGATGTATTAAAATTTGAAGATGTTGCCATAATGAATGCTTTAATATATGTACTGTTTGATTTAAGTTGGAATATATACTATCAAACCGAAACTACACTCATGTTGATTAATCATGTTGTTTTATTAACAACCACGGTAGTGTATATATTCCGTGATACAATGAGTGTGGTGCTTATTGCAGGTTACACTTTAATAACGTGTACCGAGCCGATTTTGCATTTAAGATTCTTCTTGAAACATTACTATAAAGAATTTATAATAGCTGAATATAGTTTCATAGCCGCATTTTTAATCATTCGTGCCGGTTTACTAACTTATTTGGGACATAAATTTATATCCGATGAAAATGTGGACAATATAGATAAAGGTCTATTTCTAGCGAATTATACTACTGGTTTGATTTTCTGCGTGAACATTGTAGGATATTTACAAAGGAAATTCGAATCGAATGATAAGGGTCACATTTTAAGAGGACCAAGAGCTTTTCCACATCCCGATATTGTGGTGGAAGAAACCATATAACTTAACTAGGAGTTATCGTATAGCAAATCAATTAAGCTTATTATTTCATAAACTAATAAAACCATTAAGAAAATTTTAAAAATTGGTCTTAATTTTAAAATAAATGTTCTAATTCATTACGTTCTATCTATAGAACTTCATCTAAAAATTATTTTAAAATACCTTTGCATCTTGAATTTCACCAACATCGTGCTCGTGCTCACTGAATTTCATCAAAACTGGTCAAGAAGCAGTCAAGTTTTTAAATAACTTATTTTTTACCTTAAGTCGATTCGATCGGGAGCCTAAAATTACTGATTAATTATTTTCGTTACACGATTTCCGTTTTCCGTTTCTAATTTCGTTTCAATATTTTTTTTTTGTTTTCTTCTTTTTTTGTCGAATCAAGGATTAAGGATACCTTCTTTAATCATGATTTTATAGTCACTAATGACCATACATTATTCAACATGTTGAATAACTTGGTTGTGGCTACAGAAAAGTTTAACCACGTATAGTCTGTTATCAACCAATTTGACAGTTGTCTAATCGGTTGAAGTAAAATTAAAATGTTTTGATTTTATGTAGGCGAAGCTAATCGTTGATAAACATGTTGAACTGTGTATGGCAATGTTGTATCAACTAACAAAGGAAACATTGTCAAATGTGTGATGACGGTGCCAAATAATGAAGAATGGCGAGATTTTTTAATTACTTTTAAAGAAAGCCCGTACTTTGGCAAATTACCAATGAATATTATAAAAACAAATTTCTTCGAAAAAGAGGCTGGCAGGAATTAGCTATTAGAAGAATATCAAAAAATTGATAAGGATGCAACGATGGAATAATTGAAAAGGCGGATAACCAATATTAGGACTTGTTACCGCAGGGAAATAAAATAGTAAATGACAGTGAAAAATCAGGAGAAGGAGTCCGAGTTGATAACATATATGGTGTGTACCATCATTATGGTATTTTGATATGTTAAATTTTTTAAAACATGTTTCCTACATCTTCAACTCTAGCTTCTCTCTTGGCAGGAAGTTGGAGCTGGCGCTGAATTATTATCTGTGTAAGAAGTCCCCTGGATCTTTTTTAAATAATTGTGTAAATAACAACATGTCAACACGATAATAGTAACTTTCTTCGGACTTAAATTAATTGTTGTGCGAAAAATACGAAAACGCGATGCTAAAATACCAAACGTATTTTCAAATTTTACTCGGGCTGAGCTAAGTTTCCTGTTGAAATTCACCTCGTCGTTTGAAAGGTTTTCAAGTGGATACGGCTTCATCAAGTCTGGTCGAAGTGGAAACGCATCATCACCCATAAAAGCAAATGGCAAAATTTGTGCTCCGGCAAAAGGAGCGGTGGGATCTGGTAAACCAAGTTCTTCGTTATTTAATTTTTCAAAAAATTTGGTATTTGAAAAAACTCCTCCATCAGAAATTAGTTCCAACGTCTACCATTAAGAACTCACAATCGGTGTTAACGATTGCCATAAGAACTAGACTGAATGTCTTTTTGTAATTAAAGTAAAATGAGCCTGATTTTGATGGCTTCTTGATGTGTACATATAATATATGTACACATCAAGAAGCACATATGTACACATCACAGCAATACCCGAACTGCCAAGGAGCCATAGATGGCAAGCATATTATGCTTGCCATCTATGGCTCCTTGGCAGTTCGGGTATCCTGATTTTTAAAAAAACTTTGTTGCTTCTATTTTCCATTGTTCAGATTTTCGGGGTAACTATATAAATGATAAATTCAAGAAACTGTAAACTTCTTTTTTATAGCATTCACAATTTATAATTTTCGTACCTTTTGTCATGAAGAATTTAATAAATTAGCAAGTTTGCACATCATACTACAATTACAAATTAAATATTTCAAAATGCTTACCATAATATATTTTTTTAACACAACGTTAATTGTCCGGCATGTTTCAATCATAATTTTACCGATTGCTTGTGGCGAAACTGCATAGGCAAACTTCAAATCTTCGAATGCATTTCCTGTTGCTAAAAATCTTAAGGTACGGGAAAATCTTGTCTCTATGGAAATTGCATCACCCATAAAGGTGTCCTGTTTCTTGATAAATGGTGATATATTTTCCAAAAGATCCATGAAACATTTTTCGTTCATTCTCATATAATTGCTGTAGTCTAATGGATCTGAATGTTTTATTTGTTTTAACATTTTTCCATTTGAAAATCTTTCCGTATCTGCTAGTCACTCTTCTCGCCATTTTCTTTTCTTGAGATTACATTTCTTTGTTTTTTCATCACACGTGGGTTGAATAGTGTGTGGCAATGTTTATTAAACTTGTTGAACGGTGTGTGGCAAACATTCAACTAAGTTTATCAACCAATGTTGAATAATGTATGGGCCACATTAAATTGAGGAGTACCTGATCAAAAGTCGCGATTTACATTTTCCAAAATAAATTTTTTTATCAGGGCAGAATTTTTTAAATGATATAGACCAAAAGTGGCTATTTCCAGAAAGGACCAAAAAGTGCCAATTTCTAAAATTCTTGATTTTCGTCAAAACAAGCTATTTACTACAAAAAAGCGATCAAAAGTAAGATGTAAATAACAACTTTTGAAAATAACCAATATTAACTAATAAAATTCTAGTTATTGCAATAAAAGATAACAATAAGAGAAGGAATAATTTAATGGGTTTAATTGAATTTTATTATTAAATCAGTTTCTCACTAGTTGATTAACACTAAACCTAACGACACTTCCTACCGTGGACGGTCAAATGACATATTTTCCTTAGAAAATAAATACCTAATAAGAAAACAGAAGAGAATATTGAAAAATTTATTAAGTCGTGAAGTTTAAAGGCGGTGAAATTACGTTGTACCACAAATTAGCTAACTATAGTTAGCTAATTTGTGATTGTATATAGGAAATTTTAATCGAAATTTTAAAAACGGTCATTTTGACTGGTCTTGTTGGTAGGTTTAGTGTTTAAAATGAAGCATAACAGATTTGAATGTAATAGGAAAGAAGAATGATATAGTTTTCACCAGAACGAGAAGTGTTCTCTCTTAAATGTCTTCATAAGATAAAAAAGTATTTTGTTTTCCTTCGCAGGCCGTATTGAAACGTAGAACGTAAAATTGAGTTTTTTTTACATTGTATCGAATTTATCGAATTTATGAACTGAAGTCGTAATTGCGACGATTCGGTTAAGAAAAATATTTTTTCTTTTATTTAAAAATAATCTTTTTAATCGTTACGAGTTGTCTGTCGTATTTAAAAAGTGTACGAGTAAAACAACAAAAATTCGCAATTACGAGAACTCCTAAAGTTTAACATAATCGTGTTTTGTCGCAATTTCGAGAAACTCAAAACTCGTAGTCCTTACATAATCCCACCCCAGAATACTTCTTTGTATTATGGGATATTTTTAGAGAGTAAAAATATTTCAATTCGTTATAGTATAAAAGAAGTGTAATTTCTTTTACTCAAGTGAGTGAAATTAATTAATTTATATTTTATATAAATTACCAATACATAATAAATATGAGCCATTTTAATAATAATTCGCTAAAGTACGATGTCCATCTAAATTCTAAACGGTTTTATCATTAATCAAAAATTAGCCTTGGATCTGACAAATCACCAAAAGCCCCTTTTCATCAACCAATGGTTTAAAACTTAGAAAAAGTAGATATTAAATTACATACCTCGATATCAAAGAACCCATTTGCATGAAACAAATGGATTTAAAACAAAAGTTAGTTTTGTTAAGTTCAGTACAATATTTTTATTAATATTTAATCCAAATTAAATTAAATTGTTTTTATTATAAGTATATATATTAAAATTGTGTTAAATAAGTGCAATAAATTGAATGTAAAATAATGGATCAAATTACTAAAGGTTTCCAAGCTCCACCAAAAGACCTGTTAATATTCAATGTTATATTAGGTGTGGGATTTAGTTTGTTGTGGCACGGCCTATATTGTATAATACACAAACGTTTGTTCAAGACAAAAACACCGGATTTTTCACGACGTGTTATAAGTGTTCTGCACTGGTTCGTTGCCTTTTTTCTGAGCACCGCACTACCTTTCATTTTAACAGAAAGTAAGTTAGCTAAATTATTTTTTTATCATTCGCGAGATGAGCACGCATTATTAAAAATTCTATTTACAGAGACTGATCTATTAAAATTTGAAGATGTTGCCATAATGAATATATTTATCTATGTACTATTTGATACGAGTTTTAATCTGCGCTATAAAACTGAAACACCTCTCTTGATGGTCCATCATTGTGTTTTAATAACAACTGCATTGTGTTATATGTTTCGTAATACAATGCGGATGGTATTTATTGAAGGATACACTTTAATATCGTGCACAGAGCCGATTTTGCATCTAAGATATTTCTTAAAACAAAACCAAAAAGATTCTAAATTAGCTGAATATATTTTCATAAGTATATTTCTTTTAATTCGATTATGTTTTCTATCTTATTTGGTTCCAACATTAACAATGGAATCGAATGTGGACCCTGCAGATAAGGTTTTACTATTGGCAAATTACACTGTGGGTTTGATATTCTCCGTGCATCTTTTCCAATATATATTAAGATTACGTCAGAAAAAAGAGGGGGCAGAGTTGGGTCATATTTTGCGGGGAGTTGGTGCTCATGAACATCCCGGTGTCGGCAGCGCAGGAGAGTCGAAATAATCCGCCGCAGAAATAACCTTAAAATCGAAGCAAGTCATGACTTTTTGATTGCATTTGCATTATTAAAAACAAAATAACGTTTGAAAAATCAGTCTTCGCTTAAAATTCATGGTTTGAAGAATTTAAAATTTTCTAGTAAAATCAAAAAAAATATATATTTATAAAGAATGGCGGATCCTGCGGCAAGCGAATGGGAATTAACGAGCCAAGATCAAATCGTCTATCGTTTTGGATTGATTGCACTTAGTACAGTGATTTGGGGATGTTTATTTGGGAGTTTCCGAAACATGTTCTGGAAGCAAGAATCCGAATATGCATTGCGAATATTATCTGCAATACACTCCTTTGGCGATATCGTATTGGTTTTTATAATTTACACATTTGATAATGTTGTTGAACGCTACCATTATGAAAGATATTTCTTAGCAAACGCATTGGGGTATGTCATACTGGATTTTATATTTTGTATATATAATGGTATGGAATCGTCAATTCAACTACTTAATCATATTGTATTAACGTGTACATTTAGTGTATATATGTTTCGTGCAAACCTACGCTTAATGATAGTCACAGGATACGCCGTGCTCGAATCAACCGATCCTATTTTACAATTAAGGTGGCTCTTAAAACAAAGTAACGAACCATACTTGGTTGTTGAATACCTATTCATTATAATGTTCATCATAACACGTTTGGGAGTATTCTCCTTTTATGGATACCACATTTTGATAAATGATGCAGCAGAAATCATAGACAAAACCCTAATGACTATTAACTATCTAATGGGACTGATTTTCGTTGTAAACATTTTACGGTATTTGGTAAGAAAGTTTGAAGAATATTCCGATGAAGAAAGATATAGAAGTAAAGCGTCTATGGTACATCGATAAACATGTGCAAATATCGTGAACCCAATTTTTGAGAAAATGTATGTTTGGGAAAAAATTTAAGAATAAAAAACAAAAAATAAATTCGTCTATGACTAACAATTTTTTTGCTTTTGCCTTTTGAATTTAATTAATTATTCAATGTTTGAAAAAATTTCATAAAATTTTCATTCCGTTCCATTCCAAAAAGATGCAAGTTTTAAATTAGACTGATACCTACAGTTTATTTATAGCATCTCAAGTTTCCTCTTGCAAATGTAAGTTGTCTAAACTCATAACTCAATAATCCTTGAACATATCGATAAATGATTTATTTGGAAATAAAAAAAAATATATTTGCACAAACAATTAGAAAATAAATATTTAAAATAAGAATTACCATTTATCTACGGCTTTTATTGCGATTATCTCGCCAATCACGACCTCCGCGATCATATCGATCTCGTTCATTATCCGGATTACGGTCATGCCGACTATGGTGACCTCTTCGATTATATGGTTCACTATTATTTGAATTTCCATGGGTTCGATCATTCTTCATTTTTAAGCTGTCACTGTGACCGCCACCTCTAGTTCCTAAATTATTACTGTGTTGGGGCATTCCTTGAGGGTTCGTCAGACCACCAAGTAGATTTGCACTCATGGCCAGAAGCATCATGGGATCAAATTGATTTCCCATCACACTAGCTAATGGATTAACATTCATTGTGGGTTCCAAGTGCGACATCCGATTTACTGGCCCAACATTACCACCACCTCCATGTCTTAAAGCATCGTTTGAAAATAATTGCAACATTCTTGCGCTTCGTTCCGTTTGCACTAATTCCTTTTCATCTGGTCTTTCATTATTTTTTGCTTTGCTCGATGGGTTTAACAATAATTTCCGATTAAACAATGAGGTCTCCGCAAAAATCTCAATTGCGTATGGTACTGATATTGGATGGGAATATGTTATGAACCCAAAATTTCTTTGGCCACCTGTTTTCGCTTTTGGTATAAAAACTTTTTGTATCGGGCCACCCTATATTAAAAATTACAAAAAATTGTAATTATAATTACGCACTGAAACTGGAAAAATAATGAAACAACTTACTTGCAAGAAAAGCTCGTATAAAAGATCTTCTGTAACATTATGATGTAAATTACCACAGAAAAGGGTCCGAGCTTGATCACTGTCCCCTGTTTCAAAATCCCCCATGCTGGTAGATAAAATTTTAGATTTTAATTTATTAAAAATATTTTTTAATGTAATTAAAAATTGAAATAAAATCTGTGTGTATTGTTGGTGAATATTTTTGTATTTTACGCTAAATTTTTTTTATTTTTCGACATATAATAACCCTATGAACAATTTTGTTATTGAATACAAAAGTACGATTTACCGGCCATCTACCAACGAACATTACAGTCGCCAAATATTTTTTTTTTTATTTTTCGTATGTTACCATCCTTGCGTTCCAATTTTTTCCAATCTAATGATACTTCATTGAGGTAACGGTATTGCCTGCTTCTGTCATCAAAAAAAAAAAAAAAATTTAATAAAATAAGCAAAAGATTAATTTTTGTGTTTTTATCGTAATTTAAATTAAATAAAATATATTATTTTGTTGTTCAATAGTTTAAAGCTAAATTATTAGTTGTTATTATTAAATAAAACAAGTTTATTCATATATTATTGTTATTTTGCTCAAAGCTAAAAATTTTTTATTTCTTGTGATATAAAACCAAAAGGAACGAAGCAAAATGGTAATAATTTTTTTTCCTCGTACAATAAATGTCACGCCCAGTATTAATGTGATAATAAGTTTAATATTTAATTTATCTTATCTATGCAAAGGAAATGATTATATTTAATTCATTGTGTGTTCTACAAAAAAAAAAAAAAAAAATCCAAACTTTTTAGATTTTTTTTTGTTGTAATGACTCAGAGTTGTAAATTGTAATCCCCAGAGGGGTAGTGCAGTCAATATGGATATTTATTTTTATCTTTTCTCTCGATTTCATTTTTTAGACGGAATTCCAAATGGATTGTGCACTAGATTTAATGCGTCGATTGCCACCACAACAAATAGAAAAAAACCTTATTGATCTGATTGATTTAACGCCAGCCCTGTGTGAGGATCTATTGTCCTCTGTTGATCAGCCACTTAAAATAGCAAAAGATAGAGAATTAGGTAAAGAATATTTGTTGTGCGATTATAATCGAGACGGAGATTCATATCGCTCGCCATGGTCAAATACTTATGATCCACCACTTGAAGATGGTTCAATGCCATCTGAACGATTACGTAAATTAGAAATTGAAGCAAATCATGCATTCGATCAATATCGTGATATGTATTTTGAGGGTGGTGTATCTTCGGTTTATTTATGGGATTTGGACCATGGATTCGCCGGTGTTATTTTAATTAAGAAGGCCGGTGACGGTGGTAAAAAGATTAAAGGTTGTTGGGATTCAATTCATGTGGTTGAAGTTCAAGAAAAGAGCTCCGGTCGAACAGCACACTACAAATTAACTTCAACAGCAATGTTATGGCTTCAAACAAATAAACAAGGCTCGGGTACAATGAATTTAGGAGGAAGCCTTACGAGACAGGTAAGATATTATAACTTGGATCTAAATGAATTTCCAAATTCTATTAACAATCATAGAATTTGTACAACAAATATTTGAACAATAATTTTATTAACTTATTAACCATTTATTTAATAAAATTGGATTACTCGTTTTAACAAAATTATAAGAAAATTACATAATTTATTAAATAATTAACTTTTTTATTTTAAATCCACAGGTTGAACAAGATGCCGCCGTTAGTGAATCTAGTCCACATATAGCAAATATTGGCCGTATGGTTGAAGATATGGAAAATAAAATTCGTAACACATTAAATGAAATTTATTTTGGTAAAACAAAAGATATTGTAAATGGACTACGAAGTATTCAAACATTATCCGATCAACGGGCACAGGATGCAATGAAACAGGATTTAGTAAAAGCAATTCTAAAACGAAATGTTAAAGGAGACAACTGAGATTGGGCTCTCTTAAACAATTGTTATGAAGATCCCCCTCTTTCAAATCAAATTGAATAGTTTTTATTATTATATTAATTATTATTATTATTTTTATTGTAATTATAAAACAAATTAATTATTTTTTTTATTAATTAATATTTTAAAAAAAAAAGTAAAAATAAAAAGTGAACAAAATATACAAATTAAAATTCTGTTTTTTCCAATACACCACAAAAAAATTAAATATATATATATATAAATAATAAAATAGTATTTTTGTTTGTTTTTGTATAGGCTAAAAACTAATTAAAATATGTTTTTTATTAATTACTTGCATTATTATTTTCGAGGTGTTTCGAAAAATTTATAGATTTTAATTTTTGAAGTAAAATAACCGAGGTCATCGTTATGTTATAAGTGGATTTTACGTTTCATTTCTTTTTTCATTACCTAAATTATTTTGCAATATTTCGATTCATAATAAATATTGCATGCGAATCGCATGAAACAATAGAAACCACAAAAATCATCAAATTTGAACTGTTTTAACATAGCTTACATAATAATTTGTTGATTGTACATAAAAAGCACATAGTACGATCATTTTAGTTATAAAGTACATAATTAAGTTTTTATAGAATAGAAATCCAATTATACAAAAGGTGCATGTAAGTCACATTTGTCCTAACTTTTATTTTCAAAAATTTGAAGTAAAAATTAATTTACTAATTATAGTTAAAACAAGAAAATTTGTTATTTATTTGCAGTAGTTGTCCAACCAGTGAAAAGCAACCATTCCAATTTATTTTACTGTGCAAAAAAAGAAATATTGCAGTGTTAACAAAAACTTTAATAAAACATTTTGTGCAAATTGGCTTTAGTTTGCTTAAACTAGCAATTGCATTATTAATTTTAATAAACAAATATTATAAATTGCAGTGCTAACAAAAAGTGATTGGACGTTGTAATGTGTTAGATTTTAGGTTATTACACATTGTAATGTCTGAGTCTGATTTATTTTCAAAAACTACGAACTCCACCAGATAGTTTGCTTCAAACAACACAAAAAAATATAAATTTAACAGAAACTATGATGTCGCCAAATATATATTTCCCCTAACTTCGCAATTACTTCTAAATTCGGGACAATTCAAAGAGTCGAGTGATCCAATTGTGTCCACGCCGCCCATATCTATATCTGGAGATATCGAAGTGTAGATCTCGGCCAACAAATGTTTTCGCTAAGTAGACATGGATATTTATCAGTTGTACAAATCGAAAAGTGCACTTGTCAAAAATACGGTCATATCAAAACATATTGCAATCACAGACCCAGATGTGTGAATTGTACAGGTGAACATCTCACAAATCATTGTGGAAAGAAAACAAGAGGTACAAAGGTGAAATGCGTGCTCTGTAATCGCCGAAGCCTCTGAACTCGCCGCTTGCTATTACCATTTAACTATGTTAAAAACGCAATCAAAAACTGCGCTATAAGTGAATTAAAACAGCAGTGGCTTGCCTCTTATAACCGCCGCATTGCAAAACTTTTTACCTATTAGTGGACCTAACTTAAGGGCCACTAGGTTTGCTTTATCTCTAGGCAGGATGTTGGGTGCATCTCAATAGGGTATGGGTTGACCGTCTATAGTCCTGTATCTCGTATAGTTTATATTCGAATGCTACAATTATGTAGACACCACCAAAAGGTGTTGAGGTATACCTCAATCAGTAACTGTCTAAGAAAATTAACTAATCAGATCAGCACTGATTATCCACTGTGAAAACCAACCAAAAGAATTAATGCAGATTCCTCCAATAAGAATAGCAGGAGAGAAAAGGGCTAGGAACAATGAAGATAAAGCTCGAAGATTTGCTGAACACCTCGAAAAAATATTCCAGACACATGATGATCAAACATTGAAGTCCGAAATAATAACTGAACAAGCTGTGCAATAAAGTAAATAAATTATTCTACCGACAACACCAAAAGATGTCATGCGTCGTTGCAAAAGGGTTTACAAGTTAAGAATTCTTCTTCCAATGCAATTTGCAACACAGTGAGGGCTTTTGCAGATGACACGAAAAATATTACAGCTAAGTATCTCGGCATGACCCTGGATGCTAAAATACGATGGAAAGCACACGTCAAGAAAAAAAATCAAGAATTAAGACTTAAATACGTTGGTCGGCGTCTACTGAAGGAGGGGGAGAGTTGGGTAGATTATCTACCACCTCCGTATCCTTTCAGTAGGGTGCGCATTAGGTGGGCAGTTCTGGTCACGTTTTAGGCAGCCGCATGATGGATACAATTGTGTAAGAGGTAACCTGCTCACAATTCGTAAGTGTACATGCTGCCCCTCGTGGCGACCACTGGTAACTAATAATGTTATTCGGCATAAGCTAAAATACGGCGCTAAAGGAGAAATCCTTGACAAAAAATCCTAATCTAAGGTTGAACAGCATACGCCGATGGATGAATGGCTGATAGGTTAATCATCCCTAAGCATGCGGACTGTGAATACCAGGCGCCCTCCAGTTTTATTCAGCCTTTCTGTTGTAAAACTGGGTATACTAGTCGGAAATTATTGAGATCCTACCCTCTAGCTTTAATAAGGTTGTCCTAATGGTGGATCAGACAGCTTCGACTTGGGTTGCTCGTGGTGACCTGTGCCAACAAGGCCACTGTAAATTGGCTCAGGAGGCCACAGTAACCATAAAGCCTTGGGAATTTACACATCTATTCAGGTTAAGGCGGCTAACCTGCCTCGAGCCCAGGCGACAGAGTAGTCAGGAGATAAGCGAAAGGTTCTTCTGCCTTCTGCACCTTCTCTGTGGACCACTTTTCAGCCGACAAGCTCAAGCGGTTTGGCTATAAGATCAGGTCAACTTCAAGTTTGCGATTGTCCAGTTGCACACAAGTGGTCAGGCCTGTTGGAGTTAACGTGGTGGCACCTTTTGACAAAACTCTTGGAGTGGTGGCTCTGTCCAAGAGGTCTTCCCTTGTAAGCCGCTGGAGAGGCCTGAAGGCGGTCAGGCTTCGGGGAACAGTAGGAAGGAGGTAGAGGATAATGGTCAGCCATCTGCCTTGAACGATAAAAGACATGGAGGCGGTGGAGCGATGAGGAAGGCTAATCTACGCCTTCTCAAGAAGGTCAATAATAGGAAAATAAAATAAGGGCACACATCGCCCACCTACAGTAAAACCGGACGTCCTTTGCCGCAGGTTTATCTGCCAACATATTGGCATGGCTCTACTAATGCAAAAAACCGCGGTTGATAGGTAACCAAATTAAAGGTATACCAAATCAAGTGTATAAGTTGATTTATAATAATGGAACTGGAGGGTATACTTGCGTTTCGAGAACAGCTGCTCAGTTTAACGAATAGAGTCCACTAAGATGTTCCCTTGGTGGAAAGGGGCGCTGGAAAAATTGAGAAAAGTTGAGAAGATTATTCAACAAGGCTAAACGAACTGGCGAATGGGATGAGGGAATATAATCTCGAACTAAGAAGACCCAAAAGGGCAACCTGGAGAGGTTTCTATGAGGGAATCAATGAATTACCCTCTACAGTTCGTCTCCAGAAAGTCCTTTCTAGGGATCATTCAAATGGTTTAGGACTTCTTCAGAAAGCAAACAGGAAGTTAGAGTCCAAGATGAACCGCAAGACCACCCGTGTGAGGTTCTACGTACTGCACAATAGGATCTTGAAGAAAAATTTTCATACCCAGTAAGGTGAGATGAGCATCTTTCTAGAGCATTACTTCAAAAAGGTATTGAGGAAATTCTCCCTAGCTTGATCCATATGTTTTGGGCAAGTTATACTTTTAACTGTATTCCAAAACTCTGGAGGGGAGAAAAAAGAGGTCTTTATACCAAAGGGGGGTTCCGCATACCCAGCCCAAGCCATATTGCACAATTAGGGTTACATCGTTTCTGTTGAAAACGATGGAAAAATCTTCGATTATAATACAAGAAGTGAGATCCTCGTTAAAAACCCGCTGCATCGGAATCAGTTTGCTTATGTCAAACTGATAAATCTACTGTGAATGGCTCTTATTAGCGGTCTAGTCACGAGGATTAAAAGAGTACGTGGTGGCTAATAAAGAAATCGCCCTTGATCACGTTTGATAATATATCCTAAGAATCGACAAAGAAGGCAGCAATGGAAAAGGGGACTTCGCCTCCTACGATTTGGTGGATCCGCTTCTTGCTGAAACATCGCAAGATTACAGCCAAACTAGGTGGTGAGTAGTAACCATCAGAGCCGTAAAGGGTGTCTCTAAGATCTTCTCTATTATGGCCATTGGTTATTGACAGACTAGTGATCCTTCTAGGTAGCCATGGGTATGATACATGGATGATGTGGCTATAATAATTAGGGGCAATTTTGATGGGATCATTTCTGATCTCATGCAAAATGCACTCAACATAATATGGCAGTGGTGTGACCAGGAAGGACTTAGTGTCAATCCAAAAAAAAACCGCCATTGTTTCTTTTACGAGGAGAGAAAATCTTGCGCTTATTATCGGCCCCTCGTTAAACGGTACAAATACTGTACCTTTTTCTGAATTGGGAACAGCAACATATATTTAAAGTTCAAAATAGGGCCACCAACGCTTTCTGGAAATCCTTAAGGAATCCCAAACAGACCGTACCGTATAAGAACGCCTTCTGACTATATGACAACTAAACTGAACTTCTATAAACCATTTTATATTATTTTACCAGGCCGAGACATGTGGAGTAAAGGGAGACTGTCCTTTGAGCGGGGATCCACGGTTTGGTCACAGAAGAAAGATTAATTTTTGCATTCTGTGGTTTGGTTTACAGATGGATCAAAAACCGGAAACCTCGACTGAAAATTAACTTAATTTAGTAGGGTCCAAGCACAAAATATCTTTTACGTCGCAGTGCGAGTTGGCTTGAACGCCCACATGGCCCTATAACAATAATAATAAATAATAAGGCTTAAATACAGAAAGATTAACGGGCTTCTTAACCGTGGTCCAAAATATTAAATTTTTCTCACATTTTAACCGTTTTGGTGTTTCAATTGCAACTATGTAACTTGCTTTGTGAAAAAACTGAAAACAAAATAGGTACAACAAACGAATTTTTAAGTGGTCGATGGCCGGTTAAAATTTTTGTGGCGAATAAAATACCAAAAATTTAACTTTTTAATTTTTTATGTGGTTCTGTTCGTTTAATACCCCTATTATGGTTCTCACCTCACCGAGAAATACTATGCAAATGTGACTAGATTTGTATGAAATTTTTCGGTGAGGTGAGAACCATAATAGGGATATAAAACACAGAACTTTTTTAACCAACTGACCCAGAGCCTAATCAGTCAAATAATACAGTCAATATATTATTGATCAATACGATAACTTCAAAATCCCACCAACAGAAAGCGCATCACGTTCAATTTTAATTTACTTTTCCATATGACAGCAAAATTTGCGGACATACTTTTTTCTCACTGTAGGAGGTGGGGCCATTATTTTTTTAATATTTTTGATTCGTATAATATTCTTTTTATTATTAAGTTTAAAAATACTGTATAATTAAGATTGAAGTGTTTCCTACTAATTATAAATAAATAATTAACATTATGTTTTAAAATAATAATTTAAAAATTTTTTTGTGTAGTTAAGAAATTGTGAAAACGTCATGTTGTGATGGTTTTGTAAAGTGAAGAAAAGTATTTTATTATTATTGTGACACAATTATATTTATAACAAAAAAAAAATCCAAATACATATAATAATATGTATTTAGGAATCATACTTTTGTAATACGTATTAATAGAATAGAATAAATAATATTATGTATATTCATAAAATAATTACTTATTCAATTTGACAGCTACCTAGACATTTTTTCTTTCGATCGTGTGTATTATGAAAGTTTGATGACGATGTAATTGTGAATTCGTTCTTTTATATTTTTATTATTGTTTATTAACAATATTACAAATTATTAACAAATTCGTAAAAAGCGAAAACAAAAGGTAAATAATGTTTATCTTACATAAATTAATTATATTTATTCTAGATAAAAATTAAAAATATACCTAGTTCTTAATTCGTTTTATAATAAATGAAAATAACATTAAGTACCAAAATTAAAAAATTAAAGTTTGAGGAAAGTTAAGAAATATTATGTAGCTTACATAGCGTAGTGATTACAACTATTGGCACCCCATTATTTTGATATAGTTATTGGCACCATCGCAAACTACAGTAATTTCTCTCAAATTCATTTGTTTAAATTCTATTTTAAGAATGTGGTATTGTAAATTGTTTATTTTCTTTGTATTGTACAGAAACAAATTAGATTTTACGAAACAGTTGCATTTAAAACCTCAATGAGTAAACATCTCTCATCGCAACTCTCAAATTTTCTACCAAAAAGTGTTTAGTTTGACTAGAAAGCTGGAAATGTAAGTGGTTTTTTTATATCGATATAATATTATTTTTATAACTTTATACTTAAATACGTTAAATAAACATACCATAATAAGTGAATTTAATTAAATATAATGATTTTACTTAACGTAATAATAAATAATTAGAGTGCCAATAATTAGTTCTAAACAACATCGGTTTTAATTATTGGCACTAGGGTGCCAATAGTTGGGTTATATGAAACTACAATTATTGTCACATGCCAATTATTATACATTTTAAAAGTGTCAATAGTTGTATCTTATTATTTTAGAATTTAAAATGCCAAAGAAAAGAGATTCTTACGATGAAAATCAAATCCAAAATGCTTTGAGAGATGTAAGAAATGGTAAAATTAACAAAAAGGCGGCAGCGAAATTATACAATATACCGAGATCTACAATCCAGTTTAGATTAGGTTCAAATTTTTCTAAAGTTCGTCCGGGCCCAGCAACAGTATTAACCACTGAAGAAGAAAATCGTATTGTAGATTGGATAAAAATATCACAAAAAAAAGGATTTCCTAAACGAAAGGAAGATGTCCTTTACGCAGTCCAGCAGTTCTTAAATGACACCAATAGACCTCATCCCTTTGGACCAGAAAAAATTCCTGGTAAAGGCTGGTTTCAAGCATTTTTAAAACGTCACACAACATTATCATTCAGAGCAACGGACCCAGTTTCGTCGGCAAGTTCCACAGTTGCAGTGTCCGATATTTTCTCGTGGTTTGATGGCATTGAACGATATTTAATCGATAACAATTATAGGGAAATAATGAATGATCCAAATAGAATTTTTAATGGTGACGAAACCAATTTTCTTTTATGCCCAAAGACTAAAAATGTACTTGCTGCGAAAGGGTCCAAAAATGTATATGAAGTAGACAAGGGATTGGCAAAGTTAAATCTGACCGTAATGTTTACATTTTCGGCATCAGGAGTTGTAACTTCACCTATGGTGATCTACCCCTACAAACGGGTTCCCGAGGAGATTCGCAAGTCTTTGCCCAAAGGATGGGGAATGGGTGTAAGCGACAATGGATGGATGACGAAAGAGATATTTTACGAGTATATCTCAAAAGTACTCCACCCATATCTTGTACAGCTTGGTACAAAATTTCCAATTATTTTGTTTGTAGACGGACATGCTACTCATTTAACTTTAGCTGTTAGCGAGCTCTGCGTTAAACTTAAAATTATTTTAATAGCATTGTACCCGAATGCTACCAGGATCCTTCAACCGGCCGATGTCGCTGCATTTAAACCAATAAAAGCTAGTTGGAACAACAAGGTGTTGGAATGGCGGAGAAACAACCCAATGGATTCATTGACTAAGGATAAATTTGCCCCCCTTCTCCATGATGTAGTGGCAAATACTATTTCTGCAGAAACCATTAAGAACGGGTTTAGAGCGTGCGGTATATTTCCTTTCAACAAACTGGAAATTAATTTGAGTAAATGTTTAGGAAGATCATCAAAAACAAACAGTGATAATAATACTGTTGCTATTCAAAATAACGCTTTAGAAATGCTTTGTTCAACAGTTGGTGACAAAAAGTTAGAGCTTTTTGGGAAAATCGAAAGCGGTCAAATTAAAGCTAGTGACCTCAGCGAGGACTTCCAATGTTTATATGATTTATATTATAAACTAAAAAATACAATTAAACCCAACCAACAATTTTGTGATCAAACCACGCAAACAGATGCAGACTATTGTGCTTTACAACATGAGTCAAATGATTTTGACATTAATTCAATAAATGATTTTTTAATAATCAATAATCCTACGAGTATAATGAATTCAGAAGAAGTTTTAAGTATTTTAGATGTTGTTCCAGTTCTTGATAAACCTAATAATACGAGTACAAAAGCGACAAATCAAGATCGTAGCGGTCATGATACAACCGTGACTACCGTGACCATTGATGAGTACCTTAATTGGCCAGAGACACCTTTAAGAAAGGGATGTAAGCAAATAAAAACAAAGAAACCTTTTGTCATCAGCTCACCATTATGGCTGCAACAGGAACAATTAAGAAAGGAAAATAAGAAAAAATTGGAATTGGATAAGGAAAATCGGAAAATTCAAAGAAATATAAATAAAGAGTTAAAAAATACTGTAAAAATGAATAATATTAATAATAAAGCTAAACGACCAAAGAAGACAAATTTAACAATTCGACCCAAGATAAACGGTCAGAGAAGCACTGTCCAGCCAACAGCACAGAATTCTTTAGTACCAATCGACAATTTATGTTCTGCAGTTAAACATAACAACAATTCTACCGCACTAATAAATATTAATCAATATGAAAATATTATACCTAATGAACCAGTCATACAAGTTAGCACTAATTTATCACTAAATGAAGAAGATATTGGGACGAATTCAGCTAGTAAGGCAATACAAGCAGTGACGCTCATCCTCGAAGATGTTTCGAACAATTTAATTACCAAACCACCAATCGACCATCACGTTCGGAATATATTTCCCAGCGAGACCATTTATAATATTGGTGATAATTATCCTGCAAGTGGAAATATGTGTTACAATTGCACATATGCGCTATCCAAAAGTTCCAAATCCGAGAATTTTGGAATAAAGTGCAGTAAATGTACTAGAGAATTCCACTTTAAGTGTATTATAAAATTAAAGTTGGCATACCTTCCAATGTTTGTATGCAACGGATGCAAAGCTGACAATTGAAATAATAAAAACTAAATGTGATATTAAAATTTAGAAAATAAAATATATTAATCTAATAATAGTAGAACTATTTATTTTATGTACTAGCTAGCTAGCTATATCAGTTTATATAGCTGTTTTTGTTTGAAATAAATAATTTTTTTGACTGAAATTTATACTTTAAGAAATTCTTGTTTCATTATGAAAAAGTATGCCAATAATTGTACTTATTCAGGGTGCCAATTATTATAGAAGTGTGCCAATAACTATCGATTTTGGAAGACTTGTGGATTTTTCTAAATTTATTAAGTTTTTCATATTTTATTTCAAAACTTAGTATTTTCAGTTTAAAGACAACTAATTAATCTATAAGAAAGCAATCAAAATACTATGCTCAAAATTTTCAAAATTAAACTACGATGAGTTCCCCATGAAAATTCCTTAAGAGTGCCAATAATTGTAGTCGTTACGCTAGCTAGTTTTAAAATTTAGTAGTTTTTTTTATCAAAATTACAAAGTGATGGCTTTATTGATATCATCCACATAGAAATATTATTTTGCACATAGTACTTAGCCAAGTAATAAATTAGCCGTTGTTGAATTTCTAACTTTCATTCTAATGATATTTTTTTTGTTAAGAAAGTGTAAAGTTTTTATTTTTTATAATCTAATCAGAGTATATAGCATATCCGTATAATAAAGTAATTAAATTAATTAGATACTGGTGTAGTTTGTTTGATTCCTACATAATCTAAGAAGAGAGAAAATGGGAAGGTTATGGCTATTGGAAATTACTAAAGCTTCAATTTTATCTAAGTAAACCGCGAATAAAACCTTTTCCAAGACCGAGGTAGCTATTATTTCAAGGACGTTTGAAAATACATATACTTGATCGTAAAATGAAATGGTAAAATGTGGCTTAATAGATAGTCCGTTCCAAATTTACTCCCTCCTTATCTGGAAAGAAATTCAGTATCTATAATTGGTATGTCTACTACAGCCACAAAAGAATGAAAGAAATAAGAATTTAAGAATATTATTTGTGTGGTAACATTTAGTTTCAAAGTTCAATCGATAAATAATTTTAAATGGTTTTCATAATCGATGAAAAGAACGAAACTAGCAACTGTTGCTTTATTTCCCAATTTATTGGTGATTAATCTGGTTTTTCATCACTATCAAAGTATTCAGCTGGCTAGCTAAAACCAATGGCTGTCCCTTTTACTTTCAATCGATCAACAAATTCATTTTGGTAGTTTTTATTTTTACACCTACTTATTTATTGAAAATGTGAAACATACATTTCTTTAGGGACAGATTAGGAAAAAGGTACACTTTGTTGCCTAGTTTTAATAAATTTCATCACAATTTAAAATAAAGTTGCAAGAAAAATAACCGAGTTATTCGAAAAAGCCCACTTGATTAGTAGGATCACTAATTCTAAAAATGTAATATGATTTAATTTCCAGCAACATCTGTATGAAATTGGAATCATCGGTTGACAGTTGTACGTTAATTAACATATTAACGTCTTATTTTCGTAATCGTCTTATAAAGTAGTATACCTCATTGAATAACCTCATAAATTTTAAAGTTTTTAAAAAACTAAATTATTCCTAAAAGTACACTCGTAAAATAACTTTTACTTCCATACACATGTTGTACATTTAATACAATTATGATCCGCCGTTTCTAAGTTCCTCAATAATTATTTGTAATTGTAAATTAAATTATAAAGATTAGAATTTTTAAAGTTCCTTGCATATCTATTTCTTACTAAATATATTTTGTTGTTCATAAAGTCTTTGCGTATTTTTCAATAAAAAAACAGAAACCAAATAAAATATTGTTAAAAAGCTTTTTCAGAATGCAAAGGAGTCCAAAAGAAAATCCAAAAATTTCTTAATTTTTTTTGTTGCTTTCAATGTAATTTTTGATCTGATAACCTTTCCCCATTTGTCAGAAAATATAACCAAGAATGATTGACAATTCCTATTCCTCGTCGGATGAAACTGAATTTACAGAATTCTAAACAATTTCTCCTCTTCGTAAAATATTTATCTATCTGGTTAAGTCCGTAATAACTTAAGGTCTTAAATATAATACTTTTGTCAAACTCTTTAGACTTTGCTTGAAAATAGCCTCTAACATACCCACACGATTTTTTACAAGATGATTTTGTGTTGATGATTGAAAAATGAAAAAAAAAAAAATAAAATCAGAAAGAATCTGGCCACCGTAAGTTAACACCATAGAAAAGTGTACGTGTCATTGCAGCCTTGCATTATCTTAATGAAAAATGATTCCTTTTCTATTGTCGAGATGATTTCGCCAGCTTTAAGCGGAAAAGTTTCTTTAGATTTTTTATGTCTTTTTCGAAATCCTGTCGTTTGCCGTGAAATGTGGTTCAACTTTTAACTCAAAATTATAATTAATTACCAGAACAGATTTTAGTGTACCAAATTTGAGATGTGCGCAACGATGTTACTTCAAATTGAAACACTTCGAGTAATATATTCTGGATGCAAGTAACGGGTTTAACAACTTTTTTAAATTCATATCAGACTTCATGTTCGCACTCGTTAACACAATCCTTAATATTTATGTATATTACCCTTTTCATAAATATAATTAGCGTAAGCAGTCGTTTGATTCAATTTACATACAATTGGGTAACTACGTCTATTGTAGCCTATGTAATTTATAGCATAGAATACTTGTGAGTTACTGAGTTTTAAATACTAAAAAACAAACATTTTGTATTTATTCATTTTATATCGGAAACATTAAGTTGGTCCAGCCTCACATTTACATAAGTCAAAAGATAATTTTGTAAATTGAAAAATGTTACCTTTCATAAACGGAAAGATTTAGCATAATGATTTGTGGCCCCCTACGTATAACTGAAAATATTCTCGCGTATTTATTAATTTAATTTCGAAACTAATAAAAACTTTAATTTGTTATTTTTTTTACAGAAATAGTATTGTTCAATATGGCATCAGGTGAATCATCTCTTGATAGTAATGGAAGTGGCGGAGGAGGTAAACTAATTAAAATTAACTTGTATTTTTTTTTTTTGTAATATGGTAGACGTTTAGTAGATATCTAATTATTAACAGTTTCGAGATATAAACTGAAAACTGTATATAAATTCTCTTTTCATATATCGATTTTTATCAAACACACAAACGCTAATTTTTTTCGACTTCCATGCACCAATTAAAAGAGAAAGTAAATTTTTGTAATTACCAACTTTGTTAATTTATAATTTTTAATATTACAGGGAGTCATGGTTATTTAGGCTTTTCAAATGAAAAACCTATAAGAAGTTCAAATATGAGTCCACGAGATTATGATCCAATGAAGCAACAAACTTTTGACCCCAGTGATTTACGACGGCAGATTGATTACTATAGAAATCAAAATGCTTCATTAAGGAATAAATTAGATATTGCGATGCAGGATAAACAACGAGTTGAATGTGAATTTGATCATTTCAAAAAAGATGGGATTGATTTTCGATTATTCGTGGAACAGTACAATGAGATCAAGATTAAATATTCTAATTTACGTAAAGAAAATGAAAAATTGATCAAGGATAAAGAAATTTGTCAGAAAATTAATGAGAAACTAAAAGATGATTGTAACATTAGTGAAAGTGAGAAAAAAGATTTGATGCTGCAATTGGCTAAAACATTTCGTCAGCTGGACTTGCTGCAGAATAAATATGATTCAGAAAAAACTAAAACCGAAACAATCATTATAGATAAAACGCGGGAAATTAATAAAATTTCATCTATCCTAAATGAATTGAAACAGGAGTCGAAAATGACTTTTGACGAACGTGATACGGTTTTAAAAGAGAATCAAAAATTGACTGATGAGTGTTTATTTGCGTCGACACAAATTAAAATCCTTGAAAAAGAAAATAAATCGTTGAAACATGAAAGTGAATGTTTAAAGCAGGAAATTGAATCATCTTACACAAAATGTGAATCGCTTAAAAATGAACTTGATCATATAAAATCGCGGCCCGAGTTCAAAGCGATGCCCGGCGATAGCTGGAGCAAAGATTTAATGGATTCAAAAGATAAATATGAGCAACACGAATTGGATGCGGCCAATCGTGAAATTGAAAAACTGAAAAAAGCTCTCGATAAAGTGAATGCAGAACTAACTAAATCACTTCAGGAAATTGAAATAGCAAAGGGTCGCCGTGATTGGGCGATATCCGAACGTGAAAAAATCGTTCAAGAACGTGACAGTATTAAGACATTATGTGATGAGTTGCGTAAAGAGCGTGACACAGCTATATCTGATTTGTTAGCTGCAATTCGCGATAGTGAAAACATAAAAAAACAAAAAGATGAGGCATGCAAAGAAGTTGAATTATTAAAAGAAATTTTTGAATCAAACAGTAATAACAACAATTCAATGTCGTCAACGGGCGTTAATAATAATTCGGGCAACAATAATAGCTCGATGGACTCGCGGTGGACTTATGGCGTACACGACACATCAAAATATTTACGCGATAAAAATAAACTCGAAACTGAAATAATTGACGTTGACATGAGTATGTTCTCGAATGTCGATGATGATGATGAAGTCGACGATGAAGATTATGGACTAATATTAGACGATAGTGGAGACGAATTACAGTCGAATATATGCAACATTACGGTAATTGCGGTAACTAAAGATTCGATATTTAGTAATAAGCTGCATAAAAATGATATTATCGTTAGGGTAAATGATTTGGACTGTCAAAATGTGTCCAAGCATCTTGTATTCAATGAAATACGAGCTAGCCGAAATCGATGTACGTTTGCGGTGAAACGTCAAAAATCGGTGCGAAAACATTTCTACACGACACAGCTGAATTTAAGTAGCGGCAATAATCATGGAATTTCATTGGAAAGCGGCCTTTTTATATCGAAAATACAACCCGGATCTCTCGCATCAATGGACAAGAATTTATCGATTGGTGACCGTATTTTAAGCATTAATAATCATTCGATGGAGAGCGCAAAAAATCGCAATGATGCAATGTCATATTTGGACGATAATTGTAATGACATAATCACCATAATTGGGTTGAAACAAGTTGTACTGCAACATCATAAAGTAAATTTAAAGCCAACAACAATTTCGACTCAAACCGAAGATAACTACAGTCGATCAATTGATTTTGATCGTAATTCACATTTCGCACCTACTAACACCTATCATGAAAGTTCATCGTCATTTCCGATGACGACGACGCCAACTAAATCGACGTCAAGATTAACTGAAATGATTCAAAAAATCCGAGGGAAAAAATCTCCCAAATCGAATGAGGCAGAGGCCATTGCTCTATTAGACTCCGTCATTAAGGATGATTTACAGTCCAATATTCCGACGAAGGATAATGGTGTTATCAAGCGATTGAAAATAAAGAGAAGTAAGGAGAGTAAAGATAGTAGTAATAAAGGGATGGAGACTTGGCCTCGGGCTAATATAATAGAATTGAACCACAATACAGGTAAGGAATAAATAACATTGATACAATATTTAGGATTTCATAAATAATATTTAAACAAAATTTTCTAGGAACAATTGTGCACCAGCGCAAAAAAGAACGTCCGGCTCTAACAACTTTTAACGCTATTATCTCGGATAAAAATCAAATCGATCATCCAAACGCAAATGAAGACTATTTCAATATCGCACCGATACCATCATCCTCGCAAAAGAATAACCAAAGCATGTCGAATAACATGTCAAATCGTAATTCAAATCCAATACCCTTTCAGCACCAACTTTCACAAATACCTCCATCACTTTTTAATCGACACTCCGTTTATCAGCTCGGTAATAATAAATCTGTCCCACTAACTCCAACATCATCCGGCCTTTCCACGCTATCAGCACATTTACAAAAATCTTCAGATATCGATTATGTAAATCATCATCATCGGATGAGTTTAAATTTTACACCTAACGAGACTCCAATGTACACGATGAAATCACCTAATCACAATTTAATGAAAAATTCGTCGCAACAACAAAATTCGTTGGATTACATGTTGCTCAAGAGTCAAAATTCTATAGAATCGGTACTGAATTCAAAAAGTCCACCGTCTCTTGAATTTTCTAGCAAACATCCAATGTCGAGGGAAAATCTGGAATATCGCATGAAAATGCATAGCAATCAAAAAAATGTTACAAAATATCCGAGCGACAGTGAAAGTTTGGGGCCGGATATGATTACATCATCGGGATTGAATAGTAATAATTCGATATCATCATATTCGCGAGTTTATTCAGTGTCCCCGAAGTCAGTGAACATTTTCTCACAATATCCAGCTCAATTTCAAATGGGAGGACATCATGGACATCCATATCAGCATCCGATTCGTTTAGCTAGCCCGCCGACTATACCGGGACACAATGAGGATAATTTAGGGTTAGGGATTTATGATCGATATGGATATGAATCGTATACGCCGCCCTATCATTCACACGGACAATCTATTGATTATCCATCAGATATGGGACGGCCACCAATATTACGGGAACGCGAAGATATTCCTTTTGGCTATACTAATACGTAAGTTGAACAAATTTAGCTTATAAAAATTATATATAATTCTTATTTCGTATTGTTGATTTGAATCATAGAAATTTTCGTTATGAGGGAGGGACATTCCCAAGGAAAAAAGAACAAAGGCTCAGAATCCCGTCAAATCCAAGCGTAACAAGTAAAGGAAGCGGTGTTAAAAATAGTACAGGATCAATTGAACACCATGGCAGTGAACGTGGTTCACCAATGCCAACATTTCGCGTAGAAATATTAAGCCATGGTTCCAACGCAAATAAACGTAATTCTATGCCGGATTGCATGTACGGACAAAAACCAAATCCAGGTGATTTACGTCGTGTTACGATCGATAAAAGTGTTGAACCGCTTGGTATTACGATTAGTTGCAATAATAACGGCGGTGGCATTTTTGTTTCTACTGTAACAAAAAATAGTATTGCAAGTCAAGTGGGATTGCAAATTGGTGATCAGTTGCTCGAAATTTGTGGTATTAATATGCGGGCGGCTACATATGAAAGTGCTTCGCGGGTACTACGGCAATGTGCAAATCCAATTACGATGTTAGTTCAATATTCTCCAGAAAGTAAGTTTATGATTTTATTATTATTATTATTTTAGTTTTTAATTTTATTTATATAAAAATAGCCAATGAATTTGTTGTTAGACTTTTAAATTTATGATCGCGCTGCGATATCTATACTTTAGATTTCTACAATAATGATTATTATTTAATATTTTATTGATTGATGAATGCATTGTAAGATAATTAAATATTTTTATTGGAAGTGAGCGCAACACATCAAGTAACGATAAAATGCTCTAATAAAACAATTTTTTTATGCCATAAGTAAGATGATTCATCAACAAATCCTTCTTCCTAAATTCATTGGCTAGACTCATTGTTTATCATTCTCTATTATTTTGCATGAACTATTTCTATTTATTATTTTTGGGTTATTTACAATTACATTACTAGTAAATATAAAATAGTTATTTAAATGTAGTTGAGTTATTGTTTTTATATGTTTTTTTAGAAATGATTTATTAAAGATAAAAAATAATTTAAGAAATATAAAAATAATTATATTTTTAAACAATTATGTGCGAGCCTCTACAATTTTAATAAAATAATGTGTTAGAAATAGGAACTATTTTAAAGCGGGTATATAATTAACAATTAATTGGGGACGAATCAGGTTAGTCATGTTGATTTAAAAAAATGTATTTCTTCGTTAATCGTGGGTAACACACAGTCGAAAATTTTGCCATATTTGTTAATATTCACTAGTGGTGCCGCCCATTAGGCCAAACTTAAAATATTTAAATTGTTAAATTAGCATAAAATCATAACTCCTAACTTCCTACAAACCTAAGTTCGTTTTCTCGATTTTATTTAGAAAATCGGTAGATCAGAATACAGTCGATGGATGTTTAGGACTTGTTTTGCATTTCAGCTGGGGTTGTGATACCCACAAACCAATTTTGACCATAACATTTATCAGAAATCAAAAGTGTACTTGTATTTTCGACTGTGCGGTGCCCTTTAGTATTTTATGTGCTATTTAGAATATCCAGTGTTGTTGCTTTTGTAGATCGTTCGCAAAATTGTTTTACCTTCACAATCATGTCAGAATTTTCATTTCTCATTGGAGACTATAAATTTTATTGCATGTTAAATAAACAATTTTCATGAAGCTTCTTCTTTAAAAGGCTCATAATCATAACCCACTAAAATATCGAATAACCGTTTGTGATTTTATAAAGATAGAATAAAGTAAAATTTATTTTCATAAAAAACTATTAAATTGTATTTTCGAAATTTAATTGCAGAATACGATGGTGAAATAGATCACAGTTCCGATGATCAATCAATTTCTCATTCTGGATCACCGACGCCACGTAATTCACCGCGCCAACCGCGATCGTTTTTACTAACGAAATCGACACAGAAACAGCAACAATCGGCCGTAATTCAAACTATACCTAAAACATCAACACTTCCATCGCAAATGTCCCAAATCCAAAGTCAAGATGATTTTAATGCGAGTCTCGTGGCTAAAGCCGAATCATCGAATTCATTCAATCGCAATAGTTTGTATGGAGGTGAAGATACTCGATTACTGTTTATCGAAACTAAAAAGTCAGCGAATTTAGGAATTAGTCTAACTGGTGGTAACGCGTGTGGAATTTTCGTAAATAATGTTGAGAAAGAATCGTTAGCATATAATGCTGGCATGCGAGTGGGTGATCAAATACTGGAGTTTAATGGTATAGATTTGCGTCATGTGACCGCCGAGCAAGCAGCATTAGAATTGGCTAAACCAGTCAATGACCGGGTCCCAGTTGTTCTCCAGTATAATTTTAAAAGTATGTTTCACTATTAATTGTATAATTTATATGTTAACAATATTTTGGTTCGCAGAATTTAAGCAGATAAAAGATTTACTTGGCGGTGGTGATTCATTTTATATTCGTGTTGGTTTTGATCGAACCGGTGATTTAGGGGAAAATGAATTGCGTTTCGCAAAAGACGAGGTATTGTTAGTTGATGACACGATGATTGGACGGGGACAATGGAGGGCATGGAAATTAGATGAATATGGAACACCGCTAAAATGTGGACGAATTACAAGTCAACTAAAGTAAGAATTTTTTCCTTTCGAAACATGTTTATGAAATAATCTCTCAATGACTTTATTTTATGAGCAGAGTTGAGGAAGAACTTCGCCTTCAAGGTAACGTTAGTGATGGGGACGCCACTACTCGCCGTGGTTCTACATCTGCACGACGCTCATTTTTCCGGCGTAAAAAACATCATCGCAGCTCGTCACGTGAATCGAAAGAATTGGCCAGCTTTAGTAACACTCAATTAAGTTGCCACTCCGATTCCGGAATGCTAGTGGACGATATATTAGTTCAGGGTTATCAGCGAGTCGAAAGATTAGATTGTAAATCATATACATAGATATATATGTTTAACATAAGTAATTTGTATTATTTCTAATATTTTATTATCTAATATTTTAGATCCAGTTCGACGACCACTTCTAGTATTAGGTCCTTTATCCGATTGGGTGGTTGATAAATTAACAAACGATTTCCCGCTACAATTTAAATGCTGCTCCACTGCTGCGATGAATTGTGAACAAGAAACAATCGAGAATATGATTAAAGCGAATAGTATCGTCGACTATCGCATAATTCGTAATAATCATTTTGAAGTTATAACCGTTAAGGCGATAAAAGACGTTTGTGATAAAAATCGTCATTGCATATTGGATATTGATTTGAAAGGTGTTGAACATTTACAACGTTTACAAATTTTTCCTATTGTGCTATTATTACGATTCAAGTCGGCTAAGCAAATAAAGGAAATTAAAGATTCTAGATTTATAAACGATAAGATATCGGCTAAGGCAGCTAAAGAAATGTATGAGCATTCATTAAAATTGATGACGGATTATAAACATTTGATATCAGGTATGTGGAAATGACTGTGTTTTGCAGTAGATTACAGTTATTAATTTTGTTTTTGTGTTCACAGCCGTCATACCAGCTGGTGTAAATATAACGCATATATGTACTCAAATAAAAGATGCTGTTGAAAAGGAGCAGGAAAAAATTTTGTGGGTTCCATCAACATCAACATCATAATAATTTTAATTTTTATTTAAATTAACTTGTGTTAAGGTCTTCCATAAAACAATCAAAACTCATGCGTTAATATAAATGCATTTAAACGAATGCATTTAAAAAATAGGTCTTACTTAAAAATAAAAATAAATTATAAGTGCAATCCTTACTAAATAATAATATGTAAACGTATAATTTAATTTAAATAAATATGCAGCTGAAATTAAGAAACTACTGAGATTTTATAAACACTAAATTTTATAAATGATAACAACGATTCATTTTATAAATCGACCATTTAATTAATTATCAATAAGTGCCTTTCTCAAAAATGAAAATTGAAAACAAAAAAAAAATGATTTAATATATTTAAGGAAATTAAAATGACATTTAATGAGAATATTAACAAAATAATAATTAATTTCTTAAGACTTTTGTTTTATTTGTATTTTTTTAAAATATGTATTATTTTAGTAGTTACAATTCATGTACATTTAAAATGTTTGTACATACATACATATATTTTATGATTTTCACAACATTTAATTGTTTTTGATATTTTTTTGTTTGTAATTTTTATTGTTTAGCAAATTAAAAAAATATATAAATATATATTTTTCAAAATAAATAAAAAAATTAATAAAATTTGGAAAATGGTTTTAATTAGAAAATAACGATGTTTGACTTTCAAATTCAGATGAAAAATTTTTGAATAAAACGTTAAAAAATCTGATTTCCAAAAGTATTAAACCTGTATCTTATTCAACTTTGAAGATATTTGGACAAACAAATATTATAATAAAATGGACACTAAATTTAAAATGAACTACGCGTATAAAAATATAAAATTCGGCAACGTACAATGGCTATAAGCAGCAAAATCGAACCCATATCTTAAAAAAGAAAATTAAATGGGGATATTTTACATGCGTCACTGATTTTATATGAGCGTGATGGTGTTCTAATAGAACAATATTAAACTTATAGTAGTACCACTATTAATCGATATAATGTTTTTGCGATTTGCTTGATATATTCAAAAAGTGGTTACAGCACTTGGTAAGATGCTTGTTGCAATTCCTGAAAATTTATTTATTAAAGTTGTGTCATTGTTCTTTCACAACATCCTATAATCAAACCTAATTAGTTTGGTTCAGTTTTGAATTTATTTTGCTGGGAAATTGAAGACAATTTAAAACGCTAAAAATTTATAAAACAAAAATCTGACAAATTGAAATGTACTTAGTCAGTAGTACCTCACTATTTCTTAGTAAAACCAATTTCCTTTGTTATCTAATGTAAATCTAACGAAGATATATACGTATAACAACATTTCAGTGTGACTCAGAATATCGAAATTAAAAAATTGTTACTGTTCGACTTCATCCAGTATCCTTTAAGACTAAGTAGGTATGTAGGCAGAAATTTCGTTAAAATAAGCGAAGATTTTCCTCTTACGAACTTTGTTTTGATTCAAGGTAAACAACGCAAGATCGATTAGGTACATAAAAAATGAAATTTTTGTCTAATCTTAAAGGATAGACGATGTAGTCGAGCAGTATTTCTATATTCTTTGTCAGACTAAAACGTCTACTTTGAGAATCATGATTATACCTCTTCGTTAAATTTCCGTACACCACGGCTTCCGCTCTATCAAGAATCAAACAATTATAGTCATGTGTTTATAAGACGCATTTATGAATTTAAGTATGATTCCATGAAGCATAAATAAAAAATAAAATTTACATATTAATTACAAAGTTTTAAGATAAACTGATACCAAAGGGTTTGATTAAATTAAAAAAATGTCCCGGTTTGTGCCTTAATATCTCTAAATTAAGGATGATCCACATATCGCCAAAATGAAAGTAGAATAAATGGATTGGACGTCATTTAATATTACGCTGAAATGCGCCAGCATAATGTGGTTCTGCAATGATTGTAGAGACCTAATTAAGAATAAAATTTTCTTAAAAATGTTTTCACTAAACTCTAACTGTGACATTCCCAATCATAAGCAAATTAATATTGAGCAGCAGGACATGGTGAAGTGCTTGCAGAAGGAGATTGATACGAACAAGGAGAATATTAGTTTAATATTAAACAAATTAGAAACTGCAGACATGGTTGTTTTTGGCAGCAGAATGAAGCCGACATATCGGTAAAAGGAAAGCTTAACAAGGGGCAAAGTGAAAGTGGTTATTGACATTAGCGGCAATACAACTCCAGCAGAATCAACAACTAAGGCCCCAATTATTGATTAATCAGAGGCATCAACTAGCAAACCGGATAACATTTGCCTTAGCAGCCTCCTGAATGATGGGGGTAATATCCGAAGCTGTTACCCAGTCGAAGATAAGGAATCAACAAGCAGTACGAGTTTCTAATATCTTGTCAGATATTATTATCAAAACTGTACTACTTAAATTTCGGCTTCGTCTATCCAGACTGGACCCTCAAACAACCTAGGGCTAGGATGATGTTTTAGCTCTGGCTAATAAGTGTTTAGGAACAAGTTTCTATCTTGTTGGTAAATTGATCTGCAAAACGAAAAAAATTCAGGATTTGGAATACTTATGTTTTAATTAAAGGATAAACGAAGATCTCAAGGACAAGGCTTTAAGTTCGGAAATCTGGACAACTGACGTTTATATTAGACCATTTAAGAATCAAAATTTTCGGAAAGCAGTTGTCTCAAACGTAAAATTTCGAAACCCAACTGTAGACATCAACACTTCCAGAGTTTAAGTGATGTTGTTTTAAATAAGAAGATGATCCGGCCCTAATTCTCAAGACAAACTACAGTAGCCTTTATTTCTTACAATAATGCATCTAGTATTCGAGGGAAAAATTCATTGGCGAGTCAGCCCTCTTATGCATATCTACAATCTGTTGCAATATCATTTCCATCACATAACAGGTCTCCACTTTCCTGTAATCGTACTGATTAGGGGGCTGGCCATGATGGCATTCTACCCATCCTCTTTAAAAATTGTACTGAAAGTTTAGGGCTTCCAATGACTCACATCTTTAATGAAAGCTTTGCGACTGGGATTTTGCCTGATCCTTGGAAAATATCCTTCATTTAAATCTAGCAAAAGATGTGAAATTAGCAATTATCGAGGAATTACTATTCTTTCTGCCATACCCAAACTATCGAAGCCATGGTGCAGTTTTGTTTTTTACATGTGAACTCTTTTATTTTGCCTGCACCAACATGGGTTTTATCCGGGAAGATCTACAATTATCAATTTCCTCAATCCGTGGATATTTATACAGCAGAATCGAGTTCCGGCAACAAGAAGATGTAGTTTAGACTGACTTTTCAAAAGCTTTTGTAAAAAATGATCATTCGATTCTTATTTATAAGCTACAGAAACTTAATTGTTAGTTGGCAGGTCACAATACGTTAAGATTAATGATTCTGTTTCTCACATTGGTTCACTTCTGTTCTCATTATTTATTAATGATGTTGTGGAGCATTTTGAATTTGCAGATTGCCTTTTTTACGCAGATGATAAGAAAATATTCGCTCCGATTTCTACAATTTCAGATTGTTTAAAGTTACAAAGTGATTTGAATACATTTTCCAGTTGGTCATTTAACAACAAATTGTTGAATTAGGTTATCTATTTTTTAGAGCGTGATCACCTATTCTTTAGCCGTATTTTCTTTATAATATCGCGATTGACAGAGTCGAGTTCATATCTAACATCTGATCGTTAATTTACAAAAAACTCTTGTAATATTGCTCTAAGGCTTACGTTATGTTAGGCTTCATTAAGCACAATTGTAAAGACTTTAGTGACCTGCTCACACTAAAACCTTTATATGTGTCCTTTGTTCAGTCTATTCTTGAATTCGTTTCTCAGGCCGGGTCACCATTTTATCAGTGTCTTTCAGATAGAATTGAAAGCGTTCAGAAGCAATTTGTACTGTACGCTCTACGTGTCCTACCTTCTGAAAGAGTGAATAATTATTTTCTTTTTATAAAGATCGCTGTAATTTATTAAAAATTTGATCTCACGAATTGATTGTGATGGAATACTTGCGCGTCTTAATTCTTACGCCCCTACGTGCTGTTTGCACCGAGGAGATGGTTTTTCACATATTGATTCTATTATTACAAACTATGCACTATCTCAACCAGTCTTGAAAATGTGAAATTTTTGATTTTAATACGCCAAGAAATTCGTTTAGAAATAAGCTATTTAAATGTTTCTCTATAATTATTTTTGTGTTGCATTATAATTTTTAATTATACCGATTGTACTTTACTGTAGGTTTAATAAATAAATAAATAAAAAAAATAATTCCTACAACTTGAACTACAGAATGTTGCGATAAGCGTCAACTAGTCTATGAAGTATTAAGTAAAATATTATGAATTTCAGTGCCGCCTCGAACAACTCCTCTTTGACGCCCTATATATCAGTTGCTACTAGTTATAGTATTCCTTAGGGAACGAGCCGCCAATCAAGTAAGCCAAATTTCATAAGATTAAGTGAACAGTATATGCGATAAGAATCATTCATCGTCAATTGTGTGGAACGAATTATTTCATCTTAAAATAAATAAATAAATAAATTTTCGTGCTGGCAGTTCAAACAACTACCCAAACGTACTTTATAGGAATAGTCTCTCTTGTTCACATCAACATTAGAAAAACAAGAATTAACAATGATTTATGAAAATTTAATTAGCTCCTTAGCTGATATATGTAGATATTATAAAAGAAGAAAAATTAATTTTAATATATCGGCTTATTACGTTATCTAACCTGTCTAGTAACTATCTAGCAACTCATCTAATCAATCAAAATATGTAATTATCTGTATACATCAAATAAAGTTAGTTCTAATAGCCGAATTTATGTTCTTATTTCGAATTTTGCAAATGGTGATTCGATTTATGGAAGTTATACAGAAGATTTATGTAACTGTTACAAAACCTAGGTAAACGCGCATGGTGATAATAATTTTTACAAACAATACAGCTAAACTAAATTACTTCAAAATAAAATTGAAACGTTTTTTTTCTTACTTTAGCTTCTTTCGTTTTTTTTTTTTTGTAATCGCAATATATTGAAGAAATACGTTCTACTTTCACCTTAGCCTAGAGACAATATATAAATAATAAGAAAGCCATCAAGAAAATAATAATAAATAATATTGTATGTATATATGGAAGACTTGCGTATGTATTTTGTCGTTGATTGGCTTGCATATGTGATAATCGCGGTATGTAACGGGAGAAACATTTAGGTACATATAAATATTCCTAAAGAATATATGAATGAAAAACGAAAAATAAAACCAAACATTGTCAAATACATACATATCTATACCATGTGCTTGTTAATTAAAAATAAAAATGCAAAAGATTTTAAATTGATAGACATGACAAGACATTAACAGGGTCTTATCTTTAGGTTTAAATCTAAAGTTTATTTTTGTTTTGCAAAGTTATAACTTTATGTCTTTTAACTTTAAATTCTGCAATTTGTTCGAGTCATGATGATTTCTGGGTCAAGATAGCAAAATCGGTGCATGCCATGGTTAATTTTTTGTTATTAAATGTTTTGTTTTAAATGTTGCGAGTATTTCTTACAGGACTACACGAAAGCTTTTTTTCAGGTAATAAGCTGGCTTTCGATTACATCCGAAATGAATTTCAATATCGTAGGTTGACAACTGAAGATTTAAACAAACTATCCTATTTTAATCTTTACGTGAAAATAAAAATGTTCCAAATAAAATGTTTAAAGTTATTTAATATTACTGACGCAGGATCCATGGGTCCTCTAACCATGCGTCTTGTATTATAAAAGTGTGGGAAGAAAAAGCTTCACCTTTAAAATACAAGACGATAGAAAACGATAGCCGTCGAATTGAATAGTTAGGTCCCAAGATGTGATCACAAAACTCAGAATTTAACCTTCAAATTGTTAGAACATCTAAACAAATTAGAGTAACAAATAATTTGAACTATTAAAATTATAGAACACATTTTAGCTTTAAATTTAGTTAGAAATAAGTTTCCTTTTAAAACTTTTGAAAATGTTAAAGATTTTTTTTTTTTTTCATATTAATCTTAACAAATTGAACTTTATTCGACCCTGATTAAACAATAAAAATAATAAGCTTTTCAATTTATCTGTGGTCCATATGAGTTTTAGTTCCAAAATGTTTTAAGTGGACGAACATGAAAGTATTTCGTTTTGTTACTAATTATATTTCTCATCCTTGGGGAGAATAATTTTCGTTTGAACTTCGTTTCGTTAGAACTCAGTCAGTAATAGGGTCATCTAAAGTTCCACCGGTCTTTACATAACCAATATTACACCACTCGCTCAAAAACTGGAATGTCCTACATGCATTCTACAACTTTATCGATAACGCGGGGGCACAAACACTTCAGGAATAATCAGATCATGATGTAGTAAATGTTTAGGAGTAAGTGCGGATTGACACGGCAGAAACTGTTTGAATGGCAGAACTTATCATGGTTTACTTTATATTAAGAAGAAGGTTATTCTGCAAACGATATTTTTATTGGAAGAACTTGTCATTGGAAAATAAGGGAATTCAAAGGAAAAATTAAGCTGCTAACTTTCTTTTGATTTAAATAAAACAAATCGATCATGCAAACAAAATCGGCGACAGAGCATTCAATAGCCAAGACAATCAAATACAAGACAACTGATAGATTAAATTCAAGTTTAGTTTTGCTCAAAATTAATAACTGAGCACAAACCTCTCTTTGAGAAATAAATAAAGTAAGGTAATCAGGCAATCAAAAAGTAACTTTAATTGTCTCTTGACTATAATCAAGTAAGCGAAATAGCAACTTAGCAAGCAAAATGGCGATTGGTTCTATTTATGACATTTGACAAAATCCATAAAATTTATTGACCACCCAAAATCAAACCAATATCCAATATTTTAAAAGCAGTAGGAAATAAATACACACCACCACCAAAAAACAAAACTATGATAGAGGTAATAATAATTTCTTACAATTATTATGTATAAAAGAAAAGAAAAGAAAAGAAAATGAAAAAAAAAAAAAAACAGAAAAAAAATCGTTGGATGTTGATGGTGATGGAGGCCACTACTGACCTACTAAAAAAAAAACAATCTACACTTTTTCTTCATTCAATATACAACAGTTAAGCAGTTTAAAGCAAATGAAATTTATTGTAAAATAAAAAGCTAAACTAAAAAAGTTTTAGTTATAAATATTTTTGAGTGTTTTTAATGTGTTATGAATGTGAAGTGTAAGGATCATTTTAAATGATCCGAAAATTAGTGAACTTTGGTGACCCGAGTTTTTTTTAACTATAAATATTATAAATATTATAGTTTTTTGTGATATGAAAGTTTGAAAAAAAAAAAATAAAAATCATTGTGATTTGTGCAAAATAAAAATTATTATATTAAAAACTATGGATAACCAAAAATATATAATAAAATTTGTAAGTTTATTTTGGGGAAACCAAATATTTTTATTAGTGTGCTAATTGTGCAATTTCCAAATTAAATTAGATACACCCAAAAATTCATTTCGGCCTTAAAACTTTCAATTTACCTACATAATTTAAAATCGCCGTGGTAGTATTTATATGCTAATCAGAAACAGGTATAGAGACAAAAACAGGTGAAGAAAGTAAAATTTTTCTATTTGGTTTGTTTATTGTTATTTATTTATAATAATTCGATTTTATTTATAAATATATGCATGTGTGTAACCTTAATCTCTACATAAAATATTTAAGTGTTTTGGTTTAAATAAGTACACACTCGAGCCGACTTATACTTATATTACAGGCTTTGAGTGAATTATGTAACAGCTGTACAAACAGCTCCTTAAACTATTATGATTTGTAAATTATCTTAGAGGTCACTTTCATTTATTTTCCATTAGCTTATTAGATTATAATTATGTACACATCTTATCCATTACTACAATAATAATAAACGAGTATATCCATTAAAAGAAATTACATATCGATAAATTATGAGAAAAACGTACACATTTCTTTGAATCTATTACAAACTTCTACACATCGTGCGATAACGATATGTTGGTGATACATCATGACATAAATTTAATAAGGTATCAGATAAAACGAGATGATAGATCTCAAAACGAAACTATATACATATAGGTAAATAAATTATATTTTAATTTTATTCGTGTAAACACTAAATATCGGTCAAATAACGATTTAGTTCGATATGTTGATTAGTATAAGAAAAACTAAAACAATCCAAAATTAGTCTGATTTTCTCCATATTTTACCATTTACCTCGAATACAAAATAGCATAACAACATTTTAAGTCTGGTCTGGTCTGGTCTGTCTGCTACACAGGTGATTATGTTTTCATCATTATTATATGATTATTACCTTTATCATGTTAACATGCAATTCAGCTGACTTGTCTTTATTATTTTAATTTTTATCGTAATCTTTTATTAAACAAGATCAACATAAATTTAATGTCAGGTGAAATGATAAACATTGAAAAGTATACACAAACTAGTTATGTATTTGAGCTATATGAGAAAAGAGGAAATAATTTATGTGAAAAATACAAAACTTTAGTGTTTGCTGTTTAATTTTTCATTATTGATTTTAGTTAAGTTTGTCATGTATTTTAATTTACAAATGCTTGTTTGATTTTATTATTGAAAAGAGGAAATTAGGTTTATCGGTTTTGGGTTTCTTATTACTTTAATACATTTGGAAATGTTGTTGTATTGTTATGGATCGAATTTTCCATTAATTGTTAATAAATGCTATACGAAACCCTAAACAAAAACTAAAGAATTTATCTCATTGAAAGTAAAACCACTTTCTATGTAGAAAACATATTTAAAATTATACAAAGAATATCTTATTTTGACCTAAATTTCATTAGCTCAAAACAACGTCTATTCGCTTTATTTTCTTATTAAATTATTTCTTTGTAATAACTATAGCACCACAACACAAATACGTGCGCAAATAACTATACATACCTACAAAAAACCGTTAAAAATGACAAATCTTCAAACAATCAGCATCGTCATCTTAAATATATTATGTACTCGTACATATTTAAACAAAAAAGAAAGTAAAATTACTTTACATTTTGATTTAATAATTTTAATTAACATTTTTCTTTCGTTATGGTGGAGTTTATAGTTTTTCTTATTGATACACATTACACACAAAGTCATTTCATTGATGCTTGCGCAAAATCTCTACTATTTATGTAGGTTTTGGTGTATTGCTTTCTAACTTTTCTACCCTAAATATTTTCATTCCGGTCTTCAGGTTAATACTATTTCGAAATAACCTCGACAATGACCTTAACCAAGATATTGTTACGTAGCTCCTTGATGATTTTTCGATTAAAATGAAAGAGTAAAGTGAATTGTGTAAAACAAGAAAACTAAAACTTATTATACAGATATATCTCGATTAACGTTTTACACTTGCCTTATTTCATGACTTGTGATTTTTGGAAGTGGTAAAAATTGATCACGCTCTATAGCAGCTATACAAATGGATAAAATTAGGCCGCATGCAATTTCAAGTTCAGTTCCTAGCAGAAGTAAAAGTATCATCTTGTAGTAAAAGGAAACGTTATACGGAGTATTCCCATACAGCTAATTTAAAAAAAAAAAAAACGTTGTGTAGGAAATTAAGAAATAGTAAAAGTAACCATAACATCATCAACAACAGGTAATAAACAGATTGTAGAAAATTAAGAATGAAAACAAAGCACACATAAGAAAATGAGAAGGTTGAGGCCGTTGAATGTAAATGGAGATATACACACGTGTATTTAACTGAATTACTGATTAAAATTTTACTGTAATGACTATTTGTAGATGGATTTCGTTTTTCTTTGTATAAGGTTAGTGACCTAGCTAAACTAGAACATAAATAACTCTTCATTTCCAGCGTTTTAATCCGGTTAATAAAAATCTCAGCTAAGAGTTTTGCCTTAGCTGATATTACATTACTATTAAAGTCTATCTGTAGAACGGTTTGTGAATATAAAATGGCCGAAACTGGAGATCTATATTTTATGCTTAAAAAAGGTCTAGAGAATATAAGAACCTAGGTATAATAGGATTTAACGATAAAACGCGTTAATTGTATCAGAGACCATATTCCCGGCAAATTCCTCCGATTATGAAAAATGTCGCCTTGTAAAATGAAGCACCCCTAGCCGATGACTGGGGAGAGTTTGAAACGCTGGAAAAGTCGCTGAAGAAGAAATTCCGTCGAACAATTGAAGGACCTCATTATGAATTGAAACGAAAGTTGTTCAAATGGAAAAGTTATAAGAAAAAAAAAAACAGTCACGATGCAAATTACACGTTAATTTATGAACTGATGACGAATTATTTTCGATCTGTTTGAAGTTTTTATTACATAAAAACAATTATATTTCTAAGGAGCATCAATTACAACACTTGAAAGGGCGAATGATTTCATTATTTGCTGTTTTGACCTTGACAACTGTACAAACTGCATCGGTACTAGAAAATATTTGTGTAACCCGCCCGATTAACCATCGATTGCCTTTTCGCCATTTGTTTTTTTCTTACAGGGTTGTCAGGTAGTCAACATTTCGAGAAACCTTGGATCCTTTTCTGAATATTCTGCCATTTATTGAGTTTTTCATTGTTAATTTTCGTTAAATCTGGCTCTCGAATTGTTACAAATGGTTCACAGATGAGAAATTCATCAGAATTTGTGGTCGGGCTAGTGGTCGAGAATTAATGATGGATACGATTTGAACAACCAGAGTACAGAGTTCGTCACATGTCAAAATTGGAAAATGAAATTTGGTGGATGTCCTCCGACGCTTTCGGAGACTTATGACAATACTTGACTTTTGTAAGCAGAAATTTAAAATGTCATTAGATTGTGTAAGATTCTTAATTCGCGATTGCCACCAATAAAATTTAACACATTGTCACACCAAATTTGTTCTGGAAGCCCTCGTCTTGCTACAAATCTTTTAAGTGCAGCTAGGAGTGAATCTGTCTTCATACTGGTAAGTACTTCAAGGTTGCTGCTTTGATTGATAGACATACAAAAATTGTCAAATTTGCCTTTTTGAATGGAGTATCTGATCGGTTACTTGTTTTTATCAGGAGTAGACTCTCTCTATTGGCAGATACTTGACCTGAGTATTTATTCGAATGGATCCGATTGTATAAGTTGAATTCCAAATATTTTGTGTTCCTTGCTCTAATAGTTCCGGATTAACTTTTGGTGCTGGATTTGGTGGTTCAGGCCACCAACTATCATCCTTTTCTAGCCATTCTGGTCCCTTTCACCACAACTGGTACATCACACCTCGAGTAATCATATCGGTCGTGGAACTACGTCTAATATATATGACGTGCGGTTAGCAATAAAGGCCTTCGAACGTCGGGGTAAATCGGCCAACCATATCAACACCGTCACCGAATCTTCTGGATAAAAATAATCTCATTTAGCACCAGGGAATTTGTGGAAGCACCATGGTATTTAAATCTGATTTTAATAGGTCAGTTGAGAATTTGAGTGGAATCAAATTCATTTTGTATAGAACTTGGTATAATGGGAAATCCATAGAATCTTTGCAGTATAATTTTGAAAATCATAACAGTTGAAGTTATCCATCGCAACGAATCACATACTCGTGAAATTTCGGATAAATTGCTCATTCGCAATTCGTTTCAATGTGCGGATAGCGAGATATGGTGAACAATTCATACCATATGTAACCGTTTGAAGCTGATACACTTTGATACTTTGATTGAAGTTATCTCGCCACAGTACCACTTGGTAGATTGCATCGTCCCGTTATGAATACGATTTGATGTTTTTAAAAGCGTAAAATGTTTGTTATTAATCATTTTGTAATCTCGTTCCGCTATACATAACATCATTCAAAGAAATCGCCGTACTGCGGTTTTGCATCATGCGTCAAATTCTACGCGCAGTCGAGTATATATCAGGAATATTAAACCATTCGAGTTATTACATATGATTCACGGTTATATATTTATTCAAGAACTCAATATATTCTTTTTTCAATTCAGGATCCTGTTGAAATTTGAGCTCCATTGATAATAATCTTCTTTTGGCATTGTTGTACGAATCGCCTAGCTGTTCACGTTCTTCTTTGAATGGAATTCTCACCTGAATGGTACCACTCGTTATAGTTAAGGTGGTACTGTTACAAGAGATTTCACAAAACTGTTCCTCTTTTGCTGGTTTAATTCACGTAATTGAATTCTCTTCGTGATTCATTGGTGGATACATAGCTGTTGGTTTGTGGAATATTTGATGTAACGCTACCAGCGACTAACCAACCGAATTGTGAATTTTGAAGCGGTGGTAAGTATGGTACGTGTAACTGGTTGTGTCCAATGATGTTACAGAAAAATTCTATTACAATTAAGACATCGATCGTTTCTGGTTGATAAAACAACGGGTTCGCAAGGCCAAGAGTGTCATAACGTACGTATTAAGGCATGAACGACTATGGTGTAAAGAGGATTTCCAGGTGAATGTAAGCAAACGGCCGGTTTGCCCTTTGTGATACCCACAGGTACCGCCGATTTTTTACGTTTTAGGCCCAGGCGTTGCACGAATGTTTCTGATACAATCGATTGTTGCTGTATGTATAACTAGGTTGCTACACATTTTGATTATTTGTCGCGTTTGATGATCTTGTCGGTGTCTGATCAAGAGGTGCTTGTTGGGTGAGAACGTGTTTTGTCCGTAACTTAGATGATTGATCGCTGGTTTCAAGACAATTCCACCTTGATTGATCAATGAATGTCGAATTAGCCATTGTTATTTGATGTGAAGCTGAAGCCCACATGTGGGTGTAACAGCGAATGATATCTTCTCCTACAAATTAAGCAGGAAGGTTTAGATAAACACTTTAGATAAACACATGGCATAAACGCACTATAATGTTCCGAAATGATGGACCCTTGGAAAGTAGATTGTATGCATAGCAAATATTTCTTGGTGTTGATTGTGGTTGCGAGGATTGTTCAATTAGAAATGATTTGGTTAATTGAGTTGGAAAACTTTTCTTCTCTTGTATGTTACAGGATTTAAGTGTATAGTATCACACATCTTATGTTTAACAATTCTAAAAATTCGATAAACATGCGATGAGGTTTTTCTACAAAATCTCGTGCCCATAGCTGCTTCGTGTCGTTATCGACCTTTTGTGTTAGAAGATGTATTAGCCAACGGTTCTGTACCAATGCTTTTAAGAGCATGCACGATTCCATCCGAAGGACACAATCATAAACTTCATGCCCTCCAAAACTAAAAGTTGCTCCTGTTAAAAAGCTTTTATCACGCTTGTGTTGTTTGCAGCCTCCTTTAGCTTGGTTGTTAACATATTCTGTGAAATGGAAATCTTACGATAACCACGCGGATTAGGGTTCTAAAGGAATATAACCAACCGAAACAACTTGTGAATATGCCAAGCAACAGAATTCAGCTTAAATGAACGTGTAAAACCGAAGCAAACAAAAGGAAGTTATCAATTATGTGTTTCAATTTGTTTATGAAGGCAAATGACTATAGATGAAATATTCAACAGATGTTCAAAACTCAAAACATATTCCAAAAATTCGTTTACGTAAAACGCTTTATCGGAATTTGCGAAAAAAATCAAATATTCAGATAATTCTAGTTCTTCACCATCAATTTGTATCGCGCCTTAAAATTTTTCATGAATACAGGAAACACTGACCAGAATGGTCAAATGGATCATATGGTTGGAGAGTGATATGTGTTTTCCACGGCGATTCAACTTTGGCCATGAATGCAGGCTCTTCATCGTGAGCTTAAAACATTTATAAACCAAACAACAATTATTGACATGCAAATTTGCAATACTGTTGTTTTCATTTTTTGCCAGCATTAATGAAATATTGAGAACGAATTGAATGGCAATTTCTAAAGCTGTTTCGCACAAAATTAGAGAAACTAATCGAACGTTGTAGCAACCATCTGTTCAATTTAAATAATTCTCTTGCTGAATTCACTTTTACTTATTCGTACTAAACATGTCGCCGACCAACACCAGACTTTCGAAAACCATTAACCCTATATGCTTATGAGAGCTACCAAAAACTCAAAAAAAAGAAAAAAACTTTTACTTTAATTTTTTGTGTACCTATGTACAAATGAAACTTAAGATCTGTGTCAATCAATCAAAATTGCGTATGGACGAGTATAGTAGGAAATAATTAATAAAAACACAAAGTATAAAATTCTTCTTTCACAAATAAATCGACAGGACGTGAAGTAAATTTGTAATTAATTTAATTAAAATTTCAAATATTACAATAATATAAATGTTATTGAATTACCTTAATTAAATACCCTGTACTTTATACTCTTCGTATTTTTTCAAAGTACTCGTTGTATGTGGTAAATGACAAGGTATTTAAACGACTTGTACATATATAGGTTTAAAGTTATTAAAACCATTAAATGTTTGGTATGACCTGTTTTCGATTACCTAAAGAGCTGCTTTCATTTTTTTTTGCATTTCTTCATGCTAATTTTGTATTATCGTAATTACTTTGCACAGGTAAATTGTATCACATTAGAAATTGAAATTTGATCTACGTGTGATAGATGATTTTCCGTGTGATAAAAGTTGCTATCGAATTCTAAACTTTTTATAGAAGGATCTTAGAACAGGTTGGTTGAGAAAATTTAATTAAAGTAATTTGGAGAAATTTACTGCCGGTACTGCTAGCTTATAAAACTTATAAATTCAAATTTTCCAAAGAACCGTTAATTTTCTAACAAAATTCAAATATTTTCTTTCACCTAGGTAGTACTAGTTTTCCCTAAAATAATCCCTAATCCCTAAAATTTTGACCGAAACTATCAATCTGTGTCAAAATAATCAATTTTCCAGGTCTTACTCTTCCATTGGATTTAATTTCCTTTGAAGGGAAAGTTCCCATGCAAAACGGAAAACCGGCATTTAAAACCGTCAAACCCAGTTTTCGGCCAAGTTCCTTCACTTTGCAATATGCAAATTATTAACAAATAGTTCAAATCAATAAGTTTCACCTTATTCTAAGAAAATTTTATTAAAATGAATTTAGTTTCATTCAAAAAAACCCAATTTTATATTTTGCCGGCCATCAAGCAAAAATCCGTCCGTCAAAGTATAAAATCGGGGTTTTTTGAATGAAATTAAATCAATTTTAATAAAATTAACTACGAATAAGGTGGAACTTATAAATTCGAACTATCTTTTAATAATTTTGATATTGAAAATCAAACAATTTTCACAATAATTGAATTTGATGGTTTGAAATGCCGGTTTGCTGTTTGTGCATGGGGCAATATGCCTTAACACTATATTTAGATAAACAACGCCCAATCGTGTAAAGTTTCTGCATGTCACCACCGGGATTCGAATCATTGGCAGTACCACAGAAGGAGGCGACGACTTAAGATATAACTTTAAATTATCATTTAGGAATCATGTAGGTAGGAACTGTAGGACTTTAAAGTGGGATTGTTCTTGTTAGGTTTCTGATGGCAAGTGAGAGTACATGGCTATTTATGAAAGTTTTAGATGCGGGTTATGTTTTGTGGAAGAAGTTAGAGAAAGTTGGTCTCAATATTTGATATTATTCATAACTGGAATTTTACTGATGAAGCCAAATAATAAATAACAGAGATGTGTCAACTCAATTTTAATGTGATCTGACATTATTTTTTAAAATGTGTGTTATTTATTTTTGTATGAAAGTGAAATTTTACGCAAAGTGCAAATAATCTACAATTCTTAAAAATAAATTAACAGACAAGATTTCACTTTTTGCAAATGTACACAAGATACGTAAACTACATAATTAATAATCAAAAAGATTGTTCATTTCAGTATCTTATCTCTCTAATATGCAGTTGAAAAGTATAAGTGAAAGGTGGAAATTAATGTTTGTACACCCAAACGGCTGTTATTAAGAATCCGGTTCATTGGCATTTTTTATAAACATTTATTGTAAAAAATTGTCAAAATTGTTTCTTTTGATTGTTTAGCATTGCATAATTTATAATAAAAAACATTATGCTACTTTTTCTATTTACCGGATCTCTAAACGTTATTTATTTGAACGACAATCGAAAGTGTGATGTAATTTGTCAACATAAGCTTAACACAGGTTACTGTTTTTATGAGTGGTAGGTTGCGTCGTTTAGATAAATTTTAAGGCCCACGCAATCAGTAACCCATTTACGAATTTTAACACCAAAACATATGTCTCATGTATCCACGGTAAAAGCAAAAGAGGTAAAGTAAGACATAAAAACCAATAACCAATAGTAGTAATATTCCAAAGTAAAAAGTAAGTCAAATGAAAATAAGATTCGTTGCTATATAATGCAAGATGATGAATAACAAAAATGGTATTAACGGTTTTTTTTTATTTTCTAATTTTTGTGTTTTAGTTTTATCCATTGGTTTATTTACGCGTATATTTTTTGTTGTTGTGCTGGATTATTACATCAGCAGTTGATTTACCTTAATATTATTACACCAAAGCGTTTATTTTATTTAAATGAAAGTGAAATTTATTTATTTATTTCATTTTTTTGTAGTTTTACTTAACTTATTTGTTGTGTTACGAAAAGAAAGTGAGACGCATTCTTAGAAATAAGTTTGTAAAGAGCGGCGTGCGCGTTTCGTCAATGTTTATTATTTAAATTAGCCAATTTAACTAATTTATTTTATTTTATTTATTTCCAGATCACTTTACTAATAATCGTATTAAACGTGATAGATTTGATTAGTGGATACGGATACGATTCTGCATCATCATGTGACCCAAAAACGAGATCCAGAAAAGCACGTGCCCGTATCATTTCGTCAATTCCTTGCGATATATCACAACAAGGTTATTGTAATCTGCCCGGAAATTTATATCCATGGCATGCTGTTCGTAGATTTGTCACCGAAAATCAAGGTTTAATGAAACGTATGTATGGAGATATGAGACATATTTCCGTGTTGAAAAATGAAATCGATGGCAATGGAATAGATATTGATGATATTGAGTTGGCTGCCAATCGCTATTCAAAGAAAGGACAAAAGAAAAGTAAATATTTACGCGGAGAATTTCCAATGAATCGGAACAATGAGGTGATTTCTGAACCTCATTTTCGACCAACAACAACAAGCACATCGACAACGACTACAAAGCCAACTACCCATCCAACTAACGGCAAAATTGCTTCAACATTAATACCATTGGTCTCAACAGAAGATTATGAGGTGACCACCTTAACAATTTCATCAACAATTCCATCACCCACAACAAAAAGTGAACCATTTTTGCCAATGGATAATAAAATACCAGTATTTCAGATCAAAGAAGATTTAATTCCAATGGATGATTTAGTAAACGCAAGCATAGAAACAAACAGTGTTTTCTTAAATTTCACCAATAAATTAAATAATGGTAATATAAAAGTAGTTCAGGCTCCAAATTTAGCAGCAGCCCGAAATAAATCAGTTGAAACTCCACAAACCGAACCAATTTCGACAACCCTTAAAAAAATTCCATCAGTTCTAATTTCACAGGCCTTTGACATAACTAGTTTAACAACCGATCGCGATTATGACCTTGAGATCACGACACCGATAACAACAATTTCTGAGACAGATGATGTTTCGATTGAAGATGAATTAATTGCTGAGGAGTCGCACAAGTATGAGAAATTTGTTCAGAAAGAGGACTATTTAGGGGAAAAATTTAAAGATGAATTTTATCCAGATGAAGAATTAAAATCTAATTTTCCAAGACCAAGTGGTCCATCTAATGGACACATGGAAGGCCAATTATTCCAGGATGTTGTGCAAAAAGATACAGCCCCAATAATGGTAAAAGGTAAAGGTATTAATGCATGTCCGGTCAAAGAAGAGGTGGTGGCCCCGTTTTGGGCAAACAACACAAGGGGTGAGGTATTGGCCCTATTAAATTTATATCCATTTGAGCAATACGTTCACTGGGAAAAATGTACGCACGAAGATAAACAAATGTACTGTCGAGACGGCTGTCGATGTGAACAACAATTTAGTTTGCATCGACTTCTCGCTTACGATCCCAATAACGATTGCCGTGGAATATTTTCCGATTGGTTTAGATTTCCATCTTGTTGTGTTTGCAAATGTTACAATATACCAGGAATGGAATTTCGTGGCACATCAAGAAGTCCACGATCAGTTGAACCACCACGACATCCAGCCGATGTTGCACAAGAAGAATTACGGAACGCAATTTATAGTCATGCAACAGAAGATTGGTATCGACATCGAAATCCTGACGATAAGGAACTAATGGACGAATAAAGTTGTTATACATACATAAATATGTTTTCTTAGCCCACCCTGTTATATAAATTTATGTTAAATTTAGATTTTATTTTTATGGTTAAATATTTTATTAATTTTATATTTGAGTTTATTATGCTTAAGAAATTTTATAGAATTTTTCACATTAGACTTTGTATAGGTTTTGTATAATTTAATTTAATGACTTTAAAAATTAATAAGACTAGTCATTTTTATAAAAATAAAATAATTATTGTTTTATACATATTAAATATAAAATTCTTCTAATTGAAAGTAAACTGGACAAGGTAAATATGGTGTTAACTTAAAATACCTGCTTAAAGCGGAAATGTAGCGTGTTAACAGCTTGAGCCACTTGAATTTTGATAAGAATTAAAAGAAAGCAAACATACCTTAATTGAGCAGAATATCTTTGAATAATGTAAACGAAAAGTTAATCGTGCGATTTAGAAAACCTTATTTTGGGAATATTTCATTAGAAACCAAAAATAATTTTGTGTAATAAATACACATTTGTACATATTTTGATCCCAATTGTATTGTAAAACGAGAAGTCGGTCGCAATTCAACGCTACCAACTGATACAAATAAAACTAATTCTTTTGACATTTATTGGAAACGTCACTTTTAACCAAATAAACAAAATTTTGTGAAAAGTATTTTTTTATTTTATTCAAACACATCTAATTGTTAAACTGATTATTTATGAATATGGAATATGAAAATGAGCGCGTTCTAAAATTAATATTCCCTGATGGTGTTCCAGGTAATGATTATAATTGTTTGTAGACAAAATTTTTGAGGTTAATTTATATTATTCTGTGTTTTAGAAAATTTACAGGAAAATGCTGAATTTCTAGAATATCTTTATAAATTAGGCACAATGAAAATAGACCAAATCAAAAAAGATCAAATACGATTGAATGATGAGCATAAATCAATCGTCGAACATACCCAAGATTTAGCGATTACGAATTACAAAACATTTATTCAAACGTCCGAGTGTTCTCGCGAAATTTATCAAGAGTTCTTAGCCACTGAAAAGAAACTAGATTCAGTGATTGAAAATTTGCCAAACTTTACAAAAAAATGCGAACATTTTATGAAAACAGCTAACGAAATCAATCAATCGAGGCGCCTTAATTCAGTGACATTAAAGCGCAATGCTCAGTTACTCGAGATATTAGAAATGCCACAGCTGATGGAGACGTGTATAAGGGAAGGCCAGTATGAAGAGGCACTAGAATTAGCGGGTTATGTGCAACGAATGGGTGTTAAACATGCCAATATACCGATTATACAGAGTATCGTCAAGTCAATTGAAGATTCATGGTATACAATGTTAACCCAATTATTGGCCCAGTTGAAAACTGATTTGCAACTTCCTAAATGTTTACAAGTTGTTGGATATTTACGAAGAATGCAGGCATTTTCCACGTCCGAGTTAAAATTAAAGTTTTTGCAGGCTAGGGATAGCTGGCTAAAGAAAATTTTATCAAACATTCCGGATGAGGATCCCCAGCAGCATTTGATCAAAACCATTGAATTAACCCGTATAAATTTGTTCAATATTATAACCCAGTATAAAGCAATCTTCTCAGATGAGGAGGTTGCAATTGAACGATCCAAGATCGAAAATGATGCAAATAAAATATTTTTCAGTTGGTTGCATGAAAAAATCGAAGATTTTTTGAACATCCTCGAAGATGATCTAACTCGTGGCGTATCATCCCTTGATACAGTTCTTGGCCAATGTATGTACTTTGGATTGTCTTTTAGTCGAGTCGGAGCCGATTTCCGTGGACTTATGGCTCCAATTTTTATCAAAGTAATAACACAAAATTTTAGCACTTCAATCGTCAAAGTCACCAAACAATTTGAAAATGATATGGATGAATTCACTCTGATAAATAAATTTGCTTCCGGATTGGCTCGTAGTAAGAGCATTTTGGGGCAAAATGATGAAAATTCACCACCCGATACCTTACTCGATTTTCAACCGCTCGCAGTATATTGCAACGGAGTTTTAACAATCTTCAACGAGCTGAGATTATGTGCTCCAATCGCAATAGCCGATTCAGTAACAAACTTTATCCACAATTCATTGGAGTCCGTAAGTCGATCGATCTTATCATTCTATCGGCAAGAACATCAAGCTTTTTCACAAAATGAGAGGCAAAATTTTATTAAACTGTGCTCCTGTTTCGCCTACGATTTAGTACCATTTATTCAGAATGTTATTCATATAATATTTCCGATAGGGACTCTGGCATCCCATCTAGGAATTAGTAATATAACGCTTCACAAGGAGGGTATTACATTTTTGAATACCAAAACGATTTTAGAGCCTATTCAACATTTATTGCCGGTGCAAATGGAGACAATCATAATGGCTAATCCGGTGATAGATAAGGAGAAGATGCTTCAAGAAGTAGTGCAATCGGCTGTTGTTAAAGAAGATACCGTGAAATAGGAGTTATTTTTGCCGAATATTTAAATAATTTAATTCTACATAATTTGTTATACATTTATAATATAAGTAATTAAATAAAAACACTGTTAAATTAAACCCATTATATAAATGTTTGATAAATGCTAAGACTCCGAATTATCCTGAATGTATAATGCCACCATATAAATTTCAATTTGCCCACATTTCGGCGATTTATATCATTTAATTTCCGTTTATTTCACCTTGGTGTTCATTTACCTAGTCTGAATGAGATGGATATGGTTTGAATCTAACCCATTGTTATCGTGGCACGTAATACGATTTCACAAACCGTGCATAGAACACGTTTTTCTTATAGATTAATAGTATAAGAAAGAATGGAGGACGTGGAGGTATACGGGTTACTCCGAAAGAAATTTTTTTGCAACAATGCAGCATGCATTAGGTTTTGCACCTAATGAAAGCACTTCATTTAATTTAGTTTCTAAATTGTTGTAAATGTATAAATATGTAAATAAAAGCTTACACTTTCTTATAAAAAAATTAACAGGTTCAGTGTACCACCGGTATACCACACTATATAATCCAACAAGCGGCAAGTGGAAACCCGTGTACCACGCAGAAAAATACAGTCACCGAAAAGTATACCGGTGATATACTGATTGTTAGTAGTATTATAAAGAGTGGAATACCAGTGGTACCCACCTGGTGCACTGGCAACTGGAAGTGTTTTCATCGTGGTATACTGGTGGTACAACGGCAGGGAACCTGTTAAAAATGTTTGAGATTTAACGGGGTGTTTTGAAATGAAAAAAATAAATCTTTTCATGAAATTCTGTAGGGTCATTTACAGATCGTTTACCTACTTCAAAAAGGGCGAATGTCGGCCGTTACGAAAGGTAGAAATTCGTCCCAGGGATAGGTACACTTGCAGCTAAATCATAGCTAAAACTACTTTTATTGTTGCAAAAGATAAATTAAATTCCTTGTACATAATTAGTGTTCTTCAACGTTTTGCTGTGTTTGGATGAAGTTCTTTATTCGCACTGCTTAGCCCCAACCTTCGGGTTATGTTACTCTTGACAAACCTTTAAAGCAGAATTTTCTTTCAACAATTAAAACGAACTATATTTTTTCAAATTTAATTAATAATTATATTTGCTTTATAATTAAAGATATATGCTTCAAAAAACTTTTTACAATTATTACAAAAAAAAAAAAAAAAAAATTCAAATAAATAAAAATAATTTAATTACCTACTTATAAATTTATTAAGATTTTAATTAGAAATTTATAAATAGTATTTTAATTTTATTAATTAATTATCACAGAAATTAATTAGTATTTTATTTCTGATTTTTGATGCCATTTTGAAAAAAGAAAACGAAAAAAACGAAAACATAAAATGGAGGACAATAACCGACTAGGAGTTTAATAGGAACATTTAGACGTCGTTTTATTTGTGCATCAAAAAAATTTATGCCTTTAGGATTTCGTTTTGTGACGGAGGTTTTATGTTAATGATATCTAGCGATTTTGACTTTTTCTCCTCGTTTGATCCTCGCTTTATTGGTGGTGACATAGAAGGATCGCGTGATGATGACCGTGCTGCTGGCTGATTATGATTTATTTCATTTAGCCTTGGAAAATTACTTAATCCTAAATATCCTTTAAATTTGTTTAGCTGTATGCTCTGAAGATCATTCGAATAATTCGATAAGGTCATCTAAACATAATTGAAAAAATAATGATTTCCAATATATTTAAGGTATCTTATAATCACTTATACCTTCTGATGGATTTCATTCATAAAATGTGGTTGAAGATAGGGATAAAATAATTCAGGTCGCTGTTGTAGAAACGCTGCATCTTGAGGGCTTAAGTGTAACGGATGCTTCAGCGGAAGTTCTAGTGACATTCGACGACCTCGTCGTGATGCTCCGTTGGTCCACATATGCGTTCCCATATGGACCTAGAAATAAAAAAATAAATATTCTTTATCAGTAAACCATTTTAAAACTACATATATGATAAATGCCATCCGTTGATTTTAGGATTCATTATATTTTCCTCTTTTTACCTTTAAATTCCCTTTGGTTGTAAACGCTTTTTGGCAAACGTTACATTTGAACGGTTTATCACCGGTATGCGTACGATTATGAATATGTAATGCTGATGTGGAACTAAAATTTTTACGACATATAAAACAATAGTGTTTAGTGTTGATTGGAGAAGATGAAGATGTTCTTGGTGACTGTGATTCCGTTTTATTAGCTGGTGGTGGTGTTCCTTTGTCAAGTGGTTTAGAATCACCATCACAATCAGTACGAATATTGTTAGTCGCATGTACTACATTGTCACTAGGTTTTGTATCTGCCGAACCATGTTTGTTATTTTTAATAGCTGGTAGTGTAGTAGCGGTTTGATGAGGTGCAGACATATCAGAGTTTGTTAATTTTACTGCAAAAGCAAGGAAAAGGACATTTTGTTTTGGTTAATTTTGAATGTGCAATTTTTGGATAATACGGGTTAATGCATTTATATATGTCATATTAGTGATAAAGCAATAATTTTCTACAATTTATTGTTTATAGATATTCACCATTATAACTTAAACCACTGAGGAAAAATTCCTGCTATGGTGCCATCATTTGGTGTGTATAATCTTGGCGGATCCAGAGGGAGGAGTATTTTGTAAAATGGCCCCTGTCTCGAAAGTCTCAAAAGCGTGCGAATACTCAGTCTTATCATCAAACATTTACGTTCAACGATATAATCACAACAATGATAAACATTCAACAATTTTTGGTGAAAAATTTGTCAATAAAATCAGTTCGGCAAAATATCCACATTTTTTTTGTCAAGCTCTTATTTTTCGACAAATTTGTGAACATTACGGTTTGTATTTTTATTCTAAATCTGTCCTATATCCAATGCATTTTAGAATTTTTCTAAACAAAAAACAAAAAACTTTTAACCAAAAGCGCCCTGTATCCATTTTTGACTTTTTCGGGAAAAATGTATTTTCCGATTTTCACAGAAAGAAAATTTAATTTCTTTCTTGTAAAATATTCAGAAATGTTAGAAGTTAAAACTTTAAACCGAAGTTAACAAAACATAAAAATTTGATTTAAATGGTGAACAAATTTTAGTCCTAAGTTTAAAATTTCCTAATATCGAATCGCTCTTATATATCTCACCGGTGTCCACATTTGTTTGCACCCGTCAGTATATCCTACAGAGGCATTACGAGGTATGGACTTTATGATGTTTCTTAAAATGTTTTAACCATGTCTGTTACTTGGACCAGTTGCTTATCCAAATTCAATAAGTCTAGGATTTTATTGTGTCTTGATCTAATGGTTTTGGTTTGAGCGTTATTTGTAGGGTTATACTCGTAGCTCTTGAACCAGCTGTCTTCCTCAGCAGGTCTTCATTGCTGCTGTTGCGCTTACAAAGATTAATCTTTGGATCTTGTGCATTTTTGAGCGATCACCAGATTTTTCTGCCTCTGTAATTTGGTTATTGAAGCGTGCAATTAAGCAATAAATTAATATTAGCTTAACTTTTAACTTCTATATTTTCAAAAGATTTTTTTGTATTAACAAGCTACGCATAATTTGTATTCCTTCTCATTTTATAAATAAAAGATTTGCAAGATCACGTTGTCGGATTTGCCTTAACTCTTTTTTTGTCCTTGAGTTATTTCAAGTGGAAAAGTGCCAAAAACAGGCGTTTAGACACTTTTAGGTTAGAATATCTCATAACCTGACGTGATAGGGTAGTTCTGTGTCCAGATTCGGATTCAGCGCAAAAAATTATTTCGGATACGACTGTTCATCAAGCAAAAAAAATCCGTGAATGCCTTTGTAATCATTATTAAAGGAACGAATATCAATAAAGGGAATTGGGTATGTATTATAGCCTGTAGTGAGTAAACCGTATTTGGAACAAAGCATAACAGTAAAAACAAGTTCCGGCAGACAACAATTACTATACAAAACTCTGCTAGACCGGACCAAGAAACCTAGCAAGTGTCACAATCATTATTGTTGGAAACTATGAACTCTACTGTAACTGCTAAAAAAAAATGTCCTCTAAAAGCGTTGAAATTTGAGCACCAACTGAAACTGTCACAAGATTTGGACATAATAAAATACTGAATTTGAACCGAAGTGAATCAGATGCAGCGGATGATTTTTGGAATACCTTGGTATAAGCAAAAAGTCATATTGAAGTAAAAATCGGTCTCTTAGTACCCAGCCTAACGGACAATTTTCCGGTATTCCGGTAAGCCAGTCCAACTACAAAGCAGCCTACATTCGTGATTGCAACTTTGTAATGTAACTGTTCACATAAACCAGAAATTCCCAGTAAATGCTTAGACAAAGTTGTTAATGATTCCAGATCAGATCGAAGCCACAAAGGAAATTCTGATGGGGGAACCTTTGGATATTTGGGTTGTTGGGAATTGAGGAGAGTCCGATTACTAAAATAAAACCGTAATTAGTAAAATAAATAAAATTTCAGTTTTCAGTTTAGTTCGATGTATTCTATTAAATTAACATTCGATGTTTTGGGCTTATAATAAGTTTTATTTTGAATTCAAGTAAAATTGTTTTTGTCTTTGATTTGGCATTATTAAATCTTAACTGAAGATTTAAGTATATGAGTGCGAATCTTAATTCAAAGCATAAAATTCTACCATAATTTACAAATTTGTTAAAGAAGAAATTTAATTAAAAGTAAATCATATACATACTTGTAGCACGTTTTGACAGAGGTTCATCATCTTCATCCGAATAGTCATCATCAGACATCTGACAAATCTCCGGTTCTACTTTAATCCGAACTGGTTCAGTATCGTCCACCAAATTCTCTTCATCTTTTGTATTTTGTACCATTTGTTGTTGCTCTACTATGATATGCTTTGGTATCGAACTTTCCTCGTTATCACTTACATCTCGATCCATGTTTTCCATTTTAATCTCCGTACGATTTGTGATGGTTGTGGTGGTGGCGGTATTATGGTTAAGTGTAAAATCACTTGAATTTGAATTACTATTAACACTATTAAACATATGCTGCGGGATGTCACGAATTTTATGTGTCAACATGTGTTGCTTCATATTTCCCTAAAGCAAAAAAAAAAAAAAAAAAAATACAAAAATGTGAAAATTTAACAATAGAATTATTTTAAAGAAAATTATATGAAAATTCTTTTGTTATTTTTATGAGTATAAAATTTTTTTTATGATTACGAAATTTTTTAAATTTTTTTATATTTTTCAGAATACATTTATACATAATAAAAAAATATATTATTATTGGTTTTGATTGTTTTGACTGATTTATTATAAAAGTAGTGTGTCCAACTTTTTGATTGTTTAGACTTTAAGATGATATAATTATAGTAGGTAGAAATTTTGTTTTTAAAGATGTTTGGGAGTCTGTTGTTTTTTATTTTTTTATATCGTCCAATTTTATTATGATCGATATGGAATATTGTTTGGCTGTGAAAACAATGAAACATATTTTGTTTAACCCTCGAGTGAAGTGAATTTTTCGAATAGACATCTATAACAATTATACCGTTCTCGAGGTAAAGGGTTACGATATACTTTTTAATAATAAACCTACAATTTTTATATTTATTTTAGTTAAAATTTTCATCTTAAACATTAATTTACAAATTTAATGACAATTTAATTATAAACAAAAATAAGAAATTGAGATAAATTTGTTAAAAAAAAAGTAATGTTAACATTTTTTTTTTTTTTTTTTTTGATTGGGACGACGACATAGGGGTGCCAAGTTTATTAATTAAAAAATTATCTGCGCGCTTGAGAATTAATTTTGTTTGTTTTGATTGTTTAAGCTAATTGTTTTAGTGTCGACATTATCGATGATGAAAATAATTTATATGTATATTATAGGCTAAGACACACTTTTTGGCTAACACACACCTCCTACACATAATAAGTCATTTGAATTCAATTTCTAAATAATACAGTAATAATTACTGGACATTGTGTATGCATTCAAAATAAATTAAAATTTGGATTCTAGCCAAGATTATCTATAAACACACATATATATATTATGTAGATTTGGTGTGTGACATCCAATCTCAATTTTCATTAAAATGAATAAATTGTTTTAAATGAGCTGTAGGAGTCCTATTCTGCATTCGTGCACTGTATCTAACATATTTGCTTATTTATTGTCTATTATTTTTTTTTTGTTGGCCGATGTGTATTAAATTTTATTATAAATATAAATTTTCACAGAATTTTTTCTTTTTTGGCTTATACACACACAGACGAGACAACAAAATAATTATTTTATATTAAAAAAAATTAAAATTAAAAATTTAATGTGACACTTGGTGCGGCGCTGTTCAATGTTTTCTAAGTTTATGATGTGGATACGCCGGTCTAAGAATATCTCGATCATCTTTTGTACCAATTTAATTGCCCTGACGCGATATTGTCTGTTGATATTTATATGGAAAATGTTTAGCTTGTTTGTAAGTATGTGTGTGTATGAAGGAAAATTTTTTTGCATTTAAGCGACAAGACAATAAAAGGATTTTTTTGTGTTTTTTTGTGTTTGTTAGGTTTTGGGAGAGGCGCATACGACTTAAATTTCTTAATTCGGGACAGATGTTTTTTAATCTACATATTTAATAAATTCATTAAAAAAAAATTCTTCCAAAAATGACATATTTATTGCATTTTTAGTTTCTTTTTCATCATTTTTGTTTAAATTTTTATTTTTTATTATTATTTTGAAAGACGCTCTCTCGATGGTAAACAAAAAAGAAAATGTTCTTGTTTCATTTTCTTCTAAATTGTAATGTTAAAATACCACACAAGTTGTTGTCGTTTTTTATAAACTTCGAATATATTTATACGTTTTGATCAACATTAATTACCGTGCATGCATACACACATTGTACCATATTTGGTATAACAATTTTTATAATTAAAATGTAGATTTTATAACAATTTAAAAGTGCTGTACAGTTTGTATAGGCAAAATTCTTCCTAGCTAAATAATTGATGCACGTATCGTACATATTTGATGTCAACATTTTGATAAGTCAATTGTTAATTAATGATTTGAATGCAATAATTTTTTTTTAGTATTATTGAGGTGGAAAAAGTATAACGCCAAACCAAGTTTGCATTTATATTTTTTTTAATAGACATGATGTTAATTCATCAACATGAGGAGGTGCACATTAAAATATGAAATTTCTTAATTATTTTAATTACAATAATTTTAAATTTTTTTATTACTAGTGCTAGCCACTTTCCCGATTACGGTATAAATATTTTATGTATATATGTACATTGCACATCGTTTTAAATTGGAGGGTTAACATCGTATTTTCATTAATTTTATGACCAACAAGTATAAAAATGAAACTTTATTAGCATTTGATCCAATATGTATTGGATTACTATTAAATTATCAGAGGTTGTAAGATCTTAATTAATTAGAAGTTAATATTTTGAAACTCACGCCGTAATGACTGAATAAAAGTTCACAATTTTACATTCGATACAGAAAGTGTAGTATATACTGTATATGTTGTACTAGCGAATTACACTAATGAGGTAAGAGGTTTAACTAAAAAGTTTCCGAAATTTTGATTTTTCGAATGTATTCCTCTCGTAAAGTATAGCGCATTTATGTCAGCGGGTTTTCGAATTTTCAAAACTCTTCAATGTTTTTGTTTCGGCTTTCTCGGAAATTCTTGGCTCATTTTTAAACATTTTAAGTTAAACAAATAACTAATTGTCCGCCTCTACGTGCTTTATCTACAATAAATGGTACAAGAATACACCTTTTCATTAACCTAAGCGCGGGTTAACAGCTGGTACACACACTTTTGAAAAAACTATTTTCTCTATGGAATGTTACATATAAACAACCAGATTAGCTGGTATACCAGGTTTTACCCGGAGAAATATTACTAAATATTTGTCGGATTACTGAAATATTTACCATAGCATACTTCTGTTCTTTTTCTGAAAGTTTATATGCTCATTTAAGTCATTACTTTTTAGGCTCTAAGCGAATTCCATGATAAATAATAATTAAGGACTTTTATGTGAGAAATTCCCACTTTGGAAGTCATTTTTTAGGTTTGCTGCCCGAATGTACTTTTTGTTGAAAATCGATAAAAATAATTATCCTACAAAATTCCAAGAAGTTTCATGGCTTAATGGTTTGCAAAGTTTTTATTCATTTTTTTAATAACAAACTTGACGTTTCGACGGTATATTCCGTCATTATCAAGGCTATAATTTATAAAAGTATAAACTGAACCTTTAAAAATGGCGGAATATAACGTAAAACATCGGGTTTGTTATTAAAAAAATTAAAATTAATTGTAAGATTGTTAGATGACCTAATGTTTATAACAATATTCTGGTAACTAATTTATAAAAAAATGATGCGAACAAAATTTTAACTCCCTTAGATCCAGGAGACTGCCACTCCCCAGATCTGAGTAAACAATTAATTTTATTTTATCATTTATCCAAACTCATTCTCCCCTAGAGAATATCCCAACCAACTCCCCTAAATCCGCACCTAGTGTTGAATATTTGAAACATTGAAAAAGCCTTGCTTTTCACGAATTTTGTCGGGAAAGAAAATTTTACTTCGGGAAACGAAAGTTTGCTAGGGGCCAAGATTTCCCAATTATTTTGAGGGGTCCGGAAACAAAAACTTGCCTAGGACCTGGATTTTCCCTAATCCGCCACTGATCGGTTGAGAACTAAGGGAGTTATGTAACTAATATAGTCGCCGACTTTGAAGACCGGTTTTGTTTAGGGGATTCCTTTGTCTACACTATGGCTTTTCATTTCGTTAGCAAGTCAAGTTCAAAAGTTATGTAATTTTAATGGAAGGAGGCTATATAGGCTCTCTACCATCTTTAATACTAGGCCTAAGGTATTTTAAAAGTTCACAGTTCTACTTTAATTAGTAGATCCGAACTGGTTGTAATATTGCCAAGCAACACATATAAAACGGCCGCAAGACCGAAAACGGCTGGAATTAAAAAGATGATCGTTGGATTCGATATGCAACGTTCAAAATTTGTGTACCTTTAGAACTTTAAAATCATCTAACTAAACTACTAAAATTTAACAAAAAAAAAAATACGAGATCCATATATCAGGACAGTGTCGAAGTTGTTTTTAAATTATGGCCCGTCTTAAAACATTTTCGTTAATATCTTTTATTAGATCCAAGCTACATTGAAATATTTCAAATAATTTATTGCATTTACGTTTCATCTCATTTTCAAAAGTAATTAAGCAAAATATTTTTGAAAAATTATACAAAAACCCCATACGGAATATAAATTCTTTTCATATTTTGCTTAAGTCTCATAAGAAGACGCAAACACCACATATGTTCATAAAAATTATAACAATAAATAATTTCATCACAACTATTTCAAAATTCTCATATATACCATATATTGTAGAAAGGCGCGCGCGACGCGATTATTTTTCTTGTCATAACTTACATGACATTAGAATTAATATTTTTAATAGTCTGTTACTTAAAGAAAAAAAAAAAAAACCAAACATTAAAATCTCTCACATGTCATAATTGATAATTTGTATTTGAAGATGAACAAAAAGAATTTATTTTATTTTTAATTATAAATTTATTTATAAATTGTGACAATTAAAATTTTACTATAATAATTTGAAATATTTACTACAAAAGACTGCGTAGACGAGTAAAATTTAAATTTACTTTGAAATAAAAAGATGCATAAAATAAAAGAAAATAAATTGAAAATTATATATGTGTCTATACACTTGATGTTTATTAATAATAATTATTATTATTGTTATTATTATAGCACATGACAGACAGAAAAAAAAAAAAAAAATCAGAGTACAAACAAGTCATATATGTACATTTTTATTAATATGTCATATAATCTCATAGTATACGCGCATACCATACATACATGGTATATACATTTTCATTTTTCCCAAGAATTTCCCATGTTGCACTTTGTACAATTAAATGTGTGTATAAAATGTTTTGACTCGTTTATTTTAATACATCTTTAAAATGTTGTACGTCTGTACAGTGGACGAAACAAGTGTGAAGAAAAATGATTAATTATTATCTGTCCTGGCTCATCAAATTGTCACAAATTAAATTAAAAAAAAAAAAAAACGTTACCAGTTAATGTGTTATACCAAGAAAAAAATTTAAATCACATCATTTGTTTTTTAAACACGCTAACAGCAGGTGTCAAATTTCTGTTTAAACAATATCAGTTCAACTCCATCAAATTTCTATATTAAGCGCAAAACTAAATTAACTAAAAATTAATTTTGCATAATTTTAATTTTTAATATGTATGTTAATTAAAAAAAAAAAAAAAAATCAAAATAAAAAATCATAAAAAATTAATTTAAATAAATCATAAAATTTTAAATTATATAATTAAGATATAGCGAAATATATTCCACACGCACAACAATTTACGAGATTTCAGTGTCAAACAGTTAAAAAATTTAATTAATTAAGTAATTGAGTTATGTATATAGAAAAAGCGGCCTTGTTTCATATACAAAAATTGACTTGGTGGCAAATTTATGAGTTACATTTGGCAAGTTACACGATTACTGTATACTATGGAGCCCTTTTGGTTTTTCTAATCTTTTTATATCGGCATACCATCGAATAATATGCCAAGTTCGACATTAACCCCACTTTAAATTAAAATTCTGCTGTGAAAAAAATGAAAAAGCAAATTTTAAAAATAATTGAGAGAACTTGGATGAAGTTTGTGATATGCAACTTTTCACAATCAAAGCTTATTTATGATGTAATTTATGCCAATGAAATTTGACTTGATTGAATTTGAATGTATCTTGCTGATCCAAATTTCATTTTTAAATTAAAATTAAGACTAATTAGATTAAAATAAGTTTCAACAGAATTTGATAAAAATACGAAAGATTATCCCCGCGGAATTTTGAACTACTGTTCAAAACACAAACAATATTCGCATAATTTTCAAATTTCCACAATTCTTTAGAAATGTTTTGATGAATTGGTTTGTAAAAATGTTTGATATTCGATTTATTCTCAATTTGAACAAAATTTGTTGTTTCCTCCAAAACACAAACAATATTCGCATAATTTTCAAATTTCCACAATTCTTTAGAAATGTTTTGATGAATTGGTTTGTAAAAATGTTTGATATTCGATTTATTCTCAATTTGAACAAGATTTGTTGTTTCCTTTAAGCTTTACGGTAAAAGGGTTCCAAAATTTACCTCATTTACCCAAAAACTACATTTTTTTTTTTTGTAAAATAATCCAAAGCTAAAACATCCAAATGCTCAAAAAGTAGACTTTCGATTAGCATAAAAGAGAGAATATTTAGGTATTTTCTAACTTTATTTACAACAACTTTGAAACACAAACATGTTAAAATTTGATTTTAAACATTAAAATGTCATTAAACCAAACTTCAATATTCTAAATAAATTTTAAAATTTTTTGGCGATTTGTATCAAAAGTTGGTGTGACATTATTTTTAAATAAGACAATTTTCGATAACTCTGAATTTTGTATGGAAAGTGCTGGAACAAAATTTCAAATTTTAAAATTTTTCGACAATTTTCAAAGTTTTCATCAAATGCAAAACTACCCAAATTTTTTAATATGAATTAATGTTTCCAATTTATCAAATAGATTTAAAATTATTATTAATGATTTTTTTTATACATATAAATATTGAAAAATTTGGACATCTTGAAATTCGGTTAAAATATCTAAACTTCGTTGAAGTAAAATATAATAAAAATCTAGATTGTTGCAGATTTTAATTTTATCCACCACAAACAAATCTGGTTGAAATTTTTGGCGGGACGTACGCGACATTGATTAGTTGTGCGGGACTGTCCTGTGCCCCAAAGCACGACGGTTCATTCAAAACGAGAATAATTTTAGCACAACCTTACATTTGATTTATTATCGACCGTTCACATACAGTTTTTATTGATTTTTTTATTTATCGTACAGTTTTTATTGTTTCATTAAAAAACCGAAATGCTTGCAAATCATACTGACATAAATTATTTCACAACGAATACGAAAACATTTATGAAATGTCATTGTCATTTTTGTTGAAATTGTCTTAATTAAGTCAAAACAATCTGTTACAAAAACTAAATTGTGAACAGTACAGCATTTATTCATAAAATAACGGCGATGTAAATCGTTTCGTATTCCAAAACAATCAATTGGCGCGCAGATGAAATATATACATAGTACTGGCATCGTATGACATCAAGCCAATGTTTCTAAAAACACTTCCTCAGCACAGTTCACATACTACGAATTTATATAGTGACAGAATTTTTTAATGGTTTTTGGCTCTTTATTATTTTTTAAAGCTAAAGCTTTAAAACAGTTGAAAAAATAAGAGCCAAAAATCATTAAAAAATTGGGTCATTAACTTAAATATTGACTCATGAAAATAACAATAGTTTACGTAGTGGTTTGTTGACCTTAAATTTTAGGTAGATGTATTTGAAGGAAATAATTATATATAGAAATCGTCTCAAAATTTGATTATAATCCGGTGGCACTGTGACAGATACTAAGTTGCTCTATCTGTATGTATCTCAATATACTAAACCAAACAAACTTTTTTTGAGCAGCTTTTTATTTTTGGTTCAAAGTATTGATATATCGATGTTTGTATTGATGTTTGGTTCAAAGTATAATTTTGCATTTATTCCAAATTTTATTTTGATAATGGACTTTCATTATTCTATTTTGAAATTTAAATTCAGTATTGATTTTGAACTACTCAAACTTGAGCGCTTCGCGAGTCAGATGCCTTTGGAAATCAAATTTGTGATTTTAAATTTTCAATTTTTAGTACAGAACCTAAATTTTTTACTCTGATGCTGTGTGCCTCAGAAGACTTTTCAAACTAAGATACTTGGTGAAAAGGCACTTTACGAGGTTACTTTTCGACGACTTTTCAATTTGTATGACATACAGTTTAAAATACGTAGTAAGTAATGGAAAGTTGAAGGAGGTGCAAATCACCACAGAATACTGTCGAAAATTTAAAAAAAAATGTAGCAACCTAATGATTATACACTTCGCTTCTCTTAATTAAGACACCTATTATATTGATTTCAAATGTCAATAACTTCCACATTTCTGCAATAAGAATATTACTTGTTACATGCATTTGAGAGTACATTGTTGCTTTTTGAAATACCTGTAAAACAGATAACAACAATAATTCCATTACTTCTATTTTGTTCGTTATTCGTAATCTAGTAAAAAAACGTGTAATTAAAATGCGTCACATGATTACGACCAGTAGTGAATAGTTGAAGCTTATGAAAGCTACGGTAAAAAACTTTGTTAATTGTCTTGATTTATTATTTTTAATTAAATTTATCATTAAAAGACGAAAAAAAAAAATAATTTCAATGGTTCTGAGTTTCTGACGGGCATCAGTTTCATTTCCATGAGTCCGAAAATGCAAACCGGTTCCATTCTTGCTTCCATGACATGTGGTTGTTGGCAGATTCCAATCGGTTTGCTTTGCATGATGCATTCAAAGGAGGTTTATTTTGGAGTTTTTTTCAATTTAAGATGGTTAGCATTGTTAATCATACGTCGAACCGTAGATAAGCTTGCTTTGACTCCGGTTTTTGCCTTTATTTTTTACGCAGATAAGCATGAATTTAAAGCTGATCGAATAATCGCCCGTTTATCCGTGGCCGTTGTAGCCTTCGCAATGCGCCCTTCCCTATATTTACCATAATTTTTAATATTATTGATAAAGGATTCAAAGGATCCAAAAACGGGTTTCCCTCTATCAATTTTTTCCGCTATTTGACGATTTGAGAATCCTCCTTCATTTAAATTCATCGTCACCTAATAGAAAAAAATCAATGACGTGGGAATTTACTATTCCGTAGGACCCCGGGGGCACAACAAATATTAATACATTTTTCAGAATTATCACATATACTGCCATTAAATTAATAATGTAATCAAGTTTATGATTTATATATTGACACTGTAATGCAGTAGGTACAACAATTTTTATGTGGCATCCATCGATACCACCCAACGCTGTCGAAAATATTGATGTGCCAATTTTATTAGCTTTGGCAATTTTATTACCTTTGGTACAAGCTACACAAACATATCAAGAATTTTGTGAACTCTCACAGTATATCAATATATCAATTTAAACTTATACCAGTGACCCTACAGCTCGCTGCACTGGTCAGTCAATATAGAAACATAGAAACACGGAATTGTATTGAAAATTTGAAACATTTAAAAGTTTTATGTTGGGCGAATATACAGCATATTTTATTAAGTGAATGAGCAGACAGTCTTAAGTATTTGCGGACATAAGCATTGTCATTAGCAAATATATGCTTGTAAATTTCAGTTTTGTTATAGTTTCGTGTTATGTATTGTACAAATAACATAAAAATGTTACTGTAACATAACCTCACAAATTACATATATATGTATATTAAGGGTTTTCAAATTCGAGGTCTCTTTTTAAATATTCCGGTATTTTATTTTTTGTACTAGACATATACCACATGTTATTTGGCAGATGACAAGTACAAACATTTCGGTTAGTTAAAATGGATCGCTACACGAGTAGTATTAAAACTTATTTTAAATATGGTGAAAGTTATTCAGAAGTTGGAAGAAAATTTCCACAAACCGTGCTATTAAACTTATCATTGATAATTTTGAAGAAACTAGTTCAGTTCAAGATCAAAGAAGCAGAATTTATTATCGTAGTGGTTATTCAAGTAAAAATATGCCAGCTGTTAGAACAAGTGTTGCTGAAGAGCCAAGGACATCAATTCGTCGTCGTTCACAGCAATTAAGCCTCAAACCAACAACTTTTGTGGAGTCAATTGGAAGATATTAATGTGCAGAATATGTGGTTTCAACAGGACGGTGCAACATGCCACACACCAATGCAAATCGAATAATTTCTCGAAGAACAGACATGAATTGGCCACCAAGATCATGCGATTTAATGCCATTGAACTTCTTCTTGTACAAACGAGACATTGAAAAGTTTAGTTGGCTATAAGGAACAATTGAATACTTTTAACCTAGTGACATCTATTTAAATATTGCATGAATTGCTGGGTCTTACAAAAGTTTAGTTTGAAAAGTCTTCTGAGGCACACAGTATGAAACACTAAAGCACATTAAATTTTGAGCTATACAATTTAATGAATTTTGTAAATAAAGCAAGGATATCGTTGGGATTAATTAAATCAGAACCAACTAGGAAAGGACCGAATGATAAAATGTTCAACATGAGAAAAATTTGAGCCTCTTTTTTTTAAAAGATGAAAATCTTGTAGAAGTTTTAATATTATTGTACTTAAAATACAAAATTAAGTTTAATTTTTGATTAGGTAATTGAACAAACTTTAAGCTATGATTTTAAATTTTATTAAAACATTAAACTAATATTATTTCAACTTTAAATTTGATGTTTTAAAAGATTTGAGCGTAACTCATTAAAAAATGTGAACACTACTCTGTTCAAGTAATTTGTCTGTCGGCTTTTGTCGTGTTTTAAAAATTAATGATTTCCTAATTACTGGAATGCTCTATGACCATCAGTCTAATGACGATTCTCGTTGGTGGCCATTGTCAATAATACCGGCTACATACTTAAAATAAGGATTGAATACAAAGTCGTGGATGGACGATGAATAGAAAACACATATCGCTTCCTAATCGGTGATAACCTCAACGTTCTGGCCAAAATTGTCTTTAAAATAGGGATTGAATAGAATGTCGTTGTCGAGCGTTGAATATGGAACACGTATGTCTTTCCTAGTCGGTAGTAACCTCAATGATCATCGGTCTTGTGATGATTTTTTATTGGAATATGCCATTGATAATAGTTCTGCAGCTGTATTATGAAAAAAGTAACTTTATGATGAAATATCACAAAAAATGAATTAAATTCTGAACATTTGCTCGTTTTGTGCTTGGCCAATATGACTACTTCACATGTTGTCTCTTCTACTACGCCATATGACTATTTACATGCACACTGGATTATGTATCAATAAAAAAATTACGACCAAATTAAAGCTTTTAATTTCTCTGAAACTGCGACATTTTAATTCTTCTATCAATGAAGTCACCCACCGTCCAATCAAAAGGTCTTCAAACTAAAAACGCCATTCCTATTGTAAAAACATAATTAATTTATTAAATCATGTTATCAAGCAAAAAATATATGAGATTATCAATAGTAAAGGGCAAAGCAAAGTAAGCCAACTGGTTAAATGTTCCAAACCCTATTGGCTTCTATTCCTCCTTTAAATAACCCGCTAGAAAACAGCAAAATAATTTCGACTCCATAAAAATGTCAAATACTCCTTGAGACGTTCCAAAAAACTATAAACTGTCTCCTAAGGTGGTTGAATCCGACAATATAAAAAAGAAGTTTTCCATGAGAGTAAAATATGAGGTTAAAAGCATCATATGCTATTGGGTTGGACACAATTGTAAATGTTATGTTAAAACATCTTCCCGAATCTGTTTCATGCTTAATTATTTTCCTGGTCTGCGGAAGATTTCCAAACTTGTAGCATTAGCGAAACCTGACAGCGATTCTTCGGATATCAAAATCTCGACCTTTTTTTACCTTGCTTAGTTCTGTAAGAAAAGTTTTCGAATGTCTAATAAAAAACAGGTTCCAGTGATCACTTTGAAGTAAACCACATCTTGATGCCTCAACAATTCGGTTTTCGATACAAACATTCTTCAATTCTCCAAGTTCATCGTACATTAAATCTTGTTAAAACTCAAAGAAGAGTTAACAAATCTACAGTATGAAATATGAATAAATGGTCTTCTACATACACAAATATAATTTTACGAATGAGGCTTGCCATACTGGCCATCTATAACAATGAAAAGTCTAAATTGTGTGCCAAAATAATATAAAATGGCGCAAAGTTAATTTTTATTATTCACTGAAAAAAAAAATTGTATACTAATTACGATTTTGTGCATTGTTTTAACGAGTTTTCCATTACTATTGATCCGACGATTTCTTCGTTATTATGACAGAAATTATTTAATTAAACATCAAAAATTCTATCAACAAACTAATTGTTATATTTATATCAAAATAATTAAAATGGAATTAATCTAATAACATATTGTTTTTATCTAACACACAATTTTAATAAAGATTCACTTTGATGTATACCACTTTTTTGTTAATACAACAGAGACAATAATGTACTCTAAAGGAACATTATTCGTTATTAATATTAAAAATGAAATTAAGATTATAGAAAAGAGTTAAAATAAAAATAAAAATAAAACGAAAATTCTTTAAAATAATGGTAAATTTATTAATCCCTAAAAAGTAAAATAACATAATAATATTGTCAAAAACGAATATATACGGTTATTAGCAGAAATAATACTTAACCAATATTCGTTAATAATATTAAAATGTTAATTATTCCTCAATAGGTAGAATAAAGAATTAGTCATATTAATAACAAACTAATGGTTACCCGTATTAATTATTATAAACCATTATTCGTTAATAATACTATAATAGTTACTGATTTACAAAAATACAAAATAACGAAAGCGGCAGTAAATACAACAATGTAGAAAATAAAAGAATTTTTTTAGATAATTCATTTTTTTTATTTTCATAAATATTAAAATTTGAATAAAATTAACATTAATCTCAATATAAAAAGTATATATAAAACAGTTTGTTTATAAAAAATCAGATATAAACTAATTATCTTTAATTTAAATTCGAAGTTTAGATTTAGGTTAAAAAAAAACAAATAATTAAACAGATTTCAGTCTTTAAATTAAATAAATCAAATGAAAAACATATATATAAAATATATTTTATATTAATATAAAACTCTTATTTCGATAATTTTGAAATTAATAAATCCACACTCGGAAATACTGGATCGTATTGCGTTTCTATGTGATAGAAATACTTTTGGAGGAAAAGCCATACAACTTCGGATTCGACTGGGTATTTCAAATTAAATACCTGAATTAATTTAAAAACTAAATCTAACGCAGAAACCACTGATGGCATTTTGTATTTGATGTCGTCAAAATAAATGTAGTAAGTATTCGGAGCGAACTCGTTGTCTCCTATGACGAAAACAAATGGCTGGATCTGCTTTTTCTCTGCTGCACACTTTAGCTTTAGATCTGTAAACATTTTATCGCATTCATAGACGGATGACGCAAATAACATAAAAGAATCCTGAGAATCCTTTATGGTATATTTCAGCAAAAAAATTTTACCACTAGAATTTATAGCATATTTTTTATTTGATGGCCTTAAAATTCCATGCAATAAAATTAACGTTATAAAATTCTTGGCATCTGTAACAAACAAAAAATTTTAATTTTTAAAATTTTCGGAAATTTCTTATAAAAGCTTACCACTAGAAATATTTTTTTGTTGCTTCATTTGTTTTAGCAATAATTTGCAGGCTGCATCATTAAGCTTTTCTTCGATTATCGGTTTAATATTTTTCAAGAACTGGTCGAATTTCAATAACATATTCCCACTATGCGGATAGATATATTTAAAATCCACTTCAAAAAGTTTTGGTCCATAAGATTGCGTATAGGCAGGCCATTCCTCTAATATTTGACATATAGTATTATTATTATTTTTCATTATAGATATTTTACGGAATATAACGGTTTCGTGCCATTTTTTGACAATTAGATTTATATTAGAATCATCCCGATTGTATTTTAATTCTTTTTGAATGCTTTCACCATCAGGTTTAGGAATGTCGCATGAATCGTTATCTGTAAATTAGGAGAAGCATACGAAAATAAATTTATTATAAATTGATCTAGAAACGTTACAATATTGTTTCTTATGCAAAATTATATCTTTAAGCAAGCAGCTTTATTGTGTTATACTATTAAATAAGATGATATTAAATAAAAAAATTGTATCGTACAATCGTGAAATTAGGATATGTTATTGTCAGATGCTGTTCTAGCGAATAGTTTAACAAAAAATAAATCAGAAATGCCATCATATCTATTTATTCATTCACACAATTTTATTACCTGTTAGAATTATGCTGTTTTTATACCTAATTGGTTTAGGTAGAAAACTATTTGATCTGAGCTTTGCGATATAATTATTATACTTATCGTATAACTGGCCTTTGGGCTTCTGATTTTTTCGACGCTGAAAATAAACAGCCTGTAATATTAAAAAAAGATTTAATTAGTCATTTGAAAACTTAATTTGTTCATGAAAATTGCTTACCTGTGATTCGTTAGCAAAATAATCCACAATTTGTTTGCTAATTGTTTCGCAGTTATGTACACCCATTTTAATTTCATTTTGAATAAAATAATTTACTATTAAAGTTAACAATACTGCTCTATTGGAATCAGATATGTTTTTATTGTCATACGCTAATTGTAGAATATATTTCCCCTCAAATGTTGAATTTAAAATATCGCCTAATGACACTATATAGTTATTGGTTTTCGAAGCAATACATTTCTATTATTGAGATCAACCTTAATGGATGGCTTGGTGAAGTTACTGTTAAATGGTGATGACGACGAACATCCTACACATATGTTGTCGATTGAAATACCCTGGAATTTGATAGTGTATATACATAGTAATCTATAGTCGATAAATCTAGTCTCTAATGAGACTCTGGACGTATATTGAGGTTGAACCGTCTTATTACTTAGATAGGTCAACATTGTGGTAATCGAACGTTATTTATAAATATAATTTACCTGTTCTTTCTGCCACTCCCGTAAATTATATTCGAATTTGATTCGTTTCCCTAATTTATAATTAATCAACAATTCCTTAATATTATGAATTTGCATTACCTTTAATGCTTCGATGTCAATGTCATTTTCTAAGAGTAAAGCAAAGAAAAACAAATTACCATGTTAATTATATTTGGAGCGTCATTTTTATAATTTACTTACCTCTGAACGTATCGATGAGATCTTCCATGTTCCATTTTTTTAAAAGACTATCAACTTCTAAAAATGCAGGTTCATCATTGATAGCATCGATTGAATATTCATCCGGCATATTTCTATTGCAGACATTTTTTAACGTAATAAATCCCATAGTTTCTTCGTTTAAAATATTGAGGTTGCCTACTACCACTAGGCTTCTAAAAGTGGTGTAACTTGTTGAAACTTCACCGTGGTCAGTAAACTTTTTAATGCAGCTAAAAGAGGAACTAAAATAAACTGTTTAATTTTTTTTTGCAATTCGACTACATCTTTGGTTGTAAAATTATTTTTTTGTATTAAATTAATTGAAAATTTCACCGCAGATACTAAAATATTGTTAACAATTTTATTATTAAGTCCATCATCATCTGGATCATCATCATCTGGTACAATAGAATCTATTTCATCACAAGGCAAAATATTATTTTGTGCTACATTCTTCTCAAAGTTTATTTGGCTGTTTATATCGTTTGTGATATTCGCTTTTTTGGATGTATCAGACAATTCACTAGCATGAATGTTATTGAAATGTTTTTTAAAATTTGAAAGGTTTTGGAACGTTCTACTACACGAATCTCCGGGACATTTATAAGTTGAGTTATGTTTAATACCATGAAAATATTTATAATGTATTAATAGATTTTTGAAATTTTCTACAATAAGGTTACAAACAAAACAGATCATGTTAACAGAAATAGAATCACAAAGTTCTATACCAAATTATAAAGTTGAGGAATCACTTAAAATAAATTACGAGGTTTAAACGCATATTAGTAGGTAACGTATCATTTGATCTGTAAAATAATTTAGTTCTAAATTATCTTGATAGTATATTATTTAAAATAATACTTACTTGGTCTCAGTGGCGTAGGTATACATATATGGGAATGTTTCTATATATATCGGAATAAATATAATATTATCACAACATATATTGTTAAATATGTACACACAACAATTGTACATATAAAATTTTTTGAAATCACTATATTTTTTATCTAAAAATGATACACAAAACTATACAAAAAATGTACGTCTAATAAAATAAAACAATGCTTGTCGAATGAGTCGTCGAATGATCACGTTTACCCAAAATTCTTAAAATTTAAAGAAATAATTTTTGATAATAAGGGAAGTGGTTAACTATTACGAATAATAATTAAATCACACATAGGTAAATCACGAATTTTCGTTAAATGTATTAAAAATTGGTAAATTGATTTATAAATGATTATAGTTTGTTAATGTTACACCCATATAATATACTTAACAAAAAATCCATTTAGTTTCATAGAAATGAGTTTGATTAAGTTTGAAATTAGGTAAAATCTTTCGTTATATTAATGAATTTTTCTTTATAATTTTTATTCGTAAACACACCTGTTTAATAAGTTGAAAGTAAATATACTTTAATACAATGAAAAATTATTGGGCATATATGGAATGTTTTTAAATGTATTATATTAACCATAATATTGACAAATTATAATCAATCGAAGTCGCAAATTCAAATTACATTAACGATAAATAAATTTGTTTAATTTATGATTGCTAATAATGAAATATTGATATTCATATTGAACGTATTCAATCATCGATATATTGGAGTATTCTATTTGCGAACTTTGTTTCAATTTTTAGAATAAAATTCTAAGTTTACTGAGGAATATGATGATTTGAAATATGTAAAATGTTAATAATGAATATTATGTAACAGATAAAACTATTAGGCATCTACTCGTAATTATTGTTTTTGCATAGACGCGCGACATATTTTTACCAAACGAATGTATTAATACAAAAGTAGTGTGAGGAATCTATGTATATTAGATATATTTATAAATATGTATATTATGTACGTTGTTGTATGTACGGCGTACGCATATAAAAATGTGATATTAACATTTGCCATAGCATAACAGTATTTATACAATCCGAATTTTTAGAACTATCATAAAAACCAATACTCGAGTCGTTACTTTTAGTGTGAAAATACAAGAGAAATGTAAGAAAAGTATGATAATTTTTTTTAAGTTTTGCCTCCTTAATATGGTTTTAGGGTGTCGTTTAGTTACGTTTTATGAACTTCGAGCTTGCCTCTTTATTTTTAATCTACTCAAAACTAAGCAGCCATTCTATTTGTTTACAAAGGTGTTCGTAGGTTTCATTCATCAACTTGCGCTTACTCATTCCCAAAAATTCTTGTAGGTCTTTGAATAAATCTTTATTTGTTAGTAGTGTTTCGTTATGGTACTCTATTCCACTACCTATTAAGAGGTCAGGATCGACCAAAATAATCAAGGTAAAATGTTTAGAGTGGCGTATCTAGTTGGCAATACGTATAGTTTTGTATTGTAATTTATAATTATTTCGCCTCTTGTTGTACAGTCTGCTGTTGTACAGTTTGCCTAGCTCAAATTAGAGTGTGCAACCATGAGGTGAAATTGTTTTTTAAAAATTTAAGAGGTTTTTTTGCCTAATTTGCTTAACTTTATTTTCATTTTACCTGCTTGCCTCCATATGTGGTTTTTCCCTTAATCCCAAATTAGCAAATTAGTTTACAACACACATTAAATGTATAAATAAATAAAATAAATAAATAATTAATACGAAATCATACAAAATCATCGTTTTGGTGTCTCATTGGTTTTAATTGTAATGGTTTTATGATTGGATAAAATAAATAAATTGTAGATAAAAAAAAGTGAAGAAGTTACACAAAATTATATAGTAGCAAAACTAATAGAGTTGGCTTTGAGTTTCGTGGGTGTCAGATGCACATTTTCCCAATTTTTCAATTTTTTTTGTATTTGTAAAATTATTTTATATGAGACGCAAACTATGACTGAGGTATTCTAAATAAAAGTATAGTAAAGCGCAAAACGAAAACTTGACAAAAAAAATCGATAAAAACCGAAATGTATGATGAAATGGATGAAAATCGGGTTGTGGGAGAGACCCAACTGCACGGCCCAAATATTTAGGGGTTTTTGGATATTTCGTGGACTGTGCTTTCAAGGAATGAGCTTCAATGCTCAAAATAGAGCGTGCAACCGAAATAAAGTTTAGTGTATAAATAATTAAATAAATAATACGGTTCATGATTATACCTCCCTGTTTCCAGAACACTTTAAAAATATATGCAATTATTATACATAATTTGTCAATAGTACGCTTTATAATACATGTAACATGAACACCGTTTCATTTTTTTTAATTATATTTCATATTAGTTATATAATTTTCATTAGATCAACTTAACCAAAAACACCGAAAATTTAATGATTATTTCTTAAATATAGAGATTATTAATTTTGTTTCAGTTAAAAATTTATTTATTTTTTCATTTATTAACTAAAAATTAATTAAGTATACGACCTTTTCTTAAAAAAGTTTTTTAATTTTTTTTTGTAGTAGAACAACTCTTAATAATTCAAATATCATTCATGTTCTTTAATGTAAAACAACTCTGATAAAAATAATTCGTTATATTAGCATAAAAGTTTTAAAGGTAACAATTTTTCTCTCATTTATCAAAATAACAAATAACGATTCGAAGTAAATAACATTTACGAATATTAATTATTTGAAAATTTAATTTTTAATATTATTAATAAAGTTTATATTAGATTAAATGAAATCTGTAACAATAACGATTTTTTTCTGTTAAAAAATAACGAAAATCTCTTCGTTAATGGTATGGTAATATTTTTTTCAGTGTTCTTATTACTAGATTCAAAACCATAATCTAATAAAGCTTGAATTAATAAATTATCGATATGTTCGGAATTCACGACCTTGATGGACCTTCTTCATATTCGTCCGTAAATCGTATCAAATGTCAAAATTTAAAAGAAACAGCCACACAACCAAACAAAAAAATATTTCTCTTTGTAAAAATAACAACGAACTTTTCTGTCGAAACGTACAGTAAAGAATACAAAATCGTTCTACAATCTTACCCGATCGACCGCCAAAAGATATCTTCTGCCAACTGCCACAGTTGGATTTAAACTAAACTGAATTACGTAGCTCTATTTAAAATGAAAACTAGACCAATAAAAAACAATAAATTGAGCAATGAAAAGAGTGGGTTTCATACATTAAAAAAAGCCTACTGGAAAGAAAAGTCGATGTACATATTTCGATTTACCATTTTATTTTTGATTTTGCAAGACATTTTTATATATGAAACGGTACCGCTATACAGGGTGGACCGAAAAAAAGTTCACCTTTATTTGAAATTATGTATCTTTTAAACCGTTGTGAAATATTTCAAATAACTTATCAAACTTATCTGAACGATTGAAACCAAAAGTAAACAGGTGTAAGCCCGTTTCAATCTCTTCGGAAAATGATTTTATATTAAAAACACCTTCCAGATAGAGTTCTAAGTAAATAAATGCGCTTATTGAATACTGTTTTTATTTGATGACCCTATTATAGTCCTTAGTAAACTTTTTTTTATGTCCACCCTGTACATTGTATAAATAATCCCTGATCAATATTAAAACATACTAATTAACAGAATTATTATTTATGTATTAAAAATTAAATTTAAGCATTTTTAAATTAATTATTAATAGTTAAAAAAAAAATCTAATAAATATACAAATAATTAATTAATTAACTTACTGTTTTACATGATAAGATGTGAGTGTGGTACATTTCTTCATTCTAAAACACAAAATTTAATTTTTTTTTGGGATTTCGATATTTTTGTTTATGGTGTATTGTTGGTTGATTTATAAATTTAATTAATTATAATTTTTATATAAACAAATATTATTAATAATAATATGCCAAATTATTTATTTTTTGATAAAACTAAACAGAATTATTATGAACAAACTGAGATTTTTTTTTTGTGTGTATTTTATGATTGATTGTTTATTTTTGCGTAATTAATTAATATTTCTGGTTTCTATTCTCTGTTTGTTCAAAACAACTCAACAAAAAAAAAAAAAGTCTAAATGCAATTTGACATCATAACACCGAGATTAAAATAAAAATTAATAAATAATTTATGTATTCACCATTTGTTATAAATTTTCTTTTATAATATTTAGAATTTTGCTACAAGCAAGTAAAATAATTAATTATTCAACATCATTTTTTCAAATTATTTTGTACGAATAATAATTTTTTTGTTTTCATTTTATTTAATTTTTATATATAGGTATTTTTATTTAGTGTCGAGACAAAAATCATAAATCTCAACAAAACAAAAAAAAAAAAAAAAAAAAATGTAAAGTTATAAAAAAATGAGTTAAATTTTCTGTTGTTGTGTTCTTGATGAGGGAAAACAAAACATATTTAAAGTGGAATGTAAACAAAAAATAAATAAATAGAAAATTTTTATTATTTATTTATTTATTTGTATATTTTAATTTTTTTTTTTTATTGCTTGCAGATTCGTGTGTATGTCTGTGCAACATAAAATATTTGGTACGAGTCAATTTTAAGCCAAAGTCAAGTTAATTTACACAGAACGAAACGTAAAAAATGAATAATTTTTGTTAATAAATTATAAAAATGATTCATACATGATTAATCAAAATTATGTGACACAAAATATCTATAGAGTCTAGTCTAGCTAGAGCGTGCCAAAAAATAAAATAATGTTTAGAAATTAAATTATGTTCAAATTGCATTTTGTAAAGTATACGTACATATATGTATTGTAGTTGTTTATGTGCTACTATTAAATGAAAACACAAATAAAAGCTCACCTTTGTCGAAAAACCGCGATCACAAATTGTACATTTAAAAGGGCGCTCTTTTGTATGACTCCGATAATGAATTTCTAATGCTGAATGACAGGCGAATGTCTTAAAACAAATATTACAGGTAGAATTTCCACCTCGAACAGCTGAAATCAAACAAAATGAAAAAAAAAAAAATAATAAATTTTAAGGAGCTTACATACTCGTATATAAGATTAATCGATTAAATTTTTATCTTAAATTTTTTATTGCAAATCTCTTTTATATTAAAACAAATAAGCTCTCATTTATATACACATTTCAATTGTAGATTGTCCAAACAAACAGATACATAATATAGTAAACGTAATTATTATTATCTTAATGTTAATTGTCTTCATCGCCATTACTATTATCATCAACTGGATAATAAAAATAATAACAATAATAATAATATTGATAATAAAAAGAATAATCATAATCGTATAGCCAATGTCTTTTCCAAGATCATTTTAATGGCCAATAACTTGTATTTGCAATTTTATTGTAGAATTTTTTTTTTTATTGCACCACCTTTTTGTTAGTTTGGCTCGACTAACGATGATTTCGTGACTGCGGTGTGTATTTATTGTTTTTAATGTGGGAAGAGTTTAAATTACTATATTGATATAGGTAGCTTATTTTAAAGCACATAACTTATATTGTAATGCAGCCAAAATCAACAAACAATAGATCAATCCGGATGATCCTCTTGTACAATAACATCTTATTTTACAAGGGAATTAATACGAGTAATTTCGTTTACTATACATATCTACATACTACTACTCTCATTTATGTTAAAAACAATAATTTTAAAATTAAATCTTTTGTTTATAATAATAAAGAAAACATTTTCTTTTTCAATATTATTGTTATTATTTTAATTTAAACAAACATAAAGTGAAAAACTACGAGAATTATTTGTAAATTGGTATCATATATAAATGCTAATTTATCATTTTATAATATGCTGCTGTAATATTTTTGTTGTTATTTTGTTGGATTTTCTGTTTGAGTTATTGCCACGATGAAATAATCTATTATCCCTCTCTCTACTAGACATACAGTGTTGTTCATAAATATGCCGACGTTTTGTTTAATCATTTTTAACGCAGTTTCCTGGTGAACTAAACGATAATCCGGCCAAAAGTAATAACATTTTTAGGTGAATGTAAATCATTTTCCAACATTCCTAAATGAATATCGAATAAACTGCATTTCATCATTATCGGTTTAGAAATGGCCAAGTTTCATTCTAATTAGCCAAATTTCAGAACTTTCTCTCATTTCCATAGAAGTCGTGAATAAAACTTAATTAAGAAATAAAATTTGCTTTGGTTTTTGATCAGTATAATTTGCAAAAGGTTGATATTGAATTGTAAAAGGTTTGATTTGAAGTGTAAAACCTATATAAACTGGCTCTTATTTACTACTCGATTAGGTATGTTGTAATCTCAGAAAAATTTAGTGCAACACGTAAAATCTCGAAACCCTCGAAATCTTGAAAATGTCAAATTTCCACACTCATTGCCATTAACTTGCAAATTTGAACTAAACCAAGGAATATATAATGCAAATTTCCAATATTTTGCGATTTTGGAATATTCATTTGTTGCTTAATATGTTAAATTGCTTGTTGTTAATGATTTTCAGAAAATTGACAATTTCACGAAAATTTTCATGGTTTTTTTTAGATTTTTGTTGGCGGTGGTTCGATACTTTCCTGACTACTCGAAATTGTTTTGAGATCACTATAGTTTCTTAGAGATTATTCAATTTTTCGAATTTTAAATTTCCTGGTTTTTTGACATTTTCGAGAATATTTCATAATTTTCGAGTTTTTTCGTTATTTTCGTGAATTTTGTAGATTTTACGAGATTATTAAATCGATATTTGTTACAACAGACTTACTTGAAACTTGAGATATTCATTTAACTTGGAATTATTGAGGTCTTTTAAATTATTCGAAGGGTCAGAAAGTTTCATTACGGTGAGTGATTTGCATACAATAAAACATTTTATTCGATGATTTGAGGTTCTCGCTGTTATTAGTTGAATTGCATAATATTTCAGATGATTTTAGAGTTTATTAGAATTGTAGGATATTATGGTTGAGTTTAGTGCCTTGCCCTAACGAAATATCAAGATTTTAAATGAATCACCTTTTTTTAGAAACACAGTAAAATGTGTTTTCTATACACGTCAGTAATTTGATGTAAAACGACCGGTGTGAAGTTTCTGACAAAATTTGTCAAAGAGAATATTGATAAAAGTGTACATATTTTTTACAGTTTGATATGTCGGAAAACTCTAGGATCGCCCTGATAAAATTAATTGAACAACATTTTCGCAAAAAAACGTGTGAATTTTGACTATTTTGGCACTTCAGAGCTTGTCAATACCTAGAAGTAGCAAGCCACTTTTATCCCAACTCTCTTAGGGCGAAGGTGTTGATCGCTTTCTACACTTATTTAAATGCTAAGGGAGCAACTGTTAAAGCCGGTTGATTTTACCGAGCACAACACACAAACTACGTATGACTGCAAAATTGCTGAAACTGCCGACATCTAAATTGATGGGCGAAAGCTGTTTTCTGATGACGAAATTTCCTGTTCGCGAAATTAAATTATGGCTCGGACAAATTTAAATTCTTAAGGATTTTTAAAAGTTGAAGATGAAAAAAGGCGAATGCGATTTTGATTGCTGTTTAACGCGTCTCAGTTCTAAATCATATTGAGGAAGGAGTCGCCAAATTTAAGAAAACTTGGCAGGGTTGGAAAAACCCCGGTTTTTTTTAAAAAACCCGACCCGGTGGGTTTTTTCGGGTTTTTTATTAAAATTCAATTACAAAATTAACTTTTTTCACCCATTTGTATGTTGGTTTTATATTGAAAAGACAAGGATGATTCTATTTGTTAACGTTTTTTTATATTAGGATTTAATGGTTTGTGTGTATAGTTGTTGAAAATGGAAAGGTTTTCTTTTTTCGATTTATTTTAAAATATAGATATATTTTCTTCTATGATTTTAAAACCAAATCTATGAAACATATTAAACATGCAAATTAACAAAAATTTTATTACTTAAATTGAATTTTCATTAATAAATTTAGAAATCAAAACTACCAATTTTACATTGGTTCTTATGGGAAACAGAAAAATATTCACCTCTCTTGTACAAAGCTTGTATTTCTACCTTTCGGCTATGATATATTAAGATGGCTATGCAACAAGTAACCAATATGTAATCAGAAACAAGTTTATTAATTATTTATAAAAATTTTCAGTTTGATTTTGCAAGATAAAACACGATTGCACAGGAATCAGGAATATTTTGAATATCGAAACAATATTTGCTTGTCGATCATATTTTGCTTTGTGCCTGTTCACACAGTATGTAGTTAAAAGTTACAACATCGTCTTCTCGTTTCTGACTTATAAGCTATGGTAGAGGAAAAACGATTTGTGTTTCATTTATATATATATGCTCCTTCCGTTTTCTAGTGTTAGTTCAATTTTTTAGAAATCATGTTTTTGAAAAGGAAAATACTCCAATCATTATTAAAGTGAGTTTTAGTGAGGAATGTTGTAAGTTTATTGAATTGTATATTTTAAAACTAAGTAAAACTAATGTAAGTATGTATATCTAATTAAAACAAATAAATATTTAGTAGTAAAATACAGGATTGAATTTTGAAATAAAAAATAATTTTCCCCATAGAAATATAGAATGCCTCGAGGAAGTGGACGTAAAAATGCTGCTGAGTGGAATAACGTAGTCCATATCGAAAATTCTACAAAAGTAAAGTGTAAGTAAGCACTGTGATCGTGAAATTAGCAACAAAGTAGAGCGCCTAAGAGCACATTTATTAAATTGTAACCAAAAAGTTACAACATGCGATAGCGATACGAATACTAATACTAACATTTCAATTGGAAATACGTCTCTTACTGCCACTGGTAGTCATCAGCAGAAGAAACAAAAAACCAAACATTGTACTCAATCATCTATGATAGAATTTTCAGTTAAAACTACTTTAAATCAAAAAGAAAAATTGGCCAAATTGTGGAAATTTTTTTTCGCGAATAACATTGCTTTTAACGTGGCTGATAACAAAAATTTTAAAGAAATGATAGAATCTCTACGACCTGGATATTCTGCACCTAGCAGAAAACAACTAGCTGATAAGCACCTTCTTGAAATTGATGAGGAAATAACCGATCATTTAATAATTGAATTGAAGGATTCCAGTTTGACACTCATTTTAGATGGATGGACGAACACTTCAAATGATCCACTTATCGCACGTTCAGTCCATACCGGTTGTAATAGTTTTTTAATAAGTGCAGAGGACACCGAGTCCGAAAAAAACCTGCTGAATATTGTGTTGCTGTGGCAGGAAAATCAATTGACTTCATAAAAACTAAATACAATAAAGAAATATTCGCCTGTTGCACGGTTAACGAAAACAAGATGAAAAAAATGAAGGATATTTTAGAGGAACGCAATGGGATTTTTTCTTATGGATGCTCAGCACACATGATCAATCTTATATACAAAGATATAGTTCCAGTAGAAGTCACCAAACAAATAATAAGTGTACAGAAATACTTTAGAAATCACCACCAGCCACATGGATGGTTAAAAGAAACACATGGAGTTATGCCTCAACTGCCAAATGATGTAAGGTGGAATTCTTATGATGATTGCTTAACAACATTTATTGCTAATTTTCACCTCAATACACAAATAAGATCAGAGCATTTAAATAAATTTCATAACGATATCCACAAAATTTTAAATAATGTACAATTCTACAACGAGACCTTAAATCTTCAACAAATGTTATCTCAAATAAAAATAGCATTAGATGGTCTACAAGGTGATTCCACTTCAATTGCCACAGCTGTCGAAATCTGGTATAATTTGCTGAATAACGAGATCTTAGTAACAAAAAGGCCTTAAATTGAAAAACGAATGAAAAGTGTACTCACTCCGGCTCACTATTTAACAAACATGATGCATCCAAAATATTTGGGCAAATTGCTTACTGCAGAAGCAGAGAGCGCAGCAGAAGACTGGATAAACCATAAACACCCTATCTTTTTGGCACACTGTTTGTCATTTAAAATTAACGATGGATAATACTTCCCAGAATCTATGTTCAAACCGGAGGTGGTCGAAAAATTAAACGAAAAAAAATGGTGGAAAATATTACATGCCAAAAACGAAAAATCTTCAAAGTTGCCTCAAAACTTTTGCAATTTTTTTTGTATCACTAATGAGCTGCCCAGCAAGCTCGGCTTCAATTGAAAGAATTTTCTCAACCTACGGTTTAATTTGGAATATACTAAGAAACCGACTTGGTTTCGAAAAGGCGTTATCTCGAGTCAAAATTTATCGGCACTTAAGATCTGAACCACAAGATTGGTAAATTGCAAAGTTAATAATTTGAATTTATTTGTTTTTTTTATTATTTAGTGAATTATTTATATTGTACTTATCAATTTCGTTTTTAATTTTTCATATCTGTGATATGTATTTGCTTCTTTTATACATATATTATAGTGAAGTACTTTATTAATTAATTTTTGAAACACCTATCCTCTTTATGTTCTAAAGAATGAATTTTATAAAATCATAAGTTAAAAATATGTAATTTGTGTATTAAAAAAAAAAAAAATTCAACAAAAAACATACGTTTTTTTAAGAAGTGAAAGTGTTTAAGAACCCACTTGGGTTTTTTTTAAAGTATTACCCAAAAAAAACCGGGTGGGTTTTTTTGGGTTACCCAGTGGGGAGCCAACCCTGAAACTTGGTGACATATAACGGACGCTTTGGTGACACATAACGGACGATACAGACATAGATTTTTTTTAATAATCCTTTCGAGACAATAGGAAACAATCCGTTTTTTTCTATTCTTTGGTATTTTCTCTTAACTTTCTAAGAACATAAAAAGGATAAGCCATATTTTTCAGAATGGGGGAAAAATTCGAAAAAAATGTGAAATCATCTGTAAGTTTGTAACAAAACCGATATCAACAGCAAGAACTTTTGTATATCACGCTACACAGAAAATAATCTCTTTTCCCGATAATATTAATAGACGTCCGAATAGATATAAGTAACACTGTATTTGTTTTTGTCATAAATAGAGAAATCATTTTTATGAGATAAACGCATAGAGAATAATTGTCTAAATATTTATTATGTTGACTGACATAATCAAGGGATTAAAATAATGAAAATTAATTACATAATTTTATTTACAACTATTGGCGAAAAATATGGATTCAGCCTCGATTAGTTAATATTTATGGTTATAGAATTAATTGTACACATTTAATTAAAATTTAGCACAAAGGTAAACTTATTGAAAATTACATAAAATCAGTTTGATTTATTAGTGTACTTATTGTAAATTAAACACCTTCATTAATATGATATTTAAACCCATAACTTTGCTAGTTTTTAAGATTTATTTGTTTGGTGGCACGTTTTGTACATTTTTGTGTTAGGCATTTAATAACTATTCGTATAACTAAGGCGTTTTAATATTACATTAACTTGAGGGCAAACTGATTAAAGTCAAAACCGTATAAATTATTGGTGTGTGGTCTACTTGAATGGTGCAATTGGTTATATAGTCGCGTTAGGGCATCTATACTCATGTTTTTATGTGTACAAAGAAGCATTTGAGACGTAAATTTACAATAATAGTTAGTAATAAAATTCGTTACTACATACACACCGTACCAGTAATAAATCAGTTGATGAACTCTAAGATAAGATTCTACCGTTAATCTCTTTTTTTATTTTATATATATTTGGGCGCCTTTTCAAAATAGTCTAAGTCCATTGATTTCATAGTACGACCATAATTTCTGTACTACTCTATATATGACAACAGCACAACTTTATAGAACTATAAAGTAAATTTTTATTACACATATTTAGAAAATGGACCTGAGCGACTAATTAAGTAAAAATTTTAATAATTTTGTTTTAAAATTATGATGTTAATCTATTTTAATGGTGAAGTTTATAGTTAAAATTTCTGAGTGATGCAAATTTTTAAGGTTTTATATGAAATACCGCCGTTTATACCACAAACGAATAGTGCTTAAAATTAATGACCAACTTGATAATGTTAAAAACTTTATATTAATTCACCATTATTTGTGTACATGACATTTCGTTCATTTTATTCTCTAATTTCCAATAAACGAGTATGTATATAAATACATTATAAATGTATACGATGCATAACTAAAACTACTGTACATAATATAAAAATAGCGGCATCAAAAGTAATTTAAAACGCGATAACTACTTTCAATTATCAATAAATTTATGTATAATGTACATAAATAAATATACATTTACTTACTCATAAAAAAAAAAAAACTTCAACAATATACATAAAAATAAAACATTTTTGTATTTTAAAATGTTATCTGAATTCAGTTAAAATATTAATAACTAAAAATAAAAAGTTCAATGCAAAATTTTCTCATTTTTTGCCACTTAAATATGCATAAGGAAATGTAAAGTAATTTTCTGCGGATGTTGGTATTAAAAGTACCTATATTCTAAATTTGATGATGCCGATTTCTATCGTGCATTATTGTTTATGTATTTTGAATGAAAATTAAAATCGAATCGGCTTATTATGTGGATTGATGTGGTGTTAAATTAGAAGACTGCGGAGCCGCATCGTAAACAAGTACAGGCATAATCGTCCGAATCGATTTTACTTAATTATTTTGACAACAACAATAAAAAGAAAAATACGTTATATAGTATGTCTATTTTGTTATAATTGGTACATATTTTGAGATGGTACTGGTTCTAAGGTACATCTTACAACTCCCCTCTTGTTCGGAAAAGTGAGCGACACGAAAATTGGCCTTGGGCCGCCGGCAATTACTCTTGAAAAACAAGCATTACATTTAATTTAAATATATATGATTACACAAGAGACCGACAAGGTGAGTGGGGTTGTGTGAATGAGCTTTTGTGTATGTTTTGTGGGTCTGTATACATGGATAGGTGAGTTTGCGTGTGACTAAGTGGGCCAGAATGAGAATATGAGTATGGGGGTTGTGTGGATATTTATTTGCTGCACCTGGTGCATATTATTGAATGTTTTTCATGTAGTATAAGTGGGATTGAGTAAATTGGTTCGTAAAGGGAAGAATCAGTGACTCTGCTTATCTTAGTCAACAATGTGTTTTCAGAGGTATGATCGGGGGACTGAAACAGCAGGTAAATGTGGAGATGTTAATTTAGATATTTTGGTTATTATTCTTTATTTAATTATTTAGTCGTGTTCAAATAGGAGTGTGAAACGAAAGAAGGTTGGGTCGGATTTAGCATTGGAAACTTTGAGCGCCTCTCCTTAGATTTGAGGGTTTGTTGGGTATCTTCTTTGTTTTACTGAGAAGTTAATTTATGTTAATTGATTACTGTTTCGACTTTTAGAAACGCTTGTGGAGCCTGACTCAGCTTTCCAGAACCTTCAAGTATCTTGCGGGTATGTAGTTAAGAAACTTGTGCCACATTGTGCTAACTATTTCAATTAAGAACATTTCAGTTTGTAAAATTTCTAATTCAAATCATTCCTATCTTCACTCTTGATTCGTGCTGCCACCATCTTGTGGATGGTAGGTATTATAACAATAACGTGTGGAGAGAAAACATAAGAATGAGTTAAGAACCAAGAGAAGGAGAGCAGCGAAATTAACGGAATGTATTAAAAAAAGGAAATAACTGATTTTTTAAAATAAAGAAAGCAGCTTAAAATCATTTTTTTTGGAAATTGTATGTGAAAACGGTGTCTCTTTTGGTTATGTTACATTATGCAATGCCGTTGCCTATATTAGTTGGTCGGGATTTTATGGATGGATTTTGTATTAAAACCGGACAATTTATCATCGAATATTGAATTAAACCAAAATTTGAATAAAACTGGTATTTTAATGATTTATTGAAAATAAATACTGTACGTCCAAGTAACTCGCCATACGCATCACCTATCGTGCTCGTTAAAAAAAAAAAGCGCGTTGAGACACGGATTTGTAGCGACTATCGAGCATTAAATAAACTAACCATTCGCGAGAATTACCCACTTCGGCTTATTGAGGACTGCTTAGAGTACTTGGAAGGAAAGAGATACTTCACAGTATTTGATTTGTAGAGTGGTTTTCACCATGTCAAAATAGCAGAAGATTCAATTTGTTGCACATTGTTAGTAACATCTCAGGGTCAGTTTAAATATCTCGACGTGCCGTTTAGACTCAAAAATGGTCCCAGTAGCTTGCAACGGTTTATTTCCAGTGTATTAAGAGTTTATTGAATCTGAACTCATCATGGTTTATATGGATGATGTTTAGATAGCAACTAAGACAAGTTCGGAACATTTTGGTTTGTTGCAAAAAATTTTCAACTCATTCTTCGAGTGTATTCAGGATGGATTTGAAATTAACAAAATGCAAATTCTAATGAATCATCGGGCAATTCGACCAAGCAACACTCATATTGGAACAATCCGTCAGTACCCAATTCCTACGAACGCCAAACAAATTGGCATTCCATGTTTTTTCAAACATAATCAAAAAATTGTACAAACTGCTAAACGTATTATTGGTCAGATAATTGCACCTCTAGTTTCAAAAAACATGTGTCAGGTACAAGCAATAGAATTCTTGACTTTAGGCCCTCAATGTGTGCCTTCCAGTTTAGGTTATCATCGATCGTAAATCGAACCGAATTTATGGTGAAGCACGCTTTAGAGGTACAAATTAGACTTTTATTACAGCCAAATATATGATAGATAATCGTTATTTGGGATCTTTGGCTATCCCTGAAATGCCTAACTTTAGTCTTTTCGCTCAAAATCAAATTAAAGGCTTGCAACCAAATCGCTAGTATAACTAAGGTATGGTCAATATCAGTTAGGTTCGCATGATTGTTGATGCCAACGTAAACAAATGAAAGATCATCCGCAAACGCAGTCATTTCGTTTATGTAACAACTCCAACCCCCGAGTGTATCATACAATTTTAATCGGAGAATTCTATGATCATCTCAAGCTAATGATGCATTAGAATCATTATAAACATTGATCCATTCTTCATTTATAAGCAATTCTTTTAAATAATCACAATCTATTCGAGATATCTGCCTCTCATTTATCTTAATTTATTTATTTACCAACTTTATACTTATATACAATCTGGTTACAATTTCAATAATACATTAATATATACTAAGAATTTAATTAGAAAAAACGTAAAATTAAACAGACATGAAAAATTACCAATAATTTAAAAGAACATTAGACATTAAATTCTTAAATGCATCCCTAGATAGATTAAAGTCGAAAGCCGATCGAACTTTATTAAAAGAAACAGTAGGTTGATAAACAGGTTCATATTTACCGTAGTTATGCCTAATATAAGGCAGCTTAATTTGGAAATCTCTAACGCGAAGGGTCCATAACGGAGTATATATATCGTACAACACCAAAATCTCAGGACAGTCAATTTTAGACACCAACAAGTCTCTAACCAATAACGCGCCAATTTCGATTCTGCGGCTCAAAATTTATTAATTTACATCTACCTCGTTACGGTGGGAGTATAAAAGCGGCTAGATTCCCATCTCTGGGCAACATTCGCAGAGAAAACCTTAAAAAGCGCTTTTGAACACTTTCTATTCGGGCTGAACAGTTTCCATAAAATGGATTCCAAATTGCTGCACCATATTCCAATAACGAACGCACAAACGAGATATTCCATAATATTTTAATAGAATAAGGATCTTGAAAATCCCTCGAAAACTTTTTAATAAACCCAAGCATGGAGTTCGCTTTAGAAATGCAAATATCTATGTGCTTATTGAACGATAAGTTCGACGTAAATGTTATACCTAGATCCATAAACGTATCAACATTATCAATAATACAGCCATCCAGGAAAAAATCAAAATTAGTGGGCGTGATTGCACGGGTAAAACGGATTGTTTTACATTTGAAAATGTTTAGGGTCAAATTCTGAGCTGTGCACCACATACTGAAATTATTTAAATCAGATTGGAAGTCTCTTGCGTCATTACTGCATGAAATGGTTTTAAAAATGTTAATGTCGTCCGCATAGATGAGGATGTCGGAATAACTCAAACAATTCACTACGTCATTGATGAATAGTATGAAAAGCATAGGATCCAAATGACTACCTTGAGGCACTCCCGAAGTGACATTAATAACTCTGGATGTGAAACCACCAATCTTAACTATCTGAGTTCTGGAATTAAGATAAGATCTGATCGAGTCCAGTGGGAGAAAACTACAATGCAAGGAATCAAGTCTTCCTAACAGCAAGTCATGATCAATCTTATCAAAGGCCTTACAGAAATCAGTGTATACAACCTGCACGATTTTACCTCTATGTAAGGCATTCGAGACACAATTTGTAAGCAAGAGTAAATTAGTAACAAGTTTCTCAAACAACTTGGGTAAGACTGAAATTATACAAATACCCCTATAGTTCTCAATATTACCACGAATCCCGGATTTGAAAATAGCTTTAATAAGCGATCGCTTCCAACGAGTCTCTTAGACTTCTATTAAATAGAAAGCACACCGGAGCGGCAATTGCGTTACGGGTCAATTTTAAAAATAAAGGCGGTAACGAATCAAAGCCGACACTATGGTTAATGTCAAGATTTGACAATTCCGATAAGATTGTATCAATTTCCAAACGAAACATTGAAAATTTCTTATTACTCGTGACATTATTCAAGCTGCAGAGATTAGAACCTGAATCTGGATTATAAACGCTCTCAAAGAAATCAGCAAACAAATTAACCTTATCTAGAATGTTATCACAGAATCGGTCTGTCAAATACATTGTGGAAGGGTAAGCATCAGATTTTCTTTTTTAGCCAACAAAATGCCAAAAATGATATCGTCTATATTATTACTATTATAAAATGAAGACCAATTATACACATCAAGAAATGCACTTAAAGAAACATAATCACCCATTTTAAAGTTATAGATGACAGAGTCGGTATTATTTTCGATTAATTCACTGTATTCAAACAAGACTGAAATATTCAGCGGCAAATGATGAATACTTGAAGATCCAGCTAAATCATCACAGGTTGTGACGGTCATCTCATGATCAATTGGCACAAAGGCTAGGTCTAACACGTTATTACTGCGATTCTCCACATTGATACATTGTTTCAGCCCCAACGAAAATATTTGAGATATGAACAGGTTAATATGCCCTTCATTCTAGCTCTGTACAGTAGGTCTGAATTTATAAAATTTATAGAAATTGTCGAATTTTTAGAATAACTAATAATTGACTTTGTAGAATTTATAGAACTGCGATAGAATTCAAACAATTATAGATTTGATCACCTACAACGTTCACCAACACGTTATAAGAGTATGGTTCGAAAATCGAAAATATAGAAGAAAGAATTTGTGGAATTTATAAGAGTTATAGAATTTATTTAAATTATAAAATTTTATGGAATTTTTCGAAAATGATGATTATAGGATTCAGTTATATAGGATTTATAGAATCTAAGGGTCTTATTATTTCCAGATTTTGGATTTATAGAAATTATAAAATTATTAGAATTCAAAAAATTTAGGTAATTTAAATAATTCATAGAAATTTTTATAGGATAAGTGAAATTTGGAGAGTTTCTGGAATTTGTATAACTTACAGAATTGACAAAACTTTATGAATTTATAGTATTTTGTGCTAGTCAATGGTTAACAAAGTTTGTTTACCATGCCACGGTCCCAATCACAACTTGCATTGGCAGATATAAAAAAACCATTGTCTGTAAAATCATTCGTTCGGATAACTACATCGTTTGCACAATAAGTATAAAAATGGCTCAAAAGGTCTCAGTAGAGACACGGTAAGGGCTCGCTTAATAAATTTATAGGATAAGTAAAATTGGGAGAGTTTAAAAGAATTTATAGAACTAACAGACTAAAATTTATAAAATTTATAGGATCACAGAAATTATAGGAATTAAGAAATTTTTAGACATAGTAAAATTTGTAGAATTTGTATAATTTAACATAGAATTTATGGAGATTTATAGTTTTTGTTAGATATTTAAACGGTTTTCAAAAAAATAATTCATTAAATACAAAATTTGACAGATTTTGGAATAAAATTTATGTATATGGCATTCAAACGAAATCAAATACTAAATCATTATACGGAAAATATTTAACTTTAAACAAATCAGCGCTTATACGCTGCAAAGCAAGGTTGAATTTTATATTAAAATTGTGAGTTTTAAGAATGTTTGCAGCCGAATGGTTATATTCATACAAATTTTGTTTAAATAAAATTCACTGATTTGCGTCAAACAAATTATTCTTTATTCAAAGTAGTTGTTACTGGTTTAATTTAAGGCAAAAGTTATTATTTCAAGTACATATTTTAATACGAATATAAGTTTGATTCAAGAGTAGAATGTTTTTCTTACAATTCTCTTACAATCTTCGGAACATATTAAAATTATATAATTAAATAAATAAAATTCTGTCAATTAGTCGGTTTCCTTGAATTACTGTTCGTAAATACTAATATACTTCTCGTGTTAATCGAAACACACTTATAATGGTCTAATCACCGGTAGCATACCATATTAGAAATTACATGAATTAATTAATATTCAATAAAAAAAATTAATAAAGTAAAAAAAAACTTTAATCCTTTGCTTAAAAATAGAAAAAAAAGTGAAATGATATGAGATGATTATCAAATCAACAGCATTATGCAACAACAGAGAACAGTTTCATATTAAAGCAATGCTGGTTTGTCATAATCATAATATAAAAACATAAAGAGGCCGTAACAAAGCATGAATTTGAGTCTGTCGCGCAACTCTATATTGTCAGTTCATACATTGAAGGTTTTGGCCTAAAATAAATTAATACTAAAACAAGATTAATAGTTTTGTCTGAAAACGCAGCCTAAGGTTTAGTATTAAAATTAAAAAATATTAAACCAAGACTTCAACGTCAATAACGATTATTCGAAATCTCATTTGATTTAAATATAATTAATTTTGTTTGTTATAAGTAGGCATAGGTAGGATTCTTAGGTAAGAAAATATTTTTATTGGGAAATCCAAACCAAAAATTTGTTGGATAGTTATTCCTTTTAAAACAAATAAAAGCGAATGAGCCCTATACTTATGTTACCACATATTTTTAAATATTTTGGCATAATCACATATTTTTACATATTTCCACTTATTTTACGTTTTACCACATATTTTATGGTTTATTCGAAATATTTTTAATTTTTCTTCAAGAATAACATAATTCGACTTTCATAGCTTAAAATTTGATAAAGCAAAATATTTTATAAGCTAAATTTTAAATTTAGGCCTACAAATATATTTTTCGGAGGTTAAGAATGTTTTACTTTGGCCTAAACTCCGTTAAGTTAAGTCAATAAATTAAGAACAAAATAAACGTCAAGATCAGATTTTCTGATTGTTGGTTTTATTCGGTAACGTATGTGCCAGAATTCAAACAAGGATTTTAGTAAAATAATGAGTGCCATTTACGTGAGAAAAGTCCAACATGCGTTTGTGAGTTTCAACATATCGAATATAAAATCAGAATTTCGAGCAAAAATCTGAATAAAAATTTGAATTCCCAAAATGTAATTGAATAAATTCTTGAGTAGAAACTTAAAATAGATTTAAAAATTTAAAAATTGAATTAGAATTACAAACTAGAATTGAACCACATCTTGTGTTTAATATGAATCAAAAGCAAATCGTATAGTTTTCAGCAGAACTTTGCTATGAATACACTTTGAATTCCAATTTTTGAATAAAGACTGAATGAACTTGAAAAAAACTTCCGGTGTTGAATCCATAAATTTTCAGTTTGAAATTAAATAGATACAATTTTAATTGAGTTACAATTCGAACCACGACAACTTTCAACATGTTGAGTGAAATTTAAAATCGAAATTAAGAAAATGTTCCAGGATTAAACTACATTTTGCATGTAATTTAAATAGTACAAATCATTGTACGAGTACAGTGTTACTTGGGTTAAAAATTGATTTAGAAATTTAGATTAGTAATTAATTAGCACATTCTGCTTGGTTTTGGGCAAAAATTTGAGTGTAAATTTGTTGTTCCAAACTAGATTTAAACATAATTTTAATTGCAATTAGATAAGAATTAATCTCAAAGAACCAACAAAATTTCCTTATAATTTAGTTTAGAAATTTGTATCGGAAATTTTGTGTGAACTTTGAATTAGGAATTTAAATTTAAAAAAATGGTTTTGGCATTCCAAATCAAATAAAATATTTGGTCAAATTATATATAGGAATTGGGTTACAACTCGAATTTTGATTTCACAAAATTTTGAGAGAAATATAAGTTTATATTGCACAATAGATTTACTGAGTGGATTATCAATTAGAAAACAAATAAAACAGAGCAAATTAGGTGGAGCAAAGAATAGATATGTCAATGGAAAACTAGACTGAATTAGACAGGAAAAGAAAATGATTTTTATGGATTCCATTTTATGGAGTTGAATCAACTTTGAGTGACTTTTTAATCCGAAATTGAGTTAAACTTCCAAACCGTACTTGAATGTTAATTGTAATTTTGATCACGCTCATTGAATTAAATTGAAATGAAAACTTGAGTGAAATTTAAAGTTTTAAGAAAGTTTTAACAAAATGATATTCTGCTAATTAATTATTTTAATTTTCCTTTTAATATGTTAATATTATTCACTCTAGTAACTTAGTTTTTAAATCAAAATGGGTTCAAAAAAAATTAAGATTTTGAGTCAGAAATTTAGTTCCAAGCTGTTTTCAAAGTTTAACAAAATGATAAATGGAATTTGGTCATCTGCATTCGACAGAGAGGAAATTGATTAAGAGAACGAAGAGAAAAAATTAGCTTGAATTCTAAACTAGATATAATGAATTTGAGTGAAATTTTAAGTAGAAATTGTCTTCTTTATTTTCCATTTGGGAAACACATTTTGAAAACAGTTTTACCAAAATTTTTTTTAATGCTCTTTATGAGCTTAAATTCTAAGCACGATTTCAACAAATTTTTTTGTTGAACTAGAAAATCAGGAATCGGGCAAAAAATCTGAATGAATTTTGTTTTATAATAGAAACATTTCAATTTTAAACCGTAATATACGAGTAATAAAATCTTAAATAGGAATTTACATTAGAAATAGAGTTTAACTGACTGCCTTTAATAACAGTTTGAGTGATTTTCAAAAATTTAGTTAATTATTCGATCAAACTTTTTATTTTGAACGGGGTAAAACAAGATTTAAACAAAGTTTGGACTAAAAATTTGGATGCAATTTAATTAAAAAATATTTAAAAAATGCAAAATTATGGTTGCAACTAAGCTAGAAATTTTCTGATATTTTGTTTACAAATTGTCAAAATTCCATCCTAGATTTGTCTAAATCTTTGGTTGAATAGAAATTTGGAATACAACTTCAGATTTAGTTGCAAGTGCATTTAAGCAATTTATTGAGAATTTATTTGAGTGTTATTAGAAATGCTGAGTTAGATTCGAATTTAAAACTCTAGTTTCGATCAAAAGGTTTGTTAAATTTTTGTCAAAATTTTGAGCAGAAATCTGAATAAGTTTCGAAGTATTTGATTTTTAAGCCATAATTAAAAAAAATGGTGAGTAGAAATTGAATTTGAATAGTAATTTGGACTTGAGCAAAAACAACTGTAATTTAGTTTTTAGTTTAAAAGTTGAGTTTGTCGAGTTTCGAATTGGACTGGCAAGAGAAAAATTAAAGATTAAGTTACAATTATAAAATAGATTTGAGCAAAATTTTATGTTTAGTGAGGGCAAAATTCTGAGAAAAAGTTGTTTTTGAATTCCAAAATTTTGGTTGCAATTAGATAAAAATTTTGTGATATTTTTAATACAAGTAAGCTAAGTTCCAAACTCGATTTGACAAAATTGAAATAGGAATTGAGTTAAATTTAAAATACAAAATATACAGTTTAATTTCAGAATACGAAACAAGATTGCAATAAAACAATAAAATTATTTAGTATCAGCACGATGTATAATAGAATAAGAATTCTAAACTGTAATTGAATATAATCTTGATGGCAACTTAAATTAAAAATTGACTTTGAATTATACAATTTGATTTGAGCAGAAATATGAGCGTAATTTAGTTTTTCTTTGTAATGGTATTCTTTTGAAGTAAGTATCGGATACCAGTCCAAATTTATAAGTTTTTGGATGTGGAACCATTTTTGGAATACTTTTCCAGCACTTGGTAGCCCGGGAGAGCTGGTTTATCCAACTTTATAGCCGAAAAATTAATATTTTTTTTGTTAATGAGTGAATTGAAATCCTCTTAAGATTAGGTCTAGTTTTGGTTTTCTTTTCAAAAATGAACACATATTCTTCATTTTAATCACACATTTTACCACATATTTTGCAATTTTAGTTAAATGTTTTAGGAACATATTTTTGATTTTTTAGAACCTAAAAATCTATTTGTTTTTTCTGTGTAGAAATACGGGCTCTAATTATAAAATTAATTCAGGTTAGAGTCATGAAGCGGAAAAATGGCAGTAAAAATGAGCGGATATTTTCATTTTTTGAAGTCTGGATTTGAATCAATCACATTTTCTAGCGCAGTGAAGCCACACTTAAAAAACAAGTATGTCTCACAGTTGCATAAGCCAGTTTGTAATATAATTGTGTTCCGTTTCGGGTAAACAGATACTATATTTGCGATTAGCAAATATTCAACAAAAAATTAATAAAGTAAAAATTAGCGTACACAGAAATAGAGCTGTGTGAATATTGTGAAGAAGAAAAATTGTAAGAGAGTTCATCTGTATTAGTTACGATTCGCTAATACTTAACGCACAGCACATTCTGTATATATAGAATGTAAATTGTGGTGTAATCAGTCCAGTAGCCGCGGCCTGATGAGAAGATTGATTTTTTCATAATCATAAGCTCATCAGTTCGAAACTGGATTGAATTCTCTTACAATCTTCGGAACATACTCGTATTAAAATCATATAACTAAATCCATCCCCTGCCCTGGCCTAGACCATTAATTATATTCGAGATTTTTATAGCAATGACTCTTCTTATATACTATAAGTGAGCATTTTTGTGCTGAACAGCAAATTGAGGGCCGACTAATTTATCGTCAACTAGGAATGTTACCTTATTTAATAAATCGAATTATAACCGAAATATCGTAAAAAGTTCTATGGAAAAACAATTTTGTTTTTTGGAAATTTTTTCGTTTCGTATTTAATAACTTTTTAAATATGGCCAAAATTGAATTTTCATTCCATTGACAATAAACTGTAGTATTTAATTATAATATTGGGAAGAAAAAACAAGGATATATCGTTGTACTATCTGAAAGACGTTTAATGCCGACGTTTAAGAAACAGCATTTGTACCTGAACTCAACCAAAAAAATACTTACATAACTAATACGTACTAGGTTAAAAATGCCTAATCGTCGTAGTCAATGTTAATACTTTGGCGTGATTTTTTTATTTATATAATAAAAGGATTTAAATCTTAACCGGTTTGACAACAAAAAATTATTGTAAACTTTGAACTCTTTTATGTTGTGTATAACATATTATATTGGGCATTATGTATATACATAATATGCTGCTTTCTTGTTTATTTCGTTTTGAAAATGACATATTTCGTTTTTATTTTCGCGATTTATTATAATTTTTTTAGTTGTTGTATACATATATATGAAATACCATATGATAGACACAAAACAAGAAGAAAAAAATTGCTGTAAATATATCGCTAATAGAATTTAAAGTGAAGACAGATGGATTAAATAAAGATTTAAGAATTATGATGTAGCACAAGGTCGATAAAATTGAGGTATGACAAAGATGTGTAGACATTGTTTGTCGTGTTAAAACAATTATTAAAAACACGGAAGCTCAATAAAATCTTTCATCGCCACTTTTAAGTATACATAATCAACTATTTGGTGTTGGTGGTCGTCGCGAGTGTCTTGCATACATATTTCAAACTTTAGTAACCTTTATATAACAACAGATAAATGTACCAACAATTAATGAAAATAGCCATATGATAAAAATAATCTATTCTATTATTCTTATTTATAAAAATTTTTTTTTTTGTATTTTTTGTATAACAAAAGATTGTTTCACGCATAACATTTATCTGAGAAATGCAAAAAGAAAATTCTGTAAAGAAATAGTGAAGTAAAAATAAATTATTTTACAGACATGCAGATAATAACTTAAAATAAGGATAAATATAGACAGTATATATGTTTACAGTGACGGGGTTAGGCACAAAAATAATTTTTCATATGTACTCCACGTAATACGGAACAGGTGTTTCCATATCTAAACACGATAGGTGTTCCCAATTAATTCCCTTTTAGAACATTATCTTTATGCCATAATCAAAAACTTTACTAATTAAATTTTTCATCTAATTTCAACCTAACTGCGACTTGTATCACATATTGTGCATAATATAAATTTTATAATCATAACTCTATAATCTTATGTGCAGCGAAATGAATTACAGGTGTAATTATGTACGCGTGCGGCCGCAGACAAATGTTCGGCTCAATTATTAAAAAAATCATCACGTGGACGTAGTGTGTGTCTTGTATATTACAGCAGAATATTTGGCGCCTCAGCCCATTAGACACGGATATTATATAATTTAATACACTTATAAAATATATTATAGTTTTTGGTACTTACATGGATTGAAGTTTGGTTGATTAGGCGGCGCTATCGGACCGCTTGGCTCATGGATTAATGAAAAGTTCGGAATCATTCCAATTGTTGGTGGTTGGGAGCCAGATGAGTTTTGATGTGCTTTTGGGGTTAAGTCAAGTGCCCCTGATGACAAGTCAGACGGCGTTGGTGAACTTGGTCGCGACCGTTTTTCCGAGTTTAAAACACTGGGACTTTTTTCACCAGATGGTCTTTTAAAATTTCCCGCCGATAGCTGTGACGCCATTGATGTTATGGTTTTAACTTGATTCTCAAGTGCTGATATATTGGATAACCGTGATCCGGAATTTAATCGTTCCGATATTGATCCGTTTGCCGAATCCGTATCATCCAAAAAACTATTTGTATCATCAAAATCATCATCATAATCTAGGTACTCGTCATTATCACCCTGTGATGATTCCGATCCAATTCGCATCGAATGCATTCCGTGCATTGACATTGCGAACGGATTTATTCCCATTGGAAAATGTCCCGGCGCTATTGTTGGGAAATCTCTAACTTCTGAGGCGGATATTTGTTCGGGTGTTAAATCGGTTGGTTCGCCCGTATGCAAACGAATATGTTGTTGCAATACAAGGGCGTTTGTGAATTTTTTGTGACACACTGGACACTGGGGTAGCGTCCGCATTGGTGGTTTCATACGATGGACTCCCATATGTGTTTTTAAATTTCCTTTGGTAGTAAAAGCTCGACCACAAATACGACAACGAAACGGACGTTCTCCAGTATGCGTACGGTAATGCATTTGTAATGCACTCTTACATGATAATACACGATGACAGACGATGCATTCATTGGGATCCGTTATTTTATTTTCCAAATTATCAACCAATTGCTGGAGTTTTGCGGTTTCCGAAGATTTGGTGATTTCTATCAAACTCTCCCATGAATTGTCATTACTTCCCGGTCTGGGCAGAAGTGAGGTATATAAAACAGGATCCTTCACAGAATCCGGTAACAAGGCAGGATGTATTGGTAAATGGTGATTGAATATTGAACCAGTTGTACTTGAAGCGTTACTCATTGGTGAGCAGTGTGGTAAGGGTAAACTTTTCGATGATATGTTTTCTTGGTATGCTCGAGGAAGCGTATTATTTTCTAACGAACTTTCATCAATATTTGACGGGGTCGGAAACCCATCCGATCCTTGTCGACAAGGACTTAGTGACCGATTAAGTCGTTCGGCCTCTTCGTTTGGTTCGGTTTTTATTTTTGGTATTAACGGGGTCGACGATCGAGTAGGTGATAATGTGTTCGTTTTATTAGGTTTACGCAAATCAGCCGGCGTTTCTTCATCTTCATCTTCCTGCTTTGATGTCGAGCCAAAAATCGTATATTGTGAAGCTCTTATCATATCTACAGACGGTGGATAAAACGGTAAACCAGGAAACGCGATTAAGCCTGGCACCGGAATTGTATTTGAGTTCGGTGATAGTTGAGGCGGTGAAAGTAGTGGAGGATGATATTTATCTAAATGTTCGGGAAACGGATGTTGGTTCATTGGCACATGAGGGAATTTAGTTGAATGTCTTTGATAGTGTACTTTTAGGTTACCTTTCGTGGTGAACCTACTGCCGCAGATGTTGCACTTAAATGGTCTTTCGCCTGTATGAGACCGTAAATGAATTTGTAAGGCTGAGTCTGAACCAAATATTTTACCACAATAACGACATCTGTGTTTTAATAGTGGATCTTTTGATCCCGATTGACTATCTGTATCGAGCGTTAAATCGTCAGCGAAATTTCCGGATAAAATCCCCTGCGTTGCTGAGTCAAGCACCTCTTGTGTTCGTTTCTGTAGCATCTCTAGTGAGTTTAATGAACCCATAGGAGGTGGTGGATCATGATCGGTTATAATATCGGAGGAATTATAACACAGCGGAGAATTGGGACTTAGCGGTATATTTGAGGGATCAAGAGCTCTTTTTCTTCGCTCCAAATTTTCCTTTTCATCCCGTTCATATGTATCTTCATCCTCTATTTCACTGTCATGTTCACTCGGTTCGGGAGTACCCTGTTGTGCGGATTGGTTCATTGTTAAGTGTGATTGCAGCTGGTGTATTAATTGCAACTGAAGAACTTGCTGATGTTGTAGTGTAAATAAGGTCGATTGTAACATGGCGAGTTCTTTAAGTGCCGCTTCATTATGGGGATTTGCTAAAGCATTCGCAGCAAATTGTGCTACCGCCACTTTTGTATTTTCCAATGCTTCGAATGTTACATGGCCAGGTATAAACGCCGCTGCAGCAGTAGCTCGAGCGTTAGCTGCTAGTTTAGCGGTTAATTCGGCGGCCCGCTTTTCTGACTCACAATTATTATTGGCATCTTCTTCCTTTGGCTTCTCATCATCGTCACTGTTATTATTCGGTTCATCATCACTGTTTGTGCTATCCATTGGCTCAATTTTAACTTTTGTACAAAGCGATTGACTGTCAATCATGTTTGCTAAATATATATTTTTCGCTTATCTAAAATTTCCCAAATCGTTGTCAATGCCGCACATGACGAAACCGCGACAAAACAAACTGTATATTATCATCTGGAAATAGAGAAGAGAGAACAAAAATAACGATAAAGGTAAAAAATCGGTGACTTTTCTGATCAAACAAATTTATTGTTTTAATTATTTTATTTGCAATTTTAATTAAAGCCAAAAAAATAAAAAATAAATTTGTATGTTGTTAAAATTACAAATATACGATTATTTACGATTTAATAATAAATAAAAAAAACATTTATTCCATTCAAATTACATAATATCAGAGAAAAATTAATAACAATTGTTTGTTTTTAATTTTTTATTTATTAACAATTAAATTAAACTTTTTATTATATTTTTTATTAATTGATTTTTAGAGACCTTAGAGGTGAAGGTGAGTTGCAAAACAATAGAAACTTGAGTGCTAAATACAAATATCTTGCAGACAATAATATTGAAGTTAATTGTAAAGTAATTAAAGGGCTATTTATTGATGCACATAGGATGTCCTACATACATTTTGTACAAAATTAAAATTATCTTACTATCCAAAAGTATTGATGATCAAAAAAATCCTAACAAAAATCATTCCGTAGCCATTTAGGCGCAAAGTGATAAGAAAAATATCCATGTTCTGGGACGGAGTGAGAGCTATTCCAATAAAGATTGAATTTACCGGCAAGACTTCGAAACTATGTGAAATGCGCAAGTTGATTTGGTTCGGGACTCCTTATATATTTAAAAATGAAACCGGGTAACCACTCCGCTAAAAGTATTCAATTTAATTTTAACTTACTACGGTCGGTCCTGTTTGTTAGTGTTCTACATATTAAAAAAAATCAGTAATCATATCATAAAACTTTATGATTTCTGTAACATCAACAAAAACATAATTATAAATATTTTTTTTGTAAAATAAACATATTCCCGGAATACCACTTCATCATAACTTAAATTCACGGATATTTAAAAACAAAACTAAAAACAAAAAAATTAAAAATTATTTATTTATAAATTATATGTATGTACATTAATTTTTCGTTTCACTTAAAAATTAAAAATAAAAATTTTGTTTACTTATTAATTTATAAAAAAAATAAAAAAAAAATTAATAATTTTATAAACAAAGCCGTTACCTTATTTAGTTCATCTATATGAACTAGTCAAGTGACACTATCCAGATCAATTTTATGTTTTATTTTAAATTTTTTTTTTCTTCTGTTTAATTAAGAAAATTAAACATCTTCTACAGCCAAGTGTATATACGAGGAGCGTATATATAAAAATGATTTTATTTATTGAATTTCAAACCGCATATTCAGATTTTTTTTCATTAACCTAATTTTAAAAATGGCTTCGTCTTTGCTAGGATTATAATAACATAGTAAACGAATATGTACACAGTTTTCTGTCTATACAACAAGGAAGGAAATGAGTTTTAATAAATAAAAATTCTGGTGACGGTCTGTCTGGCACAGAAATACATAAAAACTAAAATATTATTAGCTTAAGTGATGATGATGGTGAGAATTTTATAAAATATATTAGGAAGATTTTTATTTTTTATTAACCAAATGATGGATATGATTTGGTATGGTGGTCAGATCAATTAATTATGGTGAATTTGATGTTTTAGTGATTAGCATTGGTTCATTACTTTTTATAATTTTTTTTAATAATGTTGTAAATTGTTTTAAATTTTAATTTTTGTAAATGTCTTTATATGCCGATAACCTCAAAATTTATACGAATATTAAACATTATAATGGTCGTACATATTTTGAGATTGGTTCATGACGAATAAACTGCATCTGAATTCAAATAAGGTAAAGTAATGACATTGTCCAGGACAAGGTTATCTGAACAATTGAGCAACAATCACGCCACTCCAAAAATTTTGACCTAAATAATTTTGCCGATTCTAATCTCTTAATTTCCAATGGAATTGAATTCCAAAGGGAAACTCCCCTAACATAAAATTACGTGTTCAACGACCTACAACAATTTTTAGCCGGAATTAGGCGGAAGTTAGAGGAATGAAACCTACTAAACATTAATTTCCTATATAGATAACAAGGCTCCTTAGCTTTGAGAAGTTTAAAAATAAAAAGACAAACGCGAAATTCGTAAAAAATAGATAAACTACATTCTATAACAAGGCTAGAATAGGCAGAAATATGATCGAACTTCCTAATACCAAAAATAAACCTGGTACAAGCATTGAAACATCTTTGGAGAACATTCATATTTTTCTGAAGCATACCGAATAAAACTATGTCACCGTAAATAAAATGAGGAAGAAGATAAGACAAAAACCATTTTTTCCTAAACAGACTATCAGAAAATCCAACCACTTTATACAAACAACTAAGCATGCCAAAGACCCTCTTACTAATAGTAACTAAATGGTCACCCCAAGTAAGAGTTTTATTAATAACTAAGCCTAAATCCCTAACAGTATTTGAATATTCAATTAGCGAACCCTGTAGAAAAATATCAGGAAAAGGACGAGGTATCTAACGGTACGGTTTTTTATAAATTATAATCGACTGAGATTTATTCGCGTTTAAAACAAGCCTGTTAGAGACCGACCAGCGAACGATATTACTTAAATCTTCATTTATCAGACAAATATTCCTAACAATAGAATCCTGATCTAAACGACTATTTCTATAAATTTTAACGTCATCAGCGAAAATATGAAATGAACAATGTTGAATGGAGGATTCTATGTCATTTATATACATAGAAAATAATAGAGGACCCAGCAATGAACCCTGAGGCACGCCGGAAATTACAGAAAGGAAATCAGACAAGGAATTGTCGAAAAAAACTGCCTGAGAACTCTTAGGTTTAGGTGGAGAGTAAGAGTTTACAGAAAAAACTAAAAGATCATGATGGGATCCCATACCGAGAGACAACTGATTAAAAAAACAGAGCGTTATTAGTAAAAGATGTGATATGATCAATAAGGGAATAAGATGCCCCGCTAGCGGTTGGACAAGAAAACGTTGGTGCCACAGTGTTGTGTACGGATAAATTAAGACTATTTAAAAGATTCAAATAATCCCGAGGGAAGCCGGAGGATATCGGATTTTGGAGTATATCGAAATTAAAGTCACCTGATATATACATTTCATCGAATCTACAAGAGAAATAACTAAATAAACTTTTTAAGTCTACAAGTGATTTTTTAAATTTGGCATATGAAAAATCACTTGATCTGTCGCATTAAATTGTTTATGCTGGTCCATTTAAATTAAATATAACTCCAGATATTGCGAGGTTTCGAACAGTAGTGATGGTGTTTAGTGTAACAAAATCATAATGGTTTCCGTTTATGTCTTACGTAGTTTCCGATACTTACAAAAATCGGCCTAAATTACTAAATTTGGTTTTATTAATAGAAAAACATCAGCTACGACCTCATTTTGGGATGCAGAATTAATGTGTCGACCCAATTTACAAGTCAGTATACGGTTGGAAATATGCAATGTGTAGGTGGTCTACGTAAACTATGCCGTGCATCCTCGAATTGGCTACTGCAAGCTAGGACGTTAGGAATGCCTCGAGTGCCACTAAATATTGCACAGACAAACCACGTTTCGTTTGCTGGTTTCTTTAATATTTCCTTATCCGAAAATAGAGAAAACGGGCCACCCCAAATTTTTTTTTTATCCGAATATCTTTTGAACCGCACTAGTTGGAAATTTGAAACAAAACCAAATTCAAGGTCAAGTTCAAAACAATCTTACAAAATGTTACCATGTGGCTGATTTTTTTTACTCATTCCAAAACATCACTTGCAACTAACTTTTCAAGTGAATGTAGCTGGAAACTTACAAAAATTAAATTCTAGGTCACAGGATTGCTCGGCTACAATTTGCCAGTGAACATGAAAATTGGACTGAAACTGGTTGGGGCACCAAATCTTATTAACAGCTACATCGAGATTTTGGTTGCGGTCTATACACCTTCAGCGAAAGGATTTAAGCCGGATCATCGCACCGAGCTTTATTTACCTCGTTCCAACAGATCCCGTTGGACGAAATAACGGCCGATCGCTATATTAACGAAATCATTAAATTTCTTAGGTTCATGAAACAATATGTCCGCTAGGTGGCCACCTCTAGCATCGATACAAATTTCGAATCGTTTTTCAGCATTTTTCACGACGTAACGGCAGCATTTTAGTTGAAATATTGGAATTTCTTATCGAATTTTGGCGTTAAATCGGCAAGAGACTGTAGTCGATTGATGTACGCATCTTGTTTTTTAGTTAGCCCCACAAAAATTCTGGTGATATCAAATCAGGCGATCTGGGTAGCCATAGGAAATCGCCGAATGCCAATAGGACACTTCCACGAAACATTTGATGCAAAATGGTCATTGTATAACCGGCTGTGTGGAATATGGCACTTGTGTTCTTGTAGAAATTAAGGGCCGACTATAACAACTCTTGTGTTAAAAGTAACAGCCTTCGTTTCGTTGCCTTCATTGCCAGACTATCACGTTTTAGTCGAATTGAACTTTCTCATGCATAATTCGAGGATTTTCGAATACTAAATAACGAATGTTTTGCTTATTGACACTGTCATTGGCAAAAATTATGGCTGCATTTACCATTTTGTAACCTGGTATTGCGTAGCGATATCTAAATCGAATCTATTGTTTGCGGTCGAGTCGAGACAGCTTATGGCGTGGAGGTTTGAGGGGCGAATCAGATCATCAATTAGTTTGTCCGATCATTCAAGCTGCATATTTATCCAATTTCCCAACCTTATATAATACTCAGCCCCTGAATTTATACCTTGTGACGTGAAATTTTTAATAAAACCGCGGGAAAGACCATGTACAAAAATTGATGTAGTGTGGGAAAGAGAGAGACATCGAGAGACAACATAAGATGCAACGGAAAAAAGAAAAAGTGATAAAAGAGGAACGACCGCTTGACTCGTGAGTCGTGGTTAGTGTTTTTTGTGGTTTTGGAAAAAATTAAAAAAATAAAAATATGGTAGTGAAGTGTACAAGCGGGAGACAGGAAAAACAATATAAAAATAGAAAACTAATATAAAAGTGACAAAGTGGAATTAATGATTAAAAATCCTTAATCGCTAAAAATGTTTAATTGAGTGTGCTAAACGAAAAAAATAATAACGGTATTTTTCGATCAGAAAACCATAAAAAAAACTTGTTTTATCGTGTAAGTTTAACTCATTCTCATGGTTTACGGGTAAAATTATTGAGTTTACGTCAAATCATTAAAAACTGTACTTGTTAAAAGGAACAGTTATTTGCATTTGTTTTGATTGTTCGGTTATTCTAAAATTTCTAAATGTAAATCGTTAATAATTTATTTTGTGAGTTATTATAAACATTGTGTGACGTGAAATTTACTTAACGTAGAAAGAGCATGTGATTTTGGTTGTTAATTATTTATGATGTAATTAAAATGGAATAATTGTATCCATTGAAACACTCAGCTCACCTATAGGTTAAAAATCATATACAAACGTTATTTAAATTAGGTGTGTTAAATTAAAGTGGTCAATTGATGCGTTAGTGACAGTATTAGTTAAGTTAAAAAGTGCTCAATTGTTTTTGTGATTATCGACAGATTGATGAGAAGGTTGTTCCCTACACAGGGTGAACATTTGTGGCGATATAAATTTGGAAACAATTTGGTAAGTCAGTCACAATTTTATATACATATATTCCTACCTACATTCTAAGAAATTTCTGTTGAATTTCACTATAATTGTTAGAGATTATCTGTTGGCAGCAATTTTTGTAGTGAATTTTCATCGTATAGCGTGCTTTAATATTAATCTCACCGAAAATGTGTGAATTATTCGATGTGGTTCACGCATGTCAAAGATGTATAACCGCACATTAAAGTGTGAATTATTTATTTTAATTGCTGCAAAAATCAATTACGTTACTTCTAAAACTGCTGTAAAATACAATCCTATAGTGAGTTACCACCAAATGCAAATGCGCGTGAATTAAATTTAAAAAAAATTTGAAATGCTGTCTTTTCGAGCAATAATTTAAATAATTTAAATGGGAAATTCAACACTAGTGTAAATTTAAAATTAAATGCAGTTCACGATTTTTATTAGTGAATAGTCGTCGAAATACGAAGTAAAACAGATATTAAATTTTATTTTATTTCATAAATTATGTATTATCAAAATATAAATTTATTATGAATTTTAGTTATGTATAGCATAAACATAACTAAAATTATTATGTATACCTACATACATATATTCGTTGGACATAGGATCTCGGTTTGCGCAACATTCGATAATTTCATTTTTTTTTTTCATGTTCTGTACTTGTAATAATAATTATTACGATAATATTTAGAATTTTAATTTTTACCATTGGTACAAGAGTACAAGCTATTTATTTTAAATAAACTACATTTTAATCTTTAAGCTAATTTTAATTATCCTTAATTTATTTAAAGTTTGTTTTTATTTTACTATTTTATGCACTTTCACTTTTCGAAATTTGAACACGGTATTATTACACGATCCTGAACGAAATGATTTTTCCAAAATATGTTTTGACTTTTGACAGATAAAAACATTCTAAATAGCGTTAATTACCACAAAAATAGAGTGGGAAAACATTTTTGAGAAAAAAACGCACAGAAAAATTGTAAATCACTTTTACAGTGTAAAATACGAGAAAATTGTGGATAATTCACACAATTTGTTAGTAAATTGCACGTCTATATGTGTAAACTGTGACGATTGAGTGATTTATGTCATTTTTGAATAAATCAAAATTCGTAAGTGTATTATTACATGTCGTTGTGTATTTTACAATAATTTTCGGTGGTAAAATATCATTTTTTCGTGATATTTTACAATCATTTTTTAGAGTGTAGTTATCTCTTCTCTGCGCCAGAGTGGAATGCTTGACTGAGCAAGCACGGGCATCCATTACGCGCAAACAAGCTCATTTATATTGCCAGTCGAGAGGGCTTTATTCATAGGCTTTGCCTTTCACGTCGGTTGAACGTGTATTTTTCAGTAAAAGTTTTTTTTTCTAAATTTTGATTTGATTTCTTCAATTAATGTTTACCAAATTGTTAATGGTATAAAATAGCTTAAACGTGAGGCGAAATCAAAAAAGTAACCAAAAAAAAATTTAAAGTTATAGGAAAACGGTATCTCAGCCAATTGAGTCAATAATGGGCAAAGATAAATATGAAGATCTGGGCCAACTTTAACGGTTGGGCTGCTATCATGACCACCATAATATCCAAAACGTTTTATTATTATTATTAAGACATTGTATCAAAAAGTATCTTAATTTGGATGCTCTGTTGTGAATGAGCAAAGCTCAAAATGGAGTATTCCAATATATCTGTAAATTTTAAAGTATAAATAACTTAACTAAACATACTAAATATATTCGTGGCAAATATACACGCGGCTTGCCAACCGTTCTCTCTTTTTCTGCCTAACACATTTTAAGCGGTCCTATCGGTTGTCGGATATAAGTTTGCGCGTTACAATTTTCATTAACTCATAACATTGGTTCGAAAAATTACAAGTTATGGTGTAACTTCACAATATCAAGATTATTTATTTTCCTACATTGGCTGGCTTTTTGTCTAAGCATTTTTCGATATTTAAGCTTTTGTCGATTGAAGTTTGTTTTTGAAACGAAATTAAGTTGCTACAAAGTATTTCATAATTGGTTTTGCCGGATCGAATTTTAGAATTTTGGGAATTTTAAAAGTTTTCCTACATTCTGCAGAATTTTGAAACATTTCAAAATGACCCTGAAAGCTCAGTATTATCACGAATAGGATCGAATAGGTGCGAGGATCCATTCTGGCAATTATAAATGTGTCTCAGCGAACGGTTCAATGAAGGAATTGACTTAAGAACTTACTTGAAAATTTACTAATAAAGGGAAATTTTTGGTGCTAACCTGTAAAATTATTTTATTTACAAAAGCCTGTCCGTCTATTGGGAAGAAAGCGGTGCTTTGGCTATTATAATATTTGTAAACCTCTAAAAATATATTTATTGTGCTGCGGCACACCCATTTTTAAAAGGTTAATCCACCATACAAACCCAACCAGTGCATCATTACATTTGGCAAAACACCGGAAATCTCCGTATACTCTTCGTACACTAAAACCAATACATAATTAAATCATAAATCAAACACCTTATAACTATTTTAAATATTAAACTTTTTTTGCATTAAATTTAAAAAAAAAATGTTTCCTGTTGTCAAAATTCATGTCAAAAATAATAGTTTAACCAAAATTGATACAAACTAAAATTATTTATTATCATTCGATTTGTCATGTTCTCCTATTTTGTATTTGGTTGTGTTTTGTTGCGTTCGTTTAGTTAACAAAAAAAAAAAAAAAAAAAATCCAAAATGATTTATGGATGTCTCACCGAAATTAATCTAACAACAATATAATTATTCATAAAAATTAAAATTAAATAAATCAAAAGTATAGGAGACTCATTTGTTTATATTTATTTACATACAAGTACATACCAAATATTTTTAATATTTTAGTGAAAAATTGGTTAATTTTAACATTTTGACATGTGACATAAAAAAATATTAATTTTGCGGAATTTTGTCGTGCTAGATTGTTGTCGTCTGTTTTTAACAAGTGACAATAACTTTGTCAAAATCTATTGTTGTTTTCTGGTTAAATATTAATTTCAGTAATCATTTATCATAATTTCTTGTTGGATTATTATTTTTTTTTTTTTAAATTTCGAGTATTATATAACTGAACTATAGCTATAGTGAACAGTGCTGCCAGCTAACGTTGAATAGTAATGTTTAAAAAAATCTTATTAGAATCTAATCTAATCCTCCATAAAAGTTTTATGAAAAAAGGTTTTAATGAAGAAACTGTTATAGATAAGTATTCTTTCTTACTAATCCACTTATTGGGATACAAATATTCTGTTTGATTTTTTCTTAAACAATATATAAAGTCAAGAATTCACCATGAATGATGTAAGGGTTAAAATCATCGACCCATTTTTTTTGAAGGCGATATAAAGACGGCAAAGTTTCCTTTAAAGCGGATTAGTCTCAGTTGCACACGATCATCGAAATTATTTTGTAAACAAAATCATTTCCAAAGCATATCTACAACTAAGTTCTTACTGGAAAGATTAGCGGTTAGTTATCTGTGAGATCATTATATTGAACATTTAAGTTGAGTTATTGTCAAATCAAAGTCGAAATAATGAAAAAATTAGGTTCACCATTATTTATCTCATAAACAAGGTCGTTTAGATATTATTTTTTTCACTAATCCTATAGAGATTACAAGGCCGAGCTTCTCCATCTATAGAGATAAAATAAATGGACTCATTCATTTTGATACCAATTGTGAAGGCATCCCAGTTCGGAAAGCCGGAAGGAAGAAGAGAAAAGAAATTCGTCGGGATACAAGCCTCTCGGTTTTTCGAGAATTGATTCTCACGAGGAAATTGTAATCTCTAACCACTATCAGTGACATAACTTCAAATTTCGCCCCTCGCCAGCACAATTTTTCTTGTACCCCTAAAAATGCTTCTTCCTATCTAGGAACAAGTACAGGTATTTTTAAACACTATTTTATATTATATAGCCTCGCGTTAAATAATATTATCTGATTTCGAGAGCAGGATTTAAGAAATTGCACAAAACGAGCACAAAATTGTAATCTTTACATGTTTATATTTCCCATGAATTTTGAAGGTGTTAAAATAATTAAAAAACCTTTCCTGCATAACATCCTGCATGCTGTTAGAGTTCGAAAAACAAGTCAACTGATATGCACTGGAAGATAGTTTCTCTACCAAAACCCTTTACCGCACTTACTACGGTACATTTACGGTAAACCTTGCTATTTTCCAGTTAGCACAAGTTTTTACCGGTAACTTAAATTTATAAAGACACAATTTTACGCCGCGAACCAATTAGTATTTTATGAAAAACGCGAAATTCAAACCTGAGAAGAAACAAAACATGATTCATTTACATGGCCTCAAATAAAATAAAAAATCTTGCAATCAACTCAATGATTCGACGATTTCTAAATATTTCGATGAAGCAAAAAATATGTATCGACAATTTCGAAATAGTCTCGAAAATATCGAATTTTCAAAGTATCTTAAATAATCTAAAAAGTGCTCAAATGTTGTAAATCCTTAAAGTATGTAAAACCAAAGGAAATCCTATACGCGGTAATCGCCATTTGAAATATAAATAACCGGGACAGTCTTGAATAATTTCAAATAAGCTAGGAAGATTATTTGCCGTTTACCGGTAATCAAAAAGAACCGGTAAATGGGAAACTATAAATTGAAGGAACGCTAATTCATTACAGAGCCTGACTGGTTTGGCTCAAGAAACCAATGATGCCTTTTCTAAAGACAAAGGCACTTGTTTGTAATGAGGGAAACCAGAATATGTTTTCTCTCAAACATTACTAATATCCTTCCTTATCCTTCCAAGTAAATGTAAAAATGGGTGTACGGTGGGCCCGGCGCTTTCCGGGATCTCCTGCTTAATGCTTGGCCGTACATTCGAAATCAATCAATCAATCAATCAAGTCGAGGTTAGGTATTTTTCTAGGAAGAAAGTTTCTTGATTTTTATGAACATCTCAATGGTATTTCGCAATCAAATTCAACCTTTTCTGCTTTTGGTGCTACTACACTATTATGGTTCTATTTAGGGAGCTGCTTCTTACCCGTTTTTAGCCGAAGTAGAGTCTTAAAGGTTTAATTGCTTTAACGAAGGATACCTATCGTACAGATATTTATTGCAAAATAAACCAATTTGTCATGGAATCTATTTTAGCTTCACTAAACTAAATACTAAATGTGCAGAACACGGAAGAACAAAGCACTGTGGCTCAAATAGGGGTTATTTGCTTCTGATATTTTTAATGTCGATAATGATTGCTTTTGACTTTACACCAATTATTTTAGTTGGTCAGTCCTCAGTCTAATCTCTTTCGATTTACCACATTATTGAAATAAACAAAATCCTCTTCAATTAATAAAATCGGCCATTTGGCGCCGGAATTAGTATGCGGGGCGCTTTCGCCGGCAATATATTTTTGCTACTAGAATCAAGTAATATAGGTATCATATGAAGTCAAAGACAAGAACTCAAATATTATTCGAAGTTTCTAACCCCTATTATGGCCAAATATTTCTAGTTTAATGAATTGATTATTGCCATAACTTTTCAGTAACAATTATCGTCATTACCCGAAAATGCACAAACCATCTGAAATGTAGGTTAAGCATACTTTGGAATTTGTTATTTATAGTGGTTCGAAATTATCGTTTTCTTTTGTTACAGCATTATACCCAAAAGTCGCCATAGATGTTGCTATCCAGTGTTTGATATATATGGTTGAACCCTATATAGTTGTACGCTACTTCCGATTCAGAAGAGATATCTATACAAGCAAACGTTTGGCACTTGTAATGGGCAGCAAAATCAAGCCATATATAAGCACCATTTTCATGTGAATAACATTGAAAAAACCATCAGTAGCTCCTATCAATTCCCTCGCATTTGGGAAGATATACATATACGTCGACGTTATACGTTGAAAAAAAAGAAACACATGTGTGCATGCACAAACCACTTTTACGTGCCATTTTACCGGCTATACCATCAAATAGCTGATAACTAATTTACTTAAAGAATTAGATACAACAAGAATGTGGGATAACCTTTACGTAATTTTAAAGATGGCAACACAAACTCTTGATTAAAATAAAGAAATTCATACATTTTATTTGACAGAATTTCTGTCGTTTTTTGTTAGGGATTTTATTTGTTTAAGAAAGTATCTGATTATTTAAACCAGCTCGAGATTAAAATAACTTTTATATGGTGAAGACAAACCAGAGAAAATCTGGATTGGAAACTAAATAGGAACTAAGATCTAACCACACAGATTTAGCAAGGATTGATTTAAAAATTTAGCTACATATACACGCATTAAATTGCTACAGCCATACACAGTAAAAATCTGTGTTATAGCGATTTCTGGCACGTGTTTCAGCGGCAGATGGTAAAATTAAAATAAAGCACAACAAAAAAAAAAAAAAAATATTGAAATTAAAATCAAAAGTTTCGTCAAAACTAAGATGAGAGACCCAAATTCGCAACCCTAAAAATGTTGCGCTCTGCTGTATACCAGCTGTTTTCAAAACAATATAAGTTTTTGAAATTTTAGAAATTTGTGTATATTAATAAAAATTAAAAAACAAGTTTATTACCAGACTTTGCCATTTAGTATTCTAATAAGATTAAAAATTTGTAAAAGTCATTAATTAGGATTTCTTTTAAAAAGCTTAATTTTAAAATTTATGAATAGTAGTGGTCTTGAATTCAGAAATTTGGAATTTATCTGAATTTAAAATTAGAAAGGCATGTTGAAAAGATTTCAGATTTAAGAAATTCACAAAATTGCTAATTTACGATTTTGCGGGGGAATTAGGAATTAAGTAGCTTTTTTTAAAAACAATTTCTTTCGAAGCTTACTTAATATACCAGTTTTTATTAAATCGACCAGTAGATCGCTACCATCTTATACGGACATTACAGTTATAATGTTCTTATAAGGTTACGGTAATCTTGAAATTTTTTTTGTTTATATACGTTAAATTGTGACCATTACCATTTTTTATTTTTTATTTTCTCACTAACCGTGGAAACCCAAATATTTAGCTTCATTAAATCAAAGGGTGCACGGCAATGAAACAAACCAATCATAATTATTATCCATCCGTTTCGGATCGCTAAATTCATCAATTCATCATGATTATTTGTCGGTCGATACACTTGATGCACTTGTACACAACTTAAATAAATACACAAACAAAACACAAATTATGAATAATTTATCGAGATTCTATAAAATCATAAAACTGTGACATGGTTTCAGTTTTCATGCTGATTAGATTATACGGTCCAATGCGCATTCCCGTCGGAATTTTTGTTGATTTTTTCTTGTTCAATTGAAGAAACCACAAACCGACTCAAGATTATTAACATAAAATGGAAAATTAATTTTCTTCACTTATTTTATAAATAGTAAGTTGAATCGAATTAGTATATAATTATATATACAATATATTCAAGTTCATAATAATATTCTTAAATATTTCTTCTTACCCATATAATATGGTACGAGTGTATGCAAGAAGAAAATAAGATTCGAAAAATCACTTGAAACAGGTTTTCTTCTGATACATTCAGTTTAAGTCTATTTTTTATATACATACTTGTGTTTCTTCTCAATTCATTTTTCGTGTGTTTGTTTGTTTTGTTTATAATCAAAATCTGTAAATTTGTAAAATTTGTAAGAAAATACAAATGGAAAAGAAATTTAAATTTTCTTATTCTTATATACATACCTACATACTATATGTATATAGTAGATACAGTAAGTATTTCACGATGAAAACGACACGACTCAAATGAAATGAAATTTAAATTTTTTATTTAGAATTTGGTAGTATAGTATAGAGTATATAAATGTATAGTAGTAAAAATAAAGTGGAAAATAGTAATAATATCCTTCTTGATGTCCTTGAAAATTAGATGAAATAAAAATTTAAATCAAGGATAAACATTTTCGCTTTTAGTATATGTTTAGGATATTTAGAACAACAGAATGACCTAGGTTAACAGTAAATACTTTAATTTAGAATGTTTGCTGTAGGTGAAGGTCGAGTAACACTTCTATTACACAAAATACGGGTGCGTTTCTTATAAAAGCTATATGAGTCCGGGCAAGTAATTATTTATGTTATATCGAGCAAATAAATCTTAAAACATCGAACGAACACCATCGATAACAACAAGAGAGATAGGTTGATAAAATCTAATTTTATTTCTTATACAACGACACTTAAGAGTTTAAGACCAATTAATGAATAATTAGCCATGTTTTATTAAAAATAATAATTTATAAATAACATATGCAAAAGCTTCTGTCCTATCCTAATTAATATGTAAATATTCGCGCCATTTTTAATATTTTTTTCAAAGTTTACTAACCTTAACCTATTCGTAAAAATTATAAAATTAAATTACAAAAAAAAAAATTTATTTACTCCAAAATTAATGAATATATTAATTAAATTATTTATAGCATAGCCACACACGTCTATATATACATTTAATATAACTAAAATAAGTTGTCATTGATATACGAGTATTATTCATAAATTAAAATTTTCTAAAACAATAATTATTTACAAAATGGAATTCTACAAACAAATAGAATTAAAATATAATTTATCGATAGGAAATAATAAATTAAAATTTTAAATTAAGAATTTGCATTTTTTGTTGTCTCAAAATAATTTTTTTTTTATTGAAAATAATGTCCGGTAATTTCTTAATTTTTATTTTTAATGTGGAATAAAAATTTAAATCGTCTACGATTGGTTATAATATTTTCGTATGTTAATGAACCACTATAAATGTTAACCATTTTAATTTTACTAGCAGTTGTAATCCATCTAAAGTGCACTTGCAGTTAGGCAATCTCTGGGTTTCTGGAACGCCCCTATGGAAGCATTACATCTAAAACGCCCCTTTGGAAGCATTACGAGAACTCGAAACGTTTCATATAATCGCATTTTGTCGAGTTGTTCGACGTTGAGTACGTCATGTTATCGATTTACGTAAAGGTATATCGAGGTTTTCGGTGATTATTCGGGTGTATTGAAGGTTTCCAGTATTACTAAATTACAAAGCGTTGAAGTTGCGAGATGTTACAGAATTATTTGAAATTTTTTTGGGCACTGAGTGTAACATAAAATTTACAAGATTTTATAGATTTTTCGAGATCGAGTTTTTTATTATTCTAAGTTTACTTAGAAGATTATTGTAAATATAGAGATTATTTCAGAATTTTAAGCTGTAATAGAATCATATAGATAATATCTGACTAAGTTTTGAATACTAGGCAAATTTTTTTCTATGTTTCTAAAATAAACTATGACATATTTTTTGCCATCCTGAAAACGAGATTTTCACATTTAATAGTTTGGGATGGTAGCAACGAATTGACATTTTTCGAGAACACTTCTATTTTCTTTAAACTTTAGTCTTCCTATGTGTTTACTGCGCTCTGATTCTTGAAATAATTTTGGATTAGATGAGATATGTTATTGTGAATTTGAACGACGTTGGGACACATGAAGGTGTCCAACAACTATTACATTTAAAAATGTAATAGTTGTTGGACACCTTCCTAGAAATTTATTGTAACATGACCGTTTCTCGGTATTCATGGTTTTTGTAGTTAATACAATATATTATTTACACAAATACATAACACTACCACATGCAAACTCTTATGATCCCTGCTTATATAGAGAAAAAAACAGTTTCTGTTCTGTTTATAAACAAGCGAGAATACAAGCACCGTTGTAGATTATAAAAGCTCCTTTTTATGCCAATTGATTGAAAATAAAAACCAAATCTCGAAAAAAGGGTGAAACATCATTTTATTTTAACTCAAATGAACCTAGGTAAGCTGTTTTATTAATTTTAAATACTTTGAAAGCGGTTTTAGAGGAGAATCATTGATTCTTTGGTTAAATTGTTAATGTTCCCCAAAACTGGAATTTAAAAATGAAAAATGATGCAGTGCGATTCGACCTTGTTTTAAAAATCGATAAAGCAATTTGTAGATAAGTTAAAATTAAAAAACATTGTGGAAATTAGAAACCGGATTTCAACAAAAAAATTAAAAAAAAAAAAAATTGGAAAAACATTAAGAGCGTCAGGAACAACGAAAGTCAAAGTCAGGTAAAGAAACATGCCGAGACATTAGTAGAGGTCATTTTGCAATTAAAAAAATTCCAATAAATCAGGTGCACTTTTAAACGAATCTAGGCCTGAACAATTTTAATTTGTTGGAACTGAGAGAAATCACAACTGGTCGAGTCATTTTTCCTCATTTCTCCTCTAAAATTTCCTCAGTATACGAATAAAATTCTAGCAATATCACTTCCAGAGCAATAATGATAAAGAAAAAATCAAAAATTTGCTGGCCCGAAGCCTACCAATAACCGGGTCCATTCCGGTACCACCCTAATTCAGAGCTTTATATATTTCGTTATACGTATGATGAAGAGATAAGCGCATCAGCCGTTCCAAATCAGTATACAAAATGTCACTGAGCCATTCTGTTTACAATTTGTAATACATACTCTAAAATTGTATTAATGTTATTTAGATATTTTTATAGTTGTTTAGTATTAAAATAACGTATACAGGGCCATGTTTTGTAATTATCTTTACTTAGCTCGCTCAGAACTTCTACGGATAGAATTATTTTGCCGCTTGCAGTTTCTTGAGTTTTAAGTACTCACGTCTAAATTATTTATAACTTTTAACATTCCTGTATACCTAAACATAATATTTTCATCGTGATGATTAATTTCCACTGAATCAATCAAAAAACGCATGGTATTCGCAAATCAAGAAAACAACAAAAAAAAAAAAAAAAACTACAATACATAAAAATAGAAATATCAATTTTTCACAGTACATACTACAATGAAAACAACAACAACCACAACAACAACAATTACAAACCAACCGATGTGAGAATGAATACAAAATAGTAAAAACAAAAAATAAAAAAAAACAAAAACAAAAAAATACCAAAATGAAAATCGAAAATTTAAATAGAAAAATAAAAATCAAACGCTCAGCTGATTTTGAAAAATTTATATAAACACATACACAAGTTGAGTATTTTAATTCCTATTATTGTTGTTGTTGGTTTGGTAGCTGGTGTGACTGGTTGTTTATGTACATTCACATTGATATTATATAGTTAGTATAAATAATGTAATGATTAAATACCATACCCATTTATTTTTCGATATACCTTTAAATTTTCAATTTTTCTTACCTAATTTTCATCTTTATTGCCAATAAATAATGTATCTATAAATCCTAAAATTAAATAATAAAAATTTCACTCAAAAAAATACAAAATAATAATTTTTTGCACTGAGCTACTAAAAAAAAAACACTCAAAATTCACGTATAAAATTCACTCAATACTTTTAAAAGGATTTATTATATTTTTGGTACAGAACAAAATTTTCACGAACATTTAATTTTTTTTTTTATAATATTTGATCAAACGATGATAAGAAAATTATTTTTCCTTTAATTTATTTATTTAAATTTTTTATTTTTATTGTTTGTCTCTAACGCGCACACACGTTTTCTTTCATATTCATTCAATAAGCGCGACGAGGCAGCACTGACAAATTTTCTATTCATTCAAAATACTCATCTACGGTAGCCTCTTATTACACTCAACCAAATAAAACATGAAAAAAATGAAAAAAATAAAAAATAAAAAAAATCGGAAAATACAAAAAAGAAAATAAAAACATAATAAATAAGTCAACAAATACACTCATAAATTATTATTATTGTACATAGTTTTTTTTTCTAATTTTTTTATTTATGATATTTACTTGTGTGTAGTGGTGATATAAATTTTACACAAAACAAAATTTCCCCTTTTTATTTGTTTTTTGAAACGATCCCCTCTACGCGCTCGTTCAATTTTTATTTACTATCCCCACCTCAAGCTTATGTATATAATTATTTTTTTTATTAAATTTTTTGTTTCTTAATAATAAAAAAAATGATATATAATTTTTTTCAGGCTTTTGTTGTTGTAAATTTGTTTTTGGATTTAAGAAGAAGATGACAAAGCGTTATGACAAGAAGGCGGAGTTATAAATAATATTTTCATTCGCATATTCGTATTTCATATTCGGAATTATGAAAAAATAAAAAAAACTGTAATAATCAAAATTTATACATAACAAAGTCTGGCATAAGGGGAGGAGCATATTTTTATTAATAAATATTGTGTATATAAAACGTTTTTTAATATGCAATCAGTAATCATAATTTTATTAAATAACACAACATAAAAAAAAAATTATAGACCATCCCTTATATAGAATTGGATATCCCCACCTATATTCATTTATATTTTTGAAATATTAATAATTTTTTGGGTGGTTATTTTATCGGTGTGCGGGGGAAAATGATTTATTATGAAACGAGTTTTAAGCTCCCTTGCCGAACGAAGAATTGGAAACATTTGGAGTGAGGAATTGAAAATTTTATTTTCCTATATGTATGTATGCATGCATATAGATGAAAAAATGAAATGGAAAAGATTTGAGAGAAATGAAATGAATTTTTATTTGTTGTCTGCCGTTTGCTTGCTAAAATAATTTTATTGGTTTGACAGGTGCTGCGATCTATGTAGGTAGGTAGATGAAGAACTTTGAGTGTTTTTTTTTTATTTGTAGAAATAAGGATTTGATTTTGAGTTTTTTTTTGTCTATGTAAAGGACTTTAGTGATTTTTACAAAATTTATTTCATGTTGTTTTGAAATTAAGTGTTGTACTTTAATTTGTACGAATGTGAACTTTCCGACAAAACGCTAAAATTGTCAAATCGTACATATGTAAATGTATATTCCAAAATTTGTTAAATTAATAAAAACATTTACAAGTATGGGTGAAACAGTGGGTAAAAGCAATATTATATTCAAAAAGGAAAAATTGTTAATTATAATATTGCAAATCAATATTTACTCAAAATAAATTACTAAAAAATTAATTAACAATAAATTCACATACATTTATGAACCTATATGTATACATACATATATACAAAGGAAATACAATTAAATAATAATTTATCAAACAACACATATGTAGGTTCACTGTATTGACGATTGGCTAACTCACAGAGATGTTCCCGGGATACCGGGCCTTTACTAATATTTAGCTTAAGGAGTGTGATTACTCTACGGAGAGAAGGAACCTTTAGTTATTGCGTTTGAACACTTGAAGTGTATAAATGTATGTAATTTAGAGTTTTACTGTATTGAAGATTGGAGATGTGATTGTAATAAATATTGGTAAAGGGCATACCCCGGGAACATCTCTGTGAGTTGGCCAATTTTCAATACAGTGAACATTATTTAATAAATTATTATTTTGTTGTATTTCAATTGTGTATAAATGTATACATATTTGAATGCTTTGTTAATTAAGCTTAATTTTTTAAATACTTTAGTTTTGCTAATTATTGATTAGCACTATTAAATCTAACAAATCTTGTGATTTTTATTTTAATATTACTTTTACCCACTGTTTCACCAATACATTAAAAGAATTTTGTTAATTTTGATGTTTTGTCGAAAATTTTCACTAGATTAGAAAAACCGAATTAAAATAATTTATTTAATTTAATACTTGTTAAACATAATTTCTCCAGCTGCGGTAACCAAGCGTGCTCATTTATAATTGGGGTTTTAACCGCATTTTTTTATTATCTGGTATCCAATTGTCTTGGATAAAGTTATGTAATTAATGACGGATTTTAGATGTTTGATGTGTTATAAGCGCTTATTTAATTTAGATTAACCAATTGTTTATTAATATGTTAATCAAGTGTTGATACTTTCCTTTGATACCCAGTGATGATTTTATTATTAAATGTTAGTACATATGTGCATAAATGCTTTTTTTACCCCTTATTAATAATAAACAATTTTGAACATTTCTAAAAATTTCTAAATCTATCGAACTCCATGTCATAAAGTTAATCTGCAACAATTTGATATCGCAAATAGTTTCCTGTATAGATTTACTGTAGGTGAGGTTGTTGCAACACAAAATTGGTATATCAGACGATTGCTATCAAGTTCATTGAATTTTATGTCTGTCATATAAATGGTAATTAGACCATCGGCTGACCGATAGAAGGACGATAGTGTCGGTCGAACAAAATAAAATGGTGTTTATTTGAGTTTGTTGAGATTATACAAACTGAGTAGTACCACAAAAATATTTAAAATCTAAAAAAAAATTTAAAAATTTGGCGGCCGACTAGGAAATCAAAAAATTCGGGAATCCGATATCATCTTGCGTTAAAAAGCTTTAAATTAAATTTATTTTTCAATCGTAACGTGATTGTAGAAAATGTTCACTTTAGTATTAATGCATAACTTCAACCGTTTTGAAAAGGCGAACTATGGATAGTGAGTGGTTAAGCGGCAAACTTCTTCTGAAAAATGAACCAATATTCCACTAAAGCACCAATATTCGTATATGATCCGTTTTAAAACGCTGAAATGTATTTTCAAATAAATAATTTCTCTCGCGTGATTAATTTACCACCAAAAGATAAAAGATTTGAAGGTTTAAATTCATTTTCTAATTTATTTGCATTTCTTATTCCAAATCACTTAGTTGAAATGAACGACAGAACAATTTTAACACAAGCAAAAAAAAGTGAAACAACAATGTTAAAATGACCTTTCTGAGACACTTGAAATCCAATTATTGCTTTGCATTAAACCATTACAAAGCCAAAATTGTAAAACTAAACACCGTTTTCCAACTTGCGGAACTGTTTACCGTCAAAATACAATAATATGATTGCTAGTTTTCCGGAAGTGTATGCTTTATTAGCATTCCTGTCACAGTGGCAACCGCCGAACGCTCTCTTTCTAAATTAAAGTTAATCAAGAATTTTCTCCAAAGATCTCCGGTCAATATTTTTAATGTGTCCGAAGAGTGGAAAGGTGGTTGCTCTTAAAAGTATATGTATAATTTGTTTTATTTCGTGTTATATTAGGGCAAGAAACGTTTTCGACACTGATATAGGCCAAGAAAAGGAAGACTTCACCGTCATGTTTGGTTTCTCGACGTTTATCTTCGAAAATTTGCTTCTCGAAAATTTGAAAATTATCTTAATTTGTTTGTACCCAACGTTTCGTGCAAACGTTTCGATTTTCAAGCCGCTGAAAACGGGCTGGCAAAAAACAGTTTTGAATTGGAGAAAACAAAACATTGATGAAATGTTGTTTTGTCACATTATCAAAAATTTAATTGTTAATGACCCCGATGCCCAGATGACCCCATTCAACCCCCATTTAGATGCTTGACCTGTTTATGGAAAATGCGGTAGTCAAAGAATTTATGAGAAAATGCAATCAGTTTTGAAAAGTTTAAAGAAATTGTTGTCCGGGAAAAACTTTATCAATTTCAGAATTTACCGAGCAGCCACATTCAGAAGATTATTTAATTTAAATTTGAACCAGAACATAGGTTTATGTACAATGTATCTATTTAGAAAGCAAATAAATTATGATTAACATTACGAAGAAAACAAAATTTCAAAGAAAAGGCTGCGGGAAAAAAAATCGTCTTAAGAAAAGGAAAATTAAGAAAGAGAAAAAGGTTTAGCGAAGAGAATGAAAAATATTGAGGGCCCATTAATGAAAAACCAGAGCCCGTTACTAAAAAAAGAACTTTTTCGGGGTTAAGCATTATTTATGAGGAATGCATTCAAATATATTTAAAACATTAAACTAGTTTTTGATGCTTTAATGTTTGCTGAAGATAAGAAACACAACTTCCGAAAATTTTTGTAACCGACTAAATAATAATTTATCCTTAAACACATAAATTCGATTAATTGTAGCAGACGCTTCCACCGTCAAAAATACCAAAATCTATTGAGAAACTTTTTTAACATTTTTACAACATCAGCCGCACATCATCTTTTCACAAAAATTCAGCCACATATAGCAGTTCTGCTTATTGCACACAGTTTTATTTGCAAAATAATTTCGTCGCCCGAATCGAATATAATCTTTAATACAATTTTATCGATTTACATTATTTGTGATAGCAAGAATTTGCGCTTCTATTTCTGCTGAAAATTCATTTTTAGTAAGTCCATCATGTTTATTTAATTCAGTTTTAAATTGGAGTTGTAAAAGTGTTCAGTCCTAAAAAAAAAAATAAATTCAGTTGAATGCAGAAGTATTTGTGATACATATTTTTGATTCATAAGTATTTTTGATATGTCGATATGTAATCGGCGTAGAATCATCGACATTTTGGTCGATGCGATGGTACATTCAATATTTCGATATGATCTGGAATCTTACCCCATACTATTTTATTAGTGTCTTAAAGTGAAATTGTTGGATTCCCCATAGGAACTGATGTACATGTACTTTTCTAAATTAATCCATAGTCATTATAAATAGGAGCTCTTCGCTAGCTAAAGTGACCAATTATTTCGTTAGAATGATTTTTTTTTTGTATGGACAATTATTACCCAAAAGAGCCAATTAATTTGATAATTTTAGTAACAATGGGCAATGGGTAGTCTTCCATTAGTATCTCTTGCAGAAGAAATAAAATTTTATGTGGCTGTACAACTATAACTGTCAATTAAAAAATCATAGTTGAAGATAAATTAAATTGTCCTCAATTTGCTGTTTTGGGTCTTACTGCTCTCATAAATTTCTTGAATAAAATTTGTGGTCTTTGTCAGAAAAGGCCTCCGACTTAAACTTGAATGGGTTTAAATGGGAATGGGGATTACACGATCTAGGAAGATCAAAAATTCCACATTAGGGTAGGTACTAATAAAACAGTTTGGCATAAGATTCTAAGGGGTCGGTATCGAAAATTTGAATGAACACTTTGAGATTTTTTGCCATATCATACAATGCTTAATTTCAACTGAATTTATTTTGATTCAGACTGAAGATTTTTATATGAAACTCATATAAAATATAACAATATTTAAAGCTGAATTAAATAAACTTAACAAATAAATGATATCACAAATATTTATGCATCGGATAGTGATAAAATTTGTATAATTAAAAATTTGTTAAGAGAAACGTAAAACTTTTCTTTGGTTTAAAAAGTGGTGTTACGATATAAATTTGATGTAAAACACACCAAAATTTCACTACGTCTATCGACCCCCCTAAAATCACATTTAAGAGAAGAAAATAACTTAATTAGGTTAACGATTCCATAATTGACGAACCCGCGTGTAAAAAAGCAGAAAGCCTTTTATAGAAGTTTAGAAATTATCGCAGCATATCTGTCACCTTTACATAAATCAGTAAAAATTTATTTCGAATAAAGGAATAAATTTAACCCATACGAATCCAATAAATTCAACCCCATTTATACTTATATTAATATAGTCCAACGTATTCAAAACATTTTCGGTTGTGTTGTATTTTTTTGTGTATTTTGATTTGTTTTCCAACATAAATAAAAACATAAAACGCTAACGAATTTTGTTTATGAAATACTTTATAAAAAAAATGGAACAACATCAAACCAAATCAAACTCTGGTCGTGAGGAGGAAGTTTTAGTTGTATAAATTTTGTGTTTTTCTTATTGGACTAAATCGAATTCAGGTTACGTGTACAATAGCGATTTTGAAAGTACATCGCCCGCTATTTCTATACAAATTCATATCTGTTCAACCATTAAAATACGATTCTTATCTTACAAATTTGGAATTTTCTTAATTATTATTTGAAATCATTAAAGTGTAAACGATTTGAATATGATTGAATTTTAATTAAATATACGTATAGGTATATAAATATTAATTAGAAATAAAATAATTGAAAGCTAAGAAATAAAAATACCTGGTGTAATACATAAATATATTTGCTGTATACACTGTGGCATCGATATAGAAACAATGCCAACGTATAAATTTTCAAATTGCGCGCGTTTTATGTTTTGGTTGAATAATTTTCTTGTTACAACAATTAACCAGTAATTTGTTATAAGCGCGCTAATGACGGTGTGTATTGTATTTAAGTATTTTATGTATTTATATAACAAATTTTTATTACGTACTCATTTCATGGTCGCAGATATGCCCGCCAAACCCGCTCACCATTTTTATTGATCGCAAATCCAATAAATAATTTTATATAAAAGGCAATGCATATAAAAATTATTATTCTGCCAGCGAAATATTAAAATTTATAGTTCTTACTATTTTTTGTTATCATAAATTGGATTACGTTCATATAGTTACAATACAGGCAGACAGACATTTTAAAGCAGACGAAGAAGCAGAAAATAATGAAAAGGATGGCGATAAGTCGGTGTATACAGTTAAGAGAAGGAGATAAATAAATATTGCTTACTACTCCTATATATTAAATACATAAAAATAACAACGATTACAATTTATTTATTTCTATTTGTTTTTATTTTATAATTTAATTTAATTTTTATATGAAATGATATTCAAGCTATAGCTAAAAAAAGGTTGGTGAACTCATGAAAATATGGGGATAAGATTTTACACCCGAAAATTTTCTAGTATATACACATCTTAAAACTCTAAAAAGGAAACTGTATATCTTGCATCCTTACACAACTAATTTATTGACGTTGGTTATAATTCGAGGGTTGGTTTTTACTTGTGTGCATGAGTATCGGAATCATAACCAAAAATAACATAATTTTTTATTTATTTTTCAAAACTCGAAGACAAACATAACACATAAAAGAAATTTAATATTTTTATTTTCCAAATGATTAGAAATTTTAGGGTTTCAATATTGTATTTTAATAATAACAATATTTAGTTGCATGTTTGTATGTACATATTATTCAAAATATATAATTTAGTAGACATATGGAAATTTATATGACACGCGTTGTTATTTATTCAAGACTTATTCTTCTTCTGCTTCGTCTTCATGTCAAATTAGTTATTAACTTTTATTTTCATTTTTAATGACATATTTATTATGGTAATTAATTTATTGGAAATGGGATATATTAATTGAATTTGAGTAAATTGTATTAGAAAATGATTATTTTGTTGTAGAAGCCTAAATAATGTCCTTCTAATATTATAGGAATACAATTATATGGCACTATACAATCTCTTGATTTAAATTCGTTAAAATATAATATTTTAAGCACCTCTGAGGCATCCAAGAAACGCAATATCCCACACAGTTAGTAGTTGAATTTGTTTAACACGAGTGGGCCGTGACCAACCAGGCATAAATTTGTAAAGCTCCAGGGAGCTATAGAGGGAATATTTGCTACCACAATCGAAGGAGTTATACGAAGGTCTCATAATATGTTAATATTTCAGATGAAGTTAAGAAAAATTTGCAATGTCGTAGATAAGCAAGTCATTAAGTTGCACTCATCGCTGCTTTATTTATTTGTTCAGCTGTTGAAATTTTGTCAGTTTGTCCAGTAAAAGCACGTTGTAGTTAAACTTAAACTCAACCATATTTACTTAACCTCAATTAAGAATTGTAGTACAAGATCTCGCTTAAGATCCGGGACATGCAATCGTTTATCAAATTTAGAGGTAAGGGCGGATCACTGAGGGACAACAACATTTAGTGCTAATTGTCTCTAATTTACACAGCAAACCCTAGTGCAAATAAAATTATTTCTTAAAATCACATACACTGTATAGATGCCCACATCGATACATTTCTAGAGAGGCGTCCATCAACAATTTTGTGCTTACAAGCATCTGTTGGTAAAAAGAGATACCTAAAAGTATTACAACAATTAGCGTTAAATCAACTATTTAGCGAATATAGAAAAAAATTCCTGGGTATATTTTTCTCATAACACCAATCTTCTCCATGAAGTGGTCTGGGGTGTTCGTCTGAGATGTTTACCATTTTAACAATTTTCCTAATCTTCACTCGGCGATCGGTCAACACAATATCTTTGATTTTGTTTACTATTTCCTCAATAGTGACTTACTCAGTAGTTACTGGTACTGGTCGACCCCATCGAAATTCAATGAACCACTTATGAACCCTGAAATGTGAAGTAGCCGAAATAATATTTTTACATTTTCCTAATCTATGAAATTCGCGTTTTTTCCATGGTAGCAAAATACATTAACCTCCTTTGCTTTCGATAATTTCCAAATGAAAACTAGAATAAATGTCATATAGGGTTTAAATTTGGGATGCTTCTCTGGCTGATAGTATTGCAGAAGAGTCATCATTTTGAGATCTCTTAGAAATTATCTGATTTTTCATTTTACTTTCTTACATATACGAGTAGGTTCACAGAATTGACGACTGGAGAGTTATAGAATGCGAAATCTATCAAAAATAAAACCAACCCTGGTATCCTTGATACTCACAACGAAAAACGTATAAGGAAAGTAGACCTATCTGAATGTAAAATAAACCCTACTTCTACCTGCCAGCAAAATCATGACACAGTCCAATCGTCACATTTGTTAGACATATTTTTATTACAATATAAATAGTTAATTCTAGTCTTTTGTTTGCAAGATTTGTGCTTCGATCATCCTATTTAGACGTACATGTATCACAATATGTGATTTGCTCATTTCTTACTTCTCCGTGGTGTATACACGCCTAAATAGGCTGGAAAGATAGCATAGCTGCCACATATAATTTTTGCTCTGGAATTTCTCAAGTAAGATGATATACAAAAAACTAATCTTAATGCTAAATGAAATATCGAATTCCTGTGCCTTTAAATAGGATCGAAGGAAATAATATCGTAAAAAATGGAACTAGACCGCGGCTTATTGTGCGGTTTGTTGTTTTTGTTCAACATTAAATTTTTCCTTAGCCAGAATTTCAAGCGAGCGTGATAATTTAAATCAGCTAAGATAGTTTGCGAGTTTGTTACGCAAAAATGAAGTCAAACTCGGAAAAATTACGGATTCAAACTCAGAAACTAGTTTTCGGAAACTCAGCGATCCTATTTCGCGGAGCCTGCCTGTCTTACAAATGACGTTCCAAGTCTTGTGACATCGTCCGTATTTAATTTTGATAATTTGGTCGGAGAGTATATAGGTTTTTGTGAAATTTATTTTGTCGCCCCAAATTTTTCGAGAAATTTGCCTCCCTACCTAGGCCCTTGCCTATATGGCATCGGTCAAATCCATTTGGGTAGCGAACTCTTTTAAGGTTGTATTATGTTTATGGTAAAACCATCACACGCGGACCCACTTTCTTAACAGATTATTCTGTGTTATTGGTTTTAGGCTGTAATAGTTATTCAGCAATTGCAGGACTGCTGTTAGCATGATCTATAATGCGAATGGGATTTGAACCTTTTTCAATGCGTTAGTTTTGAGCGTTGAAATATTTTTAGGTGATAATCGAACTTCAGAATGCTGCATAGTTTGTTTTAAGTAAAATACATCAACAACCACTATAAATTTGTTGCTTTGCTTGTTTCAGTTTTGATACAATATGTTTGTGTAACACAACACAAAGGACAATTTAGAAACGTCCTTTTTCGGTTGTTCATTTCAATGGAAAAATAGGCCGGGAATATTTTAACATGGAAAATTGTGTTGTTTCAAAAATACCTTTAGATCGACACATTTCGCATTGTACAATAAAATTTACATTCAGTACATATTTGATTTACACGGAAGAGTGTATACATATAGGAAAAATGTATGAAAAACAAGAAAAGTTATGGGAGTTAAATTTTGTTGTTGTCTTGTTACTATTTTGCTTTTGTTAACAAAAATGTTTTCTTGTGTTTTTTTTTTTGTGGTTTAAGAAAGAAAATTCTGATGAATATATAAAAAAAGGAAAATAGTGGGATATAGTATCCACCAATTGGGAGGATAAATTAAAATGACAACAAGTTTATTGTTCCTGATTTTTCGGTTTGTTGTATATGTATATATATGTGTGTATCTCGAGGAAAGGATATTTTAATAAATCATTATGTTGGGGGAAGCAGATATCAAAATAAAAAGTAAAACCGAAAATCTTATTTATGAAAATATTTGTTTGGTTCAGTTTTTTTGTTTCCGTTATTTTTGATTCTGTCTCAAGAGGGTGTTTGAGAATAATTTATAGGGAAATGGTGGAAAAAACGTATTAAATATTTAGATTTATTACAAATCTTTGAGGTATATGTATACACAGAATTGGATTTCTTTAAATTATTAATTGACCCTTATCATATTGTGGATTATATTTTTTTCCCTCTCATTAAATAGAATCCTGAAATTATGGGACAAAACAAAATCAGCTTATACCGTTTTAATGACAAAATGTAAATTTTTCTCCCCTTATACATATATATGTATAAGATTGAGGAATTATGTAAAATTGGAAATCAATTTGACGACGATGTAAAGAAATGTTGGACAAATATTATCCCAAGGATTACAAATTACTTAATTATGTATTATAATGTAACGTAACAGAGGGTCAAGGTGTTTACACAAAATATGATTTATAACAGCTGTGGATTAATGTTTATGGTCAATATGATTTTCATCATAATTTAACGACAATTCCTCATCCTGTTAACACATACTTTAAATTCAATCTACCTTCGTACATATTATGTACGTATTCATAAAATAAAAAAACCTCACCCCATCGATTTATCCCGTATGTATTCAGATGTTTTCGATTATAATCCACCACATAAACAAAAATATTCAATTTTTTTTTTTCTGGCTCGTATGTATATTTCACGCATCCCTTGGGGCTCATAACATATATACACACAGTATTTTTTTTTTTGTGTACAGTTCGAATTTTTTACCAGAGAACTTTTTTGTGCCTTGTATGTGTATGTGTGTGTGTTAACTTTTATCAGTCGCATTCTATATAACAAAAAATTATTTCAATTTTTTGTGAATCCTGTGTGAAATAACGGAAATGTGCTGACGGTGTGAAATAATTTTTTTGTCTTAAAGTTTTCGTTTTTGGATGATGTAATGAAATTACATTTTTTTTTTCTTTGGTCTCAAGGTAGTTGTTCTGAGATTTCTTGTTACGCACACAAATCGAAACAAAGGCAAAAAAAAATCAACATCCAACATAAATAAAACATGTAGCAGAGCAGCAAGCAGCATCACATCTTATAATTTTATAATTTATTGCTTTCAGTCTAATTTTACGCAATAATAATTATTAATTACACAGTGTCTTTATATATTTAGTTTTCATGTTTTTCGTATAATTTTCATTTTTTCTTAATGATCACGATTTTTCAATATTTTCTTTCATTTTTTTTTTTTTTATATTTTTTAATAAAAATTTATGGGATTTTTTTTTTTATCTATTTTCTAATTATGATCGCGTTTTATATATTTTTATGTAGTAATTTTTCAAAATATACGTGTATGACGGTACAGAAATGATTTTTCCGCGTTTTGAAAATGGTGAATGGTGTTGTTGAAATTAAAGATTATTATAATTTATTAGGCCATTAAAACTTGATGTGTGAGGTATAAGCATAGTAGTTTTTCTTATTTGGATTTAATTTTTCATAACAAATGGTGACAGTACGTGAGATCATTGAATTGTGTTTAATTATAAATGAATTATGGGGCTGCACGCTCGTAATTGCCAATCATGATTTTATGTATTTTAGCCTAAATTTAAGCCTCGAATTAATTTCAAACATTTTAATTTTATCCGTCGCGGCTTCGAGAGATTTTTGCTATATGTAAACATAAAACAAAATATGTATACTCTTACATTATAAGCAGACCTCTTAAATTATAGATAAATAAATTTTATTTAATACTTGATATATAATTTTATTATTAGTTTGCGTGCATTAAGCAAAAAGATATACTCGTATAAATAAAAAACTTGATAAAAAATAAATTTTTTATATTAATCATGGTCATCGATGATAAATTTATTCGCCCACACAATTTTTATTATTATGGATGGGATACTATAAACAAACTTATATTATAAAGATATATTTATTTAGATTTATTTTTTGGAATTTATGATTCCTGGAGAAAAAATAATTTTCTTGTTTCGAGATGTGCAAAACGAAACGTAAAATTATGATCATAAATGAAACTCAAAAGGTAACAAATTATATTGTGTCAGATTGTCACGGTTCAAGGAATTTATATATCTGTACATATGTAATTAAAACTATGTATATACTTTGTCAAAACAATGGTCGATCGAGCGAAGATTTAACATCTGGTAAAAATTATCAATTTTTCATTTATGGAAAAAGAATACAGAATACTACTCTAGAAATATTCAAATTTCCTTCAACATTTTGTGCGATAATTGCTGAAAATTTAAATTAATTTGTGCCTGGCATCTAGTGTTATCAACATCTTATCTCTTTTTCTTTCTAGAACATTTTAAAAATATGTTGTACGACCTTTTAAATTTCCTCTATGATTTTTTAGGAAAGTTTTTTCTGTTTTAATGTGGCTAAGAAAGAATAAGATTGAAAAACGCGCGCTTCTGCTAGAAAAAGTTCTGAAAAAATTACGACATTAAGTTTTTTGTTCGAGACAGATAGTTACAATCATACTATATTTTAAAAATCGTCTTCAAAAATAAGGTATTTTTGAACTTAAAAAGTTTGTTGTTTTTGTAATTTACGTCATAAACTCATAACTCGAGATTTATAAACACAATAATCATCTCTTTCATTGCCTCTGTTCAAATTTGAATTCGAATATCTTTCTATTGTTTTTTTGAATTTGCGAAGCCTTCTAGATTGTTTTGATTTTTTGTTTTCTTCACGCTCATTGTATTTATTTAATTTTTTCTGTTTGTCTCTTTTTGATTTATTTTAATTTCGATAGTTGAGCAAAAACGTGTTGTCTTTTTTCTTACCATTGGTTTCAGAACTGGATAAATCATGACGGTTATAAATTGAATTTTCTCTTTTTAAGGCATCTATCGTTGTAGAATGTTTTTTAATTTTATTTCAGAAAACGTGAGTTTTAAATGAGTAAGATTTCAGAACAAATGATTTAACTGGGTTTAACTTTTTATTCGTGTTTTATCATCAATCGAACCCAGATTTGAAAATAATAATCAAAGTAAGCTTTGAAAATTCACAGAAATATAATATAAAGTTACATTAACGTATCAAGGCTGCCTGCCTACCAAGATATTTTTAATAAGTACGAATCTTTAGTTTCGGGCGATAGGTATCGCATTTCCAAATTTTACAATCGTCAATATAGGGTTTATTTGTTTTTCCCAAATAAATTACAATAAAATACTATAAAGGACATCGCTATACTTTTCCACAGTAAACTAGCGGTCAAAGATATAGGCTGTTTATCGATAATGTACTTGTATTTGTAGCGGCTCACTCATGCGTGCTCCGCCACAAAGTATTATTCACATATATTGGCGTCTGAGTTTACCCAACCACTAATGCAACGTCTTTACGCCGCTCAACGTTGACATTACCATTTGGGAACACACAACTTCAGTCTGCTCTCGATTTTCAATAAGGCAACATGCCGCCCACATCGCGCGGTGATATAAAAAATTATAATGGTGAATAAATAAATAAATAAAAAAAAAATGTTGATTAAATAAAATTAAGTAAATTAAATAAATTTAATTAAAATAAAATACAGATTAAATTAAATTAAATTGTGTTTACAATTATTTATTGTGTACTACATTGGTGACCACCGACGTCCGTATTTACGGAAAAAGTCACACCACATGGATCGGCTCAACATAAGCAACCATTTTATTTTTGTTTTGTTTTTTTTGCGAGTTAACATTTTGGGATACCTGGTACGAACCCGTACCAGGTAAATGGTACGTACCACCATTACATAAAATACTTTTTTTTTTTTGGTTGTAACATATTTTCTTTTATTATTATTTTTTTTATATATGTGTGTCGGCTTCAACCAACACGCCAAATAAATGGACACAATTATTTATGAGGAGCCACGCGTACACACGCTTCTCGCAATGTACTATGACACACGTACACATAAACGAAGCCACGCCATATTGCCTACCAACATCATCGGAGTCAGCTTCGGGAATGGAATAACAACGGCGAATTAAAACACCAACACACACACATGCGGTCGAACACAACTACCACCATCATCGCCAGTGTTATCATCGCCGTCATCGCCACTATCACCACCATCGTCATCGCTGATAGTAGCAGGAAGAGCGGTATTATCAATATTATCATCGCCATTATTATACCAGCCGGCGTAATAACATCGTCGCCACCATTCGTCATCAGTGAAAACGGCTAACATTAGCAACCCCATCATCACCTCTATCACCACCATCGCCGTCATCACACCAGCTGACAGTGGAAACAACGACATCATTATCACCATTTTCATTTATCCTCTGGTGATGCTTCAGCAGCTCCAGCAACAGCAGTAACAACAACAACAACAGCAGCAACATCAGCATCATCATCAACAACAGTTCATTTTTTTTTTAATTACGTAAATTTTCCACCATTTTTTTCTATTTCGGGTTTATATTTTTCCTCTATTTAGATTCTTTTAATAAGTATATTTTTATTTTGTGTTTTCATTTAAACTGGCCTCAAAGCGGCAACTGCCAACATCTCTTGGCAGGCCCCAAAGCTGACTCCAGACTTCAGAATTCATTTTCTGGTCTGCCATGTCATAGCTTTGCCAACAATGACATGGAAACTTGGTCGTTGCACCATTCTTGTGTCAAACTGGTATGGTGGGCAGTGAGGGAAGACTAGAGGTACACATCAGATATTGGTCGAAGCGGCTGCTCCCAACCTATCTGGTGTATGCTTCAACGTTTCCTTTCATCGCTGCCCGTCTACCATCACGACACAGACTGCACACTCAATCACTTGCGTCACCAGACATCTTAAAACAGCTCTGTCTGCAGCACAACACACTTCAGTGAAGGAAGATAAGAGATACCCATCTCGACGAACATCCTCCTTCACAGCTACTGACGCAAGCATTGACCGAACACATTCTCTTTCATTACCTCTGTCTCGGCAAATCGCCTCAATTAATGTCTAGTGGATGGGGCATTTTAACTGAGCGATCGCCACCTCTGTTTAGCTGATCTAAACACAGACAGACCGAAACTACGTGAAAAGACTACGTGAAAAATTAGTACCGGCAAACTTTTGGAGATGTCTGCTTTATTTTTTTCTTATGAATTTTGAATTTTTGGTACATACGTAAATAAAAAATAAAATTAATTCTTGTCTAGTTATCAGTTTTATTCGTGTTGGTTGCTTTTGGTTCCTTTTTGCACATTTAAAAACGCTTGCTTTTGCCATCTATCATCTTTTAGATATTATAATTTATTTGGTTTTTCCTGTAGGAATTTGACGTTACTAAGAGCGGCGTATTAATGTTGAAAATTCGTCAGTCAATTGTTGCAATCTTATCTTATATTTTATTCATATCAAACCGACCGAAATAATTCAATGGATCGATCGATTTATAACAATACATATTTTGAATTGCTTGTTTCGGTGAATCCATAAATATTTAAAACAATATAGTAGTTTAGAATTTATATTAGGCATATATTCGTAAATAGATCTTGTATGACTTCCAAGAAAGTTTCGACCATTTATACGTTATAACTTGTTTTGTCAGTTGAACAATAAATAGATGGCAACACAATATGGCCCTCTAACAATAATTAGATTTCTTAAAACGACTTGAGCCGCGTTTTCTATGAGAACTACACTAAAACTAGTTTTTTGATTTAATTTTTTGAAATAAAGTTTTTATTGAGTGTCCCTAACATCTGAAAGTTTTGGCGGATGATTTTTAACAGTTTTAAGAATAGATTCGGGAAAAACCATACTTGTTTTAAATCTTAATTTTATTTGTGAAAGCATTCCAATTTTTTAAAACGCACCAAAGGTTGCGGTCTATAGTATAAAACAGTTATACTAAACAAACATGTTATTTGAAAATATGAAATAGGTCGCTTAGAGCCCTTATAGCATAAAGAAACACAGTAAGGTTAACCGATATATCAAAACGTTTCAAAGTCAAGTACTATAAATTTAGAGCAAGTTGTAAAGTTATTGTAATCCATACACATGTTCCTGCAAGTTTCGAAAATTCTCAATTCATAAAGTCCCAACTGTGAAAAAACTTCTAATCTTTTTTCCCAATGTTTGTTTTAATAAATTGCAATCCGTATTTATCTTAAAATTCGTCTCATGTAAATATATGCAGAGCCGAGTGAGTGCTTACACGATGGCTAGTGTCTCGAGCTCCAAGGAAATGTACCAGGTCTTGTCTGCACAGTTGCTGAACTAGAATATCTGATATAATCGATTTTATACTTCTGCAAAATTATAGCTCCGAATCCAACCTGAGTGGCATCCGTGTGCAATTCACTGGCGAGGTTAGGATGAAATATTTTCAAAATTGGTTTATTGACGAGAAGAGATTTCAATTTTTCGAATACTTCTTCTTATTCCTATTTACCTATCATAGGTTTAGCAAAATTATCATAATTTAATACGAATTTTGTAAAATAACCTGTCAAAGCTAATGAAATGGTTCAACTCATGTCACGGATGCACTGATGGATACTTTGATGTATAGTTTCTATATGGAATCTATATGCCTAATTCCTAAATTATATACATATTTCAAAACCTAAGGGCAGAAGAATTCACAATTCTGCATTGCAATAATTAATAATGTAAACATTTATTAATATTTAATTCTCGAAAATCCTAACTAGTAACTGCCGGAGCATTAGTCAGGCCAAACTGCATTTTGATATATTCAAACTGCTTGTCCGGAGTGACAAATGCTGTCAAACAGTCTTCTGTCAAAGGCAATGGAAACCTAATTTTGTATAGTAAATTTCAGTTTAATTTTTTTTTTTTCATTTAAGTCATGAAATGCCGATGTTTACTCAGATCGTTATCTTATCACTATCATTTATAAAGAGAGCTACTAAATTAAAAAACTCCCGACCGAGAATACAATCCGATGCTATTTGATATTAAACAGCTCAGGTTTGTTTTCTATCAGATTCTGCTTCAATGAATCCATAAATAATTGAATATTTGAAAGAACTTAGCCGATTATATACAAGATCCATATTCAACTTGTTTCTTTTGTAGTTGAACAATAGATGGCAACACAATATGCTCACCATATTTTATCTTTTGGATTGTAAATGTTTTTTTTTATTAAATTATCTCGATATTTATGTAGTACACGGCTTTTTTTCTCACCCTGTACATAAACTAAAGCAAAAAATTCATTTTCATTTCCATCATATCCAATTTATTTTATTATAAATTAATTTCTTTTTAATATTTTGTAAGGATTCACTCAAACTAAATTTATGTTTTCATTTAATAATTTTCTGTATGTAACAACTGGTAACTTTATATTATTACGAGGTTTAATAGCAGTCAATGATTCGATCATAATATATGTTGGGTCAAATAATTTAAAGGTCGCGTTTACCGCGCGGTTTCGATTACATCGGAATAAGAAGGACATTGTTTGCCATATAAACCGCACAATTGTATTGGAATTATGGGAATCGTATTGGAATTATAATCGTGCTGTAGGTATTATGATTATGGATACGACAAAATGTCAGGTCGAATTCATTTGTTATTATTTTGGCATTAGATCCCTACTATGCCATAAATACAATGAAAAATCGGCACTTTGTAACATAAACAAATTTTTTCCTTTTTACCTTTCTTTTTGTGTGTGTCGCTCGATGTTGTAACAAAAAGGAGAGATAATAATACGATATATTTTATAAATATAGATAGATAATATTTTTTTTTGGATCACAATTTGATGATCCTGGTGATTATATTTTTTTCTTTTCTTTTTTACTTTTTGTCAAAGGAACAAATTTGCAGATAATCTTATATGGTGTATTTGTCACAAAAATCCTTTCGTTGTTTTCGTGTTGCAACAAATGTAACAAAAAATATGAAATTGAGAATTAAGAACAACATTGTTTGCAAGCGATGCCGGTAACGTTTGTTCTAAGGATTAGCTGTATATAGATTGATCGAGTTATTGTGAGAATTATTATTAGGAAGGATTATATTGAGCAGTACTTATACAGCATAAAGTGCTAATCAATCACGTTCAACCGGCAGAATATTTGGTTACACAGCATCATTATACGTCTATTGTCCACTCTCTATATATAACACAAAAAACAATAAGAGTTAAAATTAGATTTGACCATCAACTGAATCGTGGTATATGCTGACAAATTAAACATAACAGCCAAACATACAATATTTCCATGAGGGTTAAAAATTACAATTATGACTGACCACTCTCTCTATGAATATAGGACATTAAATTTGATTTATTTTTATTATTATTTGAAAGCAAAAAAAAAAAAAAATATTGAATGGACAAAATTGGATTGATGACGCGTGGGTGATGTTGATCACAATAAAATTCGACAAAACCAAAAAAAAAAAAAAAAAATTAAAACATCTGTTCTTATGACCATTCAAGTATAATACAATAATAATTTCTAATAAAATATTAGGTTTTTAATAGAGGGGATGACAGTGGGATGACCATTAATAATTCGATGTTGCACCGTTTAAAATCGGATCAAAATTTTTAATTTGAAAAATCAACAAACAATCTAAATCAATTTACACATCTCATCCAAGAGTCTAAGAGCATTTTTCTTTCAATTTTCCAATTTTTTTTTGTTGTCTTTATAGACCGACAAATGAATTTGTAATTGTTATTTCCTGTCATCTATATATATGTACATATGTATATAAGATGAACAAAACGAAATATTTAAATAAAAATTAAAAATTAGAAATGGAAATAAATTATTTTGATTTTTTTTTTTTTTTTTTGTTGTGTTTGTTTGACAATATGAAAATTATATTTCCTTTTTGGAATGTCTTAGATAAATGTAAGAGATTCGTTTTAAGTTTCATACACAATTTTTTTTTACGTAAATAGAGAGAGTAAATATTTTATGGGACTCGGCCATCTGTAAAATACAATTTAATACAAACCTGACTTAATTTTGAAATTGGTGGGGCTTCCACAACAGTTAATAAAAATTAATTGTTTCATACCCGATATATAAGTTAAGAACAATATGCGCGCTCATCATCAAAATAATGAAGCGACAACCGACGACAATATCAATTAATTATATAATGAAGTCTCGCGAGACTCGTTCATTCAAATAAAAAATTACAACCGCCGAAAAAAAATATTGGTTGTAATATAAATAGAATTATCGTTGTCATAGATCGTTTTCTTTTCATTTTTGGTAAATATTAATTTTTAAGAATTTTATAATTATTTTAGGCGCTTTTCTCGTGTGTGATACACGGATTATTTAAACTAGTAGTTGGTCTCAAGCCCAAATCTGTATAATCTCATCTAATAAGCATAAATATTTCTCTATACCTAGAAAATGAGAGTATGCCAAACCACACCATTAATTGATCTTGATCTTACCAAAATATTTAAAAAGAAAAACATCGGTTTGCAATATCTTCTGCAAATCGGTTTGTTTGTTGGCGATTTACAGTATTAAGAGATTTAAAAGATTAGCAGGATATTTTTAGCATAAAATAATTTATTTTTAATACTTTTGTTGAGATTTATGGAATGGACACTATACATATTTTTCCTAAAGATTAGAATTGAAGAATATAGATATCTAGATTTGAATAGCTGTTGTATAGATGCGACAGTATTAATAAAAGGTTTGTTATTTTAGACAAAGCACGAGACCTTAAATAAATAAAACCCAGCTACTGTATAAAAAAATATTAGATTATTTTGAGATAATATGGCTTAATTTAAAACGAGGTTTCAACATTATGAGTTTTAAATATTATTAAATAGCATATCAATCTTGAATCGGCTTCGAAATACGTTAATTCGAATTGTAATATTAAATTGTGAATAAAGATTTACAATTTAAATTAATATTTACCCATAATTTGTGAACATGAACAATTTTTTTTTGTTTCACAGAAATTTTAAGCAATTTTTATGTGTGGCTCTAAACCCGATGCAATTAAATCTTCCTTTTCCAGAAAATATCACAACTGTCCTTAATGCTAATCCAGAAATGTAATTCCAACCGTAAGAACGAACAATAAAAGAAACCGTAACAGAATACTCTTCTGCAAATATTTCTCGTATCTCAAGACCGTTCATCATGTATTAAAAACCGCAACTAGACGCAAGAGCTGCAGAAACGAATAAGAGAAGGGACTAATGTAATTAGAAATAATGAACGGGCGTTTCGGTTAATAAATTTTATCTGATCTTGCCGATTATGTGTTAGGACTTGTGGTGGAAATTTTGAGTACTTGTTGTAACAATCAAAAGTAAACAAAACATTATTAAACGGAATTTGCTTCACTTTTGATAAACCAGTTATACCTTAACCGTCGAATTTGTGTGATACTGATATGTATTTTTTAACAAACACCCCAAAACAAAAAATTGATTCTCAATAACTCAACATTTTATAAAATTTTGTTATCTATATATTGGATTACTTTCAGTAATATATTTTTCCGTTAGCTTCATTTAAAAATGACCTAACATTTTGCGTTCAAAAAACCATCCTTTTTTTAGGCAGAATATAATGGAAGTGGCACTTTGTGCTAATCCATGTATTATAACGTTTTTCATGCCGCCTATATAACTAATTGCAAAAAACAGCACGACGTGTAAAGGAAGTTTCGTTTTTGGCGCAGTTCCGCCAGTCGTTGTTGCTTTTGATAAAGGTGTTTGATGTCTACTTAGTGGTGTGTGTATGGTGGATCAAAGTTTCGTTGGAACTAAAGTTACTTTGATGAAATATCTGTTCCAGACCATTATTGTATGGTAGTCACAGGTCTTGCATGTCTATCAATATTTCATTTATTTCGACCGTTGAGCGAGTGTAGAGTCAAATACTAACTACACCTTTTTCAGAAGGTTTTATCTAGCGGCTTTTTTACTTACACTTAACTTAAGAATGTTGAAGAAACTGCCCCGAATTGTATATTGGATGGTTTTTCTGAATAAAAACGACATCGCAGTTTTACTATGCCAGACAAGGCTTACATTCTTGGTAATATTCTGTGACTAATCAGGAACAGTAAAATCATTCACGTAATCATTACTCTAAGTAATTTTTTATTAATTTCTGCGTGACCACTAATAATGATCTGGTTTCGATTTTTCGTCTGTGCTCTTATTTTTTGGTTTTTTATCAGTAAATACTCAATGTGGGTCGATACTCCATTCTTTGAACTGAAGTTTTATCAAAAAATTCAGTGCTTCCTAGCGAGTAATGACAGTCATTGAAAGTAGCTGACAATTATTTGAAGCAACCTTAATTTTCATAAATTTTATGTCGCTTGCTTAACGGTTGACAATCCAACAAATCTCAAATTTTTGCTCCCAAACCAAATTAAAATAAATTTACTGGACAATTAAAGTAATGTCTTTTTAATTCATAAACTTTCACCTGCTTCCATTTTCCAAGTCCATTTTCTACAGCCGTTTTAATGTGCTTTGCCGGTTTGGTGAAATTTTCCCCATACTTTCCGCAGATGGGCGGGTGCCTAGCATAACTAGCAACGATTAAAAATTCCAACATTGCTGTAAGCAAAATCACTACTGTACGTAAAAACGTACGTATACTCTACGTAGTTTTACATTTAGAAACATTGAGAATCAGACGACTTTTGACAGTCCAATCACTAAAACGATTAAGGCCAAGTTGTATCAATAAAACATCTGCACCATTATGGATATTAGTGTACATTTTTAGGCCATTTGTATATAACAGACACTTACAGAACTTAAAACATGTAATAATATCATTAACAAACAGAATAATAATAGACCTAGATAACTACCCTGAGGTCCACCAGACGAGACTGTAAACTTATCAGAATAATTTTGACCAATACGTACCGGTTGAGAATATTGGGACTAATAAGATGATATTCATTTGTGATTAATTTTGTCAAAGGCCTTGCTGAAATCTGTATAGATAGTGTCAACTGGAACACCTTTTTCTAAACAGAATATCGTATTAATAACATTACCGCAAGATTGGTTGTCGTTGATTTACCAAAAAATTAACCGTGTTGTTGCGGATCAATAAAGTTTTCAATATTAAAATTAATAGAATCTATTAGCAGTTTCTCAAAAAGTTTAGGGATATCAGATGAAAATGCTATTCCTCTATAATTCTCTACTAAATGTTTTTGCCCAGATTTAAATACAGGGATTACAAACGAAGATTTCTAGCATAGGGGAATATTACCTTGCCTAGAACTGTATTTAGAAAAATGAGCTAAGTGACCGCCTAAGGTTTCAGATCAATTATTTAAAAGTAATGTGGGAATACCGTCAGGGCCCATATCCATTTTAGTATTAAGTCCAACTAAAGCCGTTTTAACTTGTTCCTCTGTAAAAGAAGAAATACTGTGAATATGATTATTGTTCATATCATGGTCAGACTAAGATGTTGAAACATTATCGACTGAATATACGTATTTGGAAAATGTTGCAAATAATCCATTTGCATAGATCATAACATAAGGTTGCCTAACCAACAGATTTTGTACTAGAGTTAATTTAATGGCAAAAACACGAGGGATTCGACTTGATATCATATTAAATTTCTAACAAGTAATTACCACATACATATTTATTTAAAACATTAAGCTAATACCGATTCTGTCAAATACACCCGATAATCTCAAACATACTCGAATAATACGATGAAAAGATATATGATAAAAAGATGAAATCAGAGACACGAGGATATGAAACAGTGGATCCATGACGAAAACAAACAAACACCATCACTATATGCAAAATAAATTTCGAGTTTGCCTTATATTTAAAATATCTTTTCAAAATAATCGGTTTTACCTGGTTTACCGGTAAATTAAGTTTTTGTTTATCGTCGCATCGTCTGCCGATAATAAAAAATATTCAGAACCTAAAGCCATTTTTATTTTTATGGAGTCAGATTATGTGTAAATTACTCTGACATTCACCTTCAACAACCGAGAAAAATTGTTGGGCCTTTCTTAAGAAAATATTTAGTAGTTACACGAACGATTTCTTCTTTCTCTAAAAACTATACCACCGCGTTTTCTTAAGAACTTCCTAGAAATGTTCCGTTTTGCAAATTTGAAAGGGTTGTTTGCTTGACTTTGAACTAATATTCGAACGGTACGCCATTGGCCTTCACTAGATTGTACTGATGAAAGTAAATTATCGTCAGTGAAAACAAGATCCAGAAGTGTGCCATTATGTTGCCTTAGGCACATTTCAAAAAATGTTTCTATCACCAAAGAGGTATTGGCAGTGTTACCAAACGGTGCAAGTATTCCGCCAATCCGTTTCCAATTGAAGTTTGGAAAGTTAAAATCTTTTATAACATTAAACATTAAAGACAATTACATAATTAAATGGTTTTCTCCAGGTAATCAAGTTCACTAAATTCGATAAAATGTCCACTTATTTGAATTCAGACAGAATTGCGGAAAGATTGTGCCGTTTGTTCGCAGGTTTATAAAATTGTCGCTGGAGCATCTTTATAAGTTGTCGCGATATGCGGTGGCACCCTGTGGCTTAACCTTTTAGAAAATGGGGGCCGAATTCTGTGACAATTATTTCGCTGTTAAACGCTTGGTTTAGATTTGTACAGCGGAACCCAACATATCGCTGTAATTTAATATTTTTCAGCCAATATCCAAAATAAAGCCGCAGCAGTCGCAATTTCTCATCCCCTTATTTTGGCTGTCTATTTGATGATCACTTATACAGTCTCATTAGTCTCGAGGGTCTCGTATTCCATCAAGAAATGTATTTAATTTTAAAACTCTTATTGAAGTTTCGGAAGAATTAAGATAAATCTTTTTTCTAAGTCATATACCTTGCGACCACTTGTCTCTTATAAATACTGCATTATAAAAGCCCTGAAAATAACGAAAAAAAAGTCACTATCTCAATACATAATATGGAGAATAATTTTTTTTCGTTTTAATTTTTATTCGATAGATTTATGAGCACGCAATGAATAACGAAAATTGAGATATTTACAGATTTAATAGTTGGTAACATTAGTAATAATAACAAGATGAAATACACAACACAAAATATATAACTGTATACAAGTGTGACACATTGACGTTGAATGAACGTTGTACATATTACAAATTTATAGAGACTAAAATGAAAAGAAAATTGTACATCTTGTGTTTGTTTGGAAGTGATACTCGTTACAAGACTTCGGAAGTAAAGTACTTATATGTATGTAAATATTAAATTGTTTCATTTGTTGTATAATTTATATACTAAAGAGAATTGATTAAAACATTGGCATCATCATATCTCACACGGTTTAATTACCAACCATATGGAAATCAATACGTTTTTTAAGGTCAAAAAGGCTAAAATACTGTAAATTCAACAAACGGAAACGTCGTATAATATGAAATTGAAACCGTATAACACTTATAAGTTATAGCCAGTTTTTATTAATTTTATATAATAATAATATTAATAAAAATTTTAAGGGTATCATGTCGTAATACTCATGTATAGAACGGATGATATTAGTGGTTAACAAATTTGATCGTTACACATATTGATTTATTAAGGGAAATGAAGTTTATGTTTCAATAAAATTTTAAATTCCCATAAATTAATAATTAAATTTTCGATAACGTGCATAGATGAAATGATATTTGATAATTTATGGGTGAACGGCATGAATTCGTTATATTAATTGTGTACCCTCATATATAGAATGAAATCACTAAACGATATTAATTAGATCAAATTAATACACTCGATCTAGATCTGGTGTACACGTGAGGACCTTGCTATCCGTTTAAAGGCCATAAGATATATTTTCTGTAGCAGGTGAATTATTATTATGTAAATATTTATAAGCTCGATTTTTTTATTTTTATTTTAACAACTTAAAAAATCAGTAATAAATTCATAAAACTACAAAATAAATAAACTTTAAATATGATACATTTCTTGATATGCGCATACATTATGTTGATGGTTAGTTTTTGCGCTGTTTTTCGTGCATTCGTTCGTTCAAGCGCAGAGAGGAATAAATTCGTTTTATCAGGGAAATAAAAAAAAAATTTATGATATTTAAAATTAGTTGTCGTAAATTATTGTCATTTCGCGCATACACACACATTTAATATTTTATATATATGTAATAAAAAGATGGAAGAATAAAAATTTGTTTTGCGTGCGCTAACATCTCGATGTAGCCCACCCGGAATTTATAACAATTTTTTGTTCGTTTAAACACTGATTTTTTGTTTCTCGTGATTAAGAATTTCTAGTGGTTGGCTCACCAACAATTTCTCGTTATACATATGTACATGCTGTGCACCAACAGGTGGAATGTTCCTAATTTCGTATCAATTATGTACTTTTATTTTTATTTACATGCAAGGTTACAACCTTCAAAAAACATCTCATAATAATTGTCAACCACAAAGAGACAATAAATTTTCCATGTACACGAAATTAATATTTTTTGTGTGTCTATTGTTTGGCAATAATTTTTGTCCTTTTTATGAAATATAATAATTCAAAAGGACATAATATTTCTTATTCTATTATATAATAATAATCGTACGGTACAAAAGATTGTCAACGTACCCACCAGACAATAGAGAAACTAAATATTATATTGCATTTCTTTATCATATTATTTGTCATATTTCCTCTTGAATAATATATAAATTTTCTTTTATCATTTTGAGGTTATGTTTTATTTTATTTATATATTTATAAAAATTATTAAGAAGTATTAATAAAATCTATTGTACAAAATACATATAAAATACTTTGCAATTGAGATATTGTTTGGGAATATATACTTCCTCAAGCCAATTTTATATACCTTTATCAATGAAACATCTGTATATATTGTCATCTTTCTATTGTCACTTTGATTCCAACATTATTAATAAGAAATAAATATAATGTCGCTTTAAATCCAATTTCCTTTAATTTTTCACTCGACTTACAATTAGGACGACTTAACAACTGATGGTAATGTACACACATGATATACCTTCAGGTTGGTAATTTATATGCATTTAAAATTTCTCTGTATGTCATCTTTTGTCATCTTATTAAATAACACAAAAAAAAATTGTCCTTGGTATGTCATCTTTATTTTTATTTACTTTAAGGAATTTTTAATGAGATATTTACCGTTCATTAAATTCAATTTTTTCTGTTGACATCATTGGAAGGTTCTAATGGTATTATTTATCTATAGTCGTATTCATATCGTAATACAGTGGAACTCCGGTATTCGTTGAATTTTGCGTCGTACACCGAGACAAATTTCCTCAGCCAAAAAGATCGTATACCAAGTTTGTCGTGTACCGTGGTGGTCGTATACCGTGGTTCCACTGTATATGCATTCCACATACATCACATATTTAATATGTTTGTATTACAGTAAAAACTGAGTCACTGGAAGATAAAATTGGCATTGTTCAATTAATTAATTAATTCAGAAATAATTTTCAGAATCCTGAAAGGCTCCTCAACTTCTGCATAAGTCTCAGCCGTTTTCGATTATACCCCAAGGGATGAAGGCAAGAGTGCGATGTCTAATGCCACTTAGAGAGTTTTACTGACAATTGCTCTGTTTAATATTAGTAGTGACATTCCTAGATTAATTAATACTTAGTACTTCTAGATTTTTGTAAAGCATGCAATAAAATTGATCATCAATTCATCAACTATTAACAAGAAAGCTCAGTTATAAATTCTTATTTTCATTGTCCGCAACCCGTTTAATCTTTTCCTACCTATATGACCGGTGCCAAACAGTATTGCTTGACCCGTCAGTTTCTAATAAGTACAAACTAAGTTTTGGTGTCCCACAGGCTCTATCTTGGATCCATTTTTGTTTACGATGTTTATTAATGATTTAACTCTTACGATTAACCATACAAATATATATATATATATATATATATATATATATATATATATATATTATATATATATATATATATATATATATATATATATATATATGTATATATATATATATATATATATATATATATATATATATATATATATAAATATATATATATTTATATATATATATATATATATATATATATATATATATATATATATATATATATATATATATATATATATATATATATATATATATATATATATATATATATATATATATATATATATATATATATATATATATATATATATACATATATGTATATATATATATATATATATATATATATATATATATATATATAATATATATATATATATATATATATATATATATATATATATATATATATATATATATATATAAATTTGATCTCAACAGGACTGAAACCCAATGTATACTAATTTCACATTCAGATCGATATACTAAAAGTTTTCTCAAAATTATCGTTAATGGATTAGACCTTTTCCAATATGGTATTGTAAATAATTTGGGAATAAAACATTATATTGGAGTTACCCTTACCATGAGAGTGACTTTTTTATTAATAATGCTTTGGACCACTACTAGCTACTAAACGATTAATTTCCAAGGTTCGTCTTGATATATTATTCGTTTGTTCGCTCTATGAGTTTTATAGGTTTCTTATAGGAAATGATGTTTACAGGAATATGTACTATGTATATTCTTAATAAATTGGAAAATTTACAATCAACTCTGTATGAAATTATTGAATTCTTCTGAAGTTGTTAAGAATTAATTTATGCCCGATAATTGTACGAAGGATGTTCCTCATCCAAATGCGCTTCATTCGAAAATCAGCAGGGAAAATGGCTACTATTGCCATAACAAGAAGTGAAGAAAAACCCTACACGCAATATTTGGTAAAGGCAATTAAGTTTAGCAAGTTCTCGTACACTTATCTGTAGAAGTCTATAATTACGCTTAGTCGCAGTCATGAATTTCAATACAATAGTTAGTGTTCTCGGAGGCAACATAACGAGAGTATGGCGTTAACGATTAGTGATTTTGGCTTATTTTTCATCTTTTTTGTTACTTTCTTAACTTTTTGAGGTATGACCACCAACCAGTATTTTGTTCGGAGTTAATTTCTTATAGTATACGGATATGCAATTTAATTTTGTTGGCCGACCAAAGATCCTTAAAAGGATTAAGTAAGGAAACAAGCTCTAATTAAAGCCTAAGTTATTAGTAGAAAAAGCTTAAACTGATACCCATCATTGCACTTCGAAATAAATGTAGCACCTTTAGGCCCACGACTTTTATTAATTATTTCAAGTTCAGATGATCTTAAGATTCATGCTACGCCTTGTATCTCGATCGGTGTTGATCTTAGCACCAACTAAACAAGGAGAATATTTTTATCCTAAGTCCACATTAGGTAAATTGCACTCCAAAAAACTTTTTAAAAATTAATTGAAATTACAAAATTTTAACAATTTTTTTTTTTTAAACTACCATGCTTTCATAAATTCTAACTATTTTCAATAATTTTATTACTGTTAAAAGTTGCAATTATCGATTTGTAAATACGGTTGCGAATTTTGCAAATAAACCTCATCGGGTATAAACTTGAGCGTGTTGGTTTCAAATCATGTACTGTGAAATCCCTATAGGGAATATCCGATAGAACTTTTTATTTGTCCATTTTTCGATTGGTTGCTTTTATGGCTTTCCAAAACTAATCGGATTGTTTCTCAAAATAAATTGTGTGATAAGAATTACCGAGCTGATTAAACTATAAATCACGAATAATGTAAATACATTAATTAAGTAGTTGCTGCCGCAACTCATGAATAATTCCAATCACAAAATTATTTACATGTCTATCTGCATATGCGGTGGCATTTTGGTATCATCAATCAAATAAATTCATTACAATGTAAATTCTAAGAAAATTTTCTAAATGTAACACCAAACAAACCGATTTTCGATATTTATACTTTTGTGTACTATACCATATAGTGCCTGTACCAGAAATAAATGATTTATTTATATTTTCTACTCATTTTTGTCATCCAAAAAGAGAAAAGGATAATTTACTATTTCTATTCAAAACACAGAGTGAAAAAAAAAAAAAATAAATGAAAAGGATATTAATTTAACACACAACATGGTAGAGTAGATATATGACGAAAAAAAGGATTTGATAAACAAAAAACATTATCACAATTGTTAATGGCCGACATGCGGATATTATATATTTGTATTTGGAATTAGAATCAACTTAACTTTTTTTTTAGTTTTCAAACCGACATAATTCTTAAAACAGGAATACTATTTAAAAAAAAAGGATCTGAAGGGGTTGGTTTTAAGTTCAATTATGATTTATGTTTGTGCCCTATTTTTTTATATTTTTTGTTGATGAAATCTATTGTTGGATTAAGTAATATTCTAGGATGATTCTCAGGTATTTCTTGTTTAAAATGAGAACATGATTGGTTGATGTATTTTGATTTAATTTCGAGATTATAAAAATAAAAATCGTAATCATATTCTCTCCCTTCCAATTTCCAAATATTTTCAAACGAAAACCTATATATTTCTAAACATTAACTAAATTAAAATAAAAATATTTCAAAAAAATTATTAATAAATTAGAAAAATCTATTTTAATAAGTCGCGTGCCTTTTAACAAAATATAAAGAAAAATTCCAACCTTCCTCAAGACACAACAAAAAAAAAAAAGAAAAAAACTCCCTCAGTATAACAAAATATTTTTGTAACACATCATAATTTTATGTTTATATGCAAGGAATTTTATGTTTCGTGTTCAAAAATATATATCAAGTGTGTGGAAGTAATTTTCTTCGACAATATCAATATTTCTTCCTGTGTCATTATTATTATTATGATTATTATGATTATATATTGCGAGGGAGAATGATGTATTATTTATTGCAGCCTGTTGCTTTAATAAATTACGATATACGATACATGCATGATAAATGATTTATCGTGGACTTTCTAATGTTTTAATTATGTATGAGCCTATATAACTTTCTTTTCCTTATATTTGTTCTTAAGTACTCGTTTATGTACATTACAAACCAATATAATAAATATGATCCCTTTAGCATGTTTCTCCTTGTATAAACATCCTTTATATGTGGAACGGCGAAAAATCCTTTTTTATATTTTTTCTTTTATATTATACAAAAGATGCACGAGCTAGCTAACAAAAAAAAAAATCCAATAATAATATTGAAAATTTATCTTTTGAAATTGGAAATAATATTTTCAATTTTCAATATTTTCACCCCTTTATTATTATTGTGCTATATGACAATATATGACATTATGTGAATGATGATCATGATTTGTGATAACAAGAAAACATAAACGCGACCTTACAATCTTTCTACTATAAACATAAATGACATAAATTTATTTGATATATTGGAGAAATGATAGCAATAATAATAACAGAAAAGCATAATAGTAATAAATGGATTTTTCTCTATACATAAATTTGTTATATTTACAAAGGCAAGTAACATATGTTGTTATAGAGGCTTGTTATAAACTAGTTTGGTATTTCGTTTAGATCAAAAATATCCGTCTACGAAAGTGTTTTTATAGCACAGAACACTATACAATATGTATGTTAAGTGTTGAAGAGTAGCTAAATCTACATTATCCATTTTTAGTTGAATGCTATTCAATGATAGCAGGTAAAGTATTAATAGTTGCTTTCATTGGCACACTGCCACTCTGAAATACTGGATCCAAAAAACGACTTCATTCGTTATAAAGAGTTTGATTCATGTTTATTTACTTACATTAACAAAAAAACGGAAAGATTCATGAAAAAACTAAATTCCTTGAATCGAAACTTCTGACTAAAAGTTTTTCGAAAAAACCAAAAAAAAAAATCATCGCCATTGCCGATCGAGATTCAGAAACTATGCTCTGCTGTGCCTTATGAGGTTTTGGGGTTCGTACAATTACACTAGCTGGAAAACTCACTTTTTTCTTCTTGTGAAACGTTCTACTACACATTTGTTGAATAATTGTAACGTACATTTTAAATTTGGTAATTACAATTATAACAAAACTATTTATACTCGAAAAATTAAAAATCTGTATTTTTATATTAAACATTGCCAACACATTTAGTCGGCTACTTAAATAAACACTTATGATTTAATAATATTGTTTGGCTTGTGTACTTGCTCAAAACAATCATTCAATTGAAGATGAACATCACTTAGAAATTCAACCAGGTCCTCAATACTTCTACCAGATCTAAAACCGTACTGATTTTCATTCAAAAAATTATGTTTAGCTAGGTATTATCCATTCTCGTTTTCATGGATTTTCAATTATTTTTAAGATAATTCAACTTGTGTAAAAAAATTCATAGTAAAATGTATCAAAGTAGCTGTTTGCTAGCGGATATTTTCGAAAAAGGAAGGAAGGTGTGATGCAAGTGGATATTTTTTTCGGATATTTTTTTATTTACCTTTTTCAATTATTTTATAAGTTTAAATAATAAATTTCTATATAACATCAAAAACCCATGAGATTTCTGTCACTTATTAAAGAAAAGTTTATTATTTTGGTTGCTTTAAAATAATAAAATTTCCAAAAATATGCCGTCGAAAACGCGTTTTGGAAAAATCTCGAATGAAAATATTGTAAAGGAAATCGATAAAACTACGCCTGAAAATACTAAGAGAAGTAAATCATCGATTTGGAATCAATTTGATGCATTTTGTAAAGACAGAACAAAAAATTCCTGATGTCGCTATGATTTTAATGGATTGGGGGTTTAACATGAAAAAGCAAAACGGAGAAGACTATAAAGAGTATGTAATTAAGACGATGTGGAATACAACTGCTAAAATGATTCAGGCTGATTATTTTATTAAATATAAAGTAACTTTCGATCCATTTTCCGATATACAATTTAATGAAGCACGTAAAGCCAGAGATTCGAAACGAAAGCAGCTGCAAAGTATAGTTGAAAAACGAAAAGAAAGTGCGATATCATTTACGAAGGAAGAAATAAATAAAATGGCCGACGCGTGGGATGAAAATACACCGATGGGACTATTAAAAAAAATTTTCCACGTAGCGGCATACGAGTTAGCTTGGAGAGGGGGAGAAGCTGCCAATTGTAAAATAAATTTCTTCAAAACAACAGCATTAAGTGATGGAAGTTTTTCAGGGAGGATTGAATATAATTGTATTTTTTCGAAAACTTGCCAAGGAGGGGCAAAAAAGTGCAGTGACAGTAAATGGCTCATTGAAAACATAGAAAATCCAAACTTGTGTCCAGTTAGATTATATCAAAAGATATTAAGCAAACGCTCTCCAGAGATTACGAACGAAAAATTTTTTCTTACCCCTAATCCCTTCTGGGAAAAACCAAATTCCAAAGGATGGTACAAAAATATGCCGATAGGAATTAATGAGCTTCTGAAATGGACTAAAGTATCCGTAGAAAAAATAGGACTAAATATAAAAAATAAAAAAATTACAAATCATTCACATCGTTCAAGCGCAGTTTCCAATTTGATTAAAGGCGGTATAAATGAACAAGAATTAATTAAAGTAACAGGACACTCTTCTCCAAGCTCAATAAAACCTTACCTACAAATAGATGAAAGCCACCATTCCAACATTATAAAAAATATGCGCCAACCAACTATTCAGAAGACGTCCACTTCTTTAGACACTATTCAGTCCACATCAACAGGGCAAATAATTTATAATAATTGTGTTTTCGAAAATTGTTCCTTTAAATAAATTTTCCTTATATATTGCTCAATAATAAAGTTCCAAAATAAAATTTTTAATCAAAAAAATGTCTAATTTATTAACTTTTTTCTCTTTTCTCGTTGAATTATCTCAACAAATACAACTCGAGCTTTGAGTTAGCCGGGGATTTTTTTATTTTTGCACTCGTAATTAGTATGCGTAGCAATTTAACTCGACAAAACTTTTGTCCAGGCAAAAACACTCGAGCTGCGCTCTCGTGTTTTTTCCGTACAAGTTTTGTCTCGTTAAATTGCTACGCATACTAATTGTTCGTAAAACTAAAAAAATATCCGGCTAAATCGAAGCTCTTGTTGTATTGCTGTTGATAATTTATTATTTTATTTATTAGATTTTTTATGGAATAGAATAACAATTGAAGTTTTCAAAATATCCGGGAAAAGACCAACAGAAAAACTGTCATTAACAAGGACAGAAACAGCACATCAGTACTCTTACTGGTTTTCAGACCCTTTATAATAAGTCAAAATTTTTTCACTGTCAACTGACACAATGAAAAACGAATCATCAAAATCATAATTGCCACTCAAATTACAAGCATACGGTAATGAAAAATTCAATCTCAAATTCAAAAAAATTCATTAACAATTAAAACGGAATCATGACGATTATTTGATTGACACATCGATTTTACGTTTAGTAATTATGTTTCTCAATTTTAATGCAAGAACTAAATTCATCCGACAACCTCAAAAAACTTTCTTAGCAAGAAATCAAGGTTTAAGCTAGGTATTTAATTTTCGAACAACGGAAATGTAACAGGACGATGTTGTTAAAACAACTTTAGAAAATATTAAGATTAGTGGACGGATAATGAAGTTGTACGACGAATCCAACGAATAAAATTTAGTAAGATTAAAACATTTAAATGAACCGGTAATATGAGATTAAGTCTGATGCTGGAGGACAAAACTATTATTAGTAATCGATATTACGAATACGAGCAAAACAGTGATCAAAAATCACTAGAGTTAAAACACGTGCGGAAGGACAAAAACTCAGAAATTTTTTGAAGGCACAGATTGAAGGCGATAAACGCCAACAATAATGAAAGAATCATTATTAATTTGTATAGTTAACTTAAGGATATTCGCAAACTTTAAATTGGTTGACTCAAACGAACACTCAAGATGACAATTATAAAAAATACCAAAACCACACAAGCCTGGCTTCCTCAAGGAAGGATTTACCTAAATTCGCTGGATGAAATCCTGTAGATTTAAATATGTTGTTCAAATAGTCTAAAACCAGTTTTAAACCGAATTTGACGTTTGTGGGTATAGTCCCTCCCGGCGCAAAAATGTATACATCAAAAGTATTTCGTTTACGAACAGTTTACGAAAGGTTCTTATTACAACACACTACTGCATTTTCATTCACTATACACAGTGCTGTCAGTTATATCTTGTGGCTTTGTTTTATTTTCAATTTGTACAAATAAAGTTGTCGTATTGTGAAAATATAAAAACTTCTGATAATTATTGTTAGTTTTTCGTGGCATTCAAGAGCAGCAATATATCCATAATATCGTATAAAAATCATTATAATGAATAATTTAAAAGGTATTTAAGTAATACTCGAAGTACTTCATCTATGATTGAAACATTTTATTTCGTTTCAGAAAAAGATTAATTAACAAATTTGGTACGTTGTGTCTTGTGTTGCGTCTCATTTGAAGAAAAATTCAAATAACAGATAAGATTGATTTAAAAAAATTGTTTTATTCTAATTAAATGGGGCAATTCGCACTAAACCGTTCGTCAATGTTACGCTTAAGCAGTTCGTAAACATTACGTTTAAGCGTACACGTTATGAACACTTTTATACATACTAATACATACACAAGTCTTCGTAAACCATACGTTTATGATACACCTGGTCCTGAGGGGTATTCATATTTCCTTTATATTGTTAAGTTCGCGTCGGAGAACATGAAATTGTCACCAGTGTTCCAATCGAGAATTTAATACTATATCATAGGGTTAGGGTTAGACAAAGGCAATTCAAACACCTGCTCGCCTGTTTTTGTGTTTTATGATGACGCGACATTCAAATTCACACGTAATTTCTGCTACTGATATAATGCCACCAAATGCCGCGGATTTTGTTATTGTATGAACTATTTGCACATAATGTGAATGGTTGTAAAGAAATTCGTATAAGTACGTTTCGAGGAATAGGTTTTGAATTTATCCGGAGTAGAATTCTTGTCAACCAATGTCAAATGCACTACCATTCGCAACGATGTTGCTTTAGGTTGTAACGTATGACTCGGGTCACTCAGCATCAGCTATGGTGGAACGCTTTATTACCGGGTGTAGCAGTCAGCGTTTTTCTAGGGTGATCAGTCATAGTACAAACAAAAATTGCGTTAAGTGATCTAACAAACAACAAGAGTACCCTTTGAAATAATTGATACATGAAGCTTTGACTACGCCGTATGCACCTAACTAGTTCGCTCCCATTGTGACACTATTCGACCTTACTTCATCTTCGTTACTTTCTATTACCTTTTAATAAAATAAATAGAGATGATGATAACGATATCAATGCTTGTACTGTAATGTAGGAAATTATCTGACCATTTTCACGCAAAGTTGAAATAATATAAGTACAACACCAAAAGAAATTTAAGAAGAAAAGAATCATGCAACTTAGAACTAGTAACTTATATATAAAGGTAGAAAAATTCACAAATATTAATAATATTTAATTATACTTCACCAAGTAATTAAGTTGATGGTTTCCAAGGTTGCTCGTCACTTCAATGGTATGTTTATGTGTACCGTTTACCGCCGAAGAAAATACATCCGCTCCATAACAGTAGATGACTCGAACAAAGGCCGTATTAATTTTTTTTTTTATATTTTCCAATAATGTTGACTCCCAGCGAAAGATTCTGGTTCAATTTCAACTAACTAACGCAACATTCTATGTGGTGAGTTACGTGTCTTTTATTTGATTATTCTTTGCTTAGGGGAATGTCAAAGAGAAAACAGTTGTCATTGATGTATATTTATATAGGTATATATACTGTTCACTTATCACAAACGTCGAGTTATGGTATTACCAATGTAGCATAGTCTGTGTACTAACATATAACATGGCATATAGATCGCCTTCACTTTGGATATGTTATCACTTGTTGAACTTAAATTTTTATTTTTATTTTAGTCCGTTTAATTTTTTTTCCTTTTAGAATAATTTGAACTCGGGAGAAGTAATTGGCTTACGACAAATAAAAAAAGTTACAATCATTCAATGATTTTCGACCGACTAACTTCCAATCCTCTTCTCTACCCTTTTTATGCCATTGGTTTTTTTGTTATTTTTATTTTTTTTTTCGCCTAAAATGCATAATTGCTCACACACACCCACCCAAATATAAAAAAAAAAATAGATCAACGGAACATGATTTCTCGACGTTTCGATTTATTCTCAAGCTCATTGTAACCAACACATTTATCGCATTAACCATCAATCGCTGAGGGTAAGCACCAAATGGTATAATTATTGATTTGCGATGATAAGGGAATTTTTGATGGAATTATGATCATACTGATTACAATATTTTTTTAAGGGTCGGAATGGTTTACGAATTTCCAGTCATTACAAGGTTCACGATGCGCACATCCGACCTGTGTACCTATAGCCTTTAATGAACCTTCCACCACGGCATTATATTATTATGGTTCAGCAGCTGTTTAATATGTATAGATTGATATTACTATAGAATAATGGAAATTATAAATTCGACGTTGAATTCCATTATTGGATACTGCTGTTTGCCATCTTAAATATCGCCTTAAATACTAGTATTTCACAACTGCTTTTATTACAGTTGTATTAATAAAGCGTTTACTGTTTTTTCCAGAGGTATTCTCCATTGAACTATGCACAAGCATTAAACTTGACGGAAGAGGGTGGCATTTTATTGATCCTTGCCACTGGTAAGGTATTGTATTAGGTATAACGGGTTCTTTGCATCAAAATAATTTTTCATCAAAAATTATTTTTTCTTCAATCTTCACGAATTAAGATACTCACATCGTAGCAATTCGGTTTGTGTTTTTTGTACTACTGCAATGAAATATCTTAATTACCTGATACTTGTATATTCCGTTCTAACATCGAACCTAAAATGTTAATATAACCCAATGCACTACCAAGATAATAAGTAAAAGTTCCGCTTACGATATATTAACCCGAAATTATGCAAGAACTTCCGGATGAGCAAAATAAAATAAATTTTAAATAATGCACTGTACATTATGCATGTATGTTTTAAATCGAACTACTTGTTATCATTTTATTTATTAATCGACATCAAGGATTTGTTTTACTTTATTCAACAATAATACTTTTATTTATAACTGTTCGGAACTAAAATAACAACAAATGATACAATTCATATTATAAATGTGCGCAAGGTGACAAAATAATTGTGTATTATAAATACACACAATCGAATCGATATTCTCAAAAAAAAAAAAAAACGCGAAACTACATTCGTTTGCATGTACAAGAACAAACAATGTGTATATTACTTAAATGTATATAAGGTAGCCAATGTTGTCAACTACAAGAATAACAATAAATAAACATAAAATCGAAATTTTATTTTATTATAAATCAAATGATAAGAAATGAACCGAAATAAATATATAATCATTTCAATGTACATACATATACTGTGCGGGATAATGAACTGCACAAACAACCGAAAATTGGTTTCCAATCGACGCTTACATTTATTTAATGCCGCGCGTTAATAAATTTTTGTGTACAAATAATTGTAAATTTTAATTCAAAGAAACCGTATGTTTTATGTACTCGTATATGTATACATTTTTATCATATGATTCATTCGTTGTAACATAATATGATTCACATTACATGTATATATATAAAAATTTCTCACTTTGCATTTTTTTACGTAGAGACAACCAAGCATCCAAATATGTATGCATATTATATCACGAACAGGTCATAAAGTACACAATAACGAATAAAATTGAAAAAATTGTCGTCAATAACTAAAATAAATTTCAAAAAAATAAAAAATGTAACACACTACATACCAAAGCTATATGTAGTTAGTTACCTATACTCATCTTATTATTACGAACCTAAATATTTGGCATGGGAAATTTTTTATTTTTATTATTAATTTATTTGTGGTTTCTTAATGTACACAAATAAGAAGAAGCATAATATAAAAAAAAAATTATAATAAATTGAGGTAAGATAAATAAGAAGAAACTAGAAAAACCAAAATTGATTTTTTTTTTTTTAAGATTTATACATTTGATTAAAGTTATGAATTATAATTTGCACAAAGTATCACTTGTGTTCGTGAGAAAATTCGATTGATGTGTAAATTTTTGGCTGGTATATAAAATCTTCTTACCAATTTAGCAAATTCATCAAACTGTTACAGTATTAAGTTAATTTTTCATTATGATTTTAGTATCATCACAGATCAGTCTTAAGTCGAACAAATTTTTGGCAATTCATTCTGGAACCCAAAATCTGGAACTAAAACCAATTTAAATTATCTTTAGTGAGGTTCCATCAAATCTTTAAAAGAAGAACGACAGTTAGTAGAGACACATTTTAATAAGCTCATCATTTTTTATGTGATTTTGCCTAATTTTGTTGTAATAAATTACCACTACAGTTTTTGCTATAATAATTTAACTTTAAAATATAATAAATGTTCAATAAAAGTAAATATTTGTTCAAACATATTTATATTTATTTAAGATAGATGGTAATAATTGAATCATTTTTGTATTATTTCGAGTCCAAGATAAAATATTACAAACACATTTAGTAATGGGTTCAAGTTCAAAAAACCGCAAAATTATTTGGGCTTGGTTCATCTGGTATTCTTATCTGTGATATCATTAAATATATCACAAACCGAAATTGATGTAGACCAGCAACGGTTTGGGTAATTCAGCTTGTGCAGTTTCCTATATTGGTCAAACAAGAAGGTCATATAAAAAATAAATACTAGCGTGGTAATACTAAATAAGAAAATCATTTTCTAAAGGAGTTCAATGAGATTCGTTTGAAATATTATTATAACTTAAATATGAAACGTTCTTGAGACTAACAATACATATATGAATATTGCTGGTATCCTTTATTACCTATACCAAGTTTTTCCAGTGTAAATAGATTTAATCTAAACATGACATTATTAAGATTTACAAAATATAATATTATGCATATTCCCATCAAAATAAGTCCCCTCCTAGAATAAATATTAGTAATTTTATTTAAATTATCCAGCACCATATTTAATTTTTTATATAAGTACATTTTTATTATAAATAAATTGAAAAGTAAATAAATAAAAAATATGCGTTATTATTACAAATCAACCCCTCTCTCTGCGACATTAAATGCATAATTTATATTTATAAAAAAATGGTTTTAATTCTTTTATGTGTGTATACAGTTTGAACGTTAGACCTCCATGTGACACACATTTGATACTAACAATAAAAATCTAATAATCCGCCATTTTTATTTTATATTTTATTAGAGGATTAAAGCTTATTAGTTTATTAATTTTATTATTGTTCGGCAGACATCTAAAAAACAGTAACATGGTGGGAAGACAAAATATAATAATGGCGGTTATATATGAGAACTTTATTAAAAAATCAATCATTATTATACAATTAATATAGACATCGATGAAATTTGATTGGGTTTTACCTATACCGTATATAGCCAAATTTAGTGAAATGTTCCTTTTTTCTAGATTACCGCCAGGATTAATCGACAGTTGACAAAATAAAATTAAAAATAACAATACAATACAAGATCGGAGAGTAGGTACCTAGATATAACTTATACCCCAACATAAAAATAAAAAAAAACAAAAATCCATATTACAATAGACTCGACATATTTAAGCCACAAAAATTACATCATAATATAATGTTTAATATGTTATATGACGACGATCTGATGATGATGACAAATGTTCTTGTTCATCAAAAACTTGAATTAAATATAAAAAAAATAATAACGCGCTGTATAAACATACGTGAAGTATTCAGTCATTCGGAAGTGATACCAGAAATTGAATAGTTTAAAATTTAAAACCCATGATTGAAGGGATATTTACATCCCTTATATTAATTTAGATTTAATATCCTTTTGTATTATTCGATACATACATACATAGGCATAATTTTTGAACGTCGATCTGTAATTTTTGTTACAGTATTTGACATCCATATAATATGTGCCGCGTATATACTCGCTGATATGCGAAAAAAGAAAATGTTACAATAATTTATGACAATAACAACTATTTCATTTCAATGTTTTTCATGTACCTGTCGTGGTTGATTTTTATGAGCATATAGAAATGTCTTTACAATAAATACATTTATTTTCCATCGTTTTCTTCATTTTTGTGTGATTATTTGGTTTTCTTTTTGGTTCTTTCTATTTGGTTTTGTTTTGCTATAAAATGTTAATGTAATGTATGTGTACATAAATATAACTACTTTTTTGTCGTTACAATTGAAATATACAATACAAAAAAATCCTAGGGGTGGGGGAGAGAAATACATAATTAGAGATAAGCAAACTCTATATAGATTTAGATGGGCAATATTTTTGAATGACAAGTAAATTGACGATAGATACGAAAAACACAAAAGGTGACAAGAAAATTTTTCTTTTTTTTATGCATTAAAAATGTGACTATACGAGAAGGAGAAGAAAAGAAATGAGATTATTCAACTTAAGAAAAATCGACATTTATACAAAATAATTCTATATATTATTCCGATTTGGTGCCAAGACAATTTATTATCAAAAAGTACAAAAAAATATAAATATTTATTTATAAATTAAGATCATTAAAAAAAATAATATAATTTTCTTAACACTTTCAGGGACACGTTTTTTTGTTGGGTGAGGTCATTATAAATAATAAAACCGGTAGACTTACATAGATTTCCTGTAAAGACTCAAACTACTTTGACACAGTTTTATCGTACTTATCGCTCTTATTTATCCTTATAGTTGTAGAATGGAATAAGCATTTAAGAAATTTTTTAAATTTTTCCGAATTTCAATTCGAACAATCCCATATGATTCAATTATTAATTGTAAAATTATTGAAACAGGTTAATATTTACGGATACAGTCAGTAATTTGAGAATAGACTCAGAGATGTAGAGATAATCAAAGCTTTATTTATATTAAAAAAAAAAAAATCTGGACGACACTTCTATAACTGCAATCAAATTTTAACATATGCCAATGCATTAGCTTTATTTAAATTGTTCAATTCAAAGTGATTCATAAAAATACCGTCATAATGTGTGTACTTAAAGTACTTCCTCATAAAGAGAAAATGAAGCACAAGTGTTCAGGGCCATTACCTTCAACAACCTAAATATTTTCTTTATTATCACAACATGAAGTCATTTGTGTAGTTATGACAGACCACTATAGCAGGTATACCTGGTATTTACCAGGAAAATATTAGAATGGAGAATGGGTAAAATCACAGACGTCAGAGAATAATTAGTTTTTGCTTTAAACTTCATCTACAAATTTTTATAGAATTCAATCTATATAGATTTCAATTGCACATTTTTGCTTTTATCAACACCGATCCAAATTTCAGAATTCCATAAAAAAATTTGTTTAGAACCGCATTAACATCAAAATTGTTGAATTTCATCAAAATCCATTAGGAAAAAAAACAATTTCCATCTCAATTGGATCTATTTTCCAGAACTTAATCTAAAAATTGTTTTAGAATCTCGTTTCTAAAAGTACATGTCGAATTTTATCATAATCGGTTTAATAATATTTTAGTTCTATCCTAAGTGGCCATATTCGAATTATTTAAATAATTATTGAGTCACCATTGTATACAATTAAATAGTATGTTAAAGGTTTTGGGCTCTGTACTATTTTTACTTTTTAATTACTTGAGCTTTCAGACTCTTCTTCAGCATGGTTACGAAAAAAATTGTAAAAAATTTCTACGAAAAGCTTACTAAAAACAAGCTTTTTGTTAATGCTAAACGGAAATTGTTCTAGTCTACAGATAGAAATTTTCGTTTCTACGGAATAAGTTTCAATATTTTTGTTTTGCTTTTGATTTGAGAAAAATTGTATTAGCAAATTTAAAACGCTTTTGAAAATCGACTTAGTGAGTCATAAAATTCAAGTAATTAACGAATTAAAATAGTCCGGAGCCCAAAACCTGTTAAGAAATGGCGAAGTTTCATCCTAGTTGGCCAAATCAAATTTCTATCGTACATGGCTAATTTCGTCATAAACGGTTATAAAATGCAAGTAAATTAATTGACCAAATTCCAAAAGTCCTTCTAAAAATCGTTTTAGCATCCCATTTCCATAGTATTTATTGAATTTTAACAAAACCGGTAAACAAATTGTTGTTCCATCCATATTACACCCTAACTGGCCCTATTCTAGAGCATGATCTAAATTTATCATTTTGTATTATTTTTTAACTCATTTATGTATTTTTCCACCTTCATGTATTTGTTTTTAAAATAAGTGTTAAGGGCGCAGGTTCACAGTCCACATGAGAAGACAAAATATCGTTGCACCAATCTGAAATCGTTTTTGAATATTAAAATCAGCAATCGTGGTCTGTATTTGATTAATCTGGAAAACAGCAAAGATAAAACTCATAAAATTACATATCAAAGATTTTGTAATAAGTGCCGTAACTAGATATCTGCAACACCCGCAACTGTAGGGTCCCTCGTTAATTCAACAAGTGTTCGGTAAAAATGGCGAAAATAAAATGGAGCATTTCTATGAACAATTTTGAGAAAAGGGATGCTCTAATTTATAAGGAGAGAAGAAATCGTTCCGGTCGCTATTCTCGGTTGCAGAATATGAAGATCCGAGTAATTACACGTAATCTGTTTCCATAAAAATAAAAACGCGTTAATATAATGATTTTAGAGTGCCTGCTGGGTTGCATTACTTGTGATGGGAAGCTCAACAAATAATTCTCCTAAATTCAATATGCATTTGATGCAACGAAAATTTCTTGTTCTCCTCATTAACCCTTTCGAGTCCTGATGTCACAAATGTGAGGTACTTAATGAAATAAAACAAAAAAAAATTTTTTTGATGTAACTAAAGACCAGACCGTACAATTGTGATAATAAATTTATATCTAAGCACCAGCTGATAAATGTTTGTATAAATGTATGACATAACGCCCAACTATCACAAATGTGACACTTAATTTTAGAATCACCTGAAGTCATCGAAAGTTAAACCTTAGAATTAATTTGTAAAATTTTGATGAGTTGACTTTTAAAACACCAAGTTCCAGATTCCGCAGTTTTATCCTGAAAAATATTTTCATTTTTCGAGAAAAATCACCCTCACATTTGTGTGGTGTGGGCCTTCTCATATACATTATCCTGGTTGTTGTTTGCTTCATATCATCATATTCAAATCCCTTTCCATGCGAGCCCCAGATGAACCGACAAACTGAGTTCGAAAGATAAAGGAAAGATAATCACAAAACAAACATTTATTAAAAGTAAAATAAACTTTATTTGATACATATTCAGGTAAATCATATTTTCATTAATTAAACGTGAAACGGTACTTTTACAATGTGTTGAACACGTGCAATCAATTTACAACGGATCTATAGTATGTTTAATAACATACCGAAAGAGATACCGAAACGTAGACGACTCTAATCAAAATCTCTCCTGAAATAATAGATGGCACCCAAACCACAAAAAAAAAATCCCTACCTAGCAATCTTTCAAACCATTATTTTTAAAATTTTAGATAGTTTAGTTTTGACAGCCTGAACACGAAACATTATTTTCTAACAATAGAAAAAAGTGAATTTTGTGTTTCGATTAAATATAATTTTTTAGTACCTACGAGGAAGGCCAAAAAAGCTATACATATATGATTGACGATATCATTGCAGAAATTGCACGATATCATTGCAGTACTATCCTCTCGGATCAATGACCTTGAATTAGCTAAACGCCGAAATTTAGACACAACGCGTTGTCTCACACATCGAGTATCGAAATGACCAAATTGAACATATTGCGCTGCGAATTGCTAACGCATCCACCATATTCGCCTATTAGGCTTGCCGGAAAACTAATTTTATTCTATTGAAGAGGTCGTCTATGTTTAAGAAAACCTCAATAGGTCGGAACGCCATTGGGAGAAGTATGTCAAGCTAAAACAGACCATGTTGAAAAATAAAACGAAATTGGTGTTTTTTTACACGAGATTTCAGACTGCTCTTGTATGTATTATAGAAATTAAAAATCAGAGAATATGAGAAAAATAATAATTAAATGTTTTAATGTGGATTCTTTGAAACTAACGAAAACTGAAACAAAATAAAAAGCGGAACTCCCCATAACATACAGTAAAGTTCAGTTTTTGGCCCCAAACAACTTGACATAAATAACTATTAAAATTTTACTGTGAATGGGCCCTAAAATCATCAGGTCAGTCGTTAACGCTCGTAGAGGAAAGACGTGTTTTCGTCGTCCTCTTCGAAAGTTTGATTTAATTCAATTTTATTTTGTTTTTTATTAATTTTTCACTTTGTGGAAAGTTTCTAGTTTGTGAAACTACTTTGTGTGTGAACATTTAAATTAAATTAATCGCGTCGATTAAAATAATAAATTTAATTAGATTTCTGTGTACGTATACACTAGTTTGATTATTTTACCTTTTAAAGACTACAAAGGTAGCAGCAAAGGTAAAAAGAGTGTTGTAATAATGTGCGCGCTCGTGAGTTACAGTAAAAGTTAATAGTGTGTGAAAGTTTCAATTATAGTGTATCGTGAACGTGATTATCGGGTATATTTTGTTTAGTTTAAAAATGCAGTGTTGCTGGCCATACTGTTTATGTATCCATAAATTAACGGTGTGATTGTATATACATATGTACAAATTTCAGATCAACATAATACATTTTTATGTTTGTATGTGTCTGTTCATAAATTTAACATCAAAAATAACTGCGACGTGGAAGTGCCTATATAAATTTCGTTTTATGCCGTAATTTCGATATATATCCATCTCGTTCTAATCAAATTTTAAAATTAAAAATCGATATGAAAATAAAAAAAGTGAGAGAAAAAACAATTTTGTGATTTACAAACGTAATAATAAAGGTCCCGTTATTTGACCCTTTGCACACGCATTCAAAATAACTAATATGTACATGAATACAGATATTTGTTTTTTGTTGTTGTTGTGGTTTGTGTACTGCGGAACCTGTTTATGCGATTCTTGTTTTGATAAAATATCGATTGATTGCGTTTATTTTTTTACGGGGAGATGATTTTGAACATGATATTACAACGCAGAACATGATAGTACAACGCAGCATCCCCGGGGATGATATTGAGCTTTAATATCTCTGCTCAGGCTTCTGCAGAACACGAAGTACAGAGTGACAAATGATAATGTTTACATGTGGAGTAGGGTTAGCAAAATTGCGTGATTTTTTGTTTTGATTTTTTCGACCTCTTGTGTTGCTTTTTTGTTGTATTTTCCTCGTTCATATACGTACTACATACAACACACAAGAAGAACGTATAAACACCATCAGAAACTAAGAATTTAATTTCCGTTTTTCAGTGATTTTCATTTTTTAAAAAAAATTATAATTTCTTATATTTCGAAGATTATAGTTTTACATATAATATTGTGTAATCTAACGTGTTTGTAAAAACGAGGATAAATTAGTGAGCAGTTTTTTTCGTTTTTTACAAAAGGCTGATATAATTTTGTGAATATATGGTAATTCTTTTACATGTGCTTTTTCGGGAAAAATTATTTTTGTGAAGTGTTTTTTGTTTTTCTTAAATTACACGGGGCTCATTATTTAATATATTTTTAGTGATAGAAAGTGAAATAAAATATATTATATAAAATATATGTATATAGTCTATATGTGAAAAAATCAAGTGCGTTAAAAAAAAAAGCGTGAAAAATATGTTTTCATGAAAATAAGAAGAAAAATGAAAAATCAGTTTAGAAAAAATGTGTTGTGATTAAATATTCTGTCGAAATGAAATAGAAGCGGCAGTACGTTCAGTTCAGGTTGGGTCACATGGCCAAAGAAATTAAATAAGCCTTCCCAGCAAAATTCCACGATTGGTACATACCAGCAGCGTGTAGTAAGGAGCTTCATCAATTCATAGGTAAGAGAATTACAAGATGATAATTTTATTTATTTAAAAAAAAATTTACTCGCAAATTTAAATATCAAACCTTTTATTAAATTTAAATCAAGGGTGAGATTATGTATCTCTCGTATTACGAGTTGTCTGCCATACTTAAAAGGTTGTACAAGTAAAACAACAATAATGTCTGTCTTACACATATAATCGCGTTTTGTCGCAATTTCTCGTAACTCGAAACACGTAATGCTTACATAATCGCACACCAAATGATGATATTATGCTATTGCCACCTAGTGGAGAAACTTTAATAAAATCATGTTGTGATTCTTCAACTTCATACATATTTATACATGGATCACAAGTTAGTGTATAATAATTTTTGCTTACATTTTTCTTATATGTAGATTCATTAGGAACAGCTCCAATAAAATTGTGAATTAATTTAATCTTGATATGACATTTAAGATTATGTTAAACATTTTCAATAATAAGTTTCATTTTTTTTTATAAAATAAACCGTTGACCTCCTTATATCATATTGGGCTCCTGTATACAGAAGGTTAACCTCATACTGATATGTGCCGTGATTAGGTGTAAATGATAGCGGGTAGAGAACGCCAGGTTGATATACATTAATCTTAATACGTTTCAAATGGCTGATAGCATTTAAACATTCGGCACCGCCCCAAAATCCATCGCTTTGTAAGTCGAGTTATTATCTGGAAGATATGTGACATGTGTTGATCAAATTAGGCTAGTTGACGGTATATCTACCATTACTTAAGTAATATTAGTAACTTCCTTTATCAGCATATTTACCTTTCTATTAATGCCTCATTAGTTAGATTGGTGATAAACTCTGAATTGTAGACCTCACGACTGGAAACCAAAATAGTTGCCAAATACTGAGCTAGATTTGCCCTGATATACTGGACGGCAATAAAGCGAAGCTCCAAAGAGGCAATTGCCATCTCTTATTATTGGATACACGTCCATTGAGGTGGGGTTGAGATGGTGGTAAAAGGTGGGCCTTATTGATGTGGTAATGCCTGATATAGAATTTAAAGTTTTATGAATCAAAAATGGGCCCTAAAATCATTAATGTTTTTGGTATTTTGATGAAAAGCCAAATGTGGTTCGTATTGAACAAATTAAGATTTAAGATTTTACATACATATAAAAGTAGTAGTTAACAGATGTGTATTCAATTTTGTTTACAACCTATATTTGTGATGTAGTAGTAGAAAATGCCAAAATAATTGTTGTGCAATATTTTGCTTTGTTGTCGGCCATAGTTGAATATTTTAACAGAAATACACAATTTAGTATTGATCGTCTGATACAATTGCTGTTTGTTAATAGTTTTTCCAAAATTTGACAATGTTATATTGGAAATAATATTGAACATCAGAGGGCCCCACATTGAATTTTGATATAAGCAAAATAACAAAAATGAAGAAATGTCATAAGCGTCCCAAAAAATTAACGAACAATTGCCCATACAAACAATTCATAATCACCCAACATTAAAAATGAACAATCACTCAAAATTTTGATTCGACTAAATATTTGCCAACCCATAACCTGAAACTTTTGCAAACGTCGATTCTTTAATTTTTGAGTATTCATCATACGTGCCGTAATTTAACAACAACTTAGTTTGTACTAAATGGAGATCTAATAGAAGAACCAGTTGTTATATTATATGTCCAGTTCCATCGCTTGTAATTCTTAATGTTCCACGCTTCTTATAATATATATAATAATTTATTAAGGCAAGCTTCTTAAATTTCTGTTAAACACACATTGTAATGTTTGCACAGAAAAAGTTTCAGAAAGAGGCATGGATTGGGATAGTCATCCAAGCAATTAAAGAAATTAGTTCTATTTTCCTTCTATAGAATATTGGAATTATTAAATGTTGTGAGGGGTCCGAATTATGAAAGTCCGTCACTGATTTAAATAAATTAAATTAAGCGAGAGTGATCAAAAGTCACTGAAACTAACAGACCACTTTTATGTAGCTTTAAAGTCGAATGAGAATTTAAAAGAACTAATTGCGGAACTAGCATTTGGACTATTGTTTAGTTCCTAATTAAAACACAGACTAATTAATGAAATACCTACTCGTACCTGGAAATTCCCGAAAAGGATAGTTTGTTAAATATGGTTACATTTTTCAGGTTTAAACATCAAAGTTATACATAATCTTTGCTGGAGATCTCTTGGGTTTTTCTCTTGGGGAATTTGGGTTCAATGTGGCATTGGTAATTTGCACAATTCGCTCGTGAAATAATTTTTTTTGGAGAAATCTTGCTTAGTAAAGTTAACCGATTAATTTATTAACCTTAATCGACTTTACATCCTCTTGCTAAGCGTAAGTTTGGGAAAATGCTCTCTGAATCTGTACAACTGGCTGGCGTCTGTCAAACATTTAAAACTAGCATAAAAGACTTTTTCATTAAATCTGTAATAATACGTACCTTTTGGTTATCCTTAAGTGCTTTACCCATTGAAAAACGAAAAGAAAAATCGGATTTAGTTTTTTCGATATAATTCCAAAATTATTGCTTTGTTTTCGCTAAAATCTTCTCGTTTTTGATCGAGTGTACCATACAATACTATTTTCAATTTAAAAAATTTAAAAACATTTTTAATTGGCTGAGAAAATGAAAATTTAATTTTTTCGGTTCTAAATAATTTTTTTCGGACGAAAAAAATTAAATTTTCATTTTCTCAGCTAATTAAAATTTTTTGGAAATTTTTTAACTGAAAATAGTATTGTATGGTACACTCGGTCTAAAACGAAAAGTTTTTAGCGAAAACAAAGCAATAATTTTGGAATTATATCGAAAAAACTAAATCCGATTTTTTTTTTCGTTTTTCAATGGGTAAGGCACTTTACAGATGCTTTTGTTTCATAAAACAAATTTAATCGATTCTAACAACGCATCATGTTGCCTTTGAGTTAGGTTTTGTTTTTTTCCGCCATGAAAATAAATCAGAAAAATTTCCATAGTAAATTTTTTTTTCTTCATTAAATCGTCTATCTAATTGTAAAAATTCTAGTTAGTGAACATAGTAAGTCTGTGGTGGGCTACCGAATTGGTATTTTCTAATTTTTGTCGAATCTAATGTTTCAGATAATTAGGGATATTTAATGCATAATGTAAGTAAAGAATTTAAAAATTTATCTTCAAAATATAAACTTTAAAATTTGAAGGAGTTATAAGAATATCACAAATTTTATAATTAAGTGATGGTTATCGAATATTTTTCAGGAAGGAGGGTAGGAATCTAAACCAATTAAATATTGTAAAGAAATTATTTTATGAAATTTTGAATGTTTAAAGGAATTAAAGAACGTTTTAACTCCTTCAGTTTAGGTTAAATACTTTCTAGCGTTTATTGTTTAAGTTAATATTGCTAATATGATTTTAAGAATTACAGAAAGCTATTATTTGGAAGACTTTGGAGAACTAACTTATAACTACTTAGGTATTTTAATGCATGGTCGTGCACTCCAATCCATCATTCAATGCAAAATCGGCCTAACATTGCTAACTAGTGATTGCAAATTTGGGGTGATATTCTAAAACCGGTTTTTCGGTTTTACCTATAATAAAAAACCGGTTTCCGGTTTCAAACCGGTTTTTTTTAAACAAAATATATTATATTAATTTGTACAAAAGGGAGTTGTCAGTTTTATTAGAAAAATACTCTGTAATTTTTTTTTTAGAAGAAGAAGGTATTTCGTTTGATGGTGTAGACAAATTTGTGGATGTTCCACCGCTTCCCCCACAATCTTCAAATCCTCGTTTAACAGCAGTAATTTTATGTGCTGCTCGCAAATGCAAAGGAAGTGTACTAGTTGATCCACCCATGCATTTTATGATTTTCGAACATGTTTTGCATTTTGCCACTTGACCATTTATCTCTCAGAGAAAGTATGTCCAAAGTGATTTGGTATTTTCAATACCTTTCTTGTATTCCTCGAATTTGTAATCCATTTTTATTATGGTCTGTCTTAAAAAATATTAAAATGTCGTCGGTTTTGAATACAACCCATGAAGTCACATATACATAAAGAAACAATGATGTAGGTATCCCGATCCCGACATTCCACCAAATTCGACAGACCAACCGACAAACACACAATGTAGTTATAATTTTCATATGATTTATATTACTGTTTTGTTTTCATCGTTTTTTTTTTTTTTTTTTTTTGTGAATACGTAATGTATAATTAGGCAAATTTTTTGTTAATAATAAAACCGGTTTTTAAGGGTAATAAAACCCGGTTTTTCGGTGATGTAAAATAACAAAAAAAAACCGGTTTTTCGGATACCGGAAAACCGGGTTGCAATCACTATTGCTAACATTTACCTCCTATTAATTTAACTTCAAATTGTGTAGTGCCCTAAATAATTTTAAATTACTTTTATTGAAATAAATTGCATGTGTTTTTTGATGTCATTCACCAATTAAAAGGTATTGATTGAAATATTCAGAGTTACCACAATTTCTCATCATTACAAATACTATACATTCAATTCATGGCTTGTGTGTATCACTGTAATACAAACAAAAACAATATTTATTTAACCATTTTTCTTTTAATTTTCCGTGTATTAACAAATTGTTGTTGGTACTTTGGAAAAAAAAAAAAAAAAATCGTGGTCTTATAATAATTTACTTAACGAATCCATAAGTGTTTTTTTTTTCTTTCTTTTATTGATTTAATCAGCAGCTAAAATTATTACAGCTGACAATCATACGTTATTTTGATTTTTTGCTGTGTGTACTTTTTCTTCATCAGTTTCTTATTTTACACGGGTTCTTTTTTATATTACGTATATTTTATTGTTGTTGTGTCTGTGTATATTATGCAGAAGATGGAAAATTATGAGACCAAGGTAAAAATGACATGATAAAATGAATATTCATTTTCAAATGAAAAGTGTTTGTAATGTTTTCGAACGGAATATAATATGTTGTTATTATATTTTTTAATTAAAATAAGATTACAGTCATAACTTTTAGAAATAGTAGTTTTAAATAACAAGGATATGATTACATTGTATCGATATTATATGGGTGATTTTCTAACTAACTCTCTTATTTTATTTATTATTAAAAATAACATAAACGGCATTTTGTTTTCGTAAATCCATAAATCCGCAACTTCATAGTCTGAAAGGATGTCTGGAAATAATAATGTACGACTCCAAAGCTGCACGTTTTTAAATATTTTTTGCGTTTATTAAATATATTATCTTATAATTTTAATGAGAACATTTCTTTTGAATCTGATATCAATTTTTGTTTTTATTTTTATTTTTTTTTATGGTCTTCTGAACATCGTTTTAATATTATATTTTTAAAAATAAATAAAGTATATTCAGGGAAATAAGTGTACGGTTAGATCCACCCACATTTATAAATATTTTGTTGGTTCGTGTCGTGTACAAAACTATAACATCCAATCGGCCAAAAATTTAAAAAAAAGTTAGGCAAGCGACTTATTATTGTGTTATGAGACAATGTGAAAATTCCCAAAGGAAACGAACGCAAAAATTAATAAAATTGATAATGAAATAAATCTGAATTTGTTGTATTTTCTTAATTTTTCTTGGAAGTTCAATATTAACTACACATGAAACTAAAAGATTGATCAGTGAACCGCGAGAAAACTACATACAAATATAACGAAATATATAATTAAATTTGTTGATCTTAACTCAAAAACGATGAGACAACATTTTTTTTTTTTGGTGTGCTTTCGTTTTTTTTTTTTGTTTGGTGATTTATCCGTCGTTTTGTTAGGTACCATTTAATTTTTTTCAGTTATGCTTTTGTCTTATGAAATCTTATGTTGACATCTTATTGAAAGGGCGATATATAAAAAAAACTTAGCTACCTGTTATTTTACGTATGTATCCCCTGCCTCACCCTTTAACACCAATCCAAAAATATTTCGTGAGAAATATACAAACAAAAATATGTTGCGGAAAATCTGAAACCAGTAGCAAATAAGAAAAAAAAATTTTAGGCGACTTTCAGTCTGTTTTCTTTATTATTAGAATACGTAAGTGAGAGTCCATTAAAGATTAAAGATAACCTGCGTGATGATGAAGAAACTGATCGTTCTTATAAATAATATAATAACACAAGAATGGAACGAGACTTAGAAGAATGTTAATTAAAAATTAAAATATTTTTATTTTTTTTTTTGTTGATTAATTATGATGCTGTTTCTAATATACACTTCACAAAAGATATTCAAAAATGATATCAAAGTGGAATTTGTAAGCAATATTGTTTATAAATAAGTTTATTATATATTTTAATCGCGTCATTAAGCTGGATTTCGTGTATACATACATATGTAGCTTTAATGACAGAGGGAATGTTTTGTTGAAATTTTGTGTTAAAATAATTGAAAATTAGTTGCAAGTATAAATAAAAATCTATTCGCTTTATAATCAGCCATCATGTTCCTCTGCAGACGCAAAATCTCCATAATATGTATTACAATAAAATATTTTTTTTTATATTCCTTACAGTTCGTGTAACAACTTTTACATATTTTTTTATTTTATATCCGATTCTTTTGTTAAGTAAAATAAAATAAAAATATTTTTTTATTTTTTAATTAATTTATTTAAATTTCAATTTATTGAAGTTTTACTGATATTTTATGAGACTGAAAAAGGGTAAATTGGTCTGCGAGTTGTAAGAAACTTCTTCTTATCTGTATTCGCGCTTTTTTTTTTTTTGCTTACAAATATAATGAAATATATTTTTTAATAATATCAAACACAAATTTATTTACCATAGCGTATATCACTGATAACATTCATATATTGGATTTCTGTCGAAAGGTCATTTTAAATAATTTCGTTATCGTGTCCAAATGTGGGGGATTATTTCTTATTTGTTCACACACACACACACACACACACACACACACACACACACACACACACACACACACACACACACACACACACACACACACACACACACACACACACACACACACACACACACACACACACACACACACACACACACACACACACACACACACACACACAAATACAAATTAAATAAAAAGGAAAAACTAAAAATTCCTGATCGTGGAATAAAAATATAAAAAATAAAAAATACCATTCAAATTCTGTATAATCTTTCAACGCATACATAAGTTAAGTTAGCTGATCCATCCGCCCACTTACAATCATAAATAAATGGCTACCATAAAAAAAATATCCGATCACTGATCATTGGAGGTATAGAAACATATAAATTTTTCCAGTTTATTTATTTATTTAATTTAATTTAATTTTTTTTTTTTATATAAACATATGATAAGACGACATATACAAACTAAAGAGTGTATAAAGAATAAATAAAATTTATTATAATTTGTTTTTATTTTATTAAATGAATAAATTAAAAATAAAAAAGAAATAAATTTGTTACAATAAAAATTAAATATGTTTTACTTTGAGTTTTGATAACAGTACAAAATTGGTGAATAAGTAAAGTAAAATTCACAAATTATATGACGAATAATTAAATCGATTGCACAAAAAATTTGTCTGCTTCGATAAGATATGGATGGATGCGGTAATCCAACTTTCACAAAATAATTGTTAATCAATTTAGTAATTTTTATTTTCAGCTCGACTTAATGGTTATTGTTTGTCGTCTGTTTGTTTTTATCTATGCAATCATTTTCTGGTGCTCAAGGCCCTTCCAGCTCTTTTGCAGTTCACTTTTAACGCCTTATCTTATGCATTAATTAGCTAAGAGTACTTCCCGATTAAAACGTCACAGGTTTAACTTGGTTGATAATTCTCCTGGATATTTAATGCAGGTTTTTTTTTACGAAGATTTTGGTTAATTATTTGAAAATTTCTAAATGTTGTTGTAATAAATGTTTTATAAAACGATATTTTGTAAAAGCTTTTCATTTTTAATTTGTTATTTATTAAAAAAATAAGTTTATAAATGTCAAATAAGTGTAGCACAAAAAGAGAAACACAGCGAACGAATCTTCTATAACTTAAAGTGCTGTTTCATTAAATTTTCAGTCAGTACCTAGGCTGGCCTTCTCAATGGTCCTCTAAATTTACAGATTTATTTAGTATCATTTTAACATATACATTTTTAAAACTACGCCAAAGAGTGCAAAACATAAATTGCAGAACGACAATCCAGAAAAATACAAAGCGAATTCCAATTCATGCATTTTTGTACTGTGTGCGGAGGTCGATCTACTCGTAGCATGGTGTCTCGTTAGTATGTCAATTTACTCGCGATAACTGCTTAATTTATTATGAGCCTTGAACTCCTAAAAGTTGGCAATTCCGGTTTAAAATAATAGTTGTTGGTTGAAAGTTTTGGAAAAGTTTTGTTGCATCTACCCTGTCTTTATTAAATTAACTCTAAATTTGATGAATATTTTTATAAACTATATAATCTCCGAAAGAATCAACATTTTCCTCAGAAAAAGAAACGTTGTTTTGTTGAAAGAACTGCAATAAATCTTTTAAAGCGTCCAAAATTCCAAGAAATGAGTCGGATACATTAATCCTAAGGATGATGTCAGAAATATATCAGAAGTGCCAGATTTGCTGAACCAAGCATTTTCCTTCCCGACCATGATAGCGTTTCTTTAGTGCTCACCAATATGAATATTGCAGATTGCAAATAGTTAATTCACGAATATTTTTAAGTATTTAATTAAGCCAAATCGAAAACTCACGTCGGTTTGTGCGGATGGAGCAACATTATGCACCGACCTAAAAGTATTTTTAACTAAATTTTAATTCTTTTTTATTCTAATTTTTATTGTTTATTTAAATGTTATTTGTTTAATTTTAAATATCATTATTCTTATTTATACTATGTCAAGTAAATATCATCAAGAATATAAACAAATATTTCCGTAGTAAGCCATTTTCAGCACTAGGCCTGTCACATATAAATTAATTCTGTCCATGCCAGTGTGACGTACGACGAAGTTTTTTGCTTTTCTCGATAAAATTTTAGCCCACGGCTTCGCCTTGTACTACAAACTTCCACATTGAAAAGCTAAAAATACTTACCGTCACGTGATACGCAAATTCGGCCTCTGATGAATTCGGCCAATTATTTTTTATAATTACCTTTAAATTCTAGAGTTTAGAATTATCGGAACTGCATTTGTTCCACAAAAATAAATGGATACAGATAAGTATAATGATACACGGCGATAGCCATCAGTCGGCTCTGTTTGTGCACCCACAATCATGTTCACCGGTATATTTGGTCAGGAGTATCCGCAGCATGATTGTGTGTACCAAAAACAGCGCCAAGTACCAATTTGCAATATAAAAGTAAGAATAAATTATTTAATATTAAAAACAAACCAAATTTTTATTTAACTTTTTATTATCTAATATATTTAATTATGTACATTTTGTTAATATGTTTGTTTTTATATTGTTTATATATTCACTGATGGATTAAAACTGGAATTTATCAGAACGCAACAAAAGGTTAGTTGTCTGCAAGAAATTGTGGTCGAAATTCCCAACAAAATTAATTACGATCTATTGTTACTAAGACTCCCAATACTCAAAATCATTTGTATTTTTTAGTCGCTGCCTAATTTTAATTCAATAATTTAATTTTGATTTGATTTATGGTATTTACAGACTCAGAAACTCGTAGCAAATGAAAAAAGCTACCATATTGTTTTTGGGTAAAAAAATAATATAAATAGATATAATCTAATATAAGATTTTAGAAGAAATTAAACAATTAAATCCTAATCACGGATTCGGTATATGGTATATGATTATGAGGAAGAAATCACAAAACAAAATATATAGAAACTTAACAGGAAAACAGCTCCAATTAAAGAAATAAACCTTGGTGGACAGAAGAAATTAATAATTTAAGGAAAGAAAAGAAAGAAGCTCAAACAATTCTTAATAGGGTAAAGGATATTCATTCTGCAATAAAATTATAGAATTTACAAGCTAAATTAAGATTAAAATTAAAAAAATTAAACAAATATCATGGGCCAATAAACTAACTGATAGAATTGAGGTCACCATTCAGAATAGAAAATTATGGAAATTGATTATCCTAATAAATAATAAAAGATCTAAATCATTTACCATTTTGGATAGTAACGAAGCAATGGAATTTTTGAAATAAAAAAAAATATTAAAAATAATACACGTACAGCACCTGGATTAAATAAAATATTTAATGAAATTTTAAGACAATCACCAGATAATCATATTAGAATAATTACAAAACATTTAAACAAAATGTGGTCAAGTAGCACTTTTCAAGATAAATTTAAGGAAATAAAAATAGTTACAATTAAAAAGCCAAACAAGATCTACCAGAAAATTACAGACCTATGTATATCGTTATTATCTACATTCTTAAAAATTATTAATAAAATACTTAAAAACAGAATTAATTCTGAATTATATGATAAAAAAATTTTACCAATTCATTCATACGGATTTCGAGAAAAAAAGTTCATTTAAAGGAAGCTGAACCATTCATTATATTTTTTATCAACCAACGAAAAAAAAATATTAACTAAAATATTTGCTGTCAATTAAAATACAAACAATAAATCCTATGAACCCACAACAAAAAAAGACAAAAACAACAAATAAATTATCATTTTATAATCCAAAAAAATTCTCTAGATCTTACAAAAAAAAAAAATCAAAAGTGTTTGACCAACAGAATAAAAAACCACAAATCCATTTTCATCCTCAATATACATTTTACGGTTTAAAGGGTGGGTGTTAAATTAAAATTAAATCAAACATCAGTTATGATTTGTAAAATTACACTTACTTAACACCCCGTGTAAACAACCGCTGCCTCCTTACCTGCGTATAAACTCAATTATAGATTTTTTAATATTTTATTGTTATTATACACAAAATGTGTGTCTTCTTAGTTTCTTTCAACAACCCAAAAATGTATAAATTATCAATTAATTAAGAAAAAAAAATAAAAATGTTTCATTTTCTTATTTTATTTTAATTTATTTGTTTAAAAAAAAACAAAAATGTTTTTTTTTCTTTTCGTTAATGAAATTCATATTTATATGGTTGCTTCATAAAAATAAATATGTCTTATATAAATATAAAAATAAATATAAAAATTTGAATAAATTAAAATTGTCCAGAAGACGACGATGAATAAACAAAAAAAAAAAAAAAAAAGTGGTCCAGCAAGAAATCTTAAATGTATATCTGTATATTTATTGGCCATGCCTCTTTTATTTTTTGTTGTGTTAAAATAAGAAGATGGTTTGTCTGTCTGTCTTACATTTATATATACCAAATTATTTTTTTATGATTTTAATAATATTCTTTGATTTTAATTTATTAATTAATAAATAAGGTAAAAACAAAAGACACACAATAAAAAACCTGATTCTAATCAGAATATTATACCCAATAGTCGTTTTTATTTCGTTTGTCGAGAAAGATAAAATTTTATTAGAAATTGTTCAAAAATGTATTAAAAATAGATAGAAATATTTTTATTGGGATAATATTGTTGAGGAAATTGTGTAATAAAATTAATTTAGCCCAACGTATCACTAGTTTTAACCGGGTGTTACCGGTACAAATATTTTTTTACAAAATAAGTGATTTGGATGTCTTTTATTTTCGCACTAGTTTTTCCACTGACTTTGACATATTGGATTTTCTGCTGACATATTTCCTTGAGGAAATTGGAAATATTTCTTCAAATAATGACGAAACTTAGGTATAGTAAAATAAAATCTAATCTGACTCAAACTTCTATAGGGCTTATGGAGAGCAGTTTCCTTGGACACCAAAAGGAGGGCAAACAAGCACACATACACTATACACATTCGTACCAAATTACAAGAATTTCATTCACAACATTTTGTGATTATGTTAATGGTTATAGATACATTTTCTTAAGTTTTTCTTATTAAAAATTTTTATTTTTATCTTATCCGCGCCATCATTTTCGAATTTTTAATTTTCTGTTTGTTTTATTTATTTTTATTGATTTTTGAGATATATCGTTAAGAAGAAATATTTTTTTTATATTTATTTGGATTTTAATTTTATTTTATTGGAATAAATTTATTAGGTCTGTTCTTCATAATTAAAGTGTTTTGTTGTCGCAGTTGATTTGGCTGCCGGTTTTCTTCTCGCGTTATAATGCTTCCATTTTTTTACAAAACAGTCAGATTCTTATCTGATTGGCTAACCGTGAATATAAATGATTACGATTGGTGACAGCGGGGTGTCTGGTCGATTCTCTAATATTTAAATTAAAATATGGGCACGTGAGTTTGTGAATGAGGTAATAGTACCATCATTAATTATATCCAAATGGCTGGAAGATGAAACGATTTTTGTTTTCTTACAAGAAGGACCAATCATCACATTTTATATATATTACCCAAAGAACAAGATATTCATATATTTTAATTTATATCCAGCCACATCAAATAATTTAACGACAAACCATTTTTTTTTTTCTTTAAAGTTACAAAAAGTGATAAATTTTTATTAATATTTCTTTTTTTTTAATAAAAAATTAAATAAAAAATATAATAATAAAATAAATAAGTATATATACCTATATAACATTCTATGGATATATAATTTAATTTTTTATTTGGTGTCGATGTTTTTTGAAGTTTTTTTTTTATTTATATATTTTTTCTTTGAATAAAATATTTTTTAAATTAATATTCATTTAAAAAATATTTTTTTTTTTATACACACAAAAAATTCTTTAAGATATCCATGTTTTATTAATTTTATGTCATCAAATTTTATATTTTATTTACATTTAAAAAAAAAAATCTTTGGGATTCATAATGTTTTCGGGATTTAGTTGATTGTGTATAATTCTTCGGTAACAAAGAAATTATTTATGATTTTTGGAATGTGTTAATCGGAATATTATTATTTTTAAATGTTATTTGTGTGTGGGTATCCTTTCTGTCGGTTCGGGATTGTGACCACCTTTGATTAATTAGATAAAGGCGTGTTAAACAAAATTATTAATGAGGTAGACCAAGGCTTAAGATTTGGTTTTTAAATGGAATGTCAATAGTAGGTATTTAACATTTTTGTTTTTGAGTACCAATAACCTAGTTCTAAATCATTCATATCGAAATGAATGCTAAGGCTTGTTAATATATTTAAAACCCACCATATATCATAATGGTTTTAAATTACCACTCCACATACTTGGTAGCATTTGATAAATTTTTAAATTTTTTGTTTTAATAATTTATTATCATAAATGAAACTTGATACGATTTAATTAATTAGCTTAACATAGGCCAGCCAGCACAATATTTATTATCGTATTTTGCATAAACAAACGCAAAATAAATAAAAAAATTGAAAGATCTATTAGCATAAACAAAATACATCTAATTTGACATTATTCTGTATAAACTACTATTTAAATCGAGCAACTTATTAATTCGATTTTTTTATAGAAATTGGAAACTGAAATTAAACTATAACTAAATTTTTGTTTCATTTAAATTCTATTCTAAGAAATTAATTTTCAAATACTAGATACATTTTCTGTGTGAAGTTTATGCCAAATTAGCAAAGTATTCAATGTGTCATTAAACAGATGTGAGGTATTCCCCGAAGAGTAGTTTTTTAATTTATCAAATGTCACTCAAAATTTAACCAATCACCTGAGTAACAATTGTTTGAGAAAACAAAATTATTACAACATATAATTAGTTCGTTAAAAGTATATTTAAAATTACCTAGCTTTCGATTCTGGTTAAAATAAGGCATCTTTTTTGAATAAGTTTTAATCAAGATAAATAAAAATCGTTTAACCTGATTTAACCCATTTAGATAGAAACTCAAAGTAAAATTACGGCGTTTATAATTTGTTACTAACTAGGAGCTATCCGTTTCATGGGAGTTTTTGAATCGGAATTGAACAAATTTTATTTTCTAATCTATTGTTAAGTTTATTTAGTGAATATTGGAATACTTTTAGGCCATAGTGTGCAGTTTATTAATTTACTATAAACTTCATTCGAATAGATAAATGTTTTTTGTTTTGGAAATTTGTACAATAAAATTAAAAATTTGAATTCAAATTATACGTTACTATCACATCGCACATTTGGGTTATATCAACCCAAAAATTATAAATTTTAAGAGTTATGAACAACAAATGACAAAAAATGTTGTTCTGAACTGGAATTTTAGATACAAAATCCTGAATTTTGAGCGGAAAAAAACTGACTTAAAGCAACCTTAGAAGCTGCCCCATTGTCTATTATGCTTGATAAATACACTACACAATTGCAAATTGTGGAAATGTAAACGTTGTTTTTTGATATTTTCTATGGATTCCATTTCCGAACCAAATTTAATTTTTAGTACGTAAAAATAGTACGAAACTTTAAGATCTCGGTTTTTGAGGATTATTCCCGTTTTTAGGAGATGTCACGGAAAAAATAGTGATCCATATCGGTGGCAATAATACATTGTCATAATGGCATAAGTCTAAAATTCGCATTTTGCAAGAATACGTTTTTAAAATTAAGATTCATTCAAAATCGTATGAGTTTTTAGAATTCTGAGTGGCTATTTGTGAATTTGATACGAACGTATTCGACTGTTCGAAGTATAAGATTCGTATTTGATTTAAATAAGAAACGAATAAATCTAATTCAATTAAAATAAGAATCCAATTCTTCGAAGACCCGAATACGTTCGAATCGAAATCGCAAATAGCCCCCTGGTTTTTGTAAACGCTTGTTACAGTTGTTTGCAGGTATTTTTAACAGAAAAACTGTCTAATTTTGCTAAAAACTGTGATTTACAGTAAAAACTGTCGATATGGCAACGCTGAGTTGAGTTAATCGTTTTTGAGAAAATCGATTTGATCAAAGTTACTTAAGTACTAAGTGTTACACCAAAAACTAAAATTATCTACATTTGTGAGAATAGCGGGAAACTGAATGTGTTTTGTAAATGCAGTAGTAGGGATCGTAACGTAAGTTGGATTGGTATTTGATTAGAATTAATTAGTTTATGTGTTTGTGTACGTTTACAAAGAATTTGACATTGAATTGTCTGTGACACAAAAATATTTGCATTATATCATATAACGTGAACGACTCTATTATTAATATAAGATTGTATACTAAGTCACCCAAGCTAACACCAGCAAGATGATGATATGTGAGGTATTAAAGATATGAATTATCTGTTAATTTTTCTAAATATAAAAACTTCAAAAAAATATTTCATCAATGAAAACTGATATCCCACTTAATTATAAATACTTCAACACCTCTTTTGTAACTTCTTCTTTTAAGCATTTTTGGATTCTTATTTTATTTTGATTTTTTTATACAAACAACAATTATCACCATCATCATCATCTTACTTAAACATCATCGTCCAAATATCATCCCAACAAAGAAATTATGTTAATTATAAAAAAAAAAAAAAATTATGAAAAGTCCCCATAACCACAAGAAAAATGTTTTTTAAACGTATAGACAACCGGTTCCCGGTTCTTCATTAGCCAGATCTTCTACAATAAAATAAAACGAACAAACACAAATATTTTTTTTTATTCAATGAAAATGAATATCCTTGAAAACACAAAAAAAAACTAAATAGGATACTTTGTCTTCTTCCCAACTACAAGATTTATTATCATGATGAATTTTGGAAGAAAACAATGAATGAATGAATGATGTTAAGAAAAAAATCAAAACAATCTTTTAACAATACCGGGTGATTATCAGACTGACCAGAATTAAAGAACCACATATGTACGCTTATTAGTAACCCTACGACCAATTCGGTTTTTGGTTGATATCTGATGCTGTGAGCTTTACATCAATTTTTTCTTTTAATTTTGTTGTTGTTGCATTGATTATTATCGTTTGAAAGATGAGAAAAACGTCAGTAATAATTTTTATTTATGGAAATTTATTACTTGATTTTGATGAAAATTTGATTATAAAATTTGTGAATGGAGACTTATTTTACACACAACATTTAATTTTATATCCGTATACATCTACGAACCTTTGCCACGTTTAGATATACAGGGACCACCAAGAGTGATCTTGGTATATAGTTTGTTGTTGTTGTAAACAATGACCTGTTTTAAAAATATTTATCACATAATTTATGCACATAAAAAAATACGCGAAACAGAAAGTGAAATAAAAAAATTGGTTGAATACATATTTTATTTTTTATACAAACAAAAAATGTTCTACATCTCTGTGTTCGCTCGTATAATGTTAAATAAATTTAATTTTGGGCGTAGGAGTGTGAGAATTTTGTGTTAGTTAATATAATGTAGACTTTGTGATTTACCGTGGACCAAACATCATGCATGCACCAAGTACACAAATGAAAAATAAAAAGACATTGCTAAAAATAGCTACAGCAACCTAAACTTAAATTAATTTTAAAATGCCAAAATAAGAACAAAAAATAAATCTGTGTTTCTAGAGAATTTCGAATTCGTATTGATTTTAAAAAAATTGTGCATTTGCATATTTAAAAATAACAGCATTTTCTCAATAAATAACACACAAAAACACAAACACACACACATTCACAAAAACAAAAATTTATAAAATTCCAACCTAGCACAAGAAAAATACTGTTAAGATATTGAAATCTTTCAACGACAACAGCAACAACAAACCGACTACAAAAACATACCAAAAATACTCTCACCTCTTTGAGTCTTATAATTTTATTTTTATAAATAAAATAGAAATAATTTTTCGCTTTATCTATTTTCTAAATCTTTAAATTTAACAAAAAAATAAACTCGAAAATATTTAAATTAAATTATTTTTGTTTAATAAATTATTTAATATTTTTATGTGTTTTCGAATCCGGAATGATTTTTACGATTGATAACATGAGACCTTTATGAACATACGGTTGAGATTCTGGGTAAACACGTGGTATATGCGGTATTCTTAAATTTCATTCAATTTAAGAAAATTTGTGTGTAACGTGATACATCCTAATTTATATTTCTAAGCGCGAAAATTCTTAAGAACGTATGAATTTCATTCATGCTTTTATTTATTTTTAGTTTTTTTAACATGATTTTTGTTTTTATCTGATTGTGTTATGCAAATTTGCTGTATACTATATGATCTTTTGTTCCGACCAAGATATTTTTTTGTAGTATAGTGCTCATTCAAAAAAAAAAAAAAATCATTCACTAGGTCACAAAATTTCCGGAATTCAAAAACATCAGATCAATGAAGCCGGAATTTAACGATATATAGACACAAAAAAAGAGCCAATTTTGGCTGCCACAAAATCAGCAAAATGTTATCGTCTGGACACTACTTTATTATAATACCTACATTGTGGTATTTCTTTGTTGTCGTGTTTCCTTTGCAGGCAATTTATATTAAATATAAGAAAACAAAAAAAAAAAATTCTCTTGTGCATGTTATCTTAAAATGAATGAAAATGGTTGATGACTTATAATGATGATAATAAATGTTTATATAAATAAAAGCAAAATAAATTTAATAAATAAGAATATAAATTATAAAATTAAAAGTTATTAGTCATAATTTTATCTGGAATTCATTCCACTTTGATGTTATGTGTCTGCAGCGGCCTGTACGGTTGTTAATTAAATTTGTATCCAGTTTTTGTTGTATCCGAATGATCTATGTGTATTTCCATCATTGATTCGATTTAATCCAAATCATTTCATTTTCAATCTGTTTTTATCTCATCTTCAATTCAATAATCTTGATATCTTGTCGTTTTTGTTAACTCTTTTCTTAATCATGCATACATTATCATATTTAATTAACGGGTGATGAATAAAATCAGTGTGTGTGTGTGGATTAATATTTATATCTTTAAATATGCGAGCACATATTTAAGATCATACAGACAGAGAAGAATGAATATTTTAAAGATACATAAAGATATATTTACAAAATAAAACAAAATAAATACGAAAGATAAACTTTTTGATTGGATAAAATAAAAAAATTCATAAATCAAAGTATTTTTGTGTTTTAAAGACATAATTCTGTGCTGGTTTTTTGTTAACGTTTTTTTTTTTTTGTATTTTATTCGTTGGTTGGTTGGCTTTTGGATATTGAATTGGATAAGAAAAACAAACAAACAAAAATTATTGAAATGAAATAAAAATGAAGATAAAATTTAATAATTTTTTTGTGTTTATACTTAAGAGATTATTTCTTGTACAAATAAAAAAAAGGCTGCAATGTTTGTGGAGCCAATCAAATTGTCTGACATCTCATATTATATTATATATAGAGTAAAGGTATACTATATAGATGCACAGGAAATTGGCAAGCTTGAATAATGCATATATAGGTAAACAGATATAAGCTTCCGTTGCCATTTTTTTGTGAACTCCTTGGTTTTGTAATATAATGTAACCCGTATAAGAGTAAAAGCATTATTTTATCAGGTCCATCTCTTTACTTTTCAGCTTAAAAATTTTGAAATTTCAAACATTTAAACACGGTTTAACACGTATATCTAAAAACTAAAATTTTCTTGTAAACAAACCATGCAAAGTTAGCAATAATAATAAGAAGCCTTTGTGTACCACAAACCAATGGGATTGTAAAATAATCAGAATTTATAATAAATCGGGCTCGGTGCTTTTCGGGCGCAATGTCCCATGAGTTTTGGTCTTATTTTGTCTTTCTCGTATGGGCATTTAGCACACTTTTGGTAACAATGGTGAATTACTCATTACGGCCATTAAAGATCTAAAATCTTTGTTTGATTATTCTTGTCAAAAAGTGACGGTCCAGGATGCAGATCGAGAAGACACACCTGATATTTAAAAATTCCAAAAATTCTTTCGGTATTGAAAAATCTTTGAAAAATTAACATAATTGTTTTGTTTTTCCATCTAGCTTATGTAGCATAATTGGGATTAACCAAGCGTCACGATATTCTGCCCCCTTTACCCATTATTTGACCACCAATAATAATTTCTTCTCATTTGTCGGCCAGTCATCGAACAGAACCCTTCAGTTAACTGGCCAATTTTTGTAACCACCATCAAGTCTTGCAAATTTAAACTTTGGGAGCTTAACATGAACTTGGTTCAATAGAGAATAGTCTGCTAATTTTGTCGTTGTTGTATTTAACGTTTCGAAAGATGCCAAATAATTCTAAGAGTATTGGATGCCAAGCAGATACATGTTCTGGAAAAATTCAAATTTATTATACTTTGGCACTTAACAGTGACATACAAACAAATTGTTTCCGAAGTTTTTAAAATCCTATTTTAATTATATTTATAAATTTAATATTATTTTTATAGGTTTTACTGGGGGTATTCATTTATTTGCTAATTTGGCAACATTTTTCTACCAATTTTTTTTGTAAATGGAAAAAATGGAAAAAATTTTGTGTTTCTTGTTTATAAATTACAAAGCCCCATTTTGGTTGCACGTAAAGAATAATAATTTATAATTAAATATTTTTTTATTTCGTGTAAAGGAGAGAGAATGCAAAATAATGCAATCGTTCCACTAAAATTCACTCAGCCATCAAGCGTAACAATTTGCACATCAATGGCTTCAACTGTCGTTGAACGGCGATGGTGCAGGGCCCTATTGCACCAACTACTTATCACTTTTCACTTATAAAGTTATCAATCACTAGTTTTTTGAAAAGCGTGAGCGATAAGTGAGTGGCAAAGCGAAATAAAAATTACTCACTTTTCATAAAAGCTTATTAAATATTTCCTTATGACAACTGAAAAGTGTTTCTTCAAAAAATATTAACTGAGCAGTTATTCCCAAATAAATTATGCTTTTGATAAATCATTTACTTCATTGTTTTATTCAAAAATGGTACGCGAGGAATCCCAAGAAATAAATTAACGGTTTTGGAGTGATTAAATTTTTCTTTTATTCAAGTGAATTTTATTTAAGTAAATAATGGAAATTATCTCTCACCTTTTGCAACTTTTCGGAAAGTTTCATAATTTCATCAGTGTAGAAATTGTTGTTTATCGGCGAAAAACTTGACCAAGTGATTTTTACAGTATTTTTTTGAAGCCAACTTTAGAGTATCAGGGATTTTGCAGAGATCGAAAGAAATGGTAGTCAGAGGGTTCAAGATCCGGACTATACTGTGGATGCATTAAAAGTTCCCAGCCAAGCTCTCTCAATTTTTGCCGGGTCATCAAATATGTGTGTGATCTGGCGTTGTCATCATAGAAGACAACACCCTAGGAATGGTAGGGAGCAAACCCTCTACATGCTGTTGTATTCGAAAAAGTATCTAGGGCGTAAACACCACAAATTTTTTCCCGGGCTTAGGCAATGTTTTTGCCTTTTTCGTAGTAAAATTGTAAAATATAGCGAATTTTTTCAGAAATTTCATTCATTTTCACACTAATCTAACTTTTGATATGATTGACGAAATACAAAACTATCTGCATAAAAATTGTAGAATAAAATGTCACCTTGCAAACGCACGTCAGTATGACGCAATCTGTAAAAAAAAAATCTGTTTAACAGTAAAACCTGTTAAATTAGTGTTGCTCGATATATGACACCAACCACCATCTAGTGACAAAAATCTCTCACTACGCCGTATTTTAATGTGACCAGTTCTTGTTGATGAAATCAATTCAATCTTGTCGAATAGATTTTAGGTTCTCGAATTTAATTAATTTGTAAATGAACAAAACCATCCTAAATAAAATGATGTGTCAAGGACACATTCAGTAATAGGCTGAAAAAGCGGCCCTAAAATACTACCTTGAGGAACACCCGAAATTTTACTCTTGGTTTTCTATCGGATAAAAACGAATACATAAGCTTTAATGCAGTTGGCGAGAATTGATACCACAGCATCAATTTAAGGGCGTCAAATGCTTTGCTAAAATCAAGAAGCACAAGAAAATCAATTATATTAACCAAAGCAGTTGCTGTATTATGAAGTTCTCGAAAGTGCATTTATAAAGTGGTTATGATTAATGAATGCCAGTATTTGTTTTTTTTTTTAAAATTATTTCAAAGACCTTAGATATTACAGGGATATAAGATATTGGCCATAAATCATTACTAGCTTATGACATTTTTTGTTTTTGCCAATAGCGTAACACGAGCCGTTTTCCTTAATGAATACTGCCTATAGTATGGAAATCCTCCATATATATCTTTCCTTAATGAATACTGCCTATAGTATGGTATGGAAATACTGCCTATAGTAATACTGTCATTTATTATTAATTTTATTCAAGAAATTACTAATGGTAAAATAAGTTTCATGAAGGGAAGCCGAATTTCATCGTCTCGTGATATCATCATCATCATCAACCACACAAAAAGTAAATGAATTGCTATTATGGCCAGAATAAAATTGTACATATAATCCGGCATTGGTAAAGTAACATAAATTTTCGGTATAATTGTAAAGTATATAGGTTGGTATCATCAAAATAGAAAATACAATTTGAATCGTTCTCTTTTCTACCAACTCCAAATTCCTTCAATGATTTCCATAGTCGTTTCATAGTCATCTGCGGTACTCCAAAGTAATAAAAAATCTGCTGATGAATGTTTTAACTATGTTATTCCGGAAGGCTAAAGAATTTGATCAAACAGTTTATCAAAATTCATTTTTGCTCAGTAGTTGAATTAATTAGCGGCAACAATACAATATACTTCTACGGTGTAACTGCACTGATTTTCGATTTTATTACGTCTCATCATTTGATCAGCAGCTAGATTAACGTTATTATTATTAGATAGGGCAGAATTATTATCATTCTGGTCAAGCTTCGATAGTACGCTTCCTTTAATTAGTTTGTAAGATTTGGTTACACTTTGCTAGTTTCTTAGGTAGAAAAAAATCAAGATTAAAGCCATTGGCAGTTTAAAAAACGCATATTTTTCTTTAATATTAGTTCAATATCGTCTTAGGTAATCATAACAAAAAGTGAAGCCTGCACTTTGAATAATAATAATAAGCCATCCCCTTGTACTTAGTTGAAATAAACGATTCCAAATTTTTCAGCTGCATTCAATAGCCGATAAGACTATAACTTATGTCTTATTGATTAGCTTTGACTACCAACTTGTAAATTCACTTCAGAAATTAGCATAATTCGATAATTAATTCTGATTAATTCGATTTAACACTATACACATCCATGATCGAGTATCCGATAAATTTATTCGTACAACCCATATTAGTCGTATATTCTAAATCGATAAAATAAATGTAGACGAAACTAAAATCAAATCAATAATTTAATTTTAAATTCAAATTTTTATTTTTATCCTATACAGTTTTTATTTTTTTATTTTCTTTCAAATATATAAAATTAGAATATTCTTAAAGTTCAATTGAGTACAACAAATTTCTAAACAAAAATCTAAAAATAATATTTTTTGTTAGATTTATTTCTAATGATTAGACAATAATTTGGCTATACGTTTTTTTTTTTGTTTGTATTTTACGGAAGTGTATAAATGGAGTGACGGTCTGCACGCTTCCCACGTACCTCTATGTATTATATTTTATATATGAGATGAGAAAAATGGAAAACCCACATGACACTGTTGTGTTGTTAAATAAAAATTTATATATTTGGTTGAACTGATCCCAATACATCAAGCTTATGTGAGCAGCGAGCGCGCACAGATCACAAGAAAGGATCGCTAAATTTTTTATTGTTATTTTTAATAACAATAATCGTTAATATTATGATTTTATTTCATTTTTTTTTGTTTTGTTTTGTTTAAAACAAAATATTTTATAATTTTTAATTAATTTTGAGTCGGTGCCAAATTCGAAAATTTTATTAAAAAATATTTGGTGCACATGTATTTGTTAAGGAAAATTAATTTTTATTTTTAATTCCGTTATAATTATTTTATAATAAGAGGAATTAGCCAGATCCTCCTGAATGATCAGCTATATAATTTATGATTTGAAAAAAAAAAAAATTAATGAGTTTTTTAAATTGGCCAAATAATTTATAGGCCTATTTGTTTTAAGTATTACATTGCAATATTTTGTAAACGTTTTATATTCGAATAATGGTTACAACACGTTTCAAGCGAACTTGATTTTCGTAGGTCGCGTCACAATCGTTTGATCTTATATACGAATATATATATTATATGTATATATGATGTAGATAATTATATGAAACATCTCTGTTTGACAGCGGTGCCAATGACATGAGAAAATAAATAAAAAAAAAATATAAATCCACGTGGAAGCAAACATTATTTTCCGCATTTTCCATTATCATCATCATTGTTAAATTTATTTATTATTTGTAACACTAAATTTTTTCTTATATACATATATTTATTTATATTCTTGTTTAATGTTTATTTGTTTATTTATATTTCATACATTAAGAGAAATGTTTGTGTAAGAAGAACAAGACACACTTAACAATACACAAAGTGATCTCGTATACTATATACATATTGTTGTACGTTTTTGCTCTTCAAACGAAGCAAAAAACAAAAAAAAATATTTCTTCATTTCCAATTAATATATTTCGTTTTGTTTTGATTTTCGCGTTTTTGTTGTACTTTGTATAGGTGGAGGATCACGAAAAAGAAGAAAAACTGTTTTTTTTTGTTTAAATAATTTGTCTATGACAATCACAGTACCAGAAATCAAGGCGAAAATTTATATTTTCCTTTCATACAGAGATTCTTAATGTGTTTCATCTTTTGAATTATTTGTATCAAAATGAAAATAGATTAAGAGATCAAGTGGAAAATTATTATTGTTATGGATGGTAATATTTTCATAATTTTTTTCCGAGCGAGGACAGCGTTCTGCTGCGAAGGCGGAATAATAAAATTAATTAATTTATGGTGACACAAAATTATAATATAATTAATGGCCAACACAGTAGTGTTCCCCAACAATCGTCCTCGCATTTCCAGTTATCGCAAAGGATTTCTTATTAGCTTAATATAATGCACATTCTTTATTTGGACAAACGATAAAAATCAATTAAAACTCGTTTGTGGCTGTAGTTAATGGCAACGAAACGTATTTTAATGGTGGCGAGACAAAAATGTGATTTATCGCTCGTACCTAACATTTGTTTGATTAGGATTTATGTGCTAAATTTTTTAATATCAAGTTTTTTGCTGGAATCGTATTTAGGTATATTTATATAACGCTATATTTGTTAAATTTTCTATAATATAACAATTTACAATCAATCATCTAATCGTTCAACTCGTATGTTATATAAAGATAATTTTCCGACATATTTTTGTCATAAAAATTCAAGCAACAACTACAAAACGTATAAAATATTGTCTGAATGGCGCCAAATTGAAAGATATGTTCATTAATGAAGAAAATTTTCTCTGTATATTCATTTAACAATAAATTACGAATTATATAAATCAACAAAAGTTTTAAAAATAAATAAAACGAGAATATATAAACACAAAAAACACTTTCTTCTAAACCTAAACATTTACTTTAACTTAATATAACGGTGTAAGTGTAAACCTTTTTCTCGTATATATGGAAATATGAATTAATATTTATTAATTTTCCACCATTTTCTATTTTCACGGTCTGTCTACTCCCATTTTCGTGACGAATATCATAAAAATTATGAATTATTAAAATAAGACATCAACTCATTTTCTTGAAAATTTTCCAATTTTCCAATCCCATGTCTTCATTCATAAATCATAATTTAAAATATTGAGAGACGTAACGAAAAATATTCAAATGGGATGGAAAATTTCAAGAAAATTTATGAGTTTTTTCAATAAATTTTTTTATTTTTGGATATTTTCAAACAAAATGTCGTCAATAAATATGAAAAATAATAATTTTTCTCGGTCTTATGAAATTTTCTATTTTTATATTTAAATTTTTGTGAAGAAAATGGTTATGTGCGCACATAGGAATTTAAAGAATTTTAAATAATTCCCAAAACATTGAATCAAAGTTTTTATTGTTATTAATTTGAAAACATCTGTTGCACATCAAAAATGAAACATGCACAAAATCAATCAATCAAGCGTTTTATTTATATCGTGACGTCAGACAAATAAATTTTGTCACAAAATATAAAAAAAAAGAAAAATGGAAAATGACTTAAAGATGAGATAAACCAAATGTTTTATCCATGGTGTCTGTTAAAATAATTTTTCGATGCTCATTCGTATAAAAATGTGTTGATGGGGACACAAAATTTTCACTCACAGATTATATATAATATCTTGGGTGCGGTGTGAAAAATATCTTAATTCGTGTGGTGATTTTTTTCAATCGTATTAAAATTATTAATATTATTCAATCGTATTATTACTGAACTAAATAAAATTATTGTCAGTTGCCAAATATTTTCCACAACTTTCCACACTTAATAACTTTTTTTTTTAAATTTCAAATTTATCATTATAAAAAAAAAAAAAAATTGTTTTTTGAAAAAATATGTTCGTCGCAATTTTTTATGATTTTTGAGATTAAAGTATTAAGGTTTTTTGAAAAATTGGTATTAGAAAATTCTCGGTGTAGGGCATTTGAAAGTGATAAATTCGGACATGAAAAAATTGTTGCTAAATATAAGATTATTAACTAAAGTATTCTCGAAATGTGAAGTTGAGTTTATTGACCTCGTTAGTAGAGAAATGTATTCGCAAAGACGTTTTCCTCTATTCCATAATTTTCAAAGAAAATTTAAAATTTCAAGCGTTTTTAAATATTTTCAAAATTTTTAACATTTATTTATTGAATTTTGAAAGCCCTAAGAAGTTGAATATATCTTGCTCCACTTAAAAAATCGATTTAAAATAATTAAAATTTGAAGTTACAAGTGGTTTTGTCCCAGTTCCATCGAAAATTTTAATTCCGAAAAAATTGCATAAATTCAATTTTTGATAAACTTCATCGATAACGAATTTTTAAAACAATTACTTACAAGATTGACAAATTCCCACGTAATTCTAATATTTTAATTTAAGGTTATACTATTTAATGATCGTCTGATCGCTGTAATAAATTTGATCAACCGTATAGTTCAACAAGTTTAATCCACACCGTCTTAATTACCACTTAGCCCACCTACATAATATGTAATCCAGTTTCGTGACAGTTAATTTCTTTGCGCCGCACGTCTAAAAATAACAATTTTGCCAAACAAAAATAGAAAACAATAGATGATCATTATTTTTAAACATTTTTCTTAAATTGTTTGAACTTTTCTCTTAGTTTGTTTTGAAAGATGTAAGAATTTTTTTAATTAATTAAAATTTAAAATTATTATTATTACTTTAATAACTACATATTATAATTACGGTAATATGTTTGCTGAAATGTGTATATACAATACAACATACACTTATTGTTATGGTGGTCTTATAGTGGCAAAATATTATATGCACGTAATTAAATTAAGTTGACAATTAATGTCACAGTTTAATTAGCATTACGTAAATCCATAATTTTATTATAGACAGTGCATGTATGACAGTGCCCTCCATTTTCTTTGTACACAAATGTTATGTAAAAAACGAAATAAATTCCCATACGATATAATAAAATCGATCGTTTATATATAAAGAAGAAACTCCAACATAACTCTTTTAAATAAACGGTGATTGTTGTCGGCGCGGCCTATTCACAATATAATATAATATTAAACAATATAAAAATTTTAATAAATTTTTGAATTAATTTAACAAAAATAAAATAACAATATAAATTTAAAACAAAAAAGAAAACGTAAAATTCTCATAACAAGAAGAAAATAACAAAAATCCATACCACGAAATACTGTGCTGCGCGAGTATTTTATGCAGAAAGCAAAAAAATCTGAAATTTATGTTACATTTCAAAAGGGGAACAACAACAAAATGAAAATTACAAAGAAAAACATAATTTTCAAAAAATTCATATTAAATTAAGTTTAAGCCGCATTTTATGCAATTAACGATATGATGTTGTACTTAAATATTTTGAAGGTCGATTTTTCCAAAAAAAAAAAACTTTGAAAAATTTCCCGACCGCAAGTCTCATTTATAATATGAAGACGGTAAAAATATAACGATAAATTCATTAGAAATTATAACCTTTGGCTGTTCCTGTCAAAAAATTAAAAATTATTAGAAAACATTGATGCTAACAGGTGCAACAATATATCTACTCTTCTTATACAATTTATAATTTCACTCGAATAAATTAAACCGTAATAGTTAAAAAAAAAAAAAAATAAATAAATAAAATAAAAAGAAAACGCTAAGATGATGAAGAAACAACACATCTCTAATATAGTAGATTAACAGAGAATAGAGCCGAGCGATATGAATTTTTTGGAAAAAATAAATAAATTAGAGTGGATTCTAAATTTAACAGAATTTTAAAATATTTTCATTTCTTCTTCTTAATGATTATCCTCCACAGAAAACGTTTTACACAAAAAAAAAATATTCATCTTAATTTTTTGATTGGATACAATCGTGTAGGTGGTTTGAAGGCATCATAATTTGAAATATATATATTTTTTTATTAATAATAGTTTGTATTAATAAAGTTGACGGCTTCATAATTTTTCCGAGTATTTTAATTTGTCAAGATGGTGAAATAAAATTGAGATTTGAGTGGATTATTTTAAATATCCGTTGCTCGGAAAAAAGTATTTTTTTGACTCGTTTACATCTACGAATTTGATGAAGATACTTTGTACGTGGTTTCGAAATTCGGCCCCCTCTCCCCGAGCAGTATCCCACTTTTAAACTTATGCTAATTACCATGAAATTAATTTTAACAATACTAGCTGTGGAACTACAGAAAGTGATTCAGCAAAATGTGGCCAATTATCTGATATATTAAAGGCAATTTATGAAATATGGCTTTCAAGTGGGGCCAGATATTAATCAAAACAAATGGATAACCAAGATAAATGAGTTAACAGGTGCCAACAATAAAATGAGTGCCGAACTAAATAATTTATTTAGTTAGCGAGTAGAATCGAACTTGGTTGGGCCACTGCATGGTACCAAATTAAGGTTTTGGGTCAATTTCTCAGCAATATTAATTCCACGTGGTACAATGATTTTAGGTAATAAATTCAGCTGTTTTCTCGTTGTAATATTAAACGGACTGGCAATTAAAAAGGTTGATATTTTTAATAGCAGATAGGTAAGAATGTTTCTATTTGGAGTTTTCAATATAGTAAATTTTTGGATAACACAGCAATGTTAAAGGGTCGCGACCGATCGTGGATATATCTATTGATATATCCACACCTTTGTAAGTAACGCTTTGAGTCCATTGATTGGTGTACTGATTGATTGATCTTTCGAAACTTCAGGTCTCCCAATCCCTGTTCGAAGCCATAGTTTGTTATTGTTTCATATTTATTAAATATAATTTGGACTTTTTCCTCATTTTTTGAACCTGAAACCTATCCGACAAAATACAATTAAATGATGAAAGTATTTCCTTATGCTTTAATAATCGTTGTTGTATTTGTATCGACACTACATCTAAAAATAGTATACAAATATATATTTTAAAGTATTCCTCAAGGGATCGTGTACTATGTCACAACGCTGTGCAGTTCGACGCGGAATGGTAAGTCCACTTCAAATACTCTTTGGAAATAAAAGCCACTTGATTAAAAATATGTCGGAAACTTTTATCGACAACAAGGCGCATTGGACAGTTGACGCTTCGGGTTATTCAAAAAATATATACAGCTCTATACTTGCTTATGTGTTGAATCTATTAAAACGAAAACAGCTTAAAAAAAATGGCAATTGCCAATCAATTTTCCGATCGTTAAATGGCGACTTTGTGGTATTCAGCTTCCTTGTGTTTATGTGGCATTCTGAAGTGCAGGATTAATGTTGTTTCAGTGTAATTTGTCACATTAAAGTATGCTGAGGTATAAATGCAAGTGTAGGATACTTACGTTGCTAGTATACTAGTATGGTTTAAACTGTTCTTTCTCACTTTTTTAATCACTTCACAGTTCAATCACTAGAATTGCAATTATATAATACACTAACTATATCAAAGAGAAAAATGCAAAATTCGATAGTTAGCCATATTCCAGAACTTTATCTGAAAAGCATTTTAGTGTAACGAAATCCCGATTTTGAAAATCCCATGGGTGTACTATGAAACCCCAATTCAAAATTAAAATTTTCCATCACCAGAAATTTTAGAAAAATATATCTTTCAAAACCAGGATTTTAAAAACCGGGACTTTGAAAACCGGAATTTTGAATACCGGGATTTTGGAAACTCGGATTTTGAATTTTGCATTTTTTAAACCGGGATTTCGTAGTAGATCTCCAATTTCTATCGTACATGTTGAATTCCATCAAAATCCGATACGAAATGGCCAAGTTCCTTCTTAACTGGCCATATTCCAGAACTTTATCTGAACATCATTTTAGAATCCCATTTCTATTATATGTACATGCTGAATTTCATCAAAATCAGATAAGAAATCCTTCCTGATTGGCCATATTCCAGAACTTTATCTGAAAATCATTTTAGAATCCCATTTCTGGGTGTGTAACGAAATCCCGGTTTTTGAAAATCCCGGTTTCTAAAATCCCGGTTCTGCAAAAATAAAAAATCCCGGTTTTTCAGAAAACCCCGATTTTTATTTTATGGGTGTTACTATGAAAACCCGTTTCAAAATTAAAATTTTCCTTCACCAGAAATTTTAGAAAAATATATTTTCATTACCAGGATTTTAAAAACCGGGCCTTTTAAAACCGTGATTTTGAAAACCGGATTTTGGAAACTCGGATTTTGAATTCTGAATTTTGAAAACCGGGATTTCATAGTAGACCCCCAATTTCTATCGTGCATGCTGAATTACATCAAAATCCGATAAGAAATGGCCATGTTCCTTCTTAATTGGCCATATTTCAGAACATTATCTGAACATCATTTTAGAATCCCATTTCTATCTTACATGCTGAATTTCATCAATATCGGTTAAAATATGTTGCCCCTTCATTTCTCGCACTTAAGGCTTGTCTCTTATTCTGCGTTTCTTGTAACCGTTTCCCCTTAAATGTAGCCAAAGTAGACGAATTACGATATTCAAGGCGCAGTATTTGTGCCTTTTATTATATTGTACATTATAGTAGTTTACTTGTTTTCTGTACTAAAATTGTTTAACAAGCAGTAAATGTATTAAATGCTTTCACTTTGATTTGCGTTTCGTTTTTCATTTCAAAAATTTCAAACAGATACGTCGCTAAAGAAGTTTTACTTCTTTAGCGCTTCTTACTTCTCTCAAAAAGTACTATCAACTTGCTATGAATGCACCAACCAAATCCACGTTTTAAAACAATTACGAAGCCGCTCTGCATAATTTTCTTGGGGCAACGAAATAAGGTCGCAGCAATTTATATATAAAGGACTAGAATTAGGCTAGGAGAAAATATGTAATTGAAATTAAACTCTGAAATTCGGATTCTGATGTTTTGCGGTTTATTCCACGTTCGGATTCTGAGGTTTCGCCACTTATTTTGCGGTTTATTATTGCGCCTTTTTCACGATTTTTAAAATTTTGTCGAACGTGCCCTTACCCTTTTTATTTTAATAACAAATTTGTTTTTCGGAAACCATGGTTCTGAAAGTTAGTCACATTTTTTTATGTTTACATACACTCTTTCAGTACAATTGTACTTTTCGTTAATTTATGTAAAATGCTTCATACCGGTGAGACGTCAACTATCGCAATCAAAATACAATTGCTGAGACTTTTCAATTGCAATGCCAAAATTGAATTTCTTTTATAAGAAGAGCAAATAAAGAATTTTAGTTTATTAGTTGCTAATTCATAATGTCATTTGAAGGATTAAATTTATTAATTGACTTTTGTTAGGTTTTTATGATGTTAATTATTAAAGAGTACAAATCAAAGAGTAAAGTTACAATACGGAGAGATTTCAGGTAGTTTTGCGTTCTCCAATAAATTGTCTTGCTAGGTTAATTTAATTTGATATATAATAGAAGAGTTTAGAGCGATTTTGAGTTTCAGCACTTGTCCACAAGGAAAGATGCTATCAAGCTTATTTTGATATTCTCCTACGTGGCGACGTTGGGTGTTTTTGAATACAAACAAATTAAATGATATGCAAATCTATTTTAATTTAAAAATCATTTTAGATTACATAACTTTTAGTTAATGGAGATTCGTGAACAATTTTTTTATTATTTATGACACAAACAAAAAATATTTTATATGATCGTCACTTTAACATAAAAAAAAAACAAATTTATAAAATATAAAATGCAAATGATAAATTCGTGCGCTGTCCTGCCCACCCACCATTCCAATAAAAATCACAATCTTTTTGATATTAAAATTTTGACAAATGTTTTTAAAATAAAAAAAAACATTAATTTTACATTTATTTGAAGTTTCAAATATTGAAGTTTTAAATATTTTATATTTAATATATATAAATTAATTAGAGAGATGTGTTAAAATAAAATCGTCCAGATGTGATCATAAATTAAATTATAATTTATATACATATATATGTATGTTAATTATTTTATTGAATTTTTTTTTTTTTGTAAAGTGAATTTCACAAATGGATTTTATTTTATAGTTTTTAAATGTTATATTCAGTACGCGATTTGTCCAAATTTGTGGGATTTTTTTTTTTTGATGCACGAATTTTTAGTGCAAATATAATAAAATAACCATTGTCGACTCGATGATAAATTAAATTTACAATAATCGTGTTATTATCGTTATTATTGATACATACAAAGAAAAAACTGAAATAATTTATTGAAAGAAAGTTGCATGATTCTATTTTAAAATTAAACCAATGAAATGAACCACAAATTTTAATATAAATTTAGATTAAGCTGCTTGAATTCATATTTTTTTTCGTGTGTTTTATAGAACTGGAAATTTATTCAAGAAGCGTGTGAATTTGATTTGCGTTTGTCTAAAATGAAAGGTCATTTTCAAAATGGAAATCGCATGATTTACAAATCATTTCGATTGTACGAAATGAATTATTTAAATTATTTGTGGTTGATTTCTGTTTTGTGTTAATGAAACACGGGAGATTTATGTGTATTTAGGGTGAAAATACACTAAAAATGTCATCTGATTAGCATGTACAAATTTACCAATCCCGTCAATCAATAAATTAAACTGCAAAAGTTACAACAGCATTCTTTGTCGATTTTATATAGTAATCTTCAACCATTTTTTTTTTTATTCAATATTTATTATTGAACCGTCATAATCTTCATCTTAACATTTGTAATGAAGAAAATATAATAATAATTTTTCTTCATTATTATTGAGCAAAACATTTATACATATTTACAAAGCAGACTATGACGATGATGATGATGATGATGGTGATGCTAAGGGCGGACCATACGCTTACATACAAACATAGTTACATGAGAGATACAATTTTCCGTTTACAATAATTTTAAAAAATAATAAAAAGACAAAGAAAATAAATAAACATCAAGAAATCGTGAATATCCAATTTTTTTTATTCATCTTATTCAGATCTTCTGTTCTTTTTGGTTCAAATTCTATGTAAGATGTTATTCATTCGTTCTTGTAATAATAATTTATTATTCTATAATTTTGTGTTTTCTTTATGCATTATATGATTATGATCAAGAAAAATGATGATAAATAAGAATATAACTCAAAGAATTGTTGTTTGTGTTTCTAGATCAAAAGGGGTAAGACAGAGGAGCAGCTATGCATATATGTAAACAGCATGAGACTCGAAAAAATATATATTTTTTCGTCTTAAGAAAAAGGTATATAAGACACAAAAAAAAAAATCTAAAATTATGATAATCATATTTTTGTTACGCTCGCGGTATCCAATCGAATAGAACACATTCGGTTTTTGTCTTTTGTATTATACTGAAATGCTCATAATTCATAATTTTATGGGAGTGGCTACATACAATGTTGTCGTTCATTTTTAGACTATTTTAATTTTGTCGAGCATCTAATAAAATAATACTAACCTATTCAACATGATAAACATTACGTAATCGTGCACAACACATTAAATTGGAAAATTCTTCGACGAAAAACCAAAATACAAAAATATATTTTGGTATCAACACAATAAGGCGAACTCGATTTACTTTATTTCTAAATTACACATCAATTAGAAATTAAATCCTAAAATAAGTTGCGTAAAGTATTTCTCGGTTTGAATCATCAGTTGAAATTTTTAAAATTAAAAAAAGTCAAATCGACTATAATAATCACGCATACTTTCGATCCGTAAATAATTTCAATAAATTTATCAATCAATCAAAATCACATTTCACACTCGTATTTTTATTTATTTTTTTTTATATATCTGCAAATCCGAAAATATCTTAAATAGTTGTAATTTTATGTTACACTCTAGTGTAAATTTCACTCTTAATTTAAAAACAATTTATTTTAATTTTGTGAAATTTTTTCATTTTGCCAATTAAGAAAAATTTTAAATATTTTATTTTTCAGAGACATAAAGAAAACAACAAACACCGTGGTGGTGGCCGCATAAAAAATAAAATAAAATATTTTGTTATAAATTTGACATAATTTTTATTCGTCTTTTAATAAGAAAAAATTAGTGGCGCCTCAATTACATTTTCAGACAAATACTTTAGGTACGTGCGTACATATGCATGTATGTCCTTTTAAGTACTCCGTCCCAATCCTAACAAATTTTTAGTCTTTCCTAAGAGTTTTATCATTTTATATTACCCTGCAAATATGATTTCGTAAAAGGTTCAGTTTTTTGACACACGGTGTTATTCGGTTGGCTTAGGGGCGGATAAATTGCCCGTAAATTTCGTGAAGGGACAAATTTGATACCGGTTTCATTTATATAACAAAATTCTAATTGTATATTAAATACACCCGTTCGTCGCTCTATTTCCAAGATTCTTGATTTACAATATTTTTGGTTTTACGGGGTGAAAAAATGCGGCATTATTTTGATTTAGAAGGCAAATTTTTGGTTTAACTCGTATTTTAACTATTTTTAACACACCGCCTTTTGGCCCGATGTGATTCCAACGAATCTAACATTCCTTCAGTAGACTTTTGAAAACGTACAAATTACTATTCTTCCAATTCAGATCGCTGGTAAAGATTTAATGGCTTCGAGAAAACATTAGAAACATTATTTTCTTGTTTTCAATAATTTAGCAATACACTACAATTTTCGCAGAAATTAATTTTTAAGCATTATGGTAAAAAACGCTGAATGGTTTCGGTTTGCCGTCCGTTCGTGTTCATAATAACTTAGGAACAAATCGATATATCAACTAAACTTCTATACTAAGGCTGGAAACTCAACCAATTAGCCAAAACGTTTTTTTTGGACTTAAAGCCCCTTCCGGCCAAAAGCCCATTCTTATTGGACAAAACAGTTTTTTTTGGAATACAAAGCACCTTTACTAACTTGGTGTGATTCATTTGGAGTTTAAACCTTCCAGCAATCCAAGGGGAACTCTATGCATGGGGTGTTATGAAATATGAAGGATATTGTTGACCTTTTTAAAACCTCTCTAAAATTGGTATTAGTAAAAAATTTATTGAAGTTAAATATTTTTATGTACGGTAGAAAGAATGAGAAATTGTGTGACGAAATAAATCAATATACAAAGCGTTTTTCCTTGACAAATCTGCAACAACAGTTGCATTGAATAAACCCGCACAGGAACTAAATAAATCAAAGAAAACATTTGATTTATTTAAATCTTAATCGAATTGTTTGTAAAAATACCGACCACTGGATGTATTTTCATAAAAAATTTATTCCGAATGGTTTGACAATTTTTTAAAATGAATTAAATTCTTGCCTGTTTCCTTGGAAGCCCTCGGTCGAAATGGTACATTATAAAGTAACATAAGGTACACAGACCAGGGTAATAACCGATTTTTTGTATTTTTAAATTTGTATCTAATGTATTTACACCTAACCCTCATGTAACACGATGATTTGGTTCCATGAAAATACCGTGCTAACCAAAACCGTGTTATCTGAGACTTCTAGCAAATTAATAGATTAAGTTTCAAAAAAAAATTTTCTTCTCAAAAACTCTGTGTCAATTATAAACGATTCCAAATCCCTTATAAATTTCAATCCATTCTCTAATGTCTAATATGTACTAGAGCAAATGGAGCGAGCTACATACAAATTGTGAGAGACTCGAGCTCAAGCATTTCACTTTAAAAAGTTCGATTTTTTTTATTATGTTTTACGTTTAATTAAGACGTTAGGATGCTCTTACAGTATTTTGATGTTTTATACTTAAGCGCTCTACACAATATTTGATACATTTCAACTACCTAATGCTATCATGCAGAGCTTCGGTGAGATTTAGCGAAAGTTGAAATTTATAAAAAAAAATTTGTTTGCGATATCTCCAGAAGGAGAAATATTTGGCTGCCATCAACACGAGTATGGTTGTAAAAAATGTTTTAACACAATTTTCTTTAAAAAAGACTTACAATGTTATAAAAGTTTCATTAAACAAATGGCGTTCTTATCTTTTATCGGTCGACGTGTTGAAATTCGGCCAACAAAATATAAAAATGTATTTTCTTTAATAAAAATTTTGTAATTTTAACAAATTTTTTAAATACTCGTAGATGCCTTTCATAAATTCGAAGTTATGAAAAATTAGAAATGTCGCCGTAAGAGATAGGCAGTTTTATTGTTTCAAATTAATAAATATTAACTGACAAGTTAACACTGGTAGTACAGTTTGGTTTAATCGAACTAATTTAAATACGAGCAAGCTTTTTAATAAAACGTTTAAAATTCGTTAAATGGGTTTCTAAATATGATTTCAGAATTTTTCTATAGCCTGCATTTCTGGTCGGAAGCTTCTTTGCCTTTTATCGGCACGCAAATTTAACCGCAAGAATTTTTATTTTATTTTCAACTGTACTAAACTAAGGTTCAGACATTTTTATACGAAATATCTTCTTTACGTCAACAGCTCTATGATTTGCAGGAGTTTCGAATAACGAATTTATAAACATGTTCCCTTTACGAATTGTAAGTTAAATTTATAATTTTTGCGCAAATACCAGTACAAATCCAACCCTATCATTGAAAAAAGTATTGTTATGTTGTCTAAACTAAGGTGGGTAGAGCTCAGATTCTCTTTTTTTCTTCAATCCGCCACTGGCAGGTTGCTAAAAAATTAAATTTTCAATCTTTATTATCACAATTTCATTCAGTTTGAGATTTTTACATTCAAATCAATGAAATATGCTGCTTAAGCTTCTTAATTAATTCTCATTTGGAATTGGTTGATAATTTAACGTGTCGCCCTTGGTGGTAGAGCAAGTAGAGGTTGGTTTGGCAAATTGAGGGTTTCGGGTTTGATTCCCATCGGTTGTAAGAATATATTTAGTATTACTGCCTTTTCCTTCAAAGGACATTGAATTTACTGGAAGAGTAACATTAAATAAAATGGTTACCAGATCATCTTCTGATTAAAATGTCACAATGCTTGTTTTGGCGGCTAATAGATGTATGACGATTGTGTCTTCATTGTGCATTGTTGGAACTTTGAGAAATTAATTCGTTTTGACACCACATTCCAAAACCAACTGCTTTGATGGATCAAATACGACACAAGTTCTCTAATGATAATGACCAAATTCTTCATACTCTTTCATAAATTTAACGTACAAGTCTCAAAATGTATTATCACGCTGTCTTGTTACAAGACTCGTATAATCGTTTTAGAAAATAATTCTTCATACTTTTGTTGGTTATCAGATAATTATGTTTTTTTGCTACTGATTCTACTTCTTAAATTAACGCAAGCGAAACTTCCTGCCAAATTTATTTAAATGAAATATTTTGCCTTCAGTTATGCCGTAGTATATTTTCGCACTACACAGAACCTCAACTGAACCCTTTCGATTGACCTTCTTATCTGCCGTCATTGACTGGTTTTTCTTAATTGCATTGTTCAACTTCTGCTAAGTTGTTCTGCTAAGACAAGATCAGTGTTTGTTTTGTCTTTTTTAACCGCCACAACCATACCGTTCTGTCCTTTTCCCTGGCAAATGAGACAACATTGCTTTAAAACAAATATTGAAACTTATAATCCGAATTGTTTAAATTAGGGAATGATCTTTTAATTTTAATTTAACTAAAAACTTTATTTCTCATCAATGTTATCTATTTCGTTAGGAGTAGATGTTGAAATATTTCAGAGGCCATGACACTTTAATGATTTGGTCGCGGTATCTATAAAACGCTTTAACTGCCTCTCAGAACAGGTATTTTTAATGCAAATTTTTTGCTGTTTTGTAAATTCGTCAACAACTTACCTTTAAAGTAACGAATAAATATTCGCCAAAAAATTGACTAGATTTACCTAGATCTTCTCATATTTGCTGGAGTCAAGGATTTTTTGAACTATTATAGGATGAGTTGTCAATTGCAATGAGTGAAAATCTGTTGACAGTGATTTTTGTTGCCAACAACATTGTGGAATTAAGGTCAATTTAAACTACGCACTCCGAAATCCAAGTCAAAACTTTATCTAATTGGTCGGTGTTTGTGTTTATGATGTTGAAAATCGCAATAATATTATTCTTTATTTATGAACGTTGCAACCGTTTTATGTGTTTTATGTTTAAGCAATCAACTTTAATATCTCACATGAATAATCTTCTTCCTCTATCCAATTAAATTAACATAAATTCCCTCTTAAAAAACTTTAATTTATTCTTAATCATCATTCTCGACGAAGGAAAGATAAGAAATCCCGCGCCTCTTGTTACCATATTTATTCTCGTAGCGTTAATTTTTAATCAATATACAGCAAAATTTTATATATTTCACAACTAAAACCAAAAAATTAAAATAATAATTTATCAATAAAACAAAATAAAAAATAAAAAATTCGCGAAATAACTTTAAAACATATCAAAATTGTTGCATACAAAATGAATTTTCATGAGAAACATGTCTGTTTTGCTAAATTTAATTTTGTTGTTTTTTCGCTGTGTTTTTGGAGGCTCCACCTTTATTCGATACACCAGAAAAATATTGCGATTTTTTTTTTTTTTTAATATCAAAAATATATATTTTTGCTTTTTTTCTCGTAAATTACGACATTTAAAACAATCCAAACTCGTAACATAACAAAAAAAAAAAAAAAAAATTACCTGGGGGGGTAGACAACTTCAATTGGGATACGTTTTTTTTTGTGTGTGCTATTTAGTAAATTCGCGATGTTATATGCGCTGCCCATCGTTATTTGGTTTTTTTACGTTTTTTGAGTTGTGTGTAGTTGTTTTAATTTTTGTTTATTTTGCTGTCGTCGATATTTACCTTCATAATTTTTTTATTTTTTTCAAAAATAACAAAAAAATTTACAATAATTTTTTGTTAGTTTTGTGTGTCTTGTTAAAAGAATCAGAGAGGACAGAACACAAAAATATAACAACCAAAATAAAAAAAAAAAAAATTCGCGATTTTTAAAAATAAAAAAAAAATAAAAAACACTGTAAAACTACACCGTCCAGTAAATTCCATTGGATTGGGAAAATAATATTATACAAAATACAAAAATATTAAATTAAATAAATAAATAAAAATTTGTGTGCTGTGTTTTCATTGTAATTTCTGGTTATGTTGCGAATCTAAAAGTGCAATGAGTTTGTTATGTTTTTAGGTTTTCTTTTTGATTTTTTTTCGACTTTTTCGGTTTCCGTTTCGTTCAGTTGTCAGATGATTGAAATATTTTTAAGCCTTTCAGAGATGAAAACAATATTTGGTATGGTTTAATAGTGTCGTCCAAAAATGGAAGTGACAGGCGTCGATAAGCGAGCAGAGCTACCTGTTGAGCTACACCCCCTTGTACAATACGCCAATAAAAATATATTTAATCGAACACTGGAGCGAGCATGACATGCGGCAGTTGTATTCAAATTTGTTATAATCTCAATAATCTCAATCTTTTTCCAATATGGAAATAGCAAATGGGGTAGGAATTATACAATAAATACCGTTCTCAATTTATTTGTATACGCTCAAACATATTTTTTCTTATTCTTTTGGTATGAGGTCTTTCCAAAACTACGAAGACTAATATGAAAAAAGTCAAGTTCTGTCAGTCCAGTTATTAACGACAACTTTTGAGAGGAACCTAGCACATTAGCGGTCTTTTTATGACAATTCTCCTATTTGATACCTCTAACAATTTTTTGAAAATCACCTGTGCTATCGCCCACAAATTCTGCAATTGTCTACGATTGCGATATAGCGTTGGTTGAAACCGTTAACAATTGGTTTTGGTTTCCGCAATTATTGTGCCTATACTCGCATTGGGATCGCTCAATTATGATGGCTGATCAAGATTTTTTGAAATATTCTCATGTACAGGTGTACATATATTCCATTATTTAGTAAAGACGATCTACTGTAATCGATCTACTTGACCTTGGCCCCCCGAATAAAAAAAGGTGAGCTAACGATCAAATGTGGTGCGATTTGGAATGGGGAGTCATGTCACCCAAAACGATGAATTGCTAATTGCAACTTAATATGAAGTGAAGGATGTCAAAGTAATTTTTTTGGTGTAGCCACTTGGGTTTCTCAAACGGGACCGGTTTCAAAAGTATGACTGGGAAATCCCGGGATTTCCCGGTTTTCAATTTATTTAGTGTTTGTAGTCTATTAGCTCAAACCCGCATCGGAAAATTAGAGATTCTCAAAAGGAATTCTGGGATCTCGTTTTCTGCATCAAAAGTGTGATCGGGAAATCCCGGGATTTTTCGGCTGTCGATTTATTTAGTTTATAATAAACCTCGATTCAATATACTAATTGGGAGTTGGCCTGCCCCTTATTTCCGATTTTTTTCTTTATTATTTTTTATTATTATTATTTTTATTACAATAATAAAATAATAATAGATGCCTTGTGGACAAAAATCCGGTGACAGGCATTGCTTCCATTAACAAAATTTAAACAACAATATTAAAAATATACCTATTTATGTACAAATACCAATCAATCAGTTATCCAAAGATAAAATAATGTTTTTAATATAATTTGATTTATTTTTATTTTTTTATAAATACTCGTAGCTCTTTAATATAATTGTATTAATGCAACAAAAAATCAAATGACGACACAAAATAAATTTGATACGTCTGGTGTTTCGAATAGCCAATTTCTAACGTAGGATAAGAATTTTTTAGAATGAATGTGACGGCTAATGTGTTCGGGTAAAGCATTAAAAATAGTCGGAGCGATAACAACTATACAGCGTCGGAAGTGCTCATTATTGAATTTAGGAACATTAAAAAGAAAACGGTGATTAGCGCGAAAGTTATATCGAGCATCACCTCTTATTAAATGCTGACCACTACGCTTAAAAAATACTCCTAAAACCTTATATACATACAAATGTTGTAATGGCCAAATATTGATCGACTTGAATAAAGGCTAAGATGATTCCAATCTATTTTTCCTCAAAATTGTTCGCAAAATCATTTTCTGTTGTACATACAATGGTTTTAAAATAGTTGGATAACAGCCACACCAGCAAGACAAACCATATTCCAATTTAGCCATTACCAATGCATGAAACGACATTTTCAAAACAGAAAGTAAAAAATACGTGAGGCAGACGCCATGTAACTTTTTAACTTGGATGCATGAGTTTTAAGGTTAGTATCCAAATGAATTCCAAGATACTTAAAAGAGTTGACTAGCTCAATATTCAAATAGTCTGTATGATAACTAACAGAAGTGCATTTGGAAGCCCTATGATATGTTACTTGGGAATGATTAGTAGCAGCTGTAATGCCAAAAATTATATACCACATAAATTTTGTTTTTCCACTTAGTAACAGGTAATGCTTATCAAACCATTTATGTAAGACCTTAAGGTCAGAATTAGCCATAGAAGTCACGTCATTGACAGATTCAGTAGAATAAGCTAAAACTAAAACATCCGCAAACCCAGTACTGTGACCATTCAAATTAAGTTTGAAAATAGAATTCGTATAAATTAGAAACAACAAAGGACCTAGCACTGATCCTTGCGCCACCCCGGGTGGCAGAATTTAGACAGAAATGTCTAATTCATTTCTAAGCAGAGTACCGCTTATCGGATAAAATATTGCTAATCGTAAATGTTTTAGCGTTTTTTGTTAAAATTTCATTAACAAGGCTCCAATTTTTTTTAACGTCACTTCCATTAATTGAGAAGCGATTCATATAATACATTTCTTTCTCTCTCTTAAGATTTACATTTATTTGTCTGCAAGTACAATCATATATTTCACGTAGATTCATATTATTTGGATGTTTTTTTAACTTTCTGCGAAATTTGTTTCTTTTTTTAATTCGACTGGCAAGTTTATATGAGATCCATGGCTGTAAGAGCCTGACATTTTTCACCCGAGAATAAGTATAACATGCCTTCAAAATTTTCGTAATAATGCTAAAAAGTGTATCAAGAGCCAGAGACGGATCATCTAGTCCAGAACAATCTTCCAGTCTGTCTGCTCAAGGACTTCATTTAACATAACCATATTAAGTTTTTTTTTGACCACAATAAAAATTAGTACGGGATGTCAAAACTGTATCAAATTTGAATAATATCTCGATGAAATGATGATCTGAAATCTTAAGGTCAATTGCAGATGGCTTGAGATATGAAAGATCATTTGATCGAAGACGAGCAAAGAAATGATCGATGCAAGTGGATTATGATGTTGTCACTCTAGTAGGAACATTAACCAATGATTCTAGACCAAAATACGACATAAGAAACATAATATAATCATCGCATTGCGAAGAAAAATCCAGGATATCTATATTAATGTCACCGACAATGAAGAGATTTTTAGGCTTAATATTGCTAATAAAACTGGAAATTTCGTGCAAAAATACGTTTACTGGAGTATCATGTGACCTATAAATACACAAAATCACATAAGTTTCATTCGCCAAACTCCAATCAACCCTAACGATATCACACGAAATTAAATTAGAGGCATTTCTTAGCTAGATCCAAATTCAAACAATTTGGATGTCTCTTATAGAAGTTCATCCATATGAAGCACCTCAAATCAAATTCAGGCCAATTAGGAAGTAATTTTGCTATTTCTAAACCAATTATGGAGAAATTGAAGATACATGATGAAAATATTATTCTAAAATGATTTTTACATAAAGTTCTGGAATATGGCCAGTTAGGAAGAAACTCGGTTATTTCTAATCCGATTTTGATGAAATCCGATAAATAATAAGTTCCTTCCTGATCCACCTGAATTTGACTTGAAAATGTTCTTGATGGATAAACTTCTATGTGGGATATTTAAACTTTCTGCATTCGAATCTAAGGGACAATTGAAAATCATAGATTTTTATGTAATACATTATTCCTATGCTGTTATGTAGTTAAACGAGGTATACAAAAAATCGAAAAATGGTCACACTTTTGTAACAAAAACGTGATCCCGGGATCCCGTTTTGAGAAGCCACAATGGGTATCCAAAGCTTTGGTACCTTATGCCATAGGTGTTATTTCCATTGGTTCCTAACGGTGAGTAGTAAGAGAAAATATTGGCGAACGATGTCAATATGAAGGCGGGAATGGTTGTTAACACCATATGATCCCTTGCCGCCTCTTATAAGTTTGTCAACAAACTCCCGACCAGCCGATGCCCTGGTATTAGTGTTTATGTGTGAACATATTTGTCTGTTGTTTAATATATTTACCTGTTGTTTTCTTAGTTGGAGAGAAAACTTAAATCTTGATTTTTTTTTCTTAGCTGCTGTTGTAGATCTGGAACACCAAAAAATTACAATGAAAGCAAAGAAACAAAAAACTTCCCACAAAGAAAATTGTCGAAGTTCTTAATGCAATTTTTAGTTGACTGATTAAGGGGGAATCAAAACATAAAGAATGCTCTCTCCCTCACTCAACCAACCGAAAAATCGTATTATTACCCTCTCCAATATTTTTGTTGGCCGTTAAAAGTGTGCAGTAACAGCAAGGTGAGGCACGTTTGATTACATGTGTAACTACATGATTTGCTCATATTGCAAAAAAAAAAAATGTTTTCGCATTTACTCACCGAATATCTATGGTATTCAGCCTGGCTGAAAATGTGCCCAGTTGAAAAAACGCAAAAAAATGATTAAGTAGGAAAAAAGGTTTTAATGATTATTTACTGAAACCTGAGTGTACAAGTAGATTCGAAAATAAACGTAAATGAACTCTGGTTTATGTGGCGTGTGCCGATTAGAAGAAGATGATTCACGTATTTCGCTCAGGGATAATTTTTAGTTTGTCCCGAGTGATAAATGTGAATTTGTGTGTGCATTCTGTCAGCTTTCCGGCAGATTAATTAAAATTTCGATAACTTTAATTTTGACGAAAATTGTTTTAATTTTTAGATATTCCTTTAGATATTTAGGTTGTTTTATTATTTAATTTAGGAAAGTACGAGTAGATGATGACTGATGAGAAATATTTTAAATATACCAGTACCTAAATTCTTTACTTACTTGAAGGATTTTCTATTGATTTTTTTAATAATACATGGTAAATAAAAATTAATTGGATTCAATTTGCAATCATGAATTTTAGGAATCATGAAACTTATCTATCTTTCAAATTTCAGAAAATACAAGCAAGGTCGAGAGAACATTAAGATAATTGTGTTAATTATTAAATTCCATATTAATTGATTAATTTATTTTTAGGGTTTTGCAACAGTTTCTGGATGCTATTTGTGATTTCTTGACATTTGCTTACATTCTCCAATAAAGTTTCTTTTAAAATATTTATTTTTCAATGTAGTGTTATGTAGATCTATCTTGAATATCGCGGCCGCCTTGAAAGTCGCCAGATTTCAATTTAATATGACAGACGTTGTTGGTCTCCGCATTTTTCCGCGATTGGTTTGGATCTCCGCTACATGAATCCGATTATCTGTTCCAGCGCAAGTATTCCCTGGACCAGATAATCGAATACTCGTCCTACCTATTTTCCAGTGACTTACGAGAGGGTTCTCCACTTTGACGAGCACCACATCACTGATTTTCAGGTTATCCTTCGTTTTACTCCATTTCATTCGGCCTTGCAACGACGTAAGACTACCTTGATCAACAAGGTCTCCGAATAGCCACCGTGTAGCGCTCCCATCGTTCCGATTTGAGTTCTGTTTTTTATTAAGTTGGTACATCTGTTGTTGATATTCCCTCTAAATCTTAGCGTCATAGCTTGACATTTGCAAAAGTTACGTAGTCAAGAGTACATCTACTCTGTGTGTGTTGTCGATTTTTCCATTTTTTCCTCTCGGCTGCTGAAACGCGTTCCACGTAATGGTTTTTTAACTCGATTGAACAGAAAGAAGTCACAGGGAGCCAAATCAGGTGAATTCGGTGGCTGTTGGATGGTATTTGTTGCATTTTTCGTCAAAAAATTACGAATAATGATGGCACTGTGCGACGGTGCGTTATCATGGTGCAAAATCCACGAGTTTTCTGCCCGCAATTCTGGTCTCTTTCGGCGAATTGCTTCACGCAAACGTCTCATAACGCCCAAATAATACTCTTTGTTTACGGTCTGGCCTTCTGGCAAAAATTCATGATGCACTACACCGTTGTAATCCATGAAAACCGTGAGCATTGCCTTCTTTTTTGACTGAAAACGACGTGTTTTTTTTTGGTGAACGTCATTCACTTGCTTGATGTCTGGATTGCGTGTCGTACTCATAAACCCACGTCTCGTCTCCAATAATGATCCTTTTGATGAATGTGGGATCGGATTCAGCCCCGCAAATCATGTCTAAAATTGTAAATAATCGCCAACACACACAGAGATAGATGTACTCTTGACTACGTAACTTTTGCAAATGTCAAGCTATGACGCTAAGATTTAGAGGGAATATCAATAACAGATGTACCAACTTAACAAAAAAACAGAACTGAAATCGGAACGATGGGAGCGCCACACGGTGGTTATTCCGAGAACTTGTTGATCAAGGTAGTATACTCTTGATGCTATCGCTCCCAGAACATCCCAATGATTTAGTCTATTAAACAGCACCTCGGCCATGTCCGGTTTGGGGTCGGTGGTAATTGGGTGACCATTTAGAAAGTATGCCGGAGTTAGGGAATCGATTTCATCCTCTGCTAATACACACAACGGTCTTGAATTCAGAAGCCCTTCAATTTGGACGAGTAACGTATACAGTTCTTCTTGGGTAAATATCGTGCTCCCAATTACTCTCTCCAAATGTGTCTTCCCGGAATAAGGTGCATGAGGCGGTATAATGTGCCAAACTACCTGATGACTGCTTAACATGGAATAAGTTATAAAATTTCTATTATTTTTAATAAAAATATTTAATTCTTTGATCTTGTTGCATGCTCCACGAAAATTACTTCCATTGTCGAAGAATATGTCTGTTCTAATCCCTCTTCGTGCAAAAAGTCGATACAATGTACCCATAAATGATTCAGTTGTTAAATCCCACACGATCTCTAGATGGCGCTCTAATAAGCAAACTATCGTTTAAGCGTTTAAGCACAATTAAACAAGCAGTTCTTCGGGCACTGCTTCAATTTACCATCATTGAATTTGAAATTGTAAAGCGACTACATTGAAATCGTCTAACTAATTTTTTCATTTTAATTATGGCTTTAGATTCTTCTTCCTATTCTTTACAATATTTTTATACTGAGCTAACATGTTGTGGAGCTTATTATTTGAAAGCGGTATTTCAGCTTCTAAAACATACTTTGGTTTCAATTTTTATTTTTTTAAATGTTATAATCTGCATAGGTAGATTATAAGATTTTAAAAATGAATATTTGATTTGAGCGATGCCGGGTGCCTCAGTTAGTATTTTAAAAAATAACTCAATTTTCCTCAGTCACAACATTTTCTATAGTTAAATGAAATTTGGGTAGCCGCATGGGAACATAATGATGGTGGAATGAAACCTCGCCCTCCGCCCCCAACCGCCGGTGGAAAAAATAGTGGAGACATAAATAAAAAAATTAATTAATTAGGTTCCTCACAGCTTTTTAGCACTTGCGGCTTTAATGGGAAACGCTATATTAGAAGGTTGTGTTATGTTGTACTTTACTAATTTGTCATAAAAAAAATACTAACAAATTTACTAAATATTGACTGCATGAAACCAGTCTTATTGTATGTAAAAAGGTAGTACGGTGAACCCGGCATATTTCGGAAATCTTGCTTAGGCTTGGCCGTACATCTCAATCAATCAATCAATCAATCTTTTTTCAAAAATTACTAAAAAAATTTTCGCCGTCAAGTTTAGAGCAACCAAGAAAAATTTTGTGGCTGGAAACACATCAAAATAATACATTGGTAGGGCAACACAAATAATATTTTGGATCAAATATAGTGAATGCAAAAAAAAATAATCTTGAGTAATAAAATAAAAAAAATCGATATAAAGCATCAAATTTTAATCGACTGAAAGCGTAATGTACTAAGTCAAGGGGCTGTCTGAATGTTTTCTTCTGAATTTTGTGTATTTCAAATATTAATTGTTTTGGTACCGATTTATTGCCTGCCTATTTTTAATAAAAATGTAACAGAAAATCTGAAATTTTTAGGTTAAGACGTTCTGCTTCTATCTCTACGATTGAATAAAAGTTATTCGAATTGTTGTTCGGTATTTTTGTAAGCCTTATATTTTCCCTAATAAATAGTACAGACATATTTTATCATTTGGAAAATGGAACATACATTACGGTTGTTGCAATATTTTGGGGGGGTGAGAGTGACAAAGACTTTTGAATTTTACTATAGCTCGTTAGAAGTGATTACTTTATGTGAAGCTCATTACTCTGTATATCACTTTATTATAACGGTATTGTCGACATTGGCATGTTTGGACAGTTCACAATTGGCGTAGAAGTACAAAATCTGTTCATGAACTAAAATGGCAATGTTAACATACTCGTAAAATTAAAATCGCAATTATAAGCTTGCGTCATTGGCACATATGTGTCCCCTTTATCTCCACACATACCATATGCACATGTTTTAACTCTTCTTCGGAAATTTTCATTCATCTACTTAACATAAATTAATGTTAAACTTTATTGTTATTATCTGTTTCTTTTTCTTTTTTTTTTTTTTTTTGATATTTATATAAAAATTAAAAACAAATTTTTTCTTTAATAATTTTGAAATACCGTACAGAACACGGATTAGCCAGCGAATAATAATTCCTGTTTATATTTTTAACGTAAAGAAATTCCACAAATTTTTCAAATTTGCTGAAATGGCGACACGAAAATATAATAAAATATTTTTTGTTTGATAATTAATCCTCCTCAACCTCAACCGAAGAAAAACATTTATTAAAATCAAAAATTATAATTATTTGTGCGGTTATTTTAAATACAATATAATTTAGTCGAGATGGAGGCGGGTGCGGTTTTGTACGAAAACATAAAAATAATTTTCGTAAATTATGTTTAATATTTTCATTTAAATTATTGGCTGTCCCAAGCCAAATATATATAAAATTTCAGTTATAAACAATTTTATTGTGAATTGGCCCGTATACAATAAGCGAGTAATTACGCAGACATTTATTAATGTGGCCTCGAAAAAAATCTTCACCCTCGATCAATAATCATATTACAAGAGTAAACATGTAATGAAAAATGATTTCTAATTTTTTTCTAATGCAACATCATCTTGCGCATTTATCAAATCTGTAACTTAATCTTTTTGGTATATGTATGTATATGTAGATGCAGTAAATACGAATGGAAAAAATGAAAAATTATGAATATTATTTTTGGTATTTGGGATCACACTTCAAGATAATGATCTTTTGACATTGATTACAACTTTACATATTGCAACAGTAGTACAAGATTGACGTTTGTGTGATATAAGGGGATATAAAATCTATAAATAAATGAAAGTTGTTTGGATGACATCCACGTGAAATTGTGATTAAAAAAAAAAATGTTAATCGATTTAAATCTTACATGATCGCTTGATCATAAGGAACCAAACAAAACTTTATGACGATTTAATAGGTGATTCGAATTTTAAAAAGAAAAATTAATGAGCTTGTGGCTGAGAAACGAACATGTTAATATGTATACCATGATTAAAAAGGATCAAATTTGTTAAGTCCGCGCATCTTTAAACATTTAACAAAAATATGCCGACAATTGGTCGGCAATAAAAATTCAAATGGTCAATAATATATTTCGCACAAAAACATTCACAACACAAAAAAAAAAAAAAAATAAATCGAATTATCTTAAACGAATGCTGATGCACAGTCTTAAAGATTATTTATGCTTTTCATCTAACATACACGTACATAGTTGTTACTGTTTTTGGTTTCAAACTAAATTTTTAAACTAACTAGAAGTAAGAAGAACAATTACATAAAAACATATGTGATATGATTTTACAGATGTAACAACATTATAACAAGAACATTTCTTGTTTTCCATAAAATTTTGTAAAATAAAATTTTGTTCGATATGAAGTCAAACTTGGTTTAGTTATAAAATATTTATAAGCTATGTATATCCAACGGTACACCAATATTCCTTGAAAGCCAAAAAAACAAACAAAAAGAAAAAAAAAATTGGGTTGACACATCAAAAATAATAATAAAAACTTAATAAAATCAAGATCATAAAAATATGTAATCTCGTTTTTATCTCGGCAATACTTTTTATTTTCCAAATTTGATGATCGACATGAATGCTGGCCGTCATAAAATGGTTTTGTCAAATTTTTTTTTTTTATTATTATTAAAATTTTTATTATTTAAATTTTGATATTTATGTTTTGATGATATTTAAATCTTGGGTGACAACTGTGAACGAACCAATAATGTCAAACTGTTTTTTTTTTTTGTTTCTGTTTGCTAAATTTATCATAAGATGATACACCTGTTTGTTCTTTTGTTGTTGTTGAGCCCAATCAACTGTTTATTAGTTTTATAGAATAGATAATCGAAATCAATGTGTCTTCTGCAGAGATCAAACGAAATGATTTATTTGCGCTCTATATGCTTTGTTGAATCAAACGAAATTTATTTCTAGTATTTATTGATTCAACTATTGAATCACGATTAATCTATTCTTGAATGAAATAATAAAATTTAACGACCTTCATGTACAATAAATAACATTAACCATTAATAATTTCCCGAAGAAAAAAAAAAAAAATTATCCACCCACAAAATTTCCAAATCAAAAAGGATACATTTTTAAGCTATTGTTACCTGATTGTCGCGTGCCGTCCATCATTTATTAGTCTTTCATTGTGCACCCTCTCTCTCTGTTTCAGAGTGCAGCTTTCTATTGTATAATTTTATCTATTTTTAGAGCCGAGATGAACGAAAGGTTTGAACCCCTCGTTGACTCCTAATTTTTCATAACATTTTAAAATTATTTTTGTTCTCTTGTAAGTTTTGACAACTGACACGTGAAGGGTGGAAATGTTATTATATTTAAGGTTAAATGTTTGGGTTGTTTGGTATAATGCTTCCGAATTTTAAAAAAATCGGATCCACTCCAATATAATGCTTGTTTAATGATTTATAAATTTTGAATTGATCAGCATGCAACGAACGCGCACACACGACGGTCATTATCATAATTTTTTTTTTTGCGAACATCTATTGTCACTGGTCATTTTGATTGGAAATTTGAGCCATTTATTAATGCACCCCCTTATTATCGATTTTAAAAATTAAATTTTAATGTCATTATTATAAATTTTAATAATAGTTTTTCGACCATGGGTGTTGATATCTTAATATTGGTCATATCCAGATGTTTTAAATTAGATTTCCTATATTTTATTATCGATTGAGGAAATATGAGTACAAAAAAATAATTGTCATAAATTAATGACCTCTCGGTCGGGGGTGTTAATACATATTTTAATTAAATTTATTGTTAGACATTTATTACATTCAAAAATAATATTTAATCCAGCCTTATTTCTAAAATTAACCCCTGAAGTCAAACCACTTAACCATCATTTAGTTATAATTTTAGAATTTTACGTAAACTTGTAAAGAGGATTATCGTATACGACTTAATGAACATCTTATATATAAAATAAGAAATAATTGTCTAAAAATAACTTAAATTCTTACGTCCATTTGTGTTGTAAAAACGCGTCAAAAATTCATCATCTCAAGTATAAAGCGCTAACACGTCTCATTGACACTAATTAATTTGTTATACGGTGTACGGCGTGCGCGCGGCGAAGGGAAATTACGTGAAATTGTTTTATGAAAATGATTTACTTCCGACAATGTTTGATTTCATTAACACCTTCATCATTAATCATTGCGCGTATAGGTATATTATGATGAACAAAAATATTCATCACGGTTGGATATCTTTTTCGTGTTTTTCATTAGTTGATTCATGTATATATTGACTGTGATCTGATAAGTTACAGATGCATTATATACATAAAGCATTATTATGATCTTGCATGTCAAATTATTTAATTAGTGTCGTATATCATGAACCATTTATATAAATATTAAACGGCATTATCGAGAGACCGCTAAAAATTAATAAAATTTCGATCGTAATCATCATAAATTACAAAGGCCTTTGTTTGTGTGTGTGTGTGTTTGTGTTTTTTTATTTATGTGTTACAGTCATTATGTTTGTATAGTCAAAGTGTATACCCACCTAATAGACATAAAAAAAATAAAATAAAATTAATTTAAAAATACGCGCGAAACGTAACTCAAGATTGATATTCAAGAAACTCGTAAAATATGATATTTCATTATTTGTGAAGCAGCCCGTGCGCTATATGTATATGCTGCTGCTTATTCAGCGTCGATCAATTTTAATTCTTTTCAAAAAGCAACATAAACATAAAAATTAAGAAATAAAAATGTACATTATGAATCCCATAAACATCAAAATTTTCTTCAGTTCACATAAAATTAAGTGATCGTATAAAATTATTGAAGATGAAAATGATCTTCATAAATTGTTTTGAGGTTTGTTTTTTTTCTTTAATTTTATTTCGGTTTAATTGCATTGTATTTAACAACGTATTCGAGTATTATTTATATGAGTACTTGTATAACTTTGGATTAACTATTTACCGAAAATGTTATGGTTGAATGTGATAATTTGAGATCAATTTACGCTTTTTTTAAGGTTTTCTTTATACAAATTATATTCGTATATCGTGTGTTTATGTATGAAAAGTATGTTGCCTTGGCATGAAATTTTTAAATTGCCTGAATATATTATAATATGTGCGACGATGTAATTAATGCTCAATCATTTAAGAATTGATGAATTTTTCGGTAAACGGAGGAGAAGGCAATTTAGTAATTGAGCTATTAAATGCCGAAGTGTTTCGCAAAATTTGTGTTCGTATACTTTAGATTCTTGGGTTAATCTAAGGATATATCAACTACTGGACAAATATTGTGACTTCGGATGATTGAGCAACAGTTTTAATCTGATTACTTTGACGACAGGAAAAGTAAGTATGAATTTGCAACCAGCGGTGGTATTGCACTGGTTACTGTTAAAATTTCTATCCCGAATGAGCTCACTATTTGCGATCCATACACACGCGACATTTTTAGTCGTTTCAAAAATTTTTCTTAAGTGAAATAATTGTTTCGGGACACAAATCTGTAGCAAGCCTTCAAAAGTTATGGTATAAATAAGATTGAGACATAAAACTCATGAAACCTCAATTGGCAAACAATATTAGGAAATTCAATTAGGAAATTCAATTCGATCACTGGATTCTGTAAATGAAAGACGATTTTTAGGGACAACAATTTCGATCTTTATTTTCAGCACCTCTTGAATACTAACTGTTTAGAAAATGTTTGGAATAAGTTTGATATGATAATTTTGCCTGATTTACTTGTTTCCAATCAACACTCAAGAAAATATTTGAAAAATGATCTTTCACTCTATACTACTATTTATACCTCTTATTTAGCAAGTCTGAATGCCAAGTCTTCATAGAGCTATATTTACCATACAAGTTTGCGGAAAATCGTACTCCAATATACTCCAAAATACTTATCAATATTTATTTTGAAAGCAAAACATACCCATTTTCTGCAATACTATCAGGTTTACAAAATATTGATCGCCTCCGGGTGGGATTGAACCACCAACCTTTCGGTTAACAGCCGAACGCGCTAGCCAATTGCGCCACAGAGGCTTGATGTTCATCGAACATTATAATTTCATTACATTATTCCAATAAAAACAATTTTATATCTTACGTACGCCTATTTTCCTAACTGAGCTATATTAGTAACGAAATTTGGCAATTCAGATATACATACTAAGTTTGGTAAATTTACAAAAAAAAAAAATCAGCTAAATTGACTTTTTTTTCTAAAGCAATACACTTAGCAATACACAACAACGTAACGGCCGTTTATTACTGACTTTGACGGTTAATCTAAACCTGTCTTCTAAAAACAACCACACTTTCGGTTGCTAAATTGATTTAATGCTGAATTATCGTATTTTCGACTACACTAGGGCTACAAGGAAACGGAATAACGTTTAAAATGTATCAAATATTTCAATGTTTGATTTTGTATTTTGAAGTGTCTTACACCGCATATTCAGAAAGTGAGTGACACGAAATTTTGCCCTTGGTATAAGCATTACCTTTAACTAAAATATATGATGTTTAGGTTGGTCCTTAGGCTTCATTTATACAGACGTTATCAGGCGGTGAGGAAAGCCGCGCCACGAACCTCTGATTTCGGGCGATTTAAATGCTTCAACGACTGTAGCAAGAACGCCTCATCTGATCGGAGCAATTCTGGTTTTAATTTTTGCCTAAAGAAACAGTGACGGTTAATTATTTATAATTGAAAAGTAAATGTGATACACTACTCCAAAAAATTAAACCAACAAACATCCTTTTCAATTTTTTAGTGTTTTTTGAAGAGCTGTATCTGTGTGAAAAACAGTCGGACAGTTCTGGAATATGGCCAACTAGGACGGAACTTGGCAACCGTATGTGATTCAATCCGACATGTACACTAATGCTGTCACCTACTTCTTCTTATTTTTCTTTAAGTGATTACATTTCTAGGCAGACGTACCTATAATAAATATTTCAATATGGATATTCCAGAACTTCATCCAATCCTGTCTTTTATCTAATTTTCTGTGTTCTTATGGGCGAGTATTACAAAAAAATCTCACGATCGTTAAGGCTTAACGACTAACTAATGCAAACTTGTGATCACTTGTGCCTTTAATTGTTTTATAAACCTTTGGTCAATCGGTCCGGAAAAACGGTTGGATATATTAATTAATAAATGAACAGGCCTATTAGGGGTACATTAAACTGTAAAAAAAACAGGAAAAATTAGTCTTCTCAAAAAACCATGAAAATGCATTTTTTTGTGCTTTTGTTAAATTAGTTGTCGAGGATGAAAGAAATTATTTTTCTCAAATAATTATTAAAGGGTATTGTAGGAAATTTACCCAAGTTCTTATATCTGCCCTAAAATTTACTGTGCAATTAGTGGTTGCTGAGATATCGATTCTCAGTAAAAAATTGACGTAGGGGGACTAAATGGAAATTAGATTGAAGCTTAATTAAAAAGCTAACTGACCAATGCATTGGTTTAACATAAAACATATTTTCCCGAGCCCTTAAAAAAAAAATTGAAAAATTTTTATCTCACAAAAATGTTCTGGTAACAATCTCGAAACCACAGGCTTGAAGCTTTAAAACCTTTTTTTCCATCTGTGTACGACCGTTTTTCACAAAGATACAGCTCTTCAAAAAACACTAAAAAAATTGAAAAAAAATGTTTGTTCCTTTAATTTTTTGGAGTACCTGGTGTAAAATCGAAATTATCGTCAACTCATGTAAGAATTTTTACCTAGGAAATAATGAAACTTCAATCATCTCAATTTCTGCACTTTCCTAAGCACGTTATAAAGGGGAAGTAATCGGCTGTACTCGAATATTCGAGTATCGCAAGAAGTTTACGAAAAATTGTTTTTTGTTTCAAATATTGAGCGCGATTTTAAAATTAAGTAGACGAATTATTTAATTCTTACCGATAATTATTAAGAATTATTACAAAGAATTTATAGAACGGACGATACTTCTAGTATTAAACCGCAATTTCAATAATTAACAGCCTCTCTTATCCTGTTATTTGAATGATACAGCTTTAGAAGGCGATACACAGCCCAGCAAAACTATTACCGAGAAAATTGGAGGAGAGGTGGGTCAATTATGCGTCAAAGTGTCAATTATGCGATATTGCATGGGTGATAGTTGAATACTAAATTAAACTATTCTGCCTGGGCCAATTGCTCACGTTACTCTTTTGGATTTATTTAACTATCGTCAAACGCCTACATATAGTACCATGGTCCATTAATCGTTCTAGCCAAATGTCGGTTAACGATTAATCGGAATTTTTTGATACTGATTAATCGATTAAAGTAAACGGCTGTTCTTTTTTTTTTTTATACAAAAATCCAATTTGAATCAAATAAAGTTAGTTTTTCCGGTAACTTTCCAATTTTTGCCTATCTTTTTAATAGAAAAGGAAACAGATTAATCGATTAATTTTAAACGGTCGATTATTCGATTCGAGAATTTTTTTTTGAAATTATCGCTTTATGTAGAATCCAACTCGGCCACAGTGTGCGCCTTCTTTAACTCAATTCGCTGCAGTGATAAATGTCAACATTGTCCAATGTCTCATCAAAATTAGCAATCGTCTTTTAATATGCTAAAAATGACTGAATGAGCTTTTCATCGGCCTAACCGCAAAAACAAAAAAAAAATTATTAAAATTAACTTATCGGCCCTGTAGCCGAATTTCCACTACATAAATTTTTAATTTTGTTATTAAAATTTAAGGGAAATAATAAACAAAACAAAAAATACATTTTCGTTCGTATTTTCCTTTTTAAAAATATGAACATAAGTCAAATTTAATTTAATTTCTTTTTATAGCACAAACATTTTTGTTATAATTTCACTTAAAAATATTTTTTTGTTATTTATTTTAAGTTATAAATCAAAAGGAAAGCAGCTCGCTTCTATATAACTATACATGTATATTGTGTGTTTATATAGAAAGAATGGAAAAACTATTGGGGGATGGATGATGTTGCCTTCGTATATGATGCTACTAATGTTATTACATCATATAAGAGTATATAGTGTGTGGTTTTGGTTTCTGTTCGGTTGGTTTTTTCAAGAAATTTTTCATTCCTTAACTGCCTTTTACCATACGGTAATTATATTTTTATGGTTTTTGTTGTTTTCAATATTTCATTCAAAGCATCTCAAAATAATTTAACATTTATTATATAGCACATCGCTTGTATAAGAAGAGAACACGAATATGTCTTAATATGGTTTTGGAAATGCGTTATATGCTTATTTAAGTGGAAAAATTAATTTTTTTTTTTTATTTATATTTTGGTTTTTGTGTTATGTACTGTGTGGATCGGATTTTCATATTTTATTTTGAAAAGTATTTAAGTTTATAATGAGTTTTTTGGCCTGGATATACGTATAATATTGTTATTAAAATATTAAAAGTAAATTAGGGTAATTTATTTAATGAGTTATTCATCTGTGGTGGTATACGGGTATGAGTATTTTTAAACTGAATTATCGCCTGTATACGCTTACACAAAAGAGAATGCACGTAATTTGCATTATTAAAGGCTGTCTGTTAAAGTTATATTGGTTCCCAAAAAGATTAAAATGGTTGTCACTTTTAAAATTAATTCCTAAAAATCATATAAAAATCGTAATTAAAATTCTCCACCAAAAATTTAATTGGTGAAGACAAGTCAATATAAATTTGTTGAGTGATTAATGGCGATTTATCGTATACAAAAACAATAAAACTAAACCAAACAAAAAAATCAATTTCGGGTCATAAAATTTAATTTAAAGTCTCTTTAATATACGTACATATTATCTATATATATATATATATATATATATATATATAATTATAATGGATAGGTAAAGTAGAAGAAAAATCGTGAGAACATTTTTTTTTATGAGTTATATCACTCAACAAACTACTCATAATCTTATAAACGTTTGGTTTTATTATCAAAATATTTAAATTTTTCTAGTGCCCCCAGAGGGCTATATATTGTATTGGGGAAAATTAATAGCCAAATTTTATTGAGTTTCATGTTATTTGATTGGATTTATGGATTATATTCTGTTAATATGTCTTAGATATATGATTTTAATGTTTTACAATGTAGCAATATTGATACATTTTCAAAATATCATTTTTAACGAAATATTAATTCCCATGCAAAATACTCCGTCAAAACAAAAACCTGCCCTGAATAAAATCGTGCTTATATACTATGTATATACTTCGAGAGTAGACGCCACAACTTCTATAAATTCCAAAATTTACTTATTGTATCATTTTGTGATCAAACCCAAATTTTAGTGACAGTCACGTATAGTAAAATGTCAAATGATAAATTTAAACAAAAGACGCGCCGAAAAGTTACATTCCCAAGCCTCATAATTATTTCATAAATACAATTTATAAAACTTAATATTTTTTCTTTTTCTTTTGGTTGGTTGGAAGACGACGTATTTATATTCCCATAAAATTTTATAGATTTTTAATTTTAAATATTAAATTAAAATTTAGAATTAGAATGTGTATCACGTGATTGAGGTTTTTCGTGTGTTCATGTTTATGTACACTTGATTTCATAATAAAAATTTGACGATTAAAAATTTGGTTATAATTTAATTTAGGTAAAAAATGTGCTTTGCATTATAATACGCATCTCATTATTTAAAATGTCTGGAATATTCCTCCCAAATTTTTAACATAAGTTTTGTTTGTAACGATTACTGTGCATGTAGGCGTAATTAAATACACAAAATACGTTAATTAATTTAATAAAATGATAATAAATATTTATAAGTAATAGACGAGTATATATTCATGTAATTATTTCTTTTGCGGACTCATTAAAAAAGCCCTCAAGGTATACAGCAGAGGAATAGAATCTTTCGGATTTCATTTGTACTGTGTTTACGTTTTCTTCATCCATTTTTACTAAAAATAATTCGTATTATTTTCACTGACGATATTATTATTTTATTAGACATATAATAATAATAATAATAAAATGTTCGAAATATCAGGTTAATTGAAAAGTCGGATAATACGCTAAGTGGTAGGTACATGTAATGCAACCCAATATCGAGAGGTAAAACAACAATAGAAAATGCTTAAGAATAACAAAAAGATGAAACAAAAATTTAATAACAGAAGGTTGAAGCGCAGAATTTATTTTTTAAATTTTTGCCGGAAACATTTTTTATTTTTATTTTTTTTTTTATTTAATTTAATAAACGAAAACAAATTTTTTTTAATTTTAAACATTTTTCGAAGATGATTTGTTTATTGCGCGCACAGTGCAATAATGTAGCGAATGTAATTTGATACTTCTCTAATTAATATCGTCTTGGTTGCCGTTGTTGCCATAAATAATATTTTTTTTTTAATTCCATTCTCGTCATGCTCTCTGGTCATAAGGTGAAATATTTTTATTTTTTATTTTTACATTAATAAACATTCATAGTAAATTATAATCATAATAATAATAAAATAAAATTACAAAAAAATAATTTAAATTAAAGATTTTTTATTATTATATAAAAAATACAATTCGCGATTTTTATGTGTGTATCAAATCGTAAGAACATTCTTATGTATATATTACACCGCATTTAGCTTAAGGGCAACATTGCAGCATTAAAAAAAAATGTTATTATTGCTAATTTCGAAATGTTTAAATTAATTTTTATTATTCATTTTTGAAAAAAAAAAAACAAAAGTAAAATATTATAAGAAATGCATTTTATGATAAATTGTTTTTTATATTCGCGGAACAACTGGCCTAAGATTGGAAACCAAAAGTGACCTACACCAACAGAAAGACTAAAAGAAAAAATATTAAGTTGAAAATAATAAAGAAACCAAAGGCATGTTGAACAATGTAGGCCAACTAATTTCCTGTCCACCTGGTACTTATTAAAAAAGAAGACACTGGTAACCTTGGTTCTTTGTAGCTGACTTTATATTTGAATTTCAAAAACGATATTTAATTGTAACCAGCACAAAGGCCGTTATATCAATCAAAGGTCGTTAAAAAAAACTGAAAGCTTTTACCATTAAAATTAAAGAGGCACACTTTTGGTTTTGCCGTAGTAATTTTCATGGAAATCTTTACTAACTTCGTTCGATATAAGTTTCAGAAATCCTAAAATACAAAGTATTTTTAAATTAGGTTTAGATAGGTCAAACGGATTTTGTAAAATAGCTTTTGAAAACGATGGTAAGTTTCCTCATAAATACCACGATTAATTCGTGACTTCCTAACGTGGCTAGGAAAGATGGCATTCAAATGAATATTATGTATATATGTAATCTATCAAATTTACGTTCAAGTTTTAATAGATTTTCCATAAACCATGAAGGCCTCAGTAGGTTCCTACCGATCGTAAGTCAACAATTGGTTTTATTATGATGTCACTTCTAGTGAAGCGGCGTGGCTCCTTCGGGAGGGTTATCCAATACGTCGCTCCGAATTTAAAGAATTTATAAGATTAATGGAACTTATGGAAATTACAAAATTTTGATACAAAATTTGTGGATTTATGGTGAATTTCAATAAAATTTCAGAATTTATTATTTGTAACGAAACAGTCGTGAGTTTATTAGTTGTATGAAAAATAATTCAGATTTACTATTTTTCTAGGTGTAAACTTCTATGTATAGCAGGAGTGTTCGGTGAAGCAAGAATATCTCCGATCACTCCAATCAATCAATTTACAGATTTAATTTCAGAAATAACAACAACCTAATTTCTATCTACATAATTTGATTTGTTATTAAAATATCTGAATTTGTTTCTTGGAAAATGTTTATAGCGAAGTAACTCTAATAAATTAATAGGAAAAAATCGAAAAAAATCGTCTTAAATCCCAATAGTACAAAAATTTAAGCTTCTAAAAGTTTTCATAGGCCATCAAAATTCCAAAGAGGCCTTAAGTATGATTATTACTCGGTCTTATACCCTAGATATACTGCGATTTAATTTTCGAGATTAGTCGCGGTGTGTCAACCTCGATTTAGCTAATCCCTTTGTTTTTTCATAGAATACTTAACCTAATTTAGCTAAATCCGATTTATTAAACCACAGTCTGCCTAGCGTATTAGGATTAGATAGAGGCAAATTCATTAAATTTTTTCAAATTTATACGGCTGACGATAATATTTCAAGCTATTATTAATATTTTTTTAAATTTCGAAGAAAATGAGGAATTGTGATATATCAAATTGTCAATTTTTGAGTAATGCGGATTTGTCAAATTGTTATACCATAAATGCAAACCAAATATTATGTGTGTTCGAATTTCACAACAGTGATAAAAACATTGTTCGAATACTAACCTGAGGGTAATTATATTTAATTATTGTGATGATCATGATTGTATTGTTCTGAAGCTGTTTAAACTCTTTAAAAGTACATCGGTTAATTTCCGGCGAATTTACGTTTCTCGTCCGTAGTACATTGCTTGACTGAGCAGTTTTTCATGTCAATTTTGTTTTTCCAATATTTTTCCGCTTTGTCTGTTCCTCCCTCTTGAATATTTGGGTGGCTACAAATCCACTAAGGCTGCTATTTTGTGTGTGGACATTTCACCACATCAGTAAAAAATAAAGATACAAAACAATCGGAACGTTCTGCATGTTATTTGTGACAACTAATCTATAGATAATTTTTGTTGTGTTAAATTCTGAATTATTTTGATTAAATATAAAATGAATGAAAGTAATTTCGCAATGCTGAATTTTCTTCCAAACATTGTGGTATTTTTTGATAATTAGAAAGTAAAAGCTAAGGAAGTTTAAGTTAAAGTTACAATTAAAAGTTAAGACCATTTTAAATACTTTTTTGCGATTGCGACAAAATAACCTTTCCGTCTTTAACATAAAACTGTTTGTTCCATCGTTATTTGGGCTGACATATTTCCTGTTCTTCAGTCGGTCTTAATGTACTGAATAAAGCCAAATATAATTTTCGATAGCCAATTTAAATGCACTCGACGTATCCTCAATATTCCTCCAACAAATTATTATTGATTAAATCCCATTTAAATTCAATTAAAAACGAAACATGATATATATCTAACACCTGTTAGTATCAAAATTGTATTATACAAAATCACGATCAAATTGACATGTTGAATGAGTAAACGGAAATTTCATGTTTTATGTACTGTACATGCATATACCAACATAAATACATAGTTATGTTAATTATTCCAAAAAGGAATTTAATTTTATAATAAGACTGCGTGCCGTCATTTTCAAGCTTTTTGTAGACGAATATTTACCGCCTATTAATTACTAAATATGTGGATACTCCAATAATACAACCCTACCACACCAATAGTAAACCCCTTGCCCTCATATACAAAAGCTTGGTGAATAAGCATAAAAGCACAAGCAACAATAAAGAATAAGAAAACCATAAAATGCTGCACACTTGATACAATAAAAATTCATATACGAGAGTGCATCTTCAATTTGAATGTCTTATTGATCGTCTTGCAGTCTTCTTCTTGCAATTCGTGCAAAATATAAACGAAGGATGATGAGGACGTTTTAAGTTTTATTCGTTTACGTTATCGTCTTCGCTTATTCATATAGTTATGGAATGAAAATTTATATCAAATATGGTAATTGAAATTCAATTGTGTCTTATACTTATATATATATGTATGAATTGTATGTTTGATACGAAGTCGCGAGAATGGTGATGTAATTGTATGAAATTATTTTGGTTACCTGCGGAATTTGTGGATTTGTGCTGTTATAACAGCTTAATCAATTATTTTGATATTGTTAAGTCAAGTGTTGTAATTTTAATTTGTACCTCAAACTAAGAAGTAGATCATATTACACTTGGGATATTTCCGTCAACATCAAGCAATTATTAAAATTGTATTTAAACCTTCACAAGTGTGTGTATTTGTGTGTGTTTGTTTAAGATAAATATGGATTTTAATTTTCTGTGCTAAAATTGTCGGTCGATTCATAAGAAAAATAATTTCCAAATCCAGAAGGTATATATGTATAAAGTAGCGCAACCTAACATGTTATCATCAAAAATAAAATGCCGATAAATTAATTAATAATTGCTGTTTGCAGCTGAAATGTTCATAAATCAAATGAATCTCAAACAGCTTCGCGAATACAGTGGTATTTTTCTTATGCTTAAATAATCGCGAGAGCCAAAGAAGAATATGGAGAATAAATATTTGAATTAATTTTATTTCAGTTTTTTTTTTGTATTGTAACTTCACGACACAAGATAGACTTTTCAATAACTTGAATTTGATTTGTTTGACCAAAGCGAAGATACGTTAACACCCGAGATATGGTATTAGTTCATATTTTAAGACGTATTTTGTCGGGTTTGCCAATGTTGTTTTTTGTTTTAATATTTATTTTGGAATGATAAATAAAATTTGCAAAGTGCGCACGATAGTTATTATACGAATGGTATTTACCCACTTGTTTCTTTTTATAATATACAAGATCTTTAGATCATCTTACATCTCTCATCTCATTACTTAATTTTTTGTATTTTTGTCATCCACATTTAATTTAAATACACATTTTTCCCATCAACATTTTATTCTTATTTTGGTAAATTTACAAGATTTTATTTTGTATTTAATTGGGATTTCTGTTGTAATTTTTTGAAGAGGCGGAAGGAGACACCGCAAACTCTTTAAAATTAATTAAATTTATATGCGCAGAGATAATGGAAAATATGACATTCAATAATATTTTATGGAAATTATGCACAATAAATTTGTGGATTTGCTTAATGGAACTCCAAGAGGTTAAATACCTTGGTGAGACATGGACGCGTTTTTCTAAAGTATGGCCCATTCATTGAATCAATTAAATGATAGATTAAAATTCACACAATTTATTCAATTGTTTATAAGTTGCGGTTGTTAACAACTTATAGCGACATAAACATACAAACTCATGTATAGCAGATTAAATTTGAATTTATTAAGATAATCATCATAATAATCATGAAGATGATGATGATTATGTCGAATTAAATGTGTGAGACAAAAAGAAACGCGGTTTCTTTAGTGCTAGTTTATACAGTGAACGAAATAATTATAAACTAACTCAAATACAAATATCAAATTTCAAATTGTGTTCAAACATTCTTTCCTCACGCTTCATATTTTAAATAACATCGATATCTGATCAAAATTCTAACGTAGATTACATATCAGATTAATAGTGTGTCGCATTATACATACCTACATATACAACTATTTTGTAATTATATACACAAAAATAAAATGTTCAAATTTATTTTTTCTTATTTATTTTATTTTAATTTAATTTTATTATTATAAAAATTACATTTTTATTGAAATTTTTAACGTTGAAACGTCTTAAGATTATTTCGATTTTTTTTTTTTTTTAATTTAACACTTTTAACAGTTTTTTATTTTTATAAATTTTTTGATATCTCTCTCTCTCTCTCTCTTGTGGTTTTATTATAATTTTATTTATTATATGATAAATTTAATCATTGACATTGCGCGACAAGCAAAACTTGGGTTGTTGATTTTAGTGTAGAAGAACTAGAAAAGATGATAGATAGAAAAATTTGATAATTTGTAAAATCAATATAAATAAAACTACTTGATTGTTATTATTTATTTGCTAAATTGGATTTTTTTTGTTAGCAGACAAAATATTTGCTGACTTAATTTTCTCGAACAAGCTTGTCATATTTTTTATTTTATTTTCCATTTTATTGAGATTAAAACCAGGACGAGGACAAACTCATTTAAGATATACTTATACAGGTAAAACTGTGCAACATTGAAAGTACCAAAAAGTGTGTTTCAAATACAGTTTTGGGACTCTTCAAAAGGAAGCACTATTTTGTTGATTTAGAGGGCCTTGAGGAAATAGGACATTTAAAGTAAGCTACCTTTAAGGGTAGAGCTAATGGTAGATTTTTAAATTCATAATTTTCATTTTAAAAATGGAAAAATGAAAGTAACTGAAGGTGTGTTAGCCTAACAAAGCCTCTAGCAAAAAAGTAAAGTTACTCTGATATTCCATTTCAAAGTTCAAGGAATAATGTTTGCATGGGATATCTAAAAGTAATAATTTCTTTCAAAAATGTCCGTATCCATACCACGATTTAATTATTTATCCTCCAACTCATTGAAACTCCTTACGTCCCTAGAAACTTTAGTCTGTTGCGTGCTAGACGAGGGCAGGTGGAAAGAAGATGAAGTATTGTCTCTTCCTCCTCTTCGTCGTCGCAACTATGACAATAGTCATGTGATGAGAAATCAAGCCTACATCAAGTCTACTCGCATGCCTGCCTATGACACAGTGGCCCTTAATCATTCCAACAACCGCACGCTGATCTGACTCCGCTGAAGTGAAATCAGCTGTTTGCGTCTCGCCATGTCCAACTTTGGACAGACCTGCCGAGTTTTTACACATGTGATGTTACTTGACCATCTGTCGTTCATCAACTTACTAGCTTCTTCCTAAAGCAGTAGTTTGCATGACGCTAGAGGCAATATCGCAAGAGGCAATATGTTTTTTGTGTATTTCGCTTTTAATAAGTTTTTTTAAAAATTAGAAATACAAATTTTTATTTTATATGTATTTGTTAATTTTGTTTGTTTTTTATTTATTTTATAAGTTTATTTCCTTATAGTGAAATTATTTAGATTTTTGATTTTCAAAATCAATTTCGATATATACTTATATCATCTTCAGTTGACCGCTAATAAAACTTTATTGAAAAAACCATCTTTTCAGGGGTTTCTATGTTCAATTTGAAATTGTTTGGCTTACTTATGAATTCAAAATCAAATCATAAATTTTATTGGTTATTGTATTAAATTTTGAGTTCAACATGAACGTGTTATTTCTGTTTTTGTAAATTAATATTTCTTCCATCCGATCCAAATATGTGTAGATGGCTTGGTAATTGAGGTGTGTATTGATTGATTCGGTCCTAATTTTGCCAATATCCCTTGTCCAAATGATCTTTCAGTTTTCTGTGTATAATTTTCAATAAATCAAGTCTCAAATTGAAGATCATTCCCAAATATATTAATATTAAAATTATGAGTAAATCCAGAGCAGCGATAAGGACAAAGAGTAAAGCAGAATATTTGTGGCTTTCAAATGAGAATAAATTATTGTATACAAAAATCAACAAGCTAACAATGAAAGTATACAATTTACATCTCCAAATTGCAAAAAATTGCCATTACATTTTATATTTGGAATATTTGGAATAAAGCGAAAAATGTTGTAGAACGAAGATTAAAATCCAAAAAAGCAACAATTTTAAAAAAATTAAAAATCCTGAAACAACAAAAGATGAGAACGTCGCCAAACCCAGAGGTCACAACGTCAAACCAACATCCAATTTGATAGCAATGAAACGGATAAACTGTCTAAAGGATTAAAGTACAATATAACTCCGCATCACGACGTAAAAAACAGAAACAGACACCTTTTGAATATCGAAAATTCCATCACGAAAACAAACATTGAAAATCAATCGGATATTAGAGCAATGATAGCGTACAAAATGAGTGATTTTCATGAAGTAGGACGGAACCAAAATTCCAATGAAATCAAAACAGTAAGAAGCATAAAGAAGAAAATAAAGGACAACAATTCGATAGTTACAAAGGAGGATAAAGGAAACACAATTGTCATTATGAACAGAGGCATATACAACAAAAGTCGACGAATTTATAATAAACAAAAATATTCAATAAATCTATAAAAAATGTAATCAACAAATCAAAACACTTAGTAGATAGCAGAGAGATGAGACAGAATAAGATGATCAATCCAACAGCACCGATAATGAGAGGATTACCGAAAATACACAAACCTGAAGTACTAATAAGACTTATAGTTAACTTTGCTTCGGCTCCATCTTACAAAATTGCCAAATTTATTAATAATTGGAAAAACAAAAACGTAAAATTAGAAAATGATCATTCTATAAAAAAAACAACCGAGCTACTCAATAAAATAGAAGGGAAAATTAGCGTCATTCGATGTCGCTACTATGTACTCAAATATACCAGTAGGAGAAACATTGGAGATTACAAGAAGTTTATTAGCCAACCGAGATATAGAAACAGACGTGATGGATAAATCCAACTATTAGAAGAAATTACAAATCAAAATTATTTTAAACACGAAAATAGATTTTACAAACAAACCTGTGGTCTTCCGTTGGGTAGTCCACTATCCGGCACATTAGCTAACATTTATTTAAATTACTTCGAAAATAAATTTATTATGAACAACATAAATAAATCCTACAAAGATATCGTTTACTGGTACAGACACGTAGATGATATCCTGATCATATTTACGGGTACAATCAGGCAACTAAATCAATTTTGTAATTATTTAAACCAATTACACCAAAATATTAAATTTACATTGGAGATTAAAAATAATCAAAATATAAATTTCTTGGATATAATTCTGATTCTCAGCATAATTTCAAAATATTTAGAAAACCAATCCAAACCAGCCGTACGATCCATGAGAAGTCAAACCATCCATACCAACAAAAGAATTGAGCATACAAACACATGATTCAGCGTCTAAATGACATCAATATGTCAGAAATGGATTACAACGATGAATTAAATACAATCAAATTCATTGCGAATATAGACCACTACTTTTCATTTTGATGAAGATGTGCAACCAAAATATGGCAGTGTAGAGTTTAATAAAAAATTCTAGGAAACTTCTTCAAATTTTTTTTTCAAAATTATGGTTACAAAATTGCTTATAAAACTCAAAATTCATTGGAAAAGCCTGAGAATGAGAGAATTATTCAATTTTGGACACCGGAGTTTCATATTGTCCTTCATTTTATTTAGGGCAAACTAGATCATTTGGACAACGGTTTAAGGAACATACAAGGGATATTGGCAAAATTATGACAACCAAATTTCGCTCAACACAACACAATTTCCAAGACATGAACACAAATTGGGAAATTTTACATCGTATGAAGAAAAGTAGCTTATTGGATCGGATGGAAGAAATATTAAATTATCAAAAATAGAAACAACACGTTGGGTAAAACACCTAATAATGGGCCCCCTTAAGCGAATTATTTTTTTTACGGAATAATTATGATTTAGTCAGTTGGCAAATTTTACTGAAGTCGTGTTTTTTATGTTTAGCAAACATTTAAGAATCAGTAACGAGTTTAATATCATAAACATTTTAATGTAAAATATAAAAAAATCACATTAAACGAGAAATATCACTTTTTCCAGTAATGGGCCATATTTGTTCAGTAATGGGCCATACAGTTTTACTGGTAAAGAGCCCCTTTGTATTTTATTTATGAAAACGTAATTATGATCATTTCTAATATGTTACTTTTGTAAAAAAATATAATTTATTCAATTTATTCAATTTATTCATATCTATAATAATAATTACATAATACAATAAAAAATAAAGTTAGGTACATTTAACTTAAATCTAAAATGATTAATTAAGATTTAATAAGGAACTAAAAATCAAATCACTAGTAATGTGTCCAGCACATTTGAAGCATATGCCACATGTTACGTTTACATCATACTCGTCCAAAAACAATTTTCGAACGTGGCATTCATTGGTGACGTCATTAGCCTCATTACTGATTTGTTGAACTTCAGTTGACTGATCATTTTTGGTTATGTTTTGAAATACTTCCCTCAACTTTACAGATTAATTCTTCGATATCACTCTTTTCTTTAATGGTTAAGGCTTTTTACGTAACTTACAATCTATTCTTTCCGTTTTTCGTTTTTGCCTTAGTAACGCTTCTTGATCCCTTTTTTCTTTTTTAATTTTTCTCTCCTTCATTCGATTTTCCTTCTCGGTTTCTGCAACTATTTTTTTATTAAGTTTATTTTCTACGTCTTTCTGGTAAGGTGTTGACGAAATAATAAAGCTGCGATGTTCTGAATTTTTAATTCCCTTGCGCACGGGTGTTTCAGGGACCGCGAGAAAGCTTCGTATTTGAACATTTGTATCATCTAGGATATGCAGCACTGGTATACCGGATAAATTGCAATTTTCTGGACCATTGAACTATAAAATTTCGTCGCAAAAAAATTGGTCGTTATTTGAAAAACGTAGATTAAAACACTATAATATAATTATTTTTACCTCATCAATGAATTCAATAGAATGTATTTCTTGCGATATTGCCTCACGCACATCTGTGGGATTACTTATTATTTCATGATCAAAAGCGTCACCTTCTCCATTTTCGCCGTAGCTTGTATGGATATATGTTTAATGGAGGCACTACAGAACCAGATGCGGAGAAGCTGAACATGACCGTCAAATTTTCCTTGGCTTTGCCTCGATCGATTTCATACACGTTCTTTGAGCCTGTTACAGAATAGGTAACCAATTATTTAAATTCATTTTTCATAAATTAAACTAAACAAATCTTACCTTTAGGAGTAATGACCTTCCCAGTTTTAGGACACATTAAAAAATTGGTTTCATCTCCATTGAATATTCTTGATGGATCTTCAAGAATATTTAAAAAGCTTTTGTCCGTTAGGTAATTTTTGATTTGGTTGAACCAACCACGAATATTTGTCTCGGCTACTTTCGAACTGGCATCGGTTACCGATTCTGGAGTCCGAACTGTAAGATTTGGATGCCGTTTAAGGAAACTCTCGTACCATGAATTTCCCGGACAATTATTCTTAAATGGATTATCCCTGGGTGACGCATCTAAAAATATTTTAACAGCGTTCTGGACACCCTGCTTTCGACGTGGGAATCCTTTCGCGAGATTTGCGCTAAGCCAGTCGACAATATCTGTTTCTTCCTCTATGGTTAGCACTGGTGGTAGCCCATACGAACTTTTTTTTACCCTGTTGTGAATTCTGTTTTGTATTGTAGATCTCGGAATATTATATTTCCGAGAAGCGGCGTGAATCGATAATCCATCAGTTATTTCGGTCAGTGCAGTCTCTATATCTTTGCGGTTATATTTACTAACTTTGGGCATTTTTCTGGAAACAGACATCTTATGAAATAAATAATGCCACTTGCATAAAATATAAAAAAATTCTTTCATTATAATAACATCAAATTTATCCATTAACAAAATATTTAAGTTCAGTTTTAATTAGGGGCTTATAAAAAGAATACATAATTTAACCAGAAACACCATTTATAAGCAAGCCCCTATAGCCCATTACTGATTAATTTGAATATATACAACCAGTTATAAGCCCCTTTATTATTTAATCTAAGCATTATTTTTCTGATATTCAACCTTTAAAATTCCCTTTATTTTTATATTTATTATTAGGAAAACCAATGTTCTAACATTAAAAATTATTAATAAATATTTAAAATGTAAAATAAAAAATCAATTTCTTAAGAAAATCTCTAATACTCACCTAATTTTTGAGTCACTCAAACACACGTCTAATCACATTTCAATGTTTAACACGACTGAAAATCTAAAATTATTTTATATACGCATAATTAAATAAAACAAAAACAGTTTAAATAATATACCAATACAAATAATAAATTTTGTCGCGAAAATTAGTTATTATCATATAAACGCGCTACTGGCCCATTACTGTGTAGGGGGCTTATTATTAGGTCTTTTACCCTTCATGTTGAACTCAAAAATTAATACAACAACCAATAAAATGTATGATTTGATTTTGAATTCATAAGTAAGCAGAACAATTTTTAAAATGAACATAGAAAACCCTGAAATGATAGTTTTTTCAATAAAGTTTTCAATAAAATAAAAATTTGTATTTCTAATTTAAAAAACAAAAACTGTATCCCTTCTGTTTTATGAAATGTGGTTCGTTGTACATCACCGAGCCAGTTCATCGGCTTTAATATTCCCTGTACTAATAAAATGTCCTGGCACCCATATGATATGGATGTTGAACAAATCTGTCATCTCTTAAGAGATGAGAAACAGTTCTGATTTACTTTCGACGTGAGGAGGAGTAATTGAAGCGCTTTAGTAGCAGCCTGACTGTCCGTATATTTGCGAATATTACAAGTCGATTTTCATTATATTTCAACCAGTCCACGACTTCCTTTATCGCAGTTACTTCGAGAGGTTTAACCTAAGTAACTCGCAGAACCCCCCAGCCATATAATTATATAATAAAGGGTAAAACGATTCATTTATGGAGGTTGAGGTATGAAGGCGAATGTACTCCAGTTCCTGTCAAACGATTTTAGTCGTAATATTAGACTAATCGCACAGATATTTTTAATTACAAATGAATATAACCTTTAACTTATACGACAGCCTGAAGTTATTAACATCAAAATACTTTACAACATGTCCACAAATGAATAAATTAACTTAACAACTCCTAATATGTTACCAGTACCACAAAATGTAAACTGTAACATGAGACGAACATATAATATAGACAATTAAAAGTATTCAAGATCTCGACACAATTAAAATCTAACAAAAATCATAAATGTCAAAAACAATTTTTTTGTTTTGTTTTTTGGTAAATAAAACATAAATAAAATTTAATTTTAAAAACGGTATAAGGAAGAAACCCACTAAATGTATTACTATTTAATTGTTATTTAATGATTTGAATTTTAATTGAAGAAGGATTATTACGTAATACATGTAAAACGTATACAGAGATATGATTTGTTGATGATTGAAAAGTGACCACGAAATCCAAACCAAAATAAAAAAAAGCCATAAACTATTAAATTTTAGAAAACCTTCATATCATAAAAAACTTTTAAATACACATTAATTCATAATAATTAATATTATATTATATTATATATGTGTATGTATAGTATAAAACAAAAAAAATAAAATAAATAAAATCTTAAAATAATAAAAAATTAATTTCTTAAAATATAAAAAAAACTTTTTAAAATTAATTTAGAAATAAAAAACTCGTGAGAAAATTTTAAAAACATTTAGTTTTTTTTTTTTTTTTTTGTAATGTTTAAGTGTTTTTCTTGTCATTTCGTGTGTTTTGTGTTTTGTTGTTGTTTTATGTAATTGAAGAATTTTAAATAATTAATAAAAAATTAATTTTTGCTATTTTTAACATGCTACGAGGTGTTCATTCAAAATTATAAGAGATAAACCATTTTTTCTATCGTTTTGAGGTGTTATTGTTACCAAGTACCAACAAAGTATCATATTAATGAGGTTGTACGTGATTTGGTCGTATGTCAAGTGGTCAAATGGCGTCTATTTATAATCGTTTATAATACTACATCAACCTACAACTCGCGTCGTTTAATAACACAATTAAAAAAATGTTTTTTATTATTTTATTTTTGTTTGTTAATGAATTCCGAGAATATCAACAATTCATCATCAAAAACGAAAAAAAAAAAAAAAAAAAAACTTTGATTCGAATAAATATTTTATGATTCTTGAAACACACAAAAAAAAAATCGACATTTATCATAAAATTAAATCATTTTTATAACTTTTAAGATTTAATAAATAATAAAATATTTTATTTGATTTTTTTTTTCCGTTTTTGTGTCTATTTGAGTGTTTTAACTTTTAATTAATCGATAATTTTTATTTTATTTTTGAGAATTATTGTTGATTTGGTTTTTAGATTTTATCTTATTTGGATATCGAATTTTGATTGATTGGGTTCCCATTGTAGTACATAATTTTAATGTGTTTAATATACGTTTACTTACATATACATGTTTCAGTGTCATAAACTTGTCATAAAATTAGAATTCGAAATTTTGCTTCTACGTTTTAGAAACTGGCGATTACAACCGAATAAAATAACAAACTTTTTTGATACTGGATTTTAACCTTTGTCAAGCTGATTAAAAAAACAACATATTTCGACCGGATTAACACAGTTATATCTTCATATAAATTATAATAAAAATTTATAGTTAAAATTATATTTTGAACTTTAAATCTATTTTAATCATTTGTTACAAACATTTTCCAAATCTTGTACATTCGTTTGTCTGAAAATAAAATAACGAAGTATTACAAAGGCACTTGTAACAGTAGACCCGTTTATTAAATATTGTCTTGTTGTATAACTAATAAAACAATTTAGGTCAGATAAAAATATTGAAGCTATCTCTTGGTTGCAAAGGATGGAACTCAATGGCGCACCGATCCATAGAGAAAATTCTGACTATAACCAATATGTAGTAGATTATGTGCATTGCACGGCATAAGAAACGTTGAAACCGATTATGGTTGTTGTAATCTGTGATAATGTTTTGCGAGGACCAAATCAGAAAGGCAAACTTTTCAACAATCAACAGCCAACCATTGTAAAGAACATTAACCACTGGATAGCCTATGGATTGGTAAATGTTTTGAATGAACAATTTAGTTAAGAATTTGGTTAGGAAGTTTATTCGAGGGTTCTGCAAGAAACGTAACAACATACAAAGCAGTTTTGACTAGGTTGTAGGTGGCGCAAAGTTTTAGGGTACCGTAGGTTCTAACAATGTTAATGTTATGTTAATGTTATGTTAATGTTATGTTAATGTTATGTTAATGTTATGTTAATGTTATGTTAATGTTATGTTAATGTTATGTTAATGTTATGTTAATGTTATGTTAATGTTATGTTAATGTTATGTTAATGTTATGTTAATGTTATGTTAATGTTATGTTAATGTTATGTTAATGTTATGTTAATGTTATGTTAATGTTATGTTAATGTTATGTTAATGTTATGTTAATGTTATGTTAATGTTATGTTAATGTTATGTTAATGTTATGTTATTGTTATGTTAATGTTATGTTAATGTTATGTTAATGTTATGTTAATGTTATGTTAATGTTATGTTAATGTTATGTTAATGTTATGTTAATGTTATGTTAATGTTATGTTAATGTTATGTTAATGTTATGTTAATGTTATGTTAATGTTATGTTAATGTTATGTTAATGTTATGTTAATGTTATGTTAATGTTATGTTAATGTTATGTTAATGTTATGTTAATGTTATGTTAATGTTATGTTAATGTTATGTTAATGTTATGTTAATGTTATGTTAATGTTATGTTAATGTTATGTTAATGTTATGTTAATGTTATGTTAATGTTATGTTAATGTTATGTTAATGTTATGTTAATGTTATGTTAATGTTATGTTAATGTTATGTTAATGTTATGTTAATGTTATGTTAATGTTATGTTAATGTTATGTTAATGTTATGTTAATGTTATGTTAATGTTATGTTAATGTTTTGTTAATGTTATGTTAATGTTATGTTAATGTTATGTTAATGTTATCTTAATGTTATCTTAATGTCATGTTAATGTCATGTTAATGTTATGTTAATGTTATGTTAATGTTATGTTAATGTTATATTAATGTTATGTTAATGTTATGTTAATGTTATGTTAATGTTATGTTAATGCTATGTTAATGTTATGTTAATGTTATGTTAATGTTATGTTAATTTTATGTTAATGTTATGTTAATGTTATGCTAATGTATTTTATTGTTATATTAAATCAAGAACTTTTACTGCAATTGATTTAATTTAGAGAATATTAAATATTGAGTAATCTGATAGTACTCGGTCAGTTTGATAGGTTGTAGTAAATGTTTCCCAGGTTGTTCAGTTGATTAAGTTACATAAAATGATTTAATATTTTTTCTTATTTGACACCGATCAGAATACAATTATTTGGTGTATTTGGCGTGTCTTTGAGTCGGTTACTTTACTTTTTTAAGAGTTTTCTTAATTGAAAGTTTAAATTGTGTATCGGCTCACTCATTCGTTCTCCGCCTCACTGTATCAACCACATACATTGACGACTGAGCTCACCCAATCACCATTACAACGTTATCATCACTACAAATCAACTAAACAATAAAATACCTCTGGTGTATTGGGTTGATTTCCTCTTCGTGATCTACTGAACCAATCACAGCATGACAATTCACGTACACGAGTAATACAACACCAAACAAAATAGAAAATCAAATCAGTCCGCTGTCAAATTTCAATACGGCGACATGCCGACCACCATCGCGCGGTGTAAAATAGTAAAATGAAATTTGTAAATATTTTAATTAATTAAATAAAAATAATTTTAATGAAAAATAAACATCGATTAAAATAAATTGTGTTTATTTATTTTAAATGTGTATGAATTCTTAAAATTGCATCATAATTATTACGAAGATAAATTGTATTATAATTCAATTCCATAAATCTAATACTTTTTATGTCATAAAAGATAAGAGCCTCCACGTTTACAAGAAGGAATGGTTGTATTACAATTTATTGGTTATTTAATTTATAGGGTATTGTGTCTCGAAAATAAGCGACAACAAAGAAGAAATTGTATGTATTTTGTTACTATATTATGATACATAACTAATTTGTGACATTTATCGACAGGATACAGTATCATTACGTGTAGCACAAGCTGGTTCAAGCGTTTTGAATCTGATTATGGCGGTCAACGATTGGAAAAGTTGATAAAATCATGGAAAACAAAAACGGCGTATTAGCAGTTAGTAAGAATATGAGTCTTGAGCCGGATACAAACAAGAATTCGATCTTCTGGGCATTTTTCTATTTAGTAGTTGTGGTGAATCGAACTCTTCATTTTATGGAAAAATATTTTCATTGGTTTTGATAAGTGTAGTAAATAAAAGTATTTTATTAAGAAAGTCTGTTAGCCTTTCACGTTCAAATCCTTTGGGGTGTTTGTGATTTCTATATTTTGTCTACGAAAAAATTTCTTTTCTTAAAATTTTTATTGGGCATTATAGGCCTCTCGGTTTCTGTTACAAGCCTTATTTAAAACTGATTTTTTGAACTGGGCTTCATGCCGTTTAAAAAATTCGGCTTATAAATATTCATTTTTTTATACAACTGTACCGGCTGGATGAGTTTTCCATGTCCGATCCTTGTTCTGGCATATGTATAAATAGTTGTATGTAATTATGTTACTCTTTAACTACACGTTTGTCAAATCTAGTTCAAAACGTTTATTAATTAACACAATTGATATATAATTAAAATTATGAAATATTTATTATAAAATTAGCGATATCTACGAATAACTTATGTGGCGCCACTCACAAGATAAAACCTGCACATATTATAAAAAGATCAAAATTGAAATTACAAATTCAAGGATATCCAACAATACATAATGAACGGAAATGTATTAAAACATGTTTGAATATAAAGCTGCTTGTCGTGCATATCTCAAATGTGTTAAGTGAGAAAAATCGAATTAAAATCATAAGACGGTACGGTACGTGTTCGTAATTTTTTAAATAAAGGATTACAAGATTTAAAACAAATATGTACACATATGGATACATAGAAATCCTGAACTTGAAAACAATAATTTGTTCATCAGCAGTGCGATACTGCACATCTAATTAAAAATTCTAATCAAAACAAATAATTAGTAGGTGTAATAATTTTTAATTATTTTTTTTTTGTTCGCAAACAAAATTACGCCAATAAAATAACAAATTAACTTCTAATTATTAATTTATGATTCAATGCATATACCTTTTACATTCGTTTACACATAATTCTTTATGAGCTTATATACAAGAATTATACAAAATTACGTGACTAGTTTCAAAGTATTTTTTTTTTGTATTTTATTTCTTGTGCTGTTGATATTTTCGTGATTGATATAAACTTTGAAAAAATCATAATAATTTAATTAATCACAAATAATAATCTGTTACATTATAATTTATTGCTGCAAGTACATTTTCAAAAATTCCATATTTGTAAATAAATTAAAATCAATTAAAAATTAATAAAATAAATTTATAACCGATCAAAATATGAAAGGTTGATTTTTTAGTTTAGTATTTGAGTTATTTACTTGATTTGCTAATTGAATTTTAATTTTGTTCTCTATTCTCTGTGAAATTTTTATGCGAGACCGCCAAAGAATGACGGAAGAATTTTTCTGATAATTATGGAATGTTATACGTATCTACTACTGTGTAAGCAAGTTTTGGTATTTGGGAGTTATAAACATAAATATTAAAAACAAAATTAATTTATAATTATACAAATTTAATACAGAATCAAACGGATAATTATTACAAAAAATTTATAATTAAATGAAAATGATATTGCAGACATATACGTACATACGTACTCGTATTTGTATGTATGTAAATACATAAAAAGATATAGTACACTGCAATAAATATAAATTGTATAATTATAATTATTTGAAATTCAATAAAAATTTATTTCGAAAAAAAAATTAAAAATTACACAGAATGTAAAAAATAAAAATAAAGTACTTGTAATAGTGATAGTAATAATTAAATGTCTATTTATTTATTATTATTATTTTTTTTTTGTAATTTTAGATAATTATAATAAATTAGTACATAAATGGTAAATATACTCGTAATATAATACGCATTGGACTAAACCGTACGCATTGGCTTCTAAACATTAAATGGCAGAAGTTCAAAGATAGAAAGTTAAATTGACACAGAAAGTAATGTTTGTATCGTATTAAGACTTTATTAGTTAAAAATGAAACTCAACAATGAATGTGATGTAAATATTCGGTGAGGGCGTTTTTTAACCAACTTCCTCACGTTATATAAAGTGAAATTTAAATTTCTATTTCAGTCTTAATCTATTAAGTTTTTAAGAAGCCATATCGTTTGTTTCCTTAATGTTAATAAAATTAAGGAGGCGTACAGAATTCTGATTTTTAAATGTAAATCATCAATCACATGAAATAAATTGAAAGGCAAAAGAACGGTACCGTACACGGAAGAATAGTGAAATCAAAGCACAACGATAATCTCGCTACTTGAGGCAAAATGGTGTAAACGTCTGGTTTTAAATCTTTATATTAAACAATTGCACACAACTACTAATTACTTTGCTATTCGGTCAAACTCCCAATCAGCCATTAATATAACGTCCTTTTTCTATCCTAAATAGTGTCTATTCGAGCAAATATGTAAGATTTGTGTTATTTAGCAAAGTGTAGATTCACAGTTTTCCATATTTGAAAAATTGTCTTCCGTGCTCAACCTTGAATTATGGAAATGATGTACAGGTTTGGAAAGCCTAACATGTCTTCTTTATTTGTGTTATTTAGCGTAGGAGTTGTCCCTCTAGTTTTTCCTTAAATTACATTGTTAAACAAATGTACACTCCCATAAAATGTTTTACAGAAATGTGTTGAAAAAGTGTTAAAACCTTCACCACACTGGCCCAAGAAGGAATAAGTCAAATTAGCATGAGGTGATTGATTTGCGAGCTCCGTGGATATGGATAAGTTCGGATGTTTTTGCATTTTCCTTAATTGATCGTCACGACCAACAAGCGAATCCATCAATAGGCAGACTGTGACTTTCATGTGATTAAAGTCCAAAATACTGCCAAGTTGTTGCTTATGATAATTAAAAACAAGAGAGTTGGTACGATTTCCCTATGTAATGGAAAAAAACGAAAACGAATTCATGACCCAGCTTACTAGTCTCTTCGGACAGGAGGCTATCAATGGAACCCTACGAAATGCTCTATAGGATCTATTAGTGGCAAAAATAGAGAGTAATGAGAACTTACAATGTCGCTTGTCTATTGGTTAAGGAAAAGAAACCAAAGATTGTAGCTGAAAATATAAAATGGCTTACTAAGAGAATCCGAATCAAAACCTGTTAAGGTTAAGTGACCTAAACTATTCGGTTAATCGATACGGTATTAACTAATTTTTACCGAGTGTAAAATTTTTATACTGGGGTAGGATCACGAAACCCGGTCGGAAATGTCGGTCGTTCATAGCATGAAATCCGGCCGGTAAAAATATTGAGGAAATGGAGTTGTCAACATAATAAATAAAAATAACAAATTTGTAGGAACTATAGCTCGTATAATCATTATTAATATTCAGATGTCGCGCGTGCTTAATTGACTAAAAAAAATTATTTCACGTGGTATCTAATTTTTATTTTACTTGCATGTTTATTCATAGTACGACAGCCCACGACCAGATTAGTGAATGATAATGGCCGCATTTTTAAAAATATCAACAAATTTCACCGAACTGTATCATAGTATTCCGTTTGATTTTCGGAATGTTTTTGAATGATAGATCTAAGATACTGAGAACACCTTTTTTCAAACGCCAGTATAGCGTAGCGCATACTCAGAAGATTTAAAAAAATTTAGAAATGATCGATTTAAAAAAATTTAGAATGAGTCAAAAACAAAAAAAATTCTAGCAAACCGTCTGAAAATCTTTTTTACAAGTGAATTTGAGTCAGTTGATGCGAACAAATCATTTTTAGGAAGAAAGTCTGAGCCCCTTATATTTTGAGATCGTTTTGAAAAAGTTGAAAAATTTTACGTCTGAAAACTGTTGGACGTGATAAAATAAGTTGCCAGATCAGATAAATTTAGTGCATTACCACTTTACGAATCGAACAACTTTTCGAAACTCAGAAATCATTAAAAAATCGTATTAAGGCTTATTAAAGTCTATGTTGTCTGCATTGAAAGTGATAAAATGTGGACGTTTTTAATCGCTGTCTGACATCACTCTCCAGGTCACTATCATTAGTCAATATCACTCATTTCTCTATACAAATTTTACAATAAAAGGCATGTCAACTGTACCTTTTGTGGATGTTGATTAACGAAAAATAACGTCGCTCAATTCTGGTACTTGGTTTCATCTTGGTAGCGTAAAGAATCTTTCAGCATTTTTAATGTTTCTTTTTCCATTAATATTATTAAAAAATAATGAATGATTTTACAATAGATACACATTTTCAAATTAAATTTTATCATTAAGTAATTTTTGGTTTGAAAATGTTGAGTTTTTTTAAAACGAAAAATCGCTTTCCATCAACTAATATCTACTGTACGATTTATGACGGAAATTTATCGCGAAAACTGTGTTTTTGATATCGCTTTTTTGTAAAACCATACGATTTCCTTCAAAATTTCACTGGCACCGGATTTCATGATACCGCCCTTGAATTTTAAACTAAATTTTATGTTATACATACACGAATGAATTACACTCAACAAGCAAATTCCAACCTGCTACACTTCAATTTTAGAGTTATATTGTTGTAATTATTGGGCACTTTCAGTTCCCGCAATAATATGTTGGCATTCAAAATTTATTGATGGAAAAAATCATATTCGATCTATTACATTGCCGTGAAATTTTGTAAAATTCGGTTACGTTCAGAAAATAATGTGGGATTTTGCTCAACATGTTGCCAAAAGTTGGCCTGATCGCGCTCTTGTAATTCATATAAATGTACCATTTAGGTATTACTTGTCCTTCGATTTCTAGTTCAATTAACAAAGTCGTGGTATAGCCAGAAAACGCGACACTGTTAGCGGTTTCGTTATTTTATGGGATTTTTCGATGTGACAATACGAGAGCAAAGGGGGGATTTATTTTGTGTATTCTTCTAATATAAGGCCAGTTTTTATTGTAGAGAATGGGTATTGTTTTAACTATAAACAACGCAGCAACTACCGCAACATCAGGTTGATGGAAATTAATAGCCTTAGGTGTCGAGTATAGGGAGTAGGAACAATAGCCTTAAGTGTCGTGAATCGTATGGTGTAAACCACATTTCTCAACGGTTGGGAGGAATACCAAATTTAATTTTTTTTTGTTACGTCATATCGCTTTTGCTCGTTTGAGTAATTTATTGTACAAATCAATAACATAAATATCACAGGGATTGTTGCGAGATGCCAATAATGACGAATAATAGCCTTAAGTGCCTTGAATCTTACGGTGTATATCTCATTTCTCAAATTTATTGTCCAAATCAATAACAAGAATATCACAGAGATTGTCCCGCGATGCCACTGGTGGAGAATAATAGCCTTAAGTGTTATGAATCGATTGATGTATACAACATTCGTGAGTGAAATGGATCCGCTGGCTGGGGTGCCCCGTATAAATGGTTGTATGAACGAGGATCCCTATAAACGGGCTTGTCTGCATGAGTGATTCATTGAATTATTGTGTTTTGACTAGAGAACGAAATGTTTCAGAGCGTAGACGGAATGTGTTATATTCGTACTATAAATGTAATTATAGAACAACATTCTTGTTCCATTAGAAATTCATCGATTTCTTAATTTTCAAAATTTTTTGCAAGATCCCTACGGCTCATATCAAAATGACACTGAGTGATTTGAATTCCCAACTATATAAGGTTCCGCAATATTCAGATTTTTGTGTAGGTTAAATTGTAAAATCGACCACCGGTTTTTGAGAGTCTTGCTAATATGATGACCACTTTTACTATCCAATAAATGCTTACCACCGCTATGGCTTCGTCAGATCTAGGGAGCAATATCTACGATGACTAATCTTTGGAATTCAAAAATACACTACACAGATTTAAGTACACTATGCAGGTAATGGCATCTTGCGACTTCATGTTATTGGTTTGAATAATAAATAAAACGAGCCCACCGTTGAGAAATGCGGTACACACCGTTAGATTCTCGCCACTTAAGGCTATTGTTTGTCATTAATGACATCTTATGACAAGCCATGTGATGTTCATGTTGTTTGTTTGAATCTAAAATTACTTAAACGAGCGATATATCAAACGATATATGTTATATGTTATATTACTGTCAGTCGTTCTCGAAAATATATTATTCTTGTCAAAAAATTCTAGATCCTATTTTGTGTTATTTTTTTGTTATAAACTTCACACTTTAATATTTCACTAAAAATTCTTATTGGAATTTTATTAACAGTGTACTTTCTAATAAAAACTTATTCAGACCCATTATTTTGAGCATTATTCCGGCTGCTTCAAAATGGAACGTATATTAGATTTGGTTATGCAATTTCGAAACCTTTACAGAAAGCGACAAAAAAAATGAGGGAAAACCAATAGCCAGGGATGTGGCACAAGTAGCAAGTAGGCATTCAAGTAGTTAATTCGCTTTAAACAAAAGTAACACTTAGTTTTTTACCCTATTCTGCAAGGCATTCAGTAATGATTTCAACAAATTCATCTGTAAAATAGACGATAATATTGGATTTTCAAGAATTATTGTTTTATCCAGGTTTCAGGCTCATGAGAGCAGTAGTATGACATACATTTTTAAGGTTAAAAAGCTTTAAAAGCGTCGTGGTGAGTTAAAAATTCACCAGTCATAATTTCTGTCGATTTTTAAGTGCGGTGATATTTGTAACCCCTTGGTTTGGATCAAATAATTTTTTTAAATGTATTTTGCGGAGTCTACCTGCAGATGATTTTTGGTACCTTTGGTACCTTAGTCGTTTAACTTATTTCCACTTCACTTAAAATTTTACATAATATTTTATGTTTTATTTTAAACGATGCAAAGTACCAACAACCAACTAATCCTAAAAAATTACAAAATATATATTTAAAATAATAAATTAATTTTTTCATTTCAAAAACTAAAAACAAATTTTAATAATTGTTCATTTTAGATAAAAACCAGATAGTAACCGATTTTTTTTTTTGTTTAGAAAATTATAATAAATTTATGGAAATTAATTTTTTTTTATAATTATATAATTGAGAATTTTTTTAACTCGATATAAAATAACATAAAAAGGTGGAAATTCTATTTCGAATTTATGTGTTGAATCATGTATATACTCTCGTATAATTATAATTATGGTTAATTGTAATTATACAAAAAAAAACCAAAAAAATCTAATTATATCGATTAGATAATAATTTTTTTAATTGTATATTTATTAAACAGGGGCACGCGTGTTTTTTTTTTTTTGGTTTCAAATTAAAGAAAGAAAAATTTTCGGCGCCAATCTATATACGCTTTACTTACATAGATAAATAGTTTTCCCAAGCAAACAAATCTTATAAATATGTACCATGGATAAAAATGCATACAATTTATAAATAAATTAAATTTAAGAAGACGACAAAGACAACGACGAAGAAGAACAGATATGTAAAATAATAATAAAATAAAAATACAAGTGCGACAAATAAATAATCAAATTGGTGGAATCCAAAATCAATGTCGCAGAATATTGTTACTTATGTTCTTGTGTTATTTTTTAAGCGCATAAATGAATAAACTGTGTTTACTGTAATATACAGTTGTGGGTGTTAAATTAATATTTTTTTATTTTATTGTGTAACTTGCACGCTTTATCACTTTCTATGGTTTACCTTGCTTAATTGCATTGACATTTAATCGTTAATGATTTATTAATTTGGCCGCGATATTTTTAATATACCTAATTGTAAAAAACGCACTAATTTTATAATCTTTACTGTAAATTATTTATGTTTATTTATAATATTAAAAATAATAATAAAATAGTTTCAAAGGTATAATATGTATGTATATACGTACGAGAAAATCGTGACGACAAAAAATACAACAAAATTATTAAGCGCGGTATAGAACATAAAATCCAGAAGGAATTTTTTATTTTAATTCCTTTTTATTTGTTGTTGTGTTTACCATCTTATGCACGCTCTGTGTAATTTCAATTCCTATCATGACTTTACTAAATAAACAAAATGAAACATTACCGATTATTTTTATTGGAAAGTTGTAATGTTAAACTTTGTCATTTTGTCCTTGATCTCGACTGAAGGTGCCGACGTGTTTTTTAAGTAACATTTAAAGAAATTACGAATATACACATTTTTTTTTTGTGTTTTGTATTCGATTTTAAAGTATATAACATCCTAAGGAGTTAGCGAGCGGGTGGATAAATAATTGAAGAGGATATTTTGTTAGCATTTGACTATGTTACAGTTTATTAATAAACAAAATCCACAAAAAACTAAATCACACAAATTGACGTCTATTTCTTATAACTTCTGTTTTGCATACCCTCATTAACTGAAAAATAATATTTTTGGCTATATAACAAATGTTGATCCCGTGTCTTGAAAACTTGATAAGGCCCTCGTAACAAAAAAAGCAAAAAAAAAAAAAAAACATGCTTCACTATATGGCGACCTATTGTCTGATAAGATCTGTCCTTCATTTAAATTTCATGTCTTTTTCATATTATATTTTTGATGGTTCCTTCTTTCTATTACTATAAATTTGGTTTTTATTAACCAATAATCTTTAGAGGTAACAACGTCTTATGTTGGTACGAAAGAATAACAAAAAATCAAAATCAACAAAAAAACAAAATTGTTTTTATGTAAAAAAGCTCGTTGATTGCTAAATCATGATAAAGTTTTTTTTATTCCTTCGTTGAGTTGCTTTTTAATCATTCGTATGCGGTTGACAGTTTTCAAGAAAAATGTTCTCTCATTAAAGAAATGATCACAGGTGGCAAAACGCATATTATTTCTGTATTTTGTCTTATTATTATGTTGATTTTTCATTTTAAATTTATTTTCTTATAATAATTTGAAGGATTTGTTTGTTTTGCCTTTCGCGTTCTTGTCCTCCTTATAAATTTAATTTTTTTTTTTCTTTTTTTTTAATTGATTGGCAACAGACATACTTGCAAACTACATTACCGACCATAAAGGTCGTCCATATTTTGCGATTTTCTCGAAATTCGAACATCATTATTATCCTTGCTCGTCACCATCACTGAGAAACTGCCACGAAGAAACGTTTCGTTGAAAATTAAAATTTAAATTTATAATTCCACCTGTACATTTCAAAATATTTGTCATGCTTATTAATTTATTTATTCATGAAAATTACATAAATGGAACATGAAAATTATAATTTTTATTTTTCGTTTTGATTTTGTTTCTGGTTTTCTCTTTTTATACGATATTCTTTTATTTGTCTTATTATTTATCTTAATTTTCAAAAAAGGGAAACAATCAGCAATAAATCAAATTCAATTTTTTTTTTTGTTATATTATATATTTTGTGATTGTTGTGTACAAAATAAAGTTTTAATTTAATTTTAATTTTTTTTTATTAAATGAATGAATAATCATTATTATTACTTTTAATTAAAATCATTTTTTGTTGTTACTGTTATTATTATTTTTTGTTTCGTTATAATTGAATTAATTATATTAATGTTAAAGTCAAAATGCTTGGTTAAAATTGAATTAACAATCGTATTATGCGAGAGTCGTATTGATGCAATTTACGTTTATGTGTACATAAGTCGTTGTCTTTTTAACGTCTATCTACTGATTGTTGTGGCTTGATGGTTAAAATGTGGTTGTACTTACTTAGAGGCTTGTAAAATGGTATGTAGCTTTTTAAACAAAATTTTAAAGAAATTTCTAATTTTCTTTTTCTTAAATGCAAAAAAAAATCAATTATGAAAAATACCTTCCAAATACGTAGGTACTTAATATATTCCAAATTTTCTTTCTAAAAATATTTTACATTCAAAAATAGTAAAAAAAAAAAAATTTCACTACATAAAATGCAATAAAAACTTTCAAGAACTGCAATAAATTTAAAATTTTCCATTAAAAAAAAAACGAAAAATAAATTTTTTTGAATTTTTTATTCTCATAAATTTTCAATAATAGCCAAACACATTTCAAACTAAAGTGTAATTAATCACTCTACAAGAATCATAAATATTTTTTTTTTTTGTGTGTGTTGTAAGTTGATTTTCTTTTTTTGCTTTTTTATTTTAGGATAACCCCTTTGGAACGTGCTGTACTGGTATACGAGTATGTTGATTCCATTTTTATTTTCTGTGATAAATTGACCATACCAAGTCTTGTAAATATGGTATTATTTGCATTATTATGATCGAACTTCATTATGACTTGTATGCACGTTTTCCGTTTTATATTTATATGGTAATAAACTTAAGCCAACCGATTCATATTTTATAATATGCAAATTTATAAATTAAAGCAGACCAAGCCGATTTAATCACCATGTGTATCACAATTTCTCAATTATCTAATAAAACATTAATTAAACCGAAAGTAAGGCATTACCAATAATAATATTAATAATAAATTAATTTCGTTGCCTCTAAATGAAAAACAAAAATCAAATTCTGATCCACTCCACACACAAGAAATCTAATCAGATCTAACCTAAAAATACAAAAATAACCTGAAAAGAATTTTTGCCATAACAAAAAAAAAAAAAAAATTCTCTTATCAATGCATAAAAATCTAATATTATATGTATATTCGGAAAATATAACATTTATTTTAATTATTTATTCACTTCTAATGCTAACTTCATTTTGCTTTATATAATACCTACTCGTACATATTACGAATCGAGCATGTACAGAATTTTTTTTTTTTTTTTTTTTTTTGTTGAAAAGCAGCATGAAGAATGAAAAATAATTTCAATTCATTTTCTCTCGTATACGATAAACTAAAATCGTATCGTACTCGAATATTCACTGTACACTGTATAAAGTCTCCCACACTTTAAACTTCCGGTTATAGTATTCATATAGTTAGAATTTTTCATTATATTTCTTTTGCAAAAAAAAAGAATTATGCATAAAATATATTACTCCAGGCAGCATAAATTTCATAAACATATTTTATATGCTTGAATTTTTTATTTTTATTTTTTCAAGTTTTTGTTATAAATAAAATACTTTTCTATCACTTGACAGTGGATCAAGATAAGGTAAGGGAAAACATGTTACGGTACCACCTACAAACATTTTTATATTAATCAAAAATGGCGAACCAAAATAATTTTTACCTGAGTGAGGTGGAACTGACATAACTATTCAAAACTTTAGTAGTACATATTTGGAGATTTGGATAACAAACTTGATTACAAAATATTTTCTTGAAGCATTTCTAATTATAAAAATTGAACTATTTTAAGTTATACTGAAAATATTTGCATTGGCACCCATGCAATGAATAATAAAGTGCGGCATCCTTTTTGCTATGGTGAATTAGCTAATCTAGTTCAAATAGGTCAAGATCATTTTATTTAGTTTAAGTATAATTTTCATTTCAATTCACATTTTTGCATATCTCTCAATTACTTTACTACCTCCCTAGTATTTGGCGCACTTATGGCACTGGTGGTCGGTCGAGTCCCCCCGACTTAATTATATATGCACTTACATACATATATTTGCCGATAGAAGAAACTTTTAAGACATCGATTTTCTTAAACGTGCTTAAGATCTAATTTTTCAAGTTTACGAATAATCGATATTTCAATAGGTAAACCCAATATTAAATTTTAGCGGATATGCATGATTAAAGTATACGCATAGGCCTATCATTATATCACAGTGTGATGTTTGGCGAAATTTAATTTAGCATTAAGTTTGTATGTATATTTGATTTGAATGAGTTTTTCTTTGTACATATAATAAATTCGCCCGAATCTATGCTTTTTTAAATATATATTGACGCATTTTTGTTGTTGTTGTAAAATTTAATATTAATTTAGGATAAACTTCATTCGCATGTTTGGGAGACAACACGTCATCGATATATTGGAGAAATAAATTGTTTGGTGTTGGGGTTGGCAGTAATTTTTTTGGAATTAATTGAGACCTGTTAATTTTCACGAGGAAACCTAAAAAACCTAGAAAAAATAGTTTCCTAAGTATTTTAATTAAGGGAAAGTTGATTATATAACAAATTTTAGGTAAAGCCTTACTCTCGAATTCCACATTTATCTAAGTGGACATCTGTCAAAATTCCCTTAATAATTCCCTTGGTATTTCCCTGTGTATATTCCAAACGCAGCCAAATACCCTATTCTTGAATCATTCGGAATTTTTTATTTTCCACTTTGAAATTGTGTCAAATTTCGTAGTGCGTTGAATTTAGTTTGGATAATTGTTTGGGTTTTGTTTGTCAGCGAGATATAAAATTTACAAAATTTTATTTGTTTTATTCATGAGCAGTCCATTTGTTAGGAATTCTGTTTATTTTACTATTCGAAATGATTTTTTCTGTAAATATTGACATTTTCGAATATGGGAAATTTTTTCAACCTGCTTATACGCATTCGGAAACCAATACTTCAGTTTGCGTTGTTTCGTTTTGCGATGTTTCAGTCTGCGTTCATATATTTTTGATGACAACATTTTTCACTTTGAGTTTTTTAGAATTCGATTTGCGTTGATTTAAAAAAAAAACTCACTTTGCGTTTTATTTTTACTCCATTTGCGTTTTTTTGGTAAAAAAAAGTAAAGCAAAGGAAAATAGAGATAAATCGGTAAATCCCCTTTAAATTATATGTATGTATGTATTGTTAGAATTTGTCATAATGTCATTTTATGTTTGTTTGTTTTAGCAAACGTTAGTATCCATATGTATAAAGAAATTTAACGTTTAATCAAATTTGTGTCTACATACATATACGTATGTACGTTTAATTAAGTGCATTGTTGTAGTTTTTAGTTAGTTTGATAAACTTTTCGAGTGTAAGGTAAAGGTATGTACTTTTGTATTTATGAGAATTAGATTATTACCCGCTAGTGATATTTAAATTAATTCAGCATTATTTTATCCCAAAAAAATAGAATTTCCATTTTGAAAAGGTAAAAATAAGGGGTAAGCCTAAGAAAACTGAAATTTCAATTTGTGGAATAAAAAAAAAGAAAATTACTATCGAAATGAAATTAGATGTTCTTAAACGATGTCATAAAGGTAAAAAGTAGGCTTTCATAGGAAAAACTCTAAATTTAGCCCCATCGACTGTGCGAACCATATGTGAACGAGACTCTGAAAAAAATAAAGGTGCTGCGAATTTCTCATCAAGTTCTGGTTGTAAAACATTGACATGAATCAGAAATCCTTTGTTAATGAATATGGAATTATTACTTACCAATTGGATTAAAATTCAAACTCAACGAAAAATGCCTTTAAGTCAAAATATTTTACAAGCAAAATATTTTACAAGCAACATTCTAATGATGGTGGGGTTCGTAACATTTGGCTAGTAATCCTTTTATTAACTGCAATTAAAATGCCTCCTCCTGATGATTTTAGACTATTGACAGTTGAACGGTCGCAGCGATGCAAAATAAAATTTGAAGAAAAAAATTCAGTATCAATAATTGATTTATGAAAATTGGTTTCCGTAATTGTGTATATATCATATTCAGTACTAATAGCGTAATTAAAAAATCTAGACGATTTAGATGACATGCCACCAACATTATGATAATAAATAGTTAGCGTTTTATCTCCTCGAGTTGTTGAAGTCGAGGTGGTGCAAGTAGTTAATCCCGAAATCGGGGCTAGGTTTCGTTGACGAAAATTTCCACGACGAAACTCATATTCCTTAACAAGAATATTTAGTGGCCACGATGACGGTAAAAGCCAACTATCCAATATAGAGGCGTCCACGGCTATTTTATACGAAACATAATCTTTATCTTTATATCTCGGTTCAATCCTTTGACAGTTGGAACCGGAGATTTTGAAATTTCCGTTTCACAAAGTTTTTAAATTGTTCATCAGTAGTCGAAGATGAAATTCTGGATACAAACAACCATTTCTTAGGAATCACAGCAAATATAGTTTCTATAGAATCAGGGTCGGCAGCAGCAGTCCCAATTACAACTTCAGACTCAACGGATCCAGATAGCGGGCCATTGGAAGATTCGGGTGGCGGATCTTGGCCATTATTAATTGTAACCGTTGAATCATTATAATTATAATTAGTTAATGTTGAATCCAAAGGTTGAGTTGGAAGAGGTGCCACACATACACGTTGACCAATATCATAGAGAAAGGTTAAGTGATCTTCTCAGATTGTACCACTGTTCTTTTAAATCATATGGAAGTTCGGTATCCCAATACAAAATACGTACTGGTGTGATTTCTCTGTCGCCGTCTCTATAGAAACTCTTATGATTGGTTTTATCAAATGACAACTATTTCTCTGCAACATATAGGATAATTGTCCATTTAACTGTAAAGTAGAGTCGACTTTTCGCTCCCACTCATCACGCATGCAGCATTTCGATAAGCTATTTCCACAGTACTCTCGTGGCCAGAAATTGTACTGGTGAGGTACCATAATTCATTGTTAATAATTGGTAATGTTGAATTTCGTGATTTGGTTTTTCTCGCTATAATATGGTTTAATACTTAACATCTCTTTCACCGATTATAATTGGCCGGTACATTTTTTCGACGTCTCCGGTAAACACGACACGATGTTGCGATTATAAGTGTAGTGATTGTTGTATCGTCGCCCCGACCATAAGAGCTTGATTTAATGAATTGCCTGAGCTGCTCTTCGCTGAAGCGTCAAACACGATTCTCAGGTTAGTTGTTAAACTGGTTTTGTTTTGGAATAACTCATGATGTGAACCTTTCGATATTACATTATCGTATGGTCGATTTCAATTTTGGCGCACATTGAAGTCACTTTATCACCCGGCTCTACTAAGTGGATGTTTGGACCTGCGCTACAACTTTCCCAAAAATCGTATTTTGGTCAACTGGTTGCTTGTCCTCACCGTGAATCTTTCCATTAGTTAAAATAGTAAATCAATCTCTATTGCAGTATCGTAGCTGGGATCAGCCAGCCGAAGATCCTGTAGATGTCGATATTTCACTGAATTCAGTTTCTGGTTTGGTACTATCGAGGCGATTTTTCGTGTTATGTACTTATTCAACCTCATTGATGAATATCTCTGGTCTGATGGATGGTCACATAACCCTTGCAGCCGCTACATTAGTTTCGCCATGAACACATATCCTTAGTTTGGTTTGATCGATTGGTAATTGCGGCTTTCTTCCACAATCTTCGCTAATCAGAACTAAAACGGTGAGCAATAATGTTTAGCATTCGTTAGGTTGCAAACAGTTGCTAATTCCGGGTACTAGATTATGTGTTATAAGTAGCCGGGATATGCTGAATGAGTGAGTTTACTTTTGCTTTACACATATACTTTAGAAATCTATGGCAAATCCTTAAATTTGTCACATTAGATGCTTCCATTCTGGTTCCCAAGAAAGCTTTTATTGATGATTTTGCCTAAGGCCTTTTTTAGTAGCTCCCCGCATCACTGCCAACGTATCTATTTGTTAATTCAGAAATCCGAATAATTTTTCAACTACAACAAAATAGTCGGTGGCTGATACATGCGCCCATTTTTCCTCTGTGTCGTCGTCTAGTTTCCTTAATAGGAATGAGCCATGGATCTCTCGATCACTTTATGCTCATCGGATATCATTCGATCCAGTTCTGTTTTGTAAAATATTTGCCAAATAGTTTTATTTTATTAAAACTCTCAGTTTCAATAACAGTTCATAGGTTTTATAATCAGCATTCAAATTAAGTAGCGCAAATCAGAGTGATGCTTAATATAATACTTATGCAGTGCAACTAAATTTTATTTGTGTAACACTTTTACTCTCAAGCACTTTAAAAATAAATCGAATAAAAATAATTTAATTGTAATGAAAAAAAAAAAAAAATAAAATTAATTGAGTCAATCACTTTGTATTTTTACTATACACATACATTTATGCAAAATCGAATGCGTTTTGATGGCCGCAGTTAGTAAAAAAAAAAATCTCTCTAAATAATACGACGACGATGAATCGTGCGCGCATATATGTATTTTAGAAAATGTTAGAAAATAAATTATTATGGTGTCGTGTAATTTTCCAAAATTAAAATAAATAAATATTTTAAATATTTTTTAGTTTATTATGCGTTTTGTAATTTACGTGCAAAACAATAAAAATTAAATTTCATCACAATGACAAAAGTAAAAAACAAAAAAAAAATTTTTTTTTTGTTCTTTTAAAGAATTTTCTTTTGAGTTTTACAATTTACAAAAAAAAAAAAAAAAAAAAAAAACTCTCGAGCACAATTACTACATTTTTAGTATTTATACTTAGTATAATGATTTATTGTGTCTGTGATCATTGAAATTTAAACGTTTTATAATTTTTATGTAATTTTTTACCATTGTTATGAATCACGGGCATTTAATAGATTTTATTTTTAGGATGCCCGTAATTTTTGTCTTATTTGTCATTCGAAAAGGCAAACGCATAGATTTGATAGTTCCGATAGAAGCACACCGATTTTGGACTATACCGACCGTAAAGTTCAATGGTATATATTTAAAAATAATTCTGCCAGAACAAAAAAAAAAAAAAAAATTAAATTCATTTGAACATAAAAATAAAGTTCAAACATCAGCATTTAATAAAAAATTTAAAAATAAAATTATAAAGCAAAAAAATAAATTGTTGTCATTTAATTTCTTTTTTCTTTTTTTTTTTTAATTAAAATGTATAATTAAAATTTAGTAAATCAATAAGATATGTAATTTTTTTTGTGTTCGATCGTATTAATAGACAAAAAAAAATTCTTGGCATCTGGCATCATTGTTTTTTTTAAAATAAAAATTGAAATATGTGACATTTAAAATTTAAAATTTAAAATTAAAAATAAAAATGATATTATTTATTTGTTGTCATACAAGATCGACTTCACGAATTTAAATTGATTGATTTCTTATAAAAATAAATTTTCACGTAATGAACTTTTAAACAATATCAATTTAGACGATAAAATATTTATAATTAAAAAGATTTTCATTCCAAATATATAAATAAGATTAAAATTAATTTGTGCGACCACACATTTAATTTTATAATTAAATTTTGTTTCAACGTTAAAAATATTTTTTGTTGCTGGTTACAAAATTATATTCCTTTATATATAATATATAATTTATATTTAATTAGAATAATAAATTATTGTTGTAATTTTTTTTTGTGAATGTATATAATTTTGAAATTAAAGAAAATTTAAAAAAGCGTTTAGTCTAATTGACCAAATCAATTAAATTATTTACGTGTAGTGGTAATGTCCAAAAATAAATGAAAAATGTTAATTAATTTTTATTGTTAACGATATTGTGTGTTTGTAGAATAAATAAAATCGTTTTGCATGCGCGCATAATTGTTGGTGAGAAATATGTTTAATGTTATACGGTAACCGATTAACAATAATAATAATCACCGAGTTGTTTTAAGTGTTTAAAATTATCTGCGCCATAAAATATAAATCCAACAAGTTTTGTGATGGTCGTATACATTATAAAAACCAAAAACATTTACTCATCTTAAATTTGAAAAAAATTAATTTGTGAGAACGTTTAAAATTCCAAACACCAATTAAAAATTATATTATCGTACTGACATAAGTGGCTAGTTCTACAGCAGTATAGACATTAAAATGCAAAACCATTTTTTTTTTTTATAAAATGGTGAAGGTGGATTTCTTGGAAATTTGTATTTGTTGATGGAAATCAGATCGATCATAATACATAATTCTTGTTTTTTTTTTTGTACAAAAAAGGTAAAAATTTATGAATATATGCAATCAAGACAAGCAACCTAGTAAGGTAAAAGAACATTATCAATTAACTATCATCTTTGTTTCATATGCATAAAACTTATATGCAGCAAACCACTAAATCACTTATTTTGCATATTATCGTCGTCATTATTTTGCTTTTTATTATTATCTTGATCGCATTTGGACCGATTTGATTTAAATGTTTCTGCAATTTTTTTTTGTAACCATCCAATTAGTTTCATTTTTTATTTTTAAACAAAAAATATAGTTTTTTGTTATCTCTTATAAATTTGCATATGAAGAGAATCAATGATAAAAAAAATAAGCGAAATGATTTATTAATGTTATGTCTATAACTCTGTAGGACAAAACATACTAAAATGACAATAAACATGGCTTAGACTTTAAAACCATTAAATACAATACCTGTGCATATTAATTAAAAATAGTTTTATTTCGCCAAAATACCCCCCAAAAAAAATTCCCACAAAATACTTGGGTATAATAAGTACTTTTGTATAAAATTAAAAAAATAAAAACTACACAAAAATAAACAAATTAATTATTTTTTTTTCTTTTTGTTAATTTTAATTTAAATAATAAAAAGAAAAATATTCATCCGCTTCATTTATCTCAAATAAAAAATCTTTATTTGATCCAAACTATCAAAATAATTTCGTTAATAATTAGTTTCATAAGTTAGTTGGGTACAAAACACAGATAATTAAAATTAATTTGCCATTTTTGTAATTTATATGAGATAAAATCTCACACTCGAAATTTCTAATGTATGGAGCTTCCGCATATTGTGGAGTATAATAAAAATAGTTTCTGTTATGATGACCCTTTTGAAATTGAACCACATACTATTCAAATTTTGATTAAAACTTTGATTAAATCCACCACCCAACACAAAAAAATATCATCTCCAATATAATAATAAATTTTCGATTTGAGTGTGTATTTTTGTGTGTATGTGTAAAAATCAAAACTGCTACTGATCACAAAAATTTTCATTCGTCTGTGTACATAAATCAAACTGAATTGACATTTTTCCATGAAGCGATGAACACAGAGACGAAATGAAATCAAATAAATCAAAAAATCGCCCGTAAATTTTATGTCTTTTTGATTCGATTTCAATAGAAATTTTTGAATTTTGGTTTTTGGAATAAATTTCCATCGATTTTGATGAGCCGAGCTACCACACAAATTTTTGGTCAATATTTTGGTATAATTTTAATGATATTCGTCGTCTGCCCAAGAAAAATAAAAAATAAAAATTTACATACGACCTTCTCAAAATAATATTAATATTTCGTCGGGACAATGACTCCCACTTTTGAATATACATATATGTGTACGTAAGTATAACCAACCCGACTGTAAAGTATAGAATTTAGTCTAAAACTTAAAATTAAGTTAATTATTTATATTCTTAAAACGGAATTAATGAAATAAATAAATTATTTTGGAGAAAACAAAAAAAAATTCGTCTTAAGATGTTTAATCATGACTTATCTTATAATTTTAATGAACGAAAATTAAAATGACGAATGATGATGGATGATGACTAGAAGATTAATTTTTATTTTATTTTTGTCTAAGATGGATTAAGGAAAATTTGTAAAAGGATTTGATGACGACTTATATACATATCTATAGTTTTAGGTTGACAACCGCAATAGATTAAATCAATGTTAAATTTATTGTGCAGATAAATTAATAAATGTAAGCATAGTTTCAACAAAACTGTTTTAACTTTCAACCCGTTTTGTAAAGGTCAGACCTTTTCTATACAAAACTTTTATAAACTGTTTCAATACAAACAAATAAACCAGACAGCGAGGAAAAAAAAAAACTTTTTGCTACTTCAACTACTTCTTGTTGTTACTTTTGTTCGCGTCTTATCTATTTTTTTGCGCTTGTCTTAATATTAATTTATTAAGTGTTCTACACGATTAGTTATTCCATTCGCTAATGCCACCCTTTTTGAATATCCACACTATGCACAACAGAAGTTTTTTTTTTTGTATAACATTTCTTCGTTTTAAATCTAGTTCGTTTTATAACCTCCCCGTTTATTATATAAGCTTTTTTAAAACATATACATAGTCGAAGAAAAATTGCAGCTTTATTGGAGAGGAAAATATGAAAATTTTGTTGTACATACATACATATTATACTCTCACCGAATTTGTTTATATTTATTTGTATAAATGTAAATTATATATTTTTAAAATAATATTTCATTATTTAAAAAAAAAAAAAATGGGAAAAAGGGAAAATTTACATAAAAGTAGCTTATTTTTTGTTTTCACTAGCTCCCTCGCCTAATTTGAATAAAAAAACTAAAATAAAAATAAATGAAATAATTTTATATAAAATTTATTTATAAGCAACAAAAATTTAAATTAATTTTTGTTTATTTATTATGAATTTTTTCTAGAAAAACTTGTACCGAGCTTGGGAAAGTATTCGCAGCCCTCTTTATGTAAAAAGCAATCCGGTAAACTTCTTGAAACTGTTGAACGATTTGATTACTTAGATTAGACACCGTCTAACAAACCTGAAAGGGTGATTGGGTGTGTTTTGCAATTATTTTATTTTACAACAGGCATCATCCAAAGGCGAGGAGGGGTATTCAAAAAAGTTTGAAGTATAGTGACGTGTTTCATTTGCCTCCTTTCTTTTATTAATTTTCTCGTGTTTTGGTCCTAACTTAACTTTAAAAAGATATGTGTATAAGTGTAATGCCGAAGGTGGGAAAAGAGGAGTATATTAACCGTCCGAGGTCTCGCTGAGGGGTTGCTGGAATGCAGTAAATTTTGAGATCGCGGAATAGATCTGTCGACTGTCCCAGAAAATGGGTAATTATTAAAATTAAAACTAAAATGAAAAGTCGTTGTGACAACATAAACATTGGTTGGGAATTGGAATCACAATTTGATGTTTGTGGAGGGGTTGGAACAATGACAATTGTCAGATGACATTGAATATAGGGTGAACCGAAATTTCCTTAAAGGAAGTATTATTTTTAGTACTAATGTAAAAATAAAGGTAGAGATAATCTCGACCGAAAGGACAAGGAATTACGGACGGAACGCAAAAATTAATTTAGTACTGTAAAAATAAAATTTTTGCTGATCTCGACGCACGTTTCACATTAAAATAATCTTAAAATATCTAACAACTTTTTGATAGCCATAAATCCACAATTTAAAACTATTTGATGGCTAAGTCCTATTTTGTAAACCTCTTTTTTTGACCGATTTAAATTCCCCGTCTTAGGCTGAGGACGAATAGTCGGGTAAATTGTTCTTTCACATACTTTTTAGAGTGGTACACCAATTGAGGTAAATGTGTACTAAAATTGAAATTTACTGTACTAAATGATTTATCCGACTATTGATTCGATCATTAGCAGTTTTAGTCGCCTATGTTTGATTAATAACAATATTAATTGAGCAACAGAATTCGATATGACTGAGTTAACGCTAATTAATGTGTAATATACCGTATCGAAAGCATTTTCATTACAATTATAATTGCGCAAATTTAATCAAAAAGCGTACTAGTAAACAAACGATTATGTCAACGTTTCGACAGCTGATATTAGTATTGATAAAATTTGTTAAAGATATGTTTGTATGTCGAAAAAAATTTTGGGCGGAACGCTGACTAATTCTGTATATAAATTGATTTGATCACTATACAAGTAAATTGTGCGATGTAATGTTCATCAATAATCGTTATTATTAATGTTGACAATTGCGGATCCAAAACCGTTGCTACAATAAATTTACAAGCAATGCTGAAGTGGAATGTAAATATATTTTGTGATCACCCGTGTATTTAACACATGGTTTTTGGGTAGAATAATGGAATGTTTAGTGTTATGTGACAGCATTATGCATTTTGTAATCGGTCTCCGACTCGTACAGTCCCTCTGCGTCAATGAATGGAGTCAAAGCCCCGAAGGTACTTTTGGCTGACACCCTTTACTTCCTATTCAGATCACTGATAATATACTGGTAATTTTTGAAAATGTCGAAATTTTAGTGAACAACTGGATTCCAGATTTAGTATTTCGGTTTTGCTTTATCTGCTCTTCTGCACTTGAACAGTCTGTTTGATAAGGCCAAGTACTTGGATCATCCCTTAACCCCGAGGGACATGCCATCACTAGTTATTAATGGTCAAGAATTTTGCATTTTTGATTTTTGATGACGTCACATGTCTTGATTATTTTGGAGGTATTATGTTAAAAATTTCGCCTTACTATTGGCCACATTGTGTTTTACGATATGAATTAATTTAGTTTATGAAAGACGCCTAAACACTACATTGACATTCTTCTTGTTATTTCCATTGGCTGATAATATCATCATGCAGCTAGTCACCCCAAGCGAGGGTGACGAACCATAGTTTCTTAAATTCAATATTAATAGGAATCATTGGAAGGGTCCACTATCCCAGAGGATCTGTTTTGAAACTTCAGATAAAATTATTCGTTTCGTAACATAAGAGTAAGTTTTACCAATCGGATCACAATTTAAGGTCATCACTTTCTGAATGTTCGCATTTATATAATCTTGAATAGAAATTGTCCTACTCGATAGAACATGTATTAGTTGCTGTTTGATGTTGACTGTTTCTATAACGCTGTCAGTCCCAGTCATCAAATCGTTTACATACAAATTTGTACGAATTAATTCTGATGCCTTTGGTGAATAGCCTTATAGCGAAAGATGGTGCTGACGTTGTATCGTAAGACACGTTTGAAGCTGGTATAAGGGTTTATTATGACGATTTCTTTTTCTCGCCACAAAATCGTCTCGCACTGGTGGTCGTCTGTGGTGTATTACGGCAAAATCTTTGGAGGACCGAAAGTAACTCCTACTATATCACGGTAGGTCCAGGTAGCCGACTCTAGAATTTCGTTGATTGAACCTCCTGTTACTGGTTTAGCTCTAAGCCGTCGAAAACAACTCTCGTTTTAATGGTCGTACTGGGTTATTTGGGACAGTGGTGTAGACGATAATACGAAACATTTGCTTGGTTATATTTTTAAGCATTCTTGTAAAAAATATACCAGATGATTGCGGTTTGCCGTCCGTTTTTTCGTTCATTCGCCCGTGCTCACAATAACTCAAATTTCTATAAATGTTCGAGCAATCCACGGAAATTCATCTGGACGTTACTCTTTTGAGATTGTTCGGATATATTAATAAATTGGTTTTATTGACCGAACTATTCCAAAATGACACAAAACTAAGTATTCATATGGAAATGGGATTCTAAAATGAATTTAGATGGAGTTCTGGAATAAGGCCAATTGAGATCAAATTTGGCTATTTCTTAAACGATTTTGATAAAACAAATTAAAATTATTTCTCTTGGTTCTTTAGACAACAAAAATGCTTAAAGGGTTCGGGTTCGAACCTTTTTGATCTTTTTTCGTAAATCTTGCTTTATAAAATCTTTATGACGAAAGTCGGGAGCGTGCGATTGGTTCAGAATTCTTCAATGATAAGTTAAATTTAAGCGGAAGTCATACAGTACACCTTTTTCAGAGTTTCTTAATACTGTGGTACCGAAATATTCTTGAAAAGCTCTCTCCTTCGGAATGTATGTTTTTACCTGTTCAGTTATAAATTCTTCCAATTCCCAGATTTTCTTTAATATATTATCTAAAATGTAAATATGACGGCAGATAATATTTTCCGTATCTTCCGCTAGTGGGCTTATCTTTTATGCCAACGATTACAAGATCGGTCGGATAATGGAAATTAGGAAAGTAATTTTCTATAGGATTAAGCTCACATAGAATCTCTAGCTGTTTCCGTGCTGCCTGTAAAACTACAGATTTCTGACGCTTAAGAGGTAATCCTTGTACGAAGCTTGTCACCCCGAACCCAAAACAGATCTACGGAATTTGTGATCCAATAATAATGTCTTCAGAGATAGGATCATTGACATTGCATTGTGTCATTAGTGACACTTGGTTTACGATGTTGGGTAACTATGGCCTTTGTGAGCTGAAACTTGATAGATGTTGGACTAACTATTTGAATTATTTCCCTTTGTTGATTAATATTGTTTAAGGTAGCAATGAATGATGGTTTAATTTTCAAGGATTTACCTTATTATTGTCCACGCGCCCGCATTCAAGCTGTTTGATCAAATTATTAATAATACCTAGTAGTAGTAATGTTAATTTTTGCAGAACGATAAAGTGGTGAATTAAGTCAAACGCCTTACTGAAGTCGGTAAAATAACACCCAATTGGGCATTGCCTTCAATCACCTTTGTTGCACGTTTCGTGAATTCTACTTAGTTAAATAGTTAAATAACAGACAACCGGAAAACACCTTTCAAAAGTGAACTATTAAATAAAATTGACAAATGCTGAGTCATTAGGTAATTGATTAAAAAAATTCGAAGAAATACCATCTGGGCCACATCGATCCTCCAAAAGGCGGTGGGATTTAATGATATCATCTGGAGATATGTGAGGTATATACAAGCAAGTGTTGGTACAACTGCCTTCATCACCTTCATACTCATCAATATCAGTGAGTTTATTTTGAAATAAAACGAAGCTCATAAGTTAGTAATTGTATCAGCAGAATTATTACCGTGCTTTATCATATATAGATTAGCGAAACATAAATCCAGAAATGTTTCATTATTGTTGGGAACATTATTTATCCGAACAAGACTAAACGCAAACTAGTATTTATAGAGATAGACTCAACATCCGATGTTATATTATGCGGAATGAAGCAGTTTACGTCTTCTTCAACCAGCCATTTAAGCTTTGGTAAGTTGAAATCACCAATTATCAGAACGTTGTCCTCTAAGTTGAGTTTGGAAGTCTTATTACACAAACAGTTTGTATATACCATATAAACTTCACCTCGGTGAAATATTATAAGCCAATAATGTAAAACAAATTCTTGAAGATATGCACCTTAACACATAAAAGTTCTGGATGATAATACTCAGAACAATGTATATCAGGAATGATGTTTACCCATGAGGCTCATTTTTATTCCAATTTTTTTGGATTCTTCTGATTTTTCGATGTTTTCCACGAGTAGGTCGAACAAACTTTTCCACGTAAGAATATTTACAAAAAGTATTAATTGCAGTCCATGTATCCTATTAACTTTCGGCTGATAACCACAAAAATATGTTTTATTTTCGGCTAGAATATTAATAACGATAGCCTTCGGCTAACTTTAACAGGGTGACATATTTAATAAATTTTATTTAAATTTTCACAAAAACAACAACAAAATTATAATTAACCAATAAAAGATGTTTAGTAGCGTGTATTGCCCCACGGTCCTATATTTTTGATAATCTGTTGGATATCACATTATTACATATTTTCTCAATCCTCTAAGAATACGCTTCGGGATTGTTCTACCGTGTTGTTGAATCTTGTTACCAAGAATGCACCAAACATATTCTTAGGAATCAAATCGTGACTCCTATCCGGCCCTGTCCTCTTCGAAATATTAACATCTGCTAAATATTTATTTATTCACGACTCCGGCAAGCATGAGGTCTTGCTTATGGGTGCGCAGGAAACAACATACTCTTCAAAAATTATCTTAATATAGCGAACGCCATTAAAGATCTGGTTGAAACCACGTAAAGCTTGGTGCATGCTTCCCTTGAAATTCCCACATGACTGAGCCGAACCACCTTGGTAACCCATTCCCGGTTGTCCCCAATCACGAGACCGCAAACAAAATCTCGATTCATCGGTAAATAAGATTTACATAGCTCCAATCGGGTTCAGTCCAATTTTCGTGTTCCCTGCCAAATTGTAGCCAAGCAATCGTGTGCTGTGAGAACAACTCCTTTTTTTCCCCGTTTTGTTCTTTCGCTTACAATTATATATAAGCAATGTAAATGCTTGTAAGCGTTTTTGGCGTTGCAGGTGCTCGTCGTTTGTATCTGATGTGTTTCCGTTTGAACATAGTATGAATTGTTTTTTTTTCAAAACTATGTAAAACTTTCATCAAATTTTAAATATTCCCCAAGAAAGTCATGTGCTGGAACTAGAACTCTCTGCTATAATTTTATTTTTATTCTTTTGTACAATAACCATGAGAAATATACAAGAATTATGGTGATTTTCTTCTTCATCGTTCTATATATTATATTATGTACTGTTAAGAGTTAAAAAGAAAATAATAATTTTTATTTTAATTCTTGTATTGTTGTTGTATCTTGCTATTACACTATATACACAAGTACAACAAATACAATTTTTTACTTTATATTTTTAAATTTATATCTATAAATAATTTAAATTTATTTATTATATTTTATTTTGTTATAATTTTTTTATTTTTTATTTTTTTGAAAAATTTGTTATTTTCTGATGTTTTATCTATTTTGTGAAAAATTGTTATCATGCACGTTAAAGTGAGTTGAATATACATAATTTAAATATAATTATTTTTGTGTTGCTGTTGTTGTTGTTGACGTAGTTTACAAAAACAAAAAAATTTCTAATGCGGATGGAGGATTTAAATTAATGTTCTTGCGAAAAGATACTCAGTTTGATATTATAAGTTGTATATGGAACATAAGGCAACTATCGCGGCTAAATCAAATCTAAAATATGATGTTACATGTCAAACAAATCATGTTTTAATTAAATTAATTACGTATGTATAATAGATAGACATAGACGCGTGCGCCTTAAAATTATAAAATTTCTAAATTCCTTTTGTTTTATTTTCTCCAATTCGCAGAACGCAAAGGGTTTTTGGTTCCTTTGTTATGCATATTCGAAACATATGTTTTGACACCAGTCAAACATTTTTTTTTTTTTATGTAACATGATATAAAAATTATGGATTAGACTGAAAAAATACAACAACAACAAATTTATACTCCTATAAAGAAATGACAAATAATACCTTGAGGTGGATTTTTATGAATTTTTGAAGATTAAATTGGGTGATAATGATAACCATACATTTTGAGTCTTATCTTGATATGATGTTTATATTCATTGGGAAATTATAATTACACCCGTTTATTATATTTTTTTTCTCTGTTACCTACATCAGTGTCTATAAGGTAGAATCATAATTTTTGTTCAAAATAAAGCCTGAAGAAATGTTTTCTAGACCAATTAATCTCACCACAAAGAGTCAAGGCCATACAGCAAATTTTTCGTCGATTTATTTAACATTTCTTTGCATGATGACAAGAAGTCGTCAACTCGAATATATGGCATATAAAATGTCAAAAAGATAATTTTATTGTGGGTTTATTCAAACCACACAAAACAAAATTTTTTGTTTAATAAACATATTTTTGCTTTACATTTCCCATAAAACCACAAGGGGTTTTCTTCTGCTACTCGAGGAATATCAAAATATGATTATTTACAAGGAAAAGGGGGATATCGCGTGTTCAAATGTATAAACAAAAATGTTTTTATATAACAAAACTAATAAAGTTGTCAAAAAGAAATATTTTAAGGATTTAATAGTTTTTTGGTGGTTGATAAATTGAGGTGATAGTCGAAAATTTGTTTCAATTTTCTCGTGTCGAAAACGCCTATTCATTTTAAGCACAAGTGAAATTTAACTGCACATAAATATAGATAAGGATAAATGCATATACGGGGAATAAACAAAGCTCGTCCTTCAAATAATTCACAAGGTTAAATGAAGTCATATTTCCAATCAATCACAATTTTGATGTAGTAAAATTTGAAGAGATTTCATTTTTATCTTCAGCGTATGTACAGACATATATAGTGAATATACGATATACGAATTTACAGTGATAAAATTTGAAAATACGAACATCCATAAATAGCTATACATAAAAATGAGGGTAGTAAAATAATCTCGAAGCACACAAAATTCAGAAGCACGATGGAAAAAAAAAAGAAGAATGATATGATAATAAACATATGTAAAACTTTATGAGATGATGATAAGGATGATGATGATAATGCGGTGATGACTATATTTTATAAAATTATGGTAGAAAAACAAACATATTCATAAATAACAGTATATGTGTGCGTGTGTGTTTAATATGTTAAGAAGGGGTTGTTTATAGAAATTCCATTTAACCCTCTATTATGACGATGGGATGGAATACAGTGAATATATACAGTGATTTGTTATATTATGTAGATTCGAACAATGGAATGACATTTTTTAATAGAATTTTTTATAATTTTATGCTTATCCGATAAATATCTACAGATAATACATATTTTCCAGGGTTATACGAATGAAAATCAATTTTATTAAAAAAATACAAGATTAAATATTAAAGAAAATTGTTTTCCCTTTTTCCTATTTTAATCGAGATGAATTTTTATGTATTTTCCCTTTCATAATTTTCCAAATCATTACCTTTTGCTTAATTTAAGGGTGAAAAATGAAAACAAAAATAAAAAATTAAGAAGAAAAATGATTTTTATTTATTTTGAGATGTTTGCTCATTTTTTTTGTTTTATTTCGTAGGAGGAAATGCTTTATTCATTTAATTTTTCGGAAAGTTAATTACTTTACTTGATCAAAAGTTTTGGTGTATATTATCATATTTCTAATGTTGTGAGGGTGTTTTTTTTTTGTATTCAGCTATAGAGATGTAGAGATAATTCATATACAACAAATTTTAATTTAGGAGATTTATAAAGAATTTAACCCTTTTTATTTAGGCGCACACAAATTAATGACAATTGTGTTTGTATTTTAATCATTTAATTTTTTTTTTTTTTTTTTTGGTAAAATGAATGAAGCTGATAAATTAATATGATAAGTCAATGAACATAACATAATTTTTCACAATAAAATTAATTTTCTCGACGAATGCAAAAGGTATATCGGTTTATCGCACCTGATCTTAAACCGTATACATATTTATAAACAAAACAATACAATTTATTTTTATTTATTTCAAATTGACTCAAAGTTTCGTTTTGTACCGCGTTATCATGCCCGTGGAATCTCGATTTTTTTTTTTTATGTTTTTGACTTATTAACCGAATTAAACCATTAAAATATCATTCAATGAACAAATAAATAATACATATAAACAAATTATATAAACAACAGAATTTTTATTTATTTATTTTTATTTTTTTTATATCGCCGATTGTTCTACCCAAAAGCAGTGAAAATATGTTACATAAATAGCGCTTTATACTTGGACAACGGGTGATAAACATTATAAAACATAAACAGCCTAGTTTTTTTTTATTATCACCCACTACATGATAAATACACAAAAAAAAAAATTATAATTTGTATTAAAAAATAAAATAAATTCGAATGATAAATTTCAACACCCGCGGGTGGTTTTGAATATTTATTTATTTTTTTTTTGTTCTGTATATACCAGATGCACTTTCGCATAATAATTTTTAAACTAACAAAACTATAAAAAATTATAATAATTATTTTTATTTTAACGGATTATGTATTTATATTCCAAAATAAAAACCCATAAAAATAAAAAAATAAAATAAAAATTAACACCCTCATTGTTACCTTTCAAAAGGATATTAACAAGGTTTATATAATATACACACGGTATAAATGCGCCAAATGATTATGAACAGGTGAATGATTCTTTAATGTGATCATACGAGATAAAGTGTTTGTTTATTATTTAATGTTTGGGCACAACGACGACGACGACGACGTTGGTGTTTAGTTTTCTAGGAATACTAAAATATTAAACCCTTTTACATTTTTATTAATCGACCAAACATTAATTTTTTATGAGGTCCTTTTTTATGATCAAATACTTTTTAAGCAATAGAAGTTCGAATATTCGAAATTTAATTCATTTTAATAGCTTTGAACTAGAATAGTTTAGTACAAGCTACTATGAGACGTAAACAAAATCATGTTGTCTTTATTTTCCATTTAAATGAACATTTGTATTCATAAATATATAGTATTATAATTTTAATTGAAATTAATATAATTTTAATTCACAATTTTACATTTCAGTAAATTGATTTTGATTCTCAAACATCGTCAGGCTTCATACTTTTTTTTTAAGTTTCAATTCGTAGATGTCGAAGCTTTTATAAGGGACTTAGAAACGATGAAAAAACCAAACTTTTCATAGTAAAACACACAAAACATATGGGAAATCACATTTTTTCCTAAGACAAATTTTTAAATGAAAACGTTACAAATTCTTAATGATGATTTCTGAAATACTTTCATAAATGTTTGAATTTCAACACTTATGAATATCGTTTTCATTTTCTTGTAATAATTGATTTATTTAAACCAAAATATAAAAAATTTCATAACAACCACATTCTGGTCAAATTGAAATAAAAGCTTACTACAATTCGTTTGGTCATTAAGTCAATATACATTACATAGATGGCAGTGATAGTCGTAATAATTTGGTAAAGTTGTACCAACAATTACCAAATGGGGAAATTTCAAGTCCAAAAATTGTTGGAAAAGCAAAATAAATTCACAAAATATAGGAACGTGTGATAATTTTGTGATTAAATAATTTTTTTCGTATTTTTCTCTAAACATTTTAGACATCTTACGTACATTAGTAAAACTAAAGATAAATTTAGCAAGTATTATTTTAATTCGTCAGAGCCAACTTTGATGTATTTTTCAAAATGAAAATTCGAAGAAATATATTTTAGAAATAATTTAATTTTAATATTTCTGTAATTAATATTTACTTAATACCAATTTAGCCTTCTTCTTTATTGTTGATAAAGATATGTAGAAAACATTTATATACACATTATATAAAATTTTTGCTTTTTACATTGAAAAACTTGAAGCTAAAAAATACTATTTTTACTATGGATTCGTATCGAAATCAGTAAAAAGTTATACCACTAAAAAAGCTCCTAAAAAATACTCTGCTATTTATGTAGTAGCATTGGTAAAGTAATAAAACTAGTCTAGTAATCTATGAAATAAAATTTTTAAAAAAGCACAAAGTCTGACGATATTTGAGAATAAAAATCAATTTACTAAAATACAAAATTGTGAATTAAAATTTCATTAATTTCAACTAAATGAACAACTCACTTAACCCTAATACAGCCTAACTAAATCCTAACCCAACTTCAACTCTACTTAGCTCGAACCAAATCTCAACCCTCTCCATCATACCACAGAATTCTTATATACAAACCATCATATCATTTTACCATCATACCATCATATCGTTATCAAAAATCAACTCAAATTTTGAAGTTTTAGAATTTGCTCTGTTGTAACTTTGGACCTGATTATCATCTTTCAACAAGGAGATGAAATGTTTGAGATATTTACAGTGACCTTTCAAGTCTTAAAAAATATTTCTGTAAAATTTGGTTCAAATCTGGTACATATATAGTATAAACACTCACTTTTAAATACAGTGAAAGCTCATTTTAACGGACACTCAATTTAGCGGAATCCTTAGGCAAATCTTGAATCCGTTTTGACAGAGGCCAAAACGCCATATAATTTTGATAATTGTAACTGAGCGCGTACATTTGGTGGACATCCGGTCCACGACCAACTAGATGGAAAATTAAATATTTTTATATTTAACCCCAACTGAACTCCAACTCAACTTCAACTCAACCCGCAAATTGAGCCCCAACTAATCAAACCAGCATATATAAAAAATTCGAAAATATTTTTACCATATATAACCATGTGGTTTGGTTCAATTCGTATATACCTCACCCTCTTGACGTAAACTTTTCAAAAGTTTTTCAAATCTCCACCTTGACCATAGAAAACGATTGGCGAAAAATATTCCAAATCGGACAAGCCGTTCTCGAGATGATATCATGGGTACAGACATCCAGACATCCAGACGTCCAGACAGCCAGACATCTAGCCATTCAGACGTCTAGAGGGTTCTAAACTCAGGGGGTTTCAAAACGTCGAGAAAAATAGTTTTGGAGCAACCAAATTTTTTATCATTTTTGACAAGATTTCAATACTTTGGTCTTTTTAGTTTTTAGACCAAAGTAATTTTCATTTAAATAGAAAATAAAAACAACATAAAATAACGAATTTTAAAATCCCACATGATTTTGTGTACGTTTGATAGGAAAATAAAAATCTTTGTTCCCTTAATTAACACAACTAACAATTTTTTTGTCATGGCTTATTATGTATTGGCATTGGTACAAGCAGACTAATTGGTCATTAGGGAATAAGCCCAAAATTGAAATACCGTCACCATTCAATCAAATGAGATTGCCAGAGTTTCTATACGTATACCAACTAAAAAGTGGAAAAGTCTTCACTTGAAGACTTCTTGATAGTTTAAATATAATTTGCACAAAAAATCTTTACAGACCCGAATCGATTTGATGAAGCACTATGCCAATTAACATGCAATATTAGAGATGTTCCCATATTGTGAAATATGTTCCCATATTTTATTATCATCACTGCTTCTGATGACCAACTACATGAAAAATTGAGAAAGATTTTTCAATAAGTTGATTTCCTCGGTTACCGAATCGACGTAAATGGTCTTCGTCCTACCGACACCAAAGTTGAAGCCATCCAAAATTCACAGCCGTCACATCGATCAGCTGCGAATACGTGACAATACTCCCGTCGAGTTACGGCACACCAACCAACAACTCAGCTGATATAAAAGATGTGCAAAGTCAACAAAATCGAATAGAGCTCCAATCAACCCTTATGATATCCGTCGATCTGAAAGAGTTCGAATTCAATCATCTGGTAATGTTCTATCCGCAGGTGGAGGAATGTGGTGTATTGAGACACTGTACATTGTAACATTAACTTTTCAACACACATACATTATAACTACTGTTATGTATTGGATTTTGATTGTTATGTTTGTAACCAAACAGAATACTACCTACCTCTTAGACATTTATTTGTGTTCAAAGTAATGAAATCTATTTTTTTTTTGCTATAGTTGTTCTAATGTCACTGTCGACTACATACATATACTCGAGTTAAATTTGTTACTCGGGATGTCTAAACTCTTTGTGAATAGAAATTACCTTCATGGATTCAAACAGGCAGCCGCTCTCTCGCAAATTCATTATTATTAATGGCTGATGAGTGACAAGAAAAGAAGAATAGAAGGTTTAGTAAAAAATGGAAGCGAACCTGGTTCGAAGTAATTTCGAATCGAATCAACCTATGAAAACTAGAGGTTTTAACACAAGCGCACTCAAAAGATTATAATTGAATCATACCAAACATTCTTCTTTAAATTAGCAAGCACACAATATATCTTTAGTATGAACGTATTTATAAACGACCTACCTATAGCTATAAAGAATATTACAAATAAACGTATAAAACTTGTCTAATAAAATCAGATTATTTTATTTAAATATTTTTTAATTAAAAATTAAACCATCAACAATATAGTTTTGTATTTTTTATTTCTTTCTTTTAAGAAAGGCAAAATTAAATAACAAAACCAAAAGTACATAAATAAATAAATAATAAATTCACGATTAAAATGTCTTAGATATATTATGTATCTGTATATGTATATGGATGTGGAAAAACAAGTTAAAATATTTGACAATAATAATATTGAATTTTATTGTTATAATTTTGTTGCACAGGTACATTGCTACAAACTCTCGTCTAAATATATATATATATATATATATATATATATATATATATATATATATATATATATATATTTATATATATATATATATATATATATATACATATATGCGACTTTGTGTTATCTTAATTGTCTTGTCTTTACTTTTATATTTCTAAATCTGATATTTATATACGAGAAATCCACTTAATATTATTGTTATTATTTGCTATTATTGTTTTTATTTTGATTATAATCTTTACGAGCAAACAAAAATAAAATTTTACAAAGAATTGTTGTATTAATAAAAATGATAATAATTATTATGTATTATTTATTTATGGATGCGGCTATACATATTTGGAGATATACATACTTAATTAGACTTAATCAATTCTTACACACTTAACGCCCGCCCCATACCAAAAGATTCCCATTTAGATAATTTCCCATAAAATTTGTGTTTCGATCATAATGCGCGATCAAATTAATTCTGTGAAAGATGCGCGGTGATGTAAATTGTTCGTAACCACTCAACCTATTAGACGTTATACACAATATTAAAATATGTATTATTTATTTGTTATTATTATGAATACAAATGATCATTTATCTTAAGAAAAAATAAAAATCGATATAATTTGATGTTTTTTTGTGATTAGATACACCGTGTTAAACTGTATATCCGTAGACAACAAATTAATCGGTAAATTAAAATTTAAATACATACATATATAGATAGTTTGTGGTGTCGAACTAAAGTTAATTACAGTTCACCCGTTCGTTTAATTTGGCGTTATTATTAAGAATTTTTTGGTGTTGCCAGAATTGCCTGATCCACTGCCGCCCAAATTATCTATTGGAAAATGAAATATAAAAATATTAAAATTATTATCATGATAATCACGATATTTATGTCTATAAAACAATCATGCTTAAGTCAACAAATTGTGGCACCGCAAACCCAAAACAAACATGGATATATCAAATAAGCTTTTAAGCTGTGCTCTGATTGATTTAAGAAGTAATTTTTTGATATTAATTTCTCTAGTTGTATGAAATTTTATGCCGGTAATTTTACTCCACAAAAATCGAATTCATTCAATGGTACTTTTCCTTGTTTCAAATACCATAAGAAACGTCGTTCTTCAGGTCGAAGTATCAAAAGAGCATGACAGGAACGCTATGGAATAGAATGGTTGTAATGTTCTCAACACCTTTTATTTTCCAAATGAGATGATTCGGACAGTCTTTTCGCTGCTTGTGATCCACAAATTACGGATAAAATTTTTTCAATCAATTTTGTTATATCGCGAATATACCACCGTCGCTTAAGGTTACAAAGTATTTTCCATTTTTTGATTTTATGCTACATTTTTTTACAGTCAGGCCAAAACAAAAACTGTGACTGATAATAATTGAAAATCTGATAATATACATATTGCAAAAATTGATACCGGTGTGGACTTTTGATGATACGTGTTCAACGTGGCAACAAGCACATAATTTGGTTGTTCTAAATTCATTAACTTCGTGTTTCTTTAACGTAGCCCACACCTTTTCATGCTATAAATGAAAGATTTTTATAAAGCTGAAAAAAAAAATATAACAACCTTTGCGCCTTCAGCTCTTCTTCTGCTGACAACAATTGTCTAGCCTAAGTACAGCACAGACCTTGTTCAAAACGGATTTTAAATATTATTTAACTAAAAAGTGTAATCTTTCAATTATTTGATCAGTGATGAATCAGTGGTTTATTAGCTATAAGATGGTAAATCAAATTTCATTGTGATGCCTAACCATTTTTGACAACTTTTAGTTAGAAAAATACGTTATTTCCAATTTTGCAACCCTCTAGTGACCAAACTGCAAACCGAACGTTTCGGGATTTACATTTTTTTTGATTTATTAGTGTACAGAATATAGATACCTAATCAATTTTGGCAATTATTATTACGAAAAATCCATAAATTTCAGATTTGCAGCCCTCTGGTGGTCAAACTGTAGCTGTGTATTATTTCAAAAATTACACTATTTTTAACCGTTTATTTGTAGTCTATAAAATTCATTAGGTAAATTCCTCTTAACTGTAAATATTCAATTATTTTTTGAAGCACTCTGCAGGGTAAACTAGGACAAGAACAAATTCAGTTTTACATTTTTCGGAAAGGCTATTATTTTAATTGTTAAATTCTGTTTTGAGTATATTTTCGGGGCAGTGCTATCTATCGGCCAAAATATAAACTTACATCAAAGAGCCACAAAAAATATATTTTTCTTGAATGTGGAATGGCACTTTGAGTAAAATACGTTCTGTAAAATTCGATGTTAGACTTGTCATCAAAAATAATTTTTAATTAAACATTGCACTGCAACTAAATTATTTCCATTTGAAGATGTGAAGGAGCTGTACTTGCATCAAATTTAAATGGCGCATATTTGAAATTTTTTGTCATATTTATCTAACTTACGGAATCTTCTTTCAAACGCTTGTGATAATTTTTGAATATTACTCGTATATTTCTGTACATTTTTGTCAGGAGTAGAAGTATTATTAACTTTAGGAAAATGTGTGTGGCATCACCATTTCCTATAACTGCTTTTCCCAGAGCTGTAGTTATCTCTCGACACGAATCGGTGATTAGTTTGTTGTCGCCTTGAAGTTTCAAATTCAAATCATTCAAATGTTCTGTTTTGTCAACCAAGAATCATAGATCAAGTAACCATTTTGGATCCGACAATTCCTAAACCGTTTTATCATTAATTGTCATAAATATTTGCTCTGCGAAAAAACAAGCTCAATTGAGTGAAACAGAAAAGGATAATTCACATCTCTTCCAGAGGAGTAACAAAGTGGCGTATTCTCCGATAAGAGGCGATCGTCCCTCCATTGGGGCACAATGAATTGTGTAAAGCTAATAATGCATTAGTTGAAGCCAACAATATAAACAAGCAGCTAAATGTTACAATTGCATGGATGCAGGAGCGTATGAAGACGCTTGAAAACGAAGTTAAAGCTCTTAAGCCAAAGGAGGACATCGGTTATACTCCTAACCAGAATATAACTCCACAAGAGTATCATACGGATGAAGAAGAACTAGCTCGCGAAACTGAGTGGATTCGAGTTAAAGGTGGGAGAAAAAAAAGGAGACGGAATAATACGCCCTCTCCACCTCAATGATGGTTATGAATGGAAACACCATCAAAATAAACTTAGAAGATGCTGAAACATACAGAAAAATGACAAAAATGTTAAATGAAGAAAAACGTGTTTGGCACACGTTTGAAGATAAACAAACCAGACCAATTAGGGTCATGGCTAAAAACGTACACTCTACGTGTAAACCAGACAAAATAATTGATGACCTGAAATCAAAAGGATTTAAGGCGATTGAAGCATCGATTAAGCTAAAACGGAGAGGCAAAGTACCTCTCAACATGTTTATGTCGACCTTCGATACTGATGAAGATATCGAAAAAATTTATCAAATTAAGTACATCTTGGGCTGCAAAGTGGTTATTCAGCCTCTAAGAAGATCTAAGCTTATACCACAATGTAAATAATGTCAAGCCTATGGGCATACACAAAAATATTGCAACAGGGAACCCAGGTGTGTCAAATGTTTAGGTAAACAGCATACCAAAGATTGTGTAAAAGCCCAAAATGTTCAACCTAAATGCGTTCACTGTGGAGAAAACCATCCGGGTAACTACGGAGAATGCAGTTTTAATATTGAACTGTAAAACATCAAAAATAAGAACGTGATTACTAAAAATCCAAGTTTATTCAGGAAGCAAGCTCGGGAACTACTCAAGGACAATTTGGTATAATGACTTATGCTCAAGTTTATGATGAGCAACGGAAATCCAGGAAAAACTGCTCAAAATGACGATATAAGTCAAACACTTAAATTAATTTTAAGCAGACTAAATACATTTGATGAGCGATTACAGAAACTAGAGTACAGCACTAAGGGAGCCATCCCTAAACAGAAAAATGGCCAATGATCTAAGAATCTTATGTTGGAATGCCAATGGACTGATGCAACATCAACAAGAACTGGAAGTGGTCCTGGACACAGAAAAAATCGATGTATGTCTCATCACGGAAACACACTTCACTAGACAATCAATAATAAAATTTAAAAATTATCAAATATATCACACAATTCACCCTGGAGGCACTGCTAAAGGAGGTAGTGCCATTATAATCAGAAATAGTATTCATCACTAACAGCAACAGCTGTTATTGTCAAATCCAAAAGTAGTTCTATTTATATTGCTAGCTTTTACTGCCCACCGAAGCACTCAATGAAAGTAAAAGATTATCTTGAGCTCCTCAGTAAATTAGGAAAACGATTTGTACTTGGAGGAGACTTTAATTTAACGACTAAGAGTAAAGAACGCCTAAAAGCTATCAGAACATGCAATTGTGAAGCCCTCTCAACTGGAAAACCAACCTACTGGCCAACTGATCCAAACAAAGTACCAGATCTGATTGATTTCTTCATAATAAAGAACATATCTGTAAATTATGTACAAGTAGATGCAAGCCATGACTTAAACTCTGATCATTCACCAATACTTCTAACGATAAGTGAAAAAAATCATTCAGAAAGAGAGAAACCCATTCATAGTAAATAATTACACTAATTGGGCATGCTTTAGACTATCGCTAGAAGAAAAAAATTATCTTAATGGTTCCATTAAAGACTGAAGAACAATTAGACAAAGAAGTTCACAAATTTGTAAACGATATACAGCAATCAGCTTGGGAAAATACTCCTGAAATTAAAACGAAAATCCCCCCCAAGATAAAACTCATTTGAACAATCTCACTCAACAATTAAGAAGAGAGATCAAAGAATTGAAAGATGAATCAATCAGCAACTATTTCAGAAAATTAACTAATGATAACAGTATTGATTATTCTCTTTGGAAAGCAACCAAAAGAATCAAAAGACCCATAATGCAGATTCCCCCAATAAAAATAGCAGGTGAGAAATGGGCTAGAAATAATGAAGACAAAGCTCGAGAATTTGCTGAACACCTCGAAAAAATATTCCAGCTACATGAATACCAAACGTTGGAAGCCGAGATAATAACTGAACAAGCTGTGCAAGAAAGTAAAGAAATCCTACCCACAACACCAAAAGAAGTCATGCGTGAGATAAAAGCTGGGTACGATCTAATTCATGCAGAAATCTTAAAAGAACTGCCAAGGAAAGCTCTGGTGAAACTCACCAATCTTATAAATGTAGCATTTAGAATCAAATGTGCACCAAGCTTATGGAAAATTGCAGAAGAAATTATGATTCCAAAACCTGGGAAACCACCACACATAACAAAGTCTTATAGGGCCAATCTCGCTATTGCCAGTCATGTCCAAACTTTTTGAGAAGCTTCTGGTAAAAAGATTAAATCCGATAATCGAGAGTAAAAACTTGATCCCAAATCATCAGTTAGGGTTTCGCCACCAACACTTAACAATTGATCAAGTACACGGAATAACCAGTATAATTGAGAAAGCATTAGAGGAGAAAAAAAGTCTGTTCAACAGTATTTCTAGATGTTGCACAAGCGTTTGATAGAGTGTGGCGTGAAGGACTTAATCACAAGTTAAGGAATCTTCTACCAATGCAATTTGCTAAGATACTGGAATCTTACTTGAAACATAGGTTCTTCAGGATTAAATTAGATGATACATTTTCTGAATTGAAAGAAATCAATGCAGGAGTTCCGCAGGGCAGTGTATTAGGGCCGGTTTTATACCTATACACTTATGATCTTCCTACATTAGAAAACAACACAGTGGCAACATTTGCAGATGATACGGCGATCTTAACTGTTGAAAAAAGCAACGAAGAATCAACACAGAAGTTACAATCAGCTATAACTCAAATATATAAATGGACAAAAAGATGGAGAATAAAACTAAATGAAGCTAAATCAGTTCACATCAACTTAACTAACAGACGATTCGAACATATTCCGATTACCATAAATCGGGAAATAATACCGCATGCGAACACAGCTAGGGCTCTCGGCTTGACCCTGAAAAGAAGATTTTAGAATATGGTATTAAGGAACATCGTTGATGCATCTTGGTATGTCAGGAACAATGACCTTCATAGGGACCTTAAAATGAACCTCATCTTAAACGAAATCCAAGAAAAAGCACGGAGACATGAAGAAAGGCTCCGCCAACATGTGAACAATGAGGCAACTCAGCTCCTAAGTATCACGAATTTAGTACACAGACTTAAAGGAACCAAACCATTTGAGCTGGTGTGATTGTCAGTTTAAGCAGCATTGTGCTGATCAACAATCCACTTCAATTTATCAAATACTATGGAATGCCAATGGCCAAATTGTCATAAATACTTCGAAATACTTCGCTTTCGGTAGTTTTTAATACTTTTTAAATTTAAAAATTCTTCAGCTATTAAAAAATGTTCATAAATTTCACGAATAAAATTTGCTACTTGTGCACTATCACTGAAATCCGTCCTCTCGTCCAAACATATGGAGTAAGCTACGAAATGTTTTATTCAAAACCGAGACGGTTTGTTCGGCAATATCAGAAATTCTTCGGTTTATTGTGCGACGGGACAATGATAAATTGTCGAATAATTTGTTTTTTCTCTGGGTATAGAATTTCCGCAACTGACACAAAACACTCTTTGATGAATTCGCCTTCGGAAAATGATTTAATTTTTTTACTATGGCATTTGATACTACATAACTGGCTTTCACAATATTGTCACTTTTTCAATTGCACTTTTTAAACAGTTTTGCTGGATATTTAGTTCAGTTTTGAATGAAGATATTTTATATTTCCGCTCTTCTCCATCCAGATTATGAAAAGCAACATGTCTTTCCACATAATGTCTTTTGACGTTTGCGCCGTTTATTGTTTCAGAACACACATATAGTAAAATTATTGCGGATTATTTTCTTCGAAAATAAATTACTTGATCTTTGAGTAGTCTTGTGTATAAATTTGCGTTATATGTAAAACAAAAATATGAGTAGAATTTTCCCCTTTCAAATGGATGATGTACGCCAATAAAATTGTTCACCAATTGGTCATTTAACAAGAAGGTATGTTGTGATTGGCTAAGAGAAATACAACCATGGAATATTTATATAAAAAAATGTAACAGAGCTGCATTATAAAATGTGCGTTCAAGTCTATATTATACCATCCATAAAAAAGTGCGTTCAAAACAGAAAAAGCCATAAAAATTAAATGTTTTAAATTTCAAACAATTATATGCTGGAGCCGCAGATAATACTAATTTGAGCCGCAAGTTGACCGTTCGATGTTGAAAGGCCGAATGTTGGAAGGTCGAATGTCGAAAGGCCGAACGTCGAAATACCGAATGGGTCGGAAGGCCGAATGTCGAAAAGCCGAATGTCGTATAGCCGAATGTGTCGAAAGGCCGAATGTTTAATAGCCGATTGAGTCGAAAGGCCGAAAGTCTTTAAAGCCGAATGTCTCAAGGCAGAATAGGTCGAAAGGTCGAATTTTGATTAAATTTTCCTTCACTTATTTGATTGAAATCAATATTTAAAACCATTGAATTTATATCTTAATGTAAAATGATTTAAACAAATTAAAAATACGTGCTAATAAATCCTGTGTATATAGCATATTAATGTGATCAAATTTTGACGTATATGACAAAAAAATGTAAGAAGATTTTGATATTTAAGGTGATTTACTATTAAACACTTTTATTACAAAATTTTAATAAAAATATAAATTTTGAAAATTTTTATTCATAAAAAGAAGAAAAAAAAAAAAATTATTTTGACACAAGCGGCCTTTCAACCTTCGGCCTTTCGACACAATCGGCCTTTCGATATTCGGCCTTTCGACATTCGGCCTTTCGACACAATCGGAATTTCGATATTCGGCCTTTCGGCATTCGGCCTTTCGGTGTTCGGCCTTTCGGCGTTCGGTCTTTTGACATTTCGCCTTTCGACCCTATTCCATGTGGCAAATGTTATGACCTCTGTTGATACTGTACTGAGAACCGAAAATATAACACTTTACGTGGAACTCAAAAATCCGATTTGAAAAATTTTCAAAACTAAAATATCGAATAACGGAACAAACGAAGCTTAAAAAAGAATTAAAAAAAATAAAAATCTAAGAGATGAAGTTTGGGAACTGTGAAAAATTGACTGTATTAACGTGGAATAATTCGTTTTTGTAATATAAATATATGCTGAAGGTTTATGTTACGCGTAACCCTATTTAAAAAAAAAAATTCCCTCAATTCGTATAAATAATATTTCACGGTATCATGCTGAGTTTAAAATCGGGTTGCCTAAGGGATGTAACTTAACACCAAAATATTAACCTTAATTGAATAATCATAATTTTTATTAATAAGCCAATTATGAATGAGTTAAGTTGTTTAAACATAAAGAGGGTGCACATAATCATATTTTTTAACGCTAATTATCTAATTTACGCCGCGAGTAATGACGCAGGAAATTTTATATGACAAAGGCGCATGCTAATGGTTTAGTTGATATTTATTTTATTATACGACAATAAAAACGATGGTACTAAAATATGATTGAGAACGGCACCTACAGCATTTTGTATTTTGCAAAATTTTAAAAAATGTATCTTGAAGCCAAATCAAATACCAGAGTGGACAACGATGACAATATAATTTGTCTGTATATATTTTTATTTAAAAACAATAATAATCATTTTTTTTTTCTATACAAAGTTGGTTTGTATAAAGATCATTATCGCTGGAGACGCGACTGATACATCGTCGTCTCAATAATATTTCTCATAAATAATTTATATAATTTTTTATTATTTATAAAATCCAAAAATAAATTTATAGTCCAAAATGTTTTTTTTTATTGTTAAATATTTTTTTATTTTTTTGTTTTTATATTAAAATATATTTAATCAGGAAAGACGGTAGCACCGCTCCTATATACCTGAATATGGAAATGGTTTTTTATTCGACCTTTTTTGTCGCTTCTGTTGTATTAATTAATTAAAAATAAAAACAAAAAAAAAAATTGATTAGTGGTTTCTGAACTCATAACGATTCTGTCTAATTAAAAATTCATCGGCGCGCATCTAATTATAATTTGTAAATTATATATGTCTAAATACCCCTAAAAACCATATATAAATAAAAATATTAAAAATATTCAAATTAAAAATAATAAAAATATTTATTTTGTGTTGACAACATAATGAGAGAATAATGAATTTTTATGTCACAATATAAAAGTTTTGTTAATAAAATTATAATTTATGTTTATTTAAATTTTTTGTGGTTTTTTAAATTTAAAAATTAAAATTACACAAAAAAAAAAATGGAAGAAACACGGCCGCACTAAACAAAACAAAAAAAAACTCAATACAAGTATTTATTTACATAATGTTAACTAAAGCTAATCGAATTCAATCATAAACCAATATAATTATTATTACAATTATTTTTTTGTTTTGTACGTACTTGCTTTTTTCTATTAAATTTTTAGATTAGTTTTTTTTTTTTTTTTAATTCTATTTTATTTTGTAAAAATAAAAACACAACAAAAAAATAGAAAAATAATTAATTGCTACTGTAATTTTATTGGTTGAATGGACAAACAGACCATTAAATGGTAAATTATTACAGTTTAAGTGTGATTTATTTTAATTAAGATAAAAATAATTTTAATTACCTGTTTTGTTGTTGTTGTTGTTGTTATTGTATTGAATGGTGGTTAGAGCTGTAATTTGCAAACATTTTGTGTGTGCAATTTGATTCGCATTTAATTGATCTAATGAGATATGCATAATTGAAAACGGCGGATTGATTGTATATTACGTTTAAAATTATTAAAATAAAAATTAAATTTTGTCTGGCGCCTTTTTTAACAAAATTTCTTCATCAAATTACAAAATTCATCTCGCGTTCATATACCTACCTACCAAATCGTGTCGTCGTTACAGAATAGTCTAGTAGTTAATAAAACAGATGCTGGCTGTTAAATGTAATAAAGTTTTTTTTTTTTTTGGTTTTGTTATAAACAAATAAATTTTATTAAGTTAATATTTTTCATGGAAAAACTCATAAATCAAAATGAGTTTCTCGTTGTTAATTCATATTTTTAAATAAACATATACACATAAACAAACTGAGTTTATATTATGTTTACATATATGTACATATGTATGTGGATATATAAGTAGATGGATAAAAATCAATCCGATTATAATTCGAATTTTACACACTTTTTATTCTTAATCCTTTATGTGTGCTCCCTATACGACATTTTTATTCAATTAATACTACAAAAAAATTACAAATAATTAAATTAAAAATTAATAACCTCATCCTCCATCCACCTTCCCAAAAACGTTCACTGTTTATTTATCTTTATATACGTATCCAACCCTGATTTGAATATCACTCATCCTAACACCCTTTATAGACATTGTGTGACTATTTAAAATTATTATTTAATAAACACGTGGCACAGAGGTTCGGTAAATTCTTATATAATACATTTATTATTATTATTGTTATTATTGCGTATAAAAAGATGAACATGAAGAAGGTGAAGGGGTGTCAAATTACTTTAAGGCTAGGGGTGAATAAAAAAAAAAATTTACATACAAATGAAATCAGATATATAAGTAAATATGTTTTCCACCCTCATCGAGTTAATTTTTTTTTATGGATTTTTTTGGCTGGAAAAATTATTTTAATTTTTCGCTCTAGAGTTATGCACAAATCTAAACTAAAATTGTCAACCCCCCTTAATTCCACCCAGATACAAAACGAAACAACAACACATGATAACATGTTTTCCATCATTCCGATTATAAAAAATCGAAAAACACAAATCTTATTTCCATTTTTTATGTTCTGAATTTGGATTTTTTTTTTTTTTCAATATTTCATTAAACTAATGCACATATGTATAAGTTATTGTTATACATTCGACTTTTAGAGACGTATAAAAAAATGTACAAGCAACATAAAAAAATTTACGCGAATTGGAAAATTCGAGATTTTATATAGATTTGCTGGAAAATTGGAAAACTTCATATCTTTTGTCATTTCGATTTATTTGGAATATTAAATTTCCGTTTTTTTTTTGACTAGCTTAACCAAAGAGTTTTTACAAAAAAAGAATCATTCCGACTATTTCGATCTCAACCGTCTACATATTGTTTTGTTTTTCTTTAATTTGCCGGAAAAAAGGGATTAGAACAAAAAAAATTTTTGTTTTGATTAATACGAAACGCGCAACAAAGGGTTAAATTGATGAATTTTACGTATTATATCAAAAGAAGAATAACCATTGAATTGATTTGAAATAATTATTGTAAATTGACCTTTTTCAATATACATACAGATACGAAATTTTCCAGGATTTCGATAAAAGAAAATTAAAAAAAGTGATGAGTAGGAAAATTGATGTCGTAATTATAATCAAAAAAAAAAATGAAGGAAGTTGTAATTAAAACGGATGTTTAATCTATACAGCAGCAAAGGGTGATTTCCAATCGTTTAATTTTTTTGTATATATATCCACGGAACAAATATAATCTTTAACTTAACAACTTGTAATACTCGATATTAATCTGTTTCGTAAAATATGATTTTGTTTTGTGTAACGAACGTACAAAAAAATTTGTCATCTGACAATGAGAAACACTCAACCTTGATGACATATCCTACTTATATCTTGTAACAAACAAACAAAAATGATATGATTTATGATTATTTAACTTAGGTTGTTATTTTTTTATAAATATAAATATAAAGAGATGTTAATCATTATAATAAGATTATGATCTTTTCTCTTGTCTGTATTAATAACTGAACGCAGAACAAAAAAATGTAATAAATGATCGTACACAAACAAGCAAAACCACTCAACACACCGCTTATTAATAATAATAATAATAATAATAATAATCAAGACATGATTAAAAGCAGAGATATGTACATACATACATACATTATACAAAGAAAACGAAGGATAAGAACAAAAATATTAATTTATAACCTCTAATTAGATTTGTTAGTTGTGTGATTTACAAATTGATGTTTACGTAAAACACAAAATAAAAAGTGAGGGAGCTCGCACACTGTGCATATAGTAGTGTACATGTCTAATAGGAAAATACACTAAAAATCCCAATGGATTATCTAAATTTATATAGCTATTCTAAAGCATTTATGATTTTCGATCATCCTTTACGATTACGATACATAAGGGAGTCCGAAAAACAAAAAAATCAAAAACCCGCAATAATCATGTACCGACCATATAATTTTTGTGCTGTGGTATCCAATTTTTTATTTGGTTTTCTAATAAAATCGATATTATGATGATTATTACGATTATGATTTTCATATTTTCCAATATTCGGACTTGAGACCAAAATTTATTTGTATCTATGTCGAAATGTGTATTAAAAACAATAAAATTAAATTGAAATACATAAAAAGAATTGAATTGTCTGTCTGTATATATAGTGTAGGAGTACATAAAAGTGTTTTTTTCTATTCTTTGGGGAAATTGATATTATTACAGATGGAACACTATAAAATACCGTATAAAAGGAAAATGGAAATTTTCCAACTTTCCAATATCATAAAAATATTCATAATTTTTTATTTCGTTTGGTTTTTCGTTTTTCGATTATCATGGGTATTTGCAAATCTTTTTGTTATTGTTGTCTGGATATACTCGTATGTATCGTCGCCTTAGTATTATACTGTCGTAAGTTCAAAATCATAGTTTTGAGCAAATTACGCTTACAAATATTTGAAGTAACTGGACTCATAATATATTCTCCGAGAGTGTACTACGTACGGTAAAAAATTATGTTGACGACGTAGTGACGACAGTATAATACTAAGGCAACGATATAAAGATATGAATTTTAGAAGATCAGCAAGATTTTAATCTTTGTATTTTACATTTTGACTTGAAATGATTAGATTCGATTTTTGGGTGAGAGGAAAAGTGAAAAACTCATAAAAATTTAATGAAAACCTCCATAATTGGTACCAATGTTCATTGAAAAGATTTTTTTTTTTTTTCAATAAAATTGTTACAAATCATATATTTGTTCACTGATAATGTTGCTGGAAATGACTATTAACTTTTTTTCACACATATTTGTGAAGACGATAGTCATCGAACACATTAATTTATTTAGGATATCGCAGTTGAGAAATAGGATTTGCAGGAACCTCATTAAACCTAAATTATTTATACATTCTTCTTTGACGAAAGTGTTTTGTAATATGAAGCGATAATATGTTTGAAACTACTACTATATGGATGAGCTGCAAACTCAAATCAAAGTTTCTTTTGGAAAGGGATATCGTTTTTTAAATAAAACTGGACCAGAATTGAACAAATAGTACGGAAATAGTACGGAACACTACTAATGGTGTCAAAAAGAAATTTGCTTCTTACATATACAACCAATCCAGACCTTTTCTACATTCCCAGAGCCAATTGGAACATGAACGTTTGCCAACGGATTTTAGTAAAATTTTATGTTTGAATTATTAAGCCGATTCTTTAAATAGTTCCTAATAAAAAAATCGAATTTTTTATGCTATAAAAAATTCCTCGGAACATAATATCATTTCGGGTCGGATGTCTTAAACAAAATAAGAGCCAAATTCAAGAAATATTGTTGAACATCACTAATGATATTATATGGTTGACAGGCATTAATCAAAAAATTGTTTCACTAATTACCAAACTAATCCAAGCAGATTACTACGTTCCCAGCTACAAATGGTACTAGATAGGACGTTTGTGAATGAATTTTAATAAAATTTTATATATTTGATTTAAGATATTAAGTCGATTCTTTAAGTAGTTCCTAATATAAAATTGATTAATTTTGGCTCTGGAGAATTTCTTCGGCTGTATCATCTGAATACAGCTAAACTTATATTACCTAAATTTACTTTAACATACAAAATTAGCTAATTCAGGCTATAGTCTCAGTTTCTAACTTTAAATGAAACAAGCACATTTGTTGTGAAATTGTAAATCTGAAATATGTAGATTCTATAAATAGTTATTTTTGGTCAGACAGTTGGGCTTGGAACAGCATTTTTAAAATAAAACATAGCTGGACTTCAAGAAATATTTTGGAGTTCTAATCGTTCTAATGGTATTATTATCGTTTTTAGTTTTTCATAGCATCACCAACACTCAATTCTATAAATAGTTTCTTAACTTAAATAGATTAAATAGCAGCCCTGAAATATTTGTTGGGTCATATCTTTTGGGCTGGAGTTCGATTTCTTAAATAAAATATTTAAATTGTGTTTGAATTTTTTTTCTGGTTCCTACGGAATTTTACAATGCCGCTAATAAATTTAGCGATCAGAATGGTTATTATCTAAAATCAGGGATAAGGCATTTTCCCGAACGTCCGCAGAAGTTACGAAAACCAGAACATTCTTGATGTAACGAAAGTGTGTTGACCAAAATTTATGATTTTTATCTTATAGACGATGAAGTGTTCAGCGATAGTAGATTTGTCTGGAAGAACCAATAATTTTATTGAGAAACCTTAAGCGCAAGAAAATTATTTGACGGTACTCCTTCTTAAAAGAAATTTTGCTTTTTACTTTCTTTTACGCTAGTAACATAAAGTATAGTATTCATGAAAATTTTGGACCTTGAGATTTTTAGAGATTTATTTGTTTTGAGGTCCCCTGAGTCCGAAAAAGTGGGTTTCGAAATGGTGTCTGTCTGTCTGTCTGTCTGTCTGTCTGTCAGTCTGTCAGTCTGTCAGTCTGTCAGTCTGTCAGTCTGTCTGTGTCCTCTCTACAGCCCATATGGTTTAATCAATCGAGCTGAAACTTCAGATTTAAGCTTTTTTTGATAAATTGGGAGGTCCCAGTGAATTTTACTCCAAATCGGCTAACCGGAAGTGGCCACACCCTTGGTCCAAAAAATTTGTTTTGCAAATATCTTAAAAAGTATAAGGTTTACAAAAAACAACTGAATGCAAAATGTTTCCAAAAATTAAAAACAAATAAAAATAAAAAATTAAAAATTAAAAAAAAAAAATGTAAAAATTTAAAAATTAAAAAAAAAATTAAGAAAAAAATAAAATTTCTCAAAATTCTCTGTTCGTAAAAGAAAGTCGTGTGTTGGCCACACCTCAATTTTAACTAGGTAATTAAGGGACCTATTCCATGTGCTAGCGATATCTTTATCATCATTGTTGAGTGCGATTTCCAAAAAATAATTTTGCAGAACTTTTACTAAACGAACGATCCGTATGGATTAGGGTTTTCTAACTAGGTAATTAAGGGACCTAATCCATGCGCTAGCGAAACCTTTGTCATCATTGTTGGCAATGGCCGATATTGGCCCTTGGGATTTGAGTACAATTTCCAAAAAATAATTTTGCAGAATTTTCACTAAACGGACGATTCGTATAGATTAGGGTTTTCTAACTAGGTAATTAAGGAACCTATTCCATGTGCTAGCGAAACCTTTGTCATCATTGTTGGCAATGGCCGATATTGGCCCTTGGGATTTGAGTGCGATTTCCAAAAATTAATTTTGCAGAACTTTTACTAAACGAACGATTCGTATGGATTAGGGTTTTCTAACTAGGTAATTGAGCAACCTGTTCTATGTGCTAGTCAAACCTTTGTCATCATTGTTGACAATGGCCGATATTGGCCCTTGGGTGTTGCGTGCGATTTCCAAAAAATAATTTCGTAGAACTTTTACTAAACGAAGGATCCGTATGGATTAGGGTTTTCTAACTAGGTAATTAAGGAACCTATTTCATGTGCTAGCGAAACCTTTGTCATCATTGTTGGCAATGGCCGATATTGGCCCTTGGGATTTGTGTGCGATTTCCAAAAAATTATTTTGCAGAACTTTTACTAAACGAACGATTCGTATGGATTAGGGTTTTTTATTTTCTTTCACTCTCGAAAAATAAAGTATAGTAATCCTGAAAATTTTGGACCTTGAGATTTCTAGAGATTTATTTGTTTTGAGGTCCCGTGAGTCCGAAAAAGTGGGTTTCGGAAAGGTGTCTGTCTGTCTGTCTGTCAGTCTGTCAGTCTGTCAGTCTGTCAGTCTGTCAGTCTGTCAGTCTGTCAGTCTGTCAGTCTGTCAGTCTGTCAGTCTGTCAGTCTGTCAGTCTGTCAGTCTGTCAGTCTGTCAGTCTGTCAGTCTGTCAGTCTGTCAGTCTGTCAGTCTGTCAGTCTGTCAGTCTGTCAGTCTGTCAGTCTGTCAGTCTGTCAGTCTGTCAGTCTGTCAGTCTGTCAGTCTGTCAGTCTGTCAGTCTGTCAGTCTGTCAGTCTGTCAGTCTGTCAGTCTGTCAGTCTGTCAGTCTGTCAGTCTGTCAGTCTGTCAGTCTGTCAGTCTGTCAGTCTGTCAGTCTGTCAGTCTGTCAGTCTGTCAGTCTGTCAGTCTGTCAGTCTGTCAGTCTGTCAGTCTGTTAGTCTGTCAGTCTGTTAGTCTGTTAGTCTGTTAGTCTGTTAGTCTGTCAGTCTGTCTGTGTCCTCTCTACAGTCCATATGGTTTAATTAATCGTTCTGAAACTTCCAATTTAAGCTTTTTTGATAAATTGGGAGGTCCCAGTGAATTTTACTACAAATCGGCTAACCGGAAGTGGCCACTGCCTTGGTCCAGAAAATTTGTTTTGCAAATATCTTAAAAAGTATAAGGTTTACAAAATACTAATTAATACAAAATGTTTCCAAAAATTAAAAACAAATAAAAATAAAAAATAAAAAATTAAAAAAAAATATTAAGAAAAAAAAAAAAATTCAAAATTCTCTGTTCGTAAAAGAAAGTCGTGTGTTGGCCACACTTCCATTTTTTTATTTGGCGTTGGAACTAAGGAGTTAAGACGTTGGTATAAACCGATTTCCTTCAAATTTCTTGCTGATGAGTAAATGAACTCTAAGGCAGGCTTGTCGATTGTGTACATTTCCACATCCGTGCGGTACATTTTTGGCTTGTGATCACTTTGATAACTGTAGTGGATAACTCAGATAAAGAACCATGTCGAATCTTGTTGAAAAATTTACTCAACTAAACCCATAAATCAAATCTTGCCTATATCTATCTACAATGTTTCGGATGTCGGATTAGGCTGCACATTGGAAATGTTTTAGATTATAAAAAATGCAAAAAAATTCGATTTAGTCTTGAATGTGTCATAGCCCTCATTTGTTGGTACTATTGGGATTTTTCCCCTGATTAGCACTTTGTTCCCTATATTATTGGTTGAACAATTCATTGTAAGATTTTTGACCTAACGAAACTAACATTTTTAAATTACGCTATCCACAACGTCAACTATTTTATTTTGATGAAATTGATCAAATGCTAAATGAATTGATTAACATAACCTTCAAACTTTAATAAACCTTTGGCCTTGTAGCTTCGTCAAATTTTCTTTCGTCAAATTTTTCTTTTGTTATTTAAACTTTGAATTTCGTACTTTCCAATTGTAACTGGCCTTTTGTTCAAAGCAGTTTCATTTTGGGTTAGCTGATTCTAATTAAACTTGAATGACTGACACTATTATTAAGCTCAATCTTACCTTAACAGGCTTTGGACTTGTTTTGTGTTTGATCCATCTCTCCATCCTTAACAGGATGGAGAGATGGATAAAACACAAAATTTTGTTTGAATATTTGAATAGTAAGGTCTACGACAATAAGCCAGTACAGAAATTCAATTACTAATAGAAAAAATTGTGAAATGTGCTGTAATACATGAAATGCACACCCACTTGGCCGTTATAAATTTCACAAATATTAACAAAAAGTAAATAAACGGAATAAAAGAAATACACAGTTCTGTTTTTTCACCTTTCTCCATTGATTGTAACACTAACGAAGACTAAATGTGTACCTTTGTGTCTGATTGATAATTATGGTTAACGTTTTAGTAAAATAAAGTAACATATAGAGCGCACATTGAAGGTTTTTGCAAAGTCGGAAAGCACCCAAAAGAGACGCCAAAGTCTGAAAGTATAGTGGAGCCACTTAATTATTGTGTAAATAACAATAAGCAAATCATATTGGTGGGCCCAATTCCTTGTAATTAATCTAACTTTTGTTGCTTAAATTCTTTTGGAATTAAATCCCAGAATCGGATCTACATATTGTGGACATTTATAATTTTCTGGATTTCAGCAAATTTGTGTGTACTGTAAGACTTTATTTTAGGATTAAATAGTCGAATGCGAAAATAATTTTGCTTAAATATATTTTAAACTTCTTATATGAGATGCTGTTCGATTTAAGATAATTTTGAACTGTGCACGCCGAAGCCTGTAGGTCCATTACAATATAAAGAATATACAAAGCAACGAAGAACCGAAAGTACACCATTTCTGTAGAAAGTAGTGCGAAAGAAGCTTCACAATTCTCAATGTTAATTGATTAATCACACAAAATTTTTGACCTCAGCTCGATAATTATTAGAAGAATATTGATTACTCCAAAATTTCGTGACATATTTTGGCTATAACAAAAAGTGAACAGCCTATCTACACATAATAAAATTATTTGTCTTTACCGCAATTTCAATTTAGATCTGAGTTTTTATCCGTAGTCAAACTGTAAACAAATTACAAACCACACTCATACATGAAACCATTGGCGTTCAACTTCTGAACGAAGGTTTTGTTACAGTAAATATTTAAATTGAGCTGTTATATTCTTTCTAATCAACCCCATTCATTTACTATTCCCAGACAAATATTAATAAATCATAATTTAAATATTTTGTTACAACCGATCATAAAATGCTTTGAATTAGTCAAATAACGTATTTAAACGATTAAATGTAAATCCCTTACGTTTGGTTCAATACCATGCGCTATAATAACAAGCATAATATGGATACAATAAAAAAAAATAAAAAATAAAAAAATTTGCATATCATTCATAACTCAATAACAAATTGATTGGTCACGCAAAACTATACTTACGAATCTCATTATTTGTAATTATTTTGTTATTTTAAATTATTACGATTAATTTTTGTACATAATATGAGTAAGGGATCGAAATTTTGTCGACTCTGAGGTATAATAACCCTTTTTAATGCATGATTTATACAACAAATTAGATTCAATTTAAATAAATGATCAACGTTAGCATGCATGCAAGAACTGACATAATTTTGCCCTTAAGATGAGTTTTTTTTTTGGGGTATAAAGTCTAAGCACGGCTTTAAAAATTATAATAACTTTTTTTTTTTGTTATCACGTGACTTATTAATAATAAAATTTAAATTAATTATGTATGAAAATCAATTTAAATTTTTTAAGCTAAAAGGTAAATAAGAGGTAAATAATCCGATAAAATGTCACATTTAAATTAACCGGTTGGATTTGAATGAATTATTTTATATCAAAATATTAATAATTATAGATAAATATTTTAATGTTAATTGGTATAGGCTAACTTTTCTCTTTGATAGATAGAATGTATGTCCAAGGCCGCCGCATATTAACAAGTTTTTTTTTGTAAAGAAGAAGTCCATAATATTCAGCGGAATTAATTAGATAATTTAATTAATATTATTCAAATAGTTAAAACCGAAATTTATTAAATTCACATGGGACTTAATCGTTTAACCGTAATTAAAACCGTCATAATCATAAAAAACTAATTAAATGTAATTTTCTTGTAACAATTTTTGCATTTACTCACTCGTACATCAAAATACCATTGGACACACACATACATAGAATTTATGTCATTTCTTCTCACGTCAATACCTTTAGCATTTGGACGATTCTCATCATTATAAAAATTGTTTGTCAAATTTATAAGTATCCCACAGGCATTTTTACTACCGCATTTTATTTTTTATTTAGTTGGTTAGATATTTAATTTCACATTTGCTTATTTATTTATTTAGTTTTATCATTAATTTTTTTAAAATTATTTTATTGTATAATAAAATTACGTGACTAAAATTTCTAAAATTTTATATTAATTTTTTTGGTTAGGATTATTCACAATATACCGCAATGTGTGTTTAGGGAATTGTAAATAGGTAGGTAGGATTGTATATAATTATAAAAATTGGTGGCGAATTTGACACCTGGTTATACAACTATTAGAAATTTGGTCGGTCTATAAAATATTACATGATAATTACAAAACTATTGTGAACTACCACAACTATCCCATATATATAATGTATATATGTAAATGTTAATTAGATATTGTTGGAAAATTAAACAATCATAAATATATAACATAATTTTTTTTAAATTTATATTAAATTTTATGTATTTTAATCACGTAAAAATAATTTCAAATGCTAGTTGGAATATTTCCGAATGTCATAACATAGGTAATTAGATTAAAATGCTGGTTTATTGTTTAAAAAAATAATGAAATGTTGTGGTCCTATCTAGGTATATCTCCATGAGTCCACAAGATAATTCAAATTTTGAGGTATGTACATATACATATGTATATATAGAAGTCCCATAAGGCACAGTAATTAATTTTTTTTTCGCGTGATGGTTATAATTAATAATATAAAGCCGCTTATTATCACATTATTATACGTCATCACCTAGTTTAGAAATTAGTTATGTATATATTTCACCCCCTCTGCGAGTCTATAATACAATAACTTTACATAAACAAATAAAAATATTATAAAGTAATAATCGTATATCATTATGATGTGTGTTCGCGTTCATAACGGGGAAATAATTTTCACACCTCAAAAACGAAATTTATTAATATTCATAATTAAGTTGTTATATATTCCAGAGTTAAAATTATATTAAGTATGCTCAAGGGAAATTTGGGTAGAAAATAATAAAATAAATTATGATTATTTTTATTAATTTTTCGTGACTTAATAATGTAAATTGTTATTTTAAATTAAAAAGGTGTTAATTACAAAATTAGTCAAACAAAAAATGTAGATGGTTGTATCATAAATTACAGTTGGGATACAATACAAATAATAACTTTGTTTCCTTCAAAACAAATATTGAGGTCAAAACTGAACTATTCCTTAGATATGTTATCGTTTCTTAACCATAAGTAGAGATTGTCGCCTAACCTTGAAACAAGCTGAAAATTGTTCACTACATCAATTTATATTTTCTAAATGAAGAAGAAAAAATTGTAAGAGAATTTATCTGTATTAGTATGGTTCGCTAGTACATAACGCACAGCACATTCTGTACATATAGAATGTAAATTGTGATACAATCAGTCCAGTCGCCGCGGCCTGATGATAAGATTGATTTTTTCATAATCATAAGCTCATCAGTTCGAAACTGGATTGAATTCTTTTACAATCTTCGAAACGTATTAAAATCATATAAATTAAAAAAAAAAAAAAAAGATTTTATATAATAAAACACAATATTTTGGTTTTGTCAATTTCTTATTTGAAATTGAAATTACGATCGTTTCGAATGTTACTACTTTATCAAATTTCTAGCAAACACTATCTACAATTATGCTAAAAACTGCTTTTATGCTCCAATTTTTGTGACTACGTTCCTTGTGAATCTTCTTTCCCTTTTATTTTATTTTTTCTTAAAGGGGTGGTCCCTTCTTTTTTTGTATATACCATCTGATGTGTGTTTATGATAAAAAAGAGAGAAGAATTTGTTGACTATCTGGTGTGGGGTGTGTGATATTTATAACAGACTTACAATGAGGTCGTACATTTTGTTTCGGCCAATTTTTCGTTTATTAAAAATGGGTTATATCATTCCTTGTATATATCCAGTTCTTCTAATCTGTTCATTAGTAGTCTTTATCGTGTTCTGTGTAATACCTGTAAGTTTGTGTATATTTCAGTACAACAAATAACAGTTCAAAACAACGAACAAATACTGATAAACATTACTGGAGAAAGGACTTACATTTAATATTGCTCCTCCCAACAATTAAACACAACTACACGACAATTACATGATATTGATACTTATTGCAATTGATATATGCAAAAACAAGGCAACTATGAGAATACATGTAATGATTCTCGCAAAATTTTACATCGGACAAACTGGCAGAAGTTTTGAAGTCAGGTTTACGGAACATATAAAATAAATCGGAAAACCAAAAATCAGATTAGATGAACTGAAAATATACAACGAACGATACAACCTATTTTTACTAAACGAAAATTTGGCCGCAACAAAATTTACGACCTCATTGTAAGTCCGTAATAAATATCATTTTGCACATACACACCCACACACACACATCAGATGGTCAACAAATTCTTCTCTCTTTTCTAACCATAAACAGACACCAGTGGCCCTATTCTGGCTATTCCCTGGGAATTGGGAATTGAACTATTTTGACAGTATTCTAGTAGTTGGAAATTATTTTTTCCAAAAGTCTATTCTGAAGTAGTTAAAAATAATTTCATTTTATGTAAGTTTTGACGTTTAGTTTTCCCTAAATTTTTTTTTTTTTTTTTTTTGGGAATTAGAAGAAACTGGTTGTTTTGTGTGTTTTCATTATTTTATTTACAACGTTGTATCAAGTTTTTATTTTATGTCTATGTGTAAAATAAAAATTTTAATAATGACGGCTGCAAAATTCGAAAGTGTTTTTCCCATTAGAAATTATTCACAGTTACGCCAGAATAGACTTTTCGGAATTGGAGAATAAAAAATGGGGAATTATTGAAGTTTGTGAAATGTAGCAATATTTTTTCCAATTTCCAATTTCCAATTCCCAGGGAATAGCCAGAATAGGACAACAGGTGGTATATACAAAAAAGGAGGCGCTACCACCCCTTTAAGAAGACAAAATAAAAAAAGGGGAAAGAGGATTCACAAGACACGTAGGCACAAAAATAGGTATGCAGTTTTTAGCATAATTTCATTTAGTGTTTGTTAGAAGTTTGATAAAGGAGTTACATTCGAAACGATTGTAATTTCAATTTCAAATAAGAAAGTAACAAAACCAAAATATTGTGTTTTTATTATATAAAATCTCCTAGTTGTTAAATGTTATAAGAGTGGCTTAGCAAAATTTGGTTTGTCCCATTAGAGGGTTGCTATAATATCCGTTTTATGATATCGTTTAAATGTTACCAAATGTTGATATAAATACTATTGTGGTATGTGTGACGTGCAAAAGAGCGTTATTGAAACATAACATTCCAATTATATCGACATTATGGTACCATGGCTTTAAATATCCTCCAATACCAAGACATTTACCACCATTAGATATTGTAACGGGGAGGCTTATTTCACCACGGTTGCCGCCCATGCAAATTCGTAGGTTGTGTCGTGCCCATGGTGAATATGGGATTTTCGAACAAATTATTAATGTCCCTGTCGATGTTAACACAATGGTTTCGAAATTACCAAGAGATATAGATGATGCTTATTCTATTATAATGTACACATTAAAAGGAAAAAAATTCATAAGTCGAGTTACTTATCCGGTTTAATAAATAAAAAAACTATCAAGACTTGGCCTCAATTTTTAATAGAAAAACCACTGTATCGATAAATAATTCAACAAATGAAAATGTACCACCTCAAAATGATTTTAGTGAGGATGTTTCAATGGAAGATAGTTTGACTGCAAAAAGGAAAATTATTTGAGAATCGCTTCTGGAGAAACAGAAGTTCCTAAAAGTTTATTATTCGATGAGCACGTGGAAGAACTCTCATTTCCTTCAATTTATCTTGACCAGTGAGTTACGACGGTTAGAGCATCGTGGAGTAGCTTATTGTTCTTAGCAATGGAAACTATGCCAATGAAAGTCCGTGATTTTCTTACAGTAGCTTTTAAACATATAGGACATGATACTGCTGTAACTCGTAAACAAATTGAATCTGAAGGATATATAAACAGTTGTATTGAGACTAACCTTGTTTTTTTAAGAACCATACCAAATTCATCGTGCTACTGGTCAAGTCTAGAAAAATATCTGTTTACAATAACACGACAATATGATAAGCCAACAGTATTCCTCACACTTAGCGCCAATGAAATCGGATGGACACCTCTATTAAATACTTTGCAAAAAATTAAACATAAGGTGGACATTACTCAAGAAAAAAGTTCACTTGTTAATGAGTGACATGTGCAATCTACTTCAATAAATTAATCAACATGTTAAACAGCAGCATACATATTAAAATTTAAAAACAGTAGTCCCTTCGGGCGATACTATGTAACAAAATATTTTAAAAGAATCGAGTTTCAACACCATGGTGGTCCACATGCACAAATATATGTCACTGTGGTTGTTGAATGCTCCGAAGGAAGGCTTTAACATTAATCAATGAATTAATAACTGTTTCATCGTCAAAGGCCTCAGGAAATATCAAACTGCAAACGCATGAACACACTTTCACATACAAATATTACATCTAATGTGCCTCAACAATGTCGCTTTGATGCACCGGTTATACCATGCAAGTATACTATGATTTTATTACCAATGTCCACTGATGATTCCGGTTTTCATCAATTCAGAAAATGTTACAACAATGTAATATTTAATTAAGTCTCTAATTATTATGCTGATATTGATTTATTTTACCATCAGGCGTTAAACGACCAAAAAGTTTTATGACTAAAGTACACGAAATTTTTAAAAATTTGTGCTGAAAGTGAACAGTTCATTGTTGAAGCAAGAAAAGAATTCGTATCGGATTTGAATATTGAAAAAAACAATTGAAATTTGTAGGCAAATGTGTGATAATTATGAATATAATAATCATGTTCATGCTGGTATTGTTCCAGAACCAAATCCATTTCTACAACTATACCAAGGCCCAAATTCAGTACAGGATAATGATATTCGATTTACTGACACAGGCGGATATTATAACGCTTATATCACTTGCGCCTCAACTGGAAAAGCCGCTACAGTATTTACAGCATTAAAAATAACGCTTTCTAAATTACTTCCGTTATTGAGTTAAGTTCGAGCATTAATTATTGATGAAATCAGCATGATAGGAGCAGAATTATTGTTACAAATTGATGAAAGACTCAAACAAATAAGTGATAATTTTGACACTAACTTCGGGGGATACGACATAATTTTAATTGGTGATTTGTGTCAACTATCTCCAGTTAGAGCAACAACAATATACAAACAACCAAAATAAAGAATGTGCGGGCCAATTTTATGGCGGACTTTACAATTCTATGAATTGGACAAATTAATGTGACAGTCTAATATTCAGTTTTCTAATATATTAACGAAAATAGGAAATGGTAATGTACTGACTGAGAATGAATTGTCTCCGATTCAGTTACGATTCTTTTCTGTTGAAGAAGTAAAAGATTGGTGCCCTCATGGTTAGGTTATTCTATTCAAATCAGTCTGTAAATGCTTACAACAACCAAGTACTGGGTGAAGCGGAACACAAAACTACTTCGATTACAAATTATGACTATACAGAGGATACAATAATGCAGAACAATTAGCCTCACAATAAAGCTGCTGGATATATTCAACAACAAAACATTAATGCAAACGCAGTACCACTAAATCGGTGTACATCAACAATATATTTAAATAATAATAAAACCACCATGTATATAGAATGGAACCATTTTCCTCTCATATCAGGCTGCGCTATGACCATACACCAAATTGTTTAAGAGTACGAGAATATCATCCTCAACAATTGTTATATGTTGCTTTGTCCAGAGTGATTACAATAGAAAAATTATATATTGTATCTAAAACCAATGATTCTACATTTTATCATGGTAGAACAGAACCAGCGTCACTTCTTCCGATAAAATTAGAGTTCGAAAGATTGGCATTAAATTCATTAGTTACATTAGAATCAGAGTTAGTGAAATTCATCAAGACCATGCCAGGTTTATCAATATATACATTAAAATTATATCATTGATAATGTGGCTCATAATTTTAACATTCTTCTCTTATCAGAAACATGGAGTAATAATGATGAAGACTAAAATAATAACGATACTACACCTTCAATGGAGATTAATGTACGTCATCCTGAATCAAGAGGAGTGCAAGCCAATTCTGTAGGAGATTTCTGCAGCTAAATTTAGTACAGGAAATGGGCAGACAATTTTATTAGCACTTAAGAACTAATATAAAGTAGCGAACAGTGTTATCTTTATGCGTAGCTGAACAAACTAGTCATAAATTGAATTAGAATTATGACCCTTAATAATAAATCAGATAAACTTTAAACCAGTTAGTAACCGTGGGCAATCCCCATTACAGTATCATTTGCCGAAGACATCATTTTGTACAATACGTTGGAAAGAAGCGAATCCTTGAATGCGTCGATTGTAAGAATGTTGGCCCTTTCATGAAGAACTCTACAAGATAACTGACGATAGTCAGGAGGACGAGGCCAGGACCCAAAAACAAACCTAAGCGCTTTACTTTGAATCCTCTGAATGTCGTTTTTCTGGCTAATAGTTGCTAAGTCAAACCATGCCTTTCTTCTAAGATCGTCAATATGTGTGCCGAATTTTAGTTGTTTATCTAGTGTGACCCCAACAAATACTTCACTTTATCAACCACTAGTAGCTGCTGATTATTTATCAAAACTGGTACGGCCTCATTAAGTTTATTACGATGGTTACATGTAGGTTTTATGTATAGCAATTGAGTCTTGGATGCATTAATTTCGATGTTCCATTTTTTAAAATATTCGTATAATGATTTTAGAAATTTCTGGATCCTTAGTGAACATTGGTATGCGCTATTGTCATCGGCGTAAACCTGAACCCAAGTATCCTTTATTACCGGCGTAGGTATTTCATGCGTGAAGATTACGTAAAGTAGTGGACCCAGTACTGAACCCTGAGGGACCCCAGCAGATATGTTCCTAATTTCAGAGTTATGGACATTATCCTTACATACGAAAAACCGGCGATGGTCTAGATATGATTTTATTATTGTTACCAGGGCGGGGCAAATTCTCCCTCGTATTAGTTTATATAATAGGCCAAACGTGCCATACAGAGTCAAAAGTTTCTTAATGTCTAATAGTGCAACAGCTGAAATCTTTCTACGGTTTTTTGCTTTTTTTTAATTGGTTAGTTAATCTCATGATTGCCTCTGTAGTGGATCTTTGGTGGATAAACCCAAACAGGAAATCTAGGATTAGATGTCTGCAAGAGTCCAGCAACCTGCAGGATATAATACTTTCTGCGATTTTGCTCAATCCACTTAACAGACTAATTGGTCTCGTGTGCTCCGGTTTCAACGGTTTACCAGTTTTAGGGATAACTATTACTTTAGATATCTTCCATGCAGAAGGAAAATATGCGAATTGGAACATGGCATTAATGATGTTTGAAAGGAACTGAAACCCTGATAAAGGGAGATTTTTAATAGCACGATTTGAAACACCGCCAACACCAGGTGTTTTTTTATTTTTGAGCTTACGAACAAAGCTGACGACCTCATCAGAATTTGTTATAATGCTCTCAATGCTATCATACAGGAATGGGGCAGGATATGATTGAGCAAAACTATCAACCTCAATATTTATTTGAGGATTTGCAATATGGTCAGAACCACTGAATACCGACTTATAGTATTCCGCCATCTTGTTTGCAATAACTGAGGGATCAATAATCGGACCTTCCTGGTCTTCTATGATAACGCTTTTATTTTTTTGTTTGGGCAAGATTGTTCTGATGGCCTTATATAAATTAGATCTATCTGGTGTAATATTTTGTAGTTTTTTAGTGAACTCTTCTTGCCAATTCTGCCGGATTTTTAGATGAATTTCGTCGGTTATTCGATTTATCAGCGTGGTTGAAAATATTGTGGGTGCCTTCCGCCTCCTATTTCTTAAGAAGTTTCTGAGTTTGATTAGATTAAGAATCACAGACAGAGCTATTAAAGGCATTATTGACGATTTTGGTGAATTTAGATACACCAAGATCAATATCATTAATGGATTTGATCTTTATTTCATTTAGATGAGCTATTTTATAATGTACTATATGCCTAAAACTATCCCAATCCACGTTTTTTATATCTGGAACTCTGATGCTTATATTTTGGCGAAAAATATTAAAACCTTCAGAAACTTCAAATGTAATTGGGAAATGGTCAGAACAAAATTCATGTAACACTGCTACTTGTTCATTAATTAGAACATTTTTTGTAACCACCATGTCTAAAACAGCATTACCTCTAGTGTATTCTGAGGGGCAAAAAATCTGTGCACCATTTGCTTTTTGCGAGGAGCTGAAATCTCCGCAAAGAAAGAAGTGTTTCGCATCAGCTAAACTTAATAGTTTAGTGAGATCCGAGGTAATAATGTTACGAAAGTAGATAGAAATTAATAGGAGCGAGTTTATGCCTTCTCCAACGTGCGCCATTGTTGCAAAAATTTTTTTGTTTAATATTGCTCTTGGGGCCAAATGAGTAACTGAGTTGTTAATAAGTGGAGCCGTGCCGCCCGACCCTCGAGACTTTGATTCTGAATCTGTTCTTTAAACAGTGAAATTTGGGATCCTGAGATTATGGCAGGCTGACAATTTAGTTTCGCTAAGGCAAGCAGCAAGAAGGGGCCTATTTTTGTTTAGAAGAACCAACAATTCCTGACGACGTGTGAGACTAATGATGCTATTACAATTTAATTCCAGCACTTTCATTTTAAAAATTGGCATACGAAGTTCAAATACATCGCCTTACGATGTACAATGTCCTGAACCATTTTTAATTTAGCGAGAAAACCTGATACATGTCTAGTAAGCTCATAAAAGCTAATCCCAAATAGCTGCTGTGACATACCCAAGAATTCACTTAAACCACCCGATTCTCCAACAGAATTCCCCATCTGCATCATGGAGCTGGGAGGGACACTACCTGTGGCAACCGAATCATGGTCGTTCTGTCTTAAATGGTCTGAGAAGGATACTCCCGATTTGATAAAATTAGACTCAAATGACCGCCGCATCACAACTTTGGTTTGTTTATCTGATTTTAAATGATTATTATTAGATTTGTTTAGCTTACCTAAATAATTTCTCCTCTCCTGGCATCCTGAGTAGCTCGCCACTTGGACCCATGGGCATTCACCAAGATTGCAAGATGATGCCACATGGCTAAAACGTTGGCATTTACGGCATTGAGTAACTGCCTGTTTTCGTTTGGCTGCCCATTGTATTTTGTATCCACAGCAACCGATAATTTGCTTGACTTCAGCTTTTTTCGTATCTGGTTCAAAAGTAACTGTGAAGCACGGGATTCTCTCTTGTTTATCGGTACCATCTAAGCCAATGGTTTTTCTGGCCCATGGGGTGCCACATTATTAACCTTGTAACCTTTATCGGAGAGATTTTTTTTGATCTCTTCAACATCTGTGTCCTGGTGTATTCCTCTCGCTATCATCACTTTTGGTCTTGGTTTTTGGCCGAATAGGTGAAGAATTGGATATAAGTAAAAGAGTTGTAAAAGAGGCTACTCTTTTAATTTGCAGACTATTGCTTTATGTTGAGCTTCTCCATTGGCGTAAATTATTACGTTGTTGTTGAGTACTTTAATTAAAGTGCCCCTGTAGGAGTTTGTGATGTCTCTTAATTCAAGTCAGACAATTGGTGGCGATTTTGTACCGTTTCCGGCCCCGTTTGTTTTTGAATTTTTCCTATTTGTTGTAATAGGAATCGTTGCTGCCGGATCGACATCAATGTTGAGTTTGTTAAATCGGCTTCCGACGGTTGAGGGAAGCACGACTTTGCTGGATTCGCCGTCGAATTCCATGTCGTCAGAATCTGATGAATATCCGCCATAGCTATCAATCAATTGTTTGACTTGTTCTTTTATCTCAACCTGAGCGGAGACTTTTAGTGAGTCAACGCAAATTCTTTTACGTTGTTTGTCTTGATATTCGACTGCAGCCGTTAGATGCCTCTTTGTGTTACAGTTATTATTTGATTCATAACATTATTATTATTATTATTGTAATTATTAATCCCTGTTTCTGGGTTTGTTCTTTGTCCCTCATCTCTGTTAGAACTATTAATATTCGTGTTTTTCAATTCATTAATTAGTTTATTAAACGATTTATTGATTTTCAGGAAAGAAAAAACATTCGCACGTCGACGTTGAAGTCTGTGGCAACTCCTAGACTCTGAATTATTTCGTATTTTTCAATCCTTTTTATAGTAAACTTTTTTGGAATTTCAGTGGTTGTGCCACACAATTTTTTGATTCAGGAACGATTTTCTGGTTACGTTGATTGCATGTTGATTATTAAATCGATGGTTTATTTGTTGCAGTGTTTATTCTCTTGTTCAACATACATCGGTATTTTTATATATTTCGAATTCTTCGGTTCGACTTAGAACATCCCCTTTCTCATTCTATGTAGTACTTGTAAATTTGCTTCATAACTTGTGTAATTATGCTGTGCAGAATTAATATGCTGAGCGAATTTTGATTCAGGGTTGATTTTTCCGATTGATTTTACAAGCTCCCTAAATCTTTCTTTAAAGGATCTGTCCGTTTGTCCTAAATAAAATGCCTGACAATTTGAACATGTTAATTTGTACACCCACGTATCCAAAGTTTCATTACTCCTGTTCTTGAAATGCTTAAAGACTTTTCTATACTAATATGACTCCAATTCATACTTATGTATTTTGTATCATCAACATCACAATTTAGACTGGTTTATCCCCGATATTCCATTTTCCTCTTGCATCCATAATTCATCCTCTCTATATCTGCTGCTTGGTACCTATTTTGTTGAGCGATGTATTTAATGTTGCCCAGCTGTACATTGTAGTTTTCATCGGACATTGGAATACTGTTTAGCCTATGGATCATGTGGCGGTATGCTGCTATCTTTTGTTGATACGGGTGATGCGACTTATGATGAATCGTTTGGCACGTTTGTGTAGGCTTTCTGAAAATTTGGAATTTATGTTTTTGACTTAAATTCTTAAAATTTTATTAAAATTTATAGATTTATTATTTTCAATTTCTAATGTGAATTTTAATTTTGTGTGGATTCCATTCAAATAATTATTAAGCTGGTTCAGCTATCTGCTCGTTCCAGTAAACAATATCAATATGTCATCCACATATCTATGCTAATATTAGATTTTTCCGAAAATTGATTTCTATCGTTCAAAATATACGTGTTTTCAATGAAAAATCAGAATTTGGATTCTAAAATTATTTTTAGGAAAAGTTCTGGAATATGGTCAATTATCAATTTTTGCATTTTTTTGTTTTGTGCATTTCCTTTCTTGAAAAAATATATTACTAATTAAGTAGGTAATTGTTTTATACATCTGAAATTTGACATAAAAAAAATCAAATAAATAAATAACATCTACGATTAAAGAAGTTCCACTTCGCCCGCGGCTTGTCTGGATGAGGCTCACAATTTTTTTTTTTTTATAAATTTTTGAACCCTTATATTTAAAACTGTTAACTTATAAAAGATGTTATTTGGAAAGTTATCAAAAGTCCAACATTTTTCGTAAATCTAGCTATTCGCGCCATTAAATGGGTTAGATATTTGGATAAAATAGAAATATTCGGTTTTCTTCTCCAATTCTTTCTTTCTATGTATTTATGTATATCTGTATTATTATAAAACAAACCTTAACGAAATAAATAACAAAACAAAAAGTTAAAAAAAAAACGATGAAGAAACTGACAAAATAAAGTCGATCCCGGTAGTACCCCGTGCTGTGATCAAAAAGCTACTGCAATTTAATGATCATTTGTTCACAGTTGGAGATGTATAGATTTTTTTTGTTGTTCTGATTTATTTATAATATTATTTTACTCTTTTCGTTTATACATCTTATATATGTATGTTGTGTATGTATATATTAAAAATATTAAATAAATCAAAAAAAAAAAAAACTTTATAATTATCTGTACGTACCTACATATATTTTCACAATTTACATAACACACAACCAAAATAATATTTTCTTTTTGGAAAAATTATTGATGAAAGAGAAATTTTTTTCTTGTCTATAGTGCGTATGCGGTATCAAAAGATAAAATAACCAAAACCCCCCTGTCGCGCGATAAATCACAACAACAACCAGTGGAAAATTATATTTTTTTTTATATAAATTTTAAATAAACAATTATTACTTTTTAATAAGAAAATGTTTATTTAAATATTTCTTGTATATGTATACAGTGGATAGTGGATTGGAACAATTTGGTACACATAAACTCACCTGAATACAAAAAAAAAGAAAAAAGTAGATTTATTGATGATAAAACCAAAAACAAAAAACTATACTATAATAATAGCGATAATAGACTGAGGCACCTGGTTTTTGTAGTCGAAAATTTTTAGGTTCTTAAGAAATATTATTTTCGTTTGATAATAAAAATATACTTAGTAGTTGAATTTTTAATTTACATAAAGTAAAAATAAAACAAAAAAAAATATTAAAATGAAGATATGAGTCATGAATCCACCAGATAATATAGTGTATATTGTATTGTAAATTATGAATGAACAGACGTATGTAATTTACATACCATCCAATCATTATCCGACCATATAATTATGTGTTGCATTTCAAGCTTGATTGGATGTCATAAAATAATTTATTAAAACATGCAATCTTGAAGCATTTTAAAAATTTGCAATTTTCCTTTGCTCGTGTTATACATTTTGATATCTCCAATTTTGTTATCAGAATTTTTGTAAATATTCACTGGTTCCATTGACTACATTATTAAAGCAGAATACCTTTAAAATTAATTGTAGTAATTTACGTACGAAAACATTTAATTATTGTGACACCATTAACCTTGATTTACTTAATATTTAAGCGTGCATTCGGCCAAAGTGATCGTATTCACGATTTTATTCCAACCTTGGCGTAATAATCATACAAATAAATAATAATTTTCCGTTATAAGTACATAAATTAGATACGGTAACATTGTTAGTAATTTAATTACCAATAGTAATATATCAATTTGATAATGAAATAAATTTAAATATTTGAATTAAATGATTTAATTAATTATGAATAAATTAGATATATTTATTTAATTCCTGCCGTAACAACGGCTCGTGATGCTCAAGTTTAATATTCCGGATGTCCAAAAATCAAATATCACCCAAAAGGTCGACCGTTCGGTAGAATATACAATAAATTGACTTTAAGCCACGATGCGACGCGATCATATTTTAAAATTATTTTTTTTTTTGTTTTTTTGCGGGTTAATAATAATTAAATAATTGAAAAGTTTTAATTAATTATTTAATTTATTAAAATTCAAGGTTTAAAACTAGTCGGGTGAAATATATTATATATGTGTGCATGTGTATACGTTTGTAATATATTGTAAGGTGTCAAATTGCTATTTATTTCCTATTTTTAATTTATGCGACAAATTTTGTTTTTGGAGTACGCGAATGCGTGAAAAATTTGAATAAATTACAAAGCACAAATTGCATTGTATGTGACACCATTGCTAATCTGCTTTGTCAAGTGTGTGTGTGTGTGTGCGAACATGTTTTGTGAAATCTTTAGTTGGAGTTAAGCTTGATATATATTAATTAAATGTTGCCGGTCGAGTGGATCGCAAGAATTTTTTGAAAAGCTTTTTTATTAGGCGCTTAGATGAGTTTTCTCAAACATAATGAATCATGCAAGTTGCTTGCCAAAAACTCAACAAAAAAAAAATTATTACGTCATTACGCAATTATGTTAAAAATTGTATTTTGAAAAATTTTTTAAACTTGATTTTTATAATTTATTCAAAAGATATTTATTTAAAAAATTATAATTCGTAAAGAAATTTCGATTTGATTGATGATTTCCTCTCATCGATAATTGATTGTTTATAGTTTTTGTTTCTAGTGTACCACCACCTTTAATGAGTAGACCATATACCCACTATCTGCAGCATATACCAATTATGTTTTAAAATTTATAAATACAAAACTTAAAAATGTTGTGGCTTTAACATATCGATTTGGTCGGTGCCTCGTTCTTTTGATCATAAGAGTTATTGTTATTGATTTTGTTTTTTTTTGTTTTTTCTTAAATATAAAAGAATTATTAGAGATATTAAATTATCAAACTTGTTATATAAAAGTTGCGTGTGATCGATGTGCTTTGTATATTTATATATCAAAGAGATGAGTGTTAACCCTTTTTGTTCCAGATACATTTTTTTTTGTTTCAAACCACACCTGATATTGTGTTCTACACAAGTCGTAACTTTCGACGGTAGTTTTTAATTGTAAATAGCAAACAGAAAACTTGTGCTATCCACTTTTAATTTTTGTATTGTTGTAGTAGTTGTTGTTATATTATTTTTCGTTAGTGGATTACGTAAATTAAATTTTCAATTTTAATTTTAATTTTAATTTTTTTTCTATATATAAATTCAATTCGTATAAATTTTTTTTGCTTAAAACTTCTGTACAAAAAAAAAATTCGTGTACAGGAACAATAAAATATAATTTGAGAATACTCGTGTATATACCTACCTACGTATAAAAAAAGTCAATTAAAAATTGGTTATTTTTTGGGTGATTTCATTTTGATGGTTCGAATTGAATTTATAATTGTTATTATTTTGTCATAAAAATTTTTTGCACAACTACTTTGTAGTAATTCGTAATTAAATATAAACGATGTTTTTTTTATTAATTTTTGAATATTAAGAATTTGGTTAAACACAAACAAAGCTTTACATTGTGTCAATCAACAAGCTAGTTTGATAGCTTGTGCTTATAACTAAGCTGATTGGTTTGGCATAATACATTAATTAGCTTTGCTCAAATTTTATATGTTTAATGAAGCAAGGATTTGATTCTTATTGCGTTTTACATTGAAGTTGTACTTGTTAAACATACACTTCTGCTGTAACTGTTTCATTGCAAATACAATTTTTCTGCCATGAACACTAGCTTTAGGATTAGGTGACGAGGGCGTATCCCTGTCCAGCCACCGTCTTTTGCTGACAACTTTTCATCCCCTGTAACAATATTGGACAAGAAAGACTGATTACTTTCTCGCGAGAGATTATTAACGGCAATCGACATTCTGTTCATCTTGTTTTCAGTCAGAGTGTGTGGTACCCAGACTCCAAGCTTTGACACTTTCTCTAGTTGCTCAGTTGTTTACAATTATTACTGCATTACCATCTTTATATTTTTTCGGCTGTTTCCCTAGCATTGTTTTTAAGCTTAAACTCTCGCAACATAATATGCTACTTATATATTTTACGAAAATGTCCAACTTCAAAATTCAAAATGAATTACCGCTACCTGAATTGTTTGGTTTAATACACAAAAATACGCCAATGGTACAGGTTGCACGAAACAATTTAGATTGTAAATTAAACATACGCAATAAAAAAGGTAGCAAGTGCAACTTCCGTTTTTGGCAAAATTGATGCAATTAAGAATTCCGTGAACACCAGATTAGTTCCCCTAGAAAAAGCAGTTGGTGTACAGAAAAAAAATCTCACAAAAGCATCAGTATAGCTATGGAAAAGCACTTAGATTGGGGTTCCTGTCACTGAGCATGAGAAAATTGTGGAACATGTAAATAAAATAGCATAAACTATGTATGTCATTACACAATCACTTCGGCTTGTCGTATTATTATTGTTACATTATAGATGATTCTAAGATGATTTCCATTTTACCAATTTTAATTTGTTTTGAGTTGTCTTGGTTTTGGTTGCCTGTTGGATGGCTTTGAATGATGTTCCTTCCCTGAGCTCTTGGCCGCTGCTTATAAGCACATTCAAAGCAAACTGTGCAATGAAATGTTCTCTAAATTGTAACACTACATCTAATCAAGCTTCGGGTTTCGTCAAAATCTGTAGATATTCCAGGATACTCCAATGCTAATTATAAAAGTCTCAACTGAAAGCTTCCAATATAGATTATACAAGCATATAGAATTAAATTTATTAATGGAAGAAACACGTTGAAAGCTCTAACAAGCAAAATGGTTTCAGAATTGGCCCAGATTTTGGCCACTTGAACTCTCTACTGATTTTAATGCTTATACACCTTTAATTGTGTAGTAAAACAATGTCTGGGATTGGTTTTTACGCTAGTGTTAGAGGTAATTTCAAATTTTCCTAGGATGAAAGTCTGGAATAATTTTAAGGAGGTTGACAAAGCGGAGAAATTCTAAAATATTTCAGATTCCCAGTTTTATTCTAGGTTTAATTATTTTCACTTTAATATTTATAATTTATAGGCATTTCCAGGTAAAATATTTTTTAAATATTTTATTGAAATTCATTAAACAATTGTCTACAATATCTTTTTTTCTATGTAACTCTGTGTTTAACAGACTTACTTCAAAAAGGTATTGAGAAAATACTCCCTAACTTAATCCAGATGTTTCGGGCAAGTTATGCTTTTAACTGCATTCCGAAACTGTGGAGGAAGGTGAATGTGGTCTTTATATCAAAGGGGGAGGGTCGTCCAGACACCCAGACTAAGGCATGTCGGCCAATCAGTTTCTATTGAAGACGATGGAAAAAATCCTGGACTATCAAATAAGAAGTGAGATCCTTGGAAAAAATCCCCTCCAGTGGTGGCCCTTAGCGGTCTCGTCACGAGGATTGAAAAAACGGTAACATATAAAGAAATTGCCCTTTGTGCCATTGTGGACATTGAGGGGGCGTTTGATAATACCTCCTATGGATCTATAGAGAGGGCAGCAATTGAAAAAAGGGTTCCGCTTTCTACAATTAGGTGGATCTGGGGGGCTTGATGTCCAGGGCTATGCGGATGATGTGGCTATCATTATCAGAGGCAAGTTTGATGATGCCATTTATGATCGCCTGCAAAATGCACTCAATATGTATAATATCGCAGTGGTGTTATCAGGAAGGACTCAGTGTTAATCCAAACAAAACTGTCATTGTTCCTTTTACGAGGAGGAAAAAGCTCGCGCTTACAGCTCCCTCGTTAAACTGTACTACTGTTCCTTTTTCCAGCGAGGTTAAATATCTAGGGGTTATCCTAGATCAAAAACTGAACTTGAAGCAACATTTGTTGAAAGTACAAGATAGAACCACCAATGGGCCTACTTTGGGACTACAGCCAAAAATGTTCTACTGGTTCATTTCTTACAATTATTAGGCCTATGGTCACTTACCCATCGGTTGTGTGGTGGCTTAAAAGTGAGCAGAAGGCAACGCAAACTTTATTGAATTAGGTTCAGCGTATAGCCTGCGTCGGTGTTACGGGCTCAATAAAGACATGTCAAACCGTTGCGATGGAGTCACTTCTAGCACTGACACCGTAACACCTGCATGTTAAAAAGGCGGAAGGAAATATCAAACCAGGCAATATGGTGGGTCACCTGGAAATCCTTAAGGAATTCAGACAGATCCTACAATAGGAATGCCTTCCGACTGTATGTCAGCTAAACTGGACTTCCACAAACCATTCTGTGTTAGGTTACCTGACTGGGATTTGTGGAGTGCAGGTGAACCATCCTTTGAGCGAGGGTCCATGGTATGGTTTACAGATGGACCAAAAACGGAAGATAAGGCGGGGATAGGAATACACGGAAGTGGCCCTACCCTCTCGAAGTCCTTGGGTACCAATGCTACCGTTTTTCAAGCAGAAGTACATGCTATAGAACTTTACGCTAGAATAGGCATAGCAAAAGGCCTAAACGATGCAAAGATTTATATTGTATCAGACAGCCAATCGGCCTTAAAAGCTCTTAGGTCTTGTATCTTTGAGTCAAGGCTGGTATGGGATTGTCTGAAGGTTATTAAACTAAATGAGGCAGCTGATGGCCTCGCCCGTGAGGGTTCTGCCTCTCCATTTATTGGACCAGAACCCTTCTGCGGCGTCGCTAAGGGACACCATAGAGCAGCGATAAAACGCTGGGCGGATGTTCAAAATTCTTCCTACTGACGCATAATTCCAGGTTTGCGACAGACGAAAAAATTTATATCACCTTCGTCTGTCAGGGTTAAGGAGTGTCTTGAACTTAAGAAACCTGAGTTGAGGCTGCTTACTGGCTTCCTCACAGGTCATGTCCCTTTAAGGTATCACCTTAAGAAGGAGGGCCTAAGTACGACAGATGGATGCCGCTTTTGCGATCTGGAAGCGGAATCAGCGGAATATGTGCGAACATTATCCAAAAATGAAGTGCGAACATTATCCAAAAATCTGATTATAGATGGATCACCCATATCCGTCACTTCTGGTCGTATGTATGTCTGTCAAAGAAAGATACCTAGTCAAAGACATTGCTACCAATTTGCTACCAATTTAATAGAAGTAGCAGTGATTATGCTAACCGTAATAATCGATAATGAAAGATATATTATCGACAAATTAATAAAATCACCGTGAGAGGTCGATTTCTCCTCCCACGTATCGACAATTTCCTGGATAGGCTTAAAGGAAAATCTGGTTTTATCACGATTGAGTTCACAAGTTGTTTTCATTGCATATCGATTGTGACTGGAAATCTCACAATTTATATCTATGACATTTTGATGGTTGATTCCGTCGAAAGGCATTTTTAATTATTGAAATACATCAATCCGTCAAATTGTATTTTTTTTAAAGTAAAATGTAATCTTCATCTCTATGTTCACGGTCGAACTGTTTGAATAGATAACAGTCTCGGTTTGTTAAAACAGATTCTGGCACAGAAGAATTCTAATACTAAATAACTGCGCTGGTGGTTCTTGCTAGAAAGTAAAATAAGATGTTATTTTTCATTAGGAATATTTTTCATTACCGAATTTACCGGAATATGGCCGGACCATGAATGCGAGATTCTTACAGTCCAAGAAAATGTATCGTACCACAAACAAAATAATAGACTATTGTTTTGCTTATTAGAAGCTCTTGAAGTTAGTATCATTAGACAAAATCACGAGATCGACCGCATGTAGATCGGTATTGGTGTAACCGTTGAAGTTGATATGTAGAACCTACTGGTTTCCCAATATCTAAGACAAAGTAACGAATTTTATCAAAGCTTGCTTGAAATATGTGTTACTTCATCCAAAGGAAGGCAAACCGTTCCACTCGGTTTTCATAGACCACCTTGATTAATCGTATTAAGCAAATGTATATTTGTGAGTTATCAAATTTGAAAAGTTATACGAACACTGGGGAAGTTATTATATGCTTAAAACAAACAAGATTTTGTTCAGTTCAGTGTTCCAACCAGTTTAGTCTTAGATAGGAGATCGTAAGACATTTATGCACTCTTGGCATCAAATTTAGGCAGTATAGTATTGATACAGCGAAGGATGCTGTCATAAATCAGAAACTGATGCCCAACTTTAGGAGGGCATATCTTTTATAGCTCTTTTACCAGGAAATCGTTTAGTCCACCGACACCCAACAACCGGTGCTCTTTAGTCAGTTAGTAATCATTTGTTTTTTTTTAAATATATTAATACTTACCTGATTTGACCTCTATCACAAATTATCTCAAAACAAAAAAAAAAAAAATTTAGTTTAATTTATATTGAAATTGGGTTATAGATAGTCTGTATTTCTTTGATTGTAATTAAACCACATCAACTACTCCCCACGCGAATAACGGACCTGCCACCAAAAATTTAATTCATCCAATAAAATATTGGAATTTTTCTGCTGATTAACCAAAAAGAAAAATTATTTTCTAAATCGATCAACCAACCGAAAAACGCATTTTTACCCCTCCAAAGGTTCATTGATTATTGACTAATATACAAAAATGTGTAAACACACGAACTGCCCAAATTGCAAAAAAAAAGTTTTCACGTTTATTCACCTGGTGGAATTCAACTCGGTTGACAATGAGCTCAGTCGAATAAACGCAAAAGAAAACAATTTTGTACACACACACACTTATTTATATGTATGCGATAAGAAAGAAAAAGATTTTTACGTTTATTTACTGAAACTTGAGTAGGAACAAATTTGTAAATAAACGTAAATGAAAATATAAGTCGTATGGGCACGCGCCACTAGAATTAATAATTTGTTGTTTGTGAGACTTGTTTATGTGAGCAGTTCCACTATGTACAAACAAGTTTTATACAACACAAACTAGCGTAATTAGAATGGTAACTGCACCCGGATATTGTCTTTTGAATTTTTATTTATTTATTTGATACATACAGTGACTTAATCGGTACAAACAATTACAGCTAACTACAATTATTAAAAAAAAACTTAAATAAAACTTTCTTGAACAAATCTCTCGACTAGTGAAAATCGAAAATTTCAAATACTGAATTGAACACCAGTGATATTCTCCAGATCGGTTCCGAAAGACGATAGTCTGTTGGCACCAGGAATAAAAGCCCATCACTTTGACGCATTTGGCGTTCGGTAGAAAAGATTTTTAGACGTGCGAGTAACTCGGTACAATCGATATGGGAATTAATGAAATCGCGCACGTATAGCGCGGAAGCTACGTCCCGGCGACAGTCTAGACGTTCCAGTTTCAAAAGATTACGTCGATCCTGATAACATGGGAGGACTTATTCCACAGCACACTGAACACTCTCAATCCTCCCGGAATGACTGTGGTAGGATGGCGCCCAAACTGGAGATGCATACTCCAAAATAGACCGAACAAACGAAACATACAGTGATGTCAAAGTTATCAGGTCCCTAAAATCTCTGCAGTTTCATTTAATAAAGCCTAACATAATATGCAACTTTGAAATAATCGGGTTAACATGTCTGGTAAATGTAGCGTCAGATGCCAAAATAACCTCAAGATCGGAAATGAACTCGACTCGGTCAACGTCTTCATTGTACAGCTGATATTGGTGAAAAATGGGTTAGCAGATACGATTAACAGAAAGAGTTTTACATTTACTCCTCCTGCAACTTTACGCAATCAGACAAACTAGTAAGCCAGATGGCACATGAAATAATTGGGAATAAGAACCCAAGATCCTAACGAAATGCCAACGATCAGTGAGGTAGGAACGCAACCATTTAATTGGAATGAACTGACAATTTAGACTCTCTAACATACTAAGAAGAATAGAGTGGTGAATCATATCAAAAGCCTTGGCAAAATCTGTATAAACAACGTCAAGCTGATGTCTAGAATTTAAGCTATCGAATAAGTCGCCACAAAACGAGACCAAGATAATTACTGTAGACTTACCCGGGATAAAATCCATGTTTTGCAGGAGAAATGAAGTTTTTAGTGTGGAAGAACAAGATTCTATGAACCATAGACTCAAACAACTTGGGTAAGACGGAAAGAATGGCGATCCCACGATAATTACTCATACCACTTTTTCTATCCGCCTTGAAGATTGGATGAATACAACAAATTTTCCATGGATCGGGGAAAAAACCGCGACAAAGGCTTTCATTAAATGAAGGTAATCGGAAGGGTCTAACTCTCAGCACAACACCTAAACAGAATCGGCGCGAAACCATCATCACCAGCTCCCTTTCCAACCTCGAGCTGGAGCATACAATCCCGAATTTCTTCCTCGGTAAACGTGAAAATATTAAATTGATCGAAGCTGGGCCAAGCTGGAGACACAATAGCGGACAATTCGGTATATTTTGATTTGGCGATGACAAGCGCCCGTTACACATTATACAATTAATAAGCTATCATTTATTGAAATATTTCAAAGCGGCCCATTTCGTAAATGTCAAACATTAAAATAATTTTTTGTCATAAAGCGAATGAAATAAGTGTTACCATTCTCGAAATAACTGGTTGTTACAATTTAAGGTAAGGATCAATCCATGATATCAAATTATGAGCAATGGCAAAAGATTTTTTTTTTCCATACAATAGCGCGGTTGATCCAGTCAAAAGCTTTACTAAAGTTAGTATAAATAATGTCAATCCCTTAACTTCAATCATCTCCAAAGCACGTTCGAAAATTCCATAAAGTTCGTTACAGTAGATCAGTTGTTCGTCAATTATAAATGACTTCAGTCCGCAACACATGTAATCACAAACAATTGATTCGAATAATTCAAGGATAGCTGACAGTATAGAAATGCCCCTATAATTAGAAACATTGTTTCTATTACCGGATTTGAAAATAGGAACGATGTGAGAGGATTTCCAGACAGTTGGAAAAATATTCGAAGACAATGTGGCATTTTTAATTTTACCAAGCTTCCTTTTCAGCTGCCATGAACCCAAGTCGCTCCAGGTAATTTATTAGAATAAAACTTGCAGTGCTTCAGATTCGTTGTCATCCCTCTGAAAAAATTCAATTATCACGGTTTGCTCACAATATCTCTATTGTATAATCTCAACTGAGTTTATCGTTAGACCTAAACTGAATTAACCGTTCATCTCTATTTTCGAGTGACTATCGTCTTTAGATGTGATAGATCCATCCAGAATAGTATACAAAAAAGATGGGCGGTGGTGTGCTTGCTGAATCTCTTGATTTGTTTTCGTCAGACTCTCGATCTACCAATGATTCTCTTGTGTTAGATTTGTTATTCAGTTTTAACCTAAAACAAATTAACCTCTACTCAAATAGTAACAAGGAACATCTATCTCTTCATAAATCTTTAGGACCTTTTTTAAATAGTGAAAATGATATTCATCGCCTATTACTACAATTTTAAGTCCTGTGATGTCTCTGGTTCTTCCGATTATTTTAAAGGCCATAATTCGGTTGTTTTATTTATTTAACAATATGTTCGACGTAAATGTGGATAAATTTAACAACTTATTATCTGCAAGTTAATTTTTATAATTCGTCTGGACCAACTTAAATCTGAATTTATATCTAAATATTGCCAGAGGATGAGATTCTCGGGGCTCTTATAGATTTTAAGGATGGATGCGGATCGGATGGAATACTCTCACATATTCTTAAATCGGTAACATCTCACATAACTATTTCTTCATGTTATCTGTTCAATCAATCTATGGCGAGTGGATATTTCCCAGCGGCTTGAAAAATCGGACACATAGTTCCAATTTATAAAACATATCGGGCTATTTCAATTTTGTCTACAATACCAAAACTTTTTGAATTAATAGTAATTAATCATTTGACATTTTATACAAAACATATCATCTCAACTACCAACCTTTTGCAGTTTGCAAAGTTCATTATTGAACCAATAGAGTCTAAGGCACAGGTTAATGCGATCTATTTTGATTTTGCTAGGGCTTTTGACTCAATTGACCACAGAATTATTATAAAAAAACTTGCTGCAATTGGGGTTGATCCAAGGTTTCTAAAATGGATTGCATCTTATCCTGAAGGGAAACAGTTTGTTTTATTGAATCACACATTAAATCAAATTTATCTAAATGGTGCTGCTGCAGTGTCATGTCAGCAGACCTAACTTCAATAATGGATTTAGGAGTTATATTTGATACCAAAATAACTTTCTGTTTACATATAGATAACATAATACGTAAATCCAATTCAAGAAAGTAGTTTCGTGATATATTCTCATGTGTAAGTCAATTTGTCTCTTTGGTTAGATCACATCTTGAGTATGCTGTGGTTGTATGGTATCCCCACCATGCACTACATATTCGATAGATTGGAGTCAATTCAGAGGCGATTTACCATTTATATTTTGAGGAAGCTCGGGTTTCTCTCTGATCCTAGTCAGTCTAGGTGGAAACCGATAGATGGGTGTCATAGAAACGTCGTAAAATTGCCGCGGCTATGTTTATGGTTGTTTATTTAAGTGGGCGGGTTAATTGTTTAGACCTCACTTCTTCCTGGTGCATTTATGTTCCCAAACGAAATCTACGCCAAAGAGAATTTTTATAAGTCCCATGCCATAGGACCGAATATGGATGTAATGAACCTACGGCTTCTATGTCTAAAATATTATCTAAATTTTTAATGTTAAACAGGTAGAACAGATATTGCTATTGGGCAAACATTTTCATATTTTCGTTCTCGATAAATTTGCAGAATTATTTGTATCTTATTTTATTATAGTTTTATTTTTATTGCTTTTTTTATTATGATTATTATTATTATGTTGTTTATTACTCTGTTATTTAGTATTAATATTATTTTGTAGAATAGAGTTATTCCTGTAGTATGAACTCAAAAGTCTGATGCGCTAAGAATTAATTGGCCCACATAACAAATATCTGATTTAGAATCCACCAGATATCGTTTGGGATAAATATCGGATAATAGAATTATAAAATGATATGTGGGGCCTTCAATGTTCCAGAGCCTCGCTACTTATTTGTTTATAATTTAAATTAATTATAACAGAAATGTCTTAATTATCAATCATAACAGAAAGATATCGTTATTAATAATGGGGTCAATGAAATTGGTTCAAATCAAAACCATTTCTTAAAATGAAATTCCCGGAATTCCTCGTATTTTTGCAGTAAAAATGCTATATGAACACCCAAAAATAAAAATAAAAATTTATTTGATAAAAATAATAATTTTATTCCATTAACTATAATTAAAAACCCCAAAAATACGTTTACTTTTTTTATTAATTTTATGATTTTTATTTATATCATTTCATTTTTTAGTTTTATTTTTTATCAAAATAAAATCAAAGAGCTATAAAATTATAAAATAAAAAATTTGAAACTATACCAAGAGCCAGCCCAACAAATAAAAAACTAAAAAGTAAAACCCTTCAATTATCTCAAATAAAATTTAATAATAATCGTGAAACCATTTGAGAAATTCCACTGTTTTTATATCCTTTTGGATAAAATATTGTTGTTGTAATTATTAAATAAAAAAAATAAATAAAAAATTCGATACACCGAAAGTAAGTTGTTGGTCACGCACAGGCACAAAGCGCGCAATATTTTTGATTTTACAAAAAAATTTAAAAGATTTAAATTATCGGTTTCTAACAATTTTTATTAATTCCTTTGATGACTAATGCAATATCAAGGCTATTATATACGAGTAGTTTTGTTTTATCTATAATGGGTCAGTTAATTTATATTATTCCATTTCCATATATAATTTGTCATTAATTTATTAATTTTTTCTTTTTTTTTTTCAAGCTTTGATAACAAAATTAAAATTTTAAATAATTTTATTGTAAATTTTTTTTTTTTTTAGGCAGTATGTTTGTTATTTAGTAGTTTTGGTTTTGATAAATAAATAAAAAAAGCAGCTATAAATAATAACTTACAAAACAACAATCTACGAATATAAAAAAAAAAAAAATGTTAAAACCTGTCTGTAGTTTTCTTATCAAAAACTATAAAAATTAAAAAATAGCATTCATAATTTTTTTTTTGTTGTTTCTTTAAGCTTTTGATAAAGTTTTTTTTTTTTTGTTTAATTGGTAGTGAATAATAGCGCACCAGTAGTATTCTACAACGATATATATATGTATATAGGCTGACAGGTTGTACAGGGAGAGTCCACAATAATAGGGTGATTGTCTTTTGTCTGCATAAATTAACTAGCGTATGTGTGTTTGTGTATGGATGTATGAAATAAAAACTTTTCTGTAAGACGTTTATATTTTGCATAAATTTAATTTGCATTTTTAGCGCCAAACAGCTTTATTTTTAAAAATACACGTGTAGTTTTTCAATACACATTTTCTCAAGGTACGAGACTACATAACTTAATTTAAATACGAAGAGTAGATTTTGGGGTGGGTGTTTTAAAAATACTGTTTATTTACAATAATTGTACACACTTTTACGTACATACATAAACTTTTCGACATTGTTTTTGTATTTTTATGTATTCGGTAAAGAAGAAGAAGAAGAAGAGGAGGAAGAAGAAGACAAGTTGCGAGTAAAGAAAAATGTAAGGAAAAACTATTTTATCATCTTAATTATTTTTCATTTTATCTTTTTTCGTCGTCTTTTTTGTTGTTATTACTGTTGTTGTTGTTGTTGTTATTGTTGTAACACATAACATACAGAGAGATGAAAATATGTACTACACTGCGAGAAAATATTATATCTGTATAATACACAAGTGTAACCTTGAATGATTATTGTGTGATAGACACTTTCACTTCTTATACATATAAGTATTTATAGAATATTGTTGTTGTTACGTTACTCTCCGGTTGCCGTCGAAGGAAATGATGGTGGTGGTGTATTGTAGCTGCTACTTCTTTCTATACAGTATAATGAACTTGAAAATTGATTATATTTTTCTTTTAGTTGTTTGCTTATTTTCATTATCGATTTTTTGTTTTTATGTCTTTTGGAATTTCTTATGTTTTATTTATTTATTTACTTATTTTATATAATTTTTTTGGTGAATTTAGAGAATTTTTATGAATATAAGTTGTGCGTTATATTCCTTACCCGACGGAAGGTAAACAGTCCTGGGAGATATTTTATGTTATAGTCTATACAAAACGTAAATTTAAACGAATTAGATAATTGGTATACATACGTATATAAACCTCACTAATTATTTATGTTTATTTTATTTGTTTGTGAAATAAGAATGTTTACAAAATAATTTTAATTGTAAATGGCCAATTAAGGATTTCAAATGTAACATATAAGTCTGTATTCATATTACAAATAAGGGCTCAACTGTACTACATATTTCAGGTGAATTCATATTCCAATGTTCTAAGTAATCTAGAACTTGCGTTTAACACTATTACATAATGTAAATAATTATAATGGGTGTGTTCACGCCGACGGCAATGAGATTTATTAATTAATAAGTTTGACTTGTGTCAAAATTGCTTCAACTATAAATTAGTAAATTAATACTTAATTATCGTTTTATTAGTTTTGGATTTTTTTTTACTTTTCGTAAATTTTTGTTGAATTTAATCGTGGGATATTAGGAAACTTTAAAAATAATCAGTCAAATTCGAAGGTTCAGTTTCTTAGTGTTATAGTTCTGTGGTCACAAGGCAAAACCGCTTCAACTTTTCCTACCTCTCTAGACAAATTACCAAGTTTGACTTAAGCTGTTTTGCCTTTTGACCGCATTTACTCATTTACATAATATAATCTATACTATATAATCTATACGTTCAGAAGTTTACACCCAAATTTATTTTGTTCAAAATTGATTTCAATATTTCTTTGTTGCTTGCGATCATTAATTTCTTATTCCCAGGACTTTTATAATTGCTGTTTTCAAAGTCGACCATAGAAGCAAGTTTCTTCAAACAATCCGATTTATTAGACAATATGACGATTAAACACCTCGTTAACTAAGGGCCCTCTGATTGAATCGACTTTCAGCCGCAAAAAACTTACTGATTCATTATATATGAAATTGGAATATTGTAAACCAATCTGATGTATATGTTGTTCCACACCTCCATTACTTTACCAATCAGCTGGACGGATATATAAGATTTAGCTGCAATAGAACCAATAATCTGACTTGAAACAGTCACAGTTTTGGCCATTGCGGCGATTTTTCCTTTCCTTGTATAGGCCGCTCTAGCCGCATATTCACCTGTCAAACACTACCATTAACAAGACCATAACGTTGTACCTAATACGTTATCCTGAATCAATGTTATTTAAATTACATGTGCCATATTGATTTTGTTGGCTTTTTTAAACACAAGTTTAAATCTCACTAAAGTACTCTTTCCCTTTTTGGCACTTTAGCAAAAAAAATAGTCTTTCCCGGATTGGATTTTAATATTTGCTACTTGTCACATTCGACAATTCATCCACGGCTCAATTGGTAGCGCTTTAGGTATATTATTTTTTGGGCTTAACAATTCGTATTGTATCAGAAACCCCCTGTTATATGTTCTATAAGACATTTGCCTTTGGGTTCAAAATGGTTTAAAAAGTTACGCAATGATTTAGTTGAACCACTTATAGTATCAGAAAACCATCGTTACTGTTACTATCATTAATAGATTTACACGTTGGACTGATATAAACATCCTATGCTTGACTGACAAAGGGCGAAATTTCGAGGCGTTTGGTAAACTAACGAATTTGAGTGGCTATAAACGCAAAAGAATGGCAGCTTTCTATCCACAAAAGCTAAACAATTGTTTTAAGCATATGATCCAATAGAGTTGTTCGTCAAGCTAATATAACATACATATATATATATATGTATATGTATGTACTAACATTAAATAGTTATTTACGTCACATGTGATGATCATTTATCGAACATGTAACGGACAACATTTCATTTTATACTGTTATATTGCATTGCTTCGAATTTTCTTTTAAAGAAAACTAGAGGTATGTTCCACGGACCCTCCGAGTACCATCTTTGAACTGGTGATTTTCTCGACTACCCACTTATATACGTTATCTTCTCGGCTAAAGAATGTACTTGTATAAATAGACAATTTTGTTGAATTAATGTTGATCATAAGATTTTTGATATTTTAGGTAGATATACTTGGAATAAAATTATACCTTCCCTTAAATACGTTTTGGCAGCTTTCCCCGACATATAGCCTAATATTGTACAGAGTAGACTTATTCTGACGTTAAGACTTCTAATATTGGTTTAAGAAAGATGTTTTTTCGGAAATGCATTTGTGCCAGTAACTAAAATTTTATTTCAAACAGACATCATTTTGCTGCAAAAGAAATGTCAAATTTGGATCATTAGCCAACACCATTAAATTTATCGATTAAATTCACCGAGGTATTATTCAAGTATTAGATACGCCTAAAGGTATAAACAGAACAAGAGCGATAACTACAAGCGACCACTTCAAAATACATTTGTCGGCCGGCGATGTCACCGTAGTAAATACAACAAGAGCGTCAGCGACAGACGACAAAATTAAATAACATAATAAGCAACATAACCTAAAATATCGTCTGACTACTTCAATTAATTTTTTTTTCAAGCGATATTATGTTTAATGAATTAAAAAATAATAATTTAAATTAAATTTGTGTAATAAATTTACGTTCTTTGTTGTTAAGGGAGCGAAAACATAGGATTTGAAAATTGACAACCAAAAATTTGCATCTACCAACATAACGACTCAAAAATCAGTTGGTAACATTACAACGCTGGCGACAAAATTAGAAATAGATTCTAAAAAATATTCGACGATAGTATCATCGTCGCCAGCGACATTGGTTCTGTTAGCATCGTATGCTTTATGTGCATTTTAATTTGACGGGCGTCGTCGCTTGTCGTTGTCGCTCTTGTTTTGTTTATACCTTAAATGTAAGTAAACAATTATACAAGTAATAGGTATGTCATGAGAAAATTATCAATAACACCGCTGAATTTCACTTTGTTTTACGCAGTTTAAGCCCCAATTCCACTGTGGAAAATTCACTGAGCTGACTTGAAGTTGGAAGAAGACAAAAAAAAAAAAATAATCCATCAGAGAGACAAAGACAAAGTATTTTGTTATTGTTTTTTTTATAGCAAATTTTATGGATACATCTTGACAGCAAACAAAAACATAACCAATAATTATTAAAAAAAATTATGAATTAGTATTAATTCGAGTATTTTTACGATTCAAAGTAATCTAAAAAATTAATTATTATTAATGCTCATACCAGAATTATTTTTTCGAATATTTTCGATCACACTTAGACTTTACCATAAAAATTGCAAACTTTAAAATTGCCTTAGTGTTTTGACAGCAAACATAACCTAGAATAACCAAAAATTATTAGAAAAATGAAGTATGTATTAGTCTTAATTCGATTATTTTCACGTTTCAAAATATTCTAATATTTTAATTATTATTAATACTCATATCAGAATTATTTTATTCAAATTATTTTCGTCATAAAACACAAAATTAAAAAAAAATCTTTCCCATAAAAATATCAAACAATTAAAATTATCAGCGTGTGCGAGAAATATTTTTCATCGGTACACAATATTTATGTACATGTATTAGTTGGAGTGCCATAAAATGTTCCCGATTTGATACTTTTTTTTAATTTCGACCTCAGTCCACTAACACAGTACACATTTTTTGTAAGTAAAAACTTGACTGACTCCGTTGTGTGTCTCGTTCACACAACCACCGATTTTATATTTTTATCTCAAGGTATTTTTACTGACAAACTTTTATTCACAGTGAAATTGAGGCATTACATAGCGAAAAAGAATTTTTCGTATTAGAGCATAGAAAAAAAATTATGACATAAATTTTGACATTTCATCATGAGCTTTCATTATTGTATTCAATTTTAAATATTTAAATGTAAATTTGCATATTAAAGCTTTCTGGCCAACTAATTGCTTAAAGATCTAAGCCAGTATGCAGTTGATGTGAAATTAAATTTTCGCTGGCGTCCAAAAAATACAAGATCTATAGGAGGTGCAAAATTGGTTTGAAATATGTATGTGTCGAGATAAACAGAGATATCTATGTTCTAGTCCGAACAATTCATTTTTCCCTAGGTAAACAGCGTACTACAAAATAAAATTCGGCGGTGAAATTTTAATTTTCGATTTCGTTTGTGTCATTTTTACATCAAAAAATTCATTTCACGTCAAGGACATATGATAATTTTAAAACCATTTCCATTGGCATCCAAACTCGTATTTTAGCGTGGTTAAAAAAACTCCCGATATGTTCCTTAATTTCGTATTGCGGCATTAAATAAAGTAATTTTATGCTTATCATTAAAAGTGTAGCCTAGTAACACGTACATTTTTATAATAGTAACAAAAAAGTCAACTTTAATATCCCATTCCCCATAATCAAATAAGTTACTTTTAAGACATTTGAAGCAAAACGTCTCTGTGTATATCAAAATGTCCCTTACAAAAAAAGGTTTTATTTAATGAAGTCTGTAAAAAAGTGAGGCCATGGAGGTGTTTCCAGCACTTTAAAGGAGCATCACTAAAGCTAATTGGTTAGCAATTATTCTGGCTTTATACATGAAAAAAAAGAAATCAAAAAAGAAACGAGTATGGTCCATTTGAGGAAGTTACTAGACTTTTAAAACTAGTGAAGTTCGGGTATCTAGACCAAAAGAATTTATTGCTAAGTTTAGTAGGATCTGCTATTTTTATGAAAGATACCATTATTAGAAGGGTCATTTCGGTTGAAGAACCATTATTGGTAACCCTCCAGTTCTTAGCCACCGGAGGATTGTTTATTTTATTTATTATTAAAAGTGAATTTAAAAAACCAAAATCTTTATAAAGATCTCTCGTCAAGACGTATAGGTACTGTTTTTTGTCCCATTAACGGCCGTTCATCCTTTATTGAGATTTAAATAAAATTATGAAGTAAACCAAATCAGTTTTCCTTTCTTCTCCACATTAACGCCAACTACGAGTATTACCACAAAAAAAGTAATCACTATTGAAAATGTTTTCTTTCGTTGCATTATTAAACACTTTCAATATAAAATATTAATAGCGATAATAGGGTTTTTCTTGTATATATAAGTAAAAAAGAAATAGAAACAAACAAACCACCAATGTTTATAATTACAAGGAATATGTCGAATTACCAGTAACCATCTATTTTAAATTATCAACTCAGTCGTTTTCGTTTTTATGAGTAGACAAGAGGAAGAGAAAGACGAGTAGAACATAAATACATACCTGGTAAAATAGCACCAGTTCGAGACACTTGCAGCAGCATTTCATCCCAGACCTTGACAATGGCTGCACGTATTGACTTCCAAATTTGTATTTGGTACGGCGGAGAATTTAGTCTCGAAGTATGCCCAAGCAAAATAGTAGAGATGATTTAAATTCGAAAAATTGATAGCCATTTCATAACGTCGATAAAGTCTGGAAATATCTGTCGAATCCATTGACTTTGATCTATTCATTGATGAATTTGAGCGGCAGCTTTAACAGATTTAGGTTTTGGCTTCTAGCAACAATTCGAGCTTTCCGAGAACTGTCATTTTGGCTATTGTAGTATTTGTGAACAATTTTATACCTTTCCTCACATTTGTGAAACTTTATATCTTTCAACTTTTATGAGCTTCATTTTGTCCGTAAGAAGTGAGCTTTTTGGAGCTTGTACGGATAGTTGTTAAGGTTTTCTTAGGCTATTTTTCCAACTGTTTTGTGGTTTAGCTGAAGATTCCTAGCTATATGACGCATCTTGATTTGTGGATTTCTGTGAATCCGAAAAAATGATATTATTGCGAGGGTGCGGTGCATTTGATGTGGGCGGACGACCGAAAGGAAGAACCTGACTAACGGAATCGTTTTATCGTTTTGAAGACTGTTGAACTTGGAAGGCGAAGACTTTGAATTTTTTTTTTGTCGAATTTCAAGCTTCTTACAATTCGATAATAGCGGGATGACTTTTTAGACATGATTACGCAAAAAATAAAAAGAATGGTATAAATGGTGTATAAAAAACAAAAAATTTGCAAAAGTATTCTAAATTAAAAAATAACAATAATTTAGAAAGTGTCTCAGTATTTTATTGTTACCTGATAGACTATATAACGAAATGTGTTTCATTCTTAAGTCTTCCGCTGAAACGAAGCTAACAACCGACAAATGAAACAGCTTCTGATTCGTAGGCTTCCAATTTCATTTGTCAGTTTTTTAGTCTAAACGTTGGAGAACTGGTGTGTCAGCCATAAATGTTTCAGTGGGCCACCATTGTCGCTATTCAATCAGCAATAAATATTCTGCCTTAGCCGTATATTTCTTCAACTTACAAACAGATGCACCTCCTATATCATACCATTGACATGAAGACGGACCCAAAACATTTTATGAACTCTTGGTTTATAAACACTGTTTGCTCACTAGATGTTTAATTTGGAAGATAACAGTAATACAAAATTGTGTATAATGAATTTATACTCAAAAAATCTCCGAGCTCAATTGGTTGAGATTTCAATTATAACTCTGGCTGTATTACTTTAAAACTCTTTATTCTTGAAGGATCTTTCCAGATATTGAAAGGTTAATTTTTGCCACAAGCAAGAGTATAGTATAAATTTATATACATCAAGAGTACCAGTTAATACGAGCTCGTACCATTTCCTAACTCATGTTTTATTTTGTTGATAGCACGAGAGAAGGCCAATACTAATCTCGAGAGGCAATCTTCAACCATTTGTTTCTTCATCAATTTTAGACACGCAAGTTCTATTAGTTACTCAAAAGTAACAATCGCAGCTGAATACATCCGTTTATCAGCTTATGCAGTCCCGCTAACAGTCATATAAAAATCTATAATCTCCTTCCTCTGCAGTCGGCATTACGCACGAGTAACGTTGTCATTTAGATAAATTAAAATTGTCTAATTTATTGGCATAAACACCCCTCATAAAATAATCGAGCGGTGTTAATTAGCACAAGCGAGGTGGTCAATATAATCCGTTTCGAGTTATGCTTTACTTTTTTTTCGAATTAGATCTTGTAGGGATGAAAAGTCAAATCCTCACGGTCGTCGTAGAAAGATTGACAATTTTGGCTCACTTTTACATCTGGCATTTAATTATCAAGTACTGCTGTTATAACTGAACTCGAATTTTAGTAATAAATGTGGATTATTTACAAACCATTTTCCATTAAGTTGTTCTAATTTTTGCAGGTGATTTAATTAAGTGAGTGAAATATTGTGCAAGTATGGAAAAATTAATTAATATAAAGGAAATGAAACATTCGTGCTTTTATTACTTCGTAAAACTTGTTATATGGTCTTATTAGTGAAATAAGTTCTTAATTGGGGCAATTCTTAATAAAATCTTTGGCTTGCTGTTATAAAATGGCCAAAAACCTAGAGTTTCATTTTTCCTAAAGCCACAACACTATTTTCGATACTATTTTCTTCCTTTCAACGAAAAGGTTCGTTAGATTATATCAAAAATTAAAATTTGTAAAAGCATACAATGGAAGTTATTCAAATATGCGCGATGTTCCGAGTTGGGAATCGAATGAGTTCGCTTAGTGTTTAAATATTTTAATTTTTTTTTACAAAAAGCTAGGTAGTTTGAGCAACTTTTTCTTCTTCTATGAAGATATTCATAATTTAAATGGGACGCTCATAGCTTACAGGCAATTTTCAATTTACAAATTTTTTAAACTTAAGTCAGAAACAATACAAACTATGTTTCCACACACTTTAGGTAATTTTTATATTTAGATTTGGAAGCTCAATTCCATTTCATTTTAATTTTAATGAGTTTCGGATTTTATTTGATATTTTAATTAGTTTTTGAAGCAACATACACAAATTAATGGTAAATAAAAACCATGAATTAGTGTTAAACTACCTTTAAATAATCAAGGTTATATGGAAAGAATTTATTAAGTTTGAACTGAGTAAATAAGCCAATTTTACATCCATGTAAATGTTATAATATTTAGTAGTCTTCAATATTAAATTTTACTGTCAATACTGAAATAATATGCCAGTTTCTAACTGACCCAATATTTGAATGTCTAAGTGATAATCATTTAACAAAATTTTAGCTTCATTGAGATCGTGCGTTTAATTTATCCAGATAATGAAGTTTCCGTCGGTGATTCCACCCAATCATTTATATGTTTTATTTAGTCAAAGCTTAATAAAAATTTCGGCTTAAAATGAAAAAACAAAAAAAAAAAATTCTGCAGAAAAATCACTTTGCCAAATTCCACTCAAATCATCCATAAAACATTACAAAAAATAATAAACCACACAAAAAAAAAAATTCCAAATAAAATTTTATGTTAAACTAGTTCCAACTCTCACCAAATTATAACATTCTGTCGCTAGTTTAACATACACAAAATCAAAATATGGTTTGTGTATTAGATAAAAGCAGCAACACAAAAGAAATTTTTTTGTTTTTGTTTTTTTCATTTCATTTTTATATTTTAATGGAAAACTCGGAAAAATCACTAACATTTATTATTTTATAACACATAAATTTTATTTTTATTGCAAAAATAAATTATGATAAATAATAATTTTCACTCCGCCTTTTTCCATACCATGTAGAAATTTTTTTTTTTTATTCTCGTATAAAAGTGGAAAATCATTTTTTTTTTGTGTAGTAGATTTTCCAAAGTGCACAGAATAAGAAAATAAAAAAAATTCTCTATATAGGTAGATTTATGGTTTGTTTTTTTTTGTTATAATAGAAAAAATAAATAAAAAGGAAAACAATATAATGGGAAATGAAAAATAAAAATTCAGCCGTACGGTAAAACAATGACGGTTTTTAAATTAAACTGCAAAAACAAATTTTTTGGTGTATACTTCGGTTATGTGTGCGGATCACACAACATTAGACTCCCCACTTTTGGAGCAAAGCCCTAAAGTTAAAATAGTTTTTTATATTCAAAATAATAAACAAAAAAAAAATGTTTTCGTTTCTTCTTTTACTTAACAATTTTTATATTTCTACTTACATACTCGCGCGCAGAAGGTGTGGTCAAGTATATACTTCTCGCGAGTTTTCCCCAACGTCGATTATATAGTTATACAGATGAAAACTTCTCCAAATTAAGGGGAATTTGTATATGTATACGATATACGATAAACATAAAGTTAAAGTTGAAAACAGAATTGAAGAAAACGCAAAGTAGTTTTTTTTGTTACAAGTCGCTTCAACAACGAATTTATACTGTGTATACGTTAAACACTATTAAAAAAAACTACTTTGCATTTGTATTGTTTATTTATTTATAAATAAATAAAAGAGGTGGTCTCATAATAACAATAATTTGTTTCTTATTAATATTATTTTTTGGTAAATAAGATTTCATTTTTTTTTTTTTTTTGTTATTGTTGGTATAAATCTATAATCAGTCAGACAAAGCTCAAGAAAGCTTTAATATATTCTTGGTGCAGAACCTGGAAAATAATTTTATATTTTTTCGATGTCAGACAAAAAATAAATAAATTTTTATGGATTTTCATTTCTAGTTTTATTACTTACTCCTAAAATAAATTTTTTTTTGGAAAATTAATGCTTTTTATGTAAATTATTGATTTTTGCCAATTTTGTTTTTTTTTTTCTCTGGTTTACGAGTATATGGTTGTGAATGATTGATGGAGAAATAACTGGAAATTTAAGGTTTTATTTGGGTGAAATGAGCGTTATCGGGTGTCTGTAATCTTGCCAAAGATGCAATTTTTTTTATTACCCGGTGTATTCCAGCAGAATTTTAATAGCGCAGATAGATCTGTATTCTGTATTCACAAAAGTCAAATACATTTTTAACCAAACCAAAAAATCGATTCAATCGTTTGATTTTTTTCCGTAAACATCTTCTAAATGCTTTTGTTAATTTTTTCAATTTTTACAAACGATGTGTGTAGCCAGCCCCTTAACAGGAAAAGGATTTTCTGGAATTTTGCTTCAATTTACGAAGTAAAACGCTCTTAATTCGCCTATACTCTTGAATTACAGGCAATTTTGAAATATTTTAGGTATTTGGAAACTTAGAATTCAATTGAAGTTTATCGGGTTATCTATTTTAGCGCTGCAACATACCTACTGTGAGCCGAAAGGAGGTCCTTTGAAAAATTCTGAATTTTTTTTTAAAATATTGATTGTTTAATTTCGTGTCTACCAAGCTCTTAATTTTTGTAAAGGAATTTCACCGAATTTTAAATTTTATGAGGATGAATGGTTTGATTTTGAAAAATACTTGCCCATGTTTAGTTTTATTCCTGAATTCAGTTTTTTTGTCATCTTTTAGATTTTTTAACGCGTGCTAATGACTTAGGCTTACCGGAACATAGTTCAAAGCATAATATCTACACAGTTAAAAAAATAACTTTAATTTTTAATGCAAGCCTTGCATTACGACTTATGTAATGCAAGTTATTATTAAATTTTAAAGTATGATTGCGTTAAAATGAATTTTAATGCAATTATGAGGATTTCTAAGGCAGTATTTGCATTAAAAAATATTTTTAATACAACTATTAAACATTTTAAAGCAACCTGCTCAAATTGAAAAATTGTACCAACATAAAATTCGCTAAAACAAGCGGACTTAAATGTATACATGAATAATAAGATCATGCACGAGTTTCGCATTACTGGTATATAATTCACTAAATCAATCCGACTACAGGACCTATAAGCAGCTTAATAAATCTTTGATAATTTAGTTTTCCGGATTCGAAAATATCTATTATGTTTTAACGTAAGCTTTTCAGTTCTTAATTTATAAGTTATTATCTCTCTGAGATTTAGACCCTCAACCTCAAGGCACCAAAAACAAAAAACAACCCCGGAAAAACAAAAAAAATATCGCTAAAATTACGGAGCTTTCAATGCAACTTGCTTTAAAATAGAATACTTCTAAAATATTTTAATAATGCAGTCTTTGATAAATTTTAATGCAGTTGATTGACGGTTCTCCTACAATTTACTTTATATTCTAATGGAATGTTGCACTAAAATTTAATCTAATTGCTGTATTACAAATCAATGCAAATTGTATCAAACTAATTTTTAATGCAAGCTTTGTATCATTTTGTAATACAGCCTTGCACTGGACCTACATGTAATGCAATTTGCATTACATAAGCAATATTTTTTCAACTGTGTATCCGTTTGACTTATCAGCAATGAAGGATAAGGCAAAACTCAATCGATCAGTGACGAATTTTATTAGGGACGGTTATAATAACATTAGCATTACTGTCCTTCTAACTATAGTCTTCAATTTCTGGACTAAATTTGTTTGCTTATTAAACTTCTATCATCATAAAAATTCATCTCCCACCCTAGTGGCGGTTGCATCAATTTAAGTTGTACAATTTTTATTACACTTTGGATTTACTATTAATGGAAGTGGCATTCTCGTAAACTTTTCCTAAGGTTCGAATAGCCACATTTTGGCTAGCATAACGAGATATTTTAATGTTAAAATCACTTTTGATAAAGATAAACTTCGTTAATGTTCCCCACCGAAAACTGATTTATATCGTTTAATTCTCTCAATTTCAAACTTTCATGTAAGAGACTAGCTCGATTTTGAGTTGAATTTTTAAACGAAATCTTTCGCAAATTAGAGAACAATTATATTAAATTATAATTCAAAACTTTTCCAAATAATTTACCAACGATTTTTGACTACAAAATACAAATTCGTGCTCAAACCAATTAAATTCCATCTGTAATCGTTACATAGACTTCTAATTTTTAATCTTCAAAATATTAACTCGTCATATTCAAACTGAAATTTCATAGTTTCTGAATTAAAATTTCCATATTTCCAAATTAAATTGTTTAACACAAAAACAAAATTAATTCCAACCAGACACTTCTGAACTAAGAACTTGATTTTGAATTATTTTGGCTACAAATCGTCATATTGAACCGAATAACACCGAATTCTAAACTCAGTAATAAATTTAATTTGCAAAATTGCAAACTCTTCAAATTCTACCCTCTTATTCTCCAATTCACAGATGGAGTTATAGATTGGCACTGCTTTGAAATTTGTATTACTATATATCATTGGGTTTATTTATCTTTCACATGTAAAAATCTGAATTAATTCATATAAGTTTAATTTAAGCGTTACCACTTGCTTTATCAAAACTATGGAAATGTTGTGAGAGACAAAATGGACTGCATTCTTGAGAAACATAAAATGCTAGACCAGTTATACTTTGCATTTAGAGGCAAGCAAAACGGTTTTGGATTTCTTAAACATATTTAGTGCTATCTGGCGAGTATTTCGTATTTACCCTACAAATATACTTACTAAGGCTTATTACAGGTCGATGTATCGAGGTTCTTGAAATAGTTATCTAGCACAAGTTATTTTGTTTGAGATTAGGAAAAAGACGAATGTTGAACGGCGTTAAATCTGACCAATATGAGAATGGAAATCTGGAAATCTCAAATCAACCAATGAAAATAATTCACAAAACCTTGAGAGCCGCTAAAATTGTCTTTACTTTCTTTGATATTGACTCACCTTTCGGAGTCCATTGTTTTGATCGTTACTAGAACTCAGGAATGAAAAGATGGGAGGATCGTCAAAGTATTGTGGTTATTAGACACCAAACAATTTTTTTGAAATTACCTTCTCTTAATGTTTTTGGTTAGGTTTCAGCAAATTTGAATTTAAATTCCACGCACTTGTTCCCTTGATATGCAAACAGTCTATTTTCGATCAGTTCCACTTCGGATAGAAGACAATCTCGAAGATCAAAAATTTCGAAAGACATTATCTCGAAAAAAATCTCGACACATTAAATGGTCTCGAGATTTTATAAAATGCTGTGTTTAATGACTTGTAAATCATTTCTGTGAAATGGAGCAAAAAAAACAACAATGAAATATGTTAGGTCCGTGTTTTAAATGATTTAAAAATAACCAAATGTTTTATACGTAGGTACTTATTCAAAAGATGGGCTAGGAGTTTTTGAAAATTATTTCGGGTTTCGGTCGGTCGACCGATTCCGAAATGGTCCTAAGCAAAATTTCTACTTTACCTTTACCCGCGATACATAAGTTTCTTTTTCTTACAAAGTAATGCCCAAAAACGAACAAAATCATAAATTCTGAAAAATTCAGACTTAAGCAAATTATTTTTTGGTATAGGGCTTTTTATTTTTGCAGATTAAAACTAAAATCTGCAAAAATAAAGAGCCCTATACCAAAAAATAATTTGTTTAAATATAAAGAATTGGCTCATTATAAATAAAAATAATTTATAGCAGACTTAAGCTTTAAAATATTTTACGTTACTTTCAATGAAAAAAATGTTCAACAGTTTATCCCTGTTTTCTTTCTAAAAACAATCACGACTAAATTTTTTACTTCGTTGTCGTAGAAAGCTCTTAGCATTCTGTACCTCTAAAATTTACTCTGTTTTGCGTTCTCTGTTTGGCTTGTTTCTCAATTCATATAAAACATTTGTACAACGATTCTTATTGATGGGCTCGGATTGTTTGACCTTTTCCGAAATGGCCGAAATCCAAAGTTCCTGTTCTTAGACCGTAATAACAAAAAAAAAATAAAAAATTGAAAAAACGAATTCCGAAAAACAAATCCAGACACACAATGTGCGTTACATAAAGTTTGTGGGAGCACCTCGAAATCTCAACCATAAAAATCGCAAAAAAAAAATCTCGAGAAACACAAAGTAAAGTGCCAGAAGCCCCATTAGATTTTTGTTAGATACGATCAAATACAATTTGATAGCAAAATATTTTACATAATTTCTTGTCATCCTTGTGTTGAGAGGAACAATGTTAAGCCGCTTCGGGGCGTTCTCTATTTTAGTATGTGATTAATACAGGCCTGCAAAAAGAGTTCAACAAAATACGCTTTTTGACACTTTTAGGTTAGAATATTTCAAAAACTTGGCATAGATAATTCTGTGGCCAGATTCGGATTCAGCGCAAAAAATTACTTCGAATACGACTACTCATCAAGAAAAAAATGCAAGTTTTTGAAAAACCTAGTATTTTCTATTAATATTGGAATTTTAATAAATCATCAAAGCCGCGATTTGGAGACGGCAGCCCCATCCTCTATGGTATACAACGAATTAAAATAACCTTTCAAAAATTTGTTATACGAGTAATAAAAAAATTTTATTTTTTGGGATTGATTTCATTTGCGATTTTTTTTGTTTGAGATATCGAGGGTGACCCAAAGTTTGTCAAAGTGCTCCAAAATGTTAACATTTATAAAAATTTTATAAAATTTGATTTTTACTTAACAGTTTCTAATATTTATATGATATTGGAAATCGCTTCATCAAGCTTGCCGACACAAATTTTTATATCCACAATAATTGAAAAGTTAAAATCCAGGCATTTTTAGACCTTTGTCACCACTTGAAACCTTTATCTTAGTAAACGCGATACGTGCGATACAATTCCTTTGATCTGTTTTTCACATAATCGGTTTTATTAGATCCCAGTCTATCAATGGTATTAACCTCGTCCAATTATTTCATAAAGATGATTTTTTTTTCGGCAAGCAATTGTAGATGGAGACCTCTGGCCTAGAATATCTAAAAATGTATAGATTAGAAAATTTGATAAGGTCAAAATGTAGAATCAAAATTAGTCAAAATTCTGTGAGTACAATTTAATTTATCACATAAGGTCAGACCTTATAGATAATTTTTAAATTGTATTGAAACAGGAAATACACATAAAGCACCACCAAAATAGCGCCATCTGCAAAAAAACTAAATTACTTCCTTCTTCCCGAGAATAGTAGACATAACATTTCATACTTTTACAGTGACACTTTTATGGTTTCAAAAATGTAATCACCACTTTCTTCCCAAAATCGATTTTTATTTAAAGTATACAAATGAAAATTCTTAAAGACACACAAAATTGAATGAATGAACGTAAAAAAAAAATAAAAATACAAACAAATAAAATGAAATTTAATCTTTAAAATTTTCTTGAGGTTTTATTATTTTTTTTGTTTTTGGAAAAACAGATAAAAATAAGGGTTGTATTTTTAGATTTGCGTGTAACGTATAAAAACTAAACCGAGAATTACGTTAAATTTCATTTCACAATTAAAACTCTGGAAAATTGAAAAACAAAAAAAAAATCAAATTTGCTTGTGTCAACTGTACATTGCGTGTTTAAATTATACCAGAAACCAAAATACAATAAATAATTTGTAAAGTTTATATAAATAATTATTATCCACAAACATACATATTAACATTTAAAGAGAAAGGAAGAGAGAAAGAGAGAGATGGTTACTAAACATAATGTAAAACATGATTTGTTAAACAAAACCTTATAAAGTTTTGTGTTTGGATGAAGGAAAGTTTTTGTACATGCAAAACTATTATTTATCCACCTAATAACATTTGTTTCGAAAAATTGTTAGAAAATTAATTATAAAATTCGACATTTTATTTATACATACATTGTACAGTTTCTAAATAAAATTATTACTTTATATGGTGGATAAGACAGATTAAGATAAGTCAAGAATACTATAGGTAATTAGAGATGTAATATTGTGGGTGATCAAAATATATAAAGACGCCACATTTTAAAATGCCAAATCAATTCAAAACAAATTTCAAGAGCTTTCAACACAAATCGTATACATACACATGTACACTCGTATAAACAAGACATTTTCTACTGACATTGATATTGAAAACAAACCACTTGTAACGTTCATGTTCTAAAAACTTAAAAAACATTATATCTTAATTTTTAATTTATTTGTAATTTTAATTTTTAATCAAGTTTTTTTTTTTATTTTGTCTCTTTACAATTTCTTCACAAATATTTCGCGACCACCGTAAAGCAATTAAATTTTTACTTTTTTATTAAGGGTGTTTTTTGTGTTGTTTAATTTAGAAATAATCGTCGTGTACCTGTAATTAGTGGAAATTTATGTACACGATCATGAAATGTTGTAAAATGTTAATTGAAAGATAATGTATTTGCATGTAAATGTGAGTACATAATTTTGCAGACGCACCAGACACAATAACAAAAATTAGAACAATTTTATCATATCTACCAACCCTTATTTGTTTTGCAAAAAAATTGATTTTACACAAAATTTTCTACTATACCATATACATAAAGGCTACAGAAGAATCAATAACTAAAACTTACTATTACTAAATACTATAAACATTAAGAGAAAATAGTATATAGGGTGGAATTAAACTACATAAACACAAAAAGCTTAGAAAACTTTCTACTCGGTATAAAATTACGAGTATTTTCTTATATACAAATACACACATTCAGTATACAAACAGGAAGAAAACGGAGAAGAGTATGTCTGTCTGTCTGTCTGTCAGTTTAATTGATGATTGTTAAAGTATTTTGTCGTTTATTTTTGTGTAAATATAAACATTTAAGGAGGAATCGATTTCTGACTTAAATTGTTTAAATTATCGATTTTGGTTATGTGAATAGTAACTAGAGTAAAATTTTTTAATACCCAATCGGATGAACTTTCACACGCATTTTTATTTTCTCAAGGAATAAAAACAAACCAAAAATATAAATCAGCGCACCTGTTTCTGAAAAAACAAAGTTTAATTTTGTCCTGTAAGCGCATATAACCCCAAACAACGACGAGAAAATACACTTTATGTGGAATGAGAAGCAAACCAAACAAACAAAAAAACTACAAACATCAATTCTTAACTTCACGATGCTGTTGTTTATGTTGTTTATGCGGAATAAAAGCAGAACATTTTCTTACAATCGATCTGCTTCTGTATAGAAATGTACTTTGTTTATAAAAGAAAAGCAAAAAAAAAAAAAAAAAAATCTGTTCAATAGAATAAAAATTGCACGGCGAGAATTCATTTGTTTTTAATTATATACATACACCAAACATTAATTAATTCCATGAATTTATGTTTAATTTTAATTTTCTTAAAACAAAAAAAAAAAAAATCTTTTTATTTTTATTTTTTATATTTAATCGAGTTCAGGGGACATTTTTTTTTTTTCGTACTGTCGTAAATGTTTTTTTGTGTACATATTTCGTTTGTTCAATAATAGACGGCAAAATTAAAATTATACAAAAATTTTTGTGGGAGATGCGATTTCAATGATTCATTTGGGAATTTTATATATTTTAACACAGAGCAGCGCAAGCAAGCACAAAAAAAAAATTCGTAGGAGAATTGAAATTCACATACAACGATTTGGTGTGATAAATTTTAATGCATTTCCTAAATCAGACGATTTTTTGTTGCTCTGCTTGCCATACATACATACATATATTGATATATAGTATACATTTATTTATCCATTTATTGAAGCCAAATAAGGTTCAAAAAGTATTTTTTTGATATTCCATAAAAGGGTGATAAGTAAATTACTCGTTACAGGCCATATCTGTTTATTAGATATGTATGTAGAGAAGTCTCAAACACCCATTCTGGAATTTTTGAAAATCATAATTTTAAGCTTCTCTATTGACAAATTTCCTATAATTTTGGGTCAAAGCAAATTTTATGTTAGCACATTGAGATGATTTTTTATTTGGACACAATTTAAAATTTAAGTAAAAATTAAACATGTGCTCGAAATAGAAAGGCCTTAGGTAAACTATTAAAATTTTAAATTGTGGTCATGTGGTAACATCTTTACATCAAAATTTTGGTTTTTAAGCGTGTCACCAAACCTTTGAAACTGAGAAAAAATTAGTTTTTTCAGTTTTTTTCACTGTATCCTACCTTGTAATTTAGAATATAAAAACTTCTATACTCATACCATACATATTAGTTAAGCATGTAATACTTGACATTATTCATGGGGAAGGGCATCTTGTTATTAATAATAAATTTGTCAAATCCCAGTAACTATATACAAGCTTAAATCTTAAATCATAACCTATCACACCTTTCGTAAATAGAGAATGTTTAGTGATTATCACAGTGATTTCTGGCGTTTGCTTTAACTTGGCTTTTGCTACCATTGTAAAAGTAAAATTGATCGTTTTTGGAGGTCTCACCAAGAATGTAAACGAACAGAAGCTGCAGGTTTAGACCGTTGGAACTGTCTGAAATGAAAAACGAGACTGACTTTGTGGAAAATCACAATTAGGTTTCTCTCCTATCAGATTCAAAATACCATAAATACTGTAACTCCTAGAACTATTAGGTAACAACTCGTTCATCCAAAACTCCCACGTAAATTTGATTTCAGAATTTAATTTTTTCAAAATTTTTTGTAATAATAATATCTAGCTGTGATGAGCCACGATCATAGAAATAAGTTGGCTCCGTATTCACAACATCCAATGAAATTAGTTGACGTAGGTATCGGAAATTTGCACACATTTTAGAGTCAAATTACAGTTAAAGTCCTCGCAAATGACTACTTCGTCGTAAATGGTTGAAAAGTTAAGTATCTACGAGTAATTTCAAATAATAGTGCCTGTAAGGCATCAGATAAAGAGTTGCTATGAAAAATGTTGAAGGTAAAACTTTTCCAGATATAAACACATACTCCTCCAGATCTTTAAATCTCACGATCATTCCAATATACTTTAAAACCGTTAAATTGAATACTATCATTAGATTGATGTGGTTCAAATCATCTTTCAGTAACTCGTACAACATCCAATCATTCCTTACTCAATAAAAACCTTACTACATCCATCTTATGTAACTGACCTCGCGCATTGAAGCAACATAATTTGAATCCCTTTTTATTATTTAGTGAAGACTTTGGAACAATATTCGCATTTTTCAATAAAAAACTAACCATAAAATAAAGTCACATATTGCATTACGGTCAAACCGCAAACTAAACCTCCAAAATAATATCGATAAATCAAAAGTCCTACCATCATGCTTAACGCTAAAATATATAAACATATCAGTTGTATACAGTTGCCTTTATCATTAATCATTATAAAAAACAGTTCCGTTAAAAAATCAAATTTGAAAAATTTAAGAAGAGAAAACACAAAATTAACAGTGGCGTAACTAGGTTCCCGCAGCACCCACAGCCGCGGGAGCCCCCTGGTTATTGGGGCCCACGACATTTATCAAGCGTTCGAATATTAGATTAAAATTAAATTAGACCACATTTTCAAATTATCAACGGGGGTCTAATGTTTAGAGAATGAACAGGGCTTCTGTCACTGTTGGGTATTTTCTTAAGATAGGCCTAATAATTTCTTCACGGTTGCTGAAGCTTATTGTCTGAGTAACTACAAGTAATGCGACTCCTTATAGAAATAAAAATGCCTCTCGGTTCTGACAGATATTTAGATTTAGAAAAAAATTCACTAAACTCGTTTAGCATCAATGCTTTCGACATCAAATGATAACGCTTTCATAAATTTCAGACTCCAAATTTACTCAGAAAATGTTGAATATGATTTGAAAAAGGATGAATCTAATTTGCAATAGAGAGCTAGATGCTGCTAAGCAGTTAGCGAAGAATCATATAGACAAGAAATAAATTTTTGAAACTTTTTTCATAGGAAAATATCTAACCATACGATTGAAAACAATTTTGCTTATTAGAAGCGACTTTGCTTTAGAGAAGGAATCAATGGATACTTGAACCAAACTAACGTAAATGGCACTCAATATTTTACCAAAATTCATTTTTGAATTCTCAATTTTTTCATTTCTAAATTAAATTTAAAATGTTGCCTTATAATTCTACTTAAAATTTCATTCACAATCGTTACGTCTAATTCAGAATTGTAGCTAATTTTTTAATTTCAGATTCCCTCTAATTTTGGTCAAACCCATTGTGTTTTAACTGTAATTCGAAATCAATTTCTATTCTATCATTTTGGTCAAAAATCAAATAATGAAGTTAGTCATTCACGCTTAATAATCAAATTTACATTCAACATTTCCATAGAACATGTAACAACTTGGAACTTTTCGAATTAATAAATAGTTTTCGTTCAAGCCTATTTTGAATATGAATAGCATTAAAACTGTTGCTCAAGTGCATAAATGGGATAAAATTGCATTTGCTATACGTTTTTATGGTTAAGGAATTTTAACGCTTTTTTGATTCATTTAAATTCCGATGAATTCTTTTACGTGCATTTCCATATTTTGCCCTAATCAGATGAATGCCACAACGTGGATTATTTCATTTCATTTTTGATAAAGGCTTATACGTAGAAGAACTCCTATAAGTTGGTCAATGATTCAAAAATTAAAGGCAAGGTTTTTAAAGCTTTATGTGTGTGTATCTTATTCGAGTTGTTATATAGCACAAATTTAACGAAAGATCATGGCCCACTGTATGGCCCCTGAGCCCTAAAAATTCTCTAGATAATTCCGAATTAGTATTTAGAACATTTTCGTACATATCATTCAAAGTAGGTCTCAAATCCTAAAAATTTCATCCATGCATACATAGACCTACAGATAAACAGCTGGCCAAAAATAAATAAAAATAGTAAAAACGACGCTATGTAACGTAATTTATTAAATTTGTATGTATCCGACTGTACTCTTCCTGTTTTAATATAGTAATTTACCGTAAGAAATTAATAAAAAATCAATAAAAACCTGTTTTGTTGAGTTGATTGGATTTTGGTTTGACAAATTAGTCGTAAATGAAACATTAAATTGAAATTTTCAATTTTATCAGTTTTGTTTAATCGAGGAGCTTAATTAACAATATAAATTTTGTAATTTTAAGCCTGTGTTACTTTGTATTAGTGAATAAAGTGATTTGTGTATTTTGTTGTTATTTGTGTATAAAGGAGTGATATTGGAACAAATTAAACAGAGTGACAAAAAAAAAATAAAAAATTGACCAATATTTTCTCAGATTCAATGAATTTGTTAGTGAAAATAAAAAGTAATTAATTCGTTATTTAATAATATTGTTGAGGGCAAAATATAGATTGCTTCATTTTGCCATAAATATTCTAAATCTCTCGTAATTTGTTTTTTTATTGTGCGTGATCCGTGGATTAACAAATTGTGCTGCGCTGCGATGTGCAGACGCTTTTGTATGGTTGTTTGCGGTGAGTGATTATTTTCATTAATTTTAATTTTGTTCTGCACAAATGCTACAATAATTAAGCCAAAGTGCAAAATTTGTAGTGAACTTAGCTTAGCCGTCAGTAGGTGGTATAAAAAACTGCAAAAACTACTTTTTGACTGTGTTCGTCAATTAAATTTTAGAACATCGAAATGTGAAAATTTTTCTTGACCGTCCCTCTGTGCTTTATAAAAAAGTGTTGTATTGAACAGAAGTGAAATTAATAAATTGACGAATACATTTTGTTAAAAGTTACAATTATGTAGCTAATTGTTTTTGGAGCTTGAACTCCCATCAGTATTTTTTGTGTTTCATCGCTATTAGTCTTTTGGGTGAAATTTAGCAATTGGAGCTTGAGCTCTTAGTTAACCTTTTTTTTGTCAACTACACTATTCACTGTTGTTGGTTGAATTCTAACAATTTGAGCTTGAGGTATCGCTTGATCATCTATCTCACACTGAACTAACACAGTTATATACTTAACAAAGTTTAACAAAATTACAAATCCTCCGATTGATAAAACCCTCTTCTGGATAATGTGCCTCATATTTAGACTTATATGACCTATTTAGCCAAACCTTGCCTAAATCTCTGCTGAACTGGTTAATGGGCCCTTAATATAAAATATTCACAGTTTTAAGTGGAAAACTGCCATTAACAAGATTCCAAATCCTCCGTTTCGAAAAAAACTGGTTCTGGATAATGTGCCCATACCTTGGCTTATATGTCCTTTACAGCTGAATCTCACTCAAATCTCTGGGGAGCTGGTTCTTATTCTTATTGGAATCGTACACGCATACGTCTTGCTTTTTTTCAGAAACTTCACGGGATCCTATAAAATGATGAAAATATTTTTCAAAAGAGTAAAATATTCCATTGTTCCATTTACGAAAACAGAATGTTGCCAAAGATTTCACTATTACAAGGCAGCATTCATATATAGCAGTTAAAACTTCTGAATCCCTTAACATATTTGCTACTCGGTTAAGAAATTGACTATTTACTATGGATTACATTGAAAGTTGGTTTAAATGTTGGCTTTAATTAAATTTTATTTATGAGCTTTCCAAATTTTTCTGAATTTTTAATTCATAAGTATTATTCATTACAAATTACAACTTTATAAGTTTCTGAAAAATTCGTCGTCTTTTGAAGCGATGCATTCGGCAAGAAAATGTTTGATACTTTTATAAGATGTGAATCGTGCGTCTTGAAGGGCTAGCTGCATCTCTGTGAAAAGAACTTTCCAGTCCTGCCCTTCTAGGTAGGTTTTAACGACTCTTGTAGCATGTGGGTTTGCGTTGTCAAATTGCAAAATCAGTTAATTGTGTCTATTATCACATTTTTCTCGTTTATCTAGAACAGCTCGATTCAAAGTTGTTAATTTCCGTTGGTAGACTTCGTCATAAATAGTTTCAGAAGTCTTCATTAGCTTGTAATATACAACGCTTTTCATATCCCACCAAATACAGAACATAACCCTTTCACAATGAAGGTTTCGGTTTGTCTGTGATGAACCGGCTTGACCAGGCTTTACCTAGGTCGATGCAGAAAAATCTTTCTTTGTTGTTCGCCAATGGTTCTTTGTAGATGTGTCTTTAAACATTTGACAGAACTTTCCCATAATCGCCCTTGATGTGGAGCCGCTGGTGGTATAAATCGCCATTCTATGTTATTCTTTAACAGGTAATGAGAAATTGAATTCGAATTTTGTCGTACAAAATTGTAGACTGCTTGCAAGTGATGTTTGGCCCCAACAAAGTTCGTTCCGTTGTCTCAGATTCCGTTGTCACTCTTTAATGAATTATAGAATTCGTTCGGCTTATTCGGCCATCCACTATAGATGGTGTATTTTTTTGTTTGTTCTCGTTGAGATTCTCCTGATTTTGGAAATTCTCGTCGCATCCCGATTTCATATTCTCTTTTCTCGGATTTCATCTTTTGATCACTTTTTAAAATTTCTCGAGATTTTTGGAGTTTAGCATGGAGATGAGATGCATAATGTTCGAGGCTTAATTGGTGATTTAGTCTTTCGAAACAGTCAAGTTATTCAAGATTTTCGTGGTTTTCGAGATTATTCGAGTATGAGAATCTTAGACCCCTATTCGAATAATATTTCGGTAAGCCTGTTAATAAACCCAAGAACATTTCGAAAAATTCCAAAAATTAGTGAAATTAGCGAATTATTTGTCAAGTAACTTAATGTTAGCTCAATCAAACGTAGTAGACAACCTAGTACGTTTGGTTGAGCTAACATTAAGTAACTTGACAAATAATTCGCTAATTTCACGAATTTTCGAAATTTTTCGAAATGTTATTGGGTTTACTAACAGGCTTACCGAAATTAGTCATTAATCAGACTCTCCCGTATTATTGAAATTGTTCGAGATCAATCGAGATTCATGTAATACAGAGATTATTCGAATTTTTCTGGGGTAATCGAGATAATTCAGTGGTTTATTCTAGATTTCTTAAGTCTTTCGACAATTTTATTATTATTCGAGATTTTAGAATTTATTCGAATTTTGTATGGCAATGTTCTGAGCTTAATATATGTAAATCGTGATATTTAGTAGATTTCTCAAGATTATGCCAAAATTTCGATATTTCTTCGATTTACTAGGATATTCGAAATTATTCAAGAATGTTCAAGTTATTTACATTTCACGTGACAGTGATTATCGCGTACAGGATTTCCTTCGGTTTTAAATATTAACGAACAATTTGACGCTTGAGGGCTTTCTAGAATATACAAGATATTTTGAAAATTTGACATTTTTGAGATTATATCGAAATTATTGATATTATTTGTTTCGTGTCATTTTTGAGCATCACATTTCTTGTGTATTTCTCTATTCAATAACGAATTTAAGCACTTACTGGTAAAAATTTCAGGTAAGTGGAAAATCGTAAAGTTTACCGATAAATGGTATGGGGTTCTACCGGTAAAGAAACTTTCTTCCACTGAATTAGTTGAGATTTTTTTCGGGCAAATTTGCGCAATTTCTTAAATCCTCCTCTCGAAATCAAATAATTTTAGATAATAGGAAGAAATAATTTTTTAATTAAAAAACGACGGAAAAATTTTTATGTGAAATAAAAGCTTTACTTGTTCATAGGTAAAAGAAGCATTTTTAGGGGCCCAAGAAAAATGTAGCTGGGAGGGGGGATGGTCCGAAATTTATAGTTGCGCCATTGAAAATAAAACCTGAATTAGAGTTCGGCGGTGCTGTTCCAAATTTTTAAAACTATATTACTGGCGAGTGATTTTTTATGTTGTTTCTTCCACCATGTTGATAATCTTGATAACCATGGAATTTATTCCCCTATTCACAAAATGTCAAAATTCTATAGCTGTAACTTTACAGAAATCGTTTATAGAGCGTGAATTGGTATTCACAAACTTTAAGGACTTCGTCACTGTAACGAAAATAGTAGCCCTTGATAAATCGAAATGTCGAAAACCAAATCATAACAAATCATTTTGGCTTGAAAGTCAAATGGCGCTTACCTGATAGACATACATATGTAGGTGTAGGTAAGCAAACTATTTTTCACAGAATGGGATCCGACGGGGGCCTTTACCGTGAATTAAATGCGGGTTTCGTCAGAAAAAATAATACGTAAATGCGTTTTTTATGTTTCGTCAGCCATCTTTAGTAATTCGATAGCCTCAAATTTCACACTCAAATACGATAAATGGGGTGATCACTTTATACCTTCAGTTTATTGGCATATTTGAGGAATTTATTTTGACTTTAGTAGAGAACCTAGAGGATTACCGGTGGGAAGGCGTTCCTTTCCATTACGGCGTCCCATAGACCACTGTCATATGGGGGGCTAAAAAATCTCACAAGAATCTGAACACTTTCTCAATTGTGTAGTTATTTGAGATCAGGCGTTGTTTCCTGGACTCATTCACCGTTCCACAAACCTACACCAGAATTCTGAAGAAAAAAAGTTATATTGAAAAGAATTACAGACACCATTTGCTTACGTATACTGATTCGTTAAGAACACAAAGGAATCCTAATAGAACAATTTTTTAATGCAAATCTCAGAAACTAAATTAAATCATATTGATTTCCTGCAGGTAAATAGATGCTATCAAGAGTATTACTTACTGAAAAAATTATGTCGAAAAAGTCTTACTCTGCCGAATTATGTTCCAATACGATCAAGATATGTGGATTTACGTCAACAAATTTGTCTCTGTAAACTTACAGAGCATAATTTACGCTTATAGAGTATAGTTACATTTTGGGAATAGAATTTTAGTACTAATCGGAAATTTTTCGGTTGTAGAGCGAATTTACATTTTGTGATTAGGGGTATTAATTCCATTACATGACAAACTTTGTGTCTCTTAACAAAGGGATTTTGAATGAGAAACGCCCAAATTTTTCATTAAACTTGTATAGGTCCAGCTGATATATTGCGTACATATATGTTATGAATACTTTAATATTCTCCTTAAATAAGAAACAATTTAAAATTTCTGAGCTTTATCCAGAGCATTAAGGTACCTATTATTTGTGCCCTTCATTTTTTAAGATTTAAGAAAATAAGGAAACCGGAGATTTGGTAAAACATTCCATGTTTGTCAGTTTTATTCAAAAATTTCTTCAAAAATCAGAGAATGGTAAGATGTATACATTTTAGAAGCATTGTAAAAAAATATTACAAGGAAATGATGAAGAAAATGATTTGAAATTACCTCAGGACATCCAATTGGGAAAGGTATCCCGATTTTATTATTATTATATTTTATGGTTTTCTGGAAGTATGCAAAAAAATGATTGCTTTATGACCGCTAAAGCATTTAAAAATAGTTGCATTTTTTTATTCGCTCCCGATAGCCGGTATCAAGAGCAGTCATATAAAAAGTGGTTCCCGATGGTGTATAAATAAGTAGGAACCAAATATTTTTTATATCAACTTTTCACTGAACAATTTAATTAAAAATTGTAGTTTGATGTTAAATAAATTTAGTTTACTCATAAATAGCGCGTCAAATTTAAATTTAGGTATAGACAAATGGCGGCTTTCGACAGCAGCTATCGGGAGCGAATAAAAAAACACAGCTAAACTATATCTAATTAAAACAGATTTTTTTGGTTTATTTTTATTTTAAATGATAATGAGTTCAGTTCAGTGTAGTGCACTGGAAAAGAACCTTTAATAAGTCATTGACGCGACATTTGAAGGCTCTTTTGCCCTTGTATTTTAAACGGGGAATACCTGGTCACACGAGTCATGTTTTGAATTTTTTTATGGATTGGTCAACGAGGCAGCGCACATCCATTGGTATTTTGGACAATATTTGCATGAAATATTTTTTGTTCTCTTTATATACAAACACTTACAAATGACCAAACTGATTACTTGTTTTATGAGAGTATGTAAGTCACTGATGATGGATTAGGTTTATTTTAAGTTTCACTCTCCTAGATCTGCAACTTTGCAAAATCCGCACTCAAGGTAATTGCTCACAAGTTTTAGTCAGGGCAAAAATTCAGCGTATCGATGTCAAATTTTTTCAAATTTGATTTCTTACGTAAAGTGTGTCTCGGCTAAAATTTAAGGAAATTTTCATTCCATTCAGAAAAAAATATTCAAAACTCTTAACCAAATGGTATTCATCCCGAAAAATAATTGTAATAAAATTGATAAGATTTGACAGCATTATAGTAAACTAAACATTTATTGAGAGTTCCTTTGGACACAATATATATTTGTAGTGAATAAACACTTAGTGGCCAAATTTAATTTTCTAAATATCGATCTTGCATCGAACTCAGTTATGTCCCTGAAATAGCATTCAATTAAAAACCCGCGCCTGATTAAGAAATCATGCACTTTAAGGGTGAAATTAACCAAAGTCTTACGTAGCACTTAAAATGAAACTTGGCCAATTTCGAAATTTCTTGCGCCGATTTCAGAGATGACCTTCTGAAATGACGTGTGGTTATGCAATAATATGGCTTAAGGATGAAAATGCACTGCAACGTAAATGTATTAAGTAATCCTAAATCTGCGTGATTTATTAATGAGGTTGGTTGTTTTTAATTGCACAGGTCTCGAGAATTCGGATAGGTTACTTGTTTTCAGGGAGAAATTTCTGAGATCAACTCAATAAATTTCGAAATAGGCCGTGTTTCATTGTAAGCGTTATGTTTCGTTATAATTTACGTTGTGGTGCATTTTCTTTTTGTATCACCGTGATTTCTTAATGAGGGTGACTTTTCCTAATTGCATAAGTGTTGAGAAGTCGGATACCATACGCCATTTCAGGAGGTCATCTCTGAGATCGGCGCAAGAAATTTCGAATTTGCCATGTTTCACTTTAAGTATTACGTAAGACTGTGGTTACTTTCACTCTTAAAATGCGTGATTTCTTGCTGGGGTTTTAAATTATGTTTGAATTAAGATGTCGGTATTGTACGGAATATTAGGGGACAATTATTTTTCGGGATAGATACCATTTGGTTAAAAGTTTTGAATATTTTCTTTTTTTGAATGGAATACAAATTTCCTTAAATATAGCCGAGACATACACGCACATTTTGGAAAAAAGCATATTCGGGACGAAAATTTCGTGCTAACTTCTCATAGTTGATTTTTTAACAGGATTTTAAATTTTTTATTTTTAATAATAAATCTTTTCAAATTCAACAGTCTTGTTTAATGAAATTGCTAGTTCAGATTTAATCTCGAAGGTCTCTAACAATTTGCATATTACGAATAGCGTAAAAGCAAGAGTTTACTTATCAGAAATAATTTTTATAAAAATAAACATAATAATAAGAGTTACTAAGCATGGGCATTCGATAATTACAATGATCTGAAGGGAAGTTGATCCATTTGGTAATCCAAATAAAGAAATGCAACAATATTTTGCAGAATGAGGCTGAATTTTTCGAATTAAATGCATCAACGACGACATTGAATAACGAAAACGGAAAATACTCGTAATATACAGAGGAATTCTAAAACAAGTCTGATAGAAATTTGAAAGTGCGTTTCCCGTTCAATTGTTGGAGCGAGACTAGAAAGTGAATCTACATTATATTCGAACGCCCGTAATTTTCAATAAATATGCCTGCGTGAAAATTTAAATTTTGGCGTCGAATTTAAAAAAAAAGTCGAAATCGTTCTCGAAGTCATGTTTACTTGAGTAGAGGTGGGCAAATAATATTTTGGGAACCTTAGTGAGTGCAAGTATCAAAAATCGTTTAACGAGAATATGTTCAGCTTGTTTAATGTTTATGACAATTTAATTGTCATGTACGGTGGTTAAATTAGATTTTAATATTAGTTGAATTTTTGAAATGGGTAATGTTAAGAACTAAAACAATCGCCAGCATGAATGTGGTTACGCAGTACGCTGCTTAGCATCAAATCGACTGGAACATTTTTTCGTTACTTAGAAACAAAGAATATCTCTGAGAATAAAACTGAATAATGTAAAATCAGCAACAAAAGTGTAAAGAAAGTTGTACCTTTACAATAGATAGTTTTAAAATAGACAATATAGGGAACAAATTTTTTCGCAATCAGTAATCTTCTCGATCCTTAATTTTTTTTAAATGCAAATATTACTATATAGCTTTCAAGTAATGAAATCAGATGGCATTTATAATTGTGATTTTTATTCCAAAGGTTCCACCTCCAACTTGATCAGCTGACTTTCGTCCAATCAGCATTCTTTCAGTGTTTCTAATGGCCTTTGGGATAATTTTATAGCATCAAGTTCTTACTCATTTACATAACACATTTTTTATATTTTTAATAAACATCAATCCGCTTTCCACAAACTTCTTAAAACTTCAACACATTTTATTTGATTCTTTTGAAACTGAAATTGCTTCGTGTCGGCTGTTCAGACGAAGTGAGGACATTATGCTTGATCGATTTAAAATTTTGAGGGCAGTTGCTCGGCATCATGGGCAGTTGCTAATTATTTACTTCACAATATAATGAAGAAAAGATGCGAAAAATTTAGACATCATCTTTAACAGTTACCTTAGTTGGACTGCAAGGTTAAAGTTTCATTGATCACTAGTGTCATACCCAAACAGAAGCACACTAACCCTATTTTTATTCACTTATTCTGTTTCATTAAAAAACGACACCAACCAATCGGGCTTTTACTTAATTCTAACATTTTTTATTTCGTTTTCTTTCATAATGTGTAAGTAGTTAAAATATAATAATTTGGTGATATCGAAATTGGTTTCTGGTTTGAACGTTAGCTGTTAAGGTAGGACTGGGATTTTGCATAAAAGGCAAGAAGCAAGTTTGAAAATTCAGTGTTGGTAAAAACATAATCTCGCTTCTTGCCTTTTGTACATAATGCCAGTCCTGTAGAAGCATTTGATTTTGATGTATTGCAGGCTTGTCACTAGTTAGGTATTTTTATTATTGATTTTGAACATAATTTTTTTAAACTATAAATTACAGTCGCCCCTTCCTAAAAGAGAAGTGTCTAATATTTTTTGATATGGTCAGATTAAAATTTGTACGAATGAATGTGGCAAATGGAATGGTTGTTTGAATAGAACTATATAGAATGTATAATATGTACATATATATTCATTTTCCATTTCAAAATTTAAAACATGAATTTATGTTTTGTGTTTTTATAAAAGGTAACTGTATGTACATAACCTAAAATATATTTCATATATATATCAAAAAAAGATAAAATAAAAGTTATTACCACAAAATTCTAATGAACATTTTATAATAAACGAGAGTAGTAGATATACGAATAGTTTTAGATCCATTTTCTATTCAAAATCTATTTTATTTTTCATTTTTATTGGTTTTTCAGTATTTTTTACCAAAAATGCAGGAAATAGGAACGAGAATATAAATCTATTCAAACATTAAAAACTAAATAGAATAAAATATACAAACATTTTTGCTTTTCATTTGTGAAAAACTGGAAAAATATTTTTAGTTTGGTTTTTGCCACACAAGAGGGAAAATTATGGAATATAAAAAAGTTTTCTCTTTAGTTGGTAAATATAGTTTTTAATGATAAGAATTTTTGGGTAGTGCTTATGTATAAATATGTATATATGGGAGGTGGGATTATCTCTATTATTATTATTATTATTATTATGTTTATTGAAATAATAATATTCATTACTCATTCTCGGGAAGCTTTTTGTATAATATTGTATTTTAAAGTTTTAAATATGAAATTAACCCTTTTTATCAGCCATTATGACAAAAAACAATAAATTTCTTATTCTTATAAATAATATTAAAAGCTTTTTGTCTCTTAATCTACATCGTCTTCGTACGCTTTACGATGTGGGTGGTCTTAATATATAATTTTTTATTTTTTTATTTATTATTAATTTTAATTTATAATATTTAAATTATTTATTTATTACAATCACATAAAAATCAATTTAATTTGAATCAATTTACTTCTCTACATACATATACTGGTTATATACTATGTATAAGATTAAGAATATTGCATTGACTTTTTAAGTTGTTGGTGCATTTTACGTCTTATAACGTTTTAGTATTTTATTTTTGTTTATTTCTTAAAGCAGATATTGTCTGCGCTATGTATTATATTGTGATATAGTGTTTGTCGGTAAAAAATAAATTGTCGTAATTTCTAGAAAAGCACCTTAAGAAGAACAAAAATAAAATGTATAATTCAAATGGAGAGAAAATATAAAGAAAACTTATAAATTGTACAAAAATCTTATTTTTTATTCTTTATTTTTATTTTTAAATAGAAAAACTTTTAGCGTATGTCGGTAGCAGAGTTCAATTTTATGTTATTTAATTTATTTTTTTTTATTTTATAATTTTAATTCAATAGGAAAATTGAAAAACACGAGAAAATTGCGATTCAGATTATTTCATGTATGAAATTTCATTTCGTATAGGGTTATATTATACAAGTAAAAATAATTTATTTTTGATGTTCACCCATATAACCCCATCAAAACCTATAATGACTCAACTTTACTCCATATGTTTATATCAATTTACATCATTATTTTCCTTTTTAATTATAAATATTAAATTGAATAGTTTTTATTATAACTATAATATTGCATATTTTAAAGGGTTAATTCGTGAAAAGTATATTACAATGTATAACGAGTGTGGTTCTTTTGATCTCATATATAGCATATTTAAAATAAATCGCGTGGGATGATTTTGGGATGCAAAATATAGGCGCCGTTTTATTTTATAAATTCTAATCGCCATTACATTTCCATACAACAAATTAAGAACTAAATAAAATATAACAAATTACCTATTCCACTTTGTAAGTTTATACATAAATTCATTATCACCAATATTCCATCAAATTTACTCAACAACCAACGACAAGAAAAAATTGTTGCAATTTAATAAAAATTTGTACACATTAAGCACAAAAAATAAACAGCAGCAACTCAACAGAACAACACAAACACACACACAGACAGACACACAGAAGCTAGATAAATTTAAAACTCTTGTTCATGACCATGTATGTTCATATTTGAATAGTCACGAATAATAAATAAGTTAAAATAAATAATATAATTTAAATTAAAATTATACATCCGAAACAAAATAAATGCAAAATCTTTAAAATTATCTTATTATTTTAATGGCGCCAATTCATTGGATACTTTGTATTTTTCAGTTACATCTTTATGCATATATCGAACTTCTAATGAATTTTCTTCAATCATACTCACGAATTATAAGTTAACAAATTTGATTTTTTTAAAATTTTGGTTTCCTTATTTTATTTCTTCGCCATCATTTTATAAGTAGTCGAGAATGAAATTTCAGTAGATATATGTAAGTAGAACTTGTTAGAAGTATACAAAAAAAATAATGAAGTCAAGTAATGGAGAGTTCCATTAGGTATAAAACCCTCTTAAATTTTTCAAACAATTTTCACCTCATGCTGGTGGAAACATATCCAACTCCCCTAACATAAAACGATTTGGTTAATGACCTACAATAATTTTTAGCCGAAATTAGGTGGAAGTCAGAGGAATGAAACCTACTAAACATTAATTTCCTATATAGATAACAAGGCTCCTTAGCTTTGAGAAGTTTAAAAATAAAAAGACAAACGTGAAATTCGTAAAAACTAGATAAACTACATCCTAAAACAAGGCTAGAGTAGGCAGAAATATGATCGAACACTTTGGAGAACGTTCATATTTTCCTGAAGCATACCGAATAAAACTATGTCACCGTAAATAAAATGAGGAAGAAGATAAGACAAAAACAATTTTTTCTAAACTGACTATCAGAAAATCCTACTACTTTATACAAACAATTAAGCATGCCTAAGACCCTCTTACTAATACTAACTAAACGGTCATTCCAAGTAAGGGTTTTATTAATAACTAAGCCTAAATCTCTAACAGTATTGCAGAAAAATACCAGGAAAGGACGAGGTATCTAACGATTAGGGCATATTAGAGGCCGACCATCTAACGATATTACTTAAATCTTCAAAACACAACTATTTCTATAAATTTGGACGTCATCTACGAAAATGAGAAATGAACAATATTGAATAGAGGATTCTATGTCACTAATGTACATAGAAAATAATAGAGAGCCCGGCACTGAACCCTGAGGCACATTGGAAATTAGAACGATTAGAAAGGTAGTTAAAAATCAATTTGGCAGCAGAAACCGAAAATCTAAAATGAGATAAGAGTTTATTAAATAGAATTGGGTGATTAATAGAATCAAAGCCCTTAGAAAAATCGAACAAAGTTAAAGAAGTCAATTCCCTATTATTCATATTACGCCTAATATTATCACATACATTTAATAACGCAGTAGAAGTGATATGCAATTTTCTAAACCCAGATTGGAAGAAAATAATTAAGCTATTGCTATGCAAATGTGATTGAATCTCGAAAGCTTTAGAGAGCGAAAAATTAAAATGCTAATTGGCCGAAAATGGGATAGCTCCAAAGGATTACTGATCTTTGGAATCGGGATTATTTTACTTAGCTTCCACTGATCTGGATAGGAAGAGGACGTGAGAATAAAATTAACGATATGTAACAAATATTTTAAGACGAAAGGAAACACTCGCTTAACGAATTTTAAATTGACGTTATCCTGATGATTCCGATTTAACCTTCCAAATAGTAGATTAAAAATCCTCGAGGGAAATATTTGAAAACCAAAACGAATTAGAAGACACGTTGTAGAACAAATCGATGGTACTACTGCGCGTACGCGGTTTGAAAACCCCACTACAGAACTACTCTTGCACCTGCCTAGGCCTAAATTACGAACATTACGCCAGAAAACTCTAATATTTATGGCATTCAAAATTTTCTGAGCAAGTAACTTTTTTAAGAGGAATGCAACTATCAAGCACAAAACTAATATACGAGTTGAAAAATTCTATTTGGGTAGTTGCAGAAATCAGGCAAAAAATATCCTTCCAAGGAACCCAGGTACAAACTTAGTAAAGGCGGGAATTATACTAGAAAAATCTCTAAAGGTAAAACTATTAGGTTTAGGGATCCCATACCGAGAGATAATTGATTAGCGGTTGAACAAGAAAACGGATAAATTAATTCTATTTAAAAGATTCAAATAATCCCTAGGCAAGCCGGAATTTTGGAAAATCTATAAGAGAAATTGGGATTTTGGGATTTTTGAAATTGGGCATATGACCCCTTAGGCATGGTAATTAATCTAGCCTTAATGTGATCACCTACAAACATACATAAACTACCATAATTAAGGGGAAGTACCACACTATCTTTTCTAAATATATTATAACTTTTGATGGCCACAGCTGAACTAGGGGATATTTAGGTTTAAAATGGTCTCACAGAAACAAAGAATGTCAACTGAAGCATCACTAAAAATGTGACGAATCTTGTCAATATTTGGGACTAAACTATGTACGTTTAAACTAGCTACATTTAACAAAGACCTATCGACTAACCTAGGTTTTAAAACTACGGGGTTGTTAAAAGACATTTAAAATTAAAATCAAAACTCAAGCGTAAACACGACGTATGCGTGATTGGTCCGCAATACTTACAAATAAAGATAAGGAATGCTTTATCCAATGAACGAGATTTTTGAAAATCTAAAACGAAAAGAAACTAAAAGTCAAGTTAAAGTAAACAAAGGAACAATACTTAACCGCTGAGCCCCAATTTATGCCCCCAAAAAATCGAAATTTTTAATAAATCAATGGTGCATCTTCTGCTGCATTTCTTGCACCATCAAGTTAGCAAAATATTAAGAGTTGAGTATATTTCATCTGCTACAGCTAACTTCATGGATGGTGCAAACAGATTCACCAACATTTAGTACCAGGTAGCTATAGCCTTCTTTCCTTAAATTAAAGACATTGCTTACTGTCAGCATATTTAACCAGGGCTGTGGAGTCGGAGCCGGACCCGAAGTCGGAGCCGCGGAGTTTGTGTTTATTTTCGTATTTTCGTAGGAGCCGGAGCCATGTATAATTGACCGACTCCGGCTCCAGATTTTTGTTTGTTTTTATTCCTATTTTTCTACGTATCACAAATATTTTTATATGAATTACCGCAGTTCAATTTGGCATTCCAAATCGTATTAGCCGAAATTGCGGTAAATTTAAAAAATTTGGGTCGAGATTTTTGAGAAATCTTTAATTAATTGTTTCCAATTTTGTATTAAGAACGCAAATCGAAATAAATATTTTGTCATCACATTTCACGGACAATTATTGATGTTAAACCAAACAAAAAATTGGAAAAATATTAAGAAGAATTAATATGAACTTTGACGAAACTTTAACAAGCTATGATGCTTTATTGTTAACTTTGCTGTGGGACATACTTAAAATTGGTACATAAACCTTTTCAAATCAATAATCGTGCCTTAAATACATCTTACAAATCAATGAAATAAAATCTCGGGGTGTAAAAAAAAATTGCAAAATTTTCAATTCCGGTGTAAAATAGCTAACGTTTATTCAAAATCTCTCAACGCGATCTTACAGCTACTCTTCTAGAGCTGGAAAAAGCCATACCCGAAAATGTTATTTTTTTATGTAGAGCTCAATTCAAATATGGAAGATTGCATTTTGAGCCAGAAATCGATGATATTTTCCGTTCGTTGGCAAAAGAATTGTATGTTTTTGAAGCAACTGGAAGAATCACAAATATAACCTTTAGTTTATTTCTATGTTTTCTTTTATAAAGAAAGGTAACTGAAAATGTCACAGTAGCTTTTAGAAAAATATTTAAAATCTGAAACTTATTTTTGAAAATTTAGAAAATTGTCGTGTTATTTTCATTCATAACTCAAAATCGATGAAAAAACCACAGATTTGTTTGAAAAGCACAAATGGTTATGAAATAAATCTGAACAAAAAAAAAAAGAAAAGCTACTGTCACTAAGTAAAACCCTTTTACATTTTTTGAAACAATATCCACGTCACCGTTGTAACGAATTCTATGTAATTTAAGTAACAGCTCAACAGATAATCCTACGGATGATCCGAGCCGACACGCTACCTCCTCTTCCTGAGACTGAAACTCTGCTTACTTGTAGAAGTTCCACAGTTTAGAAATTACCTATTGTTACTCGTTCCCCCTGTTAAGAAAAAGGGTAACTAACTTCGTACGAAATTGAAATATATCATCAGATTATTGACTTTATAGAAAGATATCTTTGGAATAAAATTGTGGCTAGTCTTAAATGTACCGTATAGCAGCTCTCCCTGATAAATAATCTAATATTGATATTGTCCAGAAAAGGCTAATATGGTGTCTCTGCGGTGACATTTGCAAATTCACGCCAGTTACTGCCAACTTTTCAAACTAAATATATATTTAGTGTCGGAGCTAGAGCTGGAGTCGGAGTTGGAGCCGGAGCTGGAGCCGGAGCTGGAGTCGGAACCGGAGCTAGAGCCGGAGTCGTTCATCAATCTATAAATTTCCGGTGACGGAGCCGGAGCCGAACATTTTTTTTCAGACTCCACAACCCTGCATTTAACAAACATTTTCTAAATTTTTTTAATTTTTAATCTCCGAGAAACACTTTGAAAATTATTTTAAAATTTTACGAGCTTTGCCAATATTAACCCGAATGAAAAATGCTCAATAAAGTATCAATTCTACTCTGCAAAATTTCCAAAATTTCTTCTTTTGTTGTCTTAAATTTTATGATGAACGAGTATGTTATACCAAAAATTATCGCCTATTAGTGATTCATTCAAAAATAAAATTAGGGTAGCCCTAATTCAATACCGGGTACCTTTGCTATATATGCCAAACTTGCCATAGAAGATTTTAACAAAGTATGACATTTCTGATTTTAAAATCAACGGGCTAGTTCACGCTCATATTTGCAAAAGATTTATATGAAAAATTTGTTTATTAATACCTATTGAAATATTTAAAGCCTCTTCGATGAGGCTGAGAAACCCCTGCGAAAGATAGCTGTTGCTTGTTCAGTACTTATTTAGAATATAGTGAATGGTCACAAAATATCCTACGCACGGCGTATTTTGGTATTCGTGTCTGCTCAAAATCCACACACAATATTAGTTAGATTGCTTATAAAAACTATAATTTTTCGAGTAGAATTTGTTTGTTAAATGTAGAACACGTTTAGACATTTTATTTCAAATTAACTAAATTCGAGTAATTGCTATCGCGATCTAGAACAGACCGCACCTACAATTTCCAATGAAATACATTGATGAAAGACGAGTTTTGTCATTAATACTATAACACCTTTCGGAAATTATCAGTTAGTGTACAGATGATGATGTTCTGTAAAATATACATAATTCATGAATTTTGAAATATTTTTATTTTTATTTTCTTTTTTTTTTAAAAATCAACAACTTTACGAAGTTTTTATATTAAAAAAACGAATATTGGAAATTATCATCCAATTAAAATCACAGAGCACGCATTAACAAAACTTAAAATTAAACTAAACAAAAAAAGAAAAACTAAGAACATAAACAGCAAAAAAAAAAATTATTATCGAAAGGATTAAAAGATCAAATCGAAACAAAAACAAGAACTAAGTAGAAATAAAGAAACAAACAAACCAAGAATATATCGCGCAAATCTTTTGACTCCCACGATCAGTAATAAAGTTTTTTTGTGCGCTTTTTCAAACTTTTTTCGTTTTTGTGGAAAATGTGTTCATTCGGAAGAGTAGGGATATATCTTTCTTTGTGGTCAATTCTTCTGTCAATTATTGTTCTACCAAAGCACCAAAGTTATGGAAACATTTTTTTTTGTTTTGGAAGGAAGAAAAGTTTTACATTGGAAGTGTCATCACAAACATTCGTCTTTGTAATTAGTTTGAACAAAGTGATTATATTTGTATAATTTTGTTAACGATAGTAAAAAAAAGCTCAACTTCATTTTGTTATTATTATTATTGTTATATAAAAGAAAAACAAAAACAAAGAATAATTTTGGTTTCTTTATCTTATTATTGTTATCTTGATATTATATGTATTAAACGCGCTCTTGTCTTTAAATACACGATCTTCATCATTTCGCCTTTTGGCTATATCGATTTAAGCGCATTGTATTTAAGTTTTATAAGCAAAAACAATAACAACATTAACAAATCGAATCTTATATACAAAAATTATTATTAACATTTAATGATTGTCTTAATTAAAAGATCGATTAAAATATATAAAATTATATTATTATATCTTTATATATATATATATATATATATATATATATATATATATATATATATATATATATATATATATAATATATAAATGATTTGTGTTTTTCCCATTTTGTTGAATTAAAACCGAAACAACAACCAACAAAAGGAAAAAGACGTAATGCCGAAAGATAAATAAAAATTAGTTTTTATATTTGATCGACACCATAATTTAAGATGAAAATAAAATTTTATTTTTATTATTATTTTTATATAAAATAAAATTATTGATTGGCAATGGTTGAAGATTCTTATTAATGGTAATAAAAATTATAGATATACAATTTTTATTATGTTCAAGCACGCGGGGAATGATTACATATACAGAGAGAGAGAGAAAAAAAAATGTTGTACACAAGACGAAGAGGCCAAATGATGTAAATACATAACAAGCAACACACACTCATTATAAATAACAACTTTCAAAATTTATACATATTTCGAAAATATCCCTAATTTGAATACGCAAAAATCATACAATGGAAATAAGAACAAAACAAAAAAATCATCATAAAGAGTCATAAATTCTTATTATTCCATAACCAGTAAGACAAACAAAAATAAACATTCCTCTTAATACAATCCGAGCTGAAACAACAGAAAACCTTAACTTTTAAAAGAAATCAAACCAACAAAAAAATAAAAAATTCGGTGAAAATAAAATATGATTGTCTCCACCATAAACAATATTCAATCAATTTTTAATGGAAAAATCTGCGCAAACAAACAACCAGAATGGGATTCAATCCGTACAAACTCCGACTATCAAGCTCTCGCTTTTACAAAACGAATCCACACCTTGTAAATCGATTGATTTTCTTATTCCACACAATTCCTTTTGGTCTTGGGACGCACATTTTTTTTTTTTATGCTTTCTTATTATTAAATTTGCAAATGCGGAGGCAGTAATTCAAACATATTTTGACATGTTGTCAATGATCACGATCATTTAAAAAAAAAAAATGTGAAGCATAAAAAATGTTCTGTTATATTCTGAAATTGGATGACAATTCATAAAAATATATATTCAATTTTTATTTATTAGATTTATTGAATATAAATCATCAAAAAAAAAAAAAAAAAAGTTCGAATTCAGCAGATGAATATATCTTAAATCATTGATACTGTCAAAATGGTTTGTTGAGATTTTTACTTTTTGAAGCAGCAGAATATAAAGAATTTCATCGTTATATACGATATACATATATACGTTTTGTGACAAAAATCAAAAATTCACTTTACAATTTTAACACTTTCCGAGCGCGCTGCACAAACCAAAAACAAAAAAAAATAAAAAAATCGTCGTTTCAATTGAATTACAATATAAAATATTTTTTACAACAAAAATATTAGTAGCCTATGTATAGAGTTTTCTTAAGACCATTTATATTTGTCTTTTCAATGTGTATACACATGTTTTCTTATATTGTTTTATTGAAAATATATCATCCAAAAACTACTGTATGTATACAATACGACGAAGGGGGGGGGGGAAAACAAATAAAATTCATGAAAATTTTTCATGAAAAAATAATAAATAAATAAATAAATAAAATAATAATAATATAAAATAATATTAATAATAAAGAAATAGATCCGTTTTTAAGATATCGATATCAATTTCAATTGAATGTTATGTATTCTGTTGTGTTATTTCAACTGCGTGCGACTACATACGACAAACTGACTCTATTAAACAGTTTTATCGACGAGTTTACAATTTTCTTTGCATTTCTTAAACAATTTTTTTATTAATTTTGTGGTTTTTTGGAGGTTTCATTCTAGAACTTGTATCGGATTGTAATCGATACATTTAACAGTCTAGATCATTAAATTTATTATTCTAACTAAGTATCATCTAAATTGATTCAATGAGTGTACCGAATGTCTGATATTGTTTTCTTCTAATTTATTTGTTCTAAACTAGGGCCGGAACCATAAAATACTAAAAAGGACTTTATGTGTAATAATCAAGTGTCAACTACAAAATCGGAAACTGTTTTATTGGCTTGTAGAAAAACAGCTACACAAACAGTACGACGTCAAACCACAATTTTCTGTTAATATGCTAATATTAAACCATCTAGACCCTTCTACAGCATAATACCACACTCAGATTTGCTAAGGCGTCACTTCGTTTACTTTTCAACGGCTGTCAAGCGAGCAGTTTACTTTTCAAAGGCGGCCAAGCATAACTATATTTACAATTCTTAAGTGAACTGTTTTTTGGTTTACGGTAGATCCATAAAAGCTCACCTGATCTTTTCATCTGTAAAATTAAGAACTGCTTTCTACCCCACCCTCCAAGGGGCGGTATAAATATTTCCATAATCAACAAAGCTTACCTACTATGACGGAGACTTGAATTTTGTGCTGATACCTCTTCCGCCTTATATTGTCATACAAAACCCAATCTACTTTTTTTTTTGGTGGGAGGCTTAAAGTGAAAAACTTGTTCAATATAATATCCTTGTCAATAGTAACTAAATTTCGAGTTATTTTTATATTTACGCTCGACTTACAGCAAAAAATCTCGAAAATTTCGGAAATCTTTGGTAATCTTGATGTATTTGTGCCGTGGTTAATCTCAAAGTCAGATTTCTGAACTTCTAATATTTTTCAAAGTCTTAAATATCTGGAAATTTGATCTTGACGCCTCAAGAAGCCTCAAAAGTATTGGACTATCAGCCCCTAAATAATCTGTTACAATGAGATTGAAAATATCAATTGAATAATGTGAACGGTGAAAATCCGAAGGATGTGAACTCAAATATATACGACCCAATACACACATGTTTAACATTCTGCAACTCAAGGTAAAGCGCAAACCAACGAAACAATTTCACTATTCAGCAAACTCATTACAATGAAAATGTCGATAATATCTGATACTCTCGTTTTCCATAGGGCGACTAATATCGCTGAATTGTACTTCCCACACTTGGATGAAACCGTTTCAGATTTTTGAATCGTTTGTTGGTTGCCAAACAAATTATTGAAAATATATAAAAACAAAGTTTCAATAAGACCAACAAAAAGTATTGTTAACAAAAAAAGTGAATTTTTAACATTTCAAATTCCATTTGTGCCAAAAATTGAATATAACGTTTTAAACGTAATATCTTATTTTGGCGGGCGGATTCGAGCTTTGACACATTCGAATTATTTTTCAAAAAGTTTGATATTTAATGTTGTGCTTCTACGCATATTTGGAGATTATCTACACGCAAATGTCGACAATAGCATAGTTTTTGACGTAGACAATATGTAGACAATGTAGACAATTCATAGACAAATAAAATATTATTTTTGTTGTTATTTTTATCTTTGTGTACAGTTCCTATTTTATGGAAGATGGCGCCAAATGTAATTTTTTATGTAACTAAAAATCTAAAATAGCCAAATGAGAAAGCTCTTCAAGTAGAAGTTGTAGCTATTGAAATTACTAACACCTTGGTATTCTATTTTATTTTTTTACGACTAAAATGATCACAGCTATGAATTTTTTGAGTTTCTGTTTTTAAGGTCGTAATAAAAAAATGTAAAATGCATGGTGTTCGACACTGACATATTAAAGGGGTTGATAGAGGGCCAGATTTTATGTAAAAAATACTACTATGGCTTTTCAAATTTCGGCTATGCTTTCGCAGGTTTGCCTTATACGATTTTAGTCCTGTTATTTAATTAATAAATTGATTTTATTCTTATAATTGAATTCCAAATTTTCCAAAATTTATTAAATAAAAAAGCATTTTTGAAAGTGTCGTATAGGGCCGCCAGAGGGGTTCGCAATTTTTTATCGTTACTCCGTTAAAACCCGTTAAAATATCAGTTCATAATTTTACTAATATCCAAAAAAAAAAAAAATTTGGATTGAATCATTCTTAGGCATCATTGAATTTCCAAGTGTTCATTTTTTTTTCTAAGCCCCTAGTTAAAGATTTTTGCTAAAAATAGTAGAGGCTCATATTTTGATTATACCGGACAATTAGTTGATCATTGAGTTTGGGATTGGGTTAAGGGTTGAGTTGGGAGTTGAGTTTAAAGTTGTGTTTAAAGTTGATTTGAGGGTTGAGTTGGGGATCGAGTTGAACCTTGTGTAACGGGGGTAACGGATTAAGGCTTCAATTAGGGATTGATTTGGAAGCTGGGTTGGAGGTTAAATTGAGTTGACTTGAAATGAGCTGACGTACACATGTAACTTCCCAAACCGAAGTTCTGATCATCATGATGATTAAGCCCTTTATATTTTACAAATTAACATCTAATTGTTAGTATTAAGAAATAAAATGAACTTGCGAGTATATAAGTGCTCGTAAAACGAGCGAGAGGGTTGACAGCTTCTTCAGATTTGTATGTAATATATTTTTTACAACCTTTGAAACCCTCCTGGATGGGCCTGGACAAAGATTGAAAGCTAAACTTTTTGTTGTGTTCTACTGAGGGTTAAGGAAGATGTGTAACAAGTTTCAAGGCTGTACAATTTTTTCTTGGTTAGAAGCTAAAATATTTTATACTTAAAAAATTTGGAAGATTTTTGAAATTTAATAAATTTAGGTTTGAAATCTGTGTATTATGATTTTCTTCCTTGTCTAAAACTGTAGCCTACTCTAAAGATTAATGATTTTTAATGGCAATGGTGTTATTGCACCATTTTTTTTTTTTAAAACTATTTCATATGCCCTACACTGTACACCAAATTTTAGTGTAACTCTAAAGAAATTTGATCTTAAAGTTTTGTAAACAAAAACTTTTATAAGCTTTTTAATGGTCTAGCCAAGAATTCTTATATCATAATTTTGAAAAGCCCTATTAATTTTTTCGAAAAGAATTTTTGGATTTATTTTTGTCAGTTCACTTGTTTATTTGAAAGTTTCACGAATGTAAACATTTATCTGATAATTTAAAATTTCCTCCACAGACTGTTTTATGAGATTAAGTAAAACCAACAAAAATGTTTATACAAACCAAACAGTACAAACACTTAAAATATAAAAAAGTACGTTAAGGCGTAGTATTAATGATGCGTATAAAATAAATCAGAAAGTATATATACATAAAACTAACACAAATGTCTATAATTCTACGAAAAATCTGTCAAATACCGACATATAAACACCAATACATAAAATAAATATAGCGTACATTTTTTTGTTAGGATCTGTGTAAGGAGCGAACGAGACGGCTTGTATAAACATTTTTGTTGGTTTTGGATCAGGCTAACCATTTTCTTTTTGAATTTCCCGTGTAAATTTCATTCGCTGTGTAAATTGTCAAAAATATTAACTCCAGATTTTGAAGCCGCAATAATATCGTTTAGGTTTCTAAAAAAGAAAATTTATGTTTAACCAAAAATATTTCCAAAAGTTTAGTCTCAATTTATTCATACAGTAAGTTAGATAATGAGACACTAGCTGGGGTACCCATCGGCGAAGCAAATACTTGCTTGAACCATTTTTCGATAAAACGAAAATCAGTATGATGAAGGAATAATATTTTTGATGTTTACTTTGAAATCTTAGGCATTTTTTTATTGCCGAAAAATTATCAGCCTTAATACAAGGAGTCGGGTTTACCATTTAAAGCAGATTTTGAAAAGTCAAAAATGGAATGGTGAACATATTAGTACACTCATTATTTTAAAAACTATTTCGTCTTCCCTACATATCCTCTTTCACAAGAACATTTCAACTTTTTTGCAAACAAAAACTTGTGTAACAATTTGTAAATCATAATTTTGAAGGATTTTTTACATATAAAATTTGGTATGTATTATCCAGTATCTGGATATTGCGTTTTTCTGATAACTGATTTTATCAGTACACTTGTTAATTTAAAAATTTCACCTGATAATTTAAAATTTCATCTGATAATTTAAAATTTCTTGCAGCTAATAAATATACCGCATTGTTTTATATGGCGATAGAAGCCAAGAATCACAATTAAAGTAACGTGGTCAGTCAATGGCCATTAGGTCATTACGGTCGCAATAATACCGTCCACGTTTCTAAAAATATGAAAATATAACTTTAACGAAGATGCTTCCAAAACTTTAGTTTCATCAATTCATTCCTTGAGTAGATTGGATACTGTGTGGGGCTAACCAAACTCTTGCTTGAATCATTATCCGTTAAAACTAAATAGAGTATAGCATGATCAACGACTAATTTTAACGCCTCTACGAAAATTATTATAATTTGGTGCCAAACTAATATTTTTGATTTTATCTTTGAAACCTTCCGCAATTTTTATTGCCGAAAAATTATGACACACATAACCAATTTAACCATCATAGTTAACCATTGCCCTCAAAAGACTGCCGTCTTTGTGTACATTAAGAAGACGTCCCATTGGAATTAATTAAACTTCTTAGCAGCAGGTTCATTTATTGTCCCTAATCTTTCCCAATATGAAATAATTCGATTTAAATTTGTTTGTATACTGACGAAATACCAACATTTCTTGTCTCGGTTCGTGTTCTTGTCTGATAAGATCAAATCAATTTTCTCAATATAGGTACGCCGTTTTTTTATGAGTACCGAAACATTAACCTTACCAAATTTTTATTGTAACATGGAAATCGTTTCACTTTGTCAGTTTATCGAATTTGTAGTATTCTAAGCTTAGTCAAACATTTATTTGTAAGTTATCGTTAAATTAAAAAAATTTCAACTTTGAAAATTTCAACAAATCTGCTCCTGACGCTAATCTGTATTATCTTGTCTAATTTAGAAATGTCACTCTCTAAATCAACTACACTTCTTTGATACTGAGTAACATTTTTCTTCATGTCTCTGCATTCGTATTCCATAGCCCTAGAAACATCCTTGTTGCTTGCAACAGTGATGTGTGTCGTTAGTGAAGAAATCTCTGAACTTAGCAGATTAATTTTGAAAATTTTCAATGTTATGATTTGGATTTGTTTCGTTGCTTCAAAAATATAGTCGTATGAAATTTTATAATTTTACAAAATATCTTAGAAGATGTTGGCCATTGCTAAACATTTTTAATTTTATTATTTCCTTCTTGAGTCAAACAATATTTTTCTATAAAGTTCCTGTAATTTCTTAGTTGTTGAAAAATATATTTTTTAAGTTGTATAATTATAATGTTTACACCACATTTTAAGAGCAGGAAGGGCTTACCAAAAATAAGTAAGTCTCACAAATGTTACGTACTAAAAATCAATTTTTTTGTGAGATCTCAATGCATAATGTAAATCGTATACATTATAATAAATCAAAACTTTGACAAATTTTACTGCTAGGCATTGTCGACGCATTGTCTACATTGTTGACATTGTCTACATTGTCAACGTCATTTTTTTAATTGTCTACACGAGTAGACAATTGATTAATCTCTTCATGTAGACGAAGCGGCACAACACTGTGTTGATGTAATGAATGTATCGTATCTATTTGCAGTTGATATGAGCAATTTAAAATTATTTGACGTTTAAAAATAGTGTTGTCATTTTCTTTCTCACTGTTTATATCCTTGTTTTGCGTTATTTTTTATAGTTCAATTTTTTTGAATAGATAATTTGATATGAAGGAATTGTAGGTAGTTAATTTTGAAGCAAAGCTTCAAGAGAGAGCTATCGGCCTTCCACTGTATTAACGTGTTAAACAGTACTAAATAAAAACATTTTTCTTCGTTTCTGTTCGTCCAACCATTTAATGCAAATAAACCATTTTTTTTTATTTGTATACATTTTGTGCGTTAAATTTTATGCAAAATAGTTGAGAAATCAACTTGGTAAAGGTGAAGAAAAATCACCAAACATAGAAAATTTATTTCGTCTTATACAAAACCGTATAGGGTACATATTGAGAGAGTTTATGAATTTTTTTTTTGTTTTCGGTCGGCTGAAATTGGATGGTGTTACGATGTGCTGTTGCGTTATTCTTGTGTTTGTAGGTTTTTTTTTATTTTATAAGGTACTGAAGTGGGATATCCTTTGTTTAAATAAATTTCATAAAAAGCAAACCAAAGATATACATACATTTATTATGAGAGATAAAATATTATTTTTCTTTGATATGTTGAAATCTGCGAAATTTTGTCATAAATATTTTTGCCTCTTCTTTTGGTGTTTATTAAGAAAAAAAATAAGATTGGGTTTTTTAAGGTTTTGGAATTTATCAATGGATAAAGGTAAAAAAAAAAAGTTTAGCTTTTGGTTTAATGCAATTATTATCAAGGTTCGTTTGTAAATTTGCTCATATTTTCACAATTGAATTAGATCTCGACCGAATTGTATTCACTTAGAAAATAATAAATTTTCTTTGTGTTTTGTGTGATTTTTGACAGTCGATTGATGCGATCGCATTTTTTTTTTTTTTGGTTTTGTTTTCATTTTCTTGCTCGTGCAACGAATACAAAGTATGTATGTATAAAATATTTTGAAGATTATATTTGATTGGGAGCACGAGGCTAATTTTTCAGTTGCTTCCAGCAGTATACATATACATAATATATTAAAGAATTAACCGGCCTTTAATAGGTTTACATTTATATACATAATTTTTTTAATTTAATCAAAGTTGTTTATACGTACAAGATGAACATGAATAATAATATTGTAATAAGAATGTTAAAAAGAAGAAGGCGATTTTTTTATTTTCTTAATATTATTAAAATGAAAGAAATAATTTTTATTTTTGTGGTTATATATAAAAATGGAAGTGATTTATTTAGCTTTGTTTTGAAAATAAAAAGAATAAAAATTATAACGCGAGAATGAGTTATTTTTTCTTTCATTTTTCTTGAAATTTGTGTAAGAAAAATAACGTGGAAGAAACCAAAAAACAAAAAAAAAAAAATCCGATGATTGTATTTTAATATTTTGTTTTTTATCATGTGTACACACACAAAATGGATGATGGGTGTAGGATGAATAATAATAGGGTACTGTATTTTTGTATTCTGAATTAATGTGAAAGTTCAATTCTATATTTGGTAATTGGATTCAGTATGTAATGGACATGAGAAATGGTCGCTTTCTTAGGTTTTTTTTTTTTTTATTACCTCAAAGTGACCATAAATTTTATCGTATTAAATTAATGTCGCAAATTTGCCTTTTAATTAGCTTGAACCGAAACCATAAAATATACAGAAGATGGACAGGCACATATTTATTAAAAAATAACAATTCCATTGTTTGATGATATTCGGTCGACAATACGTCGATGATAAAATTTATGATTTTGAATTTTTTTTTTTGGATATAAATTTCTCATGAAATATAAACAAATATTTGTTGCGTTTCATTGACAGACACATCAATCATATTTTTATTATGATGACAGATTAAAGAATTTTCGGTCGTAAAGAAAAAACATTTTTCTTTTCATGGTATTGAAAGGAATGCTTTTGTGTAAACTTATACACCGACTTGGGGCCTAAGTAGGACGTAATCGCAAAGTAGAGTCTTTCTTTTTAAAACATGTTTTAAGCCGAATTTTATTCTTCGTGTTACATTTTTGGACTTTTTAAAAGAAAATATAGAGCTTTGCCTTATGTTCGAAACATTTTGCTAAAATTTTGTAAACTTTAAAAGTTTTATAAAATTGTTATATGAATTTTTTAAAAATTAAACGATATTTTATGAAATTCATAATTTTTAATTTTGCAGTTCTGTTATTTGGGAAAATTTTACTAAATATTTTATTCTCTAAATTTGTAAAAACTTTTACAAATGTTTTAAGATTTGTTTTTTATATGTAATTTATATTTTCTTTGAATATAAGTTTTGGAATGTTAAAAAAAATTATTAATTATCAAAATTTGTAGAATCCTTACCATCAAAACCAAGTAAAAATGTTTTACTATTTTGCATTCACATTTTATAAAATAACTTTCACTCCTCTGTGATATAACAATTTTAAAAATGATTTTGTCGAAGGCATAAAAATATTATGAGAAAAAATGTTTCACGATCACCAGAGCTTGTCAACATTTTACTGGTATTAGTGGATATTACCTATAGTATCCTGTACAAGCTTATACTATAAATAGAATCCTGATATGTAATGCAATAGCGTTGACAGAATGCGGTTTAATAAATCCGATTTAGCTAAACTGAACTTTAACAAAACGCGATTAGCCAAAATTAGGGTTGACATTTTACGGCTAAACTCGAAAAATTTACTAAATCCGATTTATTAAATCTCAGTGTGTCAATGGTATAATACTACAGAATCTGAATTCATATGTAATTGTAAGTGTAAACTGTTCTTTTAAATACTTTGCACTGTTAATGTATTTCGGGAAAAGTAGACAAATATTAGTTAGCCAATTCTGAAATATAAAAGTAAAATGTTTCAAACTTAAAGTTAAAAATAAAAAAGAAGAAACGCACCTTCACATTTTTATATATGTATTATACATTTTTTAAGGTTCGATTTCTTCAAATAAACAAATTATAATGGCTAAGGACAAAAATTTGAAATTTGTTAAAAATTAATTCGGTCGATACCTAGCGATCCTAGAACCATACTTTGTTATCTGATGACAGTATAGTTTAGAGAAATTCGACTTTCAAAATTCAAACTAACATGACGTGTGTTACAGCCAATGTAAAAAAAAATTGGTTGTCAATTTAAAATTGAATTATTTATTTAGCTTCCTAAAAAAATCAATTGGGTAATTCTTCAACAAAGGTACAAAATGAGACCACGCGGTTTTAGATTCATTCTAGATTTTATAACATATTTTCGAATTTGCCATTCAGGGGAATGATAACTATGTTTAGGGGAATGATATGAGGGCTTTACTTTATGAAAGTGTTTAATTAATATTATGTACGCATTCAAACATTTTGACGATGCAAACAAATTTTATCATTACTTGAGCGTAATATCATTCCCTGTATTAATCACAGAGTGGAAAACCAGGTGAATGACATCCAGGGTAATGACAAAACTGTGTATCGCTCGTTATTTTAGGTTAAACCACAAACATTTATTTACAAAAAACTACAGAATTATATAAAAACTGCATGAAAGTATTAATTAAATATATTATATATAAAATAAATAAAAATAATCCGAAAAAAATCTACCAGGGAAATGAACGTTCTGTGTGTTCCTTTGAATTCATTCATCAACCTCACTCTTTGAACAAATGTTATGCGATTGATATTTAAAAAGAAATTAAAAGCAAAGTGTATTCATTCTCTTCATTGATTTTAACATTTTTACAGAGGAATGACACTTTTCTTTTATTACTTTCTTTTACTCTAGTAAAAGAAAGCATAGTAATCATGAAAATTTTGGACCTTGAGATTTTTAGAGATTCATTTGTTTTGAGGTCCCCTGAGTCCGAAAAAGTGGGTTTCGAAATGGTGTCTGTCTGTCTGTCAGTCTGTCAGTCTGTCAGTCTGTCAGTCTGTCAGTCTGTCAGTCTGTCAGTCTGTCAGTCTGTCAGTCTGTCAGTCTGTCAGTCTGTCAGTCTGTCAGTCTGTCAGTCTGTCAGTCTGTCAGTCTGTCAGTCTGTCAGTCTGTCAGTATGTCAGTCTGTCAGTCTGTTAGTCTGTCAGTCTGTCAGTCTGTCAGTCTGTCTGTGTCCTCTCTACAGCCCATATGGTTTAACCAATCGAACTGAAACTTCAGATTTAAGCTTTTTTGATAAATTGGGAGGTCCCAGTGAATTTTACTCCAAATCGGCTAACCGGAAGTGGCCACTCCCTTGGTCCAGAAAATTTGTTTTGCAAATATCTTAAAAAGTATAAGGTTTTCAAAATACTAATTGATACAAAATGTTTCCAAAAATTAAAAACACATAAAAATAAAAATAAAAAATTTAAAAAAACAATTAAGAAAAAAATAAAAATTTCTCAAAATTCTCTGTTCGTAAAAGAAAGTCGTGTGTTGGCCACACCTCAATTTTAACTAGGTAATTAAGGGACCTATTCCATGTGCTAGCGAAATCTTTATCATCATTGTTGAGTGCGATTTCCAAAAAATAACTTCGTAGAACTTTTATTAAACGAACGATTCGTATGGATTAGGGTTTTCTAACTAGGTATTTGAGGGACCTATTCCATGTGTTAGCGAAACCTTTGTCATCATTTATAGCAAGGCCGATACTTTCCATTGGGAGTTGAGTGCGATTTCCAAAAAATAATTTTGCAGAACATTTACTAAACGAACGATCCGTATGGATTAGGGGTTTTTAACTAGGTATTTGAGGGGCCTATTCTATGTGCTAGCCAAACCTTTGTCATCATTGTTGGCAATAGCCGATATTGGCCCTTGGGAGTTGAGTGCGATTTCCAAAAAATAATTTTGCAGAACTTTTACTAAACGAATTATCCGTATGGATTAGGGTTTTACTTTCTTTTACTCTAGTAAAATAAAGTATAGTAATCATGAAAATTTTGGACCTTGAGATTTTTAGAGATTTATTTGTTTTGAGGTCCCCTGAGTCCGAAAAAGTGGGTTTCGAAATGGTGTCTGTCTGTCAGTCTGTCAGTCTGTCAGTCTGTCAGTCTGTCAGTCTGTCAGTCTGTCAGTCTGTCAGTCTGTCAGTCTGTCAGTCTGTCAGTCTGTCTGTGTCCTCTCTACAGCCCAGATGGTTTAACCAATCGAACTGAAACTTCAGATTTAAGCTTTTTTGATAAATTGGGAGGTCCCAGTGAATTTTACTCCAAATCGGCTAACCGGAAGTGGCCACTCCCTTGGTCCAGAAAATTTATTTTGCAAATATCTTAAAAAGTGTAAGGTTTACAAAAAATTACTAAATACAAAATGTTTCCAAAAATTAAAAACAAATAAAAATAAAAAATAAAAAATTAAAAAAAAAATTTAAAAATTTAAAAATTAAAAAAAAAAATTAAGAAAAAAATAAAATTTCTCAAAATTCTCTGTTCGTAAAAGAAAGTCGTGTGTTGGCCACACCTCCATTTTTTAACTAGATAATTAAGGGAACTATTCCATGTGCCAGCGAAATCTTTATCATCATTGTTGAGTGCGATTTCCAAAAAATAATTTTGCAGAACTTTTACTAAACGAACGATTCGTATGGATTAGGGTTTTCTAACTAGGTAATTAAGGAACCTATTCCATGTGCTAGCGAAACCTTTGTCATCATTGTTGGCAATGGCCGATATTGGCCCTTGGGATTTGTGTGCGATTTCCAAAAAATAATTTTGCAGAACTTTTACTAAACGAACGATTCGTATGGATTAGAGTTTTCTAACTAGGTAATTAAGGAACCTATTCCATGTGCTAGCGAAACCTTTGTCATCATTTTTGGCAATGGCCGATATTAGCCCTTGGAATTTGTGTTCGATTTCCAAAAAATAATTTTGCAGAACTTTTACTAAACGAACGATTCGTATGGATTAGGGTTTTTTATTTTCTTTTACTCTCGTAAAATAAAGTATAGTAATCCTAAAAATTTTGGACCTTGAGATTTCTAGAGATTTATTTGTTTTGAGGTCCCCTGAGTCCGAAAAAGTGGGTTTCGGAATGGTGTCTGCCTGTCTGTCTGTCAGTCTATCAGTCTGTCAGTCTGTCAGTCTGTCAGTCTGTCAGTCTGTCAGTCTGTCAGTATGTCAGTCTGTCAGTCTGTCAGTCTGTCAGTCTGTCAGTCTGTCAGTCTGTCAGTCTGTCAGTCTGTTAGTCTGTCAGTCTGTCAGTCTGTCAGTCTGTCAGTCTGTCAGTCTGTCAGTCTGTCAGTCTGTCAGTCTGTTAGTCTGTCAGTCTGTCAGTCTGTCAGTCTGTCAGTCTGTCAGTCTGTCAGTCTGTCAGTGTGTCAGTCTGTCAGTCTGTCAGTCTGTCTGTGTCCTCTCTACAGCCCACATGGTTTAATTAATCGAACTGAAACTTCCAATTTAAGCTTTTTTGATAAATTGGGAGGTCCCAGTGAATTTTACTCCAAATCGGCTAACCGTAAGTGGCCACTCCCTTGGTCCAGAAAATTTGTTTTGCAAATATCTTAAAAATTATAAGGTTTACAAATTACTAATTGTTACAAAATGTTTCCAAAAATTAAAAACAAATAAAAATAAAAAATTAAAAATTGAAAAAAAATTAAGAAAAAATTAAGAAAAAAAAAAAAAATTTCAAAATTCTCTGTTCGTAAAAGAAAGTCGTGTGTTGGCCACAACTCCATTTTTTTTCCAAAAATATATTCCTAGAATTCCTGTAACATAGTGATTCAAGATTCACGTTATTTTAAAATAATTAATTAACGTTTTCATAGGTAAATTAGTTATTTTTGTTCATAGTCATGGTTAGGGACAGCCAAGAGAACGACATTTGAGCAATTCAATATAAAAAATAGTTATTATTATTTGCAAAAATGCAGATTTTTTTTTTAGGAAACAAGTAGATCAAAATTAATTACCTACTTAATTACACAAAACATTAAAAAATTTCTGCAAAATGTTTTAAAAAGGCGCGGACAGCATACTCGTATTGTACCCTTATTGGAGATTTAACCAATTAGGAAATATTTGATAATTAAATTGGAGATACACTTTTACTACTCTACTTAATTCAAATTCAGTGTACAAAAATATTAATTGAATTCTAAATTAAAAATAAGCAATAAAAAATGTAAAAGAATTCAGTCTTTAAAACTTAATTTATTAATAAATAATGACTGTTCAAAGATAACACTTTAGGATTTTGTTCCGATTTTTTAGCCGTTTATTTGGGACTGTTGTTCTTTGTTGTACTGTGGTGGAGGTGATGGGGAATATTTGGTTCATCAGGCTGTTTAGTGATTGATGGCGATGAAAATTGATCTAGCTTTAAAATTACTTTGAAATAGTTGTTGCCACTATCGTATATTGGAGTATGGCCTTAAGATGCTGCTTCTTTATATCCGACAATTTTGCCTTTTTCTGCAGTGGAAGTAGCTTGTTAGTATGCAAAGCAAGATTGCCTTGTATTTTGAGTAATTAACTCAGAAAGCTACAAATGGAACTTTTGCGAATTCAAGAACCATTTTCCCGAAAGAACACCACAACACAAACACCTTTTCGATACTGCTGTGAATGTTGTCCACTTCCTGAATTACACCGTGCCCAGGAACAGAATAGTTCATGTTAATGGAATTGGTTTATGGGTGCTGGTTCAAAACACTTAAGATTTCTGTTAACATGATAGAACTTTTATTTTGTAACACGCACGAGTCGCTCCATGTAATTACATCAGAAATATCGCTCTTGTCCTCAAAAACTCTATTTAAAATTGTTATCAGTGCAGATCCCAGAGCACCCGCTTCGCCCTGATGTGTATTATGTCCAAAGACAACAATACGTTTTTCTTGTACTCGACAGGTGAGACAGCTTTGAATAATAAAAGGTGGGCCCAATTTCACCTCTAGGACAGTTGAAAGCATTTTGAAGATCGAAGCTAGTTATGGGAATCTCTCTCGTATTCATGAAAATTTTGGACCTTGAGATTTTTAGAGATTTATCTGTTTTGAGGTCCCCTGAGTCCGAAAAAGTGGGTTTCGAAATGGCGTCTGTCTGTCAGTCTGCCTGTCTGTCAGTCTGTGTCCTCTCTACAGCCCAGATGGTTTAACGAATTGAACTGAAACTTCAGATTTAAGCTTTATTTATAAATTGGCAGGTCCCAGTGAATTTTACTCCAAATCGGCTAGCCGGAAGTGGCCACTTCCTTGGTTCAGAAAATTTATTTTGCAAATATCTTAAAAAGTATAAAGTTTACAAAAAACTACTTAAAATTAAATTTCTCAAAATTCTCTGTTCGTAACAGAAAGTCGTGTGTTGGCCACACCTCCATATTTCTATGGTACTAATATACGGTACGGAATATAACGAATAATCTTAACGAATATAAGCGGAAAGGTGTAGGTTCGGCTGGGACCTTTATTTGTAGTCATCCTCTCCGTCAAATTACGAGATGTGATTTTCAGAATGAAATTACGTTTGCGTTACACATCCAGTTTGTAAATTGCTTTAACTTGTTCTTCTCTTTCAATATCCGTTACTTTCTGTGAGCATGCATATGCTTTTATATTAAATATTTTTCTCGGAAGCTTAATCATTACTCGAGCACTGACATATTCTTCCTCAGACTGGCACTTGTTTTTTATTGCACTCTTTCACATTTTCGGATTTTTTCCTTCTTACGTATTTTTTTCGGTGAAAGCTGTTCAGTATCTGTTTAACACCAAGCTTTGGTGCCACGAACAATAATGAAGGTCGATGTAAAACAAAATAACAAAATTTATCGTTTGATGGTAATACTCAGTAAACTCAAAAAAATTTGCCAAAATAATTCAAATTATTAATTTTTATTTTTGATCTGATCGCTTTATTTTTCGTGGAATACCTAAGAAAGAAGATGATTTATGAGAGAATTTCGGGAGCAGTATTAAACTGGTATATAAACACGACCAATAGTTCGGTATATAGTTCGGGGTATAGTTTTCGGTTTTCTTTAAATCGTGTAACGAGTGATTGCAAAATCCAGACGAACTCAGAAGCCTAGTTCGTAACAGTAAATATAATCCATAAATGTATTGAACGCACCTACATATTTTAAGCTATAAATTAAAAATTACAAAGCTACAAAAATATTAAATTTAAATATAATTATAAATTAATTCTCTAAAATACATTATTGTTATTTGATTTCAGATTATGATTTGACAACAACAATAATGGATCCAAATTCAAAATTTAAAGGTAAGTGTATATAATTAATTAGAACTCACTCTCATTAAATAGAATTAATAAAGCATATATATAACTCAAATTCATAATCAATGTTAGTTACAATAGTAATGTGGTTCTAAGGTCGCGACCTTAGACAATGATGGCTACCGCTCCTCACTTTTTCAGGCAGGATATGGTAATTCCAGGATTTATAGAAAATGCAATATTTTCTAAAAATATAATTGATTATTTCCAATTCATACATTAAAATCATAAACTTCTTAAAACCTCTTAGCCTTGACCGCTTTGTCATAAATGTTAAAATAAATGTCGTGTTTCGTTTTATTATGCGCCATCCTATGGTATTCCGTCATTTTATTTAGTTACTGAAATACCTGTGTTATTTTTTAGCCAAAATCTTGAACTGCAGGCTTATATACTTGCTCTTAAGTTCTCTATCCGACGATATCGTCCTATTCATACAGTTAGTAGACAAATTTAAAATTTAGTTACCCGTAAATTTAACCTGTATCGTATGTCGTAAGGCCTTTAAAGAAAAGACCTAATTCCAGCAATATTTCAAGAACGAAATATTTGACTGGCATCACCATAATTGTCTGGTAAGACAATCTTTAGATCCAATTTAATTTAAGCTTTAGAAGTTCCTATTATTTCCAATTAACGAAATATGTATTTATCTTGATACCACAATTCGATGTCATCCAGTTAATTTAAGAACAGGATCATTTGTTTGGTAAGAAAAGTTTCCTTCAGAAATTTTTATCCATAAATATTGAGCAACAAATTAAAAAAAACTGCAGCAAATAGAATCTATATGTACTCGTACCTTTTTCCAAATGTTGAAATGATCGAGCTTTTCTAAAATTTCAAAAATCATCGTTCCTTTAAATTAATTAACAATAAAGCAAAGAATTACCTGTTTAAATTAATATTTTGATCCACAATATCAACCTTTGTGAGGTACATATTCAGATACATGCTTGCTTTGCACGTGGCTTGAAACCAATCGCAATTGCAAACTTTTGAAAAAATTGTTTTGTACCTACTCACCTAATCCTTGGTTCTTCAATCGTTTAGCTTTAAGCAATACGTTATATTAATATTGGGGCACTTCCAGATATCACGCTGTGTTGCGGAAAGTACGTGAGAAAGGTCTCGATCTGAAACCGTCACATACAATTCGTGTCTCTGAGGTATGGTCATCCAGTACACTGTTGTGAAGATTTGATCAATGCAATAATTTTACATGTGACGCGCTAAAGTTGTAAAAATCTTTCGTTGCGCCGCTGGTGGGCGTGACGCAATTTTATTATTCGCAATTATCGCAGTGACTTCATGGAGATTTCGTTAAAAAGGATCTGGAGAAGTCAGGAAGATTTTAGTATTTTTGACGAGTCACGTAAAAATTCACCACGATGCGGTCAAAATCATTTTTTTCAGTAGAATATTGCCCTTGTACATGTCTTTGCAAAACTTTTGAAGCGTGCAATAGGTTTAGTTATTTCGCTTTAGTTATGAAATTCTGTCACTAAAAATCCTAAAGTTTTTTACCACGCCTAAAAATATTCACCAAAACATAAAAATCAAGTTTATTCACTTGAATATTAGTTTTGAAGAATATACAGTCCCAACCAAAAATTATTTGTACCTGCTAAATTTTTGATGCAACGTAACACAAATATCTTTAAAAATTATATAAATAATAAACTTTTTGAAAACATTAATTTTAATTCAACAAATCCAATTATCCTGCTTTACGTTTCAATCAAATTTTTTTTTTTTAATTTTACTTCTAGGAAAAATTACAGTTAATTTAGTCTTTGCCAAAATTATTTGTACTCACAAATTTGTTGTCAACATTATTTGTGCAATATGGAAAAAATCAAAATAAAATAGTAAATCAATTAAATTTAAGATTATTTTTGGCTAATTAAATAATGATATAGTCACTCATGTTTTGTATGCAGATGGTCAGTTTTTGTTTAGCCTCGATAACATCTAGCAAGTGGTTCAAAAATTTATTGTTAACATCACCTAAAATCTTATCCCACTCGGTTTTCTTTGGACCATGTTACAAATTTTTGGTATTGTTAGATCATGAATATTTTCACTTTTCCTTAAGCCTTCCACTTTTACTTAAGCCTCCGCAAGTTTAAATCGAAACCCTACCCTGGCCGGTACAAATAATTATATTCAAGATTTTTGAATAATTTCGTGTCAATAATTCATCTTGTGTAAGGTCGTATTATTGCGCTGAAGAACAAATTGAGGATCAACTAGTTTATCGTCAACTAGGAATGTTATCTCATGAAATAAATCAAAATTGAACTATGGCCTTGAAAAGTTGTAGTTTATAGGGCTTACACACACAAACGGAATATGAGTAACCGCCAGGAAACGAAATGTGAACGGCATCATAAGATAATCCAATTGAACTACGGAAAACTGTTTTATGCATAAATTAGTGAGTTGTGTCTTAATTTGATAATATTGGAAACATTTGTATTATTACATAAAAATAGAGCATCAATTAGTGTGGATAGTCAGTTACTTTCCCTTGGGCAACAAATAAAAGGTTACACGGCTGTAAAAACTGAACTATTCAAGGAGAAAATTATACAAAAATCTTGAATAAAATTATTTGTCTCGGCCAGGGCATGGTTTCGATTCAAATTTGCGGAGGCTTAAGTTAAAGTGGAAGATAATCATGATCTAACAAGGGCAAAAATTTGTAACAGGTTGCCAAGAAAACCGAGTGGGATAAGACCACAGGTAATGTTAACAACAAATTTTTGAACCACTTACGAGATGTAAAGAGAATAAACAAAAACTAACCACTTGCATACAAAACATGAGTGACTATATCATTATTTAATTAGCCAAAAATAACCTTAAATTTAATTGATTTACTATTTTATTTTGATTTTTTCCATATTGCACAAATAATTTTGACAACAAATTTGTGAGTACAAATAATTCTGGCAAAGAATAAATTAACTGTAATTTCTCCTAGAAATAAAATTTAAAAAAAAAAATTTATTGAAATGTAAAGCAGGATAATTCGATTTATTGAATTAAAATTAATGTTTTCAAAAAGTTTATTATTTATATAATTTTTAAAGTTATTTGCCTTACGTTGTATCAAAAATTTAGCAAGTACAAATAATTTTGGTTGGGACTGTACGACAATTTCATTTGTTGGATTTTAGTTACCAAATTCACCGTTACGATGCTGTTGGTAAATATGTCTGTTGGGTCACTCGCAATTGTTGGATAGGCTGGGAAGGGATACCATCACAATAGTGACGTGAAGAAAAAACAATTTTAGTTCTTTACTACGTTAGTTATCAAATCTAACCTTATATGTCTCTGAGATGAGGAAGTTGGACAAGTTATCAAACGTTTAAGACATTTGTATTGCTGTAGGTACGTAAGAGGGTCATAAAATTTGTATTCCACTCCATTAACAATTTATCATATTGAGGTGAAAATTAATTTTCTCACTGTTTTCACTACTCCTATAAATATTTACGAAGGTGAAGTGAAAACCAAGATTTTCCTATCGGAAATAATCGTGCTGTATAGTATTGTAAAGACTTTGAAGAATGCAATAATTTTATTGATAGCACTTTAGTTATCAAATTCATCGCTATGTTGCTGGTGACAAACTCATATATCTCCATGTTTAATGTTTTTTTTTTTTTTTTAATATTCACCATGTGACTTGAAAAGCCGTTTTTCCTGTCGAATATTACCGTGCTGTGCATCGTTAGCACTGACAATTTTAATGTTTCGTCGGATCTGATATGTTCACTTAACTCGTAATTTGAGAGTCCTACGTTACGTAAGATTTTGATTCACAATTTAACCTTCATTAGGGAAAAATCACAATTGGTATGCACAAAATTTATTATTTATTAATGTATTGCCCAATTTTGGTAGAAGCATAATAACAAGAAGAATTTAATCTTTAATCAGAATTTAATCTGCTCACTCAATTCATGAAGGGAAAACAAAATTTTCTTTGAAAAGTCTAGAAAATGTCTTGATTAAAAAGCAATAAAAAGGCTACAAATAAGCCCTGGTACAGCGGTCAAGGGTGGAACCGCTGGTTTAAAATCAATGATCAATCAGAACATTTCAAATTTTTAAAATTTGTTGTATTAAAGCATTGAGACTTTTATAAATTATGGGACAAATATTAAATTCATAATTTAGTATTCATTAAGATTTAAATAAGAGACACAAAGAATTATACTAAACGTTTATACCTCAAACAATTCATTTCATTAAATTCCAATGAACTTTTTTTTTTTGGTTTTTAAATATTTAATTAAAATTCGATTAAATCACAAAAATTCACGCAATAATCCTGACACATTTTATTTTTAATGTTCAATCATAAATTATTTTTAATTAATTATAAATTTATAAATATAAATTTTTATTTTCCGTTGTGTATTCTGACTTCTGTTCTTTTCGTGTTTGTTTTGTTTAATTTGATGTCACAAGTTTTTGTTATCAATGATTATGATCGTTCATCAGTGGGATGTTTTTTTTTTTTTTTTTTAATTTTAGAGTTTTTGTCTTGAACCTTAAATTCAGAAGCTAAATTTTGAATATTATTTTGTAAATATGATGATGATTATTAGTAAGCAGAAAATTTTTGGATTGATTTTCGTATCACAGCATTTTGATCAGTAACTCGCGCGGACAATAAACCTGTGTAGGTAATTATACAATGATATTTGGTTTTTTAATTAATTTTAATTAATAACATATTTTTGCTTGTTAATTATTAAACAATAATCGTTATCATAAAAAATCGAAAATCATGATGATCGCGCTTCACGTCAGCAGCATACAATAAGTAAACACCAATTTGAATTAGAGTTTTTTTATTATCTCACGACTCTAACAAACTGTTACATACGGATAAATGTATTTTTATTTTATCCGACAACTTTTGTTTGTTTTTTGTTACCTTCAAGTAAGTGTTAATCGACAAATGTAATTTTTATATTATTTCGTGATAATGTAATGTAAACAAAAAAAAAAAAAAAAAAAAAAATACAAAAAGCACTACCAAAGGAGATTATTATCGATTACAATTTCCGATTTAATTTGTTTCTTACTAGTTTAGTTTAGGTTACTAGGTACTTGATATGTACACGCGAGAACATATGTGAAGTGACGAATTGAACATAACAATATATGGTAACCCTAGACAGTTTGAGATTTAATAAACAATCGGTAACTGATAGGAAATATTACTTTGAATCACCAAAATTGATAATGGCTTTTGTGTCTTTTCGTTCGTATTTCTTTCTGTCGTTACATTCGGTATGGTTTTATAATTTTTCATCTTTATCACAAAATACTTGTTTCCAATATTTATTTATATTATTTGGATTTTCAATATATACAAACCAAAACCAAAAAAAAAAAAAAAAAACTAACAAATTCACCGACAAACGAGACAATTCGCCTCTGTTGGCGATATATTTGTCATCTCATCGCGCTTTGCCAATTTTCCTTTTTTATTTTTTAATTCACAAAGTGTTTGCTTATTATTTTTCATCTTGTAAAAATATTATTTTTTTTTTAAATTAAATAGATTTTTGATCGATCAACAAAAATATTTCGAAATAAGCGCAAAAAAATTCGCGCAAACAATCAAAATCGAAGTGATATTTTTCGCGCTTTGAAATTCTTTTTTGCGCGCACACCACAAAAAAAAATAAAAATTAAATTCTGCGCGTTAAAGAATATAAAAATTCAAGATTTTTTAAATTTGATCGAATATTTAATATTTTTATATATTTTGCGGACATACCATAAAAATATATATAATAAATATTTTTGTACAAAAATGTATGTTGGTTCGGCATGATCTTTCGGTAAGATAATAATTGGAAGTGTAGTGTGATGTAACAGATATGAGTTAAAAAAAAAAAAAAAATTTTGGAAACAGATCAAAAATTGGTGTAATTATAACAACAACCCCACAATATTTTGTTAATTTTATAAAGTTTAGTTTCTCACGCGAAAAAGCTTTTTACAACTGATACCGATCAATATTTATGATTTAATATATTTCCGATGAAGTGTCATATTTCTCTATAGGTAGGTAGATATATGTAGGTACTTTACTCATACCAAAAAGATGAGAATCTATTATTTATGAATATCTAAATAGATAAATTTCAAATATTTATTAACAGAAACCAGTATTTGAATAAAACGCAGCATCAGTAGCTGTTGGATTTTGATGAAGGAATCGAAACTTAAAATGAAAATAAAATACCGTGAGAGATTATTCGACACTGATATCATTTTTATATTCATTATAATAATATATATCCACCAAAAATATATAAAACAACATTAAAAACAAATTCCAAACAAACCTTTTGTGTTGTCACATGCTCAACGGTCAAAACTTTATAAACGAAACATATAAGAAGTACAACAAAAATATATAAATAAAAACAAAAAATCGACGGCTAAATGTCTGGGAAGCTTAAAAACTTATTTGTTTCAATTTCTTGTTGTTGTTCATTTCTCTGAATCACATTTTCATCTTTTTACATATTTTCTTCACCTTTTTATACATACATACGTATATTATGTGTTATATCCTCCTCAAGACTATATACAAAACCGACCAAAAACACATAAAAAATTCCAAAAAAAATTCTTTTATGTTTCTCCTGAACAACATCAACAGGTGTCATTATTAGCTTTATTGATTTCTTACTGATCCAGTGACAAAAAAAAAATCGCAAAAATTGTGCAAATATTGCAAAATACATAAATCCATGTTCCAAAAAATAATTTTTGCGTGCATTCCAATTAAAAATAAAAAAACTAAGGGACGATATACATACATATAAAATTATTTCTATGTATAAAATGACCGGCATCATATCGTCGCGATGATTTATCATAAATTAAATTTTGTTTCTTTATGTTTTATGGTCGAAATGCATTCTTAGAAAAGTGTGGATTAAGATTTCCGATGCAGCTCTCTTGAACATAATTTTTTTTTATAAATTGAGAGGAAATTCAAATGAATGCAATTTATGATATGAAGTGTAATTTAGCAAAATTATGGTGGTTAATATAGGTCAGGCGTACATACATATAACTACATATTCATGTACGTGTAGAGGGTGAATATCCATTCATCTTAATCAATATCAAATATCAATTTTCATCTTGATATTAATTTTTTTGTTTTTTATATGACTTACATTAACTTTCACTTTCAATTTTTTATGATGTAATTTTTCTTCCTCTGATGATCCCTTAAATTATCATCATAAAACAAACGAACAAAAAATATACTTCCCATATGTCCGGGATAAAAAATCGCCCTCGATAAAAATCTATTACTTCAATTTTCCATTATAAACAATATTTTGTTTTTTTTTATTAGTTTTGTGTTTAGATCCTCTTCTATCCATGTCCTTATATGTGTACCAGTAAAGATAAACTATAAAAATCGTTCTAATGTAAAATTTTGTTCTGTATAGAGGCGGTGAAGGTTACGAACATCTGGATAAAATATATATATATATGTATACCTTAAAAATGATGACCACTCAGTGGAACATAAAAAAAATACAAAAATTTAATAGAAATATTTAGCTTCAAGCATCTTTCATACAAGAAATAATGTTGATTGTATAATGATAGCACTATTTGGGGATCATAAATGATAATAGGAGGAAAATCCATTTTAAATGACAAATTATTGTTGTGATTTGAGGGTTGCGTTAATATAGGTGAAATATTTTTATGGATCAGTGGCATACGTCGTGCTGGAGTTCCCGCTAAATTAATATAATTCACTATATGTACTATACGCACTGAATAAAGTGCAAAGGCGGTGACCACAATTGCTCTGTCAACCATAGCTGCCTAAATCAGGTACCTACCATTAGATCCTGTGAAAACGCAAACTTTAGCAAAAATGTGAACGTTTTCATTTTGAATCAACTTTTCTCGAAGCACAACCACACGTTACACTGTACTTGGATAGATCATCTCAGGATCCAAAGTTGGACCTTCAAACCTCGAAAATGAAGTCTATTATTGACACACAAAATGTTGGGTATACACAAAATGATACATTCAAGTTTCAAGTGAATGAGTTACTAGGACCAATTTACAACACCAAGCGTTCTTATTTAGTTAGCCATTGTTAGATATATAGATGACTCTATACACTCCAGCTATCCTTTCAATAACACCTTACGGATGTGATGAATTTATACGAATTTTAGGCTAATATGCACAAATTATCACTCACTCGACTGTCGCGCCCTCTTTTGTATTAAAGTTGAGAAAGCTGCCACAGATTTTAATGCTTTACCCCAATAATTTAGAAGACATATTCATTTATATTGTAAACAAAAATTATATTGACAACACGAAATGATCCTATAGGCATTTGCAAGCAGCAATAACTCGCAGACGCAAATGGCACTGCTTACTCTGCTGTGTTATACTGTTGTTGCAACAAACCCAGTATTCGCAGAAGAGAAAGTTGGTAAACGATTCCTGTTTAAATCGAATTCAGAGAACTGGTTAGCTGGAAGTCGCGGCCGACGAGATCTTGAATTTCTTGATTAAAGTCATCGGAGCATATTTGCCTGTATATGGTATCAGCACATAATTGAATTCGGCGTTGCAGAACCGATTCGGATAAGCGTCTCGTCTGAAGATTTCATTTATCATAAGCAAGCTCTAACAAGTTGCAATAAACATCATATTGAAAAATTTCACTTTATTTTCTTAGGGGCTGTTTTGAAAATTGTCCACAATTGTTGCAGTAAGTGCTAATGTGACAGTGAACAAATCTATGACGTAAGTTTTGCTAAATAAGGTTATAATCTACGGTTTTCATTAAATTTGTTCGGGTTTGTGTTATGTTTAATGGTTGGAATTCCTACTCTCGAGGATTCAGATCAATTGATCAATACGCACCTGGCCATAACGAAGTTGTCTTAAGGTGAGGTTCCAAAGTAGTGATATTTTATAAGAATGCGTATAAGTAAATGAACCAATTTGATACATTATGCAAAAGCAAGAGGTTAAAAGCTTTGAATGATTCACCACATTCGTATGAAACCACACCAACAAAACTATTTACTTACTTATTAACTATTTACTAGACTTGGCTGAATAGACGAGACCACTTCGTTAAAGAGTACATTACTGGGTTGGCTGGCAATTTAACAACGGATTCTTTCTTGGCAACAGTCATAAGATTTGTCACCAAGAGAGGTCTATTCATATTACGGTATGGTTCATATTGTTAACGCCAGATGAACGCTAAATTAGTTTCAACCAGGCAGACACAGAAGAGGTGCTTAGGTTTGCTTCTTGCTGCTCTTTACTTCAGTGGACTGTGGGAAGTAAAATGAAAAATTCGCTTCGCTATATTATCGAACTGTACGAAGCTGAAAATTCGCCAAGAAAAATAATTCTAAGTTTCAGTCTTCCACGTTCAACAGTCTTCAAAGTGATAAAACGATACCGGGAGTTAGGTTGTTCCTCGGACCGTCAACACTCCACAGCGAACCAAAAATATCAAATACTGGATCACTGAAATTCGCAAATCAAAACACGTGACATAAAAATTTGGAGTCTTTACAAGATACCATTGTCAAGGTCTCTGTAATTTTAGTAAACGTTTAAAATTATCTATTGATGCTCAAAATTATAAAATTTCCAATGATTTGGTACAAATTTATAGAAATATTTGGAATTTATTCAGTTTCCGTATATAATTGTTACCGGTATAAGTCATTTTTGTAGAAACTCGAGACCCGATGTTCAGTGTCAAGGTCAAATTATAATTCTCAAAATCTACTAATGATGTATGGCAAGCAAAACGTCTATGTCAATAAAAAACTCCTAAAGGACCAATTTGGCACTCGTCGGCCACCGACTATATATCGCTAAATTATCGAAACTTGGAGGAACGTTTGGTTAGATGCAACAAGGAAATGAAATAAAATACAGACGATGCCTTCATTTGTACAACGAAGTATTAGAAGATATGCAATTTTCAAAATGCGAAAATATTTAGTTCAAAGCAAGAGTCAGTTTTAATGTTTCATTCAAACTTCTCGTCAAAATCTTTAATATAGTATGTTAAGACGATTTTGAAAATAAATTACATTTCATGAAAAACATGTCACTATTCGTTACAGCCACCGCTTGATGAAGATATTGCGTGCTACACAAATATGCTAATTTGGTATCTTTTGATGAAAACATTTAAACAAAGAAAATAATCGTATGTGGTTGTAGAGTAAGGCCAGCGACAATTTAAACAACCGAGTTACCATGCGTAAACAAGCGCTTGCTTGTGTGTTGTTTTAGGCTGCAGTAACTACAAATGTTGTCTTTCAAGTGTGTTAACAAAAGGTGTTAAATGATACATTGAACCCGTTTGTTTCTTCGCAAAATTGCCCTCCTTAATCGCGTCCTTATACAGATAATTTGGTAAGCGAAAATGCGCAGCATCTTGATTAGAACGATCCTTTATCTCATAATCAGTAGTTAATACGTTATTATATTTTATCATGCGATACTTTATTTAATATACAAAAAGAATAAATTTATAATCTACCATTTGAGATATTGGCAGTAGCCTAATAAAATAATTAATGGCTTGATCCTGGTAAATTTGTAGCTCATTCACTTTGGTTTTATTTGCTGAGCTCCAAATTTGTATTAGATATATAATAAATTTGAATGAATATACGAAAAATAGCTATTTAGCGAAACTGCATGGGGAACAAATTTCCCAATTCGTTGGAAGACTAGGGTGCTATTTTCTGTTTTATAGAGTATGGTGCGTCCACTTTAGGTTAAAACTGAGATGCAACCCGAGATAACAGATGTTCTCTACCGTATTGATTTTTTCCGAATCTAGAATAATTTCCTCGAGTTCAATAAATAGTGGTTGCCTAAGAGACAATATTATAAATTTAGGTTTTATTTATTTAGACAAAGTTTATTACTGGTGAAGTATTCACTTGAGATTTTCAGATCGGTTTCCATTTGTAATTCTGAGTTGTATCTGTATCGTCTGCAAACAATTGAATTTTGCCAGAGAGGTTCAGAGAAAAAATAGCAGTTATAGATAATGAACAGCAGGGGCCCTAAAATGGAACCTTGCGGTACTCCACACTTTAATAGTAGCTCTTTATATTTATCATTTCCTATTTGATTGTTATCATTCAAATAGTTCTCCAGCCTTTGATGGACAGTTTTTTAAAATTTTTTAAATCATTATAGTGGTCCGTTCTTACGCAGCTTTATCATAAAATTCGATTTAATGACGCTACTTTTAAAAGTGACGATAATATGCAAAAATTGGTGTTTCAGCATTACTTTTACAATTTGCAACTTTCATTATTTTTTGATATGATTTATTTATTTATTTATTTATTTATTTATTACCAACTTATACATAACTGGTTACATCAATAAGAAATTTAATAAAATTATATAATGTAAAGATTACCAATAATTCAAAAGAAGCTTCGACATCAATTCCTTAAATGCATTTCTAGACAGATTAAAGTCAAAAGCCGGCCGTACTTTATTAAAGGAAGCAGAAGAATGATAAACCAGCTCACATTTACCGTAGTTTTGCCTACAAAACGGCAACTTAATTTGGAAATCTTTATCGCGCAGCACACGTAATGGAGTATATATATCAAGCAAACTCAAAATTTCCGAACAATCGATTTTAGACACCAATAAATCTCGAACAAACATTGCGCTAATTTCAATTCTACGAATAAATAGCGGCTCCATATTTATTAATTTACATCTACCACGATACGCTGGGAGTATGAAAGCAGGTACATTCGCATCTCTAGGCAACCTTCGTAGTGCGTACATTAAAAATCGCTTCTGAACCCTCTCTATGCGATCTGAATAGTTAATATAAAACGGATTCCATATTACAACACCATATTCCAACAATGAACGAACAAAAGAGACATATAAAGTTTTAATCACGTAAGGATCATGAAAATCCTTAGCAAACCTTTTAACAAATCCAAGCATAGAATTCGCTTTAGAAATGCAACCTTCAACATGTTTATGGAACGATAAATTCGAAGTAAAGGTTATACCTAAATCTTTAAAAGTATCAACAGTTTCAATACTACAACCATCAAAGAAGTAATCGTAACTAGTGGGTAAGACTACGCGGGTGAAACACATTGTTTTGCATTTGGAGATGTTTAGAATCAAATTATGCGATGTACACCAAGCCTTGAAGTTTGTCAGGTCAGACTGAAAGTCAAGTGCATCATTGGCGCAAGAAATAGTTTTGAAGATTTTTATATCGTCCGCATAAATGAGAATGTCGGAATGACTTAGACAGTTGACCACATCGTTTACGAAAAGAATGAAGAGCATGGGACCCAAATGGCTGCCTTGAGGGACTCCTGAAGAAACATCAATAACTCTTGAAGTGAAGCTGCCAATTTTCACAAATTGAGTTCTGGATTTTAGATAAGATCTAATCCAATCAACTGGCAAGTAGTTACAATTCAATGAAATAAGTTTCCGCAACAGCAAGTCATGATCGATCTTGTCAAAAGCCTTACAAAAATCAGTGTAAACGACCTGTACAATATTACCATTTAATAGAGCCCTTGAAATACAATTAGTAAACAAAACTAAATTAGTAATAGTTGACCTACCAGGGAAAAATCCATGCTGTTTGGAAGAAATGAAAGTCTTAACATGAAAGAATAATTGATCTTTAACTAGTTTCTCAAAAAGCTTTGGTAAAACTGATAGAATACAAATACCTCTATAGTTCTCGACATCGCTTCGAGATCCGGATTTGAAAATCGGCTTAATAAGTGAGCGTTTCCATGCAATAGGAAAGCAACCCTCAGCGAGACTTTTATTAAATAGTACGGAGATATGGGAAGAAATTACCTTACCGGTTAATTTTAGAAAAATGGGTGGAATAGAATCGAAACCGGCACTTTGGTTAATATCAATATTAGACAATTCGGATAAAATAGTATCCACTTCCAGACGAAACATTGAAAACTTAGAATTACTTGCAACATTACTGAAATTACCAAGATTTGATTTCGAACTATATACACTCTGAAAGAAATCAGCAAATAAATTACAAGTATCCTGTATGTTATCACAGGAACGGTCGTTGAAATACATCGTAGAAGGGTAACCATTAGACTTACTTTTGTAGTTAACAAAATGCCATAAATTATTTGGCTTCGATTTAATTAATGATTCAATTTCCAGAATATAACAGCTGTAAAGAAATCGGTTTAGACATATATACTTCTTACGTAATACATCAAACGAGTTGTAATTAACAACATTAGGATGCAATTTATATTTCTTGTGAGTCTTGTCCTTTCTATTTTTTAGATTTATCAACTCATTATTATACCACGGTTCCTTCTTAACGCTAAAAGCTTTCAGTCTAGGGATAAATTTCTCAATACCTAGATTAATAATTCTATAAAATTCGATTAACATGTCATCAATACTATTACAAGCATAAAAAAACGACCAATCATACGTATCCAGAAATGCATTTAAAGAATTGTAATCGCCCTTTATAAAGTTGTAAGTCCATGAATTAGCATTTTCTTCGACTAACTCGCAACATTCAAACATAACTGAAATATTCAGTGGAGAGTGGAAAATACTAGACGATCCAGCCAAATCCTCACACGTCGATACGGTCACCTCATGATCAAATGGTACAAAAGCCAGATCCAACACATTACCACTATTATTCGTAACACTGTTACATTGCTTTAACCCCAACGAAAATATTTCCGAGATGAAGTTATCCATTTCATCGTTCATGTTAATAGGAGTCAAATTGTTATCAACATACTCCCACACAATATCCGGAATGTTAAAATCTCCAAAAATAAATAGACGATCCTCCGGCTGAAGAAGTGGAGCAATATTTGATTTGACAGTGTCCACAAACCTTTGATAAGCTGGCATACTCGAATGGCAGGGTATATATGTAACACAGATGATCAGCGAATATGAATGGAATTGTATACGTACAGCAACAATTTCGGCAACGCAATTAGCCAACGTTATCAGACTGGATGAATATTTGTTAGAGACTGCGACTACAATACCGCCACCCTTTTCGTAAGTGTCCCTTTGCAGATGCCTGTCCCTCCGGAAAACAGCATAAGATGACGGAAAATACTCCTCAGTTTTAAAGTGGATTGTTAACCACGTTTCAACAATGCAAATAACATCAAAGTCTTCCTCTAAAATTGACAAATACAGAGATTTTGATTTGGCTCTGATACTATTTGAATTATGGTAGTAGATATTTAAGAATGACCGTGGCTGGGGAACTGCTTCACTGCTACGAAGAGTAAACAATGGTGTCTTCAGTAACGGGGAAGTTACTTTAGATGTTGAAACACGGTCCCTGTCCGGTTTTTTGTTATGCGTGGATAATTAGTAAATGGCCGGATTATTCTCGGATATGATTGAGCGATGTTGTTTGTATCAAACTGGAATATTTTGTTTATGTTAATCACTACATCCTTATCATTGAAATCCAGTGATGGCAATCGCTTATGACGATATCATTCAGAAGTTGTTGTTGCTTCAACAATTCCACTTCCTTTTCTAGAGATTGAATTTAGATATTGCACCTCACAACATTGTCGTCAACTTGATTTATATTTTTTTGAACGCTTGATAACTCAAGGCGGATTCATGATTTCGTTCGTTCAGATTATTTAATGTTCAGAACGATTTTGTCGCCATCTTTATTTAAAATAGTCAAGTCTTTGACATTGTGTTATTTCAAATTACATAATAAGAATTATTTTATTTTGGTGTGGTCAAACAATTTATTAAACACCTGGGCCCGTATTCTAGAAATTCACCGAAAAAATTCGCCGGTGACTGGTATGAAATTATTTAAATTTTCGACTGAAATGATGTATTTCACTAGAAAAAATTGGGCGACTTTTTTTGATCGAATTTCAAGAATACGGGCCCTGAAAATAATATTTCATTGGACAATTTAATGGATATGGACGATATCCAATTACTTCAATCTGATCTAATCATTGCGAGCACATTTATAATAAGGTATTTATTAAAACTGAAGTTGAAAAATAGAAGACGCTATTCTGCTTAAAAAGTCTTGTTGCAACGGCCTACACACGGATATTATAAATATTTAATAGCCGAAATGAGACTGACTGATATACGGAAGCGTTCAGAAATTTCCATTGTATGACGCCTGAAATGTTCGACAAGGAATAATTCTTTAATTTATTATTATGTATGTACATTCCAGGCATTTCCAAAATCGAATAGCTCGTGTTACAATTTTAAAAATTCACACAGGATAGTATTAATGGCAGTGTCCGATGCGGATTATATATTTGTCTTTGTAGACATTGGTTGGTTATTTAGGCGAAGTTCGTTCGGAAAACGTATTATCGATAATTGTCAATTGCCTCTTATGCCAAATCATGCCATACTTCCTAATAGCTCAATAAGTTTGCCGTTTTGTTTTGTTGGGGATGAGACTTTTCAGCTGCTAACAAACATTATGCGTCCCTACCCAGGAAGAAGAACCGTGGTTTTAAGGCACGAGAAAAACATTTTCAACTCCAGATTATCTAGAGCCAGGGGAGTAATTGAAAGCGTTTTTGGCATTTTAAGCTCCAAATGGATAATATACCGTAAACCATTCATAGCAAGCAGGCTTACTGTTGTAAATATTATCAAAACCAAAGTTTGCTTGCATAATTGGTTATGTGACTATGTGCGAATACCAGTACAAACACAAATGGATTACGAAATTTGGACGAACGGGGTCCAATAATCCGGATGGAAACGCACATTCAATTCGAAACTAATTTGCTCTGTATTTCACATCTCACAGTGTATTACCGTGGCAAACGAAATGTTAAAATAAAATAAGTTTGCTAAAAATAAAAATTAGATACATTTGGTTCACTTTCTTTTCAGACTAATAGTACATATGTATATACATTTAATTCCGTTTTAAATTGACATATTTTGACTAATTTTCTCAGTTTTTAAATTTTTGACGATGTTTTTAAAACGCAATATGGGCTTCAAGCTGTTTTTCGTCTGACAAATCGTCTACATGTTTTGTCTGCTTTTGATTAATAGTGTTCTGATGTCCTTTCATTGTGCTTCTCAGCAATACGAGCGCTTTCTTATTTTTCACACCGGCTGATGATCATGACACGGCCGTCATTGAAGCGGTAAAATCATGATGCTCAAAATCCAGGTAATCAAATCGGGAGGTTCGATATCTTGATCGTTGATAGTCACTGCGGTTTCATCAAACAAACCCTGAAACACTGAACTCGAACTAGCCAAAATTACTTCAACTTCAACATTTAAGATTTTCGGGGAGCCCCCACTTCGGGACTCTTTTTGTTTAAGGGCCACACAGTAACTGATCTTCATATTACGCCATTTCGCTCTTCACTTTTTACCTTGAAAAAAGTGCATGAGATAATTTCATTACGATTAAAAATTATTTTATGTATTTTACGAACTGAAAAACTTACTTGATTAACCCATGGTGGATGTTATGCGCTCCCACACCATTTTTTTAACAGAATTAAATAGCCAGTCGTTCTTTCAGCAGGCCTATTAATTGGTTTTCCTTAGCGAACTCTAAATTATAAAAGGGACAGTTATTTTATTAGCACAGAAACAGCAAATTGCAAACTTTTTAATTAAACAAAAGTGTACAGTTTTGTTTCTGTCCCTTCGTTCAGTTAAAAAGTTAGAGATAAACCAACTTGATGAAAAAGATTCAGAATAATGAAAAGATTCAGAAAACTATTAAACATTTTAAAGCCACCTGCTCAAATTGAAAAATTATACCCACATAAAATTCGCTAAAGTAAGTGGATAAAGTCCACATATGAATAGTAAATTCAAGCACGTGTTTTGCTTTACAGATATAAAATTCGCTAAATCAAACCGACTAAATGGCAAAGAATATGATTGGGTTTTCTGAATTCGAAAATGTCTATTATCATAGCCATCTTCCATATATTATAGTCGTAAGGTAGAAATACAAGCCTTCCACAAGAGGAGAACATTTTCCTGTTTCCAATAAGAACCAATGTAAAATTGGTGCTTTTGATTCATAAGTTTATTAATGAAAATTTAACGTAATAAAAATTTTGTTAATTTGCATATTTAATTATGTTTCATAGGTATGGTTTTGAAATCATAGAAGAAAATATCTCTACATTTTAAAATAAATAGAAAAAAGAAAACCTTTCTATTTTCAACAACTACACACAAACCATTAAATATAGAACCATCTTTGTCTTTCCAATATAAAACAGTTAAAAGTGACAAAGAACACTTAAAACTAAAAACACGACAAAGACCAAAAATAAAACAATAGACATCCTTGTCGTATACACTCTAATCGTACCATGAGTTGTTTATTTTTCTCGTTTGAAAAGCTTTTGTAGTTTTGAATAAAATTATCGAAATTTAAATTATATTTTACGGATTAATTGATATATTCCAAGTGTTGTTTCCGCATATGTCTAAATATAATTATTAATCTACAAATGGGTGAAAAAAAATTGCCGAAAATAACGAGTTTTCATTCAGAAAATGAAAATTTAAAAAAGTCTTTTTTACACTGGTTCACGTGGAACATCGCAAAGTCTACACCTCTTATAGAAAGCACGTTTAAAAAATGGTGGAAGCATTAGGGCTCTTATATATACAGAGGGCTATCATGCTAAAGGTAAGCTTTTCCGTTCTTAATTTTAATTTATTATTTTAAGCGACTATAAAGTGAAGTACCCCGCCAAAGGAAAGTAAACTGCTCTCTGAGATTTCGACTCTTAAGGCACCAAAAACAAATACCATACCTAAGAAAAAAAAGAGCTAAACTTACGCAACTTTTAATGCAACTTGCTTTAAAATTTAATAGTTCTAAAATATTTTATTAATTCAGTCTTAACGGTTCTTCTACAACTTGCTTTACATTCAATATTGCACTAAAATTTAATGTAATTGCTATATTACAAATTAAATCGTTTTTAATGCAAGCTTTGTATTATTTTGTAAGACAGCCTTCCACTGGACCTATATGTAATGCAATTTACATTACATAAGTAATATTTTTTAAGTGTGAAGACTTATTAACAGTTTCACTCGATGTTTGATATTTCTTAGATAAAATAGTTTCCGACTTAAAAATTCTATCGAATATGACCTTGTTAGCAGTAAGAAAATCTTTCATAGACGGATTTTCCGCTTGAAATATTTCTGCTAACTTAGAAGTGCTATACGGCGTCAATTTCATTTTAGGCACATTATTTGTGGGCAGCCCAAAAACTTTATGGTTATAGCACGTTTAATAAAAATTCACTGTTATGAATTGTTGTTTTAAATTTTACGTCAACACGACTAAGTTACTCGATAGCCGTATTATTGAGTTCGGGCTCAGTGCATTTCAATTATAAAATGTTCTTCTACGTTTACTGCCCTTTTCGATATCTGATCCAAGAGTTTTTTGAATATATTGAAGAAACCACTTTAAAGCTTTTTCCTGCTTTGCTATCAGCATCGTTTCGTTTCCACTTTGACAAGATGTGGTATGAAATTGTTTGTGCCTAGTTTTATCGCGTTGCTTCTCGCGTCACTCACAAACTCTGCTCCACTTTGAGGAATCACTCTGGAATAGAACCCTAATATCTTTTAGACTAGCATAGTTTTTTTTTTAGTTTTATATAAATACTTCAAAAGTTCATCGATAAAGCAGGTATTAATAAATCAACATCAAAAATCCATCAATATATTTTATGACAGACATATAGTCAAAATAATAATGACATTCATATACGTGACCCTTTCATTCTGTAAGTCACAAACCGATATCATTTGCTTGACGGTTATATTTGTATATGTTTTATTATATTGAACAACCGTTTTCTTCTTTTTAGTTAGATTTTGTAATCATCAATCTCATACGAGTACCTTACATACGTATAGTATATGTTTATAAAAAATGATTATTATACATAACGTAATGGTCATATGGACAGACGTATTGTGCGTGCAATATTAATATTCTGAACATATTAAATTCCACTTGGTATGCGTTCTTATGGTTTTTATGACTTTTTAAAGTTCTCATATAACCATGTACGATCCCCAATATGCAATCGCATTTCGCGTGCTTCAATTCTGGTATTGCCTTTAAGGGTTAATATAATTTTTATTTGTTTGCTTTATTGTTATCAATATTTTATTATTTTATGAAGAGTGCAGTCTTATTATTTTATTTGCGGCAAACTTCTTCAATTCATATTAATATTTAACTTTATTTTTACTTTTTTTTTTTTTTTTTTTTTGTACATATATATTAACCGTTTAACCATAATAAAAATATAAGGTACATGTGATACATTTGAAAGATACGAACGTTTTTTTTTGTGTGTAATATTGTTACTTGCTGTTGCAAAAAAACTAAAAAATTTAATTTACAAAATAATCATCATGCGGCTGTGGTCGGTCAACATGATACTTTTGATGTTTCCACGGTGACTTCATAAAATATGTTTGTTCTGATCTGATTACCAACGGCGGTGTGCGAGTGTATAAATGCACTAGCAAAAACTACTTACTGTAAATGAATTAAAATAATAAAAATAACCATAAAAATAATTCTTATTTTTTTCTTAATAATTTCTTACGATTTATATGGCATTTTAATAATAATAAAATAAAATAATTTTTTTTTTGTTTTGTTTTATATAAAAATAATAATCGTAATAATAACGCGATCAGATTTTTAAAATTAAATTAAAATTTTTAAAAAAAATCCAAATATTTTGGTGTTGAAATCGACAAGAAGTTACTTGTTTGGATTTTTTAATTATTTGAGTTCTTTTTTTTTTATTAATTAATTACTGTATGCTTTGTTACGATTTTAACATCATATGTGTATAGCGTAAAACATATTCTTGAGAAAGTTATTTTGTTTATGTATACATATATTTTAGGAATTCATCTGGGATATTGGTTTTTTGGTGGGAATTCAATCAAGTCTATAATACATTAGTACAGGTACAGTGGAACGTGATGTGTGTAAAATCAATAAAAACCATTTTCCATCTCAAATTAAAATATTTTTATTTTCCTATTTTTATAGAAAAGTTTTGAACAATTTTTTTTTATCACCTCAATGGTTTTATGGAATTTTTTTTTTTCAAACTTAAATTAATTTAAAATGCAAAAGTTCGGAAAATATTATTTAATTAAAAGATTTTAAAAAAGTTTTATAAAAATATTTAAAATATTTTTATTTTTTTACAGGTTAAAATTGTAGAACTTTTTTCAGCTATACATATTTTATATAAAGGGGTGAATTTATTATGATTTTAATAACATTTTGTTAATAAAGCGGGCTTTACTATACTCGTAATAATATGTTAACATAAAATCAATAAAATAAACCATTGCGCACGGTTTTAAAATCCTTCAGATTAATTTTTATTTTTATTTTTATTTTTTTCATTTAATTTAACATAACCACTAAAAATTCTTTTGATTTTTTGTTTTTTTTTTTTTGTAATATCGAATATTAGAAGAATCAGCAACTTGTTATACATAGAGGTTTTAAAAACATAAAAAGGATAAACATTTATTTTTTTTTTCTTTGATACAAAGAACCGCGAGCAGCGGTGTATAAATAAAACGCACATAAACTCTTATAAGAAATTAAAAATAAAAATTGTTCAAAGTGTTTTTAATAAATTAACTTTAATTTTAGCTCATTTCAATAAAGTTAATTAGTATTAATGACGTGGTTGGTCTTTTACAGCAAAACCTAATTCATTTACATTAAATTTGGCTTCGTAGGGTGCTTTGTTGGTTTGGTAAACACGAAAAATTCAAAATTAGAATTGGTATACGTTTTAGTTGCCTTAAAACTTTTAAATTTAGTTAAATATCAACTTTACCGTCAAGTGAAATCTAGTATATTTCAAAAATCACCTTAATTTTAATTTTGAATTGCAGAGTCAAATCACAAGTCTGTTAAGTGGACTAATTGAGCAATTTGTTTCTGACTTAATTTACTAACTTAAATTAATCTATGGCTTCTTCCCATTGGCATCCCTTAGTGTCTGTTAAACTGAATTAAACCACATCTTTGTAGTGAATTTTAGTTCAGCACAATACTGTTTAGGCTGACAATCACACCAGCAGTGCTTTTTCCTGGATTTCATTTAAGATGAGGTTCACTTTAAGATCCCTATGGAGGTCATTGTTCCTGGCATAACAAGGTGCCTCAACGATGGTCCTTAATACCATATTGTTAAATCTTTGGTTGATATATACGTTGCTCTGTTCGGTACAACTCCAAAGCTGAATACCATAAGCCCAAATCGATTTCAATATTTGCTTATAAAGTAGAAGCTTGATGAAGAAGGGGTTCTTCCCATCAGCTAATACATTTTTCTGTATTGAAGTCTTAATTCTTCACTTTTCTTCTTGACGTGTGCTTTCCATAGTAGTTTAGCATCCAGGATCATGCCGAGACACTTAGCTGTGTTCGCATGCGGTATTATTTCCCGATTTATTGTATGTTTGTAAAGTTGATGTGAACTGATTTAGTTTCATTTAGTTTTATTCTCCACCTTTTTGTCTATTTATATATTTGAGTTATAGCAGATTGTAACTTATGTGTTGATCCTATGTTGCTTTTTATAACAGCTAAGATCGCCGTGTCAGTATATAGAAGGTATAAAACCGGCCCTAATACCCTGCCTAGTGGAACTCCTGAGTTGATTTTTTTCAATTCAGAAAAGGTATCATCTAACTTAATCCTGAAGAATCTATCTTTCAAGTAGGATTCCAGTATTTTAGCTAATTGCATTGGTAGAAGATTTCCTAACTTGTGGTTAAGTCCTTCATGCCACACTCTATCAAACGCTCGTGCAACGATTAGAAATACTGTTGAACAGTAGACGTGGCCCATAAGACGAGATTATGTGTGGTGGTTTCGCAAGGTGCATTGCATATCACTATGCAAATGCAGAGCTTTCCTTGGCAGTTCTTTTAAGATTTCTGCACTAATAAGTTCGAGCCAGGAGCTTTTTTCATATTCATATTAGCTGTTATCTCACGCATGCCTTCTTTTGGTGTTGTCGGTTGGATTTCTTTACTTTCTTGCACAGCTTGTTCAGTTATTATTTCGGCTTCCAACGTTTAATCTTCATGTTGCTGGCATATTTTTTCGAGGTATTCAGCAAATTCTCGAGCTTTGTCTTCTTTATTTCTAACCCATTTCTCACCTGCTATTCTTATTGTGGGATTCTGCATTTTCGGTCTTTTAATTCTTTTGCTTTGGTTTTAGTTAATTTTCTTAAACAGTTGCTGATTGATTCATCTTTCAATTCTTTGATCTCTCTTCTTAATTGTTGAGTAAGATGGTTGAAATGAGTTTTATCTTGCGGGGCCTTTGTTTGTTGCCATAATCTTCTCGCTGTTCTTTTTTCTGTTAAGAGTTCTCTAATTTCCATAGGGTAGTTGTTTCCCTTGATTTTCTTTTTAATTTCCGAGGTATTTTTCCAAGCTGATTGCTGTACATCGTTTACAACTTTGATAACTTCTTTGTCTAATTGCTCTTCGGTCTTTAATGGATCCATTAAGTTAATTTTTTCTTTTAGCGATAGTCTAAAGCATTCCCAGTTAGTGTGATTATTTACTGAATGATTAGAGTTTAACTTATGGCTTTCATCTACTTGTACATAATTTACAGATATGTTCTTAATTATCAAGAAATCAATCAGATCTGGAACTTTGTTTTGATCAGTTGGCCAGTAGGTTGGTTTTCCAGTTGAGACGAGAGGGCTTCACAACTGCATTTCCGTGCTCAATAAATGCAGGGCTACTGTTTGATTTAATTTCTCCAAAAGAAACTTTAAAAAAAAAATTTGTAACTTTCAAAACCCCATTCAAAAGTATTTACTTACCTTGAAATATCCTAAACATTACTTTTGCGGTTAACAAGATCGGTTTTCTTTTATTTTTTCTTTAATTTGTTAAGGGAATACCAATCGGCCGAGCACCACAAACATCTTCTCACTTATCTACACTAATTATATCACACCAAATGATACTTAGTGTTTCTGATTTCTCGACTTTTAAATTTCTCGAGAATGAAAACGAGAAATATATTTCTTAGGATTCTTCGGTTATAACGTCAAATTAAAAACCAACGTATCGTTACACTAATTTTTGAACTATGAATATTAAATGAAACTATTTTTTTTAATTGTAAATAATAAATTTAATAATTTAATTCAAACTTAAATCTTTAAAATTATACCAGTTTAGAACATTTTGTTTTGAGGTACAATATCCTGACAATGCGGATGAACTTGAAACTCTTTTGACATTTGCAAAATTGATAATTTCAACTGCTCTTGCAATGACAACGTATGATTTTTAGAATAGTCCGAATTTCCTAAACTTTCGGAGCTATCGATAAACTCTTCCTCATTCGCTCCGTTCAGTTGAGTTAACAAATTCCGTGGTAATTTTAAAATTTCAGATTTAGAAGATGTACTGAAACAACATCTTTTCCTCGAATTGAAAATGAGTGTGGATTATTCAGATACTTCATTAGAGATACAAATACTTCATTTCGCCGTTTTGAAAGTTCAGTTTTTAATGAAAGCACCAATTCTTTACTCAACTCAGTATTTTGTTTTCAAGACTATTAAATACAAACTTAAGAGCCCCTTACGCCGTTAACAAAGTGGCATCTTCCCTACTGAGGCTTTTTACAGTAATAGATAGAGGTTGGAGAATGCCTAGTAATAAATTTTCGGTTTTGATGTGTTCTATTTTATCATTTTCTCTAACTTTAAATCACTCAATGCCTTCTTGATTGGTTTCTTAAGTCGTATAAATCGTTCAAGCAAAGATTCTAACGAGCTCCACCTGGTTTTACAGTCCGCAATTAACTTTAATTGTTTTTTTTCGACTCCGACGACGTATGTTTGAAGGATGTTTTTCCGTACGGGAGAGTTTCGAAAAATGTTTACAGTTTCCTAATTTGAGTGATTGGAGCTGAAATTGTTGGTCATAATAAATTATTTAAAATTTCGACGGTATCTAGTTCTGAGTTTCTCCATGTTAATGACATATTCGTTTTTGTTAATATATAAGACTTTAATAACAGCCAAATGAGTTCCATGATTGTAACACAGTGGTTGGTGGGAAGGAGACGACCTACCAAATTTTTGCATCACAGCAGCCCCATCCGACATAACGCTAATAATATCATTTTTCATTTCAATTCGAAATGATTTTAGTTTGTCGTTGACTAAATTTAAAATCCGCCGAACAACTCGACACTCGTCCATTCGTCCAGGGATATGCTAAACTTTTTGTTGCTGCTTTTTAGAAAATTAATTTTATTTAGTAACTCAAGTTTTTTAGTTTCAGAAAATTTAATGACTAGTTCCTTTACATCTGAAGGGTTTTCGGAAAATAGTTAAATCCCTTAGCGATCATACTTTGTCGAATAAAGTTACTTTTTGTAATTCTGTGGAAAGAAAACCCATCAACAGCAACTAATTGAGCAATTACTTCACTCATCGACGGAGACTGCCTTGACACGGATTTATCGATTTTTTGAATATCAATATTGATTTGAACACATCTCTTATGCTCGGGACTACTTCTTCCACTGGTACTCGGCTCTGGCTCTTTTCTTTTCAAAGAATGTATGGCATTCAAATGTCTATGAAGACCAGTGGTTGCAGTTCCTTTACATAATATGGTTTTACCACGAATATTGCAGTTTGATGCATATTTATTGTTTTTGGTAAAATGTTGCCAAACATCATCGTTTGGTCGTAAATGGTGAAAGTTTTAAAAATAATTTTAAAAAGCAGCTCGAGAAATTCTCGAGAAATATTTCTCGAGAAGAAACACTAAATTGATACTAAACGCACAATGAATTTAAAAGCCGATATAATTTTTAAAAATAATTCACTTTTACATCAATTATTCGAAGTGTTAAAGAAAATTACAACAACTGCCAATTTGTATTTTAATGAATTCGCTAACCCATTGATTTGTTGTAAATTTTCCGAAACAAAAAATTTTCGTTGATTTCTGTAAGGGTTTGAAAAGTTGTATTAATGATTCGCTGGCTCCTCCATAAGCCCGACTAAGGGATAAGAAAGAAATGGGAATGCTATATAAGACAAAAAGGGAAGGTAGCCAATTTACTCACTTCGCCATGACATCTCTAATGGCTGCCAAAGTTTCTTGATTATGGCACTTTAACAAATTTTAATGAATATGGTTTATGCAACCTCATAGCTTAATATAGTTTTTCCATAAATTAGTTTTCACTGATTTATAATAGTTCAGCAGTTAGTTACGACACTTAGGTAAAGTTTTTATTTAATAGTTGGTACTAGAAAAAAGAAAAGGGAAGAAAGAGTGATTTCCCACATGTTTTATTTGAAAAATTTGAGTTTTTCCTCGTTTCTAATTCCTTTATAAAAGCTTTGTTTATTAGATTATGGTACGAAAATAATTCGTTGCAGAATGGACAGCCAAAATATTATCAAGTATCTAAGTTAGTAACAATATACACAGTCAAGCTTTGTTAGGCAATATCGTTATATGGATCGCACATTTACATGTGATAAATTACTCGCATAATTTAGTTATGAAAATTTTTAATTTAGAAGGAGTTCTAAGCTTAGTATGGTTTGTCTGGCTTAATTTAAATTTTAATCCATAGCCCTTTATTAAACCACAGTAACGAAAAATTACATAACACGCATAAGTCAATAAGGATTCGGATGATTTAAATCTGTTGCTCTACCAATTGTGAGTAATGATTGGTCCTGCTACTATGCTTAGTAAATGGTTTAGACGCTATTGCTATAATTACGGTGGACAACTAATGGAAATTTAAGAACTTGAAACTACTAAAGTAAACTAAGATTAAGAGTCCTTAGTAGATACTCCTTTTTGTTTGCTGCAACACTAAAAACTTCGATTTGGTATAGTATTGTGTTTTGCCAAAATTAGATGGTATCTAACGACAAAGATTTGAAATCAATTAGATGTCAATTCGAGTTGAACTAGTTTCCATTTAACGAATATTTAATTAATTGTAACAAAAAGTTATCCGAAACTACAAGAACTACCGAATTCTAAAATTGTTTTACCCGTAAAAAGTAATTTTTAAATTATTAATTTCCAAATATTCCAAATTTTACTAACTATTTTCTTCCTCTATTCGAATTTTTAATTTTTAAATCAAATTCTTATTTTCAAATTTAAGTAGTAAATCATAGTATTAAAGTTAGCCGAAAGATATAAAATGTCGGTAATGCAGATAGTGTCTTGGCTATATCAGCCGAAAGTTACCAGCCGACATATTTCAGCCGAAACATATATTTTAAATAAAATGAAAAATTAACAAAACAATCTAGAAACTGGTATTTTCATTAAGTGAATTTACGGCTGAAAAAAGGCTCATTTTGGTTTGTCACTGTTTACCATAGGAATTATACTTAAAATTTCATCAGAAAAGCTAAATATAAAATTAAAAAATTTGTATAAATTCAACCTTTAAAGTGTGATGTCTGGAAATTAATTAAATTAATAAGCCTTACCAACAATTATCCCTTGAAAAATTATCAGGGCAAGTTTCATGTGGGGAGCTCGGGAAAATTCGTTTGAATGAAAAGCCCATATAAAACTAAAAAATTTGTATAAATTCAACCTTTAAAGTGTCATGTCTGGAAATTATTTCAATTAGTGTGCCTTACCAACAATTATCGCTTGAAAAATTATCAGGGCAAGTTTCTTGTGGGGAGCTCGGGAAAATTCGTTTGAATGAAAAGCCCATATAAAACTAAAAAATTTGTATAAATTCAATCTTTAAAGTGTCATGTCTGGAAAGTATTTGTAGTCTTGTTTAAAGTGTCATGTCTGGAAAGTAGCGTTTCTGATGAAATTTTAAGTATAATTCCTATGACAGTGACAAACCAAAATGAGCCTTTTCTCAGCCGTAAATTCACTTTATGAAAATTCTAGTTTCTAGGTTGTTTTGTTATTTTTTCATTTTTTTAAAAATATGTTTCAGCTGATATAGCCAAGACACTATCTGCATTACCGACATTTTATATCTTTCGGCTGAAAACTTTCGGCTAACTTTAACAAGGTTAGTAAATCGATCTTTGAGTAACAAATTTCTAATAACAATTTTAATAATTGGATAGGTTTTGGTTCTATACTTTTATTCAAATATTGAAAATTCTTAAATAGAATTTTGTAGATCTGGTCATTTTGATGTTTAATTTTATTTTTCAAATTTTGTTGAAATATCCCAACGGAATTTTTGCACCTCAAAACGGAACTTCATTACTCTTATTTTCCCTCATTATTCAATCAATATTCGCACATTATTCACCCTTTATTCCCTGATTATTGAATTGATTCTTTTTTACTAAATATCACGGATTATTTACTTACTATTCACTGATTATTCACTAATAATTTAAGTATTATTCAGTTTCCATTGTGTCATTCAATATTCTGTCGTTGTTCATTATTTTTGTCAGTGATTAATAATTATTTCTTTCATTATTCACTTACTATTCGCACATTAATCACTTAGTAGTTTCTCATTATTCACTCAATAATCATTAATACGAATAAAGGAAAAAGTTTTTCAGTGTATAAGGAATGAATAGACAGTGAATAATAAATAGCTGATTAATGAGTGACTAACCAGGGAATTATAAAAGAATAATGAGTAAAATAGAGTGTTAAAAGGCCAGTTAGTAATAAATGAATAATGACTGACCGCTCTCTCAGCTCACTGAGTCTGCACAAAAAGTTGAAATTATTATTGTATATAATTTCAACATTTAGCTAGCCAACTCAGTGTTAAGAAATGTGTAAAAGAGGCGGTGACAATTATATAGGAATTTGTGTATTAATGTAATTCGCTAATACTTACACAGTACTTTCTGTATAGCAAGTAACTTGCGGTGCGTATAAGTTCAGTTGTCATCATTTGTTCGAAACTGGATTAATTATCTTATTATTTTCAGAATATTAACTTCAAGTTAAGTAAAAAATTAAATAATGATTCTTGGAATCTAGCCTCAAAATGGGTGTTAAAAGACTGTTCGTAAAAAGTAATATTCTTCTTCGAGCTAAACCCATTAAAATGGGATTAGGACTGATAGCGTACTAGAGATTACATGAATTAATTAAAATTAAAATTAAAATTCCTTAATTAGCTATCCAAACCATTATCTTTAACTTTCTTAGTTTTTCAATTATGACCGGACTAGGGTACAGACCTTCCATTAGACCGAAACTAAAGACGAATTCTACGTCAAAACCTCTTCATTTCCTGAAATTAAATAACAAAAGTTACTTAGTTACAATTAGACAATAACGTATTAAAATTTATTTAGGGACTGAGTTGAAAATATAAACAACGGAAAAAATGCTTACAAATTTCTTCTAAAAATTGAAGATCTTGACTGTGGCGGGACCTTTATTTTTCGTCCCATCACGTTTAGTAGCATCTTTATTCAAATAATAATCAAAGCTTTTCGAAGACCGTGTGACAATAATAATCAAGTGAATAATCAAAGTTTTGTGATTTGTTCCTACTCGTGGCATGGTAGTCTTTTAACAGAATAAATTTGAAATTTTGAAATCTAATTTAAAAATGTTAAACCATTTCACAATATGGAAAACACCAAGAGCTCATTCTAATGTAATAAATGTAAAAATTTGTCTTCAGTATAAGTCTACCCTTTCGTTAAACGTTGTATGAATTTAAATTCATAAAGTTTTATCAAACTTTTTTGTTCCCCGAAACGCGTAAACTTTTCAACCGTAATTTTTATATGACAAATATAAACTCACATATTCAGTACCTACAAATGGGGTAATATCAACATATTTTTTTTTGTTATAAGTACTTAATACAAATACCGGGTTCTTATATCTTTCAATATTTATCTTTCATATGATATCATATGTCATACATACGAGTATACGCAGACAGTTTAGAGAGAGATACATAAAATATTGATAAATCTTATAAAATTGACAACACTCACGTAATATTTTCCGAATTTTTGATTGATTTTTATTCAATGTGGGTTAAATATTATTTCGGGTACATAATATGTACTATATAGCATATATATACAATTGGATTACTTAAGTGCGCTGCTATATTTGTTTGTGGTAAATAAATACACATGAGATTTTAGTGATAATGGATTAATAACTCAGATGATGACAACAATGCATTGGTCTCGCTGTATATATTATCGATATATCTAGCGAAAGAACCATAAAAATTCCAAATTCTTAAAAGAATTTTTTGTTTGCGCTGCGCTCTCGTCACAAAATCCATGATAATGAGTGTATATGCGCGAGTGTATCCCTTACAAAATTTATACGAATGGAATTATTATTATTTAAACACTTTTATTACATGGTTTTTAGTATTTATGCTTCTTAAAGTACATTTTTGATGTGCAAAAAAAAATTAAATACAAGTTGGTTGTATTACAACTAAATATTACGTGAGGTGAATTCAATTTTATATATTGTATGTTATTTTTTGGCGTAATATGTTTGCTCGTAGCATGATAGGAAATTCTTTTTTTTTTCAAATCAAGAATTTAAAAAATATTACATTTTAACATTCTCATGAATAAGTGAATAATTAGGAAAACTATATTTACGAGTGCGCACTACAGTATGTCATTATGGTATTGGAACGTAAGAAGAAATATTTACAAAATTCGCTCATATACAAGAGTACAGATATATACCTGAGATGAACATAAATTTTATCTTTATACCATTATGGATATTGAATATTATATTGATATAAATTTCATAATAACTCAATTGGTAATAACTCTATATTTTATTGACCAAAAATATGAAAGAAATCAACCCTCACAACAGATTTCTTATTACATAAATATTTCGAGATTTCTTAAGGGATTTTGAAGATTATATAAATAAAAAATATCCACATATATGTACAATATGAAATTGATATTTTATTTATTTTGTTGAGTGTATACGCGATATTGTGTGGTTTTGAAGTAAACTGCAAATATACAACCGCGCTACAACGCAAAAAAAAAAAAAAAATCTTTTGATATTTTTGTATCCAACATATCCTTTTTAATAAAATATCCTTGTTTTTTTCTATCCTATGATGTACATATAAAAATAAAATGTTTTTTTTTTAAAATCATTCAACCAAAACCATTAAGCGATTCCTTTTTAACATTTTATAGTGCGGCGTTCACCATACATGGCGATCAATTCTTGATTGCTCAATTTAATTTTATTTTTATTGATAAAAATTATATATTTATGTGTATTTATATATGAAAGGATATTAAGGATGCAGATATTGATAAGGAACGAACAAAAAAAAAAATTGATGATTGATTATAGGTAAATATAAATTAAGGGCTGAATCACCTTACTTACAATATAAGTCCATTTAGATTTTAGATCGAACAATAAATTTTCATATTCCCTTTCCATGTGCATATACTAGTCCTGCCGTAAATTTTTATCAAAATTCTGTAATCATTTTTATGTATCGTAAATAAAAATATATATTTTTGATGTCAATATTTCTCACATGAAACATAAATTGAAAATACATGATGGGTAATAAGGATCCAGAGTTTTTCCTCCTAACATTTTTCTTTTCGTACATCTTCAATGTATGTATATCGTTTCGATTTCATATGATTGCAAGGGAGGAGAGAACGAAACTTTTTTTTTTTAACTAAAATACTGGACTTAAAGGATGTATGTGAATATTTTGCCTCCTATATCGTTGATGTTTAGACTAAAAGCTCGCATTGAGATATGATTCTACTATACATTTGAAAAAAAGTTTCGTTCAAATTTTTAACTCATTCATTGGCCAAAGATCAACAACTTTAATACTTTAACAAAAAAACAATTTTCCAAAAGGATTTTCATTTTATTCTTATCATCAATATATATTTTATGAAGTAATATAGAAATTTATGAATCAATTCATATATGTATATATAAAAGATGTATACTCGTTTCATTACTGTAATGCTGTGTACATACAGAGATCTTGAGGGTAATGATAGACAATAAAATAAATTTAATAGAAAATTAAGTAGACAGAATTCGGTTAATTACCTCATACAATTTATACAAAACAAAGGCATATAAATTTACCTCATACGCATAAGGTAATTATTCCTCTATCTGTGCTAATGTTAGCTATATATATACATACATTTCGTCTATAATTTGATTTTAATGAGATTCACCGGAACAATTTATTTGAGTAAAATTATTTGAGGTTTTGATAGTCCATGATTAATCGATATATGTATACACGTATACAGACCAAGTTCATACCTTTCAACTATGTGAATACATTAGAAATTTATGCAAAAATACTTTCCAACACATAAAATTATAGTCATGCTTCATAAATGTCGCGGCATACATAAATATACATACACTTAAAATTAAACAAAAAAATCAAATTCGCGTCATGTCACGTCAAATTTTCACCGGACAATTTTTTGTTTTTATTTTTTACATTTTATATAAATAAATAAAAAAAAAAATTAAAACATAAAATATCAATTTTGAATTTTAATTTAATAATCATGTTATAGTAGAAAAAAATTAACATTTTAGAGATGGTTCGTTGGATAGACCGCGATCGAGTACATACATGAATGTCTTTCTTATTCATTATTATTTGTAAAAAAAATAAAAACACTTACGAGATGGATGGGAAAATTATGCTTTTTATAGCGGCCTGTTGTGTGTCTATATGGTACACAACAATGTAAATAATAAAATACTACAATATATTGAATGGGTCAGTGATTTTGTCGTTATACTAATAAAATTGCATTTTGCGCACGTAATTTTATTAAGTGTTTTACTTGTCTTACACATATTCGTAATGGTGTGTAGGAGAGAAATTATCGGTCACAAAATTTAAGTAATTTGTCGCTATAACTATGTTATAAACTGTGTGAATGAATTAATTATATTTAACGTGCCGCTTATGCAGCAATTTTAAAAGCACTACGTGTAATAAAAGCTTCTGACTAAGGTATAAAAATCAATAAACTCGTTTGAGGACTCATGTGCATATGCATCCCATAATCATGAAACACACAACAAAAGAAATAGAGACTGTATATGTTTTATAGCTTACCCTACAGTAATACCAACTAAAATAAAAACAAAACAAAAATCGTTATTTTATATTTTTATCTAAAACTAGCAGACATGGATTATTGGGAATTTAGAATATAATCCTCTTCAATATTTTCGATTTTATTCTGTTAATTTGATTTTCAGTTCGAACTGCTTCAATCTCTATTATATATATATCGATGTCTAACCTTTTGTTTTCCTATTCTTTCTCATCTTAGTCTTAGTGTTTGGTTTATTAAAGATATTAAAACATTTTTATTTGTTATTTTTACTTTTTATTATATTTGTATTGCAATTATTGTTGTTCGTATTTAGCACTGTACAGCAAAACAGCATAAGATAGGTAACAATGAAAAAATAAATTAAAACTTAAGTGTTTTTGGTGTTAGAGGTTTGTGTTGTTTTTAAGTAATAAATCTAATACAAACTTTAAACAAAAACAAAAAAACAATTTAACATGAAAAATGTTGTGTGATGTATAAAGATAAATTATTACATTAAGTAATAATAATTTTTCATCATTTTACCGTTATATTCTATATAATATACGATATAGAGGTGATGAGTATTTTACAATTGTCTAAGTAATATGTACGAACTATATAATTATTTTGTACACAATGCATAAATATGTAAGACAAGTAAAATACTTGAATGAAAAGAATTTATATTAATAAAACGACAAAATCACTGACCCATTCAATATTATATCTAATTTTAATAAAAACAAGTGTTTTGTTGTATACCATGATAATTGTTACAGCTATTAAGAGTTTCCCGCATCCAAATCTTATCCTGCAGGTATCATTAAAACTGCCTTGACTCGTGAAAACCGAGACCAGAATTCTTAAACACCATTGAGTTTAGCTACTGACTATTTGAAACTAAACCATTTTCCAGGCACCATACTTCTCCACAATAAGCAGAGCGGTCTGTGTTTACCTGAAATTATTAAAATTTGGTCATCAAGATATGATTCATAATGACTATTTTTGATCCACTATGGATAATACGACAACAAAGAAAATTGAATAACCTAGCCATTTTATCCATTGAAAGTCAAAGGCGTCAAGGAAGGTTCTCATTTAAGTTCAGTATACTGTTCGAGCTAAACCTCGGTATGCAGCTCGAGCTAAGATGAATTATCCATACAAATTAGATATAAAATTTAACTTCACTGTTTTCTGCACCAAATTAAATACATGGAACATTAATTCGATACTAAAGTTTGACATTTATGTTTATAATTTAAATTTCAAGAGTGATTTGTTGATTTAAAAGGTGCCGCGAATATAATTTTTTTTTTAATGGTTTATGTATATTTTGCCTTTTTAATACTCAAACAACAAACGAAAAAAATAATTCGTCTGGATCTGGTCGAAACATTAAAAACCAAAAAAATGACTTATCTGTTTACTGAAAAAACCGGAACAAAAACAGAAAACTTAAAAAAAAAACAATTTGAACCAAAGTTTAACAGTTTACATCCACATAAAATAGTTTTGTGTACTAATTTTTTACTCATGTGGCTGGTTATTGTAGTTGAAAATCGTAATTTTTACGTTTTACTCAGTTGTACTGCCCCCATTTAACAAAAACTTGCGGCATCTCAAAATCAACCAATCACAATTGAAACTGAAATTTATTCTAAATGTCAAAATATAGCATCCTTTTCAGTGATGGATTAAAGAAAATCTGGCCCCTAGGTACACTTCCATTTCCTGGCTCCCTCGAAACAATAGAAAAATCCGGGTTCTACGCAAGTTTTGTTTACGGATTCAAAATTTGGTTATCGTACAAGAAGCGTGAAAAATAGCGCAAAACGTTCTCTGCATTGTTGACTACGTAGTCGCATGTCTCCGTTATTAACTGATTTTTCGCACTACAACTTTTAACCCTTGTGTATACAGCCAAACAAATCTACGTTGTTCTATAACTGGCTGCCCTGGTAGCCATATATTAATTCTCTGGTTTTTAATGAAAATCTTTGAATTTTATTTGCGTCAGTTGAGGGCTCCTTTATTTTTGTTGTTGCTTTAACCCATTTTACAAACAAAAAGAGAACAAAGACTGTGACTTCTTACTTCTCTCTTCAACATTATTAATGTCGCGTGCATTGCCGAGTAGAAGATGTTTGCGACAAACAACAGTAGTAAAATATATATATATATATACATGCGAATGCGTTCCCGGCAAAGCCACTACAATTACCATCATCGGAAGAGGGCTACGCGGAAACAGGAAGTGCTTGTAAAAAATCAGTTTGCGCTAAACACACACAATGATGATTGTAATGTGCCTAAAGGGCATTTATTTCCGGTTTCACAAAAAAGGAGTTAAATAATATTTCATCTCTTTCTTTTTTATGAAATTGCTATTTATTTCACAATACAAATTCAACGCAATGCCCAATGTCTTCCAGCTAAATATTTAGCTGAAAGCTAAATATTTCTGTGTAAAAAATAGAATCAACTTGTATTGAATTTGTATTATGAAACTAAACGCAATTTCATAAAAGAAGAAAGGGAAGGAAATATTATTTAACTTGAGATTGCCTAATAAGTAAATTTTTGAATCAACGTGAAATATTTTTATTATTTTTGTATAATTGGCTCTTATTAAATTTAAATTTATTTTATTTTTGTTTGTCTTATGATTGACGAAATCAAATTTTTATGCAATACAATTTTTTTTTACAAAACCACTATTACATGAAGTATTTCTTCTCTTGGCTACCCGGGTAACCACTTATAGCACAAGGGCAAATCCAGCTCCTGTTTAAAAATCGCCTAAAATTAGTCATTTTTAGGATGGCGACGGGAACCCAGTAACTCAAAAGAACAGAACATTTTTGTTTCATTGATGCTCTTGAAAAATTCACAATATCTCGGGATCTACAAAAATTATAAAATTACTGTGTTCTACTGTTTTGTAGTCAAAACCTTCTCTATACTTTCTCAGGACCAGCCACAATATACACAAAAAATCGACATCGGGAGCTATTTAGTAATAAAGCATGACCAGTTAAAAGATCTACTGATGAAGTAATTTTTGCTTAAGTAGTAAGGCAGATTCGCCTTCGAGCTTTCCGGACTGCAATGAAAACTTTCACATAAATATAGATGCGGTTCTCTAGTAAGCGTTGCAAATTGGAATAACTGCGATTATCAGCACACGAATCAGCTTTGTGAAATGACAGTGATATCTTTTCAATTTGTATCAAAATGAACGATTCCATTTATTTTATCAGTGCTTTTCAACCCAAAAAATTAAATTTCTTCTACCCGGTCCTCATGATGGAGAATACTAGCCTTTTACTCTCTCTGGGGTTTGTGAAAAAATCAGCACCTAACCTAACTTCTTAATTTGAATAATTTTAAGTTAGGCATGTACCTAGTTGGCCCAGGCGTAAATTCGCCCCTGGTCCTATTCGTGCTCCATGCATTAATTTGCTGTGGAAACACTGGTGACTTATAATTTTTTAGCAATCTTGTGAAGCTGTTTACCAATCGGCGATCAGCGAAATCGTGAGTGTTTTCATTTAATTTTCAGCTATCAAAATTTTATGTCAAATTTATGGGAAATCTTACACGATTGAACCTAGCCTATATATTGCACATTATGCGACTAGAACTTGCCGTATCGCACTACAAAAAACACAAACGTCCACATATCTTTGTTGGCTCTCAAGGTTATAATATGGCAATGGCATTGTCATGCAAACATATTTTTATAATTAGGAAGCCTGAATCGAAAGTTTAATTGTTTATTGTCCTACCTTGCCATATTATGCTTCAAAAAATTGATACTTCCTTAAACGTTTTTATTGAAGTTGTTGTTTGTTAGTGGCCATTTACCAACAAATTCTTAACCAATTCTTAAAACGCAGTGATACGTCTAATAACCAATCGCATAAATCTTTTATTATTAAGTTAAAATATTTTATGTTTTTTGTAAATAATTTATTTCCTTATTGTTAAATATATAATTTTTATAAAAATTATATCGATTTCGATACAAATTGTATGATCGTCAGTAACTTATACTAAAATAAATATCCATTTTCTTCTGCTTTTATAGCCTGAAAAACATTTTCACAATTTGGCTACGTTGACATTCTAATAAATTCGAAACTGTGTGGCTTACTGTAAATTTTGTAATATAAGGTCGTAAATTTTATTTGCCAAAGTGTTAATTTTGCTGTTTAATAAATTTGGGTTGTTCCTGTTTTTATAAATTTCGAATTCCTCCTTTCGGTCTAAATTATCAATTTTCTTCATTTTGTTTAAGACTACCAAATTTTGATTAAAATTGCCATAATTATGTAAAGTGCCATTTATATGCATAGCAAAATTTGAGTTACAATTAATTTTCCCAATTTCCCGAACATGTTCTCAAAAACGAATTTCGAATGATCTGCCGGTTTGTCCTAAATAAAATGAAGGACAATCCGAACAAATTAATTTGTAAACACCAGTTTCTAAAATGTTTGAATTTGGAGGTTTTAAAAATTGTCCTAATTTGTGATTTGTTTTGTACGATATTTTATATCCATAATTCCGAAAAATTTGATTAATATATTTGCTAGAATTTTGGTTGTATTCCACACTTATACATTTTTGGTTGCTGGTATCATCATCATTAAAAATGAGTGTGGTTTCATGTCGGTACCGCATTTTCCTTATAAACGTTTCATTCTTTGATTCAATCTTCGTTATTTTGTATCCGTTTTTTTGGGCAATATATTTAATTGTGTTGAACTCTTCTTCATAATCTTCATTTGACATAGGTATGGTGTTTAATCTACAAATTAAATGATGATATGCTGCCATTTTGTGTTGCCATGGATGGTTAGATCGAATATCAATGGTTTGGTCCGTTTGGGTTGGTTTACGATAAATTTTGAAAGCATGTTTTTGATTTTGATTTTTTATGTTTAAATCTAAAAAATTAATATTTGCATTTTATTCCATTTCTAAAGTAAACTGAATTTTTGGATGGTATTTTAATTATTAATGGTAAAATTTATGCGGCTGCTGAATTTAAATTTTCAAGCAAGCAATAAATATAATTAAAAAAATTTTTAAGAATTTTAACTCATCAAATTGATTTGGTACTTTAGAAAAACAAATTCTAATTATATTTTGTCCTAATATCCTAATTTGTAATGAACATTTTCTTCAAAAATAACCAAAAGTTTGGCTCTAATACAAAAATGTTCCTCATTTTATTTAAAACGGTTGCTCAGACCCAGCACTGTTGTTATTGAAGACATTACTAATCTAGATTAATCTAAACTTTTCGGTTAATTGACCCGATTTTGCTTGCTGCAAAATCTTTACTTCAGTAACCAGGACAATAATTAGGAATTGCAGCCAAAACAGGTCATTCTGGTGGATTAAAATTCAGAAAATAAATTCAGGCTGTTCAGGATGCTTAAGCCGAAACGTTAACTTGTTTATTCTAATTTGATAATCAATCGTCGATAAATTAAAATTGAAAGAAATATTTGTGTCATTTATTAAAAAAATCCTGCAAACGTGATTACTGCTTGAGACTGCCGCTTTTATAAAAATTCCTGCATTTCGCCTGCTTTTGGATTTTTTTAAGTTGCGCACATCGGCACCAAACGGCACATCGATTGAATTATTGACTTAACCCATTTCAATAAAATTGTTTGAAAAAATCAATATTCCAGTTTCACCTGCGGCCAATTAATATAACTGCGTTTCCAACAAAACGTAATGCTTACATAATTGGTCCCTGGATTGGTCGCGGATTTGGTGGTTTGTCAATAAATATTTCTCCAAATCTAGTAGGCGTTATGGTTATTTAACAGATCCTATTTAAGCTTGAACTTAAGACACTTTGAGATTTTGGCATCTCCAGGTTTGAGTTGGTTGGCGTCTCATTCTCATCGTTTATTTGAAATTATCAAAATATTTTAGAGATTACTCGACTTTACCCAGTTCTTTTTTTTTCTCGAGAAAGTAGCTTTTCAGATTATTGTTGTATTCTAAGTTTATTCGAAAGTTCTGGGAATATTCGAATTTTTTTGAGATTATTACAAAATTCTAAATTGCGCGATGTTACAGAATTAGTAGACTTTTCGTTGAATCGTATTAGTGCTTGGCACTCGAAGGGATAAGATTCTCGAAATTCGAGGTTTTTCGATTTATCAAGACTTTCGGAATTAAACAGCGTTAGCTAGTTGCTTGGCATCGAAGTTATTTATTCTAAATTGTCGATATTATTTAAAATTCTAGAGATTATTTGAAGTTTTCCGACGCCTCTATAATATTTTTCAGATTACCAACTCAAGGCTCTTGGTGATTTGTGGATTTTTCAAATTATACTGAGTTTTTTCGAGTATTTCGGGATTATTCGCGATTCTCGTATTTCTCGAAATTTGCAGGGTGAAACCCCTGCGTTTGCTGCCTCTTGTTATTTTGTCTAGGGATTTATCGAGACTTTTGATATTGAGCTATTTGAGATTTGCATAAACACTACAAAAAGGTTTTTTGGCGATGAAGCCAATTAAGTTGCCTGCTTAATTTGCTCCAACTAAAGAGCGAATATAGATTTTTGCTTAGTATGATGCGTAGTATGATGTAAGAAAACAGAGCGAACAATTTATGTTGCCTAAAAGTTGATGGGTATAATAGAATGTGACATTTAAAGAAGGGTAACACAATGCTGATTGTATGGTTCGCTCAAATAGGTGATGGTGGAAGTAAACAAAAATATTTTCTGCTTACTCTCGTTATGTTTATGAAAATGTCTAAAAAACTTTAGCTAATTTATCTTGGTTATCTATTGCTTTGTCAAAAAAAATTTTTTTTTAAGTACATGTATTACGACAGATTTTTTTATATCGGCATTTTTATCAGTTACATTTTTAGTTGGAGTTATGAAACTACATCTGATAATTAAATATAATAATCTCAGTGATATTGTGTAGGCCAATGCAACCACTTATGCCCCGGATGACATTTTCGTTACTACACATTATTCCTTCAGAGTATACTTATTGGTAGCTATACTCAAAATGATTTTACAAACATAAATCAATCTTATTTCACTAACTTTCCAAATTGGCATAGCTGAAAAGATTGTCATACCAACTGTAAAAGTTATTTTTTATTTAAAATTGGACAGAGAGAATGGACATCAGTTTTTGTACCATAAAATTTTCAACATTTTGTTACCTACATCAGTGGCTTCATTCAATTCACTTTTTTGAGTGATTTTTGAATTTCAGACAAAGATGTAGGCAAATAAGTAAAGATTCCTAATAAATCAATCGATAATCCTTTTCAAATTTTTAGAAAAATAAAGACACACTAACAGTCCAAAACACCTTAGAGTACCATCTTTAAGATTATTAGGGTATTCTGGAATAAAACTATCAAGTTGAAGCAGTCAGAACCCATCTGGCGGCTGTACAACCGGCTTTGGTTTGAATAACTATATGCCTCTAGGCATTGAGTTCAAATTCATGAAAGTATGCCTTTCTTTAGTCGATGAAAATATTCCTAAATTCCTCTATTCCTAAAGTCTCATCCCGTTTACGAATTTTACAGACAATTTCTAAACAAAAAAAAAATCCGGCGTGAAAACAAATTTGAATGTTACATAATCCAAACCTTGCATAAAATCTCACGCCTGCAAAATATACAAAATCAACTTTCATTAAGCGAATATATAAAAAAAAAAATCGCGTGTTAACACTAAATATTTTATGTGATTTAACCGAAAAGAATTTAATAAATAATTTTTATTTATTTTTTATAAACGAAATGTGTTATAATGCGATTAATATTTATTAGTTAATTTCATATTCTGGTTATTTACATTTGTGCGAGTACAGAAAGAATGTAACTTTTTTTTAATGGTTATTATCACATGAAATGTACTAATAAAGTCTGGTTGTTGTTGTTGTTGTAGAACATATTTCATAAATAAAACACTCGTGCTCAGGTTGGTTTACCAACACTGAAGAAACACAACTAATTACACCTTTCTTCACCTAACATGTCATTAATATCGTGCACTATCTTTCAGTCATATATTCATTCATAAAAATTATTACCTAATGGATGTTTGAGTTCATATATCTAGATATATGAATTTATCCCAAAGTGTAATTCATATACCTACTGTCAAAACACATGATATGATAAAATCTTATTAAATAAAATTTAAATTAAATATCAAATTTCCTGCGTACGCGATAAAAATCTCTTGGCTTTCAAAAACCCATCAACTTATGAATGAAAATGCTTGTAAATATTGGTATTGTTTATGTTTCATATATTTTGTGACTGACTGTATACACGGTGTATAATTAAAATAGTGTTGTTGATGATAGACCTCATGATATCAAAACACAGAAATAAACGAATATGTGTGAACATTAATGTTTGTTAAGGTAATTTTTTGGATAAAATTTATCGTTAATTTCAATCTCATCTGGGTTTTTATCCGAACTTTTTTTTTTTTGTTTTGCTTGTTTTTAGGAATATCATTGTATACGAACGTAGCGTACTATACACGTACAATATAAAAAACATGGGTCATTTGTCATTTTGATTGGACACACCTGTTGTTTTATATTCTGGTTGTGTGTATTATTCTGAAAGGTAATATACTATAGAGTTCGCGGTTTCCTATCGTAGAGCTAATCTAAACATAATTAACCCTATATAATATCCAAAAAATCTAATTAAACCAAAAATGATTATACATAGATACTCCCCCATCTTAATATTTATCGACTCGTCATTAAGAAATTTTTTCCTAATTTCATTTTCCACAATTATTGTTTTGAATCATTAGTGTGTGTAAAAATAGAAAGCCTATATACCACCGGTCTGAATAATAACAATAATCATTTCATTCCTTAATGATCATTGTATGTAATAATCTTAAATGACCATAAATTATCATTATTAGATTCCTGTTACATTTGTATTTCACGTAGATTTCCATCCCTCAAAAAGTACCACTCGAACATCTCGACTCTCGAGTAGTGAAAATATTTATATCGATTTTTCTACATAATTACAATTATTTCAAGTGTATTAATCAACCTGACCAGATTTTTAAAAATTACTGTTTTTACTATGAATGATATTTGGGCGAGGGACCGTTAAGATTCCCCCTCCTATGCGTATAATATTTATGCGGTTTGAAGTGGTTGAAAAATGATTGACTCGAAGTGGAATTACATGATGCGTGTTATAAACGAAAACGTAAATTTCAACTTCATTTGGATTTTAAGAGCCCATCAAAAGTATGCGCGCACTCTCTACTCTTGACTTTATACAATCAATAAACAGAAAAAAAAAAATCAAAACAAAAAATCAAATTTGTGGAGGGTGATAATTTATGTTTATGCTTTTGTGGTCAGACGTCATACTTTTCAATATACATTTGATTGATATTCTTGAATAATGTAAATAAATCAAAAATTATTCAACCATTCTCGAAAATAATAAAAAATAAAAATAAAAATTGTTTATGATATTTATAATTTACCATATTTCCACAGGATTTTTTTTTTTTTTTTTTTTTATATTATTTATAATTCTGCTATACCGGAAAATAGAAAAATGTGCGAAAAATATTTTATTTTATGGTTCTTTGAAAATTATTATTTGAATTTATAATATAAATTGTAACAATGGTGAATGTTTGTTATGGGTTTGAAATGCTGATTTAACCAAGCCCTACGTTTAACACAGTAGTGAGCAAATATGTCTAAATATTTACTTTATAGTACTTAGTCGTGGTAAGCAAACGAACTAACAATGAATCGAGCCCACATATAGAAAACATCTTTCGGATGTCAGTTATGACCAGCAATGTAGAGAAGTTTCAAGAGACAGAGTAAAACGCTTTAGATCAAATTATAATCTAATCGCCAGTTAAATTTTCACTGTCACTATAACCGAAATGGAAAACTGCCGTAGTCATACGAATTCTTCTGTCAGTTCGACACCCCTTACCACAAACAATTTGAACAAATTTATTTTTCGAATGTAGGACAATGAGAATTTATTTTAAAGCACTAAAACACTCAGGAACAACGTATCCAATCGTATGCAGTCACCTTTATATGGAGTTTAATATTTATATTGTGCCCAGTGAAAAAACTCTCCCCAACATTGAATTTCTACTGCTTAGCTAATTTTTAATAATAAACACTAAATCGGAATCTTTATACAATTACGTTAATGAACCATTATAATATTGCACACTCGGAAACCTGTAATGGCATTGTATTAATCCATGTCTCAAATCAATGAAATGTTCCTTATAAAATCCTTTGTAGTACACTGTATCACATTACGTCCATCATATCTAACCTGCTGCTCAAACTTTAAAATTATCATCATTTCGAGTGTCTTTATCTGGTATACATTCATCATTTTCTTTGTCGTGAACATCCTTCATCTTCTTCAGCGCATTTGTGTGAACATTTTTAAATCGTCTTCAGCGTCTTAGTTTAAAGATTTTTCATCGTTTGTTGAGCAGGTAAGGTATCATAAAGTAGATGATAAATCTTGGTTGTGCGTATTAGTTGCCTTCTCTATCGGATTTATCGCAGCCATAGCTAATTCTCTATAGCTTCATAAAATCTTTTCCAAGCTTCTTCAACCTCCTCCCCATATCTGTCTTTGGATAGAATTTGTGTTTCTCCCTTTCGGTGCCCTTTTAATCGCTATAAACTTCTTCGTTTTGTACTTTGTATATAATGTTCTTATCTTGTCGTATAGGTTCATTTTGATTCTTCTTGAGCATTTTCTTTATTAATGCGTCGAAAACCTCATTGACATCAGCAATATTCTTGAATTCTGGATTCCTCATTTTTACTCCGAAAAACACTTCAAATGCGCTCTCTTATGTTTGTGAAGTTGGCCCGAAATGCATTCCAAATAAATGCAGTGGTAATCTTAAAATATAATTTTTCTGCCTATTTCAGTGTCAGCCCAAAAAAATTACTATCATGACAGCAAAATTTATCACGACAGATTTTCGGCTCAAAATTAAAACTATCTTGAGAAAAATGTCGTTAGAATACAGTATTCTGGAATTTTTTCAGGATTTATTATGGGGATCGTAACAAAAATCAAATTAAACAAGAATCACGAGGACATATTTCATCATGCTATCCTCATGGAAAAATTCTGAAAAAATTTCTATATACTGGCAATTAATAGGTCTCACAGAAAGTTATCATGAGATTAGTGCTAACAACACAGAATTTGAGAAAATATTCAGATGAAATGCGAAAATCAAATTAAAAACGACTCACGAGGTTTTTCGACCATATTTGACCAAACCATCTCCAACCCAACTCCTCTGGAAAAAATTCCAGAGTTCTGGCAGTTGGTCAGTGTCTAACAGAAAATCATTATGAGATTCGTGCGAACAATAAAGAAAATACTCAGTTGTTGTAGTGTTGCGAACTTTGACAAAATCATTTTTTTGCGATATAACCTTGAGCCAACTTCACAAAGCTCTTCTCACGATTGTGCGAATGATAATATTTCTCGACATGTCCGTTACATCTTGTAACTGTGTCAGTTGTACACAATGTTTGCTTAACATTACTTACGCAAAAATCTTGAAACTATTTGAAAAAATATGCTCTTTCTCTAAGAGTATGTATTCAGGATTGCCAAATAAAGTCCGATGAAATTTAAGTTTCGCGAATATCTCCGCAGTAATTAAATTAAATTAAAAATCAATCATTACTTTATTGTAGTAAACCGGTTAAGACCTTTTTATTATATAAATAAGAAAATGATGCCAAAGCATATATTTTAACTCCAATTTTTAAGGTAGTAGGTGTTAGTTAAGAAAGTATTTTTTGGTTGAGTTTAGCTACAAATGCTGTTTCTTCTCCAGTTGTAATTGTTGCCCAGTTTATATATTCTTTTGGGTCATCTGGGGTCATCTATTCTTTATCAAAAATGTGAAAAGAATCATTGAACGTTTTTCGGATGGTACAACGATATACCCTTACCAGCTACAGATGCTGTTTCTTCTTCAGTTGTAATTGTATGTCGGCAATTTTACTAACTACTTCCAAAGTCTGGCAAAGGCTTTCAATTCATAGTTGGAATAATTTTCTTTTGTTGCTGTTGTATGCAGGTTCAAACTTATTATATTCACTATATAGTTCTGCATGTAGTTATATAGTTCTCTGTATATAGTTCTGCATCAGCTTCGGTTTTAAAGACAGAATAGGCTTCGACGTTAATATTTTTTATTTTAATACATTTTTGATCGTTGATTTCATATTTTGGTGATTTAACGCAGCCTCTTGCAATTAAAGAGTAGTTCGGAGGTACGCATCTTTAATTGATTTCGGATTTAGGCTAAAGTTTACTTTACGTATACATTGGGAAAATCAGGTAAGGAGTAAATATTTTGGAAATTTTTGAATGTAGGATTGTGCATCTATAGTTTTTAGGAGGGGGAAGCCAAATTTCACCGAAAAACTATCTCATTTTCCGGGAAAATTTTCACTTTTTAGTTGAAAAAATTGCGTATTGTTTTATTCAAAATACGTAAAAATGTGCAATTTTTATAAAAATTTTGATATTAGGATTGTATGTTAACAATTTTTCGACAATGCAAGTAATTTTTCCGGGAAAATTCTGAAATTTTTCCACTTCTTTTTTTTAATTAGTTTCAAATTATAAATAAAATTTGAAACAGGAAGAATAAGCGGGGGTTTGGGGGCGAAAACCCCCATCCTCTAAGGTATACAACGAATTAAAATTACTTTAAAAAAATTGTTATATTTACAAAAGTGGCTTTTTTAACATTTGTGGTACTATCAGAAGAAGCGATAAGGGCGAAAAAACGCTTTGATCTGTGTCCGCAAGGTTGATGAAGCAATTATAGTTAATAAAAATAAATAAAATAAAAATTATTTTGTTAAATTATATTTATTTATTCAAAATCGAATTCGTCTTCAATTTGTTCTTCATCTTCAATTGTATCATTATGAGCTTCATTAGAAGTTTCTTATAGGTTTCCTGGATATAGAATCCCTACATATTTCATGAAAACGTTAAAAGGATCTGTTTTGTCCATATTACATGGTTTTAGAAACATGTACTTGGCCAAATAACGCTACATAAAAAATTTTCCCCCTCGACGAAGATTCGTTGTTGCATCGTTTAGCAGTACGCCAAGTTGCCTCAATTCTATTTGTGTGGGCACCCGTCTCACGATCTACGAAATTAATGGAATGGTTTATTTTGAGGTGAATGTAACCCTCTTCGCCTAGACAATCATACGCTCTCCAAGAATCTGAAATGACTGTGGTGTTGGGTAGTATCCATTTTTTAATGATTGGAAGCAAAGTAGCTCTGTCTCGCTTCTTTACCGGCACTAAAATTCAACTGTTTTCCCAATACCACCAATGGGTCTTGATTGGGGAATGAATGCGTCGAAAACCACTTCACGACAAAAACAAGCAAAATCTACCAATGTTTTTGGAGAGATCCCAAGATATTCGCTAATTTGTTTTAAATTAACATTGCTGCACCAGAATGCCATAAATTTGCAAATTTGATCCATCGGTAGATGGCTTTTAGCAAAAAATGTGCTGGTAAGGACAGAAAACGATTTCTGGCAAATCTGTTTCCCTTTCCTCCCCTTGGCATATTGCTTACGGCAAATCCATTTCCATTTCCCATTTCCTGCTTTTCCCAAATTTAATGGTTTTCGGCAAGATTCGTTTGAACACATCTATTGTCCGATTTTTAGGATAGCTCCCGGCTCCGTTAGAGCAATAATTAGGTCTCGCCCATCATTCGCTTTGGCAAGATCATGGATTTTGAAGATCGCGATTCTATTTTCAGCCATTTGTTATTAATTATATAAGTATATTTAATTTTTTCAAACTATTTCACTATTTTGATCACTCTATTAGTTTTAAGTACCGACAAATGATTGAAACAAATGATGGCATTTTTAATATCGGAATAAAATAAAACCAATAACGGCAATAGGATTAACAGGATTAACAAATCGAGACAGTTAAAAAAAAACTACTATAAAAACAAATATTTTTAGAAAATAAAAAATTTTCGTGGAAAATGAGATACATTTTCTCGGAAAATTTAGTTTATACCTTCTAAAATTTATAGATTCACAAATTCTAACGTCAAAAAATTTACATCTTACCTTATTTTGAAAAAAATAAAAAAGTGGAAATTTTCCCGGATAATGAGGTAATTTTCCAGGAAAATTTGGCTTCCCCCTCCTAAAAACTACAGATGCACAATCCTACATTCAAAAATTTTCAAAACATGTACTCCTTACCTGATTTTCCCCATGTATACGTAAAGTAAAATAACGCCCGGATTAGTAAAGTTGATAACTTACTGCTGTCGTCTTAGCTTCAGAAATGTAGTGTTTCCAAAGTTTCCCCTATCGTTCACAAAGGACATAAGGTTTTGAACATAAGGTTTTGAAAAGTTATATTCATTAACCGTTAAAGCGGTCGTGGTGTACATAGAACAAATGATACACACTTAAAATAAATGGCCGTGTGTAGTTACAAAAGTAGTACAGTATTTGTAACTATTATTCTGTATTGTTCTCGACCTTCTGATAAGTTATATGCTCGTATTTTCCTGTTCCACTAATAAACAATTTATTAGATAAAATTCATCTATTTTCAATTTTATTACAGTGATTATAAATTACGGCACTTTTAAGAATACTAAATCCAAATATAAATGGTACTAGTAACATGTCTAACTTGACCACTTTGAAATCAGTTTCAAAGAATTCATTATCAATCGTCAACCTTGTTTGAAAGTACCAAGCAATTTCACTTTCAGGTTTCCAGTTCCCTCAAGATCCAGGTTTCTAGTCCACTCAAGATCCTCCTCAAGATTTTACAAATTCATCTTGGACGAATGATGGTATAGACTCCCATGGTTTCTATTATTGCATCAATCTGATTTCCTGCCATTATAATTGTCTGAACTACGTTGCTTCGATGATTTCGGGTGAACTGAATTTCTTGTGACGTTTATAGCTAAATTCAGAGGAACGAAAACATTTGGGGCCTTTTCATTTGTTACTACTTGACTTGGACAAGGAACTTTATTTGCCATAGTTATTGCACATCCACGCATTGGAATAATTAAAAATTGAGATTCCCTCGCAAATAAATTTGAGAAGACCCTGCCGAATTTTAGTGACAAATCTCAACAAATTTGTATTTTGATTCAGAACTGATAATAATTTTTTTGCAAAATTACGTTTAACTGAATGTGGCAAGATCATTTTTAGCAGACCATTTTTCAAAATAAGAAAATTTTGGCAAAGGAAATTTTTTTTACCTGACCAAAATCAGTTGTAATTAAGGGTTCAAAACTGAACATGCTGTTATTAATGTCAGCCGAAAGTAAAATATCGGTAATACAGATTGTAGAATCCCAGCCGAAAATATAAAATATAGGCATTATCAGCCAATAGTGTTCAGGCAAAATTTACCATGTATAGCATTCAGGACTTTTGTGAATAGTTCTGGTACAACAGTTAGGCACAATATTCGTAGAAAATTTTGGTAAATCAGGCGAATTAAAAAAATATTTAAAATTGAAATAAAATCCTCTATAGTGTATATCTGGAGACGGATTGCTTTTATGTTATATTTGTCAAATCTTGAAAAATTCGACTTGCCAAAAATTATTAGAAAATTTCTATAAAATTAGCTTTTAATTAGTTCCTAATGATTTTTGGAAAACCGAATTGTCCCAGATTTTCCTAAACTAACCTAAGACAATCCATCTCCAGATATACACTAGCTAGAGGATGATTTTAATCCAATTTTAAATATTATTTGAATTCTTCTGTTTTTTCGATATTTTCCACGAATAGCTGGAACACACTTTACCACGTAAGGCTATTGAGTTAAGTTTTAAATGCAATGAATGTGTCCTGTTAACTTTCGGCTGGAATATAAATAACGTTATCTGCATTATCGACTTTTTTATCGAATTTCAATCTTTATCGAAATGAAGTCATTTGGTGAGGAAATAGCAAACATTCTCTCCTTTGTAAGCAAACATTCTAAAATTTAGTGCTCAATTTACATGCATGATCGATACTATGAAAACAAAACACGGAAGTTCTGATTTTGTTGTAAAAGAAATCAAATCGAATGATATCGATGCCTGTGGTATGGCAGAAACCAGTAATATAGGCAACCATGAAAATGATTATAAAAGTTGTTTTGTGTCGAAGAAACAAAAACAGGCAGTAGAATCGGCAGACGGCAAACCTAACAGTAAAAATTTAAATAATATCGCGACTAGCATTAGTTTACCTGAAATATCAAATACAAAATTAATGCATGGAAAACATGTGATTTTAGCTATAAAAAATCCTGATAATTGTGTATTTATAAAAGATAAAAATTATAAAAATAATGATAATGACTCTAGAGTGTAAGTACTTAAACAAAATTGATTTAGAATTATCTATTTTAATTTAATTTGTAAACCAATTAAACTAACCGGGATACAGCGCGTCGAACATTATCCTGTAACCACTTTCAGGAAATAATGGGTATCCTGATTTATATCAGCAAATTAAACATTAACCACAATATATGTAAACAAATTATTTTTTTCAATAGCAAACATTCTCTCCTTTGTAAGCAAACATTCTAAAATTTAGTGCTCAATTTTATGACAAACCTGCCAATATTGGAAAGATTTCTTGAAACTGTTTACCCTGTGCAGCCAGTGTAAAATCCTTAAAGGTTGTACTGGAAACGATACTGGTTTAAAATTTCCTCTTTAGTACCAGATGGAATATGCTCATGATATCGCCAAATTATCAAGAAACTACAGTACTTAAACCATTTGATCACGCCTGTTGGAACTCGGCCACTCAGTTTGAACCATTTGCTAAGGTATTGAAATGTATTCTAATGATGCTTCTTCAGAAAGTTCATACAGTGCTTAATGCAAAGATTAAAAAAAATAAGTTCTGATTGCAGATTTGCACCACCTGTTAATGACGAAATTCAGTCGTTAGAATAGTTATTCTAAACGAAAATAACAGAATACCGAACAATGTTGTATACTTTACGATAAAAAATTGTATCCATGTGTAAAACCACTTCAGAAATATGGTACAAAAGTTAAAAATGTGATAGTTCGTGCAGATCCAAGCAAACACTCCAAAAGTCATTAATCCTACTCAATCAACAGTTTTGAAAATTGGTCATGATCTGAATAATAATTGCTCTCTAGATTCTAGAAGCCTAAATACCCCCATTAGTGCAATATTTAAATTCACTGTATAGGAGGATCTGAATAGGCCTACTCTGGATTCCGAAAAAAACCTTTCAAATTCAAATACTAATAGTAGACCTAGCCTACTGTGTTTCAGATTCGGATTGTAAATTTTTAGAGTGGAAAATATTTGTTTAATGTAAAATGTGGATTTCTCTTAATCAGACATCGATCGTAGGCCAATAATTTTAACAACCAACAATTTTAGCAATTACTTCAATTAGCAACGCGCACTCAACACTTATTTAGCTCGCGCTTATTAAATCGAAATATAAAAAGCATTTCAAGATAATTTCGATGATTTTTTATTTTTTTGATTTCATTTTATAGTACACGACGACGAGTAAAGTTATTAAGTTAAATCATTCACCTATAACAAACTATTTAATTATAGTTGTGTTTTGGTTTTTTTATTTTTGTGAATGAAATCTAAATGAAAAAAAAAAACAAAAACCAAAAAAATCATTGTAATCGAATTTGATTGAATTGGAGTATGGATATATATAGAGGAGATACAGATCATCTTTTTCTTACGATGAAATTTGATCAAACGATTAAATTTAATCTTTTGTAAATTGTGTTGTGTAATGTACATGTATCATTTACATTATACATACATATACCAAGAAAATAAAATAAAATTCCGGATATTGATTGATAAATAAGAAATTAATTATTTTGGTTTAATGATTTTATTTACACTTAAGATTTTGTTGTTTAATTTCATTCAAGAATAATCTATGTTCATTCATAAAAAAAAAATACAAATTAAAAAATTGTGTTTTATGAATGATTTTTTTTTTTTGTTTGTTGGTTTGGTACATACATATAGCTTAAATCTTACATACTATATACGGTAATGATTGGTGGTAATCAAAATAGGAAAGAATTTCGATTTAAATTTATTTTTTGCTACTGCTTTTGTATTTTTTTTTTTTTTTATATTTTTACGGAAATGTTTTTTTTTTATGTTTTTAATTAGTATTGGATTAATATCGAAGAGATTTAATGTGAAATTATTTTAATAGTGTGTGCGGTAGGTGTATGCTGTAATATGTAAATTATATGCATGTTATGTAATTCAGAAGCGAATCAAAATTAATGCATTTCGCGCAAAATTGTTTGTACTGTGCTGTCAGTCAATGAACCGCTAAACCAATTTAAAATTTTAAATGAGATCGTTGGTATATAAGAGACTTATTTCTCTTTATAAACATAAAACTAAATTAAACTTGTCGCATTTAAATAATTTTTAAATAACAAAAAATTTGTATGTATACATATTTTTTTGGGTGATCCGAGACAAATTTTTAAATTTCCGATCAAAAATAAAGAAAAAAAAAATTATAAATTATAAATTTTTTCGATCATGAATTGAATTTTAGTTTTCATTCAAATTTTTTATTATTGTTGTAACACAAAAAAACGCGAAATAACAAAAATAACATTTAACAAGATAAGTTGGTTATGGTTCATTGAATTCAGATGAAAAGTAGTTAGATGGATGGAGAGTTAAAGTTTTGTCTATTCAAAATACAACGCACAGGTTTTGATTGACATAAAAGGTACACATACACCAGAATCTATTGAAATATTGAACCGTGACAAATTTAGCGGCTACTTTGTTACCCAAAAATTGAAACGTCATCGTTTCGGTGTATCAAGGTGCACGCAGGTGCCAAACAATCTCGAAAATTAAAGTTTTGGGCAAAGTGGGCGGGTATGAGATGCCTAATCAGCATTGTACTTTTTTTGTATATGTCTATGTACATACCTTCACATTTTATTTATCATCGAAACAACTTATTTTGTATAAATTATCAAAATTCGTGAAAACATACAAAATTTATTTAATTTTTTTTTTTTGAATTAATAACTAAAATTTAAATTCAAATTTGGGTAACCAAATAATATATTTAGTGTGAACTCTACTTTTGTTTTATATATATTGTTCAAATAACACACAATTTATTGTTTAGAATTTTAAATTAATTTAATATTATTTTTGTCAAAAACAAATAACAAAACATAAATAAAATTATAATAAAATGAAATCATGATTGTTGATAAGTGAAGTCTTTAAAACTGCATATATGTAGTAAAAATTAAAATTTAAATAAAAATAATAAAAATAGACAAACAGTTTGGATTTTATTTTATTTTAATTTATTTATTTATTGTTTTAAAATGAATAAATTTTTGTTTTGGAGTCCAACAAAAATTTTGAAATATATAAATAGGGATCAATTTTTTGATGTCTCGTAAATTTATTAGTCAACCCTTTCGTATCTTGATTTATTAAATAAATATATAAAGCGTGGGTTTTTCACATTTATAGAAACAATGTCACGTTTAGGGTTAATATATTACTTGAAAATAATTTCCAATTTTAATTTTATTTTTATTTCATTTTTTTTTTTTTACGTATTTGTTTTGATAGATTTTGGGCACTTTTTATTTTGACAATCAAATTATTATAGTTGGCCTTATTAAAATAAAATATAAAGTTTTCTTTATTATTATTATCATTATTTATTCGTTAAGATGTTCGTTGAAAAAATGTTAATTTAAAATGTAAATTATTTCGAAAAATGGAAGATGTCCCAGGCACATTCTCTAAAAGTTCCTTATAAATATCAATTAAAATTTGAACCTTCAAAACCATTGGATATGTATCTATAAATTTTAATTTTCAAAGTTTTTAAAGTTTACAGTCCCGAAAATCCCAATTTAGTAAACTGGAAAAAGGCTATTGGTTAAATAAACTCCGTATAACCTTCTACAGCAGAAAGTTTGCATGCTGTTCGCTCATGTTGTAAGCAGTCCAAATTTAATTTTTATTTTATTCATCATCGTATATTGTCGCCGCGTTTATACTCTTCGAAACTCACTGCAACTGCAAGTAACTTATGTTTTTGAAATATGCTAAATTATAAGCCAATTATTTGAATGTTTTTGTAATCTCACAGAAACCAAATATTTTCTAAGTTTTATAAAGCCTCTTTATCATTTGTATATAAGATTTATAACTTTTAGTCATAGCCTATGAAGTGCTTTATTTAAAAAAAAATGCGTTACATTAATTGGTCCTGTTCCCGGATGTTTTTCTAATCCCGGGAATCGGGATCACGTTCCACACAATACCGGGATTGCCCGGATTTTCCCGGGCTCTTGAGGTAAAATTGAAAAATATAATTTTGAATACAATGTTCCAGTGATCGTAAATTTCTTTCTCCTTTATTATAGAAATAGAATTTGGTTGATCAAGTTTTACTTTCTGTTTTTACACTCTTTGATTAGTAGTACCTTTGCAGAGTCAATTTGTCGAATGGTCAGTTGCGACTGGAAAAATATTCCATTTAATTTGACTCTAATCTTCACGATTATTGAAATTTTTATTAACAAAACAATTTTTATTGGTTAAGGGCTCAAACTCTACTCGGGTTCATCTTCAAGTAAAAAGCAAAGAGAATCCCTCAAAAATTGTTTCCCTCATACAAATCTTAAAGTAAATCAATCAAAAAAATTTACTAAAACCGACTTTTACCGACAAACCTCACCTAAAAAAAGTTTGTATATTGGAACAATAATTCTATATTTGGGATATAAGCAATTTGGATGCAAAAATCGTATGAGTTGGAAGCCCAAGCACAATCTTCAACAACCTTGATTGAACTTGTACCCGATCCAGTCTGTAGCCAAAATTGATTCCCCTCCATGGAGGATTTTTATTATATCTAGATCAACTTGGTGGCCTGCATCGCTCAAACGTCGTGCAAGTACTCCAAATTTGACTGTTTCTTTAAAAAAGTTTAAACAACTACAGTAGATTTCATTTATAGCGACTACGTATACAATGACATTCCGGTTAAAACGACGTAAAATTATAGTCCCGAGCATTACTACATTTGTTTTAACAAATAGTCAAATGTTGTTTACCAAGCCCAAAGTGTTCTAGCTCCACTTGTACAGGACATACAAAACCATTTTTTTTTAAGCAAAAAAAGGTTTTTTCAACGCATAAGTGATCTCAATAAAGATCAAAATTCAAACATTAGTGCACCTACACGACACTTGAAGACACAAACCACCAAACTAATCCAGACTACAACAAAACTCTTGATAAAACTGCTCCTTAATTGTAACTGCACCTTAATTGTATACTTAAGCAGCGGTAAGGGTAGTCTTTTTTCGATTCTTTTAGTTTATTGAATAAGTCAATGCCTTTATAAAATATACTATTTTGGGTTAAAGCTATAGCTAATAACTTGGAAGACCAAAATTAATACAGTTCCGAGTAAATCTATCAGTTAACTGGAAATTAGATATTCAATTTCATTTTATATGTAACGTATTCATATTCTTTGAATTTGTTAATTGGTAAAATTTTCTCTATATATAACGTTTTTGAGGGCATATCGGGGTTCCTGGTTGATTTTAAAGATTTATTTTGCAGTGTTTGTAGGTCATTTGAAAGGTATTTATTAGATGAACTCCAAATTTCTATTAAATAATTTTAGTGTGAGTAGATGTAGCTGTACAGTATAGATTATAGGACAAATTTTCGGGTAAATATCGTGCAGTTCTCTTAAGCGCTCCGATAAATGGAGCAATTTTTGATTTAATATTATTCATGTGATTTTTCCACGATAACTGTGAGTTAATTATAAGCCCTAAATAGGTAGTAGCCTTGGATCGTTTAATATATGTGGTCTGTGCTATTATTTCATCTTGTTTCGATGATAGAAAATAATCAAGTTTGACATTTTCGAATTAAGATTTAGTTTACTATTGTAAAGCCAATTTAATTTTTGTTACGATAAGTAATGGCTAAATCATCTGCAAATAGCCGGATCACGCCATACGGATCCAATTTGAAAATGGCATTTTTGTAGAGTAAAAGCAGAATAGGACCTAGAATAGACGCTTGCGGAACGCCACAATTAACAGCAAGTTTACTTGGGTCAGAAACATCAATCCTGACATATTGTAGTCTATCAGAAAGATAGCTTTCAAATTAATTTTGCAATGCTGATCTGAAACCCATAGTAATCAAGTTTCTTGAGTATCCGAAACATGCATGCAGTCGCTCTTCCAGTTTCAATGTGTTTGTAAAGGGATTCAACTAAATTTAATGTTGCAGATACTGAACTTTTAGCCTTGCAGAAATCGAATTGGTTTTTATTTATTATGTTATGATCGTCAAGGTAATTTTTTAATCTGGTTAATATAATACGTTAAAATATTTTGCTAATTATCGATAGGACCAAGATTTTTCAAATAAAAACGTAATGTTTTGTAATATTCTTTAGTATGGCAAAACGAAAGCGTGTGTCGACGGAAGAAGAAGAGTCATCATCACTTTTCACAAAATGTTACGCACATTTTGGATGTGTCAACATCTGTTAGCGAAATAGATGTATTGGAAAGCGACTCTGATCGTGATGACAAACAGGAGGAGTCTGAATCCGAAGATGCTCAGAATCTTATTGAACCACCTATCGGCGAAACATACCGTACTACGAAGGTAACAGCCCATTTCCGCAAATAAGAACATCAACTTGTAACATTATTAAAGGCGCTATCTTCAATCTCCATACCAACTTGTACAGATCAAGTTGTGGTTCGCTGTTTCATCGGATTGCTGATCAACACCGGTCTTATGTATAAGCAGGCTACAATCAGATTTGCAGGAATTTTGGCATTTTGAAAATATATAACACTCAAAACCGGACAACAAAATGTAATCAACAAAAGATCCAGTGTGGTTCAACAACTTATGCACTCCATTTCATAATTCAAACAGGAATAAATAACATTTGATAGTTTTTTACCAGTACGGAGCATAACATTTGCTAAGCGTGGGGATGACATGTGTTGGGACGCTATCGGCGAAAGATTTATGTTTTCGAAAAAACTACCAGTTCGGCGAGATTGAAAAAACCGATGTGCTGGACGATCTGTCTATTCTTTCTCTGTAAAAAGAAATAGATGGTACATGGCTCAACTTTATAATTTAATAGAAGTAGCAGGAGTAGCAGCTAAGGTAGTTTGGATTAATGTATATCCTGAATATGGATGACGAACACAATAACCGCCGTAAATTATTCATGCAAGATTTGGTTGTACCAAACATTCAAATGTGTCTAATTCCGCGCGTCTTACAAAATTAACCAAAGATTTTGGCAAATAATCTTAAAAAAGGAAAAGGTGCTCCTGAACTTGGAGAGAATAAACAACTGTGCGTGAGGTGTGCGAAAAATGTTTGTTCTAAACACTCGGAGAAAGGCGTGATTTGAAATAACGGTTTAAATAAATAATCTTTTAATTGTTTATATATTTTAAATTAATTGTTATATGCTGATTTTCTCAAATAAATATTGAAATATTTATTGTGAAAATACCATATGAATCCGAGAGACTCATCTCGTACGTTAATGCAAGTAAAATGACCCATACTGATGAGGGTTAAAGCATTTGCGCAACGAAACTAAGTCATCTTGAATGTCATTAATAAATTAAAAATAAAATCGAACCTACACCCAGTACTGAACCTTTAGAAAGACCAGAAGTGGCAAGCAGTTCATTCAATTTGATAACGATTATCTAAATATGATTTTATAAGATCCAGTGAAAGCTCTCGCAAAACTGCGTGATACAATTTTTTAAGTAAAATTGCATGTTCAACTGTGAATGCTTTAAAAATTTCATGCAAAGTGTCATTCAAAAATGTTAAAATTCTCACTTTACCAACTTTTTTTAAAACCTTACAAAATACTGGGAGGAGACTAATAGGTCTATAATTATATTTATCAATAGGATTGCCTTTTTTATGCAATGATAACGCTAAAGCGTTTTTAAACTGGCAGGAAAAGCACCAGTTGAAAAACTTAAATTGTAAATGAAAGAAAGGACTCAGAAAAAAATTGTACTTCCAAATTTCTCAGTAAACATAAATTTATTTTCTTCCTCTACACCACAGGAACGCTTAAAAATATGATAACATTTATTTTTTTTTTTAGGAACTTCAACAAAAAAGGAATTAAAAATTTGAGCAACACATACATTTTCATTATTCAAAAATCCAGATTGATCACAAATACATATATAAAATATGACTTGCTGTGCTTTCCAGTAACATCGTTAATTATTTTCCACTGCTTCTTTATATCACCGTTAAAATTTAAAAGTGGTTTTGCACATAAATACATAAATTTGGCATTTTTTATTCTATTTTTTACAAGCACCTTCAATTTTATGTACATGCTTATTAACTTTTAAGCTTAATTTATTTTTCAATTTGATTAAATTTATGAGTTTATTATTCAACCATTTACCTAACAAGTTATTGGTTTTCTTACATTCAAAAGAACTGCACAGGATGAAACGAATTCTGAAAATCTCCTAAGAAAAGTATCATAAACAAAATTTGAATTAATGCTACAAAACACATTAAACCAACTTCCAACGTCCAGAGCACTTAAAACTATTTACCATGTTAGTAGCATCAACATATTCTAAACATAATAAGTCAGTTACCTGAAAGTCGTTAACAAATGTTTAATGTGACATGTCAAAACTTGGCCCAATTCTTTATACGTGTAGGCTGATCATTTAGTGATTGAACCCCAAATGTTAACACTAACAACAGGTACTCCACTATTGAACGATCATTATAGACAATAAGTCAATATTCATGTCACCCATTACAATTAACACATCAGAATTAATCAAACCGAGGCACTCCCCTAATTTATTAGAAACTTAAAAAATGTACAATCACTTTACCCTTATTAAAGACAATCTTAATACCATCAGTACTTTTAAACCTCCTTTCTCCAGCAGTATTTCCATTTATTATCCGATTTAAATTTCTGGCATTCATTATAAATGGGACTAATTTTAGATTTTGGAATTAATTCACAAATAAAAACTTTACTGTACTCAGTTAGTTTATTATTTGATGCATTCAATTAATTTGATTCAAACTTAATAATTAAATTTTTCACTGATTTAGTCACCAATTTGCTACACTTGACTCTTTCGTCTTTGGAAACGGTAAATTCAATATTATTCAAAACACCAGCAATCTCATCCGACAAATTAGAAGTTACAGGTAGACCACCTATAATAACTGAATTTCCATTACTAGTGTCGGAACCTTTATAATTTTAAAGGTCCATGCAATCTTTACAAAAATATTTTATTACCTTCTTAAATTTTTAAAGTTCTAGATTTCAATTCATGATTCTCTTTCATAACCTTTTTTAATTCTTCTGGAGTATTCTCGTATTTATCTGCAAGAAATTTAAAGCATTGAGTTCAACAATTTACAGCCTCACATTCAGCACAATAATATCAATAATTGGAGCCAGCGAAACTAATCTAGCTCCAAAATTCTTTTAGCCACTTAATATTATACTGAAGATTCAAGGGCACTGTATTAACTTTATGCACTTTTAATATAAAATGTATTCAAAACGTTGCATAACATTGGGGCGCGATTCTTTAGAAATTGGCAGAATCCCTCCGAAATCAAATAAAAAAACACGATCACTAACTTAAGGATTGCATTCTCATTAAATTCGGTGTAGTAGGCCTGATCCAAGGGGTTCCGAACCTTAATCTAAAAGCAGTAAGTTACTCTCTGACAGGAAGGCAGTAATTAACAATGACCCCATAAAATCGCAACTTATTTTGGAGTTCATAGACAGCGCTCATTTAGACCAGAATTCCAGTAAAGGAAACAAAAAGGGTTTAATGACACATTCAATAACGCACATATCAATCACGTTGTCAAATCATGGAAAATCAAGGTTTTTAAGACCATTGACCTAACATCAGGATTCCACCAAATCAGGATGAAAGAAAAGGATATTACGAAAACAACTTTTTCCACAATGAATGGAAAGTATGAATTCTTAAGATTACCTTTCGGACTAAAAAATGCACCGGCTATCTTCCAAGGAATGATAGACGATGTATTGAAAGAATTTCGGAATCATCTGCTATATTTATATTGACGATATCATCATATTCGGAGGTGAGAACGAGGAAGACCATCTGGAAAATGTTTACAAAATATTTCACAGAGGTAAACGAGGATGTAGCAGAAAAAATCAGGAACAACCGAAAAACTAACATCGAAAGGTAAACGCAAAGAAAAAGAAAAACCTGGAGAAACAATATATACTAACATCAAAGAAATACAAGGAAACCCAGATTTAAAGAAGAAGCAATAATTCTTCTTTCCAGTCCTTGTATATTGGACTTGACAAGCTCACCTACTACCTGCAAATATAACACACCAATAGTAACTCTCAAACAAAACACAGGACGAATCAATAATGGAAACTTCACATTAAACGATGCAATCAACTTGACCGACTATGAGGAAATTATGGAAAGAACTGGACATAATTCTCAATGAATAGAAAAATATTGTTGATCAATTATACGAAGACTCAAATAAAAAAATTCAACAAGTCTTATTCCACAGACTAACCATAATCGAGGAAATAAAAGAAATCATCCGAGCGGCACTATTAGCCAAGGAAAAAATAATCAACACAAATTTATTGGATAAATAGGAAAATTGTCGAATCATTAGAAAGCAGCCTGTTGTAGCCTTCGGTATAATATTCATAATTTTCATCATAATACTCGTCCTTTTAATAAAAACTAAACGTAAAAAATAATTCCAAAACCATGTCAAGAGAAAGTCATTATTAGTCAATCTGGAGTCCAACCAATTAGCCTGAATTTTTGACCCACGAGACGTCAATTTTGTAAGGTGGAAGTGTTAACACAACTAGAATTCCAACTCAACATAAATTACAAACATGGGCGTCGTACACTAGTTGTGGAGTGTAGAAGTTGCATATTTCTCATTTCTGTTGTAAGAGCACATCAGTGAATCCTTTTTTTAAATTTATTCTGTTACTCTTTTCTTTGCTCTTCTTTTACAATTTTCTCAGTTGAAATCATGCCAATAACTTCCTCAAACAAGGACAACTGACCTGTCAAATAGAACAAAAAGAGCTGGTGAATGAGTACCAGGACAAAGAACAATGAGTAACAGAAGGAAAGACTCAGTTCCTGGAAATTGTTTTGTGAAAACATTAATGTATTCAAGATGAGTTCCGGGAGGATTTAGAAGAAATGATTTTTCTTATGTATTACATTACGTTTTAATTTAAATTTTCGAAATTTTGCTCTTCCTATAAATTAAGAAAAAATTAATAATTTAATAATTAAAAATCCCAGCCGTAGATACCCAAATCTTAATCCGATCCCGTCACATTATACATATAGTATGAGTGAGTTTCTTTTCTATTATTTCGTATTTCTGCTGAGCTGACTTTTTATTGAACAATTTTACCAAAAACTTATTATAGCAATTATTCGCCCCAAAAACAACAAACAAAACACAATTCATCTATCGATCAAAATCTAATTCATGTTCAAACCAATTTTTTTCAGTAGCCAAAACGAATTATCAAATTTCAATCAACAATCACCGACATGTTCATCTAACACCTCTTCAATAAAAATATTTGTATCCATACCTGTGTGCATAAATTTCGGCAAAGATTAAAGTCGCTTCTTTTATTTCTTTATAACAAAATATTTAATAACATAAAAATATTGAATAATAAATTAAATATTCACACCTTATAAAAACCTTTAAGAATTAAGAAAAGAATCCTTAACACTATAAAAAAGACCCGACTTTAAAACATCGAAATTGCAAGTCACCAACCGTATATACGTTTTACATCTATAACATCCTTGTGTCTTGGTTTGAATTCAAATTTTTAAATTAATTTTTTTCTTTTATTATTAAGAATTTCCGAATTCCTATGCGTGGATTTCTTCTTAAAAAAAAAAATTATCGTGTTCCCGCCTAATTAATTTTATCAACGTATATCACTGGTGCGATGTATAAAAATCGGTAGCAAATTTTACAAATTAAATAAATTAAGAAATTTATGTAGTTTGTAAATAAAATAAACATTCGTAGGTGAAATTTGTGTCTACTATATTTGGAACCGCTTGATTTTATAATTGTTTTGAGTGACTTTACGATGGTTGTGGCCTTGTCATAACGTTATTGATTTACAGTCGTTTGTTGTGGTACATTGGTCTGCAAAATATGCCTTATGTACTGTTCTCTTAAGGTAAATGTTTATGATATGTTGATTTTATTTTATTACACATTTGGGGTGTAGGCATATCATTTCCGTCTTAATCATCTCGAGCTTCGCTCGATAAGTAGGTAATTGCCTTATAAAATTGATTATAAAAATTTGTTTAAAATTAAAAGAAATTATTTCTAATTTGTGCTTTTTCTTAATATTCAAATTTTTTTTTTTTTTTGCTTTTCTCAAATATATTTAAAGAATCTTAATTACATTTCCCAAGAACCATGAAATTAAATGCATCCGCTATATTGTAAATATAAAAAAAGTTTCGTAAAAATAAATTTTATTTAAATTAAAATTATATAATTTTTTTTTATTTTTTATTTATTATGTTACAACTTTTTATTTTTCGGCTATTTAATTTAAAACTGAAAATTAAAATAAAATTAGAATTATTTATAATTGTATTATGGCGCGAATAAATATATGTACATATAAGGTGGGGGATTTTTCACAATAAGCTTCTATATAGTTGTTACATGAGTGTGTATATATGTGTTTAAGATAAATTGAAGGTGAACATTTGAATATTAATGATTGACCAATTCAAGTATAATTAAACCAAATTTAAAATATATTTAAATTTACATAATTTAATTTATTTATTGATGGTATTGGTTGAAATTTGTATTGTTTATTTATTAGTGGTTAAGTGAAAGATCATTAATTTTATTTATTATGAATATATTTTGGTGGTTCGTTGTTTCGTTGAAATGATTTAAATTTTTTTTGAACAATTGGTGTAATTTTTGTTTTCTATAATTTTTTGTTTTAATTAAATGGATTTTAATTATTGTTGGTTTGAATTGCGAAATAGCGTAAACACCGTTGAAATTTATTTTCTTTGTACGTCAATATCGACTTTGATTCTATCGTATTTATAAAAACTTTATTTCCAATAATTGATTAATTAATTAATCAGTATTCATTCAAAATTATTTTATAATTTCATATAACAATAATTATGGATATAGTATAGGATATGAACCAACCCGATTGTTTGTGCAAATTTGACAAACCATCGTCGACATGCAAGACGGCATATGCCTAAATGTATTTTTACTGATAACTTTAATTGATCATCAATAAATACACAGCACATGGAAATTATATTGGGTTTTTAAAATTTATTCAAAATATTATTTATTCATGAATTTTTTATAATAAAAAATAAATTTATTAAATGAATTAATTTATTGTGATCGATTGTAATCTATAATACAATATGTTTATCGTTATAGGGATATTGTCTAGAATTGTATTACGTAATCGATTATACTTTAAAATATGAATTATGTATAATAAACACGATTAGAAATTCTTAAATAACGTTTACCTGTTAATCAATTTTTATTTATAAATGATGGTATTACAAATAAATTACAACATTCTTTCAGTTTTGTAACGCCGAAACAGTAATGTTGGTGCGAGAGGATTGGATATTGACCCCCAGATAACCCAAATGAGTAAAATTGCCATCACACAATTATAACTGGAGAAGTAATAGTATTTGTAGTTAAACTCAACTAAAAAGTACCTTTGAAGGCTAAATAATAAATTCACGTTTGTATTTAACCTAGAAATCAATTTATTACACAAATACATATGAGACGAACCCCTTTTGGCTCTTTTCCCGCAAAATCGTACATGAATAAATAATTTCACTTTCCATATATACGAGTAAGAGGTACATCAAAAAATCAATTTTTTATAATCAATCTTTATTATCCGACATCGTTATTTTTGGTCCACATCACTACATATTTTTTTGCGACAAAAACATTTATTTTAGGATAAATTTGACAAAAGTTGCCACACTAAAATGTAGGAAAATATACTTGAGACACGCGCGACCTTAACCACAATTTCCTGCTTTTAAAAATAAAAAAAATGTTTGTCAAGATTTCCATTTAACTTTTGCAAAATAAAAAAATCAGAATCAAAATGTATGTGTATATATATTAGACAGTACAAAAAAAGAAAGTAATTCTCATGAGACATATGCATCACTTTTTTGCATTCAAAATGAGTTTGATGAAGTAGATGCGAATTCAGGCCAATGAAGAAAAAAAAATAAGAAATATTATTCATGAATGATTTCATATAAATGACGACTAACTTTATCGAGTGATTTATTTATTGTACGGATGTGTACTGGATAATACAGATTTTGACTTTAAAAAGTATCGTACGTAAATCATATTTGATTTGCCACATCGCATTTTATTTATTTAAGTCACTTCGATATTAATTTCTTGAAAAGTTGAGAGGCTCGGACTAATTGAGGTAAGATGGGTGAGATACTTCAGTTGTAGCGGTGGTTTTGGGTTTACGAAAGGTGTCTGTTTTTATTATTTAATTGTAAAAGCTCCAAAATTGTATTTAAAAATGTAAAAGGCCAGCTCCCAGCTCCATTACAGTTCGTGAAGTGTTGTTAAAATCTATTAAACTAAACTCAAAACATATTTCGATACGTTTATTGTTTTAAATAAAATATTTTTATGTCACCAAATGGCTTCCTGGCATCTTTGTCCTTTACTAATTAGGTTTTTTTCTAAAACCGAAACGGGGTGACAAAATCATATCCCTATACGACTGTATAAGGCAACGAATACATACAAATTAGGCCACATTGCGCATAACGAACTCCGAGAACTATCATTAAACATAAACTGATGATATTTGGCTGTTATAGCTGCTTATAACCATAGATTAAAAGAGGAACATTATTTTTATCATTATTTATGACTGAAAATTATTGTTTAAATTTTAAATTTAGCAGTCCGAAAATGAACTTTCTTGAGATATGTGATTTTAGAGAAAAATCCGCTTTCCATCCTTATTGGCCATATTCCAGAACTTTATCCCATTTCCATACCATTTGTCGAATTTCATCATAATTGGTTAAGGAACAGCCAAGTTCCATCAAAATTGGCCATATACCAGAACTTCATTTAAAGTCAGTTTTAGAGCCCTATTTCCATCGTATATGTTGAACTTCATCATATTCAGTTAATAAACAGCCAAGTTCTACCCTAATTGGCCATATTTCAGAACTTTGTCTAAAATACATTATAGTAGTCAATTTTCCTTGCAATATGCCATATCGTACCATATGCCGTATTAAAATATGCTGTCGTGTACCTTATGCCGTACTGAAATATGGCAAATGTTCTCTATTTTGTCTTTTTTGTAAATATTAATTATAACTCGAGTTATAAAGAAAAATCGGTTTTTGGGAGTGAACTTTAGGGGTGCTTTCCACCCCATAAAAGTGGTTGTCAGCACATAAAAAATACGTGTCTTCGACAATTAGATTTGATTCCTTTTTGTTTTGTTTTGAGGGAAACATACAAAATTACTCATCTTCCAAATAGCTAAGTAGGCAAAATATAACACTGAAAATTCATGTATGTATCCAAGTGCATAACTGCTTATGAACATTTTGAATGATAATGGGGTTCGAATAAAGCCAATTAGGACGGAACTTGCTATTTCTTAACCGATTTTGATGAAAATCGACCTGTACGATAGAAATGGGTTTCAAAAATACGTTTTCGATGAAGTTTTGGAACAGGGCTGGTAGAATGAACAATATTTGTCTAACGATTTTAATTTAATTCAGCATTTGTGTACGATAAATTGGGATACTAAAACAATTTTTTTCCAATTGTAAAAACATTTCACATTCTTCGGGAAAATAGGTCCAATTAGAATTGAATTGGCCTTTTTTAAACAATTTTTGTGAAATTCAACAAGTGTGATGGTAATGGTATCCTAAAATGATTTTTAGGTGAAGTTCATGAATTAAAAAGCCAAAACATAAAACAAATAATCAACACATGAACATTATATCCTCCATTATATGGATTATATCCTCCGTACCGCTATGGTGGGCCATATATTTATTTACTCGGTTTTATTTTTACACTTTCTATGTCGGAACGTACGTACCGTTTGAAACAAAAAATGGTTTCTAAAAATACTTTCCGGGTAGCTCTACTAGTACTAACATAACAGTTATAAAAAATGTAGTTCCATGGTACAATATGTTTTTTTTTAAAAGAAGGTTAAGGTTTAGAGTAGGATAACAAAAAAATAATTTGAAATAATTCTGTGCGTCAACCCAGAAAAAAGTGCAGAAATTTTAGTTAAACTAGCTTATTTTTGGGTGGTCAAATATTTTTTTATAAGGTATGTAAATAATATACTGTTTTGTACGATTTTATAAAATACTGCAAGTTATGAGCTAATAATGGCAAATAAAAATCTTATTACAATAAATAGTGGAATGTGCGGATTAACGCCTAGGCAAATCAGTCCTCTATTCAAAGATATTATTTTAAATTTACAGCGCACAACTTTCAGAGAGGTCCCCTCACAATTGTTTACAGTTAATACAATTTATTAATAAAACGTAAAATAAATAATAAACGTTTAATTAAAAACGCAAAAAGTTGGAAATATGTATACCGTTACACCATTACCCCATCATCTTTCTACATATTTTGGTCCATTAGTCTATTATTTCTAGATATTGGCCCAAAGCCACGCCAGAAAAATGATCTCCAAATCACAACCTTCCCATCTCCATGCTTTGTGGTATTAACAGTGTACCCCTGTTTTCGGCATACCGCTATTATACTATATGTTTCTTGTTGAATAAATCTGCTAATTGTAAAAGGGGCACGCACGTCGGCCTAATCATCAATTGGTCATACGGATTTCTCATTTTAACGATTATCAGAACGAAATTCAAGCAAGAATTGATAAGATCATTTTGTCCGAGTTGTTGATTATATACAGTGCGCCCGAAAAACATGTTATGTGTAAAAGCTAAATTTGTTAGAAAGTGAAGTAGACGTCAAGTTTATTTGTTAAGCTTGATCAAGAAACAAAAATAATTTCACAACAGAATTAGAATTAACAAGCAAATTCTCAGCCTAATGCGGGAATTTTCGAATTTTCGTGAGAATATCAAGATTATTTAAATGTAATCGGCTTTTTCAATATGTATTACTAAATTTCCAAGACGTTGGAGTTACGTGAATTAATCATATATCGAAATTTGCGATATTTTATTAGATTTAGAGGTTTTTAAGGTTATCGGAGATTTGTTAGTCACTGAACCTCGAAAAATCTTGTAATGATGTAAAAGATTATATTCAAATTTTTTTAGATTTTTCAATTGGAGTTAGATTGGATTTAGATTACATATACTACTAATAATAAGTTACATAACCTGACAAAGGAGAGCCAAAGAGTGAGAATTGATAGAAAATATTTGAAATTATCCTATATTATCCAACTAGACGACCGACACTTGTTATGCGAGATATTGACGGAAACAATACGGGACCGAAAGTTGAATAGTGTTATTTAAAGGCAATTCGCCGAGTTAAAAGAATTTGCGCTGTCTTTTGGTATATAAGCAGACTATATAGATAAATACCGCACGGATAAGTTGGCTATCCTCAGATTAATGTTGAGGTTCATATAATCGATGTGATCATAGTTTTGCAATTTGGTTTTCAGAAAAATCAGGCGTATTACTCAATATTTTCGAGTTAAGTTGCACGCATTTTTCAGGAAAATTGGGCATTATTGTAATTAATGATATATTACCAGAATTCTTCGATTATTCGAGCAACGATATTGGATTGCTTGGTATTGAGATTATTGTAGAAAATAAGGTATTCGACATTAAAATTTTTTAAAGATATTCAGTAATTCTTCGAAATTATTACAAATCATAAGGATTACCAAGATTTTTGATATTATTGAAAATTGTTCGCGATTACTTGATAATTTACTACATGTACTGTATAAATATAAGTACACAATTTGGGAGGGGGCCGTTTGCGTCATTTACGAACTCAAAACATGTATGTTTACTTAGAATTTATTAGGTTTTCCTTATATAATGTAACAGACTTTTAAAAAATTTCTCATCAAATATCAAGTAGGAAAAACACGAGTTTCTTTATGCTAGCCTTGCATTCATGGACCAGCCGCTCTGAAAAAATAAAAAAGGACATACATATATGGATAATTCAATCTTTAAATAATTAAATGTTAAGTTTAAAGAACACACATATATTGAGCATTTAAATTAACGCCCGATTGAAAATTGTATGATATTTTAAATCAGTTTCTAATTGATTAGCCTATGATTATGAGCATGTAAGTTCGAAACTAAATTCTCTTATAATTTTCGGAAAGTATTAACTTCATATGAAGTAAAAATTACGAATAATGAGTACATGAACCTATCTACGAGGGTAGAAAATTTAGTTCGCGGAATGAGGCAGAGAGAGACGGATACATTTTGTCCTTCTTTTTAATTTTTAATATGTTCCCCGAACCAAAAATAAATTTGTTACATCTTTAAATTGACTTTTCCAAACCGTCGTAAAAATAGTTTTTAAATTTGTCTTTAAAATGTTCATTTGCCGCTGCTTTAAGTGACTCATCGCTATCAAAATGATTTCCACGAAGCTATATTTTCCGATTAATTAACTGGGTGCCACAACGAAGCGTATTAAATAATGTTTTTATTGATACTGCGGCACTGCAACAGCAATGAAGAAGTAACTGAACTTTTGCTCTCTTTTCTATTCAGTCTTTCCACAGATACCTCTGAGGAAAAACATTCGCCATAATCTATTTTCGCCATAAGAAACGGTCTTCGCAGTTTCAAAATCAAATTCCATGCGGGCTGAAAGCAGCAAAAAGAGCTTATTGTTACATAGTGTATACAGAACAAGAATCGACATTGAGCGTTAAGTCTTTATTTAAATCTAACTTCTAACTTTGGGTTGGCTAACTTGCCTAGGAAAAAATAATACACAAAATGAAAATCCCGCAAAAAAAATTCAGAAACAAAAACCTGCAAAAAACAAAAATCTAGAGAAAGTGCGGCCCATTTATGATTTTCAGAGACTTTCAGAGACAGAATAAGGGAGTTGTATCGCTCGAATCACTTCTACTGATAGGCCTACCGCAAATGTTTCAAGCGGTGACAGAAGTTTAAAATTGCCTTTAAAATTGAATTTCTTTCATTGATTCTAAACAAAATATTTTTTTCTGGATTTCCTTACTGGTAATTTCTAAATTTTTAGTTTCGTAATTTTTTTTTTTTGGATTTTAAATTTGCAATTATTCTGGATTTTATAATTTCGTAACTTATTTTTAGGCAAATGTAGTGATCCTGTGCAACTTTTGTTTAAACGACAAGCAAAAGAGAAATTCATCTGTGGCGATGCTTCTAAATAATAATAATCATAAATCGGTATAGCCTGTAAAAACATGAGTGGTACTGGTTTTCAGTAGATGTAGTCGTACAGAAAACAAGTTAAATAATTCAGAGACGGATCTCTTAACTGTTGATCAAAAGCAAACTTGGAAGGAAGAGACTAGGAGCTACGAAGGAAATTCCCTTATACCAAAATTAAATATTCCGGTCAGTTTGCAGAGTTTGGCAAAAGCTATTATTAACGGTTTGAAAATAATATAAAATCCTTAGTTCAAGTGTGGCCATTAAATTAAATGAAGAAACAATATATACGACAGTTTCATTTAAAATGTCGATTATAGTTCTGTACCTATAAATTGATTGCCAATAACTAGTTAACACCAATGACAGTGTTTTTACTTCAGGTTCTGGAAAAATTTTGGAAATTTAACATCACTATCAATTAGCAAATGTGACCTCAGACTCCAGAATATTAAAACAGCAACACTCATTGAAACCACATTATATATAAAAAAGAAACATAAACAAAATTCACGACAACGTCCCAAAAATGTTCCACAGCCTTGTATGGACGTAATAACCTTGAAACAGCGTTTTCTCTTCAAATTTGAGCTTATTAGATTCAACAATTCAACATACATATCGGTCGCATAGTTTTATAAACTCGCACTACCCAATACGAATCATCCATCTCTTAAACCGGAAAAATATTTCAGTTCAGCGATATTTCGTTTTAGAGGATTTTCACATATTTCCGGGTAATAAATTCTCTTAGTGTTAAATATTATAATAGTAAGTTACTTGAAACGAAAATTATTTTAAAATTTAGCCAATTCGAAGTGGTGATCCATTTAGTTTCGGTCTGTTTAGTCGATTTGTCTAGTTCTATATAGGGAAATCTACATATACCTTTAGAAGACCATCTAAGTATTATTCCCATCATAAAATTATTAACAAACGCTAACAAATTTTATTAGCATTCAATTTTCAACATCATTAACTTTATAAAACCGTTCCTTTTGTAACAAATTTCACCACCCATGCGGCAATTCCCTGTGCTTACAAATGTATACAAATTATTTTAAATCCAACTTAAGGAATGATTGTGTACATAATATATAAATTTACAATAAAATGGACAGGTGCGTCAGATATATAAAACCAACAACCACGTTATATTCAAAGTTCTTCATAAAAATAAATTTGAAAGTCAATTGGTATAAAAATCAGCATGATATTGAATCATAATTCAACAAAACAACGACAAATATTAGATAAATATTTTTTTTTTTATGTCAATAAATTATATTTTTATTATTTTATATTTATTTATATTTGTCGAAAAAAGAAAAAATCTATTAATACAGATTTATACGAAAATTATACTCGCGCATGCTGAACAATAAGCTGGTTTTCAACCTCGGGGGTTTTAATCAAAAGTGGCTTTTTTTTCGTTCTTTCATATAATTACACTAAAACGCAAATCAAGCGTGGTACTAACATATTTGGAACATAAATCCATAATTTCTTCATATAATAGCTATTAAAATACCAAAACATTAATAAATCTTTGCTATGCATATAGCACACCGAACATAATTAATTTTACACACATTATGAAATATTAAAATCATTTCCATTAACATAACACAAAGCATAACATCTCATTAATCCATCATACAATTAACACATCAAAATACAACATTTATAAAAATAACATAACTTCCTGTCAACTTTTATTCCAATTAAATTTATTACCAATCCCAACATTTTTTGTTTTTTTTTGTTTTTGTTATTTTTATTAATATAAAATATAAATTTATCAGAATCCAATCGTTAATAATTTTTTTATTCTTTTTTATATTTTTAATTTAATTTTTTTATTTATTTATTTTATTTGTTATGCAAATCGATCGAATAAATAAAAAACGGAAATGATTTTTATAAAAATTAAAATCTACTCTAACTTCCCTCATTCATTATAAATTGTAAAATTACTATTATTATTATTTTCTATTAAAATATTGTATTTTTTGTGCTCAATTGTTATATTTTTAAATTAAATTTTTTTTTTTTTGTTATACATAAATATTGATTAAATTAATATTTAAATTATATGTGTTTCGTGTTACAGCGTTATTATTAATAGTGCGCGCTGCCGATTTAAGCACTATAAATTATTACATTTTTAATTTTAAATTTAAATAATAACATAAAATTAATATATATTATATGAATATTCTTTTTTTTTTTTTTTTTTTTTGTTATTTCTTGTGTGACACAAAATAATGGTATAGTAAATATAATAGAACAATAGATTTATGCCGGACAATAGTTTTTTTCTATATAGATTACAAAATTAATTATTAGAATTTTTTTTTATTGTTTTTTAAACATGAAATTATGAAATATAGTGCGTATTTATATATGTGTATGTCCTTAGTTATAATTGCGGTCAATGAAAAAAGAAACTATGAATGAAAATCCAACACTTTTTGAAATTCCGTTTGTCATTTTAACGGACCATCAATTTTTGTTTTTTTTTGTTCAATTTAATTTAATTTTTAAATTAACATTAGAATCAGTAGCCACTTACATGTCATCTCACTATGTATATAGGTACATTGTACATATAGAATTCATTCACCAAAAAATAAAGTTCTTATAAAAAAATCCGATTTGATTTAGTCTCAATTACAATTTAACATGCATGCGGTATTCAAAATTTGTATCTGAGGAGATCAAATAAAAAATAAAAATTTTTGTTACATTATTGAAGATCAAATGAAATTTGTTTTTTGTATATCTATAAACAGGAAATTAAAATCATGATTCCTTTAAATTTTAACAATAAATTTTTTAATATAAAAATTTCTTCAATGAATTCTGAACAAAAATTTCATTAGTTCTGCACAAAATGAAATACAAAAAAAAAAAAAAAAGTTTTGTTCAACGAATATTTTTTTTTTAGTTTTAATTATAATTTTAAAATTAAATTGAAATTATGGAGAGTCCACATTTTTTACGGATTATTCTAATAACTTAACTATAAATAGAAATTGAGGAGAATATATGTAGTATAAAAAGCTTTAGTAGACCAGTTAGAACGAATTCAAGAAGAATGAATACAAAAAAAAAGATTTCAATGAAATCAAATGACGATATTTTCAAAATTATTCAGTAATTGTGATTGTAATTGATGTAAAATGGGTTACAATAAAGATTTTGAAACGTGAGATCGAATCGGTTTATAATATCCGAGCGGTTTATGTTTGATATATAAATACACACATACACACATACACATACAATTTATTCGTGAGTTCCGCTCTTTGCGCGCATAATAACGCCCGCATACCCCGATCACATGTTCATTTTCCAGCATCAAATTAATCGAATTTTATTTCATCAAAATTAGTAACGCTCCCAAATTTTGTTGTACATAATAAATCTTCTAAATAATTTATTAATAATAACACAAATTATGAAATAAACACCTTCCTGTTTTTTTTATATATGTATATAAGAAGATTAGTATATTTCTGCGGCTAAAAATGCCATGATCATCCGATCGTATCCATATAATATTAATTTGATAAATAAACCCAATGACAAGGCAAAATAAAATTATTTTTAAATTAAAAAATGCTCAACAGAGTAAAAAATAAAATTAAAAATCAATTAAAATTATTATTGTTAAATAAAAAATAAATTATGATCGAACAAAAAGCGACCGATCGATTATATATATATATATATATATATATATATATATATATATATATATATATATATATATATATATATATATATATATTTTAAATCAATAATAAATTTGATCATCACGATTTATCGACCTAAAAAAAAACTGTATTTTGGTTATTAGAACGATCATTCATTCATTGATCTACTTGATCGGTTTTCTTTATACATTTATTCTAAAAATATTTTCATTGTTATTTGGAATGTCTTGTATGATTTAAAGAATATCAACAATAATTATAGATACGTCTTTAGAGGAGATTTTAAATTATATTTTCATGGTTTAACACCTCAAGCTGCTACTGTTTATTGTACGATGATCGCACCCTCGTGAATTTGGTGCCACCAAACTTCTTTTAGTAAAACTGTGGTTGTTTCAACTAGCACTTATTGAAATCTACTAACTCACAAAATACTAAATTGTAGTTTTTTTTTTATTTTGTATTAAAAATCAATAGAAGTAAGTTTGGTTTTACTAAGATTTGTCAACATAAAGATAACACGTGACCATATCACCCAATTATAACACGAATCAAATTTTTCGGTTGTTTTCGATGAAGAGAGAATAGAGATATGTACCTACTAAAAAATTATGTATGGTCAAAAGTACTAGATAAACGATTTCACAAAAATAGCTGAACTTTCAACTATACGTATAATAAATATTTATCATTATTTGTGTGCAACTAATAGAGGTGTAAGGACGAAATGCATTAATACGTTAAATATTCTTATTAATGAATTATTGACTAAGGAATTATTTTACTATTGCATATAAATTTATACCTGTTACATCCCTAAATATTTTTTATGTGTGACGTTTAGTTCAGATAAACATGGATAAGGAACAAAGAAAACACGTCTCTTCATTGAATGGAATAAATAACCCCCCCCTCCCCCCAGTCCACCTTCGGATCAATCAAATATTTAGTAGTGATATCTGGAACCGAATGGAAAATGTATTTGAAAATTTTTCAACACCTAATTGGTATAACCATATGCAAGGTTAGTACAAATTTGGTTGCCCGCTTGTGAACATCAGTAAATAAAAGGTACAAAAAGTGATGAAATGAGAATCTCCCCCTGGTATGCCAGTATACCTTATCCAGCAGCCCTGGAAACTGGCTAGGATTCAATGGGCCAATCATTCATTAATCTGAAATAAAATTGATTACAGAATCCAATACTAGAAGAAATAATAACACAAACCGGCAAAATCAAATATCGGCCTTTGGCTATCGTACACGGACACGAATCGGAAGCTGGAACGTCAGAACTCTATTAGAAACATCAAGGCTAGCACAAGTGGAGAAAGAAATGAAACGCTATCACATTGAGATTCTAGGCCTTAGTGAAGTCAGATGGAAAAATAATGGTGAAATTAATACAAGCAATGGAAATTATATGATATTCTCAGGTAGAGACGACACACATGAGCAAGGTGTGGGCATATTAATCACTAATAAAGCGAAGAAAGCATTGATGGAATGGAAGCCAATTAACATCAGAATAATAATGGCAAGATTCCATTCGTAAATAAGAAACACAACTATCATTCAGTGCTATGCCCCAACCGAAGATGCATTTGAAATAACGAAAGATGAATTCTATGAACAATTACAATCCACAATAGCAAGAACGCACAGGAACGACGTCAAAATCATACAAGGAGATTTCAATGCAAAAATTGGAACAGGCAACACCGACCTAACAACCATCATGGGTAAAAATGCATTAGATTCTGTGCGAAACCAAAATGGAGAATTGTTGTGACAAATGTTCATAGGCGGCAGTAGATTTCCACACAAAAACATACATAAATACACATGGACATCACCGGATGACAGAACCAAAAATCAGATTGATCACGTAATGGTGAATAAGAAATTGCTCATATCTCTACAAGATGTCAGAACAATGAGGGGCGCAGACATACACAGCGATCACCAACTAGTAATGGCACAATTTCAAATGAAGCCAAGCCGCTGTAAAAAACATGCAACAATAAATAGGATGAAATTTAACACAAACAGATTGAAAGATGCTCAAACAAGAAACATCTTCAATGAAACAATCCAACTCAATCTGAATAATAGTAATAAAGCCACCAGTATACAACCAAAATGGAATCAAGCTGAAGAAGCCTTGTATCAAGAATACTGTGACTGACGTTGGACTGATCACACATCAACACAATCCGTATCATCACTGAACAATCCAATGAATGGAATTCACCACTGTACCTGCTATTCGTCGATTTCGAATGCGCATTTGACACGATAGATAGAAATGCAATATGGCAGACACATTGTGAAATGGGTATCCGAAAGGAATTAATCGAACTCATACAAGAAATGTATCGGGATGCTGGAAACTGAGTTCAATATAAAGGCAAACAAAGTGAAACATACTATAACACTCATGGAGTAAGGCAAGAATGCGTACTCTCGCCAATGCTGTTTCTGATCGTGCTGGATAGTGTTATGTGAAAATTAGATATCACATACCCTAACGGCATTTAATGGGGATTAACAGGTAAACTCAATGATCTGGACTATGCAGATGACATATGCCTGCTCACACACAAACATTCAGACATGCAGCAGAAAGTACAACAGCTAACAGACCTAGCTAACGAAATTGGTCTCTAGATAAATATTAGGAAAACAAAGGCAATGAGACTCAACTCGAGAATAACCACAACAATACACATCAACAATGTAGCAATATTAGATGTAGACAATTTCATATACCTTGGTTGCACAATAGCAAAAACAGGTGGGACAGAGGAAGATATAAGCAAACGAATTAATAAAGCCAGACATACATTCAACATGTTACACAAAGTCTGGAATACTTCCATCCTGTCACGCAAGACCAAGATACGAATGTTCAACTCATGTGTGAAATCGGTACTACTATATGGATGCGAGACATGGAAGCAAACAGGAAAAAGAAGTTACAAGTGTTCGTAAACAAATGCCTTCGACGAATACTGAAATGCTACTGGCCTAACACCATAACGAATATCGAACTGCATAGGAAAACTAATCAGTCAGACATTGGAACCGCAATAAAGAGACGAAAATGGAGATGGATCACACTGCGAAAATTACCAAGTGATATAACAAAGATGTCATTGGGCTGGAACCCGCAGGGAAAAAGGAAAGTCGGAAGACCAGCAATGACATGGAAGAGAACACTGCTAGCTGAAGCGAAACATGTCGGAAAATCATGGGTAGAGATAAAAGCAGTAGCCCCAAGCAGAGTAAGATGGTCCAGCCTAGTAGACGCCCTATGCTCCTAAATTGGAGATAAAGGAAAAAAATAAAAAATAAAAAAATAAAAAAAATTGGTGCGAGAAACTGTGCGAATCTTACACAGTTAGTTCTAATTATTAGAGTTCTAGCTAGTATGAACCAGCACCAGCACTTAGTAATTTTTTTTTTTGCGGAATTTTGCAGGTCTTATTTCAATGGAAAGGGAAGATTTATCCGTGTTAATACCGGACTGTGATCTAGGAGTTCGTAAATTGTTTCGAGCAATACTTTTGGTATTGAAACGAAAACATGTAAGGTAATTCGTAATTTTCCACCATTGAAGTGATATCATATTACTTATAGTTACAGAAACTTAACTGGACAATTTATGAATTCATTTAATAGAAGAATGCCAATTAAGGAAATTAGACTTTGGGGTAATTTAATCAGCGAATATTGGGAAGGTTAAAATATTGTTACACGAGTCACTTTGACTAATCATCGCGGATGAATCATCTAAATTGAATCCAACCAGATGATCAGTACCGCCAAATTATTGTATACACCGGTCGCTTGGGATACTTCAGCCGCGACGTTTAACCAAAGTAACTCAGATACATCTTCCTTTATGTATATAAATATTCTGTTTTTTTTTTCCAAATTTTTTAGGACTTCTACTACCTCTCAGCGAAAAAAAAAACCTAACGGGTATCTTTTACGATAAAAATATAAACCTGGTAGCGCGTCGTCGTAGAGAAGGTATAGGAAAGCTGCCTCCAAAAAAACGAAGGCTCAATAATAAAAATGTCGGAGAAACTGTTACGGTCGATAGTAGTAGCAATAAGGAAGAAATGGAGCTGCATCTGAAATGGCTGTGTAATAATGATGAGCCGGTGGACAGAGTTGCTCGAAAAATCAATTTCTGGCAAACTTGCCAAGATACATTCGCAACTTAGGGAATACTCGTATTTTTTTAAATCAAAAAAGCTTGTATTGTAGATCGTATTTCTTTAATTTTCTTAGCATACATTTGTCTTTGTGTTGATACTGTACTGTCAATAGCTGGAACCTTGAAACCAATACTTATAACAACAGAAAAGAAACAAAAGTGGAAGCCCTCTATAGTTGAAGCACAGCAAAGCCTAATCCTAATTTTCTATATTTGTATTCAAAACGACATTAAAATAGAAACACAAAAAGCTCGTGAAAAGTACTGTAAATTGGGAGTAACTTCGCAACCATTGGTCATAGCTGTCGGTAATAAGATTGTTAATTTAACGGAATTTTATGTGGTTTACGACCAAATAATGTACAAGTTTCCAAAGCGGTTGAAAGCAGTAGACTATTATTTTAAAATTTTCAAAGTTCTCCACCTAGAATATTCTGTAGCACCAATGTTCTTTTGGAATTTTATTCAAAGATATTTCTGTAACATTGAAACAGAGTATGTTGAAAGTAATTTTAATACTTATTACTACTTAGAATTTTTTTTTTCCATTTTGGCCTAACGAGTTCTAAAAAAATTGTTTAAATTTAAAATTTAATTTTATAAACTTTTGAGCAGTCGATAAAAGATATTTTTCTTTAATCTAACTTTTAATATATTTTACAAGTGTATAAAACGAAATTAAGGTTGAACTTTTTATTAGTAACATATTTTTTTATATATATTTGAAATTTTTTTTGACAGATCGATGGTATTCTAGAAAACGAGTCAAATCAAAATCTGAAATGTTTTGCTAGCAATTACCAACCTATATTTCGCCCACTTTTCCGTCAATCATTGGTAAATCGAATAGTGGAAAATTCATTCTGCACTTTGGCAGTTATTGAGTTGTGTCGATTTTATATAACACAGTCGAAATGTTGTTTTTATTAATGTAAAAACTGTAGCCTGTAATAAATCATCAACCTGCGATCCAGAAAATAAAGATACCTCGAATTCAAAAATAGTGCTTTTCTATATTTTGTTTTGTATATCGTATTTTACCTCTCTTCAGTGTTGATTTGATTAAGTTTAGTCTACTACTTCATTTAAGTTAATTTTATATCTTACGCACTCAAAATATTAAATTTTAATTTTGTTTTAATCAGGAAAAAATTTAAAGCTAAGCCTTTAAGAGGGACTCAAATAACGGGTATAGTTATTTCAAACATTTGGCGTTATTGGTTTTAACTAGAAGTATAATTGAAAATACTTTAGAAACATAGTGTATTTAACTAATCGTACTAGTTATTGCAAATAGATTTCTACATATATTCTACATTCTAAATATAAACAAAATTTAGTAAAAAAACAAGGGTTTTTTCGCACTAGATTTACGTAGTTAAAATCAAAGAGAGATTTATTTAAAACAACTAATTTTTTATCTCGTTGTAGGGGCACTTAAATTACGAAATGTGTATTCACAAAATGTTGTGAGCAACCAAAAATTGCTGTTCTATTAATTGCACACAAAAATATTTCACCACCCAAGTATTACAAGCTCACAGTGTGTAGTCTATAATATTGTGTCGCGTTTTAAGCCCAACAAATAACAATAAAATTTAATATTTTTTGATTTAAATTATCAAAAATGTAAATTTGGTTTTGGTTAAGAAACCAACATCAATAAGCAAGGCACCCCAGTAATCATATTTTGTATTTTAATAATAAAACCACAAAAATTATTGATCAATAAATAATTTATAATAAGAATGAAATTTATTCATAATTATATATATATTACAAAGATTATTGAACCGAGTCTGCATTTGGACAAAAATCAGCAGCAGTTGCGGACCACAACCAAAACTATGACTATTTTTGAATGTATTTTGATATCGTTGCCCAGTTGGACTTACCGCACTGCTGAAATTTATGGTAAATCTAATTTACATAACAATATTTTTGATAAGTGAATTATTAAAAATTATTAATAAATTAAAAATTTATTAGGAACCCCGTGAATAGAGAGTGATTTGTTTTAATCATACGACAATATATAGATATGGTATTGGTTTGGCATTTGATTCAAAAACAAAAAAATATTTGTAATATTTTTATTATATTTTATCAATAATGGCACAGCATGATGGCACACCTTTAATAATTTTTTTTTTTTATTATTCTTGTACATTTGTGGAACAACACACACCAAACCTATTAGTTTCGAACAACATTTTACCGATTTTGTGTGTAAGTAGTTATTTTATGTTTGGAACCCGACTCTATATCACGGTAGCAAATCTGCGGTTTAGTGCGTATATATTATATAACATCATCCACTATAAAAATTTGTCAACCTACGCATAACCAAAATTAAAATTAGAAAAAAAAAAAATTGGCCCGAAGCAAAAGATCCGATTGTTAAATATACGTAATAGCTACATATTTCAAACTTAATGATAGTGTTTAATGTCACAAAATTGAAATTATTATAATTCAAACAATAAATATTCTTTAATACGAAAAGGAAACGTCTTGATTATGAATTTTTTTGATTAAAAATTTTTGTTTTACCAAAACTATTATTGCATCGTGTATTCATGTTTTGCGTAATCGTTTGTTGCGCGCTATAAACACGAAGATTTATGATATACAGGTGATATGTACATACATATATATGCTAAAAGCTAATATGTATGTTAAGATAGAATTGTGTAAATAATTTTCCCTCCAATTTTTCATTTTCCTTGTATTTCAATTCATTAAACCTTTTTACAAAAAAATACACAATGCCGAATGCGAAATAATTAAAATACTGGATAGTAATTATACAGAGCATTGCGAACAAGGAAAAATTGAAAAGAATGATTTTTTGCGCTCTATTTTAAATCAAACAATCAATTATATATCCTTTCAATTTCCTTTTTTTAAACCGTGGAATGTAATTATCTGAGGAAATTGGTATTTCTTGATTTATTATTTCTGCCCTGCGGAGATACTAAACTCTTTCTCGCTAAATTAGATGTGTGTACATATACATATGTGTATGTATCAAAATCTCAGCTTATAACAAATATAAACAAAACATAAATCCCGTAGCATACATATTATATACAAAACAATTCCATTTATTATCCTCAAAAAGCTAAAAAAAAAAAATTATTTTTATGGAAATGTTGACATTTCAAGAATCATAAATCACAATATTCTATTTTCATTTTCTTCTTATTATTATTTTTTTTTTATATAAAAATGTTCTTTATTCATTTTTATTATAATTCAACTTTTAGTCATTTCACTTTACTTGAATGTTATATGGCTGCAAAAAAAAAACCGTCCACCCCCTAATTTCAACATAAATATTAACCTCATTTCACCTCGTTACATATCTGGATGGAATAGAACATGTATGTACGAGTACGAGTATGTTTATAAAAGGACATCGGAAAAATTACAAACCAACGAAACTATCATCTTCTAACCACCCTCCTCTCTCACCCTACACAATATATATACAACATTTTTATTTTAACTAACGAACAGCAGTAACAAACCAAAAAAAAAAAAAATGTAATCATACGGACCAGGGTCATAATGTAAGTGTTACTTTAACAATATTTTTTATGTGTCCAGTCTTTGTATTTTGTGTATCCTTTGGGAAAAATATCTCTGAAATGTATGAAATTTTATTTTGCTTAGTTTTTGTTACTCGACTGTGGATGGACTAGCACTGAATATACGTACGTATTGTGTACGTACACTGGAATGAGTTTGTTAAGTGTGGAATAATAAAATTTATATTTATTACTCTTATGGTTATACGGTGCTTCTAACAATATACAAATATGTATGTATGTAACTGTTAAGGAGTTGGAGGATAGTAGTTTTTGTGAATTTTGTTGAAAACGAAAGTTCCCTCGTATACAATTTTCCACCATTTTTTGAGTGAATTTACATATCGCATATACCTAATACCTCCTTTATATTTGACATATATTATAATTATGATAATTCTGCTTTACACCGCAACAAATAAAAAATAAAAAAATGGAGTTTTTCAAATAATATACATATAAATAATTAATTCAAAATTTTCCATTTCCATTTTTAATGAATTTATTATTCAAATTTTTTGTTTTAATGTTAATATGTTTCTTATACGCATTTAATTTTTTTGTTATACACGAGTTACATGAACCAAGTTGAAATTAATTTGTTTTTTGTGTAATAGAAAATTTGTTAAGAACAATTAATTGCGTTATTTAAGTTAATTAATTATTTTTTGGCTACAAATTATGGTTGTTTCATTTTCTCCCCCTTCTAAATTTGTTTCCTTATATCAATTTATCATTTTTATTTTTATTTTTATTTTTTGGGTTATGATTAATTGATATTTGTAATCAATGTCTAAACCGTTTATTCACCGATTAAATAAAATTAAAAGTTATAAAAAAAACACTTTGATTTTAATAATACAATTATTAATCCTTTAGTTTACACATTTCGATATACCAAAGACGTGTGAAATTCATTAATAATAATTATAATATTTATGTGTAGCTGACGAATAATAATAACGCACACAGACCTCCGATCCTAGAAGGGATTGGAACATACACATACTCGTATATTTGAGAGGCCTAATGCAGTTGTATAATGATTAATGAAAGTTGAAGTAAATTTGACTTATTGTTGATTTATACTTGTGTGTACATTAAGTATTATGTTAATTGAATGTTATTTGATTTGTTTTTTTTTTTTTTTAGTTTACCGTAACTTTTTGATTAATGATCCGACTTTGTGAAAAAAAAAATTATTTTTTTTTTAATGTAATAATTATCGAGTTGTATTATAGTTCACACGACATAATATACCTACATAAATAACGCGTCGTCGCGTCTTCAACAAAATATTTAAAATCAAATTAAAAATTATTTCATTTCAAATTATTTATTTTATTGTTAAATTCTCACTCCATCAAATAACTAGATATACCGAAAACAAAACTCTATTGTTTTAAATAAATTCATTTTCATTATTTTTAAATTTATTATCAATGTTTGATTAGAATTTTAATTATTAATTCAATTAGACAAATATATAAGGTATGCATGTAGATTTTTGTTTTGTTTGTTTTATTTTAAATTATTTAATTTAATTGTTTTGAAAACAATAAATAAAATTAAAGAATAGAATTTTAAATTTAATAATTTTTTAATATAATTTTAATTAGTGTGGGAAAATTATAATATTAAAAATGAATTAGTACGTGGCGTTATAGTTTGGTATATTAGTTTGAGGCTAATGGTAAATTAAATTAGTATAAAATACAACAAAAATATATTACATTTTAAATCCGTAAATTAAATTTGGAGGTGTCTATAAATTGTATATATCTCGAAAGACAGGCCTAAGGAAGTAAATTAAAAAAAACCTTACGTGAATTTATTATTGAGTCTGAATGTCAACCAGAAAATATACAAGCGCTTTAAGAATTCGAAGGGTTGAAATTTGAATGCTTTAAATTCTTCTGAGTTTGCAATAGATTTGACGGTTAAAGTCACAAAGAACTTTAGTAGTTGAAATGCTTTTCGTTGGGACGAACTTAAATCATGCAAAGAATATAAGGGTATAAACAAGTCATTAATGTTCATTATCATATGTAAATATAGAAAGCAGGCCAAATCCCTTCTTATAAATAAATTTCGTCTTCGGAAGAGGTCACTTTGTAGTTGTTATACTTGTCGGCCAAACTTTAACTCTAACGTATTTTTATTCCCGACCTAACCTGCGACCTATTTAATAAAAGGACTTTAGACCGAGAGTATAGTAGCATAGAACACCAGCAGAAATGGTACCAGTAAATTTTATGCAAACTTTTCATTACTCCCAGCAATACAACATGTAAATAATCGAATGCTACTTGCGACACCATTCCTATGCCAAGACCTTCAAGAGGAGAATTTAAAATATTAAAATCCTACAATTATGCAATTTACAACAAAAAATAACACAAATATACTTATACGAATTGAAAAAGAATTTTAAATATCTAATATGTGTTAGTTAATTAGACAATATAAACACATATTAAAATAATTCAGTAGAACGTAAAAATCATTCATCAATACAATTTGTACCAATAACAAGGAGTCGTAGAGTTTATACAAGTTGTAAAAAAGTTCAAATTGTATTGGGGGTATGGAGGGAGGGGGAGGGGGAGTGAGGGGGAGAAAGGATGCTTCAGCAAACTGCAATTTAATTTATTTCTAACGAATAAAACTGTCGTGTTTCTAAAATGGAATTTAGTTGACGAATTAATTCAAAGATGGCTTATTGACTGTGTTCGAATTGTAATGAGCCTAATTGTTGTTCTCTATTGTACCAAACAGCACGCATCTCAGAGATTGGTTCATTTAGTGAATATACCTTGTAAAAAGCATAACTATAGATTGTAATCGGCATATATTTAGGAACTCAAATCCCTTATTGAAAATTTAATAAGAGCCGTAGGGGTTTTATAAATTTTTTTTGAAAAATATCAAATCGGCGAACTTCCAGGGACACCTTTCCTACTCATGCAGAGGAGCCCATTTATAAGCATTCTCATTCATGCGACTATTCATATGGAGCCTGTCAGTAGTCAGTTGGATCACGGTTTTGTTGCCGCTTCGGATAATAGGAGAAAATGTTCGTGTATTGAATTTAATTTTAACTATTAAATTCGAAGAGCTAACTACCAACGTTAAAATCGATCGAAAAATTCAAATTTAGCGATCTTCTTGGTATAAGAAAGAAAGTTATTGAAAATTAAATACCTTTATTTCATCAACCATTGGGTCTAAAAATTGTCCAAAACTATTAGGTTTTTTTGGGCTATAATAAATTCCAATGATAATAACATTATTTGTGCCTATGTTAATAATTCGATTCAGAATTAGATAAAACGAATGTTCTGTATTATCGCAAGACACGGGTAGGTCGTCCCACATTTATCCCACGACTAAATTCTCTTGCTTTAAAATTCTTGTTAAGTTATTCTCTACACCGACAGGTACGTATTCTTCTGGAGAAACTGTATGTAAATTTTTCTAATTTAAGTGGCGTTTGTAGTAAAGTTCTGTAATCCATTGGCAATTCCGGAAAAAAGTTTTCAAAAACTTTAGCAATTCTGATCCATTAAATCCATCGGTATTTGCTTGTTTGTTTGAGCTTTGAAATTTTTGATTTTACAATAATATTTTGTACTTAAATTATTTATGCTCAACATAGAATTCGTTGTTTCATTTTGTAGTCCCTTACGCGCAAAAACCATATATTTGGCCTGTTTTTTTATTACATCGGAGAGACCAGAGAGATCAGAGAGATAATTTATCTGACACATCCGATAATTTTTAATCTCTAAAGCCGTTTTTCTGATTTTAACACGCTGAACGATTTAAATTGGCTAACCACTATTTTTCACATAATAATTTGGATTTTAACCTTTATAATGCTAAACTCACTAAATGTGCTTAGCATAATTCGGAAATAAACTGACCGTCGCGTCGCTTTTTTGGATTTGCTTTCAATATTCTTTCATAGAACTGACTTCAAAATCAAACTTCTTTAGCTGACATATGAATCAATAAAATAATAGACTTGTATGTCGTAGTTATGTATTTGAATACACCGTTCATCTTATAACGTCCCTGAAGTTCTGTAACTGCCTCTAAAGGACGGTCGAATGATTGAATTACGAGCTGAAACATTGAAAATATTATTGAAGCATATAACATAATTGACTTTTATGATATAGTTGACTTTCTAGTATAAACAATCCGCTGACAAAGATGTCAAATTTCTTAATTTAACATCAATGTCCCTGGCTGACATTTTCAATATTTTAGGACTTGTGGTTTACCGGGAAGAACATGAAGATAGTTTGTATTTCGTCAATCGTGTCAAAAAATTCGCTATATTTTGCAATTTTACTGCGAAAAAGCAAAAAAACACTGCCCCAGCCCGCGGGGAAAATTTGTGGTCTTTACGATCAAGATGCTTTATCGAATGCAACAGGTTCGCTCGCTTCCTCTAGGCGACCAATCATTGGAAAAGTCGACGTAATTTTAAAAAAAATCGAAGAAGAACTAGACATAAGCAGCCATAAAATTGCTAACGAATTAAATATCTATCAGAAAACGTGTTTAAACCATTTGCATTAAACTGGATACACAAAGAAGCTCTAAGACCGAATTTCCATCAGCGAATCAATTTTCAGGCCCTACAAAATAGGAGTGCAACCGTTAAGGACCGATTGATAATTGATTATTTCTTCTTTTTAAAACAAAAATCATCCATTTTGTTTTATCAATTAATTTTGAATGGTACACGAGGTATTTATAAAAATGTGTTTAGGTTAATGTTCGACCCCTTTGGCGGTAGTTTTTTCCCTTATATTAGCGAGTTAGCACTAAAAAAAATTATGTGACTCATTTTTTTGGTGTTCTTTAAAATTGCAAAACTTTGATGGGGTACACTTGGGGTGCCTTCGTTGTAATAGGTAAGGAAACAATCATGACATTAACCACTAAATTTATAAAAACACATTTCACATTGTAATGAACATTAAAACAAAATTAATGAGAAATAGTTCCGTCTTGTGTTTTCAAGTAAGTTGTTTAATAGGGACGGATCCTTAGGTTGTTACCACATTTTGTTGTTTTAGTTCTTTCAGTCGATTATACAGACACTACTCACGTTCCCCTTAGTAGTATGATTCTGCGAATTAAAATAACAAAAAAAGTGGAATTATTTAATAATTAAACGTTCGTATGTTATTTTTACAATACAATGATGCAGCATCGGCGTTCAGTAAAGTCCAAATGTCTAATAATCAAAACAACCTTTGGTTTTCTTGCATCTTCAAGCTGGCTATTTTTGATTGATAACAGTTTTAGCCAAATATGTAATGCAAGTTTAACTATCCTAGCTTTAACCCTTCGGGAACTCACCTATTTTTTCAATCAGGGGCCCTACCTACTGTTTGATCGTCTACCATTTTGAAAACCCGAGTCGCGACCAAAATTTCCAAATGAAACAGAAATTATTTGCCCTTGCATATTTTAGTCGTAAAAAATCTTTCTCTTCTCAATGATTCAGGTTTTACACTTCAAATTGAACCTTTTACATTTCAATTTGAACCTTCAGCAAAATTATATTTATGGCTAATTAGAATGGAATTTATCTATTTCTTAACAGATACTAGTGAAATTTGATAGGTCCCGGTCGATATAGCATATTTCATTATGGAGTATAAGGCACACTACGGAATATTTAAAAACAGAATATGGTACACTACGGCATGTGGTACAATTCGGAATATTTCTAAACGACATATGGTACACTATGGCATAAGGTACAGTATGGCATATTTCAAAACGGGATACGATACACTACGGCATATGGAATATTTCAAAACGGCGAGTAATTGTACACCCTTCATTCAAAATTGAATAAAGTTCAGAATCAAACTTCATTCTTCAAAAAAAAAACAACAATTAAAATTAAAATCTGGATATACCCACATATCTTTCAAAATGTATTCCATCTATTTTCAAATAATTTTATTTAAAAGAAATAACCTTTAAACTAAACGTTACGAGAGAACGAAAAAGCTAAAGGGCTAATTCACGTATTTTTAATTTTAAAATTAGATTTAATGAAAATTAGATTTATATACAAATTCATTTTCATTGATGAAGGTTCACAGGTGAAGGAAAATTTAAGTAAATAAAGGATAGTTCTAAACCAATTAACAACAAAATTGGCCATATTCCAAAGCTTCATATAAAATTAGTTTTAGAGTCTCGTTTTAAAATATTACGTAACGTACTATATCCCATTGTGTACCATATGCCGTTTTCCAATATGCCGTGTTGAAATATACCATAGTGTACCTTATGTCATATTTTCATATTCCGTTTTGAAATATGTCATGTTGAACGGATCCCAAATTTGACATCCGCGATGGAAATGGGATTCTAAAAAGATTTTTGGAGGAGTTCTGGAATATGGCCAAGTATGATGGAACTTTTCTATTTCTTAACAGATTTTAGTGGAATTTGACATGTGCGATGGAAATGGGATTCTAAAATGACTTTTGGATAAAGTTCTGAAATATCGCCAATAAAGGATGGAATTTGGTTATTCCTTAACCGATTATAATGAAATTGGCGATTTGTAATGGAAATAAGATTCTAAAATGATATTTCTAATTTCGAGACTCTACGCTATCCGCAGTACTTTCTTTTTGGCGGCTTGTATCCGCCAAACACTATTTTTTTTAAACATTGGCCAAACTTACCGCTCTGACAGCAATTACTTAGAAAACATAACTAAAAGATTAAACCGAAAGATTGGCGAGAAAAGTTTTTAACTCATGATTCACGGAAACCTCGACAGACAACATTATAGAAGCGATATTGACATATTTCTCACAACTTCATCCAAAAATAATTTTTCGGTCACATTTCCTTGTGTTTGTTGGAATCGTCAAAATTCATCATAATCGGCTAAGGAATAGCCGAGTTCCATCAGACTTGGCCATATTCCACCATATTCCCGATTTCCATCGTGGATATCAAATTTCAGTAGTAAAATCCGTTAAGAAATAGATAAGTTCAGTTTGAAATGTATAAAGTTCAATCTGAAGTGTAAAACGTTAAATTTGAAGTGTAAAAATTGTTTCACCTCAAATAAAAAATATTTTTTTCGGAGTAAACTGATGCTCATGTGTAACGCTTTACAAAGGGAGCACCTTAATTTGTAGTTAGTACTCAAAACTATAGCTGGACATATTCAGGCCCGCCAATTTCCAAAATACTTTTAAGATATTGAAAAACAAATTTGACGTAACGGTCAAATTGACTTTGTTCTCGGAGGGTTAAATAAATATAATACACTATAGCGATCTAAACCTTTTTCACCTTCATACGAGGTAACATTTTTGAGCCCTGACCTGTTAATAAATTTATAAACTCTATCAATCTACTTGACATCATTACAGCAGAGTTTTAGTAAATACATTTTATATTTTGTCATTAAGAAAAATAATCTTCTATTGTTAAACTGTTCAGTGTAGGTGTTACCTGCCAGCATTCACACTGCTAATATAACCTCCAAAATTTTTTTACTACACAATTTTGATTAATTAACAAACCAGTTGTTGAAAATAAACATTTTCTAACGGTGAATAGATTCACAAATAAATTCTTATTCTAAATTTCTGTTCCATTTGTTTTCAGATTACGAAATATTATCGAAAAGCGCATCAAATCAAAACAAACCAAAACCGAAAACGATTAATTTTCTAACTTGTTGTTTAGTTAGAAGAAGAAAAAAAAAATTAAGACATACCAAATTTTTATTTTTTAGAATCAGGAAATTAATTATTTCGATTTGTTTATATTATTTCGTTACATTATTGGTTTTGTGACACGATCTTTGTGGTTTCAAAAATCTTGTCACTACACCAAAAAAAAAAAATCAGAAACGTCATGTTCTATTAGATTTTTCCATTTCACTGAGGAAGGTGGAATTTTAATTGATTGTTTAAGTTTAAAAAAAAAAAAAAAAAACAAAAGACAAAAAAATTATATATTTAAGACAAATAAACATATAAATGTCAATTTGATATAATGTCTTAATTGTTATGTCATACCGGAAATTACATTGACATATCGTGCGCGCCGACAGCATCTCAAAGATTACTATTTATTTTTTCCAGTCGCTGGTTAACAGTTTTTCCATCGGCGTAAAGACAAAACTGCATTTTTGTTTTTGTTTTAAATTTATAAGAAAAACTTGAGTTTAATTTCACGGTAAATTATTTGAAGGAAAACTACTGCAATATACCTGCATGATTGTGTAATTACATTTTGAATATTCTTATTTCGTTCACCCTAAAAAACAAAAAAACTTTTTTTTTTTTTTTTTTGTTATATTGATCTCGATTAAGATTTTTCTGTTTTATTAATCCCTGAACAACGGTAAAAAATAATTTTTCACCATCTCGCATTTTTGTTAGGGATTCCCAATCATTTATTCATCTTTGTTTTTTGTATTTAATAAATGTGTGTACGCAAAAATAATATTCGTATGTCATTAATTTGTGCCTCTTGTATTTATTGCTAAAATACGTTTTGTTTTAATGAATTTTTGACCCACATACCCAAACAGACATTGTAATAAACATACGTAAATTACAGGTACATAGTAAGAAATGATTTCTGATTTTTGTATTGCGTCATTAAATCAGAATAAACCGAAAGAAGAAGGAAGAATATATTTATTTATTGTTCTAAATAAATAAATTGCAAGCAATATTTTGTTGTTTTTAATAAATTTATTAGTTTAACGATATTTGATTAGAATTTTAATTTTTTTGCAGAAATTGTTTTTTTAGATCTTTTGATTATGATCAAATTTATTAGCAGAAGTATTTATATCAAATTGACCTACTTTAAGAAAGTTGGTGAATTCCTCATAACGAATCAGACTATACGTACACGTCATTCAATCAAATCAATCAATAATTGTCCTTTCAAAATCGATCAACTTATAAATGTCTTAATCATCTTATAAAAAAAAAAAATTATTATTATTGTCAGGAACACAGTTATCATCGCAGACTTAATATACTGACGCCTTTTATTTGCTGTGCGTGCAGATTAACATATTCGTAGAGTAGTAGTATAGACATTATGATGCATTATGGTTATTGATTTGATATGAATTTATACACATTAGATTTCGAATTAGTTGCGCATAGCATTACTAATTAAAATTAAGTGGAAATTAATTAATATTAACGTTTTGCTGTTGGGTGGTTTTGCCAATCATGTTACATACATATATACCAAAATATTAAATATATTTCCTGCCGTGCAACATAATTAAATACGATACACACTTGCCATACTGTCAGTACCAATTCAAAACAGCTGTCTTTCATACATTTCACACCATTCAAATGACAATCATTTAAAATGAATAAAATACGAAAAAACCGCTATTAAATAATAAATTTAATCGATTGGTAGGTGTTCCAGATTTTTGCGTTTTTTTTTTATTATTATTATTCATACACCAAAATGCATTAAATCACCATAAAATAATTGAATATTTTTATTGTTGTGTTGTTTAAAACACTATATAACTAAACAATATGCTATATAACAACATTTCAAATCATACAGTCGTATACGTTTTGTAATATACGTATGTACAAGAAAGGCCGTTGATATGACCTTGGGTATAATGCCCTTTTGTGTTATATTATTGTTATTCGCGGTTTTTTGTTTTGTATTTTCGCTACTCAACATATTCCAAATAAACAATTATACAAAATAATAATAAATACATAAATAAATAAATAAATTTATATTTAAAAAAATGTCACATTCAAATATCTATAATAAATTGAAACATGTAATCGAAGAATGGAATACAATATTCTTAACTATTTTTGCTGCTGGTTTACTCGCGTACTTCTTGTATTTCATTGGAATATTTTTTTTTATAAATTTTAATGAGAATTGATGATGGATATAATTTTTGTGATTGGGAGCTGTAGGTAATGTTTGTTTATTTTTTTTTTTGTTTAGAATGGCAAAGATGAATGATTAGCTGTATTATGGTTATTACATTTGAATTACCAATCAAAAAACGCCTAGACAAATGATTCATAAATGGGATGTTATCTTTGTGTTTTGTTTTCAGCACTTTACTTGTAATGCATGTTAATGGTTGAGTCTGGTGCATTTTTTTTTTTTTGAATGAATGTAAAAATTAAATGGACAACTAATAAAATTTTCGTATAAATATTTGAGCCTGAATGTTGTTCTATACCTACTTCTTAGCTGCCAATGGATTTTTGTCTAAAAAACAGTTTTCTGCTGATCGGAGCGATTATGCCATCGGTCTACTTTTACTTAATTTTGGGATCTGAAAACTAATCTGTTAACACATATTTTTGAATTTTTTTTCTCTGAGCGTTTCCCTTTATTCTACAGTACCTGTCAATCGAATTAAAACCACCTTCCTTATCAGGAACAATCCTAATCATATAATGGTTGGTTTTTATAGGAATAGATACGTATTTATATTCCAATCAAAAAATGTTTAAAATTTTAATTCTAGGCAAAATTACAGTTAATTTAGTTTTTAACAAAATTATTTGTGTACCAAAATTTTTTTGGGCAATATGGAAAAATGAAAAACAAAACGGAAAACAAATTAAATGTAAAATAAGTTACTTTTATTTTGTATGCACTTGGTCAGTCATCTCGCAAGTGTTTCAAAAATTGGTTGATAAAATCACCTAGAAGCTTATTCCACTCGGCTTTCTTAGCACTCGGCTATAAAATTTTGGTCTTGTTATATCGTGAATATCTTCCAATTTAATTTAAACCTCTGCAAGATTAAATCGATCTCCTGCCCTGGCCGAGACCACTAATTGTATTCTAGATTTTTCAATAATTTCATAGCAATGACTCTTCTTATGTATGAGAGAGCCGACTATTTTATCGTCTACTAGGAATGTTACCTTGAATAGTTATAAAAATATATTCCATATAAAATTAAGAAAAAATCGCATTAATTTGAGCATAACACAGTTCTCCAGATTTCAAGGGGTTCTGACGGTAAATCATATTCCGTTTGTTTATAAACCTTGTTAATGGCAACTGTTCAAGGCCAAGGTTCAATTTCTTATTGAATGAGGTAACATTCCTAGTTTATGATGAATTAGTTGGTCCTCAATTTGCTGTTCAGCACAATAACTCTCCCGTAGATAACAAATATCTTAAATATAATTTTTGGTATCGGCCAGGGCAGCGGTTCGGTTTAAGCTTGCGAAGGTTTAAATTAAAGTGGAAAATATTCACAATCTAGTAATACCAAAATTAGGTAGCAGAGTGCTAATAAAATCGAATGGAATAAGTTTCTAGGTGATTTTATCAACAAATGTTTGAACCCCTTACGAGATGTTACCAAGACGCAACAAAAACTGACCAACTAACAATCACAATTTAATTAATAAAATATGATTTTAAATTTAATTGATTTACCATATTGCACAAAAAAAATTGGGTTATTAACTCGAAAGCTTATGTCGAAATTAGAACAAAAATTGTGCCTGCGAATGCCTTGATTTTGACTCAATTTAAAATACATTTACTAAGCCCAGGTATTTCGTAAATTAAGAATCAGAGTTTGAATTTGAGAGTTTTCTAATTAAAATTTAGAAACTTTTGGAAGCTAAGTTATTGACAAAAATTAAATCTTCCGCTAATTTGCTAAAAAGTGAAACACTAAATGAACTACTCATAAGATTTTTTTGAACTTTCTTTCGATTCCGACAATTAATTAATTTCCGAAATGTTGCTCTAAATAAAATTTTGAAAATTTTCGAACCAAAGAAAACCTACAAAGTGTGTACGTACCTACATACATACATTACACCTAATTTATCTTATTCGACGTACTAAACAAAAGACTCAATTTTAACTTATTCCAACTTTAAACCGTTAAAAAGTTTAAATCCTTTTAAAGGAGTATTAAACTTTAACTCCGACGATATTTTTTTTTTGTGTAAAAAGAATCATTAAACTTCTTTCGGATGGTACGATTAATTCCGACTTTAGGAATTTCAATTTAAAAATGTAGATCGGGCCAACCATTGTTAAACTAAGTAAGAATTATACGAGTAGTATGTGTTCTGTTAAATCAATTTTTGAACTTGAATTTTGACGTTGTGAAAATTCGATCTTTATGGATTATTTTAGGATTTATAAGTTTAAGAAACTTTAGCTGAATGCCTGTAATAATGCACTTTATCTCGAAATGATATCCTTTTGTGTTGAACCTGATAATTTTCTTTATTGATCGTATGACTATGGTTCTTATGTTGTAGTTATAGAACAGTGAAATTCTTGTTAATTACATGAGAAATTGTTTACGAGTCTAACATAACTCATAGCGTATTTTTAGATTTAGTTTCGGAGTTCAAGCGTGTAACGAAACGAAGTGGAGTTATGACTCAACCATCTACCTTAAGTTCAGGATTGAAACACAACTACCAAATCACCTCAGTTAACAGATATCCGCGTCATTTTATTGTCTCTGGGCGGTCGTTTTGCCGGCTAAAGCTCAGGGGAAATGCGTGGGTTTTCCAGAGACATGACGCGGATCTAGTTGGACCGCAGGATGGGAAATAAAGGGGTAGGAAACAACAGCTGATTCATATACTCACCTATATGAACTATACATACCTTGAACTCATCTCGGAAAATTTCCTCTACTCGGTCATCTCAATCATTAACAATATGGTGGATAGCGAACGAAACCGATTTCTTTTTTTTTAAATGACAAGAACAAAATTTAGAAAATAAAAATCTTTATTGAATACGCAAGAATTAAGCGAAAGCAAAAAAAAATTAAAATAGACAACGAAGATTATTTTCCAATAAAAAACAAAAAAAAACAAAAGAAGAAAAAAAATTCTTAACATCTAAGATAAGACCCTGTACCCTAAGCTAACTAGCTATTCTTAAAAAAAAAAAAAGTAAATTTGCAAGAAAAGTAAATTTTATATAAACATAATTCAAAAACAAAAAAAATGTAATTAAATAAATCATAATAGTAAAAAAAAATAATAAGAAAAATGAAAATACAAATTTAGTAAAATAAATTAACTTGCGCTTGACCAACTGTACACGTGATGCGGCTGCCGATAATTTGTAGATGCTGACGTCATTAACATGATGACGCGATGCAAAATTTAAGTTTATTTAGTTGGCGAAGTTGGTGATCTTATGTCTGAACTAAATTTGCAATTTATCCAGTTTTTTTTTTTAGTTCAGAGTTCAACCATGAAGGTTTATATGTTCCTTAGTATATGGATAATAGTTCGTTAAGGAAACATATAAACTTTTACAGAACACTATCAACAATTGAACTGGATGATAGTTCCCGTTATTTCACTGACACCACTTATTATTGTTTTGGGTTAAATCTTTTTTCTTTTTCGTTGAATGAAACACTTTTCACAATAATAGGCACATAAGTACTTTAAACTAATTCATTTTTTTATCACATAATTTTAGTTCATTCACTATCAACTGAAACTATACACACGTAAACAATTTTAATAATTAGAGACTATCTTATATATTTAGTTTATTATATTATAATCACATTTAAGAATTTTAGATCATTCAAAAAAAAAAATCAACTGTTTTTATGAATTTAAATTGTTTTTCATTTTTCTCTTTTTTTTTCATTAATGCTTTGTTTTGTTTGTTAAATAGTAACTGAATTTTATGTATTATTATTAGAATTAAATCACTTTACAGTTTATTTGTTCTTACTACCCAAATAGAGTAGTCTTATAAGAATCTTATATTTGGTAAACTTATGCACTACTTAAAACTAATATAACAATTGTTTCTTTAATTCTAATTTATCACTCTTAGAATGTTAACAAAACTTTTTCCGTGGTTATTGCTATATGCAACAAGCTCTTAGCATTGATAACCATACACCTCAAAATTTATTTTCGAACTAACTTGACTACCGATCAATAAAAAAAAATCATAAATTTTTATATCCCGTAGGTCATAAAAAAAAATCATCCGATCGACACACCACAAAAGAAAATTTCGCGCCCTTTCTAGATACAGATATTTTTTCTGGTTCATTCGAGAACAATAAGTTGTTGTTAGTGTACTTTCAAAACCCTCGGTTGCAACGGCGAGAAAAAATAAAAAATAATTTTTTTTTGTTTTTTGTGTCGTTACAAGCGAAACAGTCAATCAAAAAATTCAACCAAAAAAAAAAACATCATATCAAGATATTTTCTCTTTGAACCATTGCCGTATCACCAAGAACCATAACAATCATCAAAATCCGTAAAAGCGTTTTAAATTAAAACTTGAGACTCGGAGCAGTCGGCCTACAGTTTAAATCATTGTCAAATAGAAACTATTGAAACGGTTGATTCAAAAGTCTTTTTCCAATGATTCTTAGCTCCCGTATTTATTACATACCCCTTACCATCGGTGTCAATGTATGTATGTTCACTAATAATTGCTTGAATTAGACCTAGCACAAAATAAATTTACAAATATTCATTAGTTCCATACAAGATACGTATAAGTTTTAAAATATTTTGATGAATAATTTTAGATTTTTGTTAAATTGTACCAAAAGATAGTAGTGAATGAATTCTAACATACAAATAGGCCATAACACACACATTCAGGTTTTTCAGTTATTTAAATTATGTTAATGTAACAAATATATTTTTAGTTTGTAAGACTAAGCTTTGCTGACTTAGCGTTATGATTGGTTAATACGATTGAGAAGTAAAATCGTAAATGTTTGGTAGTTAAGTTTATACTAATCTTATTCAATTTTATTTATGTCTTTATATACAAAAAATCGCTCAGTTGATTTGGTCGATAACCCAGATTATGTTAACATGATATACTTTAATATTTAAGGTTAATAAACTAGTACATGTGGATTTTTTGTGAAATGATACATAACCCCTCTAGAACCCTTTCGATGTTAATTGGCGTAAATTTTCCATTGCCGTTCAGAATATGCTACAATGAAAGGACCTTTGACTTCGTCAAAGCGAATACACGTGTGAGCAATTTTCTAAGCAGTGAATTACCCATCCCAGTTTGTGTTATCTCCAGGCTGATTAACATTAAACCAATTGACGTTAAACCAACTTGTTTATTGATTGTTATGCAGAAGTATCCTATGTGGTTAATCAAATAAAGTCTCTATAATTTAAATAATAGAGTTTGATAAATCATTGTTCCATTTGATATAAGACCCACTTTTGAAAGAAGTTACGGGTATTTTCTGAAGAAAAAAGAAATATTGAAAGATAGTACACAGTGTTAAAATATTTTTTACTTTTAAAACCGTTGATATATATTTTTGTACAATTCAGCGATGTTATCTCCACAGATGTATATTGAATTTATTAAAAAAACTACGGACCAATAATGCAAAATTTCTAAACAAGCAGAGAAACACGATTACAGCTATGTAAAAAGTAGACGGGCTAACTAATTATCAGGCTGAGTTATTGGGCAACTGGGAGTTAATATGAAGATCTTAAACTCAGCCGATAAATCTCCTTAAGCATTAGGGTAAATTGGTTGACAAAACTATCAAGTCTTATAAACAAATAACTTTTAATTTTCATTAAAACAATCAAGCCGCCCAAATCTGAAGTACACTGGCCTAAAATTTTAAATATAGATTATAGGGCAAAATATCAGAAGTATGGTTTTAGAAATAATTTAAATTATCCAAATTCCAAAGGTACGAATCCACAATTTTCATATCAAAATGTGCTTTAGATTTAATTTTTTTTCCTCCCTCAGTAGTTTCATTAATTAACGATAAAAAGATGTGGGACCTGTTTTGTCGTGGCCACCTTCATGTTGCAAAAGGTCGAAAACCAAAAGATGTTGCGTTAGACGTTAGACCAAATCGCTCTTGATTATTTCAACAGACACTTCTGAATATTGGGCATGTGTTCTATCGCACGCATATCATTCGTGCAGACAAACTACGCATTGATACAGGTCCTTGTAATATAAATATTTACAATGATTAATTTCACTTCGTCATCTAACGTCCAATAATCGGTCAATTTCGGTTAGAGGTTCGTTTTTGAACAAATCGTGATTTATAATTTTCTCAACACATACGAATATGCCAAAGTGAATTATTTGACATTATTTTTGCGGCAGTACATAAATTGTGAAATACGTCATAAAAATTTATTTTAATTTCGTCAATTTTAAATATTTTCAGCAAAGTTTTAAATTTGGCACATTTAGCAAGAGTATTTACGAGAGAAAGAACATGACGAAAGTTTTGATTAAACTTTCGATGGAAGTTGTTAAATTAATGTTTACAATTAAAACATTTTTTAAATATTAATTTTTAAATTTATTTATATTGAAGATGAAGAACAATTATTTTGCCTTGTTGCCAACCATACAAAAACATAATTCGCTAGAATAAGACTCGCCCACAAATTATTTCTTCGTTAAAATTCCAATTGTATATATTTCCGTTTACTATAAATCATTTCACTAATTTTAACCATCTTACATATCTACATTACAAATTTTTAATATCTTTTTTAATTTTATATATTTAAATTAACGCGCACTGCTTGAGCTCAAGATGTGAAATTTATAAGATATTTATTCTTAAATAAATTTAACATTAATTATATTAAGAAACAATTGTTGGTAAATATTATTTCCACCACCTTCAAGTTACAATACATTATTATAAACAAAACAAAAAAAAAAAAAATATAAAAATAAATAAAAACCGAAAGATGTTAATTGTATGATAAGAAGATTAATAGATTTTATTTTTTTTATTTGAAACCGTCAGCTGGTTACGTTTCTTAGTTTATAATTCATCCGCGCGCATACACTTACTCTTATATGCAATGCAATGTGATATACATACATAGGATTAATTGTCCGCGCGCGATAAGTGGCCGATCCAACAAACGCTTACAATAATTTCAATAAATTTATGATCCTCATTTATTACCTACTTTAGCGCAGTTAAAAAATTTCACGGCCTGTCACCTTTTTTATTAACTCGCCCATTAACAACATATTTCCATTTTTTTCTATTAAATTGTAGAATTAACGCTTGTTTATACATTTCTAAAAAAAAAAAAATTGTTGTTGTTAAATTTTTTTATTAAAAATTAATATTCTGGAAAAAAAACAATTTTTATAAATTATTTTAATAAGATATGAATCTTTTGTTTATTTTTTAGATTATTTTTTTTATTAACACCTTTTTATTTTTATTTTTTTTTTGTTTTTGTATCAGGTCGAAGGAAGATAAGACAAATATTTAAAAACAGATGGGATTTGGTCAGTTTTACGGTGTTATAATAACACAATGTGGTAAGTGTTGATAATAATGAAGGCTTTGGTGTTAATAATTTAATTAGTAAATTATAGAGGGTATAAAAATGATATTTTCCTTAAATCAATCGTAAACTTAATCAATCATCGTAAATTGCAATGATAAAATCAATCAAAATGTAAGACACGATAACCCAATTTCGCCACTTTTAGTTGAGTTTTTTGCAAGTTATTTAAGACACAACAAAAATGTTTTCATATACGATTTGATAACGATCATCATCAATTTGTTAATAATAATGTACAAGACAAGTAGCAAAAACAACATATCATTTTGTTTAATCATCAACAAAACAAAAATTTATATTTTTTTATAGTTATAGAAAATATTCAATTCACGATCATATATTTACCGTAACATTAAACTTCTTTAGTTATTGTAGCGCATTTGCATGAGAAATTTGAGTCGTTTTAATGTCGCACAAAAGAGACGCTAAAATATATTTTATGATATTAAAGAAATGTTCTATTTCATATATTTTTAAAGCCTCATGATTATATAGTGACCTAATTCATATATTGTATATGATTTATTATTAGAAGAAAGTGAATTTTTGTAGTTAGTAGTTCACCTAATTTTTTTTTTGCAATAACGAAAATATGATTTTATGGGAAAATTATGATTTCAATTTCAAGAAAGGCCACAACATTTTTTTTTTTTATTTGTTAGTAACCAAAGCTCGTCTTCACAACAGTTTTATTATTCTTTGTAAAAACAAATGTTTTACGTATGGTTTAAATACTTTCATATAAGTGTAGAGTTTGAATAAGACCACATCACATTTTATTGTCGTGTTTTAGTGTTAAATTCGTCTTTAAATAGACTTTGAGACTTTCACTTAGTATAATATAAATATTGTTGGACCTTTATACCATCACTTCCTGATTCATGATTTAGTTTATAATATCACTTTTATGACATATGAATTATTAATAAATAAAAAATTTTTTTATTTCTTTTCTTAAGAAATTAAAAAAATTTAATGTCTCTTGTAGACTCAAGAGTAATTTATTAGTTAACAAGAAATATTTTTTTTATGATTAATACATATCATAATATTATTATTGTTGGTTAATTTAATATTCATAAATTGTATTTCACTAAAAAAAAAAAAAAAACATAAATATAAATCAAAATATAATTTTATGAAGTCACTTTATATCTATGTTTGAAACGTGTCAGCATGGATTTGGAATAAACATATACACTTTTAATAGTAACTTCCTAGCTGCCATATATACCAGGAAGAGATACACGTAAAATCCATCTATAAAATTAGTAATTTTCAAACAAATATATTGGTTCCAATAATAACCAAAAAATTAAATGACAAGCACCACATCAAAACGATGAGAAAGGCCGAGTAATTATGTGATCTTAGTTTCTTAAAATATTAAGCTCTAAAAGCTTTTAAATATTTTTTCGTTTCGAATTCGTTTTGAACTTGCCAAACAACGGTTTAGAGTTAATAAGATATGTGCTTGTAACTTTATAGCCTCAATCCGAGATATTTTTAGTTTCAGCAAACCAGGACACAATAGTTGAAATTGTAATTATCCACAAATTTTTTTGATCGAGTTTAAATTTTAAATTTACTAATAACTTCGGAATTTAATCTAAATTTAATAATATCCTGGGTTGTGCTAAATTCACATAATGTGGTTTTAATTTTATTATGGTTATCTGATTTATTTTTGTTTCCTGGAGTTAATTCCCATGTATTCCAAACACTTTAAAATTTCAAATTTTAAATTAGCAGCAGATAAGATTTAATTTCCAACTTCTGAAACAATTTTCATGTCGATCCATTTTTCTAGGCGGTTGGATATTGAATTGTAGTGCTACTCCCACATTCGACGAATTTATGATAAATATAAACATTTTGGTAGCGGTTGTATTAAAGGACGAAATCAATTCGTTGGCCTCATGTACGTGCACTTTCATTATTTTATTAACAAACTATATTTATACACATATAAATTAATAAAGTAGGCATTTCATTATGCAAATGTCAAAACTTAGTTTATTTTTCTAAAAGTAGATGGTTCTTAGCTAGCTTAGAAACAATATGCCTACTAAGATTTCAAATTTATTTTAGCAAAGACAGAAACAAAAATAAGTCATTTTCTACCATTTTGTAAGATTTTTTGACCCAAGACTCAAACCAAAATGTTAGCCGGTCGACATCACTTGCATGTGGCAATTCTTATAGAGATTGAAATGGCTTTTGGCAAATTAAACAGTTTAAGGAAGACTAACCAGCGAATCAATCGGACATCTTAGAGAATTTTTAATTTTTAAGAAGAGATTTTTAATTTTTAACATTGTGATTATAACATTTCCTCCAGTTTGCGCAATAATTTCCACTTTATTAAGTGACAGTTGAACTGAACGAAAAGTCCTTTAGGAATAGGGCCTAACCAAAGAATCAGTAAGAAACCTTACAAATTTTTTATAAAAAGATTTCTGTGCAAATTGTGATATATGGTATTCTGTACACATATCGAAAATAAAATACACACTGGTATCAATGGAATGGACTGTCATGACTTTTTTATAGCAAATAATAACGTAATAGTAGTACTTTTTATATGCTTTATATTGAGAGTGTCATAGGGTTTGTTCTATTTTCGATAGGTGTTGCATTTTATAATTTTCCAAGTATTCGCGAGTACTTGTAGCTACTCACAACTACTCATTCTCATACGATGGTGTATAAAACGGAAGTAGTAACGCATAAAATTTGCGCTAGGTGGTTTTTAGTTGTGAAAATTTCAATAGATGGCTTTTAGAGAGTTCTTCTTCTTTCGAGCTTCTTTCGAGAGTTTTTTTATTATTCAAATCAAATTTAATACCACAAAATTATTTTGTTGATGTTCAATACGGTTGGTATCAATACTTTCCCCATTATTTATCACCTTTACTATAATATTCAACTACAAAAGACAAAAAAAAACAACTAAACGCAGATGGCTATGTTTTACTAGTGTTACTCAATTTCTCGTTCCATTGGGTATCTACTCACAAGTTATTCCAAGTAGCAAATTATTTCCATTGGAAGACGGCTAACGTGAAACCTTCGGGAAGTGCAACTATCGGAATTAAAATAAAACCAAGTATCTGCCTGCAAAATCACGGTAGCCCAACCGTCAATGGTTAATTTACAATACTGCCTCTGTTAAATTCCCAACAACGAACGAAATTATTATGATTTTGTTTTAATTATATTGAATCAAATTTGTTTATAAAAAGGTAAAAAATGAATCTTAAAATTAAAAATAATTAATTAATTTCTAATTTTTAAATTTAGCTAAAAATCGATAAAGGTATAATTTTAAAACAATATTGAAAATCTGCAATCATTCAAAATAATATTTTAAAAGATGACTAAAGTGGAACATTTAAAACTACGGTCTTCGGTAAAGTAAATTAATTTTATTTGGCAGTAGAACCTTACTAGAAAAAATTTTATATACGACGTCTGTGATCTATATTGACCTAATTCAAAGAATATATTATAGCACCACCGTGTGGATTCGATACTGACATTGAAGGCTAAAACTGAACTAAGCGGACAAGAACGTTTATTATTTGAAATGGTTATAACACATATACCTGTTACATAGGATCACCTACACAAGGCTAAAACCGCAATTCGCACATTCGCCTTATCGCATAAGCTGTATCGAATTTGATATCTGGAACATTAATGTCGAGTAGTGCCGAAATCACAGAAATACTCATGGAAGACAAACATGCTCAGCTAAACAAAATCTAACATATGCTTAAAAGTTTTCCCCATCGTGCTCATGCCATTAAATATTATTTTGCTTGTTGATAGGTTTTACGCGTAAGCGTAATAATTCATTGCTGCTTAGTATTTAATTACGAGAAAATGAGAAACGTATTCTATACTGAATTGGATGCAGTATCAAAATATTTACTTATTATTTTTAAATCTTTTAGCGCCATTCTTCAGTTTCAAACTATAATTGAGTATTAGCTGTTCCCTCGAAGTAGTAATGTTCAAAGTAAATATACGCAAACAATATTATAATTACGACAAACAATTGCACTACCCACTACTTCAAGCGCCATATACTCGATAGTTATGTAAGCTAATCGCTAGTTCCATCGACCATTATTAGCTCCATACAAAATGTTTCAAATTTTAAAATGAAATTTTGAAGAAATACAAATAATGGTTTATTGATATAAAAATTGTGTTACATTCGAGCCATATTGTATAAAATCTATAATTACTTTACAAATGCACAAAGAATCCATTAAACATTATGATGATATGGTAAATCAACTTCTCATAATATTCATATATAATTAACGTATACATATATTAAGCTAATTTATTTTCAAAGTCTAATTTTATAATAAAAGGAAATTTTAATCTTAAAAGCTAAACTAATCTACTTATTAGTACAACAAAACAAAAATATTTTTTTTCAAATACAATTTCAATGAAAATCTTACAAAATCTTTTAATAATAATCACTGAAAACACCTGCTCCATCCATAATTGTATGGAAAAAAATTTTGTAAATTATTTTTAAATCACGATAGCACAAGCCTATTAAATATAAAATTAAATTTTTATTATAATTCGTAAATAATAAAATATTTATCATATATTCAAGAAATACAAGACATTGATATCTTTACCTTATTTTGATGTAAAAAAAAAAATGTTTCTTGTTTTTCGATAACATATTTCCAACCTATTCATGACGAGACTTTTTTTGTTCGGTTGATCGATGTATACGAGTACAATGGTCAATTGCTTATAAAGGGTTTCAAGTATTTGTCATTCATAAAAGCATAATAAAAAATAAAATAAGATCACTTTTGTGTTATATGTTTTGTATATATTAAGAGTTATGTTGATCAAGCATCATGCGCTCAATTAAGTTGATTAATATTTAATATACAGAGTGGAATGTGCTGTATATTGAGGCCCTTTTGTTGTATATTTAGGTAATGGAAGTTCATTTGACTAAAAAATATTTATTTAGGAAGCTTGTACTGAGACTATAGACAAGTTGGGTGTCAATTATTAATAGATCATGTCAAAATGTGGTCGTTGCACATATTTGTAAATTTGTTATTGATATAGTGGATTTTACATTCAAACATGGCAAAGACAAGGAGCTTGTATACATATTTACATGTAAATAAATCATTATGGTAAATTAGAACGATAACCATAATTAAAATTATTGATTTTATAATAATTTTTGTTAGTTCGATACCCCATCGAGAACATTTTTTTTTTTTTTTCAGCCAAATCTTTTGTGATCGGGCGCATCATCTAACATTTCTTAATTTGAAATTTTTTAATTGTTAATTTATTAAGTTGATTGGCGCCCAACAAGTTAATTAAATTCTCTACAAATGATACTGAATTATATATGTACGTGCACTGTGGTGCGCGATAGACGATTGAGATACATATTTACACAATTTCGATAGAGCCAAATATTTTATTAATATTTATTATAATAAATTCATCAAAAATCAACGAATTTTTTTTTTTTTTTTTTAATTTATTTCACTAAAAAAAGTCAATCTTAATTATTCTGTCGGACAAATAAATCAATCGCGGCGAATTTTTTTTGTGTTTACCTTTGGAATGATTATTTTGGAATTTTCTTAACATGTTTTTTTATTTTATATCAAATAAAAATATAATGATAATAAAATATAATAATAATGATAATAAAAATAATAACGATGATGATGACAATGGATACTGCGGGATGATTATAATAATGATGAACATTTTTGTCATTTAATCGTTCTTGTCACAGTTTTCCTTTTGAACTTTAATATTTTTTTGCGTTGGTTTGGTTGAGTCGTTTGATTCGGCTTGACAAATCTTAGATGTAATATTGGATAAATTATCTACCGTCAGTAAATTTTTATGGCGACTCATTTACAAAACCTGTAGTTTTTTACTGATAGATTTTTTGTTTTTTTTATTTATTGTAAAAATTTCGATAACAAAAACAGCAAACTATAAAGAACAGCAGAAAAAATATTTTCGACTGCGGTGGCCATCAAAAATCAATATTATATGAGATGGTGTTAGCCATTGGTCAACTTTATATTTTGATTGTATATATATAGTAGTGTATGATGTTCGCCGATTTTGATAAAAAAAACTTAGACAAAAAAAAAACGATTTTGATGATTTTATGAGAGTTTTGAACATTTCTTTTAAATGCATTATTCAACTTCTTATCGAAGAACGTTTCTGATTCATAATTGTACTTGAACTGTATTGTTAAAATGAATTTTGAGGAATTGGCCCACCCAGTAAAACTATGATCTGGCAAGCTCGTAGGTATATAAATAAATGGAATGTTTTTCGATTTTAGTTGATTTTAATTACGTTGTATATATGAAGCACCTTTTACAGAATTCAGTTCTGTATATGGCAAATCATCTTGAAGATAATTAAATATTTTTCAGTAAATTTATGAAATTACCTTAAATGTATGATATGGAACGTGCTCATGACTTAAATATGATTTATATGTCGAAACATGTCCAAATACTTTCATTTTATTAAATATATGAACCCTGAAGAGACATAATCTCAAATCGTATAAGCCACCTGTACATTGTGTACTGTTATATGTATATATATGCGGTAGCAAATTCAATTAATTCATAATAATTTAAATCCATCAAACATAATGTATTTTTAATAGCGCGCTATATACATTCATGCTTCCCACCTTTCAAATCAATTGAAAATAATCAAACATAAAAATAAAAATAAAAAAAACTTCATTGTTCTTATAACTCGCCTATTAAAATAAAATAAATAAATATTATTATAAAATAATAATATATAATAATACAATATAATCATTAGAAATTGATCAGCATAAAATAATATTTTGTACCTTCAAGTAATGCTTGATGAATTCATAAATAAGAAAGTTGTATAATATACGGTAGGTCTCTTTCTCGCTTTATACGTACATATAAAAAACACTTTGTCAAACGTGATCATGTAACTTTATTTTATATTTTGATTTTTTTTTTTTTTTTTTTTGTCTTAAAGACGCGATATTGGAAAATTGAATTGAATGAATGCAGCTCATATAATAAAGAGACAGATATTGGTATTTGTTGTAGTTACCTCGGCGTACTAATCTGATTGAAATGTACATAACAAATACTAATAATTTCATTGATGAATAATTAGGTTTATTAATAGGATTGGTTGTAGCTTTTTGTATTTTGCTTTTTTTGTTATCTTAATTTATGATTGCGAAGGTGCAGTCGCCGTGGAAGTTTTCTGTGTAAATTTTGTATTCATTGATTAAAAAAAACTGTATTCATTAATTTATATACTTCCTTAACTTTTAACTGTTTTGTTATTGTTTGACACTAACTAAATAAAAAGTGTGCTTAAGAAGCGTGTAATAAGAATTAAAGTTGTTGCATAAATTCGAGATAATTCGCATGCAATATTTTTTTATAAATCTGCGTTCTAAATAATAATAATATATATGTGCTTAATACAAATTAAGAAGTTAATTAAAAATACGAATATCGAAATTTTCAATGACCTTCCAAATGTTGCTGGAGTTATTTCACGAATTGCAACTCGAATGTAGATGTTTGGATCATTAACTATTTGTGGCTTGTTAGGATGTTGTTCAACTACATGATCATGGAGGCCAATTGAAATTAGCATTTCGTTAAAGGATTTAGCTAGCATTTAGTTTGACCATTTCTATATTGTAGGGATATATCGGCGTATAATCGAGATAATTGAAGGGAGACGGATTTCTTTCTGAGGATCCTTTTCATGCAAAAAACATTAGTTTAAATTTAAATTTCTTAGCTTAGCGCTGTATTACTGAGATATTTCTTCTTAACATCATGCGACAGTTTCCTGCTAATGCAGTAAAGTGTAGCAGAACACGACAGAAAGAAGAATGAAAATGGTTGCTCAAAGCACCTGTGTCCATTCACGCGACGAAGCTGCAAGATGTTACCAAAAAGTTTGTTAATGGTAAATTTGCCTACATAGGCAATTCCCCGATTGTGGTATTTTGCAGCATTTTTAAATAATTGGTAATATTTTCCGAAAAATGTTATTTGGAACTAATGAAATAGAATATTTCGAAATTTATTTGTGATTAATATAGAAATCCATAGTTTTAAATTGCTCCCCCAGTAAATTTTTAAGTTTTGTAATTTTTGTTTCATAAATGGCAGTACAGTTGCCATGACATTTTAAAAGGCTGTTTCATTCTACTTTCTATCTCTCTCTACCCTGTAGTGCTATAACCTATGGTGCTGCTTGTAGTCATAGCATTAATGTGAAAGGTCAGAACAACGGAAATAGTAAATAAACTCGATTTTATGGTAGTTCTTTTATTGTTCTATGACTCTTTTATATTGTTGCTAATTAAAGCTTTAGCTTCCAGATCCCATTCGGCTTCATTTTCGAAGGCCTTTCAAAAGTAATCGAAACAGTTCTCGAAGTGTTACGATTTTTAAAAAACCCGAATTGGAATGAGTGTGTTTTAGGTCGTGTTTTTCGTCAAAAACTACAACGAGAAAATTATTGCCACAGTATTCGAGCAACCCCTAAGAACAGGTAAATCAACAAAAATACAAAATAATTTTGTTGATTAGTTGTAAAACTGCGAAGTATTACTGCTGATAATTTAAAAGACAGTTAAAACTTCAAACAAAACAATTGATTTGGTAAACAATCTTTTAGGATTACATACAACCTCAAAACAATAAAAATACAAATTATTTGTGCTCATTAAGGCACCGATTAATGTACAATTTTTACCTTTAAGCCACTAAAATTTATCGCGCTGATGGGTTGAAATAACTGTCATATTTTTTAAGTTGAGAAATTTAGCCGCAAAGAAGCTGGAATCCAGGAACGGCTACTCAGGTATCCCTAAATCTAAATCAGGACTTAAAAATTATTAATGTTGTAATTTCCCCCTATCCGCTTTTCATTAATTTACCTGATAAAATATTTAAAAAAAAATTTAAGATTACTAATCTAAGATTACAAAAACAGCGCTTATTTCATTTTTCGTGGTCCTTCTGTATATTTATTTATTTAATATTTAATATACATAATTAATTAATTATTACATACTGCAACAAGAATTAAAATAAACGTTAAAACCATTTTAAACATAAAATTTTACTTAAAACTAATCATAAATTTCCTATCGATCAAGAAAAAGAGAATAAATAACTAAAAATTCAATTATAGTAAATAATTTATCAATAATAATGTTACAGCACCACAACAGCCTAAAATCATCAATAGTTCAGTTAGGTACCATAAGTATATCAAGAATCAACAAATAAAATCAATATTTAATTTCCCAGGCAACTCTGAAATCTAATTTTAATTAATAAATCACCATAATATCAAAGTAAAATCTAATTCTGAAATTCAGGATTAATTTAATGATATTAATGATGATTCTGGAACTACATATGTTATATTCTGAAAATTGAATTATTTATTAGCAAATTATGGAAAAGAAACCTTTGAATATTTGTAAACTAAATTAATTAATATATATTAATGAGCAAAACACAATATATTGCATAGAAGTATTACAAAAATTAATATTTTCTGAAATTGCCTATGTAAACACTCCGACTTCTAAGCTAAAATTCTAAAAGAATGTTTAAAAATTTGAAATTGTTAAGTCATAATTTAAATTCACAGTACCTACTTGTTCCATTAGTTACCATTCTCCTGTAAACAGTTAATTAATTGTTTACCTACTGCAACTAGATTTAAAAATAAAAAGTTGAAAATATATATTTAACCATACTATTAAATTTAAACTAATCGGCAATTTCCTACAGATCGAGAAAAAAGGAAATTAATAATGTTGAAATTAATTATTTATTTATAAAAGTAAAAAATATAATTTAAACATTGATCATAATTCATAATACTACGCAAAAAAGTCTAGATGTACCTATATATGATATTTACTAATAAAACTCAAATAGAGTTTGCCAGGTATCACTAAAAACTAAATTGGTTTACTACTTAATTAATAGAAATTTACTAATATAAATTAGTTAGTGATAAATAAAATAAAATAGATATCACAAGAATAATACATTTTCTACGCTACCTAACTGCTGGATGCTTGGAGTTTCTGGATGTTGAGCGAGAATTCACCAATATTTCTGTAGCTTGGAGACGATCTAACAATTATATATAATTAAATATACTTTATATCAACTACACCATCAAAAATACCCAAACAAACTATGACACTTTGATATAATTAAATTAAATTAAACTGATGAAAAGTGTTGAAACATTTTCATCAATATTTCAATCTATGTACATAAATATTTAACGAAACAGCAACATTAATATAAATTACAATTTAATACCAATAAAGTGATTGATTTTAGCAGAAGATATTTTTGATATTTTAGAACAAAATTTTAACTTTGTATTCAAAAATTTAATTTAAGGATTGAAAAATGAGCCTCTCCAAAGAAATAGATGAAAGCGTTAAAAAAATTGATAATAAAAGCTTTGCAACGACAAGAAACTTATCAAAATAAATCCCTACAATATGTAATATCAAACGGTAGCATCAGTTTCATAAAAAGAAATTTATTGAAACCGGATCAACCAAAATAAGCAACATTGTAGACGCCCACGACTTTAACTAAGCCGACTGAGCGGTAATTTGCACGAGTAGCAAAATCAGCTACTCCAAAATCAGCTCCAGTGATTAATCCCGGACGTCATCCAAATATTTATGTCTGATAGTGTACATATTCAAATGATTTCCTTCACCATAGTCATTTTCGCAACTCAAAAATAAAACTTATAAAAAATTAGACTACCTAAATAAAAATCCAATTAGCATCATTCACCTATTTAAGATGTGTCCGCCACCAAAAAACTTCCACCTAATCAATAATTCAGAAATTTGATCTCTTTATTAATAAATAAATATAAATATATCCAAAATTTTAACTCAGTTCACGGACCCATTCCCTGCCAAATCAAGCATGCAAAGTAAATAAAACAATAAATAAATGCAATGAAAATGAACCCTTACTTTCTTAAAAATGTATCAATGTGTCATATACGTATACCACCATCTAAATTTCAATAAATCCATTAAGACAACCATTAAACTCAAAAACATTTAGCCTTCCAAAATGATTTAACATAATTCCACTTTGTTCACATAAATGAACTCATCATTTTGTGTTAAAAATCAAATCTTAACTTAAATTAAACCAACATTTCTAAATTCGCATTTTATTTATCTATTTATTTATTTATTTAGTCAATTTATAATTTATAATATCAATTAAATTAATTAGAAAACAGTTTGATTCAGTATGTAATAACCTGTAAAAAAAATTTATTAAGCCTACCTAAATAAACCGTTCAAATGAATTGTATAAGACCGCTCCCAATTCCAATTCGACTCAAACCAATTCGATTATACAAAGTATAAAAATCCTATTTGAGTCGAATATACAAAATCGCATTGTGTTCGCATTGTATGTTTTCAATAATATCATTAGGCGAATACACAGAAACATAAAGAGATTAACAATACCTGCATACAAGTAACCCAATCTTATATACTAAAACCAAAACATACTAAAACCACCAACACACATTGACGGTAAATATTTTCTAACACCTTCCATGTGCGTAGCAGTAGGCCTTATAGTACGCATAAATACACCTAAACCATGTATCAAGGTAATACAGTAAAATATTGTGACAACTGTATCAACAGCAACGAAAAAATTCTCTTTTTGTTGTTGTTTGTGCATTATAATACAAAAACCAACTAAATATACTACCTTTCCTTAACAGAATCCGTGTAAAGAGCGAAAGAGACAGCTGTACAACCATAATGTTGATCCTGCTATATATAAATCAAGTTGTGTGCATGTATTAGTCCCATTTTACACAATAGTAAAATACTTGTGACAGCTGTATCAAAACCAACGCAAAGATTCTCTTTCTCGTTGTTGTTTGTACTTAATAATACAAAAACCAACAAAATCACAGAAACCGTGCAAAGAGTAAACGAGACAGCTACACAAACATATTTATGGCCCTTTCTTATACCAAATTTTAAGTATGTATTAGTGTCGATTGTAAAATGTCCCCAAAATCACACATAAGAATACAAATAAGTATGCGTAAAAATAAAATCTAATACCAAATTTACTGCGACTTATTTTATATAAGTTAAAATTTATTTCAATACTATCTAAATATTAGACTTTATTAATTAAAAATTGAACTTTGATTTTATGTACAATCCACAAAATATCAAATCATGCACTTTTAATTTTTCTATCTACAAAAATAAAAAATATTGCCTGACAAATGCATCCTGGTGGATTGCATTTTCCAAAATTACACTTTAATTATTTTCACTATACTTTGATTATTATTACACTAAACTTGAATTTAATTAGAATTAAATTTAAAATTTAAAATTAAAATGTATATACATATGTATATAAAGTATATACATATCACTACATAAGAAACAAAAAATAAAAGGAAAATAAAATAAAATTAAATTAAATTTTTGAAGAGGATAGAAAAACACGTCTATCCTCTTCGACGAATTCTCGCCCACAATAACACAAAAATATTTTTCCTTATGCTTACAAAATGCACACATAAAAATGTCATACAATTTTTGACAGCAAATATTTAGTGACACCTAGTGGCATTATGTGAAAGTTGCTTATGCTTTCGGAGTTTTCCGAAAGATGGTAGCTCTTGCGGTTTAAGAAAATTTGACATTTAAACATTATCTATTGAATTCGCATTTTTGACATTTATGACAGAATAAAAATCAAATCATTGCTTCTCAATTATTAAAGAAATAATTAGAAAATGAATCGATAAATGAATGAAGATCGAGTAAAAAATTAAAACTGCCTTTAACGCAACAAATAAAAATAAAAAATAAACGAAACGTCAAAATTATAACAAAAATAAAAATAAAAATGGGATAGTATTTCTTAAAATTTTCGAAAGATGTCACTTTAGCCCTAAACAACAACAAAAAGTCAAAGTTAAATCAACTTTTTTTTTTGTTACTATTGAGTCGCTTCGAGTAAAATCGCTTTAGTGCAAATTTATTTAGTCGAATATATCAACAGGGTGAAGTGCTGGCGATAAAATTAGAAATGAATTCTAAAAAAAGTTCGGGGATAAAGTCGTCATCGCCATCGACATTGGTTTTGTGAGAATCATATGATTTTTGTGTATAGATCATGTTTAAATGTCAAATTTTCTTAAACCGCAAGAGCTACCATCTTTCGGAAAACTCCGAAAGCATAAGCAACTTTTACATAATGCCACTAGGTGTCACTAAATATTTGCTGTCAAAAATTGTATGAGATTTTTATGTGTGCATTTTGTTAATATAAGCAAACATATTTTCGTGTTATAAAAGTGATTATTATTAATACATGATAATTAAATTAATTTTGACAACTTTTTATAAACGTCCTTTTGAATATTTTTGATTTTGTAGTGACATCTAGTGACAAACGCCATGTACTTTTTCTTTGATCGTTCTGCCTCTTTCGGAAAACATGATATATTCTAATTTGACAGGCGATATCGTTTGTCGGTGGCGCTTTTATTCTGTTTATACCTACAATAAAGCGCGGAGTATTTCTTAGTAGTTCGCTTCGCGGAAAATAACTTAATTCGGCTTAAGCATCCTAATGTTCAGATTGATTGGGAATGAAATATTTAATGATTACATTCTATTATTTTTGTTCTAAAAATGTAAAACTATATTGGTTTGTAATTGTAAATGGAATATAAAAAATGTATGATAAGACTGATGGAACTTTTTCGTAGGACTTTGTATACGACCTTTTTCCCTCAAAACATTATTTGCCTATTTCAAAAATCGAATTCCTCAACAAAAAAAAAAAAAAAATCAAATATAAATTTAGAGACCGCATTAAAATTTTAAATCACTTTGACCTGAGTGTTAAGTTTGTAGTGACTAATGTACCTACAAACAATTTTTACATAATCTATTTGCGTCTGAAATAGGATTTTTTTGGTAAAGCTTGCAATTCAAAAAATTGTGTTGTCTGGTCCTTTATTGATTTTACTTAAACTCGAGGAGTTTCAATTCACCTACTTAACCGGACATTTTCACATCTAGACACTTTTTAAACATTATTCTTGAAGAATAACGCAATTTTCGATATTACCCGTTGAAAGTTAAACCGGTAGTTTTCCCAGAATGAGACCTACCATGGTATCAAGTAATGGGTCCCTCTTTTTTGCTTAATATTAAGACTTTTAAAGTATTGAAAACCATCGCTGAATATTTGTTAATGAATACCATATAAATTCCCTAGTAATACTTGTCAAAATGGACTTCTGATAAATAATTGCTCCAAATTATAAAACCTTTGGAAAAATCAGTTAAAGCTTTGAGGAAAAAAAGCGCTGTACTACTTATTTCAGAGGGAATTATTCAATTTCTCTTAGATTTGCTTTATGGAATATTTGGTCTTGGGCAATTTTAAACCTTGCAAACAGCTGCAAGGACATCGTCAAATTTTCGAAGCAATTGTGACAGCTTTGTAGTTTTTCGAAACAAATCTGTAGTTTCATATTTGAATAGGGGCAAGGATTGTGTAAGACGAAAGCGGTTTGGAAGAAGAAATCATATAGGTTGCAGATAAAAGCGTGGTCTTCCTCAGTATTGATTGAATTTGTACTTGATTTGATTTGTAGCGTCTCCAAAGCCATTTTTTTAAATTTTTTGTTTGTTTATCGTGGGTTTTGATGTAGTTTGGTGTTTTGTGTCTTTCAGGTGTCGTTTAAGTACATTATTGTTGGAATTTTGATATTTATATTGTGGTCACTTCATTGAAAAAGGAGTTTTTTTTTAAATTGCTTGCATTGCAATTGGAACACTTTGGACTTTCACTATTTCTTTAAAGGTGTGTTATGTGAAACTTTTTGGAAAACAAATAGTTGTTTAAACTTCTTAACAGTAGCAATCACATTTGGAGTATTGCAAGGGGGGGGGGAGGGAGAGGGATCAATTTTTGCTACAGAATGGATCAGGTACAGTTCAATCAGTGTGTCAAACGCCATCGGACCATTCGATGTCGACATTTTGTGTTTCTTAAAAGGCGTACTTAAAAAGCCAACACAATTATAACTATAAATTTTATCTAAAGAGACCGGAAAATCCCGGGATTGTGTAAAACTTGATTCCGATTCGTGGGATTAGAAAAACATCCGGGAACAGGACCCACTAAATTTTTTTTTCTGAAAGGTTGAACGAATTAGTATAGTGGTTTAGGACGTTGGCTGCTACCTACTAAACATTTCTGAAGTATATTAAATTTGCAATTTGTAACGAAACATTCCAAATTAGCGGGTCATGATTAAATATCTAAAACTAATATAAAAATACATTTTATATCCATTTACATCATAGAAATTAAAATAATTATTTATAAATAAAATATTAGTTGTTTATATACATATTATAGGTATTTACGCGCATATAATATTCAAAAGTGTCATAAATGGTGATACGAGATATTATCTCAGGCTTGATGTAATCAGTTGGATGTTATACAAATTTCCAAATATATAAAAAAAATAATAATTGTAAAGTTATTGAGTTATATTACTATAAATGATACAAAAATATAATAATAATCGTGATTGAATTAATAATTGTTTGTTTAGTAAATAAATTTAATAAGATCAGACAAAGCTTTGATGTGAAGTTTGATTTGAAACCGGCCTATATATGTATAGAGAAAGATTTATTTATACAAAATTTCTAACCCTATATATCTCGCGCCGCAACACTACCTGAATGATTTATAAATTTAATTGCCCGTCATTAAGGGCCGACCAGAAATCCTTATTTTTACACATTAAATGTCCTTTTTTATATTTGTTTCAACATAATTTAATAAAAATTTATTTTTAACTTGTCTCCAAATAAAATCTTTAATTTTAGAAATAAATAAAAAACGAAGATGAAGAAACAAACCAAAAACCTGAAAATAAGAAAAATTAATTTTTGATTGTAAAAATTGATAATAAATTTTTATATTTTTAATTCAAATAAATTAATAAATCGTGACTAATTATATTAATTAAAATGAATATAAAAAACCTTTAAATATAACAAAGACGTACAGGTAAAACAAAATAATATCGTAATTAATTATCAATCGATTAGAATATTTTTGTTAGTTACGTAAAGTGTATTTTGTATAAATTTTGATTTTGAATGAAGCTTATAATTAGAAGAAATTTGATAACCCTGTTAACAGTTAGTCTAAACCTAACTGTTTAAAACCATTTTAAATGGCCGAAATAACATATAAAAAATGTCTGAAAGGGGAAGATTTACTATATACCAATTCCATACAAAATATGATCTTAATATTTTCAAGGTTAAAAATCTATATACAGTTGGAGGAACAAAACAATAAGATTTTGCAAAATACAGCAAACAATCAGCCTTTTTCTATATACTATACTACCACATGTAGCTTAGCTATAAATAATATTTTGTATTACCAATTTCGTAGAATTATCAATCTTTACAACTCTTTTGTGCAATTATATGACTTATTGAATGCTGATGCTGGCTGCTGCATCAAGAATATTCTAATACCAAAAAAATTATTGTTAACCAAACAAATTTTTTATTTTTTGTTTTTGACCATTCCAGGCCAAAATCTTAATTTATTGAAATTGATAAGAATTTGAAGATGTAATTTTTTTCGTCAATAAAAAAAATTATGTTACAACGACGGCACACACATAAATTAAATACTATCAGTAATTTCAGGTGACATTGGCGCCTTAATTTATTTTATTTTTGTTTTTCATCCCTTATTATTATTTTTATTATATTGCAGTGTTCTTAACTTATGGTTGATTTTTATCAATTAACATTTCATTCATGATTTCTCTTATTTTTTATTTTTTTTCTTGTGTTCGTGTTGTTTCATAAAAGACATAAACCAATGAATGATAAAGGGAAGATGAACATATTTCAAATTAATGTTATTACATAACAGAGGATTTTTGTAAACTTCCGCAAAATATAAAATGTTTGAATTTATGATTTAATGTGGAGACATCATAAATTTTGTGATTCCTAATCACAGGCGGTGGTTTTAGTATAGGTATGTAGGATCCTTTCGTGCAATGTTTTTATTAGAGATGTTATTACGGAAAATATTAAATCTTCTTAAACGATTGATGATCATCACCGTCATAATAATGTTCAAAGGGAGACAAAATTTAAGGCGCCATACACATTTAGCGTCACTGTTGTTGTTGTTGTTGTTATTTTTAAGTCTTTGTGCCCATTATTATTATGATGATATTTTTGTAAGTTTATCGTATTCCAAGTTTGTCGTTATGCAATCAATAAATAATTTCTGTATGTGTGTATGTGTATGTGTGGAGTAGTTTCTGTGATTTTTTTTTTTTTTATTGATTTGGTTGGTTTTACAATTCCAATTTCTTAAAGAATTTTATACTTTTCAAATCCCACCGAGACAAAATGATTGAACGACGATTAAGTATTGTAGATATATGTATGTAGTATTCAAGTCCGATGATGATTACCTTTCATGTTGTGATTTTTTTTTTATTGTCATTTAATTTCTGTGTTTAACGTGAAATTACAATTTACAGATTCACCCGATGTTTTTCGTAATAATAATAAAATAATATTTCTGTTAATATCTCCTTTAAGCGCAGTTTAATTAAATAAAATAAAATCATTAATATATTTTTACAAGAAAATTAGGAACTGAACGATCGTCTTTGATCCTGTGACAGTTCAACTGACACTGGAAAATAAATCAATCACAATATGTAATATGTATGAATGTATACGCATTAACCTAAAGAGACGCCATAAATGGTTGAAATTATTTTCCATCACACACAGTGACACATGAAAAATGTAATTTTTCCGCAGTAACATGAAAATGGTAAATTTCTCATGTTCCGTGTGCATGTTCATTCAATTTATCTATTTGTATTTTTAGTTCTTTTGTCCAAAGGTATTTTATATTGTTACTATTTTGTGTTTGTAATTAAATAAATTTTAATTAAAATTAAATAAAAAACAATTGTCGATCATAAAATTGTTTTTAAATCAATCAAGTTAAATTGCCTTCTTAAGGGCAAAACATTGATGGAAAAGAAGAGGAAATGTCTAATTTAGTTGATTTTTAATTTTTATTACATTTGAAGTGATTTATAACCTTAACAGATAGAAGAAGGGTCAGCCAGACGATTTTTGTTTGCTAATAGGTGCAACAAAATTTCTAGAGATCAGATAGCGCGGACCTCCCTTAAACATATAAACGTATTTTTTTTTTGTAAGCCATATATTTATTAATTCTCACGACGCTGCGGCCGTAAACTTACATATAATATGATCTCACCAAATAATTCATTCCATCATCAAGTTATGATCAAGAATGATTCATAAAAATATTATTTTTAATGATTTACTAATAAAAAATCACTTTAACCATCGTCCATTGGATTTGTATATACTCGTATATAGATACAGCACGAGTATGTATAATGAATGACTCAGCCAAAGCTTATCAAACAGAGAAAATAAATTATAATTTTTTATTTTTTTTTAATAACTCAATGTTTCTCCCTTTTAAAACTAATAATTATAAAATAATAATAATTATTAGTATTATTTTTATTGTTTTAGATTTGTACCTCCACATGAGATTTATTACAATTTCTGATTATATAAATGTGAGGCTTCAATTTTTTTTTTAACCCTACATCCTAAGATGATGTAGAATATTCTATAGAATATTTCATCTTGTTAGGATATAAAGGGTTAGAGATAATAAAACAATATAAAAATTATTATTATTTCTATAACAGACATGGTATTCATTTTTTATTGATACTAATTTTCATCTGGAATTTTATTTTATGAATTTAATATTTTTTTTCCAAATCCTTGTTTGTTTTATTATAGATAATAATAAACAGATTAATTTATGTTATAAATAAATCGTGGATTTATTTTTTAGTCGATGAAATCTTTGGAATTTTATTGGATTTGTGTCGCCACGCTAAGTGTTTGCATTCGTAACCGCAAGAAATGCAGTTTAACATTATAACTACAGAAAATAGCCAAAAAGTGACAATTGCAATTTTCCGGAACAGTTCGGAAGGAACTTAGCTAAATTTCGTTATATAATATATTGTGGTATTAGAAAAGAATCAAATTATCTTACAACGATTCGCTTGAACTGGTTCTCGTCGTTATTCTGAGCAATACTGCATTTCCCATTATTTTGACTTGGAACTTTTATAGTTTGGAATATTTGGACATTTCTAATCCAGTAAAGTAGCCCAGAATTGAAACGTCGATCCTCAGATAATTATTTTTTTACGAAGAGTGAAATAATGAAGAATTTTGCAAGTTCAGTTTCGATCAGGCTCAGGTTCATCAGGCTATAGTGACTGAATTGCTAACTACACTTTTCTTTACTTTCTATATATAGAAAGAAACCAATTACTTAAGTATTAGCGAATTATACGCAACACAAATTAAACTCTTAATAATTATCGCGTATAATTCGCTAATACTTAACTACATGGTTGCTTTCTATATATAGAAAGTTTTAAAAAGTGTAACTAGCAATTCAAAAAATTAAAATTTTTCGTAATTCTCATTCAGATCGAAATTGAACTTGCAAAATTATTGATAATTTCGCTCTTCGTAATTAAAATGACATAACTTTTAGATTTAAAAATTAAAAATTTATTTGAGAACTTCGAATAAAAATAATCAACACTTTTAATTATAATTTTAAAATTTCAAACATTATTACAGCAAAACTCTACTTAAATTTATTTAATTTTGAAAACCCCATATTATAGTAATGGCTTTGTAAAATTTTGGTTTATATAATTTCTGGAAAATGGGGATTTTAATTTTAAAATGAAAATAAATAAAAACTGAGATTTTGTAAAACCGAGACATTGCAGGACGGCTCTGTATAATAATTTTAAATTCTAACAAAATTTCTGATAGATTTTTTCCAAATTAACCGCCTTAACCGCCAAACTTGAGTTTAACGGGCCATATTCGGCACCTATTTTAAAAATTTAAAACTTCGGTCATTTCTATAAATCGCAGCCTATATTTCACAAAAATACGTTTGATTAAAACAACTTTGAAAAAAGCATATTTGGCATATTTAGCTATGAATGGCAAATGTACCTTCAAATTTATTTTAATCAAAAATACAAGTAATAAATTTGTTATCAAACTACGAGAAATTTTGTTATCAGTTCTGTTTCTTCGCAATCAGACTTATCAGTGCTATATTCAAACTGTAAGGAACACTTCAGTTTTTATTTAGGCACACCCAAATCGATTAATTTTTGAAACAAATTAGAAAAGGAGATCATAAAGATTATTCTTTTAACCTGACTTTGTCCCACCGCTCAAATTTCTAATATTAGTGCACCCACCCATTGAGAAACAATACATAAAAATTTTTCAAATTGTACAGGATGAAGTTTCTCGAAATAATGTTGAAGTGTCAAGAAATTTACCATCAACAAACGCTTTACGTAAAGAGCTAGAAAAAAAGTAAATCAACTTCCAGCAAATTTAAATTTTGAACTAGATTGTAAGATTTGTTCAGATTGTAAGATTTTTAAATAACTATCTAATTTCAAGCAGTGATATACCATAGGTATATGCCGATGTATAAATGAGCCTTTGTTCAGAAAGGACAAATTTTGAGCGAGCCGCCACAAATTTTTCTAATAGCTATTATTCGACTCAAATTTGCGCTATATTACCGCCTTACAGAAATATGGAATTTTCATGATTTTATGAAATTTGTGCAGGCTTTTGAGCTTAAGCGTTGACAGTAACATTGAGTTAGGTGAGATTTTCGAAATTCAAGGTTTTGAGATTTTTGGAATAATCTAGGCACCGGTAATAGCGTGAATATTGTTAAGTTCCAGCTTATTTTTGCGAGAACGATTTTTTTTGCTTTTAAATTAATTAGTTTTGAGATCTTTCAACATAATTCCACAAATCTAAGTTTGGTCAAAATTTTCGGGAATATTCAATTTTGTTTTTGTTGAGAATATCTTGATTATTATAGAACTATTCGAGCTGTTCGCGTTTCTCTCTTTAACTCGAAATTTGAAGTACGTTATGGAGTTGGGTGATGTTCCAGAATTAATAATGCATCGAAATTTTCTATATTTTGTGAAACTTTCCGATTCTAGACTTCAATATTATTCGAGATTTGCTTGTAAGACAGAACTTAACATCGAAGTTATTCCAACTTATCGTTAATGTCGTATTTGCGAGACTATTTAAAGTTTTGCGAAGACTGGATTTTTATTTTTCTAGATTACCCTATGATTTTAAGTTTGTCCGATCATTTCTGGAATATTCAATATTTTATGCACATAAATCAGGTTATTCTAGAATTCTAAGATTAAACAAGCTGTTCTAAATGAGCATAAGCAGGACATTTTGCGTGAATGTAACAAAATAAAAATGTAATGGTGTCAAGTCGAATAATGATCTTGAGGACCAGTTGAAAGATGCATTTCTCGAAATATTTTATTAATCCAAACCAGCAGCAACCGGTGAGTTTTGTTGGTTTTTAGCTATTGACTGAGAATCAACTTCTCCTTAAATTCAGTAATTATAAGCGCTAACAAAATATGCCAAATTTCTGTCACTTCTTTAACTTCAGAAAGAAATATAAAATTGAACTACGGTAAATACGGAATACAAATCAAACTTAACTCCAATTTTTAATATTGAGAATCATGATATTATTATGAAATTAATCGTAAATTTTTTGAAATTTCAAGGTTTTGACAAATTCGTTGAAAGATGCTTTGGTTTTATCGCATTCATTTGAAAATCCTAATACCCCATCTAATGCCCATCTATTAACTCATCAATTCAACAACTTATCAACTCTATCAATGAATAATGATGAACTGGTTTCAGGAAATTTCAAATTACTGAAAATTTCACTGTTATAAGTGGTGAACTTTTTGTTTTGAAAAGGCCAACCGTACACTATATGTGTTGCTGCAAAAGTTTTGAATGTCGACTTTCGAGGAGCGAACCTAAATGGCTTAGTTCCTATCTACTAAACAGATCACAGAGTGTTAAAATTAAAAATTATACCAATCAGAGTAAATTAATTAATGATGAAGTTCCTCAGGAATCAATATTAGGGGTTGCATGATGTTTATAATTTATGTAAACTTCATTTTTACACCAAGTTCTAAGCTGTTATACAGTTTCTTATGCATATTATTTTAATTTGTATCTATATTGACCCTAATAGGGTCAATAATATTGGATATATTACTTTCTTTTACTCTAGTAAAATAAAGTATAGTATTCATGAAAATTTTGGACCTTGAGATTTTTAGAGATTTATTTGTTTTGAGGTCCCCTGAGTCCGAAAAAGTGGGTTTCGAAATGGTGTCTGTCTGTCTGTCTGTCAGTCTGTCAGTCTGTCAGTCTGTCAGTCTGTCAGTCTGTCAGTCTGTCAGTCTGTCAGTCTGTCAGTCTGTCAGTCTGTCAGTCTGTCAGTCTGTCAGTCTATCAGTCTGTCAGTCTGTCAGTCTGTCAGTCTGTCTGTGTCCTCTCTACAGCCCATATGGTTTAATCAATCGAACTGAAACTTCAGATTTAAGCTTTTTTGATAAATTGGGAGGTCCCAGTGAATTTTACTCCAAATCGGCTAACCGGAAGTGGCCACACCCTTGGTCCAGAAAATTTGTTTTGCAAATATCTTAAAAAGTATAAGGTTTACAAAAAACAACTGAATACAGAATGTTTCCAAAAATTAAAAACAAATAAAAATAAAAATTAAAAAATTAAAAAAAAAAATTAAGAAAAAAATAAAATTTCTCAAAATTCTCTGTTCGTAAAAGAAAGTGGTGTGTTGGCCACACCTCAATTTTAACTAGGTAATTAAGGGACCTATTCCATGTGATAGCGAAACCGGTGTCATCATTGTTGAGTGCGATTTCCAAAAAATAATTTCGTAGAACTTTTACTAAACGAACGATCCGTATGGATTAGGGTTTTCTAACTAGGTAATTGAGCTAACTATTCTATGTGCTAGCCAAACCTTTGTCATCATTGTTGGCAATGACCGATGTTGGCCCTTGGGGGTTGCGTGCGATTTCCAAAAAATAATTTTGCAGAACTTTTACTAAACGAACGATTCGTATGGATTAGGGTTTTCTAACTTGGTAATTGAGGGACCTATTCCATGTGCTAGCAAAACCTTTATCATCATTGTTGGCAATGGCCGATATTGGCCCTTGGGTGTTGAGTGCGATTTCCAGAAAATAATTTTGCAGAACTTTTACTAAACGAACGATTCGTGTGAATTAGGGTTTTCTAACTAAGTAATTAAGGAACCTATTCCATGTGCTAGCGAAACCTTTTTCATCATTGTTGGCAATGGCCGATATTGGCCCTTGAGATTTGTGTGCGATTAAAAAAAATAATTTTGCAGAACTTTTACTAAACGAACGATCCGTATGGATTAGGGTTTTCTAACTAGGTAATTGAGCAACCTGTACTATGTGCTAGCCAAACCTTTGTCATCATTGTTGACAATGGCCGATATTGGCCCTTGGGGGTTGCGTGCGATTTTCAAAAAATAATTTCGTAGAACTTTTTCTAAACGAAGGATCTGTATGGATTAGGGTTTTCTAACTAAGTAATTAAGGAACCTATTCCATGTGCTAGCGAAACCTTTGTCATCATTGTTGGCAATGGCCGATATTGGCCCTTGGGATTTGTGTGCGATTTGCAAAAAATAATTTTGCGGAACTTTTACTAAACGAACGATTCGTATGGATTAGGGATTTTTATTTTCTTTTACTCTCGTAAAATAAAGTATAGTAATCCTGAAATTTTGGACCTTGAGATTTCTAGAGATTTATTTTTTTTGAGGTCCCCTGAGTCCGAAAAAGTGGGTTTCGGAATGGTGTCTGTCTGTCTGTCTGTCAGTCTGTCAGTCTGTCAGTCTGTCAGTCTGTCAGTCTGTCAGTCTGTCAGTCTGTCAGTCTGTCAGTCTGTCAGTCTGTCAGTCTGTCAGTCTGTCAGTCTGTCAGTCTGTCAGTCTGTCAGTCTGTCAGTCTGTCAGTCTGTCAGTCTGTCAGTCTGTCAGTCTGTCAGTCTGTCAGTCTGTCAGTCTGTCAGTCTGTCAGTCTGTCAGTTTGTCAGTCTGTCAGTCTGTTAGTCTGTTAGTCTGTCAGTCTGTCTGTGTCTTCTCTACAGCCCATATGGTTTAATTAATCGAACTGAAACTTCCAATTTAAGATTTTTTGATAAATTGGGAGGTCCCAGTGAATTTTACTCCAAATCGGCTAACCGGAAGTGGCCACTCCCTTGGTCCAGAAAATTTGTTTTGCAAATATCTTAAAAAGTATAAGGTTTACAAAATACTAATTAATACAAAATGTTTCCAAAAATTAAAAACAAATAAAAATAAAAAATAAAAAATTAGAAAAAAATTAAGAAAAAAAAAAATTTCCAAAATTCTCTGTTCGTAAAAGAAAGTCGTGTGTTGGCCACACCTCCATTTTTAATATGTTTTAGGTTTGAGTAGCTTGCAACTACTAATTTTCAAAATTCGTTTTTAATGTTGGCTCCAAAATACAATATTTAATAATCTTCCAAATTTAATAAAGACATACACCCTTGTTATGTTCACGTCTCGTTTGTGATCATTTGCCGTACGATCTGTTTTACAACTGAAGTTTATGTGATTTTGCTTGAACTTAACAAACAGTATCAAGAAGTTGATGTATAATAACAGAGCCTTCTAGAGTATAGAGCCATAATCTTAATGACGTATTTTTTACAAGCTTTTTTAGTGGTAAAACTTTTCACTGATTTCCATAGGAATTCATAGTAAAAATAGTGTTTTTTAGCTTCAAGTTTTTCAATGAAAAAAGCAAAAATATTATAAAATGTTTATATAAAAGTTTTCTACACATCTTTAAGAACAATATACAAGAAGCCATATTGGAATTAAGTAAATATTAATTGCAGAAATATTAAAATTAAATTATTTCTAAAATATATTTTTTCGAACTTTCGTTTTGAAAAATACATCAAAGTTGGCTCTGACAAATTAAAATAATACTTGCTAAATTTATCTTTAGTTTTACTAGTGCACGTAAGATGTCTAAATTGTTACAGAAAAATACGAAAAAAAGTTATTTAATCCCAAAATTAACAAACGTTCCTATATTTTGTGAATTGGTTTTGCTTTTCCTACAATTTTTGAACTTGAAATTTCCCCAGGTGGTAATTTTTGGTACGATTTTTCCAAATTTTTACAGCAATCACTGCCATCTATGTAATGTATATTGACTTAATGATCAACGAATCGTAGTAAGCTTTTATTTTAATTTGACCAGAATGCTGTTGTTATGAAATTTTTTTTATATTTTGGTTTAAATAAATTAAATATTACAAGAAAATGAAAACGATTTACTTCAACGACATTCATATATGTTGAAATTCAAACATTTATGAAAGTATTTCAGAAATGATAATTAAGAATTTGTAACGTTTTCATTTAAAAATTTGTCTTAGGAAAAAAGTGATTTCCCATATGTTTTGTGTGTTTTACTATGAAAAGTTCCGTTTTTTCCTCGTTTCTAATTCCCTTATAAAAGCTCAGATTTTTTGATTATGGCTCTATAAAATACAGGGTGATCTGATAATAAACACAAACGATCAAAGCTGTCTGGATTTAAGGCAAGTTGTATAACAGATTTTTATCATTCGATACTACCGAATGATGCAAACAGGCCGTATTACAGTTTGTACTGCAGCTCCACACACGATGCAACATTTATTCAATCAGTCGAATCTGCTGAAGTCATACGACTTGTTCTATAGACAATCGTATCGTGAAAATCCGTTTAAAGATTTTTTTGAAAATATAATTTGGGTTATATCAACAATTCTCTAAGAAAGGTACACTGCTTTCAAACATTTTTTTGCATCGACCACGTTTATTCGTGTATTTAGCCCTTAATGATTTTCTGAAAATTTAGCTTAGACTCATTTTGTTATGTTTTAAACTTTAAATATTTTAACTAGTTTTATATCCGTAAACTCACTGGGTTTTGTTATAAACAGACAGCTTTTGTGATTAAAATAAATAAATAAAAATAAATACGTTGTTCAAGGTTAGATGGAGGTTCAAATCAAACCTTTTTGTTCTGAATTTCATGATTACTGACAAATAACGCTTTCTAATTTGTAAACTGGCGTTACTTTAGCTAATTTTACCCATTCTGAAAATGTTCCTGAGGTAACCGAGATTTTTATAAATTATGTCAGGAGGGAAATCACAAAGTTAAATTTATCCAGATCAGTAGCAGTGTTTTCTAACTATTATTTCATGATAATATTTGCTTCATTTGCATTTTTGTATTATTCTATTTAATTCGGTATTGTATTTGATAATAAAAGTAGATGAAAAGAACCATTTACACACAACGCGGATTTCATTAGATGTATCTGTTGATTTATTAAAAAAGTTCAGTTTACTTATGTTTTCCTCATCAGTTTATTTATGATTTTTGGGCGCCCTTTCCTTTGTAATTTTTAATTTCGAGTATGCACCACGTATTTTTGATGCTCTAACCACTGTTAAAATGCGTTGTTAGCGTTTGCTTAAGAGAATTTAAGAAAATGTATATAAACCAGAAAACCCATTTAGCACTTTCTAATATTACAGTACAATATGGTAGCTATATTACAATATAGTAGCTATTGTAGACAGTATTCAAGCTTCTACCGTACGCTGGCCAGAAAATACCAATCGATTGATCTTTAAAATAGTTTACAGTTATATTACCAAATGACGACTTAACCCTGAGCCACGATGAGTTATAGTCGTACAACAATTAAGCCAAGATCAATTAACTTAATTTGCCCAACCAAAAAAACGAAAAAAAAAAACTTTAGAAATATCTGCCAATATATCATACAAACCAACATAAAAACGTCTTGTGTAATATGATATCTTAATAACAAAATAATATTATGATATAATGTAGCCATCAAAAAATAATTAATTAATTAAATTTGATAAATTAATTATTAAAAAAAAAATTTTAATTGTAAAAATTAATAAACAATTTATTTTTGGATTATGATTTCGTTCGTTTTCTAAAGAATTTTTTTTTTCTATGTCTCATATTACAAATCTTTAAACAATCAATAATTTGTTTGTCCAATTTGTCATACATTTCATGGAACCGTTTCTTTGCATACCTGCGTTAAAAATAATAAACAGTTAAAGTCAATACCAAACACCATAAAATATCAAAAATTAACCAGATTTTTATCTTTTTCCGTTATCCTTTTTATGTACTCTTCAAAGAATTCCAGTTATAAAAATTACCATATAGCTGTACAAAATAGGATTAAATCCTTAATTAACAAAAATATTTGGATATTTCATTTTTCATCATTTTTCAGATTTACGAAAAAAGGATTTTTGATTTATGATTTTACACAAAAAAGTTTTTTTGCAAAAAGTCATAAAATTTTATTTTATTTGCGAAAGGATATTTGAGTTATTGACTTTTTTTTATGTTTTTATGTTTTTATGATCAACACAATAGAATTAACAGACATTAGGTGGAAAGGATACACATCCATATATAAACCAAAATTATAAACGAATAAAATTTGTAGGTCCTTTGCCAAATCAATATAACTACTACCATCTTGTGTAGCATAGCGAAAATACAGTTTGCTATTATTTTTCCGTTTCACATAACATTCCACATGTCATAAATTATCAATTTCATAAAAAGAATTTTTTTTTTGCACCCTCGTCTATATAAGGGAAAGATAACATGAGCTAGCGCAAAAAAAAAACGAAAACAAGTAAATAGCCAATGGTTATTCGTGGAAAGGATATTTTGAGGAGAAATATGAACATTAATATTTTTATGTATATGTCTTAGTCATCTCGGGAACAGCGGGGAAATAATGTATAACATATACTTAAGTAAATAATACATAAGACAGTCGAAAAGTAGTTTAACCTTATCGAACCGGAATACTGTTTTGCTTGTCATCAAATTTTATCCTCTCTAATTTCTATTTTAGGGTGACTTCGATTTTATTCATTTTGAAATTTTTTAATGCCCTGTATCGTAAATTCATGTGTGGGTGCTGGATTAGTGAAAAGATTTTAATTCCGTTTAATCCGCACTGTATATACATACGGTAATAACCTGTTTATTTAGATGGTATGTTACTTGAAAAGGCCAGATGACAAAATATTAGAATAAATAAATTCAGCGACTGCATGCCATAAAATAACTTAATTACTTAGATTGACTAATTTCGTTTTTTTTTTCCGGATAAAAGTCAAATTTTGTAGGATCCTATATAATCTAACCTGTCACATCCTTATAAACCTATATTTTACTTATTTTTTTATTTATTAATTCAAACGCAATAGGAAATCGCTTATGGTTTAAATTAAAAAACACAAAATTTATAGGGACATATAAATTTAGGGATTTTACCTCCTTCCGTAGCCTAATATGGATATTTTATTATATTATAGGGGATTTTAAAATACACTTTGACACCCTTCTTATGTTTTGTGATTTTATTGTTGTTTATTTAGGTGGTTATTGTCTGTATATGAATTTATTTCTATTATTATTATTAAATTTATTTTTTTTTTTTAAATAAATTGTTTTAAAATTATATATTTTAAAAATATATTAATATTTTAAAAGTGACAGGAATCTAAACCCTACATATTTTTTTTTTTGAGTTGTGTCGCACTAAACACCCGAGGGTATTTTCAAATTATCATATTAGTTGGTATATATGTATATTGTACATACGTGTGTTTATTGTAGGAGAACTGGATTGGTTTGTTTTGCACATACATAATACATATTTTCATAATATAATGAACAAATTTTTCTCACCTTATGATTTTGAAAAATTCGTTTCAACCCAAACAAATTTACCTTCACATCACGAAAGAACAGAAATCATTGAGTGAAAACAAAAAATGACAACAAAATGGATTACAATTTTAATCATATTTAAATTTTTTTTTTTTGTATTCTTCTTGTTTTTAAATTATAACAAATTATCTTGTCTTATTGTTAAATAAAGGAACGAATGAAATTTATACGATAGAAAAAATCCAATGCTTGCACCATTTAATTATTTATTATGTATATGAAAGATTTTGATTATAATCAAAATGTCAGTTTTGTAAATTTTAATTTAATTTCCTTTAATTTTCTTATCATTCACTTTTGTTTTATATAATTTTGACATGATCTTTGAACCCCTATTATTATGCACAATTTTAATTAATTAAAAATAATTGTTATATTGATTATTATTAGAATATGCAGATGGTAATTCTGGACATTTTGATATACACTTCCTATACACATACATACGTAGAAACAGAATTGTAGAGCGCCTTATGGGGGGAATCGCAATATTAAGTGTACTTAAAATCATCCTTCATTAAATTTAATATTTCTTTATTTAAACCCCTCCAGAGACATTTTATATAACTTTGTATAATTGTAAAATTGTTACATTATAATAAAATCAATCAAAATATTTATCTCGCTTTAGCATTGACATAGACTTGAATAAAACACTTGTCCTCTTCAAAAAAAATTTATTTGTATACATAAACCACCTTCCATCGCTTGGTGATAAATATATTCTAATCAAAATGTATACAAATAAAATTGTTCACACTTTCTATAGTAATAAAAATTGCAAGTATTTTTATGCAACAACTAACGTACCCTATTTTTTATGATATTTGACAGATGTCATTTAAGATTTTTGTATTATTTTAAATCCATTTCTTTTATGTGTGTGTGTGTGTGCATATTACAAACCACTCGTATATTATAAACACGCTGTGCCGCGCGATATCATACAATTTAGATCAACGCTAATAAATTATATCCAATTTTTTATTTTACAGGAAGCATTTTGTAAAACATTAAATTACATCACATACCTTAAATTTCAACATCAGCAAAATGCATTTTTTTTTTGTTTTCAATACTTTTTATAACAGACATGCATGCATACACGCTAATCATATTTAAAGCTAAAAAAAAATATTTCAACTCTATTCTATGTTTTGTTGATTTTCATAATCTGATAAGTAAAATTGAAATGGAAAAATATAAAAAATAAAACAACAACAAAAATTAAATTATTAATTAAGAATTATATGCGTGTAATTTTCATATAAAATTAAAAAAAAAAAAAAATTAAAATTTCAACTTGTGTAATCGTTTATTTATTTAGTATACAATTTTTATTTATTTATATGCTACATTTTATATATAATTTATTGTAATTAAAAAGTAGGTATTTCCTTTTTATTTACGTCTTCAGTTAAATATACAAAATATTCATAAACCTGCACTTACTGAATTTTGATGATTTTTTCTTACGTAAGGGCTTGAGCAGTGCTGTGCATCTACGCCTATATCGACAATAGCGTAGACAATAGTTTTCGACGTAGACAATTTGTGTGTGCCTCATATCGATTTTTTTCGACTAAATTTCTTACTAAACTAAATTATGTTACGTTATGCTATTAACCACCAGACGTCTAGCGAAAAGAAGTCTCCTCACGAGGATGCTTTTCGGTTTAGTTGTTTATTATGAAAAATTTTAATTTGTGCTCCAAGTTTGTAGCGAAATGCTACAACTTGAGGTTAATAAGCTTTAGATAAATGTAGAAATCTGTACCTCCAACACTTTTTGCCAAAATGATTCATGACTATTGTACAACTTATCAGAGATTGTAGGTAAAGGTATTATCTTCCAAATAAAATTACCTGCTTCAAGTTGCTTTCTCGCATTTTATTATAGTGTTTGAAAAAATGGTTGGAGAAAAAGTACTGAGAGATTTTTTGCCATTTTTCGGGAATTTTCATAACTCCATCGGTGCAAAACTTCTGAGGTTTATCGACGAAAAACTTGGCCAAGGGATTTTCACAGTCCTTATTTTTGAAGCCAACTTTAAACCATCAGGGGAGTTTAGCAATCAGAGGATGCAAGGTCTGAGCTTCCCAGCCAAGCTCTCTCATTTTTTGCCGGGTCATCAGAAATGTACGTGGTCTGGCGTTGTCATGATGGAAGACAACAAGATTTCTTTGATCAATTTCGGCAGTTGATGCAATATGGTTGATTGCTGACAGTAGAGATTAGAATCAATCATTTGACCAGGTTCCAGAACCTCTTAATGTACGATTCCCTTCTATTCCCACGATAGACACAGCATAACCTTATTGGGAGTCAATCCTGGATTTGAAATCGTTTGAGGTGGTTCACCTTTCTTTGACCATAATTTTTTTCGAACAACATTCTCGTATTTTACTCATTTTTCACCGCCAGTAATGATGTGCATCAAAAATTGATCGATTTCGTTGCATTTCAGTAGCAATTCATTCAATTGAACGATACCGATCTCGGCGTTCTTCGATTTTTTGTAAGATTTCACCGGAGCGGGATGCATCCTTAACATCGAAATTTGCCTGTTTCACGAATAGGGGTTGCCAATAGGGGATGAAGGGGGCTAAATTTTGCAACTCTGACTCTAGATTCGTAATCAGCGACCCAAAAACCTCTGAGTGAAGGTTTTGAGATAATTTACTTGAGTTTTGAGTTTTGGCCAGCCTTTTTGAAATCGGCCGCACTGTGCGGCTGTCCAATCCTACCTTACTAAATATCATTCTATCTTACTAAATATTATATAAAACGGATAAGAAACATTACTTTGCACTGCTTAGGTAAAGTTCTTCACCTGGATTGTTTTACGGCAAAATCAAACAATCAAATCGGATCATTCAGGAGCTCACAAAGAATTGTATAACGGATTATACCCGTACCATAACATATGTATCAAGAAATGCGGGCAATGTAGGAGGGGAGTCAGGTTTATATAAATTCACCTATTTTTCCGGGAAATTTGTCTAAAGCTGAACCATCATACATAACAATTAATCTCAAAGGATTGCCATCTTTGTGTACTTTAGAAAGACCGTACATCCTTTTAGTCGTTCCATTGTATTTTCTTAAGTTCTTAGCATCAGTTTTATTTATTTTGCCTAATCGTTCGCAACATAAAATAATTCGTTATAACAATATGAAATAATTGTACTGATGGAATATCAATTATTCTTATCTCCGTACGTGTTGTTCTCTGATAAGAACAAGTTCATTTTCTAAACTCGGTTTTTTCATGAGTTACGTTATCCTTACGAATCTTGAGTTTATGTGAATCGGGATTGTCATATAAAAATCGTTTTATCACGAGTTTGCCGAATTTGTATTATCCAATCAGTTTAGTTAAAATTTGTTTCCAAATCTGCCCCTGATGTTGGTCTAAATTATCTCGTCTAATGTAGAAATGTCACTCTAAGTTCCTGTAATTTCAAGATTGACAATCGAAATATAACATTTATCGGTAATTTTGAATAAGTTTTTTATCCGCCCATTAGTCGGAAAAAAGTATCATTTTTTACACCTTATGAAAAATGCTTCTTACTTATGGTTTTTGCTAGGGCCAATTCTTTTCGAAATAATTTTTAACAGCTCTACATCTCCGTTTCCATAGTCTCTTCTTAGTTGTTGGAAATATTATTTTTTAAGTTGTAATTCTTTGTTCCTCAATTGGAATTTATAATGTTTATACAAAAATTTTAACCTAAGGGAGGCCTCACTGTAAATAAGTAAGTTTCGCATATTTTACATACTGAAGTCTTTCTTATTAATATTTTGACAGAAATAATTTTATAGGACCATCGAACAGACAACAAATTGCAGTAATCGAAATTATTTGCTAATTTTTGCTATTCTCAAGAATTTTAGAGTTAAATTTCCTATGATGCAACTATCAAGTAATAACAAATTTCCGGCCCCCCCCCGCAAAATTTTTCTTGTACCCCTAAAACTGATTTTTGTACCTAGGAACAAGTAAAGGTTTTAGTTAAAAACTTATTTCTTCTTTTTTATTGTCTAGCCTCGTTTTCCAGAGTATAAAACAACACGTGATTCAGTTCAATGGCCTCAAATAAAACGAAATTTCATGCAATCAACTTAATATTTCGAGCATAATATGAAAAATAGCGAGCATTTCGAAATAATCTGAAAAATGTCGAATTTTCAAAGTTTCTTGAGTATAAAATGTAAATAACCTAGACACTCTTGAATAGTTTTGTGAAACCTAGGAAATTGGAGAAACGTCGCAATCTCTGAAAATTAACTAAATATCACGATTCAGATTTATGTGTAGCTCTGCAAGTTCCCATAACTCAAAGCTAAGCGCATAGCATTGCCATACAAAATTCTGATAAATTTGAAAATCTTTAAAAATCTCGAATAATCCTAGAAATGTCGAAAAACTAAAGAAATCAAGAATAAACCGCGAAAAAATTTCGATTAATCTCGAACAATTTCAATAATATCGTAAAATCTGGATATTAATGAATAATATGGGAAAAGCTGTAAAAATCTACAAAATCCACGAAAATATCGAAAAATTCCGAAAATTCGTGTAAATATGAATTATTTATCGAGTACTTAATGTTACTAACACTACTAAACAAAATGGAACCCGCAAAGAGTATCGGATAATTTCGTAAATATTGAACAATCATATTCTTGAAGATTCTCGGGTATCATCGAACTGTCAAATTCACCCGACAATCTCAAACATACTCGAATAATTTCGAAAATGTTGAATAATCTAACTGTTTCGAAACACCAGATCACCAATTAAGTCTCGAACTCTATACTCCAATAATCTCGAGAAATTTTAAAAAATGATCAAAAGAAAATGTCCTATTTTGCAAGTTTTAAAGGGTGGTCCACTTTGAACTTAGTCTGAGCTACCACCTATATGAACTTTACTTTGGACCCTATTAACCGTGGGCCTCCGCGGCTGCGGGTGCTGCGGGTACCTAGTCACGCCACTTCCAATAAGGGAGTTTGTTTTGTAATCCATCCTATTCTCGTAAAATGAGTGAAACAAAAATAAATTGTATAGGTTAAATACGTATAGGTAAATGTTGTGGCCTCTTGTCTAAGACTAATTTCTTATAAATTTATTTTAATGAAAATTAAATACGTAATAAATCAAAACTTTGACTCATTTTGCTGCAGGGAATTGTCGATGCATTGTCTATATGTCGATGCATATGTCTACATACATTGTCTACACGATTAGACAGTTGATTAATTACTTCATGTAGACTAAGCGGCACAACACTGGGCTCAAATGGATAGTGCAGTTTGACGTTTCAGCAATTTACATATTAATTTTCTCTCTGCTTAGAATTCTGTCTATAATTGATATCCCGTTCTTGTTTAAATTGGTTACTGACTAACTGACCTTTAAAACGACTCCCAGTTGAAATGCGATATTTTAAAACGCGATACAGTACAAAACGCGATATGTAGATGTTCAATTTCATTTTAAAGGTGAAGGAAAGATTTAAATGTGAATTGAAGGAAGATTAATAATTTTAAAATATCGCGTTTTGTATATCATATTGCGTTTTGAAATATCGGATTTTGTACCGTAACGCATTTTGAAATATCGCGTTTTGAAATATCGCATTTTGTACTTTATCTCATTTCGTCATATCGCGTTTTGAAATGTCGGGTTTCAAGCGGATCCTTTAAAACTTTTGTTATGCTATTTCTTGATGCCGATTTTTTCGGTTAACTCTATTTTTTATACTATATGGTCAATAAAAATATAACGTGCCGGATATTATTGATTCTAGTAACCTCAAACCAACGTCGTTGGTGCTTGAAATCACATTTGTGTATTTTTCTATTGCTATTCTTTCTGCAAAACAGCACCCAGAGTTTTCGGCATGTCCTTTGAATTATATTAATCTTTTGGATGTACAATTTCCTTCACTAATAAAATAATAACGGTCTCAGTTGCGCGACATTCCAGTTTGAAATCTGGAATTTATAGTGGTTCAATGAGTAATAAATACTTCTATATTATTTCAATATTTCAAGATACCATATAAGTAATTAGATAATTTGAGATCATATACGTTCATAACGAAAAGTCAGGTTTGAGAGTACCTTTGACACTTATACGAGAAATTCTTTTTATTATGACTCGTTACTCTAGAAGGCTCTGATAATAATATGCCAAAACATAATAAAGCTTCACAGAAAGTTATAATTCCGAAAAAAACAATAATTTGGCAAATGAAAAACAAGCGAGTTTCTTACAATTTTATAAATTGTGGAAGCTGTATGATTTGAGGATATGATAGTAAAACGACGCTTCTAGGTTGAGGTGAATTATCAAAGCTATTTCTGTTTATCTTCACATATGTCGATATTATTGAATGAGCATGCGTTCAACAATATAACATCGAAATTCAATTTTATCATATTTAATTTGAACAAAGTTTCATGTATATTAGAGGATATCTTCAGAGACACATAAAAATTGATAATTTTCCGTATGAACAACCAACATAGTATACTCATGCGAAACACAAACAACAAGTATTTCAGGAAAATGGGAAAAACTCGACAAAAACAGGCAAATATATTTGAATATGAAAATTTACGATGGGCAATATTTGTGATACGTTTATAGAATATTAAATCCATTATGCGCCCATTTTATATTACACCAAGAAAACAACTCCCCATTATTATGGCAGATCGGGATATTTGTATATACATAAGTATACATAACACCCCCGCCCCACATTCATCGTGTTTGTTTTGTTTTTTTGTCTTGTCTTTATCTCAATATTTGAGGTGGTTGATTTTGATGGTTTATTGATATAAGGTTTATACATTTACTTTCTCGTTTTCTTTTTGCGAGATGAAAGAAAGGGGTGGTGATGGTGGAAAATATATAAGAAAAATTATATCCTGTGAAAATATAATAATAAAAATTTATTATAAAAGAAAACGGGGAGGGGCTTTTATGAAAATATGTATATATCTTAAAATTTTTATTTGAAGGAATCCATATTACATTTTCATATATATTTGGGAAAATTTATTTCTATTTTGTTTGCCAAAAATAAAAATTGATGATATTATCATAAGAGGAAAATATAAAACCCAACCGTACCCACATACTCGTATATACGACAAAAAAAAAAAGTCGAGAAAAAGGGAGACAATTTTCTTTATGGATTATGGAAAGTGTGTATATGAGTTTTTCATCTTACTTTTCATTTTATTGTTATTTTTATTTATAAATTTTCTTATCGCTTACTCGTATATTGTGTACACATAAATCGCTTAAGACCAAATATAAAATGGCATAAGGAGTATGGAGGTGTTTGAACTTTTTGTTTAAATTCAGACTTATGGATCAAAATATTATTCCTATGATAATGATCATAATACCAAAATTTACCATAAAACTTCCGAAACATGCATCCCTCCATATAATATTTTAATCTATATGTTCACACGTATCCCCGTACATACTCGTTTAAACGAAAAATAAGAGGAAAATAATTACCAATTTTCAACTTTAAATCTTTTTTGTCGTATAATGTAATCGGTGTTATCATATTACAACAAATCAAATGTATTACAACAAAAAAATTAGACAAGTGATCATATTCTCACTTAACAATAACAGAACGAAAAAGTTTTTTTTTTTTTTTGTAATCCTTCTTAACAATGAGAAAGATGTTCGAATTGATAATATTATTGAATATAAATGACAGAAGGAAAAGATGATTCATTATATTTGAAGTTATAATAGAGTCACGTGTCATATTTTATAGTATACAACATTAAGCCCACCAGTTTAATAATCCGTTGCCAAAACATCGAGATATAATTGTAATCATCTCGATAATATTTACCCTCGTTAACGATTTTTGCATAATTTTCTCATTAATTTTTGTGACATCGAGGAAACACATTAAACAGATAAAATTGATGCTCACTTTGGGTGAAACATATGTACGTACATATGTATATGGCGACCAGCGTTTAATGCCAAAAACCATTCTCAAACAAAATCATTTCTATATTATGCGATTTAGGCAAATACAATTAAAAATTGCAACAGCCAAACTAAACGATACAATATAAAAAAAAAAAAATCAAACCAAAGTGGAGAAAAACTGTTGCATGCTCGTAATTAAATAATGATACACCATCAGAATCAGATCATATCACAAAATAGTTTGATTGCTGTTACATTTTATGTTATGGTTATATTTTTATTTTTTTGATATTTCAAAATATAATTATGTTAAAATTTATATAATGTTTGGTTAACATAAGCGGATTGTTGCCAATTTTAAAAGTAGTCGTCTGTGCGTCCTTTTAAAAAACATTTTATAAACTCGAGTATATACACGTATGTATGTTAAACAAAATGCGTTTACATTAATTATGTTTACATAAAAAGTTAACCCCAAAATTCCAAAATATACATAAATAAATAAATAAATATTAACTGAACAGATGAAAGATCAAATATTAACTGATCTAACATCAATAACCTCTTAAAGACGGGTAATTTCCATTTAAAATGTCATATCCATATAACCCCTTCATTATATTTTATATATACATATATGTATATGCGCGCGCTTATGTCGTGTGTGTGTGCCTGTAAATCTAATCATATTACATAACATGATCATTTCCAATTAACGCCGTGTGATGATGATCGCATCATATGGTGTGTCGCGTCGTCGTCGTCGTCGTCATGATCTTATAATGTTTTGTTGTTAGAAATGTTAAATAAATTTCATAAGCACGCGTCATATGTTTATCATAATTATGTATGTATATCAAAAATTATATCGTTTGTCTTAATCTTAGTGATTAGATGTTTTGTCACTCACATAAGATCTTCTTCCCATATGTTGTTTACAAAAAAGAAGAGTTATATAAAGATAAATTTTTAATCTATCATAAAATAATGAAGAAGGTGTTAAAATAACAGATGCCAGTTTAGTAGAATGAAAATAAACAAATATAGATTTTTTGTTTTTGTTTTCTTACATGAATAATTTAAATTATTTTAAGATTTTCGTTCCTTTCTTAAACACAAACGAAACAAAAAAAAAATAAAAACAGGAAATGATGGGAGACTATAAATATTTAAAATATTTTTTCCCATTTAAAGCGCGCCAAAATAATATCAATTTTATTTTTTATTTGTTTTAAGGAGTACGATCCCCGCATACGTAAAATTTTATTATCCTTTTAGTCATCTGTACACATAATTAATATTAAATCATTTACATATAGTTCGCACAATTATTGTTCGTACGTAGGAACAGTGAAACCTTATTATAACGAAAAGGGATCGGAGAAATTTTTACCTTATAACAAATTTTGTTAGCCTCTGTACTAAATTTCCATTTTAGCGAATGAAAATTCGCTGTGAAACATTTACTCAAAATGTCACCTGTTGTTCATTCTAAAGAAATTTCACTATAGATTGGGTAAAAAAAACTGTTATCAGCAGTCAAAGGTATCATGGTGACTAATAAACAATGCAGAACTCTGACTTAAAATCCATTAAAAAAAGAAGTCTCTTATAAAAACGTTTGTTAAAAATCACATGGGTTCACATCCTTGAGCATTTTATGACCAAATATGCCGAGTGTGTTTGTATTGTGTGCTCCATCCAACCACGAAATTTTCACACGACAGCCATATTTATTTGAGGCTTCAGGTTGAAAAACATTCAAAGGTTCGATTTTTTGACAGAAATAATAGCCCTTTTCGAACAGGAAGCACTATTGTTGACTAATTGGGGCAGAAAGCTCTATTGTTGTCGCAATTGAAAATTCAATTATTTTGAAAAAATTAAACGAATCTCAACTTTGCAATAGTTTAGGTTTTATTCGCATTTCACAGTTTCTCTCTTCGCAGAATAATAAAAATGGCACAAGGCCTTTTCTGATAATTAAAAATAATATTGCTAAAATTTGACAAAGAAAATATACTTCAGAATATAAACAACCATTATGCTTCAGAAATCGAATCAGCTATATCTAATTCGAAGAAATGAAAGAACACCAGGGTCACTAGAAGGTATTAAAAATAGTACACCATACGCCGAGCTTTGGGTTAGGAGAATATTCAATTGAATTTAACTATAACCCGGTGATTGAAATATTTGTTACATTCTGTATGATTTTGAAAATTTTGCCGATGTCTTTAGAACTCAGTTGTTGGTTTAAATTTGTCTACAGCCAGGTATTCCCTAAATTAAATCTAAGTGAAATTTAATAATTTCTTTTAAAATAAGTTCCTTTCGGACAAAGGCTCTTTTCCAAAGGCTTTAAAATTTGGAGCTATTATACTGTAGTAGGAGTCCATTTTGACCAGTTTCATTGGAGTCTTTTTAATTAAAAATTTTCGAAATCGCTTTCAGTTTTGTTTTTTCGATTGAATTATTAATCGACCAATTCTGGTATCTTTTGAATTTTTTAAAATGACTTCAGTTTGTAAACCGCAAAGTTCTTTCAAATTGTACAGTGAATAGAATAACCCAATATTTCACTAAGACTTCTTCAAATTCTACAAATTTTTCTTTTTGGTTCATTAATGAGAGCTTGTAATTTAGGAATAAATAATTTTGAAAATTCTAAATCTGGAAAACCTACTAGGACTTTACAAGTTTTAAAATGAACCAAGGCGTTTTTCCTCAGGTCACTTCAAACGACGATTGTCGCTTCACGGAAAATACGCAAAATATCTTTGTTACTCGAAAGTATAATTTGAAATATTTGTTTTGTAACAGGCCAGCAGAATTCAGCAGCGTTTATTAATAGTAGTGCGATACATCGATACTTTTGATCAAAGTAAGAATTTTTTCAATTCGGTTTGCCTATTACATTATTTAACACAGTAAAGTTTTCTATTTGAATGTAATATTCGAGCACAAACAAGCTCTATCAAAAATTCTCTAGATTCGATCTTGACCAGAAAATTACATTCCAAATATTTTTGTTATAACAGGCAAACATAACTCAAAAAACATGCTTTTCTTCATCAGCGAGAGGATTGAATTGAAGGCCCGCAGCATCTTACCACCGCTCCACCATTAAATAATTGAAAATTTTTCAATTTGCTGAAGTTCTCATTTATATTTTTAGTATAGTGGTCCAAATCAGCCACTCCCGAAGAAGGTGCAATTTTTAATTTTTTTTTTCTAAAAACTACCAAATTTTGCATCGATTTATTTACATACAGTGTCTTACTTGACTCGCTTTTTTATTATGGAGGCCGACCTGTGATGAGTCTTTTAAAAATTGATTTAAGATTTGATTTATTATGTTCTCACAGTTGGACTTAATTCTCACAAATATTTAATATTTCATATTCAGAATTATTTACAAATGATTCCATGCGGTTCTAAACTTTGATTACACAGTTCTACAACATCGCTGAATTGAACAGATGATTTGGTAGATATCTGTCTGAACTAATTTGATCGTTTGGTAAATTGTCGTGGCTTCTCAATTTCGTTAGGCCCACTCGTGCCTGCGGGTGCCACGAGTATCAAGTTAAGCCACTGATCATGTTTCATGAAGCTTCAAGGTAATCCATCCAATCCACTCAACTCGCATCAGAATTATGATTCAAAAACTCAAATTTGTTCATTTTTTGTTGTTGCTAATGTAAATTTTGATCTTATACGGATTACATGGTGCCATAAAATATCGCCGATACTTTCTAAAATTTCTAGTCTATTAGGTTTAAATTAATTTTGTTGAAATTTGATATCAACCAATCATACAAATTATTATGTTGTAAATCCAGAATAGTTTAATTTAATTAGTAATTTTGTGTTATCGATGGTACCATGAAATGGTATCCAACTCAACGAATTTCTTCGTACATAACGAAATATTTCTTGAAAAAATATTCAATTGACTTGTTTCAGATAAATTTGTGGACTCATCAATTATTACATGTAACCCCACCGTTGACTTTTATACCAAAAATGTTAAAAAATTTCGAAAGTTTAATTTTTTAGGATACTGGTTTATATTCGGAAGTCAAATTAGAATTGATTTTTGTACAAAAGGATTAAAAACACGAACAAAATGAAGCAGAAGTTCCATCTATTTGCGGCTGTCAAACTCACACATTGGACCAATTGGTAGAAAGCAAAAACAGCCAATTCAAAGTAAAACTATGTAGAATTAGATTTTAATCCGGTTAATTTACGAATTGCTAAATTGACTTTTAAACAAATTTACTAGCATCGCTAAAATTTGTGAGTGTACTCTAAATCTAAGCGGGGCTATGAAAATACCTTCCTCTGAGAATAAAATGAACGCAGGCAGTGTTCTAAAAATCGGCCTAACCTTAAATTAGGCCGGTAATATTTAGATTTTTGAAAGAATATTTTGAAATCCGTTTAAGTGTATCAAAAATGTACACAATAAAAATCGATCTTTTTTGTTATTCTTCTCGCTGTTTTGATTATTTTCTCTTATGTCTTTTTTTAAAAAAGGTCGACCACTAATTTTTTATTTGTGGATCGTTTGTCATTTACATCAACATAGTAATATACGTAGTTAACATCAGTAAATTTTAAAAATAATGAAAAACATTTAAATTTTCAATCAATTTCACAGAATATTATTGAACTGGCAATATTGAATATAACAAAATTCAGTGTCAAAATTTTTTAGTGAAAATCATGTAAAACTATTCAGTGATTTATGCAGAATTTTAATGATGAACTGATTAACAAATACCTTTGTATGATTTTCAGGTTAAAATTTTCTCCGTGTAGAACTGAAGAATGTCTGTCAGACATTTTTCAATGAGACATTATGTTGAAATTCTTAATATTTCGTCACGCCGTAAAGTAGAAAAATGTGTGCAGGTTAAGGATAAGTTGGAGGCGACAGGCACGTGGTTATATAATATATTAAGATTTTTATCATGAATACAGAATTATTAATATTTTGATTATATTTACGTCTCTACCTTCCATGCCATATAACGCGGGACAACTGAGGGCCAAAATGCTTCAAAAATACGTGAAAATCCATTTTATTTGCATACAGGACACCGATAACTATCATAAAGTGGAAATCAGTGAGGTTGACTTTAGAACCTTACAGCAATAAAATGCCAAAAATTCACTCCGTTTAATCACCCCTGAATCTCATCTGATTAGCTTGAAATATGGTTGTGAACTATCCGGCATAATCGTGTAAAAAACTCGTGTAAAATTACAGACAATAATAAGTAATTAAAAAAAATTTAAGACGCAAAGTTAACAAAAATTCTAATAACTATTTTGCAATTTAAAATTGCTTTATAGAGGCTACAGATAGCTTTTAGTTTTCTACGTTTAAAATTCTTTTGATAATATTAAAAAATTCTACTATTCGATAAAATAAACTAACGTCGACATTTTTGATAAATCTCCAAACTACATATTTAAAAGTGAAAACCTTTTACTGTAGAAAAATGGAGAATGACCTAAGATGCACAAAATAATTTTCTTTTTTAGTATTGATAACAAATTATTTTTTATAAATTTTAATAAATTTATTTTTTTAAAAATCGCTCCTTAAAAATTTTTATTCGCTCTTCACTGATCGAATAATCATTTTTTACTACTTTACTTTTCTTTTACATGAATCATTCTGAATAGTGAGTGGAAAACCAAAGATATTTTGTTGTTTATTTATTTGTCATCGAATAAAAACGAATACAAAATAATTTTCTACTCGGAGACTTTTAAAGGGAAAAGTGAAACAAAAGGATAGAAGAGTGATCTCTTTCATTTTCACAAAAACAGAAAAAATTGTCATTCTACACCAAATTTTCATAAAATTCATAAAGATTCCATCTTCTATAAAACTTGTACATTAAAATCGTATTTAAAAAATTCTCTAAACTATGTGACAAGTTAAGCAGTGAAATTAGGAAAAAAAGAAATGAAATTGTATAAAAAGCACAAAGCTCCAACAACAAAAAGTTTGAGAAAGTTTACTATTCTAAAAAAAAATTATTAATAATTTTGTGAAGGAAACTCGACAAAGGCGTATAATTAATGAGTCAACCAAAAATTTGATTTTTCGATAATGCTCGATATGAAACCCGACCGAAGATGCTTTGCTGCATATTTTTAAAAGTTGCAAGACTATTTATAAGTATTACAAAAGCCTTTGATATTGTGAAGATCAATTTTGTTGTTTTATAAATTATGCAATGCTGAAAGTAGGGGAATAGGTTTCGGTTGGTTTAAATCCTATTTATCTTGTAGATGACAATTGGTAAAAATTAATAATATAGTGAGCGATTGTCACAATGCCACCTGTTACGGCTGGTGTACCACATGGAATCACCTCATTTTTTTCGGTTCTTGGACCAACTCTTATTTTAGTGTACATAACTTCTAATTTTAATACTGATGTTAATGGGCATCCTGTATAGTTTGCAGATGGCACTGTACATATTTGTCGTACAAATACTCGAGCGATATTATAGATGGCATTTAAAGTGATCTCAGCTGGATTAATTTGCATTACATGATTTTGAGCTAAAAATGTGATTCATGTTATTTCTCAAGAAATGGCGATATTTTTTTAAATAATTTCTTTGCTCTATTTCCGACAGTAATGCTAACTGTTTTCAACTAGAAAATATTTCCATTTTTAAATACGTTGTTATTATTTTGGACCGTAAAATGCTAATACGAGATATTTATTAGGTAATCCCATTTCCATCGTAAATGCATTGTAAAGAAATCATCCAAAATAATCAGAACTTCCAAAGTCTAGAACTTCAACGGAGTAAGATCCAAATCAACAGATCATGTTTTCCGACAGGAAGGCAGATCGAGCGAAAGTAGTATAGCAGAAAGTTAAGTTTTTAATTAGAACGAAAGTACTTCACGTTTTCCAAAATGTGGCAGCACTAAACGACACCATTGATAAACTCTTGTCTCATTTATTACGTACCTTTCTTTTTCAAATAGAAAATGGATACAACCGATAAACCAGAGATGGGTAGTGTCGAAAAGTAGTATTTATGACACAGTTTTCGAAAATTTTTGACACGACTTCTTCACAGACTTTCAAACCCTGTGTTTTCAACACTTTTTGACAGGACTTTTGAACATGTAAAAAACTGAAAAATGTAATTTCATTTACGCTCAGAACTGTTTCAATAGTTTGAACAGTTTCAAAATTTACCAGTATATTTCAAAGGATATTTTGTTTCCTCTTTTTCACTTTCCGGCAGTTTTTGACACTTTTCGATAGTTTTTGACCATAATTGAAGGTTCTTGATCTATTTTTGACGAAATTGTCGAAAAATCAGATTGTTTAGCGTTTTACCCATTTCTGCGATAAACTAGTTATGTACATAATTATTTAATCAAATATTTATTAATAATTGAAACTAAATAAAATTGTTATTACCTTATTTTAGAAAATATTCAAAAGGGAATAAGGGCAAGAGAGGTGAAAACAACTGTAACAAAACATTTACTACGATTATTAAACACTCACATGGTCAAAAAACAAACACTTTTTGAAAATAATTTGACAGCATTATTCCTAGTGTTCAGTTGGGCAAAAGTGATAATTTTTTTTTTTATCACGTTTTGCCATAATACGTACTCATTTACCACAAAACAACCAAGTTTTTTTGTTGGTTTTAGCTGTGAAAATAAATACATATTTGGCTCTGCTTGTGAAGTGATATTTTTAATATTATTTAGGAAGGCCATTATTTAATATTTTATAAAAAGACCTTGTTAAATTTAGCCGAAAGTTTACAGCCGAAAGATACAAAAGGTCGGTAATGCAGATATTGTATTGGATATATCAGCCGAGAGTTACCAGCCGACATATTTCAGCCGAAACATATTTTAAATAAAATGAAAAATTAACAAAACAATCTAGAAACTGGTATTTTCACGAAGTGATATTACGACTGAATAAAGGGTCATTTTGGTTTGTCCCTGTTTACCATAGCAATTATACTTTAAGTTTTATCAGAAAAGCCAAATATAAAATGTAAAAACTTGTATAAATTCAACCTTTAAAGTGTCATGTCTAGAAAGTATTTCAGTTAGTGTGCCTAGCCGACAATTATCACTAGAAAATTATTAAGCCAAGTTCCAAGTGGGGAGCTCGGGAAAATTCGTTTGAATGAAAAGCCCATATAAAATTACAAAATTTGTATAAATTCAACCTTAAAAGTGTCATGTCAAATTTTGTAATTTTATATGGGCTTTTAATTCAAACGAATTTTCCCGAACTCCTCACATGAAACTTGGCTTAATAAGTTTTCTACTGATAAATGTTGGCTAGGCACACTAACTGAAATAATTTCCAGACATGACAAAAGGTTGAATTTATACAAATTTTATAATTTTATATGGGCTTTTAATTTAAACGAATTTTCCCAAGCACCCCACATAAAACTTGCCCTGATAATTTTTCTAGGTATAATTGTTGGTAAGATACACTAATCGAAATACTTTCCAGATATGACAGTTTAAAGGTTGAATTTATACAAATTTTTACATTTTATATTTACCTTTTCTGATGAAACTTAAAGTATAATTGCTATGGTAAACAGGGACAAACCAAAATGATCCTTTATTCAGCCGCATAATCACTTCATGAAAATACCAGTTTCTAGATTGTTTAAAATATTTTATTTAAAATATTTTTCGGCTGAAATATGTCGGCTGATATCTTTCGGCTGAGATAGCCAAGACACTGTCTGCATTACCGACATTTTATAACTTTCGGCTGAAAACTTTCGGCTAACTTTAATAGTATTATAAAAAGTCGCGATAAATTGGTTTTGATATTGCTCAAATAAAGATGATCTACAGAAGTTTGACGTTAAAAATCATTTTTTTCGGTTTGGTTGTTTAGTCGGGTATGACATAAGAACCAACGAATTGAAGTTAGGGTAATAAATAAAAAATATCATGATATTTTTTATCAATTTTGCCCGACTGAATACGACCATTATTGACGATTCTAAAAGTAGAGAAATCGTCTCTCCAGACTTGTCGCAAATGCGACGAAAGAAAATTTAGCAATCCGGTAATTAAAAATTGTTTACAATAATTTCGAACGTCAAGTTATCAACTAGATCATGTGGAACCTGTGATGTTAGTAGTTTTTTTTTAGACACCTTTATTGATATGGCTACTACAATCTTAAACATTATTAATTCATTAGTAAGGTTGACATTAATACTTATGAGATAAGCATAAACTTGTTTGGTCTGCTGGACCAGTGCCCGGTTCCCTTGAGATATAATATTCATATACGGTTAGGTCATGTGGTTTGATTCGTTGGAGCCGCCTTACTTCGTTTGTACTGTCCAGTAGTTGTACGGCCTCAACGTTGGTGTGGTTAAGAAGCCTCTTCTCATGTTTAATGGCACATTCGCGGATGACATCGTCTATCAATTGTATTTTTAGATTATTGTGTATTTCCCTGTTAGTCACAAATCGGTAAGCGTTGGTGACCATTCGAGAAATTTATTTTGGCTACGTTATATAATGTCTCTATTGGATTTATGAGTACAACCCCATAGCTGCGCACCATACATCCATATTGGTTTGAAGATAGTCTGGTAGACTAGTCTTTTGCAATACAGGTTTATTTTGGAATGATGCCGAATTAACCAGTACATTTGACGTTGTTTTAATCGTATCTGTTCAGCTTTTTGTCTCACGTGATGTTTCCAGTTGAGCCTTGAATCTAAATGCAGACCAAGGTATTTTGCCGATTCAGCCTGCGGCACTTGTACCCCATTGAGGTATATGTGTAGACTGTTATTTTTGTGTCGGAGCGTAAATGTCACATGGGTTGATTTGAGCTCATTAAGCACGATTTTCCAGTCAATTGTCCATTTTGTAACGTTGTTCATTGTTCGTTGAAGATTTTCCACTGCCCTTGGTTGTGATTCGTCTACTGACATAATTACAATGTCGTCAGCGAATGTGCCGATGAATGTTTTATTCGTTGTAGGTATGTCCGCAGTGTAGAGAAGGTAGAGGAGGGTTCCCAATACGCTTCATTGCGGAACTCCCGCTAGCGTTGGATAAAAGTCAGAACATGTTTCATCATGGATGACTCTGAATTGGCGATCAGAGAGGTATGATTCAAGCAGCTGGCAATAGTTTTGTGGTAGCAGTTTGCTCATCTTGAATGTCAATCCGTTGTGCCAAACCCTATCAAAGGCCTAAGATACATCCAGAAATACGGCGGGGCAATATTAATTTTCTTCTAACGCTTGATTATTACCGTATTTATTCGATGGACTTGATCTATTGTGGAGTGGTTATTCCTGAATCCAAATTGAAAATCAGGAACGTTTACCATTGGCTTTAGACGTTTTAGTAGTAGTTTTTCAAACAGCTTTGATAAGGTCGGAAGGAGTGAAATTGGTCTGTATGATGTTTCTTCTTCATCTGGTTTACCTGGTTTCTTCAACATAATTATTTGGGCCGTTTTGAAGCATTTGGGTACATACTTCAATCTCATACAGGCATTAAATAAGTATGTGAGCATGATGATTGCTTTGCGTGAAAGTTCCTTGAATAGACCCTTTGATATTTCATCAATTCCTGGTGCCTCTTTTTGGCTAAGACTGTTGTCGATTTCTTCAGCAATTTCCATTGGCGTGACCCTTTTAAAATCCTGATTTAGTTGATAGACAGGTGTTACGTCAATGTTGGATTGAATGTCATGTGGTTGAAACAGTGTTGCTAGCTGTTGAGCAAAGAGTTCCGCTTTTTCTTTGTCTTGTCGAACCCAATTGCCTTGAGCATTTCTTATAGATGATACTTGAACTACAGGTCGTTTAAATTTTCTGGTTCCTTTCCATAACGAGTAGTCCTTATCCATTTCTGGACCTAGCCCGCTTAAGTAGTTGTCGAAGCAATCCTGTTTGAAGCTTTTGATTAGCCTATTGACTTTGTTACTTATTCGATTGAAAGAGGGCTTGTCAGCGGGATTTCTGGTGAGATGCCATATTCTCCTTGCCTTTCTCCTTTCCTTGGTTTGTTCCCTTATTTCAGCCGGGTATTTGACTTCAATCTCCGCTTTGTCCTTTAATTCTGGAGTAGCTAGACTGGCGGCCTTACGAGTGTATTCAATGAAATTGTTTGTTTGTTGTTCCAATTCTTCATTACTTTTAATACTAACTTTTAATTCAACTAGCTCTTCCAGTTTTTCTCGGAAGAGATCCCAATCCGTGAATCTATTAGTAAGGTTTTGCTTTTTATTTTTCTTGATGACTATAGCGCTTACTGACAACAATACAGGAATGTGATCAGATGTTAAGTCGTTAATTCCTTCGACTCTAGTGTAACTGGATGAAATACCTTTTATGATGAAGAAATCAAGCAGATCTGGTATTTTTCCTGCATCCGTTGTCCAATACGTTGGCCCCCTTGGAGACAGATATTCACATTTGTTTTCATGAATGGCATTGAACAAAGCATTTCCTTTCCCAGGAGAAATTAGCCTGGAACCCCAAGCTGTATGTTTTATATTATAGTCCCCTCCAATAATAAATCTTGAACCGAGCTTATTAAAGACGTTATTAAATTGTAACTTCGTTGGTGTATGCCGTGGAGGACAGTATGCTGCAGCTTGCATGTAGCTTTCTCGAATATCCTCTTATTGATAACGTACAGTAGTAGAGCGTAGTACAGCTGAACCACCTCTGGCTCTTTCACTAGGATGGGTTGTCCAGTAGGAATTAAATCCCTTTATTCTGAAAAAGCTTTTGTTGGAGAAGTGCGTTTCTGAAATCAGTGCAATATCTATGTTGTTTGTATAGAGAAATATTTCCAGTTCTTGGGCTCGTTGGTTGAGCCCATTAGCGTTTCAAGTTACAATGCGTAGGAACGAGTTAATTATTTGTCTGTATGCTGACTTTTTTTGCTAAGCGGATAGAAATTAATTTCTAGTTTTGCCACCCTTTCTGCTAAGTGAATTTGACTAAGCTTTTTAATAATTTCAAAGTTATTAGACTCTTTATTAACTTCTATGTGTTTGTTGTTTTTGATTCATCAGCAGATAATTTGGTGATTTGCGCATAGGATAATCCAACTGCGGATGGTGTGATTGTTGTTTGTGGTTTAGCAGCTTTGGTTTGTAATCGCTGTACCCCGCTTGTTCTATTATTCTGTTGACTTTTAATTTTATTCTGATATACACAGAATCCTTTATAATTTGCAGTATGTCCTTGTTGTTGACAAAGAGCACATGAAGGCGCGATATCTGGTTGTTTTTTGCATTTTGTCGTGTGATGATCTGCAGCAAAAACTCTTGGTATGTCCAAGTTGTTGACAGTTCGTACATTGTGGAATGTCCCTTGTCTTGTTAGGTGGCTCAATTTTAACTATACAGTACGCAAGTTTCTTGATGTTGTATACTTCTTTATTGTTGTCATTTTGTTTTAAGTCGATGTAAAACAATGGAAAGTGTTTAATGTCTTTTACACCATTAGTTGTGACCACTTTGTATATGTTAGTAATACCCTGCGACTTGTCCCATTTTTTCTAAGTCTGCTTTAATTACATCGTGACTAATGGAAGATGGTAAGCCTCTGATAACCACTCTATATGCCTTTTCGCTCTTCAGCTGGTAGGTGTGATATTCTATGTTTTCTGATTGGTTGCTGGGTTCTTTTTTTAATTCTTCCAGTAATTTTTTGACATTTCTGTAATCATTTTCATTTTATAAGGTAATTTTAATGTCACTATTTGAAAGCGCCTTAAAATTAGTTGATTCACTAGTGGTTTTTATTACTTTTTGTCGAAAAAGTTCGAAATTTTTGATATTGCTCACGCTAATGGGTGGAGGCAGTGGTATTTTTGGGTTTTTCTGTTCAGTGTTAATGATCACAATTTGTGTAGTATTTTTTGGAGGAGTTTTCGTTTATGTGCGCCTGCGTTTCCTAGCATTTCTGTTATCAGCACTGGAAACTTCTTTTTCCAGTCCTTCCTCATCTGTGCAATACTCCTCTTGACTCAGAGGACTGAATCTATTATTCTGTTGAAAAACTGAAAATTGCCGCAGCAACCAGTTGGAATTATTTGAATGTTCATGTTGACTGGATGATGGCTGAATATGGTTGGGAGAAAGATTGTTAACTCGTGCTGAATCCTCAGCTATGCTATTTTTAACCTTTTCTTTTAGTGTAGAGTTTTCTCTCGTAAGTTCAGCAACTTCATTGCTCAGCTGCGCGATTAGTTTCTCCATTTTTTGAAATTTATTTAACAGCTCTTCGCTGTTTATAATATTTGTTTATGCACCCGGCATTTGTTCTGATAATGAAGTTACTTTTTCAGTGGATACTGCGTTGTTTGCAAATATTTTTTGCATTGGTGATCTGATTGTAATGGAGCCCCTTCGGAATGAAAGTTGTTCCTCGTTACTCTTTTGAGCGTTGATATCGCTTAGCTTATTTTTGGTATCATTAGAATTTTGTAGCAATGTTTGGTTCTCCCTAGAATCCATGGGACCGACCTCCGAAGAGAGTGGATTTTCCTGAACATCAGGTCTGCCACCTAGGGTATTAGTAGTGACAACTAGTGGCATAATATGAAATGCCACGTTTTCTATCTTCGATATATCCATCCGCTTTCAGAATTACGTCGACAAATCGAACAGAAATTAGTTGCCAAGTATATAACTAAATTATATTGGATAATCTTAAATTGACCTTTATCAAGTTTAATTTTGGGTTTCTCATACAAACCTATCTTAGAAATTAAATGCCGACTGAAAATATGTTTCAGTGTAATGTAAAAATTGGCCAAAACATTATAGAATCTTCATAGGTTTTAAAATTATTTATTTTAAACTAACAGTTATCTTAATAACATACAGGGTTTAGTATGGTACTAAACCTACATAAATCACTCGAAAGTTACGTACTACAGGCTAAAGTAACCCAATAGAAAGTTATTTGATCTTGGGCAAAAAAAAACTTTGTTTTGAGTTCTAGTTAAGCGTTCATCCCTGTACGAGTATATACAAAAAGGCAAATTTTTTGTCCGAACAATATTTGATGTACTTGAAACATATTTTGTATATAGGTAGTTAGCTTCAAGTTTCATATCGTTCATAGCTGCACTGTATTCCAATATTCTCAATATACATTTATCGATATCTTATATTTTATTGAATATAAATTCAATTTTCAGGATTCCATTTTCGTTTAAAATATTTGATTTTTTTTGTATAAATAAATTTTTCAAACTGAATGATTTTTTTTTGTAAAGGTTTATGATAAATAAAAATAAGAAGAATACAAATATAAAGATTTTCGTTTGCTCGTGTTTAGAGGAACAATGTATATTTATTATGCAGTGCTGTACGAAATTCTATATAGCAAAAAGCTGAATTCATACATAAATCCTACACTGTACATAAGTTAATAATATTTTATAAGCTTATACGAAATAAGGATACATATTACATATATATCCTTTTTATGGATATATGCTTTATACATATGTATACGTATTCAAATTCATGATGATATGATTCAATTTTCATTTTATTCAATTTGATGGAAAAATCATGTACCAAATTTTTTTATAAATATTTATTTTTTGAAAAATTGTATAATAAAAATAAATTGATCAGCTTATGTAGTTTTAGCGTTGTATATGCACGAATTGAAACTTTTACGTTTTTATTGCGTTCAACTAAAGCTTCTTATTTCTTTGGAAAATCTTATAAGATTGAATATCGATCGATTTTATTTCCTGTTTCGGAGATTAACCCCTCTCTATATATACACAAATAAATACTAATCAAAATTTAGTCATTGACATTCCAATTAAATAATAAATTTTCATTATATTTTCCATATTTTGAGTATATGAGAGATACCCCTTAATACGGACGACGATCATATTTTGTTTTCCTATTTTCCCGATTTTCATTGAATTATTGAGTTGTCATCCCGAGAACAATGGTTGTAATCATTTTGTCACAATTGTTTTGCTATTATTCCTATAACTATTTAACTAGTCCATGCCCTTTTTGTATATAAAATGCATAAACACAAATATAAAAAGGGACCGAGGATAGGATATACATTTCATTTTGTGATTAGACAAACAACATCGAGGAATTAAATAAAGTTTTCTTTAACCTTTCATTAATTGCAACAACGATTTCATCCCAAAGGAATATATCAATTTTATTCTTATTTGGAGGAGCAATGGGCATAATAAAATACTCGGGCCACCACTGGGAATAGAAATGACTCAGATTTATAAAAGTAAAAAAAAAAAATCATCAATCTGATGATTAATGATTAATTGTGTTCCTAAATATTAATAATTATACAACTTAATTACGTAAATACTTTAGAAATGATTTATGACTCCATATAAAATGTACATATACAACTAATAGCTATATAGTCGCACTGTATGTCTGTCAATCATTTAGGTATCACACGCACAATCATTTCAAATCGCATTACTTCCTTATGTCATGCCTTGACGTTTATAAATCAATTTTCCGTGTTTAAAGGAAAAATAAAAAGTCATAATTTTCTAATTTTCAAAGAAAACAAAATTTTTTATGTCTCATGACAGAAAATTACCATTATCTCATGTCTGAGATAAATTAAATTAAATATACAAAAACAAAAAATGTCGAGAGAAACGGGAAAATTGTGTATAACTTTGTAAGATACATTAAGTGGAAAATCATAAATTAAGAAAATTAGTTTTTCTGTTTTATTTCCCTTTGCTGCATAGTGGAAACAAAATATAATTAAAAATCATTTTTTGATGGTTTTTCATCACTCATGGGAATTATGACAAAAAAAATATATAAACATGAAAGTGATATACATAAATTATATTTTAAGTATGCGAGATTAGCAAATATGTTCTAAAGAAGATTTGGAATTTTTGAGATAAATTATATCCATAATTGTAACCGAAATCAAAATAAAAGTGTCACGAATCATGCATAAAATTCGTAGCCAACAAAACCATTAAATACTTAACCAATAATCAATAAATTTAAATTTTATTACATTTCTCCATTTATTTTCTAAATTTTTTGTTTTTATATTTTCCGAAAATGAAAATACCCAAAATAGCTAATAAAAATAATTTTAAGTTTACATTTTAAAAGGAACACCAAAAATTATCAAAAGATCATAAAAAGTCAAAATGAAAATATTATTTGTTAATAAGACGGTTTAAATGTTATATTATTGTTTGGATGGGAAACCAAAGCAGAAGAAGAAGAAGAAGAGACATTTTCAATGGCAATTTCGTTTTGGTACATAAGAAAGAAAAGAAAACATCTCTCGAGATAATTTTTTTTTTTTTGGAAAATATTTCGTTTATTTTTCTTTTGTCGCACGTCGAAAGATTAAAAGGAATATATGTATGTATGTATGTATATACGTAGAAGTCGAAATTGGAAATATTTTATTGTTTTCTTATTTGTTATTTTATTTTTATTGTTTTGACATGCATTGAGAAAAACATCAAGGCAAGGAGCAATTGCCGTGTACGTACATATATATTAATAAGGGGAATTCTTTTGAACAATTAAAACCCGCATGAAAATGTTAATTTTAGGTTAGGATTAGCCCAATAATGTGGTTTATGAGTTTTCGAAAAAAAAATATTTCGAAAACTTTAAAAAAAACAATATTAAATCCGTGTTAATCACATTGAAATAAATATTTCCACCACTCTATATGGAAATAGTTTATTTGAGGGAAATTTGAAAAATTTTCTAATTTAAATACATATCTAGATAACAATCAAAATTTTAAGTGAAAGTTAAAATAAAAAAAATAAAAATTTTATTGTTTTCAAACAAAAAATAAATTTTCTATTTTTAAAAAAAGAAAGAAAAAAAAAATTATAAAAATTTCCCAAATGTAATAAATAGTATTTATTTAAAAATTAACGATTTGTTTTAGTTAAAATTAACAAATTATATGTATTTTTACCAAAATGTCAAAATAAATTTTGTTAATTAATGATACGTTTAAATATAGTTTTTAATTAAGAATTATACATTGTTGTGGTCAGATGAGGTGTTTGAGGGCATGCAGCCAAACAATAAATTATTTGTGTTAAGCGCCAAGTGACGTGGAGTATACAAATACACAAGCACACACACACGTTACTGCTTAACCATATCAAGATTTTCCCAAAAACCATATATTTTCTTGACATAATGTTAATACCCATAAAATCATATCCACCCATTTTTATCTTAATAATCATCTGTCACAACATAAGAACAATCATAAACACAGCGAGATTATCTAATTTATTTAATTTGGTTGCTGTGTTGTCATCATCATCCAACCCATTTACTGTATACAGTTTGTAATGAAAATATTATATATCATAACTTCCGTCGAGGAAAATGAAGAAAAATTGAAATCGTTTAATATTTAGTCACGTGTCATAAAATATGTATTTACATTTATGTTCTGTGTATGTTAAACAGGAAAGTGTTTATGTTAAAATATTTTCTAATAAATTTTTGATAATGTCGCGTGGCTTAGTGTATCGCACCCCCCTCTCCAGTATACTTATATTATGACAAGTATCAAATTTTGTTCAAATGATTTTTGGTCATCAAATTGATATAGAAATACCGGAAATTAATCGTTTTGATGTGAGGGGAGAGTTGCCTATACGCTAACATAACAAAATATTAAAATTCCATAGACTTTCTAGATAATCTGCAAAAATAAATTGTGTACATCAACACCAAAAAAAAAAAAAAAAAAAACGTAGTGATTTTGATTTATCTTACCAACTCGTAAGAAAATAAACAAATCGGGCATGCTGTGCGCTTCCATACGTAGATCGATTAGTCCGACTAATCCCATAAAGCATAAACAAACCTGTACGATACAATAATTTTTTTATTAATTCCCGAGGATAAATCACAATGGGAGGTCCGTACAAAATCTGATTTCATCCATAACCAATTTTCGTTTTATTTTTTAATATCGAAACAAAAATTTAAATTTGCAGATTTTCTTTTATATACGTACCAATCAGAACAGATAAAAAATCTTCATGCTGTGAAAGATATTAGATAATTGATGGATGAATAAAAATTTTCACTGTATTAATATTTTCATCTATATATATATAGAGAGAGAGAGATATGTATAGCTATTGTGTGTTATTTAATAATGTCTCTGGAAAATCTCTGGAAAAATCGAGCACAACACAAAAACAAAATTATAATTGAATTTTTCTTCGTTCGATTTTTTTTATTTCTGTGCAAACAAGTATCATGGTGGGATTGTTAAACATAAAATTTCGTTTTTAATAAAAATTTAATTAATTTTAAATTAAAACAAAAAATAAATAAATTTATATAACAAAATTTTATTTAATTTTTCTATTTTTCACGTTCAAATGATTATTTGGTTATAAAAAAGGGATGCTTTTATTCGATTATATAATGTGGGGTGTACCGTACACAGAGACGGTGTTATGTAAAGAAATTTTAATTCAAACAATCAAATGGTTATCATAGTGTATAGTCTATTGACCATATGGTATTCATATTTCTTTATGACATGACACCCTCCTTCCTTATTTACTGAGATTTACACACCTAATCCTGTATACAATTCGCGCACCCTTGTCCAATTTTTTGGGCACATTTGTCATAAAATTGTTCAATTTTAATGACATCTGTAGTCTATGTGAGATTACATCGATGCAAGTAGATATTTTACGGTGATTTTAGCTGGTTCAATGAGCCGCGCGTTTTAATACTGTTTTTGTGTTAAGTGTTTCATAGACACCCTCCGATCCATCATTATATACGTGACAAATTACGACATAAGTGCTACAAGTAAATTTACAAATATAAATTATTAAATTTTTTAGCCACTTGATTGATATTCGATTAAAAGAAGAAGAATATAACAATTTTCTATACATAGAGGAGGATCCATGCTGTGTCAGAAATTCATATAAAATTATTCTAAAAATAATAATTAAATAATAAGATTAATAAAATTGAACGCAGACGAGGAAAATGGATAACATAAAATTCCAATACACAATAAAAGAATTAAACTTCACTTATGGATAAAATGTCAAATTTTTATTTGTGATTGTGTGTATATGAAAGGGATGCTGGTCGCTATGGCGATACAACCCCAATCAAATATTAATTCGATACATTAAATGAGTTTACCCCTTATTTAGATGGCAATGGGCATTGTATAGTTCATGTCATCTGTACACCCAGGAAAAACTATACTAAAACCATTGAGATCTTGCGGATCGACAAATTACATCTTAATTTATGTATCAGAAACAAAATAAGATTCTTCCATGATTATTTATTAAAACAGCTGGAGGAAAAAATTAAAATTGATGAAAATGGAAAAAAATATTTTTAAAAATGTATAAATATCAAAAAAAAAAAAAAAAAAAAAAACATTTTCGATATTAAGAAGAATTATATAAGATTTAAATGTTTTTCTTTAACATAGTCTTCTCCTCTAATGAAAATAAATATACATACGTGTAAAGGTAAAATAAATAAAATAGAAAATTATATAACATAAATTTGTTATTTTTAATTTAAAATTTAAAATTAAATAAAAATAAAACAAAACAAAAAAAAAAACGGGAAGAATTAATTTTTGGAAAACATTAAGAATTTTACTTTTATTTTCCTAACGCATAATATTTTCCAAATAAAGTATATTTAAATTTATTGTTTTACTTTTATTTATTTTATTTTACATTTTTTTTTTTTTTTTTACAATAAATTAAGGTTAATCGCGGGACCCAGCTAAATTTTGTTATGATTATTATACAATGAAAACTATTTTGGAATTTTTTTCATTAGAAGTAGTTTATAGTTTTAACTAGAGTTTAAAATGTATCCACGTTTCTCATAGCAATACAATTCTTCATTTTGATTTTTTGTTTTAGCTGGTCCGCCTATACCTCAATAAATATCTAGACTGCAAAATGTAAGCATTTTAGATATAAAAATCAATAAGCAGGTGGCAAAAGTTGGCGATAGAAGAATATAATACGGGACCAGAGCACTGAGATGAAACATCAAAAAAATGTGAATCAAACATCTAATATTAACAGATAAGGATTTAACCATTTGAAGGAAAAATGGAAAGGTCCTAGAGCACTTATATATATCAAACCAGTTCGTCGAGCCCACCTCCAAAATTAAGAAGGATCATTCAAGTAGCTCTGAATAGCTCTATTCAAAATTTTAGATGAATTAATGGACAAGCTCTTCCCGTAGGTAGTTAGCTGCAAAAACGCACCTCTTCTCGAATTATGATGCGGTATATAAAACGAATAAAGCTTTAAAAGCTTAAAACATTCAGTGTTTCCCAGAATTACGTCAAGCGCAAACATAGCAATCGCCGCGTCCCTACGAGCACTAACAAAGCAACCTAGATTATACAAAGCCATAGTCTAAAAAGAAGCTTTTATAAGGATATTAGAAACGAAAAAAAACAAAATTTTCTTAGTACAACACACAAAACATATGAAAATCACCATGTTTCCTAAGACATTTTAAATGAAAACGTTACAAATTCTTAATTATGATTTCAGAAATTTTTTCATAAATGTTTGAATTTCAACATATTATAGATACATTTATTTAAACCAAAGCTTAAAACAAAATCCATAACAACAAATTAAAATAAAGGCTTACTGTGTGTAATCATTAAGTCATTATACATTACATAGATGGCAGTGATGGCAGTAGAAATTTGGTAAAAGCGTACCAAAAATTACCAACTGAGGAAATTTCAAATTCAAAAATCGTAGCAAAACCAAAACAAATTCACAATATATCAAGAATGGGTGACAATTTTGTGATTACATACATAATTTATTTTCGTATTTTTCTGTAAACATCTTAGACATCTGACGTACACTAGTAAAACTAAAGATAAATTTACCAAGTAATATTTTAATTCGTCAGAGCCAACTTTGATATATTTTAAAAAATATATTTTATGCTGTGTGCCTCAGAAGACTTTTCAAACTAAACTTTTCAAATTTTGAAGCTCTCGCTATTTCCTCATAGATGCTTGGTGAAAAGGCAGTTTACGAGGTTACTTTTCGATGACTTTTCAATTTGTATGACATATACATAGTTTAAAATACGTAGTCAGTAAAGCCCGGTACACGTTGAGAACGAGTAACGAGAACAATATTCCCTTTTTACCTTTTTTAATTAATAAAACAGTTAAAACTGTATGATTTTAATGAACGATAGTTAAAATATCGTGCATTTATTAAAAATAAAATTTAAAATTTTAACAGTTTTAAAATTTCAATTTATGATCGTAAATTAAAACGATAAAATGAAATTTTGTATTAAAACTGTTAAAATTTAAAATTTTATTTTTAGTAAATGCACGATATTTTAACTATTGTTAATTAAAATCATATACAGTTTTAAGAATTTTAAGAATTTTCTTACATAATTCAGTTTATAAGCAATCGGTTTCTCATCGGTTAGCTCAATATGCATTTTTATGTTTGGACAAGGCGTTCTCTTCTCTGGATTTTAGTTTACTACTAATAATCGAATTCTATCCGCCACTTCACGATCATTAATATGGTTTATGTTCAGCGAAAGTTCTCCATGCTCAATCAATTGAAACGTTTCCCGGAATGAATTTTCTCATATTAATTGCAGTCGGTGTTTGATTTATCAAATCTCTATCCAAATCTGTACCCAATAAAAAGTCAACTGACAATATTCCATCAGGAACTATGTGAATTGTGGTCTCACATACTTTATCCTCTATTTTTAGCTTTCCATTAAACATACCTACGGTTGATATATCTCTGGACGCCGCACCATGGAATATTGTGCACTCCTCGCTAACTTCGCAAATGCTCGTTCCAATGAATTTTTTATGTGACATTAACTAATGTCGCTTCCGGTAACAACTAGTGCACAAAGTTCCTTTCCATTGAACATTACATTTTTGACAGCTTTAGATAAACAATCATCCTGATTCTTTATGGCTGCACAAGATTTAAAACGTTTAACTATCAGATTTTTTCGCGGCGCAATCTTTTCCTAGATGCCCGGTTCCACCACAGTTGTAACATCTTGGCATTCTTCGGAATCTATTTGACTTTTTGTTCTCAATTGGCTTTGTTGTTACACTTTCGATTGGTGCTTTTATCTTAACTCTTTAACTCTTCTAACTGGATATTATCTTCCTATTGGTTGCCGTTAAGTTCGCTAGCATTAGCCTTTCTACTTCTATTTATCATATCTTCGCTGTCCCCACCCTCCATCAAAATGCTGCTTTTTGGTTGCTACAATAGCACTGTATTATTTGAATTCACCGACTCATCATTCGCAACTCTTCTAAACATTTCCATCATCTTACGCATAAAAGCGCCCTCAATTTCAGGTGAATTATGAAAATTATTTTTTTTTTCGGCCTATCTCAGTTAAAATTTCTTAATAATTTGTTATTTATTAAAACAACTTTACTTCATATATAAACACAATAAATTATAAGAACCGTTCTAGTTTTATCTTTTATCTTCACTAAATTAAAACTCTATCCAACAACACTTATTTTTAAATTTCACGCAAACGTCCTTGGTACACAATACTTTATATTTCTCGACTCACGAATTCGGTGTTATTCAACGGCATTTTATATCACCACAAATCTTGGTACATGGAAAATCCCTCACGGATATAAAAATTCGCCAACTATATTAACTTCACGATTAAGTTTTATACACGTTAATCACCACAAACCTAAATGTTTAATCGGCCGGTTTTCCCTGTTTGGAACACAACGTCTTAAATGCACCAAAACTAAACCTAAACGTACAAAACTACACATTTGCTTCAAGAAAACTCAATAGGATAAGGAATTTCCTTAATACATGTTGCTCAAAACTACCCGCTGATCGATTCCGGTTGAGCCCCAAATTGTAGAGCTTAATTAGTTTTTAAGAAAAAAGCACGAGTTGTTTACTACTCGAAACACCAACATCAATTGCTTTAATCTGATTGTATGATTAATAATCGTTTTACATAACAGGAATAATATATAAAGCAATCGTACAATTTAAATATAACATAAAATACGATACAGGCTGCATCCTAATTGAGTAGAACAAATTCGGATACCTTAAATCCTTCATACATATGTTTACATAAATCTTATTTTGAATTACATACTTTTAATAAACGACTCGGTTTATTTTTTATTAGACGTCATTTATTTAAACGAGACATTGAAAAGTTTAGTTGGCCGTAAGGCACAATTGAATACTTTTAACCTAGTGACATCTATTTAAATATTGCATGAATTACTGGGTCTTACCAAAGTTTAGTTTGAAAAGTCTTCTGAGGTGCATAGCATTAGAAATAATTTAATTTTAATATTTCTGCAATTAATATTTATTTATTACCAATATATCTTTCTTGTATTGATTGTTGTTAAAGATTTGTAGAAAACTTTTATATAAAAATTTCATAATATTTTTGCTCTTTTCATTGAAAAATTTGAAGCTAAAAAACATCATTTTTACTATGGATTACTAGGGAAATCAGTGAAAAGTTATGCCTGTGAAAAGCGTCTAAAAAATACGTCTTGATGATTATGGTTCTATACTCTAGAAGGCTTTGGCATTAAGCGATTCAACAGCTAATTTTATTGATATAGGCAAAATGCAAGCAAACTAGATTCATAATTGGCTCAGAGGTAAGCTACCCCTTACTGTATAGATACAACAAATTTTCAGGGTCACCATATTCTTGAACAGAAGAATTTTTTTAATTTTTATAAATTTTTAACTAAGAGAACAACAAATATGGTGCGGGCAACAAACGACTTTCTTTTACGAACAGGGAATCTGGTTTATCACTGTTTTATTCACTGTATTTATTGTCAGATTGTTTGCTTACTGTATTTATTAATCGCAGAATGTTTTTATTCACAATTTTTATTTACAACATATTTTGGTACACCTTTATAAATAAAAACATTGTTATACAAATTTCATCTCCATCTATAATTCTAAATTTTGATCATAAAGGTTAGTATCTGATCATAACAAATAAAAATATTAATTAATTGTTAAAATTCTTACTAAGACAAATAAATTTAATATAAATTAATTATTTGTTTATTGTTTTAAAAGCCAAAGGAATGATTTTGTATAATGCTGTACCGATGATGTGTATCAGCTGATGATTGTAGATAAGAACAAATCGTATTTAATTATGTCGCAATGAATCTTTATGAATTATATTTATCATTTGGGTTAAAATATTGATTTGATACTACTTGTCTATCCTCTTCTAGTTGTTTAATTTTTTTTTGTGTTTGCGCTGTAACAATAATTTCCACTCCAAATGCTCTGCAATTTGCAGTTTAGATATAATGATATGTTCCAAAACTGACGGAAATATCAAATACTATATTTGTAATCCATTTATGAATTTGGACTTTTATATCAATGAGAAAATCACGTTGTTAACGGTTGAAATACAACGAATTGTTACGGAATTTTCCAAATTTTTTCGTAACTTAAATGGTGTCATACTATATATCACAAATGGTAGATATTAAAATTAATGAAGCAGTTTGGGAAGCATTGTTTCTTTAGTACCACTCAAAACATTCAATTATCGCGTTGATTTGAGTGACAATGATAGTGTCTTGCTTGGCAAAGCATCTTCAACTCTTATTTCATATCATTTCCAGAAATAAAATCGCTGAAACAACGGTTGAAAATGTTGTAAATTTTTTCAAAAAGGAAACGGATTTTGATTGCAATATTGGATGTTTGGACGTCACGCCAGTGAAAATTCCAAGTAACTGCATAGCGTTTATATAATTTTAAGTGGATATACCGCATAGTCTTTACGACGTGATATTTACATCAAGCTTTTGGACTGTATGTGTATATGTTTATTAAATCCTTTATCAAAAGCAAAGCAATTTGTCAAAAGACCGGGTTGCAACACTAAATCCAGCTGGAAATTAGCCATTATTTGGTTTCATTTCTTAAAATCGTTATGCAGTTAAAATAAAGTTTTTCTTATTTTCTAGAGTTTCGAAAAAGATGCATAAACTTCATTGAGATGAGAATGGTTGGTGATTCATTTAACTCAGTAAAACTGAAATCCGATAATAGTTCTTTCGTAGTTGAGGTGTCCTTATACCCAGTTTAATTAAACTTTACGATGAATTATGTTGAAAAAGATGGATCTTGATGTACTTTGCATTTCTGAGTCGTGGTTTCATGATGGTGTTTCTGATACAATGATTCATATTTTGGGGTAGAATGTTTAGAAGTTTGGGCCTGCTGATCGTTTGGGGCGTGTGTTATACTACCGATCAACTTTGAAAGTAAAGCAAGATACCATAGCACCAATAGGAGAAATTGAGGTGGTTACAGCTGAAATTTCTTGTTGTTCAAAATATGGAATGAATTGCCAAGTAACATCACAAGTTTATACTCTTTCACCAAATTTTAGCAAGAATCATTTAAATTTATTAGCAACATCACTTGATCCGGCTCATATTTATTTTTAAATTTAATTAATTTAATTTTATTTATTGGATTAATATTTATTTTAATCATTTTTTGTTATTTTTGTTATTCTTTTACTATTGTAATTGTTTCTACACCAATTATTCAATAAATATAAATATAAGAGCATTAATGGTAGGCTTTAACAGTGTTCAATATTGAATGTAGATAGGATACAGAATGACAAACAGACCAACAGACAGACACTAGAGGTTTTGGACGGTCAGGTAATAATTTTTAATTAAGGAAATTGTTAGTGAATCTGAGGGGGAAAAACTAAAAAAATTAAACAAAGTAACTCATCCTTGACTAAATTCATCCGTTTGTTCTTAACCGCTCAATTGGTTATCGTGAGTACAATACCAGCCGATCTTATTCTTAACTGATGGCTAAGAATGTAAGTTGAATTTCATAAATATATGAAATATTTGAATTTGGTGTACGCAACAGAATGTTATTTTAAGACTTGACGAAACATTCTAAATATATTTAAAAAATTTCAAATTTTCACCAAGCCCAAAAATTTCAATAATTTTTTCTTTTGAATCCCCCAATGTATTCATATTTCAAAACTTTTAAAATTTACAACTTTTACAGAATGAAACTTAAGAATATTAAAACTGAAAGAAAAAATCAGAATTTGATAAAATATAAGAAACTATAGCCAATCAATCACAAGATTTAATTTGTTTTTTTTTAAATTTTAAACATTTTTGTTTGTTTGCTTAATTTGACTAAATTCATAAGCCTAAAACTTTTGAAATAAACTATGGCACCTGAAGATATTACTGTTTTGGTCGGAATTCAAGAACTTGCATCTAAAACCAGGCCTCTTATATTATTTAATATATTTTCCACAATTTAAAACATCTTGAAGCGAAATTGAATTTACGCCAAATTGAGTCCCGATTGTTTTAGAATTTGCGTTTTTGGTTTTTCCAAAATTAAAACATAAAATATAACAGAGTTTTCCACATACTATATGGTGGAATTCCCACTGAAAGCTGCTGAATCTTATTTGAATTGTCACAAAACTGCTTACCTTCCTTAAATGAAAATTGAATTGTTTGCTGTAAATATTTTACAGCAGGTATGTAGTTCTAATAATTTTAAAAAGAGCCAATCTTATGGAATTTCATTTTAAAATAGTGCAACAGGTTAAAAGCAAATTTTACAAATCTTTATTGAACGTTTCTAAAATTGATGATGAAAAGGGGTTTCGTTAAAATCCTTGTTCTTTTCGACTTCCTACGCTTTGTATTTAATATCTCGAAACAAAAGGTTTATTAAATTGTACGCGAAAAATTAGGATAATTTTTCTCTAGGAAAGCTACCAGTAACAAGCAAAATAAAAATTACCCGTAAAGATAGTTCATTCGAGTAACTTAATTTACAAATTTGGCGCCTCTCTCCTCTCACACAAAATTCACCCACATGCATTTATAATAACGACCTATATTGATTATTGTGACACAATATCATAAATGTATGAAATATTTTAATTTGTTGTATGCGACAGAATACTATTTTGAGACTTGATGAAACATTTTAAGTATATTTAAAATATTTCAAAATTTGACTTAGCCCAAAATTTAATAATTTTTTTCAATTCCCAAATTTATTCAAAATCCAAAACAATTTATAAAACTTCATAACATTTGAAAAATTTATAGAATTTTGATTCAACTTTATAAATTCTATAGAATAAAACTAAAATAAAAAAAAATCAGAATTTGATAAAATATAAGAAGCTGAAGTAAATCTTAGATCTCAAAATTTGATAAAACTTTAGGATTTTATTTTTGGGCATTTAAATATCGATATCAAAACGATGCGCTTCTACAATTTAGATAGAACGGTTATTTTTTGCTCAGACTTGTTAAACTTTTTTTGAATGTGGTTTTGCAAATAGATTTGGGCAAATTTTGCAAATAAAATTGGACACAATTTTCAATTAGTAAATAGAATTCCACAACATTTCTAAATTAAATTGATTTTAAATATAAAATACTTTTTCAATTTATATTCAAAGTTTTTTATTTTGCTCGTGTATTTTTCAATAAGATTTGGGCGAGGCACCCTGTATAGTTGGTGTTTGTGTTTTTATTCGCTCCAGGGGCCTTATTCTCGAATTTCACATCCATTTTCCACATGCGGACATCTGTCAAAATTCATCAAAACGTTCGGAAATTGTAATTCGTATATAAAATACATGGGGCATGTACATTTCCTATATGGGGAATTATGTCCACCTGCTTATACCCATTCGGAAATATTTCCTTGGTACCGAAAACATTCAATTTTGAATTTTTACAGATATCCACATGTGGAAAATGGATGTGGAATTCGAGAATAGGGCCCCCAGATATGTATATTTAGTGAAAAATAAAAATAAAAGGGTTTAGTACGCGATTAAATTAATTTAAGTTTTGTTTTGCGTCTGTATAAAGGTAAAGGTATGTGGTACTGATGTGTGATTGTCAGATTACTGGACTGAAATCAATTCGAGACAATTGATATTTTTGTTAAGCGAATTAATTTCATTTCGTTTTGGCAAGATGTTAAATTTAAGAGGTGCCCACATAGTAAACAGAAGTAAATAACATTTTTGTGTTTTTGTATGGTTAAATTGTTTGTAAGAAAAGTGATTGGTTGACTGTGTCGCGGATGATAATAGTTTAAAATAATATCCAGCTGTAATTACTTATTCTTAACTATTGATTAAATTCGCATGTTTTTCTAGGCATATTCTGTCATTGTGGGAATGTTGCAAGTATAAACGCGCCTTTAATTTAGAGCGACTGGTTACGGAATGTAAATTACTGTCACAACATGTCAGCGTGCGGTTGTTTTGGTTTTATCACCTTATTTTTTTCTATATTTGTTTTGTTTGAGTTACTCCTTGGTCGGGTTTCCAACAAACACTCTGTTTGAATGTTTGTTCGAAGTTTGACAGATGCGTGGCATCCGACGCGATCATGATTTCAGTTTTCGAGTGAAATGCGTGACGCAATGACAGGGTGGCGGAACCGAAATAATTGTGTTTTAATATACAAAATATTGTTATTTATTTAATTTATACTGTTTACCGAGGACGCGTACAAGATTGAACCTGCTTTATTTTTATTGTCATGCTGGGATACCCATGAATTTTATGATCCGTGCAGATTTATTAATTAATTAAAGGCTTGTTAAATTTAGTGAATAATTTATTATTGCCAGATTTTATTACAAGACCTTGATTCGGATGTCCTTGCAATTTAGCTGCAATAAAATAATTAATTAATTTGTTTTTAGTTTAGAAATACCTGAGAAAATTGATTCGAATTTTTAGAAACTTTAAGCACCCGTATACTAACAAAAAAGATTTTCTGATTTATATCATTTAGATTTAAATAAGTTAAACTCTGTTAATTAAGTAGTATATGTATTTAGTAATAAAATCGATTAACTTTAATTTTATTTTTCAGTTATACCTGAAAAATCTGAATCAGCTCACAGAAATTTCACATATACCAGGGATTTGTAGTTTAGAAACTGTTTTGTCTTCATCTTAATTTACAAGCAAATTAGCACCTTATCATCGGATCCCAGATCTAACTTGTATAGTCCTATAGAGGCAGGTGTAGTTATCATGTCTGTGCTACTGTTTTATAAGCTTAAAGTTAAATTTAAATTAATTATGATTAAAATTCTCAGAAGTGGCCAGAAATCTGATTCGCCAAACTAATAAATGTTATTCCAGAATGCTGTTTTAATTTTTAATAAACCATAAAATTAGATTAGAAATATATTGTTATTGTGTTAATAATTATTGCATATACTTAGGTGTCTTTAACCGGGTCAATTTCTATCATTACTAATTTAACCTCTCCAAATCCTCTTCATGTTACGTGTATAATAGAAAATTAGTTAAATTGTTTTTCAGGGTACAATAACGCCTTTCATATTTATATTTATCTTAATAAACTTTAAATGGACCAAAGAATTTGATGTGTCCAATTTCAAATTTTATCAACGGCATATCTCCAAAAGTGATTGCGATACTAATATAAAAAAAATCAATTACAAAATCAATACAATTTGTTATTTTTAATTGCTGCAATCATCATTACCTTCCGCATATCGTGCCCGCAAATCATTTTTTTAATTTCAAAACATTTCAACCACATTCGATGACTTTAACACTCGTTAAATCACTCAGAGACATCGATCAAAATTAAACATCCACCTTAGTTTAAAAATCACGCAAACATTTATTATTCATTTTCTATATACGAGTATGTATGTATATCCAATTTAAATACGAGTACATAAAAATTATTATCAATTAATTAAAATACTTCAAAAAATAATAAAATAAAAAATTGTTTTATTAATTCAACCGGAAATTGCGTGATTCAATAATTTAAATATTTTGTCTTTAAGTCCTTATGTATATTTCCCTTTCATTCAAGAAAAGTTTTTCACCAAACCATACACTTGTTTACAGGTATAATAGAAAAGTTTAATTTGATTTTCTTCACGATACTGTAATTGCCGTTGTATGTCGGTAATCGCGCGCAGTTGGATGATTATCATTATAATATAAACATACTTTGTTGTTGTTATTGTTGTTGTAGTTATTGTAAATGTAATTTATGGTTGATTGATGTCAGTTGTTATGACTAAATATTGTCACGATTTGAATTGATGTTAATTACGTATAGCTTATTATAGTTTTGGTTTGTTTAAAATAAATTAAACATTAAATATTTTTTACTAGTTTTTGATATGTCTGGTATTTATAACAATAATTTGGGGTTTGATGATAACATGTAATTTGATAGTTTTGTATATTATTTATTTATACAGGGATATAATTTTATTTAACACCTTGTGCTCTCTAACCGATTTAATTGCAAAATCAAAAATATTTCAAAATACATATAAAAACAAATAATTAATCTCAATACATAAAAATTATAATTAAAAATATCAAATTTTATTAATTATTCAATCATAATAATACAACATCTGTTTGCAATAATTAAATTATGATCATTTTTCTACTTTTAATTATAATTTTATTTATTTATTTTATACACATTTTTTTTGTTTTTTTTTTTTTTCATTCGGTAAACCAAATGTATTTTATTATTAATAATAATTTCGAATTTTTTTTTTTTTTTTAATTTAACAAAAATAAATAATATGAAATCATAAAATTAATTTTTTATGTTATTACAATAAAATCCAGAGGAAAAAAAATTAATATAATAATGTTTATTTGTTATGCTGGTTATGTTGTATTTAATTTTTATGATTTTTCCAAATTTTTTTTTGTCGGGTTTTTATATTTTTTTTGTTCCTAATGAAAATAAATATTAATTAACAATACATATTTAGTCAATATTAATGTTTTTATTAGTTTTGGTTTTTTATGGATTTTAATTTTAGTAGATGTAGTCATTTTGTTTATAATTATACCACTAAGTTAACTTTCTATATAGCGGAAATAAATGTGTTTATGATATGGCAGCATCTGCGAGCACTTTACAGAAGCAATACTATAAATGTTCGTGTATCAGTGTTTGTTAACATTTTTTTGACTGCTATATAGGGAATACGATATTTATAGATTTGTGATCAAGGCTAATTTTTTCGAACAGTACAACATCTCGACAAACTGCATATGCGGTTTACTCGTTTTAGAAATCGAATTTCGGTTGTAATTAAATTAGCGACATGAAAGAATCTTAATAAAAATCGGCCAACTACTAAACATAGATTTTCAAACGCGAGCGAGATGATCCAATACAATGAATGAAGATGGAAGGACTACAACTCAACTATTTTACTCATTGGGTTCAAGTTAGGTTTAAAGTCGACGGACTATTGTTCCATAGAGGAGGTGGTGCTGCAGCCAAGTTGATTAACCGCGCCCAACAGTGGAGAGGTTCAGAACAGTTATAGGACGTCGAAATTGAATATAGTAAGGCTGCGCCAATACTATCAAAGTTGCACATTAGCTTAAACACGAGAGACGACGAAACGATTTTTTGCCCCCGCAAACATCATTTTGGAATAAATAGGTAGTGTGACGAAATGTTACTACCTGAACCGTGATATTGGTGAAAGAGAAACGCAACTCAAAATGATTCCAACGAATGTATTATTGCTTCAATAGATCTTTGAAAACATTCAAATTATCATTCTGCCACTTCTGATAGCTGAAAAAAGATTTAATGGCTTCGTATAATTACCCGTTATTTTGTGTCTTTTTTGGATGATTATAGCAACCATCTCGTCGTTTATTTAATCAAACAAAAGTCAGAGTTTAATCAAAACAAGAATTGTTCCAACTTTTTAAGGGAGTGTGGTATTGTGCATCAGTTCAATGCTCCATATGCACCAGAGAAAATGGAATGGCTGAACGCAAGAATAGGACGTTGGTGGAAAAAGTACGATCTTGTCGCAAGTTTGAATCTTGTCAGGGCGTCAGCAAAGCCAGAAGAGTAAGCTTAGGCGTTAATCCAGTGTTATAGCATTTTCGAGTGCTTGGGTGTAAAGTTATGTTGCACGTGCCAAAAGAAAAAAGGAAAAAATTATATTCAAAGTCTATACGATGCACAATGGTGGGATACAGTAACCGGCTGTTTGATCCGGCAACACTAAAGCCATTGTTAGTCATGATGTATGTAGTTTTCGAAGATGAGCGTTGTAAAAATATTGGAAGCGAATGTGAGGCATCAGGTAGCAGTCAATTTTATTTTGTATTAGAAAATATGGAAAATAAAACTATAAAGTGGAGAATGGACTAACGCAAATATTTGCGATGAACAAGCCAGATAAGCCAGTCGATTTTCATGAGATGAGACATCAATATCCAACGAATTTGAAGAACTTGGAAACTAGACAATCAAGCAGAAAGTCAATAAGAATGGGTTTCCATTGTTACAGTCAAGATTATTTTATTCCTCTTACTAGCCTATCTGCATAGTTCTGTAAAAAGCAAAGATGCTTCTAGAGTTCGGGCCTGAAATTTTTCGATCTTTTTTTTTTTAAATTGTTTGGTTATAATGTACAACCCAGAGCTGTTTTAAAGAGGCAGTCGCCCAAAGGTTCAAATAATTTTTCTATAACGTGTTTATTTATGTTGAATCTAACAAGCAATATTCTCTTGTTGATTAACCTCAAAGGATACAGGACGAAGTGGACAAGCAACAATTGAACTGACTGAAAGGTGCATCTTGAAAATCCACAATTTAATCGTGTACAGCGCAGCGAATCCAATCCATTCATTCAAAGAAGTAGTTGTGCAGCCTAAAATAAGGTGGGTATAGGAGTTCGGATCCTTATATTATCTCGCGAGGCCCGGCAATAAAAGATTGACTAGGGACCGGGTTTTTCTTAATCCGCCACTGACTAAAACGTACCTCAAAAAATGTTGAATATCGGAGAGATAGAGCGACTAAATTTGGCTACGACATGCATAATACTGCGATAAAGACCTGGTTATCAATTTTTAGTAAGAAGTAGAAAAATGTCGAAGGCATTGAAAATTAGCTTGTTACATGGCAAATTTATCTACGCTAAGAAAAACCAATTTCATACCAATGGTGAGAGAAAAATCATCGGTTTTGAATAGACCCCTTGCAAGACTCAGATAATGATGTTCCTATGACGTTAAAGCCGGCCATCCCAGAGATGAAGCTAATAAAATAAGAAAAACAATTGGTATAAAATCAGCCCTTATATTTCGCCAGCTGATGGGTAACTTAATCTCAACAGCCTTAAGTTTATTTAAATTTATTTAAAAGTAAAGCGAATTTATTTAAAGTAATTTTGCCAATATCAACCGTTTTAGTTGAAATAAGGTTTGTTCTGACATAAAAATGTCAAGCTTTGCTATGTACACTGGTCCTCACACAATCTTCGTTTGAATCCAAAAGCTGTGCTCAGATAGAAATGTAGATCGAAAATTTTCGAATTCGCGAGAATTTTTTATAGTTTTTAACTCTTGAGTAATATCATGGAACAGTGAAATTCAAAAAATCGCTAAATTGTTTTTGAGGAGTTTGCTCAGCAAATCAAATAACAGATCGGTTACTGGTGATATGACGGTATGAAAATATTTCTTAGGCAGTCGCTGGGTTAACTGTTCAACCAAAATCCACTCAAAATGTGGGAACATTTTTGAGTCATGTGTGCTTTCGCTACTTACGTAGAAGTAGTTTTCGTGAAGACACAACAAAATGTTGTTGGGGGGCTCATGGATCTAATATCGTATTCATATGCCCATTTACAACGTTGGTCTTGAACATGAAATGTGACCATTAAAATCAATTAATCACTTAAGCTAAATGTTCTAAATTCCTAATTGAGATATTAGTCAGGCAACTGGTCGTTTTACTCAAGAAAATGTTGTTTTAGGTTTAAATTCTTTATCTAGTAGAATTTATAAAAAAATAATGACTTACGGCTCGCTCGAGCGGCGGATGTGGGGGAAATTTGACGGAGGAGGGCGAAAATTTCTAGTAGTTCTGTGTTAAAATTATACTGTAAAAGGTCAGTCCAAATAACTCAATATATACGACACATTAAAAGGTTTTTCCTGATCAGACCAGTACAGTGTCTTCAGTAATCCTTCGATAATTTTGCAGACATTTAAAGACGTTTTCGTACTTTTGTAAGTAGTTTGTCAATAAATTATCGATACGATTCTTCAGTATTTTATCGGTAATTTTGCCGACATTTTAAGGTAATCTAAATCCTCAAAATTACCGATATTGTAATTTCGATCCGTATTTTGTCAGTAAATTACCGACGATCAACAGGATTATCCAAACCAACAAAATTATGAACCAGAATTTAATCGCAACATTCCGTTCAGAGTGTACCACGGAAAAATCAGAGGATTTACCATCTAGAAACCGAAGATGAAGAAGAACTATATAATTAGGTACTTACTTAACACAAAACTAGAGATAATAAATTGCTCAAGTTTCTCATCGATGAATTACCATACCCAGTAAGCATGAGGAGTATGGTAGAAAACGAAATCGAACCGCTACTAAAATTTAGCATCATAAAGCCTTTCAAGAGCTCACACGGAAAAAAATAATTTCTAATATGAAGAAAAAACGGATTAATTCAGAAAACTTGTACATCATTTTTCAGCTAAACGAAATTTTTCTCACGACAAACTTTACGTTTATCAATTTGAAATTTTTCTAAAATATTAAAGTAATCTTTATTTGTTTGATATGAGAAAATTAATTTCTTGGTGCAAAAACATGATTACATAGAGAATATAGCTTTTCTTGATGGTTAATTATTATTTCTTAAGTTAAACGAAATAGGTTTGTTTGTAGAAACCGATTCTTCTGATTGAAAACTAGAAATTCTTAGGTTGAGAAACAGGTTTCTTTATTTAGGTAACATCATTCTTGCTGGAAAACACACATTTTATTGAGTAGAGTAAAATGTGTCTATCTATTGTTTGGATTTTCTTGTATGTATCCGTTTATTTCTTATATGAAACTAGCTAATTCTTGACTAGGAAATGAATTTATTAATCTAATGCGTGGGCCTTCTTGGATGCATCTATTTAATTCTTAAACAAAACTGGCTATTTCTTGACTATAGAAAATAATTTATGAATCTATTGTTTTTGTTTTCTTGTATGTGTCGGTCTACTTCTTCCAGGGAACTTGAATATTCTTCACTAGAGAAACGATTTTATTGTGACAACGCAATATTTCTTCAATTTGTTTAAAATAATAAAATTATATGAAAATTTATTTTAATGATTTTATTTATTTCACCATCAGAAATATAATGTATATGTATTTATATAATCAACAATTTAATTATCAACCGTTAGATATATAAATATATATATATATATATATATATATATATATATATATATATATATATATATATATATATATAAAGAAAATATCTAGAACCCCAATTTCCGGAGTTTCGAAGTTCGATTTTTAAGCTTGTGGTATAATTTTCCAGACGGTCTCCGTTCTCCTCTATAATACAGATCCTGAAAAGGAATTCGAAATATAAATAAGTATTTAAATTTATTTTTTAATTTGTTATTATTTACCTTTTTTTCTCCTTTTGGATATTGATAGAAATTTTGTCAAAATATGTCGGTGAAACTGGGACTTCGATAATTTCGTCTACAATAGACGAAACAAGTAATTCTCTAGTATTCGCGTATAATTGTGGTGGTGTGTTCGAATTAAATATCCGAAATATTTTACTTCCTTTATTGGTCTCAAGAAATTGTCCCAAATTCTGAAATGAAAACAAGAATATGAAATAATAATTTATATGCTTAATATTATTTTGCAAAACTAACCAAATCTAATGGCGAAACCACATCACTAGCATGAGAAGGGCCAGACGGGGACTGAGTTCGGATCCAGTCGCATAAGGAGGCGTTTATTGAGCAGGTACTTGAACAACTAGTAGTTGAAAACAAATTGGCCGTTGAATATCCCTACAAAATATAAATATTGTTATAGCATTATTAAAAATAAAATTCAAACAAATTTTACATTTTCTTCACGCCATTGCACAATTCTCAGGTATAACTTCGACTTAAGGCGTATTTGCTTCAGCTCAGGAAACATCTGCTCTTGGTTATTATGTGATATTCCGTAAAGGTCGCTAGTCTTTACAAAACCACATCCTCTAATAAGCAAATTAAAAAAAAATGTATCTCACAAATAATCGGAAAATTTTATTGAATTCAGATCAAGAATTCTCTTTATTGAATTCTCAGATTGAGAAATGACAAAACTTTTTTACGTTCTTCACTGTTGAAGGTTCGCGATAGATTCCTTTATGCTATACATATATTATATGTAATCTATATACCATTATAACAATTTAACTATTCTTTTCTTGTATCAAGAAAGGCTTCGTCAGTTGATATACTTTGTTTTCTTGTTATGAGAAATAAGTTGTTCATATTATGAAATAATTTCTTGTATCAAAAATATTCTCTCAGATTGAGAAATTTTTATTCAAATGAAAAATGCGATTTTTAAATAAGATCGTTTGAGAGAAGAAAATGTTTTCTTGTCCTGACAAACGAAAAATTATAGTTTTCTTGTTAAGAGAATTTATTAAGAAAAAGTTTCTTCCATTGAAGGTTTTCTCTCAGTTCAAGAGTAATATAGAAAAATTGGTTGTTTCGAAGAGAGAAGAAACTTTTCTTGTTGTACCACCTGATTAATTGATCTACTAATCTAAATAATTTGATATGGTACACATAGCATATGTATTTAAAAACGGCGTGTAATTTATATCCTTCATTCAAAATTGAATAAAGTTCAGAATCAAACTTTAATCTTGTTTATAAATTTATAAGATAGGGAAGTATGATGAAAAATTAAATACAATTAGTGATTAAACAAATTTAAATTTTGATATTAAACCTATGTACTTATACGTGTATTAACATATTAAGAAAATGTTGTATTTTTAAAATGAGAGATTTCCAGAAAATTGGAAAATATATTTTGAGAAAAGGGTCAATTTCTTGTTGCAAGAAAAATTGGAAACAAAACAATCATATTTTTCTCCATTCGTTGATTTTTTTTTTGCAATCGAGAATTTTGAGCAGTTATAGAAGCAAGAAACCAAATTTCAGATTACAATTATGCAACAAATCTTAACTCAAGAATTTTTTTATTAGTGCAAGAAACACAAATCTTATATGAAGAAAAACTCGAAAGGAATAAGAAAATTAGCTTTTAAATGAAGAAAAAGTACATTTTCTTTCATTAAAAATCCGTTTTCTTCGTGATGGCAAGCCTAGTCTTTTCCGTTCATATAATTTTACAATCTGGGTAGTGGAAAAGAAGTAAGACGCTTCCGTTATAAAAAAATACCGGATGGTCATTGACTTAAAAGGATTCAAAGCTGTAACAATGTCAGAAGCTTACCCGATTCCGGATTTTTCTAACACACTGGAGAATCTTGGAATTTGACAATTCTTCACTACAATCAAGGCTGGGCAAATTACATTACACTGAGTAATTAAAATACTTTTCCGAATTACAGCAAACTCAATAATTAAAATACAAATTACAATTACTTTCGAGTGGAGTAATTAAAATACAAGTTACAATTACTTTGAATTGTCATTTGTAATTAAAATACAAATTACAATTACTTTACATTTGTAAATTGATAAATTTGATTTGAGAAAAAAGATTATTAAGATTAGGTTTTATGCTTATGGCTCTGGAACCAAATTTTAATAAGCCTTGTAAAAATTTAAATAAGAAATTTCAAAAACTGGGGTAATTAAAATACAAATTACAATTACTTAGAATTTAAGTAATTAAAATACAAGATACTGTTACTTGGAGAATGAGTAATTAAAATACAAATTACAAATTGTAATTTGTATTTTAATTACGTAATTCAAATACATGTAATTCGTTACTGCCCAGCCTTGACTACAATCGACCTCATCTCCGGCTTTCATCAAATTAAAATGAAAGGAACGGATATAAAAAAGACATCATTTTCAACGATGAATGGGAAGTATGAATTCCTAAGGCTTCCTTTTTGATTAAAAAATGCACCGACTATCTTTCAGAAAATGATAGACAACGTGCTGGAGGAGTTCTTCGGAAATAGATGTTATGCGTACATAGACGACATAATAATATTCGGAGGAAATACAGAAGAGAAACATTTGGACAACGTCAGGAAAATATTTTCAAAATTGGAAAATACATCGGAGTTTCTCAAAAACGAAACCGTGCTCCTCGGTTACATCATAATCTTGAACTTGAAAGATTTAAAATAATTTCTCGGCCTCACGTCATACTACAGGCGCTTCATAAAGGATTTCGCCAAATTGGGCAAACCACTCAAATCAAAGCGAACGCATGAAAAAATTAAAAATAAACCTTTCAGAGAAATAGATACACGCATTTCAACAACTCAAAGATTTATTGTCATGAACAGAAATACTCATCTTTCCTAACTTTGAGAAGCCGTTCGAAGATAGACCTATTACATTCATCTCCAGGTCATTAAATAAAACGGAAGAAAATTATGCGATAAATGAAAAGAAGATTTTGGCCATAGTCCTTGGACAGCTTACGGAAGTCATTTCATCAACCCCTTAAATTTTCATTAAGCAATCGCAACAACAATGTAAAACTAAAATGATGGAAATCGCGACTTGCACTACAAAGTAGCACTGTAGAAACCTTATCACTGCAGGAATTAGAAACAAATATGCTATCAACAGAGATGGGACGATTCATAGCGCAGATTAAGACAACACTAACATAATACCATAATGTGACGCACCCATAAACGTATTCAAAAACCAACTCATGAATAAATTTCATTTTTTTAAATTCTCCGAACATCGTTTGGTTAACTTATATAAATCAACCTGAAATTTGATACCATTTTACGTTGGTTCTTTGTATACTATTACACTTGTTCTACAGTCGGACATTTAGGCTGGAAGTAAAGTACGTTTTAACGATGACATACAGTCGACAACTTTACTCACCTTAAAGTGAATTTTGGCTTATATTATTATCCGACTTGGTCGATGACGAATGATATCATTAATTTCCGAATAACTGGACGAATAATTGACTTGTGCTTTACCTGGTTTCTTAGCTTAATACATATATCGGTTTTTTTAATAATTCGGTTTCCATCTACCGGTTTCCGGTTGGAAATAGCTAATTTTTTTTTGTGTTCGATCTAACGTATTTAAGTTGGAATCAGGAGTTCTGTTTTATTTAATTTAGAGGAATAACCTGTTGTGTAGTAATATGAATTATGTGTTTTTGCTGGTACAAGGGTCGCCCTGTAACTTTTAATATAATTTTTATATAACTTTATTAAATTGAGTTGGTGATTTAATCCAAATAATATTCAAACTTCAACTGTAGCTTCGGCACAAAAATGAAAGCTTAACATGATTATATTTGTAAAAAAGGAATGTCCAGTTTGAAGAAAGATATGCCATCAGCAACCACAAACATTTTACGTTGCAAGTCTTAAAAGCACTAGAGGTACCAAACCACCAACTCTTGCATTTCGTTCGTTAAATTAATTTTTTGCTGAGTTCCATTTATCCATTTTTTTTTTTTGTATAAAAATGTCTACATACTCAAACTAAAATAGCACAGAGAACCGAAAATTTAGCAGAAGACGGACAAAAAAATGTATATAAGAAAAAAATGAATTTTCCTAATAAAAATAAATTATTATAAAAAATGTATAGAGGAAAAAGCGCATGCGCCTTAATAAAATTATCGTTATGAAAAGTTACGGTATACAACAACAACAACAATATAAAAATACTGTATAGAGACGATCTGAACGGAAAAACTATACTACTATCATATAAGGATGCGGCGATGGTGGTGGGTGCGGGTTGGATAACTAATATTTTGTGTAGATACGAGTAAAGTCGAGAACCGGCAAGAAAAAAAAACGTTGGAGGTATATTTGTTGGTATATATGGCCTTTTATGGTAATAAAAAATAAAATTACTGATTATATTCTATTTTGTGTTGCCCTAACCCTAGCAGCACGAATATTTAATATTTAAGTTTATATATATTTTTGTTTATGTATTAATAAAAAATCAAATAAATTTTATTTTCGTATTATTAATAAAATATTTTTATTAATAGAAAAATCAATAAAATCTTATAATTCGATTATACAACAAAATCGGAATTTAAGCTGCAATAAACATAATTATAGAGCATTAATTTATTTATTTAATTTTTAAAAAAAAAGAAATGTTTTGAATAAATAATGAGACGAAAAAAAAAATCGAAATAATTTTAATTTTCACCTTCCTTTATCATTGTTAAGATAACAACGGTGGATTGTACCAAAACAAAAAAATTTATTATAATTAAAAAAATACAAATAATGAAAATAAGAAAAAATGGAAAATACAATTAAAAAAAAAAATCGGAATTATCTCATTCCCTAACGGTGATGAAGTCAAGACGAAACAAACAAAAAAAGCGTTTCCTTGTTTCTTAATTTCTAGGTCCGGTTGTCGTTTTTTTTTTTTTTTTAATTTTAATTTTATTATTATTTTTAATTTGACTTGTTTCTTTTTAGTGTATTATTATTTTAAGGGAATACCATATATTTTGTGCTTTGGTGGAATAGAAGAACGTCCATTTCGAGCTTAAAAACATAATTATAATAATTTGAAATTTTCTTCTGTTGTTGCGTATTTTATTAATTTGATTCTATTAATTATTTTCCTTTTTTTAATACGTAATGGAGGGTATTTAAGGACACGAACTAATTTTTCATCCCCGCATGCACCACTCGTACAAAAATTTATGTATATACATATGTATGTAACAATAGGGGTGAAATCGCGACAATTGTCTATTATTTGTAAATATTATACCATAGAGTCTCTTCATCCGAATATATAAATCCATTTTAATTTAATTCACCCAACAAATACATAGTATACAGACAAAATCTCTGAATCATTAAGGAAGTATCTATTTCATAAATTAGAGTTATGGCATATGTGTAAACATAATAAACTACAAAATCAGTTTTTCGGTTGATATAATGCGCATCTTATTTAGTTCTGGTAAATTGTATACAGGGGGGTTAACATAATCATATTTGTATGATAATTTCATCTAATAAATTTAAAACGTTTTTTTGTTGATTAATGCCTATAAAATATTAAACGTTTGTTTGGCGAGGGCGAATTTTCTTTATTAAAATTGGGCAAGCTCTTAATACACATATTACATATACGATATTTTCTATAATTAAATATATCAATGATATAGTATAGCACAAAAGAATTATTAAAAAAATAAACGCGATGTATACACATTAAATAATGTTGGTACCACGGAACCGAAAGGTACTTGAAATATTGAAAACAATTTTATATAAAATGTAAACAAATTATAAATTTATTTTCCATGCAAGGGTTTTACAGTTTTTCACACGTAACATACATACATATATAAGTATGTATATATAATGGAATTTTATATGTGCAGTGTAAATTGTTTTTTAGCTTGTAAATTATCACCCCGTGCGCGCCAATTGATCAAAACCCAATAAAAAAAAAAACGTCTAAATCTTTCAAAAAAAACTTTGTTTTGTTGCTGTTGAAATGAAAGCCCATAAATTATGAGCTTTAGCAATAATTCTTATGACCCCTTTCACTTCAATTCGCTACTATACGTTTCCTTTTTTTTTTCGTTCATTATAATTTATTTGCCAGTTTTCCATTTAGCATCCGAAAAAGTAAAATTTGCTTTTTTATTGGAGTTCTGTATTATACATACATATTCTCTTCATAATGAAAGGAAAATATAAATTGCCCAAACAAGAAATGAAAAATTTTCCTGGACTGTTCCTAAAAGTTTTATAATTTTTCTTCTTTTTTTTCGGTTTAAAAAATCCAAAAATATAACAACAACAAAAAAACAAGAATTGAAATTAGATGGATGTTGAATGGATTTACCTTTTTTTTTTTTTTGTATTTTATTTACATTCTTTTTGATTTGGTATACACAGAACTGAGCTAACGCAAAAAAAATGGATACCGTACTTTAGAACTAACCAAAGCGAAAAAAATGGTTCTAAATTTTAATTTTTTTCGTTCGTTCGTTGATTCGTTTTTGCAAAAGTAATTTCAAAAACCCTTTTCTCTGGAAACAAAGTTGTAAATGGATTTGTAATAGAAAGTTGGTTTTGATTTATTTTGCAAAATGTCAATAGATTACATCATTAATCTTAAAGCGTTAAGTTGGTTAATACATGTCAATATTATATATAACAGTGGGTCATGCATGCCCAATGTTTCGCGAGATATCTTTCAATTTTAGAAGAATGTTGATTAGTTTCTAAGTAGCGAGTTATAAAACGTGGCAAATAAAAATTAATTGATTTACACTACAGAGGGCTAAACTATTGAATGGTTCTAAGTTTTATAACAACTTTAAACAATTTTGAGCTTCTAAATTCCTTTTATCCTTTCGTAGTTTTTCAGCCCGCCGCTGAAGAAATGATATTTATATTGGAGCCAGTCTGTTGCACATACAGTGGTTTTAAAATAGTTGGATTACAACCACCCTAGCAGGATAAACCTATCCTAATTTCAGTTTAGCCATTCAAAATTTAGCCATAACCAAAAAATTCTAGAGGCGGATGTCCAAATGAACTCCAAGATACTTAAATGAGTTAACTAATTCAATATTCAAACAATCTGTATGACAATTGGTGGGAGTACATTTAGAAGTGATGTTATATGTAACTTGGTTGTTATTAAGTTCATTTATAACTCCAGAAATTTTAAACAACATAAACTTGGTTTTATCACTCCGAATTAGATAATGTTCAGTGGATAGCACTATAAGCTAAAGCTAAATCATCAGCAAAACCAGTACTGCAGCCATTTAACCAAAGTTTACAAATAGAATTTGTATAATTTAGGAACAGCAACGGACCCAACACTGATCCTTGGGGAACCCTAACACTCACAAATCTAGAATCACTCAAAATATCACCTGTCACATTTATATTCTCTAAATATGACGCAAACGACCTGTTCAGTGTACCTCTTTAATTAATGTCGGACAGAATAGACAATAAAACATCTAAAAATTCTAACAAAGCTGATAGTAATCATACCTTGACGGAATCCATGTTGATGTACAATAAGTATGTTAAAGTGATTCAAAAAAATTGTCACTCTGTTTTTAACTGCTTTCTCTAGAATCTTCAAAATGACTTGCCGGAGTGCAATTTGTCTATAACTTCCATTAATAATTCAATCGCGTTTTTTAAAAAGAAGGAATCGAAGGATAGATTGAATATATGAGTCAGGACTGGACTGACGAATTTAGAGATAGCTTTATGACTAATGAGTCCTTCGTTATCAAGCGAATGTTTCGATTCTAGTGACTCAATAATAGATATTATTTCATTGTTAGAGACTAGAGTCGTATAAAATTTTTCACACAATAAACAGAAGATAGATCGTAGTTAGCTGCTAAGTTACTCGGCAAAAATTTGGCTCACAGGTCAATACTTGTAAAGTAATAGTTAAGTTCACTTGAAATATGTATATCGCTTGTGGGAAGATACTGTTAAAGTTAACCGAAAGCTGCCAGCCGAAAGTGAAAAGTCGATAATGCAAATTGTATACGCCCAGCCGAAAATAAAAACTTTTGTAGTTATCAGCCGAAAGTGAATAGAATACATGGATTTAAATAAAAATTTTTGTAAATAGTTTTACGTGTAAAACTTTTTTTAACCTATTCGTAGAAAATCAGAAGAATCCACAAAATTGGAATAAATTCAGCCTCTAGAGTGTATATCTGAAGTTGAATCGTTTTATGTGATTTGTCAATAGCTATCGAACGAAAAAATTCTGTTCAAGTTTCCCGTGGGTAATCTCGGAAAATTCGATTTTCCAAAAATTATTAGAAAATTTGTATAAAATCAGCCTCTAGAGCGTTATGTCTGGAGATGGATTGCATTGATGTGACTTGTCAATGGCTACCGCAGGAAACAAATTCAGTTCAATTTTTCTGTGGGAAATCTCGGAAAATTCAAAAAAGTTTCCAGCCGAAAGTAAGAAATGGATGAATAAAATCAGCCTCTGGAGTGTTATGTCTGGAGATGAATTGCATTGATGTGACTTGTCCAATGGCTACCGCAGGAAAAAAATTCAGTTCAAGTTTCCCGTGGGAAATCTCGGAAAATTCGATTTTCCAAAAATCATTCGAAAATTGTATAAAATCAGCTTCTAGAGTGTTATGTCTAGAGATAGATTGCATTGATGTGACTTGTCAATAGCTATTGCAGGAAAAAAATTCAGTTCAAGTTTTCCGTGGGAAATCTCGGAAAATTCAAAAAAGTTTCCAGCCGAAAGTAAGAAATGGATGAATAAAATCAGCCTCTGGAGTGTTATGTCTGGAGATGAAATGCATTGATGTGACTTGTCAATGGCTACCGCAGGAAAAAAATTCAGTTCAAGTTTCCCTTGGGAAATCTCGGAAAATTCGATTTTCCAAAAATTATTAGAAAATTTGTATAAAATCAGCCTCTAGAGCGTTATGTCTGGAGATGGATTGCATTGATGTGACTTGTCAATAGATATCGCAAGAAAAATTTCTGTTCAAGTTTCCCGTGGGAAATCTCGGACAATTCAAAAAAATTTCCAGCCGAAAGTAAGAAATGGATTAATAAAATCAGCCTCTAGAGTTTTATGGGTGGAGATGGCCATTGATGAGACTTGTCATCGATTTTCCAAAAATCATTAGACAATTTATATAAAATCAGCCTCTGGAGTGTTATGTCTGGAGATGAATTGCATTGATGTGACTTGTCAATGGCTACCGCAGGAAAAAAATTCAGTTCAAGTTTCCCGTGGGAAATCTCGGAAAATTCGATTTTCCAAAAATTATTAGAAAATTTGTATAAAATCAGCCTCTAGAGTGTTATGTTTGGAGATGGATTGCATTGATGTGACTTGTTAACAGCTATCGTAGGAAACAAATTCAGTTCAAGTTTTCCGTGTGAAATCTCGGAAAATTCGATTTTCCGAAAATCATTCGAAAATTTGTATAAAATCAGCCTCTAGAGTGTTATGTCTAGAGATGGATTGCATTGATGTGACTTATCAATAGCTATGGCAGGAAAAAAATTCAGTTCAAGTTTCCCGTGGAAAATCTCGGAAAATTGGATTTTCCAAAATTTTAAATCCCGAGATTTCCCACGCTAGCTATTGACAAATCACATCAATGCAATATATCTCCAGACATAACACTCTAGAGGCTGATTGTTTTTCGGCTGGAATGTCAATAACATAATCTGCATTATCGACTTTTTACTTTCGGCTGAAATATTTCGGCTAACACTAACAGGGTTGTGGGAAGTGTATCATTGTCTGATAGAATATTCTTTATCGAAGATACTTTAGGCCGTTTAGTTAACATTTCATACACTAAGTGCCAATTTTTTTTAACATCGCCGCAGTTATCTAAGAAACGTTTCTTTTTCTCTTTTTATGTCCAAATTAATTTGATTGCAAGTAAGCTCGTAGGATTCACGCAATTTTCAATTATTAGGCGTGAGTGAGTCTAACATTGCTCTAATATGATCGAAATAGTGTTTAGAAATTGATCAAGAGCTAAAGACGGATCATTAAAGCTCAGTACCATATTCCAATCTACTTGCTCAAGAACTTCATTTAGTAGTGAAAAGTTGAGTTCCTTTTTATGCCCGATTTTCATGTTATAAGCGGCAAAACATTATTAAACTTTAATAAAATCTCAATTAGATGATTATCCGAAATCTTGAGATCGACCACCGAAAGTGAAAAACATGAAAGGTCAATTGACCTGAGCCGGGCAAAGAAGTGGTGGATACAGGTGAATGGTGATGTTGTCACTCTTGTAGGAGTATTAATGAAAGACTCAAGTCTGAAAGAAGACTTAAGCATCATATAATCATCGCAATGGGACTACAAATTAAAAATGTCAATATTAATTTCACCAAACATGAGCAAATTTCTCGACTTAATATTGCCAACAAAACTAGAAATTTCTTGCTGAAACACATTTATTGGAATCTCATATAACCTATAAATACATAAAATTACATATAAATCATTAGCCGAACTCCAATCAACCCTAACAATATCAGCCGAAGCTAAATTAAACGCATATAATGGGGAACTTAAACTGGAATGAACATAAACACACACTCCACCAGATCTATAAGCCTCATTACAAGCACCAAACTATGTACAACTGTTCAGATTATATGAAGGTACTTCATTACTGTTCAGCCAGATTTCACTTAAAAATATAAATAATGGTTTATCCTTATTAGCACTAATATTGCCTTCTAGAACGTCAAAGTTTCTTCGAAGGCTAACGAGTAATTCTACTATATTCAGTCCCAAATCTTCAACTTTCTTCAACAAATATTCTGGCAACTTACTCATCTAGCGAACAGCACTTAGGTTGAACATCTACGGTTGAACATCTTATTGATGTTGGAAACAGCCCTCCGACCAAGCAACGTCATTATCCTATCTCTCCCGCTATTCTAGAGAAAAAACAAGTTTAAGTTGCTTTCGAAAGTTTGAAATTTCTGTTGTCGTCTGCATCAGTTCTCACAAATCCTGATAATAACAAACCATTTTTTATTCGCTGTAATGCTTGTAAAACGGGAGTTGCTGCAAAACCACTGAACTCGAGTGTCTCGCAGCTGTTCTCAGCATTAAGAGGTTATGTCCTTATGTCGAATGCGATCAGAAAAATTTGCACGATGGAGCCTAAAATTACAATCTCTTAATTTTGAGATACAACACTAGCGTGGAGCACAGAATATTGGGCCAGATACTCTTTCACGCAAATACTGTGCTTCAGATATTACTTCTATAAATTGTCTCTTACAGAAAAAAAATTTATCTGAACTAGCTAATCACTCATCATTTAAAATAATTGTAACCGTCTTTACATCAAAGTAGGATTCAAGTAGGATTCCTTTAAGGAAAATATGGAATCCTTCCAGCATGACGAATTCCATAATAAAAGAGCATCATGATGTTCCACCTGCTGCACACGAAGGATGATGTACCACTTGTTGCACACGCATATTGAAGACTTTGGAAACAAATTTACGATTATGTAAATAAATGCGAAATTTGTAAAATCTCAAAATGCACTAATTCGTTATCTAAGCCCCCTCTTGGTCGTACCAGGTTTGCTGAGCGGCCATGACAGAAACTTTATGTTGATCTAATGGGACCGTATCGTCGATCCAAAACTGCAATACATTCATACATCTTAGTAATCTTAGTTAATCTTAAATCAGTTCAGCAAGTTTGTGCTATACTTAAACCTTTAAGCTCGAGTACAACCAACAAAATAATTGCTTACTTTTTGGTGTTTTTGGTGTTAACTAGTTCACACGGATAATGGGTAACAATTTGTTTCGAGAGCATTCCAAGATTTATTGAATGAGTTCAATATTACAATATCAGAACCGCAGTATACTACCTCAGGCAAATGCGTCAGAGCGAGTGAATTAATGTGGCCAATATTTTGGCAAAGTTGAATATTTATTGAGATCTTCAAATCACCAGTCAACCCAACATAATCCTCCCCTTTCTTAGTATTTGGGTATAATATGATTTCACGAATGGACGAAATTATAGCTTTTTTCGGAATTTACACTCGCTCAACGAAACGTTGGCTTACACTTTTCTAAGATTCTTATCAATATGCTGAACACTACAATCTAAGCACTCGTCCTATTGCTTTTAAACCTGTTCAGATCATGTATGTGAAACCTTGTCCCTTAAAGCAATAGTGTATGAGGAGATTGAAAAACTATAAATTAACAGACAAGTCCGGGAAAAATCTACGTACCTTTCATGCAAACTACATTAAACAATGATCTATATTGAACCAGAAAATTCTAGAATAATATTGCACGGTTAAACAAAAAAATATTTAAGAAAAAAAAATTATAAAACGAATATTTTAACTCAGATTCATTCGACTTGCGTAATTTAAAATTGCCTATGTGGTAACTACCTTGTAACAATTTGGCGAATAGCATTGGCGTCATTAGATTGATATCGCAATAAATTTGTTTATTGATTAATTATACCGACCAAAAAATATCGCCGTTTTTTTTTTTTTTTTTGACTGGGTTTTGGATAAGATGATCCAAGGTAGTTTTTGCGTGGTAAATAAAAAAAAATAAAAATATCTTCAGCGACCCAAAGGTTAAAACTTGGAAATCGTTAAACTCTGCTTCCAAGGTATCTGGTTTCTTGACGAGGAAACAGAAGTGCAATGTATTTAGTGCAATAATTCAGCCGAAAAGCCATTTCGTTATTATCCCGGCTTACACACTATTCTAGACAACTTGCTCAAATTTTTCCTAATTGTGTTTTGCCACCGTTTTGATTATAATTAAGTTAACATCCCCTCATATCTTGCGCCCAATGTTATTATACGTAAACGAAAACTAGCACAATGAAAAGGAAAATTGATAAGAATATGTTTATGCTATATGATTTTCAAAGTTAGCTTTTTTTTGCTATATGGTGATGATAACAAAATACTAGCGTTAACCTTTTTCAGTACTATTTGAATAGCCTCTTCTTCATTTTCATTTCGATTTTTTGTTTGTATTTTCCAAGTCAGAAAAACAACCATACATATATGTACATACACATATATAAGATATGGTTGAGAAACATAAAAAATACATAAAATATCCCCGTAAAATATGATATGATATCATAAAAAAAGGATACGCCTCCATATCTAATATCATGCGGCATTAAAAAAAATGAAAATATTATTTTTCCTTTTCCATTTTCCGTTTTTTTTTTTTATGCTATCTGGAAAATTATGGAACTGCCCACTTTTTTTTCGTTTCCTTACTGTAGTATGTTATGATAAAAAATTTCCTTTTTTACTTTTCCATTTTCATATATTTTATTTTTATTCTTATTCTTGGATATAAGATATATTACTTTGAATGGTTTTTCCGTGAATAGAAGGTGGATGGATATACACACATACACATATGTATATGATATTTGATTAATGCAAAACACACTCGGTAAAATTAATATGATTTATATAAAATTTATGAGACCATTGAATTATAATTCTATTATATGTACAAGGCATAGGCATTAACGTGTCTAATTTTACACCCTGACAAAAATGAGGCCATTTGTATTCTATCCATTACGTACCTACATAAAAAAATCACATAGAACACTAATAAAATTATTTTTTTTTTTTTTTTTATAAATAAAATATTCTATTCAGAAAAACAAAATAAATAACAATTTTCCCATTTTCCTCCATTCCATCGATGGTGTTTGCCCTCCCAAAAAGAAAAACTCACTTTAAAGTCCAGGTATGTATATACAAAGATTTATATCCATTTTCTATTCTTTGTTATTATTTTTATCATTATTATTTTAATTCAAAATTCAAACATTAAACTTAATTTTCCAATTTTCAAAAAAAAAAAAAAAAATTTTGTGTTTGTTCGGAAAATAAATTTAATAAAGATTTATTTATGTTTCTTTATACGTATACGGTATTGTTTTGTGTGTTTATATTAGATTTTGGATGCTGTTTACAAATTCTAAGATTGTAACTGCTATAAATATTATTACGTTTCGAAATGTTCCAATAAAATTTTAAAAGGTCTTGCTTTATACAACATACCACGTTGTGTACTCATTCCATTGGAATTTTCTCATTTTTTTTTCTTTACCAAAATATGAAAGCTGCATTGTTCCGTGTCAGTCTATACAAATAAAGGTTTCTTGTGTTTTTGTTTTGGTGAATTTTAAATGGATCGAAAATCAAATCATTCGATATAATTTAAATAATTAATTTTCCACCATCTTAATCGAGGTAAAAAGTATAGGTTTGTATTTATTTCAATTTAGTTGGTGGTTAAGATTATTAAGATCATTAAACACGAATGTGGTTGCTTCCATATTTGTTGTAGAAATTTTGAACCACTTTTGCTTCCATAATTGTTGTAAAACTGCATCAAATGCCAGCTACATAAATCAGGCTAGTACTCAGATCAAAGTGAAATGAAATCGCCATACGATTTTACAAAGACGGAATTAGAAACGAAAAATTTCATTTCAAGCTTAACTCAACGCATCAGAGATGGCAGGTCCAAACTGTTCATTGCTGAAAAAATTGAATAAAGTAGGCGATTGAAAAAAACTTAACAAACTCAAATGATGAAATGTCAAAATTTAGCTTCACAATTATCATCCAAGTAGACAAGAACGTAGTGAAAAATGTGAAGAGATGAAACAGAGACATCTATGTTCTAATACGAACAGTTAGTTTTTCGCTAGCTAAACTGCGTACTTCATTTTCGAATTCGCTTGTATCATTTTTAGATGAAACATTTTATTTCGTGTGCTTGAAAAATTTGCTGTGTCGATTTTTGTAAAATTTGTTTATCAAAAAAATTTCAATTTAAAATTTGAATTAAGTAATAAGCTTAAACTAGGAAATCGCAGATAAATCGTGTCGAGTGTACGATTTTATCAAAGTGAAACTAGAAACGAAAAATTTCGTTCCTGTTTTCTTTCAACGGTCCTCAGTTCAAAAACGAAAAACCTAAACAATTATGTCAACGCAATAGGGATGCCCCTCATAAATACTCCAAAACATGTTCACTTGAATTTATACGTTTATGATTGCGTTAGAATTTGAAAGAAAATGTTTAATGTTTAACCTTTACTTATTTATTAATTAAATTTTAATAATTTTATTCTATAAATTTACAATAATCTTTCTGTAATGTTCTATCGTCAAAAATTAAATTACGATTAACTGTGTTTTACATATCTGACGGGTGCTTACATAGTGCGTCGTTTTTGATGATATGTCGAGCAGTCAATTTTTCGGAAACCTCCTCCGACTTTGGCTCCTTCTTCGCTTGTCGTAATTTTGAGTGGTTCACGCAACACATCATGTTTTAGAATTATTTTTGGTAAAATGGCCAATTAGCTTTATAATTTATAAATATTGACACAGTGGTAAAATTACATGTGCGATCTACCTTAAACTAATCTTATATAATCCATACGTACGTTAATTTGCTTCTAGATTAAGTAGCAGTCGAAAAAAATTTAAAATGTACACGAATATGGACATTTGTACAATAATTGCATTTAAATACTGGTAAATACTTGAAACTTCCATCGTAATCCGTCCAAAATTGGTACACCATATTTTGAGCTGACGTTTATTAACTTTCCTTTCTGTTTACAAAAGTTTAATCCAAGCAACTTTTCATTAAAGCTTTATTTACGAGCTTCATTCTATTATTTATTATTAGACTTTTGAGAGTAGTTAGTTGTTCATTTATTATTTAAATGTCCATTTTCGTTCGAAATTCTTTCAAAATTATATAAATTTGTTATTTAAATGTATTTGTTTTGAAATTTGGTTCAAAATTAAACTAATTCAATATGCCGCTATGTTTAGCGCACGAAGAACGACAAAAGCGACGCGAAGATCTATTAAAAGAAAAAAAGCGACTTGAGGAAAAAGTTAAACGAATGCGAGCGAAATACAACAGCTTATTGCAGTCATTAAAATATTCAGAAAACGTACCAGCGGAACCATTAGACAAACCGATGAAATATGAACATAATTTAGTTAATCGGATGCTGGCGAAGCAGGAAAAAGGAAACAGGGAACACTGTATGATGAGGTCATCAAAAATTAAGCAGCACAGAAAAGAATTTCAAGAATTTAATGGTGAGAAACCATCGGTTAATTCTATTCCAAAACATTTGTGTGGACGACGTAAATCGCCGTGTCGAAAAGCGAAAATGGCGAATCTTAAAATGGCAAATAATTGTCCGGGCATGGTCGAGCTTAATCCGGGTGGTTCCCAAGGAAGAGCACGTCAAAGAAATAATGCACAGCAGAATAATTGTCCAGGCATGGTCGAGCTTAATCCGGGTGGTTCCCAAGGCAGAGTGCGTCAAAGAAACATTGCACAGCAGAACAATGGCCCGGACACGGTCGAGCTTAATCCGGGTGGTTCCCAAGAAAGAGCGCGTCAAAGAAATAATGCACAGCAGAACAATTGTCAGGGCATGGTCGAGCTTAATCCGGGTGGTTCCCAAGGAAGAGCGCATCAAAGAAATAATGCACAGCAGAACAATTATCCGGACATGGTCCTGCTTAATCCGGGCGGTTCCCAAGAAAGAGCGCGTCAAAGAAATAATGCACAACAGAACAATTGTCCGGGCATGGTCGAGCTTAATCCGGGTGGTTCCCAAGGAAGAGCGCATCAAAGAAATAATGCACAGCAGAATAATTGTCCGGGCATGGTCGAGCTTAATCCGGGTGGTTCCCAAGGAAGAGCGCGTCAAAGAAATAATGCACAGCAGAATAATTGTCCGGGCATGGTCGAGCTTAATTCGAGTGGTTCCCAAGGAAGAGCGCGTCAAAGAAATAATGCACCTCAGTATAATTATCCGGGAATGGACGAGCCTCGAGGAAGAGCGCATCAAAGACGTAATATACAGCGGTACAATTGTCCGGGAATAATTGAGCTTAATACTAATGAGACTTTGGATGATTTGGGAGTGCGTCGAAGAAATAATGCACAGCGGCACAATTGTCCGGGAATAATTGAGCTTAATACTAATGAGACTTTGGATGATTTGGGAGTGCGTCGAAGAATTAATGCACAGCAGTACAATTGTCCAGGAATAATTGAGCTTAACACTAATGAGACTTTGGATGATTTGGGAGTGCGTCGAAGAAATAATGCACAGCAGTACAATTGTCTGGGAATAATTGAGCTTAACACTAATGAGACTTTGGATGATTTGGGAGTGCGTCGAAGAAATAATGCACAGCGGCACAATTGTCCGGGAATGATTGAGCTTAACACTAATGAGACTTTGGATGATTTGGGAGTGCGTCGAAGAAATAATGCACAGCAGTACAATTGTCCGGGAATAATTGAGCTTAACACTAACGAGACTTTGGATGATTTGGGAGTGCGTCGAAGAAATAATGCACAGCAGTACAATTGTCCGGGAATGATTGAGCTTAATACTGATGAGACTTTGGATGATTTGGGAGTGCGTCGAAGAAATAATGCACAGCGGCACAATTGTCCGGGAATTATTGAGCTTAACACTAATGAGACTTTGGATGATTTGGGAGTGCGTCGAAGAAATAATGCACAGCAGTACAATTGTCCGGGAATAATTGAGCTTAACACTAACGAGACTTTGGATGATTTGGGAGTGCGTCGAAGACGTAATATACAGGAGTACAATTGTCCGGGAATAATTGAGCTTAATACTGATGAGACTTTGGATGATTTGGGATTGCGTCGAAGAAATAATGCACAGCGGCACAATTGTCCGGGAATAATTGAGCTTAATACTGATGAGACTTTGGATGATTTGGGAGTGCATCGAAGAAATAATGCACAGCAGTACAATTGCCCGGGAATGATTGAGCTTAATACTGATGAGACTTTAGGTGATCTATGAAGTTCCTTTGGAACAATGCGTCAAACAAACAATGCGCTTCAGTGCAATTGTCCAGATACGATAGAGTTTTATACTGATGAGCTTAGCAATTTTGAAGAAAAACCCCACAAAACTTTGGGCAATGACCTAGTTATTAATCAGTAGGGCCACAACGCAGACCAACTGGTGCAAAACTGCCTGTTTCTTTTTGAGCGGATGACATAGTAAAAATTATGGAATAAAGGTCAAATCCATGAAGCCGGCAAAAAAACGTTTTGCATATTTTTAAAATCTAAGTTTACCATGAAATTATTAAATTGAATTGTAACAAATCATTTATTATTTAAATGTCCATTTTCGTTCGAAATTCTCTCTAAATTATACAAGTTTGTCACATAAATTTATTTATTTTAAAATATTTCTAAATGGATGTCCAATGTGGTAGAAACCAAAGGAACCCTAACGCCAAGCAAGATGTGCCAAAGAAACGACCTCATGTTTTAAAAATGTGTCGCGAACGAATGGGGATCAAGCAAAAAATTGAAGAGGCTCGTAAATTACGTCATCGTGTATTGATGGATATACATAATTTGGAGAAGGAACTGGAAGAGCAAAAGCGGTTGGCGGCTCTCGCCAAATTGAAAAAGAAAGAAGCTAAACCGCATGCACGATGTAAGAAACCATCACCTAGTCCTCCAGGTCAAGTACCACCACAAAATGCAAACCCAAATCCGGTACCACAAGAAGGTACACCACAGAAATTACAAAGAAAAAAAACGCCCCAGAAATTTGATCTTCATCAGATGACATACCAAGGCGCAGCTATGCGAGCTGATAATAAAAGGCAGTGTAACTTTGATTCAGAGGGTTTTGTGGTTTTAGCACCAGGTGCTAAGGGTAAACGAATCTCTCTAACAAGTAAAAAGAAGTAGGTGCTATGAATAACTAATCACACGAACAAGTCGTATCAATAATAAACTAATAAAGAACATAAATATACGGGTGGGAGGAGGGAGACTCAAGTGGTATATATGAAACATGCATAAGTTGTAATAAATTAAATAACGTGAAATACTTAATTCACGTATACCCGAAATGTTTTTATTTCATCGATTTGATAATAGTTTCGTTATCAGTTTAATTTTCTTATTTTCCATTAATTCCTTGGGTGTGTATATGTGTGTGTATATGAGGGGAAAATTATCTTAAAGACAAACCACAAAAAATGGGACGAGTGGAAAATCGTAAATTTTCCTTTTCTTTTTATTTTGCTTTATTGCCTCGTAAAATATACATAATATACATAAAATATGTATGTATGCTATATAAATTTATTTTTATTATATTTTATGGAGATAACAAATTTTTCATTAGAATTTTTTCCCGAAATGCGAACGGAAAATTAAAGGCAGGTGTTTGTATGTGTTCATGAGTTCATTTAGTGGTGTTACATATACGAGTATGTATATAGAAAAGATGGTTGATAATGTTTTAGCGGTGTATTCTATCTATCGCTGTATACACAATAAAACATAATTAATTTTATTTTTTTCGTTCCATGGCTTTACTATAAGGTTGGCACAAATTTTCTAGAAAAACAATAACGCAAATGAAAATTGATTAAATTAGATGATGAAAATTGTCTATATAGAGGAATAAAAAAAAAAAATTAGATGTGGGATAATTAAATTTATGACATTAATTCATGATGGAACAGGATAAATATTTTATTGTGTGTATTGACAATAGAGACACGAATATGTTTTATAATTATATTACCTACATATCCTTTCGTATTTATGTATATATGTGTATGTATGTTTGTATGGATGTAGGTTGTAAGCACAAACATGTAAATATAAACAATATACATTTATTTAAATATTTATATAATAAAGGACGAACTAAACCAAGCAACAAAAAATGTACGTAGGAAGGTAAAAAAAAAAATCCTGAAATCTCCAAAAAAAAAAAAATGTCAACTCGACATAAAAATAAAAATTTCGCATCAATCAAATAAAATAAAATAACAAAAAAGGATAAATTTAAATTTTCGTGAATAATTCATATGCTGTTTAAATTTTTTTTTTCTTCCTACTTTATCATATTATGTGGATAGCAAAAAATAAAAAAGTTGACATCATTTTTCTATTATTTATGATAACAGAATTTTATTTTCCTTGTGGTAAATGTCATCGGTATACACATACATACATAGGTATGTATGTATATGACATGCCGAATCTTGAAATGAAATATAAATGGAATAGAGTAAGTAACATTAAGAAATGTTGATTCCATCAAAATGTATATGACATCGATTTTGAATCGAAAGGGTTGATATATTATTGAATGTTCCCTCGTGTAATTTTTGCTTTCCCGCGTCTTGAATCATGTGTATGTAGAAATAGAAGTAAAAAAAAAAAAAATACATTGGAAATCAATTTGAATATACATCGTAGAGGTAAAATTTGAAGGTAATTTAGAAGTTGTACCTATCCCGATATTGTTTAAATACATTGATGTGTATTCATCCCAGATGAGTAATGCATTATAATGGATTGAAATTATTTTGATAAAACATCACACAGGTTATGTAAGTTTTAGGAAAAGTATTTCTATTCCAACAATCAACAAATATAAATAGCTGAAATCTCAAAAGGTCTCAACTCATCTTACGTCAACTCAACTCCAAAATCCATCCACTCAATCTCCAATTAAACCTCCAACTAATATCCAACGCAATTTTTAACCCAAAAAGTCCTTAGTAAGTAAAGTATGAGGGTGGTTTTGAAATATGATGTTTTAGTTACACATGTACGATTCTCAAGCATCTTTGTGTCATCGGCAACATTCGGAGGCGATTATTTTGACGGATGTCGTAGCCATTCGTTCCGTTGCCTTTAAAAGTAGGCTCATTTTTGTGAAACGGTTGTCTTGACTTTGAAGACTTGTCATGATAAAATTTGGTTTTTATTTGATTATCATCCAATTTGGATTTAAACTCTTTTACAACTTTTGAAACCAATAATTCATTTTTGACAGGAACTTTTGTTCTGGTCAATCGACTGATGTCAATTTCTCTTGGTGATGCACCAAGGTTAGCTTATACTGAAATATCCTGTATTCTAAATTCGCAGTGCATCGATTTCTTGTAGACAAGAAGTCTTTCTTCTTCGGAGTACAATATTTTTCATAAACCATGACTACATCATCAAACTTTCCTTTTTTTCGTCGACTACTCGTATATATCGATGCCCTCCTCTCCAACAATATTTAAGAATATTGCAGCTTTAACGTCGGATTCTTTCTTGCCTAAGCCGCTTACTTTTAAAATTCTTACGCTCCTTTCGCCATTTTTGGAAAACTTTTTTTTACGTGTAAAAATAAATCTTTAAATACTTAAATCATCTATAGGTGGAAATCAGATTTCCACTGAGAGCGTAGCTTACAATCTTACCAACTGCGCCATGTATCATCGTAAGTTTTATCTATTTAGTAAACCACTAGATGTTGTGATAATTATGTGCATCTATTTAATTACAGATTTTACATTAGAATAGAAATGAATGTGACGCCTAATACATTCGTATTTTTTACACTCTCTCTCCTTAACCTTCTCTCTGTGTATTGGGGTCAAATTGACCCCAGTCGATTTTAAAATTTAAAAAAATAAGAAAGCCTCAACTAATATCTCATACATGCAATACAATGAAGATCAGGCCCAAATTACTTGTAAATTTTGTAATTACCATAGTCTGAAATAAACCAAGCACATTTCTATGTACTGGGGTCAAAATGACCCCTAATTACTTACATGCACTATTTTCTATATAAATCAAAAAATTATTTACTTTTTATATCTATGAATGTATTGTATATGTGTGTGTGATGTGTTGTGCAATTTTTCTGCTAATCAGTACGTGAGACTGAGAGAGAAACTGCTTTGTTATTCACTTTTTCTATGTGTATTATACATAAAAACGCTAAAAAATCCGCGTTTTCGAAAATTTTGTCAGAAATGGGTGAAGAACCTTAATTTATGACCAAAAACTGTCGAAAATTTCAACGACTGTCAAAAACTGTCAGAAAATGTCAAAAACTGTGTGTGTGATATTGGAAAAAAAAGGAAATAAAATATTCTTATTGTTTCGTGAGTACATTATTGAAATATACCGGTTAATTTAGGAACTATTCTAACTGGTTGAAACAGTTCTGAACGTTAATGAAGCTAAAATTGTACATTTTCAGTTTTTTTCGCTGTCAAAAAATCCTGTCAAAAAATGTCGAAAACAAAGGTTTTAAAAGATTGTCAAGAACTCGTGTCAAAACGTAACATAAACTATGCCACAAATACTAGTTTTCGACACTACTCGTCTGTGGCATATATGTATGTACATACCTATCCCTGATATTTTTCCTCATTTTACTTTTGTATTATTTTACCGTTACCGATATTTCGAATGATCGTTGAACGATTTTTCTGGTTTAGTTTTTGTTTGTAATTCAAGGTGCTTAGTAGTAAAAACAGCTTATCCTTGTTATATTATTATTATGGTGCGGAAAAGACAGAGTAGCCAAGAGCCCCTTGGACTTCTCGATAGAGTTTCTACTCCTAAGGTATCAGATTATCAGATGAAGCGGAAATAGCAAACGACACTATTGATGTGGAGTTTCCGAGGGCGATAAGCGTGAACAAGCTGCGCCGATAAACATTTGTAACTACGATGAGGATTGGCAGCATTCCAATGTATAAGGAATATGTCCTTGGCAAACATTCGAGGACCTCATAAACCATCATGAAATTTAATCATTTATCAACAATTGGCTCTAGGTCGAGGGAAATATTCTTTCCGACAGTATATTGGTACCTTCGAAGCCAGAGAAGTTTAGAATTAAAATATTACAATTAAAATATTCTGGCTATGCGACGCAATGAATTCTTACCCGTTAAATGCAGAAATATATGTTGGTAGGCAATTAAGGGAGCATAAGAAATAATAATTAGTATGGACAATTTTTCCACTAGTTGTTCTTTAGCCGATTAACTTTTGTAGAAAAAAAATACACTAATTGGTACAATTAGATGAAATAAAACCGATCTTCCCAAAGAGTTTAGTAGTAAGGTGGAATTAAAAACACTAGAACTAAAACCTGCAAGATTCTGTTTTGATATCAACCAAACACTTGTGCGTTTTATTCCTAAACCAAATAAAAACGTTTTGCTATTATCAACTTTATACAACAATAACGGAGTAGACCGTGAGTCTAATATATGCCTCAATTCCACTGTGAATCAAAGTTTGTCAGTAAAAATAACTTGAGATAAAAATATAAAATCGGTGGTTGTGTGAACGAGACACACAACGGAGCCAGTAAAGTTTTTACTTACAAAAAATGTGTATCTGTACATAAATATTGTGTATCGATGAAAAATATTTCTCGCACACGCTGATAATTTTAATTGTATGGCATTTTTATGAGCAAGATTTTTTTTAATTTTTGTATTTTATGACGGAAATAATTTGAATAAAATAATTCTGATATGAGTATTAATAATAATTAATTTTTTAGATTATTTTGAATCGTAAAAATACTCGAATTAACACTAATTCACAATTTTTTAAATAATTCTTGGTTATGTTTTTGTTTGCTGTCAAGATGTATCCATAAAATTTGCTATAAATAAAACAATAACAAAATACTTTGTCTTTGTCTCTCTGATAGATTATTTATTTTTGTCTTCTTCCAACTTCAAGTCAGCTCAGTCAATTTTTCACAGGCTACACATTGGGGCTATAAAGCCTGTATTCCATCAGAAAAATTGACTGACAGTCAAAAATAACGAAAAGAGAAACACAATCTGATTCCCTTATAAGAGACAAGGACAACGTTTTTTATTTTATTTTTTATTTTACAGCAAAATTGTTTTTCTACAAAATAAAAAACGTTGCGTTTGTCTCTTATATGGGGCATTAGATTATTTTTCTCTTTTCGTTTTTTTTTGACTGTCAGTCAATTTTTCTCATGGAATTCAGGCTTAACTAATTAAATTTTTGATTATAACGCAACAAAAGGAATGTTACAGCCTTTACGATTTGTATAAAAGTGCCAACCACCCTTTTGTGTGAAACTCGGAAAGCATCCGAAAGAAAATCATTTCTAAAAGAATTCACTATGCAGCTGGTGCAGGCCAACGTCTTGGAGCGGCTCTATAACACTCGAAAGTTAAATAAAAATAAGGACAGGAATCGACTTAATAGGTTATAAAGCATTACCAATAAGGTGGGAATCAACAGGCGAAGAAGTGACGGTTAAGACAGTTAGCAAACGACGAAAATGTTACTTGAGCCATAAATAATCTGATAGGAAAACTAGAACAAGATGTCATTTTTGTAATGAACCATTTTGTCCCAACCACACCAAAATCATATGGATAGAATGCATAAAAAAACGGGAAACGGGTTCGGATTATATTTGTAGAAAATAAAGAAATTTATTTACTTTCCCTATGAAATACATGAAGATATCTATGGGGTCAGATTGACCCCAATACACAGACAACGTCATAGTAAGCTATACACAGAGTGAAGGTTAATCATAATAACTTATTAAAACTAAATTATGACTTGTTTACACATCACGTTCAACTCATATCTCAATTCAATCCAACCCCAAATAAAATCTCAACTCAACCCCCAACTCGATTCTAAAACTCTGCCCTCCACTCATCACAAAACTCAACGCCCAATTCAACCGATTTTCAATCCAACCTTCAGCTCATCCTAAATAAATCTCCAACTGAAGTTTAACCCTCCTCAAATCTAAACTCAACCCTCAACTCAATTCCTAATTCAACACAGTCCGAAAACTACAAGCGAACATGAACTCAACATATTATATTTCTAAACATAATTCTATCTCTCTTAACTCAATCCTCAATTCAACGCAGTTCTTTACACAAGCTAACTTCCAACTTCAAGCCCAACCCTAAACTAGCGCAACCCCAACTCAACGTAAACTCGACCTGAAACTGAGCCCTTAATTCTATACCAAATTAAATGCTCATCGCAATTTCCAAATCAACAAGGTGTGAAAAACTACTTCCTCACAACTCAAGCTGACTCTAATTAAACTACCGAATAAATCTACATAATATCAACACCTCCCGTCGTGAGTCTATGGGTCATTTAGGTACGTATAGGTTCGAAAAGCTTTGCAATTCATCGCCTTCACCATAGAAAAACAAGCCATTCTCGAGATACCATGGTTACAGCCATCCAGACAAACGGACGGACAGTTTTTTTTTGGTTCCGCTTTTTTGAACTCGTCTTTCAAAATATCGAGAAAAATAATTATGGACAAATAAAATGTACGATTTTTTTGAGAGGAATCCATAACTTTGGTCCTTGCGAACATTTTAAATTTATGCGAGCAGAATTTTAAGTGAGAGACTTTTTCAAAAATGTCAAATATTGAATTTCCTGGAGTTATTAAATTGCTCACAAAAGAAGGAGAAATTCAATGCGAGAGTTTAGGTAATTTTGTATATTTCATCGTGCCACCTACCCATTAAGCGACCCCTTCTTGCTTCAACACAATACTGAGTCGGTGGAAAGCGCTCGGCTTCATTTTCTTAGTACTTGGATTTTCCAATGTTAAACTCACCGATTTTTATATTTTCGTTATCACGTTCGTTATACAAAGAAATAGTGTGATTCTCTTGTTAAACGGCACTGAGCTGTTTTTACATTTTCAATTTTTTTAAATTTTAGTGGTCACGAACTACAAAGAAGTGGATTGGGTTCTTCAACAGAGATTATTGCGGTTAATACTGCCTTAAAAAGGCTTTAGATAATTGTAATCGATTAATTTAAAACGATGCTTTAAATAATACACGATTATGTCGGATCACTTTTATAAATCCCTCTTTTTTATTCTCACGACGACTTTTACATTCCATTCTTTCTTACTATCTTCATCAACAGGTATTTGGTAGTACCCACTAGCCAGATCAACTAAAGTATAATATTTAGCTCCTTCTAATTTTTGCAAGCAGTCTTCGATGTGCGGAATTCGATATCGATCTTTTATTGTCTTCTTATTTAATTGCCGAAAATCTACACAAATGCGATCTTCTCCATCATTTTTCTTTACTACTACAATGGGTGAGGCATAATCAGACTCCGATGGTTTTATTATACCTTGCTGTAATAATTCATTGATATCACACTTTACATTTTCTCGTTGAGCCGGTGACAATCTATATGGATGATAAGATACAGGTTCAAAATCATTTAATCTGATTTTAATTGATACCTTATTAGTTTTCCCGATTTCGTTCATATTTAATGCAAAACAATCTCTAAATTCTGCTTTTAAATCAACAAATTGATTTCTAATATTTTTGTCGATATTTTGATTAATACATTACTCCATTAATTCAACATTAATATTTTCGAAATTATTCTTCGTAATCCTTAGAACTTGTTGTAACTTTTGTTTTCTTTTCCCACAAAAATCTAATTTATCCAAACTACTTACAAACTTGTCAGTAAATCCAAAATTCTCATTAAAAACATTAAAGTCGACATTAATATTTAACACTTCTTCTAACATTTTTAATATCTACACTCAATTTACCATTTACGTTGTTAATAATCAATTTTCCATTAGTGTCAGTCTTAAAAATTTTCAAAATATTATTTCCTTTTACAACGACGATGTCATCCTGATCCAACGCACTACGTCCAATCATTAATTGCTCTTGTTGATCACTATTAGGCACTATCAATATATCAACTGAATCTATTTCAAGTTTCACTTAAACAATACCAATTGTAGTGGAATATCCTTTCCCAAATCCTCTTAAATGTTGGAAATTATTCTTATATTTTAAATTCAAAGATTTACATAAAGACTCTGTCATGGTAACACAATCCGACCCTAAGTCAATAAAAGCACGAACCTCATGACCGACTATTACCACTTTTTTAATATACTCATTTTCATATGACACCATTCTTATCATATTCGGTGGCTTCTGTTCTTTTTGCGGTTCTTTTGCATATTTATCCGTATTTCGCTTAAAAAGACATGAAATTTCATAATGACCTTCACGGTTGAACGATGAACAATAAATTATTTTTTTTTTTTTTTTTTTGTGTTTAGATGAAAATGAGTAGAATTAAGTCAGTTAACATCTAAATGTTAAACATTAAAAGAACCTTCTTATTATTCTACATATCTCCTTCGTTTTTAAAAAAATTTAAATTTGCAAAATTATTTATTAAGCAAAATAATTTAAAATCTATGAAAACATGAGAAGTTTAAATGAATAAAAAAACTCAGCTTTACGTAACCAAATGTTACCGTTCCTATTTGTTTGAATAGTTAATAGTTCTATTTAAAGAAATCTTAAAAATCCTATAGTTTGTTGTAAGAAGCGACTGAGTTAAATTAGTAGAAATGTTTAGTGTATTAAATGGGCCAAGTGCTACTTCCAAATGGAGGAGATCAATATCATTTTTTATTGCCGTCCCGTCGGAAGATTCTTTACAAATCGATTACCAGCGAGAAATTTGTTTGAAGCTACATAATTATAAACATAAGGCTGCTAATTTAATTTAGTCGCATCTTACAACAAACTCTAGAACTTTTAAGATTTTTTGTTATTTACTGAGAATGCAAAACTATCCAACCAATAGGAATCGGTAATATATACTATATTTCACTCGAAATTCCATTAAGAAATTGTATTAACAGTGTATTCACTAGTACGAGTACATGTTTGTATTTAATTTTGAAAATTGATTTATACTGTTTGATTTATTTTTTATTTAAGACCTTTAATCTCAAAATTCATTTGTGTCAATAAAAAGCTAAAGACGATTCAAAAACACACAAATAAATGCGCAATAAAGAACTTCCTAATAAATTATTTAAAACTCGGAAAACTGAATTAAACTTTAAAAACTGGGCAAGCTCTCATTTTATTACATATAACTTGTATAAAATATTTCGATGCAATTTTCATTTCAATCGTAAGATTCTACTAAATGGTCCTCAAAATTCACAGTAATGTTGTCTTGATGAACAAAAGAGCACAACACATAACAAGGCGTTGTCTTTGAGTTTTGTTCCATTGCATTTAGTGAAAAAAGTTTCACTGGTCAACGGAACAGGTAAACTTTCAAACCTTAGTTGTTTTTGATTTCTCCTGAAAATACATTTCTTGCATTCTTAATTTTTCTATTAATTGGCAAGGTCAAAATTTGGCCGAACTGGGGCGTTTACTAATTAAAAGGCCTAAAAATGAGGAGTTTTTAGACCATCCTTTGAAGTTAACCACAAAAAATCTATAATTAGTCTAAAAAACCGAACAGTCGTTAAAGTTAGCCGAAAGTTGCCAGCCGAAAGTTCAAACTCGATAATGCAGATTGTGTCAGTCTAGCCAAAAGTAAAAAAAAAAAATTTAATGCAGATTGCCTAATCCGAGCCATAAGTTTGCAGCCGAAAGTAAAAAGTCGATAATGCAGATTATGATCTTAACATTCCAGCAGAAAATAAAAAATTTAGTAGCTATCAGCCGAATGTTGATACGTCTATCAATAGGCGTTGAGACCTGTAATTGTCATGCCAACGGGCATTTGGATCGTTAGAATATTTCTACACATTTTGTAGAAAATTCAATTTTATTGAAAATCACCTGGACTATAGCCCACAAAATCAGAGCTACAAAATCGAAAATCAGCAATTGTGCTCCGATTCCGATGGTTGATACCTCTATCAATAGGCGTTGAGACCTGTAATTGTCATGCCAACGGGCATTTGGATCGTTAGAATATTTCTACACATTTTGTAGAAAATTCAATTTTATTGAAAATCACCTGGACTAGCCCACACAATAGCCCACAAAATCAGAGCTACAAAATCGAAAATCAGCAATTGTGCTCCGATTCCGATGGTTGATACTTCTATCAACAGGCGTTGAGACCTGTAATTGTCATGCCAACGGGCATTTGGATCGTTAGAATATTTCTACACATTTTGTAGAAAATTCAATTTTATTGAAAATCACCTGGACTATAATAGCCCACAAAATCAGAGCTACAAAATCGAAAATCAGCAATTGTGCTCCGAATCCGATGGTTGATACCTGTGTCAATCAGCGTTGAGACCTGTAATTGTCATGCCAACGGGCATTTGGATCGTTAGAATATTTCTACACATTTTGTAGAAAATTCAATTTTATTGAAAATCACCTGGACTATTATAGCCCACAAAATCAGAGCTACAAAATCGAAAATCAGCAATTGTGCTCCGAATCCGATGGTTGATACGTCTAATAATAGGCGTTGAGACCTGTAATTGTCATGCCAACGGGCATTTGGATCGTTAGAATATTTCTACACATTTTGTAGAAAATTCAATTTTATTGAAAATCACCTGGACTATAGCCCACAAAATCAGAGCTACAAAATCGAAAATCAGCAATTGTGCTCCGATTCCGATGGTTGATACCTCTATCAATAGGCGTTGAGACCTGTAATTGTCATGCCAACGGGCATTTGGATCGTTAGAATATTTCTACACATTTTGTAGAAAATTCAATTTTATTGAAAATCACCTGGACTATAGCCCACAAAATCAGAGCTACAAAATCGAAAATCAGCAATTGTGCTCCGATTCCGATGGTTAATACCTCTATGTTGCCAGCCGAAAGTTCAAACTCGATAATGCTGATTGTGTCAGTCCAGCCGAAAGTAAAAAAAAAAAATTTAAGGCAGATTGCCTAATCCGAGCCGAAAGTTTGCAGCCGAAAGTAAAACGTCGATAATGCAGATTATGATATTAACATTCCAGCAGAAAATAAAAAATTTAGTAGCTATCAGCCGAATGTAAATAGGATACTTGGATTTAAATAAAAAAATTTGTAAATAGTTTTAGGTGTAAAACTTTGCTTAACCTATTCGTAGAAAATATCGGAAAATCAGAAGAATCCACAAAATTGGAATAAAATCAGCCTCTAGAGTGTATATCTGTAGTTAAATCGTTTTAATGTGATTTGTTAATAGCTATCGAATGAAAAAATTCTGTTCAAGTTTCCCGTGGGAAATTTCGGAAAATTCGATTTTCCAAAAATTATTAGAAAATTTGTTGAAATCAGCCTCTGGAGTGTTATGTCAAGAAGGAAAATTCTGCATCTCCAGACATAACACTCTATAGCAGGCTGATTTTATACAAATTTTCTAATAATTTTTGGAAAATCGAATTTTCCGAGATTTCCCACGGTAAACTTGAACTGAATTTTTTTCCTGCGATAGCTATTGATAAGTCACATTAATGCAATCCATCTCCAGACATAACACTCTAGAGTCTGATTTATTTTCGGCTGGAATGTCAATAATATAATCTGCATTATCGACTTTTTACTTTCGGCTGGAAACTTTCGGCTAACTTTAACAGGGTCGGGAAAGGAACCATCTAGACGGTAAAAATATTGGATTAAGTCGACGAACTTAAAACAAATATTACTTATTGTACCACAAATAAAAGCCAAAAACCGTATAAAAATTGAAAAACCAATAAAAAATAAAAAATTCGAGGAAAATCGTTTTAATTTTCAATTTTACTTCATTTTATTTTTTTGTTTTTGTTATAAATATATTAAAAAGTCAATCCAGGTGGAACAAGAACTCACTGTAATGTGAAGAAAAACTTTTTGATTTTATTTTGTATAAAATTGTTATGAAACTTTAAGAATGCATTTCATTGAAATAAAAAAATGAAAATCTTGAAGATGGAGAAGTAAAATTCCAATGAGAGCATCTTACAAAATATTTTTTATGTATTTGATTTCTTTCTTGTATAATATAAATGTACATACATATGTATAACAAAAACGTACATTTTCCATTATAAAACGGTTACTTATCTCATCGAGTTTCGATAGAGTTTTCTTTATAAAATTCTTGGTTGTTTGAAAACCAAAAATATCAGATTTGATCGTAGGTTTTTGTTTTCGTATTTTCTCTGTGATAGATGAAAAACGGAAGCATGGTAACAGAAAAAAAAAGTTGACTTTATCACAAAGTTTTTAAAAAAGTTAAAATTTATTTATGGGCCAAGTTTTTTATTTTGTAGGAAAAAAAAAAGTTGAAGATTTATGGATTTTATTATTATAAAAGCTTTTCTCATTTAATGTTGGAACGAACTTAATATTTGCATTTACCGAGTGGATTGGATGTATTTTAATGCAATTCCGCTCTTAAGGGACATTGAATCGTTATATCAATCAAAAACCATATACATACGTACATATTTCTTTTTGATCTATAATTAATTTTTCAAAGATTCTTTAATCAAAACATACCATTTTTGTGTATTGATATACAATGTCGACCTTTTGATTTTCCCGAAAACTACAAAAACGAAAAAAATTACATTTGTCCAGATTAAAAAAAAAAGGAAACAATAAAAAAAAATTTAATCTATCCCTTAGGATAACACAAAATTATTTGTTATGTCAAAATCAAAATACTAGCACTTTATGGATACTGTATATGGTACACAGAGTGGACAAGTTATTATTTATTTATTGTATTTGAAATAAAAACTTTGAACTTACTCGTATATCGGCAGAGATATATAAATAAAAATCGAATTCAATTGAAACATATGTCCAATATAAATATTTAATGTATCCAACAAAACTAACATACCAAAACTATTTTGTACAAAAAAAAAAACATTCAATATTATTATGTCCAGTTTGATACAAACAGCAAAATAAAATAAAAAATTGACAAAAAACTGAATACATAAACAAAAAATGAATTTTCCAATTTTTCTTTTTTTTTTTATTTCATTTTAGGGTTGAAAATTGAATTTTATTTTTGAATGGATTGGAATTACAAAACAACAACAAAAAACATGAACGTTGAAAATGAGAAGATGATTGAACAGGACGAAATTCAATAATAAAAAGAAGGAAAATTGAAATTTTATTGTATTTTAGAATATTGAAATAGGATTAAGGATTATGATTGGTAATATTTAAAGGTTTTTTTTTTTTTTTTTTGAATATCGCTTCTGTGAAAAGGATTTGAGTTTTAAACTGGTGCTTAATTTAAATGAGACTGAAATTCTAAAGTTGTATAAAATAAAACTGGTTCGATGGTAAACGAAAGGTTATAATACAAGATCTATGTAAATCTGGGTTTAATTGGCAAGAAAGGTTTTTAGTCCCTTAAAATTTCTACGTTTAATATACAGATCCTTTATTGCCAGAAGGGCCATGGTTAATAGGAAAGTAAGGATCGATTCATCGGTTTTGTCTTTCACCACTATCAGCATCGTCTTCTTATAACTATATTCAAGTAGCGAATTTGATGATTTACATATTACTACAATTAATCTTCCGACTGTTTAAGAAGATTTCCACACTTTTCTCAGTGTGCATCGATCTAAGAAACGCGTTCTTAATACCAAATTCCAAACTAATGCCGATGCTTTACAGTTTGTCTGTAACAATTTTAAATAAAGCAATTTTAATGTTTGACCTGCTGAATTCGCAAAGTTAGAGTTAATTATTTTCATTTAAAATTGAGGAAACAAAAACCGAAGCAGAATATATAATTTGCAGAATTAAAAAAAATTTAATACGTGAGGTATTACAATAGTTTTGTTCAAAAATGTCAGACTACAAACTTACCAAGTAACTGATTAATCCAAAAATGTCGGAAACGGCAACTATACCACATTAATTTATAACTCGCATATAGCAAGCTCCTTTAGCCAAACTAAAATATTGTAACTAATCCCGGATTTGTTGTTTCCCACTTAAAGAAATGATCATTATTAGGGGGTTTTGTAAGAAAATACTACATCTAAAAATTTCCTCTCGACTACTGATCGTGAATTTCGATCTTATGATCGAATAATTTCAATTGATCTAATTACACAGAAGGTAGAAATAATAATGTGTTCAGTTTCCAGCGAATTCGGTTTCAAACCGCTACACCAATAAAATTCTATACAAAAAACAGCTCTAAGCAATAATTGGCTAACACAGTAGAAAATTTAGTAGTGAGTTTGAGGCCAACTTTGGTACCTTAATAAATTTGAAAATTAGTATACAAATTGTTTCAAAGGCTGAAAGAGGTTCTTATTAAATGCAACCTCATTTAACAAAAATAGGACTTTTCTTACTGAATGCTTTGCGTTAATATTTTTAGAAGGCTGTACACACCAAGCGCGGCTTGTTTTGTTCCACACAATCCACTTCTGACTCATTTTCTTTTAATGGAATTTTTTGTATTAAAGTTATGGACCAGAAACGCCGACGCACCGCACTCCGAACTTTAATCATTTGATAGATTTTAAATTTGTTGTTATTTTATTTGTAAGTTGTAAATTTAATGTGAAGTGTTTAATTTTGGCAAAGGAAGAGGAGGAGGAGGAGGAGCGCTATTGCATGTGCTTTACAGATAACTTCATGTCAATGTATTTCGAATTATTCCTATAAAACATGACATAAGCCGCATTTCTTGAGGTTTATCTAATCCGGATCAGATCATGTTTCATAAAACAACAAGCAATAAAATCAATTACTCGGATCAAAATTTTGATCAAAAAACACAAATTTGTTAAATTTTTATTGTTATTTTCAATATAAACCTTGATCTGATCCGGATCATTATGCGTCAAGAAATGTGCCTATTGTTAATTAAACAAAACTAATTTATGTAACTTAAAAGTTAAACACAACAGATTTTCATTTTCAAAGTGCAAAGTCGACACAAATTGAAAAAATTAGGGTCTCTTCGGAGACCCCTTTGGAGACCCCTTCCCATTTGCCCCTTTGATCAGAATTGGTCATGACAATATAAATCTTCTACTATGGATTATTTAGAACTGTGACATTATTGAACAGCAATCAAAATTGCATTCGTCTAAAATTTGTGCCATTTGTTCAGGTCACAACATTATGTGACCAACATGAGAATTGTCTAATATAATTCTTTACTCAGTGCTTCAGTCTGGACGTACCATCGCTGTGAACCATTCCAGAATACAAACAATTATAATTATCTCCTTGTCACTCAGCTTTTCATTTTCGATACCTCCACAACCTCTCTCTTCAACTTCCTCCGCACTAATTTTAAGGGTGTCCCCATAGGCTATTATGATTTATATACGACCTTACATGCCAAGAGATTTATTACTGTGAAATAATACATTTGCCAATAAGCAATTCTCAAATAATAGTTCGACATTTCTTTAGAAAACAAATTTTACTGCATTCAGTTAAAAAGGACTTTTGACTTTCAATTTTGTGGATAAATGCATAGATGATGGATTGTCACATTTATCATCAACGTAAAAGAAAAAATCGGGATACCATCACATTCCCGAACGAAAAAATCCCAGAAATAAATACCGACAAATACAAAGTAAACTGACTCATCAAAAAGGAAGACCTGTTTAAATTTTTGTAAACTACAATATGAAAACAGAAGGAATCTACATAATTTCATGTTATCCTTGCGCGCAAAGGGTCCAATGCGAGTTGTCTATTTTAGTAAGTGAAAAATTATTAAAAAACAAACATTTTCCAAAAATTCTCCAATCTCTATAAATGTTAGAATTTTAAAAAATTGTCAAAGCGGGGGTTTGTGGGTGACAGCCAACATCTTCTAAGGTATACAACGAATTAAATTAATATTTCAAAAATTTGTTATACATATTTGAAAAACTTGATTTTTTTGGGATTTTTTATTTTTTTATTTTGGATAAGGATACCAAACCGAAAAATCATTGGCAGTTTTCTCTTTCACTGCAACAACTTCTACTCTAGACTCGAATGGACGAATTTTTAAATAAATTGTTATTTAATACCAAACAAATATTAAGCTACTCAAAATTTTTAGACCCAACTCTTTTTATGACAGCTCGCAGTAGCTTGTTCCGCATAGCGATTAATAAAATGCTTTAAATATCAAATTTCATTTGGTAGATTTTAATAAAAAAAAACAGCCCAAAATGATTTTCAAGTGATAAAAAAGCAAGATTTTATATAATCTCGAAACCATTTAGTGCGTTAAGATTTTTTTCGAGATTATGCATTTCGAATTTTTTTCGCGGTTTCATCCAATTCGAGATTATTTCTTTCGAACTTTTTAAAAACGATATTCGTGATTTTGCCCAATCCAATTTTATTCTTTCTACACCTTTACTCTTATTCTTTCACCTCATCTTTGGTAGACTATAAGGTATACATAAATAGAGAAGATCACTATACTCACAACCAGGGTTTCTCAAACGAGATCCCGGTTTCCCGGTTTCGCAATAATTATTTTATGTTGTGTAACTCAATAATCGCATAGGATTACCATTACATACAAACCTCAGTTTAAGAGACTAATTGGGATTGACCTGTCTCTTATTTCCGACTGTTCCTTAGATCTATAGAATATGTCGTTCAGAAATTTTTTCATATACAACATTTACAACTCAAATTCAGACCAATTAGGAAGGAACTTGGCTGTTTATTAACCGATTAAATTGAAACCCGGTGTATCGTAGGGTTTATACGTTATACCCGGTAGAAATGAGATCCTAAAATAATATTTAGAAAAATTCAAGCTCAGTTTTTATAAACCGATTATGATGAAATTCGATAAATACGACATGAAATTGGTGTAGAAACAACCGAGTTCCCTAATAATTGACCTTTTTCCAAAACAAAGAATCCCACTTCCGTAGTATGTGCCGAATTTCATGATAATCTGTTAAGTAATAACCAAGTTCTTTCCTAATTGACCATATCCATGAACTTCATCTAAAACTTATTTTAGAATCCCATTTCCGTCGCACAGGCTGTATTTCATCGTAATCGGTTAAGAAATAGTTAATTCCTAAAACAGATCTGCATTTGAGTTGAAAATGCTATTGATGGATAAACTTCTATGTGAGATATTCTGAGGGGCATTCGGAAATAAGAGACAGGCCAATCCCCAAATAGTCTATTAAACCAAGGTTTTACTGTAATATATTATTCCTATGCCATAATAGAAAATCTCGGGATTTCCCGAAAACGCTTTTGAGACAAGGACGGGATCCAGGGATCTCGTTTTGAGAAACTCTAATCAAGATCCTGTCGATATAAGCTTGTGAACAAGCACGAAAAACTGATTCCGGATAATCCGAAATAAAAAAATAAAAAGCACTCGTGTTAATTTTTACACTATATATATATGTACATATGTATATTTTACAACAATAACTTAATTATTATAAAAGCTACGTTGGTAGCATACAATTTATTCGTATTGTTTTTACGGCCGTTTTTGAATATTTTATTTTATTTATTTTGGTGTTCGTAACCATAAGAACGATGCAAAATCTTTATTAACAATGGTTGTGTTTTTTACCTGTCACAAATAAAAAAAACCGCGAAAGAAGCTGGGTTCATGTCCTTTCTTTTCTTGTTTTGTGTTTGTTCGTTCTGTTGGTAAGCTTGCAATTGAATAGGTGCATTCTATTTGTTACGAATGTGTTCGCGTGAGAATAGTTTTGATTGTTTATGTAAAACTGTGGCGGTGAGTAAATGTAGGAATGAATGAATGATTGAATCGTTGGGTGTAAGAAATGAGTGAATGAAAGAAATTAGTGAGCCGCTACAATCCCTTAGAATAACTTCATTTTCAGTGGTATAACAATTGGCATATCTTCAAGATATCTATATTGGCAAAAAGTATATGAGGAATATCACTTATGAATGTGTCGATGCAAATTTGGGAAAGGTCCCTTTCAAAACCAATTGTTTATCAAACTCAGAATAAATATCTAAGAAAATTCTGAACAATTTTTTAACTCGAATTTTGGAAGTTTTCCGATGTACTTTATCTGTAATTTAGCAGATTATTTTAGTCGGCCCTCTTCTTAGGAAAAAACTTTTGGGAATGTGGTTTGCGTGTTTCTTTTACGTTTGTTGAGAAATTTTATGAAAATAGTATCCTTTTGAAACAGACATTCGCTGAATTATTGGCTTTTTCACATAATTAAAACTGAACCGGAAAGCAAATAATTTTGATCGAATAGAGTAATAATTCTCATCAAATAGGTTATAAATTCTTAAGAACTTTTCGTTTGTTCTATGATTGATGGCAGTGGCGTAACTAGGTACCCGCAGCACTCGCAGCTGAGATTGTTAAAGATTTTCAAATTTATTCTAATTTTATATGACAATGTTCTGCGATTAGCTCTGAGTTCGAGGACTTGCAGAATTACAGATATAAATCTGAATCACATTATTTCGTCATTTTTCGATATTTTTCCCTAGCCTATCCTATTTTACTTACGGATAATTCGATATTTGAGAACTTTCAACAATATTCGAGATATGTAAACTAATTCGACATTTTTGAGATTATTTCGATATTCTTGATATTTTTCAATTATATTCGAAATTTGTGATGTTTCATCGATATGTTTAGGTAACATCATAGCACTGAGTTGCTGGACGTTTCGTTTTATTTGAGACCATTGAAATGAATTACGTTCTCTTTCATCTAGTCATGAAATCAGATACTTTTAAATAATGCGAGACTCGACAGTAGGAAGAAATAAGTTTTTATCTAAAAGCTTTACTTGCTCTTAAGTACAAGAATTATTTTTGGGCCCAAGAAAAATATTGCGGGGGCTCGAGATTTATAGTTACACCACTGATTGATGGTATATCTATTTGTGAGAGCAATACTTCAACATTCATTTCTATTTTATTCCATAGAATAATTAACTTATTCCAATTGCAATAGTTCAGGAAAATTAAACATATTTAAAGTTTCCCTTGAGCTTTGTATTTGTCAAAATTAACACCATCATAAGTTTTACCAGAGACCTAACTTTCAGAAGTTCAAGAAATTTCGATCCTTCTACCTCTAACTTTATGAACTTTCCTTAAAACTAATATTCGAGTTTCAGAGAAATCCTTAAGAACTTCATCGGTTTTTAGCTTCTTATACACAATTCAAAATTAAAAGTTTTAAATTAGGTTACAATTACAACAAACCAAAAACCAATGAAGTTCCTCATAAAATTTGCCCTCCTGCCATTTACAAGCTTTCTTGTCACTTATCCCCGATTTACGTACCCGCAAGTAAAAAAATAATATCGAAATTCACAACAGACGATACGCGTATTTGAATGTATTCCATAAAGTTTTTTTACGTTTTCGTTTACCGAGTTTGTTCACCAGAATAAGAAATAAATTACAAAAAGAATTCCCATTCTGAATGTTGCTCAAAGGTATTTGTTGTCACAGATCCCGATGTTGCTCCTTCTTGCTCGTTGAGAGCCAAAACCTATAGGGTGGTCAGTTCGGTAGCATCATCACATAAACTCGTCGTAAAATAATTCAGCGGACTATAGTGGTTTCGCAATCTAATTAAACCAATAAAATGTTATTAATTCCAATTAAGACTTTTATTGGAACCATACTCGATTAATTTATTGTAATTTTAAAAAACGAAATTTATTGTTCTTAAAAGAAGAAATTTACATAATAGATAAATAATCAAAACACCAAAATATATAAATAATTTTAAAAATTATATCGATAATTGATTTATTATATTCGTTTGAAACTAAATTTGTATTTTTTTTTTTTGGAAATATTAGCTGTCAACATCAAAGGTATACACGGCTATACAGACATGTTGTCTGAAACATTCATTGTTCATAGTTGAATATATTTTCTTTGGAAATTAGATCAAAGACGACGAAAATTGTGTACAAAATGGTGATCCAATATACTATACATGAATGAGGTAATTGAAAATTTTTTTGAGACTTCGATCTATCGATTTCATTAACGCAAATTCTAACCCTAAACTATACAAATAAAATTAATAACTAATTCATTTTGCATTATTTTCACTTCATAAACATCATAAAAAAAACTGTTTGTTCTGAAAATGTTCGAAACAGATAAAAATCATCTCTCATCGAATCAATAGTCATAATGTTATACAATGATAATGATAAGAATCATCTTCAAAAACAAAAATGTATAAAGCGCGCGGGGATTTCTAATTGAATTCAAATAGAATGGAAAAATATCGAAAATTAGGGGGATTAATTCGAAAAATGTATAAATATTTAAGTGGTTTGTTGTAAACGTTCATACAACACTAAATGATTGTATAAGATTAGCCAAGGTATAAAAGAAAATTATGAAAAGTTCACCTTTCTAGCATTTATGTATGTATATAGGTGTAGAGACGCCATTAAAACAATAAAACGCGCAACATCTGAATTGGATAAATAAATTTTCTCAATTGTCCAACAACAACACACAAAAAAAAAATGTTCGCTCGATATTCTGACCAATAGAATACAACATGATACGTGACAGGCTTTTGAAATATCCTTTTTTTTTTTTTTTTTGCTGCTGCTGCTGTATTAGTGTTCTGAACCAAATATTGAAAGAAAATAAAACAAGAAATAAATAAAATTGTCCAACTTTGGGATATATGATACGGAAAAATCAGTCTTTTTTGTGCTTCTGTCGGTTATTTTAATATTTTTTTTTGCCTCGACTGCGGATGAGAAGGTTGAAAGGTGATTTTTATTTTTTTTTTGCTCTGTGTATGATTTTGTTATATTCGTTCATCGAATTTGTATTTTTTTCGTTTTCGTTTTTGCCTGAACATGATGTGTTCGACCTGAGAGAAAGGTGAACAACTGGGGTGGTGATATGAATAGACGAGAGTTGAATGATTGTGTGTTATTTCAGGAAAAATACTCTTCACTTTTTGGTTAAAGGAAGTTATGCATTATTTATATTATATCGCGGGCCTATTTATATAAATAAAGAAGAACTGAACGGGACAAAATTGTACGGCAAAAGATATTCTCCACCCACATCAGGTGATCAAAAACATTTTACTCGTATACGGACTTGCATCTCTTTCCGGATTTATATCCCGGCTGCTAGAGATATATTATCAACTGTTTCTTCTGTATAAATGAATGGTTTTGTCTATATTTGTCCGACATCCATTCCACAACCAAATCCTACAAAAATGCATACTCGCTCCCCACTAGCCCAGAACAATATAAACAAAAAAACTCCTTTTTATATATATTGACCAGTCAAATATAATTTTTTTTTTATATTTCAAATAGCGATATTGGACGATATCGAGGTATGGTGTATACAACCCCCCGCTGTGAAAGAGATAAACGTAATTTAAACTCGATATATATTGTATATTGTGTATAAGTGTAAATATATAAGGGGGTTAAGTTTTCTGCTTTTTTTTTATTTCATTTATCATTTTTTTATGTTCAATAAAAATGGTAAAAAGCTTTCCTTTTACTTTATATCTATATGGTAGAATTCTCTATAATAATATTAATTTTGTTGTTGCATTTTAGTTTTTCTATTTTCTAAAGTTAAAATAAAAAAAAAATAAAAAATAAAAAAAGTGGAAATTGCATTTTCGGACAAAAGAAAATTAAAAAGGAATGGATTCTTTGTATAGTTGATTTATTTGTTTTTGAAATATTTCGTAAGGTATTTTTGGGGTTTTCTATCGAATTGTATTTTCTTTGTATAAATTCGTATAGTTTGCAGTAAACCCCTATGTCTGTATAGTATATACACACCAACATTATATTATGTAATTATTAATATTTATGGCTCCGCCCCGTTTTCCCAAAAAAAAAAAAAAAATATTTTTCTATTCGCCAAAAAAGAAAACGCAATTTCCCAAAAATAACTCATATTTTGTTGGATTGTGAACGTGCAACTTAATAAAATATTTTTTGATTTAATTATAAACAAGATAGGTGGAAGCAAACATTTACACCCAAAAATTAAATTTTCGCTATACATATTTTTAGAAAATGGTTTTTCTTTTATTTTTTGTTTATAAATTTTATGATATTTTTTTTTATATTTGATTATTTTATTAAACTTATGTAATATTTCTTTTTCTTGTTAATTTAATTTATATATTTTTGTGTGTTTGTTTTCTAATTTTTGTTATGTGAAAGAAGGGGGTTTGCGCAATCTCTACCTTTGTTCGATATAATGTTTGAACGTTAAAAAGAAAATTGTTTTTTTAACGTTTTTTTTTTGTGTTCTTGGAAGAGAGAAGTGAACCAATAATAAAAGAAAACTTACAGATAAATATATAACCTATATGATGATGACGATGATGGTGATGATGAGTAGAAGACAAACCACCACCATTTCTTTTTATTGGTTGTTTGTTTTGTGGTTTTATAATTCACCCACTTAAAATAAAAAACGTATGAAATATGTGCAAGTCACAAAAAGTATGCGCATCTGTATAAATCACAATCTAATTAAATTTGCACCCTTTATTGTACAGATTCATAATTCAACTTCAATTTGTATACTTTATAATCCTCACCTCTTTCACTAAATCACATTTTTTTCGGTGTTCGGTCGTGAACTATATATATGAGTTGAGCTGGCCATATATTATCAACAAAAATGGCAAAAAAATAATTTTTCGTCTTGTTTTATATACATACATATATGTATTAAATTGAAATTGTGTTTACTGGACACGAACAATATATTACATTTATTGTATTTTTATTATATTTATTTTTAGTTATATTCAATTCAACAACAACAACAAAAACAACAAAAAACGACCGAATATAGTAAAGGACACACACTTAACAGTTTGAAAAGACGTAGAAAAACGATTTTTTTTACTATAGCACAAACTTAACATGTTCGGTTCTGACAGAATAAATAATGAAATCTCAATTTTTGTAATTTTTGTTCTAATAAAAAAAAAAAAGGATCGAATAGAAATAAAATAAATATAAATGGCAAAACAAGGGAGGAATCTTCTCGCAAAAAATATTTTTATCCTTTAAATATTTTCGTTTTCCTTTTTTAGTGTAAATATTACAAACATAAAACTAAAAGTGTATAAAACAATTTTTGGGTGAACGGTGACTGTTGCTGCAGAGCCAGCACTATAAGCAAGATCTAACTGGAAAGCAACAAGACACGTCTTGCGTCGTTGGTTTCTAAGCAAAATGGCAACCCATGCAGTAACGAACAAGAAAAGCAAAATAATTTCAAAGAGAATATAAGAGAAAGAATAATTTGGATTAAAAAAAAATATTTTTTTGGAAAATAATGCTAAACACTATCACTTGGTATTTTTCTCAATGTGTACCCGATCCATTTCCACTTGCGTTTTTTCGATTTTGACCTCAATATTTGTTTGCCGCAAAAGTTCTTCATTGCTGATGGTGTTTGGATATAGAAGCATTTTATGAGTCTCAGACAAATGTTCATAAACACCTGAAATTGTCTCGTGTCCTCCCATGTTTCACATCCAAAGAGCAGCATTGGCTTTACATAGATCCGAAGCTTTGTATTTTTTGATATAGCCTTCATTGCCGCCTGTTTTTGCTACACAGTTTAACCAATTTATACGAATTTTTCTAAATGGTTATTCAGTATTAATCTCATCGTAAAGTTAAAAGTTAACAGGTCGTTCTAGATCCGATCAATTATTATTAGAATTTGATGATGTGTGTCGGTTTAAGTGTATAAGACATGAACCTAAATTTACCAATATATGTATAATCTCCAATAATTTATTGAGTTATCACTAGATTTTATGTTTATTTCCAAAAATGATCTTTGTTTAAAGCATCGATTGCCTTTAAGGGAGGTGCGAACCGTTTATTTTGCAAGCAGTCCCAAACGCAATTAAACTATTGATGGATTCGGAATTGAAGAAGATGGTTTGTGCCGGTACAACATGGTAAGTACTTTTTAAACTATAACATGGTAAGGTTTCGGTCAGACCTTTAGCTGATATTTTGGTGAGTCTTTCTGGATCTAGCTGTTTTACCGTGTTGGACTTGGGTGATGCTTATCAGCACGTATCTTCAGCCTTATCGTTGTTCGATATCAAAAAAGGTATGCCAATTACCGCTTTCCATGTAGACTCCAAAGATGGACCATAATTCTATACGGTAGTTCCGGATGCCTTATTACGTTTGCCATAATTAGACGAGAGAAGTGGATACCCCTCATTTTTGTAGTGAATGCCATCTCGGAGGTGGACGGGATACCAATTTACTACGAAGATGTGGCACAGGAAAGTGATGTCGAATGTAGAAAGAGATGGCCAATGTCAACGACCGATTCACCAATGTCACCTTTTTTGTGCGTAAACATGAATTTACGAATAAATCATGTTGTGTCGTTTGGGGAATCCGAGTCATCATTCCGTTGTCATTGCAGGGATACGTGCCTAATCTGTTGCACGAAGATCATCCAGGTTTAGTACGGGTGAAGATGTTGGCCAGGTCTTTGTGTTGGCGGCGAAAAATTGGCAAGGAGCTCTCAAAAATTGTTTCATCTTTTGTTATTTGTCAAGTGTATCAGCGAACAAAGCCCGATTACTTTAAAGAAACTTCATGGCCGAAGAGTAACCAAAGATTTTTTTTTTCATGTTGTTGGTAAAACCTTACCGCTGATCATTGACTCAACATCCAAATTGGTCGATGTGAAAATTATGCGCGGAACAACATCTGTTGATGTAATTGGCTAATTCGAAAAAAAAATTTCAATGCTTGTTTTTCCTCATGGCTGAAACCGGGTCGAGTCTCTAAATACTAACATTATTTCCTATAGTTCGGTCTTGTTGTATGTAAAAGGGTGTATGGTGGCTTGGTCGTACATCTGAATCAATCAATAAAATGCTTTTTAAATTTCGAAAATTGTAGTTGCGAAGATTTGATTGCTTCAGCAGTAATCCATATTTTTTTTGTTCGACTTTGGAATTTTTTTGTGTTTTCCAATTTTTTTGCAAAAACGTTTGAGTCATACTCTAATTGAAATGGCGATACGGACGGCAGCGATCACAAACTAAACACCCATCCATCACACAAATTTCATTATTTATATTACAACACACCTCTCGTTGCAGATGTTCGTCGCTTAAAAATCTAAATTGTGTGGTGTCATATCCATTAACTAAATGTTCACTGGACATAGTTTACAGAGTGTATTTTTTCTCACAATACTGTCGCCTTTATAAGCTCATCACAACTTTGGAATTACATTTGTTTTGTTGTCTAGTCCATTTGCAGAAATAGTTTAGATTTATCCGGCATTTGGTAACTAATATCATATCTTTGGTAAAATTTGATGACTGCTTTCTTCGCTTTATTGATTATTTTGAAGTATTTCTCTTTAGCTTCAGGGAAGTTTTCTTTAAATGTTTTCCGTTTGATATTTGCTTCCAGAGGCGATTTACAGCTTTAAAAATGTTGCTTATTTTCTTACGGACTGTTCAGTCAGTTTTGGATTTGTCATCATAATTTTGAACGGTGCTGACGCATTCGTTCAGTATTTTTACATTTCTGCTCAGCAGTAGATTCAGGATCTTTGATTTTGTTTTACTGGTTCTTACTCTTTAAAACCACTCCATTTGGCTTATGTTAGCTTGTACTACTATACCGGGTGATTTTTTTAACCTGATACACTCAAATATCTCGGACAATAAGCACCCTACGAAAAAAATGGTCAAGATCAAAATTTAATTATTCCGTGGGAGAAATACATTAGTGTTAAAATTAGTACTCCCCTCCTCCTTGTAGGTGGGGCGGGATAACTTTGAAAATAAAACATGAACCTTTTTTTTTATTGCAGATTCGAATTCTACGGCTAAAAATACGTAGGATTTGACTGAAACATTTTTTCGATTCACGATAGATGGTGCTGTAATTGGCGATATTCAATTTTTTACGATTTTTCCTACTGAGAACCTACGCAAACGATTATGCAATACGTATGCAATAAAAATACCACGGTTTCATAGTAAATACTCGAAGTTAATCTTAAACAATTTGTATTTCTTATATTTTCAATTACTGAAAATGGCTTTTAGTACACGAGAAATAGGTAGCGATTCCTGATTGTCAGAGACCAGTGTTTGGAAAATTTTAAAACGTCATAAGTATCATCCGTTGATATCCAAAATCGGGTAAATTTTGTCAGTGGGAACGTGAACGAATACAGCAAAAACCAAATTTTTTTCGTTACGTATTGTTCTCCGACGAGTCGTCTTTTACAAACCATGGAACGGTTAATCGTCACAACATGCATTACTAGAGTGTTGAAAATCCGCACTGGCTTCGCCAGTCAAAGAAAGAAACTTGAATGGTCAAATGTACCGAGGTATTTTGGAAAATGAACTACTAACATTATTTGAAGACTTTAGCTTAGAAGTGCGACGGAACATGTGGTTTTAACATGATGATTGCCCCGCATACTATTCGTTGGTAGCACGTGCAGTACTTGATCGTGGATTCAATGGTCGCTGGATCGGGAAGAAAAGTCCGGTAAATTGGGCTGCCAGATCACCAGATCTAACTTCGCCAGATTTCTTTTTGTGGGGCTATCTCAAAGACTAATAAGTTTACAAACAAAAACCAACAACACGTGAGAATATGATTGAGCGAATCAGAAATGCTTGTGCTGAATTTCAAGCAGACACACTTCTCAGATGTGTACAGTCATTTGAAATGCGGATTAATATGCATTGAAATCGAAGGCCATCAAATCAAGCACCCTTTACCCAGTTATTCGAAATTTGCAAAATTAATAAATTTTTTGACGAATAATTTCGAGTATTTACAATGAAACCGTGGTATGTTTATTGCAGAATCGTTTGCGTAGATTCTCAGTAGGAGATATCGAAAAAAAATTAATATCGACAATTACAGCACCATCTATCATGAATCGAAAAAAATGTTTCAGTCAAATCCTACGTATTTTTTTAGCCGTAGAATCCGAATCTGCAATAAAAAATATGGGTTTATATTCTAGGTCAAAACCAACACTAATTTAATACTACAAGCCTGATTCAATGATGAAGCACACAGATCCCCTCTTACATTTAATCCCTTATACTTGAAAGTGTTGGTGCGAAAATAGAATAAAAATACTCTCAACTAACCAATCCCAATTAGCTTTTCATTATTAACATACCCAACTTTCCCTCCACAATTCGTTTGTTTTGTTTTATGTATACAATTTGTATGTTTTTCTCACTTATCTATATAATCTGTCGATCATAAATACTTTCATGTATAAGCCAAAACCAACATTAATGTACTACAAGCCTGATCAAAACCAACATTAATGTACTACAAGCCTGATCGTCACCAATATTATAAATTTATTTTGCGCTTATACATGTAAGTATTGGTGATCGACAGATTATATAAATGAGTGAGAAAAACATACAAATTGTAGATAAAACAAAACAAACGAATTGTGGAGGGAAAATTGGGTATGTTAATAATGAAAAGCTAATTGGGATTGGTTAGTTGAGAGTATTTTTATTCTATTTTCGCACCAACACTTTCAAGTATAAGGGATTAAATGTAAGAGGGGATCTGTGTGCTTCATCATTGAATCAGGCTTGTAGTATTAAATTAGTGTTGGTTTTGTATAAGCGCAAAATAAATTTATAATATTGGTGACAATCAGGCTTGAAGTACATTAATGTAGGTTTTGTCTAGGTTCAATATTACCTCGCCCCACCTACAAGGAGGAGGGAGAGGGCGGTACTAATTTTAACACTAATATATTTCCCCCACTAGAGTGCTTATTTTATATACAGTAAAACCTCGATTTAAGGGACTAATTGGGGATTGGCCTGTCTCTTATTGCCGATTGTCCCTTAAACCCGAATTTTCCAAATTTGAATAGATATTACATATGTAGAAGTTTACCCCTATATACATAGTTACTAATCAAAAATTCTCCGCTTTATGTATGATATGTAATCGCATCCCATTTACGCATTCACAGAAAAATATTTTTGTTTCATCATTCATTGCATTTTTTTTATTGCATTTAAAAGATAAAAAACCAAAATTGTTGTTATTTTTGTTTTAGTTTATTACACATATGTATTTATTTATGTATGTACGTAGCGAAATAGAAATAAAGAAAAAAAAAGAGATTTGAAAAGTGTCCCTTAAATCCGAAGTCCATTAAATCGGGGTCCCTTAAATCGAGGTTTTGTATATTATATTTGAGTGTATCAGGTTAAAAAAATCACCCGGTATATCAAAAATACATACGCTCAGATTTCCGTTCTTGAAACCTCTAATGATAGGTCTCGGGATCTGTAATTGCTATGCCAAACTCCATCTAAATTGGTTGATTATTTCCATACATTTAACCGAAAATTCGATTTGAAGAAAATCGCCTTACTACAGCTCAGCCGATTCAGGGCTATAAAAATCCAAAATCTGAAATTGGGCTCCGATTGCGGTTCCTGATACTTCTAATGATAGGTCTCGGGACCTGTAATTGCTATGCCATACATTTCACAGAAAATTCGATTTGAAGAAAATCGCCTTACTATAGCTCAGCCGATTCAGGGTTATATGCCCAAAATCTGAAATTGTGCTCCGATTGCGGTTCTTGATACCTCAAATGATAGGTCACGAGACCTGTAATTGCTATACCATACATTTCGAAGAAAGTTCGATTCGAAGAAAATCACCTTACTATAGCTCAGCCGATTCAGAGCTGTAAAAATCCGAAATCTGCAATTGTGATCCGATTGCAGTTCTTGATACCTCAAACGATAGGTCACGAGACCTGTAATTGCTATACCATACATTTCGAAGGAATCGATTCGAAGGAGTTCGATTCGAAGGAGTTCGGTTCGAAGAAAATCACCTTAATAGCTCGAGGAATCGATTCGAAGGAGTTCGATTCGAAGGAGTTCGATTCGAAGAAAGTCACCTTAGTATAGCTCAGCCGATTCAGAGCTGTAAAAATCCGAAATCTGCAATTGTGCTCCGATTGCGGTTTTTGATACCTCAAATAATAGGTCACGAGACCTGTAATTGCTATGCCATACATTTCGAAGAAAGTTCGATTCGAAGAAAATCACCTTACTATAGCTCAGCCGATTCAGAGCTGTGAAAATCCGAAATCTGCAATTGTGCTCCGATTGCGGTTCTTGATACCTCAAATGATAGGTCTCGGGACTTGTTATTGTTGGGCCAAACCGCATTAAAATTGGTTGATTATTTCCATACATTTCACAGAAAAATCGATTCGAAGAAAATCACCTTACTATAGCTCAGCCGATTCAGAGCTGTAAAAATCCGAAATCTGCAATTGTGCTCCGATTTCGGTTCTTGATACCTCAAATGATAGGTCACGAAACCTGTAATTGCTGTACCATACATTTCGAAGAAAGTTCGATTCGAAGAAAATCTTAAAGCTTCAAAAAATCCACTGTTCCGATTAATGCGTAATCAAAAAATAAAATTTTAAGATCTAAATTATTTTTTAACAATAATTTAATTTTTTTAATCTGCTGTTTCGCAAGAATTTTTATGAGTAAAATTTTTAAAATTTGAAGAACTTTAAGAATATAACAAAAGAATATCAACACCTAACAACATTTGTTAAAACCAGTGTAATAAAAACTAAATAATTTTTAGTCTGATTAGATGATGTAAAAAATGTTAATTTATAGTTAGTTGATTTCCTTTCTATTAAAATCTACTACGAATTAAGTAGGCAGTTATAATGCGACTTACCGACGCAGCTCTATACGTTACAAATGTATATGGTTAGAAGCAATTTTACCTATTCTCACTAACTTTGTAAGAGTCAGGCTAGCGAACACAAGTTGGTTGAAAAACTCTATTTTTTGCTAAAATTTATCTCAAAAGTGCCAGTAATAAATATATTTATCGTGCCGTACTACTGATCATTGATCAATCTAAGACGGCATACTAATTCTCGAGTAAATCAATACGAAGCGTATTTCCTTTACAAATTTACAACAACAATTGCATTGAATAAACCCGGCCAGAAACTAATACGCCTATTATGGTTCTCACATCACCGACGAGTCGCCGTGACTTGAAAAGTCGTGTGAGTTCAATTTTGGTGTTATGGTTCTCATTTTGGCGAGAGTTGTGCGCCGCTGATGTTTTTGGTTTTGTTAATTAGTGATGTTATAAATCGATATTTTTTGTTCTGTTTTGTTTATTTTCTCATATGATTTTGAACAAAAAAGATTGATTTAGCCCATCACTATTGTTAATTATGACAATTTCCATTCGATTAATTTTGTAATTTCACTGAAGAGAATTGTTGTTAATAAGAACAATAAAAATATTTCAAAACACGATTTAAAAAAAAAATAGATAAAAAATAAATTTTGATTCAATATTTAATTAGGAAATATTAATTAAAATATTTTACCTATAGAAAAACATTGTAGTGTTTTCTATTTCCATTATTTCTTTATTCCTTACACAAAATTGCACTAGCCACTGAATATTAGGGGAGTAATTTTGACATTACTCTCTCACTTTGCAATCACGGCGAAAAATACTTACTACTTGCTACTGTACGTAGATTCCGGTTTAATGAGATTTTTTCGTGAGATGGGATTTTGTAACATCACTTTCGATACATTCACGATTCTTTATCACCCAATTTTTGTTTAATGATACAATACAAAAAGTTTAGACTACGACCTCTATATAAAAATAATACTGTTAGATAATTACTGCAGTTATTTAACATTTTCAGACTAGAAAGTTGTATGGAAGTCTGGATTTACGCTGTGTAATTTGGGAAATGTCATTAATCCAATACGCCTTGACATCAATATTCTCAAATCCTTTGTTTACATTTAAATAAAACCTAGACTCCAACGCATCTTTCTTGTCTAGCAAGGTTAAATTCTGACACTAGAAATTGTCTTTCAGTTTTTTTTGACATTCTCCTGCATGCCTAGGTAGGATCTAGCTGGGAATAGGGTGACCAGACGTCCAGGTTTCTCTAGACATGTTCTGGGTTTTCAAACTTCTGTGGGCATCCAGAAAAATGTCTTACATTATCCTAGTTTTTAGATAATGTTCATTTAAATCCCTAAATTTATTAGCGGCAATGTAAAATTCAGGGGGGATCAAAAAATAAATAATTTCAACAAAATTCATTTTGAACTCCAGCCCAAATGACTGGTTCAAAAAATTCTTCAGGACGTGATTTAATATATTTAAGGTTAGGAACTCTTTATATCGAATCGGCTTAATATCTCCGAAATAAAATTTCACTAAAATACATCGACCAATGTGTGTTTTCCATTTGGTGCTGGAGGCGAAGAAAATTGTCTGGGTTGGCTGTGTATGAAAAACCAAAACTGGTAAATATAATTTTTGATTTATGGCATCAATCATAATGACATTAGTATGAATAGTGTTCCAAAACATTTCTTGTCGTTGGGCCGTGTTTTAGTTTAAAAATTCTGATCCCAACCCTACCTTACGACAGACATTTTATTCAGGCCATGAAATAATAGGTTTTATAAAAGGAACTATTTATAGAATTTATAAAATATTGCAGATAATAAATTTCACTAAAATCCATCAAAAAATGTGCTTGTTCTATAATTTAATTATGGTTTAATTACCCATTAATTATACCCCAAATTAAAAAAATAAATTAATAATTAATAAATTTTATATTAGGGACTACTTAAAGAATTGACTTAACATATCAAATCTCAGATATAAATTCATTTCATTAAAATTCATCCACAAACGTGCCACCTAGTGTCATTTGAAGCTGGAGATGTAGTGCCCTACTTGGATTGATAGTCTAAGTCAAAATAAGAAGAATTGGTAAAACAATGTTTCTAATAAATGGCTTCAACCAAAATATCATTAGTGGTGTTCCCCAATATTTCTTGGGTTAGGTTCTTATTTTATTTAACAAATCCGATCCCAAATGAGGTATCCCCAAGAAATTTTCAGAGCGTGAATAATTCGGTTTTATATTATGAACTACTGATAGAATCGGCTTAATAACTCAGATATAACATTTCACTAAAATCCATTAACAAACATGCCCCATTTGGTGCTGGAACCTAAAACTGTAGTAAAGGCCTGGAGTAATTATGAAAGTAGAAAACAAATTTTTCTTTAGCAAATCGTAAATTCCCCAAATGTCCTTATAGTGTCTTGCAATATTTATTGAATTCTGGCCATGTTTTATTAAAGAAACTCCATCCCTGCAACAAATGGCACTGCTGGTGGCATGAAGCAATGCAACGTGTTGGTGGTTTAAACGAAAACGGGTCTACAGCCGTATATCCTCCATTGAAATTTATTATCTGACAACCAATATGAATCAAGTTAGTGGGTTAAAACTTTTCTAAAAGAGATTTCATCACGTGCATGTTTTGTGACCAGTCGTCCCCACCAAATCAATTTTACATAGCAAAATTTTTTAAATGAAATACATAACATATTTCGAGACTGAATAACTGTCTTGTTTTTTAAGGCGATTTTTCGGACTTCGTTCAGGTTTAGTCAGTCATTTTGACCTGGTCACCCTAGGTATCTACTGTGGTATCGTCTGGCAATGACATTTCTTTAAATTGAACCAACATATCTTCCAATTCTCAAAAATTAACTTTGTGAAAATGATGAACATGGTCGCATAATTGATATGTCTGAATTCGCATATCTGCCAAAATTACGCTTTTCGGTCTTAAAAAAACTATTTAGCTCAAGTAGCGTACAGAGCTTAGCGCGTTAATAGTAAAGAGCTCTAAACCAATAAATAAAATAGTTTAAATATTTAAATTTGACACAAAAACTATAAACCATTTTAGTGTAATTTGCTGGATCATGGTTTTTGTTTAACACAATACACCAACAAGGTGTAGCTATTGTATTTCGTGTGTACTCCCTTCTGACTATTCGGTTTGCAGTTTACAGAGCGACAACACTGTTCGTTACATAATTAATAATTTAAACATAAAACATTTAATATTTTTTATTCCGTTTACCCACCTTTTAAAGGTAACGAACTTACTCGATTCGCCGAATTTAGTGTATTTACTCTAAAAATTTTAAGCACTGGCAATTTTTTTTTAAACTTTACCTTGAAGTGTCTGGTTTATGATCGTTATATATATTCACTTTTATGCTAATTAAAACACTTCATTTATTTTTATTTCAATACTTATAACTTTATAATTTTATTTAAAAACAATAAAAAAAAATCAATTACATGATTTTATAAATTTTGTTGTTTTTTATTTGTACTGGCTGCAGCAAACTAACTTAATCTTACTAATCCTAACAATTTTGATACAATCTTTTATTTTTATTTTTTAGAATTTTATTACCCTGAATTTTCAATGATTTTTGTTTGTGTTTGGGTAAGTTTCTATTGGTGGGATTGTGGATCGTACGATGATTTCAATCAAACCAAAGTTTGGGTTGGCTGCAAATATCGCGTGATCTGACAATTACATCTTCACATAATTTTCGTTATTTCGCTATTAAAATTGAGCAAAAATGTTTGTTTTGAACAGGGCCGCTACATCACCCTCCTCGCAGTAAGTGTCCCACGCGATTAAGCTTTAAAGTTCTATTATATTTTGGACGAATATTCATTAAATATTAAATCTGACTGATTTCCTTTTACATGGTTTATGTTGATCGAGCTGTGCTAGAATTCCAAATGCTGGTTTAAGGCGATCGATTGACACAGACTGCTGTTTTCCGTTATTAGCAATTATGAAGAATTTTCGTAGTTTACGAAGAACTCTGTAAGGCCCTTCGTAAGGTGAAGTAAGGCTTGCTCGAGTTCTGTCCACACGAACAAATACAAACTCGCAATTATCTAAATTTTTCGGGATGAAAAGTTTGGAATCTGTCGATTTGCGAGAATCGACTGGAATTAAATTTTGCATCTGTGTGCGAAGCTGTTGTAAAAAGTCGTTAGTCGATGGAGGGGGTTGAGAATTTGGGCCTGAAAATATATCGCCAGATAGTCTGAGGCTTTGACCATAAACTAGGTCCGCTGGGCTGCACTTGAGGTCTTCTTTGACACACGCTCTTATGCCCAGCAAAATAATGGGCAACTCAGAGCTCCAATTTTTGGTGTTACCCCGAGCTCTAAGTGAAATTTTTAGAGTTCTATGGAAGCGCTCTACCATACCGTTTGCTTGCTGATGGTAGGCCGTAGTCCGAATCCTGTGGGAACCTAGAATTTTTGTCAGTTCAGTGAAGAGTTTAGACTCAAATTGGCTGCCCTGGTCCGTCGTTAATTCAAGGGGAACGCCAAACCTTGATATATACTGCTCGACAAATGTCTTAGCAATAGTTGCAGCGGTCATATCTGGAATAAGGTATGCCTCCGGCCAACGGGTGAACCTGTCGATGATCGTTAACAAATACTGGTTGCCTTTTGATGGTGGAAGCGGTCCGACTATATCCATGTGAATGTGCTGGAAGCGTGTTGCAGGAAGACTGATTTTGCCATGCTGTGATTTTGTATGTTGGTGTATTTTTGATTTTTGGCATGACAAACAGTTTGTTACCCATTTTTTTATGTCAACATTTAAATTGGGCCAAAAATAACGCGTAGAAAGAAGTTTTCGCGATGCGCGGATTCCTGGATGTGAAATGCCGTGCAGTGAATCGAAAACTACACAACGTAGTGGTTGAGGAATGTATACCCGATGATTACCAGAGGAGATTTCGCAGTATAATTCATGACCAGTGAAATTGACTAGTTCAAGTTTGTACTTGGTGCTTGTTGGACGAGATTTATTGATCAGAGCTTTAAGTTCGTCGTCTGTATGTTGTAACTCTGATATCTTTTGTAAATCCGGGATTCTGTTTATAGAGGCAGTTTGTGGGTCACATGAACGTGACAAAGTGTCTGCGACCACATTTTGCTTACCTGAAATGTGTCTGATGTCAGTCGTGAATTGGGATATAAAATTCAAATGGGGAATCTGCCGCGGACTGCGTTCTGTTTTTGAGTGTACAGCGTTAATCAAAGGTTTATGGTCTGTGTAGACTGTGAATGTTCGACCTTCTACGAAATATCTGAAATGTTTAATGGCTAAGTATATAGCCAGCAGTTCTCTGTCGAAGGCGGAATACTTGATTTCAGTTGTTGTGAGTTTCTTTGAAAAGAACGCTAATGGTTCCCAACTACCTTTATTGAATTGTTGCAACACTGCTGCTACGGCAATGTTCGATGCGTCACACGTTATGTTGAAAAGTGTATTTTCAATGGGATGTGCCAATAATGTTGCATTGGCAAGCGCGCTTTTGACTATGATGAATGCTTCTTTACATTCATCTGGCCAGAAGTAATTTTTGGCTGTTTTTGGTCTTTTTTACAAGGTTGCCAAGTGCGCGTGAATTGGTTGTAGAAATTCGGCTAAACGTGGAATGAAGCGGTGATAATAATTCACCATTCCGACGAATTTCTGAATAGATTTAATTGAGGTAGGTTGAGGGAACTGAGTTATGGCTGGTACGCGATCTGGCGAAGGTTTTATGCCATCTTTAGATATGTGGTTGCTGAGGAATTCTAAATGTGGAACGCCGAAAACACACTTGGATGTCTTTATTTTGACATCGTACTTGGCAAGTCGTTGTAATACTTGCCGTAAATGAGATTTGTGTTCCTCCTCTGTTGAACTTGCAACCAAAATGTCGTCAATGTAAACGAAAATAAAATCAAGCTCTTTTAGCACTTCATTCATGAAGCGTTGAAAGGTTTGAGCAGCATTCCGAAGACCAAAAGGCATTCGATTGTATTCGAATAAGCCAAATGGGGTTGTTATTGCCGTTTTAGGTACGTCTTCGGTTGCCACATGTATTGCGTGATATGCCCTAATTAAGTCGATTTTTGTGAAAATTGTGCACCCGTTCAGATGCACTGAAAAATTATGAATATGCGGTATCGGATACCGATCCGGTACCGTAATTGTGTTTAGTCGACGGTAATCTCCACATGGACGCCAATCGGTGTTGTCTCTCTTTGGAACCATGTGGAGTGGAGAAGAAACCGGAGAAGACGACGGTTTACATATGCCTAATTCGACCATATGTTGAAATTCGTTGTACGCTGCCTTATGTTTAGTGGGATCCAGCCGACGTGGTTTCGCATAAGGGAGTTGACCGTTCGTAATAATGTGATGAACCACGTTATGCTTGACTGGGATATTGTAATTGGGTGATTCTGTAAGGGACGGGAATTCCTCCAGTATTTTTCCGTACCCATTCTCAACCACTAAATGTTTTGGTGTGGGAGTGTTGACGGTCACTGTCATTGCGTTGACAGTTAATTTCGTGGCTGGGTCGATGATTCGTCTTCCTCTCAGGTCAACAAGTAGACCGAATTTCGTAAGAAAATCAGCACCGATTATTGGTCGGTTAACTGATGCGAGCACGAATGGGTGGGTAAAGGTGCGCCTTAGCCCAATATCCACCAAAAGTAACTGGCTTCCATAAGTACTAATGGTTGTGCCATTCGCTGCCGAAAGAGATAACACTGGATCGAGAGATCGATTTCCACGGAAATATGTGACTGGAATCACAGAAAGATCAGCCCCAGTATCCACAAGAAAAAGGAGATTGTTCTTCTGATCTCTAATAAAAAGGCGGCGGTTTGTATAATTTCGATTATCAGCCGCATTGATAACCGAATCTAGCCGTTTAAAGGGTTAGAGTTTGTGGATACCGTGTTGTTGGCTGTGAATTCGCACGGCTTAATGCATTTTTGTGCTCTAGCGCCGAACTTAAAATGATACCAACAAAATCTATACTTATTTCGAGATCTGCTGCCGCTCCTTGGTCTGGAATGTGGCCGGCTTGAAGGCTGCGGACTTCTGGAGCGATTAGGATTACCTGTAGCAAGGGCTGCAACGGACATTTGGAGCTTGGATATTTGTTCCTTCAATTCTGAAATCTCCGATTTTGTTGACGTTGTTGATTTGCTAGAAGATGATTGGGCGGAATCCATCGGTGAAATGTTGGGTAATTCTGCCGCTTCAGACATGCGGTCCGCTTTGGAAATTAGATCCACTGTTGACTTATCTTCAAACCCGACAAGTGCAACTTGGATGATTTTAGGCATTCTCCTCATCCTGAGTTTGCGTACGATATCTTCGCTGATGTGGTCACCTGCTAAACCTTTCATTGCCCTGTAAACCTCTGATGGTTTTTGGTCGCCGATATCTTGCTTACTGACGAGTTCCTCCAGGCGTTTTTCTTGTGATAGCGAATATCTGTCAATCAATGCCTTTTTCAGTGTGTTATATTTATTGCTTTCTGGCGGTGGCTGAATGAGATCCGCTACAGATGAAAATATATCGGTAGGTAGTGATGTAGCCACCGTCAGAAATTTTACAGTATCTGAGCTTATTCTATGTAATTGAAACTGAAGCTCGATCTGCATAAACCAAGCTTGCGGATTGAGTCCATAAAAATCCGGGATCTTGAGTCTGGAGGAGTGAATATTGGCTTCACCCTGTTTTTGTAGTAAATTATCTTTTTCTTCGTCACTCATTTTAATCACTTTATATTTTCCCGCACTAATGTAATTAAATTATTATTTTTAACAGTTAATAATTTCAAAAAAAAAAAATTTCTTTTGGGCCGCTACAACCTAAAGCTCCGCAATATTTATGAGCTTTGTAGAGAACATTCATTTTTAGAAATCAAATAATTCATGTAGAGTGGAGTTTGATGTTTTTCTGTACCATCATGTAAAAACTTATTTAGGCGGGCCCTCTTTATTGTTAGTCCACCTTTTACACCTTAAAGCGTGTCTGCGGTGCTTAAAGTGTTATTGTTGCAAATTCCCTAAATTTCAAATTATTTTCACATTTAAATACCTTAAGAACAACGATAATAATCAGTAAATTTATAAATTACAAGGTCAGGTAATTTTACCTAAATATAATGACTTTAACTGAAATATTAAAGCTCCTTGTATAAGAACTACGACTAAATACTCGTCGATAAATTTGCGGTGATTTTCTTTTTTCCGTTGTAAGACGTAGGTATTGCTTTGCATAAGTCAAAACAGTTACGGTAATTTTACTTCGATCGTGAAATATTTTCGTTAAACTCTAGATGATATTCTAATAATTCGATAATATTTTTGTACACCTACCTTATGGCTGTTCCTAGGCTAAAACAAATTTAATTAGTTTTTAATTCGTATTGCGAAATGAAACAAACAAAATGTTTAAATTGTTCTTAATTCTTTTCTTTCTCTTTAATTTTTTTGTTTTTTTTTTTTTTGATTTTTTTTTTTTTTAATTTTACATTAAATATTTAATAATATTACACATAATCAATAATAATTATAATTTTAATTATATATAATATATATTTTTTATTATTATAATTTTTAATTAAATTTTTATATTTTATTTTTAAATTTATATTTTTTTGTTTTTTAATTTTTACTTTTTTTTTTACAATTAAATAATCACATTTTTTCATCTAATATATTTATGTTAAATTTAAAAATAATATTATATATTTATATAATAATTAAATAAGTGATATCTATATAATTAAATTATAATAATATGTGTATGTATATATTTTATATATGTATGTATATAGTTTAAATTATTATTTACAAAATTATATAAAGATTTTTCAAAATTCACTGTAATTTTCAATAGTTTTTGCGTTTTTTTTGTTTTTGTTGAAATATAAAATTAAAAATATTTATTTCACTTTTAATTTTAATTACAAAATGTTTTTGTATATTTATTTTAATTTTAATTTTTTTTAATAGGTATATAATAATAAAATCACGATTTTTATTTATAAAATAAATTAATTATAATTATTTTGTTGTTTTTAATTAAAAATTTTATTTTTTTGAGGTAATTATAACTAAAAATAAAATTAACTAACACATTACACACCAATGTTTAATTTTTATTTTTAAAATTTTACTTTATTTTGTATTTTTTTTTTAAAATCGATTGTTTGTGTTTTGGGATGATTTCTATATTTAAAAAAAAAAAAAAAAATTAAAATACAAATGTTACAATTTGACAAAATTATAAAAATAATCAAAATAATTTACCTTAAGTCTTTTTTCTTTTATTTTATTAGTAGTACTAGTAGTGTATATATTTTAGTAGTGTAGTAGTTTCGAATGACAGAAAAAATTAATTTGCCATCAAACAAAATTTGGATTGCACTTCAGCCTGGTAGTAATTTATTGTACATTATCAAGATGGGTACCGGTAACCGTTTTTATCAACAGCATGATGCAGCTGTTAATTATAAAAAAAAAACATTTAATTAAAATCAAATAAATAAAATAAGAAAACAATATTTAACTTACTTGATTGTTTCAGTACTGTTTGGTCATCATCATTACTCGATCGTTTGAGCATTGATTCTTTTGAAACCGGATGATGACCATTTGTTGAGTCTCGATCTGATGACTGTGAATTACTGTTTTGGTTACGCAAGTAATTATCATTTTCACGATCGTCACCGTGACCCAAATTATATTTGTGTTTCATCGGTGATTTACTATCGTACATTTTGGAACTTTGATAATTTTGGTCGCTTGGGAATTGGTACTGAGACATTTCGCGAATTTTATGTGTCAACATATGTTGTTTCATGTTACCCTAAATATAAACATAATTAGATTTAATTAATATAATTAAATGTTTTGTTAAATTTGTTTTATTGCCCATTTACCTTTGTTGAAAAACCACGCGAACAGAACGAACACTTAAACGGTCGCTCTTTTGTGTGACTCCGATAGTGGATTTCAAGTGCAGAGTGACATGGGAATGTTTTCAGGCAAATGTTACAGGTTGTATTACCGCGAATACCTTTAAATAAATACAAAAACCAAAAATTCGTTTTGTTAGTAAAACTGTCTAGTCTGAAATTGTTGATTCACAAACCAACCTGTTAATCCGAACGTGTTAAACGGTCCAGCCGGCATAACAGAATGCGCCAATGATATTAGTGTATTGTTCAGGGATGATTGTTCCGGATTAATGTTATTGAAATTGTCGTTGCCGATCATCGGTAAATTTGGTAGCATACCAAATTTTGAATGACCTTGAAACATTTTTGTACCCAAAAATACAGGCGATTGTTGTTGCGTCTGGTGATGTGATAGAGGCTGCTGTTGACTTTGCTGTGATTGGGGATGGTGCTGTTGTACACTCGATTGCATCGAATCGAGCGATGATTGTGAATTGTGTGTCGAGCTCGTCAAAAAATCAGGACTCTTATCATTCTTATTACGATGGTTAAGACTATTATTGTTATTGAGTAGAAACTTATTTGAATTCTCGAGGTGATGGTGATTGTGGTGGTGGTGGTGGTTTTGTTGAGGTATTTTCGATGATGAAAGAGCGGTTAACGGTGATGAATTCATAATACGGTTATTATTTATCGTAGGTATTGGTGTTGGTGTTGTAGTCGCAGGACGTGTTAATTGTATTGGTTTTATTAGATCGTTATTTGTTATTGTATCACGATGATTATTATCCGGATCCGAATTTAAATGATTATTACTGGTACTGTGATGGCTATTTAATCGGATCCGATTTATTGACGGTGCGGACGTTAGAGGTGTTTCAGATTTTATTGATTCTGAATCGGTGGAACAACGTTCTTCATCAAATGTTGTATTATCATCTTCATCTGGATTTGAGGTCAGCGATTTGGTTTTACGTAAATCCGTCACTTTGGTCAATAGGCCATGGTAATTACTAAAATCAAAATTATTCATCCGATTTGCAAATGAATCGGGGAACAGCGGTTGGAATTCTCGTACTTCGGCCGCATCGATTTGTTCGGGTGTTAAATCAGGCTGTTCGCCCGTATGCAGTCGTATATGTTGTTGTAATACGAGCACATTAGAATAGCGTTTATGACATACCGGGCATTCGGGTAAGGTACGCATTGGGGTTTTTATTTGGTGTACACTCATATGAGTTTTTAAATTACCCTTGGTGGTGAATGCCCGATCGCATATGCGACAACTGAACGGTCTTTCACCGGTATGCGTACGATAATGCATTTGAAGTGCACTTTTACATGATAAAGTACGATGACAGAAAAAGCATTCATTTGAATCGGATAATTTACTATCAGCACTATCAATTAGCGCTTGTAGTTTTGCTGATTCCGTATGTTTTGTGATGCTGATAAAACTCTCCCATGAATTGTCATTTTTTTCTGTCAGCTGTGGGAGAAGGGAAGAATTTATAAATGGATTTTTTATCGGTAACATACTATCACGAAAATTTTGATGATTTAAAATGAATTCATTTGGATTACATCGTGTCTTACTTTGTAACAATGTTGGCGTGGTGGATGAGGACGCGGATAATTTCGACGAGGTGGAATCCTTCGATGATAAATTTTCGGGTTGATCTTGTATTGTATCGTCGCATTGATTATCACTTAATTTACTTGTGATTTGGCAATCGTCGTCACTTGACGGCGTTCCACGTGAATACCGACGTTCACGCTCATTTAAATTACTACCGATGCTACTATTATTATTATTTCTTTGGCTTTGGCCACCAACCGATGTGGTCGACATTGGAGTTGTGGTACCACTACGTGGTTGTTGCTGTTGTTGTTGTTGCTGTATTAATAATTCATCCGTATTTTTAAGTAATAATTTCTCCGGTGTCACCGAAATAGGTTTTTCCATATCAATATCACTATTATTAATACTATTATTACCACTATTATTATTACTACTACTATTATGATTATTACTATTACTACTATTTTGATTTGTAGGTTTTTTTAAACTTAAATCAGTCGGTTCATCTTGTTCATTTGGATTCTCTCGCACAATAGCTGGCACACCATTTGGATTCAATTGGGGCGAAATAACTCCACCCACCATGCCATACGGAAAAGCATTGGCCGCATGTCCACCCAATTGTTTTAATATATCCAATGGTGGTCGATAAAATGATAGCTGTGATCGTATATCCTGCGGGAATGGTATAGGAACGGGCAATTGAAATGGATTTGCATTTGAGGTGCCCGGTATTGGTGGAGCCGAGGCAGTTGCCGATGGTGATTGTGATTTAGACAATAAATACTGATGATACTTGTCAATATTTTCTTGTGATAAATTACGATTCATTTCGATATGTGGAAAACTTGAAGTGTGTCGCTGATAGTGAACTTTTAAATTTCCTTTTGTTGTAAATCGACTGCCGCACACGTTACACTTGAATGGACGTTCGCCTGTATGCGATCGAATGTGGATTTGAAGGCCGGAATCACTGCCAAACACTTTGCCACAATATCGGCAACGATGTTTCAATTCATTGCCTTTAAAATCAGGCGACGATGATTTATCACGCCTAAATGTTAGCTCGTCGGCCAAATTTCCGGCTAGAAGGCCATGCGATGCCGAGTCTAATACTTCTTGTGCGCGTTTTTGTAACATTTCTAAGGAATTTGGTGCATCTATTGATGGCAGAGGATCATGATTTTTTATAATCGTCGAAGCTAATGATGAACTATAATGATATGGTGATGATGCCGATGAGGTGGGCGTATTTCCACTGCACTCACTCATGATCGGCTGCTGATTCGTAATATTTTGCGATTTTTGCAATTGTTGCTGTTGTTGATGCAACGACGGACTACTACAAGTTGGCGTCGTAATTGGTGAACTTAGTTTAATTTTTTTAAACTCTTCTGGGAATCGTGCATCCTGTCCCGTTTGGTGCGGCGTTGAACTTCTCAAAACTTTACTGCTTTTATTAAAAATATCGTTCTCATTTGGTTCTTTCTTAATTACATTCTCCGGCTTAATAGAATCCTCTAGATCGTCATCGTTAATTGATTGCGCATGATCATGCTCAATCGGTTTATTTAATTCTACATCCGGATCCATCATCCCAGGATGATGCATACCCATCATTTGTGCAGCAAATTGATGTTGTGGATTAACCGCCAGATAGGATTGTAAATGCTGAATAAATTGTAATTGCAACATTTGATTCTGTTGGAGCGCAAATAATTTTGATTGTAACAATGAAAATTCTTTTAATGCTTCCTCGCTACTTAAATTAGGATTTAATCCGGCCATCGCATTTGGCCCAACACCACCACCCATACTCTTGAATGCTTCAAACATGAAAGGTAAGAAGGGTGGTGGCCCACCAGCTGGTGGATATAGTGATGGTCCACCTATTGTATTTGGTGATCGTCCTTCACCATCCTCATCATTATCACATTCATCATTTTTCGATGCGTGCTGTGTCATATCACAATCGTCCTCTAACAAATCGTCTTCCTCGTCAGGAGTTTCGTTTTTAATTTTATTCTCCTTCCAATTTATATCACTACCACTATTATTATTAATATTTATGTTATTATTGTTGTTATTATTATTATTATTACTTAAAATTTGATCTTGATTCATATTATCGTCCGAAAATTTTTCACAAACCGTACGATGATCGATAATTTCTTGTTCGGTATCAAATTCCTTGTTGCATTGTTTGCATGTCATTTGTGTTAAATTCTTATCATTAATTGTTGTACTCGCGGTCATTTTATTATTAACAATATTATTGTTATTATTTTTATTATTATTATTGGTTTCTTGTTGTTGGTCGTCTAAATTTTCTTCTTTTATATTAAAATTATTTATCTCGTCGTCGTCGTCGTCGTTGTTGTCGTCTTTATTATCAATAATGCTCGATTTTATTAAAATTTCATCATTATTACATGATCCATTTAGTTGGTCGTTGTTACCTATAAAAACATAAAATTATTGTCATATGATATGCTGTTGTTGTTGGTGTTGTTGTTTGGTAGATTTAATGAATTTTTTTTATTTTATTTAATGTAGCTTTTTTGGAAAACAAGTTTTAGTTTTTGGTCAGTTTTGTTAATTTGTGGTTTGATTGGTCTTTGTATTATTAACGCCATTTTTAAATCGTTTGTTATGATTGGATTTATTACAAAACGAAGTTTTTATTGTATTTTTGGCTTTCTTGTTATTATTTTAATGATCGATATTTTATATTGTCTATATGATCGGTTGGACGTGATCTTGAAGTTGTACATTTTTTATGGGGTTCAATTTTATTTTTATATTTATATATTGGTAGCCTTTAAGATCGGACAAGCAAATCTTTTTTATCCAAATATATAAGTATGCGCTATTCCACAACAATGTAAGACCGTCGGATATTAAGGTTGCATGTCTTGGGATTAATTTAATTAAAGGCCTGAAGGGGCACACAAATTATGTGATAACATATTGGATATCTCAGTATTCTAATAATTATTCGTTTAGATGTCGTGAGATTTGTACCTTTATAATTCATTCTGAATGTGAATTTTAATCAAAATCAACCAAATATTAATAGAAATAACTACTTAACTATAGTTAAAAGCAAAAAATACTAATGCATATTACCGACGGCGGGCTTAAAACTATTCATATAAAAGAAATATTAGATGTTTAAATCAAATATGGTATCATAAAATTAACCGCGCTAATATGTTTTCAAAACAAGTTTTGAGTGTTTTTTTTTCATCAAACAACACAAGAAAACCACTCACTTCACTTCGTATTCAAAAACGTAAAAAGTGTCACCTCTCAACAGAATTTATTCTTATCAATTTAATCCTTATCTTTTTGTCGTCAATTAATTTGAATTAATTACTTATAATCGCGCAAAATTTGCAAAATCGCAACTGGTTTTAAATCATAAACCAAAACCAGTTTAATAGTTTTGTGTATTACTCTATACAAATAAATCTATACATTATATTTATTATACATGGTGATGAATAGTTTCGAAAACTCAAGAGCATGTCAATATTTTTTTACTAATTTTTCACTCAAATTTGACATAATTTAATCTACTTTCACTCAGAAAAAAATTTAATTTTTTTTTTTTTAACGTAAAAATCCCGCCGTCGGTTTTAATTTTTAATTGAAAAGAGATATGCCGCACTGTCACATGTAAGGAAAATATATATATAAAATGCGAGAGGTTTCTACAAAAGTGAATGGTGTTTATTTGTATATTATTTGTACGTTTAATCTTTCTGCGCGCTTATCTCGTGTGCCCACTTAAAGAAAGTCAAAATTGCAATAGATATGTCGTAAAAAAAAATATGGATTTTATTTAATGAAAATAAAACATATAAAATTCTGCAAACAGGGCCATTAAGCGGATGCCCCATTGCGAGGGGGTGTATACTACATGATCTCAAATCAATATAATATGAGATGGCACAGCATGAGTCCATATAACTAAACATTAAGTGAATGTAAAAAAATCACATACACGAAGACTAAGGTCAGTTATTTATAAGATTAGAATTTAGTTTTAGTTTCCACCGCATAATGTAAAAATGTCGCATGTGTTAGACTTTTACAACATCAAAAATAATAATAAAATACTCAAGTCCGTCGGTATGCACAGTACATCACAGTCGCTTAATAAAAAAATAAAAAAAATTGTTTAAAGAACACTAACCTGATTGCATCTCAGAATCACACGAACTTGAATCATTTTCTTCTTCAAATTCGTCCTTTTCACTATGTTGTTGTTGTTGTTTTTGCTGATGAATTCCATATTTATTGATTCCAATCTCAATCATATTCTTTATCTTGCATATTTTATGTATTATTTAATATGTATTTTATTAAACTTCACTTAAATAAAAACTTGTTTCTTTCAAATTCAAAAACAAAACTACCAAATTTCACTCAAAATAAGGATCAAACACAAAATTCACTCAAATTTATTTCTATTCAATTTTTTATTCACAACTATTTGGTTTCACTCGAAATTCACAAAAATTCACTAAGTTTTTTTTTTCCACATAATACAAATTTCACTCAAACTTTACGCACCAATTTTCTCAAAATTTTATCATTTTTTGAATAAATAGATTTTATGAAAAAATTTTTTTGTTTTTTTTTTTGGAAATTTTTTTTAAAATTAATTTTCTTAAGAAAAATCACTTTCATTCATTTATCGCGACGAGGCAGCACTGCACTAGTCTCAGTCAAAAAGTATTCTTCTCGATTTGTTGTGTTTTTCTCGTTTTCTGTGTTTTTTTTTTATTTTTCGTTTTGCTTTCCGATTTTCTGTTTTCTGTTGTTCAAATCGAGAGACACCACCGTACACTAACACACGGATCAAACCAACAAAAATGATTGAATCATTTTTTCGAGTTTTTTTTTGTATTTTTTGTTATTTTTTCACTTTTGTTCAGTGTACACAGAAAACAAAATAAATAAGAAGTATATAAGAGAATTCCCTCTACTAATTTACGAATATGGTTGAATCCCCACTCTAAATTTCTCCGCTTTTTCGCATACTATATATATATAATCCGAAACATTGAAGAGTGTGCAGACGCACACACTCACAAATTTTCACCTTTTATATTATTATTTATATATACGACGAGTTACATACAGAGCCAAAATTTTTCATAATTCATCTTGACAATGAATTTAATTTGATCAAATGCTGAATTAAAGTATATATATATATTTATATATATACGATACACATGTATAACAAAAATAGGCGGAGTCATAATTTTATCATATTCATATCGAATATTAATAATTATTTGTATATACATATAAGGCGGAGAAAAATAATAATTTAATTTATAATTGGTTTATGAGGCCCCCATTTTAGAATTGTTTGTATCCTCTTTAAATGTCCGCCGTTTGAATTATTTTATGTTAGGACATAAATCAATATCCTATAAGGATTTAATGACATACATTTAATTCTTTATGTACCTAAATAACTCAATCAAATTTACATATACATACTATATAGACAACAAGTACTCTACATAGACAATTTTTGGAAATAAAATAAAATTCAAATGAAAATGAAAATTCAAAAAAACGAGGAAAATTGTTTGGAAAATTTCAAGTAACTTTTTTGTTTTTGGTTTGGTTTTGGGAAATGAAAGAATGAGATCACAACAGTGTGAATGGAAAATAGGTTAATTTTGATGATGGTTGTGTATATTTTGTTTTTAGGGTTCAAGGTTTTTTTTTTTTTGCTTTTTTTTGGAAAATTTAGTGTATAAAGTTCAATTGTTGTCAAAAAACCGAAACAGAATATTTTCCTTTTTTATTTTGTGTTTTGTTTTTGGGAAAAATCGATTTAATACAACACTAACAATATGCGAAAAATTAAAGAGTGAAAGTTTTTAAGTTTCCAAAAAACGAATATACAAAAAAAAAATTGATGAAAATTTGGTGATAGGGGTTTGGTTTAATTATATAGTACAATATATGTGGCTTTATTTCAATTGTTGCTGTTATATACTGACCTAGACCAATTTTGATTGTGAAATTTAGCGGTTCGATATACATAGTGTCCAGTGATGGAACTATTTTGTATCTTTGGGAGCTTCCTTTATCCAATTTTATTATGTGTCCCTTAGAATTCATTTCGACGTCTTGAATGCTTAAAATATCGAGAAATAGTTCCTGTTTGAATTTAATACTTAAACGTAGTATGTGACATTTTTTATCAATAAAATAATTGTTATTTCCGCTTAAGTTTTTACTATTCTTTACCAGATGGTAGACCAAACAATATGATCATTCTGATTGACAAATATGTCATGTAAGATTTGACCAGTTTACATGCTTTCACAAATTACCTATAATTTTCCAACTAGGATTTGACATCATTGAAAATTCGACGAAATATGCCGCATTCTCTAGGATGTTTGTCCGTATAGAATTTATTTTTAATTATTAAAGGATTTATCAATTTACGAAAAATTATCGGTTGTCCAATTATAAGATTACAACCATTCGTGTCGGGTGTTAAGATATAACTTTATTGGTATTCACATGTATCTGACAGTTGTACATAGGTCAAGGTGAGCATTAAAATCCGGTAATTGCCTACTTGATTATCGCAAATTCTAGTGAAAATCCAGTGAATGTCTAGTTAAAAATCAAGAAAAATGAATTTTCTAGTTAAATTTAAAAATAGATTTAACCGATTTCCAGTGAAATTGCAATCAAACCCAGATTTTGACTATTTTATAGTTAATTTCCAGTAATATTTTTAATTATATTGGAATTCTAGTGATTATCTAGCACAAAAAATTACTAGAAAAATACTAGACGGTTAGTTTTACTCTATAAAAGGGAATATCTAGTAAATTAAATGAAAATCACGTAAATTTTATTACCAGAATTCTAGTAAAAATAAAAATTACTTAAATTCCAGTTGCATTTTAAAGCAGCGATTTATTTTTTAATGTGGTTACTTGAAATCTAGTAAAATTTTAGTTAAATTAAATTAAATACAAGATAATTCCTGTTAGCAAGTGCAAGGAATTTCTAGTAAATTAAACAGATTCTAGTAATATTCTGGTTAATTTTAAACTTCTATTAGAATTTACTAGAATTCTAGTAAATTTAGACTTTCGCTCGCATAATAATTTCAATTTCGTCGTCATAGTCAGTAACGTTGAATTTCTTGTTGTGGTATAGTGAAATGAAGAACAGGTGAAAATATAGAAGTTTAAGTATATAAAGTGTGAGTGCTAATATAAAATAAGTATAGTGAAATATTACACATAATTATTGATGAGATACATCAAGCAAATGCGGATTTATATACATGTAGTTTGGATATTTTATGCAATAGCTACTGTCGTACATATTTTAACATTTGGTCGGCGGGAGATTTTGCATTAAATTTGGCCTCCGCGAAGGAACTCATCCAAAATTTTCCCAATGTGAAGGATTTTGACGGTGAATGTGTAAGTTTTGACAAATATATATATTATATATTTCAAATTAATTTTGAAGTCGGTTTCTTGTAGAAACACGGGAATGAAATAAAGAACAATTTTACATATGTATATGTATATATGTAAATATTTATTCGCTCATTGCATGCAAAAAACGATAAGTTAAAATCGTTATTTTCGGGAGAAGGTTTGGAAATTTTGAAGGGGATTCCTTGTAGAAACGTTTCCTTAAAGTTAAATATCCTGTGCAGGATTATATGAAGAAAAATATCAAAACACCAGACATCGAGTAAAACTACACTTAAAGCGACTGCTGCTTTGTCGGATAATCAATTTGTATTAACCTACCTCTCCGGCGAGTGCATTAGGGCTAAGGTACTTAATGATTTATTGATATGATTCTAATTATTATATGCTTTTTAATAGTCTTGTTACGTTTAAAAATTTTAACGTTGGCTTTCTTATAGAATATTTAACTAAATTAAATTAAACCATGTAGATTATATTGATTATTTTTTTCCCGGCCACGGAGCCGGCGAACAGGTCTAACAAGGCATTTCAGTAAAAAAACTAACTAAATCGAAAAAGAATTCCAGTCAAAATATTTTGACTTGAATGACTTTTCTAGCATTTTGATTCAACTTCCTTCTAAAAAGGCATTTCGTCTAAAACTATTTTCACTGAGTTGCCTTTTAATTTTTGACTGAAATGTTTTTGACTAGAATTCCCGGAGCCAACCATTTTAATATAAAATTACGTTATGTTAAATATGAACGTTATAATAAAAAATACTTAGTACGTAACTTTCATTATCTATCAACTATAATGAACATAGAATTACATTTGAATTTTAAACCTTGTACATTATCGAACTCTATTAATAGTACTCTACAAAACTAATAATACTCTATAAAATATAGATATCAATATACATACAGAGTACGACAATTTACAAGTTATAAAATTCAAATGTACTTTTATGTTCGTTAGTTGACAGGTAACGAAAGTAACGTACTTAGTATTTTTTATTGTAACGTCGCTATTTAACATAACGTAATTTTATAATAAAATTGATACCCTGATGATCACCCGAAAAGTCCAAAATTGAAAAAATGATGAATAAAATCTACATAGTTTAATGTAAGAAAGTCAACGTTGAAATTTTGATATAATATAGTTCATATTATTACTCTTGTTATTAAACCAAAACTTTTAATTTTTGCAGGCAGATGAATCAATAAAACGGCTGTCGCAGTGCTATCTGGTATGTTTGTCGGAGAATGGTTTGAGCCAGGAAGAAATCTTCCACATACTAATAGATGCACAATCAATTTCGTTGGGCTACAAAACTTTTTATGCACCTTCGACAAACTCTTTAAAATTTTTTATGGTTTTGTATTGAAATTTCCCAAAATTGTTTATACTTCTTTAATTTAATTTCATGGAAGTTTTTTTCTTTTCAATTAAAGATGTGATTCCGACGCCTCGTGTGTCGAAATTATTCTAAATTGTGTGTGAAATATTCAGAACAACTACGAGTATTTTAAAGCTTTGTTATTTATGTATTTGTTGAAATAAAAAATATTTAATTAAAATAAAATCAAAAAACGTTTTTTTTATTATTTGAAATTTATTTAAACGGCAATCTAGTATAATCAAGGGATAATCTAGTAAAAAATGATGACGTAGAATTAACTGGAATTCTGCTAAAGAATATAGTTTTTTTCGGTTATTTTACTAGAACTTTAGTAGAATAAATGCAACTAATAGTTTTGCAAGAAAATCTATAGTATTCGATTTTACTTCAAATCTATTTAAAAAATTGTATTTCTCATAATTTCATCAGAAGTCCAGTCGAAAAAACTCATAGTATTAGTTGTTTTCCAATCGACCAACCGCAAGCACCCGCAAGCAAACCGCTAGTAGAAAGGTTTTAGTCCTTGCTATGATCGATTGGAACGATTAAAATGGATGATGTGAGTAAAAATACCCTATAAATCGTATATGTTTTGCAATTGCTGTCAAAACTTTGGTGCGGCGAACAATTAAAAATAAAAATGAAAGACAATGAGAAGACAAAAAAAAATTGGACATTCGCCGAAACTAAGCCTTTAATTCATATTTATGGAAACAGGCAGGAATATTACACACAATAGTTAACGTAAAACGTACAACAGAAACGGACACAAGAGTTTAATTTCTCAAATATCCAGTAATATTAAATATTTACTTTCAATTAAATTTTTTTTAACAACGACGTTTTAACGTATTGAAAAATGCGATAGAAAATTTTTTATTTTTGACACAACAAAAATAAATATTTTTGACATAAGAAACCTGTTTATCAAGCGATTCTACACTCCACTGTCTAGCGGCGAAATTATGCGTAACTGCTTCTAACTGCTCGTGAAAAATAACAAGAGCAGTTACGAGTAGTTCCTTGAGCGAAGACAAAAACCTTTCTACTAGCGGTTTGCTAGCGGGTGCTTGCGCGTTGGTCGATTGGAAAACAACTATTGTTTACTTGATTTCCAGTACTACATATTTGTATTTTAAGTAAAATTACCAGATTTTACTACAACTAGAAATCTAGTATTATTAATTTTACTTGATTCAACTAGATCGTCTAGTATGCTCACATCTAGTGAATTTTTATTTACCGTGTAGGTTAAGGTAAGCTTACATAGTATTGTTACATCCCTTGTTTTTTTTTTTTACATATTATTACTATACATATTATTATATTACATGTACGTAGTCTTACTTAATTCTAAATTTCATTTTCTTTATCTTTATTATTTTCTTTTTCAGGATGGTTAGCTTATGTAATCTTATAAAAATATAATTCAATTATAATTTTATATAGATCCAAACTAATCTTTTTTATTTTATTTTTATTGTTCAACGTCAAGGAACGAACTGTACAATTTTATAACTTCTCTCGCCTGACAATGGTTTAATTACTCTTCCCGATCGTGTAGTTATTACTTCTGTATTACGGTCTCCTAGTTCAGTACCTGAATTATTTCGTTGACTTCTTCGAGATTCACAGTCATTATTTTCTGTCGTTATTCGGGTTGATTTACTTCTTTTTGAGTCATCCAAAGTGTTCGGGGTGATCTCCGTTTTAGGTTTGATGTGAGCTATAGTATTAGCCAAATGATTTTTGTTTCTACGGAATATTCGCTCATCGTCTGTTTTCACTATATCAGCAACCGTGGTGCATCTGGTTTACCTATAACTGTACCTGACGTCCACTCTCTATGTCCTGTTTGTATTCTGATTCTGTCATTGATTTTTAAATCCGGAGCTTCTTTAGTCCCTTTGTCGGCATAGATTTTTTGTTTCTGTCTTATTCGTTGTAAATTTTCTGTGACATTTTTAATTGATCTTAGCTTAAGAAGATCATTTGTGATCGGTAGATTCGTTCGAGTCATTCTGTTTAGCAATCTCTGATTCGGTGATTCTATTTCTCAGATTTTGCAATGCTTTATAAATGTCTGTCTTGTCTTTGGAACATTTTCTTAGTAGTGACCTAACGGTTTGAACGGCTCGTTCCGCCAAACCATTAGCCCTTGGAAAATGTGGACTAGATGTTTCCTGAACAAATTCCCAATTCCCTGCGAAATTTTTAAACTCACGTGATGAGAATTGAGGGCCGATATCGCTCTCTAGCACTTCTGGCGTTCCGTGTATAGCGAACGATTTCTTCAGAATTTTTATTACTTTCGCGGACGTGCTAGTTTGTAATTTTTCGAAGTCCACATACCCTGAGTAGCTATCCACTATTACCAGATGTTCTTGTGATTCGAATGTAAATATGTCGGTTGGTACTCTTTGCCACGGATATTCTGGAATTTCCTTGTTCAAGATTGGTTCTTTTATATTTTTCCTTTGTGTGTTGTTGACATATTGAGCATTTCTATACGAAGTCAATCACATCCTTGGATAATTTTTTCTTAAAGAATAATTGTCTTATCCGTTTCAGTGTGCTCATAATGCCCAAGTGACCAGTGTGTGCTGTGTTTAGTATTTTTTTCAATTTGTGTTTTTTTCACTACTATTTTGTCACCTTTAAAGATAATTCCCTCGTATACCGCCAGTTCCTCCTTGAAATTAATAAAATGCCTAATACTTTGCGAGATGTCCCTTCCCTTATCAGGCCACCCATTTATGATATATGAGACAACCTGACTGAGATCTTTGTCCATTTTGACATCTTCTGTCAATTTAAATTGCGTTTCTGGTGACATAGGCAGGATTATTTGTATTTGTAACTCTTCCTCCTCCGTATTGTCAAGTTCCGTGATGCAATCTCTGCTTAATGTATCCGCGATTGGTATCTCAGTACCTTTAGCGTGTACTACGTTAGGTGCATATTGCAGCACATCGAATATTATTCTACTTAATCTAGCTGGAGCATGCTCGATTGTTCTTTTAAAAATTGTTTCTAAAGGCTTATGGTCTGTCTCTATTTCCAGGCGTTTACCGTATATGTACTCGTGGAACTTATTACAAGCAAACTTTATGGCTGTCGCTTCTTTCTCGATCTGCGGATAGTTTTGTTGCGCTTGGGTTAGAGCTTTTGTTGCATATGCTATAGATTGGTCATTTTGCATTAATACCGCACCCATCGCTTTTTGACTTGCGTTCACTGACAATTTAACGTCTGGCATTGACATCATAATATCTCAAGACTGGAGCTGAAGCTAAAGGTTGTTTTAATTTGTCGAATGCTTGCTGTTATTCATAATCCCATACAAAGCTAACTTTCTTTTTCACTAATTCCCTGAGTGGCGAAGTAATTTCAGAACAATTGGGGATAAATTTAGCTACATATACGTAACCATTCCCATAAACCTTTATAGTTGCTTCGTATTTTTGGGTGTCTCGATTTTTCCGATGACCTCAATCTTGACATCACCTGGTGTTAACCCTTCAGATGATAAAATATGCCTTAGGAATTAAGTTTTTATTTATTGAACAAGCATTTGTCCCTATTTAGCTTCAAGCCAGCAGATGTGAGTTTTTTAATCACCTCTTTTATATAAGAATGTCGTCCATCGAACGTTCTACATTCTCGAAACTATCTAACGTTTGTGACATTATTTGTTGGAACACGTCAGGAGCCGACGCTAACCCAAACGGTAATCTCAGCCAGGTGTAACGACCCCATATGGTGTCGAAAACGCCAGATATTTCTGCGTTACCCTGCGTACCCCACATCTGACACCATATAAGATTACAACCATTCGTGTCGGGTGTTAAGATATAACTTTATTGGTATTCACATGTATCTAACAGTTGTATATAGGTTAAGGTGGATTAACATTACTAGGTTAAGGTAAGCTTACATAGTATCGTTACGAGTCTCTTATATATATATATATATATAGGTTTTGCAGGTCAAATTCACTCTTTTGCAAAGATATTCAATTTTTTGTAGTTCATTCACAATTTCTTCCAAAGGAAATTCGTGTTTTTTAAAAGTAACTTCATTTAATTTTAAAATAAATTCAAATAATTTAAAGAAATTCAAGTTTTGATGTTTCAAGTTTGTAAATTTTTACCATTCAAAATCAATTTTGATCAATTTTAGAACTGAGATCCAATTATGTAATATTCGGACTATTGAAATTTGGCTTAGGAGCTCAATGCAGAGTACATATTAAATAGGCAAAAATCCTGAACTCCGGGAACAATACAGCCAAAAGTTTTAGGTTACTGCTTCCTTCGGTGAATTTATTTTTTTAAACAGGTTTATACATACGTAGTAATTAGCTTTTGGATATATTGATTTGTAGATTTGTTCCAAACTCAAAACTAAAGGTTATATAAAACTCCGATGAAACTAAATCACTTTGGCCGTTAACTTTGACTACAATTAAATGTTCTTTTCATTTAAATCGAGTGACATCTCATGCTAACCGAATAATTTTTAATTTTTAAAAAAAAAAAATTTTGTTAAAACCGTCGCCAACGAAATTTTTTTGAAATCCTGATTTCAGATAAACCGTTCTCGAGTTATCATGTCCACTGCAAGTATGATGCCTAAAAAAAAGCGCTCCTGGAATTCAGCTGTAATTCCGCTATTTTCAAATATTTTTCTTTTAAAAAAATTTAACAAGTATACCCCAAAACTTCTGCATCGATGTTGTTAACAGTTTTTAAATAAATATTTATTAAGCTGTCGAAAACCATTCGAGAAAATGTTGTCATTTTGGCCGCTACAACTGTAAATAATCCAATAATATCCACCAACTCCGTTTCACAACCCATGTTATTTTAGGATGTGTTGAATCAGTCAGATGTGATATTTTCTGTGAAAAATGAAGCCCTCCTGAAAATGCTTCAATTCGACCAACTACAATTATCGATAATAGAGTGATTGAGCAAACAGCGGTGGATTTGTATGTTGTATTGAGCAACGATGGCACCCACAAATGCATTTGTACTGCTTTAATAAGCACGTCCAACAATAACAACCAAATAAGTGATGCAGTAAAAGTGGTAAAACATCTTGAACGTATTATATCAGACGAAAAACTATAGTTCGTATAAAACTAATGGCATGTTTTCTCTAATTGGGCCAACCCTTCGGTGTTTATTAGGTAGAAATAAAAACAGTTGAAAAAATATTGCTTATGTAATGCATATTGCATTACATGTAGGTACAGTGCAAGGCTGTATTACAAAATGATACAAAGCTTGCATTAAAAATTTGTTTGATACAATTTGCATTGATTTGTAATACAGCAATTAGATTAAATTTTAGTGCAACAGTCCATTAGAATATAAAGGAAATAGTAGGGGAACCGTCAATCAACTGCATTAAAATTTATCAAAGATTGCATTAATAAAATATTTTAGAAGTATTAAATTTTAAAGCAAGTTGCATTAAAAGCTCCGTAATTTTAGCGATTTTTTTTTTTGTTTTTCCGGGGTTATTCTTTGCTTTTGGTGCCTTGAGGTTGAGGGTCCAAATCTCAGAGAGATAATAACTTATAAATTAAGAACTGAAAAGTTTACGTTAAAACATAATAAATATTTTCGAATCCGGAAAACTAAATTACTAAATATTTATTATTCTGCTTATATGTCATGTAGTCGGTTTGATTTAGTGAATTTTATACCAGTAATGAAAAACTCGTGCATGATCTTATTATTCATATATACATTTAAGTCCGTTTGTTTTAGCGAATTTAATGTTGGTATAATTTTTAAATTTGAGCAGGTTGCTTTAAAATGTTTAATAGTTGTATTAAAAATATTTTTTAATGCAAATACTGCTTTAGAAATCCTCATAATTGCATTAAAATTCATTTTAACGCAATCATACTTTAGAATTTAATAATAACTTGCATTACATAAGCCGTAATGCAAGGCTTGCATTAAAAATTAAAGTTATTTTTTCAACTGCGTAAGATGTTTATAAACGATCGTGTCATGATTGTAGTTCCAAAAATGTGTAGGCCAGACACGGCGTTCCTTCGTAACACGATATAAAGAACATAGTTCAGTTAATAAAACTCAAACTTTTCTCTGCATTTACGTGAAAAGTGCCGTACGTTCACTACAGTTTGAAAATAAAGGCCAGAGAATGAACGTGCTAGAGTTGTTGTAAATTAATAGACTGAAGATACCCTTAAATAATGTGATTTTTACTTTTTATTAATTTTTTTGTTGAATGTTAATTAATTCATGTAATATCTAATATGCTACCGGTGGTTAGACCATTTTAATTGTGTTTCGATTAACACGAGAAGTATATTAGTATTTACGAACAGTAATTCAACGAAACCGACTAATAGACATAATTCTATTTATTTAATTAAATGATTTTTAATATGTTTCGAAGATTGTAAGAGAATTCAATCCAGTTTCGAACTGATGAGCTTATGATTATGAAAAAATCAATCTTCTCATCAGGCCGCGGCGACTGGACTGATTATACCACAATACACAATGTGCTGTGATTTAAGTACTAGCGAATCGTACTAATACAGATGAATTCTCTTACAATTTTTTCTTCCCAATATTCACACTGCTCTGTGTGTAAGCTAATTTTTTACTTTTTATTAATTTTTTTGTTGAATGTTAATTAATTCTGTGATTTTATTGAATGACCAAATGAACTTATTTGTGCCCCCAATAATTCAGCCGAATGAGGTAATTTTATTGTGTTGTTTGTACTTGTTATTCTTAGCGTTTGATGTTCAAACCCAGAAAAAGTTGACTGATTGTGCGAATTTCCTATTTTGTATTACTAATTTATTTAACTATGTTATAATTTAGTTTTATTTAGTCTATATAGACAAAAGCTCTTATAACCTCCATTTTTTATATAAAAATAAATTTAAAATAAAAGTTTGTGAAAATAACTAAAAATTAAATCTTATTATCACAAAATGTCCTGTCCACTGTAATTAACTTGGAGAATTTTGCTTGAGGATCGAAAGTAACTGTAAGTTCAATCTTCAATGTGACTTCGTGAAAGCATTTGACAAATTTCATCATGGTTTAATGATTGACAAATTTAATTAATAAGCTTTGATTGCAAATTTGTTCCACAGTAATTAGATTTTGGATCAACACTGATCAAAGTTTGTATACATATTGAGAATAATTTATTCGACAATTAAATAGTCGTCTCCTAAGGCATTTCAACAGCCATTTAGGTTCCCTGTTATTCCTTTTACAAATATGATATTAGTAATGGTTTTAAATTCGGTGAGTTTTGATACGTCTTACAGGTGATCTTAAGATTTATCAGAAAATCAACTAACCTGTGAAATTTGTGGTAGGTTATGCAAGAGGATATTGATCGATTTGTAAATTGGATGGTTCCAATAAAAGAGTTACACTCTTTGACTTTTGAAAAAATGTTTTAATTAAATTTTTCTAGGAGTGCATTCAAGAACCAAATTCAATATTTTCTCGAAAAGATGTTATCGCATCATCTTCCTATATTTGTGTTCTTCTATCCTTTTCTATTTGTGAAACTCCTATACACTTAACAACGGTGTTTACTATGTGATTCATGTTTTGGTATTAAACAAATTCTTCAGAAAACGGCAAGTGTTAAAATAGGTTGTGGCGGATGATTTAAATGTTCACAACGACAAGTGGCTTCTATATCTTCTTCCGTCATACTCTCCGATGAAGGAGTCAGAAATAGTCTTAGGATTAAGTAAATGTAAAAGCAGCTCATAGTTTATCCTATAAACGAGAATATCACCTTCGAGAGTTTGAAAGGCGTACTTGTTAAGCTTTCTATCCGATCAATTTAACCGCGTCACATGGCAATTAGAAAGCTTGTAATAGCGACGGTCTCTATGACCAAAAATTTAATATAACGAAGGAGAAAAAGAGAAAAAGTGATTTTTGGTCGATCCATTTGCGATAATATTCCCCATAATCATTCCAAAAATTGTTGGCAGTCTGTATCTAATTAAACCCCTATCAATGTGTTCTGTTTCACTCAAGGATTTTTTCCTTCTATCTGGATAATAGCCAGTGTGCACCTCTTCGAAAATGGTAGCAAATCAAACCAGTCAAATTATTCCTTTGATTATTGTTGACTTTTTGCTCTCCAAAAATAAGGGATGAACAGTTGCACATACATAGTTGCACATACATATTTAGGCACGTCGTCATACATACCATGAAAATATTTTTAGGTCAATTTTAATTCTTCACAATTTCGTTTTTTCATTGTGTCGTACATTAATGTACTCAAGTCAATTAAATAAATAAAATAAATGAATTAATTAATTTACCCAAAGTAAGCATGGTAAGAATGGGTTATAAAAAAATTTAATTTGAGACAAACCCGCACCAAATTTGGTGTATGCTTTTCATAAAATTTTACAAGTTTCGTAAAAATGATTTCAGTTATCAAAATATAAATTCCATCAAAGTATTTTATTTAATTTTAACCAATTTCAATCAAATATTTTAGTGACCACAGGCATTAAAGCTGTCAACTCAATTCCGTTTTCTATTAAATAAAATAAAAAGAAAACCTTTGGTTGTATAGTTAAACTTATTCAAAAATCAAAATTTATTAGCCATAAAGTTGTAATATTTCTTCAGCTACCATGCAACGTATAAGCCTGTTGTAAGGTGACATCGCATTTTAATTAATCAAATATACCTGAAAATAACGAAAATAATACAACCCACCGCACCATTTCGATATTAAGCATAAAAAGTTATGGCTTGCTTTGTTGCACCATATCACGTCAATTCTGTCGGTATCTCTATAGTTACCTATGTAGAAATAATTAAAATCGTTAAATATTTGTTTTATGGCATCTTCTTCGTCTTGTTTTAATAAGAAATAAAAAAAAAAGAAATCAATTGATTTGTCTATTTTTAATTAAATGTTTTTGTTTTATATCATTTAACTTTTTTCTTAATCTATTGTGATCAATAATGATGGCCATTAATTAAACGTTAGTTTTGAGAACAAAAGCGCTTTGACGTTTATTATTAATTATAAATATATACTTGTTAGTGGTTTGGCAAATTATAAATGGCCGCACACACTAAATTGTCCAAAAGTTATAATATACAATTATCATACAAAAAAGGTGAGAAAATCCGCTACGTACCGTACCAATTTATATATAGATATTGACTGTCAAATTAATTACACTTCATTCATTAAAATTTTAAAACTGTTTACACAACGAAATAAGAAACAAATAAAAATAATTTTTGTATCCCAAAAGGAAAAAAAAAAACAATCCAATATACTGCACCGCATCATCTTAAACAAACCAAAAAGTTAAAGTCGTTATCAAACGTAATTTGAGGTCCAAAAAAAAAAAGACAAAAACGTTGAAGGTATCAATTTCATAAATTTTATTTTTGGTACCTAAATTATTTCTATTTTTCCAAAATATCATTTTTATTTTATATACGTTTTGTCTTAAACTTGATGATGACAATTATAAGATATTTTGTTGCCTTTTTGTTGTGTGTGTGTTTGTGTTTGTTTAAGACTTACAGAACAACAACAAACAAAAATAAGAAATTCGACGAGAAAGAATAAGAAAACCATAATATAAATATCTTATTAAATCAAAAGGCCGACATAAGAGGAAGACATAAATTATCTAGTTTAAAAGTAATTTTTTTTTGGTTATTTTGTGGTACGCGTATCTAAGATATGTGTTGACAATATTTTTGTTTGATTTTTAATTTGATTCCAAAACTATTTGAGACAATACGCTATAAATAACGAATTGGAATTGATCTTATACAATATGGATGTAAAAGTGTACTGGATAGATCATTTTTAACCGTTGTTTTACATTTCAGATTTTAATAATAGTTAAAAGATAACCGGAGTGGGTTATTCAATGTTTTGTATTATGTCTATGGCTTAATGTGCAGACAAATCCCTTTTTCTGTGCCGCTTGAACCAACTAAGCTTTTTTTTTAGTAAGTGTTACCTACCTTTGGGCTCTCTTTTTACCAAATTAAAAATTGTTTTGTCGTCATTCATTTATGCAATACTTAATTTTCATCTCCTGCACTGAAAGGAATGATTGCTCATATTGATTACAATAGGTATGAAATTGAGCAAAAAAGCTGCTTAAATATGCACTAAGCAAAGTTTGTCTCATTTAGAGAATAATTTTAAAAAAACCTTGATAATTCATGGTTTACAAAAATGCTAAAATTGAGAAGTAAATGTATAATCAAAGTAAAGTACGATTCTTCATTTAAATCTAATACTTTTAATATCAAAACTTTGTAGTTTATAAATTGTAAATGTGTTCAAAAAAGTAATCTTAATTAATGAAAGTCTAGCTTGTTTTTAAGAATAAAAAAATTAATTTAGGAATAATATGTTTGCAAATCATCAATAGTTTTTAATACGTTTGCTCAAAATATGAATAATTTTGAAATAATTGAGACTAAAGTGATCAGATTATATTTTTTTTCTGCTTGATTGATGAAAAATTATATTCATGTTGATGTTAATATTCATAAATGATAAGAAAATTCTCTTGATAAGAAATCATTTGAGAACAACTTTCATGTCATTTGAGCTTACTGTACATGACTTGAGACTAAAATTCACAAAATTTGAGCGAGTGTGAGACGAAAAGCAGTAATATTAAGAAAAGTTTCCTCAAGTTGAGACTAAAAATCATAAAAATTTGACAGGATAATGGTATCATTTGAGATGAAGGGCGATGTTATTGAAACTACTGTTCTCAATTTGACATGTTGGGTAAGGTTTGTTTTGAGAATACGGAAGATATTATTGAAACCAGTGTTAAACTCGCAAATCACCTTGTGGATTAATACCGTGCCACAATTCATAAACGAACGGCAATTCTTACCTCGATAACCAATTTGAGAAGATTGAAGTCGATTGCAATGGTAGAAAAAGGAGCAGTTAAATTATCCAATGACTGGGAGTAAAAAATCAATCACCAAATGGCTGACAAATTTTATTTATTATAAGATAAATTACGTATAATAAAATTGATGTTATCGCTTCCAAGGTTGATGATAAAGAGAATGATTATATTTTATTTTAGCTTTAAGAAGTAGTCTTACAATAGTTTTAAATTCATTTAATTCCCAATAGAGGGTTAAAGCTCATTAATAAGCTATTAATCCATAAACATGAAACGTACTAATTATTCTAATTGAGCTCCGCAAATTACTACTATCTTCATAAATGTTAATCAATTACAGAATTGTCAAATGACATTTGTTTACAAATACAATAATATGGTAAGAATTTTTTATAATTAAATTTTATATAAATTAATGGATTAATTATGTATTTCAGGTTACAAGATTTAAAATGAATAATGAAATGAATAAGTATAATTACTAAAAAGTTAACAAGATAAGTATTAAATATTTTATGATTAGAAATTAAAAGTTAATAAAAATGATAAATTTTACTGTATTTTAGGTGACAACAAATGGAAATTCAAGTTCAAGGATAAGTATTTAAAAATTGTTTTGTTGTGATTAATTTGAATGATGTTTGTTTGTGTTTTGCAGATGTGAATTCATTATTATCAGGAAGAGTTCTTCTGCGATGCGATGGATGACTTCAGCAATAATTATAATATGTTGTGTTGCAACAACCAGAATTATCAATTTGACATGTTGGTTGATTTTAGAATACAGTAGAAATTATTTGAGACTCCACTTCACATTTTGAGACTATGATTTCCATTCTCGTATTCTTGTAAAAGAAATATTGACGATTATTATACGGTTAGTAATTCTCCATTTCAGAATAAAATATTTCCATAGTGAGTGTTTAAATGTTAATAAAAATAAATAAAATACTTGATTTAATTAATTTTTTTACTATTTATTTATTAAAATAAAATAAATTATTTATTATTATAATCAAACATAACGTGATGTTCTTTAAGATTTATCGACCTGGAAAAAAATTACTATATTATTATAAGTAAAAATGAAATATGAAAATATGCCCCTTCCTACCAGTCTAAACCCTTTGTCCGATTTAAAAAGGCTCCACTCGTTCAGAAAACTAGTAATTTTTAACGATGGCGAGCTTAATCTGTATAGTTCCTCTCGTCTTCCCACAAATGTTGACTGCCACTTCAACTCGACGGCTTCCCACGGTTCGTGAAAGCAACTTAGCCACTTCTTGTTCGCTAAATGCGTTTCACTTACCTTAACTTCACTTGTAAATTTTGATGACTCGTCTGCCAAATAAATTCATTTTAATTAATTTTCATAAATTTTAAAATTTTTTAATTAGGTATTCAATATTCACCTGATGATTTAGAACTTCGGCGTTTACGGCTGGTAAATATACCTCACTTTAGATAATTTTTTTGAGGTTAGATTTTTTTTTTCTTTTTTAAACCCCTAACGATATTAAAAACTATACTTCTTGACGAATTTTTTCGTGTGCCTAAAAATTTTTTTTCCCCAAAATTGAAATGAGCAGAGGAGAGGGAGTGGCCGATTTGAAAAAGAATTCCCCATATATAAATATAAAATATTTTTTTAACACACGTCTTCACTGATTGAATTCTTCAAACAAACTGAATGAAAACAAGAGATAAATGTAATTGATAGTAAGAATAGTATTCTCGTATTCCAACGATAGTAAGAATAGTATTCTCAAAAACATAAGATAATTCAGTTTCAAATTATTGATGTTATTCTCAATTTAAGGATAAGGCAAGAAAAACCTGCATGAATGTACGTATTTAGTTTCATATTGATATTAGTATACATCACTGGAGTATATAATGTATTTATATAATTTATTTAATTGGATATGTATCATCTTAAACTGAGACTACTACAGTCAAATATAGTAGTTGTAAACTGTTGATTAAATTAAAATTATGAATAATGCTAAGAAATGAAGAATTAAATTCTTGATGTGATTCTAGTTATGCATACCTATATGAACACGTTTCTTTATACAGATTAAGCAATGCTGAATAACAACTATGAAAACCATCTGTACTTATTTATAATTTAATGATTAATTGGCGCATATGTAAATATATGGAATATGTTGTTCCTAAATCACTATGCTATTATCTATTTCACTACAAGCGATATGAGTGCAGTTCCAAACAAAACATTTCAATGGCTTCCATTGCCGTTCTGCGGATTTCGATATTGAAACCATTAATGGAAATTGGCCAGTTGTAAATAATGAATCACATCAGTTTCAATAGGTGGTGAATCTCAATGTGACAATTATAGTATCTAAACATTCATTCCATTTATACCAGGACAGAGATTTTGTATAACATTTTTCCGATATTCGACAAAAATCGATTTTTCAACTTTACTTGTGAATTAGCTTATACAAAATGTATACATAGTAGCCCGGAAATATACGTAAATATAGTTGAGCATTCAATAATTGGTCGAATATCGAAAAAAAGTGATGTTACAAAATCCTAACGCTCAATTGCTCCTAAAACCTTCAATTCATTTCAGTAATCATACATCATACTACTTTTCAAATCAATCTGACAGTGGTTAATAAAGAGTAAAGTACTATTCACATCAAGCGCCTCGGCTTTGAGCTTCAAAAATAAAAATTCTTTATTTCATTTTTGAACCATGTAAATTTGTTTTATTTGATTGACAACGTTTAATTTTATATAAATAAATTCAATTTGTTAAAAAATAATTTATTTTTATGTGAAACTTTTAAAAAAATAAAAGTATATTGCAATGAAGTTATCTATAATGCAATGAAGTTATCTATTCTATAAAGCCAAGGCAATGCGTTCCACACTCGTCTGCGAAATTTTAAATTAGAACAAAGCGAGGTGCTTTGTCAACATAACCTACAAATCGTATTTTTTGCACAGTTGTTTCATACTTAGCAAATAATCTAGCTCATATGTACGTTACAAATTTAGTATATCTCAGTTCTTGCTATAATTCACATGTAAAATAGACCTAAATACAATTGTTTATAGCAACCGAATGTTCAAAGCCAACGCCACCGGTATGAAAGGGTCTTAGCTTCGCATTTGTGGTAACTAAATATTTCGAGGCGAGGCGCCTGGTATGAAATGTACTTAAATGCATATACGGTGCTGCAGTATGAGGTATATACGCTATTTGGAACTTTATAATTTATTAAGAAGGAAAATATTGTTACTGCGTCTAATTTAATTAACAAAAATTCTAAATGAACCCTTATACCCTATACAGTATCAACACAAAACCCGTCACTATAGACTCAAAGTTCTGGTCATTGTTTTGTTGAAGTAATAAATTGTCAAAGCGTATACTGAGAAACTTATGATTATTAAGGAAAACTAAATAAATTAGGCCAGAAATGCCATATTATTCATTTGTGGCTAAACTGAGGATGATTTAATCATAAAATAGAAATACGTTTTTAGGAAAACGTTCACAGTTGTGCTATGTAGCAATGCTGTAAACATGATTCGCCAAATATTGAATGTTGCATAATTTCTAAAATTCGTGACGTTTTCTTTAAATTATTAATTGTCAATAAAAATTTATTTGAGAATAAATGATTCAAACCAAAATTATATTAAAATGGCCAATCAAGAAAACCAATTTTCTCAATTTAATTTCAAATTTTTTACTTCAATCGTGCCTTAATGCTGCATAATTTTATAAAATTGATAAAATTATCATTTGAAGCATACAAGTCTCCAATTCAAATTGGTAATACTCTACTACGGCGTACTAGTCTTCAATTATGTATTTTTGCATCCTGTCAAATGGAGAATATAATAATCAATTTGTAAAAGCACGATTGTGTAGAAAAATTTGGATTTCGTCTTCATTTGTGCATACAGATCTTGATGTGATGCATTTTAGACTTGAAAATCGTTAAATTTTTGTTTTGTGCATTTGAATATTAGATATTCTTAATAATAGAATACGATTTCTCTCAGTGTGTCGTAATCAGAGGATACATTTGTTTGATAAAACACATATCTTTGTATGATTAGATCTAGACTTGTAAAATTATTCCTAAACTAAATATTCTGGATCTCTCTTTTGGATAGACTATTTAAAAACATCGGTTAGTTTAAACATTTACCACACAGATGAAAAAGTTGATCCTATTTAAAATACCAATTTTTCAACAGACAATAAAACAAATTTTTCAAAGATTTATTTTTAGTTTATCTTTTAAACAGACACGACAGATTCAATACTCTGAAATATGTCTATGAAATTCTTCAAATTATACATACTGTTAAAGTTAGCCGAAAGTTGCCAGCCGAAAGTGAAAAGTCGATAATGCAGATTGTGTTAGTCCAGCCGAAAGTAAAAAAAAATGGTAAAGGAGATTGTCTAATCCCAGCCGAAAGTTTCCAGCCGAAAGTAAAAAGTCGATAATGCAGATTATGATATAACATTCAAGCCGAAAATAAAAAATTTAGTAGTTATCAGCCGAAAGTAAATAGGATACATAGAAATCTATAAATATAAATTTTTGTAAATAAATTTACGTGTAAAACTCTGCTTCGTAGAAAATATAGAAAAATCAGAAGAATATACAAAATTGGAATAAAATCAGACTCTAGAGTACATATCTGAAGCAGAATCGTTTTTATGTGATTTGTCAATAGCTCTCGAATTAATAAATTCTGTTCAAGTTTCCCGTGGGAAACCTCGGAAAATTTGATTTTTAAAAAATTATTAGAAAATTTGTATAAAATCAGCCTCTAGAGTGTTATGTCTGGAGATGAATTGCATTGATGTAATTTATCAATAGCTATCGCAGGAAAAAAAAATTAGTACAAGTTTCCCGTGGGAAATCTCGGAAAATTCAAAAAGAAATGGATGAATAAAATCAGCCTCTAGAGTGTTATATCTGGAGATGAATTGGATTAATGTAACATGTCAATAGCTATCGCAGGAAAAAAATTCAGTTCATGTTTCCCGTGGGAAATCTCGGAAAATTCGATTTTCCAAAAATTATTAGAAAATTTGTATAAAATCAGCCTTTAAAGTGTTATGTCTGGAGATGAATTGCATTGATGTGATTTATCAATGGCTATCGCAGGAAAAAAAATCAGTACAAGTTTCCCGTGGGAAATCTCGAAAAAATCGTTTTTCCGATTTCGGAAAATTTTCTAATAATTTTTGGAAAATCGAATTTTCCGAAATTTCCCACGGGAAACTTGAACTGAATGTTTTTCCTGCGATAGCTATTGACAAGTCACATCAATGCAATTCATCTCCAGATATAACACTCTAGAGGCTGATTTTATTCATCCATTTCTTACTTTCGGCTGGAAACTTTTTTGAATTTTCCGAGATTTCCCACAGGAAACTTGTACTGATTGTTTTTCCATCGATAGCTATTGATAAATTACATCAATGCAATTCATCTCCAGACATAACACTTTAAAGGCTGATTTTATACAAATTTTCTAATAATTTTTGGAAAATCGAATTTTCCGAGATTTCCCACGGGAAACTTGAACTGAATTTTTTTTCTGCGATAGCTATTGACAATTCACATCAATCCACTCTATCTCCAGACATAACACTCTAGAGACTGATTTATTTTCGGCTGGAATGTCAATAACATAATCTGCATTATCGACTTTTCACTTTCGGCTGGAAACTTTCGGCTAACTTTAACAGGGTTAAAATTGGCAAATGGGATGTTATAATTGAAATTAGTTAGAGACTACATACATTCAACAACAATTGGACGATCATCCTCAGAATTATATGAGTTAATAGGATTAGTGATTGCAAAATTACCGAATTTTTTCATTACCGGTAACTCGGTAATGAAAAAATCCATTACCGGTTTACCGATAATTTACCGGTAATCTTGCACATTTTCTAAATTTATTCTGAAACGCACGCTACTGTTAAAAAAAGTTTAAAACTTGTAGAATCCAAAACATATTTTATTATTTTTAGTTTACACTAACTACTTAATAAACAACAGTCATAAAATAAAAATAAAATTAATTCATTTTATAAAGAAATGAAATAAAGAAATTAAATCAATTAATTTTTATTGTATGATCCTTTTGAAAATATGCGCTAGTTGCGATCTTATTTTTGTGGTGATGATCCCGGCAGCAGAGAAGGCACGTTCCGATTCTACGGACGTTGGGCGTACAGTCATAAGATTGTTGTATACAATCTTTAAATATATGTTTCGTCTTGCAAATAAACTATTTCTTTCTTTATAATGATTCCGATATCTTTTCTGTTTTCTTCTTATTATTATTTTCTAGAATACGAGTTTTTTTTAAAATTTCTAATTGAAGTTTTTCTTTCAAAGATATATTGAACCCAGCATTTAATGTTGGAAGTGGTGATGAAGCTGAAGGTACATAGACTTCTAAAACTTCTTCTACACCGACAGCGTTCGCATGATCATCCTAATCACTGACAATATTTTCATTTTGGTTGTTAGAAAGACGTTCAATTACTCAATAATTGTTTTAGTTATGGCAGTTTTACTGGATTTATTAAATATTCCATAATCATAAACTTTACTGTTATTACTATTCAAGTTGTTCGGGTCATGAAGAAAGTGTAGAACATCCGACAAAATATTTCGCCTTTCCTTTATTCGTAATATTAATTCGTCCTTAAGTTCGTTACTTACTAAGGTGTTTTTCTGTGTTAGTTCATTTAACATAAATTCTAATGTTATATCAGCTGTACAAAGATTCACGTCTTCGCGACGCAAGGCTTCTCCAGCAACTTTTAAAGGCTACAAGGCTGATATTACTTTTGATAACAAGCCAATATCGTTTTCGTCGAATATGATATTAGACTTTTTCGTATAGCATTTCTAACTTCATAAAAACGCTCCAACATTGCAAGTAGGCTACTCCAACGGGTTCGAGTATATATAATTAATGAAAGCTCCTTACATAATTCTCCTTGTATATTTTTCTGGAGTATTTTATCATTTTTCGTCGGTGATAGGCGAAATATTTTAACGATTTTTCGAATCTTTTCTATCAGCGGACCTGTAGTTGCATGTCTAATAACCGGCGGATCAATGTTTGTTTCAGATAATAACTCTAAACCACCAACATCATCATCTTCCTCGTCGTTTGAAAAATATTCTGGTTCTGGACTAGTTGATTTTTCCTGTTCGCTGACGTTTTCTGATGAATAATAATAATCTTTATCATAAAGAACCTTGATAATTGTCAATTGAACTTTCACTTTCTTCATTACCGATGCTCCATCTGTCGTAATTGAAACGACGTTGTCCAACGAAAGACCGAATGTTTTAATTTTTTCCTCTAAAGGGGTAATACATTTATCAGCTGGCATTGATCCGTGAACTCTAGCAAGACCGAGATTCCAAAATTTGTCAAATGCATATACATTTACGTTCATATAACGACGATTTTTTACAGATGTCCACTGTTATGATTTTTTGGCGTATTTTCTCTGCATATTCATACACAATTTTTCGAATCGTATTTGGAAACTTTGGAATATTAGTGTAACCCTTAGCACTTAATAGTATTCTTAAATCATAAGATGTACAAAACTTAACAAATGGTAAATCATCTTTGGCTGTTAATCGTGCAACAACTGCACCAAACGAATCATCTACGGATTTTTTGAAGTATTTTGAAACTGCCGATGAATTATTCAAATTTGAAGATGTGTTTATGTTCAATGTTGTAGTTGTAATTTTATTTAGTTCATCTGCTCATCTCTTTTTAAATGGTTAATTTTGTGCTGGGTTCGAAGGTGTGCATGCATACCACTCGTACTGCCGCCCGAAGTTTTAATTGTTTTTGAACACTTCTTGCATTGACCTGCATTTCCATTTTGTACTCGTATAAAATGATTCCATTGAGAATTTTTATCCATGGTTGAAATTTTTTTTTTAATTTTTCTATGAAATACGCAAAATTTTATTTATTTTATTAACTCTTACCTCTTCGACTTATTTTGAGAAGCTTGTTTATGAAATGATCTATTTAAAAAAAAAATGATTTGCACATAGAATAAATATCAAGGTTTGATCTTTACTACAGAACAATTTAGGAGCAAGTCAGCAATGAAACTAAATCAAATCCGAAATACAACAGACACAATAATAACAGAGAAATTAACTGTTTAAGTAAAAAAAAAAGTGGACAAACACATTTCTCTTTTCTTCTATTTAGTTAATGGATGTATGGGTGTAGTCTCGTATTGGATGGATGACTGTAGTGATAAGTGGATGAATGAGAATGGATGACGATAGTTTCTTGAGTTTTTATAATAATTTTTTACCGAATTTACCGGTAATTATCGAAATAATTACCGGTAATAAAACTATGCAATTTGAGTTGATTTACCGGTAAACCGGTTTACCGGTATTGCAATCCCTAAATGTGATCTTTAAAATCGTTAAAGTATATTAGCTTTCTTGAGGTATTAGCAACATTTTGTTGCGATATTTCAAAACGCGATATGGTACAAAATGCGATATTTCAAAACGCGATATTTCAAAACGCAATATGGCACAAAACGCGATATTTTAAAATTATTAATCTCACATTTAAAATTTTTCTTCACCTTTATGATGAAATTGAACATGTTACGATAAGCGTTTTAAAATATCGCGTTTTGAACTATCGCATTTTCTACTATATCGCGCTTTGTCCCATATCGCGTTTTGTACCTTATCGCGTTTCGAAATATCGCGGTTCAAATGGGACCCCTGTTAAATATTAGTTAAATATTCCTGTCCCTTTATGTTACAAAATAAAATAATTTCATAATTAACTCTTCTAATGAGAAGGTTCAAAAAAGCTTTTAGAATGGGTTACTAACTCTGTTCTTGGCCATACAGTTTCCTGAGAACTGGTGTTGCTGAACAAATTTAAATAAACTGTAATAATGGAATATGTGAATTACTTAATAATTAACACGAATACCAACAGCTTCTACAACTTTGTAATCGCTAAAAGCGGCGAATGAAAAATATTTTTTTTTATTAAAATTGCTACGCCACCACCTAAGGAATTTACGCGATCCAGTCTATAACAGTAGTAGTTTTGATGGTTGAAAACATCTTGTTTTATGGTTTCATTAACATAAGTAATATCAATTGAATTGTCGAAACAAAACACGTAGCAATATTATTTAAAACAAGTTTGGGAAGCCATGAATTTCATTTTTTAAATTTCGCGGACCCCAGTCTGAAAAGGTTTGAGAAGTACTGCGATAAGGTACAATAAAGTTTAATTATACATTGAAAGAATTGTTATATTTTAACATTTGTGTGGTACTATGTGCCTTAAATATTAAATTTGTTGGTAAATTATTAGTTTTGTTGTCAAAACTTTTATTGTGACGCATAAAAATAATTTGTTGTGTTCCTTTGCAACAATTGCAACAAAGTATAAATGTTGCGAATTTATTAGATTTTGTTGGTGCTTCATCGCAATTTTTGTACCTCAAATATTAATTGTTTGGGTGCCAGTGTATTGTCAGCCTCTTCTATCTATAGTCGAAAGTATAACAAGATTCCAAATTTCGCAGCAAAACTTTTTTCATTTAAAGCAATATTCCAAAAGTACTAAGTTTTAGTGTCTCCTTAATGAAAGTATAATCATTTTTACGTATTATCTTAAGGAAACGTTAAAAACACCATCAATTAATCCTTGCAATTTTAATTCAAAAGAATAAAATTAACTTTTTAGTTTAATGCTAATTATCATGTAATTCTATGATATTTTATAAGCTAAATTTAAATGAATGCCACTGCCAATTGTGGTACGCAATTTAGTTCAAAATTTTAGTTGTGAGAACTACAACCACAATCCACCAATAACCACATCTTTATTAAGTTTAAAAAATATACCTTCAGTTTTTATGCTTAGAAACATAGTATAAACCAAACACCATTTTCTCATGCAGGTTAGATCAGAGTTCATAGACTGGATGTTATTGCTTTGTAACTGCTCATTGTACAGGAACACTAGATCATCGGCAAAAGATATTAACCTTGAAGAAAAATTTAAATGAAAAATTGAGTTTAGGTAGATCGAAAAACGTATGGGGTCTAGCACAAAACTTTGAGGAACACCATTATTGATAATTTTTCATTCACTAAAAAATCACCAATTTTAACTTCTTGAGATCTATCAGATATATAAGATCGAAACCTTTCACAAAGTGACACCTCGAAAGCCAGCATGAAGCGGTTTTTAAAATAATACTTCATGGTTAACCATATCAAAGGCTTTAGTTAAATCCACAAAAATATATGCAACTGATTTTTTTCTTATCAAGACATTCATACAGAAAATTGGTGAATTCTAACAAAACCCCTTCAGTACTTTTAGATTTTCTAAACCTAAACTGCATATGCACACACCACGTCATGTTTAACAACACTTTTTATCACTTCGAATCGCCATTTTAAATTAAAAGCATTCAAACTTCGAGCTTACTTTCTAGATAACTTATTCTTCAACTTATAATTTTATTAAGTATTGTAGGTGTAATCCAAGACTTAATAATATACAATTTTAACCTATAGTCAAAAAAACTCAAAAGCTTCATACATATTTATTTGTGAATAAACGACCGACCAACTTTCATTAGACAGATCATTTGTTAAATTTGAATAATAAATTAAAGGTCGACGACTCGGCAAAAATACAACATACATATATCATGCAATGTTCAGTTATATTATGATTATGAACATTCGCAGAATAATTGGACTTAAAGTTTACGAGCATCTAAAAAATAAATTATTGACATGTTGAGGAATTCTTTGAAACCCGAATTGGTGTATTAAATAACGATTTTAATCCATGTGAAGCCATCATAAATAATCTGAAAGAACATTACTAAATTCATCAAAAAAGACAGAAAAAGAAACAGAATCAAACTTAAAGTTAAGAAGTAGAACTTCAGCACATCAAAATAGGAGACGCTAGTGTTCTGAATGCTATCATCAAAATATATCATACACCCGCTCTATAAGTAGAATTACACTTACCAAAAATATTGTAGGTATTCAGTTAAAAATTTGCAATCCAAAACTCCGACAGTAAAACGATTTGTATAGTCTTACCAATTGCAGCAATATTGGCTAGAAATAAATGAAAATTATGACGAATACTTCTAATGAAAGACTAGAGCAGGCGATGTCTAAATTGTTACCCGAGAAACAGTTTGAACTCGCAAAAAAGGACAATCACGAGTTATATTTTGAAATTTTTTGGCCAGAGTTCCTACTGGCTAAGAAGCACTTGCATTCATCAAGGTCACTTGCCTTCATCAAACTTCATGCCGATCTTAATTTTAACTTAATTTTGTTTATACTGGTTGAAAGTTGAAAAAGATTTGTTTGAAGCTAATGGTATTGAATTTCAATTATAAACAAACAAATGTTTACCTCTTAAGACAATCAAATTCGTAATAAATACGAAAAAACGACTGGCGACTGTCCAACAATTTGAACAGCTAAAATTTCAGACTTAATTATCCGAATGTTTTTTTGAAATCCAAAGAGCTTCTAATTTGCCAGTGGCGTAACTACAAATTGCAGGCCCCTCCGCCCTATTGCCTAGTCTCGCATTAATTAAAAGTATCTAAATAAGATGATACGAAATATCTTGCAACTCAATTCTCTGACGATTTATAAATATATCGATAAAAGCATCACAAATTTCGAATATAATTTGAAAAAATATCAAGAATTTTGAAATAATCATAAAGCTCTCAAATAGCGAATTATCCGTAAGTTTTGTTAAAAAATTGTATAAGCATAAAATATGTATTTGCAAAAATTGTAAATTAGTTTTAAGTTTGATAATGTATTTAAACAAGTTTGGGACTTAACTTATAAAGTTGAGCTTTTTTCATACTTTTCAGTTTTTGCTAAAATGATTTTTGTATTTGTAAAAAATCAAGAAGTCTTTTTAACCAAACCGTTTTACTCAGAAATATGATTTTACAAAGGGTGACGGAATTCTGGCTAAAATTTAGAATATTTTTTTTCAAAGTTAATCATCAATCATCAAAAGCGTTTTAAGAGATTTTCAAACCAAAACATTTTACTACGAAACTTGATATTATAAAGGAAAGTGGTATTTTCAGATAAATTTAGAATATTTATTTTTAATGAGCTTTAAGCTTGATAATTAATTTATACTTTTTGGGTTTGAACATAACATTTGTGAGCTTTTTCATAATTTGAGGTTTTTGTTAAAATGTTTTATGAACATAAATTATGTATTTGCAAAAAATGTTGAACTTTTAGTTTTAGGAGCTTACAAAAATCGAAGCTTTTTAACCCAAATCATTTACTTTTAATTGTGAAATATGATAGTTTAAAGGAAGGTGGGATTTTAGAATATTTGTTTCATAATTAATTCATATTTTTTGGGTTTGAACTTAAGATTTTGAGCTTTTTAATAATTGCAGGTTTTTAATGAAATGTTTTATGAGCATAAATTAGGCATTTGAAAAAATTGTGAAGAGCTTTAGTTCTAAGAGCTTACACTTATCGAAGCTTTTTAAACCAACCATTTTACCGCGAAATTTGATATTACGAGGAATGACGAAATTTTGTCTAAGATTTAGAATATTTGTGCTCAATGTAAATTATTAAGAGCATTTAGTGTTAAGAGCTTCTCAAACCAAACCATTTGACTTTCAAATTTGATATTATAAAGGAAGGTGATATTTTGGGATTAACTCGAATATAATTTGAAAAATATGAAAAATTTCGAAATAGTGTCAAAAATGTCGAATTTTCAAAGTATCTTCTAAGTATGTAAAACCAAAGGGACTCATACGTGCTAATCACCAAAAAATCTTTTATATATCACCATTTAGATTTATATGTGTAACTCTGCAAGATTTTACAACTCAAAGCCAAGCGCAGAACATTGATTTACAAAATTCGAATAAATTCGAAAATCTTTAAAAATCTCGAATAATCCTATAGGAATGTCGAAATTTTAAGAAATCTAGAATAAGCCGCGGAACAATCTCGATTACGAAAAATCTGGATATTAATGAATAATATCGGAAAGACTGTAAAAATCTAGAAAACCCATGAAAATTTTGAAAAATTCTGATAATTTGTGTAAATATGAAGTCAAGTAAGTTAATGTTACTAATGCTACTAAGCGCAAGTTAAGGCTAAGCTCAATAAAACGATATGCAGTAAGAATAGAACACCTGGATCTTATCGAATAGGCTTCGAATAGGCTTTAAAATTCCTGAATAATATCGAACTATCAAATACAGCCTACTACGATCTCAAACATGCATCGAATAATCTCGAAATCTCTAAGTCTTAAACATCACGTATCTCATTTCCATGATAAACACCAAAAATCTCGAGAAATTTTAAAAAGTGATCAAAAGATGAAACTGAGGCAAGCGGATATGAAATCGGCAAGCAAAAATTTCCAAAATCAGGAGAACTCTAAATAGTTGAGAAGAATCCTAAATAAAATATTTTTCCAAAGTAAACCTGTAAATTTCATTTTTATTTACCAATAGTCTGGCTGACTGGTTTGGTTCAAGTGAGTGAAACAAGAATTTATTTACAGTCGCGGTTATGTATTTTTCCAGTTTCTTCTTGATTTTTATGAACATCACAATGATAAATCGCAAGCTACTAACACCACCAGATTACCATAACTCCGCTTTTTCAAATCAAATTTAACCTTTTCCAAAAGAAATGTTGTCTATTGGCAAATCAAATACAATCTTTTATTGTAAAACAAAAACTTGATTTGTAAAAGTTAAATTTGTGTGGCTAAAGGCTCAATTTGATTTGGAATTTTAAATGCCAAAGTGGTAAACTTTGAGTTACCCAAAACGTATAATACAAATAAGTCAACCCAGGAAACATCAAAATCGTTGCCGTTTGATGTCGAAAGCTTTTATTTCGAACTAGTTCAGCAAAGTTTCTTCCAAACCTGACCTCGGAAATGCCAACCTTCGTCTGCGATATTTGTACATTTTATTAACGCTGTTGGTGAGGACGAGAAAATTTTAAATATTTGAAAAAAATTATGAATTTCCGACAATGTCGCACTCCTCTGACAACTATCAACAAAATAAACGGTTGCTTAATAAAGAATCTCCGTGATAATGGCAGCACATAGTTGATGGTATAGCTAATATTCGAGTATGTAATGCTATAGTCTTACGTGTAGACTATCTACATTTTAATATTTTAATTTAAATATTTGTAAAGGTGATATATACGTACATTATAAATTTATATAATTGAAGCTGATTGATTTATATTCATTTATTCGACCAATAAAAAAATTAATAACAAAACTCTAAATTCGATTGACGAAAACAGGAAATCAATAAAAATTCAATAAACTCTTGTTATAATGGATCAGTCGATCGATGGTCAGTTATCAAATCAAAAAAAAATGTAATAAATGTGAATTCTTTGTTATTTAATTTTATTATTAAATTCAAAATTATTCGACCTAAATTTATTTATTTATGTATCACAGAAAGAGAGAGGTGCGCCTTCCGCGAAATATTGATGTTGTATACATTTTATATCGAACCCTCCCGCATTTTGGAATAATGTACATAAATATTTGATATAAAAATTATATTCGTATTAATATTTAAATTACTTTGAGTTGGATGAAATGGATTTTGGATTTATTTACACAGAGGGTTTTTATACGTATAAAACAGAAGAATTTGTCAAACTTTTCACAACAACTTTATTAATAAAGTGGTGTTAATATTTACTTTAGGGGTAACTGATTTTAAAAATGAACCTTTATATACTTCTTTAATAAAATAAAGATACGAATTAATAATTTATAGAATTAAAACTGATTTAATTTAAATAAAACGATGGAATTATATTTGCTACACACAACTCTGGAACACTTTGAAATATCAATTCGTGTATAGTGCTTAAAATTGTTGTTGATATGTTGCCGATTATTTGCTTGTCTTGTCCATAAGCTAAATTCAGATCAATCAGTGTGCTAGTTATTTAAACAATTTTTTTTAATGAAATTTTTTCATTTAAATTTAATATTTTTTATGCAAAATGGCAAAATAAATAAATAACAAGTGCATCTACCGTACACACATATTCATTTTGTTTCAATTAATGTTGATTTGTTTTTGGAAATAAAAAACAAAAAAATTTGCCTGATTTTCAGAAAATTACATTTTTATTTTTTTGTTTTTTAATGAAAAAAGTTTTCATTAAACAGAAATATTTTTTTTTTTATTTATTGTTTGTTACAAAATTCAATTTTAATTAATTTTTTGTTTACTTTATATTTTTTAATCAATAAGTGATTGAGATTTCTGAAAATTCCCGCACCCTCGCCCAAAAAAAAAAAAGAATTGTCACACTCATAACACATATTGTTCACACTACAATGACACCAACTCATAATAATATGATAATAATAATTTTATTACAAAAATAACTTGTTTTATAATTTCACACTTCGTTCATCCAGACAGATGTCTCAAATTTTTATTTGATGATGTTTGCACGGTTTGTATAAAAAGCACACAACAAATACATCTCCCGGAAGGAATACATACCTAGTCAGACGAATTCACCACACATATCACATAGAATATAAATACACAAAGTGCGTATTTATATAAAAGGAAAATTGAAGGGATGAAAAACAAATTATAAATAGAAAAAAAAAATTGAAAAATAACAAATAAAAAAAATATGAATAAATAGCAAGGGGTGAGTGGGTGACAAATAAAAATAAATTTAACTTAACATATTTTTATTGTTTTTCCGAAGCGTAACGAGATGAATTCTCCCCGAAGGGATTTCACGCACTTTTTTATTTTATTTTTTATCATAAGTACTCTACATTTATTTACATTTCATTTTTCCACCCTTAACACACAACACCCAGCGTTCCTAAGTGAATATATGTATGAATTATCAATTTTAGTTATTATCATTATTATAACTGCATTTCAAGTATGTATTATAATACCCAGATTACTGGAAAAAATCTGGTAGAAGAATGGAATTATAACATTATTTTGACACAGGGACAACAATAATTGTATAATGAAATGAAAATGCGGAAAATTGAAGGATACATTAAAAGATTATTAAATAAAATTTAATTTAATGTAATATATGAAATAAGGTGATCTAGAAAAGGGGCTCCATTAAATTCACTCATTGCTGAATTCATAATGGGAGATCACAAATACAAACCAATTTTGTTTAGTATTTCATATGGACCAAATCGTGCCCCGCATTATGAATTAAAGCTTCTTAAAAAATTAAAATTGTTATACATATACACAAGTTCTATTGCAATTCAATTAGCTAAATGCGAACACACAAAAAATAAATAAGAATTTCAAAAATTTGTCTTCATTCATCTTCATCAAGTCTATAAACATGTATACAATATATCAAGCTCATCGTTATCATCATCGTCAATAATCGATCAAATTACAAATTTTTGATTTATGTTTGCCCGACAAAATTACTAACAACCATATAAACTGAAAAAATAAAAAAATTAAAATTCATGTCTCTCTAATAGTTTTCCAATTCTTAGACATTTTTGGTTAGAGATGATAAGGAATTTCTTTTATGATGAGTGAATTATTGAAATAACTGATTAAAATTGGATGGCGCCCACCATATGAGACAAAATAATTTTTTGCAGATTTTTTTTTGTTTTATTTTTTGTTTTGATGGATCGCATCATACGCAAGATGAATCTAATTACTTAATGTATAAATTATATCTAAAGCGATCAGTAGCGCACATTTATTTGGGTTATTATGACGTACGTATTCAATTTATGCGTACACAAAAATTGCATGGGAAAATATTTTCGAATATTTAAAATTCAATAATAATAAAAAATAAAAAAATATTTGGTTATGTACAATAATAACAAAATTATAATATTTATTGCACACGACAGAATATTTTATAAAATACATTTTAACTTATTTATTTATTCATAATTTTGGATATTGAATTTATTCAACACGATATCAATGTCATCCATCATGTTTTATGAATAATATAATTCGTGTAACATTTTTTTTTTTTTTTTTTATGGTTTTATTACGATTGTTTATATTTTTAGTGCTTTATCTTATCACAATGCCCGAATAACAATTAGTTTAAATTTAAAGTTTATTATAGTGGTAATTACATACGAGTGTACAGCACACACCGTACAAAAGGAGCAGATTTGTGTTTTTTTTTTTTGTACCAAACGAGATTGTTTAATTACATCTTTGGTGGTCACCGAACTATTTAATACTCTTGTAACGTACTTTTATGTTTATTACGAGTAAATCCATTTATCGTGATCGATAAAATTTTATTTGTCAATTAAGCAATATATAGATATAGCTATGCATGTATATATGGAGAAAAGAAAATTATGATTCAATTATAAGATTGGAAATTCTTGAATTATTAAATTGTATTATTTAAATGTTTATTTCTCGGCATGTGGTGAATGTGTCGTTATTGCTATATGCTTTAAAGTGTCATAAAAGGTGATACAAGAATTGTAATCAGATCATATAAATGTGAAATAATCATACAATTTTCATTGAATTTCCATAGATGTGATTATTGAGAATAAATGCAAGTAATCATTATGTATGTGCAAAATCACTCAGGAAGTTTATCCTAATCCCAAATTTTATCCATATACATATTACGAAAAAATCATTCACCCTGGAAACTTCGAGTAAAACCGATTTCAGACCTGTCCGAAAATTTCGGTGGCAAAATTTTTATTAAGGGTCAACTTTAAAATTTAAGTTGGTCTTAATTGTAGGAGCCAGTATTAAAAGAAAGTTTTGGTAATTTGTTATTGTAAATCTTTGTAGCCCTATATAGCGCTTATTCCTCAAGTTTTAATTGGCAGAGACTCCGAGTAAAAAAAACTTTAATTACTTTGTACACAAATAGTTAAATTTAATAAGGCAAAACTCCACGAATTCCAAGAAGCAGATAGCTTCGGTGAGTTGTGCTTCATTAAGGTGACATTCTCGGGTATCTGAGATTTTTCTGTTACGTAACCTTTTTCTAACACCCCCCTCCCCCCCCCCCCAAACCGTAACAAAACATGAAACTCCCATCCCCTCCCCATGAAGCATTACGTAATTTGAATCCTCGATTCAACCAGCGCAAAATAAACAATTGAATGCAAATTATAAAATTTGCGAATAACTGCACACACATTATTAAAGCATTTGTTTGCTTTACCGCCAAGCATATAAAGTTTTCCAAATACCAACCGACACGACTAAAAATGCAAATAATAAAAAGATTTTAATTACAATAAAAACTAAAATTTTTAATTTATATAACTTAATTGTTAATTTTGTCCGATTTAAGCAATGATAAAATTCTTTAAGGTTCTAGAGAAGATTATTAAAAAGCGTACTTTGCCTTTCTTAGATAAAATGAATAGTTTTTTAGTAATGTACACTGGCAGAAATATTCATTAACAACTTAAAACAAAAATACATTCTCAACAACATCAACAACTTTAGAAAACACCTAACGTATTGGTACAGATTAGAGTTTGCAAAAACCCGTGTTTCTTTTAAAACCGATTTTACGGTTTTTTTCAATCTTAAATTCGGTTAACCGGTTAAAACCGGGTTTTTTAAGCAAAAAAATGTATTCTATAATAAAATCGCACTTATAGTGTTAGTTCGCTAAAAAACGCCATTAAATAAAGTTTTTTTTTCATAGTTTTGGTTTTCAATTCCAATTCAGATATAGAAATTCATTTTTTTATTACAAAAATTAATAAGATGGCTTCTAATTTAATTACATACATTTCTTGAAACCGAAAAATTTCCTTCTGAGTCGGTTGTAGTTCGTTTATCTGTAAGTAAGGCATTTAAAAGCAATTATAAGTTGTTTGTTCTTTTCGCATTTGCTTTGAAAAAATGAAATTTTTCTAATAGTATTAAGATTAACGACTTCTTGTGTTTTTGTATAGACTCTTTTTCAAAAGCCAAGTTAAGTTCATCATTAGGCGACATTTCAACATCATAACACACATTTGTTATGTTAATCTCACTAGCCCTACTATCCAGCAAACTTTCTGATTCTATTTGAAACACACTGAAAAAAATGTTCATTCTTATTGAGTTAAATCAATATCAATTTAATAATTTCATTATTTATATAGCGCCGATAGAGAATATCTATCAATATAATAGAAAACAAATATTTTTTGTATTTTTTAATTATGAAATGAATAATATTTTATTAAAATTAACTATCAAATTATATTATCAATTGTATAATGTTATAATCAAACTTATAATTAATTTTCACAATAATAATGTTTTCATTAATTTTTCAAAAACATAATCCTTTCATAATGAAAATTTTATATCACACTGATAAATGGTTTGAAAGTAATATTTTCAAATAGAAAATAAATTTCAATGATATATCATCCATTTTATATTATCCCATCAGAAATGTTTATTGAGTTGATAATTTTTATTACGCTTTAATTATCAATTAGAAAATATATTTTAATAATAAATCTTCTGTGTGATAATACGGTTTGATGAAAATCTTTATCAAAATGAATATTTATTATCCAAAAAATATTTTCTATTTGAAAATATTTTTATTGAATATATATATATTTATATATATATATATATATATATATATATACCGATATATATATATATATATATATATATATATATATATATATATATATATATATATATATATATATATATATTTATATATACACACACATATATATATATATATATATATATATATATATATATATATATATATATATATATATATATATATATATATATATATATATATATATATATATATATATATATATATATATATATATGTATATATTACATATAATACACATTATATAATTTCCTATGGCCTTCGATAATTTTCCGAACTTCAGATGAAAAGAAAATAAAACAGTTAAATTTTTAGTTTTTAGCGGTTTTTATTTGAAATTCAGTTTTTTTAATATACATTTATACATTTACAGAAAATTAGTGTTTTCATTTGAATAGTGCAAATATTTGATTTCATTTTTGTTTATAAGGTATCAATTTTAATAATTCTCTTTTCATATTAAAATGAATTTAAGTTGTAATTATTATTTAAATTAATTAAAAGTTTTTTTAATGTTAAAAACTAATAAAAATGTCTAAATTTTTAGTATTTATATTAATTATAAAGAAATATTTGCAAAGATAATATTTCCAGGATTTATTCCAGTTTATAGATTGCAAGACTATAACAATAATGTTTAATGTTTAAACTTTTTAAAATAAAAATTAATATTAGGACTACGAACATTTTATATACAAAAAAATAAAAAAAAATATGAATGAATTTTACCATTAAATAATGAAAACTAAAACTAAATAAATTCTAAATATTTCGGAAATAATATCGACAGTAATAATAATAACTATAATATCAGATTGATTTTTTTATTCAATTAGTTTTTTTACTAATGCACTGATGGATGGATGATATTTGTCAAAAGTGGTGATAATGTATGTTGCAAAAAATTCCAATATAATATGGACTGGTTTGGATATTGCAGATTAAAAAAGTCAATTGATTTAAGTATACTGATGGCAATTTGTACTTTATTTCATCAAAATATACGATCAATTCTTTAGGTTCCTGTATAATTCCTATTACTATAATAAAGGGTTGCACAGGCAAGTTCTGTTAAAGTTTTTTATTGATGATTTCTTCAACCTCAGCCGCGGTCTCCCCGAAGACATAAAGACAAATTCTTGTGAGCCTTTGATCGAAAACTTTACGAACTGTTTGCTAGAAGTTGATGATCATGCCTCTTTTGTAACTGGCGGTATTTAGTTGTGAAACAGGTATAATATTCCTATTTATTTAGCGTCTGAAATACATAAAAATAAAATTAATTAACTGACTTAGTTAATTCAGTATGGCGTTGAGCAATTAGACCTCAATGCATAGAAAACCCCAGAAGAAGAATTTTTTCTTTGAATTTGTAGGATGTTTTTATTTATTGAAAGGCTCCAATAATGGAAACGTAAATGGAAAAATTTCCCAATCTAGTATTGGAAGAAGTTATATTATTAAACGCAATACACGTAAAAAACCAAAATGCCGTATAATTTTCTTTTCGTTATTGCGCCAAAAAAGTTCAATAACAAGCGCCTTTGAAAGACAAAATCAAATAAAACAGCCTTTCATGAACTCGTACTTTCAATGGCTCATATTAATTACTTAGCATTTTTTTTATCGGGCAAATGAGCTTCAAATAATTGTATTACGAGTATGTACGTTATACCGACAATTTTTGAGGTATTCTTCCATTATCTTTTTGGAGTACAGGTAGGTACTTATGTATTGGGTAAAATGCCCAAATCTACTTGGGTAAAATGGCCAAATTTGCTGTATTATTTTGGTAAATCCAAAAGATATTTCAAAGAAATTATAACAACTATTGCATTGTAAACATCTAAAAATAATTTAGCTAAATTATTTCTGTATTTACTCAACGCAATTGTTGTTGTTATTTCTAAATTTACTAAAACAATACAGTGTTAAATTATTTATTAATTTAATATTATTTTAAATAATAAAGTCGACCTTACTTTCAGATGTGTAACTACTTTTTGTAATGTTTTCCAATATCTTTTTGTTGTGGCTATCTTTTATTTTGTTTGGCAAAATCGGTAAAATTTTATGACTAAATCATGCTCTCCGGCATTTGGATACAGATTTTTAAAATCGATATCTATCTAAAATGTTAAAAATGTATTTCATTAGCAATAACAAAATCAGATTAATTATAATTCAAAACCGCGTAGGAAAAATCTTACCAATTTATATACTAAGGGCTTTTTATAATGAGGCCATTTCTTTATTACTTCATTACAATTTGCTTCAATGCTGGCAACATCCGAGGCCCTATATATTTTGGTGGCAACCCAATGAAGTTCCAATTCAGCGAAACTGCAGTTATCATTCATTATTTCTCTTAAACTTTCTTGATGATTCACTTCTGGTTCTAATATTGAAGAAAATGGTTTTGGATTAGGTACGAGTTATTGACATACGTATAAATACAATTTTTGAAAAATCACCTAAACATAACCTTATTCGTTTCTTACCTCCTTTTCTTTCGAGGAACGCGACTCATAAAGCCGCTTTACAAAAATTCCACAACTTTTAAGATTTCTTTGGACGTTATAATATTTGGCTGACACTTTAGAAATTGCTGGTTTTCCAAGTTGCTTAATGTAATACATGTTCTGCAATACAATTACATAAAGTTAAACTTAATTTATTTATCCATATTTAACATTTTATTCAACTTACCAAGTGTTCTTTGGGAAATTCATCAATGAATTGTTGGGAAATGTTGTTCGCTAAGTCGCTTGACATTTGTATTTCATTTTGAATTAAAAAATTGTTTATAATATCTAATATAGATGTCTTATATGGATCATTTAATTTATCATGAGTATTGTAATATTTCAAAATCAAACGGCCCTTAGGAGAATCCCGCAAAATGAAGGATAAGGAAACATCTTTTCTTGAAACTTCATCACCAGTCATTGTAGATTCAGAAGAAATGGTTGAACATTGCCTTATCTGCCAAGATAAGATTTTCAAGTGTGTTTCAAATCTAATTGCTATTCCCAATTGCATTTCACAATGGGAACACAAATTTAATAAATGTTCCGTAGTTATTATTTTAGGAGCCTTGATATCCGTTCAGCTAAACAGAGAAAGAGATAAATAAAAAAAAAGTTAATAGGATGAACAATTTTAATAAGAAGATTGTTTGATAAATAAGAAAATATATTTGACAAAATAGTTGATGTAAAAACCTAAATCCCCAGTTTTCTAGAAATTGTAAAACTTGATTTGCGGCTTCTTCAGTTATTTCAGGGCTAGCTTCATATTTTGTCAAGAATCGTGTATTATTGAATTTTTGTTTACTGGCTGCATTTTCATGATAACTTATTGGTGAAAGAATTAATATTTTGTTAATTTGAAAATCGTCGTCATTAGAATACCGACTGGAATATTATACATACTTTGAGAAAAAATAATTTAAATACGGATAACTAATTTCACAAAGCGCTTGTTGATCAATTGAGTTTTCTAAAAGAAATTAATAAAAACATATTATGTATAATAATTATATAACAATATAATAAATTAATTTTTAAAAAATCGTGCGAAATTATACTTAACCTTAAAAACCGCGTGTTTGTCTAAAAATAAGCTACAGGTATAAAAGCATCAAATTTTATCATTTTGATAAAGTATTATACGAAAAATTGCAAACCGTTTGAAATTTTTTTCTCGGAGACGCGCAAAAAATGAATCCAACAAATCATGATTTCTAATGGAAACTACACAATACTTTTCACAAAGTGTTTACATTACTTTTCACAAAGCACAAAATAAAACTCTTTAACTAGGTTAAGAATTCGCACATTTTTTAAAAGAGGTTAGGGCATATTTTTTGCAGAAAACAAATGCAACACTTTATTTTCCAACATAACCACACTAAACCTTTTAATTATTAGTTTTAAACCACTCACCTACAAACTTTTCAACAGTTTTATAATCATAAACTACACTTTTATTTATGTTTACATTGTGAATCAATAGTTTCAACAAATCACTCATATTACTATTGTTATTAAAAAAAAAATTAGCAAAAAAAAACGACACGACAGCCAAAACTACACGTCCGATCAACACGAAAAAGAATAAATAAAATAGATAGTCAAGTAAAAAGTACCGTTATTTTAGATCCGTTTGATGATAAATATTTATCATTTATAATAATTATTATCATTTGCAATAGTTATTATCAGGTGCATCAATAATTATTATAATAATTGGATTTTTCCAGAATAATATATACAATAATTTAATATAATTTTATGGTCCTCTGACTATTTTGTTTTACAGCAGGTTAAAAACTTAAAATTCAATTCAATGACAATATGAATGTTCTACAAGAATGCCAAACCTTTTTTATTTTGGCTTGGGCAAGTTAAAACAAAACTACATTCCGTTCTCGTAAAAAATGCGATAGTAGTGTCTTTAAAGGTTTACTCATATTTTAGTGTTAAATTAATTATCGAACAAAAATACTATAGAATTTTGAAGAAACAGGCCAAAATATGAATTGAAAAAGTGAAATTTTAAGTGTAAACACTGTTTTAATTTTGTTTTTCAATATTTAATTAACGGTAAATTATAAGCGAAAAAAATAAACAAGATACACATATCTAGTAAAACATTTTCTCATTCGAACATATCGTCGTTACCACAGCAAACTATCGAATGTGAAAATTTCCTTTTCAGGACGGCAAAAAATATTCGATAATTAAACTAAGTAACATTAAGAAAAACGCACATATTATTCCAAAGTTTGCCAGCACCATCATCTATGATTCTATTAAACCCAGAAACTCCACGATTTGCCACTGTATTTTTCACATTCGAACCAAATGATTTTCTATTTTAATGTCACGAAAATATATACTTTGTCTCTTCCTCTTGAAGTTATATCAACGCTTTATTTCAACGGCAATTTATAATTTACTTCGTTGTATAATTTTTCAACGATAATGATAATCATAAAAATGCTGGAAGATGTTAACAAACCAAACAAAAAATATCTACATCAGCAGATTTTGTTTACAAAATATCATTATATTGAGAATGTTTTATTAGAATTTTTCAGATATTAATACATATTGACGAATTAACTATACATAGGCATTGCATATATGTACATACACCATGATGGAACAATATTACACATTCTTACAAGGATCCTGCTCGATAATTATTAATTTCAAGAGAAGAAAAACTTAAAATTTGCTTTTTGTTGTAAAAAACGTAAAAGAATTTTCTTGTTAGGAATAGTGCGAACTGAATTAATGCATGGAATGAAATGAAACGTCAGAATATTCAACTTCATACTATTCTTCATTTCCAAATTCATCAACATATCAGACAATCAGATTCGTCGACTTCATTAGTTTCTATTGTTGCTTCTATAAAATGTCTGTAACGCCAAGAGTAACTCGTGGTTCATAAATAGAATAATTTCAGCTTCCGATTCATTGCCAAATTTAACATTTACTGAAGCTCTGTCATATGTTGTGGATGCAATATGATTTTTCAAAACCATTCCAAATTTGTTAAGTAGTTGATCAATTAGTTCTCTCGTTTTAAATGAATCACAACTTCCATGTATTGGACAGATTAAGCCCAAATTTGTAAATTTCAAATCCAATTTATAAAAATTCAGATATCATCTGCCCCTTCTGGCAGCTTGTCCACTCATCAAAAGTTCATGATTATTTATAGAATTGTTTTGATTTTATCTTTTCGTTTAGTTCATTTTCAATTTTTGTACAAAAATTTAAAATCAGTTTCATTAGATAATTTTCGGATTTGGGGCAATCATAACAACAAGCAAAAATTACCCGGTTATTTTTCCAAAAACCCCGGTTTTTTAAAACCGATTCTAACCGGTTTGCAAACCCTAGTACAGATATGATGATGACATTATAGTATTGTTTATTGGAACAACAAGACAACTTAAGATACTTCACAACTACATAAATAGTCTCCACCCAAATATAAGTTTCACTATGGAATCATGTACAAGTAATTAATCTGTTTATTTACCTAAGTTTTAGGTAAATAAACAGATTAATTACTTGTACATCACAATAACCAATGAAAACCAAAAACACAGCTTTAAAGTGTATCGCAAGCCGACACAAACGAATCACACCATCCATTTCACATCAAATCACTCAGAATCACACAAATTATCAGCGTATCTCCATATGATTAAAGGTGGATTTATATTATCAGTTCCTTGCAGTGCCTGCTCGTATCGTGTCAGACACATATTGTTGAAAAGAATGTTTTGTATGATACTTGAAGGCGAAAAAATACGAAAGAATAGCGAAACAAACAAAAATGGTAAATTATTGCTACTAAAACTTTTGTGTGTTATCTTTACCCTATACGTAACCAAAAGATACGAATGTATATGATAATCATACGAAGAAAATGCCTGAATTGAAAGGTACGGATAGTATAAATTGATGATGTCTGACACGATACGAGTAGGAACTGAAAGGAACTGATAATATAAATCCACCTTAACAGATTAAATACAACACCAATGAACCACATATATCACCAACGAAATAAAAATCATAAAACAACTAGCGACCAGCAACGCATTCAAAAAAAATAGGATCGATGAAATGAATATAAAATATAAAAGGAAAGAATACTTGAAATCGCTCACTACATTAACAACAGAGAGAAGAGAACAACAAAAGTACATAACAAAACAATAGAATCGCTTGCAACACCCAGTACTATACACAAAATTAGTACCGCAATCATCCCGGTATAAATTTCCTGTGAACATTCAATTCGATCGAATAGAAACGTCAACTTCAATAGCAACAATACTACATTAAACAAAGGTACAGGAAACACCGAAAAAAAGAAAAGTTATCTCCTATTGTTGCAAAATGAAAAATTATTGACATTCACAAAATTTATTTCATTTGAAGTAAAACTGATCGTATTTGAGAAGGCAAAAAAGAGAAAGAAAAAAAGCTGCACCATGAATTTTACTTTTTTGCGTTGGAAGAGAATACAATAGTAAGGTTCGTACTATATGGCCTTCCACCGATGGAAACAAATGATATAATGCAATCATTAAAAGAATTCGCTCTCATTCCTGTCAAAGTTAAGAACGTTAGTTAAAAAATGGAGGTGTGGCCAACACACGACTTTCTTTTACGAACAGAGAATTTTGAGAAATTTTATTTTTTTTGTATAACTTTTTTTTAAATTTTTTTTGTTTTTTAATTTTTTAAATTTTAGGTTTATTTGTTTTTAATTTTTGGAAACATTTTGTATTTAGTAGTTTTTTGTAAACCTTATACTTTTTAAGATATTTGCAAAATAAATTTTCTGGACCAAGGGAGTGACCACTTCCGGTCAGCCGATTTGGAGTAAAATTCACTGGGACCTCCCAATTTATCAAAAAAGCTTAAATCTGAAGTTTCAGTTCGATTGGTTAAACCATCTGGGCTGTAGAGAGGAGACAGACAGACTGACAGACTGACAGACTGACAGACTGACAGACTGACAGACTGACAGACTGACAGACTGACAGACTGACAGACTGACAGACTGACAGACTGACAGACTGACAGACTGACAGACTGACAGACTGACAGACTGACAGACTGACAGACTGACAGACTGACAGACTGACAGACTGACAGACTGACAGACAGACAGACAGACACCATTTCGAAACCCACTTCTCCGGACTCAGGGGACCTCAAAACAAATAAATCTCTAAAAATCTCAAGGTCCAAAATTTTCATGATTACTATACTTTATTTTACTAGAGTAAAAGAAAGTAAAATGTAAACGATATAGGCTTAACGGTATTAAAAATGCTACGGAACGTACTATACTGTGAAAGCAACCACTCACTCTCGTGCTGTAAAAGCAACCACTCACCTAATTCAGTCCAATGCTCGAAAAGAGAAAAATACCTTCGAATAAAATATAAGATCTCAACGTGATGCTGCAAAACGCTTTTTCTTCCCAGTTATGCCGATATTACTGCTGCCAATGGCGTTATTAGTAGAGTACTTGCTAGAATTGAACATTTCATAATAACGTTTCACTCCACAAAAGCGAGATTTAAATAATTCCACACAATCTGAATCTTTGTACATAGAGTCCTAGTATGTCAACCTCGAGTTTAGCTAATTTTAGCTACATCGATAAGGTTTATTCCCATGAAGCAAAATGTATTATTTTGCCTGAGTACATTATTATGAAATGTTCTCTTCTGAATGGAATATTCCGTTATTTTTCTTAATATAAAAGTTTCGATTTAAAGAAAAATTTAAATCGCTTAATAAAACGATCAAATTTAACATTCTGAAGCCAATCAATGAAAAATGGTATTTGTTCATATTGGAAAAGTGGGAAATTCTTTAAAAACAGACCTCGTTCAATTCCACCTTTCAAAAACGGAAATTCTACCATTTTGATCGATAAGGATTAATGCGAAATTTTTGCTTCGGGTGTGGAAGTTGACCGTATCATTTCATCCAATCTCTCATAGAGTTACAAGTGCAAAATAATTAAATAGAGAACTTAACAGCTTTAAATTTTGTATCAACTACTGAAATAATTCAAATTATTAAATTACTTCGGTCCCCAGGAACTGATGATATCCAAATATTCTATGTAACTTCCCGATATTGATTAAATATTTAATAGCTGTCTCCAAACTGGTTACTTCTCTTCTCTTTAAAATTCAAGAACAACGCCAAAAATGTGTCCAATTTTGAAACAGAGTAAAAATCACTCCCAATAGCTTACTAATACTATCACAGCAACATTTACTACAATATGCTCGCTGCAGTTCCGCAAGGATAATCTCTTACCGAAATATTTCATTTAATAATGTTTCGCTGGAATAGAGAAGTAGAGTAAAATATTTAGGTGGCTTTCGTGATCCTAAATTAACATTTGAAGCTCCTATTGAATGTAGCTGAATGTTGCAATTAATTATTAAGATTACTGTATCCTTTGATTAACCGACACAGTAAAAAAAAATCCGATAAAATCTTTCTTTATAAAGCTATAGAAAAATAATTCTCTGTGAAGGCCCTATATGATCGAAGAAAGCTGATACTTAACTCCATAAACTTCAGATTGCCTTAGATTAACATGTACAAACAAACTACAATTTATAAAAAAAAAAAGTTCTTTACGAAACTGAAGAATTATCTGTAAACTGTGTTATTGCTTCGGTGAGTGTACCTTATGAACAGTTTTTCTATAAATCTTATATTTTTTAGATGTTATCAAAATAAATTTTCTGGTCCGCGGAAGCTATCACTCCGGATGGCCAATTTTCACTAAAATTCACTGAGACCTTCCAATTTATGAAAATAGCTTAAATATGAAGTCTCAGATTCATCCGTTTTGAGGTCCTCTGATGAGTCCGAAAAAATAGGTTTTCAAGCTGGAGTCTGTCTGTCAGTCTGTCTCCCCTCTACATCACAGATGGTTTAATTAATCAATTGAAACTTCATTACTATAATAATGGTAATTCATGATTATTTAATAGCTCGCCAAGGCTAACATCACAATATGGATTAATTACGATTACTACGAAATACGATTACGCCACATCAGAACTTAGAGGAAAAAAAGGATCAAACCTAGAGCACCTGTTACATATCTGAACTACCAAAAATTCATAAGGAAAACATGCCGATTCAACTGTTAATTAATTTCACTATGGCACATCTAAATGCACATAGTTAACTACACACATAATATTGCCCAAAAATCACTTTGTCGCAAACAATTTAGAACTATGTAACATTCGGCTTTGGTCGACCGCTCCAAGTTGCATGCCGTCGTGTGCATTCCTAATTTTTCTTTTTTACACACACAGACGATTTAATTATTATTATTATTATTTTATATGTATGGGAAGCCACCTGCTTATCCCGTTGAGTTTGATTTTTGTTTTTTAATGGTCTAAAAACGACCTCATTAAAGCCTCTGACTATGTAAACATTCCTGATAATAGTCGATAGCACCCTATCGGTAATGTTACAACTAATAGATAAGATCCAATATATTTCCAATTTCCCTCACAGTTACACCAACAATTAAAATAATTTCGAACCATTTGACATCAAACAACGTAGAATGGAATATTGCAACAGAGGTCAGAGATTTAATGAAGGCAATTACAAAACAAAACTACTTCCAGCATGAATATATATGTTACTCGCAACCAGATTGGTTACCCATGGAGGGTCCTTTGTCGGATACAGACAAACACACAAACTATAAACACCACGACGTGGTCGTGGGAACCGCAAGACAACTCGATCAACTACATCACTTTATCAATAATATACATAAGAACATCAAGTTTACGTTAAAGATCGAATCAGGCAAAACAATCAAGTTATTAGACATAACCATAAAGAATATAAACCACCGACATTACTTCTAGATACAAATTAAATTCATTCAAACTGACGAAATAATTCATCGGTCATCTCAACACCCTTGTCAACAAAATGCCGCTTATCACCTTCTGACAACATCAACACCAAAATCCTAAGTAAAATCCATAATCTGACAATATTAAAAGTTGGCGAAAGCGATAAAAAATATTGTGACGATTATAGCCATCAATAACGAGTTCACATTATGAACAACAATAGTTCAGACGGTTGGCGCGCACCAATTTGTTACGAACTGGGCTTCTGAGTTCGTCTGGATTTTACAATTAAAAACACTATATACTTTTATGTTACTTGACTTCACTTTATTTCACTTTACTTTCGAATACTTTAATATTTGTTTTTACTTTATTTATTGGGTGTACAAATAAATTTCCGACCTTTTTACTGAGATAAAAGACATTAGTTTGTGTAGAAAATGAAAGAATGTTCCTTTGGAACCTATAACCTTCGCCCATCGTTCAGGCAATAAAAGGATTCCCCGAATTAAAAAGTCTGGTGGTTTCGAGGCGATCCAGTCATCGACCCATTTTTTGATGTTTTCATATGAAGTGAAGTGCTGCTGTGCCAGAGCTGATTGCATCGACCGGAACAAGTGGCAATCAGAGAGAGCAATGTCTGGTGAATACAGCGGGTGGGGTAGAATTTCCCAGTTCTGCCTGTCCAAGTAATTTTTGACAGGTATAGCAACATGTGGCCTATAGCGTTGTCATGTTGCAAAATAATCTTCTTGTGCCTTTTGTCCCATTCCGGTCGTTTTGCAGCTAGAGCTTGCTTTAAAGCTATCAGTTGTCGTCGATAAACTTGTCCCGTAATGGTTTCACGCTCTTTCAGCAGCTCATAATAGACGACACCCTTCATATCTCACCAAATACAAAGTATCACCTTCGAACCACGGATATTTGCTTTTGGCGTCGACGGCCCTGGTTCACCTGGCTTGACCCACGTTGGTTTGCGCTTTGGATTGTCATAATGGATACATTTTTCATCCCAAGTGATGATCCGATGCAAAAACCCCTTCCTTTGTTGTCGCTGAAGCAACAATTCGCACATGGTTTTCCGACGTTCCATGTTCCTTTCTTTCAATTTGTGTGGCACCCAATTTCTCAGCTTCTGAACCAATCCCATTGCACGTATACGTTGCGAAACACATTGTTGGGTAATATTCAACTCTTCTGCCAATTGTTTTTCAGTCTGACAAGGGTCCACATCAAGCAATTCTTCCAATTCTGTATCTTAAATTTTATTGGTCTGACTTCACGTTCTTTGTTTCTTACGTCAAAATCACCAACTTTGAATCGTTGAAATCACTCTTTGCATGTTGTTTTCCATGGAGCATGCGTTCACCGTAAACTTCCACAAGCAAACGATTTGTTTCCGCTACACTTTTCTTCAACAAAAAATAATGAAGTAAAACTTCCCGCAAATGTTGTTTTTTTGGCACAAAATCGACATTTTCAATTACATGAAAATAAGTGTTGTTTACGCTTTGGACAAATGTCACTAGTAATTATTCAAGCTTGACATCTAACCTCCAAAAAACATGTATTGCCCGATTGAATAATATGCAAGCAGTGATACTAACTGTCGGAGCGATTGATCCGACTGAAATAGGATACTTACTTAACCAACAAATCTCAGCCTGAAACACATCAAGAATACCTAAAATCAAACAAATTAAAACTATGTAAATTATCATTCATTGAATTAATTAATACTTACCATTTGCTATTATATAAGTGTTGATCACCCTAAAAAATATGTGATTAATTATTAATTTTTATATAATTTAAATTTAAATAATATTGTAATTATCTTAATATTTTCAAAACAACTCAATGACAACTTGAAATGTCAAATAGTGGAGGAATTCCAATGCATTATTTTCTGTTCAGTGCAATAATGATAACGAAGATTATGATCGACGCGACACCTGAATTTGAACTTTTATACTAAATATCGAACATAATCTTCGAATTCATCTGCACTTATTGAAGTATTGGAATTACGTATAAATTTGTGTTCATTACAAAATTTTGTCATTTTGTTTTCAAGCTTGGCTCAAAATAGTTTGCAGTTTTTTTTCTAAGATTATTCAATAAAATAATAAAAATAAATTGTAAAAACAAAGTAAAACTGGGGAATCTGGTTTCTTGTATTTTGGTCAAATTGGAAGCCAATAACAACAACGAAGTGAAGAGGTTACCAATTCGTGAGAAATATTAGGGGACCACCATTTTGAAGAAGCCGAATCAAGATGAAACAACGTGGGAAATAAGCAACTTCAATCGCCCGATATTAGTACATTTTTAACGCTATAAGAGTTGCCCCACCACTAACGACACCTATCTAAAAAGGTCGGAAATTTATTTGTTCACCCAATATCTAACTCTGTCCGCTTGCCACTGGTGGGCTACGGCAACAGATTTAAGTCACTTGTTACACGATTTAATTAAAGTAAAAAAAAAACTGTTCCCTTGTTGCCTTCGGTCGTGTTTATATACCAGTTTGATACTTCTCTCGATATTTCCTTTATTGCGCTTGTCATAAATCAACTACATTCTTGTGTATTCTATTTATGACCCATAATCATCTGGAAATATCGTTTATGGCTTGTCATAGCATTCATTATTGTCGACGAGCCGTGTGTATGTACATATTTCTGTTGGTGTTTATATTATTCATCAATCACTAAACCACGCCTCCCTTTGTACACTATATCTCGGACGTTCTTGTTTTTTACTAGATCATTATGCATTTGTGCGTTGGTGTATGAACATGTTTCGATGTCCACAATAAATAATTTTAATAAAAACATGGGCGACCACGAGCATCGAAACTTTGACCTATATGTTCACAATATGCGCCAACCGTCTGAGCAGTCGCTGTTCATAATGTCAACTCGTTATATGATGGCCAAAATCGTCACAATATATTACGGTTGAGTACAATAAAAAAACACATAATATTATGAAAAGGATTCGGCCACATGTAAAACGAGCAACAAAATACAACGAGAACGAAAGTTTAATACCCCGCACAAAAAAAGATGACTCACGTGCTTTAGTTTTGCAATTTGTAGGAAGACTGATACTAGATGTACGAGTCGATCTAAAAAATTTAATCAAATTGAAGATGGGATACATGGGATTTCTATAATAAATTATTTTATAAGGGAAAATAACTGTTGAACTCTAAATAATGATATAAATCATACCCCAATATTAAACGTGTATAACTTGAAATTGAATCAGCTCTCTTTTTGTTGTATTTATACCGTGCACAAGAATTAAAAGCCATATTTAATTTTCTGAAAGAGGGCTTAGAGCAACCAGAATAAATAGGGGCACAGTAGGTAAATTGCGGAATAATTAATGATCGTATTAATTTCAGCTTAGCGTCCTGCGGCGTATAGCTTTCATGGTGCCATAGCGTCCTTAACGTAGCATATATTCTACCAAATAATTGGGTTACATGATCATCCCAACTAAGTTTGTTATCCATCAATAACCCCAAGTTCCTAACCGTATCCACAATGGTGGTATGATGCCGAAGGTTGGATAACATTACTTTATTACTAGTTAGGAACACGGCTTTGGATTTTAAGGGGTTGATTTTAATATGATTGTTATTGCTCCAAATTAAAATTCTTTTAAGTGTATCGTTTATTCTCAGCACCCAAGCATCCATATCGCTTGCTACTGCCGAGCTATAGATTTGCACATCATCTGCAAAAATATGAAACTTTACCGGAGCTACACTGTTTCTGATATCGTTTATAAACATCATAAATAACAAAGGACCCCCAAGATTGAACCCTGAGGAACACCAGAAGTCAATAAACTCTCGTTGGAAAATTTTTCATTCAATTTGACAATTTGATACCTATCCGATAGGTATGAAGCCAGAAGCTTAACCGCAGAATGGGAAAAATTAAAGTTTGAGCGCAACTTATGGAGCGGAACTTTATGGTTAACACTGTCAAAAGCTTTAGAAAAATCTAGAAGCACAAGCAAAGACACTTTACGTTCTGCAACAAATGAACTCAAATCATCTATAATTTTGATTAAAACAGAAGTTGTACTATGTCTTTCAAAACTAGAAAGATGATTCATCATCTGAAACTTCATAATTTTTTCAATTACCTTAGATAAGCAAGAAAGTATACTGATTGGTCGAAAGTCTTGTATAGTTTCAGGCTTAGGTACCTTCCCAACAGGGGTTATATGTGCAATCTTCCGCACCGTCGTAAAAACAGATTTTGTCAATGCAGTGTTAATTATGTTTGTTAAAACAGTGCTTATTGACGGTAGTAAAAGTCGAATGAAACCTATACGGATACCATCAGAACCTTGTGCTTCAGATTGAATATCATCAATTGCATTACATACTTCCATAATCGAAGCATTCCTAAAATAAAAACATTGATTATCAGTTGACGAAATATCAGAATTCATATGAAATGATTTGAGAACTCAGTAACTGAAAAATCCGACACGGCAGTTCGTTTGGTTTTTGAAGATCATATTTTTGGAAATTCCGCCATAAAATCCTATTGGGTAGGTCCAAATTAAAAATATTACTTTTAAAATACTGGAGCTTCGCTGCTTTAATCATCCCATTCACATTATTTCTGTACTTCTTATAATGACTAAATGAAGTAGGATTTTTATTTGCTCTCCAAGTTGCATGAAGAAAATCCCTAATATTACGATGGTACAGTATAGAGTGATTTATTGAGAAAGACTTGCACGGTGGCTCCAATCAAATTTTTCTTATGGGTGCAAACTCGTCGAGAAGTTAAGACACTAGTGCATTGAAATGCTCCAATTGATTATTAACATCCGGGATGAGGGAAAATGCTCCCCAATCAAGCGAATTTGCTGCAATAAGCAAAGCATTTTGATCTACGTTATGCAATGATCGGCAATATCTAAAGGCGTCCTAGTCATAAATATTAATATCAAAATTATATGAGCCAAAAATCATATCATGGGTTGTAAATAGTCCTGGAACTGAAATTTGAGTAAAAAAATTCAATTTAGGTCGATTATTCAATAGCAACAGATCAAGACAAGTCATACTTCTATCCACAAAGTTAGTAGGGCAATATGATGCAATTTGTAGGTCCAGTGAAAAAATAAAATCCCTGAATGTCCAGACATACTTTTTAATTATATCGAAATCGTATAGAATTTTTATCGAATATAAAAAATTTAAATACAAAATGATCCCAAAAAAATTAAATTAAATTTGTAGGAAATTAGCTATAAGTTTCTTAAGATCCCTCGTTCGTAAAAGAAATTCGTTTGTTGGCCACACCACAATTTTTTTGATATATGGCTTTAGTCTTTTCTGGTCGTGACTGGTTACAATTGGTGAGTGATAAGTGATTGGTAAATTTACAAAAATGAGTAGACAGTTAGCCGGAAATTAAATTTAAGCATCTGCGCTACCTTGAACTGCAATACAGTCACATTTTTTGTGCAGGATTTAAAATTAAAATAAATCGTTTGTCCAATTGGTTTTTAAAAAAAATGTCTCAGAAAAATGGATTAGAATTTTATAAAATAAATTCACGTCATGTTTATACATATCCGAAATATAAAATATATTTCTTTTTAAGCCTAGAACTTTCTTATTTTAGGGGGGGGGGGAGGAGAAGGGGGTGATGTTCACCGAAGTACACGAAAAAACTTTCAGCATTTTTGCATAAACATATTTCGAAATTATCGATATTGACATGGATAAATGATTGATTTTTATAAAATATAAAATCCGTAAACATAAAAAGGGTGATGCGAAACGTGAAACAAGTGGGAAAACTAGAATTGATAAAAAAATGTTGAGTAAATCACGTTCAACTAGAAAGTAATGCATTCGTCTCAAGAGACAAGAATTTTTTTTCTTGTGATCATTTTCACTTTTTTTTTTGTGTGTGTGTATATAATAACATAATCAATTGTAGTAGTAAATGGACGCGTGTCAACATTATGTACTTTAAATAAATTCAATAGATAAAAAATTCGTTAAAAAAAATGTGATCGATGAGTTATTATTAAATTATTGATGATAATGGATCAATTTAATTTTGTTTTAACAATCAATCCCCTAGGTGGTTCAAGAACTGGAATACATTAAAATAAAATAAATTAATTAAGTTGCTTGACCTGGTGGTAAACGTATGAAGAAAACCCAGTTGAAACGATATTAGGATTATATCAGACCATCTCAAAATCTATATATACCGTTTATTTCTTAAGAAGTCGTCATAATCAAGGTCTCTTAATAAACCGATACCAAAAAATCGATGGGAAAATATATTTTGTATAGCTTCGAATATGGAATACGTTTATGATCAAAAGATAAATTTCTGAAAACCAAAATATTTTTATTTTTTTAGTCAGTTAACTACATTAATCATATTTGTCATCGTAATATGGGAACCTTATACTTGATTTGCACAAAAATGTTTTTTGGTTTGTATATGATAAATGCTCGATCAGATAACAAACAAAAATTTAAAGATTCTATGAATGTCTTCTTATAGAGTCTCTCTCTCTTTTTCTTATTCAAAAATATGTTTTTTTTTGTTCAAATTTATTATGTAATTAATCACGATTTATTACACAAATAATGTTGAATATTAAAAAAAAAAAAAAAATACTTGCATAAATATTTGTAGACATATGAAGATATGATCCAGTTCGGTTTTATACTAGTTACCGATTACGGTAGCAGCATATCGCTTTATAAATGTTCAATTTAAATGAAGATAAAAAAAAAGTATTACAATGAATTAACAATCTTAAAACAACTTTAACACTTTACACGTATTACAAAAAAACAATCAACTGACATATGACAATAATTGTCATTTAGCAAATTTTTCTAGGAAATATGTCTTAAATTATTTCATGCAAAATCAATCAAAATCAGCCAACAACGCAAGAAGAAAATTCACTTGTTGCACATCAAAAAACCATAAATAAACATAACACGGAGACCAGTTTTTACTTGTATTAAGTATACTTTGGTACATATAGATACCCGCAACATAACATAACATTATATTTTATGTATGTACATATGATATGTGGTTGATTTATGTAATATTCAGTTATTATTTAGATTCAACATTCGCTGCTCTCTGTATCAACAATTGTTGATTGATTGTCATTGATGATGCGCGCGATCATTTTAATGTTCCAATTACAAATGGAAAATAGTTATAAACGCAATTTTTGCTAATGATGGACAGTTTCAGACCTCCTTTATACATATATATATATAGGCGATAGATTGTGTTATAGTTTTTGACGTTTTATAAATACATACATAAATAATTTGTATGCAAGAAACCATACGTACATATATCTGGAATTACCATAAAATTTGTCGGTTGTTTACTAACATCTAATAGTTTTGTGTTTAACCCATAAACACAATTAAAAACTGTTTCTCTTTCTGGTAAGATGACGCGATGTCATTAAATAATATTTTTATCGTGTTTATAAGTTTGCTAAATTTCGAAAAACATAAAAATCAAAATTAATTAAATTTATAAAGAGCAAATTTAATCTTATAATTTAATTATATCAATGCCTAATTATAAATTATTTGCTGGAAATTTAATATTTCTACAAATATAATAAAATACTTTGTTTAACGAATAAAAAAATTTTTTTTTTAATTAGATTATAATTAGTCCCCTCGTATACCATGGAAATATGATAGTCTCAAGTAAATTTCACATAATCTAATGGGCGCCAAATAATTTTAATCTTATGCGGGAGACCACCCGTGCAACTCGGCTAAACATATTGCGAACAAATTAACCTTTCCACTTTGATCATTTCGCCTGAATGTGTACCAATTTTATTATACACAGTTAATTCAACCCCAATTATGATGGAACAATGATTATTATTTTGCTTATGATGATGATGATGATGATGATGATGGGAAATTATGAGAGGGAAAACGAGAATTAGCGTAACATATCTGCATAATTTAATTTAACTTTATACTTATATTTTTCTATCGAGTTCTTTATTCTGGAGGGTAGTTTTATATACATACATATATACACAGTAATTTAAAATTAAACGCATTCTGTATAGCAACAAAAAAATAAAAAATAAAAATTATCAACCCCAACATTGCGAAGATGATTATGACAAAGTGTTTTTTATGCTTGTGTTCGCTCGTTAAAGTCCGCATATTTTTTGTTTCAATTTTTTTTTTTTGTTACCGAACACAAAGAGGTAATTTAAATATTTTTATTTTTTATATTTTTGTGTAAGGAAAATTAACTTCTCGCTACGGAAAATTTTATTTGTCGACCCTTCATAATGATAAATTTTTTAATGCTAAAAAATTGAAGATATTAAATTAAGGGTAATTCGGTATTATTGAATGAATAATTTGATAAATGAATAATACAAGTGTAAGTCAATCTAGGTCTACATACCTAAAATATATTTATAAGGGAGTTTTACATAATATATTTTGGGGATGCATTACTACCCCATTTTGGGGTCTTGTTAAAATTGTAAAATTGTGTAGCAATTATTTTTGACAGTTTGAATTATTATATTGTGGCAATGATTATTTGCATGTTCATGCCGAATTTTTCTAAAAATGAATTTAGATATATGTATGTACATATGTATGTAAATGCGTAAAATGTACTCCATTTTAAGAGGAAACAGTTCAAACTTGCACATACCATATGTGTATTTAGCTGAAAATGTGAACGTTAAAATTTATTTTCAGCAGTCTAACGGACCTATCACACCAAGCGTCGGCAGCGGGCGTCAAATTTAAATACACGTTTTTTCGACGATTTTTGTTTGCCACTGGATTTCGCGGGAGAATGGTTATCTATATAAATAGTTTGGCTTACATAAAAATAAGTTGCGGAGTCATTTAAAACGTTTTTTCTTCAAATACCAAGAAGTTACTAAATAAAATTATTTTTAGATTCAAGTTTATTCATAATTGATATTTAAAATATAACTCTAAATTACACTTGTCTATTTCTCCTTAAGTTCTGGTTTAAACACTCTAAACGCTTGAACGTATTGTGACTGCAACACAACTTCCTCTTATCACGTGCTGTAATAATTATTTTTTAAGGGGCCCATCTACTTTCGTATAAATTTGCGCAACCAGATTTTTCTGCATACTAATTTTACTGTGAATAACCAAATTTCCGAAAAATATTGGCTGAAGTATGTAGAATTTTGGAAGGAAAAGTGGAAATAACAAACAAAATTCAACAAATGAAATTCTCCAGAAATTTTGAAGTTAATCACCAAAAATATAACGTTTACTACCTACTTTCACACTACTTTCCTTTAAAAAAAAAAAAAAAAAATCGAGTTTTCCAAGTGATCAGACGTTTGTTTATTTTTCTCTGATTTGAAAATTTTAAAAAATAATTTGATTTCGATTTTGTGAAATAAATATTATAATTTAATATTTAATATTATTAACTATGTACTATGTGTTGTGTAAATATTAGTGTTTGGTGAATAAGTCTTTAAACAGTGTAAATATTAATTTGACAATAGTGTAAATATTAATTTGACATTGCCATTTCTATTTCTTTCTCTTGTTCTGTTGTTGTGTTAATATCATAATATGGAATGCGGTAAATGCGGCTTGGAGTTTACTAATAATCAAATGATTAGCTGCTCTGGATTTTGTAGTAACATTTTCCACTATGGATGCGCTGAGGTTCATCGTGTTGCATATAATCTAACTTTGAAATGCCCAAATATCATGTGGTTCTGCTGCGATTGCCGTGACCTTTTAAGAAATAAAGCATTTCTTAAATTAATTAAACATAATTTGAGTGATGATAATGCTCAGCATTCCTTCATTGAAAAGTTGCTTGATGAAGTTTCCTCGCTTAAACAAAAGATCGGCATGATTTTGGATTGTTTACCTCAGTTGAGATCAACTAATGTTATTACATCTATGCCTTTAAATTCCTCTGTAGGTATGGATGAAGATTTAGCTGTGGTTACATCGCCTTTAACTACAGACTGACAGACTGACAGACTGACAGACTGACAGACTGACAGACTGACAGACTGACAGACTGACAGACTGACAGACTGACAGACTGACAGACAGACAGACACCATTCCGAAACCCACTTTTTCGGAGTCAGGGGACCTCAAAACAAATAAATCTCTAGAAATCTCAAGGTCCAAAATTTTCAGGATTACTATACTTTATTTTACGAGAGTAAAAGAAAATAAAAAACCCTAATCCATACGAATCGTTCGTTTAGTAAAAGTTCTGCAAAATAATTTTTTGGAACTCGCACACAAATCCCAAGGGCCAATATCGGCCATTGCCAAAAATGATGACAAAGGTTTCGCTAGCACATGGAATAGGTTCCTTAATTACCTAGTTAGAAACCCCTAATCCATACGGATCGTTTCGTTTAGTAAAAGTTCTACGAAATTCTTTTTTGGAAATCGCACGCAACCCCCAAGGGCCAATATCGGCCATTGCCAACAATGATGACAAAGGTTTCGCTAGCACATGGGATAGGTTCCTTAATTACCTAGTTAGAAAACTCTAATCCATACGAATCGTTCGTTTAGTAAAAGATCTGCAAAATTATTTTTTGGAAATCGCACTCAAACCCCAAGGGCCAATATCGGCCATTGCCAACAATGATGACAAAGGTTTCGCTAGCACATGGAATAGGTCCCTTAATTACCTAGTTAGAAAACCCTAATCCATACGGATCGTTCGTTTAATAAAAGTTCTACGAAATTATTTTTTTGGAAATCGCACTCAACAATGATGATAAAGATATCGCTAGCACATGGAATAGGTCCCTTAATTACCTAGTTAAAATTGAGGTGTGGTCAACACACACCTTTCTTTTACGAACAGAGAATTTTGAGAAATTTTTTTTTTTCTTAATTTTTTTTTTAATTTTTAAATTTTTAAATTTTTTTTTTTAATTTTTTATTTTTTATTTTTATTTGTTTTTAATTTTTGGAAACATTTTGTATTCAGTTGTTTTTTGTAAACCTTATACTTTTTAAGATATTTGCAAAACAAATTTTCTGGACCAAGGGTGTGGCCACTTCCGGTTAGCCGATTTGGAGCAAAATTCACTGGGACCTCCCAATTTATCAAAAAAGCTTAAATCTGAAGTTTCAGTTCGATTGATTAAACCATATGGGCTGTAGAGAGGACACAGACAGACTGACAGACTGACAGACTGACAGACTGACAGACTGACAGACTGACAGACTGACAGACTGACAGACTGACAGACTGACAGACTGACAGACTGACAGACAGACAGACAAACACCATTCCGAAACCCACTTTTTCGGACTCAGGGGACCTCAAAACAAATAAATCTCTAAAAATCTCAAGGTCCAAAATTTTCATGAATACTATACTTTATTTTACTAGAGTAAAAGAAAGTAATATGATTTTCTTTCAATGTCTTTTCGACATGTTGCTGGAGTTATTTCACGAATTGCAACTTGAATGTTGCTCTTTAGATTATTAATTGTTTGTGGCTTGTTTGCATACACTCGACTTTTCACAAAACGCCACAAAAATAATCTAATGGTGTTAGATCACACGATCTTAGAGGCCAATTGTAATCTGCATTTCGTGAAATTACACATGGCGGAAATTTCGATCGCAAAAACGTAAAGTTTCCTCGAGTTGTGTGACATGAAGCTCCGTCTTGCTGGAAATAGACATCAAACACATCAATATGATTCAATTGTGGCTATAAAAAGTCACTCAACATTGATTGGTATCGCTCAGCAGTCACAGTAAGAGCATTTCCAGTAACTCGAAGACGTTGGCCCAATAATTTCATTTGCCTAAAACGCACACCAAACACTAACTTTTTTTGGGTGTAGACATGTTTCCTGAGTAACACGAGTATTTGTATCACCCCAAATACGACAATTTTGCTTATTGACAAATCCATCTATTGTGAAATGAGCTTCGCTAAACAAAATTTTGCTTGAAAACAATGAATCTCTCGTTCGTTGTTCAATAATGCAACTAGCGAAAATACGAACTATATGCTTGAAATTGTACTACCTTCTACCAAAACAAAATAGCTTATGTCATTTGAAAAGGCGTCACTTGTAAAGATTATACAGCGCTGACTTCTAGGGGCACATTTGGATGAACCTTTATATTCAAAATCTTTCACAACGTATGTATCAATAACACAATAAGTGGGTATCAATATAAATACCTTTATTAAGCTTTTATCAACTTTTTTTTACTTTGTAGCTATGTGTCTCTATAAGTATCGTTTTTGGCACAACATATTGGTAAAGAGATAAAGTATCGTAAATAGATTTCTAGAAGCAATGTCTGAAATTCCGTGCAACTATTGAATCGTATAAATATAGCAACGGCATCTTTTAGTGTAAAATACTTGTAGAATACTTCATACAGTAGTAGTGTCTTGTGCCAAAGAATTCAAACATTTAAATTTAGTAGGCATAATCAGAGCACCCTGTATTTTATAGAGCCATAATCAAAAAATCTGAGCTTTTATAAGGGAATTAGAAACGAGGAAAAAACGAAACTTTTCGTAGTAAAACACACAAAACATATGGGAAATCACTTTTTTTCCTAAGACAAATTTTTAAATGAAAACGTTACAAATTCTTAATTATGATTTCTGAAACACTTTCATAAATATTTGAATTTCAACATATATGAATCTTGTTTAAGTAAATCGTTTTCATTTTCTTGTAACAATTGATTTATTTAAACTAAAATATTAAAAAAAAATTCATAACAACAGCATTCTGGTCAAATAGAAATAAAAGCTTACTACGATTCGTTTGGTAATTAAGTCAATATACATTACATAGATGGCAGTGATGGCCGTAAAAATTTGGTAAAATCATACCAAAAATTACCAGCTGGGGAAATTTTAAGTTCAAAAATTGTAGGAAAAGCAAAAAAAATTCACAAAATATAGGAACGTGTGATAATTTTGCGATTAAATAATTCTTTTTCGTATCTTTCTGTAACCATTTTAGACATCTTACGTACACTAGTAAAACTAAAGATAAATTTAGCAAGTTATATTTTAATTTGTCAGAGCCAACGTTGATGTATTTTTTAAAATGAAAGTTCAAAAAAATATATTTTAGAAATAATTTAATTTTAATATTTCTGCAATTAATATTTACTTAATACCAATATGGCCTTCTTGTATATTGTTCTTAAAGTTATGTAGAAAACTTTTATATAAACCTTTTATAATATATTTGTTTTTTTCATTGAAAAACTTGCAGTTAAAAAACACCATTTTTACTATGCATTCCTATGGAAATCAGTGAAAAGTTATACCACTAAAAAAAGCTTCTAAAAAATACGTCATTAAGATTATGGCTCTGTACTCTAGAAGGCTCTGGCATAATACGAAAAACAATGAATTTGTCTTTTTGCTTTGTTTACACCGAAACAAATTTATCATTTCATTTTATCACTGAACCGAAATCGCACCCCAGGAGTCCCTCAAGGGTCAGTTCTCGGGCCAATCCTATTTCTTATTTATACTAACTCCATTTTTTCATAAACTTTTCAGAGTAAGCTGGTGGCTTTTGCTGCACTGTGATGTGAATTTCTTGGCACCATAAAAAATAATTGTTTGGAACAAAATATAATAAATTGGCAACATACATAATTTGTTGGATCTATTGGAAAGGAATACAAAAAAATTTTTTTCAAACCACTATTAGAAAGAAAAATAATAAATTGTCAACCACTTTAATATTTCAAATATGTCAACAACTTCGGCTTTTTAGTTTTTAATATTCTGGAAAAAAATTCTTTATGAAGATAAACCGATACCGTACCAATTGAGATATTTAGTGATAATAAACAATTATTGCTCTTGAACGCACCTGGAAGTATATTTTCTATAATCCCGAATATAGGAGGGTGTAGATGTGCCAAAATAGCGTGCGTTCAAGAGCCAGAAGTTTGTTTAGTATTCCTCAACTTCTCAATTCATATGTTATCTGTTTCATAAAGAATTTTTAATTAGTAATTGGCTTTTCTAAAACTTAAACAAAAAAAAAATCCAATTATTTATCATTAATTCAATTGCATGTTTTATAATTACTAGTTGATTACCCGTTCCTACGTAACTTTGCTTTATAGTTTTTCACAAAAAATATATTAAATTATGGTTAACATATAGATATTCTGGGACGAAAAAAATTCTTGTCGATTCTAATCAGCCCCTACATTATCAATAATATGAAATATTGCAATGAAGAATACTATAGCCGCCCCGGTGGCACAGTAGTTAGCATGCTTGCTTTAAGCTCCGGAGGTCCCGGGTTCGATTCCCGGCGGGTGATGAAAAAATCACGGCTGGTTAATGTAGGAACAATGAATCAATCACTCATTATCCGTTATAAAAATTATTACGAAACTTCAAAATGAAGCGGCCAAATCCCTCTATGGGATGTAGCGCCAGCGAAAAAAAAAAAAAAAAAAAAAATACTACTGATGTGAGACACCATATACTAAAAAAAAAAAAAAATTCAATGATAAAAAAAAAATAAATTCAACATTTATAATAGATGAATAAAAATTGGAATTCATAAAAGTTTCAATTTAAATTAGTTAAATTAATAGAAAGAATATTTAGAGATTAACAAATTGAAATATTTAATCAAAAAATATTTCATTAAATACTATATTTCTAACAATCCTATTCTCTTCGGTTACAATTTTCAAATTATTTCTTATTCCAGTGCCCGACATTCCAACATACAGTTGTCCGTGGGAAAAACCGGTGTATCAAGCAAAAGACCAACTTTGTTGAGGGTTTGACATTGTGCTTTATTGATAGTCATTGCAAAAGCAATTCGGACAGGAAACTGACGTCTCTTAAAAGTACATGGTGTAGTTCCCGTCGCCGATGGGATCATAGGAATTCTGGGTATTAATACACGATTTCCTTTCTTACTACCAACACAAATTTCCGCTTCAATTATATTGGGCTTAAAATTAATTATTAACAATTTTGTTCCATTACTAAGTCGAATTGATGGGTTTAAATTTCTTAGGAGAATTATTGGACAACCAACCTTTAAAACTAATTTTTGTGGTGGTAAACCGGAAATTTCTAATGAATTCAAAAACTCTGTTGGATATATAACTGCGTTATCTTCTGCAATGACTTCATCAGCACTACAGTATATTTTTTCGTCACCAATTAATTTATTTAACATGTACGTGTTAACGGAATCCACATAATTGTTCGTAGGTGCTAGAATAGCATTTTCTAAGAATGCTGATTTATTAAGTTGATTGGAATTTTCAAAGTAAATGAAGTTTACTAAGCTTTCCATATTATTTAATTGAAGCGTTAGTTCCTGAGGTATTTGAATTTTATCTTTACAACCGTTGGCAATCTCTTTTCCTTCACCGATGCGTAATAAATATTCTGAAAATTCTCTGCCATTTCTGGAATTCAATGCTCTCATATTTGTTGACAATTTTATTTTTTTAACTCCTTCCCATATATATGATTTTTTTATAGATGCGTTTACGATGTCTGATTTTCCCCCATGCAGTACAACAGGCAAAATTTTTCGGAAATCTCCGCCCAACACGATGACTTTACCCCCAAAGAATTCATTGCATTTCAACAAATCTTTAAATGTTCTATCAACAGCTTCGAAAATGTATTTGTTTGCCATCGATATTTCATCCCAGATTATTATTTCTGCCTTTCTAATTAATTCTGCAATATCAGAACGATATGAAATATTACATGTTGATGTTTCATGAATACAAAGTGAAATTTTAAATCGGCTGTGAGCCGTTCGACCATTATCAAGTAACTGAGCAGCGATTCCAGACGATGCTACTGCTAATGCTATTTTACCTTCTGATCTAATTTTACTCAAGAACGTATTAAACAGAAACGATTTCCCAGTTCCTCCAGGACCATCTATAAAAAGCAATTTTGTTCCAGCGTAATTTGTACCTAAAGATGACATAATAATTTCAAAAGCATGTTTTTGTTCATCATTAAAAAGTCGAAAATTAGTTTCATATTTTTCTCTTTCATTTAGCGAAATGAAATTCATTTCATCTTGTATTATTCGACTTGTATTTATCATACTTACATCCAAATTAGGCATTTCTGGAAATTTTGAAAGAGAAGAACCATTCTGATTTAAAAAATTTTCTATTTCTAGCAAAGCTGAAGTTATATCAGAACTATTTAGCTCCACATTTGGATGTATTACCTGACGTTCGTGCAAGAAATCTTCACAAAGACTAAACTTGAACTTTTCCCATAATAATTGTGGCTGGCTAGGCTCGCAATGAATTAACACCATTGCGAAAAGTTGTCTCATTTGAATAGGCATTTTGAAATTGGATGCCTCTTCTAAACATTTTGTCCATTCTAAATCATCGGCTAGTAATCCACGCTCAATACATGCTCCTTTGTAAGATGCGCATACAATATTACCATATTTTCTAAGTTCACTAAAACTTGTGACACCTTTTACATGGTGAAGTAAAATTCTCAAGTAGAAAACGTCGCCTTCTCTTGGTGAAGCAGACCTTATTCGGGCAATTATATTATTCGAACCTCTCAATCTGTTTTGCCACTTCTTGTTCTTCCAAACGTAATGGTGTACAAAGTCCAAAAAAGTAAATTGCCGTGCGTCAACATCCTCACTGTTTTTTTGAAACCACATGGTCAAAGTGGATGCCGTATTTAAATTTTGTAATTGATTGTGTGTTGCATCATTTCGGAAATATACCTGTTGCTGCTGTTCCAAATGTAAAGCCAGTATAAAAACAGCCGGAAAATGATCTTGCATTTCAAAAGCTAATGTTCGCCAGGCGCATTCTTCTTGAGCTATGTAACGGGCATCTATAAATTGTTGAATTTCGTCAATATTTCTTACCTCAGCTAAGGTACGGTCACTGCCTTTATAAATATATTTATACAAATACTTGATTGCTGACACTGATGAACAAATTTCGACATTTATATGTGCGTTAAATTTTCTGGGCATATGTTTGTTGTATCCAACTACCCAACGATTGTCATATTCAAAACCATTTACACGTTTTTTGTAAGTAACTCCATTGTTTCGTCTTCTATATAAAGGAAACCCATTTTTATCCAACGCTGTGGAGTCTTGGAAATATTTTGGAAAACCCTTTGAACATTTCCCTTCCTGCATACACGGTGAACTTGAATTTTCAGCACCACATGGTCCATGCAAATTTACCTTTGTTATAATATTGTACAAAGCTGGTTCCGTTTCCAAGTTAGGTATTTCACAACATACAATTTGGTCATACATATCAACATCATATATACGGTTGGTCTCATCTAATATCTCTAATATATGGCAATGTGGCATGCCACGTTTCTGAAATTCTATGACGTATACAAAAGCAATAACTTTTCCTAATACATGGCGATTATGTAAATCATAGAGAAATTCCTTCAATTTTTGGCGAAATACTCTACAAATAAGATCTGGTCGATCATTTGGACATTGGCCAGGTAACAGTTCATTTTTAATTTCATCCCAGTTTGGATTTCCTGTAAATGTTATGAAGAAAGATGGTTTTTCAAATTTCCTAACGATAGACATAGCATCTTGAAACAAACGGTGCATATGGCGGGGTCCGCCAGTGAAAGAGGATGGTAAAATCATTCTTTTTCCAATAGTCGCTGCATCACCATCTCCTTCATTAAGGGCATCTTGAACTCCTTGATAAACTTCTGCTCGTAAATTTGATTGGTTGTTTCTAATAAAAAGTAGTCTCATAGCTTCTTGTTTTGCATAACAATCTACAATGTATTAAGCAAAAAGTCTACGGGAGCGATGTAAAATTTCCTTTTCATTCCTATACATTAGTCGGTATGCATAAAATTCCCTAAGTGAAACTTTCCTGGCGGTTGGATTACGATATTCTATTTGCGAATGGTAACCTAAAGCACCAGTGGGAAATAGTAAAACATAATGAAGTGGATCGTACGATGGATGTATTTCACTTATTCGCGCCAATGGTCCCTGTGTAGTTTTTAAAATAATATCCCTTGGAGCGTAAGTCTCATTACCACCACCGGGCAATAAAACAGCTATTTGGCTGGGTGCAGGAATATTATGGTATCTTCGGTCAATCGAATGAATTTCCGGTAATCGAATAGTAAAATTTAGATTATTATTTGCAACCATTTCAGATGCAATTTTAAATTGTTGAACAAATGGATTCAATTCATGTTGCATTTGTTGCAACTCGGACAATAACTGACGATTTAGAAATGGCATATTATTATGACGGTTTTCTAACTCATTATTAGTATCATATATGTACATTTGTAAAAATTTTGGTCGGTCATTGGAGTTAGGTATTAATGACCCTATTTTATGGTGAACTGCTCCATTTATACGAAAAGTATACACACCTTGTTGCCCATTTGCTAAATTTTGATCAAAATTAACTCCAACAGATGTAAACGCGAGTGATGAATTTAATGCTCTAATATTTGCAAAATAAACACCTGAAAGATTGTCTGTACCATTCAAAAGGTTTTCCAAAAAATTAGGTGCCGGCGGTAATAATGGCAACTCTACCTTACCTCCCAGGCAACACATTGAAAACTTTTTTTCAGACCTTGTACTCGTGCTTAGTTTTTCGGAATCCCAAAACTTTGCGTTACAATGTGAACAGCATTCAACCATTTCTCAAAGTGCAGATACCTCACAATTATTTTCATTATAATTATTTCGGAAAATCTGAATAAAATTTGAAGGGTTACGTCGATTACGCCTAGCGTTTGTATTTTCTTGTGTACTGGCGAGCCGCTGTTCATCGGTAAGATTTGCTCGATGTCGACGTTGACGTTCTCTAGATTGCATTCTCAAATCTCTCGAATTTCGATTCTGGAACGCTCCATTGTAATAAAAAAATCACAACACAAAAAAATAATCACAAAAGCAACAAAATAGTTAGCACATACAATTAAAAAAAAATTAACTGTGCTAAAATTTCAAATTTAAAAAATTATGTGCGCTGCCGCTTAAATATGCGAGTAAAATGATGAAATGACAATTTACAACGAAATGTATCAATCAAAAAAAAATATTTACTTCGCAGCTTGAAACACACAAAACCAAGTAGGCAAAAATATAAATTCAAATACATATACTCTTTTGTTTTATATTTTATTATTTTCAATAAAAAAAATAAATGAATGAAACAAAACCACAAAACGAAAAATATGATGCATGTACTATCAGAACCATCTTGAATGAATAGAGCCGACATGTAAAAAATGAACTTAAAATAAAGGACATAGAAACACTAAAAAATAATTTATTTTCATAGTGTTTGTATGAAAAAACGCGATTTCGATTGACGAAAAAATATAAATTAAAAATTAAACCTAGATAAATAATTTTTTCTGAAATCACTAATAAACAACTCAATGACTAACTCATTTAAAGAGCAGATTCTCAAGCTTCCCCATTTTCCAAATATAATCAAAAGAAAATAAGGGAGTTAAATTAAAAAACGTTCTACAACAACAACAATATGTATTAAAAAGAGAATATTATATTTAATGACGTCATCACTTATTCACAACTACAATCAATGGTAAAAAAAGACAATACGTTGAACAGCCAAAATTAAAATAAATCAAAGAGTCAAAGAGAAAAAATTATAATAATATGCATTGAGCGAGAAGAAATCAAAATAATCAAATCAACCCAGATTGTTATGCATCACAAATAAACGGCATAACCCACAAACATTAACTGTAATATAAATGCCTTATTAATTTCTCAAGTATTAGAAATATTATTTAAAATAAGTCACAGCTGAAAATAAATACAACATGATTAATAATTCGCATCGATTTTTCTTCCCAAAAATTATTGACCCATTCAAAATAAGTTTTTGTTTTGAATATTTGAATTGTCATAACATTTGAGAGCGGTGTATAAAATAAAATAGCTCTTACTTATTATTCCCATTCCTAGATGTCACTTAACACACAAATAAAAACAATAGGGATTCGGGCTGAGTAAACGATTTAAAAGAAAACTTTTTACGTAAAATTACCATAATTTCTTTCATAGCAATGGTTTAATTTTAGTAAATTTATAAAAAAATTATATTAAATTAATTATTATTACAATTTAGTTATTACTATAGAGGGAAGCCACCAAAAATATGTTTAACCGAATCAAAAATCAGACCGATTTTAGAATCCGACCGGTTCGATCACCTATTTGATTTTTTTTATATGTTTTTAATTGTAGGCGACATCTATGGTTTAAACAAAAGTCGTTAATAAAGCATTGCCACATGATATGAATCTGTATTCGGGCAGATTTTTGTCACGTGGCAATGCTTTTAGAAGGAGACTAAAAAGAGATGGTTATAATTGTTTATAAATTTTATTTTATGACGTATTTTACAACAACAACATTCCATAAAAGTTTACCAATAGTTTATTTTCCAAGAGGATTTTCACTAAGAAATAAACATTTTCATGATTCGATTTTTTTTTTTTTTTTTTTTTAAACTATGCAATCTTTTCTGGGGCTCAAGGCACTCCCAACTCTTTCGCAGTTAATTTTACCGTCCTACTTTACGCAGTATTAGCCAAATCGAGGACGTACGGCTATAGACCCGCTTTGTATAAACCACCTGCACATTGCATTGCTTCATGCCAACCTATAGTGCTGACATGAAAGGTGGGTCGGCCCATGGATTCTGCACTCTCAACAGGGGGTCATAGTTGTGTTCATCGTCCTCACCGATCGTAATCAGATGATGAAAAATCCCTTTTGCATCCCGCCCCTATCGGGATTCGAACCCGGTACCTCCCGATCCAAACGCCGCAGCTTTAACCACTGCGCCGTTTGCTCGGTATGATTCGATTTTGCAATCAAATAAAATTACATGTTTTATGAACATTTTCGTATAAAAATAATGTAAAAGCTCATAATTCTTATAGACTTAAAATGTAAATGAAAACAATCATTTTCCCATATAGTTTCATAGTAAAGAAAAAATTTTATGGACTTTATTTTAAGCTTAGTAAAAAATACAGTCAATGTGGAGGCTCTTATTTATAGAGTAGGCTCTGGTACTATGTACAATTGTACACTACTTATAAATAAGCAAACTTTTTTTTTTTTTTTGTTTTTATTTTTATACTGCGTGACGGACATCGAAGAATTATATATAGATGCGTTCAAAATTCCAAACAAGATCATATTTTTGTGACGAATTATCCCACGACTAAAACCATTCGGAGGATGGGAATCATGTAAATCGCTTTATTTAAATTTGCCATATTAGGTAATCTTTGTTTCGTCGAGTCAAAGCGTTGAAACTGATGATGTGGCCGCATGTAGCTACTCATATAATGAAATAATAAATAATACAAAGTAAATCATCCGCATCCACCGTCCCACTCCGTAAAAGCTTTTATTGATAAATCACTTTCTCAGCGTACGTAACTACTTGCGGTTTGTCGAACTCGAAATCACTTCTAGGCTGCTTCCTGTTGCAAATAAATTAGGAAGGTCATCAATAATTCGATGGGCCTTTGATTCATCCAGCCATTTAATATTTAAAATAAACCCATCGCCATGTTTAAGGGTTTAAGGATATTTAAAAATTCTTCAACAATTATTAAATTAATGTCATTGAGTCTCAATAGTAAATCCAAATCAGCCACATATTTGTTGATGCACACTTTAAGCAACATAAAGCGGGTTCCATCGAGAAGAAGATCAAGAAGAAGTTTAAGATATTATTTACAAGTTTTCCTGTTTTTTTCTTCCATAGAGCACTTTAACACAAAAAAAAAATGGGTTACCGTGTAATTTGCAAACATAATTTCTAAATTTACCTGCAATATAACATAAATGTCACTAGTTTCCAAATAAAACCAGATAAATAGGACGTGAAAAAATTTGTTTACTCCTTTTCTAATCAAATATTCAAAAATCAAAAATGGGATCGAACATACAAGTGAGTGAATTTTTCCCTAACTTTCCAAAAAATTACAAGTTGTATTTGCATATGGTAAGTATTGGAGAAAAATTAAGTCATTTAGGCAAATCTCAACTTAAAAGAATCACTGAGTTATACAGTTAAGTTGCTGATCACAGAAGCTTATCTAGCCAATATTAACTTCTTTCTGAGTTAGTCATAAAAGTATCAACTTCTTTAGTATAATTAGAATTGTTAGATCAATAGGATTAGTTGCACAAGATTTCGTAATTAATGCATAATGGGTCTCACATTGAGAACGAAAGGTCTTAATTGTTGATATGAAATAGAACGGACAATCCTGTATTAATAACGGAAATTAAAATAACATAATGTTGAATTAATATAGTTAACTAAAACAATTAAAGAGATAAGTACGAATCTGCGTCATCTCATCACAAAAATACCCTCTAGTTGATTCTCTCGCATATCGAATTTACGATAAATAAAAATTAAACAAAAAATTTGAAACAGAATTAAATTTACCTTATATACATTTTCTCTATCCTAGTGCCCACTCTATACACCCACCCAGCCAAAAACAATAAAATATAAAATAAAAATAATTTATTTCAAAATAAAACAAAAAAAAAAATTTATTGAATATTTTCCAATTTTCCCATTACAAAAATACAAAAAAATTCCACCAACCATTTTTATTCTCATACATATGGAATTTAAAAAAAAAGTATCTTAAATCCTTTTATTTTTTTTTTGCTTAGTTTGAAATATAAATATTTTATAACTGACCATCGGTGAACTTATGATAAGGCAGCATCATCAGTATACAGCTATAGAGCTATTGGGCAACGTATGTATGTATATAGAATTTTTATCAAATACATACACAAACTCATATTTTTATCCTTTTTTTATTACGATTTTTTTTTTTTTTTTTTAGTGGACTGAAGAGTGTTCAGAGTTATATTATATGAGAAAATCGAAATACACGTTGCTAGGATACAGAAAATAAAAAATAAAATCCTCTAGAGTTTTCATATTTACCCAATCTCAAACTCCTGCAACCAGTTTTCTTTTTTTTTTTTGGTACATATAAATTCGAAATGGAGAAAAAAAAGGATGATGGCAAAAAAAACGAAATAAAATATTATTTTTCCCAACCAAATATACAGAAAAAAAAAAAAAGGCGAACGGTCATCACATACTCTGGAAAAACTCATATTTATATCATTTCTCTATCTCTCTTTAACACTTTTCCTTGATAAATTTATTTTTATTTTCTCGGGAAAAATGTGAATGGATGAATGTACGTATATGCTCGTATATGTACAGCTTTATATATGGATGGACATTACATATCTATAGTTTTATCTTTATTTTATGATTCCTATATTTATGCTCATACATATATATCGTATCCAATTTGGTCCTCGTCGTTTTCTATCCGTTATATAGATATATGTATGTATGTTCAGAGCTTTGTGCACAAAATACAATAAAGGATGAGAAGGTAATAAATGTCTTTCAATTAGAAATGAAACATATTTATATGTATTGCACGGATATTATTAAGGATATCGAGAAACTTATATTTACGAGTTTTATGTATATTGTATATATACCACTCGGCGAACGATGCTATCTGGGCACGTTAATCTAAAAGCTCACAATTCAATAATAACGTTTTTTATTTTCTCTACACTATACATATATGTACACTCCGACTATATATAAATACAGTACACACTAATAAATAAAATTCATTACACTACCCCGCACGCCTTTTCGCCTCTTGGTCCAACTGTTTCGATAGAACGTATACATACTATGGAGAGGATATATGTAATTCGGAATTCCATTTCTATTATATACGAGTGTACGTACCTTGCAATTGTGCAAGTAAAATCGAATTTATTTATAATATAAATTTATATTTTGTCGAATTTTTTTTGTTGTTGCTTATTTCGAAACAAAATGTTCTGGAACAAAAAATTAAATAAATTTAATCACTTTGGGATAATCTAGAGATTAATATGAGGCATCTTTACTTATTTTCTATACCCATTAAAGAAATCTCGCTAGTTGTTGGTCTATGGTCGTTTGTGATTTGGTATAATTGAAAGATACATTTTTTGACCAATTTAGATAGTGTTTGGGATATATATAGTTCTGAATGTCTGAATTGCAGTCCGCTGCAGTTTGTTTGGTATTTGTACCATGTAGCCTTTAGAAATGCTTATTCAAACAGTTCGGTTTATTACCTGTAAAGATTTTCAGAAAAAATTAATTTCATCAAAATGTCATATTCCCAATCCTAATTCCAAAGACAAAGGAAAAAATCCATCTAAAATTATTTCATGTACCAAATATTTTTTAAAAAATTCAGGGTTATTCGGAAATTTGATATAAAATTGTTAACACTTGTAGACCCCATCAAATTTTGTTGTATTTGTAATAATGAAACTTATTTAAACACATTAATTATTATCTAAACTTATAAACTTAACTTTTCTTAATATGAAACACTTCAAAACAGGCGCCTTGATGTCAAACAGTCATAAACACCGTCTTACTCCTCCCTTTTATATTGAAAATTTTGGTAATTTTGTGTTGTTTTATATTTAAGGATCGTGCTTAGATCGAAAACTTGTAGATTACACACTAATGTGTCGCCAGCCGGTTACTGATAGCAGAAAAAGACACATAAATGTGGCTGGTTAAGTGTTAATTTCCGATTTCACGGTGTAAATTGTAGAGCTACCAACCAATAGCGGACAATAGTGAAGTATATGTACGGTACATCAAAAATGTACTATATGAAGTTATAAGGAAGTAGTGTCTAATTTAACTTTAATTGTTCCTTGTTAAAATTATATTTATTGGAACATTTATATTGTGGTTAATCCAATATGGAAAGTTTAAGTGTGATGTTTGTATACATATTTGATTCATTTGGAACAGTTTTATTATTTTAAATTCCAGAGAAGTATGCATAAAAATTGGAGATATTTAATATTAAATTCCTTATAGATATATATTTGGTTCACTAAACATTTTCGAAACTATTTATATTAAACCAGATTTACCACGCTTTAAGTATAAATTCAAGCCAAAATGTAATATTCTTAAATTAGTATCAAATTTTCGCAATTTTTAAGTATAAAAAACCGTTCTAAATTGACCAGATACACAAAAGTCTCTCACGGACATGTCATAAGCCTGTTATAGATAATTTGGAAATTTCTTATGGCTTTTAGAAAAACACAAATTTGACGATGAGTTTTATGTTTCATTTTTATTTATTTATTTATCATTAATTTTTAATTATTTCACATTTTCGTTCGAAATTCGACTGCCACCTTTCATGACATCTCTTATTTATATAACATTTTTATTCATTTTACTACTACTAACATATTAAGTATATAAAAGTATATAAAGGTAATAAATATTAATAATTTCAAGTTTGCATTTATGATATACATATATAGGGATTGATTTATGTACAAAAGAATTGCACAGTGCACCATTGGTAATACAATGGTACAGTGTGCCATTGATAATACATAACACCTATCCCCTAAGTTTTAAATAATCCTATTGATTGTTTAATTATAATACACAATTTTTAATTTACGAGAATATGAAATTTATAAATTAAAGAAATTTTTATTTTTATTTTTATTTTTTTTTTTTTACTATAATAAGTATTAATTATTAATGGAATGGTAACTAATAATAACTATAATTAGAAATACCTAGTATACTTAAAACTAAACAGCAACAATAGAATTGCTAATGTTATTATGTATTAAAATATTTTAATTGCTCTTAATAAAATTTCATTGAAAATGGATATTTAATTGTGATAATTTATTTTTTAAATAGTTTAATTCGATTGTTGTGAACCGTTTTTAGTTTGATATGAATAAGTATAGTAGTATTTACTGGTGTTGGAGTTTCCTTTATTTCGAAAGGTCCAAGCCAAATAGGTGAAAATTTGCTTCGTTTTAATTCATTTTTTAATAATACAAAATCACCGACATTTAAATTTTTAACTACACTACCACTGTCGTAATTAATCTTAGATTTTTGTTTTTGATTGATAATATTTTTTCTGGCGACGTCAAAAGAATTTTGCATACGATTTTTTAATTCGAACAAATAATCATCATACATAATTATAAACTATCTCGGGCTCACGGATTAATGAATTAGGTATAACTGATCTATATCCGAACAGCAGTTCATACGGTATAAATTTCGTTGCTGTGTGCGGCGTAGTGTTGAAGGTGAAAATCGCAAACGGAAGCCAAGTATCCCAATTTTGTTCATCCGACTGAGTATATATTCTTAAGTACTCAGCCCAAGTTCGATGAGATCGCTCTAAAGCCCCGTTGGTTTCTGGATGATAAGCAGACGAATTAAGTTTTTTTATTTTTAATACTTTACAAACGTTGGTAAATAATTCGCTCATAAAATTCGTACCCTCATCTGTAAGTATTTGTTGAGGAACACCGAATATACAGATAATTTTTTCAACAAATACTCGTGCTATTGTTTCTGCCTCTTGGTTGTCTATCGGGTATACCATAGAGAATTTTGTCAAATCATCTTGTATTGTTAAAATGTATTTGTTGCCGAGATGAGTTATAGGAAGGGGACCGACGATTTCCAAGAAGATTTTTTCGAAAGGTTGTGAAGATGTTGTTGTAATCTGCATAGGCACTTTATTTAGTTTGTTACATTTATTCTTCTGACACAGCTCACAAGCCTGAATGATTTTTTTAATTCTCGGATATAAATTTTTAAAATGATAGTAACGTTTTATTCTTGAAGCTGTACGAAATACGCCTTGATGACCTCCTAAAGGTTTTGAGTGAAACTCTTGAATGATATTATTGATTTCAGCTTCATCAGTGAGTTGTATAATTTTTGAATTGTTCGGTTTCGAGTCAAGTTCTGAAGTTGATTCTCTAATTGAGTTATTGTTTTGCTGTTGTATGTGCTGAGATCGAGTAACTACATGAATTTCTTGCCCATCCTTTTCAATTTTTACTCTGCTGAGTGCATTCGCGTTAAGATTCTGATTTCCAGGTTTATGAATAATCTTAAAATCAAAATCATCGAGTCTTATACGCCATCTCATCAATCGAGATAATGGATTTTTTAAATTAGCAAGTCGTCGCTTGCATCGGATGTTATTATAAATGGGTTTGCAAAATCGGGGTACTGCAATATGGGAGGATTTATTAATGCATTTTTCAACTTCGAAAACGATTCCTCACAAAAGACGTCCCAAATGAACGGTTGCCCCTTTTTTAGAAGATTGGTTAAAGGTTTGGCAATTTCGGAATATTTATTAATAAACCTTCTACATATAATATCCAGATAGTCCCAAAAATGCTTTAATTTGTTTTTGATTTTCTGGTTGCGTATAATTTTGAATGACATCGGTTTTCGATGGGTCAGGTTTAATCCCATTTTCGGTTACCTGATATCCAAGATAAACGATTTCCTTCGACAGAAATTGACACTTTCCTAAATTAACTTTTAGATTATTTATTTTAAAACATTCAAAAACAGATTCTAATTTTGAATTATGATCTTTCAAATTATGACCCGTTACGATAACGTCGTCTAAATAGACAAAACATTTAATACTATTTAACCCGGTTAAAATGTGATTCATACACCGTTGAAAAGTCGCCGGAGCACCCTTCAATCCAAATGGCATTCTTTTGAAGTGAAAATGACCTAGGGACGTACTGAATGCAGTTTACTCTCTATCTGATTCGTTTAAATAAATTTGGTGGTAACCGTTCACGAGATCTATTGTGTAAAAGTACTTAGACTTGCCAAGATGGTCTAATATATATGAAATATTGGGTAACGGGAACACGTCATTTACTGTAATGTTATTTAATTTGCGAAAATCAACAACGATGCGCCATTTTTTCTCTTCGTTATTTGTTTTCTTTGGTACCACAATTAGAGGAAAATTCCAAGGGCTTTTGCTACTTTCAATTATATCGTCCTGAAGCATTTGTGAGATTTGATTATCAATTTCCTTTTTTGTCGATTCAGGTAATCGATATTGTTTGATATAGATCGGATGTGAATTTTGTTCTATTCGGATTTTGTGATACGTAACATCTGTAGCAGTCAATTTATCACCCGATAAGTAAAAGATATCGTTGTATTTCCTGCAAAGATTTAAAATCGAACTTTTCTCTTCTACATATGTTATGATGCTTAAGATTTAGTGAAGATTCGATTGCTTCTAACCTATTAATGATTTGATTGGACCATGATTTTAAATAAAAAAAACTTCGAATTCGTCTAGTTTTTGCAAAGGTATTTTTAAATTATCGATTTCTACATCATATTCATTGGTATTGACGAGACTAACTGTTGTCAAATTATTTTCAGACCTTATGATTGAATTGGCAGTATATACACCACTTAAAATTTCACTAGACTGACAAAGAAAATCTGTATTATTTGGGATATTTAAATTGATAGTAACTGTTTTTTCTGAACGAGCTGGTAGTGATACGTAGGAATTAGTAGTTAATTTTAATACAACTGGATTGTTATTTATGTCTATTTCCAGATTAAAATTGGAAAAATCGAGTTTACATTTGTACTTGGATAAGAAATCCTTTCCGATAATACCAGCACATGAAATAGGGAATGAGTCGGTAACGATTTGGAACGAATGTGGAATAATAACAGAATTCGGTAATTTGATGCTAGCGTCACAGCTAGCTATGGTTTCAATCATTTCTGTAGTGATACCTTTGACTCTACACCTCCTGTCAGGATAACATAATGTGTCATCGTTGAGGAAGCTTCGTTTCATTATACTGATATCTGCTTCAGTATCGACGAGGAAAAATAACGATTTAGGTTTTGAATCTAGTTCAAGTTGAATATATTTTTTATCATGAATATCTGAATTGAAATTAATTGTGTAGAGATTTGAATTTAATGAATGCGATAGGTTTGATTCTAGAGAAGAGTTAAATGAGATGACATTAGGATCTGTCTTAGAATCAATTTTGATATGCGATTTCAATTCAGTAACAAGTATATTATTATTTGATTGAGAACACTCTATTTTGGAAGATCTTGGATCCGAACAGCAGGAGTATTCATTGAAATTGCTGGTTCGGATCCCAAACAGTTTCCCGCAGAGAGCAGTTGTTCATTTTTGGAGATATTCTGCCCATTTTTGTTACGCGAGTTTACGTACTGACGTTTTCTACAAACAGAAATATGGTGCCCAAAGATTTTACAATATGCACAGATCATATTGCTTTGTGCAATGCGAATATTTGAAACAATAGGTTTAACGTCATTTGATTTATTAGAGAAACTGTTATAGGTTGGGAAACTTCTAGATGGATGGTTAGAAGTTGGCATGAAAGGAGCTTCATTTCGGCTATAACATTTTTCAGCTGAATGTCCATTTTTCTTACATAATTGATATCTAACTCTAGTATTCGGTTGGCTAAAGCTTAGGTGGTTTCGACTAATTAAAATTAATTCCTCTTCACATGCTTGATTTACTGCGTCTTGAAGTTTAGAGAACCGGCAAGCTTTAATAATAATTTTGATTGAGTCACGCAGTCCTTCCTGGAATGCTTTTAGAGCTGTTTTGGTATTTAAATTGATGATTGTTGTCGAAGCCGCCACGCCTTCTGTATCTATACATACTTCATTTAATTCGGATAACAACTTCTCGACTCTACCCGCATATGTAGTTACATTTTCGTTTCTTTGCTGTCGAATATTTATTAACTCTATTTGAAGTTGTTCACTTGATCTGGAATACTGGAACCTATTTTTTATTTCAAGCTTCAAATCTTCCCATGATTCAAATTTAGCATATTTTATGATATCGTAGGCTTTGGAATATAACTTAGTTCTAAGTAGATTTAAAAAATTTTCAGTTCCCGTTGCAGCTAAACCATCATAAACGACGTCACAACACGATAGAAATTTATGTAAATCATTGGAATTACCGTTAAAATCTGGTATTAATTTGAGAGCTACTTCGATATTTAATTTAGACATTTTTTTCAAATTTTTTTTTACGTTTTCAGGAATGAGTAAATTATTATCTTTGGATTCAAGAGGTTCTAACTGTTCAACCGAGTTTAAAGATAAAGATCGTCTTTTATTTATAGCACGCGTTCGTAATTGTAATTGGTCGAAATTAGGATTTATATTTTCCAATGACATAAATCCGTTTGAAATAAACGGTGGTAAGGTAAAAATTGTAAATCGAAACAAATATTTTCTTCTACTGATGAATGAGATTTGGAATGAATAAATTAATAGAATATAGGTATAAACTTAAGAAGAAAATATTCACAATCAAACTAACTTATTCATATTTTATCACTTTACGAATTTATGGCTTTGTTTTTTTTTATATTTGTATATAGATATTAAAAGTAAATATTTAGAGCAACAAAAGATTTGAATACACACTAACCTTTCATAAATTTCAGCATGATAATAATTTTTGTACATGAAAATCCGTTAAATACAATAATTAATATGAATCCAAGGTACGAGTATAATGTACGGTTTTTTTTTGTGTGACGATTCCACCGAGTTTAATGAACTGGTTCAAAATTACAAACACGATGATATGCGAATTCCCATAACATTAATATATAGTAATTTCTGGAACTATTTTCCGACGAAATAATTTGTGATGATTACCAAGATGATGTATGTATATAACATATTACTTGTTGTGTTGATGAAATTTAAAAATGTAACTGTTACGTTGATGGTTAATATTACATTCATATGATTTCCCATAAATACTGGAACTGTTGATTTAGGTGCTCCGATGTACAAACATAATTACATATACGAGTATGTAAGTTTTGTCAGCAAAATATTTTTTTTTTACAGGAACATTTGTTTGATATACCGAAATTTGTTGATTTCTGTACTGCAACCGGCATATACATACTGTCTTGATTTTAGGGTTTTTCAATTTTTTTTTGTGCAAAACGTGTTCAATAGCTTACACTTTTTCGTATCACGATTTTCAAGCACGTTTGTCAATGGATTTTAGTGAAATGTTATATCCGAGTTATTAAACTGATTCTATTAGTAGTTCCTAATATAAAATCGAATAATTGACGCTCTGAAAATTTCATGGGTCACAAGATATTATTATAAATAAAAAAGAACCTAATCCAAGAAATATTGCGGAACACAACTAATGATATTTTGGTTGAAGGCATTTATTAGAAATATTGTTTCACCAATTTTTATTATTTTAACATAAACAACCAATCCAAGCTGTGTACTACGTCTACAGCTTCAAATGGAACTAAATGGTCCGTTTGTGAATGAATTTTAATAGAATTTATATTTGAGATTTAATAGGTTAAGTCGATTCTTGAAGTATAGTTCCTAATATAAAATTTATTAATTATTAATTTATATAATAATCTGGGGTCGGATTTCTTAACTAAACCATGATTCAAATTTAGGATATTTTTGTATATCCGCCAAATTAAGTCTCCAGCATCAAATGGATGGAACAAGAACATTTGTTGAGTGAAATTTATTATCTGCAATATTTTGCAGATTATACAAATAGTTCACACTGCATAAATCCAGACTTATATTTTATATAAGGGTCGAAGACTAAGCTTAAGAAAGGATTTGAGAGTATTGTAAATCCAGATTTCCATATATCGTTTTTGTGCGGTAAAGCTAAATGGCCATATAATTTGTTGGGTAAAGTAATTTTTGTATTCAAGTGAATATTTAGCCAACGCAGTTAAAAGTTTTTTCATAAAATCAGGTAATCTCTGGCATGTTTGAGTTTATCTGGTGCCCCATACAGAGTGCCTCGATGTTTTTATAAGTTGTAAAAAACACGGAATTAACTTTATATAAGTTTTAGCAATAAATTCTCTGATTCTGACGGAAAAGTATTGTGAAGTTGGAGTAATTTAGTTCGCAAATTTGACATGTTTCAATTGATATTGTCTCCTAAAGAGGCTGACACATTAATGCAACAAAACTATTTTATGGATTTTTTGCTGGAGAATGACCATTCTAAATTAGCTTTGAAAAAATGCTTTATGAAAAAGCTAGCTATCTCGCAGAATACTATAATTATTGCAAGCAAAAGCCGATAAGTTAAAATATTTTGTAAAAGTATTATGTGTTAGTATAACAGTTATTAGAACAGGGGCAGGGGCGGTCTTGTCATAAGTGCAAATGGTGCACTGCAACCGGGCGCAAAAATAAACCAATATTTAATGGACGCAATAGTTAATTTAAATACACTGTTAACAATAAAATAAAATGTATTGATTGATATGCATACAACAATCCCAAATAATTGAGTATCATATATTCACATCTCATATTTCCTATTAGAAAAAATATTTGGTTCCCTTTATTTTTATCAGCCAGAAAAAAATAAAAACCAAACGCATAATATTGTATTTGTTCGTATTGGATTTTTTTCTTGGCTCTCTTAATTTCTCTTCTCTTTATTTGCTTCGTTTGTATAAAATGCATACACGGTGAAATTAAGGAGCGCAATCTCCTTGTCACACTCTTACCCGTAAAAAAGCACAAGGTAAATTATATAACGCCCTATACCGTGTGAATTACACTTGCATAATATTCGTTTGAATAACATTGTTTTGAAGTTGAAGTTTAATTTATGTCAATCGCTTTAGATCAGCTGTTATATTTTACTATTTTTGTGCAATAAAGGGATTTGCTTGATAAAGCCTGTGATTGTGATATACAGATGTGATATATTGTTGTGATATTATAGAGTGATCTGATTAATAAAAGCTGTGTTTAATTGTGCAATATAATTTGATTTCTAAAATCGGTCTTTTTGTGCGGGAAATTTTATATTTCGTCAGTGTAAATTATATTTACATATTAGTTACCGATTGCTGTTTAAAATAAGTGCGAATAATAAATTATCGGTATGTGAATTTCGCAAGCGAAAAAGAAATCGCGATCATTTCGATAAAACACAGGCAAGTTCTTTGATAAAATATTTAGACACAAATTTTCCTCTAGTAGGTACACAGAATTCTTTGGTTGAAGACACTACTGCGATTAGTTGTAATTTTAATTATTGTAGTACAATACCATCTAATTCGAATACTCCCCTGATTGACGATCAAATAATTCTAGATCCAAATTTAGTATCTAGATCTGTTACATTAGGTAAAAATGATTTAGAAAAATTAAGTGTTGATCAAGCTGTCTTAAATTCTTCTCACGAAGTTGAACATAATTTGCATGTTTTAGTTGATTTAAGTGATCCAGCGAAATAGCCAAAGCTAAGTGAAAAGATTATTCAACTAATTGTAGAAAATGGTTCCGTACAAGTTGATAATTTAAAGTTCCCTATTAAGAATAAAAGAAAGTTCAATCCAAATATTTATGATAGGGTGATGGCAAATGGACAGATCGTTAAACGAAATTGGCTCATATATTCTATTTCAACGCATGCCGTATTTTGTTTTTGTTGTAAATTGTTTACTTCCCGTTGTGATGATAATATGACTCTTATTAATCAAGGATTTACAGATTGGAACCATTTAATCAGATTAGTTGAGTCACATCAAAATAGCGTAAACCATTTACAATATTTTAAATCATGGAAAGAATTAGAAAAACGCTTAAGATCAAATACAACTATAGATTTTGATCTTCAACGACACATGATTGCAGAAGTTCGAAACTGGAGGGAAGTGCTTAAGCGGTTAATAATATTTGTTGAATTTTAAGGAACACAATCACTTGCATTTCGGGGAAAATCTGAAGTAGAAGTGAACCTGAAGGGAATTTTCTAAAACTGGTTGAATTTGTAAGTAAATTTGATCCTGTGCTTTCTGAACACCTTCGAAGAATAAATAATAACGAAATATTAATAATAAATAAATATTAATTTTTTACAATAAGTTGTTTATATGTAAATGAGATTAACTTGTTTTAAGCCATCGCTTTTAATTATTTTATATTATTTAATTTAATTTTTCTACTGGGGATACCTCAATAAAAAAAACGCATCATTTTCTAACCTTTTTGTGCCATTCTATATTAAGGTTTATATCTTCAGCTATAAAATCTATCTGATTTGACATAAGTTATAAGTCTAAAAGAAATTTCCTTAATGAAAGGTACTTCATGTTATGTGGAATAGAGATAATAAAAATACATATATGGTACATACATAAGTATGTATGTATATACTAAATTAATAATAAACATGACCAAAAATTATATATATATTGAATAAAATAAGTAAAAATAATTGGGGCGCAATAAAATGTAAAAATGCACCAGGCGATAAAGTGCTTGCGGACCGTCCGTGCTTATAGTAAGGTGATTTTCTTCGAATCGATTTTTCTGTGAAATGTATGGAAATAATCAACCAATTTTAATGCGGTTTGGCATAACAATTACAAGTCCCGAGACCTATCATTTGAGGTATCAAGAATCGCAATCGGAGCCCAATTGCAGATTTCGGATTTTTACAGCTCTGAATCGGCTGAGCTATAGTAAGGTGATTTTCTTCCAATCGATTTTTCTGTGAAATGTATGGAAATAATCAACCAATTTCAATGCGATTTGGCATAACAATTACAAGTCCCGAGACCTATCATTTGAGGTATCAAGAACCGCAATCGGAGCACAATTGCAGATTTCGGATTTTTACAGCTACGAATCGGCTGAGCTATAGTAAGGTGATTTTCTTCGAATCGAACTTTCTTCGAAATTTATGGTATAGCAATTACAGGTCTCGTGACCTATCATTTAGGGTATCAAGAACCGCAATCGGAGCACAATTGCAGATTTAGGATTTTTACAGCTCTGAATCGGCTGAGCTATAGTAAGGTGATTTTCTTCGAATCGATTTTTCTTCGAAATGTATGGTATAGCAATTACAGGTCTCGTGACCTATCATTTAAGGTATCAAGAACCGCAATCGGAGCACAATTGCAGATTTCGGATTTTTACAGCTCTGAATCGGCTGAGCTATAGTAAGGTGATTTTCTTCGAATCGATTTTTCTGTGAAATGTATGGAAATAATCAACCAATTTCAATGCGATTTGGCATAACAATTACAAGTCCCGAGACCTATCATTTGAGGTATCAAGAACCGCAATCGGAGCACAATTGCAGATTTCGGATTTTTACAGCTCCGAATCGGCTGAGCTATAGTAAGGTGATTTTCTTCGAATCGAACTTTCTTCGAAATGTATGGTATAGCAATTACAGGTCTCGTGACCTATCATTTAGGGTGTCAAGAACCGCAATCGGAGCACAATTGCAGATTTCGGATTTTTACAGCTCTGAATCGGCTGAGCTATATGTAGTAAGGTGATTTTCTTCGAATCGAACTTTCTTCGAAATGTATGGTATAGCAATTATAGGTCTCGTGACCTATCATTTAAGGTATCAAGAACCGCAATCGGAGCACAATTGCAGATTTCGGATTTTTACAGCTCTGAATCGGCTGAGCTATAGTAAGGTGATTTTCTTCGAATCGATTTTTCTGTGAAATGTATGGAAATAATCAACCAATTTCAATGCGGTTTGGCATAACAATTACAAGTCCCGAGACCTATCATTTGAGGTATCAAGAACCGCAATCGGAGCATAATTGCAGATTTCGGATTTTTACAGCTCCGAATCGGCTGAGCTATAGTAAGGTGATTTTCTTCGAATCGAACTTTTTTCGAAATGTATGGTATAGCAATTACAGGTCTCGTGACCTATCATTTAAGGTATCAAGAACCGCAATCGGAGCACAATTGCAGATTTAGGATTTTTACAGCTCTGAATCGGCTGAGCTATAGTAAGGTGATTTTCTTCCAATCGATTTTTCTGTGAAATGTATGGAAATAATCAACCAATTTCAATGCGATTTGGCATAACAATTACAAGTCCCGAGACCTATCATTTGAGGTATCAAGAACCGCAATCGGAGCACAATTGCAGATTTCGGATTTTTACAGCTCCGAATCGGCTGAGCTATAGTAAGGTGATTTCTTCGAATCGATTTTTCTTCGAAATGTATGGTATAGCAATTACAGGTCTCGTCACCTATCATTTAAGGTATCAAGAACCGCAATCGGAGCACAATTGCAGATTTCGGATTTTTACAGCTCTGAATCGGCTGAGCTATAGTAAGGTGATTTTCTTCGAATCGATTTTTCTGTGAAATGTATGGAAATAATCAACCAATTTTAATGCGGTTTGGCATAACAATTACAAGTCCCGAGACCTATCATTTGAGATATCAAGAACCGCAATCGGAGCCCAATTGCAGATTTCGGATTTTTACAGCTCCGAATCGGCTGAGCTATAGTAAGGTGATTTTCTTCGAATCGAACTTTCTTCGAAATGTATGGTATAGCAATTACAGGTCTCGTGACCTATCATTTAAGGTATCAAGAACCGCAATCGGAGCACAATTGCAGATTTCGGATTTTTACAGCTCTGAATCGGCTGAGCTATAGTAAGGTGATTTTCTTCCAATCGATTTTTCTGTGAAATGTATGGAAATAATCAACCAATTTCAATGCGATTTGGCATAACAATTACAAGTCCCGAGACCTATCATTTGAGGTATCAAGAACCGCAATCGGAGCACAATTGCAGATTTCGGATTTTTACAGCTCCGAATCGGCTGAGCTATAGTAAGGTGATTTCTTCGAATCGATTTTTCTTCGAAATGTATGGTATAGCAATTACAGGTCTCGTCACCTATCATTTAAGGTATCAAGAACCGCAATCGGAGCACAATTGCAGATTTCGGATTTTTACAGCTCTGAATCGGCTGAGCTATAGTAAGGTGATTTTCTTCGAATCGATTTTTCTGTGAAATGTATGGAAATAATCAACCAATTTTAATGCGGTTTGGCATAACAATTACAAGTCCCGAGACCTATCATTTGAGATATCAAGAACCGCAATCGGAGCCCAATTGCAGATTTCGGATTTTTACAGCTCCGAATCGGCTGAGCTATAGTAAGGTGATTTTCTTCGAATCGAACTTTCTTCGAAATGTATGGTATAGCAATTACAGGTCTCGTGACCTATCATTTAAGGTATCAAGAACCGCAATCGGAGCACAATTGCAGATTTCGGATTTTTACAGCTCTGAATCGGCTGAGCTATAGTAAGGTGATTTTCTTCCAATCGATTTTTCTGTGAAATGTATGGAAATAATCAACCAATTTCAATGCGATTTGGCATAACAATTACAAGTCCCGAGACCTATCATTTGAGGTATCAAGAACCGCAATCGGAGCACAATTGCAGATTTCGGATTTTTACAGCTACGAATCGGCTGAGCTATAGTAAGGTGATTTTCTTCGAATCGAACTTTCTTCGAAATTTATGGTATAGCAATTACAGGTCTCGTGACCTATCATTTAGGGTATCAAGAACCGCAATCGGAGCACAATTGCAGATTTAGGATTTTTACAGCTCTGAATCGGCTGAGCTATAGTAAGGTGATTTTCTTCGAATCGATTTTTCTTCGAAATGTATGGTATAGCAATTACAGGTCTCGTGACCTATCATTTAAGGTATCAAGAACCGCAATCGGAGCACAATTGCAGATTTCGGATTTTTACAGCTCTGAATCGGCTGAGCTATAGTAAGGTGATTTTCTTCGAATCGATTTTTCTGTGAAATGTATGGAAATAATCAACCAATTTCAATGCGGTTTGGCCTAACAATTACAAGTCCCGAGACCTATCATTTGAGGTATCAAGAACCGCAATCGGAGCCCAATTGCAGATTTCGGATTTGTACAGCTCTGAATCGGCTGAGCTATAGTAAGGTGATTTTCTTCGAATCGAACTTTCTTCGAAATGTATGGTATAGCAATTACAGGTCTCGTGACCTATCATTTAGGGTATCAAGAACCGCAATCGGAGCACAATTGCAGATTTCGGATTTTTACAGCTCTGAATCGGCTGAGCTATATGTAGTAAGGTGATTTTCTTCGAATCGAACTTTCTTCGAAATGTATGGTATAGCAATTATAGGTCTCGTGACCTATCATTTAAGGTATCAAGAACCGCAATCGGAGCACAATTGCAGATTTCGGATTTTTACAGCTCTGAATCGGCTGAGCTATAGTAAGGTGATTTTCTTCGAATCGATTTTTCTGTGAAATGTATGGAAATAATCAACCAATTTCAATGCGATTTGGCATAACAATTACAAGTCCCGAGACCTATCATTTGAGGTATCAAGAACCGCAATCGGAGCACAATTGCAGATTTCGGATTTTTACAGCTCCGAATCGGCTGAGCTATAGTAAGGTGATTTTCTTCGAATCGAACTTTCTTCGAAATGTATGGTATAGCAATTACAGGTCTCGTGACCTATCATTTAGGGTATCAAGAACCGCAATCGGAGCACAATTGCAGATTTCGGATTTTTACAGCTCTGAATCGGCTGAGCTATATGTAGTAAGGTGATTTTCTTCGAATCGAACTTTCTTCGAAATGTATGGTATAGCAATTATAGGTCTCGTGACCTATCATTTAAGGTATCAAGAACCGCAATCGGAGCACAATTGCAGATTTCGGATTTTTACAGCTCTGAATCGGCTGAGCTATAGTAAGGTGATTTTCTTCGAATCGATTTTTCTGTGAAATGTATGGAAATAATCAACCAATTTTAATGCGGTTTGGCATAACAATTACAAGTCCCGAGACCTATCATTTGAGATATCAAGAACCGCAATCGGAGCCCAATTGCAGATTTCGGATTTTTACAGCTCCGAATCGGCTGAGCTATAGTAAGGTGATTTTCTTCGAATCGAACTTTCTTCGAAATGTATGGTATAGCAATTACAGGTCTCGTGACCTATCATTTAAGGTATCAAGAACCGCAATCGGAGCACAATTGCAGATTTAGGATTTTTACAGCTCTGAATCGGCTGAGCTATAGTAAGGTGATTTTCTTCGAATCGAACTTTCTTCGAAATGTATGGTATAGCAATTACAGGTCTCGTGACCTATTATTTAGGGTATCAAGAACCGCAATCGGAGCACAATTGCAGATTTAGGATTTTTACAGCTCTGAATCGGCTGAGCTATAGTAAGGTGATTTTCTTCGAATCGAACTTTCTTCGAAATGTATGGTATAGCAATTACAGGTCTCGTGACCTATCATTTAGGGTATCAAGAACCGCAATCGGAGCACAATTGCAGATTTAGGATTTTTACAGCTCTGAATCGGCTGAGCTATAGTAAGGTGATTTTCTTCGAATCGAACTTTCTTCGAAATGTATGGTATAGCAATTACAGGTCTCGTGACCTATCATTTAAGGTATCAAGAACCGCAATCGGAGCACAATTGCAGATTTAGGATTTTTACAGCTCTGAATCGGCTGAGCTATAGTAAGGTGATTTTCTTCGAATCGAACTTTCTTCGAAATGTATGGTATAGCAATTACAGGTCTCGTGACCTATCATTTAAGGTATCAAGAACCGCAATCGGAGCACAATTGCAGATTTAGGATTTTTACAGCTCTGAATCGGCTGAGCTATATTAAGGTGATTTTCTTCGAATCGAACTTTCTTCGAAATGTATGGTATAGCAATTACAGGTCTCGTGACCTATCATTTAAGGTATCAAGAACCGCAATCGGAGCACAATTGCAGATTTAGGATTTTTACAGCTCCGAATCGGCTGAGCTATAGTAAGGTGATTTTCTTCGAATCGAACTTTCTTCGAAATGTATGGTATAGCAATTACAGGTCTCGTGACCTATCATTTAAGGTATCAAGAACCGCAATCGGAGCACAATTGCAGATTTAGGATTTTTACAGCTCCGAATCGGCTGAGCTATAGTAAGGTGATTTTCTTCGAATCGAACTTTCTTCGAAATGTATGGTATAGCAATTACAGGTCTCGTGACCTATCATTTAAGGTATCAAGAACCGCAATCGGAGCACAATTGCAAATTTCGGATTTTTACAGCTCTGAATCGGCTGAGCTATAGTAAGGTGATTTTCTTCGAATCGAACTTTCTTCGAAATGTATGGTATAGCAATTACAGGTCTCGTGACCTATCATTTAGGGTATCAAGAACCGCAATCGGAGCACAATTGCAGATTTAGGATTTTTACAGCTCTGAATCGGCTGAGCTATAGTAAGGTGATTTTCTTCGAATCGATTTTTCTGTGAAATGTATGGAAATAATCAACCAATTTTAATGCGGTTTGGCATAACAATTACAAGTCCCGAGACCTATCATTTGAAGTATCAAGAACCGCAATCGGAGCCCAATTGCAGATTTCGGATTTTTACAGCTCCGAATCGGCTGAGCTATAGTAAGGTGATTTTCTTCGAATCGAACTTTCTTCGAAATGTATGGTATAGCAATTACAGGTCTCGTGACCTATCATTTAGGGTATCAAGAACCGCAATCGGAGCACAATTGCAGATTTAGGATTTTTACAGCTCTGAATCGGCTGAGCTATAGTAAGGTGATTTTCTTCGAATCGAACTTTCTTCGAAATGTATGGTATAGCAATTACAGGTCTCGTGACCTATCATTTAAGGTATCAAGAACCGCAATCGGAGCCCAATTGCAGATTTCGGATTTTTACAGCTCCGAATCGGCTGAGCTATAGTAAGGTGATTTTCTTCGAATCGAACTTTCTTCGAAATGTATGGTATATCAATTACAGGTCTCGAGACCTATCATTTAAGGTATCAAGAACCGCAATCGGAGCACAATTGCAGATTTCGAATTTTTACAGCTCTGAATCGGCTGAGCTATAGTAAGGTGATTTTCTTCCAATCGATTTTTCTGTGAAATGTATGGAAATAATCAACCAATTTCAATGCGATTTGGCATAACAATTACAAGTCCCGAGACCTATCATTTGAGGTATCAAGAACCGCAATCGGAGCCCAATTGCAGATTTCGGATTTTTACAGCTCCGAATCGGCTGAGCTATAGTAAGGTGATTTTCTTCGAATCGAACTTTCTTCGAAATGTATGGTATAGCAATTACAGGTCTCGAGACCTATCATTTGAGGTATCAAGAACCGCAATCGGAGCACAATTGCAGATTTCGGATTTTTACAGCTCTGAATCGGCTGAGCTATAGTAAGGTGATTTTCTTCGAATCGATTTTTCTGTGAAATGTATGGAAATAATCAACCAATTTTAATGCGGTTTGGCATAACAATTACAAGTCCCGAGACCTATCATTTGAGATATCAAGAACCGCAATCGGAGCCCAATTGCAGATTTCGGATTTTTACAGCTCCGAATCGGCTGAGCTATAGTAAGGTGATTTTCTTCGAATCGAACTTTCTTCGAAATGTATGGTATAGCAATTACAGGTCTCGTGACCTATCATTTAGGGTATCAAGAACCGCAATCGGAGCACAATTGCAGATTTCGGATTTTTACAGCTCTGAATCGGCTGAGCTATAGTAAGGTGATTTTCTTCGAATCGATTTTTCTGTGAAATGTATGGAAATAATCAACCAATTTTAATGCGGTTTGGCATAACAATTACAAGTCCCGAGACCTATCATTTGAGATATCAAGAACCGCAATCGGAGCCCAATTGCAGATTTCGGATTTTTACAGCTCCGAATCGGCTGAGCTATAGTAAGGTGATTTTCTTCGAATCGAACTTTCTTCGAAATGTATGGTATAGCAATTACAGGTCTCGTGACCTATCATTTAAGGTATCAAGAACCGCAATCGGAGCACAATTGCAGATTTCGGATTTTTACAGCTCTGAATCGGCTGAGCTATAGTAAGGTGATTTTCTTCGAATCGATTTTTCTGTGAAATGTATGGAAATAATCAACCAATTTTAATGCGGTTTGGCATAACAATTACAAGTCCCGAGACCTATCATTTGAGGTATCAAGAACCGCAATCGGAGCCCAATTGCAGATTTCGGATTTTTACAGCTCTGAATCGGCTGAGCTATAGTAAGGTGATTTTCTTCGAATCGATTTTTCTGTGAAATGTATGGAAATAATCAACCAATTTCAATGCGGTTTGGCATAACAATTACAAGTCCCGAGACCTATCATTTGAGGTATCAAGAACCGCAATCGGAGCCCAATTGCAGATTTCGGATTTTTACAGCTCCGAATCGGCTGAGCTATAGTAAGGTGATTTTCTTCGAATCGAACTTTCTTCGAAATGTATGGTATAGCAATTACAGGTCTCGAGACCTATCATTTGAGGTATCAAGAACCGCAATCGGAGCACAATTGCAGATTTCGGATTTTTACAGCTCCGAATCGGCTGAGCTATAGTAAGGTGATTTTCTTCGAATCGAACTTTCTTCGAAATGTATGGTATAGCAATTACAGGTCTCGTGACCTATCATTTAGGGTATCAAGAACCGCAATCGGAGCACAATTGCAGATTTCGGATTTTTACAGCTCTGAATCGGCTGAGCTATAGTAAGGTGATTTTCTTCGAATCGAACTTTCTTCGAAATGTATGGTATAACAATTACAGGTCTCGTGACCTATCATTTAGGGTATCAAGAACCGCAATCGGAGCACAATTGCAGATTTAGGATTTTTACAGCTCTGAATCGGCTGAGCTATAGTAAGGTGATTTTCTTCGAATCGAACTTTCTTCGAAATATATGGTATAGCAATTACAGGTCTCGTGACCTATCATTTAAGGTATCAAGAACCGCAATCGGAGCACAATTGCAGATTTCGGATTTTTACAGCTCTGAATCGGCTGAGCTATAGTAAGGTGATTTTCTTCGAATCGATTTTTCTGTGAAATGTATGGAAATAATCAACCAATTTTAATGCGGTTTGGCATAACAATTACAAGTCCCGAGACCTATCATTTGAGGTATCAAGAACCGCAATCGGAGCCCAATTGCAGATTTCGGATTTTTACAGCTCCGAATCGGCTGAGCTATAGTAAGGTGATTTTCTTCGAATCGAACTTTCTTCGAAATGTATGGTATAGCAATTACAGGTCTCGAGACCTATCATTTAAGGTATCAAGAACCGCAATCGGAGCACAATTGCAGATTTCGGATTTTTACAGCTCTGAATCGGCTGAGCTATAGTAAGGTGATTTTCTTCGAATCGAACTTTCTTCGAAATGTATGGTATAACAATTACAGGTCTCGAGACCTATCATTTAAGGTATCAAGAACCGCAATCGGAGCACAATTGCAGATTTCGGATTTTTACAGCTCTGAATCGGCTGAGCTATAGTAAGGTGATTTTCTTCGAATCGATTTTTCTGTGAAATGTATGGAAATAATCAACCAATTTTAATGCGGTTTGGCATAACAATTACAAGTCCCGAGACCTATCATTTGAGGTATCAAGAACCGCAATCGGAGCCCAATTGCAGATTTCGGATTTTTACAGCTCCGAATCGGCTGAGCTATAGTAAGGTGATTTTCTTCGAATCGAACTTTCTTCGAAATGTATGGTATAGCAATTACAGGTCTCGTGACCTATCATTTAGGGTATCAAGAACCGCAATCGGAGCACAATTGCAGATTTCGGATTTTTACAGCTCTGAATCGGCTGAGCTATAGTAAGGTGATTTTCTTCGAATCGAACTTTCTTCGAAATGTATGGTATAGCAATTACAGGTCTCGTGACCTATCATTTAAGTTATCAAGAACCGCAATCGGAGCACAATTGCAGATTTCGGATTTTTACAGCTCTGAATCGGCTGAGCTATAGTAAGGTGATTTTCTTCCAATCGATTTTTCTGTGAAATGTATGGAAATAATCAACCAATTTCAATGCGATTTGGCATAACAATTACAAGTCCCGAGACCTATCATTTGAGGTATCAAGAACCGCAATCGGAGCACAATTGCAGATTTCGGATTTTTACAGCTCTGAATCGGCTGAGCTATAGTAAGGTGATTTTCTTCGAATCGAACTTTCTTCGAAATGTATGGTATAACAATTACAGGTCTCGAGACCTATCATTTAAGGTATCAAGAACCGCAATCGGAGCACAATTGCAGATTTCGGATTTTTACAGCTCTGAATCGGCTGAGCTATAGTAAGGTGATTTTCTTCGAATCGATTTTTCTGTGAAATGTATGGAAATAATCAACCAATTTTAATGCGGTTTGGCATAACAATTACAAGTCCCGAGACCTATCATTTGAGGTATCAAGAACCGCAATCGGAGCCCAATTGCAGATTTCGGATTTTTACAGCTCCGAATCGGCTGAGCTATAGTAAGGTGATTTTCTTCGAATCGAACTTTCTTCGAAATGTATGGTATAGCAATTACAGGTCTCGTGACCTATCATTTAAGGTATCAAGAACCGCAATCGGAGCACAATTGCAGATTTCGGATTTTTACAGCTCTGAATCGGCTGAGCTATAGTAAGGTGATTTTCTTCGAATCGAACTTTCTTCGAAATGTATGGTATAACAATTACAGGTCTCGAGACCTATCATTTAAGGTATCAAGAACCGCAATCGGAGCACAATTGCAGATTTCGGATTTTTACAGCTCTGAATCGGCTGAGCTATAGTAAGGTGATTTTCTTCGAATCGATTTTTCTGTGAAATGTATGGAAAATAATCAACCAATTTTAATGCGGTTTGGCATAACAATTACAAGTCCCGAGACCTATCATTTGAGGTATCAAGAACCGCAATCGGAGCCCAATTGCAGATTTCGGATTTTTACAGCTCCGAATCGGCTGAGCTATAGTAAGGTGATTTTCTTCGAATCGAACTTTCTTCGAAATGTATGGTATAGCAATTACAGGTCTCGTGACCTATCATTTAGGGTATCAAGAACCGCAATCGGAGCACAATTGCAGATTTCGGATTTTTACAGCTCTGAATCGGCTGAGCTATAGTAAGGTGATTTTCTTCGAATCGAACTTTCTTCGAAATGTATGGTATAACAATTACAGGTCTCGAGACCTATCATTTAAGGTATCAAGAACCGCAATCGGAGCACAATTGCAGATTTCGGATTTTTACAGCTCTGAATCGGCTGAGCTATAGTAAGGTGATTTTCTTCGAATCGATTTTTCTGTGAAATGTATGGAAATAATCAACCAATTTTAATGCGGTTTGGCATAACAATTACAAGTCCCGAGACCTATCATTTAAGGTATCAAGAACCGCAATCGGAGCCCAATTGCAGATTTCGGATTTTTACAGCTCCGAATCGGCTGAGCTATAGTAAGGTGATTTTCTTCGAATCGAACTTTCTTCGAAATGTATGGTATAGCAATTACAGGTCTCGTGACCTATCATTTAGGGTATCAAGAACCGCAATCGGAGCACAATTGCAGATTTCGGATTTTTACAGCTCTGAATCGGCTGAGCTATAGTAAGGTGATTTTCTTCGAATCGAACTTTCTTCGAAATGTATGGTATAGCAATTACAGGTCTCGTGACCTATCATTTAAGTTATCAAGAACCGCAATCGGAGCACAATTGCAGATTTCGGATTTTTACAGCTCTGAATCGGCTGAGCTATAGTAAGGTGATTTTCTTCCAATCGATTTTTCTGTGAAATGTATGGAAATAATCAACCAATTTCAATGCGATTTGGCATAACAATTACAAGTCCCGAGACCTATCATTTGAGGTATCAAGAACCGCAATCGGAGCACAATTGCAGATTTCGGATTTTTACAGCTCTGAATCGGCTGAGCTATAGTAAGGTGATTTTCTTCGAATCGAACTTTCTTCGAAATGTATGGTATAACAATTACAGGTCTCGAGACCTATCATTTAAGGTATCAAGAACCGCAATCGGAGCACAATTGCAGATTTCGGATTTTTACAGCTCTGAATCGGCTGAGCTATAGTAAGGTGATTTTCTTCGAATCGATTTTTCTGTGAAATGTATGGAAATAATCAACCAATTTTAATGCGGTTTGGCATAACAATTACAAGTCCCGAGACCTATCATTTGAGGTATCAAGAACCGCAATCGGAGCCCAATTGCAGATTTCGGATTTTTACAGCTCCGAATCGGCTGAGCTATAGTAAGGTGATTTTCTTCGAATCGAACTTTCTTCGAAATGTATGGTATAGCAATTACAGGTCTCGTGACCTATCATTTAGGGTATCAAGAACCGCAATCGGAGCACAATTGCAGATTTCGGATTTTTACAGCTCTGAATCGGCTGAGCTATAGTAAGGTGATTTTCTTCGAATCGAACTTTCTTCGAAATGTATGGTATAGCAATTACAGGTCTCGAGACCTATCATTTAAGGTATCAAGAACCGCAATCGGAGCACAATTGCAGATTTCGGATTTTTACAGCTCTGAATCGGCTGAGCTATAGTAAGGTGATTTTCTTCGAATCGAACTTTCTTCGAAATGTATGGTATAACAATTACAGGTCTCGAGACCTATCATTTAAGGTATCAAGAACCGCAATCGGAGCACAATTGCAGATTTCGGATTTTTACAGCTCTGAATCGGCTGAGCTATAGTAAGGTGATTTTCTTCGAATCGATTTTTCTGTGAAATGTATGGAAATAATCAACCAATTTTAATGCGGTTTGGCATAACAATTACAAGTCCCGAGACCTATCATTTAAGGTATCAAGAACCGCAATCGGAGCACAATTGCAGATTTCGGATTTTTACAACTCTGAATCGGCTGAGCTATAGTAAGGTGATTTTCTTCGAATCGAACTTTCTTCGAAATGTATGGTATAGCAATTACAGGTCTCGAGACCTATCATTTAAGGTATCAAGAACCGCAATCGGAGCACAATTGCAGATTTCGGATTTTTACAGCTCTGAATCGGCTGAGCTATAGTAAGGTGATTTTCTTCGAATCGAACTTTCTTCGAAATGTATGGTATAACAATTACAGGTCTCGAGACCTATCATTTAAGGTATCAAGAACCGCAATCGGAGCACAATTGCAGATTTCGGATTTTTACAGCTCTGAATCGGCTGAGCTATAGTAAGGTGATTTTCTTCGAATCGAACTTTCTTCGAAATGTATGGTATAGCAATTACAGGTCTCGTGACCTATCATTTAAGTTATCAAGAACCGCAATCGGAGCACAATTGCAGATTTCGGATTTTTACAGCTCTGAATCGGCTGAGCTATAGTAAGGTGATTTTCTTCGAATCGATTTTTCTGTGAAATGTATGGAAATAATCAACCAATTTTAATGCGGTTTGGCATAACAATTACAAGTCCCGAGACCTATCATTTGAGATATCAAGAACCGCAATCGGAGCCCAATTGCAGATTTCGGATTTTTACAGCTCCGAATCGGCTGAGCTATAGTAAGGTGATTTTCTTCGAATCGAACTTTCTTCGAAATGTATGGTATAGCAATTACAGGTCTCGTGACCTATCATTTAAGGTATCAAGAACCGCAATCGGAGCACAATTGCAGATTTCGGATTTTTACAGCTCTGAATCGGCTGAGCTATAGTAAGGTGATTTTCTTCGAATCGATTTTTCTGTGAAATGTATGGAAATAATCAACCAATTTTAATGCGGTTTGGCATAACAATTACAAGTCCCGAGACCTATCATTTGAGATATCAAGAACCGCAATCGGAGCCCAATTGCAGATTTCGGATTTTTACAGCTCTGAATCGGCTGAGCTATATGTAGTAAGGTGCTTTTCTTCGAATCGAACTTTCTTCGAAATGTATGGTATAGCAATTACAGGTCTCGTGACCTATCATTTAAGGTATCAAGAACCGCAATCGGAGCACAATTGCAGATTTCGGATTTTTACAGCTCTGAATGGGATGAGCTATAGTAAGGTGATTTTCTTCGAATCGAACTTTCTTCGAAATGTATGGTATAGCAATTACAGGTCTCGTGACCTATCATTTAAGGTATCAAGAACCGCAATCGGAGCCCAATTGCAGATTTCGGATTTTTACAGCTCCGAATCGGCTGAGCTATAGTAAGGTGATTTTCTTCGAATCGAACTTTCTTCGAAATGTATGGTATAGCAATTACAGGTCTCGAGACCTATCATTTAAGGTATCAAGAACCGCAATCGGAGCACAATTGCAGATTTCGGATTTTTACAGCTCTGAATCGGCTGAGCTATAGTAAGGTGATTTTCTTCGAATCGAACTTTCTTCGAAATGTATGGTATAGCAATTACAGGTCTCGAGACCTATCATTTAAGGTATCAAGAACCGCAATCGGAGCACAATTGCAGATTTCGGATTTTTACAGCTCTGAATCGGCTGAGCTATAGTAAGGTGATTTTCTTCGAATCGAACTTTCTTCGAAATGTATGGTATAACAGTTACAGGTCTCGAGACCTATCATTTAAGGTATCAAGAACCGCAATCGGAGCACAATTGCAGATTTCGGATTTTTACAGCTCTGAATCGGCTGAGCTATAGTAAGGTGATTTTCTTCGAATCGAACTTTCTTCGAAATGTATGGTATAGCAATTACAGGTCTCGTGACCTATCATTTAAGTTATCAAGAACCGCAATCGGAGCACAATTGCAGATTTCGGATTTTTACAGCTCTGAATCGGCTGAGCTATAGTAAGGTGATTTTCTTCGAATCGATTTTTCTGTGAAATGTATGGAAATAATCAACCAATTTTAATGCGGTTTGGCATAACAATTACAAGTCCCGAGACCTATCATTTGAGATATCAAGAACCGCAATCGGAGCCCAATTGCAGATTTCGGATTTTTACAGCTCCGAATCGGCTGAGCTATAGTAAGGTGATTTTCTTCGAATCGAACTTTCTTCGAAATGTATGGTATAGCAATTACAGGTCTCGTGACCTATCATTTAAGGTATCAAGAACCGCAATCGGAGCACAATTGCAGATTTCGGATTTTTACAGCTCTGAATGGGATGAGCTATAGTAAGGTGATTTTCTTCGAATCGAACTTTCTTCGAAATGTATGGTATAGCAATTACAGGTCTCGTGACCTATCATTTAAGGTATCAAGAACCGCAATCGGAGCCCAATTGCAGATTTCGGATTTTTACAGCTCCGAATCGGCTGAGCTATAGTAAGGTGATTTTCTTCGAATCGAACTTTCTTCGAAATGTATGGTATAGCAATTACAGGTCTCGAGACCTATCATTTAAGGTATCAAGAACCGCAATCGGAGCACAATTGCAGATTTCGGATTTTTACAGCTCTGAATCGGCTGAGCTATAGTAAGGTGATTTTCTTCGAATCGAGCTTTCTTCTAAATGTATGGTATAGCAATTACAGGTCTCGTGACCTATCATTTAAGGTATCAAGAACCGCAATCGGAGCACAATTGCAGATTTAGGATTTTTACAGCTCTGAATCGGCTGAGCTATATAGTAAGGTGATTTTCTTCGAATCGAACTTTCTTCGAAATGTATGGTATAGCAATTACAGGTCTCGTGACCTATCATTTAAGGTATGAAGAACCGCAATCGGAGCACAATTGCAGATTTCGGATTTTTACAGCTCTGAATCGGCTGAGCTATAATAGTAAGGTGATTTTCTTCGAATCGATTTTTCTGTGAAATGTATGGAAATAATCAACCAATTTTAATGCGGTTTGGCATAACAATTACAAGTCCCGAGACCTATCATTTGAGGTATCAAGAACCGCAATCGGAGCCCAATTGCAGATTTCGGATTTTTACAGCTCCGAATCGGCTGAGCTATAGTAAGGTGATTTTCTTCGAATCGAACTTTCTTCGAAATGTATGGTATAGCAATTACAGGTCTCGTGACCTATCATTTAAGGTATCAAGAACCGCAATCGGAGCACAATTGCAGATTTCGGATTTTTACAGCTCTGAATCGGCTGAGCTATAGTAAGGTGATTTTTTTCCAATCGATTTTTCTGTGAAATGTATGGAAATAATCAACCAATTTCAATGCGGTTTGGCATAACAATTACAAGTCCGGAGACCTATCATTTGAGGTATCAAGAACCGCAATCGGAGCACAATTGCAGATTTCGGATTTTTACAACTCCGAATCGGCTGAGCTATAGTAAGGTGATTTTCTTCGAATCGAACTTTCTTCGAAATGTATGGTATAGCAATTACAGGTCTCGTGACCTATCATTTAAAGTATCAAGAACCGCAATCGGAGCACAATTGCAGATTTCGGATTTTTACAGCTCTGAATCGGCTGAGCTATAGTAAGGTGATTTTCTTCCAATCGATTTTTCTGTGAAATGTATGGAAATAATCAACCAATTTCAATGCGGTTTGGCATAACAATTACAAGTACCGAGACCTATCATTTGAGGTATCAAGAACCGCAATCGGAGCACAATTGCAGATTTCGGATTTTTACAGCTCTGAATCGGCTGAGCTATAGTAAGGTGATTTTCTTCGAATCGATTTTTCTGTGAAATGTATGGAAATAATCAACCAATTTTAATGCGGTTTGGCATAACAATTACAAGTCCCGAGACCTATCATTTGAGGTATCAAGAACCGCAATCGGAGCCCAATTGCAGATTTCGGATTTTTACAGCTCTGAATCGGCTGAGCTATAGTAAGGTGATTTTCTTCCAATCGATTTTTCTGTGAAATGTATGGAAATAATCAACCAATTTCAATGCGGTTTGGCATAACAATTACAAGTCCCGAGACCTATCATTTGAGGTATCAAGAACCGCAATCGGAGCACAATTGCAGATTTCGGATTTTTACAGCTCCGAATCGGCTGAGCTATAGTAAGGTGATTTTCTTCGAATCGAACTTTCTTCGAAATGTATGGTATAGCAATTACAGGTCTCGTGACCTATCATTTAAGGTATCAAGAACCGCAATCGGAGCACAATTGCAGATTTAGGATTTTTACAGCTCTGAATCGGCTGAGCTATATAGTAAGGTGATTTTCTTCGAATCGAACTTTCTTCGAAATGTATGGTATAGCAATTACAGGTCTCGTGACCTATCATTTAAGGTATCAAGAACCGCAATCGGAGCACAATTGCAGATTTCGGATTTTTACAGCTCTGAATCGGCTGAGCTATAGTAAGGTGATTTTCTTCGAATCGATTTTTCTGTGAAATGTATGGAAATAATCAACCAATTTCAATGCGGTTTGGCATAACAATTACAAGTCCCGAGACCTATCATTTGAGGTATCAAGAACCGCAATCGGAGCCCAATTGCAGATTTCGGATTTTTACAGCTCCGAATCGGCTGAGCTATAGTAAGGTGATTTTCTTCGAATCGATCTTTCTTCGAAATGTATGGCATAGCAATTATGGGTCTCGTGACCTATCATTTAAGGTATCAAGAACCGCAATCGGAGCACAATTGCAGATTTCGGATTTTTACAGCTCTGAATCGGCTGAGCTATAAGTAAGGTGATTTTCTTCGAATCGATTTTTCTGTGAAATGTATGGAAATAATCAACCAATTTTAATGCGGTTTGGCATAACAATTACAAGTCCCGAGACCTATCATTTGAGGTATCAAGAACCGCAATCGGAGCCCAATTGCAGATTTCGGATTTTTACAGCTCCGAATCGGCTGAGCTATAGTAAGGTGATTTTCTTCGAATCGAACTTTCTTCGAAATGTATGGTATAGCAATTACAGGTCTCGTGACCTATCATTTAAGGTATGAAGAACCGCAATCGGAGCACAATTGCAGATTTCGGATTTTTACAGCTCCGAATCGGCTGAGCTATAGTAAGGTGATTTTCTTCGAATCGATTTTTCTGTGAAATGTATGGAAATAATCAACCAATTTCAATGCGGTTTGGCATAACAATTACAAGTCCCGAGACCTATCATTTGAGGTATCAAGAACCGCAATCGGAGCCCAATTGCAGATTTCGGATTTTTACAGCTCCGAATCGGCTGAGCTATAGTAAGGTGATTTTCTTCGAATCGATCTTTCTTCGAAATGTATGGCATAGCAATTATAGGTCTCGTGACCTATCATTTAAGGCATCAAGAACCGCAATCGGAGCACAATTGCAGATTTCGGATTTTTACAGCTCTGAATCGGCTGAGCTATAAGTAAGGTGATTTTCTTCGAATCGATTTTTCTGTGAAATGTATGGAAATAATCAACCAATTTTAATGCGGTTTGGCATAACAATTACAAGTCCCGAGACCTATCATTTGAGGTATCAAGAACCGCAATCGGAGCCCAATTGCAGATTTCGGATTTTTACAGCTCCGAATCGGCTGAGCTATAGTAAGGTGATTTTCTTCGAATCGAACTTTCTTCGAAATGTATGGTATAGCAATTACAGGTCTCGTGACCTATCATTTAAGGTATGAAGAACCGCAATCGGAGCACAATTGCAGATTTCGGATTTTTACAGCTCCGAATCGGCTGAGCTATAGTAAGGTGATTTTCTTCGAATCGATTTTTCTGTGAAATGTATGGAAATAATCAACCAATTTCAATGCGGTTTGGCATAACAATTACAAGTCCCGAGACCTATCATTTGAGGTATCAAGAACCGCAATCGGAGCCCAATTGCAGATTTCGGATTTTTACAGCTCCGAATCGGCTGAGCTATAGTAAGGTGATTTTCTTCGAATCGATCTTTCTTCGAAATGTATGGCATAGCAATTATAGGTCTCGTGACCTATCATTTAAGGCATCAAGAACCGCAATCGGAGCACAATTGCAGATTTCGGATTTTTACAGCTCTGAATCGGCTGAGCTATAAGTAAGGTGATTTTCTTCGAATCGATTTTTCTGTGAAATGTATGGAAATAATCAACCAATTTTAATGCGGTTTGGCATAACAATTACAAGTCCCGAGACCTATCATTTGAGGTATCAAGAACCGCAATCGGAGCACAATTGCAGATTTAGGATTTTTACAGCTCTGAATCGGCTGAGCTATTATAGTAAGGTGATTTTCTTCGAATCGAACTTTCTACGAAATGTATGGTATAGCAATTACAGGTCTCGTGACCTATCATTTAAGGTATCAAGAACCGCAATCGGAGCACAATTGCAGATTTAGGATTTTTACAGCTCTGAATCGGCTGAGCTATTATAGTAAGGTGATTTTCTTCGAATCGAACTTTCTTCGAAATGTATGGTATAGCAATTACAAGTCTCGTGACCTATCATTTAAGGTATCAAGAACCGCAATCGGAGCACAATTGCAGATTTAGGATTTTTACAGCTCTGAATCGGCTGAGCTATAGTAAGGTGATTTTCTTCGAATCGATTTTTCTGTGAAATGTATGGAAATAATCAACCAATTTTAATGCGGTTTGGCATAACAATTACAAGTCCCGAGACCTATCATTTGAGGTATCAAGAAAATCGGAGCCCAATTGCAGATTTCGGATTTTTACAGCTCCGAATCGGCTGAGCTATAGTAAGGTGATTTTCTTCGAATCGAACTTTCTTCGAAATGTATGGTATAGCAATTACAGGTCTCGTGACCTATCATTTAAGGTATCAAGAACCGCAATCGGAGCACAATTGCAGATTTCGGATTTTTACAGCTCTGAATCGGCTGAGCTATAGTAAGGTGATTTTCTTCGAATCGATTTTTCTGTGAAATGTATGGAAATAATCAACCAATTTTAATGCGGTTTGGCATAACAATTACAAGTCCCGAGACCTATCATTTAAGGTATCAAGAACCGCACTCGGAGCCCAATTGCAGATTTCGGATTTTTACAGCTCCGAATCGGCTGAGCTATAGTAAGGTGATTTTCTTCGAATCGAACTTTTTTCGAAATGTATGGTATAGCAATTACAGGTCTCGTGACCTATCATTTAAGGTATCAAGAACCGCAATCGGAGCACAATTGCAGATTTCGGATTTTTACAGCTCCGAATCGGCTGAGCTATGGTAAGGTGATTTTCTTCGAATCGAAATTTCTTCGAAATGTATGGTATAGCAATTACAGGTCTCGTGACCTACCATTTAATGTATAAAGAACCGCAATCGGAGCACAAATGCAGATTTCGGATTTTCACAGCTCTGAATCGGCTGAGCTATAGTAAGGTGATTTTCTTCGAATCGATTTTTCTGTGAAATGTATGGAAATAATCAACCAATTTTAATGCGGTTTGGCATAACAATTACAAGTCCCGAGACCTATCATTTGAGGTATCAAGAAAATCGGAGCCCAATTGCAGATTTCGGATTTTTACAGCTCCGAATCGGCTGAGCTATAGTAAGGTGATTTTCTTCGAATCGAACTTTTTTCGAAATGTATGGTATAGCAATTACAGGTCTCGTGACCTATCATTTAAGGTATCAAGAACCGCAATCGGAGCACAATTGCAGATTTCGGATTTTTACAGCTCTGAATCGGCTGAGCTATAGTAAGGTGATTTTCTTCGAATCGAACTTTTTTCGAAATGTATGGTACAGCAATTTCAGGTCCCGTTACCTATCATTTAAGGTATCAAGAACTGCAATCGGAGCACAATTGCAGATTTCGGATTTTTACAGCTCTGAATCGGCTGAGCTATTATAGTAAGGTGATTTTCTTCGAATCGAACTTTCTACGAAATGTATGGTATAGCAATTACAGGTCTCGTGACCTATCATTTAAGGTATCAAGAACCGCAATCGGAGCACAATTGCAGATTTCGGATTTTTACAGCTCTGAATCGGCTGAGCTATATAGTAAGGTGATTTTCTTCGAATCGATTTTTCTGTGAAATGTATGGAAATAATCAACCAGTTTTAATGCGGTTTGACATAACAATTACAAGTCCCGAGACCTATCATTTAAGGTATCAAGAACCGCAATCGGAGCCCAATTGCAGATTTCGGATTTTTACAGCTCTGAATCGGCTGAGCTATAGTAAGGTGATTTTCTTCGAATCGAACTTTCTTCGAAATGTATGGTATAGCAATTACAGGTCTCGTGACCTATCATTTGAGGTATCAAGAACCGCAATCGGAGCACAATTGCAGATTTCGAATTTTTACAGCTCTGAATCGGCTGAGCTATAGTAAGGTGATTTTCTTCGAATCGAAATTTCTTCGAAATGTATGGAAATAATCAACCAGTTTTAATGCGGTTTGGCATAACAATTACAAGTCCCGAGACCTATCATTTGAGGTATAAAGAACCGCAATCGGAGCCCAATTGCAGATTTCGGATTTTTACAGCTCTGAATCGGCTGAGCTATAGTAAGGTGATTTTCTTCGAATCGATTTTTCTGTGAAATGTATGGAAATAATCAACCAGTTTTTAATGCGGTTTGGCATAACAATTACAAGTCCCGAGACCTATCATTTGAGGTATCAAGAACCGCAATCGGAGCCCAATTGCAGATTTCGGATTATTACAGCTCTGAATCGGCTGAGCTATAGTAAGGGTTTTTTCTTCGAATCGAACTTTCTTCGAAATGTATGGTATAGCAATTACAGGTCTCGTGACCAATCATTTAAGGTATCAAGAACCGCAATCGGAGCACAATTGCAGATTTCGGATTATTACAGCTCTGAATCGGCTGAGCTATAGTAAGGGTTTTTTCTTCGAATCGAACTTTCTTCGAAATGTATGGTATAGCAATTACAGGTCTCGTGACCAATCATTTAAGGTATCAAGAACCGCAATCGGAGCACAATTGCAGATTTCGGATTTTTACAGCTCTGAATCGGCTGAGCTATAGTAAGGTGATTTTCTTCGAATCGAACTTTTTTCGAAATGTATGGTACAGCAATTTCAGGTCCCGTTACCTATCATTTAAGGTATCAAGAACTGCAATCGGAGCACAATTGCAGATTTCGGATTTTTACAGCTCTGAATCGGCTGAGCTATTATAGTAAGGTGATTTTCTTCGAATCGAACTTTCTACGAAATGTATGGTATAGCAATTACAGGTCTCGTGACCTATCATTTAAGGTATCAAGAACCGCAATCGGAGCACAATTGCAGATTTCGGATTTTTACAGCTCTGAATCGGCTGAGCTATATAGTAAGGTGATTTTCTTCGAATCGATTTTTCTGTGAAATGTATGGAAATAATCAACCAGTTTTAATGCGGTTTGACATAACAATTACAAGTCCCGAGACCTATCATTTAAGGTATCAAGAACCGCAATCGGAGCCCAATTGCAGATTTCGGATTTTTACAGCTCTGAATCGGCTGAGCTATAGTAAGGTGATTTTCTTCGAATCGAACTTTCTTCGAAATGTATGGTATAGCAATTACAGGTCTCGTGACCTATCATTTGAGGTATCAAGAACCGCAATCGGAGCACAATTGCAGATTTCGAATTTTTACAGCTCTGAATCGGCTGAGCTATAGTAAGGTGATTTTCTTCGAATCGAAATTTCTTCGAAATGTATGGAAATAATCAACCAGTTTTAATGCGGTTTGGCATAACAATTACAAGTCCCGAGACCTATCATTTGAGGTATAAAGAACCGCAATCGGAGCCCAATTGCAGATTTCGGATTTTTACAGCTCTGAATCGGCTGAGCTATAGTAAGGTGATTTTCTTCGAATCGATTTTTCTGTGAAATGTATGGAAATAATCAACCAGTTTTTAATGCGGTTTGGCATAACAATTACAAGTCCCGAGACCTATCATTTGAGGTATCAAGAACCGCAATCGGAGCCCAATTGCAGATTTCGGATTTTTACAGCTCCGAATCGGCTGAGCTATAGTAAGGTGATTTTCTTCGAATCGAACTTTCTTCGAAATGTATGGTATAGCAATTACAGGTCTCGTGACCTATCATTTGAGGTATCAAGAACCGCAATCGGAGCACAATTGCAGATTTCGAATTTTTACAGCTCTGAATCGGCTGAGCTATAGTAAGGTGATTTTCTTCGAATCGAAATTTCTTCGAAATATATGGAAATAATCAACCAGTTTTAATGCGGTTTGGCATAACAATTATAAGTCCCGAGACCTATCATTTGAGGTATAAAGAACCGCAATCGGAGCCCAATTGCAGATTTCGGATTTTTACAGCTCTGAATCGGCTGAGCTATAGTAAGGTGATTTTCTTCGAATCGATTTTTCTGTGAAATGTATGGAAATAATCAACCAGTTTTTAATGCGGTTTGGCATAACAATTACAAGTCCCGAGACCTATCATTTGAGGTATAAAGAACCGCAATCGGAGCCCAATTGCAGATTTCGGATTTTTACAGCTCTGAATCGGCTGAGCTATAGTAAGGTGATTTTCTTCGAATCGATTTTTCTGTGAAATGTATGGAAATAATCAACCAGTTTTAATGCGGTTTGGCATAACAATTACAAGTCCCGAGACCTATCATTTGAGGTATCAAGAACCGCAATCGGAGCCCAATTGCAGATTTCGGATTTTTACAGCTCCGAATCGGCTGAGCTATAGTAAGGTGATTTTCTTCGAATCGAACTTTCTTCGAAATGTATGGTATAGCAATTACAGGTCTCGTGACCTATCATTTAAGGTATCACGAACCGCAATCGGAGCACAATTGCAGATTTCGGATTTTTACAGCTCTGAATCGGCTGAGCTATAGTAAGGTGATTTTCTTCGAATCGAACTTTCTTCGAAATGTATGGTATAGCAATTACAGGTCTCGTGACCTATCATTTAAGGTATCAAGAATCGCAATCGGAGCACAATTGCAGATTTCGGATTTTCACAGCTCTGAATCGGCTGAGCTATAGTAAGGTGATTTTCTTCGAATCGAACTTTCTTCGAAATGTATGGAAATAATCAACCAATTTTAATGCGGTTTGGCATAACAATTACAAGTCCCGAGACCTATCATTTGAGGTATCAAGAAAATCGGAGCCCAATTGCAGATTTCGGATTTTTACAGCTCCGAATCGGCTGAGCTATAGTAAGGTGATTTTCTTCGAATCGAACTTTCTTCGAAATGTATGGTATAGCAATTATAGGTCTCGTGACCTATCATTTAAGGTATCAAGAACCGCAATCGGAGCACAATTGCAGATTTCGGATTTTTACAGCTCTGAATCGGCTGAGCTATTATAGTAAGGTGATTTTCTTCGAATCGAATAGCAATTACAGGTCTCGTGACCTATCATTTAAGGTATCAAGAACCGCAATCGGAGCACAATTGCAGATTTCGGATTTTTACAGCTCTGAATCGGCTGAGCTATAGTAAGGTGATTTTCTTCGAATCGATTTTTCTGTGAAATGTATGGAAATAATCAACCAATTTTAATGCGGTTTGGCATAACAATTACAAGTCCCGAGACCTATCATTTGAGGTATCAAGAACCGCAATCGGAGCCCAATTGCAGATTTCGGATTTTTACAGCTCCGAATCGGCTGAGCTATAGTAAGGTGATTTTCTTCGAATCGAACTTTCTTCGAAATGTATGGTATAGCAATTACAGGTCTCGTGACCTATCATTTAAGGTATCAAGAACCGCAATCGGAGCACAATTGCAGATTTCGGATTTTTACAGCTCTGAATCGGCTGAGCTATAGTAAGGTAATTTTCTTCGAATCGAACTTTCTTCGAAATGTATGGTATAGCAATTACAGGTCTCGTGACCTACCATTTAAGGTATCAAGAACCGCAATCGGAGCACAATTGCAGATTTCGGATTTTTACAGCTCTGAATCGGCTGAGCTATAGTAAGGTGATTTTCTTCGAATCGATTTTTCTGTGAAATGTATGGAAATAATCAACCAATTTTAATGCGGTTTGGCATAACAATTACAAGTCCCGAGACCTATCATTTGAGGTATCAAGAACCGCAATCGGAGCCCAATTGCAGATTTCGGATTTTTACAGCTCCGAATCGGCTGAGATATAGTAAGGTGATTTTCTTCGAATCGAACTTTCTTCGAAATGTATGGTATAGCAATTACAGGTCTCGTGACCTATCATTTAAGGTATCAAGAACCGCAATCGGAGCCCAATTGCAGATTTCGGATTTTTACAGCTCCGAATCGGCTGAGCTATATTAAGGTGATTTTCTTCGAATCGAACTTTCTTCGAAATGTATGGTATAGCAATTACAGGTCTCGTGACCTATCATTTAAGGTATCAAGAACCGCAATCGGAGCACAATTGCAGATTTCGGATTTTTACAGCTCTGAATCGGCTGAGCTATAGTAAGGTGATTTTCTTCGAATCGATTTTTCTGTGAAATGTATGGAAATAATCAACCAATTTTAATGCGGTTTGGCATAACAATTACAAGTCCCGAGACCTATCATTTGAGGTATCAAGAACCGCAATCGGAGCCCAATTGCAGATTTCGGATTTTTACAGCTCCGAATCGGCTGAGCTATAGTAAGGTGATTTTCTTCGAATCGAACTTTCTTCGAAATGTATGGTATAGCAATTACAGGTCTCGTGACCTATCATTTAAGGTATCAAGAACCGCAATCGGAGCACAATTGCAGATTTCGGATTTTTACAGCTCTGAATCGGCTGAGCTATAATAAGGTGATTTTCTTCGAATCGAACTTTCTTCGAAATATATGGTATAGCAATTACAGGTCTCGTGACCTATCATTTAAGGTATCAAGAACCGCAATCGGAGCACAATTGCAGATTTCGGATTTTTACAGCTCTGAATCGGCTGAGCTATAGTAAGGTGATTTTCTTCGAATCGATTTTTCTGTGAAATGTATGGAAATAATCAACCAATTTTAATGCGGTTTGGCATAACAATTACAAGTCCCGAGACCTATCATTTGAGGTATCAAGAACCGCAATCGGAGCCCAATTGCAGATTTCGGATTTTTACAGCTCCGAATCGGCTGAGCTATAGTAAGGTGATTTTCTTCGAATCGAACTTTCTTCGAAATGTATGGTATAGCAATTACAGGTCTCGTGACCTATCATTTAAGGTATCAAGAACCGCAATCGGAGCACAATTGCAGATTTCGGATTTTTATAGCTCTGAATCGGCTGAGCTATAGTAAGGTAATTTTCTTCGAATCGAACTTTCTTCGAAATGTATGGTATAGCAATTACAGGTCTCGTGACCTACCATTTAAGGTATCAAGAACCGCAATCGGAGCACAATTGCAGATTTCGGATTTTTACAGCTCTGAATCGGCTGAGCTATAGTAAGGTGATTTTCTTCGAATCGATTTTTCTGTGAAATGTATGGAAATAATCAACCAATTTTAATGCGGTTTGGCATAACAATTACAAGTCCCGAGACCTATCATTTGAGGTATCAAGAACCGCAATCGGAGCCCAATTGCAGATTTCGGATTTTTACAGCTCCGAATCGGCTGAGCTATAGTAAGGTGATTTTCTTCGAATCGAACTTTCTTCGAAATGTATGGTATAGCAATTACAGGTCTCGTGACCTATCATTTAAGGTATCAAGAACCGCAATCGGAGCACAATTGCAGATTTCGGATTTTTACAGCTCTGAATCGGCTGAGCTATAGTAAGGTAATTTTCTTCGAATCGAACTTTCTTCGAAATGTATGGTATAGCAATTACAGGTCTCGTGACCTACCATTTAAGGTATCAAGAACCGCAATCGGAGCACAATTGCAGATTTCGGATTTTTACAGCTCTGAATCGGCTGAGCTATAGTAAGGTGATTTTCTTCGAATCGATTTTTCTGTGAAATGTATGGAAATAATCAACCAATTTTAATGCGGTTTGGCATAACAATTACAAGTCCCGAGACCTATCATTTGAGGTATCAAGAACCGCAATCGGAGCCCAATTGCAGATTTCGGATTTTTACAGCTCCGAATCGGCTGAGATATAGTAAGGTGATTTTCTTCGAATCGAACTTTCTTCGAAATGTATGGTATAGCAATTACAAGTCCCGAGACCTATCATTTGAGGTATCAAGAACCGCAATCGGAGCCCAATTGCAGATTTCGGATTTTTACAGCTCCGAATCGGCTGAGCTATAGTAAGGTGATTTTCTTCGAATCGAACTTTCTTCGAAATGTATGGTATAGCAATTACAGGTCTCGTGACCTATCATTTAAGGTATCAAGAACCGCAATCGGAGCCCAATTGCAGATTTCGGATTTTTACAGCTCCGAATCGGCTGAGCTATAGTAAGGTGATTTTCTTCGAATCGAACTTTCTTCGAAATGTATGGTATAGCAATTACAGGTCTCGTGACCTATCATTTAAGGTATCAAGAACCGCAATCGGAGCACAATTGCAGATTTCGGATTTTTACAGCTCTGAATCGGCTAAGCTATAGTAAGGTGATTTTCTTTGAATCGATTTTTCTGTGAAATGTATGGAAATAATCAACCAATTTTAATGCGGTTTGGCATAACAATTACAAGTCCCGAGACCTATCATTTGAGGTATCAAGAACTGCAATCGGAGCCCAATTGCAGATTTCGGATTTTTACAGCTCCGAATCGGCTGAGCTATAGTAAGGTGATTTTCTTCGAATCGAACTTTCTTCGAAATGTATGGTATAGCAATTACAGGTCTCGTGACCTATCATTTAAGGTATCAAGAACCGCAATCGGAGCACAATTGCAGATTTCGGATTTTTACAGCTCTGAATCGGCTGAGCTATAGTAAGGTAATTTTCTTCGAATCGAACTTTCTTCGAAATGTATGGTATAGCAATTACAGGTCTCGTGGCCTATCATTTAAGGTATCAAGAACCGCAATCGGAGCACAATTGCAGATTTCGGATTTTTACAGCTCTGAATCGGCTGAGCTATAGTAAGGTGATTTTCTTCGAATCGATTTTTCTGTGAAATGTATGGAAATAATCAACCAATTTTAATGCGGTTTGGCATAACAATTACAAGTCCCGAGACCTATCATTTGAGGTATCAAGAACCGCAATCGGAGCCCAATTGCAGATTTCGGATTTTTACAGCTCCGAATCGGCTGAGCTATAGTAAGGTGATTTTCTTCGAATCGAACTTTCTTCGAAATGTATGGTATAGCAATTACAGGTCTCGTGACCTATCATTTAAGGTATCAAGAACCGCAATCGGAGCACAATTGCAGATTTCGGATTTTTACAGCTCTGAATCGGCTGAGCTATAGTAAGGTAATTTTCTTCGAATCGAACTTTCTTCGAAATGTATGGTATAGCAATTACAGGTCTCGTGACCTACCATTTAAGGTATCAAGAACCGCAATCGGAGCACAATTGCAGATTTCGGATTTTTACAGCTCTGAATCGGCTGAGCTATAGTAAGGTAATTTTCTTCGAATCGAACTTTCTTCGAAATGTATGGTATAGCAATTACAGGTCTCGTGGCCTATCATTTAAGGTATCAAGAACCGCAATCGGAGCACAATTGCAGATTTCGGATTTTTACAGCTCTGAATCGGCTGAGCTATAGTAAGGTGATTTTCTTCGAATCGATTTTTCTGTGAAATGTATGGAAATAATCAACCAATTTTAATGCGGTTTGGCATAACAATTACAAGTCCCGAGACCTATCATTTGAGGTATCAAGAACCGCAATCGGAGCCCAATTGCAGATTTCGGATTTTTACAGCTCCGAATCGGCTGAGCTATAGTAAGGTGATTTTCTTCGAATCGAACTTTCTTCGAAATGTATGGTATAGCAATTACAGGTCTCGTGACCTATCATTTAAGGTATCAAGAACCGCAATCGGAGCACAATTGCAGATTTCGGATTTTTACAGCTCTGAATCGGCTGAGCTATAGTAAGGTAATTTTCTTCGAATCGAACTTTCTTCGAAATGTATGGTATAGCAATTACAGGTCTCGTGACCTACCATTTAAGGTATCAAGAACCGCAATCGGAGCACAATTGCAGATTTCGGATTTTTACAGCTCTGAATCGGCTGAGCTATAGTAAGGTAATTTTCTTCAAATCGAACTTTCTTCGAAATGTATGGTATAGCAATTACAGGTCTCGTGACCTATCATTTAAGGTATCAAGAACCGCAATCGGAGCACAATTGCAGATTTCGGATTTTTACAGCTCTGAATCGGCTAAGCTATAGTAAGGTGATTTTCTTTGAATCGATTTTTCTGTGAAATGTATGGAAATAATCAACCAATTTTAATGCGGTTTGGCATAACAATTACAAGTCCCGAGACCTATCATTTGAGGTATCAAGAACCGCAATCGGAGCCCAATTGCAGATTTCGGATTTTTACAGCTCCGAATCGGCTGAGCTATAGTAAGGTGATTTTCTTCGAATCGAACTTTCTTCGAAATGTATGGTATAGCAATTACAGGTCTCGTGACCTATCATTTAAGGTATCAAGAACCGCAATCGGAGCACAATTGCAGATTTCGGATTTTTACAGCTCTGAATCGGCTGAGCTATAGTAAGGTAATTTTCTTCGAATCGAACTTTCTTCGAAATGTATGGTATAGCAATTACAGGTCTCGTGGCCTATCATTTAAGGTATCAAGAACCGCAATCGGAGCACAATTGCAGATTTCGGATTTTTACAGCTCTGAATCGGCTGAGCTATAGTAAGGTGATTTTCTTCGAATCGATTTTTCTGTGAAATGTATGGAAATAATCAACCAATTTTAATGCGGTTTGGCATAACAATTACAAGTCCCGAGACCTATCATTTGAGGTATCAAGAACCGCAATCGGAGCCCAATTGCAGATTTCGGATTTTTACAGCTCCGAATCGGCTGAGATATAGTAAGGTGATTTTCTTCGAATCGAACTTTCTTCGAAATGTATGGTATAGCAATTACAAGTCCCGAGACCTATCATTTGAGGTATCAAGAACCGCAATCGGAGCCCAATTGCAGATTTCGGATTTTTACAGCTCCGAATCGGCTGAGCTATAGTAAGGTGATTTTCTTCGAATCGAACTTTCTTCGAAATGTATGGTATAGCAATTACAGGTCTCGTGACCTATCATTTAAGGTATCAAGAACCGCAATCGGAGCCCAATTGCAGATTTCGGATTTTTACAGCTCCGAATCGGCTGAGCTATAGTAAGGTGATTTTCTTCGAATCGAACTTTCTTCGAAATGTATGGTATAGCAATTACAGGTCTCGTGACCTATCATTTAAGGTATCAAGAACCGCAATCGGAGCACAATTGCAGATTTCGGATTTCTACAGCTCTGAATCGGCTAAGCTATATTAAGGTGATTTTCTTTGAATCGATTTTTCTGTGAAATGTATGGAAATAATCAACCAATTTTAATGCGGTTTGGCATAACAATTACAAGTCCCGAGACCTATCATTTGAGGTATCAAGAACCGCAATCGGAGCCCAATTGCAGATTTCGGATTTTTACAGCTACGAATCGGCTGAGCTATAGTAAGGTGATTTTCTTCGAATCGAACTTTCTTCGAAATGTATGGTATAGCAATTACAGGTCTCGTGACCTATCATTTAAGGTATCAAGAACCGCAATCGGAGCACAATTGCAGATTTCGGATTTTTACAGCTCTGAATCGGCTGAGCTATAGTAAGGTAATTTTCTTCGAATCGAACTTTCTTCGAAATGTATGGTATAGCAATTACAGGTCTCGTGACCTATCATTTAAGGTATCAAGAACCGCAATCGGAGCACAATTGCAGATTTCGGATTTTTACAGCTCTGAATCGGCTGAGCTATAGTAAGGTGATTTTCTTCGAATCGATTTTTCTGTGAAATGTATGGAAATAATCAACCAATTTTAATGCGGTTTGGCATAACAATTACAAGTCTCGTGACCTATCATTTAAGGTATCAAGAACCGCAATCGGAGCACAATTGCAGATTTCGGATTTTTACAGCTCTGAATCGGCTGAGCTATAGTAAGGTGATTTTCTTCGAATCGATTTTTCTGTGAAATGTATGGAAATAATCAACCAATTTTAATGCGGTTTGGCATAACAATTACAGGTCTCGTGACCTATCATTTAAGGTATCAAGAACCGCAATCGGAGTACAATTGCAGATTTCGGATTTCTACAGCTCTGAATCGGCTGAGCTATAGTAAGGTGATTTTCTTCGAATCGATTTTTCTGTGAAATGTATGGAAATAATCAACCAATTTTAATGCGGTTTGGCATAACAATTACAAGTCCCGAGACCTATCGTTTGAGGTATCAAGAACCGCAATCGGAGCCCAATTGCAGATTTCGGATTTTTACAGCTCCGAATCGGCTGAGCTATAGTAAGGTGATTTTCTTCGAATCGAACTTTCTTCGAAATGTATGGTATAGCAATTACAGGTCTCGTGGCCTATCATTTAAGGTATCAAGAACCGCAATCGGAGCACAATTGCAGATTTCGGATTTTTACAGCTCTGAATCGGCTGAGCTATAGTAAGGTGATTTTCTTCGAATCGAACTTTCTTCGAAATGTATGGTATAGCAATTACAGGTCTCGTGACCTATCATTTAAGGTATCAAGAACCGCAATCGGAGCACAATTGCAGATTTCGGATTTTTACAGCTCTGAATCGGCTAAGCTATAGTAAGGTGATTTTCTTTGAATCGATTTTTCTGTGAAATGTATGGAAATAATCAACCAATTTTAATGCGGTTTGGCATAACAATTACAAGTCCCGAGACCTATCATTTGAGGTATCAAGAACCGCAATCGGAGCCCAATTGCAGATTTCGGATTTTTACAGCTACGAATCGGCTGAGCTATAGTAAGGTGATTTTCTTCGAATCGAACTTTCTTCGAAATGTATGGTATAGCAATTACAGGTCTCGTGACCTATCATTTAAGGTATCAAGAACCGCAATCGGAGCACAATTGCAGATTTCGGATTTTTACAGCTCTGAATCGGCTGAGCTATAGTAAGGTAATTTTCTTCGAATCGAACTTTCTTCGAAATGTATGGTATAGCAATTACAGGTCTCGTGACCTATCATTTAAGGTATCAAGAACCGCAATCGGAGCACAATTGCAGATTTCGGATTTTTACAGCTCTGAATCGGCTGAGCTATAGTAAGGTGATTTTCTTCGAATCGATTTTTCTGTGAAATGTATGGAAATAATCAACCAATTTTAATGCGGTTTGGCATAACAATTACAAGTCTCGTGACCTATCATTTAAGGTATCAAGAACCGCAATCGGAGCACAATTGCAGATTTCGGATTTTTACAGCTCTGAATCGGCTGAGCTATAGTAAGGTGATTTTCTTCGAATCGAACTTTCTTCGAAATGTATGGTATAGCAATTACAGGTCTCGTGACCTATCATTTAAGGTATCAAGAACCGCAATCGGAGCACAATTGCAGATTTCGGATTTTTACAGCTCTGAATCGGCTGAGCTATAGTAAGGTGATTTTCTTCGAATCGATTTTTCTGTGAAATGTATGGAAATAATCAACCAATTTTAATGCGGTTTGGCATAACAATTACAGGTCTCGTGACCTATCATTTAAGGTATCAAGAACCGCAATCGGAGTACAATTGCAGATTTCGGATTTCTACAGCTCTGAATCGGCTGAGCTATAGTAAGGTGATTTTCTTCGAATCGATTTTTCTGTGAAATGTATGGAAATAATCAACCAATTTTAATGCGGTTTGGCATAACAATTACAAGTCCCGAGACCTATCGTTTGAGGTATCAAGAACCGCAATCGGAGCCCAATTGCAGATTTCGGATTTTTACAGCTCCGAATCGGCTGAGCTATAGTAAGGTGATTTTCTTCGAATCGAACTTTCTTCGAAATGTATGGTATAGCAATTACAGGTCTCGTGGCCTATCATTTAAGGTATCAAGAACCGCAATCGGAGCACAATTGCAGATTTCGGATTTTTACAGCTCTGAATCGGCTGAGCTATAGTAAGGTGATTTTCTTCGAATCGAACTTTCTTCGAAATGTATGGTATAGCAATTACAGGTCTCGTGACCTATCATTTAAGGTATCAAGAACCGCAATCGGAGCACAATTGCAGATTTCGGATTTTTACAGCTCTGAATCGGCTGAGCTATAGTAAGGTAATTTTCTTCGAATCGAACTTTCTTCGAAATGTATGGTATAGCAATTACAGGTCTCGTGACCTATCATTTAAGGTATCAAGAACCGCAATCGGAGCACAATTGCAGATTTCGGATTTTTACAGCTCTGAATCGGCTGAGCTATAGTAAGGTGATTTTCTTCGAATCGAACTTTCTTCGAAATATAAGGTATAGCAATTACAGGTCTCGTGACCTATCATTTAAGGTATCAAGAACCGCAATCGGAGCACAATTGCAGATTTCGGATTTTTACAGCTCTGAATCGGCTGAGCTATAGTAAGGTGATTTTCTTCGAATCGATTTTTCTGTGAAATGTATGGAAATAATCAACCAATTTTAATGCGGTTTGGCATAACAATTACAAGTCCCGAGACCTATCGTTTGAGGTATCAAGAACCGCAATCGGAGCCCAATTGCAGATTTCGGATTTTTACAGCTCCGAATCGGCTGAGCTATAGTAAGGTGATTTTCTTCGAATCGAACTTTCTTCGAAATGTATGGTATAGCAATTACAGGTCTCGTGGCCTATCATTTAAGGTATCAAGAACCGCAATCGGAGCACAATTGCAGATTTCGGATTTTTACAGCTCTGAATCGGCTGAGCTATAGTAAGGTGATTTTCTTCGAATCGATTTTTCTGTGAAATGTATGGAAATAATCAACCAATTTTAATGCGGTTTGGCATAACAATTACAAGTCCCGAGACCTATCATTTGAGGTATCAAGAACCGCAATCGGAGCCCAATTGCAGATTTCGGATTTTTACAGCTCTGAATCGGCTGAGCTATAGTAAGGTAATTTTCTTCGAATCGAACTTTCTTCGAAATGTATGGTATAGCAATTACAGGTCTCGTGACCTATCATTTAAGGTATCAAGAACCGCAATCGGAGCACAATTGCAGATTACGGATTTTTACAGCTCTGAATCGGCTGAGCTATAGTAAGGTGATTTTCTTCGAATCGAACTTTCTTCGAAATATAAGGTATAGCAATTACAGGTCTCGTGACCTATCATTTAAGGTATCAAGAACCGCAATCGGAGCACAATTGCAGATTTCGGATTTTTACAGCTCTGAATCGGCTGAGCTATAGTAAGGTGATTTTCTTCGAATCGATTTTTCTGTGAAATGTATGGAAATAATCAACCAATTTTAATGCGGTTTGGCATAACAATTACAAGTCCCGAGACCTATCGTTTGAGGTATCAAGAACCGCAATCGGAGCCCAATTGCAGATTTCGGATTTTTACAGCTCCGAATCGGCTGAGCTATAGTAAGGTGATTTTCTTCGAATCGAACTTTCTTCGAAATGTATGGTATAGCAATTACAGGTCTCGTGGCCTATCATTTAAGGTATCAAGAACCGCAATCGGAGCACAATTGCAGATTTCGGATTTTTACAGCTCTGAATCGGCTGAGCTATAGTAAGGTGATTTTCTTCGAATCGATTTTTCTGTGAAATGTATGGAAATAATCAACCAATTTTAATGCGGTTTGGCATAACAATTACAAGTCCCGAGACCTATCATTTGAGGTATCAAGAACCGCAATCGGAGCCCAATTGCAGATTTCGGATTTTTACAGCTCCGAATCGGCTGAGCTATAGTAAGGTGATTTTCTTCGAATCGAACTTTCTTCGAAATGTATGGTAGAGCAATTACAGGTCTCGTGACCTATCATTTAAGGTATCAAGAACCGCAATCGGAGCACAATTGCAGATTTCGGATTTTTACAGCTCTGAATCGGCTGAGCTATAGTAAGGTAATTTTCTTCGAATCGAACTTTCTTCGAAATGTATGGTATAGCAATTACAGGTCTCGTGACCTATCATTTAAGGTATCAAGAACCGCAATCGGAGCACAATTGCAGATTTCGGATTTTTACAGCTCTGAATCGGCTGAGCTATAGTAAGGTGATTTTCTTTGAATCGATTTTTCTGTGAAATGTATGGAAATAATCAACCAATTTTAATGCGGTTTGGCATAACAATTACAAGTCTCGTGACCTATCATTTAAGGTATCAAGAACCGCAATCGGAGCACAATTGCAGATTTCGGATTTTTACAGCTCTGAATCGGCTGAGCTATAGTAAGGTGATTTTCTTCGAATCGATTTTTCTGTGAAATGTATGGAAATAATCAACCAATTTTAATGCGGTTTGGCATAACAATTACAAGTCTCGTGACCTATCATTTAAATTATCAAGAACCGCAATCGGAGCACAATTGCAGATTTCGGATTTTTACAGCTCTGAATCGGCTGAGCTATAGTAAGGTGATTTTCTTCGAATCGAACTTTCTTCGAAATGTATGGTATAGCAATTACAGGTCTCGTGACCTATCATTTAAGGTATCAAGAACCGCAATCGGAGCACAATTGCAGATTTCGGATTTTTACAGCTCTGAATCGGCTGAGCTATAGTAAGGTGATTTTCTTCGAATCGATTTTTCTGTGAAATGTATGGAAATAATCAACCAATTTTAATGCGGTTTGGCATAACAATTACAAGTCTCGTGGCCTATCATTTAAGGTATCAAGAACCGCAATTGGAGCACAATTGCAGATTTCGGATTTTTACAGCTCTGAATCGGCTGAGCTATAGTAAGGTGATTTTCTTCGAATCGAACTTTCTTCGAAATGTATGGTATAGCAATTACAGGTCTCGTGACCTATCATTTAAGGTATCAAGAACCGCAATCGGAGCACAATTGCAGATTTCGGATTTTTACAGCTCTGAATCGGCTGAGCTATAGTAAGGTAATTTTCTTCGAATCGAACTTTCTTCGAAATGTATGGTATAGCAATTACAGGTCTCGTGACCTATCATTTAAGGTATCAAGAACCGCAATCGGAGCACAATTGCAGATTTCGGATTTTTACAGCTCTGAATCGGCTGAGCTATAGTAAGGTGATTTTCTTCGAATCGAACTTTCTTCGAAATATAAGGTATAGCAATTACAGGTCTCGTGACCTATCATTTAAGGTATCAAGAACCGCAATCGGAGCACAATTGCAGATTTCGGATTTTTACAGCTCTGAATCGGCTGAGCTATAGTAAGGTGATTTTCTTCGAATCGATTTTTCTGTGAAATGTATGGAAATAATCAACCAATTTTAATGCGGTTTGGCATAACAATTACAAGTCCCGAGACCTATCGTTTGAGGTATCAAGAACCGCAATCGGAGCCCAATTGCAGATTTCGGATTTTTACAGCTCCGAATCGGCTGAGCTATAGTAAGGTGATTTTCTTCGAATCGAACTTTCTTCGAAATGTATGGTATAGCAATTACAGGTCTCGTGGCCTATCATTTAAGGTATCAAGAACCGCAATCGGAGCACAATTGCAGATTTCGGATTTTTACAGCTCTGAATCGGCTGAGCTATAGTAAGGTGATTTTCTTCGAATCGATTTTTCTGTGAAATGTATGGAAATAATCAACCAATTTTAATGCGGTTTGGCATAACAATTACAAGTCCCGAGACCTATCATTTGAGGTATCAAGAACCGCAATCGGAGCCCAATTGCAGATTTCGGATTTTTACAGCTCCGAATCGGCTGAGCTATAGTAAGGTGATTTTCTTCGAATCGAACTTTCTTCGAAATGTATGGTATAGCAATTACAGGTCTCGTGACCTATCATTTAAGGTATCAAGAACCGCAATCGGAGCACAATTGCAGATTTCGGATTTTTACAGCTCTGAATCGGCTGAGCTATAGTAAGGTAATTTTCTTCGAATCGAACTTTCTTCGAAATGTATGGTATAGCAATTACAGGTCTCGTGACCTATCATTTAAGGTATCAAGAACCGCAATCGGAGCACAATTGCAGATTTCGGATTTTTACAGCTCTGAATCGGCTGAGCTATAGTAAGGTGATTTTCTTCGAATCGAACTTTCTTCGAAATATAAGGTATAGCAATTACAGGTCTCGTGACCTATCATTTAAGGTATCAAGAACCGCAATCGGAGCACAATTGCAGATTTCGGATTTTTACAGCTCTGAATCGGCTGAGCTATAGTAAGGTGATTTTCTTCGAATCGATTTTTCTGTGAAATGTATGGAAATAATCAACCAATTTTAATGCGGTTTGGCATAACAATTACAAGTCCCGAGACCTATCGTTTGAGGTATCAAGAACCGCAATCGGAGCCCAATTGCAGATTTCGGATTTTTACAGCTCCGAATCGGCTGAGCTATAGTAAGGTGATTTTCTTCGAATCGAACTTTCTTCGAAATGTATGGTATAGCAATTACAGGTCTCGTGGCCTATCATTTAAGGTATCAAGAACCGCAATCGGAGCACAATTGCAGATTTCGGATTTTTACAGCTCTGAATCGGCTGAGCTATAGTAAGGTGATTTTCTTCGAATCGATTTTTCTGTGAAATGTATGGAAATAATCAACCAATTTTAATGCGGTTTGGCATAACAATTACAAGTCCCGAGACCTATCATTTGAGGTATCAAGAACCGCAATCGGAGCCCAATTGCAGATTTCGGATTTTTACAGCTCCGAATCGGCTGAGCTATAGTAAGGTGATTTTCTTCGAATCGAACTTTCTTCGAAATGTATAATAGAGCAATTACAGGTCTCGTGACCTATCATTTAAGGTATCAAGAACCGCAATCGGAGCACAATTGCAGATTTCGGATTTTTACAGCTCTGAATCGGCTGAGCTATAGTAAGGTAATTTTCTTCGAATCGAACTTTCTTCGAAATGTATGGTATAGCAATTACAGGTCTCGTGACCTATCATTTAAGGTATCAAGAACCGCAATCGGAGCACAATTGCAGATTTCGGATTTTTACAGCTCTGAATCGGCTAAGCTATAGTAAGGTGATTTTCTTTGAATCGATTTTTCTGTGAAATGTATGGAAATAATCAACCAATTTTAATGCGGTTTGGCATAACAATTACAAGTCCCGAGACCTATCATTTGAGGTATCAAGAACCGCAATCGGAGCCCAATTGCAGATTTCGGATTTTTACAGCTACGAATCGGCTGAGCTATAGTAAGGTGATTTTCTTCGAATCGAACTTTCTTCGAAATGTATGGTATAGCAATTACAGGTCTCGTGACCTATCATTTAAGGTATCAAGAACCGCAATCGGAGCACAATTGCAGATTTCGGATTTTTACAGCTCTGAATCGGCTGAGCTATAGTAAGGTAATTTTCTTCGAATCGAACTTTCTTCGAAATGTATGGTATAGCAATTACAGGTCTCGTGACCTATCATTTAAGGTATCAAGAACCGCAATCGGAGCACAATTGCAGATTTCGGATTTTTACAGCTCTGAATCGGCTGAGCTATAGTAAGGTGATTTTCTTCGAATCGATTTTTCTGTGAAATGTATGGAAATAATCAACCAATTTTAATGCGGTTTGGCATAACAATTACAAGTCTCGTGACCTATCATTTAAGGTATCAAGAACCGCAATCGGAGCACAATTGCAGATTTCGGATTTTTACAGCTCTGAATCGGCTGAGCTATAGTAAGGTGATTTTCTTCGAATCGAACTTTCTTCGAAATGTATGGTATAGCAATTACAGGTCTCGTGACCTATCATTTAAGGTATCAAGAACCGCAATCGGAGCACAATTGCAGATTTCGGATTTTTACAGCTCTGAATCGGCTGAGCTATAGTAAGGTGATTTTCTTCGAATCGATTTTTCTGTGAAATGTATGGAAATAATCAACCAATTTTAATGCGGTTTGGCATAACAATTACAGGTCTCGTGACCTATCATTTAAGGTATCAAGAACCGCAATCGGAGTACAATTGCAGATTTCGGATTTCTACAGCTCTGAATCGGCTGAGCTATAGTAAGGTGATTTTCTTCGAATCGATTTTTCTGTGAAATGTATGGAAATAATCAACCAATTTTAATGCGGTTTGGCATAACAATTACAAGTCCCGAGACCTATCGTTTGAGGTATCAAGAACCGCAATCGGAGCCCAATTGCAGATTTCGGATTTTTACAGCTCCGAATCGGCTGAGCTATAGTAAGGTGATTTTCTTCGAATCGAACTTTCTTCGAAATGTATGGTATAGCAATTACAGGTCTCGTGGCCTATCATTTAAGGTATCAAGAACCGCAATCGGAGCACAATTGCAGATTTCGGATTTTTACAGCTCTGAATCGGCTGAGCTATAGTAAGGTGATTTTCTTCGAATCGAACTTTCTTCGAAATGTATGGTATGGCAATTACAGGTCTCGTGACCTATCATTTAACGTATCAAGAACCGCAATCGGAGCACAATTGCAGATTTCGGATTTTTACAGCTCTGAATCGGCTGAGCTATAGTAAGGTAATTTTCTTCGAATCGAACTTTCTTCGAAATGTATGGTATAGCAATTACAGGTCTCGTGACCTATCATTTAAGGTATCAAGAACCGCAATCGGAGCACAATTGCAGATTTCGGATTTTTACAGCTCTGAATCGGCTGAGCTATAGTAAGGTGATTTTCTTCGAATCGATTTTTCTGTGAAATGTATGGAAATAATCAACCAATTTTAATGCGGTTTGGCATAACAATTACAAGTCCCGAGACCTATCGTTTGAGGTATCAAGAACCGCAATCGGAGCCCAATTGCAGATTTCGGATTTTTACAGCTCCGAATCGGCTGAGCTATAGTAAGGTGATTTTCTTCGAATCGAACTTTCTTCGAAATGTATGGTATAGCAATTACAGGTCTCGTGGCCTATCATTTAAGGTATCAAGAACCGCAATCGGAGCACAATTGCAGATTTCGGATTTTTACAGCTCTGAATCGGCTGAGCTATAGTAAGGTGATTTTCTTCGAATCGATTTTTCTGTGAAATGTATGGAAATAATCAACCAATTTTAATGCGGTTTGGCATAACAATTACAAGTCCCGAGACCTATCATTTGAGGTATCAAGAACCGCAATCGGAGCCCAATTGCAGATTTCGGATTTTTACAGCTCCGAATCGGCTGAGCTATAGTAAGGTGATTTTCTTCGAATCGAACTTTCTTCGAAATGTATGGTATAGCAATTACAGGTCTCGTGACCTATCATTTAAGGTATCAAGAACCGCAATCGGAGCACAATTGCAGATTTCGGATTTTTACAGCTCTGAATCGGCTGAGCTATAGTAAGGTAATTTTCTTCGAATCGAACTTTCTTCGAAATGTATGGTATAGCAATTACAGGTCTCGTGACCTATCATTTAAGGTATCAAGAACCGCAATCGGAGCACAATTGCAGATTTCGGATTTTTACAGCTCTGAATCGGCTGAGCTATAGTAAGGTGATTTTCTTCGAATCGAACTTTCTTCGAAATATAAGGTATAGCAATTACAGGTCTCGTGACCTATCATTTAAGGTATCAAGAACCGCAATCGGAGCACAATTGCAGATTTCGGATTTTTACAGCTCTGAATCGGCTGAGCTATAGTAAGGTGATTTTCTTCGAATCGATTTTTCTGTGAAATGTATGGAAATAATCAACCAATTTTAATGCGGTTTGGCATAACAATTACAAGTCCCGAGACCTATCGTTTGAGGTATCAAGAACCGCAATCGGAGCCCAATTGCAGATTTCGGATTTTTACAGCTCCGAATCGGCTGAGCTATAGTAAGGTGATTTTCTTCGAATCGAACTTTCTTCGAAATGTATGGTATAGCAATTACAGGTCTCGTGGCCTATCATTTAAGGTATCAAGAACCGCAATCGGAGCACAATTGCAGATTTCGGATTTTTACAGCTCTGAATCGGCTGAGCTATAGTAAGGTGATTTTCTTCGAATCGATTTTTCTGTGAAATGTATGGAAATAATCAACCAATTTTAATGCGGTTTGGCATAACAATTACAAGTCCCGAGACCTATCATTTGAGGTATCAAGAACCGCAATCGGAGCCCAATTGCAGATTTCGGATTTTTACAGCTCCGAATCGGCTGAGCTATAGTAAGGTGATTTTCTTCGAATCGAACTTTCTTCGAAATGTATGGTAGAGCAATTACAGGTCTCGTGACCTATCATTTAAGGTATCAAGAACCGCAATCGGAGCACAATTGCAGATTTCGGATTTTTACAGCTCTGAATCGGCTGAGCTATAGTAAGGTAATTTTCTTCGAATCGAACTTTCTTCGAAATGTATGGTATAGCAATTACAGGTCTCGTGACCTATCATTTAAGGTATCAAGAACCGCAATCGGAGCACAATTGCAGATTTCGGATTTTTACAGCTCTGAATCGGCTGAGCTATAGTAAGGTGATTTTCTTCGAATCGAACTTTCTTCGAAATATAAGGTATAGCAATTACAGGTCTCGTGACCTATCATTTAAGGTATCAAGAACCGCAATCGGAGCACAATTGCAGATTTCGGATTTTTACAGCTCTGAATCGGCTGAGCTATAGTAAGGTGATTTTCTTCGAATCGATTTTTCTGTGAAATGTATGGAAATAATCAACCAATTTTAATGCGGTTTGGCATAACAATTACAAGTCCCGAGACCTATCGTTTGAGGTATCAAGAACCGCAATCGGAGCCCAATTGCAGATTTCGGATTTTTACAGCTCCGAATCGGCTGAGCTATAGTAAGGTGATTTTCTTCGAATCGAACTTTCTTCGAAATGTATGGTATAGCAATTACAGGTCTCGTGGCCTATCATTTAAGGTATCAAGAACCGCAATCGGAGCACAATTGCAGATTTCGGATTTTTACAGCTCTGAATCGGCTGAGCTATAGTAAGGTGATTTTCTTCGAATCGAACTTTCTTCGAAATGTATGGTATAGCAATTACAGGTCTCGTGACCTATCATTTAAGGTATCAAGAACCGCAATCGGAGCACAATTGCAGATTTCGGATTTTTACAGCTCTGAATCGGCTGAGCTATAGTAAGGTAATTTTCTTCGAATCGAACTTTCTTCGAAATGTATGGTATAGCAATTACAGGTCTCGTGACCTATCATTTAAGGTATCAAGAACCGCAATCGGAGCACAATTGCAGATTTCGGATTTTTACAGCTCTGAATCGGCTGAGCTATAGTAAGGTGATTTTCTTCGAATCGAACTTTCTTCGAAATATAAGGTATAGCAATTACAGGTCTCGTGACCTATCATTTAAGGTATCAAGAACCGCAATCGGAGCACAATTGCAGATTTCGGATTTTTACAGCTCTGAATCGGCTGAGCTATAGTAAGGTGATTTTCTTCGAATCGATTTTTCTGTGAAATGTATGGAAATAATCAACCAATTTTAATGCGGTTTGGCATAACAATTACAAGTCCCGAGACCTATCGTTTGAGGTATCAAGAACCGCAATCGGAGCCCAATTGCAGATTTCGGATTTTTACAGCTCCGAATCGGCTGAGCTATAGTAAGGTGATTTTCTTCGAATCGAACTTTCTTCGAAATGTATGGTATAGCAATTACAGGTCTCGTGGCCTATCATTTAAGGTATCAAGAACCGCAATCGGAGCACAATTGCAGATTTCGGATTTTTACAGCTCTGAATCGGCTGAGCTATAGTAAGGTGATTTTCTTCGAATCGATTTTTCTGTGAAATGTATGGAAATAATCAACCAATTTTAATGCGGTTTGGCATAACAATTACAAGTCCCGAGACCTATCATTTGAGGTATCAAGAACCGCAATCGGAGCCCAATTGCAGATTTCGGATTTTTACAGCTCCGAATCGGCTGAGCTATAGTAAGGTGATTTTCTTCGAATCGAACTTTCTTCGAAATGTATGGTATAGCAATTACAGGTCTCGTGACCTATCATTTAAGGTATCAAGAACCGCAATCGGAGCACAATTGCAGATTTCGGATTTTTACAGCTCTGAATCGGCTGAGCTATAGTAAGGTAATTTTCTTCGAATCGAACTTTCTTCGAAATGTATGGTATAGCAATTACAGGTCTCGTGACCTATCATTTAAGGTATCAAGAACCGCAATCGGAGCACAATTGCAGATTTCGGATTTTTACAGCTCTGAATCGGCTGAGCTATAGTAAGGTGATTTTCTTCGAATCGAACTTTCTTCGAAATATAAGGTATAGCAATTACAGGTCTCGTGACCTATCATTTAAGGTATCAAGAACCGCAATCGGAGCACAATTGCAGATTTCGGATTTTTACAGCTCTGAATCGGCTGAGCTATAGTAAGGTGATTTTCTTCGAATCGATTTTTCTGTGAAATGTATGGAAATAATCAACCAATTTTAATGCGGTTTGGCATAACAATTACAAGTCCCGAGACCTATCGTTTGAGGTATCAAGAACCGCAATCGGAGCCCAATTGCAGATTTCGGATTTTTACAGCTCCGAATCGGCTGAGCTATAGTAAGGTGATTTTCTTCGAATCGAACTTTCTTCGAAATGTATGGTATAGCAATTACAGGTCTCGTGGCCTATCATTTAAGGTATCAAGAACCGCAATCGGAGCACAATTGCAGATTTCGGATTTTTACAGCTCTGAATCGGCTGAGCTATAGTAAGGTGATTTTCTTCGAATCGATTTTTCTGTGAAATGTATGGAAATAATCAACCAATTTTAATGCGGTTTGGCATAACAATTACAAGTCCCGAGACCTATCATTTGAGGTATCAAGAACCGCAATCGGAGCCCAATTGCAGATTTCGGATTTTTACAGCTCCGAATCGGCTGAGCTATAGTAAGGTGATTTTCTTCGAATCGAACTTTCTTCGAAATGTATGGTAGAGCAATTACAGGTCTCGTGACCTATCATTTAAGGTATCAAGAACCGCAATCGGAGCACAATTGCAGATTTCGGATTTTTACAGCTCTGAATCGGCTGAGCTATAGTAAGGTAATTTTCTTCGAATCGAACTTTCTTCGAAATGTATGGTATAGCAATTACAGGTCTCGTGACCTATCATTTAAGGTATCAAGAACCGCAATCGGAGCACAATTGCAGATTTCGGATTTTTACAGCTCTGAATCGGCTGAGCTATAGTAAGGTAATTTTCTTCGAATCGAACTTTCTTCGAAATGTATGGTATAGCAATTACAGGTCTCGTGACCTATCATTTAAGGTATCAAGAACCGCAATCGGAGCACAATTGCAGATTTCGGATTTTTACAGCTCTGAATCGGCTGAGCTATAGTAAGGTGATTTTCTTCGAATCGATTTTTCTGTGAAATGTATGGAAATAATCAACCAATTTTAATGCGGTTTGGCATAACAATTACAAGTCCCGAGACCTATCATTTGAGGTATCAAGAACCGCAATCGGAGCCCAATTGCAGATTTCGGATTTTTACAGCTCCGAATCGGCTGAGCTATAGTAAGGTGATTTTCTTCGAATCGAACTTTCTTCGAAATGTATGGTATAGCAATTACAGGTCTCGTGACCTATCATTTAAGGTATCAAGAACCGCAATCGGAGCACAATTGCAGATTTCGGATTTTTACAGCTCTGAATCGGCTGAGCTATAGTAAGGTAATTTTCTTCGAATCGAACTTTCTTCGAAATGTATGGTATAGCAATTACAGGTCTCGTGACCTATCATTTAAGGTATCAAGAACCGCAATCGGAGCACAATTGCAGATTTCGGATTTTTACAGCTCTGAATCGGCTGAGCTATAGTAAGGTGATTTTCTTCGAATCGAACTTTCTTCGAAATATAAGGTATAGCAATTACAGGTCTCGTGACCTATCATTTAAGGTATCAAGAACCGCAATCGGAGCACAATTGCAGATTTCGGATTTTTACAGCTCTGAATCGGCTGAGCTATAGTAAGGTGATTTTCTTCGAATCGATTTTTCTGTGAAATGTATGGAAATAATCAACCAATTTTAATGCGGTTTGGCATAACAATTACAAGTCCCGAGACCTATCGTTTGAGGTATCAAGAACCGCAATCGGAGCCCAATTGCAGATTTCGGATTTTTACAGCTCCGAATCGGCTGAGCTATAGTAAGGTGATTTTCTTCGAATCGAACTTTCTTCGAAATGTATGGTATAGCAATTACAGGTCTCGTGGCCTATCATTTAAGGTATCAAGAACCGCAATCGGAGCACAATTGCAGATTTCGGATTTTTACAGCTCTGAATCGGCTGAGCTATAGTAAGGTGATTTTCTTCGAATCGATTTTTCTGTGAAATGTATGGAAATAATCAACCAATTTTAATGCGGTTTGGCATAACAATTACAAGTCTCGTGACCTATCATTTAAGGTATCAAGAACCGCAATCGGAGCACAATTGCAGATTTCGGATTTTTACAGCTCTGAATCGGCTGAGCTATAGTAAGGTGATTTTCTTCGAATCGAACTTTCTTCGAAATGTATGGTATAGCAATTACAGGTCTCGTGACCTATCATTTAAGGTATCAAGAACCGCAATCGGAGCACAATTGCAGATTTCGGATTTTTACAGCTCTGAATCGGCTGAGCTATAGTAAGGTGATTTTCTTCGAATCGATTTTTCTGTGAAATGTATGGAAATAATCAACCAATTTTAATGCGGTTTGGCATAACAATTACAGGTCTCGTGACCTATCATTTAAGGTATCAAGAACCGCAATCGGAGTACAATTGCAGATTTCGGATTTCTACAGCTCTGAATCGGCTGAGCTATAGTAAGGTGATTTTCTTCGAATCGATTTTTCTGTGAAATGTATGGAAATAATCAACCAATTTTAATGCGGTTTGGCATAACAATTACAAGTCCCGAGACCTATCATTTGAGGTATCAAGAACCGCAATCGGAGCCCAATTGCAGATTTCGGATTTTTACAGCTCCGAATCGGCTGAGCTATAGTAAGGTGATTTTCTTCGAATCGAACTTTCTTCGAAATGTATGGTATAGCAATTACAGGTCTCGTGACCTATCATTTAAGGTATCAAGAACCGCAATCGGAGCACAATTGCAGATTTCGGATTTTTACAGCTCTGAATCGGCTGAGCTATAGTAAGGTAATTTTCTTCGAATCGAACTTTCTTCGAAATGTATGGTATAGCAATTACAGGTCTCGTGACCTATCATTTAAGGTATCAAGAACCGCAATCGGAGCACAATTGCAGATTTCGGATTTTTACAGCTCTGAATCGGCTGAGCTATAGTAAGGTGATTTTCTTCGAATCGAACTTTCTTCGAAATATAAGGTATAGCAATTACAGGTCTCGTGACCTATCATTTAAGGTATCAAGAACCGCAATCGGAGCACAATTGCAGATTTCGGATTTTTACAGCTCTGAATCGGCTGAGCTATAGTAAGGTGATTTTCTTCGAATCGATTTTTCTGTGAAATGTATGGAAATAATCAACCAATTTTAATGCGGTTTGGCATAACAATTACAAGTCCCGAGACCTATCGTTTGAGGTATCAAGAACCGCAATCGGAGCCCAATTGCAGATTTCGGATTTTTACAGCTCCGAATCGGCTGAGCTATAGTAAGGTGATTTTCTTCGAATCGAACTTTCTTCGAAATGTATGGTATAGCAATTACAGGTCTCGTGGCCTATCATTTAAGGTATCAAGAACCGCAATCGGAGCACAATTGCAGATTTCGGATTTTTACAGCTCTGAATCGGCTGAGCTATAGTAAGGTGATTTTCTTCGAATCGATTTTTCTGTGAAATGTATGGAAATAATCAACCAATTTTAATGCGGTTTGGCATAACTATTACAAGTCCCGAGACCTATCATTTGAGGTATCAAGAACCGCAATCGGAGCCCAATTGCAGATTTCGGATTTTTACAGCTCCGAATCGGCTGAGCTATAGTAAGGTGATTTTCTTCGAATCGAACTTTCTTCGAAATGTATGGTAGAGCAATTACAGGTCTCGTGACCTATCATTTAAGGTATCAAGAACCGCAATCGGAGCACAATTGCAGATTTCGGATTTTTACAGCTCTGAATCGGCTGAGCTATAGTAAGGTAATTTTCTTCGAATCGAACTTTCTTCGAAATGTATGGTATAGCAATTACAGGTCTCGTGACCTATCATTTAAGGTATCAAGAACCGCAATCGGAGCACAATTGCAGATTTCGGATTTTTACAGCTCTGAATCGGCTGAGCTATAGTAAGGTGATTTTCTTTGAATCGATTTTTCTGTGAAATGTATGGAAATAATCAACCAATTTTAATGCGGTTTGGCATAACAATTACAAGTCCCGAGACCTATCATTTGAGGTATCAAGAACCGCAATCGGAGCACAATTGCAGATTTCGGATTTTTACAGCTCCGAATCGGCTGAGCTATAGTAAGGTGATTTTCTTCGAATCGAACTTTCTTCGAAATGTATGGTATAGCAATTACAGGTCTCGTGACCTATCATTTAAGGTATCAAGAACCGCAATCGGAGCACAATTGCAGATTTCGGATTTTTACAGCTCTGAATCGGCTAAGCTATAGTAAGGTGATTTTCTTTGAATCGATTTTTCTGTGAAATGTATGGAAATAATCAACCAATTTTAATGCGGTTTGGCATAACAATTACAAGTCCCGAGACCTATCATTTGAGGTATCAAGAACCGCAATCGGAGCCCAATTGCAGATTTCGGATTTTTACAGCTACGAATCGGCTGAGCTATAGTAAGGTGATTTTCTTCGAATCGAACTTTCTTCGAAATGTATGGTATAGCAATTACAGGTCTCGTGACCTATCATTTAAGGTATCAAGAACCGCAATCGGAGCACAATTGCAGATTTCGGATTTTTACAGCTCTGAATCGGCTAAGCTATAGTAAGGTGATTTTCTTTGAATCGATTTTTCTGTGAAATGTATGGAAATAATCAACCAATTTTAATGCGGTTTGGCATAACAATTACAAGTCACGAGACCTATCATTTGAGGTATCAAGAACCGCAATCGGAGCCCAATTGCAGATTTCGGATTTTTACAGCTCCGAATCGGCTGAGCTATAGTAAGGTGATTTTCTTCGAATCGAACTTTCTTCGAAATGTATGGTACAGCAATTACAGGTCTCGTGACCTATCATTTAAGGTATCAAGAACCGCAATCGGAGCACAATTGCAGATTTCGGATTTTTACAGCTCCGAATCGGCTGAGCTATAGTAAGGTGATTTTCTTCGAATCGAACTTTCTTCGAAATGTATGGTATAGCAATTACAGGTCTCGTGACCTATCATTTAAGGTATCAAGAACCGCAATCGGAGCACAATTGCAGATTTCGGATTTTTACAGCTCTGAATCGGCTAAGCTATAGTAAGGTGATTTTCTTTGAATCGATTTTTCTGTGAAATGTATGGAAATAATCAACCAATTTTAATGCGGTTTAGCATAACAATTACAAGTCCCGAGACCTATCATTTGAGGTATCAAGAACCGCAATCGGAGCCCAATTGCAGATTTCGGATTTTTACAGCTCCGAATCGGCTGAGCTATAGTAAGGTGATTTTCTTCGAATCGAACTTTCTTCGAAATGTATGGTATAGCAATTACAGGTCTCGTGACCTATCATTTAAGGTATCAAAAACCGCAATCGGAGGACAATTGCAGATTTCGGATTTTTACAGCTCTGAATCGGCTAAGCTATAGTAAGGTGATTTTCTTTGAATCGATTTTTTTGTGAAATGTATGGAAATAATCAACCAATTTTAATGCGGTTTAGCATAACAATTACAAGTCCCGAGACCTATCATTTGAGGTATCAAGAACCGCAATCGGAGCCCAATTGCAGATTTCGGATTTTTACAGCTCCGAATCGGCTGAGCTATAGTAAGGTGATTTTCTTCGAATCGAACTTTCTTCGAAATGTATGGTATAGCAATTACAGGTCTCGTGACCTATCATTTAAGGTATCAAGAACCGCAATCGGAGCACAATTGCAGATTTCGGATTTTTACAGCTCTGAATCGGCTAAGCTATAGTAAGGTGATTTTCTTTGAATCGATTTTTCTGTGAAATGTATGGAAATAATCAACCAATTTTAATGCGGTTTGGCATAACAATTACAAGTCACGAGACCTATCATTTGAGGTATCAAGAACCGCAATCGGAGCCCAATTGCAGATTTCGGATTTTTACAGCTCCGAATCGGCTGAGCTATAGTAAGGTGATTTTCTTCGAATCGAACTTTCTTCGAAATGTATGGTACAGCAATTACAGGTCTCGTGACCTATCATTTAAGGTATCAAGAACCGCAATCGGAGCACAATTGCAGATTTCGGATTTTTACAGCTCCGAATCGGCTGAGCTATAGTAAGGTGATTTTCTTCGAATCGAACTTTCTTCGAAATGTATGGTATAGCAATTACAGGTCTCGTGACCTATCATTTAAGGTATCAAGAACCGCAATCGGAGCACAATTGCAGATTTCGGATTTTTACAGCTCTGAATCGGCTAAGCTATAGTAAGGTGATTTTCTTTGAATCGATTTTTCTGTGAAATGTATGGAAATAATCAACCAATTTTAATGCGGTTTAGCATAACAATTACAAGTCCCGAGACCTATCATTTGAGGTATCAAGAACCGCAATCGGAGCCCAATTGCAGATTTCGGATTTTTACAGCTCCGAATCGGCTGAGCTATAGTAAGGTGATTTTCTTCGAATCGAACTTTCTTCGAAATGTATGGTATAGCAATTACAGGTCTCGTGACCTATCATTTAAGGTATCAAGAACCGCAATCGGAGCCCAATTGCAGATTTCGGATTTTTACAGCTCCGAATCGGCTGAGCTATAGTAAGGTGATTTTCTTCGAATCGAACTTTCTTCGAAATGTATGGTACAGCAATTACAGGTCTCGTGACCTATCATTTAAGGTATCAAGAACCGCAATCGGAGCACAATTGCAGATTTCGGATTTTTACAGCTCCGAATCGGCTGAGCTATAGTAAGGTGATTTTCTTCGAATCGAACTTTCTTCGAAATGTATGGTATAGCAATTACAGGTCTCGTGACCTATCATTTAAGGTATCAAGAACCGCAATCGGAGCACAATTGCAGATTTCGGATTTTTACAGCTCTGAATCGGCTAAGCTATAGTAAGGTGATTTTCTTTGAATCGATTTTTCTGTGAAATGTATGGAAATAATCAACCAATTTTAATGCGGTTTAGCATAACAATTACAAGTCCCGAGACCTATCATTTGAGGTATCAAGAACCGCAATCGGAGCCCAATTGCAGATTTCGGATTTTTACAGCTCCGAATCGGCTGAGCTATAGTAAGGTGATTTTCTTCGAATCGAACTTTCTTCGAAATGTATGGTATAGCAATTACAGGTCTCGTGACCTATCATTTAAGGTATCAAGAACCGCAATCGGAGCACAATTGCAGATTTCGGATTTTTACAGCTCTGAATCGGCTAAGCTATAGTAAGGTGATTTTCTTTGAATCGATTTTTCTGTGAAATGTATGGAAATAATCAACCAATTTTAATGCGGTTTGGCATAACAATTACAAGTCCCGAGACCTATCATTTGAGGTATCAAGAACCGCAATCGGAGCCCAATTGCAGATTTCGGATTTTTACAGCTCCGAATCGGCTGAGCTATAGTAAGGTGATTTTCTTCGAATCGAACTTTCTTTGAAATGTATGGTATAGCAATTACAGGTCTCGTGACCTATCATTTAAGGTATCAAGAACCGCAATCGGAGCACAATTGCAGATTTCGGATTTTTACAGCTCTGAATCGGCTAAGCTATAGTAAGGTGATTTTCTTTGAATCGATTTTTCTGTGAAATGTATGGAAATAATCAACCAATTTTAATGCGGTTTAGCATAACAATTACAAGTCCCGAGACCTATCATTTGAGGTATCAAGAACCGCAATCGGAGCCCAATTGCAGATTTCGGATTTTTACAGCTCCGAATCGGCTGAGCTATAGTAAGGTGATTTTCTTCGAATCGAACTTTCTTCGAAATGTATGGTATAGCAATTACAGGTCTCGTGACCTATCATTTAAGGTATCAAGAACCGCAATCGGAGCACAATTGCAGATTTCGGATTTTTACAGCTCTGAATCGGCTAAGCTATAGTAAGGTGATTTTCTTTGAATCGATTTTTCTGTGAAATGTATGGAAATAATCAACTAATTTTAATGCGGTTTAGCATAACAATTACAAGTCCCGAGACCTATCATTTGAGGTATCAAGAACCGCAATCGGAGCCCAATTGCAGATTTCGGATTTTTACAGCTCCGAATCGGCTGAGCTATAGTAAGGTGATTTTCTTCGAATCGAACTTTCTTCGAAATGTATGGTATAGCAATTACAGGTCTCGTGACCTATCATTTAAGGTATCAAGAACCGCAATCGGAGCCCAATTGCAGATTTCGGATTTTTACAGCTCCGAATCGGCTGAGCTATAGTAAGGTGATTTTCTTCGAATCGAACTTTCTTCGAAATGTATGGTACAGCAATTACAGGTCTCGTGACCTATCATTTAAGGTATCAAGAACCGCAATCGGAGCACAATTGCAGATTTCGGATTTTTACAGCTCCGAATCGGCTGAGCTATAGTAAGGTGATTTTCTTCGAATCGAACTTTCTTCGAAATGTATGGTATAGCAATTACAGGTCTCGTGACCTATCATTTAAGGTATCAAGAACCGCAATCGGAGCACAATTGCAGATTTCGGATTTTTACAGCTCTGAATCGGCTAAGCTATAGTAAGGTGATTTTCTTTGAATCGATTTTTCTGTGAAATGTATGGAAATAATCAACCAATTTTAATGCGGTTTAGCATAACAATTACAAGTCCCGAGACCTATCATTTGAGGTATCAAGAACCGCAATCGGAGCCCAATTGCAGATTTCGGATTTTTACAGCTCCGAATCGGCTGAGCTATAGTAAGGTGATTTTCTTCGAATCGAACTTTCTTCGAAATGTATGGTATAGCAATTACAGGTCTCGTGACCTATCATTTAAGGTATCAAGAACCGCAATCGGAGCACAATTGCAGATTTCGGATTTTTACAGCTCTGAATCGGCTAAGCTATAGTAAGGTGATTTTCTTTGAATCGATTTTTCTGTGAAATGTATGGAAATAATCAACTAATTTTAATGCGGTTTAGCATAACAATTACAAGTCCCGAGACCTATCATTTGAGGTATCAAGAACCGCAATCGGAGCCCAATTGCAGATTTCGGATTTTTACAGCTCCGAATCGGCTGAGCTATAGTAAGGTGATTTTCTTCGAATCGAACTTTCTTTGAAATGTATGGTATAGCAATTACAGGTCTCGTGACCTATCATTTAAGGTATCAAGAACCGCAATCGGAGCACAATTGCAGATTTCGGATTTTTACAGCTCTGAATCGGCTAAGCTATAGTAAGGTGATTTTCTTTGAATCGATTTTTCTGTGAAATGTATGGAAATATTCAACCAATTTTAATGCGGTTTAGCATAACAATTACAAGTCCCGAGACCTATCATTTGAGGTATCAAGAACCGCAATCGGAGCCCAATTGCAGATTTCGGATTTTTACAGCTCCGAATCGGCTGAGCTATAGTAAGGTGATTTTCTTCGAATCGAACTTTCTTCGAAATGTATGGTATAGCAATTACAGGTCTCGTGACCTATCATTTAAGGTATCAAGAACAGCAATCGGAGCACAATTGCAGATTTTAGATTTTTACAGCTCTGAATCGGCTAAGCTATAGTAATGTGATTTTCTTTGAATCGATTTTTCTGTGAAATGTATGGAAATAATCAACCAATTTTAATGCGGTTTGGCATAACAATTACAAGTCCCGAGACCTATCATTTGAGGTATCAAGAACCGCAATCGGAGCACAATTGCAGATTTCGGATTTTTACAGCTCCGAATCGGCTGAGCTATAGTAAGGTGATTTTCTTCGAATCGAACTTTTTTCTAAAAGTATGGTATAGCAATTTCAGGGTTCGTGACCTATCATTTAAGGTATCAAGAACCGCAATCGGAGCACAATTGCAGATTTCGGATTTTTACAGCTCTGAATCGGCTGAGCTATAGTAAGGTAATTTTCTTCGAATCGAACTTTCTTCGAAATGTATGGTATAGCAATTACAGGTCTCGTGACCTATCATTTAAGGTATCAAGAACCGCAATCGGAGCACAATTGCAGATTTCGGATTTTTACAGCTCTGAATCGGCTGAGCTATAGTAAGGTGATTTTCTTCGAATCGAACTTTCTTCGAAATGTATGGTATAGCAATTACAGGTCTCGTGACCTATCATTTAAGGTATCAAGAACCGCAATCGGAGCACAATTGCAGATTTCGGATTTTTACAGCTCTGAATCGGCTGAGCTATAGTAAGGTGATTTTCTTCGAATCGATTTTTCTGTGAAATGTATGGAAATAATCAACCAATTTTAATGCGGTTTGGCATAACAATTACAAGTCCCGAGACCTATCATTTGAGGTATCAAGAACCGCAATCGGAGCCCAATTGCAGATTTCGGATTTTTACAGCTCCGAATCGGCTGAGCTATAGTAAGGTGATTTTCTTCGAATCGAACTTTTTTCTAAAAGTATGGTATAGCAATTTCAGGGTTCGTGACCTATCATTTAAGGTATCAAGAACCGCAATCGGAGCACAATTGCAGATTTCGGATTTTTACAGCTCTGAATCGGCTGAGCTATAGTAAGGTAATTTTCTTCGAATCGAACTTTCTTCGAAATGTATGGTATAGCAATTACAGGTCTCGTGACCTATCATTTAAGGTATCAAGAACCGCAATCGGAGCACAATTGCAGATTTCGGATTTTACAGCTCTGAATCGGCTAAGCTATAGTAAGGTGATTTTCTTTGAATCGATTTTTCTGTGAAATGTATGGAAATAATCAACCAATTTTAATGCGGTTTGGCATAACAATTACAAGTCCCGAGACCTATCATTTGAGGTATCAAGAACCGCAATCGGAGCCCAATTGCAGATTTCGGATTTTTACAGCTACGAATCGGCTGAGCTATAGTAAGGTGATTTTCTTCGAATCGAACTTTCTTCGAAATGTATGGTATAGCAATTACAGGTCTCGTGACCTATCATTTAAGGTATCAAGAACCGCAATCGGAGCACAATTGCAGATTTCGGATTTTTACAGCTCCGAATCGGCTGAGCTATAGTAAGGTGATTTTCTTCGAATCGAACTTTCTTCGAAATGTATGGTATAGCAATTACAGGTCTCGTGACCTATCATTTAAGGTATCAAGAACCGCAATCGGAGCACAATTGCAGATTTCGGATTTTTACAGCTCTGAATCGGCTAAGCTATAGTAAGGTGATTTTCTTTGAATCGATTTTTCTGTGAAATGTATGGAAATAATCAACCAATTTTAATGCGGTTTAGCATAACAATTACAAGTCCCGAGACCTATCATTTGAGGTATCAAGAACCGCAATCGGAGCCCAATTGCAGATTTCGGATTTTTACAGCTCCGAATCGGCTGAGCTATAGTAAGGTGATTTTCTTCGAATCGAACTTTCTTCGAAATGTATGGTATAGCAATTACAGGTCTCGTGACCTATCATTTAAGGTATCAAGAACCGCAATCGGAGCACAATTGCAGATTTCGGATTTTTACAACTCTGAATCGGCTAAGCTATAGTAAGGTGATTTTCTTTGAATCGATTTTTCTGTGAAATGTATGGAAATAATCAACCAATTTTAATGCGGTTTAGCATAACAATTACAAGTCCCGAGACCTATCATTTGAGGTATCAAGAACCGCAATCGGAGCCCAATTGCAGATTTCGGATTTTTACAGCTCCGAATCGGCTGAGCTATAGTAAGGTGATTTTCTTCGAATCGAACTTTCTTCGAAATGTATGGTATAGCAATTACAGGTCTCGTGACCTATCATTTAAGGTATCAAGAACCGCAATCGGAGCACAATTGCAGATTTCGGATTTTTACAGCTCTGAATCGTCTAAGCTATAGTAAGGTGATTTTCTTTGAATCGATTTTTCTGTGAAATGTATGGAAATATTCAACCAATTTTAATGCGGTTTAGCATAACAATTACAAGTCCCGAGACCTATCATTTGAGGTATCAAGAACCGCAATCGGAGCCCAATTGCAGATTTCGGATTTTTACAGCTCCGAATCGGCTGAGCTATAGTAAGGTGATTTTCTTCGAATCGAACTTTCTTCGAAATGTATGGTATAGCAATTACAGGTCTCGTGACCTATCATTTAAGGTATCAAGAACCGCAATCGGAGCACAATTGCAGATTTCGGATTTTTACAGCTCTGAATCGGCTGAGCTATAGTAAGGTAATTTTCTTCGAATCGAACTTTCTTCGAAATGTATGGTATAGCAATTACAGGTCTCGTGACCTATCATTTAAGGTATCAAGAACCGCAATCGGAGCACAATTGCAGATTTCGGATTTTACAGCTCTGAATCGGCTAAGCTATAGTAAGGTGATTTTCTTTGAATCGATTTTTCTGTGAAATGTATGGAAATAATCAACCAATTTTAATGCGGTTTGGCATAACAATTACAAGTCCCGAGACCTATCATTTGAGGTATCAAGAACCGCAATCGGAGCCCAATTGCAGATTTCGGATTTTTACAGCTACGAATCGGCTGAGCTATAGTAAGGTGATTTTCTTCGAATCGAACTTTCTTCGAAATGTATGGTATAGCAATTACAGGTCTCGTGACCTATCATTTAAGGTATCAAGAACCGCAATCGGAGCACAATTGCAGATTTCGGATTTTTACAGCTCCGAATCGGCTGAGCTATAGTAAGGTGATTTTCTTCGAATCGAACTTTCTTCGAAATGTATGGTATAGCAATTACAGGTCTCGTGACCTATCATTTAAGGTATCAAGAACCGCAATCGGAGCACAATTGCAGATTTCGGATTTTTACAGCTCTGAATCGGCTAAGCTATAGTAAGGTGATTTTCTTTGAATCGATTTTTCTGTGAAATGTATGGAAATAATCAACCAATTTTAATGCGGTTTAGCATAACAATTACAAGTCCCGAGACCTATCATTTGAGGTATCAAGAACCGCAATCGGAGCCCAATTGCAGATTTCGGATTTTTACAGCTCCGAATCGGCTGAGCTATAGTAAGGTGATTTTCTTCGAATCGAACTTTCTTCGAAATGTATGGTATAGCAATTACAGGTCTCGTGACCTATCATTTAAGGTATCAAGAACCGCAATCGGAGCACAATTGCAGATTTCGGATTTTTACAGCTCTGAATCGTCTAAGCTATAGTAAGGTGATTTTCTTTGAATCGATTTTTCTGTGAAATGTATGGAAATATTCAACCAATTTTAATGCGGTTTAGCATAACAATTACAAGTCCCGAGACCTATCATTTGAGGTATCAAGAACCGCAATCGGAGCCCAATTGCAGATTTCGGATTTTTACAGCTCCGAATCGGCTGAGCTATAGTAAGGTGATTTTCTTCGAATCGAACTTTCTTCGAAATGTATGGTATAGCAATTACAGGTCTCGTGACCTATCATTTAAGGTATCAAGAACCGCAATCGGAGCACAATTGCAGATTTCGGATTTTTACAGCTCTGAATCGGCTAAGCTATAGTAAGGTGATTTTCTTTGAATCGATTTTTCTGTGAAATGTATGGAAATAATCAACCAATTTTAATGCGGTTTAGCATAACAATTACAAGTCCCGAGACCTATCATTTGAGGTATCAAGAACCGCAATCGGAGCCCAATTGCAGATTTCGGATTTTTACAGCTCCGAATCGGCTGAGCTATAGTAAGGTGATTTTCTTCGAATCGAACTTTCTTCGAAATGTATGGTATAGCAATTACAGGTCTCGTGACCTATCATTTAAGGTATCAAGAACCGCAATCGGAGCACAATTGCAGATTTCGGATTTTTACAGCTCTGAATCGTCTAAGCTATAGTAAGGTGATTTTCTTTGAATCGATTTTTCTGTGAAATGTATGGAAATATTCAACCAATTTTAATGCGGTTTAGCATAACAATTACAAGTCCCGAGACCTATCATTTGAGGTATCAAGAACCGCAATCGGAGCACAATTGCAGATTTCGGATTTTTACAGCTCTGAATCGGCTGAGCTATAGTAAGGTGATTTTCTTCGAATCGAACTTTCTTCGAAATGTATGGTATAGCAATTACAGGTCTCGTGACCTATCATTTAAGGTATCAAGAACCGCAATCGGAGCACAATTGCAGATTTCGGATTTTTACAGCTCTGAATCGGCTGAGCTATAGTAAGGTAATTTTCTTCGAATCGAACTTTCTTCGAAATGTATGGTATAGCAATTACAGGTCTCGTGACCTATCATTTAAGGTATCAAGAACCGCAATCGGAGCACAATTGCAGATTTCGGATTTTTACAGCTCTGAATCGGCTGAGCTATAGTAAGGTGATTTTCTTCGAATCGAACTTTCTTCGAAATGTATGGTATAGCAATTACAGGTCTCGTGACCTATCATTTAAGGTATCAAGAACCGCAATCGGAGCACAATTGCAGATTTCGGATTTTACAGCTCTGAATCGGCTAAGCTATAGTAAGGTGATTTTCTTTGAATCGATTTTTCTGTGAAATGTATGGAAATAATCAACCAATTTTAATGCGGTTTGGCATAACAATTACAAGTCCCGAGACCTATCGTTTGAGGTATCAAGAACCGCAATCGGAGCCCAATTGCAGATTTCGGATTTTTACAGCTACGAATCGGCTGAGCTATAGTAAGGTGATTTTCTTCGAATCGAACTTTCTTCGAAATGTATGGTATAGCAATTACAGGTCTCGTGACCTATCATTTAAGGTATCAAGAACCGCAATCGGAGCACAATTGCAGATTTCGGATTTTTACAGCTCCGAATCGGCTGAGCTATAGTAAGGTGATTTTCTTCGAATCGAACTTTCTTCGAAATGTATGGTATAGCAATTACAGGTCTCGTGACCTATCATTTAAGGTATCAAGAACCGCAATCGGAGCACAATTGCAGATTTCGGATTTTTACAGCTCTGAATCGGCTAAGCTATAGTAAGGTGATTTTCTTTGAATCGATTTTTCTGTGAAATGTATGGAAATAATCAACCAATTTTAATGCGGTTTAGCATAACAATTACAAGTCCCGAGACCTATCATTTGAGGTATCAAGAACCGCAATCGGAGCCCAATTGCAGATTTCGGATTTTTACAGCTCCGAATCGGCTGAGCTATAGTAAGGTGATTTTCTTCGAATCGAACTTTCTTCGAAATGTATGGTATAGCAATTACAGGTCTCGTGACCTATCATTTAAGGTATCAAGAACCGCAATCGGAGCCCAATTGCAGATTTCGGATTTTTACAGCTCCGAATCGGCTGAGCTATAGTAAGGTGATTTTCTTCGAATCGAACTTTCTTCGAAATGTATGGTACAGCAATTACAGGTCTCGTGACCTATCATTTAAGGTATCAAGAACCGCAATCGGAGCACAATTGCAGATTTCGGATTTTACAGCTCCGAATCGGCTGAGCTATAGTAAGGTGATTTTCTTCGAATCGAACTTTCTTCGAAATGTATGGTATAGCAATTACAGGTCTCGTGACCTATCATTTAAGGTATCAAGAACCGCAATCGGAGCACAATTGCAGATTTCGGATTTTTACAGCTCTGAATCGGCTAAGCTATAGTAAGGTGATTTTCTTTGAATCGATTTTTCTGTGAAATGTATGGAAATAATCAACCAATTTTAATGCGGTTTAGCATAACAATTACAAGTCCCGAGACCTATCATTTGAGGTATCAAGAACCGCAATCGGAGCCCAATTGCAGATTTCGGATTTTTACAGCTCCGAATCGGCTGAGCTATAGTAAGGTGATTTTCTTCGAATCGAACTTTCTTCGAAATGTATGGTATAGCAATTACAGGTCTCGTGACCTATCATTTAAGGTATCAAGAACCGCAATCGGAGCACAATTGCAGATTTCGGATTTTTACAGCTCTGAATCGGCTAAGCTATAGTAAGGTGATTTTCTTTGAATCGATTTTTCTGTGAAATGTATGGAAATAATCAACCAATTTTAATGCGGTTTAGCATAACAATTACAAGTCCCGAGACCTATCATTTGAGGTATCAAGAACCGCAATCGGAGCCCAATTGCAGATTTCGGATTTTTACAGCTCCGAATCGGCTGAGCTATAGTAAGGTGATTTTCTTCGAATCGAACTTTCTTCGAAATGTATGGTATAGCAATTACAGGTCTCGTGACCTATCATTTAAGGTATCAAGAACCGCAATCGGAGCACAATTGCAGATTTCGGATTTTTACAGCTCTGAATCGGCTAAGCTATAGTAAGGTGATTTTCTTTGAATCGATTTTTCTGTGAAATGTATGGAAATATTCAACCAATTTTAATGCGGTTTAGCATAACAATTACAAGTCCCGAGACCTATCATTTGAGGTATCAAGAACCGCAATCGGAGCCCAATTGCAGATTTCGGATTTTTACAGCTCCGAATCGGCTGAGCTATAGTAAGGTGATTTTCTTCGAATCGAACTTTCTTCGAAATGTATGGTATAGCAATTACAGGTCTCGTGACCTATCATTTAAGGTATCAAGAACCGCAATCGGAGCACAATTGCAGATTTCGGATTTTTACAGCTCTGAATCGGCTAAGCTATAGTAAGGTGATTTTCTTTGAATCGATTTTTCTGTGAAATGTATGGAAATATTCAACCAATTTTAATGCGGTTTAGCATAACAATTACAAGCCCGAGACCTATCATTTGAGGTATCAAGAACCGCAATCGGAGCCCAATTGCAGATTTCGGATTTTTACAGCTCCGAATCGGCTGAGCTATAGTAAGGTGATTTTCTTCGAATCGAACTTTCTTCGAAATGTATGGTATAGCAATTACAGGTCTCGTGACCTATCATTTAAGGTATCAAGAACCGCAATCGGAGCACAATTGCAGATTTCGGATTTTTACAGCTCTGAATCGGCTGAGCTATAGTAAGGTAATTTTCTTCGAATCGAACTTTCTTCGAAATGTATGGTATAGCAATTACAGGTCTCGTGACCTATCATTTAAGGTATCAAGAACCGCAATCGGAGCACAATTGCAGATTTCGGATTTTTACAGCTCTGAATCGGCTGAGCTATAGTAAGGTGATTTTCTTCGAATCGAACTTTCTTCGAAATGTATGGTATAGCAATTACAGGTCTCGTGACCTATCATTTAAGGTATCAAGAACCGCAATCGGAGCACAATTGCAGATTTCGGATTTTTACAGCTCTGAATCGGCTGAGCTATAGTAAGGTGATTTTCTTCGAATCGATTTTTCTGTGAAATGTATGGAAATAATCAACCAATTTTAATGCGGTTTGGCATAACAATTACAAGTCCCGAGACCTATCATTTGAGGTATCAAGAACCGCAATCGGAGCCCAATTGCAGATTTCGGATTTTTACAGCTCCGAATCGGCTGAGCTATAGTAAGGTGATTTTCTTCGAATCGAACTTTTTTCTAAAAGTATGGTATAGCAATTACAGGGTTCGTGACCTATCATTTAAGGTATCAAGAACCGCAATCGGAGCACAATTGCAGATTTCGGATTTTTACAGCTCTGAATCGGCTGAGCTATAGTAAGGTAATTTTCTTCGAATCGAACTTTCTTCGAAATGTATGGTATAGCAATTACAGGTCTCGTGACCTATCATTTAAGGTATCAAGAACCGCAATCGGAGCACAATTGCAGATTTCGGATTTTTACAGCTCTGAATCGGCTGAGCTATAGTAAGGTGATTTTCTTCGAATCGAACTTTCTTCGAAATGTATGGTATAGCAATTACAGGTCTCGTGACCTATCATTTAAGGTATCAAGAACCGCAATCGGAGCACAATTGCAGATTTCGGATTTTTACAGCTCTGAATCGGCTGAGCTATAGTAAGGTGATTTTCTTTGAATCGATTTTTCTGTGAAATGTATGGAAATAATCAACCAATTTTAATGCGGTTTGGCATAACAATTACAAGTCCCGAGACCTATCATTTGAGGTATCAAGAACCGCAATCGGAGCACAATTGCAGATTTCGGATTTTTACAGCTACGAATCGGCTGAGCTATAGTAAGGTGATTTTCTTCGAATCGAACTTTCTTCGAAATGTATGGTATAGCAATTACAGGTCTCGTGACCTATCATTTAAGGTATCAAGAACCGCAATCGGAGCACAATTGCAGATTTCGGATTTTTACAGCTCTGAATCGGCTGAGCTATAGTAAGGTAATTTTCTTCGAATCGAACTTTCTTCGAAATGTATGGTATAGCAATTACAGGTCTCGTGACCTATCATTTAAGGTATCAAGAACCGCAATCGGAGCACAATTGCAGATTTCGGATTTTTACAGCTCTGAATCGGCTGAGCTATAGTAAGGTGATTTTCTTTGAATCGATTTTTCTGTGAAATGTATGGAAATAATCAACCAATTTTAATGCGGTTTGGCATAACAATTACAAGTCCCGAGACCTATCATTTGAGGTATCAAGAACCGCAATCGGAGCACAATTGCAGATTTCGGATTTTTACAGCTCCGAATCGGCTGAGCTATAGTAAGGTGATTTTCTTCGAATCGAACTTTCTTCGAAATGTATGGTAGAGCAATTACAGGTCTCGTGACCTATCATTTAAGGTATCAAGAACCGCAATCGGAGCACAATTGCAGATTTCGGATTTTTACAGCTCTGAATCGGCTGAGCTATAGTAAGGTAATTTTCTTCGAATCGAACTTTCTTCGAAATGTATGGTATAGCAATTACAGGTCTCGTGACCTATCATTTAAGGTATCAAGAACCGCAATCGGAGCACAATTGCAGATTTCGGATTTTTACAGCTCCGAATCGGCTGAGCTATAGTAAGGTGATTTTCTTCGAATCGAACTTTCTTCGAAATGTATGGTATAGCAATTACAGGGTTCGTGACCTATCATTTAAGGTATCAAGAACCGCAATCGGAGCACAATTGCAGATTTCGGATTTTTACAGCTCTGAATCGGCTGAGCTATAGTTAGGTAATTTTCTTCGAATCGAGCTTTCTTCGAAATGTATGGTATAGCAATTACAGGTCTCGTGACCTATCATTTAAGGTATCAAGAACCGCAATCGGAGCACAATTGCAGATTTCGGATTTTTACAGCTCTGAATCGGCTAAGCTATAGTAAGGTGATTTTCTTTGAACCGATTTTTCTGTGAAATGTATGGAAATAATCAACCAATTTTAATGCGGTTTGGCATAACAATTACAAGTCCCGAGACCTATCATTTGAGGTATCAAGAACCGCAATCGGAGCACAATTGCAGATTTCGGATTTTTACAGCTACGAATCGGCTGAGCTATAGTAAGGTGATTTTCTTCGAATCGAACTTTCTTCGAAATGTATGGTATAGCAATTACAGGTCTCGTGACCTATCATTTAAGGTATCAAGAACCGCAATCGGAGCACAATTGCAGATTTCGGATTTTTACAGCTCTGAATCTGCTAAGCTATAGTAAGGTGATTTTCTTCGAACCGATTTTTCTGTGAAATGTATGGAAATAATCAACCAATTTTAATGCGGTTTGGCATAACAATTACAAGTCCCGAGACCTATCATTTGAGGTATCAAGAACCGCAATCGGAGCACAATTGCAGATTTCGGATTTTTACAGCTACGAATCGGCTGAGCTATAGTAAGGTGATTTTCTTCGAATCGAACTTTCTTCGAAATGTATGGTATAGCAATTACAGGTCTCGTGACCTATCATTTAAGGTATCAAGAACCGCAATCGGAGCACAATTGCAGATTTCGGATTTTTACAGCTCTGAATCGGCTAAGCTATAGTAAGGTGATTTTCTTCGAACCGATTTTTCTGTGAAATGTATGGAAATAATCAACCAATTTTAATGCGGTTTGGCATAACAATTACAAGTCCCGAGACCTATCATTTGAGGTATCAAGAACCGCAATCGGAGCACAATTGCAGATTTCGGATTTTTACAGCTACGAATCGGCTGAGCTATAGTAAGGTGATTTTCTTCGAATCGAACTTTCTTCGAAATGTATGGTATAGCAATTACAGGTCTCGTGACCTATCATTTAAGGTATCAAGAACCGCAATCGGAGCACAATTGCAGATTTCGGATTTTTACAGCTCTGAATCGGCTGAGCTATAGTAAGGTGATTTTCTTCGAATCGAACTTTCTTCGAAATGTATGGTATAGCAATTACAGGTCTCGTGACCTATCATTTAAGGTATCAAGAACCGCAATCGGAGCACAATTGCAGATTTCGGATTTTTACAGCTCTGAATCGGCTGAGCTATAGTAAGGTGATTTTCTTTGAATCGATTTTTCTGTGAAATGTATGGAAATAATCAACCAATTTTAATGCGGTTTGGCATAACAATTACAAGTCCCGAGACCTATCATTTGAGGTATCAAGAACCGCAATCGGAGCACAATTGCAGATTTCGGATTTTTACAGCTACGAATCGGCTGAGCTATAGTAAGGTGATTTTCTTCGAATCGAACTTTCTTCGAAATGTATGGTATAGCAATTACAGGTCTCGTGACCTATCATTTAAGGTATCAAGAACCGCAATCGGAGCACAATTGCAGATTTCGGATTTTTACAGCTCTGAATCGGCTGAGCTATAGTAAGGTAATTTTCTTCGAATCGAACTTTCTTCGAAATGTATGGTATAGCAATTACAGGTCTCGTGACCTATCATTTAAGGTATCAAGAACCGCAATCGGAGCACAATTGCAGATTTCGGATTTTTACAGCTCTGAATCGGCTGAGCTATAGTAAGGTGATTTTCTTTGAATCGATTTTTCTGTGAAATGTATGGAAATAATCAACCAATTTTAATGCGGTTTGGCATAACAATTACAAGTCCCGAGACCTATCATTTGAGGTATCAAGAACCGCAATCGGAGCACAATTGCAGATTTCGGATTTTTACAGCTCCGAATCGGCTGAGCTATAGTAAGGTGATTTTCTTCGAATCGAACTTTCTTCGAAATGTATGGTAGAGCAATTACAGGTCTCGTGACCTATCATTTAAGGTATCAAGAACCGCAATCGGAGCACAATTGCAGATTTCGGATTTTTACAGCTCTGAATCGGCTGAGCTATAGTAAGGTAATTTTCTTCGAATCGAACTTTCTTCGAAATGTATGGTATAGCAATTACAGGTCTCGTGACCTATCATTTAAGGTATCAAGAACCGCAATCGGAGCACAATTGCAGATTTCGGATTTTTACAGCTCCGAATCGGCTGAGCTATAGTAAGGTGATTTTCTTCGAATCGAACTTTCTTCGAAATGTATGGTATAGCAATTACAGGGTTCGTGACCTATCATTTAAGGTATCAAGAACCGCAATCGGAGCACAATTGCAGATTTCGGATTTTTACAGCTCTGAATCGGCTGAGCTATAGTTAGGTAATTTTCTTCGAATCGAGCTTTCTTCGAAATGTATGGTATAGCAATTACAGGTCTCGTGACCTATCATTTAAGGTATCAAGAACCGCAATCGGAGCACAATTGCAGATTTCGGATTTTTACAGCTCTGAATCGGCTAAGCTATAGTAAGGTGATTTTCTTTGAACCGATTTTTCTGTGAAATGTATGGAAATAATCAACCAATTTTAATGCGGTTTGGCATAACAATTACAAGTCCCGAGACCTATCATTTGAGGTATCAAGAACCGCAATCGGAGCACAATTGCAGATTTCGGATTTTTACAGCTACGAATCGGCTGAGCTATAGTAAGGTGATTTTCTTCGAATCGAACTTTCTTCGAAATGTATGGTATAGCAATTACAGGTCTCGTGACCTATCATTTAAGGTATCAAGAACCGCAATCGGAGCACAATTGCAGATTTCGGATTTTTACAGCTCTGAATCGGCTTAGCTATAGTAAGGTGATTTTCTTCGAACCGATTTTTCTGTGAAATGTATGGAAATAATCAACCAATTTTAATGCGGTTTGGCATAACAATTACAAGTCCCGAGACCTATCATTTGAGGTATCAAGAACCGCAATCGGAGCACAATTGCAGATTTCGGATTTTTACAGCTACGAATCGGCTGAGCTATAGTAAGGTGATTTTCTTCGAATCGAACTTTCTTCGAAATGTATGGTATAGCAATTACAGGTCTCGTGACCTATCATTTAAGGTATCAAGAACCGCAATCGGAGCACAATTGCAGATTTCGGATTTTTACAGCTCTGAATCGGCTAAGCTATAGTAAGGTGATTTTCTTTGAATCGATTTTTCTGTGAAATGTATGGAAATAATTAACCAATTTTAATGCGGTTTGGCATAACAATTACAAGTCCCGAGACCTATCATTTGAGGTATCAAGAACCGCAATCGGAGCCCAATTGCAGATTTCGGATTTTTACAGCTCCGAATCGGCTGAGCTATAGTAAGGTGATTTTCTTCGAATCGAACTTTCTTCGAAATGTATGGTATAGCAATTACAGGTCTCGTGACCTATCATTTAAGGTATCAAGAACCGCAATCGGAGCACAATTGCAGATTTCGGATTTTTACAGCTCTGAATCGGCTTAGCTATAGTAAGGTGATTTTCTTCGAACCGATTTTTCTGTGAAATGTATGGAAATAATCAACCAATTTTAATGCGGTTTGGCATAACAATTACAAGTCCCGAGACCTATCATTTGAGGTATCAAGAACCGCAATCGGAGCACAATTGCAGATTTCGGATTTTTACAGCTACGAATCGGCTGAGCTATAGTAAGGTGATTTTCTTCGAATCGAACTTTCTTCGAAATGTATGGTATAGCAATTACAGGTCTCGTGACCTATCATTTAAGGTATCAAGAACCGCAATCGGAGCACAATTGCAGATTTCGGATTTTTACAGCTCTGAATCGGCTAAGCTATAGTAAGGTGATTTTCTTTGAATCGATTTTTCTGTGAAATGTATGGAAATAATTAACCAATTTTAATGCGGTTTGGCATAACAATTACAAGTCCCGAGACCTATCATTTGAGGTATCAAGAACCGCAATCGGAGCCCAATTGCAGATTTCGGATTTTTACAGCTCCGAATCGGCTGAGCTATAGTAAGGTGATTTTCTTCGAATCGAACTTTCTTCGAAATGTATGGTATAGCAATTACAGGTCTCGTGACCTATCATTTAAGGTATCAAGAACCGCAATCGGAGCACAATTGCAGATTTCGGATTTTTACAGCTCTGAATCGGCTGAGCTATAGTAAGGTGATTTTCTTCGAATCGATTTTTCTGTGAAATGTATGGAAATAATCAACCAATTTGAATGCGGTTTGGCATAACAATTACAAGTCCCGAGACCTATCATTTGAGGTATCAAGAACCGCAATCGGAGCACAATTGCAGATTTCGGATTTTTACAGCTCTGAATCGGCTGAGCTATAGTAAGGTGATTTTCTTCGAATCGAACTTTCTACGAAATGTATGGAAATAATCAACCAATTTCAATGCGGTTTGGCATAACAATTACAAGTCCCGAGACCTATCATTTGAGGTATCAAGAACCGCAATCGGAGCACAATTGCAGATTTCGGATTTTCACAGCTCTGAATCGGCTGAGCTATAGTAAGGTGATTTTTTTCGAATCGAACTTTCTACGAAATGTATGGTATAGCAATTACAGGTCTCGTGACCTATCATTTAAGGTATCAAGAACCGCAATCGGAGCACAATTGCAGATTTCGGATTTTCACAGCTCTGAATCGGCTGAGCTATAGTAAGGTGATTTTCTTCGAATCGATTTTTCTGTGAAATGTATGGAAATAATCAACCAATTTTAATGCGGTTTGGCATAACAATTACAAGTCCCGAGACCTATCATTTGAGGTATCAAGAACCGCAATCGGAGCACAATTGCAGATTTCGGATTTTTACAGCTCTGAATCGGCTGAGCTATAGTAAGGTGATTTTCTTCGAATCGAACTTTCTACGAAATGTATGGTATAGCAATTACAGGTCTCGTGACCTATCATTTAAGGTATCAAGAACCGCAATCGAAGCACAATTGCAGATTTCGGATTTTTACAGCTCTGAATCGGCTGAGCTATAGTAAGGTGCTTTTCTTCGAATCGATTTTTCTGTGAAATGTATGGAAATAATCAACCAATTTTAATGCGGTTTGGCATAACAATTACAAGTCCCGAGACCTATCATTTAAGGTATCAAGAACCGCAATCGGAGCACAATTGCAGATTTCGGATTTTTACAGCTCCGAATCGGCTGAGCTATAGTAAGGTGATTTTCTTCGAATCGAACTTTCTACGAAATGTATGGTATAGCAATTACAGGTCTCGTGACCTATCATTTAAGGTATCAAGAACCGCAATCGGAGCACAATTGCAGATTTCGGATTTTCACAGCTCTGAATCGGCTGAGCTATAGTAAGGTGATTTTCTTCGAATCGATTTTTCTGTGAAATGTATGGAAATAATCAACCAATTTTAATGCGGTTTGGCATAACAATTACAAGTCCCGAGACCTATCATTTGAGGTATCAAGAACCGCAATCGGAGCACAATTGCAGATTTCGGATTTTTACAGCTCTGAATCGGCTGAGCTATAGTAAGGTGATTTTCTTCGAATCGAACTTTCTACGAAATGTATGGTATAGCAATTACAGGTCTCGTGACCTATCATTTAAGGTATCAAGAACCGCAATCGAAGCACAATTGCAGATTTCGGATTTTTACAGCTCTGAATCGGCTGAGCTATAGTAAGGTGCTTTTCTTCGAATCGATTTTTCTGTGAAATGTATGGAAATAATCAACCAATTTTAATGCGGTTTGGCATAACAATTACAAGTCCCGAGACCTATCATTTAAGGTATCAAGAACCGCAATCGGAGCACAATTGCAGATTTCGGATTTTTACAGCTCCGAATCGGCTGAGCTATAGTAAGGTGATTTTCTTCGAATCGAACTTTCTACGAAATGTATGGTATAGCAATTACAGGTCTCGTGACCTATCATTTAAGGTATCAAGAACCGCAATCGGAGCACAATTGCAGATTTCGGATTTTTACAGCTCTGAATCGGCTGAGCTATAGTAAGGTGATTTTCTTCGAATCGAACTTTCTACGAAATGTATGGTATAGCAATTACAGGTCTCGTGACCTATCATTTAAGGTATCAAGAACCGCAATCGAAGCACAATTGCAGATTTCGGATTTTTACAGCTCTGAATCGGCTGAGCTATAGTAAGGTGCTTTTCTTCGAATCGATTTTTCTGTGAAATGTATGGAAATAATCAACCAATTTTAATGCGGTTTGGCATAACAATTACAAGTCCCGAGACCTATCATTTAAGGTATCAAGAACCGCAATCGGAGCACAATTGCAGATTTCGGATTTTTACAGCTCCGAATCGGCTGAGCTATAGTAAGGTGATTTTCTTCGAATCGAACTTTCTACGAAATGTATGGTATAGCAATTACAGGTCTCGTGACCTATCATTTAAGGTATCAAGAACCGCAATCGGAGCACAATTGCAGATTTCGGATTTTCACAGCTCTGAATCGGCTGAGCTATAGTAAGGTGATTTTCTTCGAATCGAACTTTTTTCGAAATGTATGGTATAGCAATTACAGGTCCCGTTACCTATCATTTAAGGTATCAAGAACCGCAATCGGAGCACAATTGCAGATTTCGGATTTTTACAGCTCTGAATCGGCTGAGCTATAGTAAGGTGATTTTCTTCGAATCGATTTTTCTGTGAAATGTATGGAAATAATCAACCAATTTTAATGCGGTTTGGCATAACAATTACAAGTCCCGAGACCTATCATTTAAGGTATCAAGAACCGCAATCGGAGCACAATTGCAGATTTCGGATTTTTACAGCTCTGAATCGGCTGAGCTATAGTAAGGTGATTTTCTTCGAATCGATTTTTCTGTGAAATGTATGGAAATAATCAACCAATTTTAATGCGGTTTGGCATAACTATTACAAGTCCCGAGACCTATCATTTAAGGTATCAAGAACCGCAATCGGAGCACAATTGCAGATTTCGGATTTTTACAGCTCTGAATCGGCTGAGCTATAGTAAGGTGATTTTCTTCGAATCGATTTTTCTGTGAAATGTATGGAAATAATCAACCAATTTTAATGCGGTTTGGCATAACAATTACAAGTCCCGAGACCTATCATTTAAGGTATCAAGAACCGCAATCGGAGCACAATTGCAGATTTCGGATTTTTACAGCTCTGAATCGGCTGAGCTATAGTAAGGTGATTTTCTTCGAATCGATTTTTCTGTGAAATGTATGGAAATAATCAACCAATGCGGTTTGGCAAAACAATTACAAGTCCCGAGACCTATCATTTAAGGTATCAAGAACCGCAATCGGAGCACAATTGCAGATTTCGGATTTTTACAGCTCTGAATCGGCTGAGCTATAGTCAGGTGATTTTCTTCGAATCGATTTTTCTGTGAAATGTATGGAAATAATCAACCAATTTTAATGCGGTTTGGCATAACAATTACAAGTCCCGAGACCTATCATTTAAGGTATCAAGAACCGCAATCGGAGCACAATTGCAGATTTCGAATTTTCACAGCTCTGAATCGGCTGAGCTATAGTAAGGTGATTTTCTTCGAATCGAACTTCTACGAAATGTATGGTATAGCAATTACAGGTCTCGTGACCTATCATTTAAGGTATCAAGAACCGCAATCGGAGCACAATTGCAGATTTCGGATTTTCACAGCTCTGAATCGGCTGAGCTATAGTAAGGTGATTTTCTTCGAATCGAACTTTTTTCGAAATGTATGGTATAGCAATTACAGGTCCCGTTACCTATCATTTAAGGTATCAAGAACCGCAATCGGAGCACAATTGCAGATTTCGGATTTTTACAGCTCTGAATCGGCTGAGCTATAGTAAGTTGATTTTCTTCGAATCGATTTTTCTGTGAAATGTATGGAAATAATCAACCAATTTTAATGCGGTTTGGCATAACAATTACAAGTCCCGAGACCTATCATTTAAGGTATCAAGAACCGCAATCGGAGCACAATTGCAGATTTCGGATTTTTACAGCTCTGAATCGGCTGAGCTATAGTAAGGTGATTTTCTTCGAATCGATTTTTCTGTGAAATGTATGGAAATAATCAACCAATTTTAATGCGGTTTGGCATAACAATTACAAGTCCCGAGACCTATCATTTAAGGTATCAAGAACCGCAATCGGAGCACAATTGCAGATTTCGGATTTTTACAGCTCTGAATCGGCTGAGCTATAGTAAGGTGATTTTCTTCGAATCGATTTTTCTGTGAAATGTATGGAAATAATCAACCAATTTTAATGCGGTTTGGCATAACAATTACAAGTCCCGAGACCTATCATTTAAGGTATCAAGAACCGCAATCGGAGCACAATTGCAGATTTCGGATTTTTACAGCTCTGAATCGGCTGAGCTATAGTAAGGTGATTTTCTTCGAATCGATTTTTCTGTGAAATGTATGGAAATAATCAACCAATGCGGTTTGGCATAACAATTACAAGTCCCGAGACCTATCATTTAAGGTATCAAGAACCGCAATCGGAGCACAATTGCAGATTTCGGATTTTCACAGCTCTGAATCGGCTGAGCTATAGTAAGGTGATTTTCTTCGAATCGAACTTTCTTCGAAATGTATGGTATAGCAATTACAGGTCTCGTGACCTATCATTTAAGGTATCAAGAACCGCAATCGGAGCACAATTGCAGATTTCGGATTTTTACAGCTCTGAATCGGCTGAGCTATAGTAAGGTAATTTTCTTCGAATCGAACTTTCTTCGAAATGTATGGTATAGCAATTACAGGTCTCGTGACCTATCATTTAAGGTATCAAGAACCGCAATCGGAGCACAATTGCAGATTTCGGATTTTTACAGCTCTGAATCGGCTGAGCTAAGGTGCTTTTCTTCGAATCGATTTTTCTGTGAAATGTATGGAAATAATCAACCAATTATAATGCGGTTTGGCATAACAATTACAAGTCCCGAGACCTATCATTTAAGGTATCAAGAACCGCAATCGGAGCACAATTGCAGATTTCGGATTTTCACAGCTCTGAATCGGCTGAGCTATAGTAAGGTGATTTTCTTCGAATCGAACTTTCTACGAAATGTATGGTATATCAATTACAGGTCTCGTGACCTATCATTTAAGGTATCAAGAACCGCAATCGGAGCACAATTGCAGATTTCGGATTTTCACAGCTCTGAATCGGCTGAGCTATAGTAAGGTGATTTTCTTCGAATCGAACTTTTTTTCGAAATGTATGGTACAGCAATTTCAGGTCCCGTTACCTATCATTTAAGGTATCAAGAACCGCAATCGGAGCACAATTGCAGATTTCGGATTTTTACAGCTCTGAATCGGCTGAGCTATAGTAAGGTGATTTTCTTCGAATCGAACTTTCTACGAAATGTATGGTATAGCAATTACAGGTCTCGTGACCTATCATTTAAGGTATCAAGAACCCCAATCGAAGCACAATTGCAGATTTCGGATTTTTACAGCTCTGAATCGGCTGAGCTATAGTCAGGTGATTTTCTTCGAATCGAAATTTCTACGAAATGTATGGTATAGCAATTACAGGTCTCGTGACCTATCATTTAAGGTATCAAGAACCGCAATCGGAGCACAATTGCAGATTTCGGATTTTTACAGCTCTGAATCGGCTGAGCTATAGTAAGGTGATTTTCTTCGAATCGAACTTTCTTCGAAATGTATGGTATAGCAATTACAGGTCTCGTGACCTATCATTTAAGGTATCAAGAACCGCAATCGGAGCACAATTGCAGATTTCGGATTTTTACAGCTCTGAATCGGCTAAGCTATAGTAAGGTGATTTTCTTTGAATCGATTTTTCTGTGAAATGTATGGAAATAATCAACCAATTTTAATGCGGTTTGGCATAACAATTACAAGTCCCGAGACCTATCATTTGAGGTATCAAGAACCGCAATCGGAGCCCAATTGCAGATTTCGGATTTTTACAGCTACGAATCGGCTGAGCTATAGTAAGGTGATTTTCTTCGAATCGAACTTTCTTCGAAATGTATGGTATAGCAATTACAGGTCTCGTGACCTATCATTTAAGGTATCAAGAACCGCAATCGGAGCACAATTGCAGATTTCGGATTTTTACAGCTCTGAATCGGCTAAGCTATAGTAAGGTGATTTTCTTTGAATCGATTTTTCTGTGAAATGTATGGAAATAATCAACCAATTTTAATGCGGTTTGGCATAACAATTACAAGTCCCGAGACCTATCATTTGAGGTATCAAGAACCGCAATCGGAGCCCAATTGCAGATTTCGGATTTTTACAGCTCCGAATCGGCTGAGCTATAGTAAGGTGATTTTCTTCGAATCGAACTTTCTTCGAAATGTATGGTATAGCAATTACAGGTCTCGTGACCTATCATTTAAGGTATCAAGAACCGCAATCGGAGCACAATTGCAGATTTCGGATTTTTACAGCTCTGAATCGGCTGAGCTATAGTAAGGTGATTTTCTTCGAATCGAACTTTCTTCGAAATGTATGGTATAGCAATTACAGGTCTCGTGACCTATCATTTAAGGTATCAAGAACCGCAATCGGAGCACAATTGCAGATTTCGGATTTTTACAGCTCTGAATCGGCTGAGCTATAGTAAGGTGATTTTCTTCGAATCGATTTTTCTGTGAAATGTATGGAAATAATCAACCAATTTTAATGCGGTTTGGCATAACAATTACAAGTTTCGAGACCTATCATTTAAGGTATCAAGAACCGCAATCGGAGCACAATTGCAGATTTCGGATTTTTACAGCTCTGAATCGGCTGAGCTATAGTAAGGGTTTTTTCTTCGAATCGAACTTTCTTCGAAATGTATGGTATAGCAATTACAGGTCTCGTGACCTATCATTTAAGGTATCAAGAACCGCAATCGGAGCACAATTGCAGATTTCGGATTTTTACAGCTCCGAATCGGCTGAGCTATAGTAAGGTGATTTTCTTCGAATCGATTTTTCTGTGAAATGTATGGAAATAATCAACCAATTTTAATGCGGTTTGGCATAACAATTACAAGTCCCGAGACCTATCATTTGAGGTATCAAGAACCGCAATCGGAGCCCAATTGCAGATTTCGGATTTTTACAGCTCTGAATCGGCTGAGCTATAGTAAGGGTTTTTTCTTCGAATCGAACTTTCTTCGAAATGTGTGGTATAGCAATTACAGGTCTCGTGACCTATCATTTAAGGTATCAAGAACCGCAATCGGAGCACAATTGCAGATTTCGGATTTTTACAGCTCTAAATCGGCTGAGCTATAGTAAGGTAATTTTCTTCGAATCGAACTTTCTTCGAAATGTATGGTATAGCAATTACAGGTCTCGTGACCTATCATTTAAGGTATCAAGAACCGCAATCGGAGCACAATTGCAGATTTCGGATTTTTACAGCTCTGAATCGGCTGAGCTATAGTAAGGTGATTTTCTTCGAATCGATTTTTCTGTGAAATGTATGGAAATAATCAACCAATTTTAATGCGGTTTGGCATAACAATTACAAGTCCCGAGACCTATCATTTGAGGTATTAAGAACCGCAATCGGAGCCCAATTGCAGATTTCGGATTTTTACAGCTCCGAATCGGCTGAGCTATAGTAAGGTGATTTTCTTCGAATCGAACTTTCTTCGAAATGTATGGTATAGCAATTACAGGTCTCGTGACCTATCATTTAAGGTATCAAGAACCGCAATCGGAGCACAATTGCAGATTTCGGATTTTTACAGCTCTGAATCGGCTGAGCTATAGTAAGGTAATTTTCTTCGAATCGAACTTTCTTCGAAATGTATGGTATAGCAATTGCAGGTCTCGTGACCTATCATTTAAGGTATCAAGAACCGCAATCGGAGCCCAATTGCAGATTTCGGATTTTTACAGCTCTGAATCGGCTGAGCTATAGTAAGGTGATTTTCTTCGAATCGATTTTTCTGTGAAAGGTATGGAAATAATCAACCAATTTTAATGCGGTTTGGCATAACAATTACAAGTCCCGAGACCTATCATTTGAGGTATTAAGAACCGCAATCGGAGCCCAATTGCAGATTTCGGATTTTTACAGCTCCGAATCGGCTGAGCTATAGTAAAGTGATTTTCTTCGAATCGAACTTTCTTCGAAATGTATGATATAGCAATTACAGGTCTCGTGACCTATCATTTAAGGTATCAAGAACCGCAATCGGAGCACAATTGCAGATTTCGGATTTTTACAGCTCTGAATCGGCTGAGCTATAGTAAGGTGATTTTCTTCGAATCGATTTTTCTGTGAAATGTATGGAAATAATCAACCAATTTTAATGCGGTTTGGCATAACAATTACAAGTCCCGAGACCTATCATTTGAGGTATCAAGAACCGCAATCGGAGCCCAATTGCAGATTTCGGATTTTTACAGCTCCGAATCGGCTGAGCTATAGTAAGGTGATTTTCTTCGAATCGATTTTTCTGTGAAATGTATGGAAATAATCAACCAATTTTAATGCGGTTTGGCATAACAATTACAAGTCCCGAGACCTATCATTTGAGGTATCAAGAACCGCAATCGGAGCCCAATTGCAGATTTCGGATTTTTACAGCTCTGAATCGGCTGAGCTGTAGTAAGGGTTTTTTCTTCGAATCGAACTTTCTTCGAAATGTATGGTATAGCAATTACAGGTCTCGTGACCTATCATTTAAGGTATCAAGAACCGCAATCGGAGCACAATTGCAGATTTCGGATTTTTACAGCTCCGAATCGGCTGAGCTATAGTAAGGTGATTTTCTTCGAATCGATTTTTCTGTGAAATGTATGGAAATAATCAACCAATTTTAATGCGGTTTGGCATAACAATTACAAGTCCCGAGACCTATCATTTGAGGTATCAAGAACCGCAATCGGAGCCCAATTGCAGATTTCGGATTTTTACAGCTCTGAATCGGCTGAGCTATAGTAAGGGTTTTTTCTTCGAATCGAACTTTCTTCGAAATGTGTGGTATAGCAATTACAGGTCTCGTGACCTATCATTTAAGGTATCAAGAACCGCAATCGGAGCACAATTGCAGATTTCGGATTTTTACAGCTCTAAATCGGCTGAGCTATAGTAAGGTAATTTTCTTCGAATCGAACTTTCTTCGAAATGTATGGTATAGCAATTACAGGTCTCGTGACCTATCATTTAAGGTATCAAGAACCGCAATCGGAGCACAATTGCAGATTTCGGATTTTTACAGCTCTGAATCGGCTGAGCTATAGTAAGGTGATTTTCTTCGAATCGATTTTTCTGTGAAATGTATGGAAATAATCAACCAATTTTAATGCGGTTTGGCATAACAATTACAAGTCCCGAGACCTATCATTTGAGGTATTAAGAACCGCAATCGGAGCCCAATTGCAGATTTCGGATTTTTACAGCTCCGAATCGGCTGAGCTATAGTAAGGTGATTTTCTTCGAATCGAACTTTCTTCGAAATGTATGGTATAGCAATTACAGGTCTCGTGACCTATCATTTAAGGTATCAAGAACCGCAATCGGAGCACAATTGCAGATTTCGGATTTTTACAGCTCTGAATCGGCTGAGCTATAGTAAGGTAATTTTCTTCGAATCGAACTTTCTTCGAAATGTATGGTATAGCAATTGCAGGTCTCGTGACCTATCATTTAAGGTATCAAGAACCGCAATCGGAGCCCAATTGCAGATTTCGGATTTTTACAGCTCTGAATCGGCTGAGCTATAGTAAGGTGATTTTCTTCGAATCGATTTTTCTGTGAAAGGTATGGAAATAATCAACCAATTTTAATGCGGTTTGGCATAACAATTACAAGTCCCGAGACCTATCATTTGAGGTATTAAGAACCGCAATCGGAGCCCAATTGCAGATTTCGGATTTTTACAGCTCCGAATCGGCTGAGCTATAGTAAAGTGATTTTCTTCGAATCGAACTTTCTTCGAAATGTATGATATAGCAATTACAGGTCTCGTGACCTATCATTTAAGGTATCAAGAACCGCAATCGGAGCACAATTGCAGATTTCGGATTTTTACAGCTCTGAATCGGCTGAGCTATAGTAAGGTGATTTTCTTCGAATCGATTTTTCTGTGAAATGTATGGAAATAATCAACCAATTTTAATGCGGTTTGGCATAACAATTACAAGTCCCGAGACCTATCATTTGAGGTATCAAGAACCGCAATCGGAGCCCAATTGCAGATTTCGGATTTTTACAGCTCCGAATCGGCTGAGCTATAGTAAGGTGATTTTCTTCGAATCGATTTTTCTGTGAAATGTATGGAAATAATCAACCAATTTTAATGCGGTTTGGCATAACAATTACAAGTCCCGAGACCTATCATTTGAGGTATCAAGAACCGCAATCGGAGCCCAATTGCAGATTTCGGATTTTTACAGCTCTGAATCGGCTGAGCTGTAGTAAGGTGATTTTCTTCGAATCGAACTTTCTTCGAAATTTATGGTATAGCAATTACAGGTCTCGTGACCTATCATTTAAGGTATCAAGAACCGCAATCGGAGCACAATTGCAGATTTCGGATTTTTACAGCTCTGAATCGGCTGAGCTATAGTAAGGTGATTTTCTTCGAATCGATTTTTCTGTGAAATGTATGGAAATAATCAACCAATTTTAATGCGGTTTGGCATAACAATTACAAGTCCCGAGACCTATCATTTGAGGTATCAAGAACCGCAATCGGAGCCCAATTGCAGATTTCGGATTTTTACAGCTCTGAATCGGCTGAGCTATAGTAAGGTGATTTTCTTCGAATCGAACTTTTTTCGAAATGTATGGTATAGCAATTACAGGTCTCGTGACCTATCATTTAAGGTATCAAGAACCGCAATCGGAGCACAATTGCAGATTTCGGATTTTTACAGCTCTGAATCGGCTGAGCTATAGTAAGGTGATTTTCTTCGAATCGAACTTTCTTCGAAATGTATGGTATAGCAATTACAGGTCTCGTGACCTATCATTTAAGGTATCAAGAACCGCAATCGGAGCACAATTGCAGATTTCGGATTTTTACAGCTGTGAATCGGCTGAGCTATAGTAAGGTGATTTTCTTCGAATCGATTTTTCTGTGAAATGTATGGAAATAATCAACCAATTTTAATGCGGTTTGGCATAACAATTACAAGTCCCGAGACCTATCATTTGAGGTATCAAGAACCGCAATCGGAGCCCAATTGCAGATTTCGGATTTTTACAGCTCTGAATCGGCTGAGCTATAGTAAGGTGATTTTCTTCGAATCGAACTTTCTTCGAAATGTATGGTATAGCAATTACAGGTCTCGTGACCTATCATTTAAGGTATCAAGAACCGCAATCGGAGCACAATTGCAGATTTCGGATTTTTACAGCTCTGAATCGGCTGAGCTATAGTAAGGTGATTTTCTTCGAATCGATTTTTCTGTGAAATGTATGGAAATAATCAACCAATTTTAATGCGGTTTGGCATAACAATTACAAGTCCCGAGACCTATCATTTGAGGTATCAAGAACCGCAATCGGAGCCCAATTGCAGATTTCGGATTTTTACAGCTCCGAATCGGCTGAGCTATAGTAAGGTGATTTTCTTCGAATCGATTTTTCTGTGAAATGTATGGAAATAATCAACCAATTTTAATGCGGTTTGGCATAACAATTACAAGTCCCGAGACCTATCATTTGAGGTATCAAGAACCGCAATCGGAGCCCAATTGCAGATTTCGGATTTTTACAGCTCTGAATCGGCTGAGCTATAGTAAGGTGATTTTCTTCGAATCGAACTTTCTTCGAAATTTATGGTATAGCAATTACAGGTCTCGTGACCTATCATTTAAGGTATCAAGAACCGCAATCGGAGCACAATTGCAGATTTCGGATTTTTACAGCTCTGAATCGGCTGAGCTATAGTAAGGTGATTTTCTTCGAATCGATTTTTCTGTGAAATGTATGGAAATAATCAACCAATTTTAATGCGGTTTGGCATAACAATTACAAGTCCCGAGACCTATCATTTGAGGTATCAAGAACCGCAATCGGAGCCCAATTGCAGATTTCGGATTTTTACAGCTCTGAATCGGCTGAGCTATAGTAAGGTGATTTTCTTCGAATCGATTTTTCTGTGAAAGGTATGGAAATAATCAACCAATTTTAATGCGGTTTGGCATAACAATTACAAGTCCCGAGACCTATCATTTGAGGTATTAAGAACCGCAATCAGAGCCCAATTGCAGATTTCGGATTTTTACAGCTCCGAATCGGCTGAGCTATAGTAAAGTGATTTTCTTCGAATCGAACTTTCTTCGAAATGTATGATATAGCAATTACAGGTCTCGTGACCTATCATTTAAGGTATCAAGAACCGCAATCGGAGCACAATTGCAGATTTCGGATTTTTACAGCTCTGAATCGGCTGAGCTATAGTAAGGTGATTTTCTTCGAATCGATTTTTCTGTGAAATGTATGGAAATAATCAACCAATTTTAATGCGGTTTGGCATAACAATTACAAGTCCCGAGACCTATCATTTGAGGTATCAAGAACCGCAATCGGAGCCCAATTGCAGATTTCGGATTTTTACAGCTCCGAATCGGCTGAGCTATAGTAAGGTGATTTTCTTCGAATCGATTTTTCTGTGAAATGTATGGAAATAATCAACCAATTTTAATGCGGTTTGGCATAACAATTACAAGTCCCGAGACCTATCATTTGAGGTATCAAGAACCGCAATCGGAGCCCAATTGCAGATTTCGGATTTTTACAGCTCTGAATCGGCTGAGCTATAGTAAGGTGATTTTCTTCGAATCGAACTTTCTTCGAAATTTATGGTATAGCAATTACAGGTCTCGTGACCTATCATTTAAGGTATCAAGAACCGCAATCGGAGCACAATTGCAGATTTCGGATTTTTACAGCTCTGAATCGGCTGAGCTATAGTAAGGTGATTTTCTTCGAATCGATTTTTCTGTGAAATGTATGGAAATAATCAACCAATTTTAATGCGGTTTGGCATAACAATTACAAGTCCCGAGACCTATCATTTGAGGTATCAAGAACCGCAATCGGAGCCCAATTGCAGATTTCGGATTTTTACAGCTCTGAATCGGCTGAGCTATAGTAAGGTGATTTTCTTCGAATCGATTTTTCTGTGAAAGGTATGGAAATAATCAACCAATTTTAATGCGGTTTGGCATAACAATTACAAGTCCCGAGACCTATCATTTGAGGTATTAAGAACCGCAATCGGAGCCCAATTGCAGATTTCGGATTTTTACAGCTCCGAATCGGCTGAGCTATACTAAAGTGATTTTCTTCGAATCGAACTTTCTTCGAAATGTATGATATAGCAATTACAGGTCTCGTGACCTATCATTTAAGGTATCAAGAACCGCAATCGGAGCACAATTGCAGATTTCGGATTTTTACAGCTCTGAATCGGCTGAGCTATAGTAAGGTGATTTTCTTCGAATCGATTTTTCTGTGAAATGTATGGAAATAATCAACCAATTTTAATGCGGTTTGGCATAACAATTACAAGTCCCGAGACCTATCATTTGAGGTATCAAGAACCGCAATCGGAGCCCAATTGCAGATTTCGGATTTTTACAGCTCCGAATCGGCTGAGCTATAGTAAGGTGATTTTCTTCGAATCGATTTTTCTGTGAAATGTATGGAAATAATCAACCAATTTTAATGCGGTTTGGCATAACAATTACAAGTCCCGAGACCTATCATTTGAGGTATCAAGAACCGCAATCGGAGCCCAATTGCAGATTTCGGATTTTTACAGCTCTGAATCGGCTGAGCTATAGTAAGGTGATTTTCTTCGAATCGAACTTTCTTCGAAATTTATGGTATAGCAATTACAGGTCTCGTGACCTATCATTTAAGGTATCAAGAACCGCAATCGGAGCACAATTGCAGATTTCGGATTTTTACAGCTCTGAATCGGCTGAGCTATAGTAAGGTGATTTTCTTCGAATCGATTTTTCTGTGAAATGTATGGAAATAATCAACCAATTTTAATGCGGTTTGGCATAACAATTACAAGTCCCGAGACCTATCATTTGAGGTATCAAGAACCGCAATCGGAGCCCAATTGCAGATTTCGGATTTTTACAGCTCTGAATCGGCTGAGCTATAGTAAGGTGATTTTCTTCGAATCGAACTTTCTTCGAAATGTATGGTATAGCAATTACAGGTCTCGTGACCTATCATTTAAGGTATCAAGAACCGCAATCGGAGCACAATTGCAGATTTCGGATTTTTACAGCTCTGAATCGGCTGAGCTATAGTAAGGTGATTTTCTTCGAATCGAACTTTCTTCGAAATGTATGGTATAGCAATTACAGGTCTCGTGACCTATCATTTAAGGTATCAAGAACCGCAATCGGAGCACAATTGCAGATTTCGGATTTTTACAGCTCTGAATCGGCTGAGCTATAGTAACGTGATTTTCTTCGAATCGAACTTTCTTCGAAATGTATGGTATAGCAATTACAGGTCTCGTGACCTATCATTTAAGGTATCAAGAACCGCAATCGGAGCACAATTGCAGATTTCGGATTTTTACAGCTCTGAATCGGCTGAGCTATAGTAAGGTGATTTTCTTCGAATCGATTTTTCTGTGAAATGTATGGAAATAATCAACCAATTTTAATGCGGTTTGGCATAACAATTACAAGTCCCGAGACCTATCATTTGAGGTATCAAGAACCGCAATCGGAGCCCAATTGCAGATTTCGGATTTTTACAGCTCCGAATCGGCTGAGCTATAGTAAGGTGATTTTCTTCGAATCGATTTTTCTGTGAAATGTATGGAAATAATCAACCAATTTTAATGCGGTTTGGCATAACAATTACAATTCCCGAGACCTATCATTTGAGGTATCAAGAACCGCAATCGGAGCCCAATTGCAGATTTCGGATTTTTACAGCTCTGAATCGGCTGAGCTATAGTAAGGTGATTTTCTTCGAATCGAACTTTTTTCGAAATGTATGGTATAGCAATTACAGGTCTCGTGACCTATCATTTAAGGTATCAAGAACCGCAATCGGAGCACAATTGCAGATTTCGGATTTTTACAGCTCTGAATCGGCTGAGCTATAGTAAGGTGATTTTCTTCGAATCGAACTTTCTTCGAAATGTATGGTATAGCAATTACAGGTCTCGTGATCTATCATTTAAGGTATCAAGAACCGCAATCGGAGCACAATTGCAGATTTCGGATTTTTACAGCTGTGAATCGGCTGAGCTATAGTAAGGTGATTTTCTTCGAATCGATTTTTCTGTGAAATGTATGGAAATAATCAACCAATTTTAATGCGGTTTGGCATAACAATTACAAGTCCCGAGACCTATCATTTGAGGTATCAAGAACCGCAATCGGAGCCCAATTGCAGATTTCGGATTTTTACAGCTCTGAATCGGCTGAGCTATAGTAAGGTGATTTTCTTCGAATCGAACTTTCTTCGAAATGTATGGTATAGCAATTACAGGTCTCGTGACCTATCATTTAAGGTATCAAGAACCGCAATCGGAGCACAATTGCAGATTTCGGATTTTTACAGCTCTGAATCGGCTGAGCTATAGTAAGGTGATTTTCTTCGAATCGATTTTTCTGTGAAATGTATGGAAATAATCAACCAATTTTAATGCGGTTTGGCATAACAATTACAAGTCCCGAGACCTATCATTTGAGGTATCAAGAACCGCAATCGGAGCCCAATTGCAGATTTCGGATTTTTACAGCTCCGAATCGGCTGAGCTATAGTAAGGTGATTTTCTTCGAATCGATTTTTCTGTGAAATGTATGGAAATAATCAACCAATTTTAATGCGGTTTGGCATAACAATTACAAGTCCCGAGACCTATCATTTGAGGTATCAAGAACCGCAATCGGAGCCCAATTGCAGATTTCGGATTTTTACAGCTCTGAATCGGCTGAGCTATAGTAAGGTGATTTTCTTCGAATCGAACTTTCTTCGAAATTTATGGTATAGCAATTACAGGTCTCGTGACCTATCATTTAAGGTATCAAGAACCGCAATCGGAGCACAATTGCAGATTTCGGATTTTTACAGCTCTGAATCGGCTGAGCTATAGTAAGGTGATTTTCTTCGAATCGATTTTTCTGTGAAATGTATGGAAATAATCAACCAATTTTAATGCGGTTTGGCATAACAATTACAAGTCCCGAGACCTATCATTTGAGGTATCAAGAACCGCAATCGGAGCCCAATTGCAGATTTCGGATTTTTACAGCTCTGAATCGGCTGAGCTATAGTAAGGTGATTTTCTTCGAATCGAACTTTCTTCGAAATGTATGGTATAGCAATTACAGGTCTCGTGACCTATCATTTAAGGTATCAAGAACCGCAATCGGAGCACAATTGCAGATTTCGGATTTTTACAGCTCTGAATCGGCTGAGCTATAGTAAGGTGATTTTCTTCGAATCGAACTTTCTTCGAAATGTATGGTATAGCAATTACAGGTCTCGTGACCTATCATTTAAGGTATCAAGAACCGCAATCGGAGCACAATTGCAGATTTCGGATTTTTACAGCTCTGAATCGGCTGAGCTATAGTAAGGTGATTTTCTTCGAATCGATTTTTCTGTGAAATGTATGGAAATAATCAACCAATTTTAATGCGGTTTGGCATAACAATTACAAGTCCCGAGACCTATCATTTGAGGTATCAAGAACCGCAATCGGAGCCCAATTGCAGATTTCGGATTTTTACAGCTCTGAATCGGCTGAGCTATAGTAAGGTGATTTTCTTCGAATCGAACTTTTTTCGAAATGTATGGTATAGCAATTACAGGTCTCGTGACCTATCATTTAAGGTATCAAGAACCGCAATCGGAGCACAATTGCAGATTTCGGATTTTTACAGCTCTGAATCGGCTGAGCTATAGTAAGGTGATTTTCTTCGAATCGAACTTTCTTCGAAATGTATGGTATAGCAATTACAGGTCTCGTGACCTATCATTTAAGGTATCAAGAACCGCAATCGGAGCACAATTGCAGATTTCGGATTTTTACAGCTGTGAATCGGCTGAGCTATAGTAAGGTGATTTTCTTCGAATCGATTTTTCTGTGAAATGTATGGAAATAATCAACCAATTTTAATGCGGTTTGGCATAACAATTACAAGTCCCGAGACCTATCATTTGAGGTATCAAGAACCGCAATCGGAGCCCAATTGCAGATTTCGGATTTTTACAGCTCTGAATCGGCTGAGCTATAGTAAGGGTTTTTTCTTCGAATCGAACTTTCTTCGAAATGTGTGGTATAGCAATTACAGGTCTCGTGACCTATCATTTAAGGTATCAAGAACCGCAATCGGAGCACAATTGCAGATTTCGGATTTTTACAGCTCTGAATCGGCTGAGCTATAGTAAGGTGATTTTCTTCGAATCGATTTTTCTGTGAAATGTATGGAAATAATCAACCAATTTTAATGCGGTTTGGCATAACAATTACAAGTCCCGAGACCTATCATTTGAGGTATCAAGAACCGCAATCGGAGCCCAATTGCAGATTTCGGATTTTTACAGCTCTGAATCGGCTGAGCTATAGTAAGGGTTTTTTCTTCGAATCGAACTTTCTTCGAAATGTATGGTATAGCAATTACAGGTCTCGTGACCTATCATTTAAGGTATCAAGAACCGCAATCGGAGCACAATTGCAGATTTCGGATTTTTACAGCTCTGAATCGGCTGAGCTATAGTAAGGTAATTTTCTTCGAATCGAACTTTCTTCGAAATGTATGGTATAGCAATTACAGGTCTCGTGACCTATCATTTAAGGTATCAAGAACCGCAATCGGAGCACAATTGCAGATTTCGGATTTTTACAGCTCTGAATCGGCTGAGCTATAGTAAGGTGATTTTCTTCGAATCGAACTTTCTTCGAAATGTATGGTATAGCAATTACAGGTCTCGTGACCTATCATTTAAGGTATCAAGAACCGCAATCGGAGCACAATTGCAGATTTCGGATTTTTACAGCTCTGAATCGGCTGAGCTATAGTAAGGGTTTTTTCTTCGAATCGAACTTTCTTCGAAATGTATGGTATAGCAATTACAGGTCTCGTGACCTATCATTTAAGGTATCAAGAACCGCAATCGGAGCACAATTGCAGATTTCGGATTTTTACAGCTCTGAATCGGCTGAGCTATAGTAAGGGTTTTTTCTTCGAATCGAACTTTCTTCGAAATGTGTGGTATAGCAATTACAGGTCTCGTGACCTATCATTTAAGGTATCAAGAACCGCAATCGGAGCCCAATTGCAGATTTCGGATTTTTACAGCTCCGAATCGGCTGAGCTATAGTAAGGTGATTTTCTTCGAATCGATTTTTCTGTGAAATGTATGGAAATAATCAACCAATTTTAATGCGGTTTGGCATAACAATTACAAGTCCCGAGACCTATCATTTGAGGTATCAAGAACCGCAATCGGAGCCCAATTGCAGATTTCGGATTTTTACAGCTCTGAATCGGCTGAGCTATAGTAAGGTGATTTTCTTCGAATCGAACTTTCTTCGAAATGTATGGTATAGCAATTACAGGTCTCGTGACCTATCATTTAAGGTATCAAGAACCGCAATCGGAGCACAATTGCAGATTTCGGATTTTTACAGCTCTGAATCGGCTGAGCTATAGTAAGGTGATTTTCTTCGAATCGAACTTTCTTCGAAATGTATGGTATAGCAATTACAGGTCTCGTGACCTATCATTTAAGGTATCAAGAACCGCAATCGGAGCACAATTGCAGATTTCGGATTTTTACAGCTCTGAATCGGCTGAGCTATAGTAAGGTGATTTTCTTCGAATCGATTTTTCTGTGAAATGTATGGAAATAATCAACCAATTTTAATGCGGTTTGGCATAACAATTACAAGTCCCGAGACCTATCATTTGAGGTATCAAGAACCGCAATCGGAGCCCAATTGCAGATTTCGGATTTTTACAGCTCCGAATCGGCTGAGCTATAGTAAGGTGATTTTCTTCGAATCGATTTTTCTGTGAAATGTATGGAAATAATCAACCAATTTTAATGCGGTTTGGCATAACAATTACAAGTCCCGAGACCTATCATTTGAGGTATCAAGAACCGCAATCGGAGCCCAATTGCAGATTTCGGATTTTTACAGCTCTGAATCGGCTGAGCTATAGTAAGGTGATTTTCTTCGAATCGAACTTTTTTCGAAATGTATGGTATAGCAATTACAGGTCTCGTGACCTATCATTTAAGGTATCAAGAACCGCAATCGGAGCACAATTGCAGATTTCGGATTTTTACAGCTCTGAATCGGCTGAGCTATAGTAAGGTGATTTTCTTCGAATCGAACTTTCTTCGAAATGTATGGTATAGCAATTACAGGTCTCGTGACCTATCATTTAAGGTATCAAGAACCGCAATCGGAGCACAATTGCAGATTTCGGATTTTTACAGCTGTGAATCGGCTGAGCTATAGTAAGGTGATTTTCTTCGAATCGATTTTTCTGTGAAATGTATGGAAATAATCAACCAATTTTAATGCGGTTTGGCATAACAATTACAAGTCCCGAGACCTATCATTTGAGGTATCAAGAACCGCAATCGGAGCCCAATTGCAGATTTCGGATTTTTACAGCTCTGAATCGGCTGAGCTATAGTAAGGGTTTTTTCTTCGAATCGAACTTTCTTCGAAATGTGTGGTATAGCAATTACAGGTCTCGTGACCTATCATTTAAGGTATCAAGAACCGCAATCGGAGCACAATTGCAGATTTCGGATTTTTACAGCTTTGAATCGGCTGAGCTATAGTAAGGTGATTTTCTTCGAATCGATTTTTCTGTGAAATGTATGGAAATAATCAACCAATTTTAATGCGGTTTGGCATAACAATTACAAGTCCCGAGACCTATCATTTGAGGTATCAAGAACCGCAATCGGAGCCCAATTGCAGATTTCGGATTTTTACAGCTCTGAATCGGCTGAGCTATAGTAAGGGTTTTTTCTTCGAATCGAACTTTCTTCGAAATGTATGGTATAGCAATTACAGGTCTCGTGACCTATCATTTAAGGTATCAAGAACCGCAATCGGAGCACAATTGCAGATTTCGGATTTTTACAGCTCTGAATCGGCTGAGCTATAGTAAGGTAATTTTCTTCGAATCGAACTTTCTTCGAAATGTATGGTATAGCAATTACAGGTCTCGTGACCTATCATTTAAGGTATCAAGAACCGCAATCGGAGCACAATTGCAGATTTCGGATTTTTACAGCTCTGAATCGGCGGAGCTATAGTAAGGTGATTTTCTTCGAATCGAACTTTCTTCGAAATGTATGGTATAGCAATTACAGGTCTCGTGACCTATCATTTAAGGTATCAAGAACCGCAATCGGAGCACAATTGCAGATTTCGGATTTTTACAGCTCTGAATCGGCTGAGCTATAGTAAGGGTTTTTTCTTCGAATCGAACTTTCTTCGAAATGTATGGTATAGCAATTACAGGTCTCGTGACCTATCATTTAAGGTATCAAGAACCGCAATCGGAGCACAATTGCAGATTTCGGATTTTTACAGCTCTAAATCGGCTGAGCTATAGTAAGGTAATTTTCTTCGAATCGAACTTTCTTCGAAATGTATGGTATAGCAATTACAGGTCTCGTGACCTATCATTTAAGGTATCAAGAACCGCAATCGGAGCACAATTGCAGATTTCGGATTTTTACAGCTCTGAATCGGCTGAGCTATAGTAAGGTGATTTTCTTCGAATCGAACTTTCTTCGAAATGTATGGTATAGCAATTACAGGTCTCGTGACCTATCATTTAAGGTATCAAGAACCGCAATCGGAGCACAATTGCAGATTTCGGATTTTTACAGCTCTGAATCGGCTGAGCTATAGTAAGGGTTTTTTCTTCGAATCGAACTTTCTTCGAAATGTATGGTATAGCAATTACAGGTCTCGTGACCTATCATTTAAGGTATCAAGAACCGCAATCGGAGCACAATTGCAGATTTCGGATTTTTACAGCTCTGAATCGGCTGAGCTATAGTAAGGGTTTTTTCTTTGAATCGAACTTTCTTCGAAATGTGTGGTATAGCAATTACAGGTCTCGTGACCTATCATTTAAGGTATCAAGAACCGCAATCGGAGCACAATTGCAGATTTCGGATTTTTACAGCTCTGAATCGGCTGAGCTATAGTAAGGTAATTTTCTTCGAATCGAACTTTCTTCGAAATGTATGGTATAGCAATTACAGGTCTCGTGACCTATCATTTAAGGTATCAAGAACCGCAATCGGAGCACAATTGCAGATTTCGGATTTTTACAGCTCTGAATCGGCTGAGCTATAGTAAGGTGATTTTCTTCGAATCGAACTTTCTTCGAAATGTATGGTATAGCAATTACAGGTCTCGTGACCTATCATTTAAGGTATCAAGAACCGCAATCGGAGCACAATTGCAGATTTCGGATTTTTACAGCTCTGAATCGGCTGAGCTATAGTAAGGGTTTTTTCTTCGAATCGAACTTTCTTCGAAATGTATGGTATAGCAATTACAGGTCTCGTGACCTATCATTTAAGGTATCAAGAACCGCAATCGGAGCACAATTGCAGATTTCGGATTTTTACAGCTCTGAATCGGCTGAGCTATAGTAAGGTGATTTTCTTCGAATCGATTTTTCTGTGAAATGTATGGAAATAATCAACCAATTTTAATGCGGTCTGGCATAACAATTACAAGTCCCGAGACCTATCATTTGAGGTATCAAGAACCGCAATCGGAGCCCAATTGCAGATTTCGGATTTTTACAGCTCCGAATCGGCTGAGCTATAGTAAGGTGATTTTCTTCGAATCGAACTTTCTTCGAAATGTATGGTATAGCAATTACAGGTCTCGTGACCTATCATTTAAGGTATCAAGAACCGCAATCGGAGCACAATTGCAGATTTCGGATTTTTACAGCTCTGAATCGGCTGAGCTATAGTAAGGTAATTTTCTTCGAATCGAACTTTCTTCGAAATGTATGGTATAGCAATTACAGGTCTCGTGACCTATCATTTAAGGTATCAAGAACCGCAATCGGAGCCCAATTGCAGATTTCGGATTTTTACAGCTCTGAATCGGCTGAGCTATAGTAAGGTGATTTTCTTCGAATCGATTTTTCTGTGAAATGTATGGAAATAATCAACCAATTTTAATGCGGTTTGGCATAACAATTACAAGTCCCGAGACCTATCATTTGAGGTATCAAGAACCGCAATCGGAGCCCAATTGCAGATTTCGGATTTTTACAGCTCCGAATCGGCTGAGCTATAGTAAGGTAATTTTCTTCGAATCGAACTTTCTTCGAAATGTATGGTATAGCAATTACAGGTCTCGTGACCTATCATTTACGGTATCAAGAACCGCAATCGGAGCACAATTGCAGATTTCGGATTTTTACAGCTCTGAATCGGCTGAGCTATATATAGTAAGGTAATTTTCTTCGAATCGAACTTTCTGTGAAATGTATGGTATAGCAATTACAGGTCTCGTGACCTATCATTTAAGGTATCAAGAACCGCAATCGGAGCACAATTGCAGATTTCGGATTTTTACAGCTCCGAATCGGCTGAGCTATAGTAAGGTGATTTTCTTCGAATCGAACTTTCTTCGAAATGTATGGTATAGCAATTACAGGTCTCGTGACCTATCATTTAAGGTATCAAGAACCGCAATCGGAGCACAATTGCAGATTTCGGATTTTTACAGCTCTGAATCGGTTGAGCTATAGTAAGGTGATTTTCTTCGAATCGAACTTTCTTCGAAATGTATGGTATAGCAATTACAGGTCTCGTGACCTATCATTTAAGGTATCAAGAACCGCAATCGGAGCACAATTGCAGATTTCGGATTTTTACAGCTCTGAATCGGCTGAGCTATAGTAAGGTGATTTTCTTCGAATCGATTTTTCTGTGAAATGTATGGAAATAATCAACCAATTTTAATGCGGTTTGGCATAACAATTACAAGTCCCGAGACCTATCATTTGAGGTATCAAGAACCGCAATCGGAGCCCAATTGCAGATTTCGGATTTTTACAGCTCCGAATCGGCTGAGCTATAGTAAGGTGATTTTCTTCGAATCGAACTTTCTTCGAAATGTATGGTATAGCAATTACAGGTCTCGTGACCTATCATTTAAGGTATCAAGAACCGCAATCGGAGCACAATTGCAGATTTCGGATTTTTACAGCTCTGAATCGGCTGAGCTATAGTAAGGTGATTTTCTTTGAATCGATTTTTCTGTGAAATGTATGGAAATAATCAACCAATTTTAATGCAGTTTGGCATAACAATTACAAGTCCCGAGACCTATCATTTGAGGTATCAAGAACCGCAATCGGAGCACAATTGCAGATTTCGGATTTTTACAGCTCCGAATCGGCTGAGCTATAGTAAGGTAATTTTCTTCGAATCGAACTTTCTTCGAAATGTATGGTATAGCAATTACAGGTCTCGTGACCTATCATTTAAGGTATCAAGAACCGCAATCGGAGCACAATTGCAGATTTCGGATTTTTACAACTCTGAATCGGCTGAGCTATAGTAAGGTGATTTTCTTCGAATCGAACTTTCTTCGAAATGTATGGTATAGCAATTACAGGTCTCGTGACCTATCATTTAAGGTATCAAGAACCGCAATCGGAGCACAATTGCAGATTTCGGATTTTTACAGCTCCGAATCGGCTGAGCTATAGTAAGGTAATTTTCTTCGAATCGAACTTTCTTCGAAATGTATGGTATAGCAATTACAGGTCTCGTGACCTATCATTTAAGGTATCAAGAACCGCAATCGGAGCACAATTGCAGATTTCGGATTTTTACAGCTCTGAATCGGCTGAGCTATAGTAAGGTGATTTTCTTCGAATCGATTTTTCTGTGAAATGTATGGAAATAATCAACCAATTTTAATGCGGTTTGGCATAACAATTACAAGTCCCGAGACCTATCATTTGAGGTATCAAGAACCGCAATCGGAGCCCAAATGCAGATTTCGGATTTTTACAGCTCCGAATCGGCTGAGCTATAGTAAGGTGATTTTCTTCGAATCGAACTTTCTTCGAAATGTATGGTATAGCAATTACAGGTCTCGTGACCTATCATTTAAGGTATCAAGAACCGCAATCGGAGCACAATTGCAGATTTCGGATTTTTACAGCTCTGAATCGGCTGAGCTATAGTAAGGTGATTTTCTTCGAATCGATTTTTCTGTGAAATGTATGGAAATAATCAACCAATTTTAATGCGGTTTGGCATAACAATTACAAGTCCCGAGACCTATCATTTGAGGTATCAAGAACCGCAATCGGAGCCCAATTGCAGATTTCGGATTTTTACAGCTCCGAATCGGCTGAGCTATAGTAAGGTGATTTTCTTCGAATCGAACTTTCTTCGAAATGTATGGTATAGCAATTACAGGTCTCGTGACCTATCATTTAAGGTATCAAGAACCGCAATCGGAGCACAATTGCAGATTTCGGATTTTTACAGCTCTGAATCGGCTGAGCTATAGTAAGGTAATTTTCTTCGAATCGAACTTTCTTCGAAATGTATGGTATAGCAATTACAGGTCTCGTGACCTATCATTTAAGGTATCAAGAACCGCAATCGGAGCCCAATTGCAGATTTCGGATTTTTACAGCTCCGAATCGGCTGAGCTATAGTAAGGTGATTTTCTTCGAATCGAACTTTCTTCGAAATGTATGGTATAGCAATTACAGGTCTCGTGACCTATCATTTAAGGTATCAAGAACCGCAATCGGAGCACAATTGCAGATTTCGGATTTTTACAGCTCTGAATCGGCTGAGCTATAGTAAGGTGATTTTCTTCGAATCGATTTTTCTGTGAAATGTATGGAAATAATCAACCAATTTTAATGCGGTTTGGCATAACAATTACAAGTCCCGAGACCTATCATTTGAGGTATCAAGAACCGCAATCGGAGCCCAATTGCAGATTTCGGATTTTTACAGCTCCGAATCGGCTGAGCTATAGTAAGGTGATTTTCTTCGAATCGAACTTTCTTCGAAATGTATGGTATAGCAATTACAGGTCTCGTGACCTATCATTTAAGGTATCAAGAACCGCAATCGGAGCACAATTGCAGATTTCGGATTTTTACAGCTCCGAATCGGCTGAGCTATAGTAAGGTAATTTTCTTCGAATCGAACTTTCTTCGAAATGTATGGTATAGCAATTACAGGTCTCGTGACCTATCATTTAAGGTATCAAGAACCGCAATCGGAGCACAATTGCAGATTTCGGATTTTTACAGCTCTGAATCGGCTGAGCTATAGTAAGGTGATTTTCTTCGAATCGATTTTTCTGTGAAATGTATGGAAATAATCAACCAATTTTAATGCGGTTTGGCATAACAATTACAAGTCCCGAGACCTATCATTTGAGGTATCAAGAACCGCAATCGGAGCCCAAATGCAGATTTCGGATTTTTACAGCTCCGAATCGGCTGAGCTATAGTAAGGTGATTTTCTTCGAATCGAACTTTCTTCGAAATGTATGGTATAGCAATTACAGGTCTCGTGACCTATCATTTAAGGTATCAAGAACCGCAATCGGAGCACAATTGCAGATTTCGGATTTTTACAGCTCTGAATCGGCTGAGCTATAGTAAGGTGATTTTCTTCGAATCGATTTTTCTGTGAAATGTATGGAAATAATCAACCAATTTTAATGCGGTTTGGCATAACAATTACAAGTCCCGAGACCTATCATTTGAGGTATCAAGAACCGCAATCGGAGCCCAATTGCAGATTTCGGATTTTTACAGCTCCGAATCGGCTGAGCTATAGTAAGGTGATTTTCTTCGAATCGAACTTTCTTCGAAATGTATGGTATAGCAATTACAGGTCTCGTGACCTATCATTTAAGGTATCAAGAACCGCAATCGGAGCACAATTGCAGATTTCGGATTTTTACAGCTCTGAATCGGCTGAGCTATAGTAAGGTGATTTTCTTCGAATCGATTTTTCTGTGAAATGTATGGAAATAATCAACCAATTTTAATGCGGTTTGGCATAACAATTACAAGTCCCGAGACCTATCATTTGAGGTATCAAGAACCGCAATCGGAGCCCAAATGCAGATTTCGGATTTTTACAGCTCCGAATCGGCTGAGCTATAGTAAGGTGATTTTCTTCGAATCGAACTTTCTTCGAAATGTATGGTATAGCAATTACAGGTCTCGTGACCTATCATTTAAGGTATCAAGAACCGCAATCGGAGCACAATTGCAGATTTCGGATTTTTACAGCTCTGAATCGGCTGAGCTATAGTAAGGTGATTTTCTTTGAATCGATTTTTCTGTGAAATGTATGGAAATAATCAACCAATTTTAATGCAGTTTGGCATAACAATTACAAGTCCCGAGACCTATCATTTGAGGTATCAAGAACCGCAATCGGAGCACAATTGCAGATTTCGGATTTTTACAGCTCCGAATCGGCTGAGCTATAGTAAGGTAATTTTCTTCGAATCGAACTTTCTTCGAAATGTATGGTATAGCAATTACAGGTCTCGTGACCTATCATTTAAGGTATCAAGAACCGCAATCGGAGCACAATTGCAGATTTCGGATTTTTACAACTCTGAATCGGCTGAGCTATAGTAAGGTGATTTTCTTCGAATCGAACTTTCTTCGAAATGTATGGTATAGCAATTACAGGTCTCGTGACCTATCATTTAAGGTATCAAGAACCGCAATCGGAGCACAATTGCAGATTTCGGATTTTTACAGCTCCGAATCGGCTGAGCTATAGTAAGGTAATTTTCTTCGAATCGAACTTTCTTCGAAATGTATGGTATAGCAATTACAGGTCTCGTGACCTATCATTTAAGGTATCAAGAACCGCAATCGGAGCACAATTGCAGATTTCGGATTTTTACAGCTCTGAATCGGCTGAGCTATAGTAAGGTGATTTTCTTCGAATCGATTTTTCTGTGAAATGTATGGAAATAATCAACCAATTTTAATGCGGTTTGGCATAACAATTACAAGTCCCGAGACCTATCATTTGAGGTATCAAGAACCGCAATCGGAGCCCAAATGCAGATTTCGGATTTTTACAGCTCCGAATCGGCTGAGCTATAGTAAGGTGATTTTCTTCGAATCGAACTTTCTTCGAAATGTATGGTATAGCAATTACAGGTCTCGTGACCTATCATTTAAGGTATCAAGAACCGCAATCGGAGCACAATTGCAGATTTCGGATTTTTACAGCTCTGAATCGGCTGAGCTATAGTAAGGTGATTTTCTTCGAATCGATTTTTCTGTGAAATGTATGGAAATAATCAACCAATTTTAATGCGGTTTGGCATAACAATTACAAGTCCCGAGACCTATCATTTGAGGTATCAAGAACCGCAATCGGAGCCCAATTGCAGATTTCGGATTTTTACAGCTCCGAATCGGCTGAGCTATAGTAAGGTGATTTTCTTCGAATCGAACTTTCTTCGAAATGTATGGTATAGCAATTACAGGTCTCGTGACCTATCATTTAAGGTATCAAGAACCGCAATCGGAGCACAATTGCAGATTTCGGATTTTTACAGCTCTGAATCGGCTGAGCTATAGTAAGGTAATTTTCTTCGAATCGAACTTTCTTTGAAATGTATGGTATAGCAATTACAGGTCTCGTGACCTATCATTTAAGGTATCAAGAACCGCAATCGGAGCCCAATTGCAGATTTCGGATTTTTACAGCTCTGAATCGGCTGAGCTATAGTAAGGTGATTTTCTTCGAATCGATTTTTCTGTGAAATGTATGGAAATAATCAACCAATTTTAATGCAGTTTGGCATAACAATTACAAGTCCCGAGACCTATCATTTGAGGTATCAAGAACCGCAATCGGAGCCCAATTGCAGATTTCGGATTTTTACAGCTCCGAATCGGCTGAGCTATAGTAAGGTGATTTTCTTCGAATCGAACTTTCTTCGAAATGTATGGTATAGCAATTACAGGTCTCGTGACCTATCATTTAAGGAATCAAGAAGATTTCGGATTTTTACAGCTCTGAATCGGCTGAGCTATAGTAAGGTGATTTTCTTCGAATCGATTTTTCTGTGAAATGTATGGAAATAATCAACCAATTTTATTGCGGTTTGGCATAACAATTACAAGTCCCGAGACCTATCATTTGAGGTATCAAGAACCGCAATCGGAGCCCAATTGCAGATTTCGGATTTTTACAGCTCCGAATCGGCTGAGCTATAGTAAGGTGATTTTCTTCGAATCGAACTTTCTTCGAAATGTATGGTATAGCAATTACAGGTCTCGTGACCTATCATTTAAGGTATCAAGAACCGCAATCGGAGCACAATTGCAGATTTCGGATTTTTAAAGCTCTGAATCGGCTGAGCTATATAAGGTAATTTTCTTCGAATCGAACTTTCTTCGAAATGTATGGTATAGCAATTACAGGTCTCGTGACCTATCATTTAAGGTATCAAGAACCGCAATCGGAGCACAATTGCAGATTTCGGATTTTTAAAGCTCTGAATCGGCTGAGCTATAGTAAGGTAATTTTCTTCGAATCGAACTTTCTTCGAAATGTATGGTATAGCAATTACAGGTCTCGTGACCTATCATTTAAGGAATCAAAAACCGCAATCGGAGCACAATTGAAGATTTCGGATTTTTACAGCTCTGAATCGGCTGAGCTATAGTAAGGTGATTTTCTTCGAATCGATTTTTCTGTGAAATGTATGGAAATAATCAACCAATTTTAATGCGGTTTGGCATAACAATTACAAGTCCCGAGACCTATCATTTGAGGTATCAAGAACCGCAATCGGAGCCCAATTGCAGATTTCGGATTTTTACAGCTCCGAATCGGCTGAGCTATAGTAAGGTGATTTTCTTCGAATCGAACTTTCTTCGAAATGTATGGTATAGCAATTACAGGTCTCGTGACCTATCATTTAAGGAATCAAGAACCGCAATCGGAGCACAATTGCAGATTTCGGATTTTTACAGCTCTGAATCGGCTGAGCTATAGTAAGGTGATTTTCTTCGAATCGATTTTTCTGTGAAATGTATGGAAATAATCAACCAATTTTAATGCGGTTTGGCATAACAATTACAAGTCCCGAGACCTATCATTTGAGGTATCAAGAACCGCAATCGGAGCCCAATTGCAGATTTCGGATTTTTACAGCTCCGAATCGGCTGAGCTATAGTAAGGTGATTTTCTTCGAATCGAACTTTCTTCGAAATGTATGGTATAGCAATTACAGGTCTCGTGACCTATCATTTAAGGTATCAAGAACCGCAATCGGAGCACAATTGCAGATTTCGGATTTTTAAAGCTCTGAATCGGCTGAGCTATAGTAAGGTAATTTTCTTCGAATCGAACTTTCTTCGAAATGTATGGTATAGCAATTACAGGTCTCGTGACCTATCATTTAAGGTATCAAGAACCGCAATCGGAGCACAATTGCAGATTTCGGATTTTTAAAGCTCTGAATCGGCTGAGCTATAGTAAGGTAATTTTCTTCGAATCGAACTTTCTTCGAAATGTATGGTATAGCAATTACAGGTCTCGTGACCTATCATTTAAGGTATCAAGAACCGCAATCGGAGCACAATTGCAGATTTCGGATTTTTAAAGCTCTGAATCGGCTGAGCTATAGTAAGGTAATTTTCTTCGAATCGAACTTTCTTCGAAATGTATGGTATAGCAATTACAGGTCTCGTGACCTATCATTTAAGGTATCAAGAACCGCAATCGGAGCACAATTGCAGATTTCGGATTTTTACAGCTCTGAATCGGCTGAGCTATAGTAAGGTGATTTTCTTCGAATCGATTTTTCTGTGAAATGTATGGAAATAATCAACCAATTTTAATGCGGTTTGGCATAACAATTACAAGTCCCGAGACCTATCATTTGAGGTATCAAGAACCGCAATCGGAGCCCAATTGCAGATTTCGGATTTTTACAGCTCCGAATCGGCTGAGCTATAGTAAGGTGATTTTCTTCGAATCGAACTTTCTTCGAAATGTATGGTATAGCAATTACAGGTCTCGTGACCTATCATTTAAGGTATCAAGAACCGCAATCGGAGCACAATTGCAGATTTCGGATTTTTAAAGCTCTGAATCGGCTGAGCTATAGTAAGGTAATTTTCTTCGAATCGAACTTTCTTCGAAATGTATGGTATAGCAATTACAGGTCTCGTGACCTATCATTTAAGGTATCAAGAACCGCAATCGGAGCACAATTGCAGATTTCGGATTTTTAAAGCTCTGAATCGGCTGAGCTATAGTAAGGTAATTTTCTTCGAATCGAACTTTCTTCGAAATGTATGGTATAGCAATTACAGGTCTCGTGACCTATCATTTAAGGTATCAAGAACCGCAATCGGAGCACAATTGCAGATTTCGGATTTTTACAGCTCTGAATCGGCTGAGCTATAGTAAGGTGATTTTCTTCGAATCGATTTTTCTGTGAAATGTATGGAAATAATCAACCAATTTTAATGCGGTTTGGCATAACAATTACAAGTCCCGAGACCTATCATTTGAGGTATCAAGAACCGCAATCGGAGCCCAATTGCAGATTTCGGATTTTTACAGCTCCGAATCGGCTGAGCTATAGTAAGGTGATTTTCTTCGAATCGAACTTTCTTCGAAATGTATGGTATAGCAATTACAGGTCTCGTGACCTATCATTTAAGGTATCAAGAACCGCAATCGGAGCACAATTGCAGATTTCGGATTTTTAAAGCTCTGAATCGGCTGAGCTATAGTAAGGTAATTTTCTTCGAATCGAACTTTCTTCGAAATGTATGGTATAGCAATTACAAGTCTCGTGACCTATCATTTAAGGAATCAAGAACCGCAATCGGAGCACAATTGAAGATTTCGGATTTTTACAGCTCTGAATCGGCTGAGCTATAGTAAGGTGATTTTCTTCGAATCGATTTTTCTGTGAAATGTATGGAAATAATCAACCAATTTTATTGCGGTTTGGCATAACAATTACAAGTCCCGAGACCTATCATTTGAGGTATCAAGAACCGCAATCGGAGCCCAATTGTAGATTTCGGATTTTTACAGCTCTGAATCGGCTGAGCTATAGTAAGGTGATTTTCTTCGAATCGAACTTTCTTCGAAATGTATGGTATAGCAATTACAGGTCTCGTGACCTATCATTTAAGGTATCAAGAACCGCAATCGGAGCACAATTGCAGATTTCGGATTTTTAAAGCTCTGAATCGGCTGAGCTATAGTAAGGTAATTTTCTTCGAATCGAACTTTCTTCGAAATGTATGGTATAGCAATTACAGGTCTCGTGACCTATCATTTAAGGAATCAAGAACCGCAATCGGAGCACAATTGAAGATTTCGGATTTTTACAGCTCTGAATCGGCTGAGCAAGGTGATTTTCTTCGAATCGATTTTTCTGTGAAATGTATGGAAATAATCAACCAATTTTATTGCGGTTTGGCATAACAATTACAAGTCCCGAGACCTATCATTTGAGGTATCAAGAACCGCAGTCGGAGCACAATTGCAGATTTCGGATTTTTACAGCTCCGAATCGGCTGAGCTATAGTAAGGTGATTTTCTTCGAATCGAACTTTCTTCGAAATGTATGGTATAGCAATTACAGGTCTCGTGACCTATCATTTAAGGAATCAAGAACCGCAATCGGAGCACAATTGAAGATTTCGGATTTTTACAGCTCTGAATCGGCTGAGCTATAGTAAGGTGATTTTCTTCGAATCGATTTTTCTGTGAAATGTATGGAAATAATCAACCAATTTTATTGCGGTTTGGCATAACAATTACAAGTCCCGAGACCTATCATTTGAGGTATCAAGAACCGCAATCGGAGCCCAATTGCAGATTTCGGATTTTTACAGCTCCGAATCGGCTGAGCTATAGTAAGGTGATTTTCTTCGAATCGAACTTTCTTCGAAATGTATGGTATAGCAATTACAGGTCTCGTGACCTATCATTTAAGGAATCAAGCACCGCAATCGGAGCACAATTGAAGATTTCGGATTTTTACAGCTCTGAATCGGCTGAGCTATAGTAAGGTGATTTTCTTCGAATCGATTTTTCTGTGAAATGTATGGAAATAATCAACCAATTTTAATGCGGTTTGACATAACAATTACAAGTCCCGAGACCTATCATTTGAGGTATCAAGAACCGCAATCGGAGCCCAATTGCAGATTTCGGATTTTTACAGCTCCGAATCGGCTGAGCTATAGTAAGGTGATTTTCTTCGAATCGAACTTTCTTCGAAATGTATGGTATAGCAATTACAGGTCTCGTGACCTATCATTTAAGGTATCAAGAACCGCAATCGGAGCACAATTGCAGATTTCGGATTTTTAAAGCTCTGAATCGGCTGAGCTATAGTAAGGTGATTTTCTTCGAATCGATTTTTCTGTGAAATGTATGGAAATAATCAACCAATTTTATTGCGGTTTGGCATAACAATTACAAGTCCCGAGACCTATCATTTGAGGTATCAAGAACCGCAATCGGAGCACAATTGCAGATTTCGGATTTTTACAGCTCCGAATCGGCTGAGCTATAGTAAGGTGATTTTCTTCGAATCGAACTTTCTTCGAAATGTATGGTATAGCAATTACAGGTCTCGTGACCTATCATTTAAGGTATCAAGAACCGCAATCGGAGCACAATTGCAGATTTCGGATTTTTAAAGCTCTGAATCGGCTGAGCTATAGTAAGGTGATTTTCTTCGAATCGATTTTTCTGTGAAATGTATGGAAATAATCAACCAATTTTATTGCGGTTTGGCATAACAATTACAAGTCCCGAGACCTATCATTTGAGGTATCAAGAACCGCAATCGGAGCACAATTGCAGATTTCGGATTTTTACAGCTCCGAATCGGCTGAGCTATAGTAAGGTAATTTTCTTCGAATCGAACTTTCTTCGAAATGTATGGTATAGCAATTACAGGTCTCGTGACCTATCATTTAAGGTATCAAGAACCGCAATCGGAGCACAATTGCAGATTTCGGATTTTTACAGCTCTGAATCGGCTGAGCTATAGTAAGGTGATTTTCTTCGAATCGATTTTTCTGTGAAATGTATGGAAATAATCAACCAATTTTAATGCGGTTTGGCATAACAATTACAAGTCCCGAGACCTATCATTTGAGGTATCAAGAACCGCAATCGGAGCCCAATTGCAGATTTCGGATTTTTACAGCTCCGAATCGGCTGAGCTATAGTAAGGTGATTTTCTTCGAATCGAACTTTCTTCGAAATGTATGGTATAGCAATTACAGGTCTCGTGACCTATCATTTAAGGTATCAAGAACCGCAATCGGAGCACAATTGCAGATTTCGGATTTTTAAAGCTCTGAATCGGCTGAGCTATAGTAAGGTAATTTTCTTCGAATCGAACTTTCTTCGAAATGTATGGTATAGCAATTACAAGTCTCGTGACCTATCATTTAAGGAATCAAGAACCGCAATCGGAGCACAATTGAAGATTTCGGATTTTTACAGCTCTGAATCGGCTGAGCTATAGTAAGGTGATTTTCTTCGAATCGATTTTTCTGTGAAATGTATGGAAATAATCAACCAATTTTATTGCGGTTTGGCATAACAATTACAAGTCCCGAGACCTATCATTTGAGGTATCAAGAACCGCAATCGGAGCCCAATTGTAGATTTCGGATTTTTACAGCTCCGAATCGGCTGAGCTATAGTAAGGTGATTTTCTTCGAATCGAACTTTCTTCGAAATGTATGGTATAGCAATTACAGGTCTCGTGACCTATCATTTAAGGTATCAAGAACCGCAATCGGAGCACAATTGCAGATTTCGGATTTTTAAAGCTCTGAATCGGCTGAGCTATAGTAAGGTAATTTTCTTCGAATCGAACTTTCTTCGAAATGTATGGTATAGCAATTACAGGTCTCGTGGCCTATCATTTAAGGAATCAAGAACCGCAATCGGAGCACAATTGAAGATTTCGGATTTTTACAGCTCTGAATCGGCTGAGCAAGGTGATTTTCTTCGAATCGATTTTTCTGTGAAATGTATGGAAATAATCAACCAATTTTATTGCGGTTTGGCATAACAATTACAAGTCCCGAGACCTATCATTTGAGGTATCAAGAACCGCAGTCGGAGCACAATTGCAGATTTCGGATTTTTACAGCTCCGAATCGGCTGAGCTATAGTAAGGTGATTTTCTTCGAATCGAACTTTCTTCGAAATGTATGGTATAGCAATTACAGGTCTCGTGACCTATCATTTAAGGAATCAAGAACCGCAATCGGAGCACAATTGAAGATTTCGGATTTTTACAGCTCTGAATCGGCTGAGCTATAGTAAGGTGATTTTCTTCGAATCGATTTTTCTGTGAAATGTATGGAAATAATCAACCAATTTTATTGCGGTTTGGCATAACAATTACAAGTCCCGAGACCTATCATTTGAGGTATCAAGAACCGCAATCGGAGCCCAATTGCAGATTTCGGATTTTTACAGCTCCGAATCGGCTGAGCTATAGTAAGGTGATTTTCTTCGAATCGAACTTTCTTCGAAATGTATGGTATAGCAATTACAGGTCTCGTGACCTATCATTTAAGGAATCAAGCACCGCAATCGGAGCACAATTGAAGATTTCGGATTTTTACAGCTCTGAATCGGCTGAGCTATAGTAAGGTGATTTTCTTCGAATCGATTTTTCTGTGAAATGTATGGAAATAATCAACCAATTTTAATGCGGTTTGACATAACAATTACAAGTCCCGAGACCTATCATTTGAGGTATCAAGAACCGCAATCGGAGCCCAATTGCAGATTTCGGATTTTTACAGCTCCGAATCGGCTGAGCTATAGTAAGGTGATTTTCTTCGAATCGAACTTTCTTCGAAATGTATGGTATAGCAATTACAGGTCTCGTGACCTATCATTTAAGGTATCAAGAACCGCAATCGGAGCACAATTGCAGATTTCGGATTTTTAAAGCTCTGAATCGGCTGAGCTATAGTAAGGTGATTTTCTTCGAATCGATTTTTCTGTGAAATGTATGGAAATAATCAACCAATTTTATTGCGGTTTGGCATAACAATTACAAGTCCCGAGACCTATCATTTGAGGTATCAAGAACCGCAATCGGAGCACAATTGCAGATTTCGGATTTTTACAGCTCCGAATCGGCTGAGCTATAGTAAGGTGATTTTCTTCGAATCGAACTTTCTTCGAAATGTATGGTATAGCAATTACAGGTCTCGTGACCTATCATTTAAGGTATCAAGAACCGCAATCGGAGCACAATTGCAGATTTCGGATTTTTAAAGCTCTGAATCGGCTGAGCTATAGTAAGGTGATTTTCTTCGAATCGATTTTTCTGTGAAATGTATGGAAATAATCAACCAATTTTATTGCGGTTTGGCATAACAATTACAAGTCCCGAGACCTATCATTTGAGGTATCAAGAACCGCAATCGGAGCACAATTGCAGATTTCGGATTTTTACAGCTCCGAATCGGCTGAGCTATAGTAAGGTAATTTTCTTCGAATCGAACTTTCTTCGAAATGTATGGTATAGCAATTACAGGTCTCGTGACCTATCATTTAAGGAATCAAGAACCGCAATCGGAGCACAATTGAAGATTTCGGATTTTTACAGCTCTGAATCGGCTGAGCTATAGTAAGGTGATTTTCTTCGAATCGAACTTTCTTCGAAATGTATGGTATAGCAATTACAGGTCTCGTGACCTATCATTTAAGGTATCAAGAACCGCAATCGGAGCACAATTGCAGATTTCGGATTTTTAAAGCTCTGAATCGGCTGAGCTATAGTAAGGTGATTTTCTTCGAATCGATTTTTCTGTGAAATGTATGGAAATAATCAACCAATTTTATTGCGGTTTGGCATAACAATTACAAGTCCCGAGACCTATCATTTGAGGTATCAAGAACCGCAATCGGAGCACAATTGCAGATTTCGGATTTTTACAGCTCCGAATCGGCTGAGCTATAGTAAGGTGATTTTCTTCGAATCGAACTTTCTTCGAAATGTATGGTATAGCAATTACAGGTCTCGTGACCTATCATTTAAGGTATCAAGAACCGCAATCGGAGCACAATTGCAGATTTCGGATTTTTAAAGCTCTGAATCGGCTGAGCTATAGTAAGGTGATTTTCTTCGAATCGATTTTTCTGTGAAATGTATGGAAATAATCAACCAATTTTATTGCGGTTTGGCATAACAATTACAAGTCCCGAGACCTATCATTTGAGGTATCAAGAACCGCAATCGGAGCACAATTGCAGATTTCGGATTTTTACAGCTCCGAATCGGCTGAGCTATAGTAAGGTAATTTTCTTCGAATCGAACTTTCTTCGAAATGTATGGTATAGCAATTACAGGTCTCGTGACCTATCATTTAAGGAATCAAGAACCGCAATCGGAGCACAATTGCAGATTTCGGATTTTTACAGCTCTGAATCGGCTGAGCTATAGTAAGGTGATTTTCTTCGAATCGATTTTTCTGTGAAATGTATGGAAATAATCAACCAATTTTATTGCGGTTTGGCATAACAATTACAAGTCCCGAGACCTATCATTTGAGGTATCAAGAACCGCAATCGGAGCCCAATTGCAGATTTCGGATTTTTACAGCTCCGAATCGGCTGAGCTATAGTAAGGTGATTTTCTTCGAATCGAACTTTCTTCGAAATGTATGGTATAGCAATTACAGGTCTCGTGACCTATCATTTAAGGAATCAAGAACCGCAATCGGAGCACAATTGAAGATTTCGGATTTTTACAGCTCTGAATCGGCTGAGCTATAGTAAGGTGATTTTCTTCGAATCGATTTTTCTGTGAAATGTATGGAAATAATCAACCAATTTTAATGCGGTTTGGCATAACAATTACAAGTCCCGAGACCTATCATTTGAGGTATCAAGAACCGCAATCGGAGCCCAATTGCAGATTTCGGATTTTTACAGCTCCGAATCGGCTGAGCTATAGTAAGGTGATTTTCTTCGAATCGAACTTTCTTCGAAATGTATGGTATAGCAATTACAGGTCTCGTGACCTATCATTTAAGGTATCAAGAACCGCAATCGGAGCACAATTGCAGATTTCGGATTTTTACAGCTCTGAATCGGCTGAGCTATAGTAAGGTAATTTTCTTCGAATCGAACTTTCTTCGAAATGTATGGTATAGCAATTACAGGTCTCGTGACCTATCATTTAAGGTATCAAGAACCGCAATCGGAGCACAATTGCAGATTTCGGATTTTTACAGCTCTGAATCGGCTGAGCTATAGTAAGGTAATTTTCTTCGAATCGAACTTTCTTCGAAATGTATGGTATAGCAATTACAGGTCTCGTGACCTATCATTTAAGGTATCAAGAACCGCAATCGGAGCACAATTGCAGATTTCGGATTTTTACAGCTCTGAATCGGCTGAGCTATAGTAAGGTGATTTTCTTCGAATCGAACTTTCTTCGAAATGTATGGTATAGCAATTACAGGTCTCGTGACCTATCATTTAAGGTATCAAGAACCGCAATCGGAGCACAATTGCAGATTTCGGATTTTTACAGCTCTGAATCGGCTGAGCTATAGTAAGGTAATTTTCTTCGAATCAAACTTTCTTCGAAATGTATGGTATAGCAATTACAGGTCTCGTGACCTATCATTTAAGGTATCAAGAACCGCAATCGGAGCACAATTGCAGATTTCGGATTTTTACAGCTCTGAATCGGCTGAGCTATAGTAAGGTGATTTTCTTCGAATCGATTTTTCTGTGAAATGTATGGAAATAATCAACCAATTTTAATGCGGTTTGGCATAACAATTACAAGTCCCGAGACCTATCATTTGAGGTATCAAGAACCGCAATCGGAGCCCAATTGCAGATTTCGGATTTTTACAGCTCCGAATCGGCTGAGCTATAGTAAGGTGATTTTCTTCGAATCGAACTTTCTTCGAAATGTATGGTATAGCAATTACAGGTCTCGTGACCTATCATTTAAGGTATCAAGAACCGCAATCGGAGCACAATTGCAGATTTCGGATTTTTACAGCTCTGAATCGGCTGAGCTATAGTAAGGTAATTTTCTTCGAATCGAACTTTCTTCGAAATGTATGGTATAGCAATTACAGGTCTCGTGACCTATCATTTAAGGTATCAAGAACCGCAATCGGAGCCCAATTGCAGATTTCGGATTTTTACAGCTCTGAATCGGCTGAGCTATAGTAAGGTGATTTTCTTCGAATCGATTTTTCTGTGAAATGTATGGAAATAATCAACCAATTTTAATGCAGTTTGGCATAACAATTACAAGTCCCGAGACCTATCATTTGAGGTATCAAGAACCGCAATCGGAGCACAATTGCAGATTTCGGATTTTTACAGCTCCGAATCGGCTGAGCTATAGTAAGGTAATTTTCTTCGAATCGAACTTTCTTCGAAATGTATGGTATAGCAATTACAGGTCTCGTGACCTATCATTTAAGGTATCAAGAACCGCAATCGGAGCACAATTGCAGATTTTGGATTTTTACAACTCTGAATCGGCTGAGCTATAGTAAGGTGATTTTCTTCGAATCGAACTTTCTTCGAAATGTATGGTATAGCAATTACAGGTCTCGTGACCTATCATTTAAGGTATCAAGAACCGCAATCGGAGCACAATTGCAGATTTCGGATTTTTACAGCTCTGAATCGGCTGAGCTATAGTAAGGTAATTTTCTTCGAATCGAACTTTCTTCGAAATGTATGGTATAGCAATTACAGGTCTCGTGACCTATCATTTAAGGTATCAAGAACCGCAATCGGAGCACAATTGCAGATTTCGGATTTTTACAGCTCCGAATCGGCTGAGCTATAGTAAGGTGATTTTCTTCGAATCGAACTTTCTTCGAAATGTATGGTATAGCAATTACAGGTCTCGTGACCTATCATTTAAGGTATCAAGAACCGCAATCGGAGCACAATTGCAGATTTCGGATTTTTACAGCTCTGAATCGGTTGAGCTATAGTAAGGTGATTTTCTTCGAATCGAACTTTCTTCGAAATGTATGGTATAGCAATTACAGGTCTCGTGACCTATCATTTAAGGTATCAAGAACCGCAATCGGAGCACAATTGCAGATTTCGGATTTTTACAGCTCTGAATCGGCTGAGCTATAGTAAGGTGATTTTCTTCGAATCGAACTTTCTTCGAAATGTATGGTATAGCAATTACAGGTCTCGTGACCTATCATTTAAGGAATCAAGAACCGCAATCGGAGCACAATTGCAGATTTCGGATTTTTACAGCTCTGAATCGGCTGAGCTATAGTAAGGTGATTTTCTTCGAATCGAACTTTCTTCGAAATGTATGGTATAGCAATTACAGGTCTCGTGACCTATCATTTAAGGTATCAAGAACCGCAATCGGAGCACAATTGCAGATTTCGGATTTTTACAGCTCTGAATCGGTTGAGCTATAGTAAGGTGATTTTCTTCGAATCGAACTTTCTTCGAAATGTATGGTATAGCAATTACAGGTCTCGTGACCTATCATTTAAGGTATCAAGAACCGCAATCGGAGCACAATTGCAGATTTCGGATTTTTACAGCTCTGAATCGGCTGAGCTATATAAGGTAATTTTCTTCGAATCGAACTTTCTTCGAAATGTATGGTATAGCAATTACAGGTCTCGTGACCTATCATTTAAGGTATCAAGAACCGCAATCGGAGCACAATTGCAGATTTCGGATTTTTAAAGCTCTGAATCGGCTGAGCTATAGTAAGGTAATTTTCTTCGAATCGAACTTTCTTCGAAATGTATGGTATAGCAATTACAGGTCTCGTGACCTATCATTTAAGGAATCAAAAACCGCAATCGGAGCACAATTGAAGATTTCGGATTTTTACAGCTCTGAATCGGCTGAGCTATAGTAAGGTGATTTTCTTCGAATCGATTTTTCTGTGAAATGTATGGAAATAATCAACCAATTTTAATGCGGTTTGGCATAACAATTACAAGTCCCGAGACCTATCATTTGAGGTATCAAGAACCGCAATCGGAGCCCAATTGCAGATTTCGGATTTTTACAGCTCCGAATCGGCTGAGCTATAGTAAGGTGATTTCTTCGAATCGAACTTTCTTCGAAATGTATGGTATAGCAATTACAGGTCTCGTGACCTATCATTTAAGGAATCAAGAACCACAATCGGAGCACAATTGCAGATTTCGGATTTTTACAGCTCTGAATCGGCTGAGCTATAGTAAGGTGATTTTCTTCGAATCGATTTTTCTGTGAAATGTATGGAAATAATCAACCAATTTTAATGCGGTTTGGCATAACAATTACAAGTCCCGAGACCTATCATTTGAGGTATCAAGAACCGCAATCGGAGCCCAATTGCAGATTTCGGATTTTTACAGCTCCGAATCGGCTGAGCTATAGTAAGGTGATTTTCTTCGAATCGAACTTTCTTCGAAATGTATGGTATAGCAATTACAGGTCTCGTGACCTATCATTTAAGGTATCAAGAACCGCAATCGGAGCACAATTGCAGATTTCGGATTTTTAAAGCTCTGAATCGGCTGAGCTATAGTAAGGTAATTTTTTTCGAATCGAACTTTCTTCGAAATGTATGGTATAGCAATTACAGGTCTCGTGACCTATCATTTAAGGTATCAAGAACCGCAATCGGAGCACAATTGCAGATTTCGGATTTTTAAAGCTCTGAATCGGCTGAGCTATAGTAAGGTAATTTTCTTCGAATCGAACTTTCTTCGAAATGTATGGTATAGCAATTACAGGTCTCGTGACCTATCATTTAAGGTATCAAGAACCGCAATCGGAGCACAATTGCAGATTTCGGATTTTTAAAGCTCTGAATCGGCTGAGCTATAGTAAGGTAATTTTCTTCGAATCGAACTTTCTTCGAAATGTATGGTATAGCAATTACAGGTCTCGTGACCTATCATTTAAGGTATCAAGAACCGCAATCGGAGCACAATTGCAGATTTCGGATTTTTAAAGCTCTGAATCGGCTGAGCTATAGTAAGGTAATTTTCTTCGAATCGAACTTTCTTCGAAATATATGGTATAGCAATTACAGGTCTCGTGACCTATCATTTAAGGTATCAAGAACCGCAATCGGAGCACAATTGCAGATTTCGGATTTTTAAAGCTCTGAATCGGCTGAGCTATAGTAAGGTAATTTTCTTCGAATCGAACTTTCTTCGAAATATATGGTATAGCAATTACAGGTCTCGTGACCTATCATTTAAGGTATCAAGAACCGCAATCGGAGCACAATTGCAGATTTCGGATTTTTAAAGCTCTGAATCGGCTGAGCTATAGTAAGGTAATTTTCTTCGAATCGAACTTTCTTCGAAATGTATGGTATAGCAATTACAGGTCTCGTGACCTATCATTTAAGGAATCAAGAACCGCAATCGGAGCACAATTGAAGATTTCGGATTTTTACAGCTCTGAATCGGCTGAGCTATAGTAAGGTGATTTTCTTCGAATCGATTTTTCTGTGAAATGTATGGAAATAATCAACCAATTTTATTGCGGTTTGGCATAACAATTACAAGTCCCGAGACCTATCATTTGAGGTATCAAGAACCGCAATCGGAGCCCAATTGCAGATTTCGGATTTTTACAGCTCCGAATCGGCTGAGCTATAGTAAGGTGATTTTCTTCGAATCGAACTTTCTTCGAAATGTATGGTATAGCAATTACAGGTCTCGTGACCTATCATTTAAGGAATCAAGAACCGCAATCGGAGCACAATTGAAGATTTCGGATTTTTACAGCTCTGAATCGGCTGAGCTATAGTAAGGTGATTTTCTTCGAATCGATTTTTCTGTGAAATGTATGGAAATAATCAACCAATTTTAATGCGGTTTGGCATAACAATTACAAGTCCCGAGACCTATCATTTGAGGTATCAAGAACCGCAATCGGAGCCCAATTGCAGATTTCGGATTTTTACAGCTCCGAATCGGCTGAGCTATAGTAAGGTGATTTTCTTCGAATCGAACTTTCTTCGAAATGTATGGTATAGCAATTACAGGTCTCGTGACCTATCATTTAAGGTATCAAGAACCGCAATCGGAGCACAATTGCAGATTTCGGATTTTTACAGCTCTGAATCGGCTGAGCTATAGTAAGGTAATTTTCTTCGAATCGAACTTTCTTCGAAATGTATGGTATAGCAATTACAGGTCTCGTGACCTATCATTTAAGGTATCAAGAACCGCAATCGGAGCACAATTGCAGATTTCGGATTTTTACAGCTCTGAATCGGCTGAGCTATAGTAAGGTAATTTTCTTCGAATCGAACTTTCTTCGAAATGTATGGTATAGCAATTACAGGTCTCGTGACCTATCATTTAAGGTATCAAGAACCGCAATCGGAGCACAATTGCAGATTTCGGATTTTTACAGCTCTGAATCGGCTGAGCTATAGTAAGGTGATTTTCTTCGAATCGAACTTTCTTCGAAATGTATGGTATAGCAATTACAGGTCTCGTGACCTATCATTTAAGGTACCAAGAACCGCAATCGGAGCACAATTGCAGATTTCGGATTTTTACAGCTCTGAATCGGCTGAGCTATAGTAAGGTAATTTTCTTCGAATCGAACTTTCTTCGAAATGTATGGTATAGCAATTACAGGTCTCGTGACCTATCATTTAAGGAATCAAGAACCGCAATCGGAGCACAATTGAAGATTTCGGATTTTTACAGCTCTGAATCGGCTGAGCTATAGTAAGGTGATTTTCTTCGAATCGATTTTCTGTGAAATGTATGGAAATAATCAACCAATTTTAATGCGGTTTGGCATAACAATTACAAGTCCCGAGACCTATCATTTGAGGTATCAAGAACCGCAATCGGAGCCCAATTGCAGATTTCGGATTTTTACAGCTCCGAATCGGCTGAGCTATAAGTAAGGTGATTTTCTTCGAATCGAACTTTCTTCGAAATGTATGGTATAGCAATTACAGGTCTCGTGACCTATCATTTAAGGAATCAAGCACCGCAATCGGAGCACAATTGAAGATTTCGGATTTTTACAGCTCTGAATCGGCTGAGCTATAGTAAGGTGATTTTCTTCGAATCGATTTTTCTGTGAAATGTATGGAAATAATCAACCAATTTTAATGCGGTTTGACATAACAATTACAAGTCCCGAGACCTATCATTTGAGGTATCAAGAACCGCAATCGGAGCCCAATTGCAGATTTCGGATTTTTACAGCTCCGAATCGGCTGAGCTATAGTAAGGTGATTTTCTTCGAATCGAACTTTCTTCGAAATGTATGGTATAGCAATTACAGGTCTCGTGACCTATCATTTAAGGAATCAAGAACCGCAATCGGAGCACAATTGCAGATTTCGGATTTTTACAGCTCTGAATCGGCTGAGCTATAGTAAGGTGATTTTCTTCGAATCGATTTTTCTGTGAAATGTATGAAAATAATCAACCAATTTTATTGCGGTTTGGCATAACAATTACAAGTCCCGAGACCTATCATTTGAGGTATCAAGAACCGCAATCGGAGCACAATTGCAGATTTCGGATTTTTACAGCTCCGAATCGGCTGAGCTATAGTAAGGTGATTTTCTTCGAATCGAACTTTCTTCGAAATGTATGGTATAGCAATTACAGGTCTCGTGACCTATCATTTAAGGTATCAAGAACCGCAATCGGAGCACAATTGCAGATTTCGGATTTTTAAAGCTCTGAATCGGCTGAGCTATAGTAAGGTAATTTTCTTCGAATCGAACTTTCTTCGAAATGTATGGTATAGCAATTACAGGTCTCGTGACCTATCATTTAAGGAATCAAGAACCGCAATCGGAGCACAATTGAAGATTTCGGATTTTTACAGCTCTGAATCGGCTGAGCTATAGTAAGGTGATTTTCTTCGAATCGATTTTTCTGTGAAATGTATGGAAATAATCAACCAATTTTATTGCGGTTTGGCATAACAATTACAAGTCCCGAGACCTATCATTTGAGGTATCAAGAACCGCAATCGGAGCCCAATTGCAGATTTCGGATTTTTACAGCTCCGAATCGGCTGAGCTATAGTAAGGTGATTTTCTTCGAATCGAACTTTCTTCGAAATGTATGGTATAGCAATTACAGGTCTCGTGACCTATCATTTAAGGAATCAAGAACCGCAATCGGAGCACAATTGAAGATTTCGGATTTTTACAGCTCTGAATCGGCTGAGCTATAGTAAGGTGATTTTCTTCGAATCGATTTTTCTGTGAAATGTATGGAAATAATCAACCAATTTTAATGCGGTTTGGCATAACAATTACAAGTCCCGAGACCTATCATTTGAGGTATCAAGAACCGCAATCGGAGCCCAATTGCAGATTTCGGATTTTTACAGCTCCGAATCGGCTGAGCTATAGTAAGGTGATTTTCTTCGAATCGAACTTTCTTCGAAATGTATGGTATAGCAATTACAGGTCTCGTGACCTATCATTTAAGGTATCAAGAACCGCAATCGGAGCACAATTGCAGATTTCGGATTTTTACAGCTCTGAATCGGCTGAGCTATAGTAAGGTAATTTTCTTCGAATCGAACTTTCTTCGAAATGTATGGTATAGCAATTACAGGTCTCGTGACCTATCATTTAAGGTATCAAGAACCGCAATCGGAGCACAATTGCAGATTTCGGATTTTTACAGCTCTGAATCGGCTGAGCTATAGTAAGGTAATTTTCTTCGAATCGAACTTTCTTCGAAATGTATGGTATAGCAATTACAGGTCTCGTGACCTATCATTTAAGGTATCAAGAACCGCAATCGGAGCACAATTGCAGATTTCGGATTTTTACAGCTCTGAATCGGCTGAGCTATAGTAAGGTGATTTTCTTCGAATCGAACTTTCTTCGAAATGTATGGTATAGCAATTACAGGTCTCGTGACCTATCATTTAAGGTATCAAGAACCGCAATCGGAGCACAATTGCAGATTTCGGATTTTTACAGCTCTGAATCGGCTGAGCTATAGTAAGGTAATTTTCTTCGAATCGAACTTTCTTCGAAATGTATGGTATAGCAATTACAGGTCTCGTGACCTATCATTTAAGGAATCAAGAACCGCAATCGGAGCACAATTGAAGATTTCGGATTTTTACAGCTCTGAATCGGCTGAGCTATAGTAAGGTGATTTTCTTCGAATCGATTTTCTGTGAAATGTATGGAAATAATCAACCAATTTTAATGCGGTTTGGCATAACAATTACAAGTCCCGAGACTTATCATTTGAGGTATCAAGAACCGCAATCGGAGCCCAATTGCAGATTTCGGATTTTTACAGCTCCGAATCGGCTGAGCTATAGTAAGGTGATTTTCTTCGAATCGAACTTTCTTCGAAATGTATGGTATAGCAATTACAGGTCTCGTGACCTATCATTTGAGGTATCAAGAACCGCAATCGGAGCACAATTGCAGATTTCGGATTTTTACAGCTCTGAATCGGCTGAGCTATAGTAAGGTAATTTTCTTCGAATCGAACTTTCTTCGAAATGTATGGTATAGCAATTACAGGTCTCGTGACCTATCATTTAAGGTATCAAGAACCGCAATCGGAGCACAATTGCAGATTTCGGATTTTTAAAGCTCTGAATCGGCTGAGCTATATAATTTTCTTCGAATCGAACTTTCTTCGAAATGTATGGAAATAATCAACCAATTTTAATGCGGTTTGGCATAACAATTACAAGTCCCGAGACCTATCATTTGAGGTATCAAGAACCGCAATCGGAGCCCAATTGCAGATTTCGGATTTTTACAGCTCCGAATCGGCTGAGCTATAGTAAGGTGATTTTCTTCGAATCGAACTTTCTTCGAAATGTATGGTATAGCAATTACAGGTCTCGTGACCTATCATTTAAGGTATCAAGAACCGCAATCGGAGCACAATTGCAGATTTCGGATTTTTACAGCTCTGAATCGGCTGAGCTATAGTAAGGTAATTTTCTTCGAATCGAACTTTCTTCGAAATGTATGGTATAGCAATTACAGGTCTCGTGACCTATCATTTAAGGTATCAAGAACCGCAATCGGAGCACAATTGCAGATTTCGGATTTTTACAGCTCTGAATCGGCTGAGCTATAGTAAGGTGATTTTCTTCGAATCGATTTTTCTGTGAAATGTATGGAAATAATCAACCAATTTTAATGCGGTTTGGCATAACAATTACAAGTCCCGAGACCTATCATTTGAGGTATCAAGAACCGCAATCGGAGCCCAATTGCAGATTTCGGATTTTTACAGCTCCGAATCGGCTGAGCTATAGTAAGGTGATTTTCTTCGAATCGAACTTTCTTCGAAATGTATGGTATAGCAATTACAGGTCTCGTGACCTATCATTTAAGGTATCAAGAACCGCAATCGGAGCACAATTGCAGATTTCGGATTTTTAAAGCTCTGAATCGGCTGAGCTATAGTAAGGTAATTTTCTTCGAATCGAACTTTCTTCGAAATGTATGGTATAGCAATTACAGGTCTCGTGACCTATCATTTAAGGTATCAAGAACCGCAATCGGAGCACAATTGCAGATTTCGGATTTTTACAGCTCTGAATCGGCTGAGCTATAGTAAGGTAATTTTCTTCGAATCGAACTTTCTTCGAAATGTATGGTATAGCAATTACAGGTCTCGTGACCTATCATTTAAGGTATCAAGAACCGCAATCGGAGCACAATTGCAGATTTCGGATTTTTACAGCTCTGAATCGGCTGAGCTATAGTAAGGTGATTTTCTTCGAATCGATTTTTCTGTGAAATGTATGGAAATAATCAACCAATTTTAATGCGGTTTGGCATAACAATTACAAGTCCCGAGACCTATCATTTGAGGTATCAAGAACCGCAATCGGAGCCCAATTGCAGATTTCGGATTTTTACAGCTCCGAATCGGCTGAGCTATAGTAAGGTGATTTTCTTCGAATCGAACTTTCTTCGAAATGTATGGTATAGCAATTACAGGTCTCGTGACCTATCATTTAAGGTATCAAGAACCGCAATCGGAGCACAATTGCAGATTTCGGATTTTTAAAGCTCTGAATCGGCTGAGCTATAGTAAGGTAATTTTCTTCGAATCGAACTTTCTTCGAAATGTATGGTATAGCAATTACAGGTCTCGTGACCTATCATTTAAGGTATCAAGAACCGCAATCGGAGCACAATTGCAGATTTCGGATTTTTACAGCTCTGAATCGGCTGAGCTATAGTAAGGTAATTTTCTTCGAATCGAACTTTCTTCGAAATGTATGGTATAGCAATTACAGGTCTCGTGACCTATCATTTAAGGTATCAAGAACCGCAATCGGAGCACAATTGCAGATTTCGGATTTTTACAGCTCTGAATCGGCTGAGCTATAGTAAGGTGATTTTCTTCGAATCGATTTTTCTGTGAAATGTATGGAAATAATCAACCAATTTTAATGCGGTTTGGCATAACAATTACAAGTCCCGAGACCTATCATTTGAGGTATCAAGAACCGCAATCGGAGCCCAATTGCAGATTTCGGATTTTTACAGCTCCGAATCGGCTGAGCTATAGTAAGGTGATTTTCTTCGAATCGAACTTTCTTCGAAATGTATGGTATAGCAATTACAGGTCTCGTGACCTATCATTTAAGGAATCAAGAACCGCAATCGGAGCACAATTGAAGATTTCGGATTTTTACAGCTCTGAATCGGCTGAGCTATAGTAAGGTGATTTTCTTCGAATCGATTTTCTGTGAAATGTATGGAAATAATCAACCAATTTTAATGCGGTTTGGCATAACAATTACAAGTCCCGAGACTTATCATTTGAGGTATCAAGAACCGCAATCGGAGCCCAATTGCAGATTTCGGATTTTTACAGCTCCGAATCGGCTGAGCTATAGTAAGGTGATTTTCTTCGAATCGAACTTTCTTCGAAATGTATGGTATAGCAATTACAGGTCTCGTGACCTATCATTTGAGGTATCAAGAACCGCAATCGGAGCACAATTGCAGATTTCGGATTTTTACAGCTCTGAATCGGCTGAGCTATAGTAAGGTAATTTTCTTCGAATCGAACTTTCTTCGAAATGTATGGTATAGCAATTACAGGTCTCGTGACCTATCATTTAAGGTATCAAGAACCGCAATCGGAGCACAATTGCAGATTTCGGATTTTTAAAGCTCTGAATCGGCTGAGCTATATAATTTTCTTCGAATCGAACTTTCTTCGAAATGTATGGAAATAATCAACCAATTTTAATGCGGTTTGGCATAACAATTACAAGTCCCGAGACCTATCATTTGAGGTATCAAGAACCGCAATCGGAGCCCAATTGCAGATTTCGGATTTTTACAGCTCCGAATCGGCTGAGCTATAGTAAGGTGATTTTCTTCGAATCGAACTTTCTTCGAAATGTATGGTATAGCAATTACAGGTCTCGTGACCTATCATTTAAGGTATCAAGAACCGCAATCGGAGCACAATTGCAGATTTCGGATTTTTACAGCTCTGAATCGGCTGAGCTATAGTAAGGTAATTTTCTTCGAATCGAACTTTCTTCGAAATGTATGGTATAGCAATTACAGGTCTCGTGACCTATCATTTAAGGTATCAAGAACCGCAATCGGAGCACAATTGCAGATTTCGGATTTTTACAGCTCTGAATCGGCTGAGCTATAGTAAGGTGATTTTCTTCGAATCGATTTTTCTGTGAAATGTATGGAAATAATCAACCAATTTTAATGCGGTTTGGCATAACAATTACAAGTCCCGAGACCTATCATTTGAGGTATCAAGAACCGCAATCGGAGCCCAATTGCAGATTTCGGATTTTTACAGCTCCGAATCGGCTGAGCTATAGTAAGGTGATTTTCTTCGAATCGAACTTTCTTCGAAATGTATGGTATAGCAATTACAGGTCTCGTGACCTATCATTTAAGGTATCAAGAACCGCAATCGGAGCACAATTGCAGATTTCGGATTTTTAAAGCTCTGAATCGGCTGAGCTATATAATTTTCTTCGAATCGAACTTTCTTCGAAATGTATGGTATAGCAATTACAGGTCTCGTGACCTATCATTTAAGGAATCAAGAACCGCAATCGGAGCACAATTGAAGATTTCGGATTTTTACAGCTCTGAATCGGCTGAGCTATAGTAAGGTGATTTTCTTCGAATCGAACTTTCTTCGAAATGTATGGTATAGCAATTACAGGTCTCGTGACCTATCATTTAAGGTATCAAGAACCGCAATCGGAGCACAATTGCAGATTTCGGATTTTTACAGCTCTGAATCGGCTGAGCTATAGTAAGGTAATTTTCTTCGAATCGAACTTTCTTCGAAATGTATGGTATAGCAATTACAGGTCTCGTGACCTATCATTTAAGGAATCAAGAACCGCAATCGGAGCACAATTGAAGATTTCGGATTTTTACAGCTCTGAATCGGCTGAGCTATAGTAAGGTGATTTTCTTCGAATCGATTTTTCTGTGAAATGTATGGAAATAATCAACCAATTTTAATGCGGTTTGGCATAACAATTACAAGTCCCGAGACCTATCATTTGAGGTATCAAGAACCGCAATCGGAGCCCAATTGCAGATTTCGGATTTTTACAGCTCCGAATCGGCTGAGCTATAGTAAGGTGATTTTCTTCGAATCGAACTTTCTTCGAAATGTATGGTATAGCAATTACAGGTCTCGTGACCTATCATTTAAGGTATCAAGAACCGCAATCGGAGCACAATTGCAGATTTCGGATTTTTACAGCTCTGAATCGGCTGAGCTATAGTAAGGTAATTTTCTTCGAATCGAACTTTCTTCGAAATGTATGGTATAGCAATTACAGGTCTCGTGACCTATCATTTAAGGTATCAAGAACCGCAATCGGAGCACAATTGCAGATTTCGGATTTTTACAGCTCTGAATCGGCTGAGCTATAGTAAGGTGATTTTCTTCGAATCGATTTTTCTGTGAAATGTATGGAAATAATCAACCAATTTTAATGCGGTTTGGCATAACAATTACAAGTCCCGAGACCTATCATTTGAGGTATCAAGAACCGCAATCGGAGCCCAATTGCAGATTTCGGATTTTTACAGCTCCGAATCGGCTGAGCTATAGTAAGGTGATTTTCTTCGAATCGAACTTTCTTCGAAATGTATGGTATAGCAATTACAGGTCTCGTGACCTATCATTTAAGGAATCAAGAACCGCAATCGGAGCACAATTGCAGATTTCGGATTTTTACAGCTCTGAATCGGCTGAGCTATAGTAAGGTAATTTTCTTCGAATCGATTTTTCTGTGAAATGTATGGAAATAATCAACCAATTTTATTGCGGTTTGGCATAACAATTACAAGTCCCGAGACCTATCATTTGAGGTATCAAGAACCGCAATCGGAGCCCAATTGCAGATTTCGGATTTTTACAGCTCCGAATCGGCTGAGCTATAGTAAGGTGATTTTCTTCGAATCGAACTTTCTTCGAAATGTATGGTATAGCAATTACAGGTCTCGTGACCTATCATTTAAGGTATCAAGAACCGCAATCGGAGCACAATTGCAGATTTCGGATTTTTACAGCTCTGAATCGGCTGAGCTATAGTAAGGTAATTTTCTTCGAATCGAACTTTCTTCGAAATGTATGGTATAGCAATTACAGGTCTCGTGACCTATCATTTAAGGAATCAAGAACCGCAATCGGAGCACAATTGAAGATTTCGGATTTTTACAGCTCTGAATCGGCTGAGCTATAGTAAGGTGATTTTCTTCTAATCGATTTTTCTGTGAAATGTATGGAAATAATCAACCAATTTTAATGCGGTTTGGCATAACAATTACAAGTCCCGAGACCTATCATTTGAGGTATCAAGAACCGCAATCGGAGCCCAATTGCAGATTTCGGATTTTTACAGCTCCGAATCGGCTGAGCTATAGTAAGGTGATTTTCTTCGAATCGAACTTTCTTCGAAATGTATGGTATAGCAATTACAGGTCTCGTGACCTATCATTTAAGGTATCAAGAACCGCAATCGGAGCACAATTGCAGATTTCGGATTTTTACAGCTCTGAATCGGCTGAGCTATAGTAAGGTAATTTTCTTCGAATCGAACTTTCTTCGAAATGTATGGTATAGCAATTACAGGTCTCGTGACCTATCATTTAAGGTATCAAGAACCGCAATCGGAGCACAATTGCAGATTTCGGATTTTTACAGCTCTGAATCGGCTGAGCTATAGTAAGGTGATTTTCTTCGAATCGATTTTTCTGTGAAATGTATGGAAATAATCAACCAATTTTAATGCGGTTTGGCATAACAATTACAAGTCCCGAGACCTATCATTTGAGGTATCAAGAACCGCAATCGGAGCCCAATTGCAGATTTCGGATTTTTACAGCTCCGAATCGGCTGAGCTATAGTAAGGTGATTTTCTTCGAATCGAACTTTCTTCGAAATGTATGGTATAGCAATTACAGGTCTCGTGACCTATCATTTAAGGAATCAAGAACCGCAATCGGAGCACAATTGCAGATTTCGGATTTTTACAGCTCTGAATCGGCTGAGCTATAGTAAGGTAATTTTCTTCGAATCGATTTTTCTGTGAAATGTATGGAAATAATCAACCAATTTTATTGCGGTTTGGCATAACAATTACAAGTCCCGAGACCTATCATTTGAGGTATCAAGAACCGCAATCGGAGCCCAATTGCAGATTTCGGATTTTTACAGCTCCGAATCGGCTGAGCTATAGTAAGGTGATTTTCTTCGAATCGAACTTTCTTCGAAATGTATGGTATAGCAATTACAGGTCTCGTGACCTATCATTTAAGGTATCAAGAACCGCAATCGGAGCACAATTGCAGATTTCGGATTTTTACAGCTCTGAATCGGCTGAGCTATAGTAAGGTAATTTTCTTCGAATCGAACTTTCTTCGAAATGTATGGTATAGCAATTACAGGTCTCGTGACCTATCATTTAAGGTATCAAGAACCGCAATCGGAGCACAATTGCAGATTTCGGATTTTTACAGCTCTGAATCGGCTGAGCTATAGTAAGGTGATTTTCTTCGAATCGATTTTTCTGTGAAATGTATGGAAATAATCAACCAATTTTAATGCGGTTTGGCATAACAATTACAAGTCCCGAGACCTATCATTTGAGGTATCAAGAACCGCAATCGGAGCCCAATTGCAGATTTCGGATTTTTACAGCTCCGAATCGGCTGAGCTATAGTAAGGTGATTTTCTTCGAATCGAACTTTCTTCGAAATGTATGGTATAGCAATTACAGGTCTCGTGACCTATCATTTAAGGAATCAAGAACCGCAATCGGAGCACAATTGCAGATTTCGGATTTTTACAGCTCTGAATCGGCTGAGCTATAGTAAGGTAATTTTCTTCGAATCGATTTTTCTGTGAAATGTATGGAAATAATCAACCAATTTTATTGCGGTTTGGCATAACAATTACAAGTCCCGAGACCTATCATTTGAGGTATCAAGAACCGCAATCGGAGCCCAATTGCAGATTTCGGATTTTTACAGCTCCGAATCGGCTGAGCTATAGTAAGGTGATTTTCTTCGAATCGAACTTTCTTCGAAATGTATGGTATAGCAATTACAGGTCTCGTGACCTATCATTTAAGGAATCAAGAACCGCAATCGGAGCACAATTGCAGATTTCGGATTTTTACAGCTCTGAATCGGCTGAGCTATAGTAAGGTAATTTTCTTCGAATCGATTTTTCTGTGAAATGTATGGAAATAATCAACCAATTTTATTGCGGTTTGGCATAACAATTACAAGTCCCGAGACCTATCATTTGAGGTATCAAGAACCGCAATCGGAGCCCAATTGCAGATTTCGGATTTTTACAGCTCCGAATCGGCTGAGCTATAGTAAGGTGATTTTCTTCGAATCGAACTTTCTTCGAAATGTATGGTATAGCAATTACAGGTCTCGTGACCTATCATTTAAGGTATCAAGAACCGCAATCGGAGCACAATTGCAGATTTCGGATTTTTACAGCTCTGAATCGGCTGAGCTATAGTAAGGTAATTTTCTTCGAATCGAACTTTCTTCGAAATGTATGGTATAGCAATTACAGGTCTCGTGACCTATCATTTAAGGTATCAAGAACCGCAATCGGAGCACAATTGCAGATTTCGGATTTTTACAGCTCTGAATCGGCTGAGCTATAGTAAGGTGATTTTCTTCGAATCGATTTTTCTGTGAAATGTATGGAAATAATCAACCAATTTTAATGCGGTTTGGCATAACAATTACAAGTCCCGAGACCTATCATTTGAGGTATCAAGAACCGCAATCGGAGCCCAATTGCAGATTTCGGATTTTTACAGCTCCGAATCGGCTGAGCTATAGTAAGGTGAATTTCTTCGAATCGAACTTTCTTCGAAATGTATGGTATAGCAATTACAGGTCTCGTGACCTATCATTTAAGGAATCAAGAACCGCAATCGGAGCACAATTGCAGATTTCGGATTTTTACAGCTCTGAATCGGCTGAGCTATAGTAAGGTAATTTTCTTCGAATCGATTTTTCTGTGAAATGTATGGAAATAATCAACCAATTTTATTGCGGTTTGGCATAACAATTACAAGTCCCGAGACCTATCATTTGAGGTATCAAGAACCGCAATCGGAGCCCAATTGCAGATTTCGGATTTTTACAGCTCCGAATCGGCTGAGCTATAGTAAGGTGATTTTCTTCGAATCGAACTTTCTTCGAAATGTATGGTATAGCAATTACAGGTCTCGTGACCTATCATTTAAGGTATCAAGAACCGCAATCGGAGCACAATTGCAGATTTCGGATTTTTACAGCTCTGAATCGGCTGAGCTATAGTAAGGTAATTTTCTTCGAATCGAACTTTCTTCGAAATGTATGGTATAGCAATTACAGGTCTCGTGACCTATCATTTAAGGTATCAAGAACCGCAATCGGAGCACAATTGCAGATTTCGGATTTTTACAGCTCTGAATCGGCTGAGCTATAGTAAGGTGATTTTCTTCGAATCGATTTTTCTGTGAAATGTATGGAAATAATCAACCAATTTTAATGCGGTTTGGCATAACAATTACAAGTCCCGAGACCTATCATTTGAGGTATCAAGAACCGCAATCGGAGCCCAATTGCAGATTTCGGATTTTTACAGCTCCGAATCGGCTGAGCTATAGTAAGGTGATTTTCTTCGAATCGAACTTTCTTCGAAATGTATGGTATAGCAATTACAGGTCTCGTGACCTATCATTTAAGGAATCAAGAACCGCAATCGGAGCACAATTGCAGATTTCGGATTTTTACAGCTCTGAATCGGCTGAGCTATAGTAAGGTAATTTTCTTCGAATCGATTTTTCTGTGAAATGTATGGAAATAATCAACCAATTTTATTGCGGTTTGGCATAACAATTACAAGTCCCGAGACCTATCATTTGAGGTATCAAGAACCGCAATCGGAGCCCAATTGCAGATTTCGGATTTTTACAGCTCCGAATCGGCTGAGCTATAGTAAGGTGATTTTCTTCGAATCGAACTTTCTTCGAAATGTATGGTATAGCAATTACAGGTCTCGTGACCTATCATTTAAGGTATCAAGAACCGCAATCGGAGCACAATTGCAGATTTCGGATTTTTACAGCTCTGAATCGGCTGAGCTATAGTAAGGTAATTTTCTTCGAATCGAACTTTCTTCGAAATGTATGGTATAGCAATTACAGGTCTCGTGACCTATCATTTAAGGTATCAAGAACCGCAATCGGAGCACAATTGCAGATTTCGGATTTTTACAGCTCTGAATCGGCTGAGCTATAGTAAGGTGATTTTCTTCGAATCGATTTTTCTGTGAAATGTATGGAAATAATCAACCAATTTTAATGCGGTTTGGCATAACAATTACAAGTCCCGAGACCTATCATTTGAGGTATCAAGAACCGCAATCGGAGCCCAATTGCAGATTTCGGATTTTTACAGCTCCGAATCGGCTGAGCTATAGTAAGGTGATTTTCTTCGAATCGAACTTTCTTCGAAATGTATGGTATAGCAATTACAGGTCTCGTGACCTATCATTTAAGGAATCAAGAACCGCAATCGGAGCACAATTGCAGATTTCGGATTTTTACAGCTCTGAATCGGCTGAGCTATAGTAAGGTAATTTTCTTCGAATCGATTTTTCTGTGAAATGTATGGAAATAATCAACCAATTTTATTGCGGTTTGGCATAACAATTACAAGTCCCGAGACCTATCATTTGAGGTATCAAGAACCGCAATCGGAGCCCAATTGCAGATTTCGGATTTTTACAGCTCCGAATCGGCTGAGCTATAGTAAGGTGATTTTCTTCGAATCGAACTTTCTTCGAAATGTATGGTATAGCAATTACAGGTCTCGTGACCTATCATTTAAGGAATCAAGAACCGCAATCGGAGCACAATTGCAGATTTCGGATTTTTACAGCTCTGAATCGGCTGAGCTATAGTAAGGTAATTTTCTTCGAATCGATTTTTCTGTGAAATGTATGGAAATAATCAACCAATTTTATTGCGGTTTGGCATAACAATTACAAGTCCCGAGACCTATCATTTGAGGTATCAAGAACCGCAATCGGAGCCCAATTGCAGATTTCGGATTTTTACAGCTCCGAATCGGCTGAGCTATAGTAAGGTGATTTTCTTCGAATCGAACTTTCTTCGAAATGTATGGTATAGCAATTACAGGTCTCGTGACCTATCATTTAAGGTATCAAGAACCGCAATCGGAGCACAATTGCAGATTTCGGATTTTTACAGCTCTGAATCGGCTGAGCTATAGTAAGGTAATTTTCTTCGAATCGAACTTTCTTCGAAATGTATGGTATAGCAATTACAGGTCTCGTGACCTATCATTTAAGGTATCAAGAACCGCAATCGGAGCACAATTGCAGATTTCGGATTTTTACAGCTCTGAATCGGCTGAGCTATAGTAAGGTGATTTTCTTCGAATCGATTTTTCTGTGAAATGTATGGAAATAATCAACCAATTTTAATGCGGTTTGGCATAACAATTACAAGTCCCGAGACCTATCATTTGAGGTATCAAGAACCGCAATCGGAGCCCAATTGCAGATTTCGGATTTTTACAGCTCCGAATCGGCTGAGCTATAGTAAGGTGATTTTCTTCGAATCGAACTTTCTTCGAAATGTATGGTATAGCAATTACAGGTCTCGTGACCTATCATTTAAGGAATCAAGAACCGCAATCGGAGCACAATTGCAGATTTCGGATTTTTACAGCTCTGAATCGGCTGAGCTATAGTAAGGTAATTTTCTTCGAATCGATTTTTCTGTGAAATGTATGGAAATAATCAACCAATTTTATTGCGGTTTGGCATAACAATTACAAGTCCCGAGACCTATCATTTGAGGTATCAAGAACCGCAATCGGAGCCCAATTGCAGATTTCGGATTTTTACAGCTCCGAATCGGCTGAGCTATAGTAAGGTGATTTTCTTCGAATCGAACTTTCTTCGAAATGTATGGTATAGCAATTACAGGTCTCGTGACCTATCATTTAAGGTATCAAGAACCGCAATCGGAGCACAATTGCAGATTTCGGATTTTTACAGCTCTGAATCGGCTGAGCTATAGTAAGGTAATTTTCTTCGAATCGAACTTTCTTCGAAATGTATGGTATAGCAATTACAGGTCTCGTGACCTATCATTTAAGGTATCAAGAACCGCAATCGGAGCACAATTGCAGATTTCGGATTTTTACAGCTCTGAATCGGCTGAGCTATAGTAAGGTGATTTTCTTCGAATCGATTTTTCTGTGAAATGTATGGAAATAATCAACCAATTTTAATGCGGTTTGGCATAACAATTACAAGTCCCGAGACCTATCATTTGAGGTATCAAGAACCGCAATCGGAGCCCAATTGCAGATTTCGGATTTTTACAGCTCCGAATCGGCTGAGCTATAGTAAGGTGATTTTCTTCGAATCGAACTTTCTTCGAAATGTATGGTATAGCAATTACAGGTCTCGTGACCTATCATTTAAGGAATCAAGAACCGCAATCGGAGCACAATTGCAGATTTCGGATTTTTACAGCTCTGAATCGGCTGAGCTATAGTAAGGTAATTTTCTTCGAATCGATTTTTCTGTGAAATGTATGGAAATAATCAACCAATTTTATTGCGGTTTGGCATAACAATTACAAGTCCCGAGACCTATCATTTGAGGTATCAAGAACTGCAATCGGAGCCCAATTGCAGATTTCGGATTTTTACAGCTCCGAATCGGCTGAGCTATAGTAAGGTGATTTTCTTCGAATCGAACTTCCTTCGAAATGTATGGTATAGCAATTACAGGTCTCGTGACCTATCATTTAAGGTATCAAGAACCGCAATCGGAGCACAATTGCAGATTTCGGATTTTTACAGCTCTGAATCGGCTGAGCTATAGTAAGGTAATTTTCTTCGAATCGAACTTTCTTCGAAATGTATGGTATAGCAATTACAGGTCTCGTGACCTATCATTTAAGGTATCAAGAACCGCAATCGGAGCACAATTGCAGATTTCGGATTTTTACAGCTCTGAATCGGCTGAGCTATAGTAAGGTGATTTTCTTCGAATCGATTTTTCTGTGAAATGTATGGAAATAATCAACCAATTTTAATGCGGTTTGGCATAACAATTACAAGTCCCGAGACCTATCATTTGAGGTATCAAGAACCGCAATCGGAGCCCAATTGCAGATTTCGGATTTTTACAGCTCCGAATCGGCTGAGCTATAGTAAGGTGATTTTCTTCGAATCGAACTTTCTTCGAAATGTATGGTATAGCAATTACAGGTCTCGTGACCTATCATTTAAGGAATCAAGAACCGCAATCGGAGCACAATTGCAGATTTCGGATTTTTACAGCTCTGAATCGGCTGAGCTATAGTAAGGTAATTTTCTTCGAATCGATTTTTCTGTGAAATGTATGGAAATAATCAACCAATTTTATTGCGGTTTGGCATAACAATTACAAGTCCCGAGACCTATCATTTGAGGTATCAAGAACCGCAATCGGAGCCCAATTGCAGATTTCGGATTTTTACAGCTCCGAATCGGCTGAGCTATAGTAAGGTGATTTTCTTCGAATCGAACTTTCTTCGAAATGTATGGTATAGCAATTACAGGTCTCGTGACCTATCATTTAAGGTATCAAGAACCGCAATCGGAGCACAATTGCAGATTTCGGATTTTTACAGCTCTGAATCGGCTGAGCTATAGTAAGGTAATTTTCTTCGAATCGAACTTTCTTCGAAATGTATGGTATAGCAATTACAGGTCTCGTGACCTATCATTTAAGGTATCAAGAACCGCAATCGGAGCACAATTGCAGATTTCGGATTTTTACAGCTCTGAATCGGCTGAGCTATAGTAAGGTGATTTTCTTCGAATCGATTTTTCTGTGAAATGTATGGAAATAATCAACCAATTTTAATGCGGTTTGGCATAACAATTACAAGTCCCGAGACCTATCATTTGAGGTATCAAGAACCGCAATCGGAGCCCAATTGCAGATTTCGGATTTTTACAGCTCCGAATCGGCTGAGCTATAGTAAGGTGATTTTCTTCGAATCGAACTTTCTTCGAAATGTATGGTATAGCAATTACAGGTCTCGTGACCTATCATTTAAGGAATCAAGAACCGCAATCGGAGCACAATTGCAGATTTCGGATTTTTACAGCTCTGAATCGGCTGAGCTATAGTAAGGTAATTTTCTTCGAATCGATTTTTCTGTGAAATGTATGGAAATAATCAACCAATTTTATTGCGGTTTGGCATAACAATTACAAGTCCCGAGACCTATCATTTGAGGTATCAAGAACCGCAATCGGAGCCCAATTGCAGATTTCGGATTTTTACAGCTCCGAATCGGCTGAGCTATAGTAAGGTGATTTTCTTCGAATCGAACTTTCTTCGAAATGTATGGTATAGCAATTACAGGTCTCGTGACCTATCATTTAAGGTATCAAGAACCGCAATCGGAGCACAATTGCAGATTTCGGATTTTTACAGCTCTGAATCGGCTGAGCTATAGTAAGGTAATTTTCTTCGAATCGAACTTTCTTCGAAATGTATGGTATAGCAATTACAGGTCTCGTGACCTATCATTTAAGGTATCAAGAACCGCAATCGGAGCACAATTGCAGATTTCGGATTTTTACAGCTCTGAATCGGCTGAGCTATAGTAAGGTGATTTTCTTCGAATCGATTTTTCTGTGAAATGTATGGAAATAATCAACCAATTTTAATGCGGTTTGGCATAACAATTACAAGTCCCGAGACCTATCATTTGAGGTATCAAGAACCGCAATCGGAGCCCAATTGCAGATTTCGGATTTTTACAGCTCCGAATCGGCTGAGCTATAGTAAGGTGATTTTCTTCGAATCGAACTTTCTTCGAAATGTATGGTATAGCAATTACAGGTCTCGTGACCTATCATTTAAGGTATCAAGAACCGCAATCGGAGCACAATTGCAGATTTCGGATTTTTACAGCTCTGAATCGGCTGAGCTATAGTAAGGTAATTTTCTTCGAATCGAACTTTCTTCGAAATGTATGGTATAGCAATTACAGTTCTCGTGACCTATCATTTAAGGTATCAAGAACCGCAATCGGAGCACAATTGCAGATTTCGGATTTTTACAGCTCTGAATCGGCTGAGCTATAGTAAGGTGATTTTCTTCGAATCGATTTTTCTGTGAAATGTATGGAAATAATCAACCAATTTTAATGCGGTTTGGCATAACAATTACAAGTCCCGAGACCTATCATTTGAGGTATCAAGAACCGCAATCGGAGCCCAATTGCAGATTTCGGATTTTTACAGCTCCGAATCGGCTGAGCTATAGTAAGGTGATTTTCTTCGAATCGAACTTTCTTCGAAATGTATGGTATAGCAATTACAGGTCTCGTGACCTATCATTTAAGGAATCAAGAACCGCAATCGGAGCACAATTGCAGATTTCGGATTTTTACAGCTCTGAATCGGCTGAGCTATAGTAAGGTAATTTTCTTCGAATCGATTTTTCTGTGAAATGTATGGAAATAATCAACCAATTTTATTGCGGTTTGGCATAACAATTACAAGTCCCGAGACCTATCATTTGAGGTATCAAGAACCGCAATCGGAGCCCAATTGCAGATTTCGGATTTTTACAGCTCCGAATCGGCTGAGCTATAGTAAGGTGATTTTCTTCGAATCGAACTTTCTTCGAAATGTATGGTATAGCAATTACAGGTCTCGTGACCTATCATTTAAGGTATCAAGAACCGCAATCGGAGCACAATTGCAGATTTCGGATTTTTACAGCTCTGAATCGGCTGAGCTATAGTAAGGTAATTTTCTTCGAATCGAACTTTCTTCGAAATGTATGGTATAGCAATTACAGGTCTCGTGACCTATCATTTAAGGTATCAAGAACCGCAATCGGAGCACAATTGCAGATTTCGGATTTTTACAGCTCTGAATCGGCTGAGCTATAGTAAGGTGATTTTCTTCGAATCGATTTTTCTGTGAAATGTATGGAAATAATCAACCAATTTTAATGCGGTTTGGCATAACAATTACAAGTCCCGAGACCTATCATTTGAGGTATCAAGAACCGCAATCGGAGCCCAATTGCAGATTTCGGATTTTTACAGCTCCGAATCGGCTGAGCTATAGTAAGGTGATTTTCTTCGAATCGAACTTTCTTCGAAATGTATGGTATAGCAATTACAGGTCTCGTGACCTATCATTTAAGGTATCAAGAACCGCAATCGGAGCACAATTGCAGATTTCGGATTTTTACAGCTCTGAATCGGCTGAGCTATAGTAAGGTAATTTTCTTCGAATCGAACTTCCTTCGAAATGTATGGTATAGCAATTACAGGTCTCGTGACCTATCATTTAAGGTATCAAGAACCGCAATCGGAGCACAATTGCAGATTTCGGATTTTTACAGCTCTGAATCGGCTGAGCTATAGTAAGGTGATTTTCTTCGAATCGATTTTTCTGTGAAATGTATGGAAATAATCAACCAATTTTATTGCGGTTTGGCATAACAATTACAAGTCCCGAGACCTATCATTTGAGGTATCAAGAACCGCAATCGGAGCACAATTGCAGATTTCGGATTTTTACAGCTCTGAATCGGCTGAGCTATAGTAAGGTGATTTTCTTCGAATCGAACTTTCTTCGAAATGTATGGTATAGCAATTACAGGTCTCGTGACCTATCATTTAAGGTATCAAGAACCGCAATCGGAGCACAATTGCAGATTTCGGATTTTTACAGCTCTGAATCGGCTGAGCTATAGTAAGGTGATTTTCTTCGAATCGAACTTTCTTCGAAATGTATGGTATAGCAATTACAGGTCTCGTGACCTATCATTTAAGGTATCAAGAACCGCAATCGGAGCACAATTGCAGATTTCGGATTTTTACAGCTCTGAATCGGCTGAGCTATAGTAAGGTGATTTTCTTCGAATCGATTTTTCTGTGAAATGTATGGAAATAATCAACCAATTTTAATGCGGTTTGGCATAACAATTACAAGTCCCGAGACCTATCATTTGAGGTATCAAGAACCGCAATCGGAGCCCAATTGCAGATTTCGGATTTTTACAGCTCCGAATCGGCTGAGCTATAGTAAGGTGATTTTCTTCGAATCGAACTTTCTTCGAAATGTATGGTATAGCAATTACAGGTCTCGTGACCTATCATTTAAGGTATCAAGAACCGCAATCGGAGCACAATTGCAGATTTCGGATTTTTACAGCTCTGAATCGGCTGAGCTATAGTAAGGTGATTTTCTTCGAATCGATTTTTCTGTGAAATGTATGGAAATAATCAACCAATTTTAATGCGGTTTGGCATAACAATTACAAGTCCCGAGACCTATCATTTGAGGTATCAAGAACCGCAATCGGAGCCCAATTGCAGATTTCGGATTTTTACAGCTCTGAATCGGCTGAGCTATAGTAAGGTGATTTTCTTCGAATCGATTTTTCTGTGAAATGTATGGAAATAATCAACCAATTTTAATGCGGTTTGGCATAACAATTACATGTCCCGAGACCTATCATTTGAGGTATCAAGAACCGCAATCGGAGCACAATTGCAGATTTCGGATTTTTACAGCTCTGAATCGGCTGAGCTATAGTAAGGTGATTTTCTTCGAATCGAACTTTCTTCGAAATGTATGGTATAGCAATTACAGGTCTCGTGACCTATCATTTAAGGTATCAAGAACCGCAATCGGAGCACAATTGCAGATTTCGGATTTTTACAGCTCTGAATCGGCTGAGCTATAGTAAGGTAATTTTCTTCGAATCGAACTTTCTTCGAAATGTATGGTATAGCAATTACAGGTCTCGTGACCTATCATTTAAGGAATCAAGAACCGCAATCGGAGCACAATTGAAGATTTCGGATTTTTACAGCTCTGAATCGGCTGAGCTATAGTAAGGTGATTTTCTTCGAATCGATTTTTCTGTGAAATGTATGGAAATAATCAACCAATTTTAATGCGGTTTGGCATAACAATTACAAGTCCCGAGACCTATCATTTGAGGTATCAAGAACCGCAATCGGAGCCCAATTGCAGATTTCGGATTTTTACAGCTCCGAATCGGCTGAGCTATAGTAAGGTGATTTTCTTCGAATCGAACTTTCTTCGAAATGTATGGTATAGCAATTACAGGTCTCGTGACCTATCATTTAAGGAATCAAAAACCGCAATCGGAGCACAATTGCAGATTTCGCATTTTTACAGCTCTGAATCGGCTGAGCTATAGTAAGGTGATTTTCTTCGAATCGAACTTTCTTCGAAATATATGGTATAGGAATTACAGGTCTCGTGACCTATCATTTAAGGTATCAAGAACCGCAATCGGAGCACAATTGCAGATTTCGGATTTTTACAGCTCTGAATCGGCTGAGCTATAGTAAGGTAATTTTCTTCGAATCGAACTTTCTTCGAAATGTATGGTATAGCAATTACAGGTCTCGTGACCTATCATTTAAGGTATCAAGAACCGCAATCGGAGCACAATTGCAGATTTCGGATTTTTACAGCTCTGAATCGGCTGAGCTATAGTAAGGTGATTTTCTTCGAATCGATTTTTCTGTGAAATGTATGGAAATAATCAACCAATTTTAATGCGGTTTGGCATAACAATTACAAGTCCCGAGACCTATCATTTGAGGTATCAAGAACCGCAATCGGAGCACAATTGCAGATTTCGGATTTTTACAGCTCCGAATCGGCTGAGCTATAGTAAGGTGATTTTCTTCGAATCGAACTCTCTTCGAAATGTATGGTATTGCAATTACAGGTCTCGTGACCTATCATTTAAGGTATCAAGAACCGCAATCGGAGCACAATTGAAGATTTCGGATTTTTACAGCTCTGAATCGGCTGAGCTATAGTAAGGTGATTTTCTTCGAATCGATTTTTCTGTGAAATGTATGGAAATAATCAACCAATTTTAATGCGGTTTGGCATAACAATTACAAGTCCCGAGACCTATCATTTGAGGTATCAAGAACCGCAATCGGAGCCCAATTGCAGATTTCGGATTTTTACAGCTCCGAATCGGCTGAGCTATAGTAAGGTGATTTTCTTCGAATCGAACTTTCTTCGAAATGTATGGTATAGCAATTACAGGTCTCGTGACCTATCATTTAAGGTATCAAGAACCGCAATCGGAGCACAATTGCAGATTTCGGATTTTTACAGCTCTGAATCGGCTGAGCTATAGTAAGGTAATTTTCTTCGAATCGAACTTTCTTCGAAATGTATGGTATAGCAATTACAGGTCTCGTGACCTATCATTTAAGGTATCAAGAACCGCAATCGGAGCACAATTGCAGATTTCGGATTTTTACAGCTCTGAATCGGCTGAGCTATAGTAAGGTGATTTTCTTCGAATCGATTTTTCTGTGAAATGTATGGAAATAATCAACCAATTTTAATGCGGTTTGGCATAACAATTACAAGTCCCGAGACCTATCATTTGAGGTATCAAGAACCGCAATCGGAGCCCAATTGCAGATTTCGGATTTTTACAGCTCTGAATCGGCTGAGCTATAGTAAGGTGATTTTCTTCGAATCGAACTTTCTTCGAAATGTATGGTATAGCAATTACAGGTCTCGTGACCTATCATTTGAGGTATCAAGAACCGCAATCGGAGCACAATTGCAGATTTCGGATTTTTACAGCTCTGAATCGGCTGAGCTATAGTAAGGTAATTTTCTTCGAATCGAACTTTCTTCGAAATGTATGGTATAGCAATTACAGGTCTCGTGACCTATCATTTAAGGTATCAAGAACCGCAATCGGAGCACAATTGCAGATTTCGGATTTTTACAGCTCTGAATCGGCTGAGCTATAGTAAGGTGATTTTCTTCGAATCGATTTTTCTGTGAAATGTATGGAAATAATCAACCAATTTTAATGCGGTTTGGCATAACAATTACAAGTCCCGAGACCTATCATTTGAGGTATCAAGAATCGCAATCGGAGCCCAATTGCAGATTTCGGATTTTTACAGCTCTGAATCGGCTGAGCTATAGTAAGGTAATTTTCTTCGAATCGAACTTTCTTCGAAATGTATGGTATAGCAATTACAGGTCTCGTGACCTATCATTTAAGGTATCAAGAACCGCAATCGGAGCACAATTGCAGATTTCGGATTTTTACAGCTCTGAATCGGCTGAGCTATAGTAAGGTGATTTTCTTCGAATCGATTTTTCTGTGAAATGTATGGAAATAATCAACCAATTTTAATGCGGTTTGGCATAACAATTACAAGTCCCGAGACCTATCATTTGAGGTATCAAGAACCGCAATCGGAGCCCAATTGCAGATTTCGGATTTTTACAGCTCCGAATCGGCTGAGCTATAGTAAAGGTTTTTCTTCGAATCGAACTTTCTTCGAAATGTATGGTATAGCAATTACAGGTCTCGTGACCTATCATTTAAGGTATCAAGAACCGCAATCGGAGCACAATTGCAGATTTCGGATTTTTACAGCTCTGAATCGGCTGAGCTATAGTAAGGTGATTTTCTTCGAATCGATTTTTCTGTGAAATGTATGGAAATAATCAACCAATTTTAATGCGGTTTGGCATAACAATTACAAGTCCCGAGACCTATCATTTGAGGTATCAAGAACCGCAATCGGAGCACAATTGCAGATTTCGGATTTTTACAGCTCTGAATCGGCTGAGCTATAGTAAGGTGATTTTCTTCGAATCGAACTTTCTTCGAAATGTATGGTATAGCAATTACAGGTCTCGTGACCTATCATTTAAGGTATCAAGAACCGCAATCGGAGCACAATTGCAGATTTCGGATTTTTACAGCTCTGAATCGGCTGAGCTATAGTAAGGTGATTTTCTTCGAATCGAGTTTTCTGTGAAATGTATGGAAATAATCAACCAATTTTAATGCGGTTTGGCATAACAATTACAAGTCCCGAGACCTATCATTTGAGGTATCAAGAACCGCAATCGGAGCCCAATTGCAGATTTCGGATTTTTACAGCTCCGAATCGGCTGAGCTATAGTAAGGTGATTTTCTTCGAATCGAACTTTCTTCGAAATGTATGGTATAGCAATTACAGGTCTCGTGACCTATCATTTAAGGTATCAAGAACCGCAATCGGAGCACAATTGCAGATTTCGGATTTTTACAGCTCTGAATCGGCTGAGCTATAGTAAGGTAATTTTCTTCGAATCGAACTTTCTTCGAAATGTATGGTATAGCAATTACAGGTCTCGTGACCTATCATTTAAGGAATCAAGAACCGCAATCGGAGCACAATTGCAGATTTCGGATTTTTACAGCTCTGAATCGGCTGAGCTATAGTAAGGTGATTTTCTTCGAATCGATTTTTCTGTGAAATGTATGGAAATAATCAACCAATTTTATTGCGGTTTGGCATAACAATTACAAGTCCCGAGACCTATCATTTGAGGTATCAAGAACCGCAATCGGAGCCCAATTGCAGATTTCGGATTTTTACAGCTCCGAATCGGCTGAGCTATAGTAAGGTGATTTTCTTCGAATCGAACTTTCTTCGAAATGTATGGTATAGCAATTACAGGTCTCGTGACCTATCATTTAAGGTATCAAGAACCGCAATCGGAGCACAATTGCAGATTTCGGATTTTTACAGCTCTGAATCGGCTGAGCTATAGTAAGGTAATTTTCTTCGAATCGAACTTTCTTCGAAATGTATGGTATAGCAATTACAGGTCTCGTGACCTATCATTTAAGGTATCAAGAACCGCAATCGGAGCACAATTGCAGATTTCGGATTTTTACAGCTCTGAATCGGCTGAGCTATAGTAAGGTGATTTTCTTCGAATCGATTTTTCTGTGAAATGTATGGAAATAATCAACCAATTTTAATGCGGTTTGACATAACAATTACAAGTCCCGAGACCTATCATTTGAGGTATCAAGAACCGCAATCGGAGCACAATTGCAGATTTCGGATTTTTACAGCTCCGAATCGGCTGAGCTATAGTAAGGTGATTTTCTTCGAATCGAACTTTCTTCGAAATGTATGGTATAGCAATTACAGGTCTCGTGACCTATCATTTAAGGTATCAAGAACCGCAATCGGAGCACAATTGCAGATTTCGGATTTTTACAGCTCTGAATCGGCTGAGCTATAGTAAGGTGATTTTCTTCGAATCGAACTTTCTTCGAAATGTATGGTATAGCAATTACAGGTCTCGTGACCTATCATTTAAGGTATCAAGAACCGCAATCGGAGCACAATTGCAGATTTCGGATTTTTACAGCTCTGAATCGGCTGAGCTATAGTAAGGTGATTTTCTTCGAATCGATTTTTCTGTGAAATGTATGGAAATAATCAACCAATTTTATTGCGGTTTGGCATAACAATTACAAGTCCCGAGACCTATCATTTGAGGTATCAAGAACCGCAATCGGAGCCCAATTGCAGATTTCGGATTTTTACAGCTCCGAATCGGCTGAGCTATAGTAAGGTGATTTTCTTCGAATCGATTTTTCTGTGAAATGTATGGAAATAATCAACCAATTTTAATGCGGTTTGGCATAACAATTACAAGTCCCGAGACCTATCATTTGAGGTATCAAGAACCGCAATCGGAGCACAATTGCAGATTTCGGATTTTTACAGCTCCGAATCGGCTGAGCTATAGTAAGGTGATTTTCTTCGAATCGAACTTTCTTCGAAATGTATGGTATAGCAATTACAGGTCTCGTGACCTATCATTTAAGGTATCAAGAACCGCAATCGGAGCACAATTGCAGATTTCGGATTTTTACAGCTCTGAATCGGCTGAGCTATAGTAAGGTGATTTTCTTCGAATCGATTTTTCTGTGAAATGTATGGAAATAATCAACCAATTTTAATGCGGTTTGGCATAACAATTACAAGTCCCGAGACCTATCATTTGAGGTATCAAGAACCGCAATCGGAGCCCAATTGCAGATTTCGGATTTTTACAGCTCCGAATCGGCTGAGCTATAGTAAAGGTTTTTTCTTCGAATCGAACTTTCTTCGAAATGTATGGTATAGCAATTACAGGTCTCGTGACCTATCATTTAAGGTATCAAGAACCGCAATCGGAGCACAATTGCAGATTTCGGATTTTTACAGCTCTGAATCGGCTGAGCTATAGTAAGGTAATTTTCTTCGAATCGAACTTTCTTCGAAATGTATGGTATAGCAATTACAGGTCTCGTGACCTATCATTTAGGGTATCAAGAACCGCAATCGGAGCACAATTGCAGATTTCGGATTTTTACAGCTCTGAATCGGTTGAGCTATAGTAAGGTAATTTTCTTCGAATCGAACTTTCTTCGAAATGTATGGTATAGCAATTACAGGTCTCGTGACCTATCATTTAAGGTATCAAGAACCGCAATCGGAGCACAATTGCAGATTTCGGATTTTTACAACTCTGAATCGGCTGAGCTATAGTAAGGTGATTTTCTTCGAATCGAACTTTCTTCGAAATGTATGGTATAGCAATTACAGGTCTCGTGACCTATCATTTAAGGTATCAAGAACCGCAATCGGAGCACAATTGCAGATTTCGGATTTTTACAGCTCTGAATCGGCTGAGCTATAGTAAGGTAATTTTCTTCGAATCGAACTTTCTTCGAAATGTATGGTATAGCAATTACAGGTCTCGTGACCTATCATTTAAGGAATCAAGAACCGCAATCGGAGCACAATTGCAGATTTCGGATTTTTACAGCTCTGAATCGGCTGAGCTATAGTAAGGTGATTTTCTTCGAATCGATTTTTCTGTGAAATGTATGGAAATAATCAACCAATTTTATTGCGGTTTGGCATAACAATTACAAGTCCCGAGACCTATCATTTGAGGTATCAAGAACCGCAATCGGAGCCCAATTGCAGATTTCGGATTTTTACAGCTCCGAATCGGCTGAGCTATAGTAAGGTGATTTTCTTCGAATCGAACTTTCTTCGAAATGTATGGTATAGCAATTACAGGTCTCGTGACCTATCATTTAAGGTATCAAGAACCGCAATCGGAGCACAATTGCAGATTTCGGATTTTTAAAGCTCTGAATCGGCTGAGCTATAGTAAGGTAATTTTCTTCGAATCGAACTTTCTTCGAAATGTATGGTATAGCAATTACAGGTCTCGTGACCTATCATTTGAGGTATCAAGAACCGCAATCGGAGCACAATTGCAGATTTCGGATTTTTACAGCTCTGAATCGGCTGAGCTATAGTAAGGTGATTTTCTTCGAATCGATTTTTCTGTGAAATGTATGGAAATAATCAACCAATTTTAATGCGGTTTGGCATAACAATTACAAGTCCCGAGACCTATCATTTGAGGTATCAAGAACCGCAATCGGAGCCCAATTGCAGATTTCGGATTTTTACAGCTCCGAATCGGCTGAGCTATAGTAAGGTGATTTTCTTCGAATCGAACTTTCTTCGAAATGTATGGTATAGCAATTACAGGTCTCGTGACCTATCATTTAAGGAATCAAGAACCGCAATCGGAGCACAATTGCAGATTTCGGATTTTTACAGCTCTGAATCGGCTGAGCTATAGTAAGGTGATTTTCTTCGAATCGATTTTTCTGTGAAATGTATGGAAATAATCAACCAATTTTAATGCGGTTTGGCATAACAATTACAAGTCCCGAGACCTATCATTTGAGGTATCAAGAACCGCAATCGGAGCCCAATTGCAGATTTCGGATTTTTACAGCTCCGAATCGGCTGAGCTATAGTAAGGTGATTTTCTTCGAATCGAACTTTCTTCGAAATGTATGGTATAGCAATTACAGGTCTCGTGACCTATCATTTAAGGAATCAAGAACCGCAATCGGAGCACAATTGCAGATTTCGGATTTTTACAGCTCTGAATCGGCTGAGCTAGTAAGGTGATTTTCTTCGAATCGATTTTTCTGTGAAATGTATGGAAATAATCAACCAATTTTATTGCGGTTTGGCATAACAATTACAAGTCCCGAGACCTATCATTTGAGGTATCAAGAACCGCAATCGGAGCCCAATTGCAGATTTCGGATTTTTACAGCTCTGAATCGGCTGAGCTATAGTAAGGTGATTTTCTTCGAATCGAACTTTCTTCGAAATGTATGGTATAGCAATTACAGGTCTCGTGACCTATCATTTAAGGTATCAAGAACCGCAATCGGAGCACAATTGCAGATTTCGGATTTTTAAAGCTCTGAATCGGCTGAGCTATAGTAAGGTGATTTTCTTCGAATCGATTTTTCTGTTAAATGTATGGAAATAATCAACCAATTTTAATGCAGTTTGGCATAACAATTACAAGTCCCGAGACCTATCATTTGAGGTATCAAGAACCGCAATCGGAGCACAATTGCAGATTTCGGATTTTTACAGCTCTGAATCGGCTGAGCTATAGTAAGGTGATTTTCTTCGAATCGAACTTTCTTCGAAATATATGGTATAGCAATTACAGGTCTCGTGACCTATCATTTAAGGTATCAAGAACCGCAATCGGAGCACAATTGCAGATTTCGGATTTATACAGCTCTGAATCGGCTGAGCTATAGTAAGGTGATTTTCTTCGAATCGATTTTTCTGTGAAATGTATGGAAATAATCAACCAATTTTAATGCGGTTTGGCATAACAATTACAAGTCCCGAGACCTATCATTTGAGGTATCAAGAACCGCAATCGGAGCACAATTGCAGATTTCGGATTTTTACAGCTCCGAATCGGCTGAGCTATAGTAAGGTGATTTTCTTCGAATCGAACTTTCTTCGAAATGTATGGTATAGCAATTACAGGTCTCGTGACCTATCATTTAAGGTATCAAGAACCGCAATCGGAGCACAATTGCAGATTTCGGATTTTTACAGCTCTGAATCGGCTGAGCTATAGTAAGGTGATTTTCTTCGAAGCGATTTTTCTGTGAAATGTATGGAAATAATCAACCAATTTTAATGCGGTTTGGCATAACAATTACAAGTCCCGAGACCTATCATTTGAGGTATCAAGAACCGCAATCGGAGCCCAATTGCAGATTTCGGATTTTTACAGCTCTGAATCGGCTGAGCTATAGTAAGGTAATTTTCTTCGAATCGAACTTTCTTCGAAATGTATGGTATAGCAATTACAGGTCTCGTGACCTATCATTTAAGGTATCAAGAACCGCAATCGGAGCACAATTGCAGATATCGGATTTTTACAGCTCTGAATCGGCTGAGCTATAGTAAGGTGATTTTCTTCGAATCGATTTTTCTGTGAAATGTATGGAAATAATCAACCAATTTTAATGCGGTTTGGCATAACAATTACAAGTCCCGAGACCTATCATTTGAGGTATCAAGAACCGCAATCGGAGCCCAGTTGCAGATTTCGGATTTTTACAGCTCCGAATCGGCTGAGCTATAGTAAAGGTTTTTTCTTCGAATCGAACTTTCTTCGAAATGTATGGTATAGCAATTACAGGTCTCGTGACCTATCATTTAAGGTATCAAGAACCGCAATCGGAGCACAATTGCAGATTTCGGATTTTTACAGCTCTGAATCGGCTGAGCTATAGTAAGGTGATTTTCTTCGAATCGAACTTTCTTCGAAATGTATGGTATAGCAATTACAGGTCTCGTGACCTATCATTTAAGGTATCAAGAACCGCAATCGGAGCACAATTGCAGATTTCGGATTTTTACAGCTCTGAATCGGCTGAGCTATAGTAAGGTGATTTTCTTCGAATCGAACTTTCTTCGAAATGTATGGTATAGCAATTACAGGTCTCGTGACCTATCATTTAGGGTATCAAGAACCGCAATCGGAGCACAATTGCAGATTTCGGATTTTTACAGCTCTGAATCGGTTGAGCTATAGTAAGGTAATTTTCTTCGAATCGAACTTTCTTCGAAATGTATGGTATAGCAATTACAGGTCTCGTGACATATCATTTAAGGTATCAAGAACCGCAATCGGAGCACAATTGCAGATTTCGGATTTTTACAAATCTGAATCGGCTGAGCTATAGTAAGGTGATTTTCTTCGAATCGAACTTTCTTCGAAATGTATGGTATAGCAATTACAGGTCTCGTGACCTATCATTTAAGGTATCAAGAACCGCAATCGGAGCACAATTGCAGATTTCGGATTTTTACAGCTCTGAATCGGCTGAGCTATAGTAAGGTAATTTTCTTCGAATCGAACTTTCTTCGAAATGTATGGTATAGCAATTACAGGTCTCGTGACCTATCATTTAAGGTATCAAGAACCGCAATCGGAGCACAATTGCAGATTTCGGATTTTTACAGCTCTGAATCGGCTGAGCTATAGTAGGGTGATTTTCTTCGAATCGATTTTTCTGTGAAATGTATGGAAATAATCAACCAATTTTAATGCGGTTTGGCATAACAATTACAAGTCCCGAGACCTATCATTTGAGGTATCAAGAACCGCAATCGGAGCCCAATTGCAGATTTCGGATTTTTACAGCTTCGAATCGGCTGAGCTATAGTAAGGTGATTTTCTTCGAATCGAACTTTCTTCGAAATGTATGGTATAGCAATTACAGGTCTCGTGACCTATCATTTAAGGTATCAAGAACCGCAATCGGAGCACAATTGCAGATTTCGGATTTTTACAACTCTGAATCGGCTGAGCTATAGTAAGGTAATTTTCTTCGAATCGAACTTTCTTCGAAATGTATGGTATAGCAATTACAGGTCTCGTGACCTATCATTTAAGGTATCAAGAACCGCAATCGGAGCACAATTGCAGATTTCGGATTTTTACAACTCTGAATCGGCTGAGCTATAGTAAGGTGATTTTCTTCGAATCGAACTTTCTTCGAAATGTATGGTATAGCAATTACAGGTCTCGTGACCTATCATTTAAGGTATCAAGAACCGCAATCGGAGCACAATTGCAGATTTCGGATTTTTACAACTCTGAATCGGCTGAGCTATAGTAAGGTGATTTTCTTCGAATCGAACTTTCTTCGAAATGTATGGTATAGCAATTACAGGTCTCGTGACCTATCATTTAAGGTATCAAGAACCGCAATCGGAGCACAATTGCAGATTTCGGATTTTTACAGCTCTGAATCGGCTGAGCTATAGTAAGGTGATTTTCTTCGAATCGATTTTTCTGTGAAATGTATGGAAATAATCAACCAATTTTAATGCGGTTTGGCATAACAATTACAAGTCCCGAGACCTATCATTTGAGGTATCAAGAACCGCAATCGGAGCCCAATTGCAGATTTCGGATTTTTACAGCTCCGAATCGGCTGAGCTATAGTAAGGTGATTTTCTTCGAATCGAACTTTCTTCGAAATGTATGGTATAGCAATTACAGGTCTCGTGACCTATCATTTAAGGTATCAAGAACCGCAATCAGAGCACAATTGCAGATTTCGGATTTTTACAGCTCTGAATCGGCTGAGCTATAGTAAGGTGATTTTCTTCGAATCGAACTTTCTTCGAAATGTATGGTATAGCAATTACAGGTCTCGTGACCTATCATTTAAGGTATCAAGAACCGCAATCGGAGCACAATTGCAGATTTCGGATTTTTACAGCTCTGAATCGGCTGAGCTATAGTAAGGTGATTTTCTTCGAATCGATTTTTCTGTGAAATGTATGGAAATAATCAACCAATTTTAATGCGGTTTGGCATAACAATTACAAGTCCCGAGACCTATCATTTGAGGTATCAAGAACCGCAATCGGAGCACAATTGCAGATTTCGGATTTTTACAGCTCTGAATCGGCTGAGCTATAGTAAGGTGATTTTCTTCGAATCGATTTTTCTGTGAAATGTATGGAAATAATCAACCAATTTTAATGCGGTTTGGCATAACAATTACAAGTCCCGAGACCTATCATTTGAGGTATCAAGAACCGCAATCGGAGCACAATTGCAGATTTCGGATTTTTACAGCTCCGAATCGGCTGAGCTATAGTAAGGTGATTTTCTTCGAATCGAACTTTCTACGAAATGTATGGTATAGCAATTACAGGTCTCGAGACCTATCATTTAAGGTATCAAGAACCGCAATCGGAGCACAATTGCAGATTTCGGATTTTTACAGCTCTGAATCGGCTGAGCTATAGTAAGGTGATTTTCTTCGAATCGAACTTTCTTCGAAATGTATGGTATAGCAATTACAGGTCTCGTGACCTATCATTTAGGGTATCAAGAACCGCAATCGGAGCACAATTGCAGATTTCGGATTTTTACAGCTCTGAATCGGTTGAGCTATAGTAAGGTAATTTTCTTCGAATCGAACTTTCTTCGAAATGTATGGTATAGCAATTACAGGTCTCGTGACCTATCATTTAAGGTATCAAGAACCGCAATCGGAGCACAATTGCAGATTTCGGATTTTTACAACTCTGAATCGGCTGAGCTATAGTAAGGTGATTTTCTTCGAATCGAACTTTCTTCGAAATGTATGGTATAGCAATTACAGGTCTCGAGACCTATCATTTAAGGTATCAAGAACCGCAATCGGAGCACAATTGCAGATTTCGGATTTTTACAGCTCTGAATCGGCTGAGCTATAGTAAGGTGATTTTCTTCGAATCGAACTTTCTTCGAAATGTATGGTATAGCAATTACAGGTCTCGTGACCTATCATTTAGGGTATCAAGAACCGCAATCGGAGCACAATTGCAGATTTCGGATTTTTACAGCTCTGAATCGGTTGAGCTATAGTAAGGTAATTTTCTTCGAATCGAACTTTCTTCGAAATGTATGGTATAGCAATTACAGGTCTCGTGACCTATCATTTAAGGTATCAAGAACCGCAATCGGAGCACAATTGCAGATTTCGGATTTTTACAACTCTGAATCGGCTGAGCTATAGTAAGGTGATTTTCTTCGAATCGAACTTTCTTCGAAATGTATGGTATAGCAATTACAGGTCTCGTGACCTATCATTTAAGGTATCAAGAACCGCAATCGGAGCACAATTGCAGATTTCGGATTTTTACAGCTCTGAATCGGCTGAGCTATAGTAAGGTAATTTTCTTCGAATCGAACTTTCTTCGAAATGTATGGTATAGCAATTACAGGTCTCGTGACCTATCATTTAAGGTATCAAGAACCGCAATCGGAGCACAATTGCAGATTTCGGATTTTTACAACTCTGAACAGGCTGAGCTATAGTAAGGTGATTTTCTTCGAATCGAACTTTCTTCGAAATGTATGGTATAGCAATTACAGGTCTCGTGACCTATCATTTAAGGTATCAAGAACCGCAATCGGAGCACAATTGCAGATTTCGGATTTTTACAGCTCTGAATCGGCTGAGCTATAGTAAGGTGATTTTCTTCGAATCGATTTTTCTGTGAAATGTATGGAAATAATCAACCAATTTTAATGCGGTTTGGCATAACAATTACAAGTCCCGAGACCTATCATTTGAGGTATCAAGAACCGCAATCGGAGCCCAATTGCAGATTTCGGATTTTTACAGCTCCGAATCGGCTGAGCTATAGTAAGGTGATTTTCTTCGAATCGAACTTTCTTCGAAATGTATGGTATAGCAATTACAGGTCTCGTGACCTATCATTTAAGGTATCAAGAACCGCAATCGGAGCACAATTGCAGATTTCGGATTTTTACAACTCTGAATCGGCTGAGCTATAGTAAGGTGATTTTCTTCGAATCGAACTTTCTTCGAAATGTATGGTATAGCAATTACAGGTCTCGTGACCTATCATTTAAGGTATCAAGAACCGCAATCGGAGCACAATTGCAGATTTCGGATTTTTACAGCTCTGAATCGGCTGAGCTATAGTAAGGTGATTTTCTTCGAATCGATTTTTCTGTGAAATGTATGGAAATAATCAACCAATTTTAATGCGGTTTAGCATAACAATTACAAGTCCCGAGACCTATCATTTGAGGTATCAAGAACCGCAATCGGAGCCCAATTGCAGATTTCGGATTTTTACAGCTCCGAATCGGCTGAGCTATAGTAAGGTGATTTTCTTCGAATCGAACTTTCTTCGAAATGTATGGTATAGCAATTACAGGTCTCGTGACCTATCATTTAAGGTATCAAGAACCGCAATCGGAGCACAATTGCAGATTTCGGATTTTTACAACTCTGAATCGGCTGAGCTATAGTAAGGTGATTTTCTTCGAATCGAACTTTCTTCGAAATGTATGGTATAGCAATTACAGGTCTCGTGACCTATCATTTAAGGTATCAAGAACCGCAATCGGAGCACAATTGCAGATTTCGGATTTTTACAGCTCTGAATCGGCTGAGCTATAGTAAGGTAATTTTCTTCGAATCGAACTTTCTTCGAAATGTATGGTATAGCAATTACAGGTCTCGTGACCTATCATTTAAGGTATCAAGAACCGCAATCGGAGCACAATTGCAGATTTCGGATTTTTACAACTCTGAATCGGCTGAGCTATAGTAAGGTGATTTTCTTCGAATCGAACTTTCTTCGAAATGTATGGTATAGCAATTACAGGTCTCGTGACCTATCATTTAAGGTATCAAGAACCGCAATCGGAGCACAATTGCAGATTTCGGATTTTTACAGCTCTGAATCGGCTGAGCTATAGTAAGGTGATTTTCTTCGAATCGATTTTTCTGTGAAATGTATGGAAATAATCAACCAATTTTAATGCGGTTTGGCATAACAATTACAAGTCCCGAGACCTATCATTTGAGGTATCAAGAACCGCAATCGGAGCCCAATTGCAGATTTCGGATTTTTACAGCTCCGAATCGGCTGAGCTATAGTAAGGTGATTTTCTTCGAATCGAACTTTCTTCGAAATGTATGGTATAGCAATTACAGGTCTCGTGACCTATCATTTAAGGTATCAAGAACCGCAATCGGAGCACAATTGCAGATTTCGGATTTTTACAACTCTGAATCGGCTGAGCTATAGTAAGGTGATTTTCTTCGAATCGAACTTTCTTCGAAATGTATGGTATAGCAATTACAGGTCTCGTGACCTATCATTTAAGGTATCAAGAACCGCAATCGGAGCACAATTGCAGATTTCGGATTTTTACAGCTCTGAATCGGCTGAGCTATAGTAAGGTGATTTTCTTCGAATCGATTTTTCTGTGAAATGTATGGAAATAATCAACCAATTTTAATGCGGTTTAGCATAACAATTACAAGTCCCGAGACCTATCATTTAAGGTATCAAGAACCGCAATCGGAGCCCAATTGCAGATTTCGGATTTTTACAGCTCCGAATCGGCTGAGCTATAGTAAGGTGATTTTCTTCGAATCGAACTTTCTTCGAAATGTATGGTATAGCAATTACAGGTCTCGTGACCTATCATTTAAGGTATCAAGAACCGCAATCGGAGCACAATTGCAGATTTCGGATTTTTACAACTCTGAATCGGCTGAGCTATAGTAAGGTGATTTTCTTCGAATCGAACTTTCTTCGAAATGTATGGTATAGCAATTACAGGTCTCGTGACCTATCATTTAAGGTATCAAGAACCGCAATCGGAGCACAATTGCAGATTTCGGATTTTTACAGCTCTGAATCGGCTGAGCTATAGTAAGGTAATTTTCTTCGAATCGAACTTTCTTCGAAATGTATGGTATAGCAATTACAGGTCTCGTGACCTATCATTTAAGGTATCAAGAACCGCAATCGGAGCACAATTGCAGATTTCGGATTTTTACAACTCTGAATCGGCTGAGCTATAGTAAGGTGATTTTCTTCGAATCGAACTTTCTTCGAAATGTATGGTATAGCAATTACAGGTCTCGTGACCTATCATTTAAGGTATCAAGAACCGCAATCGGAGCACAATTGCAGATTTCGGATTTTTACAGCTCTGAATCGGCTGAGCTATAGTAAGGTGATTTTCTTCGAATCGATTTTTCTGTGAAATGTATGGAAATAATCAACCAATTTTAATGCGGTTTAGCATAACAATTACAAGTCCCGAGACCTATCATTTGAGGTATCAAGAACCGCAATCGGAGCCCAATTGCAGATTTCGGATTTTTACAGCTCCGAATCGGCTGAGCTATAGTAAGGTGATTTTCTTCGAATCGAACTTTCTTCGAAATGTATGGTATAGCAATTACAGGTCTCGTGACCTATCATTTAAGGTATCAAGAACCGCAATCGGAGCACAATTGCAGATTTCGGATTTTTACAACTCTGAATCGGCTGAGCTATAGTAAGGTGATTTTCTTCGAATCGAACTTTCTTCGAAATGTATGGTATAGCAATTACAGGTCTCGTGACCTATCATTTAAGGTATCAAGAACCGCAATCGGAGCACAATTGCAGATTTCGGATTTTTACAGCTCTGAATCGGCTGAGCTATAGTAAGGTAATTTTCTTCGAATCGAACTTTCTTCGAAATGTATGGTATAGCAATTACAGGTCTCGTGACCTATCATTTAAGGTATCAAGAACCGCAATCGGAGCACAATTGCAGATTTCGGATTTTTACAACTCTGAATCGGCTGAGCTATAGTAAGGTGATTTTCTTCGAATCGAACTTTCTTCGAAATGTATGGTATAGCAATTACAGGTCTCGTGACCTATCATTTAAGGTATCAAGAACCGCAATCGGAGCACAATTGCAGATTTCGGATTTTTACAGCTCTGAATCGGCTGAGCTATAGTAAGGTGATTTTCTTCGAATCGATTTTTCTGTGAAATGTATGGAAATAATCAACCAATTTTAATGCGGTTTGGCATAACAATTACAAGTCCCGAGACCTATCATTTGAGGTATCAAGAACCGCAATCGGAGCCCAATTGCAGATTTCGGATTTTTACAGCTCCGAATCGGCTGAGCTATAGTAAGGTGATTTTCTTCGAATCGAACTTTCTTCGAAATGTATGGTATAGCAATTACAGGTCTCGTGACCTATCATTTAAGGTATCAAGAACCGCAATCGGAGCACAATTGCAGATTTCGGATTTTTACAACTCTGAATCGGCTGAGCTATAGTAAGGTGATTTTCTTCGAATCGAACTTTCTTCGAAATGTATGGTATAGCAATTACAGGTCTCGTGACCTATCATTTAAGGTATCAAGAACCGCAATCGGAGCACAATTGCAGATTTCGGATTTTTACAGCTCTGAATCGGCTGAGCTATAGTAAGGTGATTTTCTTCGAATCGATTTTTCTGTGAAATGTATGGAAATAATCAACCAATTTTAATGCGGTTTAGCATAACAATTACAAGTCCCGAGACCTATCATTTGAGGTATCAAGAACCGCAATCGGAGCCCAATTGCAGATTTCGGATTTTTACAGCTCCGAATCGGCTGAGCTATAGTAAGGTGATTTTCTTCGAATCGAACTTTCTTCGAAATGTATGGTATAGCAATTACAGGTCTCGTGACCTATCATTTAAGGTATCAAGAACCGCAATCGGAGCACAATTGCAGATTTCGGATTTTTACAACTCTGAATCGGCTGAGCCGTAAGGTGATTTTCTTCGAATCGAACTTTCTTCGAAATGTATGGTATAGCAATTACAGGTCTCGTGACCTATCATTTAAGGTATCAAGAACCGCAATCGGAGCACAATTGCAGATTTCGGATTTTTACAGCTCTGAATCGGCTGAGCTATAGTAAGGTAATTTTCTTCGAATCGAACTTTCTTCGAAATGTATGGTATAGCAATTACAGGTCTCGTGACCTATCATTTAAGGTATCAAGAACCGCAATCGGAGCACAATTGCAGATTTCGGATTTTTACAACTCTGAATCGGCTGAGCTATAGTAAGGTGATTTTCTTCGAATCGAACTTTCTTCGAAATGTATGGTATAGCAATTACAGGTCTCGTGACCTATCATTTAAGGTATCAAGAACCGCAATCGGAGCACAATTGCAGATTTCGGATTTTTACAGCTCTGAATCGGCTGAGCTATAGTAAGGTGATTTTCTTCGAATCGATTTTTCTGTGAAATGTATGGAAATAATCAACCAATTTTAATGCGGTTTAGCATAACAATTACAAGTCCCGAGACCTATCATTTGAGGTATCAAGAACCGCAATCGGAGCCCAATTGCAGATTTCGGATTTTTACAGCTCCGAATCGGCTGTGCTATAGTAAGGTGATTTTCTTCGAATCGAACTTTCTTCGAAATGTATGGTATAGCAATTACAGGTCTCGTGACCTATCATTTAAGGTATCAAGAACCGCAATCGGAGCACAATTGCAGATTTCGGATTTTTACAACTCTGAATCGGCTGAGCTATAGTAAGGTGATTTTCTTCGAATCGAACTTTCTTCGAAATGTATGGTATAGCAATTACAGGTCTCGTGACCTATCATTTAAGGTATCAAGAACCGCAATCGGAGCACAATTGCAGATTTCGGATTTTTACAGCTCTGAATCGGCTGAGCTATAGTAAGGTAATTTTCTTCGAATCGAACTTTCTTCGAAATGTATGGTATAGCAATTACAGGTCTCGTGACCTATCATTTAAGGTATCAAGAACCGCAATCGGAGCACAATTGCAGATTTCGGATTTTTACAACTCTGAATCGGCTGAGCTATAGTAAGGTGATTTTCTTCGAATCGAACTTTCTTCGAAATGTATGGTATAGCAATTACAGGTCTCGTGACCTATCATTTAAGGTATCAAGAACCGCAATCGGAGCACAATTGCAGATTTCGGATTTTTACAGCTCTGAATCGGCTGAGCTATAGTAAGGTGATTTTCTTCGAATCGATTTTTCTGTGAAATGTATGGAAATAATCAACCAATTTTAATGCGGTTTGGCATAACAATTACAAGTCCCGAGACCTATCATTTGAGGTATCAAGAACCGCAATCGGAGCCCAATTGCAGATTTCGGATTTTTACAGCTCCGAATCGGCTGAGCTATAGTAAGGTGATTTTCTTCGAATCGAACTTTCTTCGAAATGTATGGTATAGCAATTACAGGTCTCGTGACCTATCATTTAAGGTATCAAGAACCGCAATCGGAGCACAATTGCAGATTTCGGATTTTTACAACTCTGAATCGGCTGAGCTATAGTAAGGTGATTTTCTTCGAATCGAACTTTCTTCGAAATGTATGGTATAGCAATTACAGGTCTCGTGACCTATCATTTAAGGTATCAAGAACCGCAATCGGAGCACAATTGCAGATTTCGGATTTTTACAGCTCTGAATCGGCTGAGCTATAGTAAGGTGATTTTCTTCGAATCGATTTTTCTGTGAAATGTATGGAAATAATCAACCAATTTTAATGCGGTTTAGCATAACAATTACAAGTCCCGAGACCTATCATTTGAGGTATCAAGAACCGCAATCGGAGCCCAATTGCAGATTTCGGATTTTTACAGCTCCGAATCGGCTGAGCTATAGTAAGGTGATTTTCTTCGAATCGAACTTTCTTCGAAATGTATGGTATAGCAATTACAGGTCTCGTGACCTATCATTTAAGGTATCAAGAACCGCAATCGGAGCACAATTGCAGATTTCGGATTTTTACAACTCTGAATCGGCTGAGCTATAGTAAGGTGATTTTCTTCGAATCGAACTTTCTTCGAAATGTATGGTATAGCAATTACAGGTCTCGTGACCTATCATTTAAGGTATCAAGAACCGCAATCGGAGCACAATTGCAGATTTCGGATTTTTACAGCTCTGAATCGGCTGAGCTATAGTAAGGTAATTTTCTTCGAATCGAACTTTCTTCGAAATGTATGGTATAGCAATTACAGGTCTCGTGACCTATCATTTAAGGTATCAAGAACCGCAATCGGAGCACAATTGCAGATTTCGGATTTTTACAACTCTGAATCGGCTGAGCTATAGTAAGGTGATTTTCTTCGAATCGAACTTTCTTCGAAATGTATGGTATAGCAATTACAGGTCTCGTGACCTATCATTTAAGGTATCAAGAACCGCAATCGGAGCACAATTGCAGATTTCGGATTTTTACAGCTCTGAATCGGCTGAGCTATAGTAAGGTGATTTTCTTCGAATCGAACTTTCTTCGAAATGTATGGTATAGCAATTACAGGTCTCGTGACCTATCATTTAAGGTATCAAGAACCGCAATCAGAGCACAATTGCAGATTTCGGATTTTTACAGCTCTGAATCGGCTGAGCTATAGTAAGGGTTTTTTCTTCGAATCGAACTTTCTTCGAAATGTATGGTATAGCAATTACAGGTCTCGTGACCTATCATTTAAGGTATCAAGAACCGCAATCGGAGCACAATTGCAGATTTCGGATTTTTACAGCTCCGAATCGGCTGAGCTATAGTAAGGTGATTTTCTTCGAATCGAACTTTCTTCGAAATATATGGTATAGCAATTACAGGTCTCGTGACCTATCATTTAAGGTATCAAGAACCGCAATCGGAGCACAATTGCAGATTTCGGATTTTTACAGCTCTGAATCGGCTGAGCTATATAGTAAGGTGATTTTCTTCGAATCGATTTTTCTGTGAAATGTATGGAAATAATCAACCAATTTTAATGCGGTTTGGCATAACAATTACAAGTCCCGAGACCTATCATTTGAGGTATCAAGAACCGCAATCGGAGCCCAATTGCAGATTTCGGATTTTTACAGCTCTGAATCGGCTGAGCTATAGTAAGGGTTTTTTCTTCGAATCGAACTTTCTTCGAAATGTATGGTATAGCAATTACAGGTCTCGTGACCTATCATTTAAGGTATCAAGAACCGCAATCGGAGCACAATTGCAGATTTCGGATTTTTACAGCTCTGAATCGGCTGAGCTATAGTAAGGTAATTTTCTTCGAATCGAACTTTCTTCGAAATGTATGGTATAGCAATTACAGGTCTCGTGACCTATCATTTAAGGTATCAAGAACCGCAATCGGAGCACAATTGCAGATTTCGGATTTTTACAGCTCTGAATCGGCTGAGCTATAGTAAGGTGATTTTCTTCGAATCGATTTTTCTGTGAAATGTATGGAAATAATCAACCAATTTTAATGCGGTTTGGCATAACAATTACAAGTCCCGAGACCTATCATTTGAGGTATCAAGAACCGCAATCGGAGCCCAATTGCAGATTTCGGATTTTTACAGCTCTGAATCGGCTGAGCTATAGTAAGGGTATTTCTTCGAATCGAACTTTCTTCGAAATGTATGGTATAGCAATTACAGGTCTCGTGACCTATCATTTAAGGTATCAAGAACCGCAATCGGAGCACAATTGCAGATTTCGGATTTTTACAGCTCCGAATCGGCTGAGCTATAGTAAGGTGATTTTCTTCGAATCGAACTTTCTTCGAAATATATGGTATAGCAATTACAGGTCTCGTGACCTATCATTTAAGGTATCAAGAACCGCAATCGGAGCACAATTGCAGATTTCGGATTTTTACAGCTCTGAATCGGCTGAGCTATAGTAAGGTGATTTTCTTCGAATCGATTTTTCTGTGAAATGTATGGAAAAAATCAACCAATTTTAATGCGGTTTGGCATAACAATTACAAGTCCCGAGACCTATCATTTGAGGTATCAAGAACCGCAATCGGAGCCCAATTGCAGATTTCGGATTTTTACAGCTCTGAATCGGCTGAGCTATAGTAAGGGTTTTTTCTTCGAATCGAACTTTCTTCGAAATGTATGGTATAGCAATTACAGGTCTCGTGACCTATCATTTAAGGTATCAAGAACCGCAATCGGAGCACAATTGCAGATTTCGGATTTTTACAGCTCTGAATCGGCTGAGCTATAGTAAGGTAATTTTCTTCGAATCGAACTTTCTTCGAAATATATGGTATAGCAATTACAGGTCTCGTGACCTATCATTTAAGGTATCAAGAACCGCAATCGGAGCACAATTGCAGATTTCGGATTTTTACAGCTCTGAATCGGCTGAGCTATAGTAAGGTGATTTTCTTCGAATCGATTTTTCTGTGAAATGTATGGAAATAATCAACCAATTTTAATGCGGTTTGGCATAACAATTACAAGTCCCGAGACCTATCATTTGAGGTATCAAGAACCGCAATCGGAGCCCAATTGCAGATTTCGGATTTTTACAGCTCTGAATCGGCTGAGCTATAGTAAGGTGATTTTCTTCGAATCGATTTTTCTGTGAAATGTATGGAAATAATCAACCAATTTTAATGCGGTTTGGCATAACAATTACAAGTCCCGAGACCTATCATTTGAGGTATCAAGAACCGCAATCGGAGCCCAATTGCAGATTTCGGATTTTTACAGCTCTGAATCGGCTGAGCTATAGTAAGGGTATTTCTTCGAATCGAACTTTCTTCGAAATGTATGGTATAGCAATTACAGGTCTCGTGACCTATCATTTAAGGTATCAAGAACCGCAATCGGAGCACAATTGCAGATTTCGGATTTTTACAGCTCCGAATCGGCTGAGCTATAGTAAGGTGATTTTCTTCGAATCGAACTTTCTTCGAAATATATGGTATAGCAATTACAGGTCTCGTGACCTATCATTTAAGGTATCAAGAACCGCAATCGGAGCACAATTGCAGATTTCGGATTTTTACAGCTCTGAATCGGCTGAGCTATAGTAAGGTGATTTTCTTCGAATCGATTTTTCTGTGAAATGTATGGAAATAATCAACCAATTTTAATGCGGTTTGGCATAACAATTACAAGTCCCGAGACCTATCATTTGAGGTATCAAGAACCGCAATCGGAGCCCAATTGCAGATTTCGGATTTTTACAGCTCTGAATCGGCTGAGCTATAGTAAGGGTTTTTTCTTCGAATCGAACTTTCTTCGAAATGTATGGTATAGCAATTACAGGTCTCGTGACCTATCATTTAAGGTATCAAGAACCGCAATCGGAGCACAATTGCAGATTTCGGATTTTTACAGCTCTGAATCGGCTGAGCTATAGTAAGGTAATTTTCTTCGAATCGAACTTTCTTCGAAATGTATGGTATAGCAATTACAGGTCTCGTGACCTATCATTTAAGGTATCAAGAACCGCAATCGGAGCACAATTGCAGATTTCGGATTTTTACAGCTCTGAATCGGCTGAGCTATAGTAAGGTAATTTTCTTCGAATCGAACTTTCTTCGAAATATATGGTATAGCAATTACAGGTCTCGTGACCTATCATTTAAGGTATCAAGAACCGCAATCGGAGCACAATTGCAGATTTCGGATTTTTACAGCTCTGAATCGGCTGAGCTATAGTAAGGTGATTTTCTTCGAATCGATTTTTCTGTGAAATGTATGGAAATAATCAACCAATTTTAATGCGGTTTGGCATAACAATTACAAGTCCCGAGACCTATCATTTGAGGTATCAAGAACCGCAATCGGAGCCCAATTGCAGATTTCGGATTTTTACAGCTCTGAATCGGCTGAGCTATAGTAAGGGTATTTCTTCGAATCGAACTTTCTTCGAAATGTATGGTATAGCAATTACAGGTCTCGTGACCTATCATTTAAGGTATCAAGAACCGCAATCGGAGCACAATTGCAGATTTCGGATTTTTACAGCTCCGAATCGGCTGAGCTATAGTAAGGTGATTTTCTTCGAATCGAACTTTCTTCGAAATATATGGTATAGCAATTACAGGTCTCGTGACCTATCATTTAAGGTATCAAGAACCGCAATCGGAGCACAATTGCAGATTTCGGATTTTTACAGCTCTGAATCGGCTGAGCTATAGTAAGGTGATTTTCTTCGAATCGATTTTTCTGTGAAATGTATGGAAATAATCAACCAATTTTAATGCGGTTTGGCATAACAATTACAAGTCCCGAGACCTATCATTTGAGGTATCAAGAACCGCAATCGGAGCCCAATTGCAGATTTCGGATTTTTACAGCTCTGAATCGGCTGAGCTATAGTAAGGGTTTTTTCTTCGAATCGAACTTTCTTCGAAATGTATGGTATAGCAATTACAGGTCTCGTGACCTATCATTTAAGGTATCAAGAACCGCAATCGGAGCACAATTGCAGATTTCGGATTTTTACAGCTCTGAATCGGCTGAGCTATAGTAAGGTAATTTTCTTCGAATCGAACTTTCTTCGAAATGTATGGTATAGCAATTACAGGTCTCGTGACCTATCATTTAAGGTATCAAGAACCGCAATCGGAGCACAATTGCAGATTTCGGATTTTTACAGCTCTGAATCGGCTGAGCTATAGTAAGGTAATTTTCTTCGAATCGAACTTTCTTCGAAATATATGGTATAGCAATTACAGGTCTCGTGACCTATCATTTAAGGTATCAAGAACCGCAATCGGAGCACAATTGCAGATTTCGGATTTTTACAGCTCTGAATCGGCTGAGCTATAGTAAGGTGATTTTCTTCGAATCGATTTTTCTGTGAAATGTATGGAAATAATCAACCAATTTTAATGCGGTTTGGCATAACAATTACAAGTCCCGAGACCTATCATTTGAGGTATCAAGAACCGCAATCGGAGCCCAATTGCAGATTTCGGATTTTTACAGCTCTGAATCGGCTGAGCTATAGTAAGGGTATTTCTTCGAATCGAGCTTTCTTCGAAATGTATGGTATAGCAATTACAGGTCTCGTGACCTATCATTTAAGGTATCAAGAACCGCAATCGGAGCACAATTGCAGATTTCGGATTTTTACAGCTCCGAATCGGCTGAGCTATAGTAAGGTGATTTTCTTCGAATCGAACTTTCTTCGAAATATATGGTATAGCAATTACAGGTCTCGTGACCTATCATTTAAGGTATCAAGAACCGCAATCGGAGCACAATTGCAGATTTCGGATTTTTACAGCTCTGAATCGGCTGAGCTATAGTAAGGTGATTTTCTTCGAATCGATTTTTCTGTGAAATGTATGGAAATAATCAACCAATTTTAATGCGGTTTGGCATAACAATTACAAGTCCCGAGACCTATCATTTGAGGTATCAAGAACCGCAATCGGAGCCCAATTGCAGATTTCGGATTTTTACAGCTCTGAATCGGCTGAGCTATAGTAAGGGTTTTTTCTTCGAATCGAACTTTCTTCGAAATGTATGGTATAGCAATTACAGGTCTCGTGACCTATCATTTAAGGTATCAAGAACCGCAATCGGAGCACAATTGCAGATTTCGGATTTTTACAGCTCTGAATCGGCTGAGCTATAGTAAGGTAATTTTCTTCGAATCGAACTTTCTTCGAAATATATGGTATAGCAATTACAGGTCTCGTGACCTATCATTTAAGGTATCAAGAACCGCAATCGGAGCACAATTGCAGATTTCGGATTTTTACAACTCTGAATCGGCTGAGCTATAGTAAGGTGATTTTCTTCGAATCGAACTTTCTTCGAAATGTATGGTATAGCAATTACAGGTCTCGTGACCTATCATTTAAGGTATCAAGAACCGCAATCGGAGCACAATTGCAGATTTCGGATTTTTACAGCTCTGAATCGGCTGAGCTATAGTAAGGTAATTTTCTTCGAATCGAACTTTCTTCGAAATGTATGGTATAGCAATTACAGGTCTCGTGACCTATCATTTAAGGTATCAAGAACCGCAATCGGAGCACAATTGCAGATTTCGGATTTTTACAGCTCTGAATCGGCTGAGCTATAGTAAGGTAATTTTCTTCGAATCGAACTTTCTTCGAAATGTATGGTATAGCAATTACAGGTCTCGTGACCTATCATTTAAGGTATCAAGAACCGCAATCGGAGCACAATTGCAGATTTCGGATTTTTACAGCTCTGAATCGGCTGAGCTATAGTAAGGTAATTTTCTTCGAATCGAACTTTCTTCGAAATGTATGGTATAGCAATTACAGGTCTCGTGACCTATCATTTAAGGTATCAAGAACCGCAATCGGAGCACAATTGCAGATTTCGGATTTTTACAACTCTGAATCGGCTGAGCTATAGTAAGGTGATTTTCTTCGAATCGAACTTTCTTCGAAATGTATGGTATAGCAATTACAGGTCTCGTGACCTATCATTTAAGGTATCAAGAACCGCAATCGGAGCACAATTGCAGATTTCGGATTTTTACAGCTCTGAATCGGCTGAGCTATAGTAAGGTAATTTTCTTCGAATCGAACTTTCTTCGAAATGTATGGTATAGCAATTACAGGTCTCGTGACCTATCATTTAAGGTATCAAGAACCGCAATCGGAGCACAATTGCAGATTTCGGATTTTTACAGCTCTGAATCGGCTGAGCTATAGTAAGGTGATTTTCTTCGAATCGATTTTTCTGTGAAATGTATGGAAATAATCAACCAATTTTAATGCGGTTTGGCATAACAATTACAAGTCCCGAGACCTATCATTTGAGGTATCAAGAACCGCAATCGGAGCCCAATTGCAGATTTCGGATTTTTACAGCTCCGAATCGGCTGAGCTATAGTAAGGTGATTTTCTTCGAATCGAACTTTCTTCGAAATGTATGGTATAGCAATTACAGGTCTCGTGACCTATCATTTAAGGTATCAAGAACCGCAATCAGAGCACAATTGCAGATTTCGGATTTTTACAGCTCTGAATCGGCTGAGCTATAGTAAGGGTTTTTTCTTCGAATCGAACTTTCTTCGAAATGTATGGTATAGCAATTACAGGTCTCGTGACCTATCATTTAAGGTATCAAGAACCGCAATCGGAGCACAATTGCAGATTTCGGATTTTTACAGCTCCGAATCGGCTGAGCTATAGTAAGGTGATTTTCTTCGAATCGAACTTTCTTCGAAATATATGGTATAGCAATTACAGGTCTCGTGACCTATCATTTAAGGTATCAAGAACCGCAATCGGAGCACAATTGCAGATTTCGGATTTTTACAGCTCTGAATCGGCTGAGCTATAGTAAGGTGATTTTCTTCGAATCGATTTTTCTGTGAAATGTATGGAAATAATCAACCAATTTTAATGCGGTTTGGCATAACAATTACAAGTCCCGAGACCTATCATTTAAGGTATCAAGAACCGCAATCGGAGCCCAATTGCAGATTTCGGATTTTTACAGCTCTGAATCGGCTGAGCTATAGTAAGGGTTTTTTCTTCGAATCGAACTTTCTTCGAAATGTATGGTATAGCAATTACAGGTCTCGTGACCTATCATTTAAGGTATCAAGAACCGCAATCGGAGCACAATTGCAGATTTCGGATTTTTGCAGCTCTGAATCGGCTGAGCTATAGTAAGGTAATTTTCTTCGAATCGAACTTTCTTCGAAATGTATGGTATAGCAATTACAGGTCTCGTGACCTATCATTTAAGGTATCAAGAACCGCAATCGGAGCACAATTGCAGATTTCGGATTTTTACAGCTCTGAATCGGCTGAGCTATAGTAAGGTAATTTTCTTCGAATCAAACTTTCTTCGAAATATATGGTATAGCAATTACAGGTCTCGTGACCTATCATTTAAGGTATCAAGAACCGCAATCGGAGCACAATTGCAGATTTCGGATTTTTACAGCTCTGAATCGGCTGAGCTATAGTAAGGTGATTTTCTTCGAATCGATTTTTCTGTGAAATGTATGGAAATTATCAACCAATTTTAATGCGGTTTGGCATAACAATTACAAGTCCCGAGACCTATCATTTGAGGTATCAAGAACCGCAATCGGAGCACAATTGCAGATTTCGGATTTTTACAGCTCTGAATCGGCTGAGCTATAGTAAGGGTATTTCTTCGAATCGAACTTTCTTCGAAATGTATGGTATAACAATACCAAGTCCCGAGACCTATCATTTGAGGTATCAAGAACCGCAATCGGAGCACAATTGCAGATTTCGGATTTTTACAGCTCCGAATCGGCTGAGCTATAGTAAGGTTTTTTCTTCGAATCGAACTTTCTTCGAAATGTATGGTATAGCAATTACAGGTCTCGTGACCTATCATTTAAGGTATCAAGAACCGCAATCGGAGCACAATTGCAGATTTCGGATTTTTACAGCTCTGAATCGGCTGAGCTATAGTAAGGTAATTTTCTTCGAATCGAACTTTCTTCGAAATGTATGGTATAGCAATTACAGGTCTCGTGACCTATCATTTAAGGTATCAAGAACCGCAATCGGAGCACAATTGCAGATTTCGGATTTTTACAGCTCTGAATCGGCTGAGCTATAGTAAGGTAATTTTCTTCGAATCGAACTTTCTTCGAAATGTATGGTATAGCAATTACAGGTCTCGTGACCTATCATTTAAGGTATCAAGAACCGCAATCGGAGCACAATTGCAGATTTCGGATTTTTACAGCTCTGAATCGGCTGAGCTATAGTAAGGGTATTTCTTCGAATCGAACTTTCTTCGAAATGTATGGTATAGCAATTACAGGTCTCGTGACCTATCATTTAAGGTATCAAGAACCGCAATCGGAGCACAATTGCAGATTTCGGATTTTTACAACTCTGAATCGGCTGAGCTATAGTAAGGTGATTTTCTTCGAATCGAACTTTCTTCGAAATGTATGGTATAGCAATTACAGGTCTCGTGACCTATCATTTAAGGTATCAAGAACCGCAATCGGAGCACAATTGCAGATTTCGGATTTTTACAGCTCTGAATCGGCTGAGCTATAGTAAGGTAATTTTCTTCGAATCGAACTTTCTTCGAAATGTATGGTATAGCAATTACAGGTCTCGTGACCTATCATTTAAGGTATCAAGAACCGCAATCGGAGCACAATTGCAGATTTCGGATTTTTACAACTCTGAATCGGCTGAGCTATAGTAAGGTGATTTTCTTCGAATCGAACTTTCTTCGAAATGTATGGTATAGCAATTACAGGTCTCGTGACCTATCATTTAAGGTATCAAGAACCGCAATCGGAGCACAATTGCAGATTTCGGATTTTTACAGCTCTGAATCGGCTGAGCTATAGTAAGGTAATTTTCTTCGAATCGAACTTTCTTCGAAATATATGGTATAGCAATTACAGGTCTCGTGACCTATCATTTAAGGTATCAAGAACCGCAATCGGAGCACAATTGCAGATTTCGGATTTTTACAGCTCTGAATCGGCTGAGCTATAGTAAGGTGATTTTCTTCGAATCGATTTTTCTGTGAAATGTATGGAAATTATCAACCAATTTTAATGCGGTTTGGCATACCTTGTTAAAGTTAGCCGAAAGTTTTCAGCCGAAAGATATAAGATGTCGGTAATGCAGTTAGTGTCTTGGCTATATCAGCCGAAAGTTACCAGCCGAAATATTTCAGCCGAAACATATTTTAAATAAAATGAAAAAATAACAAAACAACCTAGAAACTGGTATTTTCATGAAGTGAATTTACGGCTGAAAAACGGCTCATTTTGGTTTGTCATTGTTTACCATAGGAATTTTACTTAAAATTTCATCAGAAAAGCTAAATATAAAATTAAAAAATTTGTATAAATTCAACCTTTAAAGTGTCATGTCTGGAAAATATTTCAATTAGTGTGCCTTATCAACAGTTATCGCTTGTAAAATTATCAGGGCAAGGCTCATGTGGGGAGCACGGCAAAATTCGTTTGAATGAAAAGCCCATATAAAAATAAAAAATTTGTATAAATTCAACCTTTAAAGTGTCATATCTGGAAAGTATTTCAATTAGTGTGCCATACCAACAATTATCCCTTGAAAAATTATCAGGGCAAGTTTCATGTGGGGAGCTCGGGAAAATTCGTTTGAATGAAAAACCCATATAAAATTAAAAAATTTGTATAAATTCAACCTTTAAAGTGTCATGTCTGGAAAGTATTTCAATTAATGTGCCTACCCAACAATTATTCCTAGAAAAATTATCAGGGCAAGTTTCATGTGGGGAGCTCGGGAAAATTCGTTTGAATTAAAATCCCATATAAAATTTAAAAATTTGTATAAATTCAACCTTTAAAGTGTCATGTCTGGAAAGTATTTCAATTAGTGTGCCTTACCAACAGTTATACCTTGAAAAATTATCAGGGCAAGTTTCATGTGGGGAGCTCGGGAAAATTCGTTTGAATAAAAAGCCCATATAAAATTAAAAAATTTGTATAAATTCAACCTTTAAAGTGTCATGTCTGGAAAGTATTTCAATTATTGCGCCTTACCAACAGTTATACCTTGAAAAATTATCAGGGCAAGTTTCATGTGGGGAGCTCGGGAAAATTCGTTTGAATAAAAAGCCCATATAAAATTAAAAAATTTGTATAAATTCAACCTTTAAAGTGTCATGTCTGGAAAGTATTTCAATTAGTGCGCCTTACCAACAGTTATACCTTGAAAAATTATCAGGGCAAGTTTCATGTGGGGAGCTCGGGAAAATTCGTTTGAATAAAAAGCCCATATAAAATTAAAAAATTTGTATAAATTCAACCTTTAAAGTGTCATGTCTGGAAAGTATTTCAATTAGTGCGCCTTACCAACAGTTATACCTTGAAAAATTATCAGGGCAAGTTTCATGTGGGGAGCTCGGGAAAATTCGTTTGAATAAAAAGCCCATATAAAAATAAAAAATTTGTATAAATTCAAACTTTAAAGTGTCATGTCTGGAAAGTATTTCAATTAGTGTGCCATACCAACAATTATCCCTTGAAAAATTATCAGGGCAAGTTTCATGTGGGAAGCTCGGGAAAATTCGTTTGAATGAAAAACCCATATAAAATTAAAAAATTTTTATAAATTCCACCTTTAAAGTGTCATGTCTGGAAAGTATTTCAATTAATGTGCCTACCCAACAATTATTCCTAGAAAAATTATCAGGGCAAGTTTCATGTGGGGAGCTCGGGAAAATTCGTTTGAATTAAAATCTTATATAAAATTAAGAAATTTGTATAAATTCAACCTTTAAAGTGTCATGTCTGGAAAGTATTTCAATTAGTGTGCCTCACCAACAGTTATCCCTTGAAAAATTATCAGGGCAAGTTTCATGTGGGGAGCTCGGGAAAATTTGTTTGAATGAAAAGCCCATATAAAATTAAAAAATTTGTATAAATTTAACCTTTAAAGTGTCATGTCTGGAAAGTATTTTAATTAATGTGCCTACCCAACAATTATTCCTAGAAAAATTATCAGGGCAAGTTTCATGTGGGGAGCTCGGGAAAATTCGTTTGAATTAAAATCCCATATAAAATTAAGAAATTTGTATAAATTCAACCTTTAAAGTGTCATGTCTGGAAAGTATTTCAATTAGTGCGCCTTACCAACAGTTATACCTTGAAACATTATCAGGGCAAGTTTCATGTGGGGAGCTCGGGAAAATTCGTTTGAATAAAAAGCCCATATAAAATTAAAAAATTTGTATAAATTCAACCTTTAAAGTGTCATGTCTGGAAAGTATTTCAATTAGTGCGCCTTACCAACAATTATCCCTTGAAAAATTATCAGGGCAAGTTTCATGTGGGGAGCTCGGGAAAATTCGTTTGAATGAAAAGCCCATATAAAATTAAAAAATTTGTATAAATTCAACCTTTAAAGTGTCATGTCTGGAAAGTATTTCAATTAGTGTGTCATACCAACAATTATCCCTTGAAAAATTATCAGGGCAAGTTTCATGTGGGGAGCTCGGGAAAATTCGTTTGAATGAAAAGCCCATATAAAATTAAAAAATTTGTATAAATTCAACCTTTAAAGTGTCTATGTCTGGAAAGTATTTCAATTAATGTGCCTACCCAACAATTATTCCTAGAAAAATTATCAGGGCAAGTTTCATGTGGGGAGCTCGGGAAAATTCGTTTGAATTAAAATCCTATATAAAATTATGAAATTTGTATAAATTCAACCTTTAAAGTGTCATGTCTGGAAGGTATTTCAATTAGTGTGCCTTACCAACAATTATCGCTTGAAAAATTATCAGGGCAAGTTTCATGTGGGGAGCTCGGGAAAATTCGTTTGAATGAAAAGCCCATATAAAATTAAAAAATTTGTATAAATTCAACCTTTAAAGTGTCATGTCTGGAAAGTATTTCAATTAGTGTGTCATACCAACAATTATCCCTTGAAAAATTATCAGGGCAAGTTTCATGTGGGGAGCTCGGGAAAATTCGTTTGAATGAAAAGCCCATATAAAATTAAAAAATTTGTATAAATTCAACCTTTAAAGTGTCATGTCTGGAAAGTATTTCAATTAATGTGCCTACCCAACAATTATTCCTAGAAAAATTATCAGGGCAAGTTTCATGTGGTGAGCTCGGGAAAATTCGTTTGAATTAAAATCCCATATAAAATTAAGAAATTTGTATAAATTCAACCTTTAAAGTGTCATGTCTGGAAAGTATTTCAATTAGTGCGCCTTACCAACAGTTATACCTTGAAACATTATCAGGGCAAGTTTCATGTGGGGAGCTCGGGAAAATTCGTTTGAATAAAAAGCCCATATAAAATTAAAAAATTTGTATAAATTCAACCTTTAAAGTGTCATGTCTGGAAAGTATTTCAATTAGTGTGTCATACCAACAATTATCCCTTGAAAAATTATCAGGGCAAGTTTCATGTGGGGAGCTCGGGAAAATTCGTTTGAATGAAAAGCCCATATAAAATTAAAAAATTTGTATAAATTCAACCTTTAAAGTGTCATGTCTGGAAAGTATTTCAATTAATGTGCCTACCCAACAATTATTCCTAGAAAAATTATCAGGGCAAGTTTCATGTGGGGAGCTCGGGAAAATTCGTTTGAATTAAAATCCTATATAAAATTAAGAAATTTGTATAAATTCAACCTTTAAAGTGTCATGTCTGGAAAGTATTTCAATTAGTGTGCCTTACCAACAGTTATACCTTGAAAAATTATCAGGGCAAGTTTCATGTGGGGAGCTCGGGAAAATTCGTTTGAATAAAAAGCCCATATAAAATTAAAAAATTTGTATAAATTCAACCTTTAAAGTGTCATGTCTGGAAAGTATTTCAATTATTGCGCCTTACCAACAATTATCCCTTGAAAAATTATCAGGGCAAGTTTCATGTGGGGAGCTCGGGAAAATTCGTTTGAATGAAAAGCCCATATAAAATTTAAAAATTTGTATAAATCCAACCTTTAAAGTGTCATGTCTGGAAAGTATTTCAATTAGTGTGTCATACCAACAATTATCCCTTGAAAAATTATCAGGGCAAGTTTCATGTGGGAAGCTCGGGAAAATTCGTTTGAATGAAAAACCCATATAAAATTAAAAAATTTTTATAAATTCAACCTTTAAAGTGTCATGTCTGGAAAGTATTTCAATTAATGTGCCTACCCAACAATTATTCCTAGAAAAATTATCAGGGCAAGTTTCATGTGGGGAGCTCGGGAAAATTCGTTTGAATTAAAATCTTATATAAAATTAAGAAATTTGTATAAATTCAACCTTTAAAGTGTCATGTCTGGAAAGTATTTCAATTAGTGTGCCTCACCAACAGTTATCCCTTGAAAAATTATCAGGGCAAGTTTCATGTGGGGAGCTCGGGAAAATTCGTTTGAATGAAAAGCCCATATAAAATTAAAAAATTTGTATAAACTTAACCTTTAAAGTGTCATGTCTGGAAAGTATTTCAATTAATGTGCCTACCCAACAATTATTCCTAGAAAAATTATCAGGGCAAGTTTCATGTGGGGAGCTCGGGAAAATTCGTTTGAATTAAAATCCCATATAAAATTAAGAAATTTGTATAAATTCAACCTTTAAAGTGTCATGTCTGGAAAGTATTTCAATTAGTGCGCCTTACCAACAGTTATACCTTGAAACATTATCAGGGCAAGTTTCATGTGGGGAGCTCGGGAAAATTCGTTTGAATAAAAAGCCCATATAAAATTAAAAAATTTGTATAAATTCAACCTTTAAAGTGTCATGTCTGGAAAGTATTTCAATTAGTGCGCCTTACCAACAATTATTCCTTGAAAAATTATCAGGGCAAGTTTCATGTGGGGAGCTCGGGAAAATTCGTTTGAATGAAAAGCCCATATAAAATTAAAAAATTTGTATAAATTCAACCTTTAAAGTGTCATGTCTGGAAAGTATTTCAATTAGTGTGTCATACCAACAATTATCCCTTGAAAAATTATCAGGGCAAGTTTCATGTGGGGAGCTCGGGAAAATTCGTTTGAATGAAAAGCCCATATAAAATTAAAAAATTTGTATAAATTCAACCTTTAAAGTGTCATGTCTGGAAAGTATTTCAATTAATGTGCCTACCCAACAATTATTCCTAGAAAAATTATCAGGGCAAGTTTCATGTGGGGAGCTCGGGAAAATTCGTTTGAATTAAAATCCTATATAAAATTAAGAAATTTGTATAAATTCAACCTTTAAAGTGTCATGTCTGGAAAGTATTTCAATTAGTGTGCCTTACCAACAGTTATCCCTTGAAAAATTATCAGGGCAAGTTTCATGTGAGGAGCTCGGGAAAATTCGTTTGAATAAAATGCCCATATAAAATTAAAAAATTTGTATAAATTCAACCTTTAAAGTGTCATGTCTGGAAAGTATTTCAATTAGTGTGTCATACCAACAATTATCCCTTGAAAAATTATCAGGGCAAGTTTCATGTGGGGAGCTCGGGAAAATTCGTTTGAATGAAAAGCCCATATAAAATTAAAAAATTTGTATAAATTCAACCTTTAAAGTGTCATGTCTGGAAAGTATTTCAATTAGTGTGCCTCACCAACAGTTATCCCTTGAAAAATTATCAGGGCAAGTTTCATGTGGGGAGCTCGGGAAAATTCGTTTGAATGGAAAGCCCATATAAAATTAAAAAATTTGTATAAATTCAACCTTTAAAGTGTCATGTCTGGAAAGTATTTCAATTAGTGCGCCTTACCAACAATTATCCCTTGAAAAATTATCAGGGCAAGTTTCATGTGGGGAGCTCGGGAAAATTCGTTTGAATGAAAAGCCCATATAAAATTAAAAAATTTGTATAAATTCAACCTTTAAAGTGTCATGTCTGGAAAGTATTTCAATTAGTGTGCCTCACCAACAGTTATCCCTTGAAAAATTATCAGGGCAAGTTTCATGTGGGGAGCTCGGGAAAATTCGTTTGAATGGAAAGCCCATATAAAATTAAAAAATTTGTATAAATTTAACCTTTAAAGTGTCATGTCTGGAAAGTATTTCAATTAATGTGCCTACCCAACAATTATTCCTAGAAAAATTATCAGGGCAAGTTTCATGTGGGGAGCTCGGGAAAATTCGTTTGAATTAAAATCCTATATAAAATTAAGAAATTTGTATAAATTCAACCTTTAAAGTGTCATGTCTGGAAAGTATTTCAATTAGTGTGCCTTACCAACAGTTATACCTTGAAAAATTATCAGGGCAAGTTTCATGTGGGGAGCTCGGGAAAATTCGTTTGAATAAAAAGCCCATATAAAATTAAAAAATTTGTATAAATTCAACCTTTAAAGTGTCATGTCTGGAAAGTATTTCAATTATTGCGCCTTACCAACAATTATCCCTTGAAAAATTATCAGGGCAAGTTTCATGTGGGGAGCTCGGGAAAATTCGTTTGAATGAAAAGCCCATATAAAATTTAAAAATTTGTATAAATTCAACCTTTAAAGTGTCATGTCTGGAAAGTATTTCAATTAGTGTGCCATACCAACAATTATTCCTAGAAAAATTATCAGGGCAAGTTTCATGTGGGGAGCTCGGGAAAATTCGTTTGAATGGAAAGCCCATATAAAATTAAAAAATTTGTATAAATTTAACCTTTAAAGTGTCATGTCTGGAAAGTATTTCAATTAATGTGCCTACCCAACAATTATTCCTAGAAAAATTATCAGGGCAAGTTTCATGTGGGGAGCTCGGGAAAATTCGTTTGAATTAAAATCCTATATAAAATTAAGAAATTTGTATAAATTCAACCTTTAAAGTGTCATGTCTGGAAAGTATTTCAATTAGTGTGCCTTACCAACAGTTATACCTTGAAAAATTATCAGGGCAAGTTTCATGTGGGGAGCTCGGGAAAATTCGTTTGAATAAAAAGCCCATATAAAATTAAAAAATTTGTATAAATTTAACCTTTAAAGTGTCATGTCTGGAAAGTATTTCAATTAATGTGCCTACCCAACAATTATTCCTAGAAAAATTATCAGGGCAAGTTTCATGTGGGGAGCTCGGGAAAATTCGTTTGAATTAAAATCCCATATAAAATTAAGAAATTTGTATAAATTCAACCTTTAAAGTGTCATGTCTGGAAAGTATTTCAATTAGTGCGCCTTACCAACAGTTATACCTTGAAACATTATCAGGGCAAGTTTCATGTGGGGAGCTCGGGAAAATTCGTTTGAATAAAAAGCCCATATAAAATTAAAAAATTTGTATAAATTCAACCTTTAAAGTGTCATGTCTGGAAAGTATTTCAATTAGTGCGCCTTACCAACAATTATCCCTTGAAAAATTATCAGGGCAAGTTTCATGTGGGGAGCTCGGGAAAATTCGTTTGAATGAAAAGCCCATATAAAATTAAAAAATTTGTATAAATTCAACCTTTAAAGTGTCATGTCTGGAAAGTATTTCAATTAGTGTGTCATACCAACAATTATCCCTTGAAAAATTATCAGGGCAAGTTTCATGTGGGGAGCTCGGGAAAATTCGTTTGAATGAAAAGCCCATATAAAATTAAAAAATTTGTATAAATTCAACCTTTAAAGTGTCTATGTCTGGAAAGTATTTCAATTAATGTGCCTACCCAACAATTATTCCTAGAAAAATTATCAGGGCAAGTTTCATGTGGGGAGCTCGGGAAAATTCGTTTGAATTAAAATCCTATATAAAATTAAGAAATTTGTATAAATTCAACCTTTAAAGTGTCATGTCTGGAAAGTATTTCAATTAGTGTGCCTTACCAACAATTATCGCTTGAAAAATTATCAGGGCAAGTTTCATGTGGGGAGCTCGGGAAAATTCGTTTGAATGAAAAGCCCATATAAAATTAAAAAATTTGTATAAATTCAACCTTTAAAGTGTCATGTCTGGAAAGTATTTCAATTAGTGTGTCATACCAACAATTATCCCTTGAAAAATTATCAGGGCAAGTTTCATGTGGGGAGCTCGGGAAAATTCGTTTGAATGAAAAGCCCATATAAAATTAAAAAATTTGTATAAATTCAACCTTTAAAGTGTCATGTCTGGAAAGTATTTCAATTAATGTGCCTACCCAACAATTATTCCTAGAAAAATTATCAGGGCAAGTTTCATGTGGGGAGCTCGGGAAAATTCGTTTGAATTAAAATCCCATATAAAATTAAGAAATTTGTATAAATTCAACCTTTAAAGTGTCATGTCTGGAAAGTATTTCAATTAGTGCGCCTTACCAACAATTATCCCTTGAAAAATTATCAGGGCAAGTTTCATGTGGGGAGCTCGGGAAAATTCGTTTGAATGAAAAGCCCATATAAAATTAAAAAATTTGTATAAATTCAACCTTTAAAGTGTCATGTCTGGAAAGTATTTCAATTAGTGTGTCATACCAACAATTATCCCTTGAAAAATTATCAGGGCAAGTTTCATGTGGGGAGCTCGGGAAAATTCGTTTGAATGAAAAGCCCATATAAAATTAAAAAATTTGTATAAATTCAACCTTTAAAGTGTCTATGTCTGGAAAGTATTTCAATTAATGTGCCTACCCAACAATTATTCCTAGAAAAATTATCAGGGCAAGTTTCATGTGGGGAGCTCGGGAAAATTCGTTTGAATTAAAATCCTATATAAAATTAAGAAATTTGTATAAATTCAACCTTTAAAGTGTCATGTCTGGAAAGTATTTCAATTAGTGTGCCTTACCAACAATTATCGCTTGAAAAATTATCAGGGCAAGTTTCATGTGGGGAGCTCGGGAAAATTCGTTTGAATGAAAAGCCCATATAAAATTAAAAAATTTGTATAAATTCAACCTTTAAAGTGTCATGTCTGGAAAGTATTTCAATTAGTGCGCCTTACCAACAGTTATACCTTGAAACATTATCAGGGCAAGTTTCATGTGGGGAGCTCGGGAAAATTCGTTTGAATAAAAAGCCCATATAAAATTAAAAAATTTGTATAAATTCAACCTTTAAAGTGTCATGTCTGGAAAGTATTTCAATTAGTGCGCCTTACCAACAACTATCCCTTGAAAAACTATCAGGGCAAGTTTCATGTGGGGAGCTCGGGAAAATTCGTTTGAATGAAAAGCCCATATAAAATTAAAAAATTTGTATAAATTCAACCTTTAAAGTGTCATGTCTGGAAAGTATTTCAATTAGTGTGTCATACCAACAATTATCCCTTGAAAAATTATCAGGGCAAGTTTCATGTGGGGAGCTCGGGAAAATTCGTTTGAATGAAAAGCCCATATAAAATTAAAAAATTTGTATAAATTCAACCTTTAAAGTGTCATGTCTGGAAAGTATTTCAATTAATGTGCCTACCCAACAATTATTCCTAGAAAAATTATCAGGGCAAGTTTCATGTGGGGAGCTCGGGAAAATTCGTTTGAATTAAAATCCTATATAAAATTAAGAAATTTGTATAAATTCAACCTTTAAAGTGTCATGTCTGGAAAGTATTTCAATTAGTGTGCCTTACCAACAGTTATACCTTGAAAAATTATCAGGGCAAGTTTCATGTGGGGAGCTCGGGAAAATTCGTTTGAATAAAAAGCCCATATAAAATTAAAAAATTTGTATAAATTCAACCTTTAAAGTGTCATGTCTGGAAAGTATTTCAATTATTGCGCCTTACCAACAATTATCCCTTGAAAAATTATCAGGGCAAGTTTCATGTGGGGAGCTCACGAAAATTCGTTTGAATGAAAAGCCCATATAAAATTTAAAAATTTGTATAAATTCAACCTTTAAAGTGTCATGTCTGGAAAGTATTTCAATTAGTGTGTCATACCAACAATTATCACTTGAAAAATTATCAGGGCAAGTTTCATGTGGGAAGCTCGGGAAAATTCGTTTGAATGAAAAACCCATATAAAATTAAAAATTTTTTATAAATTCAACCTTTAAAGTGTCATGTCTGGAAAGTATTTCAATTAATGTGCCTACCCAACAATTATTCCTAGAAAAATTATCAGGGCAAGTTTCATGTGGGGAGCTCGGGAAAATTCGTTTGAATTAAAATCTTATATAAAATTAAGAAATTTGTATAAATTCAACCTTTAAAGTGTCATGTCTGGAAAGTATTTCAATTAGTGTGCCTCACCAACAGTTATCCCTTGAAAAATTATCAGGGCAAGTTTCATGTGGGGAGCTCGGGAAAATTCGTTTGAATGAAAAGCCCATATAAAATTAAAAAATTTGTATAAATTTAACCTTTAAAGTGTCATGTCTGGAAAGTATTTCAATTAATGTGCCTACCCAACAATTATTCCTAGAAAAATTATCAGGGCAAGTTTCATGTGGGGAGCTCGGGAAAATTCGTTTGAATTAAAATCCCATATAAAATTAAGAAATTTGTATAAATTCAACCTTTAAAGTGTCATGTCTGGAAAGTATTTCAATTAGTGCGCCTTACCAACAGTTATACCTTGAAACATTATCAGGGCAAGTTTCATGTGGGGAGCTCGGGAAAATTCGTTTGAATAAAAAGCCCATATAAAATTAAAAAATTTGTATAAATTCAACCTTTAAAGTGTCATGTCTGGAAAGTATTTCAATTAGTGCGCCTTACCAACAATTATCCCTTGAAAAATTATCAGGGCAAGTTTCATGTGGGGAGCTCGGGAAAATTCGTTTGAATGAAAAGCCCATATAAAATTAAAAAATTTGTATAAATTCAACCTTTAAAGTGTCATGTCTGGAAAGTATTTCAATTAGTGTGTCATACCAACAATTATCCCTTGAAAAATTATCAGGGCAAGTTTCATGTGGGGAGCTCGGGAAAATTCGTTTGAATGAAAAGCCCATATAAAATTAAAAAATTTGTATAAATTCAACCTTTAAAGTGTCATGTCTGGAAAGTATTTCAATTAATGTGCCTACCCAACAATTATTCCTAGAAAAATTATCAGGGCAAGTTTCATGTGGGGGGCTCGGGAAAATTCGTTTGAATTAAAATCCTATATAAAATTAAGAAATTTGTATAAATTCAACCTTTAAAGTGTCATGTCTGGAAAGTATTTCAATTAGTGTGCCTTACCAACAGTTATCCCTTGAAAAATTATCAGGGCAAGTTTCATGTGAGGAGCTCGGGAAAATTCGTTTGAATAAAATGCCCATATAAAATTAAAAAATTTGTATAAATTCAACCTTTAAAGTGTCATGTCTGGAAAGTATTTCAATTAGTGCGCCTTACCAACAATTATCCCTTGAAAAATTATCAGGGCAAGTTTCATGTGGGGAGCTCGGGAAAATTCGTTTGAATGAAAAGCCCATATAAAATTAAAAAATTTGTATAAATTCAACCTTTAAAGTGTCATATCTGGAAAGTATTTCAATTAGTGTGCCTCACCAACAGTTATCCCTTGAAAAATTATCAGGGCAAGTTTCATGTGGGGAGCTCGGGAAAATTCGTTTGAATGGAAAGCCCATATAAAATTAAAAAATTTGTATAAATTTAACCTTTAAAGTGTCATGTCTGGAAAGTATTTCAATTAATGTGCCTACCCAACAATTATTCCTAGAAAAATTATCAGGGCAAGTTTCATGTGGGGAGCTCGGGAAAATTCGTTTGAATTAAAATCCCATATAAAATTAAGAAATTTGTATAAATTCAACCTTTAAAGTGTCATGTCTGGAAAGTATTTCAATTAGTGCGCCTTACCAACAGTTATACCTTGAAACATTATCAGGGCCAGTTTCATGTGGGGAGCTCGGGAAAATTTGTTTGAATAAAAAGCCCATATAAAATTAAAAAATTTGTATAAATTCAACCGTTAAAGTGTCATGACTGGAAAGTATTTCAATTAGTGCGCCTTACCAACAATTATCCCTTGAAAAATTATCAGGGCAAGTTTCATGTGGGGAGCTCGGGAAAATTCGTTTGAATGAAAAGCCCATATAAAATTAAAAAATTTGTATAAATTCAACCTTTAAAGTGTCATGTCTGGAAAGTATTTCAATTAGTGTGTCATACCAACAATTATCCCTTGAAAAATTATCAGGGCAAGTTTCATGTGGGGAGCTCGGGAAAATTCGTTTGAATGAAAAGCCCATATAAAATTAAAAAATTTGTATAAATTCAACCTTTAAAGTGTCATGTCTGGAAAGTATTTCAATTAATGTGCCTACCCAACAATTATTCCTAGAAAAATTATCAGGGCAAGTTTCATGTGGGGAGCTCGGGAAAATTCGTTTGAATTAAAATCCTATATAAAATTAAGAAATTTGTATAAATTCAACCTTTAAAGTGTCATGTCTGGAAAGTATTTCAATTAGTGTGCCTTACCAACAATTATCGCTTGAAAAATTATCAGGGCAAGTTTCATGTGGGGAGCTCGGGAAAATTCGTTTGAATTAAAATCTTATATAAAATTAAGAAATTTGTATAAATTCAACCTTTAAAGTGTCATGTCTGGAAAGTATTTCAATTAGTGTGTCATACCAACAATTATCCCTTGAAAAATTATCAGGGCAAGTTTCATGTGGGGAGCTCGGGAAAATTCGTTTGAATGAAAAGCCCATATAAAATTAAAAAATTTGTATAAATTCAACCTTTAAAGTGTCATGTCTGGAAAGTATTTCAATTAATGTGCCTACCCAACAATTATTCCTAGAAAAATTATCAGGGCAAGTTTCATGTGGGGAGCTCGGGAAAATTCGTTTGAATTAAAATCCTATATAAAATTAAGAAATTTGTATAAATTCAACCTTTAAAGTGTCATGTCTGGAAAGTATTTCAATTAGTGTGCCTTACCAACAGTTATCCCTTGAAAAATTATCAGGGCAAGTTTCATGTGAGGAGCTCGGGAAAATTCGTTTGAATAAAATGCCCATATAAAATTAAAAAATTTGTATAAATTCAACCTTTAAAGTGTCATGTCTGGAAAGTATTTCAATTAGTGCGCCTTACCAACAATTATCCCTTGAAAAATTATCAGGGCAAGTTTCATGTGGGGAGCTCGGGAAAATTCGTTTGAATGAAAAGCCCATATAAAATTAAAAAATTTGTATAAATTCAACCTTTAAAGTGTCATATCTGGAAAGTATTTCAATTAGTGTGCCTCACCAACAGTTATCCCTTGAAAAATTATCAGGGCAAGTTTCATGTGGGGAGCTCGGGAAAATTCGTTTGAATGGAAAGCCCATATAAAATTAAAAAATTTGTATAAATTTAACCTTTAAAGTGTCATGTCTGGAAAGTATTTCAATTAATGTGCCTACCCAACAATTATTCCTAGAAAAATTATCAGGGCAAGTTTCATGTGGGGAGCTCGGGAAAATTCGTTTGAATTAAAATCCCATATAAAATTAAGAAATTTGTATAAATTCAACCTTTAAAGTGTCATGTCTGGAAAGTATTTCAATTAGTGCGCCTTACCAACAGTTATACCTTGAAACATTATCAGGGCCAGTTTCATGTGGGGAGCTCGGGAAAATTCGTTTGAATAAAAAGCCCATATAAAATTAAAAAATTTGTATAAATTCAACCTTTAAAGTGTCATGTCTGGAAAGTATTTCAATTAGTGCGCCTTACCAACAATTATCCCTTGAAAAATTATCAGGGCAAGTTTCATGTGGGGAGCTCGGGAAAATTCGTTTGAATGAAAAGCCCATATAAAATTAAAAAATTTGTATAAATTCAACCTTTAAAGTGTCATGTCTGGAAAGTATTTCAATTAGTGTGTCATACCAACAATTATCCCTTGAAAAATTATCAGGGCAAGTTTCATGTGGGGAGCTCGGGAAAATTCGTTTGAATGAAAAGCCCATATAAAATTAAAAAATTTGTATAAATTCAACCTTTAAAGTGTCATGTCTGGAAAGTATTTCAATTAATGTGCCTACCCAACAATTATTCCTAGAAAAATTATCAGGGCAAGTTTCATGTGGGGAGCTCGGGAAAATTCGTTTGAATTAAAATCCTATATAAAATTAAGAAATTTGTATAAATTCAACCTTTAAAGTGTCATGTCTGGAAAGTATTTCAATTAGTGTGCCTTACCAACAATTATCGCTTGAAAAATTATCAGGGCAAGTTTCATGTGGGGAGCTCGGGAAAATTCGTTTGAATTAAAATCTTATATAAAATTAAGAAATTTGTATAAATTCAACCTTTAAAGTGTCATGTCTGGAAAGTATTTCAATTAGTGTGTCATACCAACAATTATCCCTTGAAAAATTATCAGGGCAAGTTTCATGTGGGGAGCTCGGGAAAATTCGTTTGAATGAAAAGCCCATATAAAATTAAAAAATTTGTATAAATTCAACCTTTAAAGTGTCATGTCTGGAAAGTATTTCAATTAATGTGCCTACCCAACAATTATTCCTAGAAAAATTATCAGGGCAAGTTTCATGTGGGGAGCTCGGGAAAATTCGTTTGAATTAAAATCCCATATAAAATTAAGAAATTTGTATAAATTCAACCTTTAAAGTGTCATGTCTGGAAAGTATTTCAATTAGTGCGCCTTACCAACAGTTATACCTTGAAACATTATCAGGGCAAGTTTCATGTGGGGAGCTCGGGAAAATTCGTTTGAATAAAAAGCCCATATAAAATTAAAAAATTTGTATAAATTCAACCTTTAAAGTGTCATGTCTGGAAAGTATTTCAATTAGTGCGCCTACCCAACAATTATTCCTAGAAAAATTATCAGGGCAAGTTTCATGTGGGGAGCTCGGGAAAATTCGTTTGAATGAAAAGCCCATATAAAATTAAAAAATTTGTATAAATTCAACCTTTAAAGTGTCATGTCTGGAAAGTATTTCAATTAATGTGCCTACCCAACAATTATTCCTAGAAAAATTATCAGGGCAAGTTTCATGTGGGGAGCTCGGGAAAATTCGTTTGAATTAAAATCCCATATAAAATTAAGAAATTTGTATAAATTCAACCTTTAAAGTGTCATGTCTGGAAAGTATTTCAATTAGTGCGCCTTACCAACAGTTATACCTTGAAACATTATCAGGGCAAGTTTCATGTGGGGAGCTCGGGAAAATTCGTTTGAATAAAAAGACCATATAACATTAAAAAATTTGTATAAATTCAACCTTTAAAGTGTCATGTCTGGAAAGTATTTCAATTAATGTGCCTACCCAACAGTTATTCCTAGAAAAATTATCAGGGCAAGTTTCATGTGGGGAGCTCGGGAAAATTCGTTTGAATTAAAATCCCATATAAAATTAAGAAATTTGTATAAATTCAACCTTTAAAGTGTCATGTCTGGAAAGTATTTCAATTAGTGCGCCTTACCAACAGTTATACCTTGAAACATTATCAGGGCAAGTTTCATGTGGGGAGCTCGGGAAAATTCGTTTGAATAAAAAGCCCATATAAAATTAAAAAATTTGTATAAATTCAACCTTTAAAGTGTCATGTCTGGAAAGTATTTCAATTAGTGCGCCTACCTAACAATTATTCCTAGAAAAATTAACAGGGCAAGTTTCATGTGGGGAGCTCGGGAAAATTCGTTTGAATGAAAAGCCCATATAAAATTAAAAAATTTGTATAAATTCAACCTTTAAAGTGTCATGTCTGGAAAGTATTTCAATTAATGTGCCTACCCAACAATTATTCCTAGAAAAATTATCAGGGCAAGTTTCATGTGGGGAGCTCGGGAAAATTCGTTTGAATTAAAATCCCATATAAAATTAAGAAATTTGTATAAATTCAACCTTTAAAGTGTCATGTCTGGAAAGTATTTCAATTAGTGCGCCTTACCAACAGTTATACCTTGAAACATTATCAGGGCAAGTTTCATGTGGGGAGCTCGGGAAAATTCGTTTGAATAAAAAGCCCATATAAAATTAAAAAATTTGTATAAATTCAACCTTTAAAGTGTCATGTCTGGAAAGTATTTCAATTAGTGTGTCATACCAACAATTATCCCTTGAAAAATTATCAGGGCAAGTTTCATGTGGGGAGCTCGGGAAAATTCGTTTGAATGAAAAGCCCATATAAAATTAAAAAATTTGTATAAATCCAACCTTTAAAGTGTCATGTCTGGAAAGTATTTCAATTAATGTGCCTACCCAACAATTATTCCTAGAAAAATTATCAGGGCAAGTTTCATGTGGGGAGCTCGGGAGAATTCGTTTGAATTAAAATCCCATATAAAATTAAAAAATTTTTATAAATTCAACCTTTAAAGTGTCATGTCTGGAAAGTATTTCAATTAGTGTGCCTCACCAACAGTTATCCCTTGAAAAATTATCAGGGCAAGTTTCATGTGGGGAGCTCGGGAAAATTCGTTTGAATGAAAAGCCCATATAAAATTAAAAAATTTGTATAAATTCAACCTTTAAAGTGTCATGTCTAGAAAGTATTTCAGTTAGTGTGCCTTACCAACAGTTATCCCTTGAAAAATTATCAGGGCAAGTTTCATGTGAGGAGCTCGGGAAAATTCGTTTGAATAAAATGCCCATATAAAATTAAAAAATTTGTATAAATTCAACCTTTAAAGTGTCATGTCTGGAAAGTATTTCAATTAGTGCGCCTTACCAACAATTATCCCTTGAAAAATTATCAGGGCAAGTTTCATGTGGGGAGCTCGGGAAAATTCGTTTGAATGAAAAGCCCATATAAAATTAAAAAATTTGTATAAATTCAACCTTTAAAGTGTCATGTCTGGAAAGTATTTCAATTAGTGTGCCTCACCAACAGTTATCCCTTGAAAAATTATCAGGGCAAGTTTCATGTGGGGAGCTCGGGAAAATTCGTTTGAATGAAAAGCCCATATAAAATTAAAAAATTTGTATAAATTCAACCTTTAAGGTGTCATGTCTAGAAAGTATTTCAGTTAGTGTGCCTTACCAACAGTTATCCCTTGAAAAATTATCAGGGCAAGTTTCATGTGAGGAGCTCGGGAAAATTCGTTTGAATAAAATGCCCATATAAAATTAAAAAATTTGTATAAATTCAACCTTTAAAGTGTCATGTCTGGAAAGTATTTCAATTAGTGCGCCTTACCAACAATTATCCCTTGAAAAATTATCAGGGCAAGTTTCATGTGGGAAGCTCGGGAAAATTCGTTTAAATGGAAAGCCCATATAAAATTAAAAAATTTGTATAAATTCAACCTTTAAAGTGTCATATTTGGAAAGTATTTCAATTAGTGTGTCATACCAACAATTATCCCTTGAAAAATTATCAGGGCAAGTTTCATGTGGGGAGCTCGGGAAAATTCGTTTGAATGAAAAGCCCATATAAAATTAAAAAATTTGTATAAATCCAACCTTTAAAGTGTCATGTCTGGAAAGTATTTCAATTAATTGTTGGTAAGAAGCACTAATTGAAATACTTTCCGGACATGACACTTTAAAGGTTGAATTTATACAAATTTTTTAATTTTATATTTAGCTTTTCTGATGAAATTTTAAGTATAATTCCTATGGTAAACAGTGACAAACCAAAATGAGCCTTTTTTCAGCTGTAAATTCACTTCATGAAAATACCAGTTTCTAGGTTGTTTTGTTATTTTTTCATTTTATTTAAAATATGTTTCGGCTGAAATATGTCGGTTGGTAACTTTCGGCTGATATAGCTAAGACACTATCTGCATTACCGACATTTTATATCTTTCGGCTGAAAACTTTCGGCTAACTTTAATAGTATGTTTGGCATAACAATTACAAGTCCCGAGACCTATCATTTAAGGTATCAAGAACCGCAATCGGAGCACAATTGCAGATTTCGGATTTTTACAGCTCTGAATCGGCTGAGCTATAGTAAGGTGATTTTCTTCGAATCGAACTTTCTTCGAAATGTATGGTATAGCAATTACAGGTCTCGTGACCTATCATTTAAGGTATCAAGAACCGCAATCAGAGCACAATTGCAGATTTCGGATTTTTACAGCTCTGAATCGGCTGAGCTATAGTAAGGGTTTTTTCTTCGAATCGAACTTTCTTCGAAATGTATGGTATAGCAATTACAGGTCTCGTGACCTATCATTTAAGGTATCAAGAACCGCAATCGGAGCACAATTGCAGATTTCGGATTTTTACAGCTCCGAATCGGCTGAGCTATAGTAAGGTGATTTTCTTCGAATCGAACTTTCTTCGAAATATATGGTATAGCAATTACAGGTCTCGTGACCTATCATTTAAGGTATCAAGAACCGCAATCGGAGCACAATTGCAGATTTCGGATTTTTACAGCTCTGAATCGGCTGAGCTATAGTAAGGTGATTTTCTTCGAATCGATTTTTCTGTGAAATGTATGGAAATAATCAACCAATTTTAATGCGGTTTGGCATAACAATTACAAGTCCCGAGACCTATCATTTGAGGTATCAAGAACCGCAATCGGAGCACAATTGCAGATTTCGGATTTTTACAGCTCTGAATCGGCTGAGCTATAGTAAGGTAATTTTCTTCGAATCGAACTTTCTTCGAAATATATGGTATAGCAATTACAGGTCTCGTGACCTATCATTTAAGGTATCAAGAACCGCAATCGGAGCACAATTGCAGATTTCGGATTTTTACAGCTCTGAATCGGCTGAGCTATAGTAAGGTGATTTTCTTCGAATCGATTTTTCTGTGAAATGTATGGAAATAATCAACCAATTTTAATGCGGTTTGGCATAACAATTACAAGTCCCGAGACCTATCATTTGAGGTATCAAGAACCGCAATCGGAGCCCAATTGCAGATTTCGGATTTTTACAGCTCTGAATCGGCTGAGCTATAGTAAGGGTATTTCTTCGAATCGAACTTTCTTCGAAATGTATGGTATAGCAATTACAGGTCTCGTGACCTATCATTTAAGGTATCAAGAACCGCAATCGGAGCACAATTGCAGATTTCGGATTTTTACAGCTCCGAATCGGCTGAGCTATAGTAAGGTGATTTTCTTCGAATCGAACTTTCTTCGAAATATATGGTATAGCAATTACAGGTCTCGTGACCTATCATTTAAGGTATCAAGAACCGCAATCGGAGCACAATTGCAGATTTCGGATTTTTACAGCTCTGAATCGGCTGAGCTATAGTAAGGTGATTTTCTTCGAATCGATTTTTCTGTGAAATGTATGGAAATAATCAACCAATTTTAATGCGGTTTGGCATAACAATTACAAGTCCCGAGACCTATCATTTGAGGTATCAAGAACCGCAATCGGAGCCCAATTGCAGATTTCGGATTTTTACAGCTCTGAATCGGCTGAGCTATAGTAAGGGTTTTTTCTTCGAATCGAACTTTCTTCGAAATGTATGGTATAGCAATTACAGGTCTCGTGACCTATCATTTAAGGTATCAAGAACCGCAATCGGAGCACAATTGCAGATTTCGGATTTTTACAGCTCTGAATCGGCTGAGCTATAGTAAGGTAATTTTCTTCGAATCGAACTTTCTTCGAAATGTATGGTATAGCAATTACAGGTCTCGTGACCTATCATTTAAGGTATCAAGAACCGCAATCGGAGCACAATTGCAGATTTCGGATTTTTACAGCTCTGAATCGGCTGAGCTATAGTAAGGTAATTTTCTTCGAATCGAACTTTCTTCGAAATGTATGGTATAGCAATTACAGGTCTCGTGACCTATCATTTAAGGTATCAAGAACCGCAATCGGAGCACAATTGCAGATTTCGGATTTTTACAGCTCCGAATCGGCTGAGCTATAGTAAGGTAATTTTCTTCGAATCGAACTTTCTTCGAAATATATGGTATAGCAATTACAGGTCTCGTGACCTATCATTTAAGGTATCAAGAACCGCAATCGGAGCACAATTGCAGATTTCGGATTTTTACAGCTCTGAATCGGCTGAGCTATAGTAAGGTGATTTTCTTCGAATCGATTTTTCTGTGAAATGTATGGAAATAATCAACCAATTTTAATGCGGTTTGGCATAACAATTACAAGTCCCGAGACCTATCATTTGAGGTATCAAGAACCGCAATCGGAGCCCAATTGCAGATTTCGGATTTTTACAGCTCTGAATCGGCTGAGCTATAGTAAGGGTATTTCTTCGAATCGAACTTTCTTCGAAATGTATGGTATAGCAATTACAGGTCTCGTGACCTATCATTTGAGGTATCAAGAACCGCAATCGGAGCCCAATTGCAGATTTCGGATTTTTACAGCTCCGAATCGGCTGAGCTATAGTAAGGTGATTTTCTTCGAATCGAACTTTCTTCGAAATATATGGCATAGCAATTACAGGTCTCGTGACCTATCATTTAAGGTATCAAGAACCGCAATCGGAGCACAATTGCAGATTTCGGATTTTTACAACTCTGAATCGGCTGAGCTATAGTAAGGTGATTTTCTTCGAATCGAACTTTCTTCGAAATGTATGGTATAGCAATTACAGGTCTCGTGACCTATCATTTAAGGTATCAAGAACCGCAATCGGAGCACAATTGCAGATTTCGGATTTTTACAGCTCTGAATCGGCTGAGCTATAGTAAGGTAATTTTCTTCGAATCGAACTTTCTTCGAAATGTATGGTATAGCAATTACAGGTCTCGTGACCTATCATTTAAGGTATCAAGAACCGCAATCGGAGCACAATTGCAGATTTCGGATTTTTACAGCTCTGAATCGGCTGAGCTATAGTAAGGTAATTTTCTTCGAATCGAACTTTCTTCGAAATGTATGGTATAGCAATTACAGGTCTCGTGACCTATCATTTAAGGTATCAAGAACCGCAATCGGAGCACAATTGCAGATTTCGGATTTTTACAGCTCTGAATCGGCTGAGCTATAGTAAGGTAATTTTCTTCGAATCGAACTTTCTTCGAAATGTATGGTATAGCAATTACAGGTCTCGTGACCTATCATTTAAGGTATCAAGAACCGCAATCGGAGCACAATTGCAGATTTCGGATTTTTACAACTCTGAATCGGCTGAGCTATAGTAAGGTGATTTTCTTCGAATCGAACTTTCTTCGAAATGTATGGTATAGCAATTACAGGTCTCGTGACCTATTATTTAAGGTATCAAGAACCGCAATCGGAGCACAATTGCAGATTTCGGATTTTTACAGCTCTGAATCGGCTGAGCTATAGTAAGGTAATTTTCTTCGAATCGAACTTTCTTCGAAATGTATGGTATAGCAATTACAGGTCTCGTGACCTATCATTTAAGGTATCAAGAACCGCAATCGGAGCACAATTGCAGATTTCGGATTTTTACAGCTCTGAATCGGCTGAGCTATAGTAAGGTGATTTTCTTCGAATCGATTTTTCTGTGAAATGTATGGAAATAATCAACCAATTTTAATGCGGTTTGGCATAACAATTACAAGTCCCGAGACCTATCATTTGAGGTATCAAGAACCGCAATCGGAGCCCAATTGCAGATTTCGGATTTTTACAGCTCCGAATCGGCTGAGCTATAGTAAGGTGATTTTCTTCGAATCGAACTTTCTTCGAAATGTATGGTATAGCAATTACAGGTCTCGTGACCTATCATTTAAGGTATCAAGAACCGCAATCAGAGCACAATTGCAGATTTCGGATTTTTACAGCTCCGAATCGGCTGAGCTATAGTAAGGTGATTTTCTTCGAATCGAACTTTCTTCGAAATATATGGTATAGCAATTACAGGTCTCGTGACCTATCATTTAAGGTATCAAGAACCGCAATCGGAGCACAATTGCAGATTTCGGATTTTTACAGCTCTGAATCGGCTGAGCTATAGTAAGGTGATTTTCTTCGAATCGATTTTTCTGTGAAATGTATGGAAATAATCAACCAATTTTAATGCGGTTTGGCATAACAATTACAAGTCCCGAGACCTATCATTTAAGGTATCAAGAACCGCAATCGGAGCCCAATTGCAGATTTCGGATTTTTACAGCTCTGAATCGGCTGAGCTATAGTAAGGGTTTTTTCTTCGAATCGAACTTTCTTCGAAATGTATGGTATAGCAATTACAGGTCTCGTGACCTATCATTTAAGGTATCAAGAACCGCAATCGGAGCACAATTGCAGATTTCGGATTTTTACAGCTCCGAATCGGCTGAGCTATAGTAAGGTGATTTTCTTCGAATCGAACTTTCTTCGAAATATATGGTATAGCAATTACAGGTCTCGTGACCTATCATTTAAGGTATCAAGAACCGCAATCGGAGCACAATTGCAGATTTCGGATTTTTACAGCTCTGAATCGGCTGAGCTATAGTAAGGTGATTTTCTTCGAATCGATTTTTCTGTGAAATGTATGGAAATAATCAACCAATTTTAATGCGGTTTGGCATAACAATTACAAGTCCCGAGACCTATCATTTAAGGTATCAAGAACCGCAATCGGAGCCCAATTGCAGATTTCGGATTTTTACAGCTCTGAATCGGCTGAGCTATAGTAAGGGTTTTTTCTTCGAATCGAACTTTCTTCGAAATGTATGGTATAGCAATTACAGGTCTCGTGACCTATCATTTAAGGTATCAAGAACCGCAATCGGAGCACAATTGCAGATTTCGGATTTTTACAGCTCTGAATCGGCTGAGCTATAGTAAGGTAATTTTCTTCGAATCGAACTTTCTTCGAAATGTATGGTATAGCAATTACAGGTCTCGTGACCTATCATTTAAGGTATCAAGAACCGCAATCGGAGCACAATTGCAGATTTCGGATTTTTACAGCTCTGAATCGGCTGAGCTATAGTAAGGTAATTTTCTTCGAATCAAACTTTCTTCGAAATATATGGTATAGCAATTACAGGTCTCGTGACCTATCATTTAAGGTATCAAGAACCGCAATCGGAGCACAATTGCAGATTTCGGATTTTTACAGCTCTGAATCGGCTGAGCTATAGTAAGGTGATTTTCTTCGAATCGATTTTTCTGTGAAATGTATGGAAATTATCAACCAATTTTAATGCGGTTTGGCATAACAATTACAAGTCCCGAGACCTATCATTTGAGGTATCAAGAACCGCAATCGGAGCACAATTGCAGATTTCGGATTTTTACAGCTCTGAATCGGCTGAGCTATAGTAAGGGTATTTCTTCGAATCGAACTTTCTTCGAAATGTATGGTATAACAATAACAAGTCCCGAGACCTATCATTTGAGGTATCAAGAACCGCAATCGGAGCACAATTGCAGATTTCGGATTTTTACAACTCTGAATCGGCTGAGCTATAGTAAGGTGATTTTCTTCGAATCGAACTTTCTTCGAAATGTATGGTATAGCAATTACAGGTCTCGTGACCTATCATTTAAGGTATCAAGAACCGCAATCGGAGCACAATTGCAGATTTCGGATTTTTACAGCTCTGAATCGGCTGAGCTATAGTAAGGTAATTTTCTTCGAATCGAACTTTCTTCGAAATGTATGGTATAGCAATTACAGGTCTCGTGACCTATCATTTAAGGTATCAAGAACCGCAATCGGAGCACAATTGCAGATTTCGGATTTTTACAACTCTGAATCGGCTGAGCTATAGTAAGGTGATTTTCTTCGAATCGAACTTTCTTCGAAATGTATGGTATAGCAATTACAGGTCTCGTGACCTATCATTTAAGGTATCAAGAACCGCAATCGGAGCACAATTGCAGATTTCGGATTTTTACAGCTCTGAATCGGCTGAGCTATAGTAAGGTAATTTTCTTCGAATCGAACTTTCTTCGAAATGTATGGTATAGCAATTACAGGTCTCGTGACCTATCATTTAAGGTATCAAGAACCGCAATCGGAGCACAATTGCAGATTTCGGATTTTTACAGCTCTGAATCGGCTGAGCTATAGTAAGGTGATTTTCTTCGAATCGATTTTTCTGTGAAATGTATGGAAATAATCAACCAATTTTAATGCGGTTTGGCATAACAATTACAAGTCCCGAGACCTATCATTTGAGGTATCAAGAACCGCAATCGGAGCCCAATTGCAGATTTCGGATTTTTACAGCTCCGAATCGGCTGAGCTATAGTAAGGTGATTTTCTTCGAATCGAACTTTCTTCGAAATGTATGGTATAGCAATTACAGGTCTCGTGACCTATCATTTAAGGTATCAAGAACCGCAATCAGAGCACAATTGCAGATTTCGGATTTTTACAGCTCCGAATCGGCTGAGCTATAGTAAGGTGATTTTCTTCGAATCGAACTTTCTTCGAAATATATGGTATAGCAATTACAGGTCTCGTGACCTATCATTTAAGGTATCAAGAACCGCAATCGGAGCACAATTGCAGATTTCGGATTTTTACAGCTCTGAATCGGCTGAGCTATAGTAAGGTGATTTTCTTCGAATCGATTTTTCTGTGAAATGTATGGAAATAATCAACCAATTTTAATGCGGTTTGGCATAACAATTACAAGTCCCGAGACCTATCATTTAAGGTATCAAGAACCGCAATCGGAGCCCAATTGCAGATTTCGGATTTTTACAGCTCTGAATCGGCTGAGCTATAGTAAGGGTTTTTTCTTCGAATCGAACTTTCTTCGAAATGTATGGTATAGCAATTACAGGTCTCGTGACCTATCATTTAAGGTATCAAGAACCGCAATCGGAGCACAATTGCAGATTTCGGATTTTTACAGCTCCGAATCGGCTGAGCTATAGTAAGGTGATTTTCTTCGAATCGAACTTTCTTCGAAATATATGGTATAGCAATTACAGGTCTCGTGACCTATCATTTAAGGTATCAAGAACCGCAATCGGAGCACAATTGCAGATTTCGGATTTTTACAGCTCTGAATCGGCTGAGCTATAGTAAGGTGATTTTCTTCGAATCGATTTTTCTGTGAAATGTATGGAAATAATCAACCAATTTTAATGCGGTTTGGCATAACAATTACAAGTCCCGAGACCTATCATTTAAGGTATCAAGAACCGCAATCGGAGCCCAATTGCAGATTTCGGATTTTTACAGCTCTGAATCGGCTGAGCTATAGTAAGGGTTTTTTCTTCGAATCGAACTTTCTTCGAAATGTATGGTATAGCAATTACAGGTCTCGTGACCTATCATTTAAGGTATCAAGAACCGCAATCGGAGCACAATTGCAGATTTCGGATTTTTACAGCTCTGAATCGGCTGAGCTATAGTAAGGTAATTTTCTTCGAATCGAACTTTCTTCGAAATGTATGGTATAGCAATTACAGGTCTCGTGACCTATCATTTAAGGTATCAAGAACCGCAATCGGAGCACAATTGCAGATTTCGGATTTTTACAGCTCTGAATCGGCTGAGCTATAGTAAGGTAATTTTCTTCGAATCAAACTTTCTTCGAAATATATGGTATAGCAATTACAGGTCTCGTGACCTATCATTTAAGGTATCAAGAACCGCAATCGGAGCACAATTGCAGATTTCGGATTTTTACAGCTCTGAATCGGCTGAGCTATAGTAAGGTGATTTTCTTCGAATCGATTTTTCTGTGAAATGTATGGAAATTATCAACCAATTTTAATGCGGTTTGGCATAACAATTACAAGTCCCGAGACCTATCATTTGAGGTATCAAGAACCGCAATCGCAGCACAATTGCAGATTTCGGATTTTTACAGCTCTGAATCGGCTGAGCTATAGTAAGGGTATTTCTTCGAATCGAACTTTCTTCGAAATGTATGGTATAACAATAACAAGTCCCGAGACCTATCATTTGAGGTATCAAGAACCGCAATCGGAGCACAATTGCAGATTTCGGATTTTTACAGCTCCGAATCGGCTGAGCTATAGTAAAGGTTTTTTCTTCGAATCGAACTTTCTTCGAAATGTATGGTATAGCAATTACAGGTCTCGTGACCTATCATTTAAGGTATCAAGAACCGCAATCGGAGCACAATTGCAGATTTCGGATTTTTACAGCTCTGAATCGGCTGAGCTATAGTAAGGTAATTTTCTTCGAATCGAACTTTCTTCGAAATGTATGGTATAGCAATTACAGGTCTCGTGACCTATCATTTAAGGTATCAAGAACCGCAATCGGAGCACAATTGCAGATTTCGGATTTTTACAGCTCTGAATCGGCTGAGCTATAGTAAGGTAATTTTCTTCGAATCGAACTTTCTTCGAAATGTATGGTATAGCAATTACAGGTCTCGTGACCTATCATTTAAGGTATCAAGAACCGCAATCGGAGCACAATTGCAGATTTCGGATTTTTACAGCTCTGAATCGGCTGAGCTATAGTAAGGGTATTTCTTCGAATCGAACTTTCTTCGAAATGTATGGTATAGCAATTACAGGTCTCGTGACCTATCATTTAAGGTATCAAGAACCGCAATCGGAGCACAATTGCAGATTTCGGATTTTTACAACTCTGAATCGGCTGAGCTATAGTAAGGTGATTTTCTTCGAATCGAACTTTCTTCGAAATGTATGGTATAGCAATTACAGGTCTCGTGACCTATCATTTAAGGTATCAAGAACCGCAATCGGAGCACAATTGCAGATTTCGGATTTTTACAACTCTGAATCGGCTGAGCTATAGTAAGGTGATTTTCTTCGAATCGAACTTTCTTCGAAATGTATGGTATAGCAATTACAGGTCTCGTGACCTATCATTTAAGGTATCAAGAACCGCAATCGGAGCACAATTGCAGATTTCGGATTTTTACAACTCTGAATCGGCTGAGCTATAGTAAGGTGATTTTCTTCGAATCGAACTTTCTTCGAAATGTATGGTATAGCAATTACAGGTCTCGTGACCTATCATTTAAGGTATCAAGAACCGCAATCGGAGCACAATTGCAGATTTCGGATTTTTACAGCTCTGAATCGGCTGAGCTATAGTAAGGTAATTTTCTTCGAATCGAACTTTCTTCGAAATGTATGGTATAGCAATTACAGGTCTCGTGACCTATCATTTAAGGTATCAAGAACCGCAATCGGAGCACAATTGCAGATTTCGGATTTTTACAACTCTGAATCGGCTGAGCTATAGTAAGGTGATTTTCTTCGAATCGAACTTTCTTCGAAATGTATGGTATAGCAATTACAGGTCTCGTGACCTATCATTTAAGGTATCAAGAACCGCAATCGGAGCACAATTGCAGATTTCGGATTTTTACAACTCTGAATCGGCTGAGCTATAGTAAGGTGATTTTCTTCGAATCGAACTTTCTTCGAAATGTATGGTATAGCAATTACAGGTCTCGTGACCTATCATTTAAGGTATCAAGAACCGCAATCGGAGCACAATTGCAGATTTCGGATTTTTACAACTCTGAATCGGCTGAGCTATAGTAAGGTGATTTTCTTCGAATCGAACTTTCTTCGAAATGTATGGTATAGCAATTACAGGTCTCGTGACCTATCATTTAAGGTATCAAGAACCGCAATCGGAGCACAATTGCAGATTTCGGATTTTTACAGCTCTGAATCGGCTGAGCTATAGTAAGGTAATTTTCTTCGAATCGAACTTTCTTCGAAATGTATGGTATAGCAATTACAGGTCTCGTGACCTATCATTTAAGGTATCAAGAACCGCAATCGGAGCACAATTGCAGATTTCGGATTTTTACAGCTCTGAATCGGCTGAGCTATAGTAAGGTAATTTTCTTCGAATCGAACTTTCTTCGAAATGTATGGTATAGCAATTACAGGTCTCGTGACCTATCATTTAAGGTATCAAGAACCGCAATCGGAGCACAATTGCAGATTTCGGATTTTTACAGCTCTGAATCGGCTGAGCTATAGTAAGGTAATTTTCTTCGAATCGAACTTTCTTCGAAATGTATGGTATAGCAATTACAGGTCTCGTGACCTATCATTTAAGGTATCAAGAACCGCAATCGGAGCACAATTGCAGATTTCGGATTTTTACAACTCTGAATCGGCTGAGCTATAGTAAGGGTATTTCTTCGAATCGAACTTTCTTCGAAATGTATGGTATAGCAATTACAGGTCTCGTGACCTATCATTTAAGGTATCAAGAACCGCAATCGGAGCACAATTGCAGATTTCGGATTTTTACAACTCTGAATCGGCTGAGCTATAGTAAGGTGATTTTCTTCGAATCGAACTTTCTTCGAAATGTATGGTATAGCAATTACAGGTCTCGTGACCTATCATTTAAGGTATCAAGAACCGCAATCGGAGCACAATTGCAGATTTCGGATTTTTACAACTCTGAATCGGCTGAGCTATAGTAAGGTGATTTTCTTCGAATCGAACTTTCTTCGAAATGTATGGTATAGCAATTACAGGTCTCGTGACCTATCATTTAAGGTATCAAGAACCGCAATCGGAGCACAATTGCAGATTTCGGATTTTTACAACTCTGAATCGGCTGAGCTATAGTAAGGTGATTTTCTTCGAATCGAACTTTCTTCGAAATGTATGGTATAGCAATTACAGGTCTCGTGACCTATCATTTAAGGTATCAAGAACCGCAATCGGAGCACAATTGCAGATTTCGGATTTTTACAGCTCTGAATCGGCTGAGCTATAGTAAGGTAATTTTCTTCGAATCGAACTTTCTTCGAAATGTATGGTATAGCAATTACAGGTCTCGTGACCTATCATTTAAGGTATCAAGAACCGCAATCGGAGCACAATTGCAGATTTCGGATTTTTACAGCTCTGAATCGGCTGAGCTATAGTAAGGTAATTTTCTTCGAATCGAACTTTCTTCGAAATGTATGGTATAGCAATTACAGGTCTCGTGACCTATCATTTAAGGTATCAAGAACCGCAATCGGAGCACAATTGCAGATTTCGGATTTTTACAGCTCTGAATCGGCTGAGCTATAGTAAGGTAATTTTCTTCGAATCGAACTTTCTTCGAAATGTATGGTATAGCAATTACAGGTCTCGTGACCTATCATTTAAGGTATCAAGAACCGCAATCGGAGCACAATTGCAGATTTCGGATTTTTACAACTCTGAATCGGCTGAGCTATAGTAAGGTGATTTTCTTCGAATCGAACTTTCTTCGAAATGTATGGTATAGCAATTACAGGTCTCGTGACCTATCATTTAAGGTATCAAGAACCGCAATCGGAGCACAATTGCAGATTTCGGATTTTTACAACTCTGAATCGGCTGAGCTATAGTAAGGTGATTTTCTTCGAATCGAACTTTCTTCGAAATGTATGGTATAGCAATTACAGGTCTCGTGACCTATCATTTAAGGTATCAAGAACCGCAATCGGAGCACAATTGCAGATTTCGGATTTTTACAACTCTGAATCGGCTGAGCTATAGTAAGGTGATTTTCTTCGAATCGAACTTTCTTCGAAATGTATGGTATAGCAATTACAGGTCTCGTGACCTATCATTTAAGGTATCAAGAACCGCAATCGGAGCACAATTGCAGATTTCGGATTTTTACAGCTCTGAATCGGCTGAGCTATAGTAAGGTGATTTTCTTCGAATCGAACTTTCTTCGAAATGTATGGTATAGCAATTACAGGTCTCGTGACCTATCATTTAAGGTATCAAGAACCGCAATCGGAGCACAATTGCAGATTTCGGATTTTTACAGCTCTGAATCGGCTGAGCTATAGTAAGGTAATTTTCTTCGAATCGAACTTTCTTCGAAATGTATGGTATAGCAATTACAGGTCTCGTGACCTATCATTTAAGGTATCAAGAACCGCAATCGGAGCACAATTGCAGATTTCGGATTTTTACAGCTCTGAATCGGCTGAGCTATAGTAAGGTAATTTTCTTCGAATCGAACTTTCTTCGAAATGTATGGTATAGCAATTACAGGTCTCGTGACCTATCATTTAAGGTATCAAGAACCGCAATCGGAGCACAATTGCAGATTTCGGATTTTTACAACTCTGAATCGGCTGAGCTATAGTAAGGTGATTTTCTTCGAATCGAACTTTCTTCGAAATGTATGGTATAGCAATTACAGGTCTCGTGACCTATCATTTAAGGTATCAAGAACCGCAATCGGAGCACAATTGCAGATTTCGGATTTTTACAGCTCTGAATCGGCTGAGCTATAGTAAGGTAATTTTCTTCGAATCGAACTTTCTTCGAAATGTATGGTATAGCAATTACAGGTCTCGTGACCTATCATTTAAGGTATCAAGAACCGCAATCGGAGCACAATTGCAGATTTCGGATTTTTACAGCTCTGAATCGGCTGAGCTATAGTAAGGTGATTTTCTTCGAATCGATTTTTCTGTGAAATGTATGGAAATAATCAACCAATTTTAATGCGGTTTGGCATAACAATTACAAGTCCCGAGACCTATCATTTGAGGTATCAAGAACCGCAATCGGAGCCCAATTGCAGATTTCGGATTTTTACAGCTCCGAATCGGCTGAGCTATAGTAAGGTGATTTTCTTCGAATCGAACTTTCTTCGAAATGTATGGTATAGCAATTACAGGTCTCGTGACCTATCATTTAAGGTATCAAGAACCGCAATCAGAGCACAATTGCAGATTTCGGATTTTTACAGCTCCGAATCGGCTGAGCTATAGTAAGGTGATTTTCTTCGAATCGAACTTTCTTCGAAATATATGGTATAGCAATTACAGGTCTCGTGACCTATCATTTAAGGTATCAAGAACCGCAATCGGAGCACAATTGCAGATTTCGGATTTTTACAGCTCTGAATCGGCTGAGCTATAGTAAGGTGATTTTCTTCGAATCGATTTTTCTGTGAAATGTATGGAAATAATCAACCAATTTTAATGCGGTTTGGCATAACAATTACAAGTCCCGAGACCTATCATTTAAGGTATCAAGAACCGCAATCGGAGCCCAATTGCAGATTTCGGATTTTTACAGCTCTGAATCGGCTGAGCTATAGTAAGGGTTTTTTCTTCGAATCGAACTTTCTTCGAAATGTATGGTATAGCAATTACAGGTCTCGTGACCTATCATTTAAGGTATCAAGAACCGCAATCGGAGCACAATTGCAGATTTCGGATTTTTACAGCTCTGAATCGGCTGAGCTATAGTAAGGTGATTTTCTTCGAATCGAACTTTCTTCGAAATATATGGTATAGCAATTACAGGTCTCGTGACCTATCATTTAAGGTATCAAGAACCGCAATCGGAGCACAATTGCAGATTTCGGATTTTTACAGCTCTGAATCGGCTGAGCTATAGTAAGGTGATTTTCTTCGAATCGATTTTTCTGTGAAATGTATGGAAATAATCAACCAATTTTAATGCGGTTTGGCATAACAATTACAAGTCCCGAGACCTATCATTTAAGGTATCAAGAACCGCAATCGGAGCCCAATTGCAGATTTCGGATTTTTACAGCTCTGAATCGGCTGAGCTATAGTAAGGGTTTTTTCTTCGAATCGAACTTTCTTCGAAATGTATGGTATAGCAATTACAGGTCTCGTGACCTATCATTTAAGGTATCAAGAACCGCAATCGGAGCACAATTGCAGATTTCGGATTTTTACAGCTCTGAATCGGCTGAGCTATAGTAAGGTAATTTTCTTCGAATCGAACTTTCTTCGAAATGTATGGTATAGCAATTACAGGTCTCGTGACCTATCATTTAAGGTATCAAGAACCGCAATCGGAGCACAATTGCAGATTTCGGATTTTTACAGCTCTGAATCGGCTGAGCTATAGTAAGGTAATTTTCTTCGAATCAAACTTTCTTCGAAATATATGGTATAGCAATTACAGGTCTCGTGACCTATCATTTAAGGTATCAAGAACCGCAATCGGAGCACAATTGCAGATTTCGGATTTTTACAGCTCTGAATCGGCTGAGCTATAGTAAGGTGATTTTCTTCGAATCGATTTTTCTGTGAAATGTATGGAAATTATCAACCAATTTTAATGCGGTTTGGCATAACAATTACAAGTCCCGAGACCTATCATTTGAGGTATCAAGAACCGCAATCGGAGCACAATTGCAGATTTCGGATTTTTACAGCTCTGAATCGGCTGAGCTATAGTAAGGGTATTTCTTCGAATCGAACTTTCTTCGAAATGTATGGTATAACAATAACAAGTCCCGAGACCTATCATTTGAGGTATCAAGAACCGCAATCGGAGCACAATTGCAGATTTCGGATTTTTACAGCTCCGAATCGGCTGAGCTATAGTAAAGGTTTTTCTTCGAATCGAACTTTCTTCGAAATGTATGGTATAGCAATTACAGGTCTCGTGACCTATCATTTAAGGTATCAAGAACCGCAATCGGAGCACAATTGCAGATTTCGGATTTTTACAGCTCTGAATCGGCTGAGCTATAGTAAGGTAATTTTCTTCGAATCGAACTTTCTTCGAAATGTATGGTATAGCAATTACAGGTCTCGTGACCTATCATTTAAGGTATCAAGAACCGCAATCGGAGCACAATTGCAGATTTCGGATTTTTACAACTCTGAATCGGCTGAGCTATAGTAAGGTGATTTTCTTCGAATCGAACTTTCTTCGAAATGTATGGTATAGCAATTACAGGTCTCGTGACCTATCATTTAAGGTATCAAGAACCGCAATCGGAGCACAATTGCAGATTTCGGATTTTTACAGCTCTGAATCGGCTGAGCTATAGTAAGGTAATTTTCTTCGAATCGAACTTTCTTCGAAATATATGGTATAGCAATTACAGGTCTCGTGACCTATCATTTAAGGTATCAAGAACCGCAATCGGAGCACAATTGCAGATTTCGGATTTTTACAGCTCTGAATCGGCTGAGCTATAGTAAGGTGATTTTCTTCGAATCGATTTTTCTGTGAAATGTATGGAAATTATCAACCAATTTTAATGCGGTTTGGCATAACAATTACAAGTCCCGAGACCTATCATTTAAGGTATCAAGAACCGCAATCGGAGCACAATTGCAGATTTCGGATTTTTACAGCTCTGAATCGGCTGAGCTATAGTAAGGTGATTTTCTTCGAATCGAACTTTCTTCGAAATGTATGGTATAGCAATTACAGGTCTCGTGACCTATCATTTAAGGTATCAAGAACCGCAATCGGAGCACAATTGCAGATTTCGGATTTTTACAGCTCCGAATCGGCTGAGCTATAGTAAGGTGATTTTCTTCGAATCGAACTTTCTTCGAAATGTATGGTATAGCAATTACAGGTCTCGTGACCTATCATTTAAGGTATCAAGAACCGCAATCGGAGCACAATTGCAGATTTCGGATTTTTACAGCTCCGAATCGGCTGAGCTATAGTAAGGTGATTTTCTTCGAATCGAACTTTCTTCGAAATATATGGTATAGCAATTACAGGTCTCGTGACCTATCATTTAAGGTATCAAGAACCGCAATCGGAGCACAATTGCAGATTTCGGATTTTTACAGCTCTGAATCGGCTGAGCTATAGTAAGGTGATTTTCTTCGAATCGATTTTTCTGTGAAATGTATGGAAATAATCAACCAATTTTAATGCGGTTTGGCATAACAATTACAAGTCCCGAGACCTATCATTTGAGGTATCAAGAACCGCAATCGGAGCCCAATTGCAGATTTCGGATTTTTACAGCTCTGAATCGGCTGAGCTATAGTAAGGGTTTTTTCTTCGAATCGAACTTTCTTCGAAATGTATGGTATAGCAATTACAGGTCTCGTGACCTATCATTTAAGGTATCAAGAACCGCAATCGGAGCACAATTGCAGATTTCGGATTTTTACAGCTCTGAATCGGCTGAGCTATAGTAAGGTAATTTTCTTCGAATCGAACTTTCTTCGAAATGTATGGTATAGCAATTACAGGTCTCGTGACCTATCATTTAAGGTATCAAGAACCGCAATCGGAGCACAATTGCAGATTTCGGATTTTTACAGCTCTGAATCGGCTGAGCTATAGTAAGGTAATTTTCTTCGAATCGAACTTTCTTCGAAATGTATGGTATAGCAATTACAGGTCTCGTGACCTATCATTTAAGGTATCAAGAACCGCAATCGGAGCACAATTGCAGATTTCGGATTTTTACAGCTCCGAATCGGCTGAGCTATAGTAAGGTGATTTTCTTCGAATCGAACTTTCTTCGAAATATATGGTATAGCAATTACAGGTCTCGTGACCTATCATTTAAGGTATCAAGAACCGCAATCGGAGCACAATTGCAGATTTCGGATTTTTACAGCTCTGAATCGGCTGAGCTATAGTAAGGTGATTTTCTTCGAATCGATTTTTCTGTGAAATGTATGGAAATAATCAACCAATTTTAATGCGGTTTGGCATAACAATTACAAGTCCCGAGACCTATCATTTGAGGTATCAAGAACCGCAATCGGAGCCCAATTGCAGATTTCGGATTTTTACAGCTCTGAATCGGCTGAGCTATAGTAAGGGTTTTTTCTTCGAATCGAACTTTCTTCGAAATGTATGGTATAGCAATTACAGGTCTCGTGACCTATCATTTAAGGTATCAAGAACCGCAATCGGAGCACAATTGCAGATTTCGGATTTTTACAGCTCTGAATCGGCTGAGCTATAGTAAGGTAATTTTCTTCGAATCGAACTTTCTTCGAAATGTATGGTATAGCAATTACAGGTCTCGTGACCTATCATTTAAGGTATCAAGAACCGCAATCGGAGCACAATTGCAGATTTCGGATTTTTACAACTCTGAATCGGCTGAGCTATAGTAAGGTGATTTTCTTCGAATCGAACTTTCTTCGAAATGTATGGTATAGCAATTACAGGTCTCGTGACCTATCATTTAAGGTATCAAGAACCGCAATCGGAGCACAATTGCAGATTTCGGATTTTTACAGCTCTGAATCGGCTGAGCTATAGTAAGGTAATTTTCTTCGAATCGAACTTTCTTCGAAATATATGGTATAGCAATTACAGGTCTCGTGACCTATCATTTAAGGTATCAAGAACCGCAATCGGAGCACAATTGCAGATTTCGGATTTTTACAACTCTGAATCGGCTGAGCAGTAAGGTGATTTTCTTCGAATCGAACTTTCTTCGAAATGTATGGTATAGCAATTACAGGTCTCGTGACCTATCATTTAAGGTATCAAGAACCGCAATCGGAGCACAATTGCAGATTTCGGATTTTTACAGCTCTGAATCGGCTGAGCTATAGTAAGGTAATTTTCTTCGAATCGAACTTTCTTCGAAATGTATGGTATAGCAATTACAGGTCTCGTGACCTATCATTTAAGGTATCAAGAACCGCAATCGGAGCACAATTGCAGATTTCGGATTTTTACAACTCTGAATCGGCTGAGCTATAGTAAGGTGATTTTCTTCGAATCGAACTTTCTTCGAAATGTATGGTATAGCAATTACAGGTCTCGTGACCTATCATTTAAGGTATCAAGAACCGCAATCGGAGCACAATTGCAGATTTCGGATTTTTACAGCTCTGAATCGGCTGAGCTATAGTAAGGTAATTTTCTTCGAATCGAACTTTCTTCGAAATATATGGTATAGCAATTACAGGTCTCGTGACCTATCATTTAAGGTATCAAGAACCGCAATCGGAGCACAATTGCAGATTTCGGATTTTTACAGCTCTGAATCGGCTGAGCTATAGTAAGGTGATTTTCTTCGAATCGATTTTTCTGTGAAATGTATGGAAATTATCAACCAATTTTAATGCGGTTTGGCATAACAATTACAAGTCCCGAGACCTATCATTTAAGGTATCAAGAACCGCAATCGGAGCACAATTGCAGATTTCGGATTTTTACAGCTCTGAATCGGCTGAGCTATAGTAAGGTGATTTTCTTCGAATCGAACTTTCTTCGAAATGTATGGTATAGCAATTACAGGTCTCGTGACCTATCATTTAAGGTATCAAGAACCGCAATCGGAGCACAATTGCAGATTTCGGATTTTTACAGCTCCGAATCGGCTGAGCTATAGTAAGGTGATTTTCTTCGAATCGAACTTTCTTCGAAATGTATGGTATAGCAATTACAGGTCTCGTGACCTATCATTTAAGGTATCAAGAACCGCAATCGGAGCACAATTGCAGATTTCGGATTTTTACAGCTCCGAATCGGCTGAGCTATAGTAAGGTGATTTTCTTCGAATCGAACTTTCTTCGAAATATATGGTATAGCAATTACAGGTCTCGTGACCTATCATTTAAGGTATCAAGAACCGCAATCGGAGCACAATTGCAGATTTCGGATTTTTACAGCTCCGAATCGGCTGAGCTATAGTAAGGTGATTTTCTTCGAATCGAACTTTCTTCGAAATATATGGTATAGCAATTACAGGTCTCGTGACCTATCATTTAAGGTATCAAGAACCGCAATCGGAGCACAATTGCAGATTTCGGATTTTTACAGCTCTGAATCGGCTGAGCTATAGTAAGGTGATTTTCTTCGAATCGATTTTTCTGTGAAATGTATGGAAATAATCAACCAATTTTAATGCGGTTTGGCATAACAATTACAAGTCCCGAGACCTATCATTTGAGGTATCAAGAACCGCAATCGGAGCCCAATTGCAGATTTCGGATTTTTACAGCTCTGAATCGGCTGAGCTATAGTAAGGGTTTTTTCTTCGAATCGAACTTTCTTCGAAATGTATGGTATAGCAATTACAGGTCTCGTGACCTATCATTTAAGGTATCAAGAACCGCAATCGGAGCACAATTGCAGATTTCGGATTTTTACAGCTCTGAATCGGCTGAGCTATAGTAAGGTAATTTTCTTCGAATCGAACTTTCTTCGAAATGTATGGTATAGCAATTACAGGTCTCGTGACCTATCATTTAAGGTATCAAGAACCGCAATCGAAGCACAATTGCAGATTTCGGATTTTTACAGCTCTGAATCGGCTGAGCTATAGTAAGGTAATTTTCTTCGAATCGAACTTTCTTCGAAATATATGGTATAGCAATTACAGGTCTCGTGACCTATCATTTAAGGTATCAAGAACCGCAATCGGAGCACAATTGCAGATTTCGGATTTTTACAGCTCTGAATCGGCTGATCTATAAGTAAGGTGATTTTCTTCGAATCGATTTTTCTGTGAAATGTATGGAAATTATCAACCAATTTTAATGCGGTTTGGCATAACAATTACAAGTCCCGAGACCTATCATTTGAGGTATCAAGAACCGCAATCGGAGCACAATTGCAGATTTCGGATTTTTACAGCTCTGAATCGGCTGAGCTATAGTAAGGGTATTTCTTCGAATCGAACTTTCTTCGAAATGTATGGTATAACAATAACAAGTCCCGAGACCTATCATTTGAGGTATCAAGAACCGCAATCGGAGCACAATTGCAGATTTCGGATTTTTACAGCTCCGAATCGGCTGAGCTATAGTAAGGTAATTTTCTTCGAATCGAACTTTCTTCGAAATGTATGGTATAGCAATTACAGGTCTCGTGACCTATCATTTAAGGTATCAAGAACCGCAATCGGAGCACAATTGCAGATTTCGGATTTTTACAGCTCTGAATCGGCTGAGCTATAGTAAGGTAATTTTCTTCGAATCGAACTTTCTTCGAAATGTATGGTATAGCAATTACAGGTCTCGTGACCTATCATTTAAGGTATCAAGAACCGCAATCGGAGCACAATTGCAGATTTCGGATTTTTACAGCTCTGAATCGGCTGAGCTATAGTAAGGTAATTTTCTTCGAATCGAACTTTCTTCGAAATGTATGGTATAGCAATTACAGGTCTCGTGACCTATCATTTAAGGTATCAAGAACCGCAATCGGAGCACAATTGCAGATTTCGGATTTTTACAGCTCTGAATCGGCTGAGCTATAGTAAGGTAATTTTCTTCGAATCGAACTTTCTTCGAAATGTATGGTATAGCAATTACAGGTCTCGTGACCTATCATTTAAGGTATCAAGAACCGCAATCGGAGCACAATTGCAGATTTCGGAGTTTTACAGCTCTGAATCGGCTGAGCTATAGTAAGGTAATTTTCTTCGAATCGAACTTTCTTCGAAATGTATGGTATAGCAATTACAGGTCTCGTGACCTATCATTTAAGGTATCAAGAACCGCAATCGGAGCACAATTGCAGATTTCGGATTTTTACAGCTCTGAATCGGCTGAGCTATAGTAAGGTGATTTTCTTCGAATCGATTTTTCTGTGAAATGTATGGAAATAATCAACCAATTTTAATGCGGTTTGGCATAACAATTACAAGTCCCGAGACCTATCATTTGAGGTATCAAGAACCGCAATCGGAGCCCAATTGCAGATTTCGGATTTTTACAGCTCCGAATCGGCTGAGCTATAGTAAAGGTTTTTTCTTCGAATCGAACTTTCTTCGAAATGTATGGTATAGCAATTACAGGTCTCGTGACCTATCATTTAAGGTATCAAGAACCGCAATCGGAGCACAATTGCAGATTTCGGATTTTTACAGCTCTGAATCGGCTGAGCTATAGTAAGGTGATTTTCTTCGAATCGATTTTTCTGTGAAATGTATGGAAATAATCAACCAATTTTAATGCGGTTTGGCATAACAATTACAAGTCCCGAGACCTATCATTTGAGGTATCAAGAACCGCAATCGGAGCCCAATTGCAGATTTCGGATTTTTACAGCTCCGAATCGGCTGAGCTATAGTAAGGTGATTTTCTTCGAATCGAACTTTCTTCGAAATGTATGGTATAGCAATTACAGGTCTCGTGACCTATCATTTAAGGTATCAAGAACCGCAATCGGAGCACAATTGCAGATTTCGGAGTTTTACAGCTCTGAATCGGCTGAGCTATAGTAAGGTAATTTTCTTCGAATCGAACTTTCTTCGAAATGTATGGTATAGCAATTACAGGTCTCGTGACCTATCATTTAAGGTATCAAGAACCGCAATCGGAGCACAATTGCAGATTTCGGATTTTTACAGCTCTGAATCGGCTGAGCTATAGTAAGGTGATTTTCTTCGAATCGATTTTTCTGTGAAATGTATGGAAATAATCAACCAATTTTAATGCGGTTTGGCATAACAATTACAAGTCCCGAGACCTATCATTTGAGGTATCAAGAACCGCAATCGGAGCCCAATTGCAGATTTCGGATTTTTACAGCTCCGAATCGGCTGAGCTATAGTAAGGTGATTTTCTTCGAATCGAACTTTCTTCGAAATGTATGGTATAGCAATTACAGGTCTCGTGACCTATCATTTAAGGTATCAAGAACCGCAATCGGAGCCCAATTGCAGTTTTCGGATTTTTACAGCTCCGAATCGGCTGAGCTATAGTAAGGTGATTTTCTTCGAATCGAACTTTCTTCGAAATGTATGGTATAGCAATTACAGGTCTCGTGACCTATCATTTAAGGTATCAAGAACCGCAATCGGAGCCCAATTGCAGATTTCGGATTTTTACAGCTCTGAATCGGCTGAGCTATAGTAAGGGTTTTTTCTTCGAATCGAACTTTCTTCGAAATGTATGGTATAGCAATTACAGGTCTCGTGACCTATCATTTAAGGTATCAAGAACCGCAATCGGAGCACAATTGCAGATTTCGGATTTTTACAGCTCTGAATCGGCTGAGCTATAGTAAGGTGATTTTCTTCGAATCGATTTTTCTGTGAAATGTATGGAAATAATCAACCAATTTTAATGCGGTTTGGCATAACAATTACAAGTCCCGAGACCTATCATTTGAGGTATCAAGAACCGCAATCGGAGCCCAATTGCAGATTTCGGATTTTTACAGCTCCGAATCGGCTGAGCTATAGTAAGGTGATTTTCTTCGAATCGAACTTTCTTCGAAATGTATGGTATAGCAATTACAGGTCTCGTGACCTATCATTTAAGGTATCAAGAACCGCAATCGGAGCACAATTGCAGATTTCGGAGTTTTACAGCTCTGAATCGGCTGAGCTATAGTAAGGTAATTTTCTTCGAATCGAACTTTCTTCGAAATGTATGGTATAGCAATTACAGGTCTCGTGACCTATCATTTAAGGTATCAAGAACCGCAATCGGAGCACAATTGCAGATTTCGGATTTTTACAGCTCTGAATCGGCTGAGCTATAGTAAGGTGATTTTCTTCGAATCGATTTTTCTGTGAAATGTATGGAAATAATCAACCAATTTTAATGCGGTTTGGCATAACAATTACAAGTCCCGAGACCTATCATTTGAGGTATCAAGAACCGCAATCGGAGCCCAATTGCAGATTTCGGATTTTTACAGCTCCGAATCGGCTGAGCTATAGTAAGGTGATTTTCTTCGAATCGAACTTTCTTCGAAATGTATGGTATAGCAATTACAGGTCTCGTGACCTATCATTTAAGGTATCAAGAACCGCAATCGGAGCCCAATTGCAGTTTTCGGATTTTTACAGCTCCGAATCGGCTGAGCTATAGTAAGGTGATTTTCTTCGAATCGAACTTTCTTCGAAATGTATGGTATAGCAATTACAGGTCTCGTGACCTATCATTTAAGGTATCAAGAACCGCAATCGGAGCCCAATTGCAGATTTCGGATTTTTACAGCTCTGAATCGGCTGAGCTATAGTAAGGGTTTTTTCTTCGAATCGAACTTTCTTCGAAATGTATGGTATAGCAATTACAGGTCTCGTGACCTATCATTTAAGGTATCAAGAACCGCAATCGGAGCACAATTGCAGATTTCGGATTTTTACAGCTCTGAATCGGCTGAGCTATAGTAAGGTGATTTTCTTCGAATCGATTTTTCTGTGAAATGTATGGAAATAATCAACCAATTTTAATGCGGTTTGGCATAACAATTACAAGTCCCGAGACCTATCATTTGAGGTATCAAGAACCGCAATCGGAGCCCAATTGCAGATTTCGGATTTTTACAGCTCCGAATCGGCTGAGCTATAGTAAGGTGATTTTCTTCGAATCGAACTTTCTTCGAAATGTATGGTATAGCAATTACAGGTCTCGTGACCTATCATTTAAGGTATCAAGAACCGCAATCGGAGCACAATTGCAGATTTCGGAGTTTTACAGCTCTGAATCGGCTGAGCTATAGTAAGGTAATTTTCTTCGAATCGAACTTTCTTCGAAATGTATGGTATAGCAATTACAGGTCTCGTGACCTATCATTTAAGGTATCAAGAACCGCAATCGGAGCACAATTGCAGATTTCGGATTTTTACAGCTCTGAATCGGCTGAGCTATAGTAAGGTGATTTTCTTCGAATCGATTTTTCTGTGAAATGTATGGAAATAATCAACCAATTTTAATGCGGTTTGGCATAACAATTACAAGTCCCGAGACCTATCATTTGAGGTATCAAGAACCGCAATCGGAGCCCAATTGCAGATTTCGGATTTTTACAGCTCCGAATCGGCTGAGCTATAGTAAAGGTTTTTTCTTCGAATCGAACTTTCTTCGAAATGTATGGTATAGCAATTACAGGTCTCGTGACCTATCATTTAATGTATCAAGAACCGCAATCGGAGCACAATTGAAGATTTCGGATTTTTACAGCTCTGAATCTGCTGAGCTATAGTAAGGTGATTTTCTTCGAATCGATTTTTCTGTGAAATGTATGGAAATAATCAACCAATTTTAATGCGGTATGGCATAACAATTACAAGTCCCGAGACCTATCATTTGAGGTATCAAGAACCGCAATCGGAGCCCAATTGCAGATTTCGGATTTTTACAGCTCCGAATCGGCTGAGCTATAGTAAGGTGATTTTCTTCGAATCGAACTTTCTTCCAAATGTATGGTATAGCAATTACAGGTCTCGTGACCTATCATTTAAGGTATCAAGAACCGCAATCGGAGCCCAATTGCAGTTTTCGGATTTTTACAGCTCCGAATCGGCTGAGCTATAGTAAGGTGATTTTCTTCGAATCGAACTTTCTTCGAAATGTATGGTATAGCAATTACAGGTCTCGTGACCGATCATTTAAGGTATCAAGAACCGCAATCGGAGCACAATTGCAGATTTCGGATTTTTACAGCTCTGAATCGGCTGAGCTATAGTAAGGTGATTTTCTTCGAATCGATTTTTCTGTGAAATGTATGGAAATAATCAACCAATTTTAATGCGGTTTGGCATAACAATTACAAGTCCCGAGACCTATCATTTGAGGTATCAAGAACCGCAATCGGAGCCCAATTGCAGATTTCGGATTTTTACAGCTCCGAATCGGCTGAGCTATAGTAAGGTGATTTTCTTCGATTCGAACTTTCTTCGAAATGTATGGTATAGCAATTACAGGTCTCGTGACCGATCATTTAAGGTATCAAGAACCGCAATCGGAGCACAATTGCAGATTTCGGATTTTTACAGCTCTGAATCGGCTGAGCTATAGTAAGGTGATTTTCTTCGAATCGAACTTTCTTCCAAATGTATGGTATAGCAATTACAGGTCTCGTGACCTATCATTTAAGGTATCAAGAACCGCAATCGGAGCCCAATTGCAGTTTTCGGATTTTTACAGCTCCGAATCGGCTGAGCTATAGTAAGGTGATTTTCTTCGATTCGAACTTTCTTCGAAATGTATGGTATAGCAATTACAGGTCTCGTGACCGATCATTTAAGGTATCAAGAACCGCAATCGGAGCACAATTGCAGATTTCGGATTTTTACAGCTCTGAATCGGCTGAGCTATAGTAAGGTGATTTTCTTCGAATCGATTTTTCTGTGAAATGTATGGAAATAATCAACCAATTTTAATGCGGTTTGGCATAACAATTACAAGTCCCGAGACCTATCATTTGAGGTATCAAAAACCGCAATCGGAGCCCAATTGCAGATTTCGGATTTTTACAGCTCCGAATCGGCTGAGCTATAGTAAAGGTTTTTTCTTCGAATCGAACTTTCTTCCAAATGTATGGTATAGCAATTACAGGTCTCGTGACCTATCATTTAATGTATCAAGAACCGCAATCGGAGCCCAATTGCAGATTTCGGATTTTTACAGCTCTGAATCTGCTGATCTATAGTAAGGTGATTTTCTTCGAATCGATTTTTCTGTGAAATGTATGGAAATAATCAACCAATTTTAATGCGGTTTGGCATAACAATTACAAGTCCCGAGACCTATCATTTGAGGTATCAAGAACCGCAATCGGAGCCCAATTGCAGATTTCGGATTTTTACAGCTCCGAATCGGCTGAGCTATAGTAAGGTGATTTTCTTCGAATCGAACTTTCTTCCAAATGTATGGTATAGCAATTACAGGTCTCGTGACCTATCATTTAAGGTATCAAGAACCGCAATCGGAGCCCAATTGCAGTTTTCGGATTTTTACAGCTCCGAATCGGCTGAGCTATAGTAAGGTGATTTTCTTCGATTCGAACTTTCTTCGAAATGTATGGTATAGCAATTACAGGTCTCGTTACCGATCATTTAAGGTATCAAGAACCGCAATCGGAGCACAATTGCAGATTTCGGATTTTTACAGCTCTGAATCGGCTGAGCTATAGTAAGGTGATTTTCTTCGAATCGATTTTTCTGTGAAATGTATGGAAATAATCAACCAATTTTAATGCGGTTTGGCATAACAATTACAAGTCCCGAGACCTATCATTTGAGGTATCAAGAACCGCAATCGGAGCCCAATTGCAGATTTCGGATTTTTACAGCTCCGAATCGGCTGAGCTATAGTAAGGTGATTTTCTTCGAATCGAACTTTCTTCCAAATGTATGGTATAGCAATTACAGGTCTCGTGACCTATCATTTAAGGTATCAAGAACCGCAATCGGAGCCCAATTGCAGTTTTCGGATTTTTACAGCTCCGAATCGGCTGAGCTATAGTAAGGTGATTTTCTTCGATTCGAACTTTCTTCGAAATGTATGGTATAGCAATTACAGGTCTCGTGACCGATCATGCAAGGTATCAAGAACCGCAATCGGAGCACAATTGCAGATTTCGGATTTTTACAGCTCTGAATCGGCTGAGCTATAGTAAGGTGATTTTCTTCGAATCGATTTTTCTGTGAAATGTATGGAAATAATCAACCAATTTTAATGCGGTTTGGCATAACAATTACAAGTCCCGAGACCTATCATTTGAGGTATCAAGAACCGCAATCGGAGCCCAATTGCAGATTTCGGATTTTTACAGCTCCGAATCGGCTGAGCTATAGTAAAGGTTTTTTCTTCGAATCGAACTTTCTTCGAAATGTATGGTATAGCAATTACAGGTCTCGTGACCTATCATTTAAGGTATCAAGAACCGCAATCGGAGCACAATGGCAGATTTCGGATTTTTACAGCTCTGAATCGGCTGAGCTATAGTAAGGTGATTTTCTTCGAATCGATTTTTCTGTGAAATGTATGGAAATAATCAACCAATTTTAATGCGGTTTGCCATAACAATTACAAGTCCCGAGACCTATCATTTGAGGTATCAAGAACCGCAATCGGAGCCCAATTGCAGATTTCGGATTTTTACAGCTCCGAATCGGCTGAGCTATAGTAAAGGTTTTTTCTTCGAATCGAACTTTCTTCGAAATGTATGGTATAGCAATTACAGGTCTCGTGACCTATCATTTAAGGTATCAAGAACCGCAATCGGAGCACAATTGCAGATTTCGGATTTTTACAGCTCTGAATCGGCTGAGCTATAGTAAGGTAATTTTCTTCGAATCGAACTTTCTTCGAAATGTATGGTATAGCAATTACAGGTCTCGTGACCTATCATTTAAGGTATCAAGAACCGCAATCGGAGCACAATTGCAGATTTCGGATTTTTACAGCTCTGAATCGGCTGAGCTATAGTAAGGTGATTTTCTTCGAATCGATTTTTCTGTGAAATGTATGGAAATAATCAACCAATTTTAATGCGGTTTGGCATAACAATTACAAGTCCCGAGACCTATCATTTGAGGTATCAAGAACCGCAATCGGAGCCCAATTGCAGATTTCGGATTTTTACAGCTCCGAATCGGCTGAGCTATAGTAAGGTGATTTTCTTCGAATCGAACTTTCTTCGAAATGTATGGTATAGCAATTACAGGTTTCGTGACCTATCATTTAAGGTATCAAGAACCGTAATCGGAGCACAATTGCAGATTTCGGATTTTTACAGCTCTGAATCGGCTGAGCTATAAGTAAGGTGATTTTCTTCGAATCGATTTTTCTGTGAAATGTATGGAAATAATCAACCAATTTTAATGTGGTTTGGCATAACAATTACAAGTCCCGAGACCTATCATTTGAGGTATCAAGAACCGCAATCGGAGCCCAATTGCAGATTTCGGATTTTTACAGCTCCGAATCGGCTGAGCTATAGTAAGGTGATTTTCTTCGAATCGAACTTTCTTCGAAATGTATGGTATAGCAATTACAGGTCTCGTGACCTATCATTTAAGGTATCAAGAACCGCAATCGGAGCACAATTGCAGATTTCGGATTTTTACAGCTCTGAATCGGCTGAGCTATAGTAAGGTGATTTTCTTCGAATCGATTTTTCTGTGAAATGTATGGAAATAATCAACCAATTTTAATGCGGTTTGGCATAACAATTACAAGTCCCGAGACCTATCATTTGAGGTATCAAGAACCGCAATCGGAGCCCAATTGCAGATTTCGGATTTTTACAGCTCCGAATCGGCTGAGCTATAGTAAGGTGATTTTCTTCGAATCGAACTTTCTTCGAAATGTATGGTATAGCAATTACAGGTCTCGTGACCTATCATTTAAGGTATCAAGAACCGCAATCGGAGCACAATTGCAGATTTCGGATTTTTACAGCTCTGAATCGGCTGAGCTATAGTAAGGTAATTTTTTTCGAATCGAACTTTCTTCGAAATGTATGGTATAGCAATTACAGGTCTCGTGACCTATCATTTAAGGTATCAAGAACCGCAATCGGAGCACAATTGCAGATTTCGGATTTTTACAGCTCTGAATCGGCTGAGCTATAAGTAAGGTGATTTTCTTCGAATCGATTTTTCTGTGAAATGTATGGAAATAATCAACCAATTTTAATGCGGTTTGGCATAACAATTACAAGTCCCGAGACCTATCATTTGAGGTATCAAGAACCGCAATCGGAGCCCAATTGCAGATTTCGGATTTTTACAGCTCCGAATCGACTGAGCTATAGTAAGGTGATTTTCTTCGAATCGAACTTTCTTCGAAATGTATGGTATAGCAATTACAGGTCTCGTGACCTATCATTTAAGGTATCAAGAACCGCAATCGGAGCACAATTGCAGATTTCGGATTTTTACAGCTCTGAATCGGCTGAGCTATAGTAAGGTAATTTTCTTCGAATCGAACTTTCTTCGAAATGTACGGTATAGCAATTACAGGTCTCGTGACCTATCATTTAAGGTATCAAGAACCGCAATCGGAGCACAATTGCAGATTTCGGATTTTTACAGCTCTGAATCGGCTGAGCTATAGTAAGGTGATTTTCTTCGAATCGATTTTTCTGTGAAATGTATGGAAATAATCAACCAATTTTAATGCGGTTTGGCATAACAATTACAAGTCCCGAGACCTATCATTTGAGGTATCAAGAACCGCAATCGGAGCCCAATTGCAGATTTCGGATTTTTACAGCTCCGAATCGACTGAGCAGTAAGGTGATTTTTTTCGAATCGAACTTTCTTCGAAATGTATGGTATAGCAATTACAGGTCTCGTGACCTATCATTTAAGGTATCAAGAACCGCAATCGGAGCACAATTGCAGATTTTGGATTTTTACAGCTCTGAATCGGCTGAGCTATAGTAAGGTAATTTTCTTCGAATCGAACTTTCTTCGAAATGTATGGTATAGCAATTACAGGTCTCGTGACCTATCATTTAAGGTATCAAGAACCGCAATCGGAGCACAATTGCAGATTTCGGATTTTTACAGCTCTGAATCGGCTGAGCTATAGTAAGGTAATTTTCTTCGAATCGAACTTTCTTCGAAATGTATGGTATAGCAATTACAGGTCTCGTGACCTATCATTTAAGGTATCAAGAACCGCAATCGGAGCACAATTGCAGATTTCGGATTTTTACAGCTCTGAATCGGCTGAGCTATAGTAAGGTGATTTTCTTCGAATCGATTTTTCTGTGAAATGTATGGAAATAATCAACCAATTTTAATGCGGTTTGGCATAACAATTACAAGTCCCGAGACCTATCATTTGAGGTATCAAGAACCGCAATCGGAGCCCAATTGCAGATTTCGGATTTTTACAGCTCTGAATCGGCTGAGCTATAGTAAGGTAATTTTCTTCGAATCGAACTTTCTTCGAAATGTATGGTATAGCAATTACAGGTCTCGTGACCTATCATTTAAGGTATCAAGAACCGCAATCGGAGCACAATTGCAGATTTCGGATTTTTACAGCTCTGAATCGGCTGAGCTATAGTAAGGTGATTTTCTTCGAATCGATTTTTCTGTGAAATGTATGGAAATAATCAACCAATTTTAATGCGGTTTGGCATAACAATTACAAGTCCCGAGACCTATCATTTGAGGTATCAAGAACCGCAATCGGAGCCCAATTGCCGAATTCGGATTTTTACAGCTCTGAATCGGCTGAGCTATAATAAGGTAATTTTCTTCGAATCGAACTTTCTTCGAAATGTATAGTATAGCAATTACAGGTCTCATGACCTATCATTTAAGGTATCAAGAACCGCAATCGGAGCACAATTGCAGATTTCGGATTTTTACAGCTCTGAATCGGCTGAGCTATAGTAAGGTGATTTTCTTCGAATCGAACTTTCTTCGAAATGTATGGTATAGCAATTACAGGTCTCGTGACCTATCATTTAAGGTATCAAGAACCGCAATCGGAGCACAATTGCAGATTTCGGATTTTTACAGCTCTGAATCGGCTGAGCTATAGTAAGGTGATTTTCTTCGAATCGATTTTTCTGTGAAATGTATGGAAATAATCAACCAATTTTAATGCGGTTTGGCATAACAATTACAAGTCCCGAGACCTATCATTTGAGGTATCAAGAACCGCAATCGGAGCCCAATTGCAGATTTCGGATTTTTACAGCTCCGAATCGGCTGAGCTATAGTAAGGTGATCTTCTTCGAATCGAACTTTCTTCGAAATGTATGGTATAGCAATTACAGGTCTCGTGACCTATCATTTAGGGTATCAAGAACCGCAATCGGAGCACAATTGCAGATTTCGGATTTTTACAGCTCTGAATTGGCTGAGCTATAGTAAGGTGATTTTCTTCGAATCGAACTTTCTTCGAAATGTATGGTATAGCAATTACAAGTCTCGTGACCTATCATTTAAGGTATCAAGAACCGCAATCGGAGCACAATTGCAGATTTCGGATTTTTACAGCTCTGAATCGGCTGAGCTATAGTAAGGTGATTTTCTTCGAATCGATTTTTCTGTTAAATGTATGGAAATAATCAACCAGTTTTAATGCATTTATCATTTGAGGTATCAAGAACCGCAATCGGAGCCCAATTGCAGATTTCGGATTTTTACAGCTCCGAATCGGCTGAGCTATAGTAAGGTGATTTTCTTCGAATCGAACTTTCTTCGAAATGTATGGTATAGCAATTACAGGTCTCGTGACCTATCATTTAAGGTATCAAGAACCGCAATCGGAGCACAATTGCAGATTTCGGATTTTTACAGCTCCGAATCGGCTGAGCTATAGTAAGGTGATTTTCTTCGAATCGAACTTTTTTCAAAATGTATGGTATAGCAATTACAGGTCTCGTGACCTATCATTTAAGGTATCAAGAACCGCAATCGGAGCACAATTGCAGATTTCGGATTTTTACAGCTCTGAATCGGCTAAGCTATAGTAAGGTGATTTTCTTCGAATCGATTTTTCTGTGAAATGTATGGAAATCGCAATCGGAGCCCAATTGCAGATTTCGGATTTTTACAGCTCCGAATCGGCTGAGCTATAGTAAGGTGATTTTCTTCGAATCGAACTTTCTTCGAAATGTATGGTATAGCAATTACAGGTCTCGTGACCTATCATTTAGGGTATCAAGAACCGCAATCGGAGCACAATTGCAGATTTCGGATTTTTACAGCTCTGAATCGGCTGAGCTATAGTAAGGTGATTTTCTTCGAATCGAACTTTCTTCGAAATGTATGGTATAGCAATTACAGGTCTCGTGAGCTATCATTTAAGGTATCAAGAACCGCAATCGGAGCACAATTGCAGATTTCGGATTTTTACAGCTCTGAATCGGCTAAGCTATAGTAAGGTGATTTTCTTCGAATCGATTTTTCTGTGAAATGTATGGAAATCGCAATCGGAGCCCAATTGCAGATTTCGGATTTTTACAGCTCCGAATCGGCTGAGCTATAGTAAGGTGATTTTCTTCGAATCGAACTTTCTTCGAAATGTATGGTATAGCAATTACAGGTCTCGTGACCTATCATTTAGGGTATCAAGAACCGCAATCGGAGCACAATTGCAGATTTCGGATTTTTACAGCTCTGAATCGGCTGAGCTATAGTAAGGTGATTTTCTTCGAATCGAACTTTCTTCGAAATGTATGGTATAGCAATTACAGGTCTCGTGACCTATCATTTAAGGTATCAAGAACCGCAATCGGAGCACAATTGCAGATTTCGGATTTTTACAGCTCCGAATCGGCTGAGCTATAGTAAGGTGATTTTCTTCGAATCGAACTTTCTTCGAAATGTATGGTATAGCAATTACAGGTCTCGTGACCTATCATTTAAGGTATCAAGAACCGCAATCGGAGCACAATTGCAGATATCGGATTTTTACAGCTCTGAATCGGCTAAGCTATAGTAAGGTGATTTTCTTCGAATCGATTTTTCTGTGAAATGTATGGAAATCGCAATCGGAGCCCAATTGCAGATTTCGGATTTTTACAGCTCTGAATCGGCTGAGCTATAGTAAGGTGATTTTCTTCGAATCGAACTTTCTTCGAAATGTATGGTATAGCAATTACAGGTCTCGTGACCTATCATTTAAGGTATCAAGAACCGCAATCGGAGCACAATTGCAGATTTCGGATTTTTACAGCTCCGAATCGGCTGAGCTATAGTAAGGTGATTTTCTTCGAATCGAACTTTTTTCAAAATGTATGGTATAGCAATTACAGGTCTCGTGACCTATCATTTAAGGTATCAAGAACCGCAATCGGAGCACAATTGCAGATTTCGGATTTTTACAGCTCTGAATCGGCTGAGCTATAGTAAGGTGATTTTCTTCGAATCGAACTTTCTTCGAAATGTATGGTATAGCAATTACAAGTCTCGTGACCTATCATTTAAGGTATCAAGAACCGCAATCGGAGCACAATTGCAGATTTCGGATTTTTACAGCTCTGAATCGGCTGAGCTATAGTAAGGTGATTTTCTTCGAATCGAACTTTCTTCGAAATGTATGGTATAGCAATTACAGGTCTCGTGACCTATCATTTAAGGTATCAAGAACCGCAATCGGAGCACAATTGCAGATTTCGGATTTTTACAGCTCCGAATCGGCTGAGCTATAGTAAGGTGATTTTCTTCGAATCGAACTTTTTTCAAAATGTATGGTATAGCAATTACAGGTCTCGTGACCTATCATTTAAGGTATCAAGAACCGCAATCGGAGCACAATTGCAGATTTCGGATTTTTACAGCTCTGAATCGGCTGAGCTATAGTAAGGTGATTTTCTTCGAATCGAACTTTCTTCGAAATGTATGGTATAGCAATTACAAGTCTCGTGACCTATCATTTAAGGTATCAAGAACCGCAATCGGAGCACAATTGCAGATTTCGGATTTTTACAGCTCTGAATCGGCTGAGCTATAGTAAGGTGATTTTCTTCGAATCGATTTTTCTGTTAAATGTATGGAAATAATCAACCAGTTTTAATGCATTTATCATTTGAGGTATCAAGAACCGCAATCGGAGCCCAATTGCAGATTTCGGATTTTTACAGCTCCGAATCGGCTGAGCTATAGTAAGGTGATTTTCTTCGAATCGAACTTTTTTCAAAATGTATGGTATAGCAATTACAGGTCTCGTGACCTATCATTTAAGGTATCAAGAACCGCAATCGGAGCACAATTGCAGATTTCGGATTTTTACAGCTCCGAATCGGCTGAGCTATAGTAAGGTGATTTTCTTCGAATCGAACTTTCTTCGAAATGTATGGTATAGCAATTACAGGTCTCGTGACCTATCATTTAAGGTATCAAGAACCGCAATCGGAGCACAATTGCAGATTTCGGATTTTTACAGCTCTGAATCGGCTAAGCTATAGTAAGGTGATTTTCTTCGAATCGATTTTTCTGTGAAATGTATGGAAATCGCAATCGGAGCCCAATTGCAGATTTCGGATTTTTACAGCTCCGAATCGGCTGAGCTATAGTAAGGTGATTTTCTTCGAATCGAACTTTCTTCGAAATGTATGGTATAGCAATTACAGGTCTCGTGACCTATCATTTAGGGTATCAAGAACCGCAATCGGAGCACAATTGCAGATTTCGGATTTTTACAGCTCTGAATCGGCTGAGCTATAGTAAGGTGATTTTCTTCGAATCGAACTTTCTTCGAAATGTATGGTATAGCAATTACAGGTCTCGTGACCTATCATTTAAGGTATCAAGAACCGGAATCGGAGCACAATTGCAGATTTCGGATTTTTACAGCTCTGAATCGGCTGAGCTATAGTAAGGTGATTTTCTTCGAATCGATTTTTCTGTGAAATGTATGGAAAAAATCAACCAATTTTAATGCGGTTTGGCATAACAATTACAAGTCCCGAGACCTATCATTTGAGGTATCAAGAACCGCAATCGGAGCCCAATTGCAGATTTCGGATTTTTACAGCTCTGAATCGGCTGAGCTATAGTAAGGGTTTTTTCTTCGAATCGAACTTTCTTCGAAATGTATGGTATAGCAATTACAGGTCTCGTGACCTATCATTTAAGGTATCAAGAACCGCAATCGGAGCACAATTGCAGATTTCGGATTTTTACAGCTCTGAATCGGCTGAGCTATAGTAAGGTGATTTTCTTCGAATCGATTTTTCTGTGAAATGTATGGAAAAAATCAACCAATTTTAATGCGGTTTGGCATAACAATTACAAGTCCCGAGACCTATCATTTGAGGTATCAAGAACCGCAATCGGAGCCCAATTGCAGATTTCGGATTTTTACAGCTCTGAATCGGCTGAGCTATAGTAAGGTAATTTTCTTCGAATCGAACTTTCTTCGAAATGTATGGTATAGCAATTACAGGTCTCGTGACCTATCATTTAAGGTATCAAGAACCGCAATCGGAGCACAATTGCAGATTTCGGATTTTTACAGCTCTGAATCGGCTGAGCTATAGTAAGGTGATTTTCTTCGAATCGATTTTTCTGTGAAATGTATGGAAATAATCAACCAATTTTAATGCGGTTTGGCATAACAATTACAAGTCCCGAGACCTATCATTTGAGGTATCAAGAACCGCAATCGGAGCCCAATTGCAGATTTCGGATTTTTACAGCTCCGAATCGGCTGAACTATAGTAAGGGTTTTTTCTTCGAATCGAACTTTCTTCGAAATGTATGGTATAGCAATTACAGGTCTCGTGACCTATCATTTAAGGTATCAAGAACCGCAATCGGAGCACAATTGCAGATTTCGGATTTTTACAGCTCTGAATCTGCTGAGCTATAGTAAGGTGATTTTCTTCGAATCGATTTTTCTGTGAAATGTATGGAAATAATCAACCAATTTTAATGCGGTTTGGCATAACAATTACAAGTCCCGAGACCTATCATTTGAGGTATCAAGAACCGCAATCGGAGCCCAATTGCAGATTTCGGATTTTTACAGCTCCGAATCGGCTGAGCTATAGTAAGGTGATTTTCTTCGAATCGAACAGATTTCGGATTTTTACAGCTCCGAATCGGCTGAGCTATAGTAAGGTGATTTTCTTCGAATCGAACTTTCTTCGAAATGTATGGTATAGCAATTACAGGTCTCGTGACCTATCATTTAAGGTATCAAGAACCGCAATCGGAGCCCAATTGCAGATTTCGGATTTTTACAGCTCTGAATCGGCTGAGCTATAGTAAGGGTTTTTTCTTCGAATCGAACTTTCTTCGAAATGTATGGTATAGCAATTACAGGTCTCGTGACCTATCATTTAAGGTATCAAGAACCGCAATCGGAGCACAATTGCAGATTTCGGATTTTTACAGCTCTGAATCGGCTGAGCTATAGTAAGGTGATTTTCTTCGAATCGAACAGATTTCGGATTTTTACAGCTCCGAATCGGCTGAGCTATAGTAAGGTGATTTTCTTCGAATCGAACTTTCTTCGAAATGTATGGTATAGCAATTACAGGTCTCGTGACCTATCATTTAAGGTATCAAGAACCGCAATCGGAGCACAATTGCAGATTTCGGATTTTTACAGCTCTGAATCGGCTGAGCTATAGTAAGGGTTTTTTCTTCGAATCGAACTTTCTTCGAAATGTATGGTATAGCAATTACAGGTCTCGTGACCTATCATTTAAGGTATCAAGAACCGCAATCGGAGCACAATTGCAGATTTCGGATTTTTACAGCTCTGAATCGGCTGAGCTATAGTAAGGTGATTTTCTTCGAATCGATTTTTCTGTGAAATGTATGGAAATAATCAACCAATTTTAATGCGGTTTGGCATAACAATTACAAGTCCCGAGACCTATCATTTGAGGTATCAAGAACCGCAATCGGAGCCCAATTGCAGATTTCGGATTTTTACAGCTCTGAATCGGCTGAGCTATAGTAAGGTAATTTTCTTCGAATCGAACTTTCTTCGAAATTTATGGTATAGCAATTACAGGTCTCGTGACCTATCATTTAAGGTATCAAGAACCGCAATCGGAGCACAATTGCAGATTTCGGATTTTTACAGCTCTGAATCGGCTGAGCTATAGTAAGGTGATTTTCTTCGAATCGATTTTTCTGTGAAATGTATGGAAATAATCAACCAATTTTAATGCGGTTTGGCATAACAATTACAAGTCCCGAGACCTATCATTTGAGGTATCAAGAACCGCAATCGGAGCCCAATTGCAGATTTCGGATTTTTACAGCTCCGAATCGGCTGAGCTATAGTAAGGTGATTTTCTTCGAATCGAACTTTCTTCGAAATGTATGGTATAGCAATTACAGGTCTCGTGACCTATCATTTAAGGTATCAAGAACCGCAATCGGAGCACAATTGCAGATTTCGGATTTTTACAGCTCTGAATCTGCTGAGCTATAGTAAGGTGATTTTCTTCGAATCGATTTTTCTGTGAAATGTATGGAAATAATCAACCAATTTTAATGCGGTTTGGCATAACAATTACAAGTCCCGAGACCTATCATTTGAGGTATCAAGAACCGCAATCGGAGCCCAATTGCAGATTTCGGATTTTTACAGCTCCGAATCGGCTGAGCTATAGTAAGGTGATTTTCTTCGAATCGAACAGATTTCGGATTTTTACAGCTCCGAATCGGCTGAGCTATAGTAAGGTGATTTTCTTCGAATCGAACTTTCTTCGAAATGTATGGTATAGCAATTACAGGTCTCGTGACCTATCATTTAAGGTATCAAGAACCGCAATCGGAGCCCAATTGCAGATTTCGGATTTTTACAGCTCTAAATCGGCTGAGCTATAGTAAGGGTTTTTTCTTCGAATCGAACTTTCTTCGAAATGTATGGTATAGCAATTACAGGTCTCGTGACCTATCATTTAAGGTATCAAGAACCGCAATCGGAGCACAATTGCAGATTTCGGATTTTTACAGCTCTGAATCGGCTGAGCTATAGTAAGGTGATTTTCTTCGAATCGATTTTTCTGTGAAATGTATGGAAATAATCAACCAATTTTAATGCGGTTTGGCATAACAATTACAAGTCCCGAGACCTATCATTTGAGGTATCAAGAACCGCAATCGGAGCCCAATTGCAGATTTCGGATTTTTACAGCTCTGAATCGGCTGAGCTATAGTAAGGTAATTTTCTTCGAATCGAACTTTCTTCGAAATGTATGGTATAGCAATTACAGGTCTCGTGACCTATCATTTAAGGTATCAAGAACCGCAATCGGAGCACAATTGCAGATTTCGGATTTTTACAGCTCTGAATCGGCTGAGCTATAGTAAGGGTTTTTTCTTCGAATCAAACTTTCTTCGAAATATATGGTATAGCAATTACAGGTCTCGTGACCTGTCATTTAAGGTATCAAGAACCGCAATCGGAGCACAATTGCAGATTTCGGATTTTTACAGCTCTGAATCGGCTGAGCTATAGTAAGGTGATTTTCTTCGAATCGAACTTTCTTCGAAATGTATGGTATAGCAATTACAGGTCTCGTGACCTATCATTTAAGGTATCAAGAACCGCAATCGGAGCACAATTGCAGATTTCGGATTTTTACAGCTATGAATCGGCTGAGCTAGTAAGGTGATTTTCTTCGAATCGATTTTTCTGTGAAATGTATGGAAATAATCAACCAATTTTATTGCGGTTTGGCATAACAATTACAAGTCCCGAGACCTATCATTTGAGGTATCAAGAACCGCAATCGGAGCCCAATTGCAGATTTCGGATTTTTACAGCTCCGAATCGGCTGAACTATAGTAAGGGTTTTTTCTTCGAATCGAACTTTCTTCGAAATGTATGGTATAGCAATTACAGGTCTCGTGACCTATCATTTAAGGTATCAAGAACCGCAATCGGAGCACAATTGCAGATTTCGGATTTTTACAACTCCGAATCGGCTGAGCTATAGTAAGGTGATTTTCTTCGAATCGAACTTTCTTCGAAATGTATGGTATAGCAATTACAGGTCTCGTGACCTATCATTTAAGGTATCAAGAACCGCAATCGGAGCACAATTGCAGATTTCAGATTTTTACAGCTCCGAATCGGCTGAGCTATAGTAAGGTGATTTTCTTCGAATCGAACTTTTTTCAAAATGTATGGTATAGCAATTACAGGTCTCGTGACCTATCATTTAAGGTATCAAGAACCGCAATCGGAGCACAATTGCAGATTTCGGATTTTTACAGCTCCGAATCGGCTGAGCTATAGTAAGGTGATTTTCTTCGAATCGAACTTTCTTCGAAATGTATGGTATAGCAATTACAGGTCTCGTGACCTATCATTTAAGGTATCAAGAACCGCAATCGGAGCACAATTGCAGATTTCGGATTTTTACAGCTCTGAATCGGCTAAGCTATAGTAAGGTGATTTTCTTCGAATCGATTTTTCTGTGAAATGTATGGAAATCGCAATCGGAGCCCAATTGCAGATTTCGGATTTTTACAGCTCCGAATCGGCTGAGCTATAGTAAGGTGATTTTCTTCGAATCGAACTTTCTTCGAAATGTATGGTATAGCAATTACAGGTCTCGTGACCTATCATTTAAGGTATCAAGAACCGCAATCGGAGCACAATTGCAGATTTCGGATTTTTACAGCTCTGAATCGGCTGAGCTATAGTAAGGTGATTTTCTTCGAATCGAACTTTCTTCGAAATGTATGGTATAGCAATTACAGGTCTCGTGACCTATCATTTAAGGTATCAAGAACTGGAATCGGAGCACAATTGCAGATTTCGGATTTTTACAGCTCTGAATCGGCTGAGCTATAGTAAGGTGATTTTCTTCGAATCGATTTTTCTGTGAAATGTATGGAAAAAATCAACCAATTTTAATGCGGTTTGGCATAACAATTACAAGTCCCGAGACCTATCATTTGAGGTATCAAGAACCGCAATCGGAGCCCAATTGCAGATTTCGGATTTTTACAGCTCTGAATCGGCTGAGCTATAGTAAGGTAATTTTCTTCGAATCGAACTTTCTTCGAAATGTATGGTATAGCAATTACAGGTCTCGTGACCTATCATTTAAGGTATCAAGAACCGCAATCGGAGCACAATTGCAGATTTCGGATTTTTACAGCTCTGAATCGGCTGAGCTATAGTAAGGTGATTTTCTTCGAATCGATTTTTCTGTGAAATGTATGGAAATAATCAACCAATTTTAATGCGGTTTGGCATAACAATTACAAGTCCCGAGACCTATCATTTGAGGTATCAAGAACCGCAATCGGAGCCCAATTGCAGATTTCGGATTTTTACAGCTCCGAATCGGCTGAACTATAGTAAGGGTTTTTTCTTCGAATCGAACTTTCTTCGAAATGTATGGTATAGCAATTACAGGTCTCGTGACCTATCATTTAAGGTATCAAGAACCGCAATCGGAGCACAATTGCAGATTTCGGATTTTTACAGCTCTGAATCTGCTGAGCTATAGTAAGGTGATTTTCTTCGAATCGATTTTTCTGTGAAATGTATGGAAATAATCAACCAATTTTAATGCGGTTTGGCATAACAATTACAAGTCCCGAGACCTATCATTTGAGGTATCAAGAACCGCAATCGGAGCCCAATTGCAGATTTCGGATTTTTACAGCTCCGAATCGGCTGAGCTATAGTAAGGTGATTTTCTTCGAATCGAACAGATTTCGGATTTTTACAGCTCCGAATCGGCTGAGCTATAGTAAGGTGATTTTCTTCGAATCGAACTTTCTTCGAAATGTATGGTATAGCAATTACAGGTCTCGTGACCTATCATTTAAGGTATCAAGAACCGCAATCGGAGCCCAATTGCAGATTTCGGATTTTTACAGCTCTAAATCGGCTGAGCTATAGTAAGGGTTTTTTCTTCGAATCGAACTTTCTTCGAAATGTATGGTATAGCAATTACAGGTCTCGTGACCTATCATTTAAGGTATCAAGAACCGCAATCGGAGCACAATTGCAGATTTCGGATTTTTACAGCTCTGAATCGGCTGAGCTATAGTAAGGTGATTTTCTTCGAATCGATTTTTCTGTGAAATGTATGGAAATAATCAACCAATTTTAATGCGGTTTGGCATAACAATTACAAGTCCCGAGACCTATCATTTGAGGTATCAAGAACCGCAATCGGAGCCCAATTGCAGATTTCGGATTTTTACAGCTCTGAATCGGCTGAGCTATAGTAAGGTAATTTTCTTCGAATCGAACTTTCTTCGAAATTTATGGTATAGCAATTACAGGTCTCGTGACCTATCATTTAAGGTATCAAGAACCGCAATCGGAGCACAATTGCAGATTTCGGATTTTTACAGCTCTGAATCGGCTGAGCTATAGTAAGGTGATTTTCTTCGAATCGATTTTTCTGTGAAATGTATGGAAATAATCAACCAATTTTAATGCGGTTTGGCATAACAATTACAAGTCCCGAGACCTATCATTTGAGGTATCAAGAACCGCAATCGGAGCCCAATTGCAGATTTCGGATTTTTACAGCTCCGAATCGGCTGAACTATAGTAAGGGTTTATTCTTCGAATCGAACTTTCTTCGAAATGTATGGTATAGCAATTACAGGTCTCGTGACCTATCATTTAAGGTATCAAGAACCGCAATCGGAGCACAATTGCAGATTTCGGATTTTTACAGCTCTGAATCTGCTGAGCTATAGTAAGGTGATTTTCTTCGAATCGATTTTTCTGTGAAATGTATGGAAATAATCAACCAATTTTAATGCGGTTTGGCATAACAATTACAAGTCCCGAGACCTATCATTTGAGGTATCAAGAACCGCAATCGGAGCCCAATTGCAGATTTCGGATTTTTACAGCTCCGAATCGGCTGAGCTATAGTAAGGTGATTTTCTTCGAATCGAACAGATTTCGGATTTTTACAGCTCCGAATCGGCTGAGCTATAGTAAGGTGATTTTCTTCGAATCGAACTTTCTTCGAAATGTATGGTATAGCAATTACAGGTCTCGTGACCTATCATTTAAGGTATCAAGAACCGCAATCGGAGCACAATTGCAGATTTCGGATTTTTACAGCTCTGAATCGGCTGAGCTATAGTAAGGTGATTTTCTTCGAATCGATTTTTCTGTGAAATGTATGGAAATAATCAACCAATTTTAATGCGGTTTGGCATAACAATTACAAGTCCCGAGACCTATCATTTGAGGTATCAAGAACCGCAATCGGAGCCCAATTGCAGATTTCGGATTTTTACAGCTCTGAATCGGCTGAGCTATAGTAAGGTAATTTTCTTCGAATCGAACTTTCTTCGAAATTTATGGTATAGCAATTACAGGTCTCGTGACCTATCATTTAAGGTATCAAGAACCGCAATCGGAGCACAATTGCAGATTTCGGATTTTTACAGCTCTGAATCGGCTGAGCTATAGTAAGGTGATTTTCTTCGAATCGATTTTTCTGTGAAATGTATGGAAATAATCAACCAATTTTAATGCGGTTTGGCATAACAATTACAAGTCCCGAGACCTATCATTTGAGGTATCAAGAACCGCAATCGGAGCCCAATTGCAGATTTCGGATTTTTACAGCTCCGAATCGGCTGAACTATAGTAAGGGTTTATTCTTCGAATCGAACTTTCTTCGAAATGTATGGTATAGCAATTACAGGTCTCGTGACCTATCATTTAAGGTATCAAGAACCGCAATCGGAGCACAATTGCAGATTTCGGATTTTTACAGCTCTGAATCTGCTGAGCTATAGTAAGGTGATTTTCTTCGAATCGATTTTTCTGTGAAATGTATGGAAATAATCAACCAATTTTAATGCGGTTTGGCATAACAATTACAAGTCCCGAGACCTATCATTTGAGGTATCAAGAACCGCAATCGGAGCCCAATTGCAGATTTCGGATTTTTACAGCTCCGAATCGGCTGAGCTATAGTAAGGTGATTTTCTTCGAATCGAACAGATTTCGGATTTTTACAGCTCCGAATCGGCTGAGCTATAGTAAGGTGATTTTCTTCGAATCGAACTTTCTTCGAAATGTATGGTATAGCAATTACAGGTCTCGTGACCTATCATTTAAGGTATCAAGAACCGCAATCGGAGCACAATTGCAGATTTCGGATTTTTACAGCTATGAATCGGCTGAGCTAGTAAGGTGATTTTCTTCGAATCGATTTTTCTGTGAAATGTATGGAAATAATCAACCAATTTTATTGCGGTTTGGCATAACAATTACAAGTCCCGAGACCTATCATTTGAGGTATCAAGAACCGCAATCGGAGCCCAATTGCAGATTTCGGATTTTTACAGCTCCGAATCGGCTGAACTATAGTAAGGGTTTTTTCTTCGAATCGAACTTTCTTCGAAATGTATGGTATAGCAATTACAGGTCTCGTGACCTATCATTTAAGGTATCAAGAACCGCAATCGGAGCACAATTGCAGATTTCGGATTTTTACAACTCCGAATCGGCTGAGCTATAGTAAGGTGATTTTCTTCGAATCGAACTTTCTTCGAAATGTATGGTATAGCAATTACAGGTCTCGTGACCTATCATTTAAGGTATCAAGAACCGCAATCGGAGCACAATTGCAGATTTCGGATTTTTACAGCTCCGCATCGGCTGAGCTATAGTAAGGTGATTTTCTTCGAATCGAAGTTTCTTCGAAATGTATGGTATAGCAATTACAGGTCTCGTGACCTATCATTTAGGGTATCAAGAACCGCAATCGGAGCACAATTGCAGATTTCGGATTTTTACAGCTCTGAATCGGCTGAGCTATAGTAAGGTGATTTTCTTCGAATCGAACTTTCTTCGAAATGTATGGTATAGCAATTACAGGTCTCGTGACCTATCATTTAAGGTATCAAGAACCGCAATCGGAGCACAATTGCAGATTTCGGATTTTTACAGCTCCGAATCGGCTGAGCTATAGTAAGGTGATTTTCTTCGAATCGAACTTTCTTCGAAATGTATGGTATAGCAATTACAGGTCTCGTGACCTATCATTTAAGGTATCAAGAACCACAATCGGAGCACAATTGCAGATTTCGGATTTTTACAGCTCTGAATCGGCTGAGCTATAGTAAGGTGATTTTCTTCGAATCGATTTTTCTGTGAAATGTATGGAAATAATCAACCAATTTTAATGCGGTTTGGCATAACAATTACAAGTACCGAGACCTATCATTTGAGGTATCAAGAACCGCAATCGGAGAACAATTGCCGATTTCGGATTTTTACAGCTCTGAATCGGCTGAGCTATAGTAAGGTAATTTTCTTCGAATCGAACTTTCTTCGAAATGTATGGTATAGCAATTACAGGTCTCGTGACCTATCATTTAAGATATCAAGAACCGCAATCGGAGCACAATTGCAGATTTCGGATTTTTACAGCTCTGAATCGGCTGAGCTATAGTAAGGTGATTTTCTTCGAATCGATTTTTCTGTGAAATGTATGGAAATAATCAACCAATTTTAATGCGGTTTGGCATAACAATTACAAGTCCCGAGACCTATCATTTAAGGTATCAAGAACCGCAATCGGAGCCCAATTGCAGATTTCGGATTTTTACAGCTCTGAATCGGCTGAGCTATAGTAAGGTAATTTTCTTCGAATCGAACTTTCTTCGAAATTTATGGTATAGCAATTACAGGTCTCGTGACCTATCATTTAAGGTATCAAGAACCGCAATCGGAGCACAATTGCAGATTTCGGATTTTTACAGCTCTAAATCGGCTGAGCTAGTAAGGTGATTTTCTTCGAATCGATTTTTCTGTGAAATGTATGGAAATAATCAACCAATTTTAATGCGGTTTAGCATAACAATTACAAGTCCCGAGACCTATCATTTGAGGTATCAAGAACCGCAATCGGAGCCCAATTGCAGATTTCGGATTTTTACAGCTCTGAATCGGCTGAGCTATAGTAAGGTAATTTTCTTCGAATCGAACTTTCTTCGAAATGTATGGTATAGCAATTACAGGTCTCGTGACCTATCATTTAAGGTATCAAGAACCGCAATCGGAGCACAATTGCAGATTTCGAATTTTTACAGCTCTGAATCGGCTGAGCTATAGTAAGGTGATTTTCTTCGAATCGATTTTTCTGTGAAATGTATGGAAATAATCAACCAATTTTAATGCGGTTTGGCATAACAATTACAAGTCCCGAGACCTATCATTTGAGGTATCAAGAACCGCAATCGGAGCCCAATTGCAGATTTCGGATTTTTACAGCTCCGAATCGGCTGAGCTATAGTAAGGTGATTTTCTTCGAATCGAATTTCTTCGAAATGTATGGTATAGCAATTACAGGTCTCGTGACCTATCATTTAAGGTATCAAGAACCGCAATCGGAGCACAATTGCAGATTTCGGATTTTTACAGCTCTGAATCGGCTGAGCTATAGTAAGGTGATTTTCTTCGAATCGATTTTTCTGTGAAATGTATGGAAATAATCAACCAATTTTAATGCGGTTTGGCATAACAATTACAAGTCCCGAGACCTATCATTTGAGGTATCAAGAACCGCAATCGGAGCACAATTGCAGATTTCGGATTTTTACAGCTCTGAATCGGCTGAGCTATAGTAAGGTGATTTTCTTCGAATCGAACTTTCTTCGAAATGTATGGTATAGCAATTACAAGTCCCGAGACCTATCATTTAAGGTATCAAGAACCGCAATCGGAGCACAATTGCAGATTTCGGATTTTTACAGCTCTGAATCGGCTGGGCTATAGTAAGGTGATTTTCTTCGAATCGAACATTCTTCGAAATGTATGGTATAGCAATTACAGGTCTCGTGACCTATCATTTAAGGTATCAAGAACCGCAATCGGAGCACAATTGCAGATTTCGGATTTTTACAGCTCTGAATCGGCTGAGCTATAGTAAGGTAATTTTCTTCGAATCGAACTTTCTTCGAAATGTATGGCATAACAATTACAAGTCCCGAGACCTATCATTTGAGGTATCAAGAACCGCAATCGGAGCCCAATTGCAGATTTCGGATTTTTACAGCTCCGAATCGGCTGAGCTATAGTAAGGTGATTTTCTTCGAATCGAATTTCTTCGAAATGTATGGTATAGCAATTACAGGTTTCGTGACCTATCATTTAAGGTATCAAGAACCGCAATCGGAGCACAATTGCAGATTTCGGATTTTTACAGCTCTGAATCGGCTGGGCTATAGTAAGGTGATTTTCTTCGAATCGAACTTTCTTCGAAATGTATGGTATAGCAATTACAAGTTCCGAGACCTATCATTTGAAGTATCAAGAACCGCAATCGGAGCCCAATTGCAGATTTCGGATTTTTACAGCTCCGAATCGGCTGAGCTATAGTAAGGTGATTTTCTTCGAATCGAATTTCTTCGAAATGTATGGTATAGCAATTACAGGTCTCGTGACCTATCATTTAAGGTATCAAGAACCGCAATCGGAGCACAATTGCAGATTTCGGATTTTTACAGCTCTGAATCGGCTGAGCTATAGTAAGGTGATTTTCTTCGAATCGAACTTTCTTCGAAATGTATGGTATAGCAATTACAAGTCCCGAGACCTATCATTTAAGGTATCAAGAACCGCAATCGGAGCACAATTGCAGATTTCGGATTTTTACAGCTCTGAATCGGCTGGGCTATAGTAAGGTGATTTTCTTCGAATCGAACTTTCTTCGAAATGTATGGTATAGCAATTACAGGTCTCGTGACCTATCATTTAAGGTATCAAGAACCGCAATCGGAGCACAATTGCAGATTTCGGATTTTTACAGCTCTGAATCGGCTGAGCTATAGTAAGGTAATTTTCTTCGAATCGAACTTTCTTCGAAATGTATGGTATAGCAATTACAAGTTCCGAGACCTATCATTTGAGGTATCAAGAACCGCAATCGGAGCCCAATTGCAGATTTCGGATTTTTACAGCTCCGAATCGGCTGAGCTATAGTAAGGTGATTTTCTTCGAATCGAATTTCTTCGAAATGTATGGTATAGCAATTACAGGTCTCGTGACCTATCATTTAAGGTATCAAGAACCGCAATCGGAGCACAATTGCAGATTTCGGATTTTTACAGCTCTGAATCGGCTGAGCTATAGTAAGGTAATTTTCTTCGAATCGAACTTTCTTCGAAATGTATGGTATAGCAATTACAAGTTCCGAGACCTATCATTTGAAGTATCAAGAACCGCAATCGGAGCCCAATTGCAGATTTCGGATTTTTACAGCTCCGAATCGGCTGAGCTATAGTAAGGTGATTTTCTTCGAATCGAATTTCTTCGAAATGTATGGTATAGCAATTACAGGTCTCGTGACCTATCATTTAAGGTATCAAGAACCGCAATCGGAGCACAATTGCAGATTTCGGATTTTTACAGCTCTGAATCTGCTGAGCTATAGTAAGGTGATTTTCTTCGAATCGATTTTTCTGTGAAATGTATGGAAATAATCAACCAATTTTAATGCGGTTTGGCATAACAATTACAAGTCCCGAGACCTATCATTTGAGGTATCAAGAACCGCAATCGGAGCCCAATTGCAGATTTCGGATTTTTACAGCTCCGAATCAGCTGAACTATAGTAAGGGTTTATTCTTCGAATCGAACTTTCTTCGAAATGTATGGTATAGCAATTACAGGTCTCGTGACCTATCATTTAAGGTATCAAGAACCGCAATCGGAGCACAATTGCAGATTTCGGATTTTTACAGCTCTGAATCTGCTGAGCTATAGTAAGGTGATTTTCTTCGAATCGATTTTTCTGTGAAATGTATGGAAATAATCAACCAATTTTAATGCGGTTTGGCATAACAATTACAAGTCCCGAGACCTATCATTTGAGGTATCAAGAACCGCAATCGGAGCCCAATTGCAGATTTCGGATTTTTACAGCTCCGAATCGGCTGAGCTATAGTAAGGTGATTTTCTTCGAATCGAACAGATTTCGGATTTTTACAGCTCCGAATCGGCTGAGCTATAGTAAGGTGATTTTCTTCGAATCGAACTTTCTTCGAAATGTATGGTATAGCAATTACAGGTCTCGTGACCTATCATTTAAGGTATCAAGAACCGCAATCGGAGCCCAATTGCAGATTTCGGATTTTTACAGCTCTAAATCGGCTGAGCTATAGTAAGGGTTTTTTCTTCGAATCGAACTTTCTTCGAAATGTATGGTATAGCAATTACAGGTCTCGTGACCTATCATTTAAGGTATCAAGAACCGCAATCGGAGCACAATTGCAGATTTCGGATTTTTACAGCTCTGAATCGGCTGAGCTATAGTAAGGTGATTTTCTTCGAATCGATTTTTCTGTGAAATGTATGGAAATAATCAACCAATTTTAATGCGGTTTGGCATAACAATTACAAGTCCCGAGACCTATCATTTGAGGTATCAAGAACCGCAATCGGAGCCCAATTGCAGATTTCGGATTTTTACAGCTCTGAATCGGCTGAGCTATAGTAAGGTAATTTTCTTCGAATCGAACTTTCTTCGAAATTTATGGTATAGCAATTACAGGTCTCGTGACCTATCATTTAAGGTATCAAGAACCGCAATCGGAGCACAATTGCAGATTTCGGATTTTTACAGCTCTGAATCGGCTGAGCTATAGTAAGGTGATTTTCTTCGAATCGATTTTTCTGTGAAATGTATGGAAATAATCAACCAATTTTAATGCGGTTTGGCATAACAATTACAAGTCCCGAGACCTATCATTTGAGGTATCAAGAACCGCAATCGGAGCCCAATTGCAGATTTCGGATTTTTACAGCTCCGAATCGGCTGAACTATAGTAAGGGTTTATTCTTCGAATCGAACTTTCTTCGAAATGTATGGTATAGCAATTACAGGTCTCGTGACCTATCATTTAAGGTATCAAGAACCGCAATCGGAGCACAATTGCAGATTTCGGATTTTTACAGCTCTGAATCTGCTGAGCTATAGTAAGGTGATTTTCTTCGAATCGATTTTTCTGTGAAATGTATGGAAATAATCAACCAATTTTAATGCGGTTTGGCATAACAATTACAAGTCCCGAGACCTATCATTTGAGGTATCAAGAACCGCAATCGGAGCCCAATTGCAGATTTCGGATTTTTACAGCTCCGAATCGGCTGAGCTATAGTAAGGTGATTTTCTTCGAATCGAACAGATTTCGGATTTTTACAGCTCCGAATCGGCTGAGCTATAGTAAGGTGATTTTCTTCGAATCGAACTTTCTTCGAAATGTATGGTATAGCAATTACAGGTCTCGTGACCTATCATTTAAGGTATCAAGAACCGCAATCGGAGCACAATTGCAGATTTCGGATTTTTACAGCTCTGAATCGGCTGAGCTATAGTAAGGTGATTTTCTTCGAATCGATTTTTCTGTGAAATGTATGGAAATAATCAACCAATTTTAATGCGGTTTGGCATAACAATTACAAGTCCCGAGACCTATCATTTGAGGTATCAAGAACCGCAATCGGAGCCCAATTGCAGATTTCGGATTTTTACAGCTCTGAATCGGCTGAGCTATAGTAAGGTAATTTTCTTCGAATCGAACTTTCTTCGAAATTTATGGTATAGCAATTACAGGTCTCGTGACCTATCATTTAAGGTATCAAGAACCGCAATCGGAGCACAATTGCAGATTTCGGATTTTTACAGCTCTGAATCGGCTGAGCTATAGTAAGGTGATTTTCTTCGAATCGATTTTTCTGTGAAATGTATGGAAATAATCAACCAATTTTAATGCGGTTTGGCATAACAATTACAAGTCCCGAGACCTATCATTTGAGGTATCAAGAACCGCAATCGGAGCCCAATTGCAGATTTCGGATTTTTACAGCTCCGAATCGGCTGAACTATAGTAAGGGTTTATTCTTCGAATCGAACTTTCTTCGAAATGTATGGTATAGCAATTACAGGTCTCGTGACCTATCATTTAAGGTATCAAGAACCGCAATCGGAGCACAATTGCAGATTTCGGATTTTTACAGCTCTGAATCTGCTGAGCTATAGTAAGGTGATTTTCTTCGAATCGATTTTTCTGTGAAATGTATGGAAATAATCAACCAATTTTAATGCGGTTTGGCATAACAATTACAAGTCCCGAGACCTATCATTTGAGGTATCAAGAACCGCAATCGGAGCCCAATTGCAGATTTCGGATTTTTACAGCTCCGAATCGGCTGAGCTATAGTAAGGTGATTTTCTTCGAATCGAACAGATTTCGGATTTTTACAGCTCCGAATCGGCTGAGCTATAGTAAGGTGATTTTCTTCGAATCGAACTTTCTTCGAAATGTATGGTATAGCAATTACAGGTCTCGTGACCTATCATTTAAGGTATCAAGAACCGCAATCGGAGCACAATTGCAGATTTCGGATTTTTACAGCTATGAATCGGCTGAGCTAGTAAGGTGATTTTCTTCGAATCGATTTTTCTGTGAAATGTATGGAAATAATCAACCAATTTTATTGCGGTTTGGCATAACAATTACAAGTCCCGAGACCTATCATTTGAGGTATCAAGAACCGCAATCGGAGCCCAATTGCAGATTTCGGATTTTTACAGCTCCGAATCGGCTGAACTATAGTAAGGGTTTTTTCTTCGAATCGAACTTTCTTCGAAATGTATGGTATAGCAATTACAGGTCTCGTGACCTATCATTTAAGGTATCAAGAACCGCAATCGGAGCACAATTGCAGATTTCGGATTTTTACAACTCCGAATCGGCTGAGCTATAGTAAGGTGATTTTCTTCGAATCGAACTTTCTTCGAAATGTATGGTATAGCAATTACAGGTCTCGTGACCTATCATTTAAGGTATCAAGAACCGCAATCGGAGCACAATTGCAGATTTCGGATTTTTACAGCTCCGCATCGGCTGAGCTATAGTAAGGTGATTTTCTTCGAATCGAAGTTTCTTCGAAATGTATGGTATAGCAATTACAGGTCTCGTGACCTATCATTTAGGGTATCAAGAACCGCAATCGGAGCACAATTGCAGATTTCGGATTTTTACAGCTCTGAATCGGCTGAGCTATAGTAAGGTGATTTTCTTCGAATCGAACTTTCTTCGAAATGTATGGTATAGCAATTACAGGTCTCGTGACCTATCATTTAAGGTATCAAGAACCGCAATCGGAGCACAATTGCAGATTTCGGATTTTTACAGCTCCGAATCGGCTGAGCTATAGTAAGGTGATTTTCTTCGAATCGAACTTTCTTCGAAATGTATGGTATAGCAATTACAGGTCTCGTGACCTATCATTTAAGGTATCAAGAACCACAATCGGAGCACAATTGCAGATTTCGGATTTTTACAGCTCTGAATCGGCTGAGCTATAGTAAGGTGATTTTCTTCGAATCGATTTTTCTGTGAAATGTATGGAAATAATCAACCAATTTTAATGCGGTTTGGCATAACAATTACAAGTACCGAGACCTATCATTTGAGGTATCAAGAACCGCAATCGGAGAACAATTGCCGATTTCGGATTTTTACAGCTCTGAATCGGCTGAGCTATAGTAAGGTAATTTTCTTCGAATCGAACTTTCTTCGAAATGTATGGTATAGCAATTACAGGTCTCGTGACCTATCATTTAAGATATCAAGAACCGCAATCGGAGCACAATTGCAGATTTCGGATTTTTACAGCTCTGAATCGGCTGAGCTATAGTAAGGTGATTTTCTTCGAATCGATTTTTCTGTGAAATGTATGGAAATAATCAACCAATTTTAATGCGGTTTGGCATAACAATTACAAGTCCCGAGACCTATCATTTAAGGTATCAAGAACCGCAATCGGAGCCCAATTGCAGATTTCGGATTTTTACAGCTCTGAATCGGCTGAGCTATAGTAAGGTAATTTTCTTCGAATCGAACTTTCTTCGAAATTTATGGTATAGCAATTACAGGTCTCGTGACCTATCATTTAAGGTATCAAGAACCGCAATCGGAGCACAATTGCAGATTTCGGATTTTTACAGCTCTAAATCGGCTGAGCTAGTAAGGTGATTTTCTTCGAATCGATTTTTCTGTGAAATGTATGGAAATAATCAACCAATTTTAATGCGGTTTAGCATAACAATTACAAGTCCCGAGACCTATCATTTGAGGTATCAAGAACCGCAATCGGAGCCCAATTGCAGATTTCGGATTTTTACAGCTCTGAATCGGCTGAGCTATAGTAAGGTAATTTTCTTCGAATCGAACTTTCTTCGAAATGTATGGTATAGCAATTACAGGTCTCGTGACCTATCATTTAAGGTATCAAGAACCGCAATCGGAGCACAATTGCAGATTTCGAATTTTTACAGCTCTGAATCGGCTGAGCTATAGTAAGGTGATTTTCTTCGAATCGATTTTTCTGTGAAATGTATGGAAATAATCAACCAATTTTAATGCGGTTTGGCATAACAATTACAAGTCCCGAGACCTATCATTTGAGGTATCAAGAACCGCAATCGGAGCCCAATTGCAGATTTCGGATTTTTACAGCTCCGAATCGGCTGAGCTATAGTAAGGTGATTTTCTTCGAATCGAATTTCTTCGAAATGTATGGTATAGCAATTACAGGTCTCGTGACCTATCATTTAAGGTATCAAGAACCGCAATCGGAGCACAATTGCAGATTTCGGATTTTTACAGCTCTGAATCGGCTGAGCTATAGTAAGGTGATTTTCTTCGAATCGATTTTTCTGTGAAATGTATGGAAATAATCAACCAATTTTAATGCGGTTTGGCATAACAATTACAAGTCCCGAGACCTATCATTTGAGGTATCAAGAACCGCAATCGGAGCACAATTGCAGATTTCGGATTTTTACAGCTCTGAATCGGCTGAGCTATAGTAAGGTGATTTTCTTCGAATCGAACTTTCTTCGAAATGTATGGTATAGCAATTACAAGTCCCGAGACCTATCATTTAAGGTATCAAGAACCGCAATCGGAGCACAATTGCAGATTTCGGATTTTTACAGCTCTGAATCGGCTGGGCTATATTAAGGTGATTTTCTTCGAATCGAACATTCTTCGAAATGTATGGTATAGCAATTACAGGTCTCGTGACCTATCATTTAAGGTATCAAGAACCGCAATCGGAGCACAATTGCAGATTTCGGATTTTTACAGCTCTGAATCGGCTGAGCTATAGTAAGGTAATTTTCTTCGAATCGAACTTTCTTCGAAATGTATGGCATAACAATTACAAGTCCCGAGACCTATCATTTGAGGTATCAAGAACCGCAATCGGAGCCCAATTGCAGATTTCGGATTTTTACAGCTCCGAATCGGCTGAGCTATAGTAAGGTGATTTTCTTCGAATCGAATTTCTTCGAAATGTATGGTATAGCAATTACAGGTTTCGTGACCTATCATTTAAGGTATCAAGAACCGCAATCGGAGCACAATTGCAGATTTCGGATTTTTACAGCTCTGAATCGGCTGGGCTATAGTAAGGTGATTTTCTTCGAATCGAACTTTCTTCGAAATGTATGGTATAGCAATTACAAGTTCCGAGACCTATCATTTGAAGTATCAAGAACCGCAATCGGAGCCCAATTGCAGATTTCGGATTTTTACAGCTCCGAATCGGCTGAGCTATAGTAAGGTGATTTTCTTCGAATCGAATTTCTTCGAAATGTATGGTATAGCAATTACAGGTCTCGTGACCTATCATTTAAGGTATCAAGAACCGCAATCGGAGCACAATTGCAGATTTCGGATTTTTACAGCTCTGAATCGGCTGAGCTATAGTAAGGTGATTTTCTTCGAATCGAACTTTCTTCGAAATGTATGGTATAGCAATTACAAGTCCCGAGACCTATCATTTAAGGTATCAAGAACCGCAATCGGAGCACAATTGCAGATTTCGGATTTTTACAGCTCTGAATCGGCTGGGCTATAGTAAGGTGATTTTCTTCGAATCGAACTTTCTTCGAAATGTATGGTATAGCAATTACAGGTCTCGTGACCTATCATTTAAGGTATCAAGAACCGCAATCGGAGCACAATTGCAGATTTCGGATTTTTACAGCTCTGAATCGGCTGAGCTATAGTAAGGTAATTTTCTTCGAATCGAACTTTCTTCGAAATGTATGGTATAGCAATTACAAGTTCCGAGACCTATCATTTGAGGTATCAAGAACCGCAATCGGAGCCCAATTGCAGATTTCGGATTTTTACAGCTCCGAATCGGCTGAGCTATAGTAAGGTGATTTTCTTCGAATCGAATTTCTTCGAAATGTATGGTATAGCAATTACAGGTCTCGTGACCTATCATTTAAGGTATCAAGAACCGCAATCGGAGCACAATTGCAGATTTCGGATTTTTACAGCTCTGAATCGGCTGAGCTATAGTAAGGTAATTTTCTTCGAATCGAACTTTCTTCGAAATGTATGGTATAGCAATTACAAGTTCCGAGACCTATCATTTGAAGTATCAAGAACCGCAATCGGAGCCCAATTGCAGATTTCGGATTTTTACAGCTCCGAATCGGCTGAGCTATAGTAAGGTGATTTTCTTCGAATCGAATTTCTTCGAAATGTATGGTATAGCAATTACAGGTCTCGTGACCTATCATTTAAGGTATCAAGAACCGCAATCGGAGCACAATTGCAGATTTCGGATTTTTACAGCTCTGAATCGGCTGGGCTATAGTAAGGTGATTTTCTTCGAATCGAACTTTCTTCGAAATGTATGGTATAGCAATTACAAGTTCCGAGACCTATCATTTGAAGTATCAAGAACCGCAATCGGAGCCCAATTGCAGATTTCGGATTTTTACAGCTCCGAATCGGCTGAGCTATAGTAAGGTGATTTTCTTCGAATCGAATTTCTTCGAAATGTATGGTATAGCAATTACAGGTCTCGTGACCTATCATTTAAGGTATCAAGAACCGCAATCGGAGCACAATTGCAGATTTCGAATTTTTACAGCTCTGAATCGGCTGAGCTATAGTAAGGTGATTTTCTTCGAATCGATTTTTCTGTGAAATGTATGGAAATAATCAACCAATTTTAATGCGGTTTGGCATAACAATTACAAGTCCCGAGACCTATCATTTGATGTATCAAGAACCGCAATCGGAGCCCAATTGCAGATTTCGGATTTTTACAGCTCCGAATCGGCTGAGCTATAGTAAGGTGATTTTCTTCGAATCGAATTTCTTCGAAATGTATGGTATAGCAATTACAGGTCTCGTGACCTATCATTTAAGGTATCAAGAACCGCAATCGGAGCACAATTGCAGATTTCGGATTTTTACAGCTCTGAATCGGCTGGGCTATAGTAAGGTGATTTTCTTCGAATCGAACTTTCTTCGAAATGTATGGTATAGCAATTACAAGTTCCGAGACCTATCATTTGAAGTATCAAGAACCGCAATCGGAGCCCAATTGCAGATTTCGGATTTTTACAGCTCCGAATCGGCTGAGCTATAGTAAGGTGATTTTCTTCGAATCGAATTTCTTCGAAATGTATGGTATAGCAATTACAGGTCTCGTGACCTATCATTTAAGGTATCAAGAACCGCAATCGGAGCACAATTGCAGATTTCGGATTTTTACAGCTCTGAATCGGCTGGGCTATAGTAAGGTGATTTTCTTCGAATCGAACTTTCTTCGAAATGTATGGTATAGCAATTACAAGTTCCGAGACCTATCATTTGAAGTATCAAGAACCGCAATCGAAGCCCAATTGCAGATTTCGGATTTTTACAGCTACGAATCGGCTGAGCTATAGTAAGGTGATTTTCTTCGAATCGAATTTCTTCGAAATGTATGGTATAGCAATTACAGGTCTCGTGACCTATCATTTAAGGTATCAAGAACCGCAATCGGAGCACAATTGCAGATTTCGGATTTTTACAGCTCTGAATCGGCTGAGCTATAGTAAGGTGATTTTCTTCGAATCGAACTTTCTTCGAAATGTATGGTATAGCAATTACAAGTCCCGAGACCTATCATTTAAGGTATCAAGAACCGCAATCGGAGCACAATTGCAGATTTCGGATTTTTACAGCTCTGAATCGGCTGGGCTATAGTAAGGTGATTTTCTTCGAATCGAACTTTCTTCGAAATGTATGGTATAGCAATTACAGGTCTCGTGACCTATCATTTAAGGTATCAAGAACCGCAATCGGAGCACAATTGCAGATTTCGGATTTTTACAGCTCTGAATCGGCTGAGCTATAGTAAGGTAATTTTCTTCGAATCGAACTTTCTTCGAAATGTATGGCATAACAATTACAAGTCCCGAGACCTATCATTTGAGGTATCAAGAACCGCAATCGGAGCCCAATTGCAGATTTCGGATTTTTACAGCTCCGAATCGGCTGAGCTATAGTAAGGTGATTTTCTTCGAATCGAATTTCTTCGAAATGTATGGTATAGCAATTACAGGTCTCGTGACCTATCATTTAAGGTATCAAGAACCGCAATCGGAGCACAATTGCAGATTTCGGATTTTTACAGCTCTGAATCGGCTGGGCTATAGTAAGGTGATTTTCTTCGAATCGAACTTTCTTCGAAATGTATGGTATAGCAATTACAGGTCTCGTGACCTATCATTTAAGGTATCAAGAACCGCAATCGGAGCACAATTGCAGATTTCGAATTTTTACAGCTCTGAATCGGCTGAGCTATAGTAAGGTGATTTTCTTCGAATCGATTTTTCTGTGAAATGTATGGAAATAATCAACCAATTTTAATGCGGTTTGGCATAACAATTACAAGTCCCGAGACCTATCATTTGAGGTATCAAGAACCGCAATCGGAGCCCAATTGCAGATTTCGGATTTTTACAGCTCCGAATCGGCTGAGCTATAGTAAGGTGATTTTCTTCGAATCGAATTTCTTCGAAATGTATGGTATAGCAATTACAGGTCTCGTGACCTATCATTTAAGGTATCAAGAACCGCAATCGGAGCACAATTGCAGATTTCGGATTTTTACAGCTCTGAATCGGCTGAGCTATAGTAAGGTGATTTTCTTCGAATCGAATTTCTTCGAAATGTATGGTATAGCAATTACAGGTCTCGTGACCTATCATTTAAGGTATCAAGAACCGCAATCGGAGCACAATTGCAGATTTCGGATTTTTACAGCTCTGAATCGGCTGGGCTATAGTAAGGTGATTTTCTTCGAATCGAACTTTCTTCGAAATGTATGGTATAGCAATTACAAGTTCCGAGACCTATCATTTGAAGTATCAAGAACCGCAATCGGAGCCCAATTGCAGATTTCGGATTTTTACAGCTCCGAATCGGCTGAGCTATAGTAAGGTGATTTTCTTCGAATCGAATTTCTTCGAAATGTATGGTATAGCAATTACAGGTCTCGTGACCTATCATTTAAGGTATCAAGAACCGCAATCGGAGCACAATTGCAGATTTCGAATTTTTACAGCTCTGAATCGGCTGAGCTATAGTAAGGTGATTTTCTTCGAATCGATTTTTCTGTGAAATGTATGGAAATAATCAACCAATTTTAATGCGGTTTGGCATAACAATTACAAGTCCCGAGACCTATCATTTGAGGTATCAAGAACCGCAATCGGAGCCCAATTGCAGATTTCGGATTTTTACAGCTCCGAATCGGCTGAGCTATAGTAAGGTGATTTTCTTCGAATCGAATTTCTTCGAAATGTATGGTATAGCAATTACAGGTCTCGTGACCTATCATTTAAGGTATCAAGAACCGCAATCGGAGCACAATTGCAGATTTCGAATTTTTACAGCTCTGAATCGGCTGAGCTATAGTAAGGTGATTTTCTTCGAATCGATTTTTCTGTGAAATGTATGGAAATAATCAACCAATTTTAATGCGGTTTGGCATAACAATTACAAGTCCCGAGACCTATCATTTGAGGTATCAAGAACCGCAATCGGAGCCCAATTGCAGATTTCGGATTTTTACAGCTCCGAATCGGCTGAGCTATAGTAAGGTGATTTTCTTCGAATCGAATTTCTTCGAAATGTATGGTATAGCAATTACAGGTCTCGTGACCTATCATTTAAGGTATCAAGAACCGCAATCGGAGCACAATTGCAGATTTCGGATTTTTACAGCTCTGAATCGGCTGGGCTATAGTAAGGTGATTTTCTTCGAATCGAACTTTCTTCGAAATGTATGGTATAGCAATTACAGGTCTCGTGACCTATCATTTAAGGTATCAAGAACCGCAATCGGAGCACAATTGCAGATTTCGGATTTTTACAGCTCTGAATCGGCTGAGCTATAGTAAGGTAATTTTCTTCGAATCGAACTTTCTTCGAAATGTATGGTATAGCAATTACAAGTCCCGAGACCTATCATTTGAAGTATCAAGAACCGCAATCGGAGCCCAATTGCAGATTTCGGATTTTTACAGCTCCGAATCGGCTGAGCTATAGTAAGGTGATTTTCTTCGAATCGAATTTCTTCGAAATGTATGGTATAGCAATTACAGGTCTCGTGACCTATCATTTAAGGTATCAAGAACCGCAATCGGAGCACAATTGCAGATTTCGGATTTTTACAGCTCTGAATCGGCTGAGCTATAGTAAGGTGATTTTCTTCGAATCGATTTTTCTGTGAAATATATGGAAATAATCAACCAATTTTAATGCGGTTTGGCATAACAATTACAAGTCCCGAGACCTATCATTTGAGGTATCAAGAACCGCAATCGGAGCACAATTGCAGATTTCGGATTTTTACAGCTCTGAATCGGCTGAGCTATAGTAAGGTGATTTTCTTCGAATCGAACTTTCTTCGAAATGTATGGTATAGCAATTACAGGTCTCGTGACCTATCATTTAAGGTATCAAGAACCGCAATCGGAGCACAATTGCAGATTTCGGATTTTTACAGCTCTGAATCGGCTGAGCTATAGTAAGGTAATTTTCTTCGAATCGAACTTTCTTCGAAATGTATGGCATAACAATTACAAGTCCCGAGACCTATCATTTGAGGTATCAAGAACCGCAATCGGAGCCCAATTGCAGATTTCGGATTTTTACAGCTCCGAATCGGCTGAGCTATAGTAAGGTGATTTTCTTCGAATCGAATTTCTTCGAAATGTATGGTATAGCAATTACAGGTTTCGTGACCTATCATTTAAGGTATCAAGAACCGCAATCGGAGCACAATTGCAGATTTCGGATTTTTACAGCTCTGAATCGGCTGGGCTATAGTAAGGTGATTTTCTTCGAATCGAACTTTCTTCGAAATGTATGGTATAGCAATTACAAGTTCCGAGACCTATCATTTGAAGTATCAAGAACCGCAATCGGAGCCCAATTGCAGATTTCGGATTTTTACAGCTCCGAATCGGCTGAGCTATAGTAAGGTGATTTTCTTCGAATCGAATTTCTTCGAAATGTATGGTATAGCAATTACAGGTCTCGTGACCTATCATTTAAGGTATCAAGAACCGCAATCGGAGCACAATTGCAGATTTCGGATTTTTACAGCTCTGAATCGGCTGAGCTATAGTAAGGTAATTTTCTTCGAATCGAACTTTCTTCGAAATGTATGGTATAGCAATTACAAGTCCCGAGACCTATCATTTGAAGTATCAAGAACCGCAATCGGAGCCCAATTGCAGATTTCGGATTTTTACAGCTCCGAATCGGCTGAGCTATAGTAAGGTGATTTTCTTCGAATCGAATTTCTTCGAAATGTATGGTATAGCAATTACAGGTCTCGTGACCTATCATTTAAGGTATCAAGAACCGCAATCGGAGCACAATTGCAGATTTCGGATTTTTACAGCTCTGAATCGGCTGAGCTATAGTAAGGTGATTTTCTTCGAATCGAACTTTCTTCGAAATGTATGGTATAGCAATTACAGGCTCGTGACCTATCATTTAAGGTAGATGATTGCTGTACAATTTGTGAATAACTTTTCCGCTCTGTACCAATACCTGGTGGTTTTGGCTCCGCTTGGGTTTTAGTTGGTTTCTCTTCTCTGGTATCCCTAGGGGAAACTGATGCGTTTTGTTTCTTAGTCTTTGAAGTTCTTGGGCTACTTCACAGCCTCCATAATTTGCAGGATGATGCCCTTTACAGTTTATACATTTTGCAGGGGTGTTTCTACTTTCTGTACACTCTATCGCGTTGTGTTTTCCAGCACATTTTACGCATATTGGCTCCCGTCTGCAATATTTTTGCGTGTGATTGAAACCTTGGCATTTTTTGCATTAAGGTATTAGCCTCGTGTTTTTCTTAAGCGGTTCTATTTTAACCCTCATATTGAGAATTACTTTGAAGTTGAAGATGTGTTCAACTTTCTCCTTTTTGTTAAACGTAAGCATGAAGAGTGGAAGCCCCATTTTTTTGACTTGATTGTTCTCACCTCTCTCTCGTTTTAGGATGTTTACTGTATCTTCTATTTGCAGATATCTTGCCTTTAGGTCCTCAATTATGTCCTCCTTCTTACACGTTGGATGAAGGCCTCTGGCCATAACCTTAATTGCGCGTTCGTTTTTATCTTCGTATGTGAACCATTCTTTACCTTCCGCATTGAGCTTTGTTGCTAGAGCTCTATATGTGTCGGAATCTGGTGTATTGATTTTCCACACGTTATTGTTTAGTGACACTACTCTATATTCCTTAGCTGTCACTGATTTCATTAAAGATTGTATGCTAGCAAATTCTGTTATGCCGATTACATTAATTGGCGGAGGAGCCTTTTCTTTCGGTACAACCTTTTGTTGCTGTTGCTGGTGAGCTCGTTTGGTATTAGTATCACCAGTTACTAATACATTAGCTTGCGAATGATCTCCAGCTTCAGGCGAGAATTCTGCTTTTCGTTTTTTGGTAGGTATTTTCTTCCTTTTCAGTACCCAATCTGTTTCTCTCATGAGATCCTCTTCATCAGTATGGAACTCATTGTTATAACTAGTGTGAGTACTTGTTTCATTATAACAAGTTAGCGGGTTTTCAGAAATCTCCATTGGTTTGGGCTTCATAATTCTTCATTTTCTTTTTTCAGTTTTTCAATTTCGCTTCTTAGTTGGGTTAAAAGTACCTCTACTTCACTGAGTTTTCGACAGAGTTCAGCGTTTTCGTCTTTCTGCTGATTTGCAGAGTTAGTATGATTGTTTGGTGATCTTAACAACATTGAACTTCTTTCGAATGAGTTTAGCAATGATTGGCTCACCCCAGAATCCATTGAGCCAGCCTCGTAAGAGGGTGGATTAGCCAACTGGGTAGTTGGTTTACCACCTGGGGTATTGTTTCCCTTTTGCGTTGAACTCATTGCTTTAAAACTGGTTATGTATCAACTGCCAACCTAACCAGTAAAAGTTGGTAGTGGGTCATTGAAGAGAACATCATTTGCTATGTTCTCGGTAGTCGGTTATTCCGCCGTATCTCGGTCGCCAGAGCCTCGTTAGTTAATTAGCAGGAAGTACCACGTGCAGGTGAGGTTGGCATTTGGGCTAGTATATTAGGACCATCTAAATCGGCGCCCCTTACCCCCCTAATATATATGAGTATTACAAAATAAACCAGCAACAATGGATGTCGAGGAGCGAGTATAAGAACAACAATAACAACGAACGGATATTAAGTTGTATTATATTGATTTGAGACAATAAAATAAAAGTATACGTACAACACAGAGAAAGGAAAATGTACAAGAAAAACTTTATCCTTTTTTTGTGCTAAACTAAAATAAAATAAAAAAAATAAAATGAAATAATAAGGATATTTTTGTTTTTCTTATTTTATGATAAATAATTCAATTTATTCCAGTGGATTTTTTTTTTCTTGTTAGGATAAATATCCTTTCAGTTATTTTGCTTGTGTAGTACGATCATTATTCTAGAGAAATACAATTTTTATCAGATTTTGATTTTATTTTTATCCAAAATAAAAATAAATAAAATTTATTTATTCGGGTTGAAATTGGTCAGGAAAGCTTTCGGAGAGAAAATATTACGAATTTTAGTAATTTTGGCCGAAAAAATGAACATCGTAAGGATTTTCTGTTTATTTGATTCTTTTATGAATTATTGATTATGGTGATTTTTATATGAAACACAATTTTCGTTTCATATCAAATACTCGAAGAGATTTTTATTCCAAAAAGCATATCCAACTTTTATCCCATTTAATCCTTCGTATACGTATTCCTTAAATTAAATTAATGACATTATAATAATATAAAAATACAAACATTCTCTGTTTATGACAATCAAACACTAAAATTTTTACGTATCGTCCAATTTTCTTCGTTATCTTGTTAGTTCAATCTTCTGCCCCCAGAACACCAAAACTAAACTCAAATAAAAAAAAATCTACCACTCCAGTAAATGTAAGAAAAAGGTTCAAATAAAATGAAATAAGAAAAAATGGTGTCTTTTTATATAAAATAATAAAAATGAAATTAAGATAAAAAAATAAAACAAAAACAAAAATTAAGATATATTAATCGAATTATTTTAATTAATCAAAATCATTGAAGTGAACTATCAAAATTAAACGAAATGAGATGAAACAAAATTTTATGGAATGATTATTGTTATCTTATGTATCAAGGATAATTGTATGTACGTACATATATGATGGATTAGATAATTGAAATATTGTGACGTAATGGATGAAAATGAGAAGCTTAGTATAAATGATGTAATAAAATTTGAAATAATAAATAAATTTAGTAATTTCAATTTCTATAATCTTTAATTTTTTTTTTTTTTTGTACTTTTTGAATACATATGAATTTATTTCACCCTTAATAAATGCCAGCAAGTGTTTGTATACTTATATATATAGAAAGCTTATAACAAAAGCATATATAGAAAACGACTTAAAATATTTTATTTTTATTTGAATTTTCTTTAAATTACCCAAAATAATCAAAAAATATAAAATTTCGAATCCTTTCTAACGATAAAATTATATACATACATATGTATATACATACATTATGTTGAGGATCTATCTGTCTTATTAAAAATATAAAATCTGTTTTATACGTAAGAAGAGAATCATAAATGTAATAAAATTTTATGGAAATGAAAAATCTAGTGAGGATTTTCTCTTAACATCTTCAATATTATGTATATGGGGGGTTGTGTGTATGAAAAAAAAAAAAAAATTATGTGCTCTCCATTTTTTGTAATTTTAATCCCTTAAATCTTCCTTTGACCCTTTTCATACCCAAAAGATTATAAATTATTTGAATCTAGAGCTTTTTTACCGAAACAAGATTTGTGCGAGGTAACAATTTTTGAGGATCACCTAATTTCAGGGGTACCAACTTGGAATTACATCTATACTTATAAAAATAATCCCTAACATATGAAATCAATGGGGTGTCTCTTTTTCCATTATCCTTGCAACAATGCAAGAAAATTGGATAATTTAATAAATTTATGTGCATTAAATAATTTTTGTCATCTTCTCATTATTTTATTATCGCAGTTTCCTCCTTCTGTGTAACGATATTACTATATAGTGGTGTTGCACAACACAAAAGAAATATTATTGAAAGATTACTGGTTTCATTATAAATGTATAATTCTATTCAATGAATTAATTCGAAAAGTTTATTATATTTAATAAAAAGGGATGAAAATTGTAGCTGAACTGTGCACTTGCTTTATAGTATCACAATCGCAACATACGGAGTAGGTGTTGCTAGGAAAGATGTACATAAATAATTCACAATTTATTTTATTTGGACTAATTGACAAGAGTTAAAGGTTAAACAAGGGTGAATTTATGAATTAGTGGATTTCTGGATATTAATTCACTTATTGTGTTAAATCAGTTAGTGGATAGTAGTTAGGTGAATTGCAACTTTTTATGTGGAGGAGGCAAGCTGAGCAAATAATTAATTAAATTTAATTGTTTGGCTTATTATAGCTTGGAGGTTGGGGGCGACATAATAAATCAAAATTAGTCATCACACACACATCGTATCGTATTTCAATAATTTTCTTCCTCAAATAACAAAATTTCACGCTTTAAAAATATATAAAACTCCCTTTTGCTGTATATAGTGTTCAATTTAATAATTTAACCATTACCTTATTAAATACACAAAATATTGCAACCCTTATTTTCCTTCCACAAATGATATCCTTTTTTTATCTGCGTAAATCATCATAAAATAAACATCAGCTTCATCATCACCACCATCATGATGACTAGCATCCGGATCAGGACAGTGTTTCATAAATTCATCATTTTGATCAAAGTGAAAATTTACTCTATGTGTACATGTACAATTCAGTACAAGCAAGTGCACAATTTCACACTCAATGAACAAATACAAAATCTTGTTTACACTACATATTGTTAGTCAAAAAAAATTGAATTTAATAAAATTTATAAATATTTAGGGTGTTATCCTTTTTTATTTCATACACATGGAGAGCTTATTTCAGAGGGTTATTTCAGAGAAACCGGAGATACATATCATTAGAATTTTTGATGTTCAGTGTTTAACAACAACATCCATTTATGAAAATGACACATGTGTAAACAAAATAAAAAATTAAATTGAAAAATTAGAAAGCAGATAAAAAAAATGTTTTTCCTACAATACAGAAGCGTTTACGCAGCGTTCAACTTATAAAACATTAAATTCCAAGCTTAACCCCCCCAAAAATTATTTTTCTCAAATTTTCAGCTCAGTTTATCACACGAAAATAGCAAAAAAATAAATTAATTTTCATCTTTATAATATAAATAAATAATAGAATTTTCCGAGGGCGGGAAGCACAAAAAAATTAATAATAAAAAAATATATTACGAAAAATAAAATAAAATTATATTAAAAAAGTACAAAAACAACAACAACAACGCAAAAAATATAATTAGTATGAAAATTACTTTTTTTCTACTTTGCTTACTTTTTAAACTAATTAAAAATTTAATAAAGATTTTAATTTTTAATAAAAGATTAAAAAAAAAACGAAACGTTCTAGGAATTTTATCTTTGTCGTCTTCGTGTATATACCATATATATACGTCTGTAACTTTTGAAGATGGATGTTAGTTTCGTATGAAAAATTTTTGGGTTTGAGGTTAACAACGCAACGCGCACGAAGATACAAAAAAAAAATGTGACACACCCTGGATATTTTTGATTGTATATAAATTTTCAGCCGCAATAATATCAAATTAATAGCTCAATTGATTAAATTAAATTGATTGAAAGTCAATTCAACCGCATTATAAAATAAAATCCAGGTATATATTAAACCAAAAATCAATCTATATATGTATATACCCGTAAACACAACATAAAATCATATAAATATAACACACGTGCCTTCAATTATATAAATTTGTTGGTAAAATAAAATGTTGCCCTTTAACGTCAATTGCATTACAATATTGTAATACATAATGAATGAAAAACACGCAAAACTTCAAAATAAAAAATAAAAAATGATCAAAGGATTTGTCTGTGAAAATTTTGCGTACAAATTACGTAACACAATTTTGATTGAAAATCCTTTTGTAGGATTTAAACCACATTCAGCTCAAAAACACCTTCACTTTCTAAATCACTTTTCCCGCCTTAACTTTCAGTATATAAAGGGTTGTTTGATGTATTCGTATCGTATATAAAAACTTTTTCGCCTTACATACACACACACATACCCATCATTTCTGCTTATTTATGACGTAATTTCATATTAAGATCTTCCCGTTGAGAATATAATATAATAAGAATATAAGGGTTAGAAATGTTAAAATGAAATTAAATAAGGAACAAAAAAATTTAATTGAATTTTTAAAATTATTTATTATGAAAAAGGTATTTTTGTTCCTCTTGCGTCGCACAGATATCAAAATATAAAATATAATTATAATTCCTTTATAAAGTTAACTTAATATTGTTGTTGTTTAACGACCTTCTAAGGTGAGGATGGGATTAACCGGTTTCAATGTAGTTTGAAACAATTTTCTAAATAGGATCCACATTATGGCCTTACTGATTTGATTCGATTATTGGACATACTGAATTAGTTATCTTGACAAGATGTCGAAAAAGACTTAAGGACTTAAGAAATTGAGAGTGAGTAAAACGCTTGCTTTATCATATAAGAGTCCCGGGTTCGATTCGCGATGGTGGCAAGAACAAAGGTCACGATGGGGTGTTGTATGTGTGTGTGGGAGTTACTATGAAGTGCATTGCGCCTCATAAAAATTTCCTTTCCCACAAAATCCGGGAAATCAAATTCCTTTCCAATCGAAAATAAAAAATAAAATGGAGGTGTGGCCAACAAACGACTTTCTTTTACAAACAATGAATTTTCAGAAACTTTTTATGCAAATTTCCTACAAATTTATTCTTTTGTATTATTTATTTTTTTTTTTTGGAAATAGTTTTTCTGTAAACCTTATACTTTTTGAGATATTTGTAAACTAAATTTTCTCGCCCAAGGGAGTGGCGACTTCCGGTAGGCCGATTTCGAATAAAATTGACTGGGACCTCCCAAAATATGAAAAAAGCTTAAATCTGAAGTTTCGGTTCGATTGGATAAACCATCCGGGCTTTAGAGAGGACATAGACAGAGTGACAGACACCATTTCGAAGCCCAAATTTTTCGGACTCAAGGGACCTCAAAACAGATAAATCTCCAAAAATCTCAAGGTCAAAAATTTTCATAATTACTATATAATTAACGGTTCTAACCAAATAATGGCTTTCATAATCGTGCACTGCACAAAACCCAGATTGGCATTCTTCAATCATGCATTCGTAAATTTGATTTTCAAACGTTGAATTGCGAGTATTTTCAAGCAGAATTAATTGAAGTAATGAAGAAATTTTTGATATACGATGTAATCTTTTGAATGTACAGCCGGAAGGATTTGAGTTTTTCGCATATTGTGTTGATTCGATTAAGTGCAGTTTTTCAGTTTTCATCAAAAAATTATGTAAATAAACACAAGCCAAAACGATTGTTTTGACTTTTCCTGGTGCTAAATTTATTGGCTTTTGGAAAATGCCAAAATTTTACATTTTCAACAATGCACCTAGCGCGAGACAGGCGGTAGTTGAAAATCCGTTTTTCCTGATCTAAACTCGCTGTTATAAAGAATATAGGACGTCAAAATCGCCTCACCGTTATCAGTACTGTTCACAATGCAAAATTAATTGGAACAGGGATGTGAATGCCGAGAACAATATTTTATATTTGGGGATATGCCTCATAAATCAAACAAATCCACACATATTAAAAAGAGCACCAAATTAATTAACTATTAATAAGTTATTAATAGTTGGTGTTGATTTATAGTTTTTTTTTTAAATTACACTGAGAGAAAAAACAATGTAAATTCAATAAAAACAACTTTATTTTAAAGTAAAACCTTTATGATACCCAGTTAAAGTAGACTTTTTTGATTTTGATGTCGAAACAGTTTAAAAATATAACTTTAATTCCGCAATGTATATTTAAAATTTTTCGATTTAATTTTAAATGTGCAACATGTACTTTTAATTGTTGACCAACTTTGATTTGAAGTTTACAAATAATTCAATTCCAAATTGTTTCCATTTTTGATTTAAATATTTTATAGAAGAAATAACCATTGATTCAATGTGTGAAAAATTTAAATTTTAAATTACAATGATTTAAATGAAAGGTGATAATATTTTGAAAAAAGGTTGAGTAAAGTTTTTAAAGTATACCACCAATTTTAATTTTAATGATTTATAATTTTAAAATAAATTTAATTTCACATTGGGTCAATGATATATTAATTTTGAAATAAATACAAATGCATTTAATTTATTCAAATTTATTTTCCTTTATTCTGTTATGCAATAATAAACAATTTTTAACTTAAAACTAAAATTTCATTATATTGATTCTAACAATTTTGTTTACAAAAATAAAACTATATTTAAAAAAAAATTAATAAAATAAAATATTGGGAACATTAAATTTAATTTAAATAAACTTATTTCTAATATACGTTTTTCCATTATTAAAGGAATACATACAGTCAGTCAATAAAGTCTACGTACGCCTACTAAAATTCCCATATTTAAAAAAATAAAAAAGCCAACAATTTTCCTTTGTTATCAAATGGTTCAATTTAATAAAAAATTAAGCTTAACATAATAAAACTAAAATAATTCTACTTAACATCCCGACAAAATCCAAATCTTTAAGGAATACATATCAAAAAAGTCTACATACACTTATGTGGGCTATTATAGTAATACAACAACTGCAATAAATGAGTAATCCTTTGTTTTTGAATCCCGTTATTTTTTCAAAAAATACATACAATAAAATATAATGTTTTAGTTTCAGTCCAAAAATTGGAGGTATAAGTTGTGTAAATGATTTTTTTGATCAAAAATGTCAGCCAGAAAAGAAATAACAGCAGAAATTCGAAATTTAATAATAAAACTTCGATGTGAAGACAACAATTATCTTACAGTGAAATATCCAAAATAATTAAATTACCACGCTCAACAGTGCAGACTATAATAAGCAATTTTATAAAACGAGGTTCTGTGCAAAATAAATATAGATCTGGCCGCCCTAGAATTCTAAGTGAAAGAGATGTTAGTAGTATTTTGAAACAAGTGGAACAAAACCCTAAAATAAGTGCTCCAAAGTTGGCCATAGAAATTGAAAATTTAACAAATAAGATCGTTCACCCCGAAACCATACGTAAAGTTTTGAGATCAGCTGGTTACAATGGTAGGGTTCCTAGAAAAAAACCATTGATTTCTAAGAAAAACCATGAACTTCGATTAAAATTTGCAAAGGAGCATATTAATGAAGATCAAGAATATTGGAAACGGGTTATTTTCACTGACAAAAGTAAATTTAATATATTCGGGGCAGATGGTCGTGGCAAAATTTGGCGTAGAGTAAATCAGGAAATGAAATTAAAAAATTTAGTCCCCACTAGTAAACATGGTGGTGGGAATGTAATGGTCTGGGGAGCTATGGCTGCAAGTGGAGTGGGAAACTTAGTGTTTATTGAGGGAGCAATGGATAGGTTTATGTATCTCGATATATTGCGCGAAAATCTGGCATCATCAGTTGAACGTTTGGGACTTGGAAATCGATGGATTTTTTAACAAGACAATGACCCGAAACATACGGCTGGTATTGTTAAAGAATGGTTATTGTATAACGTGCCTAAACAACTCTGTTCTCCACCCCAATCGCCGGACCTCAATCCAATCGAACATATTTGGGACGAATTGGAGAGGCGTGTTCGAAAATATAACGTGAAAAACCGCCAGTCACTAAAAGAAGCACTTCAGAAGGCTTGGGCAGAAATAACTTCCAGTATAACGGGAAATTTAGTGCTTTCAATGCCACGCCGTCTTCAAGTGGTAATTGATGCTGGTGGAGGACCTACAAAATATTAAAAAAATATTGTAATAAGCAAATGTTTTATTAATAATTACAAATTGTTTAAGGTGTACGTACACTTTATTGACATCATTTTTTTTTTTTTGTTAATTTTTTTATAAATTATGACTTTATATGAATTTTTATTATAACAATATTTATATGTATAATAGTACAAAAATAAAATAAATTAAATATATTTCTAATATGTGTAATTTGGTATATAACTCAAATTTTGCAAGTGTACGTAGACTTTATTGACTGACTGTATGTAGAGGTAGGCTAGTAAAAAAATCTATATTTTTAATATATAATTTGTCCGTATAAATATTTCCTACTTGGTAAGCTTGAAAGTGATTGTCAAATTTAATAATAATTAAATGTAGTAATTAAATGATCAAATTTATAATGGCGTATCAAAACTGCAGCTGAGTTTGGATAGCGTTTTAAACATTTGAAACAAATAAACATTGTTAATTAATGTAATGTATTTTTATTTAAGACTAAAACAAGGATCCCGATTTATAAATTTCAAAAAAGTAAAGATAATATTCATACACTCTTCAAAAAAAAATTATATGTAATTAATAAACGCATTTAAAAAACCTCTTTAAGATGTCATATGGTTAATAAGGGAGACAAAACTTGCCGATTTCACATCAAATTTGGTATAAATATTAAAAAAGTATTGCTGAAGAAAATTCCATGGTAGTTCACAAGCTTTTGGATATTTTAAATTAAATATTTGGAAAATTTGAAAACAGGTAACTAGACTTTCAATAAATGATGGAAATTTATAAAGTGTACCATCAAAATAAACATAAAAGTTTTTTAATTTAGAGCAAACTGAACCTTCTACCACGAGTAAGGGTTGTATTGTCAATCCACTATAGTAATATTTTGATGTCAAACTTTCAATTTTCCTTTGATAATCATTTATACACTCTAAATGTAAAACAAATGACTCTTGGGCATCTGCAATGGTAGATTTTCTTTTGTTGCTGCCTTCTTTGTCCTTGAATCTGGCCGTAGAGAGTAAAACTGAATTCAGCAATGTTGTTAAGATATAGTCTTCAGTATCTGTAAGCAAATACAAATCATATTAAGCAAAACAGTTCATCATATTACACCGCAATTATCCTATTATACCGCAATTCGTGACAGTTTTCGACAGCTTAAACAATTCTTGACAGGCTAAATTGTTAATATTGATCTCATAATATGTACAAATTTTTGTTTTAAATAAATCCCATTTTGATAAAAGAATTAGTTCTTTCCCGGGGTACATTAAATTAAAGTCAATTTCAATCTGAAAAATGAAAAATTATATTAAAAACTGGTAATTGGATTCGGTATGAACGTTTATTTATTTTACCAAGTCTGGGGCTTTACTATGTAAAAACTTTGGCCAACCTTTTAAGAATTCGGAAATATTATTTGTTTTTAAATCTTTTTGGCGGATTAGATACGTTTTTTTCCATTTATCCTTAACTTCTTCCCAATTTTCAATTTCCCGTTGTAGCGCAGTTTTAAGGGCATCCGATATTGTTTCATCAAACTCAATTGACTGATCTGGCTCGTTGGATACTGAATTATCTCGATCCAGATCATCTGGAGTACAGCATGAAGTATTGGATTTCAACCTTTTACATCTGCTATTTGCGTATTTACAAAAAAGTTTACCGCTTAGATTTTCTTCCCCTGACGTGGTATGTAGTAGTATTCCTATTCAATTGTATATGTAAATTGAGATGTAAATTAGAAATGATATTGATAGTACTGTATTAATATGCTGATTTTGCATATTAGTTAAACATAATAAACGTAAAAAATTATATTATCAGATCGAACTATTAATATAACTATTAATTTACCTTAACTTGTTTTTCCGATGGAAAAATCGTTATAATTTTATCAATCAAATTTGGAAAATCTGACGGTTTTATTCGAATATCATTGATGTTAATATCTTCTACAGTAATACGTATTAAATCATTTCTATGTGAATTCATTAGTTTTTTGTTTAATTCATAGAATTTTATAATTGATCTTCCCAAAGTTGATTCACTCAAAATTGTCGTAATGTCCTTTAAATTAAAAAAATACATTATACACAACAATTTGCATTAAATATAAAATATTAATTATTTATGTTACTTTAATTGTTGTAGTTGGGTTAGGAGATGTTGTTTGCGAGGAACATCCACTGTCTATATTTTTATCTGAACTTTTACATGTTTGATACCCTTTCATCCATTGATTGACTTTAGAATTTGTCGATATAGTTTCATCATCTATTCCAAACTTAAATGATCAAAAATATTAAACAACTTGTTAGCGTGTATTATACTGAGTTGACACTAATAAACATTCACGTTGCTTATACAACTCGCTGATTGATAACTGATAAAGACCGCCGAGTTGTATAATCGGCATGATATAAGTATTAAAGTGTCGAACAACTTTATATTGTATATAATATTCAACTCAGAATGTCTACTAAATAAGTTCAAATTACCTCAAGTTTACGCCTATTAAATAACTTTTCTCTAAATATGGCTCTAGGCCCAACATGTGGTATGGCTTGTTCGATATCATCTTTTGACAAATATTTTAAGCTTCTATACGTAATTTGGTTTGCTGAACAATACAAAATAAAAAATATTAAATATAACAGACTTTTAATAAATAAACATTCATAGACCAAAACTCTCTGAAATATTTTAATTTTATAACATTTTTTAAATTTTGATTAGAAATAACAAAAAATACAGTTATCTTTGGATTCATGGAAAAATATAATTTTTTAATTACTTATTATTACTTAAGATTTATCTTGTTAAAACACTTAGAGGATATAAAAAATTATGAAAATAATATTGAAATTGGTTCACCTCAGTATTACTACAAAAATTATTGGATTTACTTTATAAAATGTTCACAATATATTTTTTGTATTAATTAATAACGGATGAACTGGTTCAAAATTGTTTTTACTCTTTTAGTTTGTTATATCTCTCTATACAGTTAGTTAACATGAAATAATTAGAAGGGTATATTTTTCCAAAAGTAATCTGCATCACCAAATTAAAAATTCTTACCCTCAAGTTGCGGTAAAATTTCTAATAATTTAAATTCTTTTAAAAATTTTAATAGTTTATCTTCATCGGATTTTAATTCATTTGATTCGTTCACATTTGCGGAAGTTGCACTTAATAATTCCTCATTATCACAAACGGTTATGTAACATTGTTCTATAATAGACGATTCATCGATCGGAGTAGATACATTTTCTGCTGTATTCAGCTGTGATGTTATTAGTAAATTTACTGTATCAGAATGTACATTACTTTTAAAGTTTACAATTTCAGCTAACTGTCCATCAACATATAATTTACCTTCAACAATATCAATAGAATGATCATCCATTTCACACGCTATAATATTGTAATATCACGTTCGTTAATAAATTAAAAAATACACTACACTAATTTTTTGAAATAACATCCAAATCAATTTTTTTTATATCTGATTAGATTAGTTTATTAGGATTAATAAAACCTTTAACATAGCACTATTTAGTGAACTCCAAATTATGTAATTTATCTTTTTCTTCAAACTTATTGGCACATATTGAAACAAAGAATTTCATAAATGAACTGAAATGATATAAAAATGAGGTAAACAGAGATATCGAAAATAAACCGGTAAAATTGATGTTGATTCTACTTCATTTCGAATATTTTCCTTTTAAATCAAAGTTTTGTACAATATTTATAAAATGCGGAGTTATTTTAATAAGGTTCCAATATATAATCAAAAAAGAAATGATTTAAATCAAAAGTTTTGCTGTTTTATTTAATATGTTTAGTATTTTCAACATAGCTTCAATGACTCTAACACTTTATTTTGATGCAATTTCATAACTTTATAAAAAATATTAAATCAAACGCGATCCACTTAAATTATAAATTGTGTTTTTTTCTGAGTGTATAAATTTAGTATACAAAGGCCCTAATTAAAACAGATATATTTATATATCCTATTAATAGTTAGCGGCCAATGTGACTATGATTAGAATACGGTAATTTAGCTGAAATGCATCATCTCCAATAAATACATAGGGCGCAGTTGTTGAGCTATTTGAAAGATTTTCAGACTTAGGAAGATTTAGTTTATTTTGTTTGATGTTCGGACCGATGTTCGGAGTTATTTATAACACCTCCATCGGAAATTCTTCCATTTGTGCCAATATCAGCATAAATAAACTCGTAATTTCCATTGACTATACCGAGTAATACAATGCTGTTAGTACCTTTATAATTATAGTACCGCGAACATGCTCCTGGTGCTTTCCTTATTGAAATATCTTTCCCATCAACTGAGCCAAAACACTTCGGGAAATTCCAAAAATTTCCAAAATCCATTGAAATCTCTTTCCACTCCGTTTCATTTTTAGGCAAAATTTATTTTTTAGGCTACTGAATTGGACACATTGGAAATAATTGAGGGAAGTGGTCGGACTCCTAAGCCAAAGCATCGGAAGAAATGTTCAAAATGGCAATTAGAGAACTTAATGAAGAAGACGACGAATATTTGATTCAGAATCTGATTCTTCTAATGCAGTACAGACATTTATTACTGAATATATTGATTTTTAGTAAATTGTCTTATGTCGTGTTCGTTTGACGCAAAAACACTGATCTCTATTACCTATAACTGAACTAAATTATTTCAGTTTTTTTTTATTTAGATCAGTTTTTTTAATCAAAAAAACTAAACTAATTGATCTAGTTCAGCTTTTTGGTCAGACAAAAAGGAAATTAAAACTCAATAGAATTCAAATGAATAAACTCGAAATTAATTTTCAAAATGTATTACGAGTACCTATGAATAATTTTTTATAAAATATACCTTGTAATGAATTAGGATGGGCACGGCTTTGTTTATGCCTTCGGGGTAGCTTGAACCGGTCTGGGGGATTGTATTGCCCTTCCTATAAAAATAATTATTCATTAGCAGTAAATATGGTACACGGGTACCTATGTTACCATTGCCCCAGGAGTGAACGCACTATTATTCCACCCAAATCACCGATCACATCAATAAAAAGAATTGATTCAAAGTTTCATGTTTGATTCATTTAATTCAATTTAGGAATAATACATTTAAATTTTATCCCTTAACTCCCAAATATTAATATTGATTGATTAATAGCTACTATAAACACACTTCTAATAGTAATTCATTAACGGAAATCCAAGATATAGTATTAATTGAGGTATTATAGTACCTTCAATTTGGTGCGATTTTATGACTTTTTATGAATAAGCACTGGAAAATTCTAACCGGTTTCCTAACGTTTCTAACCGGGCTTTATTAAAGATTAATACCCCCTACCGACAACCTGAAGGGAGGAAAAGCACATTATTTATTTATTGCTATCAAATGACGAAAGCGTGCTACAAAATTTATCAACGAAAAAAAATTAACTCACCTGAGGGGGCTAGGTGGCTCAGAATATTCTTCGGGTGCGGTTTTCTGGTTGTGAATAGTCAAAGATTAAACAGAAAAACGCATCCAATGCCCCACCACTCAACACGTCACTTATTTTCCTGAACTTAAGCCGATGGGTTTCCTATCAGAAAAACAAACCAAAACGTTTTATATACACGCACGTAATCCAATCGCACTAATAGTAATCACTTATTTACCGTACCTAAGGTAGGCTGGCGTGACGGATTGTTTTAATTACAATATTACCAATTAGCGTTTTTTTTAATTTAAGTTTTAATTGCCACTGGTAATGTATAAATTAAAACACTATGTATATAAACACTATAGGCACTATAATGTATTAAATTATTTGATCCCTATTTGATCGACAAGCAAAACCGAACTGATTAAATTTTGCATTAGACACAAGATAACAAAAAACAATGGAAATAATTATTTGGTCGATAACGGGTCCAGTTCAATATCATTACCACAAATAGCGACACCAACTGACCAAAATAATTTTAATATGGCTGACGAAGAGCAACAACACATAAAAATCACCATAAGGTATACGATAATAATACAGTATTAGGTATAAGATAAAAGAAAACATACAAATAAAATGTTAGAAGGTATGACCATTAGCAGTTTTCTGTTTTAGATTACGTTACCAATTTGGCGAATGAATGAAACCCAAAACTCAGTTTGTTAGCCAATTTTCAATTTAAAACCAGTCCTGGCATTAAGCTTAGTTACCAAATTTAAAAATAATTTTCCATTTTTTAGGGGAGATAGGGGTTGGTTGTAACATTTTTGAGAATACAAATTCTAACCGTTTGTCTAATAATGCAATGACAAATAATTAACTCAAATAAGTGATATACCCCGATAACCCCGATTTAGGGGTTGAAAGTAACAACGTCCGGGGTAAATAGTAAAAAAAATCTTCTATGAATTTCAAAATTATAGTTTTTAATTTATTCAGTCTATAAAGGTAATATTTAATATAAAAACATAAAAAATAACATATCAATAAATAATATCTTGTTTTAGCATCAGAATGACACATAAAATAGAACTTTGGCAATCGTGCAATTAATCAGATAAATCATCTGAATCACAATAATTTAAACATATATAAAAAGTTACGTCGCCTTTAATGCAGCTAGTATGTGCCCATTTTTGCAGTTTATACATTGAATCCACTTCTCTCCAGGTCGACTTTCTTTAAAAGATTCGCAGCAAATTAAACAAAAATGTTCTTCGTCTTCATCGTCTGTGGAATCATGTAACATTTTCCTCTTCGTTGTTCTTTTTCCTTTATCACTTTTTTTTCTTGTATTTCGACTCTTGTTAAATTGTTTTTTCGCAGGTGCTTCTTTTTCAGGAGTGCCTATTATAAAGCCTAATACCCGTTTTTCTACTCCTTCGTGTATATTTTTTATCCTTGGCGCGGCTTTCGGGAAAGGTCTTATTATTTCTGGAGAAACAGAAATATTCGCCGTTAAATTAGATGGGCCCGGTAATAATGAGCTGGCCGTTTTAGCAATCTGTTTAAATGAAGGCATTTCGTGAGAAATTTGTAACGTCTGCTCGACATTTTGGTAATTAGCAACCTATTTATTTACAGTTACAAATGAATCGGTGGCGAATGAAACCTCAGGCTGTATATTCTCTAATTGAACAACTGCTTCATTTGCGGTTAATTGCCCATCGGTAACGAATGGCACCTCAGGCTAACTATCTCCAGGCTTATGGCTGTTTTCAGTAGCATGTAATGGTCTATCGAGAAAATCGCAATCTTGGAACACTTCTCTGTTGAATGGAACAATAACAGTTTTTTTAAACCCGTTGATGACATTTACTGGGTTCAGTGCCATAGGAAGAGCAATTTTAACTATGGACGGAAATCATTTATTGTCATAGTTTTTCCTGGATTATTTCGTAGCCAGGCATCCTGTTGATTAGCACAGTACGTTTTAAAAGGGCCATAAACTCCCACATCCAAGGGCTGCAGTTTATGGGAGCAATGCGGTGGAAATGACAACATCACCACTCCATTGTCTTTTGCTTTGTCGATTACACCGATATCCAAATGAGAAATATGGTTGTCGAGCAATAAAAGTACTGGATCGGAACTGGATGGCTTTACGTGTTTAATAAAGTGATCCATAAATTTAATAAATTCGAGGCTAGTCATCCATCCGGAAGCATTTCCAGCTCCTACAGACTCTGAAGGTTCACCACGAATAAAGAAGTCTTTATATTTAATCCGTGGAAATATAAACATGCAGGAAATTGAGTTTCCAGAACCGCTCACTGCCGCACAAACAGTAACAAGGTTTTGAACCTTTTTTAGCTAAGATTTTCCTTGGTTTTTGTACTTTGGTAACACCTGTCTCATCGCAGTTGCAAATGCGGGATCTAAAACTATGTTGTATCATTAATGAAGATAATTTATCGAAAAATTCAACTACGTTCGACTTGTTGAACGACGTAGCTCGGCTTAAGCTAGTGGCTTCTGGTAATCTTATTGAGATGTTTGGATTTCGCTTCATGAAAGCCCCAAGCCAGTCTACGCCAGATCCTTTATTTTCACCCCATGATTTGGGCATGGGAATACTATACTTGTTTGCACAATTATATGCCAACTTTCTGACATCTTTTGGCGTAAGTCCGTAATAAATATTGCTGCATTTTATAAGGTAATCTACTAATATACCTTCTTGCTCTCTATTAAAGACCGGCCTGTTGGATTTGTATCCAACTTCGATGGTTGCGCCACTATTTATGTTATCCTTTCTTTTCTTTAAATATCTAAAAAGTGTGACATGGCACAATCCGAAATCATTTGCAACACCACGGATTGTTCTATGTTTGTCTTCTTATAAGACGATTGCAGCTCTTTCGAAGGTGTCTTTCGAGTTTTTTCCACGTTCGGTTTTCCGTTTGTATGTTCGCATTCTAAAAAGTAAATACACAGAATAATACATCGTTTAATTAATTATGTGTGAGAGGTAGGTTGTAACATGTTACAATCTACCTTGTACACATGTTACTTTTATCCCCTACACCAAATTCGAACATTAAAGATGCAATAACAAAAAACTCGAAATGCTTAGGATATCAAAAATTGTATTTAACGATAGGCGAAATATGCACGATTTTTTATATATGCCTCTTTTTATTGTAACTATAATGTGAATAACAAAAAACCAAAAATATTAAAAAAAAAAAAAAGTTACTTACGTGACGGTTTTGACAGCTCTAAATATTAATGCGTTCAACGGTGATTCACACACAACTGAATTGAATGATGCAATACTTTGTTTCACTATGAACATTTATCTCTTTCGCACGTTTTTATATCACGATCAGATTATTTGTTTTTATGATTGTTACTACTTGCCCCTGTTACAACCAACCCATATTTCCCCTACATGTAATTATTAACTAAGAAACAAACCGAACACTGTTTAATATTTCGTTACAACCTGAACATATTGTCGGCCTAACTGTGAATTCACGTAACTGACATTTTCTCGAAAACTCATCTCTGATACTAAAATGTTCGTCGTAAGGAACTGCACCTGAATTCCTGCACCCACGTTAATTGACTGTTAGGACGACAGAGTTTCTCATGACGAAACATTTAGTGCCAATAAAGAACTTTCGAAAAAATGTCAGATACGTTAATTCACAGTTAGGCCGACGATATTCTTTTAAACTAGATATTATTGCATCGCATGTTTCAATTACCAGTTTCCCAATGCTTTGTGGTTAATCTTGCGCTGGTAAAATAGCCTGTCTCATTACCATATCTTTATAGTCTGTCTCGCTATAAACGTTGGCATTTAGTTCTCTTAAAAGATGCATATCTGACTGATTGTGCCCTTATAAATACCAATTTTTGAACCAGAATCTCCTTACCTTTTTTCCTTTTGGAGTAATACGACCACAGTTAAATATACTGTGCCTTTATTATACCGAAGTTCTAAACAAACGAAAAAACGAACAAAATAATATTTCGCAAAAAAACTTGATCGTGTGTAGATAAAAATTGAGCAAATAATTTTCTACAATTTTTTGCGCAATTTAATTGTGCAATATAAGGAGTGTTCATTTCAACTGAAGAGTATAACTCTTCACTTCATATATTGAGTTACTCTTCACTTAATTGAGCTACTGAAGAGAAGAAAATGTTCGATTGGCACTCTTTACTTCAGATAAATGTCAAAAATAAATTGACGCCTAGCGCGTGTTATCTAAAAGTGTTTTAAATTTAAAATAAAAATAAAAATTTCTGTTTACAATAAAAATATAAATTTATAACAGTTATAATTATTATACATATAATTTTTAAGTGTTCATAATAATTTCAATATAAATATTTCAGATGCAGTTTTTACAAGACCCTAGATTATGAAAACATCAAGAAAGTTTATCGAGTGACAGTGATAGTGAGGAAGAAATTAGTATAAATTATTCATATCATCATAGAGTAAAGGGATACTATGAAATCACGGTACAGGCGTATCGATGTCGATACCGAAGTCAAATTTCCGCTTAGATAAGTCATCTTTTAATTCTCTTATGAGTAAATAGAATCATGTCTCAATTATTTTATAAAATTATGTCTAATTCTACGTTTTTAAATACATATATACCTTTCTTGGAGCCGTACATGATTCAAATTAATTCTGCGCACACTGGAGGAAGATTGATGGTTCCCAAAAAGAAAAAGGTTCTTATATTCATTTATTATTTGGCAAATCAAGACAGTTTTCGGCAGGTTGCCAATTTATTTGACATCTCAAAAAGTACAGCCCACGAGATAGTAAATTATGTGACAGATTTAATTTATACTCATTCACTCAAATTCATCAAATGGCCGACCTGGGAGGAAGCTATGGTTAACGAACAATGATTTTTTAATAAAGGTGGTTGAAAAAATGTTTTGGGCTTTATTGATGGCTCCCATATTCCAATTCTCAATTTAAATGCGAATGATGGCTACAACAAAGGCTATTCCAGCATTTTGTTGCAAGGGGTTATAAATTTTAAAATGGAATTTATTGATATTCATTGCGGTGAGCCGTGGTCTATGCACGACTCCAGATTGCTAAAAAAATCTAGTTTATATAGAATATTGCAAGAAGAACCAGCGAAGATTTATGGTTATTTTCTGCTGGAGACTCTGCTTATATGTCACAGGACTGGCTTGTACCACCATATAAAGTAAACGGAACGTTAACCACACAGGAATGTCGATTCAATTACGTAAACTCATCTTTAAGAGTACGAGTTGAAAATGCATTTGGAATGCTCAAGGGAAGATTCCGTCGATTAAGAGGATTTCAAAATGTAAACAAAAATTTTATATTAAAAGATACTCTATGTGCCATTGTACTCCATAACATATGTATAGCACAGAATGATGAAATTGAGAAGACATATTTTTCACTACACGGACCAATAGAAGACAACAAGCATTTCAACAGTTATTCAAAATGTAATTAAAAGCATGCATGTATTTCAGAATATAATAAATTTTTGTACAAAAAAAATTCAGTCTTCCAATATTTCATTTCTTTTATCATGTTATTTGTTTAATTGAATAAATTTCGATAACAAAAAACAGACTTTTAATAGAATTAAACTATGTGTGTCAATTAAAATATGTTAACGCCTATCGGCTATTTTTCGAACTAATTCTAATTTGTCTTTTTCAATTTGTAAAAATTCTTCCTCCCGCTTATCCCTCCTTTCCATTTTTTCCTTTTTCGACTTATATTCGTCTTTCAAACTTAGCCGCTTTCTTTTATTTTTTGGTTGAGGTTCTGGCTCAGGATTTTCAATCGTATTTCCATTTTCAATTAAAGATAATGTTTCGCTGGATGGGGTTGAGACACTAATAGACGTACCTACATCGTCTTCAGCATTGCTACCCTTTTGACCTAATATTGTGTCAATAATATTGGAAACCAATTGGCCGACGTCCAATTCTATGTTTGTTGTTCTTGCAACATTTATATGTCCTTTGCAAATTGTTCTATTTATTGGAGCAATCAGTGGTTGATTTCTGAAAGCAGAATATTTATGATTTAGAATATTGTACTGGATTTTGTACATAAAACTAAGAATTTTACTCACTATCACACCAAGTGCCTCCAAATGTGTCGAAACCATTTCCCAGGCATGCTTACGTTGTTTTATATGATTGAAGCTGTCTCTGTACTGTTCATACGTGTCAATTAGCTGCAATGTCTCCGCTTTGGTCCACGTCGAAGAATTTGTTGTATAATTTTAAGCAGGGGTTTTAAGGTAAAACAACACATGTATCTATATTGTCTTATATTATTAATATTATACTTACATTGGGGATCTGCAGTAGTCTCACTTATGCTTGGACTTTCAAAATAGACATACTCAATCAAGTCATCGTTTTCCTCCGTATTCTCCATTTTTTAAAATATATTTTTTTCGTAGCGAATTTTTGAATTTTTTTGAAACTTATAGATTTTGAATAATTTTTAATTAATATTTATAATTACCGATCACAACACTAACGGTATAAACCAAAATCAAAATGTCAAAACAAAAAAAAAGCAAATACAAAAATAAAAAACAAAAAATTCATCATTTGAGGTATCTACGCGAGCAAAATACCTCTTCAGTTAATTCGTTACTCAATTTTTAACTGAACTACATTCTTACTGCATCAGCTAATTCAGCTGAAACGAACACGCCTATAATTGTACGTGAATACTGGCCTTCAAAGCTTCATTTATTATGAAATGACTTTGTAAAATCAAGGTTGAGAGTTTCAATTAAAATGACGTATTAGTTCACATTTTTGGCAAGTTTGGATTAATTACCTGCCAAAATCTACAAAAGCCAGCTGCCTCCCAGACTATTACTAAATTAATGTGTGATATTTGAAGGTGGTTCTGCGATTAATAAATCTTGACAGAATGTAGGTGTAATATCCGCATATAATTTCGCTCATACTATACCTACGTGCGTGAGTCTTTGCGTTCGTTGGTAAGGGCAAATTAAATTAGTGGTTTAGGCAGAAACGGATTTATCTGTAGGCTATAGACTAGGGCGTCAAATTTTATGGGGCGGTAAATTATTCGTGATAAAAAATAAAAAATTGTCTCTATTTATAAGACTAGTACGCGTTCAATCAATTTTAAAATTATACAAAACCGTAATTCATAATACAAATGTGGTATTTCATTAAGGTTTTTGGACATTAATAAAATTGTAAAACAAAACCAACAAACACATTCAAAATTTATTACAAAAGTTATTCCAGGAGTTTTGGTTGAAGGAAGGAAATTGCAGAAAGTATTAAAATAAGTGGTGTTACAACATCTAGGCCTGATTTGGTCGCCCATCCAAACTAACAGAAATAGAAAAACGCGTTGTAATTAAAAAACTTTGTGGATTGCGTTAAGAAAAATCCTCATGTTTCCGCTTTAAAATTTAGACAAATATTTGTGAGAGTAGTGTAGGGAAACTATAAAAAGCAGGATATCTTAGCCCGTGTTGCTTGAAAAAACCATGGATTTCAAAAATTAATAAAATTAATTAATTTAGCTAAATAAACCGGAATCCTTCTAGCAGGGCGTAATTTTTTCAGATGAGAACAAATTCATAAAAAAATTGAATGTCTGTCGATTTCATTTATTTCATTTGTGTCCAAATAAGTCTGCAAGACTTAGTCTGCTAACTAAAGAGGTGTATAGTTTATGAAAAACTGTAAAAGTATACAGTACCGGACATAGAAATCTGGACACCTAAAAATCACAGTTTTGTTATTGACTGTGTTATTTTTGTACCTCCGAACGTAGGGAAAAATAACTTTCTGGGAATAAAAATGTATGTGACTGCCCGGATTGTATCTAAAGGCCGTTATAGAGTTAAAAGAGTATATATAAAAAAATCGAAACCCGAGAAATGTCGGGCTATCCCGGTCACACTTTTGAGTCACACTTTGGATCCCATTTTGAGAAACCCAATTGTATCACGCGGCCGCACAATTTGGAACATTTAGGAATCCAAACTTATTAGAGAGACCGTAGAGTTATTTTTATCGAAATGTTTTTATTAATCATTATTAAGCTACTATTTTACGCTCCTATTGAGGTCAGTATCATTTAGCCATCTTGAACGATGGCCTCGATTGTAGAGCGATAAATGTTGTATTACTCTTGTTTTATCTAAATACAAATTCAAAATTTCAAAATCTAAAACTAATTCATTTGAAGATGAATTTAGCAACAAAATATAGCCCAACAAAAAAGAGCAAATCCTAAGAATCGCTAGAGGAATCGCTAAGCCAATTTGTAGATGAAAAAGAGAGAAGTAAGTAGCGGAAGGTCAATGTTGAGAACAACTACCTTCGGAACCGAGAATTAAACCGGGATGGATTTTTTTTTCTTTTGAAATGAGTTGGTTTCTTGTTTAAATTTCAGAATTGAAAAATTTCATAAATACTTTGTTTCATTGTTCAGCTCTATATGTATCAAACTCCCACAAGCGATCATTTTAAATTCCCGTAACCATAATTAACTTCATAAACAGTATTGTAGTATGTATCTATTTAGCTTGGCACCGTCTCGTTGAATCAAAATTGTAATTTATCAAACAAATATACAACAGAATCCCTTATTTTTATCATTTTATGCTAATTTATTCAATCCATATTCAAAGCACATACATATACAGATAAACGCACATACATATACCAAACAACAACAACAACAAATATCAAAATTATCTATAACAGCAAAAACTGAACAAACATTCGAAATAAAAAAAAAACGAAGTGCTCAGGAGGAAGCGCAAAAAAAACACAACAACAAAAGGCCGGAAAAAATGGGAAAATTCAAAGTGATGTATGAAAGGTAATTTTCTGCACCAAAAAAAAAAAAAAATAAAATAAAATAAAAACCGTTTTAGATTTACATCCCGGAGATGAAAAAACCGACAGAAAAACGGTTAAAAGAATTATTACAAAACAAAGTGTAGGAAAATTATTGTTTTTTGAATGGTGGTTGGTGTAAAAATGAGCACGGACCTTTTTTTTTTGTTTTGTGTTTTGTTTTCCTTTAGTTTTCCCAACACAAGATTTTGTTTTATAAAAATTTAAAATTTATACATTTTTTTTGTGTGCGCTGTATTTTTTTCCAAAAGAACCGTAAAATTTGCATAAAATATGAACGAATTCGGGTATGTATATAGAAGCTGGGCGCTTTCAACCTATTGGGTATGGTGAATGTTCTTTTTTTTTGTGTTTGGTGTTTTGTTTTTCTTGAGAGTACAGAATACGAAACAACAACTATTAAAAAAAAAAAAAACAAAAAAAAATGAGGAGGAAAACTGGAAAATGATAACAAAAAATGTGTATATAAATTTTTGAATGGTAAAATGTTAAATTAGTTGGTGTTAGGAACAACTTTTTTTTTTTTTTTTTTTGACAATTGAATAATGGAGGGATACTTTTCCATTTTTTGTTTCTGCTTTTATTTATTTATGACGGAAATTTCCTTTTTTTTAATGTCTTTGGAGAATTTTACTAATTAGAATTTTTGTTTCTGATTCGTTTACTTTTATATATTTTTGAATTTGGTTTGTGTGCGACCATCTTACCATGTACACTGTATATAATCGTAAATTGAGATTTAAATTAAAATGTCATAGATGTATTTAATTTGTGTAGCCGCCGCACGCTGATATCATGATACTCGATCAGAGATCTATTTTTATACACTACTAAGTATATGTTGTCAATGATATCGATTTCTTAATTTGGACTGATCAACCTTCATTGTTTTCTCTTTTTAATATTTGTCATAAAATATTTTTATTTATAAATAAAACGACCTTAGAATATTTTATTTTATTGTGATAGCAACAAGTGTGCTAATTTTGTGAATCACGTGCAAATTATTTAGGAAATCCATTATACAATTCACAATAAATTTTAATTTTATGGTTATGTCTTAATTGGCTGATGACATTAAATGTTATCCACGGTTGAATTATGATATAAAAGCTTAGATTACTATTTGGCACCTAATGTACAAAAAAAATTACTAAAAGATTTCATTTGGAATTTCCTGTTTGCCACGAAACAATTTTTTATTTTATTTGGTAAGACATATGGTTTACGGTTCAGCACATAAATATATAAATCAGAAAATAGTGTATGATCCAAATGAAATGGTACGTGTTCACGAAGTCAAAGACCATTGAAATTATGGGTTAATATTTTTTACTGACAACAGACAAGACAGTCTTTATAATTTTTCATAATTTATTTTCAAAAAATATTATTGTTAGTCTGGGAATTTAATTTTTTTCGTACACTATTTGATTGCCACTGAACATATGGGTTCGCGTGGCTTTACGCGACTTTGAGTTATGTGAAATAATATAGCACAACAAAATATTTCGAATTTTCTTAAGAAATTATATGTAGGTACGATAACAAACACCGGGAAATTGCTTTGAATAATTCAGATTAATCCACTATACGAATTTAGTTGGGTCAGACTATCTGAAATATAGTATGTGTATTGCCTCTGGAAATTCGCCAAATTAGCCATTATAAATTCGAATCCCGTACGAATACCTACAACACAAAATATACCTAAAATGAAACATAAATTTTGATTTTTCTCTCTCGACTTTTCCTTCATTATTTATTACAGTTTTTCTTCATTTTTCTTTTTTGTTCAAATTCGATTTATATTTTCAATTTTAATAAGCATTTTTGGTATGAGAATCACAAACTTTACCACCACCACCACCAGCGTAACACAATAACAGTATAAATTTTTCCATTTGTATCAAAATACATTTATCTTAAGTTATTTAAATAAATTTCCAATATTCAACATTATTTTGATTCTATTGTTGTGAAAAATTTCGTATACGATTATTTTGGTGGCGCAGTAGGGAGTTTTTCACCTTATCCGTAAATACAAAATATGTAATATCCAAATTCACCCTTCATACCATCATATTTTAAAATATTGTTGTATAAATTTAAATTCCAGAATATATGTACATATGTACATAAAGCAATTGGAATAGCATCATAAATATCCACCCTCTCGTACGAATTTATGATGTTTTCAATTTATGGTGATAAACATGAATAATGTTTGAAACGTATACTCATCGGTAAGATGCCGATCTGGTGATCGTTCACAAATACAATTTTAATTGAATCCCAATATACATACATACTCGTACAATCTTTTCCAATTTTCCATACTTAATCCTCCTATAATCTGTGTTGTTCGTTTATAACAAGAAATAAAACATGCAAAGCGCAAACAAAACGAACGAAAAACTTATCATCATTCTTCTTATCATAATTTTTTATCAGAAACAACTAAAAAAGAAAAACAGTTTTTCTGTATCATAAGAAAATTAATGGGAAAATTATACAAAAATAATAATAATAATAATAATAATAAAAAAAGGGTATAGATTTGTTTTGTTTTGTTTGGTTGTCGGATCCTAGAAAAATTTTATTATATTTTGATAAAAAAAAGGATAATAGAAGCAATAATTCGACTTAAATAGATCAAATTATCTAAATTATTTATAATTAAATGGAATTTATTTCGTACAAAAACAAAAGAAGGGATAATACGTATATGAAATTGGATTTTTCGGAAGGATTCCAAAAAAAAAAAAAAAAATGTATTGTAAAGCTCCGCAAGACATGTGTGGCACTGCATACATGTACATATTATATCTCCATCCACTCTACCGATTTTATCTCCAATCTGAGTATAATAAAAAAAACATTTTCATTTCAAAATTTCCATTTTATTTATTTATGTTTTTTTATCAAACACAAATTTTCATTTATCGCTCCACATTTTCCGTTGTTTTTTTTAAATATCCGATTTTTTTCCAGCAGCAAGTGTTTTTTTTTTTTTTTGTTTGTTTGTACATTTTGTTGTTAACTTTTCAATTTTTTGTTTTTATACATCGTTAATGCTTTTTGATATAAAAATGTATTAAACGTTTAATGTTTACAAATTGCAAAATTAATATTAGATTTTTATTTTATTATTTAAAAAAAAAAATAAAGCAGAAATCTTAAGAAAATTTATGGGTGGTGGAGGTGGCAGCCGAGAAAATACAAACAAACGTTATCATTTTATGTGTAGGGTGCTATTATTATTATTATTTTTATGTTAAACTTATTACGTATTCTAGTCGACATTAAACAGTTTGTAATAGATTTTCGATTTAATTTGTTTTTTTTTCCTCGTCGTTCGGCAATTTTAATATCGCGCACAAAATCATTTTCAAAAAAAATGTGATTTGATTTTTAAAACAAATAAAAATTTATGTATGTACTGTAAACACGATAATCGTTATTGTAATGCTGATATTCAGTCGGTATAGCTGCCAAGGTGTATTAGGTATTTTATTGCATCATTATGTAGCATTCAACCGAATATAAGGCGTTACCATTTTCTCTCATCCAATAATTTCATATTTTCTTTTCCACACACACACACACACACATATATAATCATAAATTATTAATCAAAATTAATGTTTTGGAAAAGCTATCCAAAAAAAAAAACAAATAACATAAAAAAAGAAACCAAAAGAAAAATGGAAATTATGAAAATTATAACGCATGCGTTCTATGTTATGATGCCATCATCATCATCATCACATCATCTTTTCAAGCGTCCGCAATTAAGAATTCAATAAAATATGTACTACATCAATAAATTAAGGAAATAAGAAAACAAAAGAAAAACTTTGCATTTCCGTTCCAAATCAAAGTGGAAAAAATGTATCATTAATAAAAATTAATGTAAAAGTTTTTTCTTGCTAGATTTTCCTTTTATTTAATTGTCAAAAAAAAAAATTCAAATTAAATTTTGCATAAAAAACTTGAAATAACAGACATGAAATAATTGAACATTATTATATTGAGGTTTTCCTCCAACACAAATGGTAAAATAATAAAAAGTTAAGAATTAGCATTCTTTTGAGCAAATGAGTGTGTACACGTCGCAACCAAAAATGAGGGAGGAACAGTCCTGTGTGCTGGACCATTGGTGTTATGAATATAAAATCCCCGTCCAACTAGTAACAAAACCCATTCTGCATTTCGCCATTCATTAATCATTCACACTCATTAACATTATTTTCCTTTCCACCACTCTCTCGCTCTCGTCTTATAATCAAAATTAAAATTACAATTAAGACAAGAAAAATAGAAAGAAAGGACGAAAAAAAAATTACAATAATAATAAAATCTCTTACAATTTTATTTTTATAAAAAGGACATTTGAAAGAAATGATTTCTTTTTTTTTTTGTCTTTGTTCCATTCCAATTTTAATTGCATCCAAATTTCTATTAAAAAAATAACATTTAGTTCGTTTTTTTGTTGTTAAATTAAAAAGAAAAAAATATATCCTTAAATAATGAAGACAAGTAAAAAAAAAAAATTAAGAGAAATAATAACAATAAGAGATCTTCGTCCAAAATATAATAAGAATTGATGAGCAGAAATAAAATAGAATTGATATTAAAATAATTAATTAAGGGCAAAATGGAAATTAAAAAAATTCGTAAGGACAATAGGACAATGGCTTATTACCATATAGTTAAATTTAAATTTTGTGTTTTAATAATAATTGCAGGGGTTGTTCTTAAAACAAATGGAAAATTTCTAACTAATCCCCCAAATTTCGAATATTTATCAAAAACTAATTTCCTCAATAAATCTTCCCGTATATACATATACATGTACACAAAATGAACAGATAAAATTGTGAATTAAAATTTTAAACTGCATAATTAAACTGTCAAATTTTTCAAAAAAAAAGTAAAAAAAAACGATACCAGCACACAAAAAAAAAGTAATTAAAAATATTTATCAAACCAAATAAAATTAAAACATAATCCTAAATTATTATCATCATCATTATCAGGAACCCCCCTTCTGTACATATAAGAAATAAGAAAAATATGAAAAACTTTTCCTTAAAACAATGGAAAAGATTTAACTTTTTTTTTTTTTCTTCTGAATTAATATAAATTGTCTTCATTGCTGCTACCACGATTTGCGCGCGCGGCGCAGCACCCAAGGCAGACAACATTTTATATCATTTTCCCTCATTTAATAATTTTCATGTTGTTTTTCCATATTGTTTGTGTATGTACACCGAGCCCCCAAAGAGATGACAAAAAAAAAATTGAATACAGCAACAATTTTTTCTTAGCTTTTCCGTTTGGTACGTATATGTACATATAAAAAAAATGTTGCTTCTTCATCTCATTTTCGTCTTATGTTTATTGTAAGTCGTTCATTATTTTTTTTGTTCGTTTCGTCTTAAGTTGTATTGTGTTTTGCATTTAAGGGTGACATAAATATATTATGCTCCCGTTTTTTTTTATATATATATATATATATATATTGTATATTCAAACCCAGAAGAATACATTTATGAATATTTTTCCGTCTTATGTTATTCGGTGCTGCTTGGCGTGTAGATTATCTTCAGTTTTCCATTTTTGAATAACAAAAGGAAATTTTTTTTTGTATAATCCATTGAAAATGACATCCAAAAATGTAAGAGAATTTTTTTTAAATCTCAGATAAATTATTATGCTTGAAGATGAGTTTATATAAAGGGACACGCTAAGTTAGTATTAAATGAAGACGGGGGTGCAGGAAAATCTGGACACACCAAAATTATTTATACATACATATATTTTATCAAAAATGTTCCAACTTATAAACACGAAAATCTTTTATAGCAAACCGTTGGAAAATAAATGTTTTGTCATGAATTTAAAAACAAAACAAAAAGGGGTTGGCCATCGTTATCTCTTCTCATTACGTACATTTTCCATTTTCCAAAAACAAAAAAAAAATGTATAAACAATTTTTTTTAACATGCGGAAAATTATTTTTTTTTATATTTTCCCAGAAAATGGTTCCACTTTGTTATACAACGAGTTGGAAAAGAAAAGCTATTCAAAATGGATAGTATTACACTTTTTTTTTCATTTTCACTCTCCTATATGTGTGTGTTATCTTATTCAATGCAATTTAGGATTTATTTACGAAAAGCGATAAAAAAATAGGAAAATATACAACAACAACAACAAAAAAAAGGAAAATCAAATAAATTTTTTCTACCTTATTGTTGTTTGTAAATTTATTTATTTTTTTATTTTGAGCTGGATGCCACATTTTAGGATTTTGAACGGTTTATTTTTTTTTTTTGTTGTATAAGTCTGAGGGGAGATAGGTCGTATCGCATGATAAAAAAATGAAATGTTGATATGAATTGTGGAAAATTGTTAAGATTTATGTGTATGGAACGTAACGGAAATTGAATAAAAAAAAAAAATCTGAAATTGGTTTTATTTGTCAAAATCTAAATTAGATTGGGAAAGTGATATTATATTTTTTGTATGTCGGCGATCGTATTTCACTATTTATTTTATTGCATTTTGATTACAGTTTTTTAATGTTTAGTGGGGATTTTATTTTTGTCTAATATTTGCTTAATACGCTATTCACATTACCAACTACTAATGGTGGTCAAACAATGTCCAATTAATAAAATATCTTTTTACGATACCGTTTGCCTAGGTCCATGTTAAAATATTTGTAATCATGTATCACATAAGTAAAGAATTTTTCAAAATTAATTCCACCTTGCAAAAACGGCCCTTCCTGCAAAATACTGGAGTACCTACTATTAGAAGAAATATTAAAATCAAATTTGAATACGACATTTTAGAAATACTGACGAAAGTCATTTAGAACAAAACCTAAAGGCCGATTTTATGAATGAGTTGGATAAACATGCAAACAAAATAAAAATTTGATAGCACGTAAACTAAATTTTTCTAGTCAATTAACGCGTGCCTGACACCTGAAGATTAATCATATGGACTATAGTCTCGATAACGACCATTTCAAAACAAATATAAAAAAATGTAACCTAAGTCAAACGTAAGTTTGTTATTTTCATTTATTATTTTGATAACTCCATAGCAAAATATATAGCAACTTAGAAAAATATACACTGAACGAAAATTTACTCAATATTTCATGATACGGTTTCTCTAACGGTCGGTTTTGCTAGCGGTTATATTTAGAACACGACTGGTATTTCCGACCGGATTTCATGATCCCACCCCTGAGATTTCGAAAACCAGAAAGATATTTTGCTTAACTCTCCGAATATTAAACTTCTATTACTCAAATTTTTAATTTTGAAAATTTCTTAATTATTATTATGAGTCATTGGTAGAGTTTTTAAGCACAAGAGACACTTTTGACCGAAGTTAATTTTGTATGTATTGCAACAGTTTTGAAAAATAATGGATTTTCTACAAAATATTAGGTGTCAAACCACATTTTTTATAAATTTATTTACCAATAATTTACATACATGTAATGTTTACAATTTTCCTTAAGAATATGATAATTTTTCTTATGTAAAGCAACATTAAAAGATTTTAAGAATTATGCTAAATATATGATCTTCTTCTTTTCCAAAGCTTCACAGTATGTTTGAAAAAACCGCGTCGTTCTAAAAAATTTTGTCAGAAAAATATAAAATGGTTTATTATAAATATCCATACCCCAGGTGGTAAACCAACTACCCAGTTGGCTAATCCACCCTCTTACGAGGCTGGCTCAATGGATTCTGGGTTGAGCCAATCATTGCTAAACCCATTCGAAAGAAGTTCAATGTTGTTTAGATCACCAAACAATCATACTAACTCTGCAAATCAGCAGAAAGACGAAAACGCTGAACTCTGTCGAAAACTCAGTGAAGTAGAGGTACTTTTAACCCAACTAAGAAGCGAAATTGAAAAACTGAAAAAAGAAAATGAAGAATTATGAAGCCCAAACCAATGGAGATTTCTGAAAACCCGCTAACTTGTTATAATAAACAAGTACTCACACCAGTTATAACAATGAGTTCCATACTGATGAAGAGGATCTCATGAGAGAAACAGATTGGGTACTGAAAAGGAAGAAAAGACCTACCAAAAAACGAAAAGCAGAATTCTAGCCTGAAGTTGGAGATCATTCGCAAGCTAATGTATTAGTAACTGGTGATACTAATACCAAACGAGCTCACCAGCAACAGCAACAAAAGGTTGTACCGAAAGAAAAGGCTCCTCCGCCAATTAATGTAATCGGCATAACAGAATTTGCTAGTATACAATCTATAATGAAATCAGTGACAGCTAAGGAATATAGAGTAGTGTCACTAAACAATAACGTGTGGAAAATCAATACACCAGGTTCCGATACATATAGAGCTCTAGCAACAAAGCTCAATGCGGAAGGTAAAGAATGGTTCACATACGAAGATAAAAACGAACGCGCAATTAAGGTTATGACCAGAGGCCTTCATCCAACGTGTAAGAAGGAGGACATAATTGAGGACCTAAAGGAAAGAGATCTGCAAATAGAAGATGCAGTAAACATCCTAAAACGAGAGAGAGGTGAGAACAATCAAGTCAAAAAAAGGGGGCTTCCACTCTTCATGCTTACGTTTAACAAAAAGGAGAAAGTTGAAAATATCTTCAACATTAAAGCAATTCTCAATATGAGGGTTAAAATAGAACCGCTAAAGAAAAACACGAGGCTAATACCTTAATGCAAAAAATGCCAAGGTTTCAATCACACACAAAAATATTGCAGACGGGAGCCAAGATGCGTAAAATGTGCTGGAAAACACAACGCGAAAGAGTGTACAGAAAGTAGAAACACCCCTGCAAAATGTATAAATTGTAAAGGGCATCATCCTGCAAATTATAGAGGCTGTGAAGAAGCCAAAGAACTTCAAAGACTAAGAAACAAAATGCATCAGTTTCCTCAAAACCCTAGGGTTACCAGAGAAGAGAAACCTAATAAAACCCAAGCGGAGCCAAAACCACCAGGTATAGGTACAGAGCGGAAAAGTTATGCACAAATTGTACAGCAATCATCTAATGCTATTAATGATAACCCCCTAGAAAGGATTTGTCGAAGCATAGAAGCCATAAATATACGGCTAGCAAAGCCATAACGTGGTCTAGAAGCTTTATATAAGCGTCTAGATATGCATCAAACCTTGAACGAGGCAACATTAAGAATTGTCACCTGGAACGCGAACGGACTAGCGCAACATGTTCCAGAGCTAGAAATTTTTCTAAATTTAGAAAAAATAGATATCTGCCTTATATCGGAGAGCCATTTGACAAAAACATCATTTATTAAAATACGTGATTATGAATGTTACCATGCTGTTCACCCAGGAGGAAAACCCAGAGGAGGATCAACAGTAATAGTGAAAAAGAATCTCAAACACTATGAAGAACCTAGTATAGAAGAAGAAAGTATGCAAGTTAAAACCATAAAAGTTGAAACTAACAATAATAATGAATACAGTATTTCCTCTATCTACTGCCCTCCACGCTATAATCTAAACAAAGAAGATTATAATAGACTCTTTAGATCACTAGGATCCAATTTTATTATTGGTGGTGACTTTAATGCAAAAAACACCTATTGGGGATCAAGACTTACAACCCATAAAGGAAAAGAGCTATTCGAAGCCGGACGAATAAACAACTGCGAGTTCCACTCTGGAGGTCAACCAACATACTGGCCTGCTGATATAAATAAAATACCAGATCTCATTGATTTCTATGTAACGAAAGGGATCTTCGAGGATTACATGTGTATCGAAAACAGCGAAGGGATATATTCCGATCATACACCTGTTATCATGACACTCAGCACAATGATAATTAATAAGGATAACCTGCCTAAATTAACAAATAATAGAACTAACTGGGACCTATTCCAAGAACTAATTGAAATGCAAATAAATCTACGAGTGCCGATTAAAACACCGGTACAGTTGGAAGACGAACTAGAGGTATTTAACAGTACTATTCAACAAGCAGCATGGGAAAGTACTCCTGCTAGTCACACCGAATGCCGTAAGAATCAAAATTATCCTATTGAGGTCAGGGAGTTAGTTAGAGAGAAACGGAAGGCAAGAAAGACCTGGCAAAGGACACGCGCCCCGGAAAACAAAAAAATCCTCAATTTTCTATGCAATAAACTAAAACAACTTATAAAAGAAATTAAGAATGAAACTATTAACAAGTACTTAAATGGTCTCACCGAACATAAAGATACTGATTACTCTCTTTGGAAAGCAACAAAGGGATTAAAAAGAACTAAAATGCATGTGCCGCCTATTAAAAATGGGGAAGGAACCTGGGCCAAAAGCGACAATCAAAAAGCTATTTTATTTGCGGCTCACTTGGAAGACACCTTTCAACCGTTACCTAGGCAAACAGCAGATGAAAACAAAATAATAGTTAGCAAAACTGATGAATATAATATTCGATGTGTAACATTACAGGAATTAAAAAATGAGATCAAGTGTAATTTGAACGCAAAAAAAGCTCCAGTATATGATTTAATTACTGGACAAGTCGTAAAAGCCATTCCCGAGAAGGGACTACGAAAATTGGTTCAAATTATCAATGCTGTCTTCAGACTAAAATATGTCCCACGGCAATGGAAGGTTGCTGAAGTAATTATGATCCCCAAACCAGGCAAACCAGCGAACGATAAAAAGTCGTACAGACCGATTTCACTACTTCCTGTAATTTCGAAATTATTTGAAAAATTACTGCTCAAGAGACTCAAGCCAATAATAGAAGAGAGAAATTTGATTCCACCACACCAATTTGGATTTAGAGAAAATCACTCTACGATAGAACAAGTTCACAGAATAACGGATATAATCGAAGACTCACTTGAGAATAAGAAGATATGCTCCAGCATCTTCTTAGATGTAGCACAAGCTTTCGACAAAGTTTGGCACCAAGGACTTGAATTTAAATTGCATCGAGATCTACCTATGCAATTCTATCAAATTCTTAAATCTTATATCGCAGACCGACATTTCCGTGTAAAATATAACCAAGAGTAATCTGAACTAAAGAGAATATCAGCAGGCATACCACAGGGTAGCGTACTGGGTCCTATATTGTACATCCTGTACACCAGAGATATGCCAAATACAGAAGGTGCCACCATAGCAACATTTGCAGACGATACAGCTATTCTGGCGACTAGAAAGTGTATTTCAGAAGCAATGATCAAACTTCAAAAAGCAACCGACACAGTGAGTAGTTGGACAAAGAAATGGCGCATCAGCCTAAACGAAGCAAAGTCGGTTCACGTAAACTTCACAAACCAGAAAGTTAACTGGATTCCAGTGAAACTTAATTCAAGGGCGGTTCCAAATGCAAATACAGCCAAATACCTCGGCATGACTCTCGATTGCAAGCTTAGATGGAATAAAGAGCATGTTAAAAAGAAAAAAGAAGAATTGAACATTAAATATAGGAAAATGTATTGGCTAATAGGTAGAAAATCTGATTATTACCAGTTTTTTAAACAAAACAAAAACAAAATCAAAAACCAAGATATTTAACTTTATTTTACTTTATTTAATAACAAATAGTTAAATACTTTCTTTAAAATTGTAATAATTAATTTTTACTTTTTGGAAGACCGGTTTCGGATTTCATCCTTCTTCAGTCCCAATTTTTAACTACTCTAAAGGAGGGAAAATAAAGTTAAATATCTTGGTTTTTGATTTTGTTTTTGTTTTGTTTAAAAAACTTGTAATATATATTGTAATAAAAGCCACAGCAACAACAAAAATATGAATTCATTTCATTTTTATTGTGAAGAAAATCTGAGCTTACAATACGTAACAAATTGCTATTATATCAGCAAATACTTAAACCAGTATGGACCTACGGTATTCAACTTTGGGGTTGTACCAAGAAGACAAATGTACAAATGATTCAATGATTTCAAAACAAAGTGCTGCGTGGCATTGTAAACGCACCATGGTACATTAGAAATTATAACCTCCATAGGGACTTAAACATGGAATATGTAAGTGAAGAAATACAAAATCATGCGAAGAAACACATTCAGCGGATATCTCGGCACCAAAATGCAGACATACGAAGTTTGTTGGATACCACCAATGCAGTAAGAAGACTTCAAAGGCAGAAACCTTCGGAATTGGGCAGTTGTATTTAATTCGGATACAGAAAAGATAAATTACTAAATGATTTGTAAATCAGTTGTAATATTAAATAAAGGAAAAAAAAAAAAAAAAAAAATTATAAATATCAGATAAATCACAGTAATCAGTAATCAGATAAATCACAATTACGGACCGACCCCGAATATCTAGAAATATAAACATATAGAGCGCATGAATTAAAAGCTACCATTGATCAAATGAAGTTTTAACGCAACCTGAGTTAATAGGTGCACAGTATACTAAGTCAGGGACAACTAAGCAGGGATCGTATAATTTTAGCTTAGCATCAAGAGGAGTGTAATTTGTATGAGCCCACAAGTTTATAAGCAAAGTATAAATTTTAGTGAAAATATGATTACACCCCAATTAAGCTGGGCTATTTGCGATTAGAGCTAGGCCACAAAATTTGTTCACAATTTCAATCCTGATGCCGTTACTTACTTGTTATAACGGTTTTAATTAAGTGGGTTAAAAATTTAATTAACACTGGAAGTATCTTACGTATTACTATCCGAACCGAGCGATCCAGGCGAACGTCAGAGACGACACAACCAGATTCCTGTGATATTACTGCAATAAAACGCGTAAGAACCAAAATCCCCTCAATTATATGATGCTGCTCCATGGATTGAAAAAGGTTGCAGCACACTGTTCTTCTGGTTTCTTACCTTGTAAAGAATTTTTCAGTTTCTCATTTTCTAACTTAAGAGGGGTATCCCCTATTATTATATTCCCCGTTATAAAATTCAGGGGTTATTCAACCACCCTTAGCTAGTTTTGCTCCGCGAATGGTATTTTACTTCTCATCTGTCCGCCGACAAGCCGGTTAGAGTTTACCCTTATCCGCCAGCTGTGGACGCGCCCGGTGGGACGCTAGCAACTCCACTCAGAGTTTCATAAATGCTGAAAAAAATAATAATTTTTGTAACATTTTGTCTTAAATCGTCCGTTCAAAATTTCTTACAGAACACCGCAATATCTAAATTTAGAGTTTGTGCTTTTCATTTAAGTATTTCTAAGTTCTAAATCCTTACGGAATCCCATCACTAAAAATAATAAATTTTTAAATATTTCCAACAGTTTCAAGTGTCCTACAGATTTAAGGTATTTTAAGTGTTTTGACAAATTGAAAAACAATTAAAAATAAACTTTTTCAAGACTTTTGAGGTTTCAACCTGAGGAGAAACTAAATTTTATTTTTTCCAAATTCATGAAATTTTGAAGAAATTTGTAAATTTGAAAAAAGGCCAATACATTTACGAATTTAGAGACTGAAACCTTTAAAATCCTTTCAATTTAATTATCGAAATTAAATTACATAATATTTTTACGACTTTTTAAATTCTTAATTTTTTTTTTAATTTTTTGTCATCTAATAATTTTAATCGGTTAAATAGTTTCTGGAAGGACAATGAAGCATCCGCCCCTTATTAATAATAATAAAGTGCGCTATTCTAGCACTTAGATCAATAGTTATTTTTCCTAGTTTAAGTAAGACCCTAAGATCTTAGGTAGGATTTAAAAAATTTTTTAAAAAAATCTAAATTGAGCTCATAAGGAAATAATCTTCTAAATGAAGAAAATTAGTCAGCATTTCGGAAAAATTAGCGGCCACTTGGAAAGAAACTCACAAAGTGATTTGAATTATTATAAAATTTTTATAATATACATATATTATATTATTATAATATTGATAATTCGACAAATAGTTTGTATTACAACTTCTAGGTAACCCATTTGCAAAACGCCGCTATACCAAAATTATCTCAAATCACTGTTTATATGTAATATAAGATGAGAAAAATAATTAATTGAGACAATTGGGTGAAAGATTTACGTAAATACGTATCTCACAAAAATTTCTTTAAGATTTGAAATTAAAAAAATACCAGCAACAACAACATCGACCGTAAAATAAACTATTTTTTATGATATATTTACATGAATTACATAATTTTAATTCAGATTCGACGCAAGCATCTTCTTATTTTTGATTCACGTCAATCATTTATCATCACGCCTGTAGACATTTTATTTATGTTATGATTTTTTTTTCTTGTTTTTAATTTCGGTTGGAAAATTGAGTTAATGTGTTTGGATTGGAAAAATTAATTGGAATTGATAATTTATATAAATTTATGTCAGTTTAATGAATGTTTAAGAGAAACACGAGACAGACGTTTATAGACATACATTTATGATCGTTGTTGGTGGTATATGGTATCCTCCTATACATAGTATGTTATATATTCTAAAGGGAAGATAAAAATCTTCGCTAACAATAAAAAAAAAATCATTTTTTTTGTGTCTAATCGCTGTAAAGACGCTATATAAGTTTATCATTATTGTTATTATTATTATATGTCTTATCTTTATCATTATACTATTATTATATTTGCAAGAAAAAGTAGTAAAATCCGTTAAACGATGTTCTATTGTTTTTGTTGTAAATACTTAAACTTATGTATTATAGATTAAAGTGCGATTAAACGCGTGTTCAATCTGTGCGCTCTGTGTAGAGACACTGTATTTTGTCTCAACAGAAAATTATTTTTACAATTATTATTATTATTACAACGACTAATTTGATGTTTAATTTTAGATTTTCACGGTTTTTCTTATTCGTAAATTACCCCATTTGTGAAAGCTTTTTATATATACCAGGTATTATGTATAATACCTGAAATGGATGTGGAAAATTAAATTCGATTTACTAAGTATTTTAGCAGTTCGATGGATAATAATTATTTTAGCAGTTTAAATACATAATTGTTGATTTGTGTAAATGAAATAATGATATAACATCATTGAAAAGCTCTTAATAATCTCGAGAATTCGATCCACATAGAGCTGTCAACTGTATAGATAGATACACATAGAAAAACCATACAATAAGAAGCTCATACAGACTAAGTAAACAATATCAGTTTAACAAAACAACAGAACACAAAATAAACTTTATCGTTTGTAACAAAACTGTTGGAAGCAGAAAAAATAAAAAAAAATCTAAATAAATAAACTTTTTAAAGTTTTATACATTTTTCTTTAAGTTTCTTTGTGTATGTCTTACAATTTTTTTTTTTTGTCGAAAATTTTTTGTGTAAATCTAAACTTACAAAAAGATTTTGTAATTTTATTTTAAATTTTATATATTTTATGTAATAGTTCTGGAATAAATATTTTATTATAAAATATTTCGACTTTAGAGGATTTAACTTCGTTGGTGTTACTCTCATACATAATAATAGTAGTATTTTATAAGAAGTCTGTAGATTTTAATATAAAGCATTTGGTTTACATTCTTGATTATTCACTATAGAGAAATATAATTTTATTGTAAACAGTTTAATAAATAATTTATATTTACGTAAATATAAAATTTAACATTTCCGGATCAAATTTTCCAATATTTTGTTTATAATAATAAATCAAAATGAAAAACTATAATTAAACAATGGGAAAGTATATACAAAAATAAAATCATCAGATGCATTTTTTTACAACTTGATAGCGCCAAATATCCGTCGAGTTAATAAAATCTATGCCCCACATAATACCACACGCACACCATAACTACTGGCTGGCTGTCGTCATATTTTCCATAAAAAAAAATAAAAAATGTTATAATACACTGTATATATGGCTCCCAACATCCTAAATATATAAATCTTATAAACAATAATCATAACATTTTTTTTTTGTTTTTCGAATAAACATAATTAATAGGTTTTTCCAGTTTATGATTTAAAACATAAATTTTTGAGGTTTATGTTGTGTCTATACCTTACTAGATGTTTTTATTAAGTTCGGAAGTAGAAAATTTGTGAGTTGTTTAGTGAATAAGATTATTTTATTAACAAGTGAATGAGATGTTAATATACGTAGACAATTTTCCTCATTTTCTCAATTAAAAAAATTATTTTATTTGTATGTTATATAGAGAGAGCGCGGGAGCGTCTTGTAACAGTCTATAAGGTCGACTTGTATTAATATTTTCTTCCCCAGAAAGCAAAGTTTTTCAACCTCATTCAAAAACTGTAATTTCTACAATAACAAACTTGGCCACTAGAATAGATTACAAAAACAATTTTAGAAACCACCTTCAGCAGCTCCAATTGAGAAAACTTGACAACTTATCTAAATGAAACATGAAACGTATTGGAATTTAGAGGAAATTCATGACATAATTATAAACGAAACTTTTTTCAAAGTTTCTCGAATTTCGAAAAAAAAAATATAATAAAAATTCCAGGAAAATAAAAATAGAAAAATTGAAAAAATTCTAGAGGCGAAAATTCACATCCCAATCACTAAATAAAATAACAACAAAAAACGACGAAATATTTTTCGATCGAATTTTATTGGGCATAGAAAATAAAAGTGATCATTTTCTATGTACAAAGTAAAACATGTTATTTAAAAATAAAAATCATAAAATGAAAATATTGTCTATACGTAGCCAAAAAAACGCTTTTGCTAAAGACCATTTAGCAAATCCCAACACATTTTTTAATTTAATAATTTGGAGGGATGAGACATGAGATGTAAGACGTCTTCGAAACCAGGAGCTTAATCCTCGGTACGCAAAAAAAACAATGAATCATAGAAATGCATCAGTAATGGTTTAGGGATGCTTAACTTCTTGGGGAGTTGTTAAATGAGAAGTCTCACTAAGACAACAGATTATTTCGAAATATTTTCTGTAAATATTTAGATTCTCCTAAAGATTATCAAATTTGAAACGTATTGAAGTTTTAATTATGTTTTGGATTTGAGAACTAAAAAACTATTCAACATGTGTTTTGGATTGGAGAACAACCGACAACCGTGTCGGACCATTGCTTGACATTTTTGAGGAGTTTGTTATTTTAGTATGGGAATAATTATTAAAAAAACATTAAGTTACAAAAAATATTCTAATTTCCTATTAATGTTAGAATTTCAATAAATTAAAAAAAAAAATGTTTTCACGGTCTGATTGGATTGTAAAAGATGCATACAAGTCAGTGTCAGGAACAAATGAAAAAGCGCACAAAAAGTTTCAATTATGGAGGTCTTAAAATCATTTATGATCCAAGATATCAAATCTATAATAATAATTGCTAAACATTTTGAGCTTTAACTGCTACGCTATTTTTAATGAGTGATCACCTTGTAAATTTCATAAAAATTAAATATTAAACAAATTTACTATAGGCCATTATGAAAGCGAATCTGAGACACAACTCTAAATTAAAAATTGCGTCTATTGGCCTTGTAGAATTAAAACAAGTGCAATTAAAAGTTTATCGTTTGAAAATTTATCAATAGTAGCAGCACTACCTAATCTAACCGCTAATCAAATTGTGTTTAGTTTTGAGATTTCTCGTAGTATCAAATATTTAGAACCTCAAAATCATGACAGCCTCAAAAAATCTCTAAAAACCTCGAATTATATGTAAGTATGTACATAACAACATGCGCCAAACCAATATATTAAGTTTTAAATAACTCTGATTAATCTCTGCACAATTGAAATTGTTTTTGATATGCGATGCAAATAGCATCGCATATGTGTACGTCCGACATTTCTTTGTATTGAAATTCGATGTAACCTTTGCATCGAAAAGGTTTTCCATACTATTTGCGTTGAAATGTTAATTAAAATGCATGTTTAACTTGCTTTGTAATATGGTTTGGAAAAACTATGATGGAAGTTACTTTGAAACTTGGTAACTTGCTATGGAAATAATTACAAAGCTAGTAGCGACGAAATCCAAATGAAGATATAATGCTTAATCGCAAATGTAATTTCAAAGTAATTTATATCACTAAATAAAAAGGAATCAAAATTGTACCGATATTTTCTTATTGTATCTATTGCAATGAGTTTTAGAACACAAAAAACTAGGTAATAAGGAATTTGTTTTAAATAAAACCCTGCAATCTTTCCAGTTGTTAAATTATGTTATTACATTTACATTTTAATACTTTAATCGAGATTAATTTAATCTCGAATATTTGGGAAACCTAGTTTAGTTTTTTTTTTTAAATTGGCCAGATCACATTATCCAGACAATAATTATCTGTGTTTGACTTTTCAAAATCCTTATACATTATTTTTTAAGCTTACCAGCTCTATAAAAGAGAATATTTCCCGGGGATAGTGAAATGTCAAAATTAATCTTGAAAATATCGAATATCTCGAAAAATATAGATCACATCGATTAATGTAAAAGGCGAGCAACTCAAAGGTACAGGTCACGTAAGTCAACGCCATAAACATGTCGAAAATCGTCATACCAAAGCAGGAAACTAAGGAACCGAACACCCCAAAAAGGACCGGAATGGTCAGCTAATATACATATGTATATACTGGTAAAATATGCTCGAATTGGGCAAACTGAAAGCCCTTGTGTTCAAAGGTTAAAAGAACACGTAAGAGATATCCGTAAAATGTACCCAGAATCGACGTTTGCCCTTCACATTAATCCAACCCACTTTACATAGATATTATAGATATTGGAAATTCTATATAAAATGAGAAAACGTGCTGTAATGAACCAAACGATTTTTAAACAAAGACAAAACCGATATAATAGAGAAGTTTCCAAGAAATGTAAAGGTGAAAATGAAATTATTGTCTCAGTGTATTTCATCAACTAAAGATCGTTACCTGCTAATCGAAACTAAACATAAAATAAAAATAACTTCACTATAACAAAGTAAATAAAATAAAAACTAAACGAAACAGAATATTCATCTGAAATGTATTCTGCTTAATTTTAGTTTTGTCCAATTACATATGAGGTGTCTGTCCAGTAGCTGCAAAACAAAATATATTCATCAATTATATAAACCGTAAATGTAAAGCTGTGCTTTTACCTTAGTTCACATTTCTTTAATTTAATCCCTGTTATTCAATCGTATTGTAAACATCAATTAAATTTTAGGAAATGTCAATATTGTTGTTATTGTTTATGTTTTGGTACATTTCAAGAGTATTTAATAGTATAATTATTGTAGTATATTCAAATGGGATAATTGTGGTACAGTCTAATTTATTTTTATAGTAGCAATGTTTATGTAATATTATTCTCGATCGAAAAACCAACAGTGATGCCATAACCGATACATCGAAATTTATTTGATTAGGGCAATCCTAATGGTTTTTCGAGACGGACATTTTATGTATAACAATTTTTTTTCTCAAAAGTCACTTTTGCGATACCCTTGAAATTGTAAACAACAAAATAATAAAAACTGAAATCAAAATTAATAAATTATAAACATTTAATCAAAATTACTTTTTTAATTGGAAATAAAACGTTTTCGGGATACGTGTTTGATTCAACTACACCGCATATATCCGCCACACAATAAACCATCATACCATAACCTCAACTCGGGATTATAAGTACAAGCTGTGACAGTAAATAAAAATAAAAGGCTTACAACTTTTATTATTCGCGGCTGTACCCCGACAGTGTCCGTTTCCAAAACTGCCTATTCGCAGCTAAGATGTTTTTTGGTAAAACGAAAATTTCTTAATTGAAAGTTATTTTGAGTTATAATGTACTTTTATTGCTTTTTATCACATTGTTCCTGAGGTACTTAAGAAAAAAATAAGCCAATTTGACTCGTGGGAAATTAATAACTAATTTTTTAAACGACTTATTAAAACCCAAATGGAGAGTTTTGGAAACAACTAAATTTTTAGATTGTTTTGGAACAGCAAGAAATGTTTTTGGGTAGTTTTGGAAAAAAAAAAACAATTTATTTATTAAGAATTCAGTCTCTATTTATTTTGTCAAATAATTCAGTCTCGAAATAAAATATACTAAATACATAAAATAATTATGTACAATATAATATTTAGAAAATAACACAAACTCATTTTATTAAGTTTAATAACTTAAACCAAAAAAAAATCACTTTAAATTTGCATTGCATCCTGTTCCATAACATTAGACAATATTTCGTCATCTTCGTCTAGAACATTAGGAGTTTCAGAGGCATCGCAGTTATCAATAACATCCTTATAATATTTAAGCGATTGGCAGTTTCTCCAATCCAATCCGAAATGTTTGCTCAACAATTTATCAACATCGTCGAATTTCGCTTTCTTCACCTTGGCTTCTAGAGGCACTTCCATTGGAACTATATTGCTAGCATTTCGAAACCTTTTAAAAATCGATTTCGGGTTTCCTAGCTCAACTCTATAGTTTACTTCCCCTTGAATATATATATTCACTTTTTCGTTGAAAAATAAATATTTTGCAGGGCGCAAATTTAAAATGCCAGTTATTGAGGGGCTTGAAAACCTGTTGGGCTGTCGATTTCCAATCGTAAACTAGAAGATCCTCTAAATTGAAAACCGTTCCGTGATCTTTGAATATATCAATATATTCTTCGGGCTGTACAATTGTTTCTTTCTTTTTAACTATCTTTTCTATGCGTCCAAAAACTCGATCCGGTGGGATAAAAGAGTGTCCTGGTACTGGAAAAAATATTGTCACTTGCGTAATTTGTACTGGAGCGTTGTTCAGCCATTTTGTTACCATAGAAATCATTGAACGGTTTTTATTTTGCCCACCACATCCATCACAAAAAAGTTTAACTGAAGTGACACTTTCATCAAACTGAGTCAAATTTAATTGATGGTAAACCGCAGAAGCGATTTCATTAAACCCTTTGGGTCTCTTTGCTTCATTCCACGTAAAACAAAAAACATTTTGCCATGATTGGTTAGATTTTGAAGAACCTTTGCATATAGTGAAATTGTACTGATACAGCTGCCTTGAAAAATATGTCGACTGATCTGGCAATTTAGGCAAGACCATGTTTTTTTGGCAATCGAAAGAGAATGCAATTTCATAGTCGTTTTCCTTTCGCAATTCTTCGTAAAATGTTTTTGCTCTCTGTTTGTGAACGTATAATTCCGTCATCGCTCGGCGTTTTCCTACAAGGTCCACTGAATTTTTTATAACTTCTTTGAGGCACAAACATTTGGAACATACATCGGTTGATGGAGAGGCAAAGCTTAGATTGAATCTGTTCATAAAAATTTTACGAAAAAAGTCATATTTAACCAAATAAGAAACATTCTCAGAATTATATTGCTTCCACAGTATTTTGATGCTTAACTCACTAGGCAGATACTGTTTATTTATATTGGAGTTTCGGCAATAATGTGATTGTAGGGTTTGCAAATCACTAATGAATTTGATAACTTGTTATGTTCTGTCCTCATGCTTTTGTGAAAATCTTTTACCACCGCGATTTTCCTTCGGTACCATGCTGGCTGTTTGAAAATTCCGGCAAATGCGTTGCAGGCGGAATCTCATACCTTAACGACTTTGTATGTTTTTCCATAAAGTTTTGGGATATGATAAGTAGTTGATACGTTTTTCTTTCGACTTTTAGTTCTAATGGGAGCAGTAGTTACACAATGTTTGAGTAGATAGTAATCTTGCTTGATTTCTGATTTGTTATCATAAAATTTTTGATGAAACCTCCTTATATCTTGCATAGATAATGAGCTGCAATAATAGCTTGAAGAAGTTGGATGTTTGCAAAATGGTAGACTCGGCAAGGCTTTTGCGGAATGCCTAATAGTAACCAATAATGTTATTAAGATTAATTCGCTTGATAAATTTTAAAAAGGACATTTACCTTAGATGTTTCTTCCTTGTTTTTAGCCAATTTTCTTTATCTTGATTTTTTTTTTCTGCCTTTTCCTGGCCCACATAATTTTGCCTTTCCATCAATACGATCCGATTCCTCTATATTCATAGTTATTATTGTATGTATATAATTAAAATTATTTTCAAAACTTGAACTGTACAACTACACTCACTTAAGCACAATTAAAGGGGTAACCAGCGAATCAGTAAGAATCGTTACAGAATTTGACGAAAGTATTTCCTTACAGAATATTTGACATATCAGCCACCGAATCCGTAATAACTGACAAATACAGTGTTAATATTATAATGTGAATAGCAAAATTATTATTTTTAAGAAAAGTGTGCCGTGAAAATTTTTGTGTATTCTGACATTTCCTTCAGTTTGCGCGTTAATTTTCGCTCTATTAAGTGACAGCCGAACTGAACGAACAGTTCTTAAAGATTCGCTGGTCAGTAACATGCACTTTCTGTATATCGCATTCTTACTTAAAGTTGTTACTGACTCGCTGGTTCACCCATAAGTCATTGAAAAATTATTCGTAGATTTTGTAATTTACGTCATAGAAACACGTAACATAAATTTAAAGAACGGTCACTATGATAAAATGTATTTCAAAATTCAATGCTACAGTGTGCAAACACAAAATGGAACAATTTATTATTAATTACCGATTATTTACATTTATTTCAACAAAATTGTATAAAACGTTGTATGCTACTCGTGAGCAAAGAGATATTATCCACTCGGGATAATGTCCCACTCGGCTATCGCCTCGGGGGACAAACTTATCCCTCATGGATAATATCTCGTTTTGCTCACTAGTACCATAAATAACTATAATTTAATAATAGTTATATTATTACACATCCGACGCGTACTAATTTGAAAATCCAAATGAATAAAATCCAATTTCATTCGAAAATACTGTTGGATATTAACGGTATTACGAATCATACGGTAGATTTAAAAAACATTTAGAGAGTTTTGGAAATAAATGTGTCCTTGAGTTATAGAATATATGCAGTTTTGGAACAAAACACAAAACGTAAAAATAGAGAGTTTTGGAACACACGTGTTTAACAATTTAGAGAGTATTGGAAAAGTTCACATTTTTTTTCTTGATTTTATGGCATAAAAGATGGTTCTGGCACATTATTTTGGATTTTGTATTGTAGCCCTCTCCGAGAGCTTTAATTTGATATATAACAAGCGGTTATTTCAAAAATGTGTTTTAGGCAGTTTCGGAAACGGACACCTCATATGTTAAAATTTCCATCTTATAGAAGAAGAACTGCGGTGAATGTTTTATTCAAACAATTTTGTATCGGCTGGAAATTTGTGAAAAGGTAGTTTTTTCGGTCCTAATAATAGTAACGATAGCCTCTCGGTAGACAATTCCAGGCCTGAGCCGGCTCAGAATTTTCCGAAAAGCAGTTTAAAATTAAGTAAACCGCTTGTATTTTTAATACACGTATTTTCTACTCATTTAAACGATAAAACAAATTGATAGGAGATTTGGATGGGCCTGACCTGTTGCCGGTCAACAAAAAAACAAAATGTTTTATACCGCCTGCCATTTGTACAGTATATTTCCAGTAGTATATAAATTTTAAAAAAAAAAATTGAAACCTGATTTAAATAGTATTACAAATGTGCACAACAAAAACAACGACACATCAAACGTTTAATTTATTTTATAAGCAAATTGTTAAAATAGTGGAAACCGTATGTTTTTAGTTAAAGATATTAAATTAGTCTTAACAAAATTTCAGTTTAATCATAAGAACCCTATTACTACCACGCTATTTTAGTAACGTAAACTACCTAACTGTGACTCTGAGACACACAGTCAAATTGCTCATTTCATATGGTGAATTCATTTATTTTATTTTAATATTGTACATTTACAAATAATTCAAGAACAACATTTAGGATTATACATTTAGGATTATTTTTTGAGACACAGCTCGGTAGGAATAGGGTTAAAGATTATTGACGATAAATTGAAATTTTGGCTGGGGTCGAATCCTCTAGTAAATCATTTACTACGGTAAATGATTTTTTTTAGTGTTCATTTTTATGTTAAATTACGCATTTTCTCTATTTTATGCTCGTTCAATTTTTATAACAATAAAGAATAAAGTAGCTAAAAGTGAAACATTTACCTTTTTTTATTTCGTTTACTCTCCATAAAAAACGTAAATGAATTTACCTTATTCAGTGGATTTACTCGAGAATTCGACCGCAGCCTTTGTATTAAAACTAAATGTACTACTAACTAGAAAATGTCGATATTTTAACTATCATTAACATAAATAAGGGTATAACAATTTTAATAATTTTCCTACATAATTTGGTGAAAAACGAAAATATATGTATGCATTGTCGTACGAATGTAATGTTTGAAATAGTTGCGGCTGGTAGATCGACCTGGCTTTTATTCGTTTATATTTTTATTGCATTGTGAATATACTGTAAAAATGACAGGTGGTATAAAATATTTTAACTCGCCTGGCAATTTGATTTAACGCTTAAATAGGTCTAAAATATATATGCCTATGTTTTAATGCAGATACGAAAAACGTTTGTCCAGCTCAAGTCCGGTGTTGCCCAGCCTGGTTATCGTTACCATTGTTACGGATGAGAAAACTATATTTTAACAAAAGTTTAACCGGTATAAAATTCTTTGAAAAAAATGTTCGCCAGCTGTCAGATTATAATTTTTTTAAGAGATTCAAATTAAATTTTTCGGAAAAATTCTTTAAGTTAAATACATATACGATTTTTGGCATTTTCCTGTCATGCTTGCAAAATAGATCCTAGTCTAAATACCTGTAATCGAAAGAGAGCAAATTCTATAAATTCGGGAAAACCGGGTTTTTGGAGGCAGCAGATCCCAACCTTTAAGGTAATTGTTATATTTAACAAACTTGCTGTGTAGTTTACTTAACGCAAAATTAATTTTTTGACACTTGTGGTAACATCAGAAGAAGGATAAAATCGATGAAAACTATTTGATCTCTATCTGCAACGTTGGCAAAACAATTATTATTATATGAGTCTATATTATTGTTAAGGTAATGCTCATATTAAGGTATAAAACAATATAACATTTTTTTAAAGAAACTTAAAATTTTTCTGGAAAATCTGGTAATTTTTGTGAGATTTTCGCTTGCATTTCCCATAAAGTGCAGATTCACTATCCTATCGAAAAGTTCTTCAAATTCATTCATGAAATTTTCCAGAAAAATGTAGCCAAATTCTGTAACCGAATTTCCAAAGTACAATACATACAATTTGCTTTTTTTGTTGGAAGTTAGAAGTGTTAAAGTTTATCAAAACGAAATAGAGACATAATCTAAGGTTTAGCTAAGCTAAGGTCGTGGTGCCCGGACAATGATGGGTGAGTTGGTCCTAGTTGGTTTAATTTCCGACACAATTCTTTTAAAATATTCTTTTATCCTGAGGTCTAGCAAAATCTGGAGGAAAGGTGTACGACATGACATTTATTTCATTATACGACAAAAATGGGGTGCAAGCAGCCAGTGAAAACGTCGAAAAGGTTCAGGATCAAACTATAGCCAAACTATATAAACATTTTTGTTGTTTTCAAAATTTTGTGAATTTGCTAATAAGAGAAAACCAATAATATTCTGGTAAGAATACAAAGATGCTTGAGCTTGTTGAGAACTAAAACATTACCCCTCGACGACACCTTCTCACGAAACATCATCTAAAAAATGTATTTATACGTCAACAAACACACTATTTACATTTTACTTGAACAGAAATCAAATTTCATTTGCCGTATTTCATCTTTTACCTTTTAAAAGTACCTCCAGTAATTTCCATTTGAAAATGAAGTGGTAAACTGTTGAACTGAGCATCCTCAATGTGAACATTTTTTTCTGAAGATCGGTGTCGTTTGCTCAGACAACTACATTAGGTGAGCAAAGTGAGAACTGGTAGATAATTTTACAACATTAAGTGAGCAAAGTGAGAACTGGTAGATCTTTACTTAGTGCTTCAGTCTGGAGCATCGATTTGGAACCTTCCGACAATACAAACAAATAAAATATTACCTTTGAAAACAGTTCATGATATTTTTTTAGCGGCTTCTTGTTAAAACTACGCCAATGACTTCAAATTTTGTTGTAAACAGGTAGATAATGCACTGTCGCATTTATCATGAATAGAAAACAAATCGTCAGCGCTCTTAGTTTTCACTTCGTCTGCAACAACTCCTTCTATTCTAGAACCTAATGGATCCAGAAGTTAGCAAAAGTCAATAGAAAATGAGAGGTGTACTTTTATTTCAATTTTTTTATATACCTCCCCCCCCCCCCCCCTCCCTAGTACGCCGAAACCATAAGCATTTTTTGTTTAAAAAATCTCCACAATTTGGCACATTTAAAACTACCAACAAAATTAAAATTTAATTTATTATTTTGTAATGTAATACATAATTCAAATTATTGCTAACATGTTTAATTTACTTATAGAATTTAGTGAACTACCAAAATTTATGAAATAATTTTTAATCTAGTTTTTCATAGCAATTCGAAAAATAATTATTAGATCCTTTCAGAAAAGTTTCTTATAACCTAATTATTTAATCTATTCAATGTATAGTGTACGTAAATGCATACCGGCCTTAATTACCTTTATAATAAAATCAGCAAACATTTACATTACAAAATTAGGTACTTTGTTAACTTTTTGGGTAAATTATTTTTATGCTTAGCTATTTTGAACATATAAGCTCAAACAATTTTGAAAAAAAAAAAAAACTAAATATTTGAAGTATTATTCTAATATAACAAATATTGTGTATTATCCTATGTCCACTAAATCCCAAACAAATACAGATAACCAAAAAAAAAAAAAAACACAAAACAAAAAATATACTAGAGGACTCCTAAAGAACAACAAAGAAACGAAAGAATTATTTCTTCAAGTACAACATATAACAAATTTTCCAAAAAAAAAAATAAAAAAAATAAGAAAAGAAAATTATATTTTAAGATAACGTTTGTATACTCGTATATGTACACATATAAAGTAATAAACTCCTTTTATTTTTTTCTTATATACATACATAAGAGTACAGAAAGTATAGTTATTTACTTGGTAAAGTGGAAATACTTGAAACTAAACTTTTGATAAAATAAAATAAGATGACCAGAAGAGAAAAAAAAAACAAACGAACGAATGGAAAAAATAAGTTTATGGATTTTATTTATTGCAACAAAAAAAAACCAAAAAGTTTACTTTTTTACGGTACGGTACAGTCTTATCTAACAAAACTTTTGTATAAATATATATTTTCAAAATGGATGGAAACTTTTGATTTGGAGAAATCTATAAGATTGATAAACAGTGATCATCTCGATATATTAGATATTCTAGTCATATCCAATCCACCTATGTATATATGTATATGCTGTATATTCACGTGCACAACATATTCCACAAAAATCAATCATAAAATGGCTGCCTCGGCATAATATTATATAAATCACACATTGACATAAACGGACACACATTTTCTCGTTTTATTACTTCAGGATTTTATCCTTCTGTCTATTATTATTTATCATTTTTGTTCCAATTTTTTCCTTTCAATTTAATAAATTTTCCTTTATAGATTTTCGTTTTGTTCGTTCCTTTTTTATTTTATTTTACTTTTTTTTTTGTTTTTTTTTTTTTTAATATTTTGACCAATGAAATACATACAATTTACGTGACAAGCTTTTCAAATATTTTCAATATCCATCGGGTACGTACGTAGCTCTAGCTATACAGTTACGTATATGTATGTATGTTGTGGAAAATGATAATCCAGTTTTCAAACCATAGAAGAAAGGAATGTTATACGAGTATATATCACGCAGAATGCTGAGTTGGAAAATGGAAAATATTAGTGTGCTTTTGAGTATATGTGATTTTGACAGTTGTTTATTGTCCTCTGTCCATTTTACAAAGTTATCGCCATAATAAAAAAATGAAATGTGGATGGAGAGAATTTTATAGATTGAAGATGGGCTCATCAATTTATATTTTCAATTTCCTTTGAAAAAAAAAAAAAAATAGGACGGTAGATTGTACATGTGTATTTATAAATGGAGATAGATGTGAGACTTTAGGCGTTTTAAATTTTTTAACATCATTTTACCTCATTTTAAAGGGTGATAAAGGATGTTGCTGTCGAGCTTTCAACTGTAACAAACAAATTTGATCACCCGTTGTATAATATTGTATCACGGCTTACATAAATATATTGTGAATCTATCTATGTATATACGATTTTGTGCAGTATCTCGTTTGAGATTTTTTTTTTATTGTGTTTCGGGAAAAAGAAATATTTCTGTTGACCATTCGATTCGATTCCGTTGATATAAAGTATATACGAGTAGGTGTACAGAGGGATGGGCAAAAAACACCGACAAAAATCTAATAACTGCAATACCTATTTGATATACGTAAACCACCCAGGCCATCCCAATATAAGTCAATATCGAATACATACATGTATATCTAAAGACTACAGAACAATCGCAGGAAATATATCAACGTATATATTGTCGTCCGCATATACTCGTATAGTTCACTTTTCCCACTCCCGATAAATTCGATTTTTCTTTACTCATTCTCTGACGGTGATCGTAAAACAAAAAGTATACAATTTTTTTTTTATATACACGTAGGTTTGGACGAAATGGACAGATATTCTGCAATAAATATGAGATTTTGATAATAATATTCTGGTATGGATTTTTGTTTTTGGGGCAAATTAAATTAATTTGATGGAGTTTTTATTTATGGTCTAAACAGGATTTTAATTAAAACTATATATATATATATATATATATATATATATATATATATATATATATATATATATATATATATATATATATATATATATATACATATATATATATTATTACGTTTGAAAAAATAATTAGATTAGAAATTATTTTGGTTGAATACATAGATGGGTATTAATCTATATTTATTAATTTTCTAAGTAAACGAGTTAAAAAAATGTCTATTCAAAACAGTTTAAAATGAACTATAAGGTTTAATCGATGTTTAATGTTGCTGTGTTGTGCTGAACTTAATTAAAATGTGAACAATACGGACGAATGCATCGATTATGGCAACCCACGTGAGTCCCAGAAACATTTTCCTTGTAGTGTCATCATACACTATTTTAATTGCAATTGGGGAGGGAGGGGGGCGGGCGATTAGACAAGAAAAAAGAGACGGAGCAACTTCAACAACAACAACGTCAAGCAACATTTGCTATGGTTAGTAGAAATTTGGTGTCCGCCTGGGAAAAATAATTTAAATTCCTGGCAGCTTTATACTCCTCGAACACGAAGTTGTTCCAAATAAAAATTCTACTAACAAAAAAAAATATACAAACTATTGACTATTTAGGTGTCTGGAACCGGAGTTTTTTTCTTCGGTTTTGTTATGTGTAAAGGGTGTACGGAGGGCCTGGCGTCATCCGGGAGTTTAGCTTTAGGCGCTTGCTCGTACATTCTGATCAATCAATCAAACATACACTATTTTAATTGCAATGAGAGAGTATCTAACGAATTCCATAAAAAAATCAAATTTGCTGAATTATGCGCTAATTACATATACGTATATGTACTTATCGACATACACTTTATGAAATTAAAATTTTTGAAATAATATTTGACCATTAAGTAGATAGAAATTACAAATTGAATTAAAAAATGTGTAGGTACCTAAATTATTTTAATTAGAACAAAATTAGTTCATTTATTTGTTTGCCACATTGACCTCAGTCGTTTTTAAAGTCTAGAACATCATATTTTACCATTTAAATAGCCTGAACATGAAGATAACTTTACAAAAGTCTTTTACATGTAATTAAAAAAAATTAACTTACGATTGATTTAAATAAAGCAAGCATATTTCTGCGTACTGGGGTGAAAATGATTAGAAAATGAGAACTTTCTTGTATTAATTTGTACATAATGATAATAGTATATTATTCAACAAGCGTATAATGATAGCTGTTATTCACGAAGATGAAGTTTACCGACACGAGCCGATAGGCGAGTGTCGTAAATCATCTGAGTGAATAACAGCCATTATATGCGAGTAGAATACGATACTTTGTCCACGACCGATAAAAAATTGTATTTTATTATCAAATCCTTTAAAAAAACCTAAAATAATTTTCGTCGACATTTTGACGTCTCAGTTTAATAATAATGAAAATAGCAAGAGACTATAGATAAAATTTCAAAAATGAAATTTTCATTTGGTAGTAGTGAATAATGAATACATATCATTATAATTGAAGAAACAAACGTATAATGAGTATATTATACGTTAGTCGTGGACAAAGGATCTATTTACACTTCAATATGCATACTTATGAAGGGAATTCGGTAGAGATTTATACTCTAATCGGAATTTTAATATATCCATAGAAATTGCCAATTGGCAAGTGGTTGAACGAATTATACCACACAGGCAACCACCCATTGCATCGAGCGGTTATGTCGATACGTCGATAGAGAGTTCAGCAATTATTGCAAATTTTTGCGGTTTAACAATTACAAAACCAGACAAGAGCAAATAAAAATTGATAAACCGTGATGTTTGAAACTTGTAATAAGGAATTAAAATATTCAGGGCATTAAAATATTCAGGATAAGTGATGCCGAATTGTATATACATGTGGAAACAATCATTGGCCTCGTTCGATTGGTTTCAGGAAATTTAGTTGATCGGATATTGGCCTCATTCTTGTTCTTGCATAATGGGTGAACTATTAAACAAAACAATATTCATTGGGACAATTCGACACAATAAACTTTGATTTGCCGAAAAAGTTTACAATTTCCTACATAATAAATTGTTCTAAATTATAATCATAAATTTAATTTTTGTAAAGAACTAGCAGAATGCCAAAATTCCTGATTAGCTATAATATTTTCGATTCAGGATTCTTTCCAATAGCTGAACAACCGGCGAAACCAGCTACTAATAAACATCTTGCATGCTGCTTGTCTCCTCAATCTGCTGATATTAAAACCAATCGATCATTAAAACCAATCTTGTCTGTACAGAATGTCTCAAAGAAGATGAAAATGATTCGATCGAAGAAAATACTGCTTCGGAGGATACAACTTTGACGCAACGTTTGATTTAGAATTTTTGAATTTTTTGAATTGTTTAATTCAAATTTTATATATTCGTTTCCCATTCAAGTTAAAGCAAATGCTAAATAAATTTTCGTTTCCGTTGTTTAAGAATCTGGATTTTTAAAGGAACTATAATTTTTGTTTGTTTGTTGTTTCTTTCGCAGTGTATTTTATCGTTCTTAATTTCACCAACCGAATCAGGTGAGGTTGAATCGCTCTTAACTGAATTTTTTCTTCTGTTATCAGAAAGGTGAAAATTTGAATTTTTAATATTGTGACTAAGCCGTCACAGTAGCCCACGAGTACACTTTCGCCACTTATGGCGATAAACTCAAAAGTAGAAGGAACTATATATGTGTTTCTTATTTCCGATCTAATCAATCAGAGTACTGAAAAGCTATGTAAAACCTCAAATTTTTAGTACTCAGATCGAACAGATCGATTAGATCCGAAATAAGAAACATGGTATCCGTTTGGAAGTTTCTAAGAGTTCTATATGCGATTTATGCGTAAAAATATAAAACCAGAAATTGTAAAATTAGAATAAAAAATTGAAATTGTAATTCTACCACAATTGTTAAATTAGACAGGTTATTTAACCTTTGCGATTGAAAAACACGCTATGGAAAGTTCGGTTCTCTTCTCCGATCAAAAATTTAATTAATTCGGTAACGGTCGATTTTGATTTGATTTGCTTCTTAATAAATCTTATATGTTAAGGTTTTTGGTCGCAGTTAGTAAAACCGGTTTTTGCTAATATAATTATTAATAATACATATAAGTACAAACTATGTAAGTAGTTATTTCCAATGATCAAAATTCATTGTACAAATCCGAAGGTTACACTAAACATATGGCGACAGAGGTCAATTCATCAAACATTCGTGCTGTGTTTCTTATTTCTGATCTAATCAATCTGATTGATCTGAGTACTAAAAATCTGTGTTTTTACATAGCTTTTTAGTACTCAGATTAATCAGATCAATTAGATCGGAAATAAGAAACACAGCATCGGTGAATCCATCAAATTCGGATAGGTGATAAACCTGAGGTCTAATTAAAGGTCTAACAATTTTCGAATTTAACAATTTAATCTATATATATATAAATACTTTACCGTCTATTTAATGACTGACTTCAAAACCTGAAATTTGATATCATTTCACGTTGGTTTTTACACTTTTTTTCTTACATTACTTTGTATTACACTTGATCTACAGTCGGACATTTACACTGGAAGTAAAACACCTTAAAGTGACTTCTTGCACTGGCGAAAGTCATTTATATGATGAGAGTTGGCCTGCTGTCCATATATCCTTATAACTGCCTATATTATTATCCGACTTGGTCGTTGACGAATGATACCATTAATTTTCGAATAACTGGGTCTATTATGAAATTTTTTCGACTCGATTTTTTCCGTTTTTGGTCTATTATGAAACTTTTTCGACTCGAATTTTTCCTTTATCGAAAAAATACGGGGTATTATGAAACTAAAACTCTACGACTGATATTTTGTTGACGAATTTTGTTTTCTATTGATCGTTTTTTAGACTAATATTATAATAATAATTAATAATAAAATTTCAAGTTTAATAAAATTATAACCATATTTCATAATTCATATATATCAAATAATTAAAAAATAATATACATTATAAATAAAAACAAACAATTTTTTTTTTTTTTAATTTAAGTTCACTATTAAATTATTTTCAACACACTGCCATGTACAGACGCTTTTAAGATTAAAAACCTGAAATTTATTAAAAAAAATATTGTTGCTAACTTCAAATTTATTTATTACAAATTCGATAATCGAAGTTTCATAATAGGGTAAATAGGGGAAAAAGGTGAACTCGAAAAAGATTCATAATAGGCCCCCTCCCTGTATACTACTATATATGAGGGTGCACAATTAATTCAACGAATTCATGCATCAAATTTGTTAACCACTAATACCATCCGTTCTATATGTACATGAGTATTACGACATGATACCCTTAAATTCCTGGCCTATTTTTGCATTGAAATGAACAACCGAAAAAGGACGTTTCTGTTTGCGTTACACAAACATATTGTATCAAAACAGCACTAAACGATATTAATTAGATCAAATTAATACACCCGATCTAGATCTGGTGTATACACGTGAGGTGCTATCCGCTTAAAGGCCATAAGATATATTTTCTGTAGCATGTGGATTATTATTATGTACATATTTATTAGCATGCACAAATTTTTTTTTATTTTTATTTCAACAACTCAGACGATAGATGACGATGTAAAAAAGAAGAAGTTATTTAATACAAAACACATTGTTTTTATGTTTTATAATTTTATTTAACTTTTTGTGAGATAATGTACAAAAATTACAAAAAATACAAAATACATGTGAAAATTAAAAAATTAGTAAACAAAATTATATTTTATATTTGCTTATATTAATAAATGGCAGAAAATAAAAATAATTTATTTAGTAGATATAAATATTGTAATAATATAAAAAAAAATTATTTATTTTTGATTTATTTAGATACATAAAAATACTAATTTTAAATTTTTTATTATTATTATTTTATAATTATTAACATTTTTTAAGTATAAACTAGAACAAAACAATTGTTTAATTATTATATATTATAAAAATTTATTAAGGAGCCAGTGTTGTTTTAAACTATAACTATTTCTTTTACCATTTAATTGAGCGTACCAAACCACAAAATACGAATTAGATCAAGAATATGAAGAGTTTAGAGTTTAAATTTATTCATGGCGAATGCAAAACAATATGCGGTTATATTTCATACCAATATTAGGATGCACACTTATTCTAGAATTAGACGTTTCCTGCGTCGCGATAATGAAAGAGATCCATTTGGCATTTTGGGTTATCTTCGTGTTCGCTATATTTATCTGTGTCCCAATATTGGGATAATCAGGGGGTATAGTGATGGTGATAAAACGGAGTCGGCAGTCGGGACACATTATAATTGTTTTCTTCTTTTTAATTTTTTAATCCTTTTCGCTATTGAACAACCTAATTTGATTTTTTTATGTCAATATTTTATCCCAAAAAAAAAAAACATTACCAATATTATCCATAAAAAATGATTTTTTTTTTGTCATTTTAGATACAAATGCCAAAAAGGAAAGTCGAAGGGGGGAATAACAAACCCCCTAAAATATATGTTACAATAAATTGTGGATTAAAAACAAAAATTAAAAACGAATTAGTTTTTAATAAAATCCAAAATAATGTTAACGAAATATCCAAATTAATAATAGAATTTTCAAGATACATTATTCATTAATGAAAAAATGGTCTAATAATGATTTTCAAAAAATTAATTTTTTAGAATATTTTGATCACTTAATGATAAAATCAAAAAATAAATATAATATAGATCAAGAGCATAATAATATACGTAATAAAAATCACATTAAATTATATGATTCAAGCTATAAAACCAATCAATTCACATTTGCGGCAAATCATTATGGAACAATATTCCATAATAATATGTGGATGCATGCTTATAAAAGAGTACGTAAGTTTGTGTTGTAGGTGATATTATGATACTTTGGATTTTTTATTTACAAAAAATAGTCAGAAAAAACCAAAGGATAATTTATTAAATGAATTAAAAAATAAATTAAATTGGAATGGAGAAAAATTTAATGATATTAATAATTCAAAAACGTATTTTAAACATGTAAAATTTTTTTATAAATTACAATAATATAACGAAGAAAATAAACAATACGATACGATACAAGAGCGTTATATCAGTTATTGTACTCTCAAAAATTATATAAAGGTGTATGGGGCACATTTCCAAGAGACACGGAATGGAGGAAATATTTTAATTTTCTGGAAACAATTAGCAAAAAATTTGGATATTCCATTTCAACAGATGGTGTGTCTGTATCATTTCTAAAGACCAAACCAGGCACAGTGTTTAATAATAAAAACAAAAGTCAAATAAAGATGATTATAATGATAATCTAATCAAAATAAGACGAAACATAAACAATTACGGGGTTAAAATTAATTGTTGGAGGAATAAGAAATGGAATACCTATCAAAATTAAAAATAGTTATTATCGAAATTTAACAGGAGCTCATACCAGATTAAAAAAATTAAATAAATGGACACCATCAACCGAAAATACTGAAATATCACCTATGTCAAAAAATTATTTAGATTATACAAATTACCAACTTTTAATTTTTAACAAAAGACAAGCAGAGTGTGGTAGGCGAAAAGTAACAAGACTTAAATTACAAAAATTTATTTGTATTGATAAAGCTTGTAAAAAATTGACTATTGAAATTATCGGACGAGTTGAACAAAAAGCTCTAATAATAATTGGATCAGCCAAAATAGCTAGTAATTCTTCCATGAAAGGATACATCAGGATGCCACAACCCAAATTGTTAAAGGCGTTTAAAAAATACGCAGACGTATTAGAAATCGATGAATTTAGAACAACTAAATTGTGCTCGAAATGTTATATTTCAAAATCACCTCACCGTTATCAGTAGTCTTCACAATGTAAAATTAATTGGAACAGAGATGATAATGCTGGAAACAATATTTTATATTTGGGGCTATGCCAAATAAATCAAACAAATCCACATATAAATTTTAAAACGAGCACCAAATTAATTAACTATTAAATAGTTATTAATATTTGGTGTTGATTTATAATTCTTCTTTAAAAATTATAAATTTAGTACACAAAGGCCCTAATTATAACAGATATATTTATATATGCTATTAATATTCAGCGGCCTAAATACTAATTACCATGATTCAGATCATGAGGAAGATCTAAATCTTGAAGAGATTCGAAAAAATTATCAAAATTATGATGTCAAAATTGGGTTGGACCCCGCCCGGTCAAAAATTGATTTTTGGAGGAATATGGAACGGTGAACCAATCAAATATAAAAATTCAATATTTCGGCAAATGACCGGGGTTGACACAAGAAGTTCAAAATTAAAAAAATGGACGCCCGCATCCTTCACTGAAGATACAAGTTCACCAATGTCTTACGAATATACAAACTGCACAAATTATCAATTATCAAAATTCGAGTCTCGGCAAAAAGAATGTATACAAAGAAAAGTAGCTCGGCTCAGGCTACAAAAGTTTATTTGTGTAGAAAAGGCGAGCCCAATCGGCCCCGTTAAAACAAAAGCGTTAGTTGTCATTGGCAACAGAAAAATTTATTCAAAATCTCCCATCAAAGGTTATGTTAAAACTCCACAACCTAAAATTTTGGCCGCCTTAAAGAAACAATCTGATGTCTTGGAAGTTAACAAATTTCGTACCACTAAATTATGCGCCGGTTGCCATCTGGAACACGTTACATCGAAAAGACCACATCGATACCAGTTTTGCCCAAAATATGATATCACGTATACACCAGCTACAATAATAATTTAAATCTGATACACAGAATGAGGAAAGGCGAAACATTAAATAGAATGGAAAAAATACAAACACAAAAATAATCCATCATTACTCAACGACCAAATGCCGAACAACGCGATATACGACTATATACAAAGGAAATTATTGTAATTTAAATTAGAATAGAAAAAGTTGATAAAGGACGAATGCCCGAAACTGTAGTACTTATTTGTAAAAATAAAATAAAATATCACATAAAGAAAACTAAACTAGTCTCTTTTATTTTAACATTTTTGATTTTATTAAAAATTAAAAATTATAATTTAATAAGACCAAAAAATATATTTTATCATGTGATTTAAGAGAAATCAGTAAATCATTTTTACTAAAAGTCATAAAATGATACGTTAGAAATCCACAGACACTGACTGATCCAGACAAAAATATCGTTACTTTAAAATGTGGATTAAACAAACACTGTGAGAACGATGAGGTATTCAATAAGAGCCAAGATGATAAAATTTCTTCTCTCTTTGTTGAAGCATCAAGTAGCCTTATTCTATAAAAAAATAAGTGTGTAAACGAGATAAATAGTAAACCAAAAGAGAATCGGAAAACAATGTAATGTAATTTGAGTAAAAAATCACAAAGTTTATCAGTTTGCACGTTTACACGTTATCTTATTTTTTGTATAATACGCGTGCAAGTACATATGTATGTATACATATATACATTTTTGTCTTATGAAAAACTTGTCCAAAGCCGACTTCAGTGTGGTCAATTTTCTAGATTAGTTTTACCTTTTGATGGATGGAAGCAAAATTAAATATAAATTTGATGTTGAATATGGAAAATATGAATTCAGTTTTTAGTACGCCAAGTTATTGGTAATTGAAAATAATTACATATATTTTCTGACTAGATTTATATAATTTAATTTTTATATTTCATTTTTGAGTAGATAAATGGGGTGGCAGTGGATCAGGCAATTAAGGCATGATTTTTTTATTTATATAATAAAAATATTTAAATCTTAACGATTTAAATGGTGCAAACGCATATTTTTTCGATCTTAATTTATTTCGTTCCTTTATTTTACAATAAGATACCATAAAGTGTGTAATTATTAAGTATTTTTTCCTGTTGCCACTATTGCCTTATCCACTGCCGCCTCAATTATTTATTGAAAAATGAAATATCAAAATATTAAAATTATTATCACGATATTTATATACTAATTTATTTAAAACAATCATATTTAAATTAACAAATGGTGGCACCCCAAACACACAACTTATTCACATTTTTTTACTAAATCCAAAGTGGATATATCAATTTTGTTTTTAAGTTGATGGGAATCATAAGCCAGCAGTATATGTTGGCCAATTTACTCCAAGAAAATTCGAAAAAGAATTTGAATTCATTCAATGATACATACACTTTTGCTTGTTTAAAATACTGTACAAACCTTGTTCTTCAGGTTGAATTATTAAAGGAGCACGTGCGGAACTTCCTTCATAATACGCGCCATTCGACCAACCCTATGAAGTAGTAGCAGTACACAATAAAATTCATGTTTCGGCATTACAAAACTGAAACAATGTTGTGGTACGTTTCATTGGCATCTGTTTTTTTTCAATTTGAATAACTGAGAATAACATAGTTCGCCGGTGGCGTTCTGTAACGAATTTTTATATTTAGAGACTGGACTGAAAATATTTTAAATAGATTAATAACTTACCGGGTAAAATATTAATAATGGCCGGGACCAAATTATTGACACTTATTGCCAATTTTTCTGCTTTGATTTTTCGATTAGAACCACCCATTACAAGGCCATTCATACTAACTGCCTAACGTTTGCATAAATAATTTCACTGTTGGTGAAATAATTATAATACCGGTACAATCATTGCGAAGCATAAATTTAAGTTTAAATATTAACTCCACAAAAGGAATTAAAAATGCCAAAGTTTTACCGGATTCTGTTTGGGCTGATTCGACTGAATCGCATCCTTCTAATAATGAAGCAATTGATTTGGGCTGAATTTAAGTCATAGTGACGAAACGAAATTTTCGGAAGATTCGTGCAACTCTTTGTTGATGTATCCTAGATAAAAATAAAAAGATCAAATTACTTTAAATTAATTATCTAGTATTTAGGTTACGAAAAGGGGATAAATATATTTCAAATATCATTTAACAATAAGACAATTATTTAACAATTATAATATTATAGTCACATCCGTATTGATAAAATTGTTTGATTATTTATTTATTATTATCATAATTATTAAAAATTCTTTCGAATTTATAAGTTAAACCTTATTAGTCGAAAATTTTATTAAAATTGATATAATATCATTCAAATAACCCCATTCAGTAATGGGGCTAAAACTACAATCACAACACGACAATAAATGAACAACTTTTATAACTCACCTCGATAAATGGAAATGCTCGCATGCACATTTTATCTGTAAAACAAAAAAAAATTAATATTTTTGTGGCTAATTTACCGCATGAATTTATAGCATTTGGTATTATTTTCTGGATTCGAAAGCCACTAATGCTAATCTGAAACGACAACAGGGGTACAACAGATGGTATAAACGTAGGAATTGTGAATCAGGCTTAAATAGGTTTTTTCTAAAAATATTTGCAAAAAAATAAATACCGGATAACATATTTTTAACTCCGTTGTCATTCTTTTGACGAGCTCAATTGGAAAATTGCATGCAACAACCTTAAGTGCAACGAATAAACATATTCAAACGCCTCAAACAGACGAAACCTTGGAAGATAAATATATTATCACATTTGGTTTAATTTGACTCGATTCTTATTTTAGTTCAATTAGGTAAGACCTAATTGAACTATTATATTATAACAGCTAACAATAACAATTACCTAATTAGTAATGTCTCTTTTCATTTTGTTTACTTATTGTAAATGTACAAACCCCGAGTACCTACAGAGAAAACTCAATGCAAAAACATTCTGTAAGTAAATACAATTTCTATAAAATTCACTTACCTAATAAGTTCCAATCGAAAATTCGACAAACGATTGCAAATATGAATCACCGTGACCACCACTTGTTTCCCGTTGCAAGGTGGCTCGAATACTTGCAACAAAATTATTAAAGGCAGAGTGTAAAATTTCCAAGCGCAAAAACAAACGAATCGAAAATGCACTACATTCCTTCGTTAACAATGCGATACGATTTTTTCTTACGGTTCCTTTCTCGATCAAATTCCATTTTATACGCTTTATCGATCGGTTGATGGGAAATCAGATCATTCTCCGAAATCGATTTCACATCTTTCAGCACATAACATCCGCCGAAACGTGAATGACCTGAATTTGGAATTTGTTTCAACTTTTCCTCTTTTCCCGGCTAAAATTGAAATTAATTCTTGTTCGTCCTGCTGTTTTTCCATTTCGCTACGTTGCATCAAGGCATTAGCAAGAGATTCCGGAGTTTGCTCACGATAGATGAGGTAGATAATCTCCAACGCATGCAAATGATAAACGTTTTCAAATTCAGATGCCAAAATATACAGAATTAAATCGAGAACACCAGATTGTTGCAAAGACCATAAAACCTGATCGTTTACACTAGCATCATTATCGGCCCGATTTTCAGTACTGGGATTTACTGGAACTTGTAATACATTACGAATTAATGATAGCACACGTTCGATCAATAAGGAATCGGGCTCGTAAAGGCACATCAATCTCGAGTACTTTTTGTAAATATACGCCGAGAATTACCCAAACTTGTTTCGACGCGAATGCTTCTTTATAACTTTGCAATATCTCAATTATTTCAAGACAATTGCGGCGGCCCGGACCATCTTTCGGTAATTCGTCGCGGTATAATAGAAGCGCTGGATGCGATAAATTCACCAATAATCTTAACAAAACTTGTGACAGGTCTAAATTATCGGAATTACTAACAAGCATGGGCAATAAATCCTTCTGCAAGATCTTACTTTGACCAATATGTCGTCGATATTCGTGCGTATCGCCATCATGTCGAAGAAACCAAATCAAATGCTTAAGACACGATATTGAATCAGATGTGATCTTATACTCATCGTCGACAAAGCTGCCGAGATATGAGCAACTTGAAGCAATTTAACGTATTTCACGATTTTTATAAACGAACTAGTAATTCTCACACAAAAACACAACCGGCCCGAAACAAAAACACAAAACTACACAACAGATGAGACAAAATGTAGTAATAAATTGGCGCGAAACAGAGAAGAGGAAAACAAAATAGGTCGAAAATAAAATGATCGAATTTGGTTACGATCAGTTGTATTTATTTCTAGTTAGGGCGTGTCCGAAGTTTGTGATATTTTTTTTTTGTAATAATTTTGACAGGAGTGAAATAATTGTCTCTTCCATATTTTGTAATAAGTTTTATTTGTACTATTTTTTTTAAATAAATTAAGGTAATACGGCTTAGTTATTGTTATTGCGCAGTTTTGTTTTTAAATATTATTACAGAAGTGGCACATTTACAACACGCAGTGGCTGTGATAATTTGGTTGCATACAAAATAATGTCATAATTATTACAGCTGGAATAATTATCACAAGATTCGGACACGTAACAAATGTTTAATAGAGTATGTATTTAAGCAAAAACAAGAATAAATAAAGATTTGTTGTGCATTAATGATTATACAAAATATTTTATATTAATTTAAAGATATTTTTCTAGTACCTGGTATCTACATATAATTTATGTATTACAAAAACCACTAATAAAATTTTAAAAAAATTTAACGTACATATGATATATGTACTTTAAAGCATTTTTAAAGTTTTCAAACAGATTTTGCAAAGTTGGTCAATAATACAGGTTTTACCATACACTTTAAATTGATTCTTTTATAAACACTTCAAATTGATCATATTACGTTTCAAATTGAACCTTTTGCATTTCAAATTGAACCTTTTATATTTCAAAATGAACCTCTAGCAAATTATATGTATGGCCAATTATGATGGAACTTGACTATTTCTGAACGGATTTTAATGAAATTTGACAAGTGCGTTGGAAATGGGATTCTAAAATGACTTTTAGATGAAGTTCTGAAATATGGTCAATTAGAACGGAACTTCGCTATTTCTTAACCGATTATGATTAAATTTGACATGTTCGTTGGAAAAGTGATTCTAAAATTTTTTTAGATTTTTATAAAAAGTTTTGGAATATGGCCAAATAGGATGGAACTTGGCTATTCTTTAACCAATTACGATGAAATTTGGCAAATGCATTTCAAATGGGATTCTAAAATGATTTTTAGATAATGTTCTGGAATATGGCCAATTATGATGAAATTCGAGATGCGTTGAGTATGGGATTCTAAAACGATTTTTGGATAAAGTTCTGGAATATGGCCAAGTATGATGGAATTGGCCTATTTCTCAACCGATTATAATTAAATTTGACATGTGCATTAGAAATGGGATTCTATATTGATTTTTCAATGAATTTCTGGAATAAGGCCAATTAGGACGAAACTTGGCTATTTCTTAACAGATTTTAGTGAAATATGACCTGATAACCGATTTTAATATGACCGGATATTAAGTAAATACATTTTAGTGATGACCGGATATTAAGTAAATACAATAAATCAAATTAAAATTATTGAATTAAAATTAGACAACGACTAAAAAATACAATTTTTTCGGAAATTTCGACCACAATTTCTTGCAGACAACTAATATTTTGCTGTGTTCTCATCAAAATTCCAGCTTTGATCCATCAGTGAATAAATATATAAACAATATAAAAACGAACATATTAACATAATGTACATAATTAAATATATTATATAATAAAAAGTTAAATAAAAATTGGTTTTGTTTTTAATATTAAATAATTTAATCTTATTTTTATATTGCAAATTGGTACTCGGCCCTGTTTCTGGTATACACAATCATATATCAATTATCAGTGAAAATTTCATATATCAATTACCAGGCAAAATTATTGAGGACACCTTTATAACATAATAATTAGGGAGGATTAGAACAAGCGTTGGGTGATCAAAATTTTGCCGAAACCAAATCTTCATGGCGAAACGAAAAACAGATAATGACATACAAGAGGAATATATCGTTAATAGCCGTCTTCCAATGGGAAAAATTTGCTACTTGGTAGTACCTGTGAGTAGATAACCAATGGAACGAGAAATTGAGTGACACAAGTAAAACATAGCCATCTGTTTAGTTGTATTTTTTTTGTCTTTTGTAGTTGTATATTATTATTATTATAGTAAAGGCGATAAATAAAATTATATTGGAAATATGACAAAAAATTGAACAAATAATGAAAGGAAAGAATTGATATTTACCGCATTGGTATATTTAAATCCATATTTCTTAAAAATGCAACATGAACATTAACACCCCTATTATGATTGTCGAGTCGTCGAACGATCGACACGACTCTGTACTGTATTGCGTTTTCGTTTTTTCATTTGATAGAAACAATAAGAAAAAGGAAAAGGAAACACAGAGACGTGTCAATTGTCGATCGACTCGACAATCATAATAGGGGTGTAAAATAATTTTCTATTAAATTTGACATTTAACATTACCAAAAATCAAAAAAACTCAAACATAATAATAAACTCTCGAAAAATATCGAAAAAGTTCTAAAAGCCATCTATTGGAATTTTTGCAATTAAAATCCACCTAGCGCAAATTTTAAGTAAAGCTACTTCTGTTTTTTACACCATCGTAAGAGAATGAGTAGTTGTGAGTAGCTAGAAGTACTTGCGATTGCGAGTACTTTACTACCGTGAATGGAAGACAGCTAATGTAAAATGTGCATTAAAGAAGCGCTGTAAGAAAGATGAGGTATTCGGAAAGATCGAAGAAGATGTTGAAGAATCTTCATTGTCAGGTATATACATTTTTGGATCATGAAGAAATGGGCATTTTATTTTTACTCTTTGATGGAAGGAAGCAAAATTAAATATAAATTAGATGAAGACTCGAGGTTAACGAATTTAGAACTACAAAATTATGTGCTGGTTGCCACAGCGAACGTATCAAATCAAAAGTCCACATCGATACCAATTTTGCCCAAAATGCGGTATCATGTGGAACCGAGACGTGAACACTGGCAAAAAATATTATATCTAGGAAATTGTTTAATCAAGAAAACTCAAAATCATCCAAATTTTACTCGAACACAAAATTTACCGCCAAATTAAACAAAATTACCGCCAAATTGCTGAATAATAACAAAAAATTACTTATAAATCAACAACCTAAAGAACGAAATTTTTAATCACTATTTTCAATGTTCAATTTTTCGTGTATATACTCTTAGATTTTGGAATTTTCATAGGCTCGTACCCTGCGGATTTTGTATCTTCGGGATTAAGTATCGTCGGGATTTTGTATCCTCGAGATTTTGTACCCTCGGGATTTTGTATCCTCGGGATTATGTTTCCTCGGGATTTTGTACCCTCGGGATTTCGACTCTCGGGATTTGGTCCCTCTCCCTCCAGTAAGTGCAATAAACAAAACTTACCACAAAATTCTTTTAATGTTTTAAAGCCGAAACAAGAAATTTTTATTGCATAATGATATTGCTGCGAGTGGATTGGGCATTCTAGGATTATTCAGTATCATCCGAGAAACTTTCAATGATTCTTTTCACATTTTTGAAAAAAAATAGGAACAAGAAAGTGATTGAATTTTTCGATTTTTTTATTTTTTATTTGTACTGAACCAATAGCAACTTTATATATAGGTACGTATATTTACAGTTTTGCAGTGAATTTTAAGACTAGAATTATAAATTTTATCTATATATATATGGGTGGTTAGGACTTAAACCACCAAAATAATTTTTTTTTTTAGAATTTACTCAATAAAATTAAACGAGTGGAAATTTTTTTGTGCTGCTTCTCGAGCATGCATACACACACTCGACTCTGTATTATGTGGTTTTAAGAGTTTGAACCAGAAAATGAATTGTTTTTCTTTTAACATCGAATGAATTAAAAATTCCAGCAAAAAAAAAAAAACGGAAAAGCGGTTGAATTTTTATTTAGACGATTTTTTATATCCTCCATATACAAAACACATTCATTATTTATGTATGTACATTTTCCGTGTATAAGTAAAGTCGCTCATAATTGCTATAAAAATGTAATTCTTACGTACATGAAAAATAAAAACTACGGCAACATTCGTACAAATCCATACACAGGCAATTTATATTGCTGGAAAAAATGTATAAAGAACTAAATTATTTTCATTTCCAGATGTATCCCTTTTTCATCCCCCGTTCCATAAATAAAATAATAATTATATATATATATATAATTTTTTTTTATTTTATTTGTATTCAGCATACAGTTTCATGTATTATGTATACATATCTGTGTTCAGTCTGCCACATTATATTCAACCCACACACAGCATCCCATATTTTTTGTGTTCTAGTTTTGCTCGTTGGTCATTTTTATTCCTTTACGTAAGTATACACATAGTTTTTTATGTTTTCTGTTGTATAAACATAATTCATATACTTTATGTGCATGAAATTGAAAATAAAGATACATTGGGTAGTAAAGTTATGCCATTGTATGTATATTCTGTATTCATAAATCATCAAGTTTGGCCTGGAGGGTGAATAATTTTACTATACATATGTACGTACTGTACTGTATTCAGAAAACATTGCTCCAATTTGTCAGTATAAAATGTCAATACCAAATATAAATTAACCAACTCATCCCCCAAATATTGATACACCGCACATATAAAAAATAATATCATAATATTAAATTAATTGTATTTATATGTATCGAACCATAAACGTACCTAAACCAAAAAAAATGAGTCGTGGCAAGATAAAGAAAACGGAAAATTTTTATGTACGTTTATTATGCTGTATCTGGACCTAGCTAGGAATGTATTGTTGTATATGAGAATGAAAATAAATTACACTCATTAAAATTAACGAATAAATGAAATTATATATTTTGTTGCCTGCCTGCCTGTTTCATTCCAAAAATTAAAAAAGAAATTATGTTAGAAATAATAAAAACTACCCTTCTTAATATCTATACCCTTATAAATTAGCTTTGGACATTGGTCATAATAGTCTTTTTACACTGTTATAATATTTTTTTTGTGGATATATGGTATATTTTTGGACAGTGTATCCATAAGGAATCGATATATAGGTATTAAATTGCTATGTAATTGTAAAAGGGCTCTCCCCCCAATAAGATACACCGTAACATAATAGCAATACATATTAATAATATACCAAATTAAAAACTACAAAATCATCATCCAGGAAGCAAAGAAGAAGAAAATAAGTCCATCGATCAATTCGATGGAAAATTTGAGGAAAATTGAAAATCATTTTAAAGACCGACAAAATGATAAGAGATGTTTTTCGTAAACAGGGGATAATAAGTGAACATGTGAAACGAATGTATTTGTCCACTTGAAATTCTTGTTAATATAATTGAAAATTGAACAAAGTCTTAGGGGTTAGATATTTCATGCTTAAACGATTTTTCTCTGGAAAGATATGATTTGAACTAACACTCATAAAATCATCATTGCAACCAAATTAAAATTAATAGTAAGTAATATAACAAAATTAAAATATATGCCATAAACAGCCGTAATATATTGTATTTTATCAAAAACCAAAAAATATAAAATGGATGAAATTATCCTTAATAAATAAAAACAAAAAGCAATGTCTTTTTGGATCACTTACGTCCATATATCCTTACACACACGTGTACATATACATACACTAAACAAACGTTGCATACTATTATATACATTTCATCATCTAAATATTACGCATGCGGTCAAATTATGGATTTCATAACTCGATACAACAGTAAAAAAAAAGAAAAATACTCGTATATTTATATTTTTATATCTCGCAAAAGTCTAACCCACACCCACCCAGCAAATATACGAGTCTAAATATACATATAGTTAAAACACACCACAATTTCTCCCGTTTTGGATCCTTGCTTCATCCCATCGAAAAATTTTAATTTTCATTTCACCTATTACTCCCTATACAAGAGAAAACATAAAAAAATATAGAATTTTACCAAACTAAAATAAAAATAAAAAATAAAAATCCGATATAGAAGAGAGAGAGACGTACGAAAATTTCGAAGGGTAGAAAAAAAAAATTTTCCGTATTATTTTTCCTCCTTATACACATTTTATTATTGGTTTAGCAGCAGCACAAAAATATATTGTGTACACTGTACTGTGTATAAAGAAAATATAATATTTACAACAACAATAACATGATGATGGAAAAACTTGGAAAAATTTAATATAATATTGCATGTATGTAAGTACATAATAAAAATATTATATTGCGCAACCACCCTCCGTGTATATACTTTATACGTACGAGTATATGTATGTATATATGTATATACAATACAAGAGGAAAAATAATGAAAAATCTTATTTTTCCGTTATTATTTTATTATTTGTTGTTGTTATTGGTGTTTCATGGCATAAAAAGGGGAATATGATATAAATTTATATACATACATCGCTTCTCCGTATAACTACTAGGTTCGAATATACTCGTATATGTGGTTAGTTAGGATTATGATGATTTGGTGGAAAAAATATTGGAAAGAAAATTTATTATTTTTATTAGTTATGAAATGGATGGGTATACTACCACTAGACATATACATACTCGTAGATACACGTAATAGTTATGTTAGGTGGAATAAAAAAAACATAACGAATTTATTTATATGAATGGGCGGATACGAAATTTATATAACGTTCGAGATGAATTTATTATTAAGGATATAAAAATGTTGGTTATTTTTAGAAAATGGTGGGTGCGATTGGCCTTTTTTTTGGTTGATTGTTTTTGTTCTGTTCGATGGTATAATTTATTTATTAAGTACACAAGTAACTTAAATTATGACTGCTACGAATAATAGATATATGTACAGATGAAATCCACGTCTCTAGAAATTTGAAATATAAAACGATATTCTGACCTTTAAGAACGATTACATTATTGTTCAGAAGCCTAACTGGTTTAGGTTCTTTTTTTTATTTTCGAGAGTAGACTACAATAAGAAAAGCGTTGACACAGAAAAATAATTCAACCATGATTGTATCCTGTATTGGTTTCATAAATTTATATGATATTACAATGACGATTGTATTTAATAAATCCAAAAAGATTTAGCTAAATCGATCAAAAATAAATAAATTTACTTAAATCGAATTCGATCTCCGGTTAAGATAACAGCCACTAGAAGTCTGTACGACCGTAAGACCGATCCGTCTAACTTTGACTATATAATTAAAATGGACCGTCAGTCGCTAACTTCATGCATGAATCCAACATCTCATAAAAAGTTCGTTAATTTCCATAATTTGCACAGAAAAAACAAATTTTTTTTATTACCTTTTACAAAAAATTTGATGATCAAGTTTTAGATACCAAGACTGAAGTGAAGTTCTTAGCAAATAACAAAAAATGTAGTAGTGTGAGTAAACTAAATAGTATACATTAGAGGATGGATGGATGCACTTAATGCAAAACTTATCAAATGGCCGGTCCCTGGGGTAGGCCATATAAATAACAAACAATATTTTCATAATTTTGCATCAAGTCCATACAACAGACATTCGAAAAAAATCATTTGACTTTGGAAATTTTGATTTTTGTTGAACAAATTTCGTCGGCGGAAAATCGACAACATTTGATCCAAATATTGCTGGTTATTTATATGTTCGACCCCAGGGACCGGCCATTTGATAATTTTTACATCAAGTGCCTACTCGGGACTTTCGATAAAAATCATTTGACTTTGGGACTTTTGATTTTTGTTGAACAAATTTCGTCGGCGGAAAATCATACAACATTTGATGAAAATAATGTTTGTTGTTTATATGGCCGACTCCAGGGCCCGCCCATTTGAAAATTTTTACATCAAGCCCATACAAATCTGTTGTCATAGCCCCCACCAGTGACCTAAAAGTACACAATGTTTTTAATTGCAAAATCCAGACGAACTTAGAAGCCCCAGTTCGTAACAGTATTATAATTTATTTGGTTTTACAAGACAGCTGAAAAGTCAATTTACGAGGTTACTTTTCGATTGACTTTTCATTTTACTGTACAATATGAAGTCGTGAAACTATTATAGATAAAAATAAAAAATGATTAAATATTTTGTTAAAGAACAACGGAAGAGTGTCAGAACGATCATTCGATTAAGTTTAACTACATACAAGTCATAAATTTAATTTACTGTACGTTGCGGATTATAGACAATATAATAGGTATTATGGTTGGTGAACAAAACCTTGTCGATATTATTTTCCATGCCTTCTAAATTATTAAAATAAATGTATTTATTTATTATTGGAATATTACTAAATTTTTCATAAATAATATGAGTATTTTCTTTTTGGTCTATGAGTTCCTAAGCCATACTAGGTGTCCCTGGTGTATTCCGCGTGGTGAGGTGAGGAATAATATCAACACCATCAGTCTCAGTTGCATCAACCTTAGCGGCAAACATTTCATCAGCTTCGGTCTCCTAAGCTTTGTTTCCTAAGCCCTTTCTTTTACGCTCCCCATGATTTAAAATGCGGCTTGAATTCTACAAAAAATATTATTTTACAAGATACCGTAGAGCCCTCTCTAAAGTTTATTATTTTAAAAAATGTTAAAGCCCTCCAGTTACGATTTGATCAATTTGTATTTGTTGGGCCCTCGATTTTGGGCCTCATTGCTTATTCAAACTGAACACAGACATTTATGTTATACCCGCATTTTATATATTCGGTTACATCAAAAGTCAAATATTTTATCAAATTACTTACCAAATAATTTTGACAAATGTTTTTAGGTATTCTAACAATTTAACGTCACATAAAGAAAATAATACTTGACAGTTCAGTTTGGTAGCCCTTAGTTGAATACCTCAGCATTGCTTTTCTGAATTTTTAGTTTTAATGTGTGACAAAAACAAAAATCAAGCGAAAAATTTAACTTGAAAGGAAAATAAAAAAAACCGAATTTAAACTCAAAATAAAAAAATATAAAGGGCTGAAACCTCATAAGGTGATCAGAACTTCGGTCTCGATTAATTCAACTCCCACATCAATCCCGAAATGAACCTCTTAAGTCAATCTTCAGCTTAACCTTCAACTCAATTTACAACTTAACCTCTATCTCAATCGCTACACAATCCTAAACCCAGTCATCAAATTATCGGCCAACCATCAAACCAACGGCCAAACTTAATCAACTTTCAACTCAACCCTTAACCTAACTCCAAATCAACCTTTAAAAAATTCCCCGACCGAACAACTCACTACATGCGTGTATGAACTCAAACTCAATTTAACCTTCCACTAAACCCTAAACTTGAACTCAAATTACTCCCTAACCGAACTTCGGTTTCAACTCAAACCCTACTCGAATCATTGTACCATAGTGCGACGTCTAAACCATCACACCATTACGTATATCTAACCATAAATTCACCACACCTTCGTATAGAGGTACCATCATATCATCATAAAATCGTATCATCATACAATCATATAATCGTACCAAGACGCTATTATACCACTATACCATCGTACCATCATACCGTCCCTATAATCATACCATTTTACCATCATACCATCATATAATCATACCATCATACTGTCAGGCCATGATATCATCATACCATACAACCGTCATACCATTATACCGTCTAGCCATCATACCCTCATACCATCACTCCATCATTCTAGAATAAATTCTATCATTTCTATCATTCTAAAATATACCATTAAACCATCATACAGGTTTTCCACTTCAAATTGATTCTTTTACACTTCAAACTGAACCCTTAACAAATTACATCAATGGCCAATTAGGATGGAGCTTGGCTATTCCTTAACCGATTATGATGAAAATTTTCTTATGCATTGGAAATGGGATTCTAAAATGATTTTTGGATAAAGTTCTGTAATATGGTCAATAAGAATATAACTTAGCACTTAACCGATTATGATGAATTTTGACGTTTCCAACGAATAGAGGGAAATGTGAACCAAAAATTATTTTAAACGAGTTTGTGAGAAATATGTCAATGTGGCTTCTATAATGTTGTTTATTTAGGTTACTGTGAATCATTCAGCAGTTGAGGTTTCTTTAAGACAGCCTAAATATACTATTTCAATTGCTATAAAATCAAAATTATCTCTATAATAATATTCAAGTTCCATTAGAAATTTTTCTTGCCAATCCTTCGTTTTAAACTTTTGGTTATGTTTTCTGAGTATGTATGTATGTGCTGTCAGAGCGATAAGTTTGGCCTTGGTTAGAAAAATATAGTGTGTAGCGGACACGCACCTCAGTATTGAAACTAATAACGGTAGTGCAGAGTTTCGAAATTAGAAATATTATTTTAATCGGTTAAGGAATAGCAAAGTTCCGTCCTACTTGGCCATATTCCAGAACTTTACCTAAAAAACATTTCAAAATCCCATTACCATCGCAAATGTAAAATTCCATTATAATTCATTAAAAAATGGACAAGTTTTATCCTAACTAGCCATATTACAGAATTTCATCTAAAAATAATTTTAGAATCCCAACACTAGTCTATCTATCGAACTTCATCATAATCGGTTGAGAAATAGCCAAGTTCTATCATACTAGGCCATATTCCAGAACTTGATTTAAAAATCATTTTAGAATCCCATTTCTAGGTTGAAAAATAGGCAAGTTCCATCATACTTGGCCATATTCCAGAAGTTCATCAAAAAATCTTTTCATCATAATTGGTTGAGAAATACGCAAATACCATCAAACTTGGCCTTATTCCAGAACTTGATCCAAAAACTATTTTAGAATCCAATTTCCAACGCACATGTCAAATTTTCATCATAATTGGATTAAAAATAGGCAAGTTCCATCATACTTGGGCATATTCCAAATTAATATTCAGTCTATGAATACTGATCTAAGTCTTCTCAGGAAATGGTGCCAAGCGCATACTTTGTTTCTAAGCACAAAAACTAAAGGTATGATATATAAGCTTAATAATGATGTTTTAACTGATCCTGGTATTATTTACTATGATTTGAATTGTGATTACATAAATTGCGTCAGTAACTGTTTTAAAGTTGAATTCGTTTCAAATTTTAAGTACCTTGGTTTGATTATAGATTCTTGTATGCATTGACGTTCTCATATAGATTCCCTTTGTAAGTATATGTGTCTTCTAATTCGAAAATTTTATATTTTGCGTTCAGTCTGTCCTCCCGCAGTCTTAAGAATTATTTATTTTGCGCTTGTTGAATCGAGGCTATCATATGGATTAGCGTGCTGGGAAGGGACTTGTTATTCAAGAATTCATCCCCTTGTTATAGCTCAGAAACATATTATTCATATCATGCTAAATGCAGAGAGGCTATCTGCTTCGTGGCCTTTGTTTGAGCTATCGAAAATTGTTCCTATGAAACATCTGTTTGTCTATAAAGTTTTAAAAGCATTTTTTCCTATTAAAGTCACTCAGTCTAATGTTAGTATCAATTACGACTTGAGATATAAACAGTAAACTCGGCTTGAAAAATTTACAACAACAAATTTCCAAAATTCGTTTAAAATATTGGTACCTAAAATATATAATAGCCTTTGGCTATTGTATATCATTTTTATTTGAAGCCTCAGCTGTGGATGATTTAAAACGGTTGAAAAATAGGCAAGTTCCATCATATTTGGCCATATTCCAGAACTCATCCGAAATCATTTTAGAATCCCATTTCCAATGCACAAGCCGAATTTTATCGTAATCGGTTGAGAAATAGGCAAGTTCCATCATACTTGGCCATATTCCAGAACTTCATCTAAAAATCATTTTAGAATCTCATTTTCAAAGCGGATGTCAAATTTTACTAAAATCCGTTATCAATTTGAGGTTTGAGATAGTAACAGTGGCCTTTCTTAAGTCTTAAACAATATTTTCGTACAGTTTGCTTCAAATCGGTCAAGGCGTGTGGATTTGTTTAAATATCATACACATATGCTGCACATACATACAAACACTCACTTATATAGATTGCTCAACTGATCACTAAACACTAATCCAACTCCAACTCAACTTCAACTCAACGCGCAAATTGACCTTTAACTTAACCTTCAACTCAACCTCAAATTCAATGCCCAACTCATTATTCAAACCAGCATACATAAGAAATTGATGCAGGTGTTTTGAGTCAATTCGTATGGCAGGTACCCGACCCTCTTGACGTACAGGTTTCAAAAGCTCTTCAAATCTCTGCCTTGACCATAGAAACAGATTGGCGAAAAAATTCTAAATCGTACAAGCCGTTCTCGAGATACTATGGGTATAGACATCCAAAAGTGGTTTTGGACCCACCAAAATGTTGGTCATTTTTGACAGGATTTCAATTATACTTTGGTCTTTTTATTAGACCGAAGTAAATAACTTAAAATCATACCAATCATAGTATAAAATAAATTGGCCGCTGAGTAAATCATTAAGCGCTTTCAACTAACGAATGCAGCAGTAGTTGTAAAATTGACGATAAAGTTCAAAAAGACTTCTATCAATGAAATTAATATTCTTGAAACTTTTGGTAAAAGATAGTTATGCTCCAGTAGTCTGACGGTTAACAAACAAAACCAAAAGACGCAATTATGTTACTCTTACATGGTTTCATAAATTATTATTATTCACTCCAAATTTAATATTTGAATCCAACCAAACTCTTCCATTCCTCCCTCATAAAAATAAATGTATTCATTGAAAAAATGACAAAAATGTCATGATTACAGAGAATTATTTATAAATGTCCATTTGAATTATTTAAAATTAAAATTAAAAATATAAAACTTTATTTTAATTTTATGTTTGATTTTTATTTTTCCAGAGAAATGGAAAATTAGATACAAAAACTAAAATATTTAAATTGAATAAATATAAGAAAAGTTTTGTAGAAAGTTTATAAATAATTGATTATTTTGTATATGTATTTACGAATATATACACAAGTCAGTTATTTGGAAGCTATTGAGTATATTTTGTGAAAAACAACTAATCAAGTGCATCCCGATAAATTAACTGGGGATTCCTTGTGGTTATACAACAACATCCCTTCAAAAACATAAAAAAATCTCAATTTGCCACTCCACATCATCACTCATCAAAGCATGAAAAAATGTTATCTGTTTAACTTAAAAATTATAAAAAAAAAAAAAAAAAAACATTCAGATTTTTTATTTTTTATTTTTCTACCGAATTTCCTTTTTGGCATTTATAAAAAGAAAACAGAATGAAATTTTCTTTTCTGCTTTTTCTGTTTTAAAGAAAAATAAGTCTAGTCTTTCTTTCTATTTGTTTATATAATTTGTGGTTATACCGAGTAACTTCATTCAAAATTAATTAAGCGACTAAAGAAAATTAAAGTAGAAGAACAAGAAAAAGGGTTTTTCTTACTATCTATATGTACAATGATTGCCGGTTGTTTTTCCATTTTCATTAGAGAATTAAAGTGAAAAGTTGTTTGTACTTTTCTTTCCTCTTTCTCTGTTTTCGAATTTATTTGGATGGAAAATGAAAATTTCTTCTTTTAACCACAGAAGAAACATTGAGATTTTCTTGTATATATGTATATATACTTAGTCTACTTCTTTATTTCTGCTTTGGTGTTGTATATAGAAAATTGATTTTAGTGAATAAATTAAGGCTAATAAGTTAATGAAAGGAATTTTAATTGTATTAAAATTGATTGAAATTTATTGTGTAAGTAAAATGTTAATATAGTGATTAAAATGTTTACCGGGGAGCATTGAATTGTATCTGTAGGTCATGCGTTTTACGACATTATATTGGAAGGTCCAAGAAATCAGAATGTGTCACAATTTCACAGTGTTTCGAAAATTAACCTATTTTCAGTTTTTTTCTTTTCAAAGGCAATTAAAGCTTTTAAAAGCTGTTGGTAGAATTTTTAAAAAAAATATTAAGCTTCCTAACATTTACCCAGCCACTGTTGTTCGTGAAATTTTCTGTAGAATATTGTAACTCTTAAGTACATAATATAACTACATTAGATACATGTTACCCTAATATATTAATATTTCATTAATAATTTTATTTACGAACTGATTTTGAAACATATCGATACGAATACATATGCGAATATACATATGTATATGAATGTTCGAGTTCAACTCATTCGATTTTCACCCTTAATTTTTCGATTCATTATTTTATTGTAGAATAGAAAATGCGATCAAAATAGAAATATATGGAGAAGAATTATAAATAATTACCAAACCAACCAACTATATATATCTAACTATCCATTATAATATCCATTTTTTATATATATTATCACAAGAAAATTTCTTTTGTTATACCATGCTATAAATACATAAATAAATAAAATACATTTATAAAGAAGAAAATTAGTCATAAATTTTCTTTTTGGTTAATTTTATTACCTTCTACAAAACTCATAACATTACTAAAATTAGAAAGAACAACGTAAATGGATGATAAATTTATCGTGTGTGTAGGCTAGCTAATCTAATCACAATTTTTTATTTTATTTTTTTTTATTAATAGTTTATATGGCCTAATGACGCCTAACTTTTATTTATCAGGAAGACTAAATTAAGTTTTTGGAAACTGGACGGAACGAAGTAAGCAACTGGATTAAGGGTAAAATGTTTTCCATAGGTTTTCAATTCCCTTTAGGGCCATAAACATACAGACATATATGTATACACAAATCTTGACCGTTACTCTTTCAATATAAAATTAATATTCAACTATTCCTGTAGTTATAGAATAAAAAAAATAAAAAATAAAAAAGATTTTCCTATAAATAAAAATACATTTTAATTTATTCATGAATTTTTTATTTATAAATATAAAAAAATAAAATCGTAATATTAAATTGGAATATATGTCCTATCATGTCCTTTTTTACAATTTGTATATATTGAAGTTTTATTTGTAAAATTAAGTTTGATTTTTAAATAAAAAAATAAAATCGTAAATTTGACAGGATGGTTCACATTCACTAATCCTTTATACTCGTATAATGTGTAAACGAAACGACAAAAGTTTTATAAACATCCTTTCCGAATCAAATAAATACATGTTAACCCAAGGATATTTCAATACACTACAGAACAAAAAATAACGAAAACAGGACAAAGTCATCTGTACATAAAAAATTGAATATTGAATATTGAATTTACCTTGTAGATTTGTGTTTCGAATCCTTTTTTATTTATTTATTTATATTCATTTTTTATATATTCGAAATAAAATATAAAAACAACTATTTGTTCAATTTGGACAGAGAACGTACACATACATAATATAAAAAAATGGCATGTTTTTATTATTACTTTGAAATTTTTGTTGATTTTTAAATTGGAATTTTGTGTGCCTAGTGATTTTTTATTCAAAATACAAAAAACTAAAAATTGGATTTTTTTTGTTGTTATTGTTGTTGCATTTATTTTTTTTGGAAAATTAATTTTTATTTTTAATTAAAGTCAATTCAATAAAAAAAAATTATGAAACAATAGTTTACGATTTTTTATTGGGTACGCGATTGATTAAAATTTGAATAGCAATTGGAAATTTTAATTTATAGTATTTTAGGCATCAGTTGAATTGAAAGGAGTCTCACAGGGAGAAAATGCGAGATTTTGTATTGCGAGCAATAAGTAAATTAAACTATGTAGTTTAACATACTTATCTTGAAATCTAAACCCAAATCTTTTCCAAGTTTTATAAGAATTCCAAAAATTTTCAAAATTTCTAATGATTAGCTTACTAAATATAGAAATCCCCAATAAGCAAATAAAGCAAAATATGTATTTTAAAATGAAATCACCCTTTTCCAGAATTTACCATTTGGCTCATTTTGTTTCTTTGGCCGATACGGTGTAAGAAAAGTGAAACTATCATATCGCGGTCAAAAGTAAAGTGGATATTTTGTTTTCAACCATTTCGGAGTCGGTCCAACGTCTCCAAACCCGTTTTATAATTTATATACGGATATGTAGCAGTCTATTTTTTGTCGCAATCCTCTTTCCTATTTCAAAGAATTCTTACCAAAAGTTTCTTTAAATTTGATGATTTTAGTATTCGGCATTTATGTTTAAGTTTTTAAAATTCGAGACCAAGTTTTTCGATTTTCTGCTTATTCAATATACATGTATTTTTGGTGGTTATACCTTTAAATCCAAAAAGTCCCAAATATTAACTTCTTTTAGTAACAACAACAAAAAACTCCCTTCCTGTTTTGTTGGTTGTGTAATTTGGATTAAAATGAGATTTTGAGAGAATTTGGCCCAAAATCTCGAGCCAAATGTCTAAACCGACATTTTCAATATTTCACAAGATTGTTTGTTAATTGTTACTCCTACAAAACAAATGAAATAAAAAAATATGTGATTGTCATAATGATATCCCGCACACATACTATTGTGGGATTGTGGGATTTTGAAAAGGATTATTTTGAAGTCTAGATATAAAATTCCTAAATATTTTTGTTTTATTTCAACAATTAACAACAATAGGTTCTAGAATTTTAGGGAGAGAAACCAGTAAACCCCAAAAGATAATTGTAAAAAATTGAAAAGAAAATCCGCGGTTTGGCTTTTTTAGGATTATTTTTTGGACTTTGTACCTTTAAAACTTAAGTTGGAATTTTGTGTCTTTTGGATTTTGACGATATTTTGAAATTCTACCATTCATAGGAAATGGAACATTTTTGTGTTTTTTAATAATTATTCACATATTAAAACAGAGAAGTCGCCAAAACCGCTTAGCATAGACCCATTGCGCAAGGATGACAGGAAAAAGTCAGAAAAATTTCAAAAATATTTACATTTATAATAACATTTACGTTCGTATTTCACATACTAAAATACAAAAACTCCCCAAAGCCGCTTAGCATTGTTCCTTTCTGCGCAAGAATAACATAAAATTAAGGAGCTTTCTTTTGTTTTCAAATTGTACTTAACAAAACTTTAATCTCTTTTTGGGGATTTTAAATTTCGGGAATATGAAGGTACCCTTTAAAAAATAATGAATAAAATTCGGGTTAAGGGCATTTGACAGATTCCAAAATGGAAGAATACGATCAGACAGTGATTTTTCTTAAGCCATAAGGGGAAAAAACGAGTAAAATCATAAATTTTGGAAAATTTGCAATCAATTGAAAAAAAACGATCGGTTCAAAGATTCGATCAAAAAAAAAAAAATGTCGGGGTTTTTATAAAAAAGAATATTTTTTCGGCTAAATCTACCGAATTGCCCGGGTTGTTGCTAACTATTGTACTAATATTGCAAAATTTTGAATTGTGAGATTTTATACTGAGATTACCACTGAAAATCCCTAATCAGGCCTTTAATTTAAAGGTAAGTATTTTACTTCGCCAGTAGAATAATAGACGAGGAGCTAGATCTTATATAGTCTTATAGTCACTAGTACCAGAGACTGACCAACGAATTTGGTTGCATTTTTAAAGGGCTGCACAACTACTCTTAAAATAGGTTAGAAAAACATTATTCAAAGTACATTCTTCTTTAATTCAATATCTAGAAATATTAAACTTCACTCTGTGTAAAGGTTTTTTTAACTTTGCCTGTGTAATGGGGTCAATCTGAACTCAAATGTGTTTCCATACATTTTCATTCTATGACTTGTACACGATAGCTCATTACAAAAATGACATCGCGTGGTGCTTGTTACATTTACTAATGGCGTGTCCTTGTCATTGCTTCTTCGACTGTTGGAACTCTTGTTTCTTGCAACACTTGAAATACCACTTTTGCAAATTTAAATATTTAGTAGTTTGTCAATGATATATCAATCCCCCCGTTTTTATTTGCTCCGCCTTGGTCAATTTTGCGTACTCAAAAATTTAAAATCTGGGTCTTGATTTGCATTCGACTTATTCTTCTTTGTTCGTATCATTAAACTTTTCGTCTTTTATTCATAAAGAAGCTATAAATTTGGGCAAAAATCCGAATGGAACGGAATGGATATCGTTCTGTTTGAATCTTTACCCATAATTGTTAAATTTGGTTTATTCAAATTACAGTTACTACCGTCGTCATTTTGTAATGATCACATTACGACAGATCGAGTACATTTTATCGATTAGCCCGAATTATTGTATTTTTCAGCAGTAGCAACCAAAACGCAACTCGTAAAAAATTATTTATCCGATGGTCATTATGCGATATACGCTCATTCGGAAACCTGCCCAAATATATATCCGCGATGAATGGATAAGAATTTTTTGCGTCGGGTTGCCAAAATACTTTTATTTGCCCAATCGGAACCCTGCCCAAACGCTTTCGACAGTATACAAAGTAAACCTAAATAACTCTAAAATTAACCATTTGAGCCAAAATGCTCGAAAACAAAGTTGTTTCGTCTTGAGCGGATACATTGATGTCCTTACAACGACCTGTGAAGGTCTACTTGCGGTAGTTTTATTACTAACCTATATTTATTTTGACAGATTCGAATCTCTTTCATGTTAAAGACTTTAGTTGAGGCAATTCCAAATGCCCAAATTGAGCCCTTTAAGTAGAATAAAACTTAAGCTTGCCTTTTAATTGGTCAATTTAACCCAAATACACAGCGTAAAGTGCTATAATAATGTTGCATATTATCCTTGAACGACTGAACCAACTTCGCCCTAAATTCACCCCTAAAATCAACTCCCAACCCAACGCCAACTTAATCCTCAAATCAACATGGTCTGAAAAAATAGACTTCCCAAATGAACCCTTCACTCAAACCCAACTAAACTCCCAGCTCAAACTTCAATTCAATCCCAAACTCAATGCTCAACTTAATCCCTAAATCAATACGATCTGAAAACTGATAATTTAACTCAGTTTTACAATAAACTCAACGGCCAACTCAGTCATCAAACCAACACAGTGCGAAAACTACATGCATACTCAACTCAACACAAATCTTTCAACTATAAATCAACGAAACTTCAAATAAATCCCTAACTCAACCGCTGACTCAATCTCAAATCAACTCCCAAATAAACCCCAACTGAACTGGCATTCGTTGGTCAACGTGAATCGAAAATCATGTTTTAGTATCATGTATGAAAATGTAATGAAGAGTATATTCAACATTTTCAACATCATTTTCCAACATTGCTGTTTTACTTTATCAGAACAAACCTAGAGAAATGCAGGTAATATTGAAAGTATCTGGTGTGGTAGCTGATTAATAAATTTAATATTCTTAGAGCGCCGCGGCAGATAAGCTAAACTAATCATCTAAGTTAGTTGAATCCTAGATTATGGAAAAATTAAAAATTAATACAAATCAAAGTTCTACAATAATGTAACTCGGTAGCAATAATGTCTTTAATATAAAAGGAAATCCATCTCCCGATATCACGAATATTAAAATATTCCATAAAATAAGGGCGAATTGTACATAATGATAACAAATCTCTTTCATATAAGGAATTTTTCAGCATTCCCGATCCCCCACTATCTTTTTCTGTATCGTTACATCACGTACATACATTTAATACGTTTACATGTACCAAATAACAAGGAATTGATAAAAATAGATACAATTTCCAGTTTTAAAGAAATGTTAGCCGAAATTTTATTTGTTTATGAGGAGATATCATGTATAGTGTGTATAGGGGATTTCATTCACATATGTATTGTTTAATTATAAATTTTGACAAAGTCCACCTCTATAAATCAGTTGATTAAACAATTTTCTTGTAAGTACAGAATATAAAAAAAAAATTACAATTCACTTAAGCTCTTGTATTAAGTAAACAGTACACAGATCTCAAACAATTTCATGTTTAATCAACTTTAAAATAAATTTTCCGATTTTCTTCTTCATCTTCACATTCGCTAAAGGAAAACAATTTCTGACAAGCTCGTCGTGGTCGAGACAAACACAGATTTTATAATAACAGTAGATTTCCGATTTTTTTTTTTTTTTAATTTTAGAAAATGGATCTCTTCTTCCTTTTTTCATTTGACCAGAATTTTCTCAAAAGAATAATAATAATGGTGCATAGTGATAGCTGTAGTGATACTCGTAACAGTAATAATAATAATAATAATATTGCATTTTCTTCTTAATATGTTTCCTTGTTGTGTGTGTGCTTGTGTGTCTGACAATTTCAATTTAGTTTCTACTTTTTTATTGATTTTATGGCATTTTTAAAATTGAAAAATGAAACAGCAACAACAAGAGATTTTTATTTTTTTATCTTTTTAATTTTTTCAAAAGTTTTAAAACGTTGTATTTTTTATACCATCGTATTCTTTTTTTCTTCTTATGTCTATTGGTTGATGCTACTGCTGCTGCTGCTATTATTAAGACAAGAAAATAAAAATCCAGAAAATGCTGAGTTATATTGTGAAAATAAATTTAATGAAAAAATTTAATTCATTTTACCCTCAAAAACATAAATTAAGGCGGATTGAACCTCCTGTGGTGGTGAAAAAAAAAATGAAATTCTAAACTGCAAATGACTTTTTCCTCATTTTCTGTAGTTCGCAATGTTGCAACATATAATCAGATTTATTTTGTATATAAAACAATGTTTTATTAATTAAATAAAAATAAATAAATTATAATTTACATTAAGAAATATAAATAAATAAATAAATTATAAATATTTGTGTGTGCATCCATAATTACTTTCGCCAACAACAAAAGATTTATTTTTTCTGGAATTGAGCATATGGTCTGAAATTTGAAAAAAGAAAAAAAAAAGATTAGCAAGAATTTAATTAATATTTTATTAATTTATCTTGTATACTTGTATTGTGTCTGGTATTGATGGTCGTAATAGTATTTGTATGGGTCAACGGCTGGAACGGCGGGTTTAACTGGTCTAACTACGTAAGTGTTGCGGCGATTATCATGTCCTCCTGAATGTACCTGGAAGCTGGTTTCTTCATGATGGTCACTTGAGAAGATTTTCTTAAGCGCTATGATACCGGCAATCGTTAGGGCCACTTTACTTATGACTAATGCTTTGCCAGCAATTGCGGCAAGTGCTTTCAATCCTATTGGGCCGGCGATACCCATGGCAGTAAGAAGTGCAGCTACGACATATTTATGCATTTTCTTGCCTCCTTTTTTCTTACCACCACCGCCACCTCCGTCACCTTTTCGACCCTCACCCAAATCAAACTTCAATGTGTGTGTCTGGAAAAAAGAATCCATCTTTTTAAGCAGGCTACTATCCACGCTGTTTAGACCATCCAAAAATCGTGGCTCATACAAATACGGTTTATCATCTAAAGTCCCATTAGGCTGCTTCACAAATGACACACCATCTAATAGTGAGATCGAATCTTGATCTACAGCTTTATTCATTGCATTCAAAGCTTTAGCTTTCAGGCATCCGGTGAAATCATTTTTATTCTGACAGTCGTCGTACACCTTTTGGAGCACGCCTAACTCCGGCCCAAACCAATTACTTTCGTCCATGCAATACACTCGTTTCACCGCAATTAATATAATTGCGGTTAATAAATGATGATTAAGTTTACGAAACATAACGTTTACAAAGTTTCATCCGCGTTTTCAAAGTTTCAAATCCACTAGAAGTATATTTGAAGAAAGATATCCAATTAAATTATATTTTGTTTTGTGAGATGTTGTTGATGAGTTATCGTAATATAAACTGATGATAATCAAAAATGTACCATGCTTTTTAAATGCATCTAAATGCTCTGCTTAATTTTACCATTTTAGAAATTACTAATTAGAGAGAAGAAGATAATAAGATGTACAACTCTGTAGATCGCATGTTTACATATTGAATTCTGTGCCCTAATGATTTATATGGCATTAAAGCGTGAAAAAATCGTGTAATGTGTGTAATAAAAACTGAAAATTCACATAAATCGATCATCTCAAGTGAAATTGCAATAATAATTGTAAATCTGTGTAATTATCGCACTCAATAACAGTAGCATTTTTAATTTATTTGGTTTCACTTTTAAAAACTTGTAAACAACATCTTTGCATTATTATTTATTAACCCTTGCTAACTAGCTCGTGAAATCTTAATTTTTGTTCTAAATTTCTAATTTTATTCTAAACATTAATTTGTTTTATGCTTATTAATAATTAATTGATGTTTGTTTGTGTTCTAACAAAGCGAAATAATTTGTGTTGTCTTAAGTCCAGAAGCAGTAGACCGTTTCGATGGTTTCTAAATCACTATAAATCATTGCTTCCCATCAATCTGATCTGATTCGATTTCGTTTTAAATGTTGGATTTTCACTACGTAACATATTTGAATGTTAAGAGGGTTAAAATGAATGATAATTGCCACGCTAGATGCTTCAGCTTTACGTCTACTATCAGACTGAACATTATCTATGTTGTTGAGATTGACCAACATGACCACAGATTATGATTATGCAAATTAAAATTACTTAATTAGAATATTATCTAGATCAGAAGGTATCTGTTAGCCAAAATCAGATTGGCCTATTATGTCCTTATTAAGGGTGCTTTCAAATTTTAGTGTCGGTAAAACAGATTCAAAAAGCAGTTTAAAACAAGGTTCATTAATTTATTTACAGATGGCATTACAAAACAATCACATAACGTTGTTGACAGCGAAAACGCCAAAAACCAAATTTTATAAACAAAATAAAAACAGAAAAACGAGTAATTTTGTATTCTGAAAAATGGAATATCGTGCGGCTAATCCCGGTGCCTCACAATATGGAAATTTCATAAATTACTACCAATTTAATACAGCCGAGGACAGAATTTCATTATTTCCGATGGACATTTGGAAAAGGCATTTAAATGTGGATAACGAGTCAAATCACTTCATAATTTTGGATGTAGGATGTAATGCCGGAAATATTTCACAATTACTGTATGAATTCTATGAAAAACAGTTTAGTGACAAACGTATAATTGTGCTGGGAATTGATCTGGATGAAACATTAATCATGCGAGCGAATGAAACGAATAAGTATCCGGAGAATGTTTACTATGAGACGATCGATTTAATGACTTGTGATGAGGCGAGAACCTTTACCGGATTCCTTAATAACTACGATCAAACGAAATTTAATGCAGTATTCTGTCTTTCGATTACAATGTGGATCCATTTGAATAATGGCGATGAAGGTTTGGTTAAATTTTTGGACAAAACTAGTGGTCTCACATCGAATTATCTCGTGATTGAGCCGCAGCCGTGGAAATGCTATGTCAAAGCGATTAGCCGGATGAAAAAAACTGAATTCGTATTCGAACACTTCAAAACACTAAAAATGCGGAATAGTGTCGAACGGGATATCCAGAATGTAATAGTAAAACAATTTGGTTTAATTAAAATATTTGAAACAATTCCGACCAAATGGAACCGAAAAATTATATTTTTTAAGAAAAACATTTCCGGGGGGTAAATACTCTAACCTAGAAATTATTTAAAATACAAAAACGGGTTTAAAATTAAAAATAAAAATCATTTTCATTTGATATTAAATCTCATCCGGTCACTTCCTGGGAATTTGTATCGAATTCTAGTTTAACATCTGAGGAAAGACCTTCAACATCCACTTCACCGTCTTGAGTATTGATTCGATTAAGCGTAAGCATGAGATCTTCTGATCCTGAGTTTAAAAGCCCATCAGTATCGGTTTCTTGCTTTATTGACTGGCCAGAAGACGAGGAAATTGATTGTTGCTTAATGTTTGAATGAATAAGAGCGGGAACTTGTTTCACTGGAATACCGGCATCTTCAAAAGCTTTTTTCTTTAGAGTTTGTCGTATTTGAGAACTGCGAATAAAACAAAAATAGGGCTTTAATAATTTGCAACCAAAGAAACCCGACAGATGAAGAACAATACTTACACAGTTCGCCCCTTAATTCTAAGGCTGATCGTATTCAGATCATCACAGAATCGTGATATTGCTGTTTTAAGCATGTCAATTTCTTCATCTGTCCATTTACTCCTTGGGACCAAATAAAATTAAAAACAAAGAAACTTTTTCAACTCATAATATCTATTCTGTAAGTAGGTTCTTAGGATAAAAAGTAGTCATAAATATATTTACCCAGCTGGACTATCAGCGGTTGGATGAAGCTGCATTGTCAGCTCCCCTAATCGGTTAAACGCAGTCCCTGCTTCTGAGAATATTTCTCCAACCTGTTGTTACACACAATAATAGAAAATATAAACCCAACGTTCTTCAATAATTCACCATTTCTACTCACTTTAATTGCTGAATTCATTACTTTGTCGGTTTATGCTGATTTAATTCGTTTTGGAGAAAATGTATTAAAAATTAATCCAAACGACAGAAACGATACAATGTTTTGACAGTTCACGAAAATGTTCTTTTTTTCGTGAGTGTCAACACCAAATTTTTATTTTGCGGTATTGAATTTACCGGTGATTTTTGCTTCTAGGGTTTACGTTTATGTCACCCTGTAGACAGAAAGATTACTTAGATTCTTTAAGACTGATTTACATTCGCCGATAATCGACGTCTGCAAAAAAATTGAAACACAACATAGGAAGAAGTACAAAGACAAAAATAGAAAAAATATTCATCTGCTTAAAAAAGTCTTTTGAAACCCGAGAAATAAACCCAAAAAACCTCGTCTGCTTTTTTTTGCAGATGTCGAGTTTCATCTTTTTTCTGTAAAATCGTCGATGTGTGAATAAATAACTATAATAAGTTTACATAAATAAGAAAACCAATCATTTGCATTGGTTTATGACATATTTTTGTTTAAATTTACTTTTTATGTGTAAAGAATACGAATTTTTGATTCGACATCTGCATCTGCGAAATTTTTTGAATGTAAATCAGTCTTAAGCTGTATTTTGTTGAGAAATTTACAACAACAAATGCACGTGACAGGAATTAGATAATTCGAACAAAAAATTGGAGGTATTTAATTCTAGCTCGAACAAATAAAGTAGGTAACTGCTTGAATGAAAATCAGATGAAATACCAACATAGAATATAAAAAACATTTCGCGGCTTATTTTGTTAAGAAAAAAATAACTCCAAAATAATTCGAATTCATTTTTTCTCAACAAAATACAGTTTTTGTGAGAATGAGTGACAAAAATAAAAAAATTATTTTTTTATTTTTATACGACTGAACACTAGGAACAATCGCTTTTGAACATTAACTAACAACACTCGCTACTACAATCAAAAAATGTCGATTTGTGTCGACGACTACATATGCAGTGAACACCACACTGTTTTCTCAAAAAGCGTCAAAAACTGTCGGCATGTTTCAAAAATTGCAGTGAAATCCTGATATAACAAACACCCAAGGGAAAACAGAAAAGTTTTTTATAAACAGAGGTTTCGTTTATAACAAACGCAGTTTATTAATGCCCCAATTCCATAGTGAATAATTGACTGAGCTGAAAATCCTAATAATCAAAGTTGTCAGACGGAATAACGAAATCTGTTTGGTGACTTTGGATGACCTTGAAATGACCTTAAGTTTGTAGATACGGACAATAAAGTTGTTATTGCAAACCACTAATGGTTTGCGTACTTTAAAGGCAGAGCTACTGCAATAATTAAATAAAGGAGTTGTGGAGTTTATTGGGACTATCGACAGGGCCTCAAAAGTGCGTCAACCTATTTAAAAACATCTTTTCCGCCTATATCATTAAAACTAAGGTTATCCAAGGTCACCAAACAAATGTCCTTCTTCCATCTGACGATTTTGATTATTGGTATTTTAACTGTATCTCTAACAATTTACGAGAAAACCAGGTGCAGTTCTTAACAGACCCACTCTGTATAAGGAAAAGCTGTTTTTAATATTCGTAAATAAACCACGGGTAACGTAAGAGTAAGTTTCAATTCAACCATTAAAATAGACATATAATTGTCGAAACTTACATTGATGTTAAGAGATTGCTACATATTGGCCGGTCTTCGCTTAAATATTTTCCTCTTGACGGAAAAAAAATCTACTTAGCCTTTTTCTTCCTCGTGATAATTTTTAGTCCGTTTTACAAAATTTTTACACTAAAAAGGTTTTGAGCAAGCGCATTGAAATTTTGTCAGAACAGGAAAAGATCAGAATATTCTTTTGTTGAATTCGCTTCACCCAAAAACATCAAAAAACATTTGATGTACATCGAAAACCATACTCGATGCGTCTAAAAACATCAATGCTTTTTTCATGTACATTTTTTCATAAATTTACTAACACCAACAAATTAGAAACGTCAATTTTTAGTAGTTAAAGTTGTCAATATATAGAGTTTTCGTGTCTCGATTTTTAATCATTTTAATTGTTGTGTTTAATTATTTTAATTGAATTAAATAAAGTTGTCAATATATAGTTTCTTGCGCCTCGATTTGAATCAGTTTATTTGTTGAGTAAAGCACTCGACTAAATACTACAAAAATCGATTCGAAATTTTTTAAACGTCAACTGTTTTATATTACCAGAACAGACACAAAACTGCATCAATTTTATCAATCAAATGTACATAAAACCAGTACATTTCACACCACAAAATTTACATTGGTTTGAAAAAACGAAAAGAATTCGACATATGAAAACGTGATAATTTTAACACAAATCACTTGTCGAATTCTTTGGAAAAAAATAAATCAATAAATTGCTTTTATTTTGATCTTTTTTGACATTTTGACATTACATATTCGTTCGAAGGAAATAAATTGATTTATTTTTTGATCCGGATCATTTGTCACAAATCCGGATTTTTTGGTAAAATTTCAGAAATACGTAGACATGTAAACGTCAAAATTAGGTAAACAAAAATAAGCCGCTATTTTCATAAATCATTTATGGGCTAGCATTGGTTTTAGCTGTCTCAGTCAAAGTAGTGCCATTTATTTCTTGGTGTGGAAATATTAATAACTAAAAATCGCTGTTTGTTTAATTAAAAAAACATTAAATCTTCCTTTTCGAAATTTGCAAACATAATACAGTCATACCTCGCCTAACGTTGTTAATTGGTTCCGAGAAATCGCGACGTTAGGCGAAACAACGTTATAAGGGGCAAAGGAATTTTAATTTTAACTTTAAGTTTTGGACTTTTGGTTTTCAGAAACACAACCTGAGCATTTGGCGATATCTCATTAAATGTTGTATGTATACTGTTATAATGTATATTTGTGAGTGTTAGATATATGTATTTTGTATGTATGGGGACGTATGTTTTTGTTTTTTATGTTTTTTTCTCATTATTTTTTGCTTTGCTTATTTTTTATTTTTTTCATTTATGAAAAAATAAAAACGACGTTACAACGAAACACAGCGACGATAGAGCGAGGTTTGTTCGCATTTTACTAACGACGTTACAGCGAAACGACGTTATGAGGGGGGACGTTGTACGGGGTATAACTGTACACAATTTAATAAACATTAGTAAATTTTATTGTATATCTATTTTAATTTAAAAACAAATTAAATCTTCCTTTTCCAAAATTTGCCACCGTCGCCTGTCAAGTGAGACAGCTAAAACCAATCCGTGCCCATTTATGGTTATATTTTGATGCGAATAGTTGCGTTTTAATCTAAATTAACATTTTTTATCTTTTTGTAAAGATTTCACAATACATTATGCAAAATGCTGTAAAATGAGTAAACATAACCTAGCTTATAATTAATATTATTTCGTATAATCACAAAACACCAACAGTTTTCACTTACTTAAAAATAAAAAAACCAAAATTTTATTTTTGAATTTATTTATTTTTATTTATTTAAAATTACAACTAGTTTCGATCTTGTAAAGATCATCTACAGGTAATTTTTTGCAATGGCCAATTGCAAAAAATTACCTGTAGATGATCTTTACAAGATCGAAACTAGTTGTAATTTTAAATAAATAAAAATAAATAAATTCAAAAATAAAATTTTGGTTTTTTTATTTTTAAGTAAGTGAAAACTGTTGGTGTTTTGTGATTATACGAAATAATATTAATTATAAAAAGATCATTTACGTCACTCCGCTTCAAAAAAAAAATTTTTTTTTAAAAAATGTTTAATAATAACCTAGCTTTTTTATTTGTTATTTCTTTCACCAATACAACTACAAATAAATCAATTTAATTTTTTTTTTCATATTTTTTGGCAAATAAAAAAATCGATTTTTTTTTTTGGAAATCGAAAGAAATTAACAACTGAAACATCAAAAAGTTTAAAACAATTTACCCGACTGTTGGTGCGCATCTGAGCCTATTGACGATTGTAAAAGTAGAGAAAGCGCCTCTCGAGGAAAAAAGTTAAAATGAGGCAACCAGCAAAATGACATTTCTCATAAATGCGACGAAAGAAATTTTGCAATCCGGTAATTAAAAATTGTTTTTATAATCCAAAATTTGAATTATTTACAATTATTATCAATCTGGTAGGTAAAAATTGTGTTTACAGTTCAAAATTGGAATTGTTTACAACAATTTCGAACGTCAAATTAGCAGCTACCTCAGTTTAAAAATTTTCCACTAGGTGGAATCTGGGATGCTCCAATCGTAAATTGACGATTGTAAAAGTAGAAAAAGCGCCTCTCGAGGAAAAAAGTTCAAATGAGGCAACTGCCAAAATGACATTTCTCATAAATGCGACGAAAGGAAATTTTGCAATCCGGTAGTTAAAAATTGTTTTTATAATCCAAAATTGGAATTATTTACAATTATTAGCAATCTGGTAAGTAAAAATTGTGTTTACAGTTCAAAATTGGAATTCTTTACAACAATTTCGAACGTCAAATTAGCAGCTACCTCAGTTTAAAAATTTTCCACTAGGTGGAATCTGTGATGCTCCAATCGTCAATTGGCGATTGGAAAACTGCAAAATGCGATACCTCTCGGAAATAATGTAAACCCTACGCTCTGCATGAAATGACATTTCTCTCCATATTGACGATTGTAAAAGTAGAGAAAGCGCCTCTCGAGGAAAAAAGTTAAAATGAGGCAACAGCCAAAATGACATTTCTCATAAATGCGACGAAAGAAATTTTTGCAATCCGGTAATTAAAAATGGTTTTTATAATCCAAAATTGGAATTATTTACAATTATTATCAATCTGGTAGGTAAAAATTGTGTTTACAGTACAAAATTGGAATTGTTTACAACTATTTCGAACGTCAAATTAGCAGCTACCTCAGTTTAAAAATTTTCCTCTAGGTGGAATCGGTGATGCTCCAATCGTCAATAAAACATATGGAGAGTGAAACTATCGGAATTAAATTGAACCCTACGCTCTGCATGCAAAATTATGACAGTCCAATCGTCATATGTCAAAATTCGAACTGTCAACATTTTAACAATCCCGCATGGAATTGTTTTGATTTCCTTATAATAAAAAATGGAAAATAAAATTGAAAACGATTTTAAATCACCTGTACAAAAATTGGTAAATCCATTTCTTAATGCTACCAACGGTATTAAACCACCGTATGGATTCACACCAAGTGGAATGTTGCGGCCAAAAGAACTTCAGCCACCACCAATGTATGGGCCTCATGGTTCAACTATTCCACCAAAATTCCTTCCAAACTATGTAAAAGATTTTAAACCACAAAATAATTGGAATCATAATCGAAAAAATAATAACCAAAAATTCAGTAATCGGATTGAGGACATTAAGAAATTTTATTGTGAGACTTGTGATCGAGATTTCCAATCGCGATATAAATTAGAGGAACATAAAAAGGATCATGTACGTTGCACCATTTCGGGGTGCATGTTTAAGGGGCATCCACAAAGTTTGGAGCGGCATATTGAGGAACAGCATGTAAGCGGATTGTTTGATAAGATTAAAAATCTTAATACACCAGAGGAGATTGAGAAGTGGCGCGCCGAAAGGAAAAATCGGTACCCATCGCGGCGAAATGTAGAGTTAAGACAAAGAGCACAGGAGGAAAGGTTCAAACGAGGTGAGAAATTGTCAAAAAATAAATCAAGGTTTGCAAAAAAGGGAGAACGAGAAAGAAATATTAAAGGGAATAAAAATCAAAGGAATCAAGGTCCTAGAAATCGTAATAACCGGCGAAATCAATTAAACTCTAAACCAGTGGAAACCCAAGTGGAAGTAGTCAACCAAAGTGATGAAGAAGATGACTCTTTCAATGGTAATTTGAAGAGGTTTACCGGTACTTCGCAACTAACTGATTATCGAACACATAAAGTAACTCCTTGCAACGACAATCCTCTCTCGGCACTCTTAGGAATGTATGGTTCCTCCGATGAAGAAGGTGAGATCACCGATGAAGAAGAACCAATACCATCGCCTCCAGCTCAAATCGAAGGCGAATCAGAAGGTGAACTGAGTTCAGGTGAAGAGCCTGAAGAAATTAAAACCGAGAAGCCAACTGAAGACTTGCAGCAGCTTACTGTTGATACAACAAAACCAGCTCTTAATTCGAACGTTAGAAAACGAAAACGGAAAAATTCCAATGTACAAAAGTTATTTCCACCAAAAAAAACAAAATCTCTTCTCGATAATCCGAGACTCAAGTGCTCCAACCAAAATACGATGTTAGCCAAACTGCTCGAACCAGAAATAAGACATGAGCGAAATATTCTGCTGCAGTGTGTGCGTTATGTAGTAGAGAATAAATTTTTTGGGGTAGGAAGCGAAAATAAAATGTAATTTTTAAGAATTTGTAAAAAATGTATTAGTTTAAATGATGCCATGAACAGATCCCGGTGCTTGTGGATTTCCGTTTGGACGATTAAGTTGCTGTTGTCTAGATGCAATTTGTATATATTTGGTTTTCAGATCCTCTAGTTCCCGAACTTTAGATCGAGCATGATGTATACGATGCCATGCCATTTGTAGGACTTTGGCCGCCGCATATCCAGACCCCTCGTGTGGCTGTCCCGTGGATACTTGAGTTAGATAGTTTATTTGTTCCGAAAGTTTTGATTCGACTGTGCTAAGAGATTTTATAAATTGTTGTGTATGATTTTCGGCGGCCTTTTGGCTAGATTTCTCCTTACTGAGCTCGAGAAGAGCTTGGCCTATAAAACAAATGTATCTTGATAATCGGTTTAATATAACAAAAAAAAATTGCTAACTAACCTGCACTATGAAGACACAGGATAATTTCTTTCTCAATTGAATCGAGCACCTGAATCTTATCAATCGGCGTGTGTGTCATTTTCTTTCGAGTTAATACGCACGTAAATATTTCAACTGGAACGAAAACCCAAACAATTTTGACAATTGGACGGCCACTAGAAAATGACAACTAATTTTGGTATTGCCAAATACAGATTTATTTCCAAGAAATTTCCTCGAATTATTACCAACATAATGGCAAGAAAATTTTTCTATTTTTGTAACCTCTCTTCATCAAAACAATTTTATTTTTCGATTTCAGTCTCATACTCAATCCCTTAAGAATTAAATGTGAAAAAATCGTGAAGTAAAAAATATTTCTCGAACAAAAAGTATAAAAAGAATCATTTAAGAAAAAAGTTTAAGTTTTTATTTATTTTTAGTGTCGTGTGTGCCTTTATTATTTATAATTATTACACAAAATATATGATATACATATGTATAATAATATAAAGTTTATAAAAATGTCTATGCTAGTGTTAAAATATTACGAGTGAATCTTATTTTTTGGTTATTCTCTCATTTTCTTTTGTTTTTTTCGTCTTTTGTAATTGTCAAAATATCTTTGTAAACGAAAGAAAGAGAGAAGGAAACACAAAAAAACCTAAGTTATTATTTTGAATACGAAATAATTAATAAAAAAGGATAAATTTTAACCCAATTCTATACAGAAGAAATTTTCTTTACGGTAAGATTTTATTTTTATATTTGTTTATTTAAGAATAAATTTAATTTCGATGATTTCTTAAGTTTTTTTTGTGAAGCAAAAAATATTTTTTGTTTCGTGATGCTACTTAAAAAAACAAAAAAATGTCAGTACTTTTTTTGTGCAGACGAAGAGCTAAATTTGATGGATGGAGGTATTTTTTTTGTGTCCATGCTAAACGGGTATAGGGGTGCATTCAGAAGTACCTGTTGAATTACTTCTTGCGTAGGGCTGGCCTCCATTGTTTACAAGAAATTATTTTGTTTTGGAAAAAAAAGGTTTGAGGTATAATGTGTAAATTCGTCGTAAAAGTAACTACACACTTAAATGGGTATCCATCCCTTTATATTCCATGAGCTGGGTTTAATTGGATCACAGGTATTAGTGTTTACTCTTCCGGGGTCTCTGCAATATTTTTCGTTCAATAAATGGTTTACGAGGTTGCTTTCCCATCTTACATTTTTGGGTTGTAATAACATCCATGCTTCGTTACTAGTTGTCTGCTAACTCATGTACGTTACGCATGTTTAGGTGTCGAAACCTTCGATGCCGGCACAAAACATTTTAGAATACAGAAAGAGTTGCAATAATGGTTTATAATACTAATTAATGATTTAACTTCAAGTGACTCTTGAGGTGAATCATCAATTAGTATTGCGTGTCAATTCCAATAGTAGGTAACTTGATCATTAGCAAAACCATATACTGATAACAAGTTTAATTCGCTTGACTCATGTTTTACAGGAATAACTTATACCTGAATCCAACCTTTTTTTACAGCTTACAAAGGCGTTCGACGATGTTGAGCCTTCTTCACAACCTAATATCTCAGTCGCAGCACTATTTTTTCGTTTAATCTCTTCAACAAGTAATCTGGATTTACTACTTTAATTAATTTTAAATGTTCATTTTCAATTGTATCCAACGTAATGACCAAATTGCCAAACGACCAGTTTCGTTGAACTTCATCGAAAATAACTTTCTTTAAAGTTAAGCTAATTCACAACTCATTTTCTTAAACATGAAATATAACACAAAAGTGTCAGGTGGGCAGGAACGACGAAGTAGTTCGACAGTTTTGACTATGAGCTGCTGTATTAAGATTACTTTGATCTCGAAATATATATGGTTTAAGTATATCACGTCAATTATCACGAATATAAACGTATTGATGATTATATAAATGTATTGATGTACAAAACGGTTCCATTCGATTAATTAAATTTTGTTTATTTAAATCAATGAAGCATAAATGTTGACCTAATTATTCGTAAAATTTTTAATATAAATTAACGTCCAATAAAGATCATTTTCGTTGTTTGCTTAAAAATGAATTCAACTTAAAAATAGCATTCGCAAAATTTGAATAAACCTGCACCGCTCAATGCTCCATGGAAACCTTATTACTTAAGTGTAGAGTTTTTTTTCAGTTTTTCGAAGATAGTAGGATATCTTTTTAGGAAATGTCTATTCAGAAAAGAGTAATCTAAGACTACGGTTATGGAGGTAACAGTTTAAATAGTAGTGTGCCAAAAACAATTTTTGCAATATACTAATTCCCGTTTACACAAAAAAAGCGCCAATCGCCAGTTAGGTAATATTTCCTCATTCTTCTTTTATGAAAGTAAGGTTTGTTTCATTTTTCAAAATAGACATTACAGCCAACGAGTAAATTTAACAGCCCAATTTTGTTTAAATAAATATTTAATTGAAGGAAAAAAAATAGTTTTAAGAAGCAAACCGCAATTTCTTAAAAGAAGGAAGAGACGAAATATTAATTAATAGCTGTTTAGCTCTTGTTTTGAATAGAGAATTTAATGAAAGTGACTAAAAAATTGATATTAAGTACAAAACTCAATTGTTGATAGATTGTTGAGGCTAACAGTAGCTAAAATTCTATTGGGTATGTGAGAGGGGAGGCTTTGCTTCATCGCTTAGCGTTCTTTTTAAATTCTAATTGAGGGAAAAGTCTAACTAGTTTTCGCGGATATGACGGCTTATGCCTCAAACAAACGTGATCTATATAAGAGATTTGTTGCCATTTAAATAAGTTAATTTGAGATATGGCGGCATTTGCAGTCAATTTTATGAATTACATTAGAAACTTTATCTTATGTCTCATTAAAACGGTGTTTGATTTTAATTTTCACCCAGCAGATCCAACAATAATTTTTTTATCGGCGAAAGTGTTAACAAACGTTGTCACACTCATATTTTTATAAGTAGCGATTAGCGATTAAATCACAATTAAGTAGCATCTACGTGACTGAGGTTCTATATCTTGAGATATTGAATGTACCGCAAGACATTTACAGTTTTTGACCTGTTTTCTAAAGCTTTTATAATAAAAAACAATACAGAAATATTAAAATTCGATTAGAAGTAATTATTATAGGCAGCAATTATCACTTTAGGCGATCGCCTACATTTCCGCTTCTAAATTATCAACAAAATTTAGAATCGGTTTATAAGTGAGTACCTGACTCTCACCCAGTACTTTGTGCTCAAACAGCTAGAAAGTGTGAAACGGGCGGCAATTTCCAAATTCGATACATGTTACAAGCGTTGTTGAAGCGTTTCAATAACGAATGTTGCGTTTTCTTAAATCCGATGGTGTTTTCTTGATATCTGGCAAATACATATCGCTGCTCTGTTAAACAGTTTAAAACAGGCGAGCCCTTTAAAATGTCACCTTTTATTAGAAAATTTACTGAAGCCATAGGGATTTCTTTTGGCTTCTATAATTTGTTTAGTAAATTTTATTTTGTGTTTTATTTTATTTACTTACTTAAGTATTTGAAAAATACAATTTAGGCCATGAATAGGCTAGTTCCAGAAAAATCAAGTCAATATGGTTCCCAAGAACAAATAAAATCAAACAAATCTTTCCTTTAGACTCTATTAAGTATTGAACTAAACAAATTATTATAGAAAATTTTCTCATGTCCGACAAATCAAACAAATCATACTATTGTTTTTATCAACCGATTGCAATTGAATACCAAAGTGTAGTTTGAATATTTAGTTAAGCTATCTATCTCAAAAAAACATAGCTTAAAAAACTATAAGAAAATCTCGGTACAAGCAGATAAATTGTTCCACTTGATCTTGCAACAAGATTAAGTACAGACAGAGATGAAGTGATCCCAAAAAAAGGAACCATAACTAAATCACTTCGAAAATTTTCTGGCAGACAATTTTTAAATCCTTTTATCCCCCATATCAGCTTTCTGGGCAATTCTTTGCCAGAAGCTTTATGCCAATCTCGATTATTTTAGTTCCTAGTATCTGGAGTTTCAAGAAAAATATTAAACAGTTTTATCTAGAGTTTCTTGCCCTCATAAATGCATTGATCTTTTCGAAAGGTTTGAAAAACCAACTGAAATTTTGACTATGACATCACATTTCATGACAACGTGGAGAACTATCCTATATGACAAGATGTTTGGAGTATGATGTGTGGGTTTTTTTGAGCGGGAATCTACATAAGCATCTATTTGTGGGCCTTGAACACCACTCCAGCAAAACTTAGTTGTTAATAATCCTATTAAGTACATTTAAGTACAGCTAGTATTAAAAACCGGTTTTATGGCTAAAATACGATTAAAGAATTTAGTCAAACATTGTTTAAAACTTTTAAACTCTGAATCTGACTGGACTACAATGTAAGGTAGGTAAGAAGGAACTATCTAAATAACGACAACGAACAAAAAGAAGTGTATCTTTAGCCTTATCAGCTAAAAATATCCCGAATGAGTATTATTGAATGTCCATTTAAAAAAAAAATTCTAACACTTCTTTCGACTGTATGAATAAACACTTCATTGATTTATTGGCATCGTAAACCGTAACAAAAATACATGCATTGTACGAGTAATTGAAAAGTTTAGTTTGCTATTTAGTTAACTCTTTACAAAGAAATATAAAATCCTGGTAGTTGTCCCTCCCATCTTAAATTGCACGATACCTACTTTTACTGACAGAGCAAGATATCTGGGCGTTATGGACAGTAAGCTTAGTTGGAGGACCATCATTTTGTAGAGAGTAAACAAAGCTACTACAGCTATGTACTCCTGCAGGAACGCCATTGGTAAGAGATGGGGTCTGAAACCGGAGCTGTATACTGGCTCTACACCGCCGTAGTGAGATCTGTATACTCATGTATCCGTGAGTCTGTGGTGGCCAGCTCTGGACAAGGTAACGGTATAAGGGTTTATACAAATAAAACGGAGAAGGTGCAAAGAACGGCCTGTATGCTTGTAAGCGGGGCATTGAGGTCGACATCGACACGTGCCTTAGAGGTTATGTTGCATCTTCTTCCGGTCGACATTTTTGGCAAACAGATGGCGGCAAATACGGCTGTGCGACTTCCAGCCGCCTCTCAGTGGAAGTATTTTAATACAAGACATTCGACTATTATTAGATCGTTACAGTATGAGCTGGCGAATCTTCACTACATTTTTCCTACTCAACTCTACGCTTCGAGAAGGGCTTAATCTGGGTCTCTAGTCAATCGAACGCCATGGGGAACTGCATTTGTATTCAGAAGGCACAAACAGTTGGGTAAGTTCAAGAAAGATAAATTGTCGGATCTCGAATACAGCCAAGTGCGGGACGTTTTACGCTACATAATTATCTCAAAATTGTTCTAGCAAGGGTAAAGAGGTTATATCCTGTGATATCACAATGGACTGTCATCTGTGTAAGTGTGCCTAAGCAGCCACTCCAACCTAACTAACCTATTAAGCGTATGTTTAATAAAAAAATGTGCACACAATTTTATTCAGAACAAATGTTATACATACTCCCTAACTAAATTTTAAATTTTTTAAATTAAAATTGGCATTTTCGCACTATTAATCGATTAATCGTAAACTTGTTTTCTCCTAAAATGTGTGAACTGAACCGACAAAAATTTGAAATTGTGTACTGAAAAAAGATGTACATTTATTCTTGTGGATTTTCTATTTTTTAGGGCAAAAATGAGAAATTTTTTGCAAAAGCTAACTTTATTTTGTTGAAATTAGATTTTTTTACAAATAGATGAAATAAAAATAGAAATATTTTATAAACAATTTTGAAATAATCTCGGTTAATCTTTATTCGAAATTTGGCCAACCGATTATCGTCCCATGCCCTAATCCGTGCTCAACCGTTATTTTTTGGTGTGTTCTTTATGTCAAATTATAATAGTTTTGTGCAATAATAATAATTTTTTTTGTGTAAGGTTAAAATACTAGCCATATTTTATTATGGATGATGGGGTTCCGATTTGAAAAATTCTATAAAAACTTGATATTATAAAAATATTTTATTGTACCAGAAAATATGTTCTCGTACGTACAAACGTAAAAATTGTAGCTTTTAGTAATATTGAACAATAAAACGAGTATTATTGCTAAGAAGCAAATGTTAAACTTTCAACAACCTATCATGTCTTTTATAAAATAGTATTTGGTTTACTTATACGTACATAGAAATTTTTATAAAGCAACTTTTCTATATATTAGCAAAGGCCAGTTTTTATTCGACCGTTACCTTATTTTAGAAAATTTTTCATATCTAGCTTGCAAACAATTCTAAGTTGGATACAAATTCTGAAATTTTCTGAAAATTTGTTCTACTCTGAGTTGATAAGGATGGTTAATTTTTTCCAAGACAAATAAATGATGTATCCTCTTGTTCTCTTAAAAGGTTCGTGGGAGATGCCTCAGCCTTTACAGCTAAACATTCAATAAATGGCTTACTGTAGTGATCGTTTAACTCGGTCGGTTACAACTCGTTGAAAGTAGATGTGACCAGCCATAAATAAGTACATACTGTAGTTGTGTGTGAAAAATTTAATTTTTAAAGTTTGGCTTTTCGCCAATCCCAACCCAAAATTTTCATTTGTATTTTTTTTTTTTATTTTAATTTTGTGTTAACATTGTAAAATTTTCTGTTTCAAATATTTATTATATAAAAGTATTATAAATATATAAATTTGTACATAAGTATAAATAAATTATTAAATTTAAAAGGGTTCAACAACTTTGTTGATTGATTGTTTTGTGAATCGTCCGAAGAAAAATCGTTTATCTACTTTCTTGAATTTTTCTCGATACCAAAAGGTACTAACAATTTATTTTAGTTATGTGACCAAAAATAATTTACTTTGTTTTTATTAATTTTTCGCGGTAATCGTTTGTGTTTGTGTACTTGTATATTTTTATCAACAAAATTCTAATAATATTTTTTCACGAAAATTGCGTTAATTTTTCTAAGAAAATTTTATTTTTCTTAAAGACAACGAACAAAAAATTTAATATTAAACATAAATAAAGCTGAGAGTGAGTTTCATTTATGTGGTATCACAAGAAATTTTTTAATATTTAATGGCATTAATAATAAAATGAGAGAGGCAAGTATAACATAATATGTATATGTAATACTTATACTTATTTATAGTATGTATGTGTGCAAATGTAAGAAAAAAAAAATTCTTAAGATCGAATAGTAAAATAAAAAAGTTAAAAATTTTAATGTGTGTGTTTGTGTAGCTTGTTGACAGCTGTCAAAAAAGAAACTTGAATTGTTGGTTGTTTGTTTACAGCTTCACAAATACGTAGTTTTTAAGATGTGTTTGCTAAATAATTTATAAATTTTCTTAATGACGTAGTTTAAATTCTGTTATTAATTAATATTAAAAAAATGTTTGTGATTATTTAAGATTAAAGCGAATTACGATGTATCTAATGGTGAATAAGGTGTTGTTTCGAAGTAAATATACAAGTTATACACGATGTACAAGTAATTATTTTTAATTAAATTTAATTGAAATTAATTTGGTGTGGCTTTTGTATTAAACAAATATTGTGTGACTTACAGACCTGTCTCAAAAATCAGGAAACTTTTACTGTAGAGTTGTGTCCTACTTTTTATCTTTGTGTTGTGCTTTAATATTATAAATATTGTGGATATATGTGATTCATCATCAAACCAAACGATTACGTTTTGTATGCATGAATCATCATCGGCATTCTTAATAAAATATATTCTGTCGTATATGCTTTTATTAAATTCGTTTAGTTCATTAACGTCTTATCAGTTATGTTTATATAAGTATTTGTCAGTTATGTTTATATAAGAATTTATTAAAATATTTTTACTTGTATAAGATAATAAATAATTTTGTACTTAGTGTAATATTACGGATAGTCGGATAAAATAATCGAATTTTAGTTTTAGCCAATTTTTTAGATTTGGAAACTTTAAGAGTTTAAGAAATTTAAATAATAAAATAGATAGTCCGTGCAAAAACATTGAATAATTAATAAGTTTATGATGTGAATGGTTTCAATTTCCATTCTGTATTTATGATCATTTAGATTTCTTGTTGAGTTTTTAAGAATTAATTTAGCTAAGTACTTAAATGATACTTAAATTACTGAAACTAACGACCTTGTTTCACCAAATAGAAACAGTTATTTCTGCCGCAACCTATTTTAAATAATATTTTGTAATTTCACTTTCGCGAAGCAAAAGGCAACTCAGTCTTCACGTTTTCTTAAACCTTTACAATTTATTTAATTGTTATAGAATGATTTACGACTAATAAATATCTCGAATCCATATATGTATAGCGCAATAATAAAATATAATTATTTTCAAAGAAATCAATCGCGATATGTATACTTGTATTTGTATCCATTGCTCATGCCCACTTCTATAAAAAAAAAAAATACGTTTTTATCGCAGGTGGATCGATTATTGGACGGAATTCATTCATAAAAATTATTATGTATTACCAATAATTGATATACAGCTGCTGATTTCTACTGCACAGGGTGACGAACAATTGGCTTCTCATTCTGCTATGAATTTTGTGTAAAATAATAATACAAATTTTTTATATATAATATATTATGTATAGAAGGAATTAAAAAATTATTTCAAAACATATAACAAAATAAAATCATCAGAGAAAAAATTGCAAATCTACGTGATAATTTATAAAACAGACACCAAAGAAAATAACACAAAGATATGAAGCATGAAAAATCGCTACTTACCACCAATCAATAATCAATTTTGCAACACTTCTTGTTCCTTAATATAAAATTTATTACTTCTGAAACGCTTAGAACACTAGCAGAAGGCAATCGAAATATTTTACAGATGAAACATTGCATAACTATGTCTGTATATCGCTATATTTTCTCTAGTTTCAGAATTATTATGTCGTTTTCATTCGGTTATAAATTTTATATGAATCATATCAAATCAACAACGTTACATAGAAAATTTAATAAACACAATAATATTGTGTCTAAATATTGATTTTTATCTCGTATTCACTTGTAGTATGTGAAATAGGAGAAACAGCAAAACAACAATAAAAAACGTCAAGAAAATTTTCATAAAAATACAATTTCATTTTTATGTCAATAAAAAATTCTAACAAAAATACACAAAAAATTTAAACAAAATAAAATTATTGTTTTATAGCAGTTACATTTTAATGTTTTGTTAAATTAACTGGGTTAGAGAGAAAAGTAGGAAAACAAACTGAGTATTCCCTATACTTCTGGTTTCGGTTAGCCTTAACGCTTACTTGTTTTGAATAATTCAAATTAAACAAAATATTTATTTTGAGAAGATTTATTCCACAACTGTTTTTTCCACTCTATCAGGAGAGCATTTGAAGGTTATCATACATTTTTTTAAATCACTAACATGAATGGTCTCAGTATTGTTAAATTTTACCTAACGTCTAAACTTTCCAAGGTAAGTTAAATTGAAACAATGATATGGGTTTTCCAAAAGTAAAATCTGAACTTAAGTTCATGTTTTGTAAAACGAATACATCCAATAAGGTGCAATGCACAGAGTCACAATTTCAAATAAATGAAGCACACTATTTATTGCAATTCAAAAATTATTTTCAACGAAATCTAAGAAAATTGTTTCGCGGATTTCATGTACTAAATAAATTGTACACTATTTTACAATTAATCAACTAATAATGTAAAATATGTACCACCGCTTTGAACGTTCAACATATGGTTATTGCCGCAGTTGCCTTTTAAATTTATAATTAACGCAGTAATTAAAATTTTAACATATTTAAAAGTCATGATGTTAAAAAATAAACATTATAATGAAAATGACATGTGTATGACATTAAAAAATCAAATTTATTCTTGAAGGTTACAATTCATGATTCGACGAAAAAATCATAATGTGAAAATGCGAGAACCACATTTAACTAATATATGCTAGCTCTCTTTATTTTGTCAATTCTATGAATTTCATTTAAACAATGTCAAATTAAAAGGCTTTATCAGTCACAAATTATTAAAAAGGTCTACTATGTAAATATGAATAATTATTTTTCATAAATAAATAAGAATATTTCAAAGCGCATTTTAATTATAGGCCTAAAATGAAATGGTCAGCATATAAATTTGGAATGGGCACGTTATCATTTATATTTCATAAACGAAATGTGTGTTTTATGTTGGGTACTGATATTTAGGTGAAAAAATGCGGAATTATGGTTTTGTTGTTTTATGTATCCATCCCAAATATTTGATGAGCCAAAAATTAAAGAGCACGCACAACACAATATAAAAGTACAACGTACAAAAACTAAAAGTTAAATTTGCTAAACTTTTAACGTAATGTGATTTTATTTTATTAAAAGCAAACATTGCCCAATTTTTCAACTTTGAAAGTGTCATGTTTGCTTATAACAAACAGTATTATATTCTCTAGAGGAAATTCGTTTAATTTTCTATTCATAGCACAAATAATATTACAGGTTTATGTACATAATACATACTTTGTATTAAAAATTTGAATTTCATAAGTGTGTACACGTAAAGATTGAAGTAGAATGAAGATACCCAATAATGTATGTGGGTAATAAGGAGGAATCAGTGAGATGTTGTATCGAATTAAAAGTTTTAGAATAAAAAAGCTTACAATGTATGAAAATACTTAATAATGTGTTTTTTGTGAAGAATTGTGACAAAGACCAGAGTTTGATATGTGAAGCCTGTTTATTGGGTAGAAAAGTTCGTGACTACTTATCTTGATAGTTTTGAATAAATCTTAAGCAACATACTTTAAAATTTAAAACTTACCTTAAAGTGTTCTCTTTTATTAGATATTTTTCTAAATTTGCATAACAAAATGATAATATAAACAAAACTATTTTTTTTCAAAAATAGTTCTTTATTGACACATTGTATTCGACAATAAAGTTATTTTTTTTAAATTTTATCTTTGGAATCTATCGGAATTTGGTTAGAATAATCAATATTTTAGATATTCTGAAATAAAAACATAGAAATTGTATGCAAATTTTATTTTGTAGCTACAGAATAAATATACCAAAAAGAATCTATACTTACTGGTTTTGTTGCATACACACATGTACAAATAATGGTTGGTGGTTTTTGTTGTTTGTGTGTATATATAATTTAATTTGCATATTAAATTGACATAATCCTATTTCAATTCAAACAATTTTTATTTAGATGGGATTTTTATAATGAAATGTGAGGTGAACATTTTTGGGGGTTATGAACAAGATTAAGACCTTGTTTCTAATAGTGCGGATAATTTATTTTTTATTAATGTGTATGGAATATTTCATTTAATTTTTTTGTTCTGAAAATCCACTTATTTGCATATATTAAATTCCATAAATACGGTTGAAATCTAAAATATAAAAATAGTGTACATAAAAAATTTTAAAATATTTTTAAATTAAGAAATTAAACTTCAAGATTATTGAAACTTTAATAATTTGGCAAATTTCCAATAATTACCAAGTATTGCTACATTCCAGAACTCTAAATTTAAAACCCACGTAATTTTCAGAGGATTTGTATATTTTTTATTCAGAACACACAATATTTTCTTTAACGATTCAACCATACTTATGAGCATTTTCTAGAATTAAGATTAAAATAAACTTTGCGTAGTTGAAATGTTAAATTGAGGAGTTGAAATATCTTTACATTCATAGAATGTTTGATCTGTAATTATTATTTTTATACTTTTTGGGTTTTCAAGAGTTTAATACTGTGGCACAAGGCAAAATCGCCTAAGTCGACTTAAGACAAAAATTATTTTCAATATTCAACGTTTTCTATCTCTTCTCTAACTTCACTAAATTTGACCTAAGTGGTAGTACCTTGTGGCCAAAGGCTGTGATCGCAAGCAATAATAGCTTTAGTCGGCATAAGTGAAACCTGAATTTAATATTCAACTTTTTCTACCTCTCTGGAAAGATTATCGAATTTGACAAGCGATTTTGCCTTGTAACCATAAAATACTATACCGATACATCGTGGGCTTCGAAATTTTAGTTCCCTAACGAAAGCGTTAAACCCACTGGAAAACGAAAAGAAAAACTGCACTTCGTTATTTCGCAATAATCTCCAAATTTTTCCATCATTTTATCTAGAACCTTTTGGAACTTTATTGTGTATTACCATTTTCAGAAGAAATTGTTTATTCTGACCGATAAAATTAAAATTCAATTTGCTGAGAAATGTTTTATTTTTTGTAACCTCTTTCCCAATAACACAATTGGTCACGACAATATAAATCTTTGACTCTCTTGCCGCCAAATCACAGACTCACAAATAATGTTAGATTATTTAGAACTAGCACGAGTTGAACAGCAATCAAAGTTGCATTCGCCATTGTTCATCTTTGACTTTTAACAATTAGATCAAGTTATATATTATATCTAGTTTACCGTTAAAAATCCTTAAGAATTTAAATTACTCCATCCAGAAAGCATCCACAATGTTCAAAATTTATTTTCTGAAAATTTGTGCCATTTGTTTTGTTCAGATCACAATAATTATGGGAGCAACGTGACAATTAGCCAATACAATTCTTTAGTCAGTGCTAATAAAACACAAACAATACAAAATCAGAATTAACGTTAATTATCTTTTTTCACCGAATCCCACCACTTTGTCCAATAGTATTTCATTTTCTATATCTCCCAGCATTTATCCTAAACTTGATCCACCCTAATGGAGTGATATTATTTTAAAGGCACAGTAATTTGCTTTTAAAATTTATATACGACCTTTAATACCAAGAGAATGTATTACTCAGAAATTATACCTTTAAATTCGGTTTTATTAAAGCAATCCACAAATAGTATGTCGATCAACAGTCGTTGAAATTTCAATCATTAAAATATCATAAAATGTCAATAACACGTCACAGAAATGTTAGTGTCTGAAATGCCACTGTCACAGAAATGGCAATGCCTTGCTATATTTAAAAGCTTACTAGACATATTTTTCATATCAACAAATTTAAATTTGACATTTTTGTTAAAATGACCCTCACGGAATGCTTCAATCGACTTCAAATTTTGTGAACAGGTAGATGATGGATTGTTAAATTTATCATCAACATAACAAAAAAATCGTCGGTCTCTTTTTTAAGAAAATCAGTTTGACAGTTTTCCCTTCCACTGCGCAACTACCCTCTACTCTAGACTTGAATGGACCTTAAAGTTAATACAAACTGCTTATTACTAAAATTTATCTTTGTGAATGGGAGGCAAAACAAAAATAATAAAAATGTATGGCTGGAAGGGCGGACTCGACATTTTTCTAATCGATGCTTTTGGGGTCCTGGTAACCTAATTCGACGAGAAATGTGAAAATGTGGAACAACATGTTTTTCGCGATTACATACTTACCCAATATAACTTCGTTATAGTTAGTGGCAAAAGTAAAAACATGGTCCTAAATGTTCGGAATCATAATACGCATTATCCAAACATTATGTAGTTCCTAAACTAACATTACCCAATATTTAAGAGCTTTCAATTTTTAAGTTGATGTAAACACGTATCTTTTTTGCACGGCATTTAACACTAGACAGACTGTGGTTTAATAAATCCGATTTAGCTAAACTAGTTTAAGTTTCTATGCAAAAACAAAGGGATTAGCTAAATCGAGGTTGACACACTGCGGCTAATCTCGAAAAATTCACTAAATTGGTTTTATTAAATCGCAGTGTGTCTAGGGTATAAAGGGACAAATTTAAGGCCGGAACGGTTTTCACCTTTCCCAAAAAATATATTTTTGGTTATTGTTCGTTTTGATTCTCATGTGTTTAAATTTTTTACAAAATATTTTTTTTTTCAGTGGTGGCCTTCGCTGATACTTTTTAAGTATCATCATATCTCAAAAAAAAAAATACCTAAATTTCGTACAAACTACCCTAAAGGCCGGTACACTTTGAGAACGAGCGACGAGAACGGATTTCGATTTTTCAACGAATTATGTAAGAAAATTGTTATAATAGTGAAAATCGTAAGTTTTTAATTAACGATACATAAAATATCGTGCATTTACTAAAAATGAAAAGTAAAATTTTAACTAATTAATACAAAATTTTAATTTATCGTCTTAAATTCAAGATTATCGACGATAAATTAAAATTTTGTATTAAAACTGTTAAAATTTTACTTTTCATTTTCAGTAAATGCACAATGTTTTAGGTATCGTTAATTAGAAAGATATGGTTTTCACTATTTTACCAATTCTCTTACCAAATTTGTTGAAAAATGAAAATTCGTTCTCGTCGCTCGTTCTCAATGGGTATCGGCCTTTAGAGTTTCATCATGAATTTTCTATTTGAAGAGGTTAAGATAGTATAAGCAAGAGAGAGATTATCATCACACCGCATCATGTACATACATATTTTCTCTTATCAACTCGAAAAGCTCATTTAATTTCACCTCACATATACAAACATTTTGTAATTTGTGTTTTTTCTATTAATTTTTTTATTATTTTATTACCAATACGTTTCATGAAATTTCATTTATGTACTATAAGCATACCTCTTTTCTTTGTTATGTATTGTGAGACAGGAAAATTATTTTTTCTATTTAGCTGAAAATTACACAAAGGTACAAGGAGTAAGTCTAAGTATTGTGTTATTTCACTTGTCTTGTTACTACATATGTACATACATACTTATGTTAAGTAAAAAATGAACCATACACATATGTATGTGGAACATGAGTATTTCTAGTTCCATATGATTACCGTGATGATAGTAAGGTAATATGATATTATAATAAGAACAGAAATGTGAAGTTGGGGAAAATTTGATATCTTGATATTCGAACGCTAAACTGTAACACTGAAACGAGAATTGAAAATATTTTTTTAGAGTTTTGTGATTATTTTTGTTATTATGGAAAAACGACATGAAAATATTATATTAAAATTTATCGGTCGGGTGTGAAAAATGTTAAGGTATTAAAGATGGAAATTATTGTAATTGATTTTTTTTTTCATATTGCTAGTTTTTTAGTGGTTGACAGTCTAGACATATTTGTTGAATGATGACGACAAGGTATTCCTTTTAAAGTCAATATATAAGTACATACTATATATCGTATTTAATAATTTGACTAAACGATGCATATTAGTGGGCAGTTGGTATGTTTTGTTATGTTGGCTATTGAGCCAACATAACAAAACATTGCAATTTTTTTTCCATTTTTCTAAGAAACTAGGATTGGTTGAACCCGGTTTAGATAGTTTTGTATTCTATGTGATAATATTTTAGGGTTTTTCTTTGTTGAGTCAAGAGTTGAAAGGGATAAGTTTGCCTGAGCATTGGGATTGTTTTTGTGTACAGTTTGTTAGGAATTAAGGATGTACCAGAAAATAATTATGTCGTGTTAGTTATTAAAAAATCCTCTACGAAAATTAATTTTATTTAATTTAAGAGAAGAGCAGTGAAACGCGATGATAATCAAGCAAAATTAATTTTAGCTTCATTCATTTAAGAGAAAATAAATGTTTTTGTTTTAATTTTAACAAACAAAATACGTAAAAATCGAAATTTACAAGGGTATAGTGTATGCTACATGGTACATTTAATACAAGGGTATAGTGTATGCTACATGGTACGTCGACATGGTACATTTAATTTAAAAATGCGAGCACCACGAACAACACAGAAGAAAATAATAAGTTATCTCTTTTTATTTTTTATTATATGTGTGTATTTATATATTGTTTGTTAAATGTATATCTGACAATTCTGTGTATTTATATGATATTCATCCTTCTTTGGATTACACACTCACTATAATTTATATACATAAATATTCAATGTTGATGTTAATTTTACACAACGTAATTCCTGCTGGTTAAATTTTGTTCTAAATAAATTTAACATTTTTTTTTTGTATATGTTTGTTTGATATTTCCCAAGTGGGATGAAATTTTAATAAAATTATTTTAGTTTTTCTTTTTCATTTAGTATAGAACAATATTATTAAAGTTAGTTATCGCGACTTATAAGGAGCAAAAATATCATCAGTCTGGGCTAGCAATCAAAAATAGAGTTCCCACATTATTAAAACCATCTATTGTCAGCTTTTTGCAGAAAACATTTGACATTACACGATTCAACAACTTTCAATGAACGATTAAAATTTATTTATTATTTATTTCCTTTAGTTCATACAGCTTAGGAAATGGTAGTTGAGTACTCGAAAAAATGTAAAATTATTTAATGCTAGTGATGAATCATTCAGAAATTGTTTGTTATGTTTTCATAACATGCTCCTGCGCTTACAACCAACCATTCAGTAGTTTATGGACAATGTATTTTATAGTTACATTTTTTTCTATTTCATTATGAAATTATTTTATTATTATTTTATAACCCATATGAAAAATTTTCTAAAGCGGAAATTACTATTTTTATAATTTCTATTTTCGTCGCATACATCTAACTACTATTACTACCTATATACGACGAACCAAACAAAACTAAAACATTGTAAGAATATGTTGAATTATATTATTATTAAACACATTTTGAGGATGTTGCAAGAAATACATTTAAAACAAGAAATAGAGATGCATTTTCCTATTTAATATTGATTGACAGGGTTTGTCTGTGTAGATATTTCTCATTTTCATCAATTTCTTTAATATTTAGTTTGCCGCAATGATTCCTTGAAATAATATTAATTTGACTTTAGGTTTTTGGATGACAGGAGTGATTGATTGATTTTAAATGTTGTACTCAACTTCTAACAATTCAATATAATACAGTTCTGAGTTTTGTGTTTTCTGTGCGGAACAGAAATGCTTAAAACAATTCACTAATTGTAGTTTTTATGTTGAATAACATGATCAGGGGTTTTAGTTTTAGTTATTAGCATATTCTTATGTACGTAATCATTTTCTGTCGAACAAAGATTTTTACTGTGATCAAAAAGTAGTAAAACTTCATTTAAGGGGGTGTCCTTAAATTACTCCATAACATGTCTAGAATACGGGACTATACTTATTTGTTTTTTTTTTTCGAAATTCGAACAAGTTTACCTAATGTTCCCTAAAAAAGCCTTTATTTAAATTTGTTTCTTCATTTTTTTTTGTATCGAAAACTTTAATAGCGTTTTTCTCGAAAACATCTTTTCAAAATTGGCGTACACGGTTACTAAAAATCTATTGAACACTTAACATACTTTAAAAATACATAATTATCTTCAATACGAATAGAAAATTATTTCAAAAACAAATTTTTTTTTTAATTGTTTAAGTCATTGTTATCGACAAAGTAAGTAAGCTAGAAACGCATTTTTATCGAACTGTCAAAAAAAATTAATTTGTTAAATTTTTGAATTTTTGCAGCTATTCTTATAGAAAGCGTGCGATTGAGCCATTTTTGCGGCCAGGATTCTGCACGCCGATGTGATGCTCGGAATTACGGCGCTTTACAAGATTGCTTATCATTTGTTAAAATAATTTGTTTCTTCATAAAAAAAATGTTCTCTATATTGTCTGAGAGTTGTACTAGTGTGCAAAATAAGTTTTGGATTGATTTGTATAAATAAAAAATGATTAAAATCAGTTTTTTTTGCTCTTGACCAGGACACCTCTTAAATCGCGCGAGCTTATTCAAACGAGCAGTTTTTTTTCTTAAGTTTGCAGCACGCTGACAGACATCTACGAGTATGTAAAATTTCGTATCAATATCTTTAGTTGTTAATGAGATACGCATGTTTACTGTCATCTAAAATGTTACATTTTTCATTTTTTTTAAAAGTTCAGCAAAGAAGTTGGATCAAATTTTGCTTCAAAAATGGAATTTTGGCTTCCAACACGTTAGAAATATTGGAAAAGGCTTGATAGGGTTTTTGATTGGTATACATTGTTGAAAGAAGGTTCTTTGCCGCCCTTCGACGTCTACCCATGAATACCATGTCAAGGTAGTCAAGGATTTGCTGCTCTAAACTCGTCGATTGACAATTAGAGATCTTGTTGACATCACGCAAATATTTTTGGGGTCAAAATTTTGGGCAGACAACTCTTGGTTTTTGCATTATGATAATGCGCCGTCTCATACTGCATCGGTTTTATGTAACTACGTATGCGACTTTAACAACTGTTTCGAAGATAGAAAAAAACGTTTGGCAGAAGTGTATTTTATCCGAAGGGGATGAAATAAATTTGAAAGAATAATAAGTCGTTTGTGTTTTATTTAAAAAGTCTTACATGTTATCGATCACAGTGTTATTTCTAAAATCTTCATTTGTGCTATTTTGCTCAAAAACGCAAATTAATGAATTTCGTTTTTTTCTGTTATCAGATAAAGATACTCGTATATGTTGTGATTTATTTTCATTATTTAATGATTTATTAAATTCGGATTTATTAAATTATTTAATGATTAATTAAATTCAAACGTCAACATCGTTTTCCTATAAATCTATTTTAAAAAAATCAATAATATTTAATAATCGTGGACAAAGTATCTTATTCAACTCGCCTAACGTCTCGTTTCGTAAACTTCATCCTCGTAAATAACAGCCATCATTTTATGCTCGTTGAAAATAGCTGTGTTTTTTTATTCGCTCCCGATAGCTGCTATTGAGAGCCGTCGTTTTTCTTTTCCTAAATTTAAATATGACGCGCTATTTATTGGTAAACCAGGGTTTCGAACCGAACCCGAACCCGAACCTCGAACCCGCTCCGGTTCAAAGATTTTTAGTAATTTTTTCGAACCTGAACCTGAACCCGAACCCAACATTTCGCGGGTTCGATTCAACCGGGTTCCGGGTTGACAAAAAAAATCGCATGTTATATATGTACGAGTATATTATTTATCATAATCCAACAGTTTAGAGAGCTGGACTAACTTTGAACTAAACGTATAGCAGGAGTTTACTGTTTATGAATCATTTTCACGGGTCCACAAGGAGAAAAATATTATGGAATAGTGGGAAAACCATAAAATTGAAATTCCACTTTTATACGAAGCTGAAAAAGTTTTGTTAGCGATTCCTGCAACGAAAGTCAGTGTGGCATGGGCATTTTCGGCTTTAAAGTTTATTTTAGCACCACAAAGGGTACATCTTCAAGAAGAATCATTAAGATATATTCTATTCGTCAAACTAAACGAAATGTTTTTAATGAAATAAATAAATATCGTCATCTCAGTATTTAAGTGATACAAACGCATTTTTGTAATTTTGGAGTGAGAACTGCCATTTTACGTAAAAATGTAGACTGTATCGTCAAATCAGTTTCCAATGTAGTTATTATACCACTTCGTCAGTCCAGTGTTTGAGTGACACAGATGAGTCTTAGTCAATTTGCAGTTAGGACCGTCACATTAGATAATGGCAAACCTAACTTCAAAATAATCAGAATGCGTTTGTGGCGCTTGAATACTGAGGTGACGATATATAGATTGTTTTAAATATCTGTGAAGTTTTATTTTTTTGTTAACTCGAACCCGAACCCGAACCTGAACCCGAACCCAATTATTTTCTTGCTTTGAGCCTGAACCCGAACCCGAACCCAAAATTTTGCTGGTTCGAAACCCTGTGGTAAACTAAATTTATTTAACATCAGACTATAATTTTTAATTAAATTGTTTAGCGAAAACTTAATATAAAAAATATTTGGCTCTACCTATTTATACGGAGCGCTATCGGGAGCCACATTTTGTATGACGGCTCTCGATAGCAGCTACCCGGAGCGAATAAAAAAACGCAGCTAATATACTATATATTTCGCCTAAAATATTTCCACAACTCGCCTTTTCTACAAATGACATCGAAATCATCAGTCCTCTCCGCAGTATATTAAGTTGTTATGTATTAAGTTTCATATTACCTTTCAACAAATTTAATCTCAGCAAAACGAGTCAATGTTGTGTTGTAAAATATGTTTCACACAATTTTGTGCAAGAGTAAAGAAAATATTAATTTTATCAATACTTTAAAGCACACAAGTGCTATGTCCACATTTGGATGTCCACAAGATCAAGAATATCTATAAATTCGAAAATATTTGGAATTTCCACTCAATGATCTTGGAAATAGCATTGTATAAGATTATCAAAAAAACAACCAGAAATGATACAGAATACCTTTCTGAAAACTTAATTTGTATTTAAATTTAAAATAAATTGTAAAAAGGGGCAAAGCACATGTTGGCTTTGAAAAATATCCATAATTTGTTATTTTATGTAATATGTATAATTAACGATTGGAAAACTGCAAAATGTGATATCTACCGGAAATAAAGTAAACCCTACGCTCTGCATCACTCTCCGTATAAAACATATGGACAGTAAAACTATCGGAATTAAATTAAATCCTAAGCTCTGCATGAAAAATCTTGTCGGACAATACATAATATTCTATAATAAACTTAGAGTTTATATTAAAAAATTGCATTAGTGCGCAATATTAAAAATGTATTAACGTTAAAATCAAATAAACAATTCTCATAATGAACAAATAAATTTTGTGTAAACGTTTAAGAATTTAGCGAAATATTAATAGATGAAATAAACAGTACATGAGTGCTGTTTAAAATTAAGAAGAATTCATGGAACACTATCAATATTTCTAAATTGCATAATATATAATATTCATTGAATGTAGAACAATAGAGATGCGGTTAGGGGCAATTTGGGCCTCTATCCCATAGATATTTGATGTTAGCGTGACTAATTTTACGCAAACACCAAGAACACTCTAGTTTAGAAATTAAATTAATTTTGAAGAAAATTTAATTATGTGTACATAATGTTGTACATTATATTTTCCATTTCCTGTCGTGAAAAATATTAAATTATAAAATAAATTTTTTATAAAATATTCAACTGTAAATATATGATAAAGAAAAGAGCTTAATGTATTTCTAAGATAAATTTCTTAATTACCATAAAATAAGTGTCTCTTCTTTTATTATGAAAGAAAAGATAAAATCGTTTAAGGTGCACAATTTTATACAAGGTGTCATTCTTATATACATATAAACGACAAAAAATTATCGTGAATACTAAGAATAAGAGCGAAAATGTTGGCCCTTTATTTAAAAAGGTGTGGGAAAACTTGTTTAGATTTGAAATTATTTAAAGGTGTTAATTTATTAAATCATCTGGGGTTTTAATAAGCCTAATATTTACAATCAATAAACGTTTTACTATTCTATCTATGAAGTATGTACAATCCATTACGTCAATAAACACAATATTTTTTCTCTTTTGAATGAGGTGTACATAAACCTTTCTTTATTTCTCTACAAATATTTATTGTTAGTAAATAATAAATATTTTAAGATGTGGTAAGGTGTAATGTGGGGAAGTCTAGTAAGGCGATGCGCAATTATCAAAAGAATAATAAGTTTTCATTTTTAATTATTTCGTTTAAGCGTGAAACTTTTTTTTTTTTTGTGAATATCGCATATGACATGTGTCGTCGGATGTTGCTTGATTTTTTTTGTTCAAATTTGGTAAATAAATCGTGCCAAAAATAATGTATTTTAATTAATCTAAGAAGTGATGAAATCTGAAACACCCTTTTCTCTTGGGTTTGCACATGTTAACCATCTTAAATTCAAAAATTCTTGAAACAATCAGTCTAAATATTTTGTTTTGTTTATGTTTGGATTTGGTTCATTTCCTTCCAGTCACAGAAGCAGAATCGAGATTCGAATAACATATTTATTCATAATTAAATCATAAATAATCCAATGAAACAGACATAGTGTATGTGTACATACTGTATGTACATAATATCAACACTACATTTATTTATGAATGAAACTTCAAGTGTTTAACTTTTAGTTGTTGTAAATGTATAAAAAATCAAGAACTGCATTCATAAATAAAAACTAAAAATTTGCAAAATCTATTGCTGTAAACACTACACAATATTTATTTACACAAGACAACAACTTATGATTTCGTTACAAAAAAAATGTATGTTTTGTGGGCTGTTTTTATATTGTGTTGTCGTTGTCGTACAGATGTAAAACTTGAAGATGACTGGATGTGGAGTATGGTTATTGTACCTAAAAGACAAAAATGTGAATTAGTAATTGGGTGGTCGCATTTTTTAATATTTTTCTTGTCTGGTGTTCAACTAACTTGATCGTCATGTTGTTGAAAACACATATTATATTTTTAAACACTTTTATTTAACTTCAAACCTCTGTTTGGGTTAAATCTTGCATTTAATTTTTTACGTTCTTTTACCGAACCGATTCCTTTCAAACTTTGTATACATATACTTGGTTCCGATAACATATACGTTTTGAACAAATTCGGATCGAAAAAACTTATTATATTATTAAAATTTAATATCACATTTCATTATGAAAATATAATAATAGTCGCTTTCACGCACCATAATCCACTACTGAAGTGGATTTGATAATTCGCTTTCATATGCCTTTTCACAAGTATCGAAGATTGCTAATTTGACTGAAGCGCAACTAATTTCATTTCGAATGTTACAAATTAGTTGTCAAAAATATATTTTTAAATAAGATAAAAATCAATTACATATTTCTAAAATATGAATGTAATTAAACAAAAAATAAATAATTTTCGATAAACTTACCAAATTCATCTAAAAAAATATTAATTAAGATATTAATTAATCCAAATTCAAAACATCTATTCAGTTTTGAGATTAATATCTGTCATTCTTTACACATGGTAATTCAGTACCGCAGTGAATTACAAAATACCGAATTATAAAGTGTATCTGATAATTCACTTCGGTAGTAGTTCAGTTCGGTATTGGATTATGGTGCATGTGAAAGCGACTAATGTGTAAATAGGAAAAAGTGTAGTTTTCCATATCTAAAGTTTACAGATAATTTTATCCTATTTGACTAAAATCGCATTCCATAAAAATATTATATTCACCCGTAAACTTTATCACTGAGCAATTCAACCCAAGTGTCAAATTGGATTTTATGACATCTATTTTACACATTTTGTGTATTTGTGTAATCAGTTTCATCGATTTGTTTATGATTTGTTAAATAAATGTGGAAATTTGGAGATGAAACTTGTCGACAGTAAATTATTTGGTAATTTCTTTAAGAAAAACGAGACGGAGATCAGATAACCTTTTTACAAACATTTTACTGTCAACAAGTTTTATGTATCGATATCCATTTTAAAGGCTAACTGCGTCTAGTAAAAAACAAGTTATACATCAACACATGTTTATTGTGATGTTGAATTACATTTAAAACATACAAAAATGTCATCAAATTGTGCAAATTATATTTTCAGTTGATCTCGCTAAGGCTACCGCACGATATAAATAAGAACACTACAGCAAAAAAGGCGCGCGAGTCCGTTCACTAAATCATCACCATATTCCCATTTAAAATCGTGCTTTAAATGAATTCTGCGTTAATTGTGAGTTATACCGAGTTCGTAAGTTTATTATTTGCTCCCAGTACTTTATCTTACTTTGTTATGTCATCATCTAAACTGCTTGTGTCAATTTCGTATCTCGCGCTTTGATATTCATCTCATTCTTCAGCATATCAATGGAGCCATACATCGGTTTCACAACATCGATAACGTACTCAAAAATGCACACACAAAATACTTTTCTCAAGATAAAAAATTGGGGTAAACTTTTGACAGAAATTTTACTCGAATATTTACAACTTATCACTTTCAAATTTTAGAGAATCGGAAAATAGTGTGATAACATGTAAACGGTCGCTTTACCCATTTACACATTATCTTATTTTTTTAGAGAATCAGGTTGCAGATGTCTAGAGTTGTTTACAGAAAATTACAATATTTTGTGAATTTGTTTCGTTTTTTTTTACAATTTTTAAACTTGAAATTTCTTCAGATAATTTTTGATTAGATTGTAACGAATTTAGCTTTAAAGCTTTTATTTCAATTTGATCAAAATCCTGTTATAAAATCTTATTTCACTAATTAAACATTGACCGGATGTTAAACAGTCAAGCGTTCCGTGTTCGAATTATACGCGAAAAAATTGCTGTGATCTGTATTCTTTAAATTGATTCAATATAATTTAAAATTCGCCAGTTCAGTGTGCGTAGGTCTCATTTAAATTGTACTGATGAATGCATAAGAATACAAGTAAATGTAGACATTAATTAGAGATTTTGAATAAAAAATTGGTTACAAATTACCTAAAGACCAAAAAGGAGCAACTACAAAACAATTTCCATCATAACAAAACATCTTCCCTTAACTTAATAACCTTCATTGTTAATTGTAAAAAAAGGAAATTTAAAATTGTAAATATTGATTGCACCACCTGCAGTGCAGGAAAATTTCTTATGCAAGAAAATTCTTGTTTACTTTTTAGTCCATTTTCAATAAAAGTGTTTAACTTAAAAAGTTTTTTTATTTATTTTTATTTGTATTTGGTTCCATTTCGAAAAGGTATCAGCAGTTCATTATTTTGAAAGGATTTGTTTTTAATGAGTTAAAACACAATTGCTGGATGATCATGATGTCATCCAAAAATGATCAAAAAGTAGAATATTTTCAATTTCTTTCATAGTTCATCTTCGGCAATCAATCATGATGAAAGATGCTTTTATATGGGTCATGGATGATTCATCTGTGATATCTTATTAATTTGAATCGATTATATAGCTAAAGTGCAATTATTTGTTTCTATATAATTACAATTTTGTACCTATGTATATCTCTCTCAAAGGAATTTATGAATCTACGAGTTAAACTTTCTGTTGGTCGTGGAATTGTACTGCGCAATTTTACCGAATAGAAGGGTAATCAATAGCGGAAATAAATCGAAGTGTTAAGGTGAATTTATATTATCCGTTGCTTTTAGTTCCTAGACGTGTCGTGCCAGACAAATAAATCATTGTTACTTACATGTAATATCTATGGGAGTATTTATATTATCCGTTCCTTTCCCTTCCTACAGTACCGACCCAGACAAATATTGTTGAAAAGAATGTTATGTCTGATATCTGAAGGCGGGAAAATACGAAAGAATAGCGAAACAAATAAAAATTGTTTTTCAAACAAATTCGAAACCATTTTCTATGGTTTTAAGATGAAATTGTATGTATGTATGTATGAAATTAATATATTATTTACTTCTTTTATGCCCGATTTCAGAACAAAACAGCAAATCCTCAGTTAAATAATAATTCCTCTCTTTCTTCTTATATGAAATTGTAATTTGTTTCATAATTCTAAATCAATGCTGATTATATTTCTTTATTACATGAGAATTTTAACGGAAGAACTAAATATTTGACTTTTCGATATCGCTCAAGTAAATATTTAATTCTTCCGTTACAATGTTTATGTAAAAAAGAAATCTAATCAGCTAGCATTGATTTTGAATTCTGAAAAAAATTCCGATTTCATAGAAGAAGAAAGAGGCGAAATATTATTTAACTGAAGAATTGCTATTTTCTTCTGAAATCGGGCATTAATCTAATAAACTAAAATATATAGGTATTGTAAAAAAAAATTGTTAAAGTAAAATAAAGTAATATGGAACGATTGTATTATCTGAAGAACTGTGCAATAAAAAATGTGTTCATTTCAATTTTTGCTCATCGTCCTTTAAATTGCTACTAAAACGTTTTCGTATTGTTTTGAATTATCTTTACTATAATCCAAAAGATACGAATATACGATGATCAAACGGAAAAAAATGCCTGAATTGAAACGTATGGATAGTATAAATTGATGATGTCTGACACGATACGTATAGGAACAGAAAGGAACGGATAATATAAATCCACCTTTATGCGTCCTTAAGTCAAGAGGAATTATGGGGCGAAAATGGCGAACTAATGTTAACCTTTTCAACTCTTTGTTTTGTAATGGCTTGTATTTTTTCGAAAGTCCTCTACAAAGAATTAAATATGTATGCATTGTACTACAAACTTAATGGATCTTTTCCATTTTTCAAAAATTTTAAAATTGTTTTACATGTATTTAAGTACCTCAGGTTACTCCTGAATAATTTAAATATAGAATAGAAACATTTGAATTAATTTAATTAAATACTTTGTGGGTGTTTATTGTTTCCGATTACCACAATTGCTCAATAATTATACTTCATACAGAAATTTTCACACAAAATATGAGGTTAAAATGATTAAAAGTCTCAAACACCATAAAAAATTATAGAAGGAAACAAACATTTTTGTTTTCTCAAACATTAACCAGAATAATTTCCATACTGTTTGTTCAAATATAGACAAAACCACAAAAGATTTTTCCTTAGTATTTGGTTCAATATTTTTAGAAATGACTCAAATACATTTTGAATATTTTCATATGTAATTAAAACGATAACCACGTCGAAAAGTGATATAAACGTAATTTTATATAATTTATAAGTTTTATATCCCGAATATTTTGGAACTGATATTAAATAATTCAAAAGGATCTTAAATATCATGATAATCTCGCATATAAAGCAACATATTTCATTAATTGACTTAGCGAGTAATAAATTTATGTTTTCACAATTTCAGTTGTGTGTTTATTGAAGAACGTAACATAAAAAGATTTATTTTATCGTTTTGTTAAATTAATTTACATGAATTTATCGAAATTTATTTATTAGTGATATATTAGTATTATGTAAATAAATGTACATAAATAATTTATATTTTGATAATCTCAACAATTCTTACGAAAGTGATTTAACCCACAATTTTCACGTCGTACACAAAACCGTCAAAAATGCACTAACATATTATGATGCTGGAAAAATTGTGTGTAACATAAATCTTTAAGATAAAAAAAATTAACTTTAAGAGATGGAGATTTTTTTTTTTTGACATCTAAAAATAAAAATATTAAAATAAAAAAAATAAAATAACTTTTCTTAATTTATATTTATATCTTTTTTGAAATTCTAGATAAATAAGTAAAAAAAAATTGGTTTATTGTTTTTCGGTATATATATTCGTACAAACACACAGTTTTTTAATAATGTATAATATTCCACAAAAGTGTTAAATTGGAAAAAATTGAAAAACTATAAATTCTCGAAAAAATTATCAAGGAAAATTTGTTATAGAATAAAGCGACCATTTTTTGTCGTTAACAATGATAAATTATAGTACATTTGTCTATTAAACAGATTTTGTTTTGGTATAATCTTTAATTTATATTGAAGTTTAGGTGTAAGTAAAATTGGTCTGGTTAGCTAATTTATAATCAAGCCTCTTACATAAATTACGTGATTTTGGATTTATCTTATAGATTGTCAAGTTTATTTTTGGTATTCAGATTATTTGTACAAATAAACGTCATATTTTACAACGTATATTGATTTAGGGCAAATATATTACCGCAGCTGAGCAACAAAATTTTAGATTACAATCTATAAAGAAAATCGTATACATAGATCAAAGAGGAATTCACCCTACAAACAGTTGCCTAATATGCTTCATTGACTCAACACAATTTTAAAATCTGAAATATTAAACGGTAATGTACAATTTTTAGGTGATTTTATAAGAGGTTTAGCGGCCTTAGATTCAACATTTGTTTTTGAATTTATACTTAAAATATCAAAATATGTAATAAGAAGAATATCACGACGACACGACTAATAATAATAAATCAATTTTGTTAAAGATCGAAATTTTTAAAAACAAAAATTTACAATTTAAATCTTAGATAAAAGGAATTGAATCACTTACAGTTTATTGACCGATTTTATTATAAAATGCTTGTGTTGAACATCTATTTGAGAAAGGTCATGGTTTTTGGTGGAATTTTAATATTAAAAATACGATTAAGTAGTTAATATATTCACAAATTTTCGATCAAACGAGTGTAACACTTTAACAGATAATTTAAAACATACTGCCACTTGAAATTATTTTGAGTGGATAATCGTATTTAGATAATAAATAATGTTACATTTACCTCGCGAGCTAAGACTATTTGTAATTATGGATTTGTAATTATTCCTTTTTTTTAATCTTCATTCTTCTGTCATGTAATGATGTTTATGTAAAAATACAAGAATAAGCTAAATAAAATGAAAACTTTTGTTTGTCTGCTAGTTCAACCTCGGGTAGTGGAAATTTCTTACGAATTTCGAGTAATCAAAAAGTCTGGTAAAATCCTTAGCGAATCCAATCGAATTGATTATTTTGAAATAAAAAAAAACAAAATTAATCAGATTATAGAATACGACTATATTACTTCGAATGAAGAATGGAAAGCTAAATATTACGAACAAAGTAGAATAGAGGGATGCATTTGTTTTACCAAATTGCAGAACTGATTCAGTGTACAAGTTGAGATTCGATTTAGTGAATTTTCGAAATTTAACATAGTTAGATTTACGGTATTTATGCATTATTTTGAGTTTATTGACTAAATTCGATGTAATGGGAGTGTATTAGTTTGATAAATGTTATGAAAAAAATAACAGTTTTTGTATATTAACGGTAATTTAAAACGAGTTTACCTGAATCGGATTTAATAAATCGCAGTCTCTCCAGGGTATTATACTATAATACCAATTTATTATTTACAACCGAACTCTTATTTTGATCATATATTATAAAATAGGAATTTTAAATTTAAAGTGAATTCCCTTACTTTCAATTTTGCCCCTGAACCATAAAATAACGGACATGTAACCCCTAATCATTCATGTTTAAATTCCTACTAAATAAATAAAAAAACATATTAACAACCGTCATAAATTAACTTCTAATTGTTTTTTAAAAAGTGTTAGACCGCAACCAATTATAATTAGGTTTACATATTTATGTTTCCCAAACTATTCATTCTAATTTGATTTCAAATTTAAAACAAACCCTTAAACAAATCACTGTATATTATATTCATCTTTATCTCCCATTCTCATAATACATGTTATCTGTATGTAGATGTTGATGCTTTTTGTTTGTATGGTATTTTCATACTTAAAAGTCAATATGAACTCAATATAATAGCTTTCGCTTATTATACAGACCTTAGTTAATTTTAATCTAAAATTTAGAATATACATAAAGGGTTGGCCAATAGGTATCACTCCTTTTGTTTGGCCTAAAATTTTTTAAGGAATTAAAAAAAACCCTGTAAATTAAAAGACACACTTTGGATTATAAAGTTCTTATTAACTAAGTTCTAAATGTGACATTAAGCAAATGACGCCCATTCGAGTTTCAACAATTTCGCTCCTTCTAAGACATTCCCCGACAGTTTTCATCCACACATTGTGTAATAGCTCGAATATGGTTTTTTAGAATTGCCAATCTAGCCTGTTTATTGATATACCTCTTATTATTCTTGGAATTTTAATTTATTAGAATAATCGTTAAAGGATACACAAAATGTAGAAACCAATTCGTCGAGTTTCATTCGCTAATCTAATAAAATTTATTTTTCAAACGCAAACATACCACTGCTTGGTTCTAATGGTGTATTTATAATTTTCCTTGATTTTTATTAATGAAAAATTAGTTCATTCAATAGCACGGTTTTAATACATATAAAACAAAAGAAAAACTTTCCACACGATAATCCTTCAAAAACGATAATAGAATTTTCCCCAAAGACGACGAAAATTTTATAAAAATTTGTTAGATTAGATACGAGTATACAGGATGTGCCTCAAAGGGTTAAAAAAATATAAATTTAATGTTTACAACAGTTTGATCAGGTTCAAATAAAAGAAGAAATTAAATTACCCCAAAAAACTACTTTTGCCAAAACGTATTGTTTTGGCACAAAGCCAAATTCCCATCTTAATTGTTGTTATTGTCCAACGATAAACAATAAATTTGCTCGTGGCGAATTTTTGAGCAATACATACACATGTATATATTTAAAAATTTAAAGTTTTTTTTTTTTGTACAATAATCATATTTACTTAAACATAAATAATAAATTTTCCGAAATGTATACAAACTTTTTTTCTTTTCTTTTAATTTCATAACGAATGAATTTTCTTCAAGAAAACCCGAAAATTTAGTTGTTTATTTTGTTAACCCAGCCAATCGTTGTTGTTGACAGTTACAATTTTAATTTTTCCTATGGTTTCGCCTCTGCTGTGTAACACACAACAAACATTGTTTAGATTAAATTTAATTTCGGTTTATTATTGCTACTTAATCTTTTCTACTTTTATTGATTTAGAAAAATAAAATAAATAGGTTTTAAATTGAAAATAATTTGAGTGACTTAATTTCGTGGTATTGTATCGTTTATTATTATTATTTTTAATTTTTTTTTTAAGGGAAATTTCGATGAGTTAATAGTTATACAGTAATAAAACTGGATGTTTGGCTTACTGTACATGTCAAACTGTAATAAATCAGGTACTGGATTCTTATATGTGTCTATAAATAAAACTCATTAAAATGGGACGTTTGTTTCTTCTCTCAATACATAATAGGAAATACAATTCCATTTCGAACTAGCTAGATATTTAATGTAAGTTTTTCCAGTTTTCTTATTTTGTTCGTAAAACAAAACAAAAAATCAACTTAAAGTTTATTCTTTAAATTTCTATCATTACTAACAGATGTTGCGATGTTCTTAGATAGATTCTTAAGAAATTATGTCATTTTTTTAAAGGAAATTGTTTATTCTGATTGTTATTTTGTAGTCGATTTTTCATTTACAGATTTATTTTAAATCAAAAGCATTATGCCGTGTATGATAACGAAAGATATCAGAATGAATTTGACTAATCGAATACTTATGTTAATTATCAAAAATATTTTTATTTTTCTGTTGACAATAAGTCACTAATGAAATGTCAGTTACTAAAAATGGTTATTATTACTATAACGAAAATTAAACTACCTAATGCCTAAAACATAAAAATTTCTAACTTATTTATAATCCATAAATGCCATTTGCTTCATACTGAAATATAATTGATCCCAAGATACCATTTTTTAGTTAGACATAGCAACTGTGTATTAATAAATAATAAGACTAAAAGTTAATAAAATAACATCTTCTGTAGAAAATTATAGATTTGATTTTTTATGAGTATGTTCTATATAATTTAAACCTACATAAATTTGAAATTTAAATTTAATTAAATTTAGTTAAGAAATAAATTTAATTTTTCATTTAAAATACAATAACTTTTAAATGTTTTGGTGGTTTGAGTAAAAAAAGATATTTTATTATAAATAGAAATATATATATTGGTGCTGTTCATTGTTTAATTTAATAAGAAATCCGAGTAATATATTGTACATATATTTATTTTGAGGCATATATTTTTTTTAACTACAAGACGCTTGTGACGCAATTATCAGTGTTCCGTTTGCTTTCCTTATAATATAACGTAATAAAAACGAATACATTTTTTATTGTTTCTCATATGCAATAAATCATTTTATTACAGCTTCAAGATGAAATTTTTTCGAGTATTTTACACAATACATTTTCTTTATTTTCTGAATTTGACATGTTACAGAAAACCAAAATTTTTTTTATGAATTTGTAGTCGTTGAATATCCAGATATATCTGTTTGTTTGGATTAGTGTGTGTGTGTGTGTGTATGTGTGTGTGTGTGTTTTACACACTAATTGGAAATATAATCATTTTTTTTTTCTAGACTATAAAAAATAAAATGGGAAAAACTCAAAATTTCCACAACAAAAACAATATATCAAACCAAAATGTACTTACGTAAAGTTGTTGTCATCAAATCGAGTGATGATTCTATTGACAATTTTAAACAACCACTTGCAATAAAAATAGTTGTAATTTCATATGGTCAAAATCTGAATATTTAATTAAGCTGAATTTAGTATTTATTCACACAAGCATAAACCTGAGATTAAATATCGTGTACACAAAATAATTTAAATATACTTTTAGGATTTTGTTAGGAAAAACATTGCAATTATATTATCTTATCTGATAGATAAACTTATCGTTGGTGAAAAAAGTTTTAACTTTCAAAATCAAATCGATCAAACACAATCCAAGAATTAATTAAATACCACCTACTCAACTATTTATATATGTATAACAAACAAAAACTAGATACATAAATTCTGTCAAGGTTGTAGTGCAGATGTCTTTTAACAAGAGTAAATATTTTAGAAAACCTTGAAACGATTATAACTGATCGCAACGTTAATGTTTGTAAATATGTAGTACAAAATTATTTATAAGTTCATTCAACATATCAGCACATATGTTACTCGATCATTTACATTAGGTATAGGATTACACTAAAACTCGATGAAAGCTTTAATGCACGCGATTGTACGCTATGAAATGACTGGTCAAGTTTATCGATTAAACCAAGTCTGCAGGGAGCTTAAAATTATTTTACCTGCAATGCAGTATCTGAATTGTGTGCCGAATTATGTGGTTAACCGAGTCACCCTCACATATTTACATTACAAAAATTCTTTTCGACACAAATCAGATGAGATTACATTTTAATTTTGAATTAAATTTGCATATCAGCGAAGAATTTTCGATTTAACTAATGGGAATTTAAAAATTTTGTTGTTTCATATATTCGTAACGAAATCTAAAACACAGTCATGATTGCAGTTGTATTTTGGCAAAGTTTCTAAAACAACATTTTTCGCTATTTTTTTTTTATTTTTTTTTTTTACAGTGATAAATACTTATATTGAACAATGACCTTCGAGACAATTTTAACACTTTGCATGCTTTTGCGAAAATGTGGTTTTACCAAGTAGAACATTTATATTCATTATAATTTTATGCATAATTAAATTTGAATTCTTGATATTATTCGAAATACATAATTTAATAATTAATTATGGTTTAGTTTAAATAGAAAAACCACATTAATAATACGCAATCATATTTCCAAACTCTCACATTTTCTTTTATTTTGATTTGGCACACAACTTGAATTTACAGCTTCCTTTATATTTTCACATTCGTTTTCATACAACAAAATCATCTAAATAAATAAACGAAACGAAACGCAAAGATTACAAAATACAACACACATGCCAAATGTATGATTCAAACTATCATAAAAAATAAAAACGAAAATTTCCACGCCAAGAAAAAAAAATCACAAATGCATTCAATTGAACGAAAATAATTTTCTCAGAACATCACACGATTTATTTTCATATTCTGAAGAACCACGTTTCTATTTATTTCAATAAAAATAGATTTTTCAATTCACAGTTATTATTGATTTTCATTTCATTTCTTGCTATTCGGTCAGATACATTGTAAAATGTAAACAAAGCTAAAATGAAAATTAATTTTCAATTATCTGAAAATTAAATTTTTTTCAATGAACTTTTTCTAATACATAGAATAATTGAATTGCTTTTCAATACACGTGGAAAATTAATTAAAAATAAGTCTTATCTAAATATTTGGATAATATTTCTAGATATAAGGAAGTTATAAAATGAATCTCAGATTTTTGACCTACATCAGAATTTAATATTTATTCAAGGCTACTCTTTGGCTTGCTACTCATAAATACCCAATAGAGATAGATACTAGTATAAAGAGGGCATCAATCATTTTTTAAATAAATAATAAATTATGAAAACACACATTAACAATTTGTTTTCTTAACTGCAAAAATTTGTATAATTAAATATTTTATTAATAATATTATTACACATTTGTAACAATTTTGAAGCGTTCAAAGAACATTAATAAAATTCGCGCATTTTTTTATTTGTATGTAAATATTTATTTACGAGTGCCTTTTAATTAATTTTTAAATTACAAACCTATCAACGATTTTGAAAATGCGTTTTTCCAATAAGCTCACGAGGGTAGTTTGAAAAGTTTGCGGCCTAACGTAGAAACAAGTATTGTTTTTGTCATATTCACTTTTATTTTTCAACATAGTCTCCGTTTAAAGTGATATATTATTTCGAAGCGATGGTCTATTCTCTTTAACCCTTCCAAATAGTAATTGGCTTCTTGCTCTTCAAAATAGGCTCTTACCGTTTGATGAAACTCGTAACCACCAAAGTGTAAGCAGGTGCGTTGTCTTGAAGCACATTGTTACAATCGTGACTCTTTAGTATATAAATTATTTGTTCTGAATTTGTGATTCGAAAATAAAACGCAAACTCGCAAATATAGTCGATTTCTGATGTTTTGTCAACATTAAGCGTATTTTTGTTGACCAAAATGTAATTCAAATTATTTTGGGTTTATTTTTTTTCCCAAGAAAATAGCCAATTTGATTTAATTAAAGCCAACCTTTCGAAATAAAATATAAATTTAATATGTATTATGGCATCTGGTGGCAGTTATCACAACCAAAAATTAGAATTATGTTTAAATAAACTCAATTATTTTTTGCGTTAATGTTATTCTTGCGGGGATTTATCCTATGCAATTTTTGTTGTAAATTTGTCAAGGAAATACGCTTAACCTTCGCATGAACAGTATCTACCGGGGTAGATATCACAATTTTCCTTTCTCAATAACTCGGTGAGTTTTCATTCAATCATTATCCGGCGTCAGCTATGTGAATAATTTTCTGAAATAAATTGAAAAATTATTCACATAGCTGACGCCGGATAATGATTGGATGAAAACTTACTGAGTTATTGAGAAAGGAAAATTGTGATATCTACCCCGGTAGATACTGTTCATGCGAAGGTTAATATTATATTTGAAAATTAACCATCTGTCAGATTTTAACTTGACGATGAATTTTGTTTACGCATTTTTTTTATTATCTTACAAATTTTCGTTTTATTTCGATTTTTTTTTTCTAAATTCAAATTTAAAAAACCCGAAACTAAATAGTGTCGTATACTAATTTTATTTTAGAATCAACAACGGCATCTCCAACAAATCGCCGAGATCGCACCGGAGCGACCCAATCATTGAATATTTACAACCACTCGTTACGCAAAAGTAAAAGGATGAGTTTACATTGCGCACAGGAACTGGAACGTATGTAACGTTTAAAGTTTAAAAGCATGCCAGTTTGTAGTAGTATAAAGTTTATGTCACACACATATATCTATTTGCACAAATTGTTTTATGTCTTTATTATTTTTTATTACAATTTTTTATTTTTTTTTTAATTAAATTAGATTTTTTTGTTTGTTATATTATATATTTGATTCAACCCATTCTGGAATGATTTACTATACATATATAAATTTTATAGGAAGTCATAATGTATAATAGAGGCTCAAGGCGTTAAATAATCGTTCCAATTATTTTTAGTTTAATTTTAGCCAATTTTTTATAGTGCAATACAAATTGTTTTCAGTCGTTCAAACTTTTCGGTATGAACTTGATTTTAGATGTAACGAACACAAATTTTTAAAACTACACAGTTTTGTCACAGAGATTTTCAATGGCGCGATTTATTTATAGACTAGAAAATTCAACATAATTTATAGAAAAATTTATAATTTTTCTTCTATTTCTGTGTTTTTATTGAGGGAGGTCTTCTTCTACTTCTACTTCACAAAGTAGTGCCGTGGTAGTAGTGTTTCTTTTTACAGTAGTACCTGTTTTCGTAGTTCTTGAAAAACTTACATCTGTAAGTTATTGTTTTCTGTTTGGATCGACATAAGGAAATATGAAGCAAGCTATACATATTTAATCGATAAGAACACGTATTCCCCGATGTAGAGAGGGAGATTCTATCTGTTGTTTTTATAATCCACGATTTTGTTTTCGTTCGTTGTTGCTTGTTTTCCAATTCAATTAAATAACCTACAGCATCGCCAATTAGAGAATACATTGAACGATTGAGGTCTTTGTATTATTAATAAGTTGTCGGTCATATAAAAACATTATCTTTTTAGATAAAAAAAGTATCACCCTATACTAAAAAATTTAAAATTATATGCGGAAAATTTTATGTCGCTTCCCGCATACATAAATATAAACATACAATGATTCATTATAAAAACACACATAAAGACTTCGTTTTAAAAATTAATTGCGTCTTTTTAATTGGAATGAAAATGACAACAACTAATAATTAAGTAAAAGTAAGTGTATAAACGAAATCTAAATTTGTTAGGTAGCCGGCCGATGTACAAGTACCATACAAAACCACCAGCCAAAATTTTATTGTAGTCATAAATTATTATCACTGGTAATATGTTTTTTTGCTAAAATTTTAAATTGGGCGCGTATAAATTGGCATGTACACTCGTTAAGTTTAGCAAAAATATATTTCTATAACGTTCGGAATTTCTACAGCTAAAATTTTTCACAAATTATAAATGTGTTAAAAGTTTTATTTGCGCTGAAGAGTTGTATCACTCAATGGTGTTGTTAATTTTTCACAACCTCAAATTTTGTATAATTAGCTGGCGCTGAACAACAAATAAGTCATAAGTATGGGTGATTTCTTTCTAAAGTCGATTGCCAATATGACGTCTCCCTGTATTTGTATTGTGATCTTTTCGTTGAGATCGTAGAGTTCGAGTGACGGTGTTGTTAAATTTGAATTATGCATTTTTATGAAGAGTGGCCGACGAGTCATTTCTAAATGATAGACATTTAGTATATTTTGAATAAAATTCGATTTGTTTTAGATTTTTTGAGGTTGATCTATTTTGCCTGTTAATTTTTCGATAATCGATCAAATCTAAAACTTAATTGTTTGCCCATTCTCAACAATTAACTAGTTTTTATTATTTCGAATATTTCCCTTTCGATGAGTCACCACTGTAGTCAAGTCAGATTTATGAGAAATTAGCATGCGAAATAAATCGCCACATTGTGTTTGTGCAAGCGAAGGTCGAGCTTACATAACATAAAATTGCTAAACAAACATTGTTTATATCAATTATTTTTGCTCTGAATGCGTAACTTAAATTTTTTTATTTTTCCATTTTCTTATAGATTTAATAATGGAGCCATACATAGTGCAAGCAGAATTTTCATTCAAAGGCTCAAACAATGATGAATTATGTTTTAAAAAAGGCGATGTTATAACCGTGACACAACGGGAGGAGGGTGGTTGGTGGGAGGGCACATTAAACGACACTACTGGATGGTTTCCTAGTAATTATGTAAAAGAATATAAAGCATCACTGCCACTGTCAGAAACTATTCGACCACCAGAAGAAATACAGGAAAGTCGAGAAATTGTGCTAAACGAATTATTGGAAAGCGAAAAAGCACACGTAGCTGAAATAAGGGGTTTATTAGAAAATTTTTTAGAACCATTACAAACTAGCCAAATGTGAGTTCTGTTCATGAAAAATTATTTAATTTGCTAATAAACTTATTTGATATTTCAGATTAAATCCAGGCGAGTATGCACAATTGATGTGTAATTTTACAGAAATTGTCGATACACACGAGGAATTATTTAGAACCATAAGCGAATGTGAGGATAGAGTAGGTAAATTATTTTTAACAAAAGCACCGCATATGAAAAAAGTACATCAAACGTATTGTGCCGCACATCCTCGGGCTATTGTAATATTAGATAAGTTCAGAGATGATTTAGAATTATTTATGGAACGACAGGGTGCTGCAACACCTGGACTTTTAGTATTAACAACTGGTTTATCGAAACCATTTAGGCGCTTAGACAAATATTCGGCAATGTTACAAGAGTTAGAAAGGCATATGGAAAGTGGTCATCCGGATCGTGGGGATACACAACGGTCCGTGGCTATATACAAAGATATAGCGGCGAGTTGTGCTGCAACGCGGCGGCAGAAAGAATTAGAATTACAAGTATTAACGGGACCAGTGAGAGGGTGGCAAGGCGAAGAATTATCTACATTAGGTATATAAAGTCAAAGGTTTCGCATCAATCATAACTAACTTAATTAATTTTCAGGTGATATAATACATATGGGTAGTGTAGCGGTCGGTCCTGATCATAGAGATAGATATTTTGTATTATTTCCCCAAACTTTATTAATTTTAAGTGTCAGCCAAAGAATGAGTGCATTTATATATGAAGTAAGTACAAAATCCGGGACATGCACTTACTATTAGGGGGTTTAATTTATATTACGATATATTATAGGGAAAACTACCGATTGCTGGTATCATTGTAAACCGCCTCGAAGACAGCGACCAAATAAAAAATGCATTTGAAATAAGTGGGCCGCTAATAGAAAAAATTGTGGCGGTATGCCAAGGTCCAACGGAAGCCAATCGATGGGTTGAATTTTTAAAAGGATCAAATCCATTAAAAGATGGGCGACGTGCTACTGGTATCGAATTAAAACGGAATGTTAGTACTTCGGCTGTAAATATACCACAACCACCACCACACGTAAGTAACAATTTCTCATAAAATAATACGTTTATGTTGATTATTTTTGAACAAATAAAATAACGTTTTGAAGAAGAGTTTGTTAGTTTGGATGGTGGAAACACCTCTTCTTCAAGGCAAACTTATCAAAATTTTTATAAAATAAAACGAATTTTTTATTAAAAATTCCTCAAACATTTATACAATTATACAGCAACTAGCATCACTTGATTCACGAGGTTACAGCACTCGGGTCTCAATATTACCCAATAATCCCAATTCATTTCAATTTACTAGTATAACATTTCCAACTAAAAATTATCCGCCAACATCGCCATATGCACAGTTGACGGCACATTTTCGAAAACTCGTGAAGGAAGGAAAAATCAATAGATTTATTGTGAAATCTCTGCTGTATCCACAAGTGCTTAATGATATTGATAAATCGCGGATTTCATACCGACGTAAACATAAAACCACTCTACGAATGTATCGCCGCGGTAGTGTTAAAGCTGATTCGAGTACAAACTCGTCGAGTGATGAAGAATCGGATGAAAAAATTCCCGATAACAGTGATAGCAATACGAGCATTGAAGAACATTCAGACATTGGATCGTGCTCAAGCAATCCATTTGGATTTGTTAAATATTACACGGGGAAAAAATCATCGGATGACGATGACAAAACAGAATATGAGAGTTTTATAGATCACGGCTCAGGTAGTCGAAAAGTTACATCTACACTATCGATAGAGCAAGATCCGCATGGAAGTTTTTGTTTTCCATCCAAAAAACAAATAACAGAGATAAAAATTATTCCGCCACGAGAATCGCTTCCGATTTGCTCGAAAACTGTTAAACTTAATGATACAAAAGGTCCATCACGGGAAAGTGTTGTGCACACTTCTACTGCTCGGCTTAATTTAGGCGAAATAAAGCAACAGTTTTCCGAGACATCGGCCATCTCGAGTTTCGAGAATCGATTGTCGGGTGGAAACATGGCGTGCGAAGATTTAGTTAATATTGATGAGTCGATGCGGATTAAAAATACATTACGACAAAAAACCATATTGGATGAGCGACACAGCATGCCTACGTTATTTGTCGGTAACCGATTTAATAATTCGTCAAACACCGCAGTCTACGTACCTTCATGGAAGGATCGTCATGAAATACAAAAAATTAGCATTTGTAACACTAAAGATCCTGAGGAGGAATTTGAGCAAGAATCATATTCGGCCTCACCATCGACCACAACACATTCCAGTTCTATAGACCTTCCTGCTGTAGTACCGGCTCCGGATCAATTGTCAGCCGAAGTTTTGTATAATTTGCCACCGGAGATATCAACCACTGAACAAAATATCGATATAATCAAACCTCCTAGTATGTTCGATAGTAGAAAGCCTCTATTGGCAAAACGATCAACATCCACATTGAGTACACAATCGCTTCATTCCACAAGCATTGATCGAAAATCAAAAGACGATACTAAAAAGCGACCCGAATCGGTACGCCGCTGTATAAGCGTACAATTCGTCGATATGGATCCGAACAATGGAAGATCAAACTTAAAATCAAGTAAACCACATGGAAAATGTACGTGTTGTGAGAGTCCACAATGCCACAGTCCTCGATCAAGTGATTCAGGTATGGCTGGTAGTTGTACAATTGCATCACCAGAAAATCCGCCAAAAAATTCTGATGAGTTTTATTATCCATTTGAAGATTATAACGCTTCGAATATAGACGAATACCAACGCCATCAATTTGAATTGGCGCGTCGTGAAGGTATCCGGCATTCGTTATCGAGCCACAATATTGGCCGATTTAGTTTATCTGTAGCGAATAACAAAGATAATGATAAAGATAACACAGATAGTGGACAGTACGGTGACAATAGTTTAGTTCGGGATGAGGACATTTTCCAATATGATTGTAATAGGAATTCGAAACGGAAAACAAGTAATTTAAGTTTGGATGTAATACACGAACCGCCATCTCAGCAACTAAAACCACAATCGAAAATTGTGGCACCGTCGCCGATTTGTGAAAACCCGAATAGTAAACGAATATCAGGTCGTTGTCGTAGTATCGAACGATCCGTTAATTTAAATTTGTCAACTTTAAATAATTCAAAACAAAATAGTCTAGAAGCACAGCCAGCATCGACAGACCCATCAGAGCGATTATATCGCACTGGATTATATGCGCATTGGTGGAAAAAAGAAAACCTTCCAGAGGGAATAATACGCGAGCTGTGTCGCTTACGAAAAAGAAATGAATTGGGTAGCATCGTTCAATGTAGCACTTGCGATGACGCGACTAGTGATAATTGTAGCTTATGTAGTTGTCGAACAACAACTCGTGGTAGTCGTGAGCGTATTAACCATGGTGATGCTGTTAATTTTGCTGAGGGTTCAGGCAAGAAATAGAAAAATTAAATTTAGAAAAGAAAAATGAAAATGATTTGAGTTTTTTTGGTTGTTTAGAATTTAGATTTGTTTTGATTTTTGGTTTTGTTTGTTTGCCAATTAATTTGTAAGTTTGTTGTTGTTGTTTTTTATTTTAAATTACAGACACAAACAATTTTAACACTGTTTGAAATGGTTGAGACGCGTGAAGTTGGTTCCTTCAATTTTGATGTAATTTGTTTTCTACCCAAACATCTATTGGAAAACATTAGCCCCTATATCACATTGCTTAGGAGTGAATAACTATGAAATCATTTTTTTTTTTTTGTGTGGGAAGAGGATGAAATTGACCCAGCTTATCGCGTCTCTAATGAGACTTTTCGAACCGTACTTATAACGTATTGATGAACATAGGTTGGTCAGCTCAACGAAGATATGTAATTCATATTTAAATTCCTGGTTAGCGGTGAGAACGAAACTTGAAACCACTTAGCGTGGTAATCAACTTTCTTAATCGCCGCTCTACGTTCGATGACAATTATTTTTCAATTTAAACTTAAACTTAAGAATTACTATTTATTGTACCATACTGTTACTATCAGCATATTTTATTGACAATATCCCCCTCTAACGTTATGTTACCAATCGTTTTTAAAATATTTCTATTCCTACAAATAACTATAGTATAACAACTAAGTATAGTAACAAATCGATTGTATACTGAAGTTTGGTAAAAGCCCCGCTTAAGTGCTTGGAGCTTTTAAATTTGTAATAGTAGAATTTAATTTTCTGCTCTGCTTAACTAACCAGTAATAATTTATTAATATAGTAGTGTCTTTGAACTATCCCAGTCGTTTTATTGTTCAGTTTTTTGACATTTTTAGGGTTAAATTTCTTTAGGGTTATTCTTCAAGCTCGATAACTTTCTTTGGCTAATTCCAAACAAGCTTGATAACATTTAGTGCTGTCTGAGGTTCTTCACCTTGAAAATTCTTAAAATGTAGCGAACAATGGTAATTCTTAATTTGTTTTTATCTGAAACCAGTTCATTTGAATAACAGCAATATTGTCCGGCTAGCAAACTGAGCATTTGCTTAATAACGACCAGCATAACCAAACATATTTTAGCCAAAATACACAAAATTAATTTGGTTTAATGTTTGGTTTGCGTAAGGTGAAACTAACTGATTTTTTTTTTTTTTTGACTAACTCGTGGTTGTTTTTCTATTAACTCAAATATTTTTCATTTTTTATAGCCTAAACAGCATTTCATCAATATTGCCTGAGCCCTATAGTTGTAACTAATACCAGAAAAATGCTATAAACTAATCAGAATCCAATCATTATTTCGAACAAAAAATGTCAAAATTTAATAAATTCATTTAAACAGTTTCATATGCGCTTCACAATAGTTTTATGGAATCTAGTTTTATTAGAAGGGGGTTTAACAATTTTGTTTTTATTTTTTTATTTTGTAGATGTCACCGCCCAGCCTAGGCAGCTCCCATCCAACACGGGGTATAGGACCCATAATGCAAATGTCTCAACACAAACGCAGTCTTTCGTTCAATCATCATTTGACCTACAACCAGGTGAAACAGCACCAAGTAATTCTACCAATAACAATGAGCAAAGACATAATAAATCAACCGGTGCCAAACGCAAAGAACGTAAACACAAAAGGTAAGGCGCGGTGGTGTGCATACGTCGACTGTAGCGACTAAGTGAATGTTTTAAAGAAATGTTAATTTTCAGCTAACTGGAGTATCACAAATTTGAGGCCAGCACCGCCATTGCGGCCATCATTGTTGAATTCATCATCTGCATCCAATTTAAATTTGTCAAATTCAAAACGTTTGCAACCAACTTATGAAGAAGATGCCCTTGTTCTAAAAGTGATTGAAGCATATTGTGCTGCTTATCAAAACAATTCCCGTAATACAATACACTCAGGTGAGTTTCAACTACAGTTTTACTATTATTGTGCAATATGTTGTGTTATGCTTTAATGTTTAATGTTTTTAATTTTAATTAATTCACGCTGACATTTCGGTGAATGTTTGTCATTTTCATTTTTCTTAAAATCATTAATCAAAATTAATACCATATAACTTTACTTTTTTTTTATTTAGTTGCTATTTAATTGGGTGATAATGAAACTGATACCGCACAGGCATAAGTTCAGATTCGATATCACCCAGTTTTTTATGGCTGCATAATATTCGTATAGAGTTTTGCATTTAGTGGGAGAATAACCTCTGAAAATGAGATAAAGCGAAAAATGTATTTTTCATCATATTTCATTGTTACGAATTAATTTGTTGTTTTTCCTATGTTTGTTTTTATCATTTTAATTTTTTGTATTATTTCCATGCTAATTATTTTCTGCATTTTATTGCTTTTTTCGGAACGAGGAAACGAATAATTCCACCCTGGGAAAAAGTGGGAAAATCAATTTGTCTTGCAAGAGTGTGTGCTTGCACGCAGTAATTGATTTGTTCGGTTTTCGTTGTACGCAGTAATTGATTTGTTCGATTTTCGTTTGTAATTGTCTATTCATTAGCTTATCTCAGAATTCTTCAGTATTCCTTAATAAGTTTCAACGAAATTTGTAAACTACGTACATTAGTCAAATTTTGAAATTATAAGTCAATTTTTTTATCAATGCGCAAAAAAACTTTAACTATAGTAATTTGTAAAATGGCGCATATTTCTAATAACTTTTAATTGAATATAATATTATCTTTGCCGCCCAGAATAATTTATTAACTCACATTTCGGAAAAAAAAACTATTTATGTACAAATATGCATTTTCTTCCAAGTCTACTGTCAAACATGAAACTAGTTAGAAATGCAAGAAAATGAAGATTTCATAAATCGTTTTTTTTTAACTTTTCACTACTTATAAAAATGGCAAGACAATAAACAATAAATTATTGCGTGGAAAATGAACTGGCAAAAGCTAAACTATTCAGTTGGAAGAACTAAGTTAATAAAGTTTTGAGTAAAAATCTTTTTGAATATTCTGTATTCCATAAAAACTAAACTAAGAATTATTGCTGTTTGCTCATAGTTTATACAAATTTAAATAATTGTCTTTTTTCAATTTACGCTGAATAATAATGAAATCGTAAACGAGCAATAACCAAATTAAATTTGAAGTATAAAGTTTCTCATCCCAGTTTAAGCATACCATTCATTTCATTGTCCAAACAATTACACTGATTCTTCAATGTTCAAACATTTAGATGTTAGAAATGATAATTCAGTTCCCACTCAAAGAGTTATCTAAATTTCTTTGATAAAATGTATGTTCCTCGTTGATCAACAAAGCACAAGTTTATTTTCTGTTAGATGAAAATCAAGAAAATATAATAAAATTACAATTTACACTAAAAATTGCATGAACATTATTCTAGAATTCATTTTTATGTGTCACCGCCTGGATTATGTATTTATATTTATTTATTTTATGTAATAACTTTATGTTTTGTTTATGATACACATTTTTATTATTATTATTATTTATTACACACACTCTCACACATACACACACAATATTTGAAAACAAACAAAAAAGAAAACATTTTTATGTTGATTATATTTTTAGAAATTATGTTTGTTATTGTTTGCTATATACTATGTTTAGTTTTTATATTGTCCTATTACAATGCCATCATAAATTATGTATTATTATTATAATAATATCATAAACATTACTTATAAGGAAATGTTAGCAACGTTTCTTAAGATGTTGTTATTTTTAGCTTATCAGATTTGAACGCCAATATGTGTCAAGACATTGTTCATATGTGATAGTCTAGAAAATTAAATTAAAATAATCTGCCTACATAAAATTACAATAAATACTCTGCATGTAAATTTTACGTTGGAATGAATACATAAATATTGAATTTTATTTATTAATATACATTAAGTATTTTGCAACATTGGGTTTACCTTCATGATGAATGTTACATGTACTAGTATAAAAATATATTAGGTGGTGATAGCGAAATTAAAATATTTAATGAAAATATTCTAAATGGTTTACTAATCAAACAATAATAATAGAAGTGCACTTAAATAAAAATAAAACGGTGGTTGTATAATAAGTATTATAATATTGTTAATGCCAACAAAATATTTTTATTTATAAAAAAATAATTGAAACATTTCTGTGGCAAAGATTGAAAAGGTGATAACTCTCAATATGAGTTATCACCCTTTAAATCTTTACCACAGATTTATAATAGTAAACCATTATACAATAGCGTCATAATTGAGGGTAATTTCAATCAATGTTCGGATAAAATTATCTGTTTTACTATAGAGTACTGATGAAGCGTAGGGTAATTAAATTATGTTAAGTAGCCGGTTCAAGAATAAGCAGATGGTTTGCTAGCAATTTTCATTTATTTAATTAAACCGAGATTCTATTCGGCTAATTAGAAGTCTATTTGGATGTGAATTAATTATAATTTATTTCCTCACCCTTTTCCAAAGCAGTCATGTTATATTGATGTTGTTACACACATTTTATTGTCTCAGTAGTAAACTGAAATATTAAAGTCGGCTGGAGTCAGCCTTTTAAGTGATTTGCCATAAAAATCTTAATTTAAGTTAGTTATGACATTGATTAGGCAAAATGTTTTTTACTCTATGGTTAAGGTCGAGTATTAACAATTTTGGTATTTTAAAAAAATATATGAATTTGTAATTTCTTGGAATTCTAAAAATTAATATGTATTCGTAGTGTAAAATTTGAGTTCAATATCTAATAAATAAATTAAACATCGTTGTCTCACTTTTCAACTTATAACAATTCTTATTGATTAAATAACTGACTTGAATTTAAATAAATTGTATTTCTGATGGTTTATTTCCTGATTTTATGTCCGTTTTAAGAGAAATGTGGAAATGCGTTACAACAAGTTGTAACGCATTTCCACAACAAGATGTTAGTTGTGCACTATTTTTTATGATTTTTCAAACCTGTTCGTTTATTAGTTCTACAGAATGAATAGAAAAGATTGAACGGATTAAATGTATCCGAGAACGATTGGAATAAATGAATACGTTTATGAAAGCTTGTTTCTTTCTAATAAATAAAATAATTTTATTAAAGTTAATTAAATTTAATACTAATTTATACGTGAAAATGAAAGGAGGAATTAATGTTATTTGGGATATTTAAAAAAAAGAAACCCATTTAATAATGTGAGGAACGTGTCGGGTCTTATTTACATATTTTTTAATGTTTCACACATCCCAAAAAAAAAAAAAGATTTTATGGAATTTGAACATTTAAATTGTAATATTTTGCATTTGACGTTTTGTCTTAATTTTTGATAAAAACTTCTTAATTCTTATGAATATGGCTAACCAGCCGAAATATAAGGAAAGTTTAATAAAGAAAGTTAATCTTGTAGTTTAATTTATATTTTTGAAAAGTATACATATTTGTCAATAAAAAGCTAAAAATAATTATTATTAATTAACAAATTTTGAATAATTTATTATTTTAATTAAATTTGTTGGATATTAAATAGTCTGCAGAATAAATTTATTCTAAGGCATTCGTTGGATTTCCCATCTCTAATATTCGAAATTAAGTTCATTTGCTAGCCAATTTTGGCAGTAAAAATAAACGGGGGAATCATATTCACCACATGCATCCTCAGTATAGTTGGAAGTGAAAATAAATCTATTTTTTTTTTTTAAATAATTTATGTTATTCATAGTTTAGTTTTTGTTTTTTAGAGTACTGTCACCGACCAACGTACGTACGCGACATCTGTAAGTTGTCATTATAGTTTTTGATGATACTATATGCATTCGTCAAAAAAAAAACAAGTTCATAACTGAGCTTTAGTGTGTATTTAGTAGTTTGAACAATTTATAAGACTCGATTACAAAATGCTGATCTTTACATTCACTAAAAGCGTGTGCAAATACCGCTATATTAAAATAAAAAAATTTGAAGCTGTCATTCAAAACGGTAGTTTTTGTTATTTTACAAGCTTTGTATATACCAAAGACATAAAAAAAAAAAACAATTACCTAATAATTTAATACGAAAACATGGTAAAAATGCCGATTTTAATTTACCGTTATTTTAAAGGCGTTGCAGAGCCTAACAAGTGTGCACTTTGCTATGTTTAAAAAAATAGGCTGGCTAAATGGACTAAAATTAGTTTTTCCGTACTGCAAATAACAAATTTATGTTTTCATTCGTCCATCACTTTAAGTTTCACTTAATTGAAATCAATCACAATGGAATTAAGGCCGTACTACCCTAAAATCGGTTTATTTTTTACTTATATTACAAATCGCCACTTAGAGTTGATAGTCACAAAATAAAATTGCACAACCAAACAACTTTTGCCAAATGATAATTTCGCATCTTATTTTTAATATAAAAAAATCACCTCATTTTAAAAATATACACACATACACAGGAAACTAGAATAATTTTGGTTTTTCGTATTCTTCGGCTGATTGCAATAATTATTTTTAAATCAATCATCAACTCTACTGTTTGATATAATCAACCATCATAATTCATATATACATTTGGAATCTAAAATTAGCACGACGTAATATGTATGGTCATTGATCCTACAAAATTACAAGCAATTTCTAACACAAGCATCGCATATATTACATAGAGTCGGCATTAATCACCTTAAATCATCATATTTTGTTATATTAGAGTTAATTTAACTAAATTATCGCTTAAATTTTTGTTGAATAAAATATCGAAAAATGGTGAATTCAATTTTTTGATGACTGACGTTGATTGAGATTATTTTAATTTATGACGCTTAACTAATTATTATTAATTATTATTATTATAAATAGATCATGAAAATTATCCAAAAATTAGATTTTTTGTTTAATAATTAATAATATTAGAGAAATATTAGTGTATTATGTTTTTTGTATCACTATCAATCTCTCTCTCTCTCTCTCTTTATGTATATTCTGTGTAGCGCTCCAACCATGGACACCATGTCTTCCAATCAGAGGTGGAAAATTAAAATCTTCTAAAAATTTTTCATCATCAAATCCACAGCTACCATTTTTATGTGGTTCACCAAATTCCTATCTCCGTAATCAAAATAATTCATCGAATAGTTTGAACTCGTCGTTTATATGGCGAGAGGCAAGTCCTAATAATTTTAATATGTATTCAACGTCAGTTTCATCATTAAATAATTCATCATATCGGTATTCGGTTGGCGGTGGTAGTGGACTAGTAGAATGGCGTTATAATAGTAATAATACAAATAATACGAATTCAGAGGATAATCATAATAAATCGCATAGTAAAAATAATAGTAAAACATCTAATATTTATAAAACATCGTCGGCTGCATCAAATTACGATAATTTGTATGTAGCAAATAATTCAAATTCAACATCATGCGTGACTCCTTTACTAGCACGGAAAAAATTTAATTCCCCGCAACCTAAAATATGGCGTAGTTCATCAAATCAGTCGTCACCGATTTCGAGTAACTTGAAACGTTTGAACGAGCAACATAAATCATCAACGCCTCCGCCGCCACAATCGCCGCCAATATTGTATGATCGTCGGCTGAATCGATCGTTTGAAGCGCCGCAGGGATTAGGAGGCAGTGGTGGTATTAATAGTGCTAATATTAAAACAAATCCATTGCGGCGTTCCACACCGCACCTAACTATCGGCGATGATTATTACCAAACAAATTCATGTAATTCATCCACGTCATCGTGGTGTTGCGGTAATTTCATGATGAAGCAATGGAGAAAAGTCCATAATTGTGAATAATATAAATTTATATTTTTTTAATTTAATTTAATTCTTTATTATAATTAAAATATTTACAGTCACGATCGATTTTTTTTTTTTAATCCATATTGGCTGGTTACCGACTGTAAATAATTTAATTTTATTTTATTGTTGTGTGTTGTGTAGTAATTAAAAAAAATAAAAAAATAATTCTGTGATTTTTATATTTATATAAATTGTATTATGTATATGTATAACATATAAAATAATTAAATTTATATGTAATAAAACAAAAGAAAATGGAAAACTATATAAGAAAAATAATCTTAAAGAAGTATATTTATATTTACATAATTTTTTTTTCTGTTTTTTATTAATCAACGAAGTTTTTTTTATAATTTAATATAATTACTATAATTAGAGTGCTTTAGAATGATAATAATTTTTAATTTAATTTTTGGAAACGATATGGTAATGATATGATTTTTATATTACATATGTATATGTGTACTTATTTATAAATTGTTGTTGTTGTTGTGAGAATTGAGTGATTTTGTTCTAGAAAACAATATTCTATTCATATGGAAATTAGGAATAAAAATTTGGAAAAAAAAACATTTCATTTAATTTAATTCATAATTAAACATAAAATATAATACAATAAAATCTGTTATAACGATTTTGTATACGAATTAGCAAAGGTTTTTGTTGTTTTTTTTCTGTATGAATTATTTATTAGAATAATTAAGATTTGTGATAGCTGTTTAAATTTTTCGTTTTTTTTTCTAAATTATAGTTATATACTCTACTAATTTTGGTTTTATCGTATATGGTTTGGTTTGGATTAATATTAGAATAGAATTAGCTTAACGTTTTTTTATTAAATAGAATAATTTTAGTGAAGCTAGTTGCAAGAAACAGAAAGTTCATTGTATTTTTTCCCAAATCGAAAATTGAGACTATTTATGTATAGTTGGAGTTGGCAGTAAAAATTGCATCATTAGATTTTTTTTCGGGAGATTGTCATAAATTTAAGTCTGAGGTATTTGACAACTGGATTTAATTGTTAATTCAATTGATCGCAACCGAACTACTTGAGTTCCTCTAGGGCCACTCATTTAATCGGGAATTAAAAAGTTGAACTTATCCAAGAAAACTTGAATGCTTTTTAATTTTAAATATATTACCCATACAATTCAACGAAGTTACCTTTATGTAGCCAGGATTTTATTTTTTTTAATCTTGCTATTTAGTTATTATATAGCATGATTTAAAAAATATCTTATCGAATTTTTAGTATTAGTATAACTTCTAGACTTTAATCATTATAAACTTTCCTCTGCGGCCTTTTTAGTTGTAATTAGAAGACCCTACAACGTCAAAGTGACAATAAATGATAAAGTGTGGGTTCAAGAAAAATCACTCAATTTACTTACACACATCAACCAAGACCAATGAAATGGAAGAATTTTTATATTAGGGATTAGATAAAAACTCGCAGATCATTTATTATTTCCAGGCGGAATATGTTATAGATGTACACTCGATTTGTTTCACAATGTTTATTATTTACCACAATAAATTATTCAATTTAATTAATATTATTATTTTTTTTATAAAAAACATTTTTGTATTTTTTTTATAGTTTTTATTATTCGATTTTCGATTAGATCGATTTTGGATTTTTAATTTCTTCAGAAGGTAATTAAAAAGGCTAAAATATATCTTTCTAAAATCTAGAAATGAATAAATTATCACTGTTAATGATAAATAAAAACATTTTAAAAAATAGAAAAAATTATCCTTCCTTTTATATAATTAGTTATTGTGATAAACCAACACAAAACCAAGAAATTTGAAATCCATAATACGGATAATTATTATTTGCTAAAGAAACATGCAAAATATACCTAATACATATTAGGAGTACATATTTATATAAACTGATATAACCAAAAAATATATTAAAATAAATGAATTTATAGTTGTTATAAAAAAGTAGATTTTATAATAAAAACAAAAATTTTAAAAAATAAATAGTTTTTATAACTATGTATTTATAAAGTCGGCATAGTAATGTAAAATATCGATTGTGATATTTAATTAAATATAATAATTATAATAAAACTATTATTATTTTTGAAGAAATAATAACACATATAACACGTCTAATAGTAATTTAATAGTTTAAATAATATAGTTTGTTGTCCACTCGTATTAATAGTATTACAAGTGAAAAATTCGTCTTTTGTTACGCCATTTTTATTCTATTTTTTATCGTTGAAAAAATTGTAATAGGTTTAAAAAATATTTGTTCAAACAAATCTAGTCGGGCGTGCGCTTATATACACCTAAACGGGAATACTTGGTGCTAAGAAACCGAACCTATTCTTATCTATTCATGGTATCCTTAATTGTATAATAAGATAAGCTCATCACTTGCCATACTTTTAATTGAGATTGGTTCTTATTTATTTATTAACGAATTAGCTAGAGATTTTTTTAAAAGGATTATTTATTTAATATTTTATAACTAAATACAAATAAATGGTGGCAGCAAATATTTTCTAATTTTATTTTATTTTTAAAGTTTCTTATCTGCTGACAGCAAACAAACGTATGCTTTTTGTTTAATTTATTATATGATTTGATTGGAATGGTGATTGGGAGTAACTAACAATAAATAAAATGGTGAATAATTTTTTAGGTTCATTTTAATTAATTTACTGAAAATTCTTTTCCTGAATTTCTATAATTTTTTATTATATTGCTCACTTTCGTATAGGTTATATTTGCCAATTATTTTCCTAGAATAAATAAAATGCTTACATAAAATACTGAGCAGTAGTTAAAAATAAAGAGTGAATATTTATTCTGTAGATGTTATATGAAGGTTAGGTATAATAAACCATTTAGCCAATAGCTATGTAATAAATAAGTTGATGGAAAAACTAAATATAGTTTTGATTGTCAAATTAGCTAAATTAATGAACGTTAGTCTTTCTACTGAATGATTTGTTAACACTTGATATGCTTAAAGCTTTTATAATATCAGAATAAATCTTTCATTTCACTGTCGAATCTTAATATGCTTCATGTAAGAATCGATGACTAAAATTATCTGTAATAATATTTCATTTTAAGAAGTTACAGAATTAAAAAAATGTTGTTCCCCTCCAAAAAACAGTTAAAGTTAAATGTGATTTAAAATCCAAACGTAAAAATAAAATGGTCTTTGATAAAATTGAAAAGGATGTTTTAGAAATGTCGAGCCTGATTGTAGACGCGTGTAGAACACTTTACATTATCATTTCTTTTCATTTATTACATGGAGCTAAAGCCACAAAATATGTAATAGATCAGGAATATAACAATATTAGGTGTACAAATCAAATGAGATTATACGATAGAACCTGTAAATCGTATTTTTTTACATTTGCGGCCACCCTATGAAAATAGTGTGGTCGCAAATGTAAAAAAATACGATTTTTAACTTATTTATCATCTCTCACAACAACATATGGATGCACGCGTACTTACGCGTCAGAAAAATTTTGAACAGATCTATTTAGAAAAAATAGTACAATAATACCAAATGAAATATTATTAAATAAAATGCTAAAAAAACTCGATTCAACGAGAACAAAATTTTCATGGCATACATACAACATACAAAAACATATTTTAAACATATTAAATTCTTTTACAATTTAAAACGTTATAATGAAAGAAAAGAATATAAAAATTTCTCATCGATACCATTAAATAAATTCGGACTTCATCGTATTCGATATGATTCCAGAGCATTTTACAATTTACTATTTTCTCAAAATTTATTTAAAGGCGTATGGAATAAATTTGAACGGGACCAAGAATGAAGGAAATATTTTTATTTGTCTGAAACGAAAAATAAACATTTTGATTATTCAATATTAACGGATGGCGTTTCTATATCGTTTTCAATGGCAAACCAAGATGAAGTGAGACAAAAAACAACCAACACCAACAAAAACGAACCAAAACGATGAAGAAAATAATCAAATTTGTCAAAATTGGGCTTAACCCTGGTTTGAAAGTAATATTTGGTGGAAATAGGAACGGTAAACCTATAAAAATAATAGGCAGCTACTACAGAAATTTAACGAGAGCATATACGAGGCTAAAAAATTGGACTCCATCAACGGTCAACGATAAAACATCGCCAATGGTCAAAGATTATTCAACATATACAAAGAAACAATTATCTAAATTTAAAAATGGACAACGTGAGTGCGGAAAACGCAAGGTAGTAAGATTAAAATTGCAAAAATATATATGTGTCGAAAAGGCCTGCCAGAAATTAGCTAAACAACAACCGTAACAACCAAAGAATTATTTATTGATGGTAATTCAAAAATATGCAGACGTCTTACAAATAGGAGAATTTTGAACTATAAACCTTTGTGCTTTGTGCCACAACAAAAATATAACATCAATATCTCCACACCGGTATCAACATGGTCGAAAATGTTCGATTCAACTGAAACAAGGATGTAAATGCCGGCAAAATATTATCTAATTAGGATTATGCCTAATGGGGAAAATTCTTTAATTTGTAAAATGGAGAATTTATTCTTTTCTAGTTATTGAAATCTCCGCTGAATAGAAGAAAGGGCGCTACAGCCGAGTTAGTGATTAATTGGGCATCATGACCTACATTTTAGCCTAAATTAAATTAAGATTTTCCGGCTGCATCAATTGAGATAAAACTTCAAAACGCCAAAATTGTTAGTTTGATTTAAAGTCTCTGGCGGAACGAGTTGCATGATAAAAACTAGCTCATTGCAGCCCGAATCATCACCTCGCCCTGTGGGAATTCATCCAAATGATTGAACACTATCGTAAAATTGAATTATCTCGTCGGGTTTTTACTATAAAAGAGAATGCACAAAATTAATTATAGTGTTGCCAGATGAAGGTAACATTTTTTAAATTGATGTTTTTAGGACCACTTAACAAAAAAAACTGTTTAGTATTTTCGTATGAAAATTAATTAGTTATAGAACAAACTTTATTTTAAAAAAAAGGTGGTAGATAAATACATTTTGTTTATTAAAAACAATATATTTTAATCTGGGGCTGTTTGACCGATTCGGAAATAGTCGAAAACAAAATATCAATTGCACCATAACGGCCAAAAAAACGAACAAAAACGTAAATTCTGAAAATACAAATTTAATTTTTAAAATATTTTATTTTATTTTCATGATTTTAAGTTCGATGGAAAAAAATCGAAGTTTTTGAAAATCGATACACATATTATTTTAAGATTGGGCCCATTTGGTGCATCAGGAAAATTCGAAAATTTCTGAAAAATATTATTATGTTTCATATTAATTTACGTAGCATTCTTATTTTTTAGATTGAATTCGAAAAGGTCACAATCAAAAAGTTTGTAATAGAATTCTTCCAAAAAAAATTTCTTTAAATTCCGAACAAAATTTTACAAAATTTATTGGTTATATTAACAAAAAACTGTCAAAATATAACCATAAAATTTTGCTATAAAAAAAATTACTATCTTTGTCACATTTAAAGAATTTTTGATTGGCTAAACTCGTCTGTCTTTTTCAGTAAAATATTCAAGTCAGTAAGATTTTCTCATGGAAATCAAGTTTTACAAACAAAAGTTCTATATGTTTTAATAGGTGAAGTCTTATGGAATAAAGGTCCTTTGCTATTTTATTTCGTGCAAAATCAAGTTGTTTTTAATCTTATTTTTTTGTTAAATGTTGATTTTTCCATTTTACGATAGTTAAGTTAAATATAAAAATACGGTGCTCATTAACAAAACTATTTGAACTATTTTTAAGAATCGCTTTTATGTGATACTAACATTTAAAAGTTAAAACTGTTGAACAATTACAAACGTGAATTTTAAATATTATCAGACTCTTTATTACATTCCAATTACATATCATAAAAACTGCAATAAAAAGCCACTCAAAGGAATTTACCTACAAAAAGAAAAAAAAAAAATTAAATTGGCGTAACACAGGAATATATGAATTATTTTAATTAAATATGCACTTTATTTGTTTCCCGGATATAAATTACAAATAATTATTCTTTTACGTACAAAAATAAATCGAAAGTACTTATATTGTATAACATTAATTATTGTTAGTAAATATTTTGTAATCAATAATTTTGATAAAAAAAAAAAAAAAAAATAGATATAAATGTAATTCGGCATTTTTATTAATATGAGATTGATGTGAACGCCTACATCTTGAGCCTAATACAGCATACTAACCAAAATCTTTATACTGGCTATGGGTAGCAGATAGTTTTCTCTATAAGTAAGTGTCCAAAAAATTAGGTGGACTATAATGATTTTTGTTTGTATAATTCCAGGTTTAGAAAACGACGAGATGACACCAACGCTAAAACAACTCTGGACATCAGTACGTCAGCTGCAACAAGATGTGTCGCAATTGAAAAGTCAAATAAATGAAGAACGTGAGCTACGGGGTCAACTTCAGCAATTATTAATGGAACATTTGGAAAAATTTGTTAAATCAAATACGTGTTAAAATAACACTATTTTTTAAAAATATTTGTATTTTTATGCCGCTGCCTTGAGGTATTATAATATTTTAAAAATGTAACAAAAAAGCTTTGAATTGATTTTTTTTTTTATATATATAAAATTACAATATTAGAGTTTAATTTGGTCTGATTAAAAATGATTTCATGACGTGCAATTTTATTTTGTAATTTTTATAAACTTGCGGATTGCAAGTTATGCAGCTAATTGTTATTTAATACGTTATTATATAAATATGAAATCGTTTGTTAATTAATAAAGCTCTTTATAAAAAAAATTTACTTGTAAAAGACAATTTCCTACATAAAATATAAACAAAAATAGAAATATTTAATTTACATAATCATCATAATTTTAATAATATAAATTGTTAAAACTATTTTTGTTAGATTATTATGCATATAATTTATTTTATATTAAAATTTATATTATACCAAGTCAATTTTTCAAATACTGTTAAGTTGTAATAGATAGAGCAAATTGAGTTTTTACTTTAGTTAAATTAGTTTTTATTAAGAATTAAAAATTATATGTTTAAGTTTGAACTAAAGTTTAATGAGAAATTTGTAAAATAATATTGTGGCAAATTAATGAAGAAATGACGGTGTTTTATTTTATGATATACTCATAGGTGGGGCAGTAATTGTGGTCGCTACTTTTTATTAGAATGGAAACTATCGCTAAAAAGCAACGAAAAACTCTTTTGTTTGTTTATTTCTATTTTTTGTTTCTCTTCATACTATTTAAAGGCTACATCAAACGTTAATTCTCGCAATTTAACATTCAATTTTATTCATCATTATGTTGAAAACACAATAAAACCATTAATCTTATGGGAGATGCTTTGTAAAGTCTTATGTTTAAGAATAGAACACTAAATGTTCATGTATGATTAATATTCTGACAAAGAGAACGATGTAGCCAGAAAATTGGAATATTAAATTTACCGTAAGACAGACACATAAAATTACATTTGGCAATCTTTTTACGAGAAATATTATCATTTTGATGAAGGTATGTATCTAAACGAATGTCCAACAAACTAAATAGAATATTTTCACTTTCATCCATTGTTCAATGTCACGGTACTAAATCTATTTTGCATTATTTAATTCTACTACTAATGTTAATATATCTCTATTGTTAATAAAAACAACAATACCAATATGTATACTTTATTGGTCATGAATATAAAGAATAAAAGAAGAAGAAGAAGAAGAAAAATTGTAAGAAAACAGAAAAGTAAACTTTAAGTTTCGTCAAACTTTAGTTGAGCAATGAACGTTCATTGGAACAGTCGTCTTACTTGAAAGTTGGATTTAAAATAATTATTATTTTCCGAATATCGTGAGTAGCGAGTGAATTTTATATTTCTGTGATATATAAAAATAAGTGTTTTGTGTTTGAAATAAGAAGAAGATGAATTGTTAAGAATTATTTAAAATTTAAGTGGGAAAAATAGTAATAGAAAATATTTTTTTTTTAACTTAAGTAAATAAAATGTGTAATAAAAATGTGATGCTAGTTGGAGTGGCGACATTTGCCTTACTTGTTGGATTATCTTTCGCTGATAGCAGTAGTAATGATTATGGTAAGACATTTTTGTTATTCTAAACGGAACATTAATTTTATATGTTTCAAATGTCCGTAACAAATCAATCAATATCGCACAATAATAATCACACGATTAGAAACGTTTTAATTATATCTTGGAATCCCACTTCGAAAAAATTATCTTATTTTCTATTCTATTCATCAAAACTCATCAGATTTGAAGAATTCCGAAAACAAAAAAAAAAATCTAAGTTCTTGTGTAATTTGGAAGCGCAATCGTGCAAAAATTAAATAAGAAGTCGACTATGAAGTAGAAAAATATATTATCTGTTTTTTTTTGTGTATTGTTAAGTTGGAAACTAGTTGTGGTTTTAATTTAATTATCATTAAGAGTATTGTGTTTTTTAAGGGCATTGTAGGAACAACAATTTCTTGCGTTGATTTGTGGTATATGAATTATTTAGTGAATACATTTTTTATTAAAATGCAGCAAATGAAAATATTTTAAAAATATTTATTAGGTATATTTTTTATAAAAAATGCTGGATGTTTTAAACTTCTAATTACAGACATTAGTTGAAAAAAAAATCCCATACTAAATTTAATTTAGTTACTGCCTTCATTACTCCCGGTCTACAATATAATGAAATTTGAGGTTTGGGATCGTTCGATAAAATTGAATTGTTGCCCGATCATGAAATAAAAAAGCAGTCTTTATACGCGAAAAATACGCTTTTATCGAAATTGCCAATATTATCAAACGACTCGATATCGAGAAAAATTTCCTATTGTAATTTTTGAGAAAATTTTGTCGCCTAATCTTTTTTATTAACGAAATTTTATTAAACGAAGTGTATAAAAAAATGGACCAAAGGGGTTATTCGTGTTTTTATATTTCTATTTGCTTTACATGGGAAACGAACACCACTAAAAGGTAGTGTTAGCTTGGAATGGTATTCATTCGAAGAGGTAGCAGACAGCTTTTAACAAATTAGAATTTGTTTCAGAAAGCCACGCAAAACATAAAGTCATGAGGAAACTATCTTAACTCTTTCTTTTACAGCATGAGACAAATAAGCGAACTAGTTTTAATCCTCAACTAAAGGACTAAATATGTTCTAGCCAAGAGAAACTTGGTAAGTAAACTTTGAACAGCAATGACAATGAGCTTAATCTAATAAATTGGCGGTTTATTAAGAAAACATTAAAGCTCTTGAGGCGATAACTAAAAAAGGCACCCTGAACTCGCTCGCAATTACGCCGAAAATTTTACTTTTAGATGATCTATATTCGAGATGATGAACAACTAATTAAATATCCCAGTTGTATTAAACCTTTCTCTCACTAACAGTTCAATTAAAATTCAAGCTATCATTTCAGTGTATTAAGATCTTAAAGGTATAAATCTAATGAAATGTTAGTTGATTATAATAATTTTACTTTAATCAATATACAGTTTATCAATACAATTAAATTATGCCAGACTGTTAAACATAATGCCAATTTCTCGTATTTAAAATATCGCTAAATTTCTGCTTTGCGCTAAACAATAAATCCAAGCTTGTGTTAAACGGGATAAATATAAAATAAAAAAAGTACATGACAGTTTATAATAAAATTATTTATTATAAATTATATACGAGCTTTGAGACTAAAGAAATACAGCACACAGCTGTAAATTTTTAAGAATATGCGATATACAAAACTTGTTTTTGGTTCTTCGATAAATCGTAAATATCTATTTAGATTTTCTTATTTACGCACACAAAAGTGCAATAAACCTCACATATTGGATTTTTATTGTACATAAAATTATACATTACACTCTTAATGTGATGTGCTTAAAGATTTTAATTAGCTTTAGCTGCAGATTAATTACAATGCACGAACCGTGTTTATTGCTGTCTACTGTTTATTAACAGGTTTGCACATTAATCAAATTCGCAAGGGACATAGCTTGCAATAAGTTCATCAACCTCTTTTGTATCATACATTAAAAATACATGCTTGTGCTTGCCCATTGTAATTATTGTAATACAGATCACAAAGCGATTAAGTTATCAGAATCAAATCTTAAATTAATCAAAATACAATTTAAATGAATAAAAACAAATATGGAAGAAAAAAATAACTGACCATTTTTTAATAAAATCTCCTTTTTAAGAGATTCATTTCATTGCCGTTTCCATCTTATTCGTCAATCGGACAGATCGGATGTATGTAAGTATATATGTACGTACATATAGAGTACAGACGTATTTGTACAATGAATTGTGATTGAACCTTTTTACATCGTTTTAGATCATTAACCTTATTTTTACTATCGTTTGTATTATGTTGTTTAATTGTCTTAATTTTGATGTAAGAAAACAAATTAAAAACAATTAAAATTGTATTGTTGAAAGTAAAAGAGTTATAAACTGGAAATTTTAAACAGCAGAATATAATTTTATGATTACGGTGGACTGTAAGCAGAATATATAGAAGAAAGTGATTATGGCGTAGTGTGCGTTTTGAAATAAGATACGTGCGTACCCGGCAGATAAAATACAATCTAAACATTACTACACAAACATTTTTAACATTGAATAATATAAATTTGTGTAAGAAAGTAAGCAAAACGTCGGTTGTCATAAATTGCTAAACGGAGGACCCTTAGCAAGAGATTGTAATATAAACTTACAAGTTGTGAAAGATGCAGAGTTTTCACTAATTTAATTCAGACAGAATTTAGTGTTGATGCGGAATAGAATTTTCGCATGAAACGAGTCCAATAAATTTGTTGTCTGAGAGATTTGTATCAGATATGGAAACGATGAGCTGAGATGTAGAATAATGAGGAAATATTATTATTAATGAGACATCAATTTCAATGTTGGAAGCCAAAACGATTAATTTGTTTCGTCAGGTGAAGGAACGTTATCAACATGTTTTAAAATAATGAAATACGAATTAAAATATCTGAACCAGCTGTAAAAAGAAGCCTATTTACAAAATCATATAATGATATGAGTTATTCTCGAATATAAGAAGTCATAGAGAATATATTCGAGAAGTTGGTATTGAATTCGGTAAAACAGTTATTTAGGCTTGTTTCCTTAAGAGTTGGGAAAATTTTCAAATTATGTGTGGTATTTAAGCTAACTGTGAATGAATGAATCTGCAAAGTGTTAAATAAATATTTTTAAATTCAATTGTCGTGAAGTTTTTAGCGAAATATCTCTCTGAGAAAATTTTAACTGCACGTTAAAAGTACAGTAAGCTTTAATTGGCACCTTTATTGTCCTTTCCTTAATTAAACATAGCTAATAAAAAATTATCTCATGAATTGATAGTATACGAGTCGTGTATATATCCAATTAGTGGCTAGTTTTATTGTCGCTATATTTACATAATTAGACGACAAATAGCCCATGAAATTCAATTAGTTCAACACGATACAATAAACAAGACCACCATAAACTGTTTGATTAATTTAATTAGAGTAGAAAATACAATAATAAAAAATCAACCAAACATAAATGGAAAAGAACTTAATTTTCACCTTTTCTTGATTGTTTTTTTTTTAGAGTACAAACCAACAAACAATTCACTATAAAACTCATGGGATAGAACATAGAACAAACTCGTTAATTTTTAATTCAATTCTATTGTCATTTGTGTATTGTCCGCGGACAATAGATAAGATGAAATATGTGGTGTAATAAGAGACCTCACTTCTTAATATTTATTACCATGTCACTGAATTTTTACAATATTTTACCGTATCGATATCATTACAAATGTACGGTTTGCATATACATATGTATGTCGTATATTATAGAGCATTTCGCAAAATTATAGAATCTTGTTATTATATCTAGAAAATCTTCATTATTCATCATTTCTAAAGATGTTCTAATTTTTTCTAATATGACTATGAATTTTTTGTACAAATTTACATAATTTTGACAATGATTAACAGTGTTGTATTATATAAAATATAAAACTGATTAAAAAAAGAATAAACGGAATAAATACAACAACGTATAAATTTAAAAACGGTTTAATATTTAGCGGTTTATATATTATGATATTATACGGGTATCAAGAAGCTCATATTGAAAATATTAGAAATTAATTGTACCTTCTTCATTATATCAATATAGTTCCAACCGAAACAGTTAAACACATTTAAATATACAAAGGTTACAACCCTCTCCATGGTATCGTATTTTACGTCAAATGTTTAAGATACAATTTCAAACAAAACATTTTTCCATTTACTCTAATATCTGCGGTTGTGAATCAATTTAAAATAAATTGATAAGTTAATTACATAAAACCAGAAATGAAAAATCATTTCCAATTAATAGAATCCATTGAAAAACGTTTACGCACAACGAATGACAACGTCTTATTCTTTACAAGAGAGATCAATTTAATAAGATAAAGACTATATCTTGATGATTTATTCAATCGATGATATCCAATACAACAGATTGCTTGAATGATCAGACAAAATATACCGCGTGCGCGAGGTACACACACGATAATGTGGAACTGATTTGCAAGTTCAATGTCACCAGTTTGCAATGCAATAAATACGTCGAAAAGTTACAAGAAGACGAGTTTGCGTTTAATAAATTTTCTTTCTTCTTCCTCTTCATTGAAATGTTTTATGGTTTGCATGATTGATGGTATTCGTGAGGATGGCTAATTTCTTACATACTACGAGTAAGTTAAATTAATAACTTGAGAAAGGTATAATATTCATGTCGACACTTATTTTATTCATTTGCCCAGATATGAGTATACCTACATATTTTTCCAAAATAATGGCACAATTATGAACTTAATAAAACTGTAAATTTTATTTTTTTAACAATAGAAGAAATGTAATTGCTGCTGCTGCTTAAAACAAAAAGTCGTTACTTAATAATATTAACGATTCCGATTGTCAATCCAAGATATGCGAATTCACACGAATACTGTATTATACTGCTATAGAGAATATCATTCTTGTAAAATCTGTATATGTGCTGCATGCATAAAGCGAACTGGGTCATAATCATATTTCCAATGAAAAAAAAATAAAAAATAAAAAAATTGTTAAACGTGATTGAAATTGGAGTTCGTTACGAAATTATAGGACAAAAGTGGGATTTACATCATTAACACAATTACATTAAATTACACCTTGAAGACGTATAATTCTATACACTTTGCGCGATTGTTTCACACAAAATAAAACTATTAATCATACACTCAAAATCGTTATAATCGAAGCATTAAAGTAGATAAATTTTCTTTTAACTAAGATATTGTAAATAGCACTAAATGCCCGGTAGCATTCTATTGTATCTTTTACTTTGAAGATTTGATTTAAACATTTTTTTAGTTACAATTAAAATGCAGCACTAAAACACAAAATGAAATAAAATCAGTTCAAAAGGTTAGACGATTTTTATGTACATAGTTTCGCTTTAAGTTAAATTTAAACATGAACCGATTCATGATTTTAAATTTTTTACCATTTTAGGAAAACATCAAAATCAAACACGATCTTAGTGAATGGTCTTTATTGTTGAAGAAAATTTGTTCACACAATATTTATTTAGAGCATATGTATATGGTTGAAATACTAAAGCGTTAAGCAATTATTAAAATTTGTGATGAATTTAGAGTACAATTTTGGATACATAAATTAGTTTGATATTACAGCAACGGGTTAGTGTTTATAAATACAGTTTTTAATATCACTTTTTGTTGAGAGGTTCTCATAATAATAATTTCGATTTAACTGTAATTTCAATAAAATGTGCTATAATTACTTTTTCGGAAAAAGTTTTTTTTGCTCATTTCGTTGCATTTTAATGTGAACAGGGTCAAATTGCTTTAAAGACGAGTTGCCGAACGTTATTTAGTTTGTTGTTTGTTTACGGTTCAAAAGGGTCGTTTCTCATTTGTGAAATCATAGTTTGTAATTATGATTTTGAAAGTCGACATATGTCAATACTATAATTAGAAATATAAATTATTATTTAACAAAATAAACTTTATCTCACAAAAAGAAAAACTATGTTTTTAAACGTCTATTCGGACACTACAACATAAGCTTTTTAAAACGAGACTATAAACAAAATTAGGCTTAGTTTTCTATAGCAAATAATTCAACTACATTACAAAACTTTTTTTTATTTTAATTTAATAGTTTGTACATAAATAAAACTTCCGGCCAGTTTTGGAGATTAACGTATGATAAACTTAATATTGTACGTTTTAATAACTTTGAATTTGTTGTGAGGTAATTTTAAAGTAACTTATGAAAAACATAACTTGCTATAGAAACCTTAAGCGTAATTTTTGGAACTTTTTATTCAACACACCCTTTCGAACCAAACCAGATCAAAGTGTCCAAACAACATCTGCACGTGTGTCATCTGATGCTATGCGAACGAGATTCAACGCGGCTACGGCTATAGTTCATCTCTCACATAGATCCGCTACTTTTCTCTGTGATTTTTTTTATGAATTATTTTCGATTTGGGAGTTTATTGTGTGAATCGATTACGATCCTTAAATTCTCGTATTTTGCTGCGAAACACAAACACAGCTTTCAAGTGGATTTTTCATGTTGTTTTTTCACAATATTTCGATTTCGCTATTTTTTTAATTAAACCTAATGTTGGTATTTCCTATCGGTAATTAGAATTTGAGAACTAAAATAGTTGCCATAATCACTTTCAACTTTTATCGAGTTATTATTTAGGTTCGATGAACGTACCCGATTAAAAAAGCCCTGAAAAGCTGTAAAATATATTTGTATGAAGCAAGCAATGTCGATTTTTCACATTTTTTGAACAAATTAAGTTTTAACAATTTATTTAAATTGAATGTTGCTTTGAAGAAAATTTGATTAGAACAGAGAGTGTATATATTGAGGAGTAGAATTCTAAGAAAATGTATTCTAATAAATTCGTAACTAAATTTTAGCTCAAATTGTTGAATGAAATATCGAATAGCTATTTAATTCAAAATTGCAGGTTATTTGAAATACTTCATTAGTAGACAAAAGGCATAAATGATAATTTAATTGATTCGAGTGAAACCAACACTTTTTATGATATATTTTAATTAAAACTCCATAGAATTCTAATAAAATAAAATTTCGTGACATTTTTATAACCATTTACCATTTATAACTCGTATTACCTCATCGTATTATGTCTCTTAAGTAATAGGCCATTATTCTGTCTCTCATCATCATCAAATTGTTTTTCTTGTTTTTGTTTCCACTTTGTGCAGAACATAGAAACATTATATCATTTATACATAATATGTTGTTAAAAAGCGATTATTATCGCTTTACATATCGTATGTATATGGATGGTTCTAAGTCACTAATATTACAACTTCAAAAACTATTACATAGTTTCATTCTTAAAAGCTTTGTGTCGTACATTTCTTTCTTCTCTGTTGTCGTCGTCGTCTTATAGCCGTATACAAAAAACAACAAATAATTATCAAATGTTACGGTAAAATGAATTCCAACGTGAAAGTATATTATCTTGTATTTTTGTTGTTGTTTCGGTGGTATTGTGTAAGAAACATCCATATCCAAAATAAGTTGTGTTGTAAAAATCGACAAAGACAACGAAATAATTAAATTTAAGATTTTTTTTATTCTTTGCATCTCTTGTATGATTGATCGTGTGTTTAGAATGTATATCGAGTTTTGCATGATCATGACTTTGCTAAATTGACCTTCATTGTAATATCTAGAACAGTTAATCGAACGGCCATATATGTATTTCATCCATAGATGATGACACAAACGCTTTTGCATTGCAAACCAATAACCCAATTTTTGCATGAACTTCTGATCTAAATAATTTTTTTAATATTTTGAAAAACAAAACTACATAAAAGCACAAAAAAATTAAATATCTCATCTTACACCAAGTATAAGTATACAGCAGAAATATTTAGGTTGAATTCTAACTAGTTTGCAAATTTCTTACATTTCATCTTAATTTTATTCATATAGATATAACACCACAAACATACATGTATACTATATAAAAACAGCACACATTTGATATTATTTAGCTTATTCTGAAGAAGTCACCCATTGAATGATATAAGACGGAAATTACAAATTAAATTTAAATTTTTGGGCTTGTATAACATAATGCCCGCGGTATTAGGTCAAATTCACAACTTTTCTGTAATTTATATTCACACTTCTTAACCATGTAACTAAATTACTTAACTACATACTTGAATTTTTTTTTTTTTGACGTGTTACATATTAAAATGAACCGGTTGTGCAGATGTTGCTTCTGCTGGTCGTATAATAATGAATTGATTGATTTTTTATTTTTTTTCTATCATTACGTCTATATATGTACGTTTATTGTGAACCATACACCAAGGCCAGGTTCATTGTAAGTATCTATAAACATATAGTTATGTAGATATGTGAATAAGATTAATGAACTCGTTTGGGAGGAAAAAATATGAGCGAGGAAAATGAATTGGAAATGGATTATAAAGTAATTATGTATGTGCATGGTGATGAGCTGAAGATTACAAAATATTCTTATTCTAGCTGCTTATTCTATCTCAATTTAGTTATATGACCTGCAAATAAAATCACCTAAAATTATATATTTTAAGGTCATAAAACGGTCATCTTCTTAACATCGGCATAACCGGAAAACAGTTTAACCATGCTTAAACAATCAAAAGTATTTCGCGAGAAAAAACTGTATAGTATATTGGTTACCAAGGTGCCACCAAAATGCCAATTTAACAAAATAAAACAAAAAATTGAATTAATTAATTTCAATAGAATTTTGTCACATAATCACTTTGTTATTTTCTATTTCTAACAAGAGCAAATGAAAACTTACGGTTTAATGTGAAATTAATTAGTGCTCTGTATAGTAACGGGATAGAGACGAGAATATTGTTATTGTCTTGTTAGTTAAGAAAAGATTTTGTGTCTTTTAGAAAAGAAACAAAAAAAATACAGAAATAATAACAAGCCGATCATGACACAATGCTAAAGAAGATTTGAGTGGGTTAACAGAACAAGTTCTTGTGAATTTTGTCATCGTTGTTAGAATTGTCGAGAGACTTTCTAGGTCATATAGATATGTATATAGCAATTCTAACTGCCTCCTATAATCATGTTGTCAAACATTACGATAATTGTACATGATTCGCTCATAATACCTTGACGTAATATAATAATTAAATTAAATTTGATTGTTGTTGTTGTCAAGATTTATTTTAGTACAGTCTGTGTATAGTATAATAGTAAGAAAGTTTTGTGATGTGTAAATTTTCACAACAGGGGTTAAATTGGCTTATTAAATATTTGGTTCCACAGCCGACAGTGCAACCAATCGGTATAATATTTTAGCTGGTAGCTTCATATGAACAAAAAAGTCACTCCTATAAGATACGAGTATTATCTTACCGTTAAAATACTTTATTATTGTGAAAGAAATTATAAATTTAAATTTTATGGATTATTAAAAGAATTGTAAACATTCTGTTTAACCGACTAGAACTTTGAAGAAATTTTTATTGTTTAAAGAAAAGTCGGTTGACTGAATTTTTGGGAGATGTTTGTACGTATGTACGAGTGTACGACCTAAAATAAACATTGCAAATATAGATGTATCTATAGTGAAAGCTATAAAATGTTGCATTACACAATGGTGTAAGCAATTTGATTAACTTCTTGCATATTTGTTAATCAAGATTTTAAACAGAAAAAATGCCTTCGTATAAATACCAAGACGATAGATAGCATCTGTCCCAAACAAACTTGTTCAATTAGTTAGAATTTATTTTATATTTGCACAACTTTGTATGCAAGTTGTAATTGTATGTAATAGAAATAAATGTAATTGGTTGTTGAATTAATTATGTCAGATCTTCATGTTACTCTTTACACATAATATACATATACTTAAAGTGATCTCTCTAAAAATAAGAAAACTACATTTTTATGTGAGATAATTTGTTACGGTAAAATAAAATTTTATTTTTAATAAAATTTCAATGATGTAATTTGTATAAAAAATAACAAGAAGTTAATTTAAAAAAATGAATGAAAAAATGTGTGGAACTCGAAAAGTAGAACTTTTTACGACTAACTTACATTACAACTTGTATATTTTGTGTGTACTCATACGATCGTATTTCTGTTTAATGGAGAACGAATTAATAATCATCTCATTGAAATTCGTTTGCACACATAGATTGTACGTTGTATCCGTATTTACAGTTTTATAATTAAACAATAAACTTAATATTTCAATGTATTAGTCCACCTCCACCTCCTTCTATATTAAACATCTTTTTTTCACTGTAATTGAGGATAAGCGGATGTGCAGAAATGAAAGTTTGTTAATTGTTAATTTTAATGTTTTTTTTTTTTATTAAGTCATCCTGCTTGAAACCACACACTTATTATTTCTTTTATTATTAACTCAAATCTTAAGCTAAATTTATTATTTGAAATATTAGGTTCTTTCGGATAGCCAGATAATTATTTTTGACGAATTAAAATAGTTATATCGGTAAAACCAGTGATTTATGAGTAAACATCAACTTTGTGAGGCTCGTTTCCAAAAGCTCTTCTGCAGTGCCAAAATATGACAATATGTTTTTGAAATTTGCAGTCAAAATAATATTTGTAATGTCCAAAAATAAAAATTACACCAAGATGCATTAAATATTTCTACGCCTATTGAATACAGTTAGTTATTCCTAGACTTGAAGGACTTTTCAATAAGAGTGACTTATTTTTGACGCAGCTCAACCTGTATTTCTTATATTCTTATATTTGACGTATTTTGTAATATTTCGTTTTGTAGCGATCCATTTTAGGTCTCTCGCTTAAATGTAAAGCAAGAGTTTTTTGGCTTGTGTCATCCCTAGTACTTTATTAGTTTTGTTCCTAATTACTAATGCAGTAGGCAATGTTAACGCTAGGCTCCGACCAATGAAAGAAAGTGCATTATTGCACCGCGATCAATGACTCGTTTCCTTGTATATCAAGGTGCCTGGGAGATGACTAAAGGTTAATTTTGATTTTCTTTCTCAGTTCTCATGACGTTATAGTATTCTTACCTTTATACGCAGGTTGACAAAGTCTGGAACGCTATACAATTACTCAATGTATTGAAATTGTGGAAGCTTTTAGTATCAAAATTCTAAATTTGTTAATTCAACCCATTGTTACCCAACCTAATCAACAAACAGAAAGAACAATTTCATGAATAATTCAAAAAATGTGTAAAACGAAAATCTTATCCATTCATAGATGTCACTCAATCGAATTATTTTATGTATACTAAAATTTCCTCTCGTCTGAAACACTAATTTGTTTTTTTTTATATTTTCCTTTTTGAAACTAACTGTATAATTTTTTAAAGAAATTTTTGTAACGTCGTCGAGCGAACATCGAATTTATATAAATATATTTTTATAATAAACCGTGAAGCAGACTAAAATAAATAAAGTGTTTTATTTCATAAGTTATCAGATTCCGACCGCAACAATAAATGTTGTGCACCAAGGCTACTGAGTGAACAATTGTAATGTTTCAAATCTGACTTGACAAATCATTGACGCATTAAAACAAGAAACGACCTTTTATTGCAGCGAACAGTTAATAAAATTAATTAAAATGATTTACAATAAACTTGACAAAATAATTAGTTTGTCATTGTTGTTGTCTCAGTCTGTAGCATTCGCCATTTTGAAAGCATCAGCTTTGACTTTCATGTCAGTAGGACGTTTTTCCTGTTTTTTTTCTTTCATAAATTTTAATTTTCTTTTTTAAATTATTAATTTAAAACGATTAAATTGTGTACAAATGGCTTGCCCAAACATCATATAGAATAGAAATTACCAGTACGAGCAAACCACTGGAACATACAATTTCGTACGATTAGGCGAACGATTAAAAAATTAGCGAAATTGTGTGATCCTCCAAAACAAACATTAAAATGGTTGGCTTCAACGACGACGATTCAACGACCCAGGCAAAATAGCAGAACTGTTCTGTAGAACTAGCTCTTTTGGTATGTTCTATTGTGAATGAACTATTGCTCAAAATAGACGGTGCCAAATATAAATAAATAAATCTAGCAATACGTACTTCATTATTCGTCTGTACCTTTACTATACTATATATGAAATAATTTTCAATTATGTGATCTCTCCGATATAATAAAAAAAACCAACCATATAACAGTGGTCTTAAAATTAAATCAAACTTTAAAATCCGAAGTAATTCAGATTAAACGAATAATACTACGAAGTTTCCAATGAAAAGTGACTTTGTGGAATAAAAAGTCAATTAGATAGGTAGTGCTTAATAATAGGATAAAACACCTAGTTAAAAGCACTAACAGCTGTTAATTAAACAAAACGGCCGTAAAAACAGTGCAGTTAAATAAATAAATGTGGTCTTGAATACGTTTACTAATCAGTTTCTTTGATATAGGCGTTTATCTAACTTCTTTAAGTGTATACAAAGATTTGCGTTCTTCTGACCGCACATCATATTGGACACTGTTGAGAGGAAAGATATGCTTAGCTAGGAAGGGAGGGTGGTTCGAAAGGTGAAAAGACAGAAGACGCCATGTTACGAAATATCAAGCGGAAGAAAGTATATACGTGGATAAGTTACTCAAAATATCCCGATATTGTTTTCTGAACCAGTCCGACCATTCATTCAGCGTCTTATTATTAAAATAGCTGTTGCTGCTATTTTACAAGACAAGCATCATATAGTTTGAACTATCTATCTATCTATCGATGTGCAATTACTTTAACATATTTTTAAAATTATGTGATAATGTTTTACCTAAATTGCGAACTAATTGTTTTAAAACATATAGGGTGTATAGTAATTCTTCCTTAACGCTTATCATGTGATGTTGGCTGACAAATTACCCCTTTTTTGTAATTTTGCTTTTGTTTGGTCTAGTTCTTTGCTGCATCAATATTCGGTTACATTCAAAAATGTATGGTTTGAATTTACTGTTGATACTTTCTTCATTTTAGCATAATTATATGTTCAAGCACTTTTAGGTAATTATGTATAAAGAGAAAGAGCCAATTTGATATTTGACTTTAAAACAAAAATTCAAATATAAAATCAAATTGTCCATTTCTTGGTAAATTTCGTTGGTAATGTTTTAATATAATGAAAACGTTTCTATGCAAGCCCATTAAGAATTTTATGAACCCGTTATTTAAGAAATGTATAAACATTAATCCAAAATAAAAGTCTTAGCTCAATTTACAACATTTTTCCAAAGATCACAATCCATCTTCATAACAATAAAAAAATTGTTTTCGGTAAACTTAACTATACACGAATTATGCACTTAATCGTGTTCATCATCTCATAATGACCCTTTTAATCTTAATTCGTTATTTTTGGTTTGACCCTATTCAAACATTAAACATTCAGAGCTTATAACTCTTTTAAGTTACATAAATATTTGACCTACTACATCGTTCAAATGTATCAAGATTCTATAGAATTAAGATAAATGTTTGTTTTTGTGTACATCAATAGAGTAAGACAAGATAATCGTTTTTTGAATAAATAAAATATTTTGACATGTTGAATAGTTTCAAGTACAAAATAAATTCGGTTTTTTTTTAGATGTTATAATAAATTCCTTTGCAATGGTGACAAAACCCATTTACTATATTGAAAGAGGAATTATTGGAATTAAAATCCATTGACCCAAATGTATTACAAGATTTATAATGATTGATTGCACACGAGGGACAGATATTTACTAAGATTAATGTTGATTTATTATTACATATTTACAATTCTAGTTAAAGGTCGAATATGTCCATAAGATATAACGGTACTTATTTAAAAAAACACCTTACTCAATGATCAATCATTAAAAACCACAAAACCATACTTAAAACCTTTTAATTCTTTTTATTTATTTATTTACAACACGTTACATTGTAACAATAATAACGTGTTCGTGTAGAAACACTTCCATCATCATCATCAACAAACCATTTGAATTATATTTGAATGTACATAAATAACATAAACAACATAAAATCGTGATTGTTTTTATTTAAATTTAATTTGTTTTTCATTATAGCATTTTCGAATGTATGTACATAATATACGAATTCTTGAATAATTTTAACATAAATTGAACAGTCGTCTTATCCGAGTTTTTCATACCTTTAAATACATACACCGCATTAATACATCTTTATGCCTGTAAATATTTACCAGTTTGCACTCTTACGTATTTTAAATACATAAGAGCCTTATCTTTATTTGTTTGTTTTAAAAGTAATCAAATTTATGATGCATTAAAAATTTGTTTAGATATTAGATTAGGGAAAGAATTAATTTATTTCCGCAGGTTCGTTGCTTACTGTTGCATTGTTGTCTTTTGATGTATTTTGGAATAATGGATCGTGTTAACAACCTTGCGTAATCCCATTATGGAAAAAGTGCAATGCCCATCCTCCTCATCGTTGGATGTCGCTTAATAAATTATTATATATATATGGTATATACAACGGATGTATGGTCGTCATGTTGTTGGACGATGCTTGATGCTGTTTTGATACGTACAACTTAATTAGTTGCATTTTATATTGAAATACTTATTTGGTTCACAATATTTAGAAACCGCATGGTGTGATTTAAATTTCAAACAGTTGGTTGTTCATCACTTACCTAAAATTTAAATAGATGAATCATAAAATTGAAATTAGGTTTTAGTTCTGAGATTTAGAAATTAGAATGTACACGTAAAGGTATTGTATACAGTCATCAAGGTAGCAAATATTGAATTCAGTAATTCAGTAACCCTCAGTAATTCTAATTATTTGGAAATTTTGGTTAAATTTTTAGCTCGTACGGATTACTTGTGTCCGGAGTTACTCCTTTCAATTATAGCACAAATTAACTTCCGAGCTCTGACCTGTAATATGTTTAGTTTTTCTAAAGAAGTAGGTTTTTTAATAATAAGCTTATTCCTATGAATACTTTATTGTTATTTTCGAGTATTCGATGGTGTTCAACATTTTTTTAATTTTGGCTCGCTCAGCTTGGAGTTCATTTTAACTATACAAAAACAAATTAGAAGAAAATGAATTACTAATCTAATTCAAACTGTCTAATTTAATTAATTTTAATTTGATTATGCCGATATTATTCTAACTCGTACGGTGTAAAGAAAGAGAACATCTCTTACGAGAAAAGCACTTTATTACAATTTAAATAGAATGAACAATCGAACCTAACCTAACTGTTTTGATATCAAATACTTGTATAATCTTTGAAATCAAGTTTTTTTTATTTCGTATATGTATGCGCGATATCCGCTGATCTTAAGTTGCATTTCACAGTTAAATTTTTCATTTTAATCGCTGTGTTATAACTACTTAGCATCCATGTGTATATAATTTATGGTTTTATTGTTGTTCTTTGGCTCCATGTCATTAAAGTGATTTCTTACATATAATTTTTTGTATCGTGTATAGTTTAATAAAAATTAACGGTAGAATTAGTATATTGTCAGTTACAGAATATAAAATGATATTTGATATAATAGTTTAATGAAAACCTCCTACAACTGTGAATGGAGGTGTGGATTGTGACGACATTGAAAAATTGTCTTAAGCGCATAACGGGCCCGATCATTACATACCAAATATACACAACTGCGATATATTAAAAGGAATTTTAATTACAAGAAGATTAATTAACTTGAACAATCGAACAATCGAACCATTACTGTATAGATCTGTTACTACCTAGCCGATAAATTGCTGGAAAATTATGAAATTCTTCTTACAATATTGTATTACTTAATGTACGGTTCGTTTGTAAATTTGCTTGAGGCTTGCAAGTCTTAAATTGTATTGTAAATGGTAGATCCTTTCCGATTACTTATTATAATAGTTTGTAGATATGAAAGTTATAGCCATATTATTTATAATCATGCATGATCTTAATATTTTCACTTTTATTTAAAAATAAAATATAAATTAACATAAATTATTTTACCATCACTTAAATTTTCTTCTCATTTATAAACAGCATCGGTACATACATTTTCAGTTTTACAAGAATGTTACATTCAAGTACAAATACATTTTAATTAATTAAAATTAATTTTTGCACGAAACCATGACGTTTTCACTTTAAATACAAGCGTACAACACAGATCACAATAATTATCTATATATAGTATGTAGTATGTTACGCCCGCGACTAAATTAAAAAATTTCTATTTTTAATTAATTGTATTGAGTGAACAAATTTTAAATAAAAATTGTAAAAAAACACAAATCTAATTTCTAATTTATCACAATCGCTATTGTTTGCATAAAAGTACAACTAATTTGTTATTATAACACAAACACACACACAATGGTAAAGGAAGTAATTTTGTTTTTTAAGAAATCTGCAACCATCTATTACGCCATGTAAATTATCTAGTCACATACTACAAAAAAAATTACACACATACGTATATATCTAATTATCTAATCATTAGTTTGGACAATGAAAATAAACACAAGAAATTATTAGAATAAGAAAAAGACGCGAGGAAACTAAATAAAAAGCCAGATTGAGGACAAGGTGAAGGTCGGAACTAATTTGTTTATACGTTTGTACGTTATGTATATTGAACTTAATTAGTCAACACGTCACCATGGTTTGGTTGTTATTGTGATCGCCGTGTGGGTACAAAAAAAAAAAAGGTTTTATGAAGTGTAAAGAGATAAAAGAAATGGAAATTTAAATTTCACTGTTTTGGTGATCAAATTGTCGTTGTTTTTTTGCACTTTTGATATGGTTAAAGAGGTCACTTATGTATAGAATATTGGCAGAAAATTGATTTGGAAACGCTTTCAACTTTCACTCATATACGGTGAAATGTATACCGGAGTAAGTACTTTTGCCAAAATAAATTTTTGTGATCTCAAAAATTTGCAAATTATATTCAATGTCTAATTTAATCGAATTCAGTTTTACCAGATTTGATTTTGACAAGGCCCTGTATTAAAGTTGACAATATTTTTTCTCGAATTACTTCTGCTTTTGCTTGATAGTATTCAATTAATCCAAATATTAATCAAATCAGATCAACTGGAAATATGTAATGGAATTTAAATAAAAAGGGATCTCAAGCAGGCAGGAAAATCTCTCAATAGGCCCAATTCTAAAGACCCGAATTTTAACCAAGCACATAACCTTTAGTTAATTCACGTAAAATCTAATTTTGATTTATTTTTTCTACGCCTAATAATTTGACGAACATATTTCTGAATTTTTCATCGCTTTCGTGATTTTCTGAATAGACAACCCTTCTCGATCGCTTTACCACGAAGCTCCATTCTTCAACTTAGACTTAATCTGTTGTTTAGAGGTTTATTGGTTCATTTTCTCTTTTGGACCTTGAAGAACAGTTACGATTACGACCAATATCCATATTTCTATTTTTAATTTTACTGCTCCAGTATCGTCCTATATGGTGGATTATGGGTGTTCTTTCATCATATAAGCTGAGTTTGGGTGCACATTATTCGATTTTGGGTTGACGGTTTTTGAAGAGCCTCGGACATTAGTTAGGTTTGGCTAGCAGCGCAGCTTATGAGTCTAAGCCCCAATTTTAGAAGTTTCTCTTCCAGAGATAACTTTATTCTTACATCTTTATTCTAATTTTTACTTTATCAATACATCGACTAGACTAGTGAATGAAGAAAGCTTCGGTTGTTCCAAAAAACACGAAAAATTCTGGCTGGCAGCATGATCTCGCTAAATCAATGCAATGTCGTCTGTTTTATCTGATTCACTTTAATTCAAATCAGGTTCAAATAAAAATTCTTTCAAATTGCCTGATTTTCCAGTCCTCTAAAAGAACGTTCAATGGTCTTTAGTGAACTTTTAGAATTCTGCAGTCTTGTTGGTGGGGCAATTGGTGCGAAAATACTTCAAACTAAGGGTCCACAAAAAAGATGAAAATCAAGTCAATTACCAGAACTAGGCCCCTTTTATCTAAGAATACGTCTCTGTTTTAATGTCATCTAATTTTTTTCGTTAAAGGAAGGTCGAATTAGATCAATGGATCGATTCATTTTTAGGTAATAATCAGAACCAAACAAGAGGCTTTTGTGAATATCAGAATAATAGGTTGGTTGGCTTATGGAATTTGTACAATTTACACCCCGTATGGATGCGGCTTAAAAATTGAGGAACTGAATGAAATGAATTGTGATCAATAAGCGTTAGAAAAATAGATATTTTGAAACTATTGATAGCTACGTGTTTTACTGTTGGTTGGTTGAATAATTTATAAAATTCATTATTTTTATTTTTGTTGCCCTAACTTTTCAGCTCCTGGTTTGCTGCACTGGCGATATTTAATATAAAAATATCCTAAAAATTGTAGTAAAAGTAAACGTATAGCACAAGCTAAATTAGAGACTCAAAGCATTAAATAAAAACTCAAATTCTTTCCTTTCAAGGTCCTCTTTTAGGTTCATAGATGTTCCTTTCATTTTAGCATAGAAGCAACAAATTTTTCGATTAGGTAACGATTTAACGTTTGGTTCGATTATTCGTTGTTCCAGATTCATTCTATTTTATTCAATTCCATATCACTAAATAAACATTTTAGGTCACCACACATGTGCCTTTAACAGAATGTTTTGTCTGTCACTTTAGTAAGTTTGATTAGTTAAAGTGTCATTATCTACAGCGCTAACCAGAAAGGAGAAAATTGGAAATGCAAAGTTTTCCTTCTCAAGAGTTTGGAAAAGGGAAAATTTTGAAAAGCTGAAAACGCATTGTGGTCGTTTCATTTTGGTCAATAAGCAAATCCGTCGGTTAGCTTCGACTATTTTCGTTGTATAAATTCTGAAAAACACACGAAGGAAAAGGAAATGAATATAGTGTACGTTTCAATTTAGTTTTGTCTACAAAAAGTGGCACCGAAGTTTCCAGTGAAGTTAAACAACCCCAAATTTAGGTCTTTTATTTTCGACTGTATTTTACGAGTTTATTTGAATACATAAAAAAAAATCTAAATGCACATATAACTTTCTCCCTTTCTTTTTTGTGCATTACAAAAACTATATATAGTACATCGATAGTAGTCGAGCGTAACTGGCTCATTCCATAATAGGGCCTTTGGTTTTCAAGTAGAGAAGCCTGTGGCGTGATTGAATAGTTTTTGTTTTGATGTTGACGGTTTTGACGTTAGACTTAACCTCTTTTGAGTTTTTAACAAACCACTCGCTTACCAAAGAATTCACAGAAAAATTATTAATTTTTGTTGAAATACCTGTTTGTTAATTAATCATTTAACAAATTAAATTATCACCTTTCCTTTTCTTTATATCAATAGCTTTTCACACTTTTTACTTTGCACACTTTGATAAGTGATGTCAACGGCTAAAAATTATGTGATAAGTTAAATATGTTAGTTAGAGATTAAGCGTGTGATAAATTTCAATATCTGAAACATTGTAAAAATTTCAAGTTTGATTTCATCGTTCTCTATATTTATTTGTAGTACAATAGAGGTAAATCTGCAGAAGTTTCGCCAACTATTTGAATTTTGTTTTTAAACTCGTTATACAAAATGTCATCAATTAGCTGTAGATCTGCCATTAAGTTTAATCTAAACAATAGTTAGATAAAGTACTAACAAAATTTTAGTCATGTACAGTGCTGACAAGTTCTGACCAACACATTTTCGCTTCAATAGAAATATTTTAAATAAAATTACAAAAATATTATTTTAAAAAGTAACAATATATATTTGAGTGACTTTTCACTGCAGTCAAGCTTTACACACACTGTAGCTTATAAATTTACGACACTGTTTTTTAAAAAAGAAAGTTTTTAAGATGCAATTACGTTTATAAATTGTTATGCTCTGTTACTCCTTATACCATACACAGTATTCGAACACCAATTACATACAGCGCCATAATATCTGAAATCATTTTAAATTTATATTAATTGTTATTTATTAGTATAAAAGTGACTTGTGTTAAAACCGCTAATTTCAACCAAGTTATGTAACTAACAACCTTGAAAAGTTTTAATCAAATGGCAGTATCTGGTCAATACAATGTAAAGTTAAAAATTTTAAACAGCAAAATTGTATAAGTTAACAAAAAAGTATCCAGTAAGATAATAACTCTGTAAGCCTAATAAGAAACAAAATAATTTGTTAAAGTTAGGTTAGAATTTAGAGCCTATTATTTTTTATCAATCACTATTCTTTTAAGCTACTTAGAATGTTATGAAATTCTAAAAATTTTGTAAAATCTCTTAATTTAAAATTTAAAATATTTTATTTTAATTTAAATAAGACGGATTTTATTTATAAAATTTGTTCTTTACATTTTTTGAGATTAAAATATTTTAAATTCAAATACGTTCTTATTTAGTTTAAGATGTTGTTTTTTGTCAGTGTAGAAATGTATCTAAGTGTGAAATGTAGTAGCCTTGGTAATCCGTCAACTTCAGGTTTAGCTAATCGCATTTTATTTTGCGTAGTCAAAATGCAAATAGCGACTTTATGGAGAAAGATTTATATAAAACTGGTACTAGTGACGCTATTACACACCAAATGTTTTGAATGGTATAGATTAAGCTAAGCACGTTTAGCTAAATCGCAGCTTGTCAAGGCAATAAGGTTTCTTATAACATTTTCCCGGTCCAACCCAAAGAGGTGTCAAACATAAATATTTTGTGTAAACATGGTTTAATAATCTGTAATGAATTTAGAAAATTTCGTTTTGTAGACACTGATAAGTTAAAATTTTACTTTTAATGGTATACATAGGGAAAGTAAATTACTAGATTTTGATTTGAATTTACCTACATTTTTTTTTGCAGAATATGCTTCGACGAAATGATACCTTTATTTCGACGTGCGTTGATCCTGATGATCAAGGTTGTTTGAAGAGCTTTAGGAAGTGCTGAGTTAACGCCATTTGTGACCAAATTTAATAATCCATCAAAAGCCATAAAGTTTTGCTCGAGTTTACTTGAAGTGGCTCGGTTTATCCAATATCTTTTAGAACCATTCCAATACAGTCTAATATCCGTAAAAATCTTCAGAGCTTTGGAATCCTGGTGTTCCAATATGTTTTTATGTAAAATTAAACACAACTTTTTTCGTGGTGGGATTTAAAATAAAAATATTTGTTTTTGTTCATTGAGTTGTATATAGGAGCAGGCCATCATTGGGTGAACAATAAAAAGGCGGAGGCATTTTCTTAAGTCTGTACATTTCTAAAGGTTCAACCAGCGAAAAATTATAAACTTATGAATTTTAGTGGAACCATAGTTTTTCGACATTTGATTTCCCCAAAGTTTCTGTAATCTTAAAGAAATAAACAGAGTTTAAAATATTCAAAACTATTTTATTGTGTCACATACTAAAAAAAATATTAAATTACAAATTGTTATTCTTTACGTGCAGCAACCAATATCATAAATACAAAATTTTCTCATTTTTACCATTTTCCAAAAAATTCGGCAGAGTTGCCATTTATTTCTTAAGTTTGGACGCAAAATCACGCATTCTTAATTTTACTTAAGTAACGGATTTAATATAACGAAGCTTCGTTAAATTTCTTACTGACATTAATTTTTCGCTGGGCGAGAATATACAAATGCTATCTACCGAATTTTTAAATTTAAAATTTTTTGCTGGTCGCCATTTTAGTCTGGTTTATTTTTTTGTGAACAATTCAAATTGCGATATAGTCGCACAATTTTGAAGTCCGATTGGAAAATGTTCACATATAAAATTCAATTAACAATTAATTTGATGCCATTGGATTCCGCATCAATATTTAAACTTTATATTACGCTCAAACCATCGTAAATATCGTCCAAATCGAACCAAACTTTTGACACAGAATCATCAAGAGCGAATTATTCATAAAAGAAAATCAAATCCGACAAAAAAGTGATTGTTTGGTGTGGGATTTGTTCGGAACGAATAATTTTTGAAGACAAGTGTGAAACGGCTGTTACTGTCAATTGCGATCACATTACATTTTTTGGTGGAAGAATATTTTTGTTTTAGAATTTTCTTTATTTTTTTGTAACATCTTGGAATACTCTAGCTCTAATTACTAAGGAAATTAGTCGAGTATTCGTACACTGTCTGCCTACAATCGATAAAATTTCATGTAAAATAGATTTGTTATCTTAAGGCGATACGCGTATAGTATCCGGACATTGCTATTTGTAAATTTATTTTGCTTGCGGTTTAACCTCGTATTCATACGGCGAAGTGTTTATTTTCTATAAACGTACGTACATACTCATTTTATAATTGCAACAACCTATATTATAAATACCAAGATATATAAGAAAGATTGGGTGATTTATTGTAACGGTTCTTTATAAGCTATACCTATATAGCTAGAAATGTTCTACAATGATGAAATTTAATTCATCAATTAAAATGCTAATATATTCCGCGAGGTAATGTGATATTACCTTATTACTATATTGTAACACAGCTTACACTCACAATTTATGGTATATGATCGTAAAAATGTATAAAATTTGCTTTATTATGTATTATGGGAACGAAATTTGAGTAAAATATGTAGGTCGCAAAGTTACACGATATACATTCCACTTATTCAAACTATATTTGACCTGTTATCCTTTAAAATAAAAAATTGACCGATCACCCGATCTATAGATGTTGATAAATATAATAATCTCGACGATCGAGATTATATTCAAAGAAAGTAAATTACTGTTGTACAAATTTATACAATATGCCTTTCACCATCATAATACTGAATACATTTGCCATTATTGAAATTACATCTAATCTTTTAAGACAATAATAATTATGTTATATTGTATGTAGTTATATAATAAAGAATTCTTTATACCAACATTATAAAGTAAAAGGTAAGTTGTAGAACATTTTTTTTATATCACGAATAAACATTTTTACACTAATCGTTTGCTCTTCTTAGAATCATATCTCATACAGCAAATCTTTACACCTAATTTGAGACTTTGCTAAATTCCACGACTAAAAATTTACATAATATGTTTGACATTGACTTCAATAGTTCTTGGTGTGCAAATTAATTTGTATTGTATTCCACACGTTACTAAGAATACCTGAAACTCATATAGCAATCAGCTGAATTGTAATAATTATGTGGATTTCCTAAGTGAAACCTTTCGTAGTTTTATTGTTGTATAAATATATACGCATCGTACGTTTTTAATTTCAAAATTATTCAACGCGAAACACATGAATAATAATGACACAAAATAATGTTGTGTCTTAAGTGTTTTATACCCATTTGGCGTTCTAGTTTGTTGGTTGTTGCCTGTTGGGTGAATTTAGTTTTTAATTTTACTGTTCAGTAAACCGTGACTTGTGTATATATAGGTATTGGGGATGGAAGGAAAATCAAAAGTGTCATCGTATCGAGTTCAACTTAAATGTCTCTATGAAGTATTGAACTCTCTATAATGGGTACCGTTTTGTATAGTTCAACTAAATTAAAAAACAATTATCTCGCGCGTATTTCGTAGAGCAAGAAACTATGTGTATATGGTCGATGTACCTAAGGGAATTCACTCACGGAATCACCACCGCGGTATTCGTAATAATATTTCCAGCAGCCATTTCAACGGTGGCCCGCTGGCCGATGACTGTATTTTTCTGCGTAGTATATCGGGGTCACTTGTCGCTTGTGGAATTATTTCACATGGCATATGGGTGGTATACCAGTAGGGAACTTGTTAGCAAAATTGCGTGCCCTCTTAAAAGTTCAGTAATTTTCGAAACTTTAAGACATTTTATAAATTTCTTGCTAAGTATACACTTACCGTAAACTACTTAAATCGATATAAATAACAAACTTTTACAAATTAATAATTTTAATTAAATTAAACTAATTATTCTCCTTTACATTTCACTTAAATTTTAATTTTATGAAAAGTTACATGAGTTCATCATTTATGTTTTGTATGACTATGGTCAGTTTTCATTATGTCTCTGTGATATCTGGAAAGTGGTCAAAATATTTGTTGCCACGAAATTATACAAAAATATTGCATATCACAGACAGAGTTTCTTTCGATTCTCATCTTTGCGATTCGGCAAAACCAAACATTTCCAGTGGCATTTTAAATTTTAATAAAACCGTGCAAGGTAAGATTTTACGTGATTTTTTCACCAAATTTTTTGACCGCTTGCGAAATGTTATAGATACGTAATAAGAACTGATTAAGGGGCACTGTTTAATTAGCCAATAAAATTAGATTAACTGTTAAAAAAATTTAATTGGAATCAAAAGTAAAATGGTATTCTAGTTAAATTATTTATGTTCATATTTAATGTAATTTGGGCGGCGTTGCACTAAAAATTATCTTGCACAAATACTTTTGCGTGTGATAATACAAATAAATAAAGCTGAAAATTACCTTTTAAGTGGTTTTACGGTTGGTTTGCTTTATAAATGTGTCTTGCACAAATACTTTGGTATAGTGTTAAAAACGTTGACGATGCTGCTGATCTGGAACTGTTTTTCTTTATATATTTCTCAATTTATGCAAACCAGTGGATAAAGTGTCATGGGAAGGAGGAGTCTTGAATGCCAATTTTTTATCTAATATTAGTCCCAGGTATTTTACTTCTCTGTCCCAAAGTATTGGTGATCCTTAAACGTATATAGACTTCGGTTTGGAAGGTGTTTTGCTAAATTCAATTTCTCTAGTTTTGCCATAATTGATTTTAGATTGCCATTTGATAAAATATTCATTTATTATTTTAAAAACTCTTTAAAGTCTTTTGATTATAACACTAAGACGGTGGCAATAGAGCAGTTTTGGGCCAGGATTTATTTCAGCAGTACAAATAGTATAGAGATCAGGGCTTAGTATGGATCATTGAGGAATTCCGGCAGGTATTTCATACCAATCTGAGGAACTATTTTTCTAGTGAGCCTGAAACTTTCCCTGCTAAGGAAGTTTTGGATTATACCTATAATTTTTATAGGAAATTTGTTAAGGATTTTATCTAATTATATTAATATTTGTTTATTTTAAGCTTTGTAATAAACGACCTTCGTTGATACTATTGTTCATATTGAAATTGTGAATGGTGTCTTGTATAAAGTTTGGGGTTTTACTATTATTTGCTACAATTCTCTTATTATGAGCATTGTAAAACGTCCTTCCTGTTTCATTGATTTTCTTGCCATTGAGGATTTTGCTATCGGATTTTAAATAAGATATTACTTGGTTAGATTTCCTGTGTAGCGCCTAGTAGCAAAATTTGTAATCATGTGAATTTGTTAAAAACGATTTGAGCAATTTGAGAGGTTCAAAATAATGTCCTTAATTAAATTAATAATTCCAGTTAGTGAAAAAAAAAAATATTATCTCGATTTGTTACTTACATGTATTTTCATGTTGATACTCTGATGTGGTTGATAGTCGTTGATTGGTTGAAAATCTGGACGGTCTCAATCCAGGAAATTCTGTTTGATTGAAAGCTGGTGATGGTAGTCTCCCAATAGTATTATTTATGCGATAAATGCTTTCGTGCGATAAATACTCTGTCTTCACGTTCACCGTTAAAATTGCAGCGATTTAAAAGATTGCAATTTTCCCTCTTAAGTTCGTTGCAACAGTATTAGGACAGAAGTTTTAAATAGCAGTTTGCTGCAGCATGCCCAAAATTAAGACATCTAGAGCCCTGATTTGAACCGTTTTTTCTGATAGTAATAATCCCATTTAACAATTGTAAAGAATATTATTATTTTTTACTTCGTTGAGTAATGAGTTTGATTAAATACGGTGTGATCTTCGTACCTTTTCTTTCTTATATGGAATTTTTTCAAATGATTTTAAGCCTAGTTTGGTTTATTCAGCATTTAAAACGTCGATGTGCATTTCGAATAAAACAATAACAGTAACAATAATTGATTAAAATTTTGTGATGACTAGACAGTCCCGGTTAATTTAATTCTGCACTTGTTAGTTAGAACTTGCTCATTCTCTAGTAACTGTTCTGTGTAACTTTGACATTGTTTAGGTGTTTAAGATTAGAATTTCGGTTTTCATTCATAAATTTTTGGATTGAATCACATTTAGATAATTCGAACTGAATGGTTTATTAATATTACTCTTTGGTCTTACAATAAACACCGAACAACCGAATCAGTAAATAACCGAATCAGTATCCGTAGTCTAACCATTAATAAGTGTATTTGTATTAAAATACACTTGCAACCTCGTAAAGATTACTGAAACACATTTTCAAAAAAAAAAAAAAAAAAAAAAAAAAAAATGAATTAATTTAGGTACCTAAAGTTCAGATAGCTAATCTTCCCGCTTTTTTCGAAAGTTCAGATAATCTATAAATTTTGCTTAGTTTCTTTTCTATATTCCATAATATCACATGATACTTAATTAGAACATGAACATTTTGCTCCGTATAAAATGGGCTGCCTAATTGTAAATTGCATTTAATTTGCCATCGTTCAACCGTAAAATTATCGTTATGTTACGTGAACAAAAATTATTTATCGTACATTTTCATTTTTAATTAAATTATGAAAATAGAAATATATACGTAGAATAATAAATTTGCCTAAAGAGTTCGAGGTAAAAATGGTTAAAGCACGCAAAGTTACTTGGTAATTACCAATATAGTTATTTAAAAATAAGAAATTAGAACAAAATGATTTGCCTTAAGTATTTACTTGTTAGATAATGATCCTTCATAAGGTCAAATATAAAATAATTAATATGTATTACTGATTTTATTTTATGTTTTTTAATTGTTAATGTTACGTTCAACAGGAAGCACTATATAGAAGGGTAATTGATTGATTCGCAATTCATAAAGTTACCTCACTATATACCTAATACCGTACAGATATAGAAACTGTCAAGATGATTATTATTATGATAATCCCATAATGACAATTATCATCAGTTATAAACAAAGATGAAACGAAACGAAAGAATATAAATTGATCCCACGAGAATTTGTATTGTTAAGAAATTTTCTTTCATGCTACTGAGCAGTTCCCTACACTATATACATATGTATGTACCTCTACAGCTATCTATCCAACTATATCTACCAGAAGAAGAATTATTTATTTATACAAACAATACAATCTTTGCTATTTTTATTTCGTTTATGGATTTTAACATAATAAAAAAAAAATTAAAACTAGTTTTTATGTTTTGTATAGTTTTACACTTTAAATTTAATGTTTAATGCCATGTCGTTCCATCGGAAATGCATGTAATTAAATTTTGTGTGCAAAAAAAAAACATCGCATAGTAAATATCATAGGGCATTGACAGCTTTCCCAATCATTTCTTTGGTTTTGTTTAGAATTTAGGTTAAAGTACGATTAGATTTGTGGGAGAAACTTATTAAATACATTATCACAATCACCCATGTTAGTGTGACGATTAAAACTACCTTGTTGTTTATGTGTAATAAACAATGATTGCACATAGTTAATAAAATTCTAATTAACTTTCGTCCTAACTCTAAATCTTAAAAAAAAAATTATACATCAATCAAAGTAATTGAACAATTTTTACACTTTACTTTCACAAAAACCATCATCAATTTGTTGCACTTTTTGTTCGTATTCTTAAAAAAAAGAAAAAAAAATCTTTTGTGGTCCACATTTATGTAAGATACGTATTGGATCAAACCTCCTCTGGTATGTTATACTCTCGTATATAATTAAATTGATTGTCTTTATAAGTAACTAGGTTAGCAAGTAACAAAGATGATCAATATTTCATTCCTTATTTTATTCTTTTTTTTTTTGTTAGTTGTTTATTTATTTTGTACGATAGATAATAATTAGATCGAATCACTTTGTCTTAAGATTTAATGTTTTTTTATTATTGTTTATTCTATATTGTAATAAAAAATATCTTTACTCTCGATCGGGTGAGAGTTAGACCAGGGAATCTTTATATTATAGTATGGAATATTAGTTATGCTTGAATGGAAAATTATGTTTATTAATTAGAAATGTTGTAGCTTAGAAATTCTTCAATTTGATATACTCACGGTAACTAATTTATTTTTATTTATTTTTTATTTCAATTTTTAATCAAATTATATTTACAATCTAAGTGGAGTAATTGAATTTGCCACTTTGATTTGGGTGGCACAGAATTCTACATAATTTATTTTATAGTTTAATGTTTGGTTTTAGATAGTGTTTTAAACATATAAATTGTAATATGTTGGTTAAATAAATTAAATTTTTGCAATCGGTGTATATTGTAGAATTTCTTTTTGAGGTAAACTCAATAAAAATTTAATAGTGCAAAAATAATCGAAAGTAAGGTAGCCAGAAATGGAATCTTAAACGGTTTAAAATAGGTATAAATAATAGTTAAATACTAAAATAAATTAGTAATCAGAATCTTGTAGAATAATCAGATTTATGCATTAGAAGCGGTGTATTGCTCATTCTATGTTTTTGAGCACTAAAACCAAGGGTTTGTTTTTCAAAATTAACGATGCCACTCTTGTAGATCCGATCATACAAGCTGCTCGTATTGACGATTGTTTTAAAATTTAATTCGTTAAATCTTTCAAATATCTCGGTCTAACTATTGATAATTCGATGCATTGGAAAAATCACATTGATACTCTTCATATTTATCTGGCATCAGCGATTAGGAACATGTATATACATATTACGATAAGTGTGTCCAGTAGCCGTAGTACTATTTATTTTGGTTTTGTGGATTCGAAGTTGTCATATGGATTAGTGTGTCTGGGTGTTACTAACTTTGCTAGAATTTATCCACTAATTATAATAATAAACGTATTATAAGAATTATTCTTAATTCTCCGCGTTTATCGGCTTCGTGGCCTTTATTTCACTCTTTGGAGATTCTTCTTCATTTTAAGCATTTATTTGTGTTCAAAATTATGAAAGCTTTTTTCATTATTAATGTCAATCAATCAAATGTCACTACTAGTTACAATTTAAGAATTGTTCAGTTTATTCGTCTTCAGAGATTTACAACAACCGCAACTAGTTGAATTGAGAGATTATCGGAAATTTAATAAATTTTCATCTGGCTTCAAAATATTTTTATTTATTGACTCAAGTGTGAATGGTTTGATGCATTTTCAAGTGTATATTGTATGGCTAAATTTTGATTTTCGCGCGCATTTGGAAATAATCATCGTCTGAACTTGGAATAGCCGTAAAACTACCATCCACATACCTAAAGAAAACAGTCTCAATACATTCCATTAACAATTTAGCCACTGTTGAACAGACAGGTCAGCCCATTGGAGAGCTAAAAACTTGTTTAAAACATCTTCCGTTACAACTAAATTCTGTATTCCAAAAATTTATTCAAAACTACCATAAATCCGAGGGTTGGTCCCATTATGGTTTTTTAAGTTTTTGGCCACTGTATTGTCAATTATGCCTAAACGTTTCGACAGCTAATCGTTAAATTTAAATTTGTCTAAATTGAGGAAATACCAAATATTTTAATTTCACAATATGTATGGTTACTCGTGTCAGCTTTTAATACATAAATTTCGTCTTTATCTTTCAAAAACCTTTTTGAATTAAATGAATCCTGAATTTTTTGCGTTTCTTCAATTTTGAAAAAAGTTTATTGCAAATGTTACTGAACCTAAAATTTGTTAAAATATTTGTAATCCCATTGTGAGTTTTCTCATATAATTTTGAGATGCTACTCTCTATATCCATAATAATTTTATTATACGGAACAGAATCCCTCCTAAAAGATAAGCACAATTTATTGCCTAAACTGAGAATTTTGGCCACATCTAGAGGAGTTTCTTAAACCGTCAAAGTGATGATCCATTCCTTGTCTGAAATAGCACCCACAAATCTTTCTAAAACTCCGGTGGTCGTGGTAGATGTATCATCTCATTCTACAGGTTCCATATTTGTCACATCTGGTGAATTGAAAATCCTTTCGGGCCGTGTTTCTATCGTTTTTTTTTTCATTTTAATTTATTAAAACGATTTATTTGTTTTTTTTAAACTCATTTTTACTTTTTTTTACCCCTACGTTTCGAGGGTATATTCCGTCATCTTCAACAAAATTTTTTTACTTAGAAATTTAAATTTTGAACAAGGGTCACTATATAACTCACATTCATCGCTGGATGGAATTGATTTATTTGCACCTAAGTTCTTTCAGTTTTTTTTCCACAATACGACGATTTTCGACAATATCGACAATAACTCGAATGGGGATCTATTGATCGATCGATAGTAAGTATTATTGAATTCTTTTGACATATTTGGCTAGAATAGGATGATAAGTCGGTTAACCCGTTCTACTTTCATTTACGGTAGTTTCTTGTCGGTATACCAGTGGTTCGATAATATAAAAACAAGTCCCCTCCAAAAATTGATTTTAGTATCTCTAATTTCGCGGTGGCATATGCTTATCCTTAGTAATATATTATTTCAGGTGAAATACAACCACATAAATAAAAATGATTATATTGCTCGTGGCGAATGCCCTTTCGGAGTTGGATTTAATAGATAATCGTTAAACCTAAAATTCATAAACATAATGTAAATTTCATACCCTTCCGCAATTGTTCGCCATCTTTTTAAGCCAGTTTTACGTTACTTGCGACGTCATCCATTAAAGATCCAAATCTCGCACGTAACGCTTTCAGGAAATGAATGCGAAACATTCTTAAGAAGCACACTATGGCCAATGCCTTCATTGGAGGAGTGTCTGATCAAAAGTCGCTATTTACATTTTCCAAAATGAAAAATTGCCAATTTCTCTATGAAAAATATCCCTAAGATTCTTGATTTTGGTTAAAACAAGCTTCACACTACAAAAGAGTGATCAAAAGTAAGTATCAAAAAGTAAGATGTAAATAGCGACTTTTGATCAGACACTCCTCATTTTGTCCTGTGTCAACACATGATGCATACAAGCATCATGACGGTTCCAAAATCGATTTTACTTTAACGACAACACCTGTTTCAACTTTATGAAGGACTGTCTTTCCTCACAACCGAATACAGAGAAAATATTCTTTCGAAGAAGATTGGTCTAGGGCATGAAAAAATCGTTGAGCCCGAACTAAGTCGTTGACTCTCAAAATTTCGCCATAACTGATTTTTAGTTCTGCTTCATTTGACCTTCTTCAATTCAGTACCGTATGACCAAAAACATAATATCGCCCCTTCCTCTGTACCCGCTGATACCACTTTATTCAAACACATAGTTGACGAGAATTTGTTAATAAGTCCGCTGAAACACAGCCAAATGACCGGTTTGTTTTGTCAAGTGACCGGTTCCACAGTGGTTATAATTTCTTATTTTATGTTTGAACTGTAAATGGTCGCTTTTACCCTGGTTTCTTGGTTTCTAGAGTTACTTACTCTTCGATACAATATTGAATTTTTGCTTCGACTTCCATCCGAACGACATTCTCATCTCATACACGGACAAAAAATGGCTGAGGTACCTATTGTCCGAACGCTTTTTCCGTTCCGTAATTTTTCGAAAATAGTCGCATTATTTTTAGTAGAAGCAAACAGTTTTCTCAGAAAATCTTGCAAGTCCTCCGATTTCAAAATTAAAGCTTTTATTGGAAACGCCTTCATTGCATCACATGTAACTTCGTTAAATTTTTCGCATAAGTGATTGTTCCATCTCTCTCTTCAACAGTCCTATTTCTTTATCTTTCAGTTCTATTCCCCTCCGGAGAACTGCTACTATCGTTGTAGGAATAAGGACCTATTGAACTCAAGAAACAAAATTATCGAATTCTTAGTTCAACAAATTGATTTAATACGTATATATGCAAACAACAAAGTTAATGATTAACCTCTCTCCATAACTAATATAACCAAACACTTTGATTATTAGCTATAAGATGATTACATACAACAATCGGAATCTGATGATTATGCGTAGGAAATCATCATACCTACATATATAAGAACATAAATTCAAAACATACAATTTCTGTGGTCACGTAGCATAAAAATACATATTATTTGATATGATTACATAAATCATTTGGAATGACTGAGCTAATTACATACCGGCGTCCAACCAAAGAAAATTCGCACATATTTCAATATTCTTTCCTACTTGTAATGCTACACCACGATGATTGTTGACATATCACATGACTACATGTATACGCGATTTTTGCTAAATTTTACTTCAAACAGAATGGAGGTAACTTAACGGGAAATATACAGCCGTATGATTACCAAAAATTTTAAATTATGTATTTTGTTTTCGGGTGATGTGAAAATTTAAACAAAAAAAATCCACCAAAATTTATGCTAATTAGTTCATTAATAATTGTCTGTAGTTTATAAAACAATAAGATAATGATTTGTACAGACAAAAGAATTATGTAAAAATTATGAAACAATTATGAATACGGTTTATGAGATAATTTAATTAATTTGTACTTTGTTATATCTTAAGAGCAATAATGTGTGAATTTTGTTTCGTGTGCGCGATGGCCAGATGAATAAAGCGTGGTAGATTTTCATATAGGTCAGGAATAAAACAGTACTCAATCTGAATACAATAAAAAACTTGGTTTCATTAACCGCGCACACAACAACAAAGGTAAATTATTGTAACAAAACTAAATAAATTAATTTAATGACCAACTACTTTTGCTCTATTACTTTATTAAGAATGTGGGAAGAATTATTTAACCAACTTTGGAATATATTCAGACACTAATTTATATTGTTGTTGCTCGTAAATTGTTTAAGCCCCGTATACACATACACACCACAAGAAAGAAAACATCGAAAAACTATTTGTATTGCACTGCAATTATTTTATCATGATTAAACGTTTAACAGTAATTGTATATTGCGTGACAGGAATTAGGTAATTTTTTTAGTTTCGACCAGGAAATAAAATGCTGGTTGTGAATTCAAATGTTCCATTATACAATATTTTGTGCTAAATAACAAAAATATTTTCTTTTTTATTTTCAGAAATTCGATCTTTATCTGGGGAACCCAACTATCGATCCGTGAATTTAACATGGGAAATCGAAGAGCTGGACAAGGCGGCCAAAAATAAACATCCTAAACATAATTTCACTGTCTTTTATTGTGAAATACAAACATGGGGACCAACAAGGTGCAAATCAAAAAATTACTATGATCCATCTGTCGTAGAAAAAATTGACGGCAAACGATATCTCAAGGATAAACAATATTCATTGTTGATTGATAATTTACGAATGGCAACAAAATATTCGTTTCATGTTAAAAAACAATCGAAACATGGACAAAGAAAAACCTCAGCTCGGGAATTTAATGAAGACGATTTGGATACGAACGAAATTAGTGAATCAATAATTATACCGACAAAAGGATGTAAGTTCGTTGGCATACATTTTAAAAATTAATTTTACTAGTAATTTCTCCCGACAGTTGCAGCACATGCGACGAAATGTTTATCGCATGCATCGGAAATCGAAGTTGAAACTGGACCTTACTTCGGCGGTAAAATTGCGTCCGAAAATGGTGACTGTTTTATCCAGGGCGACATAAAAGATGCCAAAAATATGTATACAATGCACATTGATCATGAAAAATGTGGAAGTCGAGTGAATCACGAAAATTTAACGGTTGAAACATTCATCACAGTACAAGAAAATCTAGGAATATTTACACATAGTACCCGCCGCTTCATGGTTTTGTGCACATACCATCCTGAAATGTTAACGGTTCGTGCTAGTTTTAGTGTACCCGGCAAAGGTGGCGCGGTACCAATGACTTCAGAATGGCATGAAACGGGTAGCGGACGTAACGCACGAGAACGTCAATTTCGATTGGTCAATAAAACAGCTCTAGTCTTGAAGGAAAACGATCCCGATCGTAATAGTGGCGAACAAAATTTAAAAGAGGTCCATTCAAAGACTACCGATGAAATTCGAGAAAGTGAACGACAATCGAAAAGTATTGATGATAATTTGATAGATCCAGACGAAACATTGTTCAAGGGAAATATTCATTTTTCACGGCTGGTTGATGATTTGCACGATGATAAAAAAACATCAACTTATAATCAAAAACGCGTTACAAATTCAACAGCTACTGGAATTTTAATCACGATATCACTTTCGGTAATCATGTGCGGTGCTTTCGTCTATATAATTCAACGTGAGGTGAAGAAGCAGAAGAAAAACCGATCATCGTCGCAACAGATTTTAAATCCCTAGATCAGTGATGAACACCCAATTTTGCATACGTATTAATTAGATGATAAGAAAACATTTGTTTTATTTTTAATTACTTTCCTTGATATTCTATATAAGACTTAAAACATTTTTTGTAGGTACATAAATAAAAACTATCTAGTACATAAGGCTTCATCCAGGCTATCCCTATAATTTTAAGGAGACCCACGTATTATGCTTTCTTGTTTCGCTGAATATCGTTCTGGTACTAAATATAAACCCAAAACCGATCATTTTTTTCAGTTTGATAAAGAAATGACAAAGCATAATAAATTATTATTAATTTTTATAAATAATTTTATTAATTAATCACAGATTTTAATTTTAAGACTTTTGTATTTGAAGTGATCACACAAAATAAAAAATGGTATAATTTTTTTTTTTTTTGATATTTTGCCATTAAAAATTAAATGATAAAAATACAGGATTTAATCGGTTCTTAACATCTGTAAATTGATATGTTTTTTGTAGTAGGTAGTTATTTTTAACGTGCTATGGAGTAGTACAGCTCCCAAGCTTAAGTGCCTACCTACCCCCCGGTTTTTCCAACACTACATTCACATACCACCATATCACCTCTAATAATTGTGACAAATTTCTGCTTGCCACCCCACCGGGAAACGAACCAGGGACCCTATGTTTCAAAAGGATATAGGATTTATGTTTACAACAGACATTGGAAGATTTGGTTTTGTTTGAATGGAGTACAAGTTTTGGAACTAACTAGACTGGATAACTTCTAGAAGTTATTCGTTATTTTTTTCGCAGATTTCACTCGATAACAAACCTCGACCTTAGTTTCATCAATATTTACACCAAGGCCATTTTTAATCATTTCAAAAACCGTAATTACAAAATTTTCATTTTATATTTCCGAGGCGCCAAAAATTGCAATGCATTTGAAGCTTAAACTATCAACTTCTAGGTGACTTTAAATAAGTATCTCCGAAATCTTCGAAATTGTTAATATTTGCATCGATTAGTTAGGAAATATTTTAAATAAAATCATGATTTTGAAATTTTCTTCGCATTTCAGAAATCTGATTAGAGATAGACGACATTAACGGATTAATCAAATTCACACAAGTGATTTTTTTATTGATAACACTTTACAGTTCATTGCTCAAATTGATCAGGTAATTATTGAACCTTTATTTGATATTTTGGACTTTAATTTAATTTATTAACTTCAACGGTAAAGACTTTTGTATTTAAGCAATAGATTTTAATTTTCCTAATTTTTTATTTAAAAATTAAAAAAAAAGGTTTTAATTGCTCGCACGTCTGCACCCTTCGGCAGAATTGAATCTTTTCGAAATAAACATTGTATGTTTGACTGAGCCTCATCACATATATGGGAATTTACTCTAAGCGCCGCTCTATACTCGAATCGTTCTTATCAAACAAGAAAAGTCCCCCTTTTCCTCCCTTCGGTCCTCTTTCTTCCAGTGCCCCAGAAGGGTATCAACCCTAAACCTTTAAATTATCCCTTACCGACATCCATTGTCTTAGTATTCTCCAAGGTACTAGAAAAAAAATCTTTCTTCTGATGAAATACTTGGTTGTAAGGATTTCAACGGTGGTCGATCGACTTTATGCTTAAACGATACCGGTCGTTTCACAAACTTTTAGACTACCAGCGATAACAGTTCAAACAAAAGGAACCATTTCACAATTATTGCAATGATAATGACATTCAATTACGTAAACTCTTTTTATTCAAATATGTCTCTTAACGGTAGATTACAGTAAAAATTAAATAATTTATAGATTAATTTACAGAAAATACAGAGAATGCAGTATTCGATGTGCTGCATAGTACATAACTCGATTAATAAAACTTACAAATATTAGTTGGCAACAAATGCTCAAGTTTTAAGTATGAATTGTTGTTGGGAACTTGATGTTATTTTGTCCAAATTTTGTCTCAACACTTTCCGCGTTTTTTTTTTAAATTATCAGTTTCTATGTCTCTTGTCCCTCATCGTATGTAACCATTGCTCACTGCTATTTGCGCATATTCACCTCTTTCCCTAAAATTAAGTAAAAATAATATGTGTAATATATTTTATTGTTCGAGATATTTAGAGAGTGGCTATATACTGTCAACGATCTTCACTACTACTATAACTGGTAAGTTGCAAATACCAGATAGTCAAATATGGTATGTATACATACTCAAACTACAAAAAAAGAAGGGGGTTAGGAGTTATTGATTGGAAATTCGCTTAATCAGTCGAAAGATTCGATGATCGCCAAAACAAAGATTACATGGCAATTGAATTAATGAAGGTATGAAAAGACTGTGATTCTAAAATATTTAAAAATGCTAAACAGTGACTCCCTGTTGAAAACGATGAAACTTTGTCATGAACAAGAGACCATTAACTGGAGTCGGTGAACCAGCAGCCTGAGGTCAAATGGGACCCATTATTGGTAATGACGCGACTTTGGATAATGTGATTCCGATAAGAGTGGAAAGGCACTGCGTATACATTTTTTTGACTAAACGCATGCTCAAAGAATATGTTGAATAGAAAGAATTTTATCACCAAGTCCTTAACTCAGATAAAGTCAAAGTTCTTTTTTTCTACGCCACTACTGGGCATATTCTTCTGCGGATTATAAAAAATTATAAATGTAAATCATATCTGTCTTATCAGTTACGGAAATAATTTTATAAAAATGCATGTTTGTACCGCCTTGTACAAAACTACAACCTAGTACTATCTTATCATCAGTATAAATTAATATACCAAACAGCTGGTTATTCTAATGCAAAATAGAGCTAAACGCTTAAGTAGAAATTTGAACTATTGGACCTCAACCAACCTGGATAATAGAGTTTTACTAACTGTAGTTTTGTGTCATTGTTTCCTGCCGGCAAAATAAATGAAATGTCATTGTTAAATAAATAAAACAGAGCAGAAATCCATAATTATAAAAATTCAATAGGATACATATAGGTACTTGCAAAGCTAACATATTAAGCAATCACTTACCGATAATAGAAGTGATTAGATAAACAAGCGTTATATTCTAAGCCAATGATTAATGTATAATTGCAAACAATAAACACAAATTTGTAGGGGATTTAGTACAATTCAGAAATAATACAATTCAAATACTTGGCAGTTCTCCAACTTTACTTTCCCAACTAACAAATTTACAACTAAAAATTCGTTTCTCCCGGTTATAAAAGCCCTGAAATAAGATCTAAGACAATAGCAAAAGAAGGGGTTTCACCGCACACAGCAAACGAATGTTATCTTATCAGATAAGAAAAATTACAATTTACCAAACCACAATTTAAGTCATTTTGCATATAGCATCGTCCGACAGCGTACCCATTAAAATGAACAACGAAAAAAAGACTAAGCCAAAAATTCGCGGTGATTACCAAATCGATTCTCATCCTATTCCAGAAGCCACAGTAGAAAAATTGGTTGAAGAGTTGGTTGCAAAAAAAAATAGCGACCCTCAGGGGAAAAAAAGCGACGAAAGTGAATCATCTAAAAAATCTAAATCATCTAACAAATAATTCAGGTGAGTAGTTTAGTGGATGAGTATGTGAAAGAGCCTTTAAGTGAACTATATTTTATTTTTTAAAGATATATTATCCATCAATCTAAGAACTAATAAAATAAATAATATGTAAGTAAAGCACTAATATAAAATTAAGTTGAATAATATTTTTGTTGTTGTGCATTCTTGTTATCAATATGAAATTTAATTGTTACGTATATTATTTTATCGTTTAGAATGTCGAAATGATGGCGTACAGTGATTGTTAAAAAAAAACCGAAACTTAATAAAAATGTAAAACCAACTAACCTCTAGTTTAATTCAATAATTTTCTTCGTTGTGATTTCGTCAGCATCATCTTTGACTCCGAAAATTTTGATTTCTCTCTCGATTTTAGGTTCGGGCATCAGAAATTCCTTAGTTTTAGATTTTAAGTGTTCCAAACCTATTTGAGCATGCAACAGAATTTTTTCATCGCTTTCTGTAGCCACAATATTTTTGAGAGCCCGATAAATTGGTATTAAATATTCTTGAAAATCCAAAATATTATCGATTCCAAAAAGCAGATGAGAAAGTACCATAATTGAAGCCCGCCTTGAAGGTAAGTAAGTGTCACTTGTAATAATCGTTTCAGTGAGTACCATAAGTTCTTGAAAGAAATGATGTACTTGATACGAAAATAAACGGCATATTGTTCCCAAATTTGATAAGCTAGAGGTACGAAACTCATCCGATTTATTTCGCGACCCTTTCATAAAACAATTGATCAACAAATCTTTATATTTGTAAGCACCTTTGTCGAGCGCTTCTGTTACTTTTACGATAATTTCGCCAATTTTCAGTCGATAATCTAAATCACCTTCCTCGTTTTCAAATTCGATCGCAAGCGAATCAAAAAAATCTTTTTTCAGCAAAGGTGCCAGTTCGATCATAAGATTAATACAATTTAGATATGTATAGCTGTCCCGATCGTTCTTCAAAATCCTGAGACCCAGTAGTAAAATTTCGTATTTATTTGCTAGAATGTCCTCAGCTCGATCGCGTGCCAATTTAATGAGCTTATGTATTCCGTAAACTTGTAAAAACGCCTCCGATTCGTTACAAAGTCCCAATGCAGTTTGGTATTCCTCGTTAATATTATCCTGAGCTCCATTTCCGGTTACATCGTAGACTAGTAAATTTATCTGCTTCACTATAAAATCGCCTAGAGCATCGCGTTGTTTTAACCGTTCTAGTAATTTCAAAATCTGGTTCATTCTTTCTTCGTTTCGATCAAATTCCGCCGCAAATATTTTAATTAACGAGAAAATGATTATCAGCAAATTTTCATTAATCATCTTTGTAGTTAATTGCTTCATTAAGAATGTTTTAATAAAATCTAGAATTTCGTTAGGATTCTCGGCAATTTGCGAGTGAAATTCTTTAATTAGGATTATTTCATTTAATAGATTAACGATCAATATTTTTTTATTAAAATTTTTCATCAAGTGTTCGGATAAGAAATCATCTGGGTCGTGTGCATTTTCTTCTAATTCCAATAAATCGGATGATTTAGCTTCATCTTCATCGTAGATTGTTGCGAATAATTTCAACACTATCAAAAATATTGAATAAATAAATAAATTATTCGCCGAATTTCGTAAAATTTTGATAAAATTTTCAACCGGGTTGTAGAACTGATCACCGGGCATAATAATAAACATGATCTGATTCGTATCTTGAACTCTTATACCGATTCGGCTGTGAAATTTATAAACATTTTGCTTATCACGGTTCAATAGGATGCATTCAATAATTGAGTGGAGCTGTGGTTGGCTGCGATTTACTAGACATTGTACGATAATCGAGTTGATTAATTTTTTCTCTTCAACCTCGGCCGGAAGTAACGCATACATTTTGAATAGTATCGAGATGTATGGTAAGAGTATAACAGTTTTCATAGAATTTGTTGATGTTCCACAAAACATATTGTGTATTAGTCGAACGTTGCGCCGAAATTCAGAGTTTTCCAGAACAACAAAACCAGTTAATAATTCGGGCGGATTTGCCAGTTTATCTAAAGGCCCAAATAATTTATGTCGAATATTCATCTGAATATCATCTTTCGAAATAAAGTATATTCGACTCAACGTCACCACATATATGGGAATATACTCTTTATGCCGCTCAAGACTAGAATCGTTCATATAATCAAAGATTTGTCCTATCATCGTTCCGTAAAATCCAGCTGAATGACCCTTTGCGCTTACAATTCTTGACGCGATTTCACCTCGTTTCCATACGGGTTGGTCATCATCTTTCGACTTTACAATCACATCAACAAAAGTATACAGCCCAAATGGTCGTTGTATCAAAAATTTTAATTTATCCGTCACAATTTCGCTCATCTCTTTTACAAGCACTGTGGTGTTGATTTTCATAAGGGTTTGGATCGCGTCAACGAGTGGAAGTTCGCACAATCGAGACTTTAATTTTTCATCAATTATAATTTCGAGCCGCTCATTCCTGTGTACATACTTCAAATGGAATAGCAGACCGAATCCACCATAAAGAAGTAATTTAATTGGTTTTAGATCGGCATTCAAACGGACTAGACTATTGAAGTTTAGGTAGTTTAACAGGAATTCTATTATTTCAACTGGATATAAAGTTCTATCTAAAGTTGATGGCTTCTCGGTTATTCGAAAGTAACAACCAGTAAACGGGTACAATCCATAATTCAATACAAGGTTTATTCCTTTGTTAATCGTGAGGAAGGTATTTAAATTTTCCGGGTCGAACTGTTCATTGAATTGAAGCAGGGCTTTAATTTTTGCCAGGACTTGAATTAGTTGCGTTGAGTATTTGATGTTCGAAATGTTGGTATTAATCGAAGGAATGATTTTGCATGTGGATGTAATTTTTGATATGCTGGATTCTATGGCTTGTTGCGACGTTTCTGTAAACAATTTTTTAGGCTAGTATTAAAAGAGTTAATTCAACATAATATAATGGAATCACAAACCATCTTTAGTTTTATATAAATCGTCTATTAAATCAAGATATAATTTTACTTCTTCATTCATTTTTAATTTTGGGAATTTGCACCTATGAATGAATAACTTCGCTCTCCAGACAACTGTCACATAAATGTCAAAACAAAAATTTCAATCGCTAAACCGCTTTTGTAAACATTTAGGCAAAAAGTAATTTAATTTTAATTTAGAAAATTTATTAATTAAACAACTTAGCCGAGTTGAAATTTCGGTAACTTTTAAATTTGTCCACATATCAACCATGAAAGTTCTAAAAAGGAACATAACCTCAAAATATTGTTGCATTGTATTTTGACTCAAGCAAAACTCAAAATACTTCCCTCTTTCACAATTCTTTAATGAAAAACATACATAATAATAATTAAAAACAAATAGATAATTATAATTTAATTAAAGAGAACTTAATCTAAGATTTCTTTTTGTTTTAATTTAAACATAATTTTATCGCTTTTCTTTAGAGCGTTGGCCCGAAACAAATATCATTTAATTGCCGCCACGGAGAGCTAAAACTAAATGAAGTACTGAACCCCCTTGTACTTTATAGTCGGCGGCCGTTTTATCATCATTCCTAAAATAAAAAAAAAATCAATCAATTTTGAGTCTAACCATTGGAACAGAATCATTCTCATACATTTGTTTCCCGGAGAAAATTAACCGTTGCTGTTGCGGAGGGATTCCTTCTTTTTCTTCAACGCGCTCTTTGATCCGATCAACTTTATCTGTTGGTTCGATATCAATTTCTATTTCTTTGCCAGTTAAAGTCTAAAAAATAAGAGTACAGTTTAACAAATATCCAGTTTCATTACCAGAATTATTCACAAGCCACTCAGCAAGTTTGCATTCCAGTGAAAATAACCAAATATGACGAAATTGAGCGCTACTTACTTTCACTTTGATCAACATATTGATTTATTCTATTATTTGTTTAAAAAAAATCAACTAAATATAACTAAAATAAACTTTTAGTAATTAATTTACAAATTATAAATTTAATATTTTCTTGAGAGATTTCGATGAAAATCGAATTTTATTTGTTAGAAAATGACTATTGGGAATTTTGACAGTACGTGAAGGTGTATTCTGTAATTTTAGATGAAAGTTATACTGGGCGAATTGAATGCGTTTTATGTTTCAATTTCGATATCGAAACTTGCTGACAGGGAATTTGGGCGAAATTATTTCATTTTGTTTTGTTATCAACTATTAGGCGAAAAAGAAATCGGGTGACCACACTACCACAGAAAAAAGATTAACCAGAATAGACATTGCGTGTACCAAATTTTTTTTCATCTTGCCTCCTTTTTTGGACATTGAAGTATAATTATTTTTGAATATTATAGTAAGTAGTTATTAATACAAATTAGTCTATCAAAACAAAACTTGTCAAATAATTTCATTAACGTATTTCAATTCACTGTTAAGGATTCTCAATTTTTATTATTTCAAATCAAAACCAGTAAACCAAAGTATACATAACCCAACTTTCTCTTACCTTCGGCAAATCAAGGTCAAAAAAATGAGTCCAAATTTTTCCATACCAAAACAGCGTTATGTCTCTTCTGGTTGTATTCTGTGACACTATTTTGGTGAAATATCTAACGAAATTTGAATTTTGATAGTTAAATTTGGTCGAAGAGTTTTAACGCAAATTCTAGATTATTCAAGATGTTGAGATTGCACTAGGTAGTCATAGGTTTGTACTTCTGTCATATAACGAGATACATGTTGCATGATAGATTGGGACACCTGAATTTTGCAGATATACGCCTTACCAAGTTGAAATGCATAGGTCTTATGCACTCGGAACTGCACCAATTTATATAGCAATGGAATTTTGGTTAGTCTTGTTCGCAGTCTACAAATAAAATAAAATCTCATGGTGTTAAAAGACGCGTGCCAACCGGTAATACAATTCTAAATACCTAAGACGTTTAAAACATTTTTTTCGGAGGTCGCATATCTTGAAGGCTACACCCGGACAAAGAAATTCTAATTATTCATGGTAAATTATTTATAAAAGAATTTATTAAAAATTAACTACTTTAGGAACTGTTTGCGGTGTCAAGGCGTGGCCGTTTACATCATAATACCACCCTACATCCTACTCTCGATCAAATTAATTAATTCATTTTCCACAATGACAACAGTACATACATATACATAATTTCCATTTTGTCTCAAGACAATACTTGTAATTGTAACATTAATAATTAACCGCTTATAGCTTGTTGTGTAGCTGTATCTTACCTTCGATTTTTTTTTATTTTTAATTTTCATGTTTAACTTAAACTATAACATTATTAACAAATATCATTTTGTACTCTTGTTAAAGCTCGTAAAATACCAAAAATAATTTAGTTGTTAGTCTTGGTTTAAGAGTTTTACAAAAAAAGAAAACAACAAACCTACAAGCGATATTATATGTGGAGGACGGTTAATTGACAACATTGATTAAAAGAATTGACTGCTGCAATCAAGCCATATATACAATTTATTAGAATCAATTTTATATTCTTTGTCTGTGTTGTTGAAGTCACCAAGTTACGATCGAAGACATCATCATAACAGAAAATCTTTAGTAAACAATTTACAGTAAGTTGAATAATTAAATTTTAGATAATTTCTGGAGGAGGCAGTTTATAGGTATTTTCAACTATACTTGTGTTCAGATTATCTTGTTGTACGCAGAACACAGCAATATTAAGAGGCATTGTGTTACTTTATTCTAATCACTTTCGCTTTCGCGCACTCTAACTAACCTTGCACAACATAATGATCTTAAACTTAAACGAGTATCAGTATGTAACAAACATATGTAAATGTATAATGAAGCCTCGAAATCCACTTCTTCAAAAATGAATTCGTTACGCCAATCAAAACAAAATTAATTTTTGGTGGTTTTGGTTAATAAACAGAGAAGAAACGTAAGATAAAATATTTTCCCTCAAGCGTTTTAACTTTTAAGTAATTTCGAGACAATTTTGTCTAATTTTCTTAATTAAATGTATTTACACACGCGTGTTTAAAGTTGTAAAATATTTGTTCGACATGTTAACGCCAACTGGGCTAATAGTAGTCGAAATAAGTTATTTAATACGAACAAAGAACGCTAATTACAAATAAGATTTATGTATTGTATGCAGATTAGAGTCTTGTCTGAAAATTTGCACTTTTGAAGATCAAATCTAATCCGAAATAATTAATTCCTTTTATGGAGTAAGTAGCTTAAAATTAATTCTACGCGAAATTTAATAAGTAAGATAATGATTTACCCAAGCGAGATGACTTTGGCTTCTTAAACCTTCATGTACAAATAAAAAAAATTAACTCCAGCCTTGTACTTGATAAGGACAAAAATATGTAACCATTTACAATGAATTTTACTACAGTCACGAATTGAGATGAAGACCAGAAAATCGTTTGTTCATAAATTTTAGTTTTATTGGAAAAAAAAAAAATCATTTTTCATAAATTAATTATCAACGGTCAGAGCGAAGTTACAAAATAATGTGTGTGTATGTTTGTATTTTGTGTGTTACCTTCACGAGATAATTTAATATCGATTTCACGTTACTACATATATTGCGCGTCGTTTAGTAATTTATTTAATGACGGGCGGGCGGACGTACGGGTTATATTGTATTGATCTACATTCACTTCAAATTTTTAAATTAATCGATCATATAAAGTTTTATCGAAAGGCCTTCACGGTAATTGAGGTAGATAAAAACAAAAAATCCAGATTGATTTTATCTTTAGAAGCAAACGCAATAAATTATTTCAAAGTAAAGTTGTGAAGTTGTGAAGCTTCCGGCTATATTCGATATAGCTAAATGGCCGTGATCTGGAACAAATGGCAAATCTGTTGATTTTTTTCGCTTGATTTACTGGAATTGTATATACAGAATTCAAGTCAAATTTGATGTTGCTTTTTTTTGGAATCGAAAGCTCGTTTAAATTCCAAGGAACTTATTCTCTGCAGATTTAAGAAAAATGAAATTTTTTTCGAACTGATTTTTATCAACTCTGTAGAAATTTATTTGAAGCAGTTTGCAGATATTTGCGCTTTTGGCTTTTTGAATATTTGCATTGCAGCAACAGAGTACGGTTTAGAGAAACAATTTAACGTTGCAAACATCAAACAAGAGACAACCAAATATGCAGGTGCTTTAGGTGTGTTAGATGCTAGATTACACGATACTGATCTAATTACATGAACAAAAGACTCTACCTCATCCCAGTTGCACAGCTACACCGACACCGTCGTCCTCTAGCCAAAATTCGAGTTTAGAATATAATTTGGATATAAAACTAACAAAATTTAAATCTGAATTCATGAAGGAAATTTCGGCTCTAATTAGGGTAAATTCACGTTCCTGGTCAAATTTCAAATAGTACACCTTCTTCATCAAATGGAGAATGTTTCTACTTTAGTAAATTTGGCGAGAAGGCTTTGAAATGTGTTTCAAGTTGAAAATACCATCATACATTTATTTATTCGAAAACATAAAGTAAATTCCCATCATCAATTGGCGGCGTACGATGATGCTCAACTGTCAGGTTGCTTATTAAAGGTTATTCCAGCCAGTTTTGCCAAAATTACCAAGGTTGACCAAGCATTCAACTTACTTATGGCTAACGGGGAATCCCAGTCAAATCTTTTGGCCCAGGGAATTCACCAGGGAATTTATTATTGCTGATGTGTCAATGGCTACAATCGGAGCAGATTTACTAAAAAGTACGGAACTCCTAGTTGATATACAGAGACAGAGGCTTATTGATCCGTCAACCTCTCTGTTCACAATAGGCTCTTTGTCTTCCGCGCAGGATCCCTCCCCTATAAAATTTTCCGGAAGGAGCTCAATGTATAAACGCGGTTGGTGATGTAAAACATAATGTCACACATCGGTTAGAAACTACGTACCACCAAGTACAGTAAAACTCGCCGTTTAGCACTTGAAAAGACTTTAATTGCCAAAGCCGAATTTGAACTAACAATGTCACGCGGGATTTGTAGACCCAGCAAAAGCTCTTAGTCCGCTCAAAGTTCCTGATCGTTATCCGATTCCTCATATCAAAGATTTTTCTAACTAATTGGAAGGTTTTAGCATGTTCACTACGTTAGACCTTGTCCAGGCTTTCCACCAAATTCCCATTTAACCATCAGATATTCCAAAAACAGTCATTTCCACTCTTTTCGGCCTTTTTGAATTTTGTAGAATGACCTTGGCTCTCAGAAACGCAGCACAATCATTGCCACGTTTGGTGCATGCTGTTTTATTCAGTTTAGATAGAATTTTAGAATTCTGTTTTGTCTATCTTGATGATATCTTAATCGTGTCAAAATCTTTCGAGGAACATTTGGAACACATAAAAATTATATTTCAAAAATTTTTGGAACATGTAAATGAACATGAAAATCCGAAATTAAATTTTAAGGCCGTACGGTAAGGATAAGGTATCTTACCATTGCAAGAGCCAAGCTATATAAGAATTCGAACTACCAACAATAGTAAAACAATTAAATGGTTTTTTAGGCATGAGAAATTTTTACCGGCGTTTTATTCCGGGAGCTTTTAAGAGGCTACAAAAAATGCAGTAAAATTCCTATAGCTTGGACCTGTGAATCGATTCTAGCCTTTGAAAATTGCAAAACCCGGTGGTCTCATGCCATTGTCGCATTTGCCGTGTATTTTTCTTGGATTTGCATTTTGGTGTTCTAAAGTCGATTGTCACTGACCAGGGAGACCAATTTCAGTCCCAATTGTTCACGGAGCTGTCTAACTTACTGGAATTTGAGAGGAAAAGACGACCAGATACAATCCGAAATGTAATGGCATTATCATGCGATGGCATCATACCATCAAGGCAGAGATCATACCATATGTCGTGATCAATCGGATTAAACCACTATCCTATCATAGCTTATGCTCGATTTAAAGGCAGGTTTTTGAGAAGAGACACAGACAACAGCAGCGGATCAGTCTATGGAAAGATGCTACGGATACTAGGACAAAAAACATTTCGACGAAATTAGGCCGGTTCCAGCATCGAAACATGCTACGGACAAAATTTTCATAAGTAAAGATGTGAACTCGTGTATACACGTATTTTTGAGAACAGATACACTAAGAAAATCGTTATACAGCAACCCTAAACTGATCGACCATACGGCACACTGGTTAAAGCTGCGGCGTTTGAATCGGAAGGTACCAGGTTCGAATCCCGATAAGGGCGGAATGCAAAAGGGATTTTTCATCATCTGATTACGATGATTATGAACACAACTATGACCCGCGTTGAAAGTGAATAATTCAAGGGCGTACGTCAGTAAGAGTGGGTACACACAGGACAACATTATAGTGAAAGAAATTTTCGGGTCTGGAAGTGTAAGCGGGTGATAACCCCTTTAGAGCATTGCAATAAATTTTGGGATAGAGTCCGAAGAAGAGACTACACAAAAGTTCACACAAAATGCCATTTATAAGATGGCAATATCTTCAAAAAGACATGCTGTACCTGATTGTTCATTTTTGTTTTCATGTTAACCGAATGTCACTGGATGGAACATACCTCAACTAGAGTAGAGTTTTAACTTTATTGTGGTATATAAAGCTAAATTTATACAGAGTATAGATTAGGCGCGTTGTTATATTTGGGTGTAACATTTACATACAAATAAGGAACCGCTATCGCACGATACCTAACAAACGCGTTGCCTTGAAATGCCTGCCCCTATGATAGCATAAAAGATCAAACATGCAAAACAATTCGATCAATTCGAGTTGCAGCGAAACGACAGTGGGAGTTAATGGCTGTCATTAAGAATAATCTGTCTGAAGACGTCGAATGGATCGGTCAACTGTGCTACCAATTTGTGATATCACACGATCGTCATTTAGCAGGTTTACTACAGTTCTTTCGGGTTCACAGGAAATGTTATCCGTTAAGGTTAAGGGTTATGGTTTGTTATCAAGGGGTTGGTATTTTGTTTATCGCCCAAATGCCTCTTTCTCATTAGTGATCTGATATATCTTGATTCCATTGTGATTAAACTATTCATACCTCCAAGGAACTCGGTTCCTCTCCTTGTCTAAACGAATTTTTAAATTAAATTGATAGGGTTGAGTACTACGCCAATATTCTTGGTATAACTCATCAAATTTTGTCCCATAACAAGAACAACTATGTCGGCTAGAGACACATGACAAATTTTACTTATCAGGCAATATAGGATATTGTTTATTGCCCCTTAGGCTGACAGACATTTGAAAGAACTTAAAATACTGTCTAATATTACTAAATTCTCGTGTAACTTACGGTAGTCGATCACTATGCTGATTTTACATTTTCCAAATTCATCTAATTCTTTGGGGTAATACCCAGGTTGGCGAGGAGTATTAGAATTATGTAAAACACCATTATCTAACATCTGTATTTGTAACGAAAATATGGCTTTCAAAGGCCTGAAATGACGCAGCTGTAGCTTCTCCTTCAATGCACACATTTATACCCGGCCAGGCATTGTTATACATAACATTTTGCTTTGTTAAGGTTCTATACTGTCATAATTTCGCCTTATTTGTCGTTTGCTCAAAACAGGATTTTTTTAATTTCCTGTAAGGTTTGCGGATTACCGACCAGACACAGAGTATCTTTAGATATTCCTTCAATTTTATTGTATTGCGGGCTTTTGCCACTAATAGTTCAAATACTCCTAGGTATTTTCTGCCGTTTTAAGTTAGGTAGTAAGCTGTTCTCTATTCTCATCGTGTTTCGGGATGGATTTAATCGAATCACGTATTTGACATAGATTCAGTAAGTTAAGTCCTTCTTTAGTTTTGATTTTTTGATTCCGATATTTCGCAATGCTCAAGGAAGACAGGGAAGACCCTAAGATTGGCGGTTACTAGAGTGAAACACTAATATTGTTATTATTAAAAATGCATGCTCGAGTTTTAACGAAAGAAATTACTAATTTTCAGACAGACCATTTACTAAGATACCTGTGACAATGTGACGGACGGGAATTGTGGCGCCTGTTACTCATTTGATTGTCCGGCAATAAATCAGACTGGGTACACTTGTTTCAATAAATAATTTGTTTTTGGGTCTCGAGGCACACTCAATTCTCTATCGCAGTTTACTTTTAAAGTACTACCGGTCGGTTCATGAATTCTTCACTACAGCAATGGATCATAAGAATACCTTCTCAATTTTCTAAAAACTGTCCTTTAAATACTCTAGTACAAATATAGGCACCTGTAATTTAACCAATTTATTATTTATGTTTAAACTTGCAATTATACCACAAAATAAAACATTAAAAGTTCAAAATGATTACTTTCGAATTCTCCGCATCAATCATAAAAATCTTCACTCGAGCAATTCAGTAATACAATACTGTGCACTTTTGACATTTATTGTATGAAATTCCATGCGTCCCAACATTAAACCACTGAACTCTCTCAACATCAAAACAATTTTTTATTTTTAATTGAATCAAAATGCTTGATGTTTATAGACATAAGTGGTTAACAGCAACCGTGCGCACAATTATTCATCAAGCTGTATGTAATAGTTCCGCGTGAATTAGAAATAAATACCGCACAAGTTTAAAGTTCAACAAGAAAAATATTTAACAACAACTATAGCTGTAACCGTACATATTGTAATAAAACACCATAAATCATAAAAGAATTTGTAATACGAGTTAAGACAGAGTTACATAATATTTTATATGAAATATTAACCACAAAATTAGATCAAATGTGTAAGTTGGAAGAATTTTTTGTGTGTGCAGTGTTTAACATTTTTTTTTATATATACTTAGATCGAATTAATTTAATTTGGAATTTCTTGTATACGTGTTGTGCAACTATAAAACACCTTGGATGGTTGTAATATTTTACAGAGAATGGAGTGACTGATGCAATTGGAACTTTCTTGTTAGTATATTCTACATACATATTGCAATTCAAACTATATCATATTATCGTCGAATCGAAAATAAAGTGACATCTATTCGTCTAACAACTCTCTAAGCTCAATATATTATGCAGCAAATTTTTGTCCAGAATAGTAAAGTATTCTGGTAAAGCTCGGGAGCTTAGATGTTAATTTGACGATTTCTTCAATGGAACTAGATGCTGGAAATGTCGAAACAAGCATCATATTTCGAAGAGTACTGTACTTTGGGTACAGTACCTACCCAAATTTTGGTCGAAAAATGGAAATTGGGGACTGAGATCAATACTATTCACTATCACATACCAATGCGAAGAACTACAAAAAAATTCCAAAATAATATAAAATTGAATATGACACACCTTTTACGTATATTAAACCCTTATTTCTCAATTCCTATTTTACGACCAAAATTCGGTTACATAATTTTAAAACTCGCTAACGCAGCAAATTTAAATATTTTAATAATTTCTTGATTTACATGAACCTTAAACGATTGCTACCAAATAGTCATAGCTAATTTGATTTACTGTAAATATTCTAAAGTAGATAGCTAATTTTTGGATAAAAAATAGCTTTGTATAAAGCTTCTGACTGAAAATATAACTTTGTTTCAAACTTTCTGCTTCAGTTTTATTCAGTAAGAACAGGGTTAATCATACCACGCAGGAGAAGGGTCAACTAAGAACGATAAAATTAATACAACTAACAACTTGCAATAAGGCGTTGTCTAGACCTTCAACATAGACATTATACGAAGTTAATAACCCATCTCTCGAGGTACGAATATACTCAATTACGTCAAATTACAACAACAGATTGCATAACTATAACGAATTAATTAATTCAAATTACATAAAGTAAACAAAAAATTTTTAATTGTTAACTGCAATAATAAACCAGTCGAATGGAAACGCTTCCATTCAGCAAAGAGCAGTTGCAGCTGAGATCAACAAAACGTATTCCAACTAAAAAAAAAATGACAAAGGTAGGAAAACAAAACCCTATCTGATAACCAGAATACAACAATTGAAAGAAGCTTAAGGCAGAGAAGGCAACTAAAGAAGATATATACAGAGACCATCTTTACTTCCAAATACAAAAAAAGTGGAAATATACAACAAATTTATTGCCATAAAAAGCCAAACTTAACGCCGGCCCACCAGTTACACTAACACCGAGTCGCCGTAAAATAGCAACGGAGACTGTACCATCGGATGCATCGAAATTTTTAACCACAACGACAAGCGATGAAAAAGGAGGCGATCCAGAGACCCAAATGCACTTGAATAACACTAACATGTGGTCAGTCCTAATATACCTGGAGCTACAACAACTCATAAAGCGGAAATAATTCGAGAAGACAAAAAGATTAACGACGAAGGAGACCTTGTCAAGACTGGGACAAAACCGGCAATGAAACTATCACTAGCAACAATGCAAAAACTCAGGGATCAAAAAGCCGAACTCCATGAGGCAATTTGCATGCTAGTTAGTGATGAATAAGCACAAACACATGAAGTATTTCACAGAAAAATACTTTGAGAAAATTGATAGACAGTATCAAACTATTATCCTTCAAATAACCACGAACATAGAAGAAAGCAGACAACGGACATTCGGCTATCATGAATTCAAACCTAAATTTTTGCTGGGGGAAAGGGAATTCCAGACAACAACGGAATTTGTAAAATTCTTGAAAACAAAAGTCGAACAGTTAAACGGACCTTTTTATGAACAACAAGCATCTACACCAATGTACAATATGCAATAGGACTGCTCATCAGTTACAAGGCAGACAAGCAGCAGGTATCTAAAAATTATGTGACAATGCAATCAGGTCCTGTAATGATAGCCACGGCTATGACCACATTAACAACAAACGAGGGGAAGCGCATGCTTGTCAGAGGCGAGGCAAAAACACGTAAACTCTAAAATATCAGGAATGGAAGGAAAGGAAGCTGAGGTCTGCAATCAGAAAGTCGAACAAACTTTATCCGCGAGGTATCAAAGTTCCTTCGAGATTAAGTTTGAGACAATTCTGTTTAGGAAATTAACCGACAACGCTCCAGACGTCGACTTTGATACCAACAAATGGGCAGCTTCCAGATTCACAATACAACAAGTCCAGTAGCATCTATGTCAAAATCGGCGTTTCTAGTATAGCTTAATTCTAAGCAGTAACATCATTAGATGATGCCCACATGATTCAATTGCCCAAGGAACTAAAAACCAGGAGGTCAAAAGTTTGTCAACGATCACCAATAAAACAATTAGATTTATTAATAAAAAATGATGCCATCCTAGTGCAGGGAAGCTTTTTACAGAAACAACAGCGCGCCTACCAGATGGAAGATACATGGTAGACTTCGAGTGGATATTTCTGGGGGATATGCCATTCGCCAAACTCAACCGCGAATATATAGAGTATAGTAACCAGAACCTGCAAGGAATATTGTGGCAAAAAAATTCTTCATAACCAATAGAAGAATACAAACTAAAAACGGTCATCTATGGAACAACAGCAGCAACGTTTCTTGCTGTAAAAACATTAATGCAATTTGCAGGTAATTTACCTCAGCTACGAACATATAAAAACCCAGCTGATTTAGCAACAAGAGGATCAGCAGCATCTACCATCACGCCCCAATGCTCAATATGGTTGACGATACAAAACTTTTCCCACGAAAATTCAGGCGCATGGCCATCAATACCACTATAAAAGGGTCCACAACAACAATCCGATACCGACAAGAGCAGCGCGGAACATATCATTTGTCTAAAAAGTTGTAGCGTATATTTGTGTACCTTTATGTTCATAAACAACGGCAACAGTCGCAGGAAGTAATAGTAGCAGAATCAAAGTTCGCAGAAGCCCATAATTAGGATTGAACAACATCGGTACTTTCGTAAAGAACTTCAGACATTGACGAAGGGACAACATTGGATTCCCCTTTAAGTCCAGTCCTCAGCAGGGATGCGATATTACGGTTACATACATTGCTGTTTGCAAAAACCACAACTACACAACGAAATCTAACAATGGTTAGTGCCACTAGGAGCAGTTAGCTCCACAGATCGACTATATAAAATATTTGCTTATCATTTTTAATTAAAAACTTAAAATTAATTATTAAGAAAAATTAGTAAATTTGGTTAAGAAATTCCAATTGCAAATGTATATTTCTACACAATATCTACACACAATATTAATATCTACACAATTCGTTCATCTAGGCTGTAGTAGGGTTCGAAAAGAACCTCATTGTATAACTGATAATGGTTTGGCTCCATTTGTCCCATTCCTACACAGATGATTTTGGTGGTTTGGCGACTATTGGAGGGGGGGACCAAAGTTGAGTAGATTAATCTACCAGCTCCGTAACCTTCCAGTAGGGTGCGCATCACGTGAGCTGTTCTGGTCTTGTCATTAGGCAGCTGCGTGATGGGTATAATTGTGTAAGGGGTAACCTGTTCACAATTCGCAAGTGTACGTACTGCCTCCTCGTGGCAACCACTGATAACTAAGGCCACTTGGCACATTTTTGGCCATTTGGCACAGGCTAAAGTACGGCGCTAAAGGAGAAAACCTTGACAAAAAACCCTAATCTAAGGTGGAACAGCATATGCCGAAAGATGAATGGCTGATAGGTTAATCAGCCCAAAATATGCGGACTCTGGATACCAGGCACCCTCCAGTTTTATTTAGCCTTCCTGTAGTAAAGCTGGGTGACCTACAGGTGATTTGCAATTCCGACCAACTCGTAAGAGTAAAATGAAACGGAATACGGGGCAGGAGTAGGAATATACGAGAGTGGGACAACCCTCTCGAGGTCCTTGAGCTCCAATGCTACCGTCTTTCTAGCGGAACTACATGCTGTAGTAAACATCTAGGAGGGAGAGCAATAAGCCCAGATAGTATGTATCACGTACCGGGAGGCAGTATCGTCAGGTTCATTAAGAACCTGAATATTGACTGGACGGATAATTAAGCAGGGGCCAGCACAATAGATCTTTTAGGTCGCAGTGCGAAGTGGCTGATCGCCCGCATGCCCCCCCCCCCCCCCTCCAATAATAATAATAATACACAGATGAAGAAATACTCCAAAGTTTCTTTTCGGGTTTAAAGAAGATGACAATGATACCAAAGCCTATGATACGTATCAGATACTACTTAGCAGCAAAGCTGTTTTTAATATTGTCTCTGAGCTTTCCCTTGCGCTGTTCTCAGCTTAGCAGGCATTGAAATTGTTATTATTTGCTGTCTAAATCTAAATATTTGTCAGAACCTAAAGACATTTTTACTGCAACGGAATCACGGAATGGGTTACGCGTATTTAATCAGAAAACCACTATCAGTAACCAATGAAACTGTTCGGCCTTTCTTTGTAAGAAATACATTATTACAACCGGACCGACTTCTGGTTTCCCTAAATGAGGCTTGTGGTGTACCGTTTTGCAAATTTGAAAAGGTGGGACGCGACCATCTACCTACTTCCTATATTCTAAAATAGTGTTAGAGTTTGGTTAATCACCATGGACCGGCTCTTTCGCAGCTGTGAGTACCTATCTAGTTACGCCTCTGTGCTGTGAAGATTTCTAAACATCGAAAAAATATCTTAGATATTCTCGAATAAAGGCTGCAAGATTCCGCAACTCAAGCTAAGGGCAAAACATTACTGTGCAAAATTCAATAAATTCGAAAATCTCGAATAATCTCGAAATCTGAGAAAAATGGAAACATTTCACTAATATCAAAAATTTGGATTTTAGTGAATAATTTGGAAATTTCTGATTATTTGTGGAAGTAAGCATTTCAAGTTAACGCGAATCTTAACAAAACTTGAGTAATGTTGGAACTTGTATAGGATTATTTCGAAAATATTGAACAATCGTTTACTTTGAATGGGCTCTAGGATTCTCGAACGATATCGAACAATCGACAATCTCAAACAGACTCGAATAATCTCTAAATCTCTTCAAAAAGTTAATTGGAGCAATTCTGACCCAAATAAAAAAAAACACCGGCAAGGAGTCTTTCCAAAATAAGACAGTTTTAACAGGTTTATACGTAAATTTTGTTTTTATTTATCGTTTACCGGCAATAAAAAATCCAGTATTGAGAAACAGCCGACAACAGCTGGATTCACTAAGAGAAAGTTTACGAGTGGGCGGGCCAGCGATTGTTTGATGATTTTTAGTAGTACCTATATCTGACGTCCATTCAATTTAAGTTTTTTATATAAAAATCTTTCGGTTCTCTCAGTATAGTCAAATATCTGGCTACAGTTTTTACCTTTCATATGGTTTAATTGAGTCAATTCATGACTAAACGTATTATTATTTCCTTTCTCTGCCACCCATTGAAATTCCATCGCTCAGCAAACCCATTAAACTATCATAACTTCATTGGAATCCCATTATAACTCCATTAGTATCAAACACATATAATTACATTTTATTTTTATTTTTATTAAAATAATATCGGTTCATCATATCCACTGAACCTTGACTTCGTTCAAATTACATAAATATTGCGCATAAATTATGTATAGCATAATGGTGTAGCATGTTAAGAAGTTATAAATAAAATACGAATACTGTCCATTCAACAAGAGTAAAAATGAATTTATATCTGCAAGTCTATGTTGTATATATGTACGTAGGTATGCTTGTTGGGTATATATATAGAAACAACTAGTATAGATGTAATTTAAGACATTCAATTTTACAGCATCTTGAAAATGTGTATCTATAAATAGATATTGTAATTTTGTTTAAATTTATTCGCGCGTACGTGGTTTATCGAATTATAAATTGTGTTCTGCATTGATTCTAAAATAACCGTGTACCACCCATATCAAATTAGATCAGCGCACATTAATTACAAAATCCACCTTCTTTCCATATACATATATAAAATGAATGTCTATACTAAAACTATAACTATACACCATGACCTTTAACCAAATGGTCTATTATAATTTGCATATACACAAAACTCTAGAAAGGCAATGGTTTTGATTGTTTATGCGGCAATATAGAATATTACCTCTTGTGACTGTTATTAATTTCAGGTAGCAACATTTTTTTTTTTTGATCAAGATTTGTATGGGAACTTAAAAAATTTGTCAGAATTTAGTTCGATTAAATTCCATAGATTAGACTACTAGAAATACCGCAAACATTTGTTAAATAAATAGATAATTTCGTTTTTGTGGACACATTGGAAAATTGCGTTCAATCTTATACTCGTATGTATGTATACCTGCTGTGTTGCATAATTTTCCCATAAACTAAATTTAAAACTTTTCAAAACGTTGTCCACACGATAAATATGTATAAGAAAAATAAAAGTTGGAAAATAATACGAAAAGAATTGTAACAACTGGCCACACCCAACTAAACAATTTCATTTCTAATTCAATTTTATAGTTTCAATTGATTTTATTTTTTGATCTTGTTAAGGTACAATAGCAACAATAACGATAGTGGTAAACTGTCTTGGAGATAAAATAAAATCCCTTCTATATAATTATATGCGAGGATAAAGTTCATGGAAGTTAAAATGAGAGAAGGCATTTTCTCACACCGTTATCCTTCAACTAATTTTTTTTTACGATTTATTATACTGTACAAATACACATATAGGAGAAAGGGATTAAACGTTACAACATAAAATATTTTGCAACGTGCGCCTATACACATTCTTGGAGGTCTTGCCTGAAGTAATATTTTAGTTAGTACCCAGCATGCATACACATACGTATGTACGTCGTGTCGATACAAAACCTACTTTTACTTTTGTAAATTTCCGCGGTTCTTCTAAATTGAGATTTTTGCATAAAACAATCTTGCATGTTTATAACGGTTTTGTTGTAAACTTGAAATGTTTAGTAATTTCATTAAGAATTCAAATTTATAATCGCGCATAATTAAAATGTCTTATAATTGTCATAAATTATAATTGGTTTATTAATTAATGCTAAAATATGTGAACTTTTTATTAATTTTATTTTTGCCTTACATTTCTGGCGGAACACCACATAAATATTAAATATAACACACCTTTCGGATTTCGTTATGGTTAACGTCATAAACATATGCGAATTAAATTATAAAATGCTTTTCTATTATTTTCTGTATTGTTCGCAAAATACATCAAGGTGTATGCGCTCAAATTAAGACGAATTCTAAAAAAACTGTTAAATCAAAAATATTGTTAAAAGCAAAACAATAAAATTAAGAAGTATTTCCTTTCTCCGAACAAAAGATAACATAAGAAAATTACAGTGCTTTGTATTTGCAGATGAAAAAAAAAAAAAAATCATAAAACCTTTTATTATATCAGTTAACAATCTTATATTATATGTACAGCCACAGACAGACAGCTTACGAGTATATAATTTCTTCTTGTGTATTGTTATTGCTTTTGAGGCTGTGCAGAAACTATCACTTTCTTTTAAAGCGCCGATTTTTTTTTTTGGTTTTTTGTTTCTGTACCATTCTTAAATAAATATTTTGTGAAAATTATATAAGAAATTAATAAAATCGTAAGTGCGCTAAACATCAGGGCTAAAGGCGAATTTATATACGGTTTATGATTCCAGTCGAGCGCGCGAGCTCTTTATATAAAAATGTTTCATTTAATGAGACATGACTTTCGAGAAATTAATACATTTTTATAGTTGTTGCATGTTCCTATTTTTTAATAATGATGTTAAACGCGTTAACTTTATTATTAACCATCACATTTTATGATTGAATAAATAATAATTTGTTTATACGATTTAACAATTTGATCTAAATTCTACTTTCCCCCAATGTTGTAACCTTAAAAAACAATAAATAAAATTAAACCAAACGGTTTATAGAAAACGGGTGTGCTTCCATCGATGTCTTTTCAGGGCAATATACCACATATGCGTGACTGATCACGCATAGTATTAGGTTCAAACGTCATTAAACTCTATGCTATATTTAGTCGGTTGGAGGCACAGTCGCAATTGCAACACAAAAAGAAAAGCACGCAGGTTCACATCCCTCTTTTACCGGGTTTCAAAATCAGTATACCACTAGGTTCAAAAGATGTTTTATCTGTACCTAGTAATTCTTTGACTTCTTTTTTCAAAACGTTAAATGATTTTTTGTTATTTTTTTAAACGAATAACAAAACAATAACTAAACAGCATGATTTGTTCCTCGGATTTGTCTAGAAAGAGTACGAAAACCTGTCAGAACATATTTGTAAAATTCATTGAACCAAACAATTATCGACATAATTATCATCAATAATTTAATTTTTAAAAGTTTCTACGTTTCATCGAGAGTCCACTCCGGTCGCGCAAAAATTTTGTTTCACAAAGAACCAGAGCACCCTGTATTTTATAGAGCCACAATCAAAAATCTGTGCTTTTATAAGGGAATTTGAAACGAGGAAAAAACGAAACTTTTCAAAGTAAAACGCACAAAACATATAGAAAATCACTTTTTCTCCTAAAACAAATTATTAAATGTTTGAATTTCAACATATATAAATATCGTTTATGTAAATCGTTTTCATTTTCTTGTAATAATTGATTTATTTAAACCAAAATATAAAACAAATTTCATAACAACAGCATTCTGGTCAAATTGAAATAAAAGCTTACTACAATTCGTTTGGTCATTATGTCAATATACATCACATAGATGGCAGTGATGACCGTAAAAATTTGGTAAAATCGTACCAAAAATTACCAACTGAGGAAATTTCAAGTTCAAAAATTGTAGGAAAAGCAAACCAGATTCACAAAATATAGGAACGTGTGATAATTTTGTGATTAAATAATTTTTTTCGTATTTTTCAGTAAACATTTTAGACATCTAACGTACACTAGTAAAACTAAAGATAAATTTAGCAAGTATTATTTTAATTCGTCAGAGCCAACTTTGATGTATTTTTCAAAATGAAAGTTCGAAGAAATAATTTAATTTTAATATTTCTTCAATTAATATTTACTTAATACCAATTTAGCCTTCTTCTATATTGTTGATAAAGATATGTAGAAAACATTTATATAAGCATTTTATAATATTTTTGCTTTTTTCATTGAAAAACTTAAAGCTAAAAAACACCATTGTTATACCATTGAAAAAACTTCGCAAAAATACATCATTAAGATTATGGCTCTATACTCTAGAAGTTTCTGAAAGAACACATAAACTTTTCTAAAAGCGTCTTTAGAGCGTTTTTGTATAAAATTGTGAACTCTTTTACTGAAGGTCCCGCAAACCTATTTCCCACAACTTGCCGTCGTATCCCAAAGAAAAAGCTCAGGAGCTTTACTATCAATTACATTGAAAATTTCAGAGGTTATCGTTCTGTAACAGAAGGCTAAGGAAGAAAAAGGGAACGAATATTACAAATCTAATTTATTGTTGTTTTCATTTTTCTTCCTTTATCTGCTTTTACATAACGATCGATAGGTGTCGAGAATAGTCGTTGTGATGTATGCCAGGAAGCCAAAGCTATGCAAATTAAAACAAGCATATCTTCACAATCTCAAATGCCTGTAAAATACTCAAATGAATCTGTGATATCATATGCAACTCAATGCTCAACGCCACTATAATGGTGCAAATAATATTCCATAAACTCAATATTAATCTAGATAATAATATCGAAGTATGAATTATGAACATCGGAAATGATTCCGATATACTTCTGGAAAAAATAAAGTACAGAAAAATTTGGAAAATTTCAGATTATCTTGAAATCTGGCAAAGCTAGTTTTGTAATTTTATTTTAAAACAGCAAACAGTTTGCAAATGTGAACTTCATCATTTTTAATTTTTGGTGTACGGGTAGCCTAGATTTTACCAGAGCCTTAGTATGAAAAACGAAGCTTTTATTTGTGATTTCTAACAAAGTAGATGACATAAGCTGCTGAAAATAATGTGAACAAGATTTAACCATACAAAAAATGGATCATAACTGTCAATCAGTCGATTTTGACAAATACCGTTCCCTTTACTTACATAGAAACCACCGTCTACAGTTGATGGAAATCGCCAATAGAAGAATTAGAAACGAGGAAAAACCAAACTTTTCATATAAAACATACGGAAAATCACTTTTTCTACGATAAAATTTGGTATGAGAACGTTACAAATTCTTAATTTATGATTTCTGAAATATTTTTATAATGTTTGGGCTTCAACATATTTGAAAGTTCACGTTTAAGAAAATTGTTTTCATTTTCAATAATCGATTTATTTAAACCAAAATTTAATAAATTTTTATAGCAACGTCTTACTAGGTAACAGAAATGTCAAACCAAAGTAATCCGTAAATTGACTTGTCGGTTGTCGCCAATGAGGTAATCTTCAATTTTGTTTAAGTTTGATTAGTTTTGTCGATTAAGGCACACAGCATAAGAACTATTAATACTAAATTAAGGATGCGGATCAATAAATTGCATAAATACACTTGCCTTCCTCTAAAGGAGAGTACTAACGGTAAATATTTTCGATTAGATTATTATATTTTTATTGTTACACTAACTGAAAAGGCGTTACACTCTGTTGCAAAATTTATGAATGTGTTCGTCTTTGCGGTAACACTATCGGTTTTAGTTGTCAAAATAACAAGCAAATTAACGAAGTAAACAATAGATTCGGACGATGAAGGATCTTTGATTGATTGATTGATTGATTGATTGCGATGTACGATCAAGCATTAAGCAAGTCTCCCGTATTATAAATGCGAATACCACACCACTATACCCATGTTGCAATACGACACCATAACTCTCCCTTGCCAAGGAAATATGTACCATCATACTCCGCTTTTCATGAAGCCAACATAGCAATATTTCACCCCGTAAAGGAAGCCGCTACATCGATAACCACATAAGTCTAATAGTTGTGATATCCGCCCCTGGCCAGGCCGCCGCCGTACACCTTTTTAAATATAACAAAATCGAGGGATGGGAAATGAATGTTAGCAACAAAGACTCAACCCGGTTCCAGACACCTAAATAGTTGATAGTTAGTAAATTTGTTAGTAATATATTTTTAGTAATTTATTTAGCACAAGACAATACAATTTAAAGTTCATCTACTGCTCCAACTCTATATGCATTAATTCTTTATAATAACTATTTTAAAATTAGTTAAGTATAAATTTGATTCTCTGAAATAAATTATAGATCAATCCCTATGTACCACAAATAAATAACCATTAATAGTTTAACAATCATTCAACCAACTACCATCTGGCCATCGTGCTGTCATCACAGCCATTGTCATCTTGGTCGAGTTTCTCAGGGGTGTTCTAAACTAAAACCATTTTAACTAAATATGAATACTAATACCAAAACTATCATTAACAATTATACCAACAAGTATGAACATTAACACCAGTACGAACACCAATACCAACACCCACTTTAATACCAATACCAACCTCAACCATAATATTAAGCCATATGAATAATTCAACATCAACAATAAAATTCTACGGGAATGTTAAAAAATTATAAATTGCTTATGTTATAATTCAAATTCACAGCACTTGTTTCATTAGCCACCGTTCTCCTGTAGATAGTTAATTAATGGTTTACCTACTGCAACTAGATTCAAAAATAAAAGCTGAAAAAATATATACTATATTTTATAAATTTAACCATACTATTAAAAATTCAACTAATAGGCAATTTCCTAAAAATCTTGCAAAAGGATATTAATAATGCTTAAATTACTTATTTATTTACTCAGTTAATGATGTTTAAATTCATTATTATAAACTACACAAAAGTTTTAGAACATTAATTGTTTAGTTAAGTACCACATGTACCCACCCACACACGATATCCACTAATAGGACTCAAATAGAGTTTCCCAGGTTACCCTGAAAACTAAATTGCTCTACTACTTAACCAATAGCAATTAACTTATATAAATTAGGTAGTAATAAATAAAAAATAAAATAGATATCACAAGCCAATACAACCTCCACGCTACATAGCCGCTGTATGCTTGGCGTTTCTGGGGGTTGAGCGAGAATTCACCAAAATATCTCTGTAGCTTGGAGACGATCTAACAACTAAAAAAATTTAGTATAATTTATAACAACCACACCATCAGACAAAATACTCGAACAAACTATGACACTTTGATATAATTAAATTCAACAACCAAAAAGTGCTAAAATGTTTCCATCAATACCTCAAACATTCTTGCAATGCAATGTAGTATACAACACCACATAAAAGGAAACCTCCCCTATCATAGATAACGTGCGATGCCGCTCATTCAACTAGTATAGTGCTCCAATCAATACTTTATTTACTTTTATTTATTTATTTATTTATATTGACTTATTCATTTACATATATTTTGGTACATCCTATTTTGAGCGTATGAGCTCATTCACAATAAAGTGTACCAAAAGTGGTGGGTATTTGAAATAATTAAAAAATTGGCTTGTTGATTCAGCAATTTTCACCATCCACCTGATTCTCTTTCAGAAGCCCAAAATCACCAGAAAACATCATTCACACAAAGAAAATTTTCTTAATCGGCTGCAAATTAGCTTGTAAATATAAAAATATTGGAGTACATCCTCGATTTTTGATTAAAATTCCACAAATCAATAAAATTTTGAAAACAATATACCTCGATATCAATATACCTCGAAAATTTGCCGAATACCAGTTCTCAAATTTAAATTCTTCAATCAGCCCCTAACAATTAGCCCTCATCCAGAAAAGCTGCATGCCTTTTACTTTTTTCTCCAAGGATTGTTTCTATCCTTCATTTTATTCGGTTGAGCAGCACCGAACATTGATTGGATCGGTTGTAGCATTTCGCCATTTTAGTAAAAAAAAATTTTAAAAGTTTCAGAGAAATTATAAAAAATATAATATACCATGTACAACCGACTGACTCGAAAGTCAAAGGCTATTACTCCAGTGGCAAACACCACAAACTACGGTAAGAAGAGAACTTTTCTATACCTATTTCTCAGTGGAATGAAATCATTCATTCCGGAATGAAAATGTACGGCACTGCCGTTGCAAAATTAGCAGACTACATATGCCTTCGTACATATATCTACAACCAACGCCACTACATAAAAAGCCATGACACAAAAATGTGTGGTAGTATGTGTTAAGGGGATAAAGATTTTTATTTTCCTATGAAACGTAAACAAAATACTATGGGATTTTCAAACACATTTTTTTATATCGTCTCTATTTTCAATTTAAATAAATATTTTTATTTACAAATATAAATAATTTGATATCAAATATATTGAAATATAAATTGTGAACAATTTTGATTGAAATTAATAATCATTTATTAAGTAATTTTGCATTTTTATAAAAATATTTGTTTCGGCATGCTTCGTGTTCCTCTAATCTTAATAAATTTATTAAGATTAGAGGAACACGAAGCATGCCGAAACAAATATTTTTATAAAAATGCAAAATTACTTAATAAATGATTTTTAATTTCAATCAAAATTGTTCACAATTTACATTTCAATATATTTGATATCAAATTATTTATATTTGTAAATAAAAATATTTATTTAAATTGAAAATAGAGACCATATAAAAAAATGTGTTTGAAAATCCCATAGTATTTTGTTTACGTTTCATAGGAAAATAAAAATCTTTATTCCCCTCTTTATATTAGTGGTTTGACTTTTTAGACTGATGTCACGGCTATTTATGTAGTGGCATTGCTACAACCCTTACCGAAGCAAAATCATATACATAATAAAACTAAAAGAAACAAAAAATTTTTTTTTTTTACACAATTCATACCACATATATGTATGTATATATGTATGTATATATATATATATATATATATATATATATATATATATATATATATATATACAAATATACACATATATATATATATATATATATATATATATATATATATATATATATATATATATATATATATATATATATATATATATATATACATACATATACATACACATATATATATATATACAGGTATAGAGCAAATGAGCAATACATAGATGTGACATGAAAATACCTGTATAACGATCCCGTTAATATTTTATTTTGTACACGTTTCTCCTTGTTCAAATTTTTTAACATCAAAAACGAGAAACCCGTCTTATGCTAGATGAATTCATATTTCACTTCTAAAACACTCAATATTAATTAAATTATTATTATTTATTAATTTAATTAATTCTGAATCACACACACTGCACTTTTAGTCACAGAATTTATCTTTTCTATATAATCACTACATATGAAATTAATTAAGAACACAAAATCATACGCGAAATTAATCAATTAAGCGAAAAAACTACATTACGTGATTCAAACAAACCTACTATAAACACACTTTAAACAAAAACAATCACGCACAATTTTAATTATTAAAATTTAATAAACACAATTACACAAAACTAATAACACAATTTTAAATTTAATATTTAATAAAAATTCCACTTACGGAGACAGACAAAAACACGTCCATCTCCATCAATCGTTCATCGCACACCAGATTCGGACGATGAAGGATCTGAAGTCAAAATCAAACCAAACTAAAAATTTCGACGACGAAACGGAAACAAGTTTCAGAGAGAATTTAAAAAAAGAATCAATCATCTGGCAGTAAAACTGTTTAATTGCCAAGTGGGAGCCACTTCAAGAAGCATTGTGCACGAACTTCTGTCTAGATGGACGTTCGTTTTTTTTAAGTTTATACGAAATTTGTTTTTCTGGCCCAAAAATCATACCGAAGTAGACACATATTTGTATTGGTAGTTGGGGATCCTTTCTAACCAAAAAAAACAACTTCCAAAATTCACGACGATAAGGGACTTGGGACAGATGTGTTCCATCTCTATAAGTGGGTCAGATTGACAATTTTTGTAATATCAAATGTCGCATAAACTTACATATAGGGACGCAACATCTTTGTTATAAGTCAATTATTGTCTAGATTTTGAAAGTTGGCCACTACCCATAAAAACATATGGCTTCTCGAGTACGATCTTTGGGGGAGATTGGATTTTTTTTTTTAAATCAATTTTCTTATAAACCTACATATAGGGATGGAACACGCTTGTCCTAAGCCGCTTATCTTAGGGACGGAATACATCTGTCCGTCCTAAGTCACTTATCGTCTAGATTTTTGGAGGTTGTTTGCTTTTTCCACTTGGTTATGATCTTTGGGCCAGATTTACACATTTTTAAAATCGAATGTCGCATAAACTTAGATGTAGGGACGAAACACGGCTATCCTGAGAGGCTGGATTAGATTTAGTAGCTTAAATATTTTTATCGATTTATCCGATTTTCATATATTATTCTTACTAATATATCGATATTTATTTAATATTAGGACAAATTTCACACGTTTTTCCAGTCGAGTGAAGTTTGTCCTAAATTTGGTTTTTGTAATTTTAGGAAATATTTAGGACAAACTTCACCCGAATGAATTATTTTATTTATTTTTTAGAAACGGGACTGCAACAACGGCTGGAGTCTTGTGTAATTTTATAAAATTGTCTAAGAATTCGGTAACCAGGACAATTTTAATCGTGTTTTCTGGTCTTAAATTTATGTTCTTCAAAAGAATTCGCCACCATCGAAATTAAATTATACTATATATATATATATATATATATATATATATATATATATATATATATATATATATATATATATATATATATATATATATATATATATATATATATATACTTATCTTAGTTGATAAAATAAATAAATTTTTGTAAACAACTTGCTTACCCACTGGTACAGATAATTGGTCTGGTAGGTTTTCATGTATTCAATCCCTTCGTTTCATTTCATTTAGTTGTCATTTAGTTTGATTACTGTTTAGTTCATAATTTTGCCTTCGAATTTTACTCTAAATTACATTATTGGCCCTTTTTGGAAAACTTGTGAGCCATCCTATGCGCAATAAATACACTGTATCAAAAAAAATAAAACACTCGGTAAATAATGCAACTATACGTGCAGTATCGAAATGGAATTTTTATTCCAACAAAATTGGTTTAAAACTATTCAAAATTGGGATGAAATATTCCGATTCTTGTTGTAAAATCGCCATGTGCTAAACAGTTTTGCTGAGGGTAGCAACCCCTTCTGTTAGGTTCCGCTAACTTTTATACGTATTAGGTGGGTTTTTGAAAATAAACAATGCAAGAAGTGAAGTAAATGAACATATTTCATAAGATGTATGTGTGAAGTTGTTAATTCCTAATTGCCGGATTGGCTAATCGAAAGACAAATATTTCTTATTGAAACGAATTTTCAGACTCATATGAAATAGCTGCTAGGATTTCTCAAAACGGGGTCCTGGGATCCCGTTTTTGTCTCAAAAGCGTGATCGGGAAATCCTGGGATTTCCCGGTTTTTAATTTTTTATTTCTTATATGCCATTTTAACTCTATAACGGCATAGGAGTAATATATTAAAGTAAAAACTTGGTTTAAGTCACTAAATGAGTATTGGCCTATCTCTTATTTCCGATTCTCCTTAGATCCGAATATAAAAAATTTGACTATCTCGTATGGTTACCCATCAATAGCATTTTCAAGTCAAACGCAACCCTATTAGGAAGGAGCTATTTCTTAACCGATTACGATGAAATTCAGCATGTACGATGGAAATGGGATTCCAAAATGAGTTTTAGATTATGTTCTTGAATAAGGCCAACTACAATTCTGGAATATGGCCAAGTAGGATGGAACTTGGCTATTTTTTTATTAGATTTATGGGAAATTTGACATGGGCGATGGAAATGGGATACGGCCAAATAGGATGGAACTTGGCTATTCCTTAACCGACTGTGATGCAGTTTGACATTTACGTTGGAAATAGGATTCTAAATTGATTTTTAGATGAAGTTCTGAAATACGATCTATCGGGATTGAAAGATTAGTTAATTAAGAGGAAGTTTTGGAATAGGGCCGGTTAGAATAGAACTAGGACCTTATCTAATTAAGATGAAATTCGACATACACTACGGAAATGAGATTCAAAAATGATTTTTCTAATTCCAGAACCCTACACTACCATTAGAAGTTTAACTCATGCCCGATTTACAAAAGCATCAACACGCAATATTGTAAAAGCTACAGGCTGTTGTGAAGTTTCTGTAAACGAGGCAGCTGTTGAGGTTTATGCTGTGAGGCAGATCAAAAATCGGTAAAGAAATAGACAATTTCCATCTTAATTGGCCATTTTCTGGAACTTTATCTAAAAATGGTTTACGAATCCCATTTCCAACGCACATGTCAAATTTCATTATAAACGGTTAAGGAATAGGCAACTTAGCCATATTCCAGAACTTTGTCCAAAAATAATTTTAGAATCCCATTTCTATCGTGGATATCAAATTTCATTAAAATACATTAAGAAATAGCCAAGTTCCATCCAAATCGGCCAAATTCTAGAACTTCATCTCAATATCATTTTAGAATCCCATTTTCATTGTACATAGCTAAATTCCATCATAATTGGCCATATTCAGTATCCCTTTGCCAAGGCACATGTAAAATTGCATGTCCTTATTGTTCGGAAACCGATTAATCATTCATGTCTTACTTCACATTTCCTTCATCTGCATTATAGCCTCTCGTTTTCTAGGGCAAATTGGTATCCCAAAATTCTTTTTAAAAATTCCTTATTTTCCTAAACGGTTTTCAGCTAAAAGTGTACAAAAAACTAAAAAAATCAAAAACCGGGAAATCCTGCTAAATTACTTTTAAGACCGAGATCGCGGAAAACCGGGTATCAAAAACATCTCGGTTGGCGTTTTTGTTCTGCGCTTGGTATAGGCACCAAACCTAAGGCGATTCCCAAATAACAAATGTTTAAATACTATGATTTTAATATGTTCCGAAGATTGTAAGAGAATTCAATCCAGTTTCGAACTGATGAGCTTATGATTATGAAAAAATCAATCTTCTTATCAGGCCGCGGCGACTGGACTGATTATACCACAATTTACATTCTATATATACAGAATGTGCTGTGCGTTATTGCGGCCTCTCTAAAACATTTAAAAGAGCCACAAAGTTGAATATAGAAGGGGATCATAATATACAGACAGTATTAATTGTTGAAAATATTGCATGTAGATATTTTAACAGGAAATCGAATTTATGAGCAAGTTTGAGAAATGATACTGTATAACATAGTTTAAGCAGCATATCTTGTTTGTCACACATAATTATTTTATAATTACATATTTACAAATTCTGATTAATTATAAAACTACCAATCCAATTAACAAATTTGTAATTGTTGACAGCACAAATATTTATTTTGATTTTTTTTTTTTACTTTTACCATTTGTAATATGTTGTTTCACGTGACGTATTTTGTATCTTTCAATTTATCAAACAATCAAACAACTAGATTTATAAACAATAAATACCGATTTCTTAATTTTCGTTTTTTTTTTTTTTGCAATTATTTCAACTGTAAATATTTTCTTAATTACACCTTTTAGTTTTTACCTATTGTTAATTAGTATTTTAAACAACATAATATATCGATATGTATTTTATGCTGTCATAATGTTATATTAAGTGGATACATATAAAACGATTTATTGCAAAATGTCTGTCCTTTCGTTTATATAAATTCTCAATAATACTTTTTGGAATTCTTTTTAAGCGGCAACCAACTAACACAACAGCAAAAGGTAAACATGTACAAGAGACTTGAAATTTAATTTCTTTATATTTACGTTTTCCAAACTTAATAAATAATTATTGCTCTATTTACACGTAATATTCAAATTGATTTGTTAACCCCTTGCTGGATTATTGCGCGCTAGATTACTGTTTTTTAATCCAATTTAGTAATTTCTGGTAATGGGTTAATAAATAATTAAGAAACAAACTGCTGTGGCGTTGGTATGACGATTTAAATTTTTTGGAAATTAATTTTTGAAATTGAATTGATTGTTCCACTTCAAGGTAACCTTGACAAGGTTCTTTCTCGGCATTTTATTATTTATGTTGTTTATTTTTGGACAAGAAAATTACAGAGACTACGTATACTTATATTAGCATATGTGATGAAAAGATACTCAGGTTGTAAACAGCATGTCAGCTTTTATATGCCGCACATCAATTACAACATTGACAGTGGGAACGAATTTTTGATTTGCTATATGAAATTAAAATTCTTTTTGCGGGAGAGGTTCTTTTGTTCGCCTAATTTTAAACAAGGCACGATAATCGCGCGCATTTTCACCTTCTAATTTCATTATATTTTAAACGATTTTATTAGTTCTCTAATGTCATTGTGACTTGGCTCGAAACCATAAAATTCGTGACTTACCTCATATACATGGACATAATCTAAGATAAAATATTTCGTTTTGTTTGGTATCTTTCTATTAAGCATATTTTAACAAAGAAACGACCACACCAAAAACTCGTTAAAATCAGGGCACATATTCAATTAAATATAAAATTTCGAAGGATTTAGTTTTTATGGTTTTATGGTCATTAATGCAAAGAGTTTGACATGAAAAGTATACAATTTGTTATAAGACGTTTATGTACTCTTGTCAGTTGTTTGGAATTTGATATGTTTTAGACGTTTGTGTAATACTTGTGCCGAAAGTAATTCATTTTACATGAAATATGTGTTTGGTGAATAATTTTGCGGAGAATGATTTATTAGAACATGTAAATAATATTTCTGTGAATAAGAACATGATCGTTCGTCAACTGCTGTAACAACTAGCATCGATCAATTTTCGATGTACTTATATTTTACAGTTTGTCTTATGAAAATGTTAAGATACGAAGATTTGTAATGGAATTTTGTTTCAAAGAGATTACGAGCTATATTCTCATACATCTAGCAAGACAAACTGTTGCTATTGGTAAAACTGGCGGAATTGCTAGTCACAATTTTGAAAATAAGAAATTACAATCACAAGCAAACCCGCCATATTATTTTTACATCGACTTAAACCGAAGAAAAAATTAATAATTTAATTAACATACTTCCTATCCTTAATCCATTAAGGTGGAATATCTTAAATTGGTCGAGTTGAAGTGTTTGACGAATTAATTCCCACTACACTTCTACAAGTATGGTTCACTTTTGGCCTAATATGCATTTAGCATGATAGCAAGTTTATGTGCTATGCTGATTGCTAGTGAATAACTATAGCAAAAACTGGTGTGAGGTTGGAGACAGGTAATAAGCATTCCAAAGGAGAGCTCAGAGATGAAGAGGACAAACAAAATCAAACATTTGTACAATATTGCCGCTTCCAACAGCAACATTGTATAAACAGAACTGCTAAAGTATAGGAGAGCGAGTTCGTAAGAATGGAAAGTTGTATTTCCTCAAACGTCATTTGAAACCTTATACGATAGGCTGTTAATCGGCACTACGATCTTAATGGTAAACAAAACATTCAATCCCGTTGTTAACAACCACATTCAACCACAGATCAATTACCCAATCTTAATTATAAGAATTGAGTGATCAATATGATCCTCTAATCATAGGCCTTAGAAAAACTCGTATACACTTTTAAAATCAGAGCAGAAACTCTTATTGAAACTGATTGTGGCAGTGCCTATTAAGATTGTCAGGAATGCCGGTCCAACGTTGTAAGGACCAATGTCAAGACATGACGGACGTTCAATGGGAAACTTCTTCCTCCAAAAAAACCAGCTAGTTAAATGCATAAGTGTTGGTTCATACAACCAGACTCAAAAAAATCGGCGAACAAACGGCAAATTTCGGAATCAAAATCAACCACCTTCTAATTTCGTTTACGTTAGAAAAATAAAGTTTAGTAGTCAAGCATACCCTAATATTTTTGAAGATTAATTCGTTTTCCACTGAGTTCGAAAAATTGTGTTTCCAAGTAGTGTCGTCTGTCTATCAAACTGAAACTTAATATTTAAATTTTTTTTTCCATAAATTGGAAGATCCCTGTGAATTTAGTGAAAATCGGCTAATCGGAAGTGTCAGCTTCCATCGACTAGAAAAGCTGTAAGAAATTTGCTTAATACCTTACGACACCTCAATTTTTTTGGTGTTGATAAATTTAGAAAAATTCTTATTAGGTTCGAGATTTAAACGCAAGATATTAAAAACTGTGTTCGTTTAATATTTTGGGGAATATTCTAAGAAGAATAAATCTAAGCTTATTCGAAATTGTTTTAGTCTATTTGAGTTCCTTGAGCTTATCGAATTTTGTTAGGCATAGGATTACAAACTATAATTTTTGTGTATGCTTTTGAACTTATTCGAAAATTGGTGTGGCGTTGAATTTCATATGAAGCTTTGAGTTACAGGTGGAAGCTTTGAGTTACAGGAGATTACTTAGTGTTTACTTTAGTGCTCATTAGCTTTGAGTTGCGTAAAGATCAATTCAGATTTCCGGTTTCCGAAATTTTATTCAGCACATTTTTAAGCTATCAACAATTTTTTAACGAATTTCAGCTTAACAAGATAAAATAATCCGAAGTTAATCGGTTAAATAAAATGTCAGTCACAGTTTTCCTTAACGGAGATTTGAATATCATTTTTGAACTTATCCAACAAGACGTAAAAAACTGGAGAATCAATGATAGTATATGTTGTTATCAATTTCTTGATTAAATTTGTTGCCGAATTTCTAAGTTCCCTTGACTTACCGTTAATCCCATCATATAAACTAACCATTTTTCGACTTATATCAATTTTTATTGATGGGAAAATTATGCTTAGAGGTCTGTTAGAAAAGTATTTTTCCCGCGCAGTTTTCACATGGTCAACTCCTAGCCTATATAATGGATTTGTGGGAGTAGAAAACAATCAATTCCGTAATTACATATTGGTTTTGTGCAAGGTTAGAGTCATCTAAATTAGGTAACTGTGTTAATTAAATAAAATTTGAAAATATTTGCTCCCATTCGTTAATAATTGTTTTGAGATGACATTTTAAAATTAATTTTCAAATTAATAATTAACAATCGTTAACTAATCTGTAACCAAAAATCTGTTGTACTAAATAACTTTATTTTATGTTGAATGCGAACATACATTTTCTTGTGCACCTCAATTTAGGTCACCGGCATCTTTCAATAACACAAGCCATACCAAAGAAATACAAAATGTAGATTAATCATGTAGCATGAAACAACTTCGTTTAGTAAGTTTTTACCAAAATAAAATATATCTCCAAACCCCATTATTTTCGTTATTATTCCATTTTGTAAAGCGTATATTGAAAGCTTCATTCCGAACAGAGCAAAAAGCCATTCTCATTCATTTGATTTTGAATAAAACAGCCTTTATAAAAGGTAATGTGAATTTTAATTGTATTCAATTTGACACAAACGTAATCGCGTTCAAATTGAAACGTTTACAAACTGTTATATTCACTATTTATGTATAACATAACGTATGTGGTTACACAAATTTCTAGGTCATCGTTTTACACATACATACTTTTCATGTTTTGACCACATTCATCTTTTGAGTACATCCGAATGCCCGGTAGCGATTTAATAAAAATATAAAAAGCAAAAAAGAAATGTTGATGTTCTGCAATGATTCATCATCGCCGCGGTTATATAATTTTAAATGTGTTGACATTTTATTACGGCAACGGCGTTCTGCCGTTGTAATTCAAGAAACTTGTAATTTGAGCAAGTTAAAAAATTCTCACACTTGTAGCTTACCGCAAAAATAATTTAAATCCGAAGGCCAATATATTGCGCCAAAAAGTGGTTTGAAATTACAGAGGCTTTATTACTACACTATGTAGATAATTTTAATTGTCCGCTAAATATTCAATCAATCACCGTACGTAATGTTCGTTACCTCAGTATATTAACAAATGCGGATATGTAGTTTTGTTAGAGTTACTAACACTAATAAATATTTAATAAAATCAATTCATTATTATGTAATTATGTATGCAGTGAACATAAGTTCATTTAATTGGTGGGATAATTGAAATGAATGATTAACGGAAGTCATAAAGAGGTTTGATTTAACGATGTATATTGATGTAAAATTATAAAGTTAAATGCAAGCTCTGTACTCGCACCAATTTATGGATTTATAATTATTATTATGTGATGGTACAACTGATCGTTTATAATCTAATAAGATGGGTGTTTGATAATTTAAGCGGATTATATAACATAAACTTATTTGTTGTTATGACTATCAGACGCCATCGCGTACGGTGATTTGCATCGACCTCCAAATATAGTCAAATCCGTCCGAAATGGAGATAAAACCAAATATGTTCAATTATGTTTACCGTCTGTTGTGGGAATTAGAACGTATATAGTTTATCTACCGCGATATATAAAATGACGAATTCACAAAAAATACAAACAATCGTTTAACTTTTATTGTTTTGTATTGTATGTGGTTGGCGTTAAGCAATTTAATTTTGGATCATAAATTTAATAAAAAAAATCTAAAAACCTTTCACATATAAGAACAAAACCATGTCTTAACCGGATTTGATACGGCATTGAAAGGTCGAGGGATACAAAAAATTCAGGCGCAAAATCACAATATGTAGCAATCAACAAAACTTGCGGTGAATGTTGTAGATATAAGAAAATAAATCAATTGGTAAAAATACAAACTCTTAGAAGTTATATCACAATTGTCTCAAAACGACGTTATTGTCATCGCTTTAACGAGTTAACACTTTGTTGAATATTGTGCTTAGTACATTGTATGTAGTTCACCAGCAGTGATTACGTTAAAGTATTTCATAAACCAAGAAAAAAAAATAAAAATAACAACAACGAGAGTAATACTTTGTGGCACGCGAATTATACCAACATTACGTTTAGCTTAATGCCTTTCAAAATGATTTTTAATGTTTGCTTTGGATACATTTTTTGTTTTGTTTCAATTCAATTTCTTATGATTTCCATGCAGCATTATAATTTAACCCATGACGGTCATAATTTTTCTATTAAGCTTTGTACATTGTCTATTATATGTACATAATGACTTGAGGAAATATATGTATATATTTACATGCGGTTTGTTGATTGCAAGATATATGTCTTATAAACATATGGTGAAATGATTGAGCTACGATACGCCATCTGACGTGCTCTGTCCAAATAAATTCCTTGAAGAAATCAATAATTAAAATTTCATTGACTATTCAGAAATATTTCATTACCTCCAAGTTTTAATTAATTACACTTTCTTTACCTTATAAAAAAAATAAAAGTTACAAACAAAACATTTTTGAGTCTACATATGTGTAGCACAAATGGTACACGAACTTCTATAGTATACTAAATCGGAGCATGTAACCAGCGGCTACACGAGTATGTTTAATGCCTATAGTAACCAATCGGGTGCAAGCATTTGGTATATATCAAGGTTCAAGCGATTAAAACTTTACAAAAATATTTATCAGGTCTGTCAATAAATTTATTTTTATATCGAACTAATTAAAAAACGAGCTTTCTTGAATTTTTATTATTATTATTTGTATATGTGTGCGGTGGTAACTAATTGCATTACGCATTTATAAAAAAAAAAACGTTAAATTATTATCGATATAATCGTAAAATGTGTTGTCTCGCATATAGTCGCGTACATAATCCGTTTAGTAAGTTATATGATCGTTATAAAATTATAACTACATAACCTCTATTAAAATAAAAAATAAAAATGGAACGAAAATTTTATTCCTTTCTATACTTTCAAAGAACCTTCCTAACAATCTACTGTGTGCACCATATGCTTATGTGTACCTACAATAAACAATAGTTTTTTATTGTTATTTGTGTATCATGTCATCAAATTTCATATGTACCAATATGTACAACGGTTTGTCATAAGTCAGCATAGGGAAAATTAATACGTATGAACGACCCTGAGATCAATAAAAATAGAAAAGTGAATTAGATTGTTTTTGTATTGTGGTGAGAAAGAAGCAATCGTTTAAAAAAAGTGACAAATTGTTATAAGGCGTGTAAAGATCAGGAACCTTGTGCGCCGCTCGCACGAGGCTTATGCATTGTGCTTCCGTAATTTAAAACATTTATGGTATAGTGTACGAGTATGTGTGTATTTAATTTGACGGGGTGTTGATTTAATGATGATTTATAGAGTGTCGAAAACGAACAAAAGATTTCGCACCCATTTGACGGGTAATTTATAGGTACTAAAATGTTTTATTTGAATTAAATTGAAAATGAACAATACCTGTCGAAAGCAATTTTACATAAAATAAAAATATGAATCAATCAGGTACTTTTTTTACTGGCATATAACGAATTTGAGAATTGTAAAGGAGGTCGGTTTTACTGTATGTATTAAGTAATATAAATAAAATATTAGAATACTTTAGCTAAAGAAAATAGAAGAAGAAGTAGCACATTTTATGCAAGCAACATGAGTTTATTGCCTTTAGCCTTCTTATGACTGCGGTTTTATGTTTTTGTTTTCAAGCAGTGAACTCATTTTAATATGTATAATTACTTAGTGACTTTTCTGGAGTCATAACACTATTTTTTTATAAAAGCAAATTCTATTGGAAATTAAAATTTTTAACTTTTTCTTAACTACATCAGTTTTAATATTTGGAAAGTTCCAACAAATTGTTAATACTTAATTTGTTATATCGCATGTCATTGGGTTCCTCTCATTTTTAGATTAATATTATAATGAAGTGGTAAATAATTACATACAATGTGATTTCCAATTGACACGCATGCATTAATGATATCAACATTTTTCTTGGGCCCCTAAAAATGCCTCTTTTACCTATGAACAAGTGAAGCTTTTAGTTAAAATCTTATTCTCGAATTTCGAGAATACGAAACAACACGTGATGTTCAGTGGGCTCGAACAAAACGAAATTTCTTGCAGTCAACTCAATGCTATGACAATTTTTAGATATATCGATAAAGTATCACAAATTACGAGTATACATAATATGAAAAATAGCAAGAATTTCGAAATAATCTCAAAAATGTCGAATTTACAAAATATCTTAAATTTTCTAGAAAGTTCTCAAATATGGAAATATCTGTAGGTATGAAAAACCAAAGGAAATACTATACGCGTTAATCACCGCGTGATATGAGAAGAAATATCGGAATTTCGAAAAATTAACTAAACACCACGACTCAGAATTATATGTGTAAAACTCTGCAAGTTCCCGCAACTCAAAGCAAAGCGCCATACAAAATTCGAATAAATATAAAAATCTTTAAAAATCTCGAATAATCCTAGAAATGACGAAAAACTTAAGAAATCTAAAACAAACCGCAACACAATCTCGATTAACCCAGAAAAATTCGAATAATCTCTATATTATGTGAATTTCGATTCATCTCGAACAATTTCAATAATACCGAAAAATTTGGTAATTAATGAATAATTTCGGAAAGCCTAAAAAATTCGTGTACATATCGAATTATTTGTAAGGAAATTTAATGTTACTAATACTAGTAAGCAAAATGCTACTAAGCAAGTTATGGCTAAGCTCAACAAAACGATATGCAATAATAATGGAACCCTTAAACGGTATCGGATAATTTCGGCTCAAAGATGCTCGAGAACATCGAACTATCAAATACACCCGGCAGTCTCAAACATGCTCGAATAATCTCGAAAATATCGAATAACCTGACTGTTTCGAAACACCGATTCACCAATTAAGTGTCGAACATCAAGCATCCCATTTCCATGCTATACTCCAATAATCTCGAGAAATTTTAAAAAGTGATCAAGAGATAAAATCCGGGACAAGGGGATATGAAACAGGAGAATTTGCAATTTCCTTATATCTAAAATTGTTTTTCAAAATAAACCGGTTTTACCAGTAAGTAAAACTGTTAAACCCGTAAAAACAAGTAAAAAAGTAAAACTGTTATAAACGAAGAGATATGTGGGCGGAAAAGGGTAACAAATAAGCAGTTAATCGCCATTTAGTTAGAGAGTTTATTAAATGTCCAAGCCAGTCAGTTACCAATATTTCAAAAATATCAAAAAATATTATAGGAAGGCAAATTAGTAGACGAACTATCTCCAGACTTAAGGAAGTTTTTATTCAGCGATACATAACCAGAGCAGTGATTAATATCACTGGCATCAACAAGAAAAAGCATGAAATTTGCTTTGCAGCTTGTGAAGAAACCCTTGGATTATTGGAGAAATATTTTATGGACTGATGAAAATTCGTTTGCGATCCATGGAGGTTATCATTAGTCGTTCGTGTATTCCCGAAAAAAGGAACATAACAAATCGCCGATTATTCGTCTTGCGAATGGGCATAACGGTGGGAAGATTTGGTCTTTTGCCTAATAAGGTTGATAAAAATGTTTACCTTGACATTTTAAATGAACATATAGCTATTTGTAGTGACAATCTCATTGAGGGAGACTGGCTGCTGCAACAAGACAACGCACTAATTCACACAACAAAAATATGCCAAGAATTTTTGAAAGGTTCTGGCTTCATTGTTTTAGACTGGCCTCCACAAAGCCCAGATTTAAATGTAATTGAAAATGTTTGGGCAAAAGTCAAGCGAAAAGTGACATATGTAACCGGAAAATCGAAAGAAACGACTGAAAATGAAATCCGCGAGGTTGGGTCAATTTAACTCTCGAATATCTTAAAAAAATTATAGATTCAATACTAAATCGTTTCAGGCTGTAATATACGCAAAGAGAGACGTCACTCGATATTAAAAATTTTAAAGAATCCAAATTTTCAAAAAATATTTGCAAAATTCTGGCATTAATGAATTAAAATGTTGTAATTGTTTTGAAAATAACTTTACTCTCATTCGTAATTCGCGCCTGGGCCTGATATTTTTTATATGGTACAGCTTCATTTAATATTTAATTTTTCCAAATTTTTTTATTGTATGGAATAGTAGTTAACGATTGCAACTGGGTCGGTCTGATAATTTATAAATAAGAAGGGTGCTTCAGCTCCATTCATAAAATAAATTTGAAGACATTTTTAGAAATTTAAAATCGTTGCGTATTCGTTGCGTATTACATAAAGTTTTGAATATTACTTTTGAATATTTTACAAATTAGTTTAGTTCTAGTCGGAATATAATATATGACCCATATTTTTCATGTACAGCTAATAAATGGGAAGAGTGCTTCTTCCAGCCTCAGCTACTGTAATCAAAATGTCTCTGTTCGCATTATTACTATCTCTGATTGCGTTATTTGGGTGAAATGTTTTCAATATTTTTTTAGTAATAGTAGCCGCAATGGGAATATTGATAACTCTTACATACTATCTCTCTTTAATTGTAGGATTAACCAAAAACTTGAAACAGTTTATACGAATAGTTCAGTCATACATCAGTTGAAGCTAGATGTGGATCTAGCAGTTTCCGAAAAAGTCTTTCATCAGAAATTTATTAGATTATTTAATATAATCAATTTATTAGAAATGACTAACACCAAGTTAAATAATTAAGAGAAATTTACATCCAGCAAACGTAGCCCAATACCTTGAGTTATTTTCAAATGTTGAATATTTCATTAAAACGAAAAAATAATTACCTTTAAGTGGAGACAAGAGTTTTCACCCTCGCTAGACAGACTCTTGATTTTATACATAGGCTGTGGACCAATATTCGGGATAAATAGACTATATTCGGTAAATTCTTTAACTTTCCTGGTAAATGTTTTGTGTTAATATAAGGCATTAAATAGGACATGGTATTTCAAAAAATCATATTCGTTAACAGATTTACTTAAGAAGCAAGAGTACACTCTATCATTTTCGATAAACTTAACGTGGGCTGCCTACTCAAAAAGTGGCTTTAAAAAATCTTGAAGATGTAAATATAGATTAATATTAAACATACAGTTTTTTGAATGCAATTAAATCAATTTTGAAAAACCGGTTTGCCATTTTGTGTGGAGCAATGCCTTAAGACAATCGCCAATAAACAACCAAATTTGGTGATGCGCTGGTTGAACATTTGAGATGACTTAGGTTCCTTTCGTAAATTGTGTTGGTAAGTTAATTTATTATAAACAACCTGGGTACAATACTTCAACTACATAAATATATTTTCTTTTTAATTACGATAATTTATGATAGCCTGTGATCCAAAATTATTAATATTGTAAATTCGAGAGGCGGAAACTATTTTCATTTATTACACATTTCGAATTAATTATATATTTTGTAATATAATTTCGAAACATCAGAAGCTCTATATCGCTAAAATTAGTTATAACATAACTCAATATACCTTCTAGCATAATATTTACGTCACACAAATTTGTTATTATTTTTGTTAAAGTCCCAAACTTAATAATTATTACGAATAATTTAAATAATTATCAATTCTCTTAGACATAATTTAACAACAATTGTACAACCTATATTAAGAGCAAGTAAAATATAAATGTAACGACAACATAATTTTCGATTTAATATATTTAAAAATAAATAAGAAATTTACCATAAATTTGTTTATAGAAGAAATCTTTTACATACATCGATTGTGCAATTTAGCTACAAGAAACTATAAAATTATAAATATTTTTATATTATGTACGTATATAGTTACAATTTAGTGTTTATTTATTTATTTCTTTTGCACGAGAAGGCACACGCCTCCATCTGAGGTATTAGATGTTAGAGGAAAAAAAAAAATTGTTACCTTGAGCATACTGGTGTATACATTGTCGATATAAAGCTGAAATTGTATTAAAATTTAAAACACTATTATTTAGAATGTACAAAACTATTAAATTTGAGTTGAAAATTGCTGCTATGCTTAATTTTAGTGTAGTAAAAATATTTATTTATTGTAACAAATGTTTAATTTTTAATTTGTAGATATATTAGCATACACAAAAAAAACATATTTGATGATTTAATCGAAATGGGTTGGAATAGTTGCTAGTCTCATGTGTAATGTAATCTCATGCAATAATTTCATGGTTATCAACCAGATCCAGTTCTATTATTTTTGTTGTTATCCTTTACTAATCTAAACAATTACCCGCGATGATTGCGTCTAAAGTAAGTCCAGTGTTAGCATACAAATTACAGACATTAGCAAAAAAAAACTTGAATTGATTTTGATTTATTAATATTGAACTGTATTTGCGTGACATTTATTGTAGAAACTATAAACACCCACGCCCTAAATAATGGTCTTATGTATGTCTGTACACCATTTAAATCTATGATTAGATAACAAATTATTATTTTTAAATATTTCTTGTTTTTAAATGTTAAATTTCCTGTTTCGTAAACAAATTACATTAAATTTTACAAGTAATTAACATCCAGTATTTTATATTCTTACTACAGCGTATTTTCATGTATCCTTCTCTAATTACGTAACAAACTTTAGCGAAATACTTTCGATTTAAATTTTTTTGCAACTACAGGGAACTTTATAAAAATTTTTGATCAGTTTATCAATCATGTAATCAAAAATCTCGATAATTTTTTTTTTTGATGTGTTGTTACATACGAATGGTATTGAATGGTTAATTCAACTATCACTTATTTAATACCTGAATCAAACTTGATTTACACGTCAATGTTAATGTCTTAAGACCAAAAATAAATTTTAACTTAATAAACATTGTTGTGGTGCTATTTATATATACACACACACGCTTTATTGAATAACAGGAGAGTATTTGCAAAATGTTATCATGTTTTGATCTGATAGATTTAATATAACATTGCGCAAGTATTTGAACAGTTATTTGAGATGTGGCGGGATTAAAAGTGTACAACAAGTTTGACATTGAAATATAGAATATTTAAACAGAAATACAATTTGTAAATAAAAAGTTGAAATTTTCAATTTAACACGGATGTAATATTGATTCAATCTTTAACGTGGGCCTAATCTGCAATTTTGCACTCTCTGCAATTTTGTTGTTTATCTGCATTCCAACCACAGTCACTGTGCATAAATATAATTCAAAACCCCTTTTGACCGATATCTTGTCTCAATATTTTCTATTACGCTTATAAAACGTAATGAAATTGAAACAAAAAATGGGCGCTGTTAAATTTCATAAATTACCTGCAACTTACAGACAAAACGTATAAAAAACTCGAATTGAATATCAAGATATAGTTTTAACCAAAAAGTGAATGTTGCAATGTTATTATTATTTTTTTGCATAATAAGTGCACCGTAAAATTTATTTTTTTGTTACAGATTTTGTTGTTTACATTTTCATATTATTCGACACAAGAAACAACTAATTTTCAACCCATAATCGTTCACGAGTGTCACACGATTTTATTGGCATCTTTTACAGTTTGTGGGCAAAGAGTAGCATAAACTTGTATGATTTATTATACCTCCGAAAAAATTATTTCGTTACATGGTACGTATGTACATACATATATACATATCAATGAGGGTTAAATTTTAATAGGCTATGTCATGTATATGAGCAGGGACATATTGTGTCTTGTGTGTTCAACTAAAACAGTAAATTTTCATGAAAACTAAAATATTTATACACCCATTGTTTTGCTGCATAATTATTTTAAAAATATATTGAAAACAAAGCGTTTTGGAATGGTCGTACATATAAATAAATTGAAAGAGTAAAGGTAACAAATTTATGTGTAAGGTACAACGAGACAAATTTAAATGAAAGTAATAAAAAAAAAATTGTTACAATTATAAATGAACTCAGAATTATACCTGTGCAGCAAATATAGGTGCGTCCGTCATGTGCTTGTTTCGCCCTGAAACCAATGAGATCCAACATTTTTCTGTTTATATTTTTAAAATGTTAGGCAGTTGACTTTGGTCCATTTGAGACATTAGGGGAAAATCATATAATTATAATGGGTCTTAAATTTTGCTGAACAAAATTCATTAAATCTGCGTTAATATTTTGAAAGCTTCACGTATTTTATTTTTGGGATCTTTTAATGGCTATGTTTTGGATAGACATAATATGCGAGAGAATAGATGAATTTGCCTCATTCGCTCGCCATTTGGTCGTATGTGCTACATTAAGGGTATTTTGTGACACTTCCCTATTGGCGGAGGAACCTGTTGAGCATCATTTCATTCGGCGCGTTTTGATCGTGTAAAAGATTCCCATTTCCGTAAACTTTTCGATAAACATCAAAAAGTGGATTTGGAAAGCTTTGGTCTCGTTGAGTAGAATTTAGTAGCATATTTGTTTTAACCACCCTTACATAAACAAAATTGTATTTTGTGTGTTACGCTTACAAATTTTTCAAAACATTAAATTTTGAATAAAGGATTTGACAAACCGAACCAAGAAAGCAAAGTCGAGTTTCTTAAATTATTTCAGAATCTATATGAAGCTATACTTATTGTCTAATAACAATCCATTGTTTTTTTTGTGCTAGAAATGTCCCCTTAATCCATCTTCACTGTCTAAGATTACACTATGAATGAAATTCTGCGTTTTCACCAACTAAACAAAACCTCATTTATACCATATTTTTGAGAACGTAACGTGAACACAGGCTCAGGTTCACATCACATACATACCTATATAAATATACAAAATAATTGAAAAATAATCCGAACGTCTACGAAATCAAACTAAAATTATTACGGCTTACACATTAAATATTGAAGGCGTAAACGCTTTTCAATTGACAAACGCTTCTGAATTCTGTCGATTGACGAGGCTTAGAAAGCCATATTTTTGCCTTCTTTCCCATTTGTTTAAGCCATCCTGAAATATGCTGTAACATACTGGAACCTGTCATAAAGTCTCATGTGCCGAACTGAAATATGTAGTATTGTCATTTCCCGTAATGAAAACTGCCATAACGATCAGGACTCCTTTCAGCTGAATAAGCAATGGATACGTCACAGGAAACTTGGCGATTTAGTTGGATTAATGCTGCAAGTGCAATGGCAATACATCTCTGAGGCTAACTTTTCCGTCTGTTCCGGTAAATGCGTGTCTGAATCGTTATTTGTTTCAATATTCTTTTTCAGTTTTGGGGTTAGTCATGTCAGGAAAATCTTGTGGAAATATTCTGCGTTAAGGTCTTCAAAGGTACAAATTTTTAAAATGTAAGTTTTTTAATAGGGAGTTTTTTTGTACTTCTTTTTTGGATTTTAACTTATATCCTGATCAATGCTCTTCAATCAGTCTTCGGAATTATATATTGCTCCACTTACCTGTGATAGTTCTAAATCATTTCCTTTCAAGTGATACTTTAATAAGTTCTACGATTTCTGGTTTGCCTTGCTCCAATTATCATAATTGGTCCCGATTCCAGATGAAATTTGTCAGGCAGGTATAGAAAGAATGTGTTCGAATACTATGATAAATGGTTTCTCGTTACAAAATTTTGCTTGTAGATTTTGTGAAGACATTGAAAATTCTTTGTTTTATCGAGTAAATTTGCTTCTTTCACTACCTGAATTTCCTGCATCTTGTGTTTGATTTTGATCTATCTATTGCATATTTATCGAATGAACGTAACCAAACAACGTATTCTGTGAGGCTCATTCCGCAAGGAAAATAACTGTTTTTTACTTTCTTTTACTCTAGTAAAATAAAGTATAGTATTCATGAAAATTTTGGACCTTGAGATTTTTAGAGATTTATTTGTTTTGAGGTTCCCTGAGTCCGAAAAAGTGGGTTTCGAAATGGTGTCTGTCTGTCTGTCTGTCAGTCTGTCTGTGACCTCTCTACAGCCCATATGGTTTAATCAATCGAACTGAAACTTCAGATTTAAGCTTTTTTGATAAATTGGGAGGTCCCAGTGAATTTTACTCCAAATCGGCTAACCGGAAGTGGCCACACCCTTGGTCCAGAAAGGACCCAATTTGTTTTGCAAATATCTTAAAAAGTATAAGGTTTACAAAAAACAACTAAATACAAAATGTTTCCAAAAATTAAAAACAAATAAAAATAAAAAATTAAAAATTAAAAAAAAAAATTAAGAAAAAAATAAAATTTCTCAAAATTCTCTGTTCGTAAAAGAAAGTCGTGTGTTGGCCACACCTCAATTTTAACTAGGTAATTAATGGACCTATTCCATGTGCTAGCGATATCTTTATCATCATTGTTGAGTGCGATTTCCAAAAAAATAATTTCGTAGAACTTTTATTAAACGAACGATCCGTATATGGATTAGGGTTTTCTAACTAGGTAATTAAGGGACCTATTCCATGTGCTAGCGAAACCTTTGTCATCATTGTTGAGTGCGATTTCCAAAAAATAATTTCGTAGAACTTTTACTAAACGAACGATCCGTATGGATTAGGGTTTTTTAACTAGGTAATTGAGCAACCAGTTCTTTGTGCTAGTGAAACCTTTGTCATCATTGTTGGCAATGGCCGATATTGGCCCTTGGGGTTCAAACAAAGGCTTCGCTAGCACATGGAATAGGTCCCTTAACTATTCCATGTGCTAGCGAAGCCTTTGTCATCATTATATTGACCCTTGGGAGTTGAGTGCGATTTCCAAAAAATAATTTTGCAGAACTTTTACTAAACGAACGATTCGCATGGATTAGGGTTTTTTAACTAGGTTTTTGAGGGACCTATTCCATTTGCTAGCGAAACCTTTGTCATCATTGTAGGCAATGGCCGATATTGGCCATTGGGTGTTGAGTGCGATTTCCAAAAAATAATTTTGCAGAACTTTTACTAAACGAACGATCCGTATGGATTAGGGTTTTCTAACTAGGTAATTGAGCAACCTGTTCTATGTGCTAGCCTTTGTCATCATTGTTGGCAATGGCCGATATTGGCCCATGGGGGTTGCTGGCGATTTCCAAAAAATAATTTCGCAGAACTTTTACTAAACGAAGGATCCTTATGGATTAGGGTTTTCTAACTAGGTAATTAAGGAACCTCTTCCATGTGCAAGCGAAACCTTTGTCATCATTGTTGGCAATGGCCGATATTGGCCCTTGGGGTTTGTGTGCGACTTCCAAAAAATAATTTCGTAGAACTTTTATTAAACGAAGGATCCGTATGGATTAGGGTTTTCTAACTAGGTAATTAAGAAACCTATACCATGTGCTAGCGAAACCTTTGTCATCATTATTGGCAATTGCCGATATTGGCTCTTGGGATTTGAGTGCGATTTCCAAAAAATAATTTTGCAGAACTTTTACTAAACGAACGATTCGTATGGATTAGGGTTTTTTATTTTCTTTTACTCTCGTTAAATAAAGTATAGTAATCCTGAAAATTTTGGACCTTGAGATTTCTAGAGATTTATTTGTTTTGAGGTCCCCTGAGTCTGAAAAAGTGGGTTTCGGAATGTTGTCTGTCTGTCTGTCAGTCTGTCAGTTTGTCAGTCTGTCAGTCTGTCAGTCTGTCAGTCTGTCAGTCTGTCAGTCTGTCAGTCTGTCAGTCTGTCAGTCTGTCAGTCTGTCAGTCTGTCAGTCTGTCAGTCTGTCAGTCTGTCAGTCTGTCAGTCTGTCAGTCTGTCAGTCTGTCAGTCTGTCAGTCTGTCAGTCTGTCAGTCTGCCAGTCTGTCAGTCTGTCAGTCTGTCAGTCTGTCAGTCTGTCAGTATGTCAGTCTGTCAGTCTGTCAGTCTGTCAGTCTGTCAGTCTGTCAGTCTGTCAGTCTGTCAGTCTGTCAGTCTGTCAGTCTGTCAGTCTGTCAGTCTGTCAGTCTGTCAGTCTGTCAGTCTGTCAGTCTGTCAGTCTGTCAGTCTGTCAGTCTGTTAGTCTGTCAGTCTGTTTGTGTCCTCTCTACAGCCCATATGGTTTAATTAATCGAACTGAAACTTCCAATTTAAGCTTTTTTGATAAATTGGGAGGTCCCAGTGAATTTTACTCCAAATCGGCTAACCGGAAGTGGCCACTCCCTTGGTCCAGAAAATTTGTTTTGCAAATATCTTAAAAAGTATAAGGTTTACAAAATACTAATTAATACAAAATGTTTCCAAAAATTAAAAACAAATAAAAATAAAAAATTAAAAAAAAAATTTCTCAAAATTCTCTGTTCGTAAAAGAAAGTCGTGTGTTGGCCACACCTCAATTTTTTTAAATAGCTTTCATTTGGTCAAACCGTTTACACAGGTTATCTACACTAACCTGCAATGTGCTATAAATATGTCCATGTTAGATAATTTTTGAATCTATAATTTACCTATTCATAAAGAAAGCAACATCTCAGCACCTCCGAGATTCAGGTAGTTACATACGGGCGCCTTTTTAAAAATAAGTTATACCGTCTCCGATATTTTAAGATTTTCAGTCTGACACTTCCATCTGCAAAAGCAACAATAAGGAGTTGACATAAATCAAGAATAGCAATAGACCCCTACAGAACTATATCATTAATTATTAAACTTTGACTAGCACAATAATTTATTTTTACACTCTGTGACCTATTCGACGAGTAAGAATTAAATCATTGAATACCATCTCCACGAAATCTATAACACAAAATAATTTTTTTAATAACACACTATGGTTTACCATATCGAGCGCCTTTTTCAAATCAACAAAAACTGAAGTTACAGAATTTCTCACATCGAGGCCTTTCTTTACTTCTGGGTTTCCTCAAACCAAATTGTATTTTATATAACAAATTTGTGTGATTTAAGAAACCTGAAACTCTTACATCAGCTAGTTTCTCTAAATTTTTTGTCACCGTTTTTAAATATCGGGATTACGTCTGCTTCTTTTGGTTTAGATGGAAAAATTCTAGAAATAAATCTATATAGGAAAAATCGTCCAATGTTATATGGATGTTTCGCTAATTTTCTGGAAAATTTAGTTTTCAGTCTGATTTTATGGCAAAAATCTTTTCCACAATCAATTTTCCATGATCGACAATCGACCTGTTCGAATACAAGAAATCGCATTACATATTTCACTACTCCACCGGCTCTGTTTAAAGAATTACAGTCTCCATAAATCTGAAACCCGGGAATTTGATAATTTTCCAGCTCATAATAGTTAGTTAATCCATACCTCCACACATAAAAAAAGGGGTAACCACAACACCGAATCGGTGTTACATAGGATCTCACCCATCGGATATTCCAAAACTGCGTTCGATCGGATGTTTCATGTTATATTATGTTAAACATTTTTGGGTAGAATATTTTAATCCGAATTCGACTAATTTTAGCCTCTTTCGGTGCTATCAAATTAACACCGAGTATACAGACAAATAATCACCGACTTTGTAGATATAACAACACCGTTTTTATTTTAAGATTTACGCCGTTTTAATCAGCAAGTAATACACATGTAACGTTTTAAAAAATATCCGATAAAATGTTTCCAAAAAATCAAAACGGTGTAAAATTTGTTTTTGAAGAAATCCGTTTGGACTTTTTTAAAAGTTTCCAAAGTAGGTTTTTGAAAGGAAATGGGGTGGGTTCAAATACGAAATTAGGCCAAATAAATGTAAACTTAACAATAAATTTTAAATCAATAATTCTTTTATTTTTTAATTATTTATAGTATTTATTATATTACATTTTTGCATCAATAATTTATACGAGTTCACATTTTGAAATTATGAAAGGATTAGAATATTTTTCGTTGTAACAAAACTCTAATGGGTCTTTAAATGGCAATTCAGTTAATTCAATAGCATTTTTTTGATCTGTTATTTCAATCTCATACCCATTTAAATAACGATTAAAATTTTTTGTTGTTAGTTTACGATACAAAAAATATATGATGTTATTACTTTCAATTATTTGATCAATGATTCCAAATTTTGGAAGATTTAAATTATCTTTTTTACTAGTGCAAATTATAAATTTAACTTTATATAAAAATCCATATTTAACTTCTTTTAAAATGTTAATTTTATCATTATTACATAAATTTAATTTTGACGTAAAATTTTCTACATCTATATTTAAAGATTGAAATTCCAAATTATTTTGTATTTTAAATTCAAATTTAAAGTCAAACGTTGATGTCTCATAATCAACATAGTAATTAGTCTCCTGATGCTTACTAGCTAAAAGTAAGCAGATGTTTTTAAAGTTACGCGTTGAGTGAGCAGTTCTTTTAAATTTTTCGTGTTTACCTTCATAGCGCATTGTCCATAAGGTTGTTAATGTACCCATCATACGAATAATTCGACTATAATGCGTTAAAAAATGTTGTTCTGAAATAAAGCTATTACCTGGAAACTGTTTTAAAAACTGTGTATGATGTTCTTCAATGAGTATTTCTAATTCATCTACTAATTCTTCATTAAGTATGGGCGAGAAAACTATATTTGTTATTTTAATAAGCAAGAGTATAACGTTAAACTTTGCCAAATAATCACTATCAGCGTCATCAATCAAGTTACCAATTATAAACGGTAGGTATCGAAGCAGACACCAAAACTGTGAAGCCTTTTGTCTTAAGTTTTTACTTTTACTATCTAAGCTAATTAACGAGGGAATATTGGATATATTAAGATATCCGAAATTGAAATTTTTATTAGTTTTATTTAAATCTTCTATAGAAATTAGTTTCCGTTCTTTGATTATGTATAATAAAAAAAGTTTAACCTCATGTTGGCCAATACCCTCTAAAATGTCATGCATAATGTCCACGCTATGAGATTCAAAAGTGTTGAAATATTTAAGCTCGTTAAGGAAATATAAGGATTGTATACCATATTCTTTATTCTCAATGTAAAGATTATAATCTTCTCTTTTCCGGATTAAATCTAAATTTTCCTTCAAAAACTTTTGGGTATCTTTTGAGTGCATTTTGCAAAAGCGGCAGAAATAGCTGGATTTGAATGATTCACTTAAACCATACAAAGAATTTGCGGATAAATTGTCGTGGCTTAAAGAAAAAACTGATCCTTTGAGATTATGAGAAACTTCGTTATATATAACATCAATTCCGTAGGTTTCAAGTATTTTTAGATCTTTAACAATTGGTTCTAAAAATAGCTGATAAGCAAGCCGCTTTATATCTGCGTAATGACACAAGGCAACTAAATGAATGTTTTGCAAATGAGTATTAATATGGTCTCCTAAATTTAGAACTGTAAAATAAAATGCTAAGATTTTATGGATACCTGTTTTCGATCCCAAAGGGTTAACAACTTCGAATTCATCAAAATACAGTTGTAAATGGAAACTTGGAGTGCCTGATGAAAATAACTTATTTTGTTTAAAATATTTACATTGTGTGTAATGAAAAGAGTTATGTATAGAAGTTGAGTTATTGAAAATTTTTTTCAGAAAATTGTTATTTTGGGATAAATACGAGTAGGTTAATGTTTCAAGAATGGAAATGTAAGAGAAAGTATTGGTCACCGCTCGCCGACAGTCATACGTTAATTTTTTTTTATCCCATACTCGGTCACTTCTAACATCTATAGATATTTCTTTGGGAGCTGGCACTGTACAAAAAATTTGTTTTCGTCGCTTATAGGTGGTATTATTGTTTTCAAATGGTTGCTTGAGTATTTGTAATTCTTGTTGAAGTGCACTATTTATCTCAGTATTATTATCAAAATTTAAAATTTTGTTCCGAATGTTTAATTCAACGGATTGCGTAAAATTAGTAACTAGGCTTAAAATGGTATTCTGTTGACTATAATTTAAATTTAACTTCATAAATTCGGTAAGAAATTCATCTCGAATATCTGATAAATTATTGTTAACTGAATCACAATTTAAAATTATACCAGAACCAAAGTTACCGCTTAAGTCATTGTCGACATCATTAGTGTCTTGGGAATAATTTACAGCATTCAGATCTTTATTATTGACATTATTGCCTGCAATTTTATTTTGGTATCCTAAGGTACTATTATTTAGTTGCTTATGTTTATTAATACAATGCTTTGTTAAACCACTAAAAGTCTCATATTGAGCATTACAATTTTTGTATCCACAGTACACTATTCTATTAGATGAGTTTATTATGCAGTGAATTAATTTCAAATGTTTAATATACATCTTACAATCTATGAAAGATCTAGTGCAGTTGATTATTTTGCAAGCAAACATAATTAATTTAATTTAATAATTCAGTGATGAAAATATATAAAAAAAACTATCATAAATATAAAAAAGTAATTCAATATTCTAAACAAATATAAATGATATAATATATTAGCAACCCAACATATTTTGCAATTCTTTTAGTCTAGGCGTAAGCGGCAATTTATTCATTTTAAACAATGCTTCTTGTAAAAACAAAAAAAATGATTCATGATCCGACGGATACTGGCAATTAAATACGTAATAGGATTTGAATAATTTAGCAAATGCGTTGATGCTACTATCCGTTGTAAGTGGAATTTACTTTTCATCTATTAAAATTGAATATAAATGTATTTAGGATAGTAAAATGATAGTAAAATGATAGAAAAATGGTTTGCGGCAGCATCTCAAGAGCAGTCACATTTGCTAAAATGAAACTAAAATTTGTACGTAAACTACGAATATTTTGATGTATAACAAATAATTTATACTTAATTTTCTTTGCTGAAACTGAAGGTGTTTTAGTTGCTGATGAGCCAGGCCACTGGACTGGAAGATGGTCCAGTGTTGAATTGAAGGTGTTCTAGCCGTTTTTGGATGAGATAGCATTATATTTGGTATTACCCGTGAGTGATATTTAAAATCCCGAATTACCTTACCTTATCGAGCACGAAAATATCGATCTTCAGTATGCGATATATCCATTGTAATTTGTTCCGGAGTTGTGCTTTGGTGAAGTCTACTTTTGTTATTTGCAGGTGAGTTTGACCTTTAATCTTCAACATGATTAGTATAGTACAAGTTGATATATTAGTAGCCATAAGACACGATTTCATCATTTCCGAGAATAAGACAAAATTATCACAAAATTTGGTTAACATAGACGTCAAATCATCCAATCGCTTAACCACTAAGGCTATGTTTAGTTCCAAGCACTCTGAACATTTAAGCACTACAATTCGGGTTTTGTCTTTCAAACGTCGATATGAGCACACTTGGCCTATCTTCAATGCCTGTACAATTTTACCTTTACAACACCTTTCATCCTCAACATCAATCGCTGGAAAAGAAATCAATTCAATGTTACAGAGGGAAATCTGGGTAGTTTCTAATCATTTTTGAAATCATCTTCAACAAAGTATGTATTGTACTTCGAAACACATACCGCACTATGTAGGTGCAAATATATGATTTCTAATCCAGGAAATAATTTAAGTTACAAAGCATTAATTTATTTAAAGATAACATGTGTATCATGTTAGACAACATAACAAGCAGCAAGTTATTAAAATACAATAAATATGTACTTTGTGAAATGTATCAAAAAAAAAAAAAAAATTACAATTTTTAGAAGGGAAATTGAGAAAGTTTTCTTGTCTCCTTTCTGAAAGTACTGTATATCTACTGCTGCTGCTGCGGACAGTTCGATATAAGAAAATAAAAGCTACATTATTAATTATGAACAGTATATATGTAAAAAACAAGAACTGTAATAAAAATTAATTTACACAACGGTTATTGCCACTGAGATTGCTTTCTGATAATAAACAGACATACATTACAAATCTAATTATGAGATTACATATGTAGATAATCGTAACATAAAAAAACTATTAAATAATTTTACACATCGGCTCAAGGTGGTCGAAATCAACACAAACTGTGTGTCAAACTTTTATAAGGTCTGGGAATTAAAATCTCTATTGTCTTGTTAGCAGCCTTGTAGCTACATACATAAGTATATAAAAAACCAAATCAGTCAATGAAGTGCTCGCTGTGTTCACAAAACTTTTCTATTTCATTTTGGGTTTGGCATCTTATTTGAAGGATATAATAGGGTTGAACTTGTACAGCTAACTCAAAACATGGTTCATAAATATTCATCATGAAGTGCGACATTGAATTTATTTATTTTATGCAATAAATGTCTTTTTTAACATTTCAAACTGTAAATATTTCATTTTATATTATTTGGAGATAATTATCGTGAACATTTAATTTTGGCGAATAATCCACTTAAGTGGCCGGAAGTAAGCAGACTTATATAAAATAAAATAAATTACATTGTACATGCGACCACTAAAAGTTAAATGACCAATTTAAAAGGAATTTGTACATAGCATTGGAATTCGCTTATTTCACACATTGAATGTAGATTAATAATACCCTTTGGAAATTAAATAAAATTACTTTTGATTTGATAATCATACACATATATCAAGAAATCCTTAACGTAAGGCAAATAAACGCGAATTACATTTACTTTTATTTTAAAGTTCAAGGATTTTGCTGTATGCTATAAATTCATTGTCCGCCAGTCCACACCAAAGCGCTAACCTATTCATTACAATGGAACAATTAAAAGATTGAAAAATGTTAACCTTGAGTGGTTTTCCGCTAATTTGTCTCATACGATATAGGATTAAATTATTTCAATTCGCGCAATCCTACATTAGTTATAGACGTATAGTGGGAGTACCCACCCACTATAAACTGTTTACCATTAATTTTTATAACTTTTTTTTGTTTTTTTTGGTTTTATCTTTAAATTGAACGAATTATTTTTCTGTTGCAAAGCGGTATAATTTTGTCATAATAAAAAATAAAAAAAACAAACCAAAATGTTGTAACTATAAAAACTAAAACATAACTAATTATAGAGTTAAATAATCGTAATGACGGGTATGATGAACAATAATAATAGTGAAGAGTAGAAAAACTTCACTTTTTAAATCAACCAAGCAAATAAATAGCGACCAAAGCTAACGATTTCATTCAATGGAATTTTTGTTAAGACGTCGTTTTCGTTAGTTAAGTTTTTTTATTTTTTTATTTATTTTTTGTTAAGTTAATGCAACAATATGCTAGATTTTGTTTTTTTTATTTTTAAAGAGACACGCAATCATTGGTAATAAGTAATTAGTTCAGTGGATACGTTATTCATTTGAAGGTTGTTGTGTATGTACTTTTTGGTTCAATTAAGTAATTTTTTGGTTTGTAATTTCATCAATTAACGTTTATAATGAAATTTGATACTATGTCGATTATAATATCTGCTTGTAACTTAACCCCCCACATTCTGAAGTTAACTACTTACCGTGATTCCAACAATATCTACATATACATATTATTTTACAACAAGGCTAATATGCAAGGTGTATTCGTTTCTCGAGCAGAGACCGACCTAATAATTACCTCATCAAATCATATTTTTAATGTAACACTAATTTTTTTTTGTGTTAATTTAAAATGCATTAAAAATTTAATTATTCCATCATAATTTTGTTGTTGTTTTTGACTTTGAACATTTTATGTATCTCAAAATATTCAAACAATCCAAAAATAAAAAAATCGGATATCACATTAAAAGTTTTCACGCTGCTATTTATAATGAATGCTTTTCCCGTTTTGGAATGGTCTTGGTTAAAAAACAACACACACGCGTCGACAAATATTAGGAAAAGTTAAGAAATTCGACTTTGTATTGTTAACAGTAATAACAATAGCGTTGTACGGTAATATATGTGTATATGTAGAGTTTATTAGTTAGATTTCTTCATATAAATATATATCGCGTATTTTAACATTATTCTTAGTAGAATAAAAATTTTTATGTTTTTCTGTAAAAAATGATTTACAAGGTAAATCCTACTTCAATTTGTTTTTTTATTTCTTATTTCACTAAAAAGAAAAATTCGTTTTGGTCTTTTCTGCATGACAGTCATTTTTCAATATTTATCTGAGATTATGAAATACAAAAATACTTCTTTTGAGAAAAAAAGAAACTGTAATTATTAATTAGCTATCATTTAATTCCTTTTCTTTAGAGCACCGATTTCTATTTTATGTTTATGTTAAAGAATTTGCCGCACATCGCGAATGAAAAACAATCAGATGACCGGAGATATCGCTCGCTTTTTCTGACCCATCGATTGTTTCAAAATTTTCCAATGTTAAAGAACACAAAAAAATATGAGTCCCGTATTTTTTTTTTTAGTAATAACTCGCTAATATAAGGGTTAAAAACACGTGGTGACCACTGGTAACTATATTGTTGATTCTTTGGCTTCTAGGCCTAGAGATATTGACCAACGTAATCGGAGCATTTTAGATTTTTGCCGTTCAAAATCTGTGGGCTATAGCACAGTTGATTTTCAATAAAATCGAATTTTCTACGAATTGGTTAGAAATAATCGAGCAATCCACATGCAAGTTGGCAAAATAAATACAGATCCTGAAGCCTATTGATAGAGCTATTGACCAACGTAATCGGAGCATTTTAGATTTTTGCCGTTCAAAATCTGTGGGCTATAGCACAGTTGATTTTCAATAAAATCGAATTTTCTATGAATTGGTTAGAAATAATCGAGCAATCCACATGCAAGTTGGCAAAATAAATACAGATCCTGAAGCCTATTGATAGAGCTATTGACCAACGTAATCGGAGCATTTTAGATTTTTGCCGTTCAAAATCTGTGGGCTCAGTTGATTTTCAATAAAATCGAATTTTCTACGAATTGGTTAGAAATAATCGAGCAATCCACATGCAAGTTGGCAAAATAAATACAGATCCTGAAGCCTATTGATAGAGCTATTGACCAACGTAATCGGAGCATTTTAGATTTTTGCCGTTCAAAATCTGTGGGCTATAGCACAGTTGATTTTCAATAAAATCGAATTTTCTATGAATTGGTTAGAAATAATCGAGCAATCCACATGCAAGTTGGCAAAATAAATACAGATCCTGAAGCCTATTGATAGAGCTATTGACCAACGTAATCGGAGCATTTTAGATTTTTGCCGTTCGAAATCTGTGGGCTATATATAGCACAGTTGATTTTCAATAAAATCGAATTTTCTATGAATTGGTTAGAAATAATCGAGCAATCCACATGCAAGTTGGCAAAATAAATACAGATCCTGAAGCCTATTGATAGAGCTATTGACCAACGTAATCGGAGCATTTTAGATTTTTGCCGTTCAAAATCTGTGGGCTCAGTTGATTTTCAATAAAATCGAATTTTCTACGAATTGGTTAGAAATAATCGAGCAATCCACATGCAAGTTGGCAAAATAAATACAGATCCTGAAGCCTATTGATAGAGCTATTGACCAACGTAATCGGAGCATTTTAGATTTTTGCCGTTCAAAATCAGTGGGCTATCAACACTAGGAGAAAGGCCTGTAGGACTATAGAAAAAATATACAACATCTCGCTGAAAGACAGGATGGAGAAGAACAAAGCCACGCTTGTGTGGGCAAAGAAAGTCACCGAATAAAAGTCGGAAGGCCCTTCAGCTGGCCCATAGCTACAGAGAATAAGATCTCAGGAGGAAAGTAGCTTAAGTCCTAAGTGGAAGAGGCCTTAGCCACCACCTACCTGAAAGTCCTGTCTGAAAACCCAGGACCTATCTATCCCACCTCGTCGGGATGGAGGCTGGTATAGGAATCAGGGAAAACACTGCTTGTGCAGATCAAAGATCTCTGCTGTTTTATACTAAGGCAGTGGAGGGACTTGGCGAGGTCTGGCCCGGAGCCAGCCTTGCTGTTATAGCTAGGGAAGAGATCCCCTGTAGGCCGAGAGCCAGGATATGAATCTCTTCGGAGCCTAGCGATCCAAAGGTGATACTCCAGTTGTTGCAGGTTGGTAACCCAGATTTGCCAACGCCAAGCTCGAGGAGCCAAAGGCTGACTACAGGTCAGCTGTCTTAGTTTTAAACAGGAAGTCACTGACTGCATTGGAAAAAATCAATGGTACTGTAAACTATGATTTCAGTGCAGCTACGCTCAAGGACGCGGACAAGCCAGATACACCGAAGAACCCCAACTAGGCACCCTGAAATAGTGGATATCCAGGCGAAAACTCTTTCCACAAACACGGAGATGTCAATGTCCTTTAAGTCATTGAAGAGGCTCTCAGAGAACTTCACATCAGGAAGGACTCTGATGATACTGTGTTGGAGAAGAAGCTGTAGGTATGTTGACATTTATACAATCAACCTCCACCACTCTAAGACAGCAACAGCTACTCTCATCATAAAAATTGGAAATGAAGGGACAGATGTCGTCTTGATCCAGGAACCTTGGGTCACGGAAAGCCGGGTACTTGGGCTCAAGACACCCTGTTATAGGGAGGGTTCGGTCGTGCATTCTCATTACAAATAACATAAGTTGTTTCTACTATCAAATTTCAGCAATATGTAGCAGCGGTCAGCATTGAGGTCGATAACCGAAACTTCTGGGTTATATCAGCTTACCTATTCTAGGTGAGGTAATCCTGGAGGCTCAGAAGCGCAAGGTTGAGAGTCTTCCTGGGGAGTGATGTAAATTCTCATCACACGATCTGGTGAAGTACGGACACAAATGAACGAAGTGATTTACTTCTTGATTACATTTTAAGTACTAACCTTCATAAATGTAACATAGGTAATAAACTGACTTTTATAACTAGAAATAGACAGGAGGTATTGGATATTATACTTGTCTCAAACTTTTTGGCGATTATAGTCTATTAAACTGGAAAGTCTTGGAACACCACTCCTTCTCTGATCATTGTTATCTTCAATTTGAAATGGACTTGGCTTCTTCAAAAAATCCAATCTACAGAAATAGGAGGAAAACTAACGGGGATACCTTTAGAACAATTCTGGGTAATTCACTACCAGTTCCGGTGCTAAAACCTCCAAAAACCGATGGCTTAGTGGACGAGCTGTACGACGCTTTTAATGAAGCAATACTGGGCTTTAGTACTCTTAGCAGTCCTAGGGGTAAATCTTGGCTACCCTGGTGGTCCAAGAAGATTTAACAAGCACGCCAAAAATGCAAAAGATTCTTCAAAACAACAAGGAAAACAAAAGCTGTTTAGACTGGGACTCCTATAAGGAAGTCCTCAAAATTTACAAATATCAATTGAGAAGTGCCCAAGAACAGATCTTGGAGACTATACTATGGCAAAATTCATGAGTCTTCGAAGATGTCTAGGCTACGCAAAGTACTGTCAACTGATCCTTCCATCCCAAGTTATCATCAACGACCGGATGGGATATGGACCACTAATAGTGCGGAATGGTTGTTCGAATATGTACCTACCACATCAGTAGGAAAAAGGGCTAGTAGCCTTGCAGGCCAATTTATTAGCAGAAAAAAGATTCTGTGGGCGATAAATAGTTTTAAACCATAAAAATAACCAATTCCTGGTTAAAGGTAATTTTCAAAGGCAGCCTATAACTAAGTCACATTCTTACTAAATGGATGGAAGTGAAGGTAGTATTTATATCTAAGGTGGGAAAACGCTCACTTTAGACCGATTAGCTTGTCTTCAGAACACTGGAAAGACAAATAGAAGTCCATATTAGAGGCACGATTGTACCGGGAAAGCTGTCTAAACTCAACATGCTTATTGCAAGGGGAGATCTGTGGAGGCTGCTCTTCATTCTCTTATTTATTATATTGAAAATTCTTTCGAGTATAGAGACTACGCAATGGTAACCTGTTTGGGTATTAGGTGTAACTGAATAGGTCAAATGTTAAGAAACAGGATCATAAATGCCAGTCTTAGTGAGCTTATACAAAATGCCCTGGGTATTCTTTCATTTTGGGTCAATGGCTGTGGGTTGAATATGAATCCACACAAAACCGAATTGATTCTCTTCTCTAGAAAATATAAATTTTATCATATAGATCCTCCCACTTTAAATCGGTTCAGCTTGACTTTTACAGAAGAAGCGAAGTTTTTGGGTCTCGTATTGGATAGCTAATTAAATTGGAACCTAATATTCTGGAAAGGGTAAAGAAAGCTATGATAACGCTATACTCTTGCAAAAATGTCATTGGGGAAGGATGGGGGTTGGAGCCCCGCATGGTACATTGGCTTTATACCGCAGTAGTCAGACCCATTCTTTTTCCTATTGTCTCTGTGGATCAGCGGTGTACTGAGGAACACATCCACTCAACCACTGGAGACTGTACTATTTTTCTGACATACGACTGAAATCCACCTCAATGTGGAACCGCAACAATACATCCATATTTTGTAACAAATAAATTCCCAAGACCACCGACTATACTGTCCCGTCACTATCTTTCGGCACAAAGTTTCGAATTGGGATTCCATCCAGAGAGGACTGGATGATGGATGCAGTTTTGAAACCAGGAGTTATAAACTTCTTCACTGATGGGTCAAAATGGGATGAAAAAGAGGGACTGGGCTGTTTTGCGAGGAACTTATGGTACACCTCTCCTTTTGTCTTCTCTACTGTTGCAATTTTCAAGCTGAAGTAACTGCGATAAAAGAAGTCGTGGACTGGTTGAGGTATAATGTAATATCGACTTGTGATGATATTCGCATATACACGGACAGGCAGGCTGCCATTAAAGCGCTTCAATCACACCTCCTCACGTCGAAAGTAGTCCAGAACTGTCTCTCACCTCTTAACGAGATGCCATATCCATATCATAAGGATTCCAGGACATTTCATTAGTACAGGGAATATAAAAGCCGATGAACTTGCTCGACGTGGTATACAACGGACCACATTTCAAAAAGCAGAAAGAATATTGAAATCACCTTGCGTCATGCAAACTGCTGATTTCACTTCAGCGGAATCAGATTAGTGTGGTTGTTGGAGTGATTACGGAGCACTGTCTCAGCACTGTCTCACTGTCTAGACTTGGTTTCTTCTCCTGTGACTACTGTCGTAGTTGCGAGGACGAAGAGGAGGTAGAGACAGTACTTCATCTTCTTTGCACCTGCCCTCGTCTGGCATGAAACAGGCTAAAGTTTCTAGGGGCATCCATCTTCAATGACCTGACGGACCATAGCAAAATGGACGTCAGGAGTATCCAGCGTTTTGTTAACAGCTCAAAATGGTTTCAATGAGTTGGAGGATAAATAAGTAAATCGTGGTATGGCTGGTTCTGGTGGACCGCCACCTAAACCTAACCTAACCTACTGGAATAAATGTCATTATCAGAAGGCGGAAATTTGAAAGGAATTAATTTGCAAATTTTGGACCTGGTTCGCTGAAATTGCCTTCACCTATCATACTCTTTAGAACCTTAAGTAAGTATGTTTGTTTCTGGTACCAGGCAAAATATGCGTCATTCACTTTCACCTTTATACCAAATGTCATTTTGAAACTTTTTGAAGGTATATTCACTTCAGCACATTGTCGCGTTGTTTAACATACACCTTAAGGTCGTCAATTCGTTTCAACTTTAAACTTGTTCAGCTTAACAGGTCTAGAATTGGTAAGTTAATAACTTTACATTATGCACTCTAAGTCCAATAACCTGTGATTTCGAATTTGATTCGCTTACAAACAATTTAATTCCCTTTCTTATTTAAATGTCATATGTAAACGGTTAATGGACTCTAAACTATTTTAATAATGAATTAAGACAGTACAAAATTTCAATCTCACGACAATTCTCCTTGATACATTTTTTTGAACTAAAACCAAAATAATTCCTTTACGCGACCGTCGGTCGGTCAATAAACTACCTTCTACTGGTTTTTTTGCCAATGTTCTTTTCGATCATAACCAGTAATTTTAGGCTGAAGCTTTTCTACAGTAATCACCATGCTTGATCTTATAGTTATAGTTTAAGGGTATATCAATATTGTTATTAATAAATGATTGGCCTCCAAGGTTGTTCCATATTATAATTCATCGGAAATACTTGAAATTTTAAATCACTTTCTAAAAATTTATTATTTTATTATTCATTGTGTATAGTGTACAATTGTAATATTATACAATTTAATTTTGAATTAGAGCGATATCAAATCCGGATACATATTGTACTTACACACATACGAGGTTAGGTAATTTAATTGTGACGCCCGGTTAGATAAATTCTTGGCCCACATCGAATTAGTTATTTCGATTTAAACTAATTTGTCGCACTAATCTATTTAATTATATAAATTTGTATTACAAACTTTTTTTGTTAATTACCTAATATTGGATAAAATATGCATTCTTGTACCATTATAGTATTGTATGATGTGGTAAACTTGGATATAATCGTTTATCCAAGGATATATATATGATGCATTACTGTGTGGCGACACGTAATAAATGATCATCCAGCATACTTGTCATCGTCAATATAAGAAGGAACTGAAAGTTAAATCCGCTTTTTGTTGTAATACTCAACAACATACAAAATATCGTATTCCAATCAAGGATAACACGAGAGTTAAATTTGTCATGCACACGATTTGTGGTCTAAAATTTATGATTTTATGTCTACGATATTTCTCAACATGGTTGCACAAATTATTTTTAAAACATGATGTATGCATTTAAGAGTCATTTAGTAACGTACGAGTAAACTATATCTATAATGGATTTGAGTTTTTGGAATTATTTCAGTTACCTTGTGACTTGACACGAAAATTGAGGATAAATTCAAGAAAATTTATTAGACAAGTGTGGTCGTTATTTTATCAATAAGATAAAACATTTAATCGAATATTTGGAATTTAGTACTATTTACATATACTAAAGAGTAAAGATCATTCGTTTTAAACCAGTTTGGCCACATATTACATGCGTTTGTGATTTTTATGGTAAAAAAAATATGTGCAAGTTAATACATACGTAAGGAAACTTGATAATCTGTTAAATCGATTAAATCTGCAAATATTTTCGATTAATACCTAATGAACTCATTAAATTTTAAAAACGAAAGTCAAATTAAATTTGAAATTCAATTTAACTGAACTTAACGTGCGCAAATCTAAACAATTTGCAACCATGTATCTTGACGTTTCGTCTGTATTTAAGCTGCTAAATGCTGAGATTTTTTTTCTAACTAATGGTGTGTGGTCTTTTATACATTGTTTAACCATCAATCTTTCACACTATACACATAACATTTCTTTTTGAATGTTCAACGTAAAAAAACATGATCTCTCGAACTAAACAAATCACCACTTATGCAGACCTTCAACTTCCAAATTAGAATTACCCAATATTTATTAATTTGATTAAAATTACTTTTCCAATTTCTTTACCTTTTATTCTCTTTGACGTTTTGACGCATTTTAATTTATTTTGTATCACGATATCCACACCCCCATAAGAATGTATTAAGCGCGCGCGCGCGCATATTCGACTGCTTCAAATTGAAACAAAAAAAAAAATCGTAAATTACTGTAACGCTTAATGTTGACCTCAATTTAATTGTCTCATAAACAAAATATGTTTTAAATTTGTACAAACATTGAGTACCACAAGAAAATTACTTTTTATAAAAATTTATGAAAAATTATAAGCGCCGCAAGGGAGTGGGAGGTTGGGAAGTCTTAAGTGTCCGTGTAAATTCCACAATAAAAAAAAAACACAAAACAAACGATTTATTGTACTAATTTTGAAATAATTTAGCATTATTGCTTTGATTTGTAATTACGTTAATTTTTGATTTAATTTGTTTGAATTTTTTCGGTGTAAAGCTGTTTCCGGTCGAAATTTGATTTATATTTGGAAATTAGAATGCGGAAATAGTTGAAATAATGAGTATGAAAGGGAGTGTGATATATTTTTATTGAAAATCGGTAGTCTCACAAAATAAAATCTCATAAATCATAATTTGATCGCTATTTGGTCGGAAATAATAATGTTTAGTTGCTTGGTAATGTTTAAATGTTAAAATACATTCAAAATTCGATTCAAAATTACTTAAAGAAAGTCATTGTGATCGGCCGCTCAAGCCGTCATACGAAAATTTAGAACGGGTAGTTGTGGCGAATGAAGGAAGTTCGTGTAAGAGGTATTTATGCATTTGGTGAGAAAAAAGATTGCTCTGCATGTTTAATACAATGTTATGATTAGATGAGCAGCTTTCATTCCGTTGAAAACTTTTATCGGCACTTTAGAATATAGAGTGGTAGTAATACAGGTTTAATCAATATTAAGCGGGCACCTTAAACTTATCGAATTGATTTTGACGTTCTAATCAACAATGGCCATAAAAATAAATTAAGTACACTCCTCCCTTGAAAGTTTACAATATTTCAAATTCTCAACAATAACTTATAATTGTTAGTCTGCGATGGATTTTTTTTTTTTCAATTAATTAATGAAATTTCACTTTCATAGCACAGATAGTGTGGAAGCTAAAATTGAACAGAAAGTGCTGACATGGAAATAATTTATTTTGATATACTTAGTGTTTAATCGACTAAACGAAAAGATGAAATAATAATGTTTAATGGCGCTTAAGCGAAATGGTCGAAGTTTCATGAATCATTTATGAGTTTAACATACATAATCAAGATAATTTTCAATATTTACGATCCTCACTGGATAAAGTTCCGTGTCGTAGCACAATTAAATTGTTGGAGCTTACAGCCTCTAACTACGTATTGTATTAGGCCTATTGATAAACGATCTGTTGATAAAATTGGAGAAATAATCAGATACATATCAGATATTGATCATAACAAATAGCAAATACCCACAGCCATAACGAGAGGTGTGGAGCGTATTTTATTAGCCCTTTCCAATTTATTTCAGTTAAGATGTAATTAGGTATTCTAATTAGGGAATATATCCAGTCTGCGAATATTTTTCTAGTTGAATGATAATTGAATCAAAGCGAGATATTTAGATTAAAAACGCCAATTTATTATAGAAAATCGTGCGTTATAGTGACACTTAACAAATGGGCGAAACAGTGTTTCTGTGCTGGTTTAATTGCAATTATTATTATTAAGCTTATATATATATATTATATATCTTTACAAATATTTTGATAATATAATTATGTTATATAAAAATGTCTAAGTTATCCATCCACAATATCGCATCGTCAGTCATCTGATGAATTTCCTCCAATCCGTCTTTAAATCTTCTAAATATGCATTCTAGGATTTAATTGAGAATTTGTCATCCCGTGATTGTAACGATTTAATTCAGAATTTGTCACCCCGTGATTTGTTCTAAATCTATTGGCTAAGGTCCAACTATATCTTAAATTTGTAAATCCAGGGACAACTAATGTTGGATCTTCAATTAGATGCTTGTTGACAAACTCTGATTCATTGAAACGTGCCTTCCAATTGTTATTGATGTCATAGTTGGTTAAGTCTCCCAACTCAGCAATTTTTGTTCAAAAAGGTTTTCTAGAATTCAAACGGTTTTCTATTCTTCCATCGATGTCGAAATGAATAGGAAGGTTTAAATTTCTTGTAATTTTTAAATGTTCTTTGTATAATGCTAACTGTCTTCTAAGGTGAGGTGGTTAAATATTGGACAATATCGGCAGCCTTGGTAATGGTGTTGTTTTAATTGTACCCGAAATAATTCGCATGCAACTATTGATTTTTGTATCTACATGATTTGTATGGGCACTATGTTCCCAGACAGTTGAACAATATTCAGCCGTTGAATACACCAGTGAAATTGTTGATATACGTAACGTTTTAGCATTCGCACAGCTGTGAAAATCCGAAATCTGCAATTGTGCTCCGATTGCGGTTCTTGATACCTTAAATGATAGGTAACGGGACCTGTAATTGCTGTACCATACATTTCGAAAAAAGTTCGATTCGAAGAAAATCACCTTACTATAGCTCAGCCGATTCAGAGCTCTAAAAATCCGAAATCTGCAATTGTGCTCCGATTGCGGTTCTTGATACCTCAAATGATAGGTCTCGGGACTTGTAATTGTTATGCCAAACGGCATTAAATTTGGTTGATTATTTCCATACATTTCACAGAAAAACCGATTCGAAGAAAATCACCTTACTATAGCTCAGCCGATTCAGAGCTGTGAAAATCCGAAATCTGCAATTGTGCTCCGATTGCGGTTCTTGATACCTTAAATGATAGGTCACGAGACCTGTAATTGCTATACCATACATTTCGTAGAAAGTTCGATTCGAAGAAAATCACCTTACTATAGCTCAGCCGATTCAGAGCTGTAAAAATCCGAAATCTGCAATTGTGCTCCGATTGCGGTTCTTGATACCTTAAATGATAGGTCACGAGACCTGTAATTGCTATACCATACATTTCGAAGAAAGTTCGATTCGAAGAAAATCACCTTACTATAGCTCAGCCGATTCAGAGCTGTAAAAATCCGAAATCTGCAATTGTGCTCCGATTGCGGTTCTTGATACCTCAAATGATAGGTCTCGGGACTTGTAATTGTTATGCCAAACGGCATTAAAATTGGTTGATTATTTCCATACATTTCACAGAAAAACCGATTCGAAGAAAATCACCTTACTATAGCTCAGCCGATTCAGAGCTGTAAAAATCCGAAATCTGCAATTGTGCTCCGATTGCGGTTCTTGATACCTTAAATGATAGGTCACGAGACCTGTAATTGCTATACCATACATTTCGAAAAAAGTTCGATTCGAAGAAAATCACCTTACTATAGCTCAGCCGATTCAGAGCTGTAAAAATCCGAAATCTGCAATTGTGCTCCGATTGCGGTTCTTGATACCTCAAATGATAGGTCTCGGGACTTGTAATTGTTATGCCAAACGGCATTAAAATTGGTTGATTATTTCCATACATTTCACAGAAAAACCGATTCGAAGAAAATCACCTTACTATAGCTCAGCCGATTCAGAGCTGTAAAAATCCGAAATCTGCAATTGTGCTCCGATTGCGGTTCTTGATACCTTAAATGATAGGTCACGAGACCTGTAATTGCTATACCATACATTTCGTAGAAAGTTCGATTCGAAGAAAATCACCTTACTATAGCTCAGCCGATTCAGAGCTGTAAAAATCCGAAATCTGCAATTGTGCTCCGATTGCGGTTCTTGATACCTTAAATGATAGGTCACGAGACCTGTAATTGCTATACCATACATTTCGAAGAAAGTTCGATTCGAAGAAAATCACCTTACTATAGCTCAGCCGATTCAGAGCTGTAAAAATCCGAAATCTGCAATTGTGCTCCGATTGCGGTTCTTGATACCTCAAATGATAGGTCTCGGGACTTGTAATTGTTATGCCAAACGGCATTAAAATTGGTTGATTATTTCCATACATTTCACAGAAAAACCGATTCGAAGAAAATCACCTTACTATAGCTCAGCCGATTCAGAGCTGTAAAAATCCGAAATCTGCAATTGTGCTCCGATTGCGGTTCTTGATACCTTAAATGATAGGTCACGAGACCTGTAATTGCTATACCATACATTTCGAAAAAAGTTCGATTCGAAGAAAATCACCTTACTATAGCTCAGCCGATTCAGAGCTGTAAAAATCCGAAATCTGCAATTGTGCTCCGATTGCGGTTCTTGATACCTCAAATGATAGGTCTCGGGACTTGTAATTGTTATGCCAAACGGCATTAAAATTGGTTGATTATTTCCATACATTTCACAGAAAAACCGATTCGAAGAAAATCACCTTACTATAGCTCAGCCGATTCAGAGCTGTAAAAATCCGAAATCTGCAATTGTGCTCCGATTGCGGTTCTTGATACCTTAAATGATAGGTCACGAGACCTGTAATTGCTATACCATACATTTCGAAGAAAGTTCGATTCGAAGAAAATCACCTTACTATAGCTCAGCCGATTCAGAGCTGTACAAATCCGAAATCTGCAATTGTGCTCCGATTGCGGTTCTTGATACCTTAAATGATAGGTCACGAGACCTGTAATTGCTATACCATACATTTCGAAAAAAGTTCGATTCGAAGAAAATCACCTTACTATAGCTCAGCCGATTCAGAGCTGTAAAAATCCAAAATCTGCAATTGTGCTCCGATTGCGGTTCTTGATACCTTAAATGATAGGTCACGAGACCTGTAATTGCTATACCATACATTTCGAAGAAAGTTCGATTCGAAGAAAATCACCTTACTATAGCTCAGCCGATTCAGAGCTGTAAAAATCCGAAATCTGCAATTGTGCTCCGATTGCGGTTCTTGATACCTCAAATGATAGGTCTCGGGACTTGTAATTGTTATGCCAAACGGCATTAAAATTGGTTGATTATTTCCATACATTTCACAGAAAAACCGATTCGAAGAAAATCACCTTACTATAGCTCAGCCGATTCAGAGCTGTAAAAATCCGAAATCTGCAATTGTGCTCCGATTGCGGTTCTTGATACCTTAAATGATAGGTCACGAGACCTGTAATTGCTATACCATACATTTCGAAGAAAGTTCGATTCGAAGAAAATCACCTTACTATAGCTCAGCCGATTCAGAGCTGTAAAAATCCGAAATCTGCAATTGTGCTCCGATTGCGGTTCTTGATACCTTAAATGATAGGTCACGAGACCTGTAATTGCTATACCATACATTTCGAAGAAAGTTCGATTCGAAGAAAATCACCTTACTATAGCTCAGCCGATTCAGAGCTGTAAAAATCCGAAATCTGCAATTGTGCTCCGATTGCGGTTCTTGATACCTCAAATGATAGGTCTCGGGACTTGTAATTGTTATGCCAAACGGCATTAAAATTGGTTGATTATTTCCATACATTTCACAGAAAAACCGATTCGAAGAAAATCACCTTACTATAGCTCAGCCGATTCAGAGCTGTAAAAATCCGAAATCTGCAATTGTGCTCCGATTGCGGTTCTTGATACCTTAAATGATAGGTCACGAGACCTGTAATTGCTATACCATACATTTCGAAAAAAGTTCGATTCGAAGAAAATCACCTTACTATAGCTCAGCCGATTCAGAGCTGTAAAAATCCGAAATCTGCAATTGTGCTCCGATTGCGGTTCTTGATACCTCAAATGATAGGTCTCGGGACTTGTAATTGTTATGCCAAACGGCATTAAAATTGGTTGATTATTTCCATACATTTCACAGAAAAACCGATTCGAAGAAAATCACCTTACTATAGCTCAGCCGATTCAGAGCTGTAAAAATCCGAAATCTGCAATTGTGCTCCGATTGCGGTTCTTGATACCTCAAATGATAGGTCTCGGGACTTGTAATTGTTATGCCAAACCGCATTAAAATTGGTTGATTATTTCCATACATTTCACAGAAAAATCGATTCGAAGAAAATCACCTTACTATATATAGCTCAGCCGATTCAGAGCTGTAAAAATCCGAAATCTGCAATTGTGCTCCGATTGCGGTTCTTGATACCTTAAATGATAGGTCACGAGACCTGTAATTGCTATACCATACATTTCGAAGAAAGTTCGATTCGAAGAAAATCACCTTACTATAGCTCAGCCGATTCAGAGCTGTAAAAATCCGAAATCTGCAATTGTGCTCCGATTGCGGTTCTTGATACCTCAAATGATAGGTCACGAGACCTGTAATTGCTATACCATACATTTCGAAGAAAGTTCGATTCGAAGAAAATCACCTTACTATAGCTCAGCCGATTCAGAGCTGTAAAAATCCGAAATCTGCAATTGTGCTCCGATTGCGGTTCTTGATACCTTAAATGATAGGTCACGAGACCTGTAATTGCTATACCATACATTTCGAAAAAAGTTCGATTCGAAGAAAATCACCTTACTATAGCTCAGCCGATTCAGAGCTGTAAAAATCCGAAATCTGCAATTGTGCTCCGATTGCAGTTCTTGATACCTTAAATGATAGGTCACGAGACCTGTAATTGCTATACCATACATTTCGAAAAAAGTTCGATTCGAAGAAAATCACCTTACTATAGCTCAGCCGATTCAGAGCTGTAAAAATCCGAAATCTGCAATTGTGCTCCGATTGCGGTTCTTGATACCTCAAATGATAGGTCTCGGGACTTGTAATTGTTATGCCAAACGGCATTAAAATTGGTTGATTATTTCCATACATTTCACAGAAAAACCGATTCGAAGAAAATCACCTTACTATAGCTCAGCCGATTCAGAGCTGTAAAAATCCGAAATCTGCAATTGTGCTCCGATTGCGGTCCTTGATACCTTAAATGATAGGTCACGAGACCTGTAATTGCTATACCATACATTTCGAAAAAAGTTCGATTCGAAGAAAATCACCTTACTATAGCTCAGCCGATTCAGAGCTGTAAAAATCCGAAATCTGCAATTGTGCTCCGATTGCGGTTCTTGATACCTCAAATGATAGGTCTCGGGACTTGTAATTGTTATGCCAAACGGCATTAAAATTGGTTGATTATTTCCATACATTTCACAGAAAAACCGATTCGAAGAAAATCACCTTACTATAGCTCAGCCGATTCAGAGCTGTAAAAATCCGAAATCTGCAATTGTGCTCCGATTGCGGTTCTTGATACCTTAAATGATAGGTCACGAGACCTGTAATTGCTATACCATACATTTCGAAAAAAGTTCGATTCGAAGAAAATCACCTTACTATAGCTCAGCCGATTCAGAGCTGTAAAAATCCGAAATCTGCAATTGTGCTCCGATTGCGGTTCTTGATACCTTAAATGATAGGTCACGAGACCTGTAATTGCTATACCATACATTTCGAAAAAAGTTCGATTCGAAGAAAATCACCTTACTATAGCTCAGCCGATTCAGAGCTGTAAAAATCCGAAATCTGCAATTGTGCTCCGATTGCGGTTCTTGATACCTTAAATGATAGGTCACGAGACCTGTAATTGCTATACCATACATTTCGAAGAAAGTTCGATTCGAAGAAAATCACCTTACTATAGCTCAGCCGATTCAGAGCTGTAAAAATCCGAAATCTGCAATTGTGCTCCGATTGCGGTTCTTGATACCTTAAATGATAGGTCACGAGACCTGTAATTGCTATACCATACATTTCGAAAAAAGTTCGATTCGAAGAAAATCACCTTACTATAGCTCAGCCGATTCAGAGCTGTAAAAATCCGAAATCTGCAATTGTGCTCCGATTGCGGTTCTTGATACTTCAAATGATAGGTCTCGGGACTTGTAATTGTTATGCCAAACGGCATTAAAATTTATTGATTATTTCCATACATTTCACAGAAAAACCGATTCGAAGAAAATCACTTTACTATAGCTCAGCCGATTCAGAGCTGTAAAAATCCGAAATCTGCAATTGTGCTCCGATTGCGGTTCTTGATACCTTAAATGATAGGTCACGAGACCTGTAATTGCTATACCATACATTTCGAAGAAAGTTCGATTCGAAGAAAATCACCTTACTATAGCTCAGCCGATTCAGAGCTGTAAAAATCCGAAATCTGCAATTGTGCTCCGATTGCGGTTCTTGATACCTCAAATGATAGGTCTCGGGACTTGTAATTGTTATGCCAAACGGCATTAAAATTGGTTGATTATTTCCATACATTTCACAGAAAAACCGATTCGATGAAAATCACCTTACTATAGCTCAGCCGATTCAGAGCTGTAAAAATCCGAAATCTGCAATTGTGCTCCGATTGCGGTTCTTGATACCTTAAATGATAGGTCACGAGACCTGTAATTGCTATACCATACATTTCGAAAAAAGTTCGATTCGAAGAAAATCACCTTACTATAGCTCAGCCGATTCAGAGCTGTAAAAATCCGAAATCTGCAATTGTGCTCCGATTGCGGTTCTTGATACCTCAAATGATAGGTCTCGGGACTTGTAATTGTTATGCCAAACGGCATTAAAATTGGTTGATTATTTCCATACATTTCACAGAAAAACCGATTCGAAGAAAATCACCTTACTATAGCTCAGCCGATTCAGAGCTGTAAAAATCCGAAATCTGCAATTGTGCTCCGATTGCGGTTCTTGATACCTCAAATGATAGGTCTCGGGACTTGTAATTGTTATGCCAAACGGCATTAAAATTGGTTGATTATTTCCATACATTTCACAGAAAAACCGATTCGAAGAAAATCACCTTACTATAGCTCAGCCGATTCAGAGCTGTGAAAATCCGAAATCTGCAATTGTGCTCCGATTGCGGTTCTTGATACCTCAAATGATAGGTCTCGGGACTTGTAATTGTTATGCCAAACGGCATTAAAATTGGTTGATTATTTCCATACATTTCACAGAAAAACCGATTCGAAGAAAATCACCTTACTATAGCTCAGCCGATTCAGAGCTCTAAAAATCCGAAATCTGCAATTGTGCTCCGATTGCGGTTCTTGATACCTTAAATGATAGGTCACGAGACCTGTAATTGCTATACCATACATTTCGAAGAAAGTTCGATTCGAAGAAAATCACCTTACTATAGCTCAGCCGATTCAGAGCTGTAAAAATCCGAAATCTGCAATTGTGCTCCGATTGCGGTTCTTGATACCTCAAATGATAGGTCTCGGGACTTGTAATTGTTATGCCAAACGGCATTAAAATTGGTTGATTATTTCCATACATTTCACAGAAAAACCGATTCGAAGAAAATCACCTTACTATAGCTCAGCCGATTCAGAGCTGTAAAAATCCGAAATCTGCAATTGTGCTCCGATTGCGGTTCTTGATACCTTAAATGATAGGTCACGAGACCTGTAATTGCTATACCATACATTTCGAAAAAAGTTCGATTCGAAGAAAATCACCTTACTATAGCTCAGCCGATTCAGAGCTGTAAAAATCCGAAATCTGCAATTGTGCTCCGATTGCGGTTCTTGATACCTCAAATGATAGGTCTCGGAACTTGTAATTGTTATGCCAAACGGCATTAAAATTGGTTGATTATTTCCATACATTTCACAGAAAAACCGATTCGAAGAAAATCACCTTACTATAGCTCAGCCGATTAAGAGCTGTAAAAATCCGAAATCTGCAATTGTGCTCCGATTGCGGTTCTTGATACCTCAAATGATAGGTCTCGGGACTTGTAATTGTTATGCCAAACGGCATTAAAATTGGTTGATTATTTCCATACATTTCACAGAAAAACCGATTCGAAGAAAATCACCTTACTATAGCTCAGCCGATTCAGAGCTGTAAAAATCCGAAATCTGCAATTGTGCTCCGATTGCGGTTCTTGATACCTTAAATGATAGGTCACGAGACCTGTAATTGCTATACCATACATTTCGTAGAAAGTTCGATTCGAAGAAAATCACCTTACTATAGCTCAGCCGATTCAGAGCTGTAAAAATCCGAAATCTGCAATTGTGCTCCGATTGCGGTTCTTGATACCTTAAATGATAGGTCACGAGACCTGTAATTGCTATACCATACATTTCGAAGAAAGTTCGATTCGAAGAAAATCACCTTACTATAGCTCAGCCGATTCAGAGCTGTAAAAATCCGAAATCTGCAATTGTGCTCCGATTGCGGTTCTTGATACCTCAAATGATAGGTCTCGGGACTTGTAATTGTTATGCCAAACGGCATTAAAATTGGTTGATTATTTCCATACATTTCACAGAAAAACCGATTCGAAGAAAATCACCTTACTATAGCTCAGCCGATTCAGAGCTGTAAAAATCCGAAATCTGCAATTGTGCTCCGATTGCGGTTCTTGATACCTTAAATGATAGGTCACGAGACCTGTAATTGCTATACCATACATTTCGAAGAAAGTTCGATTCGAAGAAAATCACCTTACTATAGCTCAGCCGATTCAGAGCTGTAAAAATCCGAAATCTGCAATTGTGCTCCGATTGCGGTTCTTGATACCTCAAATGATAGGTCTCGGGACTTGTAATTGTTATGCCAAACGGCATTAAAATTGGTTGATTATTTCCATACATTTCACAGAAAAACCGATTCGAAGAAAATCACCTTACTATAGCTCAGCCGATTCAGAGCTGTGAAAATCCGAAATCTGCAATTGTGCTCCGATTGCGGTTCTTGATACCTCAAATGATAGGTCTCGGGACTTGTAATTGTTATGCCAAACGGCATTAAAATTGGTTGATTATTTCCATACATTTCACAGAAAAACCGATTCGAAGAAAATCACCTTACTATAGCTCAGCCGATTCAGAGCTCTAAAAATCCGAAATCTGCAATTGTGCTCCGATTGCGGTTCTTGATACCTTAAATGATAGGTCACGAGACCTGTAATTGCTATACCATACATTTCGAAGAAAGTTCGATTCGAAGAAAATCACCTTACTATAGCTCAGCCGATTCAGAGCTGTAAAAATCCGAAATCTGCAATTGTGCTCCGATTGCGGTTCTTGATACCTCAAATGATAGGTCTCGGGACTTGTAATTGTTATGCCAAACGGCATTAAAATTGGTTGATTATTTCCATACATTTCACAGAAAAACCGATTCGAAGAAAATCACCTTACTATAGCTCAGCCGATTCAGAGCTGTAAAAATCCGAAATCTGCAATTGTGCTCCGATTGCGGTTCTTGATACCTTAAATGATAGGTCACGAGACCTGTAATTGCTATACCATACATTTCGAAAAAAGTTCGATTCGAAGAAAATCACCTTACTATAGCTCAGCCGATTCAGAGCTGTAAAAATCCGAAATCTGCAATTGTGCTCCGATTGCGGTTCTTGATACCTCAAATGATAGGTCTCGGGACTTGTAATTGTTATGCCAAACGGCATTAAAATTGGTTGATTATTTCCATACATTTCACAGAAAAACCGATTCGAAGAAAATCACCTTACTATAGCTCAGCCGATTAAGAGCTGTAAAAATCCGAAATCTGCAATTGTGCTCCGATTGCGGTTCTTGATACCTCAAATGATAGGTCTCGGGACTTGTAATTGTTATGCCAAACGGCATTAAAATTGGTTGATTATTTCCATACATTTCACAGAAAAACCGATTCGAAGAAAATCACCTTACTATAGCTCAGCCGATTCAGAGCTGTGAAAATCCGAAATCTGCAATTGTGCTCCGATTGCGGTTCTTGATACCTTAAATGATAGGTCACGAGACCTGTAATTGCTATACCATACATTTCGAAAAAAGTTCGATTCGAAGAAAATCACCTTACTATAGCTCAGCCGATTCAGAGCTGTGAAAATCCGAAATCTGCAATTGTGCTCCGATTGCGGTTCTTGATACCTCAAATGATAGGTCTCGGGACTTGTAATTGTTATGCCAAACGGCATTAAAATTGGTTGATTATTTCCATACATTTCACAGAAAAACCGATTCGAAGAAAATCACCTTACTATAGCTCAGCCGATTCAGAGCTGTGAAAATCCGAAATCTGCAATTGTGCTCCGATTGCGGTTCTTGATACCTCAAATGATAGGTCTCGGGACTTGTAATTGTTATGCCAAACGGCATTAAAATTGGTTGATTATTTCCATACATTTCACAGAAAAACCGATTCGAAGAAAATCACCTTACTATAGCTCAGCCGATTCAGAGCTGTAAAAATCCGAAATCTGCAATTGTGCTCCGATTGCGGTTCTTGATACCTTAAATGATAGGTCACGAGACCTGTAATTGCTATACCATACATTTCGAAGAAAGTTCGATTCGAAGAAAATCACCTTACTATAGCTCAGCCGATTCAGAGCTGTAAAAATCCGAAATCTGCAATTGTGCTCCGATTGCGGTTCTTGATACCTCAAATGATAGGTCTCGGGACTTGTAATTGTTATGCCAAACGGCATTAAAATTGGTTGATTATTTCCATACATTTCACAGAAAAACCGATTCGAAGAAAATCACCTTACTATAGCTCAGCCGATTCAGAGCTGTAAAAATCCGAAATCTGCAATTGTGCTCCGATTGCGGTTCTTGATACCTCAAATGATAGGTCTCGGGACTTGTAATTGTTATGCCAAACGGCATTAAAATTGGTTGATTATTTCCATACATTTCACAGAAAAACCGATTCGAAGAAAATCACCTTACTATAGCTCAGCCGATTCAGAGCTGTAAAAATCCGAAATCTGCAATTGTGCTCCGATTGCGGTTCTTGATACCTTAAATGATAGGTCACGAGACCTGTAATTGCTATACCATACATTTCGAAAAAAGTTCGATTCGAAGAAAATCACCTTACTATAGCTCAGCCGATTCAGAGCTGTAAAAATCCGAAATCTGCAATTGTGCTCCGATTGCGGTTCTTGATACCTCAAATGATAGGTCTCGGGACTTGTAATTGTTATGCCAAACGGCATTAAAATTGGTTGATAATTTCCATACATTTCACAGAAAAACCGATTCGAAGAAAATCACCTTACTATAGCTCAGCCGATTCAGAGCTGTAAAAATCCGAAATCTGCAATTGTGCTCCGATTGCGGTTCTTGATACCTCAAATGATAGGTCTCGGGACTTGTAATTGTTATGCCAAACGGCATTAAAATTGGTTGATTATTTCCATACATTTCACAGAAAAACCGATTCGAAGAAAATCACCTTACTATAGCTCAGCCGATTCAGAGCTGTAAAAATCCGAAATCTGCAATTGTGCTCCGATTGCGGTTCTTGATACCTCAAATGATAGGTCTCGGGACTTGTAATTGTTATGCCAAACGGCATTAAAATTGGTTGATTATTTCCATACATTTCACAGAAAAACCGATTCGAAGAAAATCACCTTACTATAGCTCAGCCGATTCAGAGCTGTGAAAATCCGAAATCTGCAATTGTGCTCCGATTGCGGTTCTTGATACCTTAAATGATAGGTTACGAGACCTGTAATTGCTATACCATACATTTCGAAAAAAGTTCGATTCGAAGAAAATCACCTTACTATAGCTCAGCCGATTCAGAGCTGTGAAAATCCGAAATCTGCAATTGTGCTCCGATTGCGGTTCTTGATACCTCAAATGATAGGTCTCGGGACTTGTAATTGTTATGCCAAACGGCATTAAAATTGGTTGATTATTTCCATACATTTCACAGAAAAACCGATTCGAAGAAAATCACCTTACTATAGCTCAGCCGATTCAGAGCTGTGAAAATCCGAAATCTGCAATTGTGCTCCGATTGCGGTTCTTGATACCTCAAATGATAGGTCTCGGGACTTGTAATTGTTATGCCAAACGGCATTAAAATTGGTTGATTATTTCCATACATTTCACAGAAAACCCGATTCGAAGAAAATCACCTTACTGTAGCTCAGCCGATTCAGAGCTGTAAAAATCCGAAATCTGCAATTGTGCTCCGATTGCGGTTCTTGATACCTCAAATGATAGGTCTCGGGACTTGTAATTGTTATGCCAAACGGCATTAAAATTGGTTGATTATTTCCATACATTTCACAGAAAAACCGATTCGAAGAAAATCACCTTACTATAGCTCAGCCGATTCAGAGCTGTAAAAATCCGAAATCTGCAATTGTGCTTCGATTGCGGTTCTTGATACCTCAAATGATAGGTCTCGGGACTTGTAATTGTTATGCCAAACGGCATTAAAATTGGTTGATTATTTCCATACATTTCACAGAAAAACCGATTCGAAGAAAATCTCCTTACTATAGCTCAGCCGATTCAGAGCTGTGAAAATCCGAAATCTGCAATTGTGCTCCGATTGCGGTTCTTGATACCTTAAATGATAGGTCACGAGACCTGTAATTGCTATACCATACATTTCGAAAAAAGTTCGATTCGAAGAAAATCACCTTACTATAGCTCAGCCGATTCAGAGCTGTAAAAATCCGAAATCTGCAATTGTGCTCCGATTGCGGTTCTTGATACCTTAAATGATAGGTCACGAGACCTGTAATTGCTATACCATACATTTCGAAAAAAGTTCGATTCGAAGAAAATCACCTTACTATAGCTCAGCCGATTCAGAGCTGTAAAAATCCGAAATCTGTAATTGTGCTCCGATTGCGGTTCTTGATACCTCAAATGATAGGTCTCGGGACTTGTAATTGTTATGCCAAACGGCATTAAAATTGGTTGATTATTTCCATACATTTCACAGAAAAACCGATTCGAAGAAAATCACCTTACTATAGCTCAGCCGATTCAGAGCTGTGAAAATCCGAAATCTGCAATTGTGCTCCGATTGCGGTTCTTGATACCTTAAATGATAGGTCACGAGACCTGTAATTGCTATACCATACATTTCGAAAAAAGTTCGATTCGAAGAAAATCACCTTACTATAGCTCAGCCGATTCAGAGCTGTAAAAATCCGAAATCTGCAATTGTGCTCCGATTGCGGTTCTTGATACCTTAAATGATAGGTCACGAGACCTGTAATTGCTATACCATACATTTCGAAAAAAGTTCGATTCGAAGAAAATCACCTTACTATAGCTCAGCCGATTCAGAGCTGTAAAAATCCGAAATCTGCAATTGTGCTCCGATTGTGGTTCTTGATACCTCAAATGATAGGTCTCGGGACTTGTAATTGTTATGCCAAACGGCATTAAAATTGGTTGATTATTTCCATACATTTCACAGAAAAACCGATTCGAAGAAAATCACCTTACTATAGCTCAGCCGATTCAGAGCTGTAAAAATCCGAAATCTGCAATTGTGCTCCGATTGCGGTTCTTGATACCTTAAATGATAGGTCACGAGACCTGTAATTGCTATACCATACATTTCGAAAAAAGTTCGATTCGAAGAAAATCACCTTACTATAGCTCAGCCGATTCAGAGCTGTAAAAATCCGAAATCTGCAATTGTGCTCCGATTGCGGTTCTTGATACCTCAAATGATAGGTCTCGGGACTTGTAATTGTTATGCCAAACGGCATTAAAATTGGTTGATTATTTCCATACATTTCACAGAAAAACCGATTCGAAGAAAATCACCTTACTATAGCTCAGCCGATTCAGAGCTGTAAAAATCCGAAATCTGCAATTGTGTTCCGATTGCGGTTCTTGATACCTCAAATGATAGGTCTCGGGACTTGTAATTGTTATGCCAAACGGCATTAAAATTGGTTGATTATTTCCATACATTTCACAGAAAAACCGATTCGAAGAAAATCACCTTACTATAGCTCAGCCGATTCAGAGCTGTGAAAATCCGAAATCTGCAATTGTGCTCCGATTGCGGTTCTTGATACCTTAAATGATAGGTCTCGAGACCTGTAATTGCTATACCATACATTTCGAAAAAAGTTCGATTCGAAGAAAATCACCTTACTATAGCTCAGCCGATTCAGAGCTGTAAAAATCCGAAATCTGCAATTGTGCTCCGATTGCGGTTCTTGATACCTCAAATGATAGGTCTCGGGACTTGTAATTGTTATGCCAAACGGCATTAAAATTGGTTGATTATTTTCATACATTTCACAGAAAAACCGATTCGAAGAAAATCACCTTACTATAGCTCAGCCGATTCAGAGCTGTAAAAATCCGAAATCTGCAATTGTGCTCCGATTGCGGTTCTTGATACCTCAAATGATAGGTCACGAGACCTGTAATTGCTATACCATACATTTCGAAGAAAGTTCGATTCGAAGAAAATCACCTTACTATAGCTCAGCCGATTCAGAGCTGTAAAAATCCGAAATCTGCAATTGTGCTTCGATTGCGGTTCTTGATACCTTAAATGATAGGTCACGAGACCTGTAATTGCTATACCATACATTTCGAAGAAAGTTCGATTCGAAGAAAATCACCTTACTATAGCTCAGCCGATTCAGAGCTGTAAAAATCCGAAATCTGCAATTGTGCTCCGATTGCGGTTCTTGATACCTCAAATGATAGGTCTCGGGACTTGTAATTGTTATGCCAAACGGCATTAAAATTGGTTGATTATTTCCATACATTTCACAGAAAAACCGATTCGAAGAAAATCTCCTTACTATAGCTCAGCCGATTCAGAGCTGTGAAAATCCGAAATCTGCAATTGTGCTCCGATTCCGGTTCTTGATACCTTAAATGATAGGTCACGAGACCTGTAATTGCTATACCATACATTTCGAAAAAAGTTCGATTCGAAGAAAATCACCTTACTATAGCTCAGCCGATTCAGAGCTGTAAAAATCCGAAATCTGCAATTGTGCTCCGATTGCGGTTCTTGATACCTTAAATGATAGGTCACGAGACCTGTAATTGCTATACCATACATTTCGAAAAAAGTTCGATTCGAAGAAAATAACCTTACTATAGCTCAGCCGATTCAGAGCTGTAAAAATCCGAAATCTGCAATTGTGCTCCGATTGCGGTTCTTGATACCTCAAATGATAGGTCTCGGGACTTGTAATTGTTATGCCAAACGGCATTAAAATTGGTTGATTATTTCCATACATTTCACAGAAAAACCGATTCGAAGAAAATCACCTTACTATAGCTCAGCCGATTCAGAGCTGTGAAAATCCGAAATCTGCAATTGTGCTCCGATTGCGGTTCTTGATACCTTAAATGATAGGTCACGAGACCTGTAATTGCTATACCATACATTTCGAAAAAAGTTCGATTCGAAGAAAATCACCTTACTATAGCTCAGCCGATTCAGAGCTGTAAAAATCCGAAATCTGCAATTGTGCTCCGATTGCGGTTCTTGATACCTTAAATGATAGGTCACGAGACCTGTAATTGCTATACCATACATTTCGAAAAAAGTTCGATTCGAAGAAAATCACCTTACTATAGCTCAGCCGATTCAGAGCTGTAAAAATCCGAAATCTGCAATTGTGCTCCGATTGCGGTTCTTGATACCTTAAATGATAGGTCACGAGACCTGTAATTGCTATACCATACATTTCGAAAAAAGTTCGATTCGAAGAAAATCACCTTACTATAGCTCAGCCGATTCAGAGCTGTAAAAATCCGAAATCTGCAATTGTGCTCCGATTGCGGTTCTTGATACCTTAAATGATAGGTCACGAGACCTGTAATTGCTATACCATACATTTCGAAAAAAGTTCGATTCGAAGAAAATCACCTTACTATAGCTCAGCCGATTCAGAGCTGTAAAAATCCGAAATCTGCAATTGTGCTCCGATTGCGGTTCTTGATACCTCAAATGATAGGTCTCGGGACTTGTAATTGTTATGCCAAACGGCATTAAAATTGGTTGATTATTTCCATACATTTCACAGAAAAACCGATTCGAAGAAAATCACCTTACTATAGCTCAGCCGATTCAGAGCTGTGAAAATCCGAAATCTGCAATTGTGCTCCGATTGCGGTTCTTGATACCTCAAATGATAGGTCTCGGGACTTGTAATTGTTATTTAAAACGGCATTAAAATTGGTTGATTATTTCCATACATTTCACAGAAAAACCGATTCGAAGAAAATCACCTTACTATAGCTCAGTCGATTCAGAGCTGTAAAAATCCGAAATCTGCAATTGTGCTCCGATTGCGGTTTTAGATACCTTAAATGATAGGTCACGAGACCTGTAATTGCTATACCATACATTTCGAAGAAAGTTCGATTCGAAGAAAATCACCTTACTATAGCTCAGCCGATTCAGAGCTGTAAAAATCCGAAATCTGCAATTGTGCTTCGATTGCGGTTCTTGATACCTCAAATGATAGGTCTCGGGACTTGTAATTGTTATGCCAAACGGCATTAAAATTGGTTGATTATTTCCATACATTTCACAGAAAAACCGATTCGAAGAAAATCACCTTACTATAGCTCAGCCGATTCAGAGCTGTAAAAATCCGAAATCTGCAATTGTGCTCCGATTGCGGTTTTAGATACCTTAAATGATAGGTCACGAGACCTGTAATTGCTATACCATACATTTCGAAGAAAGTTCGATTCGAAGAAAATCACCTTACTATAGCTCAGCCGATTCAGAGCTGTAAAAATCCGAAATCTGCAATTGTGCTCCGATTGCGGTTCTTGATACCTCAAATGATAGGTCTCGGGACTTGTAATTGTTATGCCAAACGGCATTAAAATTGGTTGATTATTTCCATACATTTCACAGAAAAACCGATTCGAAGAAAATCACCTTACTATAGCTCAGCCGATTCAGAGCTGTAAAAATCCGAAATCTGCAATTGTGCTCCGATTGCGGTTTTAGATACCTTAAATGATAGGTCACGAGACCTGTAATTGCTATACCATACATTTCGAAGAAAGTTCGATTCGAAGAAAATCACCTTACTATAGCTCAGCCGATTCAGAGCTGTAAAAATCCGAAATCTGCAATTGTGCTTCGATTGCGGTTCTTGATACCTCAAATGATAGGTCACGAGACCTGTAATTGCTATACCATACATTTCGAAGAAAGTTCGATTCGAATAAAATCACCTTACTATAGCTCAGCCGATTCAGAGCTGTAAAAATCCGAAATCTGCAATTGTGCTCCGATTGCGGTTCTTGATACCTCAAATGATAGGTCTCGGGACTTGTAATTGTTATGCCAAACGGCATTAAAATTGGTTGATTATTTCCATACATTTCACAGAAAAACCGATTCGAAGAAAATCACCTTACTATAGCTCAGCCGATTCAGAGCTGTGAAAATCCGAAATCTGCAATTGTGCTCCGATTGCGGTTCTTGATACCTTAAATGATAGGTCACGAGACCTGTAATTGCTATACCATACATTTCGAAGAAAGTTCGATTCGAAGAAAATCACCTTACTATAGCTCAGCCGATTCAGAGCTGTAAAAATCCGAAATCTGCAATTGTGCTTCGATTGCGGTTCTTGATACCTTAAATGATAGGTCACGAGACCTGTAATTGCTATACCATACATTTCGAAGAAAGTTCGTTCGAAGAAAATCACCTTACTATAGCTCAGCCGATTCAGAGCTGTAAAAATCCGAAATCTGCAATTGTGCTCCGATTGCGGTTCTTGATACCTCAAATGATAGGTCTCGGGACTTGTAATTGTTATGCCAAACGGCATTAAAATTGGTTGATTATTTCCATACATTTCACAGAAAAACCGATTCGAAGAAAATCACCTTACTATAGCTCAGCCGATTCAGAGCTGTGAAAATCCGAAATCTGCAATTGTGCTCCGATTGCGGTTCTTGATACCTTAAATGATAGGTCACGAGACCTGTAATTGCTATACCATACATTTCGAAGAAAGTTCGTTCGAAGAAAATCACCTTACTATAGCTCAGCCGATTCAGAGCTGTAAAAATCCGAAATCTGCAATTGTGCTCCGATTGCGGTTCTTGATACCTCAAATGATAGGTCTCGGGACTTGTAATTGTTATGCCAAACGGCATTAAAATTGGTTGATTATTTCCATACATTTCACAGAAAAACCGATTCGAAGAAAATCACCTTACTATAGCTCAGCCGATTCAGAGCTGTAAAAATCCGAAATCTGCAATTGTGCTCCGATTGCGGTTCTTGATACCTTAAATGATAGGTCACGAGACCTGTAATTGCTATACCATACATTTCGAAGAAAGTTCGATTCGAAGAAAATCACCTTACTATAGCTCAGCCGATTCAGAGCTGTAAAAATCCGAAATCTGCAATTGTGCTTCGATTGCGGTTCTTGATACCTCAAATGATAGGTCACGAGACCTGTAATTGCTATACCATACATTTCGAAGAAAGTTCGATTCGAAGAAAATCACCTTACTATAGCTCAGCCGATTCAGAGCTGTAAAAATCCGAAATCTGCAATTGTGCTCCGATTGCGGTTCTTGATACCTCAAATGATAGGTCTCGGGACTTGTAATTGTTATGCCAAACCGCATTAAAATTGGTTGATTATTTCCATACATTTCACAGAAAAACCGATTCGAAGAAAATCACCTTACTATAGCTCAGCCGATTCAGAGCTGTGAAAATCCGAAATCTGCAATTGTGCTCCGATTGCGGTTTTAGATACCTTAAATGATAGGTCACGAGACCTGTAATTGCTATACCATACATTTCGAAGAAAGTTCGATTCGAAGAAAATCACCTTACTATAGCTCAGCCGATTCAGAGCTGTAAAAATCCGAAATCTGCAATTGTGCTCCGATTGCGGTTCTTGATACCTCAAATGATAGGTCTCGGGACTTGTAATTGTTATGCCAAACGGCATTAAAATTGGTTGATTATTTCCATACATTTCACAGAAAAACCGATTCGAAGAAAATCACCTTACTATAGCTCAGCCGATTCAGAGCTGTAAAAATCCGAAATCTGCAATTGTGCTCCGATTGCGGTTCTTGATACCTTAAATGATAGGTCACGAGACCTGTAATTGCTATACCATACATTTCGAAGAAAGTTCGATTCGAAGAAAATCACCTTACTATAGCTCAGCCGATTCAGAGCTGTAAAAATCCGAAATCTGCAATTGTGCTTCGATTGCGGTTCTTGATACCTCAAATGATAGGTCACGAGACCTGTAATTGCTATACCATACATTTCGTAAAAAGTTCGATTCGAAGAAAATCACCTTACTATAGCTCAGCCGATTCAGAGCTGTAAAAATCCGAAATCTGCAATTGTGCTCCGATTGCGGTTCTTGATACCTCAAATGAAAGGTCTCGGGACTTGTAATTGTTATGCCAAACGGCATTAAAATTGGTTGATTATTTCCATACATTTCACAGAAAAACCGATTCGAAGAAAATCACCTTACTATAGCTCAGCCGATTCAGAGCTGTAAAAATCCGAAATCTGCAATTGTGCTCCGATTGCGGTTCTTGATACCTTAAATGATAGGTCACGAGACCTGTAATTGCTATACCATACATTTCGAAGAAAGTTCGATTCGAAGAAAATCACCTTACTATAGCTCAGCCGATTCAGAGCTGTAAAAATCCGAAATCTGCAATTGTGCTCCGATTGCGGTTCTTGATACCTCAAATGATAGGTCTCGGGACTTGTAATTGTTATGCCAAACGGCATTAAAATTGGTTGATTATTTCCATACATTTCACAGAAAAACCGATTCGAAGAAAATCACCTTACTATAGCTCAGCCGATTCAGAGCTGTAAAAATCCGAAATCTGCAATTGTGCTCCGATTGCGGTTCTTGATACCTTAAATGATAGGTCACGAGACCTGTAATTGCTATACCATACATTTCGAAGAAAGTTCGTTCGAAGAAAATCACCTTACTATAGCTCAGCCGATTCAGAGCTGTAAAAATCCGAAATCTGCAATTGTGCTCCGATTGCGGTTCTTGATACCTCAAATGATAGGTCTCGGGACTTGTAATTGTTATGCCAAACGGCATTAAAATTGGTTGATTATTTCCATACATTTCACAGAAAAACCGATTCGAAGAAAATCACCTTACTATAGCTCAGCCGATTCAGAGCTGTAAAAATCCGAAATCTGCAATTGTGCTCCGATTGCGGTTCTTGATACCTTAAATGATAGGTCACGAGACCTGTAATTGCTATACCATACATTTCGAAGAAAGTTCGATTCGAAGAAAATCACCTTACTATAGCTCAGCCGATTCAGAGCTGTAAAAATCCGAAATCTGCAATTGTGCTCCGATTGCGGTTCTTGATACCTCAAATGATAGGTCTCGGGACTTGTAATTGTTATGCCAAACGGCATTAAAATTGGTTGATTATTTCCATACATTTCACAGAAAAACCGATTCGAAGAAAATCACCTTACTATAGCTCAGCCGATTCAGAGCTGTGAAAATCCGAAATCTGCAATTGTGCTCCGATTGCGGTTCTTGATACCTTAAATGATAGGTCACGAGACCTGTAATTGCTATACCATACATTTCGAAGAAAGTTCGATTCGAAGAAAATCACCTTACTATAGCTCAGCCGATTCAGAGCTGTAAAAATCCGAAATCTGCAATTGTGCTCCGATTGCGGTTCTTGATACCTCAAATGATAGGTCTCGGGACTTGTAATTGTTATGCCAAACGGCATTAAAATTGGTTGATTATTTCCATACATTTCACAGAAAAACCGATTCGAAGAAAATCACCTTACTATAGCTCAGCCGATTCAGAGCTGTGAAAATCCGAAATCTGCAATTGTGCTCCGATTGCGGTTCTTGATACCTTAAATGATAGGTCACGAGACCTGTAATTGCTATACCATACATTTCGAAGAAAGTTCGATTCGAAGAAAATCACCTTACTATAGCTCAGCCGATTCAGAGCTGTAAAAATCCGAAATCTGCAATTGTGCTCCGATTGCGGTTCTTGATACCTCAAATGATAGGTCTCGGGACTTGTAATTGTTATGCCAAACGGCATTAAAATTGGTTAATTATTTCCATACATTTCACAGAAAAACCGATTCGAAGAAAATCACCTTACTATAGCTCAGCCGATTCAGAGCTGTGAAAATCCGAAATCTGCAATTGTGCTCCGATTGCGGTTCTTGATACCTTAAATGATAGGTCACGAGACCTGTAATTGCTATACCATACATTTCGAAGAAAGTTCGATTCGAAGAAAATCACCTTACTATAGCTCAGCCGATTCAGAGCTGTAAAAATCCGAAATCTGCAATTGTGCTCCGATTGCGGTTCTTGATACCTCAAATGATAGGTCACGAGACCTGTAATTGCTATACCATACATTTCGAAGAAAGTTCGATTCGAAGAAAATCACCTTACTATAGCTCAGCCGATTCAGAGCTGTAAAAATCCGAAATCTGCAATTGTGCTCCGATTGCGGTTCTTGATACCTCAAATGATAGGTATCGGGACTTGTAATTGTTATGCCAAACGGCATTAAAATTGGTTGATTATTTCCATACATTTCACAGAAAAACCGATTCGAAGAATATCACCTTACTATAGCTCAGCCGATTCAGAGCTGTAATAATCCGAAATCTGCAATTGTGCTCCGATTGCGGTTCTTGATACCTTAAATGATAGGTCACGAGACCTGTAATTGCTATACCATACATTTCGAAGAAAGTTCGATTCGAAGAAAATCACCTTACTATAGCTCAGCCGATTCAGAGCTGTAAAAATCCGAAATCTGCAATTGTGCTCCGATTGCGGTTCTTGATACCTTAAATGATAGGTCACGAGACCTGTAATTGCTATACCATACATTTCGAAGAAAGTTCGATTCGAAGAAAATCACCTTACTATAGCTCAGCCGATTCAGAGCTGTAAAAATCCGAAATCTGCAATTGTGCTCCGATTGCGGTTCTTGATACCTTAAATGATAGGTCACGAGACCTGTAATTGCTATACCATACATTTCGAAGAAAGTTCGATTCGAAGAAAATCACCTTACTATAGCTCAGCCGATTCAGAGCTGTAAAAATCCGAAATCTGCAATTGTGCTCCGATTGCGGTTCTTGATACCTTAAATGATAGGTCACGAGACCTGTAATTGCTATACCATACATTTCGAAGAAAGTTCGATTCGAAGAAAATCACCTTACTATAGCTCAGCCGATTCAGAGCTGTAAAAATCCGAAATCTGCAATTGTGCTCCGATTGCGGTTCTTGATACCTTAAATGATAGGTCACGAGACCTGTAATTGCTATACCATACATTTCGAAGAAAGTTCGATTCGAAGAAAATCACCTTACTATAGCTCAGCCGATTCAGAGCTGTAAAAATCCGAAATCTGCAATTGTGCTCCGATTGCGGTTCTTGATACCTTAAATGATAGGTCACGAGACCTGTAATTGCTATACCATACATTTCGAAGAAAGTTCGATTCGAAGAAAATCACCTTACTATAGCTCAGCCGATTCAGAGCTGTAAAAATCCGAAATCTGCAATTGTGCTCCGATTGCGGTTCTTGATACCTCAAATGATAGGTCTCGGGACTTGTAATTGTTATGCCAAACCGCATTAAAATTGGTTGATTATTTCCATACATTTCACAGAAAAACCGATTCGAAGAAAATCACCTTACTATAGCTCAGCCGATTCAGAGCTGTAAAAATCCAAAATCTGCAATTGTGCTCCGATTGCGGTTCTTGATACCTTAAATGATAGGTCACGAGACCTGTAATTGCTATACCATACATTTCGAAGAAAGTTCGATTCGAAGAAAATCACCTTACTATAGCTCAGCCGATTCAGAGCTGTAAAAATCCGAAATCTGCAATTGTGCTCCGATTGCGGTTCTTGATACCTTAAATGATAGGTCACGAGACCTGTAATTGCTATACCATACATTTCGAAGAAAGTTCGATTCGAAGAAAATCACCTTACTATAGCTCAGCCGATTCAGAGCTGTAAAAATCCGAAATCTGCAATTGTGCTCCGATTGCGGTTCTTGATACCTTAAATGATAGGTCACGAGACCTGTAATTGCTATACCATACATTTCGAAGAAAGTTCGATTCGAAGAAAATCACCTTACTATAGCTCAGCCGATTCAGAGCTGTAAAAATCCGAAATCTGCAATTGTGCTCCGATTGCGGTTCTTGATACCTTAAATGATAGGTCACGAGACCTGTAATTGCTATACCATACATTTCGAAGAAAGTTCGATTCGAAGAAAATCACCTTACTATAGCTCAGCCGATTCAGAGCTGTAAAAATCCGAAATCTGCAATTGTGCTCCGATTGCGGTTCTTGATACCTTAAATGATAGGTCACGAGACCTGTAATTGCTATACCATACATTTCGAAGAAAGTTCGATTCGAAGAAAATCACCTTACTATAGCTCAGCCGATTCAGAGCTGTAAAAATCCGAAATCTGCAATTGTGCTCCGATTGCGGTTCTTGATACCTCAAATGATAGGTCTCGGGACTTGTAATTGTTATGCCAAACCGCATTAAAATTGGTTGATTATTTCCATACATTTCACAGAAAAACCGATTCGAAGAAAATCACCTTACTATAGCTCAGCCGATTCAGAGCTGTAAAAATCCAAAATCTGCAATTGTGCTCCGATTGCGGTTCTTGATACCTTAAATGATAGGTCACGAGACCTGTAATTGCTATACCATACATTTCGAAGAAAGTTCGATTCGAAGAAAATCACCTTACTATAGCTCAGCCGATTCAGAGCTGTAAAAATCCGAAATCTGCAATTGTGCTCCGATTGCGGTTCTTGATACCTTAAATGATAGGTCACGAGACCTGTAATTGCTATACCATACATTTCGAAGAAAGTTCGATTCGAAGAAAATCACCTTACTATAGCTCAGCCGATTCAGAGCTGTAAAAATCCGAAATCTGCAATTGTGCTCCGATTGCGGTTCTTGATACCTTAAATGATAGGTCACGAGACCTGTAATTGCTATACCATACATTTCGAAGAAAGTTCGATTCGAAGAAAATCACCTTACTATAGCTCAGCCGATTCAGAGCTGTAAAAATCCGAAATCTGCAATTGTGCTCCGATTGCGGTTCTTGATACCTTAAATGATAGGTCACGAGACCTGTAATTGCTATACCATACATTTCGAAGAAAGTTCGATTCGAAGAAAATCACCTTACTATAGCTCAGCCGATTCAGAGCTGTAAAAATCCGAAATCTGCAATTGTGCTCCGATTGCGGTTCTTGATACCTCAAATGATAGGTCTCGGGACTTGTAATTGTTATGCCAAACCGCATTAAAATTGGTTGATTATTTCCATACATTTCACAGAAAAACCGATTCGAAGAAAATCACCTTACTATAGCTCAGCCGATTCAGAGCTGTAAAAATCCAAAATTTGCAATTGTGCTCCGATTGCGGTTCTTGATACCTTAAATGATAGGTCACGAGACCTGTAATTGCTATACCATACATTTCGAAGAAAGTTCGATTCGAAGAAAATCACCTTACTATAGCTCAGCCGATTCAGAGCTGTAAAAATCCGAAATCTGCAATTGTGCTCCGATTGCGGTTCTTGATACCTTAAATGATAGGTCACGAGACCTGTAATTGCTATACCATACATTTCGAAGAAAGTTCGATTCGAAGAAAATCACCTTACTATAGCTCAGCCGATTCAGAGCTGTAAAAATCCGAAATATGCAATTGTGCTCCGATTGCGGTTCTTGATACCTCAAATGATAGGTCTCGGGACTTGTAATTGTTATGCCAAACCGCATTAAAATTGGTTGATTATTTCCATACATTTCACAGAAAAACCGATTCGAAGAAAATCACCTTACTATAGCTCAGCCGATTCAGAGCTGTAAAAATCCGAAATCTGCAATTGTGCTCCGATTGCGGTTCTTGATACCTTAAATGATAGGTCACACGACCTGTAATTGCTATACCATACATTTCGAAGAAAGTTCGATTCGAAGAAAATCACCTTACTATAGCTCAGCCGATTCAGAGCTGTAAAAATCCGAAATCTGCATTTGTGCTCCGATTGCGGTTCTTGATACCTCAAATGATAGGTCACGAGACCTGTAATTGCTATACCATACATTTCGAAGAAAGTTCGATTCGAAGAAAATCACCTTACTATAGCTCAGCCGATTCAGAGCTGTGAAAATCCGAAATCTGCAATTGTGCTCCGATTGCGGTTCTTGATACCTCAAATGATAGGTCTCGGGACTTGTAATTGTTATGCCAAACCGCATTGAAATTGGTTGATTATTTCCATACATTTCACAGAAAAACTGATTCGAAGAAAATCACCTTACTATAGCTCAGCCGATTCAGAGCTGTAAAAATCCGAAATCTGCAATTGTGCTCCGATTGCGGTTCTTGATACCTTAAATGATAGGTCACGAGACCTGTAATTGCTATACCATACATTTCGAAGAAAGTTCGATTCGAAGAAAATCACCTTACTATAGCTCAGCCGATTCAGAGCTGTGAAAATCCGAAATCTGCAATTGTGCTCCGATTGCGGTTCTTGATACCTCAAATGATAGGTCTCGGGACTTGTAATTGTTATGCCAAACCGCATTAAAATTGGTTGATTATTTCCATACATTTCACAGAAAAACCGATTCGAAGAAAATCACCTTACTATAGCTCAGCCGATTCAGAGCTGTGAAAATCCGAAATCTGCAATTGTGCTCCGATTGCGGTTCTTGATACCTCAAATGATAGGTCTCGGGACTTGTAAATGTTATGCCAAACCGCATTAAAATTGGTTGATTATTTCCATACATTTCACAGAAAAACCGATTCGAAGAAAATCACCTTACTATAGCTCAGCCGATTCAGAGCTGTAAAAATCCAAAATTTGCAATTGTGCTCCGATTGCGGTTCTTGATACCTTAAATGATAGGTCACGAGACCTGTAATTGCTATACCATACATTTCGAAGAAAGTTCGATTCGAAGAAAATCACCTTACTATAGCTCAGCCGATTCAGAGCTGTAAAAATCCGAAATCTGCAATTGTGCTCCGATTGCGGTTCTTGATACCTCAAATGATAGGTCTCGGGACTTGTAATTGTTATGCCAAACCGCATTAAAATTGGTTGATTATTTCCATACATTTCACAGAAAAACCGATTCGAAGAAAATCACCTTACTATAGCTCAGCCGATTCAGAGCTGTAAAAATCCAAAATTTGCAATTGTGCTCCGATTGCGGTTCTTGATACCTTAAATGATAGGTCACGAGACCTGTAATTGCTATACCATACATTTCGAAGAAAGTTCGATTCGAAGAAAATCACCTTACTATAGCTCAGCCGATTCAGAGCTGTAAAAATCCGAAATCTGCAATTGTGCTCCGATTGCGGTTCTTGATACCTTAAATGATAGGTCACGAGACCTGTAATTGCTATACCATACATTTCGAAGAAAGTTCGATTCGAAGAAAATCACCTTACTATAGCTCAGCCGATTCAGAGCTGTAAAAATCCGAAATATGCAATTGTGCTCCGATTGCGGTTCTTGATACCTCAAATGATAGGTCTCGGGACTTGTAATTGTTATGCCAAACCGCATTAAAATTGGTTGATTATTTCCATACATTTCACAGAAAAACCGATTCGAAGAAAATCACCTTACTATAGCTCAGCCGATTCAGAGCTGTAAAAATCCGAAATCTGCAATTGTGCTCCGATTGCGGTTCTTGATACCTTAAATGATAGGTCACACGACCTGTAATTGCTATACCATACATTTCGAAGAAAGTTCGATTCGAAGAAAATCACCTTACTATAGCTCAGCCGATTCAGAGCTGTAAAAATCCGAAATCTGCAATTGTGCTCCGATTGCGGTTCTTGATACCTTAAATGATAGGTCACGAGACCTGTAATTGCTATACCATACATTTCGAAGAAAGTTCGATTCGAAGAAAATCACCTTACTATAGCTCAGCCGATTCAGAGCTGTAAAAATCCGAAATATGCAATTGTGCTCCGATTGCGGTTCTTGATACCTCAAATGATAGGTCTCGGGACTTGTAATTGTTATGCCAAACCGCATTAAAATTGGTTGATTATTTCCATACATTTCACAGAAAAACCGATTCGAAGAAAATCACCTTACTATAGCTCAGCCGATTCAGAGCTGTAAAAATCCGAAATCTGCAATTGTGCTCCGATTGCGGTTCTTGATACCTTAAATGATAGGTCACACGACCTGTAATTGCTATACCATACATTTCGAAGAAAGTTCGATTCGAAGAAAATCACCTTACTATAGCTCAGCCGATTCAGAGCTGTGAAAATCCGAAATCTGCAATTGTGCTCCGATTGCGGTTCTTGATACCTCAAATGATAGGTCTCGGGACTTGTAATTGTTATGCCAAACCGCATTAAAATTGGTTGATTATTTCCATACATTTCACAGAAAAACCGATTCGAAGAAAATCACCTTACTATAGCTCAGCCGATTCAGAGCTGTGAAAATCCGAAATCTGCAATTGTGCTCCGATTGCGGTTCTTGATACCTCAAATGATAGGTCTCGGGACTTGTAAATGTTATGCCAAACCGCATTAAAATTGGTTGATTATTTCCATACATTTCACAGAAAAACCGATTCGAAGAAAATCACCTTACTATAGCTCAGCCGATTCAGAGCTGTAAAAATCCAAAATTTGCAATTGTGCTCCGATTGCGGTTCTTGATACCTTAAATGATAGGTCACGAGACCTGTAATTGCTATACCATACATTTCGAAGAAAGTTCGATTCGAAGAAAATCACCTTACTATAGCTCAGCCGATTCAGAGCTGTAAAAATCCGAAATCTGCAATTGTGCTCCGATTGCGGTTCTTGATACCTCAAATGATAGGTCTCGGGACTTGTAATTGTTATGCCAAACCGCATTAAAATTGGTTGATTATTTCCATACATTTCACAGAAAAACCGATTCGAAGAAAATCACCTTACTATAGCTCAGCCGATTCAGAGCTGTAAAAATCCAAAATTTGCAATTGTGCTCCGATTGCGGTTCTTGATACCTTAAATGATAGGTCACGAGACCTGTAATTGCTATACCATACATTTCGAAGAAAGTTCGATTCGAAGAAAATCACCTTACTATAGCTCAGCCGATTCAGAGCTGTAAAAATCCGAAATCTGCAATTGTGCTCCGATTGCGGTTCTTGATACCTTAAATGATAGGTCACGAGACCTGTAATTGCTATACCATACATTTCGAAGAAAGTTCGATTCGAAGAAAATCACCTTACTATAGCTCAGCCGATTCAGAGCTGTAAAAATCCGAAATATGCAATTGTGCTCCGATTGCGGTTCTTGATACCTCAAATGATAGGTCTCGGGACTTGTAATTGTTATGCCAAACCGCATTAAAATTGGTTGATTATTTCCATACATTTCACAGAAAAACCGATTCGAAGAAAATCACCTTACTATAGCTCAGCCGATTCAGAGCTGTAAAAATCCGAAATCTGCAATTGTGCTCCGATTGCGGTTCTTGATACCTTAAATGATAGGTCACACGACCTGTAATTGCTATACCATACATTTCGAAGAAAGTTCGATTCGAAGAAAATCACCTTACTATAGCTCAGCCGATTCAGAGCTGTAAAAATCCGAAATCTGCATTTGTGCTCCGATTGCGGTTCTTGATACCTCAAATGATAGGTCACGAGACCTGTAATTGCTATACCATACATTTCGAAGAAAGTTCGATTCGAAGAAAATCACCTTACTATAGCTCAGCCGATTCAGAGCTGTGAAAATCCGAAATCTGCAATTGTGCTCCGATTGCGGTTCTTGATACCTCAAATGATAGGTCTCGGGACTTGTAATTGTTATGCCAAACCGCATTGAAATTGGTTGATTATTTCCATACATTTCACAGAAAAACTGATTCGAAGAAAATCACCTTACTATAGCTCAGCCGATTCAGAGCTGTAAAAATCCGAAATCTGCAATTGTGCTCCGATTGCGGTTCTTGATACCTTAAATGATAGGTCACGAGACCTGTAATTGCTATACCATACATTTCGAAGAAAGTTCGATTCGAAGAAAATCACCTTACTATAGCTCAGCCGATTCAGAGCTGTGAAAATCCGAAATCTGCAATTGTGCTCCGATTGCGGTTCTTGATACCTCAAATGATAGGTCTCGGGACTTGTAATTGTTATGCCAAACCGCATTAAAATTGGTTGATTATTTCCATACATTTCACAGAAAAACCGATTCGAAGAAAATCACCTTACTATAGCTCAGCCGATTCAGAGCTGTAAAAATCCGAAATCTGCAATTGTGCTCCGATTGCGGTTCTTGATACCTTAAATGATAGGTCACGAGACCTGTAATTGCTATACCATACATTTCGAAGAAAGTTCGATTCCAAGAAAATCACCTTACTATAGCTCAGCCGATTCAGAGCTGTAAAAATCCGAAATCTGCAATTGTGCTCCGATTGCGGTTCTTGATACCTCAAATGATAGGTCTCGGGACTTGTAATTGTTATGCCAAACCGCATTAAAATTGGTTGATTATTTCCATACATTTCACAGAAAAACCGATTCGAAGAAAATCACCTTACTATAGCTCAGCCGATTCAGAGCTGTGAAAATACGAAATCTGCAATTGTGCTCCGATTGCGGTTCTTGATACCTCAAATGATAGGTCTCGGGACTTGTAATTGTTATGCCAAACCGCATTAAAATTGGTTGATTATTTCCATACATTTCACAGAAAAACCGATTCGAAGAAAATCACCTTACTATAGCTCAGCCGATTCAGAGCTGTAAAAATCCGAAATCTGCAATTGTGCTCCGATTGCGGTTCTTGATACATCAAATGATAGGTCACGAGACCTGTAATTGCTATACCATACATTTCGAAGAAAGTTCGATTCGAAGAAAATCACCTTACCATAGCTCAGCCGATTCAGAGCTGTAAAAATCCGAAATCTGCAATTGTGCTCCGATTGCGGTTCTTGATACCTTAAATGATAGGTCACGAGACCTGTAATTGCTATACCATACATTTCGAAGAAAGTTCGATTCGAAGAAAATCACCTTACTATAGCTCAGCCGATTCAGAGCTGTAAAAATCCGAAATCTGCAATTGTGCTCCGATTGCGGTTCTTGATACCTTAAATGATAGGTCACGAGACCTGTAATTGCTATACCATACATTTCGAAGAAAGTTCGATTCGAAGAAAATCACCTTACTATAGCTCAGCCGATTCAGAGCTGTAAAAATCCGAAATCTGCAATTGTGCTCCGATTGCGGTTCTTGATACCTTAAATGATAGGTCACGAGACCTGTAATTGCTATACCATACATTTCGAAGAAAGTTCGATTCGAAGAAAATCACCTTACTATAGCTCAGCCGATTCAGAGCTGTAAAAATCCGAAATCTGCAATTGTGCTCCGATTGCGGTTCTTGATACCTTAAATGATAGGTCACGAGACCTGTAATTGCTATACCATACATTTCGAAGAAAGTTCGATTCGAAGAAAATCACCTTACTATAGCTCAGCCGATTCAGAGCTGTAAAAATCCGAAATCTGCAATTGTGCTCCGATTGCGGTTCTTGATACCTTAAATGATAGGTCACGAGACCTGTAATTGCTATACCATACATTTCGAAGAAAGTTCGATTCGAAGAAAATCACCTTACTATAGCTCAGCCGATTCAGAGCTGTAAAAATCCGAAATCTGCAATTGTGCTCCGATTGCGGTTCTTGATACCTCAAATGATAGGTCTCGGGACTTGTAATTGTTATGCCAAACCGCATTAAAATTGGTTGATTATTTCCATACATTTCACAGAAAAACCGATTCGAAGAAAATCACCTTACTATAGCTCAGCCGATTCAGAGCTGTAAAAATCCAAAATCTGCAATTGTGCTCCGATTGCGGTTCTTGATACCTTAAATGATAGGTCACGAGACCTGTAATTGCTATACCATACATTTCGAAGAAAGTTCGATTCGAAGAAAATCACCTTACTATAGCTCAGCCGATTCAGAGCTGTAAAAATCCGAAATCTGCAATTGTGCTCCGATTGCGGTTCTTGATACCTTAAATGATAGGTCACGAGACCTGTAATTGCTATACCATACATTTCGAAGAAAGTTCGATTCGAAGAAAATCACCTTACTATAGCTCAGCCGATTCAGAGCTGTAAAAATCCGAAATCTGCAATTGTGCTCCGATTGCGGTTCTTGATACCTTAAATGATAGGTCACGAGACCTGTAATTGCTATACCATACATTTCGAAGAAAGTTCGATTCGAAGAAAATCACCTTACTATAGCTCAGCCGATTCAGAGCTGTAAAAATCCGAAATCTGCAATTGTGCTCCGATTGCGGTTCTTGATACCTTAAATGATAGGTCACGAGACCTGTAATTGCTATACCATACATTTCGAAGAAAGTTCGATTCGAAGAAAATCACCTTACTATAGCTCAGCCGATTCAGAGCTGTAAAAATCCGAAATCTGCAATTGTGCTCCGATTGCGGTTCTTGATACCTTAAATGATAGGTCACGAGACCTGTAATTGCTATACCATACATTTCGAAGAAAGTTCGATTCGAAGAAAATCACCTTACTATAGCTCAGCCGATTCAGAGCTGTAAAAATCCGAAATCTGCAATTGTGCTCCGATTGCGGTTCTTGATACCTCAAATGATAGGTCTCGGGACTTGTAATTGTTATGCCAAACCGCATTAAAATTGGTTGATTATTTCCATACATTTCACAGAAAAACCGATTCGAAGAAAATCACCTTACTATAGCTCAGCCGATTCAGAGCTGTAAAAATCCAAAATCTGCAATTGTGCTCCGATTGCGGTTCTTGATACCTTAAATGATAGGTCACGAGACCTGTAATTGCTATACCATACATTTCGAAGAAAGTTCGATTCGAAGAAAATCACCTTACTATAGCTCAGCCGATTCAGAGCTGTAAAAATCCGAAATCTGCAATTGTGCTCCGATTGCGGTTCTTGATACCTTAAATGATAGGTCACGAGACCTGTAATTGCTATACCATACATTTCGAAGAAAGTTCGATTCGAAGAAAATCACCTTACTATAGCTCAGCCGATTCAGAGCTGTAAAAATCCGAAATCTGCAATTGTGCTCCGATTGCGGTTCTTGATACCTTAAATGATAGGTCACGAGACCTGTAATTGCTATACCATACATTTCGAAGAAAGTTCGATTCGAAGAAAATCACCTTACTATAGCTCAGCCGATTCAGAGCTGTAAAAATCCGAAATCTGCAATTGTGCTCCGATTGCGGTTCTTGATACCTTAAATGATAGGTCACGAGACCTGTAATTGCTATACCATACATTTCGAAGAAAGTTCGATTCGAAGAAAATCACCTTACTATAGCTCAGCCGATTCAGAGCTGTAAAAATCCGAAATCTGCAATTGTGCTCCGATTGCGGTTCTTGATACCTTAAATGATAGGTCACGAGACCTGTAATTGCTATACCATACATTTCGAAGAAAGTTCGATTCGAAGAAAATCACCTTACTATAGCTCAGCCGATTCAGAGCTGTAAAAATCCGAAATCTGCAATTGTGCTCCGATTGCGGTTCTTGATACCTTAAATGATAGGTCACGAGACCTGTAATTGCTATACCATACATTTCGAAGAAAGTTCGATTCGAAGAAAATCACCTTACTATAGCTCAGCCGATTCAGAGCTGTAAAAATCCGAAATCTGCAATTGTGCTCCGATTGCGGTTCTTGATACCTCAAATGATAGGTCTCGGGACTTGTAATTGTTATGCCAAACCGCATTAAAATTGGTTGATTATTTCCATACATTTCACAGAAAAACCGATTCGAAGAAAATCACCTTACTATAGCTCAGCCGATTCAGAGCTGTAAAAATCCAAAATCTGCAATTGTGCTCCGATTGCGGTTCTTGATACCTTAAATGATAGGTCACGAGACCTGTAATTGCTATACCATACATTTCGAAGAAAGTTCGATTCGAAGAAAATCACCTTACTATAGCTCAGCCGATTCAGAGCTGTAAAAATCCGAAATCTGCAATTGTGCTCCGATTGCGGTTCTTGATACCTTAAATGATAGGTCACGAGACCTGTAATTGCTATACCATACATTTCGAAGAAAGTTCGATTCGAAGAAAATCACCTTACTATAGCTCAGCCGATTCAGAGCTGTAAAAATCCGAAATATGCAATTGTGCTCCGATTGCGGTTCTTGATACCTCAAATGATAGGTCTCGGGACTTGTAATTGTTATGCCAAACCGCATTAAAATTGGTTGATTATTTCCATACATTTCACAGAAAAACCGATTCGAAGAAAATCACCTTACTATAGCTCAGCCGATTCAGAGCTGTAAAAATCCGAAATCTGCAATTGTGCTCCGATTGCGGTTCTTGATACCTTAAATGATAGGTCACACGACCTGTAATTGCTATACCATACATTTCGAAGAAAGTTCGATTCGAAGAAAATCACCTTACTATAGCTCAGCCGATTCAGAGCTGTAAAAATCCGAAATCTGCATTTGTGCTCCGATTGCGGTTCTTGATACCTCAAATGATAGGTCACGAGACCTGTAATTGCTATACCATACATTTCGAAGAAAGTTCGATTCGAAGAAAGTCACCTTACTATAGCTCAGCCGATTCAGAGCTGTGAAAATCCGAAATCTGCAATTGTGCTCCGATTGCGGTTCTTGATACCTCAAATGATAGGTCTCGGGACTTGTAATTGTTATGCCAAACCGCATTGAAATTGGTTGATTATTTCCATACATTTCACAGAAAAACTGATTCGAAGAAAATCACCTTACTATAGCTCAGCCGATTCAGAGCTGTAAAAATCCGAAATCTGCAATTGTGCTCCGATTGCGGTTCTTGATACCTTAAATGATAGGTCACGAGACCTGTAATTGCTATACCATACATTTCGAAGAAAGTTCGATTCGAAGAAAATCACCTTACTATAGCTCAGCCGATTCAGAGCTGTGAAAATCCGAAATCTGCAATTGTGCTCCGATTGCGGTTCTTGATACCTCAAATGATAGGTCTCGGGACTTGTAATTGTTATGCCAAACCGCATTAAAATTGGTTGATTATTTCCATACATTTCACAGAAAAACCGATTCGAAGAAAATCACCTTACTATAGCTCAGCCGATTCAGAGCTGTGAAAATCCGAAATCTGCAATTGTGCTCCGATTGCGGTTCTTGATACCTCAAATGATAGGTCTCGGGACTTGTAAATGTTATGCCAAACCGCATTAAAATTGGTTGATTATTTCCATACATTTCACAGAAAAACCGATTCGAAGAAAATCACCTTACTATAGCTCAGCCGATTCAGAGCTGTAAAAATCCGAAATCTGCAATTGTGCTCCGATTGCGGTTCTTGATACCTTAAATGATAGGTCACGAGACCTGTAATTGCTATACCATACATTTCGAAGAAAGTTCGATTCGAAGAAAATCACCTTACTATAGCTCAGCCGATTCAGAGCTGTAAAAATCCGAAATCTGCAATTGTGCTCCGATTGCGGTTCTTGATACCTCAAATGATAGGTCTCGGGACTTGTAATTGTTATGCCAAACCGCATTAAAATTGGTTGATTATTTCCATACATTTCACAGAAAAACCGATTCGAAGAAAATCACCTTACTATAGCTCAGCCGATTCAGAGCTGTGAAAATACGAAATCTGCAATTGTGCTCCGATTGCGGTTCTTGATACCTCAAATGATAGGTCTCGGGACTTGTAATTGTTATGCCAAACCGCATTAAAATTGGTTGATTATTTCCATACATTTCACAGAAAAACCGATTCGAAGAAAATCACCTTACTATAGCTCAGCCGATTCAGAGCTGTAAAAATCCGAAATCTGCAATTGTGCTCCGATTGCGGTTCTTGATACCTCAAATGATAGGTCTCGGGACTTGTAATTGTTATGCCAAACGGCATTAAAATTGGTTGATTATTTCCATACATTTCACAGAAAAACCGATTCGAAGAAAATCACCTTACTATAGCTCAGCCGATTCAGAGCTGTAAAAATCCGAAATCTGCAATTGTGCTCCGATTGCGGTTCTTGATACCTTAAATGATAGGTCACGAGACCTGTAATTGCTATACCATACATTTCGAAGAAAGTTCGATTCGAAGAAAATCACCTTACTATAGCTCAGCCGATTCAGAGCTGTAAAAATCCGAAATCTGCAATTGTGCTCCGATTGCGGTTCTTGATACCTTAAATGATAGGTCACGAGACCTGTAATTGCTATACCATACATTTCGAAGAAAGTTCGATTCGAAGAAAATCACCTTACTATAGCTCAGCCGATTCAGAGCTGTAAAAATCCGAAATCTGCAATTGTGCTCCGATTGCGGTTCTTGATACCTTAAATGATAGGTCACGAGACCTGTAATTGCTATACCATACATTTCGAAGAAAGTTCGATTCGAAGAAAATCACCTTACTATAGCTCAGCCGATTCAGAGCTGTAAAAATCCGAAATCTGCAATTGTGCTCCGATTGCGGTTCTTGATACCTTAAATGATAGGTCACGAGACCTGTAATTGCTATACCATACATTTCGAAGAAAGTTCGATTCGAAGAAAATCACCTTACTATAGCTCAGCCGATTCAGAGCTGTAAAAATCCGAAATCTGCAATTGTGCTCCGATTGCGGTTCTTGATACCTTAAATGATAGGTCACGAGACCTGTAATTGCTATACCATACATTTCGAAGAAAGTTCGATTCGAAGAAAATCACCTTACTATAGCTCAGCCGATTCAGAGCTGTAAAAATCCGAAATCTGCAATTGTGCTCCGATTGCGGTTCTTGATACCTCAAATGATAGGTCTCGGGACTTGTAATTGTTATGCCAAACGGCATTAAAATTGGTTGATTATTTCCATACATTTCACAGAAAAACCGATTCGAAGAAAATCACCTTACTATAGCTCAGCCGATTCAGAGCTGTAAAAATCCGAAATCTGCAATTGTGCTCCGATTGCGGTTCTTGATACCTTAAATGATAGGTCACGAGACCTGTAACTGCTATACCATACATTTCGAAGAAAGTTCGATTCGAAGAAAATCACCTTACTATAGCTCAGCCGATTCAGAGCTGTAAAAATCCGAAATCTGCAATTGTGCTCCGATTGCGGTTCTTGATACCTTAAATGATAGGTCACGAGACCTGTAATTGCTATACCATACATTTCGAAGAAAGTTCGATTCGAAGAAAATCACCTTACTATAGCTCAGCCGATTCAGAGCTGTAAAAATCCGAAATCTGCAATTGTGCTCCGATTGCGGTTCTTGATACCTTAAATGATAGGTCACGAGACCTGTAATTGCTATACCATACATTTCGAAGAAAGTTCGATTCGAAGAAAATCACCTTACTATAGCTCAGCCGATTCAGAGCTGTAAAAATCCGAAATCTGCAATTGTGCTCCGATTGCGGTTCTTGATACCTTAAATGATAGGTCACGAGACCTGTAATTGCTATACCATACATTTCGAAGAAAGTTCGATTCGAAGAAAATCACCTTACTATAGCTCAGCCGATTCAGAGCTGTAAAAATCCGAAATCTGCAATTGTGCTCCGATTGCGGTTCTTGATACCTTAAATGATAGGTCACGAGACCTGTAATTGCTATACCATACATTTCGAAGAAAGTTCGATTCGAAGAAAATCACCTTACTATAGCTCAGCCGATTCAGAGCTGTAAAAATCCGAAATCTGCAATTGTGCTCCGATTGCGGTTCTTGATACCTCAAATGATAGGTCTCGGGACTTGTAATTGTTATGCCAAACCGCATTAAAATTGGTTGATTATTTCCATACATTTCACAGAAAAACCGATTCGAAGAAAATCACCTTACTATAGCTCAGCCGATTCAGAGCTGTGAAAATCCGAAATCTGCAATTGTGCTCCGATTGCGGTTCTTGATACCTCAAATGATAGGTCTCGGGACTTGTAATTGTTATGCCAAACCGCATTAAAATTGGTTGATTATTTCCATACATTTCACAGAAAAACCGATTCGAAGAAAATCACCTTACTATAGCTCAGCCGATTCAGAGCTGTAAAAATCCGAAATCTGCAATTGTGCTCCGATTGCGGTTCTTGATACCTCAAATGATAGGTCTCGGGACTTGTAATTGTTATGCCAAACGGCATTAAAATTGGTTGATTATTTCCATACATTTCACAGAAAAACCGATTCGAAGAAAATCACCTTACTATAGCTCAGCCGATTCAGAGCTGTAAAAATCCGAAATCTGCAATTGTGCTCCGATTGCGGTTCTTGATACCTTAAATGATAGGTCACGAGACCTGTAATTGCTATACCATACATTTCGAAGAAAGTTCGATTCGAAGAAAATCACCTTACTATAGCTCAGCCGATTCAGAGCTGTAAAAATCCGAAATCTGCAATTGTGCTCCGATTGCGGTTCTTGATACCTTAAATGATAGGTCACGAGACCTGTAATTGCTATACCATACATTTCGAAGAAAGTTCGATTCGAAGAAAATCACCTTACTATAGCTCAGCCGATTCAGAGCTGTAAAAATCCGAAATCTGCAATTGTGCTCCGATTGCGGTTCTTGATACCTTAAATGATAGGTCACGAGACCTGTAATTGCTATACCATACATTTCGAAGAAAGTTCGATTCGAAGAAAATCACCTTACTATAGCTCAGCCGATTCAGAGCTGTGAAAATCCGAAATCTGCAATTGTGCTCCGATTGCGGTTCTTGATACCTCAAATGATAGGTCTCGGGACTTGTAATTGTTATGCCAAACCGCATTAAAATTGGTTGATTATTTCCATACATTTCACAGAAAAACCGATTCGAAGAAAATCACCTTACTATAGCTCAGCCGATTCAGAGCTGTGAAAATCCGAAATCTGCAATTGTGCTCCGATTGCGGTTCTTGATACCTCAAATGATAGGTCTCGGGACTTGTAATTGTTATGCCAAACCGCATTAAAATTGGTTGATTATTTCCATACATTTCACAGAAAAACCGATTCGAAGAAAATCACCTTACTATAGCTCAGCCGATTCAGAGCTGTAAAAATCCGAAATCTGCAATTGTGCTCCGATTGCGGTTCTTGATACCTCAAATGATAGGTCTCGGGACTTGTAATTGTTATGCCAAACGGCATTAAAATTGGTTGATTATTTCCATACATTTCACAGAAAAACCGATTCGAAGAAAATCACCTTACTATAGCTCAGCCGATTCAGAGCTGTAAAAATCCGAAATCTGCAATTGTGCTCCGATTGCGGTTCTTGATACCTTAAATGATAGGTCACGAGACCTGTAATTGCTATACCATACATTTCGAAGAAAGTTCGATTCGAAGAAAATCACCTTACTATAGCTCAGCCGATTCAGAGCTGTAAAAATCCGAAATCTGCAATTGTGCTCCGATTGCGGTTCTTGATACCTTAAATGATAGGTCACGAGACCTGTAATTGCTATACCATACATTTCGAAGAAAGTTCGATTCGAAGAAAATCACCTTACTATAGCTCAGCCGATTCAGAGCTGTAAAAATCCGAAATCTGCAATTGTGCTCCGATTGCGGTTCTTGATACCTTAAATGATAGGTCACGAGACCTGTAATTGCTATACCATACATTTCGAAGAAAGTTCGATTCGAAGAAAATCACCTTACTATAGCTCAGCCGATTCAGAGCTGTGAAAATCCGAAATCTGCAATTGTGCTCCGATTGCGGTTCTTGATACCTCAAATGATAGGTCTCGGGACTTGTAATTGTTATGCCAAACCGCATTAAAATTGGTTGATTATTTCCATACATTTCACAGAAAAACCGATTCGAAGAAAATCACCTTACTATAGCTCAGCCGATTCAGAGCTGTGAAAATCCGAAATCTGCAATTGTGCTCCGATTGCGGTTCTTGATACCTCAAATGATAGGTCTCGGGACTTGTAATTGTTATGCCAAACCGCATTAAAATTGGTTGATTATTTCCATACATTTCACAGAAAAACCGATTCGAAGAAAATCACCTTACTATAGCTCAGCCGATTCAGAGCTGTAAAAATCCGAAATCTGCAATTGTGCTCCGATTGCGGTTCTTGATACCTCAAATGATAGGTCTCGGGACTTGTAATTGTTATGCCAAACGGCATTAAAATTGGTTGATTATTTCCATACATTTCACAGAAAAACCGATTCGAAGAAAATCACCTTACTATAGCTCAGCCGATTCAGAGCTGTAAAAATCCGAAATCTGCAATTGTGCTCCGATTGCGGTTCTTGATACCTTAAATGATAGGTCACGAGACCTGTAATTGCTATACCATACATTTCGAAGAAAGTTCGATTCGAAGAAAATCACCTTACTATAGCTCAGCCGATTCAGAGCTGTAAAAATCCGAAATCTGCAATTGTGCTCCGATTGCGGTTCTTGATACCTTAAATGATAGGTCACGAGACCTGTAATTGCTATACCATACATTTCGAAGAAAGTTCGATTCGAAGAAAATCACCTTACTATAGCTCAGCCGATTCAGAGCTGTAAAAATCCGAAATCTGCAATTGTGCTCCGATTGCGGTTCTTGATACCTTAAATGATAGGTCACGAGACCTGTAATTGCTATACCATACATTTCGAAGAAAGTTCGATTCGAAGAAAATCACCTTACTATAGCTCAGCCGATTCAGAGCTGTAAAAATCCGAAATCTGCAATTGTGCTCCGATTGCGGTTCTTGATACCTTAAATGATAGGTCACGAGACCTGTAATTGCTATACCATACATTTCGAAGAAAGTTCGATTCGAAGAAAATCACCTTACTATAGCTCAGCCGATTCAGAGCTGTAAAAATCCGAAATCTGCAATTGTGCTCCGATTGCGGTTCTTGATACCTTAAATGATAGGTCACGAGACCTGTAATTGCTATACCATACATTTCGAAGAAAGTTCGATTCGAAGAAAATCACCTTACTATAGCTCAGCCGATTCAGAGCTGTAAAAATCCGAAATCTGCAATTGTGCTCCGATTGCGGTTCTTGATACCTTAAATGATAGGTCACGAGACCTGTAATTGCTATACCATACATTTCGAAGAAAGTTCGATTCGAAGAAAATCACCTTACTATAGCTCAGCCGATTCAGAGCTGTAAAAATCCGAAATCTGCAATTGTGCTCCGATTGCGGTTCTTGATACCTCAAATGATAGGTCTCGGGACTTGTAATTGTTATGCCAAACCGCATTAAAATTGGTTGATTATTTCCATACATTTCACAGAAAAACCGATTCGAAGAAAATCACCTTACTATAGCTCAGCCGATTCAGAGCTGTGAAAATCCGAAATCTGCAATTGTGCTCCGATTGCGGTTCTTGATACCTCAAATGATAGGTCTCGGGACTTGTAATTGTTATGCCAAGCCGCATTAAAATTGGTTGATTATTTCCATACATTTCACAGAAAAACCGATTCGAAGAAAATCACCTTACTATAGCTCAGCCGATTCAGAGCTGTAAAAATCCGAAATCTGCAATTGTGCTCCGATTGCGGTTCTTGATACCTCAAATGATAGGTCTCGGGACTTGTAATTGTTATGCCAAACGGCATTAAAATTGGTTGATTATTTCCATACATTTCACAGAAAAACCGATTCGAAGAAAATCACCTTACTATAGCTCAGCCGATTCAGAGCTGTAAAAATCCGAAATCTGCAATTGTGCTCCGATTGCGGTTCTTGATACCTTAAATGATAGGTCACGAGACCTGTAATTGCTATACCATACATTTCGAAGAAAGTTCGATTCGAAGAAAATCACCTTACTATAGCTCAGCCGATTCAGAGCTGTAAAAATCCGAAATCTGCAATTGTGCTCCGATTGCGGTTCTTGATACCTTAAATGATAGGTCACGAGACCTGTAATTGCTATACCATACATTTCGAAGAAAGTTCGATTCGAAGAAAATCACCTTACTATAGCTCAGCCGATTCAGAGCTGTGAAAATCCGAAATCTGCAATTGTGCTCCGATTGCGGTTCTTGATACCTCAAATGATAGGTCTCGGGACTTGTAATTGTTATGCCAAACCGCATTAAAATTGGTTGATTATTTCCATACATTTCACAGAAAAACCGATTCGAAGAAAATCACCTTACTATAGCTCAGCCGATTCAGAGCTGTGAAAATCCGAAATCTGCAATTGTGCTCCGATTGCGGTTCTTGATACCTCAAATGATAGGTCTCGGGACTTGTAATTGTTATGCCAAACCGCATTAAAATTGGTTGATTATTTCCATACATTTCACAGAAAAACCGATTCGAAGAAAATCACCTTACTATAGCTCAGCCGATTCAGAGCTGTAAAAATCCGAAATCTGCAATTGTGCTCCGATTGCGGTTCTTGATACCTCAAATGATAGGTCTCGGGACTTGTAATTGTTATGCCAAACGGCATTAAAATTGGTTGATTATTTCCATACATTTCACAGAAAAACCGATTCGAAGAAAATCACCTTACTATAGCTCAGCCGATTCAGAGCTGTAAAAATCCGAAATCTGCAATTGTGCTCCGATTGCGGTTCTTGATACCTTAAATGATAGGTCACGAGACCTGTAATTGCTATACCATACATTTCGAAGAAAGTTCGATTCGAAGAAAATCACCTTACTATAGCTCAGCCGATTCAGAGCTGTAAAAATCCGAAATCTGCAATTGTGCTCCGATTGCGGTTCTTGATACCTTAAATGATAGGTCACGAGACCTGTAATTGCTATACCATACATTTCGAAGAAAGTTCGATTCGAAGAAAATCACCTTACTATAGCTCAGCCGATTCAGAGCTGTAAAAATCCGAAATCTGCAATTGTGCTCCGATTGCGGTTCTTGATACCTCAAATGATAGGTCTCGGGACTTGTAATTGTTATGCCAAACCGCATTAAAATTGGTTGATTATTTCCATACATTTCACAGAAAAACCGATTCGAAGAAAATCACCTTACTATAGCTCAGCCGATTCAGAGCTGTGAAAATCCGAAATCTGCAATTGTGCTCCGATTGCGGTTCTTGATACCTCAAATGATAGGTCTCGGGACTTGTAATTGTTATGCCAAACCGCATTAAAATTGGTTGATTATTTCCATACATTTCACAGAAAAACCGATTCGAAGAAAATCACCTTACTATAGCTCAGCCGATTCAGAGCTGTAAAAATCCGAAATCTGCAATTGTGCTCCGATTGCGGTTCTTGATACCTCAAATGATAGGTCTCGGGACTTGTAATTGTTATGCCAAACGGCATTAAAATTGGTTGATTATTTCCATACGTTTCACAGAAAAACCGATTCGAAGAAAATCACCTTACTATAGCTCAGCCGATTCAGAGCTGTAAAAATCCGAAATCTGCAATTGTGCTCCGATTGCGGTTCTTGATACCTTAAATGATAGGTCACGAGACCTGTAATTGCTATACCATACATTTCGAAGAAAGTTCGATTCGAAGAAAATCACCTTACTATAGCTCAGCCGATTCAGAGCTGTAAAAATCCGAAATCTGCAATTGTGCTCCGATTGCGGTTCTTGATACCTTAAATGATAGGTCACGAGACCTGTAATTGCTATACCATACATTTCGAAGAAAGTTCGATTCGAAGAAAATCACCTTACTATATATAGCTCAGCCGATTCAGAGCTGTAAAAATCCGAAATCTGCAATTGTGCTCCGATTGCGGTTCTTGATACCTTAAATGATAGGTCACGAGACCTGTAATTGCTATACCATACATTTCGAAGAAAGTTCGATTCGAAGAAAATCACCTTACTATAGCTCAGCCGATTCAGAGCTGTGAAAATCCGAAATCTGCAATTGTGCTCCGATTGCGGTTCTTGATACCTCAAATGATAGGTCTCGGGACTTGTAATTGTTATGCCAAACCGCATTAAAATTGGTTGATTATTTCCATACATTTCACAGAAAAACCGATTCGAAGAAAATCACCTTACTATAGCTCAGCCGATTCAGAGCTGTGAAAATCCGAAATCTGCAATTGTGCTCCGATTGCGGTTCTTGATACCTCAAATGATAGGTCTCGGGACTTGTAATTGTTATGCCAAACCGCATTAAAATTGGTTGATTATTTCCATACATTTCACAGAAAAACCGATTCGAAGAAAATCACCTTACTATAGCTCAGCCGATTCAGAGCTGTAAAAATCCGAAATCTGCAATTGTGCTCCGATTGCGGTTCTTGATACCTCAAATGATAGGTCTCGGGACTTGTAATTGTTATGCCAAACGGCATTAAAATTGGTTGATTATTTCCATACATTTCACAGAAAAACCGATTCGAAGAAAATCACCTTACTATAGCTCAGCCGATTCAGAGCTGTAAAAATCCGAAATCTGCAATTGTGCTCCGATTGCGGTTCTTGATACCTTAAATGATAGGTCACGAGACCTGTAATTGCTATACCATACATTTCGAAGAAAGTTCGATTCGAAGAAAATCACCTTACTATAGCTCAGCCGATTCAGAGCTGTAAAAATCCGAAATCTGCAATTGTGCTCCGATTGCGGTTCTTGATACCTTAAATGATAGGTCACGAGACCTGTAATTGCTATACCATACATTTCGAAGAAAGTTCGATTCGAAGAAAATCACCTTACTATAGCTCAGCCGATTCAGAGCTGTGAAAATCCGAAATCTGCAATTGTGCTCCGATTGCGGTTCTTGATACCTCAAATGATAGGTCTCGGGACTTGTAATTGTTATGCCAAACCGCATTAAAATTGGTTGATTATTTCCATACATTTCACAGAAAAACCGATTCGAAGAAAATCACCTTACTATAGCTCAGCCGATTCAGAGCTGTGAAAATCCGAAATCTGCAATTGTGCTCCGATTGCGGTTCTTGATACCTCAAATGATAGGTCTCGGGACTTGTAATTGTTATGCCAAACCGCATTAAAATTGGTTGATTATTTCCATACATTTCACAGAAAAACCGATTCGAAGAAAATCACCTTACTATAGCTCAGCCGATTCAGAGCTGTAAAAATCCGAAATCTGCAATTGTGCTCCGATTGCGGTTCTTGATACCTCAAATGATAGGTCTCGGGACTTGTAATTGTTATGCCAAACGGCATTAAAATTGGTTGATTATTTCCATACATTTCACAGAAAAACCGATTCGAAGAAAATCACCTTACTATAGCTCAGCCGATTCAGAGCTGTAAAAATCCGAAATCTGCAATTGTGCTCCGATTGCGGTTCTTGATACCTTAAATGATAGGTCACGAGACCTGTAATTGCTATACCATACATTTCGAAGAAAGTTCGATTCGAAGAAAATCACCTTACTATAGCTCAGCCGATTCAGAGCTGTAAAAATCCGAAATCTGCAATTGTGCTCCGATTGCGGTTCTTGATACCTTAAATGATAGGTCACGAGACCTGTAATTGCTATACCATACATTTCGAAGAAAGTTCGATTCGAAGAAAATCACCTTACTATAGCTCAGCCGATTCAGAGCTGTAAAAATCCGAAATCTGCAATTGTGCTCCGATTGCGGTTCTTGATACCTTAAATGATAGGTCACGAGACCTGTAATTGCTATACCATACATTTCGAAGAAAGTTCGATTCGAAGAAAATCACCTTACTATAGCTCAGCCGATTCAGAGCTGTAAAAATCCGAAATCTGCAATTGTGCTCCGATTGCGGTTCTTGATACCTTAAATGATAGGTCACGAGACCTGTAATTGCTATACCATACATTTCGAAGAAAGTTCGATTCGAAGAAAATCACCTTACTATAGCTCAGCCGATTCAGAGCTGTAAAAATCCGAAATCTGCAATTGTGCTCCGATTGCGGTTCTTGATACCTCAAATGATAGGCCTCGGGACTTGTAATTGTTATGCCAAACGGCATTAAAATTGGTTGATTATTTCCATACATTTCACAGAAAAACCGATTCGAAGAAAATCACCTTACTATAGCTCAGCCGATTCAGAGCTGTAAAAATCCGAAATCTGCAATTGTGCTCCGATTGCGGTTCTTGATACCTTAAATGATAGGTCACGAGACCTGTAATTGCTATACCATACATTTCGAAGAAAGTTCGATTCGAAGAAAATCACCTTACTATAGCTCAGCCGATTCAGAGCTGTAAAAATCCGAAATCTGCAATTGTGCTCCGATTGCGGTTCTTGATACCTTAAATGATAGGTCACGAGACCTGTAATTGCTATACCATACATTTCGAAGAAAGTTCGATTCGAAGAAAATCACCTTACTATAGCTCAGCCGATTCAGAGCTGTAAAAATCCGAAATCTGCAATTGTGCTCCGATTGCGGTTCTTGATACCTTAAATGATAGGTCACGAGACCTGTAATTGCTATACCATACATTTCGAAGAAAGTTCGATTCGAAGAAAATCACCTTACTATAGCTCAGCCGATTCAGAGCTGTGAAAATCCGAAATCTGCAATTGTGCTCCGATTGCGGTTCTTGATACCTCAAATGATAGGTCTCGGGACTTGTAATTGTTATGCCAAACCGCATTAAAATTGGTTGATTATTTCCATACATTTCACAGAAAAACCGATTCGAAGAAAATCACCTTACTATAGCTCAGCCGATTCAGAGCTGTGAAAATCCGAAATCTGCAATTGTGCTCCGATTGCGGTTCTTGATACCTCAAATGATAGGTCTCGGGACTTGTAATTGTTATGCCAAACCGCATTAAAATTGGTTGATTATTTCCATACATTTCACAGAAAAACCGATTCGAAGAAAATCACCTTACTATAGCTCAGCCGATTCAGAGCTGTAAAAATCCGAAATCTGCAATTGTGCTCCGATTGCGGTTCTTGATACCTCAAATGATAGGTCTCGGGACTTGTAATTGTTATGCCAAACGGCATTAAAATTGGTTGATTATTTCCATACATTTCACAGAAAAACCGATTCGAAGAAAATCACCTTACTATAGCTCAGCCGATTCAGAGCTGTAAAAATCCGAAATCTGCAATTGTGCTCCGATTGCGGTTCTTGATACCTTAAATGATAGGTCACGAGACCTGTAATTGCTATACCATACATTTCGAAGAAAGTTCGATTCGAAGAAAATCACCTTACTATAGCTCAGCCGATTCAGAGCTGTAAAAATCCGAAATCTGCAATTGTGCTCCGATTGCGGTTCTTGATACCTTAAATGATAGGTCACGAGACCTGTAATTGCTATACCATACATTTCGAAGAAAGTTCGATTCGAAGAAAATCACCTTACTATAGCTCAGCCGATTCAGAGCTGTGAAAATCCGAAATCTGCAATTGTGCTCCGATTGCGGTTCTTGATACCTCAAATGATAGGTCTCGGGACTTGTAATTGTTATGCCAAACCGCATTAAAATTGGTTGATTATTTCCATACATTTCACAGAAAAACCGATTCGAAGAAAATCACCTTACTATAGCTCAGCCGATTCAGAGCTGTGAAAATCCGAAATCTGCAATTGTGCTCCGATTGCGGTTCTTGATACCTCAAATGATAGGTCTCGGGACTTGTAATTGTTATGCCAAACCGCATTAAAATTGGTTGATTATTTCCATACATTTCACAGAAAAACCGATTCGAAGAAAATCACCTTACTATAGCTCAGCCGATTCAGAGCTGTAAAAATCCGAAATCTGCAATTGTGCTCCGATTGCGGTTCTTGATACCTTAAATGATAGGTCACGAGACCTGTAATTGCTATACCATACATTTCGAAGAAAGTTCGATTCGAAGAAAATCACCTTACTATAGCTCAGCCGATTCAGAGCTGTAAAAATCCGAAATCTGCAATTGTGCTCCGATTGCGGTTCTTGATACCTTAAATGATAGGTCACGAGACCTGTAATTGCTATACCATACATTTCGAAGAAAGTTCGATTCGAAGAAAATCACCTTACTATAGCTCAGCCGATTCAGAGCTGTAAAAATCCGAAATCTGCAATTGTGCTCCGATTGCGGTTCTTGATACCTTAAATGATAGGTCACGAGACCTGTAATTGCTATACCATACATTTCGAAGAAAGTTCGATTCGAAGAAAATCACCTTACTATAGCTCAGCCGATTCAGAGCTGTAAAAATCCGAAATCTGCAATTGTGCTCCGATTGCGGTTCTTGATACCTTAAATGATAGGTCACGAGACCTGTAATTGCTATACCATACATTTCGAAGAAAGTTCGATTCGAAGAAAATCACCTTACTATAGCTCAGCCGATTCAGAGCTGTAAAAATCCGAAATCTGCAATTGTGCTCCGATTGCGGTTCTTGATACCTTAAATGATAGGTCACGAGACCTGTAATTGCTATACCATACATTTCGAAGAAAGTTCGATTCGAAGAAAATCACCTTACTATAGCTCAGCCGATTCAGAGCTGTAAAAATCCGAAATCTGCAATTGTGCTCCGATTGCGGTTCTTGATACCTCAAATGATAGGTCTCGGGACTTGTAATTGTTATGCCAAACGGCATTAAAATTGGTTGATTATTTCCATACATTTCACAGAAAAACCGATTCGAAGAAAATCACCTTACTATAGCTCAGCCGATTCAGAGCTGTAAAAATCCGAAATCTGCAATTGTGCTCCGATTGCGGTTCTTGATACCTTAAATGATAGGTCACGAGACCTGTAATTGCTATACCATACATTTCGAAGAAAGTTCGATTCGAAGAAAATCACCTTACTATAGCTCAGCCGATTCAGAGCTGTAAAAATCCGAAATCTGCAATTGTGCTCCGATTGCGGTTCTTGATACCTTAAATGATAGGTCACGAGACCTGTAATTGCTATACCATACATTTCGAAGAAAGTTCGATTCGAAGAAAATCACCTTACTATAGCTCAGCCGATTCAGAGCTGTAAAAATCCGAAATCTGCAATTGTGCTCCGATTGCGGTTCTTGATACCTTAAATGATAGGTCACGAGACCTGTAATTGCTATACCATACATTTCGAAGAAAGTTCGATTCGAAGAAAATCACCTTACTATAGCTCAGCCGATTCAGAGCTGTAAAAATCCGAAATCTGCAATTGTGCTCCGATTGCGGTTCTTGATACCTTAAATGATAGGTCACGAGACCTGTAATTGCTATACCATACATTTCGAAGAAAGTTCGATTCGAAGAAAATCACCTTACTATAGCTCAGCCGATTCAGAGCTGTAAAAATCCGAAATCTGCAATTGTGCTCCGATTGCGGTTCTTGATACCTTAAATGATAGGTCACGAGACCTGTAATTGCTATACCATACATTTCGAAGAAAGTTCGATTCGAAGAAAATCACCTTACTATAGCTCAGCCGATTCAGAGCTGTAAAAATCCGAAATCTGCAATTGTGCTCCGATTGCGGTTCTTGATACCTTAAATGATAGGTCACGAGACCTGTAATTGCTATACCATACATTTCGAAGAAAGTTCGATTCGAAGAAAATCACCTTACTATAGCTCAGCCGATTCAGAGCTGTAAAAATCCGAAATCTGCAATTGTGCTCCGATTGCGGTTCTTGATACCTCAAATGATAGGTCTCGGGACTTGTAATTGTTATGCCAAACCGCATTAAAATTGGTTGATTATTTCCATACATTTCACAGAAAAACTGATTCGAAGAAAATCACCTTACTATAGCTCAGCCGATTCAGAGCTGTAAAAATCCGAAATCTGCAATTGTGCTCCGATTGCGGTTCTTGATACCTTAAATGATTCAGAGCTGTGAAAATCCGAAATCTGCAATTGTGCTCCGATTGCGGTTCTTGATACCTCAAATGATAGGTCTCGGGACTTGTAATTGTTATGCCAAACCGCATTAAAATTGGTTGATTATTTCCATACATTTCACAGAAAAACCGATTCGAAGAAAATCACCTTACTATAGCTCAGCCGATTCAGAGCTGTGAAAATCCGAAATCTGCAATTGTGCTCCGATTGCGGTTCTTGATACCTTAAATGATAGGTCACGAGACCTGTAATTGCTATACCATACATTTCGAAGAAAGTTCGATTCGAAGAAAATCACCTTACTATAGCTCAGCCGATTCAGAGCTGTAAAAATCCGAAATCTGCAATTGTGCTCCGATTGCGGTTCTTGATACCTCAAATGATAGGTCTCGGGACTTGTAATTGTTATGCCAAACCGCATTAAAATTGGTTGATTATTTCCATACATTTCACAGAAAAACCGATTCGAAGAAAATCACCTTACTATAGCTCAGCCGATTCAGAGCTGTGAAAATCCGAAATCTGCAATTGTGCTCCGATTGCGGTTCTTGATACCTCAAATGATAGGTCTCGGGACTTGTAATTGTTATGCCAAACCGCATTGAAATTGGTTGATTATTTCCATACATTTCACAGAAAAACTGATTCGAAGAAAATCACCTTACTATAGCTCAGCCGATTCAGAGCTGTAAAAATCCGAAATCTGCAATTGTGCTCCGATTGCGGTTCTTGATACCTTAAATGATAGGTCACGAGACCTGTAATTGCTATACCATACATTTCGAAGAAAGTTCGATTCGAAGAAAATCACCTTACTATAGCTCAGCCGATTCAGAGCTGTGAAAATCCGAAATCTGCAATTGTGCTCCGATTGTGGTTCTTGATACCTCAAATGATAGGTCTAGGGACTTGTAATTGTTATGCCAAACCGCATTAAAATTGGTTGATTATTTCCATACATTTCACAGAAAAACCGATTCGAAGAAAATCACCTTACTATAGCTCAGCCGATTCAGAGCTGTGAAAATCCGAAATCTGCAATTGTGCTCCGATTGCGGTTCTTGATACCTCAAATGATAGGTCTCGGGACTTGTAATTGTTATGCCAAACCGCATTAAAATTGGTTGATTATTTCCATACATTTCACAGAAAAACCGATTCGAAGAAAATCACCTTACTATAGCTCAGCCGATTCAGAGCTGTAAAAATCCGAAATCTGCAATTGTGCTCCGATTGCGGTTCTTGATACCTCAAATGATAGGTCTCGGGACTTGTAATTGTTATGCCAAACGGCATTAAAATTGGTTGATTATTTCCATACATTTCACAGAAAAACCGATTCGAAGAAAATCACCTTACTATAGCTCAGCCGATTCAGAGCTGTAAAAATCCGAAATCTGCAATTGTGCTCCGATTGCGGTTCTTGATACCTTAAATGATAGGTCACGAGACCTGTAATTGCTATACCATACATTTCGAAGAAAGTTCGATTCGAAGAAAATCACCTTACTATAGCTCAGCCGATTCAGAGCTGTAAAAATCCGAAATCTGCAATTGTGCTCCGATTGCGGTTCTTGATACCTTAAATGATAGGTCACGAGACCTGTAATTGCTATACCATACATTTCGAAGAAAGTTCGATTCGAAGAAAATCACCTTACTATAGCTCAGCCGATTCAGAGCTGTAAAAATCCGAAATCTGCAATTGTGCTCCGATTGCGGTTCTTGATACCTTAAATGATAGGTCACGAGACCTGTAATTGCTATACCATACATTTCGAAGAAAGTTCGATTCGAAGAAAATCACCTTACTATAGCTCAGCCGATTCAGAGCTGTAAAAATCCGAAATCTGCAATTGTGCTCCGATTGCGGTTCTTGATACCTTAAATGATAGGTCACGAGACCTGTAATTGCTATACCATACATTTCGAAGAAAGTTCGATTCGAAGAAAATCACCTTACTATAGCTCAGCCGATTCAGAGCTGTAAAAATCCGAAATCTGCAATTGTGCTCCGATTGCGGTTCTTGATACCTTAAATGATAGGTCACGAGACCTGTAATTGCTATACCATACATTTCGAAGAAAGTTCGATTCGAAGAAAATCACCTTACTATAGCTCAGCCGATTCAGAGCTGTAAAAATCCGAAATCTGCAATTGTGCTCCGATTGCGGTTCTTGATACCTTAAATGATAGGTCACGAGACCTGTAATTGCTATACCATACATTTCGAAGAAAGTTCGATTCGAAGAAAATCACCTTACTATAGCTCAGCCGATTCAGAGCTGTAAAAATCCGAAATCTGCAATTGTGCTCCGATTGCGGTTCTTGATACCTCAAATGATAGGTCTCCGGACTTGTAATTGTTATGCCAAACCGCATTAAAATTGGTTGATTATTTCCATACATTTCACAGAAAACCCGATTCGAAGAAAATCACCTTACTATAGCTCAGCCGATTCAGAGCTGTAAAAATCCGAAATCTGCAATTGTGCTCCGATTGCGGTTCTTGATACCTCAAATGATAGGTCTCGGGACTTGTAATTGTTATGCCAAACCGCATTAAAATTGGTTGATTATTTCCATACATTTCACAGAAAAACCGATTCGAAGAAAATCACCTTACTATAGCTCAGCCGATTCAGAGCTGTAAAAATCCGAAATCTGCAATTGTGCTCCGATTGCGGTTCTTGATACCTTAAATGATAGGTCACGAGACCTGTAATTGCTATACCATACATTTCGAAGAAAGTTCGATTCGAAGAAAATCACCTTACTATAGCTCAGCCGATTCAGAGCTGTGAAAATCCGAAATCTGCAATTGTGCTCCGATTGCGGTTCTTGATACCTTAAATGATAGGTCACGAGACCTGTAATTGCTATACCATACATTTCGTAGAAAGTTCGATTCGAAGAAAATCACCTTACTATAGCTCAGCCGATTCAGAGCTGTAAAAATCCGAAATCTGCAATTGTGCTCTGATTGCGGTTTTGGATACCTCAAATGATAGGTCTCGGGACTTGTAATTGTTATGCCAAACCGCATTAAAATTGGTTGATTATTTCCATACATTTCACAGAAAAACCGATTCGAAGAAAATCACTTACTATAGCTCAGCCGATTCAGAGCTGTAAAAATCCGAAATCTGCAATTGTGCTCCGATTGCGGTTCTTGATACCTCAAATAATAGGTCTCGGGACTTGTAATTTTTATGCCAAACCGCATTAAAATTGGTTGATTATTTCCATTCATTTCACAGAAAAACCGATTCGAAGAAAATCACCTTACTATAGCTCAGCCGATTCAGAGCTGTAAAAATCCGAAATCTGCAATTGTGCTCCGATTGCGGTTCTTGATACCTTAAATGATAGGTCACGAGACCTGTAATTGCTATACCATACATTTCGAAGAAAGTTCGATTCGAAGAAAATCACCTTACTATAGCTCAGCCGATTCAGAGCTGTAAAAATCCGAAATCTGCAATTGTGCTCCGATTGCGGTTCTTGATACCTTAAATGATAGGTCACGAGACCTGTAATTGCTATACCATACATTTCGAAGAAAGTTCGATTCGAAGAAAATCACCTTACTATAGCTCAGCCGATTCAGAGCTGTAAAAATCCGAAATCTGCAATTGTGCTCCGATTGCGGTTCTTGATACCTCAAATGATAGGTCTCGGGACTTGTAATTGTTATGCCAAACCGCATTGAAATTGGTTGATTATTTCCATACATTTCACAGAAAAACTGATTCGAAGAAAATCACCTTACTATAGCTCAGCCGATTCAGAGCTGTAAAAATCCGAAATCTGCAATTGTGCTCCGATTGCGGTTCTTGATACCTTAAATGATAGGTCACGAGACCTGTAATTGCTATACAATACATTTCGAAGAAAGTTCGATTCGAAGAAAATCACCTTACTATAGCTCAGCCGATTCAGAGCTGTAAAAATCCGAAATCTGCAATTGTGCTCCGATTGCGGTTCTTGATACCTTAAATGATAGGTCACGAGACCTGTAATTGCTATACCATACATTTCGAAGAAAGTTCGATTCGAAGAAAATCACCTTACTATAGCTCAGCCGATTCAGAGCTGTAAAAATCCGAAATCTGCAATTGTGCTCCGATTGCGGTTCTTGATACCTCAAATGATAGGTCTCGGGACTTGTAATTGTTATGCCAAACCGCATTAAAATTGGTTGATTATTTCCAAACATTTCACAGAAAAACCGATTCGAAGAAAATCACCTTACTATAGCTCAGCCGATTCAGAGCTGTGAAAATCCGAAATCTGCAATTGTGCTCCGATTGCGGTTCTTGATACCTTAAATGATAGGTCACGAGACCTGTAATTGCTATACCATACATTTCGTAGAAAGTTCGATTCGAAGAAAATCACCTTACTATAGCTCAGCCGATTCAGAGCTGTAAAAATCCGAAATCTGCAATTGTGCTCCGATTGCGGTTCTTGATACCTTAAATGATAGGTCACGAGACCTGTAATTGCTATACCATACATTTCGAAGAAAGTTCGATTCGAAGAAAATCACCTTACTATAGCTCAGCCGATTCAGAGCTGTAAAAATCCGAAATCTGCAATTGTGCTCCGATTGCGGTTCTTGATACCTCAAATGATAGGTCTCGGGACTTGTAATTGTTATGCCAAACCGCATTAAAATTGGTTGATTATTTCCATACATTTCACAGAAAAACCGATTCGAAGAAAATCACCTTACTATAGCTCAGCCGATTCAGAGCTGTGAAAATCCGAAATCTGCAATTGTGCTCCGATTGCGGTTCTTGATACCTCAAATGATAGGTCTCGGGACTTGTAATTGTTATGCCAAACCGCATTGAAATTGGTTGATTATTTCCATACATTTCACAGAAAAACTGATTCGAAGAAAATCACCTTACTATAGCTCAGCCGATTCAGAGCTGTAAAAATCCGAAATCTGCAATTGTGCTCCGATTGCGGTTCTTGATACCTTAAATGATAGGTCACGAGACCTGTAATTGCTATACCATACATTTCGAAGAAAGTTCGATTCGAAGAAAATCACCTTACTATAGCTCAGCCGATTCAGAGCTGTGAAAATCCGAAATCTGCAATTGTGCTCCGATTGCGGTTCTTGATACCTCAAATGATAGGTCTCGGGACTTGTAATTGTTATGCCAAACCGCATTAAAATTGGTTGATTATTTCCATACATTTCACAGAAAAACCGATTCGAAGAAAATCACCTTACTATAGCTCAGCCGATTCAGAGCTGTGAAAATCCGAAATCTGCAATTGTGCTCCGATTGCGGTTCTTGATACCTCAAATGATAGGTCTCGGGACTTGTAATTGTTATGCCAAACCGCATTAAAATTGGTTGATTATTTCCATACATTTCACAGAAAAACCGATTCGAAGAAAATCACCTTACTATAGCTCAGCCGATTCAGAGCTGTAAAAATCCGAAATCTGCAATTGTGCTCCGATTGCGGTTCTTGATACCTCAAATGATAGGTCTCGGGACTTGTAATTGTTATGCCAAACGGCATTAAAATTGGTTGATTATTTCCATACATTTCACAGAAAAACCGATTCGAAGAAAATCACCTTACTATAGCTCAGCCGATTCAGAGCTGTAAAAATCCGAAATCTGCAATTGTGCTCCGATTGCGGTTCTTGATACCATAAATGATAGGTCACGAGACCTGTAATTGCTATACCATACATTTCGAAGAAAGTTCGATTCGAAGAAAATCACCTTACTATAGCTCAGCCGATTCAGAGCTGTAAAAATCCGAAATCTGCAATTGTGCTCCGATTGCGGTTCTTGATACCTTAAATGATAGGTCACGAGACCTGTAATTGCTATACCATACATTTCGAAGAAAGTTCGATTCGAAGAAAATCACCTTACTATAGCTCAGCCGATTCAGAGCTGTAAAAATCCGAAATCTGCAATTGTGCTCCGATTGCGGTTCTTGATACCTTAAATGATAGGTCACGAGACCTGTAATTGCTATACCATACATTTCGAAGAAAGTTCGATTCGAAGAAAATCACCTTACTATAGCTCAGCCGATTCAGAGCTGTAAAAATCCGAAATCTGCAATTGTGCTCCGATTGCGGTTCTTGATACCTTAAATGATAGGTCACGAGACCTGTAATTGCTATACCATACATTTCGAAGAAAGTTCGATTCGAAGAAAATCACCTTACTATAGCTCAGCCGATTCAGAGCTGTAAAAATCCGAAATCTGCAATTGTGCTCCGATTGCGGTTCTTGATACCTCAAATGATAGGTCTCCGGACTTGTAATTGTTATGCCAAACCGCATTAAAATTGGTTGATTATTTCCATACATTTCACAGAAAACCCGATTCGAAGAAAATCACCTTACTATAGCTCAGCCGATTCAGAGCTGTAAAAATCCGAAATCTGCAATTGTGCTCCGATTGCGGTTCTTGATACCTCAAATGATAGGTCTCGGGACTTGTAATTGTTATGCCAAACCGCATTAAAATTGGTTGATTATTTCCATACATTTCACAGAAAAACCGATTCGAAGAAAATCACCTTATCATAGCTCAGCCGATTCAGAGCTGTAAAAATCCGAAATCTGCAATTGTGCTCCGATTGCGGTTCTTGATACCTTAAATGATAGGTCACGAGACCTGTAATTGCTATACCATACATTTCGAAGAAAGTTCGATTCGAAGAAAATCACCTTACTATAGCTCAGCCGATTCAGAGCTGTAAAAATCCGAAATCTGCAATTGTGCTCCGATTGCGGTTCTTGATACCTTAAATGATAGGTCACGAGACCTGTAATTGCTATACCATACATTTCGAAGAAAGTTCGATTCGAAGAAAATCACCTTACTATAGCTCAGCCGATTCAGAGCTGTAAAAATCCGAAATCTGCAATTGTGCTCCGATTGCGGTTCTTGATACCTCAAATGATAGGTCTCCGGACTTGTAATTGTTATGCCAAACCGCATTAAAATTGGTTGATTATTTCCATACATTTCACAGAAAACCCGATTCGAAGAAAATCACCTTACTATAGCTCAGCCGATTCAGAGCTGTAAAAATCCGAAATCTGCAATTGTGCTCCGATTGCGGTTCTTGATACCTTAAATGATAGGTCACGAGACCTGTAATTGCTATACCATACATTTCGAAGAAAGTTCGATTCGAAGAAAATCACCTTACTATAGCTCAGCCGATTCAGAGCTGTAAAAATCCGAAATCTGCAATTGTGCTCCGATTGCGGTTCTTGATACCTTAAATGATAGGTCACGAGACCTGTAATTGCTATACCATACATTTCGTAGAAAGTTCGATTCGAAGAAAATCACCTTACTATAGCTCAGCCGATTCAGAGCTGTAAAAATCCGAAATCTGCAATTGTGCTCCGATTGCGGTTCTTGATACCTCAAATGATAGGTCTCCGGACTTGTAATTGTTATGCCAAACCGCATTAAAATTGGTTGATTATTTCCATACATTTCACAGAAAACCCGATTCGAAGAAAATCACCTTACTATAGCTCAGCCGATTCAGAGCTGTAAAAATCCGAAATCTGCAATTGTGCTCCGATTGCGGTTCTTGATACCTCAAATGATAGGTCTCCGGACTTGTAATTGTTATGCCAAACCGCATTAAAATTGGTTGATTATTTCCATACATTTCACAGAAAACCCGATTCGAAGAAAATCACCTTACTATAGCTCAGCCGATTCAGAGCTGTAAAAATCCGAAATCTGCAATTGTGCTCCGATTGCGGTTCTTGATACCTTAAATGATAGGTCACGAGACCTGTAATTGCTATACCATACATTTCGAAGAAAGTTCGATTCGAAGAAAATCACCTTACTATAGCTCAGCCGATTCAGAGCTGTGAAAATCCGAAATCTGCAATTGTGCTCCGATTGCGGTTCTTGATACCTTAAATGATAGGTCACGAGACCTGTAATTGCTATACCATACATTTCGTAGAAAGTTCGATTCGAAGAAAATCACCTTACTATAGCTCAGCCGATTCAGAGCTGTAAAAATCCGAAATCTGCAATTGTGCTCCGATTGCGGTTCTTGATACCTTAAATGATAGGTCACGAGACCTGTAATTGCTATACCATACATTTCGAAGAAAGTTCGATGCGAAGAAAATCACCTTACTATAGCTCAGCCGATTCAGAGCTGTAAAAATCCGAAATCTGCAATTGTGCTCTGATTGCGGTTTTGGATACCTCAAATGATAGGTCACGAGACCTGTAATTGCTATACCATACATTTCGAAGAAAGTTCGATTCGAAGAAAATCACCTTACTATAGCTCAGCCGATTCAGAGCTGTAAAAATCCGAAATCTGCAATTGTGCTCCGATTGCGGTTCTTGATACCTCAAATGATAGGTCTCGGGACTTGTAATTGTTATGCCAAACCGCATTAAAATTGGTTGATTATTTCCATACATTTCACAGAAAAACCGATTCGAAGAAAATCACCTTACTATAGCTCAGCCGATTCAGAGCTGTAAAAATCCGAAATCTGCAATTGTGCTCCGATTGCGGTTCTTGATACCTTAAATGATAGGTCACGAGACCTGTAATTGCTATACCATACATTTCGAAGAAAGTTCGATTCGAAGAAAATCACCTTACTATAGCTCAGCCGATTCAGAGCTGTAAAAATCCGAAATCTGCAATTGTGCTCCGATTGCGGTTCTTGATACCTTAAATGATAGGTCACGAGACCTGTAATTGCTATACCATACATTTCGAAGAAAGTTCGATTCGAAGAAAATCACCTTACTATAGCTCAGCCGATTCAGAGCTGTAAAAATCCGAAATCTGCAATTGTGCTCCGATTGCGGTTCTTGATACCTCAAATGATAGGTCTCCGGACTTGTAATTGTTATGCCAAACCGCATTAAAATTGGTTGATTATTTCCATACATTTCACAGAAAACCCGATTCGAAGAAAATCACCTTACTATAGCTCAGCCGATTCAGAGCTGTAAAAATCCGAAATCTGCAATTGTGCTCCGATTGCGGTTCTTGATACCTTAAATGATAGGTCACGAGACCTGTAATTGCTATACCATACATTTCGAAGAAAGTTCGATTCGAAGAAAATCACCTTACTATAGCTCAGCCGATTCAGAGCTGTAAAAATCCGAAATCTGCAATTGTGCTCCGATTGCGGTTCTTGATACCTTAAATGATAGGTCACGAGACCTGTAATTGCTATACCATACATTTCGAAGAAAGTTCGATTCGAAGAAAATCACCTTACTATAGCTCAGCCGATTCAGAGCTGTAAAAATCCGAAATCTGCAATTGTGCTCCGATTGCGGTTCTTGATACCTCAAATGATAGGTCTCCGGACTTGTAATTGTTATGCCAAACCGCATTAAAATTGGTTGATTATTTCCATACATTTCACAGAAAACCCGATTCGAAGAAAATCACCTTACTATAGCTCAGCCGATTCAGAGCTGTAAAAATCCGAAATCTGCAATTGTGCTCCGATTGCGGTTCTTGATACCTCAAATGATAGGTCTCCGGACTTGTAATTGTTATGCCAAACCGCATTAAAATTGGTTGATTATTTCCATACATTTCACAGAAAACCCGATTCGAAGAAAATCACCTTACTATAGCTCAGCCGATTCAGAGCTGTAAAAATCCGAAATCTGCAATTGTGCTCCGATTGCGGTTCTTGATACCTTAAATGATAGGTCACGAGACCTGTAATTGCTATACCATACATTTCGAAGAAAGTTCGATTCGAAGAAAATCACCTTACTATAGCTCAGCCGATTCAGAGCTGTAAAAATCCGAAATCTGCAATTGTGCTCCGATTGCGGTTCTTGATACCTTAAATGATAGGTCACGAGACCTGTAATTGCTATACCATACATTTCGAAGAAAGTTCGATTCGAAGAAAATCACCTTACTATAGCTCAGCCGATTCAGAGCTGTAAAAATCCGAAATCTGCAATTGTGCTCCGATTGCGGTTCTTGATACCTCAAATGATAGGTCTCCGGACTTGTAATTGTTATGCCAAACCGCATTAAAATTGGTTGATTATTTCCATACATTTCACAGAAAACCCGATTCGAAGAAAATCACCTTACTATAGCTCAGCCGATTCAGAGCTGTAAAAATCCGAAATCTGCAATTGTGCTCCGATTGCGGTTCTTGATACCTCAAATGATAGGTCTCCGGACTTGTAATTGTTATGCCAAACCGCATTAAAATTGGTTGATTATTTCCATACATTTCACAGAAAACCCGATTCGAAGAAAATCACCTTACTATAGCTCAGCCGATTCAGAGCTGTAAAAATCCGAAATCTGCAATTGTGCTCCGATTGCGGTTCTTGATACCTTAAATGATAGGTCACGAGACCTGTAATTGCTATACCATACATTTCGAAGAAAGTTCGATTCGAAGAAAATCACCTTACTATAGCTCAGCCGATTCAGAGCTGTGAAAATCCGAAATCTGCAATTGTGCTCCGATTGCGGTTCTTGATACCTTAAATGATAGGTCACGAGACCTGTAATTGCTATACCATACATTTCGTAGAAAGTTCGATTCGAAGAAAATCACCTTACTATAGCTCAGCCGATTCAGAGCTGTAAAAATCCGAAATCTGCAATTGTGCTCCGATTGCGGTTCTTGATACCTTAAATGATAGGTCACGAGACCTGTAATTGCTATACCATACATTTCGAAGAAAGTTCGATGCGAAGAAAATCACCTTACTATAGCTCAGCCGATTCAGAGCTGTAAAAATCCGAAATCTGCAATTGTGCTCTGATTGCGGTTTTGGATACCTCAAATGATAGGTCTCGGGACTTGTAATTGTTATGCCAAACCGCATTAAAATTGGTTGACTATTTCCATACATTTCACAGAAAAACCGATTCGAAGAAAATCACCTTACTATAGCTCAGCCGATTCAGAGCTGTAAAAATCCGAAATCTGCAATTGTGCTCCGATTGCGGTTCTTGATACCTTAAATGATAGGTCACGAGACCTGTAATTGCTATACCATACATTTCGAAGAAAGTTCGATTCGAAGAAAATCACCTTACTATAGCTCAGCCGATTCAGAGCTGTAAAAATCCGAAATCTGCAATTGTGCTCCGATTGCGGTTCTTGATACCTTAAATGATAGGTCACGAGACCTGTAATTGCTATACCATACATTTCGAAGAAAGTTCGATTCGAAGAAAATCACCTTACTATAGCTCAGCCGATTCAGAGCTGTAAAAATCCGAAATCTGCAATTGTGCTCCGATTGCGGTTCTTGATACCTCAAATGATAGGTCTCGGGACTTGTAATTGTTATGCCAAACCGCATTGAAATTGGTTGATTATTTCCATACATTTCACAGAAAAACTGATTCGAAGAAAATCACCTTACTATAGCTCAGCCGATTCAGAGCTGTAAAAATCCGAAATCTGCAATTGTGCTCCGATTGCGGTTCTTGATACCTTAAATGATAGGTCACGAGACCTGTAATTGCTATACAATACATTTCGAAGAAAGTTCGATTCGAAGAAAATCACCTTACTATAGCTCAGCCGATTCAGAGCTGTAAAAATCCGAAATCTGCAATTGTGCTCCGATTGCGGTTCTTGATACCTTAAATGATAGGTCACGAGACCTGTAATTGCTATACCATACATTTCGAAGAAAGTTCGATTCGAAGAAAATCACCTTACTATAGCTCAGCCGATTCAGAGCTGTAAAAATCCGAAATCTGCAATTGTGCTCCGATTGCGGTTCTTGATACCTCAAATGATAGGTCTCGGGACTTGTAATTGTTATGCCAAACCGCATTAAAATTGGTTGATTATTTCCAAACATTTCACAGAAAAACCGATTCGAAGAAAATCACCTTACTATAGCTCAGCCGATTCAGAGCTGTGAAAATCCGAAATCTGCAATTGTGCTCCGATTGCGGTTCTTGATACCTTAAATGATAGGTCACGAGACCTGTAATTGCTATACCATACATTTCGTAGAAAGTTCGATTCGAAGAAAATCACCTTACTATAGCTCAGCCGATTCAGAGCTGTAAAAATCCGAAATCTGCAATTGTGCTCCGATTGCGGTTCTTGATACCTTAAATGATAGGTCACGAGACCTGTAATTGCTATACCATACATTTCGAAGAAAGTTCGATTCGAAGAAAATCACCTTACTATAGCTCAGCCGATTCAGAGCTGTAAAAATCCGAAATCTGCAATTGTGCTCCGATTGCGGTTCTTGATACCTTAAATGATAGGTCACGAGACCTGTAATTGCTATACCATACATTTCGAAGAAAGTTCGATTCGAAGAAAATCACCTTACTATAGCTCAGCCGATTCAGAGCTGTAAAAATCCGAAATCTGCAATTGTGCTCCGATTGCGGTTCTTGATACCTCAAATGATAGGTCTCGGGACTTGTAATTGTTATGCCAAACCGCATTAAAATTGGTTGATTATTTCCATACATTTCACAGAAAAACCGATTCGAAGAAAATCACCTTACTATAGCTCAGCCGATTCAGAGCTGTGAAAATCCGAAATCTGCAATTGTGCTCCGATTGCGGTTCTTGATACCTCAAATGATAGGTCTCGGGACTTGTAATTGTTATGCCAAACCGCATTGAAATTGGTTGATTATTTCCATACATTTCACAGAAAAACTGATTCGAAGAAAATCACCTTACTATAGCTCAGCCGATTCAGAGCTGTAAAAATCCGAAATCTGCAATTGTGCTCCGATTGCGGTTCTTGATACCTTAAATGATAGGTCACGAGACCTGTAATTGCTATACCATACATTTCGAAGAAAGTTCGATTCGAAGAAAATCACCTTACTATAGCTCAGCCGATTCAGAGCTGTAAAAATCCGAAATCTGCAATTGTGCTCCGATTGCGGTTCTTGATACCTCAAATGATAGGTCTCGGGACTTGTAATTGTTATGCCAAACCGCATTAAAATTGGTTGATTATTTCCAAACATTTCACAGAAAAACCGATTCGAAGAAAATCACCTTACTATAGCTCAGCCGATTCAGAGCTGTGAAAATCCGAAATCTGCAATTGTGCTCCGATTGCGGTTCTTGATACCTTAAATGATAGGTCACGAGACCTGTAATTGCTATACCATACATTTCGAAGAAAGTTCGATTCGAAGAAAATCACCTTACTATAGCTCAGCCGATTCAGAGCTGTAAAAATCCGAAATCTGCAATTGTGCTCCGATTGCGGTTCTTGATACCTCAAATGATAGGTCTCGGGACTTGTAATTGTTATGCCAAACCGCATTAAAATTGGTTGATTATTTCCATACATTTCACAGAAAAACCGATTCGAAGAAAATCACCTTACTATAGCTCAGCCGATTCAGAGCTGTGAAAATCCGAAATCTGCAATTGTGCTCCGATTGCGGTTCTTGATACCTTAAATGATAGGTCACGAGACCTGTAATTGCTATACCATACATTTCGAAGAAAGTTCGATTCGAAGAAAATCACCTTACTATAGCTCAGCCGATTCAGAGCTGTAAAAATCCGAAATCTGCAATTGTGCTCCGATTGCGGTTCTTGATACCTTAAATGATAGGTCACGAGACCTGTAATTGCTATACCATACATTTCGAAGAAAGTTCGATTCGAAGAAAATCACCTTACTATAGCTCAGCCGATTCAGAGCTGTAAAAATCCGAAATCTGCAATTGTGCTCCGATTGCGGTTCTTGATACCTTAAATGATAGGTCACGAGACCTGTAATTGCTATACCATACATTTCGAAGAAAGTTCGATTCGAAGAAAATCACCTTACTATAGCTCAGCCGATTCAGAGCTGTAAAAATCCGAAATCTGCAATTGTGCTCCGATTGCGGTTCTTGATACCTCAAATGATAGGTCTCCGGACTTGTAATTGTTATGCCAAACCGCATTAAAATTGGTTAATTATTTCCATACATTTCACAGAAAAACCGATTCGAAGAAAATCACCTTACTATAGCTCAGCCGATTCAGAGCTGTAAAAATCCGAAATCTGCAATTGTGCTCCGATTGCGGTTCTTGATACCTTAAATGATAGGTCACGAGACCTGTAATTGCTATACCATACATTTCGAAGAAAGTTCGATTCGAAGAAAATCACCTTACTATAGCTCAGCCGATTCAGAGCTGTAAAAATCCGAAATCTGCAATTGTGCTCCGATTGCGGTTCTTGATACCTTAAATGATAGGTCACGAGACCTGTAATTGCTATACCATACATTTCGAAGAAAGTTCGATTCGAAGAAAATCACCTTACTATAGCTCAGCCGATTCAGAGCTGTAAAAATCCGAAATCTGCAATTGTGCTCCGATTGCGGTTCTTGATACCTTAAATGATAGGTCACGAGACCTGTAATTGCTATACCATACATTTCGAAGAAAGTTCGATTCGAAGAAAATCACCTTACTATAGCTCAGCCGATTCAGAGCTGTAAAAATCCGAAATCTGCAATTGTGCTCCGATTGCGGTTCTTGATACCTTAAATGATAGGTCACGAGACCTGTAATTGCTATACCATACATTTCGAAGAAAGTTCGATTCGAAGAAAATCACCTTACTATAGCTCAGCCGATTCAGAGCTGTAAAAATCCGAAATCTGCAATTGTGCTCCGATTGCGGTTCTTGATACCTCAAATGATAGGTCTCCGGACTTGTAATTGTTATGCCAAACCGCATTAAAATTGGTTGATTATTTCCATACATTTCACAGAAAAACCGATTCGAAGAAAATCACCTTACTATAGCTCAGCCGATTCAGAGCTGTAAAAATCCGAAATCTGCAATTGTGCTCCGATTGCGGTTCTTGATACCTTAAATGATAGGTCACGAGACCTGTAATTGCTATACCATACATTTCGAAGAAAGTTCGATTCGAAGAAAATCACCTTACTATAGCTCAGCCGATTCAGAGCTGTAAAAATCCGAAATCTGCAATTGTGCTCCGATTGCGGTTCTTGATACCTTAAATGATAGGTCACGAGACCTGTAATTGCTATACCATACATTTCGAAGAAAGTTCGATTCGAAGAAAATCACCTTACTATAGCTCAGCCGATTCAGAGCTGAAAAAATCCGAAATCTGCAATTGTGCTCCGATTGCGGTTCTTGATACCTCAAATGATAGGTCTCCGGACTTGTAATTGTTATGCCAAACCGCATTAAAATTGGTTGATTATTTCCATACATTTCACAGAAAAACCGATTCGAAGAAAATCACCTTACTATAGCTCAGCCGATTCAGAGCTGTAAAAATCCGAAATCTGCAATTGTGCTCCGATTGCGGTTCTTGATACCTTAAATGATAGGTCACGAGACCTGTAATTGCTATACCATACATTTCGAAGAAAGTTCGATTCGAAGAAAATCACCTTACTATAGCTCAGCCGATTCAGAGCTGTAAAAATCCGAAATCTGCAATTGTGCTTCGATTGCGGTTCTTGATACCTTAAATAATAGGTCACGAGACCTGTAATTGCTATACCATACATTTCGAAGAAAGTTCGATTCGATGAAAATCACCTTACTATAGCTCAGCCGATTCAGAGCTGTAAAAATCCGAAATCTGCAATTGTGCTCCGATTGCGGTTCTTGATACCTCAAATGATAGGTCTCGGGACTTGTAATTGTTATGCCAAACCGCATTAAAATTGGTTGATTATTTCCATACATTTCACAGAAAAACCGATTCGAAGAAAATCACCTTACTATAGCTCAGCCGATTCAGAGCTGTAAAAATCCGAAATCTGCAATTGTGCTCCGATTGCGGTTCTTGATACCTTAAATGATAGGTCACGAGACCTGTAATTGCTATACCATACATTTCGAAGAAAGTTCGATTCGAAGAAAATCACCTTACTATAGCTCAGCCGATTCAGAGCTGTAAAAATCCGAAATCTGCAATTGTGCTCCGATTGCGGTTCTTGATACCTTAAATGATAGGTCACGAGACCTGTAATTGCTATACCATACATTTCGAAGAAAGTTCGATTCGAAGAAAATCACCTTACTATAGCTCAGCCGATTCAGAGCTGTAAAAATCCGAAATCTGCAATTGTGCTCCGATTGCGGTTCTTGATACCTCAAATGATAGGTCACGAGACCTGTAATTGCTATACCATACATTTCGAAGAAAGTTCGATTCGAAGAAAATCACCTTACTATAGCTCAGCCGATTCAGAGCTGTAAAAATCCGAAATCTGCAATTGTGCTCCGATTGCGGTTCTTGATACCTTAAATGATAGGTCACGAGACCTGTAATTGCTATACCATACATTTCGAAGAAAGTTCGATTCGAAGAAAATCACCTTACTATAGCTCAGCCGATTCAGAGCTGTAAAAATCCGAAATCTGCAATTGTGCTCCGATTGCGGTTCTTGATACCTCAAATGATAGGTCTCCGGACTTGTAATTGTTATGCCAAACCGCATTAAAATTGGTTGATTATTTCCATACATTTCACAGAAAAACCGATTCGAAGAAAATCACCTTACTATAGCTCAGCCGATTCAGAGCTGTAAAAATCCGAAATCTGCAATTGTGCTCCGATTGCGGTTCTTGATACCTTAAATGATAGGTCACGAGACCTGTAATTGCTATACCATACATTTCGAAGAAAGTTCGATTCGAAGAAAATCACCTTACTATAGCTCAGCCGATTCAGAGCTGTAAAAATCCGAAATCTGCAATTGTGCTCCGATTGCGGTTCTTGATACCTTAAATGATAGGTCACGAGACCTGTAATTGCTATACCATACATTTCGAAGAAAGTTCGATTCGAAGAAAATCACCTTACTATAGCTCAGCCGATTCAGAGCTGTAAAAATCCGAAATCTGCAATTGTGCTCCGATTGCGGTTCTTGATACCTTAAATGATAGGTCACGAGACCTGTAATTGCTATACCATACATTTCGAAGAAAGTTCGATTCGAAGAAAATCACCTTACTATAGCTCAGCCGATTCAGAGCTGTAAAAATCCGAAATCTGCAATTGTGCTCCGATTGCGGTTCTTGATACCTCAAATGATAGGTCTCCGGACTTGTAATTGTTATGCCAAACCGCATTAAAATTGGTTGATTATTTCCATACATTTCACAGAAAAACCGATTCGAAGAAAATCACCTTACTATAGCTCAGCCGATTCAGAGCTGTAAAAATCCGAAATCTGAAATTGTGCTCCGATTGCGGTTCTTGATACCTTAAATGATAGGTCACGAGACCTGTAATTGCTATACCATACATTTCGAAGAAAGTTCGATTCGAAGAAAATCACCTTACTATAGCTCAGCCGATTCAGAGCTGTAAAAATCCGAAATCTGCAATTGTGCTTCGATTGCGGTTCTTGATACCTTAAATAATAGGTCACGAGACCTGTAATTGCTATACCATACATTTCGAAGAAAGTTCGATTCGATGAAAATCACCTTACTATAGCTCAGCCGATTCAGAGCTGTAAAAATCCGAAATCTGCAATTGTGCTCCGATTGCGGTTCTTGATACCTCAAATGATAGGTCTCGGGACTTGTAATTGTTATGCCAAACCGCATTAAAATTGGTTGATTATTTCCATACATTTCACAGAAAAACCGATTCGAAGAAAATCACCTTACTATAGCTCAGCCGATTCAGAGCTGTAAAAATCCGAAATCTGCAATTGTGCTCCGATTGCGGTTCTTGATACCTCAAATGATAGGTCTCGGGACTTGTAATTGTTATGCCAAACCGCATTAAAATTGGTTGATTATTTCCATACATTTCACAGAAAAACCGATTCGAAGAAAATCACCTTACTATAGCTCAGCCGATTCAGAGCTGTAAAAATCCGAAATCTGCAATTGTGCTCCGATTGCGGTTCTTGATACCTTAAATGATAGGTCACGAGACCTGTAATTGCTATACCATACATTTCGAAGAAAGTTCGATTCGAAGAAAATCACCTTACTATAGCTCAGCCGATTCAGAGCTGTAAAAATCCGAAATCTGCAATTGTGCTCCGATTGCGGTTCTTGATACCTCAAATGATAGGTCTCGGGACTTGTAATTGTTATGCCAAACCGCATTAAAATTGGTTGATTATTTCCATACATTTCACAGAAAAACCAATTCGAAGAAAATCACCTTACTATAGCTCAGCCGATTCAGAGCTGTAAAAATCCGAAATCTGCAATTGTGCTTCGGTTGCGGTTCTTGATACCTTAAATGATAGGTCACGAGACCTGTAATTGCTATACCATACATTTCGAAGAAAGTTCGATTCGAAGAAAATCACCTTACTATAGCTCAGCCGATTCAGAGCTGTAAAAATCCGAAATCTGCAATTGTGCTCCGATTGCGGTTCTTGATACCTCAAATGATAGGTCTCGGGACTTGTAATTGTTATGCCAAACCGCATTAAAATTGGTTGATTATTTCCATACATTTCACAGAAAAACCGATTCGAAGAAAATCACCTTACTATAGCTCAGCCGATTCAGAGCTGTAAAAATCCGAAATCTGCAATTGTGCTCCGATTGCGGTTCTTGATACCTTAAATGATAGGTCACGAGACCTGTAATTGCTATACCATACATTTCGAAGAAAGTTCGATTCGAAGAAAATCACCTTACTATAGCTCAGCCGATTCAGAGCTGTAAAAATCCGAAATCTGCAATTGTGCTCCGATTGCGGTTCTTGATACCTCAAATGATAGGTCTCGGGACTTGTAATTGTTATGCCAAACCGCATTAAAATTGGTTGATTATTTCCATACATTTCACAGAAAAACCAATTCGAAGAAAATCACCTTACTATAGCTCAGCCGATTCAGAGCTGTAAAAATCCGAAATCTGCAATTGTGCTTCGGTTGCGGTTCTTGATACCTTAAATGATAGGTCACGAGACCTGTAATTGCTATACCATACATTTCGAAGAAAGTTCGATTCGAAGAAAATCACCTTACTATAGCTCAGCCGATTCAGAGCTGTAAAAATCCGAAATCTGCAATTGTGCTCCGATTGCGGTTCTTGATACCTCAAATGATAGGTCTCGGGACTTGTAATTGTTATGCCAAACCGCATTAAAATTGGTTGATTATTTCCATACATTTCGAAGAAAAACCGATTCGAAGAAAATCACCTTACTATAGCTCAGCCGATTCAGAGCTGTAAAAATCCGAAATCTGCAATTGTGCTCCGATTGCGGTTCTTGATACCTTAAATGATAGGTCACGAGACCTGTAATTGCTATACCATACATTTCGAAGAAAGTTCGATTCGAAGAAAATCACCTTACTATAGCTCAGCCGATTCAGAGCTGTAAAAATCCGAAATCTGCAATTGTGCTTCGATTGCGGTTCTTGATACCTTAAATAATAGGTCACGAGACCTGTAATTGCTATACCATACATTTCGAAGAAAGTTCGATTCGATGAAAATCACCTTACTATAGCTCAGCCGATTCAGAGCTGTAAAAATCCGAAATCTGCAATTGTGCTCCGATTGCGGTTCTTGATACCTCAAATGATAGGTCTCGGGACTTGTAATTGTTATGCCAAACCGCATTAAAATTGGTTGATTATTTCCATACATTTCACAGAAAAACCGATTCGAAGAAAATCACCTTACTATAGCTCAGCCGATTCAGAGCTGTAAAAATCCGAAATCTGCAATTGTGCTCCGATTGCGGTTCTTGATACCTTAAATGATAGGTCACGAGACCTGTAATTGCTATACCATACATTTCGAAGAAAGTTCGATTCGAAGAAAATCACCTTACTATAGCTCAGCCGATTCAGAGCTGTAAAAATCCGAAATCTGCAATTGTGCTCCGATTGCGGTTCTTGATACCTCAAATGATAGGTCTCGGGACTTGTAATTGTTATGCCAAACCGCATTAAAATTGGTTGATTATTTCCATACATTTCACAGAAAAACCAATTCGAAGAAAATCACCTTACTATAGCTCAGCCGATTCAGAGCTGTAAAAATCCGAAATCTGCAATTGTGCTTCGGTTGCGGTTCTTGATACCTTAAATGATAGGTCACGAGACCTGTAATTGCTATACCATACATTTCGAAGAAAGTTCGATTCGAAGAAAATCACCTTACTATAGCTCAGCCGATTCAGAGCTGTAAAAATCCGAAATCTGCAATTGTGCTCCGATTGCGGTTCTTGATACCTCAAATGATAGGTCTCGGGACTTGTAATTGTTATGCCAAACCGCATTAAAATTGGTTGATTATTTCCATACATTTCACAGAAAAACCGATTCGAAGAAAATCACCTTACTATAGCTCAGCCGATTCAGAGCTGTAAAAATCCGAAATCTGCAATTGTGCTTCGATTGCGGTTCTTGATACCTTAAATAATAGGTCACGAGACCTGTAATTGCTATACCATACATTTCGAAGAAAGTTCGATTCGATGAAAATCACCTTACTATAGCTCAGCCGATTCAGAGCTGTAAAAATCCGAAATCTGCAATTGTGCTCCGATTGCGGTTCTTGATACCTCAAATGATAGGTCTCGGGACTTGTAATTGTTATGCCAAACCGCATTAAAATTGGTTGATTATTTCCATACATTTCGAAGAAAAACCGATTCGAAGAAAATCACCTTACTATAGCTCAGCCGATTCAGAGCTGTAAAAATCCGAAATCTGCAATTGTGCTCCGATTGCGGTTCTTGATACCTTAAATGATAGGTCACGAGACCTGTAATTGCTATACCATACATTTCGAAGAAAGTTCGATTCGAAGAAAATCACCTTACTATAGCTCAGCCGATTCAGAGCTGTAAAAATCCGAAATCTGCAATTGTGCTTCGATTGCGGTTCTTGATACCTTAAATAATAGGTCACGAGACCTGTAATTGCTATACCATACATTTCGAAGAAAGTTCGATTCGATGAAAATCACCTTACTATAGCTCAGCCGATTCAGAGCTGTAAAAATCCGAAATCTGCAATTGTGCTCCGATTGCGGTTCTTGATACCTCAAATGATAGGTCTCGGGACTTGTAATTGTTATGCCAAACCGCATTAAAATTGGTTGATTATTTCCATACATTTCACAGAAAAACCGATTCGAAGAAAATCACCTTACTATAGCTCAGCCGATTCAGAGCTGTAAAAATCCGAAATCTGCAATTGTGCTCCGATTGCGGTTCTTGATACCTTAAATGATAGGTCACGAGACCTGTAATTGCTATACCATACATTTCGAAGAAAGTTCGATTCGAAGAAAATCACCTTACTATAGCTCAGCCGATTCAGAGCTGTAAAAATCCGAAATCTGCAATTGTGCTTCGATTGCGGTTCTTGATACCTTAAATAATAGGTCACCAGACCTGTAATTGCTATACCATACATTTCGAAGAAAGTTCGATTCGATGAAAATCACCTTACTATAGCTCAGCCGATTCAGAGCTGTAAAAATCCGAAATCTGCAATTGTGCTCCGATTGCGGTTCTTGATACCTCAAATAATAGGTCTCGGTACTTGTAATTGTTATGCCAAACCGCATTAAAATTGGTTGATTATTTCCATACATTTCACAGAAAAACCGATTCGAAGAAAATAACCTTACTATAGCTCAGCCGATTCAGAGCTGTAAAAATCCGAAATCTGCAATTGTGCTCCGATTGCGGTTCTTGATACCTCAAATAATAGGTCTCGGGACTTGTAATTGTTATGCCAAACCGCATTAAAATTGGTTGATTATTTCCATACATTTCACAGAAAAACCGATTCGAAGAAAATCACCTTACTATAGCTCAGCCGATTCAGAGCTGTAAAAATCCGAAATCTGCAATTGTGCTCCGATTGCGGTTCTTGATACCTTAAATGATAGGTCACGAGACCTGTAATTGCTATACCATACATTTCGAAGAAAGTTCGATTCGAAGAAAATCACCTTACTATAGCTCAGCCGATTCAGAGCTGTAAAAATCCGAAATCTGCAATTGTGCTCCGATTGCGGTTCTTGATACCTCAAATGATAGGTCTCGGGACTTGTAATTGTTATGCCAAACCGCATTAAAATTGGTTGATTATTTCCATACATTTCACAGAAAAACCGATTCGAAGAAAATCACCTTACTATAGCTCAGCCGATTCAGAGCTGTAAAAATCCGAAATCTGCAATTGTGCTCCGATTGCGGTTCTTGATACCTCAAATAATAGGTCTCGGGACTTGTAATTGTTATGCCAAACCGCATTAAAATTGGTTGATTATTTCCATACATTTCACAGAAAAACCGATTCGAAGAAAATCACCTTACTATAGCTCAGCCGATTCAGAGCTGTAAAAATCCGAAATCTGCAATTGTGCTCCGATTGCGGTTCTTGATACCTTAAATGATAGGTCACGAGACCTGTAATTGCTATACCATACATTTCGAAGAAAGTTCGATTCGAAGAAAATCACCTTACTATAGCTCAGCCGATTCAGAGCTGTAAAAATCCGAAATCTGCAATTGTGCTCCGATTGCGGTTCTTGATACCTCAAATGATAGGTCTCGGGACTTGTAATTGTTATGCCAAACCGCATTAAAATTGGTTGATTATTTCCATACATTTCACAGAAAAACCGATTCGAAGAAAATCACCTTACTATAGCTCAGCCGATTCAGAGCTGTAAAAATCCGAAATCTGCAATTGTGCTCCGATTGCGGTTCTTGATACCTTAAATGATAGGTCACGAGACCTGTAATTGCTATACCATACATTTCGAAGAAAGTTCGATTCGAAGAAAATCACCTTACTATAGCTCAGCCGATTCAGAGCTGTAAAAATCCGAAATCTGCAATTGTGCTCCGATTGCGGTTCTTGATACCTCAAATGATAGGTCTCGGGACTTGTAATTGTTATGCCAAACCGCATTAAAATTGGTTGATTATTTCCATACATTTCACAGAAAAACCGATTCGAAGAAAATCACCTTACTATAGCTCAGCCGATTCAGAGCTGTAAAAATCCGAAATCTGCAATTGTGCTTCGGTTGCGGTTCTTGATACCTTAAATGATAGGTCACGAGACCTGTAATTGCTATACCATACATTTCGAAGAAAGTTCGATTCGAAGAAAATCACCTTACTATAGCTCAGCCGATTCAGAGCTGTAAAAATCCGAAATCTGCAATTGTGCTCCGATTGCGGTTCTTGATACCTCAAATGATAGGTCTCGGGACTTGTAATTGTTATGCCAAACCGCATTAAAATTGGTTGATTATTTCCATACATTTCACAGAAAAACCGATTCGAAGAAAATCACCTTACTATAGCTCAGCCGATTCAGAGCTGTAAAAATCCGAAATCTGCAATTGTGCTCCGATTGCGGTTCTTGATACCTTAAATGATAGGTCACGAGACCTGTAATTGCTATACCATACATTTCGAAGAAAGTTCGATTCGAAGAAAATCACCTTACTATAGCTCAGCCGATTCAGAGCTGTAAAAATCCGAAATCTGCAATTGTGCTCCGATTGCGGTTCTTGATACCTCAAATGATAGGTCTCGGGACTTGTAATTGTTATGCCAAACCGCATTAAAATTGGTTGATTATTTCCATACATTTCACAGAAAAACCGATTCGAAGAAAATCACCTTACTATAGCTCAGCCGATTCAGAGCTGTAAAAATCCGAAATCTGCAATTGTGCTTCGATTGCGGTTCTTGATACCTTAAATAATAGGTCACGAGACCTGTAATTGCTATACCATACATTTCGAAGAAAGTTCGATTCGATGAAAATCACCTTACTATAGCTCAGCCGATTCAGAGCTGTAAAAATCCGAAATCTGCAATTGTGCTCCGATTGCGGTTCTTGATACCTCAAATAATAGGTCTCGGGACTTGTAATTGTTATGCCAAACCGCATTAAAATTGGTTGATTATTTCCATACATTTCACAGAAAAACCGATTCGAAGAAAATCACCTTACTATAGCTCAGCCGATTCAGAGCTGTAAAAATCCGAAATCTGCAATTGTGCTTCGGTTGCGGTTCTTGATACCTTAAATGATAGGTCACGAGACCTGTAATTGCTATACCATACATTTCGAAGAAAGTTCGATTCGAAGAAAATCACCTTACTATAGCTCAGCCGATTCAGAGCTGTAAAAATCCGAAATCTGCAATTGTGCTCCGATTGCGGTTCTTGATACCTCAAATGATAGGTCTCGGGACTTGTAATTGTTATGCCAAACCGCATTAAAATTGGTTGATTATTTCCATACATTTCACAGAAAAACCGATTCGAAGAAAATCACCTTACTATAGCTCAGCCGATTCAGAGCTGTAAAAATCCGAAATCTGCAATTGTGCTCCGATTGCGGTTCTTGATACCTTAAATGATAGGTCACGAGACCTGTAATTGCTATACCATACATTTCGAAGAAAGTTCGATTCGAAGAAAATCACCTTACTATAGCTCAGCCGATTCAGAGCTGTAAAAATCCGAAATCTGCAATTGTGCTCCGATTGCGGTTCTTGATACCTCAAATGATAGGTCTCGGGACTTGTAATTGTTATGCCAAACCGCATTAAAATTTGTTGATTATTTCCATACATTTCACAGAAAAACCGATTCGAAGAAAATCACCTTACTATAGCTCAGCCGATTCAGAGCTGTAAAAATCCGAAATCTGCAATTGTGCTCCGATTGCGGTTCTTGATACCTTAAATGATAGGTCACGAGACCTGTAATTGCTATACCATACATTTCGAAGAAAGTTCGATTCGAAGAAAATCACCTTACTATAGCTCAGCCGATTCAGAGCTGTAAAAATCCGAAATCTGCAATTGTGCTCCGATTGCGGTTCTTGATACCTCAAATGATAGGTCTCGGGACTTGTAATTGTTATGCCAAACCGCATTAAAATTGGTTGATTATTTCCATACATTTCACAGAAAAACCGATTCGAAGAAAATCACCTTACTATAGCTCAGCCGATTCAGAGCTGTAAAAATCCGAAATCTGCAATTGTGCTTCGATTGCGGTTCTTGATACCTTAAATAATAGGTCACGAGACCTGTAATTGCTATACCATACATTTCGAAGAAAGTTCGATTCGATGAAAATCACCTTACTATAGCTCAGCCGATTCAGAGCTGTAAAAATCCGAAATCTGCAATTGTGCTCCGATTGCGGTTCTTGATACCTCAAATAATAGGTCTCGGGACTTGTAATTGTTATGCCAAACCGCATTAAAATTGGTTGATTATTTCCATACATTTCACAGAAAAACCGATTCGAAGAAAATCACCTTACTATAGCTCAGCCGATTCAGAGCTGTAAAAATCCGAAATCTGCAATTGTGCTCCGATTGCGGTTCTTGATACCTTAAATGATAGGTCACGAGACCTGTAATTGCTATACCATACATTTCGAAGAAAGTTCGATTCGAAGAAAATCACCTTACTATAGCTCAGCCGATTCAGAGCTGTAAAAATCCGAAATCTGCAATTGTGCTCCGATTGCGGTTCTTGATACCTCAAATGATAGGTCTCGGGACTTGTAATTGTTATGCCAAACCGCATTAAAATTGGTTGATTATTTCCATACATTTCACAGAAAAACCGATTCGAAGAAAATCACCTTACTATAGCTCAGCCGATTCAGAGCTGTAAAAATCCGAAATCTGCAATTGTGCTTCGATTGCGGTTCTTGATACCTTAAATAATAGGTCACGAGACCTGTAATTGCTATACCATACATTTCGAAGAAAGTTCGATTCGATGAAAATCACCTTACTATAGCTCAGCCGATTCAGAGCTGTAAAAATCCGAAATCTGCAATTGTGCTCCGATTGCGGTTCTTGATACCTCAAATAATAGGTCTCGGGACTTGTAATTGTTATGCCAAACCGCATTAAAATTGGTTGATTATTTCCATACATTTCACAGAAAAACCGATTCGAAGAAAATCACCTTACTATAGCTCAGCCGATTCAGAGCTGTAAAAATCCGAAATCTGCAATTGTGCTCCGATTGCGGTTCTTGATACCTCAAATAATAGGTCTCGGGACTTGTAATTGTTATGCCAAACCGCATTAAAATTGGTTGATTATTTCCATACATTTCACAGAAAAACCGATTCGAAGAAAATCACCTTACTATAGCTCAGCCGATTCAGAGCTGTAAAAATCCGAAATCTGCAATTGTGCTTCGGTTGCGGTTCTTGATACCTTAAATGATAGGTCACGAGACCTGTAATTGCTATACCATACATTTCGAAGAAAGTTCGATTCGAAGAAAATCACCTTACTATAGCTCAGCCGATTCAGAGCTGTAAAAATCCGAAATCTGCAATTGTGCTCCGATTGCGGTTCTTGATACCTCAAATGATAGGTCTCGGGACTTGTAATTGTTATGCCAAACCGCATTAAAATTGGTTGATTATTTCCATACATTTCACAGAAAAACCGATTCGAAGAAAATCACCTTACTATAGCTCAGCCGATTCAGAGCTGTAAAAATCCGAAATCTGCAATTGTGCTTCGATTGCGGTTCTTGATACCTTAAATAATAGGTCACGAGACCTGTAATTGCTATACCATACATTTCGAAGAAAGTTCGATTCGATGAAAATCACCTTACTATAGCTCAGCCGATTCAGAGCTGTAAAAATCCGAAATCTGCAATTGTGCTCCGATTGCGGTTCTTGATACCTCAAATAATAGGTCTCGGGACTTGTAATTGTTATGCCAAACCGCATTAAAATTGGTTGATTATTTCCATACATTTCACAGAAAAACCGATTCGAAGAAAATCACCTTACTATAGCTCAGCCGATTCAGAGCTGTAAAAATCCGAAATCTGCAATTGTGCTCCGATTGCGGTTCTTGATACCTTAAATGATAGGTCACGAGACCTGTAATTGCTATACCATACATTTCGAAGAAAGTTCGATTCGATGAAAATCACCTTACTATAGCTCAGCCGATTCAGAGCTGTAAAAATCCGAAATCTGCAATTGTGCTCCGATTGCGGTTCTTGATACCTCAAATGATAGGTCTCGGGACTTGTAATTGTTATGCCAAACCGCATTAAAATTGGTTGATTATTTCCATACATTTCACAGAAAAACCGATTCGAAGAAAATCACCTTACTATAGCTCAGCCGATTCAGAGCTGTAAAAATCCGAAATCTGCAATTGTGCTCCGATTGCGGTTCTTGATACCTTAAATGATAGGTCACGAGACCTGTAATTGCTATACCATACATTTCGAAGAAAGTTCGATTCGATGAAAATCACCTTACTATAGCTCAGCCGATTCAGAGCTGTAAAAATCCGAAATCTGCAATTGTGCTCCGATTGCGGTTCTTGATACCTCAAATGATAGGTCTCGGGACTTGTAATTGTTATGCCAAACCGCATTAAAATTGGTTGATTATTTCCATACATTTCACAGAAAAACCGATTCGAAGAAAATCACCTTACAATAGCTCAGCCGATTCAGAGCTGTAAAAATCCGAAATCTGCAATTGTGCTCCGATTGCGGTTCTTGATACCTTAAATGATAGGTCACGAGACCTGTAATTGCTATACCATACATTTCGAAGAAAGTTCGATTCGAAGAAAATCACCTTACTATAGCTCAGCCGATTCAGAGCTGTAAAAATCCGAAATCTGCAATTGTGCTCCGATTGCGGTTCTTGATACCTCAAATGATAGGTCTCGGGACTTGTAATTGTTATGCCAAACCGCATTAAAATTGGTTGATTATTTCCATAAATTTCGAAGAAAAACCGATTCGAAGAAAATCACCTTACTATAGCTCAGCCGATTCAGAGCTGTAAAAATCCGAAATCTGCAATTGTGCTCCGATTGCGGTTCTTGATACCTTAAATGATAGGTCACGAGACCTGTAATTGCTATACCATACATTTCGAAGAAAGTTCGATTCGAAGAAAATCACCTTACTATAGCTCAGCCGATTCAGAGCTGTAAAAATCCGAAATCTGCAATTCTGCTCCGATTGCGGTTCTTGATACCTTAAATGATAGGTCACGAGACCTGTAATTGCTATACCATACATTTCGAAGAAAGTTCGATTCGAAGAAAATCACCTTACTATAGCTCAGCCGATTCAGAGCTGTAAAAATCCTAAATCTGCAATTGTGCTCCGATTGCGGTTCTTGATACCTTAAATGATAGGTCACGAGACCTGTAATTGCTATACCATACATTTCGAAGAAAGTTCGATTCGAAGAAAATCACCTTACTATAGCTCAGCCGATTCAGAGCTGTAAAAATCCGAAATCTGCAATTGTGCTCCGATTGCGGTTCTTGATACCTCAAATGATAGGTCTCGGGACTTGTAATTGTTATGCCAAACCGCATTAAAATTGGTTGATTATTTCCATACATTTCACAGAAAAACCGATTCGAAGAAAATCACCTTACTATAGCTCAGCCGATTCAGAGCTGTAAAAATCCGAAATCTGCAATTGTGCTCCGATTGCGGTTCTTGATACCTTAAATGATAGGTCACGAGACCTGTAATTGCTATACCATACATTTCGAAGAAAGTTCGATTCGAAGAAAATCACCTTACTATAGCTCAGCCGATTCAGAGCTGTAAAAATCCGAAATCTGCAATTGTGCTCCGATTGCGGTTCTTGATACCTCAAATGATAGGTCTCGGGACTTGTAATTGTTATGCCAAACCGCATTAAAATTGGTTGATTATTTCCATACATTTCACAGAAAAACCGATTCGAAGAAAATCACCTTACTATAGCTCAGCCGATTCAGAGCTGTAAAAATCCTAAATCTGCAATTGTGCTCCGATTGCGGTTCTTGATACCTTAAATGATAGGTCACGAGACCTGTAATTGCTATACCATACATTTCGAAGAAAGTTCGATTCGAAGAAAATCACCTTACTATAGCTCAGCCGATTCAGAGCTGTAAAAATCCGAAATCTGCAATTGTGCTCCGATTGCGGTTCTTGATACCTCAAATGATAGGTCTCGGGACTTGTAATTGTTATGCCAAACCGCATTAAAATTGGTTGATTATTTCCATACATTTCACAGAAAAACCGATTCGAAGAAAATCACCTTACTATAGCTCAGCCGATTCAGAGCTGTAAAAATCCGAAATCTGCAATTGTGCTCCGATTGCGGTTCTTGATACCTTAAATGATAGGTCACGAGACCTGTAATTGCTATACCATACATTTCGAAGAAAGTTCGATTCGAAGAAAATCACCTTACTATAGCTCAGCCGATTCAGAGCTGTAAAAATCCGAAATCTGCAATTGTGCTCCGATTGCGGTTCTTGATACCTTAAATGATAGGTCACGAGACCTGTAATTGCTATACCATACATTTCGAAGAAAGTTCGATTCGAAGAAAATCACCTTACTATAGCTCAGCCGATTCAGAGCTGTAAAAATCCGAAATCTGCAATTGTGCTCCGATTGCGGTTCTTGATACCTCAAATGATAGGTCTCGGGACTTGTAATTGTTATGCCAAACCGCATTAAAATTGGTTGATTATTTCCATACATTTCACAGAAAAACCGATTCGAAGAAAATCACCTTACTATAGCTCAGCCGATTCAGAGCTGTAAAAATCCTAAATCTGCAATTGTGCTCCGATTGCGGTTCTTGATACCTTAAATGATAGGTCACGAGACCTGTAATTGCTATACCATACATTTCGAAGAAAGTTCGATTCGAAGAAAATCACCTTACTATAGCTCAGCCGATTCAGAGCTGTAAAAATCCGAAATCTGCAATTGTGCTCCGATTGCGGTTCTTGATACCTCAAATGATAGGTCTCGGGACTTGTAATTGTTATGCCAAACCGCATTAAAATTGGTTGATTATTTCCATACATTTCACAGAAAAACCGATTCGAAGAAAATCACCTTACTATAGCTCAGCCGATTCAGAGCTGTAAAAATCCGAAATCTGCAATTGTGCTCCGATTGCGGTTCTTGATACCTTAAATGATAGGTCACGAGACCTGTAATTGCTATACCAAACATTTCGAAGAAAGTTCGATTCGAAGAAAATCACCTTACTATAGCTCAGCCGATTCAGAGCTGTAAAAATCCGAAATCTGCAATTGTGCTCCGATTGCGGTTCTTGATACCTCAAATGATAGGTCTCGGGACCTGTAATTGTTATGCCAAACCGCATTAAAATTGGTTGATTATTTCCATACATTTCACAGAAAAACCGATTCGAAGAAAATCACCTTACTATAGCTCAGCCGATTCAGAGCTGTAAAAATCCGAAATCTGCAATTGTGCTCCGATTGCGGTTCTTGATACCTCAAATGATAGGTCTCGGGACTTGTAATTGTTATGCCAAACCGCATTAAAATTGGTTGATTATTTCCATACATTTCACAGAAAAATCGATTCGAAGAAAATCACCTTACTATAGCTCAGCCGATTCAGAGCTGTAAAAATCCGAAATCTGCAATTGTGCTCCGATTGCGGTTCTTGATACCTTAAATGATAGGTCACGAGACCTGTAATTGCTATACCATACATTTCGAAGAAAGTTCGATTCGAAGAAAATCACCTTACTATAGCTCAGCCGATTCAGAGCTGTAAAAATCCGAAATCTGCAATTGTGCTCCGATTGCGGTTCTTGATACCTCAAATGATAGGTCTCGGGACTTGTAATTGTTATGCCAAACCGCATTAAAATTGGTTGATTATTTCCATACATTTCACAGAAAAATCGATTCGAAGAAAATCACCTTACTATAGCTCAGCCGATTCAGAGCTGTAAAAATCCGAAATCTGCAATTGTGCTCCGATTGCGGTTCTTGATACCTTAAATGATAGGTCACGAGACCTGTAATTGCTATACCATACATTTCGAAGAAAGTTCGATTCGAAGAAAATCACCTTACTATAGCTCAGCCGATTCAGAGCTGTAAAAATCCGAAATCTGCAATTGTGCTCCGATTGCGGTTCTTGATACCTCAAATAATAGGTCTCGGGACTTGTAATTGTTATGCCAAACCGCATTAAAATTGGTTGATTATTTCCATACATTTCACAGAAAAACCGATTCGAAGAAAATCACCTTACTATAGCTCAGCCGATTCAGAGCTGTAAAAATCCGAAATCTGCAATTGTGCTCCGATTGCGGTTCTTGATACCTTAAATGATAGGTCACGAGACCTGTAATTGCTATACCATACATTTCGAAGAAAGTTCGATTCGAAGAAAATCACCTTACTATAGCTCAGCCGATTCAGAGCTGTCAAAATCCGAAATCTGCAATTGTGCTCCGATTGCGGTTCTTGATACCTTAAATGATAGGTCACGAGACCTGTAATTGCTATACCATACATTTCGAAGAAAGTTCGATTCGAAGAAAATCACCTTACTATAGCTCAGCCGATTCAGAGCTGTAAAAATCCGAAATCTGCAATTGTGCTCCGATTGCGGTTCTTGATACCTTAAATGATAGGTCACGAGACCTGTAATTGCTATACCATACATTTCGAAGAAAGTTCGATTCGAAGAAAATCACCTTACTATAGCTCAGCCGATTCAGAGCTGTAAAAATCCGAAATCTGCAATTGTGCTCCGATTGCGGTTCTTGATACCTCAAATGATAGGTCTCGGGACTTGTAATTGTTATGCCAAACCGCATTAAAATTGGTTGATTATTTCCATACATTTCACAGAAAAATCGATTCGAAGAAAATCACCTTACTATAGCTCAGCCGATTCAGAGCTGTAAAAATCCGAAATCTGCAATTGTGCTCCGATTGCGGTTCTTGATACCTTAAATGATAGGTCACGAGACCTGTAATTGCTATACCATACATTTCGAAGAAAGTTCGATTCGAAGAAAATCACCTTACTATAGCTCAGCCGATTCAGAGCTGTAAAAATCCGAAATCTGCAATTGTGCTCCGATTGCGGTTCTTGATACCTTAAATGATAGGTCACGAGACCTGTAATTGCTATACCATACATTTCGAAGAAAGTTCGATTCGAAGAAAATCACCTTACTATAGCTCAGCCGATTCAGAGCTGTAAAAATCCGAAATCTGCAATTGTGCTCCGATTGCGGTTCTTGATACCTCAAATGATAGGTCTCGGGACTTGTAATTGTTATGCCAAACCGCATTAAAATTGGTTGATTATTTCCATACATTTCACAGAAAAATCGATTCGAAGAAAATCACCTTACTATAGCTCAGCCGATTCAGAGCTGTAAAAATCCGAAATCTGCAATTGTGCTCCGATTGCGGTTCTTGATACCTTAAATGATAGGTCACGAGACCTGTAATTGCTATACCATACATTTCGAAGAAAGTTCGATTCGAAGAAAATCACCTTACTATAGCTCAGCCGATTCAGAGCTGTAAAAATCCGAAATCTGCAATTGTGCTCCGATTGCGGTTTTTGATACCTCAAATAATAGGTCTCGGGACTTGTAATTGTTATGCCAAACCGCATTAAAATTGGTTGATTATTTCCATACATTTCACAGAAAAACCGATTCGAAGAAAATCACCTTACTATAGCTCAGCCGATTCAGAGCTGTAAAAATCCGAAATCTGCAATTGTGCTCCGATTGCGGTTCTTGATACCTTAAATGATAGGTCACGAGACCTGTAATTGCTATACCATACATTTCGAAGAAAGTTCGATTCGAAGAAAATCACCTTACTATAGCTCAGCCGATTCAGAGCTGTAAAAATCCGAAATCTGCAATTGTGCTCCGATTGCGGTTCTTGATACCTTAAATGATAGGTCACGAGACCTGTAATTGCTATACCATACATTTCGAAGAAAGTTCGATTCGAAGAAAATCACCTTACTATAGCTCAGCCGATTCAGAGCTGTAAAAATCCGAAATCTGCAATTGTGCTCCGATTGCGGTTCTTGATACCTTAAATGATTCAGAGCTGTGAAAATCCGAAATCTGCAATTGTGCTCCGATTGCGGTTCTTGATACCTCAAATGATAGGTCTCGGGACTTGTAATTGTTATGCCAAACCGCATTAAAATTGGTTGATTATTTCCATACATTTCACAGAAAAATCGATTCGAAGAAAATCACCTTACTATAGCTCAGCCGATTCAGAGCTGTAAAAATCCGAAATCTGCAATTGTGCTCCGATTGCGGTTCTTGATACCTTAAATGATAGGTCACGAGACCTGTAATTGCTATACCATACATTTCGAAGAAAGTTCGATTCGAAGAAAATCACCTTACTATAGCTCAGCCGATTCAGAGCTGTAAAAATCCGAAATCTGCAATTGTGCTCCGATTGCGGTTCTTGATACCTTAAATGATAGGTCACGAGACCTGTAATTGCTATACCATACATTTCGAAGAAAGTTCGATTCGAAGAAAATCACCTTCAATAGCTCAGCCGATTCAGAGCTGTAAAAATCCGAAATCTGCAATTGTGCTCCGATTGCGGTTCTTGATACCTCAAATGATAGGTCTCGGGACTTGTAATTGTTATGCCAAACCGCATTAAAATTGGTTGATTATTTCCATACATTTCACAGAAAAATCGATTCGAAGAAAATCACCTTACTATAGCTCAGCCGATTCAGAGCTGTAAAAATCCGAAATCTGCAATTGTGCTCCGATTGCGGTTCTTGATACCTTAAATGATAGGTCACGAGACCTGTAATTGCTATACCATACATTTCGAAGAAAGTTCGATTCGAAGAAAATCACCTTACTATAGCTCAGCCGATTCAGAGCTGTAAAAATCCGAAATCTGCAATTGTGCTCCGATTGCGGTTCTTGATACCTCAAATGATAGGTCTCGGGACTTGTAATTGTTATGCCAAACCGCATTAAAATTGGTTGATTATTTCCATACATTTCACAGAAAAATCGATTCGAAGAAAATCACCTTACTATAGCTCAGCCGATTCAGAGCTGTAAAAATCCGAAATCTGCAATTGTGCTCCGATTGCGGTTCTTGATACCTTAAATGATAGGTCACGAGACCTGTAATTGCTATACCATACATTTCGAAGAAAGTTCGATTCGAAGAAAATCACCTTACTATAGCTCAGCCGATTCAGAGCTGTAAAAATCCGAAATCTGCAATTGTGCTCCGATTGCGGTTCTTGATACCTCAAATGATAGGTCTCGGGACTTGTAATTGTTATGCCAAACCGCATTAAAATTGGTTGATTATTTCCATACATTTCACAGAAAAATCGATTCGAAGAAAATCACCTTACTATAGCTCAGCCGATTCAGAGCTGTAAAAATCCGAAATCTGCAATTGTGCTCCGATTGCGGTTCTTGATACCTTAAATGATAGGTCACGAGACCTGTAATTGCTATACCATACATTTCGAAGAAAGTTCGATTCGAAGAAAATCACCTTACTATAGCTCAGCCGATTCAGAGCTGTAAAAATCCGAAATCTGCAATTGTGCTCCGATTGCGGTTCTTGATACCTCAAATGATAGGTCTCGGGACTTGTAATTGTTATGCCAAACCGCATTAAAATTGGTTGATTATTTCCATACATTTCACAGAAAAATCGATTCGAAGAAAATCACCTTACTATAGCTCAGCCGATTCAGAGCTGTAAAAATCCGAAATCTGCAATTGTGCTCCGATTGCGGTTCTTGATACCTTAAATGATAGGTCACGAGACCTGTAATTGCTATACCATACATTTCGAAGAAAGTTCGATTCGAAGAAAATCACCTTACTATAGCTCAGCCGATTCAGAGCTGTAAAAATCCGAAATCTGCAATTGTGCTCCGATTGCGGTTCTTGATACCTCAAATGATAGGTCTCGGGACTTGTAATTGTTATGCCAAACCGCATTAAAATTGGTTGATTATTTCCATACATTTCACAGAAAAATCGATTCGAAGAAAATCACCTTACTATAGCTCAGCCGATTCAGAGCTGTAAAAATCCGAAATCTGCAATTGTGCTCCGATTGCGGTTCTTGATACCTTAAATGATAGGTCACGAGACCTGTAATTGCTATACCATACATTTCGAAGAAAGTTCGATTCGAAGAAAATCACCTTACTATAGCTCAGCCGATTCAGAGCTGTAAAAATCCGAAATCTGCAATTGTGCTCCGATTGCGGTTCTTGATACCTTAAATGATAGGTCACGAGACCTGTAATTGCTATACCATACATTTCGAAGAAAGTTCGATTCGAAGAAAATCACCTTACTATAGCTCAGCCGATTCAGAGCTGTAAAAATCCGAAATCTGCAATTGTGCTCCGATTGCGGTTCTTGATACCTTAAATGATAGGTCACGAGACCTGTAATTGCTATACCATACATTTCGAAGAAAGTTCGATTCGAAGAAAATCACCTTCAATAGCTCAGCCGATTCAGAGCTGTAAAAATCCGAAATCTGCAATTGTGCTCCGATTGCGGTTCTTGATACCTCAAATGATAGGTCTCGGGACTTGTAATTGTTATGCCAAACCGCATTAAAATTGGTTGATTATTTCCATACATTTCACAGAAAAATCGATTCGAAGAAAATCACCTTACTATAGCTCAGCCGATTCAGAGCTGTAAAAATCCGAAATCTGCAATTGTGCTCCGATTGCGGTTCTTGATACCTTAAATGATAGGTCACGAGACCTGTAATTGCTATACCATACATTTCGAAGAAAGTTCGATTCGAAGAAAATCACCTTACTATAGCTCAGCCGATTCAGAGCTGTAAAAATCCGAAATCTGCAATTGTGCTCCGATTGCGGTTCTTGATACCTCAAATGATAGGTCTCGGGACTTGTAATTGTTATGCCAAACCGCATTAAAATTGGTTGATTATTTCCATACATTTCACAGAAAAATCGATTCGAAGAAAATCACCTTACTATAGCTCAGCCGATTCAGAGCTGTAAAAATCCGAAATCTGCAATTGTGCTCCGATTGCGGTTCTTGATACCTTAAATGATAGGTCACGAGACCTGTAATTGCTATACCATACATTTCGAAGAAAGTTCGATTCGAAGAAAATCACCTTACTATAGCTCAGCCGATTCAGAGCTGTAAAAATCCGAAATCTGCAATTGTGCTCCGATTGCGGTTCTTGATACCTCAAATGATAGGTCTCGGGACTTGTAATTGTTATGCCAAACCGCATTAAAATTGGTTGATTATTTCCATACATTTCACAGAAAAATCGATTCGAAGAAAATCACCTTACTATAGCTCAGCCGATTCAGAGCTGTAAAAATCCGAAATCTGCAATTGTGCTCCGATTGCGGTTCTTGATACCTTAAATGATAGGTCACGAGACCTGTAATTGCTATACCATACATTTCGAAGAAAGTTCGATTCGAAGAAAATCACCTTACTATAGCTCAGCCGATTCAGAGCTGTAAAAATCCGAAATCTGCAATTGTGCTCCGATTGCGGTTCTTGATACCTCAAATGATAGGTCTCGGGACTTGTAATTGTTATGCCAAACCGCATTAAAATTGGTTGATTATTTCCATACATTTCACAGAAAAATCGATTCGAAGAAAATCACCTTACTATAGCTCAGCCGATTCAGAGCTGTAAAAATCCGAAATCTGCAATTGTGCTCCGATTGCGGTTCTTGATACCTTAAATGATAGGTCACGAGACCTGTAATTGCTATACCATACATTTCGAAGAAAGTTCGATTCGAAGAAAATCACCTTACTATAGCTCAGCCGATTCAGAGCTGTAAAAATCCGAAATCTGCAATTGTGCTCCGATTGCGGTTCTTGATACCTCAAATGATAGGTCTCGGGACTTGTAATTGTTATGCCAAACCGCATTAAAATTGGTTGATTATTTCCATACATTTCACAGAAAAATCGATTCGAAGAAAATCACCTTACTATAGCTCAGCCGATTCAGAGCTGTAAAAATCCGAAATCTGCAATTGTGCTCCGATTGCGGTTCTTGATACCTTAAATGATAGGTCACGAGACCTGTAATTGCTATACCATACATTTCGAAGAAAGTTCGATTCGAAGAAAATCACCTTACTATAGCTCAGCCGATTCAGAGCTGTAAAAATCCGAAATCTGCAATTGTGCTCCGATTGCGGTTCTTGATACCTCAAATGATAGGTCTCGGGACTTGTAATTGTTATGCCAAACCGCATTAAAATTGGTTGATTATTTCCATACATTTCACAGAAAAATCGATTCGAAGAAAATCACCTTACTATAGCTCAGCCGATTCAGAGCTGTAAAAATCCGAAATCTGCAATTGTGCTCCGATTGCGGTTCTTGATACCTTAAATGATAGGTCACGAGACCTGTAATTGCTATACCATACATTTCGAAGAAAGTTCGATTCGAAGAAAATCACCTTACTATAGCTCAGCCGATTCAGAGCTGTAAAAATCCGAAATCTGCAATTGTGCTCCGATTGCGGTTCTTGATACCTTAAATGATAGGTCACGAGACCTGTAATTGCTATACCATACATTTCGAAGAAAGTTCGATTCGAAGAAAATCACCTTACTATAGCTCAGCCGATTCAGAGCTGTAAAAATCCGAAATCTGCAATTGTGCTCCGATTGCGGTTCTTGATACCTTAAATGATAGGTCACGAGACCTGTAATTGCTATACCATACATTTCGAAGAAAGTTCGATTCGAAGAAAATCACCTTACTATAGCTCAGCCGATTCAGAGCTGTAAAAATCCGAAATCTGCAATTGTGCTCCGATTGCGGTTCTTGATACCTCAAATGATAGGTCTCGGGACTTGTAATTGTTATGCCAAACCGCATTAAAATTGGTTGATTATTTCCATACATTTCACAGAAAAATCGATTCGAAGAAAATCACCTTACTATAGCTCAGCCGATTCAGAGCTGTAAAAATCCGAAATCTGCAATTGTGCTCCGATTGCGGTTCTTGATACCTTAAATGATAGGTCACGAGACCTGTAATTGCTATACCATACATTTCGAAGAAAGTTCGATTCGAAGAAAATCACCTTACTATAGCTCAGCCGATTCAGAGCTGTAAAAATCCGAAATCTGCAATTGTGCTCCGATTGCGGTTCTTGATACCTCAAATGATAGGTCTCGGGACTTGTAATTGTTATGCCAAACCGCATTAAAATTGGTTGATTATTTCCATACATTTCACAGAAAAATCGATTCGAAGAAAATCACCTTACTATAGCTCAGCCGATTCAGAGCTGTAAAAATCCGAAATCTGCAATTGTGCTCCGATTGCGGTTCTTGATACCTTAAATGATAGGTCACGAGACCTGTAATTGCTATACCATACATTTCGAAGAAAGTTCGATTCGAAGAAAATCACCTTACTATAGCTCAGCCGATTCAGAGCTGTAAAAATCCGAAATCTGCAATTGTGCTCCGATTGCGGTTCTTGATACCTTAAATGATAGGTCACGAGACCTGTAATTGCTATACCATACATTTCGAAGAAAGTTCGATTCGAAGAAAATCACCTTACTATAGCTCAGCCGATTCAGAGCTGTAAAAATCCGAAATCTGCAATTGTGCTCCGATTGCGGTTCTTGATACCTTAAATGATAGGTCACGAGACCTGTAATTGCTATACCATACATTTCGAAGAAAGTTCGATTCGAAGAAAATCACCTTCAATAGCTCAGCCGATTCAGAGCTGTAAAAATCCGAAATCTGCAATTGTGCTCCGATTGCGGTTCTTGATACCTCAAATGATAGGTCTCGGGACTTGTAATTGTTATGCCAAACCGCATTAAAATTGGTTGATTATTTCCATACATTTCACAGAAAAATCGATTCGAAGAAAATCACCTTACTATAGCTCAGCCGATTCAGAGCTGTAAAAATCCGAAATCTGCAATTGTGCTCCGATTGCGGTTCTTGATACCTTAAATGATAGGTCACGAGACCTGTAATTGCTATACCATACATTTCGAAGAAAGTTCGATTCGAAGAAAATCACCTTACTATAGCTCAGCCGATTCAGAGCTGTAAAAATCCGAAATCTGCAATTGTGCTCCGATTGCGGTTCTTGATACCTCAAATGATAGGTCTCGGGACTTGTAATTGTTATGCCAAACCGCATTAAAATTGGTTGATTATTTCCATACATTTCACAGAAAAATCGATTCGAAGAAAATCACCTTACTATAGCTCAGCCGATTCAGAGCTGTAAAAATCCGAAATCTGCAATTGTGCTCCGATTGCGGTTCTTGATACCTTAAATGATAGGTCACGAGACCTGTAATTGCTATACCATACATTTCGAAGAAAGTTCGATTCGAAGAAAATCACCTTACTATAGCTCAGCCGATTCAGAGCTGTAAAAATCCGAAATCTGCAATTGTGCTCCGATTGCGGTTCTTGATACCTCAAATGATAGGTCTCGGGACTTGTAATTGTTATGCCAAACCGCATTAAAATTGGTTGATTATTTCCATACATTTCACAGAAAAATCGATTCGAAGAAAATCACCTTACTATAGCTCAGCCGATTCAGAGCTGTAAAAATCCGAAATCTGCAATTGTGCTCCGATTGCGGTTCTTGATACCTTAAATGATAGGTCACGAGACCTGTAATTGCTATACCATACATTTCGAAGAAAGTTCGATTCGAAGAAAATCACCTTACTATAGCTCAGCCGATTCAGAGCTGTAAAAATCCGAAATCTGCAATTGTGCTCCGATTGCGGTTCTTGATACCTCAAATGATAGGTCTCGGGACTTGTAATTGTTATGCCAAACCGCATTAAAATTGGTTGATTATTTCCATACATTTCACAGAAAAATCGATTCGAAGAAAATCACCTTACTATAGCTCAGCCGATTCAGAGCTGTAAAAATCCGAAATCTGCAATTGTGCTCCGATTGCGGTTCTTGATACCTTAAATGATAGGTCACGAGACCTGTAATTGCTATACCATACATTTCGAAGAAAGTTCGATTCGAAGAAAATCACCTTACTATAGCTCAGCCGATTCAGAGCTGTAAAAATCCGAAATCTGCAATTGTGCTCCGATTGCGGTTCTTGATACCTCAAATGATAGGTCTCGGGACTTGTAATTGTTATGCCAAACCGCATTAAAATTGGTTGATTATTTCCATACATTTCACAGAAAAATCGATTCGAAGAAAATCACCTTACTATAGCTCAGCCGATTCAGAGCTGTAAAAATCCGAAATCTGCAATTGTGCTCCGATTGCGGTTCTTGATACCTTAAATGATAGGTCACGAGACCTGTAATTGCTATACCATACATTTCGAAGAAAGTTCGATTCGAAGAAAATCACCTTACTATAGCTCAGCCGATTCAGAGCTGTAAAAATCCGAAATCTGCAATTGTGCTCCGATTGCGGTTCTTGATACCTCAAATGATAGGTCTCGGGACTTGTAATTGTTATGCCAAACCGCATTAAAATTGGTTGATTATTTCCATACATTTCACAGAAAAATCGATTCGAAGAAAATCACCTTACTATAGCTCAGCCGATTCAGAGCTGTAAAAATCCGAAATCTGCAATTGTGCTCCGATTGCGGTTCTTGATACCTTAAATGATAGGTCACGAGACCTGTAATTGCTATACCATACATTTCGAAGAAAGTTCGATTCGAAGAAAATCACCTTACTATAGCTCAGCCGATTCAGAGCTGTAAAAATCCGAAATCTGCAATTGTGCTCCGATTGCGGTTCTTGATACCTTAAATGATAGGTCACGAGACCTGTAATTGCTATACCATACATTTCGAAGAAAGTTCGATTCGAAGAAAATCACCTTACTATAGCTCAGCCGATTCAGAGCTGTAAAAATCCGAAATCTGCAATTGTGCTCCGATTGCGGTTCTTGATACCTTAAATGATAGGTCACGAGACCTGTAATTGCTATACCATACATTTCGAAGAAAGTTCGATTCGAAGAAAATCACCTTACTATAGCTCAGCCGATTCAGAGCTGTAAAAATCCGAAATCTGCAATTGTGCTCCGATTGCGGTTCTTGATACCTTAAATGATAGGTCACGAGACCTGTAATTGCTATACCATACATTTCGAAGAAAGTTTGATTCGAAGAAAATCACCTTACTATAGCTCAGCCGATTCAGAGCTGTAAAAATCCGAAATCTGCAATTGTGCTCCGATTGCGGTTCTTGATACCTCAAATGATAGGTCACGAGACCTGTAATTGTTATACCATACATTTCGAAGAAAGTTTGATTCGAAGAAAATCACCTTACTATAGCTCAGCCGATTCAGAGCTGTAAAAATCCGAAATCTGCAATTGTGCTCCGATTGCGGTTCTTGATACCTTAAATGATAGGTCACGAGACCTGTAATTGCTATACCATACATTTCGAAGAAAGTTCGATTCGAAGAAAATCACCTTACTATAGCTCAGCCGATTCAGAGCTGTAAAAATCCGAAATCTGCAATTGTGCTCCGATTGCGGTTCTTGATACCTTAAATGATAGGTCACGAGACCTGTAATTGCTATACCATACATTTCGAAGAAAGTTCGATTCGAAGAAAATCACCTTACTATAGCTCAGCCGATTCAGAGCTGTAAAAATCCGAAATCTGCAATTGTGCTCCGATTGCGGTTCTTGATACCTCAAATGATAGGTCTCGGGACTTGTAATTGTTATGCCAAACCGCATTAAAATTGGTTGATTATTTCCATATATTTCACAGAAAAATCGATTCGAAGAAAATCACCTTACTATAGCTCAGCCGATTCAGAGCTGTAAAAATCCGAAATCTGTAATTGTGCTCCGATTGCGGTTCTTGATACCTTAAATGATAGGTCACGAGACCTGTAATTGCTATACCATACATTTCGAAGAAAGTTCGATTCGAAGAAAATCACCTTACTATAGCTCAGCCGATTCAGAGCTGTAAAAATCCGAAATCTGCAATTGTGCTCCGATTGCGGTTCTTGATACCTTAAATGATAGGTCACGAGACCTGTAATTGCTATACCATACATTTCGAAGAAAGTTCGATTCGAAGAAAATCACCTTACTATAGCTCAGCCGATTCAGAGCTGTAAAAATCCGAAATCTGCAATTGTGCTCCGATTGCGGTTCTTGATACCTCAAATGATAGGTCTCGGGACTTGTAATTGTTATGCCAAACCGCATTAAAATTGGTTGATTATTTCCATACATTTCACAGAAAAATCGATTCGAAGAAAATCACCTTACTATAGCTCAGCCGATTCAGAGCTGTAAAAATCCGAAATCTGCAATTGTGCTCCGATTGCGGTTCTTGATACCTCAAATGATAGGTCACGAGACCTGTAATTGTTATACCATACATTTCGAAGAAAGTTTGATTCGAAGAAAATCACCTTACTATAGCTCAGCCGATTCAGAGCTGTAAAAATCCGAAATCTGCAATTGTGCTCCGATTGCGGTTCTTGATACCTTAAATGATAGGTCACGAGACCTGTAATTGCTATACCATACATTTCGAAGAAAGTTCGATTCGAAGAAAATCACCTTACTATAGCTCAGCCGATTCAGAGCTGTAAAAATCCGAAATCTGCAATTGTGCTCCGATTGCGGTTCTTGATACCTTAAATGATAGGTCACGAGACCTGTAATTGCTATACCATACATTTCGAAGAAAGTTCGATTCGAAGAAAATCACCTTACTATAGCTCAGCCGATTCAGAGCTGTAAAAATCCGAAATCTGCAATTGTGCTCCGATTGCGGTTCTTGATACCTCAAATGATAGGTCTCGGGACTTGTAATTGTTATGCCAAACCGCATTAAAATTGGTTGATTATTTCCATACATTTCACAGAAAAATCGATTCGAAGAAAATCACCTTACTATAGCTCAGCCGATTCAGAGCTGTAAAAATCCGAAATCTGCAATTGTGCTCCGATTGCGGTTCTTGATACCTTAAATGATAGGTCACGAGACCTGTAATTGCTATACCATACATTTCGAAGAAAGTTCGATTCGAAGAAAATCACCTTACTATAGCTCAGCCGATTCAGAGCTGTAAAAATCCGAAATCTGCAATTGTGCTCCGATTGCGGTTCTTGATACCTCAAATGATAGGTCTCGGGACTTGTAATTGTTATGCCAAACCGCATTAAAATTGGTTGATTATTTCCATACATTTCACAGAAAAATCGATTCGAAGAAAATCACCTTACTATATATAGCTCAGCCGATTCAGAGCTGTAAAAATCCGAAATCTGCAATTGTGCTCCGATTGCGGTTCTTGATACCTTAAATGATAGGTCACGAGACCTGTAATTGCTATACCATACATTTCGAAGAAAGTTCGATTCGAAGAAAATCACCTTACTATAGCTCAGCCGATTCAGAGCTGTAAAAATCCGAAATCTGCAATTGTGCTCCGATTGCGGTTCTTGATACCTTAAATGATAGGTCACGAGACCTGTAATTGCTATACCATACATTTCGAAGAAAGTTCGATTCGAAGAAAATCACCTTACTATAGCTCAGCCGATTCAGAGCTGTAAAAATCCGAAATCTGCAATTGTGCTCCGATTGCGGTTCTTGATACCTCAAATGATAGGTCTCGGGACTTGTAATTGTTATGCCAAACCGCATTAAAATTGGTTGATTATTTCCATATATTTCACAGAAAAATCGATTCGAAGAAAATCACCTTACTATAGCTCAGCCGATTCAGAGCTGTAAAAATCCGAAATCTGTAATTGTGCTCCGATTGCGGTTCTTGATACCTTAAATGATAGGTCACGAGACCTGTAATTGCTATACCATACATTTCGAAGAAAGTTCGATTCGAAGAAAATCACCTTACTATAGCTCAGCCGATTCAGAGCTGTAAAAATCCGAAATCTGCAATTGTGCTCCGATTGCGGTTCTTGATACCTTAAATGATAGGTCACGAGACCTGTAATTGCTATACCATACATTTCGAAGAAAGTTCGATTCGAAGAAAATCACCTTACTATAGCTCAGCCGATTCAGAGCTGTAAAAATCCGAAATCTGCAATTGTGCTCCGATTGCGGTTCTTGATACCTCAAATGATAGGTCTCGGGACTTGTAATTGTTATGCCAAACCGCATTAAAATTGGTTGATTATTTCCATACATTTCACAGAAAAATCGATTCGAAGAAAATCACCTTACTATAGCTCAGCCGATTCAGAGCTGTAAAAATCCGAAATCTGCAATTGTGCTCCGATTGCGGTTCTTGATACCTCAAATGATAGGTCACGAGACCTGTAATTGTTATACCATACATTTCGAAGAAAGTTTGATTCGAAGAAAATCACCTTACTATAGCTCAGCCGATTCAGAGCTGTAAAAATCCGAAATCTGCAATTGTGCTCCGATTGCGGTTCTTGATACCTTAAATGATAGGTCACGAGACCTGTAATTGCTATACCATACATTTCGAAGAAAGTTCGATTCGAAGAAAATCACCTTACTATAGCTCAGCCGATTCAGAGCTGTAAAAATCCGAAATCTGCAATTGTGCTCCGATTGCGGTTCTTGATACCTTAAATGATAGGTCACGAGACCTGTAATTGCTATACCATACATTTCGAAGAAAGTTCGATTCGAAGAAAATCACCTTACTATAGCTCAGCCGATTCAGAGCTGTAAAAATCCGAAATCTGCAATTGTGCTCCGATTGCGGTTCTTGATACCTCAAATGATAGGTCTCGGGACTTGTAATTGTTATGCCAAACCGCATTAAAATTGGTTGATTATTTCCATACATTTCACAGAAAAATCGATTCGAAGAAAATCACCTTACTATAGCTCAGCCGATTCAGAGCTGTAAAAATCCGAAATCTGCAATTGTGCTCCGATTGCGGTTCTTGATACCTTAAATGATAGGTCACGAGACCTGTAATTGCTATACCATACATTTCGAAGAAAGTTCGATTCGAAGAAAATCACCTTACTATAGCTCAGCCGATTCAGAGCTGTAAAAATCCGAAATCTGCAATTGTGCTCCGATTGCGGTTCTTGATACCTCAAATGATAGGTCTCGGGACTTGTAATTGTTATGCCAAACCGCATTAAAATTGGTTGATTATTTCCATACATTTCACAGAAAAATCGATTCGAAGAAAATCACCTTACTATATATAGCTCAGCCGATTCAGAGCTGTAAAAATCCGAAATCTGCAATTGTGCTCCGATTGCGGTTCTTGATACCTTAAATGATAGGTCACGAGACCTGTAATTGCTATACCATACATTTCGAAGAAAGTTCGATTCGAAGAAAATCACCTTACTATAGCTCAGCCGATTCAGAGCTGTAAAAATCCGAAATCTGCAATTGTGCTCCGATTGCGGTTCTTGATACCTCAAATGATAGGTTACGAGACCTGTAATTGCTATACCATACATTTCGAAGAAAGTTCGATTCGAAGAAAATCACCTTACTATAGCTCAGCCGATTCAGAGCTGTAAAAATCCGAAATCTGCAATTGTGCTCCGATTGCGGTTCTTGATACCTCAAATGATAGGTCTAGGGACTTGTAATTGTTATGCCAAACCGCATTAAAATTGGTTGATTATTTCCATACATTTCACAGAAAAATCGATTCGAAGAAAATCACCTTACTATATATAGCTCAGCCGATTCAGAGCTGTAAAAATCCGAAATCTGCAATTGTGCTCCGATTGCGGTTCTTGATACCTTAAATGATAGGTCACGAGACCTGTAATTGCTATACCATACATTTCGAAGAAAGTTCGATTCGAAGAAAATCACCTTACTATAGCTCAGCCGATTCAGAGCTGTAAAAATCCGAAATCTGCAATTGTGCTCCGATTGCGGTTCTTGATACCTTAAATGATAGGTCACGAGACCTGTAATTGCTATACCATACATTTCGAAGAAAGTTTGATTCGAAGAAAATCACCTTACTATAGCTCAGCCGATTCAGAGCTGTAAAAATCCGAAATCTGCAATTGTGCTCCGATTGCGGTTCTTGATACCTCAAATGATAGGTCACGAGACCTGTAATTGCTATACCATACATTTCGAAGAAAGTTCGATTCGAAGAAAATCACCTTACTATAGCTCAGCCGATTCAGAGCTGTAAAAATCCGAAATCTGCAATTGTGCTCCGATTGCGGTTCTTGATACCTCAAATGATAGGTCTCGGGACTTGTAATTGTTATGCCAAACCGCATTAAAATTGGTTGATTATTTCCATACATTTCACAGAAAAATCGATTCGAAGAAAATCACCTTACTATAGCTCAGCCGATTCAGAGCTGTAAAAATCCGAAATCTGCAATTGTGCTCCGATTGCGGTTCTTGATACCTCAAATGATAGGTCACGAGACCTGTAATTGCTATACCATACATTTCGAAGAAAGTTCGATTCGAAGAAAATCACCTTACTATAGCTCAGCCGATTCAGAGCTGTAAAAATCCGAAATCTGCAATTGTGCTCCGATTGCGGTTCTTGATACCTCAAATGATAGGTCTCGGGACTTGTAATTGTTATGCCAAACCGCATTAAAATTGGTTGATTATTTCCATACATTTCACAGAAAAATCGATTCGAAGAAAATCACCTTACTATAGCTCAGCCGATTCAGAGCTGTAAAAATCCGAAATCTGCAATTGTGCTCCGATTGCGGTTCTTGATACCTCAAATGATAGGTCACGAGACCTGTAATTGCTATACCATACATTTCGAAGAAAGTTTGATTCGAAGAAAATCACCTTACTATAGCTCAGCCGATTCAGAGCTGTAAAAATCCGAAATCTGCAATTGTGCTCCGATTGCGGTTCTTGATACCTTAAATGATAGGTCACGAGACCTGTAATTGCTATACCATACATTTCGAAGAAAGTTCGATTCGAAGAAAATCACCTTACTATAGCTCAGCCGATTCAGAGCTGTAAAAATCCGAAATCTGCAATTGTGCTCCGATTGCGGTTCTTGATACCTTAAATGATAGGTCACGAGACCTGTAATTGCTATACCATACATTTCGAAGAAAGTTCGATTCGAAGAAAATCACCTTACTATAGCTCAGCCGATTCAGAGCTGTAAAAATCCGAAATCTGCAATTGTGCTCCGATTGCGGTTCTTGATACCTCAAATGATAGGTCTCGGGACTTGTAATTGTTATGCCAAACCGCATTAAAATTGGTTGATTATTTCCATACATTTCACAGAAAAATCGATTCGAAGAAAATCACCTTACTATAGCTCAGCCGATTCAGAGCTGTAAAAATCCGAAATCTGCAATTGTGCTCCGATTGCGGTTCTTGATACCTTAAATGATAGGTCACGAGACCTGTAATTGCTATACCATACATTTCGAAGAAAGTTCGATTCGAAGAAAATCACCTTACTATAGCTCAGCCGATTCAGAGCTGTAAAAATCCGAAATCTGCAATTGTGCTCCGATTGCGGTTCTTGATACCTTAAATGATAGGTCACGAGACCTGTAATTGCTATACCATACATTTCGAAGAAAGTTCGATTCGAAGAAAATCACCTTACTATAGCTCAGCCGATTCAGAGCTGTAAAAATCCGAAATCTGCAATTGTGCTCCGATTGCGGTTCTTGATACCTCAAATGATAGGTCACGAGACCTGTAATTGCTATACCATACATTTCGAAGAAAGTTCGATTCGAAGAAAATCACCTTACTATAGCTCAGCCGATTCAGAGCTGTAAAAATCCGAAATCTGCAATTGTGCTCCGATTGCGGTTCTTGATACCTCAAATGATAGGTCTCGGGACTTGTAATTGTTATGCCAAACCGCATTAAAATTGGTTGATTATTTCCATACATTTCACAGAAAAATCGATTCGAAGAAAATCACCTTACTATAGCTCAGCCGATTCAGAGCTGTAAAAATCCGAAATCTGCAATTGTGCTCCGATTGCGGTTCTTGATACCTCAAATGATAGGTCACGAGACCTGTAATTGCTATACCATACATTTCGAAGAAAGTTTGATTCGAAGAAAATCACCTTACTATAGCTCAGCCGATTCAGAGCTGTAAAAATCCGAAATCTGCAATTGTGCTCCGATTGCGGTTCTTGATACCTTAAATGATAGGTCACGAGACCTGTAATTGCTATACCATACATTTCGAAGAAAGTTCGATTCGAAGAAAATCACCTTACTATAGCTCAGCCGATTCAGAGCTGTAAAAATCCGAAATCTGCAATTGTGCTCCGATTGCGGTTCTTGATACCTTAAATGATAGGTCACGAGACCTGTAATTGCTATACCATACATTTCGAAGAAAGTTCGATTCGAAGAAAATCACCTTACTATAGCTCAGCCGATTCAGAGCTGTAAAAATCCGAAATCTGCAATTGTGCTCCGATTGCGGTTCTTGATACCTTAAATGATAGGTCACGAGACCTGTAATTGCTATACCATACATTTCGAAGAAAGTTCGATTCGAAGAAAATCACCTTACTATAGCTCAGCCGATTCAGAGCTGTAAAAATCCGAAATCTGCAATTGTGCTCCGATTGCGGTTCTTGATACCTTAAATGATAGGTCACGAGACCTGTAATTGCTATACCATACATTTCGAAGAAAGTTCGATTCGAAGAAAATCACCTTACTATAGCTCAGCCGATTCAGAGCTGTAAAAATCCGAAATCTGCAATTGTGCTCCGATTGCGGTTCTTGATACCTTAAATGATAGGTCACGAGACCTGTAATTGCTATACCATACATTTCGAAGAAAGTTCGATTCGAAGAAAATCACCTTACTATAGCTCAGCCGATTCAGAGCTGTAAAAATCCGAAATCTGCAATTGTGCTCCGATTGCGGTTCTTGATACCTTAAATGATAGGTCACGAGACCTGTAATTGCTATACCATACATTTCGAAGAAAGTTCGATTCGAAGAAAATCACCTTACTATAGCTCAGCCGATTCAGAGCTGTAAAAATCCGAAATCTGCAATTGTGCTCCGATTGCGGTTCTTGATACCTCAAATGATAGGTCACGAGACCTGTAATTGCTATACCATACATTTCGAAGAAAGTTCGATTCGAAGAAAATCACCTTACTATAGCTCAGCCGATTCAGAGCTGTAAAAATCCGAAATCTGCAATTGTGCTCCGATTGCGGTTCTTGATACCTCAAATGATAGGTCTCGGGACTTGTAATTGTTATGCCAAACCGCATTAAAATTGGTTGATTATTTCCATACATTTCACAGAAAAATCGATTCGAAGAAAATCACCTTACTATAGCTCAGCCGATTCAGAGCTGTAAAAATCCGAAATCTGCAATTGTGCTCCGATTGCGGTTCTTGATACCTCAAATGATAGGTCACGAGACCTGTAATTGCTATACCATACATTTCGAAGAAAGTTTGATTCGAAGAAAATCACCTTACTATAGCTCAGCCGATTCAGAGCTGTAAAAATCCGAAATCTGCAATTGTGCTCCGATTGCGGTTCTTGATACCTTAAATGATAGGTCACGAGACCTGTAATTGCTATACCATACATTTCGAAGAAAGTTCGATTCGAAGAAAATCACCTTACTATAGCTCAGCCGATTCAGAGCTGTAAAAATCCGAAATCTGCAATTGTGCTCCGATTGCGGTTCTTGATACCTTAAATGATAGGTCACGAGACCTGTAATTGCTATACCATACATTTCGAAGAAAGTTCGATTCGAAGAAAATCACCTTACTATAGCTCAGCCGATTCAGAGCTGTAAAAATCCGAAATCTGCAATTGTGCTCCGATTGCGGTTCTTGATACCTCAAATGATAGGTCTCGGGACTTGTAATTGTTATGCCAAACCGCATTAAAATTGGTTGATTATTTCCATACATTTCACAGAAAAATCGATTCGAAGAAAATCACCTTACTATAGCTCAGCCGATTCAGAGCTGTAAAAATCCGAAATCTGCAATTGTGCTCCGATTGCGGTTCTTGATACCTTAAATGATAGGTCACGAGACCTGTAATTGCTATACCATACATTTCGAAGAAAGTTCGATTCGAAGAAAATCACCTTACTATAGCTCAGCCGATTCAGAGCTGTAAAAATCCGAAATCTGCAATTGTGCTCCGATTGCGGTTCTTGATACCTCAAATGATAGGTCACGAGACCTGTAATTGCTATACCATACATTTCGAAGAAAGTTCGATTCGAAGAAAATCACCTTACTATAGCTCAGCCGATTCAGAGCTGTAAAAATCCGAAATCTGCAATTGTGCTCCGATTGCGGTTCTTGATACCTTAAATGATAGGTCACGAGACCTGTAATTGCTATACCATACATTTCGCAGAAAGTTCGATTCGAAGAAAATCACCTTACTATAGCTCAGCCGATTCAGAGCTGTAAAAATCCGAAATCTGCAATTGTGCTCCGATTGCGGTTCTTGATACCTTAAATGATAGGTCACGAGACCTGTAATTGCTATACCATACATTTCGAAGAAAGTTCGATTCGAAGAAAATCACCTTACTATAGCTCAGCCGATTCAGAGCTGTAAAAATCCGAAATCTGCAATTGTGCTCCGATTGCGGTTCTTGATACCTTAAATGATAGGTCACGAGACCTGTAATTGCTATACCATACATTTCGAAGAAAGTTCGATTCGAAGAAAATCACCTTACTATAGCTCAGCCGATTCAGAGCTGTAAAAATCCGAAATCTGCAATTGTGCTCCGATTGCGGTTCTTGATACCTTAAATGATAGGTCACGAGACCTGTAATTGCTATACCATACATTTCGAAGAAAGTTCGATTCGAAGAAAATCACCTTACTATAGCTCAGCCGATTCAGAGCTGTAAAAATCCGAAATCTGCAATTGTGCTCCGATTGCGGTTCTTGATACCTCAAATGATAGGTCACGAGACCTGTAATTGCTATACCATACATTTCGAAGAAAGTTCGATTCGAAGAAAATCACCTTACTATAGCTCAGCCGAATCAGAGCTGTAAAAATCCGAAATCTGCAATTGTGCTCCGATTGCGGTTCTTGATACCTCAAATGATAGGTCTCGGGACTTGTAATTGTTATGCCAAACCGCATTAAAATTGGTTGATTATTTCCATACATTTCACAGAAAAATCGATTCGAAGAAAATCACCTTACTATATATAGCTCAGCCGATTCAGAGCTGTAAAAATCCGAAATCTGCAATTGTGCTCCGATTGCGGTTCTTGATACCTTAAATGATAGGTCACGAGACCTGTAATTGCTATACCATACATTTCGAAGAAAGTTCGATTCGAAGAAAATCACCTTACTATAGCTCAGCCGATTCAGAGCTGTAAAAATCCGAAATCTGCAATTGTGCTCCGATTGCGGTTCTTGATACCTCAAATGATAGGTCTCGGGACTTGTAATTGTTATGCCAAACCACATTAAAATTGGTTGATTATTTCCATACATTTCACAGAAAAATCGATTCGAAGAAAATCACCTTACTATAGCTCAGCCGATTCAGAGCTGTAAAAATCCGAAATCTGCAATTGTGCTCCGATTGCGGTTCTTGATACCTTAAATGATAGGTCACGAGACCTGTAATTGCTATACCATACATTTCGAAGAAAGTTCGATTCGAAGAAAATCACCTTACTATAGCTCAGCCGATTCAGAGCTGTAAAAATCCGAAATCTGCAATTGTGCTCCGATTGCGGTTCTTGATACCTCAAATGATAGGTCTCGGGACTTGTAATTGTTATGCCAAACCGCATTAAAATTGGTTGATTATTTCCATACATTTCACAGAAAAATCGATTCGAAGAAAATCACCTTACTATATATAGCTCAGCCGATTCAGAGCTGTAAAAATCCGAAATCTGCAATTGTGCTCCGATTGCGGTTCTTGATACCTTAAATGATAGGTCACGAGACCTGTAATTGCTATACCATACATTTCGAAGAAAGTTCGATTCGAAGAAAATCACCTTACTATAGCTCAGCCGATTCAGAGCTGTAAAAATCCGAAATCTGCAATTGTGCTCCGATTGCGGTTCTTGATACCTTAAATGATAGGTCACGAGACCTGTAATTGCTATACCATACATTTCGAAGAAAGTTTGATTCGAAGAAAATCACCTTACTATAGCTCAGCCGATTCAGAGCTGTAAAAATCCGAAATCTGCAATTGTGCTCCGATTGCGGTTCTTGATACCTCAAATGATAGGTCACGAGACCTGTAATTGCTATACCATACATTTCGAAGAAAGTTCGATTCGAAGAAAATCACCTTACTATAGCTCAGCCGATTCAGAGCTGTAAAAATCCGAAATCTGCAATTGTGCTCCGATTGCGGTTCTTGATACCTCAAATGATAGGTCTCGGGACTTGTAATTGTTATGCCAAACCGCATTAAAATTGGTTGATTATTTCCATACATTTCACAGAAAAATCGATTCGAAGAAAATCACCTTACTATAGCTCAGCCGATTCAGAGCTGTAAAAATCCGAAATCTGCAATTGTGCTCCGATTGCGGTTCTTGATACCTCAAATGATAGGTCACGAGACCTGTAATTGCTATACCATACATTTCGAAGAAAGTTCGATTCGAAGAAAATCACCTTACTATAGCTCAGCCGATTCAGAGCTGTAAAAATCCGAAATCTGCAATTGTGCTCCGATTGCGGTTCTTGATACCTCAAATGATAGGTCTCGGGACTTGTAATTGTTATGCCAAACCGCATTTATATTGGTTGATTATTTCCATACATTTCACAGAAAAATCGATTCGAAGAAAATCACCTTACTATAGCTCAGCCGATTCAGAGCTGTAAAAATCCGAAATCTGCAATTGTGCTCCGATTGCGGTTCTTGATACCTTAAATGATAGGTCACGAGACCTGTAATTGCTATACCATACATTTCGAAGAAAGTTCGATTCGAAGAAAATCACCTTACTATAGCTCAGCCGATTCAGAGCTGTAAAAATCCGAAATCTGCAATTGTGCTCCGATTGCGGTTCTTGATACCTTAAATGATAGGTCACGAGACCTGTAATTGCTATACCATACATTTCGAAGAAAGTTCGATTCGAAGAAAATCACCTTACTATAGCTCAGCCGATTCAGAGCTGTAAAAATCCGAAATCTGCAATTGTGCTCCGATTGCGGTTCTTGATACCTTAAATGATAGGTCACGAGACCTGTAATTGCTATACCATACATTTCGAAGAAAGTTCGATTCGAAGAAAATCACCTTACTATAGCTCAGCCGATTCAGAGCTGTAAAAATCCGAAATCTGCAATTGTGCTCCGATTGCGGTTCTTGATACCTTAAATGATAGGTCACGAGACCTGTAATTGCTATACCATACATTTCGAAGAAAGTTCGATTCGAAGAAAATCACCTTACTATAGCTCAGCCGATTCAGAGCTGTAAAAATCCGAAATCTGCAATTGTGCTCCGATTGCGGTTCTTGATACCTTAAATGATAGGTCACGAGACCTGTAATTGCTATACCATACATTTCGAAGAAAGTTCGATTCGAAGAAAATCACCTTACTATAGCTCAGCCGATTCAGAGCTGTAAAAATCCGAAATCTGCAATTGTGCTCCGATTGCGGTTCTTGATACCTCAAATGATAGGTCTCGGGACTTGTAATTGTTATGCCAAACCGCATTAAAATTGGTTGATTATTTCCATACATTTCACAGAAAAATCGATTCGAAGAAAATCACCTTACTATAGCTCAGCCGATTCAGAGCTGTAAAAATCCGAAATCTGCAATTGTGCTCCGATTGCGGTTCTTGATACCTTAAATGATAGGTCACGAGACCTGTAATTGCTATACCATACATTTCGAAGAAAGTTCGATTCGAAGAAAATCACCTTACTATAGCTCAGCCGATTCAGAGCTGTAAAAATCCGAAATCTGCAATTGTGCTCCGATTGCGGTTCTTGATACCTTAAATGATAGGTCACGAGACCTGTAATTGCTATACCATACATTTTGAAGAAAGTTCGATTCGAAGAAAATCACCTTACTATAGCTCAGCCGATTCAGAGCTGTAAAAATCCGAAATCTGCAATTGTGCTCCGATTGCGGTTCTTGATACCTCAAATGATAGGTCTCGGGACTTGTAATTGTTATGCCAAACCGCATTAAAATTGGTTGATTATTTCCATACATTTCACAGAAAAATCGATTCGAAGAAAATCACCTTACTATAGCTCAGCCGATTCAGAGCTGTAAAAATCCGAAATCTGCAATTGTGCTCCGATTGCGGTTCTTGATACCTTAAATGATAGGTCACGAGACCTGTAATTGCTATACCATACATTTCGAAGAAAGTTCGATTCGAAGAAAATCACCTTACTATAGCTCAGCCGATTCAGAGCTGTAAAAATCCGAAATCTGCAATTGTGCTCCGATTGCGGTTCTTGATACCTCAAATGATAGGTCTCGGGACTTGTAATTGTTATGCCAAACCGCATTAAAATTGGTTGATTATTTCCATACATTTCACAGAAAAATCGATTCGAAGAAAATCACCTTACTATAGCTCAGCCGATTCAGAGCTGTAAAAATCCGAAATCTGCAATTGTGCTCCGATTGCGGTTCTTGATACCTTAAATGATAGGTCACGAGACCTGTAATTGCTATACCATACATTTCGAAGAAAGTTCGATTCGAAGAAAATCACCTTACTATAGCTCAGCCGATTCAGAGCTGTAAAAATCCGAAATCTGCAATTGTGCTCCGATTGCGGTTCTTGATACCTCAAATGATAGGTCTCGGGACTTGTAATTGTTATGCCAAACCACATTAAAATTGGTTGATTATTTCCATACATTTCACAGAAAAATCGATTCGAAGAAAATCACCTTACTATAGCTCAGCCGATTCAGAGCTGTAAAAATCCGGAATCTGCAATTGTGCTCCGATTGCGGTTCTTGATACCTTAAATGATAGGTCACGAGACCTGTAATTGCTATACCATACATTTCGAAGAAAGTTCGATTCGAAGAAAATCACCTTACTATAGCTCAGCCGATTCAGAGCTGTAAAAATCCGAAATCTGCAATTGTGCTCCGATTGCGGTTCTTGATACCTTAAATGATAGGTCACGAGACCTGTAATTGCTATACCATACATTTCGAAGAAAGTTCGATTCGAAGAAAATCACCTTACTATAGCTCAGCCGATTCAGAGCTGTAAAAATCCGAAATCTGCAATTGTGCTCCGATTGCGGTTCTTGATACCTCAAATGATAGGTCTCGGGACTTGTAATTGTTATGCCAAACCGCATTAAAATTGGTTGATTATTTCCATACATTTCACAGAAAAATCGATTCGAAGAAAATCACCTTACTATAGCTCAGCCGATTCAGAGCTGTAAAAATCCGAAATCTGCAATTGTGCTCCGATTGCGGTTCTTGATACCTTAAATGATAGGTCACGAGACCTGTAATTGCTATACCATACATTTCGAAGAAAGTTCGATTCGAAGAAAATCACCTTACTATAGCTCAGCCGATTCAGAGCTGTAAAAATCCGAAATCTGCAATTGTGCTCCGATTGCGGTTCTTGATACCTTAAATGATAGGTCACGAGACCTGTAATTGCTATACCATACATTTCGAAGAAAGTTTGATTCGAAGAAAATCACCTTACTATAGCTCAGCCGATTCAGAGCTGTAAAAATCCGAAATCTGCAATTGTGCTCCGATTGCGGTTCTTGATACCTCAAATGATAGGTCTCGGGACTTGTAATTGTTATGCCAGACCGCATTAAAATTGGTTGATTATTTCCATACATTTCACAGAAAAATCGATTCGAAGAAAATCACCTTACTATAGCTCAGCCGATTCAGAGCTGTAAAAATCCGAAATCTGCAATTGTGCTCCGATTGCGGTTCTTGATACCTTAAATGATAGGTCACGAGACCTGTAATTGCTATACCATACATTTCGAAGAAAGTTCGATTCGAAGAAAATCACCTTACTATAGCTCAGCCGATTCAGAGCTGTAAAAATCCGAAATCTGCAATTGTGCTCCGATTGCGGTTCTTGATACCTTAAATGATAGGTCACGAGACCTGTAATTGCTATACCATACATTTCGAAGAAAGTTCGATTCGAAGAAAATCACCTTACTATAGCTCAGCCGATTCAGAGCTGTAAAAATCCGAAATCTGCAATTGTGCTCCGATTGCGGTTCTTGATACCTTAAATGATAGGTCACGAGACCTGTAATTGCTATACCATACATTTCGAAGAAAGTTCGATTCGAAGAAAATCACCTTACTATAGCTCAGCCGATTCAGAGCTGTAAAAATCCGAAATCTGCAATTGTGCTCCGATTGCGGTTCTTGATACCTCAAATGATAGGTCTCGGGACTTGTAATTGTTATGCCAAACCGCATTAAAATTGGTTGATTATTTCCATACATTTCACAGAAAAATCGATTCGAAGAAAATCACCTTACTATAGCTCAGCCGATTCAGAGCTGTAAAAATCCGAAATCTGCAATTGTGCTCCGATTGCGGTTCTTGATACCTTAAATGATAGGTCACGAGACCTGTAATTGCTATACCATACATTTCGAAGAAAGTTCGATTCGAAGAAAATCACCTTACTATAGCTCAGCCGATTCAGAGCTGTAAAAATCCGAAATCTGCAATTGTGCTCCGATTGCGGTTCTTGATACCTCAAATGATAGGTCTCGGGACTTGTAATTGTTATGCCAAACCGCATTAAAATTGGTTGATTATTTCCATACATTTCACAGAAAAATCGATTCGAAGAAAATCACCTTACTATAGCTCAGCCGATTCAGAGCTGTAAAAATCCGAAATCTGCAATTGTGCTCCGATTGCGGTTCTTGATACCTTAAATGATAGGTCACGAGACCTGTAATTGCTATACCATACATTTCGAAGAAAGTTCGATTCGAAGAAAATCACCTTACTATAGCTCAGCCGATTCAGAGCTGTAAAAATCCGAAATCTGCAATTGTGCTCCGATTGCGGTTCTTGATACCTCAAATGATAGGTCTCGGGACTTGTAATTGTAATGCCAAACCGCATTAAAATTGGTTGATTATTTCCATACATTTCACAGAAAAATCGATTCGAAGAAAATCACCTTACTATAGCTCAGCCGATTCAGAGCTGTAAAAATCCGAAATCTGCAATTGTGCTCCGATTGCGGTTCTTGATACCTCAAATAATAGGTCTCGGGACTTGTAATTGTTATGCCAAACCGCATTAAAATTGGTTGATTATTTCCATACATTTCACAGAAAAATCGATTCGAAGAAAATCACCTTACTATAGCTCAGCCGATTCAGAGCTGTAAAAATCCGAAATCTGCAATTGTGCTCCGATTGCGGTTCTTGATACCTTAAATGATAGGTCACGAGACCTGTAATTGCTATACCATACATTTCGAAGAGAATTCGATTCGAAGAAAATCACCTTACTATAGCTCAGCCGATTCAGAGCTGTAAAAATCCGAAATCTGCAATTGTGCTCCGATTGCGGTTCTTGATACCTTAAATGATAGGTCACGAGACCTGTAATTGCTATACCATACATTTCGAAGAAAGTTCGATTCGAAGAAAATCACCTTACTATAGCTCAGCCGATTCAGAGCTGTAAAAATCCGAAATCTGCAATTGTGCTCCGATTGCGGTTCTTGATACCTCAAATGATAGGTCTCGGGACTTGTAATTGTAATGCCAAACCGCATTAAAATTGGTTGATTATTTCCATACATTTCACAGAAAAATCGATTCGAAGAAAATCACCTTACTATAGCTCAGCCGATTCAGAGCTGTAAAAATCCGAAATCTGCAATTGTGCTCCGATTGCGGTTCTTGATACCTTAAATGATAGGTCACGAGACCTGTAATTGCTATACCATACATTTCGAAGAAAATTCGATTCGAAGAAAATCACCTTACTATAGCTCAGCCGATTCAGAGCTGTAAAAATCCGAAATCTGCAATTGTGCTCCGATTGCGGTTCTTGATACCTTAAATGATAGGTCACGAGACCTGTAATTGCTATACCATACATTTCGAAGAAAGTTCGATTCGAAGAAAATCACCTTACTATAGCTCAGCCGATTCAGAGCTGTAAAAATCCGAAATCTGCAATTGTGCTCCGATTGCGGTTCTTGATACCTCAAATGATAGGTCTCGGGACTTGTAATTGTTATGCCAAACCGCATTAAAATTGGTTGATTATTTCCATACATTTCACAGAAAAATCGATTCGAAGAAAATCACCTTACTATATAGCTCAGCCGATTCAGAGCTGTAAAAATCCGAAATCTGCAATTGTGCTCCGATTGCGGTTCTTGATACCTTAAATGATAGGTCACGAGACCTGTAATTGCTAACCATACATTTCGAAGAAAATTCGATTCGAAGAAAATCACCTTACTATAGCTCAGCCGATTCAGAGCTGTAAAAATCCGAAATCTGCAATTGTGCTCCGATTGCGGTTCTTGATACCTTAAATGATAGGTCACGAGACCTGTAATTGCTATACCATACATTTCGAAGAAAGTTCGATTCGAAGAAAATCACCTTACTATAGCTCAGCCGATTCAGAGCTGTAAAAATCCGAAATCTGCAATTGTGCTCCGATTGCGGTTCTTGATACCTTAAATGATAGGTCACGAGACCTGTAATTGCTATACCATACATTTCGAAGAAAGTTCGATTCGAAGAAAATCACCTTACTATAGCTCAGCCGATTCAGAGCTGTAAAAATCCGAAATCTGCAATTGTGCTCCGATTGCGGTTCTTGATACCTCAAATGATAGGTCTCGGGACTTGTAATTGTTATGCCAAACCGCATTAAAATTGGTTGATTATTTCCATACATTTCACAGAAAAATCGATTCGAAGAAAATCACCTTACTATAGCTCAGCCGATTCAGAGCTGTAAAAATCCGAAATCTGCAATTGTGCTCCGATTGCGGTTCTTGATACCTCAAATAATAGGTCTCGGGACTTGTAATTGTTATGCCAAACCGCATTAAAATTGGTTGATTATTTCCATACATTTCACAGAAAAACCGATTCGAAGAAAATCACCTTACTATAGCTCAGCCGATTCAGAGCTGTAAAAATCCGAAATCTGCAATTGTGCTCCGATTGCGGTTCTTGATACCTTAAATGATAGGTCACGAGACCTGTAATTGCTATACCATACATTTCGAAGAAAGTTCGATTCGAAGAAAATCACCTTACTATAGCTCAGCCGATTCAGAGCTGTAAAAATCCGAAATCTGCAATTGTGCTCCGATTGCGGTTCTTGATACCTCAAATGATAGGTCTCGGGACTTGTAATTGTTATGCCAAACCGCATTAAAATTGGTTAATTATTTCCATACATTTCACAGAAAAATCGATTCGAAGAAAATCACCTTACTATAGCTCAGCCGATTCAGAGCTGTAAAAATCCGAAATCTGCAATTGTGCTCCGATTGCGGTTCTTGATACCTTAAATGATAGGTCACGAGACCTGTAATTGCTATACCATACATTTCGAAGAAAGTTCGATTCGAAGAAAATCACCTTACAGCTCAGCCGATTCAGAGCTGTAAAAATCCGAAATCTGCAATTGTGCTCCGATTGCGGTTCTTGATACCTTAAATGATAGGTCACGAGACCTGTAATTGCTATACCATACATTTCGAAGAAAGTTCGATTCGAAGAAAATCACCTTACTATAGCTCAGCCGATTCAGAGCTGTAAAAATCCGAAATCTGCAATTGTGCTCCGATTGCGGTTCTTGATACCTTAAATGATAGGTCACGAGACCTGTAATTGCTAACCATACATTTCGAAGAGAAATCGATTCGAAGAAAATCACCTTACTATAGCTCAGCCGATTCAGAGCTGTAAAAATCCGAAATCTGCAATTGTGCTCCGATTGCGGTTCTTGATACCTCAAATAATAGGTCTCGGGACTTGTAATTGTTATGCCAAACCGCATTAAAATTGGTTGATTATTTCCATACATTTCACAGAAAAACCGATTCGAAGAAAATCACCTTACTATAGCTCAGCCGATTCAGAGCTGTAAAAATCCGAAATCTGCAATTGTGCTCCGATTGCGGTTCTTGATACCTTAAATGATAGGTCACGAGACCTGTAATTGCTATACCATACATTTCGAAGAAAGTTCGATTCGAAGAAAATCACCTTACTATAGCTCAGCCGATTCAGAGCTGTAAAAATCCGAAATCTGCAATTGTGCTCCGATTGCGGTTCTTGATACCTTAAATGATAGGTCACGAGACCTGTAATTGCTATACCATACATTTCGAAGAAAGTTCGATTCGAAGAAAATCACCTTACTATAGCTCAGCCGATTCAGAGCTGTAAAAATCCGAAATCTGCAATTGTGCTCCGATTGCGGTTCTTGATACCTTAAATGATAGGTCACGAGACCTGTAATTGCTAACCATACATTTCGAAGAGAATTCGATTCGAAGAAAATCACCTTACTATAGCTCAGCCGATTCAGAGCTGTAAAAATCCGAAATCTGCAATTGTGCTCCGATTGCGGTTCTTGATACCTTAAATGATAGGTCACGAGACCTGTAATTGCTATACCATACATTTCGAAGAAAGTTCGATTCGAAGAAAATCACCTTACAGCTCAGCCGATTCAGAGCTGTAAAAATCCGAAATCTGCAATTGTGCTCCGATTGCGGTTCTTGATACCTTAAATGATAGGTCACGAGACCTGTAATTGCTATACCATACATTTCGAAGAAAGTTCGATTCGAAGAAAATCACCTTACTATAGCTCAGCCGATTCAGAGCTGTAAAAATCCGAAATCTGCAATTGTGCTCCGATTGCGGTTCTTGATACCTTAAATGATAGGTCACGAGACCTGTAATTGCTAACCATACATTTCGAAGAGAATTCGATTCGAAGAAAATCACCTTACTATAGCTCAGCCGATTCAGAGCTGTAAAAATCCGAAATCTGCAATTGTGCTCCGATTGCGGTTCTTGATACCTCAAATAATAGGTCTCGGGACTTGTAATTGTTATGCCAAACCGCATTAAAATTGGTTGATTATTTCCATACATTTCACAGAAAAACCGATTCGAAGAAAATCACCTTACTATAGCTCAGCCGATTCAGAGCTGTAAAAATCCGAAATCTGCAATTGTGCTCCGATTGCGGTTCTTGATACCTTAAATGATAGGTCACGAGACCTGTAATTGCTATACCATACATTTCGAAGAAAGTTCGATTCGAAGAAAATCACCTTACTATAGCTCAGCCGATTCAGAGCTGTAAAAATCCGAAATCTGCAATTGTGCTCCGATTGCGGTTCTTGATACCTTAAATGATAGGTCACGAGACCTGTAATTGCTATACCATACATTTCGAAGAAAGTTCGATTCGAAGAAAATCACCTTACTATAGCTCAGCCGATTCAGAGCTGTAAAAATCCGAAATCTGCAATTGTGCTCCGATTGCGGTTCTTGATACCTTAAATGATAGGTCACGAGACCTGTAATTGCTATACCATACATTTCGAAGAAAGTTCGATTCGAAGAAAATCACCTTACTATAGCTCAGCCGATTCAGAGCTGTAAAAATCCGAAATCTGCAATTGTGCTCCGATTGCGGTTCTTGATACCTTAAATGATAGGTCACGATACCTGTAATTGCTATACCATACATTTCGAAGAAAGTTCGATTCGAAGAAAATCACCTTACTATAGCTCAGCCGATTCAGAGCTGTAAAAATCCGAAATCTGCAATTGTGCTCCGATTGCGGTTCTTGATACCTTAAATGATAGGTCACGAGACCTGTAATTGCTATACCATACATTTCGAAGAAAGTTCGATTCGAAGAAAATCACCTTACTATAGCTCAGCCGATTCAGAGCTGTAAAAATCCGAAATCTGCAATTGTGATCCGATTGCGGTTCTTGATACCTCAAATGATAGGTCTCGGGACTTGTAATTGTTATGCCAAACCGCATTAAAATTGGTTGATTATTTCCATACATTTCACAGAAAAATCGATTCGAAGAAAATCACCTTACTATAGCTCAGCCGATTCAGAGCTGTAAAAATCCGAAATCTGCAATTGTGCTCCGATTGCGGTTCTTGATACCTTAAATGATAGGTCACGAGACCTGTAATTGCTATACCATACATTTCGAAGAAAGTTCGATTCGAAGAAAATCACCTTACTATAGCTCAGCCGATTCAGAGCTGTAAAAATCCGAAGTCCGCAATTGTGCTCCGATTGCGGTTCTTGATACCTTAAATGATAGGTCACGAGACCTGTAATTGCTATACCATACATTTCGAAGAAAGTTCGATTCGAAGAAAATCACCTTACTATAGCTCAGCCGATTCAGAGCTGTAAAAATCCGAAATCTGCAATTGTGCTCCGATTGCGGTTCTTGATACCTTAAATGATAGGTCACGAGACCTGTAATTGCTATACCATACATTTCGAAGAAAGTTCGATTCGAAGAAAATCACCTTACTATAGCTCAGCCGATTCAGAGCTGTAAAAATCCGAAGTCCGCAATTGTGCTCCGATTGCGGTTCTTGATACCTTAAATGATAGGTCACGAGACCTGTAATTGCTATACCATACATTTCGAAGAAAGTTCGATTCGAAGAAAATCACCTTACTATAGCTCAGCCGATTCAGAGCTGTAAAAATCCGAAATCTGCAATTGTGCTCCGATTGCGGTTCTTGATACCTTAAATGATAGGTCACGAGACCTGTAATTGCTATACCATACATTTCGAAGAAAGTTCGATTCGAAGAAAATCACCTTACTATAGCTCAGCCGATTCAGAGCTGTAAAAATCCGAAATCTGCAATTGTGCTCCGATTGCGGTTCTTGATACCTTAAATGATAGGTCACGAGACCTGTAATTGCTATACCATACATTTCGAAGAAAGTTCGATTCGAAGAAAATCACCTTACTATAGCTCAGCCGATTCAGAGCTGTAAAAATCCGAAATCTGCAATTGTGCTCCGATTGCGGTTCTTGATACCTTAAATGATAGGTCACGATACCTGTAATTGCTATACCATACATTTCGAAGAAAGTTCGATTCGAAGAAAATCACCTTACTATAGCTCAGCCGATTCAGAGCTGTAAAAATCCGAAATCTGCAATTGTGCTCCGATTGCGGTTCTTGATACCTTAAATGATAGGTCACGAGACCTGTAATTGCTATACCATACATTTCGAAGAAAGTTCGATTCGAAGAAAATCACCTTACTATAGCTCAGCCGATTCAGAGCTGTAAAAATCCGAAGTCCGCAATTGTGCTCCGATTGCGGTTCTTGATACCTTAAATGATAGGTCACGAGACCTGTAATTGCTATACCATACATTTCGAAGAAAGTTCGATTCGAAGAAAATCACCTTACTATAGCTCAGCCGATTCAGAGCTGTAAAAATCCGAAATCTGCAATTGTGCTCCGATTGCGGTTCTTGATACCTTAAATGATAGGTCACGATACCTGTAATTGCTATACCATACATTTCGAAGAAAGTTCGATTCGAAGAAAATCACCTTACTATAGCTCAGCCGATTCAGAGCTGTAAAAATCCGAAATCTGCAATTGTGCTCCGATTGCGGTTCTTGATACCTTAAATGATAGGTCACGAGACCTGTAATTGCTATACCATACATTTCGAAGAAAGTTCGATTCGAAGAAAATCACCTTACTATAGCTCAGCCGATTCAGAGCTGTAAAAATCCGAAATCTGCAATTGTGCTCCGATTGCGGTTCTTGATACCTTAAATGATAGGTCACGAGACCTGTAATTGCTATACCATACATTTCGAAGAAAGTTCGATTCGAAGAAAATCACCTTACTATAGCTCAGCCGATTCAGAGCTGTAAAAATCCGAAATCTGCAATTGTGCTCCGATTGCGGTTCTTGATACCTTAAATGATAGGTCACGATACCTGTAATTGCTATACCATACATTTCGAAGAAAGTTCGATTCGAAGAAAATCACCTTACTATAGCTCAGCCGATTCAGAGCTGTAAAAATCCGAAATCTGCAATTGTGCTCCGATTGCGGTTCTTGATACCTTAAATGATAGGTCACGAGACCTGTAATTGCTATACCATACATTTCGAAGAAAGTTCGATTCGAAGAAAATCACCTTACTATAGCTCAGCCGATTCAGAGCTGTAAAAATCCGAAATCTGCAATTGTGCTCCGATTGCGGTTCTTGATACCTTAAATGATAGGTCACGAGACCTGTAATTGCTATACCATACATTTCGAAGAAAGTTCGATTCGAAGAAAATCACCTTACTATAGCTCAGCCGATTCAGAGCTGTAAAAATCCGAAATCTGCAATTGTGCTCCGATTGCGGTTCTTGATACCTTAAATGATAGGTCACGAGACCTGTAATTGCTATACCATACATTTCGAAGAAAGTTCGATTCGAAGAAAATCACCTTACTATAGCTCAGCCGATTCAGAGCTGTAAAAATCCGAAATCTGCAATTGTGCTCCGATTGCGGTTCTTGATACCTTAAATGATAGGTCACGAGACCTGTAATTGCTATACCATACATTTCGAAGAAAGTTCGATTCGAAGAAAATCACCTTACTATAGCTCAGCCGATTCAGAGCTGTAAAAATCCGAAATCTGCAATTGTGCTCCGATTGCGGTTCTTGATACCTTAAATGATAGGTCACGATACCTGTAATTGCTATACCATACATTTCGAAGAAAGTTCGATTCGAAGAAAATCACCTTACTATAGCTCAGCCGATTCAGAGCTGTAAAAATCCGAAATCTGCAATTGTGCTCCGATTGCGGTTCTTGATACCTTAAATGATAGGTCACGAGACCTGTAATTGCTATACCATACATTTCGAAGAAAGTTCGATTCGAAGAAAATCACCTTACTATAGCTCAGCCGATTCAGAGCTGTAAAAATCCGAAATCTGCAATTGTGCTCCGATTGCGGTTCTTGATACCTTAAATGATAGGTCACGATACCTGTAATTGCTATACCATACATTTCGAAGAAAGTTCGATTCGAAGAAAATCACCTTACTATAGCTCAGCCGATTCAGAGCTGTAAAAATCCGAAATCTGCAATTGTGCTCCGATTGCGGTTCTTGATACCTTAAATGATAGGTCACGATACCTGTAATTGCTATACCATACATTTCGAAGAAAGTTCGATTCGAAGAAAATCACCTTACTATAGCTCAGCCGATTCAGAGCTGTAAAAATCCGAAATCTGCAATTGTGCTCCGATTGCGGTTCTTGATACCTTAAATGATAGGTCACGAGACCTGTAATTGCTATACCATACATTTCGAAGAAAGTTCGATTCGAAGAAAATCACCTTACTATAGCTCAGCCGATTCAGAGCTGTAAAAATCCGAAGTCCGCAATTGTGCTCCGATTGCGGTTCTTGATACCTTAAATGATAGGTCACGAGACCTGTAATTGCTATACCATACATTTCGAAGAAAGTTCGATTCGAAGAAAATCACCTTACTATAGCTCAGCCGATTCAGAGCTGTAAAAATCCGAAATCTGCAATTGTGCTCCGATTGCGGTTCTTGATACCTTAAATGATAGGTCACGAGACCTGTAATTGCTATACCATACATTTCGAAGAAAGTTCGATTCGAAGAAAATCACCTTACTATAGCTCAGCCGATCAGAGCTGTAAAAATCCGAAATCTGCAATTGTGCTCCGATTGCGGTTCTTGATACCTTAAATGATAGGTCACGAGACCTGTAATTGCTATACCATACATTTCGAAGAAAGTTCGATTCGAAGAAAATCACCTTACTATAGCTCAGCCGATTCAGAGCTGTAAAAATCCGAAGTCCGCAATTGTGCTCCGATTGCGGTTCTTGATACCTTAAATGATAGGTCACGAGACCTGTAATTGCTATACCATACATTTCGAAGAAAGTTCGATTCGAAGAAAATCACCTTACTATAGCTCAGCCGATTCAGAGCTGTAAAAATCCGAAATCTGCAATTGTGCTCCGATTGCGGTTCTTGATACCTTAAATGATAGGTCACGAGACCTGTAATTGCTATACCATACATTTCGAAGAAAGTTCGATTCGAAGAAAATCACCTTACTATAGCTCAGCCGATTCAGAGCTGTAAAAATCCGAAGTCCGCAATTGTGCTCCGATTGCGGTTCTTGATACCTTAAATGATAGGTCACGAGACCTGTAATTGCTATACCATACATTTCGAAGAAAGTTCGATTCGAAGAAAATCACCTTACTATAGCTCAGCCGATTCAGAGCTGTAAAAATCCGAAATCTGCAATTGTGCTCCGATTGCGGTTCTTGATACCTTAAATGATAGGTCACGAGACCTGTAATTGCTATACCATACATTTCGAAGAAAGTTCGATTCGAAGAAAATCACCTTACTATAGCTCAGCCGATTCAGAGCTGTAAAAATCCGAAATCTGCAATTGTGCTCCGATTGCGGTTCTTGATACCTTAAATGATAGGTCACGAGACCTGTAATTGCTATACCATACATTTCGAAGAAAGTTCGATTCGAAGAAAATCACCTTACTATAGCTCAGCCGATTCAGAGCTGTAAAAATCCGAAATCTGCAATTGTGCTCCGATTGCGGTTCTTGATACCTTAAATGATAGGTCACGAGACCTGTAATTGCTATACCATACATTTCGAAGAAAGTTCGATTCGAAGAAAATCACCTTACTATAGCTCAGCCGATTCAGAGCTGTAAAAATCCGAAGTCCGCAATTGTGCTCCGATTGCGGTTCTTGATACCTTAAATGATAGGTCACGAGACCTGTAATTGCTATACCATACATTTCGAAGAAAGTTCGATTCGAAGAAAATCACCTTACTATAGCTCAGCCGATTCAGAGCTGTAAAAATCCGAAATCTGCAATTGTGCTCCGATTGCGGTTCTTGATACCTTAAATGATAGGTCACGAGACCTGTAATTGCTATACCATACATTTCGAAGAAAGTTCGATTCGAAGAAAATCACCTTACTATAGCTCAGCCGATTCAGAGCTGTAAAAATCCGAAATCTGCAATTGTGCTCCGATTGCGGTTCTTGATACCTTAAATGATAGGTCACGAGACCTGTAATTGCTATACCATACATTTCGAAGAAAGTTCGATTCGAAGAAAATCACCTTACTATAGCTCAGCCGATTCAGAGCTGTAAAAATCCGAAATCTGCAATTGTGCTCCGATTGCGGTTCTTGATACCTTAAATGATAGGTCACGAGACCTGTAATTGCTATACCATACATTTCGAAGAAAGTTCGATTCGAAGAAAATCACCTTACTATAGCTCAGCCGATTCAGAGCTGTAAAAATCCGAAGTCCGCAATTGTGCTCCGATTGCGGTTCTTGATACCTTAAATGATAGGTCACGAGACCTGTAATTGCTATACCATACATTTCGAAGAAAGTTCGATTCGAAGAAAATCACCTTACTATAGCTCAGCCGATTCAGAGCTGTAAAAATCCGAAATCTGCAATTGTGCTCCGATTGCGGTTCTTGATACCTTAAATGATAGGTCACGAGACCTGTAATTGCTATACCATACATTTCGAAGAAAGTTCGATTCGAAGAAAATCACCTTACTATAGCTCAGCCGATTCAGAGCTGTAAAAATCCGAAATCTGCAATTGTGCTCCGATTGCGGTTCTTGATACCTTAAATGATAGGTCACGAGACCTGTAATTGCTATACCATACATTTCGAAGAAAGTTCGATTCGAAGAAAATCACCTTACTATAGCTCAGCCGATTCAGAGCTGTAAAAATCCGAAATCTGCAATTGTGCTCCGATTGCGGTTCTTGATACCTTAAATGATAGGTCACGATACCTGTAATTGCTATACCATACATTTCGAAGAAAGTTCGATTCGAAGAAAATCACCTTACTATAGCTCAGCCGATTCAGAGCTGTAAAAATCCGAAATCTGCAATTGTGCTCCGATTGCGGTTCTTGATACCTTAAATGATAGGTCACGAGACCTGTAATTGCTATACCATACATTTCGAAGAAAGTTCGATTCGAAGAAAATCACCTTACTATAGCTCAGCCGATTCAGAGCTGTAAAAATCCGAAATCTGCAATTGTGCTCCGATTGCGGTTCTTGATACCTTAAATGATAGGTCACGATACCTGTAATTGCTATACCATACATTTCGAAGAAAGTTCGATTCGAAGAAAATCACCTTACTATAGCTCAGCCGATTCAGAGCTGTAAAAATCCGAAATCTGCAATTGTGCTCCGATTGCGGTTCTTGATACCTTAAATGATAGGTCACGAGACCTGTAATTGCTATACCATACATTTCGAAGAAAGTTCGATTCGAAGAAAATCACCTTACTATAGCTCAGCCGATTCAGAGCTGTAAAAATCCGAAGTCCGCAATTGTGCTCCGATTGCGGTTCTTGATACCTTAAATGATAGGTCACGAGACCTGTAATTGCTATACCATACATTTCGAAGAAAGTTCGATTCGAAGAAAATCACCTTACTATAGCTCAGCCGATTCAGAGCTGTAAAAATCCGAAATCTGCAATTGTGCTCCGATTGCGGTTCTTGATACCTTAAATGATAGGTCACGAGACCTGTAATTGCTATACCATACATTTCGAAGAAAGTTCGATTCGAAGAAAATCACCTTACTATAGCTCAGCCGATTCAGAGCTGTAAAAATCCGAAATCTGCAATTGTGCTCCGATTGCGGTTCTTGATACCTTAAATGATAGGTCACGAGACCTGTAATTGCTATACCATACATTTCGAAGAAAGTTCGATTCGAAGAAAATCACCTTACTATAGCTCAGCCGATTCAGAGCTGTAAAAATCCGAAGTCCGCAATTGTGCTCCGATTGCGGTTCTTGATACCTTAAATGATAGGTCACGAGACCTGTAATTGCTATACCATACATTTCGAAGAAAGTTCGATTCGAAGAAAATCACCTTACTATAGCTCAGCCGATTCAGAGCTGTAAAAATCCGAAATCTGCAATTGTGCTCCGATTGCGGTTCTTGATACCTTAAATGATAGGTCACGAGACCTGTAATTGCTATACCATACATTTCGAAGAAAGTTCGATTCGAAGAAAATCACCTTACTATAGCTCAGCCGATTCAGAGCTGTAAAAATCCGAAATCTGCAATTGTGCTCCGATTGCGGTTCTTGATACCTTAAATGATAGGTCACGAGACCTGTAATTGCTATACCATACATTTCGAAGAAAGTTCGATTCGAAGAAAATCACCTTACTATAGCTCAGCCGATTCAGAGCTGTAAAAATCCGAAGTCCGCAATTGTGCTCCGATTGCGGTTCTTGATACCTTAAATGATAGGTCACGAGACCTGTAATTGCTATACCATACATTTCGAAGAAAGTTCGATTCGAAGAAAATCACCTTACTATAGCTCAGCCGATTCAGAGCTGTAAAAATCCGAAATCTGCAATTGTGCTCCGATTGCGGTTCTTGATACCTTAAATGATAGGTCACGAGACCTGTAATTGCTATACCATACATTTCGAAGAAAGTTCGATTCGAAGAAAATCACCTTACTATAGCTCAGCCGATTCAGAGCTGTAAAAATCCGAAATCTGCAATTGTGCTCCGATTGCGGTTCTTGATACCTTAAATGATAGGTCACGAGACCTGTAATTGCTATACCATACATTTCGAAGAAAGTTCGATTCGAAGAAAATCACCTTACTATAGCTCAGCCGATTCAGAGCTGTAAAAATCCGAAATCTGCAATTGTGCTCCGATTGCGGTTCTTGATACCTTAAATGATAGGTCACGATACCTGTAATTGCTATACCATACATTTCGAAGAAAGTTCGATTCGAAGAAAATCACCTTACTATAGCTCAGCCGATTCAGAGCTGTAAAAATCCGAAATCTGCAATTGTGCTCCGATTGCGGTTCTTGATACCTTAAATGATAGGTCACGAGACCTGTAATTGCTATACCATACATTTCGAAGAAAGTTCGATTCGAAGAAAATCACCTTACTATAGCTCAGCCGATTCAGAGCTGTAAAAATCCGAAATCTGCAATTGTGCTCCGATTGCGGTTCTTGATACCTTAAATGATAGGTCACGATACCTGTAATTGCTATACCATACATTTCGAAGAAAGTTCGATTCGAAGAAAATCACCTTACTATAGCTCAGCCGATTCAGAGCTGTAAAAATCCGAAATCTGCAATTGTGCTCCGATTGCGGTTCTTGATACCTTAAATGATAGGTCACGAGACCTGTAATTGCTATACCATACATTTCGAAGAAAGTTCGATTCGAAGAAAATCACCTTACTATAGCTCAGCCGATTCAGAGCTGTAAAAATCCGAAGTCCGCAATTGTGCTCCGATTGCGGTTCTTGATACCTTAAATGATAGGTCACGAGACCTGTAATTGCTATACCATACATTTCGAAGAAAGTTCGATTCGAAGAAAATCACCTTACTATAGCTCAGCCGATTCAGAGCTGTAAAAATCCGAAATCTGCAATTGTGCTCCGATTGCGGTTCTTGATACCTTAAATGATAGGTCACGAGACCTGTAATTGCTATACCATACATTTCGAAGAAAGTTCGATTCGAAGAAAATCACCTTACTATAGCTCAGCCGATCAGAGCTGTAAAAATCCGAAATCTGCAATTGTGCTCCGATTGCGGTTCTTGATACCTTAAATGATAGGTCACGAGACCTGTAATTGCTATACCATACATTTCGAAGAAAGTTCGATTCGAAGAAAATCACCTTACTATAGCTCAGCCGATTCAGAGCTGTAAAAATCCGAAGTCCGCAATTGTGCTCCGATTGCGGTTCTTGATACCTTAAATGATAGGTCACGAGACCTGTAATTGCTATACCATACATTTCGAAGAAAGTTCGATTCGAAGAAAATCACCTTACTATAGCTCAGCCGATTCAGAGCTGTAAAAATCCGAAATCTGCAATTGTGCTCCGATTGCGGTTCTTGATACCTTAAATGATAGGTCACGAGACCTGTAATTGCTATACCATACATTTCGAAGAAAGTTCGATTCGAAGAAAATCACCTTACTATAGCTCAGCCGATTCAGAGCTGTAAAAATCCGAAATCTGCAATTGTGCTCCGATTGCGGTTCTTGATACCTTAAATGATAGGTCACGAGACCTGTAATTGCTATACCATACATTTCGAAGAAAGTTCGATTCGAAGAAAATCACCTTACTATAGCTCAGCCGATTCAGAGCTGTAAAAATCCGAAATCTGCAATTGTGCTCCGATTGCGGTTCTTGATACCTTAAATGATAGGTCACGAGACCTGTAATTGCTATACCATACATTTCGAAGAAAGTTCGATTCGAAGAAAATCACCTTACTATAGCTCAGCCGATTCAGAGCTGTAAAAATCCGAAATCTGCAATTGTGCTCCGATTGCGGTTCTTGATACCTTAAATGATAGGTCACGAGACCTGTAATTGCTATACCATACATTTCGAAGAAAGTTCGATTCGAAGAAAATCACCTTACTATAGCTCAGCCGATTCAGAGCTGTAAAAATCCGAAGTCCGCAATTGTGCTCCGATTGCGGTTCTTGATACCTTAAATGATAGGTCACGAGACCTGTAATTGCTATACCATACATTTCGAAGAAAGTTCGATTCGAAGAAAATCACCTTACTATAGCTCAGCCGATTCAGAGCTGTAAAAATCCGAAATCTGCAATTGTGCTCCGATTGCGGTTCTTGATACCTTAAATGATAGGTCACGAGACCTGTAATTGCTATACCATACATTTCGAAGAAAGTTCGATTCGAAGAAAATCACCTTACTATAGCTCAGCCGATTCAGAGCTGTAAAAATCCGAAATCTGCAATTGTGCTCCGATTGCGGTTCTTGATACCTTAAATGATAGGTCACGAGACCTGTAATTGCTATACCATACATTTCGAAGAAAGTTCGATTCGAAGAAAATCACCTTACTATAGCTCAGCCGATTCAGAGCTGTAAAAATCCGAAATCTGCAATTGTGCTCCGATTGCGGTTCTTGATACCTTAAATGATAGGTCACGAGACCTGTAATTGCTATACCATACATTTCGAAGAAAGTTCGATTCGAAGAAAATCACCTTACTATAGCTCAGCCGATTCAGAGCTGTAAAAATCCGAAGTCCGCAATTGTGCTCCGATTGCGGTTCTTGATACCTTAAATGATAGGTCACGAGACCTGTAATTGCTATACCATACATTTCGAAGAAAGTTCGATTCGAAGAAAATCACCTTACTATAGCTCAGCCGATTCAGAGCTGTAAAAATCCGAAATCTGCAATTGTGCTCCGATTGCGGTTCTTGATACCTTAAATGATAGGTCACGAGACCTGTAATTGCTATACCATACATTTCGAAGAAAGTTCGATTCGAAGAAAATCACCTTACTATAGCTCAGCCGATTCAGAGCTGTAAAAATCCGAAATCTGCAATTGTGCTCCGATTGCGGTTCTTGATACCTTAAATGATAGGTCACGAGACCTGTAATTGCTATACCATACATTTCGAAGAAAGTTCGATTCGAAGAAAATCACCTTACTATAGCTCAGCCGATTCAGAGCTGTAAAAATCCGAAATCTGCAATTGTGCTCTGATTGCGGTTCTTGATACCTTAAATGATAGGTCACGAGACCTGTAATTGCTATACCATACATTTCGAAGAAAGTTCGATTCGAAGAAAATCACCTTACTATAGCTCAGCCGATTCAGAGCTGTAAAAATCCGAAATCTGCAATTGTGCTCCGGTTGCGGTTCTTGATACCTTAAATGATAGGTCACGAGACCTGTAATTGCTATACCATACATTTCGAAGAAAGTTCGATTCGAAGAAAATCACCTTACTATAGCTCAGCCGATTCAGAGCTGTAAAAATCCGAAGTCCGCAATTGTGCTCCGATTGCGGTTCTTGATACCTTAAATGATAGGTCACGAGACCTGTAATTGCTATACCATACATTTCGAAGAAAGTTCGATTCGAAGAAAATCACCTTACTATAGCTCAGCCGATTCAGAGCTGTAAAAATCCGAAATCTGCAATTGTGCTCCGATTGCGGTTCTTGATACCTTAAATGATAGGTCACGAGACCTGTAATTGCTATACCATACATTTCGAAGAAAGTTCGATTCGAAGAAAATCACCTTACTATAGCTCAGCCGATTCAGAGCTGTAAAAATCCGAAATCTGCAATTGTGCTCCGATTGCGGTTCTTGATACCTTAAATGATAGGTCACGAGACCTGTAATTGCTATACCATACATTTCGAAGAAAGTTCGATTCGAAGAAAATCACCTTACTATAGCTCAGCCGATTCAGAGCTGTAAAAATCCGAAATCTGCAATTGTGCTCCGATTGCGGTTCTTGATACCTTAAATGATAGGTCACGAGACCTGTAATTGCTATACCATACATTTCGAAGAAAGTTCGATTCGAAGAAAATCACCTTACTATAGCTCAGCCGATTCAGAGCTGTAAAAATCCGAAATCTGCAATTGTGCTCCGATTGCGGTTCTTGATACCTTAAATGATAGGTCACGAGACCTGTAATTGCTATACCATACATTTCGAAGAAAGTTCGATTCGAAGAAAATCACCTTACTATAGCTCAGCCGATTCAGAGCTGTAAAAATCCGAAATCTGCAATTGTGCTCCGATTGCGGTTCTTGATACCTTAAATGATAGGTCACGAGACCTGTAATTGCTATACCATACATTTCGAAGAAAGTTCGATTCGAAGAAAATCACCTTACTATAGCTCAGCCGATTCAGAGCTGTAAAAATCCGAAATCTGCAATTGTGCTCCGATTGCGGTTCTTGATACCTTAAATGATAGGTCACGAGACCTGTAATTGCTATACCATACATTTCGAAGAAAGTTCGATTCGAAGAAAATCACCTTACTATAGCTCAGCCGATTCAGAGCTGTAAAAATCCGAAATCTGCAATTGTGCTCCGATTGCGGTTCTTGATACCTTAAATGATAGGTCACGAGACCTGTAATTGCTATACCATACATTTCGAAGAAAGTTCGATTCGAAGAAAATCACCTTACTATAGCTCAGCCGATTCAGAGCTGTAAAAATCCGAAATCTGCAATTGTGCTCCGATTGCGGTTCTTGATACCTTAAATGATAGGTCACGAGACCTGTAATTGCTATACCATACATTTCGAAGAAAGTTCGATTCGAAGAAAATCACCTTACTATAGCTCAGCCGATTCAGAGCTGTAAAAATCCGAAATCTGCAATTGTGCTCCGATTGCGGTTCTTGATACCTTAAATGATAGGTCACGAGACCTGTAATTGCTATACCATACATTTCGAAGAAAGTTCGATTCGAAGAAAATCACCTTACTATAGCTCAGCCGATTCAGAGCTGTAAAAATCCGAAATCTGCAATTGTGCTCCGATTGCGGTTCTTGATACCTTAAATGATAGGTCACGAGACCTGTAATTGCTATACCATACATTTCGAAGAAAGTTCGATTCGAAGAAAATCACCTTACTATAGCTCAGCCGATTCAGAGCTGTAAAAATCCGAAATCTGCAATTGTGCTCCGATTGCGGTTCTTGATACCTTAAATGATAGGTCACGAGACCTGTAATTGCTATACCATACATTTCGAAGAAAGTTCGATTCGAAGAAAATCACCTTACTATAGCTCAGCCGATTCAGAGCTGTAAAAATCCGAAATCTGCAATTGTGCTCCGATTGCGGTTCTTGATACCTTAAATGATAGGTCACGAGACCTGTAATTGCTATACCATACATTTCGAAGAAAGTTCGATTCGAAGAAAATCACCTTACTATAGCTCAGCCGATTCAGAGCTGTAAAAATCCGAAATCTGCAATTGTGCTCCGATTGCGGTTCTTGATACCTTAAATGATAGGTCACGAGACCTGTAATTGCTATACCATACATTTCGAAGAAAGTTCGATTCGAAGAAAATCACCTTACTATAGCTCAGCCGATTCAGAGCTGTAAAAATCCGAAATCTGCAATTGTGCTCCGATTGCGGTTCTTGATACCTTAAATGATAGGTCACGAGACCTGTAATTGCTATACCATACATTTCGAAGAAAGTTCGATTCGAAGAAAATCACCTTACTATAGCTCAGCCGATTCAGAGCTGTAAAAATCCGAAATCTGCAATTGTGCTCCGATTGCGGTTCTTGATACCTTAAATGATAGGTCACGAGACCTGTAATTGCTATACCATACATTTCGAAGAAAGTTCGATTCGAAGAAAATCACCTTACTATAGCTCAGCCGATTCAGAGCTGTAAAAATCCGAAATCTGCAATTGTGCTCCGATTGCGGTTCTTGATACCTTAAATGATAGGTCACGAGACCTGTAATTGCTATACCATACATTTCGAAGAAAGTTCGATTCGAAGAAAATCACCTTACTATAGCTCAGCCGATTCAGAGCTGTAAAAATCCGAAATCTGCAATTGTGCTCCGATTGCGGTTCTTGATACCTTAAATGATAGGTCACGAGACCTGTAATTGCTATACCATACATTTCGAAGAAAGTTCGATTCGAAGAAAATCACCTTACTATAGCTCAGCCGATTCAGAGCTGTAAAAATCTGTAGTCCGCAATTGTGCTCCGATTGCGGTTCTTGATACCTTAAATGATAGGTCACGAGACCTGTAATTGCTATACCATACATTTCGAAGAAAGTTCGATTCGAAGAAAATCACCTTACTATAGCTCAGCCGATTCAGAGCTGTAAAAATCCGAAATCTGCAATTGTGCTCCGATTGCGGTTCTTGATACCTTAAATGATAGGTCACGAGACCTGTAATTGCTATACCATACATTTCGAAGAAAGTTCGATTCGAAGAAAATCACCTTACTATAGCTCAGCCGATTCAGAGCTGTAAAAATCCGAAATCTGCAATTGTGCTCCGATTGCGGTTCTTGATACTTCAAATGATAGGTCACGAGACCTGTAATTGCTATACCATACATTTCGAAGAAAGTTCGATTCGAAGAAAATCACCTTACTATAGCTCAGCCGATTCAGAGCTGTAAAAATCCGAAATCTGCAATTGTGCTCCGATTGCGGTTCTTGATACCTTAAATGATAGGTCACGAGACCTGTAATTGCTATACCATACATTTCGAAGAAAGTTCGATTCGAAGAAAATCACCTTACTATAGCTCAGCCGATTCAGAGCTGTAAAAATCCGAAATCTGCAATTGTGCTCCGATTGCGGTTCTTGATACCTTAAATGATAGGTCACGAGACCTGTAATTGCTATACCATACATTTCGAAGAAAGTTCGATTCGAAGAAAATCACCTTACTATAGCTCAGCCGATTCAGAGCTGTAAAAATCCGAAATCTGCAATTGTGCTCCGATTGCGGTTCTTGATACCTTAAATGATAGGTCACGAGACCTGTAATTGCTATACAATACATTTCGAAGAAAGTTCGATTCGAAGAAAATCACCTTACTATAGCTCAGCCGATTCAGAGCTGTGAAAATCCGAAATCTGCAATTGTGCTCCGATTGCGGTTCTTGATACCTCAAATGATAGGTCTCGGGACTTGTAATTGTTATGCCAAACCGCATTAAAATTGGTTGATTATTACCATACATTTCACAGAAAAACCGATTCGAAGAAAATCACCTTACTATAGCTCAGCCGATTCAGAGCTGTAAAAATCCGAAATCTGCAATTGTGCTCCGATTGCGGTTCTTGATACCTTAAATGATAGGTCACGAGACCTGTAATTGCTGTACCATACATTTCGAAAAAAGTTCGATTCGAAGAAAATCACCTTACTATAGCTCAGCCGATTCAGAGCTGTAAAAATCCGAAATCTGCAATTGTGCTCCGATTGCGGTTCTTGATACCTTAAATGATAGGTCACGAGACCTGTAATTGCTGTACCATACATTTCGAAAAAAGTTCGATTCGAAGAAAATCACCTTACTATAGCTCAGCCGATTCAGAGCTGTAAAAATCCGAAATCTGCAATTGTGCTCCGATTGCGGTTCTTGATACCTTAAATGATAGGTCACGAGACCTATAATTGCTGTACCATACATTTCGAAAAAAGTTCGATTCGAAGAAAATCACCTTACTATAGCTCAGCCGATTCAGAGCTGTAAAAATCCGAAATCTGCAATTGTGCTCCGATTGCGGTTCTTGATACCTTAAATGATAGGTCACGAGACCTGTAATTGCTATACCATACATTTCGAAGAAAGTTCGATTCGAAGAAAATCACGTTACTATAGCTCAGCCGATTCAGAGCTGTAAAAATCCGAAATCTGCAATTGTGCTCCGATTGCGGTTCTTGATACCTTAAATGATAGGTCACGAGACCTGTAATTGCTATACCATACATTTCGAAGAAAGTTCGATTCGAAGAAAATCACCTTACTATAGCTCAGCCGATTCAGAGCTGTGAAAATCCGAAATCTGCAATTGTGCTCCGATTGCGGTTCTTGATACCTCAAATGATAGGTCTCGGGACTTGTAATTGTTATGCCAAACCGCATTAAAATTGGTTGATTATTACCATACATTTCACAGAAAAACCGATTCGAAGAAAATCACCTTACTATAGCTCAGCCGATTCAGAGCTGTAAAAATCCGAAATCTGCAATTGTGCTCCGATTGCGGTTCTTGATACCTTAAATGATAGGTCACGAGACCTGTAATTGCTGTACCATACATTTCGAAAAAAGTTCGATTCGAAGAAAATCACCTTACTATAGCTCAGCCGATTCAGAGCTGTAAAAATCCGAAATCTGCAATTGTGCTCCGATTGCGGTTCTTGATACCTCAAATGATAGGTCTCGGGACTTGTAATTGTTATGCCAAACCGCATTAAAATTGGTTGATTATTACCATACATTTCACAGAAAAACCGATTCGAAGAAAATCACCTTACTATAGCTCAGCCGATTCAGAGCTGTAAAAATCCGAAATCTGCAATTGTGCTCCGATTGCGGTTCTTGATACCTTAAATGATAGGTCACGAGACCTGTAATTGCTATACCATACATTTCGAAGAAAGTTCGATTCGAAGAAAATCACCTTACTATAGCTCAGCCGATTCAGAGCTGTAAAAATCCGAAATCTGCAATTGTGCTCCGATTGCGGTTCTTGATACCTTAAATGATAGGTCACGAGACCTGTAATTGCTATACCATACATTTCGAAGAAAGTTCGATTCGAAGAAAATCACCTTACTATAGCTCAGCCGATTCAGAGCTGTAAAAATCCGAAATCTGCAATTGTGCTCCGATTGCGGTTCTTGATACCTTAAATGATAGGTCACGAGACCTGTAATTGCTATACCATACATTTCGAAGAAAGTTCGATTCGAAGAAAATCACCTTACTATAGCTCAGCCGATTCAGAGCTGTAAAAATCTGAAGTCCGCAATTGTGCTCCGATTGCGGTTCTTGATACCTTAAATGATAGGTCACGAGACCTGTAATTGCTATACCATACATTTCGAAGAAAGTTCGATTCGAAGAAAATCACCTTACTATAGCTCAGCCGATTCAGAGCTGTAAAAATCCGAAATCTGCAATTGTGCTCCGATTGCGGTTCTTGATACCTTAAATGATAGGTCACGAGACCTGTAATTGCTATACCATACATTTCGAAGAAAGTTCGATTCGAAGAAAATCACCTTACTATAGCTCAGCCGATTCAGAGCTGTAAAAATCCGAAATCTGCAATTGTGCTCCGATTGCGGTTCTTGATACCTTAAATGATAGGTCACGAGACCTGTAATTGCTATACCATACATTTCGAAGAAAGTTCGATTCGAAGAAAATCACCTTGCTATAGCTCAGCCGATTCAGAACTGTGAAAATCCGAAATCTGCAATTGTGCTCCGATTGCGGTTCTTGATACCTTAAATGATAGGTCACGAGACCTGTAATTGCTAACCATACATTTCGAAGAAAATTCGATTCGAAGAAAATCACCTTACTATAGCTCAGCCGATTCAGAGCTGTAAAAATCCGAAATCTGCAATTGTGCTCCGATTGCGGTTCTTGATACCTCAAATAATAGGTCTCGGGACTTGTAATTGTTATGCCAAACCGCATTAAAATTGGTTGATTATTTCCATACATTTCACAGAAAAACCGATTCGAAGAAAATCACCTTACTATAGCTCAGCCGATTCAGAGCTGTAAAAATCCGAAATCTGCAATTGTGCTCCGATTGCGGTTCTTGATACCTTAAATGATAGGTCACGAGACCTGTAATTGCTATACCATACATTTCGAAGAAAGTTCGATTCGAAGAAAATCACCTTAATATAGCTCAGCCGATTCAGAGCTGTAAAAATCCGAAATCTGCAATTGTGCTCCGATTGCGGTTCTTGATACCTTAAATGATAGGTCACGAGACCTGTAATTGCTATACCATACATTTCGAAGAAAGTTCGATTCGATGAAAATCACCTTACTATAGCTCAGCCGATTCAGAGCTGTAAAAATCCGAAATCTGCAATTGTGCTCCGATTGCGGTTCTTGATACCTTAAATGATAGGTCACGAGACCTGTAATTGCTATACCATACATTTCGAAGAAAGTTCGATTCGAAGAAAATCACCTTACTATAGCTCAGCCGATTCAGAGCTGTAAAAATCCGAAATCTGCAATTGTGCTCCGATTGCGGTTCTTGATACCTTAAATGATAGGTCACGAGACCTGTAATTGCTATACCATACATTTCGAAGAAAGTTCGATTCGAAGAAAATCACCTTACTATAGCTCAGCCGATTCAGAGCTGTAAAAATCCGAAATCTGCAATTGTGCTCCGATTTCGGTTCTTGATACCTCAAATGATAGGTCTCGGGACTTGTAATTGTTATGCCAAACCGCATTAAAATTGGTTGATTATTTCCATACATTTCACAGAAAAATCGATTCGAAGAAAATCACCTTACTATAGCTCAGCCGATTCAGAGCTGTAAAAATCCGAAATCTGCAATTGTGCTCCGATTGCGGTTCTTGATACCTTAAATGATAGGTCACGAGACCTGTAATTGCTATACCATACATTTCGAAGAAAGTTCGATTCGAAGAAAATCACCTTACTATAGCTCAGCCGATTCAGAGCTGTAAAAATCCGAAATCTGCAATTGTGCTCCGATTGCGGTTCTTGATACCTTAAATGATAGGTCACGAGACCTGTAATTGCTATACCATACATTTCGAAGAAAGTTCGATTCGAAGAAAATCACCTTACTATAGCTCAGCCGATTCAGAGCTGTAAAAATCCGAAATCTGCAATTGTGCTCCGATTGCGGTTCTTGATACCTTAAATGATAGGTCACGAGACCTGTAATTGCTATACCATACATTTCGAAGAAAGTTCGATTCGAAGAAAATCACCTTACTATAGCTCAGCCGATTCAGAGCTGTAAAAATCCGAAATCTGCAATTGTGCTCCGATTGCGGTTCTTGATACCTTAAATGATAGGTCACGAGACCTGTAATTGCTATACCATACATTTCGAAGAAAGTTCGATTCGAAGAAAATCACCTTACTATAGCTCAGCCGATTCAGAGCTGTAAAAATCCGAAATCTGCAATTGTGCTCCGATTGCGGTTCTTGATACCTTAAATGATAGGTCACGAGACCTGTAATTGCTATACCATACATTTCGAAGAAAGTTCGATTCGAAGAAAATCACCTTACTATAGCTCAGCCGATTCAGAGCTGTAAAAATCCGAAATCTGCAATTGTGCTCCGATTGCGGTTCTTGATACCTTAAATGATAGGTCACGAGACCTGTAATTGCTATACCATACATTTCGAAGAAAGTTCGATTCGAAGAAAATCACCTTACTATAGCTCAGCCGATTCAGAGCTGTAAAAATCCGAAATCTGCAATTGTGCTCCGATTGCGGTTCTTGATACCTTAAATGATAGGTCACGAGACCTGTAATTGCTATACCATACATTTCGAAGAAAGTTCGATTCGAAGAAAATCACCTTACTATAGCTCAGCCGATTCAGAGCTGTAAAAATCCGAAATCTGCAATTGTGCTCCGATTGCGGTTCTTGATACCTTAAATGATAGGTCACGAGACCTGTAATTGCTATACCATACATTTCGAAGAAAGTTCGATTCGAAGAAAATCACCTTACTATAGCTCAGCCGATTCAGAGCTGTAAAAATCCGAAATCTGCAATTGTGCTCCGATTGCGGTTCTTGATACCTTAAATGATAGGTCACGAGACCTGTAATTGCTATACCATACATTTCGAAGAAAGTTCGATTCGAAGAAAATCACCTTACTATAGCTCAGCCGATTCAGAGCTGTAAAAATCCGAAAGCTGCAATTGTGCTCCGATTGCGGTTCTTGATACCTTAAATGATAGGTCACGAGACCTGTAATTGCTATACCATACATTTCGAAGAAAGTTCGATTCGAAGAAAATCACCTTACTATAGTTCAGCCGATTCAGAGCTGTAAAAATCCTAAATCTGCAATTGTGCTCCGATTGCGGTTCTTGATACCTTAAATGATAGGTCACGAGACCTGTAATTGCTATACCATACATTTCGAAGAAAGTTCGATTCGAAGAAAATCACCTTACTATAGCTCAGCCGATTCAGAGCTGTAAAAATCCGAAATCTGCAATTGTGCTCCGATTGCGGTTCTTGATACCTCAAATGATAGGTCTCGGGACTTGTAATTGTTATGCCAAACCGCATTAAAATTGGTTGATTATTTCCATACATTTCACAGAAAAACCGATTCGAAGAAAATCACCTTACTAAGCTCAGCCGATTCAGAGCTGTAAAAATCCGAAATCTGCAATTGTGCTCCGATTGCGGTTCTTGATACCTTAAATGATAGGTCACGAGACCTGTAATTGCTATACCATACATTTCGAAGAAAGTTTGATTCGAAGAAAATCACCTTACTATAGCTCAGCCGATTCAGAGCTGTAAAAATCCGAAATCTGCAATTGTGCTCCGATTTCGGTTCTTGATACCTCAAATGATAGGTCTCGGGACTTGTAATTGTTATGCCAAACCGCATTAAAATTGGTTGATTATTTCCATACATTTCACAGAAAAACCGATTCGAAGAAAATCACCTTACTATAGCTCAGCCGATTCAGAGCTGTAAAAATCCGAAATCTGCAATTGTGCTCCGATTGCGGTTCTTGATACCTTAAATGATAGGTCACGAGACCTGTAATTGCTGTACCATACATTTCGAAAAAAGTTCGATTCGAAGAAAATCACCTTACTATAGCTCAGCCGATTCAGAGCTGTAAAAATCCGAAATCTGCAATTGGGCTCCGATTGCGGTTCTTGATACCTTAAATGATAGGTCACGAGACCTGTAATTGCTATACCATACATTTCGAAGAAAGTTCGATTCGAAGAAAATCACCTTACTATAGCTCAGCCGATTCAGAGCTGTGAAAATCCGAAATCTGCAATTGTGCACCGATTGCGGTTCTTGATACCTCAAATGATAGGTCTCGGGACTTGTAATTGTTATGCCAAACCGCATTAAAATTTGTTGATTATTTCCATACATTTCACAGAAAAACCGATTCGAAGAAAATCACCTTACTATAGCTCAGCCGATTCAGAGCTGTAAAAATCCGAAATCTGCAATTGTGCTCCGATTGCGGTTCTTGATACCTTAAATGATAGGTCACGAGACCTGTAATTGCTGTACCATACATTTCGAAAAAAGTTCGATTCGAAGAAAATCACCTTACTATAGCTCAGCCGATTCAGAGCTGTAAAAATCCGAAATCTGCAATTGTGCTCCGATTGCGGTTCTTGATACCTTAAATGATAGGTCACGAGACCTGTAATTGCTATACCATACATTTCGAAGAAAGTTCGATTCGAAGAAAATCACCTTACTATAGCTCAGCCGATTCAGAGCTGTAAAAATCCGAAATCTGCAATTGTGCTCCGATTGCGGTTCTTGATACCTTAAATGATAGGTCACGAGACCTGTAATTGCTGTACCATACATTTCGAAAAAAGTTCGATTCGAAGAAAATCACCTTACTATAGCTCAGCCGATTCAGAGCTGTAAAAATCCGAAATCTGCAATTGTGCTCCGATTGCGGTTCTTGATACCTTAAATGATAGGTCACGAGACCTGTAATTGCTATACCATACATTTCGTAAAAAGTTCGATTCGAAGAAAATCACCTTACTATAGCTCAGCCGATTCAGAGCTGTAAAAATCCGAAATCTGCAATTGTGCTCCGATTGCGGTTCTTGATACCTCAAATGATAGGTCTCGGGACTTGTAATTGTTATGCCAAACCGCATTAAAATTGGTTGATTATTTCCATACATTTCACAGAAAAACCGATTCGAAGAAAATCACCTTACTAAGCTCAGCCGATTCAGAGCTGTAAAAATCCGAAATCTGCAATTGTGCTCCGATTGCGGTTCTTGATACCTTAAATGATAGGTCACGAGACCTGTAATTGCTATACCATACATTTCGAAGAAAGTTCGATTCGAAGAAAATCACCTTACTATAGCTCAGCCGATTCAGAGCTGTAAAAATCCGAAATCTGCAATTGGGCTCCGATTGCGGTTCTTGATACCTTAAATGATAGGTCACGAGACCTGTAATTGCTATACCATACATTTCGAAGAAAGTTCGATTCGAAGAAAATCACCTTACTATAGCTCAGCCGATTCAGAGCTGTAAAAATCCGAAATCTGCAATTGTGCTCCGATTGCGGTTCTTGATACCTTAAATGATAGGTCACGAGACCTGTAATTGCTGTACCATACATTTCGAAAAAAGTTCGATTCGAAGAAAATCACCTTACTATAGCTCAGCCGATTCAGAGCTGTAAAAATCCGAAATCTGCAATTGTGCTCCGATTGCGGTTCTTGATACCTTAAATGATAGGTCACGAGACCTGTAATTGCTATACCATACATTTCGAAGAAAGTTCGATTCGAAGAAAATCACGTTACTATAGCTCAGCCGATTCAGAGCTGTAAAAATCCGAAATCTGCAATTGTGCTCCGATTGCGGTTCTTGATACCTTAAATGATAGGTCACGAGACCTGTAATTGCTGTACCATACATTTCGAAAAAAGTTCGATTCGAAGAAAATCACCTTACTATAGCTCAGCCGATTCAGAGCTCTAAAAATCCGAAATCTGCAATTGTGCTCCGATTGCGGTTCTTGATACCTTAAATGATAGGTCACGAGACCTGTAATTGCTGTACCATACATTTCGTAAAAAGTTCGATTCGAAGAAAATCACCTTACTATAGCTCAGCCGATTCAGAGCTGTAAAAATCCGAAATCTGCAATTGTGCTCCGATTGCGGTTCTTGATACCTTAAATGATAGGTCACGAGACCTGTAATTGCTATACCATACATTTCGTAAAAAGTTCGATTCGAAGAAAATCACCTTACTATAGCTCAGCCGATTCAGAGCTGTAAAAATCCGAAATCTGCAATTGTGCTCCGATTGCGGTTCTTGGTACCTCAAATGATAGGTCTCGGGACTTGTAATTGTTATGCCAAACGGCATTAAAATTGGTTGATTATTTCCATACATTTCACAGAAAAACCGATTCGAAGAAAATCACCTTACTATATATAGCTCAGCCGATTCAGAGCTGTGAAAATCCGAAATCTGCAATTGTGCTCCGATTGCGGTTCTTGATACCTTAAATGATAGGTCACGAGACCTGTAATTGCTATACCATACATTTCGAAGAAAGTTCGATTCGAAGAAAATCACCTTACTATAGCTCAGCCGATTCAGAGCTGTAAAAATCCGAAATCTGCAATTGTGCTCCGATTGCGGTTCTTGATGCCTCAAATGATAGGTCTCGGGACTTGTAATTGTTATGCCAAACGGCATTAAAATTGGTTGATTATTTCCATACATTTCACAGAAAAACCGATTCGAAGAAAATCACCTTACTATAGCTCAGCCGATTCAGAGCTGTGAAAATCCGAAATCTGCAATTGTGCTCCGATTGCGGTTCTTGATACCTTAAATGATAGGTCACGAGACCTGTAATTGCTATACCATACATTTCGTAAAAAGTTCGATTCGAAGAAAATCACCTTACTATAGCTCAGCCGATTCAGAGCTGTAAAAATCCGAAATCTGCAATTGTGCTCCGATTTCGGTTCTTGATACCTCAAATGATAGGTCTCGGGACTTGTAATTGTTATGCCAAACCGCATTAAAATTGGTTGATTATTTCCATACATTTCACAGAAAAACCGATTCGAAGAAAATCACCTTACTAAGCTCAGCCGATTCAGAGCTGTAAAAATCCGAAATCTGCAATTGTGCTCCGATTGCGGTTCTTGATACCTTAAATGATAGGTCACGAGACCTGTAATTGCTGTACCATACATTTCGAAAAAAGTTCGATTCGAAGAAAATCACCTTACTATAGCTCAGCCGATTCAGAGCTGTAAAAATCCGAAATCTGCAATTGGGCTCCGATTGCGGTTCTTGATACCTTAAATGATAGGTCACGAGACCTGTAATTGCTATACCATACATTTCGAAGAAAGTTCGATTCGAAGAAAATCACCTTACTATAGCTCAGCCGATTCAGAGCTGTAAAAATCCGAAATCTGCAATTGTGCTCCGATTGCGGTTCTTGATACCTTAAATGATAGGTCACGAGACCTGTAATTGCTGTACCATACATTTCGAAAAAAGTTCGATTCGAAGAAAATCACCTTACTATAGCTCAGCCGATTCAGAGCTGTAAAAATCCGAAATCTGCAATTGTGCTCCGATTGCGGTTCTTGATACCTTAAATGATAGGTCACGAGACCTGTAATTGCTGTACCATACATTTCGAAAAAAGTTCGATTCGAAGAAAATCACCTTACTATAGCTCAGCCGATTCAGAGCTGTAAAAATCCGAAATCTGCAATTGTGCTCCGATTGCGGTTCTTGATACCTTAAATGATAGGTCACGAGACCTGTAATTGCTATACCATACATTTCGAAGAAAGTTCGATTCGAAGAAAATCACCTTACTATAGCTCAGCCGATTCAGAGCTGTAAAAATCCGAAATCTGCAATTGTGCTCCGATTGCGGTTCTTGATACCTTAAATGATAGGTCACGAGACCTGTAATTGCTATACCATACATTTCGAAGAAAGTTCGATTCGAAGAAAATCACCTTACTATAGCTCAGCCGATTCAGAGCTGTAAAAATCCGAAATCTGCAATTGTGCTCCGATTGCGGTTCTTGATACCTTAAATGATAGGTGACGAGACCTGTAATTGCTGTACCATACATTTCGAAAAAAGTTCGATTCGAAGAAAATCACCTTACTATAGCTCAGCCGATTCAGAGCTGTAAAAATCCGAAATCTGCAATTGTGCTCCGATTGCGGTTCTTGATACCTTAAATGATAGGTCACGAGACCTGTAATTGCTATACCATACATTTCGAAAAAAGTTCGATTCGAAGAAAATCACCTTACTATAGCTCAGCCGATTCAGAGCTGTAAAAATCCGAAATCTGCAATTGGGCTCCGATTGCGGTTCTTGATACCTTAAATGATAGGTCACGAGACCTGTAATTGCTATACCATACATTTCGAAGAAAGTTCGATTCGAAGAAAATCACCTTACTATAGCTCAGCCGATTCAGAGCTGTAAAAATCCGAAATCTGCAATTGTGCTCCGATTGCGGTTCTTGATACCTTAAATGATAGGTCACGAGACCTGTAATTGCTGTACCATACATTTCGAAAAAAGTTCGATTCGAAGAAAATCACCTTACTATAGCTCAGCCGATTCAGAGCTCTAAAAATCCGAAATCTGCAATTGTGCTCCGATTGCGGTTCTTGATACCTTAAATGATAGGTCACGAGACCTGTAATTGCTGTACCATACATTTCGAAAAAAGTTCGATTCGAAGAAAATCACCTTACTATAGCTCAGCCGATTCAGAGCTGTAAAAATCCGAAATCTGCAATTGTGCTCCGATTGCGGTTCTTGATACCTTAAATGATAGGTCACGAGACCTGTAATTGCTATACCATACATTTCGAAGAAAGTTCGATTCGAAGAAAATCACCTTACTATAGCTCAGCCGATTCAGAGCTGTAAAAATCCGAAATCTGCAATTGTGCTCCGATTGCGGTTCTTGATACCTTAAATGATAGGTCACGAGACCTGTAATTGCTATACCATACATTTCGAAGAAAGTTCGATTCGAAGAAAATCACCTTACTATAGCTCAGCCGATTCAGAGCTGTAAAAATCCGAAATCTGCAATTGTGCTCCGATTGCGGTTCTTGATACCTTAAATGATAGGTCACGAGACCTGTAATTGCTGTACCATACATTTCGAAAAAAGTTCGATTCGAAGAAAATCACCTTACTATAGCTCAGCCGATTCAGAGCTGTAAAAATCCGAAATCTGCAATTGTGCTGCGATTGCGGTTCTTGATACCTCAAATGATAGGTCTCGGGACTTGTAATTGTTATGCCAAACCGCATTAAAATTGGTTGATTATTTCCATACATTTCACAGAAAAATCGATTCGAAGAAAATCACCTTACTATAGCTCAGCCGATTCAGAGCTGTAAAAATCCGAAATCTGCAATTGTGCTCCGATTGCGGTTCTTGATACCTTAAATGATAGGTCACGAGACCTGTAATTGCTATACCATACATTTAGAAGAAAGTTCGATTCGAAGAAAATCACCTTACTATAGCTCAGCCGATTCAGAGCTGTAAAAATCCGAAATCTGCAATTGTGCTCCGATTGCGGTTCTTGATACCTTAAATGATAGGTCACGAGACCTGTAATTGCTATACCATACATTTCGTAAAAAGTTCGATTCGAAGAAAATCACCTTACTATAGCTCAGCCGATTCAGAGCTGTAAAAATCCGAAATCTGCAATTGTGCTCCGATTGCGGTTCTTGATACCTTAAATAATAGGTAACGGGACCTGTAATTGCTATACCATACATTTCGTAGAAAGTTCGATTCGAAGAAAATCACCTTACTATAGTTCAGCCGATTCAGAGCTGTAAAAATCCGAAATCTGCAATTGTGCTCCGATTGCGGTTCTTGATACCTTAAATGATAGGTCACGAGACCTGTAATTGCTATACCATACATTTCGTAAAAAGTTCGATTCGAAGAAAATCACCTTACTATAGCTCAGCCTATTCAGAGCTGTAAAAATCCGAAATCTGCAATTGTGCTCCGATTGCGGTTCTTGATACCTTAAATAATAGGTCACGAGACCTGTAATTGCTGTACCATACATTTCGTAGAAAGTTCGATTCGAAGAAAATCACCTTACTATAGATCAGCCGATTCAGAGCTGTGAAAATCCGAAATCTGCAATTGTGCTCCGATTGCGGTTCTTGATACCTCAAATGATAGGTCTCGGGACTTGTAATTGTTATGCCAAACCGCATTAAAATTGGTTGATTATTTCCATACATTTCACAGAAAAATCGATTCGAAGAAAATCACCTTACTATAGCTCAGCCGATTCAGAGCTGTAAAAATCCGAAATCTGCAATTGTGCTCCGATTGCGGTTCTTGATACCTTAAATGATAGGTCACGAGACCTGTAATTGCTATACCATACATTTCGTAAAAAGTTCGATTCGAAGAAAATCACCTTACTATAGCTCAGCCTATTCAGAGCTGTAAAAATCCGAAATCTGCAATTGTGCTCCGATTGCGGTTCTTAATACCTTAAATAATAGGTCACGAGACCTGTAATTGCTGTACCATACATTTCGTAGAAAGTTCGATTCGAAGAAAATCACCTTACTATAGATCAGCCGATTCAGAGCTGTGAAAATCCGAAATCTGCAATTGTGCTCCGATTGCGGTTCTTGATACCTCAAATGATAGGTCTCGGGACTTGTAATTGTTATGCCAAACCGCATTAAAATTGGTTGATTATTTCCATACATTTCGTAGAAAGTTCGATTCGAAGAAAATCACCTTACTATAGCTCAGCCGATTCAGAGCTGTAAAAATCCGAAATCTGCAATTGTGCCCCGATTGCGGTTCTTGATACCTCAAATGATAGGTCTCGGGACTTGTAATTGTTATGCCAAACCGCATTAAAATTGGTTGATTATTTCCATACATTTCACAGAAAAACCGATTCGAAGAAAATCACCTTACTATAGCTCAGCCGATTCAGAGCTGTAAAAATCCGAAATCTGCAATTGTGCTCCGATTGCGGTTCTTGATACCTTAAATGATAGGTCACGAGACCTGTAATTGCTATACCATACATTTCGTAGAAAGTTCGATTCGAAGAAAATCACCTTACTATAGCTCAGCCGATTCAGAGCTGTAAAAATCCGAAATCTGCAGTTGTGCTCCGATTGCGGTTCTTGATACCTTAAATGATAGGTCACGAGACCTGTAATTGCTATACCATACATTTCGTAGAAAGTTCGATTCGAAGAAAATCACCTTACTATAGCTCAGCCGATTCAGAGCTGTAAAAATCCGAAATCTGCAATTGTGCTCCGATTGCGGTTCTTGATACCTTAAATGATAGGTCACGAGACCTGTAATTGCTATACCATACATTTCGTAGAAAGTTCGATTCGAAGAAAATCACCTTACTATAGCTCAGCCGATTCAGAGCTGTGAAAATCCGAAATCTGGAATTGTGCTCCGATTGCGGTTCTTGATACCTCAAATGATAGGTCTCGGGACTTGTAATTGTTATGCCAAACCGCATTAAAATTGGTTGATTATTTCCATACATTTCACAGAAAAACCGATTCGAAGAAAATCACCTTACTATGGCTCAGCCGATTCAGAGCTGTAAAAATCCGAAATCTACAATTGTGCTCCGATTGCGGTTCTTGATACCTTAAATGATAGGTCACGAGACCTGTAATTGCTATACCATACATTTCGTAGAAAGTTCGATTCGAAGAAAATCACCTTACTGCTCAGCCGATTCAGAGCTGTAAAAATCCGAAATCTGCAATTGTGCTCCGATTGCGGTTCTTGATACCTTAAATGATAGGTCACGAGACCTGTAATTGCTATACCATACATTTCGTAGAAAGTTCGATTCGAAGAAAATCACCTTACTATAGCTCAGCCGATTCAGAGCTGTAAAAATCCGAAATCTGCAATTGTGCTCCGATTGCGGTTCTTGATACCTTAAATGATAGGTCACGAGACCTGTAATTGTTATACCATACATTTCGTAGAAAGTTCGATTCGAAGAAAATCACCTTACTATAGCTCAGCCGATTCAGAGCTGTGAAAATCCGAAATCTGGAATTGTGCTCCGATTGCGGTTCTTGATACCTCAAATGATAGGTCTCGGGACTTGTAATTGTTATGCCAAACCGCATTAAAATTGGTTGATTATTTCCATACATTTCACAGAAAAACCGATTCGAAGAAAATCACCTTACTATAGCTCAGCCGATTCAGAGCTGTAAAAATCCGAAATCTGCAATTGTGCTCCGATTGCGGTTCTTGATACCTTAAATGATAGGTCACGAGACCTGTAATTGTTATACCATACATTTCGTAGAAAGTTCGATTCGAAGAAAATCACCTTACTATAGCTCAGCCGATTCAGAGCTGTGAAAATCCGAAATCTGCAATTGTGCTTTGATTGCGGTTCTTGATACCTCAAATGATAGGTCTCGGGACTTGTAATTGTTATGCCAAACCGCATTAAAATTGGTTGATTATTTCCATACATTTCACAGAAAAATCGATTCGAAGAAAATCACCTTACTAAGCTCAGCCGATTCAGAGCTGTAAAAATCCGAAATCTGCAATTGTGCTCCGATTGCGGTTCTTGATACCTTAAATGATAGGTCACGAGACCTGTAATTGCTATACCATACATTTCGAAGAAAGTTTGATTCGAAGAAAATCACCTTACTATAGCTCAGCCGATTCAGAGCTGTGAAAATCCGAAATCTGCAATTGTGCTCCGATTGCGGTTCTTGATACCTCAAATGATAGGTCTCGGGACTTGTAATTGTTATGCCAAACCGCATTAAAATTGGTTGATTATTTCCATACATTTCACAGAAAAATCGATTCGAAGAAAATCACCTTACTAAGCTCAGCCGATTCAGAGCTGTAAAAATCCGAAATCTGCAATTGTGCTCCGATTGCGGTTCTTGATACCTTAAATGATAGGTCACGAGACCTGTAATTGCTATACCATACATTTCGAAGAAAGTTTGATTCGAAGAAAATCACCTTACTATAGCTCAGCCGATTCAGAGCTGTAAAAATCCGAAATCTGCAATTGTGCTCCGATTTCGGTTCTTGATACCTCAAATGATAGGTCTCGGGACTTGTAATTGTTATGCCAAACCGCATTAAAATTGGTTGATTATTTCCATACATTTCACAGAAAAATCGATTCGAAGAAAATCACCTTACTATAGCTCAGCCGATTCAGAGCTATAAAAATCCGAAATCTGCAATTGTGCTCCGATTGCGGTTCTTGATACCTTAAATGATAGGTCACGAGACCTGTAATTGCTATACCATACATTTCGCAGAAAGTTCGATTCGAAGAAAATCACCTTACTATAGCTCAGCCGATTCAGAGCTGTAAAAATCCGAAATCTGCAATTGTGCTCCGATTGCGGTTCTTGATACCTCAAATGATAGGTCACGAGACCTGTAATTGCTATACCATACATTTCGAAGAAAGTTCGATTCGAAGAAAATCACCTTACTATAGCTCAGCCGATTCAGAGCTGTAAAAATCCGAAATCTGCAGTTGTGCTCCGATTGCGGTTCTTAATACCTTAAATGATAGGTAACGGGACTTGTAATTGTTATGCCAAATCGCATTAAAATTGGTTGATTATTTCCATACATTTCACAGAAAAATCGATTCGAAGAAAATCACCTTACTATAGCTCAGCCGATTCAGAGCTGTGAAAATCCGAAATCTGCAATTGTGCTCCGATTGCGGTTCTTGATACCTCAAATGATAGGTCTCGGGACTTGTAATTATTATGCCAAACCGCATTAAAATTGGTTGATTATTTCCATACATTTCACAGAAAAATCGATTCGAAGAAAATCACCTTACTGCTCAGCCGATTCAGAGCTGTAAAAATCCGAAATCTGCAATTGTGCTCCGATTGCGGTTCTTGATACCTTAAATGATAGGTCACGAGACCTGTAATTGCTATACCATACATTTCGAAGAAAGTTCGATTCGAAGAAAATCACCTTACTATAGCTCAGCCGATTCAGAGCTGTAAAAATCCGAAATCTGCAGTTGTGCTCCGATTGCGGTTCTTAATACCTTAAATGATAGGTAACGGGACTTGTAATTGTTATGCCAAACCGCATTAAAATTGGTTGATTATTTCCATACATTTCACAGAAAAATCGATTCGAAGAAAATCACCTTACTAAGCTCAGCCGATTCAGAGCTGTAAAAATCCGAAATCTGCAATTGTGCTCCGATTGCGGTTCTTGATACCTTAAATGATAGGTCACGAGACCTGTAATTGCTATACCATACATTTCGAAGAAAGTTCGATTCGAAGAAAATCACCTTACTATAGCTCAGCCGATTCAGAGCTGTAAAAATCCGAAATCTGCAGTTGTGCTCCGATTGCGGTTCTTAATACCTTAAATGATAGGTAACGGGACTTGTAATTGTTATGCCAAACCGCATTAAAATTGGTTGATTATTTCCATACATTTCACAGAAAAATCGATTCGAAGAAAATCACCTTACTATAGCTCAGCCGATTCAGAGCTGTGAAAATCCGAAATCTGCAATTGTGCTCCGATTGCGGTTCTTGATACCTCAAATGATAGGTCTCGGGACTTGTAATTGTTATGCCAAACCGCATTAAAATTGGTTGATTATTTCCATACATTTCACAGAAAAACCGATTCGAAGAAAATCACCTTACTATAGCTCAGCCGATTCAGAGCTGTAAAAATCCGAAATCTGCAATTGTGCTCCGATTGCGGTTCTTGATACCTCAAATGATAGGTCACGAGACCTGTAATTGCTATACCATACATTTCGAAGAAAGTTCGATTCGAAGAAAATCACCTTACTATAGCTCAGCCGATTCAGAGCTGTAAAAATCCGAAATCTGCAGTTGTGCTCCGATTGCGGTTCTTAATACCTTAAATGATAGGTAACGGGACTTGTAATTGTTATGCCAAACCGCATTAAAATTGGTTGATTATTTCCATACATTTCACAGAAAAATCGATTCGAAGAAAATCACCTTACTATAGCTCAGCCGATTCAGAGCTGTGAAAATCCGAAATCTGCAATTGTGCTCCGATTGCGGTTCTTGATACCTCAAATGATAGGTCTCGGGACTTGTAATTGTTATGCCAAACCGCATTAAAATTGGTTGATTATTTCCATACATTTCACAGAAAAATCGATTCGAAGAAAATCACCTTACTAAGCTCAGCCGATTCAGAGCTGTAAAAATCCGAAATCTGCAATTGTGCTCCGATTGCGGTTCTTGATACCTTAAATGATAGGTCACGAGACCTGTAATTGCTATACCATACATTTCGAAGAAAGTTCGATTCGAAGAAAATCACCTTACTATAGCTCAGCCGATTCAGAGCTGTAAAAATCCGAAATCTGCAGTTGTGCTCCGATTGCGGTTTTTAATACCTTAAATGATAGGTAACGGGACTTGTAATTGTTATGCCAAACCGCATTAAAATTGGTTGATTATTTCCATACATTTCACAGAAAAATCGATTCGAAGAAAATCACCTTACTGCTCAGCCGATTCAGAGCTGTAAAAATCCGAAATCTGCAATTGTGCTCCGATTGCGGTTCTTGATACCTTAAATGATAGGTCACGAGACCTGTAATTGCTATACCATACATTTCGAAGAAAGTTCGATTCGAAGAAAATCACCTTACTATAGCTCAGCCGATTCAGAGCTGTAAAAATCCGAAATCTGCAGTTGTGCTCCGATTGCGGTTCTTAATACCTTAAATGATAGGTAACGGGACTTGTAATTGTTATGCCAAACCGCATTAAAATTGGTTGATTATTTCCATACATTTCACAGAAAAATCGATTCGAAGAAAATCACCTTACTAAGCTCAGCCGATTCAGAGCTGTAAAAATCCGAAATCTGCAATTGTGCTCCGATTGCGGTTCTTGATACCTTAAATGATAGGTCACGAGACCTGTAATTGCTATACCATACATTTCGAAGAAAGTTCGATTCGAAGAAAATCACCTTACTATAGCTCAGCCGATTCAGAGCTGTAAAAATCCGAAATCTGCAGTTGTGCTCCGATTGCGGTTCTTAATACCTTAAATGATAGGTAACGGGACTTGTAATTGTTATGCCAAACCGCATTAAAATTGGTTGATTATTTCCATACATTTCACAGAAAAATCGATTCGAAGAAAATCACCTTACTATAGCTCAGCCGATTCAGAGCTGTGAAAATCCGAAATCTGCAATTGTGCTCCGATTGCGGTTCTTGATACCTCAAATGATAGGTCTCGGGACTTGTAATTGTTATGCCAAACCGCATTAAAATTGGTTGATTATTTCCATACATTTCACAGAAAAACCGATTCGAAGAAAATCACCTTACTATAGCTCAGCCGATTCAGAGCTGTAAAAATCCGAAATCTGCAATTGTGCTCCGATTGCGGTTCTTGATACCTCAAATGATAGGTCACGAGACCTGTAATTGCTATACCATACATTTCGAAGAAAGTTCGATTCGAAGAAAATCACCTTACTATAGCTCAGCCGATTCAGAGCTGTAAAAATCCGAAATCTGCAGTTGTGCTCCGATTGCGGTTCTTAATACCTTAAATGATAGGTAACGGGACTTGTAATTGTTATGCCAAACCGCATTAAAATTGGTTGATTATTTCCATACATTTCACAGAAAAATCGATTCGAAGAAAATCACCTTACTATAGCTCAGCCGATTCAGAGCTGTGAAAATCCGAAATCTGCAATTGTGCTCCGATTGCGGTTCTTGATACCTCAAATGATAGGTCTCGGGACTTGTAATTGTTATGCCAAACCGCATTAAAATTGGTTGATTATTTCCATACATTTCACAGAAAAATCGATTCGAAGAAAATCACCTTACTAAGCTCAGCCGATTCAGAGCTGTAAAAATCCGAAATCTGCAATTGTGCTCCGATTGCGGTTCTTGATACCTTAAATGATAGGTCACGAGACCTGTAATTGCTATACCATACATTTCGCAGAAAGTTCGATTCGAAGAAAATCACCTTACTATAGCTCAGCCGATTCAGAGCTGTAAAAATCCGAAATCTGCAATTGTGCTCCGATTGCGGTTCTTGATACCTCAAATGATAGGTCACGAGACCTGTAATTGCTATACCATACATTTCGAAGAAAGTTCGATTCGAAGAAAATCACCTTACTATAGCTCAGCCGATTCAGAGCTGTAAAAATCCGAAATCTGCAGTTGTGCTCCGATTGCGGTTCTTAATACCTTAAATGATAGGTAACGGGACTTGTAATTGTTATGCCAAACCGCATTAAAATTGGTTGATTATTTCCATACATTTCACAGAAAAATCGATTCGAAGAAAATCACCTTACTATAGCTCAGCCGATTCAGAGCTGTGAAAATCCGAAATCTGCAATTGTGCTCCGATTGCGGTTCTTGATACCTCAAATGATAGGTCTCGGGACTTGTAATTGTTATGCCAAACCGCATTAAAATTGGTTGATTATTTCCATACATTTCACAGAAAAATCGATTCGAAGAAAATCACCTTACTAAGCTCAGCCGATTCAGAGCTGTAAAAATCCGAAATCTGCAATTGTGCTCCGATTGCGGTTCTTGATACCTTAAATGATAGGTCACGAGACCTGTAATTGCTATACCATACATTTCGAAGAAAGTTTGATTCGAAGAAAATCACCTTACTATAACTCAGCCGATTCAGAGCTGTGAAAATCCGAAATCTGCAATTGTGCTCCGATTGCGGTTCTTGATACCTCAAATGATAGGTCTCGGGACTTGTAATTGTTATGCCAAACCGCATTAAAATTGGTTGATTATTTCCATACATTTCACAGAAAAATCGATTCGAAGAAAATCACCTTACTAAGCTCAGCCGATTCAGAGCTGTAAAAATCCGAAATCTGCAATTGTGCTCCGATTGCGGTTCTTGATACCTTAAATGATAGGTCACGAGACCTGTAATTGCTATACCATACATTTCGCAGAAAGTTCGATTCGAAGAAAATCACCTTACTATAGCTCAGCCGATTCAGAGCTGTAAAAATCCGAAATCTGCAATTGTGCTCCGATTGCGGTTCTTGATACCTCAAATGATAGGTCACGAGACCTGTAATTGCTATACCATACATTTCGAAGAAAGTTCGATTCGAAGAAAATCACTTTACTATAGCTCAGCCGATTCAGAGCTGTAAAAATCCGAAATCTGCAATTGTGCTCCGATTGCGGTTCTTGATACCTTAAATGATAGGTCACGAGACCTGTAATTGTTGTACCATACATTTCGAAAAAAGTTCGATTCGAAGAAAATCACCTTACTATAGCTCAGCCGATTCAGAGCTGTAAAAATCCGAAATCTGCAGTTGTGCTCCGATTGCGGTTCTTAATACCTTAAATGATAGGTAACGGGACTTGTAATTGTTATGCCAAACCGCATTAAAATTGGTTGATTATTTCCATACATTTCACAGAAAAATCGATTCGAAGAAAATCACCTTACTATAGCTCAGCCGATTCAGAGCTGTAAAAATCCGAAATCTGCAATTGTGCTCCGATTGCGGTTCTTGATACCTTAAATGATAGGTCACGAGACCTGTAATTGCTATACCATACATTTCGAAGAAAGTTTGATTCGAAGAAAATCACCTTACTATAGCTCAGCCGATTCAGAGCTGTAAAAATCCGAAATCTGCAATTGTGCTCCGATTGCGGTTCTTGATACCTCAAATGATAGGTCTCGGGACTTGTAATTGTTATGCCAAACCGCATTAAAATTGGTTGATTATTTCCATACATTTCACAGAAAAACCGATTCGAAGAAAATCACCTTACTATAGCTCAGCCGATTCAGAGCTGTAAAAATCCGAAATCTGCAATTGTGCTCCGATTGCGGTTCTTGATACCTTAAATGATAGGTCACGAGACCTGTAATTGCTATACCATACATTTCGAAGAAAGTTCGATTCGAAGAAAATCACCTTACTATAGCTCAGCCGATTCAGAGCTGTAAAAATCCGAAATCTGCAATTGTGCTCCGATTGCGGTTCTTGATACCTCAAATGATAGGTCTCGGGACTTGTAATTGTTATGCCAAACCGCATTAAAATTGGTTGATTATTTCCATACATTTCACAGAAAAACCGATTCGAAGAAAATCACCTTACTATAGCTCAGCCGATTCAGAGCTGTAAAAATCCGAAATCTGCAATTGTGCTCCGATTGCGGTTCTTGATACCTTAAATGATAGGTCACGAGACCTGTAATTGCTATACCATACATTTCGCAGAAAGTTCGATTCGAAGAAAATCACCTTACTATAGCTCAGCCGATTCAGAGCTGTAAAAATCCGAAATCTGCAATTGTGCTCCGATTGCGGTTCTTGATACCTCAAATGATAGGTCACGAGACCTGTAATTGCTATACCATACATTTCGAAGAAAGTTCGATTCGAAGAAAATCACTTTACTATAGCTCAGCCGATTCAGAGCTGTAAAAATCCGAAATCTGCAATTGTGCTCCGATTGCGGTTCTTGATACCTTAAATGATAGGTCACGAGACCTGTAATTGTTGTACCATACATTTCGAAAAAAGTTCGATTCGAAGAAAATCACCTTACTATAGCTCAGCCGATTCAGAGCTGTAAAAATCCGAAATCTGCAGTTGTGCTCCGATTGCGGTTCTTAATACCTTAAATGATAGGTAACGGGACTTGTAATTGTTATGCCAAACCGCATTAAAATTGGTTGATTATTTCCATACATTTCACAGAAAAATCGATTCGAAGAAAATCACCTTACTATAGCTCAGCCGATTCAGAGCTGTAAAAATCCGAAATCTGCAATTGTGCTCCGATTGCGGTTCTTGATACCTTAAATGATAGGTCACGAGACCTGTAATTGCTATACCATACATTTCGAAGAAAGTTTGATTCGAAGAAAATCACCTTACTATAGCTCAGCCGATTCAGAGCTGTAAAAATCCGAAATCTGCAATTGTGCTCCGATTGCGGTTCTTGATACCTCAAATGATAGGTCTCGGGACTTGTAATTGTTATGCCAAACCGCATTAAAATTGGTTGATTATTTCCATACATTTCACAGAAAAACCGATTCGAAGAAAATCACCTTACTATAGCTCAGCCGATTCAGAGCTGTAAAAATCCGAAATCTGCAATTGTGCTCCGATTGCGGTTCTTGATACCTTAAATGATAGGTCACGAGACCTGTAATTGCTATACCATACATTTCGAAGAAAGTTCGATTCGAAGAAAATCACCTTACTATAGCTCAGCCGATTCAGAGCTGTAAAAATCCGAAATCTGCAATTGTGCTCCGATTGCGGTTCTTGATACCTCAAATGATAGGTCTCGGGACTTGTAATTGTTATGCCAAACCGCATTAAAATTGGTTGATTATTTCCATACATTTCACAGAAAAACCGATTCGAAGAAAATCACCTTACTATAGCTCAGCCGATTCAGAGCTGTAAAAATCCGAAATCTGCAATTGTGCTCCGATTGCGGTTCTTGATACCTTAAATGATAGGTCACGAGACCTGTAATTGCTATACCATACATTTCGCAGAAAGTTCGATTCGAAGAAAATCACCTTACTATAGCTCAGCCGATTCAGAGCTGTAAAAATCCGAAATCTGCAATTGTGCTCCGATTGCGGTTCTTGATACCTTTAATGATAGGTCACGAGACCTGTAATTGCTATACCATACATTTCGAAGAAAGTTTGATTCGAAGAAAATCACCTTACTATAGCTCAGCCGATTCAGAGCTGTAAAAATCCGAAATCTGCAATTGTGCTCCGATTGCGGTTCTTGATACCTCAAATGATAGGTCTCGGGACTTGTAATTGTTATGCCAAACCGCATTAAAATTGGTTGATTATTTCCATACATTTCACAGAAAAACCGATTCGAAGAAAATCACCTTACTATAGCTCAGCCGATTCAGAGCTGTAAAAATCCGAAATCTGCAATTGTGCTCCGATTGCGGTTCTTGATACCTTAAATGATAGGTCACGAGACCTGTAATTGCTATACCATACATTTCGAAGAAAGTTCGATTCGAAGAAAATCACCTTACTATAGCGCAGCCGATTCAGAGCTGTAAAAATCCGAAATCTGCAATTGTGCTCCGATTGCGGTTCTTGATACCTCAAATGATAGGTCTCGGGACTTGTAATTGTTATGCCAAACCGCATTAAAATTGGTTGATTATTTCCATACATTTCACAGAAAAATCGATTCGAAGAAAATCACCTTACTAAGCTCAGCCGATTCAGAGCTGTAAAAATCCGAAATCTGCAATTGTGCTCCGATTGCGGTTCTTGATACCTTAAATGATAGGTCACGAGACCTGTAATTGCTATACCATACATTTCGTAGAAAGTTCGATTCGAAGAAAATCACCTTACTATAGCTCAGCCGATTCAGAGCTGTGAAAATCCGAAATCTGCAATTGTGCTCCGATTGCGGTTCTTGATACCTCAAATGATAGGTCTCGGGACTTGTAATTGTTATGCCAAACCGCATTAAAATTGGTTGATTATTTCCATACATTTCACAGAAAAATCGATTCGAAGAAAATCACCTTACTAAGCTCAGCCGATTCAGAGCTGTAAAAATCCGAAATCTGCAATTGTGCTCCGATTGCGGTTCTTGATACCTTAAATGATAGGTCACGAGACTTGTAATTGCTATACCATACATTTCGCAGAAAGTTCGATTCGAAGAAAATCACCTTACTATAGCTCAGCCGATTCAGAGCTGTAAAAATCCGAAATCTGCAATTGTGCTCCGATTGCGGTTCTTGATACCTCAAATGATAGGTCACGAGACCTGTAATTGCTATACCATACATTTCGAAGAAAGTTCGATTCGAAGAAAATCACCTTACTATAGCTCAGCCGATTCAGAGCTGTAAAAATCCGAAATCTGCAATTGTGCTCCGATTGCGGTTCTTGATACCTTAAATGATAGGTCACGAGACCTGTAATTGCTGTACCATACATTTCAAAAAAAGTTCGATTCGAAGAAAATCACCTTACTATAGCTCAGCCGATTCAGAGCTGTAAAAATCCGAAATCTGCAATTGTGCTCCGATTGCGGTTCTTGATACCTCAAATGATAGGTCACGAGACCTGTAATTGCTATACCATACATTTCGAAGAAAGTTCGATTCGAAGAAAATCACCTTACTATAGCTCAGCCGATTCAGAGCTGTGAAAATCCGAAATCTGCAATTGTGCTCCGATTGCGGTTCTTGATACCTTAAATGATAGGTCACGAGACCTGTAATTGCTATACCATACATTTCGCAGAAAGTTCGATTCGAAGAAAATCACCTTACTATAGCTCAGCCGATTCAGAGCTGTAAAAATCCGAAATCTGCAATTGTGCTCCGATTGCGGTTCTGGATACCTCAAATGATAGGTCACGAGACCTGTAATTGCTATACCATACATTTCGAAGAAAGTTCGATTCGAAGAAAATCACCTTACTATAGCTCAGCCGATTCAGAGCTGTAAAAATCCGAAATCTGCAATTGTGCTCCGATTGCGGTTCTTGATACCTTAAATGATAGGTCACGAGACCTGTAATTGCTATACCATACATTTCGTAGAAAGTTCGATTCGAAGAAAATCACCTTACTATAGCTCAGCCGATTCAGAGCTGTAAAAATCCGAAATCTGCAATTGTGCTCCGATTGCGGTTCTTGATACCTTAAATGATAGGTCACGAGACCTGTAATTGCTATACCATACATTTCGAAGAAAGTTTGATTCGAAGAAAATCACCTTACTATAGCTCAGCCGATTCAGAGCTGTAAAAATCCGAAATCTGCAGTTGTGCTCCGATTGCGGTTCTTAATACCTTAAATGATAGGTAACGGGACTTGTAATTGTTATGCCAAACCGCATTAAAATTGGTTGATTATTTCCATACATTTCACAGAAAAATCGATTCGAAGAAAATCACCTTACTATAGCTCAGCCGATTCAGAGCTGTAAAAATCCGAAATCTGCAATTGTGCTCCGATTGCGGTTCTTGATACCTTAAATAATAGGTCACGAGACCTGTAATTGCTATACCATACATTTCGAAGAAAGTTTGATTCGAAGAAAATCACCTTACTATAGCTCAGCCGATTCAGAGCTGTAAAAATCCGAAATCTGCAATTGTGCTCCGATTGCGGTTCTTGATACCTCAAATGATAGGTCTCGGGACTTGTAATTGTTATGCCAAACCGCATTAAAATTAGTTGATTATTTCCATACATTTCACAGAAAAACCGATTCGAAGAAAATCACCTAACTAAGCTCAGCCGATTCAGAGCTGTAAAAATCCGAAATCTGCAATTGTGCTCCGATTGCGGTTCTTGATACCTTAAATGATAGGTCACGAGACCTGTAATTGCTATACCATACATTTCGAAGAAAGTTCGATTCGAAGAAAATCACCTTACTATAGCGCAGCCGATTCAGAGCTGTAAAAATCCGAAATCTGCAAATGTGCTCCGATTGCGGTTCTTGATACCTCAAATGATAGGTCACGAGACCTGTAATTGCTATACCATACATTTCGAAGAAAGTTCGATTCGAAGAAAATCACCTTACTATAGCTCAGCCGATTCAGAGCTGTAAAAATCCGAAATCTGCAATTGTGCTCCGATTGCGGTTCTTGATACCTTAAATGATAGGTCTCGGGACTTGTAATTGTTATGCCAAACCGCATTAAAATTGGTTGATTATTTCCATACATTTCACAGAAAAATCGATTCGAAGAAAATCACCTTACTCAACTCAGCCGATTCAGAGCTGTAAAAATCCGAAATCTGCAATTGTGCTCCGATTGCGGTTCTTGATACCTTAAATGATAGGTCACGAGACCTGTAATTGCTATACCATACATTTCGAAGAAAGTTTGATTCGAAGAAAATCACCTTACTATAAGCTCAGCCGATTCAGAGCTGTGAAAATCCGAAATCTGCAATTGTGCTCCGATTGCGGTTCTTGATACCTCAAATGATAGGTCTCGAGACTTGTAATTGTTATGCCAAACCGCATTAAAATTGGTTGATTATTTCCATACATTTCACAGAAAAATCGATTCGAAGAAAATCACCTTACTAAGCTCAGCCGATTCAGAGCTGTAAAAATCCGAAATCTGCAATTGTGCTCCGATTGCGGTTCTTGATACCTTAAATGATAGGTCACGAGACCTGTAATTGCTATACCATACATTTCGAAGAAAGTTTGATTCGAAGAAAATCACCTTACTATAGCTCAGCCGATTCAGAGCTGTAAAAATCCGAAATCTGCAATTGTGCTCCGATTTCGGTTCTTGATACCTCAAATGATAGGTCTCGGGACTTGTAATTGTTATGCCAAACCGCATTAAAATTGGTTGATTATTTCCATACATTTCACAGAAAAACCGATTCGAAGAAAATCACCTTACTATAGCTCAGCCGATTCAGAGCTGTAAAAATCCGAAATCTGCAATTGTGCTCCGATTGCGGTTCTTGATACCTTAAATGATAGGTCACGAGACCTGTAATTGCTATACCATACATTTCGCAGAAAGTTCGATTCGAAGAAAATCACCTTACTATAGCTCAGCCGATTCAGAGCTGTAAAAATCCGAAATCTGCAATTGTGCTCCGATTGCGGTTCTTGATACCTCAAATGATAGGTCACGAGACCTGTAATTGCTATACCATACATTTCGAAGAAAGTTCGATTCGAAGAAAATCACCTTACTATAGCTCAGCCGATTCAGAGCTGTAAAAATCCGAAATCTGCAATTGTGCTCCGATTGCGGTTCTTGATACCTCAAATGATAGGTCACGAGACCTGTAATTGCTATACCATACATTTCGAAGAAAGTTCGATTCGAAGAAAATCACCTTACTATAGCTCAGCCGATTCAGAGCTGTAAAAATCCGAAATCTGCAATTGTGCTCCGATTGCGGTTCTTGATACCTTAAATGATAGGTCACGAGACCTGTAATTGCTATTATACATTTCGCAGAAAGTTCGATTCGAAGAAAATCACCTTACTATAGCTCAGCCGATTCAGAGCTGTAAAAATCCGAAATCTGCAATTGTGCTCCGATTGCGGTTCTTGATACCCCAAATGATAGGTCACGAGACATGTAATTGCTATACCATACATTTCGAAGAAAGTTCGATTCGAAGAAAATCACCTTACTATAGCTCAGCCGATTCAGAGCTGTAAAAATCCGAAATCTGCAATTGTGCTCCGATTGCGGTTCTTGATACCTTAAATGATAGGTCACGAGACCTGTAATTGCTGTACCATACATTTCGAAAAAAGTTCGATTCGAAGAAAATCACCTTACTATAGCTCAGCCGATTCAGAGCTGTAAAAATCCGAAATCTGCAGTTGTGCTCCGATTGCGGTTCTTAATACCATAAATGATAGGTAACGGGACTTGTAATTGTTATGCCAAACCGCATTAAAATTGGTTGATTATTTCCATACATTTCACAGAAAAATCGATTCGAAGAAAATCACCTTACTATAGCTCAGCCGATTCAGAGCTGTAAAAATCCGAAATCTGCAATTGTGCTTCGATTGCGGTTCTTGATACCTTAAATGATAGGTCACGAGACCTGTAATTGCTATACCATACATTTCGTAGAAAGTTCGATTCGAAGAAAATCACCTTACTATAGCTCAGCCGATTCAGAGCTGTGAAAATCCGAAATCTGCAATTGTGCTCCGATTGCGTTTCTTGATACCTCAAATGATAGGTCTCGGGACTTGTAATTGTTATGCCAAACCGCATTAAAATTGGTTGATTATTTCCATACATTTCACAGAAAAATCGATTCGAAGAAAATCACCTTACTAAGCTCAGCCGATTCAGAGCTGTAAAAATCCGAAATCTGCAATTGTGCTCCGATTGCGGTTCTTGATACCTTAAATGATAGGTCACGAGACCTGTAATTGCTATACCATACATTTCGTAGAAAGTTCGATTCGAAGAAAATCACCTTACTATAGCTCAGCCGATTCAGAGCTGTGAAAATCCGAAATCTGCAATTGTGCTCCGATTGCGGTTCTTGATACCTCAAATGATAGGTCTCGGGACTTGTAATTGTTATGCCAAACCGCATTAAAATTGGTTGATTATTTCCATACATTTCACAGAAAAATCGATTCGAAGAAAATCACCTTACTAAGCTCAGCCGATTCAGAGCTGTAAAAATCCGAAATCTGCAATTGTGCTCCGATTGCGGTTCTTGATACCTTAAATGATAGGTCACGAGACTTGTAATTGCTATACCATACATTTCGCAGAAAGTTCGATTCGAAGAAAATCACCTTACTATAGCTCAGCCGATTCAGAGCTGTAAAAATCCGAAATCTGCAATTGTGCTCCGATTGCGGTTCTTGATACCTCAAATGATAGGTCACGAGACCTGTAATTGCTATACCATACATTTCGAAGAAAGTTCGATTCGAAGAAAATCACCTTACTATAGCTCAGCCGATTCAGAGCTGTAAAAATCCGAAATCTGCAATTGTGCTCCGATTGCGGTTCTTGATACCTTAAATGATAGGTCACGAGACCTGTAATTGCTATACCATACATTTCGCAGAAAGTTCGATTCGAAGAAAATCACCTTACTATAGCTCAGCCGATTCAGAGCTGTAAAAATCCGAAATCTGCAATTGTGCTCCGATTGCGGTTCTGGATACCTCAAATGATAGGTCACGAGACCTGTAATTGCTATACCATACATTTCGAAGAAAGTTCGATTCGAAGAAAATCACCTTACTATAGCTCAGCCGATTCAGAGCTGTAAAAATCCGAAATCTGCAATTGTGCTCCGATTGCGGTTCTTGATACCTTAAATGATAGGTCACGAGACCTGTAATTGCTATACCATACATTTCGAAGAAAGTTCGATTCGAAGAAAATCACCTTACTATAGCTCAGCCGATTCAGAGCTGTGAAAATCCGAAATCTGCAATTGTGCTCCGATTGCGGTTCTTGATACCTCAAATGATAGGTCTCGGGACTTGTAATTGTTATGCCAAACCGCATTAAAATTGGTTGATTATTTCCATACATTTCACAGAAAAATCGATTCGAAGAAAATCACCTTACTATAGCTCAGCCGATTCAGAGCTGTAAAAATCCGAAATCTGCAATTGTGCTCCGATTGCGGTTCTTGATACCTTAAATGATAGGTCACGAGACCTGTAATTGCTATACCATACATTTCGAAGAAAGTTTGATTCGAAGAAAATCACCTTACTATAGCTCAGCCGATTCAGAGCTGTGAAAATCCGAAATCTGCAATTGTGCTCCGATTGCGGTTCTTGATACCTCAAATGATAGGTCTCGGGACTTGTAATTGTTATGCCAAACCGCATTAAAATTGGTTGATTATTTCCATACATTTCACAGAAAAATCGATTCGAAGAAAATCACCTAACTAAGCTCAGCCGATTCAGAGCTGTAAAAATCCGAAATCTGCAATTGTGCTCCGATTTCGGTTCTTGATACCTTAAATGATAGGTCACGAGACCTGTAATTGCTATACCATACATTTCGCAGAAAGTTCGATTCGAAGAAAATCACCTTACTATAGCTCAGCCGATTCAGAGCTGTAAAAATCCGAAATCTGCAATTGTGCTCCGATTGCGGTTCTTGATACCTCAAATGATAGGTCACGAGACCTGTAATTGCTATACCATACATTTCGAAGAAAGTTCGATTCGAAGAAAATCACCTTACTATAGCTCAGCCGATTCAGAGCTGTAAAAATCCGAAATCTGCAATTGTGCTCCGATTGCGGTTCTTGATACCTTAAATGATAGGTCACGAGACCTGTAATTGCTGTACCATACATTTCGAAAAAAGTTCGATTCGAAGAAAATCACCTTACTATAGCTCAGCCGATTCAGAGCTGTAAAAATCCGAAATCTGCAGTTGTGCTCCGATTGCGGTTCTTAATACCTTAAATGATAGGTAACGGGACTTGTAATTGTTATGCCAAACCGCATTAAAATTGGTTGATTATTTCCATACATTTCACAGAAAAATCGATTCGAAGAAAATCACCTTACTATAGCTCAGCCGATTCAGAGCTGTAAAAATCCGAAATCTGCAATTGTGCTTCGATTGCGGTTCTTGATACCTTAAATGATAGGTCACGAGACCTGTAATTGCTATACCATACATTTCGTAGAAAGTTCGATTCGAAGAAAATCACCTTACTATAGCTCAGCCGATTCAGAGCTGTGAAAATCCGAAATCTGCAATTGTGCTCCGATTGCGGTTCTTGATACCTCAAATGATAGGTCTCGGGACTTGTAATTGTTATGCCAAACCGCATTAAAATTGGTTGATTATTTCCATACATTTCACAGAAAAATCGATTCGAAGAAAATCACCTTACTAAGCTCAGCCGATTCAGAGCTGTAAAAATCCGAAATCTGCAATTGTGCTCCGATTGCGGTTCTTGATACCTTAAATGATAGGTCACGAGACCTGTAATTGCTATACCATACATTTCGAAGAAAGTTTGATTCGAAGAAAATCACCTTACTATAGCTCAGCCGATTCAGAGCTGTAAAAATCCGAAATCTGCAATTGTGCTCCGATTGCGGTTCTTGATACCTTAAATGATAGGTCACGAGACCTGTAATTGCTATACCATACATTTCGCAGAAAGTTCGATTCGAAGAAAATCACCTTACTATAGCTCAGCCGATTCAGAGCTGTAAAAATCCGAAATCTGCAATTGTGCTCCGATTGCGGTTCTTGATACCTCAAATGATAGGTCACGAGACCTGTAATTGCTATACCATACATTTCGAAGAAAGTTCAATTCGAAGAAAATCACCTTACTATAGCTCAGCCGATTCAGAGCTGTAAAAATCCGAAATCTGCAATTGTGCTCCGATTGCGGTTCTTGATACCTTAAATGATAGGTCACGAGACCTGTAATTGCTATACCATACATTTCGAAGAAAGTTTGATTCGAAGAAAATCACGAATATAGCTCAGCCGATTCAGAGCTGTAAAAATCCGAAATCTGCAATTGTGCTCCGATTGCGGTTCTTGATACCTTAAATGATAGGTCACGAGACCTGTAATTGCTGTACCATACATTTCGAAAAAAGTTCGATTCGAAGAAAATCACCTTACTATAGCTCAGCCGATTCAGAGCTGTGAAAATCCGAAATCTGCAATTGTGCTCCGGTGCGGTTCTTGATACCTCAAATGATAGGTCTCGGGACTTGTAATTGTAATGCCAAACCGCATTAAAATTGGTTGATTATTTCCATACATTTCACAGAAAAATCGATTCGAAGAAAATCACCTTACTATAGCTCAGCCGATTCAGAGCTGTAAAAATCCGAAATCTGCAATTGTGCTTCGATTGCGGTTCTTGATACCTTAAATGATAGGTCACGAGACCTGTAATTGCTATACCATACATTTCGAAGAAATTTCGATTCGAAGAAAATCACCTTACTATAGCTCAGCCGATTCAGAGCTGTGAAAATCCGAAATCTGCAATTGTGCTCCGATTGCGGTTCTTGATACCTCAAATGATAGGTCTCGGGACTTGTAATTGTTATGCCAAACCGCATTAAAATTGGTTGATTATTTCCATACATTTCACAGAAAAATCGATTTGAAGAAAATCACCTTACTATAGCTCAGCCGATTCAGAGCTGTAAAAATCCGAAATCTGCAATTGTGCTCCGATTGCGGTTAATGATACCTCAAATGATAGGTCTCGGGACTTGTAATTGTAATGCCAAACCGCATTAAAATTGGTTGATTATTTCCATACATTTCACAGAAAAATCGATTCGAAGAAAATCACCTTACTATAGCTCAGCCGATTCAGAGCTGTAAAAATCCGAAATCTGCAATTGTGCTCCGATTGCGGTTCTTGATACCTTAAATGATAGGTCACGAGACCTGTAATTGCTATACCATACATTTCGTAGAAAGTTCGATTCGAAGAAAATCACCTTACTATAGCTCAGCCGATTCAGAGCTGTGAAAATCCGAAATCTGCAATTGTGCTCCGATTGCGGTTCTTGATACCTCAAATGATAGGTCTCGGGACTTGTAATTGTAATGCCAAACCGCATTAAAATTGGTTGATTATTTCCATACATTTCACAGAAAAATCGATTCGAAGAAAATCACCTTACTATAGCTCAGCCGATTCAGAGCTGTAAAAATCCGAAATCTGCAATTGTGCTCCGATTGCGGTTCTTGATACCTTAAATGATAGGTCACGAGACCTGTAATTGCTATACCATACATTTCGTAGAAAGTTCGATTCGAAGAAAATCACCTTACTATAGCTCAGCCGATTAAGAGCTGTGAAAATCCGAAATCTGCAATTGTGCTCCGATTGCGGTTCTTGATACCTCAAATGATAGGTCTCGGGACTTGTAATTGTTATGCCAAACCGCATTAAAATTGGTTGATTATTTCCATACATTTCACAGAAAAATCGATTCGAAGAAAATCACCTTACTATAGCTCAGCCGATTCAGAGCTGTAAAAATCCGAAATCTGCAATTGTGCTCCGATTGCGGTTCTTGATACCTCAAATGATAGGTCTCGGGACTTGTAATTGTAATGCCAAACCGCATTAAAATTGGTTGATTATTTCCATACATTTCACAGAAAAAACGATTCGAAGAAAATCACCTTACTATAGCTCAGCCGATTCAGAGCTGTAAAAATCCGAAATCTGCAATTGTGCTCCGATTGCGGTTCTTGATACCTTAAATGATAGGTCACGAGACCTGTAATTGCTATACCATACATTTCGTAGAAAGTTCGATTCGAAGAAAATCACCTTACTATAGCTCAGCCGATTCAGAGCTGTGAAAATCCGAAATCTGCAATTGTGCTCCGATTGCGGTTCTTGATACCTCAAATGATAGGTCTCGGGACTTGTAATTGTAATGCCAAACCGCATTAAAATTGGTTGATTATTTCCATACATTTCACAGAAAAATCGATTCGAAGAAAATCACCTTACTATAGCTCAGCCGATTCAGAGCTGTAAAAATCCGAAATCTGCAATTGTGCTCCGATTGCGGTTCTTGATACCTTAAATGATAGGTCACGAGACCTGTAATTGCTATACCATACATTTCGTAGAAAGTTCGATTCGAAGAAAATCACCTTACTATAGCTCAGCCGATTCAGAGCTGTGAAAATCCGAAATCTGCAATTGTGCTCCGATTGCGGTTCTTGATACCTCAAATGATAGGTCTCGGGACTTGTAATTGTTATGCCAAACAGCATTAAAATTGGTTGATTATTTCCATACATTTCACAGAAAAATCGATTCGAAGAAAATCACCTTACTATAGCTCAGCCGATTCAGAGCTGTAAAAATCCGAAATCTGCAATTGTGCTCCGATTGCGGTTCTTGATACCTTAAATGATAGGTCACGAGACCTGTAATTGCTATACCATACATTTCGTAGAAAGTTCGATTCGAAGAAAATCACCTTACTATAGCTCAGCCGATTCAGAGCTGTAAAAATCCGAAATCTGCAATTGTGCTCCGATTGCGGTTCTTGATACCTTAAATGATAGGTCACGAGACCTGTAATTGCTATACCATACATTTCGTAGAAAGTTCGATTCGAAGAAAATCACCTTACTATAGCTCAGCCGATTCAGAGCTGTGAAAATCCGAAATCTGCAATTGTGCTCCGATTGCGGTTCTTGATACCTCAAATGATAGGTCTCGGGACTTGTAATTGTTATGCCAAACCGCATTAAAATTGGTTGATTATTTCCATACATTTCACAGAAAAATCGATTCGAAGAAAATCACCTTACTATAGCTCAGCCGATTCAGAGCTGTAAAAATCCGAAATCTGCAATTGTGCTCCGATTGCGGTTCTTGATACCTCAAATGATAGGTCTCGGGACTTGTAATTGTAATGCCAAACCGCATTAAAATTGGTTGATTATTTCCATACATTTCACAGAAAAATCGATTCGAAGAAAATCACCTTACTATAGCTCAGCCGATTCAGAGCTGTAAAAATCCGAAATCTGCAATTGTGCTCCGATTGCGGTTCTTGATACCTTAAATGATAGGTCACGAGACCTGTAATTGCTATACCATACATTTCGTAGAAAGTTCGATTCGAAGAAAATCACCTTACTATAGCTCAGCCGATTCAGAGCTGTGAAAATCCGAAATCTGCAATTGTGCTCCGATTGCGGTTCTTGATACCTCAAATGATAGGTCTCGGGACTTGTAATTGTAATGCCAAACCGCATTAAAATTGGTTGATTATTTCCATACATTTCACAGAAAAATCGATTCGAAGAAAATCACCTTACTATAGCTCAGCCGATTCAGAGCTGTAAAAATCCGAAATCTGCAATTGTGCTCCGATTGCGGTTCTTGATACCTTAAATGATAGGTCACGAGACCTGTAATTGCTATACCATACATTTCGTAGAAAGTTCGATTCGAAGAAAATCACCTTACTATAGCTCAGCCGATTCAGAGCTGTGAAAATCCGAAATCTGCAATTGTGCTCCGATTGCGGTTCTTGATACCTCAAATGATAGGTCTCGGGACTTGTAATTGTAATGCCAAACCGCATTAAAATTGGTTGATTATTTCCATACATTTCACAGAAAAATCGATTCGAAGAAAATCACCTTACTATAGCTCAGCCGATTCAGAGCTGTAAAAATCCGAAATCTGCAATTGTGCTCCGATTGCGGTTCTTGATACCTTAAATGATAGGTCACGAGACCTGTAATTGCTATACCATACATTTCGTAGAAAGTTCGATTCGAAGAAAATCACCTTACTATAGCTCAGCCGATTCAGAGCTGTGAAAATCCGAAATCTGCAATTGTGCTCCGATTGCGGTTCTTGATACCTCAAATGATAGGTCTCGGGACTTGTAATTGTTATGCCAAACCGCATTAAAATTGGTTGATTATTTCCATACATTTCACAGAAAAATCGATTCGAAGAAAATCACCTTACTATAGCTCAGCCGATTCAGAGCTGTAAAAATCCGAAATCTGCAATTGTGCTCCGATTGCGGTTCTTGATACCTTAAATGATAGGTCACGAGACCTGTAATTGCTATACCATACATTTCGTAGAAAGTTCGATTCGAAGAAAATCACCTTACTATAGCTCAGCCGATTCAGAGCTGTGAAAATCCGAAATCTGCAATTGTTCTCCGATTGCGGTTCTTGATACCTCAAATGATAGGTCTCGGGACTTGTAATTGTTATGCCAAACCGCATTAAAATTGGTTGATTATTTCCATACATTTCACAGAAAAATCGATTCGAAGAAAATCACCTTACTATAGCTCAGCCGATTCAGAGCTGTAAAAATCCGAAATCTGCAATTGTGCTCCGATTGCGGTTCTTGATACCTCAAATGATAGGTCTCGGGACTTGTAATTGTAATGCCAAACCGCATTAAAATTGGTTGATTATTTCCATACATTTCACAGAAAAATCGATTCGAAGAAAATCACCTTAATATAGCTCAGCCGATTCAGAGCTGTAAAAATCCGAAATCTGCAATTGTGCTCCGATTGCGGTTCTTGATACCTTAAATGATAGGTCACGAGACCTGTAATTGCTATACCATACATTTCGTAGAAAGTTCGATTCGAAGAAAATCACCTTACTATAGCTCAGCCGATTCAGAGCTGTGAAAATCCGAAATCTGCAATTGTGCTCCGATTGCGGTTCTTGATACCTCAAATGATAGGTCTCGGGACTTGTAATTGTTATGCCAAACCGCATTAAAATTGGTTGATTATTTCCATACATTTCACAGAAAAATCGATTCGAAGAAAATCACCTTAATATAGCTCAGCCGATTCAGAGCTGTAAAAATCCGAAATCTGCAATTGTGCTCCGATTGCGGTTCTTGATACCTTAAATGATAGGTCACGAGACCTGTAATTGCTATACTATACATTTCGTAGAAAGTTCGATTCGAAGAAAATCACCTTACTATAGCTCAGCCGATTCAGAGCTGTAAAAATCCGAAATCTGCAATTGTGCTTCGATTGCGGTTCTTGATACCTTAAATGATAGGTCACGAGACCTGTAATTGCTATACCATACATTTCGTAGAAAGTTCGATTCGAAGAAAATCACCTTACTATAGCTCAGCCGATTCAGAGCTGTGAAAATCCGAAATCTGCAATTGTGCTCCGATTGCGGTTCTTGATACCTCAAATGATAGGTCTCGGGACTTGTAATTGTTATGCCAAACCGCATTAAAATTGGTTGATTATTTCCATACATTTCACAGAAAAATCGATTCGAAGAAAATCACCTTACTATAGCTCAGCCGATTCAGAGCTGTAAAAATCCGAAATCTGCAATTGTGCTCCGATTGCGGTTCTTGATACCTTAAATGATAGGTCACGAGACCTGTAATTGCTATACCATACATTTCGTAGAAAGTTCGATTCGAAGAAAATCACCTTACTATAGCTCAGCCGATTCAGAGCTGTAAAAATCCGAAATCTGCAATTGTGCTCCGATTGCGGTTCTTGATACCTTAAATGATAGGTCACGAGACCTGTAATTGCTATACCATACATTTCGTAGAAAGTTCGATTCGAAGAAAATCACCTTACTATAGCTCAGCCGATTCAGAGCTGTAAAAATCCGAAATCTGCAATTGTGCTCCGATTGCGGTTCTTGATACCTTAAATGATAGGTCACGAGACCTGTAATTGCTATACCATACATTTCGTAGAAAGTTCGATTCGAAGAAAATCACCTTACTATAGCTCAGCCGATTCAGAGCTGTAAAAATCCGAAATCTGCAATTGTGCTCCGATTGCGGTTCTTGATACCTTAAATGATAGGTCACGAGACCTGTAATTGCTATACCATACATTTCGTAGAAAGTTCGATTCGAAGAAAATCACCTTACTATAGCTCAGCCGATTCAGAGCTGTAAAAATCCGAAATCTGCAATTGTGCTTCGATTGCGGTTCTTGATACCTTAAATGATAGGTCACGAGACCTGTAATTGCTATACCATACATTTCGTAGAAAGTTCGATTCGAAGAAAATCACCTTACTATAGCTCAGCCGATTCAGAGCTGTGAAAATCCGAAATCTGCAATTGTGCTCCGATTGCGGTTCTTGATACCTCAAATGATAGGTCTCGGGACTTGTAATTGTTATGCCAAACCGCATTAAAATTGGTTGATTATTTCCATACATTTCACAGAAAAATCGATTCGAAGAAAATCACCTTACTATAGCTCAGCCGATTCAGAGCTGTAAAAATCCGAAATCTGCAATTGTGCTCCGATTGCGGTTCTTGATACCTCAAATGATAGGTCTCGTGACTTGTAATTGTAATGCCAAACCGCATTAAAATTGGTTGATTATTTCCATACATTTCACAGAAAAATCGATTCGAAGAAAATCACCTTACTATAGCTCAGCCGATTCAGAGCTGTAAAAATCCGAAATCTGCAATTGTGCTCCGATTGCGGTTCTTGATACCTTAAATGATAGGTCACGAGACCTGTAATTGCTATACCATACATTTCGTAGAAAGTTCGATTCGAAGAAAATCACCTTACTATAGCTCAGCCGATTCAGAGCTGTGAAAATCCGAAATCTGCAATTGTGCTCCGATTGCGGTTCTTGATACCTCAAATGATAGGTCTCGGGACTTGTAATTGTTATGCCAAACCGCATTAAAATTGGTTGATTATTTCCATACATTTCACAGAAAAATCGATTCGAAGAAAATCACCTTACTATAGCTCAGCCGATTCAGAGCTGTAAAAATCCGAAATCTGCAATTGTGCTCCGATTGCGGTTCTTGATACTTCAAATGATAGGTCTCGGGACTTGTAATTGTTATGCCAAACCGCATTAAAATTGGTTGATTATTTCCATACATTTCACAGAAAAATCGATTCGAAGAAAATCACCTTACTATAGCTCAGCCGATTCAGAGCTGTAAAAATCCGAAATCTGCAATTGTGCTCCGATTGCGGTTCTTGATACCTTAAATGATAGGTCACGAGACCTGTAATTGCTATACCATACATTTCGTAGAAAGTTCGATTCGAAGAAAATCACCTTACTATAGCTCAGCCGATTCAGAGCTGTAAAAATCCGAAATCTGCAATTGTGCTCCGATTGCGGTTCTTGATACCTTAAATGATAGGTCACGAGACCTGTAATTGCTATACCATACATTTCGTAGAAAGTTCGATTCGAAGAAAATCACCTTACTATAGCTCAGCCGATTCAGAGCTGTGAAAATCCGAAATCTGCAATTGTGCTCCGATTGCGGTTCTTGATACCTCAAATGATAGGTCACGAGACCTGTAATTGCTATACCATACATTTCGTAGAAAGTTCGATTCGAAGAAAATCACCTTACTATAGCTCAGCCGATTCAGAGCTGTGAAAATCCGAAATTTGCAATTGTGCTCCGATTGCGGTTCTTGATACCTCAAATGATAGGTCTCGGGACTTGTAATTGTTATGCCAAACCGCATTAAAATTGGTTGATTATTTCCATACATTTCACAGAAAAATCGATTCGAAGAAAAGCAACTTACTATAGCTCAGCCGATTCAGAGCTGTAAAAATCCGAAATCTGCAATTGTGCTTCGATTGCGGTTCTTGATACCTTAAATGATAGGTCACGAGACCTGTAATTGCTATACCATACATTTCGTAGAAAGTTCGATTCGAAGAAAATCACCTTACTATAGCTCAGCCGATTCAGAGCTGTGAAAATCCGAAATCTGCAATTGTGCTCCGATTGCGGTTCTTGATACCTCAAATGATAGGTCTCGGGACTTGTAATTGTTATGCCAAACCGCATTAAAATTGGTTGATTATTTCCATACATTTCACAGAAAAATCGATTCGAAGAAAATCACCTTACTATAGCTCAGCCGATTCAGAGCTGTGAAAATCCGAAATCTGCAATTGTGCTCCGATTGCGGTTCTTGATACCTCAAATGATAGGTCACGAGACCTGTAATTGCTATACCATACATTTCGTAGAAAGTTCGATTCGAAGAAAATCACCTTACTATAGCTCAGCCGATTCAGAGCTGTAAAAATCCGAAATTTGCAATTGTGCTCCGATTGCGGTTCTTGATACCTCAAATGATAGGTCTCGGGACTTGTAATTGTTATGCCAAACCGCATTAAAATTGGTTGATTATTTCCATACATTTCACAGAAAAATCGATTCGAAGAAAAGCAACTTACTATAGCTCAGCCGATTCAGAGCTGTAAAAATCCGAAATCTGCAATTGTGCTTCGATTGCGGTTCTTGATACCTTAAATGATAGGTCACGAGACCTGTAATTGCTATACCATACATTTCGTAGAAAGTTCGATTCGAAGAAAATCACCTTACTATAGCTCAGCCGATTCAGAGCTGTGAAAATCCGAAATCTGCAATTGTGCTCCGATTGCGGTTCTTGATACCTCAAATGATAGGTCTCGGGACTTGCAATTGTTATGCCAAACCGCATTAAAATTGGTTGATTATTTCCATACATTTCACAGAAAAATCGATTCGAAGAAAAGCAACTTACTATAGCTCAGCCGATTGAGAGCTGTAAAAATCCGAAATCTGCAATTGTGCTCCGATTGCGGTTCTTGATACCTCAAATGATAGGTCACGAGACCTGTAATTGCTATACCATACATTTCGTAGAAAGTTCGATTCGAAGAAAATCACCTTACTATAGCTCAGCCGATTCAGAGCTGTAAAAATCCGAAATTTGCAATTGTGCTCCGATTGCGGTTCTTGATACCTCAAATGATAGGTCTCGGGACTTGTAATTGTTATGCCAAACCGCATTAAAATTGGTTGATTATTTCCATACATTTCACAGAAAAATCGATTCGTAGAAAAGCAACTTACTATAGCTCAGCCGATTCAGAGCTGTGAAAATCCGAAATCTGCAATTGTGCTCCGATTGCGGTTCTTGATACCTCAAATGATAGGTCACGAGACCTGTAATTGCTATACCATACATTTCGTAGAAAGTTCGATTCGAAGAAAATCACCTTACTATAGCTCAGCCGATTCAGAGCTGTAAAAATCCGAAATCTGCAATTGTGCTTCGATTGCGGTTCTTGATACCTTAAATGATAGGTCACGAGACCTGTAATTGCTATACCATACATTTCGTAGAAAGTTCGATTCGAAGAAAATCACCTTACTATAGCTCAGCCGATTCAGAGCTGTGAAAATCCGAAATCTGCAATTGTGCTCCGATTGCGGTTCTTGATACCTCAAATGATAGGTCTCGGGACTTGTAATTGTTATGCCAAACCGCATTAAAATTGGTTGATTATTTCCATACATTTCACAGAAAAATCGATTCGAAGAAAATCACCTTACTATAGCTCAGCCGATTCAGAGCTGTGAAAATCCGAAATCTGAAATTGTGCTCCGATTGCGGTTCTTGATACCTCAAATGATAGGTCACGAGACCTGTAATTGCTATACCATACATTTCGTAGAAAGTTCGATTCGAAGAAAATCACCTTACTATAGCTCAGCCGATTCAGAGCTGTAAAAATCCGAAATCTGCAATTGTGCTCCGATTGCGGTTCTTGATACCTCAAATGATAGGTCTCGGGACTTGTAATTGTTATGCCAAACCGCATTAAAATTGGTTGATTATTTCCATACATTTCACAGAAAAATCGATTCGAAGAAAAGCAACTTACTATAGCTCAGCCGATTCAGAGCTGTAAAAATCCGAAATCTGCAATTGTGCTTCGATTGCGGTTCTTGATACCTTAAATGATAGGTCACGAGACCTGTAATTGCTATACCATACATTTCGTAGAAAGTTCGATTCGAAGAAAATCACCTTACTATAGCTCAGCCGATTCAGAGCTGTGAAAATCCGAAATCTGCAATTGTGCTCCGATTGCGGTTCTTGATACCTCAAATGATAGGTCTCGGGACTTGTAATTGTTATGCCAAACCGCATTAAAATTGGTTGATTATTTCCATACATTTCACAGAAAAATCGATTCGAAGAAAAGCAACTTACTATAGCTCAGCCGATTGAGAGCTGTAAAAATCCGAAATCTGCAATTGTGCTCCGATTGCGGTTCTTGATACCTCAAATGATAGGTCTCGGGACTTGTAATTGTTATGCCAAACCGCATTAAAATTGGTTGATTATTTCCATACATTTCACAGAAAAATCGATTCGAAGAAAAGCAACTTACTATAGCTCAGCCGATTCAGAGCTGTAAAAATCCGAAATCTGCAATTGTGCTCCGATTGCGGTTCTTGATACCTTAAATGATAGGTCACGAGACCTGTAATTGCTATACCATACATTTCGTAGAAAGTTCGATTCGAAGAAAATCACCTTACTATAGCTCAGCCGATTCAGAGCTGTAAAAATCCGAAATTTGCAATTGTGCTCCGATTGCGGTTCTTGATACCTCAAATGATAGGTCTCGGGACTTGTAATTGTTATGCCAAACCGCATTAAAATTGGTTGATTATTTCCATACATTTCACAGAAAAATCGATTCGAAGAAAAGCAACTTACTATAGCTCAGCCGATTCAGAGCTGTAAAAATCCGAAATCTGCAATTGTGCTTCGATTGCGGTTCTTGATACCTTAAATGATAGGTCACGAGACCTGTAATTGCTATACCATACATTTCGTAGAAAGTTCGATTCGAAGAAAATCACCTTACTATAGCTCAGCCGATTCAGAGCTGTGAAAATCCGAAATCTGCAATTGTGCTCCGATTGCGGTTCTTGATACCTCAAATGATAGGTCTCGGGACTTGTAATTGTTATGCCAAACCGCATTAAAATTGGTTGATTATTTCCATACATTTCACAGAAAAATCGATTCGAAGAAAATCACCTTACTATAGCTCAGCCGATTCAGAGCTGTGAAAATCCGAAATCTGCAATTGTGCTCCGATTGCGGTTCTTGATACCTCAAATGATAGGTCACGAGACCTGTAATTGCTATACCATACATTTCGTAGAAAGTTCGATTCGAAGAAAATCACCTTACTATAGCTCAGCCGATTCAGAGCTGTAAAAATCCGAAATCTGCAATTGTGCTCCGATTGCGGTTCTTGATACCTCAAATGATAGGTCTCGGGACTTGTAATTGTTATGCCAAACCGCATTAAAATTGGTTGATTATTTCCATACATTTCACAGAAAAATCGATTCGAAGAAAATCACCTTACTATAGCTCAGCCGATTCAGAGCTGTAAAAATCCGAAATCTGCAATTGTGCTCCGATTGCGGTTCTTGATACCTTAAATGATAGGTAACGGGACCTGTAATTGCTGTACCATACATTTCGAAAAAAGTTCGATTCGAAGAAAATCAACTTACTATAGCTCAGCCGATTCAGAGCTGTAAAAATCCGAAATCTGCAATTGTGCTCCGATTGCGGTTCTTGATTCCTCAAATGATAGGCCACGAGACCTGTAATTGCTATACCATACATTTCGTAGAAAGTTCGATTCGAAGAAAATCACCTTACTATAGCTCAGCCGATTCAGAGCTGTGAAAATCCGAAATCTGCAATTGTGCTCCGATTGCGGTTCTTGATACCTCAAATGATAGGTCTCGGGACTTGTAATTGTTATGCCAAACCGCATTAAAATTGGTTGATTATTTCCATACATTTCACAGAAAAATCGATTCGAAGAAAATCACCTTACTATAGCTCAGCCGATTCAGAGCTGTGAAAATCCGAAATCTGCAATTGTGCTCCGATTGCGGTTCTTGATACCTCAAATGATAGGTCACGAGACCTGTAATTGCTATACCATACATTTCGTAGAAAGTTCGATTCGAAGAAAATCACCTTACTATAGCTCAGCCGATTCAGAGCTGTAAAAATCCGAAATCTGCAATTGTGCTCCGATTGCGGTTCTTGATACCTCAAATGATAGGTCTCGGGACTTGTAATTGTTATGCCAAACCGCATTAAAATTGGTTGATTATTTCCATACATTTCACAGAAAAATCGATTCGAAGAAAATCACCTTACTATAGCTCAGCCGATTCAGAGCTGTAAAAATCCGAAATCTGCAATTGTGCTCCGATTGCGGTTCTTGATACCTTAAATGATAGGTAACGGGACCTGTAATTGCTGTACCATACATTTCGTAGAAAGTTCGATTCGAAGAAAATCACCTTACTATAGCTCAGCCGATTCAGAGCTGTAAAAATCCGAAATTTGCAATTGTGCTCCGATTGCGGTTCTTGATACCTCAAATGATAGGTCTCGGGACCTGTAATTGCTGTACCATACATTTCGTAGAAAGTTCGATTCGAAGAAAATCACCTTACTATAGCTCAGCCGATTCAGAGCTGTGAAAATCCGAAATCTGCAATTGTGCTCCGATTGCGGTTCTTGATACCTCAAATGATAGGTCACGAGACTTGTAATTGCTATACCATACATTTCGTAGAAAGTTCGATTCGAAGAAAATCACCTTACTATAGCTCAGCCGATTCAGAGCTGTAAAAATCCGAAATCTGCAATTGTGCTCCGATTGCGGTTCTTGATACCTTAAATGATAGGTCACGAGACCTGTAATTGCTATACCATACATTTCGTAGAAAGTTCGATTCGAAGAAAATCACCTTACTATAGCTCAGCCGATTCAGAGCTGTAAAAATCCGAAATTTGCAATTGTGCTCCGATTGCGGTTCTTGATACCTCAAATGATAGGTCTCGGGACTTGTAATTGTTATGCCAAACCGCATTAAAATTGGTTGATTATTTCCATACATTTCACAGAAAAATCGATTCGAAGAAAAGCAACTTACTATAGCTCAGCCGATTCAGAGCTGTAAAAATCCGAAATCTGCAATTGTGCTTCGATTGCGGTTCTTGATACCTTAAATGATAGGTCACGAGACCTGTAATTGCTATACCATACATTTCGTAGAAAGTTCGATTCGAAGAAAATCACCTTACTATAGCTCAGCCGATTCAGAGCTGTGAAAATCCGAAATCTGCAATTGTGCTCCGATTGCGGTTCTTGATACCTCAAATGATAGGTCTCGGGACTTGTAATTGTTATGCCAAACCGCATTAAAATTGGTTGATTATTTCCATACATTTCACAGAAAAATCGATTCGAAGAAAATCACCTTACTATAGCTCAGCCGATTCAGAGCTGTGAAAATCCGAAATCTGCAATTGTGCTCCGATTGCGGTTCTTGATACCTCAAATGATAGGTCACGAGACCTGTAATTGCTATACCATACATTTCGTAGAAAGTTCGATTCGAAGAAAATCACCTTACTATAGCTCAGCCGATTCAGAGCTGTAAAAATCCGAAATCTGCAATTGTGCTTCGATTGCGGTTCTTGATACCTTAAATGATAGGTCACGAGACCTGTAATTGCTATACCATACATTTCGTAGAAAGTTCGATTCGAAGAAAATCACCTTACTATAGCTCAGCCGATTCAGAGCTGTGAAAATCCGAAATCTGCAATTGTGCTCCGATTGCGGTTCTTGATACCTCAAATGATAGGTCTCGGGACTTGTAATTGTTATGCCAAACCGCATTAAAATTGGTTGATTATTTCCATACATTTCACAGAAAAATCGATTCGAAGAAAATCACCTTACTATAGCTCAGCCGATTCAGAGCTGTGAAAATCCGAAATCTGAAATTGTGCTCCGATTGCGGTTCTTGATACCTCAAATGATAGGTCACGAGACCTGTAATTGCTATACCATACATTTCGTAGAAAGTTCGATTCGAAGAAAATCACCTTACTATAGCTCAGCCGATTCAGAGCTGTAAAAATCCGAAATCTGCAATTGTGCTCCGATTGCGGTTCTTGATACCTCAAATGATAGGTCTCGGGACTTGTAATTGTTATGCCAAACCGCATTAAAATTGGTTGATTATTTCCATACATTTCACAGAAAAATCGATTCGAAGAAAATCACCTTACTATAGCTCAGCCGATTCAGAGCTGTAAAAATCCGAAATCTGCAATTGTGCTCCGATTGCGGTTCTTGATACCTTAAATGATAGGTAACGGGACCTGTAATTGCTGTACCATACATTTCGAAAAAAGTTCGATTCGAAGAAAATCACCTTACTATAGCTCAGCCGATTCAGAGCTGTAAAAATCCGAAATCTGCAATTGTGCTCCGATTGCGGTTCTTGATTCCTTAAATGATAGGCCACGAGACCTGTAATTGCTATACCATACATTTCGTAGAAAGTTCGATTCGAAGAAAATCACCTTACTATAGCTCAGCCGATTCAGAGCTGTGAAAATCCGAAATCTGCAATTGTGCTCCGATTGCGGTTCTTGATACCTCAAATGATAGGTCTCGGGACTTGTAATTGTTATGCCAAACCGCATTAAAATTGGTTGATTATTTCCATACATTTCACAGAAAAATCGATTCGAAGAAAATCACCTTACTATAGCTCAGCCGATTCAGAGCTGTGAAAATCCGAAATCTGCAATTGTGCTCCGATTGCGGTTCTTGATACCTCAAATGATAGGTCACGAGACCTGTAATTGCTATACCATACATTTCGTAGAAAGTTCGATTCGAAGAAAATCACCTTACTATAGCTCAGCCGATTCAGAGCTGTAAAAATCCGAAATCTGCAATTGTGCTCCGATTGCGGTTCTTGATACCTCAAATGATAGGTCTCGGGACTTGTAATTGTTATGCCAAACCGCATTAAAATTGGTTGATTATTTCCATACATTTCACAGAAAAATCGATTCGAAGAAAATCACCTTACTATAGCTCAGTCGATTCAGAGCTGTAAAAATCCGAAATCTGCAATTGTGCTCCGATTGCGGTTCTTGATACCTTAAATGATAGGTAACGGGACCTGTAATTGCTGTACCATACATTTCGAAAAAAGTTCGATTCGAAGAAAATCACCTTACTATAGCTCAGCCGATTCAGAGCTGTAAAAATCCGAAATCTGCAATTGTGCTCCGATTGCGGTTCTTGATTCCTCAAATGATAGGCCACGAGACCTGTAATTGCTATACCATACATTTCGTAGAAAGTTCGATTCGAAGAAAATCACCTTACTATAGCTCAGCCGATTCAGAGCTGTGAACATCCGAAATCTGCAATTGTGCTCCGATTGCGGTTCTTGATACCTTAAATGATAGGTAACGGGACCTGTAATTGCTGTACCATACATTTCGAAAAAAGTTCGATTCGAAGAAAATCACCTTACTATAGCTCAGCCGATTCAGAGCTGTAAAAATCCGAAATCTGCAATTGTGCTCCGATTGCGGTTCTTGATTCCTCAAATGATAGGCCACGAGACCTGTAATTGCTATACCATACATTTCGTAGAAAGTTCGATTCGAAGAAAATCACCTTACTATAGCTCAGCCGATTCAGAGCTGTAAAAATCCGAAATCTGCAATTGTGCTTCGATTGCCGTTCTTGATACCTTAAATGATAGGTCAAGAGACCTGTAATTGCTGTACCATACATTTCTTAGAAAGTTCGATTCGAAGAAAATCACCTTACTATAGCTCAGCCGATTCAGAGCTGTAAAAATCCGAAATCTGCAATTGTACTCCGATTGCGGTTCTTGATACCTCAAATGATAGGTCTCGGGACTTGTAATTGTTATGCCAAACCGCATTAAAATTGGTTGATTATTTCCATACATTTCACAGAAAAATCGAATAGAAGAAAATCACCTTACTATAGCTCAGCCGATTCAGAGCTGTAAAAATCCGAAATCTGCAATTGTGCTTCGATTGCGGTTCTTGATACCTCAAATGATAGGTCTCGGGACTTGTAATTGTTATGCCAAACCGCATTAAAATTGGTTGATTATTTCCATACATTTCACAGAAAAATCGATTCGAAGAAAATCACCTTACTATAGCTCAGCCGATTCAGAGCTGTAAAAATCCGAAATCTGCAATTGTGCTCCGATTGCGGTTCTTGATACCTTAAATGATAGGTAACGGGACCTGAAATTGCTGTACCATACATTTCGAAAAAAGTTCGATTCGAAGAAAATCACCTTACTATAGCTCAGCCGATTCTGAGCTGTGAAAATCCGAAATCTGCAATTGTGCTCCGATTGCGGTTCTTGATACCTCAAATGATAGGTCTCGGGACTTGTAATTGTTATGCCAAACCGCATTAAAATTAGTTGATTATTTCCATACATTTCACAGAAAAATCGATTCGAAGAAAATCACCTTACTATAGCTCAGCCGATTCAGAGCTGTAAAAATCCGAAATCTGCAATTGTGCTCCGATTGCGGTTCTTGATACCTCAAATGATAGGTCTCGGGACTTGTAATTGTTATGCCAAACCGCATTAAAATTGGTTGATTATTTCCATACATTTCACAGAAAAATCGAATAGAAGAAAATCACCTTACTATAGCTCAGCCGATTCAGAGCTGTAAAAATCCGAAATCTGCAATTGTGCTCCGATTGCGGTTCTTGATACCTTAAATGATAGGTCACGAGACCTGTAATTGCTATACCATACATTTCGTAGAAAGTTCGATTCGAAGAAAATCACCTTACTATAGCTCAGCCGATTCAGAGCTGTGAAAATCCGAAATCTGCAATTGTGCTCCGATTGCGGTTCTTGATACCTCAAATGATAGGTCTCGGGACTTGTAATTGTTATGCCAAACCGCATTAAAATTGGTTGATTATTTCCATACATTTCACAGAAAAATCGATTCGAAGAAAATCACCTTACTATAGCTCAGCCGATTCAGAGCTGTAAAAATCCGAAATCTGCAATTGTGCTCCGATTGCGGTTCTTGATACCTCAAATGATAGGTCTCGGGACTTGTAATTGTTATGCCAAACCGCATTAAAATTGGTTGATTATTTCCATACATTTCACAGAAAAATCGATTCGAAGAAAATCACCTTACTATAGCTCAGCCGATTCAGAGCTGTAAAAATCCGAAATCTGCAATTGTGCTCCGATTGCGGTTCTTGATACCTTAAATGATAGGTAACGGGACTTGAAATTGCTGTACCATACATTTCGAAAAAAGTTCGATTCGAAGAAAATCACCTTACTATAGCTCAGCCGATTCTGAGCTGTGAAAATCCGAAATCTGCAATTGTGCTCCGATTGCGGTTCTTGATACCTCAAATAATAGGTCTCGGGACTTGTAATTGTTATGCCAAACCGCATTAAAATTGGTTGATTATTTCCATACATTTCACAGAAAAAACGATTCGAAGAAAATCACCTTACTATAGCTCAGCCGATTCAGAGCTGTAAAAATCCGAAATCTGCAATTGTGCTCCGATTGCGGTTCTTGATACCTCAAATGATAGGTCTCGGGACTTGTAATTGTTATGCCAAACCGCATTAAAATTGGTTGATTATTTCCATACATTTCACAGAAAAATCGATTCGAAGAAAATCACCTTACTATAGCTCAGCCGATTCAGAGCTGTAAAAATCCGAAATCTGCAATTGTGCTTCGATTGCGGTTCTTGATACCTTAAATGATAGGTCACGAGACCTGTAATTGCTATATCATACATTTCGTAGAAAAATCGATTCGAAGAAAATCACCTTACTATAGCTCAGCCGATTCAGAGCTGTAAAAATCCGAAATCTGCAATTGTGCTCCGATTGCGGTTCTTGATACCTTAAATGATAGGTAACGGGACCTGAAATTGCTGTACCATACATTTCGAAAAAAGTTCGATTCGAAGAAAAGCAACTTACTATAGCTCAGCCGATTCAGAGCTGTAAAAATCCGAAATCTGCAATTGTGCTCCGATTGCGGTTCTTGATACCTTAAATGATAGGTCACGAGACCTGTAATTGCTATACCATACATTTCGTAGAAAGTTCGATTCGAAAAAAATCACCTTACTATAGCTCAGCCGATTCAGAGCTGTAAAAATCCGAAATCTGCAATTGTGCTCCGATTGCGGTTCTTGATACCTCAAATGATAGGTCTCGGGACTTGTAATTGTTATGCCAAACCGCATTAAAATTGGTTGATTATTTCCATACATTTCACAGAAAAATCGAATAGAAGAAAATCACCTTACTATAGCTCAGCCGATTCAGAGCTGTAAAAATCCGAAATCTGCAATTGTGCTTCGATTGCGGTTCTTGATACCTCAAATGATAGGTCTCGGGACTTGTAATTGTTATGCCAAACCGCATTAAAATTGGTTGATTATTTCCATACATTTCACAGAAAAATCGATTCGAAGAAAATCACCTTACTATAGCTCAGCCGATTCAGAGCTGTAAAAATCCGAAATCTGCAATTGTGCTCCGATTGCGGTTCTTGATACCTTAAATGATAGGTAACGGGACCTGAAATTGCTGTACCATACATTTCGAAAAAAGTTCGATTCGAAGAAAATCACCTTACTATAGCTCAGCCGATTCTGAGCTGTGAAAATCCGAAATCTGCAATTGTGCTCCGATTGCGGTTCTTGATACCTCAAATGATAGGTCTCGGGACTTGTAATTGTTATGCCAAACCGCATTAAAATTAGTTGATTATTTCCACACATTTCACAGAAAAATCGATTCGAAGAAAATCACCTTACTATAGCTCAGCCGATTCAGAGCTGTAAAAATCCGAAATCTGCAATTGTGCTCCGATTGAGGTTCTTGATACCTTAAATGATAGGTCACGAGACCTGTAATTGCTATACCATACATTTCGTAGAAAGTTCGATTCGAAGAAAATCACCTTACTATAGCTCAGCCGATTCAGAGCTGTAAAAATCCGAAATCTGCAATTTGTGCTTCGATTGCGGTTCTTGATACCTTAAATGATAGGTCACGAGACCTGTAATTGCTATACCATACATTTCGTAGAAAGTTCGATTCGAAGAAAATCACCTTACTATAGCTCAGCCGATTCAGAGCTGTGAAAATCCGAAATCTGCAATTGTGCTCCGATTGCGGTTCTTGATACCTCAAATGATAGGTCTCGGGACTTGTAATTGTTATGCCAAACCGCATTAAAATTGGTTGATTATTTCCATACATTTCACAGAAAAATCGATTCGAAGAAAAGCAACTTACTATAGCTCAGCCGATTCAGAGCTGTAAAAATCCGAAATCTGCAATTGTGCTCCGATTGCGGTTCTTGATACCTTAAATGATAGGTCACGAGACCTGTAATTGCTATACCATACATTTCGTAGAAAGTTCGATTCGAAGAAAATCACCTTACTATAGCTCAGCCGATTCAGAGCTGTAAAAATCCGAAATCTGCAATTGTGCTCCGATTGCGGTTCTTGATACCTCAAATGATAGGTCTCGGGACTTGTAATTGTTATGCCAAACCGCATTAAAATTGGTTGATTATTTCCATACATTTCACAGAAAAATCGATTCGAAGAAAAGCAACTTACTATAGCTCAGCCGATTCAGAGCTGTAAAAATCCGAAATCTGCAATTGTGCTCCGATTGCGGTTCTTGATACCTCAAATGATAGGTCTCGGGACTTGTAATTGTTATGCCAAACCGCATTAAAATTGGTTGATTATTTCCATACATTTCACAGAAAAATCGATTCGAAGAAAATCACCTTACTAATAGCTCAGCCGATTCAGAGCTGTAAAAATCCGAAATCTGCAATTGTGCTCCGATTGCGGTTCTTGATACCTCAAATGATAGGTCTCGGGACTTGTAATTGTTATGCCAAACCGCATTAAAATTGGTTGATTATTTCCATACATTTCACAGAAAAATCGATTCGAAGAAAAGCAACTTACTATAGCTCAGCCGATTCAGAGCTGTAAAAATCCGAAATCTGCAATTGTGCTCCGATTGCGGTTCTTGATACCTTAAATGATAGGTCACGAGACCTGTAATTGCTATACCATACATTTCGTAGAAAGTTCGATTCGAAGAAAATCACCTTACTATAGCTCAGCCGATTCAGAGCTGTAAAAATCCGAAATTTGCAATTGTGCTTCGATTGCGGTTCTTGATACCTTAAATGATAGGTCACGAGACCTGTAATTGCTATACCATACATTTCGTAGAAAGTTCGATTCGAAGAAAATCACCTTACTATAGCTCAGCCGATTCAGAGCTGTGAAAATCCGAAATCTGCAATTGTGCTCCGATTGCGGTTCTTGATACCTCAAATGATAGGTCTCGGGACTTCTAATTGTTATGCCAAACCGCATTAAAATTGGTTGATTTTTTCCATACATTTCACAGAAAAATCGATTCGAAGAAAATCACCTTACTATAGCTCAGCCGATTCAGAGCTGTAAAAATCCGAAATCTGCAATTGTGCTCCGATTGCGGTTCTTGATACCTCAAATGATAGGTCTCGGGACTTGTAATTGTTATGCCAAACCGCATTAAAATTGGTTGATTATTTCCATACATTTCACAGAAAAATCGATTCGAAGAAAATCACCTTACTATAGCTCAGCCGATTCAGAGCTGTAAAAATCCGAAATCTGCAATTGTGCTCCGATTGCGGTTCTTGATACCTTAAATGATAGGTAACGGGACCTGAAATTGCTGTACCATACATTTCGAAAAAAGTTCGATTCGAAGAAAATCACCTTACTATAGCTCAGCCGATTCAGAGCTGTAAAAATCCGAAATCTGCAATTGTGCTCCGATTGCGGTTCTTGATACCTCAAATGATAGGCCACGAGACCTGTAATTGCTATACCATACATTTCGTAGAAAGTTCGATTCGAAGAAAATCACCTTACTATAGCTCAGCCGATTCAGAGCTGTGAAAATCCGAAATCTGCAATTGTGCTCCGATTGCGGTTCTTGATACCTCAAATGATAGGTCTCGGGACTTGTAATTGTTATGCCAAACCGCATTAAAATTGGTTGATTATTTCCATACATTTCACAGAAAAATCGATTTGAAGAAAATCACCTTACTATAGCTCAGCCGATTCAGAGCTGTAAAAATCCGAAATCTGCAATTGTGCTTCGATTGCGGTTCTTGATACCTTAAATGATAGGTCACGAGACCTGTAATTGCTATACCATACATTTCGTAGAAAGTTCGATTCGAAGAAAATCACATTACTATAGCTCAGCCGATTCAGAGCTGTGAAAATCCGAAATCTGCAACTGTGCTCCGATTGCGGTTCTTGATACCTTAAATGATAGGTCTCGGGACTTGTAATTGTTATGCCAAACCGCATTAAAATTGGTTGGTTATTTCCATACATTTCACAGAAAAATTGATTCGAAGAAAATCACCTTACTATAGCTCAGCCGATTCAGAGCTGTAAAAATCCGAAATCTGCAATTGTGCTTCGATTGCGGTTCTTGATACCTTAAATGATAGGTCACGAGACCTGTAATTGCTATACCATACATTTCGTAGAAAGTTCGATTCGAAGAAAATCACCTTACTATAGCTCAGCCGATTCAGAGCTGTGAAAATCGGAAATCTGCAATTGTGCTCCGATTGCGGTTCTTGATACCTTAAATGATAGGTCTCGGGACTTGTAATTGCTATACCATACATTCCGTAGAAAGTTCGATTCGAAGAAAATCACCTTACTATAGCTCAGCCGATTCAGAGCTGTGAAAATCCGAAATCTGCAATTGTGCTCCGATTGCGGTTCTTGATACCTTAAATGATAGGTCTCGGGACTTGTAATTGTTATGCCAAACCGCATTAAAATTGGTTGATTATTTCCATACATTTCACAGAAAAATCGATTTGAAGAAAATCACCTTACAATAGCTCAGCCGATTCAGAGCTGTAAAAATCCGAAATCTGCAATTGTGCTTCGATTGCGGTTCTTGATACCTTAAATGATAGGTCAAGAGACCTGTAATTGCTGTACCATACATTTCGTAGAAAGTTCGATTCGAAGAAAATCACCTTACTATAGCTCAGCCGATTCAGAGCTGTAAAAATCCGAAATCTGCAATTGTGCTTCGATTGCGGTTCTTGATACCATAAATGATAGGTCAAGAGACCTGTAATTGCTGTACCATACATTTCGTAGAAAGTTCGATTCGAAGAAAATCACCTTACTATAGCTCAGCCGATTCAGAGCTGTAAAAATCCGAAATCTGCAATTGTGCTTCGATTGCGGTTCTTGATACCTCAAATGATAGGTCTCGGGACTTGTAATTGTTATGCCAAACCGCATTAAAATTGGTTGATTATTTCCATACATTTCACAGAAAAATCGATTCGAAGAAAATCACCTTACTATAGCTCAGCCGATTCAGAGCTGTAAAAATCCGAAATCTGCAATTGTGCTCCGATTGCGGTTCTTGATACCTCAAATGATAGGTCTCGAGACTTGTAATTGTTATACCAAACCGCATTAAAATTGGTTGATTATTTCCATACATTTCACAGAAAAATCGATTCGAAGAAAATCACCTTACTATAGCTCAGCCGATTCAGAGCTGTAAAAATCCGAAATCTGCAATTGTGCTCCGATTGCGGTTCTTGATACCTCAAATGATAGGTCTCGGGACTTGTAATTGTTATGCCAAACCGCATTAAAATTGGTTGATTATTTCCATACATTTCACAGAAAAATCGATTCGAAGAAAATCACCTTACTATAGCTCAGCCGATTCAGAGCTGTAAAAATCCGAAATCTGCAATTGTGCTCCGATTGCGGTTCTTGATACCTAAAATGATAGGTCTCGAGACTTGTAATTGTTATACCAAACCGCATTAAAATTGGTTGATTATTTCCATACATTTCACAGAAAAATCGATTCGAAGAAAATCACCTTACTATAGCTCAGCCGATTCAGAGCTGTAAAAATCCGAAATCTGCAATTGTGCTCCGATTGCGGTTCTTGATACCTTAAATGATAGGTCACGAGACCTGTAATTGCTATACCATACATTTCGTAGAAAGTTCGATTCGAAGAAAATCACCTTACTATAGCTCAGCCGATTCAGAGCTGTAAAAATCCGAAATCTGCAATTGTGCTCCGATTGCGGTTCTTGATACCTCAAATGATAGGTCTCGGGACTTGTAATTGTTATGCCAAACCGCATTAAAATTGGTTGATTATTTCCATACATTTCACAGAAAAATCGATTCGAAGAAAAGCAACTTACTATAGCTCAGCCGATTCAGAGCTGTAAAAATCCGAAATCTGCAATTGTGCTCCGATTGCGGTTCTTGATACCTCAAATGATAGGTCTCGGGACTTGTAATTGTTATGCCAAACCGCATTAAAATTGGTTGATTATTTCCATACATTTCACAGAAAAATCGATTCGAAGAAAATCACCTTACTAATAGCTCAGCCGATTCAGAGCTGTAAAAATCCGAAATCTGCAATTGTGCTCCGATTGCGGTTCTTGATACCTCAAATGATAGGTCTCGGGACTTGTAATTGTTATGCCAAACCGCATTAAGATTGGTTGATTATTTCCATACATTTCACAGAAAAATCGATTCGAAGAAAAGCAACTTACTATAGCTCAGCCGATTCAGAGCTGTAAAAATCCGAAATTTGCAATTGTGCTTCGATTGCGGTTCTTGATACCTTAAATGATAGGTCACGAGACCTGTAATTGCTATACCATACATTTCGTAGAAAGTTCGATTCGAAGAAAATCACCTTACTATAGCTCAGCCGATTCAGAGCTGTGAAAATCCGAAATCTGCAATTGTGCTCCGATTGCGGTTCTTGATACCTCAAATGATAGGTCTCGGGACTTCTAATTGTTATGCCAAACCGCATTAAAATTGGTTGATTTTTTCCATACATTTCACAGAAAAATCGATTCGAAGAAAATCACCTTACTATAGCTCAGCCGATTCAGAGCTGTAAAAATCCGAAATCTGCAATTGTGCTCCGATTGCGGTTCTTGATACCTCAAATGATAGGTCTCGGGACTTGTAATTGTTATGCCAAACCGCATTAAAATTGGTTGATTATTTCCATACATTTCACAGAAAAATCGATTCGAAGAAAATCACCTTACTATAGCTCAGCCGATTCAGAGGTGTAAAAATCCGAAATCTGCAATTGTGCTCCGATTGCGGTTCTTGATACCTTAAATGATAGGTAACGGGACCTGAAATTGCTGTACCATACATTTCGAAAAAAGTTCGATTCGAAGAAAATCACCTTACTATAGCTCAGCCGATTCAGAGCTGTAAAAATCCGAAATCTGCAATTGTGCTCCGATTGCGGTTCTTGATACCTCAAATGATAGGCCACGAGACCTGTAATTGCTATACCATACATTTCGTAGAAAGTTCGATTCGAGGAAAATCACCTTACTATAGCTCAGCCGATTCAGAGCTGTGAAAATCCGAAATCTGCAATTGTGCTCCGATTGCGGTTCTTGATACCTCAAATGATAGGTCTCGGGACTTGTAATTGTTATGCCAAACCGCATTAAAATTGGTTGATTATTTCCATACATTTCACAGAAAAATCGATTTGAAGAAAATCACCTTACTATAGCTCAGCCGATTCAGAGCTGTAAAAATCCGAAATCTGCAATTGTGCTTCGATTGCGGTTCTTGATACCTTAAATGATAGGTCACGAGACCTGTAATTGCTATACCATACATTTCGTAGAAAGTTCGATTCGAAGAAAATCACCTTACTATAGCTCAGCCGATTCAGAGCTGTGAAAATCCGAAATCTGCAACTGTGCTCCGATTGCGGTTCTTGATACCTTAAATGATAGGTCTCGGGACTTGTAATTGTTATGCCAAACCGCATTAAAATTGGTTGGTTATTTCCATACATTTCACAGAAAAATTGATTCGAAGAAAATCACCTTACTATAGCTCAGCCGATTCAGAGCTGTAAAAATCCGAAATCTGCAATTGTGCTTCGATTGCGGTTCTTGATACCTTAAATGATAGGTCACGAGACCTGTAATTGCTATACCATACATTTCGTAGAAAGTTCGATTCGAAGAAAATCACCTTACTATAGCTCAGCCGATTCAGAGCTGTGAAAATCCGAAATCTGCAATTGTGCTCCGATTGCGGTTCTTGATACCTTAAATGATAGGTCTCGGGACTTGTAATTGCTATACCATACATTTCGTAGAAAGTTCGATTCGAAGAAAATCACCTTACTATAGCTCAGCCGATTCAGAGCTGTGAAAATCCGAAATCTGCAATTGTGCTCCGATTGCGGTTCTTGATACCTTAAATGATAGGTCTCGGGACTTGTAATTGTTATGCCAAACCGCATTAAAATTGGTTGATTATTTCCATACATTTCACAGAAAAATCGATTTGAAGAAAATCACCTTACTATAGCTCAGCCGATTCAGAGCTGTAAAAATCCGAAATCTGCAATTGTGCTTCGATTGCGGTTCTTGATACCTTAAATGATAGGTCAAGAGACCTGTAATTGCTGTACCATACATTTCGTAGAAAGTTCGATTCGAAGAAAATCACCTTACTATAGCTCAGCCGATTCAGAGCTGTAAAAATCCGAAATCTGCAATTGTGCTTCGATTGCGGTTCTTGATACCTTAAATGATAGGTCAAGAGACCTGTAATTGCTGTACCATACATTTCGTAGAAAGTTCGATTCGAAGAAAATCACCTTACTATAGCTCAGCCGATTCAGAGCTGTAAAAATCCGAAATCTGCAATTGTGCTTCGATTGCGGTTCTTGATACCTCAAATGATAGGTCTCGGGACTTGTAATTGTTATGCCAAACCGCATTAAAATTGGTTGATTATTTCCATACATTTCACAGAAAAATCGATTCGAAGAAAATCACCTTACTATAGCTCAGCCGATTCAGAGCTGTAAAAATCCGAAATCTGCAATTGTGCTCCGATTGCGGTTCTTGATACCTCAAATGATAGGTCTCGGGACTTGTAATTGTTATGCGAAACCGCATTAAAATTGGTTGATTATTTCCATACATTTCACAGAAAAATCGATTCGAAGAAAATCACCTTACTATAGCTCAGCCGATTCAGAGCTGTAAAAATCCGAAATCTGCAATTGTGCTCCGATTGCGGTTCTTGATACCTCAAATGATAGGTCTCGGGACTTGTAATTGTTATGCCAAACCGCATTAAAATTGGTTGATTATTTCCATACATTTCACAGAAAAATCGATTCGAAGAAAATCACCTTACTATAATAGCTCAGCCGATTCAGAGCCGTAAAAATCCGAAATCTGCAATTGTGCTCCGATTGCGGTTCTTGATACCTCAAATGATAGGTTTCGGGACTTGTAATTGTTATGCCAAACCGCATTAAAATTGGTTGATTATTTCCATACATTTCACAGAAAAATCGATTTGAAGAAAATCACCTTACTATAGCTCAGCCGATTCAGAGCTGTAAAAATCCGAAATCTGCAATTGTGCTCCGATTGCGGTTCTTGATACCTTAAATGATAGGTAACGGGACCTGAAATTGCTGTACCATACATTTCGAAAAAAGTTCGATTCGAAGAAAATCACCTTACTATAGCTCAGCCGATTCAGAGCTGTAAAAATCCGAAATCTGCAATTGTGCTCCGATTGCGGTTCTTGATACCTTAAATGATAGGTAACGGGACCTGAAATTGCTGTACCATACATTTCGAAAAAAGTTCGATTCGAAGAAAATCACCTTACTATAGCTCAGCCGATTCAGAGCTGTGAAAATCCGAAATCTGCAATTGTGCTCCGATTGCGGTTCTTGATACCTCAAATGATAGGTCTCGGGACTTGTAATTGTTATGCCAAACCGCATTAAAATTGGTTGATTATTTCCATACATTTCACAGAAAAATCGATTCGAAGAAAATCACCTTATAGCTCAGCCGATTCAGAGCTGTAAAAATCCGAAATCTGCAATTGTGCTCCGATTGCGGTTCTTGATACCTCAAATGATATGTCTCGGGACTTGTAATTGTTATGCCAAACCGCATTAAAATTGGTTGATTATTTCCATACATTTCACAGAAAAATCGATTCGAAGAAAATCACCTTACTATAGCTCAGCCGATTCAGAGCTGTAAAAATCCGAAATCTGCAATTGTGCTCCGATTGCGGTTCTTGATACCTCAAATGATAGGTAACGGGACCTGAAATTGCTGTACCATAAATTTCGAAAAAAGTTCGATTCGAAGAAAATCACCTTACTATAGCTCAGCCGATTCAGAGCTGTGAAAATCCGAAATCTGCAATTGTGCTCCGATTGCGGTTCTTGATACCTCAAATGATAGGTCTCGGGACTTGTAATTGTTATGCCAAACCGCATTTATATTGGTTGATTATTTCCATACATTTCACAGAAAAATCGATTCGAAGAAAATCACCTTACTATAGCTCAGCCGATTCAGAGCTGTAAAAATCCGAAATCTGCAATTGTGCTCCGATTGCGGTTCTTGATACCTCAAATGATAGGTCTCGGGACTTGTAATTGTTATGCCAAACCGCATTAAAATTGGTTGATTATTTTCATACATTTCACAGAAAAATCGATTTGAAGAAAATCACCTTACTATAGCTCAGCCGATTCAGAGCTGTAAAAATCCGAAATCTGCAATTGTGCTCCGATTGCGGTTCTTGATACCTCAAATGATAAGTCTCGGGACTTGTAATTGTTATGCCAAACCGCATTAAAATTGGTTGATTATTTTCATACATTTCACAGAAAAATCGATTCGAAGAAAATCACCTTACTATAGCTCAGCCGATTCAGAGCTGTAAAAATCCGAAATCTGCAATTGTGCTCCGATTGCGGTTCTTGATACCTTAAATGATAGGTAACGGGACCTGAAATTGCTGTACCATAAATTTCGAAAAAAGTTCGATTCGAAGAAAATCACCTTACTATAGCTCAGCCGATTCAGAGCTGTGAAAATCCGAAATCTGCAATTGTGCTCCGATTGCGGTTCTTGATACCTCAAATGATAGGTCTCGGGACTTGTAATTGTTATGCCAAACCGCATTTATATTGGTTAATTATTTCCATACATTTCACAGAAAAATCGATTCGAAGAAAATCACCTTACTATAGCTCAGCCGATTCAGAGCTGTAAAAATCCGAAATCTGCAATTGTGCTCCGATTGCGGTTCTTGATACCTTAAATGATAGGTAACGGGACCTGAAATTGCTGTACCATACATTTCGAAAAAAGTTCGATTCGAAGAAAATCACCTTACTATAGCTCAGCCGATTCAGAGCTGTGAAAATCCGAAATCTGCAATTGTGCTCCGATTGCGGTTCTTGATACCTTAAATGATAGGTCTCGGGACTTGTAATTGTTATGCCAAACCGCATTAAAATTGGTTGATTATTTCCATACATTGCACAGAAAAATCGATTCGAAGAAAATCACCTTACTATAGCTCAGCCGATTCAGAGCTGTAAAAATCCGAAATCTGCAATTGTGCTCCGATTGCGGTTCTTGATACCTCAAATGATAGGTCTCGGGACTTGTAATTGTTATGCCAAACCGCATTAAAATTGGTTGATTATTTCCATACATTTCACAGAAAAATCGATTCGAAGAAAATCACCTTACTATAGCTCAGCCGATTCAGAGCTGTAAAAATCCGAAATCTGCAATTGTGCTCCGATTGCGGTTCTTGATACCTCAAATGATAGGTAACGGGACCTGAAATTGCTGTACCATAAATTTCGAAAAAAGTTCGATTCGAAGAAAATCACCTTACTATAGCTCAGCCGATTCAGAGCTGTGAAAATCCGAAATCTGCAATTGTGCTCCGATTGCGGTTCTTGATACCTCAAATGATAGGTCTCGGGACTTGTAATTGTTATGCCAAACCGCATTTATATTGGTTGATTATTTCCATACATTTCACAGAAAAATCGATTCGAAGAAAATCACCTTACTATAGCTCAGCCGATTCAGAGCTGTAAAAATCCGAAATCTGCAATTGTGCTCCGATTGCGGTTCTTGATACCTCAAATGATAGGTCTCGGGACTTGTAATTGTTATGCCAAACCGCATTAAAATTGGTTGATTATTTTCATACATTTCACAGAAAAATCGATTCGAAGAAAATCACCTTACTATAGCTCAGCCGATTCAGAGCTGTAAAAATCCGAAATCTGCAATTGTGCTCCGATTGCGGTTCTTGATACCTCAAATGATAGGTCTCGGGACTTGTAATTGTTATGCCAAACCGCATTAAAATTGGTTGATTATTTTCATACATTTCACAGAAAAATCGATTCGAAGAAAATCACCTTACTATAGCTCAGCCGATTCAAAGCTGTAAAAATCCGAAATCTGCAATTGTGCTCCGATTGCGGTTCTTGATACCTTAAATGATAGGTAACGGGACCTGAAATTGCTGTACCATAAATTTCGAAAAAAGTTCGATTCGAAGAAAATCACCTTACTATAGCTCAGCCGATTCAGAGCTGTGAAAATCCGAAATCTGCAATTGTGCTCCGATTGCGGTTCTTGATACCTCAAATGATAGGTCTCGGGACTTGTAATTGTTATGCCAAACCGCATTTATATTGGTTAATTATTTCCATACATTTCACAGAAAAATCGATTCGAAGAAAATCACCTTACTATAGCTCAGCCGATTCAGAGCTGTAAAAATCCGAAATCTGCAATTGTGCTCCGATTGCGGTTCTTGATACCTTAAATGATAGGTAACGGGACCTGAAATTGCTGTACCATAAATTTCGAAAAAAGTTCGATTCGAAGAAAATCACCTTACTATATCTCAGCCGATTCAGAGCTGTGAAAATCCGAAATCTGCAATTGTGCTCCGATTGCGGTTCTTGATACCTCAAATGATAGGTCTCGGGACTTGTAATTGTTATGCCAAACCGCATTAAAATTGGTTGATTATTTCCATACATTTCACAGAAAAATCGATTCGAAGAAAATCACCTTATAGCTCAGCCGATTCAGAGCTGTAAAAATCCGAAATCTGCAATTGTGCTCCGATTGCGGTTCTTGATACCTCAAATGATAGGTCTCGGGACTTGTAATTGTTATGCCAAACCGCATTAAAATTGGTTGTTTATTTCCATACATTTCACAGAAAAATCGATTCGAAGAAAATCACCTTACTATAGCTCAGCCGATTCAGAGCTGTAAAAATCCGAAATCTGCAATTGTGCTCCGATTGCGGTTCTTGATACCTTAAATGATAGGTAACGGGACCTGAAATTGCTGTACCATACATTTCGAAAAAAGTTCGATTCGAAGAAAATCACCTTACTATAGCTCAGCCGATTCAGAGCTGTGAAAATCCGAAATCTGCAATTGTGCTCCGATTGCGGTTCTTGATACCTTAAATGATAGGTCTCGGGACTTGTAATTGTTATGCCAAACCGCATTAAAATTGGTTGATTATTTCCATACATTTCACAGAAAAATCGATTCGAAGAAAATCACATTACTATAGCTCAGCCGATTCAGAGCTGTAAAAATCCGAAATCTGCAATTGTGCTCCGATTGCGGTTCTTGATACCTTAAATGATAGGTCTCGGGACTTGTAATTGTTATGCCAAACCGCATTAAAATTGGTTGATTATTTCCATACATTTCACAGAAAAATCGATTCGAAGAAAATCACCTTACTATAGCTCAGCCGATTCAGAGCTGTAAAAATCCGAAATCTGCAATTGTGCTCCGATTGCGGTTCTTGATACCTCAAATGATAGGTCTCGGGACTTGTAATTGTTATGCCAAACCGCATTAAAATTGGTTGAGTATTTTCATACATTTCACAGAAAAATCGATTCGAAGAAAATCACCTTACTATAGCTCAGCCGATTCAGAGCTGTAAAAATCCGAAATCTGCAATTGTGCTCCGATTGCGGTTCTTGATACCTTAAATGATAGGTAACGGGACCTGAAATTGCTGTACCATACATTTCGAAAAAAGTTCGATTCGAAGAAAATCACCTTACTATAGCTCAGCCGATTCAGAGCTGTGAAAATCCGAAATCTGCAATTGTGCTCCGATTGCGGTTCTTGATACCTCAAATGATAGGTCTCGGGACTTGTAATTGTTATGCCAAACCGCATTTATATTGGTTGATTATTTCCATACATTTCACAGAAAAATCGATTCGAAGAAAATCACATTACTATAGCTCAGCCGATTCAGAGCTGTAAAAATCCGAAATCTGCAATTGTGCTCCGATTGCGGTTCTTGATACCTTAAATGATAGGTCTCGGGACTTGTAATTGTTATGCCAAACCGCATTAAAATTGGTTGATTATTTCCATACATTTCACAGAAAAATCGATTCGAAGAAAATCACCTTACTATAGCTCAGCCGATTCAGAGCTGTAAAAATCCGAAATCTGCAATTGTGCTCCGATTGCGGTTCTTGATACCTCAAATGATAGGTCTCGGGACTTGTAATTGTTATGCCAAACCGCATTAAAATTGGTTGAGTATTTTCATACATTTCACAGAAAAATCGATTCGAAGAAAATCACCTTACTATAGCTCAGCCGATTCAAAGCTGTAAAAATCCGAAATCTGCAATTGTGCTCCGATTGCGGTTCTTGATACCTTAAATGATAGGTAACGGGACCTGAAATTGCTGTACCATAAATTTCGAAAAAAGTTCGATTCGAAGAAAATCACCTTACTATAGCTCAGCCGATTCAGAGCTGTGAAAATCCGAAATCTGCAATTGTGCTCCGATTGCGGTTCTTGATACCTCAAATGATAGGTCTCGGGACTTGTAATTGTTATGCCAAACCGCATTTATATTGGTTAATTATTTCCATACATTTCACAGAAAAATCGATTCGAAGAAAATCACCTTACTATAGCTCAGCCGATTCAGAGCTGTAAAAATCCGAAATCTGCAATTGTGCTCCGATTGCGGTTCTTGATACCTTAAATGATAGGTCTCGGGACTTGTAATTGTTATGCCAAACCGCATTAAAATTGGTTGATTATTTCCATACATTTCACAGCAAAATCGATTCGAAGAAAATCACCTTACTATAGCTCAGCCGATTCAGAGCTGTAAAAATCCGAAATCTGCAATTGTGCTCCGATTGCGGTTCTTGATACCTTAAATGATAGGTAACGGGACCTGAAATTGCTGTACCATACATTTCGAAAAAAGTTCGATTCGAAGAAAATCACCTTACTATAGCTCAGCCGATTCAGAGCTGTGAAAATCCGAAATCTGCAATTGTGCTCCGATTGCGGTTCTTGATACCTCAAATGATAGGTCTCGGGACTTGTAATTGTTATGCCAAACCGCATTAAAATTGGTTGATTATTTCCATACATTTCACAGAAAAATCGATTCGAAGAAAATCACCTTATAGCTCAGCCGATTCAGAGCTGTAAAAATCCGAAATCTGCAATTGTGCTCCGATTGCGGTTCTTGATACCTCAAATGATAGGTCTCGGGACTTGTAATTGTTATGCCAAACCGCATTAAAATTGGTTGTTTATTTCCATACATTTCACAGAAAAATCGATTCGAAGAAAATCACCTTACTATAGCTCAGCCGATTCAGAGCTGTAAAAATCCGAAATCTGCAATTGTGCTCCGATTGCGGTTCTTGATACCTTAAATGATAGGTAACGGGACCTGAAATTGCTGTACCATACATTTCGAAAAAAGTTCGATTCGAAGAAAATCACCTTACTATAGCTCAGCCGATTCAGAGCTGTGAAAATCCGAAATCTGCAATTGTGCTCCGATTGCGGTTCTTGATACCTTAAATGATAGGTCTCGGGACTTGTAATTGTTATGCCAAACCGCATTAAAATTGGTTGATTATTTCCATACATTTCACAGAAAAATCGATTCGAAGAAAATCACCTTACTATATATAGCTCAGCCGATTCAGAGCTGTAAAAATCCGAAATCTGCAATTGTGCTCCGATTGCGGTTCTTGATACCTTAAATGATAGGTCACGAGACCTGTAATTGCTATACCATACATTTCGAAGAAAGTTCGATTCGAAGAAAATCACCTTACTATAGCTCAGCCGATTCAGAGCTGTAAAAATCCGAAATCTGCAATTGTGCTCCGATTGCGGTTCTTGATACCTTAAATGATAGGTCACGAGACCTGTAATTGCTATACCATACATTTCGAAGAAAGTTTGATTCGAAGAAAATCACCTTACTATAGCTCAGCCGATTCAGAGCTGTAAAAATCCGAAATCTGCAATTGTGCTCCGATTGCGGTTCTTGATACCTCAAATGATAGGTCACGAGACCTGTAATTGCTATACCATACATTTCGAAGAAAGTTCGATTCGAAGAAAATCACCTTACTATAGCTCAGCCGATTCAGAGCTGTAAAAATCCGAAATCTGCAATTGTGCTCCGATTGCGGTTCTTGATACCTCAAATGATAGGTCTCGGGACTTGTAATTGTTATGCCAAACCGCATTAAAATTGGTTGATTATTTCCATACATTTCACAGAAAAATCGATTCGAAGAAAATCACCTTACTATAGCTCAGCCGATTCAGAGCTGTAAAAATCCGAAATCTGCAATTGTGCTCCGATTGCGGTTCTTGATACCTCAAATGATAGGTCACGAGACCTGTAATTGCTATACCATACATTTCGAAGAAAGTTCGATTCGAAGAAAATCACCTTACTATAGCTCAGCCGATTCAGAGCTGTAAAAATCCGAAATCTGCAATTGTGCTCCGATTGCGGTTCTTGATACCTCAAATGATAGGTCTCGGGACTTGTAATTGTTATGCCAAACCGCATTAAAATTGGTTGATTATTTCCATACATTTCACAGAAAAATCGATTCGAAGAAAATCACCTTATAGCTCAGCCGATTCAGAGCTGTAAAAATCCGAAATCTGCAATTGTGCTCCGATTGCGGTTCTTGATACCTCAAATGATAGGTCTCGGGACTTGTAATTGTTATGCCAAACCGCATTAAAATTGGTTGTTTATTTCCATACATTTCACAGAAAAATCGATTCGAAGAAAATCACCTTACTATAGCTCAGCCGGTTCAGAGCTGTAAAAATCCGAAATCTGCAATTGTGCTCCGATTGCGGTTCTTGATACCTCAAATGATAGGTAACGGGACCTGAAATTGCTGTACCATAAATTTCGAAAAAAGTTCGATTCGAAGAAAATCACCTTACTATAGCTCAGCCGATTCAGAGCTGTGAAAATCCGAAATCTGCAATTGTGCTCCGATTGCGGTTCTTGATACCTCAAATGATAGGTCTCGGGACTTGTAATTGTTATGCCAAACCGCATTTAAATTGGTTGATTATTTCCATACATTTCACAGAAAAATCGATTCGAAGAAAATCACATTACTATAGCTCAGCCGATTCAGAGCTGTAAAAATCCGAAATCTGCAATTGTGCTCCGATTGCGGTTCTTGATACCTTAAATGATAGGTCTCGGGACTTGTAATTGTTATGCCAAACCGCATTAAAATTGGTTGATTATTTCCATACATTTCACAGAAAAATCGATTCGAAGAAAATCACCTTACTATAGCTCAGCCGATTCAGAGCTGTAAAAATCCGAAATCTGCAATTGTGCTCCGATTGCGGTTCTTGATACCTTAAATGATAGGTAACGGGACCTGAAATTGCTGTACCATACATTTCGAAAAAAGTTCGATTCGAAGAAAATCACCTTACTATAGCTCAGCCGATTCAGAGCTGTGAAAATCCGAAATCTGCAATTGTGCTCCGATTGCGGTTCTTGATACCTCAAATGATAGGTAACGGGACCTGAAATTGCTGTACCATAAATTTCGAAAAAAGTTCGATTCGAAGAAAATCACCTTACTATAGCTCAGCCGATTCAGAGCTGTGAAAATCCGAAATCTGCAACTGCGCTCCGATTGCGGTTCTTGATACCTCAAATGATAGGTCTCGGGACTTGTAATTGTTATGCCAAACCGCATTAAAATTGGTTGATTATTTTCATACATTTCACAGAAAAATCGATTCGAAGAAAATCACCTTACTATAGCTCAGCCGATTCAGAGCTGTAAAAATCCGAAATCTGCAATTGTGCTCCGATTGCGGTTCTTGATACCTTAAATGATAGGTAACGGGACCTTAAATTGCTGTACCATAAATTTCGAAAAAAGTTCGATTCGAAGAAAATCACCTTACTATAGCTCAGCCGATTCAGAGCTGTGAAAATCCGAAATCTGCAATTGTGCTCCGATTGCGGTTCTTGATACCTCAAATGATAGGTCTCGGGACTTGTAATTGTTATGCCAAACCGCATTTATATTGGTTGATTATTTCCATACATTTCACAGAAAAATCGATTCGAAGAAAATCACCTTACTATAGCTCAGCCGATTCAGAGCTGTAAAAATCCGAAATCTGCAATTGTGCTCCGATTGCGGTTCTTGATACCTTAAATGATAGGTCTCGGGACTTGTAATTGTTATGCCAAACCGCATTAAAATTGGTTGATTATTTCCATACATTTCACAGAAAAATCGATTCGAAGAAAATCACCTTACTATAGCTCAGCCGATTCAGAGCTGTAAAAATCCGAAATCTGCAATTGTGCTCCGATTGCGGTTCTTGATACCTTAAATGATAGGTAACGGGACCTGAAATTGCTGTACCATACATTTCGAAAAAAGTTCGATTCGAAGAAAATCACCTTACTATAGCTCAGCCGATTCAGAGCTGTGAAAATCCGAAATCTGCAATTGTGCTCCGATTGCGGTTCTTGATACCTCAAATGATAGGTAACGGGACCTGAAATTGCTGTACCATAAATTTCGAAAAAAGTTCGATTCGAAGAAAATCACCTTACTATAGCTCAGCCGATTCAGAGCTGTGAAAATCCGAAATCTGCAACTGCGCTCCGATTGCGGTTCTTGATACCTCAAATGATAGGTCTCGGGACTTGTAATTGTTATGCCAAACCGCATTAAAATTGGTTGATTATTTCCATACATTTCACAGAAAAATCGATTCGAAGAAAATCACCTTATAGCTCAGCCGATTCAGAGCTGTAAAAATCCGAAATCTGCAATTGTGCTCCGATTGCGGTTCTTGATACCTCAAATGATAGGTCTCGGGACTTGTAATTGTTATGCCAAACCGCATTAAAATTGGTTGATTATTTCCATACATTTCACAGAAAAATCGATTCGAAGAAAATCACCTTACAATAGCTCAGCCGATTCAGAGCTGTAAAAATCCGAAATCTGCAATTGTGCTCCGATTGCGGTTCTTGATACCTCAAATGATAGGTCTCGGGACTTGTAATTGTTATGCCAAACCGCATTAAAATTGGTTGATTATTTCCATACATTTCACAGAAAAATCGATTCGAAGAAAATCACCTTATAGCTCAGCCGATTCAGAGCTGTAAAAATCCGAAATCTGCAATTGTGCTCCGATTGCGGTTCTTGATACCTCAAATGATAGGTCTCGGGACTTGTAATTGTTATGCCAAACCGCATTAAAATTGGTTGATTATTTCCATACATTTCACAGAAAAATCGATTCGAAGAAAATCACCTTACTATAGCTCAGCCGATTCAGAGCTGTAAAAATCCGAAATCTGCAATTGTGCTCCGATTTCGGTTCTTGATACCTTAAATGATAGGTAACGGGACCTGAAATTGCTGTACCATACATTTCGAAAAAAGTTCGATTCAGAGCTGTGAAAATCCGAAATCTGCAACTGCGCTCCGATTGCGGTTCTTGATACCTCAAATGATAGGTCTCGGGACTTGTAATTGTTATGCCAAACCGCATTAAAATTGGTTGATTATTTCCATACATTTCACAGAAAAATCGATTCGAAGAAAATCACCTTATAGCTCAGCCGATTCAGAGCTGTAAAAATCCGAAATCTGCAATTGTGCTCCGATTGCGGTTCTTGATACCTCAAATGATAGGTCTCGGGACTTGTAATTGTTATGCCAAACCGCATTAAAATTGGTTGATTATTTTCATACATTTCACAGAAAAATCGATTCGAAGAAAATCACCTTACTATAGCTCAGCCGATTCAGAGCTGTAAAAATCCGAAATCTGCAATTGTGCTCCGATTGCGGTTCTTGATACCTTAAATGATAGGTAACGGGACCTGAAATTGCTGTACCATACATTTCGAAAAAAGTTCGATTCGAAGAAAATCACCTTACTATAGCTCAGCCGATTCAGAGCTGTGAAAATCCGAAATCTGCAATTGTGCTCCGATTGCGGTTCTTGATTCCTTAAATGATAGGTCTCGGGACTTGTAATTGTTATGCCAAACCGCATTAAAATTGGTTGATTATTTCCATACATTTCACAGAAAAATCGATTCGAAGAAAATCACCTTACTATAGCTCAGCCGATTCAGAGCTGTAAAAATCCGAAATCTGCAATTGTGCTCCGATTGCGGTTCTTGATACCTCAAATGATAGGTCTCGGGACTTGTAATTGTTATGCCAAACCGCATTAAAATTGGTTGATTATTTCCATACATTTCACAGAAAAATCGATTCGAAGAAAATCACCTTACTATAGCTCAGCCGATTCAGAGCTGTAAAAATCCGAAATCTGCAATTGTGCTCCGATTGCGGTTCTTGATACCTTAAATGATAGGTAACGGGACCTGAAATTGCTGTACCATACATTTCGAAAAAAGTTCGATTCGAAGAAAATCACCTTACTATAGCTCATCCGATTCAGAGCTGTAAAAATCCGAAATCTGCAATTGTGCTCCGATTGCGGTTCTTGATACCTTAAATGATAGGTCACGAGACCTGTAATTGCTATACCATACATTTCGTAGAAAGTTCGATTCGAAGAAAATCACCTTACTATAGCTCAGCCGATTCAGAGCTGTAAAAATCCGAAATCTGCAATTGTGCTCCGATTGCGGTTCTTGATACCTCAAATGATAGGTCTCGGGACTTGTAATTGTTATGCCAAACCGTATTAAAATTGGTTGATTATTTCCATACATTTCACAGAAAAATCGATTCGAAGAAAATCACCTTACTATATATAGCTCAGCCGATTCAGAGCTGTAAAAATCCGAAATCTGCAATTGTGCTCCGATTGCGGTTCTTGATACCTTAAATGATAGGTCACGAGACCTGTAATTGCTATACTGGGAGAGCTATAATTGAGAGAGTGCAATGAACGGCCTGTATGCTTGTTAGCGGGGCATTGAGTTCGACACCGACATGTGCCTTAGAGGTTATGTTGCACCTTCTTCCGGTCGACATTTTTGGCAAACAGATGGCGGCAAATACGGCTGTACGACTTGCAGCCGTCTCTCAGTGGAGGTGTCTTAGTATAGGACACCCTACTATTGTTAGATCGTTGAAGGATGAGCTGACGAATCTTGACTACATTAAACCTACTGTACGCTTCGAGAAGCGATTTCGGACCTCCTTCCCTTCAAGGGAATCCTGGAGGGATAGACCGTTATTGGAAACCGAAGCGTTGCAATTCTTCACAGATGGCTCTAAGCTAGACGGCAAAGTAGGAGCTGGAGTATTCTGTGGCAAATTAAATGTAAACATTTCTATTCGTCTCCCTGATTACTGCAGCGTGTACCAAGCTGAAGTCGTTGCGATTGAGGAGGTCATGACGTGGTTGAAGCATAATGTGTTATCCTCAGACGATATCACAATCTATGTGGACAGTGAAGCGGCGATCCGGTCGTTAGAATCGGTGTCTTTGGCATCAAGGGTGGCGATGAGTTGCCACTCATCTCTCAATGAGATGGGTGAGCATTTCAATATCCAGGTAATTTGGGTCCCAGGTCACTCGGGCGTCATGGGAAACTGCAGGGTAGATGAACTTGCTAGGCATGGTACGACTTCCAGCTGCAACCGGAAAGGGCAAGTCTGGGGAGGCCTATCACAGCGCTGAGACAAGCACTTGGGAAGCAGGCGCTATCTTCAGCGGGGGAAAGGTAGTCGAACACCCTCACCTGTAGAGTTGCAAGACAAGTTTGGCCAAAGCTGGACTTGGGGCGCACTAGGGCATTAATATCCTTACGCAGACGTGAATTAAGAACGGTCGTAGGAATTCTCACGGGACACTGCCTTTTTGGAGAACATGCAAGAAGGCTAGGTCTGGAGGCTAATGACTTCTGCAGAAGCTGCGTGGACGAAGAGGAGGAAGAGACGTTGGTCCACTTCCTTTGCTCGTGTCCAGCATTGGCTCTCAGAAGGCACAAACACTTAGGTAAGTTCAGGATGGACTGCCTCTCGGATCGAAAACAGTAAAGTGCGGGACGTCTTACGCTACATAAGTAGCTCGAAATAGTTCCAATAGGGGTAAAAGGGGATACATCCAGTGGTATCACAATGGACCGTCACCGGTCTAAGTGTGCGTAAGCAGCCTCTCCAAACTAACCTAACCTATTCCATTTTGAATAGTGTAAAAAAATAAAGTTTGAATTGCATACTCGACTTACATTTGATCGAACCGGGGAAGGACGTGTCACGTCTTAAACACTGCGGTTGACGACATACCAAACAATATTTTTTAAATTTTCGTTTCAAAACCTCGAGCAACCTTTTTTCAGTATTTGGCAACATTGAACCACCATGTTTATCATATTGCAAAAATATTTAATTTGATCGATTTTAAAAGGATATCTCGCACATATATACATTACCATATATGTACATGATCGACCAACACCCAACTCCTCGTCGGTGTATGCTGTGTTGTTCAATTATAATTCGAAGGTTTTCTTGTTAAGTCTGTGCTTTTATATGGTAGAACAAATCAAAATAGCTAAGAGGTTATAAAGGTCATTGGAATTTATTTTAAAATGATCTCGATAAATTAGTTTTCTTGTAACAAAAAAAACCAATTTTTAATTTGGTTTTGCTTTGCTTTTTGTTTTCTTATAAATACATAAATAAAATTATTATTCTTTATAATTGTAAGTGAATTTATCGAATCACGATCTTTTAATGATATTTTTTTTTCTACTATTACATAATTGTTTTATTTACCATATATAAAATTCGTGTTTTTTTTGTATGTGTTACTGAGAATAGATAATAGACCGATAAACAAATAGCTAACCCTTCCTGAATATATTATTGTTGTAAACGTGTAATACACATTCGAATGGGAATTATATTTTATGTTCGACCTCCGAAGGCACGAGCCACAAAGTATAACAATAACACAGTAAGATTTAAATTACCATCTCACGTAATAACACCATTAGCGGAAAATAATTACAAATCGCGCGGTTGTTTATTATTGATCAAAGCAAAACGATCGAAATAGTTTTGAATGTGTCTCGGAGGTATTTTTTGTTAGTGTTTAACAAGGAGAGTTATCCCAACTTTTTACACTATACAACTAAATAATAATTGCATAATCACCTATCGTGCAATTTTGTACATAATATTGTGTTTACTGTGTATACCTTACCTAATCCTCCCGTTGATTGATTGACAATCAAAACGAAATCGAAATAATAAAAAATAAAAAAAAATTCAATCGCATTAAACTTGAAATAATTTACATTAATTAAACCAATCATTTGTTAATCAAAAATTAAATTTTATTTGCAGTAATACATTGTGAAAGGTAAAAAAATGTTGCCTGCAATTTTTGGCTTTTTATATGCTGGTGTATGTAGATTAAGGTTGAATTATGAAAAACAAAAACTTTGCTGCCGTACATTATGTGTATATAGTATATGACTTTGAAATGCAAAATTACAGTTTAGTTAATATAGCAACTAGTAATTTGCCGCGTAATTTTAGACATTTTCGTAACAAAAAAAAATTTGATTAATTGATTCTGACATTATTTTGAGTGATATATTTACTCGTTGCAAAAGTATTGTGAAAATTTCCGACTTGTTCTAATCTAAACACGTATCAATTCTGCCACCTATTTTTTTTTCGTAATACGAATGATTAATATACAGGTATTTGTATGTACAGTGGTGGAAATATTTACAGGAACCAAAAAAGAGAAAAATTAGAATGTTTTCCAATCAACTATAAATCATTATTGGTTATTGTTACACCGCAAGACCTTTAACCATCGTAAATAATTGATCCTTATTGACTATCGTATCCACAAGAAATATAATTAAGATATACACAATAATTTGAGTAATAGCACGCTTAATGCTCATATAGTTGCAACAACCATTAGACATATAGAACGTGATCACACAATACCTTTATTGTAAATTTGTAACTCGTATAAATGCGCAACATTCGTTTAGTTTTATAATTTAAATAATTTTTCCTTATTTATTTCTTATACATATTTAATTAACGTAATATCGTTTTAAGGTGGATTTGAAAAATGTTTGAATATAATTTATAGAATTACAGATCGATTATTTTGTGTTTTAAAATAAATTTGAAAGTAAATTTTCATCTGGGTAATTGCCGATTTTTTGTTTTACTAAAATTCGACTGAATCGGTGATGGGGGCGGTTTTAGTTTTGTTATTTTCTATAATTTTTATTTTATTTTAATTTGAAACTTTATGGTGAAATAAATTATAGATTTAATGTACATACATATATATTGTTGTGTTTGTAAATAGTCAAGCAATATTTATATGTCCATTGTTGCGCTTATTTAAACACACAGGTAAATTATGTAGATTATTTTCAAATTTACCATATTTGTTGTCTCAATTTAGAAAGAGCATGATTTTAATTCGATTTTAATTGTTTTAATAAATTATTAATCAAATTGACCCTCGCTGTGTTATGGAGTTTTATTTCGGCATCGCATTTTGGGCCTTGAATTGGATTAAAACGTAATGCTGACAATAACATCTGTGCAAAAAATGTTGAGTGGAATAAATTGACGAATCTTCTAATGTTCTAAATGATTGTTCAGTCTGAGTCGATTTTAATATTAACACAGTAAATCTTTCCTCCTACAAGTGGGAATCACAATAGTATGGTAATAACCATCTTGATTTTTATATTACTCACCTAAGGTTTCCACTGTAGCGCAATTTATTCGTATCGGCCCACGAAATTACCGAGTTTGGCCTAAACTTGACACTATTACTCAAGGACTTGTAGTCGTTCGCTGCTTGCCACTTCGCCAAAACTTCCCACCTCTGACGATATTATTTGGCTGTCTCATGATGCCCCTCTTTGATTTCTGCTGATCACAAATGCTTGCCGTTATTTCGCTGTCAAGTGGACCGTTCACACTCAAAAGCAGTTCTTGAAAAAAAAACATTCAAGATTTCCCGAAACCTATTGTTAGAAATATCAATCAACACAATCGGAACACAATTGCAGATTTTAGTTTTTTGGCTTGTAATTCAGTGACTTTATCTACTGCCTTGAATTTACCCCAAACACGTTTTAGTCGTGTATTTTTACCGGACGATAGATATGCACCAACTTTTTAAATTTCAGTATGAATACGCCCAAATCTGGTAACATGCTTGGTTTAACAATAAATAATAATAACACTTCATAGGTGGAACAAATAAATAAGGCAGTGTGGTGAGCTAGGTGTCTTGGATGCAAATTTTATTTTAATGTTTAGAAAATATTACCTAGACTAAAGGCTGGATTCACTTGACTATATTCAGAGCCGAGCATGCTGATGCATCACATCTCCTCTATCCTATATTCTCTTTCCCGCAAAATAAATGTGGTACCTTATGTATGTGTGTTCTCCAAATAACTTTTATGGTAAGTGAAATATCCGAAGCACGTCTTATTAACGTGGGGCTATATATAAAAATGAAACAACTTTTGTATTGTTTTACGAGATAACAAAGTTAAGGAATTAAAAATTAAAACTACTAAAATGTTAAAAGCAACCCACTCATGGTGCAATTTAAAATTGTTTTATAGTGATTATGGCAATACCAGGCCCAAGTTCGAACCCCGATAAAAGTGGGGTAAGTTATGGCATTATATTGAACTTCCAAATAACAGTTTAACATTTTTGACACTCTGTGAACTAAGAGATGTTACACAGAAATCCTACTAGGCTATAGCTACACGCCAAGGTAAATGCATAATAGTGGAATTATATTCCTGTGTTTCATTTTAATCATTCTTCATCATTCTGATGCTGTTATTCTGGGGATCGGATTAAATAAAACCATTAAACAAAATACAATTTTTGTGCTGCATGTAATTTAATTTGAATCATGAAGATAAATTTTAATTTGTTGAGGATTAAATTTTAGCCCGTATCTCAGTTGGTTTATCCACCTTCATCCGCGGATAGCGCATAATTGCGTATATCAGGATAGATTTTAATGCAATGGGCAGGAAGGACTTTAGCGTTCAATTAATTCATAATAAAATAATTTTGTTTGCTCTTTAGATTAATTTTTGTCGCAGGGAAGCATCCCGCTAGCTTATTCAAAGTGAATAGTGTTTGCTCGTTAAGGGAAGTTAAAACTATTCCGTATACAAACGCTGAATAAAACGTACAGAAATGTTACCCAATATTGCAACGTATGTTTACGTATTACTGTAACACAAAATTATATTTAACAAAATATAGCGCACACAGCAAAACAATTTTTCATTTATTCAAATGTTATACAGTAACTCCGTATTCCCAATGAAATACTTTTTACTTTTGCCTTACAGGATTGAATCAATCCAATAATAATGATTACCTTGAAGGTCTGAAGCTGCGTGCACCACGAAGTTAGCTATATGAGTTAAGTTATTTCCAACTAGAACAAAAACATTGACAATGGGTTACCAACCTAACGTAAAAAAACGGTTCGTAGGGCACAAATTTAACCCCCAGGGTTACAAAACTATGAACCATTTGGTTACGTATTCAACTCATGTAGCTAACTTCGTTGTGTAAATTTTGTCACCAGAAATGTACCATGTACACGCCTTGCATGTCTGACTGTAACGTATGAAGTTAGCTACAAAATGTAGTGGTTTTAGGTTGTAATTTGAATCAGAATATGCGACATTCAGAATTGAAAGTTGTCGTGGCAACGACGAAAATTCAAACACCAAAAATTTAAATTATTTGACGTTTGCCCAAATACATAGATTGGTGGTGATAGTGATGGTGATGGCATAATGGTATTATGTTGGAATGCTACGATAGTGTGATGATGCTTTTGTTTGATGATATGACTGTATGGCGGTATGAGGATAAGTTGGTAAGATGCTATGATGGCATGATGGAAAGATGGTATGATGGCATGACGAAAAATTAATATTTCTGGAATAAAGAGAGTGAAAATGAATCAAGTTGCGCAAATATAGCTCAGTTTACTTCATCCAAAAATCATTTTGGTGTACAGTAAATAGCGGCAGGAGAGATACGCCCCATTCCATCGTATATGCTGAATTTCATTGTATCGGTTAAGATTATAGCCAAATTCCTTCCTAATTGACCACATTCCAGAACTTCATTTAAAAATCATTTTAGAATTCCATTTCCATCGAAATGTCTAATTTCATCAGAATGTGTTTAAAAATAGCTAAGTTTTTTCTGTATGATATATTCAAATTTTCTACGTTCGGATTTAAGGAATAATCGGAAATAAGAGACAGCTCAATCCCCAATTAGTTCCAAAAATTGAGATTTAACTGAATAAAATTAAGTTTTTATATTTGTCCAAATCCTGGGATACCGGTATAGCAATCAATAATGGGTACATCAATCAAACAAGCAATAACAACACATCAATCTCTCCTGCTGTCATTTCAGATACAAACATTCTATCAGCTTTGAAGGGGATGGAGATGGATGTGGCAATCGTTCTGTGTTTCTCGAAACATGAAAAATTTCTCAGATAACACCAACCTTTGAGGAATGTAAACTTCGTTATTAATCCCGAAATTACTTGAACTACTCAAATGCAATATTTTTAAATCAACACTAATACGTCATATCTATCCATCAGCATTGATTTATGCCTGACGGGTCTACATTTACTATACTTGGGGGCAAATTTCGGTTTTTTGACTAATGAGAATGAGAAATGACTTAATATTTTTTTTCTACTCGTCAGTCTGACATCATCAAAATTCCAATTCCTGTATTACAAATTAGTTTCAATTATAGTAATTGAAACATAAGTTTTTTGGTTTTCTGGGTTATCTTTTGTTGTAAAAGCCAAATTCATCTATCAAAATGTATTTCTTTTATTTTCCAAATTTCATGCCACTGCCTTCGGTATACATGATTGATATTTGTGTGCTGTGCTTAGTCTATCAACAGTTGAGAGTTTATTAAGAAACTGAGATTTTGTCCATTTTTACCAATAAATGCAAGTTGGATCTATTGTAAGTCTTGGAACAACATAAAAAACTGTTCTGTCGTAATTCCCTTCCTGGTCTATAAAAAAAAATATTTCATTGTTTTTTGACATGTTTTATGAGATTTATTTTCTCAGTCATCTAACCGGAATCATATGTTTTGGCAATAAGAAATCCAACGTTATCAAAGTGACATCTTATGCTCCTCAAGGGTAATATATTGGACCCTGAATTTTGATTGTTTTCATTGACAAGATCATAAAAAACTGACTGGTATAATAAAAACTCATAGCAAGCAATGCAAAATTATAACCTTTCTCGGAAAAGGAATCCGATAAGTACTGCATACAACATTAATGACTGAGGTGTCTTAGAAGTCACCCACGTTGAAAATTTTAGTTTCAACAGGCTTATGACGGAGAATACAAATTTTATATTCATTATATTCTGTTTATGTAAAATTTGTATATCAAATTGAAAGCATTCAAAAGAAGTTTCTGATATTTTTGTTAAAAACAAACTGGCTGGGTTTATGACCATAATATCAAAATTATATCCTTTCTATCAAAATGTGCCTGGCTTGCCATCATATTCATCAAAATGCCATAATATAAATTTTGCAATTTTAAAAGCAGACGTCTTCTAATGGATGCGATCGTTTCTGAAACCCAGCCAAGATTAACAAAATCATTTATTACCGCAGAGGATCAAATAGATTTTAATTTATCAAAAAACAATTTCAAAAATATTTGAAAACCTATTTCAATCAATGTAAGATACATTCCTTCGAAAATTTTAAAATTAAATTGAGATATACAATTACTATTTAAGAGCAAGTACAAGCCAAAACGATTTCTTGGCAAGATCAACTTTAATCGAATTTTCAATTTCTGGCGCTGCTTATAGTCACATACTATTTATTCAGATATTACACTTTTTAGATATATTCTGACCATAATACTTTGATTTATGCATTTAACCAGAATCCGGAAAACAGCATATTCGGCCCAGTGCCCAGACATCAAAAATGTCGTTGATGGTGCAGTTTCACGCATCAATCAAACTTTCTTTCCTGGAAGTATTAATTATTCGGTAAAAGCATATGAACAGACTAATTACGAAGAGCTTCGAGAAGTTTTTGTAATATTCGATAACCGCCCTCGGCCAACAATTTGCTAGACTTCGCACTTTAGATACACAATACACAAAAAGCTTTTGTAATCGACATTATCTGTTTGTTTTCAACCAAATTTCTTTTTGACGTACAAATTTTGTCTTATCCTACCTTTATCTCTATTTATTTATAAATATTTTTTAAGTTTTTGGTAATTATCTGGTTTGAACATCTTTGAGTATTCCGAAAATTATAGTAATATAATTTTATTACTGATTTGCTTTGAGAGGGGTCGATTCTTTCACACATGTTTTTTTATTTAATACTACAACTCTTTAACTTTTTTATGGAATTTATTACTTCTATATACCCGTATTCTTCTGCTAAGATTGTCTTCTTATATTGGTATTAATAATTAACATCCATGAGTGCTAATTTGTAGATCTTTGCTCTCTATTTTACATCAATATTATAATCAAGTTATTCTACATAATTGAACTTTAATAATTTTTTTCGTGGTTGTACACCAGCAATAATCAAGCCGATAATTTTATTTTATGTCTCTGAAAAATTCTAAAACTTCTAAGTGTAAATAATTTTAAAACATTTCTGGAATTGAAACTTCTTCTCCTTCTTGCCTCTTGAAATTCTTTTTTAAAGTTGAATAAATTTGCGGCCTTGGAGGATATTAATGTGGCCTGTGATCCTGGATCAATTAGAGCTCTTAGTGTGAAACAATCGCCTGTGCCAGTTGCGGCTCTGACTAATGCAGTTGGTAGTAAAACTTGTCCTAGCTGACTGATCACGAATGTTTTGGCGGTTTTGACACTACTTCCGGTGGTTGATGCTGCATTATTGCAGTGTAGAAGTGTGTGGTGTCCTCCTTTACACACAACACATGTTTCTGCCTGGCAGTTTCTTCCTTGATGCTGGCTTAAACATCGTATGCACAAGTTGGCTGAGTTGAGGAGCCTTGCTCGTTCTAATGTTGACATCTTTTTGAATTGCTGGCATTGATTTAAACCATGATGCTCCTTACACCCTTCCACCCAACATGTTTTGGTTAACATGGCTGTATTCACTCGTTTCAATGGTGATATGTATTGCATGTGTGGTCGTGGTGCTGTTGCTCTATGATTGCCCATGGCTTCCAAAGATTGAAACCTTCTCTCCAGGAATCCAAAGAAATCTTCCAGATTTTTTTTCCGGCTCGAAGGACCATGTAAAATCATAGACTTTTGTACTTAAATTATAAATTCAAGATAGTCTTGATCTACAGTTAACTAATAGATTACCACGGGTGGGGTCTATTGGTTATCGAGAATAAACAACTTGTTGTTAATATAAGAATTCCGTATATTGATGATTATTAAGATTACCACTGGTGGGGTCTTAATAATCTTGAGAACAAACACTTTGTTTCAGTTGTAAATTTATTCTGATATTTTATTTTTAATTTGCTCGTCTTTTTATACAAAATCTCATTCATCCAAATTACACTATTTTACAATAAAAAGAAATAATAAAACATTAATGTTTAGTAAGCATATTAATGAGAAAAGGTGTTGTGTGACATGATACGAACATTATTAAGATAATAAGTAAACATGTTAAAACAGAATTAGTTTTCTTGATAAAAAGGTATTGTGTGATATTATAAAGAAAACAAATTATTAATTTGTTAGGTTCCGGCTTGTAGTGTTGATGAGTTGACATAAAATATTGTGTTTTTTTGCACTGTTGATCTCAACATTAGGTAAGGTTTTGGTTTTCCACTTCATACCAAAATAAAAAGAAATTTTTGCTTTTACTAATTATTCGCAAATTGTACCTTTCATGTCCTTACACCAACCCTGTGCAATTTTCCACTCAAGTCTAGACTTGTGCAAACTATCGCCAGAAATATTTCATTAGTAAAACACTAAAACGTTATCTGAAGATTTTCCACCTGACCTCAATAACTTTTTATATTTTCATAATCTTTCCATAATTTTTAGCTCCGCCATTATTAAATAATATAAATACCTTTGTACATATTTGATATCAGTTTGATAGATTTGAGCAAGTAGTCTCGTATTAGACGGCTTGGTCCCGAAATTCGAATTCGAGACTAATAATTAGCCATTTTCAAACTTTACCCACTTAAACAGATCGAACTTCTTATTCAAATTTAGAATCAAAATCACTAACTAACATTTAAAATTCAAAAAACTTAAACCAAAAATTTAAGAAACAAATCACAAATTAATAGACAGTTTAAAAATCTTTAACGAAACCCAACCAAAGTCAATCTTTCAAAAAACACCATTGCCATAACCCACCCCTCCCTTCCCTTGTAACCAAACTGAAGAACCATTACATCCGAACTCAAATTAAAAGCTGTAGGCCAATAAATTTAATCAAAATTCAATTCCCAATCCAACTTCTCAGAAATCCAAAGAAGACCCAACCATGTTTTGGAGACCTATTTAAAAATGTTACAATAATATTTATGATAATTAATATCTCTAAAAATTAAAATCAAAGTAAGGGCAATCTAACTTTATGTTTTGTAACATTAGTAATAAAATCAGTAACGTGTGATCCTCGGGTGCGTCACATGCATGGTACAATCAACAAGTCAAAATCCTATTTAAATCGAACCCGAATTGTATCAGTTTTTTTCGATTCATGTTTAAATCAAACACGAATCACCTCTTCATTAAACAAAACCAAACCAAATAACGTACGTACATATATTTTCTCTTGTATATACATAGAACCAACAAGCACATCCACTTTATACAAATTATAAAAACTAAATGATCTGCTCACATTCTCACGAATGAAAGAAAAACCAACGGGGAAAAAATTTGTTTCCAGTCTATGTGATACATTCAATGTCCTTGCACATATCCCTAATGCATTTGTTTATAGATTTTCGGATTTTTCGAAAGAGGCAGCACGATCAAAGAAAAAGTACAGAGCGTTTGCCACTAGATGTCACTACACAATCAAAAAAATATTACTGAAGTTTTTCAAAAGGACATTTATAAAAACTTCTCAAAATCAATTTAATTATGACGTATTAACAATAATCACTTTTATAACGCGAAAGTATTTTGCTTATGTTTACAAAATCCACACTTAAAAATGTTATACAATTTTTGACAGCAGATGTTTAGTGACGCCTAGTGGAATTATGTGAAAATTGCTTATGCTCTCGGAGTTTTCCGAAAGATGGTAGCTCTTGCGGTTTAAGAAAATTTGACATTTAAGCATGATCTATACATACAGAAATGATAATTGTATTTTGAGAAAGAGAATCTTTGTATCACATAGACTGAATGAAAACAATACAAACAAAGAAAACACTACCTCTAATTATATAGGGCATTTATAATGCGTATAAAATTTACAATACGCTAGTAATTAGTTTTATCTGAATTTTATATTCAGTTAATTACGTATTAACTACAACAAACAATCATAATTCATTGATTGTTTATATCAAAAAGCACACAATTTAGGAAAATTTGATTTCTCTTGAAAATGCCCCTGATAGATACATTTTATCCTTCATTTAAACATTATTAATACAATTTTTCAAAATTGAACAAAAAATGTTTTTTCTAGACTGTTTTGATGAATTCTCGTGACTGCACTAGCTGACTCACTCGAAAGGTTAATATTTAGGAATTCGTTTCGATTTTTAAAATTCTAGAACCTAACCCCGACTAGCCTGGAAATTATATGTGTCCCCCTTGGTTTGGATGATCAGCATACTAAGGGGTATATTTTTTTGATTTCCGTCCTAAATCCAATCTATTAGCAATGCTTCAATTTTCTTCTTTGTTGGTGCTCTAAATTTAGCTAAAATTTTCGCGCTTTTTAAAGTTTCCGATCAAACTAAAAACATGTCTTCCTCCATCAAGCGTTCACTCTCAAAAAATATAAGGTTTACAGAAAAACTTTTAAATACAAAATATTCCAAAAAAAAAAAAAAAATTGAGAGACGATTTTCTTTTACGAACAGACACATTTCACAGTACAGGAACTCAAATAAGTTAAATTACATTTATTGGTTAACGTTATTTGTTTGTTAATTTAGTATAACATCGCAAAGTGAAGCATTTGCCTTTTAAAGACCACAAAATCAAGAAATCCGTCGTTTTGCCGTCAATCGAAGGGTATTTCCGTGACCTCGTGAATAAAACGAAAATGACGAATGAAATGTAATTTTATAATTTTCATAGAATGATACCCGCTGTGTTTGATGAATTGCCGTGGAACAAATTAAAATTAATTTATTTTCCTCAATCCTCTCCTCTGCTCAAATGTACTAATCCATTTCTAGAGATTTTTATACAAAATGGAACTTTCCGAAGTACTTAGGAGCAACGGATTGTAAAAACGTAATTATTCAGGACAATTATTCAGTAATAAACTCATACCTTTTATTGTTTATTAATTAAAAAAATTATTCTTTTTGTAGGAATTTGGAAGTTCTGACTTGGTTCATGATGCAAATTATAAATTTGTTATGGTGTGCTTAAAAGTAAAAAAGACAAATTGTAGAATTAAGTTATACTACTACTAGAAAATAGCAGGATGAAGTACAAGTTTACAATTATTTTAACAATTCAAATAATTCGTAATATACTTGATATGATCAGTACACACACGAGATTAATTTAATAACGCCCACGTAATACTTGCTCAAGATAACAATCATAAAAATGTATTGCACTAAGTTTACGACGGCAATCAAATCCAATTATTTTTGGTATGCAGAATTAAATGGTCTTATGTTTCACAATTTCTTAAAAATAATAAAATTAATATTTCGAGGAAGAAAAATGAAAACGTACCAAATCGCGAAGTCAACGACCATATTTAGATAAACTGACAAAGGTCGCATTTGGGATGTTATCTTGAAATCTAAAAAAATCTGTGCTTACGAACTATTGTGCCATATACGCAAAACACAGTTTTCATAATTCATGCATCGTAATTTTACAAAATAATCTTAATCTGTTATGGTCATATTATATGATATAGCTGTAATATCTAAATTAAGGAAATACGTTTAAATTCAATGGAATGGTTTACCAAATACAATTCCAAAAATTTGATATTATCCGAATGGATATTATTTATGATATAAGTACACACAAAGTACAAATGTTAATAAATTCGTTTGGTCTTTAAATGCAACATCCGCGATAATTTACAAAGAATCAAGACCATTTCACACTTAAAGACTAAATATCAAAATATTGACTCAGATCAAATAAAAAGTTCGAACTGGCATTAATTAAAACCACGCTTTATACCCATTTATTTGCTAAATAAATATTCATTTCTAAAGATCTCAATCAACGCCATTAAACTATAAAACGTTTTAAAATAAATGTTTACTGTCGTCTAAAAGAGGTATGGCTAATTTGCAACAAAAGCAATTAATTTACAGAAGTTAAGATAAATAAGTGATGATGACAACAACAACAATAAAATACAAAATAATTTCACTTTCAATCGTAATCTGCCAAATCAACACCGTGTGTACGAGTAGTTTATTAAGCCGCCAACGTCTTTGTATTTGTTTATTTTTCTTTTCAATTCCAAGTTGATTTACTTTCATTAAACTAACAACAATAATGATTCTGTCTAATCTATTTAACTGTCAATCACGTTTTACGTATAACGAGTAAATAAAATTTCATATGTGTAACATTGTAGAAGTGTATTTATGCAATACATAACTTCCGAGATTAAAATTTAGGTATGGATATAAATTCCAACCTTTCAGTGATCTTTGACATAACAATCTTGATATGCATAATAATCTTAAGCCACATAAAAGTTATGCTTTTGTGTTTTGTTTAATTCAATCGAAATTGTTTTGTAATACGATCGATTGATTCTCTAGATAATTTGGGATTTTGTAAGTTTTAGATAACTTTGTTAGAATATTTGTGTGAGTCATAATAAAAATAAATTTTATTACAATCACGGATTAGTCGTATAGTTTTTAATTCATCTTCCTTGACATTGTTACAATTACTTCTGTTGTAGTTCATCTTCTCAAGGTAACCTAGTTGTAAACGTAAATCGCAATAATTAAATATATTACAGATTTATATACTGGTTGAACTTCATAATTTGTTGTCTATAGGGATCATTTCGTATACATTAAATGTTGTAATTCGAAAATACCATCTACATACTTAGATGCATTATTTATGCTAACAAATAAAGAGGTCGAAAAACACATTCACTTTTCATTGACTTTGATTGCGCTGGTGGTTTTTTTTTATTTCCTATTTTAACAACTCTGTCGTTAATGAGTCAACGAATAAAAATCCTGTATGATAAAATCGCGGTTTTATAATATGGAAAACCTACAGTGACATTGAATGTACTCAACAATATTTAAACAGAGTTATAGTGTATTGACTACTAGATGAACTTGAAGTTTGATTCAAATAAAGCGTTTACCATCACATCACCACTCATATGCGTTTCACAATGTCATGGAAAACAGATCACGCGCTTTTCGTTTGGTTTGGACGTACACAGTGAAAGTTTTGCGATAACAATGTATGTACTCGTACTATATGAACCATGTAAATCTCTTTATCTTTTAAAAGCATAAAATAAACGTGTCTCGAAGTATGTATCTCAAACGTATCGTAAATTCAATATGCGGAAGTATACACGGATTGATACAAAAATGTAATACTTTAAAGCGAAACATAACAAAAAAAAAAATGTTTTAACAACAAAACAAAGTAGTTTATTGGTTCATTAGATTTTAATTATATTAGGTAATTGAATGTGTATAAAATTTCATAATTAATATTAAATCTCCCACCCAAAACAGCAACCGTTCCGGATATATTTACATTTTTTTAACTGTTTGACTTTGAACCGTCATCCTTTACATAAAGGGTTAATCCATATTGTTACAATAAATTATTTTAGTTGCACCACAATCTAACCGCAATTATCGTCAAGGTTTTCAGAATAATTACAGTTTCTGGATTTTAATTGAATGATACATTTAATATTAATGTATGTGTAAAAATCACTTTTAATTGTTCTAATTTTATCGTGGGTGAATGTTATATGATTTGTGTGAGAAATATTAATCCTTGATCTCTCGCGGATATCTTTTATCAGTTTTACAGATATGATGGTGTTGATATGGTGTTAGCATTCCAACAATAAAATAAATGACTATGTGAAATATATAAATGAAATGTTTATTTAGTATGATAATTCCCAACATTATATTATACAATTCACCTGAAATTAGCAGCTTGATGGACGGTAATAAATAGTTTTCTTGTATCAAGCCAATTAATAATAATTTTCACACTTTATTCGAAAAGATTTTAAGACTTTACAATAGCACTTTGTGCTAATAAATATTATTAAATTGCATTCTAAACTTGCCTTGACATCACAAACTGTATTCAAATTAGAATTGAAAATCTATTTTTAACTTCAATTTTGGCTCAATAAATCATTTCAATCTGAAGAGAAAGCTTATAATATATAAGGCAAATTATTCTATCTGCTTTTATATATTCACCTGATGTATGCACACATCTTAAACAATTCTAAACTTCATAAGCGAAAGGTGAAAATACAATATAGACCTCTTACAATTCATTAAGAATAGATTATAATTAGAAAGGATTGTGCCACACCATTTTAAGCATGACAAACTATATAATTTAGCTATTTATAATATTTACGTACCACTTAATTAGTACTTAGGAGATTTATACATACTCTATAATTACAAATAAATGATGAGATCTAAATGTTTTATTTCCCTAAACTTGTCTATGTCTACATATTAGTACATAATTAAAACAATCTCTTTACTATTTGTTCAGTTTTATAAAAAAAAATCTGTAAATCAAATATTGTATCATACGTTTATACAGTTTAACGGTTTACACATTTAAAAAATTTCATAATAGTGTCATTGTCAATATAAATTTCATTATAATATGAGATGCTAGATCAATAGTATCGAAATGTATTCACGCACAAAATTATAACCAAAACTCAAATCTTGAGATTTAGTCACATTTGAATCAATCTAGCTCAATCATAAAATTCAAATCACATTTATATTAAATGCTACCAAGTCAATACGTGAACATTGCATAATTTTGCCTTGTCAGTAAAAACTTTACAAAATACTACCCAAACAATAGCTCAAAATAAGAACAACCCAGAATATTCTAAATGCAACTATTCAATAATGCAAACAATTCGCCTAAATGTTGATAATTCTAACAATTATGTACTGCACGTTTAAAAAATCGCGTTCCTTTTAAATTCGCTGCTTCATAACACCAAGTTCAAATCAAATAGAAAAATGATTTACTCTTAAGGTATCGTGAAATGCGATACATTGAACTGTTAAATATTTTGAACAGCTAAAAAATCATCATCAATTGATGCCAGTTCCAAAATGTTTCGCACATCATAAAACAGCTAAAAGTGAATTTGTAAGGGCAAACTTGACCCAAGACTGGATTTTTATTGTTTCAATAAACCATTATTAAATAACAGATGAATTTCCGTCGAGAAAAAATGTAACCGTTTGTTTTTTCTTCAAATTTTGTTGCTAGTGTTCACCATTTTGTGACAATGAAAATCTGATCAAATAGGCGCCATTTTTATTATCGCTAACAGATAAACATATATTGAATACACCGTTTGAAAACCGTACTGAAGAGGGGGACAACGTACCTTGCTACGCGTAATCTATAATTTAAAAGTGTTTAGAGATTACGGTGTTTGAATCGATCGAATATACAAAAATATTCCAGTCGACGCTATGGGACCAGGCGATATGTTTGGCGAAGTAGCTTTATGTGAGTAATGAAGAGAACGGCAACATGTCAGACCGCCATGAATTATGAAGTATTAAGCGTTTATAAACCCGATTTTGACTGTATTTTATGGTACACCCTGACGGTCAAACGGGATCAAATCTTTAAAGCTATCGATCGCTTCGAATATTTTAAATTATTTATTTATTTATAGTATTTTATAAATAATTTAGTATTAAAAGGACAAGCACACATGGAAACAAAGCAATCGAAACAAAAAAAAAATAATGAAGTGGCGTCCATTAGCAGAGCACCCTGTATTTTATAGAGCCATAATCAAAAAATCTGAGCTTTTATAAGGGAATTAGAAACGAGGAAAAAACGAAACTTTTCATAGTAAAACACACAAAACATATGGGAAATCACTTTTTTTCCTAAGACAAATTTTTAAATGAAAACGTTACAAATTCTTAATTATGATTTCTGAAATACTTTCATAAATGTTTGAATTTCAACATACATGAATATCGTTTAAGTAAATCGTTTTCATTTTCTTGTAATAATTGATTTATTTAAACCAAAATATAAAAAAAAATTCATAACAACAGAATTCTGGTCAAATTGAAATAAAAGCTTATTTACGATTCGTTTGGTCATTAAATCAATATACGTTACATAGATGGCAGTGATGGTCGTAAAAATTTGGAAAAATCGTACCAAAAACTACCACCTGGGGAAATTTAAAGTTCAAAAATTGTAGGAAAAGCAAAATAAATTCACAAAATATAGGAACGTGTGATAATTTTGCGATTAAATAATTTTTTTTCGTATTTTTCTGTGACCATTTTAGACATCTTACGTACACTAGTAAAACTAAAGATAAATTTAGCAAGTATTATTTTAATTTGTCAGAGCCAACTTTGATGTATTTTTCAAAATGAAAGTTCGAAAAAATATATTTTAGAAATAATTTAATTTTAATATTTCTGCTATTAATATTTACTTAATACCAATATGGCCTTCTTGTATATTGTTCTTAAAGATATGTAGAAAACTTTTATATAAACATTTTATGACGTTTTTGCTTTTTTCATTGAAAAACTTGAAGCTAAAAAACACCATTTTTACTATGGATTCCTATGGAAATCAGTGAAAAGTTATACCACTAAAAAAGCTTCTAAAAAATACGTCATTAAGATTATGGCTCTATACTCTAGAAGGCTCTGCCATTAGGCACAAAAACCTCTTAAATTTTTTCAAACAATTTTCACCTCATGCTTACATATTCTATTTTGAGCAGTAGCTCATTTACAATCAAATGTACAGCATTCCACGAGGTGGAATAATATTAAAAATTAACAATAATAACACAGTTAATAAAAATAAATTAAAAAACTACGTATTTCCCATCAATCACGCCACTCCAAAAATGTTAACCTAAATAATTTTGCCGATCCTAATCTCTTAATTTCCAATGGAATTGAATTCCAAAGGGAAACTCCCCTAACATAAAATGACTTGCTTAACGACCTACAACAATTTTTAGCCGGAATTAAGCGGTAGTTAGAGGAATGAAACCTACTAAACATTAATTTCCTATATAGATAACAAGGCTCCTTAGATTTGAGAAGTTTAAAAATAAAAAGACAAACGCGGAATTCGTAAAAAATAGATAAACTACATTCTAAAACAAGGCTAGAGTAGGCAGAAATATGATCGAACTTCTTAATACCAAAAATAAACCTGGTACAAGCATTGAAATATCTTTAGAGAACATTCATATTTTCCTGAAGCACACCGAATAAAATTATGGCCAGAAAAACAGATCCGAGAATATGGTGTTGTGTCCCGAATCAAACAATACAATAAAACATTACGAACTTAATGAAATGGAGGAGGAAGATTCCCGCAATCTGCATTTAAAATCCAGAAATAATTCACAGAATCCCTAGAATATAATGCAGCATATTAGTAATACAACGAATTTGGTAGATTTGCCGAGTGTAGTAATGGAAAATGCAGCACGTTACAGTAGCCAACCGATTGACATGCAAAGAGCGAAAATATTTCAATAACCAAAACAGGATACTATTCCTCGATTTGTGGATGTCGGTTGTTGCCCGAAATACGGTACAATGTTTATTTATCCCTCGTAGTTGCAGAAAAAACAAAATATAGGAAATATTTGGTATCGAATCAAAATGTACATTGAGTCATCTGTCCCATCACGAAAATACCTAATTATTTAAAGCTTTTTTTTTGCAAACAATGAAATGGTTCAAATATCGTAAATATCGACAATCATAGATGATATGCCCTTAATATAACGCATTGAGGAGAATTTGGGCATCAAATATTTGAGGATCAAGGCAACATACCGTACAACTTCATATAATTAAAAAAAAAAAAAAAAAAAAAAAAACGAATAGTTCTTTGTTCCTTGTCTCAGGAGAGATGTATCAATAAAATAAAAAAATCCAATATACTACACAAAGTAAAATTTTGATGGTGTAAGTCTAATGAAATGTGAAGCTTATCTTCAGTCTTCCACCAGTCTTTAAATCCATTAGAATGGGCCGTGAGGAGTGCACAGTCGTCCATAAATATTTCTTTCTAACATTTCTGAACGTTCATCGAGAATAAAACCAAGTTTTACAACAGTCAAACAACTAAATTTAGGTATGCGAACCCCATAATAAATCTTATAAAGGCTACCTTTGATGTTTCATTTTACTATAATTTTCCTATATTTTGAGCAGGATAAATTCTTAAACGGTTGATTAATTGATGTAACTTAACCACAATTTTAATTTCGCTTGAATTTTTTAGCCTCGGCAGCCGATACTTTGAAAATGATCTTTGGATCGAAACGTGTCGGTAAATAACAAAAATTCAAGGAAAAGTTAAAATTTGTGTGTATTTGATTCAATTAAGTTAGGTGAATTCCGCTGTGGACATTTAATTAAACACAATAATATAAATGTTTACTCTAAGCCGCCAAATTACAGGCTCGCCAAATTGCAGTGCTAGGCTATTTGGCGCCATAAGCAAACTACCAATTACGATCTCGAATTGAAACCTCCCCCGAATTCATCGGTTGTTATAGAAATAATCAAAAAATCAATCATCAAAATCTATCTTTAGTGGCATGAAGAACCGCAATCGGAGCACAATTGTGAATTTTTTATTGGTTTTTTGGCTCAGAATATGCTGATTTATAGTGTGGTGATCGGTACCGACTAACCGGTAAAATGTACTACAAAAACCTCATTTACGGGATTTGAAAAATTCAAAGCACGTAGCTTTGGATTTTTCAAATCCCACATTAAATATTATGCCCATTTCACCGATTTAGTTTTTAAATGACAACATTGATAATAATCCTACAAGACGTTCTCGCGACGTTTTAGTTCGTATGTACGTTTTAATGGACTTAAGCTTTGGAAAACCTCGCTCAGTGCTATATAGGTATTGTAGAAACTGAATCTGAACTTTGATTTCGTTCTTAAAATATTGTTATTGTGTTTCGTCATTTATTTTCATTGTATTTGTGACGGTAAGTACCAGAAATTATTCCCTTGCTGCTGACAAGGGGAATTGACATTTTTATTAAATCATTTGTTTTGAATATCCAAGTAAAATGGTAAATTAGTAAGTAATTAATGAAATTTAATCGATTTAAATGACGATATTATTTTTCATCAGCGTTATTGCAGGTAAATTTAAAACTTCCAATTTCAAGTTACATGGTTACCTCTTCATTTTGTCTTAAGTTGACCTATGGAACAGTTTGGAATTTCTTCAAAAAATTCTATTATCTCAGGAAACCAGTTTAACCAATCTGTTTTTTTTATAAAATAATCCCACCGACTATTTCAATTGACTCCATTACCGTTTTTGAGGAAAACAACCCTTTCTATTTTAAAGTCGAATGACTCAAAAGTTAGTACAAACTATTCGGCGAAAATTATCAATATTTGTATGAATGGGTTATACAAATATAGATAATTTTCGACATTTTATGAATCAACGTTTTGAAGGCTTGGTAACCTAAAAGATGGTTCAAATTAAAAAATGTTCAAAGAACCAATAATTTTGGCTCTAGGTCTTAACAAAATACAAAATTTAGGGGTTACACATAGTAAGAGAATTCAATCCAGTTTCGAACTGATGAGCTTATGATTGAATTCTCTTACAATCTTCGGAACATATTAAAATCATATAATTAAATAAATAGAATTCTGTCTATTAGACGGTTTCGTTGAATTACTGTTCGTAAATACTAATATACTTCTCGTGTTAATAAAAACACAATTAAAATGGTCTAATCACCGGTAGCATATTATAAATTACATGAATTAATTAACATTCAACAAAAAATTAATAAAGTAAAGTTAAACATAGACAAAAATGATGAAAATCGAAAAGATAATTGCTATGCCGACGAAAAGATATGCCGACGATAATTATAAGAAGAAATGAGAATTATATGTTTGTGTAAATCTTGTGGATTAGCTTTATCCAATCAAAATGAACCAAACAGTTTTTTATAGTACTAAGATGAGGACCAAAGTTTTTAATTCTATACCGTCACCATTGTGTTTCATTTATGCTTAGTATTTAATGAATGCTCTTCTCATTGCTTAATCCTTCTATATCAAATATCTAATAATCTTTCCACGATTTTATTAGTCTGTATATTTTGGCGTTGGAATTGTCTTGCAACTGTGCTATATCGTACTATTCTTTATTTTGTTTACTATGTCTGTTTAGTGCCCTTTTCTAACTGTTTTATTTTTACTAAATTTATTTAGTTTTAAATTTGGTGAACCTGTAAGTAGATCTAACTTTTATACAATAAAGTAGCGGACCTTCGCAGAAATGTTGTTAAGTCTGTTAAATTTAAGAGTCCAATAAAACTTAATTAGAACTTCAATTTATTGAGATAATTTTTAAATCCGAGCAGTTTTTGGTTACCTAAACTGAAATGATTTCTTCATCGCTGAAACCACCTACATTTAACATTACAATAAAAATCAGTGAAACATAAATTAAAAATGTTAATTGCCAAAATTGATATATGCATTATTAGCAATTGAGGTAACCAGTGTTAACGAAATATTAGGTTATTGCAAAATTATACTTCTTAAATTCGGCTTTCACCGTGTATCAGCACATATAACCGTGCGCAGTTAACATTATTATACGGTCTAATACCGCCCCAAAAACCGCTTGTTCATCAATTGTATTATAATTAATGAGTAATAAAATTTGACAAGCCAAAGAGGAAATACATACATTTTGTTTAAATACGTTTAGTTATCGATATTGGCGAACATAAAATTGGTTTGTTAGACAATCACATCTTGCATTTTTACAAATTTTTGAAACAAATTAAAAACTTTATAAACCAACACCAAAACACTCACTCTAGTTACATATTTCGATATTTTCAAGTTCATAAATTTTAATTGCAGATAAATTATTATAATTATAACAATAATATGTAACTCATGTTATGTAAAAAATAAGTTTTATAATGTAAATAAATAATTTACATATTTCATGTTTTAATTGTGCGCCCGGATTGCTTCAAACCACATTTGTACTCGTAACCACATATACGATATTACCGTCGAACCAAAAAACAATGTATGAAACAGGTAATGATGTCTAAGCGTAAATAGATTTACATATATCGCGCAAAGATTGAGTTTCATCATCTACTCTTAATTATTTTAGAAAATTTATTATCTATCGTATTATAATTTATTAATTAATTTATTGTGTGTGTATGTGTATAGAAGACGCAAGAAGAAAATATGAAACTTTGTTGTTGTTGTTGTGTAAAAATGCAAGTAATGTTAATTTGTAATCCAGTTTTAATTTATTTTAATTTCCATAAGTCCGTTTTATTATCGTTTGATTAGGCAACATGTATGGTACATACTATATTATGTTGGAATTTGGTTATGTAAATGTCCCGACGGTACTGTATACAGTAGACTATTTCAATTTGTTTACTTTCACCTTATTTTAGATTAAAGTATGAAAATGAACTTCAGTATACCGTAGCTTTATAATTATAATATGGTTATGGTGTAAAAATGATATTAGTGTCCAACAAACTTTTCAACCTCAGAATCAATTTTCTAAACAATTATTAGCTTTATTGTAATATACAAATCAACCGAGTAATAAGCGAGAAGTAATTAAATTAAACGAATAAAAATAATTTATGGTATTTTCACTTTTGACTTCCGTCCGCTTATGTTAAATGTAAGTTATGTTTATATGCGCATTATCCCACGGTTGCATCGAAATAATTGAATTTTTAATTATCTGAAGTCCTTTCGAAAATAACCGCAAACAAACAAGGTTAGTAATTAATTTACCATATTTCCAACCAATAACTAACATACCCCAAATAAATAATTAATAATTTAATTAAGACGAAACCTTGCTTCGCGTATACGTATAGCAAAAGTAATGCTTATAAGATTAATTGAAGTATTTAGTTTTCATTTTAAACAATCACCAAACCAAAGTATTATCTTAATTAACAAAACAGCTTCAAATTTTACCACCTACAGTACACAGTTTGGTTGAATTTTTATAGCTACCCTATTGCGCAGAAGGTTGAATTAGAAATAACTAATTGGTTTGCATATATTTACCTCTTTAAACATTTTCCCGGCCTAACTACATATATAATCCAATTAAACGAATCAAAGTGGCACTTTTATTATTGATTAATTATATGACGGAATTGGTACAGGATAGGATTTCCATAAATTATATAAATTGCCTAATTATATATGTTTGAATATAGTTATCACGTCCACGTCCAAAACAAATCTTTGAGTAGCATCATAATTCACATTTAATTAGGTCGAACAAATCGCTTATGATACGTGCTGAATGATAGGAAAATTGAAACGGATCTGAAATTTCTACAATAACATATAAGATGGATGTCTGACCTTCATGCCCATGAATTAAAAATTTGTCTAGGTTGCAAATTTTGTATAGCTGATTGATAAATTTCAAAATGGATTAATTGAAGTTTCCGACTTGTTTTGTTTAATAACAGTAAATAGAACTAAATTTGTTGTATTTAACTGCCGCCTTGGAGCATGACGCAGCATTTTATTTATTGATTTATGTGATGTGGTGTAGGTGATGGGCAGGGCTTTAAAGCGTACACCTCTCTCTACATTCATTTTATGAAGGTCGCAATATTTATTTGCTACTACACTTCAATTACAACAATTTCGTGACTTTCCCGGTAACTGTTATAAATAATTATAAACCACGTCAATCATCTTTGTTGTATAAAAGTCGTTCGTTATTTAAACTAGAACATTTTTATTTTATTTTTTTTTGTTGCCTGTCATCGTACAGTTACATCTTCATATTTCACATAATTTATATTGAATCCGAAAGTATAAATTTTCTAAACTCTATTGTTATAAAATATGAAAAATTATAGATTTTCAAATGATATAATTTCCCGTTGAATTTGATATGATGCAGCAAAAACACCGCATCAATGTGATGAAATTCAATATACTTGGTAGGAAATTTATTGTTTGTGAGGTTATTATCGGACCCCTCTATAGACACACATAAAAGCGAAAGTATGTATTAATGTTAAACAAAACAAAATTATTCTGCGATTAATCAAGCTTAGAGAATTTCTTAATTAACCTTCACATAACTTTAAGGCACTTCCCATTGTAATCGTATATATGTATAATACATATGCACTTTAATTCAAGTTAATTCACCCAATATGACCTTACCCAATCCAAAATATTTAGACCGCATAATACTCAACTGAATTTTCAATTAAACCTAATTATGCATACGAAAAAAATGTTTTCATTTAACAACATAAAATTGGATTTATGGTTAATAAATAAAATTGGCATCATTAAAATTGACATTATAAAAATCCGACCAAAAATCAATCCACATATTTAAACACGACAATGTGTTGAGTAAAAATTCAATAAATGCATACATAATGAACGCACTCTATATATTTTAAATTAATGAAATATGTAAATTAATTTAAGCGTAATATTAAATTCAAAATGTTGTCCCTGAAATGTTTTCATGTGATTTTGACTCCTTCAAAAGTATTTCGAGCAATTCGAATATTTGCATATATTCAATTATGTACTCGTATACTTAATTGCTTCCCACATGCAAGGAAGAAAGTTAAATATATGTATTGGTATATAATGTATGTAGATACATTGAAATGTAATTACGATTAAATTTACATACCAATACGTGAATTAAGTAAATAAAATCAGTTTCATTTAAATTATGCATAATATTTAGTCTCTTATCTCAATCGGCAAACAGATCTTGCATAAACGGCGTAATAAAAGAAAATGTAAAATTCCCAAGCAATTTTATACATCAATTCCAATTAATTAATAAATTGCAATCAATATAACGATTGTATCGTACAAATAACGATCGATTGAATGTAATATGTAATTTGAATTTTTTTTTATTTAATACCAAGCTTTGGGGTATTGAAATCACCGTTGTCGGTCATTGGGTGATCGTAACGAGAGCGGCTTATTACTATCGTTATCATCATTGTCGGCTTACTTTCGGTAAATTTCGATGTTTGACAAAAATGATTACATCGGATCATGGATACGACATTAATTTTACAAAATATATATGATGAAATTAAATGTCCCTTGATAAATATAAATATAAAATGTAAGGATTTACTTTAAAAATTAAATAAAATTAAAAATAAATTTGTTGGTTAAAAAAGAATTAAAATTAAATGAAAAAATTATTATTTGGGCAAACCGCGGGCGCCATATTGATTTAAAATTATACAAAACAAAATAAAAAAGTCCAAACCAATTTTATTCTCATTATTTAATTTTAATTTTATCATTACAAAACTTGGACAGACAAGCGAGCAGACAAAAATCCAATTACGAGTTGAATCTATATGGCACAAAAACTTAAATACCCAACTTTCATTATGATACAATATCCACGAATAGGACATCCACTATCCCTGTTATTAAGTAAGGGCACAAATTTCTTGAGGTGATCATAACTTCAGCCCTGAAAATTAACTCAACTCGCAGATCAATTCCTCCGCAATTCCACTTTTTCAAATCAAACCTTAACCCAGCCCCAAATCAAATCTTGTATAATTCCCGAACCGTTCAACTCACTCAACCCCATCGTAAGCTAACTAAACCTTAACTCTACTCCACACAGAATGGCCAAACCAACCCCAAAATCCATTCGATTGGAAAGCTATATTTGTGTATAAGCTCAACTCAAAGCACTCAATCTAATCTTCCACTAAACCCTAAATTTGATCCCAAATAATTAATCCTTAACCGAACCATTCACTCCAATTTAACTCAACTTTAATTTAAACCCTATTCAACCCTAACTCGACCTGAACTCAACCCCACCCTAAACTGAATCATAACTCAACCCCAACTCGACATTTAACTGAACCCCAAATCAACCCTCAACTCAAGCTAAACACCACGTTCAACTCAAACCCTAAATCAAACGGTACGAAAACTACATACGTATATGAACTTAACTTATTCTAATCTCCACCACAACCACCGACGTAACCCTCAAATAATGGGTGTTCAAATTTAAGGTATCTTTTTAAGTATTCCGCCATTTATATTTTTTTGTACTAGAGTAGCATATGTTATTTGACAGATGACAAGTAAAAACATTCCGGTTAGTTAAAATGGGTCGCTACACGAGTAAACAACGTGTTTTCAATATTAAAACTTATTTTAAATCAAAATGGCAATGCAAATACTGTGAATGGAGCTCGATATCGAGAGATGATTAGAAAATGTTTGTGAAGTCAATTGGAAGATATTGACACACCAACGGAGTCGATCTTTTGAAAGAGAAGTTTAGGACTTCTTCTTACGGGGTTTCTTGAAAAGTAAAGTTTATGCGGATAATGCACAAACTGTTCAATAGCTCAAAGACAACCTCATCGAGCAAATATCACTAACTGAATCATTGTGTGAAAAAGTTATTCAAAATTTTGGTAAAAGATTGACAGCCTGCCGAGTTAACAGAGAAGGTCACTTGGAATCAATGTACTTTAATTTCCAATAAAAATAAATAAAGATTTCACACAATTTATGTCTTTTATTTTAAATTTAAAAAGATATCCCTAATTTGAACATCATTTATATCCCTAACTGAACCTCAACTCAACATTCGATTCGATAACTCAACCCATTATTTAACGCCTAGCTCAATCCTTAAATCAACATGATCCGAGAAATTACATGCTTACATAAACTCAACTCCCGACTTAATATCAACATAAGCCAAAACTCAACTTCCAACTCAATCCTCAAGTCAACGCGACTCAAGAAGCTACATTCGTACATGAATTCAAGTCAAAACAACTCAAGCTAACCACCAACTCAATCTTTAACGCAAATAAATTCCCATCTTAAGTGCTCAGTCCTACTCAAATCAAACTCAAGTCAAATTCTCCTCAGCCGCAACTCAACCTGTAAATAGAACCTCACTCAACCGCAAACTAGATGCCCATCTCAACCCTCAAATCAGCATGTACATATATAATAAACTATTAGGTATACGCGGTGTTTTCCGGCAGATGATGTCGCGTATTGTCTTTGAAATTTCTCGAAATGAAATGTCATCGTACTACCATACCATCATGCCATCATACCGTCATAACAAAAAATCATCGTGCATTCATATCAGCATACTTACCATCGTACCATCATACTATTAAACAATCATTCCACCACACGATTGTCCCATTATACCATCATACCATCATAACATCATACCATCATATCACGATAGCTTCATACCAACATACCATCATGCCATCGTATCAACGAAACGTCACATCATCATAACATTACCATCACCATCATCACAAACTTCACCATCACCATCATTATCAACGTCACTATTACCACCATCATTGTCACCATCACCATCAACATAACCTTTAAAAGAATTATGATACACTAGCAATATCCAAAACTCTACTCAATTCGTGAAGTTTTATAAATTCCTCTGTAGTAACTTTGGACCTGATTATCATCCCTCAAGAAAGAGATAGAGGTATGAGTTATTTATTAACGGTGATCTTTCTTAAGTCTTAAACAATATTTGTGTAAAGTTTGGTTCAAATCGGTCGAGGCGTATGGATTTGTTTAAGTATCATATACATTATGCATACCAAAACTCAATTTTATATCTATAAATTGCTCCAAAATATGTAATTGTGTCTGACTTCCAACCACCGAGTTGTCTGTTTATGTGGAGAATGTATATGTGTATATTTTCATCTCACAAAGTTTTGAACAATATGGTTATTGTTCATAACTTCCTATTGTCAAGATTGCGTAGTTTCAAAAAAATTGTTTTTTTTTTCATTTCTGTTACAAATTTTTTAAATTTTTTATATTTTGGAAAAGAATAATTTTTATTTTCTCCAACTATGTTTTAACAAAATTTTCTTAGATATTAAGACATTGAAGATGACTAACAAGTCGAAACATCTGTAATATCAAATAATAAATTAACCACTGTCTATAAAAAGGCTGTGTTTTTAATCAAAAAATATATAAATTGCTTAACTGCTTAATAAACCCTAATCGAACCCCAACTCAACCCAAATTCAACCCGCAAATGAAACCCAACTCAACTGCAAACTTAACGTCCAACTCAATCCTCAAACCAGCATATATACCAATTTTGATGAAAAAAAAAAATAAAAGGGGGCCAAGAGTGGAACCCTGAGGTACTCCACACCATATGATTGTAACCAATTAAGAATCAGCCCAGAGAGACCCAACCCAGACCATATAATTGTAACCAATTAAGAATTTTCCCAGATGATACAATATACAATTTTTTCAAATATTTTGCTGAGAATGTTTTATAAATTGGTACTAAGTAAGCTCTAAACCAGTGAGAATGAAATACGCCCATTTTTAACGATAAATTAAATAATAATTATTTATTAATTTGAGTTGTATTGCAATTGAAAAATGGAGGTGTGGCCAACACACGACTTTTTTTTACGAACAGAGAATTTTGAGAAATTTTATTTTTTTTAATTTTGAAATTTATTTTAAAATTTTTAATTTTTTATTTTTAATTGTTTTTAATTTTTGGAAACATTTTGCATTACGTAGCTTTTTGTAAATCTTATACTTTTTAAGATATTTGCAAAATAAATTTTCTGGACCAAGGTAGTGGCTACTTCCGGTTAGCCGATTTGGAGTAAAATTCACTGGGACCTCCCAATTTATCAAAAAAGCTTAAATCTGAAGTTTCAGTTCGATTGGTTAAACCATCTGGGCTGTAGAGAGGACGCAGACTGACAGACAGACTGACAGACTGACAGACTGACAGACTGACAGACTGACAGACTGACAGACTGACATACTGACAGACTGACAGACTGACAGACTGACAGACTAACAGACTGACAGACTGACAGACTGACAGACTGACAGACTGACAGACTGACAGACTGACAGACTGACAGACTGACAGACTGACAGACTGACAGACTGACAGACTTACAGACTGACAGACTGACAGACTGACAGACTGACAGACTGACAGACTGACAGACTGACAGACTGACAGACTGACAGACTGACAGACTGACAGACTGACAGACTGACAGACTGACAGACTGACAGACTGACAGACTGACAGACTGACAGACTGACAGACTGATAGACTGACAGACTGACAGACTGACAGACTGACAGACTGACTGACAGACTGACAGACTGACAGACTGACAGACTGACAGACTGACAGACTGACAGACTGACAGACTGACAGACTGACAGACTGACAGACTGACAGACTGACAGACAGACACCATTTCGAAACCCACTTTTTCGGACTCAGGGGACCTCAAAACAGATAAATCTCTAAAAATCTCAAAGTCCAAAATTTTCATGATTACTATACTTTATTTTACTAGAGTAAAAGAAAGTAAAATGAAATAATTGGATAAATTATCAGCGAGCGAAGTGATGATATTACTTTTAAAACATTTTCTTAAGAAACTAAATCCAAAGATTGACTATTAACATGAATACTATATTTGATGATTCATCAAAAGACTCATCAACATAAATGGACACAAAATGATTAGTAAACCAATTACAAATGTTATTTGCTTCAGTAACTTCAATTGCGCCTAGTTTCATTCATGATGGATATAAAGGTCTAGTTGTAAGAGACTGAGTATAGCTCCAGATTAACTTGGGATTCTGTTTTAAGAATTTAATAAAATTAAATTATGCTGTGCAAGCATAGGTCATTTGACTTGCATATAGTTGTAATATATTTCCGCAAGAAGCTTAAAGCAATTTGAGCATTTGTAAGCTCATCAATTTATATTTTTATATTTGTTATTGTAATCGATGAAATAATTTTGTATATAAACCATAAATTATTAAATGAAATATAGTAAGAATATAGCTATCAAAATAACTACTTTCGATTAGCCCCGTCCAACGGTAAGCAGAAAGTAAGTTTTCAACAAAATAAAAAATTAATTTCTCTGGCTATGTGGTATTTATAGAGCGGCAGTGTAGTTTATATAAGAAAATAAAATAAAAATTATTAAATTTCCTATATCTACAATAATAAAAACACCAAACGCGCTGATATTTTTCATTTTAATATTTATTTTGGGTCATAAAACTCCTCTCAAATGTATTGTTAAGTTGAAATAAGCCTCGGTTTGAATTGAACTATTGAATAAGTCAAATAAGCCGACTTATTTGAAATAAGTCGCGAATTAGACCTCACTCAGCCTTAGTTATAAGAAAATGTATTACAGTTTATGTTTCACAATTTTCATTTACAGTTTATGTGAATAATATTATTGAAAAAAAGATCAAATCATAAACGTCAAAAGTAGTACACAATATTATGGTATGGAACAATTTTAACACAATAATACAGTGTAGTAGTATACTAATTAATCACTAATTAATCATTCCGTCAAACACTCAACCATCACAATAAACTAGACTTGTCTATAATGTGAACCCTATTTTCTCACAAAATCAATAGAACTTGTATATCCTTACAACAGATTTAAAATAAGTTCAAAACAACAATTATGTAAAATGTTGCATAAATTATTTGAATTTATATGCTAGGCAAGATGTACAATTAAAGAAAATGTATAGCCCCAAAGATTTGGCTGAAAAATGATTAGATTTGCGAGTACCATTTTCCATACGGGACTTCAAAATTTTCCTTGGAAAAAGTGACCGGAAATTGATGTAATATAATATGTAATTTGATTTGTTTTGGTTTTATCGAATAAACATGCATTGACATAATAATAATCGAATTCACATCAAAATAAATTTTTTGTTCTTATTATCGAGAATATAAAACGTTGAGGTAGTACGTATTACACCGCATCCCCAACGAAATACTTTTTACTTTTCCCTTACAGGATTATATGTATTTCTAATATATCGAACAAAAATGTTTGTTAGTTATGTTGAAAACTAGTAATAACCCATCAAAAATGACGGGCGTTTTTCGTAAGTTTTTTGTATGGATCTTGATCGCCGAACCTGTTCAGAAACTTGTGCTCTCCATTTTTTTGTCGCTCACAGTTCATCCGCAACTTACGTGTTTCTACAGTTCTAAGATTTATTCTATACAGAAAAAACAACAGAACGATACATTCTTCTTATCACTCTTCACTAAAAAAACGTTCCCTTTTATATGATGAAAAAAGATTTTCCAAATCCACTTGAACTCGAAATAGAAAAATTATCTACAAAAAGTGATTTTAAATTATTCTTTCTGCCATTTGCGCTACATTTCATGACTGGATTTGGCCACCTCAACGATGCCCCTCAAAACAGTTCGATCTACGATAAGACAAAGTGACCGGCCATGTTGAAGTACTTTTCAACGTTGTTCATTCGTCAAGTAGGCGGTCCCCCGCGAGATCCTACTGTCATTGAGGCCGATTCCTAGGCATATGTCGTATCATCATACCATCTTAATATCATACCGTCAAACCATCACACCATCATACGATTTTAAAATCATAGCATCATCATTATACAATCAAATTATACCATCTTACCATAATACCATCACACCATAATAGCATCGTACCATAATATTATAATACAATCATACCATCATACTATCAAACCATCACTACATCATATGATCATACCATCATACCAACATTCGATCTTACCATCGTAGCAGCATACCATCATGCTATAATAACGCCATTCCATCTTACTATCACACCATAAAACCAACATACCATCACATTATACCATCATAGCATCATACCATAATTCTATCATGCCACCAAACCGTCATCATAAAATTAGACAATTTTCCCATCAGATCATACCATTATACATCTATAACATAAATCCATCACACCGTGATACCATTATACCAGCCCATCAGTATAGCAACATACAATCATACCAACATACCATCAAACCATCGTACCATCGTTCCATCGTACCGTTATACCATCACACGATTAAACCATTTTAAGATTGTTTGGAAATCTAATTTTTTCTTGGATTCCCAGCCAAATTATTCTTTACTTAAATTTGAAATACATATGAAATTTCTCACTGTATTGTTTAAAGGGTCAGCATGTCTGTGTTTTTAGATTTTTAAGCCGAACATCGAACCACGAAGGGTTAATATTTGGTGCTTTGTTGTAAATTGGTAAATGAATTTCAATGCCTTGAAGTATGATCTCTTAAAATATGTCGACATTTTCATTCAAATGCTTTGCACTTAGAATTTCATCACAATTCATTGCTTCTATTGAATTTGAAGCCCAGCGGCTTACACTCAGTAATACAATAACATACAACATCCAAAGATTTATGGTGATATCTTTTGCAATAAATGGATTGAGTTACTCAGCTGTTTTAAATGCATCTACTTCACTATTGAAGACATCACCTAAAAACCAACCCAGATTATAAGTAATGGCATTAATTTTTTAGCAGCAGACAAATGAAATTCCGAGTTAAATTTCGCAATTTTTTTCATAAACGCGCTATCTGACGCTTTTTCGCCAAATTTAGAAAAAGATGTTTAGCTAAAATTGCACGTAAACCATTATTATTAAAAGAGGTATTCCAGTCACAAATTTTTGGACTGGAAGTCCTTTTGGTAGGTTTGCTTCTATTTCCAGAAATTGTTTGGAAGGAAGATTTAATTTTCAAATATTCTAGACTGGAAATCAGCATTATTCAGGATAGTTTGAAACCGTTTCCGACGTACTCATACTCTTTACGAACCATAACGTTAATTTCACTTTTTCCAACAATTTTACCTGGGACTCCCTTTTAGTTGTTTGACTGTTTCTCCTTTTCGAATAGAATTTCAATCAAAAATCCAAAAAGAATCTTAGTCAAAAATTTTTTGACTTGAATGTCTATTTAGTTTTTTGATTGAACTACCTTCTGAAAGACATTTCGGACTAAAAATATTTTGAGTGAGTTACTTTTTAATTTTTAGCCGAAACTCTTTTTTTTAGGGCACTTCAGTCAAAAAAATTGTAGCTAAAGTACCTTTGAAGAAGGTTGTTTAGTCCCAATAAACGAAGGGTAATTCTTTGAAAGTGTTTTTTCGCCGAGACACATTTTTTTTTTTGACTGACGTTCCTTTTTAAATGAAGTTTTAGTCATAACTTAAGATCAATACAGCCACTAAAATACGGTCATAGGTTATTTGCTCAACTGAAATAACTGATGATCATGACATCAAGCGTCTTCGCAGCTTATTCGTTTTGGTATCCCAGACCATGCGTTAAAATTATTTAAAATAATTTCTTGCAACTGTTTCATTCAACAGTAAAAGCCCGTCTAATTGTTTCGACCACGCTTGGCTAATTGCTATCAGGGCCGGCCTTCTCTTTGAAGATACTTAGGTACAAATAATTTTTACTACAAAACATATCAAAGACCCACGTAAATTGAAAATTGTTTCTTTCACATGCTTTCCACACTAAAGAGTCAGGTGGGTAACTAAATCTGCAAAATACTCTGTAAATCAATAGAACTTAGCATTTAATGAACATAAAAACTAAGATTGATAAATACGTCTAGCAATAGGTTTTAAGCGTACCTCTAACAATAGGTTTTGAGACCTGTAATTCTAGACGGTAAATTATTTTCTCTCTTTAAATCGGCTTATATAAGAGAAATGATTGAATTCCTAAATTCGAAGTCGTTTTGTAAATTTCCATTTAAAATTGTATTAATTTAGCGATATCAAATTGTATTCAAGTGAAATTAATTATTAACTAGTTATTCCACCCTGTACATTTTGACGCAATAATAAAATTAGTTAATGTATGTACTATGTGGGAATTCAAGTAGCGTTGTTGGATTAAAACCAATGTTAAAAATGACAACATTTTGTGAGAATAATTTGGAAAGGTATTAAAACAATTGACTGTCAAAGCCAAACAAAATTAATTAAATACCCAAATCGATTCTATCTAACGTTTCTCATTCTTTCTTTACATAAAACAAAAATTACGTCCCATTTTCTTTCGAAGCTACCTCAACATTTACCCATATGTGTAAATTACATAACATCAAATATTGAATCATACACCAAATTACCATATAGTGTCATTGTCAATAATCTTTCTTCAACACACAATTAGTATAGACAAACATCTAAACACAAAAAAAAACTATTCGTCTAAATTTCGTTTTGCATTCAAAATTATTAAAGCTCGTTGCAAAGTAAAATTCCCCTCTACTCAGGCATGTATAAGAAAAATATTCATGTGACCCTCCCCCCTACTTTCACAACATACACTAATCACATTAATAAAGTTAACCATTTGCCATCGAATCGTGTATAACTATTATACAAAACGATTTGTTGTATGCGACGCGGTATTGGGTTAAATGCAAACATTTCACTTTGGTTTGTTGAATTAATAAATGTGTTTATACGAGTATGTATGTACATATTTAAGTTGAGAGGAGAGACTTTGATTTAAAATAACATTTTTTTATTTTTTTTTTTTTATTTTTATTTCTTTCGTAAAGTGTAACTCCTGAGTTCTACTTTTTCTTAATAACAAATCAGTTAAAGAAAAGTGCTCTAAAGCGTAGCACTTAAAACAGAAAAGCTTTGTAGCACAGAGTGGTGAATTTTTTCTAAATAAATAAAAAAAAAAAGTTTTAAACTATATTTAAGTCTATTTTCTTTAACTTTTTTTGTTCTTCTTATCTTCTAAACTATAATTGTACGTATAACAACAACAAAAAAAAAATCTATAAATAGTCACCTCTCTAAAATTATGTGTTAATTTCTTTAAATGTGCAAAGGATAATTTGTGGTAAATTTTTTTTTATGTGCCAAAATTTGTGAATTTTTTTTTTAAATTTTTATAAAGAAATAAAATCTTATGCAAAATTTGGAAATATATTTTATAAAGTGAAAATTGTTGTAAAGTGTAAAGTGATTTTGTTACTGTACAAAAAAAAGGATATTTTTTGGTCTATATAACACAATTAAAAATTCGTAAATCTCAGGACCATGGGGATATCAACAAGAGGAATACTTTGGTTACTAGCGATATGTTTGATAACAATTAATTCAGGTAAATTGACAAATCGATATAACATTTCTTAATTTAATTAATAAAAAACTCCAAGTAATTATAAAAATAAAATAAAAATCCTATGCTCTAGTAACAACACGTATGTAAGAAATTTTCTATTTTTTACGTACGTACGCTAAGGTGAAATTTACTTTATTTATAAATACAGCAAGAGTAGTAAAATAATAATAAATAGTTTTATGTGAATATGATTGGTTTGTTGATTTTATTTTTTGGAAGTTTTTTGTGATTCGAAACTTTACATATTAAAAATAAAACACTTAATTAAATTATTCCGGTTGAAGTGTAACAGTTATATGGCACCAATTGCAGCATGCCAATTTATATTTGCGTTCACGTTTATTATTGTTGATGGCAAATAAAAGCGAAAGTGAAATATAATCACGGTACACCTTTCGTTGATTCTAAAACTATATTCTATGTCCAACTATAAGCTCACGCTAAAATTAGCTAATTGATATAATAAAACATTATCAAGGTTGTTCATACAAAATTCTATCGATTTATGATAAATTGGCCTAACATTCACCACGATTTATTAAACAATTGATTTTAACGAGATGTGCTAATAGAATGCTAAAATCCGAATTTGAGTTAATTAAGTGAATGGTGTGTAAAAACAAATCGTTTTTATTTTTATTTTCCTACAGTTAATTTTGAACCGAGTTATTAAACATTTTATTATGTCCGGAACAATTTATTTTGTGCGTAGTCATGTAATTTGCGATACCAATTTGTACACGCTCTGAATTTTTTGTTAACGTTTTTTTTTGTCTTTTGGGACTTTGATTATTATTTTGAATAATCAGATGTATAAATTATTATCTAACAAAAAAACTAAAAGTTTAAATATTAAGTTGAAATATTAAAAAAAACAAGTTCGATTTATGTCGGCTGACTAGTTTTTAAAAAGGCCTTACTTGTTATAAATTATTAATAAAAAAAACAATTTAAAACCCACAGTTTAATGTGAGCTTAATATATCAAGCAAATTTTAAACGATTTTAATTCTCTTAATAAAATTATAAAATGAAGTCTTTCATAAGCGACGAACCCGATTTTAGTGTTTTAAAAATTTTAAGCAAAATTTAGGCATCTTTGAAACTAGAAACCAAAAATGGATTAATAAAGCTTTATTTATTTGCAAAAATTTTAATTTCGTAAAATTAAATATTTTCGAAATCAGTTGAAACTTTATTTTTTCAAGTGGTTTTTGATACGAATTTTGAATTTTAAAAATTGAGATGGGTTTAAAAATTTTCCGTGTCAAATTTTTATGTAAAAATTCAATCTTAACGCTATTTGCTTTGTAATTCTCTAAAATTACATATTTTAATTGGTTTTTTGAATTCAATTTTAGAAATTTAATTCAAATTTTAAAATTTTAATGCAAATTAAAATTGAAAATACCTTTAAAAAGAAATTTGATGTTTTATATAAGACAAACTAATTAATTTGTCAAGGCAAGCTGGCCAGCCGTTCAATATTTTTAAAACATTCAGGATGAAGAGGAAACATTTTAGTGATTACTGCGATCTGTTGTACATCTGTTTTCGAAACCAAATTTTTAACTCGGCCTTCTTCCGTTTGGTTTCAAATCTGACTATATTAGACTTAGATAATTCTAGTAAATTTTGCTAGTTAGTTTTAACACAACAACTATGTTCCTAGTATCTTATCCTACTCTGCTCATCGATAATTTTCCACCACTTCTATAATCTCATGAGAATTTTTCATTAACCTGCTAATTCTGTGAAATTTGTAAGATTATTGGCAATTTATTTCTTCTGGTGTCCCAACATTTCTTAGATCTATTCCACTATTTTTCATTTTCAAAGTAGCTTTTGAACTTTACATTTAAGATTTTCAGTCCTTCAGACGTCGCCAAAATCAAAAGAGATTACATGTTTTGGCTGAATACATCAGCAACAGTTTCCTATAACGTCAGAATTCTTTAAAACTCTAAAAAACTATGGTTTTGGCTTAAAACCGCTAAAGCTTTACAACCCTATACATATATATCGTAATTCTAATGTATTTTGTTCAACAAAGACTTACATAAAATTGTGACAACATTTTTATAGTTTCCTGTACCTATCATTACCAAGAGGATATTTTTTCTAATTTCAATATTTCAATGTTTCATTAAACCTTAATTAGCGCAATAAGGCATAATCTTAAGTTTTGAACCCTGCTTACTTTCCCAAGTAAACATAAAACAAACATTTTTATCGGCACTGACTAGTGATCGAATTTGAATGCCTCATATCGCTTCATGTCTTGAACTATTAATTATTTTAGTTATTTCCTTGAGGCCTTGTTACTGATATGCGGTACATTCGACAATGTCTCTTAGACTTGTTTCATTTCAAATTTGTATGATTAAGGTTCCATCATGAGGACGCATTATTTTCTAGAAGTTAATCCTAAATTAGATAAAGAAAATACGATCACTTAAATAAAAACTTCACTAGCTTCATAACGCTTATGAAGTTTTATACCGTTTATTGGATTGTTAAAACTTGTATGTATTGCGTTAACATTTTCAAAAGAAAGTGCAATTCTTAAGATTTTCAACAAAAGTCCTAAACCATTAAGAAACCCTATTTCTTTATTACAATTATTGTAAATTAACCACATGAGTCCCATTAGTTTTTCAAATCGTTTATGTCTTTAAAGTAATGATTTAGGACTCTTGTCTAAATAAATGTCACTAGATTTAGTTGTTTATTAATTCTGTAGTTTTTGTGGGCCTTATTCTAATTTGGGATAAACTTCACAAGCGTAATATTTTATATATCAAAAACCACTTTTATTTTTAAATCATAGCTTAACGTGAGCTAATTTTAAACATTTTTAGTATTTTGAATAAAATTATTTAATTGAAGTCTTTCATAAGCGACGAACCTGACTTAAGTATTTTATTATATTTTAATTTAGACACCGGTTTGGTTTGCATCTCTATTGGCTAGAAACAAAATGTTTCAATAAATTATAATTTTTTAGGACTTTCAGATAATCGGTTAACAGATTAATAATTAGCTTTTTAGCAATAGAGAATTAAGAGTTGTGTATTATTATTACACTGAAATTTAAACAAGTAAAGAGATTATAATTGAATAGTGCTAATTAGTATTCACGGTTACTTGAACCATCTTAATATTTTACACAATCTACACAATCTTGTCAAAAAATTACATAAACAAAAAAAATTATGTCGCAGAAAGTTAAAGAAAATAATTTTATAATTCATGGAACCGAATAATTTGGTTAAATATGTTGCATTTTATTTATAAAGCAAACTCGCGCATTTTCACAATAAAACGGCCTCGTCCAATTATATAAAATGACAGGTTGCACCACCAAAAAATCTATGCGCCTGTCACCATGATAAATCATTAGTACGCATTTATGTTGTAAAAACCGTTTTAAATTAACATAAAACCTCTGACTAATGTAAATCAGCCGTTTAGATAAAGATACGGATTTTCTCTGTAAGTCCATCATCCATTGTTTAAACAAAATATATTATCAGTCAGTATGTCACATTTGAAATGAAAGCTAAAGTATTAGTTGTGTCCCAAATTCAACGAAACCAAATAAAGTTTCAATTTCAATCTGCGATCATTCATTTGTAATAGAATTCAACTAAACATCGTCATCATGCTTCTATTGTAATGCAAAATCAAGAAATTCTATTTCAATCAATACTTTCATATACCAACAACATAGAGAAGAAAATTGAAAAAATAAATTTCTTTTTAACTATTCAAACAGCTTACTTTTAATCTTCATGAATGAATCTTTATATTTTTTTTGTATTTCTCTTTACATTTTACATTTCATCTCTTGAAATCCGCGTTTTTTTTTTTTTTGTATACACAAATAATACATAAACATATTTATTTAGCTATGATGATGAAATTATGATGTGAGGTGAAGATTTTCAAGTTCAATGTCACATAGCAATACGTAATTATGAATATTAAATTGGTCCTACAAAAAACTGAAATGTAACCTACACACGATTTTATAATGCATACTTTAATTAAATCTTTGTTAACAGTTTTAAAAGTAAATCTTGTTTATGTGTTTGTATCTATACAGACACACACAGACACAAAAGATGATAACCTAGAAAACGAAAATTGTCTTATTTAAAAGTAAAACGGAAAATAAAATAAAAATTTCATTTTCATTTTTTTCCAATCGTGTGCGTTCGACGAGTGTAAAAATAATACGCGATATGCCGAAAAGAAAACTTGTCTAATTAATATTCAATAAATCACTTAATTTTATGTGTACATACGCTAATAAGAAAGTGAGATAATTTTCCCTTACACGCGGTGGCGCAAATGCTTTTAATCGAGCAATTAAATTTTAAAGTTAATTTCATTTCGACTGTCATCATTTTGAATTTCATTACTAATTTATCAATTTTTTTTTTTTTTTTTTTTTTTTCAGGTAAGATTCAGACACAATTAAAAAATCTGTAAGTTATGTATGTACTTAGCTTATATTATGAAATAATGTTAAACGAAATTACTCAACAAATTTTAAATATATAATTTGCATATTCACTCTACATAAGGTCACCCCATGTTCCCGTCTACTATGTATAGTTAAAAACATTCCATTCTAAACTTTAAAATTAGATTATTTTATATCTTTCACTTTTTCAAGTAAAAAAATTCAGCACATATTAAATCGTGTATGTTTACATGACATTGGTTAAACAACAATGTTTTTTGTATATAAGAACACTTCTAAGAACACTTATAATCTCCATAATATTCCAATCAAACGCCATGCCTTAAATACATCATTAATCAAATTCAATATTAAATTCTTGGAGATCTTGGACAAATAATATTCTGTGGGAAAAATAATTAAGTTATTAATATATATATATAAGTACACCACATTCGTGTGTGCGCGCTGTTTCGATTTTTAATTTTTTAACCACACCCAATTTAAGCGCAAAACTCGAGTCTGTAAACAAAAAAAAAAAAAATACAAACCGCTTTGAAAAGTAAAGGTAACAAATCTAGTTTATATTCTTAATTGAAGGCCAACTTTATGTTATAATTACAGTTTGATTGATTTTTTTTTACTAGCGTATTGTCATTTCACAACTCAAAAGCTAGAAAAGCGCAAAAAATATTTTAAAATTGTTAAAGGTCGCGATTGGTATACACCAAAATACATTTATTATATTCAATGTGACCAAAGTGTTAATTTCATTATATTTACTTAATGTTAGCTATTTAGTTTATTACCACTGTTTAAAAGGTCAAATTTCATATGGAATGAAAGCGTATCTCTGTATCGCTGTAAAAGGTTTTATTACAATTTCCTGATTGAAAATTTGGATCGTGATTTTGTCTGATTGATGGAGGGATTTTTTTTTTTGTCTACAAGACCCAAAACATAAATTTGTTCGAATTGTGAAATGTGTACATAATTTAAAATTTTCTTTGTTTTAACAACTTAATTTTTTATTATGCTGTTGCTAAAAATAGTTTCTTTGTGATTCTAATGTCTATGTAGCAGCGGATACGGTCTAATTAATTGAGGATAATTTAATAATATTTTTATGAAACTCTTTAGAGTTGGCTAATTTTGTAACCGTTCAAATTACTATGCAAATTCAAATTAGAATATAGTTCGCAATGTATATAGTCGTACAACGACTCGGTGATATCATTACATCGCGCTGAATAAATGAAATTTTTTCTTAAAAAGTGAAACTCTTAACCTCCTATAATTTTCTTCAAAACGATTTACTATCAACAACAACAAGATTTTCTAAATACAAAGAAAAAACACCAAACCACTTTCCTTATCGTATATACACATCTATATCTATCTAATACGAATAATAGTAATCATCACCATCATCAATTCGATATAATTAACGATAATTTGTAATGATTTTCAATTTTCATTTTTCATTGTAATAAATATCTTATGACGTGCTCGGGAACTCATCTCATCATCATATTTATTTACACAAAACTGTTTAAATACACACTGACTAAAATCCATTGCAACATACTTATATAGAGACGCAACCGACCAAAATGAAATTTTGAACAAGATTCCCCAGTAACCTCAATCTAGAGAGAGAGAAATAAAAATACAAATCAAAAACTGTAAAGTGTTTCGTGTGTTTCTTCTTCTTTTTCGTATTATTATGTATAAAGAAATCTTATAGACGTTTTTATATCTTATTTGGTCGTGTTGTTTTATCGAAAATTGGTACTATAAAACACATTTTTCATATCGATATAATCGGTAATTTATGAACGGATGTCTTAACCCAAGCGCGCTTCGTGAAAGTTCAAAAATGTCATCAAACTTTGGCTGCATATTAAACGAAAGGTAATAGTAGGTAATTCCATTTGCATAAAACTCATATCAACTGGTTAATCCTGATTGAAGCGTATAATTAATCAGTTTATTGAACTTTTCATGTTTAAATGCTGATTAAAATAGCAGGGAGAAATAAATGATCCATAAAAAAACTGTGCACATCGATTGTCTCCAAAAACGTGAAATACTTGTCTGGTTGGAATATTATATTATCGTTTTTTTTTTTGTGTTTGGTTTGGCAAGAAACGAGTTTTAAATTATTATTCATAATACGGATTGAATTGGATAAGCGACCGGGAGAACTACTTTTTATTTAAAATTTGCTTAAGGGGATGAGTAAGACAATAATATGTTAATTGCGGTTCTATTTAGATAATTAATATGCGTTAATCAGTAATTGGAAGTACAGATGACGTCACAGCCAAACCGAGTTATAAATTTTATTGATTATTTCAAACCTGAAGTTTATGCAAAGTTCAGTTTTACAGCAGGAATCGAGTAGTTCATATTGAAATATGGTTTGATTTGTAAGTTGTACTATAATTTCTTGAAGTCTTGCTTTCCATCTTGATAGTAGAATATACGCCATCAGAATTTAATCAGCCTTTCTCAACAATGTGGGTTTACCATTTGCGTATTACAATGAAACTTAATAAAATTGGGTGCAGTAGTCGATCTTCTGAAAGTACCATATGGTACTTAGTCGACTTATGTACTGTTTTTTTCTGGATTCACATTAACTTCAACAAAGTCCGCGAAGTTGAAAGTGAGAAAGATTCAGGTTTGGCTCGAAACCCTCTTTTTGAGAGTTTTTATATTTAAACACTTAAGTCACTTTCGTTTACAAAAAAAACAGATAGTTTCTCTGGAAAATGTCTTTATCTATGCATGTGTCTATAGATGTCTGTGTATTCTCTAACTCAAAAATCAACACCTCTACTACAGTTATACAATTTTGGATTTAGATGTTATATTATGTGGAGATGTGTAATTTCTATTTTGGTTATGACCGTATAAAGGAATCTTGAAGCTTCCATACTATCTTTTTTAAAACTGACATAAGTAATGATGTAACTTCTATTAGACCAAGCTTAAGAATCTTGAAACATTTACATTTATTCTTGTATAGGAACGTCCGGTGTTCGCATCAACAGAAAACCTCTAAATTTTTTTCTCAAACAGGCACCCGTTTGCACATACATAAATGGAGTCGCTGCTGGTCTTGCAAAGAGGTTGATGAAGTACACCAATTTACCTGTGGAACTTTCTTTATATTTAACTAGATGTCAATAATGTGTTATAATAAACATGAATAAACAATAATAGGTTGCCGAGCATGGCTGTCGCTTTACATTTTGAATTTTTTTTTTTTTTTTTTTAAATTTATTACGACTAAGTTATTACAACTCATTAAGCAATTTTTCTTTCTTAATTTAAATTCTCTCTTAGTTGGGCTATAACACAGTAGTTATTCCCAGTGGGCCCAGATCTTCCGGTTATATCAGCAACTTTCAGTCCTGAGCAACTAAATCAAGCGGGTTCGTTCTGTTTAGCCGTCTTGTCACTGCGCTGTCGACGTCGTTGACCACATGTTGAATATACGTGTTTTCATGGAGTTGTAATCGCTGGATATATTTTTTGCCATTTTTTGTGATTTCTTCGTTGACGGTTTCCATCTTTAGATCCCTATGTAGATTATCGTTTCTAAAATACCAAGGTGCATTGACAATGGATCGCAGTACTTTGTTCTGGAACGTTTGTATAATTTTAACGTTCGTTTTCTTAGTGCATCCCCACACCTGAATGCCATAGGTCCACACAGGCTTAAGAATTTGCCTGTATAAAAGCAGCTTATTGTGAATGTTAAGCTCACTATTTCTTCCAATGAGCCAATACGTTTTTCTGAACTTTATATCCAATTCTTGCCTTTTTTTCTTGACATGCTCTTTCCATTTTAACTTGGCGTCGAGCTTCATACCGAGGTATTTTGCCGTGTTCGCATGTGGTATTTCCTGCCTATTTATGTAGGTAGGTAAGTGATCAACTATTAGATAGATGAATGTTGTGTGAATTGATTTTGCTGGTTGTTTCTTCGATTGTACTTCCAACCGCCAAGATTGCTGTATCATCCGCAAAGGATGCAATATCTGTTTCTCCAGTAATAGGTATGTCTCTCGTGTAAAGTAAATACAAGACTGGTCCGAGTACGCTCCGTTGTGGTACGCCTGATTTAATTCTCTTGAGTGATGAGAACTCTTCTTCATATTTCACTCTGAAATATCTCCCTTCATTGTATGATTTTAATATCTCATAGAACTGCTTAGGAAGGTCGCGATGTAATTTATATTCCAATCCTCGATGCCAGACTCGGTCAAAGGCCTGGGCAACATCAAGGAAAACTCCAGAACATACCTTTTTGTTTTCAAGCGTCTTCTCAATCACGTTAGTGACGACTCTGTGTGTGCTCTATTATATTGGAGTGTTTCTCTCTGAAACCAAATTGATGCGATGGTAACAGGAGTCTTTCTTCAATCAGAGGTCTCATCCATTTGAGGAGTAATTTTTCGAAAAGTTTGGACAATGATGGTAATACAGATATAGGTCTGTAAGACGTTTTCTCATTAGGTGACTTATTAGGCTTAGGTATCACAATAATTTCTGCTATTTTCCACTGCTGAGGAACATATTTCATTCTAAAATCTGCGTTAATTATGTGTAGCAACTTCTTAAGACATTTTCCTGGCAAATTTTTAATAACTTTTCCTGTAATAAGATCGTATACAGGAGGCTTTTTTTTTAGGTTATGTTTGATTTCATTTTTGAGTTCCTTCATTGTAACTAGTTGTATGTCTAACTACATTAGAAAGGTATTTTCATCTGCTGTTTGTCTAGTCGAAGGTTGGAACGTCTCTTCCAGATGTTCAGCAAAAAGATCAGCTTTATCCTTGGGGCTTTTGGCTCAAGTACCATCTGTTTTTTTAATTGGCGGCACCTGCTCTTTTGGTCTCTTTAGTCCCTTTGTAGCTTTCCATAAAGAGTAATCGCTTTCTTTGTGGCCAGAAAGATTTATTAAATATTTGTTAAAGCTTACTGCTTTGGTTTCTTATATTAACTTCTGCAGCTTTTTTTGAGCTGATTGAAGATAGTTTTGCTCTCCGGTGCTCGATTTCTATGCCAGATTTGGCGAGCTTTCCTCTTTTCTCTGACAAGATTCCTTATTTCCTGTGTATACGTTTCATTCTTGTGAGGTTTATTTTTGGCAGGGGGAGTGCTTTCACATGCTGCGGCCTGAATATTGTTTATGAGCAGCTCTAACAATGCGAATTTTCCCCAATTTGTCTTCCCGCTTGTTAACCTTGGTGGCTTTTCTTTTTCAATTATTGTTTCACTGATCGTAAGTATGATTGGAGAATGATCCGAGGATAGCCCTTCATTATTTTCGATGTGGATATAGTTTTCTGAAATACCTTTGACTATGAAAAAGTCAATCACGTCTGGTATTTTGTTTGTATCCGTTGGCCAGTAAGTAGGAATACCACTTGAATGAAATTCGCAGTTTATTTGATGTCCAGCTTCTAATAGTTCTCTACCTTTAGTTGGTATTAGTCTCGAACCCCAATGCGTATGTTTGGCATTGCAGTCTCCTCCTATGACGAAATTTGAGCCTATCATTTTGAGCATTGAGAGGTAATCATCCTTTTTAAGTTGATGCCTTGATGCACAATATATCGCAGCAACCCGCAGCTTCTTGTAATTGTTTAGTTGCACGCTAAGTGATACAATTTACATTGTCTCTATTTTGAGTTCGACATCTTCGAAGTGTTTGATGTTTTCTCTGATGAATATTGTTGCTCCACCCCTAGCTCTTTCTGCTGGATATATAGAATGGTAATAATAGTAACCTAGTATTTTTGCATAAGACTTTCTAGTGAAATGGCTCTCTGCTGTTAACCATTTATCAATTTTTTCTGTATTCAAAAAGATTTCTAGCTCTGGAAGATGCTGTAGAAGTCCATTAGTATTCCAGGTTAATATTCTTAGTGTTTTGTTCATTTTTTTTTTGGAGTGAAGGATCAGAAGATAAAGCAACTGTTTTGCTAGAAATCTCCTTAATTTTTCCTCGATGTCCTACTTGTTGTTCAAGATTAACTTGTCTCTTGTTTAGAAACTCTATATTTTCTTCTATTTTAGAAAGGCGATTGACAATAGCATTCAAGGTGTTTTGCATTGTTGTCATAGCTTGTTGAATTCCAACATTTTGATCTGTAGGCCCAGGTAGTCCTTGTCTTGCTGCTTGTGAGGATGATTTTGCAAAATGAAATTTTTTTTTCTATCAGGGCATCCCTAAAATTCTTGATTTTGGTCAAAACAAGCTATTTACTACAAAAAAGTGATCAAAAGTATGTATCAAAAAGTAAGATGTAAATAGCAACATTTAATGTAGTAAACAACAGTTTCGCTTCATTAATATCACATTTCCCACACTTTTAATATTTGTTGTTTCTTTATTTCTATCAATATATTCTAGGGTCCAAAGAACTATCAACCCCTCTTCATAAACTATATACGCCATGATTCGTGTCAGATTTGCCTAAAAACCACTATGATTACCCTTAAAAAGAAAAACTTGACTTGTCCCCTGAGGCAGAGAAGCTATCGAAAATTTCATTGGAAGGCACCCTGTGGCTATCTATGAACGACTTTCGAAACATAAATTACATCTTGCTTTTAGTTTGCTTTTATAGGAGAATTTATTCCCGCCAAAGGACGCGCGAATTTTCTTCGAAAATCACAAAATTCATGAATTATAACAATCTCGTAAAACCTCTGAAACTTCGAATAATCTGAACTAATTTCGAAAGCCTTAAAACTTCCGATTGATGTAACAATCATCTAACAGCGCAACGCCTAAGTTTTAAATAAAACTTGGACAATCTCCATTATTTCTAAAATACTCAAATATCTCGAAAATAGTCTAATTCAATGTTCAACGTGACTAAAATTTAGAAAAATCTCAAAACATTCTTCAATAATCTCAAAAATATCAAATAGTCAGATCGAATAAACTGACATCAAGCATTTCAAAAACTGCTGTCTGGGTATCATTTTGATCAAACAAATAATCAAATGTTGAAGTATTATTTAAAATTTTTGATTTTATTGGCGCACACAGTTATGTCGGTTTTTTAAAGGAATTCGCATCAAACTTCGGTAAGCAAGCTAAAAAGAATAATTTTAAAGATAATTGGATTTAGATTTCAAAGGTTATTTGATACATTATAAGGTACAATCTTAAACAATTTACATTTCTCCTTAAATCATTCTTTAAACTGTTTAAGCAAGGCTTGCGTGATTTACGCTGAAATTCCAGTACTGTATCTTAATCAAGACGATCAAATGCTTATGTTAGGTGTAACAGCTTGCGCCCAATCAATTTTTGTCTCTTATTTTGGAGTGTTTTCTGGAATCGTCTGTGAAACATACCAAAGTACGAAACAAAAATTGATTGGGCGCAAGCTGTTACAGCTAACATTAGCATTTGATCGTCTTTATTAAGATCCAATATTAGAATTTCAGTGTAAATCACACAAGCCTTGCTTTAACACTTTATTGCCAACCATTTTCTAGTGATATTAAATCGTATATTCAGATTGGTACAGGTAGTATATAAAATATCAAATTAATTGTGACTATTTTAAAATTAAACAATTTCCACGAGTGAATACCCCTTGAGGTCGACCAGAACGAAAAGCTGTTTTCTCTGTCTGAAATTTTGAACTAAAAAAAATGAAATGTATCCCTAAAGTAAATACTACATATTGCTGTTATTATGTATTTAGATTAAGACCAAATACTTGAATCATCCATATCTTAGAAAGGTCAAATCCATTCAGTTTGCTAAGACTGCAGTACGTTTATGTGAATTAGCATAGAATCCACGGCAGGCACCAAAAGCCCCAATAACATTGGGGCACACCCAATTTTGATGATAATAATAATAACACGTTAAGTAGTTCAATTACAGATTACACCAATTTTTAAATACTAATTTTAATTGCTCAGAGTAGTTGCTAAAATCCCTAAATGGGACGTTGTATTGTTAATTCTATTAACATTTGAAATACTCATAATTTCTTGTACTAAATTTGACAAAGTTCAGCCACATTTTTAATATTTGCAAAGTTTATTTAGATCTAGAAGATCGTCAAACCTTAATCTAACGAAAGCTTAAATCAGAAATTAGAACTAAATTACACAAAATTATATGGGGCTACATCAATTTATAAGTTTAGAACAAACTAAAAAAAGTCTACGATTAATATTCTAAAAATTTTTTAAATGCTCACTTTAATTAAACCATAAACGAGTATGTTAGCATCAGTATCGTTGTCAAAACACATAATAAATGAGACGTTGTTGTTGTTAAAACTAATTTAAAAAATTGAAAATTTTGAAGATTTTGAGCTTCATTTTCGTTGACTAATTGTTTTTTTTTAGATTTGAAAATTTGGTCGAATTGCAGATTTTCTGCCGCTGAATTAACTGTAGCAGAGAGCTTTTTTTAAAGATTAAAATTAGTATCGGCTATTGCAAGTCAAAACTTTCCTCGAAACCCTAATTTAAAATTTCTGGTTGTGTGCAAGTGAATATACTCAGAAAACGATGACTTTTAATAAATTTGACAGATATTTAGGGATGACTGTCAAATAAAATGTTCAGAATTATTAAGAAATTGTAATTTTCAAATTGGAAACAGAATTTTAACCGTCCTGAGAGAAATAAAATTGTATTTGCTTTCTGTTCATGATTTTGACTGTTTTACTATCTTTCACTTATTTTAATGGCTTCTTTACTATTACTTCAACTTCTTTTAACAATTTTTATTACGCTCATCTTAATAATCATTAAACCGTCATTAAACATCACACTTTATTGCTCAATTTATTTGGATTTATGATCCATGCAATTTTTTGTGTACAAATCCCCACCAATATGGCGTTAACAATTGTAAGAAATCGAAATGTGAAGATAAAACCGGTTTTTAATTCCATATAAGTGATGTAATTATCGGCAAATAACATACAAACATTTTAGAAGATCATCGCTTCTTCGTGATCTATCATGTGCTCTTATCCAAAATATATTTGCATTAAAAAGTATAAACGGTTGAATATACATATATGTGTATATACAAAAGAACTGAAGATGCAAAAGAAAACGAATTTGAATTTATTATTTTATTTTTCTAAAATCTTTAATGTCAAGGTTTTGTACATCTTCGTGGTTTGTTGCATTCATGCTGATTTTAAATATTTGTATTATAAATAAGTGTTATGTTATTTTTTAAACAGATGATTTTTAACGTAACTTTCTAAAATCCAATTTGACATAATTCTATGAATTTCAAAATCGAGAATTAGAATAAATTTGTACGCAAATAAAAAAAAAATCCAGTTAAACAGGAAATAATCTAACTTCCGTATACGCATAAAATAGACGTATAGTAGAAGATGGATTATTTTGACGTAAAAAGAAAGTACTTATTACCATCAAAAATCACCTTGCCCGAGGACAAACACCATTTTTAGGTAAACCAAATTATTGAATCATTTACCAAATTTTACGTATGACTATAACTTGTGTAGGTATTAAATAACGGTTTGGTTTTACCAAACTTAAAAGCATTAAATTAAAAATAATTAAATTTATATAATGATTTAAACATAAATCAATAGTAATTTTAATATTTAGCGAATATGCAAATTTGATCGGATTGTTGACAAATGTGATTTTAAAATGTATCGTAGATTTTCATACAATTTCCGTATAAAATAGTTTTCCGACAAATCATTGTATGCAAATTGTATGTAGAAAATTCAAAAACTTCATATATTATCAGAGATGAAATGGTGTTAAGATTTGTTTTGTATTCAAATATCAAGATAACATTATAGTAATTTAATAGTGCATAACCGACAACAAACTTAATTAATATTCTAAAAAAACGAAACATTTTGAAATGTATAGTAAATGCGGCTATTAGCATGTTGAAAAATCATCTAGCGATTAATTTGATTGTATATACAAACGAAAATCACCTTGAAATAACGTAAAATTCACTTTCAAATTAGGTATGTACATAAACAAAAAAGTTCAATGATAAGTTATATTCAATCTGTAAGAGATCAGTATCTCATATCGTCTTACAACCATACATAATCGTTATTTGATATACTTGAGTCTATATAGTTAAGTGTAGAGATCAATAAACCGCAAAAGGCAAAATTCAAATATTTGATCGACTATACACAAAATCAAAGCACGTAAATAAATTTTGTAATCGAATTTAGCAAAAAATCCAATTAAAATTCAGCAAATATTACATGGAACACCAAAAATTCCAAAAAACAAAAATTGTTGTGCATAACAGGGAAATTGATGTCATCCGATTACGTTATTCCACGTTACTTTCTTAAATTTTCTTTTCCTTTGTGAAATGCCAACCTTCACTTGTGCGATCACATCATATTATATCCACAATCCCCGAATCTGAAAAGAAAACGATAAAAATTAAGAAACCATTTAATTTTATTTTTATTTCCTTCATCAACCAAAATTATTATTTGTCCATCTTAAGTTAAATAATATATGCGCTTGTAAGATACCATAAAAAATCTTTTGAATTTTAAGTTAAATGGCGAAAAAGGTGCAGTCCTCAGGTTAATAAACTTTGCACAGACACAATAAAGGGGTATACAATAAATTTTGTGTCTTTTAAGTAATAAATTTTTACCTCATTAATCAATTTACTGTGTGTAATAGGAAGTTATTCGATTTAATCGGCGCATAATGTGAGAAACACAACATTTTGATCAATTAATACGAAGTAAAGTTGTAACTAATATTTTAAGCTCTATTGTATATTATGACAAATTACCGTTTTATTTGTCCTTGATTTTATTATTTAATTCGTGAGTTCATGTGATAAATTATTTGTTTGTATTTAGGCGGAGGGCATTCCCAATGTCTATTAGAGTTAATAAATATTTTTTTAACTATATGGTTAACACTTTAAATTATATCAACCATGTTAAATTTAAAGTTTTTACATATTGGCCAATACCAAATATTTTGGAAAATTAAGAAAATTATGTAGTAATGTGACTGAACTCAAATAGCAAATTACGTTAAATAACGAAAAATCTTCTTGCGGGATACTTTTCAATTTGCTTACCACAGTTATATTGTGTGCTTGGATTTTACCACACTAGCTATATACATTATTTACAATGTATGAAAAATTAAAATTTATGCCAAAAGTGTTTGGCGAAATGCTAATTAATGTGGGTTTTACATAATTTAGTATTGTCGATATTTATTTGTACATAATTTAACAATGCCGCGATTGTTGTTCTTAAAATTTTAAAGTTCTCTATTGTAATCTGTAAACTTTGCACACCGATAAATTTTAAGGGAGAGGTCGAAAATGTTACACAATTTTTTATAAAATTAAATTTTTAGATATTTCCATTTTTAGATAGTTCGCACGAAATTTTCAGCCTCACAGTTTAGGCTCAAATATGGCTAGAATTCGTCTTTAGTTTTTGTTACAGAACGAAAATTGAATAAGACAAATATTACCAGTAGTAAGAGAAATTATAGACAACGAAATAAAGCTAAGGTGGCTTTTCCCATTAGAATTAGAACCTATCCTCTATTGACGATTGTAAGTGAAGAATGAAAAGTGAACGAAAAGAGAGTGAAAACGAGTGAATGGTGAATTTACTCATTATTTAGAGTGAAGAGTGGAATCATCATTCTTCAGTAAACAGCGAATAATGAGAATTATGATGTTTAATGAGTGATGAGGGAATAATGAGTGAAAATGCGTCACTTGTGGCCAAAATAAAAACAAACAAAAATCAGATACAAGCAAATGTGGTAAAACCAGAAATATCGTCAAATTTGACGGATTTCAAACGGATCAAAGCTGATGTTTTAGCCGTTCAAATTTTGTACATTAACTTGTTCGTCTTTCCTAGCGAAAGGAGTATTAGATTTTCTGGGTTTGAGCATAAAATATTTTGGTTATTTTAAACAACCAACCATATCCAGCTATCTTTGTGTTGTTTACTCGTAGTGTTTGGTTTACCAGATTTTTAGGCTATACCTCTTTGCGTCTTTTAAAATTAAATTCTATCTCAAAAATTAAGGTGAAGAAAATTTTCGGATGTTTATAAAACATTTCCTTCGTCTCGTATGTCTGTTCGTATGTCAAATCAGGAAATCCGTCATCAGGACTTGTAAACTTGGATTTGTTAAGTGTATGATTTTGCCTGCGCAACAAGATTTGCGGTACATTGTAAAATTACACCTCGTATAGGTTACATCTAGTCAACAGACAAATCAGACCTTCTGTTAACGTAGATCGGTTGGGTGTACCGTGAATTTTTATTACAAACTTTACCCATTTTTTAAAATACATTCCTTCTCTTTTAATGATGCTGCTAAAATAAAATAAATAACCTAAATTATTACGGTAAATTAGCAGTAAGTATTTTTCTGCTTTTCAAGATGGAAGTTTGTAGTCCGAGGGGAAGCCGTGAAATTGTGTATCCACTAAACTGCAAAGGAAAATCAAATTTTTGAAACTCAGGCCTGTACAAAGCGAAGCATTTGTTGCAAAACTATATTCTTAAACGCAATGATGCAACCCAAAGAGAGACTATTCAAGGATATTTTTAATTAAGGACATTATTCAGGGATACTTCATTTTTTTCGATATTATTGGAGAATCTTAGGGCATATTCGAAGTTAACGAGGCTGTTCAACTTTTTCAAATTATCCGAGACTGCTCTTCTGTCTATGAAGTATTCTATGTAAAAACCTGCGGCCAAAGGATTTTCCTGGAAGTATATCTAACCCAAATGAATCAAAGTTTCCTAATATTTTAGCTACCCAAATTAGTCACTCTTTCACAGTTAATTCGAGAAAAAAAAACAGAATTTTAGTTTTAATTCAAATAAATCGATAATTTCATGACATCTGGGGATTTTTGTTCCGATTCATTAAATGTGGCAGGGTTGTCAATGATTTTAGTAAAAAATTGGATTTTCCATTTACTGAAAGAACTAAAATGATTGAGGTTGAGAAACGATTTTGCAAAGGTCAAATAATTGATTCAGTCTATTGAGCATGCTAAAGTTCTATAGTCACCGTATTTTGACTGTAATGGGCCTTCTGAAATCCGAAAACCTATAATACTGAAAATATTTGTTATACAATAAAATTAATAAACAGATCAAAAATATCAATAACTATCAATCGGTTATTGCAAATTGGCAAATATTTGATTGTTATTTGACAATCGCGCAAATTCGAAATTTTCGTATAATTTAACCAAGTTTATATTTACTTATGCAAATCTGCCGCGCACAATATTCCAAAATGCCAATAATGTCACAAAACCGCACGGTGAAATATTTCTTTTATTTTTATTTTGCTTAATAAAGTTTTCAACTTTTTTTTTTTTTTTTGGTTTTTGGGTGACGCAAGCAAGACATAATAAGCGCAGGTATAAAACAAGCGACATTAATATAAAAATAAAACAGTAACTCAACGATTTTAAAACGCTTTTATTATATAGTCTTGAGTCCCACCCAAAAAATGTAAATAAAACTGAAAATAAGCAAAAAAACAAATGTTGTCAGTTGGCAATACCACAATTTATATAATATAATTAATTCTTTGGCACACACAGATCAATTATTGTAAAATATGTACATAATAGTATAAAATCAGAACGACAATTTATTGCTTAACACTACAGTTTTTCCATAACTTTTTTTTTTTTTGCATAAATTAAAGCCACATAAAAATACTTGTTTTAATTACATCAAGAAACAATTAGTTCCTGTCTGTATAATCACATGTACATTGTACCAGATACGACTGTTATCCATAACACGACGACCTTGCACTAAAAAGTGAGAGTTGATCTGTTTTTTTTTTGCCTGCGCCGCAATAAAATACACAATAAAATAAAAGCTGGCCAAAAATTATTTTTATGATTGACGTTTTAAAATTAATTAAGGTAATAAATTCCAAAATGCTTGTTTTGTAAAAATGTATGCCAATATATTATGACTAAAATTACCACCCTCCAAAGTAGTAATTATCTTCGTGTTTTGCACACAGTAATTAACGCCTCCAGTTAACCAATTGCGGATTATATCACAAAGTTGTTTAGATAAAGCAGATACATTTTTAACACGTTCATTATATCAGCTATAGTTAGAAGCGTTATTAACCATTTAACATTCTAACGTTTTTCTTATAAATTATGAACGGAACGCAAAATACTTCGTCCTTAAATTTAACCGGTATAAGCGTATGCCAGATATACTTCAATAAGTCAAAATACTTTCACAAATTGCAATGCCACCACTAGTCATAAACACATATACCGCGTGTGCCATCCAATCGTAACTTTCATTGGTTGTAATTTAACAAAATGTTAATTACCGTGCGCGCAATGTCCAATAAATTCAACTACTTATAGAAACATTAACGTTCAAGTTTTTTTTTTTTTGTTTCTCTTTCGCATACTTAAAATGAAGATGATGCACGAACTGTTTACAAGAGTGGTGATGCATCGTAGTTGTTATTTAATGAGTAGTAATTTATTTATGATTGTTAGCAGAATCAACGGGTGATACAAAAAAAAAAAGAAGTTTTATTTCACCTAAGATGCTAAGACTCTATGAATTTGTGTAACATTTTATTTCTAACATTTAAATATTCATATTTTTTTATGATGAGAATTAAGGTGAATGTTTCCATGATTATACCATAAACCGCGTATTCAAATAATTATACTTACACTATGAGAATTATGTTCAACAGAAATTTTGTAATTTTTGTGTAACGAAATATTTGTTAATTAAAAAAACATAAAACAAAAATAGGAATATGTTACACCTTAGACTAGAGTAATAGCGCACATGATGTAACAGAAATTATTACATTGTTTTGTAACAGATTCTAAAAATTTTGTGGTGTAGTATTTTTAGAACTAATTTTTGGCTAATTTATACCTAATTTGTGTGCGGTTTTATTCTTTCTCAATTAATTTAATTTGAAAATTTTTTTTCTTTTAAAAGCCACAAATATATTTGATTGCAATATAAATTTCGTGATAGTAAAGTTTAATATCGTGATAGTATCATGAAAGTAACAATTTTACGAAGACAGCGAAAACTAAATTCTTCGAAGTATTAATACAGGATTCAATGTTAACCACATTTTAACAAGTCGGACTAAAAAAAAAACGATTGACTCTGTAACAAAACAACCAAATTTTCAAGTGGGTTTAAAAAAACTAAAACGTAATAGAGTCAGAATTTCGTTTTATGGCGTTTATAACTTTAAATAAATTGACAAACTTTCAGTTTCATCACAAATTGATTTCTGACTAGGTCCACAGCGAAATTCATAGCGTAATTTTGCTTAATTTTTATTTATTTAGTTACCGACCGGTTTCGTTCCAAACATCATTTTCAAGGTATCGCTTGCATTTGGACTATAATTTAAAATTTTTTGAATTTAAACTTCAAAATTGTTGTTAGTGGTAGCTACGTTAAATAAGTTAGAAAAAAATTCATGCATATAAATAGATTTATATGCGTCAACTTTAAAAGGCTCTTGTATTTTCGCTAACGGCATCGTGTTGATTTATTTTTTTTTTTTTATTTACTTATTTAATTATACACAAATAAGGCATAGCCTTTTTACAATATCCAGGGATATATTCCTATGTGTATTCCAGCAATTACACAGAAAAATAATTAGAACAATAATTAAAATTAAATATAATATAATTAAAAATACAGAAGAAAAGATTAAGAACAAAAGATAAAACATTAGACGACGTGATAATAGAAAAAAAAACGAATTAATGGAAACGAATTATGTGCCAATCAGCCCCCCGAGGTACAGTCCCTTGAAACCAAGCAAATTAGATGCTGCCTTTATAGACGGATTCAGACTATTCCAGAGCTTCACTCCATGGATAAAGAAAGCACGTTGCCTTGGCTTAGTTTTGCATGATTTAGGCAAATTTAAATTTAATGTCCTCTGCGATTTCGAGAATTTCAGTTTATCATAAAGGAAGTTCGGAACTTTATTTTTAGTCAAACCAAACATCACAGTGGCTCTCCAGCTGCAACACCGACAGTTCCAAAAACTGGTTCAAGCTTACACCAAATATTTGTTCAGAAAGGTGCGAAATTGGATCGCCCATTCTCTTCAAAAATATGTATCTAGCACAAGAATTAAAAGCAACATTTAACTTTCGTAGGGACTTCTTGGAACATTGCGAATATATCGAAGAACAATATGAAAGTAAAGGTTCCACAAGAGTATGAATGATATGACATTTCACATCACATGAAATAAATTTCGCCGTGCACCACAATTTACCTAAGATACCATAAATTTTACCACATAGGTTATTAACATGGGTACTCCAATTTAATTTAGTGTCTATGATCAACCCCAGACTCTTGATAACGCCACAAAACTCAATTCTGTGATTGTCAATTAAAAGACTGTTTATCGGTAAATTTATGGGTTTTTTGTTAGTTATTAGTATTGTTTGTGCACTTTGGACCATTCCAAAATATGTATTACACAAAGTTTGATTTAGATTATTAATCATAGCGTCAACCGAATCAATATCCCCGAAAGAATAGATTTGCAAATCATCCGCAAAAAGGTGATAGCAAATGTTTCCCACCAAAACTGCAACTTTACCATCTTCAATATTAATAGTAATATCATCAGTAACTTTCAACAAGGCAGTTGTAGTACTGTGCTTGGCACGAAATCCAGATTGTTGTTCATCCAATAGGTTATGTTGGAGGGATAGACCGTCATCGGAAACTGAAGCGTTGCAATTCTTCACAGATTTCTCCAAGCTAGACGGCAAAGTAGGAGCTGGAGTATTCTGTGACAAATTAAATGTAAATATTTCTATTCGTCTCCCTGATTACTGCAGCGTGTACCAAGCTGAAGTCGTAGCGATTGAGGAGGTCATGACGTGGTTGAAGCATAATGTGTTATCCTCAGACGATATCACAATCTATGTGGACAGTCAAGCGGCGATCCGGTCGTTAGAATCGGTGTCTTTGGCGTCACGGGTGGCGTTGAGTTGTCACTCATCTCTAAATGAGATGGGTGAGCATTTCAACATCCAGGTAGTCTGGGTCCCAGGTCACTCGGGCGTCATGGGGAACTGCAGGGCAGATGAACTTGCTAGGCATGGTACGGCTCTCCAGCTGCAACCGGAAAGGGCAAGTCTGGGGAGGCCTATCACAGCGCTGAGACAAGCACTTGGGAAGCAGGCGCTATCCTCAGCGGGGGAAAGGTGGTCTAACACCCTAACCTGTAGAGTTGCAAGACAAGTTTGGCCAAAGCTGGACTTGGGGCGCACTAGGGCATTAATATCCTTACGCAGACGTGAATTAAGAACGGTCGTAGGAATACTCACGGGACACTGCCTTTTTGGAGAACATGCAAGAAGGCTGGGTCTGGAGGCTAATGACTTCTGCAGAAGCTGCTTGGACGAAGAGGAGGAAGAGACGTTGGTCCACTTCCTTTGCTCGTGTCCAGCATTGGCTCTCAGAAGGCACAAACACTTAGGTAAGTTCAGGATGGACTGCCTCTCGGATCTCGAAAACATTAAAGTGCGGGACGTCTTACGCTACATAAGTAGCTCGAAATGGTTCCAATAGGGGTAAAAGGGGATACATCCTGTGGTATCACAATGGACCGTCACCGGTCTAAGTGTGCGTAAGCAGCCACTCCAACCTAACCTAACCTAATAGGTTATGTTTAGCAATAAAGCCATTGATCTGAGCATGAATAATTCTTTCAAAAACCTTAGATAATGTTGATAATATACTTATAGGACGAAAATCAGTTACTGTATATGGATTCGGTATTTTTGGAATAGGCGAAATTGTCGCAATTTTCCACGCATCAGGAAATATCGATTTTGTGAGGCCAGAATTTATAATAAAAGTTAAGTGAGGTAGCAAAACCGGAAGTAGAATTTGAATGAGGTTAAGTGGAATACCATCAACTCCTACAGAACTCGATTTGATTTCATCCAGATGGAAACAAACTTCTTCAGCAGAAACATTTTTAAAGTAGAATTTACGTCAGCGGCAGAATGAACTGCATCACAAACAAAATTTATATCATTGGAGTTGAAAACCGAAACGAAGTAACTATTGAACTCATCAGAGGTAATGTCACATTTACACTCCAGAATTGGCGGATTTACATATGTGTTGAAGTTCTTCCAGAACAATTTACTCGTAGTATTATTGCTAAAACGATCATTAAAAAACTGGCATTTGGCAGCTTTGATCATATAATTTACTGATGATTTTGTCGATTTTGTTGTTCAATTCTAACATAAGTTTGGCAACGGCAGACTTATAAGAGGTTTTGTTATCGGTTGCTTTGATATGTTCGTTGAGACGCATATGAAACGGTCTAGATGTTTGGCCGATATAGCACAATTCACAATCAGCACATTTTATTTTGTATGTTTTGCCTTTAAACTCACGATGGCTTGTTTTAGAGTTGTGGAGGTCCTATTAGCTATCTGAATATTGGTCCTTTTGAATATTTTTTCAATGCCAAGGGTTCTGTAATTTCCGATCTAAAAATAGTTAGACAATTTCTCTCACATTTCCGTTTGTGCTTTTTGAAAATTTGGAATACGAAATTTTGTTGTACCCATTCATGGCTGCTGCCTCCTCAATATATACTCCATTTCTTTATTAAAACGTTCTTCCTCCAAAGGAATATTAAATAGTCTGTTGGCCATAGAATGGAATGCTGCTCTTTTGTATTTGTTATATGAGAAGGAGTCGCTAGTTATAAATCTACAACTACTGATGGGTTTTCTAAATATACCTTCTCATATAGTTAAATGTGAAATTTTTAGTTTCATATTTGAAAAGCAGTAATTCTTCAAAATAACTTCCATAGTTTTTGTCTACGCCAAGTCTTCAGTTTATTTTTTCTAGCCTCAATCTAAGATTTTCTAAATTCGAGCCTTGGTACTGAATTATGGCGAGAGTCTGTGCTAATAGATTTTATTATTCCACAACCAGATAGCGACAGCCCAACTTAATCCATTTACGTAGTGCTTGCTTCTTTATTCTCGATGTTCCATGCCGTAATCAAATTCTTCCATATTTAAGACCCAACGTGATATGAGGATTGATGAAGCTGCATCTCGTCTTTGGGTGAATAAATCGCCAACAACGGGTGTTTAACTAACCATCCCATAGCAGTAAGGGAGATTATCATTTTAAAATCTATAGGTAAGCTGCAACAAAGCCAGGCTATAGGCTTGATATTTCACATGCGCTCATATGAAGAGTGAATACATATATTGCTACTAGTAGAATATAGATGGCGCTCTACAAACATTTTAAATCTCCTAGTATATCACTTCTGAATATTGTGGTGATTTCTACACAATTTAAATAACAAACAGGATAACGGTAATTTTTACTTCACACGTACACCACGACACAAACAATGTTTATTTCAAGTTAATTTCAATTATACACAGAGTTGTGTTCACACAAGTTCTTTCTTTTATTTTTTTTTTCTTATCCTTTATTTTTTGAGGCCGTTCTCTTTGATCGCTCAAATGAAATCTCTCTTATTATAATTTATACAGTAATCTAGTACCACATTAGTGGATTTCCAATCGATCACCGCAAGTACTTATAAGCCCTTATGGTTTATGTCTTGGCTAAATCATCTACTCGCAACTGCGCTACCTATTTTTTCATGGGCAGCTACAAGCAGTTATGTCAACATTCTCCGCTAGGTTTACAACAATATAGCTAAAATTTATTTTTTAAATATTTATTTTAATATTTTATTACCATACATTTAAAAAATTAAACCAGAATCGCATTACTTTTTGGAATGAGACATATTCTTTGCACTTATAATTACTTACGGTGGTCGATCGGAATAATAATCCACGTACATTTAAATATTTTGTCTAATTCTGTATGCACTTGTTTGGTGGCTAAATTTAAACCTTGAGGTTGCACACCTCTATAAATTAATTTATAAACCAGGATTTTTGTTCGACTTAATTAATTCTACAAAATGACCGTCACTTTTACTTTACATAATTCTTAGATACTTAATATTCGTTTGTTTGTTTTGTTATAGATGTGAGATCTTTTAAAGATCTTAAAAATACAATGTTACATATATTTTGAGGCACTTGTATGTATTGAATTTAAATATCTTCATCATGCATGGGAATTTTTCATAATCTTATGCGCTTTAATGTCAATTTGCTTGTCAATATATCTTGGTAAATGATTTCACACTTCCGTAATGCCTTATATTATAAAAATATTTTGCCTTGGACCAAAATTATACTTTTAAACGAATAGCATCATAAAATTATCGAGAAGATAATATTTGCATAAAAATCATTTTGGCATTGAGACGCCTAAACCACAAGTTCTTAAAACTAATGACCATTTTGGGTTACTTTCACTTTCTGGTAATATTATGCATGTCTATAAATACATATTTCTGCATTCTCAACTTAATAATAATACACGAAACCTACGTCTAATCAATACCACAAATATTCACTTTAAGACAAACAAAACTCGATTAAAAAATAACGTTTGCAATTTTTCATATCTGCCAATAATGAAATCTTTACAACACAATAATTCAATTTTTTTTTTTTGTTATTTATAATTTAATTAAGAAGCAATTTCAATTATATAATTACACTTGTTACAATTTTTTATTTTTTTATTTTTTTGTTGCTTGTGCAATTAATTTTAATTGCATCAATTTTGGTGAGTATACGAAATAAAACGAAACACAACGGTTTCATGAGAATTAAATTAACACGGTGTAAAGTATTTTGTTGTTGTGTAACAATCTGACTTCAACATCAATTCAAAATTGAATCACAATGTTTTGCTTTAAAGACAAGTGTTGTTTATGGTTTTTTTTTTTTTTTTTTTTTATTATACAATTGACAAATAAATTATATTTAATTTGATTTAGCATACTAAACATTTATACCATTTCAAATTATTGGCATTTATTATACAAGTAGGTAGCTACCAGTTAAAGTAATAAAATATATTAATTGCTCATTAACCTCATGCAAACGTTAAATTTACTTTAAATTTTAAGAAAGGAGCTGATGTTGTAAAAGGGTTAAAAGGCTCTCGTGATTTCAGAAATGTTTTCCATAAATCATATTCTACATGCATGACGAACACAATAATTTCAATTTCATACTGTATTAATTAAAATCGCTGTGTCTGTAAAATTCACAGATGAGATGAAAAGTGAAATTACATTTTCTTGTTATGATTTGAAAAATCAATAAACGTAACCAAACTTTCAAAATCAAATCGCGCTGATAAATAATATACACGAACGCGCCATTTTTATAAACACTTTAAGAACTTCTATATATATATTTTGTTGTACTTTTTTTATACATTAATAATTCATAATTTGTATTAAAACAGCAACAATAAAAAAAAAAACTTTCTACTAATTGTCATGCCAATAAGACAATAATCACAACAATTTATATTCAACATTAACATTGTAATTTAGTTATATAGTTAAATAAAGCCCATTACAAATCCGATTAAATTTGTTTATAACACGAAAATTGAATAGTGGTCAACTTACCGATTTAAAAAATAAAAACAAAATGACGAAAATGAAAGTTCTGCGCTCAAAGATTCTGGGTTAACTGTATATTAAATGGGCATAAATCTTGTACGACTATTTAGTATAATGGTGAGCAAAATTTATTACTACATTTGTATACATTTTATTGATCTCATCGACTAAATTTAATTTGTCTTATATAGCTATCTGCAAATATTTAATTTGAGAACAACAAAATCATAATTTTCTATTTAAATATTAACTTACGCTTATTTATTTATTCGATCGAAGTTCCGTATTTTTATTGAATAAATAGCGCAATAAATATTTTTGTATGCTACCGCCGTTGCGATTACAGCATTGTTAATGTCGTGCAATTTTTTTTTTTTTTTTTTGTTTGGTTTGTTTACTTATTTTATTATTTAGTTATAGCGATAGACAGATGGTATAGACAAGACGGCAAGTTTTCTGTATATACAGTACAAACATAAAATTGTTAATTTATAATAATTATCGTTTTTGTTAAGTTATTGATTTATTGATCGATCGATTGGTAGTTATATGTTTATACGTATAAATAAAAAGAATTTTGAATAGAAAGGGATTGCTTGAAATGTTTGATACATTTCAGTTGCCATTTTTGAAATATTTCAATTTAGCTTGAAGATAACTATTAATAACGTAATTTTGTTTTTTAAAATTTGCAAAATTCGTGTAGCTACATTACAAAATATTGGGCATGGTAATTTCATCACCATCAAATTAAACATTTTGCATGATACTAGACACTAGACGACGGTACATAATACCATTGTAGTTTTACCAGTTGCATGATGTTCCGAGCTTTATTTCGGTTTGATCTTGACCACTTTGGAGTTACTCGATTTTAATATTTATAATTCGTGCTTCTGTTTTATAGCAAGCAACCAACTGATGGATTATTTTATGGATGCCAAATAATATACAAAATTTTAATACCAAGCTCTCAATATAAATATAAAATTCAACAGAGCTTTGTTTAAGCTAGACCTTCTTAGAAAATAATGCTAAATTTATAATTTATGAATTTTCACTTTATTCAAAATATTTAAATGTACATATTTATTTAAAATCAACAAACATAATACACAAATTAAACTGATCTGTGCCAAACTAATCACAATAATTTACAATCTATCGTGAGATCGCAGCAAAATTATAAAATAAAATGCAAAAAGAGAAGATTATCACTTTCAAAGCACGATTATCACTATAGAAAACTAAAGAAATAGTTTATAATACAAATATTTAAATTCCCGAGTTTCTAAATCAGAACTATCACACAGAATAATTCTACTTCTAAAATTTAGATAAGACAATCGCAAAAGTGCATGCAATACCAAAACAATCTGTGAATAACTTTCATATTATTAAATTAAGATTAATGTCAGCTTCAGAACTAGTGAAACTATAGACAACACTCCAGAGTAATTAAATGTATGACCCCTATAATTTTTTTCTAAACAAATGGAGTCACCGATATTATTTTATGCCAAAACCATAAATTAAATTAACTTCTCACGTCAAATTGTTATATGATATATGTATTAAGTATGACTCCCATCACGCTCTTTTTAAATTTCGGCATCATACAAAGTTGGTGGATGACATACAGACGAATGGAAATTGAAATAGTATGTCATTCTAGGTAGCTGGGAAATTGCATTTTAAAAACGAATTCTAATCAGCGAAATGATGTTTAAATTCTTAGTGCGAAATAATGTTTAAATTTGGTGCACCGATTTTTATTATTTTGTTCAACATTCAAGCATAATATACGAGCATAATAATCGTGTAAATATTTTCAAAATTATTAGATTAATCACTTAGAATCAAAGCCTATATCAAAATCGGGATAGTCAACCACCGAGCCTAACAATATTTCCAGATCTCTTATTAAGTTACGATTCTTGAAAAATTTAAAACTCTCAATTATTTGAAAGTTTTAAACCCTAATTTCAATTAGAAATTTCTTAAATTTATGTTTTAAAGTGGTTTTTAAAACTAAAGGAATATTTTGAACTTTTTAAAAATTTGCCAAAGTTAACAAATTTAAATTTTTTGAATTTGATCAAATTCGTGATATATTTATTCACATAAATCTCCTGAAATTATTGAAATTCTTAAAAAAAATTTAAAATTTGTAAATTTCATGAAATTCTAAAAATTGTTTAATTCCTAATTCCTCCCTTTTAGAAGTTTATATTCTTAAAAATAAGTTTAGTTCGGTTTGTTAGTTTTTAGAAAATTTGAAACTGTAAACTTCTTAAGACTTTCCCGTTTAGTAAGTATATGTTTTGTCATTTTGGCTATCAAAAAGGCCCAAAATAGGTAGTCGATTTCGTAAATAAATTTCCCTGCCCCGTCCGATTAAAATAATTTTAAATTGCAGAAAAATTTCCAGACCAAATTGACAAAACAAAATTTGCTCATTTGTAATTTGGCTTTCAATTGTTTTGTTCAATGTATCATGTCAAAATGAAAAAAACACGAATTGGTGGTGATTTCCAAAAAATCGAATTTTCTATCAAACATATGGAAATAATCAACGAATCTGAATGCGCGTTAGCACAAGAATTACAGGTCCCAAAATCTACCTTTAGAGGTGTCAAGAACCACAATCGGAGCACAATGGCAGATTTTGACAACTAACGGGTTGCTGATATATAAATAAGATGTCTGTTATATGTGCAAATATTAGGTCACTTACCTCATTACCGAGATTAGAATGGATATGTATAGAATAACCCGGTATTTAGTTAAGTCGATTCGATTTAGTCGAAATTCGCTTTACGCAAATATCGTGAAAAAATTTCTCATGAATTTATGTTGAATTCTGGTTATTCTGGTTTTTGACATTGTGTAAGCGAGTTGTGGAATTCGAATAATGAATTCCAAATTCTCTAAACATAAGTATAAGTAATTTCGAGCCCATCATATTATAGATATAATGTGAAGGGGGTACCAATCCCTAGGACTCCAAATACCTCTGTAAATGCTTGTCATATATATATGGGTGGGTTTAATACAAAAACGTTAATTTTGTTTATTGTGGTGTCTACTGCAGTCTTATTGCACAAAATACTTTTTCTTAATCAATCTAATAAGGTTTGTTGGTTCTATTTTCCCGATTGCCCTCGAAAGACAGCTAATAATACAAACAGATTAGATTAAGTTGAAACTAACGTTATTAATTTTCGCTAAAAATTGTACGGTACAGCCAGACTTTTTTCTTTCACGACATGGTAAAACATCATTAAGCAATTTATTACAATTGAATTTACTTTTTCGGTCACAAAAACTTGGAAAAACGCATCATTGAAAACCCATTATCGTCAGTTCTATTTTTCGGGTATATAAAGTGAATAAGGCAAAGATTAGTAATAATTTATAATCCAAAAATTCATTCCTATTGATTCGCTGATTAGCCTAATCATGTGTACATAATAATTTATTTATTTAACAAAGATAAAATTCGTAAAGATTATTTCGATATAACATAGGTTTTCCTTAATAGTTGCCTAAGTGAAAAAATCTTTAGTGCTTTTCAAAGTATTTTAAAAGTTTATCAGTAGCCCAAAGAGGACGAAAGATTGGACTACCTATCAGAATTCCCTTACCCAATACAACATAGCTCTTAGGCAGAGCAAAAGACCCAGCTGGAGAGACTTCTGTAAGAAAACAGACAAACTACCTATGGCGTGTCGACTTCAGAGGGCACTCTCCTTGGAGCACAGGAATCCCTTGGGATCTGTTAAGAAACCAAGCGGAGAGACAACCACAACCAGGGAGGAACCTTTGGAATGTCTAATGAGAGGTCACTTCCCAGATTGTGTAGTACTGAGGGATCAACAAGAATCCAACGAAAGTAGTGTACATCCGTATCTGGTTCCAAAGGGGTTCACGAGTTCTCGAGGCAGTTTTTTACGCCGGAAGTTCTAAAGTGCTGGAGGGAGGTTTGGGTGATTTTTATTCCAAAAGCGGAATAAAGGTCCCCAGAGGAGATTAGGTCTTATACACCTATTAGCCTCACATCATTTTTACTGAAAACCATGAAAAAAATTCTGGGACTTTGTATCAGATCCAACACTCTCCAAAGATACCCTCTGGACTCTAGCCAGCACGCCTACCAAACAGGGAAATTAACAGAAACGGCCCTATACGAGCTGACATCGGAAATCGAAGATACGCTTCGGAATCAAGAATTATTACTATGATCCTTCATTGATATCCAGGGAGCTTTTGATAATACTAGTTTCGAGGTAATTCAGGAACAATCACTACGAAGGGGTATAGACTCCTTCACCGTAAGGTGGATTATAAACGTGCTAGAAAACAGGAGGATTACAGCCTCTTTTGGAGGCAAAACCATCACCATAGCGGCCACCAGGGGTTGCCCCAAAGGAGGTGTTCTTTCTCGCTTATTGTGGCTGATCGTGATTGATCAATTACTTCCCAGACTGAGAAATTTAGACTTCTCGAACATTACCTATGCGGACGACCTAGTCTTGATGGTTAGGGGCAGATTCTCACCTCTACACCTACACATTAAAAAAGTAGGCGGTTCAAGAGGTCTGAGCCTAAGAATAATACCCAAAATTAAAACTGTAAGGCCAGGACACAATAGTATCCTACATAAATTAAACTTTAAGGAGGAATTGATCCAACTATCGGATTTGATGGTAAGGACAACAGACTGTCGGAGGAATTTTACTATTAGTTTGCTGGATAGGGCACTGGTAGAGAATATTATCTCCTCCGTCCCCCGCCATGCTTCTGTATGGTATACGGATGGGTCAAAAACAGATGGGGGTACCGATGCAGGGAAAGTCGGGCCCGACCTAGAGCTATGCATACCACTGGGTAGCACCCCCACAGTTTTTCAGGCAGAGACCTTTGCTATTGAGGTATGTGTGGTTCAATGTCTCAAAAAGAAATATAAGAAGACCGAGATCTAAAGAATTTCGGACAGCCAGGCAGCTCTGCTAGCCTTAGGAGCTTCAATGAGTGTTCAATTCGAAATTGATCTGGAACTGCTACAGTAATTTATTAGAACTGGGTAAAGCAAATAAAGTCACCCTTTTATGGTCTCTTGGCCATTCCACCATTAGAGGAAATGAGGCAGCAGACCGATGTGCAAAAATGGGAGCAAGCCGAGATTTCCTGGATCCCAGTCCTAGTGTTGTTTTTTCCAAAACCCATTTGGCAGATGGTATAAGGGACTGGGAGCAGAACTATAGGAAATTAGTTTGGGAGTCCTCCATTGGGATGAGATAGGCCAAGAAATTATTCAGTTATAATATTATAAGTCTGGGAGAGGCACCGAGGATGGACCGCCAGGGAATGGCCCTTTTAACGGCCATCTACATAAAATGGGAAGATCCCTTATGGACTAGTACAGATTCTGCGACTGCGGTAAGGAGACATCGGAACACCTACTATTCACATGCGATGCTACCATCCTAAAAAGATTAAAGTTCCTTAATGCGTATACATAGTCCAGTGGCCTAACGCCGACCCACTCTAAAAAAAAAAAAAAAAAAAAAATCAGTACTTTTTTAATTTTTTGTTGAATGTTAATTAATTCATGTAATTTCTAATATGCTACCGGTGATTAGATCATTTTAAATGTATTTTTATTAACACGTAGAAGTTACTTACGAACAATCATTCAACGAAACCGACTAATAGACAAAATTCTATTTATTTAATTTTTAATTTATATGATTTTAATATGTTCCGAAGATTGTAAGAGAACATGAATTAATTAACATTCAAAAAAAATATTCAAAAAGTAAAATTAGCTTACACAGAAATAGAGCTGTGTGAATGTCGTGAAGAAGAAAAAATTGTAAGAAAATTTATCTGTATTAGTATGATTCGCTAGTACATAACGCACAGTACATTCTGTATATATAGAATGTAAATTGTGGTATAATCAGTCCAGTCGCCCCGGCCTGATGAGAAAATTGATTTTTTCATAATCATAAGCTCATCAGTTCGAAACTGGATTGAATTCTCTTACAATCGGAACATATTAAAATCATATAAATTAAAAATTATCAGTAGCCCAAATGAATTGACCTGAATATTGCAAGCTAAACTAATTTAATAAGAAATTTCGAATGCAATACAATGACATTTCAAATTTAAATCGGCCAAGATAGATTTGGGATTGTTTCATCAATTTTAAAAGAAACATCTAATTTTTGATTGAAGTTGGAACAAATTAAATTCGTTACTCATTTAAATGCAACTTGTTATATTCCAATATGCAAACCTGTCTTATACAGCATTCATTGTCAAGTTTCAAAAACTTCAATTAAATTTTTCGAATAAAACCATCAATAATTCGCGGCTACATTTTGGTTAATCTACTTTCAAAGCATTTGAAAGCATTTTATATAAAATTAATGAACTCAAAAAATTTCAATAAAACCGTCAATCAAACTTTGATATAAACAAAAAATCATCAATCACACACTGAGTACGCGCTTATATAACATGTATATGACATTGAAGTTTTACCACCCGCGCACGGAAGAACAGTTGGTTACAGCTTGTCGCCTGTCATTGAAACAATATTTTTCCTCAATGGTAAATAAGAAACTAATTTTGTTTTTGTTTTTCTTACAAATTTGATTTTACACGACAATAAAATTATCGCATTTCGCGTGTCTTTAATGCATGTCTTTTGTTGTTTTTTACCTCTCACGCGTTTATAAATGTCGTTTGTTAGTTTATTGTTATTTAAAGCGCAAAACAGTTATCAGTAATTATAGTGTTTTTATATTCGGATAAATTATCACTTCATCGCTAGGTAATCTCCGATCTCTTCCAAATATCTTACATAACCGAGAGCAAAATCTGTATCACATAAAATAACAGAAAACTGGATCAACAAAGAGAACAAAAATAGTTTATGTTGTCAAAATAATTAATGATACATATTTTGGTTTACATAATATCGGCGTATATATTTTGTAAGACTAAAACTAGTTTGTGGTTACCATGTCTTCAGACACAGGTACACGAGTTGATTGGTTTTTTTTCCATAGCATTTTAGACTGAATGCATTTAATTGAATGTGATTGATAATCGTTTCGTTATTATTATTATTATTAGGGAATAAATAAATTATTAATGTTTATTATGATTTAATAATTTGTTTCATTCTTATACAACCATTTTCTTTTTTAGAAAGTCGAGAAATTTTTATGTGAATTTTTTTTTTTTTTTTAATTTCAATCAAACGAACTGATCTATTTCATTGTTTTTAATTAGACAGACCACCGTAGTGTTTATAGTAGTTTGCTATGTACGTAGAGGTCGATTTGAAATTTAATTAAAAATTTTAATTACAGGTTACGACACCTGTTTTTATTGTGCCAATCTGTCATTTTAATGTGTGTGCAGCTTGATAAGTGGGCAAACATGAATTTTTGAAGCATGTAGGCGATCAACTATATTTTATTAAAGTTCAGTGTCGTTAAATAGTTTATCAGGACAGATTTATGGGTAATTTTTTGGAAAACTGCTGTCAAAAATCATATATGTCGTGGGAAATATTTAATTTAATATTTATTGTTGAGACATTTAAAAAAAAAAAATCACTAAAATATAATGCATTCATTATTGATTGAGTTATGTGTTTTATTGGTGTGAATTCGGTTGGTGCCCAACCGATTGGGTACGGTGAAAGTCATCTTGTCAAAAATTCGACAATATATATCAACCTTAAACTTTAAATACGATTTATATCAACACACAAGTTTATGAAATCATAACACAACATTTTATACGATTAAGACATTTAAATGTTATAAATAATTTCAACATAATCATATAATATATTTATACATAAGTATATACTACGATCCTAATGAAAGAAAGTCACTTTTTTGTATATACACAGACACACGAATACGAACCTAAATCAAAAACTATAAACAATATTTTGATTGATTTGTGTATTGTTAATGACGTTCAAATAATTTAAAATGAAAGACACAATTACACTTATTTCCGTTTCTTGTTAACAGATAAAATACAGCACCCGTGAAGCAATAAATTTCTTTATTATTCATGATGATTTATCTTAGCTGGTATTGAATAAAAATAATTTCCATTTCATTTACGTATGGTATACGGTTCTACTCGGGTTATTAGCATATGTAAAACATTTCTTCATGATGCATACATACTCGTATGTGAATAAGAAAATGCATTTCATTTTTTTTTTGTTTTAAGTAATATTTTGACAATATAAAATTAATTTTCTTCTCTTCGAGTGAAATTATAAATTAATTATTTGTACTTTCAAATATACAAATATATTCTTGTTTTCACAATAAATGTATTCTTCAGCCTGCTCGTAAAGAAAGTGTTTTTTTGTGCAAAAATGCAAAATTTGAATTATTTGTGATTTTTTGATGGCTGACTTAAATATAATCGATTGGGATTTATGATGTATATTTAGCATTAAAGATGATTTGTTTGATGGTTTCAACTTTCACGTGTCATTTATACGGCACTCTTTTTCAACCATATCATTGTCTGCTAATTTACACGTCTTTTTATTTTCCCACTTTTATGCATCGCTAAATAAAGTTCTCTTAGAGATCTCATTACCATACTAAAATATGCACCATCTTTTGGGATTGAAACAAATAAACAAGGAAGCGGTGCGTACAGCTACTTAAGTGTCTCGATTATTTGAAGAAAAATGCTTGAAGGCTTAAAACCCGATCCGCTATAATCGCCTCTTGCTTTAACTTTCATTTGGTCGCATTTTTGTTGCAATTTGATCTGGGGCAATTCGTTTTTATCTAAATCAAATTTTCTGAAATTTTATATTCGCGTAAAGTTTGTCCTAAATTTGTCCTAAAATTACAAAAACCAAATTTGGGACCAATTTAGGACAAACTTCACGCATTTGTCGACGGGCGTGAAGTTTGTCCAAAAATTGTCCTATTTTTTTAGGTCTGAGAATATATTGATGTAATAAATAGAATATCTCGTTATTACGAATTTTTTGCAAAATGTAAACCATTTTTATATTTCGTGGCTGCTGCCTGTATACGCGACTCTTAAAAACTGAAAATTGTATTTTTTCTATCTCAAAAGCAAACAAATATTTTAATTAGTAATCGAAAACCCAGTGAATACAGGCCTTTAAACTCACCCATCTCAATATAGTTAAAAATGTTGTTTCAAGAAGTTCCTCTTTATCGACATAAGACCGATAGTGAGAGTTTCGAAAAAATTCCATGACGTTATCAAGAGTTGTGCTTAGAGTAATCCTTATGGGTGATTCGTGAGCGCTTGTTGCATAGCGTTGGATTCGTTGAAGTTTTCTTTACGGTTCGTGAGAGTTTCAAAAATTTCCCGTGACACGATTTCGAGTTATGGTCTTTAGAAGTAATCCTTATGGGCTATTCGCGAGCCCTTGTTGCATAGCGTTGGATTCGTTAAAGTTTTCTTTACGGTTCGTGAGATTTTGTTTAAATTTTTTTTTTCTGCCATAAAGATTACTTCTAAAGACCATAACTCGAAATAGCGTCATGAACAATTTTCGAAAATCACCCAAACCGTAGTAATAACTTCAATGAATCCAACGCTATGCGATAAGTGCTCATAAATCTACCATAAGGATTACTTCTAAAGACCATAACTCGAAATAGCGTCATGAAAAATTTTCGAAAATCTCACGAACCGTAGATAAAGCTTCGACGAATCCATCCATCCCCGCTATGTGACAAGTGCTCGCGAATCTTCAATAAGGATCGAAATACTGTAACTCGATAACGCGCCTCAGTTTTTTCAAGTTTCTCACAATCGGTGGAAAAATGGTAACGAATCCAAAGGTACGCGAGGCAAGAGCTTGCGAACTATAAAGACAACGTATAGACCAAAACTTATGTTTAAGGACTACTTGTCATGACCAATTCTCGATAAAGCGAAATTCTCACGAATTGCTCTTGTTACGACATTACTAACCATTGGTTGATAGTGTATTATTGTACATATTGTACAGATAACCAGATTCTATTTTCTATTTTGTAAATTTAATAAATTTTAATTTAACTGAAATCTGAGGAATTCCGTCGTTTTGTTTATATCCCATTTTGACCTTTACATTTTCATGTGATTGTGAAAACAAATCTAATGTCGAATTCGTTGCGAATAAAAAATTTGATCTGGGTCAAACAAAATGACATTTGCAGTTGAGGTAAACACCGACATTTGAGGTAAACACCTCATTTTCGTACAGTACGATGCCGTTTTCATCAAAACAAATTTTAAAATCGCATAAATTAATATTTTTCAATTTTTTACGGTAAATTCAGATTTTACGCTACAATAGCTTAAATGAGCTTTTTATATCAATACAACTACAAATGGAGATCAATTCTTGTTCATGTCCTTTGGCTAAAAATATCGTTTAGCGAGTTTTTGAAAAAATGCATCTCTTTAAAAAACTGCCCACAAATAGCGCCTGTACCATAAAATAATTATAAGAGCTTTTAACGATTATTATTAGTTAATATTACTATTTTTATGTCCAACATTCGTTTCAATAAAACTAAAAAAAAAAAATTTATTGTGGCTCTGAAATCACTTAAAGAAATCAGAAATGGGTTGAGTTTTCCACTTATACAAAATTGTCCTAATTAAATATTATATAGCTAATGTTCAGGGCTTTGCTGACCAATGTTTTTGTGCAAAGAAAAATGGTCGCATGACTCTTTGAGAAGGAGCTGTATATTGTTTGGGCTTTGTTGATTTTAAATGTCAAACTAAATTTTGTATCCCGTAATTAGCAAAAAACATTGCCCAATCAATAAACATTCCAAAACTATTAAAACCCTTCGAAATATTCCTACTATCTCAGGCAAATAATTTTTTATTTAAAGATCTGTTTAATGTTATTCGTTTAAGAAAATGTTAAACTGGGTTTGAAGGTGAGAACCATTAATTGGTAGTTAGGGGTTCTAAAAAATTTTAAAATTATTTAGTAGTTCTTTTAAGCCCCTCCGGGGAAATAAATTCTTTGATGAGGATATTCTATAACATTTGTCTATTAATCTATTTACGGATCCCGATTCAGAAGCTATAGGTTTAGATCTTTCAAAAATGATTGTAAGAATTCGTCAAAGATTTTGCTTTACTTTTAGAAACCGCCTAACCCTAAGGAATTGCATGATAGATTTTATTTTACAGTGTGGAAAACACTTACTGTCTTAATTATTCTGTCCCTAAATGAATTTTAATGCTATATATTAAAAGAAAATTCGTCGTGAAATATTTTACTTGCTCGCTTAGGTGGAATTTTTAAGTAAATAAATAAATATTTTATTTTTTACTTGAACTCGAACCTGAAACCAATAATATTTTGGCAAGGTTCGAGATAATTGTAAGGTTTTAATTAAAATCGACATCAAGCTAATTTTTATGTAAAAATATAAAACTTTACTTGTTCCAAGGTAAAACAATTAAAATCATTTTTAGAGGCTTAAAAGGTAGTTCACTACCGTACCGAGGATTGTATTGATCAAAACATAAAAAAAAAATAGCTTTCAAATGATACAAAGTTGACCCAATTTGGTTAAGATCTTTAAAATTTCGCGATCGATCTCAGATTACCAAAAAAAAAAAAATATTAAAATTGTAATTTTGGTTAAATTTAGAATTCAAAACTTATAAGAAAGAATAAAAGATGAAAATTTGTTAAGTTTGTCCCATGTTTAATTTTAAATTTGTTAAACATAAATTTAAGGATCTAGATTTATTGTCTTAAATTTTAATGTCAACTATGTAGGCAAACAGTTCCTCAGGAATGTAAACGTAGGGAAAGCGCCTCTTACGGAAGATAGTAAAATGAACCAAATTACCATCAGCATTCTTGCGGGATATAGCAAAAGTGAGCTAGATACATAAAAATCGAAATCCTATAATTGTCATTGCGCTAAGAGTTGTATTTTATTATAAAAACAGAGTTTAACTCTTTTCTGAAATATTACGATGAAATCAAGTAATTAACATTTTTCAGAAGAAGGAATATGTTGGGAACAGTTGAAGGAATATGTTGGGCTCGTGAGACTGGTAATGCAATACTCAATTTAGATATTTTTGCATCAATAGCCCTGAGAGGTCTGGGAATTGTAATTTTTCACAACAATTCACTGGGTAGAACATTCCTTTACCTAATCCTAATACTAAATAATCATTCTAGACTAGAACCTTCTTATTTCAAATCGTGAACTAATTATAAATTTCTTTTACTTACAGGTAAACATTTCTACATCTTGTATATAACACGAGTATTTTTAAAGTTGTAGGTAAGTGAAAACTAAAGAAATCAAGTAAAAACTTTAATTAAGAAATGCAGTTGACCCCAAAAATCGTTTAACGTAATATTATATAAAAATATGTATTACAGAAAACGCAGCTGACCATAACCTAAAAGTTAATTATCCAACAAATCAAAAAATTTATTCATATTCAATGATGGTCAAGATTATTAAAAACTCTGTGTATACCGATGTATGTATATGCGAGTACGTCCGCTGGGGTCAAAAGATCGTGATCGATTATATGAAGAAAATTTTTATTTTATAAATATTGAGTATCGTTACGAAATCGAAACGCAAAGTATTTTTCTATAATTGATACAACAACAAGTAACTCGCTAGCATGTACATAATGTAATAAAATTATTTTTAAAAATTATTTGCGTTTAAATGTTAGAGAGCTTATAGTGAACGTCTTATGTATCAAATATTGCGTTAATTTGACGAATTCCCAATAATCTGCGCTTCTTCGATTTTTTTTTTTGTAATTTATTTGTAATTAATTGAAATTGTATAGATTATATAACGTTTTGTTTACTTTTCACCTTTACACATCGATCGTTAAATTGAATACCAAACTTTCTTACCTTTAAAACTAAAAATCATAATTAAATCATAAAATTTGATCGATTTTAAGGTTAAAGCCGTTTCAAAATTTTGAACTTTGGATTAGTCGATGATGATGATGATGATGATGATGATGATGATGATGATGATGAGGAGGTAATAAAAAATATTTAGAATGGATTTTTCATCTTCAAGTGGAAAATGAAATGATAAAAGTCAATTTCCTATAGTTTATCAATTTTGTAATACTAAAACGATTTTTATCTATTTACGTTTTAACATTTTTTTTTTCGATTACTGTTATTTTAAATTTTCGAAATAAAAAAAAAAAAAATCGTGATTCGTATTGCACAGGGTGAGAGTGTATTTCATCACCCACATACACGAATTCGGTATAACGCGATAAATTCTAAATCATGCACATCAAACATTTATTTTTTGATTTTGTTCATGCCCAATTATGAATGTGTCATGGCAAATTTTCACTTACTCCATACCGAATAAATTACACCAAAAAATTTTAATTTGGTGTCGTGCAGTTTCATAAATATGTTATTCAAAATCAAGGTGAAAATCATATAATTTTATGGTGAAATCGTGGCTTATCAAAAGCGGTAAACTTGAACTATTGATAATGATTTTTTCGAGAGATGAGTTGGATGTTCTGTCAAAAAATAATGTAATTTACTTAGAATCGATTCGATATTATAATTTCATGCACATGCAATAAAAATCGTCGAGGTTGATATAAACTTATCAATATTACCTAATATTATGCATAAATAAAAATATTGTTAACATTTAAAAAAATTTAGTTGATAATATCATCATCATCATTAATAATAAAACGATGCGCGATACGTAGTTTATGTTGTTAACATTTTATAACCATTTAATTTAGTTGTACTATTGAATATTCTATTATGTTAAAAATTTTACATCAAAGGTCATTAAAAAATATTTTCGGTTGAAGTTAGAAAAAGATTTGATACATGCATGACATAACTTTGTTTATTCATAATTTGAATAAAGAACGGTGACGAAATTGACGTTCAACCACAATTCTCTCAAGTCATACAAATACTATATATCTTTACAAGTGATCACGGATATTTTATAACATTTTAAATTTCAAAGCACTTTCCTTTGAAACAAACCACCGCCAATCAACCTTGCATCTGTACACCAGCTCAGCACAAAACAATCTGATAATAAACAATACACCAAGCACAATCTGTTGCAACAATAAAATATTTCAGTTAAGGTATGTACATATACGTACATTGTATGCAAAACAGATTTAATAAAATAATTTCTTGTAACATGTTTTCAAAATCTTGTTTTCATCTTACATAATATACGAGATACTTAAATCAGAACATATACATAATACCCATTGAATTGCGCCTACAAAAAAACGCGCTGCATAACTAATTACCTATATATACATTGATTATGTATTTATAAGTATCTTGCACCCAAGCGAATGTCACACACAAATGTCTTTCTGTATCTGCCGATAAACCTTCCTGTATAAATAAAATAAAAGTAAAAGTGAAAGTATTTCTCTCTCATACGAATTTGTCGGCAATTCCGATTTTCATATCGAAATTAGATTAGTCAGCTCCCCAAGTGACATGAAGTAAGTAAACAGTAATTAAAAAGTATGAATACATAATACATATATTTATATAAAGTATCATATGATCAATGGAATTTAATCGCCGTAAGCTTTAAGCGCGCGCACTTATCTGTTTTCATCTTATACGAAAGGAAAGAAAATTGGAAAATGTATAAAAATAAAAATAAAATATTTCCTGAATTATAAAAATAAATTATAATTAAAAATGAAAAGTGTTATCGAAGAATTTATGTGCATACATACCTCTAATAAATATAGCGATACGCGAATTAGCACATACCTCGTTTTAGGTATAAAGTGTCTGTACATACCTATACAGATATAAAAATGTGCATAACAGAAGAAATCAAATGGAAAATAAAATAATTTCTAATTGTAACACAATATTCGGGAAATTAATTACAATTTGAGCGATTTGTAATTAATTTCCTCATTGTCGATTATAATTAAAATGGCGTATAATTGTATAATTTTCACATAATTGTTCAGTTAATAATCAGCCGCCACATCGAAATTCAAATCAATTTTACGCAAATCAAGTCAAGATTTTGTTTAACAAAATATATTTGAAATTTTAGTAAAAATTGGGTTATTAAGCCAACAGCATTTAAAAACATAAAATTGTGGTGACAAACACACACACACACACATCCAAAAGAAATGAAAAAAAGTGTTACAGGTAACTATTTTACTATCACTACCGCAGTAGTCTCGTGCTCCCATCTTACATTTCAATCAATCGTATACAATAGTGATAGTAAAATTACCGTTAAATGATGTATCTATATAACATAAACATTATAGTGTTTATGATCGACACGCACCTTGTCATGGGAAATGGAAAGTAAATATTGTTTTAGAGCAATTTAATTCAAACATATTGTTGTTAAAATCGTACAGAGTGCCTTAGTGATTTCTTATACAGTTTAATATAAATTTTAGTGAAATCAAATTAATTTATTAATAGGAAATGAGTTAATACAAAATATTAATATTCATGATCTAATATCAATTTTATTTTTCTTAATTTTCCACCTTGAACTTAACTTACCGCAGTATGTTTTTATGTCACTTGTGTGTCGTAATAAATTACTTTCGCACCTGCCGACCTTGTGAATTATGGTTAATTAATCAGAAAACCACACAGAAGTGTATAAAAGGCAAGCTGCAAATTTTATAAAATTCTATAAATTTAAGCATCATTGAACAAGGCATTAACGTAAACAAGTTTAATTTGTAAAGATAAAAGTCTAATTTCTAAGTGTTGAGAAACCCTTAAAGTTCATTAATTATCTTCAAGTAGTTCAAGTTTTCAGAAATAACAAATGATTCGACTTTTTGTTTAAGATTTGATTAAGTTGAAAAATTGTTACTGGCTAGAACTTTAATATGAATACCTTGATGAAAATAATAAACTGGGTGCACTTTTAAAACCAAACCTTAACTTTTGTCTTAATAAAAATCGTTCAGTTTTGTGATTTCAGTTCAACTGTATATTGGGCAGTTTTCGTTCAAAATTATTTAGACTTCCGCGACGAAAACATTTTCAAAGCATTATTGAATCTTATCCCAAAAATCTTTGTAACTGCTTCTATAAGTTTTCCGTTTTCAATTTTAAAATTTAAATTGACAATTATTCCTCGTCCATCATCGTTTCCGAAGAAGTAGGGTCCGATGACACTACTAACCAACAATCCGCACCAAACAGTATTTTTCCGGTGCCAATGGATGCTCCAAAATCATTTGTGAATTGTTTTCACCCCATATAGGGGAATTTGTTTTTTTAACAAGGAATTCTGTTTATTGATTCTGATGGCCAAAACTGTCACGTAACGATAAGAATTACGAGACGCTATTGAATCATCAAAACTTACTATCAAAAAAGACGTAGGGTTACCAGATGAAAGAAATACAAAATCCCGAGATTTCAAATGAAAACCCCTACATAACTCTAAATGATAGACAGATAGTGAGTTTAAATATTGACATCAATTAGTGTTTCCGTTTATTCCTTATTCGAACCAAGCCGTCATATAAAAGTGGTACCGGATTACAGCCTTATAAAAATAGGTAAAGAGCTAAATACTTTATATAGCAAATTTTTACTGAGGAATTGAATCAAAAATTATAGTTTGCTCTTAAATAAATTGAGTTTACCAATAAATATCGCGTCAAATTTAAATTTAGGTATAGAAAATTGACTGCTCATAATTAATACATCTCAATTCAATATTTAGTGGACCTTCAATATTGTCAGCAATATTGTGTACGGTGAGATTAATTTAAGAAATAAAACTGCACTTTCTTGAAGGTGTTTCATTTTTGTAATTAACGGTGCAATTACTTTTTCGAAATACTAATATCGCCAAATACGTAACGTGTTTTGTCGTTACTGTGGCTTGTGTTTCTTCTTTCGTTTCTACCTGTTATTTTTTCGTTGATTAAAATTTTGTTGTCTTGATTTTATTAGAATTGCATGCCGCCCACTTTATTGTTCAGGCAGCTAATTGAGGGATCAGTAGTCAGTTATATTCTGGTGAGATGTTATATTATGGTGAGATCAGACGGAAATTCTGCAATTGTAGTTTAATCTCTCACAACTGATGAAAAATTCAGAATTTGTAAATTTTTGGAAGATTGCTATATTGAAGAAGAAGTTACATATATTGTCATCATAACTACATCGAGAGAATCGAAACATTTCAAACTTAAGATTTCATAAAAGATTAAAATAAAGTTGGACAAATTTCAAACTTGGAGTTTGCTTGGGTATGAAGTTTTAGGTGTTCTCTTTTTTGTTTACTCAATCTACCATCTCTGGTCTGGACTTAATCTTATATTATATTTAAGGTGATCGAGAAAACAGATATATGGTCATTCAATATAAATATAGAGATACTCATCAATTGGTTTCACTAGCATTGATAGAAATCAAAAACTTTGCCTGGACTGTATAATTCTAACTTGGTGTTATTTTTATAATATTTTTTTAGAAAAGCGAAATTTCTTTCTTTGTCTGGATAATTTCATGTAAAATGGAAAACCATCGGTAGTATATTACAAACCGAATCGGACTCAAATAAGAGAGAATGGAAAATTTAAAAGATTTTATTCATTTCAATCATTCTGGCTTGAAAATTGATAATTGATCGATGGTGAATGAATGGACCTATTTTCGTGAATTAAATCCAAGATGAATTACAAAAAATGTTTGAGCTTGGTGCAAAATAAGAGAAATGTTAACTTTCTAATTTTCGGTATGTGCAAACAGGTGTGAAGTTTTTGGACACTTTTTTGGACACAAATCTATGCAAGTATACATTGTGAATCTTTTGGCCAAAATAAAAAATTAGTTTTTGGACAAATGTTTATGCGAGTGTACATACTTCTTTTAACACTGCATTTAACAAAAATAAAGTTATTCAAATAAAACAAGCCTCAAATAATTTCTAACATTCATTTCCAATATGCTTTTCAATAAATCAAAGAACTTAGCACCACTTTGATATTTTGATATGAGTTGGATGGCTCTTGCAAAAAAAATTTAGAAGAATCGTTTGGAATAAGGACGTTGTTCTCTATTATACCAAATATCATGAATCTCAGAGATTGGCTCATATAGTGACTATATAGGTTGTAAAGGGCATACATTGCGGAATTCAAATCACTTAGTGTCATTTCGATATATGAGCCGTAGGGCGAGTGATTTCAATTCCGCAATGTATGCCCTTTACAGCCTATATAGTCATTATATGAGCCAATCTCTGAGATTCGTGCTATTTGGTATAATAGAGAACAACGTCCTTGTTCCAAACGAAATTTGTCGATTTGTTAACTTCCAAAATTTTTTTGCAAAAGCCCTACGGCTCATATGAAGATTTTAAAATGGCGCTTAATTCGTTGATTTGTTGAAAAGAAAATTAGAAATAAATGTTAGAAATTATTTGGGGCCTATTTTATTTGAATAACTTAAATACACTGTTAAAGGATGTACACCCGCATAAATATATGTCCAAAAACTTAATTTTCTAAAATCTGAATTTTGTCCAAAAACTTCACAGTACACTCGCTTAAATTTTTGGCCCAAAAAAAGTGTCCAAAAACAATCGCAGTCATCTTTTATACTGATTCGGTGTAGCATCAATTTTCACATCCATAAACGACAAATGGATTGATCAACACATTGCTCTAGTACTAAGTTAGAAAAAATCAGTTTTTAGATTTTTCGGTTTTTGACCTATTTACCTGGTTTTACAAACCGGTAATTACCATCGCATGAAGCCTAAATAAGTGTGACTTTGGGCTCACTTGATAAATCGTATCAACAGATTGTTCAACAGATTTTCAGCGTGCCATGCTACCGAATGATACGATTGGGTCGTCAAGCAGTTTGTACTACAGCTCCACTTATTTTTATTCAATCGATCGCATTAGTTGAAATTATACGACCTGTTGTATGATTAATTGTATCGTGGATGGGTCGTTTAAGCATTATATAAATTAGACTTTACCAGGAGCAACGCACAAAAGTTTAAAATCCGTCTGTCGATTGACGAAATCTAATATTTTGTTCTGTTTGGCTTATTCGATGCACAATTTTATCATCACCTTCTTCACCTAATATCATCTTCTCTATACCTTATCTTCACTACCAATACACCAAGAGTTTTATAATTCTGAATTTTGTAAATTTTTGAAAGTGACAACAACACCTTCCTTTCATTTAGAGTTTTTGGATTTTTTAGAGCACTGTTCTGAACCTCTTCTCGTGGCTGCTGAATTTCTTCTCTCAAATCATTCACATGCGCCATCAGGTTAAATTTTCGATGCAATTTCTTAAATTACACAGGTCGACAAAATTTGGCCAAACCTCTTATCCAGAAACCAGAACATATAGTTTTCCGAAGGTTTTTGATGCGCTTTGAGGTTATGTTACATCGAAGGAACCATTAATGGGGTCCGAAAGAACTACTCCTCCTCTTCAAGACGTATATGGATTTGTCCGGATATCTTTGTTCATCTTTGAGAAATCATGACAGATTGTTTATTGTTAGCTAAAAAACGAATTAAGATAGTTAAGGAGTAAATTAGTCTCCGACAGATTTTAATAAAGTTGATTAACACACATAAATTTTTAGCGTATTCTCACACGTATTCTCAGCGCGTGAAATACCTTCGAAAAAGTAAATTTTGGTAAAAAAATTTGTCGGCCTGTGATATTTTTAATTTGTTGGAATTTTGTCTGTAACTTGAAGAACCACGTGTTAGATTGTTTTAAAACGGAACCGGTTTTAAAAATTATTCCAAAAAAAATATTTACCCCTGCCCAACCCTAGGTATTTATGTTAACGTTAATTTTACTCTTACGTATGGAGTTAGATGGCTAACGGGAGGGTAAAATTATTTTCATGATATTAGTAAACTGTATAGACCTGTTAATGTTGGATCCTAACTGTGAAACAAAATAATTTGAAGGGTTTTCCAACTCTTAGGTTTCTTCAAGAACTTCAACTGGAATTGGAGTATTTAACAACAAAAAAATTTTAGTGCGATGTATTTTTAAACTACAACAACTAAATTAACTGTAAAATAGGTGTAGGGTTAAAATGAACTTTGAAAAGGCGGATAAGAATTACGTGTAGAAAATAAATTATCAGCTATCTAGAATAAAGTTGTATTAGAGCCAAACTAGGTTTAAAGTAGAATTGTATTCCTTTGGGATTCTAAATGTTCTGTTAATGCAGTTGCTGGTTAGACAATAAGTTAATAGGATTAATAATAAAATATGTTTTGACACAATACACAGTTTTAAGAATTATTACCTTAACACAAAAGTAGTAAAAATTCAAATTTGTCAGGTACATTTATTAGTCTGCATAACGCGAATTATAAACTCACCGCATGTATTTCACACCAAAAACGTAACTAAAACCTCAAATAATAAAATTGCAATCAACATTGTTTCCAAATTAAAATTATTGATTTATTTATGCATTACACACATTCAACAATTGAAAAAAAAAAAATAATTTCCATTAAATAATAAACAAATTCTTTAAATTAAATTTCACATAAATAATTTAAATAATTTAATTTAAATTAAGATTTTTTTTTTGTTTTGTTTTGTTATTCATAAAATCTTTTGTAATCTGCCTCAGATTTACGTATTTTAAACATTAAATATTGATTTTATTTTTTTGTAGTCTTATTTATTATTTTCCTCTTGAATTTTTAAAGGTCGCCATTTTATGTAACCATAAAAATTAAATGTTGAACACACCATAAAGTATACGTATATAGCTGGCAGCTAAGTAGTAGTCATAAACTTTGGTATGATCTTTATACTTATTTGATGAATATTATTTTGAGGTGCTAATGCTTCTTAATATTATTAGTTAGTTGTCTTATCACCTTTTACATAACCATACAGTTTTTGTATTACGTGTACTTGCAATTTATTTCCCATTTATTCAGCGCAGCAACATAAAGTTGATTGAATATTTTATGTAATACATTTGATTATCTATCGAAATGTAAGCGGGATTATGACTAAGTGTAAATTAAAAATTATTATTAATAATTTCCTAATGGGCTTAACAAAATTTTGTATTTGTTAATATTTTTAGAATAAAATATTAAATCCAATGCCGTTCAGTTTTTATTACATTTCTCACGATTAAATTAAATTTACATAACTCTTTTGCTGACTAAACTACAACAACAAAATTTGATTTACTTTTCTTTTCTAATACTTCTAAAACCAAAATGTTGATGTAATAAAATTCATTTGTGTACACCGATTCTTATGTACAGCACTACATTTAGGCCTCGATTTTCGACCAAAGTCATGTCAATGCGCACTTTCTCTGATATACACAGTCGTGACATAAGCAAACCAATGTCCCTTATTAAAAATACAAAATCGTTATTTAGATCAACATGAATACTTATATTATATAGAATATGCAAATTAGAAAACTATATGTTGATTGAATAACTACATAACTTCTTACAAAATATTCCATGTATGGGGTGTTGTTGGAAGGAAATTGTTAATTTAAGAAAAGACATTTTTTGTGAAATTTTTATCACATTTGGTGAAACACGAATTCTTTATAGTGAGTTATGATCTAATATTTTGTGTACATATTATGTATGGGAATGCGACGACAGTTAATTAATTGGATTTGGCAAACGATATACGTATATGAATTTGCACGACCTTAACTTGATAATCATTAGTAGGTCGCACATACTTTCTCTCGCATCAAAGACAGAGAAATCATCTCTAAATAATATGGCAGTATAGTTGTTTCTTAAAAAAGAAGTATTCCAACAATAAAACCAAATAAATAATTCGCTAATCGCTTAAAATTTAATTAACGCCAATAAAACACCAATCCAATACGTACAGTACAGTACATGAAATAAAAACAAACAAAATCCAATTAAAAATCCAACCTCACCTCATTTGTCTCTCGTGAAACGTGATTAATATGAAAATAACGAAACAAACCGCACCAATCTTTAAGAAGAAGTCGAAATAACATCTTCAACTCAAACAACAAATCAAACATATGATCGTTATTGTTGATTAAGTTAAATGTATTTTGGTATTTGTTTAAGGTCAAACTATCGTAATTCAATGAAGTTAAGCGCACATGTAACTTTTGCTTTTCTAGCAGAGTATATAGCAAAGTATAGAAATGATTTAAGATGAACAGTTTTTTAATTTATTTAATAAGACGAATAATTAATTTGTACATTTATTAATTAATGAGGGGTAAATAATTTATAATTTTTCTTGATTTACAATTAAGTGAAAACTATTGTTTTAATTTTTTTTTGAAAGTTTGTACGTTTTTTTAATTGAAAAGTAAAATTTGATTTAATTAATTACAAAAATATTCGATTGAAGTGTAGTAGTAAAATAGAGTCGGAGGTTAATAGGTTCCAATTAATGCAACGAAGCAGAAAGTATACAAACAATTACATAAAACAGAAAATGTCAAAAAATATCACAGATTACGTTTAATCCGAAAACTTTCTTAAATAAAACTATCTAAACACTATAATCTGTAAAACATACCTTTAACCGTTATGCAATAAACTACTTGAGCTAAATTTGTTAATTTTTAATTGTTTTAAACTTGATCGACATCTGTATTCGAGATTGTATCGTGTCTGTACTGCATGCACTCGGCGGTATACCGTACAAAATGAAAGTAAACAATTTCTCACTACCCCGTGTATGTGCCCCATAAATTTACAATATCGTGAAAATAAGATTAAAATTGTAAGATTTTGTCATCGAATTGCTTAATATGCGCAATCCAATCTAAATCTTTAACTCACTTGTTAAGTATAAAAATGGAATTTATTAATTTAAAATTTTGTTATCTCGCATCAATCAAAAATTCAATAAATTTAATTTGTGGTTTTGTTTCATTGGGAAGTGTTTATTCGATTAAAGCGTTTCAAATCAATCTTAATGTGATAATAATCGTAATTACAGACTTTCGATTTTATTTTATCGCCTAGAAATACAATGAAATAACGCTTACAATTCCAGTTAGATACGATACGTATGTATTTCGGAATTTATTGTTAATATTATAAACAAAAATATTCAAGGTTGTGATGCTCTTAAATTTTTTTCTTAAATTTATAATTATTAAATGTCAATGATTTCGATTTTTCGATATCTTATACAAAAAAAAAACATCACGCAATTGACTTACAAAATATATGTGCTCGTGCGATCTTTTATTGATATACATTTCCTTAAAAACAATTAATTGTCTTGAGATCATCATCACGCTGGTCTTAAGATTTTTTTTTTGTTGTAATTAAATTAAAATCAATTACGTGCAGAATAATTTCTAAGATTGTGATCAATGTGTTTCAAGGTCGTCGCGCGATTTTTACTTTTCGTCATGTGGTGATTTTTAAAGTTTAAGCGATATTAAATTTCACTTTTACAGTAGCCAACTCAATGACAAACTGTCTTTAAGCATGCGATTAGGTCATGAATTTTTTATATCGTCGTTATTTTGATTGAATTACGAGCCGTAATCTTGTGCTGCTGATAAAATATATTTTCAGTTTTTTATAGTTCCAATCAAGAATTGGGGGTAGCATTGTATATCTGCAGCTTAATTTTATTTTCAAATGTATTTGTATTGACTTTGAATCAAGTTTGTTTCTTCATTCTTTAGAAATAAGTTGGAAAATGTTTGGAGTTTTAGAAGAATTTAGTACCTACCTAGAAATTCTAATAGCTTATCACATTTCAATATGAACAATTTTCAAATTTCAAATAGATAATTATAAAATTCAAACTGTAGAAAAATTTTGATAATCAACGCGAATTATGCGTGAGGATTATTTCAAAAACACAAAAATTTTATATTCGATTTGCCTGCGAGAATATTATATTACAAGACGTATTGTAGATCTATCGACTAAAGAAATCATTTTTCCAATTTTCAAAATGTTAGATTAAATATCCGCCTTCCCATAAAAGTTTTTGAAATTTTTCACTACGACAGATACAAGGTGAATTCAAAAATCATATGTGGAATACTTGCTGGACGTGGCCCTCGAAAGTATAATTTCAATATATTGAATTACCCAAATTACTCAGTATGGAACCAATTTCACGTAACTTTCTTTTCAAAGATAACGAAACGATTTCGAATATTTCAAATAAATGAAATTCAGTCTGAACTGGCAGTACTCAATTAATTTATTTCAAGTTAATATTTCCGAAAAATGTAAAAGAATTTAATCAAGTTTCATATATCAATTCGAAACTGGATTAAATTCTCTTACATTTCATGGAAATATTAACTGCAAATAAATTAATTTAGTACATGAAACCTGTCTATCTATGAGATGTTGATTGTTCCTGTCAAATTGATCGCACATTTCTTCAACGATCGCAGGAACTGAATCACCCGGATGAATGCTTTCTACTAATTCTAAATTCGATCTTCTCTAACTACCTGATACGGTGAAATGTGTGGCATATGATTCGGTGACCTAACTGACAAGAGATCTTGATCCTGCGAGGTTTCCGAAGTCCCTGCGAAGTCTACAATGATCAGAATCTCAGTGGTTTTTCCCTTCTGCCTTACCTATATCTCTACTAGTACTATTAAGTTCTTTGATCTATTTCTTTAACACAAAGATGGAGTTTTTTTTATTTTAATTTGTTAACTTATGTTCCAGATTGCCTCGCATTGTTTCATCAACAGACGATTCCGATTTTAGATGTTTATTACAATTGCATTGCTTCTTCTCATAACTTGCCCCGAAAGAAAAGGACTGTCCACAAAATACTAAGTATTACACCACTTCTGGCCCCAAATATCCTCACTACCTCGATACTTCGCTTGAAATCCGACCGGTACCCCTCCAAACTGAATGATAAATCAAATCTCATTAAAAATAATTTAACACAAATTATTGGTTTTAAGCTTTCTATAGCTAGTTATCACAAATCTCATATTGTTGGATTAAAGCTAATGATAATTCTCTAGTCCGATGCCATATATACGGACGTGTCAAACCCGATCCACTTATGCATCCCCTCAGACACGCTTCCTGGCGTGCACCCCTTACACTTGTGGAACCACATCTAATTCTCCTGCTCAATTACATCCCCACACTGACCAGCATCATTCGTACTTTAGATCCCGCACTGCAACAAATTACACATTGTACCACAGAATTTACCTAAAACTATGTAACACCAAATTTTCACAGCGTCATAGTCATGCGTACATAAAAGCTGGCCTTAACTGATCACGCATAGCTATTCTCTCTGAGTCACTCAATAGAAAGTAATCAAAGGTGTAATTAGTAAAACCTGAGATAGACTGAGAATAAATTTTTCGTTAAGTTCCAAACTCGTCATTCAGATCGAAATTGAAATTGCAAAACTCTTGATAATTTCACTCTTCGTACCCTTCTTTGTTTACAGCTCATAACCCCACTTACCCCAACTGCTAACGCGTCTCAAATACATTTTTCGAACTTTCATTTTGTAAAAAGACATCAAAGCAAGCCTTGATGACGTCTCGACATTTTTCAAACTCGTTACCATCACTATATAGAAGTTTCACTTCACTATATCTTCAAATTGAAGATACACTTCTCCAAAATTGGTTCAAATTAATTCAAATTTTATTCCAAAAATTGCGGCCATAAAATTAGGTATCAAAAATTGGAAAGTTGGTAAAGTATTCGAAATTTCAAAAGTATCAAAATTTCTTGTTTAATTTTCAAATAAATCATTTCCAATCATCTCATCAGGCTATAGCGATGGTTCTGCTAACTTATTATCCTGATTTTTTCCTATACATAGGAAATATTGGTGAAATATTCATCTTCAATCTGGAAAATATCAGAATAACTTAATGTTTGAATTGGAAATATAGTTTTCAGTCACAGATAATTTTTCTGGTACATTTGGAATTTTAAATAATCACGAGTAATCTTGAAATCTCGAATTATCTCGAAATCTCAAATCTTGTCTACAAATTACGGATAATATCAAGCAACTCAAAATCTCTCTGAAATCTCGAATAATCTCAAACATAAAATCTCGAATATTAATCTACAAGCCAAACCTGTGTAAGACATCGCTGTGTGTAAAGCGCAAAAACCTTATAAATTCAGTATGGTATGTAGTACCCCTTGTAATTTTTTCAATAAAATGAAAAATCAAACTTTTCCAATATCAAAATCAACAAGTTTGGACCTGAATAACCTTGATCAATTTTGCATGAGGAGTTCAAATCGAGCAAATAGAGCAAAAGTTACAGTGTACTAAAAATTGATATTCACAAAGTGTAAGAACTATTCCACTGTAAATAAATACATTTAAGTTCGAATGTCAAAAACCACATCATAACAAATCATTCTGGCTTAAAAGCCTAATGAAAGAGAAGGTAAGTAATCTATTTTTCACGAAAAATTGTTACTCTGCTGAGTTATGGGCCAATAAAATCAAGATATGTAGCTTTACGTTATAGAACAAATTTGCCACTTTAAACTTACAGAATATAATTTACGTTTATATGTAGACACGGCTCGTCTGAACGCGGCTCAACCCAAAAGTGCTTGCACTTCTGTTTTTTTCTGAAAAATTGAAGTTCCTGTTTTTTGGTCTGAAAAAGTGAAATATCTTATGTTTTATGAAAAGTCTCAGGAAGAGAATGCAGTAGGCAGGTTACAAGAAAAGCAGAAAATTTTTCTTCCTCGATCGTTCATTTCAGTTTTTCATAGTGTCGACAATTTTTAATCCTCCACAAGTTGCCCGCGCACTTTCACACGAAGAGAACCGGAGTAAAATTTGTTTGTTGTAAAAAGAATAATGTCATGTTCAAGATAGAAGCCTCGCTGCAATCGAATCTAGAAAAATTAGTGAAACATCGTGTGGACAATATCTTGTATGAAGAAAGACTGCCGAATATTTTTTGTGCTGGATGCAAACGGAACGTCTACCGACAACTTCCCAGTGCCGATCCAGGAATCGTTCCCTCCAAGACTGTCGAGCTACATGATTATTCTAAGTTTTTGAGTGTAAGTTTAACTACGAGATCTAGGACTCAAAATCCCTGTCAGTGCTATTTGTGCCAGATTTCTCGAAGTAATGTGATATCCATTCAACTTCTTAACAAAAAAAAATTGGCTGACGGGAAATGCATCAAACGTTGTTCCAAATGTTTTATCGATCCCAAACGTGGAACACCTCATAAACGCACCAAAACTGCCCAAGTTGATAACGTATGCAATTATATAAATACAATGGGGGAGAAAGTAATGGAACAAGTGGCGTCAACATTAATCAGTAAAATTGCAATTCAACAACATGACATTGATGACAAAGTAAACAAAAAAGATTCGACGGTCTCCCTTACTCAGGGGCACGTGGAGGAAACTCCATGAAATTATTCATAAATCCCCACGAGAAAAATGAAGAGGAACCAGCTTCGAATATATCCACAGCCGATTTCTTGAAAATCAAAACAAAATTTAATCTTAGTACAAAGACTACTCTTGATATAGCGACAGCTTTGAGAGTTGCTACCAAAAAGCGGGCGATAATTGAGCCAGGATTGAAAAAAAGCCTGGAACAGAAGAATGGCGAGGTAAAAAGTTTCTTTTGAGAAACCGCGGGATATTAGAAATCAGCACTTAAAATTTGGAATTGACGGTGGCGGTGGTTTTTTGAAGGTGTGCCTGTCTGTTCAAGATGATTCAACTGAAATTTGTCAACAGGAGAAAAAACGTCAAAAGTATGATGATGGCGTGTTTGCTAAAGCTTTTGCTTAGGCGTTAAGAAAATCTTTATTCTTGCTATTGTGAAATCGGCTCAAGAGAATTATGAAAACGTGTCAGCAATATGGAAAATATTGAAAATTGAGGATTTTTCTGGTACTATAGCGACTGATCTTAAATTAGCCAATATTCTGACAGGGATTATGTCTCATTCATCGACATACCCTTGTACATGGTGGCTTTGTGAAAGCACAAATTTGGAGCACGTCGGACCTCGACGAACTGTGGGAAACTCAACCTCATATTTTGAAGCTTGGAGAAACGCTGGTGGATCGATAATGAAAAATGCGAAAAATTTCAAAAGCTGTATCAATCCTCCAGTTTTTTTAGCGGATGACGATAAAAAGATTCTTGACATTGTTCCTCCTCCAGAACTGCATCTAATGCTTGGTGTGGTTAATAAAATAGTCAGCCATATGCAAGATGAATTTGTTACTGAAACAACAGAATGGATCAACCTATGCAATGTTCAACGGGAATTTACTCAAGGAGGTACCAAATTCAATGGCAATTCATGTAGAATATTATTGAAAAAAGTGGATAGTCTCCGATCGTTTTGCTCCATTGGTTGTTTGAAATATGTGGAAACACTGAAGGATTTTGATCGTGAACTTTACAATTGTTTTGGAATCGAATATAATGATTGTTACAAAGAATCTATCGCTCAATTCAAGACTAGCTATTTGGCCCTAGGGCTATCAGTCACACCAAAAGTATATGCAGTATTTTATCATATAGAAGATTTTTGTGAAGGCCATAGAAGAGGGTTGGGGTTTTACAGTGAAGAGGCCATGGAGACAGTGCATTCTGATTTCAAGACAATGTGGAACAAATATCAAGTTTCTGAAAACCACCCAGATTATAATGCTAAATTAATGAGAGCTGTATTTGAATATAATAGTTACCACATATAATTAATTGAATCAAACTTGAATTAATGTTACTGAAATAAAGGTTTTTGTTCTTCTCGACTTTCATGAATTTTGATTTGTTTGAAATAATTCATTATATCCCCACGTATGTGTTTAGAAGATATCTGTCGACAAAGAGAGAAATAATTCGCAAATTAGCAACATTTTGACCTGCACTTTTCTGTATTCTCTTCCTGAGACTTTCCTCTTTCGATCTTTGCATGCTGGAGTCCTCCGGAAGGGCATACAAAATAAGATATTTCACTTTTTCAGACCAAAAAACCGTTTTTTTGGTTCCAATTTTCGAATTTTGGCGCGCAAATGTAAACTGGTCGATGGATGATTTCTTATTTGTTAGATCTTAGGGAACATGATGCCATAAAAAAACAGAAGTGCAAGCACTTTTGGGTTGGGCCGCGTTCAGACGAGCCGTGATAGTTACATTTTGTGAATACCACTTTAGAACTGGGAAATTTTACGGTTATAGAACAAATTTACATTTTGTGAATAGGTGCTTTAATCCTCCATTTATGTTTCCTTCTATTCTGTTATTTCTAAAAAACCAGATATTGTGAAAAATAAACAAATTTGTGGATAAATCAGAAAACATCTGGCTTAAAAGGTTTAAAAAAATCAAATGTTTTCTTTGACTTTTTTTTAATTGTAAATTTGTCAAGGGAATATGCTTAATGTTGGTGATAGGTCCAAATAACAAATCATGCAGTCACAAAACAAATTTAAAATATGTATAGTAGAAAACGAGTGTAGAAGATTTGCATTGAATCGGATGAAATATTAGCTTCGTTAAGATATTAAGAATTTGACAAAGTTTAAATATAAAGAAAATCAATCGGCGGGTAAATGTTCGGTGTGAGTTGATACCTGACTAATAATGCCTTGGTTTTGTACATAAATAGGCAATATCAAAGATATCTATGTAGAATAGTTGCTAACTTTCGGCTGGCAATTCGTTTACGATATGTAAAAACCAAAACAGATAACACGTGACCATTCAGCCAATCAAAACACGAATAAAATTTTAGATTTTTTTTTTTCTTTAGAGCAACATGATTTCATATATATAGAGAGACTATATTAGTGTATCTCTCATTTAATTCTCTGTAGGAAGTTTTTTTAGAAAATTTTTTTGAATGATTCAAATTCTAGAAATCCTAAATATTACTTTGTTAGCAGGTTTAGTTGTAAGCACAATGTTTTTTTTAATTTTTGTAGATGTGTTGTTTGATCATATCTAAATGACCCTCTCTTTCTATTTATACCCGCGTATAGTGTCGTGTCCAAAAAAAATGAATAATTTGATGCTTCCGCAAAATGAAACTGACCATGATAAATCATCAAAAATATGACACATTTTGTGCTCTAAATATGTTCGCCAGCATATTTATTTAATATTTATAAACAAAGCTGTCAAATAAAATTCGTACATTCAAATCACACATCACTCTCACCTTCTATTTTCTTTGTGTATACTATACTCGAACAAGTGTGTAACCGTTTATATTTGCAATCATGAACGTACTATTAAATATTCTAGTCCACACGTTAAACTATATTCGATGCAATCTGAATACATAATTCTGTGTTTTATATACAAATTTTAATTATGATTACATTATGAGAAATTTTAATTTTTATTTAATTTATACACGGTCATCATCCATATTCTAATGCCAAGATTTCTTATAAATACAAAAAAAGAAAACTCATAAATCTTGTGTGAACTATTTTTTGAAAGTACAAATCGATATCGATCCAAGTGAATGGCGTTTACTGACTAATTTGCAATTGCGCGCATTCCATAATTTTATATATTATGATGAGCTGAACTGATCGCATTTAAACCGCAGCAAATCAACGTCAAATCGATTTAATATTACAACAACAGTTCGATGCGATTATCTAATCGCATTTAATGTATATAAGTAGTTTAATAAAAAATTAAAACAAAAAAGAAATGCTCGAGACTGCATAATATGGTGGAGATATCAAGTTTTGTTAAAAGCTGTGATAATTATTAATCGCGATAACTTGTTTTGCAGATTTAGAGCAATTTTTTTTAACTCGATAGATTTGGAAACTGGTTGGTAAATTGAATTATTTTATCGAAATGATGTCGACAATGTGCTTTAGAAAATGTATTTATTGCAAAATCATATATTGGCGCTAATGTCTCATAGTAGGTGTTGAAAAGAAAGTTCAATTCCCATCACCAACATAATAAAAAAAAAAACTTTTATTTTCCGCGCGCAAATTTTATCCCGGTACTTTCATAAACACTTTCATCACAAGAACAAAACAATTAATCAAACACAATTATATATGTATATTCGTACAATATGTAACAAAAAAAAAAAAAAAATCTAAATCTAATCAAAGTGGTATAACAGTAAATTAGAATGTTAGAAAGAAATTTGTCTAGCAAAATATTTAAACAAAAAATCAGGGAAACATTTTTGCTTGACGGTAATTTAATTTAGACACTCATATGTTTGTACATTAATCATTTCCAATGAAATTTTCCACCTACGTTTCTATACGACTGTCTATTTATAAGCTGATTCAAAGAAAGAACTTTCATTTTATTTAGATGTAAGGAAATTGACCAATTTACCAAAATCGATTGTGAAATATTGAGATTTATGAGAATTGAAAAGAACTTCCGGATCTACATATATAAAACTAATCAATTTTTTTTTTTTATCCATGTAAACATTTTGTGTTGTAATACCTTCAAGGTAATTCATATATCCACTTTAAGTATAATAATTAAAAGACATGGTGAAACTAAAAACTGTTTATCACAAAACAAGGTAGCATTTTAATTAAATTATGTACTGTCGTGTTACTTATGTTTTTTCACTTATCTTATTGACTAACAAGTTGTTGATGTACTTTATAAACAAATTAAGATAATATCAAATCGATAAATTAACATCTTAGGCAAACATGTCACTTAAAAACCAAAATTAAAATCGCAAATGAATGATTCACTTGACGTTTTTTTTTTATTACTCGTACACTTTAAGTTAATGTCTTGTGTAACGTTTTGCGCGCGATCGATCGCTTACATTTAACCAAATAAACCATAAAAATTAAAACTATTTGATAAAAAATCAAAAAAATCGAAGCACAGCGAACAACATAAACATTAATTTATGCTATTTTCATATTATTTTGTATACATATTTTAAATTCAATGCCTTTTTTATATGTTTCGTTCATTGCATAACGCATAAAATATGTAAAAGCGTAAAAATGTAAAATGCGAGTATGTACTACATATGTGTGTATATGTAGGATTTCTGTAATATATCAATTAAAGTAAAATTGTAAGTGAAATGAAATACTAGTTACGTAGGTATAAGAAAAATACTTTTTATGTTTTTTTTTTTTATAATTATTAAGACCAAATTTTTTATATGGATCACCATAAAATCTTGATATATAATAAAAAATTGTGCAAGGCTTTTGTACGAATGGAAAATTATCGAGGTGTTAATTAAAATAAAGTTAATTTGGTCAAATGTAGTTTTGAAATAAATAAGTATCGGTCGCAAACCGAAATGACCGTCAAGTTACATTAAAATGTAATAAAAAATTATTATTTAATACTTCAATTTTTAATGAACTTCTTAGTATTTCCTTTGCATGAGTAAAGTTATACTTTCAAGCAGGGGCGACAGTTACTGGCTCTCAAAAAATATGTAACGCATTATACTAGCGCTAATGTAAAGGTCCTTTAGGTTTACAATCATCTGTTTGCACGCAATTCACGATTTTTGATGAACTTAACGATTTTCAGAATTTAGATATTAATTCAGAGTCTGGTCATGCTATTCTGGGTATTTAGAACCTATATCTTTCTACTGCTTCTTTTCCAGAGATTTGGAAGAAATCATTTATTATACCGATAACATTCATTTGAGAAATAAAATGTATGTATATATACCAACACGGGTAACAATCACTAACCTAGCGTCCTTTTCGAGCCATATATTTGACGTTTAAGGGAATCGGAGGCAGGTTGATGTCTTCTACACTGACTTTTGTAACGCTTCCGATTCGATTCTATTATCAAAATTGTTTAATTTCTTACCAATTTAACGAGCAAAAAAACACGAGAGTTTTGTTGAGTTATGTAATGACGTATTTTCCGGATACAATTCAGAATTTAAATTTATTCGGAATTGGATTGGAATTTCGGATTAACCGCAAGTTAAGAATTGTGAAAAGCGCCTAGATATTTGTTTTACTTTAACAATTTTGTTTTTTGATTATCACATTTGAATTTATTTTATTTCGGTTTATTGTACTCATTCGTCTGCTTTTAAAAGTCCATTTAATTCATCTCTTTCCATTTGTGATAATTTTACCATTTAATGGCACTATAGATACAAAATTGACAAGGTTACAATGATAATTGTGAAATCAAATGTATAGAATTCAGAGAAAAAAAATCAAAACTGATTTTATTAGGAGATCATTTATTACTGACTTCCGTCAGTGGGAGGAAAGTCACTAATACAAAATATACCTACTGTGAAACACACTGGAAACTAATTATAATGGCAGGAAATCTGAAAATTTCAATAGAGAATTGACCTCGATTAGCATTTTTATTCTACATATAGTAACAAAGTTGAAGCAAGTATGCTCCAATTGACAACTATATGATCATATTGTAGTATGTGGTTTTCACTTAGGAAAACGTTGGGTTTCCTCGGTGAATGTGAAATTCCTGAAAGCAAATCCTACATAACATAACGTGACAATCCAGTCCCAAATATCGAGTAGCCGGATTCTCGGAGTTCGATTAATCCTCAATATTTCAAAGAAAAATAAATTTCATTGCAAATCATCTCAGTTAACATTCGGAACATTCGGTATCGCTCGATAATTTCTTGTTTACAAATCAACTGGGCTGTAGTGCTCAAATCCTGAGCGCCAAAAACCTACATAATGCTTCGATTACGATGGTTGATCCTTTTAACATTACGTTTAGGACCAGTCATTTATGTGTCAATACGATTTGAAACTGTTTGAGCAGTTGGAAAAATTATATTGAATGTTGACGCTATCAGTTATATTTGTTGTGCCGCTATTCAATCGAAAGGTACCAGATAACCTAACACTAATTAAGAGGTGAATATGTTAACGTAAAACCAACGTTTGAATATGAAAACTTTTTTGATTCATATTATTCTCCAAATGATTATATGATGGCGTATTCTAACAAAATTAAGTGTTCTACATTCAGTCCATTTTTAAATGCCAAAGAATAGTTCGATGTTCAACAAAAATAATTTATCAAACTTCGCCGATCGTTTTCGAAACTTGCGCTTAATTTTGTCTTGATGAATGATTTCGCAGTCTTTGCCCCGTAGATCTACTGCTGCTTCTTTTAAGAGAGGCTTCGCTGATAAAGAACTCTATGCGCACTGCCTCCACATAGATCTATTGTGCATAACTGGGTTGATTGCCACTAGAAGTAAAGTGTTATTGACGCCAGTTAAGTCACTTTATTCGTAATTTCTTATGATTTTACCCTTAGCAGTAGCTTATGCTTGGCCATCCTGAGCTGAAGGTTCATTCTCTTGCAGTGGCAGAGTTAATTAAACTTCAGGTCGCCTGGTATCCGGAGTTCCATGATAACATTCAAATATCGTCAGCGCACGAGTCTCATCTGGGATTGGGGTTATTTTATCGAGACTAGGTTCTATATGCTGGATAGGGCCACCTCTGGAAGGATACGGTTGATATGTGTTGCGTATCACTGTTCCCTGATCTTTAGATCTCAATTCCAACTACTGCTAACCAATAATATCAATAAGATTTATAGAATAAAAGTTAATCCATCGGGCATCAAGTCAGCATCAACGGCATTGTCCCCATTGTTGCCCAATTTAACTGCAAGATAATTAAAACATTTCGGGCAAGTGTCCAGTCTTCATATGTTTTATGGAATATCTTGATATTTTTTGTAGCAATGGAGCTTTTTAAGCAACTGCCCCATTCAATCAATTCATTATGTACCAGCTGGATCTGAATTAACTAGAGAGTCACGGATCGATGAGTTAAGAAGTGAGCTCGAATTGGACTTCAGCGATTCATTGGGGATATTGCATCGTCACGTGAGTATGGATTAATTTGAAATTGGATGACAAACCTTTGTGTCACCCAAAGATACCATTAGTATTTGCGGACCAGGAAGCATTCAAACAACAGCAACGGAATTCAACCGCCACCAGGTGTTAAATCATTACAAAGGATGATTCAGCAAATGGTCAATGCGATGTTTGCTAATCTTGGCGGTGCCATTGCTTATTTTGATGACAAACCTTTTCAGGCACCTTAATGAATGTGGGTCCTGTGTAAAGCTTGATAACTGCGAGTTACAATGCAAATAAGTAATATATAATAGTTAGGTCGTTCCCGGGAGCATTTAATTATATTGTGATGTTTGTCAAACAAATGCACAAACCATTTGAATTTGAAGTAAATTCTCCCCTCATAAACACTGCTCAGTGGTCAAAAGCTACTCATGAATTTGGCACAAAAATGAACATGTGATTATTATTGCCTGCAAGCAATTTGAAAATGAAATTAATAACAAAATTGAGGAAGTTGTGATGTGAGTAGTCTATCAATAAAACGATCAATAATCTTTGGGACTACAAAAGGTAACAGAATCCTGCGACAAGTATTTCACTTTTTGACACAACGTTGGCTAGAGTCAATAGACCAAGTCACAATAGGTGAGGAGGAAATTATACTATCAACGGAATGTTTTACCTTATAGGCACACGGAAGTGTCATGTTTGAATTCGAATTTGTTGAGATGTTCAAATACCGTCTTCTCATAATGAAGCAATTGCATAAAACTCATTTGGGAATGGATGCCATTTTCAAATTTACAATGCTCTGCTAGAATATAATTAAAATCTCCAGTCAAAATTCTTTTGCTGAATCACACAGTTTTGTTGATAAGATAAAAAGGCAAACGGTGACTCGTTTCAGCCGTAATGTGATGATTTAAGGTCATAGATGCAATCCAAACATCGATTCGAATTACGAGGGGGAAATGGTAGCAACACTAAATTATTGCCCAGGGTACAACTTATGCCATATTGTTATAAGTAAGGTTGAACCTGGTACCTCGCGTCAAAGGGTGTCATAAAACATTTTTTGGTATCTGGAATTCGTTTCTTATGGTATGAGAAGTTTCACTGTTAAATAAAAAATTTCCCACACCGTTTGTGATATATCAGTGTGACAGTATCAAAAGTTGGCCGCGTAAATCATTTACGTATACACGTATATAGGGTGAAAGTGCGTGTTTTTATTTATTTCAGAAGCGCACTTTTATTCATTCAGCTGTCAAATTAGTTTTAATACGTGAAGCATATTCCCACATCAAAAGGTCAACGATGTACAAGATCAAATTACAACCGCACTTAAAGGAGGTGTGTTAATTAATGCACAAATAATCAGACTGAGTTTTATATGTAGTTCTATATACTGTAACAATAATGTCTAATTAGCTAAATTAAAACACAGTTTTTATGTGATGGGATTTTTGTTTCAGGTATACATGTAGGTAGATGTATAACTTTATTAATTTATCGCTTATTAATGGAAGCAATTAAAAGCATGAAAAGATTTAATTGCAAACAAAATTCGAAAGTAAATCGTAAAGTGTACTATGTACTAGTTAATGTAACTACATATGTAACATACAGGATCAAAAAAATCAAATTATTTATATCACGTTTAAAATGTATCGTGTTTTGTAAAATCTTGACATTCATCCATTTTAATGATACCTCTAATAGCGTTTGGTATGCAAATTGGCGCGTCACAAATATCGAATCAATTTAAGTATTGAAAATCAATTAATCATAATTATATAAACTTTGGATTAAAAAAAAAAAAAAAAAACATTTAACCTTTCGCCAAATCTCATCTCTCAGTCTCAAGTATCTTGATTTGAAATCCGTTTTATTATTATAATTGAATATCAAGCACAATCAATCATACAAATTACTAAGTACATATACAAATAACGGTTCTTGGTTTATATTTAGAGTTAACAATGTGCAGCATGATTTATTATGTTTCAAGTTTTTTGAACTCGCGTGTCGTGATTTCGATTTATTCCACTTGTTGGTATATAAATAAGTATATGTGTGCACCATTAACCTGTTCGATTTCTTTGTTTAGAAAGTAAAAAAATTCTTAATCTAATTTTTGTGTGATGATGAATATCATAGTTATTTAGCTGCACGCTGTGCATTGAAATTTTATTTGAAACCAAATTAATTAAATTATAATTTTATTTTTTTAACTATTGTACTTTTACTTACTTATAATCGAAAGTAATTTTTTAGCAAGGAATCCATTTTTGTGCTGTATTATGACGTATTGTCTTCTCACGTCGCATAAATCACGTTCCGCTACTACATATAAGATGCCCTTAGTCATACAAAGTTCATTTCCGCACATAACAACCGTTTCATTATTTTTTTGTTTGTTTAATTTTATTATGACTTTAAATGTTTGTCAAATCAAAAATCACATAAGCATAAAGTATAAATTAAATACAGTAATTATATTAAATAAATTTGGTATACAACAACCAAAACCTTAAAAATAAAAATTAAAAACTGTCTCATATTATAAACAAGTGAAAGTCACTTGAATCGTATATACAATTATTACAAAACCATTGAAAATGAAAAGTTTCATTCGTCATAAGACGTAAAACGCTTATAATTGAATTATAAAATAAAAATTAACATCGACCGATAAACACTTCTTAGTCGCCAAAGTATGATATCTATACGCCGCCGCTCGCGATTGTGTTATAATTTCTAAATCTTAATTATTTTGTAATAATTAAATTTAATTATACCCTCGCTTGTATATAATTAAAGATGAGATATTCTCATCATCGCATTTGCAAAATAATCCGGAAAAATCTCATTGTTTTGTGTTTTTTTTTTCTATGCAATATATAGCTCGGTTATAGTGTTAAGATGAGTTGAATTAAATAAGGTTAATGTAGTGATGGGAAAATTATGATATTTTCTAATCTTATTTAGAAAAACGTGGATTATAAAATTGTTTGCAAAAAATTTTAGAGCAGTTAGATTCCCATCAAAAGGGTGGTCTTATACACACAAAATGTGTGTCACAATCAATTTAAAATTTCATCACTCTCAGTGAATTTATCCAGCAGATTCATAATCACGATAATTCTTGTTTCTATTTATGTAGTACCGCCGCCATTTGATTATAATTAAAATTCTATACAACAAACTTGATATAAGTAATCAATTTCAGACAGTAGGTGATAATTACTATAGTTAAGTTGCCAGTGTTCACATTAAATCGGATTGTGTGTTGAATTTCTGAGTTCAACCTTGTTGAATGTACAATACCTTCTCTATCGAACTCAGTTTTCATATCAATGGTCTATTCAATGTCCTTTCGAGTTGATTATTATTCTGTGTCCTAACTCATTTCCGTGGAAACGATCAACGCCGTTTAAAATTGATCAAAAACCTAATTTCAATTAAGTAGTCCCTAGTCTGTCAAGTGAATTGGAATTTTTCAAGTAGGACAGCTAACTAATCACTTTTTATTTCGAGACCACCAGGCGCAATCTCTCAATATTTTTAAGTGTATCTCCCTTTATTGAATTTAGTTGATGCACAAGTGGCGCCATTATATGTAAATGTTAAAATAAAATTGTAAATACAAGTTGCGCTATTTTAATACAGATGGAACTATCACTGACTTTTTAAAAGTAAAAATCTGCGGTATAAAAAAAATTGAAAATTTAAACCAATAAATCCAAACAAACCGATTCAAACAAGAGAGATGACACTTGTATCATACCGCGCCTTGGTAGGCAATTTCTAATCTGTCAGTAATATAAACCTAATATATTTATTTAAATTAAAATTTTGTAGTACTCAAAATTTTTGCAGCGCGATAGCGCTGGTCAATACATCATTAAACAATATTCAATAACAATTTAGGGATATGAAACTCAAAATTTACCTTCGATTTTTTTTTTTCATTTCTGAACATTTATATCTTTCAAAAATCTACAATAACAAAGGTTATCCTAATCTGTAGAACTACACAAACAATCATAAAAACAAATTTCACTTTGAAATCGAACATTTTAAAAAATATTTCCCGAACGTTTGATTAAATTTTTTTTTAATTTATTAAAATCCTTCTTTTTGAGCTACAAAGTAGAAATAATACTTTGTTAAGAATGCACATTGATCTGATGCTGATCAAATTAATATTTCATCTAACACAGAAATACATTTAATTCGGTTTCAGAATCACTATACCGATTTCAAAAATATCAGAAATTTTCGAAATTTATCTTCGAGAATATCGTAATTATGTTATTTGATGCTTTGGAGGTTTTCGAGGTTTAGTTGGCATTGATTTGCAGTCCTTTCAGTTGCTTGCCTTTCAGATTATTTAGGATTTATTAGTTTTAGTGTTGAGTTACTTTAATGATATTACATTGTTCGAAATGTTCACCGCTTTCGTGATAATGTTTGAGATTACTCGAGGTTGTCATGAACAGTTTTTGATCGTCATGAGATTATTTGTTATTTGCCAGATTATTTTCGAAATTTCTGACGATTATTCAACTGTTAGAGATTATTTCAAGATTGATAAAATTTTGAATGGCGTTAAGCATTAACGTAATTCAATAAGTTTTGAAATTCTGAGATTATTTGAATCGAATAAAAGCATATTCGCGCAATCATCAATATCTGTACATTTAACGGAGGTGCAGCCCAATTTGCACTAATTCTGTAAAAAATGGCCTAGTGCCAATGGGTCTAAATAACGCCAATACCGTTCTTGCTAAGAGACTTCGTATAAGGATGAGCGCATCTGTGGACAGGATTACAAGCTCCATGACTTTGCAGAGAATCAGTTTAATCAAATTATTAGAAAACCAATTACAATAATCTGAAAATCTAGCAAAAGATTTAGGAATATTTTCTGAAAATATTTAACTCAGAATTTAAATTTTGAAATTGGTAATCACAATTCAAACTATTAAAACTACGTTTATTGCTGCATAATCACAATTTCGGAAATTAAAATGGCTTAAATCGAACTGATATGTCATCAAAGCAGGATGATGAGTATCTATTCTCCTTAAAACATAAGTCGCTTTTATAGACTTAGGTAAGACATTAGATAAAACTAAATCCAGAATTATATTGTGAAAATTCATGGTCTGAATCAATAATTGACTAGGACCTGAGAGGCAAGATTCAGGATGTTAAATATTCAAATGAGATAAATTCCATTAAATATGCGAAATAAGTTATTGTAAAATAGCCTAAAATGATAAAATGAGTGTTGAAGGTTGATAATGTCATTGAGGTTTATCGCAGTAAAGCTCATAATCACTAAGATTTGAATCAGTATTAATATATGGCACTTTTATAAACAACCAATTTACTTAATTAATATTTTCCCATTTGGAAACTCTAAAGAAGCCTCCACCATCCGTTTTATTTGGGAATCTAAATAAATCCCTATCTTCTCTGTATATTGAGTAACTATCATCATAGAGCTCAGCAGAATAAATTCCATCATTTAAATTAGTTTCATTTAAACATATCTCATAATAATTAGTATTTAAAATATTGTGAAGAAATTCATTAGTTTTCGTTCTCAGGCCATTAACATTCAGAAAATGCACAGCTAAACTTAAGATAAAAACAACAAGTTAAACATAATAATAAATTACAAATACAAAACTCATTTACATATGTTTATTATAACTAGATAGTGTTTTCGTAAAAATTCAATTCGATCTTCATTTAATTTTAATTATTTTGATAATTCTGCGAACCAAAACCCTCGCTGAATCCAAACACATTTAAACATTTTCTCGACCTTTAGTAATTTATCATTAGACAATAAATTTGGTTTTTATAATGATTAAATCTATCGTAGTTGTTTAAAATTAAAATCAATACTATTAACAAAAAGGACGCCATCAAGTACAAATTTTTTGGTTCAGTACGCATCAAATATTTTTTGCTTTTTCACACGGGATCCGAGTTTCCCGCCTGTCCTGGGATTTCCCGGTTTTCGATTTATTTATTTTATATTCTGTAACACAATCATAGGAATAATATATTATGCAAAAACCTCAATTTAAGAGACTAATTGGGGAATGGCCTGTTTCTTATTTCTGACTGTCCCTTAGTTCGAATGTAGAAAATTTGAATATCTTTTACAGATTTTTATCCATAAATAGCATTTCCAAGTCGAATTCAGGCTAATTAGGAAGAAATTATGCTACTTGTTGCATTATGCTACTGTTATAATAAAATTGGGCATGGAAACGGGATTCTAAAATAATATTTAAAGAATTACTGAAATATTGTCAGTTAGGAAGAAACTAGGTCTAAATAGGATATGATGAAATTCCATAAATACGACATGAAGTTAGTAAAAAAACAACCGAGTTCCTTCCTAATTGGCCTTATTCCAAAACATCATTTTAGAATACCATCTCCGTCTTGCAAGCTGAATTTTTTGATAATCGGTTAAAAAACGGATAAGTTCCTTCCTAATTGGCCATATTTCAGAAATTCTGATAAAACTTATTTTAGAACTCCGTTTTCGTTAGCGTGCTGAATTTCATCATAATCGATAAAGAAATCACCAAGTTCCTTCCTATTAGGCCTTCCATCGTGCATGCTGAATTTCATAGTAATCGATTAAGAAATAGCCAAAATTCTTCCTAATAGGCCTGAATTTGACTTGACAATGCTATTGATCGATAAACTTCTTTATGAGATATTCAAATTTTCTACATTCTACATTCGTTTTCTACATTCATATGACGTTATGTAGAATTAAAATAGTATATAAAAAAATAAATGCCAAAAACCAGGAAATCCCGGTCATACATCATTATATTCTTGGAAATGTAAACCAGATTCTCATTGTGCAAAACTGGTATATCAAGCACAACTAAATTGGAACTACTACGTTTAATAGATGAAATCTCAGATTTTAATTGATGATTTTCATCGTAGTATCAATTCTTCTTCAATTTAAGGCAAATCGTAAAATCAACGTCTTGTTCTCATATCGAGTAAACAGAGGCTTCCACATACTTCTAAAGATTAAACAACCCACTAAAACATGATTTTAAAAAGCTGAGCAAAACAACATCTTCCAAATCAATACAACAAATATTTCTAATCAGTTATAACATAGTGATGAACTCGTTTCTAATATCTTGGGTTTTATTTCCTCACAAGATGTTCTTCTTCAATAATTTTATAAGACAATTTTAAATTTAGTGGTATTCCTTGGCTTAAATGGAAGTTTATTTAGCTGAATAATTTTGTACTATCTAGTATTTAAAATGTTTTTGAAATCAAGGTACGAGTACATCATCAAAATTCTAAAATCAAGATTCTATAGATTCTCATACTGATAGATTAAATTTAAAAAATCACACAAGTCCGATTCCATTAAGATCTAACAATTAACGTCTCATATTTTATAAATACTGTTCTTTGAAAATAAAAGTTCAAGGCAACATGAAAATATAAAACCGTTTTTAGATAAACTCAATTAAAATTGCGTATGGTCTATACAAAATTTATGTAAATCCAAATCAATTTCCAAAACGACCGAAATTATAAATTCGGCTCAGGTCGCGCACATATTTAGTTGTAATTTGAAGTGTAGACCTTAAGTATTTGTAAACATGTACATACATAAACTGAATTTTTCCGGGTTTACCGTTTATACAATTTTAACAATCAGATTACGAAATTTAATTAAATTAATTTTTTTGATATTAAAACATTATTATTGAATAAGGTACCCAGTAGTTTTTAGAAATGGAAAGTTTAGTTTAATTTGGTTAATCGTATTCACGATTCGTGTAGGTGGACGCTCGCTCGTTCATTCAACATACAATTATATATTGATTACAATCGAACTTTAAGAAAAAGTGCAATTGCAAATTTTTAATTTTGCAATCTATATAAACCACATACTTAATGTATGTACATATATACCAAAATAATATACACTTGCATGTTTCGTTTTATATTTTATCCACAAGTAGGTAATGCATGTTACACAATCAGGTTTTTATGATCTGAAATTGAACTTGTTTTGCGCGAGATAAATATAAAACACGCGCGCATGATTTTAAATTTCTGCTGTCGCATGCATATACAAATTTATAAAATCCAATTGTGGGCAAAAAGGCTTAATTTTTGTAAAGCAAGTATGTAGTATTTTATATGTATACATGATCAAGTCTTATTACACCAGCTCTCTCGGCTTAATAAAAAAGAAAAAGTGATTTATTTTTAGTTCAAATTATTATTGATTTACAAAAGTACACAATAAATTATTATTAAAATTAATGATTTATGATGAATGTATGCAAAAATCATTACGAAATGCAAATGAAGCCGATTTGGATCGCGATGGGTGGCCTTCCACCTTAATCCAAAATACTATGTATACTCGAGAACTGAATTAACATGGCACCAAATTATAACAAGACTCACGTTTAAAATGTTTAGATCGGTTTATCGCTAGCACCCATTTTTTGAAGTTCATTGCCCTGTTTCATAAGCACGGTTGTAAAAGTTAAATAATAAAATATTATTGGTCTTTAATGATCGGTAGTTAATTTTATTGACGTGATGGCGTGTGTGCGTGTGTGTACACTTCACATTTTTTTAAAATTTTTATGAATGATTGTGATGCTGAATTGATGGAAAATTTATGCAAATTTTGTGTTTCGCGATTTTTTTTTATTGATTTCTTAATTGAAATGATTTTTGTGATTTGTTATTCGGTTTAACAGATGAAATTGTGCGATGAATTTTATTTGTAATTTATGTTCTTTTCCGGGATGTTTTGAAAATTAATATTTTGTTTTTATTTTTGGTACGCTTAGATAGATGGTGTGGGATTTGTAATAAATTAATGTGATTTAAATCAATTTATTTGAAGCAGACACCGATATCTACTGACTGCCGGTTTTCTTCTTATTTTGTGTCATAACGACTTCCTTCCGTCTCTCGTTTATTTTATTATAAAATGACAGTCATAAGAAATAGTATTCGTATTGTATGTTAAGCCATATCACACACATACACACAGCTTCGAAATCCACTAAGAATACATACTCGCTTAATATTGTATTCTTAATAGATTTTGAAGCTGTGAAAATAATTTTCCTTTTTGCAATGAAAACAACAACGCAAAAGTTGGTTTTTGAGTGGCTTAACCTAGCACTACATTAACGGTAAAATATCTAGAGAAAAGTTAACTAAATAGTTAGTAAAATACTTGTTTGTATATTTGTTAGGAAATTAAAGACAGTTAATTTAAAAATTGGATCAAATAAAATCAAAGATACGTTGGCTGTCAAGTAAAACGATGTTAATAAATAATTTAAGGTTAAATTGTATAATTGGATTTTCACCTTCTTGTAGAAGATATTTAATTTTCTATAATTAGACAGTTAATGTTGAAAAGTTTATAACCAATGAGAGTTTTCCTTTTGTCCGATCATAATAATTTATAATCGGAGAAGCAATTGAGTTAGCGGTCGTATTAGCCGGGTAGGATTCAGTGGAGCTCGTGAAACAAAGGGGTGGACATATGGCCACACATACACACCAGGAATTGGACCTGAGTAGACAATTAAGAATAATATTGAGAAGAATAAGAACGGCCGTCAACCAACATCCTGAGGGGATGATTATGGCGCAAATGCACTCCCATTACGCTAGTATCCCGGTCTCTTTTTCTGGGTCTTGGTAAAAGAGCCCCTCAATTTCTATCGTTGATTGAAGCTGTACCAATTTCGTGATATACTCACCCGGAATTTCGTTTTCTGTTTTTTTCTTGCACCACTTGCTACACAATACAATAAAGTTGTTTTTAATTTTACTAAATTTTCCGTTTTAGGAACTATTCACTTCCATTCATGTCTCTCGAATCCTCTCATTTTATTTTATTTTTCCTTGTTTTTGGCTTCTCGTTTATATCCTTTTCATCCCTTTATCGGACACCTTCTAAGATTGGTTTTAATCAACAGCAATACGAACAGTATCTCTATATTGGTTTACTCATCTGTTTTTTTTTCTTATCAACCGTAACAGGAACGACACCCCCAAGAGTCGTTACAAGTTAATTGACTAAAACCTATTTTGTATCTTCCATTCTGCTAGCATCCATTAGACCGTTCACTAATCACCAAATCGTTTTAACATCTATATTGATCGTATTATCTGGGAGTTTGGCTATTTGTATACACTGTTAAAGTTAGCCGAAATTTTCTAGCCGAAAGTAAAAAATCGATAATGAAGATTAGGTTATCAATATTTCAGCCGAAAAAAAAAATGTAATGGTTATCAGCGGAAAGTAACCAGGACACATGAATTGCTATTAAAACTTTTGTAAATAGTCTTACGTGGAAAACTTTGTTCCTTCTACTGGAAGAATCCAAGAAAATCGGAATAAAATCAGCCGCTGAAGGTTAATCGGTTTTATGTGATTTGTCAATAGCTATCGCAGAAAAAAAAAATCAGTTCAAGTTTTTCCGTGGGAAATCTGGGAAAGTTGGTTATAGTTTCCAGCCGAAAATACAAAAATTAATTTATAAAATCAGCCTCTATATTGTTATCTCTGGAGATGGATTGCTTTGGTGTGATCTCTCAATAGCTATCGCTGGAAAAAATTTCGGTTGAAGTTTCCTAAAAAATCTGGGAAAATTCGATTTTCCAAAAATTATTAGAAAATCTAATGATGTTTCTGGCTGGGAATTTAGACTGGGATTATACAATCTGCATTACCTATTTTTATTATTTTCGGCTGATATTAACACGGTTCTGCATTATCGACTTTTTCTTTCGGCTGACTTTTACAGTATTATTTTTACGAGCTATCCTGGTGCAGTTTTCCATAGTGTTATCGGTTCAACTTTGATTTTGCCTAAAGTCAAATCATCATAGCCATCGGTCACCATATATAGAATACACAAAACTGGAAAAAATTAAATTAAAAATAAAACGCTTATTATTGCAAACATCCGACACAAAGTTTTCAATAACGAAAACCAATCATATACAAATACTTATATTCCAACGCCGACAAATCTTATGCAACATGGAATTAACCTTGGACATTTCGTTGCAACTCCGACAAATCTACATGATTACAATCTCATTAACACGTATCTCAAACTATTAAAAAACAATAAAATAACAACACAAGTTTTCAATCTTGTTAAATTAACGAAATTTCATATTCACAATATGTATAACCAAAAAATGTATCCACAATTTTATCTTAATTTGATATGAATAAAGTGAAAAAAAAAACAAAAAGTCTTTTTTGAGACAAAATTAATGATGTTAGAAAAAAGCTTAGAAGGACGTCCGATATACAAGAGAAAAAAAAATTAATAATAATAAACCAAAATATGTGGGTTATCGACATTAAAATTATTTTTTTCAACCTTTCAAACACTCATTATTTACAATTACAGCTATTTCGCGAACAAAACAATAGAAGATTTACAACAACAAAACATTAATAATAAATAATCAACTAAAATTATTATCTGCAATCTTATTTTAAAAATTAATTCTTAATTAAATAACAATGACCATTTGTTTTTTTTTTTGTTTTTTTTTGTAAATAATAATTTTGCAAAATATTAAATTTTAATTCATAAAATAATTTATTTCTTTGCAGGTAAATACATTCGGTGAAATGAAAAGTAACATAAACACAACACATTTATGTACGTACGAGATACGAGTATGTTATACAGAAAATAGAAAATTAGGTTAAGTCAAAACTTTATTAAAATAAATAAATTAGAAAAAAAATAATAATAATAAAAACAAAAACAATGAAAGTTAAAAAATTAAAATCTCAAGACAGGTTTGTGATAATAAATTTTAAGTAAAAAATTTCAATTTACTTTACGCACATCTAATTAATCTTGATAAATTTTCAGTCACCACACATAAATCCATTCCTTTCAAAATGTAGACCTATTATTAAAATAAATTTCTCAAATAATTTATCAACTTCGATTTAAAAATCCGTTATTAACAATACACAGATTCCAATTGCATCAATGTTTGGTGTGGATTTTATTAATCACTCTATTTCTTAAGGTTAAAGATTGATTACCGTGTTCACATGTATAAGCAGTAAATTAAACAAGCGGTTAGTCAGAAAACTTGGACTCCAAATAAATGAAATATGATGATAAATACCCGTTAGACTCTTAGAAATTGTCTTAATTTCTCTTCATTTTTTTTTGAGTTCGTGAACTCGCTTTTCCTTTGGTTTCACTTGCGCATGTGCACGAAGAGAAAATAATGTAATTTTAATTTTCCCAGGTACAGTAATTTATAAATGCCGATGACATAAATCATACAAAAAAATAAAAACTTGAATTTCATAACACCCATCATACATATGAGTGACTAATGCATACAATATGTATCTTCTTCAATAATTTATGAAGCCAATTAATTACATTATTCTAAAACTACTATTTTAGATTGGAACGAAATTACGTAACTTTTACAAATTTTATATCATGTTCTGGATCACGATTTTAAAGATTTCCAAATGTAACGCGAATTATTGCAATGTCAAAAATTAATTTTCGTCTTTACTTAATTTAATTAAGTCCATAGTCACGTTAATCATTTTTTTTTTTTTTTTTTTTGAATGAGAGGTTTCGAACGAAATCGAAATTAATGAGAATTTCGTTTTTGTTGTTAGGCCTCGTTAAAGTGTTGCGCGAGGTGAACAAACAAAAAGTTGTCTTTTGTTTAATTAAATTACTTTTTGGCAGAAAGGGAATTTAGATCATTATCAAGGTATTGCGATCAAAAAGTAAAAGTGACTTTCATTTTTCATACTTGTGTATGCTAAGCTATAAGTAAATAAACTTTAAGGATTAGTAAGTTAATTAATTCACTAAACTTTATGTCAATAAAGCCGACTTTACTTATCTCTTGCTTATAATATTTAGAATTGGAGGGTTGATAGGGTTGTGATTGTGAATAAGCGGAGTACCCTATAAATTTTAAATTGTTGTTCTGAAATTTGGATAAAATCGAACGAAATGCATAACTTCAATATTGATCAATCAGCGGTATTTGTGTTTCTGTATATGAAAGCCGACTTGCAAGACATCAGCTACCATTGACAATAATTCAAGACACTACTCAAATGTTTTGAAAACAATTAAAAGGTCATCAATATAAACAAAAATGAGATGATGAAGCGTGTGGGGTATGAGCAGATCCATTAATCGGTACACAATTTGTGCCATATTAAAGATACCAAACGGTATCCTTTCTAGGTCGAAATTTAAAATAAATTTGGTCTCCTCCACTATTTGACCTTTCAGTCGTCATAAAAGACAAAATCCGACCCAGTGCAGCATCTATAGCAGTCTATTAAATTTGCCTTATTTTGCCAACATGATATGACAATACCGATATTTTACCTAACCATTGCTTACTAAAAGAAGGAAATGCTTCAATAATGGATTAAATACGAATTTTTATTTATTTATAGTATTTTATAAATAATTTAGTATTAAAAGGAAAAGCACACATGGAAACAAAGCAATCGAAACAAAAAAAAAATAATGAAGTTGCTTCCATTAGGCATAAAAACCTCTTAAATTTTTTCAAACAATTTCCACCTCATGCTTACACATTCTATTTTGAGCAGTAGCTCATTTACAATAAAATGTACAGCACGAGGTGAAATAATATTAAAAATTAACAAAAATAACATAGTTAATAAAAATAAATTAAAAAACTACGTATTGCCCATCAATCACGACGCCACTCCAAAAATTTTGGCCTAAATAATTTTGCCGATCCTAATCTCTTAATTTCCAATGGAATTGAATTCTAATACCAAAAATAAACCTGGTACAAGCATTGAAACATCTTTGGAGAACATTCATACTTTCCTGAAGCATACCGAATAAAACTATGTCACTGTAAATAAAATGAGGAAGAAGATAAGACAAAAACAATTTTTTCCTAAACTGACTATCAGAAAATCCAACCACTTTATACAAACAACTAGGCATGCCAAAGACCCTCTTACTAATAGTAACTAAATGGTCACCCAAGTAAGAGTTTTATTAATAACTAAGCCTAAATCCCTAACTGTATTTGAATATTCAACTAGCGAACCCTGCAGAAAAATACCAGGAAAGGAAAAGGTATCTAACGGTTTTTTATAAATTATAATCGACTGAGATTTATTCGCATTTAAAACGAGCCTGTTAGAGACCGACCAACTAACGATATTACTTAAATCTTCATTTATCAGAGAAATATTCCTAACAATAAAACTCTGATCTAAACGGCTATTTCTATAAATTTGAACGTCATCAGCGAAAATATGAAATGAACAATGTTGAACGGAGGATTCTATGTCATTTATGTATATAGAAAATAATAGAGGACCCAGCACTGAACCCTGAGGCACGCCGGAAATTACAGGAAGGAAATCAGACAAGGAATTGTCGAGAAAAACTGCCTGAGAACGATTAGAAAGATAGTTAAAAATCAATTTGGCAGCAAAAGCGAAAATGTAAACTGAGATAAGAGTTTTTTAAAAAGAATTCTGTGATTAATAGCTTCAAAAGCCTTAGAAAAATCTAACAAAGTTAAAGAAGTTAATTACCTATTATTCATATTACACCTAATATCATCACATACATTTAATAACGCAGTAGAAGTGCTATGAAATTTTCTAAACCCAGATTAGAAGCAAATAATTAAACTATTGCTATGAAAATACGATTGAATTTGATTTTTAACAACTATCTCGAAAGCCTTAAAGATAGAACTTAAAATGCTAATTGGCCGAAAATGGGATAGCTCTAAAGGATTACTGATCTTTGCGATCGGGATTATTTTACTTATCTTCCACTGATCTGGATAGGAAGAGGACGTGAGAATAAAATTGAAGATATGTAACAAATATTTTGAGACGAAAGGGAAAACTACCTTAACGAATTTTAAATTGACGTTATCCAGACCAGAAGATTCCGATTTAACCTTCCAAATAGCAGATTGTAAATCCTCGAGAGAAATATTTGAAAACTAAAACAAATTAGAGGACGCGTTAGAGAACAAATCGACGGAACTACTGCCCGAGTTGCCTTTGCACGTCGAAACTATGTAGCTACATTTAACAAAGACCTATCGACGATATATTTTAAAACTACATTGGGGTTGTTAAAAAACATTACACTCAAGTGTAAACACGACGCGACGTGATTGATGCGCAATACTTACAAATAAAGATAAGGAACGCTTCATCCAAACCGACCCGGCTTACTGGAAATATAAAACGAAAAGAAATAAAAAACCAACCAAAGTAATAAATGCCAAGTTAACGTAAACAAAGGAACAATACTTAACCGTTGAGCCCCGATTTATGCCTCAAAACCCAATTTATTTTAATATTTTTTTGCCCTATGGCGGAAAAAAAAATCACAAAAAAAAAACGCGACACGTCTGTCTGTCTCGAATTTGTTATTCAAATGATAATATATAGAAATTTGTAAATTCGGAATCGTTTTTACTCAGCAAACAATTTTCAAAAATCAATACTCAAGTATACTATTAATGTAGATGGTGATTGTTTCAATTCTGAATTTGCATTGCTTTTTCAGTTTCCTTAAACGAGATTCTAGTCCATATACAATCAAATATAGGCTCAGAATTGCCACTAGCTGACCTAATAAAAGATGCAATATTGAATACTTGGACTTCAGGATTCAGCTTTAATCTATTTAATCAGACAGAGACGATTCTGATTTGTCTCCCCAATAAATTTCCAAGGCAAAACACCGTCTGACGAAGGCGAAGTTATAAACGATCGATATTTTTGATCGCCAAATGATTGTGCTATTGGAGAACAAAACTACAGAGTCAGCACAAAAATTTCATTGTAGAACACAACAAACGACTCACAAATTGCTAATTGGTATCGTAAACATTGAATTTCCTTTGAAAGATGCACAGGAAAATGTTTAACTATTTCTTCTAACCACGTCATTTTCATTCAATTATGTCAATATTCCAAATTAAATCATTTATTTCATAAAATATAAAAAATATAAAAAAATTGTTACACTGCACGCTAGATGCTAATAAAGTCATGCCAGCCGCAGTTTAAAATTGTTGTAAACGAAACTCTATCACGCCGTTTAAAAAAAATTGCTTGAAAGGGACAGTCTATAATTTTATATATTTTACTCAGATTTAAGAAATCAAAAAACGAAATAAAACAAAAGGTTTTATCAAAACTGAATAAACTGTACAGAGCCTGTCTAATTCACGCAATTCCTATTAGATTTAATCGTATTTCTTCCACTTTATAATACGCGACAGTGTCGCGATAGTAAGTGCAAGTGAAAAGTTAATATCTAAATACCTATTTAAGTTTTATTATTCATAAATTTTATATGTTTTGGAAAAAGAAAGAATAACTAAATTAAATATGGTGTAATTATATGATACCGTCGAAATCAATTTTCCATTGGCAAATCGATGTTTTGTAAATTATTGAATTATGGAAAATTACGACTTTTGGAATTTTGATTTAACATTTGATGAGAACTAATATTCGAAACTGTAGCATACACAATTTATGTTTTGAAATTGGAACTTTTAATTGCTTAATGAAGGTAAAATGACTAGTTCCAGTCTGGTTTCCAGCCAGTTTAATCGTTATAATATTTTTACGTATGGATCATGCATCCCTGCTGGATAAGATGTTTCATTGTCTGATGCTTCTCCCGCAGCTGGCTGATGAGCTGTAATACGGAATTTCGAATTGTCTCCATTAATAATAATTTTAGAGGTTTTAATATTGCTTGGAAATCTTTCTTTCTAGTTAGCTCTAATTTTCACATGTAGGCTGGAAAAGTTTAAACAGAAATCCAGAAAAATTACTTCGCTGTAAAATTTGTAAATTCGAATTCATCGAAGTTTTTAGATGTTGTTTAAATTTTGATAAAAATAAATTTAGAATTCTATATTGTGCGGTTCGAGGTAAAGAATAGCAGTTTTTTAAGAAACATTTTTTCAGATTAGACGAAAACCTGTACGAAAAGATGAAGGCAAATGAATAAATAGTTTGGGTTGAGGTAGTTATTTGGAAAACATACGTCTAAACAAAGGGAGAGACTATGGGTAATGTCCAAAAACCAATTAGGAATCTATGCAAACAATTTCAGACAATCAGTTGGGACATGCATGTTAGAAGGTGTGGTTTTAATTCCTAGTCAAACTCTGACGTCTTTAAAGGTTAGTGGTAATGACATCAATCTATAGGTTCAGAGACGCTTTTAGGATACTTTTAAATAATTTTTTAATAACATTCATTCTTTATTCATGTCACACATATTACAAACAATTGGTTCGTAAACCGCATCGCACAAATTATAGACGTCTAACCAATTAAAATCTATTCACCAACTCATCCAAACTGTCAACGAAAAAAAAATATTCTAACTTTCTCAAATTAAACTTTACAACCCTCCAATCAATTTCATACATAAAAAGAGTTACAACACACCATATTCCGGAATATATTTCTAACTCGATCAAATTTCTTGATTTTTGCGCACAATTAAATTTCTTAAATACCATTTTAATTATGAATAGAAACGCAACAATAAATTTCTAATTTGTCTTGACTTTCAACAATAAAAACTTATAAGTTTGCATTTATACGAAACTGTCACTTTGTTATTATGTATCTACAATACAACAACCCAACATAACGGACTTAAATGTATGTATATCATTTTTCACACTTTTCACTACAATTAAAATCAATTTTGCTATACACAGACTTCAAGTATGTGTCGCGTGTACATGTAAGTAAACAAAACAAGCCAATAACAAAAAAAAATTGTCATGTAATGTGACAAAAAATTATGGCGAAAGTTCAACAGTTCTCTATATTTGTTTGTTAACTAATAACTGTATCAAATTTATCAAGCTTTCATCAATTAAGACAATAATTTTTAAAACTGATTTGTACATAAACTAACCTAAATTAATGTACTTACTAACCTTGTTGTTTAAAAAAATGAGCCTAAGTGTGTGGAACATTTTTTATGCTCTACTATTGTACTTGAAGATCTTAAGCAACATAACGATATGTACGAGGAAAGAATTTGTCATCTCAAAACAACCAAATTAGTTTTAAACAGTTTTAACAATAAATAGTTTGCTCCCACACACCACACAACATACAAAAAAAATAAAAAATCTGCAGTTTGTTCACAATATTCCAACATAACCTAAACCTATTTTAAGATGACAAGAACTGTTTTTTTTAACAACAATAAAATCGTGTTGTTACAATTTTATTGTTGTTTGTCGTCTTGAATGATCTCAATCTTGATCTTATTTATTTTTATTTTTTTGTTGTTATTTTTTTTTAAATACAAAATCGTGAACATAAGAAATTCAATTTTACATTATTTGTTGGTAATCTCATTTCAAAATTATATGAAACAAAACCCTTGACTCGAAATATCCGAGCACACATAATACCGCCCAATATATGCAAAATTTGTAATAAGTTTTTGTTAATTAATTTTAATTAATATATAGAATTTTTTTTTTTTACTTTTGTTTTCTTCTGGTATGTTTTGAAAGTGAAAATTATTTAATTGGTAATGCACGATTTGTTCGATTTATTATTATAATTGTTGTTGGTTACTGTGAGATTATGTAAATGAAAATTTATTTCTTTAGTGGTTTTGTATAAGTTACGCGTTATGCTTTGTGTTGTTGTAAATAAGGCAGCACCATACCGAAATCATTAAGTTATGTCAATTTTTTTGCTATTTGACCTATACGTGTGTGTAGGAGTATGTCCACTATTCAATTTCCAATTCAATATTTTTTTTAATTCGTTTAAAATGCAATATAGAAGAAGTAGGTTGAACGCGAAATGCAGTTTTATAATACAACATCAAATGTAAAGTAATTGATTAGCCCAAAGGTGTTAGAATCATTTAATGTAGGTAATTTATGAAAACTCCATCCTTTTTTCTGCGTTCATACATTTTATTACTGCCTGCCCACGTTTATGTATCTAGATCCGGATGTCAATTACAAATCAATATACATAAAAAACAAAATTAGGTAGGTGTTTAAATATTGTCGCTTAGAAACAATTTCGAAATATACTATATGTCCAATGAACCTTTCTTCATAATGAGAAAAAAAAACTTTCGGCTCCATTCTAAATGAGACAACCTTGCTGGGCTAAATCAGATTACAGGAAAACTGTATATATAGTTCGAACCCTTTTCATTTATGTTTAAATAAAATGACATAGCTGTATGCATACATTGGCTTGACTACCTTGAAAAATGATTGTAGATTTTAATTAAATTCAACTACTCGTTTACAATACACAAGTAGGAATATGGAATATGTACATAAATATTTACAACCATACCCAACTCGATTAATATAAATCAAACGATTTATGAAGGTGGCATGATTTATAGCCGATCTAATTGTTAATGCAACAACCAATGTAATTTATGATTTTACCATAAACTTTATAATTTTACATTTATGATGATGTTGATGAGATATTGATACCTTTGCGATCTTAATTGAATCTAAACACATACATAATGTTAATGTTTATTAAATGATTGATCTATTGACTATTTAAAATACGATAAAAATAATGGATAACTGTAAAATAAAGAAATGTTGAGTTTGAAAAGCAGCACGAATTCGATTGAGTGCCTTTGATAGTATCCCAAACAAAAACCAAAAATTACGTAAATTGAAATTTGACTTGTGTAGACACAATCTCATTGCAAATTTTGGTTTTAAAAGATTATAAAGGATTTTGTTAAGCTTTCAAAATTTTGTTTGGAACAATATGATTTTAGAAAGGGTGTTTGTTTAGTACCGTTTCTATTGTTTGAAAATTTGATGTGGGTCAACGCAATAATCAGATCAATCTGTTTCATTTGTCTTCATGGTACAACACTGCGAGTTAGCAGTTTTTTTTTTTACAAAAATTTTAAAAATTATCAACTACAATTTGAACACCTTTTTGGATTTTACAAACATAAAAGCTTACTCACTAAAATGCCGATGAAATAGGAATACAGTACACACTTATAACTTTTTTGAGCAAATGCCCCCCATTAAATATTTGGAATTCGTCACTAAGTCACGTAGGGTCACCGCAATTACACAATTGGTTACTCAGAAAATTTGTATTGGTGAAGCTCTTCAGTCATGACAAGAACCAAGTACAAAAAGAAATAACATGAGGTGGCACTATATTAAGAGAGGATGCTTCATTGGTAATTTGATCGAAAGGTAAATGAGGTTGATAATCGGTAAAGATATTTTGATCTGGAATTATAAGCACACAAGATTTACAACAAAATGGTGCATAAAAATCTCATCAAGAAAATAAAAAGCTACATGTAAATGCTCCTAAAACTAATACTGATGATATTAAAATTTAAATTAAACAAAGGATAAAAATGGTAGCCTCACAAATTCACAGTGTGAAACCACAAAATTGTTTCATCTCGTTTGCGTGACGCATTTTTCAAAATGTAGTAGACACGTAGAATGTAGTAGACACAAATCATTAAGTTATAATTAAAGTCATAGTTTTAAAATTTCATTAATTGGCCATATTCCTGAACTTCTTCGTAACTCCCCGGATTTTTGAACTCACCTCTACGATTCCTTGCCGAATTCCTCTAATCTACGATTCGTAGTCATTATTCGAAAAACAATTCAAGAAAAGCATCATCTATAATTCGAGAATAATCTTTGATATCGATATAAAACTCATGAATAATCATGAAAATCTCGAAATTCATTAAAATCTCGACGATTTTGAAGTAACCTGGATAGTCTCGAAAATCTCAGATTAAATGTAATGGCATCTGGTCTGGGTAACTTAACGGTAAAGTCGAAACATTTTGAATAAAACTTGAACTCTGGAGTAAATCGCTTAAAATTGCATTAAACCACGCAAAGTTTTTGAAATTAGCAATATCGGTCAAATGTATAACATATAAAAATGCACATCTCGAAAAACACAAATATTTAAATCCCTTTTGCGAATAATATTAAAATTTCGAATAATCGGGAAAGTTTCGAATAATCGTATGTACTCACAGACAGCATGCAACTCGCAAAATCAGTCCTCGAAAACCCCGAAAATTTCGATTAATATGTAATATTATGAAATTAACATAACGTGAAAACTCGAATTATCTGAAAAATTCCAAGTAATCCAGAAGCCAGCAATTCAACGGCAATCTTGAAAAACTCTCGAAAATCGAGTTCGGAATAAATTCTTCCGAAATCTTGGCGAATGGTGCAGCTTACTTGATTGTACATATTACAAATTCGTTTATATTAAACAATGAGCTATAATTTACACTTTGACTGGACTTTATTGCTTGAAATGTTTAGCTGAGTTTATCTTAAGCTTAAATTGCAATCGTTTATTTACACATAAATCTACCAGCATTTACCAAACCAGACACATTTTTCCTTCCCACTATTTACTTCAAAGTATGTTGCGCATTTTTCTTAAATTTTCAATTCAGTAAATTAGCTTATAACTATTGTGTAATAATGCAATCGTACTCGTACATACCTTTAAAATTAAACAATCAAATTATATTGCTCATAATTTGAATAGATTTTTATCAATAGTTTTATACAATTGTGGTCAATTATGGATCGCGTTACAAAAAAGGGTTTTTAATATGAAAACAGCTCAGATATAAACAAAATTTTCTACTTTCAAAATCTTTTGAAAAAATCTAATTCAATTGTAAATATTTCTTAATTCAATTATTTGGATATTGAACAATAAATATTGCATCACATTTTCCATTTGTGGTATCTGCATCAATAATTATTTGGTATTCGATTAAAACTTAGATCTAGTTTAAACGAGTATGTGTTTAAAACACGTACAAAGGGAGCTAGAAATGTCAAACACTCCACCTTCAACTCTACCACTTAGACATACTCGTACATAACATTTTTGTATTTCTAAAGTTTATTGGAATTTAATGAACTTTTGTATAACAACAAACAAGATTAATTTAACGCTTTAGTCTAACACTCAAAAACTATCAATCAAAACGCAGAGTAGACAATAATAAGATATAAGTCTGTTTCTTTTATAAGTAATATAATTCACCATGCAAAAAACATTTAAAAAATAAAAAATTCTGTAACATTTAATATTAAATGCAACAACAAGTCCTACATGAAAATGTTTTGGAAAATTAATTTTCTTCGTATATTGCAACTATATACCATTTGGTATATGGTATGTAGGAGAATTGTAGTTAAGATAAAGAAGTTTTACATATACAGACAATATGTAATTTGTAACTTCTTAATGTTACGGATAAAATTTTTCTAAATTTTGTGTAGGCAACAAGAATGTTTTATTCAAACTCAAGATGCAAATCTTAAATAACACAATAAAATGATTTGCATCATATTCAAATATCATCGTCTTATTTCTGTATATTGCCGCGAGTTTATCGATTTGTGGAGTTAATATTGATTGTGATTTACAGATTAAAATATTTGTGTACGTAGCATATTTTAATTAATACTTATATGTACATAAGTAGTAACAAGTCCAAAACATTTAAATTTTGTAATGACTGCGAGTAAAGTAATTAATCGTGATTTACACACATTTTTTATTGTCACATTTGACTTAATGTATGAGTGTAAATAGCTTTCAAATTCAATTATTTTTATGAACGCTGGTTGCAACTTATGCTAGTAAAAAATAAAAATTAATTAATATGTCATGAAATTTAAATAAATTTCGTTAATGAAATTTAATACTCCAGTATACAGTGACATTTTGGGGAAAAAAATTTAAATTTATTTTACGGTCAAGATCATAGACTCTAACGCTTAATTAAATACAGCTTATGGTTGTAAAAGTGGATGTTGACAATGATACGTCAAAAAAGAAACAACAACATGGATTTCGTAATATTTTCATGTAAACAACTATGTAAATCAGTTAACTTATAATAGATTTAGGCTAAATGTGGATATGCTCAAAATGTAATGTCTAATAATTTAGTAAATCAAATAATTATTAATAATTGCTCGAAATTATTAAAATTAATATTTGTGATCTGAAAATGTTTTAAATTTGACAGAATATTATTAAAAATTGGTCGAAAAAAACTTTCTTGTATTTTTTCGGTTATTGCTTCGTCATTATTTGTTCTAGCAACCAACTTTGATACAACGCTCAAAAACGATTTTAAAAAACATAGAAATTCCAAAACAGAGACTTTTATTATTTTAAAATTTTGAAATTACGCAAAAGGTTAATTTTCTAAATTCTTTTAAATTTAAAAATTCGCTGAAAAATAAATAAAATTTTGAAATGGTACCTATTAAGTATTTAACAATTAAGAAATTTAGCAAATATATAAAAATACCTAACGTATATAGCTACGACGTATATCTATTTAAGTTAAAATCCATATTAATACTATCCAATTAATTATTAGATTTTAGCAATTAAAATTGAAATTGAATTTCATGTACAATCTTACAAAAGTCAAAATCATGCACTTAAGCAAGAAATCAATAATTTTAATTTCTTTATCCATAAATATAAAACATTGCCTGATAAATGCATCCCGATGGATTGTATTTTCCAAAATTACACTTTAATTATTATTTCACTAAAATTGAATTTAATTAGAATTAAAATTAAAATGATTATACATATGTATATAAAGTATATACATAACACTACATTAATAAAACAAAAATAAAATTAAATTAAATTTTTTGAAGAGGATAGAAAAAACACGTCTATCCTCTTTGACGAACATTTGCTCTCCTCCATCATAAGAAAATACACTTATATAATAAAATTATTTCACAGTGCACATGCAAAAAGAAAATTCGGAATAGGGCCGAAAGTCGAAAGGCCGAATGTATCCATGGCCGATTGGGTCGAAAGGCCGAATGCGTCGAAAGGCCGAATGTGGAAAGGCCGAATGTCGAAAGGCCGAACGTCAAAAAGCTTAATGTCGAAAGGCTGAATGTCGAAAGGCCGAATGGATCGAAAGGGCGAATGTCGAAGGACCGAAAGTGTCCCATCCATGATCCGTGTCGTATCCATGATCCGATTGTGTCGAAAGGCCGAATGCGTCTAAGGGAAGGAAAATTTTATAAAGTAAAGGATGATTCAGTCAAGGAAAATCCCTATAGATGAAGGAAAATTTTTATAAGTAAATAAATTTCAGGATAATCAGTTAAGAAAAAGCTATCTCCAGAACTTTATCAAAAAAAAAACATTTTAGAATCCCATTAACATTCGGTTAAGAAATAGCCAAGTCTTAAAATGTACAGTTTTGTACCATATACCTTCCTTAATAAAATGTGCCGCAGTGTACCATGTGCCGTACTGAAACATACCGTAGTGCACCATATGTCGGATTGAAACATGCCATAATAAAACATGCCATACTGTCATATTCCGTAATGAAATATGAAGTAACCGGAATCCGCCGCCATGTAGTACAAACAACTATTTTCATTTATTTTTAAATGAAACAAATGAATGTTTTATAAATTATAGTGTTCGAATTATAACATAATATAAGATTTTCCCTACAATGGTTCATGTACAACATTTTAACAAAATTTTCGGGATCACTACATTTGCCTGAAAAAAAAATCCAGATATTTTAGACTCCAGAATAATTGAAAAGCAAAAATCCAGCAAAAAAAGATCTAGAAATTATCAGAAAAGCAATACAGAAAAAAATCCAGAAAAATATTTTGTTTAAAATAAATCAAAAAAATTCAATTTTATAGACATTTTTAGACTTTTGTTGTCACTTAAGACATTTTTAGTACATCTATCAGTAGAAGCGGATCGAGCGATACAATTCCTTTGATCTGTGTCTGCAAGGTTGACGAATCATTAAATCCGCAATTCGCTCCAATACATTCCTCGATACCATACTAACCCAACGAATTAAGCCAACCACAAAATAACTTGAAATATTTGTGGTACAACTATTATAGTACAGAAGCGATATGAGCGACACAATTCCTTTGATCTACGTCTGAAAGGTTGATGAAGCAATTTCCATCAGCATAAATATTTAAAACTTTACAGGAAAAACTTAAGTTTTATCAACATTTTATAAATTTAAATTTTAACTTGGGCCGTACTTTGATAATTGTGTTTCTGAATTTTTTGTTTCTGGATTATTTTTTTCTAGATACGGTAGCCAACCCGGCAAAATATGCTCACAAATAAGCTCCTTGACCATCAAAAAATAAATATATTGCCTGTCCACAACAGTTATTACAACAAAACATAAAAAAAATTTAACCTCTACATCAAATGGCAATTAACAAAGAAATACACGAAACAAAGGCACAGATTTCTCCGAAAAAATATGATCACATTAATATGCTATAAACAGATATTAGCACGTATTTTCAATTTATTTAAATCATTTTACATTAAGAAATAAATTGAATGGTTTTAAATATTGATTTCAATAAATTAAGTGAAGGAAAATATCATGAAAATTCAGCCTTTCGACCGAATCGGCCGCTTCCACATGTTCGGCCATTCTACTCATTCGGCCTTTCGACACATTCGACTTTTCGGCGTTCAGCCTTTCGACATTTAGCCTTTCCACCTTCGGCCTTTCAACATCAAACGCAAAATTCTCAATGCTCAACTCTCATTTTAGACCAGAATCGTTATCCAGTAATCTCAATAATTGGGTATTAGATTCGATTTGGGGTCTACATAGAATTCCCAATTTTTAATTACTTTGGGGATAAATTGAAATTTGACTAGGATTTCTTTTTGAATTTTCCAATTTTATCAAGATGAGTTAAAAATTTTAATTCTATTTTAAGTTTTAAATTAGAATCATTCTTCATCAAGACAACTGGTAGCAAAACATTTTGCTCGAATCTAGCGGATCAAGTTGGTCCATGATGCAAGATCATATATCGTTAGTCAAAACGTGACTCAACTAAACTGAAGAGTTTCGAAAAACGGGTAGAATGTTTTAATTTTATGGATTTGGCAAAAAATAGTATTTTAACTAAAATTCAGATTTCAATACGAAAATTATACGATAATCGAAAAAAAAACGAATTTGAAGAATTATTATTTTTATTATTTTAATTATTATTTTTTTATAACAGTGGCCTAACTTTAAAAATAGTTCCAGAAATAACCTATTTAATATAATTGAACAGGAGTTTATTAAAACATTCCAGTATATGAGGTCAGTTTACAGATTATATAAATATTTTCCTAATATGTAGACTGATTGAGCTTAGAAGCACGGATAATGATATGAGGCAAACTATTTAAGAGTTATGACAATATAACCAAAGTTTATAGGAGATTTAATTTATTTAAGATGATCTATAATTTAACCCCGACTTGACGACAAAGCAATTTTAAAATTATAACTTGTATAATAAATAGAAAAAAAAATGATAAATGAAATACAAAAAATTTACCGAGCTGGTGATTTATGATATCTGCCGGAACATTCAACTATTTGTTAACTACCTTGATTTATTGAAGGCACCGCACATCAACAAGAATTGAAATAAATACCAAACCCAATTTGCCTGCCCAATAATTTGCAAAAAAAAAAAATTGCCAACCGCAAAATTAATAAATTTTATAAACGTAGGTGTGTTCGATTCCGCACATATTTTAATCTATCAACAATATCTATACAAAAGTTGTAGGATTTTTTCTATAATATTGTAATCACTAATTTAATAACAAATAAGTTTTTTTTTTTTTATAAATTCTTACTTGTTATATAAAAATGTAAATGAACTCTTTATTTATTTACTCGCGTAAGCATTCCTTTAAAATAACAATACGATTTATTAAAGTTATTATTATTTGCAGATTGCAATAAGGAAATATTTATGACAGCATATTATGTGATATATTCTAGCAGCGTCATCTTAGATAGAATGTCTTACATCTTGCGCAAAATTGTTAAGCAAGCATTCACTTTTTATGTACTCATAGTCTCATACATCTCATAAATTAAAAATAAAACGGTAAAAACACCTTATTGTTTACGGATTATTCAAATGAGATATGTTTTTGCACGTACATGAGAGGATTCCCTATACGCTGCAACAACATATAACTATAAAACTGTGTGTAGGTTTTGTCAAGTAAAATACAATCACAAAAGCTATAAAAGATTTTTAATTTTTATTTTTAATGTTTTAAGATTGCATAAGATGCTGCGAGATGACTTGAATAGATGTTAAAATGAAATAACAATGTATATACATAATAAGAAATTGGTTTTCGGTCAAGTTCACCAGTTACATGATAAGTTTATGGTTAAGCCGGTATAATATAGTGTAATTTTATCGATAGTTTATGAGCGATAATGCGTCAGATTAGAGACGAGTGGAAAGGTTATTTTTCAAGGTTGAGTGTCGAGACTCGCGTTATTGGTTATAACACCAAAATAGCATAATATTGAAGTATTTGAAACAAGCGCCAACCCAAATATATTGCTAGAATTTACATAACTTTTCCCGTCTTTTACATCATCAAAACCGACTGACAACACTTCGTTCTACTTCACATGACATTTTTTTTTTGTTGTACTTATACATAATTATTTCAATAAAAATATGATTTCTATAACTGATCTAAAATAAATAAAACATGTTTCTGGTCAATAGACCGTTTCACCTACAAAAAAGAAATAACCGCAAAAAGTCCTTTCCAAAATGACTTGAAGTATATAAGTATATCAAAAGTGAAATTTTGGATTGCATAATTCGTTGTCGTCGTCGTCGTCGTATATTCTTTCAAAATGTATTATAAGAGAGACACATAAATCTTGTCATGCCCAATCATTCAAAAATATATATAACGAATATAAAGGTATCCAATTTGTGTATCCATAATTTTTTGTTTTTTTTTGTATTTTTTCTTATAACTAACCTGCCGCAATATAATTTATTATTATATTTTCAAATAACAATTGAATCCAGTCTTCTTATTACCAATACAAGTTTCATAATATGCAGAATCAGAGGTCATAATCATAAACAAAAAGGTTATGCATTATACTCTGTAATTTATTTAATACATTTTTTGTAGGCGAGAAGAATTTAATATAAATTAATTTATTTTTTATTTTTATTTTTATTAATTTATTGTGAAATTAAAAATTATATTGTTTATTGGCAAAATCTACTTATACCATTGGTAATTGTTATAGTATTCCAATTTACAATATAATACAAAAAAAATTATGTAATATCGCAAAAAAAAAAAAAAAAAATTGGTATAGTGAAAATTTGTCTTGTAATAAAATATTGAATATTTTAATTGAAATATTTATTATTGATACTTTATTTATCGCTTGTGGTAAATCAATTTAGGTTAAAGTAATTCATCACCTCATATTTTATTTCACAATTCTATTAGATTCGATCAAAACACATATCAAATTTTGCGCGCACATCACTTCCTCGTACGTAAATTAAATTTAACTTTGATTACAAATTTGATAAAATATCAAACACAAAAGTTGACGAAAACCCAAAAATGCAAGAGAAAATGCATAAATCAAAATAATTAATTAGTAATAATAATAAATAAATGAAAATAATTTGCTTTTGATTGAGAAATATATTTTTTGATTCGTTTGAGAAATTTATTAATTATTTCATATAATTTCTAAAAATGTCATTTAAAATTTTTATTAATTCTGACCGACATTTTAAAATATTTAATGTGACAAGAGATCTATTATAGTGTTAATAAAAAAAAAAAAGCTAAACATCTGTTACATTAATGTATTGTGCAATAAAAAAAAAAATTCCGGCCGCGTTTTATACGATCTAGATAATTATAAATTAAAATTAAAAATGCTTTCCATTTTTTTTTGTTTTTATTTATAATTGTTTATAATTTTAGAAATAAAGTGGAATAACTTGATTTATAATTAGGTGTCAAATATTTATTATGGTGCTGGATTCGACGTATATTTCTCGACGCAAAAATTAATCAATTAAAATTTTTGTTAAATTTTTCTAAATTTGGAACGAAAATTTTGAAAATGATTGAAATCACATCCAATTAAACAGCAAAAACGTTACATGCGCAAATTAATTTTTGGCATTTACGTGTTAATTTTTTTTTTATTAGTTCTAATTTTATTTATTATTTCACTAATTTTGTTTTTTTTTTATTTTCAGGTAAATCATCAGTCAGGCATTTCTCTGCCTATACACGTCAATGATGATGGGGAAATCGATTTTTTTTTTTTTTAACAAGACGCTATAAAATATTAGACCCAGATGAGTATACTTAAACTAAATTAAGTTTATTATGATTTACTGGTGTTTATTTGTTAAATTGGAGAGTTTTGAAGCAGACGATTTCGAATTTGGTTAATATTAGATTTTGATTGCAATTTAGGCTTTCCAATTCATAATAGGTACTGACAAAAAAATTAGAATTGATAACGAAATGTCTTAAAAATTAACAAGATTACTGATACTTTCTATATTATGTAAATTACTATATGGTTTGCCATCAAGCTGATATAAAAATAAAAGCTAGATCCTACAATTTTAGATTTGATCAATCCAATCAATTTTGTTTTAAACGGTAGAAACATTTTTAAGCATTATTTAATTAATTTGCAATTATTATTTTGTATTACTTCATGAATAAATCCGACTTAACTATTTAATTGAATTACCGTGTCTAACTTTCAGCTACAAGTAAGCAAAACATTTATTCAGGACCCAGTCTTCGAACATTTTCTTTTTGATCTACTTGTCTCTCAAAGGTCTCCTCTAAACCATTCTTAATTTATCATCCGCACCAGCTTCAAATCTATAGGTTAAGCGTATTATTCGTTTTATGGTTCCAGCTCCTGGCATAAAACCTATTTATAAATTAGTGGTAAACGAATTAGTATTTTATAAATACCTACATACGCAATAATCTTTCGAAGATATCTGGTACATATTTGTATGGTTCGGTGACCGCACTGACTAGGAAATCTAATCCAGCTAGAGGATTCTGTTTGTACAGAATAGGATTTGTTAAAGAGTCTGACTTCTGGAAAAACCAATAGCTGGCGTTTTAGTGCGCCAACAGCAAATCACAATTATCTTATTAGTCTTTAAACTATCGAAGTAGAGAAACACAAGATGTTTCTTTATATTGGTTTTAACTGTAAAAATGTATAGTATTGATCTTTCAGTATATCCTTAAAAGATGCGTATAAGATCCTAATTCTTCTTTTATAAAGCCACTGAAAAATAAATTAAATTTTTTAATTTAGTGAATCTATTAATTAATTTTTATTCTACTGCGTTTGGATGAACAATATTTTTAATTTTTCCATTAGGTGAAAAAAATTATAAATTTTTTGACGTTCCCACTAAAAAGCAAGCAAAATATAACCCACCAATTTTTAGTGATTACCCTTGTATTTTGTTGATTATCGCAGGGTGTTTGATATACTCGGACGACTATAATATGTGATCATCTGTTAACATTTGCTCCAACGCAAGATGATTGCGTTCGTTCAATGAATGGTCTGCATCTCCTCGTTGCGCTTGAAATGAATTTGTAAAAATTTGGAGTCGTTGTAAGTAGAGGAAAAAGTGAATCGACAGTTACAGTTACATTTTTTAAAATGTGAACATGAAACCTCTATCGTTAACAACATATATTGTTCCAAAATATATCTTCAAATGCTAAGTTATTCAAACACTTTCTATAAAACATTCGAAAGTACAACTCATACTTTTGAATGTTTTGTAGAAAGTGTTTGAATAAATCAGTAGTTCCAGAAAGAGGTTCAGGTGGCTCATCCAGATTTGGCAAATTTACTTTCCCATTCGAATAACACATTCCGGTAGATACAATGTGAAATCTATTTGCCCAATTAAAACGTTGGGATGCATATGCTGCTAACTTTAAATCGACTTTGAATCTTTCTCTTGACCGAACATATCGTAAGTGATTGTTTTCAAGCAGTTTGTCACGCCATACGGTTCTTTCAGCACCTCTTAACTCATGATTTTTCGTGTAGTTTTGGTCCTCTTCGATTGTGCCGTAACTTATCCAATAGATCTATTTACGGTGGTTTTTTTACTCAAAAATGAAACGTTGCTTTCAAACAAAAAGTAAATATGCATAGTGACAAATTTATAAACAAAAAACCCAACAGAAAACCCCCTCATGAGTCTGGATCAAGAGGTAGCTGCCGAGAAGTCCGTATCTCAGTGGTAAAGGATAGGTGTCCTTCTTGGTCACAGTATTTACCTTCTTTGAATCCAGACAAGGTCAGACGGCTTACGTACCAAGAAAATAGGAGACGACCAGGCGCTACCCTCTTGACTCCTAAATCTAGCATCCTATCAGTTCCAAATAAATTATTGTCCCATTCCATTTCCTCAAATGATGGGGAAACTGGGAGTAATGTGTTAAACTGCTCACTTTGTTTGCTATAAATTTATACCGGTCGACTTCATCTTGCTCTAAAGAAAGGAACCATAAATGGAACTTACGACTTGCGGCATTATTTTGAAAGTATTCCAAAAATTGATTCTAAAGTAGACTCGACCTTGCAAAGAAGGAACGAGATAAAATTCAACATTGCCAGTTTGATTATTAAATTTTACCTGGATCGATCTAAATAACCCACTATTTTATTTTTTGTTCCGTCAGCCGTAAACACTTCCGATAAAATGAGTTTGTATTTAATCCCAATAGTAGCCATAAATTAAATCGAATCTTTTCCTAGAATGCTCAATTAAGCTCCAACCGAATTTTCAACAAAAAGGTTTCTGCACACGCACGAGTAAAATTGCTCCGTTCACGCCAATATTTTATATTTGTAAATGTTTTGCATTCCACTGGCCGACTTGTAGATATTATTGAATTTGACGTCTCGTGTAAAATTAAGTTATTTGAATTGTGGTTAAGCAGAGTTGGATTCAGGTTCCTTAAGGTTGAAACGGGTTTGTCGAGGTAAATTACTTCAACTGTTGTTGGTTGCTTGTTTGTGGTCAGGTTGCAATTCTTACCGGTTGTGAGGGTCCCGATCTGTTCACTGCCTATGATAAGCTTTCCGAATTACTTTGGCAAGTTGAACAGGATGGCCTAATAATATTTGGTACACTGCACCTATAGCAACCCCCTGTTTGTGGTACCAAATTGCAACTCTATGGTTTGTATGTCCCGGCACATGGCAATTCCAACAAATGATTGGCGGTGACAATCTAAATGGTTTTTATTACTGCCTTCTGCAGATAACTTTTCTACATTTACTTCTTGATATGGTGAAACAAGTTTGATGTCGTTATTAAGCAAGCCAATTGAACTTATAAATCTGTTTCTACATCTCAGAGGTAGTGATCTATCCCGATGTATTTTTTTCCATAGTCATTCGTATCGGTGGCAAATTAAACGTAATTCTTCAATGGATGCGAGAGGCAACTGTAGAGTTAGTTGCTGTAACTCGAAAGTCCTATTATCACGAATAATGTCTAATAACTCTACTTCTAGAAATGGTTGATGAAATCGAATGTTTAAGGTCTCTATTTCGCGAATAAATTCAGTCAATGACTCAGTAACACGGCGTTTTCGGGTTTCAATAAGTGATTCAGTGATACTAAAACGCTGAAGCAGTCTGTCTCAGCCGGTTGTAGGATCGTATACTGGTTACTGTATAGATTTTGCGGAATTTATGTAATGGGAGTTTGCGGTCGATTTAAGTTCCTAATGTTTTGTGGCAGATGTAAGTTGGGAATAGTTGAGTAATTTTAGTATAAAGGTTACCTTCTGGTACATTGGAGTAAAAAAGGAATGGTTGGTGGCACCGGAAAGTGATATTAATTCGAATAAACTTTTGGGCTTAACTCAAGATGAAATTAGTGTCGATTGTCTTGTTAAGGAAATTGACATGACTAATAGTCCGTATTAGAAGGAATCTAATAATAATTTTGAGACTAGAAGCACACACAAATTTTAGTCATAAGTTGAGGTTGGAAATAAATTGTTGGCCAATTTTAATTTTAATTTTAGTTTAATCTATCACATTAAGTAAAGTGAATAAAAAGTAAATGTTTTTACTTGAATTTTCCAACATTTTGCTTAATAACTAATCAACTTCCTTAAAAATAGAAATTCGTGTTAATTCGTCTGCTAACAAGAAATTTTCCAAAAATAAATTCAGAAAAAGCATTTCGTTTTTTATTCGCCCGGTACAGTACTTGCTACTATTTATGAAGGTTTCAATTGATTGATTCAACTCTAGTTGCGACCTACATTAATAGACCAAAACTTAGATAGTCTCTAAATTATCTAAAATTATGACACTTTTGTCTAGTTGCACAAAACAGGGCCAACCGCCAGTTAATAGTTATTTGTGTATCAAGAGCGCAAAGCGCCAGTTTGTCACGCGAGAAAGGAAATTGCTGGCCGACGGGACGGAGGCCAGCAACCTTTCGAGCGTGACAAACAACTTTGCGGACGTGTTTCACACTTTATTTTTCCTACAATCATTTTAAAAAATATAATAAAAAGATAATTTTGTAGTAAAATTTACTATACTGACAATACGATTTTATTTTAGGACCGACATTTTGTTCAATCGAGTAGTCAAAGATTTTTTTTATTTTTCATAAAGAAAAACAAAAATTTGGTTTGATGTTTTATACAAACATTAGTCTTTCTTTAAACATGCGTGCGGTTTCAAGTTTTGTCACACGTTTCTAAGAGAAACGTGTGACAAAGTAATTTGTTTATTAACTGTCAAAAAAACAGACACTTTGGGCTTTGAAAACAGAGAAAAAAAGCCTGCTTTTCACGGCGATTGTAGGAAAATAACATTTCCTCCCTTCCTTCTTTTATGGAATTGCGGTTTGTTTCATAGCACAAAATCAATGCAACTGATTAAATTTGTTGGGAGAATTAAATATTTCTCTAACGATTTCGTTGAACTAAAGGACAAATATAATATGAAACAAACCGCAATTTCATAAAAGAAGAAAGAGAGAAAATGTTATTTAATTGAGGGCTAGCGCTTTTTTGTGCAACTGGGTATTACTAGTTAAATTTTTAGTTTCTTTTTGAAATAATCGAAATTTAGAAGTCTTTATTGAATTTAACCATTTATTAATCGGATCGGTTTTTTACTACTAGAGTTTTGAAATATTCCAAAAACTAATATTGGCTCTCACACAAATTTTAATGCAATTAAGCAATATAATATGTACATCTAACACTTTATTATTTTTAAGAAAGCGTGGCTAACATTTAATTTGTTTGACCCGACTCTGCAACCAGTAATAATATCACAATATTATTTTGTATAAATGATCATTATTTGTTGCTAATTACTTTTATAAAATCGTGCTTTATCCAAAGAATAAGTGAAAGTCAAATCATTTTTCTAATCGCTGCTTATTTCCTTGATATTGATACAGTAATAGACGTAATCAATTCAAGCAAAATTATTCCGCTTTTATGTCATGTACTATTGACTCAAAATCATCGCTTCTTTAATATGTGTGTGTACCGTAATATACTTCCGAACTAATATCGGTTATACAATAAATATTATTCCCTGGAGCTAATTATACAATTTATACCGCACCTCTTTTATCACATGTGGCCGATGATCAATAACCTAAATAACTCTGGGATATTATAATAACTCAATCAAATATTGTAATGACCATTCATAAACAATAACTCTAAGCTCTATTGAACGTGACTTAGTTATGATTATATAATCTTCACTTAAAATAGCTTTTGTCTTGTCATAACGATATTGTTACGATTTAACCAACTAAAAATCTTTGGGGTTTCCTTGAATTTGCTCGTTAAAATGGTACAACATAATCAACTCTGTATAATATAAAGCTGCATGCGGCCACATTTTAATGGTTTCTTTTGTACTGTTTGTCTTAATGTTATTTTAATAAATTAGATCAATATTTTATATATAAGTTGTTTTGATTTACTCGTACTTTCTAAGAAATTATTGAAAAGTGAAATTAAACATTTTTTTTTAATGAATGACTTGGTGGTTTTTCATATTTTAATGATTTGTATATACCAAGATATGTATTTTGTGACGTAAAGTGTGCAATTTTGTTTGCAACACGAATTAGGTCAGTTCAGGTGATTGAAAATGAATTTTAGTTTTGAGATACTTCCGTATAATTTATTTCGATTGCAGATTAGTAAAAGATATGCAAACAAAAGAACACAATTGCTTAACCGCGCGCGCATTGTATAAATAATAGAATATAACAATGCTGTATTCATACCTCGTCTCCTATTCATGTCATGGACCTTTTTGTTAAAAAATAAATTTTGTAATTAAATTATTATTATTTAATTAAATAATAAAATATGTAAATAAACATTTTAATTAATTTATGTATAATCTTGCTATCCATATTGTATCCAAATAACAAGAAATACATTTCAATATATTGTATATAAAAACGGAAGAAGTTTTATTTTACTCGACCATGACTTATCCGTAAACAAATGGCTAAATCGTAAATTAATCGTGTGTGATTACGGTTTGTTTGTTTAATGCATATTGTAATTAAAATTTGTAATTGTGAAATATGAGTAGCTTAATTTGAATATTGTACGAGATAATTTTCTATATACAGGGTTTAATAATCCCGCCGAATTTAAATTTTTAAGCTCACGATTTCAACGAACATACAATTTTGATTGACATTCTACGATAAATGTACCTCAAAGAGGAGCTGCAAAAAGTTTTTCTTAACTGTGAAATTTATCTCTTAAAGACAATAGACGTTTCTTTTTTGATCATTTAATCTGGCATGCATAAACATATTTGTAATTATTTTCATAATCGTGAACGTCTTCTCCATAAGCATTATATTGATATCATTACATATCATTAAACGAATGTTGAAAGTTTCCACATTGCTTGCATACATTCGATATTGCAATTATTTTCTATATCGACAAAAACGTGTTGAATCTAATCCGAATTTCCTGATTTACACAAATCACCAGCTAAATTAATTATCCACTGGGTTATTATTCACAATTAATTTCCGTGCTAAATTTGAATGATTTACGGTTAAATTGTAGAGAAATTCTGTTAATTGCAAATTGCAACAATTTATCAAACTGCAATAAACCCAAATTCTTTATTATTTATTCACAGATTATGTCACAGCACAAACAAAACGATCTTCTCGATCGGGTGGCCTACAAACAGGTTCACAAACCGGTCCAACAGCACGTTCATTGGGATCAAATCCAAAATCATCAACATCGTCATTAGTAGATTTTGATTGTCCAGAAGAGTTTGGATATTTTCCACATCCAAATGATTGCACACAGTACTATGTTTGTGTATTTGGCGGTGCCCTCTTGGAAAGCTGTACTGGTGGCTTAATGTATAGTCACGAGCTACAAACATGTGATTGGCCGAGAAATGTTGGTTGCGAGATTAGCGAGAGTGACGGACCACGACCACCTCCACCACCAAGACAACAACAATTATCAAGTAGAGTTCGATTCTCATCATTGCCATCCGAATCTCAATCACAACCGTTACGTGCTCGTGAAGATTACAGACAAGCACCACAACCGCAACAACCAACAGCACAAGCTCAATTTCGCACATTACCACCACCGCCGGAACCATTACGTATAGCACCCAATCCTGTGATTACATCTCGCGGTCAACCTCGTCACTTGGAAGAAGAACGCCAAGAAAGCGATATAGCCAAATTGTATGCTGAAACTCATGAAACTCTACCACCAATAGAAGAAGAGGAGTCGGACAGACAACAGCGAGTATATCGTGGCCAACCAAGCACAGTTGGACAAGTACAACGTGATCGCGATGGTTTACTTCAACAACAAAGTTTTAACGCAATCCCACAAACCCAAGGGAAATTGGGTTCTTTCTCTTATACCGCCCAACCTCAGCAATTCAGGTAACAATTTTTGATTAATTTCCATAGATTTTCACGCGAATTTTATTTTCTTCTATTATGTATATGTAATTTTTGTAGTGATCAAAATTTACAAGACTTAGACTCGTCAAATCGAACGCTAGACCGAAAAAAACGTGACACAAATGAACAAACCGAAGAAGTGACTGAGTATGTAGTGGTTGACGATTCGACAGAAAAATCACCGGATGGTACAAAACGGAAACGATCAAACGATGAAGAAGACTATGAAAATTACGAGTATGATGAGGCAACAAAACGACTTGAGACACTTGAAATACAAAGAACACCTAGACAATTAAGACCACTGCCGCACTTTCAACCAATCTCATGGCAATTCGAAACCTATAATCCATCAACTCAAACGCGCCCCAGTCAACAAATATTTAAACCCAGCCTTCAAATAAATGAAAATTATAATCCATTACTGACTGGAGTGAGCCAATATTACAAACCTGGGAACCAATTTATTGGCCATTCGGGGTCAAATGTGTTTAATATCGTGAATGGTAAGAGTACGTCGATCACACGGAATAATAAAGAATCACGTCAAAATTATAAGCCTACACCAAAATCAATCCCTGTGTACTATGGTCCAAGCGGTAGCGCATACACAATTCAACCGAATCCAAAACGGGTGCCATCGTCAACAGCAGAGCCCGAGAACTTTTCTTATTTCCACCTTGGAAATAATATTAAGGCACCAAAGCAAAATCAATACTTACAGCAACATTCAACACCAAAGAATCCATTTTTACCTTATAGTACGGTTGGAGGTTTTTACAATAACCAACCAGTAACAAAACCAACACCAACGGATCCTTACAGTTCACTTTACCATATTGGTGATGTATTCGGCGATATAAATTATAATCAAAAACCTGTGATTTCAGCCCAACCGCCATCAAAGTTACCATCGTATTTAAATCCGAACAGTTTTATTAGTTATGTGCCGAATTTTGTGATACCAAATAATTTGTATCCCGTACCATCAAATGCGCCTCCGACTCGTAAAACAACAACGAGCACGACTACTACAACCACAACTACTACGACGACCACACCAAAACCAAAAGCAATACCTAAACCAAATTATAATTTGCATTCCGATAATTTCTTCGTACAACATTTGAATAATTTCAAGCAACCACAGCAATCCTCCATTTTTACATACCATATTGGAAGTGAAAATCAAAATCCACCCTCAAGTTTTTATTCCACTGGATCAAATTTGGCATCATCACAAACTACCACCAGACCTTACTATCAAAATACGAATGCAAATCAACAACAAAAAGAACCGAATTTATTCTCAAACTTAAATTTTGATTTTGACAAATTCGCAAATGGTCCGGCTAATTCGAACGGAGATCCAAATTTTATGGATAAACTCGAAAAAATTCGTAACGAAACAAAAGTTAACAAGACAAAATTGTACAGTAGCCATTATTTAAGTACAGCGCCACCATTTCGAACAACAAGTCATAATGAACAAGATGAGTATTATGAATATGATGATGAACAGACAACATCGACGAAAACAACAACAAAAGCTCGAGTGAACATTAAGAGTTCAACCGCAATTCCATTGAGTAATGAAAGTGATGATGACGATTACTATTATGATGATGACGATGAGGTACCAGACAATGATTATATATTACCACAAAATAAATCAAAATTCATGCCGATGACTGAAACAATGGCACCCAAACCACTAATTTATTTTGTTTCGACCACACCCACCCCATTTACTCGTAAACCAACTCCACCAAGCACAATAGTTCCACCAATAATTGATTTCCCAGACGAAGATAATATCTTCAAACAAATTAAACCGATTACGAATGTCCCACGTTATCTGAATAAATCAACATCGAGGCCATATACGATACGACAACGCATACGACTAAGCTCAACGACACCCTCGCTAGAACTGAACAATTTAAAAATTGAAACATCAACCACATCATCGACTAGAATAACACCAACGACACGAAAAGTTTATACGATTAAACCACAACGTAGCCGTGGACAACCTAAATGGAAAACGACTAAACGACCAGACAAATATAATTTGGAACTTGACGAAAAATTACCGAACAGGTATTTAAGCGTTTAATTACTATTTTATTTACTATTACTAATTATTGCGTGTAAGTACTGTACAGATCTACTAAATGACTAGGTTTATTATGTTCAGTGTATATTGATTGTAAAGAGTTCTGGTCCAAAAACCGTAAAATATTGAAACTAAATCAATCTAATCTACCCCATTTAGAGTTGAGTCATCATCACAAACACCTGTTTCGTATAATCAGCCACAAAGACAACAAGTTCAAAACCAAAACAACCGCAACTATTATAACACCACAACTGCCCAAGGGTATAGTGAACCACAACAATACGATAACTACTATTCAATTTACGACGATGATGTTGAATTGTACCGAGATGTTGGTATGTATTCATAGTGATGCAGCATATTTATGTAGATGTTAAATGTGATTTGATTTTATGTATAGATTATAGTCAACAATACAGTACATTAAAACCTGCAAATAAGCAATCAACATATAGAACACCAACCACAACCACAAATGCTCCGGTTCCACAACGTGAATCATATTACATTCAACAAAAGCCACAGTATGAAAGACAGCCACAGACTCAATCACCACCCCAACCAGCTCCAACACAACAAATCTATACAGAGGACTACACCGATGATGAGTTGATTGCTCAGGTAAAACAAGCTTTAAGGTAGGCATTTAAATTGAGCTAACCTCATAAACACGTTTAACTTATAGATCGAAGAGGACAGTCCGTACAACATCCGCGGAACACAAAATCAAATAAGGTAACAAATTTTATATATTTTTAAATAGCATCTTATATGTGTATTAGTATAAATCGTTTAATTTATTGAAACATATAATATATATTCATAACACAAACATCATAACTTTGTCCGTTTGTACTTTTGTAAATATTTCTAAATGTTTGTCTTAAAAAATTTACAAAAAATTTGATAAACTCTAACAGGGGAGATAGAAACGATTTAAATTCAATTTCTGACCGCCCATTGGTAACATCAACTTATCGTAAACCACAACAATATCCAACAACACCACGTTTTGTATCTACAACACAAGAACAATATACATATCCTGTAACAACACCAAGAACTACTACTACCACAACAACGACCACTACTACTACTACTACGCCACCACCTACAACAACACAATATCCAACAAGGTACTACAAACAATTTTTTTCGTTTGTTAAATTTCCTAAGTGCTATAGGAACATTTTAGTAGACTTTTTTTTGTTTTTAGAGCTTTTTTTTTTGTGTGTCAAAGTGATCTGCTTAGTATATGTTGTTGATATAAGAATTGCTTATTATAAGTTAAATTTATTTTGGTATTATCATTAATTTGCTTATAACAATAATAGTTGGACGCCGCACTTGCTGAAACACTTTACTAATGATTATGTAAGCTTTTGATGAAATGCACATTGTTGTACACAAATTTTTGTACTAAACTCAGATTTAAAATCCATTCTTAAAAAATTTTGATTTGATCGAAGGCAAATTATTGATAACACTAAAAAAAATTGTAATTAACAGGCAAACGATTCTTATGAACACATTGTGCACAAAAATTTTGTAAATTTTGTAAAATTCATCTAATCTCATCAAACGAATGCCGTTACCGATATAAAATTGGCATTACTGTGATTAACCAAAAATGTAATCATTTATTATTTGTGGTATCTTGTATTAGTTACGTTAGTTAGAATATAGCTAGAGTTGTCCAGACATACTCATAAATAAATTAATTAACAAATCACACATTTTACAATAATTATTAACAATTATTTATATTTTAATTTAAAAATTCGGCTAAATCCAAATTATTTAGTTAGTAAATGCGCACTTAAATGTGATAAGCTTTTTGTCTTTTTTTTTCAAATTTAATTAAAAGTATTCTCCAAAACGAATATAGCGAATATTTTTAATCCATCAACAGATCAGCACACACTTCTGATGGTATCAACAATAAAAAGACGCCTAAATCATTTATATTAACACTTACGGCACGCGCGGCTCCTCAATCAATCAAATCCTTTCAATTCGATCCAACAAAACCCAATCAAACTCTAAACTCTAATTCCCAACTAGACAACAGTAGTGAAGAATTAGTTGAAAATGCTGATATAATAACCCTAAATCCTAATCCAGATCCTTCAACCACTACACCAATACCAAATCGTAATCATAGCTTAGTAGCGACAACAGATACAGACAACAAAAATTCAACAACACAACAAAAATCACGTATTATAACATTAGGCACTGGTTTCAATTTTAACTCACGAAATCATAATCGTAATTTTATCTCATTCAATGATTTTAGTGAATTAGATAATAAGACTAACAACAGTAATAGTACAAGTGAAAATAAAAAATTTGTTGATTTTATTGTTTCTGATGTAAAACCACAAAGTTTCCAACCACCATCATCAACAACACCATTACCACCACCAAATCGTTTCCATAAAAATCCATCAAACATCGAATTAACATCTGATCAATTACCAAATTCGATTAATAAAACAATTACATTGACATTAACATCTGGTTTAACAGCTGGATCAATTCCAGTCTCGACTAGCAGAAATAGTAGTGGCACCATCACTAAAGGTCGGGCGGAAGTGTATCCGTTATATTTTAAGCCACGAACAGAAAATACAACAAAACGCGAAATTTATCAACAACCACAAGAATTTCAGTTGCCCCGAGATAAATATACGGTAACTTTAAGTCCCGTGACATACGATATCGATGATTATGAGCCAACTACATATCAACCTCGAAATAGTAATTGGAAATTACAATTACCTCGAATCCCAGAACCATTTAGTGTTCCAGTTTCTAATTCCGTTGAACAAGTAGCCGCGCCCGATGACGATAGTGAAAAAAGCGACTCATTTTTAAGTTATAATCGTAAACCATATTCTAGTTTTGTATTCCGATCGACCACACCCACCCCTAGTATTAGCACAACCGTGGATATTAACTCTGAGCATAGAGCATTTTTAGGTCAGGTCCTCTCAAAATTATCGAATCTAAAAACTACAAGTAAAGGGTTTCAATACCGTAATCGTGATTTTGATGTACCAACAACAACTGAATCTGTAGCAGAAGCGCTATCCACAACTGAACCTCTTTTGCGGTATACAACGCGAGGCCTAGTATTCAAAGAATCGATCACAAAAAGTTACGAAATTACAACGGAAAAACCGATTATATCGCCGTACAAAAGCCTCGAAAGTTTGTTGAGCGAGAATGAAAAGAAACCAACATCTTTTAAAAGTATTATTAACAACCCGACAACATTATCCCCACCACTTACAACCATGACAACGATGGCATATCGTACATTTCCATCAACACAAAATTATTTTAGAAATTTTTCTAGTTATCGTACAACTGTACCACCCGCAACTACAACGCCATTTAGAAGTTACTTTTTAATTACGGCCCCACCAAAGAAAAACATCACCTCCACGACGACGGAGCGGACTACTAAGATACCGTTTACCGAGATTATAACGCCCACGACTACAGCAAGTACTAGCACAACGCCAAAACTGACTACAACCGGTACAACAACAACAACAACTACTACTACTACCACTATGGAAATTCCTACCACTGCACGTACAGCAACAACTACAACAACAAAGACAGAACTACCAAATACCGAAGAGTCTAAACCATCAACCGAATTTCATTACCGTGGTAGATTCCGACCAACACTAACGACAGAAAATGATGAACCAGTTACATATCAATTGAGGCGCCATCGTTTCTATTCAAGACCGACAACAGAATCACAATCGACCGATTCTTTTACTCCATATCGCCGCAAAATATTACGAGGCCGTTACTCGACCACGACACTACCAACAAAACCAAAAGAACGTGAACAATTATTCAAACAAATCACAAATGATCAATTTGATTTCCAATCATCGTCATCATTATCATCGTTACGACCAACCCCATTACCATTGGTATCAAATCCGACTACCACATACAAAACATTCCGAACACCTCAACCATCATTAAAATACAAAACTTATCCCAATGATGATGGTGATGTTGATGATAATGATGATGATGATCAAAATGGTGATGACCATCAAGACGATGTAAAAGTTGTTGAGTTAAAAAATGAAAATATAAAATCACGATATCATTACGATACAGACGAACGAATTGAAGAGCGTAAAAGATTCCGGGCTACAATGGAAATGCCAGAAATCAATGTTCCAACAGAAAAAGAAATGATTTTATATAAAGAGCTAAGTGAAATGGATGATAATGATGATGATATCGATGATATCGAAGAGATGGGAATAATCGATGAGGTTAATTTTGAAACAACGACATTGACTAGAATACCAACAACAAGTACGACAAGTACGACGACAACCACAACAACAACAACAACAACAGAAAAACCAACGACGACGACGACAAAAAGAAGTACAACAACGACAGAAACACCGATTACGACGACGACAACAACAACTGAAAATCCGACAACACCGAGTACGACCGAACGGATAATTCCTTCTACTTCAACACAAAATCCTAGAGTGATTCTCCCGCCGCGTGTTTCCCGTATAAACAATGCCATCAAAACAACAATCGCAGCTGCATTACCCGGCCGGACTTCATCTCCATCATTATCATCATCATCGTTGTCGTCGTCTGGTTTGAAATGTACGGATAATTCACCGAATGCAAAATGCAACGAAATTCCATCGAGGTACAGCACAAAAAAAAAACACAAAATTTACCTTGTACAGCAACGTACAAACAATTTAATCTAATTATTTACTTCTTTATGCTGCTAACGAAATTTTTCCGTGGCTGATTATTTAATTTCTTTTTTAATTTAATTTCTAATTTTCATTTACCTTTTTTTTAATTTTTTTTTTTAATATCATATACCTATATCCATATCACTTGGAATAAAATGAGTTAAACAAACACGCATTAAAATAAAAAAGATAAATTCGCACAAAACTAAAAAAATTATAAAATGCATGGAACTCAAATTATGTTACGATGAGTTAACCCAATATATGCACCGTAGTTTTTAGATAGACAAAAAATAAAGTTTTGTATAGGTCACAAAATGCATGCGGCATAATTAAAAAGGATATAAATCAGAACCTGGTTAGACTTTATAAATACCAATAGATTGTGATACGATGACAATTTAAGATATACACATTAATGACGAACGTTTTGAGAGCCTGCGCAAATTTAGTAAAAGCTCTATGTCAATTTATATATTGATAGCCTAGTTCCATCCTTCATCCATCTTTAACAATTATCCTTTATAATTTTAAAACAAAAAAAAAAAAACACAGACATTTGACTTACTTCATACTAATCTTTTGCACTCTACTAAAATTAAGTACACCCGGAATTTGTATTAGCACTTTGACATTTTATTTATTTATTTCAGGTTTAGTGTATTTGTCCCTTAGCATCTACACAGACAATTCGATCTAAATATCGATTAGGGGTGCCACATTGCATGTTTGCGTCATAGCTAAAAAGTTAGTTTAGAAGAATTAGCGTCAAATTTCTGATCCGTAAGAGTATACGGCTATTCGGATTTTTCAATACATACATAAATACGCAAATCAAAATTGTTTTTGGTTTATGTCCCGGTTATGTCACCAATCTGTATCTTATTTTCGATTAAAAAATCTCCAATAATTTTTGGGGTTTTCGTTCGTTTCCATGCAACAATTTTTATTCGCTGTTTAAATAGAGAAAAAGCAATTTAAAATGTGCATGCAAGTGGTTTTATTCGACCAAAACCTTGTTTTAGCAATATTTAGAGTTAAGGTGCTATTCCACTTGACTAAATTGACTGATAGTAAAATTAAAGGAAGACAAAAATATACATTTGCTGGATGGGCGAATGAAACAAAAACCCTACTCAGTCAAAAAATATTTGTGTCTGTAGTAGTGTGACTGCAATAAAAAGTATCAAATTGAGGACATTTTATAGCAGTCACACTAACACAAATGCATAAAATTCGCAATATGATGAGAAATATTTCCCGCACACTAATTATTTTATGGTTATAATATTTTTATACCGCTTCTCCTTAAAATTTTACTTTAAAAAGTAAAACTAAAAAACACATGACGTTTTTTTGGTAGAGATTTGTTTAATTTTTACGGAAAATATACTAAAAAAGACAATTCTGATATGAGTATTAATAATATTTAATTTTTTAGATAATTTTGAGATGTATAACTAACCGAATTAATAGTAATATCTAGTTTTTGTTAATAATTATTGATTATGTTTTTGTGTGCTGTCAAAATTTCTCCTGAAAATTTTGCTATAAACAAAAAAAACTTTGTCTCTGTCTATTACATAGAGTTTCGAACTTTTTTCTCGTTTCCTCATTTTTTACTATCAGTCAATTTTTCTAGTGGAATAGCACCTTTACTCGTATGTAGAAGCTATACTTTGTCATTGTGACTTTAGTTTAATATTCATTATCAATATTTAAACAAAGCACTGAAGTTTAAAATGATGAAGTGATCAAAAACCAAAATAGTTGATCAACAAATCAAAATTTTAAATTCGATGTAATAAAATGTACCGGCATCTCAGCTCTTTACAAATTTCGAATAATATTGAAAAACACAATTATTCACAACAAATTTCGATTTTACCCAAAAAACTTCGAATAAATTTAGAATCCTACAATAATCTTATAAAATTAAGAAATTACTAAGAATCTCGAATTACTTCATGTGAGACCTTCGGGAAATGTAGATTAATCCAAAAATCTTAAAATCTAGAATTTCGAAAATCTTATTTCGGTAAGATCAAGTTTCGACTGATATCGAAAATCTCCAATAATCTCAACAAGTAATAAAATCTCAAACAAATTCTGTTACATAATACCCAACACCAAGCCAATCTGAAATAAGCTTAAGAACCTCGAAAATCCTTTTAAATATCGAAAATCTCGATGTATCACTTTAATTCGGTAACATGTCGCATCTGCTACAGCTCTTTACAAATTTAGAGTATAAACTCGAATGAACCCAAAAATACACTTTGTGTACAAAATTATTTAATTCACTTTATGGCACGCGTGGAAATTTATATCAATCATTTATAACTTTCCTACTTAAGACCATTCTAAAACTGTAATTGAAACAGTTACTCAAACGTTTAACATCCGATTTTAGCACCTAAATGGATATTATCGTATATTTTGTCCAAAATAAACTACAGATTCTTGAAATTCACCCGAAAAAACTCACCCGTGATTTTCTAGTGAAATACGTCATATAAGTCGAGAATTTAAATTGTTTTATACCAAATTCACCGGCGACTTTTCTCGGTGAATTTCAAGAGTACCGGCACAGGAAGTAGAATGTAACCACAAAAACTAGTACCAGCCACACTTCAAAGTAATTGACCGATTCGATCGTTTGCCATTAAGGTGGAAGCAGATGTGTATAGCATATCTGCATGTATGATATAGGCAGATCTGTCTACAAATGTGCTACATTTTGCTCTATATTTGTTAACATTTATTTATTTAGAAATAATGAATTTCCATCCTCCATTATTATGACAATTGTCAGAATTTTTTTATTTTCTGTCAAAATTGATTTCTTTTACGTCATATAGCCCACTTATTCGCAGCCAAATTACAAATAGATGCAACTTGCTGCATTTTACTTGGACTTGGATCCGTGCTACCGCTACAAACGTGTTTTTCAATTTCCGTCCATGAAGATTTCTGCGCATCTGTTTCCAGCAAATAGCAACAATCAGTTCTTTTATTATATTTATTTTTTTAACTGCGCTGAAGCAAAATTGACTGCAATATCTCGTACTATTTGCAATAAAAGCGCAATTCCAACATAAAATCTATTCAGTTATTTCGTACTCGAATTTATAATATTACCAAAGCCGGTTAGTATATGAATGCAACACATAAATTGCAAGCGTAAAGAAATTCAGTTCAATAAAGCACGAACAAAAATATTTTTATTTAATTTTACCAACAACATCTTGGAGAAAGCTGATTAAATGTTACATTAGCTAAATGTTTTGAAGAACCATGATTAACTTGATTAAAAAGCAATATTGTCTGAGGATCCATAACACCATCAAACATCATCAAAAATGTTGAATTAACTGTAACAGAATTATCTTCAATGCTTATCTTGAAAATATCTAATAATCTCGAAACAGAATGAACTCGAATAGTCTGAAATATAACCTAACATTAAATAACTCAATACTAAGCAGAATATCGGAAACATAACCCCGAAAAATTCGAATAATGTGAGAATTCTAAAAAAATATCGATAATCACAAAAAATTTAGAATTTCCCGAAAAATTGCAATAAGCTCAGGAATCTAAAAAAATCAGGAAATCTCTAAGAATCTCGAATATTCTGAAAAATATAATACAGCCATTGTACGGATAGTATCGAAAATATTGAATAATGTCGATATTTTCGAATAACTTCGGTGCCAAACAACTTCTCGCTATTTAAATCCGGAAATCTGAATAATTCCAAGAATCTCGAAAAAAATTGAAAAAGTCGAAAAATGTATCAAATCCTTAATAATATCGGGTTAATAAAATTCAATGAGAGAAAGTCGATTGTTACTTTTACGAAGATCTTGAATAAAATTAGAATTCTAGAATAATCTTAAAAATCAATAAATCACTAACAATCTGTAATAAAAAGACATCTCAATACTTATCAATTCAAAAGCAGAAAAACCACTTTCTCGGAAAAATAACTGGAAGAAGATGCCAAAACACTTAACGCTACTTAGTCAACAACGGAAATATTGGTTGATCCAAATATCTCAAAAATCTCTGATTTCAAGAGTCCCACCGAACCCAATGCTATACGCTTCATGCATTATGATTTTTATTTGTTGTGAGGCTCAATCAACCATTTCATTAACATATTTTGAACTAAGGTAACCAATAACTAAGGTATGCCAATAACAAAGTAGAGAATGGTAGTGATGCTAATGATAAAGATTTAATTAAGTACAGTAATGAAATTGATGACGCCTCCAGAAAATTAATGTTGCGAAGTCGATAAAAAAGAAAAACTGAATTAAAATTTTAAATTTTCTTTCATTCTAATAATAACCGAGTATCCCTGCGAGAAATGCCTTCGGCTATTTCAGTAAAGAACCTTTTTGTTATTTTAAAGAAAATCCAAATGTATTTGGAATATGTAAGTTAAAAGGTTGCTATGAAAATTTAAGACTATTTATTACGGTCCTTTTTACGGTCTATCCAGTCCATTTTTACAATTTTTTTTTATCGTGTGTATGAATGCTTTCACTTCAAAAAATGTTGGAAAACTTTCCCTCTACACCCACCTACTTAGTCACATTAAAATTCGAACATTATTCACTTACCAATCGATTTCCGAACAAGTTTGGTAACTTCACAGCGCTGAGCAGTAAACAGTGTTTTTGTGAAGTGATGTCTGTCTCTCTGTATCCTCTCTACAGCACAGATGGTTTAACCTTTAACCAATCGAGCTGAAACTTCATAAGCATTAAAGCTTTTTTTCTTAAATTGGTAGGCCCTAAATGTTAAAAAAAAAATTAAAAATTTTACAAAATTTGCTTGATAGGCTTCTCAAAATTCTCCGTTTATAAAAGAAAGTAGTCGTGTGTTCGCTCACCTCAATTGTTTTATCTGACGTTTATTTTTTTATTACCTCTGGCCGGTCGGACCATTATAGAAAGTTGGCAATCCTATTCGTACAATACCTTTTGCTGTAAACAATAAAATTTTCTAATTTTAATCACAATAAATAAAAATAAAAATTGGTTGTAAAATAAAAAAAGCAAAATTTAAAAATTAAATTCATAAAAATAATAATTCCTCGCGTTTGAGATAAAATAAATTCTATTTTCATATTTACCAAAGCACAGATAACTTTTAACCCAAACTTCACATTACGTTTACGTAGGACCATTAGACAATTTTAATAATTCATGGCCTTTATTAAGCTCTGTTTCGGCGATTATTAGCCACATTTCATGACACCAAGTAATTTGGGATCAGATCAAAGTTTACATTGAAAACAATAAAACAAAATTTGTTTTGTTCTAAAATTTTGAGATGTGTGTCGTTTGAATACACACTCTTTTACTGTTTTTTGTTTTTTTTTTTATTAAACCGTAAAAAATACATTGAAAAATAAACAAATTGTACTAGATTGGTTTTCTTTTACGTAGCGCAGCCTACCGATTCACAGCTAAATTAGAAATAGAGGCAACTTGTATAGTAAAGGATAATGCATGAGTGATGCACGCAGATACGCATTCAAAACAAATGTGCTGCATGCAGTTTTTTATTTTTTGACGTTTATTTGATACATATTTAATTTTAATAAACAATTGTTTTATATGAATGATACCTTATTTTGTCACAAGTTAATTAATTTGTATCCTCCGTTTTGGCACTTTTCACACAAAATAATTGATTGAAAAAACAGAAAAATTACACAAATTGTACTAGATTTGTTTACTTTTACGTAATGTAGCCTACCGATGTGCAGCAAAATTAGAAATCGACTTGTGTTTCGTTCCTTATAAAGTACATAGTACATTTTTATCCTTAAATAAATTCGCATTTTATTAATCGCATTAATTGAATTTACTTAACCGCTGACACTAATGGATTATAGCTGGAGCATTAAATTTCCAAATTTTTGTTTCTTGTCTATTTATATAGCAAATTTAGTTATTGACGATTTTAAAATCATAATTGAATCATTAAGGTAAGTGAGTTCAAATACTCGATAGTGTACAATACATACTGCAATGTTTACTTAAATCAGCGTGATAATCTGGCTCAATTTTTAAAAACCCCTTATATCTGTAAAGTTAAAATCTATAATTACTAAAATGCACGAAACCTGTCTATAACCGGTATGATTACGTTTACCAAATCAAAATTTCCAATCTTATCCAAATTCCCTACATAAAAATACTACCAACTTCTGTATCATCGAGCAATAATATAAAAGGCATGTGGTTGATATCATCAATCGCAAACCGCACAATTCACACACATCAAACTTCAATAGCGCATGTTTCTATACCAAAAAAACTATATCTTGTAACCAAAATTGGCATAGAGCACAATCAAAATCCATAAAAAACATGAAATAAATTCTAATATTCTAAATACATTTGTTGTGTTTTAATTAACAAAAACAAAATTAGTACAGTCTAGAACTAACCTAAAACCATTCAACCAGCCCTGCTACAAAACCAGGTTTTGAATATACATACTATATACCTAAATATTAAAAGCTTAACCCTAGTTTAACTAAATTCTAATGTATAATAATTAATATGTTTCTCTACTGTAGACTTACCATTACTGTATTTTATAAATTATATTACGTTAACACGCACACACAGCTTTAGCTTTATCACAATTTTTTCTAATTTCTAATCAAATAAATTACAAATTATTAATAATAAAATGTTAACAAATGATTTTATTATTAAATTTAGAACAAATACTAGAACACGCGGAGGATCCCATTATAATACTCAGTCTGATCAATCATCAACTGTTAATTCGAATCGAGGAACTCATCCACCGTAAGTACAGTTCATGCGCAATTTATCATACGAATATTTTGATATATTTGGAAATTACAATTTTGTAGACGTGCCCGACCAACATTGAAACCATCTCAAACGATTGTATCGAAGGCACAAGAATTTGTCGACATTTATAGATTCCCGCCAACCCGACCAGATCCAGTATATCCACAACCAACTGTTGACAAGACAGCAGCTAAATGCCGTAAAGATGTTTGTCTACTACCCGATTGTTATTGTGGAGGAAAAGAAATTCCAGGTAAGATAGCCGCGACACAAAATACATAGATTCGAATACTCGAATGAAATGTTTAAATAATTTGTATTTTATTTAAAATTCGGCCCCCTAAAGGTAATTTAGAAAAAACTGAAACACCACAGATAATACTTTTAACATTTGATGACGCCATCAATGAAATTAACAAGAATATTTATTCTGAGCTATTTCATGTGGGTCGTAAAAATCCCAATGGATGTAATATTTCGGCTACATTTTATGTATCACATGAGTGGACCGATTACACATATGTACAAGATATGTATGCCGTTGGGCATGAGATGGCATCACACACGGTTTCGTAAGTTACTGCGCGCGTATGCCTAGAAATTAATAGGTTCGGTTCGAAATGGGGATCGCAATAACATATTCTACGCCATCATACATACTGTGTTTAATGTCTGATTCTCTTTATTATTTGCATTTTTTTTTTACAGCTAAACTACATAATTATTTTCGTTTATGAATAACATAATGTGTATATCTAATTTATTTTCTATTTTCATTTCATTTCATTTTATTGAAAAAAAAAAACATTTTTAAAACCATAAAATTTTGACAAAAACAAAAAAGCTGAACTTCCCGTGGAAGAAGTACCCCAAATTATATTACTGACATTTGACGACTCTGTAAACGATTTGAATAAACAGCTCTATCAAGATCTATTTGAAAAGGGACGTGTCAATCCAAATGGTTGCCCAATTGGTGCAACCTTCTATGTATCACATGAATGGACCGATTATAGTCAAGTACAAAATTTGTATTCAGATGGACATGAAATTGCGTCACATACAGTCTCGTAAGTTTTTAGTTTTTTTTAGATCTAGTTTGGAATAAAATTCAACACTTTAAACACACACAAGTAGTTATATATATATATACAATATACAACCAATTAAATAAAGAAAGCACATCCTGGAAATAAAATTCCCAGCACTAAATGCCTTATATGCATTCCTTTGTACTTAAATCCTGTACAGTTCATTTTATTATAACACAACTAACTTTCCTATTTATTTACTAACCTGGCTGATGACTTCGAGATGAACATAAAACTAAAATAAATATTTATCATCCTCGCAAATATTTAGACATAGTTTTGGTGAACAATTCTCACAGCGGAAATGGACCCGTGAAATTGCCGGACAACGTGAAATTTTGGCTGCTTATGGCGGAGTAAAATTAGAAGATGTTCGTGGCATGCGCGCTCCATTCTTATCGATTGGTGGCAATAAAATGTTCAAAATGTTGTACGATTCTAACTTTACATACGACTCTTCCATGCCAATCTATGAAAATCGTCCACCAAGTTGGCCATATACATTAGACTACAAAATATTCCATGACTGTATGATACCGCCGTGTCCGACACGCAGCTATCCCGGAGTTTGGGAAGTACCTATGGTAATGTGGCAAGATTTGAACGGTGGACGTTGTAGTATGGGTGATGCTTGTTCTAATCCACCAGATGCCGAAGGTGTTACAAAAATGTTGATGAAAAATTTCGATCGTCATTATTCAACAAATCGTGCTCCACTTGGTTTGTATTATCATGCTGCATGGTTTACACAGCCTCATCACAAATCAGGTTTTATCGAATTTTTGGACACCATCAACGCAATGAAAGATGTATGGATTGTGACAAATTGGCAAGCGCTACAATGGGTACGCGATCCAACACCAATTTCACGGATGGGCTCATTCCAACCGTTCCAGTGCAATTATCAGGTGAGTTATGGACTTATTTTATTTACCCAACCGATTTTTAAAACAAATTTATTTAAAGGATCGTCCAAAACGTTGCAACAATCCAAAAGTATGTAATCTATGGCACAAATCAGGTGTACGCTATATGCGTACATGCCAACCATGTCCTGATATCTACCCATGGACAGGAAAATCTGGCATCCGATCATCACGCGTCGACAACGAAATTGATGAGGAAGTTAAGCCAACAACCAATTAAGCTGTAACTTGATAAAATTTTAATAAATTTATTATTTATTATTTATAATTTAAAGAAATAAAACAAAACAAGAAAAAAAAATATTTAATTAAGAAATAATTAAGAACAAAATTTGGATACAACTTTTAAAAAAATTATATGAACATTTCACTGTCTTGGAAAACCACCGTAAAATTTCTGGAACAAAATTTGTTTACTAAGCTAAAATTATAAAATTTGTGTTCCTTTATATGAAACAAAAAAAAATTATAAATTATAATTAATCATTAAATATATATGTATTTTAATTTATGTTATTAAGGTGTCTTATACATAAATTGATGTATTACATACCTTTATAACATAATATTAAAAGCAACGTAATAATTTAATTTATGAAATAAATTAGCACAAGGTGATAAATATAAATAAATAAATAAAAAACAATAAAAAATTTAAAAAAATAATTAAATATTGTAAATAATTTTCAAAATTAAATTATATAATTTGCCTTATAATAATTTTATTTTTTATGCATCTTCTCCATTCTTTGTAATTATAATTATATTGTAATAATTATATTTTTAATTAGAAATATGAACAACATAATTTAATTTTTTATGAATGATTTTTATAATTTTTATTCTAACCGTTTGTCTGCCAATTTCATATTTTATTGTAGCCATCATTCATAGAAATTAATTTTAAAATTATAATAAATTCAATATTTTGTTTATACATAATTTAATATTGTAATTAAAAAACATTTAAAAATAAATAAAAATTGTAGTTTTATTTCTCTACAATTATAGCGACAAAATTAGATTACATGTTAGCATTTAGGGGCACAAACCTAACAAATGTTTGGGTCATCGCAATAAACAATTTTCTCGCCAAAACTATCTTCAACATTGACGAGAAATGGTGTTGGTGGACGATTTATTTCAACTTTCAAAAATTTCTCGTTTTCCAGATTTTCATGAACTCTTTTATCGACTTGCACATATTTCTCCTCATCCTTGGTATACTTCTTACTCAGATGATGTGCCACATCAGAATCCAAAAGCAATTCTCCATCGACCACAACAAATGATGAATGTCTTCGATTAGGGCCATCATGCAACTCTTTCAATATGTTCTTGTGAATTATTTCTTCAAACACAGACGAACTTCTAGAATGATGGGTTCGTCGACGTGTAAGACGTTCATGTTCTGGAGGCGCTGTAGGCGGATTCACGTCATTCGTCTCTGGATCGATTTCAATTCTTAAACTAGGAGTTGATGATATACCAGTTGGTGGTGTTTGTAAGGAATTTGGATTAAATGAACTCATTGTCGCTATATCGGAATCGTCGGTACCTCGATTTTTTATAAATTCTCGACAACGATTGGTACACCCACCAACCCATTCGGATATTAAAACACTACCGGCTATAACAAATCCGATTCCAAGTAATAGAAACATACCTTCAGTGTCGGCTAACGTTAGACCACGTTCTTCTTGTTGGGCTATTCGTTTTGTTGCCCCTTTAGATGCTTGTAATAAGCGGCCGCTAGATGAACGCTGCATTGACCATGATACATCAGTTACCAATTTCTCCATCAATCCGCTCGACTGAAATCGCAATATGGCATCGTTGAATCGTTCTTTATAAACAGAGTTCTTCGGAAATGAAAATGAAACGCCAAAAAATGAAAAACACTCATCACTAATATGAAGAGCTGACCGTTTTCCAATTTCTCTGTAATTGGAAATGGCGTTAATCGCAAAATCTAGACACATTATACAAAATGTTACATACTTAGCCGAAAAGTTGGACTGTACGATGTATGACAGCTGAGATTTTGACCCCAAAAATGCGTAAGACCAGAAAAAAGCTTTCGTCACATTACTCAATCCTTCCTCCACATTTACTACAAATTCCAAATTTTTCAGCAATTTGGCCGTTTGCTTATGAGTTGAATTGACAAACCAACGTTCCCATCCATCACGATCAAGTGTTCCGATTCGATAGAATCCCCAAAGTAACTGATCTATACTATCGACTGTTTCAGGAAATACAGGAATCGTAACAAACGCAATAATAGATCCAGTATAGCAAGCTGTGATGATAATCGTAAATATCCAATACCATCCAATTAGCATTCGGGTAGATGTCTTCTTAGTATTACTCCAAGAATTTGCACCCGTAAATGTTAAACTATTTGTAAACGTGCCGAACACATACCAAAACATGTTTTCAATTTCGCCGAAATTCCCAATCAAATGCTTAAGTGTTAACTTATTGGAATAAGTTAGAGGGAATATCGCTAAAATGTATGCGGCAGTAAGTGCAACCCAAACGGGCCATTGAAATGGGCCCATAATTGCACGATATCTTGATAAAGCTTTTGACGTTAATGTAATAAATGCAGCACAATCGGTCGAATGAGCTACCGATAAATCTGTTAATTCGGATCGATCCTTAGTCACATAAATCCCTGACATACCAATATCGGCACGGCCCCTTTTAACCTCCTCAACAACTGAATCACCGGCCCTAGAATATACTAAATTAAAAAATTAAATGGGAAATATTATGATTCTTACCCAAGTTTAAGATTAAAAGGCTCCACAATCTCAAATGTAAAGTTTAACATTTTTCCAAAATGACTGAGCAGACGATACTCGATTCCATCCCATTTGATTTCTTCTTGACCCACATTGTTGGTCGACCGCTTTCGAAATATGAACGGATGTTGATTGGCTGCAGCAACAATAAATCGATGACTCGAAAAACCTTGTTTCAATTTAGTAGGAAATAAATTAACATGAGGTCGTGATAATCGCCCATTGATCCAACTGGTTAGTACAACCGGTTTATTTGAGCCGAGACCATCCGTATACAATAGGTGGGTATATAGTACATAAGGCCGTTCCTTAGTCCTATCGGATGAATATGATTCACCAATGACCAGCAAATTTATGATATCACTCGATAGTGGTGACGCCAAAAATTCTTGTAATTTCCATTGCGATGAACGCGGTACTATAAGCACTTTATTCGTAGTTTGTGGCCCAATAATTTTACGCGTATGCAACGGATCCTCGATAAATAGAATAAAATTTCGACAACTCGAATCGACCGGTATTAAAATCTTACGATTCTCAATCGTATGATTCTTGGTGATTGCACCATGTAAGTAACTGGTTGGAAATTTTTTAAATAAATATTGTAGTATTTGATTGTCCACACGCAGAACATACTGATCGTATAGGATCAGTGGCACACAGTCAGTAAAATATTTTTCAATCACCTTTAACAGAAGTGTGACCAATGAAACGGTTTGATCAAATTCTGCTAATTTATCGGTTTCAAAATTTCGATGCCATATCTCACGCTGGGTCTTAGGCTTACCACGAAATGTTGGATCTACATATCGTTTGACGGTACGTTTTAAACAAAGAGGCTCATCGTAGGATATATTTTCACTTGTTTCAATTAATGTTATAAAAGTTATTGTAAAAATGACTATGATTATTATTAATTTAATCCACATTTTGGTTTTAGGACGGTCGAACTTTAATTGAAAATTATTTCAATTGGGAACTTTCTTTATATAGAATTTCTGTGGAAAATGAGGGAAATGTAATTTTTAATTATAAAATATTTTATTTAGAAATGTCAGCGGGAACACCTGCACATAAAATATGATGGAATTTTATCGATTTAAATTTTGTGCTACGACTCACCAGTGATTATTAAGTTTTGTAATATACTGCTAATTAAAGTGGGTATCCTTTTCTGAATTGCCGCTAGGATATTGATTCCAGTCAATCATCTTATTTACTTAAAGTATATTTTAAATCTGTTGGAAAACCTACCTCTGAGCATTATGAGCTTAATCAACAGATAGCCAATTACAAAATATTCCACTACTATCAGTAGAATAATTTTTAATTCAAGGAAGCAATTTGGTTTGGAACTTTACCAAATTCATCGTCAGTTAACAGTAAAAAAAAAATAAAAAATGTTGGTGACCATTTTGCCTTTTAGCACAAATTCTGTATTGTAGCACAACAATTATAGCCAAAATCAGCCTATTTTCTTATACTGACGCCCCTCAGCTTCAAGCACTTGTCGTATGCGCCTATCTTGTGACAAGTGAACCATGCATTTTGGTTTTCGAAGGACAATGGGAAGGAGGGGAAGGGGAGGCGGGAGGGAAGGGGGAGGAGGGAGGGGAGGGAGAAGGGGATGAAGGGGAGGGGTACGGTGATGATGTTTCAATATAATTTGTCTTTAGCCATTTTCCAAGTATCATGGAATCCTTGCACAGGTATGGTATTACGCATTTGAATGCTTTAGGTATTTCACCTGTGTCCATATAGTATACGCCAAACATTTCAGTATTCGAACGCCGTTAGCAAACTCTGAATCACAACCGTATCTGCGTTGCAGTTCAAGTAACTGTACTTTCCCCCACAGAATTTGCAAGCAACCTTTAAATATTGCGTTCTTGAAAAATTCCTTGCCGGCTAATGAAATTGTTTTTTTTTTTCAAAATCGGTCATGATGATGGTGGGGTTCGGATCAAGTCCATTGAAGGAACACAAACCAGAAATGTAATAAAGAAATTTATCATATGCACTTCTTTTTTTTTTTGCTCGACATTAGGCAATATATAATTGGAACTATCGTTTCATGAACCGTAACGCAAGTAGTAACCACAGCAAAAGTTCCATCTATAATCCAAAATTCCGCATTTGTCAAAAGTGTTAGACTAAGAAGCGTTCCAAATATTATATTTCGCTCTCTGCCGAATTTTTCATCACACAGAATGAAAGCTTCACCTTCAATATTTTTAATTTCCTATAGAACAACGATATCAGCTAAATTTTGTGGCACACTAAACACACCCTTACGCTGGCGGGCGATCTTCGGCATTACAATTTAGCTCGCTCGACAAAATAATTTTAGACGGGATCATCGCAGTTGTCGCTGCCAATGTTCAAACTTCCGTATTTACTATGTGCATATGTTTTACACTAGCGTCAGGGTCATGAACGTGTGTTGATGGCCTTATAGAAATGTTGTACCCGCCATCAATCAATTTCGTTAACAGTCTTCCCTTGCATAACAGCACTAGCTCATCTTTACAGCGTTTCAATTTTACAACTTCTATTACCTCCATTTATTGGGCACTTTTTGTGTTTTTAATGTTTTTATTATGTCAAATTATACTAAATTTTATTTCCGGCTACTAACTACTAAAAACAAAAATATAAGTAAAGCATTTTTTTCAGTAAATATATTAGTAGTTAATTTTAAAAAAAATTATAGTGAAAACGGTAAATCGTCAGTGGTGAACTGTTATAACGGTGAATTAAACAGGCGGTATAACGTAAGGCAGTGAGGTTGTTTTCACGGGTTTCTGCTAATTATAGTAAGTGGAACTGAAAGAGAAACTGTTCGGAACGATCATTGAACGATATTTCTGGATTAGTTTTGTCTTGTAATTCTAGGTTACCAGTAAAAATAGTTAGTTATTGTTGTAAATATATGTAGTTATTATGGCGCGGAAAAAAAAGAGCAGCCAAGAGCTTCGTAAACTTTTCGGTAGAGTTTCTATTCATGAGGTGTCAAATGAAGAGGAAATAGCAAACGATAATATTGATGTGGATTTTTCCCGATTGCGACGAGGGTGAACAAGCTAAGCCGATAAACGTTTGTGATTACGACGAGGAGGACCATGTTCAGTCAATAAATTTTGATGATGATGAAAATTTTAAACTGGTACTATGCCCAACTCAGTTACTAGCTCTCTAAAAAATCATCCCAGAAACATTGGTGAATATTATCATGCCTGAAACCAGTAGAATAGCACGGCAGTTTTATACAATGATTAGTAAAATAACAGAAAAATACCGTGCTTCGTATGACAAGCTAATTCGGTGGAAATGTATGCTCTGATCGGCATTTTAGTTTACACCGCGCTCATAAGAACTGGGACGAGCGATTGGATGAATTGTACCGTCTTGACGACCGTCCATTTTATCGAGCTATGATATCCGACAGGAGCGACTGACTACCGCTGGATTGGCAGCCGCAGCATTCCAGATCGCTCTTCAAAACTAGAGAAGTATGAAATTATTCTGGCTATTGAACCCAGAAGTTTATGTTAATGATCAGCCAGTTAGGCCTAAATTGGTTGATTACGCCATGAATTTAGTTCTATCGGATATCCGTACCATACGTTAGCAAAAGAAGAACAATTACCATGAACAAATGTTCACAATTTGCAGAAAAAACTACACTACTTGGAACAATTAGACAAAATAAACCCGATCTTCCCAAAGAGTTTATAGTTAGGCGGTATTTAAAAAAATGAGAACTAAAATCTTCAAAATTTTGTTTCATTTATGAGTTTTATCCTAAAAAAAATCGTTTCTAAAAGAATTGGTTATGCAACTGGTGCAGGCCAGCTCTCCAACCCACGAAAGTTAAAAAAAATGTAAGAACAGCAATCGACCTAATAGATTATAAAGCGTTACCAATTAAACGGGTATCAACAGGGGAAGAAGTGACGGCTAAGACCTTTAGCAAACGGCCAAGATGTTACTTGCGCCCTCGATCATCTGATATGAAAACCACAACAAGTTTTCATTTTTGTAATGAGCCATCTTGTCCGAACCACACCAAAACCCTATGCATAGAATGCTTCAAAGAACGCATGGTTAAAACATAAATTGTACTAATTAAAATGTGATTTTCTTGTGAATATAGTTACTTTATCAATAAAAATATAAATATATGAAGATATCCATGGGGTCAGATTTACACAGACAACGTGATAGTAAGCTATACACAGAGTGAAAGTTAAACTATGAAACGATATTTATTGCAGATTTATAGGGGCTTCACCCTTTTAGCAATGTGAAACAAAAACAAATTGAATATATTTTTATATATACTATTTTTTTGTTTGTTTAATTTAATAATTTGCATGATAATATAATTTTATTGGTTTTATGTATAGTAGCATATATAATTTCAATAAAAATAATAATTATATCATTCAATAATTTTATTTAAATAAAATTTTAGTTTTTTTTTTTGTGTAAAACACTAAATTCAATTAATTAATTAATTAATAATAATAAAGATGAATATGTATAAATAAATTATAAAATACTGTACATTTATTATTTGATTAAAAACCAAAAAAAATTAAATAAAATTGATAATAAAAAATAAATATTTATGTTCTCTTTTTGATTCTAATTTGTAATTATGTATTTAAATGTTATTTTATATTTTTTCAATAAAAAAATATTAATTGTTATATTTTATTATATGTATAAGTAGTAGTTGTGTTGTTGTAGTAAACGAAATTTTTACTATAATTTTCTTTAATTAATTTACAAAACATAATTTTTATTAATTATTTACACAAAAATAAAAAATATATTATTGTTCGTTCGATAATGTTTATATAATGTTTTTTTATTTGTATTTGATTTCTAAATTTTATTAAGTTAATTAATGAAACAACATTTAGGTATAATTTTAAATATTTATAATAAAATGATTCTCCTAGTTTTTTATGTTCATTTTTTGAGATTTTTGTTTTGCTTAAATATAATTTTAATTTTTTTTAATTAAATTTAAAAAAAAAAAATAACATACATAATAATATTTACATAATATATTCTACCCCAAATAATTTTTTGTGAGAAATAAAATAAAATAAAATTTTTATGATTATTATAACCCATTGTTTAAAACTAAAAATTATTTTGTAAGTATTGTAACATTTTTGTTTTCGCTGTGTACACACTTTTTATTTTAATATTGTTATGTATCTAAATCGTCTTGTTGCGAACTAAAGTAACTAACAAGACCACTAAATTCACTCGTCGGTCCACTATTGCTATTTCCATCCAAACCAGTAGTATCACCAGGATCGCCACCATCCTGGCTTTCTTCGCCCCTTGTGTCATCATCATTGGTTGTCTCAAATTGTGATGCATTTTCTGCAACTGTAACGGGAATAGATTTTAGCGGTTCATATTGATCAAATGATGGTGGTTGCTCTGGTGATGATTGTTGGTGTCGTTCGGCTGGTACGGCAGGAACAGCTTGATTTGGTGATGGATAAAAATCGCCATATTGTGATGTTGGTGTTGAAAATGATGGTGGTGGAAGGGTTGGACCCCCTAAATGATAATTTTGAAAATTTAAAAACAAATTGTATAATTCTAAACAATATTCGAATAACTAACCGGAATAATCCCTGGGAGGTGTTGGTCCTCGTACCAAATGAGCTTGGGTCGAAGGTATTTGCAAAGGATGTAATGGATTAGAAGGTCCCGTAAATCCATGCAACATTGATGGTCTAAAATAAAATTGCATTCAATTTTTAATTTAATCTAATAAATATTTCGTGAGCATACCTAAACATATGTCCACCGCCTGGCTGCCTGGAATCTGAAGTCAAATAATGTGGGCCCGGTTCAGTAACAGGGGGCATTCCTGGCGGAGGATTACCACTGAATGGAGGACGCACAGGATGATGTGGTGGCCTTGGTATTGGAGGTGCAAAATATCTCGACGATGCTAAAATTAATGTACATTTTAATTATTATCTCTTTTCGAAAGTATAAAACAACCACTACCTTGTGGAAATGGCGGTGTTTGATGTGGTCTAGATGGTGGTTGTTGTAGCCGTGTGATCACAGACGCCGTAGCACTTGACCTAGAAGGAAATATTTGATTTGGTGGTCCGACGAGAACCGATTTCACAGGCGATTCAAGGACGCCTCCAGCGGATGAAGATGTTAAACGTTCAACTAATATTGGATTAGATTTCTTCTCTACCTGAGTATTATGGGTCTCGCCCGATTTCGATACAGGAACGCCGCCATGGGCTTGGCTTAAATCAGCTAAACCAGGATTTGGTTTGCTTGGATCTCGTAATGGTGTAATCTTCTTACGGCGACCACGTCTTTTCAAAGCATCTAATTCAGATTGGCTGGCCGCATTTAATGCCTCTGCAGAAGGTAGTGTTAGTGGGATTATTGGATTCGAAGGATTTCGTGTACTAGGCGAAGGGATTAAGGAATTTATAACCGACGAAGAATGAGTTGATGGGATTGATGTAGGTGGCATGGGTGATTTTTGATTGGCTACAGATAACACGGTTGTTGGAATGATTGGTTCGTTTGCATTCGGAATTGGATTTGGTACAATATTAGGTGGTATATTAGGAGGTAGAACAGTGACATTAGGAGGTGCCATTCTTACAGGATTTGAATGCATAGTATGTGCAGGGGGGATTTGATTCATAATATGAGGTGGCAAATGCCTTTGCATTTGGAATGCTCTTGGACCTTGAGGACCTGGTGGCATGTGCGCTGAAGGGGGTAAATGTGCCATTGGGGGCAAATGAGCCACTGGTGGCCGAGACATCATTTGTTGCTGTAACAGCGACGGCATTTGTGATGGTATGTGTGTTGCCTGGTAACCAGTTGACCTGGGTAAACCTAAATCCAATATTGATTTCCTGTTGCGCTTTTTCATATCAAAATCTGGCCTTAAAAGTCGCATTGTATCACTCATCGATGGCATAATCATGTTCGGCATTTGTGACGGTCCCGGAGGCATAAGAGATGAATGCATCCCAGGCGGTAAAGGATTCCCATGTGATAATATTGACGATGGCGGGTGATGCATTGGCCGTGTTTGTGGCATCATTGGAGCACTTGTAATAGGCGGTTGAATAGTTTGAAGATGTATCAATGGAGTTGGGCCAATCGGTTCTGCGGGATTTATAATCGGCGGTATTATTGGCTCTGGCATAGATTTTTCAGGTATAAGATGACTTTGTTTCGTTTTCTCGAACTCTTTTTTCCGATTTATCTCGGCCTCTTTTAATTTTTTATTTCTTATCGCCTCGCCAGCCAATTTCAATTGTTGTTGAGCGAAATCTTCCTCTTCCATCATTTTGGCGATTTCTTCTTCGTCCATTTCTTCTGGATCAAAATCTTCTGGTAATTGGTCATCGAATTCTTCATCAAACTCATTGTTTTGCTTATTTTTTAAGAAATCTGGATCCAAAACTTTAGCATTTTGAATTATTTGTTTTGGAACTGTTGAAATTGAGTCGCTTATAAGAGGCTCCTCAATAGTTGATTTTAATGGTTTGAGTACAGGCGTTGCCATGACTTTAGCTGCGTCAGTATTTTTTGCGGCCAACATTCGTTTTATCTCCTCTTGTTTCTTAATAAAGAGAGCGCGCTCCTCTGGTGGTGTATCGGGTCTTTTTACACCAGGTCTTATGCCGTCATCTGAACTATCATCAAAATCTTCTAAGTATGTGATTTTGCGACCTCGCGTCTTACGAGCTTTACTTTCATCATCAGATTCATCACTATCTGGTTTGGCCATCACTTTCTTCTTCGTCATGCCAACCTTGAAAGATTTTTCATCATCATCAAGCTTCTTGGTTTTCTTTCGATGTATCATAATCGCCGGCCGCTTTTGAACCGCTGTTTGCTTCCTAATCGATGTCTTCCGTCGTTTATTTTTTGGCTTCCATGCCCCGTCACTGTTTGAATCACTATCTGTCGATGTGTCGCAAAGATCTTCACTATCGATATCCTCCTCTTCATCATCATCGTCATCAAAATCAGAGAAATCGGATTCTTCCTTCTTTTTCCGCTTGCGCACAGGTCGTTTGATTTCATCCGAATCATCACTGTTATCATTAATGAAAGCTTCAACACGTCTACGACGTTGTCGTAATCTGCGTCCACCGCTCTTATTTTTCTTTCTTTTTTTCGACCATTTATTTTCCAACGAACTTTCACTAGCAGAGGAAACTGATACTTCTTCTTCATCCTCGGAATCAGACGAACTCCCTTTAAAGTCCTCATCCGAACCATCATCGTCGGATTCAACGTCAAGGCTATTTAGTTTACGCGACTTTTTCCTTCCTTTACGATTGCCACTGTTGCTGCTCCGTTTAATAATGCTAGGACGTCGAATGATATCTGAAGTTTCACTTTCGGCATCAGAGTTCTTCTGCTCATCCTCCTCCTTTAGAAGATCATCTTCGTTTAATATTTTCTTAGATTCTGGTTCCTCTAAATCCATTTCATCAGTCTTTAGTTCTGCAACTACATCTTTTACATCTTTTTCATCAATATTTGTTCCTTCTTCTTTAACGTCTGTGTGATTTACGTCTTGTTCCTTAAGTCGTTTCTCTTCCTTATCCGCTTCGATGATAGTTGAAATATCTTTTCCACGACCTAAATTTCCGGCACCTTTTACCTCGTCCATTTCTTCTTTAATAGCTGAATTTATTAAATCATCAAATTCATTAAATCGGTAACTAACTGCTGCTTGACGCCTTTTGCGCAATTTATAAATTGGTTCATCATCTGAACTGTTTTCAGAGTCACCGCTTGATGAAGACGAAGAAGATGAGGATGACGATGTCAATGAAGATTTTCTTCGTTTCCGTGGGTCGTCATCTTTGTCGTCCTCCTCCTCGTCGTCGTCAGATGATCTTTTCCTTCTCCTCGGAACACGAGCTCGATTATGATTCTTCTTACGGCCGCGTGCCCTCGGTTCTTTTTTTGAAATGGGTAACACATTTTGCGCACTAACATTTGCGTAAATCATTCGACGTTTTCTATTTTCTTCGAGTTCTTTCTGTTTGATCATCTCATCAAACTCTTCCAACTGGACAGTAAATATGTTGATTAGTTTTTGATGTTGGCATGGTGGACAATACCAATCACCTTCAGGAATGATAAATAAAACTGGAGTGAGACATGAACAATGATAACCTTTGTCGCAAGTGTCACAAAGAAGGATCCATTCTGGATGATCGTGCTTACCGCACTTTTGACACGCATGCTCGGGACTCTCGTCAGTGTCATCTTCCTCCTCCTCAGCTTCTTTTGTTTTATCTTTTTTAACGGTTCTCGCTCGTTTCATTGGTTCAACTTGAGTTTCGTCTTCCATATCTGATTCAGGGGAAAATTCGTGATCGGATTTAAGCGGAGGTAACTCTTCATCTTCTTCATGTTCTAAAATATCAAGTTCTTCGTCGTTATCCTCTGAATCACTACTTCCTGAAGACGTTTGCCAAGGCTGACTGCCATCCTTCTTTTTCTTCTTCTTTTTCGGTTTCTTTAATATTTTCTTTTCCGATCCACTGTCACTCTCTTCTTCCTCCTCTTCTTCACTTTGCTCGATATCCGCATCTGGATCACTATCAACCGCATCTGGATTTTTCTTTTTCTCTTCCTCTTTCTTTTTACGATCTGAACTTTCTTTCATTTGCTTTAGAACCATTTCTTCTAATTTACGACGTTCAGCCTCTTCTCTTATTTTCAATTGGGCTATGCGTCTTGATTGTCGTACCGGAGTTTCATTTTCGTCTTCTTTAATGATTAAAGCTGGTTCAATATCGTTTCGCTTTTTTCGTGCGCCTCCACGCTTTTTTATCGTTTTAGATTTAGATTCTGACTCGGTATCATCAAGCTCCAATGGATCTTTAGAAATTTTTTGTGCCTTTGGTTTCCTACCGCGTTTGGCTGGTATACTCGCCGGTGTGGTTTCTAATTTCAATGATTCTTCCTCGTCTTCATTAAAATCCAGCGAAAACGATTGAACATTTTTCGGTGCCTCTTTCGCATCGCTTATCATTTTCGCATTGCAATCTTTTATATCAATTTCGGGAGCCTTTAAGTGATTTGGCTCAATTTTATTCTTTGTGTCTGATTCATCTTTAGAAAGATGCTCAACTTCCGTTATTTTGATTTCTGGGATTTTAATCTCCTCTTTGGGATTAGGTGTTTGTGGTTCAGGTACTTCATCGGTGTTTACACCTTTTTCCTCCTCCTTTACTGATTCTATATCTGTAGAGGTTATTGTTTTGGAATAAGGCTTAGGCACTGTATTTGTATTATCATTGCATTCCGATTCGGATATTTTAGTAATTTGATTCAATTGCACTTTATTCGACGCTTCCTCGATATCGGGTTCGGGCGAGGCGATTCCGTTTAGTTCCACAGATGGTTCAGAAGAATCAGCTACATCTTCTGTAATACTTTTACCTAGTTTAGAAGTTTTGCTTGCTGGTTGCTTAGGTTCTGACAAATCGTCATCTTTCTCCTTAAAACCTGCAATGCTCGGTTTAACCGCTTTTGGTGAAGTTTGTGGCTCTTCGAGTGTACAATTTGGGGTACTTGATTTTTCATCGTTTGTTGAAATAATGGGTTTAGTAATGGACGCTTCTGACGGTCTAGGAATATTTGCACTTGACAGTTCTTTAAAAGACTTTGTTAAAACTGTTTCTTCTTCTGACGATTTATCAGCTTTTGCTAAAGAAGCATCTTCTAATTTATGAATTTTTGATGATGTTATAATTTCCTTAGGTACAGCGATAATTGTTTCGTTTAATGTTGCAGATGTGATAACCACATTTTCAACAGTATCTCGTTTTGGAGGAGAAACCAGTTCAGATTCATCAATCATTTCCTCCTTGGCAATTGGAGAATTTACATTTTCTGGTAATTTTGTATTCGATGGTGTGAGAATAACCGGTGCACATTCTAGATCAGATGATTCTTTAGCTTTCGAATGTAAAAGATTTACACTTTTAACGCCTGCGTCAATTGTTCCCTTCAATTTGAGTGAAGTAGTGGCTTCCTCAAAAGTCTCAACACTAGCAGAAATGCTAGATTTCAAAAGTGTAGAGGTAACATTTTCCTGTTTTTCAGTAGAGACCAAGGTTTGAACATCCTTTGGAAGTACAGCTATCATTTTTTCAGATTCTTGGTTTGTAGACTTTTTTGTTTTTGGTAGTGTTGCTGTGATAAATCCGGATTTTAGAACGGAAGAGTCTTTAAGTTTACGAAATGTAATCGATGCTTTTTCAGATTCTATCTTTGTTGCTATTTTTTCCTTGAACATTTCTACAATCCTTTCAGAGTCGTTTGTAGTAGATTTTTCTACTTTAGCAGTTTCGAGCTTCTCGGGTTGTTTGACAATTGATATTTCAATTTTAGAAGAAATGGTTGTAGTTGCTTTGATTTCTATATCGTCCTCAGTAGGAACTTTGATTAGTTCTTTACTCAAATCTTCAAAGTTCTCTTTACTATCAAAACTGTGTGATTCCACTTTAGAAGGTGTGGGCTTAGCATCGTCAGATTTTGTTACAATCATTTTTTTGACCTCTGCATTATTTTCTGTCAAGTTAGGAATTTCTATCGATCCTTTTTCTTCGCCAATTGTTTTATCTAATTGAGAACCAATCATCGAAGATTCAGAAGTTTCAGTAACTACTTGGTCTTCACGAATAATTAATTCATCCTCGGTTTGGGCAAGAGGGTTAAAATTACTCGCAGAACTCGTTAAGACTATATCTTTAAGTTGATCCACTTGGTGTTTGGCACAATTACTTATTTTTAATTCATCCACCTCTAAAATAGATTTAGTCGCTATTTTGACATCATTTTCAACTGTTACCGAAACCCTTATTACATTATTATTCCCGAGAGGTTCAACCATTTCTACCGGAGGCGTTTTAGTCCTATTTCCAATGTCAATTTTATCTTTCTTGCATATATTTGCTGATTCAGCCATTTCTGGTGAGTCGATTTCCTTCTTGTTTTCAGGATCCACTTTATCCTCATTAAATTTGGCTAACGGTTTTGATTGCATTATTTTTTTATCCCTCTCAGGCGGATTGTTTTTGGCGACTAAAGGATGTAAGTTATCTTTATCAGTCGAACAGGTTTCTTTATTTTCCAAACAAGTTTCACTAATTGTTTCAACAAGGGGATTGTCATTAGTTGTATCAACTTCTGCAACAGTTATTTTTTCTTTCGTGAGTCCTGATGTAGATTTTAGTTTACGCTCATTTTCTGATTCTTTATTAATTTCTGCTGATTCTGTTACTTCGTTCTTGGAATTACTTAAATCTGCGGTTACACAAGAATTGGAACTTAAATTATTTTGATGAGATTCTGCTTCGTTTTTAGTCGTTTCATCGGACGGAGTACGATCTTTTTTGGCTTCGATTGTTTGTGGTTTTGACGAAGCAGTGTCATCTTTAAGGCTTTCGGTCCGACCAATTAAATCGACCTTAGATCCACTTTCACTGATTCCTTCTTTTGCATTTCCTACTTGACAAGCATTACCGCTCCCTTCACCATAGAAATATATAACGTCTTCTTCAATAACTTCACTAAATTCTACACTTTCACTTGACAAAATTTCCAATAAAGTTACTTTGCTAGAATTGCCCACTTGACATGGATTGCCATTTCTTTCGCTAAATTCGTCACATATACTTGATGTGAATTCCAGAAAAGTGCCTTTGTTATCAACACCATTTCCTTCGCCGGAAACTTTTACCACTGGATCTTCAATAGGCTCACTCACCTCTGGATCTTCCTCGCCTTCGAAACCTTCTTCCTCTTCATCTTCCTCTTCTTCGACCTCCTCCTCTTCTAGTTCTTCTTCATCACTGTACTCTTCCTCTTCCACAGACTCTTCTTCCTCTATATTTTCATTTTCGGATTTGTTTTTATCTTTATGCTGCTGGCCGAGAAGAGTTAAACGTTCCTTCGGCTTCTTGGAATCAGTCTCATTTTCGATTTCATTTGCTCGCTTTTTAGGGTGAACAAGCGGTTTTTTTGAAGGCGGTTTTGAGGCCAATAATGAGGGCCGTGATTGTTGTTGAGGTTCTGATTTATCTTCAGTTTTTGTTTCAGCTGTGATCTCTTCTTTCGAAAGCTCTCCTTCATAATCTTCCTCCTCCTCCTCCTCTTCCTCCTCCCCTTCGTCATCCATTTCCTCATCGATATCAGATACTTCTATCCGGTTTTTAGTTATTTTCAAAATAATATTCTCTTTTTCACCGTCATTGCCATTCCCCATCACTTCAACTTTCGAAGTATCCCCATTTTTAACTGTGCTACTCTCGCTCGCTTTTTCATTATTGATACTATTACTACTGCTATCCTCATCGCAAACACTTAGCGATGGCGTTACCGGTTTGTCAGATTTTAAGCCTTGTATTAACTTAGCAAATTCATCTCGATTACTAGGAATAAACAAAGATCAATTTATAACTTATATGAGCCTAGAAATAGACATCTATTACCTAGCCACAATTTGCCATGTTTCTTCATCTAGGTGTTCTTGGTAAATACGAATTAAACACGCCTTATTATCTATTGTACTCCAATAGGCATTGCCAAATTTATCACGGCCTATTGGGTGTGATCGCATATCAGCCGCTTTCATTGATCCTACAGCTGTCCTCAGCTTACCATTTCGATCGAATTGACTTTCAAGGAGTGACTAAAATGTAGGCATACAAAATGTTAATTCTGACATTATGTCCATTTGACCTAAATGTTTTCCTATTACATAAACTCCACTAGATAATATTACCTTCAAAACATTTAATTTAACCGGTAGCCGAGATTTTTTATATCCAAATCGTTCGACTTCCCATGCATCTTGATTTGAATACGTGTGACAAAATTTAACAAGTGCCCGTTCCCACAGTTCAGGATGTACGGTGTACCGATTTTTTCGCAATAATTTAACCAACAAATCCAATAATTCTGGTGGCACTATAATTAAAAGTTGAATAAAACATTACATTTTAAACATTTTTAACTCAAGAGCTTCACGACCAACATTCATAATCGCATTGACAAATCAATGTAGCCAAAACCATCCATACCTTCGTCAGTGTTCTCAATAAAATTTTGTAGATTAAGAAAATTCGGATATTCCAGTCCACATAGTTGACCAAATTTTTCTAAAAATACACATATAACAGCAAAATTTGGATCATTTGTGCAAGATGCATCACGATCACCTCCAGCAGCAGACGCCATGTTTTTGTGTTGAGTGAATTTTTATTTTATTTGTTGTTGTTGGTTCGTCGCCGATTTTTTTTTCCGTCTTTCAAATCATTAAATTTTGTTTTTTACCTAATTCTATATTTTACAAAGATGATATATTTCTTATATTTATGATTCACATTATATTACGGTTAGATTCAAATTGATTTGTTATTATTTTTAATATATAAACTTTTTAATAAATTTCAGAAAAAAAATAACAAATAATAAAATACAAAACCATGACAGTGGATGGCTTCTCTAAAACAAAATTGTACTAGATTATTTTTTAGTATGACAAAAAACGAAGTAAATTTGGGGTTGCCAGCGCAAAACTGTGTTACCGACTATCTAGGTAATGAAGATTTTGAAGGAATTTTTAAAATTAAATTTTTTTATTCAATAAACAGTTAATTATCATATGAGTTTAATTGTGATTAATTAAATTAGTATTAATGTTTAAAGGTACAATTTTAACCAATTTACAAACAAAGATATCACAATGCAAAGATATAAAATAATAGCACAGGGGAATTTATGGGTGCGTCCAAAATGCATAATTAAATGAATATCTATTAAAATACACATTTATGATTATAATAAATTCCATTATTTCCTTCGTGTCTTCGAAATTGAAGAGAAATAGCCAGAATCCGCAAATTCAGTCATATAACTATCAAATCCAGTATTTTACTTGTTAAGAGTTGCACCTATTTTGAGCCTTAACTTCTTACCACCGAAAACTAAAAGAAGTCAACGACAACATTTGCTACTAAAATGTAAACTATTAATTAAATTCCAAGAGCATTTGAACGACTTTAAGGCTGAAAAATGTAAATCAAACAGTATTTCATAATTGTGAAACTTATCGTCCAAATAAGTTTACACACATAATATTCTAAAAACGAAAACTATATTTCAAACACTTGATTCGCAAACGATCATTAAAAGTACCGTAACTATCCACTAACAGTTCAATTAAGTTCTACTAAATAGTTTTACTTATTTTTAGTATTTACCCTAATTATAAATATGCAAAGTCAATTCAATAGTTCTTTATTCTACACATATTATTCATTCAATAGAATACAAAATAATAGCATATTACTTCTTTAAGATTGTTACAAAAGTGAAGTAATATAATTAAAACAGGAAGTTCATATAGAATTTAATTATATTCACTTACATATTTGGAATTATGCATTTATGGATGAATATTACCATAGCCACCTTTAATATAGTCGACAAGATTTAGATAAACGGTTAGAAAATTTGTTTTATTATTTTAATTCATTGCATAATCCATTGCTATACTATTTAGAGCAATATACTTTAATTAGTAAAAATTAGCATAAATAAAACATTACAAATAATGTCTGCTAAAATATTCGTCGAGATATCAAGAACCACGTGATGAGTAATAGAGAAAGTAGTTCGTCTGAACTGCGCCAGATCATTGAATATTATTGTTAATAGAGGAAAGTAAACATTTGAGTCATAGAAATATGTATTTGGAATATTTTTCTAAAACCCTGATGACAAAATATTTTATTTTTAATATTTTCAGACAATTGTTCAACAATTTCCTTTCAAATTAAGTATTCTGTTTCTTAATTATTATTCAAAATTTGTATAATTCATTTTTTTTATAAAATAATTGATGATTTTTTTAGGGGCTTGAATGTCATTGACTTTGATATTTTACCAAAAAATAATTGAAGTTTGCTTTTTTTTTTTTTTTGAAATATTTTAATAAATAAATAGTTAAACCGAATGCCAAATTAAAAAATATATAAAATTTAAATATTTTTATAGTAATGTAACGGTATGGATTTATTTTAATGTTTTGCTTAAATATTTTTTTTATGAATAAAACTTCTACTTTGCATATATTTCACTATATTTTACATAAGTCGTACGAATGTTGCGGAAGAATTTTTTTTTTTTTTTTGATTAATGGATGAGTTAAATTCTTTAGAATGAAGATATCGGATTATAATGTGCCCTGGTGACATACAAAATTGTGTCTACATCCTAACATATTTTAGAGTTGGTTATATTTAAATTTGCATTTAGCACAAAAATAATTCTAAGTTTTGTGCGGTAACTTAAAATGGATTAGATAAATTACAAGACGCAATGATTATTACTTTATAGTTAGCCATCGTATTATACATATACATTCCTATTTATTTATATAATTCAAATAATAACGCCAATAGCATTAAATATCATAAAACTTATAAATACCTTTCATTGATATACAACAATTTGTTATTTTGTAAAAGTAATTCCAAAAATTTCATTTAAAATAAATCAAAATATTATTTATTAAAAATCACATTAGTACTCTCTAAAACCGGACTAATTGAAATTTAACTATGCACGGTCACTTAAAAATTAGGTCAAACATTTATTTCTATATAGAAGGGCTTCAAACGTTTTTTTTTTAATTATTCCCAACTATATATGAGTACATAACTATAAACTATTTACGATCATTTGAATAGATAACAAAAAAAAAACGAGGAATAGAAAACATAATTAAAATGACAACAAACGGTTTATTTAACTATTTAAAGAAAATGTATTAAATAGTAAAAATATCTATAATAGTAATATGAATAGTTTATGTACATATACATATTTGAACATTTATGACGAGTAAATAATTTTAATTTGATTTCAAATCGAGAAATGTATTTAGGTACGAATTATTTCACTACAAAAATTCACAAAAGCACTTGTGGTCAATTTTCAAGAAAAATTAGTTCATGCATCTGTTTTTTCTCATCCAAATAGTTCCGATGAAATCAAAACTATTATTATTATTTATCTCGCGCTTTTATTATATGTAAGTATAGTAAAACCAACGTTTTTAATTTCATTATCAATACCCAATTATCATTTCTCTCTGCTCGTACGTTTTCATTTTATCTTATTTTCATTCAACATCTTTCTGTTTTTATCACAGTTCTTATTTGTCAAATTCTTCACATAACTAAAACACATATACTTACATATGCATAATAAACATAACAATTTGGCCAACTTTTCTTATTTTTATATATGTAGTTTCTTACTTATAGTAATAATAATAAATCATCTTATTTCAGTTTCAATCGATTATATTTTTTTGCGAAATTCATTCAAAATTAGTGAGAATGCGAAATTTAACAATAAAATTAATTACGATAATATTAGAAATTGATTGAAATAACAATTTCGGGTTCGTCGCTTACTACATAAAACTTTTTTGATATAGGATTTTAATTGACATCTTTTGTTATATTCGTTTATAAAAATTAGAATGCTTTGAAAATTTTATTAATTCATTTTGAAATATATTCATCGCATCACCATACGCACAGGTTATGTTCCAATTTCGCCGCGTATTTTAATTGTATACACTTGTACAACAATGTTTCCGATAACCCTTCGGTATTTATTTTTTTATATCCAATTTTACATTATATATTCATCATTTTCTTACGTTTGTACACGCACACATATAACATATATAGCTTTGTGTATAAAGCCCCAAGAAAAATAATTCAGTATTTTTATAATGTGTAATTGTGTATAGAGAGACAAGAAACCGGTTAGTTTGTATTTCTTAAAGTCGATCTTTTCAAGTTGTTTTCTTAAATATATATTTTTTAGATTATTTGTTAATTTTTTGTTATTTGCCTTGTTGTTGCTGCTTATTTTATTTTAGAAACAACACGGATTTTATGTCTCGTACTAATACAATATTTTCAATCATTTGAAGAAAAGAAATAAAAGTATCTGTATATTGTTTAGGAAAAAAGGGGGAGTTGTGTGTTGTACACAATAATTAAGGTGTATGGATTGGTTAGGTTTAGTACGTTGTAAAATTTATTTGTACCTGATTTTATGTTCCATATTTCTGATTTTAATCAGACTTTCTATTTTTATAACAGAAATTGCTCTAACCTAATTTCAGAACCACCATAACAATCAAAGCACGCAGGATTTGCAATTAGTAGACAATGACAACTATATAAGAAACACCAGACAAGAATGAAAGTGAATCCCTCAGCGAAATATTGTCAATCTACTATGTGGCAAATAAAACTAATAGGATTTTAATTGCCATTGTCTAAGAATTTAAACAATAAACTTTAACAACAATTTCATTAAACTTATACCTATCTTATTTTCATAGGCTCTGAAAAATTTCTGTAGAAATTTCAAATAATTTCCGAACAATGCAACCAATTGATTTATGAAGCTAAAGGTGCGTAAATACTATGCCGATTGCAATGTGGAATAGGCAGTTCGTGTCAAACGACAAGGCATGCTTAATTTAACCTGAATAGTGCAGGCCTCTGTCAAAATAAATGAAGTCGAATTACTGATCGAGTATGGAACTTTCCAGTAAAAAACGGTTTTTTTAAAAAACGGGAATTTATTTCAATTCATTTAATAATTTCTCTTTATTTTTAAGTGACAAATCTTATTATATGGCCAACATTTGGGAATGATTGGGTAAGTAAACATTTGGGAATTATTGGAAAATTTTGGCGGGAGCCTTCTGTTCCTTTTTCTAAAATAAAAACAAAAAAATTTGCAAGATTTATGCCGAATTTATATTTACCCAACCGCACAGACAAAACTTATTGTACAACGTACTAATAAACATAATATTGCTATTCCTACTTTTACATCTACCTTTTGGCATACTAAATAAGAAACAAATATTAAGAAAAACTACAAATTTTTTTTACTAAATAAAAAAAAATCACCTTCACCATGGAAAAGAAAAAAATTAATTCAGTGAGTGTTTAGTTTTCGTTTGAGAAAGTTGTAAGGCAAATTGAAATAAAAATTATTATTTATTATACAATCTACTCAAATCAATTAATAATTAACTAATTAAAATGGTTATATTTTAATTAATTAATATCGTGTGATTAAAACAAAAACATGTGGATTATTTTTTTAATTTAATTTATATTATAAAAATAAAATATTTAAATTTAATTTAAGAAAAGTTGATGACCTTTTTGAGATCTAGAGTGTTTTTTTTTAGTTAATTACTAATTTAATAAGAGAATTTAACGTAGTTAAAAATATTTTATTATTTAATGTTTTTAGTTTAATTTAATATTTTTTAATTTTGATTATGATTTGTTTCTGATCGTGAATTAGGTCAAGTTGAATAATAATAAAGTATTTTTTTTTGATTTCGTGGCAACTTCATTTAATAAATTTTGTGTTTAAAATAATTTATTAATTTTTTCCTTGTCTAACAGCTTTTCTTAAATAAAATTTTTAAATTATAATGACTTTATGATAATTACTAATAATTATTGTGTGACTCAGTGCCAAATATTTATTTATTATATTTTATAGTTTATAGTTCGAGCAAAATAAAATATCAAAATAAAAATTAAGTGATTATTAATTTTGTATAGTATAATTAATAAATTCAACGTATCGAACGATTCTTTTATACGCAACAAAAAATATATTTGGATTAAAATTTTGGATATTAACTAACCGGTAAGTTTTAACGCTTTGAAATTTTTATATTTTGTACAAAATGGTTAAAGGAATCCTATACCTATACCCAAATCTTTGTTGTCGGATGATTGACATAAATAACATCCCTCATCTATAATGTATTTCTTTATTTATTAATGGATTTGCCGGTCAACTTAACGATACAAAAAAATGTTTCTTAGAATCCTAGGTAGGGTTTGTTTATAAAAGAAAAATAAAGCACAACAAAATCTTGAATGGAATTTCTTAGTCACAAACAACGTACAACCTCTTCTGTCATAAATGTCAAATGTTAATTTGATTTTGAATGGTACGGCTGAGAAGAAATTAGTAATTCCGCTTTTATTTAAAGTTCATAATTTTGACATTTAAAAAATGTATAAACGTTTAGTAGGTAAATTCAGATGAATCGAAATATATCCCAAAAAATATAAAATCACATTTTTTCCGGATGTAGATATATTTGTTTGTGCATTAGTTGTATTAATTTAACAGCTTCTTCTATTAATAAATTATGTATATGCAGCTATAATTAATCCAGCAACAAAAAAAACTCAAGGGGTTAATGTATTCTTTTATTTATTATGTTGCTTGACGATGAATACCATGTTAGGGTGCAGATCATGCACCTATTAATTATTTTCAAGGTTTAAAATTTAATTTTCATTAATCAATCAAGCCGCATTTTATTCTTGATATAATAATTGTTATACCATCTGTATCTTCCAAGTCCATCTCACAAAATTCTCAAACAATAAATCGGACTGAAATTTTTGAAAGACATGAGAACCAAAAAACTCCACCTTGGAATTAATTTTGTCTAAATCCCAACCATAACACAAATTATTTTCAAATTAAATTTAATCCTACTGTGAAATAAGAAATACTAAAAATTCTCATAATTATGCTTCAAAGTGTAGATTATGACTTCAATATTTAATAAAGTGCAAAGAAATAATATACAGATGGTATTAGGACTTTGTTTATATAAAGCGAGATATCGATGAGGTAATCAAATAAAATTTACTAAACTATTTTATTCGCACCTGACAGTAATTTTGTAAGCATTTGGTTTTTTATTTATCTTCTAAAAGTGGAAAGCCTTGAAATATTTCTTTTAAATTAATTTCGTAAAAGATATACAACATATACGAGATGAAAATATAAAATCTGCTAACCGTATCATTAAAAAATTTGCCAATTATTTTATAGAGGCATAGCAGATGTGCCAACTGCAAAGTGGATGTATTTCTCAGGATAACAAATTTAAATTTTATGGTATATTTTGGTTTTAATTTTGTTTGGCCGAGAAATTTATTTTACGATGGTTTCTCTATCTGTTAATAACACAGTCAAAATATTTTAACACAATTTTATTAGTTTTATGAGTGGTTTAACACCTGTGATGTGAGCCCTTTTCTAAAGAAATTATTTTAGAATTATTTAAGCAAATAAGTTAAGGCGAATTCAATTGTGAAATTGAATTCAAAAAAATTGGTTTTTACGACAAATTGTTTAACAAATTAGAAACGATTTATTTATCGCTCGCACCCATCAAATACACTAAAAAGCTTATTTAACATACTTACTGTGTACATTTTCACATAAAATTATGACTTTATATGTACCTACATCAAAGAAAGTTTATTTTTATAATCTATTTATGTCTAAAGTAAATACAATCCGTTTAAAATTCGTATTCGAAATTTAAAAAAAAAAACCGAGTTTAAATGTCACATTTAGAGCACATTCCGATTCAAATTTATAATGCTTTGAAAAATTGAGAAAGAATTTTTGATGATTTAGTGCGTGAACAAATCCATATCCAATCATCACTTTCATTATCCAACCATAATCAATATAATTTTAGAATTATCTGCCTACTTTTCCCCAAAATTGATAAGACTTCTTGATTTCTCCATGGTCGTCCAGAAAATCGAAACTTTGTGTTGGTGTTTAAATTTTGGTTTAATCAAAAATTTATGGCATATCATTAACACAGCTTCAAGTCAAAATATTTAAAACTGATTTCAATGCCATATCACCAATGATATGTGGTTATGCTTATGAATCAATCAATTATTGTCTGGTTAATTTTATAACTAAGTAGAAAGTGTCGACATTAACTCATATCATTATTAATAAAATAATAAATAAATTAATTTTCTATTTTCTATATTGACATGACATACAATGAATATGTCTTAATGTCTCATTTTGACTTCCGTTTAGTAGATTTATTCTTTCATAAAAAAAAATACATAATGTACGAGTGTACATAAACATAGTTGGTGAAATTTCTATATCTATTTGTATCTAATCTATCTACTACTCATATTAAAATTATGATACATACGTTTGATTTGTTTTGGTGTGTGTCTTGTAAATGCCTTAAGATTACAAAAGATGAAACTTTAAATAAACGCAGAGAAGGTAGAAACTTATAAAATATGTGTATGATAGGTAAATATAACGTAAGAAAATAATTTCAATCGTTTTTTTCACTTAAGTAAGTAGGACAAATATTATGTGAATTAATATAATTATTAAAGTGGTTTTGGTTGATAAATTACTGCGGTGTGAAACAAGCGTAAGCGATATTGATTTTGGAGGACGGTTTAGTTGTAGAGTGGGGCGACAAAGATTGATATAGTTAATCGCGACAAGTACCTAACTAAAATTAGAAAGCTGTATATTAGATTAAAAAAAAAAACAAGTTTTATTACTTTAAATAAGTTATAAGATGATGGATGGATATAAGCATCTAGATGAAACAGGTTGATTAAATTTTCAAATTTCTTTTTTATTTTTTATTTTAATTATACATATACTAATTTTTATTTGATTATATATATATTCATTGTCATTATCACTTACCTAACAAGGTTGAATATTAATTTGCATATTACATGCGTGTACAATATTGAACATATGTACGAGTAATTATTGTGATTTTTATATTAGGTCAGTACTGAGCACAAAAATATATGTCGTGCATTATTTACTTACCATCATCTCAACACATTATGTAGATGTGATGAGTGTTTAGTCTATACAATTTGTTTTTGTTGTATGTTCAAGACGTCGAGGCGTGGAAAAAATGTATTTGAACAATACAAATAAAAAATGTAAATTTCATAACAAAACAAAATATTTAATGAAATGGAAATTATGTTATTTTTGAATGTTAGACTCACGATTATATAATACACGTTATTTCGTATCTCTGTTACTGCGTGAATTTTCACGGTGTACGATCACCAAAAATTATCGTATTTCCCAATAAATTTCCGTTCATTTTATATACCACAGGTTCGCTCTCGCTCACCACAATTATGTATCTGAACTTTAAAATTATTTTTGCAAAACAATTGAAACTTTTAATATTTAATTAAAAAAACACAAAATTAAATTAATTCTCATGATTTCTATATTAAATAGTTTTGTAATATAAAACAACTAAAACTTTAAATAAATCAATTTTTTTTAATTGTGTGAATTCTATTCATTGTTAGTGAATAGTGAAAACTATGTCGGTTTTACTAAGTGTATACGTACGAAGGAATGATTGGTAATTCTATTTTTATAGAAATACTTCAATATAAAATTAACATGTTTAATATTATACAAACTTATTCGTATATGACGGATACAATCGACGAAAAATTGGAAATGATTTGAATACTGATTATGGTGAGACATCATCACATCAACCAAATTTTATCAGTAGTAATTTACAATCTATTAAATAGTCAATAAAGACCCTCAAGACATTATTCCGGTTTGATAACCAAACCCATGGTTTATGGTAAAATAATTTAGCTAAACAAATTCTGATCGCCAAGCAATCAAAAAATAATTATTTGGTAACAGCCGCATTAATTTATTGTTTTCATTACATCACTCGCAGTTTACTTTTTAAAACTTCTGCCCTATTTGGTGGTATGATTGTTAGTACAATTTAATAAACTATTATTGTTGTATTGCCATTTTTTCTCGAAACTTCTCGACATTGTGCAACAACTTAAAGAACGCAATGAACTGTTGTCGGAATCGCTGATAATGACCAAGATTCGTTACCATATAAATATAATTATTATCACAGTGCATGGGATTTGGTACAAAATGCTGATCGAACACTTGAAAATATGAAACGGTTGTTCTCGGTTGTTGACATAAGAATCGAGAATGAAAGCTCAAGTAGAATATTATAAGGCGAAAGAAAACCGACAGAAGTGGAGGTTGTTTTAAATGTGGTTCCAAAATCAAAAATTCAATTTGACTGGCTACATTAATACGTACAGCAATAACATCATAAATTGGATGGCATGCAATGAGCTCGTTCGAAATTCAACTCTTTTAACTCATTTTATAATAAAATCGTTGTCAACTAGAGTCGTTGTGGTAGTACATCGAGGTGAAAATAGTTTGTTCGGAGCTTATAGGCGGGAGCATCCTGTTTGAAACTTGATCACTCAAATTCCGCGAGGATTGACTAGAACGGCTGGGATCCGAAATTTTACCTCAAGTATTAGGTTCGATGCTTGAATTATCCCAATTGAGTTCTATCACTTGGTTTTTTAAATATTATTCTGTTAATGCTTACTATAAGTCAAGCGAAAGGAAACCTGATTCAATGATGGGTAAATTTGTCATTTTGGGATTTCCACTAATTTACTGGATGAATAAAAAATGTTGTAATTTCTAAGCTTTAATTTATTAAAAATGTATAAACATTTTAAATATTTTTTAATTATATTTCTTTCTCTTTTACTTAAGAATAAATGAAAATGTTTTTGTTGCATAAGAAATGTTTCTTCTAGATTATTGTAGTCACATTGGCCGCTGTATACTAAATTTATAATTTAAAAAAAAAAATTATAAATCAACACCAAATATTAATAACTAATTAATAGTTAATTAATTTGGTGCTCTTTTTAAAGTTTATGTATTGATTTGTTTGATTTATGAGGCATAGCCCCACATATAAAATATTGTTCCCAGCATTCACATCTTTGTTCCAATTAATTTTACATTGTGAACAGTACTGATAACGGTAAGGTGATTTTGAAGTTTTATTTTCTTTATAACATTTCGAGCACAATTTAGTTGTTCGAAATTCATCGATTCCTATTACGTCGGCGTATTTTTTAAACGCCTTTAACAATTTGGGTTGTATCGTCCTAATATATCCTTTCATGGGAGAATTACTAGATTTTTGGTTGATCCAATTATTATTAGAGCTTTTTGTGCAACTCCTCCGATAATTTCAATTGCCAATTTATTACATGCTTTTTCAATACAAATGAATTTTTTTAGTTTAAGTCTTGCAACTTTTCATCGTCCACATTCTGCTTGTCTTTTGTTAAAATTTGAAAGTTGATAATTTGTATATTCTAAATAATTTTTCGACATACGAGATATTTCCGGATTTTCGGTTGAATGGTCATTTATTTAATTTTTTTAATCTTGTATGAGCTCCTGTTAAATTTCGATAATAACTATTTTTAATTTTGATAGGTATTCCATTTCTTATTCCACCAACAATTAATTTTAGACCCGGATCTAATCCAATTTTCACGTCGTAATTGTTTATGTTTCTCGTCTTATTTTGATTAGATTACCATTATAATGTTCATCATCTTTATTTGATGTTTTTTTGTTTTTATTATTAAACAATGCGCCTTGTTTGGTAATTAAAAATGATACAGAAACACCATCTGTTGAAATGGAATAATCAAATTTTATGTTAACTGTTTCAGGAAAAATAAAATATTTTCTCCATTCTGTGTCTCTTTGAAATGTCCCCCATACGCCTTTAAATAATTTTTGAGAACACAATAAATTATATAATGCTCTTGTGTCGTATTTAATATGGTGTAAACCAAATTAGTGAATGGGTATTAAATTAAAAATTTATATTGTTTTGCTCTTCATTTTGTCTTTGTAATTTATAAAAAAATTGTAAATGTTTAAAATATCTTTTCGAATTTTTAATATCATCAAATTTTTCTCCATTCCAATATAATTTATTTTTTAATTCATTTAATAAATTTTCATTTGGTTTTTTTGACTATTTTTTGTAAATAAAAAATCCAAAGAATCATAATTGTTTTTTTCAAATTTATTAAAAAATTTCGTACTCTTTTAGAAGCATGCATCCATATATTATTATGGAATATTGTTTCATAATGATTTGCCGCAAATGTGAATTGATTGGTTTTAAAGCACGAATCATATAATTTTTTAAATTAATTCGTTTTTACAATTTGTTTTTAATCCACATTTTACTGTAACATTTATTTTTGGGGGGTTCGTTATTCCTCCCTTCGACTTTTCTTTTTGGCATTTGTATCTAAAAGACAAAAAAAAAAAATCATGTAATGGTTTTTTTTTGGGATGATATGTTTATTGACATAAAAAAACCAAATTAGTGTTTTTCATTAGCGAAAAGGATTAAAAAATTAAAAAAACGAACAAAATTATAACGTGTCCCGACTGCCGATTCCGTTCTATTGCTGTCACTATACCCCCTAATTGTACCAAAAAAAAAAAATATTTGAACAAAGATAGGTATAATGAAAAAAGGCGATAGCTCGTCAATTGGCTCTATTCTTATACCCACTATCATGCCCACCAATGTATCTGGTCAGGAGTTTCCGCAGCATGATTGTGTATATAAAAACATAGGATCAAGGTAATACATATATGTATTTCATTCCGACCCACAAATTTGTTTAAAAATTTCATGTTTTAAAGACTAAATGAAATATGTAATTAGTAACACCAGAAGCCAATAATCACATAATTTTAATTATTTATAAAACTAGGTTTAAATTTTACCATATATTAAAATTATTTTTAATTGTTATAATTAAAAAAATTAAATTAAATTTTGAAAAATATATTTTGATTTTAATTACGTATGGGACCTTAGAATTAATTAAGAAAAAAAAAAAAATAAATAATGTAAATGAGCACAGACTGCCGACTCCGTTTTATCACCATCACTATACCCCCTGATTGTCCCAATAATGGGACACAGATAAATATAGCGAATACGAAGATAACTCGTCAGTCGGTTCTGTTTTTGCACCCACAATCATATCCACCAGTGCATTTGGTCAGGAGTATCAGCATCAAGATTGTGTGAAAGCAAAAACATGGCCAAGTATCAATTTGCAAGATAAAAATAGTAATAAATTATTTAATATTAAAACTAAAACAAATTTTTATTTAATTTTTTATTATCTAATAAATTTAATTATGCACATTATTTTAATATATTTTCACTGAGAAAAATGTGTATTGGACATACACAAATAAAATATAGAAAATTAAGGTTTAGGAGGTTTTACTAAATTTAAAAATATTTTCTCGATAGTATTAAGTGTGAAAAATATAAAGTGGAGTGTAAGGTTTAAAACTGGCAAAGAATAGGTGATTTAACAAGTTTTCGGAAGATGAAAATTTAATCCCAAAGAACAATGACAATGTGTTAAATACTATCCGAGCCATTAGTAATTGTGATGATAAAATTTAAGATAATATGTTTGTAAAACCAATGAAAATTATTTTTATTTTAAATTTTTATTGTGTCTCGTCTATATCACGTCTCGGAAGTGGTCTTAAAATTTGTTCAAAAAATCCCAACGAATCTTATCCCTCACATTTTTATTAGAATCTTATTATAAATTTTTAGTCTTACTAGATTGAGAATAGCTTCCGCTTTCAATTAAATCCCCGCAAGGATAAATCGAAACTCTGCCTTGGGCTAGGCAACTAATTATGTTCAATATTTTTATATAATTTCGAGGCAATGATAATGCTGCATCGTTCAATAAACCGAAATTGAACATTTGACTTGAAGCGTTGCAGTTTATAGAACACATAGCCAAACAGAATATAATTTACTGTGAGGAAATGAAATGTGTACGTCATATTGATTGCCAATTGGACTCTGGAGAACTGTGTTATATCCAAATTAGTGTGTTTTGGCGTTAATTAGAAAATATAGAAACAAATTTTGTTATTACATTAGCGAAAAAGATTAATTATGGTTGTTATTTCTTCCGTTAGTATCTCTTGCGGAAGAAATAAAAGATTGGGCGGCTGTAAAAATTACAACACTCAAGGTCAATGTTATATTTAAGTTTATTGAATGAGGCAGTATTTCGAGTTGTTGACAAATCAGTTGGCTCTCAATTTGCTCTTCCACGCAATAATGCTCCCATACACAATAAGTATCATTGCCTCGAAATAATTAAAATTATTGAATATAATTAATTGCCAAGGGCAAGGCAGAGTTTCGATTTATACTTGCGGGTATTTTAATGAAAGCGGAAGATATTCTCAATCTAGTAAGACCAAAAATTTATAATAAGATTCTAATAAAAAAGTGTGGGATAAGAGTCGATGCGATTTTTGGAACAAATTCTTGGACCACTTCCGAGACGTGATATAGACGTAATAGAGAGCAATAAAAATGTTGCAATGGTTAACTTGAAAAATGGGGAGTTAATATTCATCCAATTAAAAAACATGAAAATTGTAAAGAAAATCATAGAATTAATTTGAAAAATTTTCCAAAAAAAAAAACAATCAAAATAGAAATAAAAAAAATTAGGAATACGACTAGGAAATAATATTTATAAAAAATCAATTTAATTTCCCAATATTAAGAAGATTTAATTATAACAGACCAGAACATGAACGTGAAATCAAAATATCGGAAATAATTTAAAACAGAGTGTTCTATGTTTACTATCTAAATTTACTCATACCACATATACTCACAAATTTGAAAATAATTTTATATATGGTGACATAATTAGATTAATTAAAAAATAAATTCGAGAGGAATGGACAGGTACTTACGAAAATTTATCTAAGTATACATACATTATACACAACTCTTTCAGACAATTTCCATACAATTAATGGTTTAAAGAATTTGATTTTAATTTATAAAGAGATAAAAGTTTTAAATAGACTAAGATCAGGCCATTCCTTTAATAACATATTCAAATTCATATTTGGTTTTGAAAAGTCTCCTAATTGCATAGTATACAATACGATAGAGTATAACGACCACATATTTGATGATTGTACCAGAATTAATTCCCCAGTAATAAATGAATAAATAATTTTTTTTAAAAATAAATTTAATTAACACTTACCAATTAATTCGTTATGTTTTAAATTCAAAATAATTTGTTTATTCTAAATCAACTGTATGAAGAATGAAGTATCTGGAAAAAATAAAGAGAAAAAATGTTTTATTAATTTTTTTAATTAGAATAAATAACACTAACAAAATCAATAACAAAATTATAAAAAGAATTAATAAAGGAAAATAATTTCTTCCTAATATGACTATTTTCTGTCTTTTTTTAAAAAAAATATTTAACAAATGATATTAATCAAAATCAATAAACATTTAGAATATAATAATCTATTAATTAATAACATTTATTGTTTTACGATATGAACAAATATAATTGATTACCTATTCGAGCTTATGAGGCACATACAGTTTAAAAATATAAAAAAAAACATTTAAATTGGTTATAATTAATGTAGACAGACATACTGCATTTGCTTAAATTGTTATAAAATTATTTAAAAAAAAAATAATAATAAACTTACCAATTAATTCGCTGTTTTAAATTTAAAATAATTTGTTTATTTTAATATATATTAAAATTCTATTATATTTAGCTTAATGAAACTAAATATAACATTATTTTATTTGTAAACAAATATAATTATGTACGTATATAAATTTGAGAACGTAATACCGAATAGTTTAAAATTTCATGAATATGATTTAAATTAATATTATAAATATCATGACTGGATATACATTGAACAAGGCAAGATCTAAGCGGAGCACAATCAGCAAATATAAAAAATAAATAAACATTTTAATGATTTGAACACAACTATAACTTAAATAAAACACGTGGTGGTATCAAAATTTATATATGGCGGGTATTTTATATAATTATATACGTAATTATAATTTGTTATTACAACCAAAATTTTATTATATTTAGGTGCTTCAAACTAAATATAACATTATTTTCTTTGTAAAAAATATAATTACGTATATAAATTTGATAATATAATATCCCCCATTAAAACAATTTATAAAAAAAAACATAATTAATTATTATACAAATATATAATAAATTCACCTGTACACGGCAGTCTAACTGAGTCGAACTGAATACTTTTAACCTGAACCTGTACCTGATACTCAAAAGGTTCGAAGTATCAATTGAGTACTTTTTCAAAGTATCAGGTAAAAAGTATCAACTCATACATTCGACAAACAGTTGCATTTTGGTATGGTTTACTTCCTCATACCATATACATAATTTGTTTTGCGAGAAAGAATGAATTGTATATCAACTTATAATATTTTGGGATGTTTGCTACTGAGAAATAGAGACAAATAGCTATGCATGTATCAACCTAATATATATATACCTATATTAATGTATTCATCTCTCTCACAAATCTCACAAATAATATTATCAATGCATCAAAACAGATCAAACATATGTATATGAGTTTACGTTTTCCTTTCACATTGAACTGATACTTTTACTTGTACGTAATTGATACTTTGAGTCAATTGATCCTTTTCGCTACATTTGCGTGATACTTTATATAATTTTTTATAAATTTAACCAAATCTTCTCGATTCCTATTTGTTTGAATTACTGGACTGGTTTAATTTATTGGACTTAAATCCTTAAACATTGATAAACATTTTATTTGAAAATTAATTAAGCAAAAAAGAATACAGAAGTTTGGTTAAATTTATAAAAAATTACATCATAAAAATTATCTAAAGGTATCAAGCAAATAACGCAAAAGAATCAATTTGTTCAAAAGTATCAATTTGATCCCAAGTATCAATTCGGTTCAAAGTATTAATTCGGTTGGAACTTGGAAGTATCAATTCAGAATTTGGTTAAAAGAGTAAAAGTATAAAACCATATTCAAACGTTTGTCCTCTTTTGGTGCATTGCTGATATTGGTTTGTGAGAATGAGAAGTATGTAGGGATATAACAAACACACGTTAAATTTTTATTATTTAAAAATGATGTACATAATAATTTGCATATTATCCAATAAAATAATTATGATGATCTATCCTTATTTATTCCTACCTAATAATTAAATTATTAAGATTTTAAGAATAATTTTAATTTAATTCGTCACATTAAACCAAATTAACATAATTTTACTCGAAAAAATTAGGTTGAGCGAAAAAATCGAAAAATGTATCAGGGTCGAAAGTATCAGGTTAAAAGTATCAGGTTCTTGACTCAAGCCGCGGCCAGACGATTGCAAATAATACAAGAATATGATGCTATTTGTGAAATGACAAATCGTGTGGACAGAAAACAAATACAAATATACATGTTTGTGCCCTATTGCTATACAGGCGATCGTAGTAGACAGCCAAATTCGTATTTGTCCAATATCGCAAACGTCATATTCGTCTACTATTTGCAATCGTCTGGCCGCGGCTTCAAAAGTATCAATTGATATACTGATACCTAAACGTATTGATTAAACCCATCGCACGGCATCACTAGAATGAACTAGATTTGAAAATTTTAAACAAAAGAAATATTTATTCAATAAAAAAAAAATCAAAGATCATTTGATTGGTTATTCGAATATTATTATTATTTCAAATTGGTCGATAAAGTAGACGCTAGAACGGAAGTTGGACGATATTATTTTAACCGTACTTTTTTGTTTTTTTTATAAATTATTCATGTGCTGGCCTCTTTTGTTGAGCTCCATACTCAGAAAATATTTCACTTTAGGCCAAAAATTAACCATAACTACTGTTATAGTAACATTTTTCGTATTTATAACTCTCAAAATCCATCAGTATAAACATTGCTACAAAATATCCAAAACACAAAATTAAATTCGAATTTCGTATCGTATTTTAGACATGTTATTACTATAAATTCGGGCCTTAGTGTTTTTCCAATTGACCACCATCAGTAACCAGTACTTATATGCACTTATGGTTAATGTCTTTGCTAGATTTACTATAGTTAAATCACGAACAAAGACATGAACTATAAGTGATTATAAGTACTTAAGGTGGTCGATTGGAAAGACAATAATACATTAAATTTTTAATTATTTCCTTTGTAGTTCTTCGTTAAATAATATTAATTGTTAAGATGCCGTCCTGTAATCGCTGCTTTGTAATGCTGCGGAAGATATACAAATAGAACATAACGTAAACACGAGTGAGACAAAGTACGTTGGCGCACCGGTCCCGTCGGTTTGAAAGCTTTAAATGGAGTATTTTAAATTTTCAGGGCAGTATTTCTAGTCGAAATACATTAGCCTAAGACATAAATCCTTTTTGGTGTTTTGTATGAAAAAAATGACGATTCAGCCACTTATACTCAAACTGATTTTAGTTTTTGAACCAAATTTAAATATTAAAAGAAAAGTGTTTTATTTAGTGGTTTAGGGCTCTTTATCTATTTCATATCCGGTCTCCGCAACTCTCCACGAAATCACAGATATTTTTGGGATCACAGATGGAATATTTATTTAACCACTTTTGTGTATTTACCTTAACTATTTGTCTGCAGCCTTAGAGTAACTTTAGCTTGCAACACTTTCATTTCACATGCGTAACTATGGGCTCGAAGTTAAAGCAACATAAAGTGAACTGTTATTATCTGTGAGATAACTACTTGGGGGTTAATTTATAATTTTTTCTCTTTGGCTGGCAGTCATTTTTTCAGATATGTCACTTCAAACATGTCGAAATTGCAAATACACTTACATCATTTTCACAAAGCTAATTTTTGAGAAGACCTCCTGAGTATCAAAATAAAACTGAAAGACAATTTCAGCAGTCATTTAACCTTGGCAGACAAGAAAGATGCCTGGAAGCTGGGTTTTATTCAAATGCAGTGCGATATGAATAAGGCAAACTTTTCGTGTTACACGCCTTGAATTCAATATTCTCAAATTTTTTCTTTGGCTATATGTAGCATAATTTTTATATTCTGGAGGTCTTAACCTAAACAAAGAATTCAAGAATTTACTTTCAAGGCGTACTGCACTACTGAAATTTGCGATATGGCACTGCATAAATCCAGATTTCCATACATCTTTCTAGTCTGGAAAGATTAAATTACTGCAGAAATTTTCTTGCAGTACAACTTTTATATTCAAGAGATTGATTATAAATATTTAGCCAAACCAGATAAAAAGTGCCCCCCAAGAGTGCCATTGGGGCGATGCTAAACAAGCCTTGATAACCAATAATTGTTAAACATTTGAAATTTTTTTTAATTCTACCTTTTTCGCACAGTGAAGATTTATTTGATACTAAAACTGATTTTGTTTGAGTAATTAAACAACTTCCAGTTGGTTTTAAAATTCTATTACAATACATTTCGGGACCATCAAACTCATTTTATATAATATTACGTACATATTAGGAATTACCAAATATGTCTTAAACAGAATTAAAACTCATTTTGATTTATTCTGTTGTACTTAAATAACAGTAGATTTGAAGCAATCAATTTGAACATTACAATTTTAGAGGAAATGCCCACTAGGATCTCAAGGCCCTTAAATTCTAAATTCTAAAAGCAAATACAAATTATTTCGATTGTTAACTTGTATGTATCATATTTCCATCCAAGTGTTGAATGGAAATTGCACGACAATAGAACATGAAATATTTTAAATATATAACGAGACGTTGTAATAACTCCACACCTATTTTCAATATTCTTAATAAAAAACTGTTTCAATAAATTAATGAAATTGATTCACATTTAACGAAAAGTTTGTCACCATAACCTAAATAACAAGACAATATAATAAAATGTTGAAGATGATCACCCAGAAAGAAATACCTGCAGCGCAGTAGATCAAAAGTTACGACATTTAACTTATCGATAACCTAATTTTCCCTCTTTTGAATATAATCTTTTATCGACGTATTTTCTTTGACTTTAATCCAACTAGGTATACAAAATAAAATCTTTTTCTTCAATAACATCAAATCTAGAGAGTTAAAAAAGAATAATAAATGTTTCAAATACATATACGAGTGTCGAGTATGTATTGCATATTGAGTTAGCGCAGAATGGGATATAACGGATTTACATATTGTTGTTCAGTGTTGTAATTTATACGATTATTGACGTATGCATTTATTTATGCTTTGTGCTTTCGAGTAGTAGTACTAAGATCAAAAATTGAGAAAATTGTCGGTATAAAGGCAAAAAAAAAACCAAAAAAATTAAATCTGCACTGTGAGTAAACGAAGTACCATAATTTCCATATAAGATGTTTAATAAATGTTACATAATATTTTTTATCAAAAGTTTCTATTTTATAATTATAGTCTTAAAAAAAAATTTATATTGCACAGAAATAACGTTTTTTTCTATACGAGTTTATTGTATGTAAAATTTATATAAATATACTTTAGTATATAAATATGACTGTTATGCAACCGAGAAAACTATGATTCGTGATATATGATCGTTTTTGAATTTGCCTTGAAATATTTTTTTTTTGTACTCGCATGTAAATATACGGTAATTATTAAAAGATGTCGAATTGAGGTGATACATTTGGACATAAGTGTGGAGTGCGGTTTGGCGGCTAATATTCGTTAACCGAAACAAAAAACTGACATTTACTTATTTGATATTGATTCTAATCTGTTCAGCATTACATAATATTTACAATACTAAATAAATGCAATTCGGCAATGAAATATATTAAACAAATAGAAATTAAGGTTAAAGAAATATCTGAATTCTTTCGCATTTTACAAATATGTTATTTAGCTCAATTTACACTTCTTAATCAAGTCTAACTCCGGCTCGTAAATATATTTCTTTTACGTTTACAGTGGGTACCGCTATTGTTCTTCATCAATAAGACAATACAAACACACATATAAAAAAAATAAAAAAAATCGTTACAGTATGACTAAATCTTCAACCGGTTTATTTCCACAATACTCGTTTATTGGTATAAACTAGACCAAACCCATCGATGATCACGACACAGCCAACAAAATAAAATGTGTATAAGATTTAAATGAATCATGCAAGAAGTATTTTATAAGTTTAATTGATTTTTTTTATTTTTAATATTCGTTAATATCAAGTCGTTGGATCATCATTTAACCTTTAAAAAATGGTTGTGTCGTATTTTAGTTCCATCATCGTTTCTTCTCGTATAAACCGCACCGCGTCTTAATGTATGTAAATTACACATTTCAATAAAGTGTAAATTTGTTTAAGTTAGCTGAATAAATAAAATTGTCATATTTTGTTGAATAATTTGTTTAATTAAAATAATAAATAAAAATGCGGTGTGTATTTTGCGATCTAATACTCTCTATTATGTGCGTGAGTTTATTGTACACCACAAAATTTTAATTAAATCAATTTCATGATGTAATTTTATTCAAAATATGTATGTACTTAAATTATATAAAAGAAAATGTCTCTTTTAGAAAGTTAAGATATTATAATAATATAATAAATATTTGGAAAAATAAACAAAAATTACATTACATTTCAATTAGATGCGGTTTTAGGGCTTTAAGGAAAGTATAACGAATCGAGGAAATGGTTAAGCGATTATTAAACTGAGCCACAAAGTAATCGATTACAAAACTTAAATTTAGCTACATATTGTTCTCATTCAAGATTTAACACACCTTACACGACTTTGATTTATAAACAAAAATAATTTTTCCAATATACAAGAAAACTTGAAACGTTACAACATATTTAAGAAACAGTTGTTACAAAAATATATGAATACATTTTATATTGTATGCACAGGGGTCACAATTATTTATATATATCAAAGAACATCATCTTCACATGAAAATGTTGCTTTGTCTTTTGCAAAATGCAAAAGAAAAAAAAAACTGTTTGAGTTCATGTAAAATTGTACAATAAATATAATTTTAATTAATATAATTAAAAACAAAAACAACATAATTATGTACAAAACTATTGTGTGATGATTTTCACAAATTGAAAGTGGAAAATTTCACTTGAATGTTGTGAAAATTATAATTGTCTTGTTTATTTAATATTATTTATTGTATTTGTGGTATTTTTTGACAAATTTTAACCGAATTTCAATGCTATATTTACATAATGAAGGAAAACTAGACGCATTTCCGGTAAATTAAAATTATTCACTTCCCACGACAATTCAATTTTGTTTTAATAATAATTTGTCAATGAAAATTTGAATGACATTGTTCAAGTTGACAATTATTTTACGGTATATCGGCTGTATCTTTAAATCACTTTATTATTATATAGATAATATTGAATAGCGCACAAGAATGAATAAAATATAAGATTACGACAATCGATAGATGAATTTTGAATTTTGGTGCGCCACTCTTGGTGACGTCAAGTTACTACAGGAAAAACAAATAAATCCAATTGTCTTGACTTACTTGAGAAGAACGTCACTAAATGTTATTGATCTTCGCACTATTCAGCATGTTTTGTTGATTTATGTTGGTTACCAGTTTTTGACATAACTAAAAATATTTGAAAGTTTTCAACTTCGTAATCAGTTGGAATGATTCAACTCAACCATTATTGCTTACCTTCACGAGATATATACATATAAACAAAACCATTCTTAATAACTACTGAATTGATCTTGAACCATAACCGGTTTTTATAGATTTTTTCTTTTTTCTTTTTTGAGTCAGGGACTTTACACAGAAACTCCAAAGTGCAAACGAAAACGAAAATTTTCCCTCCGAAAAATTTCTCATCTTAATCGTACACCATCCATAATGATACGCGTAGATAAATCAAAACTTTTTCAACATTCCAACCGCATAGTTAATTTGCATTTTCACTTTCTTCAGCAACAATATAAAAATGAAAGTTCTAATAAAAAATGTTTACACAAAATAATTAAAAACTTTATCTTATACACTCGTACAGTGCGAATGAAAAACTCTTATTCAATAGGGCGCGCACCAAAAAAAAAAAAAAAATAAAAAAATCTTACATCGAGCAATGCTTTTATTCATTCATTCGACCATGAATTTTATTCATCATTTGTACAAAAGTTTATTTTTAGTAACAAACATTGGATTCACGCTGAAGTAACTAATATATAACAACTTTAAAACATTATTGTTGTAATAAAATAAATTTAAATATTTATGAAAATCCGAGACAACATTGTTCTTGGTTTTTACCTTCATCATCATTATCAGACCAAATGGAAACAATCAGGTTCGTTGTGCTTAAAAATGGCAAATAAGTATTTTATTTAAGAGGATATTGAATATTTACTCGGTAATAATAAAACAATAAGAAGTTGTCTAAACTTATTGCGTGAATTGATCATGATTTCGAATAATGGCTATAATAAATATTTGATGATTTATTTATTTAGATTTGGTTTTTGTTTTATGATTGGGTAATTTGCATAAGAATTTTGATTTTAGGCTTGTATATTGATACGTGGCTAATGGAATGCTTTATTTCGCACGCGGTTTGTTTCATCGAACAAATATTATGTACCAGGTTTACGAACAGAACGAGTCATACGTTATAATGTTAACGTAACGACAATTCAAAAATGTCCTTCAACAAACTTACTTTCGCTATTAAATAAAAATAAAAAATGTGCATACAGTAAAAAACCATTATTTATAAGATAATTTTGTTCTTGAATCAATTCCCTGCAAAAAAAACTAATTTTTATTTCTTTTTCTTTTTCAGGAGCCATGAAGACGTGTTCGGCGGCCATATTTATTTGGCTGGCCGTTATAGTTTCGCCCACATTGACACAGGTACTTATTAAAATTAAAACTAATTACGTAAAACAAAAAAATTATAAACTTACGATGATGGTCTTAAGAATTTCAAAGCATATAATTTAACAGTTAATAATTGTCCAAAACACCGTTACCACATCAACAAAAAGTAAAACAGTCAAAATAAAATTCTTGGTGCGATCGATGTAAACTTATTTTTTTAATACTCTTCATTTAAACGAATTTTGTGTTCAACAAAGTAAATATTTTGCCTTTTATAAGTCTTATAAACACGACCATAGTGACGATTAGTAATTAATTACCACAATTGCAAGCACTGTGGGTGTTTTTTAAAATTGTTGTAGCTAAAGCAGAAACTAATTTGCTGGACTGGTTTAAATATGTGCTTGTAAATGGAACAATATTCAAATTCAAATATACACGTTCTTATACTCGTATTATACAATAAGAATGAAACGGGATTTTTAATTTTTTTTATTTTATATAATGATGTCATTGGGTAAGCTGTCAAAGATTGCGGAAGAAAAAGAATTTATGACAATTTAAATTTTTTTTTTTATTTGAATAAAAGCTCACCTAATTTTAAATTAATTCTTTTTTTTTTTTTTTTGCAGGAATTTTTTTCTTGTCCGAATGGTAAGTGAAGTAATTTTATATTATTTGAATAGATGAGGTATTTTTTTTTGTTTTATTAAGTGAAAGTCCATAAATAAATCATTGATTGATCAGTCATGCAAGAAATTTATTTACAAAATATCTGATTAATGGAAAAATTTGTTTTTTGTTTTTATTCGTGTAGGTTTACAAAATGCAGAATAAAATTACCTTTTAATCCTTCAAAATTGTTTATTTAGGTAGGTTATGGAATAAAATTAAGAACAGGTTACGTTTACATTCGAAGTGTTTGGGTGTAAATGTAATTGCTTAGCATATTTATTTCATTTTGTAATGTAATGTAACAGGTTGGAGGATATGACAGGGAGTAGATTCTGATTTTTCGTTTTGCACAAAATTATTTTCAAATTAATTCTTACTCACACGTATTTTATTTAAACAACATACACAACAAAAGTCATCGCAATTAAAACCAATGACAATTTTTGTGACATTTAGAAAAAGTCACTTGACCAGAATTGATTTTTACTAATCACAGTTATATCGTCATTAAATAGCATTTAAAATGTTAGTACAAAATTGCAAAAAAAAAATGTCATTAGTCATTTGATCAGAATCTATCACATACTCGAGCATACCACCACTATAAGTGTCAATAAAACTTTAATACGATGTATATGTCAATGTTCAGAAATAGTTTTCATTATATTTATGTATATGGTGAATAACACCAAAAAATATTGAGCTGTCAAATCATCAACTTACACATCCTGTTACAAATCTAAATATGTGTATAGAAATAATTTCGAATGCCTATATGAGCATGCCCTTGCATGCACATTGGCTTGCTTGAACAATATATCGCATGTTAGATTTTGCGATGAATAATTTATTCCCTGGCCTTAGTTATAATGTTGAATCTCTGGTAAGACCTGCGGCAACTCTTCTACTGATTTCATTATTTAATATCCCGGTTTAATATTTTTATGCAAATAAAACTGTGATAACTGGTACTTCCAACAGTACTAAGTTACTCAGAAGTAAAATTCCAAACAAGAGACATGGGAAAAGAACCAAATCTGTAATTTTATTTAATTCATGCTCGAAGCTGTCACAATTTTTAGATTTTTTTTTTTAAGATAAGCAGTTAATCTGATAGCTTATGGACCGGGCGCTGTGGTGTAATAAAATCTAACGAAGAAAGAAGAATTATGAAATCTCAAAATCAACATTTCAGTCTAATCCAGAATATCGAAATTAAAAAAATTCATCCTGTATCCTTTAAGAATAGACAAATGCGGTGATGTACACGCTTGAATTTTGTTTTATTAGTCAGGTTCAAGGTAAACAAACATGTTAGGAAAAAAATCAGTGACTTTCAGACTCTTATTTGTACATTAAAGCTAAATTTGTAATTTCTATGAAAAATATAGTTAAAGCTACTAATTTGTTGAAAACAGTAAAGTAAAATAAAAGATGTTTTTTGGACGGAAATCTAATATTACCATGTTGAGGCGGTAGTCGACCAGATGTTTCACTAAAATTGTCACTAAAATTTCTTCGCATCAAATGATATGCTTATGTATATCTCCTTTATTGTCTTGGAGATTGGGGCATAAAGCAGGAATTCAGAGTACAAATTCAATTTTGTTTACAATAACCTAGTGTAAAATGGAATTGACTTCTTTAACTTTGTTAGATTTTTCTAGGGCCTGTGATTCCATTAATCACAGAATTCTTTATTAAAACTATTATCTCAGTTTCTTTCGATAATTCTTTGTCCGGTTTCATTCCTGTAATTTCCAGCGTTCCGCAGGATTCAGTAAAGAATCCTCTATTATTTTATATGTATATTAATGACATAAAATCCTCTATTCCCTAGTTTCAAATTTTCACTGATGACGTCTAAATTTATAGAAATAATTATTTAGATCGGTTTCTAATGGGCTCGTTTTAAATGCAAGTAAATCTTAGTAAATCTTCAAAAATAAGCAGCCTTTTTATCTTTATAGGAAGTTGCTGTTTAGTAGGGGTCATTTCTATAACTTCCTCTAATTCCTGTTAAATGCTGTTGTAGGTCATTAAAAAAAACCTTCTTTGCTGGGGGCAGTTTCACTCAGTTTCTAATTCCTTTGCAAATTAAGAGATTAGGATCGACAAAATTATTTAAAGCAAACGTTTTGGAATGGCGGGACTGATAGGCAATACATAAGCAATTTTCTTATTTTTTTTTTTGTTTCGATGACTTTGCTTCCTTTTCTGCTTCTTCTTGTATTACTAAATTATAACATAATTTAAATAATTAATATAAACATTATATGTATGAAAAGGTTGAAATGGGCGAGGTAAGCGACCTATATCGCAACAGTAATTCTTACGATATACTCAACTGTCCTGACTCAACTATCCTTTGTCGTCTACATGAAATGCTTCTTGTATTTTTTCTATATTTTAATACAAAAGTTGGACAATTAAAAAAGTTTTATGGTGTTATACAAAGGCATAACGCATACAGCCTCGCAATTTTCTCCAAATCTCGCCCATGGTCTTTTGTTACCTTTTTCAGAATTTACACACAAGCATGAAAATATAAGTCAACAGCCGCCACTGATCTTATTTCTTTTCTATTGTGGGCTTTATTTCATATATTTCATTCATAAATGAAGGCCTAACAGAAGCAGTATATAATGTCTTGAGAGTATATGGGTCAGCAAATTTACGAGCACGTCTCTTTATGAAACCAAGCATCGAGCCGGCTCTAGCTACAATCATTTCGATATGTTTAGCAAAACTTAGGTTACCTGTAAACAAAACACCTAAATCAATAAACTGAGCAACTCTATCTATTTCCATGTTTTGTAAACTGTACGGAGCTACAATTAATATCTTAATTCGTGCAAATGACATAGATTTACATTTGGAGATATTAAGAGCTAAACGATTTTCGGTATTCCAATCACTAAATCGATTAAGGTTCTGTTGTACCAATAAAACGTCTGCGCCATTTCGGATAGTAGCGTAAATTTTAAGGTCATCTGCATATAACAGGCATTTAAAAAACTTAAAACATGTAACAATACCATTATCAAATATAATAAATAATAATGGACCTAAATAACTGCCCTGAGGAACACCAGATGAGACTGTAAACTTCTCAGAATAATTTTGACCAATACGTACTAGTTGAGACCTTTGCGACAAATAAGATGATAATCATTTTATAGCAATAAAATTACAATTCACTTTAATCAATTTATCAATTAATAATTTGTGATTAATTTTGTCAAAGGCCTTACTGAAATCTGTATAGATAGTGTCAACTTGGGCACCTTTTTCTAAACAGCATATCGCATCATTAACAAATACCGCAAGATTGGTTGTCGTTGATCTAACAAAAAAAACCGTGCTGTTGGGGAACAATTAAGTTTTTAATATTAAGATAAATACAATCCTTTACCAGTTTTTCAAAAAGTTTAGGGATAACAGATAATATAGCTATTCCTCTATAATTCTCAACTGAATTTTTAAGTCCCGATTTAAATACTGGAATTACATACGAGGGTTTCCAGCACCGGGGAAAAATACCTTGCCTAAGGCTGTAATTAAATAAATGTGCTAAATGGCCACTTAAGGCTTCGGCGCAATTATTTAAGAGTAGTGAGGGAATACCATCAGGGCCCATAGACATTTTACTATTAATTCCAACTAAATCCATTTTAATTTGTTCCCCCGTAAAAGAAGAAATATACTGAATATGATTATTGACCAAGACTTGATCACTGGGAGATGTTAAAACATTTTCGACTGAATAAACGGATTTGGAAAACGTTGCAAATAATTCACAAACAGCATTTAGATCATGAGCTTGCCTATCATTATAACTCAAGGGTAAAGGATAACCAACAGATTTTCTTTTAGAGTTAATATAATGCCAGAAACACGATGGATTGGACTTGGAAATGGAATTCAAAACCTTAAACTCATACCGAAGGTGAGAATACAATGCATAATCAGCTGATGTGTTCGTCTTTTTATACAGTTTGTGTGCCTTGGTTTTACGGTTATATAAATTAACAAGTTTTTTGTTAAACCACTTTTCAAGATATGAATTATGTTTGTTGACAATTTTTGGAGTGAATAGATCCACATACAAAATTTCGTAAAACCGGCTAGTCATAATTTCAATATTCTTTTCATTACAAAGGAAATCCCAGGAAATACTTTCAAGAAATCCATTTAGAGAGTCATAAGCACCATTTCTAAAATAAAAGATTAAAATATTATCATTTGGAACATAATCGTCGAAACATTGAAAACTTAACTTAATTAACAACGATGTATGATGAATACTTGATGAGCGAGCCAGGTTTTCAAAAGATTGCACTGATGGATGTAAATTATCGTCAGTGAAAACAAGATCAAAAAGTGAGCCATTCTGATTGTGTACTTCGTTATGTTGCCTTAGACCCATTTCAAAAAACTTTCCAGTGTTTTCCAAGTTTCCCGCACAAGTACACATAAAATCATTGGAAATTTAAAGTATCGTCCATAAAATATCCAAAAAGTTCAAGAGCTTACAGAAATAACTAAAGTGGATCGTCTTGACTGAGCAAAACTGATGAATTGGAAAACGCGATTGGAACGAACCTAAGTGAAATTACAACTGATTTTCTCCTCCGAGATATTAACTCCATACCTAAAAGGCCAGAAAAAGTAATTAGTGAAAATGGTGGACATGTCGTATCGTGACATCCGTATACCACTTAGTAAATGGTTGCTTTATTGTTTTTAAAAGAAACGTAGAGTAGAGTTTTGAATAGGACACTCTGTATTTGTATACATTTTGAAATAAATTAAAAATAATTTATGTTTTGACTTGCTCTGTTGTTCTGTTTCTTTTGCCCTGTAGATGTTTACAAATTACGCCATAAAATGTTGATTTACGTCAGCATATTCTGCTGTAAGTCTCATTAATTTTCTGATATTTTTCCAAGCTATTCTGGCTTAAATTCCTAAATACACCCGTTAATATTTCTGACGTAAATTCCACAAAAAAAAAAAATTCTGACATACGAGTGATCTCACCGACACTATTTATAGTGCATAAAACTTTTTGTGATTCATTTTTACCATTATGTAATTGCGTTTCAGATGGGGTTTGTGAATGTAAAAATTCTGATGAATAATTCGTTTCCTTTTACTTTCTTTTACTCTAGTAAAATAAAGTATAGTATTCATGAAAATTTTGGACCTTGAGATTTTTAGAGATTTATTTGTTTTGAGGTCCCCTGAGTCCGAAAAAGTGGGTTTCGAAATGGTGTCAGTCTGTCAGTCTGTCAGTCTGTCAGTCTGTCAGTCTGTCAGTCTGTCAGTCTGTCAGTCTGTCAGTCTGTCTGTGTCCTCTCTACAGCCCATATGGTTTAATCAATCGAACTGAAACTTCCAATTTAAGCTTTTTTGATAAATTGGGAGGTCCCAGTGAATTTTACTCCAAATCGGCTAACCGGAAGTGGCCACACCCTTGGTCCAGAAAATTTGTTTTGCAAATATCTTAAAAAGTATAAGGTTTACAAAAAACAACTAATTACAAAATGTTTCCAAAAATTAAAAACAAATAAAAATAAAAAATAAAAAATTAAAAAAAAAAATTTTAAAATTTAAAAATTAAAAAAAAAAATTAAGAAAAAAATAAAATTTCTCAAAATTCTCTGTTCGTAAAAGAAAGTCGTGTGTTGGCCACACCTCAATTTTAACTAGGTAATTAAGGGACCTATTATTCCATGTGCTAGCGATATCTTTATCATCATTGTTGAGTGCGATTTCCAAAAAAATAATTTCGTAGAACTTTTATTAAACGAACGATCCGTATGGATTAGGGTTTTCTAACTAGGTAATTGAGTTAACTATTCTATGTGCTAGCCAAACCTTTGTCATCATTGTTGGCAATGGCCGATATTGGCCCTTGGGGGTTGAGTGCGATTTCCAAAAAATAATTTTGCAGAACTTTACTAAACGAACGATCCGTATGGATTAGGGTTTTTTAAGAGGGATGAGGGACCTATTCAATGTACTAGCCAAACCTTTGTCATTATTTTTGGCAATGGCCGATATTAGCCCTTGGGGGTCGAGTGCGATTTCAAAAAAATAATTTTGCAGAACTTTTACTAAACGAACGATTCGTATGGATTAGGGTTTTCTAACTAGGTAATTAAGGGACCTATTCCATGTGCTAGCGAAACCTTTGTCATCATTGTTGAGTGCGATTTCCAAAAAATAATTTTGCAGAACTTTTACTAGACGAACGATTCGCATGGATTAGGGTTTTCTAACTAGGTAATTAAGGAACCTATTCCATGTGCAAGCGAAACCTTTGTCATCATTGTTGGCAACGGCCGATATTGGCCCTTAGGGTTTGTGTGCGATTTCCAAAAAATAATTTCGTAGAACTTTTATTAAACGAAGGATCCGTATGGATTAGGGTTTTCTAACTAGGTAATTAAGAAACCTATACCATGTGCTAGCGAAACCTTTCTCATCATTGTAGGCAATGGCCGTTATTGGCCCTTGGGATTTGAGTGCGATTTCCAAAAAATAATTTTGCAGAATTTTTACTAAACGAAGGATCCGTATGGATTAGGGTTTTCTAACTAGGTAATTAAGGAACCTATACCATGTGCTAGCGAAACCTTTGTCATCATTGTTGGCAATGGCCGATATTGGCCCTTGGGATTTGAGTGCGATTTCCAAAAAATAATTTTGCAGAACTTTTACTAAACGAACGATTCGTATGGATTAGGGTTTTCTAACTAGGTAATTGAGCAACCAGTTCTATGTGCTAGCGAAACCTTTGTCATCATTGTTGGCAATGGCCGATATTGGCCCTTGGGGTTTGTGTGCGAATTCCAAAAAATAATTTTGCAGAACTTTTACTAAACGTACGATCCGTATGGATTAGGGTTTTCTAACTAGGTAATTGAGCAACCTGTTCTATGTGCTAGCCAAACCTTTGTCATCATTGTTGGCAATGGCCGATATTGGCCCTTGGGATTTGTGTGCGATTTCCAAAAAATAATTTTGCAGAACTTTTACTAAACGAACGATTCGTATGGATTAGGGTTTTTTATTTTCTTTTACTCTCGTTAAATAAAGTATAGTAATCCTGAAAATTTTGGACCTTGAGATTTCTAGAGATTTATTTGTTTTGAGGTCCCCTGAGTCCGAAAAAGTGGGTTTCGGAATGGTGTCTGTCTGTCAGTCTGTCAGTCTGTCAGTCTGTCAGTCTGTCAGTCTGTCAGTCTGTCAGTCTGTCAGTCTGTCAGTCTGTCAGTCTGTCAGTCTGTCAGTCTGTCAGTCTGTCAGTCTGTCTGTCAGTCTGTTAGTCTGTCAGTCTGTCAGTCTGTCAGTCTGTCAGTCTGTCAGTCTGTCAGTCTGTCAGTCTGTCAGTCTGTCAGTCTGTCAGTCTGTCAGTCTGTCAGTCTGTCAGTCTGTTAGTCTGTCAGTCTGTCTGTGTCCTCTCTACAGCCCATATGGTTTAATTAATCGAACTGAAACTTCCAATTTAAGCTTTTTTGATAAATTGGGAGGTCCCAGTGAATTTTACTCCAAATCGGCTAACCGGAAGTGGCCACTCCCTTGGTCCAGAAAATTTGTTTTGCAAATATCTTAAAAAGTATAAGGTTTACAAAATACTAATTAATACAAAATGTTTCCAAAAATTAAAAACAAATAAAAATAAAAAATTTAAAAAAAAATTTCTCAAAATTCTCTGTTCGTAAAACAAAGTCGTGTGTTGGCCACACCTCAATTTTTGTTATAGTCATCCGATCTACAAATAAAACTGCATACAATAAATGTTCGTTGAATCTGGTAAATCCGGAATATACTGTGCCAGTTCTCAGGTAAATGAAAGTTTGTAAATTATTGCCAGAGTGAACTGGAGTTCAAATACGTTTCAATTAATTCTGTTCTACTTCCGCGTAAAACAACTAGTAATTTCACGCAGTAACACATCAGTGTAATCTTTAAATGGTATTGAAAATAAATTACCGAGTAAAGGAGACGGACATTTGTACAATCTATTATTCAATTTATTACTTATCTTATTTTATCAAAATGAATTAGAGGTTTAGAAGCTCAGGAACTCTGGTAAAGGTTATAGTCATAAAGGAAACATACGACAAGCGTTTTGTTTGCACTATAGGCTCTGGAAGTCACAAACTATTATTTAATTATATATTACATCAATTTCACGTTAAATTTTGAACACTAAACATAAAGATTATAAAAGGAAAAGGAGAAAGATTAATTAACTTAATCATAACTCAATCAACGGGTAAACGACAAACCCAAAGCAAAGAAATGTTCATTTGTTTCATTTAAAATATTTACAAGACAATAATAATAATTGTTGCATGTACATATTTACAATAATGGCAAGGCGTGTACGCGACTCTAATAGAGAACATAACTGTACATAATATTTTCTCGCGCGAATTTCGTGATACAAGATTTGCATAATAAAATCACAACTATACAGTATTGAAATATAGTCAATCCGTAATTGTTGAAGAATTTCTATATATCAATTCGTTTATCTCTAAGCCTGGAATGTATTACAACTTATGTAGTTATGAATATTATTAAGAAACGCTTTAACCAGTTGAACTGGTTTTTACGCATATGTTGGCGATTTACATAGTTATCTCAAATCTTGGTCAATGCAGGATGTTCTGTAATTATATAAACGGTTTATATAGGGAAATGTGTGTACATAACAGAGTAACGTAAAAGGAAAACTAATTCCTTGGAGCACATTTGTATATCACACATGAGTACAACCTTCTAACTATACCACAACTGAATTCATTATTGAGAATGTTAATTTGAATTCTAGTATATTATGTTAAACGGTTAAGTTGAGTGGTTTGTCCTTGGCTGTATAGAAGTAAATAAATAATGATTGGTATTTTATTATTTTATAAAAGTCGCTTTCAATTATATGTAACAATAGAATTTTAATATTTTGCTCGCCTCTTATTTTAAAAGCGACTTCACCCTTTAATTTTCTTAAAGATCTTACACTCAATTTTACCATTATGTATATTAACGAAGTGGTGGTGTGCGTGTTGCGATATAAAATTATTGGTTTGATATTAGACAAGGCCAACTTGGTAAACATTCCATTTTTAATGATTAGTTGATATACACGACTAAGGTAAAACTGTATCGCGGTAGTCTGATTGTTATAAATAGAGTGTTAAAAGCGTGTAATTCAATTAAAAAATTTAAAAAATTAAAGTCTTTCGTAAGCGACGAACCTGATTGAGCAAAATTTGGAATATTCACATATTGTGTGTATGTCATCGAACTTCAGACAATAACAGATTTTCTTTTCTTATTTAATTTATCAATAATCCATAAAATGCATAATAAACAAAGATAAAAAACTTTCATCGGTGCAAAGAAAATAGAAAATAAAATTCCAATGAATAAATGACGCGCAATGATCGAATGGTGTTGTTTGTATGCGTGTATTGTATTTATTAATCTCAGATAATTGGATCAATAGGTGGGAGAAACATATTTTTAAATTTGTATAATATAAAACACAAGAAATTCAGGTCAAATATTTATTAATTTAAATATTCAAAGAAATTAATGAAAATAACGCGCGCCACTAGACTTGCACATAAGTTCTATGAACTGTGCTGTGAGTAACATGAATTTAATAGAAATTACCTAATTAAGAACTCTGTAATATTGAAAGGAAAACAAGTGTGTTCCATACGCTTTATATACGGTGTAACAAGTTTCTTCATTCCATCATATTTCCGGATACATTATAAAACCAGGAACCTGTATAGAGAAATTATATATGAGCAACCATCCATTTATAGTAATTTGAAGTTTTCTATAGTGATAAGATTTTTAAATTGAAAGAAAATTCACAATAAAAATAAAAAGTGTTATACATCGTTTAAAATTTCACGTGGTTTATCAGTTCCAGTATCATATTGTTTTCAGATTTTTATCGATATTTTATAACTGTTAAACACGAAATTTTAGTTTTCAAACCACTAATTAATAGTTCACTTGTACACACATAAGAAACCAAACAACTGCTTTTGATTTTTATTATTCAAGAATTTTTTATTTTTGTTTTTAACATTTAGAATACAATGCCATATATACGCGTAAGAATGTTCTATTATAAATTCAAATCATGTGGTCTCAAGTCAATAACAGTAAAATTATAAAGTTATTTGATGTATATGTAATTGAGTTTACGAATTATTCTATTGCTAAAAAAATCCACCTTCTCATAACCACATTAATATTTCAAGGTATCATAATTTCTTAATGTATTTTACCGTTACATATGTATAAGAATAAGTAAATAATGAATTTGTATAAACACGTAGAAAATATATTATAATCTTTTGTATCTATGGTAGGTGTGAAACATTTTTGGAAGTGGACTACATAGTAAAGTTGAGGTTGGGTAATATTGTTATTATTATAACTGATCTAGGCCGCTTTTTTAATTATAACGCAAAAATGTATGTGAAGTTAGTCTTTTAAAGTTGTTTGGAATATGTAGGAAGTATATGTAGTATAATTTTGCAACAAACCAACGTCATCCGCAAAACCACTTGTTACATTACGAATAATTGCATCCTATATTTAATAAATTTTTCAACCATATTCTGACTTTTGTTGCAGTTGCAGTTTTTACAATAGTGACAACAGTAATTTCAAATCACTACTCACTTGAAGTTAATAGTGACTTGAACTCAGCTTTGTGTATTACATTATCACATTGCAATGTCGTAAAATAATAATACCACTTTTTGACATAAAATTACGAAAACAGAAATGCTACAAATCGTTTTTCTATATTACACTATGAATCATTTTAAAGTTATCAAAGAATGGAAAAAGCGAGTCTTATTGTTGAGCCGTAATATTTTCGGCAATTATAATTATAGATTTACAGAGAAAATACTTAAAAAAACGAATCTGGGTGAAACTATGGGTTTCAAGAAGAGATTATAAAGAGGTATCCAACCCATATTGAAAATTATTCAAATTATTTGCCGCATATTAATCAATATAATTTCGTTGCTCTTGGACTCCGAAATTATGATTTTGATCCATTTCTACGACATAGAAATGTAATAATGTAATACAGGCCATAGTAGTAACTGACTAAGGTTTTGTAGTATTTGTAGGAAAGAATACGAGTACGGAATTGTTGTGTTATTGTGTGAATTGGTCGCTATAATAGAGGGCAGATGATACTCAGTAAGGCCGAATTTTTGATATAGTACGGGAAAGCAGTGATTGATTGTTCTATAAGTTATTTTGAACTGCTTTGAACAGTTCATTCCATATAGTTTCTTAAGGCCTAAAATATCGGGCACAATAACGAATGGAAATCAAGAAACGTTCTAAAGGAAGTATTTCACGGGAAATATATTAAAGAACCGACGCCTCAAACACAGAGTAACGGCAACGGTGGCTAAGTCTAAAAAAAACATCAAAATAAACTAAAAGGAGAGTTGCGACAAATTTTAGGTTTCAATAATAACAGTCGTATCTTTTGGGTATTTACTTGTAAGGTTGAGTAAACCTCAGATGGCCAGGGAAAATCTGACTTTCTCGCCTCAAAGTGAACAACCGATTCTTGCTTGATACCACGTGTCATCCCACTTGCTAGCTCGTCATATTAAATTCAGGCCTATAGAATATTGCTAAATTTCTTGCTTAGATAACAAATTAGGAAGAAAGACAGACAGAGAGACCCAACCGCTAGTGTCTCAAAGTTCTCTTCTAAGTATTAGAGATGATAATCAATTCCCATTTGATGAAATATTCGAGGGAGAACTCCCTAATTTTTGAACGAATTTGCCGAATGTCGAAAGACCGATCTTTACTTATTGGTAAATTCGAAGAATTTAGAATTGCTGGGGCTAACGATTTCGATAACACTCGCGAACATATAGGAGGTCGCTTCGCTCCCTGCCGCTTAGCCCTCCGATGGACTATAAATCTCTATGGGGATAGGAGTTCGATTCAGCCAACATATTGGGAATATAGGAGACGGATAAAAAATAGCTAAACGTTTAAATTCTTAAATTTTTAAAACTCAAATAATTTTACAAACTTCCATTAACTTGATTAATTTTTACTTGACCAAAATCTATTGAAGTAATTCATCATGTCTAGCTTCGTAATACAATTCAGGATTATCGAATTTTAAATTTTTTTAAATTTGAGTTTTGGTACAAATTTAAGATTTTATAAAAGCTCTGTTATTCGTCGAAATTATTCTATTAAATTGTATTCTACTAATTGTGCTTAAAGCTACACTTTTGGTTGTCAATAACAATAAGCTCGAGAGCTAAAATTGGCATAAATTGATTGCTATTTTAAATACTTTCAAATTTGATTTTAAATTGTAAGTAGGCTCTCAAAGGATATAAATAATAATGTACGGTTTAAGTAGCGCATATCGTACATTGCATATTTTTGAGATGATTACGAATATTGAGTAACTGTTTTTTTTTTAATTTTACTTACATATACCTATATTATGTACGATCGATTATTAAAAAACTTGAAGTCATCGAAAAGACAGGTTTTTTTTCTTTTATATTAAATGGTTGTAAAAACCAAAGTCTGAATACGCAAACCACTTGTTCAAAACGAATACAACACAAATTCCATTCTATTTCATAATATTACATGAAATTAAGCCGCGCCGCGCACATACTTACAAATAATTAAGACCAATGATTGATACTTTTTATTTTTGTATATCATGAACAACCTTTCTCTTCAACTATTGAACTAAGTATTAAAAACACAAGTACAAAAGCAAATTATTCAGAGACGCCGCGCCATGATTCATTACATCAACCATGAAATATGAAAATAAAATTAAAATCTCGGTACTTAATTATAAAACATTAATAATAATATTTATTTAAGAATGACACCTTTGTGATGAGCGCACATTAAGATTACGTCATATATTCTTCAACAATTGAAGTATAATGAGTCAAACAAATTTAATTAGAAATTGTACTAACTGTATTTTGTTAAATTAAATTATAAAAAAAAAAATATTTTAATCACGTCTTATCAATAATATTCGCGATGGCGTTTTCTTTTACATTTTATATATAAAAAAAAATGAAATTTTTGTTATGGTTCTAAGGATATCCGGTTAAATTTCCGTTTAATTATATAACCCTTATTTAGTTAAGCCCTATATTAATTAATATAGGGTAATAGTTACCTTTTGACATGTTTTTATTGGACGAGTAACTCAGATACAAAAGAAGAGCCATTTTGCTTAAAGACGGAAGTGAAATACTTTTTACGATCTTAGAAATATTTTCTTTTATAATTATTGTATCTCCTTTATTATACACATTCAATAATTACCTATTAAAAATTTTCATCTTAATCAGAATGTGCAATTTAATTAAAAGAATTTGTTTTCTTATATTTTCAATGACGCGTGACTGAGTATTTCAACTTTCTCTTAATTTAAAATTCTATTAATTGCAATTTAAAAAAAAAAATAAAAATAAATCATTGATTAGATATATAGCGTCTTATTTCTTTAATTTTAAGGTTTTAAGTAAAATTCCATCACACATCCATTTATTAACATAAAGGGGCATTTAACATTATTTGCATTATAATCTACTCGTACCCTATTGTTTCAATTCAACACCTATAACGTTATAAGAATGTTATCTATATATCATAACATATAAGTTGAATGAACCATTTATGTTGTTGTTACATAAAGCTTAAGCAATTTTTTGTTAATTTAACTCACAGCGATTATAAATTATCAAAGTATAACAAAAGATTATGATGTAATGCGTTATGGAGTTTCTATTTTTTTGGAAAAAACATTTTACTTTTTATTCACAAATTTCCCACAAGCCACTCTAAACAATTTAATTTTCTATTGTAGTTAAAATGTATATTGAAATTTTATGCGGGAAAATTTATATCTACCAATTCGCATTTGTGAACTTTAAATAAAACAAAAAAAAAAAACTTAAATTTCTTAATGTAGTCGAGTCGGTACATTATTTCTGTATTTTGGCCATAAACACAAATATATTCTGTGAAACGGACACCATTGAACAGAATGACGCCAGTTTATATTTTAATTTTAATTTTTATTTCTTCCTTGAATGAATCTTAATTGATTTTTGATTAAACATAGCGAAATGAGAAAGTATTAACTATGCGAAAGAGATTGTTAGCAAAGTGCGGGAATTTCTATCATAAACATAATAGCACCAGGAAAACGGTAGTAACTGGTAATTGTTTAGTAGAGTGTAGACTAAGGAACATAGAGATAATGATTAAAGTACAATATCGGAGCGGAAAAAAGTCGAAGTTTTCCATTTGATAAAATGTATTATTCGACAATTATGCAACAAGTGTTTACTGCACAAACAATCAATAAACTTTCTCCAAAAAATATATGCTGATGCGATGATAATGTACCCTAAACTCAAACAAGATTTAAGCTGCATCTTGATTCAAGTGAAATTTATTTATTCATTAATAAATATTGAAAATATTTGACAACTGGTGTAGGTCGAGTCAACTATGGTTATAGTATTCGCATGAATTAGTGAACTCAAATAATACTTATCCAACATCAATTCTAGGTCAATGATTATAAATAAAAATAACAATAAATATACAGTTTTGTTTGACATTTGTACATATACATACATATATTGTACATAAATACAACCGGAAAAAATTAATTTGATGGAATGTTGGAGTTGACAAAAATCTTGTTAATTCTATTTGCTTGCCTTCGAAAAAAAAACATTTTTATTTATTTTTCTTCAAATTAGAATAGTCAACGAACCAAACTGTATAAGTTTTTAGTTTTGGTCTAATTATCGCAACATGTTGAATATAATTGAAAATATTAATAGAATCTTGTCAAGGTTACGAATTTTTTTTTTTTTTTTTTTTTTTGTGGGTCTGGGAATACTCGTACAACTGAAATTAAAACAAATTAACATTTTTGGGTAAAAGAATTGTTAAAATATTAACGGGGGTTTTCTGTGGTTTTAACAGTTTTCTTCTAATTCCAAAGTGCATAAAAAATAATTGAGAAAAACCGACTACGTTTTAAGAGCTGTCAATTAATAAAAAGCAGATTTCTTCTCGACCACTACTTTCTTTGGTCTAGGATGACTCACGACCGCCTTGAGAGCTTTATCAAATCAAATATACCGGAAAGACTTTTTGTGTAATATTTTACTTTTAATTAATTTTGATTTTAATGAAATAGTTTTTTAACTTAAAATATTTTTTAATTTATTTTTATACCATGAGGTTATTTTTATCGTAAAATAATAAAAATAATTTAAGTAAATATATCAATTTTTGCACAATTTTTTTTTAATAATAAATAGCCATGTTAGTTAGAGACTGGGATTTAGCTAAATCTACCACTAGAAAGAGGAACTTGAAGGGTTTTTAAGGTTTTTTATTGATAAAATCTAAGATTTTTTTGTAAAAAATGGTTACAAATAGACCGTTCAAAATATTGTCCTTCACTAGCCACTACCTTTTACCATCTTTCTGGTAATAAGTAGATTCTAGGTCGATAGAACGAAACTTCTTTACAGACTATCCGCGAATCGACCGATTTTTTGTATCCTCGTAGGTACACCTAACTTAGCATACTAAAAGATGTCAATGATCGATCTCTTACTCTCACCGTATTTTGTTCTACTGTCACTGCCATGAAATTATACATCATCTCGTTTCCTCAATTAAGCTTTATTTATTGTAATCTCCGTCTATTAGTATAAAATTTTATACTATTCCATTCCATCGTGGTCGGTAGAGTATCGCAAAAAAATGTTTTAGTGATAAAATGGAGAAGAAATAGATAGTATGATTAATCGAACAAATTGAGAGTATCATAATTTTATTCTTGAAAAAAGAGATACAAGGTCTATCGAACTAAGAAAATAGTGATGGTAGATTGGTAGAACAAATAACACCATTTGGTAAAGAAAGAACGAAAATAATCGAACATTGTAATTAGCTTTCATGTAGTACAACTGCTCATGTACAGTACAACTGGATATTGAAGGAAGATCTAGGAATAATACAGTCAACTAATGTATTGTGGTCGTACGTACAAATTAAAATAAAGTTTTAATTTTAAATTTAAAGTAATAAAACTTAAAAAGTGTTTTCACTTTACTTAAGTATGAGTACGAACGAAAGTGGTAGTAGAACCTTACTAGCTTTGCGATTATTCGCATTCTCTTTTAAAGTTTTCACAAGCACATTAAAAAAAAATCGAAATCAAAAATGAAAATCTCATCGCAAAATCTCACTTTGTACTACACAGTTTAGCTAGTGAAAAATGAATTGTTCGTATTAGAAGGAACCGAAACAGTTCGAAACAGAGACATCTATGTTTTAATCCGAACAATTCATTTTACCCTATAGCTAAACTGCGTACTGCAAAATGAAATTCAGTGGTGAACATTCTTCGCTTGTGTCATTTTTACATGAAAATTTTCATTTCACCTTTTGGGTATTCATCATTTCGGTATTTTATAATTTTTTCAATCGCCTACTGTATCAAATTCAGACTAAATAGAAATTGGCAAATTCAAATTATCTGATCTAAAATTTTACGAAAATCGCCTAACCAATTTTCCACGACCGATTTATCCAGTTTTTGTTTTGGAGATCAGTGAAAATGTATTTTACGTCAAGTGCGTACTAAGCTTTACGAAAAAAGAATGAAAATTTCTGTTTTGTTTGCGAAAGTTTTCAATCCTGCGATAAACAAAACAAACTGAAATATTGTTCCTAAGTGAATACTTTATTGACTTATTATGATTTTTTTATTGACCTTTAGAAATATCTAAAATGACAAAATTGTTTTGCCCAGATTTAACAGGTGATACCTATTATAAATATGTAATTTAAAGATATTAAAGTAGATTTTATAATAAATTCCCTAAAAGATGTTAATGTCAAAATGAATGCTTCGTTGAGTTTAATTTATGAAGTTCGGATAAATCGACAAAATATTTAAACTACCATAAATCAGGCTTGCTAGAATTGGTGTTTTCCGTACCTTTACGTATTTACATAAAAATTATTTCTATCTCACCGAAAGATCTTAGCAAACGAGACACACACATTTTTAGATAGCCATGGATCATTTATAACCAAAAAATATAGCAACTTCGCAAAATCTAGAAGATATGTACTCGTATGTGAATTATAAGAAGAGCATTCTTTTCGTCACATCGATCGGAACACCAATATAAATATTTCGAAAAAGGTAACTCGTTAATTAGCAGAACAAGAATATTACATACGATAAGTTAGGTGACCCAAAGAAACAGAGATGACTCTGTCTAATATTTAGCAATAGGTAGTAATAGAATAGGTATTTCAATAGGAGCCACACATTTTAACTGACTTTTATATAGATTCAAATGGTTAAATTTAACGGTATATTTATTAGTCAGAGAAAATCCCCAACTAACCAAAAATAAGTGTCCAACTCAAATCTTTTGTGAACTTAGACTTGTGTAAAGGGATGAAACACACCTGGCTTATCAATAATTTAACTTTAAAAATAAATCCGCAAACCGTCCTATTTTATTGTACGCCACTGCACATTTGGTTGATGATCATCTTCGATATGACGAAAATTCTCAATTCATTCAAACTGTTTAATTTTTGATGATGTGATAATTCATACTAATCTTCTTTCCCCACAAATTAGCTCAGATGATATTAAGAGATTTTCGAGGATTTTTCCATGATTATTTTTTGAGTTTCTAGGCATTCGAAATTATTTTTAAAAGTTTTAGAGATGATCATGGTTTTTGTATTTTCTTGAGATTCGAAATATAAGAATTTCTCAAGTGTTGGTTTGTATACTTATTCGTTATTTCCCAGCTTATTTTCCGATTTTTTAATTTATGAATTGCTTGATATAGAAAAGAAGTAGGTACCAGGTGATTCAGATGGTTTTACCAAAATTTATTCGGTAGTAGGAAACTAATAGTTTAGAAAATAGATTTAACTAGCATTCTTTAAAGAATATTAGCAAACGTTTCAGTGAATTTTAGAAATGGACGCATATTGTTTATTGACGCTTTTGTATCACTTATGTTTTTCTCAGTTAGTTACTAGCTCTACTTGCAAACATTTTTATATTCAATCTCTCCATAAGCAGGGTGATTATTGGGTCTTAAGTATGTACTAATCTGAGGACACTAATCTGAGCAAAAAATTATATGACAGCACATATCCTATCTGTAACGGTTATCGAGATAATCAAGGCAAAAGCCACAGCACCAGACCAATATGGATTCCCTCCATTTTTATTGTGATAATCAAGGTTCTGAACTTCACTTGTAAGTTAAAATCTTTTACTAGAAAATTACTCAAATAAACGTCTTCTTTTTGAAAATTAATTAGTTTATCAAAGACAGGGCCAATATAAGGTTAAATTCATTAAATACACTTCACACTAAAAAAGGTGTGAAAATCTGTAATTTTTTCAAAATCTTTGGAAAATTTACTGTAATTTTGAAGTATATTAGTCGTACTGACAAGTTACATATTTTCCGCACAAATTCAATTATCACATTCAAGCTTCAATAGTTTTATACCTAAAATATAAGAAAACAAAAAAACTTTATTATCCCTGCGATAAGAAAACGTTTATTTGAGTAATTTGTGAGTAATAGTTTTTAAGTTATAAGTGAAATTCAAAGTGACTAATTTTACAGTAGCGGTATAGATAGGATATGTGCCTGTAATGGTTATAGATAGGATATGTGCTGTCACATAATTTTTTGTTTAGGTTAGTGTCCTCCATCACCTCCCGAATTTATTGTACTAACTTAAGAGTCACCCTGTTTATTACTCCTAATTATTACTAATAGTCGAGAATACTTTATCAAATTTTGTATGAATTTTATTTGATAGCCAATAGCCATCAGTCGTAGCTAATTTGATTTCATATCTTTAGCTTTTTTTATTCTATTGTCTTGGACCTTGGTATTCTTCAAATTCACCGAAAAAAGTCGCCGGTGACTTTTTATTCCAATGTCACCGGTGACTTTTTTCGATGAATTTCAAGAATTCGGGCCCTGTCGTGAAACTATGTTAATATAAATTTTCCGGAGGGCAAAAAGTGCCACAACTGATTTCTGTCCAATGGACAACTGCAGAGCAGATATGTACATAGCACTACATTAAGTTTGCAAAGTCCTGTGAATGATATTTTGATTCAAAATTGTAACCACTGTTTTATGAATCCAGATCTTGGAATCAACTACTACCTACTTCTTGAGGTACTTGTACTTTTAAAGGTTTTTTTCAATCAAAAATTTAACATAAGATTTATAGCGCTGTTGTCGTCAATTTATTACACAAATTATTAAAGTATAGATTGTTTTAGAGTTTTAGATAATTGGTCATTCCGGTAACGTAAATACAAATAAACACAAAAAAAAAAACAAACAATTGAATTCTTACATTATATTACCACGCGGTTAAGAATATAATTTTTAATTATTTTATTTATTTATTTTCTTTTAATTATTTTTATAGAAAACTACACAAACAAATATTTTTTAAAGTACAAAACGTACACGATGAAAGTTGTTCTCAATTTTATAGTGCGTTTTCTAAGCTACGCACACATATCAATAGCACTTTGCCAGACAGTAGATTATTTTGAAACAATATAATAAATATTAAACAAAACAATAATATCTAATGAATTATTAATCGACATAATTGATTTTCTCTTTTCTTTAAATCTCGATGTAATTGTGTTAAAATTGTGATAAGATGATTAAGGTTTATATGTACATACGTATGTACAGGGGGAAAATTACAAGAAAATTTACAGGTCTTAAATTGTTTAGAATTTTGGTTTGCGGTTTTATATTGATGATATACGGAAATTGATTTTTCTTGTAATCTTATATACCATTAATGTATGTATGTACTTTAGATATGAGTATGTACGAGGTGTAATGTGGTTAGTAATTGTATTTTATTACTTGTTACATTTATACTACTGTTGTATGGGAACTAGAATTTGTTTAATAGAACTGTGGTTTTAAAGATTTCATAATTTACGATGTTTTATTTTTTCTTTCTATTTCATAACTGTTTACTGTTTTTAAAATAAATATTACCGATGTAAATCAAGTAACTAAGTTTAGAAAGTAAAAACCTCACATAAACGATAACAATCATTTAAAATTGGAAATATATTTCCAATTTCACTCTACGTATGTATATGCCAGCACAATATTTACCACACAAAACAAAGCGAAAATACTAATAAAATTGTGTCCCCAGGTGAAAAATTTACATGTAATTAGTAGTAGACAACAACAAAAAAAAAAAAATTTCACTATTTAATTTACCAAAAACACAAATTGAATTTATTATTTATAACTTTTTTTTTTTTTTTATTTATGTATTTTCAGGTTGGGAATTACGAGGTCTAAATTGTTACAAATATTTTCCGATAAAGCATTCATGGGATAAAGCAGCTGAATTATGTAGGCGGTAAGTTCTTATTAATTTAATTTCACTTTTTTGTGATCTAACCTCAAAATCTTAGTACCTATATGTAAGTAACGAACAATTGTTCGAATACCATAGAAACTTGTTCTAGTTGTATAATCAATCGAATATTTTATAATAACTAAGTCATACACAAACAAGCACCATGCATAATTTAAAATAAAATACCAAAAGATCTTTCTTTTCGGTTGAGAAAACATAAAACTATTTCGAATAAAAGAAACTAATGAAAATTTAATGATTTTCAAAATAAAATTTTACAACACAGGATTTTGATTTATTCTCATATAAATTAGTGCTAAGATTTATTTGTGAAGATAAAATGTAAAATTCCATTAAAAAAAACATTTCAAATTTTTTTAATTAACTAATTTTTTGTATAATTTCTAGTGCTTGTAAGTAAGTACAGAATGATTCATTAATTCAACTGGAATTTTTGTATGACTTATACATTTTTTCAAATGACTTCTTACTGAAGGATACAGCGACACGATCGTTTACATTCGAGTTTTAGGTTCTTAAAATAATCACAATAAATATACGTACTTTCTTTTTTTTGGATAATTCCACAAATTTCTCCAAAGGTTCTTGCCACACGCCAGATGTTATCTCGAAGGCATTCGAAATTTTGCCTTCTATTAACACCTTGCACTTCTCCAGCATCCTTCTCAGAGTAAAAGTTTTATCGGTCGTTGACCTATTTGGACGGGAACCACATTGATAATCACCCAAGATTCTCTCATTCAAATATTACGTTGACCTCAGTCCATTTCCTAGGAATGTGGCAAAGTTCTAGGCTGCCTCTGAAGATAACTTGCAGCCAGGATAGAGCCAATTCAATGGCTTGCTGAACATCCGCAGGAATAATGCCATCAGGTTCAGCTAACTTTTATGGCTTATAGCTGTTAATCGCCCACACTAACTTCCTCCTGCTTATTATTTGACTTTCAACGCCTGAATCCATAAAAACATTCGGCATTTCGGAAAGTGGGTTATCAGTAGTAACTCCAAAGATTCAGCACTAGTTAAGGTCCAAGAACCATCCGGTCACTGGGGGTGACTTGAGATGATAGGACTTGAAGCCAGTACTTTTCGTAGCCTAGCAGCCTCAGAGGACTCCTTTATTTTACTCCAGGCACTTATTTTGACATTTCTTATTCCCTCTATATTGTATGTTCTGAGGACTTTCTTATAGCAGTCCCAATCCGCAATAGTTCTTGCTTTCTTGGCTTTTCTAAAAAGCCTTTTACATTTTGACGAGAGTGTGGCTTCTGTAATCAGTTCATACTTAAGGTAGCAGTGAACAGAAAAGGAATGGTTATCAGACACTTTCCAATTCACCAAACTATCCTTAATCAAATCTGAGACAAGTGTGATATCTAGCACCCTTCTCGGTTTCTAGTTGTAAAAGTGGGCTTACACCCAAAATTACACATTTGAAAGTTAGTACTAAGAATAAAATCAAGGAGTAACTCACCTCTCTCGTTTATACCCGTACTTGTGTGGTGTGAGTTCACATTACTGGCCAGGATGACTACAACTTTTCGCTTCTGAGAATACATTGAAGCACCTCTAAGAATTCCAGCTGGTATATCGTCACCTTCATATGGTAGATAGGCTGAAATGAGTGTAATGTATGGAGTTAATTTAAATATTCAAATATAGATGTCATGAGGATGAATTGTAAAACTAAACTTAGGATGGATTAATAAAAAGTACAGTGTAAGAAAAGATATAGAAGTGTACGTCGGTGATTAAAGAGAAATAAAAAAAATTAATTGAAGCGTTTTAAATCTAAAGAAAGGATTACCATCCGGCATAAAATACACAACATTGGCGACGAGGTAAAAGAAAACCCACAAATTAAATAATAATAAGATTATTTTTGGTAAATAAAGTAAAAAAAAAAATGAATGATAACCTCAAAACACTATGGGGCCACATGCCACCGTTTAATTATAAGCGAGACAGCTGGAAAGTGTACAAAGGACGATTTGAGCAGTTTATTACTGTATTTAAAATAGAGGATGACAACCAGAAAAAAGCACCATTATTAAACTTTTGCGGAAATGACACATATCAATTTATATATAGTCTATGTTGTCCATCTGAAGTCCAAGAAACTGGATGACCATTTTTTTGATGCGGTTAATGTGTGGATCCAGAGGAAAACTTTTTTCGAGTGTGTTCAAGAAGAGGGTGAATCGTGCCAAGATTTTGTAATGAAGTTGCGTGGTATGGCTATATGGATTGCAAATTTGGTCAACATATGGAGGATACGATTCTATATAAATTTGTCACGGGAATAAACAATAATAAAATTGTTGACGAACTGTGTGAAGATACGAGAAATATAGACAGCTTAAAAATGCGTTGGATCTATCAAAGAAGATAGAAAATAAATTGATGGTCGAAAAGCCGAGCGATGAACAAATGTCGGGTAAACAAAAGAATAACAATGATAGAAGAGTTACACCAAGAATAGGAACACAACAGTCAGTGGATCAACAACAAAAGAGTGTAAAATGTATACATTGCGGGTACAACAACCATTTGAGTAATTACTGTCGGTTTAAGAATGTAATATGCAGAAGGTGTAATGTACGGGGTCACATGCAGAAGGTGTGCACCAAAGTGGGAGAGGAGGAGTCAAATTGCATTTTGAGGAGTGACGAAGCTGCATTGGGCGAGACGGTGAATATAAAAAAAAATGTGATAATTGTAATGAAGAATCAGGGGTAGATCTTAGTGTTGAAAGAGTGGATATTAATAGGGTAGTTCAAATTGTAAATGGTAATTCATTCAGTGTTGCAAAGGATGATTTGTTTTTCAAGTAATACCAGGGATTTTAACGAAATTTATTATAACGGTTCTGAATGTAATTCTGCAATTGAGCTGTATTTGACAATTGAAAATAAACCAATTAAGTTTAAGGTAGATACTGGAGCTTCGATTTCAGCGATTCCTGGAAAGGTTTATGGTGATGAGTTATCGCATGTTAAGTTGTTAAAAGATTCTACTATGGTGAAAGATTATAATGGAAATATGCTAAAACAACGTGGGTGTATTTAAAATTCTAGTTATTGAGGGAGTGCAGAAATCCATTTTAGGTCGTGATTTTTTCCGGTCGTTCGATATAATGCAAATTGAAATTAACCAATTAGATAATGTAGAGGGATCTGACCATTTAGATCAAATTGTTAATAGGTATAAAGGATTATTCGATGGCGAATTAGGGAAATTGAAGAACGTGAAAGTTCGTTTAGTTATGGTGGAGGGAGTAACTCCCCTAAGTATGTTCCGGCGAGAAAATTTCCATTTGCGTTTCTACCAGAAGTGGAAAAGGAATTAACAAAATTAGAAAAGGCAGGAATAATAGAAAGAATTGAAGCTACAAATTGGGGTACACCTTTGGTTCCGATATTAAAAGAAGATGGGAATATAAGGATATGTGCCGATTACAAGGTGACTTTGAATAAATATTTGAAGGAGACAAACTATAGGTTACCTAATATTGAGGATATGTTATATCATGTATAAGTTACGGGATGCAAGAGTTTTTTCGAAATTAGACTTGGATAGGGCTTATTACTAGCTGGAGTTGGAGGAAGAGTCAAAAAATTTGGTTTCATGGAGTACGCATATTGGAAATTTTAGAATGAATCGTTTGCCCTTTGGTGTTAAACCGGCGTCTAGGGCGTTTGGGGAGCATCGTGAGATTCCTCAAATGTCGACAAGTCGATTGCAGCGATGGACATTTCATCTTTCTGCCTTTAAGTACACAACTGAATATGTAAAGTCAGGACAGAACTGTGCTGACGCTCTGTCTCCGTTTCCATCTGAGGTTAAGTCGCCAAGTACTGAAGAGGTTAACTATTTCAATTATGTATGTGCAAATGATAGTTTACCTCTAAGTTGGGATAAGGCAGGAAACTGAGAAGGATGGTGAGCTAATGGAAGTGATAAAGGCGGTGAAGAGCAATTGTTTTGATGATTTGGATAAGATTAAATTTGGATCGTATTTAGTAAAGAAAGATGAGTTAGTCATGGAAGAGGAAGTGTTAATGTTTGGACATCGGGTGATAGTTCCAAGTACTCTCAGACAGCAGTTATTGCATCAAGTGCATCAAACTGTATGGTGGCCAAAAATGGATAAGGAGGTGGAGGCATTAATAAGAAAATGCGAGAATTACATAAATGTATTGTCTAATCCTCCAAAAGCGCCACTTATTCCATGGTCGCGTCCAGATGGTCCATAGAAGAGGATCCATATTGATTTTGCGGGACCTATGTGTAATAGATATTTCATAATTATATTAGATGCTTTTAGTAAGCGGATTGAAGTTTTTTACACTTCCAGTCCAACCACGGAATTCACAATTCGTTGTTTGTCGAATGTATTTTCACGATTTGGTTTACCGGAACAAATTGTAAGTGACAACGGGTCACAGTTTGTATCAGTTGCGTTCAAGAAATTTGTGTATTCGAATGGCATAAAGCATTCGTTGACACCGACATATTTTCCTGCCACAAATGGGGCAGCTGAGAATGCCATAAAAACGGTCAAAAAGGCCTTGTATACTGTGAGGCTTGACAAAAGTCCGGGAAATGTGGACAACATGTTGTGCAATTTTCTTTCTGATTATAGAAATGTAGCTCATTGTACAACAAAGGTTGCTCCAACGTCATTAGTTCTGAATTTTAAGCCTAAAATAAAGTTGGATTTGCTGTTGCCTAGACCTGGAAAAGGAAAAGGTTTGGGACACTGATTTGAATGAAGGGTTAAGTCTTATTATTATTAAATAATATGTTTAGTCTTAATAATAAAATAGAAATAGAAGATGGAAGGCGAGTAATCGAAGCACAAGATTTAGATGATGTTGAGGAAATTCGGAAAAGGAAACCAGTTAAAAATGAGGAGAATCGAGAATTTAATATTGTGATGTTCTACCATGGGGGTAATGGAACTGAAGACTGACATCTTGTAAATAATGAGTCAATTATGGTTAATCATGATGTTGAATTGGAAGAGTTTGTAGAGGGGAATAATGTGGAAAATTCGGTGATCAGTAAAAAAGAGAAATAAAAAAAATTAATTGAAGCGTTTTAAATCTAAAGAAAGGATTACCATCCGGCATAAAATACACAACACTGAGCCAGAGATTTAAACTACCAATCTCAATGCCAGCCGCCACTACATCTGGGTTACCATAATTAAACAGCACAAATAGGGGAGGGTGGGGATACTTGATTCCATTTTCGTTTTCTAAGTCGAATACTAATTTGACAATATTTATTAGTTAATGTCCTACTTTAAATAAGTCGCCTGATTAATCAATTTTCAAATATAAGTCCATTTGGAGTTCTGGTACTTAGCAAACAGAAGATATTTAATATTATAACAGGATGGAGAAAGGTAATCATGTATCACCAGTTACGGGAGATATGATTACTTCATCCGGGAGACGTGATCCTGGGCTAAACAAGTCTCCCTCACAAATTGAAAAACTCCATCCTCATAAAAAAAAATCTTTACTGACTTCAAATAAAATAAAACATCACAAAAACTGGTTTATAAAAATATAGAATGAGCTTCTTGCTTATCACATTAACTTAAAATATTTACTTCATAAATAAAATCTTTTTGAGAAACAATTATAATTTTGTTTAAATGTTTACTCAACCATAAATTTTTTTAACGATTTAGGAAAAGCAAAGCAACCGATACGTCGACTTAAAGACTTAAATAAAGGTGTTGGTAGCTTTTTTATTATTTGGCTGTGATCCACTTCTGCAAAATCTTCCTTTTCAGGCCATTTAAAGGTCTTATCATCTCGTTTTCTTGCGAATTTAACCAAATACCCTTTCATTGTTTGTTTTTGTACTTGACCAACATAGCGATGTAGTTTGCTTCTCTCGGAGACAAAATTGATTATTGCCCAGTCATTTGCAACAATTTCAAAACATTCCCTGGTTTCCGATTCGCAGCTAGTAGAGCAATCGCTTATTTCATCCGAAACATTATATTCAGATTCAGGTGATGGTGGAACAATGTTATTATCTTCCGATGAACTTGACGAGTCCCTTATTTTTCTTAATTCTCTAATTTTTTTCATCGACATCCTTACTTTTCTCAAATCTGCTCTACGTTCTTTATCTATCATTTTTTGTTCTTTAAGCTTGTGCTGCAGCTCCAATTCATTTTTTTCAGGTGTTGCTGTTAGTATAGCAGAACGAGCTCTCTTTCTACCTCTTCCAGAAATTTGTCTAGGCGGAGCTTTCAGATACGGTCGTATAGCTTCTGGTGTACAGTTAATTGAGCACTTACTAGAAGTAGAAGGAACCATTAAACTCCCCGACACTATCTGTAGTTTCAACTGTTCCGAATCAACAGCACCAGCAACTTCTGGTCGATTTTGGTCTATTTCTTTTGGTTGTTCCTCCAACTGTTGAAAGCAATTATCAACAGTTGCTGTCTGCCGACAACGTGTAGTTTCGTCTGAAGCATCTTGTTGTTCCAATTCTTGAGAATTAGTATAAGCAGCAATTTGTTGATTATTTTCATTTGTTCCTGTGAATTCTCTATCTGTTACATATGATGATAGATATTCATGTTCAGTAAATATGTCACTATTGAAAGGCCATATACCTGAGACTCTGAAGCCGCTTTCGATATTTCCTGGAGTAAACGCCAGTGGAAACGCATGACCAAGGCATTCAGCGATTTCATAAATGGTAAGTACTCGACCGGGATGATTAACCATCCAATTATCGCAAGCATTGTTATAATATGTTTTCAGAGGACCATAAACAGATCTGTCCAAAGGCTGAAGTTTATTAGAAGTGTGTGGGGGAATAGTCAGAAGAATTATGCCATTATCTTTAGCATAACAAATTGCTTCCAAAGTAACATGACTTTCATGGTTGTCCATAATTAGTAAGATTTTGTTAGAAGAATTTGTATGCTTTCGAAAATGCTTTAAGAAAATAACAAAATTTGGCCCTGTCATCCATCCAGTGTTGTGAGCAACACCAACCGTTCCAGGTGGACTATTATTAGTCATACGATCCTGCCAGTTCTTTCTTGGAAAAATCATAAAAGGTGGTATATGGTTTCCAATGGCATTGATAGCACAGCAAACTGTCACAGTCTGACCTCTTTCACCAGAAGTGATTTTTCCAACTTTTTTCTCGCCTTTAGGAGCAATAACTTTTCTAGGCTTATGCACATTAGTTAACCCAGTTTCGTCGATGTTCCAAATAGCCTCTGGTCCCAACTTGTGTTCAGCTAAAACCGTTTTTAAATTTTCAAAAAATTTTGCAACATTGGTTTTGTTAAAACTAGTGGCACGACTAAGGCTTGTTGCCTCTGGAAGCCTTAATGATAGTGCGGAGTTTCTTTTCATGAAACCATGCAACCAGTCATATCCTGCTTCTTGGTTATTTTCCCAAATTCCCGGGATCGTTTTGTTGTTACTTATAGCAAACTCATAAGCCAATTGTCTTGTTTGTTTGGATGTTAGCCCATGGTGTAACTTGCTTGCTTTAATTAAATAATCTTTCAGCATCGATTCTTCTTCAGTGCTAAATATTTTAGCTTTTGTATAATCTGGTTGGTAACAAATATTATTTGGATTTGCTTTTTTAGCGCGAACATATCGTTTCAGTGTCATAACATTTAAATCAAATCGTTTCGCCGTACCTTTTCGGGATGCCCCATCATCAAGAACGGAGCTAACAGCTTGTTCAAGTTTGTGGCTATCAATCGGAGTTCTGGCCTTTGCTCCGGGTTTTCTTTTATAACTTCGAGGCATATTCTGTGTATAAATAAAATAACTTAATGAAGAAAGTATTGTGTTTACAACTCTAAATAATTAAAGTAGACTTGATCCCTCAGGAACAAATCTCCCATAGGTAAATGGATCAAGTATCCCCATGGGTACCTTTGGAATACATACTTAGGTTTCCAAATTATCACTCACAGCACTCACAAAATAATTCTTGCTACAATTAATTAGAAGTTTTAACTACCACAAATGTAAATAAAAACCGGTATTTACTTGAAATAACGGAGAAAACACAAAAAAATCACCATACAAAAAAAAAAAGAGAACGTGTCAAAACACAATTAATATCTCATCTGTATTTATGCACGTCCTATTTGCGACTGAGAGGTTTACATTATTCTATAATCGTATTCGCTATACGGTGTTGCCACACTCAATATTTTGATTATCACAATTCGTCGAAATATATAAAGTGAACAAGTCTCCCAAAGGATCAAGTATCCCCACCCTCCTATTTAGATTAGTTTTAGCGAGAATGGACGGACAAATCTTATCTTCCTTCTTGGCAGAAGGATTACATTTATAACTCGCTTCAAAAAAATTTACCTTGATACGTACACTTAAAACACAGTCTTACTAAATCAAATAAAAAATTTTAATTTTATCGCACATAATAACTGCTAACAAATCTCACTGCACAATTATGAAATTATAAACGTGTTTTCTATCCAATTTGAATTTCTCACATTATTTCTCACATTAATTACGATCGTTTCGGATATTACGCCCTTATCAAATTTCTAATAAACAGTAAACACTAACCAAAATTATGCTACAAAATTGCTTTTATACCCTATATTTGTGCCTAAGTGCCTTGCGAGTCTTCTTTCCCCTTTATTTCATTTTTCCTTCTTATCATTTATGAAAAAGCGGCGGTACCGCTCTTCTTTTAAGAAATTCTTTTGCAAAATGAAATTTTTACGGACTTACAATGAGGCCGTAAATTTTATTTCGGCCAATTTTTTCGTTCCTTGTATATGTATACTTATTAGTGGTCCTTTTCGTATTTTGTGTAATACCTGTGAGTTTGTGTTGATGTCAGTGTAATTATGTTTTCTGTAGTCAAGTGTCGTGCATATTTCGAGTAAATTTTTGGTTTTCCAAAGTTTTCTTTTTGTTAATGATATTACTCCACACGAGTAAACGACAAATATGTTAAGTTTTTGTGTTATTTAGAAGGAATATTTTTAAATAAATTTATCTGGACATTTACTAGAAACACATTTATTTTCTAAGGCAAACAATTAAATATTACAAAAATGTATCTTTAATAATTTTTATTTGTAATTAGTAAATTGCGTTTTTGAGAAATAACAAGTAGTGATTAAAAAATGTAGATCGCAAACACATCGTTATTACTGGTAAATAAACTCCAAACACTTTTTTTTTCAGTGTACCTGAAACATGGTTTCGGTGGATGTTACATAATATGTAGTGCAAAAACACATAAAGTAAATGTCAAAGACGTAAACTTCATTTAAAATTTATCATGTTGTGATAGTGTCATGACCAAAACATCTAAACATGTTATTATAACTCGATATCTATTCGATTATACAATATTATGTATAGAAGAAATGTTTTCGTTCTGTTCAAGATATTGTTAAATTTGGGAATTTATACTACGACCAATTTAAATATTTTTCTTCAAAGATCGTGATGGAACAATTCATCAAATTTCGGTAGGATTCTTGAAAGAAGACTTTCTGTTACGGAGTAAGAATTGACGTTTCCCTACTATAGATACTCGAAACTAAAACTATGAACTGGGCCCTATTGCACCAACTACTTATCACTTATTACTTATCAACTTATAATAAGTTAGTTTTTTTGATAATGATAAGTGATAAGCGTTTCACCAAAAATCACAAAATTTCACTCACTTATCAATTTAAAAACATATCAAATTTTGATAATGATAAGTAATAAGCGTTGCACATCAGATTGTCTATAACTTATCAATTGACGAATTATCAAATTTGTATGATAAGTTGTAATGATCTAAACAAAAATGCTATAAATGTGATAGTGTTTGCAAAATAATATGGTTTCCGCACATTTTATATGTAAAACAATGGTTTTGGACCTACATAGCAAAACAATTAAAAAATTGGTATTCTGTAATTAATAACAACATCAATTTTGCATGTATATAATAATACATGAAGAGAAACCTTTCTCAATTGAGAGTTATTATTTCAGTGTTTAGAATCAATTGTTAAACTTTTCTTTTGTTGCTTTTAAAATAAATTCTCTTTTCTAACTGTAAATAATTTTTCAGCAGTGCTTAAACGTAAACAATTTATTTTCGTAACAAATGAATTAAGAGAATTCCTATTAACAAATAAATTGAATTTAACTACAACACAAACCAAAATGATTTTCCATTATTCGTCTCGTCCGCTTATGAGCACGATTAAATCTTTGCTCTATTGCATCATCCGGATTTCCTCGCATTGGTGGGAAAAGTCAATCTTTAAGGGGAAGTAGGTACTGTCACCCAAAATCACAGCACCGGGGAACGGGCGAAAACAAAACTCAAAATTGCCAAATTGCCTTGTATATGGCAATACTCTGGAGTCATGGACACTACCTGGCCAATTTGAATTTACTGCATAAAAGCTGCGGTCTGGGCCACACACCATCATTGCATTCATTGAATGTTTTCCATGCCGATTCGCAGTGTTCTTCATTGACCGTAGGTGCATCTAATATATTAATCATTGTTCCATTGAAGCAACCAGCTACCTGAAGGTAACCACCCATCTCAAGAAACTTCTATCCTGGATATTCCTAACCAATGCAGTTTTGTTAGTAGCTGCTATATAGGACTCAATGCGCAGTTTCGGTCGCTTCCATGGTGTTTGTTCATGTGACAAACGAAAATGTTTTATCACTGGCGAGTCCAGAGAATATTGGGTTCTGGCTTTCACTACACGATTTTTTCTTTCGTTTTCATCCTCGAATAATCTTTCGAACCGACGCATTTATTTATAAAAATTATTCTTTCGTTTAATAAATTTCAGTTTTTGTTCACTAAAGTTGATATAATACCTATATTTGATAGTTTTATATTAATTTTAAAATATCGAAAAACAACTGTTTTACCTCTATGATAAATCGAACAGAATGAAATTGTTCTTACTTTGACTTAGGACGTGTTCGAAGCTTGTGATAATTATTCCAGCCGTAATAATTATGATATTATTTTGTATTCAACCAAATTATCACAGCCACTACGTGTTGTAAATTTGACACTTCTGTAATAATATTCATAAACAAAAGCGCGCAATAACGATAACTAAGCCGTATTACGTTAATTTATTTGTAAAAAAAAATTACAAATAAAACTTATTACAAAATATGAAAAAAAAATTATTTCACTCCTGTCAAAATTATTACAAACTTCGAACACGTCCTTATTATTATAACTTATTAGAATACAATAAAATAGCGGTATAAATTTTGAAATTAAAGTTATTATACACTTGAAAACACATTGTTACATGTATTGTCATTATCATTTATAATAATAAATAATTTTATTGAAAAATGTGTTTGTACTCTTTTAAAATCGAACAAAAGTTCTCATCTTACAATAACAGCAAAACAAAAACGTTTTTAACAGACTTCCGTCATACCACTACAATTTGTAGCTCTTATCAATTTTTTTGAGTAGTGAAATTTTTCTTATTGATATTTTGGATAAGTTATCATTAAAGTAGTCGATTATTGATAAGTTAAAACTTTTGGTGCAACAGAACTACGAAAAAATTATCAAAAACCTCAAACTTATCACTTATCAAAATATTACTTATCATTTATCATTTCGCAAATTGGTGCAACTTAATTTTGATAAGTGAGTGCTTATCACTTATTATAACTCAATTAAATACTTATCAAATTTCAATTTGGTACAACAGAAAATTATCAAAATTTATGATAAGTTGATAAGTAATAAGTGATAAGTAGTTGGTGCAATAGGGCCCGGTATACATATTCGTATTTATTTGAGCGAGGTTTTACATGTACTCGGTTTACACTATATAGTGTCGTACGTCAAACATTCATTCTTATAACCTGATTATTTAATAAATGTTATTATTCAAAATAGTTCCGTTAATTCATCGTCCATTAAATTCCACTTTAAAATGTCCTAATTCGCCAAAAACTGTTAAACAATATGTTAATCATGAAAACAATAAAGTATGAATTCTTAATAAAAAATTATGTAATTTAAATAACACATTAAACAGATACATATACTCAAACAAACACATACATATAAAAGAAAATAATTTTGAATGCTATATTCGCTATTATAAAATTTTGAATGTCTTACAATAACCTACGAATACTTTCATACTGCCCGAATAGTGCTAAATATTGTTTAACAGCAATCCATTTCAGATTCTGGTTTTTTCGCAATTTTTTTGTTCCACAGATTGCTTTTTAGAATTTTAATTTTGAAAATGTAGCTGGTTATGGATCAATAGTGTAGTAAGCCAAACGGCGGTCAAGAGATTGAGATGTATTCCTAAATTACCTTTAGAGAGTCACGTTGCTTTAATAATGAGATAATTCAAAAACTCCGAATAAATGTCATTTCACAAATATTTTTTGTTTATAATAACTGAGAATTAACGGACCACAGCCTCACAAACTACAGACAAAATGGTTATAAAATTTTGTGTCTTAAACATTTTTTTTTAAAATTTTTTTTTGGTTTTGGGGTCACACAGTTTTGTTGTGGTCTGTATAAATGTATGTACATATTTACATTTCGGAACTGAATTAACTTAATCATTTTTTGATGATGGACATGTTTTACAGGTATTATGGGTATAGAACTGTTTTCTTATAAACAAAAAAAAAATTGTTGCTTATTTACGGACTTCACAAGGTACCTATACTTACATGAATTTAACATTTTATTTTGCAAATTTGTTCCACTCCAAGGTATGTACGGGTAAATGAACATAAGTATGTACTTATAATATAAAACTTAACCTAATTTCGTATTGACAATGAAAATTGTAATGGTTTTCTATTATAATTATTTTACCATTATTTTAACATCACAACTGGTTAATTTTTTGTGCTAAATACTGAGAAATACAAAAAAAAGAAAAGAAATCGATTAACTCTTGGAGGAATAATTAACATTTTATAATTTGCCTTACACAACCTACTCAATATATCGTCTATTGTGAGCGATAAAAATAATTAGTGTGAATAACCCTAAATAACAAAATTCTGCAGTAAAATAATTTTTTATCACCGTTCTTAATAAATTCACAATCGTATACAATTTAATTTGTTTTATTTCGTTATTTAATTACAGATATGGAGCAGAATTAGTTGCTGTTGAGTCATATAGTGAAAATAATGTTACACTTTCGATAGCGAGTCATGATCGACGAAATGCTGATAAGTATTGGTTGGGTTTAGCCTCACTCGATGACTTACGAACGAATACATTAGAATCCGCTTCCGGCTTATTAGTATCACAATATTCAGGCTTCTGGGCACTGGATCAACCAAACCCAAAATCAGGTGAATGTGTTGCGGTCAATACAAATTCATCACAATCATGGGAGCTAGGAACTTGTGAAAGTTTATTACCATTTATGTGTCGGGCGCCCGCTTGTCCTGTGAATACACTACATTGTGCGAACGGAAAATGCGTCAATCAAGCATTCAAATGTGACGGTAATGATGATTGCGGTGATGGATCAGATGAATTGGATTGTCCTGCCGCTTGTCATTTTCATATGCAATCTGGTGGTGATGTAATTGAATCACCCAATTTCCCTCATAAATATGCCGCCCTATCAAAATGTAAATGGACATTGGAAGGACCGCAAGGAAGTAATATAGTGTTACAATTTCAAGAATTTGATACAGAAAAAACTTTTGATACCGTACAAATCTTAGTTGGTGGTAGAACCGAAGATAAATCTGTTTCATTAGCCACACTATCGGGAAAATTTGATCTAGCCAGTAAACCATATGTAAGCGCATCCAATTTTATGATCGTAAAATTCACGTCCGATGGTAGCGTAGAACGTAAAGGATTCCGTGCAACATGGAAAACTGAACCACAAAACTGTGGTGGCACTATAAGAGCCACATCTCAAGGACAAGTGCTTACAAGTCCGGGATACCCTAAACAATATCCAGGTGGACTTGAATGTTTGTATATCATCCAAGCACAACCTGGCCGAATTATTTCGATTGAAATTACGGATTTAGAATTAAATGTGAACCGAGATTATATTTTGATCCGTGATGGTGAGAATCCGATGAGCAAACCAATTGCCCGACTTACCGGTTCAGCTCAGAATAACGAAAAAGTCGTGATTTCAACAGGAAACCGATTATACTTATACTTCAAGACAAGCTTAGGTGATTCTAAAAAAGGTTTCAGCCTTCGTTATACACAAGGATGCAAAGCTTCAATTTTGGGCAATAACGGAACTGTTCATTCGCCGGCCTTTGGTCTTGGTGATTATCCTAGCAATCAGGAATGTTTCTTTACAATTCAAAATCCATCTGGTGGACCACTTTCATTGAAATTCGATAAATTCATGGTACATCAAAGTGATGCTGTTCAAGTTTACGATGGATCGTCGACATCAGGATTACGTCTTCATTCCGGAGACGGGTTTTCTGGCAATTCAGTACCAAAGATCACATTAACCGCTTCATCTGGACAAATGTTGATTAAATTTATTACGGATGCTTTGCACAATAGTGCCGGATGGTCGGCAACATTTTCCGCCGATTGTCCAGTTTTGATCGCTGGAGAAGGTGCACTGGCTTCAAGCCGAGACACAGCATTTGGTACAGTGATACAATTCACATGTCCCATTGGACAAGAATTTGCAACCGGTAAAAATCGTATTACGACCGAATGTATGAAAGGTGGTAACTGGAGCGTTGATTATATCCCAAAATGTCAACAAGTTTATTGTGGACCTGTACCTCAAATTGATAATGGATTTTCAATTGGTTCCTCAAATGTTACATATCGTGGTGTTGCAATGTACCAATGCTATGCAGGTTTTGCATTTGCGTCAAGCCAACCAATTGAAAAAATTTCATGTTTGGCTGATGGTCGATGGGAACGCAAACCCTCTTGTTTAGCATCCCAATGCCCACCTTTAGCCGAAGTACCACATGCAAATGTTACGCTTTTGAATGGTGGTGGCCGCAGTTATGGAACCATTGTACGTTTCGAATGTGAGCCTGGTTATGAACGAACTGGTCATCCTGTTCTTATTTGCATGTCCAATGGAACATGGAGTGACAATGTGCCTACTTGTACCAGGAAACGATGTTACAAGTAAGTATAAACCGAAATATTATTGTTACTAAAATTATAGATTTTTTTTTTGTTGACAGGTTCCCAGACATTAAAAATGGTTTTATTGTTGATTCAGCCAGGCAGTATTTGTTCAGTGATGAAGCTCGTGTTCAATGTTATAAGGGTTACAAATTAACCGGTTCCAATATAATCCGATGTGATGACAATCAAAATTTTGAAAATGCCCCAACATGCGATGATATAAACGAATGTGGCTCATCACAATGTGATCTCGCTTCAACCGAATGTATGAATACCCCCGGATCATTCTACTGCCAATGTAAAAAAGGTTTTGCAGCAACCACTGAATGTCGGCCAGTTGGAGATTTAGGTCTCGCCAATGGTGGTATTCCAGATGACAGTATCACGGTATCGTCAACAGAAGATGGCTATTTAAAATCAATGGTACGACTTAATTCATTTGGATGGTGCGGTAATTCAATTGAGCCGGGTGCAAATTGGGTTTTGGTTGATTTCAAAGCTCCCACAATTATTCGCGGATTCCGTACTATGTCGGTTCAAAGGTTTGATGGAAATGTTGCATTTACCTCAGCTGTTCGGCTTCAATATACCGATGATTTAACTGACGTTTTCAAAGAGTATGCCAATCCAGATGGTACCGCTGTTGAATTCAGAATTCTTGAACCAACTCTATCCATTTTAAATCTACCAATACCGATTGAAGCTCGCTATATTCGCTTCAGAATACAGGATTTCGTTGGAGCTCCTTGTCTACGATTAGAAACAATGGGTTGTACTCGCCTTGACTGTATCGACGTTAATGAATGTTCGAAAAATAATGGAGGATGTGCTCAAAAATGTATTAATTCACCGGGTAGTTTCTCCTGTGCTTGTAATCCGGGTTACGAACTATTCACAGCAAATGGAACAGCCGGCTACTCAATCGAAAAATTCGAGACCGGTGAACGTGACGGTGATACAGTTCAACGTAATAAGACTTGCGTGCCAGTAATGTGTCCGAACTTGGTTGCCCCAGAAAACGGAAAACTACTTACCACGAAGGAAAAACATCACTTTGGAGATTTGGTAGCATTCCAATGTAATTTTGGATATGTTATGAGCGGCAGTGCATCTCTCTTGTGTTTATCAAGCGGACAATGGAATGCCACAGTACCAGAATGTATGTACGCCAAGTGTGTATCATTACCAGACGATAAATTAGAAGGGTTAACCGTCGTTCGGCCGGAAGAAAGTGTTTTGGTTCCATTCAGAGACAATGTTACGTTAACTTGTTCATCGCCAGGACGAAAACTACGCAATACAGCGAGTTCTGGGTTCAGACAGTGCGTTTATGATCCTAAACCAGGTTTACCAGATTATTGGTTGTCAGGAGTACAACCGGCTTGTCCACGAGTTGATTGTGGTGTACCAATGCCATCGCCAGGTGCCGAATACGGAAATTACGTTGACACAAAATACCAGAGCTCATTCTTCTTCGGCTGTCAGGAAACATTCAAATTAGCGGGGCAAACGTCGAAGCATGATAATCAAGTTCGTTGTCAAGCAACAGGTGTTTGGGATTTCGGCGATTTACGTTGCGAAGGTCCAGTTTGTGAAGATCCAGGTCGTCCAAATGATGGGTATCAAGTGGCTAGAAGTTATGAGCAAGGATCAGAGGTGCTATTCAGTTGTGCTCGACCCGGCTATATTCTAATCAATCCACGTCCAATCACCTGTATCAGACAACCAGAATGTAAAGTTATCAAACCACTAGGCCTTTCATCAGGTAAAATTCCAGACAGCGCCATTAATGCTACATCGGAACGACCAAACTATGAAGCACGTAACGTTCGACTAAATTCAGTTACTGGGTGGTGCGGCAAACAAGAAGCATTTACGTACGTCAGTGTTGATTTACAAAAAGTGTATCGCATTAAAGCAATTTTGGTCAAAGGTGTCGTGACAAACGATATTGTCGGCCGTCCAACTGAAATCCGATTCTTCCATAAACAAGCTGAGAACGAAAACTATTTCGTATATTTCCCCAATTTCAATTTAACAATGCGTGATCCAGGAAATTATGGAGAACTTGCTATGATCACACTGCCAAAATTTGTTCAAGCTCGGTTCGTAATTTTAGGAATCGTTAGCTACATGGATAATGCCTGTTTGAAATTCGAATTGATGGGATGTGATGAGCCAGAAGTAGATCCATTACTTGGTTACGATTATGGATACTCGCCTTGTGTTGATAACGAGCCTCCAGTATTCCAAAACTGCCCACAACAACCAATTGTAGTGCGACGAGATGAAAATGGCGGTGTATTACCCGTAAATTTCACAGAACCAACAGCAATCGATAATTCAGGGTCAATTGCACGTTTAGAAGTTAAGCCGGCAAGTTTCAAAACTCCAATCAACGTCTTCAAGGATTCAGTCGTCAAATATGTCGCTTTCGATTATGATGGAAATGTCGCTATTTGTGAAATTAACATTACAGTGCCAGATGTAACACCGCCACTTCTAAGTTGTCCACAAAGTTATGTCATTGAATTGGTTGACAAACAAGAGACGTACGATGTCAATTTCAATGACACAAGGAAACGTATTAAGACAAGCGATGACTCTGGTGATGTTAAGCTTCAATTTATTCCAGATAAGGCAACCATTCAAATTGGCGGATTCGAAAACGTAACAGTTATCGCAACAGATCGGTTTAATAACAAAGCATCGTGTCACTTCCAAGTATCGGTGCAAGCAACGCCATGTGTAGATTGGGAGCTGCAACCGCCGGCTAATGGCCAAATTAATTGTCTACCGGGGGACAAAGGAATCGAGTGTATTGCAACATGTAAACCAGGATTCAGATTCACCGACAATTTAGCCGTTAAAACATTCTCATGCGAAACCTCAAGGCTTTGGAAACCTACATCAGTCGTACCCGACTGTGTTTCAGAAAATACGCAACAAGCTGATTATCATGTAACTGCAACAGTCACTTACCGTGCCAATGGTGTTGTTGCTCAATCTTGTTTGGGCCAATATCAAGATCTGTTAGCCCAGTACTACAACAATTTAAACGGGCTATTGTCACAACGTTGTTCTGCTGTAAATGTCAACATGAATGTTTCATTCATTAAATCGATTCCAACCATGATTGAAGAAAATGTCGTAAAAATGGACTTTATCTTAGTAATTATTCCAGCTGTTCGTCAAACACAACTGTACGATCTCTGTGGTTCTACATTAAATCTTATCTTTGATTTGAGTGTACCAAGCGCTGGAGCCATTATCGAGCCACTATTAAATGTTTCTTCGATTGGTAACCAATGTCCACCACTTCGTGCGTTGAAAAGTACAATTGCCCGTGGATTTACTTGTAGCATCGGGGAAGTCTTGAATATGGATACAAATGATGTACCAAGATGTTTACACTGCCCAGCTGGCACATATGCGATTGAAGGCCAGAAAGTGTGTACATATTGTCCAAGAGGATTCTATCAAAATCGTGACCGTCAAGGAGCATGTTTGAGATGTCCTCAAGGTACATATACCCGTGAAGAAGGAACAAAATCTGTTCATGCTTGCATTCCAGTTTGCGGTTATGGTACATACTCTCCAACTGGTTTAGTACCATGTCTCGAATGTCCTCGTAACTCATTCTCAGCTGATCCCCCAACTGGAGGATTTAAAGATTGTCAGGCTTGTCCAGCCAATACTTACACATATCAACCAGCAGCTTCAGGTAAAGATTATTGTAGAACAAAATGTACGCCAGGATTCTACTCAGCGACTGGTTTAGCCCCATGTTCGGCGTGTTCACCAAATTTCTATCAGAATTTACCAGGCATGACCACGTGTAATGAATGCCCGTCTAACTCGAAGACTGATGCACCAGGAGCAGCAGGACGAGAAGAATGCAAAGAAAACAAATGTACTGATGGAACTTGCCAACACGGAGGGCTTTGTGTACCAATGGGACACAGTTTTCAATGCTTCTGCCCAGCCGGTTTCTCGGGGCGTCGTTGCGAAAGTGATATCGATGAATGTGCATCGCAACCATGTTATAATGGTGGAACCTGTACCGATTTACCACAAGGATATAGATGTCAATGTACTGAAGGATATTCCGGAATTAATTGTCAAGAGGAACGATCAGACTGTAAAAATGATACATGCCCGACGCGTGCCATGTGCAAAGATGAACCGGGCTACGGAAACTTCACTTGTCTTTGCCGAAGTGGATATACTGGCGTTGATTGTGACATTACGATTGATCCGTGCACAGCCAATGGTAACCCTTGTTCGAATGGTGCCACTTGCCTAGCTCTGCAACAAGGCAGATTTAAATGCGAATGCCTACCTGGATGGGAAGGAAAAAATTGTGATATCAATACTGACGATTGTGCCGAGAAGCCATGTCTCCTCGGAGCTAACTGTACCGATTTAGTGAATGATTTTAGTTGTTCGTGTCCGCCAGGATTTTCTGGGAAAAGGTGTCATGAAAAAATTGATTTGTGCTTAACGGAGCCTTGCAAACACGGTACCTGCGCCGACCGATTATTCTCGAACGAATGTGTTTGTCATCCGGGATGGACTGGCCCAAATTGTGATATTAACATCGATGACTGTAAGGATGACCCGTGTGAAAATGGAGCGGCTTGTGTTGATTTAGTCGATGGCTATATGTGTACTTGTGAACCTGGTTACACCGGAAAAGATTGTCAACATCCGATCGATGACTGTGAAAGTAATCCATGTCAAAATGGTGCCACTTGCAGTGACCAACTTGATGGATTTACATGCAAATGTCGGCCAGGATTTGTTGGATTACAGTGTGAGGCAGAAATTGATGAGTGCCTTATTGATCCTTGCCATCCAATTGGAACTGAAAAATGCATTGATATGGACAACAAATACAGTTGCGTTTGCCGCGAAGGATTTACTGGACAAGGTTGTGAAACCGATATTGATGATTGTGAAACAGCGCCATGTTTGAATGGCGGAAGTTGTCGCGATCGTGTCGGTTCATTCGAATGTACATGCCCCGAGGGATGGGCCGGAGTTCGTTGCGAGGAGGAAGTTGCAGTTTGCTCAATTCAGAAACCATGTCAAAATGATGCCGCTTGCATAGATCTGTTCCAAGATTTCTTCTGTGTGTGTCCAAGTGGTACAGATGGTAAGCAATGCGAAACAGCTCCAGAACGTTGTATTGGAAATCCATGTATGCACGGTGGAAAATGTCGCGATTTTGGATCAGGATTAAATTGTTCTTGTGCTGAAGACTATACAGGAGTTGGTTGTCAATATGAATTCGATGCTTGTGAAGCTAACATGTGTCAAAATGGAGCTACGTGTATCGATAATGGTGTTGGATATAAATGTATTTGTCCACCAGGATTTACTGGAAAGAATTGTCAAGATGATATTGTTGACTGTAAAGATAATTCATGTCCTCCAGGCGCTAGTTGTATCGATTTGACAGAACGATTCTACTGCCAATGTCCGTTCAACTTAACCGGTGATGACTGCAGAAAGAGTAAGTTTAGAGTATTGTGTGTTGTGGTCCTCAAATACTAAATATTTTTATTTTATTTTATCGTCCAGCAATCCAAGTCGATTATGATTTATACTTTAGTGATGCAACGAGATCAACAGCCGCCCAAGTAGTACCGTTCTATACCGGTGGTATAGAAAGTATAACAATTGCTATGTGGGTACAATTCTCACAGAAAGATGATTCAGGAATCTTTTTCACACTTTATGGAGTCCAATCCGCTCATGTACCAACACAACGTCGCTTATTAATGCAAGCGCATTCAAGCGGTGTCCAAGTATCGCTATTCCCTGATCTTCAAGATGCTTTCTTATCGTTCAGAGAATACGCAACAGTAAACGATGGGCAATGGCATCATGTGGCTATTGTGTGGGACGGAAAAATTGGCCAATTGATGTTAATTACAGAAGGTTTAATAGCTAGCAAAGCTGAATATGGAGGTGGTAGGCAAATACCAGAATATGCATGGACGGTATTAGGTCGCCCGCAACCTGAAGAAAACCCAACATCTGCTACAACATATGCCGAAGCCGGATTCCAAGGTAAAATCACAAAAACGCAAATTTGGGGGCGTGCCCTTGATGTCACATCTGAAATTCAAAAACAAGTACGTGATTGCCGCAGTGAACCTGTATTGTATCGTGGATTAATCCTTAACTGGGCTGGATATGAATTAACATCGGGTGGAGTTGAACGATCGGTTCCATCATCGTGTGGACAACGTAAATGCGCTGCCGGTTATAGTGGTTCACAATGTCAACAATTAGAAGTCGATAAGGAACCACCAAAGGTAGAACATTGTCCCGGTGATTTATGGGTTATTGCTAAAAATGGTTCTTCGGTTGTCAACTGGGATGAACCGCATTTCAGTGATAATACCGGAGTTGTGAAGATTGTTGAACAAAATGGACATCGTCCAGGACAAACTTTACTTTGGGGAAATTATGAGATTGTTTATATTGCAACCGATGCTGCTGGAAATAGCGCAATTTGTACATTCAAGGTATCGCTTTTGTCAGAATTCTGTCCACCATTAGCCGATCCATTAGGCGGCAATCAAGTTTGTAAAGATTGGGGTGCAGGCGGCCAATTTAAAGTTTGTGAAATTTCTTGCCATCCAGGATTACGATTCTCAGAGGCTGTGCCAGAATTCTATACCTGCGGTGCCGAAGGTTTCTGGCGTCCAACATCAGATCCGACACAACCACTTGTTTATCCCTCATGTTCTCGTAAGTTAACAATTTTTTATTATTTCAGGAGCGAATTTAATGAAATGAATTTTTTTATAGCCGCTAAGCCAGCTCAACGTGTATTCCGCATTCAAATGCTGTTCCCGTCTGATGTCTTATGTAACGAGGCTGGACAAGGGGTACTCAGGCAGCGTGTCAAGAATGCCGTCAATTCACTCAACAGAGACTGGAATTTCTGTTCATACTCAACCGAAGGGTCACGCGAATGCAAAGAGCTTAATATCAATGTGCATTGCGATCATTATCGTGGAGGTAATAATAATCGTGTTCGTCGCCAATCTGGCGATAGTGAAGATGGTGGAACTTACGTAATTGATGCATCAATCCCAGTTGAAAAGTAAGTATTAAGGGGTTAAACTGTTTAGGAGTACAGTAATTTTGTTTAGTAATTCAAGTTCACTCAATGACTTATTTATTTTTTAATGCAAGCAGTTTTGCACAATGCAAAATATTTTCATTTCATTTCTATATGTACTTGTGTTTTGTAGAATGTATTAGCTTGTCGTGAATAGGATCAATTAGAATTGTGTAGTTTGTATTAATTATCTAAACAAATGTTGTGTCTGTGTGTAGCTTTAGTAGCAATTTTCAGAAATCTCCGTTACTATAATTTTGTAATTTAAAAATTATGAATTAAATTAACCGAAAAACTTATAGACAATCATCGGAAGCTGATGTATCGACGACATCGACAACGACACCACGGCCTCGTCAAGGAAGACAACAAAATGGTGATACATATACATTGGAGATTGCTTTCCCAGCGATCAAGTATGTTTATTATCTGTAGTTTCCTTCAAAATTTGACCTAACCCATAATTGCACGTCTCCTTTTTTGGTTTTTGGGTATTTCTTTTTCAGATTTCCTTCTACAGAATATATGTATATGAAGCACGTTTTGCCAAGCTATTTGCACAAATTAACTGTTTATTTGCTTTTTGCTTTAACAAACCGCTTAAGCCTGTACTTAAACCATTTTAATATTTTGAAATTTTTATTCTCTCTAGTGACCCAGTTTTACACTCATCCACTGGTGAACGTTCAGATGTGAAAACTTTGTTACAAAAACTTATCTTGGAAGAGGATCAGTTTGCGGTACAAGACATCCTACCAAATACTGTACCTGACCCAGCTTCATTAGTCTTGACATCGGAATATGCTTGCCCCGTTGGGCAAGTTGTTCAAGTGCCAGATTGTGTTCCATGCGCTATCGGTTCATTCTATAGTGTTGCCAATAAGACTTGTGTGCCATGTTCCCGCGGAACTTATCAATCGGAAACTGGCCAACAACAATGCCAAAAATGTCCCAATATTTCAGGGCGTCCTGGTGTCACAGCTGGACTAGGAGCGCGATCGGCAAGCGATTGTAAAGAACGTTGTCCAGCTGGTAAATTCTTGGATCCAGAAACAGGATTATGTCGTCCTTGTGGTCACGGATTCTATCAACCAAAAGAAGGATCATTCGCATGCCTACTATGCGGTTTGGGACAGACAACACGATCAGCCGAGGCCACATCAAGAGGTGAATGTCGCGATGAATGTCAATCTGGAATGCAGCTCGGCAACGATGGACGTTGTGAACCATGTCCACGCGGAACATACCGAACACAAGGAATTCAGCCAGCTTGTCATGCTTGTCCTCTTGGCCGAACAACACCTAAGGTTGGAGCATCATCCGTTGAAGAATGCTCGCTACCAGTTTGCTCACCTGGAACATATTTGAATGGAACAATGAATATGTGCGTTGAATGTAAAAAAGGTTTCTATCAGCCAGAATCACAACAGACTTCATGTATTGTATGTCCACCAAACCACAGTACAAAAACAACAGCAGCGGTAAGATACGATCAAATTGGTGAGGATCGAGTACTTCATTTAATAAAATATTTTATTTTTTCTCTATAGACAAGTAAATCGGAATGTACAAACCCATGTGAAACGGTCAGTGAAGGACAAGCCCATTGTGATGCTAATGCCTACTGTATTTTAGTACCAGAAACGTCCGAGTTCATTTGTGAATGTAAAGCTGGTTTCAATGGAACCGGTATGCAATGTACTGATGCTTGTGATGGTTTCTGTGAGAATTCGGGCGCATGCGTCAAAGACTTGAAGGGAGTGCCTTCGTGTAGATGTGCTGGTTCATTTACGGGACCAAAATGTGCAGAACGTTCTGAGTTTGCATATATTGCTGGTGGTATTGCTGGCGCTGTGATATTTATTATTGTTATTGTTTTACTTATATGGATGATTTGTGTGCGGTAAGTTTGTAGTTAAAATTTTTATATGTAATTTTATTTAATTCTCATCCATTTTTAGTGCAAACAAACGACGTGATCCAAAGAAAATGTTATCACCGGCAACCGATCAAACCGGATCTCAAGTGAACTTCTATTATGGAGCTCATACACCTTATGCTGAAAGTATAGCGCCATCACATCACAGTACGTATGCTCATTACTACGATGACGAAGAAGATGCATGGGAAATGCCAAACTTCTATAATGAGACCTACATGAAAGAAGGGCTCAATAACAATGGCAAATTAAATTCATTAGCTCGTTCAAATGCATCGCTTTATGGTACAAAAGATGATTTATATGATAGACTGAAGCGTCATGCATACACCGGAAAAAAAGGTGAAGATTCTCCAACCGGGAATGATGATTTTTAATTTTTATTAATTAAAATTTATAATTAAATCTAAATAAAAAAATTTTGTTTTGGAATTATTTTCAAAACTAAAACTAATTTTACGACTTCTTTGCTGTGTCTTCCAGATAAGAGCGACAGTGAGAGTGAAGCGCAATAGTAAAAAATTCTAATTTTCAAATTTAATATCTGGTCATAAAAAAAAAAAAAAAAAATACGAAGAAGTCGATCAAAATTTTACTAATTTTTTTTTTTTTTTACTTTTGGGAAATTCTATAAATAAATATGTAAATCTTTAAAATGTATAATTAAACCATTTAATTATCAAAGTCGTATAGATATATTTAAAATAATTAAATTTAATATAAAAAAAAAATTAATTATAAATTTATAATTTTTTTTGCTTTATCGACACTGGGTTTTTATGTAAATAAAGACGAAAAACACTTTATGTAATTTTGTAATTAATTTTTTTTTTTCACTTACAAAATTTATTACCTTTTAATTTATTTATTAATTATTATTTTTATTAAAGATTTAAAAAAAAAAATCAAAAAATATAGAGTAAATTGAACAAATTAATTTAAATTGAAATGAAATTAATTTTTTTAAATGAATTTTAAAATGAGATATAATTAAAATTAAATACTGCCATATATATTTTAATTAATATAAATGTTTGCTTTAATAACGATTGATGGGGGGTCGATAATACTAAGAAGAATGGTAAAGCCGATAGGACATCGCACACTAACGGAGGTCTATCAATAACGAACAGCGTTTGAATTATATAGACTGATAGAATTTAAGTATCTTGAAAAAATGCTCATTTTTATGTTACCATTAAAAAAATTAATTTTATATTTAATTTAAAAAGAAAAACAAATACTATAAAATACAATGTTAATTATTAATTAGAAATAAATAAAATATATATTTTTATGAATAATTTTTGTGTTTTAACAAATAAATTTGGTTTTTTATTTCACTAAAAAATTATACATCACACTATTTGGTGCTTAATTCACTCACTCACTTAAATACTCGACCGACTTTTAAATCCCACCCCTAATAATTTCATAGTCAAATTATTCATAAAAATAAAATATTAATATTTAATTTAAATATTATTTAAATAAAATAAAAACAAATTCAGGTTTCTAAAAACAACGAAAAAATAATAATTATTACACATAATTAATAAAAATAATTTTAATTAATTACTTAAATTTAAGGAAATTTATTAAATTTGTAAAGAATGAATAAATTTTGTAATAATAAAAATTAATTATTTTTGTTTCTAGTTTAAATAATTAAATTTATTTTAACTAGGTGTTTTTTTTGTACATTAGATATATGTATAACAAATTGTAATATGTAATTATAATTAAAGAAAATATTTTAAGTTAAATAAAAAATTTAAAAATTTACAAAAATTATTTAAATTTTGATTATGTAAAGGAATTTGTCGTTCATTTTATCTTAAGTTGATCCAAGACAAATAAATTCGTTCAAAAATCTATTTATTAATTTTAAAGAATTCGTTTCAGCGTTTATGTTCAGACTCTGAACAATTCCCTATTCTGTCTCTAAATAGGTATACTTAATAGGATTTTTAAAACGAAACGTCAGATATTACACATTTGAGCTAGAAGTGTTGATACGAGTATGTTGCTTTTGCTTTTAAATATCCTTCTCGAAGATTGATGTTCAAGTTTTTCATAAAAAGTGTAGCTACACAAATTTGTAAAAGCTTAAGAAAATTTAGTCGCACACAAAACATATTATGTAGTCCAGAATTACAGTACTTTCAGTCTCAAGAAACTTGATTGTCAGAAAGTACAGTCGAAACTCGATTATCCGGGATGCTCGGGACCGAACGTTTCCCGGATAATCAAAGATCCCGGTTGATCGAATTTTTCAGTTTTAGAAAAAAACACACAATATACATATGTAAATATCTGCTTAACACAGAAACAACACTGTTGCCAAAATTTAACGAAACAAATAAAAATGAAAAATCCCGGTTAATCAATTGAAAATTTGGATAAGTGACTCAAAAAAATCGATTGTGTAAAAAAAATTCGCGGATAATAGAGGTTTACGGATAATCGGATCCCGGAAAATCGAGTTTCGACTGTAATTATTATGGAATAAGCTTACTGATTTTTTAAATAAGTTCTCGAGCAAAATTAACGTAACTGTGCCAATGTGCTATTTTTGAATTTGTGTAGCTGTACACTATGAAGAACACCTGTGAATATTTATTGTTTTTGTTGCTAAAAATGCATCAGATGCTAGTCGTTCAGTTTGAATTTGGTAATGGTGGTGCGATCGGATGAAATTCAACCAAAAATATTATGACGTACCGATACCTTTATGTTTTGTTTGCTAATTGGTACCACCTTTCGCGGTCACACGTGAATAAACGGACCCTTAATTTTGCCGTTGTATTGGAACGTGACACCGTCATTTGACAAGTGAAATTCTGAACTACATAATTAACCTCAGATTGAGTTATTTTTCGATTTTCTTATCCCATTTGAATGCGGAATAACCACATTATTGATTAAAATATGATTATTGGTTAAACACCGTGGTTTTATGATTAAAATTATTTTGAATAAAAATTTGTTTTCACAAAATTAGTAGTTGGATGTTTCGGTTTTATTTTATGTCAAGGTGTAATCAATAGATAATTATATCAATAGAAATCGTGGTTGTTCGAAAATCGAAAGAGATGCTGCCCTAACATCTTTATTTATTTATTTGAGTCTACATAAATTTTGCTTAGAGACCACTCCATACTTACACAACCTATTTTGAGCAGGAGCTCATTCATAACGAATTGTGTAAGATGAAGTGGTTTAACATGTTAAAAATTAATAAATCTGCAGCTTCACTATTCATGCAACTTCAGCTTCAGCTTCACTGCAGCTTCAGTTTCACTGCAGCTTCAGCTTCACCCATCCACTCAAACTCCAGCCAGTGGTACATACATTCGCTTTATTTCGGTCCAATCTTCTTGTATTGGACACGCTGTTTTTTTGATCAAATCTTGAAGTACAACTTCAGCACATCTTCATCCACATGATTCAATGAATTTCATCCTTGCTGACTTGATTGATTGATTGATTGCGATGTACGATCAAGCATTAAGCAAGTCTCCCGTATTATAAATGCGAATACCATACCACTGTACCCATGTTACAACACGACACACCATTTCTTCATGAAGCCCAAAACTCCGTAAAGAAAGGCGCCACATCGATAACCACATATGTCTAATAGTGTGATATCCGCCCCTAGCCAGGCCGCCGTCGTACACCTTTTTACATATAACAAGATCGAGGGATGGGAAAGGAATGTTAGCAACAAAGACTCAACCCGGTTCCAGACACCTAAGTAGTTGATAGTTAGTAAATTTGTTAGTAATATATTTTTTAGTAATTTATTTAAGGTAAACGTCCATATTGCGGATCGTTGTACCAATTGTGGATCGTTTAACGGAAAATCGCTTAAAATAAGAGAAATATTAAGTGTATAAACGTGTGAAGGATAAAAATATATAAATGTGTTTGTTATGTTGCATGCAATGCCACTACATAAATAGCCGTGACATCAGTCTAAAAAAGTCAAATCACTAATATAAAGAGGGGAATAAAGATTTTTATTTTCCTATGAAACGTAAACAAAATACTATGGGATTTTCAAACACATTTTTTTATATCGTCTCTATTTTCAATTTAAATAAATATTTTTATTTACAAATGTAAATAATTTGATATCAAATATATCGAAATGTAAATTGTGAACAATTTTGATTGAAATTAATAATCATTTATTAAGTAATTTTGCATTTTTATAAAAATATTTGTTTCTCAAAACATCGGCATGCTTCGTGTTCCTCTAATCATAATAAATTTATTATGAAAATGAAATGTTTAGAGGAACACGAAGCACGACGATGTTTTGAGAAACAAATATTTTTATAAAAATGCAAAATTACTTAATAAATGATTATTAATTTCAATCAAAATTGTTCACAATTTACATTTCGATATATTTGATATCAAATTATTTACATTTGTAAATAAAAATATTTATTTAAATTGAAAATAGAGACGATATAAAAAAATGTGTTTGAAAATCCCATAGTATTTTGTTTACGTTTCATAGGAAAATAAAAATCTTTATCCCCTTAACACATACTACCACACATTTTTGTGTCATGGCTTTTTATATAGTGGCGTTGTTGCATGTATTACTTTTCCTCTCCTCTCATTTCGTTTTTAGTACTAATTTTACTATTCAGTAGCTCATCGCATCACAGAAGTGTAGCATCAACAATTAAAATTGACTTTTGCTTAAAAAATAATTAAGCAAAGTACCGCTCTAAAATAAGAATTTAAATTCGTCTTAAGTGTTGTACAGTAATTTTAAAGTAATTATAGGTAAGTAAATAGATGCTAATTAACAATAAAACGGTTATTTTTAAGAAAAACTTGCGATTAATTCTAATTTGAGAAGTTCCACATTATGTACAATAAATTTGTATACATACCCAATAACGGACCAAGTGTATCCATTTTATGTTCATAACCTGAACATTTTGAATTCAAATTTACTACTAGAATTATTTCAGTACAAGATCAAAACTAAGATGATATTTAAAAATGATTAAATTTCTAATAAGATGAGTTAATTTGAATCTAGTGAATTTTTATTAGTTTTCTTGTTTTTCGAAGTCAATTCTTATTGAATGTGTAAAAAAAAAACGTTAAAATTGAAGAATTTTGTTGATCATATGTGGAATATATACAAACAAAAGCCTAGATCCAATTTAAGTCGGCTAGCACATATGATTGTTTAAACTAATTATCACTTTATGCGTAATTTATATTAATGCAATTTAATTTCGAATACCGAGCTCAAAAAAAATTTGTTGATGTCCATAATGTGGAACCCGCGATCCGAATTAGGAACTGCTTAAAACCAATTTTGTGCCTAATTATAATCGGGTTAAATAAATAAGTCTTATTTTAGGATTCTATCAGCAAATTAATAATCCAACAAAAAAAATGACTCCTCCAAATCGAGGTTCATCTAAACAATATTCGAAAGATAACTTAAAAACTGCTTTAGACGCTGTTCGAAATGGCATGACCGTTCACACGGCTGGAAAAACTTTTAAAGTGCCAAAAACTACATTATATAACCACTTTAAAAACAACTTAGATGTCGATACTAAACCTGGAGCACCCAGCATTTTAACGAAAGACCAAGAGAGACATCTTTGTGTATGGATTGATCATATGGCCCAAATTGGATTTCCCATTTCCAAAGACATCTTGTTGGATTCAGTGGAAATACTTGTGAAAGATTTAAAATTATCACATAAATTCAAAGATGGTAGACCTGGTACGTTAATCTCTTACTTCCACTTTCATGTTGCTTACCTGCTAAGTTATTGATTTATTTTTAGGTCGCCATTGGTACGAAGGGTTTTTGAAAAGAAACCCATCTGTTTCGAAACGAGTAGCACAATATTTGGTCAAAAGTCGAGCCCAGGTTACAGAAACCCATATAAGAGCGTGGTTTACTGAAATCAAAACATATATTGAACAAAATGGGTATATAAGTATTTTCGATCACCCTGACCGCATTTTTAATTGCGACGAAACAGCGTTTTTTTTAAGTCCGAAGGAAAATTCAGTATTAGTTAAAAAGGGACATAAGTCAGTCTATTCTATGGTGGCGAATGACGAAAAAGAAAATATCACAACCCTTGTAATGGGCAATGCACAAGGGAAACTGGGTCCACCAATGGTGGTTCTTCCATACAAAAGAATTCCCGTTAATATCGCGAAAAGCATGCCAGCCAGTTGGGGTATAGGTAGAAACGATTCTGGTTGGATGACAGGCGAATTATTTTTTGAATACATAGCCAACATATTCTACCCTTGGCTCGCAAATCAAAATATAAAAATGCCTATTATCCTTTTTGTGAATGGGCATACATCACACATGACTCTAAATCTAAGTCAATTTTGTAGAGAAAAGCAAATCATACTGATTGCCCTGCTCCCTAACTCAACCTCAATTTTGCAACCAATGGATGTGGCGTATTTTCATCCGTTGAAACAAGAGTGGAGACGTGAAATTAAAAAATGGCGCATGGAGCATGATGGACAACGAATTCGCCGAGAGGATTTTGCACCATTACTATCCTCAATTTTAAAAAATCCATCTTTTGAGACAAATTTAAAAAATGGCTTTAGAGCTTGCGGATTATGTCCTCTCGACGCCAATTCTATTAATTATAATAAACTGCTTTCAAATAAAATAGAATTGCTAGATGAAACCAAAAACTGTGGAAATAATGGTAAACAATTTAATATAGAAAAACACGTAGAACATCTAGAGAAATATATGGGTCTGGAAAAAACAAACATATTTGAAACATCACTTACAAGCAGCTCCTGGACTGGAATAAAGGAGGACACATCGCTTTTCGATTACTGGAAGAACCTTAAAACTCAAATTTCCACGGTTTATAGTGAACCGCTCAATGACCAGACCGAACCATCATATTTACATAATGGAGAAACCTCGTTATGTATTAATTATCTATCCGACTCTACAATGGAGGTAGATTTAGATGCGATTTTAGGTGACAATACCAACGTTACATTACATATAGAAACCGATGGCTCCGTAATAGTAGGTAATCCAATAAAAACTCCTAAAAAAATTAGTGAAGTCTTAACAGTAAATAATGAACAACAAAGTCATGATCAACTGCAAACACCAATAAAGCTAATAGAAAACCAATACCAAACTAATAATAATCTACCGACCCCGTTTAAAAAAAATCTTATTTGGCCGACACCCAAAATAGGACCTGCTTCTACGAAAAGGGAAAGACTACCTGCAGTGGTATCATCAACACAATGGATTGCTTATACAAAAACAAAATTGGACAAAAAAGAAAAAGAAATGAATGAAAAAGAAGAAAGAAAAAAACAACGAGAAGCAAAAAGAGAACTTGAAAACAAATCGCTGTAAAGATTCTGAAAAAGAAGAAATCTCGAAACAGCTGAGCCGACGATTGACACATATGAAACACAACAATACATAATTGTAAAGTATGAAGGGGAGTTCTTCCCCGGAATAATTTTAGATAAAAAATCAGATGATTTTTTTGTTAAAGTTATGGGCATTTCAGGCAATAACTGGAAATGGCCTGACAAAGATGATGTGTGCTGGTATAATAAGGAAGATATAATTCAAAAGATAAAGGAACCAGAGTTAGTTAACGCAAGAGGTGTTTACTCAATTCCTGAAATTAAGTCAGTGCGTGATAGCAACTAAATTATAAGTAACATGTGATCTTAATACTTAATTTGAAAATTAAGTATTTTAGTAAATTAATTTAAAGATATAAATATATTTTATTTTTACACCTGAAGTGTAATAATTATTTTGTTATTTTAAATGATACCTAATAAAGGTACTTAATTTCTAAAATTTTCTTGTTTTTTTTTTAATTAAGAACTTTTCATTTTCTTCTGTTATGAAATTCACTTACGTACACTGAGATCCACATTCTGTACATAAAACGATCCAGTTTAAAGACATTCATTTTTTAAAGCGATCCACAATTTGTACAATGGGACAAAACCATATTTTGAGAAAAAAAATCACATAAATGGTTAAATTTGGGTGTTTTTATGATTGAAATTAACAAAAAACTAAACAAACAATTATAAAAAAAAAAAATTGTATATTTTGAAATACTGAATTCAATTCAGACATTGCCAAACCCTTAAGTAAAAAATAACGATCCGTAATTGGGACATTTACACAAGAGACAATACAAGTTTAAAGTTCATCTACTGCTCCAACTCCAACCTGTAACAAGACACAATGACAACACAAATTGTCCTGGTGCCGCAAACTCTTTTTTCAGAAAAGCTGTAAACAACTATTATTATTCGCTCCACCATTTTTTCCATCGGCGGTTGTGAGGGGGGGGGGCGAGATTTCGTTCCATCATCATGTTCCCATGCGGTCACCCAAATTTGTACTAACTGTAGGTAGTGTTGCTTGACGTTGTGGTTGAAAACGTTGCGTCTCTGCTGTCCCTGCTACTCGCTCCCCAAGGTGAAAAACCTTAAATTATGGCCAAAAACTGTCGGAAAGTGTTAAAAGCTGTGCGAGCGATAAGTATTAGGAAAAAGGGGAAACAAAATATTCTTATTGTTTCGTGAGCAAGTTTTTGATACATAGTTAATGGTTAAAATTTTACCTTTTTCAATTATTTTCACCGTAAAAAAGTCGTGTCGAAAAGTGTCAAAAACACAGGTTTTGAAAAACTATCAAGAACTCGTGTCAAAAAGTGCCGAAAACTGTGTCATAAATCCTAGTGTTCGACATTACCCATCTCTGCCAAAAACAGTAGACGGCAATGTTAATAACAATTAAAATTTGTTATTAACACTAACACTAATCCACTATATAGTATTTCTTTTAACCTTTCAAACTTTAATTTCATCCTTTACCAAAAAAGCGTAATCAAAATCAAAAACACAGCTGATGTCAATAATTAATAATTATGCATCACTTACCTTACAATACATACACAAAATGGTATCGGTAATGTAGAAAAGTGCTTTACCACTTGTCATAAAGGATATTTAATTCACTAATTTCCTGCACTTATTATTATTATTTTCTTAATTTTAGGAACTTTTATTTATTTAAACTACATTACATTTTCATATTATGTGATATCTAAGATACATTTTCACAACACTGATACACTCACACTTTCCTTATTACACAAAAAACTTTCACAAAACTATATTAACATTTAAATATTTTTTTTTTTTTTTTATAACAACACTAAAAATGACAACTTGGTCATGTTGCCACTATCCAAACGACGTCGGCATTAAACCATCGGTAATGCAGAATGCAGTCTTACCCATTCTGTCACTAACTACAAAAATGGTGGTTTTTAGGTTATATATTTTTAAATTTAATATTAACACAAAATTTACCGATTAAAATACACTTTTGATGAAAATATCTCGCCACTAGTACACTCATAATTACTTTTAACACTAAATTAACCGGCACTAACATATAAAATTATTTTAATTTAGTTTTAAAGCCACCGCAAAAAAAATTACGTTTATGCATCACAATTCACAACCCGAGACCAATGAATTTTATCCTTGCTGACTGACAACAATACTGCCGTGCTAAACAAGTTTTACTGATCTACATTTTTGGCGAAATTGAGTTATTGATGCCAATTAAAAGGTATTAATATCCTTTATATTTTATATAAATAAATATAATTAAATCTACTTTAATAAATGCATTATTAAACAAAATAAATTTTGTTCTAATCGAAAAAAGTAGCAAATTTGAAGTAACACCGACTTAACTACTTGATATTAAACATGAACGCCTTATCTATGACACAAATAAGGTCATTTTCTTTCAAATATGTAAGTTAAGTTACTTTTTCTTATTTTCATAATTGAAATTGCATTTAAGGCAATTTAAGAATTTTCATTTTCAATAGCAAAATTGACATATTTGAAATTTTCTATACGTGAATTGAATCAATAATAACTTATAAACAAGGACTTTTAACTTATCTTCTTGTAATGTTATTTATTCTGTACTACAAATGAACCACTTAATGAATTTACCAATTTCGGATCCTCCGGCAATCGGTAGAGATTTAATTGTTTTAATGGATCGTCAATTATTATAAATCTTGAATTTTATTCTTGTGATAAAAAATATTAATTTTTAATTCAATTTGATTGAATTTTTGTAATTTTTCAGTTGACTGACATGTTTTGAATTTATTTTTATAAAAAAGAAATGTTATGAATTAATTTAAACTACATACTAGATTTTTAAGCTATTTAAAAAACGATCTTATAAATAATTTTATGATTTCAATAGTTGTTGTTTTTTATTTTGTTATAAATAAATATAACATAGCAATTAAACTAGTCTTTTGTTACAAAAGTTTTACCAAATCCTATTTGCAAATCGTATTTCATAAAATCCGAGAAACTAGGGTGTTTAAGGTCTTACATCATAAAGTTTAGATAAAGTATATATTTTTTATATATAATAAACGATTTCAACTTCTCTTTGTAGTAAACACGACTTTGATAGCATTTAAGGTTGTATTCTACAGTTTATTTTGAAAATAAATGTAACGATAAACTAAACATAAATACCTTAAATGGCAGATAAGGTATATATTCTTCTTATTAACACAGGATTTTAGTTTTTCTTTTGTGACATAAATGACTTAATTGCACTTAATTTATTTTTGTTTAGTACCAATCGATTATTTATTAAGCCTATTTAAAGTAAAAGACTAATTCTGCAAATTATTAATTAATTATGTATAATTTATTGATATTTTCTTGAGAAACATAATATTTATGATCTAATGCATAATTTGAAGGCTTTGAAAGTAAATTAAATCCGCTTTTAAGCAAGTTATTCCCCAAATATTTTGAAAAACTTTAACATCAATTTTCTCGAAATGCGATTTTTGCAGATCAGTAAAACATGTTTAGCACGGCAGAATAGTTGAAATGTTGTTTGCTTGTCTACCTGTGCAAAAACTTCTTCGTAATCAATGTTTTACTGCTTTGAAAACCCGTTTACTAATCAATACTTGTATTTAATACGATCATCCGGATTTGTCTTCACTTTGAACACCCATCTACTACGAATATTTTTCCCATCATCCGGTAAATTACACAGCACCAATCTCCTGTAACGATTCGATTCACTGTTCATTGCCTCTGAATTTTCTTTACTACGATAATTCTTTTACGAACTGTATTTTCACTAAATTTCTCATTAAATTGTTTTTTGTTTGAATATTACAAATTTATTTTAGTCAACTATTCAACAATTATTTAAACAGAACTCCGTTATTTCCTTTTAATCGTATTTTAAGATCTATATACATAATCAAATTATATAAGGGAAAGTTTATTCACCTCGGTATTTCAATATTCATAAATTTTCTAATATGTAATAAGCCACTGCTCAACATACTCCCGCCTTGGAAAGGATAAACTTACACAAAAGTTCAATTCAATTAATTGGTAATTTGTACACTTTAGTTATAACTCTTTCACTTTGCTTTTTTGTGTTATAACCACCACCAATCCAATTCTGCCATCGCGCCCATGTACTGCCTCCTCCACTCGACCCATCAGCCACCCCGAATCGGCATACCGTCTTCATTGATCAAGAAGAGGTCATTTACCTTTAAACGTTCTCGATCAAATTTCCGTTTGGTTGTTTGTTGTAAGTTGTGCAAATATTCGCCGGAAAATCATTTCCAAAAATTCTGGATAAATTCAGTTTTTGTTTCCAATACAATAGCCGACTGCTCGATACAATGGTGCCATCCACTTCTAAAATAGTATTGATTGGACCCCCTGTTGTGAAATGCTCAGGTGTTAGAGTCATCACTATAAATGAGTGCACTCCGTCTCTTCTTGAAATTTTTGCACGTTGGATCCTCAACCAATATGCAAATGTAAATTTTGTTTTGTGTATCCTTTCGTTGTCCTTTATATTTGACTAGAAAAGGACCACAAAAATCAACATCGACAGAGTGACACGAAAGAAACTGTTGTCTATAGTACGCGTCTTCAATAGTAGGAATCCAGGGACAGCCTTCTCATAGAGGATATGTGACGATTAAACCGATTTTCAGTAATCATGGACAGGAAAGTGAAACAATCATTAATAGTGGTACCAAAAGGGCACATTACGGAAAATCTGAAGGAGTATCATGGGGGAACAAATGGTGAACCCCTAGGAATTATTCTACTGGCCAGAAAGTGGACAATTGGTGGTTGAGTGGTGGTCACAGATGACATCAAACACGTTGGTGGTATCAAAGATGTGATGAAACAATGTAACATTAGAGCACCATTCGAAAGAATCGCAATAGACCTGGCTTGATCGATAGCGGTAATAAATAATACGTGCTAGCAATAATGGATTATTTCAGCAAATGGTAAATAAATGTGTAAGTACCACAGGTATAACATACCCAATCAAGAGATGACCACAATAGCTAATACCGTGATCAACAACTGGATTGGAAAAAATTTCAAATCGGTGGTATTTCAGTAAATAAGCCGGATGCTTGGGGCAAACGTGTGGCGGTTCACTCATTTGGCTCACATACATTTGCTCACTCGCTACATCAACTAATTCGTCCGCACAAAACAATACACCTATTCACTGATGCAAACATACACTTTCGCATCCACAGTTGGATGGTACGGTGGAAAGATTCAATCAGACTGGAATGACACCATTGGAAAACTACCTTTGGAGTTTACTATCCAAGAGATCTAAAATTTTGAGCTTTTTACAGATCTGATGAAAGAGGAACTTGATGAGATTCATCAGATTACGGGGCGGAAAATACGAATGCCAAGTAAAATAATGAAGGTTTGATATGGTATACGAGAAAACAATAAACGCTTTAATGCAGAGCCGGTGATATGGTTTAACAAGGAAGGACTTTTTACACTATCATCAGTAGAATGAACGATGTGTTTTACCGGATTCATAAATACAGCGTGATAAACCGAAAATAGGTCAGTGATTAGAGCCCTTTTTGTTACGGACCGGCTTAGGTGGTGATGTTACGATAGCACCTAAAGATTAACAATACTAATACTGTTACACTTTCGATAGATACTTAGGCGAAATGTTCTGAATTATTCTTATTGGAAAAATCGCGATTATGCTCGTTTAGTGCTTTGGAAAATAAAAAGACGAATAAAGTTGAATTGGACAATCTTAGGTTGAACGCGATAGTGATTCGAACCTTAATTGATAAGGCGATAAGATAACAATTATGTTAAACCAAATCTATCACTCTTTTTATTTCGTATCACCTTATTGATTTTATATATGCCGCAAGCAAGTTTTGTTGTTTAGCTGTTTAACTTGACTATAAATTTTATTGAAGGAAGCATTAAAACCAAACGGGAAAATCCTACAATGTTAAGGCAAAAGCTACAGATGTAATAGCACAAATTAGTTGAGCTAAAGCTTTTAATGCCCCGCATTCTGGCATCATAAAATCTATGTTATGTTATTTTATTTCCCTGCTTCCTATTTGAACAACACTAATACAACAAAACATAAAATTCCCGGAATAAGGCCTAATATTTTCCTAATAAGTTCCTACAATAATTATTTCCATTACATTTTCATCTCAAATTAGTTTCATTCTGAATAAAAGAAATCTATTTCCTGCATGTCTGAATAACCTGTAATATGTAATCAAAAAATTAAAACAGTTTAATAAATTTTTCATAATTTTTCTCATTTTTTTTTTGTTGTAATTTTTTTTTATTAATTTTTCAATTTCGTTTTTTTTAATTTTTTTTTTTTGTTTTCTCGCTTTTGTTTGTGATAAACTATTCAAGATATGATTTGATAATTTATTTATTTTTTTTGTTCATTTTTAATTTAAATTTTATTAATTAATCATAATAATAATTGATAATTTAAATTTAATTCAATAATAATAATATATATTATATATATATGTATTTGTTTTTTTTAAATATAATATATTTGATTTTGATTTAAATTTTAAAAAATACAGAAGTTTCCAATTTTTTTTTTTTTTGTTTTTGTTTTGCTTAATTATAAAACTTAATATAGATAATATAAAAATAATAGTAAATAATTAATCAATACATTTTTTATAACTTAACAAAATAAAATGGAATTTTTATGATTTTTTTTTTTAATTGTTTATATATCTAAGTAAATAAATAAATAAATTTACGAGCATTTTTAAATTTAATTCCTAAATTATTTCATAGATTTTTTTTAATTTATTTGTCTTTTAATTTGTATTTTTTTTTTGTTTTAGAAACAAAATATTTTATTTATAAACAAAAATAAAATAAAAAAAAGTGAGATATGTTTTGTTTTTAATAATAATTCTTTAATAAAAAATAAATATTTAATATAATAATGAAATAAAAAAACGGTTATAATTTAGTTGGACTAATTAAGTATTTAGTTTATTTTCACTATTGTTTATTTGATAATTTATTGTTTTTTTTATAAATGGGCTGCTTGCTTTTTGCTAAAATATGTTTTTTTAAATTATTTTATTAATTTCTGTGAATGAAAATTTCTAAACGAAAAATTATTTGATTATTTTTATGATTTTTTAAGAGTTTTGATATTTTATGTATTTATTGCGTTATAATAATTAATTAATAATAATACTAGAAATAATAACATAATGTGAGAAGAAATAAATAAAATGAGTTTTTTTTTTGATGGAATGAAATTAAACTTTTAATTCAATTAAATAGAATATTTACCTAATTAAATAATTACACTTGAAAATTTTGTTGGATTTGACTGGATTAGTGTTTTGGTGCACGAGACAGAGAGCTTAAGTTTTTTGGTTGGTATTTGGGTACATCACTTTCTTATTCCATCACAATATCAGTCCAATTCGAATACAACAAATAATTTAAGTTACGATTGTCTATCGACGGTGGGGAAGGGCATTCTAAGGCATTCTGACTATTAAAAAAAGAACACATTTTCCAAATAACTACAAAATTTAAATTTTGCAACAAATTTTTATTAAAGCGAAATTCGCCGAAATTGTAAAAGTGTTAATAAGAAATATAAACAATCGTTTTTCATGCCCGCTTTAAACATAATAAAAATAATATCGCAGTTGTTATATAACCAACTAAAATTTTTTAGAATTCACATTAAAACCTTAATGGCCTAGTACGTTTCGTTTAATTTGTCAAAGACAGTTGCCACCATCGTTTTGTTTATCTTTAACAAACAGCCTGTTCAACAGAAGCACAAACATCAAACACCGTCTATCTAAATAATGTATGAAGGAGGCACAAACGAATGTCAAATTCTTGTGTTTTTTTCCGATGATTTTAATCTTTCAAATTTCTATTCTTACATTTAAACATAAAACTAATCGATCCCTAAATAAAAAACTATAATCTATAATCACGATACATACGGAAAAAGCCCTGGCTCCATTATACCGATGTAGATCTTATCTTATCAAAATATAAAAATACCCATTCATTCAGACTTTTAATATCTACATATCACAGTTTCAACACCTGTATAATCGGCGCCAAATTTCCATAACGAATATAATTGTTCCTTAATCTCGTATATGCGAGTGTTTCACACCGCTTAAAAGCTTACCAAAAATATTTATATAAGAAAGCGATGTACCCATGGGAAATGGAATGGGGGTCATCAAAACTGATCATAATCCAATCATAATTCCAAATTTGTATATATAAAAAATCTCATTGCGGATTTGTCGTTTGTATTTTTTTTTTTTTTTTTTAATCTAATTAAATTATTTAAAATTTGTTCATTTAGTTTTAAGCAATTTTAAATTGGTTTTTAAAAATATGTAGCGTAATATTGATTTAGGCTTAAATAATGTTTTGAGTATTGAATAACACTAAAAATTTATTTACAAGCCACAAATTAAATTAATTTTCTTTTTTTGTTGTGTATTTTAACATTTTTGTTTGTTTAATTTAATTGATTAATTTTGGAACTGTGCGCCGTGATTTTATTTTAAAATTTAACATAATAATAAATAATTTAGATACAAATAAATATGTAGAAATGAAATTAACTAAAAAATATATAGGAAAAACTTAATTTAAATTATAAATAGTTTTTGTGTTTTAATTAACAAATTAATGTAATATTAATAGAGTTCAATAATGCTGGATGAAAAATCCACGTATATGGTCATGCCGAATATCTTCCTACAAATTAATTAGATACCAATTAGCTGATTTGTATTTAATTTTAAAAGTCTTTTTGTAAGTTTTGTAAGTTTTGTATTTTTTTTTTTTTCTGAATAATTTACTTATTGACTAGAAAAAATAGAATCAATTTTTGATTTAATTTTAAAAATATTTGGTGAAAATCAAGTGGAAAATTGTACTATAATGTGTAAGGTCGTATGTAACAGATATACGAATGAAAGTGATAGGTAATAAATTAAACAGACTTTGGTACCACCATTCCACACAATAATTGCTCAATATTAGTGTTTCGCTTCTGATTTGGCTCATGGCCACAAATAACATAAATCACATGTAGCACCTTAATAATTTTATTAGCCAGACAACAAGCAAAAAAAAAAAAAAAAATTTCTTCATGTAGTTAATTCTTGCGTAAAGTAAGATTAAATATATATAAAAAAAAAATTATTAATTAACAGTACGCTTAACATGATTCTCGATAAAACTAAATGAGCGAGCTTCTTGCAGTTGCAAGAAATTTCCTGAGAAGGTGTTTTGCGGAAAACATGGCGCCTCTATATTATAGCAATGTTATATATAAACTCTAGTTCATTTAGCTGGGATATATTCAACAAAAATCTAATCCGAAGCTTTAATTTCTGTTGCATAACATCGTGTTGATAGTAAACAAAAAAAATCATGTTGCTTTTTTCGTAGAAATTTGTGAAATTTCTATGAGATCTTATGAAGCTTCACAAAATAAAAATGAATTACGATTTAAAAAAAAAACATTTAAGTTAATATTTGCACGTTGCTATCCTGGAATTACTCTTTATTAGAAAACGAGCCTGATTCACCCACTCATTGTGTCTCTTATTAACTTTATACAGATTTATACTTCACACACGATTTTCTGCAAAAATTACAATTATATTTGAGCTCTTGCGGTTAATAATTTGCTAACAAGAATTTTTGTTTACGTGTTATTGTTTATATTGTCCATAAACTCATATTGTTTAAGTTTAAAGAAGTATGTAGTTTAATCGAATCTTAAATAATAAGTAAAGTTACTTTCTAATATGCATTTGTCACTTATCGCAGTTATCTCGGTAACACGGCCTTTCTCTTCCAAGAAGAAAATGCAACCAAATTAATAACATTTAAAAACATCTTCATCTCTCCGTAAAGAGTCAAGTTGAGATTAAAGATATCGCCTAACATTCCAAAACAACTTTTCTTGGTATATAGAGACGATTATGCACTAATATTTAAGCGATAATACGTTACAATTAATATTTTTGCTCACATGTGTGAAAGGTAAAATATGCCTACATTGTTATATTGAGGCTTTATTGAATTTCAACTAAAGAAACTAAAAAGAAATAGTTAATTTGTTTAAAGGTTATTTATAGGTGACCTTTATATTTAACACAAATCCGGTCGGGTTTTTCTACATTGCAGTAATGCTGTAACATTTTAAGGTTTCGAAAACTTAACTGTACTAATCTTAAATAAATTGTTACTACATCACGTGTTCATAACCATGTGAATCAATTCAAGTGATTTGTCAAAAGTTCTTCTCTTAAATATACGTAATTAATTTTCCTGAACAAAGTTTTTCTAATTATGTGAAAATCTATTTACCAACATTAAAAAGTTGGTTGCAGAAACCTTATTTGCCTGTTTCATTTATTTTGAAAGTCTAACGTATTATTTAGCACTGACGCAAATAGGTTAATAAATAATTATTTGAACCGAGTAATGAGTTCTTTATTTATATTTTTGTTTCAAAATAATTTAAAAATTAAATCAACCGAATTTTTAAAATTATTGATTTACAGGAAAACATTTATGGAAAAATCATTGAAGACAGTGTATCTGTTTTCAAGAAAATTACTGATCGTATTGACCCAAACTACATTTAAAAAGAATTTTTAAATGTTTATCTAATTAATAACCTCCGCCTAAATGTTGCACTTCTCAAATGCGTTTCATAAAACATAGTCGACCGTACAAAATATAGTTCCTCTCGACAAGTGAGAGGTGTTGAAAATTTTCCAACGGGGGCGACAAAATTGACAAGGCTATGAAATAAAACGGAGTTTAACAATGAAATCGCCATATTAAACCTATTATGATAACAGAGAATTATTATTCGGTAAATTCAGCGGTGTTCTCACTCGTGAACTTGTAGTTAATAAATGGAAGGATATTCTGAGCAGTTGAAGGCGTTAGGAATTTTTAGCAAAGACTCGAAATTCCTAAGAGACGTCCTTTTGTCGAGCTCCTTGGAATCTGATGTCGCACAATTTATGCAACTACGAAAACACGACGTACAGGATATTTCAACAGAAAGCTCGTCAGAAACAAATTCGGAACATCTTATAATTAATAATTTAAAAAACGAAAGTATCGGTGAGAACAAGAGTCTAGTAAATGAATGTTGTAACCTCACAAAATGTACTGTTTCCGAAACCACTGGAAATACAGAGTAAAATTGAAAATAATTTTGAACTCTTCAAGAGAAATTAGAATGAGTACGCGATAGCGTCAGGGATTGACAAGTTTCACTTTTCTCGTTAAATGATGCGAAATGTTATAAAAGTCATTGGAGATCGTCTAGTGTGAAAACACGTGTTCCATGGATGTTCGCAAAATGAACATGAATCTTTTGATGAATAATTTATTCGTCTTCAAAAATTAATTAACGTTTGCAAATATAATGAGAATATAACAGCGGATCACGTATTGCGTGATAGGATTGTTTTCGGTATTCAGGACACAAGTTTAAAAAAACGATTTCTATCTCAAGATCCAGACGCATTGACTCTTGGTGAAATTGATGAAAGAGTGTGTCGATTTTGTCCAACGATACACGTTTTTAAAAAGAAGTTATGTTCTGCGTTTGAGAAGCGATGTAAGGAATGCGAAAGTTTAAATCACTTCGAAGGGGGGTTGGCTCTGATTTTTGAGTCAGATGGTCGAATTTATTTTTTATTTTTCCATAAAACTAATTATTTTATTAAAATTGTATTTTTGTTATTATGCAGAACGATAATATTGTCAAAATTATTGTAACTTGTGAACCCGTCATCGCTGATGTGTATAAATATTAACGCACATATCCAGATACTGAAAAAGTGGGGTATTTAATTCGAATTGAAGGCTACCAGAGTTGAATGATTGTACGCTATGATATTGACTACAGATAAGGTAAAACAGTCCAAAATATGATGTTACCACAGCTCTTACATTAGCCTACCCTTTCAACGGAGCAACTGCAGTTACTAGTGTAGAAGGGGAAACTTGCGCTTCGTTTTTGTATTATATTTTTGAAGTTTGTTTCTTTTGGTGCACTCTATTGTAATTGTGCTCAAAATAGAATTTGCCAAAAGCTAATTAAATTAATCAGTAAATAAATTAATCAGTAAATAAATTAATAAAAAAATAAATAAATAAAATGGATGAAATTTTGTCAGAGCTGGGCAAGGCGAAAGTTTTTAGTATCGTCGATACCAGAGAAGGATTCTGGTACGTAAGGATTCTTCTTTTGCCAATATTTGGTCGTTACCGTGTATTGTCCTAAGATCTAAGAAGTCGTTCAAGACTTACCAAGTGTTGACATTTTGTCAGATGAGATATTAGTCTATGGTAAACTTAGAGAGGCTTTTACAACGTTTATGGAAAGCAAGAATATGTATGTAAACTAAAGAAAAATAAATTAAGACTATACGTCGTTCGCAAGTTACATTTTTCGAACATATTCTGTCTAATGAGGATTTAAAAGCGGATTAACCTAAAATAGATGCCATTAGGAATATGCCACAGTCCAAAGGTTAAAAGTGGTGGTCCATTCATACCCAATCGTGGTGCAGAAAGTGTTGTTCTCCGCCAGTTGACATTTCCGCCGGAAAAAAACAATGTGGATGTAGTCAAAAGTGAAGACGGTGAATTCGTAAGACTGAAAAGACTCGCCAGTAATATTAAATCGGTTAAAAAAAAATCGGAAAGCAGCTGGCAATGTGGAGTGTGATTCAAGTAGTTCCGGACTGAGGTCGTGGTTATGCAAGAGAATCTGATTGTGGCTTATGATTCTAGAACGTTGATGGCGTAGGAAAAACGTGTGTCATTATATTTTAAAAGTATTACTACCTAGGTAACAATATATAGGCCGATCAAAATTAATTATCACTGAGACAAGTGTGTCTGTTGTCATTAGGAAATGTATGTTGGGCGTGGCTTATTCATATCTGATTGGGATGAAGAAAAACGTAAACATGCAGGAGAATGTATGTATTTGGGCCCTTTTGGTAGTGAACAATTGACTAACGAAGGAAAAAATGATGTTTTTTTTGGCTCAGCTAAAACTATTTCACAAATAATGTCGGAACTATTTTATCGGCCAATAACATGGACATATATATCGGAGGTAAGAGTAGTTGGCAAGTGGGAGTTCAGGAGGATACTCTCTTATTATAGATGGTAAAGATATCCGACTGAACAAGCGTACGTTAAGTGAATTACACAACCCAATTATAATGAAAACCTGGCTTAAGAGTTCTCCTGTCATAAGTGCAACTGGAATTGACAAATGTGAACCTGGAAAGAGACGGGCCATATACGAAACAGCAATAAGAGACTATGTATGTCATTATGTCATACGTTATTGGTCCTATAGAACAAATTTTGTATCACATAATAGGTGTAGAACAAGTTTTAAGAGGAGTAGACGAAGTCAGGTGTATATTAAGACACTTGAATCAAGTCGGACAACAAAATAAGGAAGGAATGATGCATGATGATGATTATGTCGACTTTAATTATCTATACTCACTAGGTGCTCAAGCTTTTAAAAGGTTAAGGCGAATAATTACAACGTGAACTCTTTCCACCTGAAGTCATCGAATCAAGTGAATGGTGCATAGCGGCTATGTTCAACAAATGTTTTACAATATTCTCTAAGTGATATAACGTATTTAGAAGGTATTGGTATATCGGCTAAGTCTATACTTCAGTACATCAAAGTGATGACGTTTGGATAGCCATAGTGTGATTTTGTATCAGACAATGAAATCGGCACGCCTAGAATTTAATGATAGTAAGCAAAATTTTAGTTTTGGCGAGGGGAATTTTTACGCTTGCTATACGAGAATGGTAACTGTTCTGGATATATAGCGAGTAGCGAGGGCTTTAGCACCATTGATTATACACTCACTACAAGGAGCACCTATTATTGATCCCAGATTCAAGGCCAAAAGTATGAATGACTCAGTGTTACTCCTATGTAGCAAATAAATGTGTAAGAAAAGATGATCCTATCAACAAAATGCTAACGGAAAAAGGTTATACATATAATGTTACATCCCCAAAATATGTATATACCCATGTAGAAGTAGTAAAAGGAATAATGGGCGATTTTACACTAAAAGAGATAGAGGAAAATTTAACAAGCGAATATCTAATATCAAGTAAGTAATTAATACAAAAAGCTAAAAGACACTAATATATTGAAAGTGGAATTAAGAGCAAGTCAACTAATAAAACATCTTTTGTTGTACGATCTAAAAATAATAACATTCATATTTATGCCAAGGTTAAAATTCTCCTCAACATGTCTCAGATAAGGACCTTACAATTACAAAATTTTGTAATTCATTAATAAAGAGATTTGCTAACTGTGAAAAATCTATTACAACAAAAGTAACACATGATTGTAAAGAAAACTCAATATGTAAATTCTGCGAAGGAGTACAACATTATGGAAATGAAAAAAAAGAAGCAAACCCGTATAAAAATCGATATTATAAAAATACAACACACAAAGAAGCTATTCAAACACTATACCCAAAATAAAAAGATTACAACAAACAACTAGGTGCACAACATCATCCTAGTATAAATAAAATGATAAAACAACACCAAATCCAAGGATAATAAGAGCAAATAGAAATGATCAAATAATCAAACAACAGGAGAAAGTTGACCATCTACATATAGCCCTAAACCAATTCATACAAACATAGATTTGAAAGATCTAGTCCAAAAGCTAAAAATAAAATAAATATGAAAAGCGATACCAAAAAGACTCAACTAAACGTTAGAAGTCTCCGGAGCAATTTAACCTTATTAGAATCCTTCATGAATACCGAAAATATAGACATAGCCAAATTTAAGTGTAATTTGACACACAAACAATATCAACCACGTATACTTAGCCAGTTATAAATTAATAGGAATAAAGCTAATGGACAAAAACTTAAACTTGACACACATAGAGTCAATATAATTATAGTCCATCAAATGGAATAGTAAACCCACAAATAAAATAATTCAAGGAAATATTATAGAAAACCAAAAATAAGTCCAACACAATATTTGGCGGGGATATAATACACACTACAATATGTGAGAAAATTCAACTAATGATACTTTAGGCAAAAAAATAGCAGAAATAATCGCAAATAGCAATGTACAACTACTCAACATTGGAAAACAATGGAAACAAGTAATCCAAGAAATAACAAACATAAACCTAATGGAATGCATTAAACAAAATAATATTGGAATGATAATACAAAACACAAAAATAATAACAGGCAACAATAAAAATAATTCGAAACTGTGGAACATACTAATATAAAAAACAAAAATGCTACAATAGCAGCTTGTTCAGATCAATAGTGAAACTCAAAAGGGAGATAAAGACAGCAAAAGCATGCAAATTAAAGTAATTTTTCCTAATTAAACAGCAAATTTCTCCTTTGCTTTGAGCATAAGAAATCCTAATTGCCAATAACATAAATCGTAACAATTATAGGACAAAATAAACAAATTAAAAAATAAAAGAAGCAATAATTTCAATTTATTGGAGTATATCGCAAAAAAATGTCTAAAAGAAAATTTCCGAAAAACCTTAGAGGAAATACATAAGACTACCAATGAAGAAAACAAACCATTTGGTATTATTAACCGAATTTAACGATAAACCACAATAATAGGTATAATGAATAAAAAACAAAAACAATAAGCCTCCAAAACACAATTTTCAAACTATAACACTATGATCAAAAAGTAGTAAAACTTTTTAAATAAAACACAAATGCTCTATTATTCTTTCAAATGTATTTCATCCCCGTCTCCGGAGCATTTTTTTTGAATTTCGGGAATAGTCAGAAGTCAGACGGAGATAAATTAGGCGAAAAGAGCGGTTGAGGAACGCTTCCCATATGGGTTGAATTTTTGGCCAAATTATCACGTACAAGCAATGTAGTGTTAGACGGCGCATTATCGTGATGCATAAACCAAGAGTTGTCTACCCAAAATTTTGACCCAAACGATATTTGCGTGATGTCAACAAGATGTCAATCGACGATTTTTGAGCACCAAATCCTTGACTTCCTTGGCATGTGTTCATCGGTAGACGTCGAAGGACGGCAAGGAAGTTCATAGTTTTCAGTTGATTTTAAAAACCGAAAAAAATTATTCAAGGTCGAAAAGGAAATTCCAATTGGAAACGTTAAATACTTTTAAATGAAGCGCTTTTATAACACATTGGTCGGTTTTTGCAATATTTTTGTTTTTCTAGTTGTCATTTGGTTTAGTTTTGTAACGCTCAGTAAAGTTTGTGCTGCTTTCACGAAATTTACGGGAAAGATAACCGATTGTGTTAATTTGTTATACTTTACATAGCAACTTAATTAAAATACTAATTAATTAAGTAATTTTGCTTTTTAGATTTCCATCGTGTACTTTGTGAGCAGAAAGTTATGTATGGAAGCTCTGCAATCAGGAATTACAGGAACTTGTGGGTCGAATGAAGAAACATTCTCAGTTTTACGGAAAATCAAACGAACATACAACAGAATCACAAGACAGAAATATTTCAAATTCGTTCATCAACGGCAACGAAGGAAAAGTCACAAATAAAAATAGTAATATTAACCAATTCACAGTAAAAACAACAAAGAATGAAAAATAAATTTTCTATGAGCAAGTTGCTCGATATTTTTTTGCACAACAATTTAGCGTTTCATAAAACGGAACATACAGAATTTAAGAACTTGTGTTAGCTTTTGCATTCGGGATATGTTCCAGCTGATGAAAAACAATTAGCTCTTGCAAATTGCTAGATAAAGTTTTTTCAAATAAACAAACAAAATGTCATGAAAGCCTAATAAATGAAGTTGTTTATTACCTATATACATACTTAATTCATCCACCTTTCCGCCGACGACTAAAAACCGGAATGAATTGTCTACAATTTGATTCACCAGTGATTGTTAGATCAAGTTATAGAAGATTCATTCCGGCTTTTAGTTGGTGAAAAAGTGGGTGAATTATATAAGTAATTGCAAATAAACAATTTCAGTTTTTGAGTGGTGTCGGTTTTCTAGAACCCCTTCGAATTGATTAAAAGAATTAATTTATTTATGTTATGTTTGTGTTGTTAAACTAATTTAAAACAATCCAAAAGCCTTTTCCAATATTTCCAATGTTTTTGAAGCCGAAATTCCATTTTTGAATGGAATTGATGTAACTTCTTTGCTGAACTTTTTTAAAAATCGAAAAATGCACTATTTACGTATCGCATTAAATACTAAAGATATTGACAAGAAATTTTACACAGATATCTGTGGGTATTACCAATCTAAAAAAAACTACTCGTTTCGATTAGCACGCGCGATTTAAATGGAAGAGTTTTAGTACTTTTTCATCAGAGTAGTATATAGTACTACGACACAGTAATATATCTCAAAATGCAACTTCCTGGAGCAAATGATAGGGTTACTTTTAAAAATGAAAGTTTAAAAAAAATTTTTTTAGAAATTTATGCAAAATGTATTTCGTGAACATTAATTTATATCATCAGTTGCTTTTATTTACTTCAACTAAAAAATCCTTGTTTTTTAAAAAAAGTAAAATGTACAAAAATTGTATATAAATTAACAAAAAATCGTTAAGTACATACTCAGATAAGAGAAGAAAATATAAATTGCAATAAAAAAGGAAATAAGTATATAAGAAAAGCCAAAAAAAGGAGAATGTGATAGCAATAATTGCAACAAGGTAATTAAAAATGAGACTGATTGAACATTCGTTAATGTTTTACGTTTTGACAGAAACCAACTTTCGTTGCGTTTAAATTTTTTGTAGTCATCAACTTCTTTTAATATGTAATTCTAAATTCTGAATAGTAATGATGTGAGAAGTGTGGAACATGACTTTTCTAAGGAGTTGCTTATCAAATGCGCCATATGCTCTTTAAACCTAGTTTTAGTCTGCCGCCGACACTGACCCACATAAACTTTTTCACAACCTGTATGTGGACGTAGTTTTCTATCAAAATTTTCTTCTGATAAAGGTAATTTTGTTAACCTATAGATCATGGGATTGAATGAAGCCATTTTATGTTGAGAAGGGCAGAAGGAGTCTGAAGTGATGAACATATTGGTACTGGTGTCTTTACGAAAGATATCCACATCAATTCCGTTGGCGTTTTTAGTTATCCACCCATCAACCTCAACGTTAATCTACCCATCAACCTCAACGTCCACCGTAAACTTGATCGTTTAGTATATATCATTTAAGAAGCTCAGTGTATTTTGAACTTCAGTTTTTTGACGATCGCCCAAATATCTTCCACATATCTACACCAACCTTTGAGCAGTTTATTTACCGTTGCAAGATCTTTTTCTAAACGAGACATGAAGAAATCCGCTATCCATACTGGTTCCTTCAGATAGATGGTAATATTTACTGTTAAATTCGAAGTAATTTTGTTCCATACACACTTTTATCGGATCATACAGTAAATACTTCAACTATGGAGTTTGATAAGCCAGTACAATCTAACCACTCTTTGACCCAATCTAACGTCATATTCACAGGGACACTCGGGAACAGCGAAACAACATCAAATGACAGCATTATTTTGTCCTCGTTAATTTTTAAGTTCTTGATTTTTTCTACAAATTCGAGTGAATTTTTAACCGATCTTGAGTCCGGGAGTGATAGCTGTTTAATTTCATTTAGGACCCATTTTGCCAATTTATATAAGAGTGCTCCTTTATTAGATACTATTGGCCTCACTTTATCTTCTGTCTTATGAATTTTTGGAAGAAAGTATATTTTTGGTACGTTCGGTTTTGATACGATCAGTTTGGACATAATATTATAACCAAATTCAGCTTTTATTTTTAGTAAAACACGAGTGACCTTCTTGACCATGCAGTTTAACGGGCTTTTTGTTAAAGTTGTGTAAGCTCCTTCGTCTATGAGTTTCTGGCCTCGGTTTAGATAATCTGTAATCAATCACTAGGCTATTTCCTTTATCCGCTTTTGTGTACACACAATTCTTTTTATTCAACATCTTAATAATGGAATTAAAAGTAGAAGTCCTACGTTGATCCTCGCTAGCCTGGTAAAAATTCAATAGCTGTTTCAATGTCTACTATAATGTCATCAAGTTTAGCCCCTTTGTTTAGAAGATTTGTTTCACTCTCTGTAAACGCTTGGCTGGATAGATTTTTAACAAAATTATCTACAAAAACAGGTTTTTGTGTCCTTTTTTGTATGTAATGTAATAATTTTAACTTTTTCAACTTTTGGTTTAATTTTATCTTTTTACGTTTTGTAACAGCAATGATTATCTCATTTAACCAGGAAAACCAATTTTCACATTCGAAGTCCATAGTTTTTATGATGTTTAGGTGTAAATCATACAATTTCAGTTCCATCTCACTTAATCTATCATATAAAAAATTAATCTTGTTATTAAGTCACTTTCTTTTTCCAACATTTAACGCATTTTTTGCTCGTTCATTGATTATGAGGGTTACTTTTAATAATTCGTTGGCAGCTCTCTAGCTTATTATAAATTTAACTTATTATAATACCAAAATGAGCTTAGCTATCTTCCTAATTTATTCATGTTTAAGTTTAATAACACCAAAAGTGAAAAACCTCGCAAAATATCGTGGGATTTTAAGTGATGCAGGCTTTCCTAGTAAAAAAACATTACAAATCACAAAATCTCGAAATTGAGTAAATAGTAAGGGATTATAAGACCCCTCATTTTTATAGGCACCTTTATTTAGATGAGAAAATAAAAAAAGCTATTTTTTTTTTGCTTTTAACATGTTGTTTCATTCGTCTTGGGTACAACAGTGAGTTCGGACAAAGGCAGATGTTTAAACTAAATAAAAATATTTAGGGAGCTCGCAATTATTTTATATCGTATGTAATTCATTATAAATAGAATTACAAGTAGGTACTTTTTACGTAAAAAATACATTGTTTTCAAGCAGCATTTACAGAGGAAATCTGTATACTCAATGGTAATTTAACAATATTGCTTATTTTGCCAAATATTTACAAATTTATTCAACAAATAAACGGACATTTAGAATTTTTCTCATTTGTCCTAAATAAAAATAAAAACTCCTTGGAGTCAGATTTAAGAATTTTTTTTTGTATGAAATACAAATTTAAAGCAACAACTTTAAACGCGGCACACCCTGGCATTTATTATATTTCAGTATCGGGACATTTTCGATTGAATTATAATTAAATTGGTTAGCATGTTAAGCAAAAAAAAAAAAAGCACAATCCAAGATAAATACTGGTTTGTTCGGTTAAACCAAAATTGCGTAAATTTGGAATTCGATAATTTGACCGATTTTTTAATTTATTTATAGGGTTTACAATTTTTCGTAACCTTTGTATCTGCCTAGTAAAATATTCGGCTTTAATTTACAAAAACAACAAAAACTACTTTAAATTACTCACAAATTAAATTCGGAAAGGAAACATTCTCCTAAATTATTATAAAAGGTACAAGGAGCTTTCAAGCCTTGAATTATTTATAAACTTAAATATTAGGCCGGTACAAATAAATATTTGGAATTTCTAAGTAATAAACAAAAGAGCGCAATATTGTCTCAGGAAAAATGGAAATATAAATTCGCAACACAAATTTCAATATGTGTCAACAACAACACAGACAAGTTATAGGTATACATATGTACCGTAACTTCATTTCACTTTGAGAAAATTTAGGTCATTGAAAAATAACTTCCCGATATATGCGAACAAACCAAGACAAATATAAACAAAAACATAAGAATATTTTAAACATTGCAAAATTTGTTTTGCATTTTGTGCAACTCAACTACTTATAATACAAATTTTATTGGTGTTGTTGTTATTTTTCGCAATTTCATAACATTCTACACTAACAATATGCGAATATCAAAAAAAAAAAAAAATATAAATTATGAAAGTCACACAATATTAAAGCTAATCAAATACTATATACTAATAACTACAGTAGCAATAGTGGATATGCAATGTGTTCGCGTAAATCATAAAAATCGAGTACATATTAATGAAGCGCGCAAGGCGGAGTATAATTTGGTTTCGAGCCACTGACTGTAGTCTCTCGCGGTTATCTTTTTATAGTTTCTTTGCTATATTCACAATACGACGACGGTTATTCTAACGTCAATAAACTTTGTGATGAAAAAAAGTATAAAATAGAAAAAAAATAAAATAAAATCTACAACTAAAATTATGAATTTCAGTAAAATATTGTTACACGTTTATGAATTTTCGAGTTTTTATACTTTTTGTGTGCTTGGATCGTATTCGTCGTACATTCACAAGAAATGAAAAATAGAGGTGAATTTATTGTAATATCCCACTCGGATATTAAAAAGAAAACGAACTGAAGAAGAAACTAAAACGTGACGCAAGAAATTATGAGGAAATTAATTATTAAATTTAACGGTATAGGGTTACAACTCAAGAACTGAAACTTGAAATTCATTTTCTTGAATATTGCGTTTCTACTAGTTTTCACATATCCTCTCTGTGTGTGCTCGAATGTAATATAAAGTACAACATAGAATGAAAACTGTCGTTATACACATAAGCTCGAAGTTTGTGTGTTATGCGAATTGAGACGAAAATGAATGTTTGGCATTCAGCATCGTCGTTTCCAGTGAAAATTATATTCGCTACAGTAGATTTAACAACAAAATGGAATTACAAAAGAAAAAAAAACGAAACCGAAAAACCTTGAAGAAATTTCATGTGGATTAAAATTCATGTAACGCAAAGTATATAACACACAAAATCAGTATACATTTTTTTTGTTCAGTTGTGATTTATGTAGTCAGACAAATGACGTAATTTTTTCGAAAATAGTTTGTTTAGTTTCACCCTTATTCACTGATGTCATATTCATGTGCCAAAAAGCGAAAATAACGAAAGAAAATTGTGGAAAACTGTGTTCCAAAAATATATATACACATCCATCCGCATACATTAATTCCATCCTGTGTGTGTGGTGTTCCATTTTGCAGTGAAACATAAATAATTAAATTTTCCTCCAAGGAAATTACTTTCAATTCCCAATGCATTATCCTTCTGATGATGTTTGTTTCTATATAACGGTTTTTTTCTTATATTAAAGTTTCTGCTAAAATTCGGGGAGGGTCATAAAGTAGTAATACATAAAAAGATCGATTTATATTCCGAATCATCGATTGCCATAGGATGAGATTCATGAGAAGTTTTCCGACATCGTGATGGCATATACAAATATCGGAAAGCATTATTTAATTTTCCATTATACCGTTACCTACACACACAGTATGTCCAAAAAATAAAATATATACGTATTTATATAGAGTTTTTGTATGGTATCCATCCTTCAAGGATATTTCACTAAATTCCCAGATGCATTGTTTTTCTAATGTTTTGTGTTCTCTTATTTTCCAAAATTGCCTTTCCCCATCGAGTTCCTTACATAAAATCAATAAATTTTCCTTCAGGCTTTCTCTTGTACTTTTTTAAATGTGTTTGAGATTTGTGTATCCTCGTTACGTGTTCTGTTCACAAAATCAATATCGAAAATTCGATAAGATTTCGAGAAAAACTCTCGAGTCATGAGTTTTCCGTTTTATTTTTCTGTACACAAAACAATTAAAATTTGGATTGTTGGAACGATTCCAGTATGTGTGTGCTCTTTTTGAAAATGTTGTTGCAGTACTATATATAAATACTACACTTGAACACGAGCCACAAAATCAATAAAATGATATCGGAGATTTAACACAGGCAGCAGAGCAGCAACAACAACGACCAAAAAAGGAAACAAACCCAGATATTTTTTGAAAAGATAAAAAAAGGCAGAGCGGAAATAATTTATAAGGGTGTGGTTCTTTAAATTCTAACTAGAGAACTCCGACTGGGTATATAGGCGAAAAATGAAAAAAAAAAACTGACGTTGTTGTTGTATTTCAAGTTTCCGTTTTTGTGTGCTGAATACAAAATTTTGTGTGTTGGTTACTAAAGCGTGTTCACTGAAATTTTAAACCGAACTGTGTATTATGTTTGTATGATGCATTAGCTATATAACAAAATAAGTGTTGTATACAGAGAAATCTGCGATTCCGCTTAATAGGATATAAAAAAAAAATTCAATTTGCAATTCCATTCCATGTTCGTGATAAAAAGAAGTTATCTTTGAAATAACTTTCATCATTTGAAATGTTGTGAATCAGCGTGATATGATGAATAATTGAAAATAACATTTATTTTATTTGTTGTTAAGTTTTTAGCTCCGACCGATTCGCTACAGTATACCCAACTCAAACACAAATTCAATTATAGATTATGGATGACCCGGCGAGGAGGTATATTTGGTATTCATTGGTTTTTTTAATAAAGGGGCTTCAATGAAAAATATTTTGTTGGTAAATGATTTTGATTGAATAAGAGGAAATTTCAAGTAGGTACATAATAATTTAACATTTAACATCCAAATAAGTTTCAAGTCGGGCTGAGAAAACTTATATAAAAATATTGCTAAATTACATAAACATTTTTTTTAAGAGAAATCGAACAATTTGAGGCTTCTAAAATAGCTAAGCCTAATCTGGTGGCCCTGAAAATAGAAGGTATTTATTATCCAAAATTATAAATTATGAAATTTATGATAAACAGAGTTTGTAAGTCATTCAAGTAAAGACAGGAACAAGTTGTAATGTACTACTGTGAAACGATAAGTAGAAAAGGTTCGAAACGTACATGGAACATCAATTACTTGGCTAAAATGGCGCCTATACGTTTCAAGTTTTTACCAACGATAACCTACGAAGACATTATCAATCCAAATACCAAATTGATGGATTAATATTTTTAACGTCGGCAGACTATAACTGAAAAACTCCTACACACGCAAATTTCCTAAACCAGTTTTAAGGTGCACGACACCAAATTTATTGGTGTTAAATTTGACTTCCACCATATTTATAATTTATGGCGAATTAAACAGACATGTAGCCGCATCGAATACTTGCGTACTGATATTAAAATGCAGAAATGCAAATTTATTTAAACTTCATTTTTAAAAAAGTTCTAATATCAAATTATTTTTATATTTGATTTATTAGATTTAGATTGTTGATATTGAAATTATAAAAAAAAAATTGTTTAGCTCCATTTCACACGAAACACATAATGGCGTGACAAACAAACTACATATAACCGTAAGTATAGTAGTAGTCGAACGAACAAAAATGGTAAATAAATTTTATTTCATCGTCACCAATTTTGCTTTTTAAGTCGAAGAGCTTTTTAAAAACGACACAAAAAAATCAATTTTTCAATTTCCAACAAAAACGTAGTTTTACATACCTAGCTAATACATACCGTATATAAATTTGCTCTTTCGAACATAAAATACCTTACCGGATAAATTTTTTTATAGTGGTATGCAAAACCACAACGACCGCACAGTTTTTTCCCGTTTTTATTTTTGTATGCTATACATATTTTGAATAAAAATCTATAAACAAATTTCATATTTAATAGTTTATAAGGCGCGCTGAACTCCATAATGTGTATTACGCAACTTAAAAATGATCGATGATCTCGAGTTTAATAATTAACTACACCGATTTTCCGTTTTAAGTTTACATAATAAAAAAAAAAAAATCATTTCGCGACTTGTTCCACTTCGGTGCTCTAATATTAAGAAAACTATGTATGGTGCAAAATATTTTTAGTTTTACGCTTGGAAATGTTTAAATTAATTACGTACTGTGGAAATGATAAAAAACCACGGATTTTTTTTTCTGTTTCAAGACATTGGAGTCATAGTCATATCATAATGTGTAATTTGGTAATCCCCTGCGAACAAAAATATCGAGTTGCATCACAAGATAAATAAATCAAGAACTACTACTCGTATTTCGTATTTAGACAGAGAATGATTAATACATATATGGGAAACTTTTTAAACCTACATATTTATTTATCCGATTAAATCACACGTCAAATTTAAACCAAACTTTTTCACCATTCTAATGAAATATGGAACGCAAGTTGCACTTTTTTAGTTTTAAAATTCATCCAAATTTTCAGGTTTAAAAATTGTTTATCAAATTTTTACAGTTCGAGTACAGTTGAGTGTCAGGAATACCTTCTGGTGGCACAAAAATGTTTGGGAACTGGCGCTGGACGAATCAAAATTGTTCCGATATTCATTTCAGCAGAGCAGTGGTCTACTGGTAAACTTGAACCCATTAAACATCCGCATTGGAATCTATAAAAAGGTTTTCAACTTGTTGAGTTGGCATCTTGCGTACATCAACCAACTAGGTATCCATATTTAGTATTTTGCTAACTCTGTTCAGAACAAAATTACTGTTTTATATTATTACTTAATACGCTTAGAAATTGCTCCCGCCATTTTTGATCAAGTTGACTTATTTATAGATATAATTCTCTGCGTGCGTCAAAAATAAGATGAAAAATTAAAATTTTAATCGAAATGAACATGAAACTAAATTATTTACCTAGTTGGGTCAAGTGAGCTAGATAAAGTTGTGGCAGAAACAGTTCCACGAGTTAAGACTGTCTTAAAATAAGCTATGATGATAAAATGAAAATAACTAACCAATCCAATTAAATTTTTATTAAATTATAAAAAATTATTTAATTATTTTGCTTATTACTTTAATTTTTCTTGCTAAATTATTTGTTTAGGTTTTTTGTAACCAAAATGTCATATGGACGACACAAAATTTTTATCTACCCCAATTTTAATTTATATTAGCTGGTTAAAATTTTATTTAACACAAGCTCGTACTGAGATTTCTTATAAAGTAAAATAAATAAAATTTAGCAAATATTAAAAAGGCTCTGGTCGTATAAATAACACTTACTTTATGTGACAAATAATCACTTAAAAATATAGATAACTTGTTAATTGGCGTGAAAATTGAATTTTCATTTTTTTGGTCAGAAAAAATATTTGGAACATAAAAAAATTAATTCCCTAAAATGTTGGCTAAAATAAGTACAATTTTGGGAATTATTGCGAAAACAACAAATTCTAATTTTTCTTTTCATTATCTGGTGGAATTAGCGTTTAAGTTTTGAAATTCAATTAATTTAGCGATAATTTCTGTGGTAAGTAAAACACACCCTAAAAATCCACAAAAACCTAAATATCTATAAGTAATTCAAAAATATTAGATAAAAAGAAGTTTCATAGGATAGAGCATTCAAAATATTCTTATTGTTTCATGCACAGGTTTTTGAAATATACAAACAGCTCTGAACGTAAAGTAAATGAAGCTAAAATTATACATTTTTCAATTTTTTCGCTGTCAAAGAACTATCAAAAAGTGTCGAAAACATTGGTTTTGAAAAATTGTCGGAAAAATTGTGGACTGCATAAGTTCTTTATCTGACCAAAGTTCAAATCTTCTTACTTTGACGATACGAAGATTTATAAGAGTGCCTTAATGTTGTAATGATTATTTTTAATGAGTTTACTCACATAAATAATTTTAATTGCTTTTACTCGTAAGTTCATAAAAGTTCTACTAATTTTCTACTCAAAATTTTTTAATTTGAATTCAGTATTAATTATTAAATTCAAATTTGAATCAAAGTCATTTTCTTCTTAATTCAGACCAACCCTTTTCAATCGCAGTTTCTAACTTTTGTACTGCCCTATAGAATCTGGCCATAAATTCGCTATATTCCAAATTTGAATTCGCCTGTAATTTCTTTTCTATGTTTTGCCCTCAATATTTAGAGTAAGACACATTAATAGATCTTTGTCTAAATTTCAAGAAAATAATACTTTCTCGAATGCTGAAATCTTTTAGAAAACATAACCTTTCAGATGATGCCATAAGTTGTTGCTGCAACATAGTAAATTTCAGGCTTGAAGCTTGAGATCGCGGTAATAGTGAAAATAACAAAATAATTAATTTCTAAATTAAAATTAAAATTCCCTTTAAGAAAACGTGAAAAACTGTACGGAACTTCTTTTGTACTGATAATTACCGGTGAGAATATACTATAACACAACTTTATAGCTCGATCAGTACCGCTTCGGAAAACTTAATCCAAATTTGACTCAAACACATCTCGAAATTCTAAATTTGATCATTTGCCGCTGTCAAGTATGGATTACTTCTTGAAGGAAAAGTGTTACATCGTGAAGTTTAATCTTAATCTCTATATCTCTCTGTTGGTCTTCCAGATGAGATCTGGAAATAGACAACTGAATACTAAGTAAAACAGAAAATTATATTTTATGTTGTGAACCACATCGTGCACTATATAAGGAGACCGATTTTAAATTTGGAACATGGAACGTACTCAGCCATGGAGGGGAGTAACTCTCTGTCAAAGCAAGAACATGGATAAACATGAATTTGGCGTTTAGCAACCGATGTCGTCAATTTGTGACTGACTTCAATGCCTGCCAGTAATCCGATTTGTATATTCAGGTTTCATGGACGTCACTTTAACTTCATATTTGGGAATGTTGGTGCCCCTCCTCCCCCTGGAGAAGGCTGATCAAATAAAAGATACTTTGTACGACCAACTCGAAAACTTCCTGAGCAAAATTCCGCAACATGACATTAAAATTGTTTTGAGCTAAACTCCTTGCAGCATACATCAAACAACAATTTGGCACGCAGCATCGAGCTAGCTGTTCTCTACAACTTGGTGGTTGCCAGCACATATTTCCCACATAAGCTATATAAATATCGAGATGACACCACCGTGCTGCTCCTTCTGCGAGGAAAGAAAGGTGGGGAAAATGGTAACTGAACTATAAAACATACCAAAAATCTACTCGAATGAGATAGACCTGGCAAAATTGCTAGCATGAAAAACTAGTGACGAGCTAGACCTCGTTATAACGCAAGGTGTTAATTTGTTATTACTTTATAATTATTCTCTATTCGGACACGTAATTATCGAATGTTTGTAGTCTCATCTAATTTTAGTGCATGATGATAATTGTCATTTACAGTATAAGCGAATCTACATACAATAGTTATAACTAGCGCCCGAACATTATTGATATTTATTATTTATAATCTACATTTAGCGTAGAAAGCGAATAATGGTGGTGGAAACCAATTAAAAGAAGACAATGTTATACATTGCATTCATAAGAGTCTCAAAATTTGTAATCATCAAAAATTTTAACAAAACCAATGTAAAATTGATCGCTTAGAAAATGTTGGGAACTAGCTAGAAATCTGAGGTATTGAAGCAATATGAAACATTAAATCACTGATTGACGAGTGAATGAAATAGATTGATCTGAGATTGAAATAGATCGAATTGGTTAATTCAAATTACGAAGGTTATTTTGGTATAATCAAACAACATATTATTGAACAAGGAATGATGTTTTGTCCGGTCCTACGAGTTAGCAGGAGTAGGATTATAAAATCCGATCGGAAATGCCGGTCGTTTATAAAATGTCACCGCTAGCAAAACCGACCGGAAAATAAACCACATCATGAAATCCGGTCGATAAAAATATTGAGCAAATTTGTCTTCAATGTATATTTTTTAAATTGCTATAGATGTTGGTGTATAAGGTGGGGGGGGTTGTCAAAATAATAAATAAAAATAACAAACTTGTGTTTCTTCTTTTACGACTGACTTGGGTTACATTTTTTTTATATTTTTATTAAAATGGTCCTTAACACTGACTAATCATTATTATTCTTCAGAAGTCCCGCGTAATTGACTACACAAATTTAGTTTAAGTGGTATCTAATTTTTGGTTGCATTTAACTCATTCAAAAATCGGCCATTAGATTTCTCCAAATGACGTTCGTCAATATTTTAGAAGTATTAAATTATTCTAATTATTCTAACAATAAACATTTTCGAATTAATTTCAAAATTTAATTTTTTTCGTCCGAAAAAATTACTTAGAAAACCGAAAAAATTTAATTTTTTGAATCTTTTAAATTGAAAATAGTAGGTACATTCGGTCAAGAACCGCAGAATTTTAACGAAAACAAAGTAATAATTTAGGAATTAGGTATATCGAAAAAATGAAATCCGATTTTTCTTTTCGTTTTTCAGGGGGTAAAGCACTTAAGCACAGAAGAAAGATTAACCAGAACCGTCATAACGCTGTTTTTGTATGGAAAAATTTGGACTCATTTTTTTGACCTTGATTCGCCGAAGGTAAGAGAAAGTTGGGTTATGTATTCTTTGGTTCACTGGTTTTTAATTTAAATAATAAAAATTGAGAATCCTTAACAGTATAGTTAGTGAAATTATATGACAAGTTTTGTTTTGACAGCATAATTTGTATTAAATATTCAAAAAAATCATAATATTCGAAAATAATTATACTTCAATGTCCAAAAAATAAGGTAAGATGAAAAAAAAATTTGATCCACGCAATGTCTGTTCTGGTTAATCTTTCTTCTGTGACTTAAGCATACAATTTTCTGGAAAAAGAAGAGAAATATTTATTTCCCAGAATATTTTAAAATTAAATCTTCCTTTTCCATATTTTCCATGTTTTCGTTTTTGGGTATTATATGTACGTCTTTCAATTTGGTATTGTGGCTGTAGAAGTGTCTTACCTATGTTTATTCTACTTTTAATATAAGAGCGTATTGATAAAACGATCATTTGGCACGCAAGGCTAGTTGAAGCTAGTGGGTGCCTAATAATATTTACAAAAACAAATCAATCGAAGACACATCGTTATGTTAGCTTCGGGATTAACGGTCGTACAAACAAATCGAGATAATGCATAAGTAACAAGAATAATCTTCTTGGTGGTTTTTGATAGTCATTTATTAGTGGACTCCATCCCTATTATATTATACCTAAATAATACATTCTCGACCCATAACCAACCAATAAGTCTTTAAGGAAAAATCAATATCTCAACACTAAAGCAAAGCAAAATTTCTTTTGTACACACAACATATTATCTACTGAGCCGTCTTTTGTATATTATTTTTCATTACAGAAAATTAAAAAAGAATCATCGGATACCTGATACTTTTCCTCAACTATTCAAAATACTACATGTTTCGCCTGCTTCGAATATTACCTTACATACAAATATGACGACCGGAATCAAAATTCATATACACGCACACATGTTAAATTATTTAAAAATAAAATCTACATAAAAAAATTTCCAATTTCCATTTTTTTTTTTTTTTTTTCTAAATTAAGGCACGCTAAACTTTTAAGTTCACAATTTTTAATTTTTAATTTTATTAATTAAATCACAATCATATAACGTAAAGGCAATAAAATAAATTCCGTGTGATCATTTTTTTTTTTTTTTTTCATAGATTTTCCACTTGATTTTCAAATTTTGCAAACGTAAACGATAAATTTAATTTAGAATTTTATAATTTGTTTGTTTTAATTTATTTTATTTTATTTAGATATAAAAAATAAATTTTTTCTTCTTTTTTGTTTGTTTGTTTCTTTCTTTTAGTTTTTCTTCTTTTTTAATAATTTGTTTGTGATTCTTATTTATTTATTAATTAATAGATGTTATATAGTAATTTAAAAAACGGAATAAAATTATAAAATTTATGTAGTAAACATTTTTAGAGATGATTCTTATTACTGCTTACTTTTAATATAGGTAGGTAGGTAGTTATTTATTAAGAATGTTTTGATGTAAATGGGAATGGCCAGTGTATGGGTAGAGAGAGGGTGGTGTAAAAATGTAACAAGGAGGAACGTGAGTTTTGTAAATATGCATTTAACTTCGATAATGTGTTAGAGCATGATTTTGCATATGATGTTTGCTACGGAAATTTTTATCGCATACATAACATTTGTATGGTTTTTCACCGGTATGTATGCGCAAGTGTTTGAACAAATTACTTGAATAATTAAATTTTTTACCACAAATCGAGCACTCATGAAACTGATGTGTATGAATTTGTTTGTGTTTACTTAAATTACTTGAATCTTGGAATAATTTATTACATATATCACATTTATATGGTTTTTCACCGGTATGCGTGCGAAAATGTTTTTGCAAACAATTGAACTCACGAAATGATTTATCACATTCAGAACATTGATATGGTTTCTCACCTGTGTGGATCATTACGTGCCGCTTTAAATTGTGACTACTGCCGAAAATCTTTTTACAATAGTCACACATGTATGACCTCCGTATTCGGGGCGGAGGTGGTGTTGTCGTTGTTGGAATTTTATTTAGGTATGTGCTGCTCATTGGATTAATTAAAAATTTGCGTTCCATTTTCCCTGAATCCTCATCGTCAAGGTCATCCGAATTCGATGACTTTATTGACCTGTTAATGTCTTCCGGTTGCAGTTTCTGTTTTTTATTTTCACAAAAATAACATTTATTAGGATCATTTTGTATAGATAGATTACGAAAACATACACTACAACCAAATTCCTTCGCCTGATGTATCCGCTTATGCTTCCTCACATCACTGTACTCCCTGAACCTCTTATGGCAAATTTCACACTCATGTGGTTTTTCACCTGTATGGATCATCATATGCCGCTTCAAATTGTACCGGCTCACCACTTCTCGGCCACAAATCGCACATTTGTATGGTTTCTTGGCGTCGTTCATATCGGAATTTAATTCAGTTATCATTTCAAGTGAATCATTTTCTGCCAATATCACTTCTGGTTCGATATTACTGTACTCGTCAATATTATTGAATGTGGTTGTATCATCGGAACTTTCTAAAAACTTATGAAAATTTCGTGCAATCTCATCTGGATCTAATTCCAATGTTTCTGCTCCATTATCCGCATCCAATTCATCAATAAAATCATCTTCTTCGTCATCATCAATTACGACTAACGGTGGTGGATTTTCACTTATGATAACATCATCATCGTCATCATTATCACGTCCACTGCTGTTACTACTGGTATTATTACTGCTAGTACTGCCGTTGTGAATTTCATCACTGCCACCATCACCATCGCTCCTTCCTCCAAAACCGTTAGTAACACCATTTTCCGGTTCAATCATAATTCCAAGACTCTGATGATAGCTATCAAAACCTTTCATCGATGTTGTAACATTTTCACCATTTAACGAATGTACCGATGAAATTTGCGGATTTTTCACTAATTTTTCCAATGGTATAAATTCGTCACAATCCTCATTCGGCATTTTACAAACACTAAACTATTATTTTTGAATAATTCGCCCGTTCTGTACTTTATTTTCGTATATCGTAAAATTCACTTTAAATTAAAACTACATAAGCGAATTTACTAAAATCACTTTTCACTTTTTATTTTTTTATACGGCAACCTTTTCCTCCATCTATCCAAAACCTACTCTCCATTCACCCAACGCAAGAATTTTTCATCACTCACGAATAAAAAAAAAAAAAAAAACTTTTCCGAAAAAACATAAATAAAAAAAATTATGTATTTTCTAATCCTAATGACCTCCTTTGAAATGTCCTGTAGTTTAGTCGGTCTTTTTTTTAACTAGGTTTTTTTTTTTTTTTTTTGAAAAGATGCGCAAACTTTTATGTTTTAGATTTTTTTGTCCCTACACACTCTACACATTTCACTTCTTTGGAAAAATCGACATTTTTATTTCGTTTTTTTTTTGGATTTCAATTTTTCTAAAATTTTCACTACATTTTCGCAAAAAAATTAAATTTCAAGGTAAACTTTTAATTAAAATATTTTTCTAATTTTTTTTTGGGTAATATGTTTAATTTTTTTGTACTTGTAAAACTAAATAGAAATAAATAAATAAAGAAATTAACTTAACTTTAAACGAAAGAACGAAAAATGTCAACTATTTTGCTGTTTTTATGATTTGACAGCTCGCGATACTGATGGTTTTTTTTATTTCTTTTTTTATGGCAACAAACAAAAGTGTAATAGAGTTGGAAATTGTACTAAATGTTTAATGCATGAAGGACGTTTATTGACTGAAATTAGTAATAAAACATTTTTTTGTTGCGTCAGAAGCAAAATTATTAGAAGATACATGAAAAATGTATGCCGGCTGGAAAGAATGAATGACCTGTTGCATGTTGTAAATCTAGTGTATTCCAAAATGGCGAAAATTTTTAATTATTTTAAATTCAACTTTATTCTAAAATTTAAAAATTAAATGTTAGTAAAATGATGCACTTTTTAGGAATGATCTTAGTTGAGTTTAGTAGGGGATGGATACTTTAGGTGTTATTCCCCCCTCTTCATCATAGTTCTCGAAATAATCAATTTTAGTTCTAGAAATAAATTGTAGAAAGTTAAATGTGTATCAATTATTTAGAAACTTTTAATCATACTTACATTTTAAAAAATATTCACAATAGTACCCACAAATCAGGCTGATAATCCATCTTTTCCTAATATCCTAGTTCACCATCATTCAAACGTAATTTATGAGACAACAAGTGAATGAATTTGTCGGCACTTTCGTTAAATTTTTTTTATTAGGGTCTACATTTTATTATATTTCTTGTGAACATCAATATGTTTCTTAAGTGCTTGCGATTGGGTAAATTTCTTCTTACAATAATCACATTCATATGGTTTCTCACCTGTATGAATACGATAGTGTTTCGTGAGATGATCCCTTACAACAAACGCCTTAGCACAAATGTCACAAATGAAAGGTTTTTCTCCTGTGTGCGTCCGAATGTGGAGGGTTAGTGAGTTTTGCTGCGTAAATGTTTTACCACAAGTTTCACAATGAAACGGTTTCTCCTTGGTGTGTACTCGAACGTGTCGCGTTAAATGATCGAACAGATGAAACTCTTTGCCGCAAAATTCACATTTATGTGATTTTCGATCCGAATGAATTTTCATATGGACATTAAGTGAACTAACTTGAGTAAATGTTTTATTACACATTTTACATGTGTACGGGCGATTGTGGCTGAAAACGTGCCGTTTAGCTGCAGCAGCTGTGAGAAATTTCTTTCCACACAGTTTACATAATTTCTTCTCTATAATTTGTTCGTATACGTAAACAGGCTGGGCTGTCACATTTCCAGGAGGCAGATCAGAAACTGCATAATAATTACTGTGGCATATACCATGTACCGTAAATTTATGATCCTCTAATGCCATTCGATTGGAAAACATTTCCGAACACTGGACACATCGTTCTAACACATGATGTGAATATTTGGCGCAATGTTTTGTTAGACTTTCCTCAGTTGTGCAATGTTTACCACAAGTTGGACAGAATAATTGTATATGCCGGGCATGTAAACTCTTGTGTGCATCTAATTTCGTTTGTTGCTTAAACGTACAGTTGCACTGATCACAGCCAAAAATTCTGCTCATCTGATGTGCTCGGATTATATGACTTTCCAGGCGCGATTTAATACGATAAGCATTAAAGCAGTAAACACAACGAAATGGTTTATCTACAAAATGCGTCATTAAATGATCTCGTAGAATTGAATTTTCTTCGAAGAGTTCCTGACAAATTGGACAAACCAAATTCATGGTTTTCACATGGATTTTAATATGCTTTCGCAATCGTTCGCGTACACTATATTTTCTTTCACAAAATAAACAACTGTAAGATGCGTTTAATGCGGGTAATGAGGCAAGAGTCACTGGGGTACCTCCATTAGCTTCTGCAGAAACTGTGATAATTCCTTCCTCCTCCGACGATGAAGATGATGAGGTTTCTGATGAACTGTCACTAGTAGATGTTTCTTCTGAATCTGAATCATCCTTATTGGCGGTCACAACGACAGCATTGGTTTCTTGTTTGACCCAAGGAATTACGCCATCGTCCCGTTTCACATTTTCAGCAAAACGAACTCTGGGCTTATTATCTGTGGATCCGCATGGTGTTGTAGACATTATGTTTATAATTTATTTATCATATTGTATGATAATTCTATAGACATTTGTTAAATTGAAACTTATTTTGAATTCACACAAACCAATTTAATTTTAAAGAATATAATTTAAATATAAAAAATGTCTAATTTAACATAATTTTTCTTTTCTATATTTCTGTTTTGACGCTTTGGTATTTTTTTGACATAAAAAATGGACTAGAGGAGCTATAAAAAAAAATAGAAGAAGGCATCATATAACCCTCCAAAGCCATTACCCCCTAGACAGTTTCGACGCTATCGCGTAATAACGTAATAGCTCAAAGTGTTAAATTAAATGAAAATATGTAAATGCAAATTGACAAGGTCGACGAAGTCTCCAGCGTTAGACCAATTACCAAAAATTACTTTCAATCCTAGTGTTCGGTGATGACAGGCGATAAAAAATATCCGGATATTTTTTGAGCAAAAAAACGAACGCATAAAAAGGATCGGTATATTTTACTCTACTTTTATTTGGATTTTTTTTGAATTTTTGTGACAACCGCAAATTATTTCTTTTATCGGCGTAAAATATTCCAAAATTTTTGCAAATTGAAAAATTTAAATTAAAATAATATGAAAAGCTCTCCGATTTAAACAATGACATTAATAAAAAATAATCATAAGAAAATGTGATGTTGACGTTTAAAATACCAAGTCAAGAACAAAAGTTGTTCACCCATGTCATAAAAAAAATCCGGATATTTTATTAAAATGAAGTTAGCGGGGGTAACATCTGTCAAAAATATCCGGATGCGGATACTTTCTGCCAAAAAGCCATCAGTGAACATACGGAATATTCCATGCAAGAACAGAAGATTGACTGGGACTTTGTGATGTGAAAAACATAAAATGAAATGCATTATTATAAAGCTAAATTTATACAAAATAAGTGACGTCAATCACTTTAAACAACGTAGGATGGGAAATTTAAATCGGTCAAAAAAGGGGTTTACAAAGTAGATTTGTGGACATCAAATAGTTTTAGGATGTAAGATAGGGTTAGGACGTGTCCGAAGTCTATAATAATATTTTTTTTTTGTAATAATTTTGAAGTGAGTGAAATAATTTTCTCTTCCATATCGTTGAAAATTTTGTTTAATTTTTATAAACATTTATTTGTACTATTCTTTTTAGAAATAAATTAACCTAAATGTAACATTGACGTTTAAAATACCAAGTCAAGAACAAAAGCGGTTCACTCATGTCATAAAAAAAATCCGGATATTTTATTAAAGTGAAGTTAGCGGGAGTAACATTTGTCAAAAATATCCGGATATTTTCTGTCAAAAGGCCGTCAGTGAACATACGGAATGTTGAAAACGTACGTCGAGATACTGAATAAATGTTTACGTTCCTTGCTTAATTTCATCCCTGTTCCGTCGAGATTGTCTTCACCTTTAATTTTAAACACGTTCGACATAAATTTTTAATCGCAAAAAAGAATTTCTCTACATTTACGCTCAACAATTGCCAAGGGAAGTAAGAAAAGGAAGTCATAAGTCGCTTTCACACGCATCATAATCCACTATCGAAGTGGATTTGATAATTCGCTATCATATGTCTTTTCACATGTATCGAATATTTCTAATTTGACTGAAGCGCAACTAGTTTAATTTCGAATGTTACAAATTAGTTGTTAAAAATGTATTTGTAAGCCATCTTACTTTGGTAAAAGTTATTCCTATTCGGATAGGAATGAAATTTTGCACAAAGTAAGAGCCAACAAAAATTTTTTTTTTACTTTCTTTTATGAATACGTTAGTCAATTAACGTCTATTTAAATTTGCCGCCGACGTGCCGAGCTAGTTGTTTTTCAACTTTTATAGCTACCGAGTTTGGAGTAATGATATGAAATCGATTACAGAGATTTCGTATTTGAAAACGTAAAATGTCATAGCTCGACTTATATCATTATGACTTTTGGCAGTGGCCACAGATATATTGACATTTAAATAAAAACATAACCTCAAAATTAACTATTATCATATGAATTATGTACTGCAATTTACTTTCTCTTTTTCGAGCATCTACCCCTATAAGTACTTGGTGTGGTCGACTGGAAAGCCTCTAATTATTCCGACAGTAATATCTGGTACTGACTGCAATGACTAAGCAAATGCAGAATTTTTGAATACATCCATATTTGTTTTCGCTAGCGATACTACTGGGGTGAGATATTGTAACATAACTTTCGATCCGAATTCGATAGACTTGCCTAGTGTTTCCTCGGGCAAACGTGATAAAAAATATCATGATACTGCACGTTAATTACGTATGACCCTAACTTTATTTCGTTAATTTTTATGTCAAACACGAAGGAACGATCAATATGTCTCTAATTTGAAGAATTAAATTGTACTATATTTCGCTTTTTGATTACACTTTTTCTACCGCGATCCATTTTTGTTGTCTACTTTTTCTTTCCTTCACATCGATAAAGCATCATCACTAAACAAAACTTATAAATCATGTATCTGTTGATTTAAATGAATTTTGACAAATCGAGATTATTTGCAAGATTTACCAATTCCAACAAAAAAGAAATGTCAATCACAATTGTGATAATTTAATTGTCAATCACAATTGTGATAAGACGTCAAAAAATAGGTCGTTTTTAATCACTCCAGAATTTTTACGAGTTCGTTATTTATTAATACAAAAGTTGTTATTAAAATAATTTTTGTGACAAAATCTGTGTAATTTTGTGCATAATCAAACTAAAGATTTACTGACGGTTAACATAACCTTAAAAAGAAATCAAATATTAATACATAAGTTGTTAGTAAAATAATTTGTGTGACAAAACCTGTGTAATTTTGTGCATAATCAAACTAAAGATTTACTGACGGTTAACATAACCTCAAAAAGAAATCACATATTAATTCATAAGATGTTATTAAAATAATTTTTGTGACAAAATCTGTGTAATTTTTCAAACTAAAGATTTTCTGACGGTTAACATAACCTCAAAAAGAAATCATATACAACAACAAAACAATTTTTTTTTTTGACAGCCCAATCGAACTCGATACAAGTTCAATTAGAATGTTGTTTTTTTCGATCAAGCTGAGATAGCAGCAAAACAAGCATAATTGAAAAACGAAATACATAGAGTACAATTTTATCTTGAAACAAGAGATATAAAATCTATCGAATTCGATTAGAAACTAATGTTACGGCAAGCCACCCCTGGTTCTCAATTGCAACGACCTTTAAAATTGCCATAAAAAATTATAGTATGTTTGTTGTTGTGGGTTTCATCATGTAAACGTATCTTATGAATTAACAAATATTTTTGACATTTCTATTGAGGGATTGCAATATTTATACGTCAAAATTTGAGTACACAAATAAATAAATAAATACAATCGACTATGGCTGAAGAATTGGATGATGATGAATACTTCCAGCAAGACTTTACAACAGCATCGGAATGGGAAGTGTTTAATGCAAGGCTAGAGGAAATCTTTCATGAATGGAAATTGCTTTATGTTAAGCTCGGTGACTCTTTGACTAAAAACCAATTGTCTTTGTGTGAATGGGAGATTTTAATTGAGTCAATTTATTTCGCGGATGTTGAATTAATTGTGACTCGCTATCGTGCCAAAACTGAGACGAGCACAAGTGCCAGTGTTGAAAAACTGGGAAAGCATGAGAAATTGGGAAAGAATCAAACATGTCAAGCTTTTGTCGATTTGATGTCCTTTGAAAATGATTTCTGCATTACGGACGAAAAATCGGAGAAAACTATTCATCCGATTTCACGCTGGTATGGGCTAAGGGATTTTGTGGTTGTTTCACCTGCACGGAATTCAATCATCAACGAAAGCCAAATCCGTCTACTTTTAAGCTCGATCCATATAGCTGTGGCTGAAAGTAATTGTGAAGTTCCAGTTTTTGTGCATGTTCTTGATAAAATTCAGCATGTCTACTTAGGTAAGTTCTTGATAAATAATAAAATAGATTACAGTTTACTGAATATAACGAATGTTTCAATTCCAGGCGTCTGTGAGTTTTTATCAACTCGATTGAACTTTGACATCATTCATCTATCAACGGTTCCTTCTGATTGTCAATACATATCACGCATTTTAAAAATGTTTAAAGAAAAAATTGGGGTACGATATATTGATCCAGTGGTTATAACGTTTCGCGAAACATATCGATTGACCAAATTCTACAGTACTCAGTATCTTTCGACACGACAGAATGCATTTATCGAATTGAATGACGAGCAAAAGGAACCGTCTGTTTCAATCCCATTAAAAGAAAAAATTGCCAACGAAACTTTCTGTGTATTCCCATTTGGTGTTGGAATAGACCCCATCATGGAATTAGTTTTATTCTGTACTGGGCCAAAAATAGAAGAAACTCTGATCGTCGATAATTTTCCAATTGATGGAAATGATCAGTCGTTTGAATTCAAAAAACTGTCGATTCGTTTAAAATTTGAAGAGTTACCGATTTGTTACATGTCTAGATGTTTGTCGCTATTCTTAAATTTAACTGAACTAAAATTAACACTTCCCGAATTAATCGATGATGTGGTATTCTATAGTGGAAATGCGGTGATTGAAAAAAATCCATTAGATCTACTTACTGAACCAAAAATTAAGTCGTCAGTTCGTCATTTATGGTTAAAAAATGAGACGAAAAAGGAAAAAAAGCTTGAAGGTCCGATTGAAGATCAGATTATGATGAATATGTTGTATTATCTGTTTCCTGACGCACAAAAAGATTCGCCATATAATTATTCACAAAATTTAAATAAAGACGCTAATGAGACGGTAAGATATTTTAAATAATTTAACATGTTGGAAAATTTATTAAATTTTTATTTGTTGCAGTTTGATCCAATGCAGATCAAGACAGCCTATCCCGATTGCTTAGTTCATCGGTTAGGATGTATATTGTCCATTTGCTATTCCCACTATGGGGGAATCAAAGCGGTTGCTCAATTTTGGGCTGAATTCTGTCAGGAAATGCGTTATCGTGTGATTAATTGCATATCAATTCCGGGGTGAGTCAAATTTTTAATACTAAAATTTATTTTAAACCCTTTCACAGATTTCTTGCGATACCTTGAACTTTGTTTTAACATAATAATGATGTCTGTAATAGTAGTTGTATTGCTTTCACCAAATATAAAAAAATTACAACAACAATCGTTCTAGATTGACCAAAACATAGTTTAGCTAAATTTTTAGTTTCAATACCTATGCCCACAAGAGTCGAATTGACAAGAAAATACACGAAAAAAAATTAGACAAAAATTTGATTCATTTTTGCTGTTGCCTTTGACCAGCCGTTAACCAAATAAAATACCTAACTCATTTTGGTTGAAAGCAATACACTTATTATGTTATTTCTCGACTCAAATTCAATGCACGTGTTGATTTTTCCTGGAATATATATTGTCCTAAAAATAAATATGTATTGTATTTATTTCTCCTGTCACAGTTGAGTAATTAATATGATTTTATATTATCGGGGTAGGAAAATTTGCCACACCTTTGTTTTTTTGTCATTACTACTTTTATGACGACAATTTCCTCCTAATAAATTCTTGCAGTACTTGTACATTAAAATAAATATTATTAATGCTTCTCGTTTTAATTAAAATTCAAAATATTTTATAACAATATTTTTTTTTTTGTTTATTTTAATTACATATTATATTCGTTTTTTTATATTTTTATTAATTGAAATTAATACAATATTTAATTTTAATTACTCTACAAAATGCTCTATAAAAATTGTTAAATTAATAATCAAGTGCTTATAATTAAAAAAAAAAAAAACAAAATTTAAAAACAACATTTATTTTTTTAATATTATAATTTATTAAGTCAGCACCGATTTTATTTTTATTTTAGTTATTATTATTTTATGAGTGTAAATTTAGACCTAGCTTTTATTAATATTTTTTCTTTTTATTGTGCAATTATTTTATTTATCTATTGACATTTAGGCAATGCAAATACATAAATTTTATTTATGTTTAATTATTTAATTTTTTTTAATAAGTCTATTATTGCCACACAAAATTAAAATAATGACTATGTTTGAAAATTTTGGATTTATTCCAAATTTTGTTGTTTTTTTTACCCTGTTAAAGGCTCGATATTTAATTACATAATAATATTTATTTTAGTTAAATATTTAATTTAAACTGTAAGAGAAATTTATAGTTTTTTCTAATTTTTCATTAAAAAAAATAATAAAAAATTAATTAATTAATCTCACTGTTCAAATTAAATAATATAAAAATTATTTATAAATTTAATTATTTTAATTCCCAACAAAATAAAATAACAAAAATTGTTTATGAATTGCACTTTTTTTTATAACTTATTTACACTTAAATTTTAAATAATTGGGTTGGTTAGTGAATGAAGGCAGTCGGAACTGAAAGGGAGCTTAAATAAGATTTATTAAATTTAAAAAAACCGTTTGAATTCCAAAAATACTATTGTTCCCATATAACAGACATTAATTATATAAATCTCATCTCTACACTAGTGTAACTAAATCCTTAAATCTATATTTGTTTTTTAAATTATATTTATTAAAATAAATTTTTCAATTTATTTTATTTATTATAAATATAATTCAACGTTAACTATGAACTGTGTTTTTTTCGTTTATTATTTTTATTTATTTATTTTTAAAATAAAAATTAATATTAATACATTCATTTTGTTTATACTTGTTTGTACAGCACAAATAATATAATTACATTAAAACTTTAAAATTAAAAAACAAAAAATAAAAAATACTACTTTTAAATAATAACAAAAAAAAAAAAAAAGAATCCCAAATGATATTGATATATTATTTTGGTTTGCTGTATTTACGATAAATTTTAATTTAAAATAAAAAAATTTTATTTACTTTTTATTTACAAAATAATAATGTTTGAAAAAAAAAAGAATAAAATAAATAAATAAAAAAAAATATTACTATGCACTTAGTCTATAAACTACACAATGAAACCTTTAATAATATGACACTTTCCAATTATTTAGTATTATGTATGATGATGTTGGAATGTCTTTATTTCACTTAATTAATTATTTACATGTTTTATTATATAAAAATATTTATTTATTTATTTATAGTCCTACGATATGTATTTAAATGAATTTTGTTATTTTATTTTAGAAATGTGATTCATGAATGCTATCGTTTAAAATGTAATTTCTATTATTAAATTGCGATGTTATATTAAATATAAAAATACTATTATTATTATTACTATTATAATAATGTCAGAAAATTTCGTTTAAATTTAATACAACATCAAAATATCAGGAAACATAAAGCCGCCCTCATAATGGCACAAGACCATTGCGAGTCGTTGCGTTTCTTGCCATATAAATGTCCATGTCATGATCTGTCCAATTATCAGATGTATCACAATAATTATTTAGTGTATGTGTTGATCCCCCTGTTGAGTAGCTGTAATAATAAGATAAAAAAAAAATAGGTTTGATGTTCCTGAAAAATTAGTTTAATCCCCGGTTGAATTACCGACTACCAGGGCGAAGTGAATGAACGTGTGCACCGCCTAATTGTTCCCGTGATCTTGATCTTGGTCGTGTTCTCCGAGTGCTCGACGCTATACTATGAGCTGGGGCACCATGCATTGAACCAGCATAAGAAGCTCGCGACATACGTTCTGATGCAGCTGCTAGTGATTGCCTTGATTGTCGTAATTCTACATTTAAAAATAATAAATAAGCATAAAAGGCATTTCTTAAAATATACGGATATTTACCTGGCCTGGAATTAACTAAATTACTTGGAAAAGCTGTTCCTAAATAACCACGTTGTGAATGATTAGAAAAACTATGTTGTGATTGCCCATCAGCAATTGACCTAGCCTTACCAACTTTTTGTTGCATTGCTGAAAAATGTGATGCATGACTTCTTAAATCATCGGCAATTTGATTATCCATTGGATAAATTCTCGGTCTTGGAATTGATCTCCCACTATAGGCCGACACCTGATCCCAATCCTATAAAAAAAAAATTAATTTATTTGTTTATAAAAATTATTTTTATGAAAAAATCTTAAGAAATAATTAGAGTGTAACAGACAAACATGTTTTGTGTACATACTATACTAGAAAGTGTGATAATTAGATTAAATTTGTATAAGTCTAATTACAATTTAGCTCTTCTGTATAACTATTGACCATAGAATATTTTAATAAATTTCTCTTTAATAATTAGAACACCCTTGTTTAGACACATTAAAAAACAAATTTTCGGCTTAATACAAATATAATTTATTACATATTTATTACAATATTTTTTGGCTTTTATTTGGTTTATTTATTATCTAGTACACAGTCAATTTTAAAGGATTTGTGAACGTCGATAGAAATTATCCCAATGTCAATCATTTTAAAAATTTTAATGTTTAAAACTTTAGATTTTATATCGTAATCCAATCACATAATTTACAGAGAACCAACATACTACAGTTTTACTTGTATGTTCTTACAAGTTTTCTTTCAAAATAAATGTCACTGTATCATGTAACTACAAACTAATCTAGCAAATATGCAAGTATGTAGTACTAAACTAGTAAATTATTGTTAATTTTCATTTCAATACTAGACAATAACAACAAGAAATTAAAAAAGCTTGTCTAGTGTAAATGAATTTTTTTCGGTTGAATGGAATTTATTTTTGGGAATACCAAACTTGAGTGTTTTGCAAATAATGGTAAACGATGTGATCATCGAAACCCACATTCTAATAACTATTTTAGTATTTACAGTATGTCCAAAAGATATGAATGAACAACATTTCCACCACATTATAAAATACATAATACAAAATCATTGAGTAGAACAAAATCACTCAATTTAATATTGAAGATGATTGTTTTCTATTTAATGATTACTTAAGCATATAATCATTGACATCGAAAATACAAGATTATTGCTAAGAATTAAACGATTCAACGTCATTATGTATTGTAGTTTGGCAAATATTTTTTTTTTTATTTGTGTGGCAGTTGTTTGTGTGTATGAGTACCAAAACGAATCAACGAAATTCAGTTTTAAACTTTTGTTGTGGCTTTTTTGGAATAGACCTTTTTGTTTGAGGAACTTTTTGCATAATATAATTTTTAATGAGTTGTTAAATTATGTGGTTTTGTCTGTCTCTCGGCATTTTTAAAACTAATTGTGTATTAACATGTTACCTGTTTAACTGGATGTATAAATAAATTATAGGAACTTAGAAATACAGTACGGAAATAATTATTAAATGCTAAAACTAAATCATATCTCTGTTACACTCTTATTCTAAACAAAATTTTAAGCTACCATTTTTTATTTTATCGCAACTTAGCGTATCTAACAGTTTTATGTTCTTTAATTGAAAATAAGGCAGTTTATAGATCATAAATATTTTAACTGCATTTTTATATAGACAGATAAAATATTATTATGAAGGCACACAAAACAAATACCTAATTATCTTGTCTAATGACATAAATTATAAATTACTATAATAAGCGAGTACTTCTATAGATAAAATGATTGTTATAATTGTGTTGTGCGTGGTTTATAGTAATAATTACTAGTGGTCGAACTTTTCCGGCTACTATTACTATAACGTCGTGTTTTGGTTACCTTGTGTGTATTAAATGCTGACAGGGTTGCTAATGAGCCTATACCACCACCAGGGCTGGGTGTTGGTCCACAGCAGTTTACTGGCAGGCCAGCAATTGGTAGCGGTGATTTTTGTTGGGAGTGTAGTGATTGTAACTTTTTGGAACGCCTCCTTTCAAATAAAATAAATTATTAGTTATAATATGGTCAAGTGATATCTTATATAAAATATTTACCTGCTAGCAGCAATGAATATAATAACAGCAATAATAATTGTCCCACAAATCGCCGCGCTCGCTCCAATCGTAATTTTATCCATATTTGAGGCAGCTGATGTTTCGGTTCTTACTTCACGACATTGTCCATAAGGCACTGTTTCCGGTGTCACATTCAAATCCTCCAGCGATGTGACACAAACAATGATACATTCTTGGGATGGAACATTTTTAATTTTAAATTCACGTTCGCTTGTCTCTAGCGGTGGACCTTGCTTAAAATTTTTGTCACCGAATAGTCGATAAACAACTCGAAAACCTAGTATGTTTGCGGTTTCGGAGTCCCATTGAATAATTACCGAATTATCTTTTCGGAAAGCGGCTTTCACTTGAATTTCATTCTCTTCGATTTTAGTGGCACGTTGGGGTGGAAAACCTAAGACTAGTGGTGGACGCTGTTTATGGACTGGAGCATTTTGTGGGGGATTATTTCTCCAGCCTGGTGTATTTCGTGTTGGTAACGGTGGTTGCGTTGTTGTCGTTTGTGTTTGAGATTGAGTAGATCTTGTCGTTATAGGCAATGGGGTAGTTGTTGTGGTCGTTGTAGTTGTACTTAGTCTAGTAGTTGTTGGCAATGCCGTAGTTAAAATGGTTGTCGTACTTGGTGTTGTCATCTCTGTTGAAGTACTGACTGTCGTCTGCACTGAAGCCGTTGTTTGATTTACTGTTGTCGATTTTTCTTGTAAACTTGTCGGAAGTAATGTAGTACTTGTAGTTGTAGTGGTGGTCGTAAGTGGCTTTGGTATTAGTGACTCAATCAGTCCAACTGGTCCATTCAAGTCAACTTCAGACTCGGGACACGTTAATTCTTCTGGTCGAATTGAATAAAACCCGCGATCACGAAATTTATTCGGGCTACCACAAAATTGTGGATTACGTTCGCGCGATGTCACTTGTAAATCACCATTACGAATCCATTCTGCAACCCATTTTAGTTTACAGTCACAATGTAAAAATCGTCCGCCAAGTGATAAACCACGCAACGTTTTATTTAAATGGGCTAAAGCTTTTTCGGGCACAGTTGGTATTGGATTTCCATCTAACGCAAGAAGTGTGATACTTGGATTACCGCGAAAGGCGGTTTCCGGGAGTCCAGTCAACAAATTGAATCCAATGTCGAGAACTCGTAATTCTTTAAGTGCGTGTATCGCACCAACCGGAAATTCAGACAGTAAATTATTCAGTAAACTTAATGAGCTAAGCGTTTTTCGGACACCTGCAAAAGCGGTTTCACCTAAATTTTGTATTAAATTGCGTTCTAAATTAAGTGCTGTTAACGATTCTAGCCCTTCGAAAGTGCGTAAACCTCCATTGCCTGGTAATTCCCTAATCCCATTTTGTGATAAATCCAAAAATGCCAACATTTTTAAACCTCTGACCGCGTCTGATACTCGTTTTTGTCTTGTTCCTTTTAAATTTAAATTTTTTAAACTATTTTCGAGTCCGCGAAATGCATTCGCCGCCAACGTTATATTATTATCACTTAATTTAAGTGTGGACAATTTCACGAGCCCTTCAAATGAATCGTCCGGTATTATGCCAATATGATTTTTTGACAAATCTAGTAAATTTAATATTGATAATATTTTAAGTGCTTTAATTGGAACCGATTCAAGTAAGTTATCCTGAAGATTTAAATTTTTTAGCACTTTCTCTTGCCCCTTGAACGCTTCTTCTTCGATCATTTTCATCTTACAGCTACTTAATTGAACGTTATGTAATTTTAAATTAGAAAATACATTATTTTGTAATTTTTCTATTGTTGAATTATTTATGTATAATAAATCAATTGGCGTTGTTCTAGCGAATTTATCTAAGGCATCTACTAATAATGGAAAATCAACCTAAAAAATTTATAAAACAATAATTAGACAAATGTTACTCAAATAGTATCGTAAGGTACTCACCTGGTCACATTGAACCGATAGTTCATGACCCAAATTGTAGGCACATAAACATTCTGTTTGTAAATCTGGTATATCTCGTTGCCAAGGACATTGTCCAATAGTTGAATTAACAAACAGAAATGTTGAAAATAGAAAACTTAAACCACGCATATTTTCCCGTGTATTTGATTTAAAATTAAAACTTAGTTATGTAAAGAGCTTTCAAATAAACGAGTATAAAAGCGTTTGAATTATTTTGTGTTTTTGTATGTGTCGTTGATTTTGTTGTTGGCACAAAATATTCGCGTATATTGTCTTGTTTTGATTTATTTATAAAAATCTGTAAGTAAATAAAATAAAATTCAGAATTACATTATTTATTTATTTAAAAAATTTATTATTACTGATTGAAAGTTAAATTTATTGTGACATATTGCTATTCAAATAAATATGGTATACGAGTATATTCTTTAACTGATTTGTATGTACATATAGGTGTGAAAATTTTCAATTTGTGCAAAAATGTATTTGCTTGGCCACACCACAATATCCAATAGCCGATTTCTATTAGAATTAACGCGAATTTCCGGTAAGAGAAGCGTTTTCATATAATAAGTGAATTTATTTTTGTAAAATTTAATCGATCGTGCTAAATTTATTTAATGGTTTTTTGATGAATGCAGTCATCTTAAAAATCAAAGGAAATTAAAATTTTTAAATATTAGATTTGAATAGCGATTGAAAATGGTATCAATACTAATAGATCAAACAGTACATTAATAACCTAATGCTAATCGATTTTCGAATTTAAAATCATCTGAAAGCACTTGCAAAACATAACATACAAGGGGTGGGATTTATTTTGTCTAACAAATTCTGATAAGATTTAAAACTGCTATAATCGATGAGTTTTCTCAAAATAATTCAATGAGTTGGAACTATTTAACTTCCTTTGAATCTAAATAAAAATAACAGAGAATATTGTACATAAATGTGAAAGGATTTGATAGAGATTGATTAAGTCATTTTAGGCTAATGTTGTTTTTTAATTGTAAACAAAACTTGTTTAGGTCTAAAATTACGCCTTGTTGTTTGTGTAAGAATGGTGGTTGTTTATCAGACTGGGTTTTGTTGTTTATTGCTAAAAACCAAAAATTAATACTTGAAATGAAGATTAATAACTAAAAATTTAGTTTGCGCAATAGAACAAAAAGTTGTTATGATTTTGTTTGCGTCCTCAGAGTGCATTGGTGATTTTGTGAAATGTATCGATTATGTAATTTGATTATATCTACGTTTCATAAAATTTTATCTTAAAATTATTTTTTTATTTAATCAAAATAAATAAAAAATAAGAAAAATAAATTTAAAATATTATGTTGTATGTAGTTTGTGCTTTTTTTTATTATTAGTTAAATGGGATTTCAATTCAATTATTCTGTATAATTAGAATAGAATAGCAATAAGAACTTGTACATAACGAAATAGTTTTACAATTTTATTGAATTTTTATTACGAAAAGTAAATTTTTTTTGTTATCTTTTTGTATTTTTAAATGTTTAATTAGGATAACAATGTCAAACTTAAAGTTTAAAATATATAGAAATAATTGCAAAATTTAACTTTCGTTTATGTAGCGTAAATATAAAATTATAAAAGTAGGTTTAGCGCATGGTGCGAGCATACAATTGTTTATAGGATTTTAGCCTATATGAACACAGAACTGGAATTCCCCCATTTGAATAATAATTAAAACATTAGATCAGTTATATTAAATTATATCATCCTAATTTCATCAAATCAAACACTATAAATCAATCATTTTCTGCATACAACTGAAAATAGGAAAACGCAGAAATATTATCCCATCTCTCTATTAACGTCTAATTATCTTTCTCCAAAAAAATTCAAATAGATTTTTGTTAAATTTATTCATCCATAAAACTAAACAAAACAAAAGTATAATTCATCAATCAAAATCCATTATTTCTGGGTGTCTGTCGCTATTTATTATGTGTATAGTAAATTTATATGTAGAGTAAAGCCACCATGCTACGTGAAATGAATGATAACCATAATTATTTTAATTATTATTCTTGCATCGCTATATCATCTTTTGTTTGTGCTGTATTGTAAGATTTTCATAATCATTAAGTGAAGCAGAAATAACATATGAATATTTGTTCGGAAAGTAATTAGAATTAAATTGTAATAAAATCACAGTTATTTTTAAATTGAAAACAGAATATCCAGATACAGATAGATACAGAGAGTTTTATCTTGAGAACTTTTCTGTTATTTTTTATCTTAAAACTCGTGTATTGTTTTTCTAAAATCTAGATCTGCATCGTTATTTTACACAAACCAATCGATTTCAATTTTATTCGTTTTTAGCAAAAAAAAAACAAAAAAAAATAATACATTAAGTCTTCTTTAGATTTTATGATTAGTGGTGAATTGCAAGCTTCTTGCATTTGTATAGTGTCTCTTTGTTTTTATTATGATTACATTTAAAAGCTTTTGGAAATGGGTCAATTATGTTCGTCTCTCTCCGGAAATACCAACCACCTACTGTAAACCGTACAATGCACATTTTAATCCATTTTACAAAAAAGAAAATGTTTATTACACATGAACGTCACCAAGGTTATTTAAAAAAAAAAAAAAAAAAACATAACTAGAGCATAAGAAGCAAGCTACCTCGCGCTGCATCAATTTTAAGACATAATTTTCGGTTTTTCGGTAATAAAATTTCTTTATTTTTTGTTTTGGTAAATGCCATATATAAATATTTCAGCCATGACCTAAGAAACATGAAAATATAATAAAACATGACATGCAGTGTAATTGATATTGCTAAATAAATTTATAATTAAAAAAATATTGCATTAAATTCCAATTTTTTTTGTTGTTAAGGTTGTAATACACGCAGATTAATAATAAAGCCCCCACGCACAAACGCTTAACAGTCTTGCATATCATTTAAATGATCGACAAGATGTTTAATTCACCAAACTAATTTTGATATTTTGAATAAAAAATAACGTTCATCAAACTGTTAATATTCCACTTAATTATATTGCATTCAATTATAAATCAAACCATCTTCAAAAATGGTACACACACCATCACGACGATGAAAGAAGAAAACAAAACAAACAAACTTGTATCTTCACCCAACCGTTATAGATAGAGTAGCTTATACAAACATAAAATTTTCTTTAAGTTTTATTAATTTTATTTTATAGTCGAATACCCCAAGAATTATGTCAGTTGGCTTAACTATTTTATTAAATAAAAAAAAATTAATGATTTCTTAGCAATACATACACATATGTATGTAGTGAACACGGATTTACTATTATTTAACTGTAACTTCAATTATTAAAAGTCTTGATTAATTGTTGTGGTATAATTTTTTTTATTGTTTCAAATACCAAACCAAACCAACTTAAGACATATTACAAGAAGAAAAAGAGAAGACCTAGCAATAATACTTATTGAAGTTTATGTTTCTGTTCTATTTTTAATTATCATATGTAATTAATTAATACTCTGTTAGATACTATACACACTAAACTCTATTAAGAAATAAAATATAATTGCCACTTTAGACTATAAAATAAAATAAATTCAATATTGTACCGGATATTGATACATATTGCAAGCTCTGTTTGTTTCGGACATGCATATGTTGTTTGAGTTTTTTTTGTATTATATGGAGGTTTTATGTATTTGTTTGCAACATTAAACGAAATCTAAAATAGAAATATGGAAATAATCGATATTCTTTAAAATTATTATTAAATTGAGTACAAGTATGATGGTTAAGCGACGATGTGGTATAGGAAAAGCGAAACTTGTTGCAGTACGTTCCTGTTGGCTGCATAAGATAAGGACGTTAGAAATAAAGGGCGAAAGATTTAAACACAAATTTAATTGCCGGAAGGCCCCATTAGATTTTTATTAAATACAACCAACTGGACCAACCGGATGATGAGAAGTTTTTTATTTTAGTATGTGCAACAGAAAATATCAATATTTTCGAAACAATTATCATGTTTCCCTGTCATCCTTGCGCAAAGGCTCCGGGAACTTCTCTATTTTAGTATGTGAATAATATTAAAAAACACAAATTGTTGGAATTTTAATAAATCGTTAAAGCGGCGGTTTCGGAATGAATGAAAATAACTTAAAAAATTTGATTTTTTGGAATTGATTTTTTTTTTTTTGAATTTTTTTGCTTGTCTAACCCTGGGTAATCTTAAATATACTTGTGGTTGGCTACCTTATTTAGAAAAATGACGAAAAAAAATACAAGCACAACAAAAATGTCCGTCCATCTGACGGGACGTCAGTCAGTGTACCCGCGGTATCTTGAGAACGGCTTATCCGATTTAGAATTTTTTTCCTAAATCTGTTTTTATGGTCAAGATGGAGAATTGAAAAACTGTTGGAACTTTACGTCGAGAGGATCGAGTCAAATCCAGGTTGTTTTCGATCCATGTTTACCAATTTTTTTTTTATGCTGGTTTGTCGATTGAGTTTGACAACGCCCAGTTGAGATGGAAGGCGGTTTGCAGGTTTAGTTGGGGTTGAGTCATAGTTGGGTGAACAGTTCAGTTAGGGAGTCATTTGCGGTTGAATTGCGGACGTGTTGATTTGAGGGCTGAGTTCGGCGTTGATTTTGGGGTTAAGTTGAGGGTTTAGTTGAGTTTCGAGCCATCTTGAGGGTTGAGTTGGGGATTTATTGAGGATGAGTTGTGAAGGTTGAGTTAAAAGTTAGCTTGAATTGAGTTCAAGTTCGCATGCATTTTTTGTGAACTTGTTGATTTGGGGATTGAGTTGAGTGTCGATTTCGGAAATTTGTTGGGGTTTGGTCGTTGGGGTTTGGTCGTTGGGGTTTGAGTCGTTCAGTTGAGGATTTAGTTGGGAGTTGAGTTATTTTGATTAAAGTTCAGATATTCGTAAGAATACAAAATTGTTTTGTTGATTTATTACAATTTTATAAATGCAATAAACAAGTTATTCATCTTTGGCAATTGGTAAGCACAAAATATTAATCACTTTCGATAAGGATTGCGCACACGGTTGTTTTAAATAAATAATAAATAAATAATATGATTATAAGATTAAAAAAATAAAATTTAAAATTCCATTTTGTGTTGTGCTTTTTGCAAACAATTTTTTTTCTTCCGTCTTGTATCATAAAATTGGATTTTAGCCCTGAAGGAGAGTAAAAATGAATTTATTTTGCTGATATTTTTTCATTCTTTTTTTTTTTATAATTTTATTCTTTAATCTAATCTTCAATTACATATAATTTTTTTTATATATACATACATACATTATACTTAAAGAATTTTCATTGAATAGAAAGTACGGATATTCTTGTAATTTTTAAAACCTTAGTAATACAAAATCCGATTTCTTGAGTTCTATTTTTAGATAAATCATATATTTGGGTGTTATGGGCAAACCCTTCTTTTGAGTCAATTCTTTTTGTAAATACAAGCAAAATTCGTTTTCTTTTTAATTTACCCTTCGAGGAAATTAGCTTTTTTATCGTAATGATAATGTAGAGACAAAATAAAGAGGATCATTAGAATTCTTATATGTTATTATACGCAAAATTATATTTGCGCGTCATCATGATACAGCAAAAGTTCAATGTTTAGCTTAATTACAAAAATACGTGCGAACTCTTGCCATTATTATTAATAGAATATAGCTAGCTACTTAATATTTTTTTGACCCTTTAAAAACAATAGTTAACGAAACCAACTTACATTAAAATCAAATGCAATCGCGTGAGATTTTTATCAGCTATTGTGTATGATTTGTGGTGGCAAAATATATCAAACGTACCTACATATGTTTGACTAACAGAGTACATACAAATCATAAACGGGTTGTCTTAATCTTACTTACCTTGCCAATCTTAAAGAATTAGTTGTAGTCATAAGGACTATGGAAATTTAATTCGTATCACGTTAGTTGAATCATGCATTGAATTCTTCATGTGTGCTCGCTTGATCTGTAAATACACATAAAAAATATATGATTTATTAATGTACTGAACAATCGAATATTTATAACAACATATTAGAAGAAATTTATTAAACTCCATATTTTTCATATACATAACTAAATACGACAAAAGAAGAACTTATAATATTTGGATTACATATAAATTATTAATTAATTTAAATGTACCTATTACGAAATTTTTTATTTTACATAAAAGCTAAAACTATTTTTTTTTTAAATTTGTAAACAGTTCAAATTTCAATTAACATAACAATGTTAGAAAACTTTTCTTAATTGGACTTTATTTAATTCTGAAGCTGCTCTTGATTTCATATGGAAATTTTAATTGATAATTATGGTTGGTTTTTTTATACATTTTTTACCTAATTTAAATAAATATTTTTATTTTTGTTTGGAATGTTGTGTAATATTTGATCTTGTAAATTTATTGTTGTATGTGTAATTGTCTACATTTATGTAAGATGTTGATAAGCAACATTCCAAATATTGTTGTGTTTTGGTAAAACTTAATGCGATTTGTAAATTAGCCACTTTCATTGGAAATTCTAGAATTTTTTATTATTTACTAATACATACAACATAAAACTCGTATTAAGCAATTTGCTATACATTTATGTAGAAAAATAACTTTTTAAAATTTCGTTTGCATCTTTATATTCGATTAAATTAGTTTTCAAGGAAAACTTGTAAGATAAATATTTACACTGATTTTAAAAATTGTGATCTTAATGAATAACTAACTGATGACATGAAGCTGATTTGGATTTTAATTGGTACACAATAAGAGAGAGGAGAGGGACATGAGCTGAATAATTTAGTTCGGTTTTCTCATGCTCCAGTTTATATAAACAAATAAATTTGACTAAGCTCTGATATCACTCGACTAGTTTATGCTTTTTACAAAAAATTAACTTGGTTTTAATTTGGAAGATTTAGCTCATTCATATATTTTAACACTCAATTGGTCAGAGTTTGAGTTAAATCGGGTAATTTGTAGTGGAACTAAAAACATACAAAAGATACCTGCATTTAGATGAAAACAATTCTAGCCGAACAGTACAAAGACAAATTTTCATTTGGACTTGAAACTTATTTTCTTTGTTATCATCTCCTTCTTGTTGAAATAGATTTTGTTAATAACGAACAGAATGGTTCGTAGAATTTTACAATTTGATGAAATATTTTATTTGTCATCCATCAAAATAATAATGCTGAACTTGATGAATCTAAAAAATTCGATTCAAATAGTTATAGCTTGAAATATAATTTTCAAAATTTAGTAAATCTTTAGGATTTCATAAAAATTTTAAGTTTAATTTTGTCAAGATCAAGGATTTTGAAAAGTTTACACATTATGATTTTATATAAGAACTCATTCAATGGAATAATTTGAATGTCTGCCAAATTTTAAAGGTTAAACTCAATCCTTTGCATACAATTCATCATTTTTACTATCTTGCGAAATATAAACTTATGATTTTGACATATCTTTGTGCAGTTTAATATAACCTGTGCAGTAGAATTGTTTATGTTCAATAATTGTAAACTCGGCCAAAAATTTAGAATTAACATATTTCTTAGTTTTTTGTATATTAATTCGAGGTTTTTGCTTAGTAAATCCTACTAAATTTTGTTTTGTGAGGTTAGTAAATCCTACTAAATTTTGTTTTGTTTTCACCTTATTTGTGCTTTTCATTGAACATTTTGAGCTGCAAACTGAAATTAAAAATGATTATATCACTCTATCCTATAATCCTCCAACAAATATTAACACCGTTCCTCGTTATTTTTTTTTTTATAAAAAAGTTGTCTGTATTTGGACGATTAAGGTCGACATAACAAGTGCCTCACAAAGTTTTAATATCATAGTCTCAATAGTATGTTTGATCTTCTTTACAGTTTCTTGCAAAATTGTCTTTAAAACATTTTGGATTCTGTTAAATGTCTACAAATGAAATATTTGTATACCGACACGAAATACTATTATCTACAATGCAGGTCCATTGATTTTACTGTTAATTGGCATTTTGTCTATTAAAATCATTAGACAGTTGTTTTAAAAAATATAAAATGAAATTAACCATCTAAAACTGTCAAACATTGTAAATTGGTAGTCAGTAAATATTTTTCCCACCGGCCTACCGGGAACTTTCCCGGTATTCCGCCGGCCCAGCCTACCACTGAGCTTGCCTCACATAAACAATTAGGCGACATCCTATTGCGCTCTTCATCAAAGAGTATTCTGAAGATTGGACTAATTTCTTAGATAAATCCTGGGCAATGCAAAATTCTTATTACCTCAAATAAATTCCAAATTCACACATAATGTAGTATTTATTAATTAATTGAAATTAATTTATTAAACACAATTTATAAAAAGTATAATTTTCACGTTATTATATTTTTTAATCAAAATGTCCTTTAATGGCAACCAATTAATCTTATATTTGTGCAACAAGCACCTTAGTACATAGAACCTACTACTAGTTAGACAAATCAAACAACCAACATTTTCCGACTTAAGACTGATTTACATTCAACGACAATTGACGTCTGCAAAACAATTGAAACAATTCAAACCCGAGAAACAAACCCAAAAAATCTCGTCTGCTTTTTTTTGCAGATGTCGAGTTTCATCTTTTTTCTGTAAAATCGTCGATGCGTGAATAAATAACTATAATAAGGTTACAGAAATAAGAAAACCAATCATTTGCATTGGTTTATGACATTTTTTGTTTAGATTTACTTTTTATGTGTAAAGAAAACGTATTTTTGATTTGACATCTGCATCTGCGAAATTTTTTGAATGTAAATCAGTCTTTATAGTTCGTGTAATTAATAAGGTGCTTTACTATTCTTATTGCAAATACAGGCTACCTAAATTCCAATCAACTAAATCATAAAATACTTTAATCCCATTAATTATATTTATATGTCATTGTCATTTATTCTAAAATCTTACAGAAATTAACTGTTACCCTGCATCCACAATTCAAAAAAAAAAAAAAAACGAAACGATACTTTAAGACTTTTAACACAATTTTATTTATCTTCTCTCAAGTATTTTAACGGTGAATGAAATTTTTTTTATCGATCGAAAATATTTAAATTTTTGAATAAAATTGTTGTGAAGTAAATGCAATGCTAAAACCAGTTACAACATAAGATGTATATCCACTAATAAATGGTCGCGCGAGATTTCAATTGTACTTCGTCGCACTTAAATTTAATAAAAATAATATAATGGAGCTTCCAAATTGTGGACAGGCTATTAATTAAGAAGGAAATCTATTCATGAATAAATTCCTTATAATTAATTATAATTTCCAGCGGGAGTCATATAACAAAGAATAATTCTTTTGGTTATTCTATTGATTGATTTTTATACTGTGTGTGTGTATTTGTGGGGAAATATCTTTATTAAAACCGTCTATCTAAAATTTTCCACCCAAACAAATTTTTGGAATGAATCTTTCATTAAAAAGATGAAAAATCTGAAGTCGAAATTTTTTCTCCTGTATTTTGCTTCTTTCATCGTCCGTTATATTATTATTTATGATTTGTTTTAGAGTTGAACAATAATCATATTATCATCAACATCATTTTCGAGGAGAGTTAAGGAAGGATAAAAGTAAACGAATTAAGTTTTTTTTTCATGCTTTAATAGCTTAAAGGATCAACACACTTTTTCTTTTTTTTTTTTTTGTTCAAAATGAGAAATAATCAATGAATTGGTTATGATTTGGTAGATATGTATGTACATGAACGAAGGAAAAACCTCTAGGATCATAAAATATAAAACGTATGTAATGTAAGAGGCTGTTCGATTAGAAATTTTATTGACAGAAATCTTCCTCGGTTTTTGTTGGATAAATGCAGATGTTTTCATCGTAGCTATATCGCTGGGTGGGTTTCTTTAAAATTAATTTTTTTTCTTTTTGTACAGCAAGATTGAACTGGTATGGTTCTGTCTCTTGAAGGAAAATATCTCTGTATTAAACTAGCACTATTTCGCAAAATATTTTATTTTTCCATTTTCTTATGACATAGCATCCTTTAGAGAGATCCCTAAATGCTTTAAATGTAAGAAGGTCCTTCAAATGTTTTTTCAAACAATTTATTTTTTATTGTTTGGTACATAGAAGTTACTTACATTCTCAGCATTCCCAAAATAACTGTGAGTCAACCGGTTAAATATTTTTTCTTGTGTCTTGATGGTATAACGTAATTTTTATAACAATTTCTTTAAATGAAAGTAAAATCTTAAAAAAAAAAAATCGCTTCACGTAGGTTTAAATATTCATAATTTATAGATGTATTACTTAACCTACTTTTGCACGTAAGAATGTTTATTGCTGGTGTATATGTAAAATCTTCTTCGCGGTTACGAAATACATATTCAAAAGAGATGTTATTTTGAATAGGGTGGGTCTGGCGTGCAGCTAATTTTTTACTAATTGATTTAAATGGTATTTTCTGTCAGGTTAAAATCAGGCGAGTTCTCATCTTTACACAATAAGTAAAATCTTATTTATTTACTTCCCGAACACGTAACTCGACATTATTCTAAATTCTAAACAATATCCACCATGTGATTTTCTTTTGTATTAATATGTATATGTACCAGTATTTCTCATACAAGAAAACAGATTTTATAATAAAAAACTAATAAAATTAGAACAACGTTAGATACAAAAATATAATAATTAGATAACAACAAAAAATGTATAAAATAAAAAATTTACAGCAATTTTATAGAAAAACTTTAAGAAATAATTCCAGGTTTTGTTGTTTCTTGTTTTCTTTCTAATCGATTCAAGACTCAATTCTATCTACACACATACATACATATATTATAGAGTCTCTTAATAGGTCAATAATTATACAAGTATTCTTTTATGTTATGATCTTGATCATCTTCGTTTACTTGTTTTATATAACCATCCAAATTAAGTAAAGTTTAGTTAACGGATTTTCTAGTTTTTTGATGGATTTCTATAATTCTTGATTGTTTTTTGGATCACCCATTGCTAAAGTATCAATAATAGTTAAAATAAGATTAAATGGACCGCACCACATATACAATGTACATTGACCATACATATTTTTTTATGTCATTTAATATCAGTAGAGTTATAACATTATATTATATAAATGCATTAATCTTAAATGTATAAAATAAGAAGAAAATTCTCGTAAAAATAAAATAATAAACTATTTACTGCTTGAAAACAATTTTTCATATACATTTGCTTATCATAATGGATAATCGCTTTTGGAGATGAATAAAACATGAAAATTGAATCAATAATAGCTCGTGTTGTTTAGAGTGATACAGCCATAATTGTGATTTGTAGTATACACTTGGTTTTGTTCCTGCTTATAGAGTACAAAAAAAATAACGATAAATTAAATTCTAACGTAAAAACATAATATTGTATTTAAATGTACAAACTTTTCTATTTCTCCTTTCTTGGTTTCAAAAGAAGCTTTTATTGAAAAATAAGCAAAACTTTTTCATTTTGATTTACAAAAATAAAAAAAAAACTTTTTTAGGTGTTAAATTACTTTAACTTTATCCATAAAAAAATATATTTATTTTTATTTACTTTAGTAGTTTATATGTAAGTATTGCATTATATTAAAGGCAACGGGAGTAATATAAATTCATTGGAAAATGGAAAAAAAATCAAAGATTATTATCGGTTAAATCAATTGAATTACATATCTCTCGAATAAAGAAGAATTAGTGGTCAAAAGAACATAATTTATTTTATTTGGTGAAAGCATTTTCTGCTACACTTTTATTTCAAAAGTTTTTCCAAAAATGAAAAATTATGATTTTCTTTTATTTTCTGAAAAGTTATCATCACTTCTTTTATGGTTTTATATGATTATATATAAAGGTTGTAGTTTATAAGGTTAGAAGTTTTTTTTTTTTACTAATATTTGAACAATATTATAGACCAACAATGTAGTGGAAAATGGTAGTTTCAAGTTTATTGTAAATGGCAATTTTGCTATGTCTTCTTGCGTTATAGTAGATTATTGTTAAATTGCTTGTTCTTAATTATTAGAGGGTTATTATATTTTAATGAACTGCTTAAAACGCAAACTGCACATCTCACTGCTTTATTACCTCATTTTATTTTGTTATCCTATTTAAATCTTCTTACCATGTTAGTCCGCTTAAACGTATTGTATGATTTATGATGTAGAAAGTTAGATGCCAAGTGATGTTAATACTCTAATTTAAGATTGATCGATAAAATTTACCAAAATAAGAATTTTTTTTCATATAAATATCAAGCTATTAATCATTATAACGATCAACACATTAGCCGGCAACACTATTGTCGATATAACTGTTTATCTTAAACAAATGATCTTATTTTGGATCAGCGCTTCATTGCTTTCAAAATACTTACGATACGATATTTTCAGTTGGTATTTAGCACGCCTACAAACATATAAACATTTTATTTACGGCTATAAGAAAATGGTTGTTGCTTTTGTAGGCTCTCTTTATTTAATTAGTCTAATAGTAAGTACACATAATATACCAGGATTATCCGAGTTATGCAAAAAATATTGAATATGGCGATTTTATGTTTTCTATCGTTCGCCCGCTTTTTGCTTTTGTTACGGCGTTACACCTCACATTCATTCAGTTTAATAAATAAGTCGCTGAAGGTATGGAGTGCTTGATATTCATCCCCAAACTTTCTAAAGCTTAAATTGATTCTGGGGCTTTCTTGCTACGTCTAGCTTCATTATATAGTAGATCAAACATTTTCTATTGGGTTTAAGTCTGGGATACACGGGGGCCAGTCCAATACATCGATTTATTTTTCTGCGAAGTACTTTTTTACGTTTAAATAAAGAAATAAGAAAAAAATAGGATTTTAATAAATTATTGTTGTTTATCTGAAAGTCAATTTTATTATCTACAATTCAAAATTAATGCTGAGTAGTTAATCACAACTTTTGCAATTTTGCATGGAGTTAAAAAAATAAATCTGAAAGTCTCATCGAAAAGCTATAACACAGAGGGTTCAAATTCATTATGTAGGACTTGCACATTCGTCCAGTTTCTTCTCCAGAAAAATTCCCCAGACCACAACTACAGTTTTCTGTAGAAGTCTTAAAAGACATTCGTTGCTAAGTCTCTCTCGAGGTTTTCTTCGTGCGAGGATTTTACCATCTCCAACATGCAGCTTGAATATTGCACATCTCTTGAGTCCAAGAAACGTGCTGTAGGGCCCAAAGCAAATTTTTTTTAATGTTTTTGTTTGAATGTTTCAAATGTTCGAAAGCCAGCTTTAATCAGTCTTCTTCTCACTAAGCATGATGAAATTCATTGGCCCGTTGCTCTTTCAAGATCCCCTCTTATGTCCTGTGACGGTAGGCGTAAAAGTAAACTAATCGTTTGCCCAATGTTTTTGCACAGCACTTGCGGGGGCTCCACCGTAATAAAAGCAAAAGGCGGTTCGACAAAATATTAATATTACAGATAGAAGTTGCACAAACAATAAAGTACAAAAAAACAACATAAAAACGTATTTACTTTATTCCACTACTTCCACAGCTTTAAGTCCCAAATAGAGTACTTTGAATATTTTGGCATTTTTTCGATTTGTCCCCACAGCCAATTGCTTTCAAATTTTTTGTAATTTTGGCAGCCATGGCCTCAATTTGTAATAAAATTGGTTGTAATCCTCTTTGGGCATTGAACTGGCTTTTAGGAACTAGTCCTATAAGGACGCGAAGTCACCATTTGAATTCAATAAATTACTTTTAACACGTATGTCATACAATGTTTTTTCTGTTAAAAAGGCTGCTTTTAGTACAGTTTGTAGGAGAAATTCCCTTAATTTGTTTATACGTAGGTATGAATCTTCAATCAAAACAGAAATCAAACATAATGTGAATATAAATTAAAACTTATTACTTTCTTCATCTAACAGGTTTATTTATGATATTAGAATGAACTAAAGAAAAAACATTAAACATTTTCTTCTTCTGAAAGTAGATAGTGTACTAATAGTAAAACACTTTCGCAGTACTAACCCATATACAAACAGTAACACGATAATTTAGATCAACGATTCAAAAATAATTTAATTAAAAATTAAAAATATGTTGGGATTAAAACAAAAAAAAAAGACTTGACTCGTTAACACGAAAGTCAAAATATTACAATTATTTGTTTACAAAACATACCTTACCAATTATAAATCACAGCTTATTCTATAAATATATCCACTCCACAATCGACCGACATTCCGTATAACGCATTTTAATTTATCATTTTATTCATTGTTTTTTTGTAATTTTAATGTGAATTTAATTTTGTATGATTAATATGATTTTGATTTCTGTCTAAACTGCTGAAAAAGTGTACCTAATTTAGTTTCCATTAAAATTAAAATTAGGAAATAATTGAAGTGAAAACAAGAATTAGATTTGAAAACAAACTTACATTCATCATTATTAGATAAAATTAGGTGGAAATTTGTTGAAATGAAAATTAGTTTGTGTTTTTTTTAGCGTCAGAGATAATATTTTACCGTTATACAATTTATTTATAATTCAAATTAGAATTTCTTATAAATCACTTGCTATATACACATATATGTAAATCCTAAACCCAGACAAGATTTAATTAATAATTCTGAAATTACATAACATACATAAAATATCTTATAAAAATTTTGAAATGTGTAATACCTACGCTTTTTATATGCATAATCAATAAAATTCGTTTCGGCTTCTGGTACTGATAATAAAACATGTAGGTACCAAAATCAGAAATTCTTCAGTTTAGGCAGACAGAGAATTTTCATTATATTTCTAGAAAATTATCTTAACCTCAAGAATTATTTTTTGGCTATAATCTATATTATATTAAATCGAATAGAAAAGAATTTATTAATATGTGTATATAGTTTTTATGTATGTACTCGTATATGTTTACGACGAGTACTATAAAAATAAAGACATGTATGAGGTACTTAGCTTTAAACCATAAAAACAAACATAAATAATCGAAATTTTGCTGTGTATTTATTTACTTAAAAAACTATAAATAAAAAAGTTTTAGTTTTTTAATGATAGTTTTCGACCTAAATTCGAATATATGTACATAATAATGATTATAAATGTCAAATATTCGAGTACAATTTTATTTTATCGAAACGTTATAGTATTTCCTTAAACCGTCTAATCATTTTGAGAAGCAAATAAATTTTGCAATAAACAAAAAAAAATGATATTGGCTCCTTGAATCACATCATTAATATTAAAATATAAAATAGCTATGTTTTAATATTTTTTTAAAATTGAATGTAACAACCAATAAATATCTAGATGTGTTTAAATTTGAAGCGGAAACAATATCCGGAATATTGTTTCCCTCGTGTATGTGCCGCGCCGGAAATTTTCCCAAAAAATTTACGTATCTGAATGATTTTTATGAATAATTTATTAAAAAATGTTAAATTTTAATTTAATTAATTAAAATTTTTATTTTATGTACGGTAGAATAATTTAATAAAATGCAATGCAACGTATTTCTGTTTATACTTGATAATTTGTTGACAATTTTAATATTTTTCTAATATTTTCGAGGATTACAAGAAACTTAAATTTATAGACATATACATCAAAACTTTATAATGAGTTTTCTGATCATAACAAACTCAAAATGTTTTCTTTAGTTATTAATTTAAAAAGCAGTTATTAATAAAATTGTTCATAAATTAATATTATCAACCAATTTTCATGGAACACCACAGTGCAGTAACCTGTATAAAAAATCGTTTTTAGTTTAACATGGAGAAAATTGGAAAATCGGCAATTCGATTCGGGGTGATGCAAGGATCATAGAATTTTCTTCTAAAGCTTCCAATGTCTTATTTAAATCTTTTAATAGAGTAACAAGTAAAATATAATTAAAATTGATTTCTCCCATTTTTAGTGTTTTCAAAATTCCAAAAAAAAAAAAAATTTAAAACCGATAAAGAGTTTTAGAATTCTTAATAATTGTAGAAAATCAATAATTTGATTTTTACCACAAGATAGAGTTGCTTACTCGGTTTTAGTTCTCATCATACATTTTTATTATTAATTACAACAGGCGTCCAGTTGACAGATATAGAAACGTTATGTCTAAAATCAGTAGTGGGCTGTCTACGCAATGTTCGCTCAATATGTGGTATTATAAGTACGGCTCGAAAGGTTTCAGTAATCATCCGGTAATACCCTAGACAAACTGTGGTTTAATAAATCCGATTTAGCTAAACTAATTTAAGTATTCTATGCAAAAACAAAGGGATTAGCTGAAACCGGTTTTATTAAATCGCGTTGTGTGTAGGGTATAAAGGGTCAGTTATATAAGCCGTAGATTTTAGATAATTTAAAAAGCAAAAAAAAAAAAAATTCATATTGAAATTTAAAAATTGAAAAAGAAAATTAGGAAGTCTTTATAATTTTATAATATAGTGTTTAGGGATTTCTCATATTAATTGAAGAAATAGGTATTTAGAAAAATTAAATCAGTTGTTTGAAGCAAAATTTTTATTATGTTCAATTTACAAACAAATTTAACCCCCTAACATATAATAAAATTGATCTAATTTGAAGTTGCGGAATATTCCGCAAAAATAGTATAATAATTGCAGATTGTACTGGGTGGGTAGTTTTTTTTAGCCGGTTGCCTCATTTGTTACTTCCAGCCAGACCAATTTTTTTCTGTATTATTTAGATTTTTGTCGTATTTTATGTTTTATTAAAGTTTTTGTTAAACAACATAGGAACATTCCATGAATAATAAAAATATCTTATAATCTAATCATATTTCGTTTTTTTTTTTTTTCAAAACATTGAAATACAATTAATAAAATATAACATAGTTTGTAAATTCAATTAAACACAAAACATATTGTGGTCTATGTACCTAAATATGTATGATGATGAAACATTATTTTTTGTAGCTACGAAATTATATTAGATGTAATTAAAAGTTTATTAATTCACTCCATTCAATGTTATATTGTCGTCCTATATGTGAGATACACTAAAAGCACATCAATTTTGTTTTTTAATCAAGAAGAATAGACAAATTGAATAGAAAATTAACAAAAATAGTGAACATTAAAAAATTAAAATCGTAGACAAACTATAGTATACTCATCGAGCTAACATAATAATTTAAATTATACAGCATTGTACCTATCAGATAAAAGAAACACAAACTTTATAAACACTAAAAGGTAAACATTTAATTTAGTTAGGAAATGTTATATCGTCTTATAGTTTAATATCAGTACAGTGAACTTGTTGTACATTCATACTCGTTGTTATGTATATTGCATATAATATTTATGCGGGTATAGTTCACATTTGTATACAATGTGAATTTTAATTATCCACATTTTACTTGATTAAATTTAAAGCAAACAAGTCGTGTGACATTTCCTGCACTAGCTAGTGTATATAAAACACTTTATTAGATTAAGCTTTAAACCGATCGAGAGAAACCAGTGATACCGAACATCTCTCGTTTTAAAATAATTGAAAAATCACTAAAGCTACATAGCAATATTCTTTTATTTACAAAAATTTGGTGCAACTTCAATGATTATTCTAACTAAAATAAAAAAAAAATGATAGAAAATCTTTTAAAAAGCTCACATATTGTAGATGTAAATTTTCTCTATCCAATTCACCAAATAAATTCTCGTATATAGAGGTGTACTATATTTATTTACAAAATTATAAAAAAAATATGGGTTTATGTTATATTCTTTCTGGTTTTATCTTTAAAATGCAACTTAAATTCATTCACTAACATTGTTGATTTTCAGAATTAGCTTTATTGGAAATTTTCAATAGTAACAAAAGAACTAAAATAAGCCTTTCATAAAATTTAAACGGCACTAAATTTTTTTTTCTGCTTTATTCATTGATTTGGATTTATACAAATTTTGTTATTCAATGCAAAACAAGAACTAATTTTATTGTATATATTGGCGAATTAAATTTAAGTGATATCATAACAGCCAGAGTGAAAGAATAGAAAACAAAACCATGATAATGTATTTTGCTGGATGGTAAACAATATCGACAATTAAAAATTAGCATATCCAGGTGTTAGGGAATTGATTGATATAATTCGTTCCATCCTCATATTAAATGGTGAGAACCAATGACGAACTAACGATTTATCAGCTGAAAATTAACCAGTTTGTATTCCAAAAATTTGAATAATTTTGGCGAATGATTAACAGTTATAACTATACTGAATAAACTGCCTGATAGTAGTTACAAAACTACTGAATCAAAATTTATGAAAAAATATTTAAAAACACACCTACCGTAACACCCAGAAACCAGAAATAAGTGTCAACAGATATTTCGCAAAAAACATTATCTAATTATTATTAGCTTTTATAGAAAACTTAAAATTTACCACTGTGAATGTTGCTTGCTTGATTTCCTGTTTGATTTCATGTAAAAACCTTTCTTTAAAGGAAATAATTTTTGGTTGTCGAAGGACAGTAATTATGTTTTCGATAAATTAAACGTCTGGATAGTTTTTTGACAACTAATTTGACAATAGATAATTCTCCGTTCTAACTAAAGGTAGTTGCATAATATTTGAAAACGAAGAGTCAACAAGAGCCAACCAACACAAGAAAGAGTCTCTTTCGTCTGAAAAAACAATTTTGAAAAGTACATATATCCGCGATTCATTCTCAATATGCACGGTCCCTTAAAAGATTATTTGAAAATCGTATTATTCAGAGACAAGTTTCATTATTCATTTAATCAATAATCTAGTTTTCTATTGGTGAATTTCTAAATCCTTACGCGGCGCGATAGCCGCAGTAAACACCCTTTAATATTCCAAGTGTTGCTAGTCGAAAGTACGACAAGTGTCTAGAAACTATGTTTAAATGGCTTCTCACTATTTACTTGATGGGATTTAGCGCTTGATCAACTTGTTTTCTGCTTCGCTTTTAACACAAAATCATATTTTTATTTCACGGTGATCGATAGCCTTCAACTTTTTAGCTTATATTTTTATTCACCTTCGAAAATTTCAAGTCGTACTTAACAAATGTTTCAATTCATCCCGATTCATTTATGAAATTTGGCAGCATATGCAGCTGATTTTATCTGCAATAAGTTTGTTATTGCCGACTATAATTGCAAGTCTCTTTCTGAGAATCCTACTATTTACTGAAATATCGCTATTCTAGAGATGATTTACCTGTAGGGGAATAGGACCGAAAGGCCGAATGTTGATAGGCCGAATGTCAAAAGGCCGAACGCATAGGGGCCGAATTTCGAAAGACCGAATGTGTCGAAAGGCCGAATGTGCCGAAATTGATTTTAATTTGTCATCTTTTTTTGAATGAAAATTTTCAAAATTTATATTTCTTTGAAAACCCAAATTTATGTTTTTGTCAACATTTTTATATAAAATTGCTTAATAGTAAATCGCCTTAAATATTAAAATCTGCTTATCTTTCTTTGTCATAAAATTAAAAATTAATTAATTAAAAGAGAAAAAGAAATACATTATTTTCTGACAATTTGATCACATTAATATGCTACATTAGCACGTATTTTCAATTTATTTAAATCATTTTACATTAAGAAATAAATGCAATGGTTTTAAATATTAATTTCAATCAATTAATTGAAGAAAAATTTAATGAAAATTCGGCCTTTCGGCCCAATCGGCCTTTCCACAGGTTCGGCCATTCGACCCATTCGGCCTTTCGACATTCGGCCTTTCGACCCATTCGGCCTTTCGACACACGCGGCTTTTCGACACATTCGGCCTTTAGACATTCGGCCTTTCGACACACGCGGCTTTTCGACACATTCGGCGTTTCGACATTCGGCCTCCCGACATTCGGCCTTCGGAGACTTTTTTTTGGGTGATATAAAAAAATGGAGAAAGTCTACAAACATATCCCTGCAAAATGAATTTGATGGGGAAAATGATGAATCAAAGTGATAAATTGACGTTTCCACATAACCTCAAATGACATTAAATGAAAATTTTATACGAAGTGCTATTTATGTGGTGATAAAGTAATACTTTAATGCAAATGTGTTTATTACATATTTAAATAAAATGTTAAAAATATAATAATCAGTCCTTTGTCAATCAACAATATTATTTTGCACTTGGTTTCATAATAATTTTCGTTCATTTTTTTAAAACCCCAATTTAGTTGTTTTCCATCAAACTATTTGGAGTTTGATCAAAAACCACTAAATTAAAAGTTTCAAAAAAATGAATGAAAATTATCATGATACGAAGTGCAAAACAAAATTGTCGATTGAAAAAAGACCAATTAATATATTTTTAACATAACATAACTAGAAAAGCCTTTGGTTTGTTAGAATTTGATGTTTAAACTTTGACCAATATTTGCATTTTGTGGAGTTATGTCAGATGGTTTATATTGACTTTTGTTTAAGAATTTTTTTTGTCCTTTGCTATTATGAGCTCCCGATGAAATTTGTTATTCTAGGCAACTAGAATGTTATTTTTAACAAATAATTTACTATACAAAATTAAAATAATTGTTGATTTTTGTATTTCGTTTTTCTTGTAAATTTAATAATAAAATATATAAATGATCATTTTGTTAATAAATATTATTCATTTATATTTCGCGTCAATGTAAATTTCATTCATTTTTTTTATATTTTTATTAGAGCTTTTTTCGACTAAACTCCATATAAAACAAATGTAAACAACAAAAGAAACATTTTTTTTTTGCACTTGTAGAAGCAAGACAGAAAATATTGCGGTCTTTTTTATTCAAATCAATATACGACGTGACAGTAAGCTATGGCAAATGTTAGTTTATCCAGAGCCTACTCTATAAATAAGAGCCTCCACATTGACTGTATTTTTTACTAAGCTTAAAATAAAGTACATAAAATTTTTTCTTTACTATGAAACTATATGGGAAAATGATTGTTTTCATTTGCATTTTTAGTCTATAAGAATTATGAGCTTTTACATTATTTTTATACGAAAATGTTCATAAAACATGTAATTTTATTTGATTGAAAAATCGAATCATGAAAATGTTTATTTCTTAGTGAAAATCTTCTTGGAATATAAACTATTGCTAAACTTTTATGGAATGTTGTTGTTGTAAAATACGTCATAACATAAAATTTATAAACAATTATAACCGTCTCTTTTTAGTCTCCTTCTAAAAGCATCGCCACATGATAAAAATCTGCCCGAATACAGATTCATATCATGTGGCAATGCTTTATTAACGACATTTTGTTTTAACCATAGATGTCGCCTACAATTAAAAACATATAAAAAAATCAAATAGGTGATCGAACCGGTCGGATTCTAAAATCGGTTTGATTTTTGATTCAGTAAACATATTTTTGGTGGCTTCCCTCTATAGTAATAACTAAATTGTAATATTAATTAATTTAATACAATTTTTTTATAAATTTACTAAAATTAAACCATTGCTATGACCGAAATTATGTTAATTTTATGTAAAATGTTTTCTTTCAAATCGTTTACTCAGCCCGAATCCCTGTTGTTTTTTTTGTGTGTTAAGTGACATCTAGGAATGGAAATAATAAGTAAGAGCTATTTTATTTTATACACCGCTCTCAAATGTTATGACAATTCAAATATTTTAAACAAAAACTTAGTTTGAATTGGTCATTAATTTTTGGGAATAAACATCGATGCCAATTATTAATCATGTTGTATTTATTTTCAGCTGTGACTTAATTTAAATAATATTTCTAATACTTGAGAAATAAATAAGGCATTTATATTACAGTTAATGTTTGTTGGTTATGTCGTTTATTTGTGATGCATAACTATCTGGGTTGATTTGATTTTTTTGATTTCTTCTCGCTCAATACATATTATTATAATTTTTTCTCTTTGACTCTCTTTGATTTATTTTAATTTTGGCTGTTCAACGTATTGTCTTTTTTTTATCATTGATTTTAGTTGTGAATAATTGATGACGTCATTAAATATAATATTCTCTTTTTAATACATATTGTTGTTGTTGTAGAACGTTTTTTAATTTAATTACCTTATTTTCTTTTGATTATATCTGGAAAATGGGGAAGCTTGAGAATCTGTGCTTTAAATGAGTTAGTCATTGAGTTGTTTATTAGTGATTTCAGAAAAAATTATTTATTTAGGTTTAATTTTTAATTCATATTTTTTCGTCAATCGAAATCTCGTTTTTTCATACAAACTCTATGAAAATAAATTGTTTTTTAGTGTTTCTATGTCCTTTATTTTAAGTTCATTTTTTACATGCCGGCTCTATTCATATCAAGATGGTTCTGGTTTATCACAGTTTTATCACCAAATGTGATAAAGCACCACAAAATGACCACCCAGAACGCTTCCTTTATATTAAGATATTACGACGAAAAATTGGAAATCGGTTTTAAATGCAATTTAAAACAAAGTTTACTACCTGAAAAGGCTTGCTTAGGTTTTTTTTGGTTTTTTTTTATTAACAAATTACTTGGTATTAATGCAAAATAAAATAATAAAATTTACAATTCGCCCAATAATGTTTGGTTTGATTATAATGATTACGAATTTATAGTGTAAATTTAATAATTCAAGATAGCGGTAGTTAAGAACTGGTTCATGATTATTCCAAACATTTACAAAACCTAACAAAAAGTACTGTTTATGAATCTGAGGTACAAAACATTAAATTCAAAATGGCGCTAGGATATGGCCGCTTTAAAGTGAAAAATAGCGGATTTTTTTAAATTCGCGAGTAGATTTAACACACCGGAATGAGTGTAACCGGACTCATTCCAGTGTGCCAAATTGTGTGGCCTCTCGATACATGAATTTTCAAAGCTGAATTTTTTTTTTCGAAGTTCTATTGTTCTATTTATTTTAAAATGTGTCGTAAATGCTCGTTATTTGGGTTATTAGAATAGTAGTTAAAAAGAATCGTCGAAGGAATCTAAAACCGATCTCGTGTACAAAAATTTCGTAAGGATAATTTTGTTCAATTAAATCATGTTTAAAAATAACTAAGTTATTTTATTATAGAAAAGTGAAAAGCTTTGTAATTTAGAAAATACAATTTAAAAACTAGAATTTAAAATCCAATAACAAATCCATCAACAAATTTTAGCTACCTCCTGAAATTGTAAGCATTTTCGAAAAATATTTGCCTTGCTGGGATTTGGGCATCATACACAAGACGAACATTATCATATTCATAAGAAATGCATCAAACAGTTAGTTGTATGTAAGTGCGGTTTCGAAGGCATTAGTGAAATTTTGTTGTCAATAAAATCGAAAATATGATGATTCTATAATTTCATAACAAGGAGTTTCAAACTAGCTATCATAAAATTGTTTATAAGTCTCAGACCAAATATCAATCCACATTAAAATGTATGTAAACAAAATCAAAACAAATAAAGCTCATTTATGTATACTAACAAAAAAACAGAGGAACGATAAATAAAATTACAATTTTTATTGCATAAAAGTGCCATTGATAAAAAAAAAACGTTTATGTGCAAGCAACCATAGTGTAAATGTGCAAATTATGTAGAAAACCAAAAAGAAAAAGATGGTATCTACATTATGATTAACGTTTAATTTTATTTTTCCCAACATTTATTTCCATTTTCTTAAAGGAAAAACTTCTTTTTTACATTTTTAAGAAAAATTTCTCATTTCCTTATTTTCCATGAATTCATTTTTTTGTTTGTGTAGCTCTCGCGTTTTGTAATCTTTATGTTTTTAGTATATGTATAATGTGGAAGAGGTTGGGGAAAAATACGATGTGGTAGTGGATTATGATTTGTATTACATTTGGGATTGATGATGATATAAATATGAATTTGTAGAGTATACAATAGTTGCAGTTTGCTAAGTACTTAAATACAAATGGTACATCGTTATTTGTTTATTTCCAAAGGATAGATTTGGTTGATTGATGACGAAAAAATTTGTAACCTTGTATAAGTGATTTCATTTATATTAACAACAAAAACAAAATTAACTCACCATCCAAAAAATGTTTAACACTCAAAATATTTACTTTGTTGACTTTTGAAGTTCGAGAACCTAAAATTAAACAATAAAATAAAGAAATTAAAATTTGAAATTTTTTTTTTATAAAAGAAAATCGTAAAGCTTGTATTTAATCTTATCAGAATGATCTCTTTTTTAATTTTATTTTGAATTCAGCTTAAATATCTAGAACGGTATATTAAACATATTTCGTTGGCATAGAAAGTCTGGTCAACAATTTTGAAAATCACCGAATAATATTTCAAGTACAATTTTATTTTTACCGCTCTCAAACCCAAAAGAAATTCTTAAAAATCATGTTTTATCAACATCTAATCTTATTAAATGTTTTTCAAGAAAAACTCTCTTCGTAGACAGAAATCATGATTTTGCCGTGCCATGACCTAACCCAAAATACGATGTTATGTACAACAATATGTAAACATCTCGTGTAAAAGAAGAAATCTCTTAAGGGTATATAAAGATTAATTTCCTTTACTTAAATATATATTATATTCTATTCTATTTGTATCATGATTGTCATTACAGTCATAGTCATTATCATCATCATTATCAACATCTTTTTTAATCATCAACATAATCTTATTGTGTGGCAATTTTTTACTTTCCATTCAGTTTTGTCGTCTTATCGTGTTTTACATTTTTTTTAAATTTATTTTAATTTTGGCTTTACCAAAAATAAAAAAGAAGCTGTACTTTTCTTGGAATATCGTCTTAAGTTTTGCCTATTGTGTTATTTTCTATCGTTATCTTTTTCTACTTCTTAGGACAGCTGTTTATTTACAGTAGAATAATTTCGTACATGAAATTTATTGTTAATCTTATTTCTTGTGAATTCGTATCGTAGTACAGTAGCGGTAATAGTTTTGTTTTGGTTCTTGTTTAACTAACAGATTGCCCTATATTCGAAGTATGGTTAATAAGGTTTATTGTACGTGTCGCAAAGCTGAGGAAAGGAAACGGAACGAACATTAATAATAATTTTTTATATACATATTTCAAAATATTTATCATCTCTTCATTTCTATTCTATTTATTTAAGCAATTCCCGTGAAAAAAATTCATTTCCATATTTTCTATTTTCCTTAAGAGATAAATAATAAGGAAATTATTTTCTGTTCCATAAATATTAACCTAAAAAAAAAAAAATTACTAAATTTTAATCTGTTTGCGGTCTTATACAAATACATATACAACAACATCCATAAACATTATTTTGCTCTACTACTGTACATAATTCAATTACTGACTAATAAAATTATTATTTAATTTATTTACTTTATTTTATTATTATTGTTGTGGAATTATAAATAAAAATAAACGATGAAAATAAAAAAAATTAAATTAAACAACTTTCTTGGTTTATTAAAAATTTCATTAAATAATTAAATTTTGAAATACTTTTGATTTCAGGTTAACTGACTAGGTGTAATAAATGTTGAAGAGGTTATTGTTATTGCATTAATTCATATTGCTTACGAAAAGTTCATTTAGAACTATTTTTTTTTTAAGAAAAAACAAAACTGAAACTTAAATTACATTCAATGTGAGAAATAAAAAAAGCTCATAAATAAATTTCTGCCAAGAAATAAAATACATCGTACAAAAAGAAAGGGATACTCGGATGTAGTTTTATTTTTCTTTATATGTATCTATTTACTTCAAGCTCTCATCTTAGACACGTTGTTGTATGTATAAGAAGACATAAATACACATAGGGAGAGTCTTGTTCTTATATGTGAGTTTATTGTAAGATATTAAAATCCATCCCAGTTTCGTAAAAGTTTCGTTCCGTTTTGTTTTATTATTATTATGTCTTATGGTTATTATTTATTGCTTAAATATCTGAAAATGACTGAGATTAAGTTAAGAAAAAATTATTATAATCATAATATTCTTTTAAGTAGTTGTAGTTTTTTTTGTGTAGCTGCGGAATGTGATGAATATTTTATAAAAACTTTAAATTTTAATCCTTAATACTTTGAACAAAAATGGGTGTATGATGTTTTAATGGAAAATTTTAGTTTTTTTGGGAAGATTGTACATACAAGCAAATAGCTGGAAACACATTCATTTTGAGTTGAAGTCATGTTAAAAACTATTCTTAGCTTAATTGTGTCTGTATATGCACCTCATTTATTTTTATGCTAACATTTCTTTACTTCTGCTCCTAGCAAATTAGAAAATGAACCTTACGGTAGAGATTGCAATTTCCCGAGAAATTTCATTTCGCAAGAATCCGAGAATTTTATTTCCTGACGAATTTCATTTCTAGAGAATTCGAGAGATTCAACCATCTAAAGCTATTCTCTCTTAGGGCGGCCACAGCTTTACAATTCACACTTAGGTTCGGCAGATGTGAGGCACTCATGTTCCCTGTCTTTAGTAATATGACAAGCTAAGAAAAGCGTAGTTTGCACAAGGATTTACAGCTGCGAAAATTTAAAAAATAATACGTAAAAAAATACACATCAAGATCTATTCAGCAATATAGTATCGCCAAAAAAAATGTTTGTTTGTTATTGCTGGAAGACCTACGTAATTAGGTTGACCGTTCACCCCTTTCTAGCAAAAAAAAAAAAAATATAAAATTTGTATCCATCAATGGGCGATGGAGAAGACCAGTCCTATACTCTCTGTAGGGTTAGTGGAAAAATCAGCACCTAAACGACCTTGTTTGCGAGATAAATAATGGCAAACTTAGTATCGACTAAATATGAATTTAAAAGAAAAATGATTCCTTAATCCAATGATGTCAGATTATGGTTTCATCGAATTTTTATATTTTAGATGTTGGTAAATTTAAAATAAGATTTTGTTACTGTAACGGGTGTTACTTTAACGTATAGCATGCAAATAATCGACTTTTGGTTGTTTTTCTTTAAAACTGATTAATTGATATTTGTGAATTATTTTTTTTATGTTTATTTCAGCATAATTCGATGAAACACATTAAATAATTAAACAAAAGCTAATAAAAATTTCCAAAATTTTATTTAACAAAATTCTTTTTTTACGAGTACATACTTGAAAGTTTGTATCAGAACTGAGATAATCCAAATTCATCTTCCCATCTGTGCCTGGATCCAATAATGGCAAATGCCATTAAATGAATAATTCGCGGTTGTCGAAATCCATTCTTAACCAAATTTCAGTAGAGGAAAATAAATTGCCAAGCTAAACATAGCCCCAAAATCTGACTGGAGACAAACTAACAATTGAGAATATCAAAGAGTTTTAAAGAGAATATGGACGACGACAGTGGATGGCGATGAATACTTAAGATCGAAATTTCGAGCAAAAGTAAATTTGGATTTAACATCATATTTCATTTATGTGAAGTTATCCCAGGATTTCATCCCAGCAAATAAAAAAATTGAATCAGGTAACCCTCGAAAAATTCTTTTGTGAAGTTAGCCCAGCCCAGAATTTAATTATTTTTAACTTTAAAACTTAATAAAAAAAATAGCTCAAAATATCTAAATTAAATAATTAAACAATAATTCCTACAAAAAAAAAATTATCTAAAAATTATGTATCGCTTTCAAAACATCTGCACATAATTATTGAAATATTTATTCACTTTTTGAAATAATATAGATTTTTCGTCTGTAATAACAAAAGTTAAAATTTGTCGGATTGAGGCTCAATAGTATTGAAATGGACAGACACATAGCTTACTTTTGGCCAAATTTAAAGAAAATCGTACCGTTGCAACTTGCCTAATTTGGCCCTGTGCCAAAAACCTCCATACAATTTTTGAAGTAAAATTGAATTTTTCGCCTGTAAATTGGATTTTTCGTCTGTAAGAAAACTCTACCATCCCTTTTTTACAAAATGGTACTGTTATAGGCGAAAACTATTTTAATACGTTGTATTGCAACGGTACGATTTTCTTTAAATTTAGCCAAAAGTAAGCTAGGTGTTGTCCATTTCAATACTATTGAGCCTCAATCCGACAAATTTTAACTTTTGTTATTACAGACGAAAAATCTATGTTATTTCAAAAAGTGAATAATTATTTCAATAATTATGTGCAGATGTTTTGAAAGCGATACATATTTTTTAGCTAATTTTTTTTTTTGTAGGAATTATTGTTTAATTATTAAATTTAGATATTTTGAGCTATTTTTTTATTAAGTTTAAAGTTAAAAATAATTAAATTCTGGGCTTGGCTAACTTCACAAAAGAATGCTTGATGTATACAATTTTTCGAGGGTTGCCTGATTCAATTTTTTTATTTGCTGGGATGATATCCTGGGATATCTTCACATACATTCATATTTCCTCTATAAATAGGTCAATGTCAGCCGACATTTTTTGTACCAATCGTTTGGGTGCGGGCTAATGGACCACCACATTATCTGAAAAGCATCCAACACAAATGTAGTCGCGATTGAATTTCGAATGGAATCCGAATGACAGTAGAAAGGCTTGCAGATTGAGAAACATTTTTCAAGACCATCGACTCTAAGAAATTTGGGACAAATTACTAGATAAATTTAAATTGAAATCTTGAATGTGACAAGCGAATAGCAAAATTTAGTTGACTATTTAAATGGATTTATACTAAGAATCGGAATTTCATCAACATCCGTGAATCGTCGATTATTCTAGTAGAATTTGTTATTATATTTTAAATTTTTTAATTAAAATTAATAAGGCAAAAGAAGAATCTATAGCAAACACCTTGATTTAGTTAAAGGCAACGAAATAAGGTCACAGGAATTAACATCATAAAAAAATGGAATTAGAATCGGAAAAAATTGGAAATAAACCAGTGACTATTTCGGGGATCCCGTTGTCATACTCAACGATAACGAATTAAAAAAAACACATTGTCCTCTGCGTTAGTAACGAATATCGGGCTATAAAGCTTGTATTATGTTTATAAAAACATTATTTCTCGAGAAACAAGAATTCCCGAAAGTAATGAAATGAAATTTCTCGGGAAACGAGATTTAAAAATTCGTATAAAGTCTCGAGAATTCTCGAGAGAGGAATTCCCGACCGCAATCTCTACTTACGGCTAAATATAATCGTTTTATGTAGGCTTCCTGAACATTGCATAGCTCCCTGCCAGGCTCTACGATACAAAATTATTTTTATTTTGTTATTGCACAATTTAGATTTGTAATGTATAAACTTTAAATATAGGGTTTTTAGAATATTAGAGATTCTGAAGTATTTTAATATTTTTTTTACATTTAAAATTCAAGTTCATTTCTAAAGTTGAACTATGACGTAACCACTTTTAATTTATACCTCAATAAGAAACCATTACAGCATCAACTTATATAACAATAATTTCATCATCATAAATATGTATTTACCATTATGCATTACCAAACTGTCCCTCCGGCAGTTACTAATTAATCAAATCGTCATTAAAATCCCACAGTAGTCTTTCATCTCAAAGGTATGTAAATACAAATAAAACTTTCATGTATAATGTGGACAAAAGTGATTTATTAATATTTAAAAGAAATTAAAAATAAATTTCTATTGTCACAATCAAATACAAGATTTGTGCACTGTAACTTTCACCTGAGGTCTTTATGTTTATAGTTAAACGCGTATGATTTAATAAACATGTATCTAAGAAATATATCACTTTTTTTTATATAAAGTTAAGATAAGTTTCTTAATTTTTTACAGTCTTGTGAAATTTTTTGAATAAAATTAATAATTACAGTTTCGAAATCATAACATAATGTATTTTTAGAATAATAAATGAATACAAAATGTATACACGCATTTAATTACTACCTAGTAAAGTTGTGATGCAACCAAATAGAGAGAATGCTGGTAAATTAGAGCATAGATCTTTATTATATGCGGTAAATGTGCGTTGGAAGAGTTTTGTGAGTTGAGTAGAAGAAATTATATCCGGAAAAAATTAAAAATATTCTTGAAGCAGCTTAATCAATTTTCTTGTACGATACATTTTCTTAGCTTATTCATTTCGAAACAAAAACTTTTCCGTTTTAGCAAAATATTAAAAAAAATATTACAATTACATTTTTTTTTTTTTTTTTTTTTGATAAAGCGCGAGATACCGCCATCAAATATGTGATATGAACAAAAGCACAAAAATAATGAAATAAAACAAAAGAGCTCCTAATTTAATTCTATTTAAATAAAAATAATAATAATAATAATGAAAATATTATGTAAAAAATTAGTTCTGGGATTTGTTTTCTTCATTTTTTGCTCCTTTCATTGAATACAAACTTACGTTTTTTGAGGAAAACTCAGAAACGTATAAATCGAGCTTTTTAAGCTCTCTAAAACAAAAGAAAAATAATCAAACCTCTATACTTGTTTTTATTCATATTTTTATACAATACATGAAAAATTAATTCAATTAAATTTTCATTTTTCACTTGAAATTTTTTTGTTTTTCGTATAATTATTATTTTTATTTAAAAATTAAAATATTAAAATAAAAAACATAATAAGCGAATGAGTTCAGAATAATTGTAGGGTGAATTTTTGTGACACTTATCCTTTAAAATTTTAAATTATTATCCTTACATAAATATAAAAAATGTGTGCCTTTCGTATATTTTTATTTCCTGCGAGAAATAATGAACTTTATGTCTCCAATGTATTTTAAGTGTAAAATGAAAATTGTGGGAAAATTTTAAGATGCTTTATACCTGGCGTATAGAAATATTGTACGTACGTGTCGTGGGGTGGATATATATTTGCGCAATAAATTTTAGTCTGTTATACTGGGGCTTATAATTTCCTGTGTAATTTATTAAATATTAATAGAGCGCAATCAACTTTTACTACAATTTCCGTTACATTCATATTTTCACGAAAATCTTAATAAAAAAATAAATTAAACATTTGTCATTATTTGTTTAAAAATTTAAAAAAAAAAAGTTGAAAGTAGCTTTTTTACCGTATTCGTATAAAAAGTCTGAGGTGTGTCTCCCAAACAATTTATAATGTGTACATATTACACTTTTACTGCACACTTTAAAAGTATGTTAAAGTAATTTTCTTTTTAAAAATACTACATAATATTTACGTACGACGGAACGACCTGTGGCTATTATTTTATAATTATTTCAATATTTAATTGAAAAATGTAATGGACAATAGATTTTGGTATGCAAATCATTCTGATTTAAGCACACACCTATGTATATACCTAATCCAACGCATACGTATCATTTTGATAATTATGGAAAATTTTCCAAAAATTAGATACATACCTACATTTTAAATATAATAAACAATTAAGTGATAATTGTATATATATCTAAAAACTTACGTTTACATACCTGAAATAAAATAGTTATTTATCTGAATACCTTTTGTGGTTCCATGAAAATGATTATATGCTTATACAAATAATATCAAGACAAGCATCTTTTATCTAGGTAAGTAAGAGTAATAATTCTTCTTTTATATATCATAAAAATTCCTGAATAGAATATTAAAAAGCAACAACAACGAAATATTTTATTTACCTATTTATATATGTATGTATAAATAAAACAGAGACAACCAAATTATTATCGTAACACAGGATCACGTTTTGTCAAACACGTATAAATTTGTTCCCTCTAATAAAATTTTGGTTCTGTAAGTTCTAAAAGAATGTTAACCGCGCTGCTGCCTTCTTTGTAGAATTGTTGTTGTTTTATATATTTTACTTTATTTTTGTCATCCTGTTACTAATTTTAAAGATTGAGTAAATAAACGAAAGGATATTAGAATTAAACCAGAAACTAGAAATCTAAGTGGTACAATAAATTACAAGGTGGTGTCTATTTACATAGGCAAAAATAACAGTAACAACCAGATTTAATTTTAAAACTTGACATACTTTAAATCCACAAAAATATTGATTAATTCATATTAGAAATTTTGAAAGATTTGCTAACATTTTGTAAATTTTTATTTTGATTGCAACACGTGATCTTGAACTTATCACACTAAATTTAAACAAAGACACTAAAATTTAAACCATCACCTATTTATATTTCCCTTCCTCCAAACTCAACTAAAATAATATAAATTACCTACACAAATTTTCTAAATTCCGTGAAAATTATTTTTCCTTTTAAATTAGGTTATTTAAGTATATATAGAAAATTCTTATTCATGTACTTGTACATTGTACTCTATAATAGTGCTTAAAAAGAAAATTCTTTCGAAAACTAAAGTTTTCCTTATACCTAAATTACAATACAGAGAAAACTAATTCAAATTATTTTCCAGGTGCAACAATCTTAAAAGAGTAATTTTTAGACGATATACATACGTATAAACGTAAGTTGTTCAACACAAAAATAAAACTTTAAAGCTTTTTCGATTAAATAGAAATTTCTGTATTGTGCCAAAATTATTTAGTGTATGTATTTTAAAAAGAGAAAAATAAAATTAAATAGTTTAGATTTTTTTGTTAGAGAATATGTTCTTTGTTTCATAAAACTGATGCAGAAGGTGAATCGTGGTTTTTTATTTCGTCTTTATACAAATAATTTAATTTAATTTTTCACAAAATTTGTATACAAAAGCAGATTATCGTACACCTTATATTTATTTATTCAAAAAGTCAAAATTGAATTGTGCACGATAATTAAATGTCATAAGCTTACTCTGTATTGTTATGTTTAATTTAGGTGAATCGAAGCACAGTTTGGTTTCTGCGTCTTACCTCATAAATTTTGTGACATCAGCTCTCTGTAAATCCTGCACCGTGACAAATTAGAATCAGGTAATATAACAATAAATACAAGAAATACACCTCTTTAAACAAACCGCGCAAAAAAACCGGATAAAAATTCCATACCTCTTAAATCATCGTCAATCCACCGCTATACAATTCATATTTGATGATTCAATTTAATTTCATTAAATTTTTGGAGTGTCGTCTCGCGACATTTAAAGTGTTATTTAAAGAAATTCATTCAATCGCATAATGTATGTAATGAAAACAATAACCGACTTGACTAGAAAATTAATTATACCGCATATTTTTTTTATTAATTTAATTATGATTAATACAGCAACAAGTACAATGAAATTATATAATCAAGATGCGTGCATGCGTCTTTATAGATATATAACTGTTATGTTTTTATGTATGCAAATTAGATTACATAAATATTCTTTATAACTTACTGGGTTTGTTTATTTTCTTATATAGCAGTTATTTCCTGAATTAGTGTGTATAGTACCTACCTACATTTACGAATATGTATTTAGAAAATAAGTTAAACGTCATCGACCGAAATGTAATTAATTAATTTGCAATACGTGAGTTTATTGTTGTTAAAAGGTGTTAAAAATATGCTAATACGATATTTGGTACGCTAATCGCCTTATACATAATTATAACCGCTACCTACGAAATTCTATTTATAAGTTTCTTTTGTATTGCAAGCGAAATTTAATTTGATCATGTAATCCACTCAATTTTTGAGATTTATCTCTCTATAGTGAAAGTGGATAGAATATAAGGTGAAACATGCCCAAACAATATCTTACCAAAAATATCATAAATAATTATTTAACCATCTTTATGGTTTCTTATTTCTTTCAACAACCATTGTGAGAAAACAAATGGAAAATATCCTTACGTGATTTACTATTTTTATTTTCTTGAACTTGCCATTTCCATATAATCAGTGACGTGACTTTTATTTTATCGTAAATTATTCAAAATAAAATAACAACAATTGAACAAATCGAATATAAATTGATTATTTTATTTCGTCCACTGTAACAAGTTCATCTCGTGCAACAACTGAATTCCATTTGCGCAAACATGTCAATTATTATCTTTGCAATTACGTAACGTATTTGACTTCGACAAAAATGTTCATTACATAATTTATAACAACAATGTTACATAAACAACAGAAATCAACTTTCCAATTAAAATTAAATTTCATACTCAAAACGACCACCTTGTCCTCATGATCAGGAACATCATCTATAAATACATCTTCAAACATCCATTGCGACCATTAATCTGTGGTAAATTACATTTGGTTCTCTAGTTTTCATGTACATTTTTTACGAGTATTTCCAGTTTTTATTTTATGCGATTTTATTATGTTTGAACTGTTCTACAAACGTCAAGAGCTAATTTTCCTTTTTATTTAGGCATCATGAGTTGTGTTGTGTTTATTTACACCAAAGGAGTTTACGCTTCCAAATGCAACACACCTATAATGTAAACAAATTAATTAGAATTTTTAAATAGCTTCTATACTCCTCCCTCTCATCAACAAGACAATATCAAGGCTATAAATTTTACGGCAAAACTCATTTCATTATTCCAATTGAGAGATAGGCCAAAAAATAAAAAAATGTAACTACGATAATAAAAAAACCGAAGGCATCAGTAGAACGATCATAAAAATCATTTTCTTTTCAATCGTTAAAATTTTTGTAGACAACGTCGAGATTCCCGTTTTGTTGTTATCTTACAAATTTTGTTTTCTTTTTATAAAGTAGAAATATCGGAATATATTTATTGACTTTTGTCAGTTATTTTTATATAAAATTATATTATAAAACACAAACTTGATTCTTAATTAGATTCTTTTTTATATGGAATTAAAGTCGGCAAAAAGAATATTTTACTGTTAACATAGGAAGTTGAACATTTATGAAAATAAACTATGTATGTATGTGACTAGAATTTAAAAAAAAAAATATGTATTTAAATTTAGCTGGCGTAACTGTGTTAAAATTAATTTTCCTTAATTGTCTTAAGAATAAAACAATTAGTAGTGTCATCACAACAGACTGTATAGGGTTACACAGAAATGAAGAGCATTATATAAGATTTATGTTATAAATTATTATTTTAATTAGTTTTTCTTATTTTCTATTATATAAGATAATTGCATGATAAAATCATATCTTTTGTTTTTCAATTTCAACATAAGCAAAATATGAAAAAATAAATTCAATTAATTTTTGCGACAGACATTTGCTGTTGATAGTAAATAATAACACGCGGAAATTTAAGATTCGATAACTACGAGTAAACTCAAGGATGACAGGTGAATTGTTTTATTATGTAATAAAATCGGTCAATAAAATAAATCAGACCAAAAATTGATTCATCTCAAATTCTTGTTCACAAATGTACCTAAACAAATATGATTCACAATTTTGTTCTCCAATTAAAGTATGCATTGATGTATGTATTTGTAGTAGGAAGAATATTTGAATTTTAAATTTAATACAAAAACCAATATAGCAACTAAAATAAATGTACCTTGACATTAGAGTAAAAATTCCATTTATAATGTCAGTCGTAAATATAAAAATGTCTGATTAACCATCTGTTAAATTGAACGCAATATAGTATCACGTTGTTAGTGTTCTTACAATGTCTTATACTCGTGCGCCCGATGCAACTTAGGGAATTTATCGTTTTCTTAATTAAAACAAAATAAAAGTAGTTCTGTATCGTTATGACACCCAGAAAAAGGATTTAAGGAAGAAATACCAAGTTTTCAGCTTTTCATTGTTTACAAATATTTTTTGTTTGTTTGTTATTTTCTTGGTTTAAGATTTCTTACAAAATAAATAAATTATTTGGTGGCAGCAACACAAGGAGAAAAAAAATACAAACAAGATAATAAAGCTTTTGGCTGCGGAATGTGTTTAACTGTGTAGTATGGAAGGAAATTGTGAAGTGACAAAAGAAAAGTTTAAATGAAGACAATTTTTATTGGTGTATAGAAATTTTCTTAAATAATTTTCGAGTAATGAACTTTGCGGTTGGTTTTTGGTTTGCGTCTCGTATAAATTATGTAGTTGTCAATAAATCTACATATTATTTATGATTTTATTTAAAAGTTTACAATTATGTTAATTTAAGAATAAGCTTCCTTCTACTTTAGGGTACCTAAACTGAGTGCAATCAATTACAAAATTAATGAAATAATTCAAGATAATTCAATATTGTTGAAAGGGGGTTACAAGGTTTTAATTAAATTTAAGCTTTTTTTTTAGTCCACATTATTCAAGTCAAGTTTGATGAAGAATAAATGTTATCATTTAACTGTGAATATGTTAAAATAAATTTAGATAATAAAATAAGAATAAAATTAGATTTGGTGAAGTATCTTTGTGTTTTAGCGTTGGAATGTTGTTCTAATGTTAACTGGTACTTTTTGCTGTACGGCAAACCTTTCAAAAATTGTATAAAATATTTATCGACTGTAGCGTCCTTGTATAAAGCGGAGATTTGAATAACTAGAAAAGAATAAATTTTCCATTTTCTAAATAATTTATTAAGCAATATTCCTCCTTTTCCAGAATATTTTTAAAGAATTTATCCTTGAATAAACGTATTTTATAAACTATTGTAGCTTAGATTCAAATCAGGTTTTTAGCCAAGACAAGTGATAAAGAAATTTAAATTACCTTGAATATCATCAAAATGGCCAATAAAAAAAATATTTCAAAATAGTTTCTTAATTTTTTTTCGTACATGGTATAAAATCTGAATATTTAAGAAAACATATAGTATAAAAACAAAATTGACCTCCAAATGACCTTATTGCCCTTTTGAAACCAAACAGCTTTTAATATATTTTATAAAAATTCATTTTTTTGTCAAAAATTTCTCTAGCTTTCTAAAGATACCAAACAGTATACGACAAATTTTTAATTTTACGAAGAACAATTGATTTTAAGGAAAAACAAAATTATAAAATATCTTGGTATGTACTTTGAAAACAATTGAATTATTTTGAAAAACAACGTCATTAATATTTTGTTTTTTAATTTTATTTCATTTTTGAAACTTGTATCTAGATACATGTTTGCATACACGAAACTCTCAAATCTCACTTTACGACCAAAATTCGTATTCTAGTTAATTTCTGTTTTGGCCTTTTCATCCATTATTGTTTTAAGACTACGGGCGAAACCCATACGGACATATGGCGTTCAAACAAAGAACTCTTGCAACGAACCCAAGCGAAAACACTTCGCAGTATTACCAGTGCTCCGTGGTACATTCGAAATAGTAATATACATGTCGACCTTGGGATTAAAACCATTAAAGAAACAAATAAAGAATGCAATTCGAAATATTACTCAAAATTATAAGCACATCCCAACGAATTGGCCAGGGAGATACTAAAACAGCCGTGATTTAGACGACTGAGAAGAACAGATCCACTCGGATTGATGAACCTGTGAACCTGTAAATTGTGACCACTAACAATAAATATTAACATTGGTTAAGACTTAAAATATGTAATAATTTAAGCTTAAGATTACTTCTTGTACAAGTGTTTCTTCTGTAGAAAGATTCAAGAATAAAGCCATTGGCAACATTTAAAAAAAAACAATGTATACAAGAAATATGTATTACTCAAAAATATGCAACAGTTGAAGCTAGACAGACAACAGAATTGTTTTGTCTGAAAAATTACTTTCCTTCCAGTTACCAATCATTCAAATTACATGTAAGGTTCATATCGAATGGAGTATGTATCAAAAGAATGCCGTCTCTATATTAAACATCATTCATTACAAATGCGAATAGATTTCGCTTTTTAATTACATATTCGAAAGTATCTATATAGTATAAAATACCATTTTTGAAGCTCACCTTGTACGTTGTACATAAGTTTTTATTAAATGAATCATTCGGCTCAGTATCAAATACTAAAAGAAAAGGTAATCAAACATTTTTATTATCTTAAAAGCTAGTAGAAAGTACATAAGTTATATCTAACATTGTAAATAATAATGTTTAAATTGAAAACTGTGAACAAACATACATATTACGAAATTGACCTCCTTGTTGTACATTTTACAAATTCGCGATTTACTTTGCACATTGTATCTCAATATAAGTACTACTACGGTATAAATATGTACTCGTATATGTAAGATATTTTTTGTGAAATATGAAATTGGAATTTCAAGATTGTTGTGCAATATTTTAATCAATTTTTTTTTTTTCAATTTATATTTTAAATTAGACTATAACAGTTAGTCGTTTAATTGGATTCCCACAATAAATATAAGCTGAAATATTCAATCATGGTGATATTTGTAATTTTTGTCAAGACGTACCTCATCTGAAATAGTTTACAAATAGTTTTATTTGGGTCACATTCCAATCCAATATTTTTTTAATATTTTCAAAAAACACAACTTTTTAAGATGTTTCTCTGTTACTGTCAAATCTTTGATTTTAATCATTTTACAACAGAATAATAATAATCCGAGCAAGAATGATAATGTACTTGTACAGTTATGATTTTTTTTCTTCTAATTTTTCTCGATATTGCTGCTTGAGACATGATTAAAATTTTATTGATGATAATTTAATTCTTGAAATCGTATGAAATGATGTAGAAGAATTGGTTTTACATAAATACTTATTGCGTTGTGTGTATGTGATAGATAGATAGATAATTTTTCAGACTTCTTTACTCGACAACGTTGGGATAGTGTGACATTTTAAATTTCTGTTGAATATCTAAAAAAGTAAATACATAATATCATGCTACCTAGGTATTTGTGGTGAATTTATATATAAAATCCGTTTACGAATCTAAAGTACAAAATAAATATTTAAATAATTTGTTTCTGGATAGAAAATCAATTAAATGATGTAATCCTTGTTGTCATGTTTATCAAATATTATTACCGATAAATAAATATTTTATATACGGATATATATTCATAATAGTAGTTGTTATAGTTTGTACATAGAAATGAATTTGTATTCAAATTCGAATAGATTCAAGTGTTATATTTCTCCTTCTTCTTCTGCTTCTTCTTATATTCGAGATGATGATTTATAAATATTTATAAGACATTTTCCTTAGATTTTCAGATTAGATAACGATTTATGTATTACAACTTGAGATGCATTTTCGTTTTTTGTATATATTATATTTTCTATCTGATTTCAATGACATTATGTCAAATAAATCCTAATTTTTATACATATTTTGTTGGGTGATATAAATAAAGGTTTGATTGGAAATCATACTGACTTTTGAAATTTATTATATGTATTTGATAATACATATCTGACTTCAATTAATTAAAGCGTAAATGATTAAGCACATAATTTGATTACCATAAGTATTGTAAAAGTTTTTCATTTTTTTGCCTTTGTCTTTATTACATATTTTATTTCATCTAAAAACAACAATATGTTAATTTTGGGTCACACAGTTTGACCAAATTTTATTTTTGTCATCGTCGTTTAATCATAATTTTTCCAAACAAAACGATAAAAGATTGTAAAATAAACAAATAATTAAAATTTCACTTACTTTGTAAAACCGTTTTTGTTTGACATTCGCGGGAAAATATTTTCTGTTAATACAAAAAATTGAGTACATACAATGAAAAAGTTGAAAAGATTAGGTGCCCTAAAGACAAAAAGGAAAAGTGAAAAAAATAAATTAATATTTTAAATTTTTATGATAATATTTCAATTTTAAGCTTAAAAATAAAAAGTTGTTTTAGAAATAAACGGTTATATCGGGGGGCACTGTGCGTACAGTGTATTATTATTTTAATTTAGAACTATATCTTAACATTTCCTAGGTTCATAAATCATAATATTCCAAAAACTTACAAATCTTTTGAATATTTTAAATTATTCTAAATTATTCTAACTACATAGTGAAAGTTTCAAAACAAGAAGGAATTTTTTAAAGCTTGTAACTACTCGAATATTGATTTAGAGGCGTTGGCCATTGCAAATTGGTTGGGGAGCTTTTTCCAAACTGCAGAATATTTAAATAGTAACAGTAGATTTTGCTAATGAAAAAGAATATTTCATTCGTCATGATGTTGAATGCAAATATTCTACGAAAAATAAATCAATTTAACATTTATAAACCACAAACAGCTAAATTCTCAAATTAAAACCAAAATTATTGTTATTATTTCATTCGTTTATTGATTAGATGGTTTTATAAGTTTTTGTGGTTATTTCGGACAATTCTCAAGGCAAAAAATATTTTGTCCTTTAACATTTGTTCGATTATTATTATTATTATTATTAGTAAGAGGAATAATAATAATCGTTCCATTCCGTACATAATTATTTATTGCTCACATTTAAATTACCATAACACCAAATATTTATCGTTCGTGTAATTGCTCACGTTTTTCGCGTTTGTTATTTTAATGTGATTTTGTTTTTGTATTTTGCTGTCGCGCACGCCAAATGTGATTACAACATTTTCCCGCAAAACTCAAAAAAATGTAAATCCATTTAATTTGAAATTCGACAGAATTTTTTATTCAATTTAAAATTTTTGGTTAGTTTCATTGTTTGTGCTATTACACTTGATGGTGTGTTATACTTTTCGAATTACTGTAATGTAATTTATAAAATGTTTCCAAAATCATTGTACAATTATGACATGAATACAGAAACATTCTCATTAAAAATATGTTTAATAATGTTGTCGTTTGGAAAATAAATCTTAATAATAATGAAAGTTAAATAAAATTGTAAAATAATTTAATATTTTAAGAAATGGATGAGCGCTCTTAATCTCTCTATAATATCGACACGTAATAAATATTAACTACTTTAATAACTATCACTAATCAATATTAATTATATTAATTTGTTTAGAAAGTTAATAATTTTATTTCTATTTCACTGATTTGATAACATTGTTAAGCTTCTTGATTTTCTATCTTTATAATACAATATACATATGTATGTAGATGCAGGCGGTTATATTGTTGAAGACGATTGTCGTAATTAATTTACCTGCAAAAATGTTGATTCGGTTAAATTGAAGGAATTCATTTTTTATCTAACACAAACATACATACATACATACACATATTATCATTTCTCTTTTAAAAAAGGAAATATAATTATTTTAGTTTTTCACTTGATGATGATACTGTATTGTTTTGGTTGGTGGTGGTATGTTCTAATTAAAATAAATTGAATTTTTCTTTTTTGTCTGTGTTGTGTATGTATTTGCGGAATTTTCATTATTTTGCACAATATTTAAAAGGTTTGGTTAATTTCCCTTTCTGAATTCATGAAGCGCAATGATATATTATGAAAAAACAAATAAACATTTTTTTAGGGTTCTCTAGAAATAAAACACGCGTGGAATTTCTAGGTTAAAATTAAATATTTTGCTCTTCTATTTGATACAAAGTCGATGAATTTCTTAATTTATCTCTTACTACTAATTCCTCAACCCCATCCTTTAGATTTAGGTAATCGTTTAAAAAATCACTCACTCATCATTTTTAATTTCAACTCAATTGAATAGAAAAAAAACACGTTGCCGTAAACACCATAAATTTGATTACCTTTTTAGCGATGTGGATTTCTGAGAAGCAAAAAAAAATCGTCTTTTATATTCCCTTATAAAACAAAAAAGTGACTTCTTTAAAATGAAAACCAATGCGCTTTCAGCATTTTCTTAATTTTGTTTTTTGTTTTATTTTCTTTTCAATTTGATTTAAGTTGGGTGTTCTAGCTGAATTGGTTGGTTAGAATGAATTTTCGGTTGAATAAATTTTATTACCGTTTTCAATTTTACATAAAATGCATAGAATGAAAAAAAAAGCTGTTAGGTTTTTTTTTTTTTAAATTTATGTAACGCCACTTTATTATTCATACCAATTATATTCGTTAGCAATTTTATGAATTTGAAATGCAATAAAACTAATAATTTTTCTACTTAATTTGGACTTAAACAAATCCCAAACAACTACCGTTCTACATACAACGTAGTAATCTTTTTTAATATTTAATTAGAATGCCAATTGTTCTATTTATTTAAATATAAAATTTCAATTTGAGCAGGAAAATTAAAAATTGATTCCAATATTATTAATTTATAGCGAGAGAAAATATGCTTAAATTTCATTACAAATAAAAAACTTAGAAATAGTATTTTAGTTATAGATTTAATTAGATGACTGTTAATTTTGCGATTTTTCAAAAAATATTCGATTTGTATTTAAGTGGATTTCCTTTGAAAATATTTAACTTTAGGAAAACATATTGCACATGACGTAGAATAGTGACACAATTGAAAAACTCGAAAATTTTTCAGGAGGGCAAAAGAAAATATGCGTCCAAAAAAGGAAGAAAGCGGTTAACTCAAAAACGAAATTTTTGAGCTGTGTCACTATTCTATGTCATGTGCGATATAATAAATTTATTTTTTAGTCCATTAGACTGAAACCCATTAGACTAGATTGAAGTTTGATCACTTCGTATTCAATTCAACTTCTTTATGTATAAGACAATACCAAAATTAAAAACTTTTGTAAATGCAAACTTGTCTCGGAAAAGATATTTTACAAAAAATTGATAAAAAAGCTTTTTAAAAATAAATAAACTATAAACTTTTACATGTTTTTGTTATGAAAGCAATTAAAGTTATTTATATTAGATAAAAAACAAAAATCAATATTGTTTTAGTTTACTTATTTTCAAACATATAGGTATGTATAAATACATAAGAACATAAGTATGTACGAGTTTGTAAATAACCAAAAGCATTAATTGACGTTAAAGTTATTACTGTTTTATAGAAAAGTAATTTATTTTTGTTATTAATTTAAATAATAGACAATTTATTTATTACTGCACAATAATATTTTTTGATCGAAGAAACGCATTAAGAAATTGAAATACTTTAAAACTTGAGAAGTTTAGAGCTTAATATGCCCTACCATCCAATGACTTATTTAATGTCACCTTAGATTAGTGCAGATCTGACCACCTAAATAGCCCAACAATATATTATAAGTACAGGTTTCAGCAGAGAAGAGGTAGATTTGTTTTTTTAATTTAAACTAAACTACAATTAAAAGCATAAATTGCCTGAGATTTGATGAAAATCAACTTACATTGCTCCAATAATAAACCACTCAACATTACTGATGTATAATTTTGCAGAGCCAACCTTTTTATTTCTTTCCAACTAATTTGGAGAAATGTATTTATTCACAACGTTTTATAGTATATTCTTTAGGGTATGGCACAGTTAGCCGAAAGTCATTTCGCAAATAGTTATTTATCCTAACGCCATTTCACAAAAAAATAAAAATACAAAAAGACATTTAACAAAAAATACAGTTCACAAATAGATTCTTGGCAAATGGAGCTTTAACAAAAAAATATTTGGTAGATATGAATTGATTTAGATTAATTTTTGCGCAAAAATTAGTCTAAGATCAATTCATATCTACCAAATATTTTTTTGTTAAAGCTCCATTTGCCAAGAATCTATTTGTGAACTGTAATTTGAATAAATAACTTTTAACTACTAATAGCAATAACTACTAATAATACATTAAATTATTTTAAATTTAAATTTTCTGCTATAGCAAACAATAGTTCATGTTTTGCATATGTATTTTTTTTTTGTAAAATTCTTTTAATTCGTAAATCCTTTTGGAAATATTTTTTTTTTCTTTATAATAGGTGGTCCGCCAATTTGAAATTTTTCAATTTCAACCTTTACGAAAGAAATTTCTTGCTGCAACTCTTCTATCAGTCTGTAGACCCCAATGTGTTCAGCATAATCAGTTTGTGGATTCTATGGTGCCACGATTCCGCATAGTTTTGTGTACGTGGAATGTTTTTCAAATCAAGTTCAAAGCAGCTCCAAAAATTTGGCGGAAATAAAGCTGGACGATAGGGTTTTCCGCATATATAAACTTCTTTAAACCAAGTAGCAACTTTCTTCCCGTCCTCATCTAGTTTTTCAAACAACCCTTCAAAATATTCGGGAATATCATCGGGCGGCAAAAAACTCAGAGACAAAACTGCTCGCATTTGCAAAGAAAACTCTCTCATTTCGGCCGTATTTTGACTGTAGTCCAAACTTTTGTAATTTTCTATAAATGATTTGTCCTAAATGAAAGTGGCAACCTTTGCACACAATGTCAGGAAAAAAACTTTTAACGCTATTTATTGCAGCTTTCTCAAAATCTGTAATTGAAATTGATGGATGTAGTCTTATATTTACTTCTGCTGCATAATCATACAGCATCTGGAACAATTATCATAAATTTCTTGACTTTTTCCTGAACACAAGGCAAACACCAGTGGGAATGCTTTTGAGTCATTACTTATGTTTCAGTGAATTGTGTACAATTGTTTAAAAATTGAGGGCACTACTTGAACTGCACCATCCATCATCCAGTAGTGTCCTCGACTCAATATTTTAATGTCGTTATCATAATAATTCGATGATTATCGAATATACAATCTTTAACCACAAAGTGTTCATTCACTTGCCCTTTATATATTGAATTTAATTCGAAAAATAAATTATCTGGCTCGGTAATATGACTTCTGGATTTACTTTTTGCTCTAATTATCATTTTTTGCATGGAAGCAGTTGATGGTAAATTTCGCGCCACCATAGCATCAGCATTTGATACTGCATCTTGCACAATTCGACAACATCTTTTATGTAAATTGTTTGAAGCATCGATTTTTAATTCGTACAGTACAGTACAAAGAGAACTTTTGATAGCCTAGGGTTCATGGTTATGTTTATTTGTTTGTTTTTTTAAAATGTGCTTTCCTGATTCCTCAAGAGTAGTAACACACCTACCAAGGCACTTGTATGGCTCCACTAATCTAAGATCGCAAGCCCAGTAAAAGGTGTCTTTTAATAGATTGCTTAAATTAAAAGAAAATCCTTCCAGATTTAGCTTATCTTTTCCTTTGCTAGATTTAAATAGTTCGCACATCTTTTCTTTCTGGGTCACATCTCTAACATCAGTTGAGCCCGCTTCATTTGCATTGTTTTCAGCAATCATACTGTATTATAAAATTTCCTAAATTATTTTCTCACTATAAAATTATAACAGAACACTGCTAGACTTACCTTTGCACAAATACTTATTGCAGAATAATGCAAGAATTGTGACAACCTATAAAATTTACCATTTATAATATTCATTTCAAAGATTACTTTGTTTCCATGTGTGCTTTTCCTTTAAATACTAAATATCAAATAAATAAATAAAAAAAAAATCCACTGTTTAAAATCACAGTGTTTATCATTGAACTGATAAGCTGACTGTGCCATACTCTAAAAAAGTACGTATAGTACGTTTGCAAAGTGTCCAGTTAGTATAAATGGAGTTTTATGAAACAAACTTTTTGATAAAAGATTGTTTGCAAAATATGATATTTTGATAAGTAGCATTAGGCGAAATGGATATTTGTTAAATTGATTTTGCCAACAGGCATATTCCCTATTTTTTATCTGTCGGCCGTTTGTTAAGATTATATTTTGTTTAATAATTGAAGAAATAATTGAACTTAATTTCGTATACCACTTAATGGATATTCTTGGGCAAAGTAGGTCCCGGAGTATGGCTGCTGTTGAGGACCGCTTTTAATTGATCAGTTTTCAACAACAAGAATAATTAGACTCATAAAACACATGTCGTACTTAGCTATAGGTTTTTGGAGACGCTCACTTCATTTTCCAAGAAAGCCCACACATTGGTTAAATAATGATTGGAAGCGGGTACTCTATATGAATTTAGATTTAGAAATAAAGAAATTGGAACTAAATCAAAAATCTCTCTCAAATCTAAAACAATGACAATATGTACTACCAAAAGATATGCTTTAAACATATACCACATACTGACGTCACGCCTTAGCCTCCTGAAAAGTCAATGACAGATAATGGGAAAATCCCTATCAAAAATCAGAGTAAGAGATCAAAGAGACTCAAACTAAAAAATTTAAACATCAGCAGTGGACTAGAAGAAAAAAAATCTACCTTCAAAATTCTAACTTGCCACTACTGAAAACTAACACAAATGTTTTTCAAGTCGGAGTACAACTTACGGATACTTTACAAGTTGAGCTAACATCGGCCACTACTTAGATGTTTTTTCATGTAAAATTTTTTTCGAACGGTTGGTTTTTTAAAATGAATTAAATCCAACTTGGCTGTTTCCTTGGAAAACAATAAAATCCAAAATAATTTAAATTAAATTCTTCCCAAGAAAATACGCTTATTGCTTCCAAATACACGTTATCAATACTAACATACTTGATGTTTTACTTTTCCCACTATAAATCACATTAGTTCTGATTTTGTGTTGAAACTTGTTTTACTTTCTTTTACTCTAGTAAAATAAAGTATAGTAATCATGAAAATTTTGGACCTTGAGATTTTTAGAGATTTATCTGTTTTGAGGTCCCCTGAGTCCAAAAAAGTAGGTTTCGAAATGGTGTCTGTCTGTCTGTCTGTGTCCTCTCTACAGCCCAGATGGTTTCACCAATCGAACTGAAACTTCAGATTTAAGCTTTTTTTGATAAATTGGGAGGTCCCAGTGAATTTTCCTCAAAATCGGTTAACCGGAAGTGGCCACTCCCTTGGTGCAGAAAATTTATTTTGCAAATATCTTAAAAAGTATAAGGTTTACAAGAAACTAATTGAAATAAAATGTTTCCAAAAATTAAAAACAAATAAAAATAAAAAAAAAATTAAAATTAAAAAAAAAAAATTTAAAAATTATAAAAAACAATAAAATTTCTCAAAATTCTCTGTTCGTAAAAGAAAGTCGTGTGTTGGCCACACCTCCATTTTTTTATTAACATTTTGTGATTTATTTTTACATTAAATTTAAACATTTAATATTAAAAAAATTATTAAGTATTCAACTCCCATTTTCTAGACATAAATCATAAAATATTTTTTTGTAGGATGTTGTCTTGCTGGTGATAACGAAAGTGGTAGATGATCACGAAAAGTGATAAATTCATATGGAATATCATTTTTAAAAAAGTGATAGATGATTATCACCTACCACTTCCTGGAATCTCACTCCAGTTTTTTTCAGTCCCAAAGAGTTCAACATAAATGTCATTGTTCCCGTCAGTAGATTTCCAATGCCCTCGTGATGGGAAACCTGAATCCGCCCAGTGATTTTCCTTTATAAAATGTTAACAAGTACATTTTAGCTCGAATTTGTAAATACTAATTTCATGATTTTGGGTAAAATTAATTTATAGTAATATTTCCAAGCAATAGATGGCAAATGTCTAATTTATAGGATTTGTGAAGCTATTTTAGAAATTAATTATAGTATAGCGGTTCACTCATCCATTCATTTCTTTGATAATAAATCCCTTTCACACTATCTAGTGGCGTACTCACTTACTAATTGAAAAATTCTCTTGTAGGAATTCAATGAATTTCAAATTTTAATTCAATTCATGGGATTGTTGTTGTAATTTGGCAAATAAAATACAGCTTATTATTTGTTTTGGCATATGGATCTTAAAAGGAATGCAAAAAAAGTGTAATTTATTTACACAAAATTGAAAGAAATCGATTAGTTAAGCTTAAAAACCATTTTTTTGGAGCGAAATTGACGGTTCCATCCCTTTTACTTAAATTTCAGAGTGTTTTTCGAAATAAAGAAACTTAATGATAAGTAAAGTCTTTTTGGTTGATTTTAATATTGCCTTATTAGTGGAGACAAAAACAACACCGTTGAAAAGCTCCAAGATGAGCCTATGAATAAATTGATTGTTTTTCCAAAGATATACTATGTGCATAATGAAGCAACCCGGATAAATAAATTACATTTTATTACATGTATAAAATTTCGAAAACAAGAGATTTTATTAAGGAAATGAATATTGATACTTAAACTACCAAATAAGTGTGATATTTTATGGCAATTATTCGTTTTGTTTTTTTTTTAGAAATACGGAACTAAAATTAATAATCGTTTGTATATATGCTATAATAGGATGATAAGTTCACGGTTAAATTCGCACACTTTTTGATCCAAGGTAGAATACTTGATTAATTTTTATGAAAATATGTAAATCACTTCTGCAGAATATATTTTCATGCTTAATTAAATATTAAACTATTATGATTGTTCCAATTAGGGTCGATCGAACATTAATCTCTGCAAATTTTAATCACGATTTTTAAAATATTTTCATTGTGTTACGTTGTACACTTAGTTTCTCGAAACTTAAGGTGAAATTAAATTGTTTTCAACTAATAAAATACAACTAAGCACCATATACATTATGAAATATACTATATTCGTATAAAGATCATTATCATCAGGTATTTGTAAAGGGCGATTCAACTGGAGGCTATAGCAATTTAAATTTGAAATAAAACACATTAGTTTTTGATAAACTGCAGTATAAAATTGAGACATTGGCATTAAACATGAAATATCTTATCGGCCAACTGGCTGCCATGATGTGCCTTGCGGACTTCCACCCGTTTGACGAAACTATTCTTTACTTTTTCCTGCGATAGTTCATAAATAACATGTTTAGATGTCATTTGCAGACATCCGTTGCCTGTCATCAACTTGATGGTTACCTATCATCCAATCGATGAACTCACGACGATGGAGCTTTAAGGTATAGCTGCTATTAATTGCTTAATAATTACAGATGTCAAATTATTACTAGACCTCCAAGATTAGCTGAGAAATTGTTGATGTATACACACACTATCGAAGTTTTTTTTATATATAGTTTGCAGACACTTATCTATGTACATATACTATATACGAAACCCAAACAAACCATAAATTATTAATTTCCGTCAACTACCATAAATATTTGGTAATTTTCTCTAAATCTAGTCTAGAAAATCAACGAAAAAATATTTTTTTTACGAAGACAGAAACCATAAAAATAAAATTGTAGAAAATTAAATTTCCATAAATTTGATTAGAAAAAAAAAAGAAACATAAATATTTACAAATAAATTGTTCTTTCAATTTTCATCAAAAAGTTTACATTTTCCGAGCTTTTTTTTGGAAAAATAAAAATGTATTACTTTATTTTCTTGTCTTAATAGAAAATAAAATGAACACATTTTATGTAGTTTTCGCCGAGTTTATCAAGTTATTCTTTCGTGGTGGATCTTTTTCACGTTGCCGAGTTTTTATATTAAAGAATTGTAGAAACGGAAGGAGGGTGTCACATTGAGTAATAAAAATATTTTGTTTCGTCATATAGTAGAATTTTGTTAGTAAGTTTATTTTTAGAAAATGGTTATGACGTCGGTTAAATGATATTTGAAAATTTTTTTTTTTATCTTTTAGTCGACAATAACCTAATTTTCTTGTATAAAGGTTCTTTAAGTGGAAAAATTGGTAAAACCTTTTCTATATTTGGCTAGACAAAATATTCGTTTTACCAAATTCACCGTTTTTTTTTTTTCATGTATCGAAATTAATGTTCATTCAACCATCTTTGCCTACATCCATGTTCTCCACATATTTACGAGTACGTTTATTTTTGAAATGACGTAGAACGATGGATAATATTTAATTTTATTTTTGGCGAAATTCAATAAAAGGTGAAGAGTCTATGGACGCCCTTACTTTATGCTACTAAAAATCTAAATTCTAACCCATTTTTGTTTTTGTATTTAGCCTTATGTGCGTGGCACTATAAAAAGCTAATACAATACATAAGTAGAATTTTTATTTTTATGTAAATAATCAAAAAAGGACTTAAGAATAGGGAAAACAAATTTATTGTAAATTGACATGATGGATTTTGATAAAAACAGAAATGAAAATTCGAAAAGTGCCAATGTCCAAATTTATTATTTGTTTTTTATCAATGTATAACCATTTTCTTCGCTCTATACCAAAATGAGAAAAAGGATTGAATTGAAAATTTAAATTTTATTAGATGACAATCATGGTCAGCATATTGGGATAATAAAAAAGTCGTTTCGTTTTATATTCCTAATAGATGAATTTCAAATAGAATTTTTTGTTTTCTAAATTTGCTGATGATGATGACTAACTAATTTAGCTACGACTTTTAGTTAAGTAAACAATAAGTTCATAGACAATCAATAAATAGGTCAACAGAAACGGCATAATTTATACTGTATTTAAAAGAACCTGTATCCACCATACATTAATATGAATGTAAGTATTGTAAAAAATAAATGATCATCATCTTGCGCTGTTGTGATTGAGAAGAGAATACAAAAACTGAAAAGCAAATATGTTAAGTAAAGATCAAGATTTTATAACTGGATATTATACCAATTCAATGTTAAAATTACTGTTAATTCTTATATAAATGAAAGCGAGAGAAGATTATTTTCTTATCTTGCTTATAGGTACTTATATAGAATTCATATATGTGTATCGCATAACAATCAACAGGTGGGGGAATTGTTGGTACCTCTCTAATGATGTAAATGTTATTTCTTAAATCGATTATATTATAGCAACAACAATAACAAGTTATTTGTATGTAAATTATATTGATCTTGGGTCTTTTGTAACGTAACGTTCAACGATCGCTAAATTATTTTACGGTCTTTCTATTTTTCGTCTCGTGTTTGTCATCTTTATTGAAGATGTTTCTAATGTGTATCAGCTCCATTTTTATACTAAACATACATTTGATCATAAACAGCAAAATCAAGAAGACTTTCTTGTAAAATGCATTTGAATAGAATCGTACAAAAAAAAAATTTAACGCAGAAATTTAGGCCAGTTATCTTGATTCTTGTGAATTTGTTTTATACGTTAAATTATACTTTGTAATTGTAAGTACTTGCAACGATACATATTAAATTATAACGGTGTTAAAATATGATCATTGCGTTTTGAAAATTGGGTGTAAGCTTTTATTTAAAGGGCGCAAGTGTAAATTTGGATAATTGTTACGTATAAAAAGCTTGGGCTTTTAGTCAACTTTTAAAACATGTTTTAAATGACCTATTTAATCAGACGGTGCAATTTTCTCTCTCTCGTCTTCTTAAATACGAACTAGACTTAGTAATGATGTGATTGTTATATTTCGTGGTGGTAATAAAATTTTTAATTTAATTAGCTTTTTTGTGTGTCACTTTGTAATTTTATAGCATGAGTTTTATATAATTTTCATGCGATTAAATTTATAAATTACATGTAAATGTCGAATAAAGAATAATTTATCTTCTATATCTCAGCATCATAAGACAAATATCTTAACACTTCTCAAAATAATTTGAATCAAATCGATCATTGTCATTGATTTATATTGTATTTCGTATATAATTCGTTGTGAAAAGCAAAATATTTTCTATATTTGAGCTAAAGATGTAAACATACGTACATACATAAAATGAGAAATGTCGTTGCTTAAAGCATAACTTTAGAGAATAAAGCATTTTTTATTTGTTGTGTATGTGTTAGGGTGAAAAGCGCTCGCGGGAAAGAATAAGGGACCGTATAAATAATTGATAGGAGAAAATTTTTCGTGTTTTGTTTGTTTAAAAATTAAGTTAATCAATCTTGAAAATTCCACAATAAATAGCTTTTGAAATTTTGAAGTATAAAAATAGAAAAGTTAAAAATAAATGTATTTTCGAGAAAATTTAAGTATTTAGATAGGAGGGTAGGGAAATTGTCTGGGTTTAGATGGCTGTACGTATTTTTTGGTTAAACAATTTTTTTTTCTATAATTAGGGTTAATTAGGTTGTTTTTAAAATATCAGGTGATATTTTGTAAATAATAAGGTTTAGTTGTAATGATAAACGTTTGTATTAAAATTTTATTAGATTTCATTGCAGGTTAATCGATCGAATTACCTTATAATAAAACCAAGCACATTTAGAAATTGTTATCATATAACACTAGAATATATATGTATGTATATTGAATATCAAAAACCCATAAAAAAAATTCAATATTTTTCTTTTTCCACATGTTCTTTTGGTTTATTTATTGTAAAACTGATGCTGCACATACAATTTTATGCTTTTTACTCTCCCATTCACATACAAAGTTTTGTTACTGCTCCAGTTTTTTATATGCTAACTTTTACTATTTTGCCGTTGGGTATTACATAAAAATAAAATTGTCATAAATTTTTCCGCCAAAAAGCATCGTCTCTTATAAGTTAGTCGATGTATGAGTCATATGGGAGGATACTGGATGCACTTTCCAAATTTGAATGCAATCAATTTCAATGCAATCGTAATGGTTAACTCATGCTCTACTTGTAGTGTACTACTTCTTTGCGTTAAACTGGACAATTATTAACAATTATTTAAGTCTTACAAAAAAATAAATTAAAAATGAGTTGGAATAAAGTAAGCGATTATCGACCATTTTAACGGTATGATCAACAAAACAAGAAATTTTTGTTATGTTTCTTCACTCGTAATCTTAATTAATAAGATTTTTATACATTTATTTATTAGTTTATTTATAATAGTAATGTTAGTTAATAAAAAAAAATATATTTCTTTATTTAAAGAGGTCACACACCATTTCAATTTTAACTCGCAGTTATGTATGTAAAATTGATAGCTGAGAAATTATGAAATTCAATTATGTGTGTACCTACTATACAAGTAAAAAATAATTTGATATGACATATTTAGGAATTTAGCCAAACTTCAAGAAAATATTCATATTGTTAGAATAATTGCAAATGCTCACAACAGTCTAGAAAAACCAAAATGAATCGTGCACTTTCTATAATGTTACAATTACAATCGCATGCGTTCAATAGAGTACCATTTAAATAATGCAATTATCGCCAATTGATGCGAGACCTTACTTGCGTTATACTCGTAGTTTATTGATCGTTATACTTTCTTAAATAAATGATTTGTAGCAAAACTATTTTACTACATTTATAAAAATTCGAAAGATTTATTACCATTCATATAAATGTCTTCAAGATTAACAAATACCATTTAAACATTTTTGATTTGTGATATAAATGATAAAAATTAATTTTAGATAACACCGCACACACACACACAGACATTCAGAAAAACTCGAAAAATAAATTACACTTCAATGAACGCTCTTTTTCCACAATCTACATACTATACAGTCTCTCTGTGGTTTGATTGTAATAAATTTCATTTTTAGTCATATGTCATGTCATTTTCATATATGTACATATATAAAAGCTCACATAGTAAAAAAGTAGTATAATTCGTTTTTTTTTCGTAAAACTTTTTTTTTATTATCTCAGTTTGGTATTTTATGTGTTAGTTGATAGATAACACAAAAAAAAAATAACGATGTACAAAAAAAAGTTGAAAAAACTCGGAAAATTGTACAAGAAAATTGGGTGTAATTTTTTTTTTTCGAGCTTTGCTGTTTTTGTTTGTGAAACTTTTAGTTTTATGAATTGATTTTATTATCGTCACCTTTATTACTTGAAATATATTTTTACGGTTGTTGGCTGATGTATAATATTTACGATGGGACGTCAATCTACATTTATATAATCGAACAAAATTGGTTCAATAAAAATTGGTATTATAGATATTTACTGGTGGTATTTTAATTAGAGCACCAATCAAAAGAGCAAACAAGAAAACGCAATTAAGCAACCGAAACATAGCCAAAAGAAATGGTTTTACTAAGACGTAAGACGTTTTCCAAACCAAGAGCTTAACCTGAGGTGTGCAAAGAAAACAGTGAATCTTGGCAGTACATCAGTAATGGTTTGGTGATGCTTTACTTAAATAAAATGTAGATGATTATAGGGTCTTACACTTAGATGGCGTTATCAGTATGATAATGACCCCAAATATTACCCCTGAAAGCGTATTTAGAATGGCAAAAATAAGTGGCAAGAATCTATGAGGAACTGTTAAACGAAAAGTCTCAGTAAGGAAACCGACAAACAGAGAATCTTTTTGGCCCAAATTCAGGACATTAGGAAGAATACAACGCCAGCCCAGTGTACCTCACTTACAAACAGTATAGGACATGAAGTGCAGTTTTGAAGCAAAAGAGTTTTCCTACCACTACTGCTTTTTTTTAAATGACAAAATGTGATTTTTAACATTTTTTATGTACAAGGCGTAAACAGTACGCGGCCACAACCAGTTCATTGAATGTATTTAAAAATAAGAGCATGCCAATTATTTTAACGCTTTATCCGTACTCCTATATACAGACTGACATTCAGTATTTTACCAAAAATTTAATTTTCATTCAAATAAGGAATGCAAAAAAACATATTTTCATTGCTATACATACATTATGTAGAATGGAAAGATGGATTAAGTTGTAAATAAGAAAGAAAATTAGTAGCTAAGAAAGATAAAGCAACACAAGCTACAAATTCAAGGAATATAAATAACACAAAAAGGGTAAATATAATTAAAAATCGTAAATCATTCAAACACGTTTGCTGAATATAATTGAATTTCATCGTAGAATGATTAAATTGTATATAGTTAATCCTTAAATTCTTTTTGTATAATAACCCTAGAGAGACTATACCAAGATAATGGAATTTTGTTTCCAATCGGCGTTTTATAGTTCACAAATCAAATTTCAATCAATTCTTTTAAATATACATATGGAATATTATATAATCGAGCTATATTTTGTTCCAGGATAAAATCTCAAAAGGATAAAGCTTTTTTTTTTTAACGGAAACTAAAACTCTTATGTGCATAAAATCAAATGGAGTACACTGTAGAAAAACAGGAAGAATTAAAATTATTGTTATAACTTTATCTATCTTTTTGTTTTATTGTTTGTTTGTTCATCTTTAGGAGGAAAATATTTTTCCAGTTAAAAGCTTTGTTAAATTTTTTCCAAGTTTGTTTAATTATTTTTAATGTTTACGAGTATCAACACAAAAATTGTATTTCTGTTTGTTTGTTTAGTGGTAGGTACATCGTATACATGAATTTGACTATAATGATTTCATTTCCTTTCCTTACATTTTTTTAATTAATGTAAATTTTTATTTGTCTATATGGAGCATGTACATATGTATGTATATACATAGAATAGAGAATGGGCTAAATTCAGTAAGATGAATATTTAATCGCCGGACTATTCCACCTGATACTCTGAAAATGATTTTGTAACATGTTAACTTTATAATATTTTTAATAAATAAATTAACTTGCACAAGTAACACAAAAAAAAAAAAAATTTGATAGACAGATAATTTGACGTCAATTGATTTGATATATGAGATTGTATTTTTGAAATATTTATGCAAATTTTTATGTTCCGTAAAATAACATGAATGACATTTAACAAAAAAAAAATTGTGCGATGAGTTATTATATGCCATCATGACATATTAATGTTCATCTATTATATTCATTTATTTTATACCAAAAATTACATATATCAGTGTTCACACCTTGTTTAAAATCAAATAAGTATACATGTAATTTAATTTTTACAATTAATAGCATAGTCATCATCTTTAAATTTGACTCACGTTTTAGGTAATTTACATTTGCATGGATTAAATATTTTGATGGAACATTTTCAAATAAATGTAGCGCTAATTTCAATTAGTCGCGGTTGCACAGTATGTTTCCAAAACTGATAAAAAGAATTATTTCTAAGAAGTAATAATTAATTCTTATTCTGCTTTTATTGGATTTGGAACAAAGTTGCAAACAAATTGCAAAATATCAGAATCTAATAATATATTTGTATTATAGAAATTTATTTCTCAAAATACCAGACATCTAAAAGAAATTTTAGGTCCAACCAATTAATCTTGCTTAAACACAAATCAAACCAACGTAGTCAATTTTAATTGACCCAATTCAAAGGTCTTTATTTTATTAAATTTTAAGATCACAAATTCCATAAAAAGTTCAAAAATTTCATAATCAAAATCATTATCTCTAATTAATGTGTCCGCGATTGGTTTTAGGTATAGATGCACAAACCATAAAATTAAACAAATAAACATAAATCTCAATGATATTCACTTAAAGCGATCAAATATTCTGTAACAAAATCACTAATTTATTCAAACTGTATTTTTCTTTAGTACCACTAAATATAACGGTTCACAACATCTTAAAGACACCAATCCCATCTTGTACTCGTTGCTATAAATATCTAACAGATCAAATCACCAATTATACCACACATACTCGTTTTCGTTTGTGAATTATTGTATTAATAAGTCGCAATTATTAGTCCAAGGACACTATTAATTATTATTATTATTATTATGAATCACAGAATTTCTTAAGCGCTTTCTTAAATATTTATCTCGCGCGCACAAAATTATTATTTATGTATTCACTCGCCAAACAAGTTTTTCACAGTTATATACAGATAGATAGGTGTATCCAAATTCCAATAGAGATTTATGTATAATAAAGACAACACAAAACTAAATAACCAAAGAAACGCTAAATGTTAAATGCACAACATTAGCATAAAATAAATAAATAAACGAATCTTCACGGTCATCAAAGCAATTTAGCTTTTGTATACAATAAAAAGGAAATGGTTTAATTAAATCTAACGCGGTTACAACCTATAACTACTAAAGCAAAATCTTTTATTTAGTTGTTCAACTATCCTGCAGACTTCAGCTAATACGTATACTAATAAATAAATGTCCTTTTAGAAAATATAATTAATTGGCTGTTAAGGTTTATACATAAAATAATAATCCAGTTGGTATTTTTTTGTAAAGGATTTTTTTTTTGTTGTTGTGAAAACTTTGATTTATCACAAAGAATGGCAACGGAAAAGCAGAAAATGAAATTACACGATGAGAGCTTTGTAATAAAGTTTAATTAAAGATTAAAATTTTTCTTGTATTGTTTTATTTTGCTACACAGGATATAATTAGGATTAATAACCGCACAACACAAAAAAAAAATGTAAAAAGCTCATACAAAAAAAAGATCTTTGAATTACTTCTTTAGTTAGGTTTGAAAGAACAGCACAACAACAGCAAACAAATCCTCGTACTTCCGTTTTCGGTCGTTGTATTTGTGGATGTCATAAAGTTGAATAACTGCACTTAATACTTTTTGTTAACTTTTAAATTTTTATTTATATTTTTTTCACTAATTAAACTTCCCCTTAAGTTTAGCACACAAAAAATCACTTTGTTATGCTATGCATACATAAAAAAAAAAAAATATTTCACGAACTTAAAATCAAAACTCAACAAATATTTGATTATATATCCCGCGCGCGGATAATAATTTATTATCTAATTCAAAAATTATGTTTTACCATTTTTTTTTTTTTGCTAATTTAATTTAATAACCAAAACAAAAAATTTAAATTATTTATAAAAGAAAAAAAAATTCGTTTCGATGTTATATGTTCAAACATTCACAGGTGACTGTTTTTATTATGAAAACGAGAAAAAGCTTATTGCAGCAAGCAACATCGAGACCAAAACAAAATACTAAAAAAGAAAAATATGTATATACATTATTACAGTCATCATCGTCATCAACATAAAAAAATTTACGATCATCATCGGTGTGTATAAGATTTTATTTCACTCTTAAAGTTGAGTGAAATATTTAACATAACCAATATACCATACAGTTGGGATACTGTACAATAATCAACCGAGAAATTTCATTGACTTTACCATTCCATGCTTTCGTTGTGTTGTAGTGTATGTGTTGAATTTGCTTCATTCAAGTTAAACATTGGTATTTGTGTTGAAATATACAGAATTTCCCCACATTGAGTTTGTTGCCTTCTAGAGCGCAAAGTCAGTTTTTAATGTACGTCAATGTATTTGGTTTGTTTATATATTGTATAATAATACATAATGTAGATATGTATTTCTTATATCCAAAACAAAACAAAAAAAGAATTGTATTTTTGCACGTGGTATTTTATATAAGACGTTTCATGTCGCGTCGATGCTGTGAAGCAATTGAGAAGTGTAGTGCTAAAAAAATTTTTTTTTTTTTTAATTTTGCGAATTTTTGTTATAATGATTGAGTTTTGGTTTTGTGTATTCTTAAAGTGATGAGAAATCGACATGAATGGAATTGAATTAGAGCAGCAATAGTTGGTTTTAGGTGACCAAAATTTTTATTATTGCGTTGTTTTGCTTTAAGTGTAACTAGAATAGAACATTAGATATGCGACTGTGAAAGTTTTAATTTCACTTGGAATATTTAATTGATTAGTTATGTGAACCAAATGATTATCAGACAGTCCGTCTCGAACTTTATTTTTAGAACTATTTAATCAATGTGTATATAGTATTAACAAAAATTTTGTAGGAATTAAGGGCTATCAGAAATTATGAATTAATCTAAATTTGAAACCGTAACTATCAAAATTACCACTAATAATTTATTGTTAATTTTTAATTAGTTTCATTGAAACAATACCTTGAATGATCAAGATGTATTTCGAGTAAGTATTTGGATTTTGGTCTTAAAAAAAATTTCTCCTGCCATTGCTCTAAACAGATGAAAAATACCCTGCATACAAAATAAATAATCGGAATTATAGTGAAATTCAACCGCATGAGAAAACACCAAACAAACAATCAAGCATAAACAAATAAGCCGACCTTCAGTAATGAACCAAACGGTCCATTCTCAATAAATTTGATTATTCCACTCATTGTCAATAAAAAGAATTAATTCATGAAACAGCTACGTACCTCCTATACCAATTAAGTAATTGTGTTATTTTGTTTTTCTAAGGCAAAAGACAAACAGCATAACCATCATAAATCATAAAAGCAAAACATAAGTACCGTACATAAAAAATGCTTAATTTAGAGGCCACTTTATACTCGATATAATCACTGCGTGTACTATTTCGTATAATAATCCTATAGGCGGTCCGTGTTAATTAAATTTTACGGGACTCACACTTGAATCTTAGATGTGACCTTAATCATATCTCTAATACCATATTACAATTCTGATCAATTTATTATTGAAGTCAATCAACAGATTTTTTTTTTTTTCTTCAGCTCACCTACTTTTTGAACTTTTCAAAGACACACAGATGCTTCGTTAAGATAACAGAATTATTTAACACAATTTCTGTGAATATAACTTTACGGTTGTTACGAGATAATTGTATTTTTGGTTAAAGCTTAGAGTAATGTGGTGGACTTTTGATAAATTAAATAAAAACGAAATTAAAAATGATAGAAAGCGCCGTAATTATTTCTTCTTTGCAAAATAACCGTTTTAAAATTTGGTTTTTTAAAATTTTTTTTTGACTTATGATGATCAACATAATTCTGTGTTATATTGTGGCCCGTGGGACAATAAATTGATTAACGTATTTCTGAGTTGGTCAATTATAATTCTTGTATGATTGATTATATATTTTAGTTAACTGTTTAGCAATAAAATTAGTTTTATTATTATGCTAAAATGATGCCCATAATATGTACTCGTATGTACAGTACATTATAGGAGTTTTGTGGCATAGATATGTATAGAATTGCGTGTGGCCGAATAAAATAATTGTGATGTAGACGAGTAGTACATAAACAAATAAAGTTGTATTCGATATTTTTAATTGAGAACAGAAGTGAAAAGCTTCTCTATTACCTTAGAATTAACAAAGAACCCTAATTCTTTTAATCCTCATACGACCCTCAAAAAAAGTTACACATGTGACCCTTGGGTGAAATTTCACCCACATCTTTGCAAATGTATACGTGCAATATCAAAATTTCACCCATATTTCGAATAATATATTGTCTTGGTATTTAAATCCTCAAAATTTTATAGAGCTGCCGGGCTTAATAAACAAATCCATCAAAGGTCGTTTGAAGGTTAAAAACTTGAGAATTCCAAGAATTACCTTGTACATCAGGAAAACTTAATTGTTGTTGTGTTTGTTGGTTTGAAGTTTTCAAATTGTGGATGTTGTTGGATACTTGCTTTATTATTATTAACTAGACTTACTTAAGCAAACAAAATGTCCGTTTCGATTATGATATTTTAGCTTCATATTAAGTTCATTTTTGACCAAATTGGGTTATTGATGCCGATCGATAGCCAATAACAAATTTTATCATTAAAATTTAAAAAAAAATTAATAAGCGTAATAAGACAAATTATTTTCTTTTTAGCTGAAAATACACTAGTTTCAAAACTGTAACATTGATTCTGAAAACTCCATTTCTGTGGATAAGATTAGAACAGGTTTAGTATGGTAGCATTCGCGACTATAATTTCGAACGAGACATTAATATGTAATTGGAAGAGCAATGTCTGGTGAATATGTGGGGTGGGTTAAAATTTCCCAACCAAGTGACAATAGCCTATCTTTAAAAGGTTTCACTATACATATGGTCAAAGTTATCGTGCTGGAAAGTTTAGGTCGTTTATTGGCACCAGTTGGTGGTTTTTGGTTCTATGCACGATTTAAATCGAAAAGTTGTTGTTGATAAGGTTAACCATTATCAATTTCACCTAGTTTCAAAAGTTCAAAATAAATAACACCTTTTCATCTCTTCTCTTCTCTTCCTTCTTTCCGTGAATATTCCGTTTTACCTGTGTTGACGCTTGGGTAGGAGCAACCCACGATGTTTTGTATTTAATTGTCGAAATAGATCCACTTATAATCACCAGTCACAATCTGAGAAAGAAACGATATTTTGATGTCCTTTTTTTCAACTCATGTTGAATGTCCCATTTTATGTAAGGTATTTGCTTTGCTTACATCAGCTTGCGTAACATTTAATACTCCTGCAAGTTGTTTTTCAGTTTGACTATTGTCTTCTTCCAATAATGCTCACAAATCGTCTGTTTAGAATTTCCTTGGTTGACCTGTCGTTCTTTGTCTTTGACATCAAAATAACAACTTACATATCATCTGAGCCATTTATTTGACGCTAATTTAAATTAATTGGTTTATTGCTTCATAAAAAAAAAAAATACTTTATGACTTTATTTTTTTACAAATAAAGGGAACCCCAAAAAATGAAAAAGGCCTATTTGGAACTAAGAGCCGCCTGTAAGTTTCATTGATTGTACGCCACATATATTTATCCGCAGTTGTCAAACTTATTATTTTAATAGGCCTCGGAAACATTTGTCTTCAACTTTCTATTTTATAGCTACGCACTTAATAACGTACTGCTGAAAAGGTTAATTTTTAGCTGGGCCACTCATACTGTTGAGGCCAGAAAAGTCTATGGCACTTATTAATTCAATAAATTTATGCTGAAATCATTGGCACGGTGACAGGTATAAAAGTAAAATAAGGATCTGGCCAATTTTACACAGCGCCGTATTTTCTATTTTAATATGTTTTTTACAAATATTGTGAGATTTATTCCTAAAAGACCTGAAATTCTTTCGATATTTTGACAATTTACTGGAATTCATAGAGAGAAACAATTAGAATATTATGTCAAACCGATGATTAGATTCGGATTAAATAAATCGGTCTGTATTTAAAATTTTGGATACTCTATTTCAACAAACCCGAAGAAATTTAACGAACCACATTTTACTAAACTTGCTTTTATGACTTAAATTTAACTGAATAAATGTGTTCCTCGCGGCATTGATGCGCAGTATACTGTATGGCTTTATTGTCAATTGTCAAAATATTATTTATATTAACATTTACTACCTACAGTAAAAACTAACGGTAATTTGGAAAGGCGTCATTAAAAATTATAATTCACCATAGTTCATAAATTTTGAGCAATAAAAAATTATGTTATAGCACAACCGCTGCAACATCAATAAATTACATGGCAGGGTAGCATATTCTTCTGCCTGCGGATACGGTAAGCCTCTAATTGCATGCAAAAAACAGAAGCCACGACATTGCTTTCACGATAAAGCGTGTCACAAACTTCATTACAATTTAATTTAACAAAGCTCAACAAAATGAAAGCCTTATTGATAATTTATTTAATGGGTCTAAGAAAAGGTCAGAGAAAAAATTACACCTATTTAAGTCGGTCAAATTCTCACTTTTTATATTGTTATCACGTACAAAATATTGTTCAATAGTCGGGGAATAAATACGGCAAAATGAAATAGTATTACACTAGTTCACGTTCATGTCATCGGAGAAAAAGGGGCCACTTATAGAGAACTTGAAGCAATTAATAACTTGGTTAATAAATATTTTGAATAGCAGTTGACCAACATGACTGCCTTGTGGAACACAAGAATCCGCATAAGAAAACATAAAGGAGAATCAAAAATATTGACAAATTGTCAATGTTTAAGCAGAAGTTAAGTCATCAAATACCCGGTGCGAGAATAGGTACACTCGCAATTTAATTTTTCTAATTTAGCAAGGAGAATATAAACGTCATCAATTTTGTAGAAGACTTCAGCACAGTCTGTAATAACGATAGTTGGGGTCATCATATGGCTTAAAGACCAAAAATAATCACCAGACACAATTTATCATTAAATAATCTCTGGTGATTGACTTCAATCAAGAAAGTCATGAAAGTCGAGGACCATAACCGTGTAATGATAATAGGTTGAACTCGTTTGTCTTGTCTTCTTTTCTTGGAAGTTTCAAGATATATTGTATTTTATATTCCACGATCGAAACCCCCACAGCATTTTTTCCGATTCTTCCAAAATGTATTTTTTTATTTTATTTAATTAACGTTATAACATTAAACATGTTAGTATTTAAACATATGGTAGAACTATGCAAATACAGACTTTCGCTCCCCCCAACCAAAAACGAAAAATTAAACATTTCGGATGTACTTATTTCGAGTTAATAAAACATTCTTATACTTAATTAACTTATAAATGTTCTTTACATTTATCTTAAAATTAAAAAATTCTGCCAAAGAACATCCCAATAATGACCTAGAAACATTTGAGATGTGATCATCCTTCCGCAGTGGCCAAGAACATATCGAACACAGGCATTGAATAAACAGAACTGTTTCACAATAAATAAAATGAGGCAAAATAAATGAAAAGAAGAGCTCATGTTTCAAGTGTTTACTACCAAAGGTGTTTTATCGCCATAGACTATGTAACATTGTGTAAAGAAATTGTGCTCTCTCTATTAATGTGCAAGTTGGGAAAGTCGTAACTATTAAGTTTATTTGTATATACTATATGTTATTTGTTACAAATCATTCGAAGATATTATTTAAATCCATCCACTTGAGAATCGATCAATATCATTTATGAGCATAGAAAATAATAATGGGCCCAGAACAGACCCTTCTGTATTTTCCCAAAATCTTCACAAACTGTTTTTATATTCAATTTGCACGCACTCATACCAAAATTAAATTCAGTCTTGTGTTTTCCACCTAAAACGAAATGATCAATATTTTTGAATGCTTTAGAAAAGTCTAGTAGTAGCAGGGCAATAAATTGGTCAAATTCAGCAGACCTACGACAGTATGCGGTTTGAAATGGATTTATGAGCGTACACCTGTTTAAATATACGTTGATTTGTTTTTTGAGAATTTTTTCTGATGCTTTAGATAAGTTAAATGGGCCCTAAACTGGGTTCTAAACTACAATAAAACTCATTTAACCTATTTTAACACTTGGCACCTAGTTGTCTGCCCAATACTGATAGATTTGACATTTCTACAAAAAACTTTATTAGATAATTTAGGATTTATATTTATCACAAATTTATACCATTCCTACATTTTCAATCTGGCCGTATCCCTTCTTAGATATTTAAAACATTCAAAACTGGAAGTAATAAAGAGTACCTCTCCCACTTGTAATGTGCTTTCTTACGCAAAGAAAAGATCAAGCTTAGCATTCAACAATCTCCTCAAATAATTTCAGAATTAAATTATTAAAATAATTGACTGTAACATCAGGTTTAATTAATTCTTCTATATTAATTGATTTATAGTTACGCCTATAAATCTGCAGCGTTTTAGATGTTGCAGGAAAATCAGGGAAAAGATATCAAGATGTGAAGAGCGTCGTCGCGGCATAGTACAAGATCAAATTGTGAAGACCTAGGCTCTGTATTAACGACTCTAATGGAGACATTTTTTAAGATTTCTCTGAACTTCATCACCCGTTTAGTATTCTCGAGAAAATTATAATTGAAGCCGCCACAGACTACAAAGTGTTTTGTGTTAAGTGAAAATTTTAACAATACCACAAGGTCGGATATGAAATTTGTTTTAGGTGGGTTATAAACTGAACATTACCTATCTAACTTAAAACTTCAAAGTCACTATTTGAGCTAACATATACAATTGGCACAATTCAAATAAAAACGGAGCGTACAAAAACTCATTACCACCACCTCGACTCTTGACGCCTTTCAATCTTATTAAAATATCACTCATTGTTAGTTTCAACCAATTGTCGGCAAAACATATCACCTGAATATTGAAGTCAGTAAAAATAGATTTCATCTCATCCATTTTAGGTATAACGCTGGTAAAACGATCGTCAAATCATTTTCATGAAAATCGTTTAACCGGTAGTTTACCGTCAGAACTTGTTCGTTTGACTTATGAAATGAACGATAGAAATAATTTGATATGAATTCTAATAAAATGGATAAAATTCAAGCAGCTTTTCTTTCATGAAGTTTAATACTAGTCAAGTTCAAATCCGAAGTATTTAGAGTAAAAGACTCGAGTTGGTATCCCCAAGCAAGTTTTAAATCTGATTAAATCTAAAAAATATGAGGATTTAAAGTGGAAATTGTTTTTGTAAATCTTATAAGATTAAACCCAAATTGGGCATCTCTCACATTGAAAGCAACAGCAAATATTTTTTTTGCTTATGAGGCAAAATTTTGATACTAATTTTTCATTTCAAATAAAAGACACGAAGTTGATGTTGTAAATTAACTAAGACATTAATCTTAAATAATTACTTCCAAGGTGATTTAAAAACTATTCCTTGAGCCATACACGCGTGATTCACAGCATATACATTTTTTTCCGACACTACTCGACATCTAAACAAATTTGAATCTACATATGTATATACATAGTCTGATGAGTTAAACATTTTTTACGGAAAAGTCAATATTAATTCACAATTAAAACTCAATTTTATCAATTAAATTTAACTTGTAGTGAATAACTAACCGCCTAACAATCTCTTTAGAAAATTCCATATTTATTTTAACTATGTTAATCTATGTTCATTCTGTGACGCAGCACAATATTTCTAAAGATCAAACCAACCTTACATTCCTTTCCCGAACAACAAACTCGAATTGCAATCACAAATAGAAAGATTATGAAATTCACATACTCGTTACATTAGTAAATGTAAGACATCAAAAAAAAAAAAAAAAAAATTGAAAGGTAGAAATTTCAATTATGTATTTTGATTTTTCTTTTCCAAAATATCGTAAGGAGGAACAACCAAACATAAATACAATATATTTTCTGATAAGTCATTTTCGGAAAATTTATAAATTCGTTCAAGATACAAAATTGATTTCTGTACTTTACTCTCAAATTTTTTGTTATTATTGTAAGTTCCTTAAGAAAAATGGATTGAACATTAGAGAAAACGTTATTTAGGTTAAGGAAATTAATAAAATGACATGTGATTTTGATTTATATGCAATAAATAAATTTATGATACAAAAATATCTTAGATAATAATAGTTAGTGGAGTCGCGAATGATATATAGTAGAATGTTTATTGTTATTGTTAAAACTACATATAATAAAAATAATGTTGAATTAAAATTAAAACATCAGCTAGTTAGTTCAAGGATATTCATTTAATTTATTTTCTGCGAATTTTTAATACACATATACGAGAAAATAAACTTCATGTACAAAAATTTTATAGTTTTTAGGTAGATCGAAAATAAAAACTATAATTCTTTTAGAAACTAAATATTTTTATTAAATTTCTTATATAAATCTTTTTCGGATTAAACAACACTAAAGCAAAGTTATATAATAGTTTTAGATATAACAACTAAGAAGAGAACAATGTGATGTAATAGTAATTATGGTTGATGCTTTATTTTGTATTGCCATAAAGTTAATATTTATTTTATGGATTTAGTTATGAAGGAATTTAGTTTAAGAGACTCTTACTAAAATTTCTTTAACTTATATTTCGGCAGCCACCTAATGCGGTTACGTTTTTGAATTATTAAAGAAGACCGTACAAATTCTTTGAAGTAAAATAATACTTTATTCCTTCTGTTGCCTTTGTTTGTTTATACTTAAATTGAAATAAAAGGATACATTAAAGGATGCATCATAAATTAAGACTTTTTATATGTACAGTGGTGCTAAATTATTATAACCATTGTATATGTACTCGTACTCTGTTCTGGCGTCGAGAAATACATAAAAAATAGTAAACAACACAAAAAAGAAGAAACAGGATACCGAGAATGATACATAAATTTTATGTAACTTTTTAGTTTTTGTTTATAGTGGATAAGTATGTTATAGCACGTATACATACATATAGTTAAAATGTTAAAATTAAAAGATCTCCGCTCTTTTTGTGTTGTATGTACACAATTTTAAATGACTTCTGCTGCCGGTGCTTGTGTAGCTACTAGTACATAATACATACTACATACCATTATTGTATCTCTTCCGTGTATTTTTTTTTTCGGTTTGCATATTTATATCCATATATGAAAGGAGAGTTTTGGTGGGTGGTTTATCGTTACAGTAGATTTTATTTAACGGAAGGAAAAAATTATTTTATGAATTATATAAGGAGATGGGTCATTTTGATAAAATAAATAATTTCTTTTGTCCTTTTAGTTCGAACACATTTTTATTACATATTTGTAGGACCAAAGATATCATTTAAATTTATACGTATTTCGATATGACGTGTTTGCTTCGATTGTTGAGATAAGGAGCATAAAACAATGATTACGATTTATAATGTGGGATAAAAATAAAAATAAAATAAATAACAAATAAATTTTTGTGATGAAAAGTTTTGAAAAAATAAACAACAGCAAAAGCTTCCTCTTAATCAAAAACTTCCATATTTACAGAAACTCTGAATATTAAGCAAATGGTTTTTCCAGCTTAAGTTTATATCGACAGTTCCCAATCCCAAATATTTAACCTCCGCGACTTGTTTATGCTTTGCAATCCATTGTCGCATTGTGTGCAGATAATAATTAATCTCGGAAGTAAGATTTAATGGACAATTGCTACAGTAAGTAAATGCAAGGTCATCTGTAATCCCTGTAATTTTACCGTTAAAATTTTATTTAAACATACCATTACAATTAAACACACAGACCCCTGAGGAACTCCGGTTACCACTTCCAATTCATCACTAAATACGTTTTGTAGCTTTACTGTCTGGTGCCTTACTATTAGATATGATTTAAACCACTTGCGAAAAGCTTTTATAAGAGAGTTTTGTGATCAACCTTGTCAAATGCCTTTATCATGTCAGCAAATAGTCCAACGATACATTTAAACTAACCAATGCTTGTTCAGTGGATTGTCCTTCTCTGATCCCATATTAAGAATCATCAAGGAATTGATAATGAATTAATAATTTGACAATATGATCTATAATTAGTCACAATTTTTTCGTTGTCTTTTTCAAATTTAGGAAACACTTCAGCTAATTTTAGTGAGTTTGGAAGTATGCCAGAATCCACACTTAAATTAAAAATGAAGGTTACTATATCAACAATAAAATAAGAAATTTTCTTAAGCAAAATATTGGAAATATTGTCTGACGTGCAAGAACTCTTATTTTCAAGAGACTGAATTAAACGATAAATTTCTGATGCCATGATAGGTACATTCAGGCATTTTTAGATTAGAGAAGTTGTAGGAACAGTTTTGAATAATAAAATTTGAGCTGTTTAGGCTTTCGCTTTTTGAGAAGTATTCATTGAAGTGCTTTCCGGTTTCCATTCGCGTTTTATATCACCATCCACTTTTAAGATTAAATTTCCTTTTAACATTAAATTTCATTTCCTTCTTCACACAATTTCCGAATAGTCTTTTAGTATATGGTGCCTTCTGTTTATTTTTTTTTCGCAACGCAATTTTCTTATTTATTTTTTTAAGAAGAGAAATGGAAGCCCATGGTCGCAAACGCTTAACTTTTTAGCTGAAAACGTTAGCACTCATAGTACCGCTTGTAATATAAGAGTCAAGCTGTTGTTGGATCTTTCACAGAATAAATACGGTTCCAAAACTCATACTTTAGATATGTGGTTTTAACTTGGTGTTAGAAGTTGTCAGTGAAATAGCGATCATACAACATTCAGTAATGTTATGATCTAAAACTGAGCAGCTGACAGAATTTCTGTTTTTTTTTTGTGAAGTCGAATAAACAAACGCATGGTTTATACAAGTTTTAGAGTTTTTTATGACATTTGTAGGCTCATTAATATAAGATTTTAATCCAAAAGAGTTCATTTATGTTAAATAGCTATCAATATCAGAACTATTTTTCAATATATCCATACATATATGTGGCAATGTGACCTAAAACGATAAGATTTTCAGTTTTAACATGTTGTATTGACTAACTCAGTTCATCGAGAAAAACACTTTTAAATGCATTAATCTATGTACAAAAATTATTTTGTAGTCCTCGTTGTTAATTTTCAGGACAAGTTTTAGGATATCTGCACTTGTAAGATTAGAGTTATTAATTTGACAACAATATTCAGTTTTAGCAAATAGTACAACTCCACCCGATGCATAGGGATCATTACAGCAACCGTATATTTTATGTCCCGGCAAATAAAAATCTCTTAGTTCAGCTTGGTAGAATCAAATTTCTGTAAGAAAAATTAATTCAGGTAGATTATTTAAATTTAGAGCGTTTAAGTGAGATACTAGAGAGTCAAAATTACTAGCTGAATCAGCAGTGCCAGGGTTGGATTCAAAAGCAAAGGAATATACTATATTTTAAATTGTTAAAGCCTATTTAAGCCTTATATTGATAACAGCCTCACCATCTACCCTATGCATTAGCACTGTTGAATTGTTGATCCATAAAAATTTGCATTTTTGCAGCATTAAACAGTTGTCAAGTAAATTGTGATGTACTTTCATTTATAAAAATATTTTGAACAATTTTGTCATCTCCAAAGTATTTTGTTGTAAGGTTTTGTTTAGTGGTATTTTTTCTCGACGTCATAAAGTTTGTACCAATTCATTAGCGTTGATACCAAAATAAATATCTACAGAAAGAAATATGTAAACAATAAATCAATGTTTGGTTAACTTAAAATAAACACAATCCAGAATCAGTTTACTCATTATTAAATCTAGCTTATTAATTTACATTGTATGGAAATGCATTATTGTAAGCGTTCAAAAGGATAAAGATTTCTATTGAAAAGTATTGAAGCTCAAGATACTATTTTTAACGAATATTTTATGAATAATTTCTAAGTTATGAACTATGTGTATCCAAGAAAATAATGAAGCTTTTCCATTGTCGAGTGAAGAGAACTTTTCATGAAAGTATATATAGAAAAGTAAATCTTCCTTTCAAAAAATATTATTTTATATATGTTTGTACTCTATATTAATGGAAATATAGAATATTGATGGAATTCTGTAATAAATTAGGTTTTCTTACTCTTGTTCAAAACCATTTTTAAACATATACGTACGTATATAAATTGATTGATTTGGAACGCCGCAATGTTGGAATATTTCCATAAATATGTACTCGTTTAGGGTGATAACGATCATTCCAATTATAACATTAACTGTTGACATCCATAAATCTAAAATTCTTCTTATATACCAACTACCTATAAAAACGTAGCTAATCTTACACCAACATCTATAGCAGCACCTATTTAGAATAGGATTTATATGTTATATCTAAATTCTATTGAAATGCGTAATAAAAATTTTTATTTATTCTTTAAGTTAAATCCTTTGATTTTTCTACATTTATTTTTAAGATTTCTATCGCCAATTCAATAAATTTTATTATATGTATGTACCTCTAAAAAATACCTTTAAACATAATTTAATGTAGTAAACAAAAAAAATTGTTATCCTTTTTTGTATTTTTGTATTATGAACAAATATGTTGTACATGTACAAGTGTTTTCTCCTTTTATTTTCTATGACCATGATCAATTGATTTTTTTTTTGTATGAATGAACCAGATTTGCCTCCAAAACTGTCTAAATAATATTCTGCACATTTTGAATTATGATCATTCATTTAAGTGAAATAATTAATAGAATTTAAAGACTGTATTCTATATTTCGCATAAAATCTCGTTATAATGAAAAACCAATAAATTCTTAATATTTTCAAATTAGAGAAAGGTTGTTTTCGCCCAGTCAATACCAGTTAGCTAGTTATATATTCAATTGTTACTTAATTATTCACTTTCTCCAATTTTTCTCAGTCCCCTCAGTTCGTCAATCGCCATTGTACTGATAATCCAAATTCATTCTTTCCAAATATTATTCGAAAATATCGAATACTGAAATCTTAAAATTTAAACAAATTTGGAACAGAATATGGATCAGTACATTTAGCTGAAATAAATATTGACAAAAATGTAAGCTATATCTATATAAGCTAATCCTAATTTTTCTGTATTAAGTAAATTATTAAATGATCTACTGTACAAAACAATAAAGCTTTATAAATTAACTTGAGCTTTATAAAACTTGAAAACCATGCTTATTGAATTATACAGTTGTCATATAGGTGTAATAAATTTCGCGCGAAGAATCATCCCTAGAAATTTTAAAAGGTTTAAAAACTGTTGCAGTGAAGCCAAAGTTTATATAGGACGGCTGACCGCTCTCCGACAGAACGAATTCAGTAATCAGAAATGTTAAAGTATAAACCTAATATAAAACGTAAAGTTCACGGTATTTTGGAAGCATCTAACACTTCAATTCCCTTAGTAGTATCGTTTGTGACGCCAAATAACAGTCAAGTTTTAATATTCCTTCTACAAACCGTAGACATTTTACCGAACTGTCTTTTTACCGCACTGAGCATAGCTACTGCTCACTTGAAAATATATCGTGACAAGAAAATTCATTTGAAATGACTTCAGTCGTAAGAAATCAGTGCAATACGATATTTGTCATAATGGCTCTCCAGGTTTTATAGCAGGGCTGTAGAGTCAGAGTCGAAGCCACATAGTTTATGTTATTTTCGTATTTTTAAAGGACCCGGAACCGAATTCCTTTTCTCCTACGTAGCTCAATTACTTATATAGGTACTAGCGCAAGGGTTTCTTCTCGAGAAATCTTCGTCATTTTTAAATCTCGAAACCTCGAGAAAAACAATTATAAAATTTTCGGGGAGAAATTGGGATCTAGATTTTTCGAGAAATCGTAATTTATTCCAATTTTGTATTAAGCATGCAAATCTAATCACGGAAAATTACTGACGTTAAACCAACCAAAAAATTGAAAAGAAAAATATCAGGAAGAATTAACAGGGGCTTTGCAATCGGTAATAAAACAATAGAAACTTTGATCAGCTAGGATGCTTTATTGTTAACAGCAAAGGGTATACTAAACTTTGTATTTAAACCTTTTCCAAAGGTTAAAGGAAAGATCAATATGTACCTGATTCCATTGCAAAATAGCCAACGCTTATTCAAAATCTCTCATCGCGATCCTACTGGTAAGTGTCTTCTACAGCTGGAAATAGCCAAAACCGAATTTTTTTTTTTTTTTTTTATGAAGAACTCAACTCAAATATGGAAGAGTGCAATTGCAGCCAAAATCGTTTATGAAGCAGCTGAAAGAATCACAAATAACATTTTGTTTATTTCTATGTTTTTTTTAAACAAGGTAACTGAAAAAGACACAATATCTTATCTGAAACGTATTTTTGAAAATTTAGAAAATTGTTGAGCTATTTCCATTCATAACTCAAAATCGACGAAAAATTCGATTAATTTGCTTAAAAAAACAAAGTTTTCTTTGTATTGTAGCATTAATTAGGAAAAGTACAAATAAATGAAAACAAAAAAAATTAAAAAAGTTACTATTAGGCATCCAATATTTCTCGTAATTGACATTCATGAGGTTGAAATATATTTTCAAGATGATTGGCAAAACCTTCAGCTTTTTCTTTGTTTTTCCTTGCCCATGTTCCATCCATTTTCCTGATAGGATGGATCGGCATTATTGGCCTTTTCAGAATTTTAGTTGCTTTCCAAAGCGAATAATCCGTATTACTATCATTCGTTAACTTACTTAAGTAGAAATTAACTGACTCATTTTTTAATTTCTGAATTTCTCTTGTTAATTGTTGAGTAAGATTATTTAGTCTTTTTTTGTCCTGTGGAGCTCTAGTTTGGTGCCATTTTTTTCTGGATTTGCGTTTATCCCTAAGGAGATTTCTAATTTCTATTGGATAGTTATTTCCTTTTAGCCTTGATTTGATTTCTGGAGTACTTTCCCATGCTGATTGTTGAATATCTGTAATGAACTTTTCTACTTCTATGTCCAGTTGATCCATAGTTTTTAAAGGAACTTTCAAAAGTATTCTTTGTTCCAGGTGTACTTTGAAACTTTCCCAGTTCGTATATTTGTTGGTTAATACTGGATTATTCCCTTTTTGGATGATATACTCGCTTAGAGTTAGGACTATTGGAGAATGATCTGAGCTCATATCTTGGCTTTCTTCAACTTTCATAAAATTATTAGAAATATTTTTGGTTATAAAAAAATCGATCAGGTCAGGTATTTTCCCTGGGTCAGTTGGCCAATATGTTGGTTTACCTGTTGAAATGGATTCACATCCATTTTCTTTGATGGCAATCAATAATTCTTTTCCTTTAGTGGTAGTTAATCTAGAACCCCATTGAGTATTCTTCGCATTGAAGTCACCACCTATTATGAACCTTTTTCCCAGACGCTTAAAGAACTCTGAGTATTGTTTGCTTTTAATTGAATGTCTTGGTGGACAGTATAATCCTGCCACAACAATAGGAAAGTTTTCCGTTTTTATATAAACCACTGTGGCCTGAATTTCTTCTTTTCCGTACTTTGCTTCTTCAAAATGTTGGATATTTTTTTTAATGATGACTGCACTTCCTCCTCTGGCTGAATTATCTGGATGAATAGTGTGATATATGCAATAGCCTTTAAATGTTATGTAGGATTGCTTAGTAAAATGTGTTTCCGAAATAAGACACACATCTATATTCTCAATGTCGAGGACTGCTTGTAGTTCTTGCTGATGCCGGAGCAAACCATTAGCATTCCATGACATGATTTTCATTGTGTTGTTCATTTTTGTGTTGATTTGGGTCTAGCTCCCAATGCTCTATCTTCCAATTTTTGTAGCCTCTCATCAAATCATGTTAATTTCATGAGAATATCTTGTAATGTTTGACTGATGTCTACATCTTTAGATTTTTGCTGGGGTTTATTGACTACGCCACTTGTTACTTCAGCATATGTAACACCTTCAGTTCTTAGTTGGCGGCCAAATGGTTGCCCATTGTCTTGTTTTGCATGCCTCTCATATCGATTTGACTGGCCATACATTTGAGTTTTATTCATCCTTTGGTTTTTCATTTTCTGAATTTCCTTTGCAACAATACATCCTCGATAGTTAGCAGGATGACCTTGTCCACAGTGTACACATTTAAGTTGAGCTTGTGGATTGTCGCATTTTCCAGTTAGGTGGTGTCCGGCACATTTAACACACCTTGGAAGTTTGCCACAATATCTTTGCGTATGAAAATATGCCTGACACTTTTGGCATTGCGGAACTAGTTTAGACTTTCTAAGTGGTTGAATTTCCACTTTGCAACCCAATAAACTAGTGATCTTATATATTTTAGTTATATTTTCGTCACAACTGAATGTTAGTACAAACATGTCTAGCTTCTTTTTATTTCTCCAGCTAACTTTGTTCATTACGCTGATTATTTTAAATTCTTTCGATGATAATTCTTCTTTAATTCGTTCTAGGCTACGTATGATGTATGATGTAAGTTCCTTGCCATAACTCTGATTGGCCTTTCTTGTTTATTTTCATACGTGTGAAAGATAAATGAGCCTTCGGTCAAAGTTTTCACTACGTTTCTATATGCATCGACGCTATTTACGTTGATGCTTATTTTATTTTGATTCATCAATTTAGTGATGAATGATTCTTCTGAAACACTCGCCTTAATTATATCATAGAAAACGTGATAATTTTTAACATCATCTACTATGATCGGTGGTGGGGGAGGTGTTTTTTTATCTGTTTTGATATTTGTCTCAACCTTTTGAGGCTGAGTGTTTTGATCCAGAGTTTGTGGTTTTTGTGGTGGTGACGGTGTATTATTTAACCTTCTCTTTTTACTTTTTCTAGACTTAGCACGAATCCATTCTGTTTCTTTAGCTAAGTCTTCCTCATCGGTTTGATATTCAACGTTTTTATTAACATTAGAATTGGTGTTTTGTTTCTGTATTATTGATGATTCGGTTGGACATTTAACATTGTTGGCGTTAAGTTCGGTATTCTGGTTCTGCTTCATTGATGGCTTAGCTTGAGTTTCGTTCTGCTTTAATTGCATCATTTCTTTTTTTAGTTCGTCAATTTGTTGTTGTAAATTGAGAATAATAATGCTTTGCTGATTTTTCTCATCAGTTACTTTTTGCCATTGTTTGTATAACGTTAGCTCTTTTTCTGAAGTACCACTTTCAAGAATAGATGTTTCACCATAGTTATATGAGGTTGTTATACTTGCTTGTTGGGGTGCTGCTGTTGCGCCCTTATTATTTTGGAATCGTTCCATGTTAAAATTTTCAGATGAGAAATTAAAAGTTTTCTCAGGAGATCTAGCAACGTTTCCTCCCTTGTGGAACGGGCTGTTTACTATTTCCATATTTTTGTTTTTTTGTGTATGCAAGGATCGGCCCTCCCCAGAATCCTTAGGGCCAGTCTCATCAGAGAGTGGATTGCCCAATATTTCTATTGGTTTACCACCTGGGGTATTTTTTCCTTCTGTTTTACTCATTGCATATTGTATATTTATAGTGTAATCCACTCGCCTCTAGTATTTAGCCGATTTTAAAATCGTTGCCCGGGTGTCACCACGAGGAGGTATACTAGACACATTTGGTGGCCTCTACATAGTTGCAGAGCTGGAATATAGTTCACGAAAGTCGTGGCTATAAACGGTCAACTCCTACCCTATTGAAGCGCACCCCCACCACCCCATCTAATAACATCATATAGGCCTATATCGTTGTTGCCGATAATGTCCAAACTCTTTGAAAAGCTACTATTAAAAAGGCTTAAACTAATAACTGAAAAAAATAATCTAATTCCGAATCACCAATTTGGTTTTCGCAGTGAGCACTCAACTATCGATCAAGTGCATAGAATAACCAATATTATTGAGAAGACTTTAGAAGAGAAAAAAGTTTGTTCAGCAGTATTCCTTGATGTAGCGCAGGCCTTTGATAAAGTTTGGCACGAAGGATTAATCTACAAACTCAAATTAATCCTACCGAAACAGTACAGCATAATACTGGAATCATATATAACGGAAAGATATTTCAGGCTTAAGCAAGAAGATGAATATTCAGAGCTTAAGGGAATAAAAGCAGGAGTTCCACAAGGAAGTGTACTTGGGCCACTTCTGTATTTACTATACACCCGAGATGTCCCAATCCCACAAAACAACATGATAGCCACTTTCGCCGATGACACAGCTATCATGGCAGTAGGTGACAACAACTCAGATACAGCAGAGCAATTACAAAACGCCATAGAGCAAGTACACAATTGGACAAAAAAATGGCGCATAAAACTAAATGAAACTAAATCTGTACATGTTGACTTTACGAACAAGAGATTAGTTCATAAACCAGTATATTTAAATAATCAAGAAATACCACATGCAAACACTGCCAAATATCTTGGTATGACGTTAGACGCTAAACTTCGCTGGAAAGCTCATGTAAAAAAGAAAAGAGGCGAGTTGGAATTAAAATACAAAAAAATGTATTGGTTACTGGGAAGAAACTCTCATTTATCAATCCCTAATAAACTCCTGCTTTATAAGCAAATATTGAAGCCTGTTTGGACTTATGGTATACAGCTGTGGGGGTGTACCAAGCAGAGCAACATGGATATTATCCAACGATTCCAAAACAAAGTGCTAAGAAGCATCGTCAACGCACCATGGTTTGTCAGAAATAGCGACATCCACAAAGATCTGGGCATAGAACTCATCAAAACCGAAATTATGAAATTTGCTAGAAGTCATGAACAACGGCTACTTCACCATGTCAACATAGAGGCCAACCAGCTACTGGATAATACGGATTTAGTTAGAAGGCTCAAAAGAGTAAAGCCTTTTGAGTTAGTGTAAATCAGTTAAAATAAATCTTTATCTAGCGCACGACAAAAGCGCGATCAAATCATAAATATCAAAACTAAGGAGTACATCGATGGATGAACCCTTAAATTTCAGTAAAATGTAGTAATTTAAGTTAGAATAAAATTGCTTATTAGTCTTAGACTAGATTGTAATTAAAAAAGAAATAATAAAACAGAATTATTTTCAAAAAAAAAAAAAAAAAAAAAAAAAAACTATTAGGCATAAAAGCCTTCTTTCATTTTTTCAAACAATATTCACGTCAACGTTACAGAATTTATGTATTTTGAGCAACAGCTTATTCACAATAGAATGTACATCAAAAGGTGACCATAACAATAAATGCTGCAGGTATATCTCACGGATGATCCGAGCCTCATTAGGCTCGGATCATCCGTGAGATATACCTTAGATATACCTTAAAGAGCCTTAGTCCTTGAGTTATACGGTACCGGAATATTCGTAAAATTTTAGTTTATTTCGGTAGCTCTCATTCTATACAGAATATTTCTTTGCCGTTGTTCTTCCGTTCGAACTACAATGTATGTAAATTAACAATTGTGCGCCTGGGCTCTCCCAGTTCCAACCCTGCACTCTTACCTCAGCCATCTTTACATCGACCATTGTTTACCTAGCATAGGTAAACAATAATCGATAGTTTCGTTTCACGGAAATAAAAACCCTATTTGCTTTAATCTTACAAAGATATAATATGTATTTATTTGCTGTCGGAGCAGGAGTTGGAGTCAGAGTTGGAGCCGAAGTTGGAGCTAGAGCCGGAATCGTAAATAAATCTATAAATTTCCGAAGTCAGAGCCGGAGCCGTACATTTTTTCTCGGACTCTACAATCTTGTTTATAGAAGGAATATTAAAACGTCCGTAATTTGGCGTGACAAACGATACGACTAAAAATTGTTTGCGATAGAATATTAAATAAAATGTAACAAAATTTGCTATTATGCTTTGACTTTCGAGTCGAGTAGTTGCATTTATTTTTTATTTTCCTTGAAATTTTTTTTTTTTTTTTATTAAAAATAATCATTTTTATTAGTTTTATTAATAATTTATGAGTACTTATGGCAAAATAAAATTGTATGTCAAAATTGTGGTGCCATTGGCCCGGAGGCTATCAGTACATGGAATAGTACTACAAAAACCTGGGGATATGGGATAAAATGGGCTGAAATGGGATTCTTTAACGAAATGCTGCAGAAATATCGGACGGATAATGGGGATAGTTTACCAACGGCACTATTATTGAATCGTTGAGCGGTGCCACAATCTTTGCTTTGTTTGTTTGTTTTTTTTTTTTTTTTTTGTACAAAATTGAATCTGTTTTATACTCTGTTAATAATGAGCCAATATGCTCAAAATGGAGTGTACTACATATGTGTAATTAAAATTTATGTCAAATAAATAAATAAATAAATAAAATTTGTGTAAACAATTGGCAAACACTGAGAAAAATTATTTTTTGGAAATGTTCTGGAATATGGCCAATTTAGATTGAATTTGGCTTCCAGACGAAGGTCTGGAATATGTCCAATTAGGATGGAACTTGACTATTTCTTAATCGGTTATGATGAAACTCGACATGTACGATTTACGGAAGTAAGTAGTTCTGGAATGAAAAACCAAAAATGTTATTTCCCAAAAAGCAATAAAATAAATGCATTACAACAAAACAACGACGAGTAATAGTTTTTATGCATAAAACATGATTTTTTGAAGTCGGTGATTTCACGAAAATTAATATTTTTATGGAGTACATAATTAAAAAATAATAATTTTTTGAATAAATTAAAGAAGAAATATTTGAAAATTACAAAATTTGAAAGTAAATTATTCTAAGAAATTTAACTTCAATTTATTTTTGACGCAGAACTTGAACGTGAACTTAAAAAGTCGGTTCATAAAATTTCTGGAAGGTGCATATTTATTCCGATTTTCGAGAATACCATGGTATATGAAGAACCAGTTTCACCACTCAGAGTCAAAATTTTATAGTGATTTAAGAATTTTAGTTTAGTTAAAAGCAACTTTTTTTCTGGAGACTTTCAACTCTCTTAAGGGGAAAATTCGTGAACTGTATATTCTATTTGCATAAACTACTGATAAAAAACAAGACAAATTTCTAGTATAGCTGGCTGATTCTATTGATGTCGTCTTGCAGTAAAATGTATCTTTTTTAATTGTAATACAGAAAGTTGTACTTCATTCGACGTCAAATATATGTTGATGTTTTGTAACTCAGAGATAAAAAATAAAATTTGGAATGCAAGAATCCAAAACATTTATTTATTTCATAAATGGGATTTTGAGTAACAGAGAACAAGTCCTTAATGATAAATAAGGAACAGCGATAGAAAAATAGGCAACCTTGGTGATTACCGCCATTACGGATTTTTCGGGTAAATCCGTTTGTAGATAATACTGGGAATTCTTTTTTATTATTACTTTTACATCAAACCCGTAGGCCCGAAATTTTTTATTTTACTTAAAACTTTAACAGGTTCAAAACAAAAATTGGCGATTTTTTGCTAACAGTTTGAGAATGTGAACAATAATTTTTGGAGTCTATAATTTTTGGTTTTAGCAGAATTTTTTTGTGTACACGGAAGATACTATATTTCGGCATAAGTAAATTTACATTATTTTTGTTCGAATTTTGGGTGGATTTTTTTTTTTGCTAGGCAATGGGTGCTACAACCCAATAAAACTTATTTAGTCGTCTGATGCTATTACAATTGCTAAATTAAATTGAATACAGTTTTCGAATGAACCGCTATCAGTAAGACAGCTTTCGTTAAACACAAAAATTTCATTTCGATTCAATTTTTCCGCCATTTCCTCATTGTATTGAATCGGAAAAAAACGAAAAAAAAGCTTTCCATGATTTATGATTAAATTTCGTTCAAATAATGTAGATGAAGTATTTGTATATGTTTGTCTTTTATACAAATTCATTTTTCATATACCATTTTGAGAATTTATTTCAATTTTAATTAATAATTTTCGCTTCAATTTTCCTTTTTGTGTTAAGCTTTTCAAAATATTTTAAATGTATTAAAAAACGCTTGATATTGCCTTTCTATGCCATTTTCCATATCACAATGAAGAATAAAGCTCTTTGTGCTTTTTATTTTACTGTACATTGTATAGTACAATTTGAGGAGTTATTTTATTTTGGTTTATATCTATATAAAGTAAAATTGGAAAATAATTTTTCCTCAATTTCTGAGACACAACAAAAAACGAGAGAGCGAACTACAATATAATGAACTCCCAAATGCATAAGAGTAACACCTAACACCTACAATAGAAAGCATTTACATTTTTATTTTATTATTTATTTATTTGTTGGTTGGTTATGTTGTAGAATAACAATTGTATGTTTGGATGACAATTTTCATTGTGTTTTATTCTGAAACGAATAAATTGTCTGTTCAACAACAGACAACATTCTCTATGTGGTGTTACTATCACGAATCTTAAAACTCGTACAAAAAAAAAAAAACAAACACAAGACAAATTTTTCAACAAAAGCAAACAAACATTTAAATTTTAGTTTTAGGTAGGTATACAACACATATAGTTGTGACAATCGAAAACTAAAGGCATAAACTTTATGTAAATCGAATGATACTATAGGGAAATACGTACATATGTATGTACTTATATATATGCATGTACACTCATATATTTATAAACCGCGAAATTGAAAATTTACGTTAGAGGAAATATTTTTGCACAAAAATATCAAGATTTATTAGATGGGACATATGGTCTGGTGATTTAAGTGGTCGAGTTTCCTCTATAAATCAATATTGCTATCCTAAAAATAATTCCAATTCAATCAATCAGTCTTGTAATAAAACCTGATATTAGCTACATTTTAATAATGCTCTTATTAGAACAATTTTAATTTAATTGAAATATATTTTTTCAGAACACCACTTTTCAATACAACTATTATTTAAGATAGTTTAACCGGAATTACTGTAATTAAAAGATTTTCACAAAAAAAAAAAAACGAGAAAAGAATTTTTCATAATTTTCTTGTAGTAGTTTTTACGGTTCGTTGTTTGCTGTTAGTTGGTACACTCTCACTCTAATAAAAGAGTAGATACAAGAATCTAGATACAATAAGATGCGGAGTGTAATGAATATAGTACATAGGAAAATAAAAATTATAACTAGATGAGAATAAAGATGCACTTGAGACTTGAAGAATAATCATTAAAAATGGTTGTGTTTTTTTTTTTATTTTTTTTTTTTGTGCAAAACAAGTAAATATGAAGATGAAATTGATTGTGTTAAGCACTTTTAATTTAATTAAAACGTAAAAATTGTATTGAACTAATGAAAATTAGTTACATAGTGCAATATCGGTCAAATTACAAATAACATTTCATTCAAATTGTCAAAATTGACTATACATATTTAAATTGAAAAAATTCCATTTGCCAAGTACATACTTAAAAAATAATAATTTTCTCGTATTATTTTTCCAGTTTTAGAAGTATAAAAAATGGAAATTGTATTTTGTGTCAATACTATGAACTTGTTTTTCCCCAAATACACTTGGAATGATAAATAAAATCGTCCACAAAACTATAGAGCTTTTATGTATACAATTCGTTCACATGTACAACTTTAGTATCAAATTTTATTGCTCCTAAGCGGTTTGCTCTATAAAGAAAATATATAAAAATGACACTTTTCGATCATCTCGTGAGGATTCATTTTATCATTTTTTGCTACACATATACTGTTATGTGTTCTAAATAATCTATAAATATTTATAATCTACTAGATTAAGTTGTTCTTCTTGAACGAGTGGAGGTTTATCGGTTGTGGTTTTAAAGAAGATTCCCAAGTTATGTCTTACCTTACCTAACTAAAGCCTAAATCCACATAAAAAAAAATATTTGTTTCAGTTTATTTCGCTCGCAGATCAACAAATAAAAAAAAATCTTTTTTCAAACTATCTTAAACAATAAACAATTTCCATAAAAGACCTCCTTTTCATCATAGCACACATTGGAATTAGAAAACAAGACAGCGAAGAACTAAAACTAGTTTACAACTTTGAAAAAAAAAATATTGTGTACAAATTTCAAAACCCCTACCTACCTAATCAGACACAGTTTTTTTTTTACTTTCTGCTAAGATGAAAATTCTTTTCGAAAAAAAAAAAAAAATTGTTAATACCTTTCAAGTTCACTGGTACAGAATTACAGGAATCTCTGTATAAAGCAACACGTTAAGTTTTATTGTGCAATAAATTTATCTAAGTTCATTGACTTGAATAACAATAATATTAATAAACACTGAATAATAACAACTGTAGTCAAACATATGCTTCACACAGGTTATATTGAAATATGCACATAAAATTCATTCCTTCTCGACGATCTATAGGCGCGGAAAACATTTTGGTTGTCGCTGCGCTTAGTTGTCTAAATACGTATACATATTCATATAGAGTTGAGCTGATTGAGGGAGTCTTTAACCTTTTGTAGTTAAAATTAATTTACATTACTAAAATACCATATCGCGATGAAAATTAATTTGAATGTTCTTTAGTAAGCCTAATTAGATTACTTATGCTTGTCACTCATTTGTATTTAAGAATTATTTAATAAACCTTTTGTGTAGTGTAACGCAGATTGAAGAAAAAACAAAATTAAAATAATTTAAGGTTAAGTAATTAGAAAATATAACTTAGAATTTTATCTATGTGGAATGGTTTTATATATTGTTGTGATCTTCAGGTGGGAAATGGAACTACATCATCTGGTTCTTATTCCTTAATACACACTTTATTTTTTAAACTAAATATTGATAATGCCTCAGACCATGGCTCGATCTATACTTTATAAGGGTGCGCGTCCATCATCTTGGTGATAGGCTACCCAATCACTCAAGTTGTATTTCGTTGCCCCTTGTCACGACCGGTGAATTCCTCTTTTGTAAGATTATATGGTGCAGCAATTCACCGCCCGTTGGTATGTGAAGTTTAGCTTTAACAGCATTGAGATGAGAGTTCTTTAAATCCTCTCCATCCGCCCGTTTCGCCTTGTAAATTCCATAAGCTGAATGATCGGAAACACTGATCTTCAGTCAACAATGAGTCTTCTGGAACTCCCCGGTAAGTCAACATTTATATTAAGCTTCGTTAACACATAAATGCATCGATCATTGTCAAAATGTGGTTGACGTTTTTGTTAGATGACGCCGGCATAGGCGAGTCTTGGACACACTGACAGCAGAAAACATCCAAAAAAAATGCTGTAACTGAGCGTAAGATGATAAGAATATTTCTCGGTCCCATTAAAGAGGGAGCCACGTACAGAATGTGAATGAATCACGAGATCAGAAGTGATCTCGATAAAGTTGACATCATCGGATTCATAAAATGATGAAGGCTAAGATTGCTTGGGCACGTGCTTCGTTCACAAAATTGGACCACTAAACAGGCCTTGGAGTCGGCACCAATGAAAGTAGGATCTCTTAGGAGACCACTTACCCGATAGATTGGCGACGTTGAAAGGGACCTAAACACACTCGATCATCTTGTCTGGCGTTCTCTTGCGGTGGATCGAACTAGCAATTTTTTTTTTAAGAGACACATCACTTTGAAAATAAATGGTCAAAGTTATTGGTTGCGAAAAACGCTCACGTCATTCACTTCTTTGTCAACCAAAATCCCAATAACTTTCGGGACGAAATGATCCTTCTTAATTATTTTCTGTGTTGTTTAAGGCTTTTTGACTAAAATTCCCCACCAACAGATATGTTCAAATGACCTATTGTCACATGTTATCAGGGATTACGAGCAATTTTTTACTCCTGATATCTTTGTACAAAATTTCTCCTTGCACAATCTAATTGTCATACAGTTGTGTTTCGATTACCGTTACAATTAAGTTGAAACGGGCAACTTATTAGCACGCAATAATATAAGATCTTGAGATCTTCGAACCGGTCTACTTATAAATCTGATTGTCAACGAACGATACTAAGGCCCTTGCTTAGTCACTGCTCTATTCCTCAACGATGACGTCTCGAAGCAATTCAACGCTCGGTTAGATCAGAATAATTCCGCCTTTGTTGCTTGCAGAATCTATTGCCATCTTCATCACGTGCCGGGCCACTTTTATCATACCCGTCAGCAATATGCACGGCTAACTCTTCTTTATTTCCTCTTATATCTATTCCATCTTCAAACGTGGCACAATTCAACCAAAATTTGTTGTCCTGTTCTGCTTTTTCCCTCTTATTTTTCCCAATTATTAATTCGCCCTTTTTGGGTGGAACCTCTGCTCCTATTGTGAGATGCCTGTACCAAGAGAACCTTAGTAGACCACTTCTTCCGTTAATCATATTAAGTATTATGCCAATTAATCATCGAAATGATGCGTAAATACATAGATTAACCCACTTCACAATAAATAGAAAATCAAGGCATTAAATGCCATGCCATCTGATTTCAACTGAACCAACAGGAAAAGTGGCAAATACTAAAGAAATAATCCGACTGATTATTTCTATGAAAAGCGAAATGATTCTCGCTTTACTCTCTAATGTCTTACATATGTGTACATATGATTATACGTAAAATAATTTCTTAGTCATTTAACAGAAAGAAAAAAAAAATTAAGAAAAAGGATTCGGTGAAAAATTAAATCTTATTTGTATTCATATTTTATCCTTAAAAAGAACGGCACGATGATAGAGAGAAATAAATTAAATAAAATTATGGTTTAGATTTTTTTTTTGCTGTCGAAAAGAATGAAAATAGAAATGTCATCTTTACCATGTACCGAACAAATTTGTACCGACAACAAAAAATAATAATAATTTGGGTTAGAGGGGGTGCAAAATTCTTTACGGGGAATTGATTTCTTCATTCTTCGTGGTTAGATAATAAAAAGGTATTATTTATAGTGATACGTTGTGTCATTAAATTTTTTTTATTTCTTTATTTTACAGTGTCGCTAAAGGATTTCCCGATTTACGTACTTGTTTGTTACATCAAAAATTCCAAATGCTTAACATTTGTATGGAACGCAGACGTGTCCGCGAAACAGGATTACCTTATGGAAAAGTGCCAGAAGAGGAACGTAAATCGGATGATGGTGATGAAGATGATGAATTTTATGATTGTTCAGATGGAGAAGAACAACAAAAAAAGGCTGAATTAAGCGAACCGAAAAAACCTGATGGTCGACTACACCGCTTGGAAAATCGAACTCTTGTTGACTTGGATGAACCACTTTATATACCATTTACTCAAGATCCTGTACCAAAAACGGAAGATCAACTGGAAGATGATGCAAAGGTTATGTTGGAGTTAGGGCCAGGAAGTGAGCTTCACGCTCAAATGATGAGCGCATCATTATTATCGGACATGGAAAGTTTTAAGGCAGCCAATCCACTCGCCAAAATTGAGGACTTTATTCGTTGGTATAGCCCAAACGATTGGGTTCAAGATCCTGCTGATGAGGCTAAAGGACAGTTAAGCTTCCGGATGCAAATTCCTGGTAATATTTGGCAAACCGTTTGGAGTCAGGCGAAACCAGTATCGGCACGAAGACAAAAACGTCTTTTCGACGATGCTAAAGAAGCAGAAAAAGTATTACACTTTTTCGAATCACGAAATATTGGCCAAATAACACAGTTAACCCTGGCGTCGCTATTCCACTCGGCCATAAATATAATCAATCAAGAATTTCAAACTGAAGATTTCGATTCGAATGATGTAAAAGAAATTATTGACAAATTAATGAGCACATGTTGTAAACTATCACGTGAAAGCTGGTTCAACGAATCGACACACATAAAAGGAAACTCTCTCTATAAATGGGAAAAACTGCTAGATGATATTAAGGCAGCCGAGTACATGACGCAACAGTTGCGGTCGATTAAGTTAAAACTGTTTCCCAATTCTAAAATATTGAATGACGAAGAAATACGTACAATATCAACATTACTCAAAGGTTACGAGGTTGATTTGAAAGAGGTTATGGAGAATACTATTGGATTTAATGTACTCCAAATGTTTGCCGAGGCGAAAATTATTCAAAGTGAATTAGGGCTGGAGACGGAGTCGTCGAAGACGTCGAATATTGAATACGTAATTATTAATTAGCAAATCTTTTTTTGTACTTTCTAATATAATTTTAATTAAAGTGCCTGCCAAAACCCATTGAAAAGCAATATACATTTCGAGTGAATGGTAAAACTGTGAACAAAGGAATGGGCGGACCACAATTTTTAAGGTACAGAGTTCTCTACCTATGAATAATAAATCCATTTTATATATAATTCAAATTTTTAGGGCAATACTGGCACAAAATGAATTTCGTCTATGTGGAGCATTCTCAAAGGATACAACATTTTATTAAACTTAATTTACAAATAATCTTGCTTTTTAAATAAATAGTATTTGGGGTTTTTCGGTTTTTAATTTAATTACTAATTAGCATTCGCAACAAAATAAAAATAACTGCAGTTTATGAAACGAAAACTCATGGTTTATTTTTTCGATTATCCTCACTCTCGTTCACTACGGGTTTCCTGGGACCACAGCCACCACGACACCAATTCTGCCGTGCTAAGAAAAAAAGTCACAAGTGCCAAAAGTCGAAAAATGTGTTAGGGTCATATTTGGATTCTGCTTTTTTGAAAAGGCAACTCTCCAACTGTCAACGGAGGTTAAATATCTGGGTATCGTACAAACAAGGCGAATAAGGCCTACTTCACCTGCCAAAGAATGATTGGCAAAACGTGGGGACTGAGTGTACAAATGTTGGTTTGGCTCTACCGGGCCGTCATTAGACCTATGGTCTCTTACGCGGTGTTTGTGTGGTTGGTGGCCAAAGACGGAGTAGACTGGTGCACAGAGAATACTGGACAAGATCCAGAGGTTAATCTGTGTGGGTGCAACTGGAGCAATGAGGACTTGTCCAACAGCTGCCCTTGAGAGAATACTGGGGCTCTCACCACTGCACCTACACATTAAAAAAGTAGCCGGTTCAAGAGGTCTGAGCCTAAGAATTATAGCCAAAATTAAAACTGTAAGGGCAGGACACAACAGTATCCTACATAAATTAAACTTTAAGGAGGAATTGATCCAACTATCGGATTTGTTTGTAAGGACAATAGACTGTCGGAGGAATTTTACTATTAGTTTGCCGGTTAGGGAACTGGTAGAGAATATTATCTCCTCCCTCCCCCGCCATGCTTCTGTATGGTATACGGAGTGGTCAAAAACAGACGGGGTTACCGGTGCAGGGATAGTCGGGCCCGACCTAGAACTATGCATACCACTGGCTAGCACCCTCACAGTTGTTCAGGCAGAGACTCATGCTATTGAGGTGTGTGTGCTTCAATGTCTCAAAAAGAAATACAAGAAGACCGAGATCTATATAATCTCGGGCAGCCAGGCAGCTCTGCTAGCCTTAAAAGCTTCAGTGTTCAACTCGAAATTCATCTGGAGCTGCTACTGTAATTTATTAGAACTGGGTAAAGCAAATAAAGTCACCCTTTTGTGGTCTCCTGGCCACTCCACCATTAGAGGAAATGAGGCAGCAGACCGATGTGCAATAATGGGAGCAAATCGAGATTTCCTGGGTCCCAGTCCTAGTATTGCTTTTTCAAAAACCCATTTGGCAGATGATATAAAGGACTGGGAGCAGAACTATAGGAAATTATTCTGGGAGTCCTCCATTGGGATGAGATAGGCCAAGAAATTATTCAATTATAATATTATACGTCTGGGAGAGGTACCGAGGATGGACCGCCAATCACTTAGATCCCTTACCTGGTTTTTAACAGGGCACGGCCCTTTTAATGGCCATCTACATAAAATGGGAAGGCCCTTACGGACCAGTGCCGATTCTGCGACTGCGGTAAGGAGACATCGGAACACCTACTATTCACATGCGATGCTATCATCCTAAAAAGATTAAAGTTCCTCAATCGAGTCTTCGATGAATTAGATTCATTCGTTTCCTATTTAAATCAAATATGACTCTTATACATCGAAGATTCGATCACGTTCGAATCGAATTCCCAAACAACCCAACTGTATATAAAAAAAATAGGAAACAATTGCTGCAAATTAAAGGTAGCCGCATGCTAAAAGACCAGGTTTTTCGACACTCAGTCTACACTAAAAAGATAAAATTTTTCCATCTCCCTTGTGTTATAAAATTTAGTCACAAATAAGGAATTTAACTGACCTCAATAAATAATTAAAGTTATAAGTACTAATTTATATTTTATAAGTTCTAATGAAATACGTTTTTATACATTTACATAGTAAATTTTCTTTTATATTATTTTACAAAAATTTGTTTTCGAATTGGAGCGAATCTGTAACCGAACGAATCGCATTCTGTACTGCTTCGCCTTGAGATTTAGTGCCCGTGAAATTTCTCGTCATATCTTGGATAATCGGTTCTAAATCATACGTGGGGTCATCTGCAGCATTAATAGCATCCGAAAGTAGATTTTTTTTTTTTGGTTTGTTTTGGTTTGAAAGATGTTATGTAGCAAGCAGCGTACAATTACCACCTGTAATTAATTATTATTTTGTTATGATGTTATTTTTGAACAAATTTATATTTTACCTTTGATATGAATTTGTAATCCATCTCATTTAATTTTTTTAAGACGCTCCATCTTGACTTAAGTTTCCCAATCGTCTGCTCAATTATAATACGATCAGAATTCATATAAGCATTGAATGGCTCCTGAAGGGAATCTAGGTTTTCCGTATAACGCTTCAGGAGCCAGTCGAGCAGAGGATACGCCGGATCACCTAAAATCAAATAATTCACGTCCGCGCCATTAATAAATTCTGTTTTCTGAAATATAATGAAAAATATTACCTTCGATTAAAATACGTTACCATTATTAGCAGCGGTTAAACCAAGTAATACTTACTTTTGGGAGTAAATCGTTAATATGCTGGAAAAACCCGGAATTTTTGAAGATGTGGGCGTCATTCTAATGAACGAAAACAAAATACAATTAGGCTTACAAAATAAAAAGGGGAAAGACTTCAGATTTTGCACTTACACGTAAGCCTTTTCTATTTATAATATCGCCATGACTTTCATGGTGGGCTAAAATTGGTATGTGTGTACGCGGCATATGGGAAATGCTTTCAAACTTTTTGGACATTTTTTTCAGCCTCCTCCTCGGTTGGCATTTTAATCACGTATCGCATGTGCTTCAACACAGCATTTGTACATAAATGGATGCTCTTATGCACTGATCCTTTGCTTACCTAGAAAGAAAAACAGTATTGTTTAGCTAATAGCAATTATCGAATTTCTTCAAGACGACATCGGTCCACCAACACGAGTTTCGATGCTTCGACCAAATTCGTCGTTTTCTTCTGGCATTAACATTTTTATTAATTATTCTTAAATAAAATGCGTTGTTAATAATTGCTCTATTTCCGATAACTCTAATTAAACTGAATTACGGGCTACAGTTGGCCATCTCAAAAACGGAGATCGTCATGCTCACTAGGCGTAGAATTCCAACCATTATCCCTATGAAGGTTGGGACAGAAGAGGTAATGTCGAATGGAATGACGAAATATCTGGGGATTACTTTAGGTAGGTAATCGTCTAACTTACTGGGAGCATATCCGGAGAACTTGTGACCGAGCATCAAAAGTGACTGTATCGCTTAGCAGATTAATGGCAAACTTAGGGGGGCCCCGCCCTAACAAGCGAAGACTTATAATGTCAACGGTACAGTCAATCCTGTTGTATGGAGCTGAGATTTGGGCCTACGCGATGGAGGTCGAAAAATACTACACGAGGATGATATCGATTCAAAGACGCGGGCCACTAAGAATCGCATGCGCTTATCGCACAGTATCCGAAGCTGCAGCCTTAGTTGTCGCCGGAGTCATCCTGATAGATTTGCCGGCACTGGAGCGTCGGGAGATCTATCGGTTGAGCGCTGAATTTGGAAGAAAGGATTCTACGGTGAGAGGCCGCAGCATTACGCTTATGGCATGGCAGGATCGATGGGATGGGTTGAATAGTGGTCGATGGACGGCCCGATTAATTCGGGACCTTGGTTCTCAAAATGAAAAATTGATTTAGTTTTGCTACAATTATAGAACAGTTACCCCTATAATAATAACTGTTTTAAGAATTTTTTTTATCTCTAGGCTGATCGAGGTGTCATCTATCAGTCACAATATGAAAATTACTACAAATAGCTTTTCCATTTGAGTTAGTTCTTTGATAATTTATTATGAATTGACATGACCTACATAAATGTCAAATTTGTTTTTTGGTAGATTTTGCCGAAATTTTCTGCAATATTATTCAACGGCCTGTAGAATGGCATCAAAGAAAGTAGCTGTTATTTTGCCGCCCGGGGCTGAAGAAATGGAATTTGTAATCACGGTGGACGTGTTGCGGCGTGGTGGTGTAAGTTAAGAGGAATTTCCTGTTGATTTTGTTTTAATCAAGCCTATTAACATTTTGTATAGATAAACGCTCAAGCAGTCAGTTTACACGGCAAAGAACCGGTGAAGTGTTCAAGAAATGTTTCTATAATGCCTGATACAGATTTAGCGTCAATAAATTCGGTAATTTTCCTATAATTAATTGTATTATTCCTCACTATCATCTAAAACATTTATAGGATGATTTCGACGGTATTGTGTTACCTGGTGGTCTTGGTGGAGCAAATGCCATGATTGAGTCGGTAGAACTTGGAAAATTATTAAAAGAATTCGAAACCAAAGGAAAAGTCGTAGCCGCTATTTGTGCAGCACCAACTGCGCTTGCTGCTCACTCGATCGCCTTAGGCAAGAAGATAACCTCATATCCATCCCTGAAGGATAAATTAGTCGATAAATATAAGTACGATGATGAAAGTCTTGTAGTGCAAGATGGACAACTTGTTACCAGTAGGGGCCCAGGAACCGCTCAAAAGTTTGGATTGAAATTAGTTCATGTTTTTGTTGATGAGGCTAAGGCCAAGGAAGTGGCTAAAGGGATGCTTTTGGATTATTAAGCTAATTACTATTACATTGAAAACGAGAAAATAAATTTTCATATTATGGTCGCCTAAAATTTTTAATCCATTACTTGAAGAATCAGTTGCACGTGTTGGTCTAAGAATGCTTTATGCTTTGAATTGATCACAGTATAACGTCGCCAAAATTGACTTATTTTTTTGGAGCTCAAATGACAAATTGCAAAAATTACATTTAGCCGAATTACTAGGCATTTTTACAGCAATAAACAGCTAATCCCAGAGGATTCACAATGAAAAAACTTTTGACTTGCAGGTTTGTATGAATTTATAATTAATTTATATTTATATTCTCGAATTCCACAACCATTTTCCACATGGTTCTGTCAAAAGTTATGTAATATTGACGTTTTCGTACATGGGGAATTTTTTTCACCTGGTTATACCCATTCGGAAGTATTCCCTTTATAGCGAAAAAATGCCATAGCGAATTCAAGAATATAGGAATTTAAATTTCCGAATGTTTTTATGAATTTTGGCAGATGTCCACATGTGGAATTCGAGAATAGGGCCAGTAAAAATTTGTGCATTGTGAATGCACTGTTAATTTATCGTCTGTAAAGAAGTTGGAACAAAACAGCTGCATTTCTTGTCGCATATTGAGCCTATTATTGTGATAAAATTGATATGTGAAGCAACAACAACATTTGATCCAACATTGTTTGTGGATCACAAACAGTTATTTAACATTAGTCCAGGTATTAAAATGTAGTTGAACAATAATTTTGTAAGCGACAAAATATTGTTACGTTTTTGCCTTGCCTTGCCTATCAAGGTTCGAATCACTGCATTGTGAATAAAACAATTCTATTTATCACCAACGAATTTATTTATTGAACAATAAAAATTAATATAACACAATTAATTAACAATAATTCACAAAATCATGTTTTGTAATTTTCGCACAATTTTACTGATCACTTATAATTTTTGTATCGCACTAAAACACTTTTTCATCTTTACACTATCGTTTTCCAAATAAATATGTACTTAAGATCTAGTTCGATCTCGCTCGCTTTTTATTATATATATTTAAACCAAAACTTCTAGAAATTTCCAGTAAGAATAGTCTAGAAACGTTTAAAACAGTTTTATCATGGAAAATTCCATTTTAATATATGTAATAAATAAAATTTGTGCTGTTATATAACTTATTCTATTTCTACCCTAGGTGTCATCGTAATACTACCCCTCACCTAGGCCGTATTGGGCCAGTCCCGAAGTCCTTTCTGAATCCAACAAACCACGTCATTCACCCTTTTGATGACAGTATAAGGTCCTTCCTGTGCTGGTTGCAGCTTCGGTGATAATCCCTTCCCTGGTTATTTACTCTTTTGTTATCGAGCTTTCATCCGGTCGCTCGACATCTTAAGTTCCCCCGTACAAATTTATGAATCTCATTAAGTTCTTTCATCCGATCTACGTAATCCTGTACACATAAAGCTGCTGATGGAACAGCCCCAAACTTTAAATCTCCAGGTAATCGAAGATTACCTCCAAACATGGTTTTAGCTGGTGTCATTCCGGTTGTGTCATGTATTGCTGATCGATAGGCCATCAGAAACATCGGTATATGCCGATCCCAGTGTCATCGGACTGTGGATGCAAAGACGTTGTTCTCGTTTTATTTATACCGAGCATCAGACATATTTCTCGAAATACCACCGATTCAAATTTCCTCCCTTGATCGGTATAAATCTCCATCGGCACTCCAAATCTACGAATCCAGCTGTTGACCACGGCATCAGCTATTGTTATTGTCTCTTCTTTGGGTATGTGGTAAACCTCCGGCCATTTGCTGAAATAATCCATTACCACTAGCATATATTTATTGCCGCTCTTGGTGGTAGGAAATGTTCCGCTACATATATTGCAATTCTTCAGTTTCATGGTTCCACGACTTTTACTTGTGGGTCGATCGATAACAACGACTGTCTACATCCTGCCCAGTAGAATCATTGATGTTTCTTGGCTAGTGTTTTATTAATACCTAGACAGGTAACCCCCACATGCTCCTCCGACTGATGCTAATTTTTGGTCGTCGTAAAATAGTTCAATAATTTGTTGAGAGATGTCGTGACCTCTCGTGAATTCATTATCAACTTTTAGGCGATACGCATCAATTCAAATTTCAAACGTTCCAACTTTGTAGTTGCATGCATGTTTCAAATGACCTTTACACGATTTTCTAATGAAAATTGCTCTAAATTAAATTCAATTTTTTTTAATCAGGCCAAATTATATAATCATTATACTTAACATCGAATTGCTCCGTTTCAATCAGTTTCGAATTGATTCCAAAAAGATGAAGTTGATTGGAAAAAAATCAAATCATGGAAAATTTCATGTAAATTTTCCAATTTGTTATACGGGTAAGGTGCACATATTATACTAATGATGAACGGTCGCCTTTTTGACCCTAAGTTGAATTATTATCAGTATAATTTTCTACTAATTAAATAAACTACTTTGTACCGAAATCTATTATCCGTCGTCTTAACTCGTGTTTTATCGCGTCTTATCTCTAATGTGCAGTTCTCGGAGTCTTGGTTGTTTTTGTTTATAATTTATTCATATTCAAATATTCAATAGTCTTGATTAGTCTTGAATTAAATAAAATATGAAAGAAACTAGTATTAAGAATAGTTTTAAAAGACAATATAATGAAGGTAAATAAAAACGCGGTTAGTTTACTTAGTGTAAGATAATTTCGGGGTGCTCTTCTAAAATAATTTAGATACGAATTACCTTATCATTATGTAGTATAATTATTAAATGTTGAAATACTTATGTTTGTACTTTATTTACCTAGTTAAATTATCAAGGACACAGGAGTGTGCGAACGTTAAACATTTTTACAGCTATGATTCATTCTCATTTCAGAAACTCAAATTCTCGATAAACTAAATCGACAAAATTATTTGAATTCGAATATAAATTTAAACGAATTTCAAAGTGTGGTAGTAAGTCGTTATCCTCCTGCCGTAGCATTTGTATTGGGATCAAAATTATTTGAGGCGTTTGCGGCAAATGGAGTTAGAAGTGAGTCGCTGATTATGTGATCAACGTTAAAACTAAATAAATTGTTTATTTTTTAGCAATTTTAGCGCTATTCCTGCGTGATTCTTTCTGCTTCTCAGAAAATAATGCTACAGTCGTACTGCACATTTTTAACTTTTTCAGCCAGTTTTGCCCAATTTTTGGTGCAATTTTGGCTGATAATTATTTAGGAAATGCCAAGTAAGATTTCGACAGTTAGGTAATTTAATCTACAATTTATTCCAATTTTTAATTGCAGGACAGTATTTTATTTTTTCTTTATTTATGGCTTAGGATACTTAGGGATCATATTATTAATGTTCGATTTATTTGTACTTCCTGTGAAAACATTACTCATCTCATCGTTAGTGTTGATTTCAATTGGAAATGGAAGCATCAGAGCATGTGTCACAACTCTGGGTGGAATACAATTCAATTTGCCCGAGCAAGAAAAATACTTGGAAAAATATTTCTTGTACTATTACTTCATATATTATATTGGAATTTTAATGGGGAAAATACTACCTCCAGCAATAAGAAGTATTTCACCAGAATACGAGTACTGCTTTACGAATTCAAAAACATATTCTTTATCGTTCGTTGTGATTGGAATTGGATTTTTGGTGTCGTGGTGTAAGTCAGATGTTTTGCCCATATCAATGCTCATTATTGTCAAATTGTTATTGTATTTTAGTATTCTTCTTGGTTGGACTGAAGTTCTATCGACGTGAGTATCCAAACAATTCGAATATTTTCATGAAGGTTTTGGATTGTATTCAATATGGGGTTGCCTTTAAGCTACGTGGGAATGATGTACGCGGATGGATCGATGGATCAGTCGGGCGTTATAATGAAACTTTCGTTAATGATGTTAAAACCCTGTTAAATGTAAGTTTGGAATAAGGTTATGCAGAAATTTTAATTCCTGTTTTTAATTTTAGATTGTAAAACTTTTTATGCCGCTCTCGATATACTGGTCACTATTGGCGCAACAAGATTCGAGCTGGACATTCCAAGCATCGCAAATGAATACTACTATATTTGGAATTTATATTGAGCCTGACCAAATAAAATCGATCGGTCCAATTCTGCTGTTACTTTTAATCCCAATTTGGGATAAAATATGCCGGCCGCTTTTAGAAAAATGCAATACGACAATCTCACCATTTTGTTGTATAACAATCGGAGGACTTTCAGCGGTTTCTTCTTTTGTTTGTGCTGGTCTACTTCAAACCAAAATTGACGAGGGGCTTAAACGCAACATTAAGGTATCAGCTACGGGACAACTACCACAATTCTTATTCATCATGCTCGGCGAAGTGTTCCTCTCAATTCCTGGGCTTCAATTCGTGTATACCGAAGCCCCTTCTTACATGAAATCTCTATTAACTGCATTTTGGTTCATAAATAATGCGATCGGAAATTTGATCGTAATCGCGATAAAAGAATTGGATTTGATCAATCGACAAGTATGGGAATTTTATATTTACGCTACACTTATGCTTATCGCTACCGTTGTGTTTATATTCAGTTCGATACAGTATGAAATGAAGAAGGCGAGAGAAACGTTCGATGTGGTCATAACAAAATACCAAAGCTGTGAAAATATTTTCGTTTAATGTGGCAAAAAATATATAATTTATTTTAAAATTCTAATCTTTGGTTTCAGTCTGGCGATACAGGAATGTTTGTAATTCTATGTTAGTATTTTGAAGAGGTACTCAACTTCCAGATGAGTATCGTCTGGCAAATCAGTGCAATGAATAGCGTTTAGGACTTTGGTTTTCCCAAATTTTGCGCGTATAGTTGTTGGGCGTATTTGTTGTCCTACTTCCGGATCGACCGGGCCACACAGTTTACGGAATGTTGATTGAGCGTCTACGTCTGAACTATCCGTTGATATTTCCATAGCTATGCAAGGCCCATTAGCTAGGGTTAGAGCCATTTGCACGTATTCGGGCACAACAGTCTTGTACACCTCTAGGAATTCTTCACAATTCACACGATCCATATAAATCATTTTAAGCGCGGTTATCGTAAGACCCGAATTTAATATCATAGAAATAATATCACCGGCTTTCCCCTCCTTCACGGCATGTGGTTTTATAATTCCGAGTGTACAGTTACCGTACCGCTCAGTGGTGGGCATTTTTTTCGTTTGAAAAAAGAAATCTATCTCACGCTTCACATCGTCTCGGGTTTCTGAACAATGAATAGCATTTTTAACATTATCTATTCCATATTGCGCTCTAATACTATGTGGTGCCGACTCTCGCGCCTCTTTCGAATCAATAGGGCCACACAACTTGCTTAGTCTATCGAATGCATTATCTGCAATAAGCTCCATTGCCAAAATTGGGCCTGATAATATATTTTCCAACATAAAAGGCAATACCGATTGTCCCACCTTCTTTTCATAAAATTTTTTTGCGTGTGATTCAGTTAACTTGATCATAATGCATTGATTGATTTTTAGTTCATTTTGAACGAGGATTCGAATTATTTCACCCATTTTAAACATGGCTTCCGGTTGTATAATAGCAAATGTGACGCTTCGTTTAACACCGACCTTATTTCGAGTCATTGAATCGCCATATTCCAGAATATCGATCTGTCGACCGAAAATATTCAGCTTAGCTCCAATATAGAAGTCTGATTCGGTAAAACCCTCAACTCGAGTTCGACGCAGAAATGTTTTTCGGGTTTTATTGTCAAACTAATAAAGGTTTATGAAATATTAATTAAGATAAAACAGAGATGAGAAATGAGATCTTTACCAATTCGACGGATTTATCCTCTGGAAAAAAATACAAGTAAAGCGGGCGAACCATCGAAGCTTCCACTTGATACCATTCCGCTATAAATGTATAACGCTCCATGTTACTGAATTTCTAGGAACAAAAACATATTAATTCAATTATAAAATTAATAAAGATTCTTTTATGTAATTTTAAAAAGATCATTAATTACCGTTTTTATTAGTTTTGGTAAAATTTATTAAAAAAAAAAAAATCAAGTCCACTATTATAAATGTCAAAAAATATAAACAAACCGGTTGCTTTGTAAAGTTAGCTCCAATCAAATCTGTAAATATTACAATAGATGTCACGGTGAACTGTTCTATTTGTGATGGAGTTATGTTAGTTGTAAGTTCATCTGTTCTGCTCTGCTACGTTGACCGTGTTTGTTGTTTTTTTTATATTTTGATGTGATTTTCCAAATATTGAAATCGCTTATGTAAATATACGTATATATATTTAAATTTGGCGCCAGCCGTCGACGTTTGTTGTGATAGAACCTTTATTAAATTTTGTTTATTTGGTTCAGCGATTAGCGAACAGATGTCACTATGCAGAACTGTTATAATAATCAAAAATAAACTTGCACACAGTGCACGTGATAATTTGACAGCTTTGACATTGGCGTTCGCATTCCAAAATGCAATAACCGAAAAGTTAGGTTTTCCTATAAAAGAAATACGTACGCTTGTTTCTAATTTTATTTAATGTTTTGAATTAGTGGAAATAGTGTAATTTGCTTAAAAATTTCTATATTTAATTCTTTCCGTGTATTTTATAAAATTTTACCAATACTTAGAACCATGACAAATTCTAAAGCGATTTTGGATCATCAAAGCCCAAGGTAAATTGATAATTGAAAGTGAAATTTCTTGTACATATCTGAAATTTAGATAAATTTTCCACCTCAGTCAAACAATAAATCGCCCCAAATTTATTGCATTCGGGAATGTGCTGCTGGATCTATCGGTACAGACTAGTGATAATGAGGTGTTGAAGAAATTTGATCTGAGCAAAGATGACCAGGCAGAGGTGCCAATTGTGAAGCTGCACAGTATTATTAAAGAAGCCATGGAACGGTATGTAATATTTTTTGTTTTGTTTATTTGTTACTACGCCATATTTACCCATTATTAATTCATTAGTTCTGTTCCATCTAAATCGATGGTTAGATTCCTGGAAAATTTAGGAAAATATAAATATATTTTCTCATGCTAACATGACCTCATTGAAGGTCATATCCCTAATTGTCTGGAAATGTAGTGGAACATTTTTGTATCAATATCGTTTTACATTAATGTGTTGTTGCTATTTTCAATAGATAACCGCGATAACACACGATTAACCGTGTTTAGTTTTTCGTGACGTCGTAAGTCGTAACGAATAAATAAAATAAATGATGTACAATTCGAATACATTACTCTCGCTCACCAGTCATTCTAATGAAATAAAAGAGATGAGTAACAATATGTGAAGCATTTGCTTCTAAGTGTTAGCAAATTCTACTGATGTAGCTTTATTTCAGTATAGAGGAGCTAAAAGCATTTGCTACTAATCGAATCAACCTATTTTTTTGATTATTATTATTAATATCGGTTTATAATTAGTTATATGTTACATTAGAAAGTGGAGTTGCTAGGAGTCGTCTCAAGTGTTACAAACGGCGGTACACAACGGTTTTACATAAAATTTCGGGTCCGCAAACGTGACGAGAATGTAGGAGCCGGATGCATCAATTATAACTGGTAAATAATAGGTGTATTCAGCACACTTTAGGATTTGCAAAATTTGCCCTTAGTTTGATAAGGCCTCAAAATTCCAATTTAAATCTAATTTATTTTATAAGAAAAATGATTTTTGTTTAGTTGGCAGTGGGTTTTAGATAACGAAATAACTGAAGGTTACCACAAAAATCTATGACTTAGAAGGCCGAAAAATCAACCCTGTTACAGTATCGCGTCTCTGCTGAAATTTTTCGAACCGCATTTAAACGTATTTTTTGAAATTTACTGAACGATTACTGGTGGTTCAAGCCCAACGAATGCTTTTATATAAAATCGTTTTTTATGTTTGCCGAAGCGTGGTAAGCAATTATCTGAACCTAACATTACATTACCTCCAAAACCAAAGTCTCTATATAAAGTTCATAAAATCTCTTCGATGATTTATTTATATTAATACATTTCCTTACACTCTTTCATTTTCAGCTACGATAACGTAAAGTACAACCCCGGTGGGTCAGCACTAAACACCTGTCGAATAATGAAAGCCCTCGGCGAGCTTGATGTACTCTTTTTCGGCTCAATTGGCGATGACGAAAATGGTATGATTCTTAAAAATATTTTACAAGAAACGCATCTAGATTGTTGGTAAGTTCGCCTTGCTTCTCCCAACACATTGAATCAATTAATAAATTATATTTTGTATATCAGTTTACAAACACTGGAAAATCAAAATACCGGTTCATGCATATGTCTCATAAATGGCGCAACACGTTCACTAGTGGCAAATAGTGGTGCTGCCCTTAACTTCCAAAAAGAACATATGATAGCAATGGACCAACAACTTGAGTTTAGTCACCCAGAACCAACAGAAATTGAACAAAAACCACAAATTTATTACATCGAAGGTTATTTCATTCCGAAAAAATTCGAAATATGCAAATACATTTTTGAAACGTATTGCCAAATCAAAAAGAATTTACTCGCTATAAATCTGAATGCCTCGTATGTGTGTCACGAGTTTCCGAACGAGATAAAATATTTGGTTGCACATGCTGACATCGTAATTTCTAATGTATGGGAAATGTCGGCGCTCACAAAAATATGCGATTTTGATTCAAATACGGATACTGTAAAGTATTTTTTTACAAAATATCCGCGAACCGATCGACAGAAGCTGTTTATAATTACACATGGAGCGGATAATGTACAAACCTATATTGGAACCAAGACCGAACTGACACATGAACAACACAAAGTAGTACCGGTGCCTAAAGATGAAATTGTTGATACAACAGGAGCAGGAGATTCATTTGTTGCCGGATTTTTGTATGCTTATTTTGATAAAAAATCGCTCGCAGAATGTGTGGCGCTTGGTTGTGACACGGCAGCTAAGGTGATTCGACAGGTTGGGGTCGTCTTATAAAACGATTATTAAGTTTTTATTTTAAAATATTATTGTTTATTCGAGTTAGATATGACGTATATTAGAATCTTATTTGTGTATTTACTATTATTTAGGTAGCCTTTTTTAGAAATCTCATTAAAGATTTATAAAATGACAAAACATTTTTTTTAAATATAAAATTACTTATTAGTTATTAAACGGTGATAATTTTTATTGAAAATCCTATTTATTTATTTATTTTTATTGAATAAAAAATGTTACGAGGAACGATTTTATTGTTTTTCTTCTAGATCCGCCTATTAAAATTATGGGTTTGCTTAAAAATAGAATGAATTTATTTTTGGATTATGTACACACCATATACATATTGATTTACAGGAAGCACTCGGAGTTATTTTTGGATCTTATTTACTGCTTAGATAATATAAGGTGGAATACTATTTACTAATGCTAATACCTACTTCAATCTCCTGTTTAATAAATCCTGTTTTTCGGATCCAGACTTTGGTGTTGTGCTTGAAGTCAAATCCTACGGATTTCAACTAGTCTGAAGTATTTAACTTTTTCGGACGTTGCATTCTAACCAGTTCAAGAGAAACAATCTATCGCCATGTCGAAAATTACAGTTTATTCCAAAGTTTTTCAACATCTTATTTTTGTCATTTACTTGAGTGAAATCAATTTTGTAACTCCTTTATAAAACTAGGCTACCGATCTGTAGGTGTCTACTGTGTATTCCGATCTGAAAGTAAAACCGATCTGAAAGTTCATTTTGACTATGAAATAAATTTGATTTTCTTTTTTTTCTCTATACAAAATTTCTGAATTCGGGAAAAATTACTATCTCAGATCGGAATACATAGTAGACCTACTACATTTTTTATTTACTATCAGAAATCCAAGCTGTTAGCAAAACAGGCATTCAAAACACACTGGCACTTAAAATGCACGATGCACCCTTTAAAATTCCCCTCGTCTTAACAAAAATCGTTTATGTATTTATTTGTTGATCTCCGTATCGTATTCGTTATTTCTTATACATAATTATTTTCGTTTTTTCTTTTTCGTTAACCATTCAGCGTGCTTGCCTATGCTATTCCATATTTCCATATCAAATTCATTTTGTTGTTTGATCTGAGAGAATGCAATTCAAAATAATTGTTGTGTCGTAGTCGTAGAAACAACTGAAAGTAATACATAACATAGGCTGCATTCAATACGTTTGCACGTGTTTTTAGTCTTCGTAATTAGAAAATTTAAATTTATTTTATAAAGTGTTTAAATTTATTTTTAATCTTATATGATCAAAATACGGTGAATTTACTATATTGTGTGCTGTAAAATAACATAAAGGTAAGAGTTTTCATTATATTTAAATTAATGATCGATTTTGCCGAGATACCTTATTAGACTTTTCTTGTTGTTGTATTAAATGATTAATTAATTTTTGTTTTAATTTCGTTAAATGCGGCGATGTGCGATAGTCTCTTGAACCTTTTGGACTTTCAATATTGATATTGAAAATGTTTTATTTATATACAATCGTTTAAATATTTCTTGTTATTATTTATAAAATATTAAAAAAAAAAAAGTTCAGTTTACAATTTAACAAAAATGTTCGTAGCACCGCCAAAATATGTACATAATCCTTCTTGAAAATTCTTGTGAAAACACCATGAATGGTTAGTTTATTTTTGATTTTTCTTCGCTCATTTTCTGTTGATGTTACGGTCAGTGGTGTAAAACATAAGGTAAACACAATTGCAATGTGGATGCAAAATTTACCATGTGCATACGAGTTGAAGGTCATTTGTTAATACGCCGTTAACATATATTCAGTGTGATACCTAGGTGCCAGGTTTGCTACATATATTTCTGTTACTCTAATTTTGGATTTAATTTTCTTCGTTTACTAAAGTAATTCTTACAGCAGCTGTAGATAATAAGATTGATTACTATTTTTGAATAGAAAAACTAGACAGATGTTTTTATGTATGAATCATATGGTTTATACATACCACATACGTACTAGACAAGATGTCGGTCTGGTTAATTACTTAAAAAAAAACTTTTTGGTTAAAAACTTCTGGTTTATTACATAATTTAATTAATTATGTTATTCAGGTAGCTGTTAATCTGCAGTAGCAGATAGATTAATTAATCAAAGTAGATTTTTATATCTACTATAATTCATTCAAGCATCAAATCATTTCAGATTTAAAATCTTCTGGAATTTTCCTCTAGCTGATTAACATGCCAAATTACCAAATTCCGATATTGTTCCAGAATTTTTAAATTTTCCCTCTTTAAAATTAAAATTAATTTTATTTTATCGTAATGAATTTTGAAAAATAATAAAATGATTTATGGATTAATATTCATGGTAAAGCCACATAAGCTTTGTATAGAAAACTCATAATGCCGTTCTTTATTTCCGTTAATTAAAAGAACCAACCAACAAAATATTCTACATAACAAATGTAGCCAACCAACCACCAACCAAGTTGGTGTACTGTTAAGTTAAGTAGAATGTTTTATTGGTTAACCGTTATAATTTGTTTTGTGAGTTGTCCTGTATACCATTTTTGTCTTTTTTATTTTTCAAAATGAGATTACTGGTTGCTTATATTTTCAGCCATCCACTTTCAAAATTCCTAGGCGAAATTGTCATATCTCTTATACATAAGAGACTTCATAAACCAGAACACTTTGTCCTACATGGAAAGTTAAAAAATATGTAAACATAAATATTATAAAATATACAACATTAGGTATTTGTTATTTGCATAATAAAACTGAAATAATATTCATGAAAAATTGACATACTTGATTTTTCTTACACTTTTTGTTTTAGTGTACCTGTATCCAATGCTTTTTTCATTCTTGCAAAAAAAAAAAAAAAAATTAGTTTAATCTCAGAAAAGTGTTTCTCCTCCAATTTTAGCGCTAACATTTAAAGAAATGCCAATTCTTCGTAAAACAAAAAGTTACGATGAGGTAAACATTTTAATGAGAAGGTTAATGGATTTTTGCTGAAAGTTGAAAATTCGAACGGTTAAACTCAAAGAGACTTAATTAGAACGAGGAAGTTGTGGAAAGGCACAGAATATTAACGATAAATTATAAAGTCCTATCTGCTTTTTCGCTATATATTTTGGGCAAAAATTCTATACACCTGTAGTATCGAATCCGAAACGACGAAAAGAATATCAATAAAAAACATTGCACTGAAATAGTTTATGTGAAAAATTTACTAGTCCAAAATCATAAAACATCAATATCCCAAAACACTGTGTAACTAAAAAAATTTCAGCTCTCCTGTATAAAAAGTTTACAATCCACTATCCACGTAAAAAAAAAATTTCCAGGTAGGTAATAATGCGAATCAACCAGCAAAGTTTTTTTATTTAGTTGTGTTTCTTCCAAGGTTGATGAAGAAGCAACTCCATTTATGTGCCCAATTAAGAAGAGCTCGAAAGTAACCTTGAAGGGACTTTGTAATTTTTTAATACAAATAGGTAGTTATATACCTGCAGTATATTTTTAACTTTATGACTGGAATGAGACAAGTGTTAATTAAAGAAAAACTTATTGTTCATGTTTTGCTTTGCTTTACTTTAGTATAAAACAATAATAAGTAGGTACACTCATTTATTTATTTGGCTAATTACATGTTTTGTTTTGGCTTGGAATTTTCTTATCAAACATTAAAAGTACAGAAGTCTAATTGTACAAAATTCATAAAATGTAGCAATAAACTTCCGCTCATATAATGATCATCAAAAACCTTCGCGCCTTGGTGGAGATTAATAAATAAACAACATCGCAGCTTCAAGTTATTATTTGCTTGACATCAACTGAATTCGATAAACCACATTTCAACTGTAATCTAGTTTAGTTCAGTTACAATGATGCTCAGGCAAGTGCGCTTTTGTAAATGTTTGAAACTGTAGGCTTATGGATGTTCTAATTCTTATCTACATATATTTTTTCTTTATGTAAAACAACTTTGACTATCAATATATTATTTAAACAACCCCCACATTATATTCCTTTCTACGTCATTTATACTGGAAATTCTATTTATGTCCGACTGATTTTTTATATGATTTTTATTATCAGCACGAAATTCTAACATCTAAATTAGGAAAAGTTAGTTTTATCTAAATTAGTTAAAACGTTATATATTTTTATCACGAATTAAATTAATAAACTGTCAAAATTCCCAGTGAAGATAATAAAATATTACATTATATCTGCAAACAAATCATTCTAACTATAATAGAAGTTCGTAAATTTTAATATTTTAAACTATACAAAACTATTTATTTATTATGTAGGTCAACCTATAATATTGTTATATTTTTTGGTAATTAACGAATACTACTTATTAATTTTCAACTTTATTATTGTAAGAACTGTGCTATAAGTTTAAATAGATTTGATGTTATCAACTAGAATTTAAAGATTACAGTCTTAAATTAGTACATTTTATTTCCGGTCTCAAAAATTATACAGCAAACTTCTAATGCATTTTACTGTCTCATAAATATAAAAAGGGGGAAAATGATAAACACATTCTGACATAAAACCTTATTCCACAACTTCAGAGTTTTAGAGAAATCATTCATATTCACAGCTAATAAAAGGCGTATGGCGAATTTATTGTTGAAACCATAAACCTTTGAAACTGAATGTAATAAGCAAATTCATAACAATTCGAAGGGACACTTGGCAACCAAGACATTATAAACATATTGGCTATGTACAAAGAATTATTAAGAGTAATTTGACAATATGTGTACATTTATTTAACAAAAAAAAAAAAAATAAGATTATATTTTTGGGACAAGCTTTATTACTAAAAAAAAACTACTATTTTTTGTAAAAAGACAAGACACATTTAGTTACATAATGTATAAACGCTAAAAACTTCACAACGAGAGATCTCTAAACATCAAAAGGTTATTCAAATCCAATTCACATCTACCGCCATATTTAAATGTATTTACATAATAATGTGTAAACAAATAAGAATGTTGTTACTAAATGCGCTTAATTGATAACAGAAATAAAAAATCATTTATTTAATTTAAATTATATTACCACATATGTACATGCATTATCAAATGTTCCTAAATTAAAATATGTTTCGTTTAATTTTAGAGTCTTTTTATACAAAATGGCTACCGAAGAAGATGCACAACACCCTGAACATAATCATAAATCAAAGGATATCGATCACGTTGATAAGCAGAGCGAGACGAATAAAATTTATGACCAACTATTTAGTGTAGGAGTAACATTTACGTCAAATAAATTAGGACAGTATGCGGTGAGGAAAATTGACAGGTTACTTTGGGTCATTGAGAATACGGCCAAGTGGAGTGTGCCAAGTAGTAAGTTATAAACAAATATTTCCTTTGTCCGGTTGTACTAATTTCTTATAATTTTTAGACGAATCGGAAAGTTCAGTTCCTCCCCCACAATTAATACGACCACTAAATTGGTTCCTTTTCATTCCTGCATTAATTGTTATGCGATTATTTCGCGCTGGAGCCTCGTTTGCGCTCTTAATGTGGGGATATGATGCATTAGCCCCAATTGCAATAGTGCGTTTACTTCAAAAACAGCGTAGAATACTGAGAGCGGTTCGGTATCAAGGATTAAAAACCATTCGAGCGAGAAATGTCGAAAATAAACAATCCACTAAAAAGGGTTTGTTAGGTGGTTTCATGTCGTTTGTCAGCGGGCTAATTTGTACGCGAGGAAATTTAGAGGAACCGATTCAAATTGTCGTTAAGTCGGTTAGTCCAGGGGATGGACATTCCTCCAAAAAGAGGCTTTTAAGTGACGAAGAAGAATATAATGAAGACGATGAAAATGATTTAAATTTGACTTGTGCGGATTTACTGGATAAATATGGATCAATATTAAGCTGTAGTGATTCCGATTTTGAACCCGACGTTGTTGATGACGAAGATACTTCTAGCGATTCAGAATCAGAACATGATTCAGGTGAAGAATCAGAACCTGAAGGAAGGACTGGTGAAGTTGAAATTGATGAAGAAAGTGAAGAGGAGGAAGAGGCGACTAAAGAAGCTGGAAAGGTAGACGAACCAAATAAGATTAATATTTCAAAACCAGTGGAGATTATTCAGAACAATAATAGTAAGTGTCTACGGTAAACATGTTCATTCATTATGCATCATCCATTCTCCATCCTTCATCCCTTAATTTAATTTTTTTTCTCCTACTTAAAGACTACTGTAACGAATATAAAAGGGAGTCTTATCCTGCTACTTTGTATGGTTCTAATCCAGAAGATAAATTCTATAGTCCTATCGGTAGACAAAATTATTTTTGATTTAATTTTTATTTAATCAGTTTTTTTACTTTTCTAGAATCTCCAGTTCCCCTTGAAGAGCAAATCCATAGTGCAAAAAACGATTTCGGGGAGTCACATCAAAGTGAGTAAGCCGCTGAGTTGATTTTATGTTATCAGTTTATTTTTTTATGAAACAAATCTTGTTGGAAAGAAGTCTTACTCTGTCGTTTGGTTGACTAATATTTTATTCTTATTTTATAGAGTCTCCAGTTGGACCCGAAGAGCGAAGCCATAGTGTGACCTACCAATCTGGAGATTTAGAACAAAGTAAGTTATTCGCTGCAACCACATAGTTTGTACCATAATCTACTATCATGCTCTGTTCCAAGTAGTTTCAATTTCCTTTATCAATTTAATTTACGTTTACCTTTCATTAAAATCATAATTCACCATTTAACTCTGCTGGCTTTTTGACACGAGAAATCATTCGATAATAGTACCTATATTGTATAACAAGTGAAGAAAACTAGTATTGTAATTACAAGTTTTCACACATACGCGCTATTTTTTCTACGTTACGTTCTTAAACGTTCACAATATAATTGAAACATTTGGGTTTTCACAAATCGTATGGCAATTGAGAAATCGTTGTGCAATGAAATTGCAATGCCCTTAATAATTTAAATTCAAAAATCATCATCGAAAGCATAGGTTACTGCACTATCGTAGAAAAAACATATTACACGCTGTTGCATTATAAGAATGGAGGTACATTTACTCATCTTCATGTGCCATTAATTCAGAATAATCCACCACTGTCATCACTAACACCTATTTATTAAAAAAATTATAAATAAAAATTCTAATGTGATATCCAGCCAACCTATAAATCCCAAAAAATTAAAAATATATACGAAATACTCGATTTATCGGACGGTTGAGCACTTCTTCATCTTCCCCACATTTTGTAGTCATTGGGCGTATTCAGATCTCCTAACATGTTGGCAGTGGAAATCTTTTGATGCAAGAAATGACATGCCTTGAAATTTTCCCCTGTATTAAGTCTGAAGGTGCCCATCCTTATGCTGATCCGTTCTTCATCCCTTAATTTATATTTTTCTCCTATTTAAACAGTACTGTAACGAATACAAAAAGGAGTTTTGTTCGGCTACTTTGTTTGATTCTAATATAGAAGATAAATCCTATCCTATTTGATTTAATTGTTATTTAATAATTTTTTTTTACTTTTTAGAATCTCCAGTTTCACCTGAAGAGCATAACCGTAGCGAAGCAATCGATTCCGTGGAGTCACATCAAAGTAAGTAAGCCGTTGAATTGATTTTATCTTATCGGTTTACATGTATTTATGAAACATGAGATTTTGTGGTTCAGAATATACTTTTACGTAAGTCCTTTGGGTTGAATAATATTTTATTGCTACTTTTACAGAGTCTCCAGTTCGACGTGGAGATCATAATCATAGTATGACTTCCGATTCTGGGGATTTACCACAAAGTAAGTTATTTGCTGAGTTACAACTGATTTTATGTATAAATTTACTTGTCGTAAAGAGATTTATATTTATTTAATTAGTTTAGTTTTTTAATAAAAATAAAATTGTATCTAGTTTAATTCATTTAGGTAATCCATCCGCAAAATTCTATCATACCCAACCACATAACTTCAAGTATAATCAACCACCACGCTCAGTTCCAAATAGTTTCAATTTCCATTATCAATATAATTTACATCAGCCATCTCATCAACATCATAATTCATCAATTAACTCGGCTGGATTTTTGGCACAAGAGAATGGAGGTAGTCATGTTCAAATTCGTGAGCCTTTAATCCATAATAAGCCACCACCATCATCACTATCGCCCACATCATCAACGTCGTCGTCCACAACAAATGTATCAACTGCCAATGCAAGATCAACACCAACCCTAGGTGATAGTATGCCGAACAAAAAAAAACAAACAAAGTACAATAAACACCAGAAGAATCGATATTATGGCGGTGGGAACAAGCAGAATTCAAAGAAAAATTCCTACTGAGAAGAGTTTCCGTTTTGCAATCTCTGCAGAATTGCTTAAAAGAGAAACTCTTTTATTTTAAATTTGCTATTTAAATATATTTTTTTGTTATAATTTTTTTTTATTTAATTTATTGCCATTATTTTATAATTAGGTACAGATATATTAAATAATATTTTTGTTTTGTTTTGTAAATTTGTCGCATTTATTTGAAGCGTAAAAAATCAAAAGAAATATTAAATTACATTTATACAATATTTGAGAATTTTTTATTGTGGCATCGAATTATACGGTTCGGCACTAACCATAAAAATTTCTTTTACATATTTCTAAAGCCTAAAGAATATCGTAACTACAACGAATAAAATGGTTAATTGTATATATATAAATATTCCAAGTTTATGCTACCAACAATGATTAACAGTTCAACGCCCTTATTGCAACTGTTTAACATTTAAATCAAAAGATGCAACATCGGTAATACCTGAGAAGAATGCACATCTTAACAAATAGACATTTGTTTTCTTTTTGTTGATAAATTGATTGTTTTCTTTTTAGCTTTTCCGGTAAACAAACATAAAACGATATTAACACTAATAGACTTCTTTTGAGAAATTTGTATTTATATTTCTAATTGATTTGAGTTAAAAGTTAAAACTAATTTAACCGTAAAACCTTTTCTTATGTTTTTTTTAAATTAAAATTATTTTTTTTTAACTCGATATAAGCAGATTACAAACCGATTACAAATGTTTTTAAAAAAGTTAATCGCTTTTATACTACTTCAGATAATCATTAAATGGCTTTTATTGAACATACACAGCTTTTATGAATTTCTAGAATTTTCCAATTTATTTGAAATAATTTAACTTTTTAAACAATGTGAGGTTAATAAAATTCACGAGGCTCAATATTTAGTTCGGTAATATGTGTAGGTTTCCCATTGGACATCTACAAAGCGCTAATAAGAGCAGTTATCAGCTTTGGTTGTGAGTCTTGGACAATGACAGCACAGAACATCAAGAAAATTGCTGCAACTGAGTATAAAATTATTAGAATAATTGTCGGTCCCATCAAAGAGGGAGCCACCCATAGACTGCAAATGAATCACAATCAGGATAAAGTTGACACCGTTGCCACCGGCTTGGGCATGTTTCTTTGTTCGCAAAATCGGACGACTAAACAAGCCTTGGAGTCGGCACTAATGAAAGTATAAACTCGTAGGAGACCAGCTACCCGATGGATGGATGATGTCGAAAGAGACCTAAACACAATCGGTCATTGTGGCTGGCGTTCTCTTACGGTGGATCGAAGGCGGTGGAAGAAGAAGAATATGCGTAAGCTAGGCTTATTTTCTCCTGTAGAGAGCCGCTTTAGAAGCCGGCGGTTTAAAAACTGATTATGACAAATATGTATAAGCAAGTTAGAAACAATAAACTTAAACAGGATAATTTTCCAAATGGTTCGGCTTCAAATAAGAAATTCTATATAATTCTCTATCAACAATTCTTAGGTCGAGAGCAAAAACAAGCTACAAGTTGTAGCCTACAACACAAGTTTTAAAGGGTTTAGTTCTTTTGTGTTTAGCTTAAATTATTTTGTGTAAGGCATCCTTTTTTACAGAGTTCCATTTATTTCCAGTTTAATCTTCTTTCCTCTAGAGTCTAGGCAAACTCTTAAGATATAGAAAATACATATTGTTTCATTACCTTATTCTACTTTTAAAACTCGTTTGGAACTCAACTGATTGGGCATATTGGCGTTAATCTCTAATGGTGATGTATAGCGTTTTGTTTCGTTCAATTAAGGATTAGCGTACATCATACTCCAAGAGTGTGTTTGCTGGTAACATATATTTATGGTATATTAAGCTAAGAGGTTATCCGCTTCAGGAGCTGTGTGAATATTGGAGTAAAGAATAAGAAGCAATTCGACTTCTCAACGCTAAACAATTCTTTGTGCTACCTCTAACATATACGAGTACAATGTATTGTTTGCCCCATAGCGAATTTAAATGGTCGATTAAACTCATCGGCGCATAGAAACTATATCTAGAAATAAAACAATATCTAGAGCCCTGACCAGCATTCTCACTGGACTCTCATATCTTTTTTTAAATATTGGAATAACCACAGCTTCTTTTAATTTAAGAATGTATGTGTAGATACACCCACTATATAGAGCGACATTTTCCTAACTAAGAAATTACTAATCAGATCATTACCCGTCTATCCAGTCAGTTTAAGATCAGATATTATGTTTAGAATTTCCAATGAATCTATTTCCCAGAAAACGCAAGATTTTACTTCCGAATTATTAAATACAAGATCAGGTCAAATTTGATTATTTGAGTTGGTAGTTTGCTTTAAATTAAGGACAGAATTAACGAAATGATTGTTAAATATCTTAGATATAGCAAGTTTATCAGTTACTGAAGGGTTATCATCGATTACGTTGACCACTCTCCAGTTATCTTTAATATTGCCTTTTGTATTGTTGAATTTAATCATAAGCTCTAGATACAATAGTTTCAGAATATACATTGAGCCAGCATTCCTCATTCAACTCAACAAATTAATTTCCATAATTTATAGAGCAGACATAATGTTTCAATTTTGGTAGTAAATGATTATTATTGGTAGAAATGTTCGACGGTACTGGTGATCAGTAATATGCAGATCATAAATCTCAGCAACGAAACTAAATTCAAATTTCAAGGAATGCCTAAAAAATATGTGATCTCTGCATATCGCAGAATTATTACAACTTCTCGCTGGCACGTTTAACATAGAACGTAGGCCATGAGACGATATCATAAAAATATAACTGTTTGAAGATGGAAGATGATCTAAAATATTTAAATTCATATCACCCAAAACTAATAAATTTTTCGCTTTAATCCCTGATAAAAAAATGGAGGTGTGGCCAATAAACGACTTTCTTTTAAGAACAGAGAATTTTGAGAAATTTTTATTTTTTTTATTTTTTGGAAACATTTTGTATAAAATAGTTTTTTGTAAAACTTATACTTTTTAAGATATTTGCCAAATAAATTTTCTGGACCGAGGGAGTGGCCACTTCCGGTTAGCCGATTTGGAGTAAAATTCACTGGGACCTCCTAATATATCAAAAAAGCGTAAATCTGAAGTTTCAGTTCGATTGGTTAAACCATCTCAATCTGGGCTGTAGAGAGGACACAGACTGACATAGACACCATTTCGAAACCCACTTTTTCGGACTCGGGGGACCTCAAAACAGATAAATCTCTAAAAATCTCAAGATTCAAAATTTTCATGATCACTGTACTTTATTTTACTTAAGACAGATGTGTTTAAAAAATGAAATCTATAAATAACTAAGTCCGACAACTGAACGCACCGGTAGCATCGGTGTAAGATGTAGTATATTATGCAATATGTCATCACATAGATAAACAACAACTCCACGGGACCTGTACGGAGCATTTACCGTAAACGGTAAATCCCGAGATTTTATAATTTTCAAGTTCATATTGTTTAAACCAAACCTCAGAAAGAAGAATGATTTGCGATGGGGTTTCCAAGTGTACTTTCTTGGGAAGGAAAGTCCTTTTCTGGAATTTGTTCTTTCTATTTAGTGGAACCACCAGAATTTCAATTTATTACATTTATGGAACGCATCATGCTTATAGATAATTTTGACCAAACCATAACTCTGGACATATTTAGCATAATGGATAAACTGCGGATAGAAAGGCAAAAAAAAAAAATGGATTTTTCATACAAATCATATGTAAAGTTATGTTTCTTTAATTTCGTTTTTCTTAAATGAAAAATCTTAGAAAAATGAATTTTGATTTCTACGTTATCAAGAAGAATAATTGATAAATAAATTATTTGAAAATCAATTAATAAAATCTTGTTTATAGATATTTAATTAATGTTTTACTAACATCCTTTTATTTACAAATACATCTTTATTTCACGACGTCACACATTTCGTTCATGTTTTTTTATAATTAATGATTAGTGACACCTACTTATAAACTAGACTAATTAAATATGTTTAAAAAAATAAAATGGACGTGTAGTTTCCATGTTTGAATTTAGATGGCGGTAATAAAACAAATTTAAATAAATTGACATTTCAGCATAATAATTTAAAGTTTTAACAAGTTAGGATTAGAAGTATAATTTATTATCCAGCAAATAATAAAAAGCTACCTACTGTTTGCTACTAAATTAAAATCATTAATAATAATTTGTGTGTTGTGTGAACGAGAGCGACTTCAAAGCCAATAAATTTGGAACAGGTAAATTATTTTTATATTTGTGAATGCGATTTATTTAAAGAAGTTTTACATACCGCAGAAATTTTTTTTCTATTTAATATTGATAATTTATGATTTTATGAGAATTCAGTTAATCTAATATGTAATTGTTACTTTTGTATAGTGTTACTAAAAACATAAAAGTTTTAAAAATATTTTAATTTGTACATATTTGTGTTAGCTGACAACATAACATAACGTCAATATGGTAAACTACAGATGTCACTAATTCTTTCAACGATTTAAATAAATGTCTTAAGGGAAACCGTTAAATTAATATATTGAAAATAATTAGTTTCATAAATTTTTGTTTTAGGGAGATTTTATTTAAACATTAAAATATCCTCAAGTGTACAATAAAACTAAAGTAAATTTTTATTTTGTTAAAAAAAAGTCGATAAATAGAAAGGAGGTTAAACTATAGAGGAGGAACCAACTTTTTCCCATATAAAATATTATATTTCAAGCGTGGACACTTGAAGAGGGATAAACATATATAGTTGGTTACAAATAATATATGGTTGGTTTTATTTTTATGTAAACAAACCATTTAGTTTATATTGTTGTTGAAAACTGGTTGCTTACTAATTATTTTTATATAAAGCACTCACCAAATCATTTTCGGCACAGCGCTTATCTAGCGGGGCCAGGTTCGGCTTGATCCGCAATCTGAATATCAACAGTGATATTCCTTACCAATACTTTTGGTGTGATGACGGCCTGTTTTATTTGAGCCAAAGTAGCTTCTATCTACGAAATCGCTTCTAATTTATCTATCTGTAAAACATTTGATGAAACTAAACATCAGACATCGTCAAAATTTAGAAATTGTCTTCTAGATATAGTGACTATTATTAACGTTACTTTTTACATCACAATTTACATCACTATTTACACCATTATTTACAATTCTATTTAATCTTCACTCTGTGTATAGCTTACTATCAAGTTGTCTGTGTATAGGGGTCAATCTGACCCCATAGATATCTTCATGTATTTCATAGGGAAAGTAAATAAAAATTCTTTATTTTCTACAAATATAATTACATTCAAGATTCAAACCATATAAAAAAAATTAACAGTTGAATTCGCTGAAAATCACATTTTAATTAGTCAAATTAATGTTTTAATCAGATGCGTAATCTGATGCCACTTCTTCTTCATCTGAAACCATTTTCCGTTTTTTTATGCATTCTATCCATATGATTTGGAACAAAATGGCTCATTACAAAAATTACATCTTCTTATGGTTTTCATATCAGATGATTTATGGCTCTGGTAACATCTTCGTTGTTTACTAACTGTCTTAACCGTCACTTCTTCGCCTGTTGATTCCCGCCTTATTGGTAATGCTTTATAACCTATTAAGTCGAATCCTGTCCTTATTTTTATTTAACTTTCGAGTGTTATAGAGCCGCTCCAACACGTTGGCCTGCACTAGTTGCATAACCAATTCTTTTAGAAATGATTTTCTTTCGGATGCTTTCCAAGTTTCATAAAAATTGGCGGTTGGCGCTTTTATACAAAACGTAAAGGCTGCAACATCAGCGAGGTCAGTAAGGTTAAAAAAATAACACCATCGGCCATCGTTGAGTTTTCCTTTTGCATGTACAGGTTCTCACTAATTTATAGAAGGTGTCCCCCTTTTGTTGCGTTATCGCAACCCCGCGTCGTGGTTTAGGAAAAAAACGCACAAGTGTTTGGTTGATAACAAAACAGAATTTTGAAGGTTTTAGTTCTCGTGTTTTTAATTCCACCTTACTACTTCTGCGTTCAAGGGGTAAGAATTGTTTGCGTTGCATAGCCAGAATATTTTAATTCTAAACTTCTCTGGCTTCGAAGGTACCAATTTACTGTCGGAAAGAATATCTCCCTTGACCTAGAGCCAATTGTTGATCAATGATTAAATTTCATGATGGTTTATGAGGTCCTCGAATGTTTGCCAAGGACAAATTCCATATACATATATTGGAATGCTGCAAATCTATCGATTTTTAGTCGCTCCTGTCTTAGACAGCTATAGTAACTGAGTGGTTTGATTTAATTCTGTTAAAACCGTCAAGCCTTCTCTTTTTCGCAGTAGGAGGAAGTTGCGTGTTTTGGTTACAATCGGAGGTTTCAAGCTCCACTTTCCGATAGTTTTTTTATGTTGGGAATAGTACCACATACCATTGTTTGTTTCTTTATCCTCAACAGTCGCATTTTCAACATTTTGTTATTCATTTCCTCGACCGTCAGCGACAAGTTGAAAATTTTAATCGTTATCAAAATTTATCGGTTCAACATGCTCTTCCTCATCGTAGTTACAAATGTTTATCGGCGCAGCTTGATCACGCTCATCGCCATCGGAAACTCCACATCAACAGTGTCGTTTGCTATTTCCGCTTCATCTGATACCTTAGGAGTAGAAACTCTATCGAGAAGTCCAAGGGGCTCTTGGCTGCTCTGTCTTTTCCGCACCATAATAACAATATCTATAACCAGGATAAGCTATTATTACTACTAAGCACCTTGAATTACAAACAAAAACTAAACCAGAAATATCGTTCAACGATCATTCGAAATATCGGTAACGGTAAAATAATACAAAAGTAAAATGAGGAAAAATATCAGGAATAGTTATGTACATAAACAACCAGAGACGGATAGTGTCGAAAAATAGTATTTGTGGCACAGTTTGTGACACGTTTTGACCTTTTGACACGAGTTCTTGACAGTCTTTCAAAACCTTTGTTTTCGACATTTGTTTACAGATCTTTTTGACAACGAAAATAACTGAAAAATGTACAATTTTAGCTTCATTAACGATCAGAACTGTTTCAACCAGTTAGAACAGTTTCTAAATTAACCGGTATATTTCAATAATGTACTCACGAAACAATAAGAATATTTTATTTCCTCTCTTTTTCCAATATCACACGCACAGTTTTTGACACTTTCCGACGTTTTTTGACAGTTGTTGACATTTTTCGACAGTTTTTGGTCATAATTTAAGGTTCTTCACCCATTTTTGATAAAATTTTCGAAAACTCAGATTTCAATCCATCTAAATCAACAAACCATAATCATGTAGCTGTGCGATTGTTCATTTAGGGATTGGTCAATTTTATTAAAAAAACTAACACGTTCAGAAAATCTGTTTTTTCCAATGGGTCTGGGGCTCAGTAGAAAAATAATATGAATTTCTACAATCTCGGTCATTTTAAGGAGGACTTCGATTTGGAAGCAAAATGGCCGTTTTTGCAAATTGCATAGGAGGAGTTCTCACGAGGAGTGTAACTTTTTCATTGACATCTTGGATTGCAAAGAGGGTCATGTCGGTGCCTTAGTAGTGGTGAATATGGTACAAAACATCGATTTTCAATTTCTATGTCATTCTATTGGTTACTTGCAGTTAACATAAAGGAATGGAACTATTAAAATCGGTTAAGCAATTTTTGAGAACGCGCACTTTGAAAATTTAAATTTTTAAGAAAAATAAAAAATCAGAAAACGGCGAACAGCCCGCTCCAAAGAACAATACCGTAGAAAGAAACCATAAAAATATGAGATAAATTATTTCATGTAGAAGAACATCTTCAGTGATTTTCATCAAAATCAAAAAGTGTCAGACAAAATTTGGGCTTTCTTCATCATTTTCGTGTGGAATCGCTAAATATTAAAATTATAGTATTTTATGTTGAGTACTACTGTTTTTCTTATTATTTAGAAAATGAAAAATTGAGAACCTTAGCTGGCCATAAAGTTGAAGCTATCAGCTTTTCAAAATTGGCATCCGGACCCTTATTTTAAAAGAGAGTAGTCCTGTGTAAATTTGTTTCGTATTTTTTATGTAAACCATTGAACAACAGCATTAAGTTAAACTTATTCTTCAGATATTGTCAATTAAGACAAAAACCTGCTTCCGTGGTTTAACTGTACGTAATAGGCCGTCTGTATCACTCGCAGTGCCAATAATAACGTTGTTAGCTCAAGGAGATTGCTGAGTAGTAGCTCTGACACTTTTAGTAGCACTAAATTTTCTTTCCATATCTTGGATTTGTAATGGATTGACCAATCGACCAAGAACTAGAGTTCGCAATAAGCGATGCAGGGGGTATATGATACCGGGGCCGCAACAATTGGCACAGTTCCTCAGTAACAATATTGTTATCAGCTGAATTCGTAGGAAGCGCCACAGCTACGTTATGGTTTACAATATTATTTAGTCCATCTGCCGCAATACTGGCCGAACGACTCGATACCGAATTATAAGATAAATTACCATTTGACATGTAGTCTTGAATATTTTTATTTAAACTATAGCACACATTCAAATTGTTCACAGATAGTTCAATTCTATTTCATAACGTGGCTAGTTCTGCATAAGTTTATCATTTTAAACATGTGATTACAGTCATCACTGAACCAATGAATATTTTTGGAAGTTGCTATTCCGTCAAAAACTGACTTTTTTAAACTTGCACATTTATAATGCGCGATGGTATCGCATTCGCCTCTGCCCCATACCACCAAGACCACCAAACAATATAGGAAACTGTTTAACATTCGATTGGTTTACTTAACAGGACAAATCTTGGAAGCTGGACGGAAATATTATTTTTATTATTTTAGCGTACCTACCACCACCACAACTGTCATCTATTTTTGTCAATTAATTTATAAAAAAAAAAAAATAAATTTAATTTAAAAAACTAAATGTAAAATGAATTTATTTCGTACCATTTGATTAAGATCATTTTGGTTTTGTTTTGTTTTTGCAATTTATTAAGTTTTGTGTGCAGAGACAAAACAAAATTTTATCATCTCCAATTAATTAATTAATTAATTAAAATAAAATTTTATAATTTTTCTTTTTAGCATACATGATTTTTATCAAATGGCAAAGAATATAAATTTTATTTTAATGTTACAGTTTCAGTGCTGATAAGAAGTCTATATGTTCTGCGGGATTTTTTTTTCTGGTTTTTGTCGCAAGCAACAGCGCGGATTATAAAGAGGAAACGAATGAATGAATTTTGGAGAGAAAAATACTTGTATGCAAATTAGAGCTGATTTGTATAGACAAAAAATATTATACCAATTAGTGTAGTAATAAATGTAGATTTTAATCTTTTGTTTAAGGATTTAAATTTTCGCGGTCTGTCAAAATACGTTTTATTAAAATCGCGATATTGTAAATATCAATAAAACAAAATTCCATACTGAAAATTTTTTAATGATACCGCGCTCAAATTCAAGGAAATATTCATTAAAATAATTATTACAAAATTCCATTAGATGCGCGCATATTTTCTTGCAACCGATTCGATCCTAAAATGCCACACAAAAATTATTTATTTAATTAACGAAAAAAAATTAAAAAATTTGACTCGACTAAAAAAATCAAAACTTGGATTCTAAAATGTGTACGAATTTAGGAATTCTTTTGACTTGTGTTTATGTATATGAATTATATAATACCTGCAAAATTGTTTTTAAACATCCAAAGAAATATTTTTTTACATCTGCAAGACTGGTTTCAGAGTTTAAATATGCGCTTTTATAATATTGGCATGAATATAGCATCAAATTGAAAATGTATTAATTATTACTATCTATCGATTGCAAAAAATAAACTCAGTATGTATATGTGGGTGGATTGCCGATAATTTATATTTATGCACAGTAAATGCTAATAATTGTTACATCGACAAAAAAATTAACTAAATAAGATTTCAAACTCAAACGATGTAAGAAAAAAAGTTGTTTTACGATACTCAAAGTGCTAATTACCTGATTTGCATATGAAAAAAATGGGATGATATAGAGACTGACACATGGGAAGTGGTAGGAATTACTTTTTTTATTATTGTTGACCAGCACACTGCGCCTTTCAATGGTACTAAAGAATTTCTTTGTTTGGAGCTTTTTACCACATACCCCAAGCAAGGACTTTCTTTGCATCCCTTAGACGGATGAGAACTTGCGTCCACAGAAAAGGCAAGGTGTACGATGGAGTCAACCATGACATAAGTTAGTGCGGCTACGTTCTTCGATTTGTGGTGATTTATTTGTATGCTCGTATTGTTGTATGCATTACCTTTAGTTATTTTTAGGTGGTTCTGCTGAGCTTCGGCTCCTAGGTCTGTTTTGGTATATTTGAAATCCGGTTTAGGGTACCCCCCAATCTTCCACCAAGCATACGACTGCAAACTTGGTTTATCGACGCTCAGATTGGTAGTATTTTCCATGGTATTGAGGCTATATATGTTGTTGCCTCGTATAGTTACCTCGGGATTCATTTCAGCAAGGCTCAAAATTTTTTACTGTCACAATCATGTTAGTTCATTGATATGTGATGTGTCTGCACTTTGATTACATCATGTCTAGTCTCTTAATTGAAAAAAAAAGAACAAAATTTTATTGTAAAATCCAATCACCATCAATTAAATATTAAATTGCATCACATATCAATTGATCTTGATCATCTCCTCAAGATACATCTCGCATCTTACAATAATAATTACAATTAGGAAAACACAGACTTAATTGTAACATCTGTTTTAGCACTTTTATGAACTCCTTATAGTCTATACACACATTTTTTATAAGTCAATCGATCTTTAAAAAAAAAACTTTCTTATCTCAGTTTATCGTTCTGTGATTAGTACACATAAAACTAAATATTAATCATTAACATTGTGAAGTTGAGTTAAGTTGAGAGAAAAAATCGAAAGACATGTCACGTTTCCGCATAAATAGAAGAAACAACAACAAAAAATCGGTATGAAGATAAAAATCAATCACATGTACACTAAATGTATACACTCGTAATATTGTGTGACAAGTGATTGAGTGTTAGCTCAAAGTTCTTTTTTTTTGTTGTTGTTATCAATTTTTTTTATTACTTTACAAGGAAATTGTATTAAAAAATATCTGGTTCTAATGCAGCTAAATTGATGAAACGTCGTGGTGAATTATTAATGTACCGTTGGGAAATATACAATTAAGGTCATGATAACCGTATAGGCAAGTCTTCAAATGACACAACAAATAATCAATACTGTTTTTGCACAACAACATATCCAGGAACCAATATAGAGTAAATGCAATAAAAAAGAGGAAAAGCTGTGTCGCGCCGAGCTTTTTTATGCTTTTATATTTTAAACTTTCATTTTCATATTAAATTTTATTCGAACAAAATCCGTTTTGATGTTCATATTGTGGCGCCCGACATTAAGGCGCTTGTTTAGGGATTTGTTTATAATATTTGTGTGGTTTTTGGGTGGTAATGAGTTTGTTTTTGTTTATGTATGTTGATTTAAGAGTAATATTTTGTGATGTTACCGAAACTTGAAGTATTATGTTATAATCCAGTTGTAAGACAATGCGATAAAAAGTCTTTACACATATTGTCATCTTAAAAGTTAAAAGTAAAATTTATTTTAAGTCTTCAGCAAAAAAAAAATCAAGCTAAATGCCGACTTTACTGATTACTTTAAATTAATATGCAAACATGCACATTTTTACAGATTAAATGTGTTAGGTGTGGTCGTCGTGGCCGCTTATTCTTAATTATAATTTAATTTTAACCTGAGGTAAAATCATTTGTGACAACATACACATTAAATAAATTGTGCAAACAGATCAAAATCAATAAATGATCGCTACCCAAGCAACTATAAATTACACTAGGTTTATTAAATGTATGTGTAGGTAATTTGTATAATTTATTACGCTCGTGATTTCAATCTATAACACCAATGACATGCACCAAAACAAACTGATTTGTTTTTATCTCGTTTGTGGGACAAATTCTGTGTGAAATAACATAAATTACATGCAGCAGACAAAAAGAAAGCAAATTAATGACACAAAACTCAGTGCATATACATACATATATGTAGGTATAATCAAATCGCGGGTGGGTGGTCCCATTCTTTTAACTATAACTGTTTTAATTCCATCATTAACCATCTCATAATTATAAATTTTATAATGTTTTATTAATATTTTTTTTTATTATTACTATTTTATGTATTTAATTATTATTATTTTTTGAACTTAATTAATGACGATGATGCCAATTCTTTGTTGTATATTTTTGTGCTTTGTTTCGCAGCCGAGAAACTCGTTTCGCTTGATAAGAACGCGATATAAGATTAAATAACTAATCAATTATACAGTTTTATGCGATTTTAAACTTTTGTAATTTTCAAGTTATGCGATATTCGACATTTTTGGCATTTTGGAATTTGTAAATCATTAAAAGAGAAGAGGGCTATCTCACTCATAGAGGGCTCATATTTATTAAAGGTTCGATGAATATTTCTCTTTTGTGTTCTGTTTGCATGCCTGCTAATGTCAGGTAGTATTTGTATTTATTTACATCCAGATATCAATGAGATTAATATTAAGGATCAATTGCAACGAAAGCTCAAGTATTTTGGTTCAACCACAAAATTAACGATGAGGTGCACACAAGACTAATAGTAATAGTAATAGTAATATTTTATTAAAATGTTAAATAAGCCGAAGCTTTTGAATAACAATCATATTTACAAATATTATCGATGTTCAGTTATCAATTTAAACAGACCCTTTTTAAATAAGCCTAGAGAGCTGATGAATTTTAGCTCCAAAGGCAAGCTGTTCCAGGTGATAATTGCATTTATCAATGCTGAATTATTCCTAACATTAGTTCTGTTAACAGGCAAGTTAACATTCTTTGTGCGCAGTGACTGGGAAAAATTTAATTTTTCATGCAAATACAATGGCATGCCCGAATTAACTATACGAAACATAAAAACGGCAGTCCTATAGCAGTAAAATTGAAACAAGTCGCATCCAAGAATTATATCTTTATACTCAGAGATATGATCAAACTTTCTAAGATCATAAATATATCGAGTACAATTATTAAATGTAACCTCAAGTATACGTCTTGAGGAACTATCACATTTGTTATAAATTACATCACAATAGCTGAAAATGGGTACAACCAAGCTTTTAATTAAATAAATTTTTAAGTTAACAGGGCAAAACTTTTTTATCAACCTAAGCGTGTACAAGCTATAATTAATACGCTGGCACAAGGAGCGCACATGCTCGTTCCAAGTAAGACTTGAGTTCAGTATAAGCCCTAAATTGTTTAATGTTGGAACAAATGAGATGATATCACTGTCCAAATAAAGCACAGGTCTAATATTAAGAGAAGTACTTCTAGAAAGAAACAATGCTTTACTTTTACCTGGATTAATTGAACGTGAATTATTCTTGGCCCATAAAGAAATATTTCTAAGGTCAGAATTAAGTCGCAAAACAATTTCATTCAATTCTGATAAGTTACCACCAATATACAGTTGCAAATCGTCGGCATACAGATGAAACCGACAATTTAGGATTCGCCATGATAGATCATTTATATAAATAGAAAATAACAAAGGACCCAATATGGATCCCTGAGGCACTCCAGCAAGTATCCCCGCAATACAAGAATGATCATCACCACACCTCACAAACTGCTTACGATTACATAAATACGAATGCATCAACATAATATCAGAATTGGAAAACTTATAATACAAATATAGCTTCTGTAACAACTGGATATGATTAACACAATCAAATGCCTTAGAAAAATCCAAGAGCACCAAAATAGCCATCGAATTTCTACTGTCTAAGGTAGACGACAGATCACATCGACAGTGCTACAGCCGGATTTGTACCCGGATTGATATTTACAAAGAAAATCAAATTTATTAAGGTGCTCCTGGATCTGCAATTGCATAACTTTTTCCAAGACCTTAGATAGAGCAGACAAAATACTAATTGGACGTACATATATCACCAATACCAGAAATAACATCCTTTTTAGGTAGTGGTGTGATAGAAGCTATCTTCCATAAATCAGGAAACACAGACTTTGTCAAACATTGATTTATAATGAATGTTATAAGAGGCAGGAACAGATCAATAAATAATTTTAGTACCTTGAAGTCTACCATATCATACGCTTTCGAATCTGATTTAATTGCACGAATCGCATTCAACACTATAAGTTCATCAACGCAATCAAATACAAAGGCATCATTTTCAGAACTACAGAAATCAATATCAGGTAAAGGCAAAACCCCAGTAGAATCACAAATATTACAAATCCCAGACAAGATTTGTTCCGCAGAAAATTCAATGGCTGCATCACCTGTAGAGCTTGAAACACCTAGTTTTTTTAAATTATTCCACGTTGTCTTAGAGTTATGATCATTCTCAAAATAAAATTTTTGTTTAGCTTGATTGATGCCTTTAACAGTTTTATTCCTAAAAAATTTAAAAGCTGTCAAATCAGCATCCAACCCATACAATTTATATTTTTTATGAGCCAAATCCCTACATTTCATTAAATTTAATATATATGAATTTAACCACGGTGCAGTAGGGCATTTATTAATGATACTTTTCCGGGGTACACAAGCTAAATCTAAATGTAAGAAATTTGAATTAAATATATCAAGGATGTCATTCACATCGGAATAGTTGTACATATTAAACCAATCTAACGAAAAGAAATTATTTACAAAATGCTCGTGATTGATAGCTTTATAATCAGGAACAACAGTATAAGAAATTTGATCCCTAGTACGAGAAAACTTATAAGATGCAAAAATCAAATCATGATCAGAAATAGCAGGAACAGCAGCCTGGCCAAATGAAATAATATTATGTCTATTAGGTACGTACAAAATTATCAGATCCAAAAGACTGTTGATCCTAGTGGGTCTATAAGGTAAATAACATAAATTATGCAAATTCAAACAAGCTTCTAGTTGATTATTAACCATCATATTGAAGTTAAAATCACCACAGCAGAAAATCTTTTCATAGCTTATTAGGTATTCAGCAAAAATTGTTTGTAAACTGTTAATATCATTACTACAAGCAGGAGGTGGGTTGTAAATAACCAAAATTAAAATTTTACCAAAACTCCCAGTAAGTTCAGATGCTAGATATTCTACTTTACCCAAAGAACCAGAGAATATTTTTTTAACCTTAAAAGTGGCCCAAAAATAAAGACCAACTCCACCCCAATTATTATTTATTCGATCAGATCGTAGCAGTTTATAATTATTAATTTGAAGCGACTTGTTAGAAATCTTACTACTAAGCAAATTCTCAGTCAAGGCAAGAATATCAAATTGATATGTTTGTAACATAATAGTTATGTCATCAAAATGTTTTACCAAGCTGCGCACATTCAAATGACCAAACTTTAAACAAGAATTATTATGTACCTGCAAATTATCACCTGGAACAGCTTGATTAGCTTCATCGATTGAGCCTGTATACATATTATAATTATGTAAAAAAATGTTGTCATCTAAACAAGTGGTGTGTCGATTACAGCTGGTATCCGAAATTTCACACGTGGAGTTAGAGATGCCCGAAAATTTTTTTTGTCAAATTTTCTAACCAAAATACCAATTGGCCAAGTAGCAGGATCCAGAGCCTTACCACGCAATTCTTCCTTAAACCCCAATTTGAAGCACACATATTCCAAATCATTCAGATTGTGATTCTTTGGGACTAATTTAAAAATTTTACAGTTATCTGTATCTAAACAAGTTTTTGCCATAGCCAGGATGTCGTCCTCAGGAGTATTAGAAGCAAATCTTGAAATATGTATCCAAAACATTGGAGTAACCGTTTGTATACCAAAATTATTCGGAACATTTTTAGTACCACAAATAGATTTAGTGACTACGCGCTGTGGAGTTTTAACTCCAACTTCACTAGCATTCATACATTTGCTTGGTTGATCCGGAGCACCACTGCGAGAAGCAAGTGCATTCGATGCTGCAACAGCCACAACTACAGGATTTTTTACCACTTCAGCAAATGTCGTACAAGAAGCACCGAAATTATTAGGACTGGAAAATACTGGATTTTGATCGTCGTCATTAGTTATAGGCGATGTAACCACAGCTAAATCTTCATTCACACCTACAGAGGAATTTAAAGGCATAGATGTAATAACATTAGTTGATCTCAACTGAGGTAAACAATCCAAAATCATGCCGATCTTTTGTTTAAGCGAAGAAACTTCATCAAGCAACTTTTCAATGAAGGAATGCTGAGCATTATCATCACTCAAATTATGTTTAATTAATTTAAGAAATGCTTTATTTCTTAAAAGGTCACGGCAATCGCAGCAGAACCACAAGATATTTGGGCATTTCAAAGTTAGATTATATGCAACACGATCAACCTCAGCGCATCCATAGTGGAAAGTGTTACTACAAAATCCAGAGCAGCTAATCATTTGATTATTAGTAAACGCCAAGCTGCATTTACCGCATTCCATATTATGATATTAACACAATAACAGAACAAGAGAAAGAAATAGAAATGGCAATGTCAAATTAATATTTACACTATTGTCAAATTAATATTTACACTGTTTAAAAACTTATTCACCAAACACTAATATTTACACAACACATAGTACATAGTTAATAATATTAAATATTAAATTATAATATTTATTTCACAAAATCGAATTCAAATTATTTTTTAAAATTTTCAAATCAGAGAAAAATAAACAAACGTCTGATCACTTGGAAAACTCGATGCCTTTTTCAAATCATCATTTAAAGTAACTGTTTTGAAACTTCATTTTGTTAAAATAATGACTTCGACTTCATGGCCTGCCGAAAGGCCAGTATAGGCGTACAACATCAATCCTTTTGTACTTATTATATACATAAATATTTGTTTACAAAAATTGTGTTGCCTACAGGTTATCCTGTTTATATGGTTGTGGAAATTTTGTTTCATAAGGACATTTATACTGCCGAATTTGTCCCAGGTGTGTGATCAATTCACCTTAAATTCAGATAAAACGCCCGATGGCGTTGTACTGATTGCAATTGGCTGATATACATACTTCGAGTTAAAAAAATTTTAATTGATCAAGTAAAAATTAAACAATTATGAGTTAAGCTGTACTTGGGTCGAGTTAAACTGTTTATTTTTGATACATTTAAACCATACAAGTAATAATCATTGGCACGACATTTATAGAGTACAAATGAAATTATTCTGATCTAAAACAAACGTATATAATGTCAGCAATTCTTGTTACTATTTTTTAGATTTAATTTTTGTAAAAAAACTGAATGCATCTCTCCTTTTTTTGATTTAGTTATTTTCAGAGAAAAGTCCACAAATTTGTCTTGACAAACAACATTTAAAAAACAATAAAAATTAGAATACAAACAAATTCAAAATGATATAAAAATACTTTCAGGTCGGTGCATTTTGTTTGTTCAACCTACGTTTAAAGCTATCTTTGCTTAAGTAAAAGTCTAAGAGATGGTCAATTTTATCAAAACTCTTGGGCATCATGTTTACTGACTTGTTCATTGTCACAATAGTTTGTTCTGTGTTTGTAGAGATGAAGGAACTCCTGATTTTTTATATTCCTACACAGTGTATTTATTTTAATTGATTTCCGTATAGATTTGATCAAATAAAATATTTCCAACAAATGAACACTTTAAAAGCTCTCGTCTTTTTTCCAATGTTGTCATATAAAATAATTTTCTTCCAGTAAGATATGATTGGTAGTAACCCATCCATTTTTTCACGTTATACAGCGTAACAAATTTTTTTGGATAACCTTAATATTTCGGATATCGTAAAAAGGGCACCTGGGGATCAATTCTCGTTCTATGAAAAAATTCAATGAAAAAAATCTTTTCATTTACATCTAGTCAACAAATTTTATTTTTTGAATGCAAAAAAACAAAGTTGTATAATTTTCACAGTACCGTGGGCCGATTCTGTTTCCATTAAAAATAAAATGAAAACATTTCTCAGTGGAAAAAAACATAATTCCAAAGTGTTTTTAATGAATACTTGATTATTTTCGTCAAAATATTCTCATATGAAAAGAATTTGTTCATTGACCATTTTGATGGTAAGATGTACCGATTTACCGATATACCGAAAGTTATGTCCAAAATCTCAAAGGGTTGTGGTTGACCGCCATCAACTGATCGTACTTCAAGCAAACTTGGTAGTTTTCATAGTTTATAAAGGCATTGAAAAATAGAAAGAGCTTTTGTTCATTTTCCAAAATCCTAAACTATTTCAAATGTATATTTTTGAAATTTTTTAATTCACATTGATGTACAGTCGTTTTAGGTTTAAATTTCTTGAATTCTTAAAATCTACTTAATTCCTAGATTTCCAAAATAGTCGTTTTAAGCCTTAATTTTAAAATTTTATAATTCCCTAAGCTTCTTTAATTCTAAATTCAAGCACCTGATTTCTACTCCTATTTTAAAAATCTGTAAATTTAGAATATCCTATTGTATCTAGGGTTTCAAAATTATGTCAGATTACAAATAGTTTTTCGAAACAACTGCATTTAAAAATTCGAATTTCGGTGTAGTAAATAAAATTTAAGAGTTTTAATGCTTTCACAATAGCGCTTCACACGCTTAGACTATGTATGATCGGTATTTGAATATTCTTCAGATTCTAGACATTTCAAAATAAAGAAAATTCGTAAACTCAAAAATACTTTCAACTTGATGTATGGAACATTTTAAATTTTATGAAATTCTTACTATCCCATTTTCATAAAAATTGACAAATACAGGTTAGTTATTGAGATTAGTAATTGTTTGGGCTTTTTAAGATTTCAAATTTCGACATAACTTATCTTTATTCTTCAATCAGAATTATTTTATAAACATTTCAATATTGTGTATTTCAAACTCTCTTGTACTTTGTCTTTGTTCGAATTTTAAAAATCGAATTTTGTAAGTATGGATGTACAAAACTTCTATGTAAAATAGCAAATTACAAATTCCACAAATAGATGACCGCCATTTAAATGTTACAACTAAAGTAGTGTATACTTTATTAAAAAAAAAAGTAAAGCCTAAAAAAATTATTGGTCGTGTCGAATTGCGTTCATTATGGTTGCATAACTTAATTAACATAAGATACCTATCAACATACGCACAACGCACATAAGTTAGTTACTTATTGCCACACAAAAATTACTGCAGCTATAAATATTAGGCTCTTAATACAAATGTCGATAAACAAGTGTCTTGTGTAAACGAACAATTATTTGTCGTTTACTGTTCCTTCGTTATAAAAATTATATATTTAAATTTCGGAGTAGGCGCAAACTATAAAAAATTAATTCAAAATGGAGCTTGGTTTACACAGAACTATTTTTTCATTTCATTTTTTTCACGGAAACAGAATCGACCCCCAGAGTGCTGATTCTCTAAAAAATAAGATAATTTGTAAACGGGTTAACTTGTGAAAAGCAAAGCTTACTTTTATGAGCCTGGAATTTCTCGATTTGATTTATAACTAAAATAATATTGAAAAATTTCAAACTAATAAAAGTAGGCTTTGCTTTTTACAAGTTTACACGTCTACACATTATCTTATTTTTTAGAGAATCATCACCCAGGCATAGTTGAGATCTGAAGTATAGGCATAATATAGGATCTTAATTGTCTCGAGGTCATAAATATCCCTCGTCCAACGCTATAGCTAGCGATGGATTGCTCAGTGTGCTTAGTAAAGTATATGTTTTCAACGAAAGTAACAAAAGCAAAGGAAATTAGAAACGAGGAAAAAGACAAAATTTTCATATAAAACATATGGGAAATCACCTTTTTTCCTAAGACATTTTTTTAAATGAAAACACTACAAATTCTTAATTATGATCTCTGAGATACTTTCATAAATGTTTGAATTTCAACATATTTGAGCATCGTTAAAGAAAATCATTTTCATTTAAACCAATATTTGCTAAAATTTTCATAGCAACAGCATTCTGGTCAAATTGTAATAAAAGCAGCCTACTACAAATCGTATGGTCATTAGGGTAATACACATCACATAGATGGCACTGATGGTAGTACAAATTTGGTAAAATCGAATCAAAAATTACCAGCCGGGCGAAATTGTAATTCAAGTTAAAAAATTATAGGAAAATCAAAACAAATTCACAAAATATTAAGAACGAGTGATAATTTTGTGATTAAATAATTTTTTTCGTATTTTCTGTAAACAACTTAGACATCTATCGTACACTAGTAAAACTAAAGATAAATTTAGCAAGTATTATTTTAATTCGTCAGAGCCAACTTTGATTTACTTTTCAAAATGAAAGTTCGAAAAATAAATTTTAGAGATAATTTAATTTAAATATTTCTGCAATTAATATTTATTTATACCTTATATGTTGTTCTTAAAGAAATGTAGAAAACTTTTATATGAACGTTTTATAATATTTATGCTTTTTGCATTGAAAAACTTGCAGCTAAAAAACATCATTTTTACTATGGATTCCTATGGCGACCACTGAAAAGTTATACCACTAAAAACGCTTCCAAAAAATTATGACGTATGACTCGGGCTCTAAACTCTATAAGGCTCTTAAGTAACTCCTAGGTCTTTAATCTCGAATACTTTTATTAAAGTATGGTCCAAGAAACAACATGATAGATACCCTTGTGTTACTACCCCTGAGGAAGTATGAATTAATTCTAATATTCTATTACCAAGCTCAATATACTGAATGCAGTTACTCAAATATGATTTAAATAATGCAACAAACTGTTTACAGGCTTACAAGGCTTTCGCAAAGTCAGTATATATAAGGCTTACCTAAATATACATTAGTATATTAGTATAGTATATCTAGGAATGCTTAGGTATATACCACATCAACTTGCTTATGCTTTTCAAATTGTTTAATGGCGCTGCTGGTAAATTCAATTAAATTGGATGACGTTGATCTTTTGAGTATAAAACCAAGCTGACACTGTGAGATGAATCGATCAGCAAATGATCTGAATGAATTGCTTAGTACCAGTTCAAATAATTTGGGTATTAAATACAGTCCGTTACAGCAGATTAAACCCACTAAATAAAAAAATGGGAATTCCCGAATTTCTCTTTTGGATTCTATCGCTATTGGTTTTTATATACTGAAAGGTAGACGATTTCATCACTAATCAAATGACTAATAATTGGTTTTCTAGTTGGCTTTGGAAATGTTCCTTTTTTTATTTTTCATTTAAATACGGTAAAAAAAATTCATTTTTATTGTTACACGTGAATAAATCCAGTTCATTTTCCTTTCTTTTGTTTAGTTTTATAAAAATAAAAAATATTAAATAAAAATTAAATTAGTTTTGTAAATTGTTTTTTAAAAAAATGGGGAAAAACCAAAAGCCTAAACGATGTTGAAAAGCCGATTCATAGCCGAAAAACTAGGCCGAAGTCACACTGTTGTGCTAAATTATTTAAGAAATCCTGAAAACTATGGAAAAAATATGAAAGGCTGTTCTGTTTCGAAATTAAAACCGGTAGATAACCGTAAAATAATTCGTATTGGAGAAAGCCAGTGTTAATGTCTGTGTACTAACCGTTCGTCGCGCCATACAGAAAGCTAAACATCTTAAACGGATGAAAATTAAGAAAAAGCCACCATTAAACGATATTTATTTTATTTATTTATTTTATTTATTTATCAATTAGCCAATGCTGTTTAAACCTAATGTTTTTGTACAACATGAATATATACAATAATTAAAGTAGAGAATAACAGACAAAATTTAAAATTAACACAAAGAATAAAACAAAATATACAAAGATAATATATATACAAAATATATACATAAACATATATACATTATATACATACTATTTACACCAATCAATCAAAAATTTAGATTACCTTGTACCAATTTTAACATTAATCCTTTAAAAATATTCAAAGAACCAATATTATTTAGTTCCAGTGGTAGGCTGTTCCAAATGACAATCATGTTCACCAAACAGGAGTTATTGTAAACCTTTGTCCTATTGATAGGCAAGTTGACATTTCTTGTTCGCAACGATGTAGAAAAATCTAACTTCTCATGTAAATACAATGGTTTACCCGTTTTAATAATACGGAAAATAAAAGCCGCAGCTCTATAACGATAAAATTCAAACAAGTCACATCCAATAATAGAAACCCTAAATTCAGAGACATGGTCAAACTTCCTAAGGTCATAAACATATCGAATGCAGTTATTAAACGTAACCTCAAGTAAACGCCTAGAAGTACTATCACAGTTATTAAATATTACATCACAATATGTGAAAATTGGTATAATCAGACTTTTAACAAGATATATGCGTAAATTCACTGGACAAAACTTTTTTATTAACCTAAGCGAGTATAGACAATAATTAACACGCTGGCATAGGGATTTTATATGATCAATCCAAGTGAGTTTAGGGTTCAATATTAGTCCCAAGTTATTAACTGTAGGCACAAATGAGATAATATCATTGTCTAAATAAATCAGAGGTGCTATATTATGAGAATTATTTGTAGAAAGCAATAATGCTTTACTTTTAGTGGGATTAATAGCAAGTGAATTATTCTTGGCCCATAAGGAAACATTTTTAAGATCTGCATTAAGTCGCATGACAATCTCATCCAACTCTGAAAAATCGCCACCAATATACAATTGCAAATCATCAGCATAAAGATGAAATCGACAATTCCGAATATGTCCAAGCAGATCATTAATATAAATGGAGAAAAGCAAAGGCCCCAAAATAGAACCCTGAGGCACCCCGTCAAATACTCCTCGAATACTCGATTGAGCTTCTCCATGCTTTACGAAATGTTTGCGGTCGCTCAAATAAGAATGAAGCAACATAATAGCAGAATTCGAAAATGTATAATACAAATGTAACTTCTGAAGCAAGTGGATATGGTTAACACAATCAAAAGCTTTAGAAAAGTCTAAAAGGACTAAAATACCAAATGAATGGCCCTTGTCCAGAATAGTTGATAGATCATCAACTATATGCACCAGTGCAGTGGTAGTGCTTCTGACCAGGTTTGTATCCTGATTGAAATTTGCTTAGAAAATCAAACCGGATAAGGTGTTCGGTAATTCGGAGTTGAATAATTTTCTCTAGTACCTTTGATAACGCCGGTAAAATACTTATCGGACGAATATCACCAATACCAGAAACCACATCCTTTTTAGGCAGGGGAATGATAGAAGCAACCTTCCACAAATCAGGAAACACCGATTTCGTTAAACATTGGTTAATAATAAATGTGATATGAGGCAGAAATAATTCAATAAACAATTTAAGTACTTTAAAGTTTATATTATCATATGCCATTAGATCCGATTTAACAGCACGAATCGCATTCAGCACCATAAGCTCATCGACACAATCAAATACAAACGCGTAGCTTACCGAACTAATAAAATTAGAATTAGGTAAAGGTAAAACACCAACAGAATCACTAAACTTACAAATTCCATTCAAAATTTCTTCGGCAGAAAACATAATGACTGCCTCATTTGATGTACCTAAAACACCAAGCTTTTTTAAATTGACCCACGTTCTTTTAGAATTGTATACATTCCCAAAATAGAATGAATGCTTAGCGTCATTAATGCATTTGTTGGTTTTATTTCTATAGTACTTAAAGGAAGCCAAATCATGCTCCAATCCATATTTTTTATATTTTTTATAAACCAAATCTCTACGCTCCATTAAATCCAAAATATAAGCATTTAACCACGGAGCAGTAGGACACCTATTTAAAACTCTCTTACGAGGCACACAGATATTATCCAACTGTAAAAGGTTTAAGTTGAATTCCTCAACCATATCATTCAAATCCGAATAAAAACGAAAATTCAACCAATCCAACGAAAAGAAACCACTTACAAAACTCTCACGTTCAATCGCTTTAACATCAGCAACTACGGTATAGGAAATTTTATCCCTGACTCGACAGAATTTATAGCATGCAAAAACCAAGTCGTGATCAGAAATAGCAGGAACAGCATGTTGCCCAAAAGAAACAATATTATGCCTATCAGGCTCATACAAAATGATCAAATCCAACAAGCTGTTATCTAATCTAGTCGGTTTAAAAGGTAAATATTATAAATTGTACAAACTCAACCAATCACTAAGTTTATTGTTAGTCAACATGTTAAAATTAAAATCACCGCAGCAAATAACTTTTACATACTGAAACACATATTGAGAAAAAATTATTTGTAAATTATTAATATCCTCCGTACAAGCCGGAGGCGGGTTATAAACAATCAAAATAAGAATTTTTCCAAACCGTCCAATAAGTTCAGATGCCAAAATTTCAACTTTTCTAAATGTGCCAGAAAATAATTTACAGACTTTTAAAGTATCCCTGAAATAAATACCAACCCCCCCCCCCCCCCCCATCGTGTATTATTTATACGATCGAAACGTATTAATTTATAATTATTAATATGGAGTGACTTGTCTGAAATTTTACCGTTAAGTAGAGTTTCCGTTAACGCAAGAAAATCAAATTTGTAAACATCCAACAGTATAGTAATGTCATTAAAATGTTTAACTAAACTACGAACATTTAGATGACCAAACCATAAACAAGAACTGGCACTAACCTGCAGACTATCACCTGGAACAGCCTTACCACCGTTTGAAGTACAATCTAAAAACCTTGTGGATTGGGTTGGCGTAGCCCTAAAAAAGGATGGCTCTTAGGTATATTTTGGAATTCCTTCACTAGAACACCAGCTGGCCAAGAAGTTAGATCCATCAATTTGTCAAACATAGTAACAGACATTTTTATTTTAAATGATGAGTAATCCTGTTTGAAATTATCCTTTAATTTTGGTGTAAAGCGATGAACAAATACTTCCGACAAATTGAAATTGTCTAGCAAATATTGCCTGATATTTGCTTCAGTAACATCCGGGTGAAGTCTGGAGACAAAAATCTGTTTTCGAGGCTCCACAGCACGTAAGGTAACACCGCTACCAGTGCCAATAATATAGTTGTTCATAACATTTTTTGAAATTGAAGATGTTGACTGCTGGGCTGGAGTATTCATGCTCGCGGGAGCACTAATAATTTTCTTGCGTAAATCCATTGTAACAGACTGATTTGTCGTCAATGAGTTAATGCCAAGTAGAGGATAACCAACTGGCAAACCATTTGATTCCGTAACATCTGAAGCAGGTTGACATTCCGGTGAAGAAACATTAGGTAGAGGATAACCAACTGGCAAACCATTTGATTCAGCAAGATCTGAAGCAGGTTGACATTCCGGTGAAGACACATTAGGAACCGCTAATACTGATTTCGGTAACGCTGCACTAGATTGGCATAAATCAGTCTCCAATTCATAATCCACTTCTGGTTGCACTTTCTTTAAAGGAATCAAAGATGATTCAAGATTTTTCACAATTCTTTTTATATCACTAATGTTATTGACATGCATTTTATATACGTCATTACAATTATCACAAAACCAACATAAATTTTTAGAACTTCTTATACAGTCAAATGCTGCTTTTTTTATTCCCACACATTTGTAGTGTGCCACATTTGAACAAAAACCACTACAAACTAAACCATTTTCGTTTATGTTTGTTTCACACATCATACAATTGATGGAACTCATCTTATGTAAACCGTTCATATACACACACAACTAACAAAAACTTAAACCAAACTATATATATTAAATGTTAATAGATTAAAAATTTATTTATTTATTTATTTTTTTTTTTTATTTTTTTTTTTTTTCACACAGCAAAAACATAAAACGTCAACTTAGTTCAAAAGCTACTACGAATGTTTTGATCGATATCTTCTGGCTTATTTACTGTTTGAAAAAACTCAGCACACATTGGGTAATTATTAATTTCTTAAGTTTTTCTTTAGAAAATCTCCGAAAATGTTTGGATCCTTCTTTATTTTTCCTTAATATGGCTAATGTAGTTTATAGTTTATCTCAAAGTAGCTTTCGAAATTTTCGGAAATAGAATTTAGATAAGTTTATTATCAACGTATGAAGGAGGATATTTGTTTGAGTTGGCCACAGCAGTAGGAACAAATAATTTTATGCCGGTAAATATGATTTTGTAGAATTTCTCCACGTCAACAGCTATTTTGCTGCTGATAAGTTCCTTTTCTCAGTTAATCCGCTCAGGATATAGATTCATTGTGTTCGGCTTTTCTGAAGTTTTAATGCGGCTTGCAGTTTTGGTGATTATTAATAACAATATTGCCGTCGCTTTCAAAAATTACTTCTTGGGATTTGTGGTTAATATCAATCATTAATAACGACGGTTATTCATTTACTTCAAATAGAGTTCGTTCATTTGTAAAACTCAGGTCTAACATTCTTGCAAATTTGGCTTAGATTTATGTCAAAACCAGTATCGATTAACAGATGATCTGTTTCCGAACTGACGTTTATTAAAGGTCATTTCGTCCGTTTCTTCGCAATATGACCAGCTAATAGTTGGAAAATTAAAATCAGCATTGTTGATTTCCATTATTGTGTCACAGCAGGCAGTGTAAGATGAGATCGGTGAGCCAGGCGGAGCATATGGAGATAATGCTGTTATAACTAGCGTGATTCTTATTCATTTGATTACCAATCTTCTGCCGTTGTGCATTATAATTTAATATCAATTATTATATTTTAACAAACAGGCAATTTATTGTTGCAAAAAAAAAAAAAAAAAATTAAAAAAATCAATCAATCCTACAAAGCCCACCTACTTAGATAAGGTGGCACAATTTTGCGTCCGATATTTAACGGGGCATCGCAAAATATACCCATTAGAAATTAATAAGCTATAATTAGCTTACCTGATGGATTATTTGGATCATTCGTGTAAATACATTTTATAAAACATTAGTGATACCGTGGCTGCCTTAAGGCTTAATTATTATAGTTTGGTCGTATCGGTAGACTAAACTAATAATAACGTGTGTAGTGCACAAGTACCAAATTTAAATTGCCTTACTCGTCACAAATTAGCACAGTCGAGAAGAACATTGGTTCATTTGTAGTGATTTTACTTTAGTTTTAGTGTACTTTTCATTTCCATTGTTTATTTTTAGTTGGTGGTGGGAAATTAGTGATTAATATTAGTTCTTAATAATTTAGTATATGTGAAGTGACCGTTACCTAGTGATATGAAATACATTTCGGCTGAAATATGTGGGTTGTTAGCTTTCGGCGGAGATAGCCAAGACACTATCTACTTTCGGCTGAAATCTTTTGGCTAACTTTGACAGAGTCTGTCCGTTTATATTAAAAAAAACAGAATCGTGAACACAACGAACGGAGGGAAAAAGCGGGGCGGACCAACCTGTATATTTTTGTCGTTTGAACACAAAAACATTTTATTTCCAGATTTTCTGGAAACAGTTAAATCGTTTTTAATTAAGCGCCAGCGAAGGAAATGTTTATTACGAAATAGTTTGACAAACGACAAACTTAACGAATGCAGCATGTTTTGTGAAACGAATGGTGTGCAGCGGATAAAAAACGGATGAAGTGGAACGGATGCATTCTCTTTGAACCTTTACCCTCAAAATTTTTGTATACATGGTACAGCGCGCGTAAAGCTGCTTACACAGTTTTAGATTTGCGTAAATCAATTAACCAAAAACAATTATAATGATGATAAGTAAATTGAAGCACAGAAGAAGAAATACAAATAAACGTAAATACAGAGAGCGCGAAGATATGTAGGTTTAAGAAATTTATTTAAAAGGGTTAAGTAAAAAAAAAAGTTGTGAAGAAAAAAAATTTTTTTTTGCTTTGTCTCTATGCGCACATTTGCTTTAGTGATTAAGAATTAAGAACTCACCTGCATTCTGAATGCACTTTTGTTATACCATATTACTTCAATTGTATAGTGTATTGAATTGTTAATGCGCGGTATCTATGGAATTCCACACATTTTGGATTGTATATGCGCGAAGGGAAATGGATTTAATATGTTTTAAGTGGAAATTTTAATGGTTTCCTGAAATTATTGAAAGCTGCCTGAGATATACCGCACATCTTTAAATACCTTGTTATGTAAATTGCTGCTGAAGAATTCTTCTCATATCAACCAAAAATGCATTTCATTCATCCATATAGAATAACCGTATCAAGCGGAAAGCAGAACGAATGAATTTGACCTAAAAGGTTAACTTTTATTATCAATTATCAAATCATTCATCAGAAAAAGGCTTTCGTATATAATTAATTGATTACAAAACAAATATACAATTTTCCGCAAATCATGCACAATTGAAAATCAATCAAATATGGAATTTTAATAAACAATTTAAAAAAAAAGAAATTTTCCGCTGATCATTATCATAAATAAACCAACCATTTGCAGTTTGATCATATTATGCATTGTCTTTGTATAGAATAAATTAATTGACTGTGCGCGCGCAATTGTAATTTAAAAATAAAGATTAGAGAATTTTTATAATGCCTTGATTTACAACTGTCAATTGATTATTAATTGATAAAAGTCGCGGCTACATGATGAGACTAAACAAAAAATGTATTTACCTTATTTGGGATTATGTTGCGCGCACATAAAATACATAATTGTGTTTTGTAAATTAAATAGCTTCGTATTAATTGTTTTATCGATCATAAATTACAAAGTATTTATAGTATGACGGATATTTGATTTATATATGATCCCCATTTTGATATTTTATTGCAAAATTTAAAACATAATATTTATCACTCAAATTATGATATCCATTTTAAGATGATCGAGCTGTTGCCGCGCTTTATATAACAATGTAGCGTGTGTAACTTGAATTTCAGCATTTGTGTTGTTATTAACGCCATTTTGATTAGTACCCTTAAATATTTTAACGTTTCAGTACATCAATCTATATAATAATAACGTCATAAATGCTTGTTTCTTTCAATTCAAGATTTTCATTGTGATGAATTATTGAGTTTTAATTTGCAGGTGGTTAAATGATATTTTGAATTTTTTCTAAAATGGCGGTCGTTTTAATAAGTCACTAAAATATAAATTTTCTATATTTGAACTGAAACATTCAACTCGTCAAATCTGGAAACTGATAATAATATAAAACACAAGCGTATCAAATTACATGTGTTTCTAAACGTCGAGTAGGTAAAGTGAATGGACGGACTTTTATTATTACACCAGCCATGGAAAATCAGAAGAAAAAAAAAAATTTAAACAAATTAAATATATTACGTAAATAAAACCGATAATAAAAACTTGAAATGGTATTTGGATATGCACGTCATTTTTGTAATTTAATTTATTTTATTAAAAATAACATATGTGAAAATTAGTTTTCTATTGTTAATCATCAAATTCAATTAATTTCGTGATATGCAAGAATCAAGAGTCGTAAAATAAAAAAATAAATCGAACGACAATTAAACTAATATTAATTTAAATCATCTCAATTACTATGCTTATTCTTGATCTCCATCCAACTCGTCTTCCTCGTTCCCTTTCGATCGAAATTTGTTGTGTTGGTTCAGGTATTTTTTTGTTGTTGCTGTTGTTGTGGTTTTTGTTGACCAAATTTGGTTAAAAACAATAAAAGTTGTTTCTGCGCGAATTGACAAATTAATATTCATTAGAAAATGACTGTCTATTGCCTTAATAGAGCTTTTGTATAAATGGTTAAATTAAAATCGTAACCAAACCGTCATTATATATCGCGACTGGCAATAAATAATTATTATTTTATTGGTGTTTTTCACCTTAGAATTAAATTACATATTTGTTTTGATGTTAACATGATTCTTAACGTATTTATGAAAAGAAAGTTAAGTATTCTTCGGAACACCCAGTTGATAATTTAAACGAAAATGCGTAAAATATTTGAAGTAGATCACGAGAAAAATTTAAAAATGTTATTATTAATCTTTTTTGGATTGCAATATACAGACGTACATGATTCGTTATTTTTCAACTTTGAGACTACGATATTTTTGAGATTATTCCGAAAATATTGAGATTTTTTAAAATATTCGAAGATTTTTCAATTTTTCGAGATCTTTAGAATGTTTGTTGAATGTTCGTAAATTGAACGAATTATAATGTTTACTAAAACCAGCAGCCTGATTATCTAAAAAATAAATTAATATGTATTTTTTAAATAAAAACTATTAGTTTTATTTAAAATGTCCACATTGACATGTCTTTTTAAAAAAACACAAATTTTATTTATACAAAATAAAAATAAACAAATTTTTAAAAAACACTTGTGGTTAAAATTATCTTTCTTAATGTGAAAATAATAATAAATTTAAATTAGGAAGACCGGTTTCGGATTTCATCCATCGTCAGTTCCAATAATTTTAACTACTGAAGTTTGCATTGTAAAAATTTCATGCAATTACCTGTACAGGGGGTCAATTCTTGTTCTATGAAAAAACCTAATGAAAAAAAAGTTTTCATTTTGATTCCATCAAGTCTTTTTCATTTATAACATTTCACACAAAGACAATAAGCGATTCTCGATGTCCAAATGAAAAAGAATCGTGAGAAAAACGCTGAATAAGTTATTTCCATAGTAAGCTATACTGTAAACACATATTTTTTCGAGTTTCATGTATATTTCCGCTAGCTGATACAACAATTGGTTTAAATATTAGCTAAATAAATGATAAAGTAGATTTAGTTAATCAGTTTTTGTCATTGGCTGTCAAAATATAAAGTAAATTATAAAATTGACCAAATTATTTTTAAAACTTAACTAAATTAATTATTTGGAGGCTTTTCTTAAATATACGTAATACTTTTTAATAGATTTACTTATTAGTTAAGTTTAAAGTGAATCATATTATAGTTTCAATGCACATTTAATGGTAAAAATACAAATTTAGTTTTTATAGAATTTTATTTCCATATTTATGATGTTCTCACCGCCAAAATGGTCGGTGAGAAAGTTTTATTCATATGAAAAGATTTTGACGTCATTTTTCTCCTTCTCATGGAACATGAATCGGAAATGTGTATTTCTCACTGAAAAAACTTTTCATTGTACTTTTCATAGAACGAGAATTGACCCCCAGAACAGTGATGGAAAATGGATTTTTTGAATTGTACTGAAGATTGAAATGATATTGTACTAAATTGAGTTTAATTGTACCTAATTTTTTTTAATGGATTTTTTTATATAAAAGTAGTACCCAAAAATTGTAGTTGCCGTTAAGAATTCAGCCGCTGTAACTGTAAGTCAGTGAAACATTAAATCTGGCAGGCAAAGCAGTGTAATAAATTGTTAGTGCTATTGAAGAACTTTTGTTGGTCAACTTCAAAACAACTTTCTTTGTACATCTAAGTCTTTGATACTCCCGTTAAATAACAATAATAATCTTTATTCAATTACTCTTAAGAAAGCTAATTATTTAGCGTCCCAATTTGCATCAAGTTCTTATCTGCTGGATTCGTTGGTCTCAAAGCTACTCAAAGAAATAAACTTTAATTAATGAGGATGTTCTCCGCAATTGTTCTCAAGAACTGCCTTATTTTCGTAGCAAAAACCCTTAGCAAGCTATTTCATCTTTCGATGACAACAAGTGTTTTGTCCATCTCCATGGAACATTTTATATATTCATCCAGTACCAAAAAAGGGAATAAAATCAAAAGTTTAGTGTCAATTTTTTCTAAAGTTATAGAGACAATAATAAACTTTAACTCTATAAACTATCTTGGGAAATACAACTTAACTTTTGATCGTCATTATAGATTTCGTCCAATGATTTTATTGTTGATTGCATTTATTACTAATAAATAAAGACACAGGGGCCAAAGATCCAATAAATTGAAAAAATTAATGCCATCATTTAAACAGTACATTAGATCAACCAAACTTGCTCAATATTCTCAGGTTTACACCCTATAAGCAAGTTTTGGACGAATTAATAAATTTAGATCAACATTTTTATCACGGACCACCAGATTGTGGGATGGACTTAATGAAAGCGCATATCCATCATTTAAACCATCACAACGATAATATCACTATACAAGATATGCCAGCATTATGGGTAACGCCTAAGTTTACTTTAGTGATACCATAAAAAAACATGTCAGCACTATAATGTTCGGCTTAAGGTAGCAGCGGTTTTGTTTGAAGTGATTGTTTTAAGTATATTCAAACTAAAAAATTAAGTTCAAGATTAAGTTCAATAAGCGACGTTTCGACGGTATATTCCGCCATTTTCAAGGGTGCAATTTACACTATAATTTAAATGAAAATTTTTGATATCGAATGTTTTCCTAACTTAACTAGGGCAGAATTTGAAAAATGAAAAATACTCACTTTAACCGAAATATGTAATCTAACCCCCCAATTCTGGCGTTAAGACTCCTAACGACTTTTTATAAGACTAAGCCCCCGATTCTGCAGGACAGTCGCTAACTAAAAAAGAACCTTAGGTAAGAATTTTTCTGTTAGTTAAGACTTTAATCTGACAAGTCCAAAAACATGTTGAAGAATTTGCAACCAAAAAATTAAGGCTGCTAAGATCAATATTATTAATTATTTGTTAAATTCGTAAAAATTATAACTCCAAATATAGAAAAACAATCTGCTACAAGAAAAATTGTAGTTTAACCTAGACGTACGTTTTTGTAGCAAAATGCAAAAAATTATATCGATTTTTTTAAATCACTAAAATCTGCGCACAATCCCTATACAGAATACCAGTAAAAAATGTCTTAGCTAAGGCAGTCTTAGAAGTTTTAACGACAGGATCGGCGGTAAGTTATACAATTACAAAGTGAGATTTAACTCTTTTGGCATGCTCCATTTTGAGCTTTTGCTCATTCATAATATAGTATACCAAAACTGTATTAATAATAAAATGGCTAATTTATTTTGCAGTCAAGATCGCGGCCCACTTGTTCAAATTTACTGAGATCCTTCTCAGTTTATGTTGTATTTGCTCATTGATAACTCCACAACTTTTGGCAAATCTTTAGATTCGGACACCCAAATAATTTTTTTTTTCTGGCTCCTTTTTTTCGACATAATGAGTTACGCGATTATGCCATTTTGTATCTTGATCAAGTTGCTCTTTAATTAATCAAAAAAGCCAAATTAATTAAGACAAAAAAATATCTTGTAAAAATAAAAAATAAACGTCGAACTGACGTGAAAGTCAAAGCCAACAAATTAATTTGCTAAAAATTAATAAAATAATTAAATAATAATAATTTAATAAAAATTTATAAACTTCCTGGAATTTAATAAATTTTGAGATTATGTTTCTTGATATAAAACCTTTCCAAAATTAATCTTTTACTGCTCTTCAGTTCCACTCATAACAAGTTATCTTAATTCCCACTGCAGATTTAAGGGGCTACCTTTTACTTTTATTAGGCTATAACTCACATTGTAATTGTATAACTGGAATTATTATTTTTCGTTTTTAAAAATCTACTCTAGTTACGTTAGTAAACGTTCGTTATCAAAAATTTACTTTTAAATTATTGTCTAAATTGTACCCTTGATAATAGCAGTCGATACGTCGGATTTTTTTTATTAACCCTAATCAGAATGGGTTAAGTCTCGCGGACTCATTTTAATTTTATTAGCTAAAAATTAACCGAAAAATAATTTTTTATGAAAATTGAGCTTTAAGTATTCTAATAATTATTATTTGAGAAATCCAATTTTTTCAATAGAAAATAAACGCGCACAGTAAAAGTAATTGTTCAATTTCTTCATCAACTTTTTGATAGAACCATAACTCTTCTTTTTATCTCTTTCCTTACGTGTCCCACAAAATTCTAACACAAATATTTACAAATTTTTAGGCAAGTTAAATTTTTGTTTTATTTGCGTTCATCACACTACTTAGTCACAAGCAAAACTTGTATGTAGTCGCTGTTTAAATGCAGAAAAAGCCATTTTAATTTAGCATGCAAGTGAAAATACAACATGAAAGGAAATGCCGTTATTTTGGTCACCTCAACCAAAACCTTGTAGTATCAATGTTTAGGGCACATCTACTGGTTTAAACGAGCGCAAATCGCCAAAAACCATTTGTTTTTCCACTACCACTATGAATAATTTTCAGTAGAAACCAAATCTCTCGAATAATTTAAAAAATCTGCAAAAATCTCATCAAAAATAATTTTGATAAGAAATAATCCTGGAAAATTTGAAATATTTCCAAAAAATGTCATATTCTATGTAACTCAACATCCTCCAAGTTTATCAGTATATAGCTCAATGCTATGAAAGTTGCAGAAAACAATCACTAATTCAATAACAAGACCCAGTGCAAATCCTTGTAAATTTCGAGGATAATCGAGAAACCCGCAAAATTTCGAATTGATCGACTAATCTCGAAATGGTCAAATAGTTATTCTTTTCTAGAATACTCTAGCTCAGAAATTCACAAAAAAAATTTCGAATATTCGCAGAAAACTCGAATAAATTTGAAATCTTATAATAATCTTGAAAAATGAGAAACCACTAAAGATCTCGAAAAAAAATTCACAATCAAATAATCTCGAAAATATTGAATACAACAATTAGACAAAAAAATCAAAAGATGACAATGTTTGCGATTTATCGATTCAGAAGACTGATCACTCCGAAAAACTCATGAAATTTCCTTACTAATGATATGCGGATGTAAAAATTTCTAGAAAACCTTCTTTCCGGCACTTCAGAAATATGGAATATAAATTTGGTAGATTTGCGATATTTCAACAACAAATCCATTGAATTCTCGAGGAATTTCTTATTTTGAAAATGGGCGTCCTCAAAAATGGGGAAAAATAGCTATGTACTTCATATTACAATAATCATTGCAACTTCACATTGGAGTAGGTTTAGTAGTTTCGAATTAGTACAGAGTAGATTTCATAGATTTTATAATATTTTAGTAGATTTCGACAAATTGAAAGGTCTAGAGGATTTACTTCCCGTTAAGCGTGAAAGCCTAATGAATGAAATGTTTTCGGTTTTTCAAAAATTTAAGCTAGCTGAAGAATAAAATCGAGCCAACAGTTTATTTCGCCGATTTTTTCGGTGACACATATTTTCTTAAAAAAAAAAAAAAAAAAAAAAAAACCTAATGAGGCATGGCCTTACTTTTTAAAATATAGACGAGAGTGTAGCAGAAATTGTAATGCTATACAGCGAGTCAAATATTTCTTGTAAATCTAGAACAGGAATTCGCTGAACCAAATAGAAATAAACGCAGGTCTCTCAGTTCTTCACGTCTACCTCACTAAAAAGGTATTAATGCAATAACTTACTGAAGGTACGTACTGGCTCTTAGTATAATTCGACCCATACCTATGATTCCCATACTCAATTTTGTAGAAATGTTACGCAATGATTATTTGGCCTCTAAGCTTAAGTGGTACATTTTTCTTCCAATAGTTAAGGAGGCTCGCTAGCTAAGTAACTGCCAAAATTTAATTTTATTTTTGGTATTGTTATTTGTAAATAAAACATTTTCAAAATGTAGTAAATGTTTTCAGTTTTTCTTTAAGATTACATAGGAGTCCGAGAGAATCCATCACATGTGTTTACGCAAGTAAAATGATCCGCATGCTGAAACCACACATTAATGAGATACTATAAGCAATTTTCAGTTAACTAAATTTGCGTTTTTTTAAATTTAATAGCGCAAAACGTATAAGGAAAATTGTTTTATGTTTAACCCCTTAATAATAATATTGTTATAAAATTATTTTCACAAGTTATTTTGGGAAAATACATAATGGAACGTACAATATATGACCGGCCGAGTTATCTCGGGTACGATCTTTTTGGACCATATAGTAAGTCCCGAGATATCTCGCGTCTGGTCCTTATGAGGTTAAAAGATGTAAAAAAAAGAAATAATTCAGTTTTTTCAGATTGTACTGAATTTCATTGTAATGTACTATTGTACTTTTAAAAATGAGTTGTATCGAAAAAAGTACAATTGTACCTAAAATTCCATCACTGGTACAGAATCATATCGTACAGTTTATTTGTTTTTGTGTTCAATCTATCATTGAGAATGTGTGGATTGTGTCGATGTTTGTAAATCTCTATCTCTTCTAAACGGTCCATCATATTGCTTTTCCTCAGAGTGTGTAATATTTGTAAATTTGTGTTGATGTCTGTAAACGTATGTTGCTGTGTGACTAGATGGTGAGCGTAATTTGATTTAAAGTTCGTATTTATATTTGTATGCAATGTCTCGTTTGTGTGTTCATTGAATCTTTGTATGAATGTTCGTCCCGTTTGACCGACATAAAACATGGAGCAATCATTGCATATCAATTTATATACGCCGCTATCACACACACGGTTATGTTGTGATGATAATTTGTTTTGCAGTTTTTGTGACGTTCTGTGTGCATGGTGTTTCCGAAATATCTGTTTTAGAATATTGCTAGTGTTTTTATTGAATTCTACCGCAATGTATTTATTGGTGTCGTCATCGGTAGTATACATAGTGGTCAAATGTTTTTGTTGATTTTTGCGTTTTATTTTTGAATTGATGCGATGTATCATGTTTGTTGTGAATCCATTCTGTTTTGCAATGTGTAATATTGTGTGTAGTTTCTCAATGTAATCAGCTTCGCTCATGGGGATGTTGTTATGAATAATATGGATTCCTTCCATTTTTATTGTAATAAAATAATAAATTAATATGTTAATAGGTAAAAGTGTAAAGTTTTACACATCTAAAGTTTACACATAAATTTTCATTAAAATCGCATTCTGTATAAATATTATATTCAACCGTAAACTTTATCACTAAGCAATTCAGCACAAGTGTCAAATTTGTTTTTAAGACATCTACTATACAAATTTTCATGATTTGTTAAATAAATGTGGAAATTTGGAGATGAAACTTGTCGACAATAAATTATTTGATAATTTCTCTAAAGAAAAACGAGACTGAGATCAGATAACCTTTTTACAAGCTCTAAAGGAATATCCCCTTAGTTTTCTTTTGAAAAATTACCAAACATTTTACTGTTAACAGGTTTTATTTATAAGCTCCCTCAAAGAGCCAACTGATTTTGCGTGCTCTAACCATTTTAAAGGCTAACTCTAGGCGACCGCACGATATAAATAAAAACACTATGACAAAAAAGGTGCACGAGCCGTTCACTGAAACAGAACCGCCATATTCCCATTTAAAATCGTACTTTAAATGAATTCTGCGGTAATTGTGAGTTATTTCCTGTTCGTATTTTATTACTTGCTCCAGTACTTTATCTTGCTATCTTGTCATCATCTAAGCGCTTTGACATTCATCTCATTCAATGGAGCAAAACATCGGTTCCACAACATCGACAACTTTCGGTTTTTTCGTATTATAGAATCGGAAAATAGTATGATAATGTGTAAACGGTCGCTTTACCGATTTACACATTATCTTATTTTTTAGAGAATCAGGCTGCTGGGGTGCTATTCTTGAACTATTACGAAAACTAGGGTTTTCTTTAACATTAACTCACAATACGAAAGTTTTCGTAATATGTAATTTAAGAATGGTACCCCATCACTGGGGTATAATTCGACTATTAAATTAAAGCGTATTTATGCTGCGTGCCTCATGTCGATTTTTTCGAATAAATCATTGACCGTACTGTTGACTAGTTTATGCCAGTCACTTATAGATGGCATAAGGATCAATAAGATAAGCTTTGCCTAGCTGTTCAGGCATACTATTTGAAATTTCGAATACTTTTCGTTTTGGCTTGTGAGGTTAATTTGCCATGTTACTTTGTGTCTTTTTTTTGGAATTTTTCAATATTTCGTACATAAAATCTATTACAAAATATTAAATTAATTTATTGGTGATAGAAGAAAATTTTAAAACCTTCAACGTCGTAGATGACTTCGAACAAAAACGGAAACAGACTATTTCAGCATTGCTAAAGTAAACTAAAGGCGGTCCTTCTAATTGGCTCAAAAGTTCCCCGATATAAGACCGCTAGTAAAACTTGAGGCGAGATGTTTATTAATTTGGTTTAATTAGATTAATTTGAAAACTCTTTCTGCTCTAAACGAAACAACCGATTTAATTAAGTGACACTATTTCCAAAATAAATGAAAATTGTTCAGTTTCGAATGGAATGAAACTTTTCCAAATTAATTGAAAGCTTTTCCGAATTATATGAAACCAAATTAAATAAATTTAAAACAAATAAATGCATTGTGAAACAAAACATTTACTTCGTAATTTACCAAACTGTAGCTGATTGTTTCAATTCTATATTTGATCACGCCTTCTAAATTCAGTTTTCTTAATAAATTCCTTGCATTCCCTTCGATGTAATTAAGGAAGGCCGTGTTCTAGCAGATTTATAGCTTTGAACTAATGACGATCGTAAATTAAGTTTTGTTCAAACAGAATTAAACGACGTTGAAATCAATTGGACAAAGTTTAATTATGACTAAAAAATGTTAATTTATGATCATATTCTTGGGTAGTTTAATTTAAATTGGGAAAGGGTTATTTTAATTTCCTAAAAATATTTTAATTTATTTGTTGGAAAAACTTAAAAAGCTTTTAAATTGGAAAAAATTTATTTAATCTGCAAAATCGGACAGTAGGAAAGAAGAAACCTATGATTTTGTGCTGCTTAGATAAAGTCATTCACATGGGTCCTTTTCATGATTTCCCTTTCATGATTTACTTCATCCGTATTAACTTATTTTAACCTAGATAGAAAAGCCTTTCTCAAAGATCAAAGGAGATAAATTTATTATGCACTATGAGTGAATCTAATTTAGGAGGCATGATCAAAGCTAGGGTCGGGACAGCCGCAAATTCACGTACACCAATTTCGATTTTTTTTTTCTTTGTTTTATTGAATTTAAACGATTGACTTAACAAATAAAAAACAATTTTTAGTGATTTAGGTGTTATTGGTTTCAAATTTATTTATTTCGAAAAGGTTTTATTCCTTTCGAAATTGGTTTCATTCATTCCCTAAAAGGTTTTATTGAATTCGGAAAACATTGCTTTTAATTCGGAACAAGTTTTATTTATTCTGGAAATAGTTTGGCTTAATTCGGAAACGGGTAAGTTTAATGCGAAGGAGATTTTGACAAAAATTGTTAAATTCCCAGATTTCTAAATTTATCTAAAGCTAAAAATGGGCGAGATAGTAATTTATCTGCACATGGCTAATTATATTCTTGATTCAGAACACAATCACAGAGAGCCCAACGTAATAATAATTTTCATAAATCTGGTACGTTCCTTCACTTACACGCATTAGCATTTTGCTACAAACTTGTGGCACAAATTACAATTTTTCGTAATAAACAGTGTAATCCAAGCATTCTCAATAAAATTGAAAAGCATCCTCTCGAGGATACTTTTTGTTAGCCGTCTGCTGGTAAATATCTGATAAGCGACACTAGAAATTTTTGTTCCATTATCTAGAGGCGGTTGATCCCATCAAAAATTGAAAGAAATATTTCTGACCAGGGCCCTATTGCACCTACTTATCACTTATTACTTATCAACTTATCATAAGTTAGTTTTTTGATAATGATAAGTGATAAGTGTTTCACCAAAAGTAACAAAATCTCACTCACTTATCAATTCGAAAACTTATCAAATTTTGATAATGATAAGTGATAAGCGTTGCACATCAGATTGTCTATAATTTATCAATTGACAAATTATCAAATTTTTATGATAAGTTGTAATGATCTATACAAGAATACTATAAATGTGATAGTGTTTGCAAAATAATATGCTTTCCGCACATTTTATATGTTAAACAATGGTTTTGTACCTATGTGTATGTTAGCAAAACAATTAAAAAATTGTCATTCTGTAATTTAATAACAACAACAATTTTTCATGTATAAAATACATGAAGCGAAACTTTTCTCAATTGAGAGTTCTTATTTCAGTTTTTAGAATAAATTGTAAAACTTTTTTTTTTGCTTTTAAAATAAAATCTCTTTTCTAACTGTAAATAATTTTTGAACAGGACTTGAACGTAAACAATTTATTTTCATAACAAATGAATTAAGAGAACTCCTATTAACAAACGAATTGAATTTAACTACATTATACCAAAATTGCATTCGTCATACAGGAACCAAAACTATTTTCCACTATCCGTCTCGTTCGCTTATGAGTACGATAAATCTTTGCTCTATTGCATCATCCGGATTTCTTCCCATTGGTGAGATAAGCCAATTTTTAAGTGGTAAGCACTGTCACCCAAAATCACAGCACCGGTGAACGGACGGAAACCAGACTCAAACTTGCTAAATAGCCTTATATTTCGCAATACTCTGGAGTCCTGGAGTCACGGACACTACCTGGCCAATTTGAATTTACTGCATAAAACGGCGGTCTGGGTCACACATGTTCTTCATTGACCGTAGGTGCATCTACATTAATCATTGTTCCATCGATGCAACCAGCTACCTGAGGGAAACCACCCATCTCAAGAAACTTCTATCCTGGACATTTTCGGGCCAACACACGGTTTCCGCCATCATGTTATCGATGATGATATTTGCTACTCGATGAATGACCCTACACGCAGTTGATTTATTAATTCCGTGCATATTGGCAATCCCATGATATTGCGCGCCATTTCCTAACCAATGCAGTGTTGTTAGTAGCTGCGGTAGAGGGCTCAACGCATAGTTTCGGTCGCTTCCATGGTGCATACTTGTTCCTATTTTTAATAATACGCATTTTTTTATAAAAATTATTTTTTCGTTTAATAAATTTCAGTTTTTATTCACTAAAGTTGATATGTATACCTATAGTTAGTTGATAGTTTTATATTAATTTTAAAATATCGAAAATCAACTGTCTTACCTCTATGATAAATCGAACAGAATGAAATTGTTCTTACTTTGACTTATGATTATAAATTTGTATTGTAATTATCATTTATAATCATTTGAATAATAAAAAATTTTATTGTAAAATGTGTTTGTACTCTTTTAAAATTGAACAAAAGTTCTCATCTTACAATAACAGCAAAAAAAAAAACGTTTTTTAACAGATTTCTGTCATACCAATACAATTTGGAGCTCTTATCAATTTATTTGAGTAGTGAAATTTTTCTTATTGATATTTTGGATAAGTTATCATTAACGTAGTCGATTATTGATAAGTTAAAACTTCTGGTGCAACAGAACTACGAAAAACTTATCAAAAACCTCAAACTTATCGCTTATCAAAATATTACTTATCATTTATCATTTCGTGAATTAGTGCAACTTAATTTTGATAAGTGAGTGCTTATCATTTATTATAACTCAATTAAATACTTAGCAAATTTCAATTTGGTGCAACAGAAAATCATCAAAAATTATGATAAGTTGATAATCAGTTATAAGTGATAATCAGTTGGTGCAATGGTGCCCTGGACTCTATGAATCAATTGCATCTAGAATTGTCATTATCAAGTTTCAAACTGAAATCGAGCCAAATCAATCAATAAACTGTTATTTTTAGTAATAGTTAAAGAAAGTTTAGTAGTATAAGAACCCATTTATAATGTATTACGACGCCATTTTGATTTTTATTATCATCAGTGTCTGGCTTTGTTTAAGGTCATTAAAGAGACTGTTTTCTTTGAGGTTTCCTTAAAGAGTTTTATAGTCAATTTTAGATTGACCACTTTTATAAAATTCTACTACTGGCTTCATGTTTTGCCTCCCGACTTGATGTCTCGTGTCCTGGATTTTATTAAATAATTTTATTTAGATAATGCTAAAGTTTTTTTTTATAATAAAATATTGTTACGTTTTTGCCTCGTCACTCAAGGTTCGTATCACTGGATTGTGAATAATACAAAATCAATTTAATTTATCTCCAACGAATTTATTTATTTCACACAAGAATTATTACAACACAGTTTATCAATAAAAATTCACAAAATCACTTTAAATAAATTATTATCAAATTTTACTGTACATTTATAATTGTTATTTCGCACTACAACACTTTTTAAATCACGTTTTAATTACTTTTTAATCTTCACACTGTCGCTTTCCAAATACTACTAAGAATCTTACAAGTTTACTCTATCGCGTTCCAAATTCGAATAATCCAATTCGATCTTGTTCGCCTTTTTATATACACAAACCAAACTTCTCGAAAATTCATGACTTTTCCAGTTAGAATAGCGTAGAAACATTACGTAACAATCTTATCATGGAAAATTCCATTTTAGTACAGTAAACATTGAGCTATTCATTTAACTTATTCTATTACACACTAGGTGTCACCGTCACAATATTATCGAATTTTTGTATATTGAGACGGTGACACCTAGTGTGTAATAGAATAAGTTAAATTAATAGCCCAATGTTTAACTGTACTAAAATGGAATTTTCCATGATAAACTTGTTCTAAATGTTTCTGCGCTATTCTAACTGGAAAAGTCATGAGCTTTCTAGAAGTTTGGTTTATGTATATAAAAAGGCGAACAAGATCGAATTGGATTATTAGTATTTGGAACGCGATAGAGTAAACTTGTAAGATTATTAGTAGAATGTGGAACGCGATAGAGTAAAGATTAAAAAGGAGTTTATAAAGTGTTTTTGTGGAAATAAAAATTATAAGTGTATAGTAAAAATTTGAGAATAATTTATATAAAGTGATTTTATGAATTTTTATTAATAAACTGTGATTGATTTTGTATTATTCACAATCCAGTGATACGAACCTTAATTGACAAGGTAAAAACGTAACAATATTTTGTTAAATTGATTAGCTTAGCGTTGGGTAGTGGGCTTAAGCTTATTTCAGAATTTCGGAGATTTTCCGAAGATTGGGCTTTCTGAGATTTTCCAAAATATTCTTTGTGACTATTCGGGTTTTGAAGCGTTAAGTTGCTTGGCCTTGAGCAAGTTTCGTGATGTTATTGTCGATTGTAACAGTAGGATAAGTGGCACTAATGGCAAAGGCGATGAAAGAAAATTTAGAATCCGGTAATTAAAAATTGTGTTTTTTAATTCAAAATTGTTATTATTTACAATAAAACCAAACTTTAAATTATCTATCATGAAGCTCAGTTTAACATTTTTCCGCTACGTGGAATCCATGATGATCCAATCGTCAAAAGACTTAGAAAAAACTAAATATATTCACAGTTTTTCTAGATTCTCTTGGCATAGTGTTGAGTTGTAAAGCGTTCAGTTAGCGAATTATTCCAGCTATTTTAATATTTTAAGGTTCGGAGTATTTTATGATTTTGTTTAAATTCTTTCATTAAAATGAATTAACAAAACGTCGGTTAACATGTAGCGTTTTAAGAGCTTTATTCGTATTAATATTAGTAAATTCTATTTGACCGTAATTTAATTTTCGATCTGTTTTCGTCCATTTACATTGCAAAAATGAAACATCTCATCGCATACACAATACGTAAAAAGAGCGGGCTCTTACCACAACATGCAAGCCAACCTGTTTCACATAACGTCCACCTACAATTTGCTTATAAACAAAAGCTTTTTTTATTTGTGGCCTCTGAGTAGTGGGTAGATATAACAATCGAATCAAACTACTTTTATTCGAGAAACAATTTCAAAGTGAAAATTTGTTAACCTGTGAAATTAAAGATTTCCGAGATTTTTTCTGTAAATTTGAGATTAACAGTCCAATTCTGACGATAAGACTCTTAAGACTCTCTTAGCTAAGACCCAGTTTGTAAATTATTTTTTTTAAGACGAAAGTCTTAATCGGTATTCTGGCGGTGATAGTCTTAATATTATGTACTAAAAACTCTCCAAAGATTGTGTAGAACTGTCAAATGGTATTTTTTCTCTTTTTCCTAAAATTATTGAGATATATTTGTGTTTGCTTTTGCTCTTCTTTACTTAAATACCTTTTTTATTTATTTAACTAGAACAAATTTATTAAATTTTCATCCTGTATTTTCAATCTTTTTTGTAATCCTTCCATTTTGTTTTTTTTATATGTGCATTTATTCTGTTTGTACACTGCAATATTTATTGATATAAAAAATATTTTTAATAATTCCAATAAATTCAATTCTATAAATTTAAATTATACTTAATTAAATTTTGAAAAATATAAATATAATATTAAAAATTAAACCCATCCCACATTTCATTACTCTTTTCACTCTATACACAAAATTATAAATTATGACGCTTAAGACCACCAAATGTGTCGATGCTACGTAAGACCGTGTTTTAAGATCAATGACAGCTATGACTATGTGCAGAATACGAAATAAGTCTTAGTTAAGACCCGAGTACTAAAATAAAATAAAAGTCTTACATAAGACGATTTTTTAGTCTGTGACTATGCGTCAAAATAGGCATGAAAAATAATTTACACACTGGGTCTTTGCTAAGAGAGTCTTAAGAGTCTTATCATCAGAATTGGACTGTATAGATCTTCTATCCCTCTGGAAGTGGAAGCTCATTGAATTTTTATCGATATAAGTCTCTCAAATTTTTAAAGTCGTTCAATGTGTTAAACATTGTTTTAAATTCAACGTTCTCGACATTTTACGAAGTTTAAGGCGAAATTTGAGTATATTCGAGATACCAGTTTCTTCGCGATTTTATTCGGTTCTAAATCAATCTAAATTATAAATTTTCGTTTGTCCTTTCAGTAAATTCTTTACATTTTTAGTATTTTAAGCGTACTAACTAACGCCAGAGATGGTGAATTATTAATGTACCAAATGCTTAATTTCACATTCTTATCTGAAAATCATTATTCGTCTTTTATGACTTAAATGGGTTTTATACGAGGCTTGAGTAAAATACAGGATTTCTAATCCTCTCACTTGATAATAAATGTATTAAATGACATAAAAATTCACGTTCAAGGACATAAATTTACAAAGTGTTTATGTTAAAATTTGAAACTAGCATTTTCAAACATTTTTATTCTCGGATTACTACAATTTTAATTCAATACTTACGCGATCTAATATAGATAATCAAAATAAAAATAAAGTACCGAATATAACGGTATTAAGATTTAAGCCCGGTCGGTACTGTGTTGCATCTAACCGAGATTAAACTCACAAGGTGATTATAGTGCACAAGGTATTATAATTTAAATTTTATTTAGTATATACACAGCTACATACATATTTCCACTTTTCAACGTTATCGGTTATTTGGCATTTTCTTGCCAAATAGCGTTCCAGTGGTACATATACAACCTGGTTCACTAATCGGCACAGTATGAAATAAATGTTAATGAGGATAGATGCTATGCGAAGCAATATCTCCAATCCCTTTTGAAAATTTTAAAGTAATTATGTGTATTCACAGACTAAAAATGCAATCCTCCCAATAGCAAATCCAATTAGTAATGATTAGTGCCAAATTATAATTTCGATTTCTTTTCAACCGTCTGCACAACAAACTTTTAACTTTTGCAACCATATAAAATACATTTACCCATATATGAATCGTAGATCACGCTGATCGCGAAACATTCAATCGATCAACATTTTTGTTTTCTTCTGTGATTGTTCTTAATATAAAATAAGAATACACAAAGTTTCTTATCCATTCATCATGATTTGTAAACCATCGCGAGAAAGAGCGCGCATTTTAACGTTGCTGTGTGTTGTTTTAATACTCTTGCGCTATCAAACTATGTATACGTATGTATAGACGACGAAGTTTTTTATTTTTATTTATTATAAACAAACTTGGTTGGTTAAAATCGGTAAATGCAATAAGCCGTTCTCATACAAGAGACAAACCATAACACAACATAAGAAATATAAAATCTACATCACGTTTTTTTTTCTTATTTCTTATTCCATTTTTTATGATCACAGAATTTCTGTTTTTTTTTTGTTTTGTTTTTTTAACTTTTAAAAGTTCGAAAGGAGTAGAGTTTCTGTATTGAAGTATAATTCAGTTTGTATATCGCTCTTTGATCGTTCATTTCGTTCTGTAAATTCAGTTTTTTGTATCGTTCAAGTTTATACTGTACATGTTTTGTGTGTGGTGTGGTGTGTGATCGCAAAAAATATAACAAAAAAAAAAAAAAAAAGTAAAATCGATGATCGATGTACGTGAAATTTATCGCGATTTAATTCTTTTTTTATCGATATCGGTACTGTGAAAAGATTAATTCGTATCGGGTGTTGTAATATTGATGGAAAGTGATGAAAAATTAATTTTTCCGTGAATTGAATATATGAGAGAAAGAAGATCATTGATCTTATTTATGGTGCATTGTTTGTTGTTTATATAGTTTTTCCTCTATTTTTGGAAAATTATTTTATGTTTTCATATTTAGTGCACATGTTTTATTGTTTAATGTTGTATTTAATTTCGTTTTTATATGTTGTGTTTATAAATTTCAAAAATAAATATTTGTATTTTTTTGATGTTATAGTTTTTTGTTAATTAAAATTAATTTAGTGAGATTTAATAAAAAAAAAGTAAAAAGAAAAAACGTGCGATGTGTTAATCTTATACAAACTGAATTTTTTTTGTAAAGTTCAGAATTTTTTGGATATACATTTTCATTTCGTCTGGGATCGTTAATTGCCGCTGCATAAATTTGAGTTTTGCGAAACAGGTAATTTACTGGAAAATTTTAATTTTGTGTAATTTAATATTATACGTTTAACAAGTGGTGTTGAAGAGAATTTTTTTGTGGTTTACTCGTCGGCTCGATTAATATAAAGTTCGATTAATGGACTCTAAATTTATGGAAATATAAATGTTCCTTTTATTGGTTAAATAACTTGTTAAATTCCGCCGGTATTAACTATCATTGGTTCCAATGGAATTAATTGTTTTGCTTGCATACAAAGGTACAGAGTGGAGACGGAATATTTTTTATAAAATTAGGATACTTAAATATTGTCTTTTAAATTGTGCTACCTTAAATAGATTTCTGTAGCACCTTAAATAGATTTCGGATGCTAAAAATTATATTTCCTATTGTGGAGGAAGTCCTGCAACCGCATAGATGTTTGAATTTATGTTCTAACATTTGAATGTCTGGTCAGTAATTTTATAATATTAGATCACCCGGAGTGTCATTTAATATGTTGCCATATATCGTGTTAAAAAAAGTAACAGGCAAGCATACGCCGTTATATATTTCGCTGCAAGAACATTAAGGGAGATAACTTGATTAATGAGTAAAAAAATTGTTACTTAGGGGGAAGAGCTCATTTTCAATATCCACTAAAATACAACACGTCAAAAAGCTTTTCGAGGTAGTAGCTAGGTTTCGATATTTAGAAGTTAAGGTTCAAACCAAGATTTTTTTTTTTAGATATATATACTAAAAATGTTACTTTTGGCATTTGAACAATCATTTTTTGTAAGTGTAGCCGGGTACAATTTGTTGTGGAGCAGAAATGCTTAATATGTTTTATGAAAATATATTTTCGGTTGTTTGTTCTCAAAGCACTTCGATTAAAATATCATTGCGTAAAAGTATCGGATGAACGCACGTGTGTCGCAATCATGATGAGCGTTGAAGCAGGCTTGTATCTCAAAATAATATCTCAAAATAGTCGTTACTGGTGAACCGTACAAACTCGAATTATTCGATTATGTGACTGTTTGATGTAGAATTTGCTTAGAATGAATCATTAGACTGTACTTTCTTGAAGGCATCGAGGGCAGAGCTATTACTGTAAATGATGATGGCTACAGTGCTGTGCTGCTCGACTTTTTTTGGCACGAGAAATGGACGAGCTTTGTGTGAAATGCCTTTACTTTCAAAATTAATAAACAATAACTATTTTGTGTCAAATCGAGCATAATAACTTGGACTTTGACACAACTTGACTTGGCGAATTCTGATCAAATACTTGGACCTCCACCCATATAATATCCAGTTGACATAGTCCTTGCGCCACCTTACGTTCTCTGACCAGTATAAATCGTCTTCACTGAATACGCATATATTTGGATGAACTGTTACGTAAACAAACAAAGTTGCCAGATAAAGCTTTGCTTTAAAACTTTGGGTTCTTGGCAAGAAAAAACTTGTCACAGTTGGGTTTAGTTTGGGAGAGATCTTCGAGCGCCTATTGCACCTGAAAAAAATACTGTTTGGTACGAACGCCAGGATCGATTCAAGCGCTAATTAAACATAATATAATTCTCTTATTTCTTTCTTATATTTTAAAATCCGAACATCAAAAATGGAAAACCCTATATTTCCAAAAGCCTTCTATTTTATGGCGGCCAACACAATTCTGCCATATACAAACTTCCATTTGTCCCAATTTCGGTTGAATAAAATATGATGAGAAATTCCATATGATAAGGCCGGGTAATCTTGCGGACCAGCCTGTGAACTGGTTCGTTCCGCCCACTCCAATGATTACAGCTGTAGGCTTCTTTCTCATTTTATAAAATTAGCAAATAAGTAATATTTGCTGTTAATTGTTGAAGAAAGACAGTTTATGAAAGTTGGTTATGCCACCGCTGGTAAATTGGGTTTTAATCGTCCACAATGTAATTGACATAAACTGTCATTGTCATCGATTCTAATATCAAATTGCTTTCATTCAGTTTCATGGTGGAGTACTCGATATCTCTTACGAACTAATTCCCAGCCTCATATAATCTTCTATAATGCTGATCTGGTCGTCATATTGTAATTGCTGATCGCAAATTGTAACAATCACCAATTTTTTTTACTTTAGTTTGAATTAATCAATTCGATTGGTTGCCTATGAGAAATTACATGAGATAATTGATTAATTCAAGCTAGAGTAATAAATTGATAATTGTTAACCAGGATTTGTCGCTCTCAAACAGTCGATACTAGACCCGACTAGGCCGTGGCGCTTGATTTTGGTATGTGAACTACTTTGCCATGTGGTAGTATAAGGTACAATTAGGACTCAGCGACACATCACCATAACTTGAATTTTACCCTTTATTCTGAATTTGAAGATTATGGTCTTGACCATAAATCTGAGATTTTGGCTTATTAAAATCAACGATAAAATTTCCAATCAAATTCAGAAAAGGAGTTTGGGAAGTTAATATCAATCGTTTATTAATAAGAAAACCTTTCATAGTTATTACAAAAATAAGTTCAATTCAACCTATCGGAACTAAAGAAGATTACACATTTTTATACAGTCAATGCAATAGTTCTACTTTTTAAAAGTTAGGTTATGTTTCTTAAATATGGCATTAGATATGCTAATCTAATCTTGTGATTCACTAACCGAAAGATAACGTCAGAATACGATCATTAAATTGAAGTCATTTTCTTGATTTTATACAACCAAGGTTGACTAAACTTTTGATTAAAAAAGAAACGTATCAACAAATTTTGCGTTATAAAAAGTCTCCGTTATATCTGGAACTATAATATCATAAATAGCAATAAGTTAATAAGTTAATCTCATAAAAATTTTTATAAAAATTAGCAAACATTTCAATCAAACAGATTAAAATTTAATAATTTATTTTATTGTTAATCCAGCTCTATATAACAAAGTGTACTATAAAAAGATCATAAAACGTAAAATATTCAAATCCAATATGATTATTCAGAGGGTGTGGTTATGACCAAAGGCATAGAAAATATAAAAGCAGCAACAACATTATATAATGTATATTATAATCAAAACATGTTTCCATACAAAAACAATAACAATTTTTAACCTCTTTAAAAAGTTTAACTTTCTTACTTTACCATTTTATAAATGTAACACAAACAAACCATTTTCCATATAAATTAAAATTAATTGCAATTAAAACAAATAGATCAACATCATCCCTCACCTCAAAATTCTTTTAGTCGTGCACACCACATCATAATTTTAATGCTTGACGATGACTTAGCTTATATTCACACCGAATATAATACAAACTTGCTAAATCATCGCCATTTCTGATTAACCAAAAAATAAAAAAATTAACGCGGTGCTACTATTAAATTACTAAATTGATTAATTATTTTAACGCAGAACCAATGCAAATTATTTTCGTAATTTTTGATATCGTACTGTACGTAATAAAAGCAAAGTGAATATGTATGTATATACATTGGGGATTGGTGAATATACATATAATCAATATTCTTGTTCCCCGTCCTAATCTATGTCCAAATACATATAGTTACATACAAGTTATACAGGCAAAACTACAAAAATGTTAGCCAAAGGGCTAACCAATTGTAAAAAAAATTATAGATGCAGTTCTAGGATGTAACATTTGTGCACTCATTTCTTTATTAGCTAATGATTAAATGCATTCCGTAACTTCATACTTATGAAGTTTAAGCGGGATCGACGATTTTATAATGATAATAAATGTGACAATCCATCATCTACTTGTTTACAAAATTTGAGGTTAACATGGTTTATTTATTTTGTCACTGATAGTGTGGCTGTGGAGTTTTGTAACGAGGTAATTCAAAACGTCAAACAAAAAATATTTAGGAAAGGTCCAACAAACTGTGAATGTGTCGCATGTGCTGGAATGGCTGCAGCTTGTTAGCACGTAGAAGCGATTATGTTTGGCTTACAGCATTATGGAAGTAACGGTTTGTTCTTAATTAAATCGGTTACATGGAAAACAAAAATTATGGATTATATTAAACAGGACTATCAATCGATGTACTTTTACCCAATTATAAACGCCTTTGCATATTTCGACGATCAAAGGTCAAATAGAAAGACTAATTTTTGATGCTATAAACAAGGTTTCTGCATTGGAATGTGAACAATTAAAATATCAAACTGTACGTCAAAATATTACTATTTTTAAGCTATATATTATTCTACAAAATACAACATTTGAAAGTTATTAGCATGTTTGATATGTAAATGACTTCATTGGAGTGCTTCCATAAATGTGAAGGGAAGGTATGACATGAAATTTTATTGAATTTACCTAAACTAATGACTCTAGAAGAATCCTTCGATTAGCAATCCTTCGAGTTTCTAAAACTTCTTGCGGGTTTGACTCTTATTTCGCAGAAAAGGAGGTCTTTTTAAAACAACACCTATATCCTCTAAGATATCAGTAATGTCAAATTCTCGATTAGCCAGCACAATATCACCGCCCTTTAATTTATTAAAAATACCACAATCTCCTACTATAAATCTGTCAATCACGGATTCACTGTACGCATCAGAACAGTAAATAACGGTGCCGTTTTCGTCAATGCCAAGTGTACTTAAGTTTATTTTGATTTTTATAATGAGAAAATAAAGCTTGATTGAATTCTGGGTTAGCCCTGCTTTGATTGGTCTTTACCTCAGAGCAATATTTGTCTGGATTCTGATACCTGAAAGACCACCAATCTACTGCTTTAAAAGCCACATTCATAATACGAGTCCAATGTACAGTAATGTTCCTTGTGGTTAATAAAAGGGCATGCATTTCTCCGATAATAGAAAACAATAGATTTTGCCTATATTTAGATCAACTGAATCAACTGATCTCGCTTTGCCAAGTAAACACAGAATTTTGATGGGACCGTTTCATTTAAAAATGCGAATAGTTCGTCAAAACGGCATTGATACAAACCAGTGTACCTATTAAATTGCTCATTAGTTAAGCAATTGTAAAATAAAGACAGCTTCATTGGAACAAATGTTTGCGTTAAGACTTCACGAGTTGGAACAGAAGAAGTACATGGCGTTTTTGATGGTTCCACAGAAAGTGTCTGATTTTCGCACTCCACTGTTCCACTAATGGTCTCTACCGATTCTCTTTTCAGTTCCACTTACCATTTTTCTTGGGTTTGGCGGGGGTCTTGCTGGGTTGCTCAGCTATCGGCGTCTATGAATTTGCGGTAAATTTTTATTCGGACTACTAAACTACTGAATTATAAACCAAATATCCATATACAACTAATTTTGAAACTTACGAGTACTGTCAACAGTTGGTTTATAGTGGTGGTTTGGTTTTTTTTTTATCTAAAACATTATAAATACTGCTACTTATAGCTATAGTTATTGTGGCAAAAAGTAAGTCGTTTCGAAAAATATTTTTCTACGGCAATACACCTTACAAGTTCCAGCAATTGTTCTATAGGTATAATAAAAAATTTAAATTTCTAAATTTACCTAAATAACTTTACTGATAGCAAAAATAAAATACATCTAGTAAGATTTCAAATCTAAATTCTTTGTGTCACGTTTTTTTGATTGAAATTTCAAAGACATGTTGATCGATAAACTATTTGACAATTGCTTCAAGGAAACTTTTCTAAAGGTATTATTTCCAAGTTGAAAATTATGACAGGTTTGTTTTTAATATTTCAAAAGAGTTGTGAGCAGTTCTGTTTGTTACATGACAATACGACTAGCTATGTATTTCTAAATTTTATTTTGTTTAAATTTTTTGTGTGGCGCTGGCAATATAAAATATGACAAAATAATTACTATGTCCTTCAAATACTTTTTTATCCAACAAGCAAATACTTAACGAAATTGATTATTTGTCAAGTAAAAATCTTAAAAAATGCAAGTATACAAAAGTATTCACTTCAGCTAATAGTCAACCACACAAAGTGAAATAGTGACCCACATAGGTTAATTACATAAGATAAAATTTGGATCTGAAAATTCGTAAATTACTGGAGAGTTAAGGCCCGTACTTTTAAACGAGGATAGTGATAAATCGGCGAATTTATCCCCTCTTTCCTATTTTTAAACGAAGATAAATCCACTGAATCAAACCTAGATTAAAATTGGATCCTCGGATTTATACCTCGACATCGATGGCTAAAACAGTGGATACGGCCATTTTCGAAAACTGGGAAATATAAAACATCATTTATGATCTGTCAAATTACATGTACAAAACTAAATATTTATAGATAATGAATTGCAAATTTAAATTTAAATAAGTTTTTGAAAATTTAAGTTAAAAATGGAAAAAATATTTAATGGGTCTTCGTCTTCGTCATCAGAATCTGGTGAATCAGATTACAAGATAATGTTGTCGATACGATCTAAACATCCTAAGGTATTTCACGATAGAAAAATGGAGGTGTGGCCAACACACGACTTTCTTTTACGAACAGAGAATTTTGAGAAATTTTTTTTTTCTTAATTATTTTTTTAATTTTTAATTTTTTATTTTTATTTGTTTTTAATTTTTGGAAACATTTTGTATTAATTAGTATTTTGTAAACCTTATACTTTTTAAGATATTTACAAAACAAATTTTCTGGACCAAGGGAGTGGCCACTTCCGGTTAGCCGATTTGAAGTAAAATTCACTGAGGCCTCCCAATTTATCAAAAAAGCTTTAATTGGAAGTTTCAGTTCGATTAATTAAACTATATGGGCTGTAGAGAGGACACAGACAGACTGACGGACTAACAGACTGACGGACTAACAGACTGACAGACTGACAGACTGACAGACTGACAGACTGACAGACTGACAGACTGACAGACTGACAGACTGACAGACTGACAGACTGACAGACTGACAGATGACAGACTGACAGACTGACAGACTGACAGACTGACAGACTGACAGACTGACAGACTGACAGACTGACAGACTGACAGACTGACAGACTGACAGACTGACAGACTGACAGACTGACAGACTGACAGACTGACAGACTGACAGACTGACAGACTGACAACCAGACAGACAGACACCATTCCGAAACCCACTTTTTCGGACTCAGGGGACCTCAAAACAAATAAATCTCTAGAAATCTCAAGGTCCAAAATTTTCAGGATTACTATACTTTATTTTACGAGAGTAAAAGAAAATAAAAAACCCTAATCCATACGAATCGTTCGTTTAGTAAAAGTTCTGCAAAATTATTTTTTGGAAATCGCACACAAATCCCAAGGGCCAATATCGGCCATTTCCAACAATGATGACAAAGGTTTCGCAAGCACATGGAATAGGTTCCTTGATTACCTAGTTAGAAAATCCTAATCCATACGGATCGTTCGTTTAGTAAAAGTTCTGCAAAATTATGTTTTGGAAATCGCACTCAACTCCCAATGGAAAGTATCGGCCATTGATACAAATGATGACAAAGGTTTCGCTAACACACAGAATAGGTCCCTCAAATACCTAGTTAGAAAACCCTAATCCATACGAATCGTTCGTTAAATAAAAGTTCTACGAAGTTATTTTTTGGAAATCGCACTCAACCCCCAAGGGCCAATATCGGCCATTGCCAACAATGATGACAAAGGTTTGGCTAGCACATAGAATAGTTAGCTCAATTACCTAGTTAGAAAACCCTAATCCATACGGATCGTTCGTTTAATAAAAGTTCTACGAAATTATTTTTTGGAAATCGCACTCAACAATGATGATAAAGATTCGCTAGCACATGGAATAGGTCCCTTAATTACCTTGGTAAAATTGAGGTATGGCCAACACACGACTTTCTTTTACGAACAGAGAATTTTGAGAAATTTTATTTTTTTCTTAATTTTTTTTTAAATTTTTTTTTTTAATTTTAATTTTTTATTTTTATTTGTTTTTAATATTTGGAAACATTTTGTATTCAGTTGTTTTTTGTAAACCTTATACTTTTTAAGATATTTGCAAAACAAATTTTCTGGACCAAGGGTGTGGCCACTTCCGGTTAGCCGATTTGGAGTAAAATTCACTAGGACCTCCAAATTTATCAAAAAAGCTTAAATCTGAAGTTTCAGTTCGATTGGTTAAACCATCTGGGCTGTAGAGAGGACACAGACAGACTGACAGACTGACAGACTGACAGACTGACAGACTGACAGACTGACAGACAGACAGACAGACACCATTTCGAAACCCACTTTTTCGGAATCAGGGGACCTCAAAACAAATAAATCTCTAAAAATCTCAAGGTCCAAAATTTTCATGAATACTATACTTTATTTTACTAGAGTAAAAGAAAGTAATAGACCTGGAGTTTTACAATAAGGAATAGTTTCGGCGCCGATCCCAGTTTTCTAAAGAAATGGTTCGTTATTTGACCAACACCCCCCGACAAGATCTGAACTAAAGACTAACTCCAACAGACTCAAACTAGCTAGTCGCGAATTCGAGGTTATGTAGTTATTTTTTCAGTCTGTGTCACAACACGATTTAAATGCTTTTAGCCTTGTCGCGTTTCGTACATAGCATGATTATCGTAATCTAGAATTTGAGACTCGATGAATATTAAATTCAAGAAAAGACTGAAGGTGAAAAATTTGCTTTTAGTTTATTCGATTAAAGAAAAAACGTTGTTCTGAGGGCCAAATCTTTTTGCTCGAGAGCACTTTACCCATATTTTACATAAATATGTTTGTAGCAGTGGCGTAACTAGGTACCCGCAGCACCCGCAGCTGCGGGGGCCAATTGGGGCCCACGAGATTTATCGAGCGTTTGAATATTAATTCAAAGTCAAGATTAGATTGTTGTAGCTCAGATTAAAGAAGTCCAGCATTTCAAATTTACAAAACGAAATTATTAAGATAAGGTTGGTCGTCTAATTTTTAGAGAAAGAAGAAATGATTCCTGTTGCTATTAAATATTTTCTTAAGACAGGCCCAATAATTTCTTTTCCATTGCTGAAGGTGAAAAAATTCCGACTAGAACCATAGAAATAAAAATGCCTTTAGATTCTGACAGATATGTAGATTTAGAAGACAATTTGCTAAACTCGTTTGAAATCAAAGCTTTCGCCATCAGAGGATAACGATTTTAGTGTTTGTGTTAATTTATTTGTAAAATAAGTTTTGTACTCCAAGTTTAACCCTTTTACACTTCAAATTTAACCTTTTATAAATCAAGTTTTGATTAGAAAATATTGAATTTGATTTGTAAAAGGAAGCAATACTGCTAAGCAGATTGCGATGTACTATTTTGATGTTCATAAAAATCAAGAGGGAATTGTTGAAACTTTCTTATTAGAAAAATATCTAACAGCGAATGAAAACCATTACATGTTTCCTTCATTAGGTGTGCTTTTGTCTTTAGAAAGGAAATTAACAGATACTTGAGCCAAACCAATCAATCTCTATAGTCAATTAGCATTGCAATTTTGCAATTAGCGCTGGTGTTCTTTTTTGGTTGTTTTTGGCGGGTTTCTCCCGATTTTGGAAATTTCCGTTGCTTCCCGATTTCTTTCATACCTTCTATTTTTTAAAATTTCTCAAGATTATTGGAGTTTAGCATGGAAATGAAATTTTGATGTTTGAGCCTTAGTTGGTGATTCTTTGTTTCGAAACTGTCAGGTTATTCGAGATGTTTTGAGATTATTCGAGTGTGGGTCGATCTTACTCAAGAATCTTAGAGTATATTCTAAGAATATGTTTCTTCGATATTTAACCAATTATCCGATACTATTTGAGGGTTCCATTCTTATTGCATGTCGTTTTGTCGAGCTTAGCCATAACTTGCTTAGTAGCATTTTGCTTAGTGGTATAAGTAACATATTAAGCTATATTTACATGAATTTTCGGAATATTTCGAAATTTTCGTGGATTTTCTAAATTTTGACAGGCTTTCCGAAATTATTGATTAATATTCAGATTTTTCGGTATTATTGAAATTGTTCGAGATCAATCGAGATTCACAAAATAAAAAGATTATTCCATTTTTTCTGTGATTGTTCTGCGTTATATTCTAGATTTTTTAAGTTTTCCGACATAGCTAGGATTCATCGAGATTGTTACTGATTTTCAAATTTATTCGAATTATGTATGACAATGTTCTGTGATTAGCTCTGAGTTTGAGGACTGGCAGAATTACACATATACGTAAACCTGAATCGCAATATTTAGTCATTTTTCGAGATTATGCCAAAATTTCGATACCTCTCCCTATATAGGCGAGGATCTTCTTCCGTTTTACATACTTACGGATGGTTTGATATTTGAGAACTTTCAGGAATATTCAAGATATGTATATACACTTTAAAAATTCGACATTTTTGAAATTATTTCGATATTCTTGATATTTTTCAATTATATTCGAAATTTGTGATGCTTCATCGATATATTTAGAAAACGTCATAGCACTGATAGTTGCTGGATGTTTTGTATTATTTAAGGCCATTGAAATGAATCACGTTCTCTTTCGTCTAGTCACGAAATCAGATACTTTTAAATAATGCGAGGCTCGAAAGTAGAAAGAAATAAGTTTTTATCTAAAAGCTTTACTTGCTCATAAGTACAAGGATTATTTTTGGGGCTCAAGAAAAATTTGGCGGGGGCCCGGGATTTGTAGTTTCGGCACTGGTTCGTAGGTTTATTCTGGTTCTGTTATTTGGTCATTGCTTTTAGAAGTATCATTAAATTAATCTCAACATTGCTTCGAAAACGAATTTTTTAGATTTTAAATTTGCAATTTTCTAGTTTCTTATATTTTGACAGATAACCCATAAACATAAAAGATCAATGAGTTGTTCTTGTTCGATTGACGCCGAAATTGATATTGTTTTTCCATAGAGGGAAAATTAATCAATCGAAAACGACATTAGAAAACAAACAAAAAAAATGCCTAATATCCCAGCAAGCAGTTATTAATTCGAAAAAGGATTTCGAAAATCGCCGGTTTTAGATTCGTTTAAAATTACGACACAAAAAATTCACGGATTTATCTACGTTTAAAATTACCAAAAGTAACCTCGGCTAAATCAGTGGATTTTCAAAAACTGTGGATTAATCCGTCGATGTATCCTTGTTTAAAAATACGAGCCTAAGAGTAGGCTTGTACTTGAAGCATTGAAGCTGTATGTTGTGTTATATATTAAAGTAAAATTTAACTTAGTTCATATGGGAAATTTTAACTTCTATGGTTGATAAATTTCAGTTTTCTCTACGCCAATCACTTACTACTACTTCAAACTTCTCCACGACAATCAGCAATATTATCTCTATCTTCAAATTTTTGTCTTTAACCTGAAATGCTTCTGTTTTAACTATGAAATGTTAGAGTCTTCTTTTCATTATCTAACCTAGTTTCCCAATTCTATAATTTCTTGAATTGAGAATCGTGTCCTGTATCATCCAATTTTTAATTTTTGATTCCTTAATTTTTAACTCCAAACGCTTTCTCCGAATTACTTAGTGAGTATAAATTGTAATCTGCAATATGTATCTAGTTTCAAAATGCCATTTCGAAAATCGACAAAAATTCTAATCTCTAGATTTTTAATTCTAATTACTCGACTAACATACCAAATTCAAGTAAGACAAATTCTAATTGAAAGGTTTTAATGTCAAGTTATAAGCTCCAAACCCTCCCTAACTGTAGCTGTGATTTGATTTGGAAAAGTTTAATTTCCATTGCCTGGGCACGGGCTTAGCTACGGCTGATGTTATCCTAAGTAAGTTTGCAATATCTCCCTTTTATATATTGAGATATTAATTCTAATAAAAGTCGTCTTGCTATTCACGAACTGTACGAAGCTCCACTTTCAACAGTCTCCAAAGAGATAAAACGATTCTGATAGTTAGCTTGTTTCCACAGCTCCCTAACATAATCAAATGTTGGATTCACCTGGAGTACACAAATCAAGATGGGTTAAGTAGGAGTATTCATGTAAACCGTGAAACAATTCGAAAAGTAGCCAAAGAAACATTAACAACTATTCGTACAAGCACCAAAAAGACCGCTTTCTTACGGACAAAATGAAGCTCACACGACTTGAAAGATACAAAGTGTTACTGAAGCGGTTCGGGGGCAAAAAAAACAGAAAAATGTTTTTACCGATGAGAAGCTATTCATAACTAAACAATGGTATTTCGTCAAGAACACCTCTCGGAGGATTGTTGCAGAAGCCAGAAACCTAAATCTAAGCGTTATATACAAGTCTATAGAATTTTTAAATAATTTGGATCAAAATCCTTCGGAAATATTTGGAATTTAATCAGTCTTCGTAATTTATTGCCACCCGATAGAATCGTATTATTATAAAGACTACTTTTAGAGAGTGTCTGGATTTATTGAAAAATTCAGGTTTCCGAATTTCTTGAATTTAAAACAAAAATGTTTTGATTTAAACCTTCAGAGTATTTTGCTTTAGCCAATCTGCTTTACACGTATCATAAACGAAGGAGATTTAATATTTTAGTTCAATCAAATAGATATAGGTAATTTTGTTCTCTAAATCCTTCTGATAAATGGCAAACTGATATTTTATGGTGAGATGAAACTTCTTCCTAAAATTGTAGAAACTATGAAGAATGAATCTTTGTTTGTTTACAAAATGCACCCGATTACCCTTGTTTCACATTCAATAGTTCGATCGTAAAATTGTATCCGCAAATTTAAATTTAGCATAACAAAACACTGATTAGTTAGCTTTTGTACCCTCTAGCTAAGCTTAAAGCGCATATTGAACTATAATCATTCCACAACTGTATCTTATCTCCGAGTTAGTGTTAATTAAATATTTCGTCGGATTAACATTCGCTTTATTTATAATCTAATATTTTATTACAGGAAACGGTTTTATTAGGGTTAATAAGAACTGCAACAAAACAACATAAAAATCTAATTAATATTTTATGATCTATGTTTTAGAGTCACCGTTGATGAATAAACAAAAGTAGAATTGATTCTTTCAACGTTCACCGCAATAAATAAAGTTAATTTCTCTTGTAACCTACGCGACGACGCGCAGTTCAGCTTGACTGCCTGAGAATTTGTTTTTTTTTTTTTTTTTTTATAGAAAAATTAAGACAATAATTTTTAATTTGATGAAAATAATTAAATTCTGTATATAATTTAAAACATTTTTTTAACATAGGCTTCAATTGTGGGTAACATAATTTTTTTATCGACCATACTCCTATCAATTTGTTTTTTTGTACTTAATATAATTTGAAATAAATATAATGTTGCTATATCTCAATTAGTGCTAATAATTTTACTAATTAAGGTGAGGTTGGTTTTTAAGGGCGTACCTAAATAAATTTTATAGAATTGTACTTAAGTTGAATAATAATTTCTCTTTATTGCTGAGAGATAATTTCAACATATTAAATGAATTACACAAATCGATCATACACATACCATATGTACATATAAATAAAATATTAAAACATCAAAGAAGACATTACATTTGTTCCTATACGTATACTACCGTAATCTATAATAATGATATAACTCAGTGTAATCGGCGGTATTTCTGTGTTATTTATTGTCGCGATTTCTTCTAATTCCGATTTTAGTTGTATAAGTTGCAATTGTGTGCATATGTTTCCAGACCAGTTTAGTAACCATACCGAGTGATCAATTTCCCGACATATACCAATTTTCTATGTTGGAATTCATAATCATGATCCGCGTATCTTTATGGAAAAACCAATTTTTCTTAAAAAAACACAGAAGACTTGAACATGAAAAATGTATCTTTAATAACAGTGTGAAATAGTTGATTCGGTTCATTAAACAACAAAGTTATTATTTTAATTTTTTTTTTGTGTTGTTTTGTATTTAAGTATTAAACTCCCTTTATGTATCGCAGCTACACGGTACATGGATAACATTTATTATTTATCTTTTTTATGAAATATTCGTTGCAAAATGTGAAACATAAAAATATTAACCCTACTCAAACTGGGTCTAAATGATTTTATAAACGCAAAAATCGGTAGACCCTTATACATATACATATTCAGTTTGTATTGTAAGAAATTTGCGAGTGGTGCATAAATCAAAACCAAACAAATATCACAGCAGGTGAAGATGAAACACTACGAATGTATAAAACCGAAACACAAACACAGACAGAATAATTTTTCACATTCAAGATTGTTATCTAATGATGACAAAACAATCGAAATAAAAAATTTGTACTAAAATGTTGTAAGAAAAACAACAACAAAAATTGTCTCCCATCAAATTAATCATCCCCGGCTCGCAAACATTTTCTGTGTGTTTATATGTGCGCGATAACCATAAATGGTTATTAAGATAGCAGCGCAGAAGAAATACGCTACTACAAAAGCAAAAATAAAACGTTGTATTAAGATATATAAATAAATAAACGATAAATTTATTATTTATTTATTTTTATTTAACAAAATAATATTTAATTTTGTTTGTTACTTAATACGAATATTTTTCTTGTTCGCAAAATATGTTTCTTCGAACCGCTGTTCACAATTTTGTGATAGGGTGCAGCTGGGCTTTTTAGATGGTTTGGGCCAATTTGATCAAATCTTTTATTATAGAACTTATAAACGCGGAACCAATTCAAGGTTCCTAATGAAATTCCATCAAATTTTATTATACTAATAAAATATTTAAATTAAACACTTGGCCATTGATTGAAAAATTAGATTTTATGGTTTTTGTTTTTAAATTTTTTTTTTAGATCTACGTTAAGATTTTTATGTGATCATTCGGTCATTTAACTTTGGCAAATGATGTTCGCGGTATGCCGGTATCTATACAGAATTATATAGAGACATCAACCAGCTTACATAAAAATAATCAATCTCACAAATCAATTTAATATTACCGATGAAATAAATAAGTTAATTAAATTTATTGATATTTATGAATGTACGTAAACCTGTTTAAGTACACCAATTTGATTGTACATGCACAACAATATCCTTCCCACATATAAGTAAATGCAATAAAATCCCATTTAATAAGAAACCACAAAACACGCAAAAAAAACTGTCATGAATTTATATACATAAGTCTTATGCTGCTTATACACAAATACTTACACTGTACAGTTTGCATATATTATACGAAAGGTTCAAATCATGCAGTGCAACAAGTTGAACGAGAGAAGAATTTATGTATTTGCATATATTCCACAAACAAAAATGAATCAAATAAACGAAATATTGAAATCAAAAGTTAATTTCGAAACACTAAATCAATTTGTTAGGTTAGTTCATGTAGGAAATTTCATAATTCTAAAATTCATATACACGTCTCTAAATAGATATGTACCTTTATTCAAATTGTGTTGTACGTAATGTATATACTCAACAAGCCTTTAGTTTTGATTTGAAATGAAATATTAGATTAGAGAACATGAAAGCTTAATTGTGTTGCTAAAGGTCAATATGATTGGCATTTTATTTTATAGTGGCGTTTGGAATTTTTTTTTTTTTTTTATACTGTGGCGTGTGCGCGGATGATCGGATAATTGATTTAGTTTGTGTTTTAGTGAAAGTTTTAATGAACTGTATGCTAAAAGGTTAAAATCTTAATTAAATCGAACAAGAAGTGGTTATACACTTCATAGTTACATTTGTGGTCGATGGTAGCACCTAAATTTAATTTATCTGTCTGTATATAGCTGAGCTTAAAATGAAATTAGAAACAAAGAAAAAAATCAAACTTTTCATATTTTTCAACCTACTGATGGTGCAGTACTGAGTGATATTTCGTTATTTTACCAATATCTAAAAATTTAAAAATCAAATTTAATCGTTTCTGGCAGAATAATGTAGTAACATCATTTTTTGAAATTGTTTTCATTATTTCGATTTTGACTTTAATAATTTTAGTTAAGTAAATACCTAAGGCTTTTATTTATTTTTCATATATTTAAAAAAAAATGAAATGGGCTTTTGCCTCTTTAATGAGTTTATACAGCGTAACGACTTTACTGTCTGTCATTTTAAAAAGAGACAAATAATTTGACATATTATTATATTTCTTCATTGAACACCCCGTTAGACCCATGAGATTTTCTTGAACAAATTTATAAATAATTTGTTGATCCTATTTTTTCAAGTAACACCAGCCCCAACCGTTGATAAACACTTAGAATGTACCAACCAAATCATTTTAAATGATATAAGCCCCGCCTGCTTATTTCTTATTTTAGTTGAAAAAATTCTAATTTTAAGCAAAAAGTATCGATCTATCGCACTACTACGTCGTTAATACGGCATGAAGGATGGTGGTTTTTGTTTGATTTTAACCCCATCGGTATGGTTAGTGATTAAAGAGAAACAGAATCACAATTCAAGAGTTTCATGATTCACGAGGTCGGATTTTTACCCTACTAAAGGGCATTTCTTTCTGCGCTCCGTTTTTTTTCCTTTTACTTTCTTTTACTCTAGTAAAATAAAGTATAGTGTATTCATGAAAATATTGGACCTTGAGATTTTTAGAGATTTATTTGTTTTGAGGTCCCCTGAGTCCGAAAAAGTGGGTTTCGAAATGGTGTCTGTCTGTCTGTCTGTCAGTCTATCAGTCTGTCAGTCTGTCAGTCTGTCAGTCTGTCAGTCTGTCAGTCTGTCAGTCTGTCTGTGTCCTCTCTACAGCCCATACGGTTTAATCAATCGAACAACTGAAACTTCAGATTTAAGCTTTTTTGATAAATTGGGAGGTCCCAGTGAATTTTACTCCAAATCGACTAACCGGAAGTTGCCACATCCTTGGTCCAGAAAATTTGTTTTGCAAATATCTTAAAAAGTATAAGATTTACAAAAAACAACTGAATACAAAATGTTTCCAAAAATTAAAAACAAATAAAAATAAATAATAAAAAATTAAAAAATAAAATTTAAAAATTTAAAAATTAAAAAAAAAATTAAGAAAAAAATAAAATTTCTCAAAATTCTCTGTTCGCAAAAGAAAGTCGTGTGTTGGCCACACCTCAATTTTAACTAGGTAATTAAGGGACCTATTCCATGTGCTAGCGATAACTTTATCATCATTGTTGAGTGCGATTTCCAAAAAATAACTTCGTAGAACTTTTATTAAACGAACGATCCGTATGGATTAGGGTTTTCTAACTAGGTAATTGAGCTAACTATTCTATGTGCTAGCCAAATCTTTGTCATCATTGTTGGCAATGGCCGATATTGGCCCTTGGGGGTTGAGTGCGATTTCCAAAAAATAACTTCGTAGAACTTTTATTTAACGAACGATTCGTATGGATTAGGGGTTTCTAACTAGGTATTTGAGGGACCTAGTCTGTGTATTAGCGAAACCTTTGTCATCATTTGTAGCAATGGCCGATACTTTCCATTGGGAGTTGAGTGCGATTTCCAAAAAATAATTATGCAGAACTTTTACTAAACGAACGATTCGTATGGATTAGGGTTTTATAACTAGGTAATTAAGGAACCTATTCCATGTGCTAGCGAAACCTTTGTCATCATTGTTGGCAATGGCCGATATTGGCCCTTGGGTGTTGCGTGTGATTTCCAAAAAATAATTTCGTAGAACTTTTACTAAACGAAGGATCCGTATGGATTAGGGTTTTTTAACTAGGTAATTAAGGGACCTATTCCATGTGCTAGCGAAGCCTTTGTCATCATTATATTGACCCTTGGGAGTTGAGTGCGATTTCCAAAAAATAATTTTGCAGAACTTTTACTAAACGAACGATCCGTATGGATTAGGGTTTTCTAACTAGGTAATTAAGGAACCTATTCCATGTGCTAGCGAAACCTTTCTCATCATTGTTGGCAATTTCCGATATTGGCCCTTGGGATTTGTGTGCGATTTCCAAAAAATAATTTTGCAGAACTTTTACTAAACGACGATTCGTATGGATTAGGGTTTTTTATTTTCTTTTACTCTCGTAAAATAAAGTATAGTAATCCTGAAAATTTTGGACCTTGAGATTTCTAGAGATTTATTTGTTTTGAGGTCCCCTGAGTCCGAAAAAGTGGGTTTCGGAATGGTGTCTGTCTGTCTGTCTGTCAGTCTGTCAGTCTGTCAGTCTGTCAGTCTGTCAGTCTGTCAGTCTGTCAGTCTGTCAGTCTGTCAGTCTGTCAGTCTGTCAGTCTGTCAGTCTGTCAGTCTGTCAGTCTGTCAGTCTGTCAGTCTGTCAGTCTGTCAGTCTGTCAGTCTGTCAGTCTGTCAGTCTGTCAGTCTGTCAGTCTGTCAGTCTGTCAGTCTGTCAGTCTGTCAGTCTGTCAGTCTGTCAGTCTGTCAGTCTGTCAGTCTGTCAGTTTGTCAGTCTGTCAGTCTGTCAGTCTGTCAGTCTGTCAGTCTGTCAGTCTGTCAGTCTGTCAGTCTGTCAGTCTGTCAGTCTGTCAGTCTGTCAGTCTGTCAGTCTGTCAGTCTGTCAGTCTGTCAGTCTGTCAGTCTGTCAGTCTGTCAGTCTGTCAGTCTGTCAGTCTGTCAGTCTGTCAGTCTGTCTGTGTCCTCTCTACAGCCCAATTGGTTTAATTAATCGAACTGAAACTTCCAATTTAAGCTTTTTTGATAAATTGGGAGGTCCCAGTGAATTTTACTCCAAATCGGCTAACCGAAAGTGACCACTCCCTTGGTCCAGAAAATTTGTTTTGCAAATATCTTAAAAAGTATAAGGTTTACAAAATACTAATTAATACAAAATGTTTCCAAAAATTAAAAACAAATAAATAATAAAAAATAAAAAATTAAAAAAAAAAATTTCAAAATTCTCTATTCGTAAAAGAAAGTCGTGTGTTGGCCACACCTCCATTTTTTTTTTTTACTTTAATATTATTATTTAGTTTAGTTGGTTACAAAATATTTTGTTACATAACACATAGTGTTGTAAGTAACTATCGGTTTATTTACAATAAGCGCACTGAACAATGAAAAACGAATAAAATAAAATCTTGCTTTAAGTTGAAATTTATGTGACAATAGTAAAATAGTGCATTAAAAAAGAAGATAAAATTTGGAATACCATCAGCAAATCATTACATTATTCTTATTAACCTTTAAGGTAGTTTCTAAGACATTTCTTAAATAAGTTAATGTTCTCAATTCCTTTTATTTCTCTAGGCAATGCGTTATACGCCTAAAGTCCTTTATATAGAATATTATTCTCTCTTGAATTCGTATTGAAGAAGTCGAGATGGAAATGCGATCGCCGTCTTGTCCCATATGAATGCATATCAGAGGTGTGAAAAAGAGGTCGATTAAACTTAATTAACCCTTTAAGAATTTTATATATTATTATTATGAGTTCGTATTCTACTATCTTCGTGAATCTTAGTTGTGGTATTTTTTGGAAAAGTTCGTTTGTTGGTTGCCTTAGTGGCAGGTGGTATATGTGTTTTAGTGATTTTTTTTGCAGTACCTCTAGTTCTTCTCGCCGGAATCCAGCGCAACTACCCCATACGGGGTTTAGGTATGTTAATTGAGTTAAGATGAATGAATTATAGATAAGTAACAGAGAAACTCTGGGCAAAATTTGCTTAAGTTTTTTGATCGAAAATATATACGGCCGAATCTTGGATTTGATCATCTCAATATGGTGATTCCAATTTAGTTTGGTATTCAAAATTAAACCCAAATATTTGAACACCTCAACACGTTGTATTACAACACCATCATAAAAGATATTGTATTCATTAGCAGATTCTGAGATTTTTTTATTTGTGAAAATCATACATGTAGTATTTTTAGCGTTTAGTTGAAGTCTGTTTTCATTGAGCCACAGGTTTAGCAAGTTCAGATCCGTTTGCAATTCATGAAAAAGATTTCCTAGATTTGTGTTACTATACTTGAGAACCGCATCGTCAGCATATAATTGAATTGTTCCCTTGAAATTTAGTTTACAGATATCATTAATGTAGATGTTAAAAAGAACCGGACCAAGTATGGAGCCTTGTGGTACATCTTTTATGATATGCAACGAATCACTTAAAAAGTTAAAATTCTGACGTTTAGTTTTATTTATTTTTGTGAGTTTTGTGAAGTAAAAATAATTTTATTATTTTAAAATGAATACCGATAATAATTCAGTTGTAATACAAGCAATTATTGAATTTAATTCCAAAATATTACAGTACAGTAAAATTTGTAAAGGTAATCTAAAGCAGATTTCACTTAAAATAGGCTACGAGCCTGCTGAAAATTTTTCAGAAGAAATTTTACATGAACTCGCAGTATACATAAATAAACAAAAGATAACAAATTTTAACTGGTCGCCGACCAAATAAAATATTTGTGGTGAATAAAATGTCAAAAATTTAACTTTTTAACTTTTTATGCGATATTTTTTTCGTTTGGAACACAGACTTTCTATCTGGTTTACTAAGCTACAACTTGAGGACGGGAAGTAAGGTAAGACCGGAACCAAGACAACTGCATCGGCTCAAGCTTTAAAGCCTGAAGCTTGAGGAGCAATATCTCGTGATCTACCGAGTCAAACGCCTTTCTTAGGTCTAGAAAAAGACAAGCTACAATCTGTTTTTTATCAATACTCTTCGAAATAAAATGTGTTAGTTCGAGACATGCCGCTTGAGTACTATAGATGCTATAGTAAAACCATACTGTTCTTTAGCAATAATGTTATTATTATTTAGAAAATGTGTAAGGCGAACTTTCACTTTTTTATCGTATACTTTGGAAATGGAATTTAAAATAGCAATAGGTCTATAATTAGTCGGCAACAATACATCCCCATCTTTGTACACTTTATCTGGAAAATATCCTTGTGCGATTGAATTATTGATCAAGTGGGTTAATGCTCTCTTCAACTTTTCTTGGAAAAATTGAAGGAACTTACTTGATATCCCATCCCGTCCAGAAGCTGCTGCCGTCTTCAGATGTTTCATGATATGAGTTACCTCTTCTTCGCTCACATTACCCAGATTCAATTCAACATCCACATTTTGTTCTTTAATAACTAAATTAACAGGTGGCCAGGGAAAATCACACGCATGTATGAAACACGAATTCATCTCATTTGCCACTGCCACAGGTTCATCAACTATCAAACCATCTATATTAAGAGAGATCTTTTTGGTTACCAGTTCACGTTTCTTATTACATATCGCTAGCTTTACCAGGCTCCAAAATTCTTTAGCGTTTCCATTACAACCACTTAATTTAGATGAAAAATACTCTAGTTTTGCAGCACCGATTCTTACATTTTTTGATGGTAACCGACTTCCACAAAAAATTTGATAATTACACAAATTTTTAGGCTCCCTCCTATGTTATTTCGTAATTTTTCGTAATTTTCATAGGTTTAACAGGTTTATCGAAATTATTTTCAAGATCATTCGAAATTTTTTGGGATTATCGATATATAATTAAAGGTAAATCAAATTATCAAAATTTTTAGTGAATTTTATAGATTTTGAAGATTTTTCGAGATTGTTAGAAAATTACGATATTTCGAGTTTACACCGTATTTCCATGTTTATTCAAAATTTTCGAAAATACTGTGGTTTAGATTATTCGAATTTTTCGAAATTATTGCTTGAGATTGTTCGATATTTTCGGAATTATCCGAGGCTATTTTCGATTTCTAATATTATTCGAGTTTTGCATATTTTTTTGAACCATTCAGCGCTTTTTGATGGTAACTGGCTTATTTCGTAATTTTTCGAAATTTTCATGCGATTTCAAAATTTTTCTTACAGACCTACAGATTATTCGATATTGTCGAGGTTGATCGAAATTGTTTTAGTTTAATATGAAATTTCTTATAATTTCGACATTTGCGAAATCATCGAAATTTTGTTTGGTAATTTTGAAATGCCTGATTTTACGAGGATTTAATTAATTCAAATTTTCAAGGTTTATTGTTATTTTCGTGAATTTTGTAAATTTTCTCGAGATTATTGGGAAATATTTCGAGTTTATATAAACATATGTGTTTGATTCAACGTTATTTTCCGCTTACCGTTGGTCAGTGCTGGACAAAAATAACGTCTTGTTGAGTATACTTATAAACACTAAATTTTATTTGTTTGCGTTGTTTCTTATATACAAAAAATATTATACCTTTTACAACAACAGTATAAAAATATGCTAATTGTACATTAATTATATAATTAATGTAATTTGTACAAATTTATAGGTAGAAACTGCTGACAATGAAATATATTGATATTATATTTGGTAAACTGCTAATAATTAAAAATATATAAAAAAAGATGCAATATAGTGCATAGTGCATATACATTATCTAATTTCTACAAATGTATAAAAAACTGTTCACAAAGTTGAACATACTCCGCGGATGTATTGATTTGTGTGGCATAGATGACTCGCTGAGTTAACATCTCTATCCGGTAGCTGCTGCAGCCTCTAGCCTGTAGTCATCTTCCCTTGGCGCTCTTCTTCTGACCTTACATAGGTATGCTATCACGCCTATTAGGTTAAAGTCAACTATGATATATGCCACTAGCATCTTGTAATTCAGCTATTTTCTTGTGGAGAACAGTAAATTCTCCTTCATTTGGAACTTCCTGAAGAATAGTTGTATTGCAGAGGGTCGTCCAATTGGTCGATAGATTGACTGCTCGTAGGAATGATAAATCTACTCTGCTTTTGATGGTTTTGTGACTTTTTAGTATAATTAATCCAACTTTCAATGTGCACCCTTCATTGAGTGAAATCTTTCCGTTTATTGGAATAGCTAACGTAGTCACGTCTTCCCCGCAAACTATAATGGCTGGTTGTGGATGTTGCGATGAAAACAACCAATTATTGTTCCGAAGTTTGACCCAGTTGGTTTGTGACTTATCTGCCTTTTGTTTCGCTGTCGCGCAATTATTTGTTTTCGTTGAGATTAACAACTGAAACTTACAAATAGTGTTGTTGAAATAAGCAGTATGCATTGGATGCTGAAGTATGCAGATATCAATGAGCTTGCAATGATGGAACTCATAGCTGGATAGCATGTAGTACTGATCACGATGCATTGATGTTGCCAAGTAATCCATTGATGGTTGTATGAAGGTAGCACTTGATGTTGGGAATGATAAGGGCTTAAACAATTGATATTTTTCCTTGGTTAATTAGGGGTAGGTTTAGCTCCAAAATAACGTATTGTCCATTCAGACGTCCCTTGCAAGATATCAGTTGATATAAGGATCAGGGTCCTAATGTCCTGGCAGAACTACATCTGGTGGCAAGTGTTGTGTTATTTTGTTAATTTCCTCTGCTAACTGTGGTGGTGTTAAAATGGCAGTACTAACTACCTTATTGTGGGTATCTAGAACTGCTTCAATTAAATTCTGTTGAATCTCTTTAAATTTCAACATTGACATCAAGGCCTGAATTGCCATAGTTGTGAATCCGTTAAAGTTGTTCAGATCTTTCAAATGCTCTTTTACTTGCTGATTAAATATCTTCCAATGCTGAATCATTTCTGCCTCGTTTTTCTTAAGCAGACTGAGGGTGGCATCGGCAATAGATGTCTGATTTTTTATGAGCTTTAGTAAATACTCCTGATTCTCCTTGCTTTTTTCTATTTCCTGCTCATAATGTTCTGCATCACGATTGTCTAGTATCCCGAATAGCTCGCTAGCTATATTTCCTACTATATTGATAGCACCTCTTTTTCGTCTGTAATTTTTGCCGTGGTGGACTAGCTCGTTGTGATAAGTTGTCACGTTAAAATATACAATGATCTTCCATTGGTTATTTGTAAATTGCACGTTTCCAGTGTATTCAAAATAGAGTCCGGGCTGATATGAAAAACTAGTCAGGTTATACGAAAGATTAGCTGCTGACGTTCCTGAACAAACGTTACACATTGCTAGTAAACTCAATATGAACAAGCGCATTATTTTGATTCTGGTGCTTGCGCTTATGTATCTACTGCGAGTTTCTCTGCTTGGTTTTTTCTCCGGAGCTTCTGCGTCTTTGATAGGGAGAATGCTTATCTTCGAGATTGGTCGTTTAAATTTGATGCCGTGACTATCCTTTACTGTCACGACTCTAGTCAGCTTATCTAATCCCGGATGCAATTCGACAATTCGCCCAATGGGCCACTTAGTCGGTGGCAGGTTGTTGTCTTTAATCCAAACAATGTCATCTAGTTTGACTTCTGGCTGTTGGCAATTCCATTTTGCCCGCTGTTAAAGGCTTGATAGGTAGTCGGTCGACCATCGCTTCCATAATTATTGAACCATCTTTTGCAATAGTCTCCAACGCTGTCCTAAAGTTACATTTTCATGCAACAAATCTGGTTCTGGAACGGCGAGTAGTGAATCGCGGATCTGCCGATATAGTTACCAGTGGCCTAGAAATGAGACATGCTTCGATTTGGGAAATTACTGTTGAAAGTTCTTCGTATGTTAGTGTGCTTTCCCCGATTATTCGTTTTAGGTGCTACTTCATTGTCTTGACTGCTGCTTCCCATAGCCCTCCAAAATGTGGTGCTGATGGTGGAATAAAATGCCATTATGTGCCATTATTAGCCAACATTTTTTGAAGTTCTGGGGTGGCTTGTTTTATACACTCACGGTTTTCCTTGTCGAGTATTGATCGAGCTCCGACAAAATTCGTACCATTATCAGAATTAATATGTTGGCATATACCTCTGCGCGCAATGAATCTTCTGAATGCTGCTGCACACTGTGTGTGATGTATGTTGTTTTCTAAGTTATTCGAAATTATTCGAGAATTTCCCAGGTAAGAGCAAACATAGCGACATTTTCCATACATTGCTTTTTTGCTTAAGATTATACATATGATGTTACAGATTGAAAGGTCTATTCAATATTTAAAATTTTTTTGTAAAATTATTCGAATTTTGTGATATTTTGCGCGAGTTTTAGAATGTTTCGTAGCGTTGAGTTATTTGCTTGATGTTATTCTGTTTACTGGGATTTTGAGGATTATACTTTTGATTTGCAAAATATTTTAGATGATTTACAATTTTCATAATTAATCAAATTTTACTTGGTGTTCAATTACATCATCAACAGACCATTTTCTTAGTGCGTTTTTATGCACAAATTTAATTTTTTGAAGTAAGGTTAAATATTCGAAAATTGGTCTTTTAAAAACTGGAACTGTCATAACTGTATTTCAAAAGACTTAAAGTTTAATAGATGAATGTATTCATGAAATTCAGATTTTGTCTTACGATCTAGAATTTTTTTTTAAGATTTAGATTGATATATCCGCTCTATTTTACAGAACAAAACAATATTTCGAGCATTCCTCTTGTTTATATTCCATGCCAAACAAACCCATTTTTTCGTATAAAGTCGTCTCTATAAAATTAGTTTTGATATGTAATGATACTATAACCAAAGGGTATATGTATCTATACCCTTAACCAAAGGGTATATGTTCGTTTAATTAATTTCACTTGGATGTGTGCTACCAAGCCAAGATGTACACTGATTGGTTATTATTATTGTTAATGCGTGAAAGGAAGGCCGGATTTTAAATAACAAAGCCAACAATGTATAGGAACAACGTCTTTACATACATATTTGTTTCAGTTCAACAAATTAAAATCGATTAAGAAACACCCTAATCCACATACAGTTGGCCATATTCCAAAACTCTATCAAAACATCTTTGGCTCGCGCTACCAAAATGGAATCGGCAAAAATTTGAAAAGTTTCATTATTCCAATACTTTATTTTATTACCCAGATAATCGCTCTGATTTCATTTCCCGACCGCATGGAGTTCAGAAGTGGAAAATTTAGAAACTTATCCAGATGATTTGGATTGCTTTGAAATGGCTAGTTTTCGAAATTATTAAAATTGTCTGACCATTATACGTTTATCTTTGAGATTGCTGAAGTTATTCGAGTGTCCGATATTAGTCGAGAATCGTACGAATATATCCCATTCAAAGTACATGGGATTGTTGGACCGCCACACCTGCTCCATTAAAAAAGAGACTCTCAGAATTCTGGCTTCGGCAGACTGATCTATACAATTTACAGGGAGCAAAATATTTTAATAAGTTCAGCAGCATATTTTGCCAAAAGTGTTGCTTGCATCAAAAACAGAGTTGATGAATTTTTTACTTCAATATTTTTAGCACGTGATTATTATAAAAATTTTTAGTTGTTACAGGTTTCGGCCATTGGGGGCCACGATCCATAGGCCACTAGTAGGTAATATAATTAAATCACTAAATAACCTTGAAATTTGTAAAATTTTGATCTGTAGAAATATTTTTTTTTTAATTGTCTGATTAATAATTGTATCCAATATTTCTGTAAAACAACTTAACTTTTGAAATTCTACCTTAAAATATTGACATTTTAAAAATTTGTAGACCTTACGATTTACGCAGATTTTAGGTTTTGAAACTCATTTTTAAATCAGAGAGAATTTTAATTAGAATTTAAAATTTTGAATTTGAAAAGTTTCTTTCTTTATTGATGCATTTTATAAGGCTACAGAGATATATAAAGAATCCGAGAGCATTTTAAAAGCTAGTGAAGAGTGATGTTCTCTCAATCTCTAACTGTCGAGATATATAACGGTACCAATTTTAAATTCGACATAACTACATGTAACCATGAAACGGACGGATGTATAAGTTGTAGAGACATGCTATTTGTTATTCAGTTTAACGCATTTACTGCTAATATAAAAATGCATGTGTTAACAATTATTTTGTAGATTCTAAAATTTAAATTAAAATAAATTTTGATTTATGAACACAGTTATATATATATATATATATATATATATATATATATATATATATATATATATATATATATACATATATATATCGCGGGTAAAATATAATTGCTTTTAAAATAAATAATTCTTTAATGGATTTCAAAGGCGTACCCTAAAAATTAAAACAATATAATTTACTACCGCAAATATTTATCTTACAGCCGTTATGTAATTCCAATAAAATTATCTAACATTAAACAAGTCAAAGGGTTTACCCATTTCCATAATAAATCTTCTATTTATAAATCCATTAGCACATCGGATAAAACTATTAAATTACAATATCAGAACTAAATTTAAATCAAATATTATGACACCCAATGGAATATACGTACATGTAGTCGTATTACCCATCATAAATTGAAAAAAAAAAAAAAATCCGAGATTTGATTAATGTGTTGTATACTAAAACATTAAAAAGAACAATTAATTTATGTACTGTGGTTGGAACATGAAATTAGCCTGAAATTTAAACTTTCCTCTACATCCACATAATGTCTACACAGGAAAAGCAGATTTTTCAATATTGTTTTGTTTATATAATTTGCCTGGTAATTATATCTCATACACACACATACACGATTCAATCCATTAAAATGTCATTATAGACTCTGCATTATGTGATCACACAAATATTTCTGTGAAACTCTGTTTAAACCAAGCCATATTGTTCTTCAGTCTCGAAATGATTAATTTTAATTTAATTAAAGTGTGCAAATAATAAATAAATAATTGCATCGGACATTAACCAAAAATATATTAAAAATGTATCTAAAATTTTAAGGTTATTTTAAATGCATGTACATACATACAATATTGCAAAATTTTATAATTTATTTAACCTTTTTGGCCCGCACTGTACACTATGTATTATGCAAGTTGTGTAATAAGGAGAATTTATTTAAGATTTAAGACAAAATCATAATAAAGGAACAATATAAATTTCATGGTTATTGGATACACTTGATTGGAAAATATAAATATGTACACGATATAATTGCTAAATTGATTGAAAGGTTAGCTCGCGCAATTTAAATTTTTTTTTAGAAAGCTATTTGGTTGGTGTAGATTTGTTTAATTTTTTCAATTAGCATTTTATGTATACTGTTACTGTATGATTGGCATTTGGTTTTGCCTCAGAAAATATACATTTATTTATTCCTAAACCATGGTCTGATCTCTGATCCTTCATTATTAAAGCAAACCTAAAGCTGACTCGCTTAAAGGCCTACATATCTTTACTGTGAGCAATATGATTCTTGTTTTGACCTTATGTGTATTAACAAATTTTCAGAGTTTTTTTTACTAAATACCATCAAATCGTAACCTAAGCCATGTTTAATTGAGTAAATAAGTTATTTGCTAACATTACATTAATGTGATAAATTTAGCATTCTTTTCCGGGTATACATGTAATAAATGTACCAGGATTGCTAATGGACATTCTCCACTCTCTTGCATGCCGGTTTGCGATCCAATTTTTTTCGCTTCTTACATATTTTCCATTTTGAAATATGAACTGAATATTAATAATTACTTTCATGATCTTTATCAAGTAATAAATTTTTATTGTACATTTGCTTGTAAATCCAAAAATACATTGCGTATTTCCTTTTCTTAACTACACTCCAACCATTATGTTTATTATCACAAATAACTAAAATAGGTTTTTCTTCATTGTGGAGTTGTATTCTTGTTATTCGTGTAATGGCTAACATTTTATTCGCATATATATAAATTCATATTTCGTGATGATGATATTTTCTTCTTCCTTGGATATGTTTTGTAGCAGCTTTCCACATTTAAAATTTTTAAGACAAAGATCGTTAAGAACGTAATCCATTTCACATTTTTTATATACTCTCCTTCCATGTACGTAAATACATATTATATTATGTATGTTCATATAAACTTATATATAGTAATATAAATTTATTGTATTACTATGTTTATGGTTTAAATTCACTCGATCTAAGATATTTTGCGGTTTTACTTGGTTTTACGTAGAAAAAAATATCCGCCCGTAAATATTCAACCTGTTGATTCTTGGCTTTTTTTATACCATACGTACGATTGCGATTATCCTCAACAAAACATAAAAAAATAAATTAAATTATGAACATTTATAAATTCGTACGATATGATAAATTTAATTTAGCCTGCCTGGGTACTGCTATTAAAGTTGGAATTACAAAAAAAATAATAATAATTCTGCGTATTACAATAATCGTAAATCGGTTGGATTTAAAAAAAAAAAAAAAAAAAAAAATCAATTAAAAAATTAAGATTAGTTTATAGATCACTAAACCGATCAAGATCATAAATTATACATTTAATTGCAACCACTTTTAAGAAAATTAATAAAACGTCGTCGACAGAAGATTAAAAATTTAAATTTATAATTTTATACAAACTATTGATAACTTTACATTAAATTTTCAATTAAATTCACTATAATTAAATAATAATTATATAAATAACTGCATATTATGGTAATTGATCACAATATGTAACCGCGTGCCAATAATTTCTACAATTGCTTTATTAATACGAAGTGTACGGTTTATTTTTAATTTTAATTAATTTATTATTATTAATTAAAGTTCTTAATTTCAGTTAAAATTTAATTCATGGAGAATAATTAAACGGATGACGATTAGGGACATTTGGTTTATGTAATTAAAAATGTAATGTAGAAACAGACATTTTACCGGTTTTTGGTTCAAATATTAATCCAAACATTAAAAATTGTTGATGCCATTAAAATGTAGATAACATTTTTACGATCGGAACATCACATTTCCTGCGTGTGAGTTCACCGAATGTAATATTCCCAAAAGTCTACTTTACAAACGTTCAAATTACAATTCTGCCGCTTCAGATCGCTAGTGAAAGGTTTAATTCCTATATACAAATATTAAAGTTTATTTGCGATTTTTTTTCAATTCTTTTACTATATACTACTGTGTTCTTTTACTGCCTCAGGTCGAATTTTTTTTAGCTAAATTTTCAAATTTCATTTCAAGACTACAACACGCTAGTTCCCACCAGGCTGGAAACAAAAAGTCTCCCTGTGAGATTACTTTTCAAATACCGACCAACGTGTTTAGAGCCAAGTACCACATGTACGACTGGTCATTCGAATGTATGTCATAATGGCCCAGCAGCGGCCATCTGTCACACCCTAACACGACAATGCACCTGCGATCAACACTTCGTACAATTTTAGAATGATGGCGTTTGCAAGCAACGGAGATCAGATATTTTCCATCCCGGTCGCCAATAGTAGTTGAGTTTATGTAATTAGTTTATATTTGCATTTTATAGACAAGGAATACCGAAAAATTCCAAAATTTAGAATCAGAAGATCAGAACACTTCTTTGGCATCCCACTCCTATCGATATTTCAACCCGGAACATTCAAATAGACCCAAACGCCACTTACCATAATTCCTTGATAGAGAAAGTCATTAACCTTGAAATTGAAGAGCTGAAATTTGAACGCCACTTAGTTGAAATAAGTTTTTAAAATTCTATACTAGTTTCGACGAGTTCAAATTAATGTAAAGAAACCTACTCGTAGCTCCAATCTATGAACACTAACTCCAACTGAAACCGGTTTGAACTTTACAAGGGAACAAGATAAATATCCGTCAATTTTTTTTTTGTTTATTCAAATTCGCAAATAAGTTAAAACATGGCCCGTTTAACCCTGTTCATGGAAATGATTAGATTCTGCCAACAATGTTTTGGAAGCTGGTAACATCGCTCTAAGAATAAAATCTGATGTACCTGCAAATTATTTGTCGAAAATACAGTTTTAATTACTAATTTTAAAAACTAAAACAATTGTTTAAGGAACAAATCCAATTCTTTGAAATATATGGTATGTAAGCGATCAGAGTTTGATGGTTCGAATTATGTTATCGAAAAATCCCATTGAAAACCTTTCAGGAAACCGTTGTATCTCGGATTTAATTTATTGTTTTATAAATTTATTCATTCACAAAATTTTAATAATTTGATAAGCAGAATTTTTAAATTTTAAGAAATCGGAACAACGATAGTACATTTCGAACCGCGGATTTAGAAATTTTCAATTCGATAAACACGGTTTCTCAAAGCTCTCTAATACCATTAAGGGTATATTTTTGGCATTTTCTATGAAGTCGACTTCCTGATTAAAATTTTTTAATATTTGGAAACTCTAGAAACGAAATGGATTAGCGCCGTAATTAATACAGTATGCTTTGTTATTTTATTCAAATAGCAATAACATTCGGTGACATTCGTTTGACGTTCGAAAAGTCGCAATTTAGAAAAATGAAAAATCAGGCACCTCTTTACTTATTGAACCTATTGCCATCTACGAATGTCTGATATAAACCAACCAATCATTTAGAAAAGTCAAAAATTTAGCTAAAAATATCGACCTGAGGCAAACTAGGGGGCTATTCGTGAATTCGATTCGAACGTTAAGATTCGTATTTGATCTAAATAAGAAACGAACGAATCTGATTCAATTCAAATAAGAATCCAATACTTCGAAGATTCTAATACGTTCGATTCGAAATTACAAATAGCCATCCAGCGTCAGCCAAATTTATAGGAACGTTACTTTAAAACAAAATAGGGAATTTTGAACCGAGGAACAAAAGGGAACATTTGCCGTGGTTATAATTAGGTAAAATATAATAAAAGTAAACTAGAAGAGAGTTTTATGAAATTTCGGAACGCCAGGCTAATCATACAGCCTCACACATTAACTAATACGAAATTTTAATTGAATTTTCGATTTTCTAAATAAAATTTCCAGCAGTTTTTTTTAACATAGTCTTGCATTAAATTAGGGTCTTAGAGTTTGACCTTCCATTGAACTTACAAAATGACTTCGCCCGTTCCATTAACATAGCTTGATTTTGTCTTCGGTTTTGCAGTTAAATATTTTCATTTTGTTGTTTTCATTTTTTGTCATACCACCAAAATCCTCTTTAATAACATTAAATCTTCACATCAAGCGATCACATATCTTCCTTTAAGGCGTTGCCGCTATTTAAATGACCTTGCTTTCCAATTTTCAAAATCATTCAGCTTTTTGAGCAATTTGCTATTTAGAGAAGTTTAGCTTTGAATTTGGATGTAATTCGTTCAATGTTTTTGGAAATCAGAATATCCGGGAGCTATAAAAAACATGCATGACCGAAAACTCGCCATATTGCACTGTAAAACTTGATATTTCCGTACTTTCTCTTGTAGCATACGTTAAATTACCGCAGATTTTGTAACAGTCATTCACGAGGTAAGAGTCTAAAACCTTAAAGTGAAAGTGTCTTGCGTTATTTTGTTCAACATTTCTGCACATATTAAGTTTTTCTCGCGCCCACCCGCTCCCTCGAGCTTTGTGAAAATATATTAAAATGTTATTCACCGGAAATTAAACTGAAATTATTGTAACTCTAACCCTTGTGAAAATTCTTCCCTAGACCATCTATACACGGCCTAACAAATGATACAACCTCATTTAAATTGATTTACACATTCGATAAAACACATTTATTTAAACCAAAAGCACACAATTATAATCTCCTAAGACAAACGAGTTATAAACCGGAAACTACAGATTTCAAAAACCACTCCCGGAAAAACAGTTTATATAAGAGTAATCTAAAACGAACAGAAAACTTCTTTCCCCGATTTCATATACATATGTACATATACAAGCAAACAAATGAATTTTAATATTTTTATCTCATGCTGATTGTAGTAAAGTGCTTCTTGTCTGAAATTAAACGAACGCTTTTTTAATTGCTTGTAAAGTAGTAAATACGATGTAATAACCAGAAACACAAAGTGTTAACTTCAAAACAAGATAAATATTCGAATTTATGTCCTACGGTCATAAAATCAACATTTAATTTATTAAAATAAAAAATTGGATACGTACAAGAGGAATAAAGGATATCAATTTTAAATATATATTTTATGTAAAACTCCTTAAGGTGCTTATGTACTTGGCGAATAATTTAACATATCGTTGTACGCAATGCAGTAAGACTGACTCATCAAAACAATCAAAATAATTTTTGTTTTTAAGAAGAACCAAACATCGAAAAATCTTAATTATTTCCTTTTGCAGAGCTAAATTAATTAAAACCAAAACATTGTTTCTACTTTTGTTGATGATATGTGCGGTCGCACGCTAATGTCAACAATATCAAGTTATGATCGTGAGCTGTATATAATCTTGGTGATTTAGAATATAAATGGATTATACGTTTTTATGATTACGATAACAGCAATTTATCATCGAGATACGCGAGTATAATTGCAGACTTGTTATTTTTAAGTAATTTAGTACAGTAATGTGATAATAGATGATTACCTGTGCACATAAAAGGTGAAAAATCTTTTCTGGAATTATAGAATTATCCAATGGTACAATAGAAATGAAACAATAAAACCTGTAATCGTCTATAAAATAAATTACAAATTTCTCATATATATGTATGTACATAATAACATAACGATTTAAAAAAGTACGCGGCGGCACAAATTTCATCGTTCAATTACCAAATCCAATCATTTTGAATTAAAATATTCACTGGATATATTTATAAGAATCTGGAGACAATTAACAATAAAACTGAATGGGATTTTTAATTGGATATCTCTCATATCAAGTATACAGGATTACAACTATGGGTATATGTATTCAAGTTCACCACTATTGGTGGTAACACTGGCAACAAATTACACAAAAAGTTTTCATAATTTTTTTTTTTTTTTTTGTATTATTTAGTTAGTCATGGTTTCGAAGAATGGTAATCATTTTTATGTTCCCAAAACAATCCTTTTTTTCAAAGCTGCACAATCACACAGAAAATCCAAGCAGATGGAAATAATTAGAAATAATCATTTAAATACATATAGTACATCCAAAGTATGAACATAATACGAGGTAGTATACATATTATCGAAAAAGTTTAAAATTAGAATTCTACATAGAAGGAAATTAAAATTAAATGTAATCGTAATAATAATAATATTTAATTATAAATAGAAAATTATTTCTTTTTTTGGATTTTCATTGTACATAGAAACATGTATCTATGTAAATTAGATGAGCAATTAGATTTTATCATTCATTATTCTCGGTTTGGAAGAGAGATCCCCTTTGAAAGGAGTACTCTTAAGGTTTAACGTTTAAATACTGTGCAAAATTATAAGACAAGATGGCAATTTTTTGAGTGATTATAAAATCATTAAGATGCGTTTGGATGGGATGCGCGTAGATGTTGTTAAGAATTGTAATTTATATGGGAAAATATTTTCAAATACGAATACATGTCACCCCTGTGGCATAGATGTAAAGAAGCTAGTTAATTAAAAAATTGTAGTTTTTTGTTAAAGTTTTTATTTATTTATTTAACCGTGAGTTTTTGATTTTTTTGTAGTACACACTTCTTATTCTACACTTGACCTAACACTTTGCTTGACCATTGCAAGCCAATTGTAGAATATTTTACATCTAGAAGCTGAGAGTTTGTAGAGTTAACGTAACTCTTGAGCTCACACCGAATTCGTATTGTACTTTCTATTATCCATAGTCGAATGGCATGCTCGAACATTTCCAAGACAAGAACCACAACATTTTAATCAACTCTAAACCTGTTTTTGAAAATTTCTTTGATACTAATTTGATACTAAAAAATATCCTTTTTACTTTCTTTTACTCTAGTAAAATAAAGTATAGTAATCATGAAAATTTTGGACCTTGAGATTTTTAGAGATTTATTTGTTTTGAGGTCCCCTGAGTCCGAAAAAGTGGGTTTCGAAATGGTGTCTGTCTGTCTGTCTGTCAGTCTGTCAGTCTGTCAGTCTGTCAGTCTGTCAGTCTGTCAGTCTGTCAGTCTGTCAGTCTGTCAGTCTGTCAGTCTGTCAGTCTGTCAGTCTGTCAGTCTGTCAGTCTGTCAGTCTGTCAGTCTGTCAGTCTGTCAGTCTGTCAGTCTATCTGTGTCCTCTCTACAGCCCATATGGTTTAATCAATCGAACTAAAACTTCAGATTTAAGCTTTTTTGATAAATTGGAAGATCCCAGTGAATTTTACTCCAAATCGGCTAACCGGAAGTGGCCACTCCCTTGGTCCAGAAAATTTGTTTTGCAAATATCTTAAAAAGTATAAGGTTTACAAAAAACTACTTAATACAAATTGTTTCCAAAATTTAAAAACAAATAAAAATAAAAAATTAAAAATTAAAAAAAAAATTAAAAAATTTAAAAATTAAAAAAAAAAATTAAGAAAAAAATAAAATTTCTAAAAATTCTCTGTTCGTAAAAGAAAGTCGTGTGTTGGCCACACCTCAATATTAACTAGGAAATTGAGGGATCTATTCCGTGTGCTAGCGATATCTTTATCATCACTGTTGAGTGCGATTTTCAAAAAATAATTTCGTGGAACTTTTACTAAACGAACGATTCGTATGGATTAGGGTTTTCTAACTATGTAGGTAATTAAGGGACCTATTCCATGTGCTAGCGAAACCTTTGTCATCATTGTTGAGTGCGATTTCCAAAAAATAATTTCGTAGAACTTTTACTAAACGAACGATTCGTATGGATTAGGGTTTTCTAACTAGGTAATTAAGGGACCTATTCCATGTGCTAGCCAAACCTTTGTCATCATTGTTGGCAATGGCCGATATTGGCCCCCCCCCCGATATTGTTTCTAAAATTTAAAAACAAATAAAAAAAAAAATTAAAAATTAAAAAAAATATTTAAAAATTTAAAAATTAAAAAAAAAAATTATGAAAAAAATAAAATTTCTCAAAATTCTCTGTTCGTAAAAGAAAGTCGTGTGTTGGCCACACCTCAATTTTTTACTTTCATCGTAGAGTACTTACTATACACTGTATAGTAAGACGGATGACTCTTGACGGATGCCATTTTAGCATAGTTAAATAATCTTCAACAGACTGGTCCTAATGCATAATTAATAGCTCTTCGTTGAAAATTATACTTGCTCTTTGATACTAAAACGTTCATAAAGAATGCTCCGTCAATGTCAGAATCCTCATTTCACGTTAAAATAAAACCATCTACAAATTCCTGTAATGTTTTTTGTATTCCTGTTGTTTTATGGAAGTATTAAGCTGCTAAACAGAATAACGAACCAATTAAATTACAAGGTTGTTTCCAATATGCTGATATGTATTTCCGTTCACATAAAAAATGTAATGCATATGTCGATGTCGTCAACTTGGGCATACGTTTCAACCGGAACTTCGAATTTATTATAATATATGACGAAATTCTTATTACTCTTTAATGTTAATTAGGCATACATACGTATATACACCTATTACTACAAGCAACAACAACATCGCTGTTCGAGCAACTTTAATTACATGTACAGTCAATTGGTCTAAGTTTACAATGAACGTAAAATATACATTAAATTGCTTACTAATGTAAATGTAGTAAAATTTGTTGTTAGTGTTTTACGTATTTAAAATATGCATATTAGCTGTAAAAAATTCATTAATAAAACAAAATTAAACTACCATTACCACCAGTGGTAATTCTTTAATTAGCTACTACCAACCGATAACTTTCCAGGCTAAGGAATTATAGACAAATTATAATTTATAAGTACTAAATAAGCATTGGCTTATTTTGAAATTCCTGCAATATTTAAGTAGGTACACGTTTCTAATATTTAAAATGAAAAGAATATCCCAAATCAATCAGATATACACAAATCACACTTCAAACTACATATTGGATTACTTCAATTTTCCAATCATTACAATTTTCACAAATGAAAATTTAATTGAAATAGACACTATTCCCATATAACTTCATATAGCAAATTTTTGTTACAGCCTATCACATATTTTACTTTTGTCCGCTTAAGGCGCTTTTTAAACTTTTCCATTCGTCAAATTGACGAATGGAACGGTGTGCTCTAGCGGACAATAGTGAAATATGTGATAGGCTGCAACTCAAATTTGCTATATGAAGTTGTATGGAAATAGTGTCTATTTAAATTACATTTTTATTTATGAAAATTGTAATGATTTGAAAATTGAATTAATCCAATATCTAGTTTAAAGTATGATTTTTGAATATCTGATTCATTTGGGACATTCTTATCATTTTAAATATCAGAAACTTGTCCTTAAAAATTGCCAGAAGACCTCATTAGATTTTTGTTAAATACGATCAGCTACAATTTGATAATAATGGGATGCTAATTATTATGAATAATTATTAAAAAACACAAATTTTTAAAAAATGTTCTAATTTCTATTAAAATTGAAATTTTAATAAATCATCAAAGCGGGGATTTGGAGGGGCAGACTTTCAAAACTTTTTTTTTCGGAGATTTTTTTGTTTGAAATATCGAGATGATCTTATGTTCATATATGTATATATGTTGAAATTTAAACATGTATGAAAATATCTCAGAGACGGTCCGAAAACTGAATCTGGCTTTGAACTCCAACTCAACCGCAAATTAGCCCTGGTTCAACCCCAACTCAACCTTAACTTGACCTGCAACCCCGCCCTTATTATTATTATTATTGAAGGACCATGTGGGCGTTCAGCCACCTCACAATGCGACCTAAAATATTTTTTGTGCTTTTACCCTGCTTAATTATCCTAGATGTTTACTACAGCATGTAGTTCTGCTAGAAAGACGATAGCATTGGTACCCAAAGACTTCGAGAGGGCTATCCCACTCCCGTAAATTCATACCCTTGCCCCATCTTCCGTTTTGATTTTACTCTTACCAGGTCACCAAGCTGTACTACAGGAAGGCTAAATAAATCTGGAGGGTGCCTGGAGATTTCCCCCCGCAAGGATTTCTCCTTTAGCGAAATGTGCCAAACGGCCTCAGTTAGCAGTGGTGACGAGGAGGCAGCATGTTCACTTGCGAATTGTGAGCAGGATACCCCTTACACAATTGTACCCATCACGCAGCTGCCTAATATGAGACCAGAACAGCTCACGTGATGCTCACCCTACTGAAAGGTTTCGGAGCTGGTAGATTAATCTACTCAACTTTGGTCCCCCAGTCCAATAGACGCCAAACCACCAACCCGGTCCTTAAATCAGCCCCATTCTCACGCCCAACTCAGCTCCGAAATCAGCATGGTCCATTATCAACTACATACGTCCATGAACTCAATTCAAGCTAATCCCTAACCCAACCCCATTTCAACTCCAACTGAACCTCAACTCAACCCACGCATAGAACTAAACTCAACCACAAGCTCAATGTCTCTTATCGCAGGTAGCCGATCCTTTTGACGTTCGGCTTTCGAAAGCTTTTGAATTCTCCGCCTTAACCATAGAAGCTGATGAGCGAAGCCGTTCTCGCGATACCCTGGGTATAGACAGAACTCTAGGTATCCAGACAGACTGAAAGACATTTTTTTGCTTTTCGTAAACAAAGGTTAACAAAATTTGTACAAAACTTAAGGACGCCAAAGGTTAAGAAAAACAGCCGAGTATTTACGCGAGTTAAAAAAATTCAATTATTTGACAGACAAGTAACCCGATAACAAGATATGCATACAAAAAACGAGCACCGCTCCTTCGTTCATTTATCTAGTAAGATTCCTTTTTTGGAGCATCTGAATGTTCTACATAAATGTTAGCGGGTACCTTTTTAGCGGAAAAAATAATCTTTTTATATTGAACTATAAACCGCCAACTTTCGAATTCGAAAATACTTTTCAATTATGTAACTTAAGTTTGGATCTTAATAATTTTCGAAGTGTCCCTAAATTATTTCTCGCAGTTCAACATGTAGTCTTAGAAGCTATTCAGTGAATCAGTACCTTACAGAATTTGACCAAATTATTTTCTTTATAGAATATTTGACTTATTCGCCACCGAATCCGTAACACAATTATCAGACGAGCGGTTTGTTTTGAAAGTGGAGCAAGTCCGTAAACATGGCTTAGTAAGATCTTTTTATCGGTAAACAATTTTTATGGTCAAAGCTCAAAAAAGGTTCAAAGGTTGCATTCAAAATTTTACTGGACAATCAAGTTTTCGAATGCAGCCATAATGGTGTTTTTACAGTCTTTTGAAACTATATAATTTCGACCACAACATCTGGTATTAACTGAATGGAATTGTGTCGTCGTCTATAAAAAATTTACCTGGCTTGCTGTTTCTTCAAAACAAGGACATTCAAAGCCAATTACAGTTTTCAAATCTTCATAATAGTTTACTCCACTAAATTGAAGAAATAAAAGTCTAATTTTCGTGTATGCAAATTGCAAAAATGGTAATAATTTTATTATCATGACCCTTAAATTTAGGTTGCCATTTTCAAATATATAATGCTCGCAAATACTTTGTACAAATATTGGTTAGCTTCTGCATTTGTTCTATTTAAATCAAACCAACCTAAAAAGGTGTTGCCTTTAGCTTCAACAGTGTAATTTGAATATATCAATTGTATGAGATTTTGCTTGCATTTTGCATATTTTAGGATAGCGAGAATCACTTCGCTTACTAACTTTTACCTTTTTTAATTACGCCATTAATCATGCAAGGTACAATTTCACGACACGGACTAATAATCATATGTTTAAAAAATAAATCTGGTAGTTCAGCTAATAAGGAATGTCCAATTGTACCAAATGACGGAGGGAAGATTGAAATTACCTTTGAAATAAACTGTTTAGTCTAAAATTGTTAATGTACTTTGTATATCACAAAGCTGCTTTTATTTGCTATCATTTGTTCTCCAAACATGTAACATTTTTATTTTGGTAACAATATTTTGCTGCAAGGAAATCCACTTTAGGTGACTTTAGCAGCTAACCATATACATATGTACTCGACTACTTAGATTTGTCTCTGGCATTTGTTGTTTGTCACTTTTTTGTTTCACCTTTAAACAAGCACGAAATCAGTCATATAGTCTAAATTAAACCAATCTACTTTATCCCTATGATATGAAATTGAAGAGCCCAAAGATGTTAGATATCGTCCTGGGCCAGCTAACCATACTTCGCTACTTAGATTTAAAATTAATTGCTGACTGACACTTTTTTGTGTCACCATTAGACAAACACGAAATCAGTAATAGAATTAAATAAATCTACCTTATCCTCATGACATGAAGTTGGGGAGCCCAAAAATGTTTGTTACTGTTTTGTGTGTTCAAAACCAGACGCGACCATTTATTCCTTCTCTTTCTAATTGCGTTTATTGCCCTTACTGACGTAATAAAAAATAAAAAAATTAAAATTCTTATTGGATTTTAAGAGTATAAATTACTAACCCATACATATTTTTTGGTTATTTGTTATTTTTTGTTGAAGGGAAATGGTTTTGTGATTTTGAAGAACTTCTGATAAAATGTTTAAAACGGGTCATTTGACCCGTCGTGGTAGGCTTAGTGTTAAATATAGCCTACTACGTTTATAATATCTACATAGAATGATTGCATGAATTAACAAAACATAAGCTTGCGAAATGCGCAAGATAAAATTACAATCACATTTTAAACGAATTAGTGCAAAGCCAAAAAGGGGTAAAGCTACACTGAAAAAAATCCTACATCAATGCAGACTTTGACTACTTATGTTGTAATATTTATGAATTAATTCATATAAGATACGAAAAATGCAGTTAAAAGCATTTGTGGATGAACAAATTCTTATTGTTAACGTAAGAAAGTAAATATAACATAAACTTTTTCGTAAATATAATGAAATGTTACGTCATATTAAAGAATAAATTCATACATATAAGAGTAAAAAATAATTATTTGTTCATACGAAATGGAACGGAATGGAGGAAGAACGGCATACTCAGTGGTTAAGAATAATACACAAATATGATGATTATTTTCATAAATATATTGAATATTTTATATGTATGTAGGAACGGGTTCATAATTGATAAACAAAATTACATAAGATTTATGTAGGGTTCGTAATAGGAACGTATTTCTGGGTGGTTTTATGAATAAATTCGTAATTTCGGGATACAATATTTACCTGAATTTCAACACACAAAAGTTTATTATTTCATTAAAATTTATTTTATTAATTTGAAGAAAATGTTCTTATTCATCACAAATTAAACAAAATAAACGGATGTTCGTAAGACACATTTCAGTAAGCACTTCTGCCTATAACTTTAACATTTGATTTACGGTGATGAAAAATCCTAATTGGAGACGGAGATGACAAAAGCAAATTTCTAAAACATACGCACTCAACGCACATTTAAGAGCCGAATTAAAATATTCATGTATTTTAGTGCCAGATTCGTTAATACGATGAACAATATGTATTTAACATATATGTATTTTCATACATAATCTTATTCATAAATATTATGAATTGTTCACAAATGTAATTATTTGATAAAATAATGCAAGTTGTACTAATACGCAAACAACTTGTGATTGTATTTTATGTATAGTACAATAAACTAAATAATTTTTTAGTTTACGAACTATGATTCTTACTATTAATGCACACATTTTTATGATATTGTTCTAAATTTCGTTTTTTTTTTTCGTAAAAATAACAATTTTTACATTAATAGTATGAATTGTGGTTAACGAACGCCATTCGTAAATAAAACGCAGTCAATTTTTTTCAGTGTATGTCGGGCACAATTAGTGACTTTTCAAGTAAAATTGAAATTATCGATTAGTAAGTAGAATGAACTTAGGAGACGGATTTAGAATTATATAATTATCAAATTGTAAATGAAACAAAAGCTCTTGTTTTCAATAATGTTTTATATCAAATTAATTTAATTAAAAATTAAATAGCATAAATTATAACCCGTTCCGTTCCTTATACTTCAAAGTCAACACAAATTACTTTCCCATCTAACAAAATTACAAAATATAATTTCAATCAAACAAATGATAGTTAAATTGACATGTTAATAATTGAAGCCGATGAGATTTTCCCATCACCAGTGTATTATTAATGATGATTAAACCAAAAGCTAAGACAAGCAAGCATAAATGTATACATACATATAAAAGTATGCAATATTCTTAAAATCACGATGCATTTTAACTCTGTTGTATGTCTTATTGTTACAAGATGCTGTTACAACTATACCTTTCTATATCGACAAGTTAAAATTTAAATCTCAATTGTTTTGCTTTTTCTTAAAGATGCAATTTTAAAGAACTAATTTGCCTTCGAAATTAAATTCATGAAATTGTATACACATGTTGTTAATTGGTTAATTAAATGGTAATTGTGTTATGTAATACAACATAACGCCCACGATATTTTAGAAATTAAGTTTTCGTTGACAGACAGAATGTGTTAATGCCAACAGCGTGGTACGTTTGGTTTAGATTTTATAATGTACAAGCGCGGTATTATAGCCCTTAGACGTACACGTAATCTGTACTAATATTTTTCGTGGCTCATAATCGTCGGATTGATGATTAAAAATAAAAAATGTTAGGAGTACAACAGATTTCCCCCTTTTCTTGCCTGAATTCCTTTCGAAACCAAAAATTAAAAAAAAAAAAAAAAAAATAAATTTTGTGATTGAATGAAGATAAGAAACAAAAAAAATCGATTTGTAATTTGATCGTATATATGGGATACAGTATACATTTGTGCGGAACGATGTTAATTGTAGGTTTTGCATTGTTGCATTTTCACGAAAAATGTTTTCGTCTGGCTAAAAATAACTAATGCTATGTATATATCTAAAGTAGTGCTTAGCATATTATAAAATCTGCGGTTTAACAAAATTAAATTGTACAATGCAAAAATTGTTATGTTTCTCTATGCACAAATAAATGTAAATTGTAGCTCGCGCATACAAGAAATAAATTACATCCTGTCGTTGTATTATGTTCTGTTTATTATTTAACCCTCTCCTGGTGGCCTTCACGAGATTTATGTTCACAAATACTAAATTCTTGATACCAATAGTGTTGAAAGTTGCTTTATTTAGATTTTATGCGGTTGGTTCTCTTAACATTTGTTTTAATGATTTGATTGTTAAACATTTTATTACACAATACAACTGTTTAATGGTGAATTTTAATAAATTTTCAACAGCTAATTTAATTGATTTACTGACACTAAAAAATGAGTAAATATTTTATATATTTATATAATTTTATGTTTGGTTGATTTGGACCCTTGCCATCCAGTCTCATATACACACAGTGCACACACAATATACTTACAAGGCGGTCATATGTCATAAAACGTTTAATAATATTCATTTATCAAATCAAAAATCAAATGAGATTATTAACCTCAAATTAAAATATTTTTGGGTTTTTTGTTTAAAATCTTTATGATCTTTTTGAGATTGATGTCAATTTATCCAATTCCAAGATATACCCAAAATCAATTTATCATCTTAATTTTTTTTTATAAAATCATTATTTTTTGTCCGTCTCATGAACAATGGGGAGGATTTTTTTTTTCTCCAACCAAACTCAAATTTCTTATGTACATATTTACAAGAAGTAAATTACTTTAACCTCATATTAGACGTAAGTTAATGCAAATAAAATTCATTCCAATTTTACCGAAAATTTAACCCATGAATATATTGTTTGTGTAGGGGTGGATAAGGTAAGAAAACTCAACAACCATATAGAAAAACGTTTTTCCCAAAATTCATTTTATTTGGCAGCAAGCCGCATTGAAAAATATAAAAAGGGTGAGATTATAGTATATCCACAATAGAAGGAAGCAATAAGGGAATTAAAATGCATTAAAATAGTTAAGTCGTGTAATTTTATTAATAAACAATACAATGTTGGTTAGTACTTAAGCCGATAAAGGGATGATCGGTATTTGTTAAATATATATTTGCACCTCGCTCAAATGGTCAAAAAAAAAGTTAAATATAATTAATGTTTCGACAACCAAATCAGGAAACAATTTAATTACAATTTTTGTATTTTGGAAAAATAATCAAAAAAGTTACAAAACAAACAACGATCAATGACCAGTGATCGCATCAAATTGCTAAGCACGTTCGGTAAAAAATTAAAAATCGATTAAATTCCTACATAAAACATCTTGTTGCATAATATTGACGTTATATTGTACATATACTTGTACCATACAATGTTAACGGCAAAAAACAAGATGCTACACTTGTTCGATCGATTCTTTTTTAATAAAAGATTACCATCGATCATTAAATTATTCTCATGTCACGTTAATTACATACTCAATTATCTCATATATATGTACGTAAAATGTCAAGAATTGGTTTTACTTCGATTTTTCGTCGAAGCTATACGGCAGTGTTAAATTAATAAACATAAAAAATGTTGTTCGTAACAATTGCGCGCAAACTAAAATTAAAGATGCACGAAACAACCGCAAAAATTTAATTTATTCTTGTAAATTTTAATAATTTAATCATAAAATTTATTAATTAGCGGCCAATTTTTAAGTTAGTTGTTTTGTTATTGTATATTTTAATGGTTATTGATTTTTTTGATACCCATGATTTTCCTGAAAATCATTATTTTGATTGATTGACAATGGGGAGCAACAAGATAAATTGCCTTCTTGTTTTGTGTCGTCGTTTAAGTTAACAAGAAAATTTAAATTTTTAATTCATCTTTGCGGTGGATATTTTTCATTTTAGCGTTTTCCACAAACGATTTTAATTGATATTGGGTGTTGCATAATATTGAATTTACTGAAAACATGCTCCATAGGTAAGTTCATTTTGAAATGGTTGTCTAATTGATGTTTTGTTAGAAAAATGCTTTAACAAGGCAATATTTTAACAGCTCCAATCAGGGTCACATAGCTAAAAAATCCGTCTTCTGAAACAACCGCTTACAATAACTTTCCGGTTGGAACGTCCCGTAGTCACGTCCATTTACAATAACTTTCTCGGTAATTTTTGTTATTCTGCTCGAAAGGTTGAAGCGAATTTCAATTTTTCTAATCTCTCACACTTTCAAAACTCTCCTAACTGCTGGATATAATATTAACTGCTACCTTCGGGTTTACAACATTAAAAAATAAAACATTAATTCTTATTTATGGTATTAAGTATGGAATATAACGTCTTCAAATGTCCGCCTTGTCTTTGGTTGGTGGTAAGTATTCGGGAGGTTAAATTTGGCTGAATTTGCGGGTTGGTGTTCGTTATGTTGATTTTATGGGCATCAATTGTTTGCAGTTTATTTACATAGACCTACGATTTGAGATAGCCCCAAAGGAAGAAATCTAAAGGCCTTAAATCGCATGGTCTTCGGTGGCCAGTTCACGTCGCCACAGAGTGTCCTGTTGGAACCCCATGTCGTCGATATCAATGTCATCCAGTTTAGGACACTAGAAGTTGCTTATCATCGATCTGTAGCGCTCGCCATTGACCGTTATGGCAATGCCACTTTCGGTTTGGAAGAAGTACGGACCGATGATTCCGCCAGTCCAAAATCCGCACCAAACAGTGAGTTTCTCGCATCGTGCCAAACCCGACAATTTTGCTTGTATATCCATTCATCCAAAAATGGGCCTTCTTGCTAAAGATTACTTTTTTGGCGAAATTTGTGTTAACTACCAAGTGCTCCAGAGCCCAATCAGGGAACACATGGCGTTGTCAATGGTCGTTTATCTTAAGTTCCTGGATCAGTTGGATTTTATTTGGGTGCAGAAAAGCCATAAGCCAAGTACTTTTGGACGACGATAAATTGACTGCCTTGTGTTTTCCCGTATACTCTCACACACAGCAGCGTTGTTTTCAGCACCCCTTGCATTTCGGTGACGTACAGGTGTTGGCTGTTTATTTATCGAACCGGTTGACTCGAATTTGGCCACCAAACGTCGAATACTCGACTCGGCAGGATAGTTCTGGCGACGATACTAATCATGTAATGCGCGGAACGTTTCTCGAACGGAGCACTGATTTTGCGTCATACTCTGACCTCAACATGATTACCGACATATTTTCTTTATGCACTTAAATCAATGATATTTGGATTATTTTTCAAAAAATTCTTAGCTTCCAGAGTTAATTACCGAAAATGTTTCTCCTTCGTGCTGAAACAACAATTTCTTGACAAAATTTTTTGTTTGAAAGTATTACAAATACTAAATTACACGACATCGCGTTTGTGTTCATTGACAATGTTTTGAATAATTGATTCAATTTGGGCTAATATTTTGAAATTAGGAATATCTGCCTGTTTGCAGTAAGGCAAACTGAACTTAGATCCCCAACTAATAACTTCCATAACCTTGTTTGGACGTTAACGAATTTAACATTGTTGATATTGCGACACGCGTTTTTATTTGCAATATGAAACGTAGATCGTTGTTGGTTTAGCAATGCATTAACTTATATATTTACAGTAATTAATTGAATTTCAAGAGAATTTTTAAAAAACCGAGCTTACATTTCAAAAAAGTGGTTTAAAAATTGTGTATCAATACCAAAGTTTTCCAGTTTGTTTTTGGTAATTAGAAATGTGTCGATCAAATTTCTTAATTTGCCAAAATGTCCCTGAATTTCAAGATTTAAAACTTTTCGTTTAAAGTTCTCCAACAAATTTTGAATTTTGCCATTCATGCCATGTACGGTTCAACATTTACAAATAAACATTTAATATTTTGAATAATGTGGTTAGGAAAGCAGCCATACCTTCTGCATCGGGTCAAAATAATTTTCTAGCAGTGAAACTGACCAGTTTTCCCTTTAATCCTTTATAATTACTTCATATAATCCTTTATGAACTCACACATCGCTTCATTTTCAGACCGTACCATCGGACTTTACCCTATTGTTTACAAATTTTGGAGCAATCGTCTCGCTAAATCTCTTTCCATATTGTTTAAGCGATTTAGATCTCAATTTGAAAAACACTTAATATTCAACCAGTTGTTATGTGATCTCACCTTAAAGCCTGCACAATCAATTCTAAATGAAATGGACAATGCAGTTAGGCTGTTCGGTTTTAAATTAACCAGACCAAATTAGCGATGAAGTTGAATTAGATTCGTCGATTAGATATTGTTCGTGAGATCGATGAGAACGGTTGAACCTAGTTGCATATTGGGTAGTGGAAATTACTAACCTAAATTAATTGTGGTAATAATAGTAATAAAAATAGGGAAGTTCTATGGCCATATTCCAGTACTTTTTCCAAAAAGTTATATCATATTTCCATCTGGAAAGTTAATTGTATTGTAGGAGATTAGCCATTTTCATTTTTATATTTTTACGATTTCGTATATTTGCCTAAATGTTGATATCGTAATTATATAAAATATGTTAACGTCAGTGTACTGCCTCGGACTGACTGTGAGTAATATGGCCGATAATATTTAAAACTGTGACAAGGTATCATCCTAATTCAGCCTAATAGATAACCCCTGAGTTATTGCATGTTGAAATCGCTCACAAAATTATGTCATCCGAGAATTGTCTTGATGTTACTTCAATAGTCTACTTTCCATAAAATCATTAACAGGACACGCAAAGTCGAATAAATTGTAAAGGTCATTTTGAATGAAACATTTTCGAAGTTACGAGTTATTCTAAAATGATTTTTATATGAATAAATTTCTAAAAATTGTACCTGAACGTCTGAACTTGCCCTAATATCTATAACCTGGGCGGATAATGTGGTCACGTACGAGAAGTTATCTAGAGACCACCACAGTAGTAAAAACAATTTTCTCAAAGTTATTTAATTTGTTGTTTTGCAAATAGAGACTGGCTCCTTTAAAAATCAGACTACCTTTACTTCCTTTTGCGTTTTACATCTTATAATTGAAAATGTTAAACCCTAATCTAATCGCTTTCACTGTTATAATTGAACAAAATACCAAATTTTTCCTCCGATCATACCCCGTACAAAATAAATATTTTTAAGGGGTAAAATTACATTTCACCAAGACACATTATCAACTTTAGTCATCAGACTAAATGAATAAAGAAAACAACTGTAACATTAAATCTAATAAAATTAAAATACATTACACTTTGTTATGCTTATGTAACTGTATATACATAATAGGTGGTCGACGACAAATAATTCGTCGATATCTCCCCTTTATTTGTATATATGGTAACATCTAAGAACCAAGTGTGTCGATGATATTTCTAGATGCGTACACCCGAAAATTATAATTTTTATTTATTGATTAATTATTATAAAGGTTTTGTGTAATACATCAACTGGGTTACCCCGAACCAAGTATAATCAATATTCAATTTATAGGTTGCAGATCGGGAGCACTCGAATACAAATATTTATCCGATTTTGATTTATTTGAACAATGGAGGGAGATAAATCTTTGAAAATTTATTTTTATTTAACAATTTGTTTTGAAAAAATTGGAAATTCAATTGAATTTCGGAGAGAATAATAATACGATTTTGTGATAGTCGTACATCTTACCCCGCATCGTGTCTTATTATATCGAGAGTGACAAGATGGTTTAGAGATTATTGATAAAATTGTTTTTGTATCGCTTATCTCTATAAAAAAAAGGGGATAGTTCTTTAATTTAATTGTTTTATTATCGAGTTTGTGGTTAGAAGTTTATAATGGATAATTGTAATGTTATGTATGGGTTTGGTTCACCGACCTTCTTCCAAAAAAGGTAAACAATATGTTTCTACTCCACTGTATTATCATAACATTAAAAATATTGTAAGAGATCCGTTTATCCAACCCCTCGTGTTTTATATCCATATATCCCAATTTTTATTATACATAAAAGTAAAAACACATAAAATTACCACCCTCCTATCCCGTCTCGTAATCTGTTTTATTTACATTATGATTGTATTTCCTTTATCTATATACACACAGGCACACATATTTAAACATAAAAAACACGTGGTATAACAAAAATTACATGAGGGTTGGCTGGTTTTGAATTTCCTTCCAAACACAACGAAATGAACAGAGAAAATTTGCTGTAGGGGATATTTCGACACACATACATGTACAAAATAAAATCGAACCGACAAGGAGAGTGTGTAGAAATCCTTTATTTTCCTACTGTGTACAACGATACAAACAGAGTACATGTCTGTGCAGAGTACATGATGATTGTATTCATTTATATACACCGACATTCCAGTTTTGTATATAGTGTGTGTGGTCGTGAAAATGTGCATTTTATAAACAACAAAACATAATTTTTTGTTTTGGTCTTGATTATTCTTGTTCATTTCCATTTTGAATGAAGCAACAAAAAAATTCGATAGTTCGACAGTTTTTAGTGTAAATCAAAGATTGAAAAATGTGTTATTCTTATAAGAAAATTTAATAATAATTATTGGAAAATAAATTAAAAATAAATTCGACAGCAAAGAAAATGAAAGGATAACCAAGTGGAAACGAATTTTTTTTTTATGGTTTTACGTTTGCGCAACGCTTTGAGTCATCGGATTTTCCCATTTTTTTTTTTGTATGCCTACACAGTGTGTTGTTGTTTAGGTTTTGTGTGTTTATTTATTGTTGTGAAGAAAAATCATGTGTTTGAGAGAAATCTGAGAAGCCATATTTTATATGTAACGTATATATGGGTAGTGTAAGGAAAGTGTTTTGATTTTTAGTGTTGTGATATTTAAATGTTCAGTACAAAATGGATGCTTCTGACAATGAAATCCAGGCCATGGAACTATTGGATGGTGATTATAATACATATCTTACATGGCCTAAATTATCGGCCCACAATAATTATTGGGATACATCAACCAAGCCGTTAATACAAGTAGCTGGAATAAGGTAATTTATCGGTTCATGATTTTTTGTGTGTCCCTCAATTATTTCTAAATTTGATTTTATTTTTAATCAAACCTTTGGTTAAATTTATGGATACATAAATGACCCTTTGTTAAAAAAAAAAAAACTTGATACTAAATTTGTCGTATATTTCCTGTGTTAAATCGGCAGGCAAATTATGGCGATAAAATTTCAAATTGAAATCAGTTTACATTTTTCTTTATAACGGTACATTGCTTAATACAGTTTCGACTAAATAATTTTTTACACATGCTGTACTCAAAATAAAAGTTTTACGATGTATTTTACAAAGTTGTATACCTTTCTTGTATATTTTATTTTAAAAAGGATTTGATGATTCAGAAAATTTTAGTAGAAAAAACTAAAAAAAATTATTACCATTTCCAACAGTACAAAATGTTGTTGTATATAAAATGTAATTTATGTAATTGCTAGCAATAAACATAATAGGGAGAGTAGTGCCAGGTTCGTTTGCCAATAAAGTTTATTATACAACATTTATGTATTCCATATTTACTGTACAAACAACTCATTCCCTTCTCTAAGCAAATTTATGTAATTCTAATTAAATATTCATGATCACGAATTTAACACATAATTAAATTTAGATTTATTTTAAATTAGAAAACTATAAATCTTCTTAATTCTGCATGAATTGTTGTTGACATTTATAAAACACATATTTTACATTAGAATCCGCTTTATATTAACTATTAAGGCCAGGGAGGTATTACGGCTCGTATATTTGTTCCTGTCCAAATTTTTACAAATAAATCGATCTTACTTTGTTAGCAGCCCTATTACGCTTATTTTCCTAAATTAGGACACCTCGCCCTTCCATTTTACCGTCTCATCTCGTATTACAATTATAACTTATTTAGAATTACGACACGTTGATCTAGTCGCTTCAAGAATTGTTGAATTATACAAACATCAATAATTTTTTTGTTAATGATTAAATTCAGGTTTCAGAGGATTGCTTGTTCAATTTACATTCGAGAGCATTCGAATAGGTTCTTATCCTTAACTTTTATCAATCCGATTATTAAATCTGATAACACGAACGATGTTAGTAATTATCTTGGGCCTGATATTCTACAGTAGCCCTAAATGGTATAGAGGGAAAATAAATCAACAATATTGCTCTTAACCAGACGTCAGTTTTACATGAGTTATCATGTAATTTTGTAGAGCTTGCTATATTGCATAATCAGGTAAGAAGTCTATTAGAAACTCTTATAAAAGCATTGTGAGCATAACTTACTTAAAATTAGCCGCAGGGTCAAAGTTTACAGAAAAAAAGTCCTGCTCCAAGATAATGTAATCGATGCGCCTAATCAGTTTAATGACCCTAAAAAGGCTACTTGTAGGTAACGAAAGACAGAGAAATAAATGAGCCACAAAATAGCGTCTTACCATTAAAAGAATAACAGGCAAAAGCAAACCCCTATTTTGCCATGCATCATTGAGGCCTCTATTTTGAACTTTTATTTTTGTTACATTAAGGTTATCGAAACCGTATTTACCTTTTATTGATTTGACCTCTGTTTATTTATTTATGAAATGTAATTACCTTCTTTATTTTGGATGATTGTTAGAAGCTTGTTTGCATTTGAAACCAAATATAAAAAGGATTTTTTAATTTTGTTATTCTGAAAAAGGTCGAATTTTGCTGTGTTGTTTTAAAACCGCTATTTTTATCTGTACTCGTCAAACTGTTGTTTTGCTTAAATATTACCTTTTACTGACACTGATTAATAAAAAATTCTGGTTGCAAGTGAAGATTTTAGATATATTTGCCAATTACTGTCATCTTTCTAGTAGCTGTTACGATACAAAGAACAAATGAACACCAAAATCTACGACCAGGTGTTTGCGACATGACAGGAGTTTGCAGAGAAAAAGACCGAGTGTGTATAGGTCCCGCGCGACAAAAGTGAAACTTTGTAAGCTGTATGTAAATTTTGTACTAAATTTTTCATGAAATGAGACATTAGAATAAGGTTTAATACTAAATAACAGCAAAAATGTTAGGAATTTTAAATAACTCTGCTATAACTCGGGAAAATCACCCATTGCCCACAATGGACATAATATTGCCGCAACTGCGAAATTCCAAATTTTCAAAATGATACACGGTATACCATATGACAACATTTATTAGAAAATTGGAGCTCGCTCGATATAAACGACTAATGTTCGGAATATCTTCTGCTATCCCGAATGTATTTCGAAAAATCTTGGAATAAATGTTGTTATCCCGTTCAGGCACCGTACATTTTATAGATGATATTTTTATCATATTCGGAGAAACAGAAGACGAACACGATGAAAATTTGGCTCATATAATGAAAGTAATGCGAGCAAACAATGTTATTCTAAACGACAAGAAATATTTGTTTACAGCACTACAATACAGCTCCTGCAAGGTATAAGATCTTCCCGAGCACCGAAAACAACAGATGAAATACGAAATTTTCTAAGATTAGTTAATTTTGTTGGGAAATGGATCCCAATGATATCGATAATAAAAGAACCAAGTTGAAAACAAGAGCAAACCGAAGCTTTTGCAAGGATTAAAGATGCTTGTTGACGCTGATCCCACTAGTTATAGGACCACTTCGAATAATTTCGTACGGAAATAAATTTTTATCAGATTTTGAAAAGTGCTACTGCCAAACTGAAAAAGAGGCTTTGGAGTTGGTATGAGTCGTGGAACATTTTAATATATACTTATATGGAATAAAGCCTCTTGAGATCATTTTTTAGAATTAAGCGTTTGATAGCGTATAGGAAAGACCAATACTGCAGATCCCTTCTCACGATTATATGTTAGTAAATTCTCACATAAATCGCTAGATGATCATGACAATATTCGCCAAGCGGTTGGATACGGTAAACCGAAAGCAATACCATTCAAAGAGTTAGAAACACAATCTTCACTTGATTCGAAAATTTTAAAAGTTAAGGAAGAAATATTTAACAATATTTTAATATATTGCAAAGTAGGGAATTACCATCGGCACCATGGATAGACATTGCGGCAACTACAATAAACGTACTTCGTGAAACATTTTTAAGACTTGGATTTCCGGTATCAATGACTGCTGATAACGAAAAACAGTTTACAAATGGCTGACGATATGTTAAGATACGCGAAAAAATTGGAAAAGTAACTTGCTGGAATAACTAATGATGTACAACAGTAAACCTGTATCCACAACCGGAAAATCTCCATCAGAACTTTTTTTTATTCGTTTATTCCGTGATAAATTACCTTGCCTCTTAGATCTAGGGAAGAATGGGTTTAAGGAGGAAAAAAGGACTCGATCGAAAAACAGAAAATTGAAGTGTAAGCTGATAAGAAACGTTAAGCTATTTAAAATAATTTCGTTTATGGTGATAAAGTGTACGTGAAGGAGCTAGTAAAAGAAAACAAACTATCTTCTAATTTCAATCCAACACCTCACACGGTGATATTCAAGAATGGAGATGATTTTGCAGTAAAAAATGATGAAAGCAGAAAACAAATCTGAAGAAACATTAAAGGAAATTGGACAGTGTCAGATTCTACAGCCAGATTATGTAGAAAATCCGCTCAATGAGGGAAACAACAATACATCTAAATTTTATGAAAATAAAGTGATATAGAGTTAACTTTGTGCTAGTAAATGAATTGACGACGACAACGCTTACAGCCAAAGATTATTACCGTTATAATTATTCATGAAAAGGCTGACTGAAATAGATCACAGGAGTATTAGCTTGAATTACGTAAAGGAGTACTTAACAACAGAAAATATAAAATAATTCCAAGGGATTTATTGAACATTAAACACCGATAACCCGTATTAGTATTTACGATAACTTCTTCAAATAAATAGAGCAATAAACTTCGAGAAAATAAAAAATCAGCTGGACAACGCTGTAATGTGAATTCCGCGATAGTTACGGGCGTGCGGCCTCAGAGAGTCATAAGCATTCATTTGGGTTGGACACCGTTATCCTACACCTTTACTTCCCTCTTGCTGTTATTCATAGATTGCGATAAAGCAGCGATGTTGCGGTCCTATTTCAATACGAAAATCAAAGTATCAGCACATATTTATTACGGACCAAACAGCACATTGTTTAATGTTGCGGCGTTTTTATCGGGGGGTACAGGGTTCGAATCCCTATAGGAGCGGAACACAAAAAGGATTTTTCATCAGATGATTACGATCGGTAATGAAAATGAACACAACTATGACCTACTATTGAGAGTGCAGAATCCATAGGCCAACGCACCTTTTATGTCAGTGAATTTGGCTATTGCATAAGGTAGGACGTAAAAAGCGAAATGTGAAAAAGTTGGGAGTGTCTTGAGCCCCAGAAAAGGTTGCAGAGATAGAAACAAACAAATAATTTAGCAAGCCCAGACAGTGTCAAACTAGAACTAGACATGTTCTTAGCGCTTAAGGTCAGAAACGTAACTAATGGCGTTATTAAATGAAACATACGGAATGCTTTTGGTTCTTGCATTGCAATTGAAATATCTTCATAATAATTTGTATGTTGAAGAATAAGAGATTTGTTTAAATAAATTCTCATTTCAGTTGAACATATGTGATGAATTTTCGGTTTATTCATTGAGGTAGAATTCCTAGTTAACGATAAATTAGTCTGCCCTAAATTTGCTGTTCAGCACAATGATGCTCCCATACATAAGAAGATTTATTGAATAAAATTAGTGGTCACGGCCCGGGCAGGTTTAGGTTTTAATGTTACGGATTTTTAAATTAAACTGGAAAATTTGTATGATCTGCAAGACCAAAAATTTGTAGTACGGTGCTAAGAAAATCGAGTGGGATAAGTTTCTAGGTGATTTTATCAACAAATTTTTGAAAATCTTACGAGATGTTACCAACACGCAACAAAAAATGACCAAGGACATATAAAACATTAGTGATCAAATCAATATTTAACTAACGAAAAATAATTTTAGATTTAATTGATTTGCGGTTTTGTTTTTAATTTTTCAATATTGCACAAACATTATGAGAACAAATTTGCATGCACAAATAATTTTGTTAGGGACTGTATTTTAAATAGAAATTTGTGGCCGGCGTTGGTAAAACAATATCTGGTTTAGTAAAGTTTGTGAAGCGACGGTTAATCAGTCAGTTTATCTCTATTACCCATTTACTTAAGCGACTTCCATCGTCACCTACGGAACACAAAAATAGTAAGAGAACTTCGCTTTCCTTATTACGAATGTAACCTTGTTAGGAGTTAAGCAATAACAGTCTCTTGATATTTCAAATTTTGTCTAGCACCGCTCATAAGCTTTAATACCCTGACTATTGATGCATTGAACGAGGGAGCAGTTTGGTTATGCTTAACAGCCCTTTTAACTGGAACACAAACAGTAAATTGAATATAATGATTGAATAACAGGAATTTGTCGTTAGGGTTGTAGAATAAAATAAGCATATCCCAATTTAATTCACTGAAACACTAATGGAATAATTCAGCACTTATCATGCTGATCATCTGTACAATCTGGTGAACGGTAACAGTTCAGCCAATGTAAATTCGACTTTACCGAAAGTAAAATTACCGATATGAATAACATTTAAGCTGGATTTAAAATATAAAGCTACTTCACCCCACCTAATCTTCAGTCAATCTTGTCTCAATATGCCTTATCTTGGGATAGAGACAGTTTAATCCAGTATATTAAAATTAAAACAGATTCACAAATACCAAACAGATCAAAATTATGCAAATCGAGTACTACGTTCATTAAGTGACCAATTTTAATCTAACTTAAGTCTAATAATTCGTTGCTAGATTCAGCAGGTTTCGCCTTAAAATTAAGTTGTTGAATATATTAAATAGATGTTATAGATGTTATCTTCCCGCAGATTCAAATTTAGATAGGACAATTTACATTGTTCTTCATTCTTTGGTAATACAGTAAAGTAGGTTATACCGTCCGACATATTGAGTTTGGCACAGGTATATTGAATCACCAGCCGTTCCTTTGTTGCAATATTTACTGGTGAAATGAATATATATGTTTTTTTAGTTTTTTATGGGCGCTGTGGATTAACGCTTGGATCAAAACCGTCACAAGAAAATTGATCACCTACGTTCAAATCGTTGTTTAATGTGTTGATGTATCACAAATAATAAGCTAGGAAAACATTATGACCCTGCTGTCAAAATGTCATGAATATTTGTTTTTAGCGAAAGAACTACCACTACATACATTGCAATTTTAATTCAGCATAACTTATCTATTTTGGTTAACTTATGTAATAAGCACGTCAAACTTCCCACTCATTGCAATTTTTATAACCGTTGGTGGCAACTTGTAAAACTTTCGTATTTTGGATAACTTCCGAAATGTCGACGATTTTAACGGTTTCGCCCTATTGTGAGTAGATATTACCACAGATTATCGACGTTCCACTTTTTGTATGAAGGAGAAAGTCAATAAATTTTGCTATTTACAGATACAGGAAATATCAAGTAGTATAAAATAAAATCTGATTTTGTTTAATGCTCACAAGCACATCTTTCACTGTACAAACCTCCCAGATTATTAGATGTACGGTATAACAACAAATAACTAAGCTAAAAAGTAGAGGGGTTTATGTATTTTAAAAGCTTCTTGAAAAGTGTTCAAACTCTGTTTAATTTATAGTTTAACATAAAAACATTTATCACCTCATGAGTTAATTATTCAATTAATTGACCACACTATATAAAATAAACATGCGTGTTTTATATAAACGTGTATGTACACAACACTATTAGTGCATATCACGTTTCAGAAATGTGTGCGTCTAAATGTTTGCGTTTCTATAATAAATATGTACATACGTATTTTTGAGCCGCGCAAATATCGCATCCTTCTCGCCAATCTATAAATCTAGTTTTGCGTCTATATTATATGTTCACATTCCGCGTACAGTAGTCTTTTAACAAACTACACATTCAGAAGACAAGATTCAAATGTATCTTAATAATTATGCAGCCGATGATGGTTTTTTTATTCCTCTTCTGTTTCTTTGGTAAACTTCTAATACAAAAGTATACCAACAAAACTGGTAACTTAATTTATTTCTATACATTTTTAATTTATAACATCTAGATTTATTTAGTTTTTATGTTTGCCAATTTAATTTAAAATAAAAATAAATTTTAATTTAAAGTGGATTTTGTTGTTTAATTAATAATTTATTTTTTGTCATCATGTATGTATAGTAAGTAGCAACATGAATTATGGAATCTTGAGGATTTAAATATTATGTATTCAATCCCATATGCAAATTCAAAATCTACTTGCTTGATTTTACATTCATAATGGTGTCGTTTCTCGAAAATTATTTAAATTTTCAATCCCAAAAAACAATATTTTCCCATTTCGTGATCAGCGTAAATCGAAGAATATACAAACAAAAATTCAAAAGTATTTTTTTTTTTTTGGAAGTTTGTTATGTTGGGGATATATCGTTTTTATTTGCACCAATCCATCCTATTCAGAAAGCCACATCTCACATCGGTCAGAGACTTTTAACCTTTTATTTGGTTTTATCAATCTGGCTGCTCGGTGTGGCTGTTTTGACGTAATTTAGGAGGTCTCAGTGAATTTTAGAAATATCAGAAATTACATATATTAAGCATGATTATGTGTGATAATAATATTAAAGGTCACAATACTTATTTAGCCATTCAGTTTCATGAATAAAATCCATACGATCTTTACTGAAATACTTACGAAAAAATTAAGAGGAAGCTTACATAACAGTTATAGATATTTATTTAAAGATATTTATCAATGATGCACCAAATAGGCAGAACAGTAAAATTATTAAAATTTAGGTAGCAGCCTAAAAGCTGTAACATTCCAAATGATCGTTATGCAACGAAAATTAGAAAGAGACATATTAAAGATGAATACTTGCTAATATTTAAAGTCGTCGCTACCTCCAAAAAGATGTACATGATGTTTTCGTTGGCGTCCGATCTCACTTAATTTAAATGCAGAACAAAGTTCTAATGGCCGGTTTTAAACAACGTTCTATTGGCCGGCGTCCGAATGACATTCTGCAGCGAGGATTTTACTACTCCTACATTCATGTGATCAAAAAGTTGGGCGGCTGAGCTCTTATAATGTCTTGGCTTGAATATTGATGAAAAAATATACCAACTAAGTTGGCTCTTACGTCCCCGAATTTTGTTTCTGTCACCTGTTAAAACACACCTGCCCAATATTTTTTTGTAAATGTTGCCGGCTTTATTCTTGAATCTTTCTGCATAAGAAACTCACAAGAAGTAATCAAATCTTAAGCTAAAATTATTACATATTTTTATTCTTAACCAATGTTAATACTTATTGTTAGTGCTCCAATATAGAAAAAATTCTATAAATGCATTACTGAAAGAAATTCAGAAAACGCGCCAATCAAAAATCTTTTTTATTTATTTCTCCATCTACTCGTTGGTCGAATTTTAACTAAACGCCAATCAGCCTCATTATTATCACATCTTTCTCTTCATCTAATTTTCAATTATAATGCTCCACAACAATTACTTACAATTAGAGCATGTAACTCAGAGTTTAGCAAACAATCTCTGTTGCATAACATTCAATACCAAACAAATCTCAAATAAGTTTGAAACCTTCGAAAGTCCCTTAAATGATAGAAAATCCCGTTGTAAGCTTAATTCTGTAAAATCACGCAACTACAGTGAATATTGAGATACTCGAATTGGTTCGAATGACCTCGAAAAGGAAGAATAATCTCGAATCATTTTAAAATTTGTAGATTAATATTTTTTCTGAAGAAGAGCGAAATTATCAGGAGTTTTGCTACTTCAGTTTCGATCTGCTAATTAGGAGTTTTTCTCAGTGTTTGTCCGATCTACCTATACTTGCGTTTTCTTATTTCGGCCTCAATGTCTGTTTGTTGTTCACAAACACCTGGAGTCTTCTTTTAATCTTCTGCCTGTGTTCCCATATTTCACTCCCATATAGCACAATCGATTTTACACATTAAACATTTGCAGCTTTGTATTTCTTGCCAAGACGGATGCATTTCAGATCTTGTGAAATATGTTGAAAGTATTTCTTGCTTTGTTGGTGCGTTTATTCATTGTACAACCAAGGTATACGAAGTTTTCAACCTCTTCAATTGGCGTGTTGTTAATGGTAATTGGTGTACTGTAGCAGTATTAATGTAGTATGCGCATATTTCTGATTGCAGCTGCTTCAGTTTCGAGAATGCCTCCTCTGTAATTTCTGTGATCCCTTCTTGTCATCTTTTTCACTAGTTGGTCTATGGGCTCATATTTCCTTCGAATTTTATCATTTCGTGGTGGTATACATAGTTGTAGCTTAAGTTGAAAACGTTTTCCGATTTTCTTCCGCATATCATCGCTAATCCATGGTTTTCTGGTGTTGCTTGGCAGCCGAGCACACTGGCAGCAGTCTTGATGTAGGCATATTCTACACTTGGGTGCATAAAAATCGCACATTGCTCAATTTTCCACAAAAGGTCAAAAATATCAAAAAAATTCAATATTTGTTTAATTTTTTTTAATGCAGATTCAAAGTCTATTTCAATATCTATCTAGTGGTACCTTTTTTGTACTTGTACCATGCCAACAAAGTGATTTTTTGTCAAATGCATACAGCAGGCTTTCGAATTAAATTCTAAAAATAATTCAACAAGATCAATACAATAGCATGCCATGAAATATCTCGCTCGGAATTGTCATCATTCGCATATCGACGCTTAGTCTGAACGGTCCTGTATTAATTACGTCTTCAACCGGAGCAAAGAAATGGATACCACACCAGAGGTAGCCGTACAAGTAGTTGCACTAAGTGATGCGGGGCAGAACCAAAGTGAAGTGGCTCGACAACTAAATTTGAGCCGATTCTCCGTTCGTCGAGTGTGGCAGAGATATCAGGAAACTGGTGGCTTCAGACGGCGACAAGGATCTGGCCGATCTCGTGCTACAGCACAGCGTGATGACTGCTTTCTTGTAACAACTTCGTTGCGAAATCGTCCTATGAATGCGGTTCAACTGGAACGGCGGCTCCAAGAAGTTCGTGAAGTCGAAGTCAGTTGGTGGACAGTTAGAAGACGACTTCGAGAAGTTAATCTGACTGCACACAGACCAGCAAACGGGCCGAAATTGACCGCATCGAGAGCATTTGAATTGGACAGAAGAAGAATGGAATAGTCTCCTGTTCTCTGACGAGTGCAGGATGTGTTTATATGGTACCAATGGACGCGGAAGAGTGTACAGAAGACAAGGAGAGCGATATGCACAATGTTGCATCCAAGAACGTGTCTCGTATGTCGGTGGATCGTGCATGTTCTGGGGAGGCATATCACTAGAGGCGAAAACAGATCTTGTATTCATCACCCGAGCCAATACTGGCGGTCGGTCAAGAGGAATGACTTCTCAACGGCACATTGAGAAAGTACTCGAGGAGTATGTCGTACCTTTTGCCGGGTTTATTGGTAAACATTTTCTGTTCATGCAGGATAATGCGAGCCCGCATACGGCTAGTGTAGTATACCAGTACCTTCAAGAGGTGGATGTGCCTGTTATGGAGTGGCCAGCTCGAAGCCCGGACCTCAATCCCATCGAACATATATGGGACGAGTTGAAAAGAAGGGTTCGAGCTAGAGATGTTGCTCCAACGAGTCTCCAGGAGCTACAACAGGCGATCGTAGAGGAATGGGAGGCGATATCTGAAGATTTTGTGAAAACTTTGGTGAAATCAATGCTTCATCGAATGGAAGCTGTCATTCGGGCCAGAGGAGGGAATACTCGTTATTAATAAAAATATTTTTTCTGATTTCCATGTTTTAATTCGATTTTTACTACTAATTTTCATGTTGACAAATTCACAAAAACGTATACCTCAGATGTTTACCCCCAAAAATCAGTTTGATGGCACGTATAAATACAAAAAAGGTACCACTGGATAGGTATTGAAATAAACTTTGAATCTGCATTAAAAAAATTTAAACAAATATTGGATTTTTTTGATATTTTTGCACTTTTGTGGAAAATTGGGCAATATGCGATTTTTTTGCACCCAAGTGTAGTTGTTCCCATTTTTAATCGACTGTACTAGTTAGAAAATTATAAAAAAACCACAATCCAAAAATTATGACGCCTGGTTGTCAATATATGAATTTCAAGAATTTTATGAAAATTTAGCAAAACGCGATTATGTAAAATATTTCAAGTTCCCGTAATCTTACATAATCGCGTTTTATTGGAATAACGACTTGATGAATTGCAAATTCTCGAAACTGATAACTCGAAATGCAGAATATACTTAATAGACATCCAGAGGTAATCCATGGTAAAATTCGATTAACCAAAATGTTTGAAATGAATGAAGAAAAGCTCTTAAAAACAGAAACAACAAATGCTGGCGTTGCCACAAACGTATTACCCCTATTTTTATTTGAATACAAATTGTTTTCCAAGGAGCATAGGTTTAGATACTCTGTTCCATATCTACTCGTACATATTCGATTCGAAACATGTTATTTTTATATTGTTTCTATTCCACATTTTATGTACCATCCAAATATTTGTCTTTCGATCTTTTATCAACGTAACATTAATCAAACAATACAAGACGGGTAAAATATAAACAAGTAAACAAACCACTTTGTGCAAATTTTTACAGTTTACAAATAAACCTTTCCAGGCTGTTGTCTATCTCTCTAAACTTAAACAATCTCCACAGATCTTGTATAGTGTTTGTAGTATGAGGTTATATAAAATTCCCTTATAGTGTACACGCATTGGTTTGAATATTCGGCAATTCGTTTGGAAAAAAAAAATGTTTTCCGCCTTGATTGAAATGTCAAATTTATAAAATTTATTTCTTTTCTACCTTTCATGAATTTTCAATTGGTTTCAATTAAATTTCAATTCAACAAAAATATAAAAAGAAAAAATTGGGAAATAATTTCCAGTTTCTTGTAAAAATGTTAGACAAGACGGCATTACACAGTTGTAGTAGAAAATAGAAAATTGTTTACGTACGTGAGTTTTCCCAATTTACAATTTTTCTTTTTGTATGTACGAGTAGGAACATTTTAAAGCGACTACACAACTGAACATTATGTGACATGAAATTTAATTCCGTCTATTTAATAAATTTTTGGGTTTCAATTTACTTTGAGAAGAGGAATCAATTCTCTCAAACCCTTTTTTTTTTGGGGTCCGTTTGAATTTAAATTTTCTTCTTTTTAATTAAATGTTTTTTTTTTGTAAAATTGATTTTCATTTCGTTATATTTACAAAAGTGTATTTTGTGTTTTAGTGTAGTCTATTACTGCAGATTCAAAAGTATAAAATAAATTCCGTCCGTGTAAAACAAAAAAATATTTTTGCGATTGAAAAATAAGGAAAAAGTTTTCAGGACATCTAGATCTTCTTAGAAAATACCATTCTAATTATTAAGTTAAATTCTTAGTAAGTCCGTATTTAAATAGACCAATCATCATTTCCCTCCTTAGTCCAAATCAATTTTCGATAACATCTAATCGAAATCGATATCCCCCTTTTTTGTGCTGTTCATTTGATTATTTCGAATTTCCTTTTTCTTTTGTATGGGGGTGTGGGTGTGTGTATGTGTGTGAAAGGATTGTCGGGGATTTCAAAACGAAACAAATTTCTTTGTCATTTCTATTTCAGTCGATTCTTTGTTGCTTGACCGAAATTCGAGAAGTTCAAAGCAATAATATTGTGAAATTGGAAATACAAAACTAAATGATTTTCTTTATTACCCGATTTAAGAAGGGAAAGTATTTGCTTCTGTTGCTATTTTGATTTTAAGGTTATGTGTTTTGATTGTTTAACCTTTTTATGTATTTTGCTTGGAAATTAATAGGGTTAAGACATTTTGTTACAACTGTAAATTTTTGCTAAGGTATAAACACAATTATGACCTAAGTGATGTAAATTAACAATAAATCACGAATCAAACGAAATGTGTGCAAAGTTATAATTGGGAAAGTTTATATGGATATTCAATAGAAAACAGTTCTTCGACAGCTTGTATGTACAGTGTACATATATCCTTTTCATTATACGAATAATTGAAAAACCCACAAAGGAACCCACATATTTTCATTGAAAAAATTGAATCACATAAAAATACTCCACATATGGGAGTAAGTTGCATGTTGTACTGATAAAAAAATGTCAGTCGTCTTATGTAAAGGATACATTTTATCATATTTTTGCATGACACCCATGAGAATTGGTTTATTGAATCAGGAAAATTATATTTTGATCGGGGTGAGATTTGAATACATTTTCTATTCTGGTATATCTACATATATGCAATTTTATTGAATTACTTAAGTGTGATGGGATTTGGGGTGGCTTTACTCGATTTTAGAATTTTTATAAAATTTACTTATGCGCGATGAATTTACTTATAACGTTAGAAAATAGGAAACTAAGTTTCAAATGGTCTCTGAAAGATGATAAAACAAAGAGAAAAAGTTAATTCCGATTAGGAAACGAATTTTCATTCATTACTGCTTAATGTTACTATATTGAATAATGCAAGATCTGTTCGAACCTTTTTAGAATTTGCGGCCGCCTCGATGGTTAGACCGACAGGTCGTGGAACTATAATAGACCCAACAATAACTTCGATTAAAATTTTGGTTTTTGTGGATTTCGATAGCAATATTCCGACGTACAATTGACGTCATTACCACTTTTTGGTCTTGGACTAAATTTAAATTAAGTTTGGTGCCAAATACCTTGTGTCGTCTTTTGGGCTTCAAAAAATCATCAACCAAAGTCATTTTGTAGTCGTTTTTAAGACATTTTTCATAATATGTATATAAAGTGCCTTGAATGTGCACACATTTTATTTTGTTGTCATTTTAGCATCCTCAGGATCGTCCATGCTGGCAAGCATTGTTTACCTAGTAGAAATATACCTAATTATTTCGAAAATATCTCTTTTTCTGACGGCTCAAGCGAATTGATCAGATTTCCTAGGGTTTGTCTTTCCATTATTTTAAGTTTTACATCCACATTACTATAAAGTTGCCCTTAGCTAAATCCAGGCTTTGGAAGGAGTATACCAATTTTCTTGGGCGTCTCTAAACGAATGGAAGCTGTTTGTACGGTCTAGAGAGGGAGCTGAGTTTGGTAAATTTATCAGGAGCATAACTAATTCCTAAACTTTCAAGTTCATCTGGTGAACAGGGATCTCTACTAGGGTAAAGGAATTACGAAATTCGACTTGATTATTCTGTTTGTCCGCTGTGTCAGTATCGTCAATGTAATCAAGACTTTATAACCGATGTGAAATTAGCGTAGACTTTGATGAAAAATATACCATCAGGCAACACTAAAATTACAACGTTTAACTCAGCCCAACATTATTTAGTATTGAATTATTGAAATGTCAAACTGTCAATCATTTTTGGTACGTTCGTTCGATGTATTATTATATAAACTAATGTGTAATACAGGCTTTATAAAGTTATACTTAAACACTGTATACTGAAATATTTTTGAGATAATAAAAAAACTTACTTCCGTTTAGTCCTTCATATAAGTCAGACGTATTTTTTTATTGTGGAGATTTTTATCGTGGTACATCTTGTGAAATCACAATTTTAAATATTAATAGGTTATGGGCCCAGGTAAGTTTGACGTGTGCATTGCGAGCAAACGGACTACAAGATATTGTAAATGGTGACGAAGTAAAGCCAGATAAAACAATAATACAGGAACACAAAAAATGAATTAAGGATGACGCGAACGCCATGTTCACCTAAACCTCCGCAATGGCTCTTGATCAAATCACGTTGGTGAAAAATTGCAAGTCGTCAAGTGAGATAATCATCAAGTTAGATTCCATTTACGAACAAAAAACGGAAATGAACAAAATGTTAGTGCATGAGCGATTCCATCAATATAAAATGATTTCAAGAGACAGCATTTCCCAGCACATCGCAAAGGTAGAAAAATTGGCACAGCAAATTAAAGAAACAGGAGAAGAAGTCAGTGATGTAGCGACTATCACAAAAATACTCGGAAGCTTGCCTCAAAAGTACAGAAATTTAAGACAAGCTTGGATGTAGATGGTTGAGGCAAAGCAAACGATAGCTAACCTTAGAGCACGTCTTTTGGGCGAAGAAGTCAGTCTAATGTCATAAGAAGAATCAGACTCGGCATTGCTAGTAACCAAGGCAGAATGCAGTAGTTCATCAATTCAACGGAATTCAATCGAAGAAAAAGTAATCAACCTCGAGTAACGTGCTATAATTGCCAAAAGAAGGGGCATTTCGCTAGTCAATATCGGGTTCCATAGAAAAATCGAGGAGAAAAGAAATATGATGATTCGAAAGAAAATAAACATTCACAATCAAATGTCACAACTTTTTCGATTATTGAAGATAGCTTGTAACTAACATCCACGATTGACGACGATTATTGGATAATGGATAGTGGCGCATCCGCGCATATGACACATAAACGTGAATATTTTTCAATTTTTGAAACCATGGATGATCACGCGTCAGTAAAACTTGGAAATAATCAAGGTCTAGTTGTCAAAGGAAAAAGTACCGTAAAAATTCAAAAACTTATCGGAGAAAAGTGGCACGAATCAACAATAACAAGTGTGTTATACGTACCGGATCTCAAGAAAAATTTGTTCTCCGAAGGTGTAATAACGGCGAAAGCCATGAAGATTATCAAAGAAGACAACCATGCTGAAGTTTACGAAAACAGCAATTCGAGAATCAAACAATATATACCGATTGTTATTTCGAACAATCACTGTCTCTGAAGCGAATGCAACGACCAGTGTAGACATAAAATTATAGCACGAGAGACTTGGACATATTAACAAGCAAGCGATAAAAGAAATGGTAACCAAGGGAGACATTAAGAATGTCTGTAATCTGTATAGACACATCAACAAATTTTTCTGTGAAGCATGTGTCTTTGGAAAAGGTCACAAGTTACCAGTTAAAACAGTAGTAAACAGAAAAACCAAACCCGGTGAGTTTATACACAGTGACATATGTGGTCCCATGTCTCAACCATCAGTCAGTGGAATGAGATATTTCATTCTTTTCAAAGATGACAACTCCGGTTATCGCGTCGTTTACTTCATTAAACATAAATCAGATGCTTTCGGCTCTTTCAAAGATTTTGTCAATCACTCACGCAACAAGTTCGGGTCGCCATCAAAGGTCTTACACGTTGATAACGGAACCGAATACCGTAAAAACATTTTCAAGGAGTATCTCTCGAAAAATGGAATATCTTTGGAAACAACAGCTCCCTATACACCTGAGCAGAATGGGAGAGCGGAACGAGACATGAGAACTATCGTGGAGGTGCAAAGGATGTTCCAATTTATTTGTGGAGTGAAGCTATCAACACAGCAGTGTATATTCTAAATCGCACTCCAACCACTCAAGCACCCGATTCAACCCCATACCAATTATGGACAGGTAAAAAGCCTATATTGGACCATACAAAAATTTTTGGATGTGAGGCGTACATGCATATTCCAAAAGAGCTTCGTACAAAACTGGATCCAAAGTGCAAGAAACTAATGTTTGTTGGCTACGACGGAAATTCTACGAATTATGGCCTTTATGATGAAGAATCCGGAAAAATCAAAGTTTCTCACAACGTTATATTCAACGAAAATGCAGCTGTTCGTTTTCCAAGATGAAATACGGTTGAGATACAAATAATAGAAGACAACACTGATGATGACAACACAAACTCAATCAAATGAACCCGAAAGCCAAACAGAAAATCTTGAATCTTAAAATAATAGAACTGAAAGAATTCAAGACATAGAAGACGATTTAGAGAAACAAGAAGCAGCAACACAGCAGTCAATAAATAGTCAAGTCAATGCTGACTATAAGTTACGCAATCGCGATAAAATCAGAATGCCTGTACCATCCGAGTACGAGGCGAATTTTGCTGAAGCTGACATTCCTGAGACGTATGAGGAAGCGATATCATGTACAGAAGTGAAAAATTGGACGAAGTCAATACAGGAAGAATTAGATGCACTCGAAAAGCACAACACATGGGAGGTTGTTAAGTTACCACCCGGTAGAAGTACTATTGGATCAAAATAGGTTTTCAAAGTTAAAAGAAATCCGAATGGAGATGTTGTTCAAAAGGGTATGCACAAAAACAGGGCATCGACTACAATGAAACATTTGCACCGACAACACGTTTTGACTCAATTAGGATTCTTCTCTCCGTTGCAGCAAGAAATAATTTTGAGATAATGCAGTTCGATATAAAAACAGCGTTCCTGTACGGCAATTTGCAAGAAGACATTTATTTGACCCCACCAGATGGGACGAACATCAGTTCGAACATGGTATGTAAGTTAAAAAAATCATTGTACGGCTTAAAACAAGCTTCGCACTGTTGGAATACAACATTTCACAGTTTTTTGAGCAAGTACGGCTTCGTACAAAGTAATGCTGATAATTGGGTCTATCGAGGACAATTCAATAATGTGAAAGTACTATTAATACTATATGTTGATGATGGATTAGTCATGGCTGAAACCAAAGAGGCACTGAAAATAGTACTTCATCATCTACAAGCGACCTTCGAGGTTAAAATAAACGAACCGGATAATTTTGTTGGACTGAAAATTGAACGAAATCGTGAAAAACGTTCCATTTTTATTCATCAAACAGACTATATAAATCAAATTATAAAACGATTTAACCTTGAAACAGCAAATCCTATAAGCATTCCGGCTGATCCACAGATACAATTCAACAGACAATAGTCAAGAATCAAAAAAAAAAAATCTTTTCCGTATCGAGAAGCCGTCGGTTGCCTAATATTTGCCGCAATAGTCAGTCGACCAGACATCTCCTTTGCAGTGGGAGTTGTCAGCAAATTCCTGCCAAATCACACGGATGCCCATTGGAATGCAGTAAAAAGAATAATTAAATATTTAATTGGCACAAATAATCGAGGAATTGAATACAAACATTCAATCAATGCTGAACAACTTGTTGGATATTCAGACTCGGACTATGCAAATGACATCGATACACCAAGATCAACCTCGGGATATGTTTTTATGCTCAATGGTGGACCGATGACATGGAATAGTCAACGACAACATTCAGTCGCACTATCAACGACCGAGGCTGAATATATGGCTGGATGTGCAGCAGTTAAAGAAGTGACTTGGTTGTGTCAGTTGTTAAAAGACATCGGTGAAGAAGTGAATGATCCCTCCACACTATTTATAGACAATCAAAGTGCGATTCGATTGATTCATAATCCAGAGTTCCACAAACGAACCAAGCATATCGATATTCGATATCACTTCATCAGAGAAAAACTGAAACAAGGAGAAAGTTATGTGTACAATACAAATGTACTAAAAATCAATTGGCCGATATCTTCACTAAACCACTACCCTCGGATGGATTCAAAACTCTACGAGACTCTATTTCGACGATTAAGATTTAAAAGATTTGCAATGTATTCAATTCAAATAACTCAAAATTTTTTTGACGAGTTTTCATTTAGTGGGAGTATTGAATTATTGAAATGTCAAACTGTCAATCATTTTTGGTACATTCGTTCGATGTACTATTATATAAACTAATATGTAATACAGGCTTTATAAAGTTATACTTAAACACTGTATACTGAAATATTTCAGTATATTCAGTGAATTCACAATTTTAAATATTAATATTTAGTAAGATATAATTTACTCTAGCCCAGAAAAGAATTTTTATTTTATTTTATAGAAAATCGTACATTTTATAGAAAATTATAGAAGAAAATAAAAATAAAAGGGCCATTAAGTTAGAACACTACCGGCATTTGACCAGGATGTGTATTTTATATTGGTAAGCCATTTAATTTGGCATTACATTACCAAATTCTACTAATCATAACAAGGCGATTGCATGTTGAGATTGGCGCTATAATTATTTAAGTTAGCCCTGGGATGACCGGAATGTTTCTTTTCCGGAACTATCGGTACACCATTCAATTTGGTATTGCGTTACCCAACTCTATTAGTAATATTAAGATTATTTGCATGTTATTGAGATTGGCGCTAAAATTGTTTAAGTTACCACCATGTCATGTCATACATTGGGATGGGATTTCGGCCATAAATTATATCACACTAAATAATGTTGGGCTGGGTTAAACGTTGTAATTTTAATGTTGCCTGATGGTATATTTTGTTCACATCGATGATAAAGTCACAAATGTTGAGTTTTCTAATTGAACTTGAATTGTGAGTATTAATTCTTCCTCGAACAGAATGATTAGCAGCAATCCCAGTAGATGCTAGTTTATAAAGACACGGTTCGCCGCTTTCACTTTTGGTACCAAGTATTGTTATCGCAAATTGTCCCATTTATTGAACTGAACGTTTTGCACAGATGATTGGCAGTCGTCCGTAAACTGTGAAATGCGGTATCAGCAGAATCATCGGCCTAGGGTAATCTTGTCTCCTCTCAGTCGAGGCTGTCATATTCATTTTCCATTTTTAAAGACACATAGATTCGGAATGCCATAGGATATTGTCCAACACTCAGATTTTTCTAGTTTACTTTAAACCAAGCTTTAATATTGAAAGTTTGTTTATTTGCTTGTGCTCTGTCTTCAATGCGGGAATACGTACAATCGTGATCTTTCTAAACGTACTTAAAGAACTTTACACTGCATACCACAGCGCGTTTTAACAATTGATGGAAGTTGTATATTTATCTGAAGTAAGAATTATATCAATAACCCAAGAGTTATACACAGTCCTACGATTAACGACTATTGTTGTGCTAGTGTTTCTAGTTTGGAGGGCTTTCCTCCCGGAACGACTTCAGGAAGTCCTTGGGAAAACAGTCCGTCTACGTTGCATGGGGAATTTAAATTATTCGCTCCAGAGGCTTGATTAACAATATAGGGTGAAGGATATTTTGTCTAATGAATAATTTGGTGCCACGGATTCTTTGAGTTGCCACATGAGATCGGGGTTACAGCTGGACAAGTTTTAGTTTAAATAAGTAGTATTGTATCAGTGTCAGACTTTATTATAATTTTTCGTCAAGATCGAACAGTATAGAGTAAACTATCATCGGTGCTTACCTCTTTATCTCACTATTAATAAAATTGACAGCTTGTTTTTGCTTGACGAGAAAGACTTGCCGAAAGTACAGTTAAACGAGAAAGATGTTTAAAGTTGTATGTTTAGTTGTAGTTCTGTAAATGCTTATAGAGCGTAGACATTAATTGTTCAATGCCTATACATTGGGTACTCTTTAGGAAAGTAATTGAGTAATTACTCAATTATTCCCCTTACGTTAGTTTCGGCGACGTTCCCTCTGACAGGTGTCTTATTTAGTGGTTATATGTTATCGACATGACAACTGCCATCTTTTATTCAATAGAACAACTAATAAATGAAATAAGCATTCTTCACTGTTAGCTAAGCTGGGAAAATATTTTTATCCCCTAAACAAAACAAAAAAAAATCCATTATTTAAAATAGAAAATAAACTTTTACCAGCATTCCACAAGCACCACCCATCCATCCAACCTATTAGCAGTAAAATTTTTAAAATGTAAATGTAATAAATGTATTTTTTGAAAGGCATTCATCAATATGAAAAATTACACAGAGCTACATAAATATTATCCATTAAAACTCGGCAGAAAACCAAAAAAAGGGGTTTCTATTCTAATATTCGAATGGTGGCTAATGAAATGATATAATTTTATGTGATTTTTATTGAAATTTATTATTGAAAATCATCGGGAATATAATTTAAATGACTTTATTAATACGAGTATGCTATCAACCATTTCGAGGTGTCTCGTGCCGTATTTTTATCTGGCAAGGCATAAATTTCCGTAATTGCTTCTATTTATCTGCGACCGTCGTGCCATAATGAAAAATAGAATTACATTTGACCACACAAATAGTTCGCTTATCAGTTAAAACCATATGAAAAATGTTTGAAACGGGAAGAATTATGGAGTTCCATTTAGGAAAAAAAAAAATCCTACCTGTTAAACGGAATGTACGAGTAAAGAATTTTCCTTTTTTATTTTATATAATAGGGATAGAGCAAGCTACCACTCCTGTTATCAGAAAACGGGTATCTTAATTTATGCAAAATAAAAAAACGAAAACAAGAATTTATTTATTGTATTTCTCAATTACATATTACAGTCATGGGAAGTAGACACGCGATATTTTTTATTGTAGTCTTCATTGTTTTGGAATTCCATTTCGTTTACTACATAGTACGCAGGTAAAATTAAGAATGTGATGAGCCGCACACCACCACCACAATTAAATTGCTAGTGTAAATAATAAGGGGTTCTGGTGTACATTTACGATTTACGGGAAGAGGTTGCGGCATTTGAATTCCAAAAAACCTCGGAAAAACTAAATTAAAACCATTTTTTGTATAAAATATGAATAAATCTTGGAAATGGCAAACAGAAAATACCAAAGTACAAAAATTATAAAGAAGACAGAATTTTTTGTGTTTTTGATTGGAAAATTTCTCAAGTGGAATATATCTAAATGACTTTTATGGAAATTTTTATCGTGAAGTCAAATTTTATTTTTTGGGGAAATTGGATTTATGCGGTGATTGTGAAGTGATTTGTAAGGTTATTGGGAAAGAGTTGGTATCAGTATTGCTTTCTAGAAAATACTGGAAGCACAAACACCATATAAAACACCTGAGATAATAATTATACGAGACAACATAAAACAAAATCTCATAAATTATGTCAACTACATACGAGTACCACGCGTTTTATTAAAATAAAAAAAAAATTGCCGCTCTCATATATCTGCAAATAAAAATAATTTTTAATTAAATATTTCATTCACGTGAAATTAATAAAAACTTTTTTTTTGTTCTGTCGTTTTAGGTATGTCATTAACAACCGTATGGGCACAATATTTATTAGCACTCTGTGTGTAACTGAAGGTAAATGCTGTTAACCGAGAAACGAAATAACAATGCAATTAATGTATTATTACCTAGAAATCACAATAAGAAACATGAAACATAATGAGAAATGTGTATACGACGTATTTAAGACGAAATAATAGAATCGTTAGCGTCCGGTACAATTCTCAATAAACATCATCCGGAAATGAAAAGAAGAATACTGAACAAATCGAAATATGATGTAATTGGATTAATTGCTACATAAAATAGTTGGTGGTAATTAAACTCAAAATATTTTTTCTTAATTATTTTAATTTTATATTTCCTTACAATAATTACGAAAGTTGTACATTTGAAATTTGAGATAATTTTTTTTTTTTTTTTTCTGTGTATTCAGTTTTAATCTGATCTTTAAGGTACTTAGTTGCAATTCGGTGGAATGAAATAAATTATTTATTTTTATATTGGTACAAGATTTATATCTTGCTCCCGATTACATGGTAGCATAATACAATACAATATATAGAAAGTATGTATTTGCGTGGAAATTATTCAGTTGGTTTACAAAATATTATTATCTTCAAGGTGAAAATCTTTAAACTTTGACTTTAATATACGTTTCTGCATTTTCTCATACATACGAGTATAATTACTAAAGTACAATCAAAAAATAGTTCACGTCATCTGCAGAAATCTAGTTTATAACTAAAATCACAATCTACTATATACTTGACATCTTGTATATGTTTATAACAATAAAATAAACAAGCAGCATCTTTGTTACACAAAACAAAAGTGACAACCGTTTTGTTGAAGTGGACATTTTTTACTATCTTGAATGTCGCATAAAGAAAGAAAATTTCTTTATAGAATTTATCAACTTTTTGTTTGTTTGCTCGTTTGTTGATAATAACATTAAGGAAAATGCTTTGCGCTTCTGCAATACCTTTTTCTTGCCATCACATTTTCTTATTTAAAAATGAATTTAATTCAGTTTTATAAAACTTTGATTTAGTTTTTTTGAAGGATTATCATCATCACATTATTTTTGTGTGTCTATAAAGTTCTTAAGAAAACGAAAACTTTATACACTTTACAATTTTTGGAGAGCTTAAAACTCACAGATTTATTAAATAGCTGATGCTGACCTTTTTTATGTTGGAAAATTTATTTTAAACTTTTTAAATAAATTTCTATTACAATTTTTATTGGGAAAATGTAAAGTTTAAAAGTATTTTTTTGTTTAATAAGAATATAAATAAGTGAGTGTTGAAGCTTGAAAAAAGTTTAACGTTTGGAATAAGTGGATATATCATCAGGCAGCAATGTTACGTATAACCTGTTTGAACAATAATTTTGATATTCCACAATAATTGTTCAACTAAATTCTAATATTTATTTTTCTAAAGCCTGGTGGGCTTTCCAGTGTTTAAACAATGCTCCCTACTTTATTGGAGTAACCAGTTGTGCGGCGGCTCAAAGGTTGGATAATCGTACATATCTTCGCTGAAAATGGTGAATCCACAAATTGTTATTTTTCTCGGGAAATGTATATGCATATGTTGCACGGTGTTGTGGAAAAAAACAAGAAAGACAAAACTTACAAAGGGAATCTCAAATTCTATTCTGAGGAAAGTAAACATAAATTCACTGCGTACTCGTATAACCAAAAAGCAACCCCGTTAAATAAATTGAAAAGTACAGGCAAGTGGTGTTTACTGATTTTGCGAATGCTTTTGGGTTGTCGTGTTATGGAATATCTATGTATATAGGTTCGGTTTCTCTAAACACCAAATAGTTTGTTGCTCCATTTAAATCGTATTTGAATAACCGCATACAGAACAGTAGATGAACTGAACACCAATAAGCTACAAAAAGACATCGACAATCTAGCGAATTGGTCTGAGTCTAACCTGACTAACCTTCTCAGCCCCAACATTAACAATTGTACGAGTTAATCAATCCGTCGGTGAACCCTGTTACTCTACAGGGTGTTTAAAAATTTAAAGGTGATCGGTCATAAAAAAACTGAACTCCAAGCCCAAATAAGAAAAAAAGAGAAAGGTCTGGTTTACCGGCAACACAACACAGATGAAAATAGTCAAATTGTACGGCATTGTTGAAAATTTCAAACGCAACAAAAAAGCTTCTAATAATTTTTTCTCGTTTACTCTATAACAAAAGCACAACTTTTATTACTCAAACTTTTATGATATTTCAAATTTTTATTATTGATATGGCTGATGGTTTTTTGCTGTTTATTTCAAAACTAACGGAAACATAAAGAAAGTGGTTTTTACATTTTTTGCTAGCTTTTCAAATTCCGGCAATCTCATGTAGGATACTGGTAATAATGTTTAATAGATTGTTGGCAAAATGCTTTTAATTATTTGTTTTGACGTTTCTAAAAAAACTAAGACGAACTGAGACAAAACGGTACATGAGTTTGGAGCTTAATTTTTTTGATGACCGATCACCACTTGAAATGTTTCCCTTTAAATTTGAAACAGCCCGATTTTCACAGCATTTAATAATAAGAAACATAAATTTAAATTATGACAGGGAGGACCATTTAAGGTGGCGAAAAAAAGGGTTACTGAAAAAATTTCATTTGATATTTGTTTGTTTACCTATCTTAGAAGCTAAAAGGCAGGTAAAAATAAAGTAGGAAGCACAAGTTGTTTGGTTATAACGTAAAATAAGATTTCTTCCAAAAAATTTAGGTCACAATAAGTAATAAAAATCAATGTTATAAAAAACTGTAGCAACCCAGTGGCGGCTGCATGATTTAAAGTTTCAAGCGTGCAGAAAACGCGCATTAATTATTTTTTAGCAATTTTACACAAATTGAGAGCAGGAACATTGTTTTGTTAAAACATCAAAGGTTTCGGCTCTAATCCAAAATCGTATACCTAAAAATAAATTATTTGAAAATATGGAACACGTTAAGAATAAACGAAATTAAAATTATAAACTACACCGAAAATCATTTCAAAATCATGTCAAAAATTCGATATGAATTTCGAATATACTTTGTTGTTTTGGACATTTTGTGGCACTATTGATGAATTTTGATCACTATAAACATACATACTACATTATAAAAGTAATGAATCACCCTGTAGTTTAGAAAATAACCACAATAATTTTTTTTTGGAAATATTGGCGCTGCAGCACATGTAAATCATAGCCGAAAATATGAAATAACTGGGTTCAGATTCAGATAATCGTGTTCTGTCGCAATTTCGGAAATTCTCGAAACTCGTGTAATTAATACTTACAGAACCGACCACCAACCGCCCTGATTTTTGGATTCCGTAGTTTTATAGATTTTTTTAAAAAAATGTAATATTCAATTGGGGGATTTTTGGAGATCATTCGAATTTCTCGAATTTTGACGTTTAATTGCATCATGTGTTGCCGAATTACAAGTAAATCGGAATTTTCGATTTTCCGAGATTTTAAAATGAATTCGAAATTTCTTTTTGGATTATATGCAATTTAGCAATTTTCATAAGAAAGAAACAAAATATTTGCGAACCAATGTTTATGTATTGATTTCATCATAATCGTAAGCGAATTGCGATTTGCCAGATTATCATTAGGTGTATGAGTGTATTAATTTTATGTTTTTATTTTGTAAAGTATGCAGTAAACATGTTGAAATCAATAAAACACAATCACCATAAGCTTCCAACAGCATTCGTTGACTTTTAGCAGTGCTTTTCTTCGAATGGAAGCAAACAAGCCAAACTTTCCGCATTATCCGTTTTGTTGGCACAAAACTCGACATATTCAACGTTCAAAAAAAGCACGTCTTTGACACTTCGGCAAAATAACATACACTCAAAACTAAAGCCACGTCGTTATGCTTTGACATGAAGTTAGTAACGATATTACCTGATGCGATGTAGTGCTTGTTACGCCATCTCTTGAAAATCCCTTATAATTAATACACACTCTCAATATTGTGACGGTGACACCTAGTGTGTAATAGAATAAGTAAAACTAATAGCTCAATGTTTACTGTACTAAATGGAATTTTCCATGATAAAAATTGTTATGTAATGTTTCTACGCTATTCCAACTGGAAAAGTCGTGAACTTTCGAGAAGCTTGGTTTGTGTATATAAAAAGGCGAACAAGATCGAATTGGATTATTAGTATTTGGAACGCGATAGAGTAAACTTGTAAGTTTGAGTAATATTTGGTAAGCGAAAGTATAAAGATTAAAAAGGAATTAAAAAGTGATTTAAAAAGTGTTGTAGTGTGATAAATAAAGTAAAAGTGATCAGAAAAATTTAAGAATAATTTATATAAAGTGATTTTGTGAATTTTGATTGATAAACTGTGTTGTAATAAATTTTGTGAAATAAATAAATTCGTTGGTGATAAATTGAATTGAGTTTGTATTATTCACAATCCAGTGATACGAACCTTGATTGACAAGGCAAAAACGTAACAATATATTGTGACGGTGACACCTAGTGTATAATCGAATAAGTTAAATTAATAGCTCAATGTTTAACTGTACTAAAATGAAATTTTCCATGATAATGTTTCTACGCTATTCTAACTGGAAAAGTCATGAGCTTTCTAGAAGTTTGGTTTGTGTTTATAAAAAGGCGAACAAAGTCGAATTGGATTAGTAGTATTTGGTAAGCGACAGTGTGAAGATTAAAAAGGAATTAAAAAGTGATTTAAAAAGTGGTTTTTTAGTGGAAATAAAAATTATAAGTGTACAGTAAAATTTGAGAATAATTTATATAAAGTGATTTTGTGAATTTTTATTAATAAATTGTATTGAAATTGTGTTGTAATAATTCTTGTGCTAAATAAATAAATTCGTTGGTGATAAATTGAAGTGATTTTGCATTGAAAAGGCAAAATCCTAACAATATGTAGGTAATATGCGCAATTTTCCGATTATTCACGGTTTTCCATATTTTTCTAGTTTAGTTTGGATTGAATTGATGATCATTGAGTTAGGTGAGGTGTTCTTTTCGAGAAAAATGTTTATTTTGTGTATTGAAATTTTTCAAGATTATTGTAGGATTTTAAATTCTTTCGAGGTTTCCTGGAAGATTCGAAATTTTTGGAGAATATCGAGATTGTTTTAGAATTATAAGATTATTTGAGATTAGTCTATGTGAGTTTGTCGATTTTACCATAAATTTACAAAGCGTTGCAGTTACGCGTTACTATAAAATTGGTGATTTCTCAAGTTTTTCGATATGCTAAGAGATTTTTAAGATTATTTGAGATTTGTTTGGTGTAGAATATTTAATAATAGATATTGTTCGATATTTTATTGTTTTTTTTTCGAGATTATTTAAGATTTTTAATATTACTCCAATTTAGCGTGGAGTTGAATTAAGCATGGAACCAAGTTATTTGAGCTTACAGAGATTAGGTTATCAAAATATGAGATTTTGGGAATTCTAGATTACGAGAATTGAATAGTGTTGATAAAGGTATTCAAAATTTGATTTCGTGATTTTCAAGATTATTGTAGGAGGATTCTAAGTTTATTCGTAGTTTTTACTGAATCGTTTAGTTTTAAAAGGTCACATGTCCACTTTTTTAATTTTAGAAAAAAAAACTTTATACATACTGTATGTAAAAATAGTTTTAAAAGGAAATTTAAGTTTAGTAGTGTCGTTAGTTTAGTATTGTCTCGCCATAAAACTTATTTACGTGTCTATGATACAAAACCGTCATAATACTAATTTTGGAAAAAGTGGACATGTGTCGTTTCAAAAAGTAAACGATTCAAATATTTTCAACATTTTTGAGCTTTCCGTGACCATTAATTAGCCGCTTGTATACCCAACATTGGACAATGGACTTCATAGACAAAGGTAATATATTTCGGCAACTTCGGATTACTTCAAACCTCAAAATTGGTTTATGCATTGATTTGTTTAGTTTATTTTAAATCAAAGTCACAATCACTAAGCAAAAGAGAGCTTTTATATACTAAAAGTGTAAACGTTGTCAAAGAAAGGTTCTAACCGAACAGGTAAACGAATTTTACTAAAATGTGCGTATGAATTGGATACTAACATAAATTATTTTATTCGGTTGGAAGACGGGTGTCTTATCACCATTTAAAATTATATTTGCCTAGCTAAACAAATTTACTTTATTTAAAATTTGTTTAGTATATATTCCATAACCTTAATGCTACATAAATTTTAATTATCAAATTTTGTATCTTTTAAGTTTCAAATCTCGATTCAAACATAAAAATTTTAAATCTTTAATATATCGGTTTCACAGAAGAATTTGAAATTTTTCCCTGTACCCCTGTAGCCATACAACCACGATTTGGCTCGATTTGTCAAAAGTAACAGCATAAACAAACAAAGTAGAATTTTAATAAGATTAGATATTTTTAGTGATTCTAAATTATTTAAATTCTTTGAACGTGTATTTTAATTTATCTGAAGTTTCGTTTTTAAAAGCTTAGTTATTTTAAATTCCATCACATTAATTAGTATTGGTTCTTGTTAGATATCGATAAACGCGGTCATTGGCTGCAATATATCTTCGTAATTCATTATCTATTCGGTTGGTTAGATTTGTATTTATGTTATGTGATGATCTCATTTATAGATTGACTCAATTTTGTGACCAAGGTAAATAGTTGTAATAAGATGTGTTAACATTTGTTTTGCAAAAAATCTACCTGTTTCGGTTTTTGCATTAAGCCATACTCTCACAGACTTTTCAATATTTATTTAAATTAATTTTTTTTTTTTGGAATATAAATCGCCCACTTAAAGCACAAGGTCATATGCTTAATATATTCCAGACGAATAAATTATCGCGATTCTCAAACGCACATACTACAATGAAAACATGAATATCATGTAAACACCGTAAATTAATTGATTTACATGAACAACAAACCTATATTAGTATGTAAAATGAACATAATTAAAACAATAATCATGTAATTACCGTTTCTGTATTAATTTGTTTTTCACACCAATTGTTGGATACTTTTATTTAATTGTTCATTTTTCCTATGTTTTTATATCCACCCATCCCCCATTTATCTATTTTTTTCTTGATAAAAAACAAAAACAAAAAAGGCAAGCAGCACACACAATATATAGCGTTGAGTGGAGTAGTTTTTGTACCATAGTTTCTTGAGTTTAATACAGCTTTAAGTACTTTCCATTGTTAACGTAGAATTGTTTTTAACCCTTGAAGTGATTTTTCTTACAGTGTTTTATTTCAAGTATCGCGGTTCCATAAGAGTAATAAAAATATTTTCATTTTTTTATCGAAACGGATTAAGTTTCAAATTCAATCAATTTAGAATTTTTTTGTGACACAAACGTTTTTTGTTTTTGCTTTTTATTACATTCTGCAGAAAAATCTTCAAAGAAATTTATATTTTGCCGCAAGCTAAATTTATTTTGTTTTTGCTTTTTTTGGTTTTTTATTAAATTAAATTTAATTTAATTTGCTTTAATTTATCATCGCATTATGATAAAGATAGACGTTTTGTTTTTCATGTAAATCTTTATTAAGATGCTTTCAGTTGATGATAAAAAATAGAAAATAACCGATTATTATTTGTGGATTTGTAGTTATAAGATTGAGGTATGGAATTTCTGATAAATGTAAACAAATTTTCTGCTTTAAGTATAAAATACGGAATCTTTGTAATAATAATGGATAAGGTCCTCGATTGTTATTTATTATTTGGGATTTTGTTAACCACATATTCATCATTTTTTTTATTTTGTCCAAACATTTTTTAACGGTTTATAATTTACTGCCATTTTTATTTTTATTGTATAAAGTTGTTCTAAATAATTAAACTAGGTTTTAGATATGGGTTCCTTAGTATTTCGCATTTTAGCAATACTATAACTTGAAACTCGACAACCTTCTCCAACATGTCAGGTCTGTTCATGATTATAATATTCAGATCTTCCTAAAGATTAATTTTCACGAGGATACCCACTGGTTGGGGTGGAAAAATTCTGAGTCAGTTTTAAAAACGCCAATTTTATTTTCTCAATGCACTCAATTTCTGTTAACTGTGTGGATCGACACATTACCATGTAAGGATTCTATGATATGTAAACCTAAGGGGAGTGCCCTGTCATGGGAGCGCTTCCTCAGACGTAGATGGGGCAAACCTGAAAATAATGAATTTATCTTTTTAGCGATTATCAAACTTAAATATACAGATAATATCGAAAAATGAGGAGAAGGACGCCGAGCCCTCCGTGTACCCTTATTACACATAACGCAGCGGAAGGATAGGAAACGGATGCTAAATGTCAATAGTTAGTAGATTATTATTAGTATTGTATATAATAAAATAATTAGCACAAGATAACACAGTTTTTAAACTATATATCCGCTGGATGTTTTAAAGTTCTGGAAATCTGAGTCAGCTATTTCTGAAAATTGAAATCAAGATTAATAAATTATTTCTAAACATTACTTAACCGAACTTAAAAATTATTTTTTAATTTAAACCTCTGAAACAAATTATTAATTATTATCTCAGTAAAAGAATGAAAATGTATTAATATATCTGAAAACTATTTTTGTATATGCATTCCTCCAAATTAATCGGCTGTTGCAGTCTGCCAAGCGTACCTCTGCAAACTCAACGTTGACTCAGATAGTCACCGCTTCCTTCCTCTCTTAACAACATAACATAATCCTACTTAAGTTCAATTAGCATATTACAATAATATAGAAGGCACTTGCAACTCTTAGTTGATTGTGTTGAAATTGATGAAAATTGTCATTGGGCGCTTTCAGTTCCCACAACATGTTGGCACTGAAAACTTACTGATGGAAAAATTGACATTCGATCTATCACATTGCCATGAAAATTTCGATAAATCGGTTGCATTCAGAAAACATCATGATTATTTTACTCAACATGTTGCCAACAGTTGGCGGACCTGAAAGCGCCCAATGATTTTAATTTCGATCACTTGAAGATAAGTAGAAATTAGTTTTGTGTAATACGAATTCTTAACTGTTTTAAATTTCTGTAGATGTCTTAGCATATTTTATAAGAATCGCAAAATTTCAGTGAAACAATTTTGTACTTAGAAAAAAATTTCGAAAAACCGTCACTCCGTCAAACTCCACCCAGGTGCAGAGAGCCTCTCGAGAAATTTGATTTGTAAAAATATTGCTAACTCAAGGGTTTCTTAATATAAAGTATTAAACCAATTAAAATAATTTTTATTCGGATCTTCGAGTTTTAGTATTTTGTTTTCAATATTTTATGCTTTATACATTAAAAATTTTCCCTCTCGGGATTATTTCAGTATTTGTTTTTCGGAATAATCTTACCAACCCTAAAAAGTCATCAAGATCTCTCAAAAGTTTTCAAATTTTGATAAAGAAGAAATAAAAATTTAATTTGTAAAATTGGTTTCGAATATTAAAGAGTTAATTAAATTCAAAATTAAAAATTCCAATTTTGATTGGAAGGAGCATTTCAAATTAGACCTGCATAGGAAGCAAGCGTAAATTTTAGCGAAAAAAAACTCGATATAAATTTCATATACATAGTTGGGTAGAAAAACGTACGTTCAATTTTTAATTTTATTTTATTTTTTACAACAGACGCATGTCCAATTTTTATTTATTTTGCTGTGTTTACAAAATACTTTGACGTTTTGCAAAAAACTGTTCTGGCATAAAGATAAGGCGCTGATATTTTTAGTTTGCGCGATTTTAATTTTTTTTTTGTAATTATAAATAAATAGAGTAAATTTTAGGTATCTAATATGAGAGTTTAAGAAATCGTTTGGACAGTGCCAAGCAAGTGCCAGCAAAACGTCGTTTTACTTTAATTTTGACTCATTTAAAGTTTCATAGTGTTTCAAATTCTCGAACTTTATCCACCAATAATTTTTTTTTCCGCGATAGATTAAAGCGTAAAACGGTGGTCTTGTCTATTTCTCTTTAAGTAAGACTTATTATTATGAAATTACAAAAAAAAGTGAGACATTTGTTTACCTTGAATAAACAGAAAATGCTTTTCAACTAATTGACTAGATTAATTTAGAAAACTTTAGCACAGGTAGCATTTTAAAAAACAAATAATCCAGTGGTCTTCTTAAATTAGGTATACTCGTACGTGTCGTCATCTTTGGTAGCTGGATTAGAAATATAAATGCAAATTTTGCTGAATAATTTATTTTGGTTTAAATGCCTATGAAGTTTATACTATATTTTACTAAAATTGTTTTAGTATGATTTTAGTAAATTCTTCACTTAGGCACACAACGGGATGAATATTTTACTAAATCAGTACTAAACTCAAAAATAATGCTACTCAAATAATGACATTTAGGAAAATTAAGTTTGTCAGGTTCCATTCAAAGTTATTGTGTACTAGTAAGACCAAATATAAAATTAGTTGTTTATTTAAAATTTTTTTACTGGCCCAATAACACATTTGCAAAAAATTAGGACGTTCTATTGGACTTTGTCAACCCTTAGTATTAAAAACTAAAAATCTCAATTTCAAAATCTCAATAATGGCCGAAATATAAAATTAAATGTTTAATTAAAAAAATTTTACTGGCCCAAAATCACACGATAACTATTGGTTAAGCTATAGGTTCAGCGTAAGATTTTTAAAAATTCCGTCTTTTACAAAAATGTGAAACAAAATGTTTCTAATTATTTTGAAACATTCAAAATTCAACTGAAACATGATACATTCCGCCATATATTGACCGCGGAAATTTGACGGACCGTCAAAAGCTGTTCAATAAAATACACGCAAATATAGAAAATATTTTCTTATGTTTTTTTTTAAGGCAAGTTATCGAAAGTTTGGCTGTCCTTTATAGATATAGCTGAACCTATAGCTTAACCAATAGTTATCGTGTGATTTTGGGCCAGTAAAATTTTTTTAATTAAACATTTAATTTTATATTTCGGCCTTTATAGTAAATTAAGGTTCCTAGTTTTTAATACTAAGGGTAGCATAGTCCAATAAAACTTCCTAATTTTTTGCAGAGATATAGCAGAACCTATAGCTTAACCGATAGTTATCGTGTGATTTTCCGCCAGTAAATTTTTTTTAATTAAACATTTAATTTTATATTTCGGACCTTATAGTAAATTAAGGTTTCTAGTTTTTAATACTAAGGGTAGCAAAGTCCAATAAAACTTCCTAATTTTTTGCATAAATATAGCTGAACCTATAGCTTAACCAATAGTTATCGTGTGATTTTGGGCCAGTAAAATTTTTTTAATTAAACATTTAATTTTATATTTCGGCCTTTATAGTAAATTAAGGTTTCTCCGATAGTTATCGTGTGATTTCGGGCCAGTAAAATTTTTTTAATTAAACATTTAATTTTATATTTCGGCCTTTATAGTAAATTAAGGTTTCTAGTTTTTAGTACTAAGGGTAGCAAAGTCCAATAGAACTTTCTAATTTTTTGCATAGATATAGCTGAACCTATAGCTTAACCGATAGTTATCGTGGGATTTTGGGCCAGTAAAATTTTTTTAATTAAACATTTAATTTTATATTTCGGCCCTTATAGTAAATTGAGATTTTTAGTTTTTAATACTAAGGGTAGCATAGTTCAATAGAACTTCCTAATTTTTTGCATAGATATAGCTGAACCTATAGCTTAACCGATAGTTATCGTGTGATTTTGGGCCAGTAAAATTTTTTTAATTAACATTTAATTTTGTATATCGGTCATAGTAGTCAATCAATACATTTCAATATCATCAATACAGTTTTGTAAGAAACCAAATATACAATTAAGTTGAATTGAATTGTTTATGTAAATTAATTAAATGCATGTCGAAAACACCAATCTATCGATTTTCGGTATATCTTTTTATAAAATACGGTCTTGTTAAAAATAAACTACAATTGATCCATATTTGCGGAAGGCAAATATGGATCACTCTTGTAGTTTATTTTTAACATAGCGTTTTTTAGGTATTTTAATTTTATAAGCAATAGTAGAAAGCTTACAAAATTAAAATTATTACATTTATTTCATTCATGAATTTCTAACTTTTCGTTTTTTATGCAAAATAAAAATAAAAATTAGCCTAACGAAATTTTGATTTTAATGTATTTTTATGCAACGAATAAATTCGTTAAGCAGGGAATTGGTGCAGTTGTTTTTCTAAATTATCATAATATAATTTGCAAGATTAATTTTAATAATTCCTTTTATTGATGAATTACCCCTGAATGTATGCATTTGAGTAGCTAATATATTTATTTATTTTTAGTAAGAATTAGTAAATACTTCATTCGCGTTGGTTTAAAAATATATAACCGACTTTTTAAAATTTTATAAATACCCTCAAAACGTACTATAAGATTTTCTCCAAAATATCGAGTTTTTTAATTTAGTTTCATGCACGAAATTATTTTACAGCAGTTTTGGTTGCATTCAATCATTTTTTCAAATAAAATTTTATATCGAGTTTTATTTTCTCTAAAATGTGCGCTTGGTTCCCATGCTGATTCTGGAATTATAAAATTCAAATTATTTTATTTTAGAAAATAATTGTAGAAATTACAGGAATCATATTGGAAATTCGAATTAGAAATTACACGAATTAATTAATTAACATTCAAAATTAAAAGTATTTTATTTTCCCGCTTCCTATATACATTTTTATTGAAAACACAAGAACAACTTAACATAATATAAAATATTGAAGTCAAAATCGGTTCCATTATTAGAAAAATTTTTGGTCAAATTTTGTTCGACGAACCTTTTTAGTTTGGAAACTTGAAATTTTATTAATTTGCCAATTTTTTCGGCTTCTCCCCTCACATATTTCAACATTTCAACAGCATCCACAATGCAAATCACTACACTCATCAAACCACTATCTAACCACCAAACAAAGCTCTTCTCGCAAAAACCCCTCCATCTCAACCCTACCCCCAACTAAAATCAACAAGTCAACCAAACTATTGAAACTCCAAACCAAAAAACTCCTACATCAACCATTTCAAACCACTTCGGCCCTTAATGTAACAAATTCAACTAAACGGCCAACTCTTTATTAAAAGTTAGAAGATTTAAGGGCATTGCATTGATAAATTTACGATAGTTGAATAAATGTAATTAAAAAAATAAAATGACTCTGATTAATATCTCTGATTATTTTGCCATGTTGTAACCCTCGCTTATATAAAATAATTTTACTCCTTTGATAAAATATACAATTTGTAACAACCTATCACTATAATATAGAAATAAAGTGATGGCTACAAAAACACTGATAAGTAAAAAATACGGAACATCTGGTCAGAAAATAAAAATAAAACTAGGACGTCTAGTCACCTTACCCAGTAGGTTTCAAATTACTAACCTAAAACTCAAAACACTCCACAAAATTATTGTTCGTTAATAAAAATAAATATACGTAAGATACGAAATCTTAATACTTGCTTGCATTCGAAAACATTCTAAATCTAAAGGTCAAAATGGCCAAATGAATATTACTAGGCGAGTTTCTTTTAGTATTCGCGTCCGGTTTAGTTTGCGATAGCAATTTTTCGAATTTAGTTACTTTAAAATCAAATATTGTCAAAGTTTTGATTTAAATACGGTAGATTCAATCGTCTGCAAAGTTTTATAAAAAATTCCACATAAAATATTAGATAGATTTCTTGTTATACACTTGTTCTGGATAAACTCGCCAATTGGAGAGATTTTACAGAAATAGCATATTACATAAAAGCTAACGAATTTTTCGAGAAGAATTTTTTTGTTAAATATAGAAAACGTTTAGATCAAAACATGAACAATATTTGATTTCAAATTAATTAAATTCGAAAAATTGTTATTGCAAACTAGAACAGATGAGAATACTAAAACACATAGATTATGGGAGAGTAAAATATGAGTTTTTGAACCAGCGCTTGGAACATACAAATCTTACAGGATTGCTGCTGTAAGACCAAAGAGTGCATAGTAACACCAAAGAGTTTGAATCAATTACTAGTTTTGAGAGAAGTTTAAATTTTGTGGTAATCCGAATACGAGTGATAATAATTAAATAATTAGCAAAATTAAATTGGTTTAAACAAAACTATTTGAATTGATTGATTTTAAATTTTTATATGAAATATTAGAATGATTTTCAGATTTAGTTAACGAAAAAATTTAATTCAGGATTAGTAATTTTGTATGATACAATATAAAGAGAGGAGCTTCTAACAGATTTTTAAAAGCACGAATTGCTATCGATTTTTTTTTATAAAGAAATTTTTTTTTTGATTTAATTTGTTCATAAAGCTTTCGAGAATATTTCCCGAATAGGAATCGAAGCTAAAGCTTTAAATAGTTTGTTAAATAAAAAGAAAGCCATAAATTATTCTAATAAAAACAATTTGATTAACAATTTGATTAACGATTAATCGGCCAAACATTAATACATAAAATCAATTATGAATTATCATGGTAACATATTTAAATTGTCAACATGACGTTGATATGTGTTCACTATATTTCATCAAAAAAAAAAAAAAAAAATCCAATCCCTGATGCTTATATGTCTTTTAGTCACGATACGATTTTATCCATGTTTGTTTGATTTCATGTTGTGGCAACCTACGAATACATAAATACACACGTATTGAAATGTGATATACGGCGGAACACATTTAGTGTGCGGAAGATGGAAAATTAAAAATAATTTATTTACTTTGTTTTTCTTTTTTTTTTTAATTTTCAATTTTTGTTTTATTTTACAACAAAATTAAATTAAATTGAATTAAATTTAAAATGTAATTTTATATAAACATAACAACACAGCGGGAATTTTTGATATAAATTCACGTATAGTATTTAAATAGGCGAGAGTGAGTGAATATCCAGTGGGGATATATTATTGGTTTTCATAAAATTTTCGTTTTTTTTTCGTTTTTATTAAATTGATTACGATTTTATTTAAATTTAACAATTTTCTTAATGCCTTTTGAACTCATAAGGATGTGTGCGGTTTATTGTTTGTGGGTGATGTGTAATTAATTTATGCGGGAGTATAATGTATAAAGCTTTTAATCTATTTGTGGTTGAAAATTAGATTACACTTGAGCTAAAATTGGTCATTAATTACGTAATAAAGTGGGGAGATTTATGACGAGAGCATGAGTTAACGAGTTATTTACATAAAACAATATTTGCGAATCATTAAAATGAACGCGCCCCTAAAACCGTTTTCATGACAGTATAATGGTATTCAAAGTGTTTTAAATTTCTAAAGTATTACGACATCCTCTATTATTATCGTAATTCAAATTACAACTTAATAAAATAATGATTTGTTGATATTTGAATTGATAAATAATAATAACGAAATAATTTCCATGTTTTATAGTCTTGTATGTACTCAAATTGGAAAAATCATCATTATCCATTCAGCAAACCAAATAATTTTGAATTTCAATTGAAACCGGAATATAATTACATCATGCATATGAAAAAGTATAAAAAAAAAAAAAAATATTTTATTTATATTTCAATCGATATAGATACGTACGTAATATATTGATTTTAATTATGTTAATAGAATTTGAAATTTATTTTATTTTAAAGTTGACAATAAAATTGGGTTTTAGAAAGGAATTCATTTTATTAGGTCTATATTACAGCAAAAAAGTGATATAAATAGAAAATAAATGTGGTAATTGCTTCGTACGTAATAATTGGTATTATTTCGATAACTCTATATCTACACATGTATAAGATTATAGTACGAAAATAACTTTTTGTGTTGCAACCCATTTATAGAAATGGAATGGCGTCCAATTGCGGGGATAATAACTAAATGTTGTTCGGCAAACAAAGGTAATAAAATATTTTACTTACTTTAATGTGCGATTATTTCACTGATAACTATTAATTAATTATGATGGTATCCGTATGTATATATACATATGTATGTTATTGTACACTTAGTCAAGAAATGCAATAAAAATGATTTACTACCTCGAATTAAATAGAAAATGTGTAATTGTAAAATTATAATTACTTGGAATTTTAGGATTGTGGGGTTCAGTCACCTTCTTTCGACCCATCGCCATTGATTTATGCTTTTCCGATTATTATCTGAAAAACCAAAGAAACAAACTCGGGGAAGAGGCGAACACTGAAAACTGACATATTTTTACACAAAATGCTATTTACATGTAAAATTATGTTGAAATCGTAATAAAATCTCAAATTACAAATAATTAATAAATGTTTAATTTCATTCGTTTTGTGTGATTTTCTTTTAATAATAATTTGTCGGTAATCCAATCCAAACCATCGTGCGGTTTTTGGTTTTGATATGAGAGGACAAAGGGAAATTTTTAGCACAGTAATGGCAATTTTATTAATTCAGATAAAAACATGGTTGGCTATTAGTGATTATAATATGGATGCAATCAATCTTTTCTACGTTTAATTTTTCTAGTTTGCTCGATGAAAATGATCCGGTTGTCATTTTATGGTGAACTCCATATCTGATTCATGTTTTTCTAATGCCATTCAACAGAATTCAAAACTTAAACTGAAACCCTGTAATATTTCAACACTGTCGTAAAGATAGTAAGAAGACCTGGTCAGTTGTTAATCAAATTTTAGGAGATAGTGTTGATAATTATGCTGATAGAATTATGTCTAGTGATTCAGTGATTCTTACGGATTGTAAGTTTAGAGCAGATGATTTTGGTTTTTATTTTTCTAATATTGTGTCTCACTTAAGAACAATTGTTTGTTTAATAATATGTCTTGGTTTCAAATCTAGTAATAGTTTATTTCTTCTTGGTATAAGTCCCAACATGCTAAAAGCTAACTTAAAAATCAAAGTTTTTTGAATGGCAGTGTTCCCGATTGTTTGAAAACTGCAGTTGTAATTCCGTTGCTTAAAAATGGTGATAAACTGCTTAAGGATTAACTATCGTCCTTTATCTTTACAGCCCACAATTATGAAAGTTCGGGAAAAAGCTTTAAAATTACGGGATGTAATATTTTAAATAATTGTCAATAAAATGTTTAATTATTTATAATTCAAAATAATTCAATATACAACTTACATTACTGCAGTGATTTGTAGAAATATGATGAAATGTGATTAAGTTCTATCAATTGTACCAAGATACGAACAATAAAAACTTCATTCAATAAACTTTATGGGTTAAAATCCAACGGAATGAACATAATTAATTAATCAATTCGATAAATTTCTTCTTTCATAATTCAATGAATAAAGTTGGTCTTCCCATTTTCATTTTTAGCAATGTTATGAAAACTACCTTTCGTCAGATCTCTCGGTAGTGCGACATTCAATCGATAAAAAGATACCATCCAATAAAAACTAAACCTAACTAACAAAGTAAAACATTTTTTGTTATTTTTTGTGTTTTTGTGTTTGTTGGTTTGGGAAATTGAACTAACGGAAAATTACATAAATCACTCAACTCGAAATACAACAAAAACAAACAATCCTTGTAAATATACACAAAATTTTTATTTGGAAAATCTGTTTCCCTTGTCTGATGCCATTAATCAAACTGGGATACAAAATAATACGACAATGTTCTTCCTTTTTTTTTTGTGTTGTGTACGTAAAACAAAACAAAGACTATAGAAAATCGGAAAAATCGTATACCATTGTGGAAAATTGAAATATCTGCATATTTACAATTATGTATTTGTGTATGTGTGTTATTGGTTGTGCAGCATTGTTATTTTCACAATGTATACATGGGAAATTTCGTTGGAAAAATATGTCACCAATTTACTGCTTTAATTAAATTGTATGTCGTATTATAAAGTAATTGACACTGTACGCAGCAAGTGATTCCTGTTGCACACAAAGACAAATAAATTTGTAATCAAATTAATCTAAACGATTATTATTCTTGTAATTGTTAATCATAAAAAAAAACGTTTGTTTTGTTAGTAGTTGTTGATTAGTGAATATGATTACAAACAATTACATTTCCGCGTCGACATTAGTCCTCGTCATTTTTTATTTTTTTTTTCGATCTAATAAAAATTAAAATTTTAGTTAGACTAAAACTATGATCCAAACAGTATGTACAGAACGGAGTCCATTTAATGAACAATAAAAATGCTATAAAAACATAAACATAAAATTTTATTGTGCGCTGTTTGTTTGCTTACGCCTTGTATTTTGAATTGTGGGTTTAGTTTTTCCCTGAAGTTGAAGTACTTTACTAATAAAGTAATAAACTTATAGAGAGAGAGGATCAATTAGGCCAAAATATATATAGAGGGACAAATATTATGGGCCATATCCATCACATAATACACCTTTAATTAATCTAAAAACTCATTTCGATTATTTTACAATCTAAACAAAATCATTTTTATAGGCTAAATATTTAAATATTCATAATATTATGAGAAGGGGACCATTCTTTATAAAAATTCCCCAATCACATGAGCAGCAACAATAATAAAACAGTAGCTATTCATTTTTATGATTTTTGATGTCCATTTGACACGGACATTAAAAAAATAGAGCGGGCACAAAACAGTTAATTAAAATAATAAAATTTATACTATAAAAGCTCGCGTTCGCTTTATATTCTCATGTTCTGCACACAAATAATTCTGTATGTTACCGAAATGAAATAAAATAAATTATTTATTTTTAATACAATTTAATCGTATTCAGATAATATTTATGGCTATTTTATTTTATTTTTGGGGCCCACCGTTTGCGCTTAATCCAACATTTAAATGACATACAACATGTATGTGTATTTGTTGCGGGAGAAAGCATATAAATTTTGAATAAAATTATAATTTATATCTGCAAAATTCCAATTTTATTTTTGATTGGGGTAATTTTTCGAAAATACGTCTACGCAAACGGATGAAATTGACCATTATATGGGAAATTATAGGTTTCTGGTAAGAGACCATTTTTGGGAAATTTTTATTATTCATAGTTCCGATGTATCATGTCAAATATTTCAACATTTTTATAGGAATATAATATTTAAGGCATCCCAAATGGAATTGAATGTTAAATAAGAATTTCGTCTTAATAGTTAACACAAAAATATGTAATGACCCCAATGATGATTGTCATGATTGTCGTTCTCGTGTCTGACTGGCAAAATTTGATATTATGAATGTCGTTTGAAAATCATCGTTTCACGATAAGGTGTCGATTCGTGATTCTTATGTAATACCAAATGAAAAGAGGCACAACAACAGAGAGATGTGTCGATTTTTTATTATTCCACTCATTCTAATATATTCATACATTTCCTTATAAACCAAACCTCCCTTAAATCTCGTCGTTAAATTTCTCGCATTCCGAAGGATGTTGAACTTTGATCTGTATTGACGAATTTTGGACAGGCCAAAAATAGATGTTCAACATCCTCCACACATCAACTCAAAGCACAATCTTTATCATCCTCACTCAATCGACGTTTCCACAGGCATTCTTTTCAATTACCATGGTTTAGCCTGATTCTCTCGATCGTTCTCAACATGCGCGTATCCCCTTTAAGCTCCTTGTAGAAGGGATTTCTTAAAGGAGTACTACATAATTTTCTGTACTTCGTTCCTTTCGTTAAACTTTTTTCAATATATTCACTCTCCCATTTTCTCCATAGATTCATCTGAAACATTCGAAGTACATCTCTTGCATCCTTCCTTTCATACTCCTGAATCCCCTCATTCTCTGTAGCCTTTTTAGCTAACATATCACCTCTTTCATTCCCCTCGATCTGGCTATGTGATGGCACCCATTGTATGGTCACATCACGTTGACAGATGCGAATACATTCAAAAATCAAATCAACATACACATTACCTTGTCTTCCATCTCCACATATTAACAAACACAAACCACTCGGGGAATCTGAAAATATTACTATCTTCCTATTCCCCGTATTCACACCCAGTTGGATACCTTCATATATTATCTACTCTAAAACACTTTTCCACATTCGTACTGGGCATGAAAACACCAACGCCTATATCATTATCAATCACACTAGCATCTGTATAAACGATATCATGTTCCACGTATTGCCGACTGATTTTCCCAAACATAATTTTGGCAATAACTTGATTCATTCTCTTATTATATTCCTTCATATTCATGCATACAGAGTATGACTATTAGGAACGGCTTGCGGACCAGCATTGCCTATACTAAAAAATAGATTCATATTTTCCAGTGCAATGCTAGCTCTATATGTAGGTTTGTGCACCGCCCTACTTTGAAGTCTCACTACCATTTCATTCCAAAACTCATTATTCTTCGTTATCATTCGCACTGTCTCTCTCACTGTGATCCACTCTCTCTTGTAATCGAGAGGTGAATCACCCATTTCAGACCACAGAGTATGTATTGGAGTTGAATTAATCGCTCTCAATACCACTCTGGCACACGCATTCTCTACTTTTATCAATTGACTAAAAGCCCCTTTCGAACCGTTTCTATACACGCTAATACCATAACCAATTTTGGAGGATATAAGGGCCTTTCTTAGCATATCAGTCACACTGAAGTGAGCGCCCCATTTAGGTTTACTCACCCGTTTAATTACATTCATACGATCTTGTAGTTATCTGCCAAAATTATCATGTGCTTCCCAAAATTCATGCGCCTATCAATCCAAATACCAAAATACCTGTACGTGTTCACATGTTCAATTCTATTATTATCCACTCTAATTTTAGATTTACGTCATTCGTTCTAAAGCTCATGTAAGCACACTTATTAGGATTCACTCTTAAATTTAACATTTTTATTTTTCCAATAACTTCATCTAAGACCTTTTGCGCCTTTTGAGCCGCCGCATCAATACTCCTTCCTTTTCCTATTACAACAAAATCATCTGCAAATTGCAGAACGATTTGATTTTCTGTATTGATGCGGTGTATCTCGCTGGTATATAGGTTGAAAAGAGCTGGCGATATTTTACTTTCTTGCGGAAGTCCAACATTCGCCACGCCCTCCAACCTATATCCACTTCCATTCAAAACAATTTTCCTTTCACTCATAAAATCTTTTATCCACATACATACCTTCCGTGAAAATCCAAAAGTCGAAAGAATTTGTTGTAATTTCTACAGAACCACATATCATAGGCTCTCTCAATGTCCAAATATACCGCAACTACCTTCATATTTTCTTTCTTTACTTCCCATACAAACTTTTCCACACACTCGATTGCAGAGTGGTTCTTTCGAAATCCGAATGTTGTTGCTGGCAAGAAATTATTTTCATTCATAAAAGCTTCCATTCGTTCAACATACATATGCCACGATAATTTGATGCCACATTCGGATCTTTATCCCGCTTAGGAATGGGGACCACCCTGCTCTCTTTCCATTTGTCTGGTATTTTTGAACTCATCCATACTTTGTTGAGTGTCTCAAGCAAATTATGTTTTGCTGATTCACTCAACAGCTGAATCATTTTATATCTTACACGGTTCATTCCTGGAGTGGTAGATTTGGAGTTATCTAATACTCCAGGGAACTCCTTCCATTCATATTTCCTATCCATAATCCTGTAAGCCTTAAGGTCGGTTGATTTTATCTCTTAATTGTGGCTTTCAGAGCAATCTTTTTATGGGGCTCTGGTACACATATAAAAGCTCAACCTTAACTTAAACTCTAGTTCTAGAACACCATACATGATACGAAAAATTACATTCAACTTCTAAAACTACAACATTACATAACAAAGTCCAGGATTTTGACAACAACAAAATCTCACAGTGGTTTCATTAAATATATGATTTAATATTGGAATATTTTAGAAATGCTTGTGTTACTGAAGATAATTAAATCGTCATTTAGTTTAAGCTTTTTCTTGACTTGAAAGATCACAAAGCTCTATATAATATTCTAGAACTAAAATGATATTATTGTAAACACAAATTTTGATACAAAAATGACGGTCAACCTTTACAATCAGAAGTATATGATTTCTTAATAGATTTGACAACAACAAAGTCTCATTTAAGATTTTGACAACAACAAAATCTCACACTGATTTCAATCAATATTTGATTTAATATGGGTATACTTAAGAAATGCTTAAGCTGAAATGGAATTATTACAAGTGTTACTGAAGATGATTAAATCGTTGTTTGGTTTGAGCTTTTTCTTGACGTTAAAGCTCACAAAGCTGTATACAATATTCTAGAAGTAAATTGATATTATCGGTCACATCAAATATTGATGCGATTGTGTTATATGGACACACTTAGCAATGGTCATTTATTCTCCAATGATTGCCTTGGATCTTTGCTGATAAATTAAGCCCACACGCAAAAATATTGAATGGAGAGTTCAACATTTTTTTTGAACCGCGTGATATCTTTAAGAAATTGTTTTCATGCAACAATAAGGTTGTTAGGTTTCTTCCGCCGATAAAAACCATTACCGTTTTAGCGTCTTTTTTTAATTAGAGAAATACATGTTACGCCGTCCTCGGACCTGTATTGTCCTGAATTTTTTTCTAAGCTATTACAGGCTAATTATCATTTCCGATGTTTTAAAAAACTCCAAAAAATCTCGAAAATTATTTTCGGCCTTTCGAATTTTTCGATTTCGGATTTTTACGGTATGGAAAAAATTTCAGCAAGTGAGAAAATTTAGGTACTAATTAATTGGCGGATTTCTTTACTTGAGGTTGTTTGTGAATGATAAATTTAATTTTAAATAAATTAAATAATTTTGAGATGTACCTAGAAGTTGGGTTTATTAAAAATTCGAATCAGAAAAATTTCATAATAGGCCACCTTAAATTTTATGCAACTTAACGACGACTATCAAGGGCCTCGAAAATCTCTAATAAAATGTAACATTATGTCAACAACGCTAAGAAATTCAGAAAATCTTCAAAATCTACTAAATGCAAGATACAGATTTGTTTTTGTTAGGCTATAACATACCGCTACATAAAGTATAAACATAAAACTAAGTTTCGAATTTTCTCGAAAATATCGAAAACTAAAAAAATCTAGAATAAACTGGAGTAAATCTAATCTAATCTTAGACTAATCTAGAGAATTTCGATTTCGGAAGAATCCAATGGAATTTCCATTTTTCTTAAATTTAGGATTGTTTCCTAAATAACCCAGTTTTATCGAGTTTCCCAATACATTTCGTTTTTGTTTACTTAATTTAGCTAATGTTGAATGTAGCCAGGAACTTAACCTTTAAATTAAAAAAAACCTTTTGGCTGTTATTTTCATACACATTAAGTTTATCCTCTTGCCGAGAGGGGAAGAACAATTTAAATTTGGAATTTAAGTTAATTTAAAATGTAATACGAATTAATTAATTTTAATTTGCGGTGTTGCTAGTGTTTATTTGATTCGCGACTTTAAACAATGTTGACCAATTGTTAGATACTATACATGTGTTAAATTAACAGAAAACAAAAGTGGCCATATTCTGCTGTTAATTTTATTCTGCAAAGTGTATTGTGCAAAGATAAATTTGGTTCCAGCGATATAATTTTCCAATTTAAATGTTTAGAATAGCGAAAGGTATTACAATTTATGAATGATTACATTGATCAGCTGACCAAAATCTGTTTGTGTTCTGGATTGGGTCTTTCTTCGAGAATACGAGTTTTATATTTTGTAAACATTTAAAAATGTAAACAAATTATTCGTACCACTGCCTTTAGTACCAAGAGGGATAATTTATTCTTAACATTAGAGCTTAGCCTGAGATATGTTCTGTGTTAACAAGATTTTGTAAAGTTAAATGCCAAATATTAATAAAAATTTAAGTAACTCGAGAGGGTTTCATTTAATGAAATATGAATAAATTAAACAAACACAACAAAAAAATAAATAAAACGCTATTTATATTCTCTATACAATTGCATTTTGTATGTGAATGCATTTTCCACTTAAATTCTGAAAAATGTTTGCTGCAATTTTCTAATTTTTAATGTCTATAATCCTATTATTAAAATAAAGTTTAATTGTTACAAATAATGTAAAATGTTTATTTTAGCTCACGATTTATTCATATTTATTATGTTGAACTTTTGTATACCTACGTATACATATACTTGCATCTCAATCATATAATTAAGTACGTTAAGGAAAACAAGTTTTAAATCCTACAAACATACCAAATCAGTATACAAACAGTATTAACCGCATATTTAATTTAACCATCGAAATAAATCTTTAAACATTTTAATCAGAAAAGTTGTCATTTTTCTTTAATGGAAACCACTTTATCATCAATCGATTAGTTGTAAAGTTGTTTCTTATCGTATATAATTCTGCATATTTTTCAAGACAACCTAATACTTTTATTAAATGAAAATTGTTTGATTTTCTAATTTGTGTTGCGTGTCGACTTATAATAAATGTTTGTATGTATGTAAGTAGAAATAAAGTTATTATGGGTATTATAAATATTGGCAGAAAATTAATGGCCTAAATTAGATTGCAATAACAAACACGTCGTACTAGTCGCCATCATGTTAACACATCTCGTACAGACCAGTCCCTTTTATGCTCACACAATTCGAGGTGTTTCTCTTTAATGAAAATTCCATGTTTTTTTTTTTTTTTTGTATATTTATAATTCGTTGCGACACCTAAGAACCAAAAGGTTAATTTTGTACAACATTACAACATACAATATTCTCTCATATGTTGTTGCCTTGTGAATTTTATAACAACAATTTGCTTGTACCTTATACAGAAATTTAAACATAAGGAAAAATATTAATGACTGGAAAAATCAATTAAACATGTCATTAGAGGGCGTTTGATAAACAGGCAAATGTCCAACCTTGCTATGTTGGGTTTTTAGCTATTTTTCATTCCATCATCGTACCTCTATATTCAGCAGGTGTATATTCATTACCATATAAAAATCATCCATTAAGATATCTTAAAATCTATGTGATAATCTTTTCATTTTTCCCTTGGAAAATCATTTATCATTTTATTGTGTTGTTTATACTCGGCGCAAGTTTCTTGCCCTTTTCAACGTCTCTATAAACACATTCATATACTATTGTGATTTCTTTAAGTTGTTTATTGTTTACATTTTTTATTATTCCTTATGTTTCTATTATCCAATTCGTATTTACATACATATACTCATACTTTCTCTACTCATACACCAAAAAGTCGAAAGAAAGAAGTAAGCTCTATAAGGGAATGATTGATGAATTTATTTTTTATTTTCAGTTTTATGTAAATTTCTCATCATACTCAAAATAGTTGTTGCAGGTAGAAATGTCTATTATTTTGATAAGAAATTATATGTTGTAAATGAAAAGTAACTTAATTGAAAAATATGCGAGATCATTTTCCATCTATTAAATGGATGTTCACGTTTTTTAACTGCTTAATGGGATGTGTGTGAGGTCTGTTTCTGTTTGTTTGCGCACGAGAGAAAGAAAAATATTGTAGATGGATTGACTAGTATTTAGTATAATAATCTGTTAAGGCTAACAGTACTTCAACCCAGTTAATCGGCCAAAACGCTTCTTAATTAAAATAACTAACCAATCAAACAAAAAAAAACTTTAATGTTATATAAACCATAACTACATTTATACTTTTGAAATATCTTTAACATAAAATACAACTTTAAGCTTTGTTATTTTCTAAAAATAAATATTTTTTCACTTCATTCTTTTAATTACTTTTCAAAAGTAAAAAAAAAAAAATCCGGGCAAAATGGAAAAATGAAATGAAAATAAAAATACTGTCCGTAGGATTTTCTGTATATACACAAAAAAAAAGTAAATAAATAAAAAAGCACAAAAAAAAATGCCAGGAAAACTTTAATAATAATCAACTGTCATATAAAGAAAAGTTTAAGGGTTTTCACAAAAGAAAAACTGTCCATCAAACAGAACGCAACAACAACAACAACAACAACAAAAATACGAAATGGCATTTATTTTTATTTATTTTCCTTTTTTGATGAGCTTTTTAAATAGTATAAAACTTTTTTTTGCTCTGTGTGTGCTTTTTAGATTAGGTTACGAATGCTTCGTTCCATTAAATATAACATCATTTCATGAAAATCCTTTTGTTTCCCAATTTTCTGATTTTTTTTTTGTGTTTTGTTTTCGACCTGGTATTTTTTGTTTTTGTGTACCGTGCTATCTGATTGGATTAAAGCTTTTCCTTTGTATTTAAATTATTTACATTTTGTTTTCAGTGCACTATGTATTTGTACTCTACCCCCCCCCCCCCCCCCCAAAATATATAAGCGCGAACAAAATTCTTTATGCGTATTTGATTGCTTGTAATTTGTCTCAATTTTCTTTCGCGTTCCTATCCCAATTTTCATCAATCGTGATAACGTAAAAATGTTAAAAAAAAACAAAACGCAAACCGCTAATTATGAAAAATGAAATAATATTTGATAAGTGAAAATTTAAATTTGTTTCCCAAAATTTCACATGTGTGACCTGTCAGTGTATACCTAGACGATGGGAAATATTATTTTCTAATCCCTTTTGTGTTGTAAGAAAATTGAAATGGAATAAAAATATCATTTATCTTGTGTACTTATTAAATTTTCTACAAAATTGATGTTTTAGTCAAGTCAGACACCCTAAAATTTGTATCTTTTTGTGTCTAAGGTGTACCAGAAAATATGATGTGTCAAATGATTAAAGAATTAATGAAATTTAATTGAATTTCCGCCCTATGTACAGTTGTGTTTTTGGGGGGACAAAAATTGGACACGTATTTCAACCATAGACATAATGACTTTATTAAGCAAGAAATATACTCATGTTCACAACACTTGGTTGTTGTTATCCGCTCGGTTTTATTCACATAACCATTAGGCTTGAGGCAATGTACATTCAATTGCATACATAATTATAGACGCGGTATTTAATTTATATTTCCAATTTTAATTGGAACATAATTATGAAAAATTATGACAAATTAGGTGGAAATTATAATTAAACATGAAATACTTTCACACAAAATGCATTTTATTTTACTGTACTGATTCCGGACTGTATCGTAATTATAAGTGCACAAACATGCGCTTTAATTGATTGATTATTTCGATTAGCCTCAATTTTTTATAACTTACATTAATTTATGTAATTAACATGTCAAATAAATTATTTTTTAAAGTAATTAATTGGTAGCTGGTATGCAACGTGAGACGCTAGAGTGGCAAATATTTAAATCAAGGTTTTTTGTCAAGCATCACTTTTTGTTCGGTGAATGACTTATTCATTTGTAACAATTGCATTGATTATCCACACTTTTAAATCGCACCGTTCACATCAACAATGAGAATACGACTAGAATATAATGTGACAAAATAATTGATATTAAAAATTCCATTTAAGTAATAATCATAATCATAATTAATATTAGTTAGAAATTTATGTTTATGATCTTGATCATGATTACGATGATAATCACAATTATAACTGGAGTTCTGTTATAGTACGATATAGAAGGATGATTGTTTCTTTTGTAATTTATTTCTTGTACATATTATCATAATCGAGTTGAAAAAAAAAAAGTTAAGTGAATTATATATGGCAAATGTATGTACATGATTAAACTACATGATACAACTATTTTGCCACACACTCACCCATTGTGTGTGAGTACCGTTTTCAATCTATAAATAATTCATGTATGGAATATTTAATTAAATTTAATTAATTTTTTTCCAATATTTATGCGCATTATGATATCGCTGCGGTAAAAACTCTCGCTTCTCCAAATCCTAGTGTTAACCATTTTTACCGCACCTCATCATAGACGCACAAAATTCATCCCTATACACATAATATTGTTAATACGAAACGAAAACAAAATTTAATGAGATTCATTTCATTTTAAACTTCTTATAGGGTTCGTACACACGCACACAAAAAAGTTTAAATTTAAATTTTGTTCTGTAAACTTTTTTTTTTTTTTCAAATATCAAATCATTTCTATATAGCTTTCGGCGCTAAAATGAAAATTACAAAATTTTCTTGGAAAATTTATGTCAAATGACATATGTTTATATTTTATTTATTTCGTATTTTTTTGTACGAGTAACAAAACAGTAAACAAGAAAACTGGTGAAAAAAAAATATTTGAAAATGAAAATCGATTAGCATACCAAACATAGAGATAAGACGTTAAGATAACAAAAATATACATGTACACAAAAAAAAAAAACGGTTACAAGAGTAAAAGACGTACATAAAAGGTGTACACATATATAAAATGGGAATATTATGGAAATGATTTCGTTTTAAATTTTATGAAATGCAATAAAAAACATTTTCCGGAGTGGAATTGAAGTTTTTTATTTTTTTTTGTAAGTTAAATAAGGGAAGAAGGGTGTTTAAGATACTTAACATAATATTTAAGTATAAGATTTTGATATAAAATGATTTATTTATTTATTATTTTCGTTAATGATAATATCACACCGTATAATATAAAATACTTGATATTTCACATTGGGTTGCTACTTGGCGGGAAAAAAAAATGTGCAACATCATAATTGCACTTTACACATATGATATACGTAAAGCATTTCCAGACTCCTATCCATTAAAATATTATATTTAATCGTATTAAACCTTGTGCAAAGAAATATGTTTTGTTTGCAGAAGTAAAATCATGGTTTTATAGCGCAGTTTATTGGTTAAGAGGCTGTAGTATAATATATGAGGTATGCGTTATTTGTCCAAGAGTCGTCAACGGATTTTATGATAGAAAATTAAAATGTTGGATAATTTCGTAAGTTACTGTAAAAAAACATTATTACCATGTTAATTACAAAACAAAAATTGTTTTAATAATAGAGTTCTTTAGTACTCCGAGACAAAGCCGAGGTAAAATATTTTGTCTAAAGGGAAAGAGAGAACGCTAGATAAATTTAATTTATCTTCAGTTGGATGATATTCTACAATGAAAAATTCCCTAGCTTTAAAGTTTCTCCATTCCTTCTCTTTTGGGAGTTATTTCGTTTACAAGGCTTCAAACAACAAATAGCGAAGAATAAAAAATCAAAAACCTAACTGCCAACCGTTTTTTATCTAAAATTTTTTACATTCACATTTTAGTTAAATGTGACTAAATTCTATCCAAAATTTTGAAAATCTACTTATACTTCTGATCCTTAGTTAAAGACACTAAAATTTACATTTCAAAAATTGAATTATAATTTTCGATATTTTTGTTGTACATAACATTTCCGTTAGTGGCTTAACCAGGCCTTTTTTGCTCAGGGAATTTAGAATTCACTAACTTATATTCCAATTTGATCGAAATATTAAAAAAATAAATGTTAAAACTTAATATATAAATAAATTTTGCTTATTCATAAAATTGTAAACAAATTAAAGCTTTTAAAATCTCCAAATAAAATTCATGTGCATAATTCAACAATTATTTAACAATATCCAAATTCCAAATTGCTAAGAAAAAACACTTGACAAAACATTGTAGGGTACGCCCTTCAACTGCATATCAATATGTTTAATATTGATATGCATTTGATGGAATTTTTTAAAGCACGTATCGGTGCAGACAGTGGTTTAATATGGAAGGTCTAGATTCGATTTGCTCGATTTAGACAACAACAATTCAAGCTTATCATAGCTTTAGAATTTTATATATCAGACTTACTTAAAGAAAGGATACAAGCTTAAAACTTCGATCAGAAACAAACAAAAATTATTATTGCAAGCACAAGCAAAATCGCAACAAAATAATTCAAAAAATACAAAAAAACAATTTTTCGAGTAATTTTTCTCGCTTCTTTTTGTGTCCAACAAGTAATCAAAATTTCAAATTTCAAGAAAATCTAGTTACGCAAGCAATCGTTGATTTTTCTTGAAATTTCGAAATTTGTTTCGTTTTTAAGTTTTGTTAGTAGTTTGTATTACATCTTTGTCAAGTTTCCGTTTTAAATAAAACGAATTAATAAAAAATTAATGTTGTATTATTAAAGCTAGCTGCTAATTACGGTAATTAAAATACAATTTATACACAAATAAATTATTAGATATGTGCATTCATTCCCTGTTTCAAAATAATTATTGTAAAAATTCATAAAAATTGGAAACAAATAATTTATAATACACCTAACGTTAGCTTTTAGCATACATTTTATTATTGGCTGTCAGCTTATCAAGCATGAGAAACAATCAAATATTTTTAGTACATATCTCAATTTGATTTGTTAGTTTTTTCATATTTGCAAGAAGTTTACCTTTCATCCTCTTAAAGTTCAAACATGTTTAAATTTTGTTCTTGGCTACCGATAATTTTATTCGGCTACCCTGGATTAATTCCACAAGATTCCCGGTTTATTCGCAGTTTGTTTAAATTTTTTTTAATCTGGTGGAACAAAATTACACTAAAGCGTAAATTAAAGAATGGTTAGTTTCACACACTAGAAAAGTTTAACATAATTGTAGTTTATAATGCTCCATTTCGTTGTAAATTGTTCTCGCTAACTTTTGAAAAGGAGGAACTAAAATTTTCGCATAATTAAGCATGCTATATTTATATTATTGTATCTAAGATTAATTTAGAAATTTTTTAAATTACATTGTGTACAGGTCTGATCGGTCACCACTAAATAGTGTCAAAACCAGCGGTGGAGGTGTACTGATCGCTGTTCATTCGTCTATTGTAAGTGTAGTTGTTGGCAGTGGTCCAAGAACAGAGCTTAAATGTGTTAAGGTGAATATCTTCAAGAATTTGTTTTACGTTATTGGTAGTTGTTGGCAGTGATCGAACAACAGAACTTAAATGTGTTAAGGTGAATATCTTCAAGAATTTGTTTGAAGTTATTGGCTTATACATTCCACCGAGATCGTCATCTGAAGTTTCCAATGAATGGCTGGTGCCGTGATCGTGGCGTTCAACGACTGTAATTTTCATATTATATTATTAAACTCTTTTAGTGCATCTCTGTTATGAATGAGCTCCTGCTCAAAACAGAATGTGCCAAAAGTTTGTACTAAATCAATAATAATAATAATAATAATAATAATGATGAATGAAAAATTCCAAACTAACTTGGATGAAATGAAATTTTCAAACTCAACTTGTATGACAATGTGCTGACATATTGGGTGTGTGCATTTGCTTGTTTAGAAAATGAAAGAATTATTTATTGAAAGTATGCTCCATTTGCAGCTACTGCTTTCCCCCATTTTTCAGGCAGTTTACGGATTCCCTCTCTGAAAAATCTTGGTTTTTGGAGGCGATCCAATCATTCGAAGCATTGGTACAAAAATTTATATTTTTTCATTTGAAAACGTTAATTTGTCCTGCTCAACATGGCTTTTATCCTCGAAGATCTACAGTGATCAACCTGATTTCTTTTTGTGGTCACTTACATAGCAGCATTGCAATCAGACTACAACTGGATGTTATGTACACGGACTTCTCAAAGGCTTTTGATAAGATTGATCATTCGATACTCATCAATAAGCTTGGGAAATTTAAATGTCAATTCATTCCAACTAAGTGGCTTCAATCTTATCTTTCGGATCGGTGGCAGTATGTTAAGATCTATGACTCGTCCTCAGTTTTATTTCGAGTTACCTCAGATGTCCCACTGGGAAGTCATATTAGACCTCTTCTTTTTTCAGTGTTTATTAATGATGTTGTTCAGTGCTTTGAGTTCGCGCATTGCCTGCTGTATGCAGACGATTTGAAAATATTTGCACCAATTTGTAGTGTATCTGACTGTCTTAGGTTGCAAAGAGATTTAGACACATTTTGTGCCTGGTCGGCTAACAACAAATTGTCCCTGAATATAGCTAAATGTAAAACTATTTCTTTCTATCGCATTCGCTCTCCGGTATTTCATGGGTATTTGCTGTGGAATGGAGTCGTGGAAAGGGTAGAGTATATGTCCGATCTTGAGGTAGTTTTTTCTTCAGATCTGACGTTTGTGAGGCACATTGATTCTGTTATAGCAATGGATTATATGATGTTGGGTTTCATAAAGCGTAACTGCAGGGACTTTTGTGACCCGTTTACATTAAAGTCGTTGTATGTTGCCTTTGTCCGTTCTCCGCTAGAGTACGCCTCGCAGGTTCGGTCTCCTTTTTATAAGTGCCATTCTGGCACTTCGCAGTACACCAACAATGAATAATTATGCTATTCCACATTATCATGAGCGCTGCAACCTTTTGGGATTACAGCGTTTAGAACAGCGTCGGTTGGCGGCTTACGTTTTATTTGTTCGCAACAATTTTTTGTATCGTATTGATTGTGCTGAATTAGTCGCACGACTCAATATTTATGCTCCCGAACGTTGTCTGCGTCGTCGTGATGGTTTTTTACTAATCGATTCTGGCTCAACAAACTATCAACTTTCGGAGCCAGCCTTGACCACGTCTCGACTTTTCAATTATTCATACGATGTTTTTGATTTTAATTTGACTAGAGATTCGTTTAGACGTGAGCTTTTTAACACCTTATAGGCATTTTATTGTTTTTATTTTGTTATGTACATACTTTTCATTTTTTGATTTAAATTATTGTTGCCGATTGTATACCACTGTAGGTAAAATATTAAATAAATAAATAAATCAATAAATTAAGCCAATTTTCGATCTCTGCGCGAGAACTGAACCGCTGTTTAGAAAGAGACGACAGGAGCGACAGGAATAAGTAGTAATTTGAAGGAGCTATGTCTGATGAATACGGCGGGTGGGGTAGAACTTCCCAGTCCTGTCTTTGTAAATAATTTTTCACAACGTTTGCAACCTGTGGTTTTGCATTGTCATTCTGAAAAATTAATTTGTTCTGTCTATTCACCCATTCTGGTCGTTTTTCCTCTATAGCTCGCTTCAAACGTATTAGTTGTCGTCGATACACATCGCCATTGATAGTTTTACCTGACTCCAGCAGTTCATAATATACTACACCTTCCTAATCCCACTTCCTAATAACTTTATTGCAATGGATATCTCGCTTTGGTTGCGATGGAATAGCTTCACCACGCTTCACCCAAGATTTTTGGCGTTTGGGATTCTCATAATAAATCCATTTTTCATCTCCAGTAACTATCCAACACAGAAAACCTTTTCTTTGTTGTCTTTGAATCAGTATTTCACAAATGGCTTTTCGACGTTCGAGGTCTCTTTCTTTTAATTCATGTGGAACCCAGTTGTTAGCTTTTTGATCCATTCCGATTGTTTGTACACGTTTTGCAACAGTTGATCGATCAACATTTAATGCTACAGCCAATCCTGATTGTGTTTGAGAAGAATCTTCCCAATAACGTTTCCAATTCAGCATCTTCAAATTTTTTGGTGGTTTTCCATGCTCTTTAACTTCAATGCCAAAATCATCATTCTTAAATCGTCGAAACCATTTTTTTGCAAGTTGTATTCGATGGAGCATGCTCACCGTAAATTCCCACAAGCAAACGATAAGTTTCTGCTGCACTTTTTTTTGAAATAGAATAATGTAATAAAACTTCCCGCAAATGAGGTTTATTTGGAATAAAATTCGACATTTTGAAAGAGTTAAAATTACTATTTGTTTACACTTCAACCAAATGTCGTATACTGCGTTTGATAGCTGACATCAAGTACTATATAGAATACAAGTATTGCGCATTTATAGTTTACGTAAGCAGTAAAAATAACGACACCAATTGAGAAAGGGCGGAGTCATATTAACACACCCAATAGTTCCAAAGTTTAGTGAGAATATGTATACATAAAAGCTTGTCTGATTGTGAATTAATTTGATCATTCAAGCTTCCTCAGGCTTTATTATTTTTCATGAGGTTATTCCAAAACTCCATAAGGAAAATATTATGTATAAGGAAGATAGTGCTTCAGCTGATTTTGATCGCCAAACTATAGACTGGTTTGACGGTAATTATAACAAGTCAACAATTATTATAATCGACACTATTTTGGATTTATTTTTAATAAGGGGTACAATGAACAAAGGGCTTCAATATATCAGTGTGATACGAACAAAATTAAGTTAATAGTAAATCCTTCAACCTAAACTAAAGATGGATTTACGTTAAATAGTATAAAAGCTAGTGTTAAGTCAAATATGGATCTAGTTATCAATGAAACATTCCGTAAAATATTTACAGTGAAGTACTTATAAACCGGCATAATAAATTTTGTGACCTGTTGTTGTATACCGACATTGGATTATTAAACCAAGCCAATTACAAAAAAATAAAATTTCGGATTTCTTCTACGTGTAGTACATCAAATTACTGCGTGAAACCTGAAAATACTATTTTTCTCCTAGTAAGCGAATTTGAAGAGCGATTTGAAAAAGTTCTGCATATAATTGAAAGAAGATTTGGGTACTTCATGAAAGTTCGCTTTCAGATCGGAATGCGTAGTAGACGTACATCTTAAGAGATTTTCAATACTCACTCAACGTATTCTGAAAAAAATTTCCTGAATCGGTATTATAACTCGATAACTCTCCCGCATTTTCTATTACGACATCAAAAAATAGAATTCGTTAGCTTTGCGAATAGTGGTTCACATTAAAATTCAGTTTAATTTGTTAATAGGGTTATTCTCTTATAACTTTGATAACGATTTGTTACTTTCAGATTGTCCGAGCTTTCATTGGTTTGGTAAAGGTATCCTCTGCATACTGCATTTTGCTTAGATGTCAGAAAGGTTGATCTTTATAAGACAATGCTGACATTTCTGTTTTAAACACGGCACAAACCCTATATTAATTTATTAAAAAAGGTTTTCTAAGCTATTGGGTCAGATTCTGGAATGACGTCCCGGCTTAATTTATGAATTTGTAGTAAAAAGATAAAAATATCGAAACATCAAAATTTTAGAAGTTAGCATGGGTCCCACAATAAATCTTCAACCTATTTTTCCCTTTACTACATAAAATATCCCTTTTTCATCCCTATCGAAATTTAAGCACCGTACTTCACAAACCAAACGCCAAGGCTTTAACTAATGTGCCGTTTGGTTGGTATATTTACATACATTATGCAATTGTTAATTTGATGCAGAAAATCACTCAATCTTACCTTTAGTAATATAAAATCAAAAATTTAGTTTTATGTACCTGAGTTTGCTTGATAGTTTGCAAGCAAATTTCTCGGAAAACATTTTCAAACAAGCAACTTATTATGGTTTTTCGATTCGATTCGATTTCGCTTGCTCCATTCTAGGTGGTGATGGTCATCTGAGATGGTTAGAATATTAATATTTGTGACAACTGGTTTCAGATTTTTACAGCGACATTTTATTTTGACAAAGACTTTCTGTGTCCTCAAATATTGGTCCGGAAACCTAAATTATGGATAATTATTGCAAAATGATAATTTTGAACAACATTCTTGAATAAAAGTGGTGAGTTTTAGTTTAGTTTTATAATTGATGTGGACCAAATAGAGATACCGAATCAAAATGATTTAAACAGTAAAAACTGAATTTAACAGACATTTAAACGTCGAGGAAGTTACCGATTAACCTTGCACTTTGCAATGGTTCTCCCTAATAAAATTGATTATTTCTTTTTATTAACTAATAACGTTTAGTGAATATTCAATATATCCTGAAGTTAATGTCAACATCTTATTTACTAATTTATAGTGACAATGTATTAAATTTCATCTATTCAATTTTATCAAAAAGAATTTCAATAAATTGACCATAAAATTTAATATGCAAATATGCTAGTAAGAATATAAATTTCGACCTACAGCTAAAATCATATAATTATTCTTTTTGTTTTGTTGACTAAATTATCAAAAGTGTCGAAATAGTTTTTGTCTTATGGACCCTGTTGTGGTGGCTAGATAATAGATTACTAATTTTATTATATACGATAATTTTTATCTTATTTCTGTGATAAAAAACAAATCGTTGTTATTGTAGTCTATAAAGTCGAAAATATATCCTATTGTCTATTTTTTTTTAAAACTAATTTGAATATTTAAGTTTGGAGTATTATATTTATTATTACACTTTTGTTGTTATGAAAAGTTTGTCGTCTAGTTTCTATTGAAATTCTACAATGGCGTACACACCAAGAAACAAAATGTAATTTGAGTTTTTTGATTAAGTTATAATCATTTTGTTTCGGCTTTTCGTGACGGTTGGATACATGCAGAATGTGTAATTTATGTGCGATATTGTATTAACACTCTATAAATTTATCCAATTAAATATTAGTTTTCTAGTTTTTGTCACTTTTGTTTGCCTCATAAATTTATTTGCATAACCGTATCGCTTAGATTATCCGGATATCGATCTGTTTTCACTATTTATGTCACGTTATACTGTATTATAAATAAACGACATAAAATAATGTAACACATAATGACGACATACAATTTTAAAGTTTTCGATTTCATTTTCATTTATTAAAAGTTTTTCTTTTCTGATTATTTGTTATATTGTTGTGTGTTATAACTATATCGAAGCAATACACCAAATTTCCCGAACAACTACGTGATAAGAATATTTTGTGGAAGAGACAAAATATTAGAAAACTTTATATCAACTTAAGAGGACGTAATATAGAGATGAGAGGAATTTTCGAACGACCAGATTCTAAAATGGTGGAGATGAATATAATATTGATTTGCCCTTAAGAATCATATTGCAGTGTACATACTGCAGTTCCACCAGTTCGGCATGACTGAAGAATGGTGGGATCGAATACGACAATACCACACCATAAAACCAAAACGAAAGTCAACCATTTACATATTAAAATTTTTGGTTATCAATCTGTAGAACCAATTCAAATGATAACTCACCAAAACGTTACAGCAAGATAATAATGATGCAATTTTGCATTTAGCCTGAGAATATTTGTAATAACCGTCAATCAGGTGTCATAATCATAACAATTAAAAATATGCGGATATTACGGTAAAATATGCATTGAACTCCAGTACAAATATTCTTTACATGTTCTGACACTAAATACAATAAATAATTAAATTCACGCCTTTCTCCTCGTGGTGACTATGTATCTCAAGGCGAATCTTTTAATTTAATTATTCATTACAATATAAATTTACATGAACATAAGATGAACTCGCGAAGCGATCAAATGAATACAGAAATTTTTATCAAAGTCTATAAATTGTAGCGTAAATCGATTTACACACATACGTGCATATACCTATGAGATTACGTCAAGATTTAAGTGTTCAATTATAAGGTAAGTCAAGCCATTTAATATTTCAATGGGAGCTAATAAATAACTTAAAATGCCACCATTGAAGTATATGGAGGTGGATCTTGTATACGATTATTACATTGTACGCGTACACAATAATAAAATACTTTAGGTTATTTGATAATAAACATCTAATTAGATTCAAAATTGCAACAATATTATCAAGTTTAAAAATGTTGATTAAGCGATCGTTTTAATAAAAATCCAAGATCTGGTTGTAATTAAGTGAAACTGGTTTATCTAATTTAAAATACGGTACAAATTTTTTATTCTAAGCTAAAAATAAGTCTAACTAAATCGCATTTTTATAAACCATTTGGTTTTATATCATCCCGCATTTTTCGCTATCATCATAATTCTATCAAATCATAATTCTATCAATCATCATAAAATGAGATGAGATGTCACCTAAACTTCATTTTACATATCATTAATTTTTTCTATCAACATCATCTCGGTTTATTATCCGAGCTTTATATCATAAAAAAAAAATCAAATCTCATTTTCGACGCACAGGCAAAACATTTAACGCTTTTAATACAATCAACGTGTAATCTTGTAAATGGAATCTAATATCAATAAATCAGTATGGAAAATCCACTTTGCAGTTGTATACTTAAACGAATATTTTACAACTGAATACTTAAAATAAAGTTTTGTATGTGTGTGTGTGTGTGTGTGTGTGTGTGTGTGTGTGTGACAAATAGAAATGTGAGTATATTTCTTTTTAAAAAAAGATTATTATCTCGTTTTTCATTTAAGATTTTTCCAATATTTTACAACTTTGTATATTTTTATGAAACGATTTTATCGGCTATAACGACAAAAATATGGAGGATTTTAAATTTCCTTTTACACAATTTATGGATTTTTTTCTATGTCCGATTGTAAAACTTATATGATTTAAAGAGAGCTAGAAAGGGAGAAAATGCCATAAAATTTGAAATGTGTATTAGGTGGGTTAAAACTCTTCTAAGTGACGTGACATAGCACAAATGTTGCACTACTCTATTTCCGTTACGAAACTTTATTGTACAATTCTGATTGAATTTATAACTACACTGTTATTACAATTATTTGGAAAATTAAATGCAATAAAATAAACTGGTTTTTCAATCACATCGTACGTTTTGGTTCAATGGTTTCTCATAGAACAAAACTATAAAAAAAAAATTGCATCTTTGCTTGTCTGTTATTATTCTTGCACAACAGAGTACACAGTGCTTGTCATTTTGATTATGACAACCAATTTTGTTTTTACTCTCTACGTACGAGTTGACTCGACTCGACTGTCTTCTTCATTTTACTACAATTCTAATTGAATACAAAAGATACATAGAGAAAACGAAAAATGATTTCCCAAAAAAATAAAATAAAATAAATTGAAAATTTAACAAACAATAGATATGTAATTTTATATGTAATATTCTGCATAAACATCTGTGACATTAATTTGCATATGAAATAATAAAATATGATGACATGGTATAATATTTATAAACCTTATTTTGAAATTCAGTTAATAAAATCAATTTAGAAAAATAGAGTAAGTTACATAAAGCTTTTTTTTATGTATTACCATTATGTTGTTGTAATGCCAGAAGATTAAATTCGATTGAATTTATAAAGCTTCCGAATTTAAATTCTCTCGATTTTTTTTTTTTATGTTGGTATATAGCACATAAAAATCATTAAATTATTTTCATTCGAGTTTTCCGAGTTTATAAATTTCCATAAATTTTTTTTTTCACCAAATAAACAACAAAAATAAAAGGGAAAACATAAATTCAATTTAAGTTTTCATTAAAACTTTTCAAGCTTTAAATTCGAAATAATAACAAAATAACATAATGGAATTTGAAAATGTACAACACAAGAACATAAATTTGATTTTCATTTTTTTGTTTTTGGATTTTTTTTTTTTTTTAATTTTCGAATACATTGCAAAATTTAATTATTTTTAATTTTTTTGTGTCACTTCTTTGTAATAACATGACAAAGTATAACTAAAATAAACTTTTTCAAATTTTTATCTCGAATTATCAGATTGATGTAGCATACACACTACGCATTGCCAACTTTCTAAAATGCTGGCTAGAGGTAAAAAAAAAATAAACGTCAGATAAATTAATTGAGGAGAGCCAACACACGACTTTCTTTTATAAACGGAGAATTTTGAGAAGCTGGTTAAACAACTTTTGTAAAATTTTTAATTTTTTCAAATATTTTCTTGAAGCCCACTTCCGGTTGGTCGATTTTCATTAAAATTCACTAGGACCTCCAATTTAAGAAAAAAAGCTTTAATATGAAGTTTCAGTTCGATTGGTTAAAGGTTAAACGATCTGTGCTCCAGAGAGAACAAATCCAGATAGACCAACAAACACCACTTTGAAACCCAAGTTTTTGGTTCAAAAGATCTCAAAATTAAAAGTCAATACACGAGTTTCTGTTACGAGCGCATCGGTGCTACCAATGCCAACAGTAATTAATTATCTTTGAAATTTTTTTTTAAATTCAAAGCAAGGGATCTTGAAGTTTTCAACAACCATTAATTCTGCTGTAAAATTTGTTACCCTGTCCTTCCAATGATTGCCGATTAAACTAGCACCTATTCAGTATCTACGGAAGAAAGAGATTTAAATACATTTATTTAGCAGATAACCAGCCGAATAATAATTCAGTTTCATTTATAAAGTGTATACACAGGATTTAGGTATCACATTTCATTTAAAAAACTCAAAACTGTTTAGCACTCAGTGCTGTTGATGATAAACTGTATAAATTCGTGTTATATTTTGTATTATATTTAAATCCGAATTTTCATTAGAGAACATTAACATCTTCAAAAACAACCAAAGGTATTTTATTTGCTATAATCTGGTACAACACTACAAACAAATTATTTGAAAATATGACATAGGTTGCTTAGACTCAGCGGCATAGCAGGTGAAGACGTTTCTGGTAGGGAAATCAAAACCGCTGCTGCGCTTCCCGCTGCGATGTCGCGAAATTAATTTTGAGGAGGCACCATCAATTTGATTGCTGCACTTTATTAAATCTTTATCATTAGCATCACCTACATACATTCTCTACTTTGTTATTGGCATACCTTAGTTAGCGGTATTGACCGTTGGTACACATTTTTTTAACCGATTCTAAATTGCTTAGCATTGAGATGTTGTTTTATTACAGATTATTAGTGGCCTTGGTAAAAATTAGAAATTTCTCAAGAATATCAAGATTATCGAGGTTTTTGAGTGGATCTGATACGTTATTCGGCTCTTTTAATTTTTCTAGAGATTCTTGGAATTTGAATGGAGAGAAGTTGCTTGGCGCCAACGTTATTAAAAAATATCGACATTATCCAATATTTTCGATATTATTTGTGAGATGTCTGCATAATATTTTTCAGATTATTCAAGATTCTTCTCTGGATCCTGAGTTTACTCGAGTTTTTTGGAAAATTCGAAATTTTTTGTGATTATCGATACTTTTTTAGAATTCTCACATTATTCGAATTTTTCGAGGTTATTTTTGTTTCCGATATTCCTCGATATTTGCAAGTGATGGAGTTGCTTCATCTTACAGATTTAATGATCTGCATAGCATCGAGTTATTTAAAGTTAAGTTAATTTTGGAGGATACTGATTTATATAGGTGACATTTTTTGAGAATATTTGAGACTATCCGAGTTACTTCAAATAATTTTGTATTATTCCGGATATTGTGAATTTGAACAGGCGTATTGGGTTGCTTGGTACATCGAGATTATTCGATATTTTCGAGATCAATATTGAAGATTGTTCGAAATTTTTAATATTTTTGAGACTAGCTGCTCATTGTTACTCGCTTGATGTTACAATTAAATTAAAAATTTTGATGATGTTGATGGTAATTCTTCGAGATTTTTGGTAATTTTGCAGATTCGAGAAGATTTTTTGATATTATTAAAAATGGTTCAGTATAGTTGTTTTATGTTAAGTTGTATTAGGATATAATATGATCATATTGCAGTGTTCTTCCTTTTCCGTCTAAGTACCAATAACTAATTCGATGAGAAAAGTAGTGAAATTTGGTATGCGCGATGGAAAAGGGATTCTAAAATGATTTTTGGATAAAGTTCTGGCATATGGCCAACTAGAATTGAACTTGGATATTTCTTACCTAAAAATCACTATAGAATCCTATTACCATCGCGCATACCAAATTTCACTAAAGTCGGTTAAGGAATAGATAAGTTCCATCCTAGTTCGACATATTCCAAAATTTCATTTAATTTTCTGTCGTCGTGAGTATTACAAAAAAATCGTTCGATCGTTAAGGGTTAACAAGTAACTAATCGAAAATGTGGAAAAAGTCCTTTAATTGTTTTGCAAAACTTTGATCTGTGTGTCCGGAAAAACGGTTCGATGGATCAATTTGAAAATAATACAGGGCTATTACGGGTACATTAAGCTGTAAAAGTACCTGACAACATTAGTCTTCTCATTAGATTTACTAAAACAACATAAAAAGTCGTTTTTTTGTACTTTTTTGAAATTAGTATTGAGTGTGAACATTTTTTTTTGCTCAAATAATCATTCAAGGAGCTTTTGCTCCTGTACGAAATTTACTCAAATTTTTAAGATTGTTGAGAAATCGATGATCAAAGACAAAAGGATCATTCATTCATTTCATTCAAAGTCTAATATCTCAGCCAAAAATTTGATATAGAGAGACCAAAAAAGCTTAATTAACAAGCTAACTGACATGTGGCAACAAATTATCGAGGCATATGTATGTTGAATGTTTTTATAAAAATCTTAAATGGAATGATGAAAGAGCGCATGGAAGATTTTGTGAATGAAAATAATTTGTTGCCATCGACAACATTTGGATTTCGAAAGAACCACTCTGCAATTGAGTGTGTGGAAAAGTTTGTTTGGGAAGTAAGAAAGGATAATTTGAAAGCTGTTGCGGTATTTTTGGACATCGAAAGAGCTTATGATTATGTGGTTCCGTGGAAATTACAACAAATTCTATCGAATTTTGGATTTTCACGGAAAGTATGTATGTGGATAAAAGATTTCATGACTGATAGGAAAATGGTTCTGAATGGAAGTGGTTTTAGGTTGGAGGGAGTTGCAAATATTGGACTTCCGCAAGGAAGTAGAATATCTCCAGCTCTGTTCAACCTATATACCAGCGAGATACACCACATCAATACAGACAATCAAATCGTTCTGCAATTTGCAGACGATTTTGTATTAATTGGAAAAGGGGGAAGTATTGATGTGGCGGCTCAAAGAGCGCAAAAGGGGGTAAATTATTTAATACAAAAACTTAAAATGTTGAATCTGAGAGTGAATCCCGATAAGTGTGCTTATATGAGTTTCAGAACAAACGTTGCAAATGTTAGTATAAGTGTTGATAGCCGAAGAATTGAACAAGTAAATGCGTACAGGTATTTGGGTATTTGGATTGATAGACGAATGAACTTTGGAAAGCACATGAAAATTTTGGCAGATAACTGCAAGGAACGTTTAAATGTGGTTAAACGGGTGAGCAAACCTAAATGGGGCGCTCATCCGAGTGTGACTGACATGTTAAGGAAGGCCCTTATATCCTCCAAAATTGGATATGGTATTAGTGTGTATGGGAATGGTTCGAAAGGGGCTTTTAGCCAATTAATGAAAGTAGAAAATGCATGTGCAAGAGTGGTATTGGGGGCGATTAACTCAACCCCAATACACACTCTGTGGTCTGAAATGGGTGATTCACCTCTTGATTACAAGAGAGAGTGGATCACAGTGAGAGAGACAGTGCGAATGATAACTAAGAAAAATGAGTTTTGGAACGAGATGATAGTAAGATTACAAAATAGGGCGGTGTACAAACCGACATATAGAACTAGTATTGCACTTGAAAACTTGAACATGTTTCTGAGTATAGGCAATGCTGGTCCGCAACCCGTTCCTAATAATCTTACTGTATGTTTGAATATGGAGGAATTTAATAAGGGAATGAATGAAGTTATCGCCAAAATTATGTTTGGGAAAATCAGTCAGCGGTATGTGCAAGATGATATAGTTTATACAGATGCTAGTGTGAATGAGAATGGAGTGGGTGTTGGTGTATTTATGCCTGGTAAGAATGTTGAAAAGTATTTTAAAGTGGACAAAAGCATCTGTATAATGAACGCTGAACTGATTGGAGTATTTGAAGGAATTAAACTGGCTGTGAATGAAGGGGAAAGGAAAATAGTAATATTTTTCGATTCTCAGAGTGGATTATGTTTGCTAAAATGTGGAGGTGGAAGGGAAGGCAATGTGTATGTTGATCTTATTTTTGAATGCGTTCGAGACTGTCAACGTGAGGTCACCATACAATGGATCCCATCACATAGACAGATCGAAGGGAATGAAAGAGCCGATATGTTAGCAAAAAAGGGTACATTGAATGACATGGTTCAGGAGTACGAAAGGAAGGATGCAAGAGACGTACTTCGAATGTTTCAGATGAATCTGTGGAGAAAATGGGAGAGTGAATTTAACGAGAAAAGTCTAACGAAAGGAATGAAGTACAGCGTGCTCCGTGGTACTCCTTTGAGAATTCCGTTCTTTAAGGAGCTCAAAGGAGATACGCGAATGTTGCGAACTGTTGAGAGAATCAGGCTGAACCATGGAAACTGGAAGGAATGCTTGTGGAAACGTCATTTGAGTAAGGACAAAGATTGTGAGTTGTGTGGAAGTGTGGAGGATGTTGAACATCTCATATTGGCTTGTCCCAGATATAGCCAATATAGATCTAATTTCAACATCCTTCGGAATGCAAGAAATTTAAGTGAATTAATGAATGAGGGTGGTTATTTGGCTTATAAGGAAATGTATGAATTTATTAGGATGATTGGAATAACAATTTAATATGAAACAACTATTTACTAGCTGATGAAATATGTGAAGGGATAATCCGGTTCGTTTTAATAGTGAGGAAAATATTATAAAAAATGTAATTTGAACTAAAATATGTAAACAGATTTATAAATATGATTTTTGGCGATATGGCTCTTTTTTTATGTAGGAGCCAAGCCTAATAAAAAAAAAAAAAAAAAAAAAAAAAAAAAGCTAACTGACCTATGCATTGGTTTAACTTAAAATAAATTTCCCGAGTCCGATCATTAAAAAAAATTGGGAATTTTTTTTCTCACGCTATTTCTTATGATTGCCTGATAACGGTATCTCACAAAAATTTACTGCTCAAAAATGTCAAAACTAGAGATTAGCTTTAAACTGCTTTGATTTTGATCTCTGTACGACGATCTCTGAAAAAATTCAAATTTCACTAAAATTGATCAACAAATTGTTCCATTTGGTGCTTGAGAATAAGAAGACTGTCTTCTTCAAATGGCTAAGTACGTAAAAATAAATTTGGCGAATATAATTTTTGATTTAAGGTATCGGCCAAAATATCATTGGCAGTGTTCCGCAACATTGGTGATGTGGCCGAAGGAATTCTTCAGAGCCGGAAGTTATCAATTTTATATTAAGAACTAGTTAAAGAATCGACTTCATATCTCAAATATAATATATCTCAAGGAATTCTTCAGAGCGTGAGAATACGATTTTATATTAGGAACTACTTAAATAAAATTGGAAAACCAATTTGTCTTGATTTTTTTACTTTTTGTTTCTATTTATGGACCAAAATATCTTTAGTAGTGTCTCGCAATATTTCTTGAATTTTAGGCCCCTACTAATCTGATGATCAAAAAATTAGCTGCAGCACTTCCAAGTGTATATTGATATTATTTCTCATTTTAATACTAAGCTAATGCTAATTAACTTCATTCTAGCATTAAAATTGATATGCGAATACATAAATGATCCCTAAATTTTTTTTTAAAATCACTTGAGAAGAGGTAGCTTACAACATGTTACTCCAACTTTCCCGTTAACCTGTAACCTAACCTCAAAAAAGGCAAAGGATTCCTGATGGAGAATATTAATGTCAGAAATGTAAATAAAAACATAGACTTTTGTTGTTTATTATTTCAAAGATCTATTCGAAATATTTAAACATTTGATCATACATCGAAAAATTAATAAGAGGTTGTTGAGCATAAAATTCGAAAAACAAAACAATTTTTGTGTTTTAGTGAGAGCAAAAGAAATTTTTTGCCTCAGACAAGCGCAAAAGTTTTGTCAAAAAATGAAAATTTTTTGCCGTTTTTTTTGATGTACATCAAAACAGAAAAATGGACATTTTTTTATAAATTTTCACTAACACCAATAATGAAAAGAAACGTCAAAAATTGTTGAAACGTCAATTTTATAGAAAATTTGTAAAAATGCCTTGACTGTGTCAATTTAAACGTATAGATTATAGAATTGAAAATGATCCTAAAAATCAATCAAGCTTCGATGGTTTTTGGTCTACTCCGTAACACGTACAACAAGACTCGACCCACCAGTGTTGTCACTCTAATTTTTCTATAATTCATCGGATTTCCCGATTCATGATGGTGATGCGATGAACGCTTCATAGAGATGGACGTGTTTTTCTCTATCTCTGTAAGTGGATTTTTTATTTATTAAATATTACATTTAAAATCGTGTTATTAGTTTTGTGTAATTGTGTTTATTAAATTTGAATAATTAAAATTGTGAGTGATTGTTTTTGTTTAAAGTGTGTTATCGTAGATTTTTTCGCTTAATTGATTAATTTCGCGTGTGATTTTGTGTTTTGAATTAATTTCATGTGTTCTGATTATATAGAAAGGTAAATTCTGGGAACAAAAGTGCAGTAAATTAATATTATAGTGCAAGTGAGGGTTGTGAAAGTGAATAAAAATTAGTTTAAGAGGATATTCATCAACAAAGATGTGTTCAAAATATCATAACGGTACTATCCAGTTATCGTTCGAGGTATTTTTCATAACACATATACTGTTCTATGTACATACATAGGTATATGTAATATGAATTTGTGTACAATTTTATTGTTTCTTTTTATTATATTATGATTTGCTGTTGTAAGGGTTGTATATAATCAGAGCCGACAGCTGTTTTTTATATACATATAATCCTAGTGTTTAATCGGGCAAAAATGATAAAAAATATCATGATATTTTTTATCACTTTTGGCAATAAACGCACTAATTTATCACACAAAAAATCAACTTTTTTCTTGGTTCCAGCTGTCAATTTTGAATTTATTTTCTTTATGATATTTTCCGTACTTAAATTAAATTAAATTTGCTTTTTTAAGATATTCATATGGTATTTCCACAGCCACCTATTTATTTAAACATAATTAATAATTTATATTTCGAAGATTTGTCTGAGAAAACAAACACATCAAAACTCAAACTAAAATTATTTGTGTTTCCAATATTTGGATAAAAACCAAATAGTTTCAATATCAAAATAATTTATAAACAAAAAATAATTAAAAAATATTTACATTTAATTAAAAACCTGACGACAAAACGAGTTTATTGAATTTTACAAAGCGATTTAAAACAAAACGTAACATTTAAAATCAATTTATCATTTTTTTATCAATTTTGGTTGTTCAATCGGGTTTGACGTACAGTATTACAAAAGGAAGTTAGGGTGGGATGAAATATCATGATATTTTTTATCATTTTTGCCCGATTGAACACGTCCAATATGCCCAAAACTGTTTTGAGTAGGTTTTGTTTGCGTTTGTGTGGATATGGTGGCATGTATAGGGATTTTTTTCTTGTTTCTTGTTTGTGTATATGAAGTATGTGCATAAATATACTCTCTTGCTGTTCATAGGGTGTCTCTTCATATTTTAATTTTGTTTGCGGCTTGGGTGGATATTTGTGTTGGCTTTATAGAAATATATATTTGTAGTCTTACTTTGGTAATTTTACAACGAGAATGCCGTGTATTTTCATTCCTTGAATTAAGATTAATAAATGGTAATGTTATTTTTAGGGATAGAAACATCTTTACATTTGAGTTTGTTGAAAACAGATTTTTGGTAATTGGAAATAAAACACGTCTCTTACTTATTATGAGTAAACCGAAAGTAACATATATATATATATATATATATATATATATATATATATATATATATATATATATATATATATATATATATATATGTATATATATATATATATATATATATACATATGTATATTTCATTTGACAGAATGTTGCCTACAAACCAGCTTATCAGTTGTCCCAATTAACAACATAAATTCACCCTATATACCAACACTCCCACTTGAATTTATACTAATTCTCATTTCTTCTCGATGTTGTTGATGTTTCAATTTTGGAAGTCCTTTTGTTAACGCATCAGCAATCATCTGATCTGTTTCAATTTGATTTATTGTAATAACAGATGCTGCTACTTTCTCCTTTATAAAGTGGTGCCTGACATCTATGTGTTTTGTACGAGGATGGTAGGAATCTGTCTTCGAGAGATTTATCGCACTTTGACTGTCGCAGAAGATCGGAATCGCAGTCGGTCTGCTGAGTTCCACGTCTAATTTTCGAAGCCATAGTGCTTCTTGACAGGCTACCGAGAGAGCCATTTATTCGGCTTCAGCTGAGGAAAGAGCAACGGTTTGTTGCTTACGTGATAACCATGTTATTACTCCACCGCCTTTGAGAATAATTTAACCAGTGGTGGACTTTCATGGCATCACTAAATCCTGTAGTGTTTTCCTGTTCTGATTTCCGATAATTTAGCTTCGTACCTATTGTGCCCTTCAAATAACGGAAAATTCGTTTCACTGCAACCCAATGTTGTTTGCCGGGATTATTTGAAAAACGACTCACCAAATTCACTGCGTAGACAATATCAGGTCGCGTACCCGGGGCTGCATACAAAAGGCTGCCTACCGCTTCTTCAAATGGAATTTTCTTCATGTCCTCAATTTCGGCTTTACTGGTTGGTGACATATTTTTGTCTAACTTGACGTTTATGTCGATTGGTGTCGCAACAGGATTAGATTGCGGCATCCTGGTAATGTATTCTTGTTGATCCAGCGATAAAATTCCCTTTTCTCGATCCCTTGTGATTCGGAATCCTAATATGCTTTGCACCTCTCCAATATCTTTCATTTGAAAACGTTTGGCTAGTTCGACTTTTAGACTCTTGCTTTGTGCTTTGTTGGTACTTAAAATAAAAAAATCATCGACGTAGACCGCAACAAACAACTTATGATGTTCGTCGATTTTATGATAGATACACCTATCAGCTTTAGATCGTGTCATGCCGATCTCTACCAACACCTTGTCCAACTTTTGGTTCCAGGCACGGCCAGCTTGTTTTAATCCATAAAGTGCCTTTTTCAATTTGCACACTTTACCTGAACCATCCGCAAAGTTTTCTGGTTGTAACATATACACCGTTTCCCTCAATTCACCTTGAAGGAACGCAGACACTGCATCCATCTGCTCAACATACATATCGTATTGAACAGCCAATGACAATAGATAGCGATTTGAGCTATACTTCTTCACGTTCGGCACAACCCTTTACCACGAGCCGTGCTTTGTATTGAACTGAACCATCTATTTTTAATTTAGTTTTAAACACCCATTTTGAGTTGAGCGCTTTGCCTTTAGCCGGTAAATTGCATAGAGTCCATGTTTCGTTTGCCATAATTGCTTCATATTCATCTTTCATAGCTTGTCGCTAAGAATTACTATCACTGCAACTCAATGCTTCTTCAACACTAAGCGGATCATTCGTCGATAACTCAATTGATGAATAAACAAAATCTTCTTTCCTGTTTGACTTTGGTGCCCTTCCTGAACGCCTACTTTCACAGTTCTGAATTACTGCAATGTCTGGACAATAATCGCGATCAGAATCATTTACTTGTGCGTCAACAATCGTTTCATCAATAGAACATTCATCTTCATCGCTTGAGCTGTCATTATCTCCCACTTCATTCGGCAATGGTAAAGAAATACGTTCCGAATGAATTTCTGATGAATCAGATACGACCGGAGTGGTATCCCTAACCAACGATTGTTCATTATTTAACATTTGGAAAAATTGGACGTCTGCATTGTTGTTTAAATATTTACATGACTCGTCAAAAATACAGTCACGGTCTGAGAAAACCTCATCATTCACTGGATTGTACACACGATAACCCTTTTGAGTTTCACAATAGCCAACCATCATGCATTGTTGTGCTGTTGGATCGAACTTTTTCCGCTTTTGTTTTGGCACATGTACCATAGCCTTTGATCCAAAAACCCTCAAGTTCAACAAATTCGGTTGTCTCCCTGTCCACACCGTCTCTGGTATCCGTCCTGATAACGCCTTTGTTGGTGAACGGTTGATTAAATATACAGCAGTATTCACTGCTTCGGCCCAAAACCGTTTCGGTAAACCAGAATCTAACAGAAGACACCTCGTTTTTTCGACAATCGTCCGATTCATGCGTTCACACAATCCGTTCTGCTGTGGATTATATGGAATTGTCGTCTGGTGTTGTATCCCTGAACTCTGAAGAAAACTCTGGAGTTCTTTGTTACAAAACTCTCCACCGTTGTCTGTCCGCAGAACCTTTAGTTTTTCCCCACATTGATTTTCGACAAATGCTTTAAACCTTTTGAAAACACACACTACTTCATCTTTGGATTTTAAGAAGTAAACGAACGTCTTGTGCGTGTAATCATCAACCAAGGAGAAAAAATAACGCGATCCACTAATTGATTTTTCTTCCATGGGTCCGCACAAATCTGCATGAACCGCAATTCCAATTTATGGCTCGATGATGACGTTCGATGGTGTTGCCAGTATTGCCAACAATTATTTTTAGTGGATGCCAGATTGAATTCAAAATAGTGCAGACAGTATTGACAGTAAAACGTGTTAATTTTTTTTTTTTTTTTTTTTTGAGATTGAACCAGATCAAAACCAGAGATGGATAGTGTCGAACAGTGGTACTTATGACACGGTTTGCGACACTTTTTGACACGAGTTCTGCGCAGTCTTTCAAAACTTGTGTTTCCGACATATTTTGACATAGTTTTTTGACAGCGAAAAGATTGCAAAATGCACCATGTTAACTTCATTTACGTTCAGAACATTTTCAACAGTTAGAAGTTACTTATAGTACGGGGCCAGAGATGGGTAAACCGTTAAAAAATCTGATGTTTTTACAATTTTGTCAAAAAATAGGTCAACAATTTTAAATTATGGTCAAAAATTGTCGAAAAGTTTAAAAACTATCGAAAAGTGTTAAAAACTGCCGGAAAGTGTTAAAAGCTGTGCGTGCGATATTACGAAAAAGAGGAAACAAAATATTCTTATTGTTTCGTGAGTAAGTTTTTGAAATATACTGGTAAATTTTGAAACTGTTCAAACTATTAAAACAGTCCTGATCGTAAATCAAGCTAAAATTTTACATTTTTCAATTTTTTTAGTTATCAAAAAGTCCTATCAAAAAGTGTCGAAAACAAAGGTTTTGAAAGTCTGTCATGAACTCGTGTCAAAAAGTGTAGAAAACTGTATCATAAATACTAGTTTTCGACACTGCCCATCTCTGTATACCACACACACCCACAGTTTTTGACACTTTTCGACAGTTTTTGACACTTTTCGCAAGAAATGTTTCTTTTTTTTTTTTTAACGACGATAAAAGAAATAATTTTCAGTTATACTGTGTTGGGAAAATTAGAATAACATACATTTTTCAAAATTATATTTTTATCAAAGCAACAAGCAATATGGTTTTAAAATTATAAAATGTCACTTTTCTTCGTCTTCGGGACAAAATTTGGACATAAAAAAATAATAAAATCCAAAAGCGTAGTGTTAAACACGGTAACTAAACACCAGAGTAGGTACGTCTAATCAAATGACAAACTAAATTTGAAAATTATTAACGTCTTGAATAAGAAAATTTAGTTCGCTCTAACACCGCATTATTTTAAGTTTTAATTTAATATGTTCCGAAGATTGTAAGAGAATTCAATCCAGTTTCGAACTGATGAGCTTATGATTATGAAAAAATCAATCCTCTCATCAGGCCGCGGCGACTGGACCACTGGACTGACTATACCACAATTTACATTCTATATATACAGAATGTCCTGTGCTTTATATACTAGCGAATCGTACTAATATAGATAAATTCAATTACAATTTTTCTTCTTCATGACAATCACATAAGCTGTGAACGCTAATTTTACTTTTTTAATTTTTGTTGAATGTTAATTAATTCTTGTAATTTCTAAATATGCTACCGGTCTTACGACACTTTTAAATGTGTTTTTTTTATTAACACGTAGAAACATTTTAGTATTTACGAACGGTAAATTCAACGAAAACCGGCTAATAGACAGAATTCTATTCGGAACATATTAAATTAAAATTAAATAAATAGAATTCTGTCTATTAGCCGGTTTTCGTTGAATTTACCGTTCGTAAATACTAAAATGTTTCTACGTGTTAATAAAAAAAAACACATTTAAAAGTGTCGTAAGAATTAATTATCATTCAACAAAAATTAAAAAAGTATTATTTTAAGCGCTCCCGCTGTAATAATTTAATCGAGATTATAGGCAAAATCCATCAATTTTTGACGATTAATTTAATCTGTAATTTAAACTGGATTAACTTAATCTCCGTCGTTTACATTGTAAGAAAATCTAGGTTTGCTAGTTATTCGAGATTTCCATTTCCATCGTACTTGTCGAATTTCATCATAATCGGTTAAGAAATAACCGAGTTCCTTCCTAATTGGCCATATTCCAGAACTTCTTCCAAATATCATTCGAGAAGCCCATTTCCATCGTACTCATCGAATCTCATCATAATCGGTTAAGAAATAACCGAGTTCAATGACTCCTGAAAAGCAAAAAACGCGAATTTCGGGTAGTTTTGTAAATTTAATGAATCTATGTTTTCGTCGTCACGTTTGCCTTGCAAAAATAATCAAAGTCTATTAAAATGAAATACCAATCATGAAGAAAAAGAGTTACTGTGAAAATCGAAAGCAGAAAGGTGATTATAGTCGTACCTACTTATTATTTATTGTTAATTATTTTTGCTTTCGAGAAAATCAATTCCCAGATTTACTAAAACAGCCGGCAAAATGATCTGCTAAACCCACCCCGCAAGTTGGAGAAGGTTTTAATCGTGGTACTTGGAAACGTCTAGAAAATTATGTCAGGAATTTACATGAGCATTATCCAAATCTGTATTGCTGCACTGCTCCTGTATACCTCACAAACATTGAAGCTGACGGGGAAAAATAGGTTCAATATAAAGTTATTGGAAAAAAATCGATGGCGGTGCCAACATATTTTTTTTAAAATTGTAGTAATGGATACATGCAATAATAAATTAGAAATGGAAGCATATTTAATTCTAAACAAAATAAAACAACCCTACATCCTTAGTCTGAACAAAGCACAAATTTAACTACAAATATTTAAATGCATCATTTGGACATAATGTAGGCTCGATATAGCTATTTATGTTTTATAGAAAAGAGTTTACCCGACCCTACAAATTAAAAAAAAAATTGACTCGAATCTGGCTCGAAAATTGGGAAAACGCTAAACATCTGGCTTTTACGTTTGTGTGAAAAATAGTTCGAAAACTTTAAATGTTGGTCGGGGAGGGGGGAGGGAGGGGTATGTGGGTATGTTATTGCGAAAAACAGGAAACAAAATATTTTTATTGTTTTATGAGCAAGTTTTTAAAATATACCGGTATATTTTGAAACTGTTCTAACTGTAAAAGCAGTTATGAACGTAAATTATGCTAAAAATATTCATTTTTCAATTTTTTTCGCTGTCAAAATGTGTAGAAAAGGCAGATTTTAAGAAATCGACAAGAACTTAGTTCTTGACAATGCCCGTCTCTGACCTGGCTTCATTAAAAGGCAACCTAAATTCAACCTAACAGGTTGAATCTCAAAGAAACCCATCATTTGTATTTGTTTATTTTTTATAATTTTGAGAAAAAGCCTAAAAATAAAATTAGTTTATGTTATTCCTTCGATTTTATAAGAATTAGTACTTTTTTGAAAGTGCTAGAATTAGTGCTAAATTTACCGAAATTGTGCCAATTTGCTCTTAGGTGCAAAACTGGGTTTAAGAGTGCAAAAATAAAATGGATAGTGCCAAATCTTGCACCGAAAGTGCTAACTTGGCAACCCTGGGGGTTGCCGCGATAAGTAAACATAAAACAGGGTTACTACGACCAATACAAACATAAAAAAAATCAGTTTTGTTTGAACTGTCAGGTTGTTGTTTTTGGATCATAAAATTCAAGAATATTTGAAAATCGACGTTAAATTGTTTGCATCAAAAAAAAAAAACAAAACATCGTTTATAATTCATAATTTGTACGCCTACTTTATAGTAGTTTAAAGAAAATTTAATTTCTATCAAAATTGATTTCTATTTTTTGTATTTATGCAGTTTTCAATTCACGTTCAATTCACTTTTTATTTCAAATAATTGTTCTGTCATGCCGCATACTTGAAAACTACCAATAGCTAACTTCCATGGTAATTTCGCAACAGAAGAACTTGACGGACATACTTATTTCTCACCTTTTTGGTAATTTTTTTCCCCTCCATACTATCATAGAAAAGAAAATATGTTTTTTTAAGTTGGTATAAAAAAGTTCTTTTGCTGCGAAGTTACCATAAAAGTTGCTGTCGGTAGTTTTCAAGTATGCAACATTAGCTACGTCACTAGAGACAATTTGTGTTGAATATTTGCGAATTTGATTTTTCAGAATTTGATTTAAAAGTAATACAGCATACAATAATATGTTATACTAATTTAAATTTAAACGTCTGTGGCACAACTAATTATTTCAATTGAACGATTTAATATTTATGAATTTTTACATAATACTTTTATAATTAAATGTCAAAACAACGTTATTTACGACATCCAGTTTCTATTAAACAAAAACTACGATATGGAAAATTATGCTTTTCTATTTGTAATCTCTTGTTTCAACTACTCTATACATAATACGTTTACATTCTTACATGTGTGTATCTAATTCTGGAGTATAGAGAATTAAATTTTACAAGGAAATAAATATCTTTCAGCTGTCAAAATGATAAGATGATTTTACTTCAGCTTATAAACGAACATAGCTGTATAATATGATTTAAAAGATGCGGAATTAAGATTAATGTTAATGTTTGTTATTATACAAAACGATTAATCATGTTTATGATATTAAATATGTGTAGTTTAAATATACAGATGCGATTTTCTACGAAATTTAAAGAATTTTCTTTTAGATAACCTTCAATTGCATCGAAGCGGAAACTAAAAAAAACAATTTATCGAACGGATTTCACACAAAATCTCATCATCATTTTTGAAACAATAGAATCGAAAACAATTATGTTGTTTAAATGTATAATTGAAAATTAACTGAAGCATTACAATTTTTCTATACATACATGAATAAAAACAAACAAAAGATGTGATGCTGCGATTTATGGGAATTGAAAAGCTTTTATATAGTTTTAAGCTTTTTTCGGTTTTCTCTCTATTTGTTTTCTTTTGTTTTCTTAAAGGGTATTAAAAAGGAAATTTATATACCATTGAAGGATTATAGCAAAAAACAGGATTAAAAAGTCGCTAGTTTTTTGGGTAATTAAAACAAAAAAATTTTAATGTCTTTATGGGATTTTAGGTTATTTGGAATAGAAACAAAAAAAAATTTATGCTGTGTGGTTTTAAGAAAATATCTCCCACCATTGAACATATTAAATTCTGTGTTTTCATAACAACAGCACAACAAAATTCATAAATCATTCCATTTTCCAATTTTCTACGATGATTTTTATGGAATGTTCATTTGAATATTTATCTTTCGTTTATCATCCCGAAATAATAAAAAAAAAAAAACTGGATTAAAAGTTACATGAAGGAAAATTCTTCTGTTTTTCCGATATCATATTCAAACACAAAACAAGGATTTAAAGCATTTTTGTTTGTTGATATTTTGATTTGTTATTTTTATTATTTGGTGTATTCTGTGTACGTACGTACATACATATTAGATTGCAATTTATTTTAGAAAATCCAGGAAATCACAACGATAAAAGGGTTGGAAAATTATTTTTTTTTATATGTATACGATTACAGTTTGGTTATAAGAGTAATAGTTTAGACAACGAAATTTTCATTTCGGTTGTAAAACAAAGAAAATGTAATTTATGTGTTTTGCTTTTTTATTTTGTGTACCTGGGTGGAGAGGTGTAATGCATTGAACAGGTTGGGTAAACTATTTTATAATTATTTTCTTTGTGGTTTGATGTGATAATTTAGGGAATTTTATAGGTCAACCACAACAAAATTAAAATAACAAAAAACAACTCGATAAAATTTTTATTACAATTTCAAGTATTGAGATAATTGTGCGATAACTTTTATGCCTTCGTTAGTGTAATACGATTTGAAATGCATAAATACATAACCAAATCTAATTGCACCCTGTATTAAATGTAATTATTTAACTGTAGTGTTATTACAAGAAATTATAATTAGAACCAGTAATAAATAACCATAAACATTATGCAAATATATATACATTCGTACATACACAAACACAGTTCAAAATTTTAATTCTTAAGTAAATTAAAATCAGTTCATGTGTAAAATTTAAGTGAATTACTCAATAGCGTGTTTATGAATTCTTAACTATAATTTTGTTTCTCTCTTAAGTTAAAGATTAACCATTATAAGGCGCATGGTATTTAATGATCCTGAAAATCCTGTTTTATTCTTATATTGTATGGATACTTCAAAAGATTTTGATGCGTTAAATTTTAATTATTTTAAATTGTTTTACATTTTATGTACATAATTAGCATATTTAAGCTTGGATTTTATAAATACAGTGATTATAGTAACTTACACATTTAGTAAAAGGTAAAGATGTAGATTTTAATTTTTATTAAATCAATACAAAATGTTAATCATCAGTATACAGTGTTTAGGTGTATACCTTTGACATAATCCCGACTCTAGGAAAATTTTATATTTTGTTGCAGTATTATTCCCTTTTCCCCAAAGTCTATTCTGGTTTTTGTGAAAGATTATTATTGGGAGAAAACTATTCTCAATTACTGCAGTTTTGACATTTGTTCTTCTATACCTATTTTATGAAAGAATTGATAGGGAATGGATCTTTTAACGAAAATGTTTGTCTATCTCAGTGATATTAATAATTTAACATATTAATATTGTTTTTAAGGATTAAAATACCCAATAATTTTAAAGTAGGTATTTTTAAAGATTAACCTTGAATTTTTATTGACACTTTTTTCAATTATACATTTCCTTAGAAATAATTATTTTATTTAAAATTACTCCGACAACGTCTCGGGTAAGAATAATAAATACTGGAAAAGAGTAGGAACCCAATTGAATTTTCTAGATGGTGGAATGTTCCTTATAGTTATGTTTCTTGTGCGTGCTATTAAACTAAGTGCCTATCTACTGCAGAGCGATCAGCACTTGTAAAGGCATTCGGTATAGTTTAATGAAGTCATCTTCGCGCAAACCGAAGGACCGCAAACCGCCAAAGGTTGCCGATGAATCCATGAATTATACCTTCGGTCGTCGTTATCATCATCAGCATAATGAAGGGCGAGCACGTATAACTAAATTTATTTCCTCGTAAATTCATTCCACAATTGACAGAAAAAGCTGAAAAAATTTATCTGGGGAATACTTTAAAAACAAAATATTTCCCATTCCCCGGGAATTACCAGAAGAGGGCCATTGGGGTCATATTCTTGTTATTGAGCGAGCTACGAATTAGACAAACAAGTAAAATGGGCAGAGCGTTCCTACCATGGAAAATACAAATGTGGCATTCTACGTTTCTGCCGATTTATACAAGCTAAGGGATGAAAGGGATATGCTTTATTCGATGTTGATATCGGTATATGTGAATTAATTTTTTTTTTTGACTCAGAATACGGGGTGTTTTTATAAATTTTAATGCTTCAATAGTCAAACGTAATAGTTGAGTTAGCAGTATTGTAATGTTAGTTTATATCTTTGGATGCTTCTGCAAAACGAGGTAGTTCTAGGGATTGGAAAGTGTGTACCTGGCCATCTAGAAATTTAAATTTCGGATAACTGACCAAGTTGCTTCCTTATGTGAAGCGAAAATTGCTATAGCTCTGGTTTTATTGCGTCATTCCCAATAATTCGCTCTACCGATTCTATCGAGAGCCTCTGACATATAATTTATATAACCTAAGGCTAAAGGAGTAAAAACGTGTTGGTCATACATGTGCTACGTTTTACACAAAAATATTCGTTTCGTCAATTTATTTACTTTCGGTAAATGTAATAGCAAATTTCAAATTTCAGCAATAAGGTCGTCCATATAAAAATCAGACTTGGTAATAGAAGAAGCTATTGTGAATTCTTGATTGTACCTTTCGTCCAACATTTGAAATGCAAAAATGGTCAAAAATGTTGCAGTAAGGTAATCGGGACGGTAAAAGCGAAGTTGCATCAATTAAGAATGAGAGGAGTTCCTCCCATCAAAAGCGATATGTAATCGGGTTTAACTTTAATCACTGGATGATATGATAAATAATGGATATTTTATTGTATGGCTGGTTTACCTCCTGCTTCAAAATTAATTCCACCTGGCCAAGAGATTAATATATTGGTAAAGGCTCTGCATATTGATCCTAAGAAGAATCAGCTAACATTCTTTTTTTTAAGGGCTTGAGAATAACCTTCTTTCATTAATGATGGTTCCTTTTTGAATGGTAATTAATGTAGCTACAATTTTTTGGTCAATAAAAGGAACATTGATTTTTCATCGGATAGATTAGTTTATTGGTGGTAACTTTGTAGATATGGTACGTATTATCAGCGAAGGCTTCTATTACAAGCTACAGTAAGATTTCAATAATATCCGAAATATTAGCCAATTTCCCTTACTGTCCATAGTTTGAATTCTTTAGCATAAAAACATGAGATATGAATATTGATCGAGATAAATAAAATTCGTTCTCGGGCAGAACCTCTCAGGGTCCTTTACATATTTGTAAACTGCTACAAATTATACTAATCTCCGCTACAGAATGGATAATTACGTAATTGCGCTAATTAAACTAAATTTAGTCAACAATTACGAAAAATATTTCGCATTTGATGAAACGATTTTTGCAATAACTTTTTCAGTAAACAAATCAATTATTTCATTTGTTGTACTAAATAGCCAATTTTAAAGTTCAGCTTTCATCTTAAAAATGAACCAAAATCTTATCTTGAAAATAAACACACTTAGAATAAATGAAGAAACATTGCAATTACTTATCCCATGAGCAATAAAATTCCTAACTTAACGATTGTGAACGATCGAAAAACTGAGCACAATATTACTTGTATTCCCATTCCACAAAATCATAAATTTCCCCTTTGCACATCGATAAATCAACTTTCACATTGCATGCATTACGGAGATGAAATAAACAAAACATGTTTTCTCTTTTTTTTTTTTGTTGTTTTATTTTATGCTGCTTTGCTGAATGCTGAATAAACTTTTCTCTTTGTCTCGACTTTTTTTGTTTGTTTTGTGCACTCATTCAGGCAGCGCATTGGTTTAGTATAATTTATTATTTCAACCGATTCACATCGTCAGCGCGCAATTTAGGCGATGTTAACTAAAAAGCTTTGATTTATTATGCGAGCTTTTTTTATTTTGTATTTTTTTTTTTTTTTTTGAATGGAAAACTAATTAATCGATTAGTTGGTTGTTAAATAGCCGTAAGGGAAATAGTTAAGACACTTCAGAAAAATGTTTTATGTTTCGTAATTTTTGGATTTATATACTTCTCCCCTTTTTGTGTGTGCACGGCTATGTATGTATAGTAATTTTCGTTTATTTTCCCATATTCATCCCTCATATCTTCACATCTATACAGACAATTTTATTTTACATTCCATCTTCGTCATTGTGTTATTATTATGTATTTTTTAACGTCTTGATGATCATCATCGTATGTTATTATTTGAAGTGTTATGCTTTTAGGGCTTTTATTTCAAAGTTTATGAGCGCATAGTTATTTTTTAGATTTAGGGGCGGTATTTTAAATCAAAACCAACGTTGGGAGTTATATTCGAAATTAAAACGTTAGCAAAATATTAAAACTACTTACATATTTCCAATCAATATCAATATTATAAATGATATCAAATAACAGGGAAAATCTAACCAAAAATAATGAAAAGTTCATTCATTGCGAACATACAAAAATAGACAAAAAATGGTTTTTCTATTACGTTAATTTCAACACCACATAGAAATTGGGACAAATAAAAATGTGGAAAATGATGATACTCGCACTGAGTTGTTTTTTGATTTAATCCGTGTATGAATTCGATACAAAGTAAACCATATATTATATAACCTGTAGTTGTCTGCGGCGATAATGATAGAAACCTCTAGTAAAGGGGTGATAGACTATGCATGTATACAAATGATGATGATTCTGCTGCTCTTTTCTATTTCGTGATATTCTGTTTATTTTTCATTTTATGTCCTCTCATTTTCATTTTAATGAAAATAACATGACAAGCAATTTTTTTATTTTACTTCTATTTCCACTTTTCATTTTTCTCTACATTGGTTTTGTTGTAGAGTTTCTGTTTCATTTCGAACGGAAAATAAAAAGAAAATTTGCCTTCAAGGTAATCACAAAAGATAAATAGTCACTCATATTTGAATAATCTTTATGAAAAATACAGAAATGAGCTAGCAGAAAAAAGACAGTAATTACTGCCAGCCGGTCCTTTATTCACCAAATTCATTACGTATGCATCAAGAATCTATATCGATAAGAAAAAAAAAATAAAAATTGGGTTAACATATCCATATTTCATTTCCCGTATCTCATCATAAAGTTAATGAATCAATTTTAAAATAAAACCAAATCAATTGACCTGAAAATTGAACGAAAAATAAAGAGCTTTTTATATCGTCTATTATATTGCTTCTCCCCCCCCCCACCACCCCCTTATAAAAAGCTATCAGACGTATGTTATATTTTTGAAACAAAATAAAAATTTAAATTGAATTCACAAAAAATTTTCTTTTGAATAAAATTAATTTAATGAAAATGAATATTTTAACCCTAATTTTCCTTGAGTGACAGTTGCTATTTGGCAAAATCAAATTAAACATTATTTTGTATATAGGGTTTAAGGTAATGAAAACAATTTTCCTCATTTTAACAACAACTTTGAAATGGAAAGCTATAAAGTAGCAGAAGTACAGAAAAAATTGTGATTTTTAGCTAAATAGTTTTTAGTTGGTTAATAGTTGGGAACCATAAGGAATGAATGACAAGTACTTTGCAGTGTACATAATATACGTAAAGAGTTAATTTGGGAATGGAAGGAAAACCCTCATAAAATTTTACACATTTTTTATTGGGAAATTAAAAATACGGAAAATCCTTCTTTTTTGTTTTGGTTTGGTATAAATTAAGAAGAAATTTATGAGCTCAATGAGATATCCTTGAGTTTTGGATGGTTTGTTTTATGGATTTTGTGTACAAAATGGAAATAATGTAAATGTGACACAAGAGATACAGAAAGTATTTGGTTGGGTTTTGAAAATATCTGAAAGGTTTTAAAAATTAAAGAGGCAAAACTGATTCAAAACATAAATCATCGCCACAACCCAATAAAGCAGCTACAAATTGTTGTAGTACAAAGTGTTACCATTTTATAATAAATGCAAACAATTAAAGAACAAACTTATTATAATTATTAATATTCATTTAGGTTAAAATTTTATGGTTTACTACAAAAAAAAAACGGTAAAAACAGAAAATATCACAGGTGAAATTTATTATCTCCAGCGTAGAAAGAAAATTCATAAATTTTTCCGGCAAACAAATAAAAAAAAAAAAATTAAAATCTCGAGTAAACAAGTCAAAGTGGATTTTAAATTTTTTATTTAATTTTTCCAAAACAGAGCTTTTCTCTTTTTTATTTAATGAGGTTTTTGTAAAGTTTTTTTTTTTTTTTATTTCATGGAAATTGTTTTCCTTTATTATGTTCGCCTAAACTTAAAAACAAATAAAAAAAAAGAGTCACGTTTATGTGCTGTGCTGTGTGAGAGATATTAAAGGTGCTACTGAAAATTATTCGTATTGTAATTATTACACAAAAAATCCTAAACGATCTATAAAATATTTAATTTAATTTAATAAGTACCCGACAAGAACACAAAAGCTTTTTTGCAAAAAGAAACAAAAAAAAGAGGAAGAAAATGATAATAATTTTCATTAAGTTTTGTTTTTACGATGAAACTGACAAAACGGGGGGATGCTGGTAAAATATAAAAAAAAGATAATGAAATGAGGTGATAAAACAATTTATTAGAGATGAAAAGGATTTATTTCTTTGTTGTTTGAAAGAAATTTAAAATTCCGTTGTTTGCAGGAATACTTTACGTTTTTTACAAAAGTACAGCATACAAAACGAAAAATATGATAAAATTCAGGTCAAAAATATTTAGTTTTAAAGTTTTTCTAAAATTTTAAAATAGTGGGAGGGTAAATATACACATAACATATTTACATCATACACCAATCTCCAAAAAACAAAAATATTCATCATACTTCAATTAATATTAATGACTTTAATTTTCTATTTTTTTGCTTGTTGGTATTATGACGAAGATGAAAATATATTCCAGGCAATTTGTTCTCTTGCTTAGTGCTTGCTCAACGTCAAACCAAATATTTATCACTAGAAAATAAACAAACAAACACGTATACACACACACACACAAACTCCAAAAAATGAAGAAAGAATCACTTCCCAAATGGGATTACTTAATCTCTGTGTAAAAGCAGCATCACCAACAAAATTTTACCATATGTAAATGTTTTAAATAATTTTTCATTACAAAATTTTTCTTTATTATGGTTTTTGCCATGTTTTTCCATTTGGCAACGAAAAATGTATAAATTACTTGTTGGCGTATTGGGTGTTGTTTATAATATTGTACCTGTATTTTCCTACCTTGTGAATTATGGTGTTTTCGCTTAAAGTCACCAATAAATTATTCAAAATATGTAAATCATAGAAAATTCGTTTTCTTGGACAAAAAATTAATTTTAATTAAAAATAAAAAAAATAATTTACGGTTTTATAAAATTCATAAATTTTATTGTTAGTTGTTAGCTAGTTTCAATAAAAATTACAACACACACCAAAAAAAAAATGATTTAATTAAATTAAAATTATTTTGAGTGTATAATAATACAGACTAATCATTTATAACTGTGCCTAAGCGGATGGATTTTTCTTCCTGTTGTTATACGAGTACGTGTGCGACCACACGCAATTTGTATGACTAAACAAAAAATCTGTGAAATTTGATATGATCAGCAGGAGGTTGAAAGTGTGAAATTTATTTAATTTGGTTTTGAACATATTTGGCTTAATTTAATTACTTTAAATTTAAATCAGGGCGTTTAATAATTAATTTATTAGATAAATATTTTGTTTAACACTTATAGCCTTTGCAATTACTAAAATATTCATGTCGTTCCACCACTCGAATATCCTGTCAACATAACAATCACCCAAAAACCAATATCGTTATGTATGTATGTACATAATACTTCAAAATTTTTATGTAATTGTACATGCAACATGTAATATTCGCATATTTATAATAATAAATTCTAAATTTTGGACCTCCCTCTATATGGTTTATTGTATTCATGTTATTTTTGACTATAATATACAGTAGAAGTAGGAGGAGGCCACATACGGTAAGTAGATTTGTTAAAGTTTTGAATAATTTATGGAAATATCAAACCGAAAATATTTAAATAAAGGGTGTTGTGTACATAACTTTTATGATTTGTTATGATTCGTTTGCATAAAATTTGGTGTACGGTTTTTGGCTAATTTGGGGTAACCAATATATCAGTACTTTAGGATAAACCTTGTACATATACCTGTCACTTCAATATATTTTTATTTTGGCATAAATTAATTAATTAATTAAATTTTTTTAATTAGCATGATGATTTATATTTTCCAATAAATTGATACGATTCAACATAATTATAACTCATCGATTATTTTAATTTTCTGTCAACATAATGTTTATATACATAAAGGTAATTATTTATGATTTGGTGAAACTTCAAAAAAAAAAAATCGTAATTATGTACGAGTTATGTATAAATGTTGTATAATGTTGTGTAATCGTATCATACTTTATCAATCGATGGAAATCTTTACAATTTTCTAATCAATCATCTATTTTATGAATGATATGAATGCATTCCAGGAATAAGCCAATATGTTATAAATGTACGTATACCTACGTTTTACATTACATCAGCAAAACCCATTTTTATAAATGGAACACACAAAGAGAACGAACGTTTTCAATTTAATCAATTCAGTCAATCACATATTATGAATCTATCATGATGTTGCATTCAGTGCAATTGTGTTTGTTGCTTTTTATGTAATCGATATAATCACTGACTTTTGTTGATCTATGGTATATGCACGTTGATTACAATGGAAAAAACTAGTCATCTAATATGTTAATATGTGGCCATTATCAGTACATAATCAATCAAATTGAGGTTGAAATTTATGGCGAGTATTTATTATAAAGCGTTTATTACAAAATAAAATTTACAGCGTCAATACTGAAAAATTGATGCCGTAATTCCTTTTAAAATGAATCAAAAATTTATTTCAACTTCATGAATCAAAAATAGCCTTTTATAGCCCAAAAATGGAGGACAAAATTCGATTTAAACATGTGGGGGTTCAAATGAGCCAAAAATAATTTTAAATTTAATTGATTACTATTTTTCTTTTCACAAAATAGGCTTAATAGAAAACTTAAAAAAAAATCCTAGATATTTGGACTTACTAAACTATCTTTGTCAGAAGTCAAAATAATTAAAAAATGAAATATTTTGAGGCTTTGATTTGCTCCATTAATTGGTTCGGATATAACTATACAACTTTTAGCACTCTCTAAAATACACTAAAACGCAAAAGGCTTTGCAAAATTTGTAATACTGGTTGACCAAATGATTGAAAATTCTTCTTTTCCAATTTGGCAGCTGTAGTTTAGACTATACACTACTTGGGTTACCCGCTCTGCCGAATTTCGATATGTAACAATAAGGCACCATTACAATGTGTTATGGTTAACATTTCAGTTGCCTGATATATTTCCTTGCTTTTCTGAATCCGTCGTAATAAATACCAAGTAGCCGCACATAGTTGTACTATGCAACCGTACGTTTCCTCTATCGTATAGTTAGCCACCGAGGAATACTCACTTAGGTCAAACCAACTTTCTTTTGGCCGATATTTTATTCCACGGAATAACTGTATTCTAACGTCTCGTGTGTGGTGTTTCGTCGAAGAATTACGCTCTGCCTGAATTAGAATACCTGTTAATGGTTTCTGGATTGTGAGGCACCAACTGGTATTTGAATATTTCTTCGACTTCGTTGTTCTTACATTTTTTGGCGCAATTTTAATTGTTCGATTTACTTACCTGTAAGTATGTTCCCAATTTACAAAAAGGAAATCAAAATTTTAGGCGAATTCTCCTTTGGACTACGGTTACGAGAAAACTGCAAAATCGTTTTATTCGTAATTCAATAGAGGTTGAAAGAAAAACCTTTGAGGGCCGCTATTTTACCGTCTGAATTAAATATCTAAATAATATTTAAGTTATCGTGAGGCCGCCAGTATTAGCAATGTGCGATCTGAGAAAAATATTTCACCATCAGAGTTAAGGAAAATAATTTCAGTTGATAAACAGGATTCTTCTCATAAACTGCGTTTCAACACTTATTACCTGAATTTCAGCGACAAATAAGTTTTTGATTTAGTTATTAAATAAAAAAGAAACTTTATATTTAGAAGAATTTTTAAAATTTGATTACAGGAAAAAAGATACCATTTCATCAGTGAAACTGATAAATCACCGACTTTATTTGTCGTTGTTTTTCAAAATTCGAATTCAATGCTACCGAATTTATATCGTAATGCGAAAGGGATTTCGTTTAGAGCATTCCGAATTTTTCCCAAAAATTAGAAAGAATTATAATTTATTTAATTTCGGTAATCAAAAATCTATCAAGTCTTCAGGTTGAGACAGTAGAAAGCGCGCTATTCGTCAGAAAAATAGCAAACAGCAATGAATTATAGATTTATATTTTTTGGAACAGTCGAACCCCGTTATAACAAACCCGAGGGGACCTGGGGAAAAAGTTGTTATAAGCGAATGTTTGTTACATTTAAGAATTGCCTATAACAAACATGTTTGTAATAGCCGACATATCACCTTTAACAAACTGGATGGCAATAGCCAGAATGTTGATTGTCCATAACAAAAAATAAACCATATTTAAAACTAAAAAACAAACGTATATTCATATACTCGTATATTTCAGGTACTTTAGGTACATATAAAAAATTTCCATAATTCATAAATGAAATTCAATTGGTGTTTAAATTCGGTAAAATAAAAATAGGAACACATTTCAAAACAAAATCAGTGATTTTTGATTGTGTCAATTTGTGAATACTGATGGAATCTACAAAATTTTCTACGATGTGAAGCTTTTGAATTATGTTCTCACTATTTTTGGCATATGAAAGAACTTTTCTTATACAATCGAAAGACTGTTCAATTTGAAGCAGTGACGGTTGGTTAATTTGACCATGCTCATCTTCAGTGTCGGTCGTGATGGAGCTCTCAGAATCACTTACACACGTAACAGTTGTTAACTGAATTAGATCATCTGTCAGGTCTTCTGATGTCTCGACATAATAGTCAACTGAGATGTAACTATTAGAATCTATGCCATCAGTGATTTGATCGATTGTTGGATTGTTCCATATTGATATTAATGGTGAGCTGATGGTTAATGGCGACGAAATATCCAATTCATTATGGAAGCGGGCTTTTCTAAAGCAGTTTAGGATAGTTTCAGGTTTAATTTTTTCCCAGGATTTTTGTGCCATATGTAAAGCATCAAGTATGTTGATTTTTACTTGTTGTGCTGTGGCGCATGAATCATCTTCAATCGTAGCAATAATTTTTTTCACCAATAATTCTCGGTAGAAACCTTTAAAATTTTTTATTACGCCTTGATTCATGGGCTGTAGGATAGCGGTTGTATTGGCCGGAAAATTAGCAATCGTTATTGCTTGCAGTCCAGAAATAGGAAGATGACATGGCGCATTGTCAACAGTAAAAATAATTTTCCGGTTATTTTTAGCGAATTTTTTATCTAGGCGTCTGATGTACTCTTCCCAGAGATGAAAAGTCATCCATGCTTTCTTATTAGCTTTGTATAATACTGGAAGGCTGTTGACATTTTTAAAACATCGTGGCTTTAATGCTCTATACCTATAACTAGCAATGGAAGTTTTTCTGATCCATCTGAGTTAGCACCGACCAAAATGGTAATTCTTTCCTTGCTCAGTTTGCCTCCGGAGCATGTTTCCTTTTGAAAGCTCATTGTTTGGCATCATTTTGAAGAACAGCGCGGTTTCGTCGAGATTAAACACGTCTTTTTTTCATAGCCATAAATCAATCGAGGGAGTTTCGATGATTCCCAATCTGTTGTAACTTCTAAAGAAACCGATTGATTTTCTCCGGCAACCGATCTGAAAACGATGGCATTCCTTTTCTTAAACCTATGGAACCAACCTTGAGTTGCCGTGAAATTTCTAATTCCCATTTTGCCGGATAGTTGAATAGCTTTCTCTCTAAAAATATTTCCACTTATATTGAGATTTTTGGCCCTCATTGTCTTGAGCCAAATAATTAAAGCCTCTTCAAGTTGTGGATAAAGAGAGCCTCGCAATTTTTTTCGTGCAGAAACCCCATCTTTCGATTCTTCAATTTTATGCCTTGCGCGCACTATTCCAGCGATAGTATCTTTAGGACAATGAAACATTTTTCCGACGTCTTCATACGTACCATCATTTTTGTCTATTTTTGCCAAAATGTCTAATTTTGTTTTAATAGAAAGCGCCTTACGTTTTTGTGGTTCCATTACACTACGCTATAAAAAATTAGACCGTTTTATTTAAGATTTAACATAAACATAATTCAATTACCTGTATTACCAAGCACTTTAAAAAAAAATCGTTTAGTGTTTAAAATTGTCCACTTCACATTAAAACACTCTTGAAATTAAACCTGAAACAATCGGTTATACAATTTTACTGCTTTTGACATTGACTACCTACTCGTATACCCAACTGATGTAAATTTAACGGTAAAAAAATGCTGATTTGTTTTTACTAAGCCCCACTATTTTAGTTACATACATATGTTATGTATGTATTGTATGTTATTACTTTCTTTTACTCTAGTAAAATAAAGTATAGTAATCATGAAAATTTTGGACCTTGAGATTTTTAGAGATTTATTTGTTTTGAGGTCCCATGAGTCCGAAAAAGTGGGTTTCGAAATGGTGTCTGTCTGTCAGTCTGTCAGTCTGTCTGTGTCCTCTCTACAGCCCATATGGTTTAATCAATCGAACTGAAACTTCAGATTTAAGCTTTTTTGATAAATTGGGAGGTCCGAGTGAATTTTACTCCAAATCGGCTAACCGGAAGTGGCCACTCCCTTGGTCCAGAAAATTTGTTTTGCAAATATTTTAAAAAGTATAAGGTTTACAAAAAACTACTTAATACAAAATGTTGCCAAAAATTAAAAACAAATAAAAATAAAAAATAAAAATTAAAAAAAAAATTTAACAATTTAAAAATTTAAAAATTAAAAAAAAAAAATTAAGAAAAAAATAAATTTTCTCAAAATTCTCTGTTCGTAAAAGAAAGTCGTGTGTTGGCCACACCTCGATTTTAACTAGGTAATTAAGGGACATCCCAAGTATTTTTAAATCCAACTATTTTATAATATTCCATAACATATCCATAACTTAGTTCTGGGTTAACCTTTGTTTGAGTTACGAATTATTATAAGAAAACGTATGCACCGTGTCGCAATTATTGGGAACTCACAGAACTCACTATATACAAATTGTATACATGTGTGCGTGTAAAAATAATATTGGCGGAAATATTTTTTAATGTTTATGTGTGTAAATGTCAAGCTTGAAATTTGGCGAGTTAATCAAATTATTCATTAAAGAAACAAAATTTATATTTTTGTATTTTTATTTTGGTAACCAAATATATGTAAATATTTTTAATTTGTTATCACAGAATATTCTAATTGATCATACATTTTTATCGTTTCTTAGAATTATTTAGTAATTCAAAATTTTAATAAAATGTATAAGGCATAAATATTTCAAAATATCACAGGAAATTGTGATTGCCATTTAATTCTTAACTCTAGTTATTAATTAAAAAAATTCAAAATATAATTAAATTAGTATATGTATATAAAAGGAACAAGTACAAATTTCAGCCTTCGTCATTTTTTTTGTTTCGCTTATCTTTTAAATAATAAAAATATTTAGTTGATATTTGTTTAAATTCTGCTTGTGCCGCTTTTGGAAATTTCTCCAAAGTACAATCTAAAATTATAAAATATTAAAATTGTTAAATATTAATTATTAAATTTGTGTGACAAAATTTACCTCTCAAAATTTTTATAATGTTGAAATGTTTGGCACTTAAATTCCCTTGCCGTCCATTAAACGTAAACTTCCGGGACAGCTCGTCAGTGAAAATATTTTTCAAGTTCAATCTAATGAACTTTTTTAAGTCGTACCCTTCTTCTTTCATTATTATTGATTTTGAAATATTTTTTAACACAAAAAAAAAAATCAATATTACTAAAGCACTGCACCGATCAACCTATTATAACAAGCCACAAAAACAATCTGATAAACTACGTAAGTAAAAAAAAAATTGTTATATAAAATGTATACATATACACACCAATACTATGTTGTATTTTTAATGAATTCGAGTTGTGTGAGTTTCGGATATTTTGTCAAAATCCAAAGGAAAATACAGTACCTCAATTTTGAGTTCTGTGTTGTTATACTTGGGATATTCCATGTGCTAGCGAAATCTTTATCATCATTGTTGAGTGCGATTTCCAAAAAATAATTTTGCAGAACTTTTACTAAACGAACGATTCGTATGGATTAGGGTTTTCTAACTAGGTAATTAAGGGACCTATTCCATTTGCTAGCGAAACCTTTGTCATCATTGTTGGCAATGGCCGATATTGGCCCTTGGGAGTTGAGTGCGATTTCCAAAAAATAATTTTGCAGAACTTTTACTAAACGAACGATTCGTATGGATTAGGGTTTTTTAACTAGGTAATTAAAGGACCTATTTCATGTGCTAGCGAAACCTTTGTCATCATTGTTGGCAATGGCCGATATTGGCCCTTGGGAGTTGAGTGCGATTTCCAAAAAATAATTTTGCAGAACTTTTACTAACCGAACGATTCGTATGGATTAGGGTTTTTTACTTTCTTTTACTCTAGTAAAATAAAGTATAGTAATCATGAAAATTTTCGACCTTGAGATTTTTAGAGATTTATTTGTTTTGAGGTCCCATGAGTCCGAAAAAGTGGGTTTCGAAATGGTGTCTGTCTGTCTGTCTGTCTGTCTGTCTGTCTGTCTGTCTGTCTGTCTGTCAGTCTGTCAGTCTGTCTGTGTTCTCTCTACAGCCCATATGGTTTAATCAATCGAACTGAAACTTCAGATTTAAGCTTTTTGATAAATTGGGAGGTCCCAGTGAATTTTACTCCAAATCGGCTAACCAGAAGTGGCCACTCCCTTGGTCCAGAAAATTGGTTTTGCAAATATCTTAAAAAGTATAAGGTTTACAAAAAACTACTTGTTTAAATACAAAATGTTTCCAAAAATTAAAAACAAATAAAACTAAAAAATAAAAAATTAAAAAAAAAAAATTAAGAAAAAAATAAAATTTCTCAAAATTCTCTGTTCGTAAAAGAAAGTCGTGTGTTGGCCACACCTCAATTTTTTTTAAGGTTGTTAAGAGAATATTTTGTAATAAATATGTATGTATATTGTATACTACAAAAATGTATTGGTAAAACAATAATTTGTTATAAAAGAATTCGAGCATTGTTATATCAGGATGTTTTCTCTTAATAATTGAGCAGTTGTAATTAAAAATGTTTATTATAGACTTATAACCGAAGTTTGTTTTAAGCGAGTCATTTCTAACTAAAAATTGTATTTAGAGCTTCGAACTTTACACTGCGTATGTAATAAATAAACCATAAAATTGTTATATGCCGTGTTTGTTATAACGGGGTTCGACTATTGTTAAGGAAATTAATATTAAGATTTTTTTTTTTTTTTTTTTTTTTTAATTTAAAATAAATTTTATTTATTTATTTTATGTAATTACAATCTAGTCTCCTGGACTAATGAGCAATTTGTTTCTGACTTAATTTACTAACTTAAATTAATCTATGGATTCTTCCCACTGGCGTTCCATAGTGTTTGGTAAATTGAAGTAAACCACATCTTTGTTGAGGATTTTAGATCAGCATAATGCTGCTTAAACTGACAATCACACCAGCTCAAAAGGTTTGGTTCTTTTAAGTCTGCGAACTAAATTCGTGATGCTTAGGAGCTGAGTTGCCTCAATGTTCACATGTTGGCGGAGCCTTTCTTCATGTCTCCGTGCTTTTTCCTGGATTTCATTTAAGATGAGGTTCATTTTAAGGTCCCTATGAAGGTCATTGTTCCTAACATACCAAGGTGCATCAACGATGTTCCTTAATACCATATTCTGAAATCTTTGGATGATATTTACGTTGCTTTGTTTGGTACAACCCCAAAGCTGAATACCATAAGTCCAAATCGGTTTCAATATTTGCTTATAAAGTAGAAGCTTGTTGTATGTTGATAAAGAAGAGTTCCTTCCCATCAGCCAATACATTTTTCTGTATTTAAGTCTTAATTCTTCACTTTTCTTCTTGACGTGTGCTTTCCATCGTAGTTTAGCATCCAGGGTCATGCCGAGATACTTAGCTGTGTTCGCATGCGGTATTATTTCCCGATTTATGGTAATCGGAATATGTTCGATTCGTCTGTTTGTAAAGTTGATGTGAACTGATTTAGCTTCATTTAGTTTTATTCTCCATCTTTTTGTCCATTTATATATTTGAGTTATAGCTGATTGTAACTTCTGTGTTGATTCTTCGTTGCTTTTTCCAACAGCTAAGATCGCCGTATCATCTGCAAAAGTTGCCACTGTGTTGTTTTCTAATGTAGGAAGATCATAAGTATATAGTAGGTATAAAACCGGCCCTAATACACTGCCCTGTGGAACTCCTGCATTGATTTCTTTCAATTCAGAAAATGTATCATCTAACTTAATCCTGAAGAACCTATCTTTCAAGTATGATTCTAGTATCTTAGTAAATTGCATTGGTAGAAGATTCCTTAACTTGTGGTTAAGTCCTTCATGCCACACTCTATCAAACGCTTGTGCAACGTCTAGAAATACTGTTGAACAGACTTTTTTCTCCTCTAATGCTTTCTCAATTATACTGGTTATTCTGTGTACTTGATCAATTGTTGAGTGTTGGTTGCGAAAACCGAACTGATGATTTGGGATCAAGTTTTTACTCTCGATTATCGGATTTAATCTTTTTACCAGAAGCTTCTCAAAGAGTTTGGACATGACTGGCAATAGCGAAATTGGCCTATAAGACGATGTTATGTGTGGTGGTTTCCCAGGTTTTGGGATCATAATTACTTCTGCAATTTTCCATAAGCTTGGTACACATTTGATTCTAAATGCTGCATTTATAAGATTGGTGAGTTTCACCAGAGCTTTCCTTGGCAGTTCTTTTAAGATTTCTGCAGTAATAAGATCGTACCCAGGAGCTTTTTTCGTATTCATATTAGCTGTTATCTCACGCATGACTTCTTTTGGTGTTGTGGGTAGGATTTCTTTACTTTCTTGCACAGCTTGTTCAGTTATTATCTCGGCTTCCAACGTTTGGTCTTCATGTGGCTGGAATATTTTTTCGAGGTGTTCGGCAAATTCTCGAGCTTTGTCTTCATTATTTCTAGCCCATTTCTCACCTGCTATTTTTATTGGGGGAATCTGCATTATTGGTCTTTTGATTCTTTTGGTTGCTTTCCAAAGAGAATAATCAGTACTGTTATCATTAGTTAATTTTCTTAAATAGTTGCTGATTGATTCATCTTTCAATTCTTTGATCTCTCTTCTTAATTGTTGAGTGAGGTTGTTCAAATGAGTTTTATCTTGGGGGGCCCTTGTTTGTTGCCATACTCTTCTCGCTCTTCTTTTTTCTGCGAGGAGTTCCCTAATTTCCATAGGGTAATTGTTTCCCTTGATTTTCGTTTTAATTTCAGGAGTATTTTCCCAAGCTGATTGCTGTATATCGTTTACAAATTTGTGAACTTCTTTGTCTAATTGTTCTTCAGTCTTTAATGGAACCATTAAGTTAATTTTTTCTTCTAGCGATAGTCTAAAGCATGCCCAATTAGTGTGATTATTTACTAGGAAAGGGTTTCTTTCTTTCTGAATGATTTTTTCACATAACATTAGAAGTATTGGTGAATGATCAGAGTTTAAGTCGTGGCTTTCATCTACTTGTACATAATTTACAGATATGTTCTTTATTATAAAGAAATCAATCAGATCTGGCACTTTGTTTGGATCAGTTGGCCAGTAGGTTGGTTTTCCAGTTGAGAGGGCTTCACAACTGCATTTTCTGATAGCTTTTAGGAGTTCTTTACCCTTAGTTGTTGTTAATCTGGATCCCCAGTGGACATTTTTTGCATTAAAGTCTCCTCCAAGTACAAATCGTTTTCCTAATTTACTGAGGAACTCGAGATAATCTTTTTCTTTCATTGAGTGCTTCGGTGGGCAGTAAATACTAGCAATACAAATATAACTACTTTTGGATTTGACAATAACAGCAGTTGCTTGTATTTCCTCCGTTTCATATTTTAACTCCTCATAGTGATGAATACTATTTCTAATTATAACAGCACTACCTCCATTAGCAGTGTTTCCAGGGTGAATAGTGTGATATATTTGATAATTTTTGAATTTAATGTTTGATTGTCTAGTGAAGTGTGTTTCCTTGATGAGACATACATCGATTTTTTCTGTGTCCAGGACCACTTGCAGTTCTTGTTGATGTTGCATCAGTCCATTGGCATTCCAACATAAGATTCTAAGATCTTTGGCCATTTTGCTGTTTAGGGATGGCTCCCTTAGTGCTGTACTCTAGTTTCTGTAATCGCTCATCAAATGTATTTAGTCTGCTTAAAATTAATTTAAGTGTTTGACTTATATCGTCATTTTGAGCAGTTTTTCCTGGATTTCCGTTGCTCATCATTACTTGAGCATAAGTCATTTTACCAAATTGTCCTTGAGTAGTTCCCGACACTCTACGATTTACTTCGGGTCGGTTCATCTTAACCGCTTGTTTCCTGAATGAATTTGGATTTTTAGCAATCACATTCTTATTTTTGATATTTTGCAGTTCAATAGCAACGCTGCATCCTCTGTAGTTAGCCGGATGGTTTTCTCCACAGTGAACGCATTTAGGTTGTACATTTTGGGCTTTTACACAATCTTTGGTATGATGTTTACCTAAACATTTGACACACCTAGGTTCCCTGTTGCAATATTTTTGTGTATGTCCATAGGCTTGACATTGTTTACATTGTGGTATAAGCTTAGACCTTCTTAGAGGCTGAATAACCACTTTGCACCCCAAGATGTACTTAATTTGATAAATTTTTTCGATATCTTCATCAGTATCGAAGGTCAACATAAACATGTTGAGAGGTATTTTGCCTCTCCGTTTTAGCTTAATCGATGCTTCAGTTGCCTTAAATCCTTTTGCTTTCAGGTCATCAATTATTTTATCTGGTTTACACGTAGAGTGTAAGTTTTTAGCCATGACCCTAATTGGTCTGGTTTGTTTATCTTCAAACGTGTGCCAAGCACGTTTTTCTTCATTTAACATTTTTGTCATTTTTCTGTATGTTTCAGCATCTTCTAAGTTTATTTTGATGGTGTTTCCATTCATCACCTTTGCATTAAACTTATCTGTAGCAGTTATTGTTTTTATTTTTTCATAGAGTACATCGTAGTCTTTGACTTCATCTATTACTATTGGTGGTGGTGGAGGTATTTTTTTTGGTTGTTTCTGGATAATATTTGGAACATTATCCTTTAATTGAGGTGGGGAGGGCGTATTATTCCGTCTCCTTTTTTTTCTCCCACCTTTAACTCTAATCCACTCAGTTTCTCGAGCTAGTTCTTCTTCATCCGTATGATACTCTTGTGGAGTTGTATTCTGGTTAGGAGTAGAACCGATGTCCTCCTTTGGCTTAAGAGCTTTAACTTCGTTTTCAAGCGTCTTCATACGCTCCTGCATCCATGCAATTGTAACATTCAGTTGCTTATTTAAATTGTTGGCTTCAACTAATGCATTATTAGCTTTACACAATTCATTGTGAAGCTTTTCTTCGTTTGTAGAACGAGTGTTGTGGCTGCTGGCCTCAATGGAGGGACTACCGCCTCTTTTCGGAGAATTCGCGACTTTGTTACTCCTCTGGAAGGGATGTGAATTATCCTTTTCTATTTCACTCAAATGAGCTTGTTTATTCACCAACATGTCTTGGGATTGGTTAAAATAATTGTAGTATAGCAATGGCTGGTCTCCCCCAGAATCCATGAGACCGACCTCCGAAGAGGGTGGATTTACCTGAGCAACAGGTGTACCACCTGGGGTATTAGTTTCCTTATTTGTTCTGCTCATTGCTCATTTATAGTGTATTGCACTCGCCTCTAGTATTTCGCCGATGCTTCACATCGTTGCCCGGGTGTTACCACGTGGAGGTATACTAGACACATTTGGTGGTTTCTACATAGTTGCAGCGTTGGAATATAGACCACGAGATACATGGCTATAGACGGTCAACCCCTACCCTATTGAGACGCACCCAACACCCAATATTAAGATGCCAACATAATTTACATCCAATACGTGTGAGACCGATCGGCTGATTGCGATCGATAAACTAAACATTTTATTAACGGCTTTAAATAATACTCGAAAAAACCGACGAATTTAGGTCAATTCGCAGAAATCAATTAACAGAAAAGCAATTCGCAGAAAGATTAAACTAAAATTACGCATCAAATCTCTTATCTACTGTTATAATAATTATACAAAGTGTAAATTGAATTTACACCACACTGAACTTATATAAGTAAAGTTAACCAATTGCCCTTTGGATGATATAAAAAACCTTATTCCAGATCATTTTAATATCTTAGTTTGTTAGTCGACGGATTTCAGTTGGATGGGACTTTCACAACCAGAATAAGCGATTACAATCATGATGGTAATACAGCCTTCCAAGGCGTTACAGACATGTGCTGGTATTTAAAAATGGGCCTTATAACCATACTAACACAACAGCCCGCACCGGATTGCAGGTATGTAGCTGAGTGTTCTGCTACTTCGACGAATGCCATACGAGGTACGACTACATAAGCCACCTGTATCTTCAAAGGAGGGTCGTTAAGAAAAGTTATTTGTATAACAAGTATCACTTACATAAAGCCAAATGACACAAAAAACATAAATCACTTTGGCTTGAAAATTTCTTAGTTCTGCATCACAGACTGAGCGAAATGATCATTTGTACAAAAATAATTTGCTTTTGTACTTAGAAATAATTTTTTCTGTGAATTGTTCTCTGCGAATTGTTTTTCTGCAAATTTTTTTCTGCGAGAGGTGTGAGTGACCCAAGGAAAGTCACGGAAGTTTTTGAGATTGAAGCCGAATTTAGTTACTTCAAGTAAAAAAATTCACTTGATAAACAAACTTCCCCTACGGATTGAAAAATTCTCATTTCGCGTTGTTATACTCTCCAGGATTGCAACCTCAAAACAATAAAATGTAGAAATTATTGGTACTCATTTATGTCGTAAATTAGTTAAAAGATACAAATAAATTTTCGCAGAATTTAAAAAAATATTTATTTGGAAATAAATACATAGTTGCGAATTGTGATCGAAATACAATGAAGGATTTTTTTTTCACAAGCACTACTAACATCAATCAAATTGATTTTAAAACAATTCTGCTGAGATCCGGTTAACAACTCAATATTACTCCAATAATAGAAATGATGCATAATAACAAAAAATCCTAAAATCTATAAACACAAAGTCCTTATGCGGGGCTCAGATGATCAATAAGTATTGGCAATACACTTAAATGTCAAACAATGAAAAATATTTATTTTCAGGTTAATATTGTTACGTTTTAGCCTTGTCAATCAAGGTTCGTATCACTGGATTGTGAATAAAACAAAATCAATTCAATTTATCACCAACGAAATTATTTATGTCACACAAAAATTATTACAACACAGTTTATTAATGATAATTCACAAAATCACTTTATATAAATTATTCGCACAATTTTACTGATCACTTTTACTTTTTATTTCACACTAAAATACTTTTTAACTCACTTTTTAATTCCTTTTTAAACTTCACACTGTCGCTTTCCAAAAACTACTACACTAATCTTACAAGTTTACACTATCGTTTTACACTATACACAAACCAAACTTCTAGAAAGCTCATGACTTTTCCAGTACTAATAGTGTAGAAACATTTATAACCCTTTTATCATGGAAAATTCCATTTTAGTACAGTAAAACATTGAGCTATTAATTTAACTTATTCTATCACACCGTAGGTGTCACCGTCACAATATTTTGTAAATTGACAATCCTTCAATAAGTGTCCTCACATGTTCAATAGTCTTGCCAATACTGAAAAATTGGCAATAGATATTGATCATCTGAGGCTCGCATTACACAATCATCAATATGTAAAGGCAAACTAAAATGTTAATGTTGCCAATTGTTATTTTTGATGGCGGCCAGATTGAAGTGAAAATAGTCCTAGATTGACAGTAAACAGGGCTACTGCATTTTTTTCGTGATTGAACTCAAAACGATGAATAGGTAGTGTCGAAAACTGGTATATATTACACAATTTTCGACATTTTTTGACGTGGTTTCTTGACAGTTTTTCAAAACCTGTAGATTTGATACTTTTTGACTCGCCTTTTTGACAGCGAAACAGTTGAAAATGCACAATTTTAGCTTCATTTACGTTCAGAACAGTTTCAACAGTTAGAACAGTTGATCACACACACTCATTTTTTGACACTTTTATTTTTAGCATATTTTTACCCCTGCTTACTTCACTTTAATAAAATATCTTGATTATTTTTGATGACTCGAGTGAACGCGATTTTTAAGTACTTTTCATACCAAAGTTTGAGTCAATGCAATGCATTCCAAAGGCGACTGCATATTCTAAAGTTACTACTTTATACTTAATGCAATATTTATGCCGAAGTATTTTGTTAACATAACCTAAAATCACATATTTGATACGATTTTTTTAAATTTACCGACGAATCTACCTCTTATTGATGTTACAAATTCACAGTATCTTTGTATTTTTCATACTAGACGCCTCGCCCCAAAATTATTAGTTACCTACCACAAATGTGAAGCTTAGACCCTTGCATCCACACCGACTCTTTCTCAAATATTTTGTTTTGGTTTAATTTATACGTGAATTATATAGGAATTAATGTTCGATGTCAACATTTGTGGTAACTAAAAATTTTGAGGCGAGGCGTCTGGTATGAAAGTACTTCGGAAATTTATAGTCAATATCATAATTTTTTAGCAATGCTCAAATTGAGCAGTTTTATATTATTTTATTTTAAATTCGTGGAAGTTTTTCGGTTTTTGTACGCCAATAAACGAAATAATTTTCAGTTATCAAAAAACTCGGAAAAAATCCAAAGAAAGTAGAATTAGAAATATGCCGATCTGTTAAACATTATCCGGATATTTTTTGTGATCTAGTCATCCAGTGAACACTAGAATCGAAGAATTTTAGAGTAAGCGAAAAGTTTGAAAAATTTAGTAAAGCTTATCTAGAATTTAACTCTTCATAAAATATTTTCATATTTTCAAGTAAATTAATTTCGAATAAAATAAAATGAAATATTTAAACAAATGGTGGAAATTGATGAACTCCTTCATAGAACAAACACAGACTGACAAAACTTGTTTTATACAGTTTATTACTGTATTGTTTAATAAAGCAACAAGGAAGATATTTTTTAAATTTTGAAATGTTACTTTTCTTCGCGACAAAATTTAGAAATAAAAAAATAATAAAATCCAAAAGACTGCAGCGTGAAACGGGGTAACTAAAAATCAGAAAAGATACATCTAACGTACTATTTTTATGCAATTGTTGTTGTGAAGGTTACCAAAACACTACAACTTATATGGCAAGTTGAGGCAACTTAGATTTGTGCAGACGAGGGATTCGTTTTTTTTTTAAATCGTTATTAAAAATTGCTGAAAACTGTTTAAACTCCTATTCTTTATTACGGCATTAACTATAAATTTTAAGTAGGTCTGCAAATATTAACCAAATGACAAGCTAAACATAATTCGAGTTATTAACGTCTCGAATAACAAAATTATTTCGCTGGAATAATTTAATCGAGATTATAGACAAAATCCGTAAATTTTTTGACGATTAGTTGATAATTGAAACGGCTTAATCTCGGTCATTTACACTATAAGAAATTCTAGGTTTGCTAGTTAATCGAGATTATGAATCCCTAGTCTGAACATATAACAACTTTAGATAAATTAAATATTTAAAAATCATTCTTGTTTAAACATTTCATCACAAAAATGTATACAATAAGTTTTAAATGTATTATTTGGACATAATGTAGACACGATATACCAATTCCAGTTTTATAGAAAAGAGTTAAGCCGACTCTATAAATTTTAAAAAAATTACCTCCGAAGTAGTGCCCAAAATAAAACGGATAGTGCTAAATTTGACACTGAAAGTGCGTTTTTGCCAACCCTCGAAATGCATTTATTTGTGTTGCTTCGATATAAATAAATTGAGCGAACATTCTCGAGATGGTTGCTTAGTTTATACAAAATTTATTAAAGAAACAATCAACGATAGTCAGCTAGTTTTATTTCAAGGCACAATTTTTGCCTTGAAGGCAATAAATTTTCGCATGCTGATTGGTTGAAATAGCTGCCACTTTGTTTTAAGGTTATATAATTTTACCTGAAAGGCAAAACAGTTTGCCGTATACAAAATTGAGCAACGTTCAATTGTCTATTTTTTCCTTAAAAACAATTAAAATGGCCTACTTATTGCTTATTATACCACTATTTTTCTGGGAAAAAAAATAAAATAAAGAAACATTTCGAAAATTCAGAATATCGTGAAACTGTATCGTTTCATGAAACATTTGATAAGGATCATATATCAAATATCAACAAATGCAATTCATATAACACTGATATATTGCACAGTTTGAACGGCTTATTAAATATATCTACTTTAGATTTCAAAGACAAGGATTTAATAAATTCAAAAAAATTTAATCGAGCCTCCCGAAAATATTTTTTATAATTTTCCGTGATAAAGTGAAATATATTTCTATTTGTTGTTTTACAGCCGATGGTAAGATAAAAATTTCCAGAAACGAAAAAAAATCTGGAGAAAATGTTGGGTTTCATTTCCCTGAAATTAAAATCAAATATTGATGTATTGATTTATTTTTATATAGTACAATACGAAACGCATACAGTTACATTGATTATTGAAAGCAATGTACGTAAACCTAAACTTTTTGGCCGAATTAAGTTACTTTCTGTGTCGTAAAAGGCTTTAGAGGATTTCAAAATTTATTTGGCATAGATACTTTGAGTTTCTTGGCAACATATAGTATTGCAGATTATTCAAGATTAGATTATTAATTTGAGTTACTTGGTTCCTTTGTAGCACATTTGATTTGAAATTCCGTAATTCGTTCGATTTTAGAGATTTTACTAAATGTTCGTGATAATTCATGTATTTTGTGATTTTCGAACACTTTTCGAAAAAATTCCACTCACAAACCAAAAAGAAAAGCCACATGCAATATATATTTTCAGTTTGTATGTTTAAACATTTGTTTTTGTGAAGCAGGTAATTATGAGAGGGAATACTAGATGTGGAACCTTACCAACAAAATCGGTGACTATAACTAAGTTTTTGCATGGACGCTATATACAGAAGAAAAAAGATTTTCATGAACGGCAGATAAGAATTTCGAATCCTGAAAGGATCGGAATTTTAAGGGTATTTTATCGTCTGATTACGATCGGTAATGATGACGCACACCTGTTGAAGTATGGAATTCTTTAGTCGATCCATCTTTCATACTAATACTACAGAAGGGACATAGCCCACGTAAAACGAGATTTAAGCTGGGCATCTTCGACTTATCTACTGCGTAAAAGGTATAACGATTAAAGTAAACTGCGAAAGCGTTAGGAGCACCCAAACAAACAAATAAGTACCACCGGGAGAATTGAAGTGTTATTATGATATTAATTAAACGGTACGCTTTTACACAGTTTTACCTTCCAGCCCCGTATTTACCATTCATCGTACTTAAATGGTTAATTTAAATTATATGTATATTAAAAGTTCAAGATGTTCAGCAACCTAATTTTTGTTAAATTTGGTTTACATCAGAAAATTCTGACATAAACCGTTATTTTGGACGATTTTGCTTTCTGTTTATTACGCTACTTTAATTAGTATTTATGGCTCTGGCCCATGAAAGCCGCGGGCATCTTGTAAAACTGCAAATTAAAATTATAAATTAGAAGCAAATATTGTGTCTGGCCTGTAGCCTGGATTAAATTAACCAAGACCACCAATTTTGTATTGAAACTAATCATAGCAAACTGATTTTTTTAATCGGATTGAAAACTTTTTAATAGTAATTAGAATACATCCGGGTGTAATAATATAAAACAAATATCTTTAATTTTAATTTTTAACGAAAATCTTTTGTGAGAATGTGTCATATATTTGTAATATGAATATTTTATATGTTAAGAATTTAATTTGTCTGTCTGTAATAAAGTTGATTTTTCGGCATTTTTTATAGACAAATATATTAATTGTTCATGGCAATCCCAATATTTTCGATTTGGTAAATCAGAAAAATATAGAGGCCAATCGCTCTCAATATATCTACTGAAAAAAGTAGAAATATCTTCCCCCCTCCCCGTAATTTTAATTTTGGCTGAAGGCCCAGAGTTATACCAATGTTTAACTCTGCAAATATTTTGTAGAATATTTTATAGTATGCTATTCATCATACTATTCATTGATCAATCCTAAAAAGTACTAAAATTTATGACATCCAGACAGGCGATAAAATATTAAATTTGATCCTAAAAGATCAATAAATTATTTATCTAAATTACGACACATCCTCTTCTGCATAAAATATTCATATACATATAATGAAAAATCAATTTTTATGATTTTTGACCCCGTAATCATCATAAAAACTTACAATAGAAACAAAACGTCAAATGAAATGTTTTACGATTTAATAAATAACTCGAGATAAAAATGATTATGACTAATATACGAGGAAAGTTTATAATTCAAAATGGGAACCTCTGTTCGAGCTATTTAACTGTAATTTGTTCTGGATGATTTGTAATCTTCTCCAAAATAAAAGAGATGCATTGTTTTGGTCATCATCATCATCATTATACAATTTATCCCTAATTTAAATATTTCCACAACCAGGAAATAGCCAAGTTAACCAAACGAAGACGATGGGATTTAATTTCATTTCCTTGAATATCATAGTTGCAATAATACCCATATACAATATAACATTGCAAAGGTAATTGATCGGAAAATGAAAAAAGCGATTAATTGAATTTTCTCAAACTTCAAGGTTACGAAATTGAATTGCTGCCGTCATAATATAAACGACAGGTGTTTTAATACATCAAACGAATTCCTTAAGTAATAAAGGTACGCTTATGTCTGGTTCAGTGAATTTAATTACAAAAAATAAAAGGGTTAGGTTAGAAATCAGCTACCAAATAAAAAGTAACATTTTTAATCCAATTTTTGAATTATTTAAGATTATGTCAATAAGTTATTTTAGATGGAGAAATCTTTAGACTGCGATAACGATGATGACAGATACGTTTCAATCAGAGTACACATCCAAGTTTAAAGTAATGAAGAACCAGTTTAATTTATCTAACGAAAAGATGTATATGAAACAGATGATTAATGACTGCTCATTAGAAAATCCCAAGCAGCAGATACAGAATACATCAGATGTCTTATGTTAATCCTTTTTATAAATCACTTCATATTTTATGTAAACGTATACAACAGGCAAAAAAGGGTTCCCTCTATTTAATCATCGTAACGTTAATTTGTAATTTTTCATTTTGGTGTGTAACATTTGCCCTCTTCTTCGCACAGCAGTATGCGGTACAACCCTTTTTTTTAGAAGAATTCAACAAATCGACTTAACTCAACTTTTGTGTGTACGTGTGTGTGTGTATGCTTTTAAAAAATGCTTTTCATGTTTATTACATAAATGATTGTAGTACACACAAAACAAACAAAAAAACAATGAGCTTTTTTTGTACTGTCAAAATGTTTATTGTTTATTGATGATGATATCTTTAAAATTAAATTTTATGATTCGAACAAAAACCAAATAAGAAAAATTTACGAGCTTTTGCGGGTGGGAATTGTTTGTATATACGGTAAATCGATAAATTGAAATTAAAAGAGATTTTTGTTGATTTATTTACTTGCTGTACGTAGGGATTTTACTTATATTTATTCACCATTTATCGTCTAGACATTAAACGTCTTTCAATTTTGTTTTTGTTGTATTTGTTTACGATGTGTAATGGGTGATGTTTGTGTTTTACTTTTATGATGAATCAATTTAACTATTTGATTATGTAATTAGATATTTCTTAAAGATTTTAAAGCGGTGGTCTTAAGCCTAAGAAGCATATATGCCAAACATGTTCAAGTTCATTGATTAGAGAAATTATTGCCTAATTTTGAAAATGATTAAATCGACATAAAGAAAAGCTGTCGAAATCTTCGTTTCTCTTTGTTAACCAATATTATAATCTGTTATATCCCAATATTAACAACAAATACACAAATAAAATATTATCAAAAGAGGATTATTAAGGATATTAATTTTTATTGTTGTTGTTGTTGTTGGTAGAATAGAAATCATTATGTGTTGTTATTTATAAGATTGGGGTTTTCTCATGTCTGCTATTGTTCAATTCTTATTCAAATGGAAATTATAGAAAATTTTGTCCGATGATGGTTATGGTTTCCAAAAATATTTATGGTTTTAAAAACGTACGAGGAAAAAAGGAATCAGATTGTTTTATTTTTTCTTTTAACCTACGTCAAAGTATATTTGAATGATTTTGGCAAATTAGAAAACATTTTTCTTTCCACTACTACTTCAAGTACACAAATGATTGTTTGGGATTTGTTGTTTAGAAAGGTTTAAGCTAATTTAAATAATTGCTTAAAAACAATCTGAAGAATTTTGTAGTCCGCTTTTGAGTCCAAAATTTATTAACAAGTCTAGTAGGTGTAGCACACACAACAACCTCATTAAAAATGAATATGTATATACGACACTATAAGTTTTGTGGTCGAATAATTTACTTAAAAAAAAAAAAATTCTTAAAAACTACAAACTTAATAAATAATTAAAATATCAATTACCCAACAAAATAATTAATTATTAAATATACATTTCTGTGTACATATGTACATAATAAATAAAATTAGAAAATTTTATCAAAATTATTTCCTTCCTTACAAAAATAATTATTTTTAATTTTATAACATTTCCTATGATACAAATAATAACAACAATAAACAAATTATGTAAATTTTATTTATATTGAAAATTATTGATCGAAATTAAATAAGAATTTATATCGTTTTGAGATTACGACAAATTATGGGAAAGAGAAGTCTGACAACACGTACATATGTACTCATATATACATAGATGTAGCAACATTTTCATAATCAATATATCAATAACTTTCATCAATCAATATACGCGAAAATAAAGAAAGTTTTTACCTCACTGCAACATATTTTGTATCACTTATATTCATCTGAGTTATTATGTTATGGTGTAACAACTTTCACTGGGCGAACATCATAATTTTTAATGTACAAAATTGTACAAGATAAAAATTTTCATTTTCACACTTTACTAAACAACATTGCAACATTTTCTTTGTATCCCTGGTGCTTATTTAAAATGTTCACATGTACGCCAACCGGACGCTTAATAAAATTGTCGGTTAAATGGTACAATAATTATATTCTAAATTATGCACAGTATTTATGATTGATCCATTTAAAATCGTAATTTTATTGTAGTTGCATGTAAAGTAGATACAAAGAAGACAATAATTACATCTTATATATGCGGAATTATAAAGAGATGATTTAAATATGAACCATGGGTTGTAACTTTTTTTGCTTTTAATTGTAAGTTGTGAAATGTAATAAAACAAAAAATGTACTGTGCTATTTTCTTAGGTGGAACTATTGGCGGAGCTCTTCAATGTGGTACAGGTAGATATACCTCGTATAATGTCTTCGTCCCATTTCATTAATTTGTTGTATTTATATTTTCTAATCTAACACTTTGATCAACAATTTTACCGTACAAAAAATAGCAAAAAGGGACACATAAATTTCTACGTAATTTTTCTCCGTCTCGTATATTGTGAGGAGACGTTTTTTTTATTATTTTAAAATTGCCGGAAGCTGTTAAATTTTTTGGTTTCTGTTTTTATTCTTTATTTTTTTATCGTGTCTGTAAGGAAACTTCTTCATGTATTTTTTCGGTTTTTTTTTTTTTTGGCAGTCTAAGCTATTAATGATAATGCCAAAGTTTTTAATGTTTGGTATGCTGTTTGTGCTGCTGTGTGGAGTAAATATATTACGAAAAAAAAAATAGAACAAAATTTGGGGAACACATACAATATGCGGGAAACGGAAGAAGCTATACAAGATTTGTAATTTAAGATAAAATGGAAACTAAATGGAAGGGATAGGGCCAATAGTAAAAAAAATAATTGCTACTATGTTCTGATTTAATATAAACTACAACCTGTTATTCTTTTAACAATCCAAACGAACCCAAACATTTCTTCAGATAAATTTTCATAAATTAAGTTAAGAGTTTTGAATTGTGTATTAGGTATTTATGTATAAACAACACAAGAAGAAACCCATAAAGAAAGAATTTTTATTTGTTAACATGAAGGCAAAAGAAAAGTTATATTAAAGATGTCATAAACAGTTTTCTTTAATTTTATGATAATTTTATTCGAAAATTTCTTATATATTGTTTTATAATTTATTTCTTTAAATAACAAAACAAAAAAAAAAAATCAAATTTCTATTACCAAGATAAAGTCTCACACGCATATGCTCTTGTGAAGACGAAACCAATTTAGTACATAGAATCGTTACAATAAAAACTATGACACGAACCTGACTCAGTTCGATAAATTAAATTGAAATCTAATGGATTCATCGCAAGTTCTAGGTAACCAGAAAAATTCTCATAAACCGACTCGTATGAAAAAAATTTGGCAATTAATATTCAAAGCGTCAAGCTGCCAATCAAAAAAATTACAAGTGTATAGTGTGTCCGCGGCATGTGTTTTTTTTTTAAATATTTCCATCACTAAATTTTGATTTCCATTTATGTAAAGTATGTTTAGTACAAATCTGTGTATGTACGTTAATAAAAAACAGGTTGAGGTCATTTAAAAATAATAAAACGTAAATAGTAGATAAATCTTAATATTTCTTACACACCCACGATTTTGCTATAGTTTCGTATTTTATCTATTCATTAAGACAAACTACCAATAAATGTTTGCCGTAAATTATATCCCTTTGCCGCATTAAATTTTTTTTTTACTGATGTCACACAATTAAAACAAACCGCGGGATATTTTAATAACGACCGATGTGCTCGTATGCTATAAAGATATTTATACGTATTGAAATATGAAATTATGATCGCTATCGTACACACAGAGTTCTCCCGCCATTTACGTTTTGTCTTTAATAAAACACGCAAATTAAAATGGAAAGATGACATTTTTAAATCGAAAACGATCAATGCAAAACGCGATCACATTGTTTCCATACAGCTACTACTGATCCCATACCTGTGTGATGCATATAACAAAATGAAGGTGGTTTTGCAGCCCGGGGGAGTATAAGTATAATGTTATTACTTGTTTATGGATAGTAAACTTAATTTATAATGAGTAACGAGTTTTAATTAAACACAAATTCTAATTAAATATGAATTCTGGTTTTAGCTTTTAAATCTTACTTAGAATGCTTGTTTGGAATTTGACTATAAATAACGACGTATGTATAATAAAAAGATTAAATTGATCGTAAAACTAAAAAGAAAAAAATTAAATTAAATTAAGTAAAAAGCTAAACTTAAAGATCAATCCATCTGTCTCTTTCTGTTTTTTTTGTTCATTTTATTTTTTTTATAAATGTCTGAATGGAAAAATAAATTTCTTTAAGATTGTTAATAAAATTATACTGTAAGTATATTTGTTTCACCACCAAGGTATGAACGGTTCATTGTATGTGTTATGTATAGTCAATTTCTTAGTTGACTTCTTTTTTGTGATTTTTAAATTAGCAGTGGTGGAAAATGCTTGTGGGGTAGATAAAGTTACAGTTATAATCATATTTTTAAAAAACTATTTGGGTGCTTAAAATAAGTTCTGACTGAAGTAGAATTTTATATAAAAATTCAACACAATTTGACAAAAAAGAGCTACTTTTCAATTCAAACGTTTTTGGCAAGCAATTTTTGATATTTTTTCGGCATGGTTTTTGAAAGTTTGTAATTTTACGACTTGAGGTTATTCTGAGAATAACCCTAAAACACAAAGAAAGCTTTGAATTTAAATTTACTTTTCATTTCGTATCAAAGACTAAAGGTAGAAGAGAACTAGAACTAGATGAATAGACTAACATTCTCATTCAACTAATCACCAGAGTTAACGGTGAACAGCACAGTGATCTCACTTTTCCTTTTTGCTTATCAAAGCTAGAATTAGCCGAATATAAAACCGTTCTTCATCTCTTATGTACACGAGGGCGACAATTTTATTATCATTTCGCTGTTATTTCTGCCAGTTTCCTCTCACGTGTACGTCGTGAAAAGGGATGTCAACATAGAGCAAATTGTATTGACATCATTTCTGGTGAGTTCAAACCATGTTTCCCGGTATCAAGCATCGATGAAGTTCTGAATTTCGTTGTGACGAATTTCTCATTGACCAGCTGCGTAACAACAATGTTTGTGCAACCGAAGCCTTTAATGATGATGTACAAACGTCTACATTGATGTGTGCATCATACTCTAAAACTCAATAAGGATTGCGCAAAGTGGTTTGGCGTCTATTGGAGGGGGGGGGACAAAGTTGAGTAGATTAATCTACCAGCTCCGTACCCTTCCAGTAGGGTGCGCATCACGTGAGCTGTTCTGGTCTTGTCATTAGGCAGCTGCGTGATGGGTACAATTGTGTAAGGGGTAACCTGTTCACAATTCGCAAGTGTACGTACTGCCTCCTCGTGGCAACCACTGGTAACTAAGGCCACTTGGCACATTTTTGGCCATTTGGCACAGGCTAAAGTACGGCGCTAAAGGAGAAAACCTTGACAAAAAACCTTAATCTAAGGTGGAACAGCGTATGCCGAAAGATGAATGGCTGATAGGTTAATCAGCCCAAAATATGCGGACTCTGGATACCAGGCACCCTCCAGTTTTATTTAGCCTTCCTGTAGTAAAGCTGGGTAACCTACAGTTGATTTGCAATTCCCAGCAACTCGTAAGAGTAAAATCAAATGGAATACGGGGCAGGAGTAGAAATATTCGGGAGTGGGACAACGCTCTTGAGGTCCTTGAGCTCCAATGCTACCGTCTTTCTAGCGGAACTACATGCTGTAGTAAACATCTAGGAGGGAGAGCAATAAGCCCAGATAGTATGTATCACGTACCGGGAGGCAGTATTGTCAGGTTCATTAAGAACCTGAATATTGACTGGACGGATAATTAAGTAGGGCCAGCACAATAGATCTTTTAGGTCACAGTGCGAAGTGGCTGATCGCCCGCATGGCCCCCCCCCCCAATAATAATAATAATGGATTGCGCAAGGAACAACTTCCGATTGTCCATTCGTACTCCTCTGACAAATGCAAGAAGTCTTTGCGATGGAATAGTGGATTGATGCCTTTGTTTCACATTGTCGTTGTGTTAAACAACTTCGGAAAGTTGTTTGTGCATTCTCCGCCGTTCATGTAAGGAGCTGTTGGATTAGTCAATCCGCATGTCGAGGATTTTCTGATTGTAGTGAGATTTCAGTTGTACATTTTTCTTCTGTTCAGAGTGTCACAAAGGTGTGCGCATGTGGGTAAGATTCTCTTTTAAAATTCGATAAGAGACGTAAGGTTATCCATCAAGAATTTTAACTTTTGAAAAGTCGTGCGACTAAATCAAGGCAATCCACTGTTTGTTGTCCATGTTTCAATTTTTCGGTTATTTCCGGAATTCGCAGTAAATGTGACGAACAGATCAGATGCACCCCATATTGCGTAAATAGTCACTGCGTCGTTACACCGTTTGCGCATAGTTCGCGGTCAGCTTTCAAACGTCGAAGGGAGAATTACAAAGACGACACGTGGTCCGCCAATCCTTGATACAACTCCACTCTCAAATTTTGTTGATGTTGGCAGATGTAAAAGTGTGAAAGTATATCCACTAATCACTGCTGTGTCAACTTTTCAGAGCTCATGACTGGGCTGACTTCGTCACGAATTGCTGTTTGTGCTGCTTCATATGATATTGGAGACCGAATCTAAGTTAGGATTTGAAATGTTGGTGTGTTGGTTGATCGCTGATCAGATTGACGATCTCGTTTGAAAACCCATGTTTACAATTGGAAGCTCTTCTCCAGCTTGAAAAGCTACTTGTACGGTATGTCTTCGATTTCTCGCATAATTGTGAAAGTTTTTACAAGCCAATTGTTGGTTCCCCAGATGTTGTGGATTACATTCATTGACATTCAGAACATAAAGTTGAGAAAATTGTGGTGTTTGACCATCGACAAGCTGCAAATGTTAATTGCAATGATAGGTTTGGCCATTTACTTGAATACATTTGGACCTTCTGCAGGGAAATCAATGTCTTTAACACCCATGGAAGCAAACGACAGTGCAATATTGTATGAACGTATATTATCACAAAAATTTGTTCGATTAGGATCATTCTGATCGGAATACAATCTATACATGAAACCTGCGATTTACGATGTCTAGAAGCTTAATTTTTCCTTTGGGCAATAGTTTGTAAATCGATCAGTTGTGCGTTCAGCAATGAAATTTTTCGAACCACAGAACTGCCAAATGATATCCATCGGATCGCAGGTTTTGACTTTGACGCTCTTGGGTTTTAAGCGCTGGTTTAAAGCATGTCAAACAGCATCTCATTCTCCTCTTTCCTGCGACTGACTCACTGAAAATATTTGCCGCTCTGGTCCAGTGTGTCACCACCAAACCATAAACCATAGTAAAACTCAAATTTAATTTTCATTGTTATATTGTTACGTTACTGACTAAAAAAGCTTCGTACCCAGATTTCCACCCCATTCAAACAAATATTACGATAGGCACCGCATTTCCAACTTTTCTAATCGCCAAATGGCTGATGTTTAAATAATTATAAATTCCAAATTATAGTCGGACAATATTTGCGGGAGAAGGTTTAGTTTACCGTATAAAATTTAAATAATATTTAAAGTTTCTGAAAGTTCAGTTCTCTCCCATTACGCCTTTCGACTAAAATGTCGGATCGTTCACATTCTCTTTAACATAATAACATTTTCGGTTTTTTTTATTTTTACCAATCGATAAAAAAAAGTCGTAATTCTTAATTACCATTAAACGGGCTGTAATATAACATTAAAAAGATATTGACGATCGTAAAATTCCAAATGAAATCATTTTTTGCGAGTAGATACATACACATAACAAAAAAAATCAAAACTACGAGTATCAACGCAACAATCATAAAATTTCGAATCAATAATTTATTCACATACACGATTATTACTATTGATAACTTAATCGAAAATGATTTATTATCGTTTTGGTACTCGATAGATTTATTATTTATAATACATGTTTATGGGTAACTTTCACAAAAATGGCAAATCATCTAGTCGCACAATAAATTTAGAAGACAAAAAAAAAAAAAAAAAAAATTACGCGATTAGAACAAGTATGAATAATCATTCAACTTTTTGTGCACAAAAGATTTTGATACAACAATAAAATAAAAATGATTTCTTTGTTTTCATCTTAATCGTGCGCTTCTTATACAAAATTTTTTTTAAAATTTAATAAAGTCATTAAATATATAATTTTATAACTTTATTATGTAAATTAAATTTAATTTATAATAATTACATGTGGGTTTCATTTTTAAATTAGTTTCAGTATGTGTCGCTCAATCTTGAAAGTAAGTTCGTTTTGTTAAATCGACATTTTAATTCAATTGAAATGATGCGATGAACGGTAATGATGTTGATTGGGAACTGGATTGAATTTATTTTGTATCTTAATCATCTGGTCATTTAAAAACATTTTGGAAACACGTTTTGGTTCGTTTTTATTTTACGTAATACAACCTAAGAATTTGGTCAAATTTTTTTTTTTGGAACAGAGGTGAACACTTTTACGTGTACCCACATTATTGATTATCCAAATGCTATAAAATGATTAATTATTTTAATTTTAATATTCGCTTATAAGGTAAAAATAAAAAATCATCCATTAGCATGTAAGCAAATGATCATGCTGTGCGAATTCCAAAAACTTATTATTATTGAAAATTAATTCATTAAACGAAAACTTCGCACAGGGCATAAATATTTTTGTAAAAAAAAAAAATTTCCAATCAATTCCTTATTACCACAAAAATATTTTTCTTTTCAGTAAGTACAAAATAATTTAATTAATAAATATTTTTATAAAAATTGACAACAAATAAGAATCCATTAACCTTGTCTGTCTGTGCTGAAGCAAAAATAAAATTATATCGATGGGTATACGCCATATCACATGAAGAATTACGCGGCGGCGGTGGAAAACGAGAGAAGAAAACAATTTCAATTTAACGTATTTGTATATACGTAAAGAAGATTAATTGAATCATTTATATCATTTCTTTCAAGATGTCGATAATTTTTCTCTTCTATATGCGATGCGGCTTATGTGAATATTTAGATTAATGTAAATGCTGTGCGTGTAGCTCTGTAAAATGTTTGCGATTTAACGTTTAACTATATGATGCTTCAAAGCGTTATGTACTTTTATAAATTACCAAGTGTATTTTGTACAAAAGTTTAAAAGTTCAATTATTTCAAGATAATTATATTCTCTACTATACATAGTTATAATCGAACATGATGAAAATGATGATAATGACTCTCTTCAAAATTGATGATTTGTCTTATATGTATGTACCATCTTGTAACAACTGTATCAGATTACATACTGTACAATGGCATTAACCTAATTTTTATGTATGTAGACTATCATCAAGATGTTAAGTGAAAAGAAAAATTATTGTAAATTCCATTTAGAAAACTCTTGGCTTACTCTCGAGTCGTGCATACGAGTATGTGTGAAGTTTCCAATCAATTTCAATTAATTTACATATAAGTGGTTTAAGTGAAATTGTACGACTGTAACTTGAGATTTATAGAAAAGATAACATTTTATTGATTTTGTATAACATTATGAACATAATAATATTGTTTTGATTGACCGGTATGGAAGCTTTGTAGAACGATTGTACAAGGCGATACTATACGTAGTCGATTATAAAATAATTTGTTTTTGGTAGATTGAGAAATTTTGATAAGAAGATTTGTACAATTTTAAAGCAATTTACAGATTGGCATTTTTTGATAGATAGAATAAATAGTCACAAAAAAAATTAATTGGCTACATTTTCGATATAACGATTTTAATTACAAACATTAAATTTTTATGTTGGGCTAGCGGTTATAAGCCGTTAGCTTGGTTGTTTGCGAACATTATATAAAATTTAACTAAAAGTAAGGTTTGATATAGTTATGTAAAATCGTGGAATGTATTCACTTTTACTAAACCCCATATTTTTAAACGAAGATGGAGATAAATCGGCGAATTCAAACCCGGATTAAAATTAAATCTTCACATTTATACCTCGATATCGATAGTTAAAACTGTGTACAAATGTACTGTATAAAGCGCGTCATTTACGATACAAAATATACATAGTGAATTGCAAATTTTAATTATTTCAATTAAGTTTTAAAAGTTTAATTTGGAAAATATATTTAATGAATCTTCGTGTTCGTCATCATAAAATATGCTGTATGCTCTCAGGCTGGGCTTTTCTTACTTTGTCTGTTATATTCGTCGTGCAAATCAATCTCTGTTAATAACAATGATGGTTTTAAAAGTAAATAGCTTACCACACAGGTTTAACAGGTGGAATGACTAACACATAGCAAATATGCTTTATTCAACGTAAAAATTTCCGATCGACAGAGCATTTAGTTTTGCGAAGGTAATCAGGGGGGATATTTTTGAATTCGATTCGAACGTTTTCGTTTGAATCAGATTGGTTTGTTTTTTATTTAAATCAAATACGAATCTTACACTTCGAAAAGTCGAATACGTTCGGATCGAATTCACAAATAATCCCACTGATTTTAATAATCGAGATGGGATTTTTAAGTTACCAAACAGTTTTAATAACTACTTAATACATAGCAAAACCCGCTTACCAAATATGAAATATACAAGAGAGAGAGAGAGAGAGAGAGAGAGAGAGAGAGAGAGAGAGAGAGAGAGAGAGAGAGAGAGAGAGAGAGAGAGAGAGAGAGAGAGAGCAAGCTTACGTGAGAAAAATTTCTTTTATTTTGTATTAATTCACGATCAAAGACTATTGCGATAATCCTTGTGTCTGTCAATGGTACAAAACAAAAAATATTGAGACTAAAAAGCAACAAATGTGGTAGCAATCAGTAATTAATTCGAAAATCTATATCGAAAATCGGCGATTTTAGCTTAGTTCAAAATTACGACACATAAAATCTATGGATTTATCCACGTTTCAAATTACCAAAAGTAACCCCGGTGTCAGTGGATTTTCGAAAACTGCGATTTAATAAAACCGATTTAGTGAATTTTTCGAGACGAGTCACAGTGTGTCATCCTTGATTTAGCTAAACTAGTTTAAGTATTCTATGCAAAAACAAAGGGATTAGCTAAAATTAAACCACTACTGTCTGTCTAGGGTATAAGAGTGTCAAGTAGGTCTCGTAAAATACCCGAAAATTAAGTACCCGGGTAACGGGTAGTTATTTTGCCAAATACCCGGGTACTACCCGGGTTACCCGAAAAAAAGTAGGCAAAACATGGTTTTACTAGATCTTATGTGTAAAACAGGTAATATGTATATAATTTGAACAATTTATCTTATATAAATATATGTACGTTCAATAAAGGCAGGTTAGTTCAAGAGCTATAATATTCACTTTTATTTTTTAGTTATCAAAAATTTCAAAAATAGTATTGTAAGAATTTTTTAAACCTTCCATTTTATCATTGGGTTTTATGGTTCCTTATGATATAAGACAGCACTGTAGCTCATTAAATCCAGTTGTTTCTTCAAGTTCTACGTCGAACTTCTCTCTCAAATCCAACTCAATTTCAACTGAAACCCTACTCAATATCATACCATAAATAGCTTACGTACCGTCGTACCATCATAACCTTAAACAATCATTCCATCATATTATTATTCCACTATACCAGCGTTCTTCAAACTGGGTTCCGTGGAACCCTAGGGTTTCACTAGATGTTTCAGAGGTTCCGTGAAAAAAACATTGATTCACATTGCAACTGGACGAATCATGTTGCTGGACTACCAGTTTTGATAGTGTTCGTGAAATACATACACGAATTCAATTTTACAGAAGATATGCTTTTTTGCAATGCTCTGCCAACTCGAACAATAGGTCAAGAAATATATAATTTACTTGATACATATTTTGAAAATCATTCAATTCCTTGGAATTTATGCCATCATATACGCAATGATGGAGCCAAGGTGGAGCCAAGGCCATGGTTGGTGTTAAAAAGGGCGTAATAGCACGCATAAAGTAAAGAGTTCCAGACATCAAAAACAGCCATTGCAATCTTCATCGTCATGATCTTGCTGTTAAACGGATAGCACAAGCACTCCAACAAGTATAAAAAATTGCTTTCTCATACAGAAGTAAGTTGGTTATCCAGGGGAAAGGTTCTGATCAGATTCTGCGAATTACAAGATGAAATTCGAATCTTCTTATCAGAACATGAATATGAATGGCCTACAAAACTTAATAACGTTAGTTGGCTTCAAAATCTAGCCTACCTTGCCGATATATTTTTGTACCTAAACGACGTCAATATTTCACTTCAGGGGCCAAATACTACAATTTTTAAGATCAGTAGTAAAGTCAACTCAATAAAATAGAAGCAGAAGCTTTGGGAGGAATAAATCACCAAAAATAAAGCAGATTTTTTTGTTTTATTAAACAATTTCTTGACAACCGACCATACCGCGTTCGACCAGAATTTCAAAAATAATATTTTGAAACATTTAACTACGTAGCTACGAAAACCAAATACAGAAATCAACTTGATGCAGAAAATGATATGCGTCTCCAACTAACACCAATACATCCGAATATTGATAAATTGTACTCTAATAAACAAGCTCACCCAATTCATTAACTTTCTTGGCTAATCGGGCTCTATTGCACCATTTTTTGGGTCTAGCGAAAAATTATTTTTTCAGCCCATTTTAATGCAAAACAGAAAAGTAACGAAACAAATAATTTTTCACCAGGCCCAAAAAATGGTACATACATATGTATGTACATAATATGTACCTACATTATATGGAATAAAATGATTTGTTTTTTTTTTGACTGAATAAATGCAAATTTTTATCTTGTTTTTGTTGTATAAAGTTTTTAACAAAGGAGGGTTCCGCCGCAAATTTTATATAGAAAAAGGGCTCCTCGGGACGATAAAGTTTGAAGAACGCTGCACTATACCATCATGACACTAAACCATTAAAACATCCTACAGTCATACCATCATACCATCGTGACGTCACAGCATCCAACCATCACGTCATGTACAGACATCCAGACATCAAGACATCCAGACCTCCAGACTTCGAGATATCCAGACATCCATAACATCTGGACGGTAAATTTTTTTTTTGTTGCTTGTAGACCCAGGGACTTTCAGAACATCGAGGTTTTGGACCAACAAAATTTTTGGACATTTTGACATGATTTCAATACTTTGGTCTTTTTAGACCAAAGTAACAGTGGCTTTAGCTGTTATTAGTGTCGCCTTTCTTTGCTTAGTTCTTGTAGCACTAGCATAAGTGGTTCAAGGATAAGTGAGATTTCCAATAATAATTCTAGATATTTGTCGATAATTTTCTCGGCGCGTAATTCACCCAGTGCAGTAGTGATACAATATTTCAATTTTGTAAATCGGTTTAATGTCGGAATAAGCGTGTTTCACCGTGTCTAAAATATGTGTGTATAATAATTCAAAATATGTGTACAATTACTTCGGTCTAAAAAGACCAAATTATTTTTCATTGCCGCGTTTTCATTACGGCGATTTATAGAGCTCTGATATTATATAAATTGGAAATAAATAACGGAAAATTTGCAGCGTTCTCATGAATCTTTTTGCGATACCCGAAGCAGTTACGCGGGTATTCGGGTTGTTACAAATTCCGAAAAATACCCGGGTACCCGGGTACCTGATACCCAAGAATACGAGCCCTAGTGTCAATCAAGGTGTTGGCACACAACTTTTTTTTGTAATAAAAAGTCTTGACAGAGCAAAATTCGTGTAATGTTAAACCTACAGATAAAAAAACGTGCCATTGCAGTTAAATTTCTATTTTAAAGATTAAATTTATAAACAGTGGACCTAAGTTCACGGATCGGGTTTCAACTTCCTCGGGATTTTCAGATTCCTCAGAAAACGCAATATGGTTTTGTGTATTAGTGCCAATAATATTGGCAAAACTTACCTAATCAAAATTTGCCTGTAGATTCGGCCAATAACAGTGCAGATTCCCCACTATGAGACAGAAAAGAGAACATTTACCATATCCAGCGATATATGTATTGCTTCAAGGTATTTGACCCAAATAGAAGACTGTGGTGTGACTTTAAAGAATTGTAGCATGTTTTCGCTGCAATTACCCGCAGCATGGAATTTGTGTTCAATAGAAGAAGTAGTGTAGCCCAGGAACCCAGCAGGTAGACAATTATTTTATAGATGGCGCCTAAAAACGGTTAAAAAACACAAAAAACATATAATTCCATCACAACAATTGTATTCTCAAGAATGGCCACCAAAAAATAGATCGCTCTACGAATAATCGCGCCCAAAGTCAATTCTCTCAGAAATCGGTGGTGAGGAATAACCTAAAATTGTTATATTTTTGAGGGATTTTCCATTATGTCGGATAGCCCAAGAAGACACACCAAGGCCGCCAAAAAATTGTTACGCAATGAAGGATCACCCTAAAACTGTTGGTCGTTTACTCATTTTTGATTTAAGAGCTTGTGCCTATTTGAGGTTAAAGTCTAGGTCAATGTCAAACGATTCAAGCATTGAAGGAAAAAATCCGAGCTTTTATTCGAGAAATGTGTCCTCATTTATATAAGAAGAGTAGCCGTTAGTAAGAGGGATCAATAACCTTGAGTTTTTAATAATTTAAAATGCCAGTTCATCTTGGATTGTGCAAATAATTTTCATATTTTCCAAAATTTTGTATTTGTGCATAGCATCAAGTTGTACGGCGTTCACTTGTATGATGTTACATACATAAAGATCGTTCTTTGTTTTTTTTTTTTTTTTTTTTTTTATTTTTGTCAGATTCTGAGTTTATTTGAAACTTTCTAATAGTCGAGTGTACTCACATATCACAAGCTAGCACGAAATTTTCACCATCTACAGGATTTTCTTTTTGCAAAGTGCTCGGCAAAAATTTAACGAAATTTTCATTCCATCGAGAAAAAAATATTCAAAATATTGAATGCGGCATTCAACAAGCTGATTGTTGAACGTTTAATTTTGAAACCCTACAGCTGGTAATGTTATAAGATACAGGATATAAAAATATTACGTAAGGTTAGGACCTTGGATACACATGGAATTTTAAGTGATCGGAAAAACAAATTGTTGATTTGATTTTTTGTTCCAAACATATAAGCCGTTAGCTGCTCTGAAGTGATATCTTAATAAGGCTCGGATTTTAAATTGCTAAAAAATTAGGTCGAATACCTCGCGGCCTTTCAGAAAGACATCCCTGAGATAGGCACAAGAAATATCAAAATTTGTCTTTATTATATTCGTTATATTCGTTTTACATATGTATGTCGTATTATGTTCGTTATACATATGTACGTTGTGGTTAATTTTGACCCTTAAGCGCCGTTATTTCTTAATGAAGGTTGGGTTTTAAATTGTCTATGAATTAAGAAGTCGGGAACCAGACGCCATTTCAGGAAGACATTTCTGAATCGATGCAAGATATACAGAAATTGAAATTTTACCTAATTTGACATGTTTTTTTTTTAATACATCGGAGGGATTAGAGTGTTATGAAAAAAAGCCTTTTGTGTTTTTTTTATTTTCCGTTTTTTTATTATATTCGAACAATGACAAATCTCATTCATTTTCTATGTTTTCTATACGCTTAGTGTTTTAAACATTTTTTCTGGATAGAATGTAAATGTCCTTAAATTTTAGCCGAGACACATAATTTTGAAAAAAAGCCTTTTGGCGATGAAAATTTCTCATACGTCCTTTATTCGAACTATTACGATATTTGCATATATAAAGTCAAGTTGCCAGCATATAACAATTTAACCAAGTTTATTCTTACCAGTTAGTAAAATAAAAGATTTATCCGTTTTGCGGTCCCCTTAATCGGGCAGTCTTTCTGTATATCTATGTCCTACCATTTATAGCTCAGATATGGTTTAACAAATCGAAGGAGAAGTCCCGAAAACTTATTTTGCTGTTCCTCAAAAAACGATGAATAAAATATTCTAAATTAAATTTGTAGGAAATTCGTTTAATAATTTTTTGAAAATTCCTTGTTTGTTAAAATAAGTTGCTGGCCACACCTTAATTACTTTTTTTAGAACTTATTCACTTTCTATGAATGTGATGCTTAATTGGTTTGGGTTAAGTCTTTCCCCACAAACAAAAGCTCGAACATGCTTTGGTTATCTTTACTGTTATAATTACGTATAATGTACAGCTCCTATAATCAATACCAAAAACCTCAATATAACACATACTAAGCGCTCTACAAGGGCGACCTGTACATACACAATTGAACGAGTAGTTAAGATGTAATTTAGCAAATATTTTAATATCCAACTTTATTGTTGATTTCGTTAATTTTATTGATTTGTTTTTATTTTGGCGGCATTGTGGGACGTTCAATACTTAATATAAACGAGAAAAAGAATTACGTACATATCTTCATCCGCAATATGCAATTTAAAATTTACGATCAAAATAAATGTCCAATCGTACAGATATATACTGAACCGAGATGGTGATAAATATAATTTATTGTGTTAAACAAAAAAAAAAAAAAAAAAAAGAAATTAATTAATTATTATGAATAAGCCGTTAAATTAAAATCTCGTACGATTATTTTAATGAAGAAAATTTGGCCTAGGTAAATATGTATATATTTTCCTACGAATATATATGTAATTAAGAGTTCAGTTACCTTATGTTTTAAATCCAATGCATCAATGTCAAATCACATTGAGGCTTTTCGTGACCGTAAATTTTTAATCCGCATATTATTGTGTGTGTATAAAAACAAGCGACAGGTGGTCAATAATCTTATGAAATGATATATTTTACTCATGAGACACTTATGTTTTGTTTTTATGTGTTTAACATAACACTCAGCTGATTTTTATGGTACCTCGTATTTTATGATTCTACATAGATGATGTTTTAATACTGCTGTGCTTGGTGTTCTCTCAAATGTCATAAAACAACATTATATAAAATTTATGTGTACGTGTTTGTATATTTATTTTGATAAGATTTTGATGGATTAGATGAATTCCTAAGTGCATTTTTATTTTTGAATTCAAAACCTTACAACGTACAACGTACAAAACATGAATATTTTATAGAAATATATCTGATAAATGATTATGAATTTATCACGCAAGATTTTTTTGATTTACATAAATTAAACAATGCGTCGTTCGTAAATACAGGTTATTTTTAGTAATCGTAGAAACCATTTTCCCAAGAATATTATACAGAGATCTAAAAATACTAATCATCGATCATTTTATGGTGCGGAAGATAAACATTTTTTTTTTCCACATTTAGCTAATTAGTGTTACGGTATAATACTAATTTAAAAATAAATTAAATTTATAAATTTTCTGAGCATTTTTCCACAAACACCTTAATCATTCCAGCTAGTAAATTGTTATTAATTTCTGTCAACAAAAATGCTTGCAAAATTAAATGTTCATCAATCATCAAGTTTTTTTTTTTTTAATTATTGTAAAAAAAATTATAATGTTTATAGATAAACAAGGGGTGTGAACTAAGCGGGTCATATAGCAATTTATTATCTTGGAACGGATTCCTTAAAATTTGAGTCGGAATCTCTCTGTATAGGCTACGTAATAATCGTATTCATGAAATTTATGGTTTATTTAAAGCACAGTCATGCTACTTATTACAATGTGTTGTTAATATTTTTTACGCTTTTTGTTAAAAAATACGTACGTATTTTATGATTTATTTACTGCAAAGAAGTTAAAAATCCAGTATGAGCGATGATGAAGTGGTTTGTATAAATATGATTGATTGTATTGATATACACAAATAATTTGAATCATTATAATACAACCGCGTATTTATTGATTGAGATTTATTTCCCTGGTGAAATATTGGAATTGGTAGTCGGTGATATGCTTAAATAGGTATTAGCTTACTGTTTTAAGAGACGCGACATTGCCAAAATTGTATCACAAAATCTAATTAAATTAAATAGCATAGAACTTTAAAGTGCTGTATAGCATGATAAGGCACAAAACACTATGGGTAACAAAAAAAAAATCTTAAATGTCATTTTTTGTATATAAACAAAAACACAATAAACAACACGATACTAAAAGGGGAGTAGTGCACAAAAAATAAAGGAAATTGTCATTTAAATTTTTTACCAAATTAAATTTTGTTTATGCTCATTTTTTGTTGCTGTTGATTTTTTTTTTTTTTTGTGACTGAGTGAAAATAGGAAAATACGGGTTAAAAAATTTCTATTTGGATGATTACGATAAGAATACGGGGATTATTTGAAAATTTAAAACGCGCAAACAGACAAAAAATTTATTACTCGAATATTTCGTTATATTTTACGCAAGGTTATGCTTAAGCCATAATATATACAAAATTGCGGCAACAATAAACATCGATCATTGTCGATAATTGGGTTAACAGAAAATAAATTGTGAGGCAGACACACACACAATGTTCAAGGTTATTAAATTATTGGCTTGCATGTTTCCGTTGAAACAGCCAGTAGCAAAATATAATACAAACAAAACTAATCAATCTCTGTGGTGTATTATATTCTTTATATTCTCCAGTATCCTGTACATACATAATCTCGTTTATATACAGAAAACTGGCAACAAAAATTTCACATTTTGATACACATCCAATTTTTATCCCAAACGGGCATAAATTCGAGCATGTTCTGTGAATTTAGCCTTTTTAAAATTTGATGAGTTTATTTTTGGGTTTAGGTGCGGCCTATAGTTATATGTATTTACGATCTCATAATATTTATTTTGTTTGGATAACCCATGTAAATAAAAATCACCTTGGGGATATCTCCATCCATCGCGTGGCTTTATATGTAATTTTAATTGACCAGCAAATATACATACAGAGAAGAATGTCATGTACCGTAATCTCATAATAATTTTATTATAACTATAAATTTTTCAAGTCATCACATATCGAGAGAAACAACTTTGACGAGTGGATTAAATTCGCAATAAAATCTTAAATTTCATTTTGTTTTATTTTTATTCTGAAATATGTAGCTTCTGTTATACATTTTATGTAATCTAAGAATGACATGAGTGATGTTTTGTGATATTAATATGATTTCCCCATTGCGGGCGACTGAGTGTAGGCCGAAAACCAACCAATTGCCATAGAGAGTACGACCATCACACCGTGTACGGTCTTCAAACGATTTTTTGATTATGTCGATTAATCACTATACATAACAAGACATGATACATGGACATTAAACCATAATATTCATTCATACATAACATATCATTGTCATGATTTTTTTTTTTTTAGTTTTATGCAAATGAATTTAAAATAAAAATGTTGTTGTGTGTACAATATACGAAAACTGAAACGAAGAAACTATCAAGTTCTGCTTTTAATGTTATTTACTTTTTTTTTTTACATACAACAAAGTTGTTGTTTTCGTACACATACTAAATGGGTTCAATTAAATTACATTTAGAAAATACAAAATAAAATACAATTTAAATTAATACAAATGGGTGGTAATTGTGGTTAATTTTTCATGTCAGGATATTACACCTTTATACAAGATTACCAGTATAAGGATTTTGCCTCCCAGCTAATTTAAATTCGATTATAGTTTGTTAAAATTTTGTGCACATTTACACAAATATAATTAAATTGTCTCTAATTACAGCACACCCGTGATAAATTTGGAACGGAAATTAAATAAAATGCGTATGCACTAAATATTTTGCTAGTCGTAATTAAATACTTGGCAAAATATAAAAAATGTAAAGGTGAACGGCTGAATTATATAACACGAATTTAATGTAAATCAAATATTTTCGATTGGTCAAACAAAATTGTTTATTTGACAGATTTACATATATACAAGAAGAAAACTTTACTATTAATCAAGCGAACATAAAAAAGCAACAAAAAAAAATTCGAGCATTAACCTTTTAGAATACTTTTATCGTTTTAAGAATTGACGTGCAAATTCTAAACCATTTTGGAATTTCGCCGGTTATTAATTGATATCAAATGTTTAAGAACATAAATACCAACACATTCCTATGTAATACAATTTATTCCACAAAAAAAAAAAAAAAGTGACTTGATCTAAACATCTTTAGTATAAAGATTTACAAATTGGAAATTAAAATTTTTAAAAACTTGGTTTCCGGCTAAATTCTTTTTTTTTTTTTTTTTTAAGAACAAACAAACACAACAGGAATACGTTTCTCATCAAACTCGTTTTATTCTAAAATACACAAATTATTAAAATTATTGTGGGTAAGAAGACTCATTTTGACGGATTTTTTGTTTTTTTTTGTTGATAAAACTAAGAATTAAGAATGATATGTGGTCGTGTTAGCAAAAAAAAAACAAAAAACTGGTGTTAACATTTATAAGTTTGTATAGAAAGATGCAAAATTATGCCGTTTACATCATTTTTGCGACTCAATTGTGTTAGAACAAGAAAGGAAATTAATTAATTAAAATTAATGATTTATTTTTGGCATTACAATGGCGGGTTTGCATATTTCTTTAAACGATTGGCCCACACAGTATTTTAGATTATTATTTAGTTATTCAATTTTTTGGCAACGTGACCACCTTTAATAAAACTATTCGATAAATGTTGGGGCAATTTGAAGAAATTGCGAAATTCCCAAGCAATAATTAAATAAACTAAATTTACATTTTTTTACTTTTTCCACTACAACAAAGTTATATATTGGATAAGAATGTAATCGTGAAAAAAATTTTGTTACCAGGGGCCCTATTCTCGAATTCCACATCCATTTTCCACATGCGGCTGTCAAAATTCATCAAAACGTTCGGAAATTGTAATTCGTATATAAAACACATGCGGCATGGATATTTTCCTATATGGGGAATTTCTTCCACCTGCTTATACCCATTCGGAAATACTCCCTTAGTACCGAAAAAATTAAATTTTTATGAATTTTGACAAATGTCCACATATGGATAATGGATATGGAATTCGAGAATAGGGGCCCAAGACCCCGAAATAACGATATATTGTTGTGACCAATTGTGATATTGGGGAAGGAGTCTCCAAATTTAAGAAAAGCTGTGACATTTTTTTAGTGCTTTATTGTTTCATGCAACTTCTATCTAACATTAATATTATTTGGACTACATTAAGCTTTTATTATACCGTACACCCCGTCATAGGACGTAAGAGGGGACCTTGGACAAGCAACGGGCAAACGAATATCATCCAGCTTAGTGAGAAGAAGACTGGCTAAAACCGAGCACGTGAAATAGTCCTTGCTGTGGGCATCGGAGCACACTTGTTGAACCCTAGAGATGAGGAATAACTTGATTTTCTCTGATGAATCCAAATCCAAGTTGCAGATTGTAGAATCCTCGCACGAAGAAAACCTCAAGAGAGTTTTAGCAACGAATGTCTTTTAAGGCTTTCAGCGAAAATTGGAAGAGTTGTGGTCTGGGGAGTTTTTTTTTTTTGAGAAGAAACAGGTCGAATGTGCTTCTTTGGTTCCATTAACAGAGTAGCTGTTTCTTTGCAAGTCCTGCATAACGAATTTGAGCTTTTCGACGATACTTTCAGATTTATTTTTCAACTGCCATGCAACACTTCCAAAGTTGTGAGTAACTACCATAATTTTTAATTGTAGATAATAAAATGGACTTTCAGAAAAACAACAATAATTTATTAAAATCTTATTTTTTTACTTATCTCTTCATTTAAACGTAAAAACGTTCTTCGCAGACCAAATATCGATGTGTTGGACTGGCCCCCGTAAAGCCCAAACCTAAACCCAATATAGAAAATGTTTGGTTTATAATGAAAGCAAGAAAGCGCCAAGAATCAAATGAAGCTTTAAAAAGTTTGTTGATAAACCTCTAGGGTTTTATAAACCAATAGAAAACAAAAAAAAGAATTGTTTACTTTATTCGATTACTGTAGCTCTAATCAATATATACATATTTCGAATATTTTTGCATCTTTTCGGTTTTGCCCAATAAATTGCAGGTAACATTTGTGCCTTCAAAAAAAAAATGGGTCATAAATGCATTTAAAATGAAACCCAAGACTCCAATTTGTAAAAAAATATGTTTGACCAATTTTTTCAAAAGTTGAATAATTCTAATTTAATATTGAAATAAAGTTTTCTTAAAATTATTTTACTTCTACTTATACGTAACCTATACGTAGAATGAATGAAACTGTTTTCGTAAAATTAGGTTTTAATTTAAAATTCGATAACTTTCGAAATTCAAATTTTCAAAAGTTGCCAGAAAAAAAACGTCAATTAATACCAAACATTTTTTTGAACGCAGAATATTAACTCTTCAGAGTCAATTAGGGATATAAACGATTAGGTCCGGTAGGCCATGAGTTACGAACAACGATCATGGTCGGTTGATAGCGCATTTTGCATTTGAAAATCTTCAACCATTTTAAGTGTGAATCTATAACGATAAAGAAAAGAGGTCCGAGCGATTGCTTGTCCAGCAGGTGGGATGACAATACTATTTCTCAAATTCAACATCCAACAACATGATATTTCCTTAATGTCCAGCTTTGAACTTTGTAGACATCAACGTTTTTGAGCCTAACATAACAATAGGAATTTGTTTATTCGGCTTAAATAAAGCTAATCACGGCCGGTGCTCCGTTTTGAAGGTAAAATCGATCACAATCAATTTAGGAATAATTTTACACTGTCTTTTACAGAGTTTTGTCCTCCTACACTCCCGAAATTCATCTTAGTAAATTTTTAATGAAATTCTGGAAAATTCCAGACACGCATCGTGCAGCCTCGTGACTGGAGAAGCTCTTTATGAGTACAATTGTCTGGAGAAATTAAGATTTTTCATCGACAGGGAACTATTGCGGTACGCCTGTGTTAAGTTTAGTTTGCTGAAGACTATGTATTACATAAATACTATAAAGCCCCATTCCATGTTATTTTATAAATTCAATTGTATCATTTCACATTGTTTTACATATTTCTTGGGTTGAATTTTCGCTTTAGTAAACAATGATGTTTTAGAAAGTATGGTTTCATAATTTTTTTTTGTGAAGTACATAAAAGTGAAACATTGTTATGGCCAAAGACACTTTAGCACAACTGCTTAAAGAACAACGTGCGAAGCAGCAAGATTTTATAAATAAATATACTGTTATAGATATAACCTCAAAATTGATAATATTTTTTCAATTAACAAGTCATATTCTTGATTCAATATGTGAGTTTCTTCCCGTTCAAATTGACCCTTTTACATTTCAAATTAAACTTTTAACAACTTATACGTATGCCCAAATAGGATTAGTGAAATTTGACATGTGATTTTTAGATGGAGTTTTGGAATATGGCCATTCTTAATGGATTCTAGTAGAATTTGGCGTCCGCAATGGAAATGGTATTCTAAAATGATATTGGTTCTGGAATATGACCAAGTAGGACAGAACTTGGCTACTTATTATCGGGGTTTAGCGGAATTTGACATATGTATAGAAATGGGATACTAAAATGATTTCTAGATAAAGTTATATATGATTATAATGAAATTTGAAATTTGCGATGGAAATGAGATTAAAAAATGACATTTTTAATTCCGAGAATCTACACTAGCATTATAAGTTTAAATTCTATGGCGCGAGTCGGCCACACTATTTGTTTTAAACAGGGCCAAACTTACCGCTCTAACAGCAGTTACTGAGAAAACAAAACCCAAGGTATAAAATAAAGTTTTGGTGAGAAAAGTTTCTAACCGAAACGTTTTAAACTTTCAAAATGATATGATGTGAATCCCTTGATTGGAATTTCTTTTTGCTGAAAATCGGTTGAACTCAAAATCCATCGACTAACGGAAGAATAGAATGGACTCTTGATGTCGAATGGCGTGAGCACCGTTTGCCTCCCTGGCAATATAAAACTGGTTTTGTCGATTATGATCGGTACGTCCGTTGTAAATGGACAGGTTCAGGGATCATGTCGAATTATTCAAAAAAGCCACTTCTTCAACATTTGATTGAACTGGATTTAACCGGTTCTGGGGGCATAAATGCACGCCACTAACGGTACACTAACACAATTTATTTCGAGCTTATTTATTAACACACTTCCTTACATAAATATAAATAAAAGTAAATCTGGTTAACTACACCAATATTGTGTTACGCATGTTGTTAAACGATATTATTTAGCACGGATAATTCTATTGTAAATAAGTGACACAATCGATCACTATGATGTCTACAATTATTATGATTTTACAACAGGTTACATAAAATGTAGGTTATAACAAAATACCATAAAAATGATTATTTATTAAACCTGGTAAATCATAAATTATTGTATTATGCATATACGGTATCCGAGTACCATCTGTTGTCCATATTGAGGATCATTTTGAATAAATTTTACCCTTATGGCATTTTTTGATTGTCTGACCGGTTTTGTATGAGTATTTATAATTAGAGGCATGTGTTCAGGAACTATACGCTTGCGTTACAAAACATTAAGATCGTACAGAAATGTTTAACAATTCTTATACACACGTGTCAAATATTTTGATTCGCCTCACCTTAATAACATATCTAAATGTCTATACATTTTTCAACAAAGACATTTTCTATTTGGATATAAATCTGATTGTAAGCTTTTGTTATGTGCGACACTGATTATATATGTAAATACGGTTTTGGAGACTATCTACATAAATATTTCACTTTACAATAATATCTTAATTAAAGACAGATTATTTATACTAAAATAGTTTGTTGTAAAATACTCGTATTATACGAAACTGTAATTTTAATAAATTTTCCCATTTCATTTTAATATTCGAGACTCAGTCACAGTCACAGTATATAAAAGAGTAGAGTAGAACAAAATGATTGATTAGAAATTTATATATCGCAAGCATAAGATGAATTTTATTTTTTTATTTTTTTTTTGTATTCAAGAAGACATGTCTTGTGTACCATATAATAAATTGTGCTTTAGTCTCGAACGTTATCAAAATTAAATATCGATTTCTCATATACATTTTCAATTTTATATGTAGATAAAAGACATAAATTTGCATGTCTTGTCATTTTAAATTTTATTAATTGCACCGTACACGAAGTGGGGAACAATGTGATGTCCTTGAGACTTAATAATAATTGTAGCTTGAGGCTACTGGATATTATTTTGATTAGTTGGCTAACGAATTTTCGAAACGAAGAACCGCAGAATATCCATTTTTCATTAATGAACTCAAAAATTGTATAACAAAAAACCAAAAAAAAAAATGTTAGGTTATACTCTGGGGTAGTTTAGGAACATTGTGAAACGCGCTGTAAATTATAAATATTTTTTTATGCAGAATGATTAATTTGCTTACGTTTTAAATTTTACTTTTGTTAAATTGTCTTAAAACGCAATGCTACAAAATTGATTGAACAAAAGGTGGAATCTGCAAAACGAAAAATATTTATGATATGTTTGTGTGTTCGGAAGCACTTTTTATGCGATTGGATTGTAATTAATTTTTTATGTTGTACTAACAATTTATTTTACAACCGAATGTAATGCTCAAAATTAAAGTTATGTTTAATGGCATTAATTAGTTGATATATTTTCGATATATTTAGGTTTAATTACATGAAAAATATGTAAACTACGCTGTGTATATATTTCCTAAATTATAGTGTGGGTTTCGTTTATATGGCGCTTCGAGAAAATTGATGCTGTCAACACAAAAATGTAATAAAAAAAAAAACTTTATGTTGTAGTATAATTGTAATAATTATAGTTATAAATAATCATAACAATAATCATAAATTAAAAATAATTATTGGTCATTTAATTTTTTGATGTATGTATGTAAATGTGTGCTGTATATGATTATTGTTGGCGGTAAAAAACTATTTTGATTTACATGTACATTATTGTTACAGTATTTGTCGCTTTTACTATATAACCTTAATTATACCTGCAAGTCTATATACGAGTATGTATATAGGTATATTCCATAATTATACATCGCGCATCTCAATCAATCAAAATTTGCATATCACCACGTTAACCGATGTTATACCTTCAATCGAGAGCGAATTACCGTCCAATCGGATAATTGGTTATGTTTATCTATACATACATAATATACATGTTAAAGTTAAACATGATATAATTTTAAACAATTTTAATTCATATTTTGTAATTTAATTTAATTAGTCGTGTTTTTTTTTTAAATCCTTTCCAATTCTTTTGTCTTACAAGACGTGTAATGTAAGAATGAGCGTACATACATAAAAATTGCACAATGCACAATGATTGCGTGTTGATTTTTAATAATTGCGCGTTTTTTTAATGATTTTAATATATAACGAATAAGAAAATGACGAGGCAAAATTAGTAATTATTTAGAGATAATTTTTTGTTTTTTTGCATTTCCCTTAAAGGAAAATTATTTTGATTCGTTTCGTTTGTATGTTTGAAAAATGTAAAACTCGAACTCGCGTTTTGCCGGTTAGTACTAACTGTATATAGTGCTGCTTATATTCAAAATGGAAACAGATAATTAAATTGTGATAATTTGTGACAAATTTTATTCCATCTTTCTGCAAATTGGTAGTTTGTATAACATATTTAAAATCTTGGATGGTGCAACTGGGGAATTTTAATTAATTTTAATAATATTACACCAGTTAACCTTTACACTAACAATTATTTAGAAATAATTAAATAGTTATGCTGCTGCTGTGTATTATATTTATGTACCTCTATCTGTTATTTCTTTTATTTTAAATTTTAATTGGATAAACTTTTAATTTATTTATCCAATAATCATTTTTCTATATCTAATTTCCACTATTCACAATAATAATGAAACAATAATTATATATTAAACTGCCAGTATAATAATAAAACCACTGTTTCAAAATATATAAAGCAAACAAGAACATCTATACGTGCTTTCGTTCTTTTTATGATTTTCGTTTAGCATGAACATTTTTTTTTTGTTTTTGTTAAATTTCATAGAGATCAAAGAAGAACCAGCAGCAAGCAGAAACCCAGAACATCCAAATGAACGTACATACGAGTGCATAGAACAAAAGCTTGGCAGCGAAGTTTGTATTTAAAAAAAGAAAAAAAAAGTAAAACTTATAACAATAATAATGAGACAATAAAAAATACTTGTGTAGTGTTTTTTTAGTTGTTTATTTGTTATATTGAAATGCAACAAAACAATAACAAAAAAAAAAAAAAATGATTATTGAAAATATGATAACAAACTTTTAATGCACACAACACACCAGCTTGTTAAATGGAACAACTACAATCATTATTACTACATATTTTGTGGATTTTTTTGTTTTGTTTTGTGTTTCGAGATAATCTTGCAACCAGATCGAAAAGTATTTTGTGTGATTAAAGATCTCTAAAGGGAATACACCGTGGAATATATACATACCTAAATGCCACATACATGAAAACGTAACAAGATAATATTTTTTGTTGTACTCGTAATATAATGGATAAAAAAAAATCCAACCAAAGATTAGAAGTCAAACTGGGCAGGAAACAATATGGCAATAAAAACATTCAATTACTATAAAAAAATAATCGTAAATGATAAATAATAAATGTTTACATTAATAATTGTATACGCTTTTGCAATTCGAAATAATAATGCACTTCGCAATCATGAATATGATTTGTAAATATAAAGAACTAATAATAGGAAAAAAAAAATCAGAATAAAAACTTCGTCTAGGAATTCTGAAATAAAATATAAAAGGTAAAATATTTCCGAAATAAATCATAATAGTATTAAAATAAGTTAGCTTTCCACCGTAATATATGATACAACAATTAGGAGAAAAACAATCTCATACGCCCATTTCGTAATAATAATTCGACTTAATTTAACTCAGGTTTCACAACTAATTTCATTCTAAATACTGTAACGGTTTCCTTGGGAAAGCCACCGTTAGCAAAAAAAAAAAAATATATCGTAGGCTTGTACTGTATCACTACAATACTAGTTTGACAGAGGAAAAGACATCAATAAAATATAAAGGGCTGAAAACTCAGGAAGTGGTCAGATCTTCCGTCTTGATTAATTGAACTCCCAAATCAATCCCGAAATGAGCCTCTCAAGTTAATCGTCAGATCAACCTTCAACTCAATATACAAATCAAATGTTTGAGATATTAACAGTGACCTTTCTTAAGTTTTAAACAATATTTGTGTAACATTTAGTTCAAATCGTTCAATGCGTGAATATTTGTTTAAATATCACACACATATAGTATACTGTACATATATATAAACACTCACTTTTATATACAGTGACAACTCATTTCAACGGACACTCAATTTAGCGGAATCCTCACTTCAACGGACAAATCTTTAAGTACCATGCAACTGAAGTTTTTCAATGAAAACCTCCCTTAGACAAGCTGACACTTTATTAGAGCGGACACGGATAGATATTTCTACGATGATACATGTTTTACGGGTACACTTTAAATTGAAACTTTTACACTTCTTTTTGTTCTTTTATGCTTCAAATTCAACCTTTAACATTTCAAATTGATCTTTTTTTATATTTAGCTAATTATATATACGGCCAATTAGTATGGAACTTGACTATTTCTTAGCCGGTTTTCGTGAAATTTGACATCTATGATTGAAGCGGGATTCTTAAATGATTTTTGGATACAATTCTTGAATATGGGCAAATAAAATAAATAAATGAAATTTGACAAGTGCGTTGGAAATGAAATTCTAAAATGATTTTTAGATGAAGTTATGGAATATGGCAACAACTTTATCTAAAAGTCATTTTAGAACTCCCTCATTTCCATCGCACACGTCAACTTTCAACATTATCGGTTAAGAAATAGCCAAGTTCCATCTTACTTGGCCATATTCCAGAAAATCACTTTAGAATCCCATTTCCATGGCATATGTCAAATTTCACTCAAATCCAATAATTAGCCATATTCCAGAACTTCATCTAAAAATCATTTTAGAATCCCATTTACAACGCACATATCAAATTTCACTCAAATCCGTTAAGAAATAGCTAAGTTCCATCCTATTTGGCCATATTCCAGAACTTATCCAAAGATCATTTTAGAATCCCATTTCGATCGCACATGTCAAATTTCATCATAATCAGTTAAGGAATAGCCAAGTTCCATCCTACTTGGCCATATTCTAGAACTTCGTCTAAAAATCATTTTAGAATCCCATTTCCATTGGAAATGCTGAATTTCATCAACATCGGGTAAGATCCTCTGTTTAACGGACACCCCACTACATCGGACAACTTTTCGGTCTCGTCGATTTCCGTTCCAGGAGGTTTCCTCGTATGTAGATTGCTCAACTACTCACTAAACCCTAATCCAACTCCAACTAAACCGCAACTCAACCCTAATTCAACTAACAAACGGAACCCAACTTAACCCTCAACTCAACCGCAAACTCTACGCCAAACTCAATCCTCAAACCACCATATATAAAAAATATAAAAAAAATTGGTCAACAACTCACTATATCCTATCCAACGCCAACTCAACTCCAACTCAACTTCAACTCAACCCGCAAATTGATCCCTAACTTAACTTTCAAATCAACGGCAAATTCACTACCCAATTCAATAATTAAACCATCATATATAAAAAATTCGTAAATATTTTTATATAACCAGGTGTTATGAGTGTGAAGTTTATGCTAAAAAAATAACAAAAAATTACACTGTTAAATTAGCTATTTTTCCAGTTGGAATTTAAATTATATGAAAGTTTAAATTTTTTGTTATTTTGGATTTTTCGTACCACCAAACAAATTCTTTTCATCAGGAAACAAGTTCTTTTCATCGTTTTCAGATAGCTGGACCATCTGTTTATCTCGTTAACCAAAAGCATTCAATTGTGTTGAACATTACTATATTTCAGATAATTTTAAAGTTGACTGATTTTTGATGGTTTAAATAATTATTTAGCGTCGATTCTGGAAATGTCCCGAAGGCCCCGTACACGAAGAATAGTACTGCGATAAATCATTGAGTAGTTAAATTTTCAATTATATGAACTTGTATGAACTTGTTTCTTCAATTTATGTTTTAAAAAAGGTCCGGGAAAGTCAACTCCTGCGAACTAAAATATTTTGTGTGGAACTGAAACTCGATGTTCGAGCAAATTTCCCATTATTTGATTCCGAAGTTCAGGTTTTTCCTTGAAACATGTAATACAAGTTTCTTCCTCCTGCTGTCATCCAAAACCGCTGGCGTATATTAAACAATAAATGGATTCAAGAATAGCAGTTTACTATTATAGAAATGGATTCAAAGATAGCAGTTTACTATTATTTGCTATTTATTAGCTTGTTATATTGTAACCATTTAATTTCCGTTCAGAAACTACTTAGTTGACTGGTTTTGATTAATCGAATTTTACTTTCCTTTGAGATAAATCAACCCTGTCATTTTTGAATAATCGTATACATATAGCAATTTTACAGCAAAAACGTCTACTTTGTAGAAAGATTCTTAAATATAAATCATTTTAATTAAATTAAACTTAACATACATGCACAATTTATCCGCAAGATCAAGCCAAAAGTCTCACTCTAAAGTCTCCACAGTTTTTGTCATAATATTTATTTTAAGCCATCAAATTAAAATTATAAATTTATGTTGCTCAGATTAAGATCAAATTGTTTTTAATTTTGTAAATACGTAAAAAAATCTGGTTGATTACATTATCTTCAAATTTAATTATTTTATCGTATTGTATATATTCTTAAATACGCCAGAGACTATATAGCTATACAAAATCGTAAAAACGTATAGACATATATAAGTAAGATCAAAACAACAACGAGCAGCAGCAATGATCTTAAGAAAATTCCAATTCACCTCACATATTTTGTTTTATATTATGTACCCTGATATAATGATATCAAGTATGTACAATATATGTATACATATATAGAAGTAGAAGAGATACATATCTTTATTTATTTTTATCGAATATAATACAAGAAAATATTTTTCGTACACACACTGTACATACCTTATCCGTATATTATATGCAAATATGATACAATTAATTTCGAATAGAATTCAGAGAATAATAAAAATTGCATTTCATTTTCTAAAATTCATTTTTTGTATATTAAGCTGCAAGTTTAGCAATTTTAATAAACACCGAAGACAATAAAAAAATGGATGTACGTCGGTTTTTCTTATTTTACTGAGAAGTCGATTGTAATTGCATCATTTTTCATTCTAATTTTTAGTTTTTGTAAATATTATGATTGTGAGTCTTTAGGAGACGCATAAACCTTGGACATACACAAATAATCCGCATATTGAAAAATTTATGATTTTTGCGGTTAGGTGACACATCTTGGCTGTATATTTGGCTAAGAGACATTTGTGTGAATTGTATTAACGAGATGTCAAATATGACGGAAACCAATAATTAATAGTAACATGTCGTAATAAAAATTGTAATTCGCATTTGCTTATGAAATTGATCCACATAAATTTCGTTCGATGTATAATTAACCAAATCAATTTGAAACATCTATCAACCTATAGAAAAAATAAAAACCACAAATCTTGATACATGTCAATACCAATCTAAAATATCACGAAAATCGATGGATGGACTTTTCCCCAGAAAAGTAAATAAAAAATAAAAATCTGACAATAACATAAATAATTGATTTATTATTTTGACAAAAAAAAAATGTTTCCGTTCGTTTTTATCCTACTTTACGTTAAATTTGGAGAGTTGGGGTCGTTAAAATGAAGATTTCAGAATATTATGTATCGTACTAGACATATCAAAAGAAAGAATCTCAGCATGACAAATAAAACCTACATACATAAGCAAAAAAAAAAAAAAAAAATCTCTCGAAAATCCCCAAGTCTTTTTAGATGCGGTAAAGACAAGTGCGGTAGGATAAATATTATTATTGATATACTCTGCGTTCATGTGTAATGTAAATCTGTAACCGAAGAGCTTTTTTCCGTCTTCGCCTTCTCAATATACCATATCGTTTATATCGAATATTACATGAAGTATTTGATTTATTTTGTCACGAATATTAAGAATTATATTTATGTTAGAATAAGAAAAAAAAAAACGTTTGGATTATTTACTTTTGGCTAAAATAATATTCTAGCTACAGCAGCAGCAGCAGTATTCAATTTGTAATGCTGTCTGTTACATTCGGATTTTATTTCTTTTTGTAGGTTACTGGTGGATGTTAATCATTCAATTATCTCCAGAAAGTAAAATTCATTGTTTGTGCGTGAGTGTGTGCGTTGGACGATTTCTAATTACAAAGTACAAAACGAGTATATACGAAACCAGCTTCAACTATTCGAGTATATATAACACGATTTTTTTCTTTTATAAAGCAATTTTAATAAAAATAAATTACAATTTTTGTAAAAAGAACTATTTGAAAGGTACCTACGTATAAGTACATATAAACAGCGACTGAATCATTCTGCGCCTATATACATACATACGTCAGGTTGCTTTTTTTAATTACCCAATCAATTAAAATCTTATCGTTTCTGTTGCGAGAAATCAAAATGCTGATTTAATTTGTTGTCCAATATATACAATCAATGAACGGCTCGTTTAATTACAGGTCATTTGCAGAAAAAAAGAAACATTATAAATCTGTTTTTTACGAGCAATTAGCATAAAATAAAGCCATCAGATTTTCCTCTTTATGTATTTTGGCGCTCCAAATGAGTTTTATTTTCTAACTAATAAAAAAATTTAATTGATATTTTATGTAACTTAGTCGACGTTCGAGTAAGTTTAGCTTACTTACGTAGGTCGGCTGTCTATCACGTTTGCCATTTCAATTGTTTAAATTCGTAATTATTCATCCATTTCAGAATGATCTCACTTACTTCTGCAATTTCCTCCAGTTAATTGTATTAATTGTTTAATTGAGCTACTGAAGAAATGGCAAAAATAAAAATAAAATATTCTTACGTTTTTGCCTTGTCAATTAAGGTTCGTATCACTGGATTGTATTTCACAAAATTTATTACAACACAGTTTATCAATAAAAATTCACAAAATCACTTTATATAAATTATTCTCAAATTTTACTGCTCACTTATAATTTTTATTTCGCACTACAACACTTTTTAAATCACTTTTTAATCTTCACACTGTCGCTTTCCAAATACTGCTAATAATCTTACAAGTTTACTCTATCGCGTTCCAAATACTAATAATCCTAGCGTAGAAAATTTTTATCATGGACAATTTCATTTTAGTACAGTTTAACATTGAGGTATTAATTTAACTTATTCTATTATACACTAGGTGTCACCGTTACAATATTGTGACCTAGTGTGTAATAGAATAAGTTAAACTAATAGCTGAATGTTTTACTGTACTAAAATGGAACTTTCCATGATAAAACAGTTCTAAATGTTTCTACACTATTAGTACTGGAAAAGTCATGAACGTTCGAGAAGTTTGGGTTGTGTACATAAAAAGGCGAACAAGATCGAATTGGATTATTAGTATTTGGAACGCGATGGTGTAAACTTGTAAGATTATTAGTAGTATTTGGAAAGCGACAGTGTGAAGATTAAAAAGTGATTTAAAAAGTATTGTAGTGCGAAATAACAATTATAAGTGAACAGTAAAATTTGAGAATAATTTATATAAAGTGAATTTGTGAATTATAATTTATAAATTGTGTTGTAATAATTTTTTTGCTATATAAATAAATTCGTTGGTGATAAATTGAATTGAGTTTGTTTTATTCACAATCCAGTGATACAAACCTTGATTGACAAGGCAAAAACGTAACAATTGGTGACGGCGGTGGGATTGTGAATAATAAGAAAAATAAAATGATTCTCAACGAATTAAAAGTTCCAGAATTAAAGAGGGAACTTGAGAAATGGGGTTTGGCCACTGATGGTAGCAAAGCAGCTTTACAAGCGCGACTACGTGATGCCATGTAGAAAGAAGGGTTAGACGCGGATCAACAGGATTTTGGCGTGGAAGTAACGGATGCGGCAACGGTAGAGAAGACAGGAGATAAACAACAGTCGGTCGAAACAATACAATTTATCGAGTTATCCACTTCGCTACGTGACGAAGTAGAAAAATTGCAGACGGAATTGCAAATTGAAATTCAACACGCTAAAACGGAATTTAAAATGGAGATTCAATAGGTTGACCAAAAATTACAAGCGGAGGTTCAACGTCTCGGGAAAGAACTAAATGATGTTAAGGCAAGTGGAACAACGACGCAAGTGGTTCAGACCGTCCAATCAATCAAGTTAAAGCCACAAACATTCGACGGAACAACATCTTTCGGCATTTTCAAATTTCAATTTGAAACGGCAGCCAATTAAAACCGTTGGAATAATGAACATCTTGTCGCAGCGCTAATAGCGGCCCTAAAAGGTGAAGCAGCGGAGGCCTTTCAAACCATTCCAGAAAACGGATCGCAGCAGTTATCTCGAAATTATGAAGGCGCTGGATCGGAAGTACGGCAGTGACCATAAGCGGGAAATCTATCGTATGGAATTGAACAGCCGCTATCAAAAGGGAGGAGAATCGCTACAGGAATTTTCATCGGCAATCGAGCGATTAGTACATCTAGCACATACCAGTACATCGGCCGATTATATGGAAAGGCTAAAAATTGACGCATTCATTTACGGCATTCGAGATCCAGAGACACGCAGGGCGGTGATGTTGTCACCTAAAGGAACATTCGCGGAAACCATCGCTTGTGCGTTAACAAATGAAATTGCACAAGCCATCACCAAACCGTCAATGAAAATACGCCGAGTGGAAATCGACACTAGCATAAACACAGAACGGTCAACACCAAGATACCGAGACGGAAGCGGCAAAATCAAATGTTGGGCATGTGATAAAATCGGTCACATCTCACGGGATTGCTGGGAATTAAGAATAAAAAGGGGAAGATCACCATCTCCTATGCAGCGAGGACCAAGCGAGGTGCAGTCAATGGCCAGGTAAGAAAGCCAAATGACGACACAGTCGTTAAACTTGAACGAGTCAGCTTAAAGGGGCAGAAGCTGACTCCCACAACCGATTGCCCCATCACCGCCATCCGCATTTCGAAAGTAGCAACAGGCGGTGACAGCTTAACAATCAAAGGCGACATTGATGGCACGGACTGCATCATTACCCTTGATACGGGAGCAAATCGCACGATTGTCCGTAAAGATCTGATACAACCAGCTAATGGATTGAAGTTACAAACGGCCACTGGAGATAGTTCAATAATAAAAGGCAAAAAGATCGTGAAAATAAAGATCGGGAGAACTCTTTTCCAACACGAAGTGCTGATTGCAGATATTGTGGATGAAGTCATTATGGGGATGGACTTCATGAGAGCAAATGGCTTCGTGGTGGATGTTGGACGAGGAGTTTTGATTTACGATAACATCGAGTGGCCACTTCAATCTAGCAGTGCGGGAGCAACTACCAGGCGAATTGTTATTGATCATCGGGAGAAGCTGCCACCGAACTCGGAGACGCCCGTGTGGGGGAAAATTGGAGGGAGGTTCTGGGTTATCCAGGTTGTGGGTTGTGGAAGCTAACGAAGAGGAGAACGGAGCCAAGGAAATTATAATCGAAAAAGCCCTAGTTAAACCAGATAACGACCATAGAGTACCTATTAGGACTCTAAATCTCTCGGATAAGACGAAAACCATCAAGAAAGGGACAGTCATCGGCAAATGTAATGAGGTTTCAACTATAGTAAAGTGTGAACAGAAAAGTCTGATTGAAAAAGTCGACCTGCAAGGGCAGAAAGAAATGGTAGAACAACTCATGCAGAAATGGACCGAAGATCTTACTGAGGCACAGAAAGATTCTGAACATCAACTACTCAAACAGTACAAGTCCATATTCTGCAGTACATCGGATAATAACGGAAGAACTTCAATGGTAAAGCACCGAATTGATACGGGAGCAGAGATGCCCATTCCTCAACCACCCAGGAGATTACCATTGGCAAAATAACAAGAAGTCAACCGGATGGTAATAGAAATGCAGACGGCAGGAGTAATCGAACCATCTAACAGCCCATGGAGTTCAACGGTAGTATTGGTCGAGAAGAAGGATGGTAGCATGAGATTCTGCGTTGATTGCCGAAAACTCAATGCTGTGACGAAAAAAGATAGCTACCCACTGCCAAGGATCGATGACACGTTAGACACGTTATCGGGTGCTCGAATATTTTCGACATTAGATCAAGAAAGCGGCTATTGGCAGGTGGAAGTCCATGAGGAAGATCTTGAGAAAACAGCGTTCAGTGTGGGTAACGGGCTTTGGCAATTTAATGTTATGCCGTTCGGATTATGTAATGCCCCTGCGACTTTTGAACGATTAATGGAGCGCGTGTTAAGGGGATTACATTGGAAGACGTGCCTAATATATCTGGACGAAATCATCGTCATGGGTAAGGGTTTTGACGAGCATCTAAGGAACTTGGCGGAAGTTTTGGATCGGATAGAGGCCGCCGGATTAAAGTTAAGCCCAAAGAAGTGTAAACTGTTCAGAACTGAAGTCAAATATTTGGGTTATCTTGTAACAACTAATGGAATTCACACCGACGAAGAAAAGATCGCAGCGGTAAAGAACTGGCCAAGACCTAAAAACTTACACGAATTACGAAGCTTTCTGGGATTGTGCACCTACTATAGACGCTTCGTGCCGGGATTCGCCAACATTGCCAAGAGTTTACACGAGTTGACCAGGAAGAGCAAGCCATTCGAATGGAACGATGACCAGGAGGAAGCATTCGTGGAACTAAGGAGACGATTATGTGTTGCGTCAATCCTCGCATACCCTATACCCAACGTGAAATTTATTTTGAATACCGATGCAAGTAATGACGGTATAGGAGGTGTGTTATCACAGGAGATTAATGGCCAAGAACGAGTTATTGCGTACTAATCCAAAACATTATCAAAACCGGAGCGTAATTACTGCGTGACATGGAAAGAATTGTTGGCTATAGTGGAATGTGTCAAGCATTTCCATAAGTATCTTTATGGCCAAAAATTCCATTTACGGACAGATCACGGCGCTTTACGGTGGCTGTTGCAATTCAAGAATCCAGAGGGACAGGTAGCACGCTGGATCGACCGTCGTCAAAGCTATGATTTCCAAACCGAACATCATTGTGGTCATGTTGAAGCAAAGAAAGGCATCGTCGACGTTAGGCTTACCCAAGTTCTACCTGATGAGGAGTGGACCGACGAAATGATCAGGAAAGAGCAATTAGAGGATATGGATTTATCAGTTATCATGGAATAGAAGGAAAGGGAACACCGGCCAACTTGGAGCGAGATCGCGGACAAAACTCCCATTGTCAAGGCTTATTGGGCTCAATGGGATAGTCTCCGTCTTGAGAATGGCTGTTTAAAACGATTGTGGGAAAGCACGGATGGCAAAGTGAAGCAATTGTTGCTGGTAATACCAAAGTGCCGGATTGCGGAAATCCTGAATGAGTATCATGGAGGAGCAAGTGGGGGCCACCTAGGAATTAATAAACACTAGCAAAGATACGTCAACGATTCTACTGGGCATGATGTAGGCAGTCTGTGATATAATGGTGCCAAAAATGTCACCAATATGCGGCGGTGAAGGGACCCACACGCAAAAGTCGTGGAATCATGAAACAATATAACGTTGGAGCACCATTCGAAAGAATTGCATATGGATGTGGCGGGGCCATTTCCCACCACCAAGAGCGGCAACAAATATGTGCTAGTAATAATGGATTATTTCAGCAAATGGCCGGAGGTGTACCCCATTCTCAATCCGTGTACCGATGGAGATTCATACCGATCAAGGAAGGAATTTTGAATCAGTGGTATTTCAAGAAATATGCCAGATGCTCGGTATAAATAAAACGAGAACAACGCTTTTGCATCCACAGTCTGATGGTATGGTGGAAAGATTCAATGGTACATTGGAGGAATGTCTAGCAAAGGTCGTTGAAAAAAACCAACGTAACTGGGATCGGCATATACCGATGTTTCTGATGGCCTATCGATCAGCAATACATGACACAACTGGAATGACACCAGCTAAAACGTTATTTGGGGATAACCTACGATTACCTGGAGATCTAAAGTTTGGGGCTGTACCATCAGCGGCTTTATGTGAAAGAGGAACTCAATGAGATTAATCATTTTGTACGGGAGAAAATACGGATGTCAAGTGACCGGATGAAAGCTCGATATGACATACGAGCAAATAACCAAGGTTTCCAGGAAGGGCAATTTGTATGGCTTCACAACCCGCAACGGAAAAAGGGATTATCACCGAAGCTGCAACGAGCATGGGAAGGACCTTACACTGTCATCACAAAGATGAACAATGTAGTTTATCGGATACGAAAGGGACATCGAGGTAAACCAAAGGTGGTGCATTTGGAGAGGCCGATCCTATACAGAGGAGGTGATTTGGGTCCTGTTCGGGACGAACAGGCTTAGGTGAGGGGTAGTGTAACGGTGACACCTAGTGTATAATAGAATAAGTTAAATTAATAGCTCATTGTTAAACTGTACTAAAATGGAATTTTCCATGATAAAATTGTTCTACACTATTCTAACTAGAAAAATCATGAGCTTTCTAGAAGTTTAGTTTGTGTGTTTTAAAAGGCGAACGAAGTCGAATGGGATGAGTATGACTCTTTTATAAGCTCGTTCTACTCATCCTTTATAAGAGATGAGTAGAAAATCATGATCGGATATATGTGGCATAGTGTATTGATTGAACCCCAATATTCTGGCTTGTTCCGGATTAGAAACAATAAACTGATCTAGCCACGATGGGCCATGAGTTGGTGAAAAAGGAACTGAGAAAATGTTATTAGATTTTAATAGATCATGGAATATATGCGACCTGTCAAGGATATTAAAATTGAAGTCACCACTTATTACGAAATGACTATATCGTAATACAAAAGAAGATAGTATTTTCTGGAAACCATCCAGGTCAGTTTTTATAGCACGTGGGGGATTGTAACAAACTACTATTAGTATTGTCATGGAAGAAAGCTTTATTTCATCTATTATAACTTCAGTTTTACCATATGTACCTGAATGAATTCTCTTGAATTTGTAACATTTTCTGTAGTATACACAGACCTCACCACCATTTTTGTGTGTTCTGTCGTACCGTAGAATATTATAACCATTAACCCAGGATTCTGCCACGCAAAAAATATCAATGTTATTAATATTAATAAAAATTCAAATTAGATCTATATGGCAAAATAGACTGCGAGCATTAAGAAATCCAATCTTTAAACATAAATTATCACCATCTTTCAAGTTTTCGTCAGAAGTATTGTGTAGCTATATATGCAATAGAGACTGAAGTGTGAAAACCTAAAATACAAAAAAATATTAAAAATCAATTTAAAAAAATCATTAAAACTAGAATAAAGTACATAACTTTTACAATTACGACGACCTTGTTGAATGACCGAAGAATAATCACTATTAATAAGTTCATTACAGCAATGTTGCTGTGGCAGGAAATTTTGCCACTGAAATATTCAGCTTATGCCTAAGATAATTTTTAATATCCTCACTAGTTGTGGTTGGTTTAAAATTTGAAACGTGCAGGTAATTTTTTGGTTTCACCATTTCCAATTCGGTGTTGAACCTTCAGTTCCACTTATGACATTTTGCGAGCTCAATTTGTTAATGCTGTTGGTGTTGTCGACATTGTTGTTGATTGATTGCCCAGACATGGTATTGTTGTTAACAATCATTGCATTTTAAAATTTTTCACCTATAGACATTTCTATTTGTAGCAGACAGAGAGAAGATAATTATTTAAAGCATCTTCCCTAAAATAAAACCACCAATTTTTTTAAACAACTTCCAACAATTTTATGTATGTATATGTATTGAATGTTCGTTATCGACAACTAGACAATATATGTATGTACTTTTGAAGTGTTGTTGAAAGTTGAGTTTTCATAAAAATGATTAAATCATTGTTTTTCCAGTTACTCGTATAACGATAAAAATTTTAATATACATAATTCATTGAATAATAATATTGTATATGACATATGTATGTGATTTTAACGTACATCATAATTTTTTGTTTTTTAATAATTCTGCTTGCTTTAAATTAATTGATGTTATAACACAAAAAGAGCTATTAATCATTTCAGGTGAGAAAATAATTAAAAAAAAAATCTAAAAAATTTCTTTAGGTTCAATATACTACTAAATAATTGCTGGAGTTAAAAAATGTTTCCAAACATAAAAACTATCAAATACAATAAATTAAATGAGACAAATAACTAAATAATTATCTTTTATATAAATCAAATTATCACCACATAAAGTAAATTGTATCTGTTTTAAGATGACATTTTAGTTTTTATAATTTTGTCGCAAATTTATCCATCATTTGTGATTTGTGATATAAATCTTAAAATTTTTGTTGTTGTCTGTATAAATGTTTTTATCTTAGTTTAATCGTACAAACAGAGTTTTTCTACGTTCTCGTCGTCTCAATGTGTATACATGTGAGTAGTGACAGTGATAAAATGCTTTTAAATTTGTTCTTATACGTGTATTACTATTATTATTGTGTGAATTGTTTTAAAGTGTGAAAATTAGAAAAGATTTAAGATTTAGATTAAAAGCGTATTCATATGAATGAAAAGCAAAAAAAAAAACTCTAAACGATTTTATAATATAGAGACTACCGGGGGGATTGCTTGTATTTACAGCGCGCTAAAAATGAACAATAAATGGCGTGAATATATTATATTTATGTAGAGAGAGAGAGAGATATAAATTATCCTCCAGGACTTTCGGATGCAAATAAGAAATAATTGCACTGTTTAAATTTAAATCAATAAAAAAAAAAAATAACTTGCTCGAGGTATTATAACAATAAAAATAACAGAAATCAAGTTTATAATAAATAAAAATGAATTCAACTTCTTATTTTTATATTCTTTATTTTCATTCTTAATCTTAAGAATATAATCAAGACTGTTGAATATTATTATATGAAGCAAAAGATCGAAGATGGATATTTTTCGTTTTTTTTTTGTGTTTTAATTTGGGTTTTTCTTCAGTAGCCATAACACAAAAGTATTTTGTATTTTTTGTCGAGGTGAGGTGATTTCTGCTAAACAAAAATCAATAAATTGTAAACATTTTTTCGGTGACCTTTATTGATCTCAACGGGCGGTGCATCAACATAAAATCGTTAACATTTTAACGCAATTTGTGCCAATATCGGTAAGAACGGTGAATTTTTGTCTGTGGTGTGATTTAAATTATCCGAAAAGCCAATATAGGTTTTATAATTTTATAGGTAGCACATCAGATATTACATCATATTGTTAAATACATACATCTGTTAAAATGGAATCCAATCTAAAACGTATAATTGACCTAACCTATCATTATAGGTTAACCGCGCGCGCGGCTTTGTTCTTATTATTCAATACTTGACATGAAAAGGTAACGCAATATAAAAAAGAAAAACGAAGCTAACCAATTTAAAATCTGTAACATAACGGTATGTATTGTTATATCGTACAGTGTCTATGTGAAATTTGTAAAATCATATAATCCAGGGTTTGTTAAACCGATTTGTAATTTATGAATTATTTTTGCTTTAGTCAAAAAAATTAGGCAACTCTGCTATTAACGAAATAAGCACATTGAGATTGGAATGAAAGGTGTTACCTTTTGGGTTTAAATAATAGACGAATAACAAAAAAAAAATGTATTTTATCTAATTTTATCTAAACAAGACATCACATCTTGCGAGACGCAAAGAGAGCGCAAACATATTTTCAATAATTGAAAAATAATAATTTTTAAGATTACGATTTAAATTGGATTTTGTATGAAATTTTGTTTTAAAGTTGAATAAACTGGATTGAATAAAAGGGTTATCCATATTATAAGACTCGTATTATTGTGCTTTTACATTGTAGTGTATCGGTATGATTAACTTTAATCTGTTATGTGCAATTTTTATAAAATTATTAAATCTATTTCAAGAAGTTATTATTGTCTAACCAGTTATTTCCGGTCCCATTGTACATTGCACTTTAATTGTTTAGAAAATAATATAAATATAATTCCGGGAAATCATAATTACTGATTCACCCCAAATCAAAAATAATATTTTATCGTATTAAGTACGTCTAAATTATCTTATATTTAAAATGACCACACATAATTTCTAAGGTTTCATCAACTTCCGCTTAATTCAATTGACGTGACACGTAACCCAAATTTGATGATGTGATGACCTGACGTCTTATGAAGGTGCGGTACACACACACACATACACGTATAAACAATAAGATTATATCCGACTGAGCATTTAAAATTAAATGATTTTAATGCTTTAATTTTATCACATTTTATAACAAATGATGTGTGATATCCATATTAAATGACTAGCGCATAAAAATGTAAATGCCACACAGTATAAAATGGGTGGGATATCTGGTATCGTTTAGGTATTCTAAAAACTAGACTTATAAACTTTCACTAAAAAAAATTATGACAATTTTGGTGTGTTGTTTAGAAAAAAAAAAAAAAAACTTGAATACACAATTAAACCGTGATATCTTTATGGTTATTATGTTTTTTATGGTTATCACCGCTTTACAAATAAAATCAATAAAAGATTTCTGAAGGTTGTTTAGAATTTGAAATCACTTAAAGAATTTTTTTTTTGTTGTAAAGGTGTAAAATAGAAAGTGGCCAAATTTTATGAAAACAATTTACTAATTTCAGTTTCACTAATTTTCTTCTATACATAAAATAATTATACAATTTATCTTAAGTTGTATACTGCTAATGTATAATTACAATTTTTATTTTTATTTTTTTATTTTCAGACCTGTTCGACGATCACAACCGATGTCTTATCCACAACAAATTCCATCGCCACCAAATTTATGTGGATCAAACTCAATTTCTCCCATGTCATTACCCACCTCACCTTTGCCATACCACCCTCCACCGCCACCACCACCTTTACCGCACCACTCATATTTTCAATCCGCACCATCATCCAGCTCACACGAACGATTTAATACCCAGCTATCGTCAACCAAATCATCTCTATCCTCACTCCTTATCAAATCACCACAAATTCCTCAACCGACATCATCCCAATCCTCACTAGCTTTAACCACCTCATCAAATCTTCCACAACCTCCGCCATTCCACCATTCCCAATATTATCATCATCAAAATCATCATTTTTATGGTGGCGGCCATCAAATTGAATTCCAACGACATTCACAATCAGACGATGACAGTGGATGTGCTCTGGAGGAGTATACTTGGGTGCCACCTGGCCTTCGTCCAGATCAAGTATGTGACTTAAGAAATATCTAATAAAATAAAAAATTTATTACTGGGCAAAGAGAAATTCTATAAATCATAAATATATTTCTCGCGCCATTCATTTATACATATACGTAAACAACAAACGGTTACAGAAATAATAAAAAAATAAAAAACTTAACAGAAAACAATCATAAACATTTCCCATAAATATTCACATTAAATCAATTAACTTGCAATTTCATAAATTTTTATTACCCGTTTTTTTTTTTTTTTTAAATAAAATCGTAATTAAAAATATAGAAAATTAATAGTAAAATGAATAAGAAATAAAATTTATGTTTGTACAATTTTGACAGGCAACGTGTTATCTCGAAATGAAATATTATGGAGATACGTACACTTTGAGTTACGGTAAAGAGTATGTAAACGATTAACGCATCTTAAAAATCAATTACTGTGATTTCGTAATTGAATAAGTGTTTATTGGACATAAGGCCGAAAGGTAAATTTAACATAAAGTCGTATAAATAACGCATCCGTCATTTACAGATTAACTTTTTTTTTTTTTTTTAAATATAACGTCGCCTATCAAATATAAGGAGATCATTGACTGTTCGCAGACTAATTAGTAAAGGCTCTGTGTAATCAAGAGAATTGTGCTTTCTTTCTAAACCGGAAATTTGTACAATTAACACCAATTATTTTTGTTCAAATTACACTCAAATTCACCTGAAACACATTAAAGCTGCATAAATTCATTAATGCTGAACCACTCAACAGCCGCTGAAATAAATAAATCGTATTAGCGTAGTATTTATATAATGTTTTACTATACGTACCTAATCATAATTTATCCAAAGAACGTTTAATTGTATCCAATTATTTATTGCATTATATCCATATATTCATATTATCCATGTATCCCGATTATTGTTTCCGTTTATTTATCTAAAATTATTAAGAGAATATTGTAATTTAATATCAATACTCATCTTGTTTGTTTGTTTTTAAATTTGCTCAGGTCAGATCTTTCAATCCATAGGACCGGTGAGTTATATTTTTCCAGAAAAACCCACAGAAATTTCTGAAGGGAAATCCTGGGGCACTGGAGATGTTATATTTTTAGTTTTGTTAATATTTAATATGTGGTAATTTTTATATTTACTATAAGTGTGAGTTATTATAAGTGTGATCACGTTGTAAAATGGCGTAGGCTCATATCGTTAGTGTACGATGAATTATGGATCGGCGTCAATTAATATTGAGCAGATCCTGAGTCTTTTTTACAAACGTGTTTTTTATAAGTCGCAAAAAAGGTGATTCCTTCGCTCTGCGTACGAAATTATGGGCCTTATACGGAATTACGCAGTACCCGGAACCACTTATTGCGACTTAATTTATTCACTTTTTTTGGTCCGTTTCGTAACGCGTACAAAACGAGACTGAATACTCATATTCTTGTCAATGCTGTCGAAGTGAGTACGATCGGAGTATTTGTACTACTTTGGCCTAGTGCTTACTTCTGTACTCCGCACTTTCATTTTGTACTCCCCTGTTCTAATAACTGCTGCTGTACCTACATTGCCTGAAATTGTTTAAAATATGTATACACAAAACCAAGTTTTTTGATGCATTGTTAGTGCAATGATTATCGGAAAATTTAAAAAAAAATTTCAGAACGTTTGATTACATATGAGTAGAAATTAATCAATACAGTTATAGTATTGCTTGTGCATTTTATTAGAAATCAAGTTTTTTTAAATTTTCTTTTCGGTTGGTGCGGGTTTTAAACTTCGGTATGAAGGAATCTTACAATGCCATCGTTTACACGCGACCTCAAAATATTATGCATATACTACTGTAAAAGTACGAATTGGAATAAATGGAATATACTTTCGACAGCATTCTCAGCCCTAATGCACAGTTGAATTATCCCACTTTTTAAACAGTTAACGTAAAGAGGTACTCCAACTGTGATAGTTTCTTGAAAGAATCCTAACTGTACTGACTAACAAAACATAACCAAACATATTCTGGGAGTTAGCTGTCATTTTCTTAAAGCATTTTATCAAATTTAATTTATAATGATCATTCTTCGACAAAAATCCATAAAATGGTTTTCTTGCAGTAATATGCCAATCACTTTAGTAGAGAATATCAATTCAAACACGTGATATTTGCGAACTAAATTACTTCAACTTCACAATGATTTTTCTTCAGAATCTGAAGATTTGTTGGTAAAACTTATAAAAAGATAGTTCCGAGCTTATTACAATTGAAAAACATCAAGGCACTCAACTTATAAAAGCATCAGGGCACCAGATAAACTCAAACATGATAAAGATTACCTCATTTTAACAAAAAACTTGTATCTGCTTTGGTTAAATATTTAAATTAGGATCACCTGAATATAACGCTGCAAGACAAATTATGCGGTGTATGGACGATGTATGGACAAAAACGATGTATGGAAATCTAGATTTACAACACTCTCAAATCCTTCCTTAAGATTTGACTATAGGACCACTATATAGAAATAATACTGTAAGGTAATTTATGCAGTCATTTAACCATTCCAGACTAGAAAGTTGTATGGAATGAATTTATGCAGTGTGATATGGGAAATTTTATTCGTCCAATTTCTCCTTGACATCAGGAAATTTTATTCGTCCAATTTCGCCTTGACATCAATATTCTCAAATCCTTTGTTTTCATTTGAATAAAATACAGACTCCCATACATCTTTCTTGTCTGGCAAGGTTAAATGTTGACAGCAGAAATGGTCTTTCAGTTTTGTTTTGATATTTTACCTTCTCGCCTTGGTAGGGCTAGATAGAAATAGGGTGACCAGATGACATGGTTACTTCGGGGCTGTTCTGTTTTCTCAAACTTCTGTAGGCATCCAGGAAAATGTCTTACATTGTCCTGGTTTTTAGATGATATTCGTTCAAATCCCTAAATTTATTAGCGCCAATACAAAATTCAGGAGTGATCAGAAAAATAATAATTTCAACAAAATTTGGCCAAAAAAATTCTTCACGACGTGATTTAATATGTTTAAGGTTAGGAACTCTTTATATCGAATCGGCATAATATCTCCGAAATAAAATTGCACTAAAATACAAAACTTCGATAAATATTTGTGTTCTATTCGGTGCTGAAGTCGAAGAAAATTGTCTGGGTTGACTGTGTATTGAAAACCAAAACTGCCAAAACTAATTTTTGAATAATGGCCTCGATCATAAAATCATTAGTATGAATAGTATTCCAAAATATTTCTTGCCGCTGGGCCATGTTTTATTTTAAAAATTCTGATCCCAGCCCTACCTTATGGCAGAAATCTTTTTCTAGCCATGAAAAAATAGGTTTTATAATAGTAACTAATATTTATACATTTGATGCTGGAAACTGAGAAGATAGTCTGAATTAGCTAAGTATATACAAATAAATTTGGCGAATATCATTTGTGGTCTCAACCCAAAAATATCCTGAATTAATTTGAACCATGGTTTAATTAAGAATGTTGTCTATGTAAAAAAACGAAAATTTGGTGAATCAATGTTTAATAAATGGCATCAACCCAAATATCATTAGTGGTGTTCCGCACCATTTCTTGGATTAGGTTGTTATTTTATTTAATAAATCCGACCCCAAAAAGTGACCCAAGAAATTTTCAAAGCGTGAATAATTTGGTTTTGTATTAGGATCTACTCATAGAATCGGCCTAACTCAAAAATAAAATTTTACTAAAATCCATTGACAAACGTACTCCATTTGGTGCTGGAACCTGGAAATTCAGTAAAGGGCTGGAGTGGTTATCAAAGTGAAAAACAAATTTTTCTGTGGCTAATTTAGTTTTCCCAAATTTTTTCCAATAAGCAAATTGTCTTTATAGTGTCTTGTTGAAGATACTGAAATTTGTTGAATTCTGGCCATATTTTATTTAAGAAACTCCATGCCTGCCCCAAATGGAACTGTTGTGAGTATCACAAATTCAATTGAAATTTATTATCGGACTTAACTAATATGAATCAAGCTAGCGGGTTTAAAACTTTTCTAGAAGAGATTTCACCACGTGATTGTTTTGTGACCAGTCATCCCTACCAAACCAATTTTATATAGCATTTTTTTTTAAATCAAATACATAACATATTTTCACCCTAGGTACCTACTGTGGTATCGTCTGGAAATAACATTTCTTTAAATTACACCAAAATAACTTCCAATTTTAAAAAATTAGCTTTGTGAAAATGACGAACATGTTTGCATATTTGATTTGTCTGAATTCGCATATCTGCAAAATTACGCTTTTAAAAATAAAAAGGGTTCGAAGCTAAAGTGGCTTTAAGATAAATTTTCCATTTACCACGTTCAATTTAGGTAAACATAGCTAAAAATTAAAATTTCGCTTGCGGTTTCGCTGATTGGTACTCTTCTCTACGAGAAAAACTTAAAAATCTCAAAACAAAAATCTAAAAATGTCTGTGATTTTGTCAAGAATTGAGGCGGTGTTTAAAAAAACTGTTTATCTCGAGCAGCATACAGAGCTTAGCACTTTAATAGTAAAATAGGTAAAGAGCTCTAAACTAATAAGTAATACAGTTTTCTTTTAATATTCAAATTTAGCTCAAAAACTTTAGTGTAATTTGCTGGATTTATGTTTGTGTGATTATTGTATTTCGCATGTACTTCCTTCTGGCTACAAATACTCTTATGAAAATTTAAAAAGTACTCCCTTTAAAGTTTTCAGAACGACAGCACTGCTTCTTGTTCCATTTTTTTTATACTCGTTAAATGACAGATGTAGATGTATTCTAATCTTTTTTTTTTTTTTTTTTGTATAATTTATTGCGAACAATACCCCATCTGTGCTTAAAGAGAGAACTATAATTCGATAATCTGCAATAATTTTCGATTTGATGACAATGTATTTTGACGTGCATATCAGGGATGAAATTTACATAAATCCCAAAGTACTAAAATGTTTGAGCAATAGAGGACTAAATTACGATTTAAAGTACTTTTTAATTTTTTTGATGTGTTAACATATATATCTCAGCGATAGGTGTAACTAAAAGTGACAAAAGGGTATTTAAACTTTTTTCTTTTTCTTATGTTCAGTTAAAACGTTAAATGCTGATTTTGTGAAGAATTAGAGACAGGTATTCTATTGCTAAATTAACTAGGCCTTAGAAGTCGGCACAGATAATTGGTTTAGAATTACGGGCTTCCCACATCAAGCACGAATTACGAATGCGAGTAAACATTTTTTTTAGACTTATGATATTAAAATCTCTTACATATATATAATATTTTTGTTTATTTATAATATTAATGTAATGTTTTCAATCAAATTAAATTTAATTAATTCCGAAAATTATTTCAAAATTAGAGAAAAACTAATTTGTTGCTGTTAATCAATCTCTCGGCATTATTCCGTTCAATTTAGATTATCTATTGGAAAAGTTCAGCGTCGTTATACGTCAATCATCCCGGGCCATTCTAATAATGCTACACCTGTCACTGTTGAATGTGCGAGTGCTCCAATTCAACCGCCGCAAGCGGAGTTTATTGTTGGCTCTTGCGACGATACCGATGATACTATCAAAGCTGTTCCGGATAGGAAGTTTGTTTATGCCTCAAAATTCGGTAACACCACTGAACCGGCTGTTTTACGGAAATTTCTAAGTATGGTAAGCTGGTAATCTCTGACGATGAGATTGAGTGTCGGGTGCTTATGTCACTTGGCCATGGCGTTAGTCGGCTCAATTTCATTTCGTTCAAAATCGCCGTTGATTTAGTCCATTTCAGCAAACTCCTTCAGCTACACATATGGCCTGCCGGAGCATTGATCTGAGAGTTTGTACCTCGTCCAAAAAACGTCTTCTTACTAACTTCGCTAATAGTAACGTTTCTATCGACCTAAACTTCATAATATTATGCCCATCATTTCATCAAATAATTCCAGCAACAATAATCTTCACGTATATTACCAAAATAATAGCGGAATACCAATTTACTCATCTATTTTGTCTTATAACTAGGACATCGTTATTTTTACGGAGACCTGTTTGATTTCAAATCGGAGGAATATTTTCCTTTATGCTACACCGTTTTTCGTAGTGATCGCGATTCAAATATTAGAGAGGTCACTGGTAATGGTGTGATCATCGTCGTCAATTGTGACTATGGTGAGTTAATTTGGGAGTCTATATACTGTTTGGTAGTACTTCAGACTTTTACCAAGGACTTATTGAATTTATTGCCAATAATGTTCAACCACTATTTAATAAAACTGATCAGGTATTGATTGTGGGCGACTTTAATCTGCCAAAAATCTCTTGGTGCTGGATCGATGACCAGTTTATGGGATCATCCGTTGATATCACTTCTAGCTGTGTTAGAAAGTTCCGCAATTTTGGAACGCGTCAATTCAATACTATTTTTAACGAGTTTGAACATATTTTGGACTTAGTTTTTCCATCTTGCGAATTCATCGACCTATGGTAGAATCTTGTCCGGATGTAGCGGAACATCACACGCCACTTTTAATTAAATTTTAATTTTTAGATTATGATTTTTGTAATTTTATTGAGAGCGATTTTAAATTTGATTTTAGGAATGTTAATCTGGTGTCGCTAAATAACTTTTTTGATAATGTTGATTGGACAGCTTTATTTCACTTATTGTCCATTTTGGATGCTGTTTCAAAGTTTTATAGTATTATGACGAATGGTTTTGAATTATTCGTTCCAAAGGTTTTTGTGGGTTCGATGTATACAGAATCATGGTTCAATCACCGCTCAAAAAACCTCACAAATCGTAAGTCTAGCGCATTTAAGAATTATAAGCGTTCTGGGGATATTAATGACAAATCTAGATACCGTGATTTATGCAAAGTGTTTAAGTACCTCACCGATTTTCTTTACAAAATGTATGTTTTCCAGATCCAAAGTGAAATTTTGATTAATCCTAAACGGTTTTTTGCATTTAGTTTAATAAGAGTCTTTCAAGGGGAGTGTTTCCTGATATTTGAGAAAAACATTTATAGTTTCTATATTTAAATCTTTTAGAAGGAGTGATATTGCATGCTACAGAGGTATCTCGATTCTCTCGGTTACACCTAAATTTTTTGAATCGTTAATAAAATGAAATTCATATTATTAAACATATAAGTCAACGTACAACTCGGCTTCGTTCGGGGTAAATCAACAATTACTAATTTGATGGTTTTTTGGGGCAATGTTTTCGAGACTGTTTGAAACCGTGCCCAGGTTGATGTTGTCTACACAGATTTTTCGAAAGCTTTGATTGAGTTCAGATCCGATTTCTTTCCAATAAAATGGATCGCATCTTATCTGACATCAAGACATCAATGTGTGAGTATTTCGCAGGTCCGTTTCTTCGAATTTGTTATACCTTCTGGTGTTTTTCAAGGCAGCCCATGCCAGGTATGGGACCTTTACTATTCACTGTATTTATTGACGATATTGTTCAGTGCTTCAGGTTTTGTAAGTGTCCATTGTATACTGACGACTTAAAAATGTATGCTACAATTAATTCTTTAATTGACACTGCGCGCAATTGCAAGGCGAACTTGTTGTCTTTTGGGATTGGTCCGCTTAGAATTAGTTGCCCTTGAACACGTGCAAATGCAAAGTAATACCTTTTGATTGATCACACACGAATGGATGCGCAAATTAGCAGTGTAGTTCGTGCAACCTTACATCTAATAATCATGTGGATTACTATCATACCCAAAAATAATTTTTAATTTATGCATTACGTCGTTTACCTAACTTGAACCATGGTTTTGTTCGTGAACCCTATATAAATCGTCTCGCGTTAATAAATTTAAAAACTTTAGAAAGCAGACGCTTGCCCACCAAAATTACAACGAAAAAGCGTTATTATGTTAGTTTTCCGTCGCTTTTCGGTCGTTTCGGCGATTAGATTTGAATTTAGTCGAAATTCGAAGAGTTATGACAGAAAAAATTTAATATAAATATTTTTTAAAAGGACTGAAATGTTGAACAAAAGTATCGAAGTACTTTTTATTTTCAAAAGCACCGAAAAAAGTACTAAAGGATCAACTTTTTCATCCCTGGTACATATCCATTTTTCATTCTCTCACAAAAATTCCATCAGGCTAGAAGTATCTCCGTTGTTATACCAAAGTAATCAAGAAGATTTGTATAAGTGAAACAATATTAATAAAATTTATATTACAAATTATGAAATCTACGTGTAGGTACTGCGTTTTTATTCGAATTCCGGAACTAGCGCAGTAAAAACTAAAACAATCTAACATTAGTTTTATGGTCCTTTGAGCCGGATGCTAACCAATTGGCATCCAATCAACCAGTTCATTAACATCCAGTTAATGTAATCCAGTATAGTGATAATCCTGAAGTGCATTACAAGCAAATCAAATCAAATCAGCGGTAAAACAACGGCAGTCGTTGAAGAGAGCACATGGATCATTGAGCAACAAATCAGAGGTAGCCATCTTGAGAAGCGGCAATTTATGGTAATCTATTTTTCTTTAGACTATATTCGGCATTTAATTAACGTTTGGTATATCGTGATAGTGTGACAAAATAGAACCATTATTAGGCAAGTGTTAATTTAGGATGGAAGCCCTAATAAAACGCAAGGCTACTATTAAAGGCCAATTTACAAAATTTAACAATTTCATTGAGTCGAGAGGGATGGACGCGATTCTGGAGGAGTTGAAAGTGAGACTATCCAAGACAAATCAATTGTACGAGCAATTTATTAATATGGAAGATCGAATGTTTGAAGTGGACCATACGGTAGTATCCGAGATAGACGCGATAGATGAAGTGTATTTTCAAGTAGTGGCTAATATTCAAAAACTGATCAGGCAGAAAACATTAAACACAGGGTCAGGTACAGATCAAAATGAAACTACTAATAATTCGTTTCATACCAATTTCCGGTCCGATTTCAAATTTCCACGCCTGAACCTTCCAACCTTTGATGGCAATGCTAAATTATGGCAATCGTTTTATGACATCTTCACCTCCACAATGCACGAAAACCCCAACTTGTCTCCAGCACAGATATTTAAATATTTGCTCGGTCAATTACGAGGTGTGGCATATACATCTATTTGTCATTATCACCGGCAGCAAGCTACCGAAAGAAATCCATGGATAATTCTGTTAGCCAGTGATAAATTGGATGAAGAAACACGGCGTCTGTGGAAATACGAAACGGCGGATGTCGATGGATGCATTAAGATGGCATGTGGAGGCGTGTGGATGCATTAACTGAATCCGCTCCTATACAAGAAAGGCCGAAAGGAAATAACCAGCATACCAGACCAATTTGGCCGAGATCATTTCACACTACGGGCCAGCTACCTAATTGTCCAATTTGCAACACGAACCACAGATTGTTTGATTGCTCATGAGCACCTAATTACTAGTTGTAAAAGTATCAAACACCGCTGGAAATGTCCTAAGCATCATAACACGCTTCTGCATGATACACAAGCTCAAGTAACCCCAAATGGAAGCAGTACCTATTTCGTACCAGGCCAGAAGGAGACCGAAGCAACTAACAACTATGTTACAGTAAGCGTGCATCACTCCAACCCACCCAACGATACCTCCTCAAAAGCGGTGCCCTCATTAATTCAGCCAAAAATTACTGTCTTGCCCACAGCGATTATTGAGGCACAAGACATATATGGTAGTTGGAGAAGTTGTCGAGCCTTACTAGATACTGGTTCGACACATTCATTTATTTCTGAAGAATTCGTTTCCCGATTGAAGGTGCCGAGTTTTAAAACGAATACCAAGGTCAACAGTTTCCAATTAGAGGCATTAATCATGCCAACCATAACGTCCATTTTACCGTCCATGCAATCCAGCAATTTTCAGCTACATTTATTAGAAAGATATAACCCACTAGCCGACCCAAATTTCAATGTACCTATGAAGGTTGACGTATTATTAGGATGTGAGCGATTCCTCCAATTGCTTCAAGATTCGAAGTTCGTGCAAAGTAACCATAACACGCCTATTGCAATAAACACCAGGTTCGGGTGGATAATAGCTGGACAGCTGAATACCAGCTGTCACTCATTCACTTCAAGTATGCACTCGGAGGCTGCCGTTTGTGAACCAATTAACGATCTGTCTCATATTGCAGCATCAATAGAAAGGTTTTGGAAGATCGAAAAGTTAATACCTGTACCAACGTTATGTAAAGAGGAAAAGATGATGGTTGAACAATTTATGAAGACGTCCACCTTGAGCCACAATAGAATTACCGTCTGCCTACCATTTAAATATAGCCCGCTTAAGCTTGGCGAAAGTTGTTCGCAAGCTACCCGAAGATTTTATGCATTAGAAAATCGCCTGCAGAGAGATGCTGATTTAAAGAAAGCATACCATAAGCAGAATACTTAGTCTTGGATCACATGGAACTCATACCTCCGAATGAAGTTGAGCGAAAAGACAACCAGATCTTTTACCTACCATATCATCCGGTTACAAAAGAGTCCAGCAGCACCACGAAGGTTCGAGTAATATTTGATGCCTCGGCTAAATCCAGCAACAGTCGTTCATCAACCTAAACCTATTAATTCGCCTCCGCAAGCATAAGTACAAATTTTCTGCAGACATTGAAAAGATGTTTCGGCAAATTGCAATAGCCAACAACGACAAAGATTATCACCGTATCCTATGGGAAGATGATTCCAATACCAGCCTGAAATATTACCGGTTAAAAACCGTCACCTACGGAACGGCTTCCGCACCGTTTTTAGCTATTGCTGCACTTCAATATTTGGCAGAATTTTTCGGTGAGAAATATCCCAAGGCAAGTGAGATATTAATATCTGACTTCTATATGGATGATTTAATATCAGGAACTGACGACTTAGAGTCCGCACAGCTAATACAACTCGAGATTATAAATTTATTGAAATAGGGAGGATTTAACATTCGAAAATGGTCTTCAAATCATCCTCGACTACTGGCAAATATTCCAATTGAAAATCAGGAAATGGCAGCCTCGGAGAGCACAGACAATCAGATGGTATCTGTAGCATATTAATTGCCAGGTATTCAAACTTTCGAAAAATGTTACACATTTTAGCCTATATTTTGCGTTACAAACACAACTTGTCGTCTAAATCGTCAAACCGAATAGCTAGTAAAAATCTGACGTTAGATGAAATCTCAAATGCCGAATATTTGATATATCGTTTTGTTCAATCAGAAGCTTATGGGAAAGAGATACAGTTACTTTTAAATAACAGAACCTTACCGAACAATTCAAGAATGTTATCGTATCACCCATACATTGATGGCCGAATGGTTTTACGAGTCGGAGGCCGATTGAGGAGCATGATGCTAGACACCCCAAAGTCTTACCTAGCGACCATTTAATCACCCAAATGATAGCACGCGAAGCGCATTATAGAAATCTACACGCTGGTGCAAGAATGATGATTACCATATTGAAACAGAAATTTGCTATTCCGAGATGTAAAAATCTACTTCGACGTACCATCCATATGTGCTTTGTGTGTCGACGTTACAAAACACAATTACAGAAGTAATTGATGGGTCAATTGCCTGTGTGCCATATAATCCATCGGTGCGACCATTTATCGAGGTCGGTATCGACTTAGCAGGTCCGTTTATGTTACTAACATCCCGTTCGCGTGGTGCAAAATTGTATAAGGCATATCTTGTAATTTTTGTTTGCATGGCCACCAAGGCCACTTCCATCGAGGTCACCACTGATATGAGTACCGACGCTTTTCTAGCAGCGCTAAAAAGATTCTGTGCTGTTAGAGGGTTACCAAATCATATCCATTGCAACAATGGGTCTAATCTGGTGAGTGCTAAGAACCAACTCCAAGTGTTGCACCAACAATTCCTGAAAGAGGTCCAAGAGAATAAAATCCAGGCTTGGTGTACGGATCGTCAAGTTAATTGGCATTTTATACCACCACTCACTCCTACATTTGGCGGCTTATGGGAAGCCACAGTAAAATCGTGCAAGTATCATCTACGACGTGTCACAGGTGAGACTCATCTGACATATGAGGAATTCCTCACCCTGAGCAAGGACACCGGCACATTTTTTGATCTTCCAACCAATCAACTTATTACCAGAACCGTATCCAACCCTAATCCGTAATTTTGTGTAACACAAAAAAAAAAACAACAAATTTGTTGAACTTCAGAATCACTTAGAAAAACAGGGGTTCGTAGGTGGTAGCCCCCGCTTTAGGATGATTTAGAAAGTGATACTTAAATACTTTGTTGTAAAAATAATAAGTGAATTATAGTTATAGCTGCAACAATAGATGGTAGTACAAAGTGAAGAGTAAAGAAACGAGTTAATGTAGCATTATTAATAGCGAATCCTCCTCAAATTCATTGTAATGGTTAAAATTTCTGTTCAACACAATAAGCAAATAAGAATACATCAACAAAGTAAATACATAAATTACAAAAATCAAGATAATAAATGAAGTAACAAACATAGAAGTGAAATTACGCTTAATATTTATTATTGATTAAAATTATTTATTATAATCCATTGCCAACAAATATCTATAGGTTAACAATGAAACAATTAATGGAGTACACCAAAACGACAATGATGAAGTCACATAATAGATGTCATCTATGTAAATAATAAAAATAGTGAACAAAATTCAAATGTAGAAGTTTTAACATGGTTTAATACAAACCAGTCTAATAAATTAGACGAAGCAGAAAAAACAAATGATTTACATAAAAATAAATCAGAATCTATAAATTTAGATAAATTGCGAAACAAACCGCCGAGCAAAACGATAGTACAAAAGGCAATTCCATACAAGCTGCCCACCTTTTCAGGTAAACCAAAGGATTGGCCAATGTTTATAGGTCCCTATGAAACATCTACGCTTGAATCAGGTTTATCTAATGCTCATAATTGACTACGTTAGGTGAATACGTAAGTTTTAAAACGTCAATACGGAAGAACATGCCTAAATCAAATAAACAGGATATGCTTACTTTTATCATGTACCTTGCAACAGTAAGAAGTATCATAACTCGTATGCAGGTAACTAACTTGAATGATTTCATGTCAAGTCGCACAATATTTTCGGAAGTCTTAATCCGATTGACAAAACATATTCAGCTAGAATGGTCACAGTACAAACGAAAAAATTACCAATAATCTAGTTTGGCTGCATTAAGATACCTAGGTTATTTGTCAGACGATGTAAGTGAAGTAATTTATATTACGGATGTAAAAAGAGATCAAAAGAGTTGTTAACGATTTTATAAATCAGAAGAAAGTCAATTTCGTTTCAGAAATGTTCACGCAACGAGGGAAAGTGAAATAGGAAGAAATAAAGGAGTTTAGTTACAGAACAATGTAAAAAGTTTTGGAGACGTAATAATCAAAAATCGGTTATGCCGAACTTGTTTATTGCAACATTTCTCTTCAAAATGTAAACGAGGGATTCTATGTGGTGTTAACCGATGTGAAAAGTGGCATAACGAATTTACAAAACTAGTTCTAATATTATGTGTACCGAATGAAATTTGTGATTCGCAAATTTATATTATCTCATGGGTTACTGCGCAAAGGAAAAAAAATAGTACCGTTATTTTGCAGAAAAACAATTGAAAAAAAAACGAATAAACGTCAAATTGTGCATTTTTTTATTTATTTCGAAATGGACGAATCAGAGGAAGAAAAACGTGACTTAATAATTAGACTGTGCAATGATCGTCCGGAGTATACTAATAAAAAAATTGATAAATTTGCCGGTGTTTCCAATAATACGGTAACAAATGTAAAAAATAAATTTCATTTCAATCTTTCTGTATCACCTAAGCCATCCGGAGCAAAGAAAAGTGCTCGAAATAAAATGTTGGATCAGAAAATTGTAAGCGTCATATTACCAAATATCCTTCGATATCTGTGCGGGATTTGGCCAGAAAAACCAAAACAACCAAATCGACGGTGGAACCAGCTAAAACCAAAAATATCTACGAACACATAAGAAGTCAAAATCCCAAAAAGGAGTGTTGAACAATTTAATTGAGGGATAGATCGAGCAAAGAATCTTAACAAATGATTGAACGAACGGAAATATTCTTGTATCGTAATGGACGACGAGACCTAAGTCAATATCCATTTCTCGAAACTTCCAAGTCCCCAATATCACATAAGAAAGAAAGATGAAGAACTGAACGAATCAATTACTACCATAGCTGTTGAAAAAATTTACAGATGGAAACGGGCATCTACCAGAATCACTGAAGATATCATGCAGAAGCTAACGGCTTCCATTCGGGAAAAGTGAATTTTCGCTGTAAAATGGACAAAAAGTCCGAATGGCTATTTTAATTTAAAAAGTATACAATATGTACAACAAAACAATAAAAGAATAATAATGATTATCTATTGCCCACAAATTTCATTCGGTGCACGTAATACGATGCAATCAATGAAATCTAATCAGCTCAATGTTAAAGTTAATGATTCTATAAGCAATGAATCGTTAATCGTTGCAAATTGTAAGGCTGGAAATGCCAGCAACAAATCAGTTCTGTTAAGAATGCTTCCAGTAACATTGTTTAGTAAGGAACATCAAATTGAAATTCTTGCATTCTTAGATGAAGAATCAATCGTTGCAGCCAAAATAAATCTACAAAGTCCAAGTCGTAATTTATGTTTGAACATGATGGTGGATGGTGGATTTAATGATATCAGGGTAAAATGGTGTCAAATTTAGAATGCAACTAAACACAATTGCCATTCTAAACTTGGTTTCACAATCACTATCGAGCGAAGAGTTTAAAGAAAAATTCATTAATTTAAAGAATTTACCAATTGATAGTTATTTGCTTCAAAAACAGAAGTTACTAATCGGGATCAATAATTGTTACCACTTTTTTGGTAACACGATTAGATTGTGTGATTGGAAGATCATTAAGTAAAGATGGTAAAGAACCTGAAGTAAATCATATTAGAATTTGTGAATGCAATGTTGATGATGCAATGTTTAATCCCATGCAAAAACATTGCAAATTCGACGACACTGGTGTTGAAAAAAGAAAACCAATGTTATCAATAAATAAAGTAGGCGTCAATCGCGAAATAGCACTGTTATGGCAATATGATAACGTTAATTTCCCAAATACTTGTGATATGGCAAGAAAACGTATTGGCTGCCTTGTAACACGAATGAGAAATGATGAAACTTTCGCTCAAAATATAAAATAGTTATACAACATTATACCAAACAAGGCTACATACAAAAAATTATTAATGCAGAGCAACCACCAGATGGAAAATTTTGCTAAATTCCTCTATTTGTTGTAATAATCCCAAATAAACCTGAAAAATGTAGACAGTATTATTGAAAGTTTCTACTGTATACATATATTTAAAATCAGAAAAATTCCATAGGAAGAAATGTATCATCAAGTGCTCGTTAGAGTACTTCCATTCAAAACCAGAGATTCAAGAACATCACTACGCTAATGATTACATCGATAGTTTCGACAAGGCCGTATCAATATCAGAAACTGGGTTTCAAATTCAGAAAATGTTCTACAAAGTATGGGCAAAACATCCAAAATAATTTCAAAAGATGTTGATATTGATTATGTACGATTCTGGGTTTGAGTAGTTTGATTGAACCACTATATGGCATGGCAGTAGTAGAAATCTAGAAGAGTACCTATAATATAGCTGTTTCATTTCTTTCTGCTTTTTTAAAACCCGTGTAGATCCCAAATAACCGGTCACTTTGACATTAATCTCTTGGATGATGTTTGAAGGTATGCGTTTTTTTTTATAAATCACACAGTACATATTTCATAAAAACATAGCATGCTTTTATACTTAGTACATTCTCTGCAATATATGGCAGGAAAAAATACTTTACCGAAAAATTCTCATGGCATACTATACTCAAACTATTTCTAAATATTTTGTACTAACATTTGCGTACATTTAGGCGCATCGTATATTGTATATTCTAGGTGCACGTCAGTTGATAAAAAGGATGGTGGTTGGAAAAAGGTTGGAAAACCTCTAATCATTAACAGGAAGGTTATTGTACTATTGCAAGGAACGTATGAAAATGTGAAGGAATATTTATTGGATATCTATAGAAAAAGTCATTAATCCGTGAATATTACTAAGTAAGACCAGTCACAAATAATGCTTCTAATATTAATATGATAACTTCGATTGCTTATTACTGATATAAATTGCTTCGGTTTGGCGGTACTAGGTGCCGAACCATTTTCTGCATTTAACATGTTCAGTTCAATTGTTGTTGGTCCAGCTGGTATGACTGTATTTTATTTCATTTCTCGAGCCTACAAGGCATAGTCTTATGCTAAAATTTAACGAATCAATCAGAATTGGAGGGTTGGGTATGGAATTCCAAAAAAAAAAACCATTTGCAAAATCCATTTTTATAATTTCAAAAAATAAAATTCCAAAATGTGTTTTATATGTTAATTTCGTAGGATAATTTGTGCGCGTATATTATGCCCAATATTTTTATAGAAACCTCCAAAATTATCAAAAATATTATTTTTAAAATTCACAAACTAAATCGGGAACTCCTAAAAGCTGCTTAAAATTGGAGTAGACAAAGACTACAAAAATTTTTGAGTTTATTCCTTATGGAATTTTATAATTTGTAACTTAATTTTTTAAAAATTGGAATTAAACAACATTGAAATTTTGAACCAATTAATTAATTTAATCAGCGCTTTCTAAAGTGACTATACGGAAATCATAAGTGTAAGGTATAGGATTGAATTTTAAAACGCGTAAATGGACCAAAATTCATAAAGTACCAATAAAAAAATTGCAGACTTCTTTTTTTAAACCATTAATTACATACCAGAAACGTTGCTTAGTAAAATATACTGGTGACTGTTATAAAGAAATATTTTTAGCTGTCTTATAACGAAAAGTAGCTTATCTGAATTTGCTTGTGTAACCCAACACTTAAAATAATAAAGTTAACGAAAAATCGAATTTATTTCAACATCATGGGTTAATCAATATCCATTACAACCAGATGAAAGATGAAGCATTATAATAATAACATTGTACCTAGTTCAATAATGTACGAGCTGATTTTTGAACATTTCAAATGGATGTAACATTCAAAAATAATACAATTAAATTGGACAGAAAATAATTTGGTTTGTGTTATACAACACAACCGAAATATGAAATTTTTTGTTATGTTTTGTCTTAAGCAATATATTAAAGAAAGCTAATACAGACATGACATGGATTCAAGATAAATACGATCAAGAATTTTATAATTACTATCTTCATATACATATATAGCGTATTGTTTTTAAGCATCTTACGATTGGCGTAACAGTATACCACATACAGATACATTAGACTTTGGTACATAAAGCAACCTAATTAAAGTTTTTATTCAAACCGTATGAATATATAATTACGAATTTCAAAAGATTAATTAAATTGAATGCAATTAATTTCGCATTATGTGTTATACGTTACGTAAATATAGTAATCGTGCATGAATTATATACACATTGACGACAAATTTAGTCGCACATATATGTATTTATATATGCTTCTAAAGTTGAATCAATTAAAATTCTATTTTTCTATAAAACCAGCACCAACAGTGAAATTTATGTTGCTTGTATGTATATCTAAAAAAAAAAAAAAAACAAGATTTTCATATTCTTTGCGTCGTCGAAAGATTTTTTAACACGTTATCAGGCCGTTCTTGGTTCATCGTGCCTGTTGCTGTAAAATCATGCCTGCAAATAGGTTTTATGTTGTTTTAAAGCATAATATGTTTAAATAAATAAATAAACTTCCTTCAATAATAATAATAATAATCATTAATTCAATATTTATTGGTTTTTATATTAAAATTCTGTGTATCAACATATTTCTGTTTAGTCTTAAAGAACGCCAAGAAGAAAAAATGTATTCTAAAACATATTTATTCACGTCTTATGACAGATTTATAGGTGAAAATAAAATAAATTAGAATACATTACTTACGCATTTTATAAATGTTCAGATGATATACATTGTAAATTGACTTTTAATACTCGTAAATTTAATTGTAATAATTCACTTCGGGGCGACATAATGCTTATGTTCTTTTATGACAAATAGTGTTTTGATCACAAAACGCAATAATTATTGGTTGCAGAGAATATACCCCGCGCGAACACATAATATATACGCACATCAAAAGAGTTACACGTGTGAAAATCAATTTTCATACAAATTAAACACCAAAAGTAATTTTCAATTCAAAACGTTTTCATTTTCAAATAAAAACAATTAACGCATATCGAAAAACAAAAATCAAACGAATAATTTTCCCATATTTTCCGCATACAAATCTAACACATTTTCGAGTATTTAATGTGAAAAATCAAAGTAAAAAAATGTTTGTAATTTTCTTTGCATTTTCATTTACAATGCGAGAGAAATAATAATAATTTACGATATCCCCATTTACGTACATTTATACCATGAACATAATGTGAGTACAATGAAATGAAAATGCATTTGATTTTGATAATAAATTTTCTTTTCTTATACTTAGAGAGGAGTCCTCCCTTATTTTGTGAAAAATCATATAAAGAAAATTTATATATTAAGTACTCGAATAATATGTACAAAAATAAAAAAAAGACTCAATAATAACAACAATAACAATAATAGTAATAAAAAGACAGGAAAATAAAAATAAAATCGGAAACTACTTTGACACATGTGGCGTGTATTTTCATTTTCCTCTAACATTCAATTTTCCTTTGTGTGTATGTTACAGCGATAAAAACGATGGCAAGAACTGCATTTGTACGTACGTACGGGAAGAAAATCATTTTCAGTATTTTTCATTTTCATTTTTTTGTTGTTGTTGCTATTTTTATGTTTGAGACAATAAAAATATACAAAAGAAATGGGATTTTCCCAATATTTTCCATGGAAGTTACTTGTGAGTGAGTATATGATAAAGTAACGGTTGTTTACAGCAAGTGAATAATATTATCAATATTTTTTTTTATGTTATGTTTATTGCATAAAATTAGCATAAATCTGTGATTGGATTTTGTCAATATGGTAGCTAGGTGTAATGAAAAAAAAAAACAAGACATGGTGTGCTTTAAGTCATTGTCTCCCCTCGTACACTCTTTTAAATAGTCGTGCAAATCATTATCTCTTTAGCTTTATAGAAGAAAGATTTTCATTGAGTTTATTTTGTAACGAGTTTAAACGAGCGATTAAACATAAAGCTAAAACAGTTTAGCAAGCGCAAAATCTATAAACTCGTCAAAATTGTGCAATGGCATAACGAGATAATTTTTTTCTCAAGCTGACAAAGTCCACATACTTAGAGTAAGTTTAGGCTAGAAACACGTATCCAGTGCCAGAAACTAAATTTGGTATCCTTCTGCCCTTGTAACAAATAAAAATCGGGGATCACGGTCGGATGGTAAAAAAAAAAATTACTGGTTTGTAGTTGGATTTTGAACCAAATAAATCCCTTATGATCGAAAATAATACTTTACCGAATGTTAAAGGCATGGAAGTCAAAAAAAAAACATTGAATATGTTACAAGAAAAATCATTAGGGGTATCTTCTTCATGTTGTAATTATGCTTCTCGGGAACTTTTCTTGAACCGAGAAGTAAACTGAAACTCCGATTACAGTGTGAGCGTTTGTTTAGGCAGATTAGGATAAACAAAATATTATTCACTTATCTTACACCTAAGGTAATAACGACATAATAATAACGACAAGAAAGTCTCTCAGATATATTGTGACGATCACAACCAACCTACTATATTACAAAATCAATATGTTCTTCGGTCTAAGGAATAAAGATGAGGTGCTTGAACTATAGGAGATCAAGAGCGATCTCTACTATTTATGAGAATCGTTTATTTTGGTTAACACACTAAATAACACTAAGTACGCTTCGATTGGGGAGATTGGAAATGGTATAAAACAATGAAAGGTATGTATTAAAAGTGAAATTGGTTTGAAAGGGTAATCGATTTGCACCTTATATAGACCCAGTTAATTTAACAGTGGAAAAGTGTTATTAATTGAAAAAGTGAAACAAAGTGTTATAAGTGAAGTAGCATTGAAAAGTCTTGAAATAGCTTTGGAAAATAAAGATTTTAAATTGTGACCGATAAAATCGGGTTTCGAATCGAAAATAGCCCACAAATCGTAACAATCTGTTTAGTTTCAAATTTATTTGGCATTTAACGGTACGTACAAAATTTAATCCAGCTTCTTGGTGAAGCTTGTCTTTCCAAATCGCTCATTTCGTGACTTAAAAATTCGGTTCAGTTAAAAAAATTTATCAGCAAAATTTTTTACCAGAATTTTAGTTGTAGTGTTTAATAAGACATTATAATTTATTCAAAAATTTCTGTAAATACCTTTCAATTTCTCATCTGAATCCCAAATTGATAATATGCAAATTGATTATTAACGTAATTGTCAGCAAAACGTATGTGCTTCAATTTTTTCGTCACTTTTCTTTATATCCTTAGCAACACCAATACGGTGGACCTTAATCAACTTTTATTGGAAGGTTCGGCTACTTATAACCAAATTTCGATATTTTCTTTGAGTCGATATTGACCAAAATAAAAAAATTGCGCTTGGCACTTTTTTTAAGTCACAAAATAATTAGTCACTTTGGACATCGCAGAGCTCCGATGTATGGTTCAATTTAAAAGAGGAACATTTACAGAACCTAGGAAAACCAAAGTTTATATTTTAGTGTATACTAATAAAATAGTTTGGGGTAAGATTCCAAGAAGAGATCATATTGAAGAATTGCATAGAAAACTGGAGAGATATCACAGAGATGTAATCAAAATTTTGATGATTTTATATAAATGGATCAGAATTTGCATTATGTACGATTGGTGATTTTCAAGAAATAATCGAGCGATTCAAATAAATGTTGGCATGATAATTACTGGCCCTGACACCTATTTGACACCTATTGTTAGAGATATGAACTACAATTGCAGACATTTTAAAATCCAGAAAAAATATTTTGTTTTAAATAAATGTGAAAAATTCAATTTTAAAGGCATTTTTAGACTTTTGTCATCACTTAAAACATTTGTGGTAAAATAAGTAGACGCGAGCAGCAGTTTGATAATTGTGTTTCTGGGTTTTCGTTTTCTGGATTTTTTTCTAGATAAGTTAGCCAACTCCCGAACAAATACATAAAAATGGGCTATTCTATGCATTTTTCTCTGACTGATCAGATCATTTGGCGGCCATTTAGTAGAAAAAACTATTTTCTTTTATTTTTAAATAAAACAAAAGAATGAATAATTTATAGTGCCTGAACTATATAGTAATCTACCTCGAACGTGAAATACATAACATAAAAATAATTTTTTCTCACCTACTCAATTAGTAAAAGATGCTCACAAATAATATCCTTGACCATATACCATACAAATAAACAAATCGCCTGTTATTACCAAACGGGAGAGAGACAAAATCCCGAGAGTCAAAATCTCGAGGGTACAGAATCCAAAAATCCCGAGAGTACAAAATCCCGAGGATACAAAATCCTGAGGATACGTAATCCCGAGGATAGAAAATCTCGAGGGTACAAAATCCCAGGGTACAAAAACCGGAGGATACAAAATTCCGAGGATACTAAATCCCGAAGATACAAAATCCGCAGGATACAAGCCTATGAAAATTCCAAAATCTAGTTGTTGCACAATTGGTGCAATTTTCCCTTAATTTAAAGATGTATACATGCAAAAATCGAACATCGAAAATAGTGATGGTTACAACGGGATCGTAACGTTGATGTCCCGCATTTTAAAATCCCATTTTTTTCATACCTCATTTTTTCATAATTCTGCTTTAAAAACCCCGGTTCCCAAAAATAAAAATCCCGATTTTGATTTTGATTTTACTTTTTAAATTTTCCTTCACTCAAAAAAATCTAGAAAAAAAAAATCCAGAACCAAAAAAATTCCGAAAAACAAAAATACAGAGAACTAAAATCCAGAAACACAAGTTAGAATTAAAATTCATAAAATGGCCTCAACGGATTGTTGTACCACAAATGTTTCAAATTATTTTGTGGTTGGCTTAATTCGTTGGGTTAGTATAGTATCGACGAATCTATTGGAGCGAATTGCGGATTTAATTCTTCGTTAAAGAGCTTCGTCAACCTTGCAGACACAGCTCAAAGGAATTATATCGCTCGTATCGCTTCTTCTGATAGATGTACCACAAATGTTTCAAGTGACGACAAAAGTCTAAAAATGCCTATAAAATTGATTTTTCATTTATTTTGAACGAAATATTTTTTCTGGATTTTTAATTTTCAATTATTCTGGATCTTAAAATTTCTGAATTTTTTTTTTTCAGGCAAATGTAGTGATCCCTTAAGTGAAGGAAGATATCATGAAAATTGTGCCTTTCGACCCAATCGGCCCTTCCACACGTTCGGCCATTTGATCCATCGGTCTTTCGACATTCGGCCCTTCGCCCCATTCGCCCTTTAGACATTCGGCCTTTTGACCAAATCGGCCCTTCCACATGTTCGGCTATTTGACCCATTCGGTCTTTCGACATTCGCCCCTTCACCCCATTCGGCTTTTAGACATTCGGCCTTTCGACACATCCGGAACTGCAACATTCGGCTTTTCCATATTGGACCTTCCGACCAATTCGGTTTTTTGGCGTTCGGCCTTTCGACATTTTGCCTTTCGACATTCTGCTTTTCAAAATCAAACGATTTTTAGTTCAGGTGATTTTCAATAAAATTGAATTTTCTACAAAATGTGCAGAAATAATCGAGTGGTCCAAATAAATATTGGTACGATAATTACTGGCACCGACACCTATTGTTAAAGGTATTAACCAATGGAATCAAAGCACAATTGTAGATTTAAGATTTTTGGCTCAGAATTTGTGTAATTTATAGTATAGGTACGTGATTTTCATTAAAATTGAAGTGGCTAAATCACTATTTAATTGTTAAAAAATATTTTTAAATTTAATTATTTTTATACTTTTTCACATATTATCAATAACTAATTTTTGTTAATTTTATAAGCCGACTTAGCCGCTTTGCAATAGAAAAGTGAAATTTGCAGCCTGAGCGATATCGACTCCATTTTACAAAAACACTCATCTGCAAGTGAAAATTTTGTTGTAGCTGATTCTTTCAATAAAAGTTGAGCGTTAAAAAATTAGCATTGTTTTGGCATATTGAACCAAAATATAATCCGCTATAAACTTTAAACGTTGAACGTGACTGAATATGACACGAATTCGTATTTGATTTTAATAAGAAACGGGCGAATCTGCTTCAATTCTTGTTTAATTTGAATATAAATTTTATACATTCGAATTCGGATCGAATTTAGGAATGACCTTCTAAATATTAATTATTTCGGCTATTCTGATCAAAATATATTTCGAAACAAAACTCAAATTTTTTTACATGTATGAACAACTTTGTAAATATACAAGTATACAGCCACTTCATCAAGTAAATGCTAATATTTTATACCCACTTCAAAAACTGAAGTAAAAGCATATACTTGTTTTTGTTCACCCAAAAAATTTGTTCGTATTTGACAAAATCAAAATATTCGAATATCAAAGGAGGTAATTATAGCAGTAATGGCTTTGTATACTCTAGGTTGCTTTGCTGAAATACGATTGAGTGGAAATTTAGGTGGTAACTAAAGCACAGTATATAAGACTAATAACATACTCTATTCAGAATAGTTAAGAACTTATGCCACAAGAGGCTACTCTATAAACTATAAAGCAAACATGTTAAAATTTATATATAATTGTTACTAATGCTGTACTGTTTACATAAATTTAGAAACCTAAAGTTTGGAAGTATTCCAACATTTGTTGTGGTAGGCGGTAAACGAATTTAATATTACTTTATTTTTTAAAATGTGTATCAGAATTTAATTAGTTTTGACATTTGTGCGCTTTTTGGCGCCCAACCACAAACAAATCTTCTTTATGGCTCACCGTTAATATATGCCGTCTTACTTTGAGCATTTTACAACAACAATGCCATGTATTTTCATTCCGGAATGAATAGTTTCAAAACTAGTTTTTGTTGGTATAGAATTATTCTAGGAATATTTTTGAAATTTTTTTTTTGTTTTTTTATTTAATTTTTAATGTCAATTGATAAAAGTAAAAAGAAAATTATTTTCGGTTTTTATTTTAAGCATAATTTGCATTTTTATTTTTATACCAATAACTATTCCAGTGACCAAAGTAAGACGGCAATAATTACATTAAGTAACCTCTAAAACCACTAATTTAATAATGATAACCAAATTTTGTAATTAATTAACAAATTAATTATAAATTCAGCAAACAAAACCCACGCAGAGTAAATCGCAACAGATTTTTCTTTTTTTTGGCATGGTTAATTGAAAATCAATTTTATTCCACCATACATACATATACAGAATAAATTAATCCATTGGTGATAGCGACGAATATTATTATAATTATGGAAAATATTTTATCAGTCGATGTGATAAAACCCAATGAGAAACAATAGAGATACGTTAAGCTATATAATTATTGTAATACACATAACGATGTAGGGGTGCAGGTTTGGTTTATCGTCGTGCAATTATCGTAAATAATGTGATTTGCTTGGTGGTATCAAATTGATAAATTATATCGATTCGATTGATCAATTTGAAAAGCTTTCAAAATAATAATTGTATCAAATTTTTTACACCAATATTCACCCTTAATATGGTATATACGATTAATCGTAAAAATACCACAGGGCAATTGTTAAAAATGCAATGTTACATGATTGTATATGGATTTGATAAATTGTTGTTTTTGGTGCAACAAAACATAAAAATTTAGGGTATTGATAAATTTTATTATTTTACCAGAATAATTATTCACAAAAAAAAAAAACAAAAAAAAATGCGATAAGTGAGACCGCTTGCAAACATTTGTCATTTCCATGTGTGCTTTTGTACACAGTAAACCCACAAAGCTCATTAGTATTCGGCATGAAAACCTCAAACATTTAATTTTGTTTGTGAAATCTTGACTAAAAGTATAAAAAAATTGTCTAAATTCTAATTCATATTATTCCATCAACAACATGAACCAACCGACATTCACCGCATGGGAATCATCATTTTTATCACACAATTCTCGTATATAGATGTTGTCGTACGTTATACATTATTTGAAGTGAAGACATGACATAAATATCATTATGGTGGATACATAGTACATAGAGTAGTGTAAACGCTAAAATTGAGTTAACACATTATACATACATATATATGTAATGCAAAAGGAAAGCATAAAATAAATGAGATATCACATCTTATTGTGTTGCGTCAAATTTATTAAGACATATGTCGCATAATTTTTTAATATTTTTCCTTTTTCTTTCCTTACGCTATTTATGTATACACTGTACACAGGATATGTCCTTTCATAAAACGAAAAGACTGTCTTCACGTGGGGGAAAAAAAGCTTTAAATTTAAGCTTTTCATATTTTCTGAAATATCCTTTTAAGTGTTTACGTTTTTTTTTTTTTCGTCGTTGGTTAAAGTCAGTTTATAAAAGGATATAAATGTCGAATATTAAAATGGGTCATGTGACTTACAACCTATAAGAACTTTAATATTGTTGTGGACTTGTGCAACGTCCCAAAAGTAGTATAAATGCTAATGCTATGAAAACACCGGCTCCTTCTTCCGGTGTACTGATATTTTCACACTTTGCATTTAAGTTTACCAAACTAAAAAAGAAATACATAACCTGAATAGTTTTATAGTTGTAGTAAATGCATATATACAGTATGTTGGTTTACAAGGAAAAACCGACTTGTATAAATAACATATTGCTCTCTTGTTGTCACTTTATTGTGCTTTGAACATTTTGTGAGCTATAAAAAATGGAAATTTATTTGAATTTTTTTGTGGTTTGGTTGGTGTAATAGTAGACGAAAATTTTTTGTCTTTTTCACTTACAAACTAAAATTTTCCGCTATAAAATAAGAAATATACTAATTATATACCCGTCAACTTGTTTAAACAAATACATTCATCAATCGATCTGTACTCATATATCAACATTATAAATTGACCTTTATTTGGCGCCATAATCATTAGACGTAGGGTTTTTCTTTTTTATTTGCATATTTAGTTCCATACCTCACCAATATACGAGTATATAACATTATAGAAAATGTACTTTGTATAATCATAGATAACGCGTCTAACTGATTATCGCAGAGAAACTAGAATTTATGTATAGACATAGAACAGTGTGATGTCTTTTCATCTCAAAATTTTTCCATTTACATTTAAAGATTTCATGCTGATCTAGAATCTTGTCATTTCGCTTTTTTCTTATTACCTTTCTCATGTAGTACAATAATATGTTCTTCAATAAATATTAAGTTAAAACTATTTTGCATATTTTATATATACGAACAGTATTTTTGCTGTGTACCATAAAAATGTCTTCATAAATTACGTAGGTACAAGGGAAAAAATATGTGCGATGGTGGAATATAGAATACATGTGTGTGTGCATGTTTTATTGTGATATCACATTTCTAAATCGCTGTTTTGATTGTTAAGGTCGATCCAATAATTCACAGCGTTCCAGAAACTGTTATATACTTATGTATGTAGGTATGCCTGGTAGGTCTAGAACAAAGAATACATGTGCATGTCTTGCGTTTAATGCACGATACGAAATGTGATCTTTATTGCTTAGTTTATAACTAACCAGATACGACCTCCAATAAATAATCTCCTTATCAGATATAAATCCAATAAATTGTGAGTCATTATATGATTATTTGATTGGGAAATATTTAATTAACCGTATTATTTCCACTCCAATTAAAAGCTTTAGAAAATCAATTTCGAAAATTAATAAAATTTGTCAATGTACACTAGGCTATATACGAGTATTGTAAATATTCGTAATTTTCACATTTAACTGCTTTTTGTATATAAATCATTGTGTCCCATTTATTATATTGTATCGTAATTTTACGACTTTTTTTGGACATAAAATCGAACGTGAATTGAGACAAATAAATTCTGCTTTTCCTTATTTCTATTTTGATTGTGTTCGATCGATCGATTTTCTACACCAAAAACACATACATACACAGGTTTCAAATTTATTTTATTACACGAATACTATTCGCTTTATAACACTTAAGAAGATGTTCCACTCCAAAATGTCATAAATATCATTCAAATATGCCATATTTCACTTAGACGAACGTATATTATGCATAATGATGATGTGTCCCCAATATTAGCGCAGCATCATACCACATAATTAAGACATAAATCAAATTTAAAATATATGATTTGTTTATGGTTTTGTTAGCAAAATAAAATGATAAAAATTTAAATCAAAAATATTCATAAATGCTAATAATTTAATTAAAATAAATTAGAGAAAGTTTTGAAGCAGCATCTATGCTAAACCAAAAATAAACTTACTCAACAAGTAGTGGAGGAGGTCTCTTGTATGTATACGTATGTATATTGTAAATTTGATTTGGGTTTTACAAAATACAAAAAATTATTTTAAACAGACTTTTGTTTTAATTTATTGGTAAAACCACAAATACCACAAACAATTTTTACAACTAAAAATAAATTTAATTAAGTTTATTGTTTTTATTTTTATAAAAGTATAAATAGTTTTCAAGAAACGAATATACATATAAAGAAAAGGTGAAATTAGAAATTATTTTCAACTTTATAATTTCCAGAAAAATTCGTTAATCTATTATTTGCAACTTGTCAAATTTCGGTATGTTCCGAAATATTTTAAATTACTTCGGTCTAAAAAGACCAAAGTATTTAGTATGTAGTATTTGGTTGGTCCAAAACCACTTTTTTCGACGTTTTGAAAGTCCCTGAGTCTAAAAAAGCAAAAAAAAAGATGTCCGTCCGTCTGTCTGGGCGTCCGGATGTCTGGATGTCTGTACCCATGGTACGATCGAGAATGGTTTGTCCGATCTAGAATTTTTTTCGCCAATCTGTTTCTATGGTCAAGGCGGAGATTTAAAAAGCTTTTGGAACATATAAATAAATTTTGTATACATTTCTGTACTATCCAATACCATCGTAATCGGTAAAGTATCGAAAAAAATTTTGGTGATAAATTAAAGAAGAAATAGCACGATGGATCGAACAAGTCGAGAGCATAATACAAAAAACGTAATTAAATAAGCGAAATAGCGTACAATTTTATTCTTGAAAAAAGAGATACAGAACCTTTCGAATATCGAAAATAGTGATGGTAGAACACGCCACCCCAGGTGTGTAAATATGAAACCGGAATGTTTTAGTAAAAAGTACACGTTCATCGTATGATAATGATTAAGAGTATTTTATTCAAAGTATTACTCATTATCAGCAGTTATACATTTTTCCCATCATCTGGCAATGCGTGGATATCACGCCAAAAAACTGTTCTTCTTTTGAAGCAAACCAAAGAAGTGCTCCTCAGCAAGCCCGTGCTCCATCGATGCAAATAAGTGATAATCGGACGTAAGCCGCTTGTGAAAATATTTCCCAATTAAATGCTTCCAACGTTTCCTTGACCGGTTTTACTGTGTGTGATGGTGCATTATCATGAAGGAAAAACATTTTGAGTTGCCTTTTATCATATTCTGATCGTTTTTCACGCAAAACTCGATTTAAATTGATCATTTGTTGTTGGTAGCGTTTAGTATTTAGCATCTTAAAATAAATCATACTCTTCTGATCCCATACCAAATACAGTCTTCCGTCCGAAGCGATTTGGACTTGCAGTCGATGTCGTTGGTTGTCCTGGATCAACCCAAAACTTTTTGCGCTTTGGATTCTTCCAATAGATCCATTTTTCATCGCCAGTCACAATTCGAAGGAGAAATGACTTTCTTTTGTATCTGGCGAGCAACATTTCGCAAGTGGTTTTTCGATTTTCGTGTTGTCGTTTTCGTCAGCAGCTTTCTTCAAATGATAACAAAAAATCAATGATATCCGCAAATTGTAATATGTAGGCACAAAACTGGACATTTTTAACACGTAAAAATACTCGTTATTGAATGAAACTTGTATTATTATGAATTGGATGTTGTTGACAGATGTCAAAAGAAAATAATGGCGCCGGTTTGTCGATATGTACATTGACAGGTGGCGCCATTTATTGGTAAATTCCGGTTATATACACACCTAGTATATGCTGGTTTGAATATTGAGTTAACCATTAAGTTTGGGGTTGAGTTGAAGTTGAGTTGGAGTTGAGTTGGGGTTGGATTAAGATATGGTGAGCAGTTGGCCAATTTTTTATATATGCTGGTTTGCGGATTGAATTAAAAGAGAGTTTTCGGTTGGATTGAAGGTGGAGATGGGGCCGTTTGCGGATTGAATTGGGATTAAGTTGGAGTTGGATTAGTGTTTAGTGAGCAGTTGAGCAATCTATATAATTACCACACGCCTTGACCAATTTGAAACAAACTGTACACAAATATTGTTTAAGACTTAAGAAAGGTCAATGTTAATATCTCAAACCATAAATTGTAAGTTTTACATTTCAAATTGAACCTTTAGCAAATTATATGAATTGCCAGTTTTTAACGGATTTTAGTGAAATTTGACATGCGCTTTGGAAATGGGATTCTAACATGATTTTTGGATGAAGTTATGAATTTGCTTATTTCTCAACCAATTATGACAAAATTCGGTTAGTGAAATTCGATGTTTATATTTTTGTCAATTAATTCACAATAAGAATTTTTGATTACAAATATATAACAAACATCATAAATAAATCGAATATTTTCAAACTACAGAAAACGGCAATTCTTTATAAGATTGAGCTGTCTAATTTGAATTGAGGTTTATCCATGGTTTACTTGAGAAGACCGATGAAGTCGCAGAAAATGAAATAGCGTAGGTGTGATAAGCGAAAAATTCCTTCTATTATCGATAAAATAAAAAATTACTCTCGTAGATGTGGCAGAAAGCTTTTTTTTTATGATAAAATCGATGACAGTGGTTGCTTCATTGTAGTAAATTGTAATCTTAAATCGTATCGTTTGTCATCTTGAGGAGTATGTGCTGAGGAGATTTGGATTTGTTGAACCCAAAAATAAAAAAACTTTATGTTAACGGTGCCTACATTTATCCAGAAGCAGTAAATGTTTGATTCGAACAGTTTTTTGATAATGTTAACATGATTAATAATGTTGGTAAATCTACATTAAGTTTTTTGGTAATTGACGACTTTAATTTACCTAATATCAGTTGGGATGCGGCTGTTAATACCAATACATTAATTTCCTCCACCTGTTATGTTAGAGCAAATGAACTTTTATTAGATTCAATGCATCTTTTAGGGCCTAAGTCAATGTAATAATGTCTGTAATCATAATAATAGACTGTTAGACTTGATTTTAACTAATATTGAGCCTAATAATATATTAGTCATCTCATCATCCATCATTCGACCATTTCGTCCAAGAAAATCAACCCAAAATGATTTAACTTTAGAGACTGTGATTTTATATTGTGTAGATTGGGAACGTCAATACTAATCATGCGGTAGACTTCTTTCAGAAACTTAATTATGGTATAATTGGCAATAGCGTTCCACTTACGCTTTCCTATTTTCACAATAAATCTTATCCTGTGTGGTATTCTTAACATTTGATTAGACTTCTTAGAGTGAAGGAGTATTTCAGAATAAAACACAACAAACTGAATGATTGTGAATATTACAGAACGTTTTGCTTAGTAAGATCTAGAGTAAAAAAAGAGCAAAGATTGTCCTACTCCTAATGTGTCAGTTCAATAGAAAATTCAATAAGTATAAATCTTATGTAAGAAATAAAAACAAAATGTTTGTTTCCAACGCAAATGTATTAAAATAATACATCAGCTTCCCATTCTAAAGCCATATGGAAGTTATACATTTGAATTTTTTTTAAAACTGTCTAAGTGTCCTATCACTTTGAAGGAGAGGAGGAGGAAGAATTTCGTGACTCTGACGATAGCAATACTAATTTTGATATTTTTTACGATAAATTGAAACCAGTAGCTAAAACTACATCAAAAATTCAAAATCCAAGTTAAATAATCAAAAGTGAAAGCTTTCGTCTTTCCTTATAAAGAAACTTAGCCATTCTTAATTAACTTATAAAATTCGCAAAGACGTACACACCTTATGAGAAACAGTAATGCTGATGATGATAAAATTAATTTTATCAAAATCAACAACCAGTTCAATTGTTACTGTGACCTGAGGTTCAGGTTATGCATAACTGAAGTTCAGAGCAAAACCAAAAGTGATGCAAAATATTTCTAGACATTTTTTAGTGTCAAAAAGGACTCAAATTCATCTAATCCAAAAGAAAAAGCAAATTTGTTTTATCAGATTGCTAGCTTTAGACTAATCAGACTTCTGTTAACGCTAACCATTCACTTCACATATCTCCTATTTCCATACAACCCTCGATAATAAAAACGTTACCCTATGAATTAAGCTCCTTTTCAAAAAGTCATTATGTACTGGAGCATCACTAACAAAAGGTAAATCTCTAAAATTACTTCAGTTTTCAAATCTGGAAAAGGAAATAATATCTCCTACTATTGTCTAATCGCACAAAACATCGTGTATGCATTTAAGTATGGATTTATACCTCATTAGCATTCTTCCAAAGAGCAAGGATTTTTGCCTGGAAGATCGAGAGCACCCAACCTGGTGGAAATTACTAGTATCGTCGTGAAATCCATCGAAAAATATGAGCAATTTGATACTGTCTAAACTGATTTTAAAACGGCTTTTACGACGTAATATCTAGAATCCTTTATTAATTTTTTGTTGAATGTTAATTAATTCATGTAATTTCTGATACGCTACTGGCGATTAGACCATTTTTAATATGTTTTTATTAACAGGAGAAGTATATTAGTATTTACGAACAATCATTCAACGAAATTGACTAATACACCGAATTCTATTTATTTAATTTTTTAATTTATATGATTTTAATACGTTCCGAAGATTGTAAGAGAATTCAATCCAGTTTCGAACTGATGAGCTTATGATTCTGAAAAAATCAATCTTCTCATCAGGCCGCGGTGACTGGACTGATTTTACCATAATTTACATTCTATATATACAGAATGTGCTGTGCGTTATGTACTAGTGAATAATACTAATACAGATAAATTTGTTTTCAATTTTTCAATTTTTTAGTATGATTCGCTAGTACATAACGCACAGCACATTCTGTATATATAGAATGTATATTGTGGTATAATCAGTCCAGTCGCCGCGGCCTGATGAGAAGATTGATTTTTTCATAATCATAAGCTCATCAGTTCGAAATTGGATTGAATTCTCTTACAATCATCGGAACGTATTAAAATCATATAAATTAAAAAAAACTAGAGTCCCCCATGATCTTATATCGGACCCTGGTCTTTCTTTCATTGATGACGTCACAAATATAATCTAACATTTTCCTGCACTTCTTTTCGCCGATGACCATAAACAATTTTTTCGAATTAATATAATTATGCAAGCCGTCAAATGCTAATCGGGGTTCAGTTAAATATTGAGAAGTGAAAGCTTTCGTCTCTTCTTAGAGAAACCAAACCATTCTCACCTATAATTATTCGAGCAATGTAACATTACTTGAACGGATTACGGAAATTAAAGATCTTGGAGTAACTTTTGTTAGCAATATGTCATTCTTCAAAAGATAACACCGTTATATAGACTACCGATACATTAAAGACAACAACAATACATCTTTTTATACTTTGCATAAATTTGAGATTAAACATGTAATCATTATGTACACAACGATTTCTTTACTAAATAAATAAAATAAACAACAACTACATGCCACCACACCACACTAACTTCACTTCTGTCTGTGTGCTCAAAATAAAAAAAAAACAAAAAAAAATCGTGGAAAAATTCCGACTCAAAAACAGAAAGCAATCGGCGGTTTTGAAAACAGAATATCGGTATTAAGGATTGGATCATCATGGACTACACCTAGCTGAAAAATTTTAAACGGAGCTTTCTGACAACTTTGACGTTCAAGATTGTTGATTGTTTGTTGTAAAATTTGACGTTCAAGATTGTTGATACAAAATCTTTTTTAATTACTAAAACTATTTAAATGATGTCAATTTTTAATTAGATTCTAATTGGAAAGTCAATACCTAGTTACCTGATAGCTAACTTTTGCTTCGTCGCATTTGGAGCAACTGTCAGTTGATCAGAATCTTCATTTTAAAATTTTTCCCCGCGAGTCGCTCAGCCTACTTTTACAATCAACCATAGCGGTGAAAAATTTTCCATTTGTTTTGCGGTACATTTACGAAATATGTGTAAAATAAAATTGTAACCACGTTGGTGCCGTGAACCTTTTTTTTCTCCTTTAACTGGAAACGGGGATAAAAACGACCCGAAGGCAAATTTCACTTTTCGCTGCGGTAGACAGGTAGCAACTGGCAACATGAAATTGGGATTACTAGTTCTCTTCCTTAGTTTATTCTGGAATAGCTAACGGTTGTAGTTTTTGACTGGGTCAAATTTACCCCACTTTTTCAGTGAAAGGGTTAACACCCGCAAAAATGTATGGGTTTAATTTAAAATTGTAAATTTTATTTTTAACACTAGAACTACCAACCCGTCAAAATGACGAATTATAATCAAGTTTATGATGAATTTTAACATAATTACTTTGTTGTCAAATTAAAAGTCATCACAGATTCCCACAATCGTATTAACATAATAATAAGAAAAATTGAATTCAATAAATGTATAACCGGTCATTTTGACCGGTCGGTAGTTCTAGTGTTAATAATGCATGATATTTTAACTATCGTTACTAAAACCATACCGTATTTTAACAATTTTCATCCAAAATTTGATGTAAATGGAAAACATCGTTCTCGTCAAATTAGGATATCATTTCTGAAATGTCTGCTCTTGCTTCTCTTTATAAAATCGACCATTAATTTCACTTTAGTGCAAATTTACATATTTCGATCGTTAATGCTTTCCAGAATTACTAAAAATGATTGGAGATCATTTTCCACAATCAGACGTTTGAAAAGTGCAGAGGACCACAATTGCAGATTTTTAGGAGCTATTATAGGAGCGCAATTGCAGATTTTAGGTTTTTCGTTCATATTTGCCACTTTATTTACAGAATTGCTATAACCCCATTAAGATCATTGCTTTTTTGAAATTGAATCAAAAACGTGCTTAACAGACCATATGGTAAATTCAATTCAAAGTGGCATCTTTTGACCATTGAACTAAATCCATCAAATTTAAGGTAGAAACAACTCATCTGTTTTACGCAATAAAATACAGTTGAAAATTGAAAATGTTGAAGCCACTAATTTTCGAATTCATAGGTTTTAGAGTCGCCTGAGTCGGAAACTTGATTTTTGAAATGATGTCTGTCGTCAGATTTTCTATTCATTAATTACAGCCCAACGGAATCAACTTATATAAGCTTTCAATGGAAACTGCTTAAGTATTTTTGAACTACCGGTAACAGAACCCAATCACTTTTTAACCGATTTTGATAAAGTTCGACATTCGCGATGGAAATGAGATACTAAGTAGCTATACGATATAATTCTGATAAAATTCTAGAATATTGCTAAGTGGGATTCTAAAATGATTTTTTGATAAATTTCTGGAATATGGCCAACTGAGGCTAAACCTAACACATAACTTGGCTATATCTCATCGATTAAGATAAAATTCGACTTATGTGATTTAAATGTTTTTTTGATAAAGTTGTGATAAATGGTCAACTAGAATGGAACTAGGATATTTTTTAGAATATGACGTCCGAACAAGGCCAATTAGAATGGAGCTGGAATATTTCTTAATTAGATAGAACTAGATAAAGTTCAATATTTGTGATGGAAACGAGGTTGAAACCTGTGTTATTTTGTAGACGATTTTGCAAAAAGTCAGTCTGTTAAACAGGAAACAAATCTAATAAAATTTTACGTAATGGTAATCTATACTAGTACAAACAAGACGGGTGCTACAAACATTGTTTGGCTCTGTGAAATTGATTAATACCATGTTGACATATATCTTCCAAAATAAATATTTTTATATAAAACGCGAGTTCGGCCCCATTCCTAAAAAAACTGCTTTGCCAACTATGAGCCATATTCATCAAAAAAAAAAACAAAAGTCACAATAGATGAATATTAAGTACAAATTTTAGCTTAGAGCGATAAACCTAAAGTTAGAATTGGTGCTACCCTACTGTTCTTCATCACTTTAAATTCGCGGTGACATAGGCTCTCACTATATACCTCTAATACCGCAATACACTCAGCGCACATTTATTACACCGCAGATATAAAGAAAATGGAAAATTCAATTTATTGTTTCATTTTCTAATCACGTTTTCGTTTATATTTTATGCCGTTCGTTATTGTTATTATTCTACTATTTTTACGAGATACGCTATATTGTATTGTATGTTGTATATACCAAGAACTAGGGATAGAAATAGAACAAATTCGTTGTCTATATTTTATTCTAACCACTCGAAACCATAAACAAATAAGAAAATTCTTAATAGAAAACAGATAGTATTAGTACTATGTATACACCCTTTATCTATCCATTATTTTTTTTTTTTTAATTTTGTGGGTGGGATACACTCATTTTCTTGAGATATCTACAGATAGATGTACCACAAATATAATCTATCGCTCTTGATACATTTCCAGCTTTGATGTAATTTTTCATTTCAGCAAGCACCCACAACGTGTAATAATATAGATCATTAAAATAGTTTTGCCAGGTGAAAAATTATTCATAACGGTAAATTATTGTTTTCCCAATTGTATTCAATAATATTGTCTTTCATCGTCTGGTCGTTGTTCATATCCTTATACATTTACCTGCTTTGTACCTACTTGTTATATTTATAAATCATTGTTGTGTGATTCCAATTTATGTGTAGTTGCTGCTTTTGTCAAGACACAAGAAACATTTACATGTTGTTGTTTATCTTGAGTACAATATGTCGTATTGGTTTTGGTTGGGTAGGTGACGATGTACAAAACTACAAAAAATCTTTAAATTTATTTGTTTTAAATTTAAATGACAAGTAATTATAAAGAATATCTCTATATACCACAAAACTATATAACAGACTCTACTACTATTATTATTATTATGAGGATGATACTTGTTGGTCGTTTAGATTCTTCTTTAATGATAACTCTCTGTATGAATTTGTATAGTGCAGCAGTATACGTATGTATGTACGTCTAGCAAATACCAAATTTTTTTGGTTAAACTTAGTAAAGCATAATTGAATTTGATGATTAATAAAATGAAATTACTTTGGTTGTTTTTGCTGGTTTATCATATGTGTACATATATGATTATATGTGGGGAAAATATTTGCTTTAATATGAAAGGGAACCGTAAACTTGGCTAATGAAGACATGATTGCCATAATAAATAGGATTTATAAATGCGGGAAACGACGATAAGACTATTATTAGGTTAAGGTGCCAGTTAAAAATTCTGCTTAATATGAAGGAACACATCTTCAATTCTGTCACTTCGTATTTATCTGTCTCGATATATAAACATAAACCATTTGTTTTCCAATAAAACTTAAAATGATAAGTCAAATTCAAACCGACCTATGGGAATAATAAATTTCTCGCACACATCTATAATTTTTATATAACCCAGACGTACCGTACCGTATACGAGAAATAAAAATAAAAAAACTGATTTTCTACTTTTTTTTTTATGTATAGTATAAACACACGATTCGAGTTTTTATGTGAACAAGAAAATAAATTTCCACAGATTTTCCAGGTTTTATAGCTATTTCGTGAGAGAAATTTTGGGTTTTTTCCGATTTTTATGACCAAATAATTAAAATACGACGTTGTCTACAGTCAATCGACATTTCGTGACAGCGCAATGATTGAAATTTTGTTGTGCCCCCAATTAATTACATTGTAAATACAAAAATTGTGCTAATTAGATTAAATTAAATGTAAAATGTAATTAAAATGTTTTATAATTTTTAAATTGCGCGCATAATAGTGTCGATAGTGCAGCAGCATTGTGTGCGTGGTACAAATAATTATGGATAATTAATTTTCAATTTAATTTTAATAGATTATAGTCATGTCTATAAAAATACATGTATATGATATGGTGTGTATTGCTATTAACCCTTGCAGACATTTTATTTGTGCGCATTTTCCAGTTGTTAATCCGATATAAAGATCTCAAGCGAAATGTAAATCTATGGACAATAAATCAGAATTATCTTCCATATAGAAGAGAAAGGGAGAAGGAGCACAGTCACATATTGCAAAGCCAATAAATTCTCCAATTTATCTTCAATTATGGAATGGAATGGTAATTCGCCGATGTCTCACAAATGCTAAATAAATTTTTCATTTTATATTCTAATTATCAAGATTTTTTTTTTTTTTTTTTGCTGCATATTGTTGCGACTTGCGATAATTATTCAGCCATCGCATATTGTGTTTTTAATATGCAGCACAGTATACTCCAAAGGCTTGTAGTCTTTTTGTGCTACAAATTATAATTTATACAAAAATAATAAATTAATCTGCTTTAGGATATAAAATTTGCGATGCGTTGCTTCTTAATACGTGGAAAAGGGAGGGACGAATTTTTTTGATGTTAAAAATTATATAAATTATTTATTTTTATATTTAACTGACTTATCTGCGATTATAATTGGAGTGCAATCGTATATAATCCATGTGTATGTCTGCATTTTTTTTTTACTTGTGGTTTATATACCAAAGCAAAAACGGAATTGGTTTAGTTTTTTTCTGGAAAATTATTAATGCTCGATCATTTATTATGCGGAAAATGATTTTGGTCACTTAACAGCATACAGTGTAAAAGATTAAAATGTTAAGCGGCTAAAAGATTGGTACTTTAATTAGGAGCTACTTAAAATGGCTTCCAGCAAAAAATCCCAATCGATTGTTTTGAAAAATATAAATAAATTTTCCGATTATAAAAGGAAAATTATTTAATTTCAGCAATATTAAAATCCCAACAGTTTATTATTTTATTATTATTTTATAATTCAAACTCTTGGGGATTTTTTTTTGTTAATAATAAAAAAGAATACGCAAAAGAAAATTATTTTTAATCTTATAATCCGATGATTTTTTATTTTAATTTAAATAAAATTTTTAATATTTAAAGTTGGGTCGAACTGAGAGTATGCATAATACAAAGTTTTTCAGCAATATTTTGTTATGAAAATTATTAAAGAATATAAAATATTAATTATAAAACGGGAATCAAGTTGTGGGTAAGAAGTTATTTCACTCTCTTTAAATTAAAATGACCTGTTGACAATTAAATGAGAATTTTCACCCCAACAACAAACGTAAGTCAGAAAATAAAAATGCCGTTAGTTCAGCTTTAAGTAAATTAATTTTTTAAATTTAGTTTAGTGAAGAGGAATACACAAATTTTTGAATACTTCTCCATATTGATCTACACATAAGTGAAAGAAATTCAAATCTAAATTAATTTTGAAAATTTGGACATCCTAACCAATGATTATGAAATGTAACAAAAAATATCTCAAAAATTCGAATTACCCGTAAGCTCATCAATCCAAAAGGACTAATCATCACCATGTAAAACTGAATAACCAAAATATCGAATAAACTCGAAATATCTCGAAAAAATTTCAAAATCTACCACACAGTAAATATATACTGGTAAATATATACTGGTGTTTCGTGCATCGTTTACCAAATTGAATTAGCCCAAAGGAGGGGTAATTTGCTATCTCTTAAGCACCAATAACTCGTTAATGGCCCTTCGGATTTTTTTATTCTAACTTTCTAATTTTAATTTTGAAAAATCACAATTTTCTCTTTCGTTTACTGTTGTATGATACTATCAAATTCAAAAATTGTCACTAATAACATCTATTTTCTATTTATTAACTCTCAAAATGTTTGAAAAAGGTAAAAAAAACTTAGAACTCGACTTGCAGTTCTCTAGTCTATCTCCTTTCCAACGCTATGCAATATGCCATAAAAACCATTTTAAATACTTTATGCTAAATTACAAAATTTGTGAATCGGGACACATCAGCCTGATATTCAACATCATGGTTTTTGCTTAAATACCATACGCTAAGAAGGCAACAATTACGTTTTCTATCTCCCTCCCACACAGTAAAATGCATCATCTGTCTCTTTCTCATTGAAGTGCATTTTGCCATTGATTTTTTTGACAAATGCGTCTAATAAGTTTTCATTCTGATAATGTTTTAATGTTGTTGTCGATTAACAGATTCTAGCACTGTTTGAAGAGGAACTCACTAGAACCATAAGAAATTTAGCTACATCACTCGGAATTTTCATCTGTTAAGTGTGGAGCGTACTTCGCACCAAAATAACAAACATCCTTACCATTATACACTCCAGTGCAAGGTAGGTAATTTTTGAACAGACTTAAAACCCGTACGCACTATGTTGTGAAACACAACACATTAACTTATAATAAACCAATTTCCGCAGTCATACAACTTTGATTTATAATTAGTAAGTCGCACTTACATAATATTAAATTACAAACATTAATAAACATATTCATCAACATAACATTTTTCCATAATTTTCCGGGACTCTTCAAAATTGCATTTCCGCGTATACAAATGTTATGTTCCGCGATGATATATTTCCGCTTAGCTTGTAAGATTTTCCATTTATACTAGTATAATGGAAATTATTACAGGTAAGTGAGAGTTACAGCTAGTTATAATCCAAAGATAGTTATAGTTCGAGAGCAGATAGTTATAATTCAAATTCAGATATAGTTATAATATAAGATATAGTGCAAATATAGTATTATTTTAAATTCAATCTTAAATAAAATCTTAATACAAAATAAAATAATAAACGAATAACTTGTGATCTAATTAAAACTAAAGTTGCAAAATTATTAGTGCAAATATTGTATTGTGTGAGTGAAAAAAATATGACTAGAAGGTAAGACTTGCAGATTCAAACATCTCAACAACAATTTATAATACAATACATATGTATAAGTATAAATTACAATATTGGCGCTGCCGCAAAGCGTTCCGCTCAGGAACAGAGTAAAAAATCAAAAAAATCATTCATTCAAAATATTTCATTCCGCCCGTTCCAACATACGCCGAGATTTTTGAAAGAAAAATGGCTAATTTGGCAGAAGTACAAGAATTAGTGGAAAAGCGTGTTTCTCTTTTCTATAGCCAAGCTGAGGTCGATTCCAGTGAGGTTTATTTCTTCTTTTAGGTAAACCAGAACAGCTGGCAACCTTATTTTACGAGATTCTATTTAGACTTCGTGGTAGGGCATATACGATGTTCAAATACATCCATATAGAAGATCTGGGGACCATCTGGGGGATCTAAGGTACCAACAGTTACCGTCCGGAGCGCAACTCTACGAGCCACAGTTTGCAATTAAGAATCAGTATCCAAACAGAAATCAACAAAATTACCAACAAAATAATGGACAACGAAATTATCAGCCAAATAGGTTCCATCACATTCTCGAGCCACGTAGGAACACACACAACAGTCCAATCAAACAGAATCCTTATCAACCTCCAGTAAGATCATCACAACCCACAGTTAATCAAAGGCAACCGACTTACCTTAACAGGGGGGTCATCAGAGTTACCGGATCTGGACATCAACCAATTAATGAACGGTTTGCAGAGAATGAATATTAACTACATAGAAAACGTCGACGAAAATTCAATTCATCACCAGGGAAACGAAGAGGGACTCGTCGAGCATCAGAAACACCAGCTGTAGTTCAGACGAGTCCACCTCTCGAAAAGATAAATATTAATATTAGTAAGATAAGTAAATCAGGTTCTGTCTCGGCCATGCCGAGCTACCAGAGTTCCGCCTTGGTAGTTCCTACAAGTTCCGTCTCGTACCAGTATAATAACTACCAGAGTTCCGTCTCGGTAGTTCCTATGAGTTCCACCTCATCAATTCATGGCAAGTACCAGAGTTCTGCCTCGGAACTGCCACCAAACAAAACAGTTAGAACTCCCACTATACCGAAAGAAACAGAGGAGGTTTGGCCACCAATGGAACCATTCGTCAAAGTTGCTCAAATCCACGCACCCCCAGACGATTTAAAGTCTCACCAGATCAACCTGGTATCAAAACACAAATTTACCCACGATGTGGTAAAATTAAAATTAGCAGCATCCAGAGACGAGTCAACTTTTCTAATAGACTCTGGTGCTTCAGTGTCAATAATCAAGAAAAAGATGATTAAAGACATCAAATCGATAGACCGGAGGGGTAGATCCATATTAAAGGGAATTGGCAAAGAAGCCACAACTACTCTAGGGTGTGTGTCTACACACGTAGATATTCCCCCACATATTAAAATTCCTCATAAATTCCAAGTAGTTGAGGACGATTTTCAAATCGAACAAGATGGAATTCTCGGGTGAGTGATAATAAAGTTGATATTCTGTATAGTACTTCAGAACTGAGTATTTTGGGGAATAAAATCAAATTCCTGAATAACCCAGCCAAGATACGACTTTCTCCTCGAGAAGAAGTTGTAGGTAGTACAAATATCAACTCCCACAAATAACCAATACCTATGCAACTCGGAAGAAGTAATGCAAGCTGTATATGTTGAAAATTGTCTCGTCCAACCTGACATGCTGAAAGCTCGGATCAGCGTGGTTAATACAAAGCACAACGAATTGACCATTGAGAACTTCATACCCAAACTTACCCCACTGGATCAATATAACGTTCTTCAATTCATATCTTGCTCTGAGACAGGGAAAGATCAGCATCTCGAGACTAGAGATGATCTTGTAATAGGGAAAATTATTCCAACTTCACCTCACTCCTTGAATTAATCAAGGAATACTCAGACATTTTCTTCTTCTTTGTGTTAAACACCAAGTACATCTTCACGACAATACACCCCCAATTAATACCAGGCAGTACAGAATTCCACAAGTACTGAAGAAAGAGATTGATACCCAGGTGCAAAAGATGCTGGATGATAATATTGTCACCCACAGCACCAGTCCATTCAATAGTCCTTTACTAGTGGTGCCGAAGAAGCCAGACAAAAATGGCAAAATAAAATGGAGAGTGGTGGTTGACTTTAGAAGAGTCAATGAGGCGACGATAGGCGACTCTTATCCACTTCCATTAATAAATGACATTTTTTACCAGCTGGGGCACTCTCAATATTTATCGACATGCATACCTTACCAATGTGTATGTATTTTGTTTGTTCTAAGTCTGGACAATCATTACTTTAAGAACCGTGTCCACTTTGGCTGTCTTCTATTGCATACAAATGTGGATTATCCCGACCTTTTGAAAATTATTAGAACCCACGTGCCAAAAGACCAAGATCATTCCAGCGAAGATTTAGTGTCAACGTCTGGACAGGAGTAATTGGAAACCATGTGATTGGACCACACTTCTTACCTGAGTATTTTACCGGGGATAAGTGTCTTGGTTTTTAAAAAAATGGCTTGCCCGAATTGGTAGAAATAAGACCTATTGTTATTCAAAATGATGATTGTCCTGCATACTGGAGATTAACCGTCAGGGTGCACCTAAATGACGTATTCCTAAATTCATGGATTGGAAGGGATGGCCCTATTCCATGGCCTCCACGTTCCCCAGACCTATTATTATTATGATTATAATTAATTGAAGGGCCATGTGGGCGATAAGCCACCTCGCACTGCGATCTAAAAGATCTATTGTGCTGGATCCTGCTTAATAATCCGTCCAGTCAATATTCAGGCTCTTAATGAATCTGATAATACTACCAGCCGATACAAGATACATACTATCTGGGCTCATTGTTCTCCCTCCTAGATGTTACAGTCTTTGCTGGAAAATGACTGGGCATTGGCACAGAACCTATTCCACAGCGTTTTACCGCTGCTCTAAGGTGTCCCTTAGTGACGCCGCAGAAGGGTTCTGGTCCAATAAATGGAGAGGCAGAATCCTCACAGGCGAGGCCATCAGCTGCCTCATTTCCTTCGATTCTAGTAAATATGACCTGGCACCCACATAAGTGTTACCTTATTTGAGCCTGCCAGATGTTTAATAACCTTCAGACAATCCCATACTAGCCTTGACTAAACGATACAAGACCTAAGAGCTTTTAAGCCCGATTTGCTGTCTGATACATGTATGCTCGCTCAAAGGATGGTCCACCTGCACTCCACACACCCCGGTCAGGTAACCTAACACAAAATGGTTTGTGGAAGTCCAGTTTACCTGGCACACAGTCGGAAGGCATTCCTATGGTAGGGTCTGTCTGAAATCCCTTAAGGATTTCCAGATGACCAACCATATTGCCTGATTTGATATTTCCTTCGGCCTGCATTTTCAGGGCCATAATTGCAGCATCCTTTTTAACATGTAGGTGTAACGGTGTCAGTTTGGCGGTTGGACATGTTTTCATTGAGGCCGTAACACCGATGCAATAGGATAACCCCTAGATATTTAACCTGGTAACACCACTGCCGTATTATATTGAGTTGCCTCTGATTATGATAGCCACATTATCCGCATAGCCCTGGACATCAAACCCATGGCTACTCAGAAGGACCAGTAGTCTGTCAATAACCAATGACCACAAAAGGGAAGATAGTACGCCTCCTTGGGGACAGCCCTTTACGGTCCTGATGGTTACTGACTCGCCACCTAGTCTGGCAGTAATCTCACGATGTTTCAGCATGGAACGGATCCACCTAGTATTAGAAAGCGGAGCCCTTTTCCATTGCTGCCCTCTCAATCGATCCAAAAGATGTATTATCAAACGCCTCTCAATGTCCACAAAGGCACAGAGGGCAATTTCTTTATATATCAGCTCTTTTTCAATCCTCATGACTAGACCGCTAAGGGCCATCACAGTAGATTTATCAGTTTTATAGGCAAAGCGGATTCTTTCCAAGGACCTCGCTTCTTATTTGATAGTCCAGGATTTTTTCCATCATCTTCAATAGAAACGATGTGAGGCTAATTGGCCGATATGCCCTGGACTGAGTGTCTGAACCACCCTCCCCCCCCCTTTGGTATAAACACCACATTTACCTTCCTCCACAGTTTCGGAATATAGTTAAAAGCATAACTTGCCCGAAACATCTGGATCAAGCTGGAGAGTATTTCCACAATACCTTTTTGAAGTAAAGCTGGAAAGATACCATCCCCTCCATCGGATTTGAAAGGTTTGAAAGACTCAATAGCCCATCGCACCTTGCTCGGTGTGAATATTTTCCCAGAGGGACTCCAGATCCTACTGTGAGGCGCAAGGTCACCTCACTTGAGCGATCATGCGGGTGATCTTGGGCTCCTACTACTACTGAATCCGGAAAGTGGGTCTCTAACAGTGCCTTTAAGGTTTCCTTCCTGTTTTCAGTGAATCTCCTATCTTGCTTTCCCCAGACCTAACTCTGTTAGATTTTTACGTCTGGGGACGGGCCAAAGCACTGGTATACGTCACGGAAGTTCAATGTTAGGACGATTTAGTCCAACGCTTTGAAGCGGCTTTCGCCAAAATTAAAGAAGAAATGGGTTTACGCACCACAGCGGAAATAAGGCAAATGTGTCGCGCGTGCATACCCAACGGAGGTCAACAATTTGGGCAAGATTCATGATTTTTAATTTAAGTTCAAAAACGTTAGTACCTATATACAAAGGTGTAAGATAGAGATAGGTGACAGATTTTACTGCGGAAGAGTGATACAGTAGTTGTTCCCTGTTTAGCGTATGGTATTTAAGCAAAACAAGTTTTTATCGCAAATGTCGGATATCAGGCTGATGTGTCCCCATACACAAATTTTGTGATTTAGTAAAGTATTTAAAATGGGTTTAATGGCATATTGTATAGTATTGGAAAGGAGATAGACTAGAGAATTTAAATACAATGTTCGAAGATCACGATCACTTTTAGTTTTTTTTTTATTGCAATGTAAAGTTTAGTTTCAAAGTTTCAAATGACCCCCTCCTTTGGGGCTATTCAATTTGGCAAACGATAGACCAAACACCATGTATTTCATTAAGGTCGAGCAACTTAAAAGCTAAGCACAAAACAATGCTAAATAGAATTTGAATAGAATCGAATATTTCGAAAACTCCCGAATAACCTCGAAAATGACCGTAACCCCAAGAAATTTACAATAAACTAGAATAATCTTCATTACTCAAACAAAAACTTGAATGATCTCCAATAATTTCAACAATATAAAAAAGTCGGTCAATCTGTAGCAAAAATCTAGAAACCCTAAATAGAAGTTTCTAAAAATTCGGAAATGTGAAATTATTGAATTACTTGTTTGAAACAGTTTCAACTAATTTCGATAATATCAAACAATCGTATGGTTCTCTATAAGATCCTGGGATAATATCGAACAATCGATTATATCCGATAATCTTAAACTAACCCGGAAAATATTGAAAATATCATCGCATCTGACCATTCTGAAAAAACCTAACCCGAACTCGGTTACATATAAAATGAAGATATAAAATACAGGACACGAAATCCGAACGCGATGAACAATTTCGAAATCGGGACAACTCAGCCATAATCAAACAAGAACAGCACCATCGCTATTCACTATATAAGGAATTTTTTCTCAACTTCTTCAAAAATGACTCTTGTGGTTCTAGTTTCCTTTATTTGTATTCGTCAAAATTTTCTTACCTCTTGGAATTGTTTTTTTCCGAATTAGCACATAACCTCACGTTCTAAAAATACCACCACCTAACAACCTAAAAGCACTCAACCCAATCAAAAATGCACTTCCGAAAAAAACTATGATCACTACCCATTGTTGTGCCTTTACTTCTAATTTGAGATTGTCTACATATACAAAGTAGAAAATTCGTAGACTTTATCTATGTATACAGTTCCTAACTTACGGGAAAACTATTACGCTCATATTTGAAGTTCCGAAATCACCGATAAAACCAAACTCGATAATGTAAAGCACGGAGGTCCGAAACTGCAGTAATTTTATACACTTAGACGTTAAAAACCGACAGAAAGATAGACCCTCAAAACCTAAAATAATAGAAAAGCAAATTTGACAACGAATATTGGATAAAATTTACTAGAAAATATATCAAACTTCATTCAAATACAAATCAATATTAATCCAATAATTTTATTTATTTCTAGGTGCATCTCTATTTCTCCCAGATACCAGAAGACAAAATCCCATATGTAAACAGCGCTGGCGAACGCTACCGTGTAAAACAACTCCTACAACAGTTACCACCGCACGACAATGAGGTAAAGCACAACTTTCTAGCACCAAAATATTTGTTTGTTAAGTAAATGTTATGTTTACGATATTTGTCTCGAAAGACGAGTAAAAAATCGAGAATAGAATTTTAATTTAACGTCTTGAACAAAAGTAAAAAAATTTAAAACAACCAAAAAAAAGTTTTATACAATTTGGTTTTTTTTGCTGTGTTTTATAATTAAAATTTTTGTAACAAATTTGCATAATAATAAAATATAAAATATACAACCAGACAGTTGTTAGAAAGATGATTCTTTTTTTTTTTTGCTATTTACCGAGAGAGACACACAAAGTTTTGAATCCAAAGCGCAGGGGGCCAACAAAAGAGAGTGAAAGTATATCACAATATATAAAGATTTTCTACATTTCAGGTTCGTTATTGTAATTCGCTGACGGAAGAAGAACGCAAAGAGTTACGACTTTTCTCAGCACAACGGAAACGTGATGCATTAGGGCGCGGAAATGTGAAGCAATTATCAATCAACCGACCGTGTGAAGATGTAAGTAAATTTAATTATTTGCGCCCATTTTAATTATTATAAACTTCCGTGGAATGTGGGTACATCAGTACATAAAGAATGTTCTCTTCATCTTAATAATATTTGTGTCACTGTTGAAAGGTTTTCTTTTTTTTTTTTTGATATTTTGTTTCCATTTCAATAATTCCATTTTTAATTAAAAGAAAATATAAAATACGAAGAAAAGCATAGAATAAAATGAAAAATTGTACGGGTATTAGATATATACCTACCTACCTTTTATACTCATAAACTTATGTCGGAAAATTCTTAAGAATGTATACTATATGCTTTATGTATTATGTCTTATCTATATTTTTTCATAATTATTTGGTACATTGTTCAAGATTAAGAGATTCAAATTTAAATATGAAATAATTCAAAAGGTTGTTATTTAAAGATTACAAACCCTCGAATACCTAAAACAAAACTAAATTTTCATTGAATATTTTCTTAATTCAATTATAAACTCTTCATTAAACATTGTGTAAATTATACCGCACATTAAAATCGTTTGAAGTTCGTCTTCGATTTACATTCCCCAAACAAAACTGTTTTCCGAACTAATCATATTCGTACAAACATAGCAAATCATATTTTATTCGTAAATGTCAAAAGTTTTATTTAAGTTTAAAGATTGTTCATTCTCCCGTCTTGTATTAAACCTCCAAAAAAAAAATTCCTACGCATTTATTTACTAAATACGGATAAAGAAAATTTCTCATCCCTGTGGTGCAAAAAATTTTCCGCACTTTGAAGTTTTATATTTCAGTAATCAAGGGATTAGACGAAGAGCAAACATATCCATAATATATTTGTGATTTATTATTTATTTGGAATTTTTAAGTGAAAAATAGATTTTATTGGTTTTGGAAAAATTATTTTATGGTATATATACGAACGAGAAAACTATTATAAGAGAGAGGCAAAATTGAGGTTAGGTAAAAGATTTTTTTTTCCCGTTGAAAAGTTTATCTTTTGTAATACCCACATTCCCTAAAGATATTTTATCAAATTTAAATTTTTTATCTGTATCTATATATGTGGAAAGATAAATATTACCTATGTATAACACAATGGTTGACAAGATTTTATATTCGGGAAAGCTTATTCGGAAAGGAAATTTTTTACGGATAATCTGCTTTTTATGGTCAATCAATTAAGAAAATATTTTCCTTTAACTTTTGGATCATCTTAGTAATAATAAAATATTTTAATATGAAACATTTAATGGCGTTTATTGCATTACACTGAAAATAACATAAGATATTGTATTTTCCTGGTTATACACGTAGTGAACTGCAAGAACGAAAAATATTTCCAAGAAAAAAGAATTTTCTTATCCCAGGCACAAAATAAAACTCTGCTTATGAAAGATTTATTAGGAATTTTTTAATATTTTTTGTAATATGTAGGTAGATTCGTTAATAAATTCCATAGAAATGAAAATACTCGTACGTAGCTATTTAGATAACATACAGTTTTCATCATTTTATGCAGGTAACAAGAAACAGTGTTCATATTGATCACTGGTATACAGGGTAGACCATTTAAGTTGACCCACCTAAATATCTCGAAAACTATATGCCTTGCAAAACAAAATGATTCAAGGTATAGTTGTTTGCTGGTTAGAAAACAAGTGATCAAAAAACATGTGTAACAAAGGCTCTGAACCGGCTGATTTATAGTAAGATAATTTCATCAAATCCAATTTTCTACGGCACAACGATTACAGGTTCCAAAACCTATTTCTATAGGTATCAAGGACCATAATCGGAGCATAATTGCAGATTTTAGAGTTTTGTGGCTCATAATTTTGTGGGTCAGAATAGGTCCTGAAACCTGTCTTTAGAGGTATTATGTACCCAATCGGAGCATAACTGCAGATTTTAGATTTCTGTGGCTCATAATTTAGTGAATTATAGTAAGGTGGTTTTCAAACAAATCGAATTTCTTACGAAATGTATGGAAATAATCGAGTAATCTAAATGCACTTTGGCATGCCGATTACAGGCCCTGAAACCTATCGTTAGAGGTATCAAAAACCGTAATCGGAGCATAAATGCAGATTTTAGATTTCTGTGGCTCATAATTTAATGAATTATAGTAAGGTGATTTTCAAAAAAATCGAATTTCTTACGAAATGTATGGAAATAATCGAGTAATCTAAATGCACTTTGGCATGCCGATTACAGGCCCTGAAACCTATCGTTAGAGGTATCAAAAACCGTAATCGGAGCATAAATGCAGATTTTAGATTTCTGTGGCTCATAATTTAATGAATTATAGTAAGGTGATTTTCAAAAAAATCAAATTTCTTACGAAATGTACGGAAATAATCGAGTAATCTAAATGCACTTTGGCATGCCGATTACGGGCCCTGAAACCTATCGTTAGAGGTATCATAAACCGTAATCGGAGCAAAAATTCAGATTTTAGATTTCTGTGGCTCATAATTTAGTGAATTATAGTAAGGCGATTTTCAAAAAAATCGAATTTCTTACGAAATGTATGGAAATAATCGAGTAATCTAAATGCACTTTGGCATGCCGAATACAGGCCCTAAAACCTATCGTTAGAGGTATCAAAAACCGTAATCGGAGCATAAATGCAGATTTTAGATTTCTGTGGCTCATAATTTAATGAATTATAGTAAGGTGATTTTCAAAAAAATCGAATTTCTTACGAAATGTATGGAAATAATCGAGTAATCTAAATGCACTTTGGCATGCCGATTACAGGCCCTGAAACCTATCGTTGGAGGTATCAAAAACCGTAATCGGAGCAAAAATTCAGATTTTAGATTTCTGTGGCTCATAATTTAGTGAATTATAGTAAGGCGATTTTCAAAAAAAATCGAATTTCTTACGAAATGTATGGAAATAATCGAGTAATCTAAATGCACTTTGGCATGCCGATTACAGGCCCTGAAACCTATCGTTAGAGGTATCAAAAACCGTAATCGGAGCATAAATGCAGATTTTAGATTTCTGTGGCTCATAATTTAATGAATTATAGTAAGGTGATTTTCAAAAAAATCGAATTTCTTACGAAATGTATGGAAATAATCGAGTAATCTAAATGCACTTTGGCATGCCGATTACAGGCCCTGAAACCTATCGTTAGAGGTATCAAAAAACGTAATCGGAGCATAAATGCAGATTTTAGATTTCTGTGGCTCATAATTTAATGAATTATAGTAAGGTGATTTTCAAAAAAATCAAATTTCTTACGAAATGTATGAAAATAATCGAGTAATCTAAATGCACTTTGGCATGCTGATTACAGGCCCTGAAACCTATCGTTAGAGGTATCAAAAACCGTAATCGGAGCATAAATGCAGATTTTAGATTTCTGTGGCTCATAATTTAATGAATTATAGTAAGGTGATTTTCAAAAAAATCGAATTTCTTACGAAATGTATGGAAATAATCGAGTAATCTAAATGCACTTTGGCATGCCGATTACAGGCCCTGAAACCTATCGTTAGAGGTATCAAAAACCGTAATCGGAGCATAAATGCAGATTTTAGATTTCTGTGGCTCATAATTTAATGAATTATAGTAAGGTGATTTTCAAAAAAATCGAATTTCTTACGAAATGTATGGAAATAATCGAGTAATCTAAATGCACTTTGGCATGCCGATTACAGGCCCTGAAACCTATCGTTAGAGGTATCAAAAACCGTAATCGGAGCATAAATGCAGATTTTAGATTTCTGTGGCTCATAATTTAATGAATTATAGTAAGGTGATTTTCAAAAAAAACGAATTTCTTACGAAATGTATGGAAACAATCGAGTAATCTAAATGCACTTTGGCATGCCGATTAAGGGCCCTGAAATCTATCGTTAGAGGTATCAAAAAACGTAATCGGAGCATAAATGCAGATTTTAGATTTCTGTGGCTCATAATTTAATGAATTATAGTAAGGTGATTTTCAAAAAAATCGAATTTCTTACGAAATGTATGGAAATAATCGAGTAATCTAAATGCACTTTGGCATGCCGATTACAGGCCCTAAAACCTATCGTTAGAGGTATCAAAAACCGTAATCGGAGCATAAATGCAGATTTTAGATTTCTGTGGCTCATAATTTAATGAATTATAGTAAGGTGATTTTCAAAAAAATCGAATTTCTTACGAAATGTATGGAAATAATCGAGTAATCTAAATGCACTTTGGCATGCCGATTACAGGCCCTGAAACCTATCGTTAGAGGTATCAAAAAACGTAATCGGAGCATAAATGCAGATTTTAGATTTCTGTGGCTCATAATTTAATGAATTATAGTAAGGTGATTTTCAAAAAAATCGAATTTCTTACGAAATGTATGGAAATAATCGAGTAATCTAAATGCACTTTGGCATGCCGATTACAGGCCCTGAAACCTATCGTTAGAGGTATCAAAAACCGTAATCGGAGCATAAATGCAGATTTTAGATTTCTGTGGCTCATAATTTAATGAATTATAGTAAGGTGATTTTCAAAAAAATCGAATTTCTTACGAAATGTATGGAAATAATCGAGTAATCTAAATGCACTTTGGCATGCCGATTACAGGCCCTGAAACCTATCGTTAGAGTAGAGGTATCAAAAACCGTAATCGGAGCATAAATGCAGATTTTAGATTTCTGTGGCTCATAATTTAATGAATTATAGTAAGGTGATTTTCAAAAAAATCGAATTTCTTACGAAATGTATGGAAATAATCGAGTAATCTAAATGCACTTTGGCATGCCGATTACAGGCCCTAAAACCTATCGTTAGAGGTATCAAAAACCGTAATCGGAGCATAAATGCAGATTTTAGATTTCTGTGGCTCATAATTTAATGAATTATAGTAAGGTGATTTTCAAAAAAATCGAATTTCTTACGAAATGTATGGAAATAATCGAGTAATCTAAATGCACTTTGGCATGCCGATTACAGGCCCTAAAACCTATCGTTAGAGGTATCAAAAACCGTAATCGGAGCATAAATGCAGATTTTAGATTTCTGTGGCTCATAATTTAATGAATTATAGTAAGGTGATTTTCAAAAAAATCGAATTTCTTACGAAATGTATGGAAATAATCGAGTAATCTAAATGCACTTTGGCATGCCGATTACAGGCCCTAAAACCTATCGTTAGAGGTATCAAAAACCGTAATCGGAGCATAAATGCAGATTTTAGATTTCTGTGGCTCATAATTTAATGAATTATAGTAAGGTGATTTTCAAAAAAATCGAATTTCTTACGAAATGTATGGAAATAATCGAGTAATCTAAATGCACTTTGGCATGCCGATTACAGGCCCTGAAACCTATCGTTAGAGGTATCAAAAACCGTAATCGGAGCATAAATGCAGATTTTAGATTTCTGTGGCTCATAATTTAATGAATTATAGTAAGGTGATTTTCAAAAAAATCGAATTTCTTACGAAATGTATGGAAATAATCGAGTAATCTAAATGCACTTTGGCATGCCGATTACAGGCCCTAAAACCTATCGTTAGAGGTATCAAAAACCGTAATCGGAGCATAAATGCAGATTTTAGATTTCTGTGGCTCATAATTTAATGAATTATAGTAAGGTGATTTTCAAAAAAATCGAATTTCTTACGAAATGTATGGAAATAATCGAGTAATCTAAATGCACTTTGGCCTGCCGATTAAGGGCCCTGAAATCTATCATTAGAGGTATCAAAAAACGTAATCGGAGCATAAATGCAGATTTTAGATTTCTGTGGCTCATAATTTAATGAATTATAGTAAGGTGATTTTCAAAAAAATCGAATTTCTTACGAAATGTATGGAAATAATCGAGTAATCTAAATGCACTTTGGCATGCCGATTACATGCTGATTACAGGCCCTGAAACCTATCGTTAGAGGTATCAAAAACCGTAATCGGAGCATAAATGCAGATTTTAGATTTCTGTGGCTCATAATTTAATGAATTATAGTAAGGAGATTTTCAAAAAAATCGAATTTCTTACGAAATGTATGGAAATAATCGAGTAATCTAAATGCACTTTGGCATGCTGATTACAGGCCCTAAAACCTATCGTTAGAGGAATCAAAAACCGTAATCGGAGCATAAATGCAGATTTTAGATTTCTGTGGCTCATAATTTAATGAATTATAGTAAGGTGATTTTAAAAAAAATCGAATTTCTTACGAAATGTATAGAAATAATCGAGTAATCTAAATGCACTTTGGCATGCTGATTACAGGCCCTGAAACCTATCGTTAGAGGTATCAAAAACCGTAATCGGAGCATAAATGCAGATTTTAGATTTCTGTGGCTCATAATTTAATGAATTATAGTAAGGAAATTATCAAAAAAATCGAATTTCTTACGAAATGTATGGAAATAATCGAGTAATCTAAATGCACTTTGGCATGCTGATTACAGGCCCTGAAACCTATCGTTAGAGGTATCAAAAATCGTAATCGGAGCATAAATGCAGATTTTAGATTTCTGTGGCTCATAATTTAATGAATTATAGGTGTATTTCAAAAAAAGTAAGGTGATTTTCAAAAAAATCGAATTTCTTACGAAATGTATGGAAATAATCGAGTAATCTAAATGCACTTTGGCATGCTGATTACAGGCCCTGAAACCTATCGTTAGAGGTATCAAAAACCGTAATCGGAGCATAAATGCAGATTTTAGATTTCTGTGGCTCATAATTTAATGAATTATAGTAAGGTGATTTTCAAAAAAATCGAATTTCTTGCGAAATGTATGGAAATAATCGAGTAATCTAAATGCACTTTGGCATGCTGATTACAGGCCCTGAAACCTATCGTCAGAGGTATCAAAAAACGTAATCGGAGCATAAATGCAGATTTTAGATTTCTGTGGCTCATAATTTAATGAATTATAGTAAGGTGATTTTCAAAAAAATCGAATTTCTTACGAAATGTATGGAAATAATCGAGTAATCTAAATGCACTTTGGCATGCTGATTACAGGCTCTAAAACCTATCGTTAGAGGTATCAAAAACCGTAATCGGAGCATAAATGCAGATTTTAGATTTCTGTGGCTCATAATTTAATGAATTATAGTAAGGAGATTTTCAAAAAAATCGAATTTCTTACGAAATGTATGGAAATAATCGAGTAATCTAAATGCACTTTGGCATGCTGATTACAGGCCCTGAAACCTATCGTTAGAGGTATCAAAAACCGTAATCGGAGCATAAATGCAGATTTTAGATTTCTGTGGCTCATAATTTAATGAATTATAGTAAGGTGATTTTCAAAAAAATCGAATTTCTTGCGAAATGTATGGAAATAATCGAGTAATCTAAATGCACTTTGGCATGCTGATTACAGGCCCTGAAACCTATCGTCAGAGGTATCAAAAAACGTAATCGGAGCATAAATGCAGATTTTAGATTTCTGTGGCTCATAATTTAATGAATTATAGTAAGGTGATTTTCAAAAAAATCGAATTTCTTACGAAATGTATGGAAATAATCGAGTAATCTAAATGCACTTTGGCATGCTGATTACAGGCCCTGAAACCTATCGTTAGAGGTATCAAAAACCGTAATCGGAGCATAAATGCAGATTTTAGATTTCTGTGGCTCATAATTTAATGAATTATAGTAAGGTGATTTTCAAAAAAATCGAATTTCTTACGAAATGTATGGAAATAATCGACTAATCTAAATGCACTTTGGCATGCTGATTACAGGCCCTGAAACCTATCGTCAGAGGTATCAAAAAACGTAATCGGAGCATAAATGCAGATTTTAGATTTCTGTGGCTCATAATTTAATGAATTATAGTAAGGTGATTTTCAAAAAAATCGAATTTCTTACGAAATGTATGGAAATAATCGAGTAATCTAAATGCACTTTGGCATGCTGATTACAGGCCCTGAAACCTATCGTTAGAGGTATCAAAAACCGTAATCGGAGCATAAATGCAGATTTTAGATTTCTGTGGCTCATAATTTAATGAATTATAGTAAGGACATTTTCAAAAAAATCGAATTTCTTACGAAATGTATGGAAATAATCGAGTAATCTAAATGCACTTTGGCATGCTGATTACAGGCCCTGAAACCTATCGTTAGAGGTATCAAAAACCGTAATCGGAGCATAAATGCAGATTTTAGATTTCTGTGGCTCATAATTTAATGAATTATAGTAAGGTGATTTTCAAAAAATCGAATTTCTTGCGAAATGTATGGAAATAATCGAGTAATCTAAATGCACTTTGGCATGCTGATTACAGGCCCTGAAACCTATCGTCAGAGGTATCAAAAAACGTAATCGGAGCATAAATGCAGATTTTAGATTTCTGTGGCTCATAATTTAATGAATTATAGTAAGGTGATTTTCAAAAAAATCGAATTTCTTACGAAATGTATGGAAATAATCGAGTAATCTAAATGCACTTTGGCATGCTGATTACAGGCCCTAAAACCTATCGTTAGAGGTATCAAAAACCGTAATCGGAGCATAAATGCAGATTTTAGATTTCTGTGGCTCATAATTTAATGAATTATAGTAAGGAGATTTTCAAAAAAATCGAATTTCTTACGAAATGTATGGAAATAATCGAGTAATCTAAATGCACTTTGGCATGCTGATTACAGGCCCTGAAACCTATCGTTAGAGGTATCAAAAACCGTAATCGGAGCATAAATGCAGATTTTAGATTTCTGTGGCTCATAATTTAATGAATTATAGTAAGGTGATTTTCAAAAAAATCGAATTTCTTGCGAAATGTATGGAAATAATCGAGTAATCTAAATGCACTTTGGCATGCTGATTACAGGCCCTGAAACCTATCGTCAGAGGTATCAAAAAACGTAATCGGAGCATAAATGCAGATTTTAGATTTCTGTGGCTCATAATTTAATGAATTATAGTAAGGTGATTTTCAAAAAAATCGAATTTCTTACGAAATGTATGGAAATAATCGAGTAATCTAAATGCACTTTGGCATGCTGATTACAGGCCCTGAAACCTATCGTTAGAGGTATCAAAAACCGTAATCGGAGCATAAATGCAGATTTTAGATTTCTGTGGCTCATAATTTAATGAATTATAGTAAGGTGATTTTCAAAAAAATCGAATTTCTTGCGAAATGTATGGAAATAATCGAGTAATCTAAATGCACTTTGGCATGCTGATTACAGGCCCTGAAACCTATCGTCAGAGGTATCAAAAAACGTAATCGGAGCATAAATGCAGATTTTAGATTTCTGTGGCTCATAATTTAATGAATTATAGTAAGGTGATTTTCAAAAAAATCGAATTTCTTACGAAATGTATGGAAATAATCGAGTAATCTAAATGCACTTTGGCATGCTGATTACAGGCCCTGAAACCTATCGTCAGAGGTATCAAAAAACGTAATCGGAGCATAAATGCAGATTTTAGATTTCTGTGGCTCATAATTTAATGAATTATAGTAAGGTGATTTTCAAAAAAATCGAATTTCTTACGAAATGTATGGAAATAATCGAGTAATCTAAATGCACTTTGGCATGCTGATTACAGGCCCTGAAACCTATCGTTAGAGGTATCAAAAACCGTAATCGGAGCATAAATGCAGATTTTAGATTTCTGTGGCTCATAATTTAATGAATTATAGTAATTATAGTAAATGTATGGAAATAATCGAGTAATCTAAATGCACTTTGGCATGCTGATTACAGGCCCTGAAACCTATCGTTAGAGGTATCAAAAACCGTAATCGGAGCATAAATGCAGATTTTAGATTTCTGTGGCTCATAATTTAATGAATTATAGTAAGGTGATTTTCAAAAAAATCGAATTTCTTACGAAATGTATGGAAATAATCGAGTAATCTAAATGCACTTTGGCATGCTGATTACAGGCCCTGAAACCTATCGTTAGAGGTATCAAAAACCGTAATCGGAGCATAAATGCAGATTTTAGATTTCTGTGGCTCATAATTTAATGAATTATAGTAAGGAAATTTTCAAAAAAATCGAATTTCTTACGAAATGTATGGAAATAATCGAGTAATCTAAATGCACTTTGGCATGCTGATTACAGGCCCTGAAACCTATCGTTAGAGGTATCAAAAACCGTAATCGGAGCATAAATGCAGATTTTAGATTTCTGTGGCTCATAATTTAATGAATTATAGTAAGGAGATTTTCAAAAAAATCGAATTTCTTACGAAATGTATGGAAATAATCGAGTAATCTAAATGCACTTTGGCATGCTGATTACAGGCCCTGAAACCTATCGTTAGAGGTATCAAAAACCGTAATCGGAGCATAAATGCAGATTTTAGATTTCTGTGGCTCATAATTTAATGAATTATAGTAAGGTGATTTTCAAAAAAATCGAATTTCTTACGAAATGTATGGAAATAATCGAGTAATCTAAATGCACTTTGGCATGCTGATTACAGGCCCTGAAACCTATCGTTAGAGGTATCAAAAACCGTAATCGGAGCATAAATGCAGATTTTAGATTTCTGTGGCTCATAATTTAATGAATTATAGTAAGGAGATTTTCAAAAAAATCGAATTTCTTGCGAAATGTATGGAAATAATCGAGTAATCTAAATGCACTTTGGCATGCTGATTACAGGCCCTGAAACCTATCGTTAGAGGTATGAAAAACCGTAATCGGATCATAAATGCAGATTTTAGATTTCTGTGGCTTATAATTTAATGAATTATAGTAAGGTGATTTTCAAAAAAATCGAATTTCTTACGAAATGTATGGAAATAATCGAGTAATCTAAATGCACTTTGGCATGCTGATTACAGGCCCTGAAACCTATCGTTGGAGGTATCAAAAACCGTAATCGGAGCATAAATGCAGATTTTAGATTTCTGTGGCTCATAATTTAATGAATTATAGTAAGGTGATTTTCAAAAAAATCGAATTTCTTACGAAATGTATGGAAATAATCGAGTAATCTAAATGCACTTTGGCATGCTGATTACAGGCCCTGAAACCTATCGTTAGAGGTATCAAAAACCGTAATCGGAGCATAAATGCAGATTTTAGATTTCTGTGGCTCATAATTTAATGAATTATAGTAAGGTGATTTTCAAAAAAATCGAATTTCTTGCGAAATGTATGGAAATAATCGAGTAATCTAAATGCACTTTGGCATGCTGATTACAGGCCCTGAAACCTATCGTTAGAGGTATCAAAAACCGTAATCGGAGCATAAATGCAGATTTTAGATTTCTGTGGCTCATAATTTAATGAATTATAGTAAGGTGATTTTCAAAAAAATCGAATTTCTTGCGAAATGTATGGAAATAATCGAGTAATCTAAATGCACTTTGGCATGCTGATTACAGGCCCTGAAACCTATCGTTAGAGGTATCAAAAACCGTAATCGGAGCATAAATGCAGATTTTAGATTTCTGTGGCTCATAATTTAATGAATTATAGTAAGGTGATTTTCAAAAAAATCGAATTTCTTGCGAAATGTATGGAAATAATCGAGTAATCTAAATGCACTTTGGCATGCTGATTACAGGCCCTGAAACCTATCGTCAGAGGTATCAAAAAACGTAATCGGAGCATAAATGCAGATTTTAGATTTCTGTGGCTCATAATTTAATGAATTATAGTAAGGTGATTTTCAAAAAAATCGAATTTCTTACGAAATGTATGGAAATAATCGAGTAATCTAAATGCACTTTGGCATGCTGATTACAGGCCCTAAAACCTATCGTTAGAGGTATCAAAAACCGTAATCGGAGCATAAATGCAGATTTTAGATTTCTGTGGCTCATAATTTAATGAATTATAGTAAGGTGATTTTCAAAAAAATCGAATTTCTTACGAAATGTATGGAAATAATCGAGTAATCTAAATGCACTTTGGCATGCTGATTACAGGCCCTGAAACCTATCGTTAGAGGTATCAAAAACCGTAATCGGAGCATAAATGCAGATTTTAGATTTCTGTGGCTCATAATTTAATGAATTATAGTAAGGTGATTTTCAAAAAAATCGAATTTCTTGCGAAATGTATGGAAATAATCGAGTAATCTAAATGCACTTTGGCATGCTGATTACAGGCCCTGAAACCTATCGTCAGAGGTATCAAAAAACGTAATCGGAGCATAAATGCAGATTTTAGATTTCTGTGGCTCATAATTTAATGAATTATAGTAAGGTGATTTTCAAAAAAATCGAATTTCTTACGAAATGTATGGAAATAATCGAGTAATCTAAATGCACTTTGGCATGCTGATTACAGGCCCTGAAACCTATCGTCAGAGGTATCAAAAAACGTAATCGGAGCATAAATGCAGATTTTAGATTTCTGTGGCTCATAATTTAATGAATTATAGTAAGGTGATTTTCAAAAAAATCGAATTTCTTACGAAATGTATGGAAATAATCGAGTAATCTAAATGCACTTTGGCATGCTGATTACAGGCCCTGAAACCTATCGTCAGAGGTATCAAAAAACGTAATCGGAGCATAAATGCAGATTTTAGATTTCTGTGGCTCATAATTTAATGAATTATAGTAAGGTGATTTTCAAAAAAATCGAATTTCTTACGAAATGTATGGAAATAATCGAGTAATCTAAATGCACTTTGGCATGCTGATTACAGGCCCTGAAACCTATCGTTAGAGGTATCAAAAACCGTAATCGGAGCATAAATGCAGATTTTAGATTTCTGTGGCTCATAATTTAATGAATTATAGTAAGGTGATTTTCAAAAAAATCGAATTTCTTACGAAATGTATGGAAATAATCGAGTAATCTAAATGCACTTTGGCATGCTGATTACAGGCCCTGAAACCTATCGTTAGAGGTATCAAAAACCGTAATCGGAGCATAAATGCAGATTTTAGATTTCTGTGGCTCATAATTTAATGAATTATAGTAAGGTGATTTTCAAAAAAATCGAATTTCTTGCGAAATGTATGGAAATAATCGAGTAATCTAAATGCACTTTGGCATGCTGATTACAGGCCCTGAAACCTATCGTCAGAGGTATCAAAAAACGTAATCGGAGCATAAATGCAGATTTTAGATTTCTGTGGCTCATAATTTAATGAATTATAGTAAGGTGATTTTCAAAAAAATCGAATTTCTTACGAAATGTATGGAAATAATCGAGTAATCTAAATGCACTTTGGCATGCTGATTACAGGCCCTAAAACCTATCGTTAGAGGTATCAAAAACCGTAATCGGAGCATAAATGCAGATTTTAGATTTCTGTGGCTCATAATTTAATGAATTATAGTAAGGAGATTTTCAAAAAAATCGAATTTCTTACGAAATGTATGGAAATAATCGAGTAATCTAAATGCACTTTGGCATGCTGATTACAGGCCCTGAAACCTATCGTTAGAGGTATCAAAAACCGTAATCGGAGCATAAATGCAGATTTTAGATTTCTGTGGCTCATAATTTAATGAATTATAGTAAGGTGATTTTCAAAAAAATCGAATTTCTTGCGAAATGTATGGAAATAATCGAGTAATCTAAATGCACTTTGGCATGCTGATTACAGGCCCTGAAACCTATCGTCAGAGGTATCAAAAAACGTAATCGGAGCATAAATGCAGATTTTAGATTTCTGTGGCTCATAATTTAATGAATTATAGTAAGGTGATTTTCAAAAAAATCGAATTTCTTACGAAATGTATGGAAATAATCGAGTAATCTAAATGCACTTTGGCATGCTGATTACAGGCCCTGAAACCTATCGTTAGAGGTATCAAAAACCGTAATCGGAGCATAAATGCAGATTTTAGATTTCTGTGGCTCATAATTTAATGAATTATAGTAAGGTGATTTTCAAAAAAATCGAATTTCTTGCGAAATGTATGGAAATAATCGAGTAATCTAAATGCACTTTGGCATGCTGATTACAGGCCCTGAAACCTATCGTCAGAGGTATCAAAAAACGTAATCGGAGCATAAATGCAGATTTTAGATTTCTGTGGCTCATAATTTAATGAATTATAGTAAGGTGATTTTCAAAAAAATCGAATTTCTTACGAAATGTATGGAAATAATCGAGTAATCTAAATGCACTTTGGCATGCTGATTACAGGCCCTGAAACCTATCGTCAGAGGTATCAAAAAACGTAATCGGAGCATAAATGCAGATTTTAGATTTCTGTGGCTCATAATTTAATGAATTATAGTAAGGTGATTTTCAAAAAAATCGAATTTCTTACGAAATGTATGGAAATAATCGAGTAATCTAAATGCACTTTGGCATGCTGATTACAGGCCCTAAAACCTATCGTTAGAGGTATCAAAAACCGTAATCGGAGCATAAATGCAGATTTTAGATTTTTGTGGCTCATAATTTAATGAATTATAGTAAGGTGATTTTCAAAAAAATCGAATTTCTTACGAAATGTATGGAAATAATCGAGTAATCTAAATGCACTTTGGCATGCTGATTACAGGCCCTAAAACCTATCGTTAGAGGTATCAAAAACCGTAATCGGAGCATAAATGCAGATTTTAGATTTCTGTGGCTCATAATTTAATGAATTATAGTAAGGTGATTTTCAAAAAAATCGAATTTTTTACGAAATGTATGGAAATAATCGAGTAATCTAAATTCACTTTGGCATGCTGATTACAGGCCCTGAAACCTATCGTCAGAGGTATCAAAAACCGTAATCGGAGCATAAATGCAGATTTTAGATTTCTGTGGCTCATAATTTAATGAATTATAGTAAGGTGATTTTCAAAAAAATCGAATTTCTTACGAAATGTATGGAAATAATCGAGTAATCTAAATGCACTTTGGCATGCTGATTACAGGCCCTAAAACCTATCGTTAGAGGTATCAAAAACCGTAATCGGAGCATAAATGCAGATTTTAGATTTCTGTGGCTCATAATTTAATGAATTATAGTAAGGTGATTTTCAAAAAAATCGAATTTCTTACGAAATGTATGGAAATAATCGAGTAATCTAAATGCACTTTGGCATGCTGATTACAGGCCCTGAAACCTATCGTTAGAGGTATCAAAAACCGTAATCGGAGCATAAATGCAGATTTTAGATTTCTGTGGCTCATAATTTAATGAATTATAGTAAGGTGATTTTCAAAAAAATCGAATTTCTTACGAAATGTATGGAAATAATCGAGTAATCTAAATGCACTTTGGCATGCTGATTACAGGCCCTGAAACCTATCGTTAGAGGTATCAAAAACCGTAATCGGAGCATAAATGCAGATTTTAGATTTCTGTGGCTCATAATTTAATGAATTATAGTAAGGAGATTTTCAAAAAAATCGAATTTCTTGCGAAATGTATGGAAATAATCGAGTAATCTAAATGCACTTTGGCATGCTGATTAGAGGCCCTGAAACCTATCGTTAGAGGTATCAAAAACCGTAATCGGAGCATAAATGCAGATTTTAGATTTCTGTGGCTTATAATTTAATGAATTATAGTAAGGTGATTTTCAAAAAAATCGAATTTCTTACGAAATGTATGGAAATAATCGAGTAATCTAAATGCACTTTGGCATGCTGATTACAGGCCCTGAAACCTATCGTTAGAGGTATCAAAAACCGTAATCGGAGCATAAATGCAGATTTTAGATTTCTGTGGCTCATAATTTAATGAATTATAGTAAGGTGATTTTCAAAAAAATCGAATTTCTTGCGAAATGTATGGAAATAATCGAGTAATCTAAATGCACTTTGGCATGCTGATTACAGGCCCTGAAACCTATCGTCAGAGGTATCAAAAAACGTAATCGGAGCATAAATGCAGATTTTAGATTTCTGTGGCTCATAATTTAATGAATTATAGTAAGGTGATTTTCAAAAAAATCGAATTTCTTACGAAATGTATGGAAATAATCGAGTAATCTAAATGCACTTTGGCATGCTGATTACAGGCCCTAAAACCTATCGTTAGAGGTATCAAAAACCGTAATCGGAGCATAAATGCAGATTTTAGATTTCTGTGGCTCATAATTTAATGAATTATAGTAAGGAGATTTTCAAAAAAATCGAATTTCTTACGAAATGTATGGAAATAATCGAGTAATCTAAATGCACTTTGGCATGCTGATTACAGGCCCTGAAACCTATCGTTAGAGGTATCAAAAACCGTAATCGGAGCATAAATGCAGATTTTAGATTTCTGTGGCTCATAATTTAATGAATTATAGTAAGGTGATTTTCAAAAAAATCGAATTTCTTGCGAAATGTATGGAAATAATCGAGTAATCTAAATGCACTTTGGCATGCTGATTACAGGCCCTGAAACCTATCGTCAGAGGTATCAAAAAACGTAATCGGAGCATAAATGCAGATTTTAGATTTCTGTGGCTCATAATTTAATGAATTATAGTAAGGTGATTTTCAAAAAAATCGAATTTCTTACGAAATGTATGGAAATAATCGAGTAATCTAAATGCACTTTGGCATGCTGATTACAGGCCCTGAAACCTATCGTCAGAGGTATCAAAAAACGTAATCGGAGCATAAATGCAGATTTTAGATTTCTGTGGCTCATAATTTAATGAATTATAGTAAGGTGATTTTCAAAAAAATCGAATTTCTTACGAAATGTATGGAAATAATCGAGTAATCTAAATGCACTTTGGCATGCTGATTACAGGCCCTGAAACCTATCGTCAGAGGTATCAAAAAACGTAATCGGAGCATAAATGCAGATTTTAGATTTCTGTGGCTCATAATTTAATGAATTATAGTAAGGTGATTTTCAAAAAAATCGAATTTCTTACGAAATGTATGGAAATAATCGAGTAATCTAAATGCACTTTGGCATGCTGATTACAGGCCCTGAAACCTATCGTTAGAGGTATCAAAAACCGTAATCGGAGCATAAATGCAGATTTTAGATTTCTGTGGCTCATAATTTAATGAATTATAGTAAGGTGATTTTCAAAAAAATCGAATTTCTTACGAAATGTATGGAAATAATCGAGTAATCTAAATGCACTTTGGCATGCTGATTACAGGCCCTGAAACCTATCGTTAGAGGTATCAAAAACCGTAATCGGAGCATAAATGCAGATTTTAGATTTCTGTGGCTCATAATTTAATGAATTATAGTAAGGTGATTTTCAAAAAAATCGAATTTCTTGCGAAATGTATGGAAATAATCGAGTAATCTAAATGCACTTTGGCATGCTGATTACAGGCCCTGAAACCTATCGTCAGAGGTATCAAAAAACGTAATCGGAGCATAAATGCAGATTTTAGATTTCTGTGGCTCATAATTTAATGAATTATAGTAAGGTGATTTTCAAAAAAATCGAATTTCTTACGAAATGTATGGAAATAATCGAGTAATCTAAATGCACTTTGGCATGCTGATTACAGGCCCTAAAACCTATCGTTAGAGGTATCAAAAACCGTAATCGGAGCATAAATGCAGATTTTAGATTTCTGTGGCTCATAATTTAATGAATTATAGTAAGGAGATTTTCAAAAAAATCGAATTTCTTACGAAATGTATGGAAATAATCGAGTAATCTAAATGCACTTTGGCATGCTGATTACAGGCCCTGAAACCTATCGTTAGAGGTATCAAAAACCGTAATCGGAGCATAAATGCAGATTTTAGATTTCTGTGGCTCATAATTTAATGAATTATAGTAAGGTGATTTTCAAAAAAATCGAATTTCTTGCGAAATGTATGGAAATAATCGAGTAATCTAAATGCACTTTGGCATGCTGATTACAGGCCCTGAAACCTATCGTCAGAGGTATCAAAAAACGTAATCGGAGCATAAATGCAGATTTTAGATTTCTGTGGCTCATAATTTAATGAATTATAGTAAGGTGATTTTCAAAAAAATCGAATTTCTTACGAAATGTATGGAAATAATCGAGTAATCTAAATGCACTTTGGCATGCTGATTACAGGCCCTGAAACCTATCGTTAGAGGTATCAAAAACCGTAATCGGAGCATAAATGCAGATTTTAGATTTCTGTGGCTCATAATTTAATGAATTATAGTAAGGTGATTTTCAAAAAAATCGAATTTCTTGCGAAATGTATGGAAATAATCGAGTAATCTAAATGCACTTTGGCATGCTGATTACAGGCCCTGAAACCTATCGTCAGAGGTATCAAAAAACGTAATCGGAGCATAAATGCAGATTTTAGATTTCTGTGGCTCATAATTTAATGAATTATAGTAAGGTGATTTTCAAAAAAATCGAATTTCTTACGAAATGTATGGAAATAATCGAGTAATCTAAATGCACTTTGGCATGCTGATTACAGGCCCTGAAACCTATCGTCAGAGGTATCAAAAAACGTAATCGGAGCATAAATGCAGATTTTAGATTTCTGTGGCTCATAATTTAATGAATTATAGTAAGGTGATTTTCAAAAAAATCGAATTTCTTACGAAATGTATGGAAATAATCGAGTAATCTAAATGCACTTTGGCATGCTGATTACAGGCCCTAAAACCTATCGTTAGAGGTATCAAAAACCGTAATCGGAGCATAAATGCAGATTTTAGATTTTTGTGGCTCATAATTTAATGAATTATAGTAAGGTGATTTTCATAAAAAACCGAATTTCTTACTAAATGTATGGAAATAATCGAGTAATCTAAATGCACTTTGGCATGCTGATTACAGGCCCTAAAACCTATCGTTAGAGGTATCAAAAACCGTAATCGGAGCATAAATGCAGATTTTAGATTTCTGTGGCTCATAATTTAATGAATTATAGTAAGGTGATTTTCAAAAAAATCGAATTTCTTACGAAATGTATGGAAATAATCGAGTAATCTAAATGCACTTTGGCATGCTGATTACAGGCCCTGAAACCTATCGTCAGAGGTATCAAAAAACGTAATCGGAGCATAAATGCAGATTTTAGATTTCTGTGGCTCATAATTTAATGAATTATAGTAAGGTGATTTTCAAAAAAATCGAATTTTTTACGAAATGTATGGAAATAATCGAGAAATCTAAATTCACTTTGGCATGCTGATTACAGGCCCTGAAACCTATCGTTAGAGGTATCAAAAACCGTAATCGGAGCATAAATGCAGATTTTAGATTTCTGTGGCTCATAATTTAATGAATTATAGTAAGGTGATTTTCAAACAAATCGAATTTCTTACGAAATGTATGGAAATAATCGAGTAATCTAAATGCACTTTGGCATGCTGATTACAGGCCCTAAAACCTATCGTTAGAGGTATCAAAAACCGTAATCGGAGCATAAATGCAGATTTTAGATTTCTGTGGCTCATAATTTAATGAATTATAGTAAGGTGATTTTCAAAAAAATCGAATTTCTTACGAAATGTATGGAAATAATCGAGTAATCTAAATGCACTTTGGCATGCTGATTACAGGCCCTGAAACCTATCGTTAGAGGTATCAAAAACCGTAATCGGAGCATAAATGCAGATTTTAGATTTCTGTGGCTCATAATTTAATGAATTATAGTAAGGTGATTTTCAAAAAAATCGAATTTCTTACGAAATGTATGGAAATAATCGAGTAATCTAAATGCACTTTGGCATGCTGATTACAGGCCCTGAAACCTATCGTTAGAGGTATCAAAAACCGTAATCGGAGCATAAATGCAGATTTTAGATTTCTGTGGCTCATAATTTAATGAATTATAGTAAGGTGATTTTCAAAAAAATCGAATTTCTTACGAAATGTATGGAAATAATCGAGTAATCTAAATGCACTTTGGCATGCTGATTACAGGCCCTAAATCCTATCGTTAGAGGTATCAAAAACCGTAATCGGAGCATAAATGCAGATTTTAGATTTCTGTGGCTCATAATTTAATGAATTATAGTAAGATGATTTTCAAAAAAATCGAATTTCTTACGAAATGTATGGAAATAATCGAGTAATCTAAATGCACTTTGGCATGCTGATTACAGGCCCTGAAACCTATCGTTAGAGGTATCAAAAACCGTAATCGGAGCATAAATGCAGATTTTAGATTTCTGTGGCTCATAATTTAATGAATTATAGTAAGGTGATTTTCAAAAAAATCGAATTTCTTACGAAATGTATGGAAATAATCGAGTAATCTAAATGCACTTTGGCATGCTGATTACAGGCCCTAAAACCTATCGTTAGAGGTATCAAAAACCGTAATCGGAGCATAAATGCAGATTTTAGATTTCTGTGGCTCATAATTTAATGAATTATAGTAAGATGATTTTCAAAAAAATCGAATTTCTTACGAAATGTATGGAAATAATCGAGTAATCTAAATGGACTTTGGCATGCTGATTACAGGCCCTAAAACCTATCGTTAGAGGTCTCAAAAACCGTAATCGGAGCATAAATGCAGATTTTAGATTTCTGTGGCTCATAATTTAATGGATTATAGTAAGGTGATTTTCAAAAAAATCGAATTTCTTACGAAATGTATGGAAATAATCGAGTAATCTAAATGCACTTTGGCATGCTGATTACAGGCCCTGAAACCTATCGTTAGAGGTATCAAAAACCGTAATCGGAGCATAAATGCAGATTTTAGATTTCTGTGGCTCATAATTTAATGAATTATAGTAAGGTGATTTTCAAAAAAATCGAATTTCTTACGAAATGTATGGAAATAATCGAGTAATCTAAATGCACTTTGGCATGCTGATTACAGGCCCTGAAACCTATCGTTAGAGGTATCAAAAACCGTAATCGGAGCATAAATGCAGATTTTAGATTTCTGTGGCTCATAATTTAATGAATTATAGTAAGGTGATTTTCAAAAAAATCGAATTTCTTACGAAATGTATGGAAATAATCGAGTAATCTAAATGCACTTTGGCATGCTGATTACAGGCCCTAAAACCTATCGTTAGAGGTATCCAAAACTGTAATCGGAGCATAAATGCAGATTTTAGATTTCTGTGGCTCATAATTTAATGGATTATAGTAAGGTGATTTTCAAAAAAATCGAATTTCTTACGAAATGTATGGAAATAATCGAGTAATCTAAATGCACTTTGGCATGCTGATTACAGGCCCTGAAACCTATCGTTAGAGGTATCAAAAACCGTAATCGGAGCATAAATGCAGATTTTAGATTTCTGTGGCTCATAATTTAATGAATTATAGTAAGGTGATTTTCAAAAAAATCGAATTTCTTACGAAATGTATGGAAATAATCGAGTAATCTAAATGCACTTTGGCATGCTGATTACAGGCCCTGAAACCTATCGTTAGAGGTATCAAAAACCGTAATCGGAGCATAAATGCAGATTTTAGATTTCTGTGGCTCATAATTTAATGAATTATAGTAAGGTGATTTTCAAAAAAATCGAATTTCTTACGAAATGTATGGAAATAATCGAGTAATCTAAATGCACTTTGGCATGCTGATTACAGGCCCTAAAACCTATCGTTAGAGGTATCCAAAACCGTAATCGGAGCATAAATGCAGATTTTAGATTTCTGTGGCTCATAATTTAATGAATTATAGTAAGGTGATTTTCAAAAAAATCGAATTTCTTACGAAATGTATGGAAATAATCGAGTAATCTAAATGCACTTTGGCATGCTGATTACAGGCCCTGAAACCTATCGTTAGAGGTATCAAAAACCGTAATCGGAGCATAAATGCAGATTTTAGATTTCTGTGGCTCATAATTTAATGAATTATAGTAAGGTGATTTTCAAAAAAATCGAATTTCTTACGAAATGTATGGAAATAATCGAGTAATCTAAATGCACTTTGGCATGCTGATTACAGGCCCTGAAACCTATCGTTAGAGGTATCAAAAACCGTAATCGGAGCATAAATGCAGATTTTAGATTTCTGTGGCTCATAATTTAATGAATTATAGTAAGGTGATTTTCAAAAAAATCGAATTTCTTACGAAATGTATGGAAATAATCGAGTAATCTAAATGCACTTTGGCATGCTGATTACAGGCCCTAAAACCTATCGTCAGAGGTATCAAAAACCGTAATCGGAGCATAAATGCAGATTTTAGATTTCTGTGGCTCATAATTTAATGAATTATAGTAAGGAGATTTTCAAAAAAATCGAATTTCTTACGAAATGTATGGAAATAATCGAGTAATCTAAATGCACTTTGGCATGCTGATTACAGGCCCTGAAACCTATCGTTAGAGGTATCAAAAACCGTAATCGGAGCATAAATGCAGATTTTAGATTTCTGTGGCTCATAATTTAATGAATTATAGTAAGGTGATTTTCAAAAAAATCGAATTTCTTACGAAATGTATGGAAATAATCGAGTAATCTAAATGCACTTTGGCATGCTGATTACAGGCCCTGAAACCTATCGTTAGAGGTATCAAAAACCGTAATCGGATCATAAATGCAGATTTTAGATTTCTGTGGCTCATAATTTAATGAATTATAGTAAGGTGATTTTCAAAAAATCGAATTTCTTACGAAATGTATGGAAATAATCGAGTAATCTAAATGCACTTTGGCATGCTGATTACAGGCCCTGAAACCTATCGTTAGAGGTATCAAAAACCGTAATCGGAGCATAAATGCAGATTTTAGATTTCTGTGGCTCATAATTTAATGAATTATAGTAAGGTGATTTTCAAAAAAATCGAATTTCTTACGAAATGTATGGAAATAATCGAGTAATCTAAATGCACTTTGGCATGCTGATTACAGGCCCTAAAACCTATCGTTAGAGGTATCAAAAACCGTAATCGGAGCATAAATGCAGATTTTAGATTTCTGTGGCTCATAATTTAATGAATTATAGTAAGGTGATTTTCAAAAAAATCGAATTTCTTACGAAATGTATGGAAATAATCGAGTAATCTAAATGCACTTTGGCATGCTGATTACAGGCCCTAAAACTTATCGTTAGAGGTATCAAAAACCGTAATCGGAGCATAAATGCAGATTTTAGATTTCTGTGGCTCATAATTTAATGAATTATAGTAAGGTGATTTTCAAAAAAATCGAATTTCTTACGAAATGTATGGAAATAATCGAGTAATCTAAATGCACTTTGGCATGCTGATTACAGGCCCTGAAACCTATCGTTAGAGGTATCAAAAACCGTAATCGGATTATAAATGCAGATTTTAGATTTCTGTGGCTCATAATTTAATGAATTATAGTAAGGTGATTTTCAAAAAAATCGAATTTCTTACGAAATGTATGGAAATAATCGAGTAATCTAAATGCACTTTGGCATGCTGATTACAGGCCCTAAAACCTATCGTTAAAGGTATCAAAAACCGTAATCGGAGCATAAATGCAGATTTTAGATTTCTGTGGCTCATAATTTAATGAATTATAGTAAGGTGATTTTCAAAAAAATCGAATTTTTTACGAAATGTATGGAAATAATCGAGTAATCTAAATGCACTTTGGCATGCTGATTACAGGCCCTGAAACCTATCGTTAGAGGTATCAAAAACCGTAATCGGATCATAAATGCAGATTTTAGATTTCTGTGGCTCATAATTTAATGAATTATAGTAAGGTGATTTTCAAAAAAATCGAATTTCTTACGAAATGTATGGAAATAATCGAGTAATCTAAATGCACTTTGGCATGCTGATTACAGGCCCTAAAACCTATCGTTAAAGGTATCAAAAACCGTAATCGGAGCATAAATGCAGATTTTAGATTTCTGTGGCTCATAATTTAATGAATTATAGTAAGGTGATTTTCAAAAAAATCGAATTTTTTACGAAATGTATGGAAATAATCGAGTAATCTAAATGCACTTTGGCATGCTGATTACAGGCCCTGAAACCTATCGTTAGAGGTATCAAAAACCGTAATCGGATCATAAATGCAGATTTTAGATTTCTGTGGCTCATAATTTAATGAATTATAGTAAGGTGATTTTCAAAAAAATCGAATTTCTTACGAAATGTATGGAAATAATCGAGTAATCTAAATGCACTTTGGCATGCTGATTACAGGCCCTAAAACCTATCGTTAGAGGTATCAAAAACCGTAATCGGAGCATAAATGCAGATTTTAGATTTCTGTGGCTCATAATTTAATGAATTATAGTAAGGTGATTTTCAAAAAAATCGAATTTTTTACGAAATGTATGGAAATAATCGAGTAATCTAAATGCACTTTGGCATGCTGATTACAGGCCCTAAAACCTATCGTTAGAGGTATCAAAAACCGTAATCGGAGCATAAATGCAGATTTTAGATTTCTGTGGCTCATAATTTAATGAATTATAGTAAGGTGATTTTCAAAAAAATCGAATTTCTTACGAAATGTATGGAAATAATCGAGTAATCTAAATGCACTTTGGCATGCTGATTACAGGCCCTAAAACCTATCGTTAGAGGTATCAAAAACCGTAATCGGAGCATAAATGCAGATTTTAGATTTCTGTGGCTCATAACTTAATGAATTATAGTAAGGAGATTTTCAAAAAAATCGAATTTCTTACGAAATGTATGGAAATAATCGAGTAATCTAAATGCACTTTGGCATGCTGATTACAGGCCCTGAAACCTATCGTTAGAGGTATCAAAAACCGTAATCGGAGCATAAATGCAGATTTTAGATTTCTGTGGCTCATAATTTAATGAATTATAGTAAGGTGATTTTCAAAAAAATCGAATTTCTTACGAAATGTATGGAAATAATCGAGTAATCTAAATGCGTTTTGGCATGCTGATTACAGGCCCTAAAACCTATCGTTAGAGGTATCAAAAACCGTAATCGGAGCACAAATGCAGATTTTAGATTTCTGTGGCTCATAATTTAATGAATTATAGTAAGGTGATTTTCAAAAAAATCGAATTTCTTACGAAATGTATGGAAATAATCGAGTAATCTAAATGCACTTTGGCATGCTGATTACAGGCCCTAAAACTTATCGTTAGAGGTATCAAAAACCGTAATCGGAGCATAAATGCAGATTTTAGATTTCTGTGGCTCATAATTTAATGAATTATAGTAAGGTGATTTTCAAAAAAATCGAATTTCTTACGAAATGTATGGAAATAATCGAGTAATCTAAATGCGTTTTGGCATGCTGATTACAGGCCCTAAAACCTATCGTTAGAGGTATCAAAAACCGTAATCGGAGCACAAATGCAGATTTTAGATTTCTGTGGCTCATAATTTAATGAATTATAGTAAGGTGATTTTCAAAAAAATCGAATTTCTTACGAAATGTATGGAAATAATCGAGTAATCTAAATGCACTTTGGCATGCTGATTACAGGCCCTAAAACCTATCGTTAGAGGTATCAAAAACCGTAATCGGAGCATAAATGCAGATTTTAGATTTCTGTGGCTCATAATTTAATGAATTATAGTAAGGTGATTTTCAAAAAAATCGAATTTCTTACGAAATGTATGGAAATAATCGAGTAATCTAAATGCACTTTGGCATGCTGATTACAGGCCCTGAAACCTATCGTTAGAGGTATCAAAAACCGTAATCGGAGCATAAATGCAGATTTTAGATTTCTGTGGCTCATAATTTAATGAATTATAGTAAGGTGATTTTCAAAAAAATCGAATTTCTTACGAAATGTATGGAAATAATCGAGTAATCTAAATGCACTTTGGCATGCTGATTACAGGCCCTAAAACCTATCGTTAGAGGTATCAAAAACCGTAATCGGAGCATAAATGCAGATTTTAGATTTCTGTGGCTCATAATTTAATGAATTATAGTAAGGTGATTTTCAAAAAAATCGAATTTCTTGCGAAATGTATGGAAATAATCGAGTAATCTAAATGCACTTTGGCATGCTGATTACAGGCCCTGAAACCTATCGTTAGAGGTATCAAAAACCGTAATCGGAGCATAAATGCAGATTTTAGATTTCTGTGGCTCATAATTTAATGAATTATAGTAAGGAGATTTTCAAAAAAATCGAATTTCTTACGAAATGTATGGAAATAATCGAGTAATCTAAATGCACTTTGGCATGCTGATTACAGGCCCTGAAACCTATCGTTAGAGGTATCAAAAACCGTAATCGGAGCATAAATGCAGATTTTAGATTTCTGTGGCTCATAATTTAATGAATTATAGTAAGGTGATTTTCAAAAAAATCGAATTTCTTACGAAATGTATGGAAATAATCGAGTAATCTAAATGCACTTTGGCATGCTGATTACAGGCCCTGAAACCTATCGTTAGAGGTATCAAAAACCGTAATCGGAGCATAAATGCAGATTTTAGATTTCTGTGGCTCATAATTTAATGAATTATAGTAAGGTGATTTTCAAAAAAATCGAATTTCTTACGAAATGTATGGAAATAATCGAGTAATCTAAATGCACTTTGGCATGCTGATTACAGGCCCTGAAACCTATCGTTAGAGGTATCAAAAACCGTAATCGGAGCACAAATGCAGATTTTAGATTTCTGTGGCTCATAATTTAATGAATTATAGTAAGGTGATTTTCAAAAAAATCGAATTTCTTACGAAATGTATGGAAATAATCGAGTAATCTAAATGCACTTTGGCATGCCGATTACAGGCCCTGAAACCTATCGTTAGAGGTATCAAAAACCGTAATCGGAGCATAAATGCAGATTTTAGATTTCTGTGGCTCATAATTTAATGAATTATAGTAAGGTGATTTTAAAAAAAAATCGAATTTCTTACGAAATGTATGGAAATTATCGAGTAATCTAAATGCAATTTGGCATGCCGATTACAGGCCCTGAAACCTATCGTTAGAGGTATCAAAAACCGTAATCGGAGCATAAATGCAGATTTTAGATTTCTGTGGCTCATAATTTAGTGAATTATAGTAAGGTGATTTTCAAAAAAATCGAATTTCTTACGAAATGTATGGAAATAATCGAGTAATCTAAATGCACTTTGGCATGCCGATTACAGGCCCTGAAACCTATCGTTAGAGGTATCAAAAACCGTAATCGGAGCATAAATGCAGATTTTAGATTTCTGTGGCTCATAATTTAATGAATTATAGTAAGGTGATTTTCAAAAAAATCGAATTTCTTACGAAATGTATGGAAATAATCGAGTAATCTAAATGCACTTTGGCATGCCGATTACAGGCCCTGAAACCTATCGTTAGAGGTATCAAAAACCGTAATCGGAGCATAAATGCAGATTTTAGATTTCTGTGGCTCATAATTTAGTGAATTATAGTAAGGTGATTTTCAAAAAAATCGAATTTCTTACGAAATGTATGGAAATAATCGAGTAATCTAAATGCACTTTGGCATGCCGATTACAGGCCCTGAAACCTATCGTTAGAGGTATCAAAAACCGTAATCGGAGCATAAATGCAGATTTTAGATTTCTGTGGCTCATAATTTAATGAATTATAGTAAGGTGATTTTCAAAAAAATCGAATTTCTTACGAAATGTATGGAAATAATCGAGTAATCTAAATGCACTTTGGCATGCCGATTACAGGCCCTGAAACCTATCGTTAGAGGTATCAAAAACCGTAATCGGAGCATAAATGCAGATTTTAGATTTCTGTGGCTCATAATTTAATGAATTATAGTAAGGTGATTTTCAAAAAAATCGAATTTCTTACGAAATGTATGGAAATAATCGAGTAATCTAAATGCACTTTGGCATGCTGATTACAGGCCCTGAAACCTATCGTTAGAGGTATCAAAAACCGTAATCGGAGCATAATTGCCCTTAGATTTCTGTGGCTCATAATTTAGTGAATTATAGTAAGGTGATTTTCAAAAAAATCGAATTTCTTACGAAATGTATGGAAATAATCGAGTAATCTAAATGCAATTTGGCATGCCGATTACAGGCCCTGAAACCTATCGTTAGAGGTATCAAAAACCGTAATCGGAGCATAAATGCAGATTTTAGATTTCTGTGGCTCATAATTTAATGAATTATAGTAAGGTGATTTTAAAAAAAAATCGAATTTCTTACGAAATGTATGGAAATTATCGAGTAATCTAAATGCAATTTGGCATGCCGATTACAGGCCCTGAAACCTATCGTTAGAGGTATCAAAAACCGTAATCGGAGCATAAATGCAGATTTTAGATTTCTGTGGCTCATAATTTAGTGAATTATAGTAAGGTGATTTTCAAAAAAATCGAATTTCTTACGAAATGTATGGAAATAATCGAGTAATCTAAATGCACTTTGGCATGCCGATTACAGGCCCTGAAACCTATCGTTAGAGGTATCAAAAACCGTAATCGGAGCATAAATGCAGATTTTAGATTTCTGTGGCTCATAATTTAATGAATTATAGTAAGGTGATTTTCAAAAAAATCGAATTTCTTACGAAATGTATGGAAATAATCGAGTAATCTAAATGCACTTTGGCATGCCGATTACAGGCCCTGAAACCTATCGTTAGAGGTATCAAAAACCGTAATCGGAGCATAAATGCAGATTTTAGATTTCTGTGGCTCATAATTTAATGAATTATAGTAAGGTGATTTTCAAAAAAATCGAATTTCTTACGAAATGTATGGAAATAATCGAGTAATCTAAATGCACTTTGGCATGCTGATTACAGGCCCTGAAACCTATCGTTAGAGGTATCAAAAACCGTAATCGGAGCACAAATGCAGATTTTAGATTTCTGTGGCTCATAATTTAATGAATTATAGTAAGGTGATTTTCAAAAAAATCGAATTTCTTACGAAATGTATGGAAATAATCGAGTAATCTAAATGCACTTTGGCATGCCGATTACAGGCCCTGAAACCTATCGTTAGAGGTATCAAAAACCGTAATCGGAGCATAAATGCAGATTTTAGATTTCTGTGGCTCATAATTTAGTGAATTATAGTAAGATGATTTTCAAAAAAATCGAATTTCTTACGAAATATATGGAAATAATCGAGTAATCTAAATGCACTTTGGCATGCCGATTACAGGCCCTGAAACCTATCGTTAGAGGTATCAAAAACCGTAATCGGAGCATAATTGCAGATTTTAGATTTCTGTGGGTCATAATTTAGTGAATTATAGTAAGGTGATTTTCAAAAAAATCGAATTTCTTACGAAATGTATGGAAATAATCGAGTAATCTAAATGCAATTTGGCATGCCGATTACAAGCCCTAAAACCTATCGTTAGAGGTATCAAAAACCGTAATCGGAGCATAATTGCCCTTAGATTTCTGTGGCTCATAATTTAGTGAATTATAGTAAGGTGATTTTCAAAAAAATCGAATTTCTTACGAAATGTATGGAAATAATCGAGTAATCTAAATGCAATTTGGCATGCCGATTACAGGCCCTGAAACCTATCGTTAGAGGTATCAAAAACCGTAATCGGAGCATAAATGCAGATTTTAGATTTCTGTGGCTCATAATTTAATGAATTATAGTAAGGTGATTTTAAAAAAAAATCGAATTTCTTACGAAATGTATGGAAATTATCGAGTAATCTAAATGCACTTTGGCATGCCGATTACAGGCCCTGAAACCTATCGTTAGAGGTATCAAAAACCGTAATCGGAGCATAAATGCAGATTTTAGATTTCTGTGGCTCATAATTTAATGAATTATAGTAAGGTGATTTTCAAAAAAATCGAATTTCTTACGAAATGTATGGAAATAATCGAGTAATCTAAATGCACTTTGGCATGCCGATTACAGGCCCTGAAACCTATCGTTAGAGGTATCAAAAACCGTAATCGGAGCATAAATGCAGATTTTAGATTTCTGTGGCTCATAATTTAATGAATTATAGTAAGGTGATTTTCAAAAAAATCGAATTTCTTACGAAATGTATGGAAATAATCGAGTAATCTAAATGCAATTTGGCATGCCGATTACAGGCCCTGAAACCTATCGTTAGAGGTATCAAAAACCGTAATCGGAGCATAATTGCAGATTTTAGATTTCTGTGGCTCATAATTTAGTGAATTATAGTAAGGTGATTTTCAAAAAAATCGAATTTCTTACGAAATGTATGGAAATAATCGAGTAATCTAAATGCACTTTGGCATGCCGATTACAGGCCCTGAAACCTATCGTTAGAGGTATCAAAAACCGTAATCGGAGCATAATTGCAGATTTTAGATTTCTGTGGTTCATAATTTAATGAATTATAGTAAGGTGATTTTCAAAAAAATCGAATTTCTTACGAAATGTATGGAAATAATCGAGTAATCTAAATGCACTTTGGCATGCCGATTACAGGCCCTGAAATCTATCGTTAGAGGTATCAAAAACCGTAATCGGAGCATAATTGCCCTTAGATTTCTGTGGCTCATAATTTAGTGAATTATAGTAAGGTGATTTTCAAAAAAATCGAATTTCTTACGAAATGTATGGAAATAATCGAGTAATCTAAATGCACTTTGGCATGCCGATTACAGGCCCTGAAACCTATCGTTAGAGGTATCAAAAACCGTAATCGGAGCATAATTGCAGATTTTAGATTTCTGTGGTTCATAATTTAATGAATTATAGTAAGGTGATTTTCAAAAAAATCGAATTTCTTACGAAATGTATGGAAATAATCGAGTAATCTAAATGCACTTTGGCATGCCGATTACAGGCCCTGAAATCTATCGTTAGAGGTATCAAAAACCGTAATCGGAGCATAATTGCCCTTAGATTTCTGTGGCTCATAATTTAGTGAATTATAGTAAGGTGATTTTCAAAAAAATCGAATTTCTTACGAAATGTATGGAAATAATCGAGTAATCTAAATGCAATTTGGCATGCCGATTACAGGCCCTGAAACCTATCGTTAGAGGTATCAAAAACCGTAATCGGAGCATAAATGCAGATTTTAGATTTCTGTGGCTCATAATTTAATGAATTATAGTAAGGTGATTTTAAAAAAAAATCGAATTTCTTACGAAATGTATGGAAATTATCGAGTAATCTAAATGCAATTTGGCATGCCGATTACAGGCCCTGAAACCTATCGTTAGAGGTATCAAAAACCGTAATCGGAGCATAAATGCAGATTTTAGATTTCTGTGGCTCATAATTTAGTGAATTATAGTAAGGTGATTTTCAAAAAAATCGAATTTCTTACGAAATGTATGGAAATAATCGAGTAATCTAAATGCACTTTGGCATGCTGATTACAGGCCCTAAAACCTATCGTTAGAGGTATCAAAAACCGTAATCGGAGCATAAATGCAGATTTAAGATTTCTGTGGCTCATAATTTAATGAATTATAGTAAGGTGATTTTCAAAAAAATCGCATTTCTTACGAAATGTATGGAAATAATCGAGTAATCTAAATGCACTTTGGCATGCTGATTACAGGCCCTAAAACCTATCGTTAGAGGTATCAAAAACCGTAATCGGAGCATAAATGCAGATTTTAGATTTCTGTGGCTCATAATTTAATGAATTATAGTAAGGTGATTTTCAAAAAAATCGAATTTCTTACGAAATGTATGGAAATAATCGAGTAATCTAAATGCACTTTGGCATGCCGATTACAGGCCCTGAAACCTATCGTTAGAGGTATCAAAAACCGTAATCGGAGCATAAATGCAGATTTTAGATTTCTGTGGCTCATAATTTAGTGAATTATAGTAAGGTGATTTTCAAAAAAATCGAATTTCTTACGAAATGTATGGAAATAATCGAGTAATCTAAATGCAATTTGGCATGCCGATTACAGGCCCTGAAACCTATCGTTAGAGGTATCAAAAACCGTAATCGGAGCATAAATGCAGATTTTAGATTTCTGTGGCTCATAATTTAATGAATTATAGTAAGGTGATTTTAAAAAAAAATCGAATTTCTTACGAAATGTATGGAAATTATCGAGTAATCTAAATGCAATTTGGCATGCCGATTACAGGCCCTGAAACCTATCGTTAGAGGTATCAAAAACCGTAATCGGAGCATAAATGCAGATTTTAGATTTCTGTGGCTCATAATTTAGTGAATTATAGTAAGGTGATTTTCAAAAAAATCGAATTTCTTACGAAATGTATGGAAATAATCGAGTAATCTAAATGCACTTTGGCATGCCGATTACAGGCCCTGAAACCTATCGTTAGAGGTATCAAAAACCGTAATCGGAGCATAAATGCAGATTTTAGATTTCTGTGGCTCATAATTTAATGAATTATAGTAAGGTGATTTTCAAAAAAATCGAATTTCTTACGAAATGTATGGAAATAATCGAGTAATCTAAATGCAATTTGGCATGCCGATTACAGGCCCTGAAACCTATCGTTAGAGGTATCAAAAACCGTAATCGGAGCATAAATGCAGATTTTAGATTTCTGTGGTTCATAATTTAATGAATTATAGTAAGGTGATTTTCAAAAAAATCGAATTTCTTACGAAATGTATGGAAATAATCGAGTAATCTAAATGCAATTTGGCATGCCGATTACAGGCCCTGAAACCTATCGTTAGAGGTATCAAAAACCGTAATCGGAGCATAATTGCAGATTTTAGATTTCTGTGGCTCATAATTTAATGAATTATAGTAAGGTGATTTTCAAAAAAATCGAATTTCTTACGAAATGTATGGAAATAATCGAGTAATCTAAATGCACTTTGGCATGCCGATTACAGGCCCTGAAACCTATCGTTAGAGGTATCAAAAACCGTAATCGGAGCATAATTGCAGATTTTAGATTTCTGTGGTTCATAATTTAATGAATTATAGTAAGGTGATTTTCAAAAAAATCGAATTTCTTACGAAATGTATGGAAATAATCGAGTAATCTAAATGCACTTTGGCATGCCGATTACAGGCCCTGAAATCTATCGTTAGAGGTATCAAAAACCGTAATCGGAGCATAATTGCCCTTAGATTTCTGTGGCTCATAATTTAGTGAATTATAGTAAGGTGATTTTCAAAAAAATCGAATTTCTTACGAAATGTATGGAAATAATCGAGTAATCTAAATGCAATTTGGCATGCCGATTACAGGCCCTGAAACCTATCGTTAGAGGTATCAAAAACCGTAATCGGAGCATAAATGCAGATTTTAGATTTCTGTGGCTCATAATTTAATGAATTATAGTAAGGTGATTTTAAAAAAAAATCGAATTTCTTACGAAATGTATGGAAATTATCGAGTAATCTAAATGCAATTTGGCATGCCGATTACAGGCCCTGAAACCTATCGTTAGAGGTATCAAAAACCGTAATCGGAGCATAAATGCAGATTTTAGATTTCTGTGGCTCATAATTTAGTGAATTATAGTAAGGTGATTTTCAAAAAAATCGAATTTCTTACGAAATGTATGGAAATAATCGAGTAATCTAAATGCACTTTGGCATGCTGATTACAGGCCCTAAAACCTATCGTTAGAGGTATCAAAAACCGTAATCGGAGCATAAATGCAGATTTAAGATTTCTGTGGCTCATAATTTAATGAATTATAGTAAGGTGATTTTCAAAAAAATCGCATTTCTTACGAAATGTATGGAAATAATCGAGTAATCTAAATGCACTTTGGCATGCTGATTACAGGCCCTAAAACCTATCGTTAGAGGTATCAAAAACCGTAATCGGAGCATAAATGCAGATTTTAGATTTCTGTGGCTCATAATTTAATGAATTATAGTAAGGTGATTTTCAAAAAAATCGAATTTCTTACGAAATGTATGGAAATAATCGAGTAATCTAAATGCACTTTGGCATGCCGATTACAGGCCCTGAAACCTATCGTTAGAGGTATCAAAAACCGTAATCGGAGCATAAATGCAGATTTTAGATTTCTGTGGCTCATAATTTAGTGAATTATAGTAAGGTGATTTTCAAAAAAATCGAATTTCTTACGAAATGTATGGAAATAATCGAGTAATCTAAATGCAATTTGGCATGCCGATTACAGGCCCTGAAACCTATCGTTAGAGGTATCAAAAACCGTAATCGGAGCATAAATGCAGATTTTAGATTTCTGTGGCTCATAATTTAATGAATTATAGTAAGGTGATTTTAAAAAAAAATCGAATTTCTTACGAAATGTATGGAAATTATCGAGTAATCTAAATGCAATTTGGCATGCCGATTACAGGCCCTGAAACCTATCGTTAGAGGTATCAAAAACCGTAATCGGAGCATAAATGCAGATTTTAGATTTCTGTGGCTCATAATTTAGTGAATTATAGTAAGGTGATTTTCAAAAAAATCGAATTTCTTACGAAATGTATGGAAATAATCGAGTAATCTAAATGCACTTTGGCATGCCGATTACAGGCCCTGAAACCTATCGTTAGAGGTATCAAAAACCGTAATCGGAGCATAAATGCAGATTTTAGATTTCTGTGGCTCATAATTTAATGAATTATAGTAAGGTGATTTTCAAAAAAATCGAATTTCTTACGAAATGTATGGAAATAATCGAGTAATCTAAATGCACTTTGGCATGCCGATTACAGGCCCTGAAACCTATCGTTAGAGGTATCAAAAACCGTAATCGGAGCATAAATGCAGATTTTAGATTTCTGTGGCTCATAATTTAGTGAATTATAGTAAGGTGATTTTCAAAAAAATCGAATTTCTTACGAAATGTATGGAAATAATCGAGTAATCTAAATGCAATTTGGCATGCCGATTACAGGCCCTGAAACCTATCGTTAGAGGTCTCAAAAACCGTAATCGGAGCATAAATGCAGATTTTAGATTTCTGTGGCTCATAATTTAATGAATTATAGTAAGGTGATTTTCAAAAAAATCGAATTTCTTACGAAATGTATGGAAATAATCGAGTAATCTAAATGCACTTTGGCATGCCGATTACAGGCCCTGAAACCTATCGTTAGAGGTATCAAAAACCGTAATCGGAGCATAAATGCAGATTTTAGATTTCTGTGGCTCATAATTTAGTGAATTATAGTAAGGTGATTTTCAAAAAAATCGAATTTCTTACGAAATGTATGGAAATAATCGAGTAATCTAAATGCAATTTGGCATGCCGATTACAGGCCCTGAAACCTATCGTTAGAGGTATCAAAAACCGTAATCGGAGCATAATTGCAGATTTTAGATTTCTGTGGCTCATAATTTAGTGAATTATAGTAAGGTGATTTTAAAAAAAAATCGAATTTCTTACGAAATGTATGGAAATAATCGAGTAATCTAAATGCAATTTGGCATGCCGATTACAGGCCCTGAAACCTATCGTTAGAGGTATCAAAAACCGTAATCGGAGCATAAATGCAGATTTTAGATTTCTGTGGCTCATAATTTAATGAATTATAGTAAGGTGATTTTAAAAAAAATCGAATTTCTTACGAAATGTATGGAAATTATCGAGTAATCTAAATGCAATTTGGCATGCCGATTACAGGCCCTGAAACCTATCGTTAGAGGTATCAAAAACCGTAATCGGAGCATAAATGCAGATTTTAGATTTCTGTGGCTCATAATTTAGTGAATTATAGTAAGGTGATTTTCAAAAAAATCGAATTTCTTACGAAATGTATGGAAATAATCGAGTAATCTAAATGCACTTTGGCATGCCGATTACAGGCCCTGAAACCTATCGTTAGAGGTATCAAAAACCGTAATCGGAGCATAATTGCAGATTTTAGATTTCTGTGGCTCATAATTTAATGAATTATAGTAAGGTGATTTTAAAAAAAAATCGAATTTCTTACGAAATGTATGGAAATTATCGAGTAATCTAAATGCAATTTGGCATGCCGATTACAGGCCCTGAAACCTATCGTTAGAGGTATCAAAAACCGTAATCGGAGCATAAATGCAGATTTTAGATTTCTGTGGCTCATAATTTAGTGAATTATAGTAAGGTGATTTTAAAAAAAAATCGAATTTCTTACGAAATGTATGGAAATTATCGAGTAATCTAAATGCAATTTGGCATGCCGATTACAGGCCCTGAAACCTATCGTTAGAGGTATCAAAAACCGTAATCGGAGCATAAATGCAGATTTTAGATTTCTGTGGCTCATAATTTAGTGAATTATAGTAAGGTGATTTTAAAAAAAAATCGAATTTCTTACGAAATGTATGGAAATAATCGAGTAATCTAAATGCAATTTGGCATGCCGATTACAGGCCCTGAAACCTATCGTTAGAGGTATCAAAAACCGTAATCGGAGCATAAATGCAGATTTTAGATTTCTGTGGCTCATAATTTAATGAATTATAGTAAGGTGATTTTCAAAAAAATCGAATTTCTTGCGAAATGTATGGAAATAATCGAGTAATCTAAATGCACTTTGGCATGCTGATTACAGGCCCTGAAACCTATCGTTAGAGGTATCAAAAACCGTAATCGGAGCATAAATGCAGATTTTAGATTTCTGTGGCTCATAATTTAATGAATTATAGTAAGGTGATTTTCAAAAAAATCGAATTTCTTACGAAATGTATGGAAATAATCGAGTGTTCTAAATGCACTTTGGCATGCCGATTACAGGCCCTGAAACCTATCGTTAGAGGTATCAAAAACCGTAATCGGAGCATAATTGCAGATTTTAGATTTCTGTGGCTCATAATTTAATGAATTATAGTAAGGTGATTTTCAAAAAAATCGAATTTCTTACGAAATGTATGGAAATAATCGAGTAATCTAAATTCACTTCGGCATGACGATTACAGGTCCTGAAACCTGTCTTAAGAGGTATCAAAAACCGTAATCGGAGCATAAATGCAGATTTTAGATTTCTGTGGCTCATAATTTAATGAATTATAGTAAGGTGATTTTAAAAAAAAATCGAATTTCTTACGAAATGTATGGAAATAATCGAGTAATCTAAATGCACTTTGGCATGCCGATTACAGGCCCTGAAACCTATCGTTAGAGGTATCAAAAACCGTAATCGGAGCATAAATGCAGATTTTAGATTTCTGTAGCTCATAATTTAATGAATTATAGTAAGGTGATTTTCAAAAAAATCGAATTTCTTACGAAATGTATGGAAATAATCGAGTAATCTAAATGCACTTTAGCATGCCGATTACAGGCCCTGAAACCTATCGTTAGAGGTATCAAAAACCGTAATCAGAGCATAAATGCAGATTTTAGATTTCTGTGGCTCATAATTTAATGAATTATAGTAAGGTGATTTTCAAAAAAATCGAATTTCTTACGAAATGTATGGAAATAATCGAGTAATCTAAATGCAATTTGGCATGCCGATTACAGGCCCTGAAACCTATCGTTAGAGGTATCAAAAACCGTAATCGGAGCATAATTGCAGATTTTAGATTTCTGTGGCTCATAATTTAATGAATTATAGTAAGGTGATTTTCAAAAAAATCGAATTTCTTACGAAATGTATGGAAATAATCGAGTAATCTAAATGCACTTTGGCATGCCGATTACAGGCCCTGAAACCTATCGTTAGAGGTATCAAAAACCGTAATCGGAGCATAAATGCAGATTTTAGATTTCTGTGGCTCATAATTTAATGAATTATAGTAAGGTGATTTTCAAAAAAATCGAATTTCTTACGAAATGTATGGAAATAATCGAGTGTTCTAAATGCACTTTGGCATGCCGATTACAGGCCCTGAAACCTATCGTTAGAGGTATCAAAAACCGTAATTGGAGCATAATTGCAGATTTTAGATTTCTGTGGCTCATAATTTAATGAATTATAGTAAGGTGATTTTCAAAAAAATCGAATTTCTTACGAAATGTATGGAAATAATCGAGTAATCTAAATTCACTTCGGCATGACGATTACAGGTCCCGAAACCTGTCTTAAGAGGTATCAAAAACCGTAATCGGAGCATAAATGCAGATTTTAGATTTCTGTGGCTCATAATTTAATGAATTATAGTAAGGTGATTTTCAAAAAAATCGAATTTCTTACGAAATGTATGGAAATAATCGAGTAATCTAAATGCACTTTGGCATGCCGATTACAGCCCCTGAAACCTATCGTTAGAGGTATCAAAAACCGTAATCGGAGCATAAATGCAGATTTTAGATTTCTGTGGCTCATAATTTAATGAATTATAGTAAGGTGATTTTCAAAAAAATCGAATTTCTTACGAAATGTATGGAAATAATCGAGTAATCTAAATGCAATTTGGCATGCCGATTACAGGCCCTGAAACCTATCGTTAGAGGTATCAAAAACCGTAATCGGAGCATAATTGCAGATTTTAGATTTCTGTGGCTCATAATTTAATGAATTATAGTAAGGTGATTTTCAAAAAAATCGAATTTCTTACGAAATGTATGGAAATAATCGAGTAATCTAAATGCACTTTGGCATGCCGATTACAGGCCCTGAAACCTATCGTTAGAGGTATCAAAAACCGTAATCGGAGCATAAATGCAGATTTTAGATTTCTGTGGCTCATAATTTAATGAATTATAGTAAGGTGATTTTCAAAAAAATCGAATTTCTTACGAAATGTATGGAAATAATCGAGTAATCTAAATGCACTTTGGCATGCCGATTACAGGCCCTGAAACCTATCGTTAGAGGTATCAAAAACCGTAATCGGAGCATAAATGCAGATTTTAGATTTCTGTAGCTCATAATTTAATGAATTATAGTAAGGTGATTTTCAAAAAAATCGAATTTCTTACGAAATGTATGGAAATAATCGAGTAATCTAAATGCACTTTGGCATGCCGATTACAGGCCCTGAAACCTATCGTTAGAGGTATCAAAAACCGTAATCGGAGCATAAATGCAGATTTTAGATTTCTGTGGCTCATAATTTAATGAATTATAGTAAGGTGATTTTCAAAAAAATCGAATTTCTTACGAAATGTATGGAAATAATCGAGTAATCTAAATGCAATTTGGCATGCCGATTACAGGCCCTGAAACCTATCGTTAGAGGTATCAAAAACCGTAATCGGAGCATAATTGCAGATTTTAGATTTCTGTGGCTCATAATTTAATGAATTATAGTAAGGTGATTTTCAAAAAAATCGAATTTCTTACGAAATGTATGGAAATAATCGAGTAATCTAAATGCACTTTGGCATGCCGATTACAGGCCCTGAAACCTATCGTTAGAGGTATCAAAAACCGTAATCGGAGCATAAATGCAGATTTTAGATTTCTGTGGCTCATAATTTAATGAATTATAGTAAGGTGATTTTCAAAAAAATCGAATTTCTTACGAAATGTATGGAAATAATCGAGTAATCTAAATTCACTTCGGCATGACGATTACAGGTCCCGAAACCTGTCTTAAGAGGTATCAAAAACCGTAATCGGAGCATAAATGCAGATTTTAGATTTCTGTGGCTCATAATTTAATGAATTATAGTAAGGTGATTTTCAAAAAAATCGAATTTCTTACGAAATGTATGGAAATAATCGAGTAATCTAAATGCACTTAGGCATGCCGATTACAGGCCCTGAAACCTATCGTTAGAGGTATCAAAAACCGTAATCGGAGCATAAATGCAGATTTTAGATTTCTGTGGCTCATAATTTAATGAATTATAGTAAGGTGATTTTCAAAAAAATCGAATTTCTTACGAAATGTATGGAAATAATCGAGTAATCTAAATGCACTTTGGCATGCCGATTACAGGCCCTGAAACCTATCGTTAGAGGTATCAAAAACAGTAATCAGAGCATAAATGCAGATTTTAGATTTCTGTGGCTCATAATTTAATGAATTATAGTAAGGTGATTTTAAAAAAAATCGAATTTCTTACGAAATGTATGGAAATAATCGAGTAATCTAAATTCACTTCGGCATGACGATTACAGTTCCCGAAACCTGTCTTAAGAGGTATCAAAAACCGTAATCGGAGCATAAATGCAGATTTTAGATTTCTGTGGCTCATAATTTAATGAATTATAGTAAGGTGATTTTCAAAAAAATCGAATTTCTTACGAAATGTATGGAAATAATCGAGTAATCTAAATGCACTTAGGCATGCCGATTACAGGCCCTGAAACCTATCGTTAGAGGTATCAAAAACCGTAATCGGAGCATAAATGCAGATTTTAGATTTCTGTGGCTCATAATTTAATGAATTATAGTAAGGTGATTTTAAAAAAAATCGAATTTCTTACGAAATGTATGGAAATAATCGAGTAATCTAAATTCACTTCGGCATGACGATTACAGTTCCCGAAACCTGTCTTAAGAGGTATCAAAAACCGTAATCGGAGCATAAATGCAGATTTTAGATTTCTGTGGCTCATAATTTAATGAATTATAGTAAGGTGATTTTCAAAAAAATCGAATTTCTTACGAAATGTATGGAAATAATCGAGTAATCTAAATGCACTTTGGCATGCCGATTACAGGCCCTGAAACCTATCGTTAGAGGTATCAAAAACCGTAATCGGAGCATAAATGCAGATTTTAGATTTCTGTGGCTCATAATTTAATGAATTATAGTAAGGTGATTTTCAAAAAAATCGAATTTCTTACGAAATGTATGGAAATAATCGAGTAATCTAAATGCACTTTGGCATGCCGATTACAGGCCCTGAAACCTATCGTTAGAGGTATCAAAAACAGTAATCAGAGCATAAATGCAGATTTTAGATTTCTGTGGCTCATAATTTAATGAATTATAGTAAGGTGATTTTAAAAAAAATCGAATTTCTTACGAAATGTATGGAAATAATCGAGTAATCTAAATTCACTTCGGCATGACGATTACAGTTCCCGAAACCTGTCTTAAGAGGTATCAAAAACCGTAATCGGAGCATAAATGCAGATTTTAGATTTCTGTGGCTCATAATTTAATGAATTATAGTAAGGTGATTTTCAAAAAAATCGAATTTCTTACGAAATGTATGGAAATAATCGAGTAATCTAAATGCACTTAGGCATGCCGATTACAGGCCCTGAAACCTATCGTTAGAGGTATCAAAAACCGTAATCGGAGCATAAATGCAGATTTTAGATTTCTGTGGCTCATAATTTAATGAATTATAGTAAGGTGATTTTCAAAAAAATCGAATTTCTTACGAAATGTATGGAAATAATCGAGTAATCTAAATGCACTTTGGCATGCCGATTACAGGCCCTGAAACCTATCGTTAGAGGTATCAAAAACCGTAATCGGAGCATAAATGCAGATTTTAGATTTCTGTAGCTCATAATTTAATGAATTATAGTAAGGTGATTTTCAAAAAAATCGAATTTCTTACGAAATGTATGGAAATAATCGAGTAATCTAAATGTACTTTGGCATGCCGATTACAGGCCCTGAAACCTATCGTTAGAGGTATCAAAAACCGTAATCGGAGCATAAATGCAGATTTTAGATTTCTGTGGCTCATAATTTAATGAATTATAGTAAGGTGGTTTTCAAAAAAATCGAATTTCTTACGAAATGTATGGAAATAATCGAGTAATCTAAATGCACTTTGGCATGCCGATTACAGGCCCTGAAACCTATCGTTAGAGGTATCAAAAACCGTAATCGGAGCATAAGTACAGATTTTAGATTTCTGTGGCTCATAATTAAATGAATTATAGTAAGGTGATTTTCAAAAAAATCGAATTTCTTACGAAATATATGGAAATAATCGAGTAATCTAAATGCACTTTGGCATGCCGATTACAGGCCCTGAAATCTATCGTTAGAGGTATCAAAAACCGTAATCGGAGCATAAGTACAGATTTTAGATTTCTGTGGCTCATAATTTAATGAATTATAGTAAGGTGATTTTCAAAAAAATCGAATTTCTTACGAAATGTATGGAAATAATCGAGTAATCTAAATGTACTTTGGCATGCCGATTACAGGCCCTGAAACCTATCGTTAGAGGTATCAAAAACCGTAATCGGAGCATAAATGCAGATTTTAGATTTCTGTGGCTCATAATTTAATGAATTATAGTAAGGTGGTTTTCAAAAAAATCGAATTTCTTACGAAATGTATGGAAATAATCGAGTAATCTAAATTCACTTCGGCATGACGATTACAGTTCCCGAAACCTGTCTTAAGAGGTATCAAAAACCGTAATCGGAGCATAAATGCAGATTTTAGATTTCTGTGGCTCATAATTTAATGAATTATAGTAAGGTGATTTTCAAAAAAATCGAATTTCTTACGAAATGTATGGAAATAATCGAGTAATCTAAATGCACTTAGGCATGCCGATTACAGGCCCTGAAACCTATCGTTAGAGGTATCAAAAACCGTAATCGGAGCATAAATGCAGATTTTAGATTTCTGTGGCTCATAATTTAATGAATTATAGTAAGGTGATTTTCAAAAAAATCGAATTTCTTACGAAATGTATGGAAATAATCGAGTAATCTAAATTCACTTCGGCATGACGATTACAGTTCCCGAAACCTGTCTTAAGAGGTATCAAAAACCGTAATCGGAGCATAAATGCAGATTTTAGATTTCTGTGGCTCATAATTTAATGAATTATAGTAAGGTGATTTTCAAAAAAATCGAATTTCTTACGAAATGTATGGAAATAATCGAGTAATCTAAATGCACTTAGGCATGCCGATTACAGGCCCTGAAACCTATCGTTAGAGGTATCAAAAACCGTAATCGGAGCATAAATGCAGATTTTAGATTTCTGTGGCTCATAATTTAATGAATTATAGTAAGGTGATTTTCAAAAAAATCGAATTTCTTACGAAATGTATGGAAATAATCGAGTAATCTAAATGCACTTTGGCATGCCGATTACAGGCCCTGAAACCTATCGTTAGAGGTATCAAAAACAGTAATCAGAGCATAAATGCAGATTTTAGATTTCTGTGGCTCATAATTTAATGAATTATAGTAAGGTGATTTTAAAAAAAATCGAATTTCTTACGAAATGTATGGAAATAATCGAGTAATCTAAATTCACTTCGGCATGACGATTACAGTTCCCGAAACCTGTCTTAAGAGGTATCAAAAACCGTAATCGGAGCATAAATGCAGATTTTAGATTTCTGTGGCTCATAATTTAATGAATTATAGTAAGGTGATTTTCAAAAAAATCGAATTTCTTACGAAATGTATGGAAATAATCGAGTAATCTAAATGCACTTAGGCATGCCGATTACAGGCCCTGAAACCTATCGTTAGAGGTATCAAAAACCGTAATCGGAGCATAAATGCAGATTTTAGATTTCTGTGGCTCATAATTTAATGAATTATAGTAAGGTGATTTTCAAAAAAATCGAATTTCTTACGAAATGTATGGAAATAATCGAGTAATCTAAATGCACTTTGGCATGCCGATTACAGGCCCTGAAACCTATCGTTAGAGGTATCAAAAACAGTAATCAGAGCATAAATGCAGATTTTAGATTTCTGTGGCTCATAATTTAATGAATTATAGTAAGGTGATTTTAAAAAAAATCGAATTTCTTACGAAATGTATGGAAATAATCGAGTAATCTAAATTCACTTCGGCATGACGATTACAGTTCCCGAAACCTGTCTTAAGAGGTATCAAAAACCGTAATCGGAGCATAAATGCAGATTTTAGATTTCTGTGGCTCATAATTTAATGAATTATAGTAAGGTGATTTTCAAAAAAATCGAATTTCTTACGAAATGTATGGAAATAATCGAGTAATCTAAATGCACTTAGGCATGCCGATTACAGGCCCTGAAACCTATCGTTAGAGGTATCAAAAACCGTAATCGGAGCATAAATGCAGATTTTAGATTTCTGTGGCTCATAATTTAATGAATTATAGTAAGGTGATTTTCAAAAAAATCGAATTTCTTACGAAATGTATGGAAATAATCGAGTAATCTAAATGCACTTTGGCATGCCGATTACAGGCCCTGAAACCTATCGTTAGAGGTATCAAAAACCGTAATCGGAGCATAAATGCAGATTTTAGATTTCTGTAGCTCATAATTTAATGAATTATAGTAAGGTGATTTTCAAAAAAATCGAATTTCTTACGAAATGTATGGAAATAATCGAGTAATCTAAATGTACTTTGGCATGCCGATTACAGGCCCTGAAACCTATCGTTAGAGGTATCAAAAACCGTAATCGGAGCATAAATGCAGATTTTAGATTTCTGTGGCTCATAATTTAATGAATTATAGTAAGGTGATTTTCAAAAAAATCGAATTTCTTACGAAATGTATGGAAATAATCGAGTAATCTAAATGCACTTAGGCATGCCGATTACAGGCCCTGAAACCTATCGTTAGAGGTATCAAAAACCGTAATCGGAGCATAAATGCAGATTTTAGATTTCTGTGGCTCATAATTTAATGAATTATAGTAAGGTGATTTTCAAAAAAATCGAATTTCTTACGAAATGTATGGAAATAATCGAGTAATCTAAATGCACTTTGGCATGCCGATTACAGGCCCTGAAACCTATCGTTAGAGGTATCAAAAACAGTAATCAGAGCATAAATGCAGATTTTAGATTTCTGTGGCTCATAATTTAATGAATTATAGTAAGGTGATTTTAAAAAAAATCGAATTTCTTACGAAATGTATGGAAATAATCGAGTAATCTAAATTCACTTCGGCATGACGATTACAGTTCCCGAAACCTGTCTTAAGAGGTATCAAAAACCGTAATCGGAGCATAAATGCAGATTTTAGATTTCTGTGGCTCATAATTTAATGAATTATAGTAAGGTGATTTTCAAAAAAATCGAATTTCTTACGAAATGTATGGAAATAATCGAGTAATCTAAATGCACTTAGGCATGCCGATTACAGGCCCTGAAACCTATCGTTAGAGGTATCAAAAACCGTAATCGGAGCATAAATGCAGATTTTAGATTTCTGTGGCTCATAATTTAATGAATTATAGTAAGGTGATTTTCAAAAAAATCGAATTTCTTACGAAATGTATGGAAATAATCGAGTAATCTAAATGCACTTTGGCATGCCGATTACAGGCCCTGAAACCTATCGTTAGAGGTATCAAAAACAGTAATCAGAGCATAAATGCAGATTTTAGATTTCTGTGGCTCATAATTTAATGAATTATAGTAAGGTGATTTTAAAAAAAATCGAATTTCTTACGAAATGTATGGAAATAATCGAGTAATCTAAATTCACTTCGGCATGACGATTACAGTTCCCGAAACCTGTCTTAAGAGGTATCAAAAACCGTAATCGGAGCATAAATGCAGATTTTAGATTTCTGTGGCTCATAATTTAATGAATTATAGTAAGGTGATTTTCAAAAAAATCGAATTTCTTACGAAATGTATGGAAATAATCGAGTAATCTAAATGCACTTAGGCATGCCGATTACAGGCCCTGAAACCTATCGTTAGAGGTATCAAAAACCGTAATCGGAGCATAAATGCAGATTTTAGATTTCTGTGGCTCATAATTTAATGAATTATAGTAAGGTGATTTTCAAAAAAATCGAATTTCTTACGAAATGTATGGAAATAATCGAGTAATCTAAATGCACTTTGGCATGCCGATTACAGGCCCTGAAACCTATCGTTAGAGGTATCAAAAACCGTAATCGGAGCATAAATGCAGATTTTAGATTTCTGTAGCTCATAATTTAATGAATTATAGTAAGGTGATTTTCAAAAAAATCGAATTTCTTACGAAATGTATGGAAATAATCGAGTAATCTAAATGTACTTTGGCATGCCGATTACAGGCCCTGAAACCTATCGTTAGAGGTATCAAAAACCGTAATCGGAGCATAAATGCAGATTTTAGATTTCTGTGGCTCATAATTTAATGAATTATAGTAAGGTGATTTTCAAAAAAATCGAATTTCTTACGAAATGTATGGAAATAATCGAGTAATCTAAATGCACTTAGGCATGCCGATTACAGGCCCTGAAACCTATCGTTAGAGGTATCAAAAACCGTAATCGGAGCATAAATGCAGATTTTAGATTTCTGTGGCTCATAATTTAATGAATTATAGTAAGGTGATTTTCAAAAAAATCGAATTTCTTACGAAATGTATGGAAATAATCGAGTAATCTAAATGCACTTTGGCATGCCGATTACAGGCCCTGAAACCTATCGTTAGAGGTATCAAAAACAGTAATCAGAGCATAAATGCAGATTTTAGATTTCTGTGGCTCATAATTTAATGAATTATAGTAAGGTGATTTTAAAAAAAATCGAATTTCTTACGAAATGTATGGAAATAATCGAGTAATCTAAATTCACTTCGGCATGACGATTACAGTTCCCGAAACCTGTCTTAAGAGGTATCAAAAACCGTAATCGGAGCATAAATGCAGATTTTAGATTTCTGTGGCTCATAATTTAATGAATTATAGTAAGGTGATTTTCAAAAAAATCGAATTTCTTACGAAATGTATGGAAATAATCGAGTAATCTAAATGCACTTAGGCATGCCGATTACAGGCCCTGAAACCTATCGTTAGAGGTATCAAAAACCGTAATCGGAGCATAAATGCAGATTTTAGATTTCTGTGGCTCATAATTTAATGAATTATAGTAAGGTGATTTTCAAAAAAATCGAATTTCTTACGAAATGTATGGAAATAATCGAGTAATCTAAATGCACTTTGGCATGCCGATTACAGGCCCTGAAACCTATCGTTAGAGGTATCAAAAACAGTAATCAGAGCATAAATGCAGATTTTAGATTTCTGTGGCTCATAATTTAATGAATTATAGTAAGGTGATTTTAAAAAAAATCGAATTTCTTACGAAATGTATGGAAATAATCGAGTAATCTAAATTCACTTCGGCATGACGATTACAGTTCCCGAAACCTGTCTTAAGAGGTATCAAAAACCGTAATCGGAGCATAAATGCAGATTTTAGATTTCTGTGGCTCATAATTTAATGAATTATAGTAAGGTGATTTTCAAAAAAATCGAATTTCTTACGAAATGTATGGAAATAATCGAGTAATCTAAATGCACTTAGGCATGCCGATTACAGGCCCTGAAACCTATCGTTAGAGGTATCAAAAACCGTAATCGGAGCATAAATGCAGATTTTAGATTTCTGTGGCTCATAATTTAATGAATTATAGTAAGGTGATTTTCAAAAAAATCGAATTTCTTACGAAATGTATGGAAATAATCGAGTAATCTAAATTCACTTCGGCATGACGATTACAGTTCCCGAAACCTGTCTTAAGAGGTATCAAAAACCGTAATCGGAGCATAAATGCAGATTTTAGATTTCTGTGGCTCATAATTTAATGAATTATAGTAAGGTGATTTTCAAAAAAATCGAATTTCTTACGAAATGTATGGAAATAATCGAGTAATCTAAATGCACTTAGGCATGCCGATTACAGGCCCTGAAACCTATCGTTAGAGGTATCAAAAACCGTAATCGGAGCATAAATGCAGATTTTAGATTTCTGTGGCTCATAATTTAATGAATTATAGTAAGGTGATTTTCAAAAAAATCGAATTTCTTACGAAATGTATGGAAATAATCGAGTAATCTAAATGCACTTTGGCATGCCGATTACAGGCCCTGAAACCTATCGTTAGAGGTATCAAAAACAGTAATCAGAGCATAAATGCAGATTTTAGATTTCTGTGGCTCATAATTTAATGAATTATAGTAAGGTGATTTTAAAAAAAATCGAATTTCTTACGAAATGTATGGAAATAATCGAGTAATCTAAATTCACTTCGGCATGACGATTACAGTTCCCGAAACCTGTCTTAAGAGGTATCAAAAACCGTAATCGGAGCATAAATGCAGATTTTAGATTTCTGTGGCTCATAATTTAATGAATTATAGTAAGGTGATTTTCAAAAAAATCGAATTTCTTACGAAATGTATGGAAATAATCGAGTAATCTAAATGCACTTAGGCATGCCGATTACAGGCCCTGAAACCTATCGTTAGAGGTATCAAAAACCGTAATCGGAGCATAAATGCAGATTTTAGATTTCTGTGGCTCATAATTTAATGAATTATAGTAAGGTGATTTTCAAAAAAATCGAATTTCTTACGAAATGTATGGAAATAATCGAGTAATCTAAATGCACTTTGGCATGCCGATTACAGGCCCTGAAACCTATCGTTAGAGGTATCAAAAACCGTAATCGGAGCATAAATGCAGATTTTAGATTTCTGTAGCTCATAATTTAATGAATTATAGTAAGGTGATTTTCAAAAAAATCGAATTTCTTACGAAATGTATGGAAATAATCGAGTAATCTAAATGTACTTTGGCATGCCGATTACAGGCCCTGAAACCTATCGTTAGAGGTATCAAAAACCGTAATCGGAGCATAAATGCAGATTTTAGATTTCTGTGGCTCATAATTTAATGAATTATAGTAAGGTGATTTTCAAAAAAATCGAATTTCTTACGAAATGTATGGAAATAATCGAGTAATCTAAATGCACTTAGGCATGCCGATTACAGGCCCTGAAACCTATCGTTAGAGGTATCAAAAACCGTAATCGGAGCATAAATGCAGATTTTAGATTTCTGTGGCTCATAATTTAATGAATTATAGTAAGGTGATTTTCAAAAAAATCGAATTTCTTACGAAATGTATGGAAATAATCGAGTAATCTAAATGCACTTTGGCATGCCGATTACAGGCCCTGAAACCTATCGTTAGAGGTATCAAAAACAGTAATCAGAGCATAAATGCAGATTTTAGATTTCTGTGGCTCATAATTTAATGAATTATAGTAAGGTGATTTTAAAAAAAATCGAATTTCTTACGAAATGTATGGAAATAATCGAGTAATCTAAATGCACTTTGGCATGCCGATTACAGGCCCTGAAACCTATCGTTAGAGGTATCAAAAACAGTAATCAGAGCATAAATGCAGATTTTAGATTTCTGTGGCTCATAATTTAATGAATTATAGTAAGGTGATTTTAAAAAAAATCGAATTTCTTACGAAATGTATGGAAATAATCGAGTAATCTAAATTCACTTCGGCATGACGATTACAGTTCCCGAAACCTGTCTTAAGAGGTATCAAAAACCGTAATCGGAGCATAAATGCAGATTTTAGATTTCTGTGGCTCATAATTTAATGAATTATAGTAAGGTGATTTTCAAAAAAATCGAATTTCTTACGAAATGTATGGAAATAATCGAGTAATCTAAATGCACTTAGGCATGCCGATTACAGGCCCTGAAACCTATCGTTAGAGGTATCAAAAACCGTAATCGGAGCATAAATGCAGATTTTAGATTTCTGTGGCTCATAATTTAATGAATTATAGTAAGGTGATTTTAAAAAAAATCGAATTTCTTACGAAATGTATGGAAATAATCGAGTAATCTAAATTCACTTCGGCATGACGATTACAGTTCCCGAAACCTGTCTTAAGAGGTATCAAAAACCGTAATCGGAGCATAAATGCAGATTTTAGATTTCTGTGGCTCATAATTTAATGAATTATAGTAAGGTGATTTTCAAAAAAATCGAATTTCTTACGAAATGTATGGAAATAATCGAGTAATCTAAATGCACTTAGGCATGCCGATTACAGGCCCTGAAACCTATCGTTAGAGGTATCAAAAACCGTAATCGGAGCATAAATGCAGATTTTAGATTTCTGTGGCTCATAATTTAATGAATTATAGTAAGGTGATTTTAAAAAAAATCGAATTTCTTACGAAATGTATGGAAATAATCGAGTAATCTAAATTCACTTCGGCATGACGATTACAGTTCCCGAAACCTGTCTTAAGAGGTATCAAAAACCGTAATCGGAGCATAAATGCAGATTTTAGATTTCTGTGGCTCATAATTTAATGAATTATAGTAAGGTGATTTTCAAAAAAATCGAATTTCTTACGAAATGTATGGAAATAATCGAGTAATCTAAATGCACTTAGGCATGCCGATTACAGGCCCTGAAACCTATCGTTAGAGGTATCAAAAACCGTAATCGGAGCATAAATGCAGATTTTAGATTTCTGTGGCTCATAATTTAATGAATTATAGTAAGGTGATTTTCAAAAAAATCGAATTTCTTACGAAATGTATGGAAATAATCGAGTAATCTAAATGCACTTTGGCATGCCGATTACAGGCCCTGAAACCTATCGTTAGAGGTATCAAAAACAGTAATCAGAGCATAAATGCAGATTTTAGATTTCTGTGGCTCATAATTTAATGAATTATAGTAAGGTGATTTTAAAAAAAATCGAATTTCTTACGAAATGTATGGAAATAATCGAGTAATCTAAATTCACTTCGGCATGACGATTACAGTTCCCGAAACCTGTCTTAAGAGGTATCAAAAACCGTAATCGGAGCATAAATGCAGATTTTAGATTTCTGTGGCTCATAATTTAATGAATTATAGTAAGGTGATTTTCAAAAAAATCGAATTTCTTACGAAATGTATGGAAATAATCGAGTAATCTAAATGCACTTAGGCATGCCGATTACAGGCCCTGAAACCTATCGTTAGAGGTATCAAAAACCGTAATCGGAGCATAAATGCAGATTTTAGATTTCTGTGGCTCATAATTTAATGAATTATAGTAAGGTGATTTTCAAAAAAATCGAATTTCTTACGAAATGTATGGAAATAATCGAGTAATCTAAATGCACTTTGGCATGCCGATTACAGGCCCTGAAACCTATCGTTAGAGGTATCAAAAACAGTAATCAGAGCATAAATGCAGATTTTAGATTTCTGTGGCTCATAATTTAATGAATTATAGTAAGGTGATTTTAAAAAAAATCGAATTTCTTACGAAATGTATGGAAATAATCGAGTAATCTAAATTCACTTCGGCATGACGATTACAGTTCCCGAAACCTGTCTTAAGAGGTATCAAAAACCGTAATCGGAGCATAAATGCAGATTTTAGATTTCTGTGGCTCATAATTTAATGAATTATAGTAAGGTGATTTTCAAAAAAATCGAATTTCTTACGAAATGTATGGAAATAATCGAGTAATCTAAATGCACTTAGGCATGCCGATTACAGGCCCTGAAACCTATCGTTAGAGGTATCAAAAACCGTAATCGGAGCATAAATGCAGATTTTAGATTTCTGTGGCTCATAATTTAATGAATTATAGTAAGGTGATTTTAAAAAAAATCGAATTTCTTACGAAATGTATGGAAATAATCGAGTAATCTAAATTCACTTCGGCATGACGATTACAGTTCCCGAAACCTGTCTTAAGAGGTATCAAAAACCGTAATCGGAGCATAAATGCAGATTTTAGATTTCTGTGGCTCATAATTTAATGAATTATAGTAAGGTGATTTTCAAAAAAATCGAATTTCTTACGAAATGTATGGAAATAATCGAGTAATCTAAATGCACTTAGGCATGCCGATTACAGGCCCTGAAACCTATCGTTAGAGGTATCAAAAACCGTAATCGGAGCATAAATGCAGATTTTAGATTTCTGTGGCTCATAATTTAATGAATTATAGTAAGGTGATTTTCAAAAAAATCGAATTTCTTACGAAATGTATGGAAATAATCGAGTAATCTAAATGCACTTTGGCATGCCGATTACAGGCCCTGAAACCTATCGTTAGAGGTATCAAAAACAGTAATCAGAGCATAAATGCAGATTTTAGATTTCTGTGGCTCATAATTTAATGAATTATAGTAAGGTGATTTTAAAAAAAATCGAATTTCTTACGAAATGTATGGAAATAATCGAGTAATCTAAATTCACTTCGGCATGACGATTACAGTTCCCGAAACCTGTCTTAAGAGGTATCAAAAACCGTAATCGGAGCATAAATGCAGATTTTAGATTTCTGTGGCTCATAATTTAATGAATTATAGTAAGGTGATTTTCAAAAAAATCGAATTTCTTACGAAATGTATGGAAATAATCGAGTAATCTAAATGCACTTAGGCATGCCGATTACAGGCCCTGAAACCTATCGTTAGAGGTATCAAAAACCGTAATCGGAGCATAAATGCAGATTTTAGATTTCTGTGGCTCATAATTTAATGAATTATAGTAAGGTGATTTTCAAAAAAATCGAATTTCTTACGAAATGTATGGAAATAATCGAGTAATCTAAATGCACTTTGGCATGCCGATTACAGGCCCTGAAACCTATCGTTAGAGGTATCAAAAACCGTAATCGGAGCATAAATGCAGATTTTAGATTTCTGTAGCTCATAATTTAATGAATTATAGTAAGGTGATTTTCAAAAAAATCGAATTTCTTACGAAATGTATGGAAATAATCGAGTAATCTAAATGTACTTTGGCATGCCGATTACAGGCCCTGAAACCTATCGTTAGAGGTATCAAAAACCGTAATCGGAGCATAAATGCAGATTTTAGATTTCTGTGGCTCATAATTTAATGAATTATAGTAAGGTGGTTTTCAAAAAAATCGAATTTCTTACGAAATGTATGGAAATAATCGAGTAATCTAAATGCACTTTGGCATGCCGATTACAGGCCCTGAAACCTATCGTTAGAGGTATCAAAAACCGTAATCGGAGCATAAGTACAGATTTTAGATTTCTGTGGCTCATAATTAAATGAATTATAGTAAGGTGATTTTCAAAAAAATCGAATTTCTTACGAAATATATGGAAATAATCGAGTAATCTAAATGCACTTTGGCATGCCGATTACAGGCCCTGAAATCTATCGTTAGAGGTATCAAAAACCGTAATCGGAGCATAAGTACAGATTTTAGATTTCTGTGGCTCATAATTTAATGAATTATAGTAAGGTGATTTTCAAAAAAATCGAATTTCTTACGAAATGTATGGAAATAATCGAGTAATCTAAATGTACTTTGGCATGCCGATTACAGGCCCTGAAACCTATCGTTAGAGGTATCAAAAACCGTAATCGGAGCATAAATGCAGATTTTAGATTTCTGTGGCTCATAATTTAATGAATTATAGTAAGGTGGTTTTCAAAAAAATCGAATTTCTTACGAAATGTATGGAAATAATCGAGTAATCTAAATTCACTTCGGCATGACGATTACAGTTCCCGAAACCTGTCTTAAGAGGTATCAAAAACCGTAATCGGAGCATAAATGCAGATTTTAGATTTCTGTGGCTCATAATTTAATGAATTATAGTAAGGTGATTTTCAAAAAAATCGAATTTCTTACGAAATGTATGGAAATAATCGAGTAATCTAAATGCACTTAGGCATGCCGATTACAGGCCCTGAAACCTATCGTTAGAGGTATCAAAAACCGTAATCGGAGCATAAATGCAGATTTTAGATTTCTGTGGCTCATAATTTAATGAATTATAGTAAGGTGATTTTCAAAAAAATCGAATTTCTTACGAAATGTATGGAAATAATCGAGTAATCTAAATTCACTTCGGCATGACGATTACAGTTCCCGAAACCTGTCTTAAGAGGTATCAAAAACCGTAATCGGAGCATAAATGCAGATTTTAGATTTCTGTGGCTCATAATTTAATGAATTATAGTAAGGTGATTTTCAAAAAAATCGAATTTCTTACGAAATGTATGGAAATAATCGAGTAATCTAAATGCACTTAGGCATGCCGATTACAGGCCCTGAAACCTATCGTTAGAGGTATCAAAAACCGTAATCGGAGCATAAATGCAGATTTTAGATTTCTGTGGCTCATAATTTAATGAATTATAGTAAGGTGATTTTCAAAAAAATCGAATTTCTTACGAAATGTATGGAAATAATCGAGTAATCTAAATGCACTTTGGCATGCCGATTACAGGCCCTGAAACCTATCGTTAGAGGTATCAAAAACAGTAATCAGAGCATAAATGCAGATTTTAGATTTCTGTGGCTCATAATTTAATGAATTATAGTAAGGTGATTTTAAAAAAAATCGAATTTCTTACGAAATGTATGGAAATAATCGAGTAATCTAAATTCACTTCGGCATGACGATTACAGTTCCCGAAACCTGTCTTAAGAGGTATCAAAAACCGTAATCGGAGCATAAATGCAGATTTTAGATTTCTGTGGCTCATAATTTAATGAATTATAGTAAGGTGATTTTCAAAAAAATCGAATTTCTTACGAAATGTATGGAAATAATCGAGTAATCTAAATGCACTTAGGCATGCCGATTACAGGCCCTGAAACCTATCGTTAGAGGTATCAAAAACCGTAATCGGAGCATAAATGCAGATTTTAGATTTCTGTGGCTCATAATTTAATGAATTATAGTAAGGTGATTTTCAAAAAAATCGAATTTCTTACGAAATGTATGGAAATAATCGAGTAATCTAAATGCACTTTGGCATGCCGATTACAGGCCCTGAAACCTATCGTTAGAGGTATCAAAAACAGTAATCAGAGCATAAATGCAGATTTTAGATTTCTGTGGCTCATAATTTAATGAATTATAGTAAGGTGATTTTAAAAAAAATCGAATTTCTTACGAAATGTATGGAAATAATCGAGTAATCTAAATTCACTTCGGCATGACGATTACAGTTCCCGAAACCTGTCTTAAGAGGTATCAAAAACCGTAATCGGAGCATAAATGCAGATTTTAGATTTCTGTGGCTCATAATTTAATGAATTATAGTAAGGTGATTTTCAAAAAAATCGAATTTCTTACGAAATGTATGGAAATAATCGAGTAATCTAAATGCACTTAGGCATGCCGATTACAGGCCCTGAAACCTATCGTTAGAGGTATCAAAAACCGTAATCGGAGCATAAATGCAGATTTTAGATTTCTGTGGCTCATAATTTAATGAATTATAGTAAGGTGATTTTCAAAAAAATCGAATTTCTTACGAAATGTATGGAAATAATCGAGTAATCTAAATGCACTTTGGCATGCCGATTACAGGCCCTGAAACCTATCGTTAGAGGTATCAAAAACCGTAATCGGAGCATAAATGCAGATTTTAGATTTCTGTAGCTCATAATTTAATGAATTATAGTAAGGTGATTTTCAAAAAAATCGAATTTCTTACGAAATGTATGGAAATAATCGAGTAATCTAAATGTACTTTGGCATGCCGATTACAGGCCCTGAAACCTATCGTTAGAGGTATCAAAAACCGTAATCGGAGCATAAATGCAGATTTTAGATTTCTGTGGCTCATAATTTAATGAATTATAGTAAGGTGATTTTCAAAAAAATCGAATTTCTTACGAAATGTATGGAAATAATCGAGTAATCTAAATGCACTTAGGCATGCCGATTACAGGCCCTGAAACCTATCGTTAGAGGTATCAAAAACCGTAATCGGAGCATAAATGCAGATTTTAGATTTCTGTGGCTCATAATTTAATGAATTATAGTAAGGTGATTTTCAAAAAAATCGAATTTCTTACGAAATGTATGGAAATAATCGAGTAATCTAAATGCACTTTGGCATGCCGATTACAGGCCCTGAAACCTATCGTTAGAGGTATCAAAAACAGTAATCAGAGCATAAATGCAGATTTTAGATTTCTGTGGCTCATAATTTAATGAATTATAGTAAGGTGATTTTAAAAAAAATCGAATTTCTTACGAAATGTATGGAAATAATCGAGTAATCTAAATTCACTTCGGCATGACGATTACAGTTCCCGAAACCTGTCTTAAGAGGTATCAAAAACCGTAATCGGAGCATAAATGCAGATTTTAGATTTCTGTGGCTCATAATTTAATGAATTATAGTAAGGTGATTTTCAAAAAAATCGAATTTCTTACGAAATGTATGGAAATAATCGAGTAATCTAAATGCACTTAGGCATGCCGATTACAGGCCCTGAAACCTATCGTTAGAGGTATCAAAAACCGTAATCGGAGCATAAATGCAGATTTTAGATTTCTGTGGCTCATAATTTAATGAATTATAGTAAGGTGATTTTCAAAAAAATCGAATTTCTTACGAAATGTATGGAAATAATCGAGTAATCTAAATGCACTTTGGCATGCCGATTACAGGCCCTGAAACCTATCGTTAGAGGTATCAAAAACAGTAATCAGAGCATAAATGCAGATTTTAGATTTCTGTGGCTCATAATTTAATGAATTATAGTAAGGTGATTTTAAAAAAAATCGAATTTCTTACGAAATGTATGGAAATAATCGAGTAATCTAAATTCACTTCGGCATGACGATTACAGTTCCCGAAACCTGTCTTAAGAGGTATCAAAAACCGTAATCGGAGCATAAATGCAGATTTTAGATTTCTGTGGCTCATAATTTAATGAATTATAGTAAGGTGATTTTCAAAAAAATCGAATTTCTTACGAAATGTATGGAAATAATCGAGTAATCTAAATGCACTTAGGCATGCCGATTACAGGCCCTGAAACCTATCGTTAGAGGTATCAAAAACCGTAATCGGAGCATAAATGCAGATTTTAGATTTCTGTGGCTCATAATTTAATGAATTATAGTAAGGTGATTTTCAAAAAAATCGAATTTCTTACGAAATGTATGGAAATAATCGAGTAATCTAAATGCACTTTGGCATGCCGATTACAGGCCCTGAAACCTATCGTTAGAGGTATCAAAAACCGTAATCGGAGCATAAATGCAGATTTTAGATTTCTGTAGCTCATAATTTAATGAATTATAGTAAGGTGATTTTCAAAAAAATCGAATTTCTTACGAAATGTATGGAAATAATCGAGTAATCTAAATGTACTTTGGCATGCCGATTACAGGCCCTGAAACCTATCGTTAGAGGTATCAAAAACCGTAATCGGAGCATAAATGCAGATTTTAGATTTCTGTGGCTCATAATTTAATGAATTATAGTAAGGTGATTTTCAAAAAAATCGAATTTCTTACGAAATGTATGGAAATAATCGAGTAATCTAAATGCACTTAGGCATGCCGATTACAGGCCCTGAAACCTATCGTTAGAGGTATCAAAAACCGTAATCGGAGCATAAATGCAGATTTTAGATTTCTGTGGCTCATAATTTAATGAATTATAGTAAGGTGATTTTCAAAAAAATCGAATTTCTTACGAAATGTATGGAAATAATCGAGTAATCTAAATGCACTTTGGCATGCCGATTACAGGCCCTGAAACCTATCGTTAGAGGTATCAAAAACAGTAATCAGAGCATAAATGCAGATTTTAGATTTCTGTGGCTCATAATTTAATGAATTATAGTAAGGTGATTTTAAAAAAAATCGAATTTCTTACGAAATGTATGGAAATAATCGAGTAATCTAAATTCACTTCGGCATGACGATTACAGTTCCCGAAACCTGTCTTAAGAGGTATCAAAAACCGTAATCGGAGCATAAATGCAGATTTTAGATTTCTGTGGCTCATAATTTAATGAATTATAGTAAGGTGATTTTCAAAAAAATCGAATTTCTTACGAAATGTATGGAAATAATCGAGTAATCTAAATGCACTTAGGCATGCCGATTACAGGCCCTGAAACCTATCGTTAGAGGTATCAAAAACCGTAATCGGAGCATAAATGCAGATTTTAGATTTCTGTGGCTCATAATTTAATGAATTATAGTAAGGTGATTTTCAAAAAAATCGAATTTCTTACGAAATGTATGGAAATAATCGAGTAATCTAAATGCACTTTGGCATGCCGATTACAGGCCCTGAAACCTATCGTTAGAGGTATCAAAAACAGTAATCAGAGCATAAATGCAGATTTTAGATTTCTGTGGCTCATAATTTAATGAATTATAGTAAGGTGATTTTAAAAAAAATCGAATTTCTTACGAAATGTATGGAAATAATCGAGTAATCTAAATTCACTTCGGCATGACGATTACAGTTCCCGAAACCTGTCTTAAGAGGTATCAAAAACCGTAATCGGAGCATAAATGCAGATTTTAGATTTCTGTGGCTCATAATTTAATGAATTATAGTAAGGTGATTTTCAAAAAAATCGAATTTCTTACGAAATGTATGGAAATAATCGAGTAATCTAAATGCACTTAGGCATGCCGATTACAGGCCCTGAAACCTATCGTTAGAGGTATCAAAAACCGTAATCGGAGCATAAATGCAGATTTTAGATTTCTGTGGCTCATAATTTAATGAATTATAGTAAGGTGATTTTCAAAAAAATCGAATTTCTTACGAAATGTATGGAAATAATCGAGTAATCTAAATTCACTTCGGCATGACGATTACAGTTCCCGAAACCTGTCTTAAGAGGTATCAAAAACCGTAATCGGAGCATAAATGCAGATTTTAGATTTCTGTGGCTCATAATTTAATGAATTATAGTAAGGTGATTTTCAAAAAAATCGAATTTCTTACGAAATGTATGGAAATAATCGAGTAATCTAAATGCACTTAGGCATGCCGATTACAGGCCCTGAAACCTATCGTTAGAGGTATCAAAAACCGTAATCGGAGCATAAATGCAGATTTTAGATTTCTGTGGCTCATAATTTAATGAATTATAGTAAGGTGATTTTCAAAAAAATCGAATTTCTTACGAAATGTATGGAAATAATCGAGTAATCTAAATGCACTTTGGCATGCCGATTACAGGCCCTGAAACCTATCGTTAGAGGTATCAAAAACAGTAATCAGAGCATAAATGCAGATTTTAGATTTCTGTGGCTCATAATTTAATGAATTATAGTAAGGTGATTTTAAAAAAAAATCGAATTTCTTACGAAATGTATGGAAATAATCGAGTAATCTAAATTCACTTCGGCATGACGATTACAGTTCCCGAAACCTGTCTTAAGAGGTATCAAAAACCGTAATCGGAGCATAAATGCAGATTTTAGATTTCTGTGGCTCATAATTTAATGAATTATAGTAAGGTGATTTTCAAAAAAATCGAATTTCTTACGAAATGTATGGAAATAATCGAGTAATCTAAATGCACTTAGGCATGCCGATTACAGGCCCTGAAACCTATCGTTAGAGGTATCAAAAACCGTAATCGGAGCATAAATGCAGATTTTAGATTTCTGTGGCTCATAATTTAATGAATTATAGTAAGGTGATTTTCAAAAAAATCGAATTTCTTACGAAATGTATGGAAATAATCGAGTAATCTAAATGCACTTTGGCATGCCGATTACAGGCCCTGAAACCTATCGTTAGAGGTATCAAAAACCGTAATCGGAGCATAAATGCAGATTTTAGATTTCTGTAGCTCATAATTTAATGAATTATAGTAAGGTGATTTTCAAAAAAATCGAATTTCTTACGAAATGTATGGAAATAATCGAGTAATCTAAATGTACTTTGGCATGCCGATTACAGGCCCTGAAACCTATCGTTAGAGGTATCAAAAACCGTAATCGGAGCATAAATGCAGATTTTAGATTTCTGTGGCTCATAATTTAATGAATTATAGTAAGGTGATTTTCAAAAAAATCGAATTTCTTACGAAATGTATGGAAATAATCGAGTAATCTAAATGCACTTAGGCATGCCGATTACAGGCCCTGAAACCTATCGTTAGAGGTATCAAAAACCGTAATCGGAGCATAAATGCAGATTTTAGATTTCTGTGGCTCATAATTTAATGAATTATAGTAAGGTGATTTTAAAAAAAATCGAATTTCTTACGAAATGTATGGAAATAATCGAGTAATCTAAATTCACTTCGGCATGACGATTACAGTTCCCGAAACCTGTCTTAAGAGGTATCAAAAACCGTAATCGGAGCATAAATGCAGATTTTAGATTTCTGTGGCTCATAATTTAATGAATTATAGTAAGGTGATTTTCAAAAAAATCGAATTTCTTACGAAATGTATGGAAATAATCGAGTAATCTAAATGCACTTAGGCATGCCGATTACAGGCCCTGAAACCTATCGTTAGAGGTATCAAAAACCGTAATCGGAGCATAAATGCAGATTTTAGATTTCTGTGGCTCATAATTTAATGAATTATAGTAAGGTGATTTTCAAAAAAATCGAATTTCTTACGAAATGTATGGAAATAATCGAGTAATCTAAATGCACTTTGGCATGCCGATTACAGGCCCTGAAACCTATCGTTAGAGGTATCAAAAACAGTAATCAGAGCATAAATGCAGATTTTAGATTTCTGTGGCTCATAATTTAATGAATTATAGTAAGGTGATTTTAAAAAAAATCGAATTTCTTACGAAATGTATGGAAATAATCGAGTAATCTAAATTCACTTCGGCATGACGATTACAGTTCCCGAAACCTGTCTTAAGAGGTATCAAAAACCGTAATCGGAGCATAAATGCAGATTTTAGATTTCTGTGGCTCATAATTTAATGAATTATAGTAAGGTGATTTTCAAAAAAATCGAATTTCTTACGAAATGTATGGAAATAATCGAGTAATCTAAATGCACTTAGGCATGCCGATTACAGGCCCTGAAACCTATCGTTAGAGGTATCAAAAACCGTAATCGGAGCATAAATGCAGATTTTAGATTTCTGTGGCTCATAATTTAATGAATTATAGTAAGGTGATTTTCAAAAAAATCGAATTTCTTACGAAATGTATGGAAATAATCGAGTAATCTAAATGCACTTTGGCATGCCGATTACAGGCCCTGAAACCTATCGTTAGAGGTATCAAAAACCGTAATCGGAGCATAAATGCAGATTTTAGATTTCTGTAGCTCATAATTTAATGAATTATAGTAAGGTGATTTTCAAAAAAATCGAATTTCTTACGAAATGTATGGAAATAATCGAGTAATCTAAATGTACTTTGGCATGCCGATTACAGGCCCTGAAACCTATCGTTAGAGGTATCAAAAACCGTAATCGGAGCATAAATGCAGATTTTAGATTTCTGTGGCTCATAATTTAATGAATTATAGTAAGGTGATTTTCAAAAAAATCGAATTTCTTACGAAATGTATGGAAATAATCGAGTAATCTAAATGCACTTAGGCATGCCGATTACAGGCCCTGAAACCTATCGTTAGAGGTATCAAAAACCGTAATCGGAGCATAAATGCAGATTTTAGATTTCTGTGGCTCATAATTTAATGAATTATAGTAAGGTGATTTTCAAAAAAATCGAATTTCTTACGAAATGTATGGAAATAATCGAGTAATCTAAATGCACTTTGGCATGCCGATTACAGGCCCTGAAACCTATCGTTAGAGGTATCAAAAACAGTAATCAGAGCATAAATGCAGATTTTAGATTTCTGTGGCTCATAATTTAATGAATTATAGTAAGGTGATTTTAAAAAAAATCGAATTTCTTACGAAATGTATGGAAATAATCGAGTAATCTAAATTCACTTCGGCATGACGATTACAGTTCCCGAAACCTGTCTTAAGAGGTATCAAAAACCGTAATCGGAGCATAAATGCAGATTTTAGATTTCTGTGGCTCATAATTTAATGAATTATAGTAAGGTGATTTTCAAAAAAATCGAATTTCTTACGAAATGTATGGAAATAATCGAGTAATCTAAATGCACTTAGGCATGCCGATTACAGGCCCTGAAACCTATCGTTAGAGGTATCAAAAACCGTAATCGGAGCATAAATGCAGATTTTAGATTTCTGTGGCTCATAATTTAATGAATTATAGTAAGGTGATTTTCAAAAAAATCGAATTTCTTACGAAATGTATGGAAATAATCGAGTAATCTAAATGCACTTTGGCATGCCGATTACAGGCCCTGAAACCTATCGTTAGAGGTATCAAAAACAGTAATCAGAGCATAAATGCAGATTTTAGATTTCTGTGGCTCATAATTTAATGAATTATAGTAAGGTGATTTTAAAAAAAATCGAATTTCTTACGAAATGTATGGAAATAATCGAGTAATCTAAATTCACTTCGGCATGACGATTACAGTTCCCGAAACCTGTCTTAAGAGGTATCAAAAACCGTAATCGGAGCATAAATGCAGATTTTAGATTTCTGTGGCTCATAATTTAATGAATTATAGTAAGGTGATTTTCAAAAAAATCGAATTTCTTACGAAATGTATGGAAATAATCGAGTAATCTAAATGCACTTAGGCATGCCGATTACAGGCCCTGAAACCTATCGTTAGAGGTATCAAAAACCGTAATCGGAGCATAAATGCAGATTTTAGATTTCTGTGGCTCATAATTTAATGAATTATAGTAAGGTGATTTTCAAAAAAATCGAATTTCTTACGAAATGTATGGAAATAATCGAGTAATCTAAATGCACTTTGGCATGCCGATTACAGGCCCTGAAACCTATCGTTAGAGGTATCAAAAACCGTAATCGGAGCATAAATGCAGATTTTAGATTTCTGTAGCTCATAATTTAATGAATTATAGTAAGGTGATTTTCAAAAAAATCGAATTTCTTACGAAATGTATGGAAATAATCGAGTAATCTAAATGTACTTTGGCATGCCGATTACAGGCCCTGAAACCTATCGTTAGAGGTATCAAAAACCGTAATCGGAGCATAAATGCAGATTTTAGATTTCTGTGGCTCATAATTTAATGAATTATAGTAAGGTGGTTTTCAAAAAAATCGAATTTCTTACGAAATGTATGGAAATAATCGAGTAATCTAAATGCACTTTGGCATGCCGATTACAGGCCCTGAAACCTATCGTTAGAGGTATCAAAAACCGTAATCGGAGCATAAGTACAGATTTTAGATTTCTGTGGCTCATAATTAAATGAATTATAGTAAGGTGATTTTCAAAAAAATCGAATTTCTTACGAAATATATGGAAATAATCGAGTAATCTAAATGCACTTTGGCATGCCGATTACAGGCCCTGAAATCTATCGTTAGAGGTATCAAAAACCGTAATCGGAGCATAAGTACAGATTTTAGATTTCTGTGGCTCATAATTTAATGAATTATAGTAAGGTGATTTTCAAAAAAATCGAATTTCTTACGAAATGTATGGAAATAATCGAGTAATCTAAATGTACTTTGGCATGCCGATTACAGGCCCTGAAACCTATCGTTAGAGGTATCAAAAACCGTAATCGGAGCATAAATGCAGATTTTAGATTTCTGTGGCTCATAATTTAATGAATTATAGTAAGGTGGTTTTCAAAAAAATCGAATTTCTTACGAAATGTATGGAAATAATCGAGTAATCTAAATGCACTTTGGCATGCCGATTACAGGCCCTGAAACCTATCGTTAGAGGTATCAAAAACCGTAATCGGAGCATAAGTACAGATTTTAGATTTCTGTGGCTCATAATTTAATGAATTATAGTAAGGTGATTTTCAAAAAAATCGAATTTCTTACGAAATGTATGGAAATAATCGAGTAATCTAAATGCACTTTGGCATGCCGATTACAGGCCCTGAAACCTATCGTTAGAGGTATCAAAAACCGTAATCGGAGCATAAATGCAGATTTTAGATTTCTGTGGCTCATAATTTAATGAATTATAGTAAAATGATTTTCAAAAAAATCGAATTTCTTACGAAATGTATGGAAATAATCGAGTAATCTAAATGCACTTTGGCATGCCGATTACAGGCCCTGAAACCTATCGTTAGAGGTATCAAAAACCGTAATCGGAGCATAAGTACAAATTTTAGATTTCTGTGGCTCATAATTTAATGAATTATAGTAAGGTGATTTTCAAAAAAATCGAATTTCTTACGAAATGTATGGAAATAATCGAGTAATCTAAATGTACTTTGGCATGCCGATTACAGGCCCTGAAACCTATCGTTAGAGGTATCAAAAACAGTAATCGGAGCATAAATGCAGATTTTAGATTTCTGTAGCTCATAATTTAATGAATTATAGTAAAATGATTTTCAAAAAAATCGAATTTCTTACGAAATGTATGGAAATAATCGAGTAATCTAAATGCACTTTGGCATGCCGATTACAGGCCCTGAAACCTATCGTTAGAGGTATCAAAAACCGTAATCGGAGCATAAGTACAAATTTTAGATTTCTGTGGCTCATAATTTAATGAATTATAGTAAGGTGATTTTCAAAAAAATCGAATTTCTTACGAAATGTATGGAAATAATCGAGTAATCTAAATGTACTTTGGCATGCCGATTACAGGCCCTGAAACCTATCGTTAGAGGTATCAAAAACCGTAATCGGAGCATAAATGCAGATTTTAGATTTCTGTGGCTCATAATTTAATGAATTATAGTAAGGTGGTTTTCAAAAAAATCGAATTTCTTACGAAATGTATGGAAATAATCGAGTAATCTAAATGCACTTTGGCATGCCGATTACAGGCCCTGAAACCTATCGTTAAAGGTATCAAAAACCGTAATCGGAGCATAAATGCAGATTTTAGATTTCTGTGGCTCATAATTTAATGAATTATAGTAAAATGATTTTCAAAAAAATCGAATTTCTTACGAAATGTATGGAAATAATCGAGTAATCTAAATGCACTTTGGCATGCCGATTACAGGCCCTGAAACCTATCGTTAGAGGTATCAAAAACCGTAATCGGAGCATAAGTACAAATTTTAGATTTCTGTGGCTCATAATTTAATGAATTATAGTAAGGTGATTTTCAAAAAAATCGAATTTCTTACGAAATGTATGGAAATAATCGAGTAATCTAAATGTACTTTGGCATGCCGATTACAGGCCCTGAAACCTATCGTTAGAGGTATCAAAAACAGTAATCGGAGCATAAATGCAGATTTTAGATTTCTGTAGCTCATAATTTAATGAATTATAGTAAAATGATTTTCAAAAAAATCGAATTTCTTACGAAATGTATGGAAATAATCGAGTAATCTAAATGCACTTTGGCATGCCGATTACAGGCCCTGAAACCTATCGTTAGAGGTATCAAAAACCGTAATCGGAGCATAAGTACAAATTTTAGATTTCTGTGGCTCATAATTTAATGAATTATAGTAAGGTGATTTTCAAAAAAATCGAATTTCTTACGAAATGTATGGAAATAATCGAGTAATCTAAATGTACTTTGGCATGCCGATTACAGGCCCTGAAACCTATCGTTAGAGGTATCAAAAACCGTAATCGGAGCATAAATGCAGATTTTAGATTTCTGTGGCTCATAATTTAATGAATTATAGTAAGGTGGTTTTCAAAAAAATCGAATTTCTTACGAAATGTATGGAAATAATCGAGTAATCTAAATGCACTTTGGCATGCCGATTACAGGCCCTGAAACCTATCGTTAGAGGTATCAAAAACCGTAATCGGAGCATAAGTACAAATTTTAGATTTCTGTGGCTCATAATTTAATGAATTATAGTAAGGTGATTTTCAAAAAAATCGAATTTCTTACGAAATGTATGGAAATAATCGAGTAATCTAAATGTACTTTGGCATGCCGATTACAGGCCCTGAAACCTATCGTTAGAGGTATCAAAAACCGTAATCGGAGCATAAATGCAGATTTTAGATTTCTGTGGCTCATAATTTAATGAATTATAGTAAGGTGGTTTTCAAAAAAATCGAATTTCTTACGAAATGTATGGAAATAATCGAGTAATCTAAATGCACTTTGGCATGCTGATTACAGGCCCTGAAACCTATCGTTAGAGGTATCAAAAACCGTAATCGGAGCACAAATGCAGATTTTAGATTTCTGTGGCTCATAATTTAATGAATTATAGTAAGGTGATTTTCAAAAAAATCGAATTTCTTACGAAATGTATGGAAATAATCGAGTCATCTAAATGTACTTTGGCATGCCGATTACAGGCCCTGAAACCTATCGTTAGAGGTATCAAAAACAGTAATCGGAGCATAAATGCAGATTTTAGATTTCTGTAGCTCATAATTTAATGAATTATAGTAAGGTGATTTTCAAAAAAATCGAATTTCTTACGAAATGTATGGAAATAATCGAGTAATCTAAATGCACTTTGGCATGCTGATTACAGGCCCTGAAACCTATCGTTAGAGGTATCAAAAACCGTAATCGGAGCATAAATGCAGATTTTAGATTTCTGTGGCTCATAATTTAATGAATTATAGTAAGGTGATTTTCAAAAAAATCGAATTTCTTACGAAATGTATGGAAATAATCGAGTCATCTAAATGTACTTTGGCATGCCGATTACAGGCCCTGAAACCTATCGTTAGAGGTATCAAAAACAGTAATCGGAGCATAAATGCAGATTTTAGATTTCTGTAGCTCATAATTTAATGAATTATAGTAAGGTGATTTTCAAAAAAATCGAATTTCTTACGAAATGTATGGAAATAATCGAGTAATCTAAATGCACTTTGGCATGCCGATTACAGGCCCTGAAACCTATCGTTAGAGGTATCAAAAACCGTAATCGGAGCATAAGTACAGATTTTAGATTTCTGTGGCTCATAATTAAATGAATTATAGTAAGGTGATTTTCAAAAAAATCGAATTTCTTACGAAATATATGGAAATAATCGAGTAATCTAAATGCACTTTGGCATGCCGATTACAGGCCCTGAAATCTATCGTTAGAGGTATCAAAAACCGTAATCGGAGCATAAGTACAGATTTTAGATTTCTGTGGCTCATAATTTAATGAATTATAGTAAGGTGATTTTCAAAAAAATCGAATTTCTTACGAAATGTATGGAAATAATCGAGTAATCTAAATGCACTTTGGCATGCCGATTACAGGCCCTGAAACCTATCGTTAGAGGTATCAAAAACCGTAATCGGAGCATAAATGCAGATTTTAGATTTCTGTGGCTCATAATTTAATGAATTATAGTAAGGTGATTTTCAAAAAAATCGAATTTCTTACGAAATGTATGGAAATAATCGAGTAATCTAAATGCACTTTGGCATGCCGATTACAGGCCCTGAAACCTATCGTTAGAGGTATCAAAAACCGTAATCGGAGCATAAATGCAGATTTTAGATTTCTGTGGCTCATAATTTAATGAATTATAGTAAAATGATTTTCAAAAAAATCGAATTTCTTACGAAATGTATGGAAATAATCGAGTAATCTAAATGCACTTTGGCATGCCGATTACAGGCCCTGAAACCTATCGTTAGAGGTATCAAAAACCGTAATCGGAGCATAAGTACAAATTTTAGATTTCTGTGGCTCATAATTTAATGAATTATAGTAAGGTGATTTTCAAAAAAATCGAATTTCTTACGAAATGTATGGAAATAATCGAGTAATCTAAATGCACTTTGGCATGCCGATTACAGGCCCTGAAACCTATCGTTAGAGGTATCAAAAACCGTAATCGGAGCATAAGTACAGATTTTAGATTTCAGTGGCTCATAATTTAGTGAATTATAGTAAGGTGATTTTCAAAAGAATCGATATTTTCTATCAAATGTACGGAAAGCAATCTAAATACGCCCTGACATGATAATTACACGCAATCGAGCGATTAATTGTGCATCGTGTACAAATATTTCATTGAAATACAACAAGAAAAGTAAATTTGGGACTCTTCAAATTTTGAGTTGATTCTCAAGCCAGGTTTTCTGACCTAACCGATAGATGCCATGTAGCTAATATTCTCTACTTACATTTAGGTATAATGCTCTATTAATTGGCTCTAACTTTTACCGTATATGGAGTTTGCTATCCGGAGAGCCACTTTATTTTGACGGTTCTCGACAGCTTGCTCACAATAGCGAATAACATAATGCATAATTATTATTAATGCGAACAGGGAGCTGCAATGTGGAGCGCAGTTTCACTTTTGTATTTTATTTCATTTTTCTCGAGAATTCTTTCGTTTTTCAGGTTTTCTTTGTGTTTAACCCGATAAAGACAATTAATACAATTTGTGTTGGTTTTGAATAAAATAATGTTTCCACTGGACAAATGATGGAAGCCTAAAACCTCATGCAGCACAGTCCAGAATATTACCAGTCCACCAACCGACTTACTGACAGGGTGTATAATTTTTTATTTATATACAGAGAACGTCGGGTACGGAGTCCATAGAATAACCACAGTACGACTCCATTTTGCTCCCTTGTCGTAGAAAGCACAAAAAGTAATTAAAATGTCTGATACAAATTACATCTACCGTATACACGCGTACTCTAATCAAAGGAAATTGTAAATAAAAACAATTTCCGTTCCTCCCAGATTTTAATTAATGAAAATTAAAATAATTTTTTCTTTTTGTTAATTCCAATTGTTGGACTTTTTTGTAATTTTGTAAATTTTTTATTTGATTTTATTAGAAAATCGTAATTTTTATTACTTACTCGTATACTTACTTTACTTACTTAGGGTACGTTACGTACTCTACTCAATTGCAAAATATACAATTAAATTTATACATTTTCTTGTTCCTCTTCTTATTCCTATATTTTGCTTAAGATGATAATTAAATGGAAACAAAAAATAAAAAATAAAAAATTTCAAGTTATATTTATGTTTATTATCTAAGATATAAGCGCAAAGTTAATTTCGACCGAATAAATGCAAACAGTACAAAATGAAGTTATTCAAATCGAAAGAGGTTTTCATTATTCCTTAGCGATCATTAAGTCCCTATTTTTTAAGTGTAATGGATTCGCATAAATCTAGATACGCTTTTAATTAATTCAAATCACATTCGGATTTTTTTTTTTTATTGTTTTGTTTAAAATTCTAATCGCACTTAAGCCACAACGAGAAAAAACAAGATTTCACATCAAATGTACGTTTATGGAAATATTTATTACGTTTGGGTTTGACCGACAAAAACGATACGAATCATGATTATGTGCAATTAGATGTAATGGATTAACATAACAAAAATATTTTGAAATTTTAAAATGGCGGGTTGTAATTAAACCACTGTAAATTCTAAATTGTTATTATTCGTCGATAAATTAAGATTAAATAAAAGGACAAAACTTAACTCATTATATGAGTAATACCACTCCACAGGGACTAATAAATGTTATCGATTGGTTAATTAAAATGGATTTGCACCAAATATTTCGAAAGTCCATTGAAATCGAATGTTTAGCATACAAAATATAAATGTATGAACCCAACCTCTCTCTGTACACAGTACGGATACCCGTCTTATTTTATTACTTGAATTATCTTTTATTAAACGAAGAAAACATAAAAAGCATATTTTTAATTTTAAAAGTTTGACAAATAAAAAATTGTTATGTCCCAAGGGATGAATTATAACATTCTACTTCTAAATCGTTTTAAATTTAAATTTGGCCCCTATTAACAACAAAAAATGAAAATAACTAACTCGTCTTTTATCTATTTCGTATCTACATAGTGTGAGGAACCATTTTCGATGGGCGATATGGCGGTTTTTGCGTCACGATTTGGACCACATCATGCATGGCATCCGGCCTGCTTTAAATGCGATATATGCAAAGAGATTTTAGTCGATTTGATATATTTCCATCGAGAAGGACGACTCTATTGTGGACGACATCATGCCGAAACACTAAAACCAAGATGTTCAGCTTGTGATGAGGTAATATTTATTTGGGCATCGATTTTTTATTTTTTTTTTTCTATGGCCATTAATCTAAAATACCATTTTCCATCGTCTTTTGTGTCATCGTTAAGTTTTCTTATCATATCATTAAATGATGATCCTTTTTTCTTTTGTGTTATTATAGTACGAGCTCTAAAGTTGTGTTATGTATGTATGTACGAAGTATATCCCATCGTTGTAATAAAATATCATTAATCCTTACAACTTATAAAGCATTTTAATCCACATTGATGTATCGACGCTCGTTTATATATTTTTCCCAATTTTCTTTTTGTTGTTCCCCGCAACACAAAAGTCCATTAATTTAATCCGAAACACTTAGAAGGATGGAAAATATAGTTTGTTCCCAAATTTAAAATATTTCATCTTAATTTTATGAAATAATTGTATCCGACATACACAAAATGAAAAAGGGGAACAAATATCGTCCCCCTCTACTTTCAGTCGTGTAATTTTTTCAATGGTGATGACAAACATTTATCATTACAATTTTTAAAATTGTGGGGGATACCTTTATTTACCTGCTTCTTTAATTTTACCCTTCAAAAGTGAATAAAATTTCTATTTTGGTATACCGTTACAGATTATACTTGCTGATGAGTGTACTGAAGCAGAGGGAAGAGCATGGCACATGAAACATTTCGCATGTTTTGAGTGCGAGAAACAACTTGGCGGACAACGGTATATAATGCGAGAAGGTAAACCATATTGTCTGACATGTTTTGATACTATGTTTGCCGAATATTGTGACTACTGTGGTGAACCAATTGGTGTCGATCAAGGCCAAATGAGTCATGACGGACAACATTGGCATGCAACAGATAATTGTTTCTCGTGCAGCACATGCCGGTGTTCGTTACTAGGTCGGCCATTTTTACCAAAGCGTGGCTCAATATTTTGTTCGATTGCGTGCAGCAAAGGAGAACCACCGACAAATTCGGATAATTTAAAATTGCACGTATTACGAAATCGATCACACAATAATTTAGCGTATGAACATGATCTGCCCGTAGGATCACAAACGTTAAAAAGCCCTAAAATGGGTAGACGCGCTTTACAACGAATGGTGATACCAGAAGCGTCGCCAATACTAAAACGACGTATTGAAGAAGCTACATCCAAACCACAACCAATACCTGGATTTAGACTGTCGGCGAGAATTGAAACGCCAATAACCGTAGTGGCTCCAATTAGCAAAAGTTTAGATAGAGCGTTGTTAGAACGTAATTTAGAAAAATTTATAGCCCAACATAGTGAAACGTCACCCGACTTCCAAAGACTGATGTCAAAAGACCGGAGTCGTGAGCCGCTCGACTTAACGGACCTGGGACTGCACATCGACAGCTGGAAACCACAAATCAAAAATACTTCCAATGAAAATAATTCTTCCAATAAATTGGCTAGTTTTGAACCCGCCATGACCTCATCAATGCCTGAATTAGCGGCTAATTTAAAAGGTGCCGCCGCCAATCATGATACGAGTTTGGTCACCTCTCCCGAAGATATCCCGCTAGATGTGGAACCAAATAATACCGAACTTGAACAAACCAGTCCCGGTGATGAACAACAACAACCACAACAACAACCAGTACAAATACGATCCAAATCTAAAGGCGTCCGATTTCTAGGCGATTTTAAAGATTCACTGCCACGGTCAAAAAGTTATGGGGGCCGACCGAAAAATACCACCACAAATACCACCTGTAAAAATCGTAATCGACGAAATCATCGGAAAAATGCATCACGACACCAAAAACGACAGGAACATACTAAATCAATGCCATCCACGTCTAAAGATATTCCATGCACAACCAGCCATAAAATCGCAAGCGATTCAGAAACCACAAGCTCATGTTCAACATGTTCATCATCATCGTCGAGCTCAGATGATGCATACGAATTGCCACAGCGGCGACATTATGGTGGCGTTCGTGTAAGTTATGTTCCTAATGATGCGTTGGCGCATGCACGACGTCGCAAACAAGAAGCGGAGGGAGATAAGGACAATAAGAATTGCGTACTTTCTTGATTTAATTACAAAAAGCCGCGTTTTACTCAAAATAGCATGTGTGTGTGTGTGAGTGTGTGTGCGAGTGTTCAAAATAAGTAAATAAATAGATATTTTTATAATATAATAAAAAATTTTAAACAAAGTTTAAATTATGTATATAAGTTTGTCAAATTTTAAATTAAAATTTGTGAATAAAAAATTTATATAAATTAAAAAAAATAAAACGATTTTTACTCACCAATTTTCCCAAATTCTCAGTGTTTAAAAAACGCAATTTTTTTTTAAAATTATTTATTTATAAAATAATAAACCAATTTAAACATAATCGCTAAATTAAATTAAATATAAAATATATAATTAAATTCTTCTATGTCTTTGGACTTGCAAAAAAAACATTTTTTATTTTTTAAATTATTATTTGCATAATTTATTTATTTATGTATGTATTAGTATTTGAGATTTGTACAAAATAATTAAAAAATAATTTAATTTACACAAACATTAATAATTAGAAATTATAAGAATTTGATGAGTCAACAATTATTTATTATTTTATTGGCAATTTATGAAGCGCATTTTTAACTATTAAAGGGGGGGGGGGGGCTTATTCCATTTTGATAGAACATTTTGTTCAAAAATTTCTAAAAATTGGTTTTGATTGACATTTATTCTGTTAATTAATTTTGCGATGCAGTTGAATTTTGTGACACAGCAACAATAAGGTAGGTCACATGAGTATTAGAGCCCAAACTGCGATACCGGGAGAAGAGATTGACTTTTATTTTAATTTTGTAACGTCGCTAAATTTCGCCTACATTAAATATGGATGAATATGATTCCAAAAATAATAATAATCTTTTCTTATTTATAATTTATCGCTTAATAATCTAATATTTAATTACAATTAATTTAATTAATAATCCAAAATGATATGACAATTTTGCAACAAAATGATCTTAATTTAAATTTGAAATGATTGATATAAAGCTTTTCACGTAGAAATTTGATGATACAATTATTAAATTAAAATATTGCCTAGATAACAAAATAAAAATTATAATCAGTCAGCCATTAATTCTCTCAATATTTGATTGAATATTTAATTGTATGTACAATTTATTGTATACGTAGAGTGTAGTTTGGTAGCAAGTCATCCACCCCATGGTTAAACTTAAAATATTGAAACCAAACTTTAAGCTTTAATTACAACAACTATATTTGATATAAAGCACAAAATATGATTTTAATTTATTTTCGACGGGTGCACGAGCACATGAATACGCGATTAAACCACCCTCATGATATAATACAATTTTTGTTGTCTTTATCACCTTCCGCTTCCTGTTTACGTTTTCGAGCGTGCGCCAATGCATCATTCGGTACATAACTTACACGTACACCACCATAATGTCGACGTTGAGGTAATTCATATGCTTCGTCTGAACTCGATGACGATGATGAACATGTACTGCATACACTGCTTGAATCGGTTTCTTCCTCATCTGGAATTATTTGATTTCGATGACTGGAATGGCTGGGTGATGAAATATCTTTTGACGTTGTTGGTGATGAAATAATTTTATCTTCTTGACGATCATGATTATGCCGATTGTGGCGTGACATAGCTTTTCGATGAGATCGTCGCCTACTTTTGCCGGCTCCTGGTTTTGCGCGTCCCGAATAACTTCTTGATCGTGGCAGCGAATCTTTGAATTCACCTTCGAAACGTACACCTTTTGTTTTATTTCGACCAGGCGTATCATCGACCGCTACCTGTATATGATTTAATTCAGCCGGATCGATAATACCCCGAATTGGATGATCCTCGGGTGTTGTCATAACGCTAGCATCTTGGAGTTGTACTTCACGTGGTTTTGCGGTCAATTCAGGCATTGAAGATGTCATTGCAGGTTCGATTTTTGTTAAATTTGGCAAGAGTTCATTAGTAATCTTTGTACTTCTAATACTAGTATGGTCACTATTATTAACTGGCGTTTGCCAATTGTCTAGATTTAAGCCTAAATTTGTTAAATCTAAGGGGTCTCGACTACGGTCGCGTGACAATAGTCGATGTAGGTCTGGTGATTTTGGCACAATTGGTGGTTGGTCTGTAGGAGTGTCTATATAAATCAATGAAAATAATAGGTCGACCTGTAAAATTTTATGATTTAAACAACTTACTTTTTTCAGTCAATAATTTTTCCAGATTTCGCTCTAGTAGTACGCGATCCAGACTTTTACTAGCTGGTGTAGGAGATGGAGTCGCATTTTCAGGCTTTGTTGATATCGATGGTCCAGGAACTGGTTGTGGGCGAGGAGGTAATTCTTCCGGCTCTCGCCTAAATGTTGGCGATGAATGATTCGAGTCGGGAAGCATTTGGGGCCCTCGTTGCAAAGCACGACGTCCCATTTTAGGACTTCTGACCGCTTGAGGACTGCGCATTTGACGAATTGGGGAAGACGGAATTTGTTGTGTTGGTGAACCGGGAGGCGTTGACGATTCATTATCAGATGGTATACGATTGGGCGGACGTATTCGGTGTTGTTGTCTGGGCGTCCGCAAACCAGGCCCAGAACTATCAGATGGCGTTGGTGGTTCACCCTTGCTACAAGCAATTGAGCAATAAATGGCACCACGTCTAGGCAAAAATGGTCGACCCAATAACGAACATCGACATGTACTGCACGAAAAACAGTGATCAGTCGCATGCCAATGTTGTCCATCATGACTCATTTGACCCTGATCGACACCAATCGGTTCACCACAATAATCGCAGTATTCCGCAAACATAGCATCAAAACAACCCAAACAATAAGGCTTACCATCGCGCATTATATACCTTTGACCACCCAACTGTTTATCACATTCAAAACAAGCAAAATGTTTCATGTGCCATGCCCTGCCTTCGGCTTCGGTGCATTCGTCGGCAAGTATAATCTGTAAATAAAATAAATAAATATTAAGTCAATAAATTTCCCAGCAACAACAACAACAACAACAACAATTTTAAAATTTCCTTTTCATATCAGGAAAACAAGAAAAGGTTGTTTTGTTATTTCGAAGGGTGAATTTCGACATGCGGATTAAAAACAGGTACGATGATAGAAAGTGATTTCGATAATAGAGAAATCATCATCGATCCCCTTTTCTTTTTCTGTACAAATAAAAAATAAAAACACGGAAAATGGGGCAAAATACACTGTGTTTAGTTAGATGATTTGAAACGGATATAATTATAAAAAGTCATCGACTTACCTCATCACAAGCAGAGCATCGCGGTTTGAGCGTTTCTGCATGATGGCGGCCACAATACAACCGTCCCTCTCGATTAAAGTAGATTAGGTCGACTAATAGCTCTTTGCATACGAAACATTTAAAACAACCCGGATGCCATGCAGCTTGTGGTCCAAATCGTGAACCATACACAGCAATGTCACCCATCGACAGTGGCTCTTCACACTGAAATTAAAATAAAAAAAATAAAAATTATTTCCACAAATCCATAACTCGACTCCAGGTTAAATTATATTTTCCTTCCTTCTTCTACATTTTACCAACACAATTTAGAATTGATTAAAATTAAAAGTATTTTGCCGTGTTTTATGAAAACTAGACGAGAAAAGTCGGGGGAAAGCGGATTTTTTTTTCATTATCATTTATTAATTAGAGTACAAGAAACCAACAATGTTTTATTTAATTACAAGTAATTAAGGAAGTTTAATTAAAACAAATTAATATTTGAAGAGGTTGTTTCGGCGGGAAAATTTCGATGTCTGACAAAAAGTTTTACCAGCCACATATTTTTATAGGATTCTGCGTCTGTGTCATTTATATCATGTTTTGCACGTTACATAAATAATAAATTGTGGCGACAAGCATGAAATAGAAAAATAAAGTTAGATAAATTAGATACATCGTAGTGTTGACAATTTTCCCGGATTTTCCTCTTGTCGAGTCGCTTTTCTTTTCTTTTATTTCATATTCAAATAATTTAACACAATCAAAGATATGTGCCCACCTCCGGGAGAATTATATAAGATGGAAACATTTTCTATTATAAAAAAGCTCAAAGCTTGTGCACAAAAATTATCCAGGTAGGAGACAGTGGGGTTAGGGTGGAAAATTTGGAAAATGGCACGTGATTGTCTCAAGAATAATGATTAAATAATATTTGTTTATTTAAAAAGTTAATTTTGGTTATAGATTGGGTGTTGTTTAGATATCAAAAAGAATACAAGCAAACGTATTTTCATTTTGGGATCGATCCAAAACACCTTGAGCCAAAAACGGTGCAAGCAAGTAGTTTTTCGTAGACCTCCCCCACGTCAACAATTTATTGATCCATTCCGATTATTCCAAACGCTTGGATTACATAACAACATTTCCACAAATTTCCTTTTATTTATATAAAAATTTTCAAAAAGAAAATTATAATCCCTCAAAGATTAAATTCTTTAATTTTAAATCAAATCAATATCTAATCCATTATCGCAGGCAACAACAACAACAAAAAAAAATCTCGTTTTTATCATAAATTTCCGAGAAAACAGAAAACAAAAAAAAAATGTAGCTCCCTTATTTTAAAAACTTCAACAAAAGCCCCGATCTCAATTACTCCAACCCCTCTCTCTCTTACGCGTATACACACATAAACAAATAAACGGAAAATTTGGTTACAATTTAAATGTCGCGATTTAACATAAATTTCTTCTTCTTATTTCGCGTTTGGTTGTTTTATTTGGTTTTGATTCATCCGCGAGATTTTTGTATGTATTATAGGCAGCATAGATTCCATCGCCCCATTTTCTATTTTCCTATTTAAAAAAAAAAAAATGTATTTCGTTGTTTTGAACCACAGGAAAATCAAAGGAAATAAAAACAAACCGCGCGCACCACTACAGTAAACATTATCATTTACAATCATCATTGTCACCCCGCTATCTTGTGTATTCGCGCCTCATTTAGCAAAAATGTATATTCGCTATCAGGATTTTCGTATTAAAAAAACGTAAACGAATTTCTGGGATTCGATTCTTCTTCAATATACCATATACTTATAGTAGATATAAAAGAAGATGTTGTGCACCGGGCGTGGAAAGTCGCAGCTCTTGTTGATGCAAATAAGGAAGACATAACAATAGAAAATGTCACAAAGGAAATAATAAAATTTATGACCGAGATTATTCGAAAAGTTAAAAAAAAAAAATTTCCTGAGTTGTCTCGTTTCGTTCGGTACCCGGGTCCCACCCTAAATTTTATTTTAAACTCTTGAACTTTTCATGTCGTTAATGCAATAAATAAATATTTGTGTGTTAAGATAAAGCTTATGGGTTATATCGTTTATTTACCTTTCGTTAAATTTATGGCAGGCAGATGATATTTTGGTATTTGTAGCGGGTAGCATATGGTAGCTCCAAAAACCAAAATTGGCTATTATTAATTATCACGAAATTCTTGACGAGAGACAAAATACTTGGTGAAACCACTTTTTTTGTACTCGAACATCCTCTTCGACGGTATAAATAAAAATCCAATAAAAATAAAAGCTTTTGAAATAACTTTGAACCATAAAGTACAATAAAATAAAAAAAAAAAGGATTTCAACATTCTTAACTTTGAATTGTGTACCATGTAATGGGTTTTATTGTTATGCGAACAATCATATTTTGTCTGCCTCTATATATGTAAGAGTATCTACCAATATATGTAGATGATGATGATGATGATGATGATGAATTACTTTAGCTTGTATCCGAAGAATAATTTCACTTAAGTGGAAATCGATACCAACCATATAAAATATTAGAGGTAATTTAATTTCAAAAGCACAACAAAAACAACAACAAAAATCTTATTTAATTTGCATAACATTATATCCAGAGCAATGAAAATACAACTTATTTACATTTTTTATGCTCCCACTTGCTCGCTTCCTTATCAAAAATCATCTTAAATTTCGTATATTTTTCTGTTGATTATTGATTGCAATCATTTTTTTTATTTGTAAATGTGTGTGTGTGTGTGTTAAAGTTGGATTATAATCTAAAATAACATGAACAAATACAATTCCCATTCGAATCGAGAAATTTATACAAAAAAAGCTCCCCTTTTCGAGTTGGTTCTTGTGTACCCATACACACACACACACACTTGTATATATATATATATATAGGGACAGACGACTCAAGAAAAAATAAAGATATAAAATAATCAAACTCTGTTGGGACCAAAATAAAAATTTCCTTTTCATCAGAAGCACACAACAACAGAACTTTTATATAAAATTTGTAATTTAGAATTTTTTTTTTTTTTGTTCGTTTCGTCGAACGATAATAAAATTGAATTTTAATAAGCTCAAATTGAATTAATTTAAAACAAAAATCAACAATTATAAATAATAAATAAAAATGCTGTATGTACTTACCCCCTCACAAGCTCGATTCGATGAAAGTTGTTTCACAGTGCCTCGGCCGAGCGCTTCACGTTTTCGTTGTGCCGAGAAGAGACGCAGTTCTTTTCGCTCCTCATCGGTTAGGGAATGACAATACCGAACCTGAAATAATTACAAAAAAAAAAAAGCTTTTTAAAACTTTTTGAGCTTTTTATCTTTTTAAATTTTCAATATTAAAATATTTCGTTATACAACTTTTTGGATCACTTTTTAGCTAAACGAAACTAAATGATATAAGCTCGGGACCGATCGATTTTAACCAAGTAAAAGAGAAGATAAATAAAGTGTTTAAAACCCTTCACAGTAGCTTCCAAAATTCTGGATAAAGAAAAAATCAAGATAATTTTGTGATCACTACTGATATCTCGAAGGGCGCGAACTACCGAAAATTATTTAGTAAAGTTGAAAAGGAAAACAATGGAGTTGATGTCGAGTTTCCCGTAACAACCCTAGAAGCAATAATTTGTGGGCCGTTATGTTCAATGATAATAAAATCTTCAATTTAACTAGTGTCCACAATACTAACGACGATTATGACCTACTTAGTACACAGCAAAATCAATACAAGAGTTGATGGATAAGCATGACGATGCAATGGTGCATAAAAGAAACGTCAACTGTTGTACCAAATATGTTTATAGACGCGATTGATTTTGCATAGAGACATTGAGTGATAATTAATAGATAATTTTACCTCTTTGCTTATATACAATTTCGAGTCTTTGCTAAAATTTCATTCATTGCGCCAAACAGCATAAGTAAAAAACCAGAGTTTAAAATGGGATTTCATTTTGCTCTTCGCTCTTCATTTTTGTTCAAGAGCGATAATAAAAACTATTAAAAAGCTCTTTATAAAGAGCGATATTGTAAAAAAAAAAATATCGCTCTGAAGAACTGGAGCATTATTTTTACTATAATGCTCTTGCTTTTCCACTATTGCGTTTGTGTTATCATCTTTTCGCTCTTTGTTATTGCGCTATATTGAGAAAATAAATACGCTCTGCTCTGATGAATAAAAACATCATTATTATATTGCTCTTGCTCTTGTTATTACGGCAATCGGTTACATTCAAAACCTTCTAAATTTCTTTAGAAAGCCAGATTGTTTTATTGGCGAACAGATACACGGGCATTGGAAATGGGATTCTACAATGATTTTTGGGTAATGTTCTGGAATATGGCCAACTAGGATGGAAGTTGGCTATTCCTTAACTGATTTTAGTGAAATTTGACATGCGCGATATAAATGGGATTCTAAATTGATTTTTATGTGGAGTTCTAGGATATGACCAATTAGGGTGGAACTTGGCTATTTCTTAACCGATTTTAGTGAAATTTGACATGTGCGTTGAAAATAAGATTCTAAAATGATTTATGGATAAAATTCTGGAATATGGCCAACTAGGATGGAACTTGGCCATTCATTAACCGATTTGTGTGAAATTTGACATGTGTATTCGAAATGGGATTCTAAAATGATTTTTATGTGAAGTTCTGGAATATTACCAATTGAGATGGAACTTGGCCATTCATTAACCGATTTGTGTGAAATTAGAAACGCGCGATGGAAAGGGGATTCTACAATGACGTTTAGGTGAAGTTCTGGAATATGGGCAACTAGGATGGAACTTAGCTATTCTTTAACCGATTTGAGTGAAATTTGCCATGTACTTTAGAAATGGGATTCTCAAATGCTTTTTAGATGAAGTTCTAGAATATGACCAATTGGGATGGAACTTAGCTTTTTCTTAATAGATTTTAAAGAAATTTCACATGTGCGTTGGAAATGGGATTCTAAAATGATTTATGGATAAAGTTCTGGAATATGGCCAGCTATGATGCAATTTGGCTATTTCTTAACCGATTGTGATGCAATTCGACATGTGCGTTGGAAATGGGATGAATGAAGTTCTGGATTTTAGAGAAATTTGACATGCGCGATGGGAACGGGATTCTACAATGATTTTTTGAGTGAAGTTCTGAAATAAGGCCAACTAGGATGAAACTTGGCTATGCCTTAACCGATTTTAGTGAAATTTGACATGTGCGATCCAAATGGGATTCTAAAATGATTTTTAGATGAGTTTCTGAAATATGAAAAATTTAGATGGTACTTAGCTGTTCCTAAACCGATTGTGATGCAATTCAATATATGCATTGGAAGTGGGATTCTAAAATAGTTTTTAGATAAAGTTATGGAATGTGGCCAACAGCAGATAAACCTCGATAGCTGCATGGATTACGGGAAGTGCCAAAGACAATAGCTTTTTAGGTTACTCATATTGATATATAGTATTTAAATATATCAATATGAGTAACCTAAAATAATAATAATTATTCTACATATGCTGTAACCTGTTTAAATTACTCATATTGATAGATTTATTATACATCTGAAGGAAATTTGGTCGCAATCAAAGGAAAATAAGAAAACATAGGTGACAGCACGCTAATGCTAGTGTAGGATCCCGGAATTAGGAAAATCCATCCTAATTGGCCATATAGGCCATATTACAGAACTTCATCTAAAAATCATTTAAGAATCCCGTTTCATCACGCATGTCAAATTTAACTAAAATTGGTTAAGGAATATCTAAGTTCCATCCCTATTGGCCATATTCCAGAACTTCATCTAATAATTAATGTAGAATCCCATTTCCAACGCGCATTTAAAATTTCATTAAAACCGGTTAAGTAATAGCCAAGTTCCATCCTAATTGGCCATATTCCAGAAATTTATCTAAATATCGTTTATCGAACTTTCTTTTTTAATGATATCCAAAGAGCAATTCGTGTGTTACAAACAATTTTGCTCCCTAATGTATTTTCTTCAATGGCTCGTAGGATGGGTTGGGAGCAGTGCTGTCGCTCTCAAAACTTTAAACGGAGTACGTTTGAAATTTTCAGCGGAATATTTCAAGTCAGAAGGGAGTAAAGTACATACGAAATACAATAGTTAGACCGTAGACATAAATAATTGTTGGTGTTTTATGTTAAAAAAAAATCACGATCCAGCAAATTACACTAACATTGTTTTTAGTTTTGAAGGTGATTTATTTATTGATTTATAACTATTTATCTAGTTTACTTTTAAAGCGTTTATAGGAAAGGATATACCGATCAACGAAACCGTAAGTTGTTAATGGAAAATTTATCTTAAAGCAACTTTAGCTTCAAACCCTTTTCATTTTCAAAAAAAAAAACATGTGCATCATTTTCACAAAGCTAATTTTTGGGAATTGGAAGAAATTTTCTTGCAATTTAAAGAAATGTGGTAGCCAAACGATACCACAGCAGGTACCTAGACTGGAAAACTGGACGAAATCTAAAAAACATCCCCTTAAAAAACAGTATAGTTGTTCGAACTCTCATGTTTTTAATCAAAATAAATTTTTTTTTTCTCGAAGTTTCCACTTTACTTTCTACTTACATTTTATTTTCAAAGAAACGTGCGTATGCTTTATAGTTAATTTTAACGCAACTCTGAGCCTGTACTGCTATTAGAAGCTTCGCTTCAACTGAGCACATTTTGTTTTAACTTCAATCCGCAAGGAATTGGTTCTTAAGTAAGTGTGACGAGACAGGACTCTCAATTATTTTGATCCTAAAACCGTAAATTCAATCGCCAAATTTAATTGACTAACTTTATTTAATTATCGCTATATATTTTATAATGGTTAACATTGACCACTAGAAAAAAATAAAAAAATAATACACAACTATTGAAATCTGAGGCAGCCTCGATATAGTTGAACAAAGAAGGTTTAGGATTTTTAGAAGAATTTTTTGAGGGAAGTTCGAAGTCAAACTTTTTAAATATAGAACTTTTACTAAAGATGCCGATAATTTTAAAATTGAAAGTGAAATACGGAAAGAATGACGTGTTAGCGGTTCTTTAGAATACGTTAAGTTGCTTATGTATTCACAGAAAATCGTATTTTGAGCAAAAAAATTTAAGAATTTATAAAAATATTTAAATATTTCTTCTATCACATTCAGAAGTGGACAAAGTCTCAGCCTGATTATGTTGCGAATTTGCCGTCTTATTTAAAAAAAAAAGAAATCGAAACGGACAAGATTTTAAAGAAATAGTTTATAATTCACTAAGTCAGTGTGTCTGCGTGATAGTTTTGTGTGAACTAAAACGTTGTGTCAGTAATCGGATAAACATAAATACATATGGTATTATGTTGTGGTATGTGGAATTGGAGAATTAGAGTTTTAGAGTTCGATTGAAGTTGGGTGTACGTTTTCTGGGCAGTGTTTCTAGTCAGAAGGGAATACATACGAAATACAATAGTTAGACCTTAGAGACAGGCATATTAATTTTTGGTATTTTCTGTTAAAAAAAATCACGATCCAGCAAATTACACTATAATTGTTTTTAATTTTGGAGCCAAATTTGAATATTAAAAGAAAAACATTTTATTTATTGGTTTAGAGCTCTGTATTTATTTTACTATTAAAGCATTTTTTTAACATGGCCACAACTCTCCAAGAAATCACAGATATTTTTAGATTGTTGTTTTGAGTTTTCTAAAGTTTTCTCGTAGAAAAGATTACCGATAAGCAAAATTGTTCATTTTTGGCTATTTTTACCTAAATTTTACGTGGCAAATGGAAATTTTATCTTAAAGCAACTTTAGCTTCGAACCCTTTTCATTTTCAAAAGCATAATTTTGACAAATCTGCGAATTCACTTATCTCAGAAATGTCATTGTCAGATACCTTACTAGGTACCTAGGGGTGACCAGGTCAAAAATGACTAAACGTGAACGAAGCCATAAAAAACAAGACAGTTATTAAGTCTCGAAATATTTTGTGTATTTAATTTAAAAAAATTGCTAATAAAATTGGTTTGGTGGCGGCGACTGGTCACAAAATATGCACTTGATGAAATCTCTTCTAAAAAGGTTTTAAACTTGCTAATTTGATTCGTAATTATGTGGTGCTATAACTAATTCATTGATCATTAAATTTATTGGATAAGTCAAGTAATAAATTTCAATGGAGTTTCTATTGTTAATATTGCAAGACACTATAATGCCTCCTTAAAGTTACTAGAAAAAATTTTATACCTGAGTTATAAAGCCGATTCTATCTGCAGTTCCTAATATAAAAGATAATTATTCACACTCTGAAAATTTCTTGGGTCACTTCATTTGGGGTTGGATTTGATAAATAAAGTAAGAGCCAAATTCAAGAAATATGGCGGAACACCGCTAATAATATTTTGGTTGATGCCATTTATTAGAAACATTGTTTCACCAATTTTTCTTTGTTTCTATTGTACATACGAGTAGACATATACTTAGCTAATTCAGACTATCTTATAAGTCTCCAGTATTAAACGGATGGAATAAGACCATTTGTTGATGGATTTTAGTGATATTTATTATGTACAATACGTTGTAAATTCTATAAATAGTTCATATTACACAACCTATTATTTCATAACTTGAAAAAAATTTCTGCCATAAGGCAGGGCTGGAATCAGGGTTTTTAAAATTAAACAAGACCCAACGGCAAGAAATATTTTGGTACACAATTCGTGCTAATGGTATTATGATCGATACCATAAATGAAAAACTAGATTTTCCAAATTTCCACTCAGCCAACCCAGACAATTTTCCTAGCCTCCAGGACCGAATGGAACACTTATATTTGGGCCAGTCATTTGGGTTAGAGTTCAAATTAAAATTTGTTGAAGTTATTATTTTTCTGGTTCCTCCTACATTTTGCAGGAGGTATGGTCACCCTATGCCTACCTCTAACCAATCTAGCCTAGGCGAGAAGGATAATGTCAAAATAAAACTGAAAGACAATTTCTGCTGACGGCATTTAACCTTGCTAGACAAGAAAGATGCAAGGGAGACTGGATTTTATTAAAATGTAAGCAAAGCATTTGAGAATATTGATGTCAAGGCGTATTGGACGAATGAAATTTCCCTTATCAGACTGCATAAATCCAGATTTGCATCCAACTTTCTAGTCTGAAAAGGATAAATGACCGCAGAAATTATCTTGCAGTATTGTTTTTATATCTCTATAAAATAGGGTCCTAGTCTATGCTTGTGGAAGGATTTGAGAGTATTGTAAATCCAGAGTTCTACACATCATTTTTGTGCGGTAAGGATAAATGGCCGCATAATTTGTCTAGCAGCATAATTTTAATTTTTGTATTCAGGAGGTCCTAATTTAAATATTTAGCCAAAGCAGATAAAAGTTTTTTTGTTAAAATCAGGTAATCTCTGTTATGTTTGAGCTTATCTGGTGCCCCAAACAGAGTGACTGTATGTTTTTAAAAGTTGTGAGAAACTCTAAATTATCTTTTAACAATTTTTACCAACAAATCTTAAGTTTCTGAAAAAAAGCATTGAGAAGTTAGTTGGCAAATTTGACATGTTTGAATTAATATTGTCTGCCAAAGTGACTAGCACATTACTGCAAGAAACCCGTTTTATTGCTTTTTGCCTTTAGCACTTATTAAAACAGGGGAGTACAGAATGAGATAGTGGAGTACAGGAGTAACCACTAGGCGAAAGTAGTACAGATACTCCGATCGTACTCACTTCGACAGCACTGGTTGGGAGTAATATTTTTAGCTTTTATGCTCTCTCTCTTAAGAATAAAATTAAAAATAAAAATTTATATCACTTTGAAAGAGCGAAATAATTTTTTTTTGTCTTTATCATTAGAGGGTAAGAGTGTAAAAGCAAACTGAAAAAAGATTTTATTGGGTGCAAAAGCGAAAATTGTTATAAAGAGCGATAAATTTAAACTCTGGTAAAAACATTTTATTTTAATCGCTAAGTGTGACATCTAATGCTGAAAAGTATAACTTATATTTTTTTGTATTCTCATTATCCATGTTTATGAACGTAATGTCCATTTAATGAAATAAAATTCAGGAAATAGAAGACTTTCTATTTTCAATCGGAAGAAATTGTTTAGCTCAAAACGAGCCTATACGGTAACGGATTAATTTTTAAGAAAGGCCTTAATATTGAAATTCAGCCAAGAATGTTAAGTTAGGCACAAGAATGTCTGAAAATGTAAAATTTTGAACTATTTTTTGTGTTTGGGTGTTTTTGGTTTATTTTTTTAATATATTTAGTATTTGTTGAAATTCTAAACTACTTCGGTCCAAAAAGGATCAAAAGTATTGAAGTTCTGTCAAAAATGACCAACAATTTGGTTGGTCCAAAATCACTTTTCTCGACATTTTGAAAGTCCCGGAGTCCGAAGGTGGAGAATTGAAAAGCTTTTGAAACCTGTACATGTAGAGCGGTACCCGACGAATACTCCTATAAGAATTAATCCAAAACCAACATACTGGAGTTAAGCTGCAGTCGGGTTAGGATTTAGTAAGCAGTTCCGCTTGTTATTTATTTGTTCGTTGAATTGACGGCTGAACTAGAGTGAGCTTGGGAACTTGGTTTAGTTTAAGTACGCATCTAGTTGATTTCGGAGTGAAGTTGGGCGTGAGTTGCAGATTGAGCTGAGGTTAAATTAAAGTTGAACTAGGGCTGAGTTCGGGTTGAGTTGAAATTGAGTTGGGATTTATTTATTAATTCTATTAAACCATACAAAATTACAAAACTAAAAATACAAATGATTGAATTTTATGGCAAGAAGATAGGTTTGTCAAGGACAGTGTTGGAAACCTCTAAAATTAAAACTAAAACAATTGGTGAGGGTCAAATTAAAATAATAATAATAATAAAAATAGCAAAAATCAAAATAAAAACATAAGAACAAAATTAACAATAAAATGATAATAAAGTAAAAGAAAATTCCAAAAAAATTAAAAAAAAAATAATTAATTAAAAGAGATATAACAAAAGTAAAAAATGAAAAATAACAATTATTTTATACAACTTCAAAAAGAAGTTTTAAATTCTTTCTTTCAAATAAGCAACCTTTCACCAGCTTCAAAAATGAATTAGTGGAGATCAGTGATCGGATATGTAATGGCTGGCAATTCAAGAAGTACGGGCTAATGACTAGCAAATATCGCCTAAAAGTTTCGGTACGAGTATTAAAAGTTGGTATTTTAAAAAAACAATTTGATGTTATTATTACGAAGATTATACGCAGAAACAAACCTCACTGCCCTTTGACCACTACGATAATAAAACAAACGAAGAACTTTAAAAACATAAAGATGTTGCAGAGGAAAAATTTTATTTGCAACATAAACTGGCCAACAGGAATCAGTACGGCTCATAAAAAACATGGAACGAATAGTATGGTTTTGTAACGAGATTAAAAGAATTAACGTGCAATTAAAACACCACCCCAACAGGGAATTCCATAACTCAAACGAGAGCTAACACAAGCATAATAAAAACTTAATAAAAACAGATTGCGAACAATAAGAGCGCAACATATAGATTGCACGCAAAACAGAACCCAATTGACTTTTTAATTGCTGAATATGCAACTTCCAATTGAGGCCAACATCCAGATGTAGACCGAGGTATCTGAAGGACTTAACAATTTCAATTACAATTCAGGAAATTATAGTTAGAATGGTGATAGATAAATTCAGGCATATAATTCAACAAAGGATCCCCAGATAACCTGAACAACATAATCTCAGTCTTCTCACTTAGAATCATACCATGTCGATCAAACCAAACACGAAGCTATTTTAAATCATAATTGATATCGGTAGAGATATTATCCAAACATGACCCCGAATAACTTAAAGCGATATCGTCCACAAATGCTGTTATTTTACCACGTTGACCCAGGCTAAAAATATCATTTATATAAATTAAAAAAAAGTAATGGACCCAAGACAGAACCCTGAGGAACACCACAATTCAATGTAAAGGAACACTAAAGGAACTTTGAATTTTAACCTTTTAATACCTGTTACTTAGATAAGAATCAAACCATTTTTGTGAAATACCTCTAAAACCGATAGAACCTAGATTATTGAGAAGCAAGTTATCATCAACCATATCAAACGTTCGTTTAATGTCAATGAAAACAGCTCCATCCTCAAGCTTATCATTCAAATGAAGATGAACACCATTAAGAAATTCAACCAAGTCAGACTCAATACTTCTACCAGCTCTAAAGCCATACTGATTGTCACTTAAAAAAATATTTTTAGCAAGGTATTTATCTATTCGTGGTTTCATGGCTTTTTCAATTATTTTTAAGATAATAGGTTGAAGAGCAATAGGACGAAAGATTTCTTTGACCAAGCGATTACCTTTTTTATGCAGTGGAATAACAATTGAAGTTTTCAAAATATCCGGGACAAGACCGACAGATAAACTGTCATTTATAAGAACAGAAAGAACCGGAGAAACAAATTCTCCAACAGACTTCAACATATCGGAACTAAAACCCAATAAATCAGTACTTTTTCGAGATTTTAGACTCTTTATAATGGTTAAAATTTCATCACTGTCAACTGGCGTAATAAAAAATTACCACTCGAATTACAAGCATACGGTAATGAAGAATTCAACATCAACTCATTAATTAAAAAATTCATTGGCAATTAAAACAGAATCAGAAACAATAATACCATCATCATTTAAGATTCTATCAATAGAAACTTGTCGATTATTTGATAAAATATCATTGACCACTGACCAAACACGGCTACTATCCCCAGCACAATCATCAATCTTGCGGTTATAGTAACTAAGTTTCTCAGCTTTAACGCAAGAACTAACCTTATCCGACAACTTCAAAAAATATTCTTTGAGTCTAATGTTATTAGGATGTTTGCTACATTTTATACTAATTCTCCTCTTTTTTTCATTAAATTAAGCAAGTAGCAAGAAATCCAAGGTTTAAGCTTGGTATTTGATTTTCGAATGACAGAAATGTAACAAGACGATGCAATATTGTTAAAACAACTTACGAAATTGTTAAGGCTAGCGGGCGGATCCCTATCTAGAGAATTAAAGAAATTGTACGATAAAACTAACGAATAAAATTAAGTAAGGTCAAAAGATATGTATGGGCCGTTATTATTGAAAGAAAGTCTAATACTGGATGACAGAACTATTTCTAATACAATTAAACAATGATCAGTAATCGACAATCAACCAGAGGAGAATCAACCAGAGACTGCAAACCCATAAATTATCGTCACTGCTATTAGGCAAATTTAAAATGTTAATATTAAAATTACCTAAAACAAATAAATTTTTAGTTTTAATTAAGCTTAAGAAGGACGAAACCTCCGAAATAAAATTGGCTACAGAAACAGACTGAAGGCGATAAACACCAACAATAATGAAAGTATCATTATTAATTTGAACAGTTAACTTAAGGATATCAGCAGACTCTAAATTGATTGACTCAAAGGAACAGTTAAGATGACAATTATAAAAAATACCAACCCCACCCGACCGATAATTATTATTGCAACAAGCAACAAAGTTATAATTATGTAGGAATGTGGAAAAAATCCAATTCATAGTCATAAATCCATATTTCCGATAAAATAATTACAACCGGTAAAGTACCAAAAGAATTTAAATGCGACACAAATTTGTCAAAATCTTCGCGTAAAGATTAAAAACTTTGAGCAGCTAACTGCTGCAGTATTAAAACGGTCAGAAGAACTAAAACTATAAGAACTATTATCTAGATAATCACGACTACTAAAAGCAACGCTGCGACCCTGAATAGGTATATTTTGATTAGAAATTATAATAAGGAAAAATTTAAATTACCGAAAAACTTCAAGGTCGCATAAAGCATAAATTTTATGTAGAGAAAACTGTTCCGTTACTGAACAAAACACTGTTGAATTTTGTCAGATGTTTTAATCTCCACTTCTTTTGGAAAAACCCAAATGTTGAACTGTTAGAGTTTTACACACCTTTTTTGCCTGCATGATGACATCCTTAGACAATTTCCGCAAAAATTTTACTCGAAGAACCGTCTCATTGTTATTTTTACCTTTAGCAGATGTAATTGGTGTCACACAATCAAGATTGCTTTCTAATAATGACACACCCAAGCAGGTTTTAAACATACTTAAAATGGTGGTTGAGGCTATGTCCCCTTTATTATACGGAAGGCCAACAACATCGACGCAATTATCATAAAGCGATTGTTCCATAACAGTCAATCTGAATTTTAAATCCATATTTTCCTTGCGAAGAAATTTGTTCTCTTCGGTCAATTGATCGGTTTTCTTAGAAAGATTGAGTTGAATAGGAGAACGGTAAAGTTAGAAATTTGTTTGGGGTTGTTTTGAGGGTGAAGTTGGAAGTTAGCTTGAGTTGGGAGTATTTGCGTTAATTTGAGTATTGACTTAGACGTTAAGTTTGGGGTTTAATTGAGGGTTTATTTGGAAGCTATGTTGTTGGTGAGTTGAGGTTTAATGAGAGGTTCCGTTGTGAATTTATTTATGGAGAGTTTTGGGTTGAATTGGGAGGTAGCTTGAGTTGAGTTCATGTACGCATATATTAATTCGGACCATGTTGATTTTGAGGACTGAGTAGGGCGTTGAGTTAGGGTTGAGTCGAGGGCTCAACTTGTGGTCGAGTTGAGATTGATTAGGGTTGATTTAGGGTTGAGTTGGGGTTTATTCAGCCATTCAGTTTGGGATTTATTTGGCGATTTTAAATTACCATAAGATTACATTTCTTGCATTTAATTAACGCAAATGGAACCCAACTTAACCAATTTTATCTTTCTAAGGGACATTTCCTACATTAATCCAAATTAAAACCTTTACCATTAAACTTTACTGTCTTTTTTGATATAAACGGTACCCTTTATATTATCAAAGAAATAAACGTCGGTCCGGTTGGAAAGTTATTGAAAAACTATAGACGATCCCTCCGGCACTTTGTCGATCCTCCGTCCATCCACCGTATCAAAAGAACGACTTGACTAATTTGGATTTTTTTTCGTCAATCTATTTCTATGGTTAAGGCAGAGAATTGAAAAGCTTCTAGAAACTGTACGTTAAATGGATTGGGTATCTGCCACGTTCATCAATCTTTTATAAATACTGGTTTGACTTAATTGAGATTGAGTTGAGTTGAAAGTTAGTTAGAGTTGTTTTGAGTTGAGTTCATATTCGATTAAGAGTTAAATTGGCCGTTCAGTTTAGAAGTAAGTTAAGTGGGTTGAATTGAGGTTGAGTTAGAGATTGAGTTAGGATTGAGTTTAATTCATGTAAGCGTGTCATTCTTAGACCATGTTGGTTTAGGGATTTAATTGAGCGTTGAGTTTGGAGTTGGGGTAAAGGTTGAGTTTTGAGATCAGTTGAGTTGAGTGGATTTATGGATTTATTTGGCGTGAATTGAGGGTTGTGTTAGAAGTTAGCTTAATGAATTAAGTTGAGCGTTGAGTTTCAGGTTGAGCTGGGAACGAGTTGATCGTTGTGTTGGGTTGAGGTATGGGCTTGAGTTGAGTAACGGACAAGGGTTCAGTTAAGGATTGATTTGGGTGTTGATGGTATCTAGAGAGCGGCTTGTTCGATTCTAAATCTTTTTTAGGCAATCTGTTTCCATGGTTAAGGCGGCTAACTGAAACAGTTTATTATATCTAGAGTTAGGGTTGAGTTATGGTTGAGATTAGGGTTGGGTTGCGGGTAAAATTGAGGTCGAGTTACAGTTTAATAGGGTTTGAGTTCAAGTTGAGTTGGATTTGAATTAGGGGTTCGGTTGGCGATTAATTTGGGATCAAGGTGAGGGTTTAGTGAGAGGGTAGATTTTAGTTCAGAACATACGCATGTCTGGGCCTTGAGTTTAGGTCTAGGGTTGAGTTGAAAGCTGATTTAAGGTTGAGCTGCCGATTGAGTTGAGGGTTGGGTTGGCGGTTGATTTCGTGATTCCGTTGAGGATTGCTGTGCGATTGAGGTGTAAATTCTGTTGGAGGTTGAACTGAAGATTGAGTTAAGAGGTATAATTAGGGATTGAATTGGATTTTAGTTCATTTTCCGGGCCGAAGTTCTGATCACCTTGTCAGGTTTACGTTATATTTTAGGTTTAGTTTATTATTAAACTTCAGGTTTGTAATGAGGTCCTACCCAATACTCTGCCAGACTTTTACTACATAATAGCAATTACATTCGTCATTACTCTCAATTTTGCGTGCGGCTAAACCAATTTGAAGATCTGGTGTCGACGACTTTGTTGATGGGCCATTAAATTCGCCGGATGTCATAATCCGAGCGATGGTCTCTAAATAGTTTTTTTAGATCTAGCTCCATCTGTTGCGAAGTGATCTGTAAGTATGTACGGTACTAACAGCAATGGAACCCGGTTCATTACCATGCAATGCTGTGGTATTCGTAATATCAAGTGACAAATTTTTACTGGGCCAATAGAAGATTTTCTATTTTTAGGCTGGAAAACGAGGTTCTTTTTCAAAAGTGAAATATTATTCTTGATACACATCGATACCGTCATTAAACTCTTCACCATGGATATTGTCAAGATTAGGACTATCTCTGAGCAAAGCTTTTAGTAATGATGACTATACTGAGGTTGACAATTGGCATGCATTCTCCTCAACAGATGGTATTGTCTAAACTTTATAAAGTCTGTTCGCTACATTGTTTAAAAATTCAGTCCAAAATTCGAAGCAGAAATTATTAAGTGAATTTCAGAATATCGAAAGGAAGATGTTGGATTTAGAACATCATAAGCTGAGTTAGACCTGCCAGAGTTCGAGGACAGTTACTAGTTAGTTCTTCTAGGACTGGGTGTTGCAACCGTATTACTACATACCCAGACAATACAATGGTGAATGCTTCTCAGTAACCAACTATTGAACCACGTCTTCCAAATTAGGATCAGCATTCCAGTATTTGAAAGGAAATACATTGAAAGGCAATCTTCCTTCGACATAATCCATAAAACCTAAAACGCTGTATGGTCAATGCCTCTATTTCAAATTATAAAGATCAACCCGCAGTATAATTCAATCTAAGCCACTAACATTAAGAAAGTAACATAATCTTTGGCTAACACATAGGACACCGAATAAATTGGAAGTGAAACCAAATCTCCTTCCTTTAATTCATGAATTGCTTATGTTTCGTGGAAAACGAACAGATATGCTAAAATCCATAAATTCAAAGAAAATCACTACAGTTTGACGGTCCTATAGTGCACGATCCAGGTCGTAATATCAATACTGCCACTGATACTGACAACTGCACTAATTAAGACCAAGGACAGGTATGACGAGGATCTCAATCACGAAAATGCAAGGATTTTGGTGAAGCTGGAATGAGAATAACCAGACCCCCACCTACGCATGACAATTACATCCATGGAACACACAGCCACATTAAAAACTCAGGTATTTAACGTTCCAAAAAACGTCAATTTGTTTCTAAAATAAAGCGCCTTGCTAAAGCTACCAAAAAAAGGGACATCTTTAGAAAAATGCTAAAGCACACTGATTTAAGAATAATGTATTAAGACTAATTCATATATATTCAACTGGTATACTGAGAAATAAGAGAAACGAAAAAGCTTTGTTCTACGTCTATGTACGAGTACCAAAATAACCCAACAATTTTTTTTTTAAATTAATTTCCATGAGAAATAGCAAAGCTTTTGGTTTATACATATAATATTTAAACAAATTATATTCTTTTGTGCTTTTGCAAATGTATGTAAGTAGCAAGAAGCATAACGAATTGTAATGATGTTAAATTAATTTTGTATTAATTATTAATTAATGAATAATGAATGTACCGAGCTTTCTCGATCTTATTTGCTTATATGTACATATAAACATACATAAGGTATTAATATAGGGTTAATGAGTTACATAAAAGATTAAAACAAACAAAAAACTGTCTTACCTCATTATCATGTGGCGGTAACTGTTGTAGTAACTGTTTAACACGATACCGTTCACCAATACTATTCACGTATGGTATTTTATCTTCTGGTATTTGTGAAAAATATAAATGAACCTGAAATGAAAAATAATGGAAAAAGCTTTATAATTTATTTTCAAAAGTTGAGTGTGTGTGTTTGTGCTTTTAGCATTAATATTAGAAAATCACGTAATTTTATGTTTATGGTTTTATTGTGTTGTAAACTTAAAGTTATTTTCTTCTTATTTATTACAGTTAGTTTTATTCTTTGTAATGAATTTAGTTTAGTTTTTCATCTACTTCGAAGTAATTTTCCAAGGTATAATTGAAAATAATATTTGTAAACCACGCGTGATATTCAAAGCAAATTCCGTTCTCTTTCATTAACCTCTCTGTGAGATTGATAAGATACAAAACTCTTTAAATATCTTCCTAAATAAAGTAAAAATACAAAAATTAAGTTTCCAAGCACGTTCAATTTGGTAGATTTTTGTTTTTGTTTAATTTCATTTCCAACTACACTAGACACTACGGGTTTATAGCGTACACAATCATACTATAGCTAAACTGTTTTTATGGTGTGTCGATATACGAAAACAAGGCAAGCAATACTGTACGGATCGAAATGAAAATTGAAAGAGACGTGAAATTGATTAAAAATTAAAATAAGTAAGATTTTAATTAAAACGAATCGAAATCGATTCTCACACCCTTATCAACGAATAATATTTATATAGGTATGTACATATACAGTTGGCCAGTGTTCTATTTGTAATTGGCATCATATGTGTGCAGAATATTTATGAGTGTGGCGCACATTTTATTATTTCTCTGACCAGAAACAGTAACAGAAACGTATTTTAATTGAATTAACCAATTTTTGTTGCTTTTTTTGTTTTTATTTTTATTTTTATTAACAATAAATTTATTATTATTTTTATTTGGTGTATATCGTCGACTCGTTTTCATCCTCGGAAGTGGACGAATATAATTCTCAAAATTGCTAATAAATAAATACATTTGTATTTATATGGATGAGGATATGTGTGTGTGTGTGTGTGTGTGTGTGTGTGCATGATTGTCATACGAAAAATAAATATTTTAAGGGTTGGATAATTTATTGCGAACTAAATATAGGGTGGTCAACCAAATGATACGTACAATATATACTTTACACATATCCATTGGAATTTTTTGTGTTGTATGTTTATTTTATTTTTTCAATATTTTCCCTGATAAATTAATAACAGCTAATAATAGTCCGGCAGTTTAATCAAAAAAGCAAACCCCCCCGTTGTGTATTTTTAGTTACTTTTGTTACTTGAACTATTAATTTATAATAAAAGGGCGTACGTATGTGAAGAAACCAAAAATGCAATTAATAATTTTCCACTAAAAGTAGAAAAATAGCCGTGCCTACCTACATATAGGTTGTACGGTTGTGCGGGAGAGATACATAAAAATTTATTAGCCTTTTCCATCATAATAAAGAAAATGAGCAAAATTCGATATACCTACATAATTCTATTACGAAACTTGTATGTGTATGATTGAAAAAAAGCTAATAAAAAATAATAAAATCTAATACATTTTTTGTGGTGTCTATATATGGGAGGAGAAGAGAATATGACGGAGATACGGACGTAACAAAATGATGAAATTAGAAAGATGTCAGATTTAATTTGTGTGTACGGATGGAATAAGGTTAGCATAGCATAGCTAAACATACACGGCCGAGTTTAATTTAATTTGATAGATGATGAACAAGTTTTATATTTACGTAAGAAAAAGGAAAATTTATTTACGGTTAGTTCCGAATTTTAATTAAAATTAATAAAAACCGATAAATTGATTGATTGGGAAATATATTTATAAAACCATTCACTTCTCTTTCAATAATGTTAACACAAAACCGCACATAGAAAAGTTTGTAAAAAGCCAATCATATTTTTTTAAATTAAAATTTTATTCTACTGTGAAATTGAAATGTTTATTATACTTATACACATGGTTGTTATTTTAATAATTCACGTTTATCAGGTACTTTATGGAATACATTTATTGTAGTAAATTAAGTTTATGGTTTTCTTTTGTTAAATAATTTTTATTAAATATTAAAAATATCAGCATGCATTAGTTTTAGTATCGGAAACTTAAGATCAATCTCATGCTGCTATTTTCATGTAATTCTTTCATAACCCTATAAATTATAACTTAAAAACATATATACATACATATTTGCAATTAACAGACCTTAGCTATTTTTCTATTGGTCCCTTCCTTTGGAAGCCCCTAAAACTAAAGGGGTAACCAACAAATCAGTAAGAAACTTAACAGAAATTATTTCCTTACATAATATTTGACATACCGGCCACCGAATCCGTAACAACTGACAAATACAGTATTCAAATTGTAATGTGAAAAGCAAAATTTATTATTTTTAAGAAAAGTGTGCTATGAAAATTTTGATGTATTCTATCATAGCCTTCTATCTAAAAATGGTATTTTTTAGCTTCAAGGTTTTCAATGAAAAAAGCAAAAATATTATGAAAGGTTTATATAAAATTTTTCTACATATCTTTAACAACAATGTACAAGAAGACTATATTGGTATTAAATAATTATTAATTGCAGAAATAATAAAATTAAATTATGCCTAAGATAAATTTTTCGAACTTTCATTTTGAAAAATCATCAAAGTTGGCTCTGACGAATTAAAATAATACTTGTTAAATTTATCTTTAGTTTTACTAGTGTACGTAAGATGTCTAAAATGATTACAGATAAATATACGAAAAAAAAATTATTTAATCATAAAATTATCACACGTTCCTATATTTTGTGAATTTGTTTTGCTTTTTCTACAATTTTTGAACTTGAAATTTCCCCAGGTGGTAATTTTTGGTACGGTTTTAACAAATTTTTACGCACATCGCTGCCATCTATGTAATGTGTATTGACTTATGCTGTGTGCCTCAGAAGACTTTTCAAACTAAACTTTTGTAAGACACAGTAATTCATGCAATATTTAAATAGATGTCACTAGGTTAAAAGTTTCAACTGTGCCTTATACCAAACTAAACTTTTTATATGTACATATATTTTTTGTAATTTGTGAATGTCTGTTACAGTATTATTTTTATTTTATTTGTAGGTAACAAGAAACTATAACAAAACTGAAATTTACAAGCATATATTTGTTAATGATAATGCTTATATCCGCAAACACTTGAGTGTCTGCTAATTCGCTTAATAAAACTTGCGGTCTCTTCGCTCAACATCAATCTTTTAAAGGTTTCAAATTTTAAATAAAATTCCGTGTTTCTGTTTTTCTATATTGGATGGACAGTAGAGAGCGGGCTATAGGGTCACTGGTATAATTTGCATTCTATAAAGATATTCTGTGAGAACAATTGATCACAAAATTCTTGATGTTTGTAAAGCTCGCACCAAAGTTAGTCAAACTGCCAAGTTAAATTCATATCGGCCACTTCAATATTTTCGAAAGCGTTAAGTGCTATCGATGGATATCACATAAAAATTGTTGTACCTACTGCAATACACAGTCAATATATGAATCTTAAACTTGATTAGAGCATTAATTTAAGTAAGGGCAGTATGCGACAGTTCTGGTAAATTTATTAACATTTGTTGTGGATACTCGAATATTCAATTATATCGCAAACAAGTATTCCCACCTAATGGATTTTTTCTATTGGGTGACAGTGAATACAAATGTTCATTAGACCCGGTAGCTATTATCGCACCGTTCGTAAGAAAAGGCAACTTAACCGCAGTATAAAGAAATTTTAACGCTATGGATAGCAAAGCACGAAGCCTTGTGGGAAATGCATTTGGAATAATGAAAATCGATGACGGGCGATTTTTTTAAAATCACTGGAACTGAACATTTTTTGTTTTTCAATTACATTTATATACTACGCATACTACATGTTTTAAACAGTATTTATTTATTTTATTTATTTATTTATTACATAAATTATGGTACGCCTTATTTTGAGCAGGAGCTCATTCATCATAGAACGTACATAACTGACCAACATAAAATAACAGTACAATATGAACTGCTAACAGCCGCTACATTTTGTCCAAATTTATTCGTTCACCATATTTACGATTAAAAATTCGAATCCCAATTGTCTGAGCTGCTTGTTTTTTAACCATAATCAGCACAGCTTCTAATCTAACAACATCGGTTATTATCCGTTCACTTTAGGTAACAGTGATGAATGCGACATCGCGACTTCATGGGTTCGCGGTTAAATTTTGCTTTCCATTTCAGATCATTTGTATATTAATTTATACAAAAAAATTAATTTAAAATTTTCTAATAATAAAATACAAAATAAAATTCAACTGACTGACTCTAAAGTCAAAGCCTACTCATACAAATTGAAAATTCGTCGAAAAGTAACCTCGTAAATTGACTTTTCATCTAGCATCTATGATTTCCTCATGGAAATAGCGAAAGCTTCAAAATTTGAAAAGTTTAGTTTGAAAAGTCTTCTGAGGCACACAGCATTAGACCAACAATTTTGTTTTCTTTTGAAAATGACAACAGTTCTATCTGCTATTAAATAGCGCAACTTGTATTTATTTTATTTTAACATTTACATATAACGGAACCACCTGTACTTCCACTACCCTCAATAGAAAGAGATAAACTTAAAAGCTTGACCCGTCAGGTACAGATTCTCTATGCTAAGCAAATTTATAATCTCTAGATTGATTACAATATATAAGCATTTGAGGGTGATAAGAAATGCACGGTTTTAAGCAAGCGTATTTCAACGAGATTTAATATAAAGAGTTTATTCACATAGCAACCTCAGACCCACCTGCATTTGACCCTTTCAACATTTTTTAATGACGTTTGCTATCGTTTTTCGATTTTACGGAGATTTTTGGAGTTTTCTATTTTTTTCGAGATTTGCAAGATTAAAATTCAATTTTTCATTTAGCGTATTGTTACATTTTTGCCTTGTCACTCAAGGTTCATATCACTGGATTGTGAATAATACAAAATCAATTTAATTTATCACTAACGAATTTATTTAGTTAACACAAGAAATATTACAACACAGTTTATTAATAAAAATTCACAAAATCACTTTATATAAATTATTCTCAAATTTTACTGTACACTTATAATTTTAATTTCCACTAAAACACTTTTTAAATCACGTTTTAATTCCTTTTTAATCTTCACACTGACGCTTACCAAATACTACTAATCCCATTCGATCTCGTTCGCGTTTTTATATACATAAACCAAACTTCTCGAAAATTCATTACTTTTCTAGTTTAAATAGTGTAGAAACATTTAGAACTGTTTTATCATGGAAAATTCCATTTAGTACAGTAAAACATTGAGCTATTTGTTTAACTTATTCTATTACACACTAGGTGTCACAGTCACAGTATACTTGTGTTACGGTGACACCTAGTATGTAATAGAATAAGTTAAATTAATAGCTCAATATCTAACTGTACTAAAATGGAATTTTCCATGATACAAATTGTTCTAAATGTTTCTACGATATTCTAACTGAAAAGTTTGGTTTGTGTATATGAAAAGGCGAACGGAATCGAATTGGATTAGTAGTATTTGATAAGCGACAGTGTGAAGATTAAAAAGGAATTAAAAAGTGATTTAAAAAGTGTTTTAGTGGAAATAATAATTAAAAGTGTACAGTAAAAAATTGAGAATAATTTATATAAAGTGATTTTGTGAATTTTTATTAATAAACTGTGTTGTAATAATATTATGCTAAATAAATAAATTCGTTGGTGATAAATTAAATTGATTTTGTATTATCCACAGTCCAGTGATACGAACCTTGATTGACAAGGCAAAAACGTAACACTTGTTTGGCGTTGAGTTATGTGATTTTAGCACTGAGTTGTTACTTGCTCTTTCGAGACTATTTTTGAGTTTCGATGATTTCAAAATAGTTCTAGATTATTCGCGAAATAGCAAGGCGTCACAAGTTATTCAAGATTTTACAAATTGTTCGAGGTGGTAGTGATTTGAGATTTTCGTGGTTAGCTTTATAGAGCTATTTCAAAATATTTCGAGTTATTCTTGATTTTTAATGACAAGCTGCTTGATTTTATGTACTAGTATTATTTTCAAAGTTTACAAAACCTTTTTGAAACTTCCAAATCTCTTTTACAAACATAATTGTCCAAATTCATTGTTTAGTCAATTTTAACGATCTGTCTGTACCACAATTTAAATCAGTTGGTGGAGTAGGAGCTCTTGAGTCTAGAAAATTTTTTATAGTTCATGTTTGCTAAATGCCTTATTTTGTGTAACGAGTGGTATATTTGCGGAACGAGCTCCTCGCGTGTTGGGGTATACAAATTTGTTTTGATCTTTCATTGGTAAGTTTAGTTTGGAAGAAAAGTTGAAATTTTATTGTTTATTTAATTCGTATAATCAATAAAATTATTATTAAATTTGTTGGTTTTCTTTACAGTGGTATTTTAAACTGCAGATGGAAGGTCAATTTTATGAAAACTTAAAATCTCATTTTGTTATTTTTTTCTATTATTTGCATAATCTCATCTATTGTTAAAAATAGTTACAAGAATAATAGCAAAATTAAAAAAGTTCCATGTCCAACAAACTTTATTTTGTTTGTGCTCATTTCTATATTTCGCATGGGCGATGTTTAGCATAATGAAATTGAAATGACTTGGTACATAAACCTGTTAACATACATTTTATGGAAGCTACATTATACGTGTTTAAATGTGAGGTAAATTATATTACAATTAAGGCCTGTCACAAATCACATTTTTTGGTATTATACCCAAATCGGAGTTTTGAAATTATTTGTTGGTATATTGATCCTAAAGCCAAAATTGAAAGTATTTTTAATTTTCATATATATGAGAATTACGAATAGCTAGTAATTAAATTAATTAAGACATAAAATTTAAAGATTGGAATGATACAAATTTAATACGTATAAATTAGAATAGGAAGGTATCAATCATATATATTACACACAGGTGTTTAGAACATAATTGTAATTTGTAGATAATTACTTAACACTTAATAAATCTTTTTTCCAAATAATTTGTGGTATACATTGTACTATACATAATAAATATCTAAATTTGACCGATTTTAATGATGCTTCATTACCTTTATAGAGTCTCGTGAAGAAATCATTAAATCAAATTTTTAACCGCAATATAGCCTGAATCATTATTACACATATACACATAATCATTTCAATTACCCTCATTCAGCCCGCTAAATGAAAACTCGATATTGCTGGCTTAATGTCTTTTATTGTTCATGATTTTCGATTAAAATTTTACATTTAATAAAATTATGATTATTGCTTTACGTTATTTGGTTATTCGGTTTTGCACATTATAAATATTGTAACATTAAGCTTTCCATTTAATCCTTCCGTTAATACCCAACTATTTACAAACAAAAAATTTAAAAATTGTTATGTACATACATATACATATAACCTATATTCATTTTGGTCGAATGCGGAAATCCAAATTAAAATGTCGATATTTTTTTCTCATACTATACCATATATCGCAGACAAAGTGGAAATGGAAAATCATTTCCGTCATCATTGATTAAAATTTGTATGTATCCATACGCGAAAATTTAGACCAAAATAAAAACTTTCGTTAACTTAAATAAATAAATAAAATTGAAAAAAAAGCTTTAAGCTCGCATATATATTTACTGTATATAAAAGCATTCGAAAAATAAAATTTCAATTCGTAAATCCTTTCAATTTGAATTTTTCTCGAGACGAAATCCGAACGAACACAATGAGAGTTAGAATAAAAATTGTCTTTTCGACAAATATAAATTGAAAAGCTCGTAATCTCCTCGGTATATACCCTATGTATGTATATGCAACAAAGATAGGAGAAGAAAAAAAAAACTAAAATCAATTTTAGAATTAAGGGAATTCGAATCTAAAGTTTTTGTGGATTTGTTTGGCATTACGTAATGTTATATGAGCAATATTCTAACACTCTATTTTGTAACCAATGAAACACTTATCACAAACTTATACATAAGTATTTATACAAATATAAATTACAAATTTTAATTTATGATAAGCAAAAATCTTGTTATATACATTTCAACATCTCTCAAGTAAATATTTAATCACGTATAATTATCACATTTATCGAAGATCTCTTGATTTGGGATTCTCTATCTGTTTCATTATCAATTATAAAATTCTTACATTTAACCAATAAAAGATGCATTAAAAATTCTTGTAATGTTTTCGATTGATGACAGTATATAATAATGATCATCAGTAGGTATCGTACTAGACAGGTAACATGATGACATGACAAAACTACGATAACACGAGATAAATAAATAAGGTAAATTGTATAATTACTTAATTTTTGTTGTCAATTATAATTTTTGTGAAGTACAGGTTGATTTTCATTAGTTTAGTTGTGCTGAATATTCAATAGGCGATATTATTTGTCCATTTATGGTTTGGTAATCAATAAAATTGCAATTATAATCAAATACTTATAAGTTATTGGCAAATTGTGCAATCCGCTTATAAGTATTTTATCACAAAATCTCCACACACACACACAGACAAACTGATTTTTTAACCGAATACATATTGGATATTTCAACTTTTCAATCAAAATGATTGAAGTGTGTTGTAAATAACTGTTCGCATGTAATCTTTTAATGGAAAATTCATGTTTTCTTCGTTTTATTCCCAGCTAGCACATATAAACATACACGTATCCATATATATATATTGTATAAAAGGGTAGTGTTTAAGGTGTGATTATTATAAATCAATATGTAGCATGAATAATTATTTCGCTCACTGTATCCAATCAATCTCTTACACAGATCTTCAAAAACAAAACTTTCAAATTTGTTTACTTAATTATGTACAAACCATATATCATAATCAGTCAACTCATTTCGGTAAGCAAAATGAAGGACGTCTCTCTTGTTGTTTAAAGATGCACATAAAATTGATAAAAATCTTAAAGTTAATATAGAAAGTATATTCTGCACGCAGCTTTCAATGTAATTGGGAGGAGTAAAATTATTTAATTAATTAATTTATTCACATAAATTTTAATTATTCGAATAAAATTTAATATCATTAAAACAAAAACTATTCCATATCTAAACAAAACTAAATTTCATATCATTAATTTTCATTTTTTGTTGTGTCCCACAAAACAAACAAACCAAAAAAAAAAAATTCGAGAGGAAAAAGCTTTGTGATTTATATTGTCACATAAATTAATAAAAGCTCTCTGCATAGTTTATTGTGATATTAACCGTAATAAATCATTTTAACTATACTAGTATGTATGTATGTACTAACCTGATCAGGCCGAAGACCTGGCGGTACCCATGTATATTCCTCCAGCGCGCATCCACTATCATCGTCCGATTGTGAATGTCTTTGAATGTCTATTTGGTGTCCACCTATTAAATGGTTTTGATGATAATTCGGATGAATTGTTTGATGATGATGCGAATATTGTGTCGATGTTGATGATGATTGTAAATTTGATGCGACCGCTTTCACGGGCAAGGAAGACGTTGATTTTATGGTACTGAAACGATCCGCAGCCGATGGTGAATGATGATTTCCAATCGATGATGACGATGGTAAAAATGTATTTGAATGATGCGGTGATGTGGGCACTGATTGTGGCACACCTGTGATATTTGTTCCGGGTGTTGATGTACCTCCGATTTTCGGAGGGGTTGGTATTTGTTGAGGGTATGACATTGGAACTGACCGTCTCACCGGCCTGAAATAAATACAAAAAAAAATCATAGATTAATATTAAATCGCGCATATTGCAACATTAAAACGACGACAAAACATATTTTAATGATTTCATTGTATAACGTTGTAATGGAGAAGAAAATACAATGTTTTCTACCTTTAGATCTGATTAACCAGTATACTGGTTTTGTTTCAATTTTTTTTTTTGCTGTTATCCAGAAAAACATAATTTTTCTTTAAAGAAAATCATTAATAATTGTATATCAGATTTTAGCTAATGATGCGGTGATGTTGATTCAGTGGATATTATAAAATATTGTCGTTCAGTAAATATATAGTCGCTTGTTAAGTATTATAATGGAGAGTACCAACCTAGAGACTTCCTACACGAGATTATTAATCGTGATAAAATTTTAATGAAAATAATAACATGCGCTGCGAATGATGACATAGTACATCGCCTTTAACATAATAAATTTATAAAAATAAATGCTAAATGATTACAGTCAATATAAAATCAATAAAAAAAAAATCTCTATATACATACGTATAATATATATTTAAGTGACCATAAAAAGCCAGGACATGAGCATAAAAATCATAAAATTCTATTTTATATACGTACACATCCCCATATATAAAGACCGAAGAAAGACCCAAAAAATATGAAATGCGATGAAAAAAAAGCTCTGATAGCTTTTTATTAATACGATTTAGTATAACCAAAGAAAAAGTCGTAAAATTATAGATAAGTTTTTTATGAGTTTCCGAACTTTCCCCTTTTTTTTGTTTTTATACTGGTTATTTCAGTTCCAGTACCCAAAAAAGCTTCAAGACGGGTTAAAGTTAAAATAAATACTGGGGATCAAATGTTTTATACCCAAAATACTATTTTATGATGGCATTGATTTTCTGTAGCATAAAAAAAACATATTTTTATCGGCAATAAACGATGCGGCGCGAGCTTTTCAACAAAATCTCTGTTAGTCAATAAAATTTAAATAAAAACTGCTTAAATACTAAAAACGGGGATAATAAATAAAAGATCTATTTAATTTAATTTCTGAGGCGCGACTACGAGTAAAAAAAAAATTATTTTTACGATTATTTTGATAGACGCTATATGGACAACGCTAAATGGAAGGAAAATAAATTATAATTTTTTTTACAGTGTGCAATTGGGATGCCAAATTTTACGACTTTCTCTGCACAAAATATGATTGATTACACTTTCCAATGTGTATATATGTATATAGAGATAATTTTCAAATCACGCATATTTCAAATATATATATACGCATCCATGTATCTTATAGACGAGAATAAATAAGTCGGTCAATTACATCAATAAAAAATAATTTAAGAAATTAACGGAATATAAAATCAATAAAAAAAAAAAATCTAAATCCCATTTGAAAATAAAAAAAATTAAAAGACCAACTCTCTAAAAATCGATTAAAATTAAATACATCATGCAATTAGGATTAACATACAAAAAAAAAAAAAACACAAAAAGAGCAAATCACAGACGAGATAATGGTCAAAAGTTCATCAATTGAGTCGATTGCTTTTTGTATGTACAAATGTATACACAACAGAACTCATGGGGACCATAATTATATTAAACCACAAGACTTTCTATAAACTTTATATCAAAATCAATAAGTGAAGTGGGTTGGCTTGGATAAATTTAATTTAAACATTTTTAATGCATTTTGATATGGCGATTGTGGCAATTTACTTCCGTTAATACCTTGATACTTTGGTTCACGCAGTGGGGAAGATATGTATATATGATTGAAATGATTTATTAGGTAATTTTATATGAAGGTAGTAAGTATTATTTGAATTGTTATATGTTTTGATACATAACGGAAATTATACGTTATATGATTTCTAATTTTAACCAACAAAAATTTAATTTACGATATAATTCAAAGTTAACCTTGCTTCATGCTTAAAAAATCTTGTACAGTATTACGAAACATGTGGTTAGAAAAAATTGTATGCTATTAAGGATAGCGTTAACCCCATTAATTCATGATTATAGCAAATAATTAATGATTGTAAACTGATTAAATAAATTGAAAGGGATAAGATGGACTATAATGATAGTTTATAAATATCCATCATCGTAGGTGCTTTTTTTGGGAACCAAAGGAGAAATAGAACCGTGGAGAATCAAACAAAGTGGTCTGACTGGATAGCAAAACAAGTGCTGGTGTAAGCGCTGAATTGTATCGTATCTAGGTGCCACCTTTCAAGTTAATACTAAAGGCTCATATGGAGCTAAGAAATGTAACGGTGGTCTACGAAAAATGGACCAATAAACCATATGTCCTCGATTTAGCTACTGCGACAGGACGTTAAAAAGAACTACGAAATAGTTGAGAGAGCCTCCAGCCCCAGAAAAGGATAAACAAATATAAAAAAAATACAAAGTTGAGAATAGACGGGGAGGTTACTGAATGTCACCGGCAAGTGGCTTGCAATAGAGAACCCCAGAACTTTTTTTTAACTTTCATCTTCTCCGTCAAACCTCTAAATAAACATTGAAGAAGAGTCGACGGAAATTCTTCTCAAAACATTTACATCGGAAAATGAAGGGAAATATTAGAAATGAGTCGTGAGGAAATTCCTTATGGAAAATCTTATTTTTAATTGAAAATGTTTTATTTTATAGTAAAATAAAAAATTTAAATTAATGGAATTTAGAAAATTTAAATATTGAAAAAATTTGGAAATTTTAAATTTAAGAAATTTGGAAATATACAAAAGTTTGGACTTTGGAAATTTAAGAAAGGTGGAATTTAGAAAATTTTAAAATTTGCTGAATTTAATTTTGAATCATAACAAATTTAGCAATCTAAGTATTTAGAAACTAGGAAAATTTATAAGTTCAGGGGTCCAGTCGAATTGAGAAAATTGTCTAATAATAATTTGTAGCTAATTTATTCACTCTAAAATTAAAATAAAAATATTAAATTATTAAATTCAGAATCTAAAATTTATGGATTCAGAAAGTTGGAAATTTATGATTTTTAAATTATTTAGTATTACAATAAAAATTTAAGAATTCGGTGTATTGTGGCAGTTCTGAAACTTATAAATATTTTAGTATATACGATTAGTAACAGTGAAAGAATTCAGAGATTAGAAGGGATCTACGAGTATGAATTTGAATTTAGAATTAGAGGTGCTTGTGTGAATAAAGTTAGGTTATAAGAACGGATAAACCAATTTGAGACGCGTAAAAACCATCTGGATAGTAAATTTTGCAAGCGAAATGCAAAGCAATCGTTCTAGTTTTCAGTTGACGAAGGTAAATGCAAGATTAAGGTAAATGAATGACAACCCTCTTAGTTGGCTTTCAGTCTGTTTGAGCCTTACTGATAACCATCACGTAACTTTAACGAATCTGAAGTGTACTGTATATCGTCGGATAATTGTATTTATCTAAAGATATCTTTGGAGTATTGTTGTGGTTCCCCTTAAATATATCTTAATAGTTTTCAACTACTAAAAATTCCTATGTTTGTTAATAGGCTTCGTTTGATAAAATAATATTGAAACGGAGGATCTATCGAAATTCTAAGTAGTACCGGCAATATTTACTGGCAAATATGTGCCCTACGGTACTGTATTTTTTATTTTATTTTTCGGCGCCACCCTTTCATTTCAAACTATAATATAATAGAAGTCGCCCCTCATGGGGTCTTATTTTTGGATTTAATCGAAAATGTGATCAGTGACTTTACCAGTAAGTTCAATTTTCGATTGAAATGACATATTTTAATATAAAGTAACCATTCAACCCATTACCCACTTTACTGATCATTCACCATCCATCAACCATCAAGGCAACAGCGATCAACCGTCAACCATTAACCACCAATCATCAATCATCAACTATCAATCATCACCATCACCGTGTCACCGGTGACTTTTTCGATTAAATTTCAAGAATATGGACCTTGGGCTCTATAAGTTCTAATCCCTTAGCCACGGATCAGTCGAGCTTACAATTAAAAACAAAAAAGAAGGAAAAATTATGGTTAAAATAATGGTTAACGACGTTTGTTTAATTTTTTGAGGTTTCTGTAAAAACATACCAAAATGGATAAAAGTTATTTGCGAAAATTACCTTTGTGTGGAAACATGGTCATAACTAGGCTTAGGATTCTTAGGTAAATTGGTTTTTATTTGGAAATCCAAACCAAAACTTTGTTGGATAGTTATTCTTTTTAGAACAATTTTGGTAAAATATTTAGTGCCATTTACGTTAGAAAAGTCAATATACGTTTGTGAATTTCAACACATAGAATATACAATCAGAATTTCGACCAAGAATCTGAAATAGAATTTCAATTCCCAAATGTAATTGAATAAATTCTTGAGTAGGAACTTAAATTAGATTTAAAAATTTAAAAATTTAATTAGAATTACAAACCAGATTTGAACAATATTTTGTGTTTAGTATGAATCAAAAGCTAATTGTAGTTTTCAGCAGAAATTTAGTTATAAATAGAGTTTGAATTCCAATCTTTAAATAAAAATGCGAACCAGTGCTTGATTAAATATTGAGTGGATTTAAAAAACGTCAAATTTTAAATCCATAAATTTTCAGTTTGAAATTAAACAGATACAATTTTAATTGAGTTACAATTCGAACTACGACACCAACAACATTTTGAGTGAAATTAAATATAGAAAGTAAAATATTTCTGGATTAAACTACTAAATGGTACAAATTATTGTACAGTGTTGATTGGGTTAAAAATTGATTTGGAAATTTAGATTATAAATTGAACATTCTGCTTGGTGTTGAGTAAAAATTTGATTGTATTGTTGCTGTTCCAAACTAGGTTTAAACATAATTTTAATAAGAATTGAGTTGCAATATGAGATTTGGTCTCAAACAACCAACAGAATTTCCTTTGAATTTAGTTTAGAAATTTGAATCGGAAATTTTGAGTGAAATTTTAATTAAGAATTTAAATTTAAAAAAATTGTTTTGGCATTCCAAACCAAATAAAATCTTTGATATAAATTTTATATAGAAATTGAAGTACAACTCGAACTATAGTTTACATTGTACAATAGATGTACTGAGTGGGTTTTCAATTAGAAAACAAAAATATGAGAGCAAGGACATATGCCAAGGGAAACCCAAAATACATATTTTGAAGCCAATTTAAATTGGATTCGAATAAAACCTTGGATGCATCCAGAATAAAATTTGATTACAATTCCATCTGTTGAACTTCCGCACTGTACTTGAATGTTGATTGTAATTTTAATCACGCTCATTGAATTAAATGGATATAAAAACTTGAGTTGTGGAGGTGGAAGTTTTAACAAATATTTAGGAATTCTACTAATTGATTTTTGTAATGTTCTTTTTATTATGTGGGTGGTATTCAGACTAGTAATCTAGTTAAATATCCAAATTGGATTCGAAAAAAATTAAGATTTTTAGTCAGAAATTTAGTTCCAAACTGTCTTCGAAGTTGAACAAAATGATAAATGGAATTTTCAACATAAATCTAGTCTAAATTGGTCAACTGCGTTCAACAAAGAAGAAATTGATTAAGATAACGAAATTTTAAATAGAGAGAATTGGTTTGAATTCTAAACTCGATATAAAGAGGTTAAGTTAAATTTTATGTAGAAATTATCTTCTTTATATTGCATTTGAGAAACACATTTTGAAACAATTTTAGTAAAATATTTAATGCACTTTATGTGACTGAGTTTAAATTCTAAACACGATTTCAACAAATTTTTTAGTTCAACTAGAAAATCAGAAATCGAGCAAAAAATCTGAAGCATTTCAATTTTAAACCGTAATTGAATAAAATCTTAAGTCAGAACTTACATTAGCAATAGAGTTTAAATTACAATTTGATTTAAGCAAGTACAAGAGCTTAAATTAGCTTAAAATTTGAGTTTGGAATCCGGACTGCCTTTAATAACAGTTTCAGTGAATTTTAAAAATTTAGTTAAAATTATTCGGGCAAAATTCTTGTTTAGAACGGGGTAAACCAAGATTTGAACAAAGTCAGTACTAAAAATTCAATTTTAATTTTAATTTAATCGACTATTAATTGCAATTTAATTAAAGAATTTTTAAAAATTGAGTTTGAATTCCAAATTTAATTAACACAAAATGCTGGTTGCAATTAAGCTAAAAATTCCAACCTAGATTTGTCTAAATGTGCTTGATTAGAAATTTGAAGAACAACTTCAGCTTTGGTTGCAAGTGCATTTAAGAAAAATTCCAGTGTTATTAGAAATGCTGAGTTAGAGTAAAATTTAAAATTCTAATTTGCGTCAAAAGGTTTGTTAAATTTGTATCAAAATTTTGAGCAGAAATCTGAGTAAGTATCGAAGTTTTTGGTCTTAGCAAAATTTGGACTTAGCAAAAACATATCTGTAATGTAGTTTTAATTTAAAAGTTGAATTTGTATTTCGAATTGGACTGGCAAGAGAAAAATTAAAGATTAAGTTACAATTATAAAATAGGTCTGAGAAAAATTTTATGTTTAGTGCGGCAAAATTCTGGAAAAAGTTGTTTCAAACTCGATTTGACTCGATTTGAGAAGTGTACGTTTGATATTCCAAACAAAATTTTAATTGAAATTAGTAAAAATTACAATACGAAACATGATTGCAATAAAACAACAAAATTATTTAGTATCAGCACGATGTATAAAAGAATAAAGATTTCAAACAGTAATTGAAATCTTGATGGCAACTTAAATTAAAAATTGAGTTTGAATTATAATTTGAGTTGAGCAAAAATATGAGTATGATAGCGTTTGATAGCGCGAATATTTTAGTCTCAATCGTTACGGTGTTCTTTTGAAATAAGTATCGCTTACTAGTCCAAATTTTTAAGTATATGAATGAACGGTGGAATCATTTTTGGCTACTTCTCCAGCACTTTGTAACCCAGCAAAGTTAGTTATCAAACTTTATAGCCAAGAACTTGATGCTTTTTTGTTAATAAGTAAATTGAAATCATCTTAAGATAAGGTCCAGTTTTGGTTTTCTTTTCAAAATTTGACCACATATTTTGCAATTTTAGTTACATGGTTTAGGAACATATTTTTGTTTTTTTAGAACCTAAAAATCCTAAGCCTAGTCATAACAAATTATTACAAATATTGACACATTTGTAAAAGTACTTATAAAATCGCCTCAGTATTTATGAAGAACCTTTTAGTACATTAATAAATATTAAACTTTGGCCGCCTGGTATATTCATCAAGGAGTATGAATTTTCGCAGAAAAAACTTATTTTCGGATCACAGGGTCAACCAGTCGTCAAATCACGTAATCGTACCGAAAAATAACTTCACATTTGAATTAAACGTAGGCTTTATTACAGATGCTCACCAGGTGGAAATTGATTTTTTAACATCAAAAAATTAAATTAGAAATCTACTAAATTCAAATATGTGTTGTGCGATGTGAATGGGGGGCTTAATGTACTTCATTGTCACACTGTGACTAATCTCGAAAAATTCACTAAATCGGTTTTATTAAATCGCAGTGTATCTAGGGTATTACGCAGCAAAGAATATCAAAGGGTGCAAATAGTGAATATCAATAATATACTGACTGAGGAGAAAATTGATTCATTGCAACCTGAGAATGAATCATTTCTGAAATCTTTAAAATCCAAGTTACGGGCAAAAGAAGGTTACAAAACGGTTTACAATGAGGATTTTTAAGCTGATTTCTTCTCAGCCATTTGATTATTCTGAACCTCAATTCTCTTCTTGGATAAATAAGAATTATTTATCAAATTCATCTCCCATGATTTGCGTTCCTATGCAAGCCAAACTACATACATGTCTTCTGAAGGAATATTTGGCTAAAAACGGGACGAACTTAAGTAACTATTACACTAAATCTACCATAAAACAAACTGTAGTGATTTAATGTATGCCTAAGATACTTTGAAGAAAACAAGCTGAAGTTGGCCTTGGATTATGTTACAAACTGCTCTTGCTCCAGTATCGGATTTTACATATACCATTTAATATTTCAACGCGTTTTGAAAAAGCTTTATCGTCTCGATGAATTACCAGTGAGCCGTCCAAATTTTTGAAGTCTATAACATTATGAACGATTCTTCAGTAATTCCGCTATTTTATGTTAATACAACTGCTTATTACAAGAACTCATTGATGGAAATAACATTTTTCATAAAACATTCAGATATTATCATAAAGAGCCATCTACAAAACTAATGTAATATTCATCTGATGCCTTTTGCAGCTGCATCTTTACTATCGCCAGACATCATCATATAGTCAAATTTCGGTGAGCATTGAAGAACAACATCAAGCGGCCTACAATTATTTCCATTCAAGGTATTCCACGTTGATCTCGTCTTATGTGCCACTAAAGAAGGACTAGCTAATCTCAAAACTAAAACTACTTCTCATTGCATTAAGGAGAAGACTGACTTCAATAAAATCGTATTAAACTACAAAACGATTGCTTCCTATCGAAATAATGATATGGTGTTTATTGATGATAAATGTCGGTTATATTGGACTAGTCGTCATACTCACTATTGACAGATTATATCATGTTAAAATTAAATTTTATGATGCTAATAAGTTTATAAGGAATTCGGAGCAATTAAATGTTACATACAAATGTCCTATTGACGTGACGTTAGCACTGAAAGAATTTTATCCAGGTATCAGCACTAAAAACTCTATACAACACTACTAATTCTGGATAATACAAATTATCTAAATTTGATCAAAGCGGATACCTTACCACCAACAAGTAAAGTCTTAACAATTCACGAGGCGCATGGACTAAATTCATCATTATCAGAACTTTAACAGAATAGCTTTAAAGGCATCCAAATTTTTCGTTTTGTTCTTCAAACAAAGTACTTGATTTATGTAATCAGCGAAAGTAACTTCAATCCTGGAATTAACAGTTCTGAATATTTTGGGCATGACTAAGTTGTTTGTAGATGTGGTCGCAAACTTGAAACAAGCTCTAAGAAATCGGGCGGTGGTCTAATGATAGCCCTACATTCTAAACTACTGAATATTCCAGCAACATTAGTCCCACCAAGAGTTGAGCAGATTTGTGAGAATAAATTTACATACCAGCTCATTCAAACGTCGATTTGATTGAAGAAGTCATTAATATTTTAAATTCATCCGATTTAGTTCTTATACTTGGTGACTTTAATCTCCAAATATGATCTGGAATTTTGACCGTGAATTAAATTACATTCTTCCAAACAATATAAAGTCAGATGCAGAATAATTATTCGTTGATGCAATACTTGGTTCTAGTGATGGTTTTAGATCTTGCCTAGATCTTGCATTTAAAGTAACTGAATCACTCAACCTATTTGTCGTAAATGATATCAACCATAAATCTTTGGATATTGTACATTTGACACTGATGTAAATGAAAATGCCGATAAATTTTATGGGATCTTACTGAAAGGCTTTGAACTACATGTGCCTAATCCCAACATTTCACCAAGTATTCACCTTCAATGGTTCAATCACCGGCTTATAAATCTAAAAAATCGATGATCTAAAGTCTACACTAAAATGGTGAAATCAAGTTTGGAAACATACAAGCTGTCATTTTTACAACACAGCGAGCATTTTACAAGTCTTATTTGGCCGGGATCCAAGAAAAAATTAGAACAAATCCAAAACAGTTCTTCAAATACTTTAGGTCTAAACGTTAAATCGAGGTGTACCCTCCTTACGAGTTTCAACATGTGCAACATATCAATCACTCCTCCAGTTATATCTGATGAAAACATTATATCAGCTTTGAAGGATTTCGGAGATGGATGTGGGCCGGGTGATACACCCTCATTTATGTTAAAAACGTTTGCGAGTATTTTTATAAATTCGTTGTGCAAACTATTCTATTATTCCTTAACCGCTGCCTGTGTTTCCCGAAAAATGGAAAATCTCTAAGATAACTCCAATAGTTTTAATCAGGCAAACGTGATCAATTCACATGTTACAGAGGAATGCCAACTTCATCATCAATTCCAAAATTATTTGAACTAATCGTATGCAACTCTTTTAAATCAACACTAAAAAGCGTTATATACCTGTCAACCAGCATGGGTTTTTGACTGATAGGCTTAAATCAACCTGGTTGAATTTCCCAGCCAAACAAAAAAAAAGAGATAGAAAAAGACGTACCTTATACGGATTTCTGTAAGGCATTTGATTCGATATGTCATCATAAAGCACTCCAAAGTCTATTTTGCATTTGAATTTTCATTAGAATTCATTAATTGGTTCAAGTCATACTTAACAGACCGTCTAGAATACGTAATAATTGGCAATAACTAAGATAACTAAAGCCTCATCATCCACCTGTTTCACATCCGTATGGTACGAAGAAAAACTGATTTTAAAATTTGTTAATTTTAAATGTGAACGACCTAATGGTCGACAAATTTCGAAAATTCATTAAATTCCAGAGTAAACTGCTATGAGAAGGAAACTTGCAAAGTGATGGAGAAATGATGGGCCTTTGACGGGTGTCATCATTTAATAGGTGAAGAGTCCTTGTATCACATTGAGTAAGATACAAAATGGTGCGAGCTTCCTAGTATTTCATGAATTGGAAGGTGGATATTGACTTTATCAAGATGGCGGGTACAAAGATAACAACAATAAGATTTGCTTTCGTTTTTGGCTGTACAAAGTACACTTTAGTGGGAAAATGTCATGAGTCTTAATTCGGCGGAATACTATAGCAAAGAGGCTATGTTAAGGTTGAATTTTTTCGTTTGGGTTGGTTGTCCTCCCGTTGTCAAGAAATGTCTAACTGTCATTTAGATATTTTATACAGTAAAATACTTAATTAATAGTGAGTTGAAAAGCCAGAAATCCATAAGAATTTACAGATTTAGAAATTTTGAAAGTTATAAAATTTGAAGAAATAAGAAATTTGAAGAATTCTGAAATTAAACATAAATCGTTTATGTTATTTTGCAAGTAGGCACTTAATGGGGTCCGTTCAACATGGCATATTTCAAAACGGAATATTTCAAAACGACATATGGAACAACACGGCATATGGTACACTATGTCATATTTCAATATGGAATATTTCAAAACGGCATATGGTACGTTACGTCATAAGGTAGACTATGGCATATTTTATAAAGGCATATTTCAGTACGGCATATTGGTACACTACGGCATAACGTAGACGGTTGCATATTTCAATATGAATTTCTGAAATATGGCCAATTAGGGTAGAACTTGGCTATTTATTAACCGAATATGATGAAATTTACCATATACGATGGAAATTGGATTATTAAACTAATTTTAGATGTAGTTATGGAATATGGCCAATTTTGATGAAACTTGCCTGGCATTTTCCTGGAAAATTTTCACTTTTTTGCAATGTGCAATTTTTATAAAAATTTTGATGTTAGGATTGTATCTCAACAGTTTTTCAACAGTGCAAGTAATTTTTCCAGGAAAATTTTGCAATTTTTCTTGCAATTTTTCCAATTTTTTTACTTAGTTTAAAATTATAAATAAAACTTGAAACAGGAAGAATTGTATAAATTCTGGAAAGGCGGCATCTTGGGAGCGGTAGCCCCACCCTGTAGGGTATACAACGAATTAAAACTACATTAAAAAAATTGTTATATTTACTAAAGTTGTTTTTTTTAACATTTATGTTACTCTCAGAAGAAGCGATAAGAACGAAAAAATCCTTTGATCTGTGTCTGCAAGGTTGACGAAGCATTATTAATTAATGTACAATGCTAACTCCAAAAATTATCAGAAAATTAACATCTTACCTTATTTTGAAAAAAAAAAAATTAAGAAAAGTGAAAATTTTCTTCGAAAATGAAGTAATTTTCCGGGAAAGTTTGGCTTTCACCTCCTATTAAATAGAGAAATTTCGTGCAGTAATAATTTAGTAAACGTAAAAAAAATAATAGGATTTCATCTTAATCGGTTATGATACCGCAATATTCTATAATTCCAAAGATTGCTCCCAAGCCATGACACACATGGAAAACGACGTTACTGTACTTATACAATATTTCAATGTAAATAAAATATCTGTAAACCTCAACAAAACCAAATTTATTATCTTTCAATCCCCATTCCTCCCTCATTGTGATTTCCAACCCTTGCAAGTTTCAAATGGTATTATCGAGGGAGTTGATAAACTCAAATATCTTGGAGTTTTACTTGATAAGCATATGTCTTGGAATGAACACATTCATACGTTGAGTTTAAAAGTCAGTCCGTTTATTTATTTGATTAAGAAGCTTGCTTCCTTTGTTCCACAACATATTCTAAAAATGATTTATTCTTCATTTATTCACACAAGATTCTATTTTGCGATTGCTTGTTTTGGTCATATTGGAAAATCAAACATAAAAAGGCTGCAAATTTTACAAAACAAAAGCTGCAAAGCTATCTATAGGCTTCCACACTTGTTTCCCTGCGTCGAGCTGTATAAGAATGTAACTGAAGACTGAAGGAATCCTCTGCCAATAAACGCATTATTCCAATTTCATGTTTCACTATATATGTATAAATATTTGCGATTATTGTCAACGCCATCAAACATTGAGTTTCAGTATGTAAATCATAGCCATACAATCCGTCGTTCTAATATTTTAAAATGTTATAAAATCAAAACTGAATTTGGTAGAAAATCCAAATCGTACTTTGGTCGATATGTACGAGTATATAACCATTTACCGACTCTTATTACTAGATCTGTGAATGTTTACAATTTCAAGAAAACTTTAAAGACGTATTTGGCTGAACTGGTTGAAGATTATCTTTAACGCGACATATTATCTGTGTCTTTTAAATTTGTTTATTCACCTTATTTTATTATTTTATTTTCATTATTTTATATTTTTTTTATTATTATATATTTAACTTGCGGTTTATTACTAAATTGTTATTTTATACCTTGAACATTATTTCTGTCTAATGTTTTAGAGGAGAGCTGATTAGCTTTTAAAGGACCATAAATCCATTAGCTATCCGCTCTCCTCAAAACTTTTAGTTTTAGTTTAGTGTTAAAAATTGTTAATTTTTAATAAATAAATAAATAAATCGGTTAAGAAAAGGCCAATTTTAAAATATGTCGTTTTGATACATGCCATAGAGTACCATATGTCGTAGTGTACCATATACCATTTTGAAATATGCGATTTTGAAATATTCCGTAGTGTGCCTTTTGCCATAGTGTACTATACGTAGTTTTGCAATATGCTGTTTTGTCACATTCCATACTGAAATATGCCATATCGACCGGGACCCGTACTTAATAATAATTCAAATTTAAAATTGAAGAGCATTAATAATACATAGAGTGGTAACTTGAAGATGATCTTGCTCAAATAAATCGAGTATTCGTAGAACGATAACCCGCTAATTCAGGTAACTATAAAATTAATTAGGATTTTTGAGTTGCTGTAGATACTAGAAAATAAAATAAAATTCTTCATAAAATGCAACAAAATTTGGAAAATAAAATTTTGAAAAATCTGCCAATTTAAATAAAAAAACACACATATAATTTGATAATTTGAGTTCCATTCACTTAAGAATTTAATAACAAGATGATAAGAATTTATTTAAAAATTCATAACGTCTAAATTAGATAAAATCTCATGATATATGAAATGTTTTATGAATTGAAACAAATTCACTGAAAATTGTTCAGCTTCTTTGTGTTTTTTACCTCTTCGAATTTCATCAAATCTAGCTTTAATGTAGTCTGGCGTGTAAAAACTGACTTCAAATGGAGAAATATGATATAAAAAATTTTATATTTTGAATTCTGAAAAAGTTTCAATAATCAATACTATAAAACGGAGTTTTATATTCTAAAAGTAGTGAAGTGCTTGTATTTTGTTTTCAAAGTAGCATAGAGTCCCTATTTATAGCTTATTTCCATAGGCCTGCCCTAGATGTAACGTTTAGTTGCGCAAATAGGGCTGTACAGTTTATCGCTCAAGTATAGATTTGTACAAGTCATCGCCTAGACAATACAAACTATTTGTTGCAACTGTATTGTTGCAGTTTTAGCACAGTTTTGTGAATATATCATAGGTAAAGGGCTCCATAATTTCTCGTATTTGCATACTATATACTTTCATATTTTTTCGCGCCGCCTTTAGCGTAGTTGCCCCTACACGATCAAGTACAGTTAAATTTGTGCAATTAAACGTTACGTCGAGTACGTGTTTTGATGGTCAAGCTTTTTACAGCAATAATCGGTCAATATTGGATATAAGGAAAAATTTACAAAACAGGATCGATCTGATCAAATTGGTGTAAACTGATGTCAATGATGTTTTTTTTAGTTCTGTTTAATAGTCGAATTAGTCGAATTATCTAAATGAAAGGCGTTACCAATTAAACAGCTATTTCTATATCTCTATAATTTTCAAGTACAGGCTGGTACGAGGACATATAGTGCATATTGAAGGTAATTTCATAAGTTACAAAAAATCTTTATATTTGTTCTCAGCTAAAATCGATACATTTAAAATTAATTACAAAATACCGAGCTTTAATTCAAATTTTCGTTGACGGTTGACTTATGTAAAAATGTTTGCTAAATTAAATACTTTTCCAGATTATTCGTATTATAAATTTTTCATCGCATTTAACACCCTAAAAAGATTTTCGTCACAGAAACAATTTAACAATTTTGTTTGATTGTCCATTTAGCTATAGATACAACTGGATATAAAGGTTGAAGACAACTGGAATAGTTATTAGTTCTGGACCTAAATTACCCATTTACAATTTTTATAAAACCACAAGCTTGAGAGGAATTTTGTACCTTAGTAAAAGCTTTAAATAAAATTAATATACAAAAGCAGGCAAATCTTAGGCAGCTGCGTTCATATTTCTTTTCACCTAAAACCGTTATTATATTATGTAAATATAATATACAATAAAATATGCATTCCAATGTCATGACACCGTTCTATACGCATACAAACACCTGTCGATACTCCAACAAATCTTCAATTAAATTCTATTACAGTTAGAATTAATTCTATATTCTACTACCGTGTCTGTGAGCATTCAAAACAAATTAAAAAAATTTGCAAAAAAATTGGATTCGTTCACAATTATTATTATTATTAATTTCATCTTATAACCACTTTGTTACATTTCTGAAAAATCACAAAAAATTTATTTCCTCAAGGCAATTTTTGGTTTCGTTTTGGGAACAACAACACACAATTCTATATATAAGACATTTAAGCAAAACCTCAATGATATAATACACAAAATACATAAAAGACAAGACGAAGAGCAAGCAAGCATTCTTTTCAAAATAAAACCAATTTGTGTTTTGCTTTTGCTGCTTGAATCCGACTGCTTGAAATAACATCTTATATATATGTACATCTTGTATACTATATATATGTATGTACATATATGCAGAGAATAATCATGATTTTGGTTTTGTATTCAACACAACACAAAAAAACCACATCAAATTATTATTTTGTGTGTTGTTCTTGTTTTATTTTTTTTTTAAGATACAAAATTAGTTTTTAATACTAAAGTGTTCTTTATTATGGATCTGCTGGATATATAATTTGAACGTTACATGCAATAAAACCAAAATATTTCGTTTCCGTCAGTTTAATATGACGGCGCACAGAGAGTAAAATGTCTGCGGAATTTTAATATTCTTAACCCTTTTCTTTAATCTTATTATTGATTGTACTTAGATACTCGTGTCTACGTATTACACATATTCGATAATTAGCTCAAAGTTCAAATTTTTTTTTATTTTTAAACCACCAATAACTAATTTCTAAGTCATGATTTATAATAAAATTATTAATGAATTTACTGTACAGTAATACAGATAGAAAGGCGTGACTTTTAATAATAATAATAATTGTTATTATTATTTTGATTATTTTATTTATTTTTAACGATTAGGCGTTAGAATTCTGATGACGATGATAATGAAATTCTTAGAAATCTGTGTAATACATAACTGTGTGCGCCCGCTGTTGCTTAGACTTGTGTAATGTGTAATATAAAATACAAAAAAATTAAAAGTAATTTTATTATAATAATAAATTAAAAGTTGAATTAATAAATCATGTTTATAAATAATAAAATGAATTATGTTTTGTAATAATCAAATTTATAATGCTGAGTTGAGTAGAAAAACATTATTTTGTGTCAAGGTTTAAAAGATAAGAAAATGTGTCTTTACTATTGGGATTGGTTCTGCAACCAACATTTTCACAATTTGATTAAATAACTTTTTTTAAATCACCAGGATTAGATTTCACATGACAATAAACTTCTCGTACTCGTATACACAACAATATAATATTGAAAAGAAATTTAGAATTTAAAGAATTTTGAAGAGTCATGTTTAGAAAACTTTTATTTTTATTTTACAATGTACAAGGTATGTACATATATATAGTATTGTACATACATATGGATTAGACAACAATGAATATAATTGAAAATCACAACAAGTAAGAAAAAAAAAATGCTTTTCTCATAAGACTCTCATATAAGTGACAGTTGGTTAAATTGAAATTGAATTGACATGGTTCATTCAATTGGAAGATGTTCTTTATATTGTAAATCGATGTACCATGACAAAATGATCGACATTTAGATCCCATATTGAGAATATTTTGAACCGCCATTCATACCATTCAATGCTTTTGTGTATATAAATAAAACACGTTTCTTGCATTGGTTTTATGTTCAATTCAATTTTATACTTGATTTTGATAATTATTAGTTGTCATTACAGATTTCATGGTTGATATCCGATTTTATATACAACAATAATTTCATAGACAATTTACTTTATGGTGTGTCCGCGCGGGGAGGACATAATCATTTGATGGATTAATTCACCGTGATATCACGCGCAATTCAATTCAAGGTTTTTATGTATATATGGAAAGTTCGTTCCTTTACATTAAAAATTTGATTTATAATTTCTACAATTTCGACATCTTTTTTCGCATGTTATAACCAAATTTCCTAAATTTAATTATATATCATCTTGAGACACTTACATACAAATTATAATAATTCAAATTAAAAAGCTGAAGGTTAAAAATATTATTTTCTCCAACTCATCATAATATCACACACACACACACTCATACACCTTCCAATTTTCTAAATTTCTAACATCAAAAAATAAATAAAAGTTTTTGTTACAGGTTATAATCTAATATTAAAGATCAATCAAATCTTAATAAATATAAAACTTTTAATTTTTACGTTTTTACAATCAATCGGAGCCACAAAAAAAAAATCGTTTTCTTCTTCTAAACGGTGTGCTGTACCGCGGCTTTTAACATTTAAAGAGTCGTCATTTATTTTTGATTTTTTGTTTGAAAAGATTTCCAATTTTTGATTGATCTGAAAAAATATTTGTTAAGTAAATTTAACTTTATTTGGATATTTTTGTTGTGCTTGTTGTTGTTGTTGTTATATTAAGCGATATTGATTTTAATTGAGATAAAAAAAAAATTTTGGTTGGTTACTTGTTACTAAAGAAAATGTATTATGTTGTTCCAAATTAATGGGTACCTCTTCGCTTGGCCATTTGAATTGGCCTAGTCCAAATTTGAAAAAGTGTTTCTTTGGATTGAAACATGTTCGATTCACTCGAACAAATTTCGCGAATAATGTTTAGTTCTTCTCTTATTAACATTCGCAATTTGATCCTAGCTGTAAATTTAAGCCAATTAAGCGAAAACATACAAAATGGTTCCTTCGGAGATATTTTTAATTTAAGTTCTTCACGTTCCGTTCGCTAAAACGCGTCAAGTTTTCGGAAATTTTAAATATATTTTATGAGTTACAAATAGGTTCATCCGCCGCATGGCCAATCTCTTTATTTTGATTTTTGCCATTTTAGATCAATTCAATAGAGATCTCACTGTTTTCTCAAAATTATAGAAAGAACGCATTGAACTAACTGGACATGCCTATTTCTTGATTTATTAGCCAGGCCTGCCTGTATCATGTACTATTTAGATGCTGTTGAAAGTTTTCCGCAATCGTATATTCTTAAGGTGTTACCGAAACCGATATTTATAAACTAAATTTTGAAGTCTAAGTTTTACAAAAAAAAATAATTTTGTTGGACATTCAACCCTCCCTAAAAAATTTTATTAGTTTACAAATACAAAAAAACAGAAATCTGCATACTGTGACCGTATATTCAGAATATAAAATTCAGTGACAAATAAGAACATTCAAAAATAATATGATTATAGGTAATGACTTAGTTACGAGATAAAAAAGTAACTACAATTAAATGATTACAGTGAATAAAAAATCCAAGTTCTGATTATGCAATCACTGGGTTTTAAGAGATGAAGCAAATTATTTTCATTTTCTTAGACAATTTTCAACCTCTCAAGAGAAAATATGATCGTAGTAGAAACATTTTCCTAATGGTACCTTAAAAGGTGATGAATTTTCAAGTCTAACGGGAATCAAGGTTAAATCCTAATAATTTAATCGAGACAGTTAACACCAAGGTAAACAATATCTTTACCAACGAGCGATTAGCGTTTAAACTAAACAAAATAGTTTTAATTTTACTACTAAGCACTAGTTTGTGCACAGCAACCCATTTGCTCAAATCATTGAGCAAGACCTAAAGCGAATCGTTTAATAAACCACTGATACGGACCTTGAGAAGGCTTTTCTAAAAAAGACTTCAACCTATTACAAATCTAATCTCTATTATACAGTAGGATCTTATGGTCTATCAAAAGTTTTGCTTATATCTCTTCTAAAATCAAATTGTTGCGAACTGAAGTATTCAAACAAGTTAAAGAAGTCGATTACATGCGATTTAATAGCTTTCTCAAAAATTTTAAGATTACTGGAAGCAGAGAAATGGGTTCATAATTTTCAATTAATAACCGATCTCCTGCTTTAAAGAGCGAAATGACAGTTGCAATCTTTAAAGCTTTAGGCAAAACACCTTCAATAATATTATACTTTGACCTTTTTTAAAATTACGCTGCTTAAATCTAAATGACGTGTATTTATTTTCTAGTCAATCTATTATGTTAACTAATTGTGTTGATGTGACAGGTAGGAAAAAGAAATTTATGCTATTAGGACTATCTAAAATCATAGGCAGGTTATTATTCTGGCTAACGAACATACCATTAGGTCTCATTGAAGTGACGATATTAGAGAAATATGAATTAAAACTATTGACAATTCCAACAGGTGATTCGGTTCTAGTACCTGTTCATCATTTATAGCTGTGATTTCCCATTGTTTCCTGCCATCTCCAATTATTCTTTGAAATTTACTTAAATAATACTTAGATTTATTGACTCTTAGCAAGTTATTTCAGCTTTTCGAGAATTTTGTAATAATCCTGTTTAAGACTTGAATTACGCCTGGGCTTTATAAGTTTTTTCAGAAGAGAATTTTGCTTTAATATTTTTTAGATTAAAAATTTATTGATCCATGGTCTCATACCGATACATACAACGCCAGCTCAAATAGTTCATCTTAACCGTTTCATGATGTTATCAAACCGGCAGTTTTACAGGATAAAAGATCAATGTTGGCCGAGTTGATAAATCTGTTAATCAAGATTTTGAGCTATATACGAGTACGTTCTATTACTGTCCAAGGATCGCGTTGTTGAGAACTCACTTACGTTTGGTTTGAATAATGAGCACTTCGATAAATTAAATAATTCCATCACAGTTGTCGCCAGACCATCCATGGAAAACTAAAAACGGAACTGCTTTAAGTTTCAGCAGCTGTAGGATAAATATCTAGCCAATAGCATCAACCTGGTACGTCAATTATCCAGCCGCATACTGTGCTGAAAAAATATTTTCGTAACGCGACTAGTATCAGGGCCTCCTAGAGTATAATTGCAGAAATGTTAAAATTAAATTATTTCTAAAATATATTTTTCGAACTTTAATTTTGAAAAATACATCAAAGTTGGCTCTGATGAATTAAAATAATACTTGCTAAATTTATCTTTAGTTTTACTAGTTTACGTAAGATGTCTAAAATATTTACAGAAAAATACGAAAAATAATTATTTCACAAAATAATTATGTCACAAAATTATCACTCGTACTTAATATTTTGTGAATTTGTTTTGCTTTTCCTACAATTGTTTTACTTGAAATTTCTTCAGGTGGTAATTTTTGGTATGATTTTACCAAATTTTTACGGCCATCACTGCCATCTATGTAATGTATATTGACTTAATGACCAAACGAATTGTAGTAAAGCTTTAATTTTAATTTGACCAGAATGCTGTTGTTACGAAATTTTTTTATATTTTGGTTTAAATAAATCAATTATTACAAGAAAATGAAAACGATTTACTTAATTAAACGACATTCATATATGTTGAAATTCAAACATTTAAGAAAGTATTTCAGAAATCAAAATTAAGAATTTGTAACGTTTTCATTTAAAAATTTGTCTTAAGTGCTTTACCCATTGAAAAACGAAAAGAAAAATCGGATTTAGTTTTATCGATATAATTCCAAAATTATTGCTTTGTTTTCACTAAAAACATCTAGTTTTTGACCGAGTGTACCATACAATACTATTTTCAATTAAAATATTTCAAAAAAATTTTAATTAGCTGAGAAAATGAAAATTTAATTTTTTTCGTATGAAAAAAATTGTTTAGAACCGAAAAAATTAAATTTTCGTTTTCTTAGCCAATTAAAAATGTTTTTGAATTTTTTAAATTGAAAATGGTATTGTATGGTATACTCGATCAAAAACGAGAAGATTTTAGCGAAAATAAAGCAATAATTTTGAAATTATATCGAAAAATCTAAAGCCGATTTTTCTTTTCGTTTTTCAATGGGTAAAGCACTTTAGGAAAAAAAGTGATTTCCCACATGTTTTGTTTATTTTACAATGAAAAGTTTCGTTTTTCTTCTTTTCTAATTCCCTTATAAAAGCTGTGTTTTTTAGACTATGGCTTTGTATAATCAAGATTGCTTTGCTTATAGCCAACTAAACTTTTTCAATGTCTCGTTTAAATAAATGACGTCTAATCAAAAATAAACCGAGTCGTTTATTAAAAGTATGTAATTCAAAATAAGTTTATATATATATATATATAGTATATATATATATATATATATATATATATATATATATATATATATATATATATATATATATATATATATATATATTTATATATATATATGTAGGATTTAAGGTATCCAAATTTGTTCAACTCAATTAGGATCCAGCCTGTATCGTATTTTATGTTATATTTAAATGGTATAATTGCTTTAAATATTATTCCTGTTATGTAAAACCATTATTAACCATACTATTGAGTTTTCTTGAAGCCAATTTGTAGTTTTGTACGTTTAGGTTTAGTTTTGGTGCGTTTAAGACGTTGTGTTCCAAACAGGGAAACCGACCGATAAAACATTTAAGTTTGTGGTGATTAACTTGAGGGATTTTCCATATATGTACCAAGATTTGTGGTGTTATAAAGTGCCGTTGAATAACACCGAATTTGTGAGTCGAGAAATATAAAGTACCGTATTGTGTACCAAGGACGTTTGCGTGAAATTTAAAAATAAGTGTTATTGGATAGAGTTTTAATTTAATGAAGATAAAATATAAAACTAGAACGGTTCTTATAATATGTATATTGTGTTTATATATTAAGTAAAGTTGTTTTGATTTTGGGGCTGAAAGTGAGGTTTGCTATTATATAACAAATTATTAAGATATTTTAACTGAGATGGGCCGAAAAAAAAAATAATCTTCATAATTCATCTGAAATTGAGGACGCTTTTATGCGTAAGATGATGTAAATGTTTAGAAGAGTCGCGAATGATGAGTCGGTGAATTCAAATAATACAGTGCTATTGAACCAACCAAAAAGCAGGATTATGATGGAGGGTGGTGTCAGCGGAGATATGACAAATAGAAGTATAGAGACTAATGCTAGCGAACTTAACGGCAACCAACAGGAAGATAATATCCAGTTAGAAGAGTTACGAACACGGGAGATGGCGTTGAAAGATAAAGAAATCAGAATGAAATCTACTATCGTGCCTACTGCTGGAGCTTGGTTAAGTTTTAGAGATATCGAAGAATCGCTTTCGAAGTTTAGCGGGGAGGATGATTATCCCGTCGAGAAATGGATTCATTATGTCGAAGATGCTGCTGTATGTATGAAATGGAATGCTGAACAGAAAGTTATTTATTCAAAAAGACTGTTAACTGGAACAGCAAAAGACAGTTTACGTTTGGCGGTTACTGATACCTGGGAAAATCTAACGACACATTTAGTCAACGAGTTCAAAAAGAAAGTGAATTCTGCTGTGGCGCATGGCAGAGAGAAAGAAAAAGAAAGATGAATCTTTCAAAAATTATTTAATCGCTATGCGTGAACCTGGTCAAACCTGCAATTTGTAAGATGCTTCGATAATCGATTACTGTATAAGTGGAATAACCGATTATGAATATAATAAGGCAGTTTTATATGGATCAACCTCTATGAATGATTTCAAAAGTAAACTCGTAATTTATGAAGAAATCAAACAAAAAATTAAGATAAAAGCACCAATCGAGACCATAATAACAAAGCCAATTGAGAACAAAAAGTCAAATAGATTCCGAAGAATGCCAAGATGTTACAACTATGGTGGAACCGGGCATCTAGGTAAAGATTGCGCGAAAAAATCTGATGGTTCAAAGTTCTAAATCTTGTGCAGCCATAGAGAATTAGGATGATTGTTCATCTAAAGCTGTCAAAAATGTAATGTTCAATGGAAAGGAACTTTGTGCACAAGTTGATACCGGAAGCGATATTAGTTAATGTCACATAAAAAATTCACTGGAACGGGCATTGCGGGGTCCAGAGATGTATCAACCGTAGGTAGGTTTAATGCAAAGCTAAAAATAGAGGATGAAGTATATGAGACCACAATTCACATAGTTCCTGATGGAATATTGACAGTTGACTTTTTATTGGGTAGAGATTTGGGTAGAGATTTGATAAATCAAACGCCGACTGGAATTACTATGAGAAAATTCATTCCAGAAACATTTCAATGGTGATTGAGCATAGAGAACTTCCGCTGAACATAAACCATATTAATGATCTTGAAGTGGCGGATAGAATTTGATTATTAGTAGTAAACTAAAATCCAGAGAAGAAAACGCCAAGTCCAAACATAAAAATGCATATTGAGCTGACCGATGAGAAACCGATTGCTTATAAACTGAATTATGTAAGAAAATTATTAAAATTGTTAAAACTGTATGATTTTAATTAACAATAGTTAAAATATCGTGCATTTACTAAAAATAAAATTTAAAATTTTAACAGTTTTAATACAAAATTTTATTTTATCGTTTTAATTTACGATGATAAATTGAAATTTTGCACAATATTTTAACTATCATTCATTAAAAACAGTGTATTTTAATAATTATGTTACATAATGTGGTAAAAAAGGGAATATCGTTGTCGTTACTCGTTCTCAATGTGTACCTGGCTTTACTGACTACGTATTTTAAACTGTATGTCATACAAATTGAAAAGTCATCGAAAAGTAACCTCGTAAACTGCCTTTTACCAAGCATCTATGAGGAAATAGCGAAAGTTTCAAATTTTGAAAAGTTTAGTTTGAAAAGTCTTCTGAGGTACACAGCATTAATCATAAAATTATCACACGTTCCTATATTTTGTGAATTTGTTTTGCTTTCCCTACAATTTTTAAACTTGAAATTTCCCCAGGTGGTAAGTTTTGATTTAATTTTGCCAAATTTTTACTGCCATCACTGCCATCTATATAATCTATATTGACTTAATGACAAGAATGCTATTGTTATGAAAATTTTATAAATTTTGGTTTAAATAAATCAATTATTACAAGAAAGTGAAAGCGAATTACTTAAACGACAATCATATATGTTGAAATTCAAACATTTATGAAAATATTTCAGAGATGATAATTAAAGTTTTGTAACGTTTTGATTTAATGAATTATTTGTCTTAGAAAAAAAAATTGATTTCCGATATGTTTCTTAAGAAAAGTTTGGTTTTTTCCTTGTTTCTAATTTACTATAAGCTTCATTTTTTAGACTATGGCTTTGTGTAATCTCTCTGTGTGATTTTGGAAGACAATTACGATGTCATATGTTTAGTTGAGATATGGTTAACTTCTATAACTTTAACTCGGAGGAGTATTTTCGCCCTTCTTATTCTTAGAGATACTAGCGCTATGGGTGGTGGCGCTGTCGTTGCTATATCTGACAAATTATCATTGGTGGCAGTAACGATTGCAGATTGTGATATGGGAATAGTAGCTGTAGGGATGAAATTTGGCTCGTTAACATTATTTATTTGTGCCGCATATATTCCTTCTCAATCGGAGGTGGTTTCAATTATGCAAACAGAGGATCGCTTGATTATATCGGGCGACTTTAATCTGGCGAATATGGACTGGGATTTTGTTGACAATAATTTAACATTAAGAACAAAAGCGGAAATATTTTGAATGGTGCGTTCGTATCACTGGACTAGTTAATTTGCATTTTATTTAATTGAAAAAACTTTCCTCATAGTAACAATAATTTTTTTCTTACGTTTGCTCTAGTTAAATGTCTATGAAATTATTTCTCTTCTAAAATGTTTTCTTCCTTTTTTACACAGTCAATACCTACTTTTCTACGTCACTGCCCAATTGTTGTATAGACCGATGAGGCGGTTCCTTAAGAAAACTCTTAGTATTCTGCCCCTGTTAAATTTGTTCTGTTTTGAGTTTTGGCTTGTTTCTCAACTCAGATATAATACTTAAGTTTGAATAACTAAGTTCTAATTAATTAATTAATTAGCAGAGAAATTTCCGAATTTACGATGTAACCTTTGTTGCAAAACTCATAATAATTCAAGATTTTGGCTTTCGAGAGCCAGTAAGATCCTGGAGCGAATTATGCTCGTTAAGTGAGGTACAACTGTAAATTTAATTTCACAACTGATGCAGAACCTTCTCATCAAAGAACCGATATTAAATCAAGCACTTATTCAAGTGTCGAAAGGATCCGTTTGGCACAAAAAATTATTTCTTATAACTTTTTCTTTAGTGGTAAGCAACTCCCAGCGCAAAGTTTAACATAAAATTAACCAAAAAAATTATAAAACGCCAAGTGACTGGGATAACGTGTGGGATGTTTTAGAAACGAGCCCTATATTTGGTAAAAAAATATAAATTATTGAAATTTGTTTAATGTAAGTCAAAGGCACAAACTAGTGTTGAAATGAATATTTCGTCACCAGTTGTGAAATATTCTCCATTTCCTTTCTAGCTGTGAAAAATATGTCGTTTCGCAACCGGCTACGTTTTTGAAAAATCGGGCGTTTCATACTTTAACGGTCAAAGAAACGTTTATCCCAATTCAATTAAAATTTTGCCCACCGTTCCGGAAAAATGTTTCAAAATTTTCGATTCTTCCTCTTATTGGTCGAAAAAAAAAACCGAAAACATTTTTGGGGATTTAGGTTACTTTTGGAAAGAGATCACTTTTGTAATTTCCCTATTCGTTCCATTCAACATGAGGAAGGCAATTTATATGTATTGTTTTACAGCTGAGATTAACCATTTTACGCATTTATTATTGACTTTTGGATGATAGAAATTTTCAGAAACAAAATAAAAACTGGGGAAAAATTGGCTTGTCAGATCTCTGAAGCTTTTATTACGAAACGAACATAACCAAAACTCCAGCTTTACGATTGCGCTTAAAAAAAATGTATTGTTTGAAAATTGTACTAGATTCCTGATTAAATTTGCAGTTTCATTCTGGTTTAAAAATATGGTATTCCAGCATAAATTTCGAAAAAAGAGTGACTACAACTAAAATTTGTAGTTATGTCTATCGGTTTGGGCTTTAGATTCCCAAATGAAAGTATGTAGATAACATAATGTTTTGAAAACGAACATTTCATTTCATTTTCTGTTATTTAAACTTTAATTTTTTGTTTAACACGTATCGTACTTTGAATACGTGTTTTTATTTTCGAATTGTTAGACAGAAAATAAACAGAATAAAGTTTTGTAGAAATCTAAATGGGTAAGGTCAACCATGACATATTTTGTTGAAACTAAAGTTAGAAACTTTAACTATGAAATCCATGATGTGACAGTCCACATTGCTTTTAAAAGTCGATCTTCATAAGTGATAAGCAACCATTTTCAACGGTGGGTAAATTTCGCAATTTTAAGTTTACCAGTCGGCTCGTGAGTGATTAAAATATGGTTTTAGTTTTTAGGAATATTTTTTTTAAATGGTTTTAAAAATTTATTGAGAATTCAAAAATGTAAATAATTTTTGACTACAAGTTACGGTTCGATGAATTTGTATTTTCGGAACACAGGCATCAGAATTCATTTGCGAAAATATTTGCTCACAAATACAGGAAGGAACCGACCAATAAATTTAAATTATGAGATATTCGTTTTATTTCAATTAATCAACTCTATTCGGGTTCTTAATCATAATTTCAATGGGACCGACAGTAAATGGTTGTTTGCGTACCAAGTGGCGGTAAGTTTTTTTTGCTTTTCAAAGTGGTAACGAGGTGTTTCCGAGGCGAAGCCGACCATTTTTCAATTAAGGCAAATGACATAAATGAACATAAATCGAAGAAAATAAATCACGTTGACCCAACGCGGAAGGTGGTATGCTACAAAAATAATTTGTTGTTTGTCCTTAGTTATAGTTGCAATGAATTTATTGTATTTTAGTTTCCGTTGCAATTATTGTTTGGGTAGTGAAAAAAGGATCTTTGTTTAAATGTGTTAGTCTGGCAAGGTCCAAACGTAAACACTTCAAAATTATATTTGTCTGTTAAATCGGTACAGAACGGAATGAAAAATAAATACTAAAATAAATAATATGTGTTGTGTGTGCGCCCCAAATAATATAGAATAGTATGTTTAATTAAAAGCACTTCCAAATCTACAATCAACCCTTATCAAAACACTTGTATTAAACTAATTAAAAAAAAAATGTCAATTTCCAAACCATAGGCGCGTTATTATCGCTATGTCAACTCCGGGATCTTTGTTTAATTGTAAATACCAATTAGAATATTTATATCGAAAATATCCCTACGGCATTATAATCACCTCCCTCCCCTGAAAATAAAATGCGTGTTATCAAACTTTTATGATAATGTCACATTCATATAAAATATACAACAAAAGCAACAAAGCTTTTATATAAACATTTTATCATCATCATCATCGATATCGACCATTAGAAATGTCAATGCCAATATTAATGTTAATTTTTCACAATCAATAAAATTGGGGAACATTTTTTTTTTTTTTGATTTTATCGTTGTGTGACATTGAGCAGCCCTTTTTTTTGTTGTCCGACCAAACAGAGCTTTTGTTTTATTTGTATTTTATTAAATTTTTTAATTAAACATAAATTTATTTTTTGTTTGGTTTTTTTTTACGTTTATTCGTTATGTACAACACAAATTTTATGACGAAGTATTCGATTGTAAATTGATTTTGATTGCAAAAATGTTAAATTGATGTGATCATTGTTTGCGTTACGCGAAATTTATGTGTGTGTATATACGAGTGTTATAATAAATTTAACCAATTAACATTGCAACAAAATTATAAAATGTTTATTATTCTTAATTAAATTAAAAAAATTAACAACACTTTTTAACCTTAAAAATTATTTTTTTTTTTTGGTTGTGCTTATTACCAAATCTAAAATCAATCAATCAAAACGCGCAACATCTTTTTATTTTTGAATTTGTAGAAATCAATTATTAATTTTGATTAACCAAAAAATTACATTTTTTAATCATTAATCATATTTTTTCTATATAAATAATAAGTTGAGAACCATAGAAATAAAAAACAACATAAAACCTTATTGTTGTGTATGGTGAGCTATTTTGAAAAAGGAAATACATCAGCATGAAATTATAAAAGTTCGTGTATATAGTGCGAGAAGTAAGAGTTTTTAAATTCAAGGACGTTCAAATTTGGTTGATGTGCCATGCTATCAGACTGTAACAAATCGATTAGTGATGATAAATGATCCGGACTTTGTACGTACGTATAATAGCTGGTGTGAATATAAATTGCGTACTAAAGTAGAGATCAAATCAAAACCGTAATGTAAGTAACGATAATCGTATTTTTTGTATTGTTAAAATATTTAGTTTCCTTTATTCTTTCAACAATTATCTTAAATGGCAACCATCATAATCAACAGTGACACAAAGAATTTTTTTATTACCTTATCGCAAAGATATTGAGTGAACATATAAAATTAACAATTTAACATACCTAGAATACTGAAAGCTAATTAAGCGATTATTCTCGGCTTATTGTTTTGTAAATGTACTTTTGTAATTGTAAATGTACAATTGTACGCTATATACAAGTGTCTCTGAAATAAACCGTTCTGTTGTGTGTATGCGTACTGCAATTTTAGCCTTCTCGAACGATACACATACGAGTATGGTGTCCAATATTATCTTGAGAAATAAAATGTTAAATTTATGAGAAAGTGTTGTAATTGAAAGATAATATTTGTGCCTTAACTGCATTTTTTTTTATAATCTCCTAACAACAACCTCGTACTATAAAAAGTATAATTCAAGCACCTTTTTCAAAGCAGGTTGTTTTAATTTTATTTTATTACACACATTACGTACATATATACGCTTGTTGAAACATTCGACTATTTGTCTAAAAAATTTGTGATGAAATAAAACGAAAACTTTCTTCTTATCTACTCGCACAAAAATAAATTATGTCAACCTTTACGTGTGTCGTGTCCTTTTCTAAATTCTTTATATCTTTAGGTCCAAGATAAAAAGGAATAAAACTCTTTTGTTAGATAATTAAGAAATTTGAGATATGTAGTTTAAGAACAATCGAATGTTTTATGAAAGGACATTAATTTGACGATAAAAAAAGTTAGACGACACTGGTTTAGTCCAAAGATTCAAAATCCGACAAAATAAATTTACATACGCAATGTTAAAATGATTATTGAGGACAAAACACGCGCGTACTTAAAAATAAACTTGTCTTATCTTATGTAGTTTGAAAAGATCGCAGACTTTTTGTTGTTGTTGTTGTTGTTATTTTTGATATATTAAACCTGTGGAAGATCAGTGCACGTTTTAGTCGAGAGATAGATTAACGGTTATAATGAGGGTCATTAATAAAATTTGCTATTGATAGATATTTATATTTACATATTTTAATCAAACCCGTATTTAAAGTGCAAATATTTTACTGTTAATTTTAAAATGTATTCTGCAAGTCAATAATGATTTAATGTCGGAGATTTTTTTGGGAGGTGCTAAATTAAAAAAAAAAATCACAAACCGCAATTATATTCCTAATGTACCCGTGGTTGCTTATGGGGCAAGATGCAATATAGCAGAGAAGCAACAAATCATAATTTTTTTTCGTAAGAATTCCAATCAAGATATTTTTTGCTCTCGATTCCAATCCAATTAAATTGCAACATTTCTTTTTGTTTTTGTAATTTTACAATAAAATTATCAGATCTGAACAATTTTGTATTTTATTATTATATTACTTATATATAGTATAAGTAAGACGTGAACGACAGACAAAATACAAATCTTAAATAAGGAAGATGATTTAAATTCTTTGAAATACCAAATTAAAAATCAATTAACTTCCGTAGTCCAAAACAAATAAAAAAAGACATTCGTCGTACCTTTTATCAACATTAAGTGTTTTGGAATAACTTTTCACTTTCAAATCATTAAAAAGTTTTATAATTCAATTTGGATTTGCACAGTACATAAATACATACATAACGCGGCCAACAGCAATAAAAAAACTGGCGCGAGATTTTTTTTGTTTTTAACAAAACGACATTAAAAACAATTTTACAATAAAGTACATTAGCTTAAAGTTGTTGTTGTTATTGTTATTGTTGTTGCTCTTGTGTTGTGCAGCAGCACCATTACCATACACATTCCAAAAAAAGCTGTCATTTCAACATAAATTTTATTATTTTTTGTTGTACGCTTATGTTGTATATGTTTGTGTGTATGTGTTGTGTGTTTGTTGGTTGTTTTTAAATCATAAATTTATTTTTATAAAACTAATGGAAACTATTATCTATACATACATTGTAGTTGACTATTTTTTATTCACACAATTTGAATTGAATTTATTTCCGGGATTTTTTTTTGTTGTTTTATCGTTACGATTTATGAGGACAGAACTCATAACGCTTTTGGAGTTTATTAATAAGTTTTGTAGTTTCTGTTTTAGGATATTGCTAACATATTCGCGTATATGGCATTTTGATTTAAATTGTGATGAGTCGCATTCTTGTCAAATACACTGCAAAGAGATGATATCGCAGTTTTGTCATACCCATTTATAATGTCTTTTGACACAACGTTTATTAATAAATAACACTTTTTGGTACAATATTATATTATGTTTGGAACGTTCCGAATATGAAACAAAAATTGAATCACTATAAAGTTATCTTAAGGTTTAATTGTAACATCAATGCAATAGGTTATAAGAAAAGAATAACTTAGGAAAGTTGGATTATGACTGTTCCACCTCAAAATACATTTCTTGTTTTCTAGTAATTAAAATAATTTTATGAAAACTTAAAGTAGAATCTAAATATGCCCAGCAAACTAAACGAAGCTTGGACGAAAACTAAAAGTGATTTACATAATATAGAAATGGCAACCTAATCTTAATTAGGCTAGAAGAGAAGTACTTAATTACAATTACAGTTAGATTGCTATTTAAAGATAATGATTTGTTACCAATAAAAACATTTTAATTAGAACTATAAATTTACAACCAACCTATTAAAATGCTAAATAATAAAATTTACTAATTAAAAAATAATTTATCACTAATTTGATTAAATAGAATGAGAGCATTCCAATTGTAAAATTAGCGTTTATAACATGATTAAGTCAGAACCAAAACTGATGCAAGCAATATTAAACAATTCTGCTCCAAACAAAGTATTGATGACATGTTAATCGAATTCTTTAGAATTATTAATCTAGGTATTGAGAAATTTATCCCTAGACTGAAAGCTTTTAGCGTTAAGAAGGAACCGTGGTATAATAATGAGTTGATAAATCTAAAAAATAGAAAGGACAAGGCTCACAAGAAATATAAATTGCATCCTAATGTTGTTAATTACAACTCGTTTGATGTATTACGTAAGAAGTATATATGTCTAAATCGATTTCTTTACAGCTGTTATATTCTGGAAATTGAATCATTAATTAAATCGAAGCCAAATAATTTTTGGCATTTTGTTAACTACAAAAGTAAGTCTAATGGTTACCCTTCTACGATGTATTTGAACGACCGTTCCTGTGATAACATACAGGATACTTGTAATTTATTTGCTGATTTCTTTCAGAGTGTATATAGTTCGAAATCAAATCTAGGTAATTTCAGTAATGTTGCAAGTAATTCTAAGTTTTCAATGTTTCGTCTGGAAGTGGATACTATTTTATCCGAATTGTCTAATATTGATATTAACCAAAGTGCCGGTTTCGATTCTATTCCACCCATTTTTCTAAAATTAACCGGTAAGGTAATTTCTTCCCATATCTCCGTACTATTTAATAAAAGTCTCGCTGAGGGTTGCTTTCCTATTGCATGGAAACGCTCACTTATTAAGCCGATTTTCAAATCCGGATCTCGAAGCGATGTCGTGAACTATAGAGGTATTTGTATTCTTTCAGTTTTACCAAAGCTTTTTGAGAAACTAGTTAAAGATCAATTATTCTTTCATGTTAAGAATTTCATTTCTTCCAAACAGCATGGATTTTTCCCTGGTAGGTCTGTAGCGGCCCTGTTCAAAACAAACATTTTTGCTCAATTTGAATAGCGAAATAACGTAAATTATGTGAAGATGTAATTGTAAGATCACGCAATATTTGCAGCCAACCCAAACTTTGGTTTGATTGAAATCATCGTACGATCCACAATCCCACCAATAGAAACTTACCCAAACACAAACAAAAATCATTGAAAATTCAGGGTAATAAAATTCTAAAAAATAAAAATAAAAATTTGTATCAAAATTGTTAGAATTAGTAAGATTAAGTTAGTTGCTGCAGCCAGTACAAATAAAAAACAACAAAATTTATAAAATCATGTAATTGATTTTTTTTTATTGTTTTTAAATAAAATTATAAAATTATAAGTATTGAAATAAAAAGAAATGAAGTGTTTTAATTAGCATAAAAGTGAATAGATATAACGATCATAAACTAGACACTTCAGGTCAACTATTACTAATTTAGTTTTGTTTACTAATTGTATTTCAAGGGCTCTATTAAATGGTAATATTGTGCAGGTCGTTTACACTGATTTTTGTAAGGCTTTTGACAAGATCGATCATGACTTGCTGTTGCGGAAACTTATTTCATTGAATTGTAACTACTTGCCAGTTGATTGGATTAGATCTTATCTAAAATCCAGAACTCAATTTGTGAAAATTGGCAGCTTCACTTCAAGAGTGATTGATGTTTCTTCAGGAGTCCCTCAAGGCAGCCATTTGGGTCCCATGCTCTTCATTCTTTTCGTAAACGATGTGGTCAACTGTCTAAGTCATTCCGACATTCTCATTTATGCGTACGATATAAAAATCTTCAAAACTATTTCTTGCGCCAATGATGCACTTGACTTTCAGTCTGACCTGACAAACTTCAAGGCTTGGTGTACATCGCATAATTTGATTTTAAACATCTCCAAATGCAAAACAATGTGTTTCACCCGCGTAGTCTTACCCACTAGTTACGATTACTTCTTTGATGGTTGTAGTATTGAAACTGTTGATACTTTTAAAGATTTAGGTATAACCTTTACTTCGAATTTATCGTTCCATAAACATGTTGAAGGTTGCATTTCTAAAGCGAATTCTATGCTTGGATTTGTTAAAAGGTTTGCTAAGGATTTTCATGATCCTTACGTGATTAAAACTTTATATGTCTCTTTTGTTCGTTCATTGTTGGAATATGGTGTTGTAATATGGAATCCGTTTTATATTAACTATTCAGATCGCATAGAAAGGGTTCAGAAGCGATTTTTAATGTACGCACTACGAAGGTTGCCTAGAGATGCGAATGTACCTGCTTTCATACTCCCAGCGTATCGAGGTAGATGTAAATTAATAAATATGGAGCCGCTATTTATTCGTACAATTGAAATTAGCGCAATGTTTGTTCGAGATTTATTGGTGTCTAAAATCGATTGTTCGGAAATTTTGAGTTTGCTTGATATATATACTCCATTACGTGTGCTGCGCGCTAAAGATTTCCAAATTAAGTTGCCGTTTTGTAGGCAAAACTACGATAAATGTGAGCCGGTTTATCATTCTTCTGCTTCCTTTAATAAAGTACGGCCGGCTTTTGACTTTAATCTGTCTAGAAATGCATTTAAGGAATTGATGTCGAAGCTTCTTTTGAATTATTGGTAATCTTTACATTATATAATTTTATTAAATTTCTTATTGATGTAACCAGTTATGTATAAGTTGGTAATAAATAAATAAATAAAAAAATGTTTGTCAAAACCTGAATGGTTTATAGTCTCTCATTGAGTTGACTGGATATTGTACCTACACATATGATAGCAAAAATGGGAAAACTGTAAAATTATCTAAAGTAGATTACCGTGTGTTTATATGTGCTGTGAGGCGAACGTTAAACCAATCTGAAAGATACGCTATACTTTCAAATAGGCAGCTGCGTAAATTATTTTCAGCCCTACGTTTATGAATGAAATATTTTTGATCAAAAGCCGATTTCTGAAAAGAAAATAAGCATTTTGATTCCGAATCCAAGTTGAATAAGAGTGGGAATAATTTGAATTTAAGATCCAACATAAACACGGATAAGAGGTTTTTCACGTTGATGCACTTTCGAGGATTGAAATTCAAAATTTTGTAAATGTTCATCGTATTAAAAAAAAAAAACGATACAGATATCAACATCATTTGGTAAGGCATAAAAAAAAGCGTTTTAAATAAATTTTATTAAAGGAAATACAATATTTAGTACAGATGTAGGAAATATTAAACAATTTCACAACTCATAGTACGTCATTTAGTTCAAATAAATTAAAAAATATATCGGTAAAATAGACAGCAGATAGCTGATTTAGGTTTTACTGATTTTTTCAATTCTAACACCCGAAGTACATTTAAATTTCAATAAAAATGGCCCCTCCTGGCCTGGCAAGAAAGTCGATACCATCACATGATAAACACCTTCCGGAATATTTTCCAAATCGAGCACACAAAATCCCGATCGATAATTGCCCGTGCTATGCGATTTAAATGGTGCTGTAATAGTTTGATCTTCGATCGAAATATTCCTTATTTCGATACCAACTTAATACACTTTTGGTGCTCGTAACTCAATTATTAGGTTGCAGTAATCTTTAGGTCCAACCGTTAGACGATAGCAAGGATCTGATTTGTTTGTTTGCGGATGATTAGGACATCCGCCAGCTGTTGCTGTATTCCACTCTCCGTTAAGTTCGTGTTTTAACTGATAATTATCGTTAATTTTGAATAACTTAAAGCGATCGCGGCAATACGCTAGAAGGGTATAATACATTGTAGTGGACTTCTCATATTGTGACAGGACCAGCGTATATTTACGTGCATTGTTCGGGTCAAGTCGAATTTTACATAGATAGTGTGGAGTGTTTATTCGCACTCCATCTATGTACGGTTTCGGTTCATAGGGATAATAAATCCGTTTTCCATTGTTATTTTAGTTAGTAAAATCCTTACAGAACCATGTCCAGCAGGTACATTTAAACTATATTGACGATTATCCCCGATTGTATAAGCATCTTTTGTTGGTCCAACGCCAGCATGCCACATTTGATGAATGCAGTACGTGTACTGGAATAATTTTGGATCCCAATTCAAATAAAACACATCAAAGAAATGTAAAATTGAGTTGTAATCAATCCAAAATACACCGTTGTCCACCTGAGCAGCCATTGTAGGATCATAATTTAAAAGCTCTTGCATTTCCGGTGTCCAATGTACCAAATCTAATTCGAAATAATTTCCACGCCACCGTAAATGAGACCAAGGATTTTTTAGTTGTATTAATTTTACACCATCAATTTCACGCAGTGACAATACGGCATAAGCATGAGTTGATACTAAACCAGTTCGCTCGGCTTCTGCTTCCGTTAAATCTCCAGTTGCTACGGTGATTAAACACCGACCAGCGTGCTGGCCTTCTTTCAGCCAGTCGAAAATCGCTTCGGCAATAAAATCTGCATCATTTGGACGAATAGCAATACGCTCTGGTATCCATCTGGTTAAAGCATTTAAATCTATGTTACTATTTGAACCGGGAAAATCATATCCTCCCATCAACTTCATATATGCCTTTTCCAACAGAGATACCCAAAATTCATTTTTATTACTTGAATAAGAACACAGCAGCTGATTGTATTTGCCTATTGGTAAAAAATCATCGATTACAATCTTTCTTGGTATACCATTATCATTTCCCAACTTGAATGAAAATCATTCTTCCAATAATACAATGTCCAATAACCAATAATTTTATTATGAATTTTATTCCAAAGCCATCAAGGAATTATTAGTAATGCCCCGCCTTTCCCTAATTTTATAAACCGCCCGCATATCTTCTAATAGTAGACGAATCGCTTGCTTTAGTGTTTGATGGTGGAAGCACTGGAATAACGGTGGTAACTTTTTTCGATAGATGAACATAATTTTCCGCTCTTTTCAAAATTTCAACATCTTTTATTTCAAATTCATGTAAGTTCATGTCACTTCAAACGTTTGGCAACTTTAAACTTACTTTTGTCAAATCAATAATTATGGACTTACAACATGGACGCTAAAATAATACTTCTATATGCATCATTCTTTCAGACTGTCAACAGTTAAGTCTAACGTATCATAAGCACTGTACTTTTTTTACCTTATTAGAACGCACTTTTGCTCAGACCGTTTAACCATGTTGACCAAGGTCAGCATAGCTTTTGGCATCTCTGACAAACTGATCCAAACTACGCTGTCGTGTGTCATTGATACAATTAAAGTAACAATTTCTATGTACTAACTAGCTAAGCTTCTTAGTTGCTCTTATTTCTGCCAACTTAAAAAAAAATTTCGATCAGCTAGTGCAGCAAACCATCCATTTTGTATAACTTGCCAAAACCGATAATTATTTGTCGATTTCTCGATTTTGCTTATTCGATTGCTGTTACTCACTCACTCGCAAAACAATCAAAATAAAACACTCAGCAAATTTGTACAATTAAAACCAAAACTTAACCGATAAAAATAATGCTCAAATGGTGAATAGAGCCATGAATTTGTAGTTGAAATTAGAGAAGCGGACCATTTACTCCAAAATAAATTAGTCTGAAATGAGGAAATTAAATACAAACCTAAAAAAACCTGACCGGTAACGACTTCATGGTAAAAAACCATAAAAATCGTAAACCAAAAGAACACAGAACAGAATTAAGGAATTGCGATGGAAAACACTGCTTAAGAGCACATAGGAGACCGTGATGGCAAGAAATCAAAAATTCCCGAGAATTTGTTACTGAAATGTGGTTGCTGTTTTTTGCGGTGGTAAATAAAAGGAAAGTAGAGGAAACGTTCGAATTCATAAATTCTCATCAATATAAATCGATTAAGTTCATGGTTGAGAAAAATAAGAATTTCATACAATTAACCATTTCGAGGAACAAGGAAAATTCGAATCCAACGTTTACCGAAAACCAACACTCAAACCGAGTTACTTCACAAGGGACACGATTGAAACTGTTCAAGGAAATGAAACTACAGCTTAAACAAAGCAGTAAAAAATTATTCTCTGATTTATTCACTCCCTATTCATTATTCATTCATTATTCACTCAATATCACTACATGGTGAATAATGAGCGAACTTTATGAAACAAAACGCGATTAGCCAAAATTAGGGTTGATACATCACGGCTGAACTCGAAAAATTGAGTAAATCCGATTTATTAAATAACAGTGTGTCAATGGTATAAAATGGAATGATCTTGCCCAGACGAATTAAACTATTTCCAAGAGCCCCTTACTACATTACTCTAAAATGTTTAATGTCATATAATCCATCCTACAGCTATCCTAAGCAAAAGTTAGTTGGTTTAAGATTTTCAGTTATTAGCGAAATTATTTGATGTACACTTTTTTGAGATATCGACTTTTCGTACAGACCTTCCTAATTACAGTAGACCAAAACTAAAAACGTGAAGAGAAATATTTCACAATAATAGATTAAAATTATTTTATCGCTAATAAAATGAATGCAATAAAATAATGATAGTTAATCAAAATTAAATTAGATTTTATCAAAAGTTTGGTGTACAGGTGAAGTCAATTATTAAACCAATTTTAATTTAGTAAAAGTAAAAAGATAAAAAAAATTAAGATCGGTAATTTAATTACACAATTTAATTGGAAATTTATAATACAAAAATCGTTAAAATTTTATCCTCTTAAAATCCAATAAAATTAACCAATCAAAATATTTAATTTAAAACTAATTTGAATAAATAAAATATAGGGCTAAGGCTGTTTCCGAAACCGATACTTATTTCATTCTTATTGCCTTAATCGACGCTATCTTTAATAAGTAGGAGAAATCGTCCGAACTGATTAAATAAACACTAATATGTTTCGATCCACCAAAACACATTAGAAAATTCTTTAACATCATCTTAGATTGTTCCATGCAAAGCTCTGTAGTTCTTTGATTTCCAAATATTTACCACGTACGAGTATATGGGTATATCGTTTCCGCTCAAGATACTAATTGAATTTTTGGATTTTGTAATGAAATTCAATTTCGAATTTAGGATGGATGGATCTTCCGTCATGGACATAGTATTCACTGTTCAATCAAGTGTAAGTTCCTTGGTCCTTGAAAAATCGGTTTTATTAAACAAAAATGTTTGATTGTTTTATGTGTAATTTTTGTATAAAAGGAACAACTTTTTGACTTTTTAAAAAGATTTTATATAATAGAACTTTCTTAATATGATGACACTCTTAACGCTCAATCCAAAATATTTCCGCTTTTGTTCTTAATGAAAACGCATTGCTTTAGCCCCAATGACAGTATCTCAGCTATAAAATTATCCACATCAGCGTTGAACGCTACTATTCAATAGTGCTATTGTCAACAAAATCTCGTTCAATATTCGCCAAATTAAAGTCGCCCAATTAATTTAAGCAATCCTCTCGTTGCATAGGTGGGACAACCTCCGTGTTGATAATATTTATAAATTTTTCATATAAACCCCGTTCAGATTAAGAAGGAATATATGCGACACAAATTAATGTGACGGTGACACCTAGCGTGTGATAGAATAAGTTAAATTAATAACTCAATGTTTTACTGTACTATAATGGAATTTTCCATGATATAACAGTTCTAAATGTTTCTACACTATTAGTACTGGAAAAGTCATGAGCTTTCTAGAAGTTTGGTTTGTGTATATAAAAAGGCGAACGAAATCAAATTATTCGATTTTATTCGAATTTGGCGCGATAGTGTGAATATTAAAAAAAAGGAATTAAAAAGTGATTTAAAAAGTGTTTTAGTGGAAATAAAAATTATAAGTGTACAGTAAAATTGTGTAAAAATTAAATAAAGTGATTTTGTGAATTATTGTTAAAAAAAATTGTGTTTGTAATAATTCTTGTGCTAAATAAATAAATTCGTTGGTGATAAATTGAATTTAGTTTGTTTTATTCACAATGCTGTGTTACGAACCTTAATTGACAAAGCAAAAATGTAACAATACTTACGCGCCAAACTTTATCCTTACCGCTATTATTTATTATCACAATATGCAATCGTTACTGCCACCCATGATAATTTGTCAAATAAAGCAACGACAGCGGCACAATCCATAGCCTTCGATTTATAATTAGAAGTTAACCACGTCTCAGCTATAAATATGATATCGTAATTATCTTTGAAAATCGATAAATAGAGCGTCATTCACTTTTAAATTATAATGTCCAATACACTATATGGAGTCACAACGTTCTTAATCAACGAATCAGTTCAACATAACTGCATGAATGCATATGGTACAGACACCTACATAAAAACATTTTTTGTGGTTTTGTATAAAGTTTCTATAGATATGGGCACTAAAAACCAATTCTATGAAAACTCCTTTGGTGTATTCAGTCAGGGACGAGGGAGCACTATTGAGTCAACGATGCGCGCCTTTTTTAAAGTTTTTGACACATAACTCACTAAAATCACAAACAAGGAAATTTAACAAACTAGGGGACCCCTGTGCATTTGCACAAAATATTATTTCAATCGTATATTTCTTTATAAACTATGTTGTCTGTTACTGTAACATCATTTTCTGTTCCCTGACGTAGTGTTTCGAAAACTTGAATTTTTAAAGAATCGGATGTAACAGTTCTAGAAAATGCGGTACAAAGTTGACCATGTATAAAACATGGTTCAGGAAGATACAATCCAACTCTTTCGAACGTTTGACTTTGCGATTTATTTATTGTGATTGCATAAGAGAGACGAACTGGAAACCGATGTCGAACGAAGTTGAAAGGCAAAGATGGATCATTAGCTGTGTCTAATGTAATTCTAGGAATAAAATATATTGTCCCTGAATGTGATCCAGTAATTATTTTTACATTTAAGTAGTTGGTGCTTAAATCAAGAACCACTAACCGTGTTCTATTGCATAATCCATTTTTTGTTGCAAGATTTCGCAGCAACATAATTATACAACCATTTTTTAATTTAAGACAATATGGCGGTAATCCTGATGGATTTATTGAGTTAAGATATTCCACTGGAAAATTAACTTGCATGTTTTCATCATCAGAGCCGTCATCGACCTTAACTGAATCTATTGCATAATAACATATTTCATTTGAAATAAGTTTTTGAAGAACATTATCATTTATTAATCGAACATGCTCAGTTTTCGAACACAAAATTGCACGTTTTGATATACCATACATGCAAAATCATTTATAGTAAATGATGAACCAAAAATATCTGTAATAAGATCATCGAAAATATAACCTGAAGGTATTGGAATAGAGTATTGTGATTTTTTTAGTGTGTGAGGTATCAAAATTCTTCCCATCACCAACGTTCAAAAGCCAACTGCTAAAATGTGGATCACTTATTGCTCTCATGTTTGTACTTAAGCTTAATTTCCTCTTCTAACAACAGGTAATACTTGCCGAAAATCTCCTCCTAAGACCATTACCTTTCCACCAAACGGTAAATCATTTTTCATTAAATCGCGAAATATTAAGTCCATAATTTCAAGTGCTATACCTGAAGCCATTGGAGCTTCATCCCAAATTACGCAATCAACAGATACTAAAAAGTCACGTTTTTTTAAAGTAAGTTGTGGAAATTTCACGGCATCCATATTGAGAGGCAATGAAAACGCAGAGTGATATGTCATTCCTTTGGGTAAAAGAGTTGCTGCTATTCCTGTCCATGCAACACATAATACAATTTTATTTTTTGCATCGATTTTTTGAATTAACGCTCGGTATAAAAATGTTTTTCCACTTCCACCAGGTCCATCTAAATAAAAACACTTTTGAGAAATTCGATTATGTAAGGATGAAAATATCATTGATGCTGCGGCATTCTGATCATTGTTGGGTAACGCCCACAGATTAGATTCAGTTATTGTTATAATAGGAGCAAAATTTATGTTTTGATTTAAGATTTCTGTTGCATTAGGAAGTGGTAAAAGTAAGAATAAATCAAATCCTGCTTGCTCACACTGCTCTTTTAATTGAAATACGCAATGAGCCAAAGCTTCATTTTCAGTCATACCTTGATTAATAAAGTTTTCCAGAAGATTGTTCTTAAAATCATTAATATGTTGAATAGGATCTGATGGATTGCAATAACACACTAGAGTAACGAATAATGCCAAAGCAACCTTGATTATACAAAGCCATAATCTAAAAAACAAAGCTTTTATAAAGGAATTAGAGACGAGGAAAAAACCAAACTTTTCATAGTAAAATACACAAAACATATGGGAAATCACCTTTTTTCCTAAGACAAATTTTTAAATGGAAACGTTACAAATTCTTAATTATGATTTCTGAAATACTTTCATAAATGTTTGAATTTCAACATATATGAATGTCGTTTAAGTAAATCGTTTTCATTTCCTTGTAATAATTGATTTATTTAAACCAAAATATAAAAAAATTTCATAACAACAGCATTCTGGTCAAATTAAAATAAAAGCTTACTACAATTCATTTGGTCATTAAGTCAATATACATTACATAGATGGCAGTGATGGCAGCGATGGCAGTGATGGCAGTGAAAATTTAGTAAAATTGTACCAAAAATTACCAAATGGGGAAAATTCAAGTTCAAAAATTGTAGGAAAAGCAAAACAAATTCACAAAATATAGGAACGTTCGTTAATTTTATGATTAATTAACTTTTTTTCGTATTTTGCTGTAAACATTTAAGACATCTTACGTACACTAGTAAAACTAAAGATAAATTTAGCAAGTATTATTTTAATTCGTCAGAGCCAACTTTGATGTATTTTTCAAAATGAAAGTTCAAAAAATATATTTTAGAAATAATTTAATTTTAATATTTCAGCAATTAATATTTGTTTAATACCAGTATAGCCTTCTTGTAAATTGTTGCTGAAGATATGTAGACAAGTTTTATGTAAACATTTTATAATATTTTTGCTTTTTTCATTGAATAACTTGCAGCTAAAAAACGCCTTTTCTACTATGGATTCCTATGGAAATCAATGAAAAGTTATACCACTAAAAAAGCTTCTAAAAAATACGTCATTTTGATTATGGCTCTATACTCTAGAAGGCTCTGATAATGCTCGCAACGATTTTGGCCACATATGAGTGTTAGCTTCTGATAATCAATTATGTCACTCAACGCTATCATTAATTAGACCTCGTGCCTTAGCTGCTTCTTTAAACGTTGGGAATACACAATTATTAAAAGTTTTTAAAGTATCGAAAGATGTAGCCTCAAAGCCCTTCAGAATAAGAAGTAGTAGCCGTAAATGATACAACTCAACATTTTTTGGAGAAACTGAAATGATTCTACCGATAGCTTTCTCCCCAAAGTGTGAATTTGGAGAGCGTTTTTGCCATTTATTGCTTTTATATACATAATGCATCGGAATATCCTGACACAATATGTTCTGAGCGAAAAGGTCTGTAGAATTTAATTCAAAAAATGCGGTTAAAGTTGTGACCCTAACAGACTCTCTTCTTAAAGCATTTTCAATATTATCTTCGGTGAAAAATATTGATTGACCATCTTGTAAATGAACAGATAGTGTAGCAACATTATATGATTGGCCATGAATTGGAAGCTCCTGGATATGCCAAGCAGCTTCCTGCGAACTAATACCATATATCGACAATTCAGGTATTGATTTATTTCATCATAATCTATAACATTGCTTGTATTGTTAGCAGAATCAACCGCAACTCCAATTCTTGCACAGTCTTGACCCTTTGTGTATATACTTTATTGCTTTGACTGCTGAGCAAAGTTCAACGTTTATATGAGCGTTATATTTAAGACTCAGGAAAGGATTATAAGGAGCAACAAATCGGTTATCAATTACAATGTTCGATCGTGATCTGGGTTGACTTTCTAAATTAGTAGGAGGATGTCGCCTATATTTTGGATAATTATCTACGGAAATGTCAGTCTCACTGCAGTAACTTTATGGGAATTATTTTGAACATTTTCCATCAACCATGCAAACACAATTCCTGTACAATTCTCAACATGGACCATGAATATTTTGTTTTATAATTATTTCATAAAGTCGTGGTTGTTCATTCTGATTTGAAATTTCAGCGCAAATTATGTTGTCAATGTCATCGGATGTTCTAAATGTATCCTCATTTTTAAGCGTGAATAGACAATGTGCGTGTGGTAATCCACGTTTTTGATGTTCAGTTGTATAAACGTACGAAACAATAGTTCCAAATATCTGCTTTTTAACAATATCATCTAAAAATACTTTCAGCTTTAAATTAAAAACTCGTGTAACTATATCCGGGCGGTCTGGAGGATTTTGAAAAGTTTTAAGTTCTTCTTTAATTTCTGTCCACGATAGATTAAACGTGAATGTAATAAATAAATCAGGACAACCAAATTTGCGAACCATTGCCATATTATCTTGATATAATTTTGCCATAAACCGTGGCCCGCCAGTAAATGAAGAGGGCAGTTTATACATACAAATTACCTACAGTAACATTTCTATTTTGAGCTAAGTTATTGACATAATCTAAAAGACCTTGATAAGATTCCACACGAAGAGATCGCTGATTGGTTCGTATGAAATTTAATCTATTAGCTTCAACTCTAGCGTAATAAACTAAGTATTGCTGAAATAGTTTCCCACCATAATGTAAAGGATTAAAAACGTTGAAACAGACTGCAATTTTATGGGAATAAAATTGTAGTGTTGTAATTTTGTTTCGGATTGTAGTGGCATTTTCCGAAGAATGATTCATATTAGTTGTCCAGCCATATTGTCCATTAGGAAAAAAAAGTGAAAATATCATTGGATCAAGGTGTTTGGTTCAAGGTATCATTGGATCAAGGTGTTTTAGTGTATGAATTCGGAAATGAGCCACTCGATTTAAGCAGAGCCTTCTAGAGTATAGAGCCATAATCATAATGACGTATTTTTTAGAAGCTTTTTAAGTGGTATAACTTTTCACTGATTTCAATAGGAACCCATAGTAAAAATGGTGTTTTTCAATGAAAAAAGCATAAACATTATAAAATGTTTATATAAAAGTTTTCTACATATCTTTAAGAACAATATACAAGAAGGTCATATTGGTATTAAGTAAATATTAATGGCAGAAATATTAAAATTAAATTAATTCTAAAATATATTTTTTCGAACTTTCATTTTGAAAAATACATCAAAGTTGGCACTGACAAATTAAAATAATACTTGCTAAATTTATCTTTAGTTTTACTAGTGTACGATAGATGTCTAAGTTGTTTCCAGAAAATACGAAAAAAATTATTTAATCACAAAATTATCACTCGTTCCTATATTTTGTGTTAACTTGAAATTTCCCCAGGTGATAATTTTTGGTATGAATTTTCTAAATTTTTACGGCCATCAGTGCCATCTATATAATGCATATTGACTTAATGACCAAACGAATCGTAGTAAGCTTTTATTTCTATTTGATGCTGTTGTTACGATTTTTTTTTAATATTTTGGTTTAAATAAATCAATTATTACAAGAAAATGAAAACGATTTACTTAAACGATATTCATATATGTTGAAATTCAAACATTTATGAAAGTATTTCAGAAATCATAATTAAGAATTTGTAACGTTTTCATTTAAAAATTTGTCTTAGGAAAAAAAAAGTGATTTCCCATATGTTTTACTATGAAAAGTTTCGTTTTTTCCTCGTTTCTAATTCCCTTATAAAAGCTCAGATTTTTGATTATGGCTCTATAAAATACAAGAGAGAGCACCGGCATATTTGTTGTTTACTCGTGGACTAATATCACCAAGAAAAAAAAAATTTATTAAATAAAACACAATATTACGGTTTTGTCACTTTCTTTAACGTGATATTAATTTATTTTGTAAATGAAATTACGATCGTTTCGGATGTTACTCCTTTATCAAATTTCTAACAAACATTAACTAAAATTATGCTAAAAAACGGCTTTTATACCCTATTTTTATTTTTTGTGTGCCTACGTGCGTTTTGAATGTTCTTTCCCCCTTATTATGTTTTTCTTCTTAAAGGGGTGGTATCGCCCTTCTTTTTAGTATATACCATCTGGTGGTGCTTTATGACAAAAACAGAGATAATGGCCGCAGCATTAATATCATTTTGCACATACACACCCACAAAAACGAGATGGTCAACAAATTCTTCTCTGTTTTTATCATTAAGCACACACCAGATGGTATATACTAAAAAGAAGGGCGGTACCACCCCTTTAAGAAGAAAAACAAAATAAGGGGGAAAGAACATTCAAAAGGCACGTATGCACACAAAAAATAAAAAATAAAAATAGGGTAAAAAAGCAGGTACTCTGGATTAATTTCGGGTTTTCGTAATGTTCAGTCAGTGTCCCAGAAGGACTCCAAATCTTACATTTCGAGCTCTCAAAGATACTAAAGAAACAATAGTCCATTATACCTGATGAAATATATCAGGAAGTACAAAACTTATAACAGACCATCAGTACGGATTTTAGTGACCTGCTCTGAGGTTTGACTTTACTAAGACAAGTTAATATCTATGGGATAATCTCTCATTTTATGTATTTCAAAGTTTAACAAAATTTTAATTTTTTTTTAAATTGTGTTGAATAAATTTTGGTCGTTGATTATTACGGTCGAATTTTGGTTTTGTCCAAGTTAAAAATGTAATTTACAATAAATGCTGGTAGTTAGAATATTTTATCGTGAGAAATCTAACATTTTTTTCGTGCACAACAAACATAGCGGAAACAACTTATTACATTGAGGGCTGTTATTATTTTTATTGTTAACATAATTATAATTTGTCACAAAATTTTTGTTACCATTAGCAATTTATTGTATAGTTCAAAATTTTTAATTCAATTTAACGAAAAGTAACGAAATTATTAACTTTGAGATACCAAGCCAGCGGCAAAATATTCCCTGTTTCTCGTCTTGATCAATTTTTAAAAAAAATACAAAAAAAAACGTTGTCATCCTGTTTGTCCGACATACAATTTCTTATCAAAACACTATAATCACCTATATCTCAATTACGTATTATATATTCAAGACATGCATGTTACAAAGAAATGATAATTATATAGACATACACTTCCACACAGAAAGTAGATTTTTATTTTTTTAAATTGTAAACGCGTACCGTCTTACCTAACCTCCACGCACCGCATAAAACATAAGGAATTATGTCATAAATATTTATTACATGAATTTTTATTCGATATTTTTTTTTTTCAGTCAAATAACTTTTAACCTTTATCATTCAATTTTACGATATGTAAACATTTGAATTGAAAAAAAAAACTTTAAGGTATTTTTTGTCAACAAAACGTGTAATTGAATTAATTTTTATGTCAATGACAAATTGGAATAATTATTATTCTTACATATGTTATGTATAGGTACATATCGATTAACATGTATATCGTGTACAATACTAGGTACTAGTGCGTGATGGCGTTTTCATCGAAATGGAATTTAATCGAAACCGAATTTATCATGTACTTATTCAATTATAATAATGTCACCATAAATTGAATGGTGAGCGCCTACATAATCTTCACTTGCTCTACACGTTTAAATACATTTTGTTATTTGAGACAGAATACAAAAAAAAAAAAAAAAAATTAAAACAGGTTTGATCAGTTTGCGTAAAATTGAATAAAGTTTTGTGAACACATACGAGTAAGTATAACCCAAAATCTGTGTATGGGTGAAACAGACCAAAAAACGACAATTTTCAATTTTTTTATATAAATAAATAAATAACAAATAAGGAGTGTACTTATTTCAATTTTTCTTTTATTTGTATAACAATAATAAAGATTTTAGAATAAATTTTTGTATATAGAATATAGAAAACACTTTGAGATTTCATTTCGTCTTAAACCCTTGAAACATTATTTATTTATGGAAATATCAATTGGAATAAATTTGTTATCGCATAGGTGAAGTGTATATTGGAGAAGAGCATTGCTTTATGAATTAACAATCTATAGATGCAGAGTGCACTGTACTCAATTCTCAAGTAGGTCAAATAAGAAACGATTTTGATTGAATGTGAAAATAGAATTGATCAAAACATCTGTAATTTAATCGTAAACTCTCGCTATATACTATAATCGATAAGAGAAAAGCTTTCCCTTATTTCTTACGACGATCAATAAATAATAATTACTACATCTGTGAAAATCATCGTAAAATTTAACGTCACACATATTGTTTTACCTTCTTTTTGACATTTTGGATAATAAAAAAACATAAAGCTTTTCATAAACTTTCAAGAAACCATTTATGTGCATGACATAATCACAATTTTCTTTTTGTATTTACTAACCATATACCATATATATAAATATTTATATTTGGGGAGGGATGGCGATGAAATAATATTTCAATATCACCAAACAAACAAAAAACTTTTTTGTTTTCCAATTTTCTCTTCCATTCAGAAAATGATAATATCACAGCACACAGCACGACATTTTGGCAAGAACTCATACAAAAAAAAAAAATTATTAGAAATATCGATTTATCACAATTCATTCAATCTGGTTAGAAATATAGAAATGTCTTAAATAATTAAGTTGCCGTAGTTAATTACAATGAAACACGCTAACGATCTTGTGTAAATTAAAATGTGTGCGGTTGTGTAAAGTAATTAAAATAATTAATAATAAATTTTCGTTTTAATAAATTAATCAGCGTACAAAAGTTTTAGACTTCATTAAATGCAAAAGCTCCGTAATTTAATTTTTAAATAGCGCGTACATTTATGTATGTTTCACATGTCAGCAACACAAAAAGTTTTTTCTCTCGTCTTGTGTTAACATTTAAATTAAATTAAAAACAATGTATACGATTTTATAAGAAAATGTTAATTTTGTCAAAAAAAAAAAAAAAAAAATGTTGTCTTACACATACATACATACATTCTAATTTAATTAATTTAATTAAATAAGGTTATAAATATAACGGATAAGGCAATTTATTTTTGAGTTATATGTGTGCAAGTAGGTAGAAGTTCTTATTGTTTTATGATTTATTTGGCCTAATTTGCATAACAGTAACACAGCACATTAAAGCAAATTTAGTATACACCCATTTCATTACAGCCGAAATCAATTAGATTCATTTATTAATTCGTATTTAGCCATTCATTGAACTTCACAATACCACAGGGCCTAAATTAAATTTTCCACTCGATTTGTTCTAGTTTTCCGATTTTGGGTGCGACGTGATCAAATTATATGTATGTACGAGTATATAGATCGGAAATAAGTAAAAGTGGTGGGGATTTCCAATATCCGCGCGCTATACAGTATAACTAAATTGGATTAGACACAGTAGTTGAATTAAAAATTTAAATTAGAAAAAAATAAAAGTGGAGGAGGTTTTTTGTATAAAATACAAAACGTCAAAGTCTTAATCTTGTTATAATATGTATGTTCAACAAATACTATACAAGAAATGAAACGAACGAGTATGTACATACATAAGAAAAAATGTAATGAGTCATTATTTAGTTTAAATCTTAATAATTTTTACCTTTTTAGCCACTTTAGATCTATAAACAATTTTTTTATTATTTATTTTGTTCTACCACTATACTCGTTATAGCTTATAAATATTCAAATACAGGCAAACCTCGTTTAACGAACGTATTGTGTCCCTGAAAACCGTTCGTTAGTTGAGGTTTCGTTGTGCGAGGTAAATAATTGTATGTGCTATTTTTGGCGAAAAAATATTTGTATGGTTTCTAAAATTTTACCATTTATGTACATAAACTGTACTTACAATAATATTCGAGGTTTGAAGTTCGTAATATGTACGAGATTTTTCAACAATTTTGGATGTTCGTTAATTCGAGGATTCGTTATTCGAGGGTTCGTTAAACGAGGTTTACCTGTAGTTTTTTGTATAATAAATATAAAAATATGTACAAAACTTCATATTTTGTTTTAAAAAAAACTTTTAATGATATTTTTATGAACCCTCGAGATTTTTACATATTTTACACGTGAAGTGTCTTCCTTTTTCTCTTTATTGCTGGATAATTTAAAATGCTACAGTAGTGGGTGGGATGTCCAACATATTGAACAAGTTTATTTTTCTATGTCTATATACATACATACATAGAGAAAGTAAACTTGTTATACATTTACATGTTCTACTTGTACTCTATAATTATTATCCATGGAACGATTATGACAATTCTAGGTTATAGATCTAAACTATATACAAAATAACTCAATTAATGTCTCTAAACTAATGTAAGTTAAAACCACTTTATGTACTGTACACAATATAAAATACATTGATGACGATTTTTATTTGTATAAAATCAAAATGTCACATTCGTGATATAGTTTTATAGTTTTATACTCAAAAATTATTAAAAACTAAAGCATTGTTGTCTCGTCATTATTTATTAACTAGCTTCATATAAAAATTGTTTAATATTTAAACATTGAAATGTATTTTTATGTTGACTTTTCTATCGCCAATAATCATGAGCTTTTGGTATATTTACATTTGACTTTTATTTGTACATACACATGTATGTATATGTCGTGTCAGAGTGGTTTCATTACTTTTTGTAGTATATTGTATTGGGTTGGTTGTTTACTTAATTATGAATTCGGAATTGTATGTCCACGAATTTTATTTAATCCATAAAAATTATTTGGAAATATCTTTGGGGAATTTTAACCGCAACATTTTCAATCATATTAAAATCACAAATTGACAAGACTAGTGTACAAAATCTATATCACTATTCAAATTGATTAAACTCGGATACAAAGCTAACATAAGAAGATAATCATTACAAGATAGCCTCTTGATCTCCAATCGTCAATAATGGTACTAGTACTTCTTGTATTATAGTTATAATTTTGACTTTCGCCGTATTTATTTTACTCCTTTGTTTAATTTTTCCCATTGTGAAAAATTCAGTCTACACAAATCAAAGCAATAATATATTCATTCAACAAACTCAAGTTACAATATTGATTTTTATTATAAAATTGGCTATAATATTCCAACTTAAATTAAAAAATTTTGCAAATTCCTAATACCGACAAATTTAAAATGTTCAAAACGTTACAAACAATCTTCAGGTTTTAAAAACTGCACTTAAAATTCTAGAATTTCCAAATTTACATTTTGAAAACGTTGGAAAATGCAGAGTTTTTATTGGTTGATTAGTTTGCAAGCACAGTGAATCCACATTATTAAATTTCCTCCAGAAACTTCTAAAATTCCAAAAGAAATCTTCGTTTGGAAAACAATTTAAAGTCAAAGCAAAATTGTCCACTTGTGAACAGTCTAGGATTAGAATAATCTAGGATTAAATTTGTAAAATAATTTGTCGAGCAAAATATTTAAAAATAAAAAATTAAAAATTCAGCTTTAGGTAACAAGATTTTTCATTGATTTAAAAATATTTCACTAAAGCATTTTTTTTGGTTTAAGCCACACATTTATAAGAGACTTTCACACTTTTCCACATTCTTGATTTTAAAATATTTCGTTCAAGAAAATATATTACTTATTAAAAAATGTTTAAAAACGAAAGATTATTATTTGTTAGTTAATAGTTTCACCCTAGGGGAATAATAAGAAATTTAAAAAATCCTAGATTACAACAAATCAAGATGCGACTAAGTTAAATTAGTAGGACATGCGCCAATTCCAAAGGTGCTATATGTCGTAAGGTATTTTACAAATCGATTACCAGCTAGAAATCTTTTTGAAGCTACATACTTCTAAACATGAAGTTATTATCTTAATTTAGTCCCGTCTTACAACGAACTCTATACGATAATTAAATTTTCTTGTTATTCACCGCGAATGCAAAACCTCAAATATTAGGATTTAGAAATGACACATGGCTCATTTGATACACTAAACATAAAGCTTTCAACAAAGTCTAAGACTTTTAAAATTTTTTGTTGCAATCAAATAATAGAAATCAGTTAATACATATTTCACTCAAAATTCCAATAAGAAATTGTATTCACTACTTGGCGTCATCTTCACTACGGTCTAGAACTACTTAGGATTATACAGACGAATGAGTAGAATCATATTCAAAAATGTACATTTCAATAAATTAAAATTTCACTCAAAATCTAATTAGTTGAACTTATTCAGACCTCTGAAATAATTTGAATCAATATACAGAAAACCATAAGATCTCAATCAAAATTCAAACCGATTTTATACAGTCAACTCAAAATATTCATATTTACGTTTGAAACTCATTCTAATTTTGGATTCAGATTTAACTTAAAAATCTGAAATTTAATGTTGAGCACGACCTTTCTCATATTTCTGCTATTTGAGGAGAAAACCAATATATTACATACGGTCATTTAAAAATTTTACTCAAAATATCTTCAACGTTTGAACGTTATTCGAAATTTATTAATTTCACTCAAATTTTTTTGTAAGAGGAATGATATTTTAATGGTATTAAAATTGTACTCAGATTCACACATCATTTATTTCCACCTATTGAGTCAATTAGTAACAGTCAATTTTTTTTTCAAGTTCTGAGTGAATTTTGCAATGTATTTTATGTAGATTCTACTCGAAATAATTAAAATTTAATTTTGATCGAAAATATTACAATATGGTAAAATAGTGAAAAATCAATTTAAATAATATCAACATATGAAGTTTGAATGGAGTTTGAATCAAAAATCAAAATATCACTCAAACTAATTTGCGGAACCACTCAAAACTATTCTAAATTAATTCAGCGCGGCACATGATAGACCTAAAAATCTATCGAATTTTGAGTGATGTAATGAATTTTGATTTCAACTCGAAGTATGCCAAGTCAAAGCCATTTATGGTTTACTTCAGAGTTTTTATTGATACTCAATGTGAATATCAATTTTATCCTTGGTAAATCTGAATTAAATTAAAACCAATTTTACTCAAATCTTACATAATTTGAGAGCAATAGCTAAATTTAATTACAATTATGCTTTTTATCTACTCAAACACGAACTTAAACGGTGTTTAATCACAATCTGAAGAACTTTTTGGATTCGTTGATGATTGACGATGGAACTTCGCTTATTCAAGAAATTGGACACTTAACTCGGTGTAAATAAATTGTCGCGCAATCGGGCAACATTAAAATATCTAGTCAATGAGTATTCGTCAATATTGCTGTAATTTAAGAGATTCGACGACTATAGCATGAAACTTGAACGGTTTTAGATATACATTAGCTGTGAATAAATTTAAGTTTTGAAAACTTGATATAAAAAAAATTTGGCTCTACCTATTTATATGGAGCGCTATCGAGAGCGAATAAAAAACGCCGCTATTTTAGCCATTCTTTATTTAACAAAACCACAAACTTGTTAGAGCCGTCCAAAAACCTCCAAAATTGTCGTATATAAACATTCATACTTACAGCAAGTGTAACTCCTATAAAATAAGGTGTTTTTTGCTGGTCGAACTTACCTGTAAAGAGAAAAAAATAAATGTTTATTAGAAATTTGTATATACCGATCTAAAGCTCAATCCTTCCTCATCACACAATACGATTAATACATAAACAGTATAATGTACGTTTATAACAAAATTGTATAATATTCTCAATTACTTGACCATAACCACATTTTTCAACGACGTAAAAAAAACATAAAATCGTTATAATCTACCCTAATCGACAAAGTGGAAATACATACACACATACTATAATTCCGAAAGATACTAGCTAGACAGTCAAATTGAAAATACACACAACATAAAAAAAACTTATTTTTTTCAAACTGTCTCATGTGTAACGTTAAAATACTCGTGTTTATACGTATGAATTGTATACAGACAACACTTTATACCTTAATTTAACATTGAATCGACCACCTGTCGATCCAATCCATATACCCGCAGTATTATATAGGACTAATAAAAATACGAGCAATGCAAAAGGTTGTACATACAAAAATATCGAGTTTTTTACTTTACTTGGGCATACAAGTCAATTACCCAATTAAAAAGTTAGTAAGGTGCGTTTTTAAGGTTATATTTTTAACGGATTTTTGTGCAGAAAATCCTTTACCATAGGCAAGTAAACAAAGCCACATATGTATATGACGACTATTTAAAAACTCAAAAGTCTCTATGCACGAGTATAACTATAATTCCAATAATTTGTACAGATTTTTTTTTTTTTTTTGGAAAATAAATGGAGTGGATTAGTTTAGTTTTAACCTAAATTTGGTAGACGTATATATATAAATCTAATTTAAATTTATTACACTACACAACTTGCTTTTTTTTTCAAAATCTAATCTACTCGAATACATGTTTTGAGAATTTTCTAAAATATAGGATTTGGAAAATTTATTGTGTAGGAAATAAAATAGTTTGAATATTAAATGGGTTATAGGTGGTAATAGTATTAGTCTTTATGAGCAGATGTGAATTTGTTTCATGGGAAATTAGATTTACGATTTATTTCAGTATTTGTGCCAACCTTGCTGGAAAGAAAGAGTAAAGATAAAAGATTTGTTAACATACACTTTATATGTAGTTAAAAGACGACCACTAATTTAAACTAAAATTACGTAACTCATCGCTTCCTCTTAGCCTCCACTTAATTATTGATATAGATCTCACTTTATATTAACTGATTAAAACAAAAAACTAATAAATGTAAGACTGGTTTCCGTCCAACTGCTTTACAATTGATTACAAAATTCATTAATCACTATTAAAAAATAACGATCATTTTTCATCGATGTACCGATAATTCTACCTAATCTCAGCCAGTGGCATTACTAATTCATATAACTGTTTCAACTATGATAATTGTTCAACATTATGAAACGTGCGATTACAAAAAACAAAACAAAAAATCTTGTCCACGATCTACCATATCCATTTTAGCATTCATCCGCAGTACAGACTCATTAATGATTTTTAATGGTTAGAGCGTGCGTATTGTATTTATATATATATCAACCGGTGTATTCAAGATATGTACAGTGTACTCTATAATTAACGATCGTTATGTATAACAAATCAATCCATATAATATAAATATTGTGACCCCCTTGAGAATATTTTCGTAAGAATTTTGTTAAAAATCGTTGAAGCTTTTCGTACCGCATTCACCGGTAAAAATTTTATCCGCATCACTTAATAATGCGTGTTGTTGCTATTTTTCGTAACCGACAGACAGACAGACAGACAGAAAAAAACGTAAAATTACACCTTTTTTTATGTTCATGAAGAAGTTCTAAACATAACAGGTTGATAATTGTATACGGAAATAAAATACGTTCTGTGAGTGGATCTGGTTATTGTTGTTCAAAAATAATAAAAGAAATGTGAAAGAATATTTTCTGTTCAAAAATCTTATTGTATTCTTACATACATAGTATTATGTACGAAGCATTTGGTTAGAGTGAAGAAGAAATGAAACCACATTTTATTTAATAGAAATATTTAAGACGATTGGCTTCTCAATTTATTATTTTAACTTAATATGTGTACATGTTTACATTTATAGAAGGGTTCTCAGATTACAGGTTTTCATATATTATGTATACTGGGTGTATTATTTTTTTGAATTAACGTCAAAACTTTGGAGTCGGCACGATATTCCGTATCGAAAATGTAAAAATTTGGATTTATCATCTTTTTAAATTATTTTAATATTTAATAAGTCATTGATCTTAGGCGGTGCGCGATTCAGTAAGCGCTAAGGTAAAAAATCAAAGAATGTCTATGTTGTTTATCTAACACACTTATTATTATTTATTTACTATTAAGTAACCTTTCTGACATTTTGCCATATTCATAAACATTTCTGTATATTTATTTGCTTCTGAATGTTAAGTCGGTTAGGTAATATGAGCGCTCTTTATGGTTTTTATTTTTATTTAATTAAATTAAAGATATAAACATTTGAATAAATTAGAGATGATTCTGTTTAAATTGTTTTGGGTTTCATAAAATTTATTAAGGAGTGATATAGGCTCATGAATGATTTATCAACGAATAATTATTCAAAATAAAACCTAACGGGGTTGTGTAAGATCATTGGACCTATTAAAATAGAATTCAAGCTAATATAGCCCAATGTACCGGTATGATTTTGCAAGTCACATTCAAATTAGCACTGTGCCAAATCCATAGTTCAAAATTTTGTTTTGAACTGTAAAACTCGAAATTAACACTCAAATCGCGACCTTCTCTGTACTGGACTCCACAAAACCATTCAACAACTTTTACTCTTGGTGTGAACTGTCATTTAGAAATTTTTTTTTTTTAATTTATAACATCAATTAATTAATGTTAATCAGTTTCTACAAAAATCAAATGCTTGGGAGAATTTACAAAAATGTTTTATTTGTTTTATTTTAAATCATCCTAATATCCAATTATCAAATTGTCTAGACCAATTTTATTGTTAATAAATTTCGACAACTGGAGAAATAGGTATAATAAAAATTGCTTTCAACAATATTCATGAAAACCATAAAACTGGTATATTTCGAAATTTCTTACGAATTCTATAACCTATAAAATAAAAATTGGCGCCAGAAGTTTCGAAACAATCAATTTTTCTAGATTTTAACTTAACAGTGTTCACTCTTTAATTTTCAGAAAGAGAATAAATGATTCATTCTCTATATATTTGAAAACTAAAACACCAACATTGTTCAATAAAAGTAGGGTCGGTTTTAAAAATTCATGTTAACAACCTTCAAGCTACAAATTAATTAAAATCCAAAAACTTTTCTATAAGTCGAACCAAACCTAAACCTGCATTTAAGCCCGTTCGAGTAGTTCTTAGACTGGGGACGCAGAAAACTAAACTAAATCAATCAAATAAGTGGACCGAAAGTATTCCTTGTAAAACCACCGAAACAATTTTGTGTAACGATAGTTATCACTGGACTTTTTGGACAAAAATTTTTACATTATCCAAAGTTTTTTTTATGATTTGTACCTTTTAAATAAAATAAAGGCATGAACATTTTAAATGTCGAGTGAGAGCACTATTTTGGTTTGAATCTTGAATAACCGTATTTTTGTATTGGTAAAAACGTTTTCTGATAAATTAGTTTGTTGGTTCAGTTTGTGTTACGTCACAATCGCTTAAGGTTAGAAAAAAGGAGTTGCATTTAATTTTATGCTTGTTCCAACAATTTTGAAAATATAATTTTTACTGAAAATAACTAACTCAACTTAGCTCGAACTAAATCTCAACGCTAAACTCAATTCTACGCATAACAGCCAACCTAATCCCGAAAACAACCCTATTCGAAAGCCACATGCGTGTCCAACTCAACTCCAACTCAACCCCAATTCAACACCCACATGAAACCCAGCTCAACCCTAAATTCATATTATTTTTTAGCATATAGATAAAATTGGTCAACTGCTTACTATACCTTATCTAACCCCAACTCAATTTCAACTCAACCCACAAATTGACCCGTAACTTAACCTTCAACTAAACCCCAAACTCAATGTCCTTTATACTCTTAGAAACAGATTGACGAAAAAAAATCCAAATCGGACAAGCCGCTCTCGAGTTGCCATGGGGCAGACTTCCAGACAGATGGACGGACATTTTTTTTTTTTTTGCTTTTTCGGACTCAGAGCCTTTCAAGACGTCGAGAAAATTAGTTTAGGATCAATCAAATTTTTGGTAATTTTTGACAGGATTTCAATACTTTCGTCTTTCTTGACCAAAGTATTTGACGAAAGTTCATTTTTTAATAGCTGTAGATATCATATTAAATAATTCAGAATTCTCTTTTAATAACAAAATGTATAAATAAATGATTTGCTTACCAATGGATTCTCCTCTTAGTCCTATAATAGCAAATTTATTCATGGAAAATGTAGAAAATTTGGCGCCAATTTCATTGAATTTTCAACCGTTTTTCTACAATGAAATTTCTAGTTTTCAATTCAATAAAGATCTGGAAAAGATTTCAATCATTCTTGGCTCCCTTTTCCTTACAAAATTAGCAAAATCAAAATTCCAACCCAAAAAATTTTTAAAACTTTTGAATACAAAGCTCCATTATAAAAATTTCGTTTTATTAAAAACTCTTTGGCTAAAAATCATTATCAAGATAAATTAATAAATGTTACTAGAACTGGAAATGGAAACCAAAATTATTTGTCGATACGTTATACAAAAAATCTTATTGAGAAACATTTGGTTAGCTTTCGATTTTGTATATAAAATGAAAGTTCCTGTTTGTAAACAGCAAAATGCTTTTGAAAATTGAGTCTTGAATTGAGTCGTAAGCTCAAATTAAAATATTCTAAATAGCTTGATTCGAATTTCAAAACAGAAATGCTCTTTTTGGAAATAGTAAATTAACCAGGAAACGAATATGGAAACAACTATAACCATGTTGAATTAGGAACTAGAAGGTCAGATGTTTCGCCTGAATGTCACCGTTCAAGTATCAATGATATTTCCAAAACCGTGTATTTTATAATCACTTGATAGGAAAAATTAATTTATAATTCTAATACTGCTGTATTACTCAAGAGCACTTGACTCTTTAAATTTCCAATTTCTTCCATAATTTTGATAATTGAGACCTTATTATTATTATTATTATTATTGGAGGGTCATACGGGCGACCAGCCACCTCGCACTGCGACCTAAAAGATCTATTGTCCGTCCAGTCAATATTCAGATTCTTAATGAACCTGACAATACTGCCTCCCGGTACGTGATACATACTATCTGGGCTTATTACTCTCCCTCCTAGATGTTTACTACAGCAGGTAGTGCCGCTAGAAAGATGGTAGCATTGGAGCCCAAAGACTTCGAGAAGGCTGTCCCAATCCCGTATATTCCTACTCCTGCCCCGTATTCCGTTTGATTTTACTCTTACGAGTTGCTGGGAATTTCAAATCGGCTGTAGGTTACCCAGCTTTACTACAGGAAGTCTAAATAAAACTGGAGGGTGCCTGGTATCCAGAGTCCGCATATTTTGGACTGATTAACCTATCAGCCATTCATCCATCGGCATATGCTGTTCCACCTTAGATTAGGGTTTTTTGTCAAGGTTTTCTCCTTTAGCGCCGTACTTTAGCTGGTGCTAAATGGCTAAAAATGTGCCAAATGACCTTAGTTACCCGTGGTTACCACGAGGAGGCAGCACGTATACGTTCGAAATGTGAACAGGTTACCCCTTACACAATTGTACCCATCACGCAGCTGTCTAATGACAAGACCAGAACAGCTCACGTGATGCGCACCCTACTGGAAGATTACGGAGTTGGTAGATTAATCTACTCAACTTTGCCCCCCCCCCCCTCCTCCAATAGACGCCAAACCATCCTAATTGAATTATTATATTAAATGGAAAAGTATCGGGACCTGAGCGTTTACTGTCGGCAGTATTTCAAGCAACTGTATACTTGGCCCTTGCTTGCTATTTTTCCTTTTTATAAATGAATTACCCCAATATTCCAAATATCTAATCTGACGGTCAAATCAATTTTGGTGGAGCTTGTGAAAATATTCAATAAACCTTCAACAATATCAACATAGATTTAGTCAACATACTTTATTGGTCCAAATCCCATAGGATATAGTTGACATCGCAAAAACACAAGTAGTTTGAATTTCTAAAAGAAGCTCCTTAATCTAGGAATTTGTATAAATAACAGGTTGGGATCACAATTTGTTAATGTAAGTTGCATTACTAAGATCATTAGAAATTCCCCACGTACTATATTGCGTATGCCTTTTTTTAAGTTCAAGTAATACGTTGCAAGTTACTTTGATTAATATCGTAATAATATTACAAAAAGGTATTTGATGGCCATAAATCCATAATTTAAAACTATTTGGTGGTTGACGTCAATAAATTCTATTTTGTAAAGCCCTGTTTTGACCGATTTAAATTTTCCTTCGTAGTATAAAATCTATTAATCTAGTTAATAATTAACAACTTACGTCTAATGACTAAACCGTTACAAAATCCGGATGTATCGCTCGATAACAATTTGTGAAGCCACAGAAACAAATTTGCCGAATATTAGGAAAAAAATAAGAAGATGGCTCCAAATTACAATGTTGGGGAATGAAGGCCGGACCTTTAACAAATAATAGATCAAAGCTCCGGCTATTAATAATTTTGGTACTTTCTAAATCATCTTCAAAAATTGGAATATCTTCTCTGACATATTTCACTTCATCATATTTTGCGAAAAATCCTTATAGTTTTGCGGTTGAATGATTGTGTCTATTTTTCGTAGCTCCTTCTCTATCAGACCTCAAAGTGTGCCCCACAATTGGAAATATAAATTCAATCGATAAAAAAAATTTTGAAAAAATACAGGATGAGACAAGTTTTGAAACCAATGCCAATGTTTGAAGAAAGCTTTAGCACCAATGCGGCAAAAATCCAGTGCAGAATGGCCAACTTAATAACAGAACATAAAAATATAATTTTTTGTAAAATTGAACAAGAGCAACAACTACAAGCGACGGCCAGCGTCAGCGACAGACGACAAAATTAAATAACATAATAAACAACATAACCTTAAATATCGTCTCACTAGCTCAATTAATTTTTTTTTTTTCAAGCGAGATTATGTTTAATGGATTAAAAACCGAAATTTAAATTAAATTTGAACGAATTTACGTTGTTAAGGGAGCGAAAACTTGAGATATGGAAAATTAACAACCAAAAATTTGCAACTACCAACATAACGACCCAAAAATCAGCTGGTAACAACGCTGGCGACAAAATTAGAAATAGATTCTAAAAAAAAAAGTTCGGCAATATTGTCGTCGTTGCCAGCGAAATTGTTTCTTTTAGCATCGTATGCTTTCTGTGTATTTTAATTTGCGAGGCGTCGTCGTAAGTTTTTCATTTCGGTTGTCTTGGCTTACTAGGATTTATTTGAGTAAATAAATAAAATTTCGTTGGAGAAAAAAGTTTAATTTTGGGAGAGTTAATCTAGTAGTCATATTTTATTTAAATTATTCTTATTAGAAAAAAAAAAATAAAAGCGAATTAGAAAATCACTAAATGTCCCGAATATAGCTTTGCCTCTTTTTCCTCTGTTGCTATTGTAATTCATTTGAAATATGATTGTAACTATCTGTCTCGAAAAACAATTTTAGTGTTTGTGTGAATATGTTAAAAACTAGTTAAAAAGTTAAAACGACCGTATACCGTTTGGTACGGACCGTCTATAAATGTTGACATCTGAATTAAAAAAACATAACCTTATATTTTAGTTGTCTTCGTTCTTTAGTTTTATTTATTTCGTCATAAATCATCTAGAGCCATCTTGTAAAAGTATTGATTTTTTAATTCGCAATTAAAATTTTGTTAATTCTGTTAATAAAAATCACAATACATGAAATATTGTTCTATAATGGCACCAATTGCGCAGCTAACAACAGATTGTCTGAGAGTAAGTTTTTCTAAAATTATTTTTAAGCTAGAGCTGTTGGTGAAATTAAAATATAATTTTACAATGTAGGAAATTCTAAATGGCGTTACCGTTGACAAACCAGTGTTACAGATTTTAGGTTCGAATCGTATAAATCCCGGTAACAATGTACAATAACGCTATTGACTTCTTGTGTCTGATGGCAAAAATGTACAAAGTTTTGCTATGTTGGCAACCGAAATGAACGAGATGTATAATCAAGGGCATCTTGAAGAAAACACGATCGTTCGTGTTGATCGGTATATTACGTGAATGGTTAATCATAGTGAAAAACGTGATAAGTGAGTATAAAAAGCAAAAAACAAAATTTTAACTGTAATTTAAATAAAATCATATATTCTAGACGGGTTTTGATCATACTTGAGGTTACTGTGCTAAATCCGGTTGCTGAGGTTGAACGTAAAATTGGAAATCAATTTCGATGGATAGCAATACGACAGCCGCAACACCAGCTACAAGTAAACCTCAATCGACCAATGGCATTGGAACCGGTTCAAGCTTCAATCAAGGAACCTCAGCGCCAAAAACCACAACCAACCAAAGCAGTTCCAAGAAAATTAATTACCGAAAACATAAAAAAGTGAGGGCAGTAAATAAACCATACGCAACCTGTAATTATAATAATATTTAGTTTTAAGAAATATTTGTAAATAATTTTTTTTTATTCATTCAGGGTCATACGAAGAAAGAAGTTCATTACTGAAAGCCAGAATTCGATTGTATTATTTATTTACAGGGAAAAATTCAAATTCCGGTACCGGTTGGAAGTAATAAATAATTTTTATATTATATTGGATTATTTAATTGATTTATTTGTTAATTGTTTAGACAAGTTGTTGAGGAATGCAAATTCGGTCCAGAAAAAACCTATTTAGGGTGCAAACAACAGTGGTGTAGCCTTATGCAGAAATATAAGGTGCGGATCAAATAATACAATATAACCCGCCTCATTAATTTAGTTTTTATATTTTTTTAGAGTTTCTTTAAAATACACACGGGAGACGGTGTCGGAGATGAAGCTCCTGAAGAAAAATTAAATAGGGAGGGATTGGCCTTATTTTGAAGTTATTCATCAATATGCAAATGAGAAGGATAATTACCATCCTTCCTATTTACTTTCTAATAGTCGGGGGGTGTATAGACGGCCAATTGATGGTCAAACGAGCGGCACACTACAAGCAATGGGAAGTTCAATAACTGCAACAAGTCCAACGCCTTCTACATCTTGTGGCAGTGATGGGGATAGACATGAAATACAAACAGTTAGTCCGACGCCTTCTACATCTTGTGGCAGTAGTAATAATTTCAAACAAAATTTAAACAGTCAGGAAACATATTTTAAAAAAGAGATCAGCGTCTCGAAAAAAAAATTAATGCTCTGTTGGGGGTGTTTGGGCAACTTGTCAAAATACAGCATCCCAACATTAATGTGGATTCTTTATTAATTTCATCAGATGACGATAATTCAGATTACTAAAATTTGGCTTATTGATATTTTTATATTAACATTTTTTTATTTAATTTGAATTATAAAAATCATATTGCGGAAAATAATTGCTTCTGATGAATCTCTTTCGTCCGTAAAGTTTCGTTCATCGACCCCTATATTGATTGGCTCCATAAGTTCATTTACTTCGGGTCCTATATCACCACCGGTCACACATATATTATGCAGTATACATACTGCAAATACCGTCGATTTTTAATTCAAGCGACCGATTAAAAATATTGCGCCATCTCATTTTCAATATTCCAAACGCGCATTCGACAGTGTTGCAAGCCCTACTGTGTGCAGTGTTAAATTTTTTTTGTTGGCCGACAGCGTTTTTATATAGAGTAATCACAGCTACGGGTCGTAATTGGCAATAATAAAGAAAATACGTTAACAATATAATTATATTTTAATGACGTATTAAAATGCGTACCTCTCTTAATTTTTTTTTACTTTTTCTTAATTCACTTGATAGTCTATATTGTTGAAAAATTAACAAAACTATCATTACCATCGTCAAATAAATGTCTACATTGCAATCCATCTTTCATGTCAAACTGTCAAAATTTTTAACTAATTCACACAGCAAAATTATTAATTACGTTAAAAAAGATTCACCGTGGTTTATTTTTGTTCACCAAATTTTTAACAAAATATTTTTAACATATTCACACAAGGCCTTAGTGACGGAATTTTTTTCAGCACTTTTTCTAGCAGATGTGTCGCAATCGTTGTGTTGATTCGTTGTGTTGAAATTTTACTAAATTTGATTTGAGCTGCCGAAAACGTTTTCATTAATTTGAATTCATGGTTATTACAATGATTTAGTTGTTAAAAATTCCTATCCCTGGACAACCTCGGCATCTACATAATAAAAATGTTGACACCAAAATTTACGAAAAATGTTTTTACTTCTGGTCACATGTTTAAAATCACAGATTCTGGATTTATTTTGAAAATTCTGAATTCATTAAGAGTTGGATATTATATTGATCGCTTTATTTTTTTAATATTAATTTAAACTTCTTACAACTATAATGAGGGACAAAATTATGTACATAATATAAGATCATTGGTTGGAAAACCGATAACATGTCTGTAATTCCTCTTGTTAAACCGTTGCTTTACAAACAAAAAAGTGTCAAATTTTATATTTTCTCGTTCATTGTGACACTCTATAATTTACAAAGCAAAACCAACAAATAAAACAACGCCAAATAGATTTAAATCTATCAAACTTAATGTATAGTTTTAACAGTAACATATTTGTTGAATGAATCGTACACCTCTGAATTTCTTCCATTTAAAATTATGAAATGACAATGAATGTGGAATGAATTGGAACTAATTTTTGTATTTAAAAAAACGAGCTAACAGTTTTTTGTATAGTTTCACTGCTCTAGGTACAAGTAATTAACAGTATAAATGTTAGTAACAGTTTGAAATATACACATAGAGTAAATCGAATATTTGCGGTTATTCAATAAGCTTTATATGTAATTAATAAACATAAAATCCAATTAATTCGTTTCTTTTTTTATACATAGATAAGAGAATGTATAAACTTTAAAAAATAACAATTTGCTTGCAACAATTTATTATACCACTTATATGCTTGTATAAAAACGCGATGTGAAAGAATTTTTTTTTTTTTTATTGAAGAGATACCACAAACACTTTGTACTTACAAGATAATGCGGAATATATAAATCTTAGGTTAGCGCGCGAAAGGCTAACGATTTTGATTAAAAATTCATGAAAAAACTATAAAAATAAATTAAATCTGTAACAACATATAATAACATCTAAAACGAATGAAAATAACAAACGATATGAACTAGTTTAAAGTTGATTGGCCATCGCGTTCCCCGTCTTATCTGCATCCTTTAATTATTTTTATTAAAATACGTATACGACTCGACAACAAAAAAGAAAAGTGAAATTAATTATATTGAATAATTTAAATATTTTTCTAATTTGCATAAAACGTATGGTACATATTTTACAAAAATTTCAATAATTTGGATCAATCGAAAAATCCGACATTAGAGAGAGGGCACAACATTGTTATTTAATTCACTCAAATTATTTTTAATTATCATTTATATTGGTTAGCATTTGCATATTTTTTGCTTTTTTTTTTGTGTTTATAATTGAAAATTAATTTCTGTGTGTAATTTAATTACACGAACTCTCACCACACACAACATAAATTATAATTTTAATGAGTTTTATGGTTGATTTAAGCACTGGTAATTGAATTGATAATATTATTTTATAAAATATAATGTATGGTCTAGTGTGGGTTTTATACGATTAACATTTATTAGCTTGCCGCACCAATATAACAAATTAAAATGCCTTTATTGACTTATGATAATTCATATAGATTACAGTTTTCTTCCTCGTAACCCATTTAACAATAACAAAAAGTTGAATAACTTCTAAAAAATTACCACAAAATTCTAACTTCATTAAATTTAATCGCACCAAAATCGCGATCGCGCACAGTTGGATTCTCAACAATAATGATCGCGTAAATTATATATTATGTACACTCGATCAAGATTAACACAAATTTTATAAACAATGTTAATGACATTCAAGATCTCATGTGTTTATGGGTATGTACAAATTTGTCTGTGACTCTGTGAGACAAAATTGATCGATTTAAAAAAATTGAAAGTGTTTGAGGTCTTATGAAAGCAGAAATTAGTGAAATCGTGATCGCATAATTAATTAGCGTTATAAATGGTCTGGAAATTATTTATCACATACCGTATATGAAATTGAAAGTCTATATTACGGGTGTGTCCAGTATATGTAACTACATAAATTTTTATCAGATCGATCGTGATCGACAAAAAAAAAATTTATTTTATCAGCGCGGATCAATAGATCGAGGACAAATAAATTGCTATTATTAAGACTTATTTCCTATCATCACACAGGTAATTTGATATAAAATGCCGTCAGCTACGTCAATTAAAAGCATGCAAGCTACTAAACTACCGTTATTATATTGTATTAAAAAAAATAAATAAAAACAGCTTACTCATTATTATTTAAATTGTGCATTTCCATAAAAAATAATCCACCTGAAGTATTTTGTACCGGCGAATTATTTAAATCCATTGAATAAATTGTTGATTTCCCACGACGATTATTATTCAAATGTAACACTTTTAGCTCATCTTCACTTATTTTCAAATCACTTAAATCACGATTGCTATTATTTGCACTACTAAGATATTCACCATGGCACTCAATTATATCCAATCGCATATTGCTATTGTCTGGTATTATGCCAGAATCTTTTGATAAATTCTCATCACTTAGCCCGAATAAAAATGGATCGTCAAGTACTGTGACACGACTATTTAGTCTTAATTCGTCATCGTTCAAATGGATCGGTGGTGGTGTGGAAAATTGTTTAATTGTACGATTTTCAAATGGAATTTTTGATTTGCGACGTTTATGATCGATCGGAAAAATAATTTCATTACAGTCATTCGATTTATGTAACGGTACCGGTGTTGTTGTCTCACTATTATTACTACTGGCAGCGATACGTTGAGACGCGGCTTTACCATAAATCTGTCGATAATATTTTTCCTGATCACCATAAAATAAACATACTTTCCACCATTGTTTACAAGCTAGTAAATTGGCTGTACGTGGTATTGGTGTTTCGGATGTCATTCTGCTGCTCTGTTATTATACAAAATACAATTTATATTATGTATACCCAAAAACACAAAAATTATTGTTTAAAAATTAACAAAAGAAAACCGCACGTTAATATCAATTTCATTCCTTTTTTGTGTTGTCGGTCGGTCGGTCGGTCGGTCGATCGAGATATCACACAAAAAAAAAAATATTTTTTCAGGACTTTTCCCGATTAGAAAACTTTCACGATATTCATTAATTTTTTTTTCTGATCTCGTTTATTTACACGGAACATAAACACAGAAAATAACACCCACTCAAATAATAAATTTTCACTTTTAATAACACATACACACAGTCGGAGATCAACAATTGATTCACATTTTATAACAACACCATAACATTACACCAAAATTATATGAAACAAGATCGCACACGAACAACGAAAAAAAATGTAATTAATTAAAATTGATATCAGAGATCGATACACACAATTAATTGTAATAATTACAAAACAACGAATCAAATTAACTAAAATTCCACGATCATCTTTTACAAAAAAAAAAAAAAAAAAAAAACATTAACATTAACCTTTCCGCGATCACGATATTTTAGCTACTGACACTTCTTGTAGCAAATAAAAAAAAACAAACGAAAACAACTTGATCATACACGATTTCATTATGTGAATTCAAATATATTCGTGTGCACATGTATGTGTATCGCGTAAACATGAAGCGGCTCGTTTTCTTAAATGATATCTTAATTTAATGAATTTTGACATTTTCCATTTGTTTAATTTGTTGTCTGATTTTTAGCCAATTTATCATTATACACACACGATTTTTTCTTATTGAAATCGGCTATATGACGTTGATGATCGCTTGCATTTTTTATACCATCTTAAAGGTCTCTTTCTTACCACTTCGAATATACATTAAAAAAAATCGGTTCTCGTTTTAATCAACTTCTTGATCTCACCGTATAATAGTATGAGTGGTAAGATGAAGCGGTATAGTCTAGTTAGATTTGAGAAAGATGAGAAATTAAAGAGCGGCTGCGAGCAGTGGGGACAAATTTTGTTTTTAAATTAACATAATTACTGTGTCTTTGCTTCTGCTCTAAGAATATCAAAACCGTCTTAACGGTATATCCAGTATAATACTAGAAATTAATCAATTTGTAATTAATACGTCATTTATAGAAAGACAATACATAAACAAAAGAATGAAACAAAGTTATAGTCACCATAGTTAAAAAACTATAAAACGAAGAATTTTATTGTCATGTAAATGTTTTAAGAAATTCTAGTTTATTTAACGGCCCAAAAATATAGGTACAATCGTCGCAGCTTGATATAATTATGCAGATCAAATGGGCTTGCTTATAGGGTGCACAGCACCTAATGCATATCTTTTTAAGAAATTAAAGTCTTTCGTTTTGAAATACTTAACGAAGATAAGAATATAAGAAAAATGTTGACAAAATTATTATGGTGTTGGTCTTAATCTCGACAGATTAAAAGACGAAACAAAAATATTTCAAGTCTCATTAATTTTACTTACAAATATGGGAATTGTGGTGTCGTAAACTTGATAAAAAATTATTCATTTCAAAATTAAGAAATTCTTCGCAATTGAGTTGTATTAGGGCAATCAATTTCAAGGTGGTCTTAGAGATACAACATATATGCTCTAATTAAAAATTACCTGTGTTAAAATTTAACTTTCATTTCTTTCACATTTTGCTTCAAATTTGTCCCGCATCTCTATATTATACATCACAAACACTAATTAGATTTTATCTTGCAAGCGCGAATTAAACAACTTTTCTTTATACATATCGCGTTTATTTTCATTAATCAAATTGGTTTCGATCGAGTTACAATCGCATGTCATATATGATAAGCAAAATGAAAAAAAAAAAAAAATGTAACGTAATTAATTATCATAAAAATTAATTTAAATATTACAGACATAATAAAAAAAAAAAGCTTTAAGAAATTGAAACTGGTCTTATCGCGCAATAACAATCTTTAAGATATTTAAATTAAATTCAATTAGAAAGTTTAGCTGAGAATAATAAAATGTTTAGAGTTATGATTTACCCTAAAGGTGTATGCATGCTGGGTAATTGAAACTGCTGAAGTTGTGTGTTAGTATAACATTTTAGGGTGTCTACGGATGACCGATATATCTACGTGACATAATAATGAATTTTATTTATCTCTCATACTCCACAAATTTATTATTCTGCAGATTTATTTATGTCGACGAGATTTTCAATCATGTCCGTTACAAAAAAAAAATGTTAAACAAATATTTGTAATGGTATTCTAAACATGAATAGCGCTTACTTAAAGTCAATATATTTGTGTACGTAGAAAAAAGGATTAAGTTGTCCATCATACATGCCCGTCTTTACGTATATACGTATGTATAGGTCTTGCAAACTCCCACTTTATTTCAACACAAAGTATAATAAAAATGTACGTGATCTCAAAGCTCATAAAAAGCAGATTTTCATTTAAAAAAAAAAAATATTTTCATCTAGAATATAAATGTTTTTTTTTTAATATTAAATTAAATTAAAATATGAAAAAAAAAAAATAAAATATTTCAAATATCTTCTCTGGGGATGATTTTATATTGCATTTATAAGCGAATGAATTTATGCTGGTGTAGTTGATGCAAATAAATGCATAAACCTGCATATTATGTATGTACAATAGAAAACAAATAATAAAAGTTTGCCGGTATCAGAGTCGTACACACGCTTTCATTTCAACATCGCACAATTAACAAATAAAACCTAAATAAAAAGTTCAAATTTAATTATAGCATTCCGTTACCGACTGTGTTAATTACGTTCGAAGACAAAGTTCAAAACCCAAACCAATAAATTTTAATGTAATTAACTAGCACTGTCCTAATACAAAAAAAAAAACGATATAAATCCATTACGAGTATATACAGCAACCGAAATTAATTATAATTAAAAAAAATTACTAAACAAAACAAAAAAAAATTTTTAAATTAATTTAATCGAATGGAAGTCAAAACACAAATTATTAATTAAATAATTATTGCATTAAATGATTTTTCATAACACAAAAAAATTTATTTAATTATCATTTTCAAATCAAATCCAATTTTAGTCAGTGGAGTAGAAAATGAAAATTATTTAAGTGTTAAATAAAAAAAAGAAAAACAAGAAGTTGCAAATGATGAAAAGATAATTAATTTTATATGTCTTAGAAGAGGTTGGTGAAAGTTTTTTTTTTTTGTTCTCTGGTACTACGAAAAGAAAAACTTTTGTTCAATTTGTTATGACATGCGAGATGATTATCATGAAGACGACGATGATTTTGGGTTGATGAAAATGATGATCATGATGATGATGATGATGAGCTTAATTTATAGAGTACATCGCAAAAATTTTAATTGTACTTTTGTTTTATTTTCTTTTCTTGACTGTTGTTCATTAAGGATTTATCTTTAATAAACTTTAAATTTTTTTATTTTGTGTGCCTTAACAGTTGTTTGTTTCAGTATATTTTAATAGGTGATATTTTCATGATGTTATAGGTGCTTTGTGTCTTTAAATATTGATTTTTTATGTTGACTCAAAAATTGGTTTTTATGGAACGAGAGAGACTAGAATTTTCGTAATAGGTTTTCATAATTTCGGTATGTTAAGGTATTGTTTAGCATTCCTTGATGATGCATCAAACTGTAAAGATAATAATTCGGAAGTTGTGTGACTCTTATTGAACGACAGTTCATGACATTTTACAATTTACTTTATTTTAATAGAATACTGTGTGAAAAACCATATAAAATTCTCAACAAACATTTTTAAAATTAAAGCCTTTTAAATTGTATGAAATTCATTTAGACTTCCAAATCGAGCACGGGATAGTAAATCAACAACGCTTTGTACAGTTATACCATCCACTTTAGCAAGTAACGTTTTAATCAATTATATGCAAGATGTTTAAAACATTTAAAAATATTTCAGTCAAAGAAGCTCTATATAGCACTTACAGGAACGTTTTTACTTAAAGCGATAAAGGAATTTTTGATCGTTGAATGTGTCAATTAGGCGGAAAGTGTAGTAAAAATTGCAGCGGATCGTTTAATTTCAAAAAATTGCTATGGAAAGCTAATCACTACCTTGGAAAAATCGCTGAGCTGTTCTGATGAGAAATTAAATATTGCAACAATTCCAACAGCAGCAAAATAAACTACAGGACTTAACCAAAATCATTCAAAAACTGGTATCAAATCTTGAATTGAATCGTTAAACAAAAATGCTTTTAATCCAGATGCGAATGGTTTGAGTTTCCTATAAATTTTCAACTTAACTGATAGGTTATTGGAAATCTTAGTTGCCGAATACAGATCATTCCTCAAATTGTAACCAGTACTAACATTTAACAGATTAACTTTGATAATGAAAAAGTCTTCATAGTTTTGAATACATACATATACCATAAATGTCTTAACGGAAATATTTGCTTTCTTGACAATACTACTATTTCGTTGCTGAGAAAAAAATCGATGCTGTAAATGAAATCCATGCTTTTGGTTTTTTCTTCAATTTAATCAATTAAAACGTTTGAAGCCGATTTATGTAAATGATTACAGCGATTGGTTTGCCTGATTCACAAGACTCAGCTGAATGTCACTTGTTCGATATTTGTGAAGCCGAATCATAAGCCCGAAATTATTGACAGCTAAATAAATCTGACATTTTTCATTGTATAAGTATTGATTTACAAAAATACATGATATATTAACTATAAAGCAATTGACTGCACCTATTCTTAGACATAATGGAATAATGAAGAACTACTCGTATATTAAGTAAACGAGCATTATTCAAAAACCTACAGAACGAGGAGTCTGGAAAATGTGTGCTTGTGTTGTTGCTCAGCTATACGCAACAAGGGGTCAAGGTTGCGGCTAAGAAGCGTGAGATGGGAAACGTAGTGTCAAAGTTGATTTTAAAAATTAAAATTTCTCTTTATTGTCAAAAGTTTGTTGAAATTTCAAATTAAGAATTCTTAAGACATTAAGTACTGTTATGTTTTAGACGAATTAATGAATTTTCAAGACTTGTTTTGAGCTTTCCGAGATTTGTATACCTTTGACTTATTTAAAGTTAAATTACATATTGAGTATATTGAGTTACATCGACCTCTAACTGTGTGTTACTTAATGTCAAATTTGTGGTGTTTTCATGTAAGTACTTTGTTTCATTTTATAAATCGAACATTTTATGACCTGTAGTTGATCAATTGAAGTTTTGTTAATAGCAAAATTTGATGAAAAACAGGGATAAACTAGAGCCCGGATTTTTACATGAACGCATGTTTTCTCTGTAATTGCTTAGTTTTACCGAAAACCATAACATAAATGTTGAAAATTTCATGAAAATTTGTTTCAAGGGTCTTAACATCTGTGAAGGTGAAAAGAAGCTTTTTCAAATATCAAGCATAGTTAGGCATGTGTGTCTTTACAGGCGCCGAAATCGAATTTTCCTGATTATCAAAAGGAAAAAAAGAAAAATTAAAGAATTTATAAAATTTGTTGAATCTACAAAATTTGTAGAATTTAAAGGATTTATGAAGTTACTAGAAATTATGGTATTTTTAGAATAAGTTAAATTTGAAATTTATAGAACTGACAGAGTTGAAATAATTTATAGAATATGAATCTACAAAATTTAATAAAATTTATAAAATTTATACAATTCACAGAAATCTTGAAGTTTCTAGAATAAGTAAATTGTTTTTAGAGGAGTTTATTATAGAATTTATGACCTATAAAATTCATAATTTAAATATTCACTATTATTTCAAGGTGTTCTTAATGTATATTTTTTGAATTAATATTTTACTTATTTTTAGAGCATAAACATCCTGCGTATTTGGGAATTCATCTATAAGATTCATATTTGATTTAAATAAGAAACGAATGAATCTGATTCAATTCAAATAGGAATATAATACTTCGAAGACTCGATCATGTTGGAATCGAATTCCCAAATAGCCCCTTGGGAGTGAGGACAAAAATGGCATCTTTTTGTATATAAATAATTATTAATTCTGTTGTGCCGTGGTGTAGTATTTTTAATTAAATATTTTTGTATTAATTAAACATTAGTGAAAAATAATTACAATATGATTGCAATAATTAATAGTTCAATGATATCGCATACAACACTTTTATAAAAACTCAGCGACTTAAATATTATTGTACCTTATTAATTTTTTGTTGAATATTAATTAATTCATGTAATATCTAATATGCTACCGGTGGTTAGACCATTTTAATTGTGTTTCGATTAACACGAGAAGTATATTAGTATTTACGAACAGTAATTCAACGAAACCGACTAATAGACATAATTCTATTTATTTAATTAAATGATGTTAAATACGAGTAAGTTCCGTTACATGAATTAATTAATATTCAACAAAAAAATTAATAAAAAGTAAAAATTAGCGTACACAGAGATAGAGCTGTGTGAATATTGTGAAGAAGAAAAATTGTAAGAGAATTCATCTGTATTAGTTATGATTCGCTAATATTTAACGCACAGCACATTCTGTATATATAGAATGTAAATTGTGGTATAATCAGTCCAGTCGCCGCGGCCTGATGAGAAGATTGATTTTTTCATAATCATAAGCTCATCAGTACGAAACTGGATTGAATTCTCTTACAATCTTCGAAACTTACTCGTATTTAACATCATAGATTTCAAAATGTCAAATATAAGAAATGAGACCGATCAAAGTGGTGCGACTCTTATTTTGAAAGAGAGTCCATGAAATTTTACAATTAACAAACATTAGAAAATCGTGTGAAAACCCATATAAAGCTGATTAAAACATTTCAAAATATTTCAGTCAAGTAATTTGGCAAAGTAAAGCGCTATGTAGCACTTACAGGAACGTTTTTACTTACAGCGATGAAGGAATTTTGGATCGGTGAATTTGCCAATTAGGCAGAAAGTGAAGTAAAAATCGTAGCAGGTTGTTTAATTTAAAAAAAAAATTATCTATGGAAAACTAATTGTTACGCAGTTTTGATGTAGTTTTACCAAACTAGGGGTACTCTCTCTTAAGACGGACACAATAAACATTTAACATAAATATTGAAATCGAAGCGGGCCGAATTAAGTGGGTTTAGGAGTACCCTCGTCCTAGAACGGATAAGAATATTAATGAAAAATAATAGTTGAATAAAAACATTGAAAGTTTGACACAAAATTCACTTTCAAAATAGAAAACACTTTTCGTTTCTCAATGTGTCAACAAACTAAAATAAACAAACGCCGAATTTTCAATGTAGACTCTAAAAAAATTGGCGTTACGTTACAAACTCTGGGCTATTATTATTATTATATATATATATATATATATATATATATATATATATATATATAAAAATATATATATAATATATATATATATATATATATATATATATATATATATATATATACATATATATAATATATATATATATATATATATATATATATATATATATATATATATATATATATATATATATATAGATCGGTGGTATGTGGCTGGATTTTCCAGTTATTAGTTGAAAGAAAAACGCAAGTTCCATGGATTACAAATAATCTGTTCTTTATTGTTGAGTTCTATTTGAGCAAGTCGCTACAGCAAGCTACTTATTGTTACTTCATCAAGAAGGCTGCTATTGCCAGAGACGTCATTGTAATGGTAAGATAATCTGCTAAAAAGGTTTTCTTACTAGTAGTAATTTTAGGATTAGTATTGCTGCCATGTTTCCATGCTTTTCATTCGTAATTCGTAATACAAGATTCTAAGACGTATCTTGCATTAACAGCACTGTACGCTCATGTAAATTCTTTGTCTGTTTGTTGTTTGTTTTGTTTGTATTTATTTATATGATCCTTACTGATGCAGTTAGATTTTAACACCCATACTTTCCTCAATAATGCAAAAATGCTTTACTGAAAATACGAAACTTTTTTGTAGCATTTGAAAATTAAATATTGAAACAATTGCAACGGCACAAAATAACTACAGGACTTAACCAAAACGATTGAAAAGCTGGTATCAAGTCTTCAAAATTATTAGAAATGGTCACACATATGCAAGATTTTCGAAATTTGACAAGATTGCCTCCGAAGAAACAGTTGCACCCATGATACAATAAATAACAAGATATGCTAGACATATTAAAAAATATTCTCTTTGTTCTCACGTGACGTCAACGGACGACACCACTAAATGAGAACAAAAACGATAAAAGAAATAAACGTCAAGTGAAAATTATTATTCATAATTTGTGAAAACTTTGAAAGCGCATATCGCTTACATTTCTTTTATCGTTTTTTAATAAAATATGTGGTGAATATTTAATTAAATATGGTCAATTGTGCAGTTTTTGGATGCAGAAGCAATAATAAAAAAAAATTTAACAAATTATGATAGTAAGATACGATTTTTTCGGTTTCCAAACTTAAGTGCAATAAGAAGTCAATGGTTGAGGTTATGTTCTCGGCAAGACAAATTTAATTTGGACAATTCTTACTTATGTTCGTTACATTTTAAAGATACAGATTTTGATATCAAAAATCAATTACTGAATATTCCTGTCGAAAGAAGAAGGCTAAATCCAGGTACAATTCCGTCATTAAACCTTCCAAAGAAGAACACAAATGAGGATAAAAATGAAATTGTTTCCAGTAGGAATAAAAGATTTATTAAAAGATGTGGTAAAAAGGAAATATCTTCTTTATTGAATCGGTAATTACATGATAATTGCACAACACTGATTATTTACATATTTTACACTTATAATTTAAAATTTTAGAAAATCGAATGAAAATGTGATAAGTGAGGAAATCGCTCTGCCAGATAAAATTCATATTAATCCAGTTGAAATGTAAAGATTATTTTATCATTTATTATTTAATTTGCTAATACATATATAGTATACATTTGAAATGTTACAGAGTTTGTCTAGAAGAATTGAAAACAACTATAGAATTATTAAGACGAGAAATTGAAAAACTGTGAAGTAGCAACTCAAAAGCGCAAAACCAGGTTTCAGAATATCAACTGGCAGAAGAACGACTCAGCACTATATTTACGGAAGGTCAAATAAAAAAAATAAAATCAAATAATCGTCGCATCAATTGGGCTGCCAATGACATTTCTTCAGCAATATAGTATCTTTACACGCCGCTGGACCTAAAGCGTATCATTATTTATACAAAAAGCAATATCCTTTACCTGCTGTTTCTACCTTGCGAGCATGGGCTAAAAAAATTGAAGTTGAAACTGGTATTTTATATCCAGTATTAAATCTAATGAAGACAATCGAAATGACCCACTTTGAAAAAATTTGTGTCGTATGTTTCGACGAAATGAAAATCAAAACGGAATATGCCTACGATAAAGCAAATGATGAACTCTTGCACCGGCCAATTATGTTCAGGTTGTGATGGTAAGAGGGTTGATGCACAATTGGAAACAACCAATATACTACAATTATGATCAAAAAATGACGGTTGAAATTTTATTTGACATAATTAAAAAATTAATTGACGTTGGCTTTGATATCGTTGGAATGGTTTGTGATTTAGGACCCACAAATCAAAAATTATATCGAGATTTAAATATTACTGAAACCCAAACATGGTTTCAAAATCCTTACGATACTAGTAAACAAATTTTTGTATTTAATGATGCCCCGCATCTATTGCAACTTATTCGTAATCATTTTTTAGATGACGGCTTTCAATTTCTTGGAAACCATATTGATTCTACACCAGTCCATGAGTTATTAAACTTAACGTCTCATAGTGATATTAGAATTGCGCACAAATTAACGATTACTCATCTTACTGTTAAAGGAGTTCAGAGAAAGAAGGTAAAATTAGCAGCACAATTGTTTTCAAATTCTGTTTCCAGTGCTTTATCTAGATGTGGCACTTTAGGTAAAAACATTTCTAAAACCTGGGAAAAATGTTCAAAATTCATTAAATTAGTCAATGACTGGTTTGACATTTTCAATAGAAGAACGCCACAAATAGATACCAGAGATTGCTTGAAAGCTTAAGGTCTAGGCTCTGGAAAAACAGAATGAAATATTGACCGAGTTTTCCCATGCAGTTAGGAAACTTTTTCCTACAAAAAATAATCTTAAACCGTTTCAAATTGGTATTTTGATTTCTAATAATTCATTAAAAGAACTATACGGTTATTTAAAATCGCGTTACAATTTATCGTATATTTTGACTTATAATCTTAATCAGGATGTGTTAGAAAATTTTTTAGTAAAATTAGAGCAAAAGGTGGGTTAAATGATCATCCAACACCTTTAGATTTTAAGTATAGGCTACGATCTTATCTATTATCACGGAACGAAATCGACTTCCAACAAGAAGCTAATACCGAACATGATGGCAGCTCTAATTTAATTACAAATAAATTAATTTCGACGAAATGTAAACAAAATAAATTTAATCAAAATGTGTTAACAGACATGTTGTTGGAAAGATTAAAATTAACCGTAGCCGATTTAGATGAAATTAATTCCAGTTCAAGTGATCTAACTTATCAATATCTGACCTAGAATATGATGGCCTTGAGCAATTAGGTGGCTACATAGCATTCAAATTGAAACTGCAAGAACCTGAATATATCCAGTAAATGTTCCAGCGATTCTGAACATACATTTGTCAACCATTTATCTGAAGGGGGATTAGTTAAACCATCCCCTATTTTAATGAAAAATTTGGAAGCTTTACAGAGAATTTTTAAAAAAAATAATGAACCGTTAAAAATTGCCAAAAAATATCTTGCATTCCATATTAAAAAATCCTCAAAAGTTGAATGTAGTTTGGATGTCTAAACATTATTTTTTAGGTGTCATGTTTATTTTACGATTCGTCGTCTGAACCAAAATATTAATCAATCAAATATGAGATCAGGGACTTCCAAAAAATTTTCAAAAATTTTAAAATAATTAAGACATAGTTATACAAATTCAACACCAATAACTAAACCAAAACTTTTTAAGATTAGACAATAAAACTTGGCTGTCGATTAATTCTCAAAGTTAGTTTTATATTGGTAGAAATACTTCCCTTGTATAAGCAAAACCCAAAGATATGGTCTTTGGAATAAATTTTATCGATATTACCCGAAATTTGCAACAACGCCTTAAGAATTGAAATGGCGTTTCAAAATTAGTGATAACTCGAAATTTTCGATATTTTATAAGATTTTTCGAGGTTTTTAGACATAAGTATCCGACCAATATTTGACTGGTCGAATTTTCAAGACTTGTTTTGAGCTTTCCTAAATTTGTATACCTTTGACTTATAAAGTTAAATTACATATTGAGTATGTTAAGTTACATACTAAAGATTAAATTTTTTTGAGAATACGCGAAAGTTTCAAAGATCTTTAAAATAATCATGGATTAATCTAGATATTGCGAATATAAACGGCATTAGGTTGCTTGGTATATCGAGATTATTCGACATTTTTCGTGATAAGGTTCAATTAATCAAAATTGTTGAAGATGTTCGAGATTATTGCAAATTTTCCACTGTATTTGAGATTGTTTGATTTTATTGAAAATTGTTCACTTGACAGTTTATTAATGATGAGTTGCTGCTTTATGTTGAATTGCATCATGATCATTTCGAAGTATTCACGGTTTTTGCAGATAATGTATAAATATATTTAATTGTAATTAATTTACTGTAACCTGGCCAATTTAACATTTAGCTAATTTAGAATTTATTAGGCTTTCTTAAACTTTTAAAACTGTGGTCACGCTGGTCGATTTTAGGTTCACCCTTATTCCTCCCCCAAATATAAATAAAGAGTAAAGTTGTGCTTGAAACAAATAAGATTACTACGCACATAAAAAAGGGTTTGTATACTTTAAAAATTAGGGTCTATCCGACTCCTCGAACGACACTTTTCCCAAAAGCGTCCGTTATAGATCATCAAACCAACCATTTACAGTTTACAAAGATTTTCCGTTATTTTAATAAAATTTGAGAATTTTTTAAAATTTGGAGATCAATCCCCAATATCACAATTGGGAATGACAATATATGTAAATCTTCTCCTCTCTTCTAGTATTCTGTTGAAAACTTTTTAGGATTTAAATTACTCCATTCAGAAAGCATCCACAAAGTTCAAAATTTCTCTTCTGGAAATTGGTGCCATTTGTTTGGCCCATTTAATTCTTGGCTAATTGGCTGATATAATTCTTTACTCAGTCTCGGCGGAGCATTGCGGTTGCTGTGGGTTATTCGAGCTATACAAGCAAATAAAATACAAACAATACAAAAACAGAATTAACATCAATAATATTTTGTGACCGATATCCCACCTCCTTGTCACATAGCGTTTCATTTTCTATATCTCCGACCGCCTCTCTCCTCAACGTGCTGCACCCTAATAACACGACAATATTTTAAGGACAGTTTATTACTCAGAAATGGAGAACCTTGAAGGTTGATTTACATACTCGACGTCCGACGCGTGACGGGAGTCTATAGCTAATTAGAGACGGATATTTTAACATTCATCACACGGCTCACGCTACACGGTTCACACATACACATACAATTTAGTGTAAAACATGGCGGCAAATTTCTTTCATACATATTAGTCGTCAATATTAGTAAAACTTTTAATTTTTTTATTTTTTTCATAATTTATGATTGTTGAAATATGGCAATTCATAGTGAAACGTAACGCACTACATAAAACGGAATAATACACCACAAAAAATATTTAATTAGATATTAATTTAATTTATTACAAATGATAATTGTTGTGAAGAAAGCGTCACGTTTCAAGTCAATTCACAAACAATGTATCAATCAACATGTCATTGAAATTTCCATCAATAAAATGTCAATATAACGTCACAGGAAGAATTTATATTCAAAAGCTTACTAGATAAATTTTATTTTTAAATGTTGATGATATTATTTACCACCAGCAAAGTGGCTTACTCGTAAACCTATTCATTTTGTCTTAGAGGGAACAATCGTTGGGATTTGGAAGGTGTATATTTACCGTAAAAAAATATTTCTTTGCAAAGTTCGATATTACCTCGGAAAAAAGATCAACACATTTCTTTTACGGCTTTTCATTAAAAAGACCTCCCCCCCCCCAATTTTTTTAATTCACTTCAAACTGGTCAGATGATAGATAATCACATTTATGTTTAACATTAAAAAAATTATCGGTCCCGTTTTCGAAACAATCTGTTTCACAGTTTTCTCTTAAATGGCAACCGCTTTTATCCTAGACTCGAATGGAGCCAAAAGTTAACACAAACAGCTTATTAATAAAATCGAGAATGGGAGGCAAAACAAAAATAATAAAATTGTATGACTGGAGGGACGGAAGGACGATGTCTTGGATGCCTGGAGCCCCGATTACAATACTTACCCAATATAACTTCGTTATAGTGGGAAAAGTAACAAGGTTTTGTTCTAAATCTCAAACAACATCTTTTCCTCTTATGTTACATTCTCAGTTGCATGCTCAATTGAAACTACTTTTTTCCTTCGTTTAGACAGCGATATAAGTTTTTGCTTGTGGTATTGTGTTGTGATGTATGAAAACAAAAAGAAAAATGAACAATGAAGTTGGTGATTATAATAGAATATGACACGTAAATGCAAAGATGAGAATATTTAATTATGGGTGTAGAAAATATTATCAGCATTATGTTATTTTATACACCCATAATTAACTATTCTAGTTACCAATTTGTTATGGCTGATTTGGTGAAGTTAAACAAACATAAATTTGCTAAAAAATCTGAATTTCTTTATGCATGCAATGCATTGGTTATTCATTTTAATCTCAATTTTATTGTAACTAAAAATATAGAAAATTCGCTGAGTGCGAATCTCAAATTTCGAAATCGAAGCCTCCCGAAAAATTTCAATAATTTCTAAACAGAAGACTGGAAATACTCATTAATTTCGAAAATCCGTAACAATTTTGAAACACCCCGAATTATCTGTAAATCTGTCTCTACCATCATGCAATTCAACACCGGAACTTCGGTATATAGTTTTCAAAAACCATTTAAGTTGATGTCAGTTGTGCCCAGTTACTCGGATACCAAGATGTATGAAAAAAAAATTCTTGATTACATTTAAATTCGAGTAATTTTTATAATTTTATTACCGGAAATCTCCTTCGTTTCAAATGATAGGGCCGGTTTCCAAAGAATCTAGAGTAAAGCTCCTAATATTAAGTCATTCTTCATATAAAAGGTGATTCAATTAATTTTCTATCGTATTTCTACAGATCAAAACGAAATACAGAGATTAAACCATGAGTCAAACACTTTTAGGGCCAAATATACCAGAATCGCTTAAATTAAATAATTTAGGTCTAATCCAAATAAATCCATTTCATAATAATTTTGTCTCCCAATTTTAATGTTCTAATAAATAGAAAATTACCATGAAATCACCTCACTTACAATTACAGTTAAATTACAATAATAAAAATCAATGGTTTTTCTGATTTATACCAACCATACAAGAAGCAATCATCATACCTAACGACCACAATAACAATCCTTTCAATATAATTGGTTTCATAAACTTTTATTTTTAATTTTTTTTTGCTTTTTTATTTTGATAATTGAATTCCCCGTCAAATGTTGAGAAATCACGAGAAAAAACAAATTACATACAAACAGCCATTTAAATAATAAAATTATAATTCGTAAAAAAAGCCAAGAATTATAATTATGCAAATTATTATTTTTTTGATGACATTTTGATTTTAGTCTTTCTTATTATTGTTTCAAAATTTACAAATAATAATAATTAGCTATAAAAAAAAATTGTTGAGTAGATTCTGTGGAAAACAAAATTAGAGTTGGGTTATTCTTGATAAAAATTAAATCGGTAACCGAAAACCTAACCAAAATAATTAATATTTACTGTATGCCGTAATATGATAATTTTACATTTTTGTTGAGTTTGTGGTGGAATTATGTAAAATACATAACCTTATTTTGAGGACGTTAATAAGAGGACAGAAAATAACTTTGGTTATAGAATTAATATGCAAAACATGATCCTGGATACGATTAAACTTCGTTCTAACCTTTTCTCATGACCAAAAATAAAACTTATGGACCACACACGCTATGATTACAAAAAACATAGTTTGGGATTATTATCTCATCGATTTAGATAATTATTAACCTTTTTTTTTATACATAAAAATAGTTTCGTTTGAGATAAAAATAGATGGGCGCCTAGATATAAAAATAGTACATAATTGTTTAGTAATCGAATCGAATCGAACAGATGTCCAATTATTTGGACCTCCCCAATATTGTTGTTAACTTACCATGATTCATATTTTTAACTTTTATTTCAAACATTCGTAATTAATATACGTAATTAAATTAATATTTGTTTAATTACTGCTGTGCACTACGGTATAGATATGAGTGTATAAATATCTGCAACGTGCTGCAAGTGTTTGTTGTGGTATAGAGATGAAATTTTTTTACCTGAAAATAAATAAAAATATTTTATTAATTTTTTATTTCATTTTTAATTAAACAAATAATGCCATACATTTTTTTTTTATAAATTAAATAGTAATTGCATTTGAGTTTTTACATTTTGCAGTGGAATTATCTTGTCATATAACAAAATTGATTGATTGGGTATGAATTAATTTGGTATGTTTGGGTGGCAATCAATACTAATAAAAGAAAAAAATCCCATAATTTAATCATATCCCGGTCAAATTGTATAAATCCTCTTTTATATTAAAGCCATTAGCCACCATCAATCGGTACCGACAAACAAATTCTATATTCCGGATATGATTGATTTTATATACGTCGTTTAGAAATTTTGTATACCTTTTACCTACCAACCACACACATCGAATGATGATGATTAGAAATGAAATTAGAATTTAAGGCGGACTCTCAAAAGGATCGTACACTGACTGTGACTAATATGTGTAAAAATCACATTTATTTATGTTTCTTTCAACTTAATGAGGCTCTTCATAATAATAAATTCCACAACATTTATAAATCCTAGAGATTTAACGTACGCACATGAACCGTATTGTGCGTAATTGAAAATAATCCTGAGCCATTTAAATGAATATATATGTGTACAATACGAGTATATACAAAAAATATCCTTTTTACCGAGTTTATAAAAAAAACGTCATTTAAAGTACAAGGATTATTTATGAAAATTTCACACATATTTTCTCCATTTTTGTGTACGCATCCTTAAATGGTTTTCTTGTTTTTCAGTAAATATATGCCTACCATGTACTGAGTATGTGTGCGTTAAGGATAACAACAGCAACAACAAAAGTTTTGAAGGTATTCTCGATAGAAATATAAAATTTAGGGTTGCGTGCGTGTATTTATAGTGTGTGTATTAGGTATAGGTACTCAAGGAAGAATAAAATCCTTTGTTTGTTTAAATATAAAGGATTTTTATTCCATTGCTCAGCCTTTTTCTACGTGAATATGTAAAGTAGATTTTATTAAGATGTTGTGATTGCTCGGCAGATTTTATGGTTAAATGATTTTTGTTAAATTTTTAATTAAACTATTAATATATGTATGCTTTTTGGATTAACAGGTTTTGGGTGTTTTAATGTTTAATTTATTATAAGAAGGGAAGGCAAACTAAAATTTATTTTTATCGCTATACAGGATCATCTCCGTAATTTTACAAAGGAAGTAGAAGTGGCATTAACGAGAGGTAAGCTAATCCGAAAGAACAGCCACAAAACAACCCTGCAGAGAGTCGCTTTAACAGAAACTTACAATTCCTAGAAATAAATTGTTATCAATATTATGCATGCAGCGGAAGCAAATGTCACTAGACAAACGGATTCAATGTAGTAAAAACGCCGCCTTTTTTTACAAAGATACAACAAATGATAAATTTGGTCTTGTAGATACTACGGTGCCGATGGTACGTTGTACGCCACTCGTGAGCAAAGAGATAAACTTGAGATCAAAAGAACGAAAGTTAATTTTTTGAGTTTGTTCACCGTTAACTTAGTGTACATGTGACTTTAATGGCCTCCGCCTAATTTCCTGGTGGCCCAGAAGCAACGTCTCCAGATGAAGTAGGGCGGCTCTTACTCTTTCGAACAAAAGGGGCTTGTCTACGTTATAACGTACCTACGTTTAAAAACGCGCACCAATCAATGTGGGACAGCAGTGACATTAACATCAACAGGAGGAAAAAACCCATTTTCCGAAATGTGATCAGGCAAAAGAAAAGCGGCCGAAAGGAAATAAAAGTTCCGAAATTGACCGACTGGAGCTTATATAAAGCACTTCTCGGGTCAGAAATACCGTCGATTTTGGGAACATTGAGTCCAGAGTGGGGTTAGAGTTCAGTTGAAACTAGATGCACAACTCTATACCCTCAGCGTTTGAGACTAGCCGTTCTATAATGCGAAAGGACTCCACCTAGATGGTCCCTTGGTAGAACGAGGCGCTGAAAAAATTTTAAGGAAAAATCGAGGAAATTAGTCAACAAGGCAAAACGCATCAATGAATGAAGATCCAAAAGGCAACCTGGAGAATTATTTGTTAAAGGATCAATGAATTATAGGACTACTATATCCTTAGAGACCCACTTTCTGGACACTATTGATAGAATCTCAGAAAAACTTGTATTTTACACCCAGTAAATTAAGATGCAAAGCTAAGCATTTAACTACATTCCAGAATTTTGGAGGAAAGTAAATGTAGTGTTTATAGAAAAAGGAGGGGGCCATCCAGAAACCCAGCCCAGGGTATCAGACCAATTAGCCTCACATCTTTTCTACTGAACGAAATAAGAAGTGAGACCCTTATAGGAAATCAGCTTCATCGGAACCAATTTGCATATCAATCATAGTCACAAAAATTGAAAAAGCGAATGTGAACATTGAAAGGGCTTGAGTCATCATAGATTAATAGCTGAATTGGATGCGTCATATACCTAAAATTCAAAATAAAGCCACCAAGGCTAGACCATAAATGATCTACTACGGCCATTCCTAACAATCATTAGGCCCATGTTTACATACGCATCAACAGTACGGTGACCCAAGCGCAAACATTATTAAATAAGTTTCAGCGCATAGCCTTCATCGATATTACAGGCTCAATGAGAACACGCGCGACTATTGCTTTGGATGCAAGTTAGATCAAAAAGATGCAAAAAACACAAAGTATTAGAGCCAAGTAGCCTTAAAGGCTCTTAATTATATACCGTCAAGTCAAGGCTGGTATGGGACTGCCTAAATACAGTTAAACAACAGACAACCACAAATAAGGTAACATTTATGTGGGTGCTAAGATACACTAGAATCTCTGGTCTCGCCCCCGTGGGCCAGAACCCTTCTGCCGGATTACTAAGGGACATGCGAAGAGATTTATAACACCGTTGTAAACTAGATTCAAAGAGCTTTTCGTACTTAGGAAACATGAGCTGAGGCGACTAACTAGCGTACGATAGATTGGAACTGGAAGATACCCAAATGACTCGAATATTAAACATTGTATAGCCAAAACGTAATAAAACAATGTTGGTTTGGTCTCGAGCATTGTTGTGCATCTAAGCCAATTTTGAGATTGTCTATACGCCAATATCGACAATAACGTAGACAATAGTTTTATTTATGACATCACTTCTCAGGGATATGAGTAAACGCTAAAAATAATAAACCAATTAATTTATTAGTTTTAAGCGTACTACTTTTTATTTGTAAGCTGACGTTTCGATGGCTTTATTGATCGATGGCACAGCTTTATTTATTTTACCTATTCGTTCAGAATATAAAGTAATTCAATTTAAATGTAATTCTATTGGCCAAATACCACCTTTCCTTATCTCGACCTAGTGTATTTGTCTGATAAGAGCAATTCCATTTATTGATTATTTGAATTGATTTGACAACCGCAAATATTAACACATAAAATTCAAGCACCTCTGCAACTCAGTTTTCCAGGTAAGACTTATGGGGCACAATAAATAATCGCGAACCCAAATTATTTTGATTTTATATTTTTTATTTATTATATAACTTTATTTTCCACAAAATTTTATTGTTCACAGTAATTAATTGGATTAAAATCCACCACCACTTAATTAAATTACTATTAATAACGAACAACTGTTGACGTGTTGTTAGGTTGAAAGTTACCAAGAGAATGTATAAAAATTGTGTGTCTGTGGTTGAGACAGCACGAAAAACGAAAATGGTACAATCTAAGCACAAATTGCTGATTGGTTGTGAATGACGACAATAGATGGTGATGAACGGTTTTGGTGTTGTACTAAGGTGTCCAAGATATTTTTTAGTACAAAGTAATGATTTGTAGGTACTAATACATATATGGAATGTATTTATTTTAAGTACGGATTCAAACCCATAAACTAAGTGAAAATATAGATCATGTTTAAATGTCAAATTTTCTTAAACCGAAAGAATAAGCAACTTTCACATAATGCCACTAGGTGTCACCAAATATTTGCTGTCAAAAATTCTATGACATTTTTATGTGTGAATTTTGTAAACATAAGTGTAAGAAGATTTTACATTGAATTATTTTATGGATGGCAGAGCCATCTGTTATTAGTTAGTTGATTTGTTTTAAATAATTTAATATTCGTTTAGTTGGTAGTATCTAAGTGTACTAAAATAAAATATATTTGGGAAGAGAAAGAGAAGAAGAATTATTACTGTACAATCGTCGTAGTGAAAAGACGTAATTTAGTTGCTCCGTATTCTATTAATAAATAAAACGTTATATTATAAAAAGTCCAAGTTTTTCTTTCTGTTAGTATTTTATTTTTATTTTATATTTTTATAAATCAGAAGTGGGATAAATCCAAAGTTCGTCATATATGTGATAAATAAAGTGTCATCATAAAATTAATAAAATTATAATGGGTGGGAAAGAAAATCCACAATCACCGTATTTTCGAGATTGCTCGAGTATTGCGTCGCATGAAGAAGTAAGGTTAAACGTTCAACAAACACCATGGCCACGAAACAACAGTGCGAATATCGATGTGTCTGCCGATCATAATGTGGTTAATCTACTTACCAACGCAAATTCACCTTATTATGCAAACCTCATGGGAGTACCCCAATATAAAAATGTTCATCAGTATTACAACGAAATCAACCATCAGCCATTTCAAAACTTCGATAATGTAAACAGATTACAACAACAATGTCTTACCAATATGCCATATGTGAAGCCAAACCAACACGTGTTTCAACATTTCGGTAGTACGCAACAACAGCAACATGTTCCGGATGTAACGGGAAATATTCAACAAATGCTGATGCATGATATAAATTTCGGTGTTCGGGAAATATCAGATATGATTCTTGATGTTAACTCATCAAGCCGTGAGGGTGTCTCGGTAAATTACTGGTTGGAGTGTGTTGAGCAAATGCGTAGTATTTATCAATTAAACGTTAAATTGGTTTTGTTTGCATCTGCGAGTAAGTTAAAAGGTGAAGCTAACACGTGGTATTTCACTGAAATGAGGAGTGGATCTATACGTAATTGGTATCAGTTTCGTGAAGGGTTGACTCGAGAATTTGGTTCTAATTGCGATCCCGTTGATGTTCATTCAATTTTGTCAAGTCGTCGTCACTACCAATCCGAATCGTACAGTCAGTATGTTTATGAGATGCGGAAAATTGCTAGCGAAATAAATTTAGATGAATCGTCGGTTATTAAATATATAATTCAAGGCTTAAATGACCCGGATTTTACTAAGTCACTGAAATTATCAAAGTATTGTTCCAATTAGAACCAATGATAGTAATGTAGATAAACACCTTCAAAATAATAATTATACTAAAAATAGATATTCCGTTGTGCAAAATAAACCACGTAATGATAACGCATATAGACGAATTATTTGTTCATTTTACCGTTGTGAGGGGCACTATGAAGTAAACTGTCCTTCGAAGAAACAAAATGTACGTAGAATTGAATTGGAGAATGAATACGTAAAGATGATAAAGGTAAATGGTATAGATGTGAAAACATTTATTGATCTTTGTAGCGATTGCGTTACCATTAAAGAATCTTTTGCCAGAAGATTGCGTTTGGAAAAGACCACAAATCACATTTCTCATAAATTGCGAGGTTTCGGTAATAGTCAAGTTAGTACATTAGGGGAAACTGTCGTTGCTATAGATATTGATGATGTTCAAATTAAAAATGTTAAAGAACTTATTGTACCAGATTTTGCTCAACGTGAGGCACTAATGATAGGGCGTAGTCTCGATAAGGAAAACCTCAGTGCTTAAAGCACATAAATTATTACAAATTGTTAAGTTACCTTTGAATGTTAAGTTACCTTCCGATTTAAATACGTCAAATATCCGTGATGAAATCGAAAAAGTTCAAAATGATATAGGCAACGAAGATAGTTTTATTCAATTGATTAGTGAGGGTTATTTTGATGGTCAAGTAGATAGTAAGTATAAGTGTAGGTTTACGAAACCAGTTAGTTTGAGAAGTTATTAAACAAAAAAATTACGCAAATTTCGAGCGATGTTTTTAACAGTTGCATCGATGAAAAGATTGATGTTGTAACGAAAAACAATATAAAACAATTAATAAATGAATATCGAGATTGTTTTGCAATGAATTTACGAGAATTAGGAAAAACTGATAAAACTGAAATATCAATAGAATTAAGTGTTAAGGAGCATGTATGTTATCATCCCTACAGACTGTCTCCGCAGCGTAGCTAACAGAAGTTAGAGGTCAAATAAACGAATTATTAGAATTAGGAATAGTGAAAACATCGAATTCAGAATATGCGTCTCCTATCGTCGTTGTTAAAAAAAAAACGGAGAAAATCGAATCTGTGTAGACTTTCGCCGATTAAATGTTAAGATAATTAAAGATAGGTTTCCCATACCAAATATGGAAGGTTCACTACAACGGTTGTCTGGAAAGAAGTTTTTCACCGTATTAGATTTAGCTTCTGGCTATTATCAGGTACCGGTAAGTGAAAGTTCCAGAAAATATACATCCTTCGTAACGCCGGATAATCAATACGAATTCGTTCGTATGCCATTTGGCTTAGTAAATGCACCAGCCGTATTTCAGCGGCTGATGAATAGATTTTCACAAGAATTTAATAATGAAATCGTCGTATACCTCAATGATATTATATTGCCAAGTAATACAGTCAGCGGTGGCTTAGATTTATTTAGAAGGGTACTTATAAAAATAAGGGAGTATGGTCTAACAATAAAATTAACAAAATGTAAGATTATGGTCAGCGAAGTCGAGTATTTAGGACATGAAGTATCACATAATTCAATTAGACCAGGAAGTAACAAAATTGTTGCTGTTAAAAAATTCCCTACACCGAAAAATGTTCATATCAAATAAGGCAATTTAGAGGACGCGCAAGTTTTTTTAGAAAGTTTGTTCCAAATTTTGCTATCCTTACGGAACCACTTACGCGACTGACTCGTAATGATGTTCAATTTGAATGGTTACCGGAGGAACAAGATTCATTTCAGGCAATTAAAGAAGTTTTGTGTCGCCGAGATGTGTTAGTCTTGTTTGATTGTACAAAGGAACATGAAATACATACCGATGCAAGTTCAATAGGAATTGCTGGTATGTTGTTACAGAGAGAGGAAGATAATCGATGGCATGCAGTGTCATATTTTAGTAGACAAACGACTGATCTGGAACGTAAATTCCATAGTTATGAATTGGAATCATTAGCAGTCGTAGAAACGTTAGAAAGGTTCAGAACCTTTATTTTAGGAAAAATGGTTATTGTCGTGACAGATTGTCAAGTACTCCGTACTACTTTGTCAAAGAAAGACTTAATACCGCGTATTGGTAGATAGTGGCTTCGATTACAAGAATTTCAATACGAAATTAGATACCGATGTGGTAAGCAAATGCTACATATATGTAGATGCGTTAAGTAGAAATACGGTTGAGGCACCTAGCCAAATTGAACCTGGCATGTTAGATATTTTTAGGACTGAGGATGTAGATGACGATTGGTTGAATGTATTGCAACAAACCGATTCTGATATTCGTGAAATAAAAGAGAATATTCACGATCCAAAATGTGACGATTAGGAATTTAGTGGTAAATTACTTTTCGTCGTTCCAAAAGGTGTGCGTGGGCGAATCTGTCGTAGTTATCATGATTATGCGGGGTCATTTCAGCTTCGATAGAACTTTACTTGCAGTACGCGAGTTATTTTGGTGGCCACGCATGAGACAATTTATTAAAAAATATATATCAACGTGTGTAGAATGTTTATATCATAAAACAAATAGAGATGCTCATAGAATCGAGTTACACCCAATCGAAAAGGTACCTGTTCCGTGCCACACCTGCCATCTGGATCATTTGGGTCCCTTCATAAAAAGTAAAAGCCAAAATTGTTACATATTGGTTATTGTCGATGCTTTCACAAAGTATGTATTTTTGAAACCAGTGAAAGACACTACTTCGCGACTTGTTGTGAATGTTCTGAATGGTATAGCTGTATATTTTGGACTGCCAACCCGAATTATTACGGATCGTGGTACTGCTTTTACTGCGAAATATTCACCGAATACTGCAAGCAACACAATATTGTGCATGTGTTAAATGCAACATCAACTCCACGAGTAAATTGGCAAGTCGAGCGATATAACAGAACCATTTTACATGCTATGAGAACTATGGTTGATAAGGAACCTGAAAAATGGGACATATTGCTACCTAAGATACAATGGGCTATAAATAGTCAACAGCACGCAGTTACCAAACTATCGCCACACGAAATTTTCTTCGGTTTCAATTTGAAGTCTAAATATGCCGACAAACTAACACTAGAATTAGAAAGTGATGTCGTAATAAATAAGGAGAAGTTCGAGCCAGCAAAAAGAGATAAAAATAGAGACTAAGTAGCGAACAATATTAACGATAATCAACGTCAACAGAAATTACGATTCGACGCAAAGTTTAAATCACCACGTCACTATAATGTAGGTGATATGGTTGCCGTTTTCCGAGAACCACCATCAGTTGGAGAATGTTGTAAATTAATTCGCCGATATAGAGGACCGTATGTTATTACCGATGTATTGTATGGTGATCGGTACCGCGTAGAGGATGTTAGCACCGATGATGGAAGACGCCGGTTTCGAGGAGTTATACCATCCAATCGTCTGCGATTAGTAGTAGTTCGTGACGATGATGAGTTCGGAAAAAATGATGAAATTAAAGAAGATGGAGGCCAACTTCTATTGCAGGATGGCCGAATGTAAAAAGATTTTACATTGAATGATTTTATGGATGGCAGAGCCATCTGTTATTAGTTAGTTGATTTGTTTTATATAATTTAATATTCGTTTAGTTGGTAGTACCTACGTGTACTAAAATAAAATATATTTGGGAGGAGAAAGAGAAGAAGAATTATTACTGTACAATCGTCGTAGTGGAAAGACGTAATTTAGTTGCTCCATATTCTATTAATAAATAAAACGTTATATTACAAATAGTCCAAGTTTTTCTTTCTGTTAGTATTTTACATAAGCAAAAATATTTTCGTGTTATAAAAGTGATTATTATTAATACGTGATAATTAAATTGTTTTTGAGAACTTTTTATAACGTCCTTTTGAAAAATGTCAGTTTTATTTTTTTGATTTTGTAGTGACATCTAGTTGCAAACGCTCTGTACTTTTTCTTTAATCGTGCTGCCTATTTCGGAAAACATGGTCTATACTCATAGTTGTCATTACTAAGCTGAAAAAGGCTATTCAATAAGTCGAAATGAGCTGTATTTCGAATAATTGTAGAGATAAACGAATGGAATAAATTGATTGCATGAGTGAGTCACTACAGACTATTTCTAAAAGTTTTAATTACAATCGATGTATCCTATGTTAGCTGAAAACCACAATTTTTTTTTTTTATTCTGCTGAAATGTTAATAACGTAATCTACATTATCGACTTTTGACTTTCGGCTGGAAACTTTCGGCTGACAATAACGCGGTTCTGCATTATCGACTTTTTTATTTTCGGCTGCGAACTTTCGACTAACTTGAACAGTATTGTTTTTATAGATTCAGTTCTTACTTTTGGCTGGATACTTTCAAATTTTCCGAAAGATTTCCTACGGGAAACTTGAAATGAATTTTTTTCCTGCGACAGCTATCGACAGGTCACATAAATGCAATGCATCTCCAAACATAAAACTCTAGGAGGCTGGTTTTATACAAATTTCCTTATGATTTATGGAAAATCCAATTTTCCGAGATTTCCCGCAAGAAACTTGAACTGAATTTTTTTTCCTGATATTGCTATTGTCAAGTCACATCAATGTAATCCATCTCCAAACATATAACTCTAGAGGCTGATGTTATACAAATTTTCTTATGATTTATAGAAAATCCAATTTTCCGAGATTTCCCACGGGAAACTTGAACTGAATTTTTTTCCTGATATTGCTATTGTCAAGTCACATCAATGTAATCATCTCCAGCCATATCGCTCTGAAGGAAACTTTTTCAAATTTTCCGAGATGTATCCTATTTACTTTCGTCTGATAACTACGAAATTTTTTATTTTCAGCTAGAATGTTAATAGCATAATCTATATTATCGACTTTTTACTTTAGTCTGGACTAACACATTCTGCATTATCGACTTTTCACTTTCGGCTAACTTTAACAGTATTTTAAGACCAGCATCCAAAAGCTCTAAAGCAAAACCGCTTTTATTCAAAAATTAAAACAAAAAGATGCGCAAATGAAGGTAATCTCTATACAAACCGTAATAATTTGTTTCCTGTCGGATGTGAACGCTGCCTTTGATCAAAAAGCTTAGAATCGGTTAACATATTTATCGAAATTGTTTTCCTTGTAAATAATCTGTCCTAAGAGCTTTACATAAACTAAACGGTTTGTATGAAACCAATAATAGAGGAAACAATAAATTTAGTAAACTTTATAAAGCGTAGTGAAGTTGATACATCTGATCTGTTCAATTATCTTTATTTAGTACCCAGCCCGGTTGGACTAGAAACTTTCGAACTTGAAGAAATATTATTTATCGTCGTATTATTTTTCTCCGGTGGCTAAGAGTCTTGGTACGAACTAAATTAACTTATTTTCCTTCAACAAAATGTTCAGCAAATAGAGGCTTGCACTGGTTCTATCAGGCTCATAATTATTTATCATATTAGTAACCGTGATCGAAAATCTCTCTCATCTCGATCTCTCGACAATCTCATCTCGATCTCTCGACAATTCGACATTTCACATTTGAGAAAAAAGTCAATAACGAGAAGTAAAAGTTATAATGTAAGAGTGCCAAAAATCATATATACCAACCAAAAATTGAAAATTTATTTATTTATCATGTTCGTCGAACGCCATAAAACATATACCATATACCACCCCGTAAACGTTCCCGCAACATAATGTGCCGTTCGAAAACACGTTATCATGATACAGAAAACCGCCGGAAGCAAACAGAAACTTTTATACGTATATCCTATATATATACTGGGTGGAAAAAAATCAAAAACTATTTCATATAAACTAGCACAAAGCTTAGCAAATAAACAATGGCAGAAGAAAAATACAATAGAACGTCGGGAAAATCTTTTTCATTCATTCTTCTATTTTTATTACTTTCCTGTGTATGTATTTACATAAAACAAGTAGATTTCGCCTCTGGGAAACGAGCTAGACAATAATATGTTGTATTGTCTCCCATTTTTTTTCACTGCCTTAGAGTTTTTCGGAATTTCCAATCAAAAAATTTCTAAATATTTTACAATATGTACAGAAATCTTTTGTTTTTTTACAGGATAAACAGATAAATTACATCTCTCATTTAATTTGTATTATTGAGAAGAATTCTAATTTAAATTTATATTAACATATTTAACCCTTTTTCATATATACGAGTATATATGTATGTATAATTTATTTACGAAAGCTCTCCAAGGTGGGAATGGGTTAGTAGGACAAAACGCTTATTTATTCTATTAATTCTTAATTATATTTATACATACAACAAATAGTTTAAACAATAGATAGATACCCTCTGAATTCGATTGTGTAATAAAGGTATATAGTTTTTAATTATTCATCGAGAAAACAATGCGGGAAAATGATTATTTGGGGAACAAAAAAAATTAAATCACAGGATATTTTAAACCTTGCTCCCCTCGAATAACAATTTTTTTGTTTGAAATTATGTGAGAGAATTGCGTAATTATTTCCGTGGTAATTGGATATCAAAAATCGGTTTACTTTGTCTCTGCACCCGACCACGCATGACAATCATCACTCACCGTTTTTTATATTTTTGGTGTTTTTTCAATCAAAAAATTTAATAACTAATTTTCGATAAATATTTTTAACGACCTGATCATAAATTTAATGAATCCGGAAATATCATTATAATTATATAAACAAAAGAAATAAAATGTTGATTATTATTGTTGTAAGCGAAATTAAACATCAAAATTACAACCAATTTCTTTAATGATCGCAACGGAAGTTTTTTTTTTTTTAAATTTGTTTGTCTTGAATTGATGGTACCAGTCAAAACAAAAACAAAATGAAACGATAATTTTGAACTAATTAGTAACATTGTAAGAGTTATTGTTTTGTAAAAGACTTTACTTGTGCATGCATACGAATAAATCGGCTCACTGTACTTTCACTTCAAAAATTTATTTAATTTTTTTTTTTTTTTTTAAGTACCCAGTGGAAAGTCCTCATTGTGTTTACTCGTTTGACCAAGATAAAATACGGGAAAATGGTTTTTCAACCAAAAAAATAAAAAATTGTTGAATAACAATAATATTAAATAAATATATGAGGAAAACCGTTTTTCCTTTTAAGTGGTAAACAATTTTTTTGGAGATTCACTTGAACATTTTGTTTTTGTTATTCAAAAGTATAGATTGACTGTTGGATTAAGTCATACATAATTCTTTTTTAATTAAAAATGTTTTAAAAGGCTCTTGAATATTTGTGTGTAAATGTATAGAATTGAATGTGGAAATATTTATTACAAAATTTTCGACCAGAATGGGGGATGATTAATATTCGACCAAAAAATATTTTTAATATTCATACAAAACCATTCATCTTACATGACGATCTTAAAGAAAACTTTTACATTTCTTCTTTATGTATTTATTTTAAATCCCCTTGAGATACAACCACACAATAATAATACAAGTTTCAGACATCATAGATCATCTAAATTACCTTACAAAAAAAAAAATGTATCCCCACAAAAAAATAGCAAAACTTGAATAGAATAGCCTCCCAAAAGATTTAGAATTAAATTATTGATGCAAAAAATAAGAAAATTTCCCATATAATTCTCCATCCAAGAGCTTGTTAGTTTGCCATCTCACTCGACTAGTATATTCTAAATTATATAAATATGCAAATATTTTTTTTGTACAACACCATATTTGCTGTTACTGGTGAAAATGAATAATGTTATGTAAGATACTGTATGTTTTCTAAATATTTTCGAAATAAAATACCAACGTTACAAAAAAAAGAAACTCTCACCTCACACATCCTGAATGGTGTTCCTCGTGCGATAGGAAGCCAAAAAAACAAAATAATTTTTAACTTTTTATTTTCTAGAAAATATTTTTTCTTTCCACAAAAACAGAACCAAAAAACTTTTGATTACACATTGAAATTTTGCAGCTATACCGAGGAATGATTTTAATGACGTAAAATCTACCAAACAAACATTAAAATCCTAAATATCTCATTTATTATTTAAAACGAGAGCTGTTAAATGCGATGGATGATGTGTATTTATTTAGAAATTTGGAACAAATAACATCTCAATAAATGATTAATGATTGCGTATACACGAATCGAAACACAGTTTCTCTCTCGATTTCCGTTTTATGTGCTCCCAATATAAAATATTGAATTTTAATTTGATTTAATGATTTTCGATTAAATTCGAACGATTGTTAACACTTGAGAATGCATCTACAACATCATTAATCAAGTATCGGCGGAGCTCCTGTACGTGTGCGTTAAATTCTTTAATTAGATCATTACAATGGAACAAAACGATTAATCAAAAGGTGACGGTATGAATGATACGAGACTACATACATATTTCATTTACAAATTTGTCTATACCAATTTAGTTTAGGGTCCATAAAATGCTTGAAATTTTTCATTTACTATTCATGCCACTATAAATCCCGCTCACATAAACCGCACGAATAACAAAAATAAATTTCTATTTACATTCAACATAATTTATTCCAACGTCAAGCATTGTCATCAGAGTGTCGTAGCGCATTTAAATTTTTCTATTTTTTTTTTTTGGTGGTTGTTAAATTTAAATGTTCAGATATGCCATTTTTCGCGTGTTATTAAAAATTTCCATTTCAGAATTAAATACAAACACATACCATACATATACAGACGTTACGACATACAAGCGAAATAATAATAATTTTCTATTGTGCACCAACCAACCAACCAAGGCAGCGAGCATAGTTGTAAAATGAATGAAACCATCCTAAAAAACCAATCCATTCAACCAAATAATATCAAATCCCTGTGCGCTTCTTCGCTCTTCTACTCTATGGGTGACGAACAAACATATATAAAAGCCAACAACACATTTTTATGTTGAATAAACATAATGACATGTTAAATATGTGAAATTAAATTTTTTTTTTTCTATTTTTCTTACGTACACAGTACATGCGAGTTTGTACGGATATGTGTGCTGGGAAATTATTATTAAACTTAAAATTTATGGAATGTGAAAATACACATATCATGTATGTACTATGTACATATATATGGCATTGGAAGGCTGGAAAAATAGTCTTAAATTCTTTCGGTATGTACATACGTACGGTATAGTATGGAAAATCGTTATTTTCTGTTAATTAAATTTAAAGAATGTTCTGTTGATAAGAAGATGAAGAAAAACGGAAAATGTCTTACACACTTTCTTAGTTGTCGTTGTTGTTGCTGTTGTTGGTGTCATTATTATTACGTATTACATTTGTGTTGATAAGGATGAAATATATGTGAAACAATTTTTTTTATTTATTTTGCAACAATTGAGTTGGATATGTAGGTTAGAAAGTGATTAAGACAAATTTAATCATTTAAATGTGTTTAGTTAATCTCTTAGGCAAGTTTAGCACAATTTTCGAAAAAATCCGATAAACTTTTACAATCGAACATTCACCCAACTATTTTTTTGGGAGTATCTCTGCTGAAAAAGCTTTTAAAATGGCAATAAAATCATTACATGGCAATTTAATCCGAGTGGCAAAGAATAAAAAAAATCAAAATTGCAGAAAAGGCGAAATTCAAAATTTCAAAGTACCAAGGCGTATAATTTTTATGTATAACACGAGTGTTAGAAATATCAAAATCTTGTAAAAAACAAAAATGCATTGTCAAATCCATGGTACAAACGAAACTCAACATTCAACGAATCTATCCAATAGCAAAATATCAAATTGTCAAGAATGAGCATACCTGAGTTCTCAGGAAACTATTCTGAGTGGAAAAGATTTCGAGTCAACACGTTCATTCGGCAATTCCTCGATCAGCCATCAGTTTCACAAGCAAACGCTAACAGTATCCGCCAGGTGTATGTGATATCAGATGATGTCGTTCGAGGTTTAAGTGGAATAGGTGAAGAAGCAAATAAGAGAGATCTCTGGCTGATCCACATATTAGTTAATAAGTTAGATAGTGAATCGCGAGTGTAATAGACCGGTGTTTTGATTTTCTCCTGGAACGTTTGGATAGTTTAGAAAGCCTGTGCCATCAAAATTACAAGTTATACGTACACTGGCAACAACATCAACATGTCAATTATGTGAACAAGAAATTCAAAATCTGTTTTAATTGTTTGGTCACAGGCCATGGTACATACAAATACAGATCGCGTTATAGATGTAGTACGTGTGCCAAAGAAGCATCAACGCAGAACCATCAAAGACCATAACTGCTGTAATGAGTGCGTTCAATATGTCAAGCATCCACTGACAGTTCTATCATAACCAACATCATGCTAGTTAGTTAAGCTTTGACCACCATGCTGTACGCAAGATAAATTAACATTGTACAATAAAATACATATTAAATTTTACTAGATAATAAATAATCTTATTTATTACAACTGCATCATGTCAAGTTGTTAAAATCAGAGTCATATTACCTAATGCAACGTCGAGTTTTCATGAATTCGGCATCAGAAGCGTGCTTCATTACTAAAAGGTGTGTCCAAATAAAACATTTGGACAAATCAAACGTTAGGATTTCAGTGGCTCACCACTGAAAAGGGTTTCTTGATATTTTGGAAAATGATGGAAAAATCAAATTTATGAACCCGTACCCGTTTAATATGAAACTTGGGTGGATTGTCACATATGGTTTGGGAATGTTTTGGAAAGCGAAGAATATTCTTGCATCTAACAAATTCACAATTTATGAGCAAGTATATGACGACTGCCGTGCTAAGATAAAAAGTCATATTTGCCTTTTTGTAGTTTTGAGTAATTTCAATTTTTTTGTTTTTATTTCCCTTGTCTTACTATGAAACTTGACTTCTAAATAACGTAATTTTAAAAAAGCAGAAGAATAGGTATTTGCTTCCAGAATCGAATTATTCCCCTATAACATTTTGGACTTTTATACGTTTAGCAGACGATGGCAAGTTTATAGTTAAACTCCCCTTCAAATCTTTAAATCGTCTAACGTCAATTTAGTGTCCATAGAGAACGGGTTCGAAATAATCACCAATATTGCAAACAATTGGATCAATTCACAGTCCACTTTAATTTGCCACAAAAATTGCTTATACATTCAAAACGGACACTATTGTTGGAAGCAAGCAAAATGTAGCAGCACCAATTCCCAGTCTTACTTGAGCTTTTGCTTCAAACAAGTATACGCATCAGCTTCTTTTGGCTTCATTTGATTCATTTGTCCTTGATCCACAAACTTCCCCAAAATTGTAAGAAAATACCGTTTACCTGACCGTTCATTAAAATGAAAAGCATTTTTCAAAAATTATGGCTCAAATCATTAACCTGGAGTAACGAATTGCACCTTTATATCAAAATAAGTTGGCAAAAATTCGAAGCAGTTGACGAGCACGGTTTCGAAGCACTTATTGACTATTAAAATCGAAGTAATAATATTATGGTCCAACTCATAAATTACTCTAGACTTGTAATCATCAAGTCCGTCAAGTAGGAGGAGGCTCATCGCAAACAGAATTAGTCCTTGGTGACATGGGAATCATTTGCGCTCTGACAGAAACCCTGCATATTTCGCGTCTCGCGGTATTTTTTTGGATAAACTTATTGATGATAAGTTATAATTGGTAACAGTTAAGTCGTGAAAATTGGCCAGTTGTTGAATATATACCACGTAATGAGACTGTTTCAGAAGAAAGATTCAACGTATACATAACCGTCGAAGTCAGTTTTTATCTAATGATTTATTTATTTATTTATTTAATATATTACCTACGGTGGTATACAATCGGCAACAATAATTGAAATCAAAAAATGAAAAGTATGTACATAACAACGAACGTCTAAACGAATCTCTAGTCAAATTAAAATCAAAAACATCGTATGAATAATTGAAAAGTCGAGACGTGATCAAGGCTGGCTCCGAAAGTCGGTAGTTTGTTGAGCCAGAATCGATTAGTAAAAAACCATCACGACGACGCAGACAACGTTCGGGAGCATAAATATTGAGTCGTATGAGTAATTCAGCACAATCAATACGATACAAAAAAAATGTCGCGAACAAATAAAACGCAAGCCGCCAACCGACGCTGTTCTAAACGCTGTAATCCCAAAAGGTTGCAGCGCTCATGATAATGTGGAATAGCATAATTATTCATTGATGGTGTACTACGAAGTGCGTATAAAACAAATTGCTTCTGAACACTTTCAATTCTATCAGAATGGCACTTATAAAAAGGAGACCAAACCTGCTAGGCGTACTCTAGCGGAGAATGGACAAAGGCAACATACAACGACTTTAATGTAAGCGAGTCACAAAAGTCCCTGCAGTTACGCTTCATGAAACCCATCATCATATAAGCCTTTGCTATAACAGAATCACTGTGCCTCACAAATATCAGATCGGAAGAAAATACTACCCCAAGATCGGACATATACTCTACCTAAAATATGAGATACACTACAAATTGGTGCAAATATTTTCAAATCGTCTGCATACAGCAGGCAATGCGCGAACTCAAGGCACTGAACAACATCATTAATAAATAGTGAAAAAAGAAGAGGTCCAATATGACTTCCCTGTGGGCGACCTGATGTAACTCGAAATAAAACTGAGGACGAGTCATAGATCTTAACATACTGCCATCGATCCGAAAGATAAGATTGAAGCCACTTAGTTGGAATGAATTGACAGTTCAATTTCCCAAGCTTATTGATAAGTATCGAATGATCAATCTTATCAAAAGCCATTGAGAAGTCCGTGTACACAACATCCAGTTGTTGCCTTATTGCAATACTGCTATGTAAGTGACCACAAAAAGAAATCAGGTTGGTCACTGTGGATCTTCCAGGATAAAAGCCATGTTGAGCAGGACAAATTAACGTTTTCAAATGAAAAAATAGAAATTTTTGTACCAATGCTTCGAATAGTTTCGGTATAGCGATCCCACAGTAATTGCTGATTTCACACCTTTTGCCCGGTTTGAAAATCGGGTAAGGAAATCTTCCAAGGCTCCGGGAAAACCCCTGTACGGAGGCTTTCATTAAAAATAAACGCGAGAGGAACAGCTAAACCATCCGCACAGTTTTTCATAAGGATGGGTGGAATGCCGTCATGCCCTGAGCCCTTATTCACGTCAAGTCGCGCCAAACTATCGGAGATCTCCTCTACAGAAAACCTCATATGTAACACCCTTTCGTCTGTAGAAGACGAAGTAAAAACTCCATCAACATCGAACCAAATAGCATCATGAAGATTAAAGTCGCCAACAAATATAAGGTGTTCGCCAGCTCCTACCAAAGGTAACACAATTGAATCAACAAAATTAGTAATCTCCACATAATAATACAAGTTTGAGCCACTAGGAATATATACAGCGACCACGATCACGGAGGAATGAGCGATCTTTACACGGACTGCCATAATATCTAGTTGAGAATGAGAAGCGATCATCTCGTTCAAAATCGAACACTTCACAGCAATCAGCACTCCTCCACCTTTCATGCTGGTTAGGAAGTTATAACGGTATTTCCTATGGACGACATAGTTGGATGGAAAATATTCCTCGGAATTAAAACTGGCTGTAAGCCAGGTATCACCAAGAGTTATAATGTCGTAATCATTGTCAAGAACCCCAAGCCGAAAGGCTTTAGCTTTGCCCCGAATGCTGGAACCATCAGTTTAGGGTTCAAGTGACCCATGATAATACTGTTGCTGATTATTATTTATTATTTTATTATTTAGATGTTACTGGTTTGACGGTCGATTACACAATGGTACTAAGGTATCGTAGTTTTTATCGAACTTGGCTTTTCTTGTAAGGAAGCCTATAGACGTAGACGTAGGTTTTGCGTTATCTCTACAACATTAATTTTTATTTGTTTAGCCTACGGATGCAGGCTAATTGTATTTTTTATGCATGCATGTATGATGGATCTTACAGAAAAAAGATAAAACTCGACGTCTACAAAAAAGAACCAGAGCCGATTTTTGGGTTTGTTTCTCGGGTTTTGAAGTCATCATAGTCGTGCACGAGTAGACGAGTATCTTGGACAGTCTTTTTACGAACTGATACAAACATTCAAACTGATATTCAATTGCCCTGTAGAAAAAATGTATTGGAAGGTTTATGTGAACTCTACGCGTGAAACGAGTAACTAAAGATAACATAAGGCACTGCTTATCGGACCCATCCATTTGGTAATACGAAGTTAAAACTTTAAAAAACTAGTCATAAAATTATCAGAGTTCAATGTTTATATCAAAAAGCGGCAAGCGTATAATCAAAATCGCTGATGTGAGTTGGTTTTAATCTAAGCAAATGGATGCAAACTGACGCGAATTTTTGGCCATTTTTACACGAACAGATAAAATGAAAAAACACCAAAATTAATTGAAGATTCATTCAATAATGGTGGTGCATCAAAAGTGTTCCTCGATCCTTGTGGGCGGCTTACACCAAGTGATGCGGCCGCATACCATGTGCAAAATATGCGGCTACTAAAACTCGAATGGGACGTCAGCTTACCAACAACAAAATAAATTCATAGCAAAGTATCTACCAATTAATGGCAATCCGAAAACATATTAATGGCGAAGCCATTGTAAATATTGCTTGGACTAAAAGTAAAGTCGCCCCTACAGAGCAAATTACACTAAAAATTACCTAATTTTTGCATTGAGTTAGTAGCATTGCAAGCACAGATTCTAAGATAATCCTTTATCATTGTCTGATGTTTCAAAAACATAGAAAAATTCCTTATCGGCCGTCAAACCTCATTTATTATTGGAATTAGTTCAAACCTGCTGATGGGATTGCGAACAAATACCGACCACAAAACAACATAAACAAAATATCTGTTCGAGGCGTCTGAGGAAAGGCCAAAATACAAATACCAACATCTTGGATGGAAACAAACACTGAAGGGGACATTGTATCAAGCCTGCTGACCCTCCAAATAATAATTGAGTGACATAACAATCCAGATACTCCATTTGAAGTGCAGACTGCTGAGATTATAGCAAAGAATAAATTATCATCGTTAGATCCATACCTAGGCTCAAAAGAAAATCGACTTTGAATGTGATAATAAATATTGAATTGTAGGTGCACGATCCCCAGGTTCGTCTACTGCAAGATATAACCAGAGATTCCATTCTCAAAAACGGCAACCTAAAAAACGCCCGATATAAAATCATTTTTGACTGAGATTAAGCGATTCGTATCAAGGTGTGGAATTCCCGAAGAAAACATTATGACGATGAGCTCAATTTTGCTAATAGTTACAGAAAAGCTACAAATACAAATTATTTGCTCCACTTTCAGCCGGCTTATGGGATACAAACGATGATAAATTTTGTTACCAAACTTTCCGACAAAATTCAAAATTAATTTCAGCTCAGCTGAATTTGGCAAGTTTATGAATTTTTTAAAAAATGAAATTGGTAATTTATACTAAAATTCGTACTCAGCCAATTTTATAAATTTAGCTTCTAATTTTCTGCAATTTATTCTAATCCGAAGTTGACTTGAGTTCTCAGAAAAATTGAAAAATAAAAACTTTAAAAAATTCTATTTTTGTGAATTGAAATTTTCAATTTTGATTCCGAATTTTTAGAAAAATATAAACGTTTTGCCATTCAAAATTTAAAAGAAATCTTAAAAATAATTCAAATTTAATTTCGAAAATGTCTTAACTTAAATTATGGAAAGAGTTTGAATTTTATTTCTTTATTTGATACCATCTAAAATCTGAGATCCCTGGTTTTGTGTAAAATCTAAAGTCTCTAACTGCACATTCCAACTGCAAATTCTTTCATTGAAATTTATGAAATTTTGAAAGATTGAACGTGAAAATCTCAAATGCTGTTTTCACTTACACAAAATAACAGGAAATTTAATAATTTTTCATCTTTTGATAGAATTAAATCCTTTTAGTCGAGATCGCCCATTAGGAACTCTAATAGCGAAAAAAAAAATTCATAATTACGACTTTTAGATATCAATTGTTATTACAGGATTTTGCTGTTATCAAAGACGTTATACTGTTAACAAGGTGGCATAAAAAGGACATGGGGAGTTTGGTACGTATTGGGGAATTTGGTACCTGTATCAGGCAGGTACTTTGCAGATTTTTTTAGCCTGATTTATTGAAAAATGGAAATTTTGGAAATTTCACTGAACTTTTAAACATTCTAAAATTAAAAATCATTAGAAATTTTGATACCAAGCTTTCCGTGTAAAATTCAGAGTTATCGAACGATTTCTTTTATAAACCTAAAATTCAAAATTTCAATACAAACTACCGAATTTGACAAGTTGGCGTTTATCAGTTTTAGATCAGAAATTTAGGACCAACTAGAATCTGAAATCGCTTTTTGGGTCTAAAATCTGAAGTTTCCAACGTGGGCTTTTTACTAACTGCAAATTCATTCATTAAAATTTGTAAAAGTGATAAATTGAAAATGAAAATTTCAAATCCAGTTTTCACTTACAAAATAACACTTGAAATTTGATATTTTTAGATTTAGGTATGTTTGTATGAAATTCGGAATGCACTGAGTTAAACCAATTTTAAATTATGTACTTGGATATTTTTAAACCTAAAATTTCGTTTTACCGGATTTTCAGATATTACCTAAATTTATTTAAAAACTTGATAATTTTGGATGGTTTGCTACTCCTTTTTTGGGAAATATGATAGTACAAAAATATCATTACGAATATGAGTACAGGAAAACATTCAAGCCATTATAACATAAGTATACGCTAAATATACAGTATTCACATTACCATTAATTATGACCGTTAACCATTAAACGTAATGTAGTTTCCCATAATGAATTTACCCGGAAAAAATAGATAATAAACCAACCACCCACATACAACCATTATATAACAATCATTATTCTCGTATTTATATTTACAATTGAAAATGAAAACAGTTTTCCATTTAATCCAGTATACTATATATCTCATCATATACATAATCCTTTCCTTCATTTCCTTTCTCGATTCATATAAAAATACAAAAAAGAAACTAAACATAAGCGTCACGTCGTTTAAAAATTAATTTTTCATCTTAATGATACCGTACAGTTTCCCTTTTTGCTCTCTCGTTTTTTTTTCCCGCCGCTTTATATTATCATAATTTTTCAAGAAGTACTTTTTTTTTAAAGATGAGTACAAAAAGTAAAATTTAATTTAATTTCCATAAAAAATTTAAGAAAAGATAAAAAAGAAAAGCTTTTTACATAAAAAGCTCTACACAAATATATATTATTAAATTAAAAGCTCTAAATCTGCAATAATTTTTTTTTTCTTTTTGTTTAGCTACAAAATCTGTTTAAGATTCTAGAGAACGGAAAGCTTTCATAACTCATCATATTCATTATAAAAGTCATACACAGACACACACTTAACAGCATACACAACATTTTTTATCATCTTTTGTGATAAATCTCACCTGCGACATGGAATTTTGTTTGTTTTCGAACGTCTCTCCTTCTTTATAGATTTGATTTTGGGATTTTATTTTATGGGCTGTTGTGTGTATGGAAATATATAATAAAATGGGATTAGAACAAAAAAAAAAAAAAAGAATTATGTGCGAAGTAATAATTTACACCTGTTTTTGTGTATAGATTATATGAATAATATTAAAGCAGCTTAAAGCTACGTAAATAGATAATTTATTCATTGGATGTTGATTAAATACATCGGCCAAACACTAAACACATTAAAGTAATGTTGCTTCGCGTAAATAAATGTGAATCAGCTTCGTCATTATTTTTGGCTTGCGGCGGCTTAATATCAAAATTCTAATTGATTCTGATATTTATTGTCTAAGCACCGATTCTAATTTTCAATTAAAATCACAACAATTTAATATTCAATCAGCATCGTTTTTATGTAAATTACTTTTATAGGCATCTTAAAATTATTTTCTAGTATAGCATCAACAACAGACAATGACGACGATGATGTCGTAAATGAAGAAGAGAAAAATAATGTATAATTGATCTTCATCATCACTATCATCATGTGGAATCAGCACAAAATCTAGATTTTTATTGTATATAGTATACCAAGATACAAACATGGAGATTTACAAAAAAAGGAATTCATGTCACTGTTCTTAGCTTTTATGATTACCATTTTCATCTTATCATCTCGCAACTGTGAATGGAACAAAAAATGTTTTGCAATTTTTCTAGATAATTTCCCTTTAGGCAAATTTTCTTTTAGTTTTGAAAATGTCGTACACATTTGTGACGTGTGGTGGATAAAACGTATTATTATAAGTTGATGGACAGAAGAATGAACAATTACAGAGCTTCTATTGAATACCACACAGGAAAAAGCTAAACCAATGCACTCAAGAACACAAAAACCGAGACACCACAGCTAAATCGATTCGACAACAACAAAGCAACTATGTACTACATATAAAGTTAAATTTCACAATGAACGGAATTTCCATGAAAACCTTTTTTCCCTATTATATAGCAATAAATTCAATTGTCTGGGAATTTGGATTGTTATATGAAATGAATATACTACTAATAACAAGCACAATGAACATGCTAGTAATTTAAATACAATAATTAGAATCACTTACACTAACAAATTTCCACAATGAAAATCAAAGTCACTTTACTAAGTCTATATAACACTGTACCATACACAAACAAAAACTTCAGAAACACAAAATTTCCATTTGATTTATAAACACACTTAATAGAACAATTTTCCCATTTTTCCATTTAAATCACATAACATTTTTTTTTTCAATTTCCACATTTTCACAATTTTCCTTTTTTCGTATAAATAAATATTAAACTTTTTCTTTTTTCTTTATTTTTTTTTTCTTTTTTTTTCTATAAAACTACCGGAAAATCACGTGAAAAACAATAATAATAAAAATAAAATAAAAACTACACAAACAACTGGAATATAAAATAAAAAAAAAATATTCACCGATTTTGTAAATCAAGCTTTTTTACGTAATAATGTTGAGATGATGTGTGAACCGATTGAAACGACAAATAAAACTGATTTTTAATATTTCGCCTGAATGTTATTTACCACTCGATCATGCTTCTTATTCGTTTTTGTCTTATTCTTTTTATTGTGAGCACACAATTCATTTTTATTGTTTGTTTTTTGTTTTCTACGCATCTCACATTTATCGTCGAATCGAATTGTTATAAAAACTTATTCAGCAAATTACATACACACAGGCGCTTTGATTATGTATGCTTGTATTAACGAATTATGAATGAATTTTATCGTTGTGTGTTTTCGTAGCTAATTTGCCGGAATGTTTATGTGATATTTACTATAGATTTTTTGATGAGGGGAAAATTTTTACGTTCGCTTGCGACGTATTCAGCTTCATGATGTTGTGATGAGGGGAATTTGAGCAACTTTATTTTATGACAAAAATATGAAGAGGGGAAATTTAAAATTGTAATTCACAATGGTATTTTTATTTGTATGTACGAATTTAATGATTTAACATGGTTATTATGTTGTGGTTGAAATAAGTTTAAAAAATCTGAATTTTAATAATATTAACGATGTTGAGATACATAATGAAAATAACTGAGGGTTTGACCTCATGCTGTCATTTTGTATGTACCTTTGGGGATATTTTAGACCATACGAAATATTTTCGTGACTCGTCAAACTATTTTTTAATGATAGTTTCTTCAGTCGATGTGCCTTAATTTATAAACTACTATCAGTATAAATTAAAGTTGGTTAATAATTCGACTTTCCGAGTTAGTATTCATAATGGATTCGAGCAAATCATCAAGGGTTTCAAATCCCGTTTTTCTTTTTATGAATCCAGTAGAATGCCCTGATAAACCACCACTTTATGTATGTTGTTACTGAATAATACCAAATAATACTAACATAGTGGACTCATTCAGCTCCCATTGAATTTCGTTTATCTTGATATGGTACCTTTGTATTGGGAAGCGGTGGTTGAGTATCTACTATAGCAAACCCATCTCCAGTCTGAAATTCTAGTTCATCGGGATTTTTGATTGGCGATTTACAAGTAGTGCAGTTTGAACCATAAAATTTAAACGAATCTTTATTTGTTTTAAAATCTCTTTCGAGTGATTTTAAGCATTTTGGGCAATCACGGTTTATTTGAATGATGTTGTCGAATAAACGTTAATTTTCACATTACCATCATTCGTAAATGAAAATCGATTTGTTAATAGCGGTTTGGGAACTGGCAAATTTATGCGAAAATCATCTTCAGTTGCGAAATATGTTTTTAAAACGCTTTACACGTAATTATTTATTCCAATTTTCTGAATTTTTTAGGTCGTCTGGCTCTTTATTCGAATTGTATGGGTCTAAACATTCAAGATTTTAGTATTGGCCTCAATGCATCGGTAACAGCTATAGCGTTTACCAGAATCTCTGACTTCCACGAATCTCATAATTCTCAAGAATTTATTTTCATGTACAGTGAAATTCACTTATAACGACATTGAGAATCCGTTGTTATAACCGAGTAACAATACAAATCAGATCAAATTTCCGACGTTATAAGCGAAATGTCGTTATATCCGAGGGCTTTGTAAGTGAATTTCACTGTATAAATATTTTTAACACCTGACACAAAACATCTGCAAAGATGGCATACTCTGATCTGCGTTACCATTTTGGTAGTTTTAGTTTATACATTAGTTTTTCATTTACTAACACTTAAGCATTTTTATATTTTGTCAAAATATTTTGTCATAAACTTCACACTGGTTAAAGCTGGTCCTAAATTTCCACAAAGGGAATTGAAAAAATTCAAAAAATTTCTGAACTCTAATTAGAAGAAAGGAATACTAAACACGCTACTTTAAGTACCCGTGTAGTTCATATTAGTTCGCGATTATAACGTATAATTAAGACAGCTCCAAGCTGCAGGGTTGCCGCAAATCCATCCGGTATTGGTCTGTACTAGGGCATCCAATACCGGATCATTTTTCAGTACCGGTATTGAGCGATCAATACCGGTTTTCCCGGATTTAATTTCAGTCAGAATTCTTACAGTAATCGTATAAACTCAAATTTGGTATAAACTCTGGAAAATTTATAAACAAAGCAAGGTTGAGGAAGAGTAACGCAATATTTGTAAGTGTTGGAACAATCTAACCGTACAGCTCATTCGTATGATGGATGTTTCACTCTACAAGAAACAAAACTGAATGAAAAACAACAAAAACGACGTTTTAATAATTTTGCTCCATTAATAAATAAAATTAGAAAGATTGGAAAGTTGTTTCGACGATCATCGCCCAAAACTGTTAATCTAAAATCTTAAAATCTTGTGTTAAACTGAATTCGGCAAAGAACTATCTGTAATCTTAAAAACAAAAACATGATGGAATAGCTTACTTTTTATGATGGAGCGGCTTTATAAATTAAGAAGTTGCAACTTAAAAGCTCTGATCGAAGTCAAATCAACTATCAGCTTTACCGAAACGGGCGTTTCTAGAGTATAGAATCAACGGTTTCTATGTTTTTACCTGTCAAACTGGCAGTAGAAGCGTTGTGTAGGAGGGATGCCACTATTCTGTCAGATGACGCTATCCTGGCATACTCGTACATGGTTTAACATTTGGGAGAAGGACCATTAGCTGACCGAATCAAAACCTCTTTGGTCCAGCGAATTATAGAAAGACGAACTTATCTTGATTTTTGTAATATTTGCACAAAGGTAAGCAAGTCCAAAGCATTTTTGGCTTGGAGGTGAACTTTGATCGACTAACTAGAAACGAAATAGTTAATATAACTGTCCATCTTATACAGCGGTTTTTTTCAACCCCAGCTCCAGATGAAGCTTCATACTCAACATCAGAAAGTGTTGTTGATAGTGAACCCACCAAGACGCGTCGACGTTTCATTTTGTTATTATGTATGTTATTTAAACGTGCCTTTAAAATAATTTGAATTTTATAATAAAGTTGAATAAAATTATTTTTTTTAAATGCTCGATGTTTTTATAAGTGTTACAAAACAATACCGGTATTAATACCGGTATCTCGGTATTGTTGTCAAGTAATACCAAAATACCGGTATTCATATTTTGGGCAGAAATTGGATGTAGCTCTATACATGATGCGAATATTCCTGGTCCATCCGGTATTGCTCTTCAAGATTTAGATTCCGAGGATTCAGAATCTGAAGAATTAGTCCACCATACGTTTCAAGAACATAATTTACCAAGACCAGAAAGTTCACTTCCCAGAAATAATTTACCTCCGGAGAAAACTGTTTCGAGTCATGAATATGGAGTAGCAAAAATCTGGACAATATTGAAGCGGTAAATCTACAGGAAGTTGAGCCGACGTATAATGATTTGAAAATGAGCAAATTTAGAAATATTGAGTGTAGTCCTCATAAGTTCAAAGGGCAAGGAGGGCCTCTAGATACTGCAACAAACGACCGTAAGGATAGCTCGAATAGGATCATTTGCAACAAAATCCATTCTCGCACAATTGGAATTGACAAATGGAAGAATGTGGAATATGACGGCTCGCCCAACGGGGAAATTTTGGTCGATAGGTTTTTCTATCGAGTAAACCGCTTAGCAAGTACAAACAACATCTCTCCTAAACAGTTAGTTCAAGAAATTTGATGGCGAAATTAAACAATCAATTGCTGTTAGGCAACAAAAATCTAACGAAAATTTTATTTTATTCTATCTGATTCAGATCTCTTCTTCATCAATTACCGGTCGATAAATTCCTTCGATATCTGAACTCGTACGTCAATGTATCAAAATTGAAGACACTTGGAAACGGTTGAGTTCTTACAGACCGGAAAAACACGTAAAGTTTCGACAAGTTAATGAGCTTGTCGACGATAAATTCACTTACGAATGTCCTACTCGTAAAAATAGAGATTCGACGAGTATTGAATATATACATTTTAACGACGCGGTCTACGAATCAACTCTTTAGGTCAAATTAAGGAAAACAGACGATGGGAGATGTGGAGTCCTGAAACTCAATCTTCCCAATCGATACCAGCGATACCCGGATACTAACGAAAGACGTGGAATAAATCTCTCTTAACTTTGACACTTCATCTTATATGTCGATTATTAAACCAAATAACAGTCATGATCCATAGGATAGTTGTTTCTCTTTTCAAAAGTCATCTGACGTATTATTATAAAATTGCCCATCCATCGCCTTATAAATCTCATCTTTTCTCAACAAGTACATTAAAATCACCTTGGTTGGATTTGGGAGTGATAGAGGAAAGTCAGACTTAACGTTGGAACTGATAGAAGGATTTTTGGGTCGTCTTCACCACACGAAATACATCTCATCAGTTGACTTAAAGGACGTCTTTTGAAAAATTCCTCTTGACGTAACATCTCGTGACAAAACTGCGTTCACCGTTCCGGGTTGGCCCCTCTATCACATTCAAAGGTTGAACGAAGGAGAGGAACATCCCGCAAGCTTAATTCTGCCCAACATAAGTACTTAGCGTAAAAAAATGTAGACAATATGTCTGGTTAATGAACCAGCGAGAAATTTTTGGTAGGCTAGCAAGGAGCCCTAAGCTTCAAAGCTTTAACTTTAAAATAGAATACAGGAAAGAATCACATAACGTGGTTTCGGATGCCTTGTCCTGAATGGATCCACAAGCTTTCTAAAACCGAGTGCAGGTGACGATGATATTTCGAGTGTATTCCCTCTTTTTTGATACTGCTTACGTTGACAGAATTAATGCTCTGAGAGACAATCCAAACGTAAAATCAAACTTTACTGCGTAATTTATGGGTAGCTTTATATTTTACCAAATGTCAATTTCAATTCCATGAATGATCTCTCTAGGACAGGTGAAAACGCTTGAAATACTACAGAGACAATTTTATTGGTCTGCGATGGTACGGGATGTACAGTCTCAAAAGCTCTTTATGGATTTTTTGGGACCTTACCCGCATATTATTTATTTATTTATTTACCAACTTTAAAAAAAAATCTGGTTACAATTTTAAAATATTCTACAATATTCTTATTATTCAAAATATTACAAAAAAAAAAAAACTTTACCAAAAATTAGAAAGAAAATCTGACATCAAAACCTTAAATGCATCTCTTGACAAATTAAAATCAAAAATCGACCGTACTTTATTAAAAGCAACCGAAACATTATAAACAGGTTCATTCATAGCTAAATTACTCCTCCGTATTGGTAATTTAAGAAAAAACTTCCAACTCGATCGCAACATACGTGTTGGAACGTAAATAGAAAATAAATTGAAAATCTCATTACAATCAATTCTACAAACGAGGAGATCACGGACAAAAGTGGCACCCGTCGCCGTTCTAAGAATAGAGAGAGATTCCAATTTTAATAGTTTACATCGTCCCCTATAAGGAGAAAGAATATAATTGGGAAGATTATTGTCCCTAGGTAATCTACGCAAGGCATATTTTAAGAACTGTCTTTGAACCCTTTCTATAAGATCAGAAGAATCCTGATAAAATGGGTCCCAAATAACTACGCCATAATCTAATTGCGAGCGCACTAACGTAATATATAAGATTCTAATCGCATAAGGAACCCAGAAGTCTTTGGAGAATCTTTTAACAAACCCTAACATGGAAAACGCCTTAGAAACAATGCCCTGTATATGAATTTGGAAGGATAAATTAGAAGCGAAAGTGTTCACTTTCTCAATTCTATGATCTTTGAGAAAAAATTCGTAGCCAAAGTTCAAAACATTCCTTCTACGACTGTAGCTCCTCTGCATCGCGAATATTCGAAATAGTTTTAAAAATTGTAATATCGTCAGCATATATAAGAATCTCAGAATACTTAATACAGTTAATCACATCATTAATAAAAAGAATGTATAATAGGGGACCCAAATGGCTTCCCTGGGGAACCCCTGACGTAACGTGAATCAATCTAGACATGTAATTCCCTATCTTAAAGATTTGAGTTCTGCCATCTAAGTACGACTTGATCCACCTAATAGATAAACTATTACAATCCAAAGACTCCAATTTAAGGAATTGTAGTTTGTGATCAATTTTGTTAAAGGCCTTGCTAAAATCTGAATAAACAACCTATACATTCATCCCCAATTCAGAGACCGTTGAAATATAATTGGTCAGTAAAAACAAATTCGCAACAGTTGATCTGCCAGGAAGGAATCCATGTTGCTTAGAAGAAATAAACCTACGAGTAATAAACAAAAAAAAATCTTTGACTAATTTTTTAAAAAGCTTCGGCAAAACGGATAAAATACTGATGGCTCGATAATTAGTAATATCACTTCTGGAACCAGACTTAAATATTGGTTTAATTAAAGAGCATTTCCAAAAGTTCGGGAAGTATCCTTGTCGAAGGCTTTTGTTAAAAAGAACTGTGATTGGAAAAGCGACAGCATGTGCTGTCATTCTAAGAACCAAGGAATGGATGGAATTGAACCCTGCACTTTGATTGATATCAAGCGAGAGTAGACCATTCAAAACAGTATCAAGTTCCAATTGCAAGGAACAATTTATATTAGCCACTGAACAATAGCTCGATATCGAATCTGTGGTTAACGGTTTTTTTACATAAACACTTTCAAAAAAGTCAGCGAACAAGTTACAATTATCTTTTAAATTTTGACCCAAACATTGTAGACGGATATCCCTTAGTTTTTCTTTTAGAATCAACGAATCTCCAGAAGCTATCAGGTCTATCCTTTTTGTTCGATTCGATCTCCAAAATGTAATTGTTGTAATGTTTCTCAAGGGTTCAAATACAGCGTACCTATCAGGATTAGGGAAAAGTTTAAATCTATATAAGCCTTGTCTTTACGGTTTTACAGATTAATAAGCTGTTTATTATACCACAGTTCCTTCAACTGACGCATAGTTTAAAATTTAGGAATAAATTTCACCATTCCTCAAATGCACTTCAATCATAATTATCAAGAAAAGCATTAAAGGAATCGTAGTACCCAATTTTATAATTAAAATTTTCAACAAATAACTCATCCTTGACAATTTCACTTACATCGAAAGACAGTGACACTTTTATTGGAAAGTAGTATATGCTCGACGCTCCAGCTAAATCGTCACACGTCCTCGACAATAACTTCTTGATCCAACGGCAAAAATACCAGGTCCAAAACATTGCCACACTTGTTCTTGACGTCCATACATTGTTTGAGACCCATTGAAAGTAATCCGGCCATGAAGTTATCATAATTCGCATTCAAGTTCAACGGAGTTAAAAAATCATCAACTCGAAGCCAATTAACATTTGGTAAATTCAAATCACCCAATATATGTACATAAACGATCCTCTGGTTGCAAAATGGGTGCTATGCTAGACTTGATAATCTCAATTACTTTATCATACACCCCAAAATTAGAATCGCATGGAATAAACGATTAGTGAAAACGCATGATATCTGATTCTTTCTGCGATTATATCCAAGTCGCAATCCGTCAATATTAAAGGTACAGATGAAAATTTATCCGCAACAGCAATTAGCATACCTCTACCTTTCTCATATGTGTCTTTAAGAAGAGGCCGGAAAATATTCTTCCGTTTTAAAATTAGATGTTAGCCAAGACTCCGCTATACAGACCACTTCATATTCATCCTCAAGTAAAGATCAAAATAGATTCTTTGATATAGAGCGAATACCCTCTTGCGTTATGATAATAAATGTTTATTCTTTGAGTAGCTGAATTTACTTGATGTGGTGATGATAAGATAGTAGAATTTATAGTGGAATTTAACGGAGGTGCTAATCGAGCCGGACATATCAAATACGTTTGTTGATTTCCGCGGATGACTCATAAAAGGTCATATCAGTATACCTGGAGGCCACACTGTCTGAATTATTTAATTTATTGTAATGTTCCCGAGTCAAACCAATTTTAAAAGAAAAGAAAGTAAGTTTTTTTTTTTTTTTTTTTTTTTTTTTTTCATTACCAATTTTATTAAAACGTTTAAAAACAAAGTTACAATAAATAATAAGTAATTGGTAAGATAATTGCACCTTTAGTTTCAAAGAAACGTGTGTCAGGTACAATGGTTCTCTCTAATAATATTACAAAAAATTTAACAAAAAAGTCAAAGTTAACACAATAATAATTTACAAAATTTAAAAAGTAAAAGTAATACAAATAAAATAAAAGACAAAACTATAATAATACAAAAAATAGATGCTCAATTGCTTTGTTTAGTTTCAACCAATTTTTGAGAGCTTTGGAGAAAGCGGAGAAGCTGCTGCACACTCGAATTTCCAATGGTAAGTTGTTAAATATTATTGCTGAAGCCACACTGAAGTAACGTTTACGAAACTCTAAATTAACATTGGGGACAAACTTTATAAATTTGAAATTTAAACGAAGATTATAAACTGAATAGTTGACAAAGTTGTTCCCGCTGATGATGTAAAAAAGCTTTAAGACCTTGAAAACATACATGTGTTGTAAAGGCATTATATCCAGCTCCTGAAATATAGGCCATGATGGTGTCTGCAATGATTTAAACGTCATTAGCCGCAAAACATGCTTCTGTCGAACGTACAGAGGATGTAAAAGAGTTTTACAAGCACCACCCCAACATGCTAAACCATACAGGAGGATAGAATCAACTAGGGCAAAATAAACCAATTTCAGAAGATATTAACGGACAGTATAATCGTAAAACATACATTTTCCTGGAAACCAAAAGAATTCTCGACTTAAGGCCTTCAATGTGGGCCTTCCAGTTTAGGTTACTATCAATCATAACTCCCAAATATCTAATTTCACATACCGAGCTTATGGTGAAGCAACCATTAGGGATACAAATTGGACTGTTATTACAGCCAAATGCGTGATAGATAATCGGTGTTTGGGCTCTCTGGCATTCCCTGAAATGCATAACTTTAGTCTTGTCGCTCAAAATCAAATTATGGGCTCCCAACCAAATCGCTAACATAACCAAATCCTTGTCAATAATAGTAAGGTTCGCATGATGGTTGAGGCCAGCATAAACAAATGAAAGATCATCCGCATACGCAGTGAGGGTACCAGAAAAATTCTGGTTGAAGATTCCATTTATGTAAACAAGAAAGAGTAGCGGCCCCAACACTGAACCTTGAGGAACTCCAACCCTAATATAACGCTCCTTACTCAAAATATTGTTGACGCGGACAACTTGAGTTCGGTCACTTAGATAATCAGAAAGCCACTTGTGTAACATTCCACGAAAACCGCAACGATTTAGTTTTAACCGAAGAATTGTATGATCAACTCTATCAAATGCTTTGGTTAGGTCAACAAACATTGCTGAAGCCTTAAGTCCTCGATCAATGCTGCCACTTATCTGTTCCAGAAATTCTAAAATCGCTTGTTCAGTATTTTTATTGTTACGAAATCCAAATTGTTTCGGAGAGAGAAATTCGTTTTGATCCAAAAAATCAACAATCCTGTTCTTCATAGCCTTTTCAAAAATTTTAGAGAAGATTGAAAGAAGTGATATTGGTCGGTAGTTATTTACACAAGTTTTATCATTTTTCTTAAATATGGGGACAACAACAGCTCTTTTCAAGGTTCCAGGAAAAACTCCTGTTTCAACACTTAAGTTAAAGAGAAAAGACAAGACATCCACAAGGAAGCAAGCCATTTTTTTAACAACACTATTTGGAATTCCATCAATCCCAGGAGACGATTTATTTTTTAGGGAGTTAATAATATTATACAGTTCCCCTGGAGAAACAGGTGAAAAATAACAACTATTCATAACATCATAACTCTCAGTAACTATTCGATTTCTTTCCAACTCATCCATCACTGTCGAACTATTGGAGTTCCCTATACTTACAAAGAAATTATTAAATTCATTAGCAATAGCCGCAGAATCCGAAATGGTCACATTATTATGACTATTAATTTCTCTGATTTCAGCGTTACCATGATGCTCACCAATTATATTATTCACAGTTCGCCAGTTTTTACGAGCATCATTACCATTTTTTTCAAACTGTTTTGTGTAGAAGTGTTTTTTGGTCAGCTCTATTTTGAGATTTACCATATCACACAGTTTGCGGCTGTAGTTAGCTAGCCTTTTATTGTTAGGAAACTTTTTTGCTAGGTGACATATTCTATTTCTTTTACGAATGGCTCCCAACAAATTATCAGACATCCATGGCTTAAGCTTGGCTGTTTTATTGAGTGGGACCAATCTAGTACAGTTAGCAAGATGACCACTAAAAATATTTATGAAATTATCATAAGCTAATGACGCATTAGACACATTATAGACATTGATCCAATGTTCATTTAACAGCAATTCTTTTAAACACTCATAATCTATACGAGATATCTGCCTCGCATTATTCTTAAGATGTCCTTTATTCGAGCTCTGTATAGCCAGTCCGATGAATTTAGCATCAATTAGACAGTGGTCTGAGATGCCCAAATTATGCACCTTGTATGAAATATTTTGGAAATATCTGTGGTCAAACCTAAAAAAGATATTGTCGATACAGGTCGCAGATGTTTTAAAAATTCTTGTAGGTTCATCCACTAAAATCTCAAGACCAAAACTAGACGAAATAACTAAAAGATTCTCCACATGCGCAGTTTTCCGCACAAAATCCATATTAAAATCTCCCATAATTAAAAGGTAAGTATAGGGCAAGTTTTGCAGAAGCTTAGTGAAATCTTCAATGAAATCTGGAATGTTAGCAGCATGCAGTCTGTAAACACATACAGCACATAATATTTTTGAACACCAAGGAAAAGTTATACCAACACCATCAAAAGACCTAAAGTCAAGGTTAAACTGCTTACAGCTCAACATTTTACTAGCGTAAATTGCAACACCACCAGACCTATATCTCTCATTACATTTAGCAAACAGGTTATAATCATGTAGATCGTAGTTCTCAATTTCATCATTAAAGATCCATGTTTCAGACAAACCAATCAATAACGGCTTCACGCATACAGACTTAATGTAAGACAGCAGCCTATCCGAATTGCTCCTCATGCTTCTTATATTCTGATAAACAAAACTAAAACCATTCATCATGAAAACGCAAGAAGCCAATAATATAATAATCTCTAAACACAATAACAAAAACACTCCAAAGCATATAAGATAGCATTGCAATACAGACAACTGATATGAAAATACCGATAGTAAAAATTAACCATAACGTGCATAATGAAATTTCAAAAGATAATGAACGGTAACTCCATAAAAAAAAAAATTGAAATAGAAAACGAAAACGGAAGAATGAAAAGATAAATATACAAAATAAATTTAATAAACTCCAATATGATATATGTAAACGTCTCAAAAATATATTGCAATACCGTAATAATTTTTGTGTCATTGAATGATGGCCATCAATGACTGTGAAAAAATTGCAAATAGCTATCCCAATGTTGGTCCCGTAATTAAGTTCAGAAATTACCACATCATCGCAGCACAGAATCCAGCCGTACCACACATATCGCATATGCAAGGTTTGGTGCACATATCGCATATGCAAGTGCGTTATCCGCACCTGGTCAGCATTGCAGTCCAACACTCAAAAAAATATCGTAATTGAAATTGAATAATCAATTTCGTTGAATTTTGATTAACATATTTTATTTAATTTGATAGAAAAATTGTTGATTTAATTATAAACCATGTCCATTTGAAGAAGGATTCATCAACATATAATGAAAAATAAGACTTTTACTAACATTTTATTCAAATTGATGAAAATCACCCCTCTTCAATTTTACTATATTTAACTTAATGTGTTAATTTAACGAAATTTCTTCAAATGAAAGAATCAACAATTGAACAGTTTCGTATCGTTTTCATAGTTTTTTCGTCAAATTGAAGAAATTTAGTTAACAAAGTACAATTACACAATGCTACTACTACAATCGAAGAAATTTGTATTGAATTGACAAAATTTTTTTTTTTTTTTTTTTTTAAATGTTGCCAATGGCTTTATTCTTGAATCTTTCAACATAAGAAACTAACAAGAAGTAATCAAATCTTAAGCTAAAAATTATTACATATTTTAAGTCTTAACCAATGTTAATACTTATTGTTAGGGCTCACAATTTAATTAATTTAGACTACACTTATATGTGTATATCGAATTAAATTTACAGGTTCACAGGTTCATTAGTTCGAGTGGATCTGTTCTTCTCAGACGTCTAAATCGCGGCTGTTTTAGTATCTCCCTGGCCAATTCGTTGGGATGTGCTTCTAGTTTTGAATAATATTTCGAACTGAATTCTTTAATTGTTTCTTTAACGGTTTTAATCCCAAGGTCGTGATGTATATTACTATTTCGAATGTACCAAGGAGCATTGGTGATACTGCGAAGTATTTTCGCTTGGGTTCGTTGCAGGAGTTCTCTGTTTGAAGCGCTGGTGGATCCCCATAACTGAATACCATAAGTCCATATGGGTTTGATTATTGATTTGTACAGTAAAACTTTATTGGCTAATGACAACTGAGATTTTCTTCCCATCAGCCAATACATTTTGGAAAATGTAATTTTTATTTGGTTGCGCTTTGTTTCAATATGATTTTTCCACGTTAACCTTCTATCCAGATGCAAACCTAAGTATTTTACCTTCGTTTGTTGAGGAATATTTTTATCGTTTAATTTCACTGGTGGGCAGGTGCGTTTGTTTAGCGTGAATGTGACGTGAGTTGATTTGTTTTCGTTCACTTTTATTCGCCATGCCTTTAGCCAGTCCGCGACCTTGTTTAAATGATTCTGTAACTCCTTTGAGGCAATTTCAGGATTAGTGTGAGACACCAGGATGGCAGTGTCATCGGCAAATGTTGATATTATCACTTTGTTGGTTACAGGTATATCAGCTGTGTACAATAAGTATAATATTGGTCCTAGAACGCTACCTTGCGGGACACCTGCATTAATATCATTTAAGCAAGTAGTTGCACTGTTTTGTTTGACCATGTATTGCCTTTGGAGAAGATAGTTTCCCAGAACTGAGTGAAATTTTTTCGGTAGAAGCTCCTTAATTTTGTAAATTAGTCCATCGTGCCAAACTTTATCAAAAGCTTGGGCGATATCCAAAAAGGCAGCAGCACAATATTTCTTTTCCTCGAAGGTGATTTTGATTGCATTTACAATCCTGTGTACTTGCTCTGTAGTACCATGTTGGTTTCGGAACCCAAATTGATGGTCTGGAATAACGCGCCGTTCTTCTAATATTGGTTTCAATTTCATTAGTAACATTTTTTCAAATAGCTTTGAGATTGTGGGCAGCATGCTTATGGGACGATATGATGAGATTTGCGTTTCTTTTTTCCCTGGCTTATGTATCATTGTGATCAAAGATATCTTCCATTTTTGAGGAATATAACTGGTTCGCATGACCGCGTTGAATACAAATGTTATTAGTTTTATGCATTTATCCGGCAATTCCCTTATCATTTTTCCAGTAATAAGATCATGTCCTGGTGCCTTTTTCGGGCTTATGCAAGTTTTAATTGTATTCTTAACTTTCTTCCAGTTATACTTTATAGGTTTGTAGGATAAACCATCATCCGTTGGCTGGGGTAGCACAAAATAATTATCTTCTTCGTGTGGGACGAATACTGTTGCTAGATGAGCAGCAAAAGCATTGGCTTTTTCTTCATCACTTCTCGCCCAATTTCCAGTTGGTAGTCTAATCGGTGGATTCGAATTTGTTGGCCTTTTTAAATTTTTTGTTGCCTTCCACAAGGAATAATCTGTCCTCTCGGTTGCCGAGAGATCACTTAAGTAGTTCTTTACGCGCTGGTTTTCTTCTTCGCTCAAAGCAAATCTTAGGGCCTTAATAGCTCGATTTAATTTCCACTTCAATAACGGTGATTTTGTTTGCTGCCATTGACGGCGAATCTTTCGCTTTTCCTGGATTAGTTCCTGTATATTATGTGACAGTTTATTAACTTTTTCCGAACTACTTATGCCGGGTGTAGCCCTTTTAGCAGATAATGTCATGACATCTTTTAGATTTTCTGCCGCCGCATCAATATCAGCTGGTGTGATCAGAGGAATATTAAGTAGACACTTTTGTTCGACTAACCTCCTATATTGATCCCAATTAGTTTTTTTGTTTGTAAGACGGTTCGGTATTTCGTTCCTTAGGACATCAGTACTCAATGTTACTATTACCGGTGAGTGATCAGAAGACAGATCATAGCAATCAGTGGCCTTAGCATATGTACGTGGAATGCCCTTAGTTACACAAAAGTCAATTAGATCAGGAGTTTTCTTTTTATCCGTGGGCCAGTAAGTTGGGTTACCGGCAGATAAATAATCCAGGGACTGTTCCTCTATGGCATCATAAAGTTGTTTACCTTTCGGCGAAGTTAATCTGGAACCCCAATGAGTATGTTTAGCGTTGTAATCACCGCCCGCAAGAAATTTATTACCCAGCTGGCTGAAATAATCCAAGAACTGGAGTTTTTTTATAGCATGTTTTGGAGGGCAGTACACTGCTGATATGACGCAGTTTCCAGACCACTCCTGCAGACAAATGCTCGTTGATTGTATATGTTCTTTCTCATATTTTGTAAGTTCGTAATGTTTTAATCTTCGCTTAATCAATACAGCAGTGCCTCCATGTGCTTTACCATCTGGGTGCTTGGTGTCATAAATAGAGTACCCATTAATTTTGAAATAGCTATTTTTGGTGAAGCGTGTTTCTGATATTAACATTATGTCAATATTGTGTTCAGTGAGGAATGCATGTACCTCCGATTTATGTTGTGTTAGGCCGTTTGCATTCCATATGGCTATATTGATGATGGTCATTTTTGGCTTTTTACGACTATCTGCATCAGCGTGCTCATATTCTGCATCATTAGATCCATGGTTCTCTCCATCATCGCCATGAAGCTTTGCATCATATTGGTCAATTTGTTTAAAGCTGTTGTGATGTTTCCCTCTTCACTTGCTTGCACCTTAGGAGCGGTACCTTTGAGAACACTTGCGTATGAAACCCCTTGGTGCACGCTGCCGTTTTCAGTTGCGCACTGATTTTCATTTCGAGCGTTTCTGTTTACAATTTCTGGCCGTGCTTCTTTTCTAACTGAAGAATGAAGATTAAGGATTCGCTGCTCTGCTCGCTGCTTTGGATTTATTCTCCTTTTCAATTCCAGATAAATTGGACACCCTCTATAATTAGCTGTGTGACTTCCATCGCAGTTGCTGCATTTTCTCACTGATGCTTCATTTTTTGCTTTATTGCAAACCTTTGAATTATGGAGTTCACCACATATAACACAAACATCGTTCAAAGTGCAATAGGCTCTAGTGTGGCCATATTCTTGGCACTTAACGCATTGTACCGGCCCATTTCTTTTCCTGGGTTCCTCAACGGTAACCCTTCTGTGCAATAGATATTTTAGGTCAAATATTGCATGGTTGCCTTTAACCTTTTTATTGTCTGGTTCTAATTCCAGACGAAACAATGGCTGAGGAACCTTCTCCCGATTAAAAATATTGGTAATAGTTTTGCACTGGAAACCTTTTTCAGTGAGAGCAGCTTGAATTTCGTTTGCATCCACGTAACTCTCTATTCCTTTTAACACAACAACCAATCCTTTTTGGCTCTTTAATTGATACGTGTAGTAATGTTTACCAACTTGGTCGAAATGTTTAATTAACGCTCTGTAAGCATCAGTATTGAGCGGTTGAATTTTTGTTTCTTTTATATTTCCTCTTTTGATCCCGGAAATATAAAATGCCCCTTCAGTGATAAACTCGATCGTTTTAGCAAGTTCTCTATTTGATTCTTCCCTCAAATAGATTGGTGGTGGCTTCTCAGCTTTTGAAGTTTTTTCGGGCGGCGGCTCGTCAACAACCAAGCAAGAATACCTATTACCATGCGTTAATTCAACGCTAGCTAGCTTAGTGAATTTATTCGCGCTTGCACTGGCCGCTGATCTAGGGCTTCTTCTTCGTTTTGATGTGACAGTAATATACCGGTCTATTCCCGTTTGCACTAAACACTGACCTACATCACTGTTTATTTTATTGTCATCTGATGTCGATGCACTCTCATTGTTTTTTTTATTGTCAATATTTGGCGACGATGCACTTTTATTTTCGTTATGGTTCAACACACCAATGTTATTTAAATTAATAATTTCACTTTGATTAAAATTGCCTGGTAAGGTAATTTTTTGAACATTTAAAGTTTGTTGTCGCTTTGGACTATGCTGCACTTTTGTATTTTTATTAAAAATATCTGAGGTCGTGACGTTCGGTGGCAAATCGCTTGCGGACATCGCTGTCTGCTGATTTTGCCCAGCCTTTTTTACTTGAGGCGGAGATGAGAACATCACGATTTCACTTATTTTTCACATCACAAAATTTTTAAAAAATAATAAAAAAAAATGATTTAAACTGCTGATTCAACTTTTCACACAAGTAATAAGTAAATTATTTAAATGTTTACTCGGTGGTAGCAAAATTGCGAATTGACAAAATAACCTAAAAAATTACGACTCCACGTGAATTTAGTTTACAGTTTAACAAAGCAAGTTCGGAAGTATTGTACGTAGGTGGTTAAATCCAATATAATAATTATTAATTAAAAGTGCACAAATAGGCATAATATAATATATAACGTGAAACATTAGCTGGCAGAACGTAAGAGTTTTTAATATAATTATGCTTATATCGCTTTATTGTAATATTGCAAATAGTAATTGTGTTTGAAAAAATTACAGGTATTTTTGTTAGTCATTTTGAAGATCTCGAATTTTGTTTGTTTAATTATCTTTACAATTAATCTATAATAAAGTAAATATGTTGAAGTGTTATTTGTGTAATTTAGATAGTTTTAATTTAAAGTCGTTAATTATTCATTTAAATATCATGCATTCGCTTACAAGGTATACAGTGTTTATGAATGTTGCGAAGGAATATGCGCGAAAAAGTCTTTTCCTAACGTTAAAAGCTTTCGGGATCATATTAATAAAATGCATCAAGCGGCCACTTTAAGTTTAAACAAAGAAGAAATCCAAGCAACTATTCCTTTGCGTCAAAACAATGAAAGTAAATCTCAGAGCAATGTCGAAATTAATTCAATATCAGACGAAAAAGTTTGTGAAAATTTAGTTTTTCCAACTGATTCATTAGTCGAAGATGCTGCTAGATTCACACTTTTGCTTCATAATAATAATAATTTTACTCGAAAGAACGTTGAGGATATTCAGAAACTAATTGTTGATACTTTCTTACAACCGGCAACATCTTATTTAAAAAAATATATAGATAATAGAATTGATAATGTTGAAATCAAGAACGATTTAGTAAACTTTGTTGAAAAACTATCAAATCCGTTTAAGCATTGCAAAACAGATCATTTGCTACACGTGTGGTTAAAACAAAATAATTTACTACAAGAATCAGTTCAATTTTTAATAAATGAGTCAGTGGGTGTATTAATGCAAAATGGTGAGGCTATATATGATGAGCAGTGTACGAAAGGCGTTTTGCTTCCTCTTAAGTTTCAAATCAAAAAAAGATTTGAACACTGCGATATTCTTAGCGAAATGATGGATAATATGAAAAATATACAAAAAAATCCAGAATTACTTTCAAATTTCATTAATGGAAAATTATGGCAGAAAAAAACTGCTCCATATCCTGGTGAGATTTGTATTCCTTATTTTTTATTTACTGATGATTTCCAGATAAATAATCCTCTAGGCACTCAATCTCAATCAGTTTGTGGAATTTATTATAGTTTTCCTCTACTTAATAATGTTTCTAAATTAGATAATATTTTTGTTGCTGGATTTATAAAACCTCAGGATCTAAAAACCTTTGGAAATGACGCTTGCTTAGCTCATTTAATAAATGAAATAAGCGAGATGGAATGCAAAGGTATTCCTATAAGCACTGTTGGAGGAGTAGTGAATGTTAGATTTATTTTAGGCTTGGTCATTGGTGATAATTTGGGTATAAATTCAATTTGTGATTTTAGCAAATCCTTTTCAAGCACCTTTTTTTGTCGCTTCTGTAAGGCGCCGAAAACAGAGACACATTATATGGCACTTCAGGAAAATAAATATTTACGTAATATCCAAAATTATAATGTAGACGTTGATACAAATTATTTTGAAGAATCTGGAATAAATCAAAATTCTCCTTTAAACAGAATTAGTTCCTTTCATGTAGTTGAAAACTTAGTTGTAGATATTATGCATGATTTGTTTGAAGGTATTTGCCATTATGATGTTTGCAAAATAATTGATTATTATATACACGTTGTTGCCCTTTTTTCGTTAGAAACATTAAATATTAGAAAACAAACGTTTAATTATGGTTCAATTGAAATAGGTAATTTGTCGAAACCAATAACAATTGAACATATAAAACGTTGTAGATTGAAGATGACTGCAAGTGAGATGAAAATTTTTATTCTTTTGTTTCCACTCATGATAGGAGATTTGATTCCTGAAAACGATATTGTTTGGCAATTTTACCTTCTTCTTTTAAAAATAATTGATTTACTTCTTAGACGAAACTTAACAAAGGATGATATAACGGTAATGCGACAGTTAATATGTGAGCATAATACAAGTTATGTAGAACTATTCGCGGACACGCTTAAACCAAAGCACCATATATTAGTGCACTATCCAACTGTTGTAGAATTTTCCGGTCCACCTAGGCATTTTTGGTGCTTTAGGTTCGAAGCTAAGGATAAAGAAATCAAAGCCTATGCAAACGTCATAGCGTCTAGAAAAAATATTTTGTTAAGCTTAGCAAAAAAATGTAATCTGAAATCCTCGCTCTCTTTAATGTCACCAAATGAAAATAATTTTGTATTTAAAGATAATTACCGCATTGAAAGTAAAAATATAAATTTATTATTCAACAAAACTAAAATTAAACAACAAGATGTAATTGCTTTAAGCAACATAAGTTTCAAAGGAACTAACTACAAAAATGGGTTGATTTTTTCATTGTTTAGGTCATCGCTAGGCCTATTTGAAATAGAAGAGATATTTGTTTTGAAAGAAACTTCCGAAATATTTCTACTGGTTAATGAGCTTTTGGTGAATTCATTTAGTTCACATTTTGATGCATATGAATTACATAGTCCCAAAATTTTTATTGCCGAAAAATTATTCTTTAAAATTACAGATTTTAATTGCTTGCCTACCAACATTCATTGTACTGTAAAAGGAAAGCTGATGATTAAATTAAAAGAATATTTGTAATTTATAATGCTTATCTAAGTTATTTTAATTTTATTTCTTATAAATAGTAACATTTTGTAAATCTGTAATAAGTACCTAACATTTAATATAGTTAGTAACCAATAACCTAGTACCTAACTTAATATATTGCGCGATTGAACAAAATGACAGAAAACGACCAAGTAATAACTTATCAATTACTTCCAATGGAAGATGAAACCGAATATCATTTGATTCAAAACTATAATGTACCGATGAATACCAAGGAATCAGATCAAATGACCCAACCACATATCGATGCATCTACGGGATCTACACTAGAATGTTCATTGACTCTAAAGGAGAAGTGTGACATAAAAGAATTATTGGAAACATGGAATCTAAGCATTCTCTTTCCAGCATTTTGTGGTAAATTGTCAAAAAATAGTGTTCTTGCTGTTATATAATTCTATATCTTTTAAATATTTTCAGACGAATTAATTAATTTAAATGTCATCCAGAATATGAGCGACCGACACATACAAAAATTTGTCAACAAGTACAATTTAAAAATAGGAACGGATGTAATTCTTGAATCCAAAATTAAGGCATACCAAATATTAGAAACAACCGAGGTAGCGCATGCTCCGTTGCAAATTGAAAACGATAAATATCAAACAGATGAAAACTCCAGTACTTGCGATGACGTCACAATTGATGTTCATAAAATATTGGAAAAATCCGTTCAAGGCAGATCAATTTTAAGTATATATAAATCAACTAAAAAATTAAGTGAAGGCTCTAGATCGTTAATAGTCGATGCAGTAATAAAGTACATGCTACAAAAAGGAATTCGAATGAATGTCGTAATCGCACAACAAATATCTGAAAAGATAATTCAAATATTTCCATCAGAATTTATAGTATGTATCTCAAGTTTTCAATAGAAAGATACCAGCAAATTAATGATCTTATTTCTTTTCTTGGATAGGCGTACTACTATTCTAAACAATCAGGCCGGAAGCCACAAGGCAAGGTGTACGATAAATATTTTAATAGCCTCCGGCAACTCAAAACTAGTGCAATTATTCCAACACGAAGCTACACAACAAAATCACCTTGCTCAAATTTCACAAAAAATATTCAATTAGGTAATATCATAAACCAAATAATAATGAGACGTACCACGTAGAACAAAAAAAATCTAATAGTTTTTGAAACTTCCTATTTAAAATGGGTAACTATTTGAGGAACATCAGTCGCGAAAAGCTAAAATTCTCTTAAAATACATTAGTTAAATTTTCAAAATATTAAAATATTGTAATTGGAAATTATGAATTTAAAGAATTTATTGTGTATTAGCTCGTTATGTAGTTTGATATAACTACCGTTTTGCTATTAATAGTAAAACGACTTGTATAGCTGTTTTTTATTCTGCGTGGTCAGTCTTATTATTATTTCATGAATATATTATTATTTTATGAATATATATGCATTATATAACGCCAAACGAAAACTCTTTTTGTTAATTCGAATAATATTATGTTTTTTCTCAAAATTTAATCAAACACAAATAGCACCACCAGAAAGTAACATTACCGAGCAGCTCGAGGCTATATTACTCGATAATTGCTCATGGGCTGAGATGGAGCATCTTTGGGAAGCCACCAAAAATTACCGTTTGCATGAAATATCAAATGCCAATTCGACGAACGAAATTTTGACCAAATGGAAGCAATATAAGAAACCAATGGGCTACAAATTGGTAATAAACTAATTAATAATACATTTTATTAATTATAAGATAGTATTATGTATGCATTTTACAATAATTTTTTTTACTTTTTCCTTTCCAGATAAACATTGATTTTAATCAGATGTATCCCTCTGCCTCCAGCTTAATTTTAAATTATGAAATTTTCGCAGCTAAAATAATGCCAATATACCTCGACAAAATAAAAGATCATAGCAGTAAAACTTTATTAAACGACCTTCAACATAAACAGTACATTACTGAAAGTAGGTTAATTGATTTTATTTTTTTAAACTAAAATAAACTTAATAATTTTTTCTTTTGTTTATAGGTGGTCGTAGCTGTACATTATTTTTTTTATTGCATAGCTTGCTAGTACCAACTACAACCACCATTAAAGGCACTAACAACAAAAGATTGAGAACTAAATTCTGTATTAGCGACTCGCAGAGAAGCTTTCTCATTGTTGGGAATACCCTAGGAGAATGCGAAGAAGAAATCATACGGCGAAACAAGAACAAGGTTCCAATTCAACCGCTTATTTTAATCATTGGCACTACGCTTGAGCCAAAAGAGTTTTTAGTATTTTTTGACGGGATCAAATATGTTTTGAACTCTTTTGTTGAAGTAGTTGATATTTGTTTTAAAACATTTAATGTGCTCAATTTACAATATCCTATAGAGTCTCATTAAGTATGGACATTTATTCAAAAATATTTTTATTCTATCGATAGTTCTTATGACAAACATAATGTGAATGTAAATTGTTTAATTTCGGCACTTAAATAGTGAACTACCTACTTAAATTTGGATTTTGTTGAGGTTTTTAATGAATTTATACCTACCTAACTATAAAATTTACACTTAATTTGAAATAAAGACATGAAATAAAACATAAACCTGTTGTTAATTTTTAACCAGCAAATATATATATATATAATATATATATATACCAGGGTCCCGCTTTGCGTCGCTGTTCGGTTCCATACGTGGAGAAATAATAGATAAACACATGCATTATTATTCTTAATAAATATTCTCATGGCAAAGAGAATTCTCATTAAATGTATGAAAAAATAAGCAAAAAAATACCGACGCAAGAGTGAATAGACGCATTTCGAATAGACGCAAAGCGGGACCCTGGTATATATATATATATATATATATATATATATATATATATATATATATATATATATATATATATATATATATATATATATACATATATATATATATAGGTATATCAATTCAATTGATTATTTAATCAAATCAACAAAATAACTTTTTTAATTTTTATTTGATTTGACGAAGTTACATGTAAATCAATGTTTATTGAATTGATAAAATTTAGTCAATTCGAAAATTTGGTTTTGCCAAAGATTTTTTCAAATTGAAGAAATTTATTTGATTTCATAATTTTATTAGTAAATTATCAATTTGAATAAAACGTAATCATAATGATCACCTACTTTCAATGACGCTATTTTAAAGGTTTTTTCTTCGATTTAAATATAAATTTCTTCAAATTTACTTCTTTATTTTTTTCAGTGAATATTTTCGAGCAAATATATCCTCCTTTTTCACCGAGGGATGGAACCTACTAATATACAGATACATTTTATCCTGTACAACAGCTGGATACAATGTATCCACAGGCTGCCCTGTCCCGATAATGCCCTGATTAGTAGAAGGTATCAACAATCTTGAAGAACTATTAGTATGGTTTACATCATTCACAAATTATGGATGTTCAGATGAATCCGATACACCGATTGCTTTATCCATTAATGCACCAATTAACTCTTTGTTTTTGGCCATTTCTAATTTCAATTTTTTTATTTCAACAGCCCCCAACGCTCTATCCGTAATAATAGCATCATTTTTTTAAATAGCTTTGTTATCCGCGAACCACTGCTGGCATTTGTTACAGTGGTAGACAACACACGCAAATTGTTTAACTGAGTTGATGGCCGCTACAATCATAAAATATTAGGTTTAGGGTAATATTTGCTGATTGTACTAGATCAGTATATAAAATTTGTTTTTGCTGGGCCAATAAAGTCTGCTACCGCAAATTAAGTTGTGTTATTTTTAAAATCCTGTATTTTCAGTGTTTTTGGTGTTCCCGATGAAATAACCACTAATAATCAATCTAGGTCGCATCTTCTGGCTGAAATATTGTCCCGCTAAGGCATTTTACATCAATTCACACCAGTATATTCTACTCACAAGAATTGGGATGGGTATCTTTATGAAATTAGTGCGATATTGAGATACCTGGGCCCTATTGCACCAACTACTTATCACTTATTACTTATCAACTTATCATAATTTTTGATAATTTTCTGTTGTACCAAATTGAAATTTGATAAGTATTTAATTGAGTTATAATAAGTGATAAGCACTCACTTATCAAAATTAAGTTGCACCAATTTGCGAAATGATAAATGATAAGTAATATTTTGATAAGCGATAAGTTTGAGGTTTTTGATAATTTTTTCGTAGTTCTGTTGCACCAAAAGTTTTAACTTATCAATAATCGACTACTTTAATGATAACTTATCCAAAATATCAATAAGAAAAGTTTCACTACTCAAAAAAATTGATAAGAGCTACAAATTGTTGTGGTATGACGGAAGTCTGTTAAAAACGTTTTTTTTTGCTGTTATTGGTAAGATGAGAACATTTGTTCAATTTTAAAAGAGTACAAATGATAATGACAATACATAATAACTTTAATTTCAAAATTTATACCGCTATTTTATTGTATTAAAATAAGTTATAATATTAAGTCAAAGTAAGAACAATTTCATTCTGTTCGATTTATCATAGAGGTAAGACAGTGGTTTTTCGATATTTTAAAATTTATATAAAACTATCAAATGTAGGTATATCAACTTTCGTGAATAAAAACTGAAATTTATTAAACGAAATTTAATTTTTATATAAAAATGCGTCAGTTCGAAAGATTATTCGAGGATGAAAACGAAAGAAGAAATCATGTAGTGAAAGCCAGAACCAAATATTCTCTGGACTCGCGAGTGATAAAATATTTTCGTTTGTCACATGAAGAAATTGAGCACGTATTGTTAAAAATCGGAGCAAATTTGCACCATGGAACCGACCGAAACTGCGCATTGAGTTCTCTATAGCAGCTACTAACAACACTGCATTGGTTAGGAATATCCAGGATAGAAGTTTCTTGAGTTGGGTGGTTACCCCCAGGTAGCTAGTTGCTTCGATGGAACAATGATTAATAAAGATGCACCTACGGTCAATGAAGAACACTTTGCGAATCGACATGGAAAACATTCACTGAATGCAATGATGGTGTGTGGCCCAGACCGCAGTTTTTATGCAGTAAATTCAAATTGGCCAGGTAGTGTCCATGAATCCAGAGTATTGCCATATACAAGGCTATTTAGTAATTTTGAGTCTTGTTTTCGCCCGTTCCCCGGTGCTGTGATTTTGGGTGAGAGTGCTTTCACTTAAAGATTGGCTTATCCCACCAATGCGAAGAAATCCGGATGATATAATAGAGCAAAGATTTAATCGTGCTCATAAGTGGACGGGACGAATAGTGGAAAATCATTTTGGTTTATATATGACGATTACAATTTTTGTATAATGTAGTTAAATTCAATTTATTTGTTAATAGGAATTCTCTTAAATCATTTGTTCTGAAAATAAATTGTTTACGTTTAAGTACTGCTGAAAAATTATTTACAGTTAGAAAAGAGAATTTATTTTAAAAGCAACAAAAGAAAAGTTTTACAATTGATTATAAACACTGAAATAAGAACTCTCAATTGAGAAAGGTTTCTCTTCATGTATTATTATATACATGCAAAATGGTTGTTGCTATTAAATTACAGAATAACAATTTTTTAATTGTTTTGCTATATACATAGGTACAAAACCATTGTTTAACATATAAAACGTGCAGAAAGCATATTATTTGGCAAACACTATCACATTTATAGTATTTTTGTATAGATGATTACAACTTATCATAAAAATTTGATAATTCGTCAATTGATAAGTTATAGACAATCTGATGTGCAACGCTTATCACTTACCATTATCAAAATTTGATAAGTGTTCAAATTGATAAGTGAGTGAGATTTTGTTATTTTTGGTGAAACACTTATCACTTATCATTATCAAAAAAACTAACTTATGATAAGTTGATAAGTAATAAGGTGATAATTAGTTGGTGCAATAGGGCCCTGGTGCAATGTTCGACAGGACTCTCGCCTATTTTCTGACTTTGATGTGATAGGCAAGCGTATGGTATGGATATTAAATACATGGTTAAAATCTAGTTTTACTTAAAATCTAAAATTCTGATATTCTAGAAATCAAATTTATTAAACATTTATGATTGCACTTCTAAATTTTTTAATTATGCTTAAATAATGGAAATTCGACAAATGAACGATGATAGAAAGAAAGAAGACACCGCCCCATTGTTCTTATATAATTAAGATACAGTTTTCTTCAAATCATCATTTAATTACAAATATTTAATCATCCTATTTACTATTTTACCTACAACATGCACAATAATTACCAATTTTCTAAATCAAAATATCCAATTAATTCTAACTTAGATCTCCATTCATCGATAAGACAAATTCAAAACTAAATAAATCCAACAAAATGAAATGAAAAACTAAACTTTTACTACTATGGAGGTTAAAATACAGTAACAACTCTATAAACATAAATGCATACCTATGTATGTACATATGTACCATGCATACTGTTATCTCGATTGAAAACTAAATATTTTATTGTAATTGAGAGTGCGCGGCCATGAGTCGATAGTAAATTTATGATTATAGACAGTTAGTCTAAATTAATAGTTTTATAGATCAAATTTACATGATTGTGTCACATTAATACGTATATATGTTGTTTAATTTATTAACAGGTACATTTTAGATCTACAATTTTATTTAAAATACTCCAGACGGAATATGTATGGATGCAGACGATAAACTAATTAAAAAAAAAAATGTTAAATCATTTTGTTCATGTTCTAATTCTTATGACGAAGCGGATTTTTATTTTTAATTACAAATATGCGACATTTTCTTATGTACCGTTATTTGTGTTTCTAATTTTAATTCTTCTACTTTGTATACACATTGGTATGATTCGTCATAATTCACTTACCGTTCAAACCTTTAGAAATTTTTGATTTTTTTTACTAAGTTGCTATGTCACGCTAAATCTTAATTAAAAAGTTATCTTCATGAAAACAAAACCAAAAAAAATGGTCTTAAGTAAGTAAATCAGAGTAATAATAATTATTGGCCAATCGATTTAATATACCGATTGGAACCCGTTCTCATGCCCGTTACAGTTATACAAAAAAAATTTCATCTCAATTCATCTTTAAGGCTAAAAATGGAAATTTTTTCTGTTTTTGCCTTTTTTCCATTCAAATTTAAAATTCTTTTGAAAGCATTTTACAGTCGAAAAGGAAATGATTGATGCTTTTCTTTGTCTTTCTGGCAAGAAGTAAAAAAAATTCGAATTTACATATACAACATTGTTTTGTGTATTTCGGGTATCATTTTACTTCGCAATGCAAATTTTTTTTTTTTATTTCTTCCTTACCTCTTTGTAACAACACATTTTAAATGCGAATAAAAAAATCTTCAAGAAGTTAAAGTGAAATACATCATATACATTACGATAATGTTGTAATATTCAATTTTGTACGGAAATCAATTTAAGATACACCGTTTGTTGTTTATAAATTTGGAAATTCTTTAAATGGAAAGTTTTTTGTTTTCTTCCAGTCTTAACTACACAACATGTAATAAATCACTTTATAGTATTATTGTTATGCCGTATGTTGTAAAAAGTGGTGGAAAACTCCCTTCGTTGAAAACTATTAATCAAATTTTCGTAGTTTTTCCAAAAATAAAAAAAAAATGTATGGAGAAATGTTTTTTTTTTGCCTATGTAGTATACATAAATAGGTTTGTGTTTGGAATTTGAAATGGAAAACGTGAATGGAAAATTAAATTTTTCACTATCGATTTTTTTTTTGTATACCGTTTGCCTTTATATATAATACATCAAAAATAGATTTCGTTTATGCAGGATTTAGTAATTAGTGGACGATATAATAGAGAACAATTATTGGAAAATTTCTGGTTGTATATAAACATTTTCGGAACCAGAGCCTCTTAATTTCATGTAAATCGTATTTAGAATAAAAACTACTTTGTTTAAAGCACACTGGCAGTATTGCAAACGAACTTTGCTAAACTACAATTCCCGTTTTCAAGGCATCACACGGAATGTAGAATCTGCGTGAAAAGTCAGGATGACAAAGAACTGGAACAGATGATAAGGTCTCCTTTAATTTTTACTCTTTTCAAGATTAATATGTAGTTAAATTAGCTTCCTTAATTAGACCAGCAACTTTGCTCAACAACTCTAAGTGTTCATCGAAGGTTTCTGAGGTGACCAGTAAATCATCCAGATAAACAAACACAATATATGGGGAATCACTTTATCCATGAGCCTGCATATAAACTGGTAGAGGGGTCTACCGAATACGGCAAAAGCAGTCTTATCCCTTGACCTCTCATCCAAAGGAATCTGCCAGAAGGCGTCTTTCAGATCTATACTCGAAATAAATCTAGTCTTCCATAGCCGACCAAGTAACCCTTCGATGATCGGTAAGGGATAAGGTGCCTTCACCGTAACCGCATTTACCTTCCTCGCGTCAAGTCACAAACGGGATTTGCCGTTCGCTTTCCTCACCAATGTGACAGGCGAGCTCCATGAACTAAAGCTTTCCTTAATAACAATTCATCGGCAAGTTCCTTTTGTTTTGCAGGCGATATCGGATAATGTCGTTGCTTTATCGGCTTTGCATCACCTACATCAATTGAATGACAGAGAATATGTGTTTTACTCAATCCGAGTACAGCAGATGAAGAAAATTGTAGAATGACCAAATCAAAACGAGTCTTTTCTTCAGAAGAAAGATCATGGAAAATTAGTTCGGGCTTTGATTTATTTTCTGAACCTGACACTTCACAAATCTGTGAAAAGCCTCCCAAAAATCTGTTCCTAAATACAGTGGCTGGGTTAAGCTTGGACCTATATGGAGTGTTAGGAGTCGCGTTTGTCCCATAAATAAAACAGGAACCCGAATATGGCCTAAAGAAGTAAGATGACGAAATTTGATATCGGGCATCTTAAGGAATCTTTCACTTCCAAGACCTAACACTGAAACGCGCCGCTGTCTAAAAGGCCAATAATTTGTTGTCCGAAGACTTCAACTTCGGCATAAGGCCGGCCATCAGTGGAATCATTTATTAAGGATTCAGCCAGTAATGTTCTGCAATGTTTTCGAGTTTTCCAATATTTGTTTGCTCGTTGTGATTTTGAAGAAGTGTTACTGGAACAAGAATTAAAATCAGAGTAAGATGACAAAGAAGAAGTACAAGAAGTTTGATTAAAATATGTCTCTATTTATCCTGAGCTTCCGGGTTGGAATCTTGTGTCTATACCTGTTTAGAACAGTTCCAACAACCGTCTATTGTTTTGTTTGTGACAAGATTCGTGACTGGTTTAAAACTTAGGGAATTATTATTAATAGCCCAAACTTCTTCATCCAAATCTACATTGGATTGAGATTGATGTTCGAACTCTCGAGTATTATTATTCGACAAGGTCACTTTGTGAAGTTGGCGTCTTTGACACATCATTTCTGGTATTCGGTCCTTGACCATGTGTCTTCGTAGGGTACGCACAATTGCACCATTTGCTCCAAATGTTTATCCACCAACTTATCTTGCAAACCCCCACGCATATTACGTTGAACTATGTACATAAGTTGGAACGGTTCTTTAAACCTTTGCTTACGTGAATCCAGTGTATGCGTAACATCGTTATCTATCTGACGGTCCTGAAACCGTTTAATAATATCCTCTTTTAATTTAGTCCAATTTATTCCACGATTCTTCTCAATGTACATCCAATACCAATCTTAAGCGGGGCTTTTGTAACACATAACTGATATCGGTAACCAGTTGTTCGGTGGAGATTTTGTTTGCTTTAGCTATAGGTGTTCTAATTTAAAAATGAATCGTTTAACTGGCGGGCCTTTTGGTGAACCATCAAATGAAATATTCCACTTTGTTAAATTACGCTAAAGGTCGAGTGCATTTCGGTCGATGTCTGGAGAGAAAAACCCCAGTGTTTCGATTGGGTGGTTCAAAATTAACCTTTGGACCATTAAGTGAATGTTGGTACTCAAAAACATTTAATTCCTGCTCAAAAGTTTTAGTGTTTTGGACATATTTGACTTCCCAGGTTGATTGTCATTATTAGGATATGATATAGAGGAAATTTCAGAGACATTATCCGCATCTAACTCGGGAAAGGTAATTACATTTAGCTCGCCTAATGACTTATTAAAGTCAATTTTTTTTCGATATTTTCTGGTGTATGTCAATCAATTTATCAGTAGTATTTAAAAGATCCTCAACATTGCCTGTAATAAACTAATCAATAAACCGAATTCGATTTAAACGGTTTTTCAAATGAATTAGTCGAGAAGATAATCGAACTAAATGACTTTCATCAAAGTCACCGCAATATGCGACCTTGATCAAGGAATAAATATATTTGAACTTAATCTTCAACTTTTGTAATTCTCCTTTTGGGTTTAGTATGGTGGATTCATGAGGTAAGTTTGGCACAAGCCGAAGCTTTAGAAGATTACAATTTGGTGTTTCATATCGAGTGATGTTTTATAATGAGTGGGGCTTGGCGGTATTGGAATAATTTAACGGCCTAATTCAAAATTCCACCATTCAAATCACAAAATGTTATGAATAATAGCAGAGCCTTCTAGAGTATAAACCCATAATCTTAATGACGTATTTTTTAGAAGCTTTTTTAGTGGTATAACTTTTTGCTGATTTCCATAGGAATCCATAGTAAAAATGGTGTTTTTTAGCTTCAAGTTTTTCAATGAAAAAAGCAAAAATGTCATAAAATGTTTCTACATATCTTTAAGAACAATATACAAGAAGGCCATATTGGTATTAAGTAAATATTAATTGCAGAAATATTCAAATTAAATTATTTCTAAAATATATTTTTTCGAACTTTCATTTTGAAAAATACATCAAAGTTGGCTTTGACAAATTAAAATAATACTTGCTAAATTTATCTTTAGTTGTACTAGTGTACGTAAGATGTCTAAAATGATTACAGAAAAATACGAAAAAAAATTATTTAATCGCAAAATTATCACACGTTCCTATATTTTGTGAATTTGTTTTGCTTTTCCTACAATTTTTGAACTTAAAATTTCCCCAGGTGGTAATTTTTGGTACGATTTTTCCAAATTTTTACGGCCATCACTGCCATCTATGTAATGTATATTGACTTAATGACCAAACGAATCGTAGTAAGCTTTTATTTTAATTTGACCAGAATGCTGTTGTTATGAATTTTTTTTTATATTTTGGTTTAAATAAGTTAATTATTACAAGAAAATTCAAACATTTATGAAAGTATTTCAGAAATCATAATTAAGAATTTGTAACGTTTTCATTTAAAAATTTGTCTTAGGAAAAAAAATGATTTCCCATATGTTTTGTGTGTTTTACTATGAAAAGTTTCGTTTTTTCCTCGTTTCTAATTCCCTTATAAAAGCTCAGATTTTTTGATTATGGCTCTATAAAATACATGGTGATCTGATAATAGCCGCCTAAAATTAAAATGTCATTACGAAAAAATATCATTGTCATATTCGTTAGTGTATGTAAAATGAGGGGTTACTCGACCAAAAAAGCTAAAGTAGCAAAGATGGCACTAGTGCAAAACTAGTACAAAAAAATGTTACCATCAATGCATCTTTTTTTTCAATGAGACGGTTTGACAGCCAATAGAGTACTATTTTTACCCTTCGAATGAAAAATTTTCCGCAATCGAATTCGACATTAAAGAGTTCAGTGCAGACCAATCAACGGGTGTACATTGTCACAGTCGGCGTTTTGGATGACAATTTTGTTTCTATAACCTGATATGTCGGTGATCAGAATTACCCAATTAGATCCTTTATTTTCGAAGGGTTTGCTAAAAGGAATAAATCCTAATATCAAATGCTGATATGCCACCAAACTAAACAATTTGGGTTTCAGTGAAAAATTATAACCGCTTTTGTCTAGGTTTAAGGCCTCACATGTCAAGGTACATTGGTTAGAACTAGCGTCAACCACACTACAAAAAATTCTATGACTGAAAATTCACATGACAATAAATTGGTTGTATTGGGCTAAAAATATGTTGGCGTGTTTATTGAGAATTTTTTTGTGGAAACATCCAAAAAGTATGATTTTTCAGTGTTTCCTGAATTACTGATATTCCAATAGATGAAATAGGAACGTGGTTAGCCAGGGTAGAAAACTCACGGAGGAATTTATTGCTATTGAAAGTCAAATTATTGGTGTGGATGAGGAACGATTTGGACTATATTTAGCGGTTTCTGCTTTGAACCGCTTTATCCGCGAGAGGTCCTTTTCAATTGGAACTACCACACTCGAAGGTTTAGAGCAAACTTTTAGAACTACAGTTAATAACCAAGCTTACACAAAACTGCCAAAAATTAATATTACGCTATTTTCTGCTGGAAAATGACACAAGTTTCTGTACCTTGTAACAAATCAAAATTAGGTTCATCTCTATTAAGCAAGATATTTTTGTTTCCTTCATTGTATAATTCCAACCAATTTTATCATGACGTAGTCAAGAGGTAACAAAAAAAACTGGTATAAATTATAATGCTTGATGGTGTTGAAATGAAAATAACATCGTGTGATGGACAAAAATTTTCCGTTAAGGACGTTTAAAAAAAAAATATATAAAGGTGAAAAAAAATGTGCAGGAGGACAGATCGAAAGAAAATTTAAATGTGGTGTCTACAATAATAACGACTAAAACTAAATTTTCATGAAATTTAGAAAGACTCTCACTTAAAACCACTCCTCGATTAAGTAATGGAAATAAAAGCCATCATCGAACCAATCGCAGACAATCAGCTTTTGATTCTTCTGAAGAGAGTGATCAAGAAACTACGAATTCTACCGATTCTGGTTCTACAACTAGATCCCAGAAATACAGAGGACATCCAAAGCAGTGGACTCGGAAAGTTTCCGAGCTGTCGAAGTGGAAAGTAATGTTTTCCGGAAGAACCGATAAAAAAGCCGATGATGATAATGTACAAGATTTTCTAATGAAGCTAGAAGAACATTCAAAGCAAGATAGAATCCCACGACAGGAACTAGTTTTTCTGGAATGGGTACGAAGGGCCGAATTTCAAAGGGCCGAATGTCGAAGGGCCGAATGTCGAAGGGCCGAATGTCGAAGGGCCGAATGGGTCGAAGGGCCGAATGTGTCGAAGGGCCGAATGTCGAAGGGCCGAATGTCGAAGGGCCGAATGTGTCGAAGGGCCGAAAGTGTCAAAGGGCCGAATATCGAAGGGCCGAATAGGTCGAAGGGCCGAATGGGTCGAAGGGCCGAATGGGTCGAAGGGCCGAATTTTTTTTTTTTTGTTTTATTTTTAGAAATATAATTTTTAAAATTTGTTGTTTTAAGGAATTTTTGGTAATTTTTTTTTTGTCAAATATAAATTAATTTCTTATGAATTTATGTATTTTATTATATTTGATCTTTGGATATTCTATCGACAAAAATATTGCATTAATTGAGGTTGTTTATATTTTGCGTTCCTTTTGGTATTATCAAGTGAAAAAATATTTGTACATACCTAATAGGTATTTTACCAAAACCAAGTCTTATTATATCAATATAAATGGAATAAGTATACACATATGTATTACTTTTGTAGTATAACCCGCTCGTACTAAATAACAAAAGGCGAAGGTTATTTTTTTCTAATTTGCGTACCAAATGTAAATAGATTTTAAATAAGAAAACGGAATTTTGTCATAAAATGTCATAAAAATTCAATTTACTTCTGTTCTTTAAACTGATGATAATATTCATTCTTTTCGAACGATGTTATTTTCTAGACCATTATCTAGTTTATTGCTATTGTTTTAGAAAAAAAAAGTAAGTGGTGGAATTTGTCTTTTGGAACAAAGAATCCTAATTATCGGTCGGCTTTCTTTCAACCTCACTATACGAAAATGCATTATTTTGCTCTACACGATAAATACATAAAAAAAAGTAATGGAAAGATTTTTCAAGTGTCGATCTACAAAAAAGAGTTTTATTGATGTGTCCATGAACATAATCATAAATAAATAATGTTGTATTATGTGTTTTGGTTATTTTATATACCTATTTGCATCATGGACAAATATATCTAGAAAAAGAAAAGACAAGAGAAAGATAACAAAAATATCTAGAAAAAGAAGAAAAGCTCAAGAAGAGAAACTAACTTCCGGAATTATAATTTTAAATAAAATTTGTGTAATTATTACAATTTGTTTTTTATTAATTGAATCTGAACCATCTTGATGTAAGTAGATAAATGCCTACTCATATAAAAAATCAACTTAAAATAAGGGACATAGGAAAACTGACTTTGGTATGTAAATTTTGTATTCCAACATATTGCAATTACAAAAAGTTGCAATTATAAAATATTGCAATATAAAATCTTGCATAACAATTTCCCGTAATATTTTTTCTTTATTCTGAGGAAAATAAATTGAAGAAAAATGACATCGACTAATTTAACTTGGAATTGTAGAGGCTAACGGCTTCGGTAACTCTCACGGGCACGCGGGAGGTCGTTGCGCTCCCCCCCGCTTAGCCCTCCGAGGGGCTTTAGATTTGAGCTTCGGGGGACGTAGGAGCCGGGATCAGCAAACATGTCGCACTGCGTGCCGCACGTAGGAGCGGATTATATAGAATAAAAGGTTTACCCAAATACATAATGTTGAATTTATGACTGGATGAATGGAAAACATCAATAAAACTCTTTTTTGTAGATCCACCCCTTAAAAATCTTTCCATTGCTTTGTTTGTTATGTGTTCGTCGTGTAGAGAAAAAAAAATACATCGTATAGTGAGATTGAAAGAAAGCCGACCGATAATTAGGATTCATTATTTACTTTTTTTTTTTTTTTTCTAAAACAATAGTAATAAACTATATAATGTTCTCGAAAATAACATCGTTGGTAAATGAAAGAATTTTTATAACATTTTATGACAAAATTCCTTTTTCTTATTTAAAATCTATTTACATTTGGTACGCATATTAGACAAAAATAACCTTCGCCTTTTGTTATTTAGTACGAGCGGGTTATACTACAAAAGTAATACATATGTGTATACTTATTCCATTTATATTGATATAATAAGACTTAGTTTTGGTAAAATACCTATTAGGTATGTACAAATATTTTTTCACTTGATAATACCAAAAGGAACGCAAAATATAAACAACCTCAATTAATGCAATATTTTTGTCGATAGAATATCCAAAGATTAAATATAATAAAATACATAAACTCATAAAAAATTAATTTATATTTGACAAAAAAAAATTACCAAATATTTCTTAAAACAACAAATTTTAAAAATTATATTTCTAAAAACAAAACAAAAAAAAAAATTCGGCCCTTCGACCCATTCGGCCCTTCGACCCATTCGGCCCTTCAACCCATTCGGCCCTTCGACCCATTCGGCCCTTCGACCCATTCGGCCCTTCGACATTCGGCCCTTCGACATTCGGCCCTTCGACACATTCGGCCCTTCGACATATTCGGCCCTTCGACATTCGGCCCTTCGACATTCGGCCCTTCGACACATTCGGCCCTTTGAAATTCGGCCCTTCGACATTCGGCCCTTCGACATTCGGCCCTTTGATATCATTCCGTTTTTCTAATGCGCAATTACGTGAGAGACAAAGCGGAGAAATTTGCTAGTTGGAAAGAATTGAAAGGAGCATTTCTAGATAGATTTAGCAACCTTGAAAATGAACGAGCAATGCGGAGGTATATTAGACACAGAACGCAAGGTGTGAAAGAAGCGTTCAATGATTTTGTATTGAACATTCAAAGTATAAATGGTCGCCTTCAAAAACCATTACCAGATGAGGAACTATTGGAGGCACTAGTGGAAAACATGAATCCAGCCTTGCGAAGTGTTACCTGTAATATGCGGTTCAAATCAATAGAAAGTCTTCGAAAAATGTGTGGCAACTACGAAAAGTTATGGTCGACGTCTGGATTTGATCCTCGGCAATTTGTGGATTCACGCTCAAGACGTGCACAATTAGTTGAGCAACTTTCCATACCTCTTGCACAGTACAGCAATTGTCAAAATTACGCGAATGATGAGGTAGATGTAGATAATAGATATCTAGAAGTCCAATCAATTCAGGAAGCAATTCAGGAAGTCAGTGCATTACATCCACAAATATTCATCGTATGCTGGAACTGCAAGGAACTAGGGCATAGGTCTTCAAAATGTCCAATTGAAATAACGCATCAATTCTGCGGAGGTTGTGGATTAGCGGGTTATTTGTCGGAATATTGTATACGGTGCCAAAACAAACGGTAGGGAAATGCGCGAATGAACGCGACAAAAATGGGGGATTCGCGTTCAGCAAAATTTCAACACCCCAAAACGATGTATGTTTGTACCATCTCAGGTGAATCCAGCACAGATGAATGTGCCACGTCCAGAGAAATAAACAGTAAATTGTCACAGCTTGGCCCTGCTCGCAATAGAAGTGAGCAAATCAAACACTATTGGAAGGAAAGAAAAGTATTTAGTAAAAACTGTACCATCTCAACTATAAATAGCTACATAAATTTTGATCCACGACCGTACGCAAAAATAAACATTAATGGATACTAAAGGCTAGAACTCTTGGACAGTGAGTCAAGCGTCAGCATTTTGGGTAAGGGATCAGAAAATCTTATCAAAACTCTTGGAGCAGAAATGAAGAAACTGGACACATATATTCAAACTGCAGATGGCTCGATAAACAATGTTCTCGGATATGTAAAACTGCCTGTCACGTACATGAATAAAACCAAGCTCATAAAATTCTGTGTGGTGCCATCACTCCAAGCAGAAATTTACCTTGGTGTGGATTTTTGGCGAGAATTCGACGTTGCTCCTCATTTAGTATCTGCAATATTAGAATGTCCTGTAGAAAATGTCAGGAAAGAATTGAAAAAACATGATCTTGATGATGACCAGCAAACTCGCTTGGATGAAATCATCAATAAATTTCCATCGTTTGCTTCAAAAGGTCTGGGAAGAACACATTTGGTGGAGCATGTGATTGATGTTGGTAACACCTCGCCTATTAAGCAGAGGTATTTTGCAGTCTCGCCAGTAAAACAACAACTAACTAATGAAGAGATCGACCGGATGTTATCACTTGGTGTGATTGAAGAGAGCTGCAGCCCATGGAGTTCACCAGTCGTGTTGGTAAAAAAAGCAAATGGTAAATCGCGCCTGTGTTTGGACTCGAGAAAGATCAACCTAGTTACAAAAAAAACAATTATCGATGGACTACTTAGCAGATTCCGCTACTCAAAAACTTCAGAGAGATAACAGCTTTTACAGTTCCAGGCCGTCCTCTCTATCAATTCTGTGTCATGCCGTTTGGGTTGTGCAATGCCGCCCAAAACATGTGCAGATTGATGGATCGAGTAATCTAGATGATTTATTGATAGTATCAGCTGGGTTCGACGAGCACCTGGAACTTTTAAACACGGTAGCGGAATTATAATCGAAAAGAGCCGCTTTGTGTTAAAAGAAACAAAGTATTTAGATACGTTATTGGTGAACTGGGACGCAGAACAGATCCATCCAAGGTTGAAGCAATTCGCAATTCTCCAACACCCAGTTCCGTAAAGCAAACGCGTCGATTGCTTGGCAGGATGGTATCGGCGTTTTATACCAAATTTTTGAGATGTCACGGCTCCAATCACAAACTTATTGCGCAAAGTCGTGAAATTTCAATGGAATGAGGAATCAAATGAAGCCTTTCAACTATTAAAAGATCTACTGAGTAATAGTCCAGTTTTTCATACACCAAACTTCAAGAATCTTTTCTTCATCAAGTGTGACGCCAGTACATAAGGAATTGGTGGAGTCTTGTACCAGCTGGATGACGGTGGTGATGAGAAACCTATAGCCTTCATGTCCCAGAAATTGAACAAAGCACAGCGAAATTATACGGTTACGAAACTGGAATGTTTGGCGGCAATAGTTAGTGTAAAACATTTCCGGCCGTATATTGAGGGTTATAGGTTTACCATCATCACCGATCATGCCAGTTTGAAATGGCTCATGTCACAGAGAGATTTATCGGGACGATTGGCTAGGCGGAGCCTGAAATTACAAGCGTTCCATTTTACCATTGTGCATTTAAAAGGCAAAGATCTCGTATTTATTGTGACAGCTTAACCGAGCAAAATATCGACCTGGAGATCAACAATTTTTGTTTAATACCAGCAAGAATACGGATGAATCTTATATGGAGTTAAGGATAAATATAACTTTGGATCCTGATAAGTATCCTATTTTAATAGTAAAAGATGAAAGGATATTCATTCGAATAGAGCCGAAAACAAACATTCCAATTACAGACATCCCATCCTGGAAAATGTGGATTCCAGTTGATTTAACTTCAGAAATCATTAAAAAAGAGCATTTCCCACCTGACAGAGCACACGGAGGAATCAATAAGACCCTTGAGCGAATTCGAAGATTTTCCTATTGGCCTAAAATGGCCGTAGATGTTCACAAATTTGTCACAAACTGCCAGATATGCAAGCAATCGAAAGCAACCAACAGCTGCTTACGACCTTCTATGGGTAAACTGACCATTTCTGATCGCCCCTGGCAAAAGATTTTTATCGACATATTAGGTCCATATCCGCGAACCGCGAAAGATAAAACAACGATTTTAATTATACTCGACAATCTAACAAAGTTTGTCTACCTAAAAACATTACCGAGAGCAACTGCAAAAAACATAATTGATTGTTTGGAGAATGAAATTTTTACGTTATTTAATGTTCCAGAGTCTATTCATTCCGGTAACGGAGTTAAGTTCGTTGGAAAGGAATTTTCAGAAATGACAAGATTGTATGGAATATCACACATTCGTAGTGCTTATTATTCTCCACAGAGCAACGCCTCCGAAAGAGTCAACCGTTCAATCGTAGCAGCCATCAGATCTTACATTGGTGATAAGCATTCAAACTGGGATTCGTACTTCTTTAAAATTGCCAGTTTTTTACGTAGTTCGCTTCACGAATCTACCCGATACTCGCCGCACTTCCTTTTATTTTGGTTACAACAAAATGCTACATGGTCAAGACTATAAGATATTAAAAGAACTTAACTTGATGAACGAAGGGGACCTCAATTGGATGGAAATGCCTGATAAGTAAAAGAAAATCTTACCGCCGCCTATCGAAAATATTCAGCACGATACAATTTGAGAACTAGGAGGAGATCACTTGAGCCTGGCCAACAAGTGTATGTGAGACAGCATCCCCTCAGTGACGCTTCAAAAAAATTCGTAGCCAAATTTGCCATTTTAATTAGAGCCATTGTTAAAGAAAAAATTGGAAATTCTAATTATATTTTAGTAAATGATCAGGGAAAGTCGTTGGGAAATCACCATCTGATGGACATAAAGTTGTAATATAATTTGTTTGCTAATAGTCAGTTTTGCTTTGTATTTTATTTTTAGCTTCAAAATCGGCATTGGTTTAAGAATGATGACGTCTTTTTAATCTGCCCTGTAACAAATCAAAATTAGGTTCATCTCTATTAAGCAAGATATTTTTGTTACCACGCCACATCACTATAACCAAATCTAACTACATCAAAGCTTTTCAAAAATTAAAATCGGGGTACGACCGTAAAAATCTAATCATAGACGCATTCATTCGTACTATCCTCGAACAACCATCTATTATAGCAATGCCAATATACTAATGCCAAACAATTGCTAGGTATTGCCGATTAAGTTGTTCATGGTCTTAAGGCGATTGGAACAAATGCAGATGATCGTGATTCTTGGCTCATATACATCCTAACAGAAAAATTGGACGATAAAACCCGGACATTAACAATGTCGGCAATTTAATGAAATGGACGTCCTGGAAAGCAGATGCATCGCCCTCTTAGACTCACTGGATTGGGTAGTTCAGAGGCTGGTGGTACGAGTGGATTAGTTACCATTCATAGCAAGCTGAAGGTTTACTCCAGCTTCAATGTTAATGGCTTTATACCAAATAAAATCACAACTCGGTTACCAGAGTACAAAATTGACCTGTTTAATACACCATATTGAAAGGATGTCAAATTTTCTAAGCCCAATCAAATAGACTTACTTATCGGGATAGACCACTTTTGTAGTATTCTGAGGGACGGTTATATTAAGAGCAACACCAATCAACCAATTCTGCAAAATACAATTTGTGGGTATACTGTAGCAGGAAATATTAGCAACCTAAAGGTCTCCACTCATTTGCAGTCTAATAAATATTTTGGAGGTTGACATTGATCGAACATTTCAACGATTTTGGGCTTAAAAAAAAATGCTTTTAACCCCCGAATAGGAATTGTGTGAAAAATATTTCAAGGAAAATGTCACCAGAACTCTTGAGCGTCGATTTATGATAAGCCTACCATTTCAGAAATGAGATCATCATTTAACCTATCCTTACAAATATTTTGATTACTTGAGCGCCGCTTTACCCATGATGGCTTGTTCTATGCAATATACCAATAACTCGGACACATGGAAGAAATTAAACATAGTGAAATGAATGAAGAAGGATATTTTTGCCGCATCACTGATTTTTCACGGGAAATAGTACGACGATGAAACTAAGGATAGTTTTCGACGGGTCCGTCAAAACGACTTCAGGAATGTCCTTGAACGATTGTCTGGCGGTATGCTTTACTGTACAGTCTCCACTATATACCATAATTTTTACGTTTTCGAGAACATCGCTTAGTTTTTGCCACAGACATGGAGATGATGTTATCGTTAAATTCTCGTAAAAAACACGATTTTTTGGTGTTCTGATTTATCCATGCAAAATTAGGTACTTTCATCTGTGTACTATAACATGCGATGATGACCCAATGGTTTTAAAGGGTGAAATTAATGTAAATCGATTTCAAACAAAAAAATAATTAATTTGACAATAAGAAAATTAAAATTAATAAACAACCAAATGTAATTTTTAAATACGCAAGGCGGGTCCAGAAAGCAAGTACACAATTCTAAATTCTTCAAACCATGTTTAACTTGGAAAGTTTGACTTCGAAAACTTAATTTTAACAAATATTTAAACTTTCTCTTTTAGCAAACGACTCGGTGTGACACCCACTTACCTAAAACACTTCCGACATTTCGCTCCTCCACCTTAAAAGGGGATTCTTGTTGGGTTTATTTGCAAGTAAAGCGATGCCCACTAAGATCAGGGACTTCTTTAGATGAAGAAGGAGATGATAGTAACTTGCATTGCATGCACTAAATTATGTACTTCGAACCTCATGCGGGAAGTACCTAGCCTATATGTCTGTTTGGTGGATTTTCATAAATCCACCAAATTTTGTTTCATACAAATGATATATTTAATAAAGCCATTTCAGCCAAAGTGTCCTTTGTCCTTTTCGTAATGGGACTTTCGGTAAACAAAGCTTGTGGTAATTTTCAGCCTTGACTCCAAGCCCAGCTTCAAAACTTTTTTGTGCAAGCTTTGCCAAGCTGGTTTCTATGTCCACATTCTCCAAATATTTCTTTATGGTTTTGTCGTCACATTTAAATTTCTATTCCCAATTCACGATAGGACTTAGCTATTCATCCTACCGTTTGTTGCTTCAGTTTTCGCCTCTGTTCTGGGTCATTCAATGTTGATTTCTTGTCGGACCCTACTTTTCTCATTAATTGAACCATTCTCCAACTTACCAAGTATCATATAAATGGTCGTTTTTTTATTCCTAGGGTCAGAAAATCTTTTATAATATTCGAATTCTGCATGGCAAGGTTTTCTTCGTAAAATTTATAAATGAGTTTTCGACGTATGTCGTCGTTAAGTGACATTGTGAGATTATTACAATAACAAATGAAACCAACTTTTTATCAAAATCAAACTGAAGCCTAGCAACCATTAAAGTACTGCAAGTTTTAATCAGTGTTTCTATTTCGTGCCGATTTATATCCGTAGACTCAGGTCCCGTAGATGGATTAAGAAATGGGCGTAATTCTTTTAATTTAAGAATTTCTGGTCTTATTCTAGAACTTCGAACAAATGCCCTAAAATTAAATTATTTGACACCACTTAGTAGTAAGTTTGTGGCGGTTCACGCATTCATACATGCGTTCGCCGCCACACGGTCAGAACAAAAACACGAACAGACAGAAAAAAAAATTTTTTTTTTTTTTTTTTTTTTGATATTTCTAACACTAATTCAATATGATTTATTCACTGTGTTTGTTGGTTAAAGATACAATTAATTTATTATTATTTTGCACCATTTATCTTACTGAAAAAGGTAAATTATCGATACTTTTAGAAAAAAATGTATTTCCACAATTTACACGACCGAAAAATTAAAAGATGTCCACTGTATATGCAAGCGTAAAACAGAATGTCTAAAAACACGGAATTTGAAGAGGATGAATAATAAAATGAATTGTTTTGCTTTTGTTTTCTTTGCGTGAATTGTTTTAGGGCAGCGATCAGTTGCAGATAGTCAAGCGATTGCGGTTGTGTTATAATATGAATGAGTCAGCGCTGATATATTTGGTATTGTAGCGGTGAACGAATGTATCTATTTTATAAGTGAATTTGATGAGTGTATTTGATAAGTGTATTTCGATATGAGCGAGCCGCTACAGGACTCCCCCGCAAGTGATTTTCCCCTCCCTAGGGAATGATTGAATGAGTAGTTGCAATACGGACGGTTTTGTGTGTTCGAGTGCTTCATATTTGATCAGCCGAACAGAGAATTCCATATACTGGCTTGAGTCGATCGATTGAAATGTTGAAATTTTTACCATTAACCGATACGACGAATTGTTTTCTTAGTCTACGTATAACTTTATACGGACCTTCATAAGGAGGAGATAATCCCATGTGAACCTTGTCTGTTCTAATGAAGACAAAATCGCAGTTGTCGAGCGATTTCGGAACAAAAACGTCATCTTGTTTGGACGGACGGGTTAATTTGGGTACAAGGTTCTGCATGGTTTGTCGCAGTTGGTCGATAACTGTGTCGGCAGTTGGAAGTGATGGAAGAGGATTATCGATGAAGAACTCACCGGGTAGCTTGATGGTTTGGCCATAAACCATTTCGGCTGGTGAGCACTTCAGATCTTCTTTCACTGTTGCTCGGATTCCCAGTAGTACAATAGGTATTTCCGAGCTCCAATTAATTGTATTGCTTCTGGCCATCAATGCGGCTTTGAGTTGCCGATGGAAGCATTCGACCATGCCATTGGCTTGAGGATGGTAAGCCGTTGTCCGTATCCGATGTGAACCGAGGAGTTTCGTTAACTCTGAGAAAAGTTTGGACTCGAATTGCGTTCCTTGATTAGTTGTGATGTGAAGGGGAACACCGAATCGTGATACGTAATTGTTGACAAAAGTGGTGGCAATGGTTGCAGCTGACATGTTGGTCATGCAGTATGCTTCGGGCCAACGAGTGAAGCGGTCGATACAAGTGAATAAGTACGAATATCCATTAGACGGAGGTAATGGTCCTACGATGTCTAAGTGGATGTGCTCGAAACGACCAGGTGGAATTTCGAATTGTCCATGAGGCGATTTAGTATGCCGTTGGACTTTGGCACGTTGGCAGGATAAACAAGACTGAGCCCAATTGCCTACGTCTTTGTTTATATTAGGCCAAAAATAGCGAGCAGTAATCAACTTACGAGTTGCACGGACTCCCGGATGCGAAATGTTATGCAGTGTGTCGAAAATGGTTCGACGCAGTGGTGGTGCAATGTATGGGCGATTGTTCCCAGTAGATGTTTCGCAGATAATTTCGAGGCCAGGCAATTTAAAAAGCTCTGGTTTCATTGATGAACCAGAGTGACGTTCGGAACCAGAAAATAAATCCTGAAGTTCTAAGTCAGCTTTTTGAGTGTTTGCGATTTGGTTTAAGTCGATATGTGTCTCGACTGTGGCCGTTTCGTTGTCGGTAGTGCGGGATAGTGTGTCCGCGACAACGTTGTCATGTCCGTGAACATGTTGGATGTCCGTTGTAAATTGACTGATGTAATCCAAGTGGCAAGATTGCCTCGGATTACGTTCAGTTTTTGACTGAATTGCTCTAGTCAGAGGCTTGTGGTCGGTGTAGATGGTGAAGTCTCGACCCTCGACAAAATATCTGAAGTGTTTGACTGCCAGATATATTGCGAGTAATTCCCGATCGAATGCGGAATATTTCTTTTCGGCATCCGAGAGTTTCTTCGAAAAGAATCCCAGTGGCTCCCAACACTCGTTATGGTTCTGTTGCAGTACTGCCCCGACGACAGTGTTTGATGCATCAGTAGTCAAACTAAGCTTTGAGTCGCTTAGTGGGTGTGCCAGACGTGTTATCTGTTCCAATTCATTTTTCAACGACGTGAATGCTTGTTGGCATTCGTCGGTCCAAGAGAAGTTCTTGGCGGTCTTGGGCTTTTTGAGTAAAGATGCCAAGTGGCCGTGAATTGGTGCGAGTGTTTCAGCGAGTTTTGGTATGAATCGGTGGTAGTAGTTTACCATACCAACAAATCGCTGTATACTTTTGATTGAAGTAGGAGCTGGGAATTCCCTAATGGCGTTAATTCGTTCTTCAGACGGCAGAATACCATTAGGGGTGATCTTGTGACTGAGGAAATCAAGTGTAGTTGCGCCAAAAACGCATTTAGAACTCTTAATATGAACATCAAACTCACTTAACCTGTGGAAGAGTTCTCCAGGTGAAGTTTGTGCTGTTCCTCAGAATGTGAAGCCACAAGAATGTCGTCAATGTAGACGAAAACGAAGTCTAAATCACGTACAACTTCGTTCATAAAACGCTGAAACGTTTGAGCGGCGTTGCGTAGACCAAATGGCATTCGGGTGAATTCGAATAGACCAAATGGTATAGTGATAGCCGTTTTATGAACGTCTTCAGGTGCGACGGGAATTAAATGGTAAGCTCTGATAAGATCGATTTTTGAAAAAATTTTGCATCCATGCAAGTGCATGGAGAAATTTTGGATGTGGGGTATCGGATAACGATCAGGTGTTGTGACCGTGTTTAGTCGACGATAATCCCCACATGGTCGCCAATCATGATCTTTCTTTTTCACCATATGGAGAGGGCAAGAGACGGGAGATGCAGATGGCCGGCAAATCCCTAATTCCACCATATGTTGGAATTCTGTGAATGCGGCTTTGTGGCGGACTGAATCTAGCCTACGTGGTCGCGACACGGGCAGATGGCCGTGACTATATGGTGGACCACGTTATGTCGGACTGGCAAATTGTAGTTTGGCTCTGCTGTGAGCGAAGGAAATTGTTTGAGCAGAGTGCCATAACCGTTGTTGACTGTGAAATGGATCGGTGTCGGTGTGTCGACGCGAACCATTGTGGCATTGATTGACAGCTTAGTCGCTGAATCAACCAGCCGTTTGTTTTTCAAATCAACAAGTAGTCCGAATTTATATAAGAAATCGGCGCCAATGATTGGACGATTCACAGCAGGTAAAATAAAAGCGTGCGTGAATGTACGTTTAAGTCCGATGTCCACCTTAAGCAATTTTGTGCCGTAGGTGTGGATTGTGGTGCCATTGGCGGCCGACATGACTAGATCCGGATTTCGTTTTGTGATTGAAAACGAAAGTCCGAAATATTGTGCTGGGATGACCGAAAGATCAGCGCAAGTATCGATTAAGTAAGTTAATTTATTCGTTCGATCGAATATGAATAAACGTGATGTGTAGGGTGATTGAGACGCATAAGGTGTTTGAGACGTATTGGTAGCATCCACATCCATTATTGATTTGCTACCTGACGTCGATGGTTGTGACGTTCTGAATGAGCATGGAGTGATACATTTTCTTGCAGCCGTACCGAACTTCGCATGGTACCAACATTTGCCTTGATGATTTATATTTTGGTTGCCTTGCCTGGGCTGTATGACTGTGACCGTGGGCGAGATGAAGACCTTCGCCCGCGTGATCGACTGCGCCCACGAAACAAGCTATTTAGCTTAGATTCAATAAGCGCTAGCCGATCCTCGACCGTACCACTAGTAGATGGGGAACGACCGTCTCTATCGCGGGCCTGGTTTGTTTGCACCGTGGATCGAGAGCTTTTTTCTATTGGGGTTAAATTTGGATTTTGTTGGCCGACGTGAATGACCTCATACATTTTGTCTGCTATTTTGGCCAAAGTGTCAGTGGAACTTTGCTCTGGTTGAGCGATCAAAGCAATTTTAATTATTTCAGGCATCTTTCTAATCCATAAAGATCGGATCAGCTTATCTGAAAAACTGGTGCCTGCAAGGGTTCTAATATGCCTGAGCGCATCTGTTGGTCGGCGGTCCCCTATGTCTTGACCTATTATGAGAGCTTCCAGTTGTCTCTCAGCCGACGGGGCCAATCGGTCCAACAAAATCGTTTTCAGCGCAGTGTACTGTGTGGCTTCTGGTGGAGCAGTGAGAAAGTCAGAAATCGTTTCACAAATTTCTGGAGACAATGAATTTAATGTATATATATATTTTTGTTTTTCTGTTTTTACTCCTTGTAGGTTAAATTGGATGTCTGCTAAGAGAAACCAATTTCTTGGATTATTCGGCCAAAACGACTGAAGTTTAAGTGGTGTTGCCGAGGCCGATACCTCCAAGGTAGTTTGATCGTTTGTGTCCATCTCTGAGGGGTTGTTTTCAACTTTCTCGTCTGGCATTTCTACACTTTTTGTCACCCCGAAAATATAAAAATGTTCACTGTATATGCAAGCGTAAAACAGAATGTCTAAAAACACGGAATTTGAAGAGGATGAATAATAAAATGAATTGTTTTGCTTTTGTTTTCTTTGCGTGAATTGTTTTAGGGCAGCGATCAGTTGCAGATAGTCAAGCGGTTGCGGTTGTGTTATGAAAGTATAATATGAATGAGTCAGCGCTGATATATTTGGTATTGTAGCGGTGAACGAATGTATCTATTTTATAAGTGAATTTGATGAGTGTATTTGATAAGTGTATTTCGATATGAGCGGGCCGCTACAAGTTTTAGTAAGAAAATATCATAATTCGCCATTTCCGCTTGAAATTTTTGGAAAGGTTAATTTCCAAAATGTCTTTCTTCAATGGAATGTATTATCAAAGTTTATTTCAGACGCTTAACAAATTCGAATGTTCAGCTCAAATAATTAGCAGTTACTTATCATCAAACTGCAGTCAAATTGTGATTTATAACTACCTGCGGAAAATTCTGCACGCGTTACTAAAACATATTGTACATTTTGTGGCTATCTCCTACTGTGCCATACACAAACAATAAAACTTTAATTATTTGCTTAAAACTTATTTTTTATTGTTTGTAACTTAAACACCGCTACAACTTTGTTTTACAATCAATACTGAAAGCTTTAATTTTTAAAAAGTTTGAAATTATAATTTCTCTGTTTAAATAAAATAATAAATAATAACAAAATTATGTATGTCGGTCGATGTGCTACTCGACTACTAATATTCGAGTTGGAGAATATTTTTTTGTAGTTTTATTAACAAAATTGCAGGTAAAAACTATAAATTTAATCACATGCAATATGTCATGCCAGGAATTATTAGTTTTTTAATTTTAGGGAAAGACATTATACACAAAAGTATATAAATGTATGTCAGTACATTGTGAAAGAATGTCTGTGTACCCCAAGTCAAAGGTATACGTAAATAAAATATTTTTTTGTTAGAGGCATTTCCTAATTATAGTTTTGCGTTTTATATTAAATAAAATCTGGATTGATTCGGATTATTATGTATTTCAACAGAAAATCATGATTCAATCAATATATTCAGGGTTCGTAATAAACGGAAAAAATTTTATGAATCATAATTTTTTGGCAAATGGAGATGAAATCTCATTTTGTTGTCGCCAAATTAAGAGCGAAAAACAAATATTGGAAATTATTTTATGAATCACGAGACAAAAGAAACAATCTTGTGCGTAATTGTTATATATTTGCTGGTAATTATTGTAATAACGTTATCGGTAGATTGCTTCCCTTTGTTATCTCAACTGGAAAATTTTAAAACAATTAAGATGAAACAATGCTACATTGTACAACAAAATTGTATTTGAAAAGCACAACAAACGTCACACCATGTTATTTTTTCACCACATACACATATTTACGAAAACGGACATATCAAGACACTATCAAACAAATATTTGTTGAGAAGCAACAACAACAAAAAATTGAAAGCATTGCAAAATTAAATTCGCGAAATTATTTTTTATTTATTTATTATATTTCTCCTTTTGTCTACAAAAAAAAAAAAAAAATTAAATAAATTGTTAAAACAACAGAAAGACGTTGAAGCAGCAGCAGCAGCATAATTGTGTACACATATATAAAAGCACTAGCACAAAAAAATATTCAAGTTGAATTAAGTAAACAGTCGAGTGGTATATATATATGTACATATAGACAGCAAAAATACAGAAGACCAATCATTAAAATTCCATCATAAATTTTCAACAGAACCAACCCAAAACATATAACACACACACACACACATACAACAATAGAGCGCGCAAAAAAATGAAGACAGGTGACTTTTTGCAATACAAGTTTGAAGTTTCTTTGTTATTGTGTGTACAAACGCGATATCAGTGCAACGAGAATTGCAACGACCAATTAAAGTTTTTTTATTATTTAGCCCCAATACAAAACTAATTCAGTTGATTACAATCGTACAATATTCACTAATTATTTGTTTTTAAAAAGGTAATTTAAGGTAATTTACTTAATGAAAGCAAACAATCGAAATATGTGTTGGGAAAACAATTCATAATGAGTTCATACGTATAGAGCATATTTTCATGTTAATCCCAAATTTTCCACCAATATGTGGTTTTAACATGCATCCATGTATATGTTTTCAACTCATCAGGTTGCGTTGCGGGAATATTTCGAAATTCATGTACATATAAAATAAAATTTAATTTTCTTTTTTAATTTGTCACTTTTTGTCACGATTTTAGAACTAATAATTCATAAAAAAAAAATTCACGCATTTTTTTTTTATTTTTTTAATCATTTGGGAGTGTTATAGACGAGTATAATTGGTCGTGGGTACATTTAATTTATTTAAACGTGAAACAGTTTGTCAACATTATTGTTTCGATTAATTAATTTTTCTTGTGATGTTCTACTTCCCCTAATTCGATATAATCTTGTATAGGGTGAATAAAAATGATTTATTTTTGGTTTAAATTCCACCATTATATTGTGCTTTTAATCAAATACCTCTGGAGTAATAAAATGAAATTAGCTTTTATCTTCCGTTTCTAGATATAAAAATCAATAAAATATTAAAAATTAATAAACATTTTTATAAGGTATTTTTTATTATCCAAATAAAATATCGTTTACATATTATTTACTATAATTAACTTTGTTTTACAATATCGTTAATTTTCCTGTTTCGCAGATATTAAATATGTATGTTAACAAGTTTTAAAGGCTTTTATTTAAATAAACCTGCTAAATAAAGGATTTTATTATATATGGCTCAAGATTAAAACAGACGTACATGTACACTTTTAATTTCCAACACAGGCACACACAAACAACAAAGTTGGAACAAAAAATTATAACGATCAAACAAATAAATTGAGTTGAATATATGTATGTACAGACAGAACAAAATGAATGCATCACGCAGTTGGTAAGCTGAGGGAAAGGTAGAAAGGAAGCTACTTGTTTTTATATAGGAAAAAGAATAAAAATCAATAAAATTTCAATACAATAACTTACATTATATAATAATTATTTTTCAATTGCATCCATCTACACATGTACGTATTCCGGTAATCTCTCATATTTAATTGAAATATATATCTCTGACTCACCTGGAAAATGAAGAGAAAATATTTAATCAATTTTAAATTAAAAACACTGATGTTTTAAAATTCTAAAGCAGTAAAATTAAATTACGTATTTGATGTTGTTGTTGTACACAAAGAAATAGTTTTGATGAACAGAACATACATAAATATTGTTTAAACCTTTCATTTATTTAGACTTGATCGATGAATGGTATTCGCAAGTTTTATCGTTTTTATGAAGGTTAATTTTACTTTTTGTTGTTGCCTGCATCCAATTATATTTACAAACTAATCATAGTTTTATAATTATGAGCTCATCATAAATCAATAGATTACAAACAAGGTGTACCCTCAAACTAGTGCTAGGTAGTTTTAAAATAATCTTGAAAAGAAAAAAATGTTCAAAACAACCAAACTTCAATCTTGATAACGTCGATAGAGTATAGAGCCATAATCAGCATGACGTATTTTTAGAAGCTTTCTTAGTGGTGTATCCGTAATAAAGATGGTGTTCTTTAGCTTTAATTTTTTTCAATGAAAAAAGCAAAAATATTATAAAATGTTTATATAAAAGTTTTCTACATATCTTTAACAACAATATACAAGAAGGCTATATTGGTATTAAGTAAATATTAATTGCAGAAATATTCAAATTAAATTATTTCTAAAATATATTTTTCGAACTTTCATTTTGAAAAATACATCAAAGTTGGCTCTGACGAATTAAAATAATACTTGCTACATTTATCTTTAGTTTTACTAGTGTACGATAGATGTCTAAGATGTTTACAGAAAAATACGAAAAAAAATTATTTAATCATTAAATTATTTTGCTTTTCCGACAATTTTTGAACTTGAAATTTCGCCAGGTGGTAATTTTTGTTACGATTTGACAAAATGTTTATGGCCATCGCATGCCAGTAAGCTTTTATTTCAATTGATCCAGAATGCTGTTGTTATGAAATTTTTTTTATATTTTGGTTTAAATCAATCAATTATTACAAGAAAATGAAAACGATTTACTTAAACGTTCCTCATATATGTTGAAATTCAAACATTTATGAAAGTATTTCAGAAGTCAAAATTAAGAATTTGTAACGTTTTCATTTAAGAATTTGTCTTAGGAAAAAAAGTGATTTCTCATATGTTTTGTATGTTTTACTATGAAAAGTTTGTTTTTTTCCTCGTTTCTAATCAGAGCACCCTGTATTTTATAGAGCCATAATCAAAAAATCTGAGCTTTTATAAGGGAATTAGAAACGAGGAAAAAACAAAACATTTCATATACACAAAACATATGGGAAATCACTTTTTTTCCTAAGACAAATTTTTAAATGAAAACGTTACAAATTCTTGATTGTGATTTCTGAAATACTTTCATAAATGTTTGAATTTCAACATATATGAATATCGTTTAAGTAAATCGTTTTCATTTTCTTGTAATAATTGATTTATTTAAACCAAAATATTAAAAAAAATTCATAACAACAGCATTCTGGTCAAATTGAAATAAAAGCTTACTACGATTCGTTTGGTCATTAAGTCAATATACATTACATAGATGGCAGTGATGGCAAATTGATGGAAATTTCAAGTTCAAAAATTGTAGGAAAAGCAAAACAAATCCACAAAATATAGGAACGTGTGATAATTTTGCGATTAAATAATTTTTTTTCGTATTTATCTGTAACCATTTTAGACATCTTACGTACACTAGTAAAACTAAAGATAAATTTAGCAAGTATTATTTTAATTTGTCAAAGCCAACATTGATGTATTTTTCAAAATGAAAGTTCAATGAAATATATTTTAGAAATAATTTAATTTTAATATTTCTGCAATTAATATTTACTTACTACCAATATGGCCTTCTTGTATATTGTTCTTAAAGATATGTAGAAAACTTTTATGTAAACATTTTATGACCTTTTTTGCTTTTTTCATTGAAAAACTTGAAGCTAAAAATCACCATTTTTACTATGGATTCCTATGGAAATCAGTGAAAAGTTATACCACTAAAAAAGCTTCTAAAAAATACGTCATTAAGATTATGGCTCTATACTCTAGAAGGCTCTGTTCTAATTCCCTTATAAAAGCTTCGTTTTTTAGACTATAGCTTTGTATAATCAACGTTCCTTTGTTAATAGACGAGAGGCTTCGCTGAGAGGACATAATTAGTATACAATTAAAAGCTGTCATTCGTTAAGGGTTAAAATTATTTAAGCTCCTAGTGCCTTCATCAAAAATTTTCATAAAATTCTTAAAAATTTATTAACCCTTTTAATTATTATAATTCCTTAAACTCCAAGTAATTGCTTTGAAAAACTTTACAAATTCCTTCAAATTTTCAATTTCATTAAATTCTTTAAAGCCTCATTCTCATTAGCCAAGTTACTTGATTTGAAATATGTACTTGAATTCAAGTAACTTGAATTCAAATTCAATGTTTATGTATATTCAACTTAATTTAGTAAGGTAGTTGTTAAAAATGTCGCCGAATATTCCGCGAAACTTCATAGGATTGATAAATTCTCAAAATAATTATGATTTCTGCACTACTCCAATTCATTTTTGTAGATGTCAAAAATTCTACCTTCACTATTAAAGTACTTTCCACACTGCTAAATTTTATAATGTGGTTCACCTCAGACGACTCGACTTGAAAGGTCAAGTAAAATTAACTTGAATTCAAGCAAAATATCCTGTTCATATTTGTCAAGTAGGTTTAAGTTACTTGAATTCAACTACTTGAAATCAAGTAACTTGACTAATTAGAACGAGGCCTAAGACCTCAGTTCATTAAACTCTTTAAATTCTGTAAATTATTTAAATTAAATTTTTTGAAACCTTGCAAAAATTATTAAGAATTTGTAAGCTACAATTAATTTTACCGAAAAACTTTGCAGTTTTCTAAATTCTTTAAGTTCTTTAAACACTTTAAGTAATTTAAATTCTTCAAATTTTTTTATTATTTTATTTAAATTAGGTTAGGTTAGGTTTGGGTGGCGGTCCACACTGGTCCTTGTCATTGGAACCATTTTGAGCTGTTAACAAAGCGCTGGATACTCATGACGTCCATCCTACAGCGGTCCGTCAGGTCTTTGAAGAGGGGCGAATATATGCGAATATGACAACCTGATATTACATTATACCTCAACCAGTCTACGACTTCCTTTATGGCAGTTACTTCAGCTTGAAAAATGCTGCAGTAGACGGGGAGACGGAAGGAGAGATTTAACAGAAGTTCCTCGCAGAACATTCCATCCCCGACTTTCCCGTCCCGTTTTGAACCATCAGTGAAGAAGTTTATAACTCCTGGTTCCAAAACTGCACCCATCATCCAGTCCTCCCTGGATGGGATCCTAGTCGGGAACTTTGTGTCAAAAGATAATGATGGATTTTAGCCGTATGGCAGTACAAGCCGCCAACTGTTTCCCCAAGATATCTAGAGGACTCAAAAATAGCATAGTCTCTAGTGGCTGAGTTGATGTGCTCCTCAGTGCACCATTGATCCACAGAGAGATTGTTCTCTGAACTTTTGTCAACAGCTTTTGGTTGACAGTTTTGTCCAGAGCAGGCCACCAGACTATTACCCCATACAGGAGTATGGGTCTGACTATTTTTTAAATTTAGGTTTTTAAATTATTAAGAAATTTAATTTCTTTATAATTTTAAAACCTCTCCGAAAAACTGGAGAAATTCTTTAAAATTTTCAATTTCTTTAAATTCTTTAAGTTCAATTTATTCTTTGAACTCTTTAAATTCTATGAATTCATCAAATAAAATTTTTTGAAACCTTTTTTATTAAAACCTTTCGTTAAAATTAAATTATTTAGGCTCCAAGTTCACAAAACTTAACAAATTTCAAAAATCTTTAAGTTTTTTTAAATACTTTAAATTAATTCTCTAATTATTTTTCTTTCAAATTTATAAAATTTTTTACATTAAATTTCTTGAAAATTTTGAAGCCCTTGTAAGTCTTATAATTTTATAAGCTCCAAGTAACTGTTCTGAGAAACTTTAGAAATTTCTTAAAATTTTTAATAAATTCTCTAGGTTAAAATTCTCTGAATTATTTAAATTAACATTTTTGAAACCTCGGTTAAATTATTAAGATTATGTAAGCTACAATTAATTAAAACTTTACAAATTTCTAAATTCTTAAATTACTTTAAATTCTTTAAATTAATTAATTTTTTAAATTGTTTCTTTTTAAAAATTTTTAAATTATTTAAATTAAATTTTGTGAAAATATCGATACCAGCTCTGAAAAACTTTACAAATTCCTTAAAATTTTCAATTTCATTAAATTCTTTAAGGCCTCATTCTCATTAGTCAAGTAACTTGAATTCAAGTTCATGTTCAAGTATATTTAAGCTAATTTAGTAAAGTAGTTGTTTAAAATGTCGTCGAATGACGTTGTCACCTCAGACGACTCGACTTGCATACAAAAGTGGGAAGGCCTTCTACTTTACTTGAAACTTGAAGTCAAACAAATTAACACGTTCATGTTGGTCAAGTAGGTTCAAGTTACTTGAATTCAAGTTACTTGAATTCAAGTTACTTGAATTCAAGTTACTTGAAATCAAGTGACTTGACTAATGAGAACGAGGCTTAAGACCTCTGTTTGAATTTTCTGTATAATTTTTATTAAATTTTTTAAAACTTTGGTAAAACTATTAAGATTATGATAGCTACAATTAATTTTACCGAAAAATTTTACAAATTGCTAAATTTATGAAGTTCTACACTTAAAATTTTTTTATTTATTTAATTTTTTTTTAATTTTCTCTTTTTTCAAATTGTTTAAATTATTTAAATTAAGTTTCGTGAAAATATTGAAGCCCTTGTAGTTATTATAATTTTATAAGCTGCAAGCAACTGTTCTGGAAAACATTACCAATTCCTTAATATTTTTTAGTTTTTTTAAATTGTTTAAGTTTATTAAAATATTTGAACTCATTAAATCTTAAATTATTTAAGTTAAATGACTTGAAAATTTTAAAACGCTTCTAATTATAAAAATTCATTAAACTCCAAGTATCTTTACAAAAATTGTTCTTAAAAATTTCTAAATTATTTAAGATCTTTAAATTATTTAATTTCATTCAATTAACACAACTTTTTTTTAAATTTTTTCAAATTAGTTAAATTAAATTTCCTGAAAATTTTGAAAACCTTTTCATTGTTAAAATAACTTAAGCACCAATATTTAAATTAAAATTCTTGAAAATTCGTAATAATAATAAGCTTCAATTAATTTTACCGCAAAACTTTACAAACTTCTAAATTCTTAAAATACTTTAAATTATTTAATTTTTTAAATTGTTTCTTTTTCAAATTTTTTTAATTATTTAAATTAAATTTCGTGAAAATATCGAAACCAATAAGTTTAATTTTTTAAGCTACACGTAACTGCTCTGGAAAAACTTTACAAATTCCTTAAAATTTTCAATTTCATTAAATTCTTTAAAGCCTCGTTCTCATTAGTCAAGTAACTTGAATTCAAGTTCATGTTCATGTATATTCAAGTTAATTTAGTAAAGCCACCTCATACGACTCGACTTGAATACAAAAGTGGGAAGGTCTTCTACTTTACTTGAAACTTGAAGTCCAGTAAAATTAACTTGAATTCAAGCAAAATAACATGTTCATCTTGGTTAAGTAGGTTCAAGTTACTTGAATTCAAGTAATTGAAATCAAGTAATTTGACTAACGAGAACGAGGCTTAAGAGCTCTGTTTAAACACTGTGAATTTTTTTAATTAAATTTTTTGAAATCTTGGTAAAATTATTAAGATTATGATAGCTTCAATTAATTTTACCGAAAAATTTGACAAATTTCTAAATTCTTTAAGTTCTACACTTTTAAATTATTTAAATTAAGTTTCGTGAAAATATTGAAGCCCTTGTAGTTATTATAATTTTTTTAAGCTACAAGTAACTGCTCTGATAACTTTACCAATTCCTTAATATTTTTAGTTTTTTAAATTATTTAAGTTAAATGACTGGAAAATTTTAAACCTCCATCAAAATCGATCTTAAAAACTTATAAATTCTTTAACCCTAATCAGCATGGGTCATTTTACTTGCGTAAACGCATGCGATGAGTCTCTCGGACTCATATGTAATTTTAAAGAAAACTGAAAACGTTTATTACATTTGAAAATGTATTATTTACAAATAACAATAACAAAAATAAAAGTAAATTTGGCAATTACTTAGCTGGCGAATCTCCTTAAGTGATGGAAGAAAAATGTACCACTTAAGCTTTTTATGGTTACAAGGCGAAATAATCGTCGCGTAACATTTCTACAAAATTTAGTACGGGATTTGGTTGGTCGAATTATACTAGGACCCAGTAGGTGTCTTCTTTAAGTTGTTGCATTAGGTAGACGTGAAGAACCTGTGTGTATTTATTTGGAACAACGAATTCCGGTTCTAAATTTACAAGTAATATTTTGGTAATCGTCATTTGTCGTTTGCTAATTAGCTTGCATTACAATTACTGCCATATTCTGATCTATATTTTATAAATTAAGGCCAGGAGTCATTGATTAGGACGAAATAAAGTGTTGGCTCGATTTTGTTCCTTGAGTAAGCTTAAATTTTTGAAAAACCGAAAATATTTCTATTAATATTTCTCTTAGACTATTTGTTGGTTTGATTAACTTTAAGTTGGATTTGATTAACTTTTAGTGCGGTTTGCCATCGAAATTATCAATGTTATTCAATATTTCCGAGATTATTCGACGTCCTCTAAGTACCTATTATTTTGAGAAAGATGTTCTTGTTGATTTTTATTTGCTTATGGTATTTATTACAGATCGTTACATTGTTACTGATATTTTGATTTTTCAAGGTTATTCTAGAATCCTAATTTTATTCGAGATTTTCAGAATATTAGAATTTTCTTGAGAATATTGTGATTATTCTAGATAATCGAGTTTGTTCGATTTATGTCCAGATTATTGATATTTTATAGGATTTATAGGAGGTTTTTAGCTTATTTGAGATTTGTTTGGCACTGAGTGTAATGTAGTAGATATTATTTAAAATTTTAAAGATTTTTCGATTATTCGAGTTTTGTTTAGAGTTCGATTCAGCGAAGTATATTCTGTTTTGTGATCTTACAGAGATGAGATTCTAAATTAAGATTTTTGGATTTATCTAGATTTCCAAATTGTTAGTCTTAAATAGCGTTGAGTGGCATATGACAGCAAAATTATAACCACTGAATTATTCTATTTTTTCGAGATTATTCGAGGTTTTGCGAAATCTGCTTGATATTTTTTAGATTAATCAAGATCCTTATTAGTGGTTTCTCGTTTTTTCAAGATTATTATAAGATTCCAAATTTATTCAAGTTTTCTGAGAATATTCGAATTTTTTGTGAATATGTGAGCTAGAGTATTCTAGAAATGTAAGACTATTCGACCATTTACAGATTATTCGATCATTTCGAAATTTTTCTGTGTTTTCGATATTCCTCGAAATTTACTGCGTCTTATTACAACATTGAGCTGTATAGATGACATTTTTTGGGGCATATTTCAAATTTTCCAGAGTTGCTTGTAATCGAGGTTATTGTTCGAATTGCTAAGATTTGTGAGATTTTGAGGTTAGACGTTCTGTAAATTTTCGAGATTATTGCAGATTTTCCAAATAATTCGAGATTTTGTTTTTACTGAAAATTATTCAAAGTTCCCAAAAGAAAATAATTCAGAAAAGCAAAGTGGTTATTAAAACAAAAATTTTGAAAACAAATTGTTTTTGATTATTTGCGGTCGTTTAAACTAATAGACTCAAAAAAAGCTTATATATGTGCAGTAAACATTGCTACTACAAGGTCGATGTGACCCGAACTACGTCATTTCTTTTATATTATATTTTCACTTGCATGTTCAATTAAAATGGCTTTTTCAGTATTTAAACAGCGACTACATACATGGTTTGCTTCTGACGAGACAGTGTGATAATGAAAATAAAACGAAAATTTAAGTTGTCTAAAAATTGGTAGTTGTGTTAGAATTTTTTGGGACACGTAAGGAAAGAGATAAAAAGAAGAGTTATGGTTCGCTCCAAAAGTTGATGATGAAATTGAACAATTATTTTTGATTTATTCCTTTTATTTTCTACTGACAAATTTGGATTCCTGTATGCATGCAGTGGATGCGTTGCATTCATGTACCAGCCGCCTCTGATTGGAGTATATAATCAAAATGCGTAAAATGATAGATACACCTTGGCATTGAATTTTTATTCTACCAGTAATCTGTATAAGGTCTAAAATCCTGGCCTTTTCCCATACCAAGTTTATTTCCTTCATCACCTATTGAGTCTAAGAGACTCTTCACATGCCTTTATGTTGGTTTTTTAAAAATGGGCGGGTTGGCCCTATGTATATTCGGTAGTCCGTACAAGTAAAACATTGTTAGTAGGTGATTCTAGATCTTAAATACTAATTATTAGAATACATAAAGCTGAATTTTGATAAAAAAATATTTTTTGGTTAATTTTTAGCTATCAAAATAAAAATGAGTCTGCGAGACTCAACCTATGCTGATTAGGGTTAAGATCTCTAAATTATTTAATTTTATTCAATTTACATAACTTTTTTTTAAATATTTTTAAATTATTTAAATTAAATTTCCTGAAAATTCTGAAACTCTTGTAATTACTAAAATTTCTTAAGCACGAAATACTTTAAATTTTTTAAATTAGTTAAATTAGAATTCTTAAAAATTTTAAAATCTTTGTAAATATTATAATTCTTTAAACTCAAGTAACTGCTCTGAAAAACTTTACAAATTCATTAAAATTTGTAATTTCATTAAATTATTTGAACTCTTTAAATTCAGTCAAAATTTTTTGAAACCTTTGTAAAATTATTAAACAGCAAAATTTCACAAATTTCTAAATTCTTTAAGTTCTTTAAACAATTTAAGTCATTTAAATTCTGTATTTTTTTTGTTTTAATTTTTATTGTTGTATTTAAAATACAAAACCCTCGTAATTATTATAATTCTTTCAGCCCCCTAGAAACCTCTCTGAAAAACTTTAAAAACTCTTTAAAATTTTCAATTTCTTTAAATTCTTTAAGTTCAATTAATTCTTTGAACGTTTCCAAAAAAATCTTTAGTTAAAATTAGATTAGTGTACAAAAAACTAAGCAAATTCCAAAAATCTTGAAGTTTTTTAAATACTTTAAATTAATTCTTTAATTATTTTTTTTTTTTTAATTATTTAAATTAAATTTCTAGAAATTTTTGAAGCCTTGCTGTGAAAAATTTTAAAAATTCCTTAAAATTTTAAATATCTTTAAATTTATTTACATTAAATTATTTGAATTGTTTAAATTGTGTAAATCAATTTACCGAAAACTTTACAAATATCTAAATTCTTTAAGTTGTTACTTTAAATTTGTTACATTTTTTTTCAACGCCGTTTCATATACAACTTCATCGTAAATGCTCGTATATCAGCTAGATGAAGAAGATGAAAGCAATACACCTACTGTAACAAATTGGGTGGCAAAATCTACTCCCTTGTGGAGTCAATGATTTAGATGGAATCAAGACGATTTGCCTAATACAAGATGTCTCTCCTGAATTACTTTTAATTCAAATCAACAATTTCAGTATGGGCAAGCAGGTCGAGATAGACTGGTTGAAAATGTTCATATATTCATTTAGAACTTAAAAGAATCTGAAGCACAGGCATAGCTCTATTGAAATGTAATATGTATGGACATACAACCGTATGGATCGAATAAATTAATAGAAGAAACTGATATAAGTAATTGTGACCAAAAACCGGTGAGAAATATTGTAATCAAAAAATGAAAGGAGTTTGTTCATAATTTAGAGGTAACCCGGTTAAAATAACTGTATCCTGACATACATTTTCAGAAGGACCTCCAATCAAAAAATCAAAGAAGCCAATCAAGTCAAATTTTTTGGACTGGGATTGTTTTTGAATTTTTCACATTTCTTTTGGAGATTTGGTGTTTCAGTCAAACCAGCAATTCACTGTACATTAAGTGTAAACGAGGAATATTTTAAGATGTTTAACATTATTTTGTGATGGTGCCTAATAAGATGCGATAAGAACTAAGCGACTTTGTGCGACCATGAAGATATAAAGATTACGTCAAGTTTTAAACCGCCAAACCAGACTTCTGAATCAAATTCATCTTATGTTGCAAATAATTTTAAATTTAATTAAATTTTTTCAAGGTTTGTGGAAATAGTTCTTAAATTGAGAAATATTTAATCGCACTTATAAAGTAATTTAATCACCCTGGAGGCAAGACAAAGAAATCTCATGTCCAATAAGTGTTATAATTTAATTATAAAGCAAAATTAAAAACCTATATATGTAATTACATTCGTGCAAAATGTTGCATTTTAATTAAACACAGCAAAAAAAAAAAAAAAAAAATTCAAGTCTCGCACGCAATTTTTTTTTTTAATTTTTTAAATTAAATCTTGTATCTCTTGTTCAATACATAATTGCATGCAAAACTTGTGCATTGTTCGAAAAAACGCTCAATAAGCGCGCATAAATAAAAGTCGTATAATCTCTTTTTAAAAGTGGATGATTGATTACGGAGACAATTTTTTCCATAATTACAGTTTGATTACTTCCGTTTCAGCGTGGTGCTGCTACCTTGATTTTATTCCATATATGTATGTATGTACAATTTATTGTAAAAGTGTTAAGTTATGATTAACGTCGTCGCACTGTTACAATGTCAAATTTCATAACGCAAACAACATTTTATGCATGATGGATTACATCGTGACCTCGTACCAGCTCAATGATGGATTACGTAATTTCGTTTTTAATTTATTAAACGGGAACAAACGGAAAAATTAATCAAAATATTAATAAAAGCCGAAAGTATCCCTTTTTATATGTTGTATAATATTTTAACGTTTCGTTAATATTGTTTATTAACCGTGAAACTCTTATATAGGGTCATTCGCTTTGTTAATATTTTTAATCAGATTAATTGTATCAAACAAAAAAATGTAGCACCTCCCACGCGCCCACTGCAAGATTTCCGAGCGTAATTGAAAAATTTCGTAAAAGATACAAAAAAACAATAAAAAATTGCTCGTCTTGATTAAAATTAAGAACGCACCAATAAAACAAACAACAAAAAATGGTGCAAGTGTGTGTAGTTTAATGAAAATCGCGCGCTTCTACAAAATCACATTTACGAGTATGTATCTTGTAATACATGCAATAAAAATATAAAGACGCAAAGATACCAACTTCTTTTATCCTTTTCTTGTATCTGCTTACTTGTGATTGTGAGTGAGGATCTTCTCATAATATGTATAATGATTATTGTCGTATTGTCGACTTTATGTGCGATGGTTGTTTTTAGGGTGTGTAAATTTGACAGTTAAAATGTCATTAGGATATCTTTTTATGTCTGTGCTTTTTTTTTGTTCGTGTATCTTCTTAATGATTTCGATTTTTTTATTACATCAAAATTTGTGTTGATGTGTACGAATAAATGGATTTTGTATTGTTTTAAGAGGCGTTATAGTATACGGTTCAAAGGTAATGTACACTGGTAGAAAATAAAAATGATGTCAACATCTTTACACAATTTGATTGCTTTGTTAAACAGCAACACGCAATGTGTATACATATATGTATGTGTGCATACAATTACAGCATCAAAAACCAGATTGTATAGTATGTGTTTGCTCGTAATTTAAGATAGATGTAAAGAATAAACCAATTAAATTTTTAAAAAATGTCGTCAATCAAGAATAAAATCAATGCTCTTGATAAATGTATAAATGAAATAAATAAATAAATAACTCTAAGATGAAGGTGAATGTGTATAAAATCGTTTTTAAGTGGCGCGAGCGGGGGAATATTATTTTAATTATCACGCTTAAAATGTAGCAAATGGAATATACGAGTATAAGAAGAGGTCGACAACCACCTAAGACGTACACAATATAATACAAATGAGTTAATTTCAATAATACAAATTATTTCCCAAACTCGAGAGAACAACTTACATAAAAACCAAGATAAAGGCGATAATTGATTTAAGAACTCTTTATAAAGGTAACGTAAAAAAAAAAAACGTGCCTTTACCTATAAACACAATTGGGCTTGGTACATAGCCGTATTTATATAAAATACAATTAAATTAATTTTTAAACAATAAACGTGAATTTGATAATTTCGAATAGATACGAGGTTAGCTTTTATATAGTATACCTACCACAAGAAATAAGAAAATCATGTAATTGGTCTCCCCCCAAAACCATTTTAATTCATATTTAATTTATTTATAACAAAATTCCGATCAGGAAATAAAAAATCGAATTTGCATATTTTAATTATTTGGTTTGATTATTTTATTTACGAATAATGTAATGTGTATTGCTAATGAAGTTGTTCTTACTTAAGAGGTTAAAAGACCACCTAATTGCAGACGTATATAAACGAGATATCTCAAGTTTTTTAGGCGCCAATTTGAATTTTTAAAAGATATTCGTCGTCGTATACATTATTGGTAAGGTCAGCGTACCCTCAAACACATATTACATATATTTAAATCAGTTCAGCTGTAAGGCAAAATTCAATTTTCATAAATCTCCCCGTACTTCTAAATATGTAGTGCACAACAGGTGATTTTCAAATTATTTTCTATTACTTCGTTGTGTTGCATAAATTTGGTATTCAATATATAAAACGTGCAGAGAGAAAATTAATTGAAAAATATTAATTACATTAATCAAATCGTTTATTTTTCCAATTTGTGTTATAAACACACACATAAGTGTGTAAACGATTTTGTGTCATGCAATCGAATATTATATTTCCCAACCTTGGTTAACATTCTGCCAAAATCATATACACCTACGTTTATTGTTTATATTCAATCGTAATTATTTTTGACAATTCCGTCAATAAACGCTATAAAGTAAGATTATTAATGACATTTTGAATTATTTGAGACAAGACGAAAAGGTATAACCAATTTATTCAAGGGTTATAAATTAAATTTATTTTAAATTTTATAATTTAATTATCGTTATCGTAGGTCTGTCCGTCTGTCTGTTTTTTTTTGTGTTCAATGATATTTTTACATACACAACAAGTTTCAGTTACACCATGTAATGGTTATCCGATATCAATATATTTTAATTAAAAGAAACAAGATTTGTTCTCTTCTTCGCGCGTTGGTAAAAGTTACAAAAAATTATCATAAATTGAAGGTTAGCTCGTATGTAGATCGAAGGAATTTACTTAGAATATACAAAAAAAAAAATACCGTAAATGCACATAAAGTTAGCATAATTGGATTCCAGTTAGGTATTTGGATCTTGGTATGTATGTACAGCTAGTGTAAGATAAGATGTTATAAGTCGGCCGTATCAATTCTTAAGAAATTTATCTAAATCAAAATAAAACAAAAAATTAAATTGTCACGTTCATTTCGATTCAAATATGTTGTATATACTCGTAGTTAATCTTAAATTCCATTTCAATAAACTAACAAAACCGAACTACAAAGTTTTTTTTTTGTCTACAATCGGTAATTGATTAATTCTAAACAAACGCTGGATAGGATTTTATTTCGATTTAGGTTTCACATCAATAATCAAACACAAGTTTTGCTTTTATTTGTTGTTGACAAAATAAATTGATGGATACAGATGAAAACTAGGTTCATACTCAGTATTCATTTCGAACATCATCCAACCTTTAAAAATAACTTTTTTTTTTTGGTTATTACATGGATTTCCACTTAAAAACTTCGAATTGGTTTGGTCTAATTCGATTTTATTTTTGGTAATATCGACATAAAAGACATAAGAGCACTGTTATGTAATTAATTCTACAAGTACTTAAATGAACGGCTCTCGCTTGAACTACGAGAGTTGCAATGAATGGAATTAAAAAAGCACGAATTCAATTAGTGACATGCACATATTTACATATTACATATTTACTTAAATCATCAACTGTTATTAATAATAACAGAAATTAAATGTAAACGTATTTTGATTCGTGTTTTGTAAAACGTATTTCATTCATCATCAATCGTCGTTTATAAATTACAAAATGGTATAATTATAGTGCCTTCAGAGTGATATCACTTTGATATGATGATCATGGGATCGCAGATTTATAAATGTGATAGTGATTGACATTAAATACAAATGTTTGTGTAAAAAGGTGGATTGATTGTGAGTGTAATTTTGTAGTTTTAAATTATGTGTTTAAATCAGATTTGGTGTGGCTTTATCTTTTATCTTATTCACAACTTTAAAATGTAATATAACTAGCTGAAACACCCAGGATTAGTCAGCTCTAAAATAATTATTTTGAAGGTTAATTCAAACTAATGTTACAAACAATAAATAAAACATATTTTTTTGGAGGTCACGTTTTTTGGAAGTCACAGAGGATCAAATATTTAAAAATTGAATTCACATTGCATATAAAATAAAAACAGAAAAAGGCTGTTAGACTCGAATTTGCACTTAATCGAACCTCACTGAAATTTAGTCAAACCTTCCGAACCTTACTTATGACGAACTGTGAAAATTGGAGTTGGTTAGCACTACGAACGATTCACACTGAGTTGTTCTTGTGTCAGTCGAAGCATATTGTTATCAATTTATCGATTGGTGGTCAGGGGTGCTAAAATCATACGATCATTTCTTCTTACCATTTGGTAGCCATTATGCTAAATTGGTTGAATTAGGCCCCAGGTCAAAATGTTATTAATTTACAAATCTTTTTTAGTAGAACGTTGATCCTTGCTGGACCATTCGATTCTTATATCGATAATTTCAGCATTCCTAAAAAGACCGGGTAAACCGCTTAACTACCATCGTTGTTGTTATTGTGCACTGACACTGTTTACATAAACCTAGAATTTTAAGTAGGTGGATGGCATAACCGAATATTTTGTTTTTTTTTTATTACAAATTCATTTAGGAAGCAGGGAAATAAAATAAGAGTCGAGTTCAGTATTTGCTTCCAAAAAAAACCCGGAAATAGCGGAAATATATACGAAACTCAGGGCAACTCAGGGTAAGTGCACACGAAATAAATGTAGTCATCATCGTCTTCTAAACAATCCCTGCATATAGAATCCTGAGTCAGCCCCATGCGCTAAAGGTTTACTTTAAAATGGTCGTGGAACAGTAAGAGTCGCGATAAAGACTCCCAACTGGTTCCTGCCGAGAGATAAAGCAAACCTAGTGGCCCTCAAATCAGGTCCACTATTCAAAAGTTTCGCAATGCGGCAGTTATAAGTAGCAAAACACTGTTGTTTTAATTCACTTAGAGTGCAGTTTTTGATCGCCTTCGTAACCTAGTTAAATGGTAGGGACGCAACTGGTTCCGGACCGACAAATTTTAGCGTAGTCCCAGCTTTTGCTAGTGAATCGGAAATACTATATGATCGTCACTCTATTACTTGAACATAGAAGATGTATAAAGTATTTACAGACCTTAACAAATTTATCCAACGAATTCAGCAAAGAAATGCATTTGGTTAGGTCCAATCTCCCTTAGGATCATGCATCTCAACAAATATTTTTGGAACTTCTTTAAAAAAAAAATATAATAAATAACAAGTATAATAAAAGGTATAATGTATTTAAAAAAAGGTATAATCTTTAGGCATAAATTAACGTCAAAATTAATTTTTCAAGTTGTGGTGAAGCGATATTGATTTATTTATTTATTTCATCATTAATATATTTAATACATAGCATGATTACTGTAATCCAAATTAATTAATTCAAATTTGTTTTAAATAATTCTCTTGATATATGAAAATCTAACTGGTCGTGGTATACATTAAAAGAATTTAGCATGTTAAAAACAGGACTAAAACCTTCAAAATTTGTTCTCCTGAAAGGCAAACGAAGCAAGGTATTTCTTGGACGCAAAAACCTAACAGGGACACTAAAATAAAATAATGATAAAAGTTCTGGGCAATTATCTCGAGATCAAATGATACCACGAGCGAAAACGGCATTAGTTTTATCACGCCTAACAGCTAAGGTGCATAAATTGATTAATTTCAGTCTATTTTGACATCTAGGAAGTCTTCTAAGTGCAAAAATTAAAAACTGCTTCTGTACACTCTCAATTCTATCCGAATGAAACATATAAATCGGTTGCCAAATTATCGATGCATATTCCAGAATGGACCTTACATAAGTAACATATAATGTTTTCAATGTGGAAGGGTCATGAAATTGTTTGCCATACCTTTTAATAAACCCCAACATTGAATTAGCTTTGTTAATTATTAAATCTATATGCTTGTTAAAACTCAAGTTGTTCGAAAATAAAGCTCCTAAGTCACGCATTATTAATACTCTACTCACAACTTCATCATACAGTATATACGGTAATTCAACACAAGATGTACGAGATTTACAGAAAGACATTACTTTACATTTGGAGATATTTATTTGTATTTTTATTTTTATTACGGACAGTCCAGTCACAAAATAAATTTAATTCATTTTGAACACGTATAGTGTCAGAAGCAGATTTTATCTCTGCGTATATCTTTATATCATCCGCATACATCAAACATTTACAAAAATTAAAACAGTCAATAATATCATTGATGAAAAGTATAAATAAAAACGGGCCAAGATGACTGCCCTGAAAGATACCAGAGGACGCTACATATGAATCCGATACAGTATCCATAATTTTAGCACATTGCATGCGATTCGTTAAGCATGAAGCAATCCAACTAAGAGGGATAAATTCATTATAAAATGTCAAAAAAAATCTTTTAGGATTACTTCTTATTTCATCCTCAATTCGTAAAATATAAATATGGTAAAGAAAATCATTAAGATATTTGAATTCTTTCCTTAACATACAATATTTTTCATAATCCGTACCATTACCAGAACGCTTAAATAACTTACTAGCTTTAGATTTGCGGTTAGCAAAATTTTTCAACGAATGGTTAAACCACGGTTCACTGTACTCACAGCGCGTCGCCTTTTTAAGAACAAACTGGTCAAATCGTGCATTTTCAGCACCATGAAACCGTTCAACAATTTCGGAAATATTATTATTATTCACTAAGAACTCAGACCAGTCAATTTTACCAAAATATTCATCAAGGGACACAAAGTCTGCATTCAAAAAATCAAATTTAACATACTTAACAATAAATTCAGCTATGCTATATTCTAAAAAATTTATTTCGATGAGCAATGGTGTATGAAAGATATTGGGACTCCCTCCCAAGTCAGCACAAGCTATCACATGAACTGATTGAATTGATGTAAACACCAGATCGAGAATACGACCCATGTTGTTCCGAACCGTATTAATTTGTTGAATGCCAAAACTTGACAATACATCCAAGACATTGTTTGATATCAAATCATTAGAAGATCTAACGAAAGCATCATCTATATGGATCCACTCAATTTTAGGTAAATTAAAATCACCAACTATTAAAATTTGATCGTCTTGTAGCATCAACGGCAATATCTCCTTCGTGATCAATTCTATAAAGGTTATATAGACATCCTCAGCACTGCCGAACGGAATGTAAATACCAATGATAAAAAGCCAAAAGGAACCGTACTTTATCTTAACAGCGAAGTCGCATCTAATATTTAATTGCTGGAATGTTAATTCGTGTTGAAAGCCGTTTCCTGAGTCAAACTATTCGAAAAATTTAAGAAATGGTGATTTCTTAATTAAGATGAGAACTTTGATTCCTCATTTCTTCATTTCACTACAACAATATGGCTTCATAAAAAACAAAACCTTCGGAGGTACTTGTTTCTTGTGACTTTGCAGCAAATTATGCATTTATAATGCTAAATACAACACAAGAGTCTCATTCGAACAACAAACAACTATTGATTCGTTTGTAATTTACAAAAACGTAAGAGAAAAATGGCCCATCTTCATCCCATCATGGCATTATCTTCAACACGACACTATAGCGGTTTACTTCTTCAATGTAAAATTGATGAAGATTTTGAAAACTAAAACTAGTGATTTAACTAGAATTTATTATAATATTGATGGTGGGTGCAGTAACACATTATAAAAATAATAGTAAAAATGTATGAATATATCTAAGCACAAAGAGGATTTCGGCATCGATTATGAGTGACATTTCCACGCAACAGCTCTTGGAAAGGGACTGTGCGGTAGAGTAGGGGGTACTATCAAAAGAATGGCGTGTCCAGAGCCTGTCTCACACGATGGTATCATAACCAAAGCGGAAGACTGATAGGTTTTTAGAATTTTGTTCAGATGCTGAATATAAATCCGAATACATCGCACAAACTAAAAACAATAAAAGGAACTCGCGATTTCCACGCAGTCATTCCTTCGAAGGAAGGCTACATGAATTTTAAGAAATATTCAAACAGTGAAAATTATGTGAAATTTGAAATGTAACTGTGAATATTTTCAAATTTTTCTCTTCATTTTGTAGTAAAATATTTTTTATCAATAACTTTTATTTTAAATTTCATTTTGAATATTAATATTTAGGGGAATAACCTTCAAAAAATCGATTTTTTTTTGTTTTTTTTTTTTTTATTAAATCAATAGTATATTATCCCTAGAATATGCCCCCAAAACGAAAAGGATGGTTTTTAATTAGTACAGGTATAAATTAACAATGATAAGCTTTCATCAACCTTTTTCCTTGTTCGGAAACTTTAAACGCGTTTTTCTCAAAACCATGTTTTTGAAACTGGCATGCGGGATAACTCAAAATTGATTTAATTGCCTTGAATATATACTTAAATTTAGTACTAATAACAGGAAAAATTATGAACAAAAAAACGTGCACAATTTATGCAAAAAATGGATTTTTAACTAACGTTTTTAAGTATATCTACAAATTACACTCATAAATTTTGCAATAATATATTTTTTATTTCGGATAATTCTGCGAGATGCTAGAGTGCACGCCATGAAGAAAGAATTGACAGAGCCATCTTCATATTTTTTTAACTAACTTACCCTTTTAATAATACTAAAAAATTAATTTGAACTCTTCAATATGTACACAATAAACATTAATAATTGCAAAAATATATATTGAACAGTTTTTTTTTTCTTTAATTTACAAAAAGCGCTTGTCTTTGGCGTTCTACACCAGTTTACCTCCTTAAACGTAAGAAAACGAAACTAGATGTTGCGCTGATTTTTGTAATATGTCTAAACGGATTAAACATGGGAGAAAAATCAGAAAGAACGTTTCGGAGGCGATTTTGAAAAGGATAAAATTAAAGATGGTACCATGCCTATAACTTTTCTATAATCCCTATTTATTTATCTTTAAAATGAGTTCAATTTTACAGTTTTCGGATTATTAGTTTTTAAATAACAATAAATATTTATAACAAACACCACGTGCATGAAAGTTTTAAATATTTGACACATATTTAACAACAACAAAAACTCTTGATGCATAAAGTGTTTCGTTTACTCAGTACTACACATTCAAAACATAAAAATCATAAAATTAAATCATGACTTCAGGTACCATATAAAGGAGTTGTGATTTCACGTATTTTTCTCCATATATTCGATTTTGCATAACCAGAATTGGAGGAGTTATTCCATTAAATTGGTTGCTAATTAAAGCGATTTACAGTAAAAGCCCATTTATCCGTCAATCCGGTTAGCTCAATTAACCGGATTTTCTTTACACGAATTATTTTTAACACGGTGACGATTAGGATCTACCATTTGAAAACAGTGTTAGATTTAACCGTTTAATATTTACATTCATTTTTGGACAACATCCAAGCAATCCTGTGACTTAGAATTTGGTTTTTGTTTCAAGTTTCCTGGTAGTGCGGTTCAAGAGGTATTAACGTTTCAAAGTGAAATAAGTCTCAGTGAAATTCAGCAAAGCAATTTCTATTTTTATTATTGCATAAATGTACCATACATTTATCAAGATAAAGTGCGAACGACCTTCACAATTCACATTTTTGCATCGACTGGCTTCTTCCCTTTGATCATGTTGCGACTTGTGCCCAAACCTATCTACAGTCTCCTGGCTCTACGTTCTCTTGATTTGAAGATGTTGAAATCCTAAAATGTAATAAATCCAAAATAATGTTTTGGATTATTTTATTTTTAATGTAATCCTGCTTGTACTCTAACTAACAAGAAGCAACTGCGAAATCTGTAAACAACTGTGCGCAAAAAAGTGCGTAAACCAACGAAGATGCCACTTTTTGCAAATAATGAAGGTTCTGTAGTAACTAATAATATAATACTTCCGTATTATACAATTTGATAATCTCTGGCCGTTTTACAGAAACGTAGGATTTCAACTGTTTGTCCCATCTTTTGGCTTCATCCTATGTATACCAACTCCCACAAAGTTTCAAGCAACGTGAATTGGCTTCGTATCTAACCACTTTACAATGGTTATTTTACCATCAGCACTTGTTACACTGTCCGACTATCCTCGTTTTTTTTTCTTAAATTCGTTATCTAGAATTAAAGGTGGCTTGGCAAATCTATTGACCCTAACGGTGCCCGCAGCGTTGATTTCATTTTTAGAACCTTTAATAATTGGTATTAGGTAAAAAAATTATAGAAACAAATGTAGTGGCCTGGCTTTTTGAGACGATTAGTCAAATGCAATACGGTAGCGGCTCCGCATCTAAATTTATTTATATAATTTTTTGGTATGCCTGACTCAGTCCCTTGGACTGACTACTTAGGCTTTAATTCCGCAAGTATTAGGTTTTCCTTTCATTTATTGTTTCATATAAAGTTTGCTTTTGAAAGGAATAATTTGCTCATTTACGCATACTGATGGTTTAATTTCTGAAGATAATAAATAAATTCGAATTGATTCAATAAACGGACGAACTTTGTAAAATCGTTCGGCACAATTTTTAGGTGTCTCTAAATTATTAGTTATATGTAGGTTATTTCGTAGCTGAATAAACCGATCGCCGATGGAATCCCAAGAGCTTTATCAAAATACAATCAGATTCTGGGAAGTTTGAACTAGCCCATTGCTATTTGTAGTCAAAATAAATGTTTCATTTCCGATGTGTTGGTGTGTTTATAACTAATCATTTTTTGTTCTGCATACAAGTTTGTGACAAAAGCCTTTTCTTCAAAAATTTTCTCCGGAAAATAATTTCTAAAATATTCCATGGGAGTTTTAAGGGGCGAAATATCATGTGGCTCAACATTTGCGGCAATTTCCGAACTTGCAATATATAGCTGTATATAGATATATATGTATTTGTAGCAGAGACAGAAAGTATCTGGCTTATTATAAAAAAAATGTTTAATCGACGTTTTAGTTTTGAAATAACCTGATGATGAGCGGTTTATACGCTCAAAACTAGTAGTTTTTCTAATTATTATAAATAAATAAATATTCACAGTAAAAAGAAAGTGATAAATTTTAAAAACTTTTGTTGTTTTTAAAAAAATGATAAAAAATTGAGAAAATTTGAAAATTTATTTTAAATATTGCGAAAAGCTTTCGTTATTACATCGCAAGATGTTAATATATACACTATAGCTGTGTTTTTTTTATTCGCTCCGGATAGCTGCTATCGAAAGCCGGGTTATAAAATGTGGCTCCCGATAGCGCTCCGTATAAATAGGTAGAGCCAAAATTTGTATATGAAGATTTCGCTAAACAATTGAATTAAAAATGATAGTTTGACGTTAAATAAATTTAGTTTACCAATAAATAGTGCGTCAAATTAAAATTTAGGCGTAGAAAAATGACGGCTCTCGATAGCAGCTATCGGGTGCGAATAAAAAAATATAGCATATATAATTCGAATTATAATTTCCGTCGGAATTAAATGGAAAGACAAGAAAGTTATGCATGTATAGCATAAGCGACTCAAAAAAGTGAAACGGAAATACATTAGAAACAAACAGAATTTCACGCATATTTTAAGTATTAAATATTATCAAAGCAACCTTGATTATACAAAGCCATAGCCAAAAACGAAGCTTTTATAAGGGAATTAGAAACGAGGAAAAAATCAAACTTTTCATAGTAAAACACACAAAACATATGGGAAATCACTTTTTTTCCTAAGACAAATTTTTAAATGAAAACGTTACAAATTCTTAATTATGATTTCTGAAATACTTTCATAAATGTTTGAATTTCAACATATATGAGCAACGTTTAAGTAAATCGTTTTCATTTTCTTGTAATAATTGATTAATTTAAACCAAAATATAAAAAAAAATTCATAACAACAGCATTCTGGACAAATTGAAATAAAAGCCTACTACAAATCGTTTGGTCATTAAGTCACTATACGTTACATAGATGGCAGTGATGGCCATAAGCATTTGGTAAAATCGTACCACAAAATTACCACCTGGCGAAATTTCAAGTTCAAAAATTGTAGGAAAAGGAATACAAATTCACATAATATAGAAACGTGTGCTAATTTTGTGATTAAATAATTTTTTTTCGTATTTTTCTGTAAACATTTTACACATCTATCGTATACTAGTAAAACTAAAGATAAATTTAGCAAGTATTATTTTAATTCGCCAGAGCCAACTTTGATGGAAATGTTTCAAAATGAAAGTTCGAAAAATATATTTTAGAAATAATTTAATTTTAATATTTCTGCAATTAATATTTATTTAATAGCAATATAGCCTTCTTGTAGATTGTTGTTAACCCGCTGTCTACACTATGCAATTCCACTGATATTTTATATCATGATATAAATTTTATCAATGTATGTGTGTGTATATTATACGCATTTTGAAACTATTATAGGAGGCTATTTGACGAAAATTTATTAGTAAAATATTACGAAATGTCATAAAAAAGTTGTTTTGTTTTGCCATTTGAAATTTTCTCTCATGCTGACAAAATGTCTTTTAATACGGAAAGTACAATGCGATTAATCGATTTGTACCGAAAAAATGAAATATTATGGAAAATAACCCATAAAAATTACAAAAGGGGCGACATAAAAAATTCTATTTTACAAAATATAGCGGACAAAATGGCCGTAAATGTTAAAGACATTAGAAGAAAAATAAGGAATCTTCGAAATCAATATGTACAAAATAAAAAATTAGAGCAGAGTAAAAAAAATCTGGAAGCGCTGTTGTTGACGATAGAAAATCTTGGTATTTGTACAAGGAAATGAAGTTTTTGGACGAGGTGGTAGTTCTCCATATTGTACAATTTTCTGAAGAAATTACTTTGACAAATTATTTTTAACCTAACCACAACTGGCAAGTGTTAAAAGACAACTAATTTTTTCATAGCATTGAAACAATTTTGTTTGACATTTCAAGATATTATATTATGATAGTAAAATGCCCAGCTATGATATTTTTTGGATAGATATTTGTCAATACATTGAAAAAAAAACATTTACAAACAAAAAATTGCTGATGGAATTGCATAGTGTAGAAACCGCGTAAAGATATGTAGAAAACTTTTATACAAACATTTTATAATATTTTCGCTTTTTTCATTGAAAACTTGAAGCTAAAAAACACCATTTTTACTATGGATTACTATGGAAATCAGTGAAAAATTATACCACTAAAAAAGCTTCTAAAAAATACGTCATTATGATTATGGCTCTATACTCTTTATACGAACTATAGTAATACCATCAGGTATTAACCACATAGAAAACAATAACATCATGAACGATAAAAACAAACACAAAAATAACATAATTTACTGGCACAGATATGTTGATGACATATTGGTTTTATTTCAAGGCTCACTGAGGCAATTGGATAATTTTCACAAATACATTAATACAATACACAAAAATATAAAATTCACAGTAGAAACCGAAGTTGACAAATCAATTAATTTTCTGGACATCACTATTGCAAACATAAACCAAAGCCACCAATTTAAAATTTTTAGAAAATCAACACAAACAGATCATACAATTGACAACTCATCATATCACCCACCACAACATAAATATGCTGCATACAATCACATGGTATACAGGTTAAATAATATACCAATGAACGAAACAGATTACATGGAAGAGCTCAACACAATAAAAACAATTGCAACCAAAAATGGATTTGATAAAAATTTAGTACACCGGTTGAATTTCAAAATTAGACATAAAATGCAACAACAACTATTCACCACATTATATAATTACGTGGATACAGATAACGAAATGAAATACATCAGTATGGAATACAATGAAAGGAGCAGTAAATTTATGAATAAAATATTAAAGCAATATGGATATACACTGGCATACAGAACTAACAACAAAATAAAACATAAATTGAATACAACCCAAAACAACAATCTGGATACTGGTATTTACAAATTAAAATGCAATAACTGTCCAAAATTTTATATTGGGCAGACAGGCCGTTCATTCGCCCAAAGATTCACTGAACATACCCAAGAAGTAAACAACTCAAACACCAACACAAAATTCAAATCAATCTATGCACAACATCTATACACCGAAAAACATAATTACACAGACATAGATAATAACCTTATAATTTTATATAAACTTCCAAAGGGCAATAAAATGGACCGAATGGAAGAGATAGAAATTTATAAAAACAGGAACAACCCACTCATACTCAACGAAAAGCTCAACACAAAAACAAATAAAATTTACGACATAATAATACAAAAAACAAGAAATAAGTAGCAACCAATTTTATAAAAATTATTTTATAAAAATTGTTTTTAAAAAATTAGAATCAATTTTAAAGGAACTGACGAAGGAGGAACATCCGAAACTGGTCTTCCAAAATATAAAACATAAATTAATATCACGTTAAGTAAGTTTTTAAATTGTTATTTGTTAGTTTTGTGGAAAAAAAAAAAATATTTTTATATAAATAAAATAAATAACAAGATTATATTATAATAAAATATTAAAATAAGTATTTTATTATCATAATAACTCTATACTCTATAGAAGGTTCTGATATTATACATCTTAGTAAGCTGTGATATGTCTGTTTAATCTGTATAGTATTTTTAGTATTGCTCATGCTATTGCTGAGTTTGGTTATGCGGGTAGTATAGGAAACAAAAACTATAAAAGTGGTAAGCAGAATCAAATGACATTCTCTGAAGATGCACGCAAGGAAAAAGCCGCAGGAAGACATGCTACCGTCTTTCCAGCTGTTATTATTTTATTATTATTAATTTATTTACATAGAAATTTACTAAGATTTTGGCACACTCTATTTTGAGCTAAAGCTCATTCACAACACAGCGTGGTATAACTGTATGGTATACTGTATTTTTGGTATACTGTATTTTAAAGCGTACTCAAGCTCACCGAGACATGGCTATGCTGAAATTTAGACGTTTGTATTTTTTAATTAAACAATTAATGTCGATAATAAAATAACTTATCAAGCATTAGGCCCATCGAAGAGGCTTGAAATGATTCGATACGGTAATACTTTTGCGTATTGTGCGTGAACTCTCCCGTTTTTTATACTAGTATATGTGTACACATGTTATACGTATTACAAAAATGATGCATATTATTATGTACATTTCGAACATTTCGTTAATAGAAAATTAAACAGAAAATATGCAAGAGTTTTTTATAACATAAATCGACCTACGCCCTGTTAATTCTAGAGCGCATACAAAACCAAATAAAAGAAAGAGAAATCGGGAATCCTCTAAAATATCTCGAAACGTTTTAAAATATTTCATAAACCTAGATTAATTTTAGTAAATGTTGACAATCTCAATTATATCAAATAATCTCAAAAATTTTCAATTATCTCGAATATTCTATAAAACCATTCCTATCTTCAGTTTTAACACTAAAAGTGTAACATCACACAAATAGCTCAGTTAAAAAGTTAGTTTTAAAAGCTAGTGAGAAGATTTTGAAAAAATTCTAAAAAACTCGAAAAATTTCGAAACATCTCGAAAATCTTGAATATTTTCGAAAAAAAAACTTTATTCAAGAAAAGTTCTAAAACATCCATTACTGCCAGCAAAATACTTTTAAAATCGGGCCAAACCCACGAAAGCTAGGTAGACGCCTCTCCTATTCCCATCAATATAATAAATTAGCATTTGATTTTCTCGAGACAGTTTTGGATCCAACCAATATTTTTTGTTAAAATCAACTATAGAATTTCGCCACTTTAATTATTATTCATTAAAATGTCACCCCTAGAAAAAAAAAGTCATAATTATCTTTTTTTTAAATTAAAAACAGACGAAAAAATATTTTATGATTTTCATTTGCGTCTTGAAAACAAAATTTTTATTTCCCTTTAATTTATGCTTTTTATTACCGCAAATAGATAAATTCAGAGCCCATCCATCTCGATGATTCCCTTAAAGAATTTTTTTTGTTTTTTTTCTATATACATGGTACACACAATTTAGGGGTGGCTGACAAAGAACATACTGTGTTTTATTATAATTATTTAATTGAAAATATATTTATAATTTTCAACAGCATTGCGCGAAATGAAAATGCTTTTAATGATTTTGCTCGCTTTTTAATTGCTTTTCGTATATATTGAAAATTTGTTCAAGAGGAAAATGTAGTTGTCATTATGAAATAGTCATTTTTATTACCGCCATTAAATCTGTGCGACTGTACATACTTACAAAAAAAATAAAATAAAATAAAAATCTCCAACCGTTTCATTATCGAAAATGGCTTAATTGTTAAATCGCGGCTCACAATCTTCATAAGACATCAAAAGAAATGATTCCACAAAAATATTGTATCTATATTTGCGATCAGTGTAAATTGCCTTCATCCGGATAAGTTAATTAAAATCGTTTCTAAAACAACAGTGGGCACTATATTTAATTAATAAAATTTGTCGGCGTTCTTTATTGTGTGTGAAATGTAAATGAGCTTACAAAAACAAAACCAAAATTTTAACCCGCATAAGCTACAAATTTGTCCAATCAATTTGTTTTAGACAACGTTGATTTATTAGTTCCTAGAAATAATTCAGAGGCGCTTTTTGCAATAAAGTTTAATAAACTTTAAGGCACCTAAAACAAAATGTAATAAATCATAGAAAAGCTACTTTCGAAACTTTAATACGGAAATAATTAAAAAATGTTTTGGTTTTTCTCTCATACATATATACTCAAGTTATTATTGGCGTTGTGTAAGTACAAGTAAATTAAAGTTTTCTTATCACTTTCATACAATCTAATTATGTTTTGGTTTTTTTGTTGTTTACGAAATAATAACATTATTACAGTAATAACAGTTACAAATTAATTTAAACAATTTTTTATTTTTTGTATTTTTCGAAATAATTAAAAAGTCAAAAAGCTTTTGAAACAAAAAAAAAAAGTTTTTCCATAAGTTTTATTCATTTCATGTCAGTGGAGGAAAATTATTATTTTACTTTTGTCTTAAATTTTTTTTTGTTTTAACTTTCACTGGGAATTTTAAACTTAAGTTTTTTTTTTGTTCTTGAGTTTTGACTTTTTCAAGTGATAATTTAAAAGGAATTACAAAGGGTGATGGAGAACAACTTGTGTCCCATTTATTTTAATTTTTTTATGATCTTTTATTTTACTTCACAATTGAAGGGAATTACATCTAAATCTGCTTGCTGGGTCTTTTATAAATCTGTTTTGCATTTCCGACAGATTTTGTCCAAGTTTATATTTTAATTTTGGCAGAATGTTAAGAAAATTAAGAAATTTTCAATTTTGATGTGCTCCTCGCTAATGAAAATAACCAATATTCTAGTAAATTTTGAAACGTTGAAAAATTTAGGTAATTTTTAAGGAACGCAACTACCAGTTTTTGTTGATTCGTCTAGAAAGACAGCTTTAGTTACAAACCAAATTTTAAATAAGCAGTGTGTCAGTGATTACTGGCTAAAATAATTCTTAATACCTGAAAGTTTTAATCATTAAACTTCACTAAATTTTAGAGTTCGAATGAGAGATGTAAATAAAAATATAGCAGCAATTGAAAAGTGTTTTTTTTAAATGTCTTCATTCGTGCAGTTTTAAGGTGAGAACTATTTAATGCTTGACGTGAATGCCACTCTTTGAAACTTTCGCAATTAACAAAAATATTTGTTTGCGGAGAAAAAGCCACTTAGACCAACTATTATTGAACACATTTTTCTGAGGTTAAGATTTCGATTTTGCGATTTTGAAATTTAAGGCACCGACGAACTCAAACTCTCGGTCAACTAATTTGAACACAGAGAAGATCTTCTACAATATCGAGTCAAGTTTACCATGTGTTATTTCAAATTTGACATTTTTCCGTTATTGATCAAAAGAGTGTAATTATAAAAGAAACCTAAAAAAGAACTTTGTCTACAAATTATTATTAAAAAATCTGAAAAAGCTTTAAATTTGTCCATGTTTAGACTCTTGTGTCTAGTGGTTTCTCTAAGTTTTGAAAGACTCAACGTCCTCGAAAATCTCTCGCTACCATTTCTGGAGATCCGTCGAGATCGAGATGAAAGTTTTGATTTCAAAAGAACAATGCAGAAATAATCTATAAAAGTAGCAGAACTAAATCTTGTAATGTGGGAGAATTTAAAGTTGTCCTTGATTTTGATTAGTCATTTCCAAATAAAGAAAATTTTTAAGTTGAGACGGCTGCTCCATGAATGCAATGCATTCAAAATTGGTTTTTGTTTATTTCTCCATCAACTCTTTGAACAAACTGGAACTAATCGGTCATCAGCCTTTCATCTCTGTGTCGTCATCTTATTTTCAATTACAAAAATCCCCAACAATTTGTAGGCGAGATATTTTTTTCTTACATCACACACATGGCCAAATTTATTTAATTGTATACATTCAATCAAGAATATTATTTTCGTCCCTAATTTGCTTTCAGAAAGTATTACTTTCTTTTACTCTAGTAAAATAAAGTATAGTATTGATGAAAATTTTGGACCTTGAGATTTTTAGAGATTTATTTGTTTTGAGGTCCCCTGAGTCCGAAAAAGTGGGTTTCGAAATGGTGTCTGTCTGTCTGTCAGTCTGTCAGTCTGTCAGTCTGTCAGTCTGTCAGTCTGTCAGTCTGTCAGTCTGTCAGTCTGTCAGTCTGTCAGTCTGTCAGTCTGTCAGTCTGTCAGTCTGTCAGTCTGTCAGTCTGTCAGTCTGTCAGTCTGTCAGTCTGTCAGTCTGTCAGTCTGTCAGTCTGTCAGTCTGTCTGTGTCCTCTTTACAGCCCATATGGTTTAATCAATCGAACTGAAACTTCAGATTTAAGCTTTTTTGATAAATTGGGAGGTCCCAGTGAATTTTACTCCAAATCGGCTAACCGGAAGTGGCCACACCCTTGGTCCAGAAAATTTGTTTTGCAAATATCTTAAAAAGTATAAGGTTTACAAAAAACAACGGAATACAAAATGTTTCCAAAAATTAAAAACAAATAAAAATAAAAAATAAAAAATTAAAAAAAAAATTTAAAAATTTAAAAATTAAAAAAAAAATTAAGAAAAAAATAAAATTTCTCGAAATTCTCTGTTCGTAAAAGAAAGTCGTGTGTTGGCCACACCTCAATTTTAACTAGGTAATTAAGGGACCTATTCCATGTGCTAGCGATATCTTTATCATCATTGTTGGCAATGGCCGATATTGGCCCTTGGGGGTTGAGTGCGATTTCCAAAAAATAAGTTTGCAGAACTTTTACTAAACGAACGATTCGTATGGATTAGAGTTTTCTAACTAGGTAATTGAGGGACCTATTCCATGTGCTAGCAAAACCTTTATCATCATTGTTGGCAATGGCCGATATTGGCCCTTGGGTGTTGAGTGTGATTTCCAAAAAATAATTTTGTAGAACTTTTACTAAACGAACGATTCGTATGGATTAGAGTTTTTTAACTAGGTAATTGAGCTAACTATTCTATGTGCTAGCCAAACCTTTGTCATCATTGTTGGCCATGGCCGATATTGGCCCTTGGGGGTTGAGCGCGATTTCCAAAAAATAACTTCGTAGAACTTTTATTTAACGAACGATTCGTATGGATTAGGGTTTTCTAACTAGGTATTTGAGGGACCTATTCTGTGTGTTAGCGAAACCTTTGTCATCATAGTTGGCAATGGCCGATATTGGCCATTGGGAGGTGAGTGCGATTTCCAAAAAATAATTTTGCAGAACTTTTACTAAACGAACGATCCGTATGGATTAGGGGTTTTTAACTAGGCATTTGAGGGACCTATTGTCTGTGCTAGCCAAACCTTTGTCATCATTGTTGGCAATGGCCGATATTGGCCCTTGGGAGTTGAGTGCGATTTTCAAAAAATAATTTTGCAGAACTTTACTAAACGAAGGATCCGTATGGATTAGGGTTTTTTAACTAGGTATTTGAGGGACCTATTCTATGTGCCAGCGAAATCTTTATCATCATTGTTGAGTGCGATTTCCAAAAAATAATTTTGCAGAACTCTTACTAAACGAACGATTCGTATGGATTAGGGTTTTCTAACTAGGTAATTAAGGGACCTATTCCATGTGCTAGCGAAGCCTTTGTCATCATTATATTGGCCCTTGGGAGTTGAATGCGATTTCCAAAAAATAATTTTGCAGAACTTTTACTAAACGAACGATTCGCATGGATTAGGGTTTTTTAACTAGGTATTTGAGGGACCTATACCATTTGCTAGCGAAACCTTTGTCATCATAGTTGGCAATGGCCGATATTGGCCATTGGGAGTTGAGTGCGATTTCCAAAAAATAATTTTGCAGAACTTTTACTAAACGAACGATCCGTATGGATTAGGGTTTTCTAACTAGGTAATTGAGCAACCTGTTCTATGTGCTAGCCAAACCTTTGTCATCATTGTTGGCAATGGCCGATATTGGCCCTTGGGGGTTGAGTGCGATTTCCAAAAAATAATTTCGTAGAACTTTTACTAAACGAAGGAGCCGTATGGATTAGGGTTTTCTAACTAGGTAATTAAGGAACCTATTCCATGTGCTAGCGAAACCTTTGTCATCATTGTTGGCAATGGCTGATATTGGCCCTTGGGGTTTGTGTGCGATTTCCAAAAAATAATTTTGCAGAACTCTTACTAAACGAACGATCCGTATGGATTAGGGTTTTCTAACTAGGTAATTGAGCAACCTGTTCTATGTGCTAGCCAAACCTTTGTCATCATTGTTGGCAATGGCCGATATTGGCCCTTGGGGGTTGCGTGCGATTTCCAAAAAATAATTTTGCAGAACTTTTACTAAACGAACGATTCGCATGGATTAGGGTTTTTTAACTAGGTATTTGAGGGACCTATACCATTTGCTAGCGAAACCTTTGTCATCATTGTTGGCAATGGCCGATATTGGCCATTGGGAGTTGAGTGCGATTTCCAAAAAATAATTTTGCAGAACTTTTACTAAACGAACGATCCGTATGGATTAGGGTTTTCTAACTAGGTAATTGAGCAACCTGTTCTATGTGCTAGCCAAACCTTTGTCATCATTGTTGGCAATGGCCGATATTGGCCCTTGGGGGTTGAGTGCGATTTCCAAAAAATAATTTCGTAGAACTTTTACTAAACGAAGGAGCCGTATGGATTAGGGTTTTCTAACTAGGTAATTAAGGAACCTATTCCATGTGCTAGCGAAACCTTTGTCATCATTGTTGGCAATGGCTGATATTGGCCCTTGGGGTTTGTGTGCGATTTCCAAAAAATAATTTTGCAGAACTCTTACTAAACGAACGATCCGTATGGATTAGGGTTTTCTAACTAGGTAATTGAGCAACCTGTTCTATGTGCTAGCCAAACCTTTGTCATCATTGTTGGCAATGGCCGATATTGGCCCTTGGTGGTTGAGTGCGATTTCCAAAAAATAATTTCGTAGAACTTTTACTAAACGAAGGAGCCGTATGGATTAGGGTTTTCTAACTAGGTAATTAAGGAACCTATTCCATGTGCTAGCGAAACCTTTGTCATCATTGTTGGCAATGGCTGATATTGGCCCTTGGGGTTTGTGTGCGATTTCCAAAAAATAATTTTGCAGAACTCTTACTAAACGAAGGATCCGTATGGATTGTTTTCTAACTAGGTAATTAAGGAACCTATTGCATGTGCTAGCGAAACCTTTGTCATCATTGTTGGCAATGGCCGATATTGGCCCTTGGGGTTTGTGTGCGATTTCCAAAAAATAATTTTGCTACTAATCGAACGATTCGTATGGATTAGGGTTTTTTATTTCCTTTTACTCTCGTAAAATAAAGTATAGTAATCCTGAAAATTTTGGACCTTGAGATTTTTAGAGATTTATTTGTTTTGAGGTCCCCTGAGTCCGAAAAAGTGGGTTTCGAAATGGTGTCTGTCTGTCAGTCTGTCAGTCTGTCTGTGTCCTCTTTACAGCCCATATGGTTTAATTAATCGAACTGAAACTTCTAATTTAAGCTTTTTTGATAAATTGGGAGGTCCCAGTGAATTTTACTCCAAATCGGCTAACCGGAAGTGGCCACTCCCTTGGTCCAGAAAATTTGTTTTGCAAATATCTTAAAAAGTATAAGGTTTACAAAATACTAATTTATCCAAAATGTTTCCAAAAATTAAAAACAAATAAAAATAAAAAATTAAAAATTAAAAAAAATATTTCAAAAATCTCTGTTCGTAAAAGAAAGTCGTGTGTTGGCCACACCTCCATTTTTTTGTATAAATATCGATGACATAAAAAATTCGTCAGATGTAAAATTTTGTCGCACTTAAAATTGATTGCACTTAACTTTGACACCAATCCAAAAAATTAATATTTGTTTAACCCTTTTATTTCGACACTGAAAAGCTCGTAAAATAGAAAATTAGAAAGAAACCCCTAAAAACACCGTAATTCAAATCATCAAACCGAGACATGTCAATAATAAAAATAATACAAGATGAATTATACAGAAAAAAAAAGCTCAAATTCATCAACCATCCTAAACCAAAATAGCTTTTTAGCTCATAAAAAATTCTATTCCTTTTAATTGAGCGTATAATTTATATACCGTAGTAATTTTAGATTCATTACTGTGTAGATACCGAAGAAAGGTATATAAAGGTATACGAGTAAGATCAATCTAGTGAACAGAGTGATACTACGTATACACATACAACGTGTACATCATACAACGTTCGTTCATGATTGTTGATGTTGATTATGTTATGATTGTAAAACATAATTTTTTTTTTTTTTTGTTTGGTTTATGCTTGTATAATGGTAATCAGTTTAAGCAATATTTGTGTAGTAGAACTCCGTAACAAATCTAAATTTCATGGTTGTACCTTTAATTGGATTTTTTTTTTTTTTTTCTTCGTGCTGGATACGGAAAAGGATTAATGTAAATTACAGTAAATCATAAATTGTCTGATTTTAAAACATTTATTTATTATGGATATAATTATTTTGATTGCTTTGTAATTGTTTTTAAAATATTTTAAATTGTTGGTAATTAAAATAGCTTTTATACTCAACAAACGATCGATCGATCCATTAACAAATATCTAATTTCGCAAACCACCTGAAACAAAATAAAATTAAAAGCGCGCTTGGTATGGTACATTAACCTTTCGGTCCAACATAATACAAAACTATGATGATCAATAACAATTTTAATTAAAACATTCGCGAAATTCTCGCCAAGAGTACACAAACAGTCTTTAATTATAATTTCATTGTTGTATCGGTGTGTAAGACGTTTTATGAATCTTATTGATTGGAAATTTTTTTTTTTTGTTTATGGTTTTAAGTATAATAATATTCCACGGTTTAATAATATAGTAAATTTAGACCATGAAGAATTTTGTTGCTTGAGAAAAATGTAGATTTGCTTTAAAGAGCGAATCATCTACGGAAGGGATTAATAATTTTGATTAGAATTTTATAAATTGCTTCGCTTTAGCAAAAGTTGTTATTTATTTTGGGCATAAAGATATTTTGATAGGTACTCATAATTCCACCCACTAGTTTTCGTAAATTAAATTATTGGAAATTCCATAAACAACAAAAATCAACAAGACATCATAATATTTCCAATTATTTAATCAACTTCAATATCCGTCTGAATATATCGACTGTATACGACGATGATTATACATTTTATGATAATGATGAGGTATATAATCAAATCATATTATAATTTATTTACATTCGAATACAAAAAAAAATGGTTAAGAATAAGAATTTGTGTCTTCCATGTATCGTTGTCATTATTCCATGCGCTTCTTTTATGTTACGTTTTGGTATAATGAAATGAAAATACATGGAATATAACGTACTCTCCGTATATACATAAAAACGTGATAAGAATAAAATTTCTTCAAAATACTACCATCACACATACCCTTTATATACAAAACTGAAAAGTAAACTTTTCTCGGGCGAAATTTACCCCCAACCATAATAAACCCACACAATAAGAAGCATATGCTTTAGTAGAATTGCAAAATTATACAAAAAATCAAAGAAAATTATTTAATATGGGGTTAGATGCGGGGGACCAAAGAAACCCATCTTTTTAAATAGATTTGGCTACTGGGATGGTAATTTAATTCAATCGAACAACAAAATCAGATATGATCGTAAAATTTGTAAAATGCATGGTAACATCAGTCTTAATAAAATCGAATGCCAAAAAAACATTAATCGTGTACTTGAAATTTGTAATAAATTCCCAATGATTTTGATGCTGCGTGTGAAAACATCAAGAGATCAATGAAATGAACAAAATCGAACAATCCATCACTGTTTGTATACAAGGAAAAAAAAAAAAAATTGGTTGGATCCATCAAAATATACGTATAACAATACCCCCTAAATTCGAACCGCACAACAGTTTAAAAATCACTTCAAATATATCACGACCCATCTATCATTTCTCGTCTTCTTACAAACACGAGTACACATAACGTTTATAAATCAAAAATATGTTTTGTCATTCAATTATTATGTTTTGGTATTATCAAGTAAGACGATGAAGAAGATTTTTTTTTTTTCTATAAAAATCATCTCTTTAAATTGTCCAAGCCAAAACAACAACAAATAAAAATTCAAGTATTTAGAACTCGCGACAAGAGAGAATTTACTTAGACCGCACGATAAATAGATTTTTATCATCGCGTCTAACAATTATTTCGAAAACGTGTGGTGGAACAATGAAAATCTTAAGAAGCAAATAATGACTTAAAAAATAAAATAAAGTTAAAATGTGTGATGGTTATCATCATCTCGTCTTATGGTACATATATACCTATACCATAGGCAAGATGTTAGGAATTGTTTTTAAAATTTTAAATTCTCTAGTTTTTGAAATGCGTTTTGCTCTTTGTCGAAAGATTTTTGTACAGAGATAAAAATTTGATTTCTTCCTGTGTGTGTGTGTGTGTTTGTATACATTATGTGTACACATATAACTAAAAGCTCTTGGTATATTTATAAACTTGCTGAGTGGGTGGGATAGCTTTTGATATACAACGATTGTGTTGAATTACAAATGAAACATGTTTTTTTTGCATTTCGACGTTTGTTAATTGAAAATTGTACGTACAAAATAAAAATTTTGTTATCGTGTTTAAGAGATATGGTAGCTCTTTCTCACGCCTCCAGATTTAGATAATTTATATAGAAAGAGAATTGTATTTTGTATGTTTCTCGACGGGGTATTCCACGCTTCCAGCATCATTAATCACATAACGCGAGTAGCAGCTACACATAAAATAGATTAGACAAGATACATGTTCTCTAATCGTGCTACACAAATTTATTTCGAAATATGAACCAAAATTACAAAATTTCTTCTTTACCTATGTATACGGTACTTATGTATTTTACTAAAACTAAATGAAGAAAATCCTTATGTAACCAAAATATAAATAAGTTGATGAAGAATCCATAATCCCTATTTTTATTCCATTCCACAACCACAGAATACATACATATACACGAGTACGACTATAAAAGCGATTCACTATCAGATTTCTATTCATTTTTTATTAGACAATTTATTCCCTTAATCCTTTTCCTTTAAGCAATTTTCCCATTTATATGTTAAAAAAGAAAATGCGCCATTGTTTAATGTATTCTCGGTTTTGCGATACACAACACGGAAACCACTCTACTCGATTAGTAACTTCCTTCAGACCATGTAATTCGATATCTTAGTCAATACATCTTAAAACGTACAAAAATGTTTTCTTCTTTTAGTGTCGCATTTATATCTTAAGTTGTGTACATTTTTATCTGTTATTTCGTTCGTTGGTATTTTATCCCTTAAAATGACCATTCAAAATGCAGATCCCTCGCCATAATAGAAATTATATAAATAAATGAGGGTGGATGATATTCGAAAAAGAAAATTGATAAGAATCTATTTCTGCTACTGTCTTAAATATTTTTCATGTTGCCAAAACCATTTATGATGATAATGAAATATAATATCCAATTATGGAGGTTAGACGTATTTTTGTATGCGTATATGTACCAGTATAATGATCGATTTTATTGATAGTAAAATATTTTGGCCAACAAAAAAAATTTTAACAGTTAGAGACCCGGATTAGAATGGAAAATAGATTGTAAATCGATACATTTTTTATGTAGAACTTGTCGTTTGTTTAACAACCAATTTAATTGTTGTGACAAAATCGAGTACATAAAAAGAACGAGCAGATAAATAATTGAGCAATAGACTGTGCTTTTAAATTACTTCCAGTGGTAGATACAAAGATTCCCAAATTTGGTATATGCCAAATACGAAAATTCAATAATAAAAGTGATATGTACACACAACTGTGAAGACTACATTATAAACCATAATGAAATTGTCTTGCTGTGTTAGAATATCTCAAGCATCGTCTTCTTCCTCCTACGTGTAATGGATAGACCAACAAAAAATAAAATTTTATGTACAACAAAAAATGAATCAAAATATTATTTTTATGTCTTTTACATTTCGTTTTTTTTTTTTTTTTTTTTTTTTTTAAGGTAAGATAAGAAACAAGATGTCAATGATAAGATTTGATAATAAGATTTTCATTTTCTTTGTCGTTTCTTGTAATTTTTTTTTATTATGTTCTGTTCGTTTCTTGAATATAAATTTGTAAATTTTATATTATTATATTTAGGAAAAATATTGGTTGAGATTTTCTATTTTTAAGACAAACGAACAACACACAAAAAAAATGATGATTGCAAACAAGGAAGCTGAAAGTGTACGTATGTGATTTAGAATTTATTTTATATTTTTTAGGGATTAGACGAGGGGCGGGAATGGTAAAATATTTTTTTTGAAATGTTGACAGCATTTTTGGATGAAATTGAATTTTTTGTAATGGTTTGATTTAATCAATAAGTAACCTCGGCTACTAAATGTTATGACGGTTCGTTTAATTTCAAGTTGGGCAAAACTTTGGTTAGTGAGAGTAAGCAAGACACAGCTCTCTTGCAGGATTAGTTTTTTGTGGTGGTGAAATTGGGCATTACTTTCAAATTCTTTAAAAAAATCTTGAAATTGCAAACTAATGCCAATTTTTATTAAGCTTCTCGGATAAAACAAGGAATATTTAAGACGAAATCAGAACTCTTCAAATAACAAATATTTAAGTTCGCGGAATGAGACAGAAGGAGACGGATATATTTTACCTTATTTTTATTTTTCCTGAAATATCAACACATTTATTACATCTTTGAATTAACTTTTCTACAGTTTCGTAAAAACAATCCTTTTGGCTGCAAAATATTTATTTACCACTCATCGCTACCAGAAGGCTTTCCACGAAGCTCTTTTTCCAAATTTGAGAACAGGAAATAGTCACTGTGTGCCAAATGTAGGCTGTCTGGTGATGGAGCAACAATACACCTTAACCGTCCTGGTCTTGGAGCAACAATACACCTTAACATATCAACGTTGTATGCTCCTGTTATAGTGGTGCTTTTACTCTTATAATCAGTAACAATTCCCGCCGAGTCCCAAAAGAAGGTTGCCAGCATTTTTCCAGCAGAACAAGGAATGACTTTGAACTTTGTAGAATGGATGGATAACCCTTTTAACGCCAATCAATGGACTCCTACTTAGATTTTGGGTCATATGATAACCCAAGTTTTACCTCCATTAACAATTCTGCCGAATACGTACAGTTCAAAAACTTCCTACACCATTGAATATGATTTTTTTTTTTGATCCGGCGTGAACGTTCTTGGTGACTGACTTTTGTACACCGAGATGATTACGTGTTATCAATCTGGCTGTTGTTTTCGATATCATTGTAAACAGTTCTTTAAATTTTATTTTAGCATTTTCCCTGATGGCGTCATTGGGTTTTGTGACCTTTTCGTTTGTCTTCATCTAAAGACTGTCTACGTTGTTTAAATAATCATTGCCACTTATAAATCATTGTTTCTCCAGGGCAACTGATACCATAAACTTTCAACATATTTTTCTTGGTTTGTGAGAAATTTAATAACTGGACTAAATTCAATATTTGACATTTTTGAAAATGACTCTCAATACGACTTGTTCTTCCTGCTCTACTGCTATTGCAAGAGAATGATTAAACACACAAACATGAAAATTCTTATTTATTTCTAAACATGAGAAATAAGGAAAAATATATCCGTCTCTTTCTTTCTCATTTCTCCAACTAAAAATTCTCCCCTCAACATATAGATATGAATGTAACTTGGAAACAATAAAAATTAGGCATCCTGAACTCGAGCGAATCGTAAAGCCTAGTAAGTTCATCGTAATATCGAACCTATAGAAATCTACATTATTTAGATAGAACCAAACTCTCCTGTGTTTCACAGAATATCTAAGGCAAAATTAACGATGAATCAGGCGGGTCAATCAATTAGATAAAATAAGTGAGTAAATATGTTAATAAAGGCTCCGAACAAACAACTGTTTCTTTTACTGAAACTAAGTAAAGTGTTGGGCATACCTACCCGAAAGATTTCCTCCAATTTCTCATTTGCAAGTTAATTTTGAAAATAGCCATTCTGATTCAAATCGAATTGCACTAAATTCCTCTTCAACAACCACACTGGCTACATTTATCCATTTTTTTTTCAGGACTTCTAAATACATACATAAATAAATGTAGGAAATGTAAGTAATAGGCAACCAAATTATTATATATTTGATATTTAATTTATTAGCATTAAGTACTATGTTTCTTTTTATTAAATATTTTTATTAGGTAAGAAAAGATCGCCGTTTTTATTCATTGTTTGATACTCTGATTCAAACTAAACTAAATAATTAAACACAACTTAATATTAATTAAGTGTCCATCCAGTCGCAAGTAAGCAATTTTAATATACATTATTTTTATTTATATTGAGCCAATTCTTTACATTTAAACAAAATTATCTTATTGGTATAGGGCTCTTTATTTTTTGCATATTTCAGCTTGAGCTTTCAATCCCAATTCGGGTTCAATATCAAAAGAGTTCCTTTTTATATAAAAATACCACATAAAACAACCAAACATTTGTTACTTACTGCGTTCCATTTAACGTGGCAAAGTACACACAAGTACTTCTGATTGCACGCAGCTACTCTTGCTAAATTTTATGAGTAGTTTGCTTTTCGAATTTATGGCGACTTCGTTACCAGAATATTTAGTACAACTAATCGGTAAGAAATGGCTGATCAGTTTTCAAATTAATAATTAATTTTCCAACTTTCCATGTTGCACGTAAATTTTTTTAAATTAAATTTTATTTTCGCAGCTAATTTTCTGCGTTCCATTTACCATCTACCCCCAAGTACTTATTTGTACTTTGCCACGTCAAATGGAACGCAGCAACTAAAAACCGATTTTTCATGGAAACGCACAGCGGCCCAGACATTTTTTCGAAAAACAAATTTTCTGGCTAAAGCGTTTTCATGTAGAAAGGTTGTACAATTGAATGAAAACAAAGTGGGTATGACACAAAAAACTTATATAAACACATTATAACAGTTACCAATATAAGAATAATTCACAAATAGGCGTTTTCGGAAATAGACCACAGTAATAGTAAATTTTTTTTTAATGTGTTGGTAACAAAATTACTGAAGTTGAGCCTATACAAAAAGTTAAAATAAATTCAGGGTTGAACGGGCTATGATAATCAATATCGAAAAAATTCGGAAAAGCATTTTGACAGATAATCAATCAATTGTTTGATTATTTTTGTTTATGTTTAGTAATTATAAAAATCCGTATTGAAAAAATAATAATTTAAAAAACTCGATTAACTTTATAGCACAAACGATCGGCTAGAAATAAAATTCAAATATGGCGGTTGGTAGCAAATTGAAATAACAACAACAAAAAATTACTACAAATTTACTTTAGACGTTCGGAATAGATGAGTAAATTTCATCTTCGAAAATTACTTAAATTAACTTTAGTCTATTTCTCAACATGCCTAATATTAGGCGCATTTTATTTGACCAATTGAAATTGCGATTCATTTCGAAAATGCGTCCCTGCCGAATTTCGAAAAAAAGCTCGGCTAAATTTTTGAGTCACATTTTAGGCATCTCAACTCAAGCAAAGCGCTAGAGCGAAAGAGATGCCTTATATCCTCGCTGTTAATATCTGTTAACAAACAGTAATTCGAAAAGTACTCATCCGATTTTCATCAAAAAAGACAGACTAATAGACCTTGATTAAATAAGAAAAACAAGGTATGGCTAAGATCTTTAGGTGGTAGGATTCCAAAGTTATAGATGCGCAAATACTATATTCCCTTCATAACACATTCACGTAAAAACCAAACAATAAAAGACATAGAACACTAGATACTTTCAAAATTTTATTTTGTATTTTGAATAAATAAAAATGGTTTTGTTTGTATGTGTATATAGTATATTGAAAGACAGCAATGTTGAGATGCCGGTAACGCGATTACATCCTGTAATGAGTTTTGCTTGTTTTTTGATAAATACAACAATTATTTTGTAATTTACGTTAGACACTGGTACGACAAATAAAAAATCACAATCACATTTTTATGTCAAAATAAATTGAATGTACATGACAGTATAGACAACGTTTAGAACTTTAAAAATAAAATTTAGCAGAATCCAGGAGCCTGGTGGTAAACACAATAACTAAAAAATATTATTAGATTTTGAATACTACGTACACGGCAGGTTTTGAATACCAAAATGGTATTGGACACATATGGCATTGTTGTTGTAAATGGTCAAATAAAATACGCCTATTAATCGAATTGGTACTTGGTTTAATATGTAACATTTCCAAAACCGATCTTTTCCAAAAATTGGTTTGTTTATCGGGAAATTTGATGTAAGTGCGTCAATATTTGGATTTAGATCTTTGTTGGTGTCATATCTGGGTTGATAAATTCTTTTTCCAAAAATTGTTTTGCCTGTCCAATAAACGTAGAGTTGCAACTACAACGGACTTGGTAAACCACAGTTGTTTTTTTAAAGGTACCTTTGTCTTTAATTTTGGAAAAAATATTTCCATTTAAATTTGTGGCTTCACATCCCACAATTTTGAAATTATAATTCTGGATAGTTCCAGAAATATATATGAAGAATTTCATCGCAGAGCAGTTTTAACTTTCAATTACCGTTTTGATAAAATTAAGGTGAGACAATTTAAATGAAATAGCAAACGGTTTATTTTGGCTGGTCCAAATTTCCAACAACGATCTACCTACACACGTAAAATTCATATTAAGTTTAGGAAATACATTTTCCCCACCTACCATTGTACTGCGCTGCCCTTTTTCAAAATTATTTCAGACGTTGAAAGTGCCATTTTTAATTCAAAACGGCACAAAAGAATTAATGAAACAATTATGACATACATACGTGTAACAAACGAAGACATTTTTGAGAGATAATTCGAACGTTTTAGTGACAAAAGCAGACAAAGGAAATGTAACAGTTTTAATATTACGGACTTACTCTACGACACCTCGACGTACGTATAAATTTTGAGACTATTCTACGCCGATACAGACAAAAACTAACTCAGTAGTAAAAGAATGGGAGGAATTTCGCAATATCGATTTGGTGACAAAGAAAAAACTTACAAATTATACAGCAGTGATTCCAAAATTATATGAGTTACCAAAAATTCATAAGTCCACAGACCAATTATAAGTCGATAAATAGCCCGACATACTCGTTATCATCATTTTTAGGCAATATTATTAAACCAAGTTTGGGAAAAATAAAATTAATTTATTCTAAATTCTGAAGATTTCAAAAACAAAACTAATAACGTTACGATCCCGCCAAATGCAATGCCAATTTCTTTAGATGTTAAATCTTTGTTTACAAATGTTGATAGCCAAATTTTACGAAAAATTCTAAATCTAAATTAACAAAAATTCAATTATTTACTGCTTTAGACGTTGTTTTGAATAATTCAGAATTTTATTTTTAGTAGCAAATTTATTAATGGAAAATTTAGAAAATTCAGTATTAAACTCTTTGGACTTTTAACCTTTATTTTACTTTAGATATGTGGACGACATAATTAGTGCGGCACCGATAAATAAAATCGATTATTTTATAGAAGCGTAATAATTACTTTAGAAAATGAAGTAGATAACAAAATTGCTTTTTTGGACCTTTTGTTAATTCACGAACCACATGGCAAAATTTCTTGTGATTGGTATCATAATGATACCTGGTCAGGTTGATATATAAATTTTCAAAAAATTATAGAGCTTTCCGATACTAAATTTCACAAACAAAATTTAAAAATTCTAAAAGATACATTAGTGCTTAATCAATATCCCGAAAAATTAATAAAAGAGGTAATTTTAAAAACAAGAAATTTTCATAGAAATACTATAGTATATCTAGACCAGAAAATGAAATCACAAACTTTTTGGCCGTTCCATATATAAAAAACCTTTATGAAAAAATAAAACGTCTGTTCCAGAATTATAATTTCAAAATTGTGGGATGTGCAGCCACAAGTTTAAATGGAAATATTTTTCCAAAATTAAAGACAAGGTACCTTTTAAAAAACAATCAAATGTGGTTTACCAAGTCCGTTGTAACAAAGATCTAAATTCAAATATTAGCGCAATTTAGATAACGTTAAAATTCCTGATAAACAAACCATTTTTTGGAAAAGATCGATTTTGAAAGTGTCTAACGTAAATTACAAAATAATTGTTGTACATACTCGTATATCAAAAATGTGACTCAAAAATTTAGCCCAGCTTTTTTTCGAAATTCAGCAGGGACGCGTTTTCGAAATGAATCGCAATTTGAATTTGGTCAAATAAAATGCGCCTATTATTGTGGAAGATTATGCTTATATTGGCAACTCGTATGATGTATTTTTACAAGTTTTTTGTGTCATACTGATTTTATTTTTATTCAATTGTACAACCTTTCTCCATTAAATCGCTTTAGCCAGGAAAATTTTTTTTCTAAAAATTGTCTAGGCTCTTTCGTTTCCATGAAAAATCAGTTTTTAGTTGCTGCGTTCCATTTGACGTAGCAAAGTACAAATAAGTACTTGAGAGTAGATGGTAAATGGAACGCAGAAAATTAGTTGCGAAAATAACATTTTATTTAAAAAAATTTACATGCAACATGGAAAGCTGGAAAATAATTATTAATTTGAAAACTGATCAGCCATTTCTTACAGATTAGTTGTACTAAATATTCTGGTAAGAAAGTCGCCATAAATTCAAAAAGCAAACTACTAGCAATTAACAAATGTTTGATTGTTTTATGTGAAATTTTTATATAAAAGAGAATTCATTTTGGAAATAATTTTCATTATGCTTTTGATAATGATCCCGAATTGGGATTGAAAGCTCAAGCTTAAATAAGCAAAAATAAAGAATTTTATTCAATTTTAATATGAAAAAATAAACGGTTTGCGACATAATTCCTTCTGTTGCACTTGATCTTGATGGCATGATATGAACCAAAATATATTGTTGTTTTATTTCTGGTGGTGAACTGTGTTTGAATTTTTAAAATTTGAATCTTTGCGTCTTTCTCAACTCATCTCGCTGAACAATAAATAACTCAGCATTTTGATCGTCATCTTTTTATTTCATTTATAATCTAAAGCCTTAAATACACTGTTAATTGAAATTAGGTCGGGTCAAACCAAATTTCTTCTGATAGTCGCATATAAATCAAAAGGAAAGGATTTTCATCCTGAATTTGAAGATATTTTGCATGAGTTTTCGACCATTAGCGACGAAGGAGTCGTTTGCGGGGATTTTAACTGTAAATCCTTAAATTTGTGCAAATTTCCGTTACCTCCTTCAACGATTTTTATTGGATGTTGTGTATTCATGAGCCAACATATTTTCTATGATCGTGGCTCATCACAGATACTGGGGTGAATATTCCTCCTGACTGGGTGTATGAGTAGCCCGATAATAATATATTGTACTGAGATTTTTTATCGTGATTTTAAAAACATTGATCTTCCCGGTCTGTTATTTGAAATGGAAAATCTTGCGTGTAATACTATATACAATTTTTAACAAAAATTCTAAGTTAATAAGGTATGAAAAGATGAAGTATTTTGATAAACTTATTACTCAAACTTACGACCTAACCGATCCTGGAATGAGTTGAATAAAATAGGGTTAAAAATTGAAAAAGAAATCGAAATGGAGACAATTTTCAGTCCTGCAGAGTACTTCAACGAGTTTGTACCTAATAGTTCTAGGAGTTTAAGTTTTTATGACATTTTGGATCAGATAGGAGACGAGCCATTGCGTCGTTTATTTAAGAGTATTAATAGCATGAAGCATGCGTATGAGATGAATTCAGTTATGTAGCTCCAATAGTATAGGTTTATTTATAGTATTTTATAAATAATTTAGTATTAAAAGGAAAAGCACACATGGAAACAAAGCAATTGAAACAAAAAAAAAAATTATGAAGTTGCTTCCATTAAGCATAAAAACCTCTTAAATTTTTTCAAACAATTTTCACCTCTTGCTTACACATTCTATTTTGAGCAGTAGCTCATTTACAATAAAATGTACAGCACGAGGTGAAATAATATTAAAAATTAACAATAATAACAAAGTTAATAACGCCACTCCAAAAATTTTGATCTAAATAATTTTACCGATCCTAATCTCTTAATTTCCAATGGAATTGAAATTCAAAGCAAAACTCCCCTAACATAAAATGACTTGTTTAACGACCTACAACAATTTTTAGCAGGAATTAGGCGGAAGTTAGAGGAATGAAACCTACTAAACATTAATTTTCTATACAGACAACAAGGCTCCTTAGCTTTGAGAAGTTTAAAAATAAAAAGACAAACGCGAAATTCATAAAAAATAGATAAACAACATTCTAAAACAAGGCTAGAGTATGGCTGAGCCTGTTAGAGACCGACCAACTAACGATATTACTTAAATCTTTATTTATCACAGAAATACTCCTAACAATAGTCGTCAGATTCTATGTCGTTTATGTACATAGAAAATAATAGAGGACCCAGCACTGAACCCTGAGGCACGCCGGAAATTACAGGAAGGAAATCACAAAAGGAATTGTCGAAAAAAACTGCCTGAGAACGATTAGAAAGATAGTTGAAAATCAATTTGGCAGCAGAAAGCAGAAATCTAAACTGATATAAGAGTTTATTAAAAAGAATTCTGTGATTAATAGAATCAAAGGCCTTAGAAAAATCTAACATAGTTAAAGAAGTTAATTCCCTATTATTCATATTACGCCTAATATCGCTCTAACAGATTACTGATCTTTGGGATGGGGATTATTTCACTTAGCTTCCACTGATCTGGATAGGAAGAGGACGTGAGAATAAAATTGAAGATACGTAACAAGTATTTTGAGACGAAAGGGAAAACTCGCTTACCGAATTTTAAATTGACGTTATCCAGACCAGAAGATTCCGATTTAACCTTCCAAATAGCAGATTGTAAATCCTCGAGAGAAATATTTGAAAACGAAAACGAATTAGAGGACGCGTTAGAGAACAAATCGACGGTACTACTGCCCGAGTTCAGACTAGAGCAAAAATAACTATTAATTTCATTGGGTTTGAAATCTCCACTTAAACTAATCTTGCATCTGCCTAGGCCTAAATTACAAACATTACGCCAGAAACCCTTGGGAGGAAGAGAGGAGTCTAACTTGCCCTTGAAAAAATCACATTTAGAGCCTGCTTGTAATCTAAATGAGACTGACTATTAGGACACCTTTTCCATAAACGATATTTACTAACTTTAATATTTATGGCATTCGAAATTTCCTGAGACAACCAAGTCGGAGATTTTGCTTTGCAGGTAACGTTTTTAAGTGGAACGCAACTATCAAACACCAAATTAATATACGAGTTGAAAAATTCTATTTGTCTAGTTGAAGAAGTAAGGCAAAAAATATCCTCCCAAGGAACCGAGTTACAAACTAAGTAAAGGCGGGAATTGTCTATAATAGAAAAATCTCTAAAGCTAAAACTCTTAGGTTTAGGTGGAGAGTAAGAGTTCACAGAAAAAACTAAAAGATCATGATGGGATCTCATACCGAGAGACAACTGATTGAAAAAACAAATATAGAGTTATTAGTAAAAGATATGATAAGATCAATAAGAGAATAAGAGGCCCCGCTAGCGGTTGGACAAGAAAACGTTGGTGCCACAGTGTTATGTACGGATAAATTAAGACTATTTAAAATATTCAAATAATCCCGAGGGAAGCTGGAACTTTGAAGTATATCGAAATTAAAGTCACCTGATATATACATTTCATCGAATCTACAAGAGAAATAACTAAATAAACTTTCTAAGTCTACAAGTGATTTTTTAAATTGGGCATACGACCTCTTACTAGTTTTTGGTGGGTTATAGACGGTATCGAATAAGATTTTACGATCATTAATGAAAACATTGACAAATAAAAACTCTAAATCCGATACTAACAATTCTGAAATACGAGGGCGGATTGAAAATGAAGCTACCTAGCGCTAGATGGCAGCACAAACACAAAAATTTTTGTTTTTTAGAAATTGCGATCTGTCAAATGTCAGCTGTTAAAATTTCACCCAAATTCATAGAATAGTTTATTTGTTGTGGTCGTAAGTAAGCAACTTTTGTGTTTCTTGAAAAATGGAAAAAAACGAATTTCGTGCAGTGATTAAACACTATTATTTGAAAGGGAAAACGGCGAAAGAGGAAGGCCAAAAGAGGTGGTTACTGAAGAAAATATCAAGAAAATCCTCGATATCGTTATGAATGATCGCCGAGTCAAGTTGCGTGAGATTGTTAAAATGGTAAACATATCATATGAACGTGTTTTCAACATTTTGCATGAACATTTGCATATGAAAAAGCTATCGGCAAGATGGGTGCCGCGTTTGCTCAGTGTCGAACAAAAACGAGTTCGACAGACCACTTCACAGAGGTGTTTGGACATGATAAAGCGTAATCCTGTTGATTTCTGGCGTCGATTAATTACTGTTGATGAAACGTGGGTCCACCACTACACACCTGAAACCAAAAATCAATCGAAACAATGGGTGGAAGCTGGTGGAAGTGCTCCGAAGAAGGCAAAGGCAGTGAAATCGGCTGGCAAGGTTATGGCCACTATATTTTGGGATGCACACGGAATATTGCTCATCGATTATCTTGAAAAAGGATCCACAATCACAGGAAAGTATTATCGTGCATTATTGGATCAATTGGTTGATGCAATCAAGGAAAAACGACCACATTTAAAGAAGAAAAAAGTGTTCTTTCTTCAAGACAACGCACCGGTTCACACAGCATTAGATACGATGCTAAAATTACGTGAAATACACTTCGAATTGGTTGATCATCCACCTTATAGTCCAGATTTAGCTCCTAGTGACTTTTTCCTGTTTCCAAACTTGAAAAAATGGCTCGCAGGACAAAGATTCATCTCAAACGAAGAAGTGATTATCGAAACTAACGCGTATTTTGAGGGGTTCCCGAAATCGTATTATTCAGATGGTATAAAAAAGTTGGAATATCGTCTTACTAAGTGTGTCGAATTAAATGGAGACTATGTTGAGAAATAAATGGTTTTTGGCAAAAAAAAATTTTGTTTTCCTACTTAGATAGCTTCATTTTCAATCCGCCCTCGTAGAAGAAGGTATGGTAACTAATCTAGCCTTAATGTGATCACCTACAAACATACATAAACCACCATAATTAAGGCGAGGTACCGCTCTATCTTTCCTAAATATATTATAACCTTTGATGGCCAAAGCTGAATTAGGGGATATTCGGATTTAAGAAGGTCTCAGAGAAACAAAGAATGTCCACTGAAGCACCATTAAAAATGTGACGAATCTCGTCAATATTTGGAACTAAACTTTGCACGTTGAAACTAGCTACATTTAACTACTAACATAAACTTTAAAACTACATTGGGGTTGTTAAAAGACATTACACTCAAGTGTAAACACGACGCGACGTGATTGATGCGCAATACTTACAAATAGAGATAAGGCGCGCTTCATCCAAAATGAACGAAACAAAAAACCACCCAAAGTAATAAATGCCAAGTTAACGTAAACAAAGGAACAAAATTTAATCGTTGAGCCCCAATTTATGCTCCAAAATCCGATTTTTTTTTAATATATTTTTTTTTCCTGATGAAAAAATAAAAAATAGATGGAATTTCCATCTCTTCCATACATCTCGAATCAATTATATTGTATTTTGTAAATAATATTATAACTTCTTCTGAATTTCCTTTGACTTGAAATAAAACCAAAATACCCATTCCCAAAACTAAAAATTCAGAAAAGATACTGAAAAGATTTTGAAGCAGCAGATTTTACAGCATATGAACGGCTCTTGGATCCAGATCAATCTGCATATCGAATAGGATACGGTACGAATATTGCAATTCTTAAAGTATTAGACGATCTGTGTGTTACTGAACCTTGCAAGGCATTTGATAGTATCGACTGTGGAATTTTGATTAATATATTGTATAATTGCTGCGGTAGGCTTATTCTTTCTTATCTGTTTGGTAGAAAATGCTTAGTATATTGCGGCAAAAATAATTCAGATTGTGCCAACATTTCTTATGGATTACCTCAAGGTCGGTATTGAGACCCTTACGTTATTTTCGTTGTATAGTAATGATTTACCTAAAGTTCTTGAATATTGTGACTGCTATAATTATGCTGACGACTTTCAAATCTGTTTAGCCTCTGACTATGGACTGAAACAAACAGTGTAATAAACCGTTCCTTATTAGATCATACAAAGTGTTGTCTTTTTCTAGACAAAGTAATTGATTTGGGGGTGGTTTTGGGTAAGAGACTTAAATTTGATGGTTATTTTGCTGAGAAGGTTAAAAAGACTTATACATACATATATAGTGATCAGGCTCCGTGAAAATGAAGATTTTAAAGACGTATGTTCTTCCCCACTTTCTTAACGCTCGCGATTTTTAAAATTTTAAGAACACTTATTCCAAACTAACTTGCAGTTAAATTTATTTTCACTAACTCACCTTGTACATTGCAACTTCAATTACCCTGTAATACACACAATAGGTGGTTTGGTTCTAATTTTTACGTCAAAGGAATCAACGAGTGGAACTCCTAGCCAACATTTGTAGGGTCATTTGCGTCTTGTTCGATCTCCAGACATAAGTATTTTGAACATTTCCATTTTGGGGGCATTACTACTTGTTCCTTCGATTTGGTAAATGGTAACCGCGTTGCAGTGAGTCATAATTTTAAATTTTTCTTCTAAAAGATAAATTCGAATTTTTTCAAGCATTTCACGATGAATGCTGCTCGCTGTTCATCGCCGAAAATAAAATCGTTTTGTTTTCGTAAAATATCCGATAATGGTAGGGCAAATAAGGCTTATTTTTGACTAACATCGCGCTAAGACCTCTTTTTCCTCCTCGAGTCGATCTAGAAATAGAAAATGGTTTGTACCAAAATAGCACCAAGGTATTGTTCTATTTATTGAATTACTTTGAAAACGGTACAAAACCGGAAAAAATTATAAAAATTATTATTAAATCATCTAAAATTATCAATCAATTTATGTCACATAATATTTTATTTCCGCACCGATTATTTGCAGCAAGCGCACAGTTAAATTCAAATCATGATTCAGTCTTATACCGCCAATGATATCAACTTTAAAGTAAACACAAAAACGCCAAGTACATTTTGTAACGACATAAGAAAATTATTTTCAATTACCTGTAGGTGTAAAGCGACTTATACATATAAACATAAAGAAGAAAGACTCCAGCATATTATAAAAGAAACAATTTACGAGATTAAAATCATAAATTGCAAATTATTAGAAAAATATAGTCTGAACTAGATCTATTTTTGTATAGTATATCCAATCATACTATATACATAGAGAGCTTTTAAATTTGTTCAAGTATAATATGTACGTACATATCCATTAATAATAATAACAATAATAGGAGCAAAAATATAAGGTAAATGCGGTGATATTAATAGTTTATAGTTTTAAAACTATTAGTTATATTTGATTTATAAATTATGATTAATTTATTTTTGATTTGAAAATAAAATCGTGCGTCAAATAATTTAAGATACAAAAACTATATAAATATTTAGTACTATGTAGTAAATAAGTCTATCTATGTAGTAAATAAGAGGCCAGTTTATATAAGAAAAATGAAATGATTGATTGTTGACCTTAGCTTTATTATTATAAGTTAATATACGAAATTTATTTGTCCAATTAATAATTTGGAAAGCGCGTACAAAATGGGTTACACTTTTCGCCCAATAAATTACGATTAGTCAGCTAAAATTACAAGTTCATTAAACTAAAAGAAATGTCACTCGAATACACCAGTTTAACACATTATTAGATTTAATTTAATGGCATATTTAAACAAATGATACAACAAAGTTGTTATGCCAATCAACTTTTAATAAATAAATTATAATAATCACTCCATTACCGCATGTCATCTAAAAATATAAATTAGAATCAAAAACCGTAAACCGGTAACCTGCTTTCTGTAGTCTTTGTCTATTGTGAAATACGATTTGGTTGCTTTCGGTTAAATCACTTAACGTTCCCTATATATATAACGTTTTTTAGGCATAATATTTAAATTAAATTAATCTTCTGATTTATCAATGTATATTCTATATTTGTTCGAAAATAAATTCCTACAAATTAATTATAAATTATTGGCCACCTAATTGGTATCGAATAGAAGCTCCACACCGTATGAGGTAAATTAAGCCGGTTATAATAAATTATTCATTTGAACGCACACAGATCAAAGCACCATCATCATCATCATCATCATAACCATGAAAATAAAATCATTCCTGTCTAATAAATAAATGATTTACCTGCGTATACTTACATAAAAATCATATTACCATTATCACCTATCGTACAAAAATATATTCAAATGATGAATTATGTCCTTTTTTAGTATCCTTTTTGGCACCAAATAAATTTCAAAATCAATGATGTTGAAATTTGTATGTATGTATAATAAATGGCATACGTATTGTACCCAAATACCATCTAATCAATCTTGAACCGGATATTTATTCATCTGATTTTAGATGTTAGGTCTGAATAAATGTACTCATTTGTGTACATACATATGTAGATGAAACGAAATTTTTGGAATGTAAGGCATGATTGATTAGCATAAGCTTAAAAGTTTTTATTTTTGTGTCATTTATTTCTTCCAGGTGATCGAATTTAAATAATTCACGATACATTTTTACCCCGAGCACAACAACCTGAAACCAAACAGTTACGCACAAAATTCAGTGAGTTTTATATATATGTACACTCATAAAAGCACCTTGAGAAATCAGGTTCTCAATCTTTATAATTTTATTTAATAGTTTTAATCAAATTATAAATTTTTGATTGAAAATAATTTTTATTTTTTCTAATTATATTTTAATTTAATTCTTAGCGGTTGGTATTTGTGTGTACGTACATACCATATAATTCTTCAGTTCCCCGAAAATACAACAAATTTATTTCTAAATACTGTTTGTGGTTTTATGTCTGTAACCAAAAAAAATGTTAAAATAAAAATCTGGAAACATTGAATGGGGTTAATTTGAAGAAGATTAAAATAATTGTGGGATTTTATCATTTTATATGAGAAGATGTACGTTATACATAAGCAAGAAAATAAAGTGATGAGTTTGTTACTTTTACGATTTTTTTTTTGATTTTTTGTTGGATGATGGATGATTACAACAATGAAGAGATTAATTTATGTTAGATAGGAAAAATTGAAATTAATCAGATTTAATCATGATTTATGCTTGTATATTATTCCGATATGGTCTTAATTTCGAGGCCAAATTATAAATCAAGATAAACTTTTATATAAGAAGTCTTAAACGATTTCGTTAAACTGTTTTCAAAAAATATATTTATGATAATTCAAAATAAAATCCATTTAAATTCCATTCAAACCTTTGCCAATGCACACTCATACAAACACGAGTATATGTACTTGTATATATAAATATGACACAACACAAAATTCTGTTTAAAACATTCTTCAACTTTTATATTCTAAACACCTTACATACTCATATGAAGCAAAAAAAAAATCGTTTTTTATTTATGACGAGAATAACGACTCATGGTAAGATTTTGCTTTTTTTCAAGAGTTGTTAAAGAAAGTAAATATGTAAGAATATTATTTAGAAACGCGCGGGAGACAATATGTGTGAAAATATAAAATTCAAATCACATCGCTGGTAATCGCAACATTTTAGTAATGAAAATATGAAGTGTATGGCTTTTAAATAAATTGTTAAATGTACCTACTCGAATGTTGTTCTTCTTTTTGTGATTTTAAGGAAATTTTGAGTCCTTGACGTTATAACTTCCTTTGTTCTTTGCGGATAATATAATTTACGATGGTATTGTATTCAGATCTTGGAGATTGTCTTCAAGCTATAGACAGATTGAAATAAATAATATTTCAAATTCCTTTTATACACTTCACATTACAATCAATTCAGCCAATTGCAATCAACTATGCAAAAGGAGTAGTTGGGATAGTGCTTAAATTTGGGGAAATCATAATGTCGAATTTTAGAATATCGTCGAAGAAGTTTTCGAATGCTGTGGTCTCGAAACAAAGAAACATTTATATTAATTTTTTTTTAAATTTAAGTAGAAAATAATTTGTTGGGTTCACTACATTTGTCCGAAATAGGTAAAACTCAGAAAAAAATCAAGAAAATGTGAGGTACTTCTTTCAGTAATACGAAGTATAAATAACCGTTAAAAATCCCAAAAAATCAAGTTTTTTTGGTTATAAAAAATGTTTAAAAAGTTATTTTAATTCGTTGTTCACATACTAAAATAAAAAACTCCTCAAAGCCGCTTAGCATTCATTTATCGTTTCTGCGCAAGGACAACAAGAACTTTTTTTTTAAAAGGGTGGGTATATGTGGCCCAGAGCACTGCGACCATTGAGGCCTATTGTGTATCCCTAGAGATTCCTACGTGAAATGTATATCTATATCCTTGATAAACGCCGCTACTTGATGCATATCCAGTGGGTCGGCGCTAGGCCACTCCATTATGTACCGATCATAGCTAGGCCACTCGATTATGGAGGACTCCCAAACTAATTTCCTATAGTTCTGCTCCCAGTCCCTTATACCATCTGCCAAATGAGTTTTGGAAAAAGCAATACTAGGACTGGGACCCCGGAAATCTCGATTTGCTCCCATTTTTTCACATCGGTCTGCTGCCTAATTTCCTCTAATGGTGGAGTGGCCAGGAGACCACAAAAGGGTGACTTTGTTTTCTTTACCCAGTTCTAATAAATTACAGTAGCACTCCAGATCAATTTCGAGTTGAACACTGAAGGTCCTAAGGATAGCAGAGCTGCCTGGCGGTCCGAGATTATATAGATCTCGGTATTCTTATATTTCTTTTGAGACATTGAAGCACACATACCTTAATAGCAAAGGTCTCTGCCTGAAAAACTGTGGGGGTGCTACCCAGCGGTATGCATAGTTCTAGGTCGGGCCCGACTATCCCTGCACCGGTACCCAAGTCTGTTTTTGAGCCACCCGTATACCATACAGAAGCATGGCGGGGGAAGGAGGAGATAATATTCTCTACCACTGCCCTATCCGGCAAACTAATAGTAAAATTCTTCCGACAGTCTATTGTCCTTACCATCAAACCCGATAGTTGGATCAATTCCTCCTTAAAGTTTAATTTATGTAGGATACTGTTCTGTCCCCTGGCCTTTTCCCCTGGCCCCGTACACCAGTCTGCTCCGTCTTTGGCCACCACACAAACGCCGCCTAAGCGACCATAGGTCTAATAACGGCCCGGTAGAGCCAAACCAACATTTGTGGGCTCAGTCCCTACTGACTGTCAGTCCCTGACATCGGAAATCGAAGATACGCTTCGGAATAAAGAATTATTACTATGCGCCTTCATTGATATCCAGGGAGCTTTTGATAATACTAGTATCGAGGTAATTCAGGAACAATCACTAGCAAGAGGTATTATAGCCCCTCCACCGTAAGGTGGATTATAAACATGCTAAAATACAGGAGGAATACGGCCTCTTTTGGAGATAAAACCATCAGAATAGCGGCCACCATGGGTTGCCCCCAGGGAGGTGTTCTCTCTCCCTTATTGTGGCTGATCTTGATGGATCAATTACTTACCAGACTGAGAAATTCAGACTTCTCGAACATTATTTATTTATTTATTTATTTATTACCAGCACTAACAAATAGCATAGGTTACAATACCAATAATTTTGTATATAAAAAAGAATTACAAATTATTATTTCGAATACGACTCTTAAAAAGATCCCTTGAAATGTTAAAATCGAAAAGCTCTGAACATTGGTTAAAATATTTTGACGTACGCGCGACCGGTTCATCAATTCCATAATTCGTACGATGAAAAGCAATACTCAGTCTTAACTGTCGTGGACGAAGAATTCTCTTAGGAACGTAAAATGAATATAAGTCAAGCAATACCGGGCAATCAATCTTAGCACAAATTACCAATTATATCGATAAATTCCTTAAGGAATTCACTTGTAGATTTCCCGGGAACATATGTAGCACATAGACAAGCTCATTTCCTATGCGGACGACCTAGTCTTGATGATTAGAGGCAGATGTGGGCCTTACGGTAAATCCCAACAAGATCAACTGCATTCTCTTTACTAACCGGAGGAAAACTGGCCTCTCGCCGATAGGTCTGGCGGGGGGGGGGGGGGGGGGAGGGGGTAACTCTCCAACTGTTAACGGAAGTTAAATATCCCCACTTAAATCATATCACAAACAAGGTGAATAAGGCCTACTTCACCTGCCAAAGAATGATATCTTTGAAGAGTGTTGAATCTGATACAAAGTCTCAGAATTATCTCCATGGTTTTCAGTAAAAATGATGTGAGGCTAATAGGTCTATAAGACCTAATCTTTTTCCCGCTTTTGGGATAAAAATCACCCGAACCTCCCTCCAGCATTTTGGAACATATTTGAAGCTGTAGCTGGCTCTGAAGAGTATAGTAAGAGAGGGCAGCAAAGTCTGCAGTCCTTGCTGTAGAAAGGCGGGGTATACGCAGTCCCCCCCCCCCCGGTGATTTGAAAGGGCCAAATGATTTGACTGCCCAGCCTATCCGTTCCGGCGCAAAAAACTGCCTCGAGAACTCGTGAGCCTCCTTTGGAACCAAGTAGGGATGTACGCTACTTGCGTTGGATTCTTCCTGATCCCTCAGTACTACACAATCTGGGAAGTGACCGCTCACTAGATATTCCAGAGTCTCCTCCCTGGTTGTGGTTGTTTCTCCACTTGGTTTCTTAAAAGATCCCAAGGGATTCCTTTGCTCCAAGGAGAGTGCCTTCTGAACTCGACACGCCATAGGTAGTTTGTGTATTTTCTTACAGAAGTCTCCCCAGCTGAATCTTTTGCTCTGCCTAAGAGTTATGTTGTATTGGGTAAGGGAATTCTGATAGGTAGTTCAATCGTTCATCCTCTTAGCCCTATTAAACATTTAATAGGGCAGTATTCCGTCTCATGTTTTCCAAGTTTTGGTTCCACCAAGGAACATCCCTTGTGCCTTTAATATGCACCAGGGGTGAGCTTGAGTAGTAGACATTAATTATTGCCTCTGTAACGTCATTTGCAACTCTGTCGAAGTCATCGACAGAGTTTATCGTGGTCTGTAGACCAGCTAAGTTATCCGAAAGTCTGTCGTTATAGACTGGCCAGTTGGTGCGTTTTGGTATCCTTACCATCAACTCTTGTCTCAAAGGGATATTGATATCAAACCTGATGTACATATGGTCTGAGAGGGATGCTTCCTTGGACACATGCCAGTCGAGAATTGCACTGGAGGTACCCATGTCAGACAGGGTAAGATCCAGTACCTCTCTCCTTTCTCCCGCATTAACAAAGGTTGCATCACTCCCTTTACTGTTAACTGCTAAGTTGTTACTAAGACAGAATTCAAAAAGTTCCTCACGAACAAGAACAAGCAACAATTTCATATTGTAGTCAATAAAGATTTAACCCTCGTATTTTTTTTGAGCTAACCAATTTAGACTATGTTGAGATTGTTTTGAAAAAGGCAAATTTAAAGTTAAAACTTAATTTTGAGGAAAACCCCTCCACCCACATGTCAAAAATGAATGTCCGCCTATAAGCGGCCTTATGCAGTAAGATAAAATAAAACAATAAAATTCATAAAAAATAAATTTAGGACAGTTAGCAATTCAACATGTTTTATTCGGTGGGTTAGACAAACTAGACGTGCATTTTGGAAATGTACATTGGTGTTTACCTGATCGGTCACGAAAAAAGCACCAATGACCTACTTGATCATAACGGACATCTATATTGGGAAGATATGCTCTCTTAGCTGGTTTTGTGGAAGCTGTTTGAGATGCATTAGATGGTTGCCCAACATTTTTCTTCTCTACCATCATTCCTTTTAAACAGAATGATTTAGCCACTTCAGTCCGAAATGTTTGAAGCTTAATTGATTCTTGTTTTAGGTTTAATCTATGGTACAGAAGATTTACTGGTTTTCATGCGTATATGGTAGCGGTATATGTCAACTCCATTAGCATTTCCCACATGCTCCTAAGAGTATCTTCGATCAATTTTTTTTATATTTAAGGCAGCATCAATCGACAGCTTACAATTCGGCACACGATATGAACGGATAGTTCCCAGGCTATGTATTCCTCTGCTGTGTAGGTATGTTAACATTAACAGGCCCATGGACATGTAAAAATTATCGAAATAAAGAATATGGTTAACAAAATTAGGCACATATATTCAATGAAAGACGAACAACAACATTCAACGATGCTCGAAGATCAGATGCAACTTTGACAGTTTTATTATCGCCAGCACCACAATAAACTTAGAATGCGTAAGAAAAACCGCTGGAACCTCAAAACGAGAAGAGCTTGAAAGATCATGGTTGGTCTTTATCGATTGCAAGAGAATTATTGTTGAAGTGAAGTTATCGACGAATTTCATCGAACATAAGCCAAGGCATCACTAATCTTGTCGGGTCGCTTCAAACGCGTGTCTTCCCCACTGACATAAAGACTAACACGCCTATAAATTTCCGCATATCATTAGTTAGAATCGACTGTAAATTTTTTGAATTGTCCCCCAAAAGAATGTTTTACTAAACAAAAAATAATAACTAAGATAATAAAGCCAAAACTACTTACCAATAATTTTTTCAATCCTCTACAAGGGTCTAAAAATATTTTTTATGATTATTTAAAATATGCGAACTAAAACAAAACAATTTTTAATCAGTTTCTATCAAAACTTTGACATCAACTCGTAGTTGTTGAACAAACGTGCCTATTACAACAACAAAACAAAACCGTTATGATGAGAGTAGTTTAAAAGAGAATAACACATGTAAAAACTAAATAAAAAAATATGTGCGGGAGGGGGGGGGCACAATTTGCGGTTTTAATGAGGCACTTAATTTTGAATTTTTTTGGGATACTTTTTGGGATGTTTATTTTCGAGAATAGATGCTATCCGAAAAATTTATCACATTATACATTTGTGGGTTGAAATATAAAGGGCTGAAATCTCACGAGGTAATCAGAACTTCGGGGTGTATTACGTGCGTTCGTGAGATCATATCAAGTCAACTCAAACTAACTCCCGAATCAATCAATCCCTAACTGAACCCCTTAATTCCTTACTCAATCTAAACTCAATCTCCAAATGAACCGCTTAATCCCTTTACAATGTAACCTCAATATCCAACTCAATCTATTTGGTTGAGAAATAGGCAAGTTTCATTATACTTGGCCGTATTCCAGAACTTCATCCAAAAATTATTTTAGAATCCCATTTACAACGTGCAAGCCGAATTTCATCATGATTGATTAAAAAATAGGCAAGTTCCATAGAATGGAAGTGTAGAATCCCATTTCCAACGCATATGTCAATTTCACCATAATCGGTTGAGAAACAGGCAAGTTCCATCATACTTGGCCGTATTCCAGAACTTCACCCAAAAATCATTTTAGAATCCCATTTCCATTGCGGAAGTCAAATTTCACTAAAATCAGTTAAAAAATAGATAAGTTCAATCCTAATTGGCCATTCATTTAATTTGCCAAAGGTTTAATTTGAAATGTAAAAGGTTCAATTTGAGGTTTGAGGTATTAACAGTAACCTTTCTTAAGTCTTAAATAATATTTATGTAAGGTTTGGTTCAAATCAGTCAAGTCGTGTTTAAATATCATACACATACTATATGCTGTACATACATATGTACAAAGACTCATTTTATTTAATAGATTGCTCTACTGCTCACTAAACATAAGTCCAACATCCAACTCAACCCTCAACTCAACCGCAAACGCAAACTCATACAAGCACATATAAAAAATAGGTGAACTGCTCACTATATCTTAACCCTACCCCAACTCAACTCCAACTCAACTTGAACTCAACCCGCAAATTGACCCCTAACTGAACTTTCAACTCAACCCCAAACTCAATGCCCAACTCAATATTCAAAACAGCATATATAAAAAGTTGGTAAATATTTCTATAACCAGGTATATTGGGTCAATTCGTACGGCAGGTATACGACCCTCTTGAATCACAGGTTCCGAAAGCTTTTCAAATCTCCGCCTTGACCATAAAAACAGATTGGCAGATACTATCGGTATAGACATATAGACATACAGACATCCAAACATCCAGACATCCAGAGATCCAGAGATCCAGACATCCAGACATCCAGACAACCAGACATCCAGACGTCCAGATGTCCAGACATCCAGACAAACGGACGGACATTTTTTTTTTTTGCTCTTTTAGACTCAGGGACTTTCAAAACGTCGAGAAAAGTGGTTATGGACCAACCAAATTTTTGATCATTTTTGACAGGATTTCAATATTTTGGTCTTTTTAGAACGAAGTAAAATCCCAAAAACATCAAGTTCTTTAAATAAACTGATCGGCACAGAAAACGGCCCACTCTAAAAAAATGTTTTTTTTTATGCGAATACCCCTTGAACCGCACTTGCTGGAAACATACTATTTGTCCTAAATTAAATATTATTACAGCTAAATTGTCTTACGAACTTACGAAAAAGTAACCAAAATATATTAAATGTTTTAAGTAACTAATTAGCTTTTGAATGAGAAAATCACTGATCATAAAACATTATTGCTTTGTGTTAAGCGTTTTAGCTGTTGGACTTTGCACGGCGTATTATTTACTTTAACCCTTTAGCAGGCAATTTTTTCTGACTGGGAAAATTATGGTAGAGTAATTTTAATGTAAAAAAATCGAAAATTAGGTCTAAAATTGTCTCAGGTTAAAATTACTAACATATTACTACATTAACAAAGATTATATAATACAAAAACATCACTAATTGAAATTCTAATTCCCGGTTGAACTGTAAAAGCACCAATCGCCAGTCTAATAAAATTTGGTCTCACGAATGCATACTAATATTTCAGAAACACAAGGGTCCATTGCACCTTTCAGTAAAGCTAAGCTATTCGCTGTGAGATAATTTGGTTTATACATATGTATCTCTCAATTTGAACCGAAGCCTTTTAAAACTTACTAGCACACTTGCGTTAAATCAAGCGAGATACGTTTTCCTGTTTTGAGCAATGCAAACTATTTTACTATTGCCTTGCTATGTCAGCTATCATCGCTCACACGACGTATCGATGTTTTCTACATTTTACATTCTTAGCTCTTTGCACTTGAAGTACTCCTCCCAAGTACTGTTAACATTTGGCGTTATACTCGAATGGTGCCTTTCAACCACACCAGGAATACACTGCACTGTAGATCAGAATATTATGAATGTTCTATTTTTCTACTCTCTGATTTCTACGACAAGAAACACAAGACACTAATAATATTTCTTGTACACTTGGACATTGTGACGCGACAATTAAATTTACACATAGTACACATTTAGATTCTGCGGTGTGTTAAACAGTTTTGCTGTGTGTAAAACAATTTTGCTTTGAGTTAAGCTGTTTTCCTTTTCCAAACCAACTGGCACATCAACTTGGATTTCTGTAATTTGTTATTCTACATTAATGTCAGATTAACGCGGTAATTACTGAAATAGTACATTTTATCTTTAATAATGGTTAGTCTTTGCTATGAAATCATTTTTTCTAGTGATTTTAAGTTTATTTAATATTATAAGAGTATTATTTAATAAGTTGGTTATGATTATTAAGTTTTCTGTGTTCTCGAAACTGTAAGCAAGAAGGAATTGTTTATGTGTCCGGCGTGCTAGTTTGAAGGAGACGAAAATAATGGTATCGTTCATTATCCACCGGACACCCAAGAGTTCCTCAAATATCAAGGGTTAGGTTACAGAGCAAAAAGCCGATAATTCACGGTGCTCAGAACTGGCACGCTTGCTCGCCAAATATTCGGAGTATCAGCTGGCAGTACAGGGTATGCAAAGGTTAGAAGAACGAGCCACTTCCGAAGAGCAAGTAAAGCAAATTATTTTGTTAATTTCTTAATGAATTTTTTTTTTAAATTAAGATATATCAAATATTCCTTCGGTGCAAGATAGTCGATAGTCGCAAAAAAACAATGGAAAAACCACCAAATCTTACTGTTACGTTACACCCATTCGCATCAACTGGTACTAGTCAATTGCAACATGCCTCTTCAAACAGAGCATTTGGCAAGACTCATTTGCAAGATACCACATCACTATTTACAATTATTATAAATAACAAATTAATAAATAAATAAAATTATAAATAATTATATAAATGTTTATTCGCCATTATATTCGACTTATTTGATTTTATGTCATAAAGCGCAAAACTAGACGACAAGCATATTGGATTTGAGTATCCGTAAATAATAATAACCGAAAAATCCTTTTCCACCTCCAAAATTACTTATAAATTTCTTTTAGACTTGTTTTCTAACTATTTTGTTTTTTTAACAGTAATTTTGATTAAATGCAAATATGTTTGAAAATTACACAAAAAAATAAATAAAGTTTTATAGCTGTCATATTTGTTTAGTTGACTACCACAGCAAAATTGCTTTTCTCCCGACTGTTTTGCTTTATGGTGTATAACAAAATCCCTGCTGGAAGGTCTTATATACCTACTTAAGCTAATTAGATTTTTTTTCACTGCCACAACATTTTAAAAACTTATTGAATATCTATTTAACATTTATAACTAAATTGTGTAATTTTTCTGATTTCACGACGTTGTAACAGCTTTGTTTTTACTGTCTAGGACAATTTACCTATCAAATTGTTACTTGGGTGATGTTAAATAGTATTAAATAGTACCGTATTTCTGGCTCGGACCCTCCGTTTTAGTTTGTCCCGTAAATGATCAATTGGATTCACGTCAGGACTGATGGCTGGCCACCTCATCGCCTCCGAGTGGCTCAAGCTCTGTGACACCGCCAATTGTAATGCATCAATACGGAATCTTCCCCTAAATATCCTGCATAGAGCACTAAAACAAGATCTGTTTTTCCCTCAAGCGATATACCAGCCCACACCATACACGAGACTGTTTCAGCAAAACAGCACTGCGAAAATCGCTCTCCTGGACGCCGATAGACTCGTCTACTACTAAAAAATTTTAGTAGAATTTAGGTAGCAATGAGAGTAAAAAATAAAAGTAGAAGAGTAAAATTAATAAACTAATTCTTAATAACTCGATAATAAAAAACAACAATATTAAACGTATTTTATTGGCATAATAAAAATAATTCAATTACACATCATACAGAGAATTTTTATACAATATTTATTTATTATATTAAATAAAACGAATTCATAAAATATCACAGACCGAAGAAATAAACAAATTTCTTTATTTATTATATTTCATAAAATATGCATCAAAATTTATTATTATAGCATTTATTCATTTTGAGAAACTATAAATAATAAAATACTTTATACATAGCGTATAAACACATATCTACATGGATAAATAATTTCAAAATTAATATAAATAATAATAATATAAAAAAAGGTCGTCCCAACTGTTTGTAATAATAATTTGTTGTTGTTGTTGTTTTTTATCGATTGCAGACAGTAAACCATATATGTATACATACATACATACATACATAAAAAATCACAGCATGATTTCATAATTGCCCAGATAACCATAAGGGAGAAAAAAAAATACTAACGTCATGATTTATGTTTGTAAAGTAATAAGATGCCAACAATAATTATTCAAATCGATTCTCAACCATCGCTGTATCGATCGTAATTTTTATTTTAATACGTTGTGACGAATTCTTTCAAAACGATAAGAAATAGCAAAAACTCGTAGCAATGAACTCTGTCTAACTTCTTATCACAGGCATTACTTTTCAGCCATTAACACCCCGAAGTTGTAGTGTATACTGTCATTAAAGATTTAAGATTTTATTAATATACCAGAAACTAGTTTCATCTCTTATCTGGCATCTCGTTAATACATTATTTTTATTTTATATAGAAGTAAATTTAGTTTAAAGACTTTACGAGAATATAAAATATGACAAATTTGTATGAATTACGTTTAAATGTGCGTCGGTATTTTTATAGTGCAACAAACAAAAAGTTGATCTGCAAATAATATGGAAGTTACAACTTCTTTACAACTTACATACTTATATGTATGTATGTATAACGAACGATTAGATTTGATTAATTTATTAAATTTATATATTTTTAATTGCTCTTTATATGGTTGGATGGATTATGTACCGGTCGTGAATAACAAACTGGTTCTTTATGCGCTATAATAATAATCGAAGGGAAGAGATCTTGAAGTTTTATATATGTACAACAAACATTTTATACAAAATTAAAATGTTATTATAAAATTCATTGTTTTGAGCTTTATACTCAAATATGTTTAAAGCTCGATATTTGCGATGGAATAAAAACATTATTGTTAAAATCTCTTTCAGTGTTACGAATATTATCCATTTCGGGTAGGCGTCTACTATTCAATAATAATAACAATATACCATTGTATAATGTTGTTATACAGCGATACAATAACAAATTCATGGAACTTGTACCATTCTTTAAGGAATCTTACAAAGGCGTGGATCAAATTATTATTTATTTTTTGCACTTACAACCTGTTTATGTAGTTCACTAGTACGCGTTGTATGTTCGATGTATTAAAATCATTGCTGTGTTGTGTTTATAAAGTCCAAACTTTCATAAAACATAAATTATTTGCCCATAAACAAACAATTTTGCCTAATTAACATTAACGATGAGAATCACAAGAAACCCCACGGATTCCATAAATTATAAAGTGAAACCGTTTTCATTAAAAATCACTTTCTATATATCCAATACAAAATATCATAAAATAGAGTCTGCTTATTTTGAGGGATTCAACCGATACATAAAAATAGTACGCGTAGGTTGAGAAGAAATCACTTTAATTTTGTACTATGAACCGCGCCAATTAAAATTGTAAATTTATCACAAATAAAACTAAGCGCACCGACATCTTAAACGTGTAAATATTTTTTCTAATTTTAGCATTAATGTACACAATATACAATTCGTGTACACCATAAGAAAATATATGTTATTGTTCACAAACTTGAATTATATATTGAGATTAGTATTTCTTAGCTTGTGGGCGTAAAACAATCGCAAATTATTTCTAAATATAAAAGAAAAGGTTTCAACTCGTTTTATGCACAGAAATGCCCTGTTTCTTATAGAAAATAACAAAAAAAAAGTCGCGCGGCTAAATATTGCAATAATTTATACCTTTTTGTATTTAAAGTTGAACTGGATTTTCTATTTTTTTTTTGTTTATATCGTGTACCGTTATTATCAATCACTTTCCGAGTAAACCTGATTCTAAGAAGCATATGGGTGGCAAGTAAAAAGTATTGCCGCATTTAATAATAGATAATTAATATCAAAAACTGCATGTTGCAAGGCACCACATCATTTCAGAACAGACAAATTATCTATACTCGTCATCAACTCTACCTGTGGATTTTGTGTGTAAATACACCTTAATTTATTAACGGTTCTCATTTTATGGAAATTATATAAACCTCCCAAAGAAAGATTAATGCGATTTACCAGTTTTATTTATTTGTCTGTGATTAAAGTTAAAGGTATCAAAAATAAGAAACAATATGGACAACACAAAAATTCCTACTACTGTACATAAGCAAAGTGTATATAAAACTTATAAGAGACATGAAAACTAAAAGTTATAGATAAAAATCACAATAAATTAAAAGTTTTGTCTGAATAAATTAAATTAATTAAAAAAAAAGAAATTAAAATTTATTTATTTGGATTAAATTGATATATGTCTGTATGTATAAATATTTTTAAGATATCAAATTTTGTACATAATTTAAAGTTGAATAAATTTTTATATAAAAAGTCATTTTAATAAATGAAAAGATTGTGCAGCAAGACTTTAACAAACTTAATGGCATTTTCTGGTTTTGGTTGTTGCAACTTTAATCGCAACAACTTACTAACCGAGGATTTCTTTTCCAATTTATTTTGTATGTATTTACATAATTTATAACTGAGATAGCTGTAACAGACTGCAGATTTGTTATTAAAAATATTTTGGCTAGAAATAGACGTGGTGTTGCTCTTTCCAAATATTGATCTCAGTTCAACTTTGGTTACATTCTCGGATACATGGTTATTTACAGAGGTCTTTGAATGCAACGCATGCATAGTAAAAATATTTTTGTTTAATTTCACCATCAACATTTTGAGCAAACCATATCCTAATGACAATCAGCATTAGGGACTTTTAGAAAATCAATAATCGGAAATCATTTTTGAAAAATTCGATTTACTGTTAAATTTACAAAATTTCTCAAAGCGTGCTTGCAAAAGACACATTATGCTTTAGACCAATATTTAAGTAGTTGCCTTCTAAATGGTGTTCTCCATTTCGCCTTCTATGCCCCAGGTTCTAAATTCTGATCAGATATTTTATTCTTTTGTTTTTTTGTTCTAATAATAGTTGACATTTCAACAGAACCTAGAAAAAAAAATAAAAAATTTCTTGCTAGCCATATATCCATAGATCTCAATAATTTTTTTGGCAATCGTGTTATTACTGGTTTTATTGAATATCCCACAATTTTCTTCTTCATTAGAAGAATTTGTAAAACTGAAGTGATTAACCGATTCAAAATTTTACATTACTGCACTCAAGAGGGGTAAGATAAATAAAGTGAAGATTCAGTCATTCGAAATTAATGGGTTCAGAGCCTTAGTGAATCATTTCGAGCAAGCCAGTAAACGGTATAACATACCAGCTAAAAAGTCAAAAGGAGTCTAACTGTTGTCATAAGAAGAATTGAGAGCTCCGTAGATGTAAGCGAAATACACTCTGCTTTAAGTGAAAAAGGCTTTCATACCAAATCTATTAATATCCTAAACCACAAAGAGATACCTCAACCTTTATGTTTCGGCTCTTTATATGTAACCTAAAATATTTACTCTATCACAAAATCACGGTTGAGGAACCCAAGAAAAGGACCGGACCAGTTCAGTGCGTCAAGTGCCAAGAATATGGCCACATCAAAAATTACTGCACCTTACACGAAGTTCGTGTTATATGTGGTGAACTTCACGATTCGAAACAATACAAAGAAGTGAAAAATGATCCTACAGTAAAACGCTTTAGTAACTGTGAGGGTACCCGAAATTGCAGTATGAGCAAAGAGTGCTCAAGGGAAATGACAACCAAAGAACTTTGGCGCCAAGAACTTGAATTATTCAATAAACCGGAAATTTGGTGACAAACGCCACCAGTTTTGGGCACCCTGGGATTTCCTACGCAAACATTCTGAAAGGTGCCACTCCGAAGCACAAGTTAATTTTATTGAAGAAGAAGTCTCAATTCATGCAAAATATGAACATACTAATGCAAATTATCGTCAATAATTAAAAATGACTGTCATAAAAATAGCTATTTGGAATGAGAATGACCTTTCATGGCACAAAGCTGAGTTACAAGCTTTTCTCATCGAGCACAATATAGATATCATGCTAATATCAGAAACACGATTCATCTTGATCAAGAAAAGAATAAAGCATTATGAATACAACAAGTCTCTTATCTAGAGGAATGGTCTGGAAAATGTGTAATATACTGCTCTCCAAAACTTGCAATTAGAAAACAGCAATTTATCGAATATTTTAACCAGCTGGGCAATAAATTCCTTGCGGGTGGCGATTACAAAGCTAAACATTTGAAATGGGATTGTCGACACAGGTAAACAACTTTACGAAGCTATAGAAGAGAAGTCTCTGGATTCTTTATCTGCTAAACACCCAACTTACTAGCCCACGGATCAAAAAAAACTTCCTGATCTAATTGAGCTCTGTGTAACTAAGGGCATTTCAAGTACGTATGTAACGGCAATCGATTGCTATATGATCTGTATTCCGATCACTCACCCTGTCCTAAGGTCAGAAATGACGAAACGTCTTACAAACAAGCGAACTATCTGGGATCAATATAGGAGACTAGTCGAACAAAATTTTCTATTGAAAATTTCTCTTAACACACTAGCAGCTATTGATACGGCAGTAGAAAATTTAAAAGATGACTTGGCGTTATCAGTTGAGAAGGCTACACGCATCATAAGAAGTTCTGAAGAAATAAATAAACTGACACATAATATTTAGGAACTTATCCAGGAAAAGCGAAAAATTTGCCGTCAATGGCAACAAACAAAATCACCGTCATTAAAAAGGAAATTAAATCGATTTATTAAGACAATAAGATTTGTTTTGCGGGAACGAAAAAAGAAGGCAACTAAAAATATAAAAAGACCAAGAAACTTGAATCCACCGATCAGACTTCCAACTGGGGATTGAGTGAGAAGCGATGAAGAAAAAACCAATACTTTAGCTGCTCATCGAGTAACCAACAAAGTACCGATATCAACATTTGCCGATGCTATAGCCATCCTGACATCACAAAATATCCCCGAAACTGCATCAAAGGAATTATAGAATCATTTGAACAAAATCGAGGGCTAGCTGACGGCATGGCGAATTAAAGTGAACGAAAATAAATCAACACACGTCACATTCAAGCTGAACAAACGCACCTGCCCATCAGTGGCACTAAACCATATAAATATTCCTTAACAAACCAAGGTCGAATACATAGGTTTTGCAACCAAATAAATGTGACGTTTTCCAAAATGTATAGGCTGATCGGAACAAAATCTCAGCTAAACATTAGACAACAAAATTTTACTATATAAAGCGATAATCAGACCCATTTGGACTAATGGTATTGAGTTATGGGGATCCACCAGCGCGTCAAATAAACAACTCCTCCAACGAACGCAAGCGACAATACTTCGCAGTATTATAAATGCTCGATGATACACTCGAAATAGTAAAATACACGACGGCCTTGGAATTAAAACCATTAAAGAAACAATTAAAGAATTCAGTTCTCAAATATTACTCTAAACTAGAAGCACTCCCCCAACTAATTTGCTTTTTTTTTGGCTTTTTGGATAAGTTGAAATCGAACTCATTAAAATTAGAATTAAATTGCCGACACAGAGCCGTAATAGGGGCATTAAGCGCATAATTGGACTTATAAGTCGGTAAATAAATAAAATGCTTGACCCGAACTGGTTTACATGACAAGTCATGGCAAGAAATTCAGTGAAATCAACTGAACTATTTAAAACATCAGGGATGAACATAGAAACCGCAATATAATATGATCCCGGAAATTCAACTGATGGTCCAAGATGACTCCCAAATCCTTAAATGTCGTGACTCTTTCGAGCGGCTGATTATTAATGTGATAGGAGTGAGTAATCATCTTTCCTCTCCTGAAGAAACTCATAACCTTACATTTTTCTAGATTTAAGTATAATTTATTCGTAATGGTCCATTTGTATAATAAATCTAAATCACTCTGCCAATCCATATACATTGTTGCGAAGTAGTTACAATTTTTGATACTTTCAGCCAGGCCATCCGCATAAAGTTCACAGCCACAATATTCGAACAAAGAAGTAATTTCCAATCCAAAAATAATTTCCATACTCCAAATCTGTCTGATTTTCCAAGAAGAATGTCAAACTGCGGTGTATCAAATGACTTCGAAAAATCAGTAAAAATGACATCTAGCCGACTTCTAGACTCAAACGTTTCATATACTTTCGATGTCAAGCTTAACAGATTTCTAGTGGTAGAACGTTGTCGGATGAACCCATGTTGTTGCATTGCTAATGAAGATTTGACATTAAAATACATAGGTATGGATGATAGTATGGATATCCCTCGATAATTTTTGATGTCATAACATTTACCAGATTTGAAGATTGGGAAATGAATGTCCAAAACAACTTAGGATCTACCGTCAAATTACCTTCAAGATTTGAGATATAGTTTCTGTAAGCGAGCCGATGCTGATTATCGAAATCTCGACGTAACTGCCAGAATGAATTAATATAAAGTATATTATCACCAAAAAAAAAAAAAAAAAAAACAATATTTCGGTTTTGTCACTTCCTTTAACGTGATTTCGGATGTTACTCCTTTATCAAATTTCTAACAAACATTAACTAAAATTATGCTAAAAAACTGCTTTTATACCCTATTTTTATTTTTTGTGTGCCTACGTGCCTTTTGAATGTTCTTTCCCCCTTATTTTGTTTTTCTTCTTAAACGGGTGGTACCGCCCTTCTTTTTAGTATATACCATCTGGTGTGTGCTTTATGATAAAAACAGAGAAGAATTTGTTGACCATCTGATTTTTGTGGGTGTGTATGTGCAAAATGATATTAATTACGGATTTACAATGAGGTCGTAAATTTTGTTGCGGCCAATTTTCTCGTTTAATAAAAATGGATTATATCGTCCCTTGTATATTTGCAGTTCTTCTAATCTGTTCATTAGTAACCCTTTTCGTATTCTGTGTAATACCTATGAGTTTGTGTTGATGTCAGTGTAATTATGTTTTTCTGTAGTCAAGTGTTGTGCATATTTCGAGTCGATTTTTGGTTTTCCGATTTCTTTTATATGTTCTGTAAACCTAACTTGAAAACTTCTACCAGTTTGTCCGATGTAGAATTTGGGGCAGTCATTACATGTATTCTTATAGATTTCGGTGTCTATTGGTGTATTTATGTTACGTTGTTTGAGTCGATTCCCTAATTTGTTGTTTGTTTTAAATGCCATTGTGTATCCGTGTTTCTTAAAAACCTTCGTTATATTCTTGTTGATGTTATTACTGTACTCTATGGTGATGTATTTATCTGTTTCTTCATTTTGCTTGCTTAACGTGGTCATCATATTCTGTTGTTTCTTCCAAATGTACCTATTGTTCATTCTGTCAACTAAGTCCGGGTTATAACCGTTTTTTATTGCTATGTGTTTAATGAGTTTTAGTTTTTCCAAATAGTCTTGATTGTTCATCGGGATCGTGTTTAGTCTATTTATTAAAAAGTTGAATGTTGCCATCTTATGTTGGTGTGGGTGGTTAGATGATTTGTCAATGGCGTGATCCGTTTGCGTGGCTTTTCTGTATACTTTGAATGTAAAGAAAAAGGAAAAGGGAATACACTCGTCATAATGAAAACAAATGACAATAACTCGAAGATTGATGACGATATCGAAAACAATAACATAGTTGAACTCCAAGAAGACCCAACAAACAAATATCACAAGAAGATCAATAAATTGATTAACAACTGTTCTATGTTGTTTAACCCAGGACAAAAAAGACGACATAAAACCATAGACAAATTACTTTAGAAGATAAACAACTTTGGTATTAACCTGTTACCTATAAATTAAAGTATTATAATTTTTCGAACAGTTTGGAGGAAGATTGAACGAAAGGAATATATGTTTTATCTCTTTTCGTCATAAACTTTCCTACTGATCAATGAACGTGAATGACGAAAAGAAATAAACATATTCTCTATACTCCTTTTATTAAGCAATTGGTTTTGATAGCTGTAGTTTTTACTTTCCTATATCAAAATAACATAGTCTCTCTCCCTTTACATTATGTTACAACCATACTCAAATGTGGAACAGATATATGTACTTCGATATTTTTATTGTTTAAAAAAAATGTAAACAGAAAATATTAAAACTCAACACACATACATATACATATTTCAAAACAAAATTTACAGAAACACCTAAACCTAAAAAACAATGAAAAATAAAGGAATTAGATTTACCTTTAAGAACAAAATAATTTCTCTGCCTAATGCAATTGTTGTTGTAATTTTCTCAACAAAATACGCTAAATATTTGTTCTTCATTCGTGATATTCGAGATAAATGTTTGAAAACAATGAACCGCCTGGGCTTTACATAAACAAGTCAGTGTAATGTAATTTATAATTTAATTTATTTAGTTTTAATGTTATAATTTAATTAATTTTAAATAATTATAATAAAACAAAAATTTAATCCAAAATTAATATTTAATTACTCAAAATGTTTAATTTTCTTGAAGCTGCTGGTGTATTTTTACGTATCCCTTTAGAAACAACTAGCCATTTGAATTTTTGCGAAGCAAAACTAATAAAAGAAAATAAACTAATTTATGAAAATGCTCATAGCAAAGGTAGTTTTGATCTGGCATAAATGACACAAATTTTGAATTTAGTTTTTCGAAATTAAATTTTATCACTTCTTCCAATATATTATTCACATGACTTTTGTTATTAAAAATTTTTTCAAATATTTGTACCAAAAATGTAGCTATTTCAAACCACTCATCCGTTGGCGCTTTTAGAGATCCGAAGTTGGAGCTATCTTTCCTGAATTTTTTTTCATGAATATACACCTCATTCGCATTAATTACTCTGTCAGGTTTTAATAATTTTGCGATACATTTGTCGCAATCAATTTTTTCGCGTACACAATAGCCAGCAAAATACGCTATTGCATTGGAAGTTAATTGGGTGAATTCCGTTGTGGTGTTAGGCAGTAGAACAATCGCCTCTGATGAATGAATGATGATAATTTTGTTTGTCAAAGACACTTCTTAAAAGAACACGTCGGTGTACATAAATTAACAAGAAACGCAGTACCTGTTTTAAATCTAACTAAAAGTTGTGAAATTAGTGAAGAGGAATGTAACGTGCAAATATCCAAATTTGGTGAACAAATGGATGATACTTCCATATATACAACGAAAAATCAGGTATCGATTGACCAGGACCTTAACTTAAAATTCTGAAGCTGCTGAGAAAATGGATATACATTCTTTAGCCCACGTTTCCATAATTTCAACCGATTGTACATTAAAACATGTTCAAACTGATCCAGTGGACGAAGAAGTGGAATTTTTAAATCTTATAAATACTGTAAACTGTTTTCATTGTGAAGTGGCGAATGAGGAAAAACAATTCTGCAATAAGTGTAAAAAACATCGGAAAGACACTTTTTTGTATAAAAAAATATGAAGAAGCAAAAAAGGAAATCAATAATACCGTAAGTTGAAAAGGAATTTTAGTAATTTAAAATCAAAATGTGATAAAATTAAAAATATTACTATTGATGAAACAATCGACCAACTAACTTCTGTAAATGTCGCAAGTAAAAATGTCTGCAAACTTCTGTTGAAAGAAGACTACAGATAGTGACAAAACGTTTGCACAATGTTTATTTTATAAGTCAGCCTCAACTTATAAATATTTAAAAAATACGTTTGAGTTGAAACTACCATCGGTTTCATCAATGTATTGTACAATTGGTCGCCAATTAACTATATTTCACCCGGAACAAACGACGTTTTGATGCATCAACTGAAACATTTATTTCAAAATATGCCAGATTCATCCCGATTAAGAGTATAAAGTTTCGACGAAATTCAAATTAAGAAAGACTTAACGGTAAACCTCGTAACTGATAAAGTCGAGGGCTATTGTGATATAACGGCAGGCAGAGGTCGAATCAACTAGCTACTTCAGCTACGTTTTTTATTTTACGTGGTTTGGTAGGCAGTTGGAAGCACATAATAAATTACGTTCTAATTAATAACTCCATCAACGTTAAGGAGCTAGGACAATTAATTGTAGATAACATCAAATTATGTCAAGAGGTTCTAAATTTACAAGTCGTGATGCTGACGTGTGATCAAGCTGCAACAAACGTGGCCGTTTACAAATATTTTGAGGTAGGACCAGAAACACCGTATATTACTGTTAATGAAAGAAAAATTTATGTGCAATATGATCCACCGCATTTACTTAAATCAGTTAGAAATGCATTTATTCAACACAAATTTATGCATTCTGATTTTGGTACAAGTGATTTTAATATTGTTTATACGACCATGACAAAAATCAAAATGTGAAACTGTTGCCGAAATTAACAAAAAACCACATGGAACCCAACAGTTTTCAAAAAATGAGTGTGAAATTGGCCGTACAAGTTTTGAGTAACACCGTTTCATGTGCAATACGTACACAGCGCTGAAAATGAATGGCATTCATTTTTGACAATTATATGGAGCACGTGATACCGACAGCAAACATCATAAAACGATTCAACAACATTTTCGATTGTCTGAACTGTCGCAATTTTTCATCAAAAAATCCATTTGAGAAGCCGCTTAGTATAAATAACCATATGGAACACAGCTTGGTATTTTTAAAAAAATTGAAAATTTTATCAAAAAACGAAAATTATTTTAAGTTTATAAAAGGGATTGAATTAACAATAAGTGCCCAATTAGCGCTGATAAATCATGTAAATTCTACCTTTAATGTATAATTTATACTTACCGAAAAAACCAATCAGGACGCTCTGGAGAATTTTTTTTCGGCATTAAGAGGCAAAGGTGGCTTTAATTATGTGCCGTCGAGCTACCAGATCGGGGTACATTTTGCCAACATTGTGGTTGCGACAGTTTTGTTTCATTCCATACATTCTAACTGTTTACCTGACGATGAATTAAATTTAAAGCTAAATTGGAAACAATTCAAGGATGAATATAAAAAAAGCATCAAACATCAGGATTCGCAAGAAATTGATTCATCAGAGGCAAATGTTCTACTGCCTAACACCACAACGGAATTCACCCAATTAACTTCCAATGCAATAGCGTATTTTGCTGGCTATTGTGTACGCGAAAAAATTGATTGCGACAAATGTATCGCAAAATTATTAAAACCTGACAGAGTAATTAATGCGAATGAGGTGTATATTCATGAAAAAAAAATTCAGGAAAGATAGCTCCAACTTCGGATCTCTAAAAGCGCCAACGGATGAGTGGTTTGAAATAGCTACATTTTTGGTACAAATATTTGAAAAAATTTTTAATAACAAAAGTCATGTGAATAATATATTGGAAGAAGTGATAAAATTTAATTTCGAAAAACTAAATTCAAAATTTGTGTCATTTATGCCAGATCAAAACTACCTTTGCTATGAGCATTTTCATAAATTAGTTTATTTTCTTTTATTAGTTTTGCTTCGCAAAAATTCAAATGGCTAGTTGTTTCTAAAGGGATACGTAAAAATACACCAGCAGCTTCAAGAAAATTAAACATTTTGAGTAATTAAATATTAATTTTGGATTAAATTTTTGTTTTATTATAATTATTTAAAATTAATTAAATTATAACATTAAAACTAAATAAATTAAATTATAAATTACATTACACTGACTTGTTTATGTAAAGCCCAGGCGGTTCATTGTTTTCAAACATTTATCTCGAATATCACGAATGAAGAACAAATATTTAGCGTATTTTGTTGAGAAAATTACAACAACAATTGCATTAGGCAGAGAAATTATTTTGTTGTTTTTGTGGCAGAGAAATTGTTTTGAAATGTAATTCCTTTATTTTTCATTGTTTTTTAGGTTTAGGTGTTTCTGTAAATTTTGTTTTGAAATATGTATATGTATGTGTGTTGAGTTTTAATATTTTCTGTTTACTTTTTTTTTAAACAATAAAAATATCGAAGTACATATATCTGTTCCACATTTGAGTATGGTTGTAACATAATGTAAAGGGAGAGAGACTATGTTATTTTGATATAGGAAAGTAAAAACTACAGCTATCAAAACCAATTGCTTAATAAAAGGAGTATAGAGAATATGTTTATTTCTTTTCGTCATTCACGTTCATTGATCAGTAGGAAAGTTTATGACGAAAAGAGATAAAACATATATTCCTTTCGTTCAATCTTCCTCCAAACTGTTCGAAAAATTATAATACTTTAATTTATAGGTAACAGGTTAATACCAAAGTTGTTTATCTTCTAAAGTAATTTGTCTATGATATTACCTCACAGTTCAAAATTGAGTTATGCAGAGCCACCAGCATACCACCACCACCACCAGATTTAGCACTAGTTAGAGTTGATCGGTCACACCTGTGTACTACATAATTATCCGTAAAAAATTCGGAACTTAAAACTCCTGAATGAAACAAACCATGTCTCCAGGGGTGGTCCGCAAGCACTTTATCGCCTGGTGCAATTTTTCATTTTATTGCGCCCCAATAATTTTTACTTATTTTATTCCATATATATAATTTTTGGTCAAGTTTATTATTAATTTAGTATATACATACATACATACTTATGTTTTTATACGTATATTTATTATCTCTATTCCACATAACCTGAAGTACTTTTCATTAAGTAAATTTCTTTCAGACTTATAACTTTTGTCAAATCAGATAGATTTTATAGCTGAAGATATAAACGTTAAAATAGAATGGCACAAAAAGGTTAGAAAATGATGCGTTTTTTTTATTGAGGTATCCCCAGTAGGCCTATTCCTCGTTTATAAACAACACAAAATCCATACTCTGTTGTCCTATAACATTAGAAAAATTAATAATTCAAAGCGATGGCTAAAAACAAGTTAATCTCATTTATAAACAACTTATAGTAAAAAATTAATATTTCGTTATTATTTATTCTTCGAAGGTGTTCAGAAATCACAGGATCAAATTTACTTACAAATTCAACCAGTTTTAGAAAATTCCGTTCAGGTTCACTTCTACTTCAGATTTTCCCCGAAATGCAAGTGATTGTGTTCCTAAAAATTCAACAAATATTATTAAGCGCTCAAGCACTTCCCTCCAGTGTCGAACTTCTGCAGTCATGTGACATTGAAGATCAAAATCTATAGTTGTATTTGATCTTAAGCGTTTTTCTAATTCTTTCCATGATTTAAAATATTGTAAATGGTTCACGCTATTTTCATGTGACTGAACTAATCTGATTAAATGGTTCCAATCTGTAAATCCTTGATTAAAAAGAGTCATATTATCATCACAACGGGAAGTAAACAATTTACAACAAAAACAAAATACGGCATGCGTTGAAATAGAATATATGAGCCAATTTCGTTTAATGATTTGTCCATTTGCCATCACCCTCTCATAAATATTTGGATTGAACTTTCTTTTAATCTTAATATAGAACTTTAAATTATCAACTTGTACGGGACCATTTTCTACAATTAGTTGAATAATCTTTTCACTTAGCTTTGGCCATTTTGCTGGATCACTTAAATCAACTAAAACATGCAAATTATGTTCAACTTCGTGAGAAGTACTCACACTCTACACTTAATTTTTCTAAATCATTTTTATCTAGCGTAACAGATCTAGATACTAAATTTGGATCTAGAATTATTTGATCGTCAATCAGGGGAGTATTCAAATTAGACTGTATTGTACTACAATAATTTAAATTACAACTAATCGCAGTAGTGTCTTCAACCAAAGAATTCTGTGTACCTACTAGAGGAAAATTTATATCTAAATATTTTAACAAAGAACTTGCCTGTGTTTTACCAAATGATCGCGATTTCTGTTTCGCTTGCGAAATTCACATACCGATAATTTTTTATTCGCACTTATTTTAAACAGCAATCGGTAACTAATATGTAAATATAATTTACACTGATGAAATATAAAATTTCCCGCACAAAAAGACCGATTTTAGAAATCAAATTATATTGCACAATTAAACACAGATTTTATCAATCAGATCACTCTATAATATCACATCAATATATCACATCAAAAAACAGTAAAATATAACAGCTGATCTAAAGCGATTGACATATGTAAATTGAACTTCAATTTCAAAACAATGTTATTCAAACGAATATTATTCAAGTGTAATTCACACGGTATTGACACTAGGTAACCTGCCACCTAACAGAATTATGGTGAAAGTCTATTGTAAGACACAATTATTGATCACTGTTAAATCTTATTTAAAATTACACAGCTCTTAAACAATTAGTTTTCAATATAAGCATATTAAATTAAATTTGGATTAAAAAGTGCATTTAAAAGAAATTAAAATAGTGAGGATACTTGTATATTTACTTTTATTATTTAACTTATTTAATTGAAATTCTTGCCTAACCAGAAATTGTAAATTGTTTACGATGAAAACGAATACTCGTACACAGTATTGTGGCGTTTCGCAATGCAAGACCTAACGTAAATCGGGCATTTCTATGCACAAAATTCCTCGTAATGTTATGAATAACCGTAAAGAGCTTCTTAAGTGAAAGATTGTGCTCAAAATGGGAAAACCATTCCCAAAAAATTTTGTGATTTGCAGCCTCCACTTCGAAAAGGAACAAAACGGACAAAGGCCACACTTCTGAGATCAGTAATTCCATCGAAAAATTTACCTAAATCTTCGTGTGTTTCAAAAATATGTATCCAAAAAATTGAAGCTAAATACAATAGATTAGAAAGGCGCAATAATGCCAAACTCCGGTATGTAATAATTAAGGTGTAGTTCAAACTATATTTTATTTTAGTTGCAACGGGTTCTTGAGGAAGAGTCAGAAATTCGTAGAAATAGTGAATTTGTTGATTCTAATTATTCTACGCTTGGGCCACTGGGTTCCTCAGCACAAAAATCTGTTGGTGTACAGGTACATCAAAACATTTTAAGGTTTGATAAAGGTACTCAAGCTACCGATGACATCCAGTTTAACAATTTGCCGTTTAAAATATATACAGATAAACAATTGAATACAATGACAGGAATACCGACTAGAAAGTTATTGGATGCAATAGTCGATTCTTGTTCAATTATTCGTCCATCCGAAAGAACTAACATTAAGACATCACTAAAAAACAGGATTATCTTAACAATGTATAGAATAAAAACTAATTCGTCGAATGCACAGACTGCGATTCTGTTCAATTTAAACACAAAAACTTCCAAATACTACTTTAATGACTGCGTACAACTATTATCAAATACACTGGAATGTTGTGTTTATTTCCAAACTAAAGAGGAAAATCTGAAAAGTATGCCAACTTGCTTTGCTAAATTTAAAAATACGATGACGGTACTAGATTGTACAGAAATCAAAACCGTACAATTTCGTTGCTTGACCTGTCGAACCTGCACTTACTCCCAATATAAGGGCGCTCATAGAGTTAAACTGTTAATTGGGGTTTCTCCATCCGGATTTGCCAATTTTATAAGTACAGCAGTAGGCGGAAGGACTTCCGATAAAGCTGTATTTAACTTGACAAATTTGCTAGATAAGTTGAAGCCAGGTGACGGAGTAATAGTAGACAAGGGGTTCATGATTGGAAATGAGCTTTCAGAAGCAGGAGTTGAGATGATTCGACCAAGCTTTATGAATTACGATCGAATGAAAGCCGATGTCGAAAATGATCGACTAATAGCTGCTGCTAGAGTCCAAGTTGAGAGCCGTATATCCAGAATTAAATTGTTTAAAACTTTATCTGAAAGGGTTTCGTTGTCCATACTTCCTTATTTGGATGATATTTTAACAGTTGCATGTGCCATTTCCAACCTAAGTAATCCTATTTTAAGTGACGACAAGTTTATATAAATAATAAATATTTAAAAGAAAACAAATAAATACGAATTTATTACATTAAATTCAGCATTTTTATTCTATCACAAATCAAACTTATATAATATCAAAAATTGACTATCAGTCTTCAATTCAGGTAATATCACTGTGATTGTGTACATCATTAATTTAAATTCAATTATTCTTAAAATATAAAATGTATACTATTATGTTATATAAAACAAAAATTGACTTTGTCTTAAAATTCAGGGTCGTAATAAGTATAATATAAGTGTATAATATGTATAATTATTCTACAAACAAACGACATCACATTTTCAAAATAGATTTGAATAAGGGTGTTTATATAAACATCTAAGAAATCTTCGTCTTTAGGAACTTCAATGATTTCAAAAGTATCATCTTTTGGGGAGAATTTAACTAAATCATAATTTTTTAAATTAGTAACGGCAAGGCCCAGTTGAATTTGACCAGAATAATGATGGTGCTTTTTTAATTTATACTTATATTTATATAGCAGCTTCCATTCATCTCCATTGAATAATATGCCATCCGGGCTGACTTCAAGAAATGGGAGGTCAGGAGAAATAATTAAACCGGTCTCACTTACACACTGGAAGTAATTCTTTTCATAATTAGTTTAATTTTAATAATTAAAAATAATAATTACCTAAAGAATATTTTCGTCAACCTTGATGACAATTGCACTGAAGAATTAGCTATCATATTTTGTCTTATAAAAAACTTTCGAAAATATAATCAAAGATGGCACTGAAATCACTTTACCTAGTGTCATTAGAGCGTTAAATAATTTACCTTGTCCCTTTTTATGGGTGAGACAAGGAGATATGCTCTCCTTAATTTCACCGTGTATGCATTTTACACAAACGAAGCAAATAAAGAGAAGATAAATTAAGAGAGCCAAGAAAAAAATCCAATACGAACAAATACAATTATTATGCGTTTGGTTTTTATTTTTTTCTGGTTGATAAAAATAAAGTGAACCAAATATTTTTTCTAATAGGAAATATGAAATGTGATTATATGATACTGTTAAGTTTTTGCCTTGTTAATTAAGGTCCGTATCACTGGATTGTGAATAATACAAAATCAATTTAATTTATCACCAACGAATTTATTTATTTAGCATAAGAATTATTACAACACAATTTTTTTTTTAAATTAGTTCGCCTTTTTATATACACAAACCAAACTTCTAGAAAGCTCATGACTTTTCCAGTATTAATAGTGTAGAAACATTTTTATCATGGAAAATTCCATTTAGTACAGTATAACATTGAGCTATTGGTTTAACTTATTCTATCACACGCTAGGTGTCACCGTCACAATACTAAATTATTTGGTTTTGTTATTTGTATGTACGATTTTTTTTTTTTTTGGTTCACAATTTTTTTTAAAACCTATGCATATCAATCAATACACTTTATTTTATTGTCTATCTCACATCAATTTATTAAAAATATATGAAGTAAATAGCTGGTTAATATTTGTTTCATGTACATATTAGCAATTATGATATTATCATTTTTGATATACATATTTAGTTAATTGTATATTGAGGTAAGATGCGACATTATTGATAATTTTAAATTTATTTGGAGAGAGATCTTAGAATTAAAAAATTCATAAAGCTACCAATATGTAAATTGGAATTTGTTGTTGATTTTGATACTAAATAAAATATTTTTTTTATATTTCATATCAACTATTACAATTGAGCTTACTCTTCTCATATCTTTTATCGTTTATCAAGGTAAATTATGGATAAAATAAATTATCAGTCGAATAATAGACGTTGATTTTTCGTATGAAAGTTTTATTTAGTTTAATAAATTAAATTATAATTTTATTAATGTTAATATAACAGTGTATTTAATTTAACTATGGCGCCCATTACATATTGGTTTATTTTTGCGCCCGGTTGCAGTGCACCATTTGCTCCTACGGCAAGACCGCCCCTGCATGTCTCACGTAACACGTATGTATGAAAACAAGGCGGCGATAAAAATTTCGAAAACAGCAATGATTTAGAGCACATACCACCAACATTTTGATAATAAATTGTGCTAAAGTCTTCAACTTTCCAATTCACTCCATTATAGCTGTATATAGTAAAAAAATTGCGATTTAGGCTACTAAGAAGAACAGATCTACTCGAACTGATGAACCTGAATATTTATTAAATGTTTAGGTTATACTTATAAATATAATCTAAATTAATTAAATTGTGAACACTTGGCCGATATAATTCTTTACTCAGTGCTTCAGTCTGAACGGGACATCGCTATGGACCATTCTAGAATACAAAATAATAAAACGCAAGCAGTACAAAATCAGAATTAACGTTAATTATCTTTGCTCACCGAACCCCATCTCCTTATCGCATTTCATTTTCTATATCTCCTAGCGCCTTTCTCCTAAACTTAATCTACCCTAATGGCATGATATTATTTTAAAGGCGTCCCTCAGAAATAATACCTTTAAATGCGATTTTATTAAAGCAATTCACAAATAATGTATCGATCAATAAATGTCGTTGAAGACACGTCACAGAAATGTCAATGTCACAGAAATGGAAATATCTTGCTATATTGAAAAGCTTACTAGATATAATTTATTTTTAAATGTTGACGATATTATTTGCTACCAGCAAAGTATTTTAGGTAAATTTAGAAATTTAAATTCCATACTACAAGACACCTTCAATCGACTTCAAATTTTGTGGAAAGGCAGATGATGAATTGTAAATTTATCATCAACATAACAAGAAAAAATCGTCGGTCCTGTTTTTTTAGAAAATCTGTTTGGCAGTTTTCACTTTCACTTAAGTTAACACAAAGTGCTTATTACTAAAATCTATCTTTGTACAAAATTTCGACCAAAACTATTAATATTGGAAAGCAAGTCTTCCCTAAAACCATCCGAAATTTGTGAGTTTTTCGCAGATCATTTCAAATCAGTTTATGAACAAGATCCAATCTCGCATACTTTTTCATGTTGTACATCAACACAAAAGCAACCTATGTTTCTTGTAAGTGAAGTTCTTGAAATATTGAAATCGCTGGAAGTTAATAAAGGGGCCGATTCAGATCAATTGCCTAATTTATTTTTAAAGCGTTTGAGGTATATTCTTGTAGTTGCTGTAACATTGCTCTTTAACTTGTCAATCAGTTATTCTAGTTTTCCATCTAAATGGAAAGCGTCGTTTTTGGTGCCCATTCATAAAAGTGGAGACTTGGCGAACATTGAAAACTACAGGCCCATTTCCATTTTAAATGCATTTGCCAAAATTTTTGAAAAATTGGTATTCAATATTCTGTTTAATCAGGTTAGAAATGAGATTACGCCAATGCAGCATGGATTTTTGCCTCAGCGATCAACATTATCTAATTTAGCGAAATTTTATGACATAGCATGTAACACTTTAGATAGTAATGGGCAACTGGATTGTTTTTATACAGACTTTTCGAAAGCCTTTGACAAAGTCTCTTATTATATTTTACAAAATAAGCTTGCGTCTTTTAACATCTCACCGTTCCTCCAAAAATGGATTCATCAATTCTAGGTCCTTTATTGTTTATATTGTTTATTAATGATATTTCACAGGTGATTAAATCGCAACATTTATTGTACGCTGATGATTTAAAAATATTTAGGGTTATAAATTCAGTAGATGACACCTATTTACTACAAGCGGATCTAAATTGTGTTTATAAATGGTCTGTTGAAAACAAACTACCTCTAAATGTTAACAAGTGCGTCTCTGTAACTTTTTCCAGAAAAAATAATCGTGTGACACCAGATTCAAAGCTACGCTTTGACTTACATGTTGATGTTATATTCAGAAAATCTTTCAAAACTTTAGGTTTTATTTTCAGACGAGGTAAAGACTTTAAAAATCCGTCTACATTCTTACTATTATTTTCCAACCTTGTTCGATCTAACTTAGAATATTTATCACAAGTATGGAATCCCTTCTATTCAGAATATAGCAATAGAATCGCGAAAGTGTTCAGAGAAGATTAACGAGATTATTATGCATGAAGTTTGTGCCATCGAATAATTTTATGGCTTATGAAACTCACTGTAATAAATTCAATTTGATCACACTAGAAAATAGAAGGGTCCTACTCACAACTCTACTGACAAAAAATAATTTTTATGCCCCGGCTTACAGGACTCGCCTCGTGCAATTGTTTCTACCATCGCTTTCTAGAACTAATTTGGGGATGTCTCCAATTATTAATAGATTGGAATCCAACCATATAGACTTTGCAGACTTCGACCTATTCAACATGTCTCTGTCACCATTTTTGTATTATTATTATTATTTCTATAATTATTATTATTTTTTTTTTATTTTTTATTTATGTAATTATCAGTTCAAATATGTTTTGATGTATTTTTTTTCCATTTGAAATGTGGCAGCATGTAATTGGGTTGTCAATAAAAAATAAATAAATAAATATTTGTAAGAATGGGAGGCAAAACAAAAACAATAAAAATGTATGGATGGAAGGACGCACACAACATGTTTCTAATCAATGTTCCAAGGTCCTGGTAACCTAATTCGGCGAGAAATGTAAAAATCTGGAACAAAATTTTTTTCGCGAACAATACCTACTTACCTTAACATAATTTCGTTATAGTGGGAAAAGTAAAAATTTACCAAAGTTACATTTATAGTTTTACCAGGATTTATATCTCATTGTTTTATATATATCAACGAAATGCAACCAAGAAATCTGTTGTCCATTATAATTCCCGAAGAACAGTCATAAAATTATTCGAATGGTGTTTCAAAGTTCCAACCACCACAAGAAGTCTACATACAAAAATTATCGAGGGGGAAACCCTGGATTCACGGGGAAATTATTTTGTTGTCCAGAAGATCTCACTCTGACCACGTAAAGCGAGTTGCAGACGTCATCAAAATCAAGTTCGAGCTAGAAGTGTCAACAAAACTGATGTTTCAATTTCAACAAATGAGACAAGTTTCAATTTGATAATAATAAATTTTCGATTTCCAGTTATGAAGGGGATCGGACTATCGGAGTCAAGTGAAAGTCAAAGGGAAAATGTTTCAGTTGCTCAAAACCGAGATTCTGAAATGACTGAAGCCGACTCCGCCCAGAAGATCAGAACGACCCAAGCGACGAACTGTACGATGATGGCTGATGAATGAACTATAATATGAACTAACTTATAATATTGTAAATGTTCCATAAATTGATGTAAACGCAAATGGTGTAGAAGTCATCTGTCAAAAATGTTTGGTCAAAAAAGTTTACTCTCTCACTTTCCAGTTGTTATATTGAAGTTTAAATAAAAATATGTAACTGTGTAATTCTATAAGACTTGGATACCTTCTGAAATAATTAATACGTAACGAATTATGAAATCTGGAAAGAAATGGCCTTCTAAATAGTTGTCATTATAAGGTCATTATAAGTAATGAAACCGTAAGTAATTATTTATCTTAACACTTCTTTCTTAATACCGCTCAAGCACAAACACAGTTCATTCTGCCACACAACAAAATCAATCAATATCTCGTGTAGGAAAATCAACTTTAATTGCTGCCTGATTAATTTTCTTAAAAAGTTAGTTGCTTTAGAAACTTTTTTTTTGTTCTTCTCACTCGACGACTCAATAATCACCATCATTAATTTTTCAAATTGATAAGAATCTTGATTAACGCAGTCTTTAAATCTACCAAAAAGTGTATTTTCTCCTTCTTCATTATTTGCGCATACACACACACATCGAAAATTGGAAATAATTATCGTATAATTTCCCTTCGAATATTCTCTCTCTCTCTACTACTTAAACGCTAATGTGTTAGAAATTAGAATTTTGTAAACGAATTAGAAATTTACTTTCCGAAAGAAGAAAGTAAATAACCAAACCGCTTTATTACCAAAACAAAAAACACTGTAAACGTCATTTTTGACGTAAGCGTCCAAAAATATTCTCATGCATGTTACAGATCATTAATTTGTTTGTTGGTTTTTATTATTAGAACAAATTATACGGTGTATGGAATTTACATACTATTACCGAACTATTGTCATAGGGTACAATAAACAAAAGAATGTTGATTCGGTAGCAGCATGCATCAAGCTCGTAGAAGTGTTAAATAATTAGTTAAACAATCAAAACTTTTATATACATAAGAAACCAAATGTAACCAAATTTTTTTTTGTTCGTCTTTAATTCTTGGGTTTGATTGTCTGACGATGGATAGGAAATGATTCTGAAAGTGAATTAACGTTTCTCTATATATGTCCAAATTTTTTTTTTTTGTTCTTTCGTTTTAGTGATTTTTAATTTAATTACACTTTATTTAGTTTTAATGATTTGATTTTAAGTTTTGTTGTATGATTATGTATAGTTAGGGAAAAAAAATTTAATGATTGTTCATTAGTTTGTAGTTGAATACTGATAAACTATAACGAATTTTTAAGTGGTTCTCTTATTGATGTGCGGTCATCAAACTCTCAAGATTAAGAATACCAATCGATAAAATTCCGTAACATAATATTTGTGAGAGAACAGAACATATTATCATTAGTCGTTTAAATTTATTATATAACTGCCATAATAATTTTACATTTTCCCATCATCACGACACAACAGTTTATTTTTTGTACAGCTTTTATTGAAAGCTTTAATTAGCTTCCGATCTACATTTAGATTAAAAATATTTTAAAATTTATAATTTTTAATGCGGCTTATTAAAGTGAGCGCCGTCGAACCGTGCTTTATGTGATGCAGATAAAATTATCATGAATTTTTTTTTTTTTCGACTTAAAATTATGCAAATTATGTTTCAAAATATGTAAAAAAAACAAATTTTAATTAGTTGGCAACAAATGTTGCAATGGTTTTTATACATCATATAGCATATACACGTCATATAGGTGTAAAATGCAGTGCACTTAACAAGCTTGTGTGTAATGTGTTGAATTAATTTTAGTCTTGAAGATTTAATTTGAGAGGTTGCATGATTTGCATAAATAACGAAACAAATTAGTTGTTGTGGAACAAAACAGACAAAAAAAAAGTTCTATAATGATGTTGAAGCTTATTTTTTTTTTGTTGGCCATGAATGGTTTATAATTTCAAGAGATTAAAGTTTTTTTTTAAACACGTAGGCAAAATAATTGTTTCTATAATCATGTTTGGCGTCTAATGGTTTATTGTTTTTCTATTTTTATGTTATACTATTTTGTAACATGTGGTTGAGTGATAGTCAGAATTTAAGTGTGAAATTAAAATGTAAAAGGATTTTCCCACCATCCATTTTTAAAATCCAGATGAGTACGCTACTGAATAAAATCAATATTTGATGGCTCATCAAAAGATTATTTTAAGTTTCATTTAGATTACTCATAAAATTCGACTATGTCTTTCTTGGCACACATGACTGTCAAATCAAAGTAACTTCACTGTCTTTATTAAATACCATACACACAAAGAAACATTCTTCTAAATATTTTGAAATTATTTTATTTAATAATCATAATAAATTACAATAATTTATCATTGATTTTTATCTTAACAGAAACGAAAATACGTATTATGGCGTTTAAGCGAAGAAACACCAAAATTTATTTTGATATTCAAAACACGTAAAACAATTCTTAGTTTTTGTGTCTTACGTGTACTATGAAAAGGAAGAAATATAGAATATCACACATACAACAGCACAAATTTTGATAAATGAAGGCGATGTGCATTTCCAACAGCCAAATGAAATTTGCTTAGTTTCGGTTTGGGGTGATGTCTTAATGCCATTTTAAGACATAAATGTAGAAGCGTCTATATTTATAGCCAAATCTAGATAAATGTGTATTACTGTACATATTTGTATTATAATAAAAATATGTTTTTTGGTTTCTCCTATATTACGCCAAAGAAAATGGTTAAATCTTTGGAATGACTTGAATTTCAAATAACCCCACATATATCATGTTGGCGCTATAAATTCAATTTCTGTATAATTCACCAACTGATAAATCCAAAAATATTACAACTTCACAACTTTCTATTTCCTTGAAGCTAGAAATTTGCATATAGCCTCAATATAATTTATAATCAATACATCCATCTTTCTAGATTTGAATATTAGATAAAAAAAAACTTTTTCCTTTCTTTATCTAAAATTTTAAAATTTGCATGAACGTTTAAAAATTGGCGCGATGCCATACAACAACTATATAATATATAAAGCAACATATTTCCTATGGCGAGTATCAATATTTTGACATATTTCGCTTTATACACATCTTGTAGTCGCTGTATACCATCTTACAAAACTACAAACATTTTTTTTCCATAATATTTTTGATTAATAATCATACAAATTTACATAAAAATCCAATTTCACATATTTTTTGCTCTTATACATATGTATATGTTTATTCGTATGTGTACAATGGACTTCAGTTACAATATAAATCGAATGGAGATCGGAGACTAATGCGATTATCATAATTAATGATTGTGTAAATTGATAATAAAAAATGTAAAAATAAAAATCGAAATTTTTGGCTTAAAATGTACAAAATGTACAAAAAAAAAAATAACGAGACATGGATGAAAAATCATCGTTTATGTGTACACAAAAGAAGAGTTTATTCAACTTGGTATTTGGCTTTTGTTTTGGTAAACATAAAATATGTTATCTCATTATATCATAAACGGTTTTTAAATGAATCCATCGATCGAGGTCTATATGATACAGATAAATCTTATGTTGCTTCTGCAATTTTTGCATGTTCCTTTTAAATTTTGTAAATCAAACAAATATTTTTTCGATAACGATTAACAACAATATTATTAAGAATGAAAATGAAATAAGCATTTCGTTTAACAGTAGAACACTCAATAACAATTAATTATGCAGCTATAAAACTGGTGTTCTGTCGCCTGAACACGACCGACCTTAGAAATTTCATTGTTTTACACCAGAATAGCATTGTATAGCCTTCTATAGTTTATTCAACAAGACTGTACATTGCAACGAAAACTTATCCTCTTTGATTCTCTATTTAATCACTTAACGCTGTCGGAAGAAAATTACCTGACTGCGTGAAATACCCTCACCACCAGATATGACTACAAATGGATGTTGGGTAGCAATCATCTCAGCACACTACTGGACTTAACCAGCTTAAGCGTAGAATCAGCCTGAGAAGAATGCATGACAACGCCCTAGAATGCCTAAACGCATTCAATAATTTGCCTTGGTGATAGGCATTTAAACAAGGAAATTAGATAGTGAGACTCATCGCATGACAAGTCGCGAAACAAGTTTCCACCACAAACTAACCCCAAGAGAACAACACTTAGGACATGTCCGATTTCTGTGCGAAATAATTTTTTTGTGATAAATTTGACATTAGTGAAATAATTGTCTCTTCCATATTTGAAGTTCATTTGCTGTCCCCGAATACTGAAATAATTTTGACATAATAAAATTGACATTTGGAAATACAACAAACGACAAATTGCACGTAGAGAGTTATTTAAAAGTGTATATAAAAATGATAGAGGCAGAATTTGATCCAAATATGGTATTATTTCTATTAATTTAGGGTTACATGTGTTTAATGAGAAGATCACGGAACTTTGCGCGACCTTTAATAATGGATCTCCTAAACTCCCAGGTATTAAACTTACAGGTATGTATGTTAGGTATTGCTCATTTTTTGCGGCGACCAATAATGTACACAATTCCCTCAACAAACAGTATTGTTAATTCAATACTTAGTTATAATGATCCTGTGACGAGAATGCATTTAAGGATATCGTCTAACACTTTCATCGCTATTAGCAAATTCTTGCCCAATAAAAACGATGGTTGGGGACCGGAAATGCAACTAATGATATTTTTGCTGTGGCTGGCAAGTGGGACTAGTTATAGAATTGTAGGTGCTGCAATGAACATGTCAATCTCCACAGTTTGTTATATTGTTCACAAAATGCTGGACACTAGAAAATGCTAGAACTTATTATATTATATAAATAAAATAAAATTAAATTATATAAAACTTATTTTGTTTACTTCACCGGCACAGAAACAAGAATTATTACGGACATGTCAAAATTATAACACACCGGTGCTGTGATAATTTTGTTGGGTACAGTTTAACATTAATTTATCACAAAAAAATTATTTCGCACAGAAATCGGACACGTCCTTATTGTAGTGGTGATCATAAAATTACAAGGTGCAAAAAATTCTAAGCATTGTCAGTTTTGGAGAGGACTGTGACTATGAAGGTGAAAGCTTTATGTATAAAATGCCTTCAGAAGTACCGCGAGCCCTACTGCCGCAAGAAATATAAAAAACGACATTAAAAGGAGCCAGTAAAGAAGCCTGAAGGTCCAACTAAGAGAACCTTGCAAACAATTCCCAATCCGTACATAACGAAGATTCCGATTCAAGCAAACATGGCCGGCATGGGACTAATAGAAGCCGGAACAGCAAAGTCTACTGTAGAATTCACCATTAGATTTGGGTTTTTATCAAACTTCAAGCTAAAAGTCTAGGCTATGTATGGTCTTCAAGAATATAACCGGAAGTCTACCCAATGTGTTTGTTGAACCAAGTGACTGACACTAAGAACCTTATCTGGGCAGATCCAACCTTTCATGAACCTGGTCTAATCGATGTACTTTTAGACGCTGATAACAATGGGCAAATAATAAAGGCGAATCTACTGAAAGGTGAACCAAATGAGCCAATTGCGCAACAAACCAAATTTAATACAATTGCCACAGATCGACTAGCGGCAAAAAAATTCTGGGAGCTTAAAGAAGTGCATAATAAAAGGAAATTCACAATAAAAGAAACTGAATGTGAGGAAATCTACAACAAAAGGTACACGCCGCCAAGCCAACAGAAGATACAAAGTAAGAATTCCCTTCAACATCGAACAATTCGCGTAGTAGCTTTTAGGTTGTTCATGTGAATAATACAATAATTAAGCAAGGGCTGAAGCTTTGATATAACCAAACGCATCATCTCCGATTTCAAAAAACAAGAACTCTACCGAACGGCGCCTACTTTCGGACAGTGGAAAACTTTTCGACCTCCTAGAATGGCTAGCACCACACATTTGAAAAAATAACTTTAATTTTTAATGCAAGCCTTGCATTACGACTTATGTAATGCAAGTTATTATTAAATTGTAAAGTATGATTGCGTTAAAATGAATTTTAATGCAATTATGAGGATTTCTAAAGCAGTACATATTTGCATTAAAAAATATTTTTAATACAACTATTAAACATTTCAAAGCAACCTGCTCAAATTTAAAAATTATACTCGTACCAACATAAAATTCGCTAAAACAAACGGAATTAAATGTATTTATAAATAATAAGATCATACACGAGTTTTTTTATTACTGGTATAAAATTCACTAAATCAAACCGACTACATGACATATAAGCAGCTTAATAAATATTTAGTAATTTAGTTTTCCGGATTCGAAAATATCTATTATGTTTTAACGTAAGCTTTTCAGATCTTAATTTATAAGTTATTATCTCTCTGAGATTTCGACCTTCAACCTCAAGGCACCAACAACAAAGAACAACCCCGAAAAAACAAAAAAAAATCGCTAAAATTACGGAGCTTTTAATGCAACTTGCTTTAAAATTTAATACTTCTAAAATACTTTATTAATGCAGTCTTTGATAAATTTTAATGCAGTTGATTGACGGTTCTCCTACAATTTGCTTTATATTCTAATGGAATATTGCACTAAAATTTAATCTAATTGCTGTATTACAAATCAACTCAAATTATATCAAGCTAATTTTTAATGCAAGCTTTGTATCATTTTGTAAAACAGCCTTGCACTGGACCTACATAAGCAATATTTTTTCAACTGTGCAGTTACTATAGTAGCTAAATTAATGATGCAAGTACTCTGGGTAGTCGGTAGCTCCTGGATCAATAACTACCCCCGGCTCTATCAATTCAATGGGAGAATTTGAGAAATGCTCTACCCTCTTTAGAAGAGAAAATTATACCCAGGTGATTTTATTTTAATAAAACCTATCTGAAAATCCAGGTGACACTACTTTCATCTAAAACTAAGGTACCACCAATTAAAAGTATCTTGTCAATTCCACGAATTGAAGTATACGTGGTGCTTTGTTACTTGCAAAATTGATGGAAAAAGTCAGTAAAGCATTACAGGAACCAACATTAGAGGTTAACTTCTCTACTCTATTATGGATTTCAGGGCATCCTCACAAGTACAAAACCTTCGTCGCTAATAGAATTTCAGAAACCCAAGGGAAATTAAGTCCAGCAGCAGCATAGTGGTAACACATAAGCTCTAAAGTCGAGCTGCAACACATAAGCTCGTGGCAAGACATGAGCTCAAAAGAGAATCCTGCTGATTGTGCACCTAGAGGAGTTCATCCAACCGAATTGAAGAAACACAGTTTATAGTGGAGTAGTCAAAACTGGCCACAACAGATTTTGTTCAACTACAATAAATGTCTAGAACTGAAGCAGGTATTGTCAGTCACCCATTTGGGCAGCTAAAATAAGGGATCTTTGATGTAAACAAAATATTCCGCAACAGCTATTGTCAACGTATTATTAGAAGATATTTAAAGAGACCACAAGACGATCAGGCAAGGAGCTAAAGGAGGCCTAAGAAGTATTATGCAGAATAATTTAACGTTAAAAATTCCAAGAGGAAATCAGATGGATAGTTAGATTTCGATGTGAAACATCCGATTCTGCTGCCACCCGAACATCATATAACGAAGTTACTAGTTGCAGACGCACATCTAAGAAACATTTTATGGAGGAATCCAACAAACCCTGGCCTTTTTAGGAAGGATTTATTGGTTTACAAATGGCAAACAAAGAGTGCGCTCGGAAATCAATAAATGCGTAAAATGTCATCGCTTTAAGGCAGGATATCATCACTACTAGGCTACAGCTGATGGCAGATTTACCATAAGAAAGGATAGTCCCCTCTCATTCTTTCACCCACACACACACTGGTGCAGATTACACCGAATAGAGTATCAAAGGGTAAAGGTACGAAATCCTACAAAGAGAGATTGTAAGCGATTAAACTTCAATCGCTTTTCTAGCAGCATTCAAAAGGTTTATTGCTCGTAGAGGGCTTTGTCGGTACATCTACTAACATAATGAAACAAACTTCGTCGGAGCTCGATATATTGGAAAAAGAAAACGTGTGGCCATCACACAAGATATTCCACAACTCCAAGTTATGCTTGCCAAAAGCGGTACCAAAGATACCACAAAATCTACAACTGGCGAAACTTTAACTTCATATTCCGTAAAAAGTTAATTGGATTATCTCTGGAAAAATGATTGACAAAAAAAATTATTTCTGCAATTTAATTACGGCCCAAAAACAAACCCTTGATAACGTTTTACAAAAATTTTGGAAGATGTAAACTGTGTAATCTATCAATGAAGCCTGTACGTCGTCTGAACAAAAATGTGAGGAGAATTATATCCAAACATATAAACGTGCCTCAAACAGCTGGCGATCGATGAAGCGTCGAACTTTCACTTGCAAATAAAGCTGTTACTTCAGATGTGTACGTCGATGACTTATTTATGAAGTTGCTATTAGACGTTATACAAATGTTAGGCACTGCTGGTATATGTCACTTAAAAAATAGTGCTCGAATGACCCTGATATTCTACAGAAGACACTGTTCGTGAACAGTTTCTTCATCTAGATGATTCTAATTTCGCTAAAACTCTTGATTGATGAATTTGATTTTTTGATCCTCTTGGACTAGTAGCTCCAGTTATCACGATGGGTAAGATTTTATGCAAAACCTTAGAAGTTAAATCAAGGTTGGGATGCCTCATTGCCTTAAGCGCTTTACAGCAAATGAACCACACTTGGTGCCGTGCATCTTTTAGCGATTCTAGTAAGTCGAATCTTTCCTATCCTAAATTTCAAGGTTAGTCACACAGTATATTGGATTGTTTTCACAATCGTACTGCACTGGATTAAGTCTTCAACCTTTGTTTGGAAAACATTTGTATCGAACCATGTAACAGAAATTCAGCAGCTTTCACTTATTGACAATTGGAATCAGGTCGAATCGAAAATGAATCCGGCAGACATTATTTCTCGTGATCAGGTTCTCGTGAAGAATTCTTACAATCATCAATTTGGTTCAATGGACCTGCATTTTTATCGTCGCTCAAAAAATATGAATCACCAGCACAGTCTTGATAAATTTGTCCTATACATGCAAACATCCTATTCTTCTCCCGTCCAATCATTCTTATACCATTTTATAACAATAGCAGACGCCTCACTTCAAAAACGTTTATACACTGTTTCCGATGTTTTCGATTATGCCTATTCTACAAACCGTCGTTGTCCCTCCATTTACTTCAACAGGATTGAATTAAAGTGGACCAATTTCCATTCACTACAAACTTCGAGGTAAACGACTGGCCAAAGCATACATCGCAGTGTTTGTCTGTTTTTCGACAAAGGCAGTACACTTAGAAGTCGCTTCGAATTTCACGACTGAAGCTTTCATTGGCGTTCTGAAAAGATTTATAGATACACGAGGAATCAACCAGAATATATTTTTCAGACAATGGGAACAATTTTGTTGGTGGGAATTCGCAATTGAATACCCTAAATGAAACAGTAACATTTCAGCACGGTGGCCCTGAAATCATCAAGTACTACCAACAAAATCGAACCACATGACATTTTCAACTACCAAACTGCCCCTAATTTTTGACAACCCCTCAAAAAGGACAACTGGTTATGCTTCTTTGAGATTTGAGGATATTAACACGAGATCATAAAGTAGATTAAAGCGATTTTAAACTCAGGACCATTGACACCACTCTCATAAAGCCCAGGTCACTTCCTGATTGGACTTCCTTTCACCACCATACTCAAACCTGATATTCAGACTAAAAATATTTCATATATCTGCCGATGGCGTCTTCTATATCAAATTCAGCATCAGTTTTGGTCCAGGTGGACTAAGGAATACGTTGCCGAATTACAACATCGTCGCAAGCGAATGACACCAACGAAGCTATTATCAAGTGGAGATTTGGTTTTAGTTAAGAAGGATAATTTTTCCACCTCTGAAGTGGCAACTCGACTTAACAGGAAACGTGGTACGAGCTATATCGAAATTATGTCCTTTACCAAGACAAGCAGTTGAATGATCAATACATTCAACGCGGGAGAATAAAGATCAACTGAATATGGCGTAATTCATATACTTTATGCACTAATTCGGCTTCGGTTTTGTTATCGAATAGAGATCTACTGACAAGGGAGCCTATTGAACTGTCAAATTCAAAAAATTACAAAAACTATTGTAAGTTGTAGTACTCTGCAACCAAGCCCTTTGTAGGGGTCAAAACCATCCCTTGATTTAACCTAAAAAAACGCATTTTCGATCTATCTCGGCTTCTACTTCACTGTTTTTTTGATAAAACAATCTGGTTTCCTCATAAAAAATACAAGTAATCCATAACAAATTAGATTATGAGGGTTGCATTTCTGTTTTTTTAGGGGATGAAATTACCTTTTTTTGCAAATTAAGGGATGGTTTTAACCCCCAAAAAAACGTTTTGTTGCCGATAAAAAATGGTTTCATTAATCTCTCACAAACTTCTACAACTTAAGAAGAGAAAGAAGAATAGTTTTTAGAATTTTTTCAATTTGACAGTTTCCTTATGAGTTTCTTTTTTTCCATGATGTCATTTACTTTCAATTTCTGTGAATTCATTTCTGTGTGTATAGCAAATAGTTTGGGCTAGAAAAATCTGATTCGACAATCTCAAAAAGGCTTGAGATTCAACACTAAGTAAATAAATGCAACATAGTAATGTTATGCTGATATAAATTATTTTGTTAATTTACCGAATTGTAGTTACAACCAACTAGCTAAATTCGATAATTTTACAATTAATGTGGATACTTTATGACTTTCTCTCTCCTTTGGTGAAAGCATTACTGAATTATGTAGAGTAGATTAGTCAACCACTTAGCCCTAAATTACCAAACGCATTCCTAGAAGGTATCCATTATGTAAATGAAATAAATTTTAAATGCATTAAGGTAAGCCCATATATAATATTGGTTCAAAACTCGTATTAATCAATTCCAAGCATAAACAAAAATCTTGTTCTAGCATTTGTCTATATTTCTAATTAATAAATGGATAATTTATTTATTTGTATTTACCAAAATTACCATAACTAATTAATTAATTTTTTATTTAAACAAAAACAAAAAAAACAAAGCTAAGTAATTTACATAAATATTCTTAACCGGTGGTCTTGGCTCTAATTCAACATCAAAGTGTATTTTCCATTAAAAAAAAAAAAAAAAAGCGAAATTAACATAAGATGACGGTTAATTCTTTTACACTCTTGCATTTATAAAATGGAAGCGACATTAAGATTCCATTTAGATTATATGAATTAATTTTTAATAATTATTTATGAAAATTTTTAATTAAATATTTTGAAAACTTATTACAAATTACCTTGATTAGTATTTATTGGCTAGTTTTTAGTGTTGTGAAGAGATGAATCATTCAGATTTGACTTCACAAAAACATGGTCGTTATGTATATTATTGAGTTTGGGTTGAATGAGGTTAAAGCAATTTCAATAAATTAATTTTAATTTTTTGTTGTTTTTGTTGTCGTCTGTGAATGTGTTGATGACAACATTGTTTTATAGATAAATAATAGTCGAGATTATGACAATTAAATTGGATAAATGTGTGCGTGGGAATATGTAATGAGATTTTAAATAAATCATAATTGTACGATATTCTATAATGATGAACAAAAGGTAAATGGAAATTGATCGAGTGCGGTGCTCTCATAACCATATGCTTCCACTTGTTTCGCATACAATTATATGAGTAGGTTTGAAAAACATTTTTGTATATCACGCAGAAATTATTTTTATAGTTCAACTTTGCAACATATTACCATTACTTTTATCATTTTTATTGATATTGTTATTATTGTTATTATTATTATTATGGTTCGCCTTCGATTACATTATTTTTATTGCTTTTTGATTCGAGAAACTCACAAGGTATATACCATACACTTATAGTCAGAGAGAAGTAAATGAAAACGAAAACTTTTCAAGAAACAGAATATTTTGTACAAACATGTATCTATGTATGTATAGGATTTCTTGTTTTTTATGACATTTACAGTTTCAGTTACTTTATGACGTTTTAAGATGGTTAAAAAGGCATTTAATTATCATTCTCTGTTTTGCATGTTTTATACCATATACATATATTAAAACTCTATGGGATTGGGTACAATACAGTAATGCAAAAAAAAATTATACCAAATGTATACCATCAGAAAATGGCATTCATTCAGCTAATAACTAAAACACAAAATATTTCATAAATTTCTTATTTCCTTAAAACACAACATTAATGCATTTTCAGATTTAATTTAAAAAAATAAAATTAATAATTGAAACTTATAAAAATTGTAACATAAATTTGGCATCATATTGAGCTGTTGGGTAATTTATGAGTTTATATTTGTGGTTAGTAAACCCTTCAACAGTACGGTTGTTAAAAAATATACTTTCATATTTTTTTAATTTACGACACAACACTCTTGAACAATACATTTACGATGACTTTTAAAAGAAATCGAAAATAGAAGCAAGATTTCGTATTTCATATACATATTTTAAGTGGTCGATTGCAGCGCGTATAGAGCAGCAAAGAAAATCGTGATTTTTTTAATAAAAATTCATTGTAATAGACGTTAATATAAGCTACACTTATGTAGATTCGTATACCTTTCATACATTTTCCATCATTAAAATGGCCTTAGGCTATGATTAAACTCAAACAAACCTTAAATTCAATTTTATTATACTCGTATATGGGCAACCCACAATAATAGAAGTTTTTCTTATGCGGTTTCATTTTATTATATGCTAATGTAATTACGGTTTCATTGTTTTGTATTGTAGCCCAATTTAAATGGCATGTAAATGGTGCTAAATTATTATTATTTAATCTAACACAACCCGGATACAAATGCATGACCAATACTAATGAAAAATAGTGTTAGCTTCTGTTGACCTTCAACTTAATGGTTTTTTTAAGCTGACTTGTATTATGCAACCAAGGTCTTCAAATTTCCAAACAAACACTAATGATATTCCCAATTAATTTAATTGTCATGTATTCGATGTTGACCTATGTCAGACGAATATATTTATCACTGACACTAAATACATACAAACAAATTTGATTAATTTCGAAATTTGTATAAAACAACAAATAAAATCGCAAATGTGACTATTTTAAATCAAAGCTTCTCAAACTGTGGGCCGCGACTCTCTGGGGAGTCTTCAAACCTCGCCTTAATATCTCTAATAAATAGAACAATTTCTTCCCCCTATCGCTACAGTTTTCTGTGCTATTAATGGTTTTTGAAGGCAAGTTCTTATTCTACAATGAACATAAACAACAATTTCAGATCGCAAACCTTGATCTGCGCGACAAAAAAATCATGGTTAAAATTAAGGCCTTTTATGAAGTAGCAAAATTTTTAAATCAGAGTTCGATATCCGAAGTAAATTCTCGGAAATTTAGGAGCTAAATTTAAAGTGAAAACCACAGCAACTTAGGTCTATGAAAATTCTGGTAATTGAATATTGAAAATGTACGTATTTAGTATGTAATTTTAAAAAGTTACTCGTATTTTAATTTAATTTGAAATTTTCAAAATTGTGTGGTTTAATTGTGTATCATGTTAGTGTTGAGAACGCCGAGTTTTATTGTAGGGAATCCAATGCCGATTTACCGGTTGATTACCGAAATATTGGTCAATTTTTCGAATACTTACTGAACATTTCTGTAACTAACTGTGTAAGTTTTATAAATTTGTCGAAACCTTTACCTTAGTTTTACACAGAAAAATGTCATATTAGTCTTTGGTGCCATTCTAATTTTCAGACTAAAAATCTTTTGATTAATTTGCAAATCTACCCACATCTACCAAATTTCATTAAAAATTCAATTAATCCGATTAATTTATCATGGAAGTTGGCAATTAATGAAAAAGTATAGGGACCTGGTTAAAACCCTTTACTATTCAACGCAACACAAACAATTACGAGGATTAGGTTTTAGTTTGCCTCCCTGTCAATACTTTTAAACTCTAAAACTAGCTTCCGTACAATTGAAAGTGCCTTTTCGGTCGTAGGGCAGTTTGCACAAAATATAAATTTCGCCTATCATAACTATTGTTATAGGCTTTGTTTAAGACACAAAACGACCACATGTATCAAATTTAAGTTGAATGTTTATTTTTATTTCTAGCGTATGCAGACCTCAATAAAATAATTAGCTCAACCTTATTAGCTCCTCCCCGTCCCTATCAACTCCCTTCCCCTTTGGGACAAAAAAACAGATTTAATTAAAAAAACTGAACTACTATGACCTACTGAGCTTCAATCAAATTTCAAATTTTGGATATCAAATTGCTAAGTGGGCCATACTTTCAAAATGGTTGATTTCATTGGCAATTGGTAGTTGAAAAAATCTAAAAAAATTTTAGATAACCCTGAATTTTGTACGAAAGATCCAATTTTTTTTTTAATGCTTCAAGCAGTGTTGCCAAATCGAGGGAAATTTTCCCTTTTGAGGTAAATTTTCCCTTTTGAGGGAATTTTGATGCTCTTGCGGGATAAAAAGGGATGAGGGAAAATTGCGGGAAAATGAAATTAAAGTTCAAAAAAAAAATTAAATTCAAATTATAAAATTACTATCCTACTCTTAATGGTTCACAGGTGTTTTTTATATTGAATTGACGGTCTTTTGGGTAATGAATTGACGGTCTTTTGGGTAATTTAGTGAAATTATTATCTGTCAGATCATTTTTTCTTCACAAGAAATTCGAGTTTGATAACGGTCAAATAGTTGCAAACTGTGTCAGTAATTAAGTGTATATGCAATTAATGTGTAATTTATAATTAATTAAACCGGAAATTATTTTAAAAATATTGGTAGCATGTAAGTAAATAAGTTTATAGAAAATGTGTAATTAAATTAAAGCACTGTATTTAACAATTGGTTTGTTTGAAGTGTTAGAAATGTGTGCATCTACGATGTAGACAAAGTCTTCTCTAAGTGGAAACGCTGATACAGAAACAAAAGATGATACTGATATCGATCTACAGTATACAACGCCAGTAAAAAAATCAAAAAGGAAACTAGGTACAGCCAGACAGAAGAAATTTCAGGAAGTTTGGATGGGTGTCCCAAAATTTAAAGATTGGCTTCTACCGGTAAAAGACAATTCATACAAAGCTTATTGCAAGGCTTGCAAAAGTAATCTGGTGTGCGGTGGCAGTGAATTAAATAAACATTTATATGGAAAAAACCATAAAATCAATTTCGAAAATATGACACATACTCCAGCAATATCTGCATTTATGGGAAGTGAGAGAAATCGTAAAAAAAAGGTCAAGTATGCGGAAATATTACTTACGAGCTTCTTCGCGGAGCATAATGTTGCACTCCATGTGATAGACCATTTGATACCACTTCTAAAAAAAGTTGCACCAGACTCTAAAATTATCGCTGATACACACTTGGATAGAACAAAATTAACAAATGTTTTATCACAAGTGCTTGCTAAAGCTGAAGATCGCGAGTTAACTAACATTCTTCAAAATAATGATTTCTCAATTTTCGTTGACGAATCCACCGATATTTCTAATATGAAAAATATTTGCATTTTGGTTAGGTACGTCAAAAATTTTCAAATGCAAACACAGTTATTGGAACTAGTTAACATCGACGCGGGGAATTGCACAGCAATAAAAATTTTCGAAAAAATTAAATTATGTTTCAAAAATCGAAATGTAAGTATGAGCAATATTATCGCTATGGCATCTGATAACGCGTCTGTCATGATTGGTGAATACAACTCGGTTTACAGTTTGTTACAACAAGAAATTGGAAGCCACCACGAAATTCTCATTTTAAAATGCATATGCCATTCAGCGGCACTTGTGGTAAAATCGGCAATGTGTTCAATTCCAGAGAGCATAGAACAATTTCTCAGAAGTTGTGGTACTTACATGTCGGAGAGCCCGAAAAGCTGTGCCATTTTAAAGGAGTTTCAGGAATATTTCGAAGTCGCTCAAACAAAAATTGTATCACCAGCACCTACCCGATGGCTTGGTATGCATCCATGCATCGTTAAAATCTTAGAAAATTGGACAGTTTTGCATCACTTTTTTATACATGATGCTAATTTAACGAACCGGAAAAAGGCGCAAACAATTTTAAGTTTATTTGAAAACGTCGAGACAAAGGCATATTTGCTCTTTCTAAAAAACATAATGAACTGTTTTAATGCTTGTTTCCAAAGCGAAAATGTTCTTATTCATAAATTATATGAAGAATCGAACAATTTACTGATCATTATTGGAAGATATATTTTAAAGCCGGAAATAATCCAGTTGATTGCTACAGGTGAAATATTACATTTTCGTGAACTAGTGAATGGCGATAACAAGTTACAAATATCTGAAATTGAATTTGACACTGCGTTTACAGCTTACATTGAAGAAAATTTATCTGAAAGTCAACAATTCGAGGTAAAAGGCAAATGTTCCAAGTTTTTGGAAATTTGTATAAAAAAAATATTAGCCAAATTTCCTTTAAATAGCAAATTTTTTAAAGCTGTGGAATTTTTAAACCCCAGTGTAGCACTAAATATCAATAATAGAAGATTTGCTAAAAATTTGAAAGAAATATCCAAATACGTAACATGCAATAAACATAATTTGGACGATGAGTGGAAGGATATTCCTTTCCAATTTTCTGAGACCCAGAAAGAAACTTTAAGTTCATTGTGGGTCGAAGAGTTTTGGAAGGCCATTTGTTCCAAAAGGGCCTTAAATGATGAACTGTTGTTCCCAAATATAAAGAAAGTCGTTAGATTTACATTAATGTTACCACATTCCAATGCTGATGCAGAGCGCATATTTTCGATGGTAACCGATATTAAGTCTAAAAAAAGGAACAAGCTGTGTGAAGAGACTTTAAATTCCTTGTGTGTCTTTAAATCGGCATTAAATAGTCAACAAAATAATTGTTTAACTTTCGAGCCCAAAGAAATCCATTACGAATTGTTTACGGCGAAAAATATGTACGCTTTTTTAAATCTCAAAGATTAAATAATTATTTTATGTACGTATGTATGTATATACATAATTATTTACAATTTACATTAAATGAATTAAATATGTGATATATATTTTATTAAATAAATCTTTTTATTTACATACATAACTGAATTAAATGTGATATGTAATCTACATGTTGCGAGTATGTTTAATTGAATAAATAATTTTACCGCTAGTCAATTTGTTTTTTGTACCGATTTATTTAGACAATTGTAATTGTACATTCTTCTATAATTTTATTAAAATTAACTTTTTTCCTTCTTTATTCATGTGAAGAGGGGAAAGACAAGGAAAATAGACTTATGGGAAAAATCAGATAAAATGCTAAATATAGTGGAGGGAAAAAATGTGGGAAATTTAGTTCCGTTTTGAGGGGGAAAAAGGGAAAATATAGGTTACATGTGGGAATTTAGTTTTAGAAAACTTGGCAACACTGGCTTCAAGTACTTTCAGAATTTTCATAGTTCGATAATTCAGAAGAATATATTAAATCCAAATTTGGTTTTATTTACCTAAGTAAAAATAATTTGACACAAAAATTAAAAACGAATCAAATTCGGGTTGGGTTGCGATCGAATTAGAGAAACGTGCAAAAATTGAATTTTAACAAATTAAGAATAGACAAATATATTAATGGTTCATGGCAATCCCAATATTTTCGATTTGGTAAATCAGAAATATATAGAGGCCAATCGCTCATAACATATCTACTGAAAAAAAGTAGAAATATCTTCCTCCCCTCCCCGTAATTTTGGCTGAAGGCCCAAAGAGTTATACCAACGTATTACTCTGCAAAATGAGAACCCTCCATGAGTTCTTTATGTTGGTAGTTTGGTTTCGTACTGAAAAGTTGGTCTACTCATACGGCAGCTACGACCATACTACAAAAAATTCCACTCTAACCACTTACATTAAGTATCTGGCCAGAACGTACTGACATAGCGAATTATCATTCACTACATCAAATATAAAAAACCCATGGAGAAACCTTATTTGTGTGTGTATTATGGCCACATGAATATTTTTTAAGAATTTTAATTTGTCTGTTTGATTTTTCGGCAGTTTTTACAGAGTAATACGTTGGTATAACTCTTTGGGCCGTCAGCCAAATTACGGGGAGGGGGGAAGATATTTCTACTTTTTTTCAGTAGATATGTTATGAGCGATTGGCCTCTGTATTGTTCTGATTTACCAAATCGAAAATATTGGGATTGCCATGAACAATTAATATATTTGTCTACAAAAAATGCCGAAAAATCAACTGATTACAGACAGATAAATTAAAATTCTTAAAAAAAATTAAGAAAAGTAACTTTAACCTTAGTTTAGTCATTTCGTCATCTGTTCTGCTCCGCTCATATGTCCACATAAAATATTTAGTTCCGGAGCATTTACAGCTACATCTAATTTTTAATAGTTCCTTATGTAAAATCTTTTCATGTTTTGCAAAATCAAGCTGAGCAATTTCCTGGAATTCTATAATTTTTACCTATACGAATTTTTTTTGCCTTCCAATCGGATGAAACTGAGAGAATATTTTGGGTTGGTGAAGATTAGCTGTAAATTGATTACCCTTGTGTGAACCCCACACTTTTTGTTTTCACATTGGAAACACAGGGGTCTAGCCAGACCCCTATACGTCAATTTAAGTTTAAATAAATGAAATGTTATAGTTTGGTTTTACTAAATCAAAATTACAGGAATGAATTCATAGCCTGAATAAAGTAAAAAAAATAAAACATTTATGTAGAATTGAAGCTTCTTTTAAAGTTCCTCTTCATTTGTACATTTGATGCATTTATAAATGTATTTAGAGTGTTGCTGATTTATAGAAATTCTATCTTTAATATTAATATTTTGTTGGACCGCCATTTGCTTTTATTACAGCGATACACCTCTGATTCATTGAATTTGATAAATTTTTAGAGATTTTAGAATTTTTAATATTACAATGTCGTCAGAACCGTTTTAAAACTTCATCGGACATAAGAGGGGATCTTGAGCGAGCAACGGAAAAACAAATTTCAGCCAGCTTAGTGAGAAAAAGACTTGTTAAAGCTGGTTTGAAAGCACTTAAACCAGTCCAGAAGCCTGAGTTCACATTACGAGTGAAAAAAAAAACTTTTGCTATGGGCCCAGGAGCATGTTTCTTGGACTCAAGAGATGTGGAATGATGTGATTTTCTCCGATGAATCAAAATTCAAGCTGCATGTTGGAGATGGAAGAATTCTCGTAAGGAGAGAATCTCGCGAGAGGCTTAGCAACGAATGTCTTTTAAGACTTTGGATGCTTTTCCGGAAATGAAACCGGTCGATTGTGCTTCCTTAGTTCCAAAATTACAGCAGCTGTTTATCTGCAGGTCCTACATAACGAATTTGAACCTTCTGTGTTAAAGCTTTTTGGCGAGACTTGCAGATTTATTTTTCAACAGAATAACGCTCAAATAATTTGTTAAAAACTTGTTTTTTTTTTCTTATCTCTTCATTTAAAGGTAAAAAGGTACTTCGCAGAAAAAATATCGATGTTTTGAGCTGGCACCCCCCCCCCCCTTACAGTACAGACTTAAAGCACATAGAAAATATTTGGTCTGTAATGAAGCTAGAAGTAGCAAGAAAGAGGCGCATAATCAATTCAAGCTTTAAAAAGTTTGTTAATGACGATTTGGGAATCAATACCTTCTACGACTTTGAAAAATTTATCAAATTTAATGAATCAGAGGTGTATCGCTGTAATAAAAGCAAATGGCGGTCCAACAAAATATTAATATTAAAGATAGAATTTCTATAAATCAGTAAAAAACACAAAAAAAATTAAATAATAAGGGTTTAATTTATTCCATTACTTTAACTCCCAATCAACGTATTTTGAATATTTTGGCATTTTTCGGGTTTTCCCCTAAATTGCAGGTACCCCTATTGGAACCATTTCGAGCTACTTATGTAGCGTAAGACGTCCCGCACTTTACTGTTTTCGAGATCCGAGAGGCAGTCCATCCTGAACTTATTCAAGTGTTTGTGCCTTCTGAGAGCCAATGCTGGAGACGAGCAAAGGAAGTGGACCAACGTCTCTTCCTCCAAGCAGCTTCTCCAGAAGTCATTTGCCTCCAGACCCAGCCTTCTTGCATGTTCTCCAAAAAGGCAGTGTCCCGTGAGAATTCCTACGACCGTTCATAATTCACGTCTGCGTAGGGATATTAATACCCTAGTGCGCCCCAAGTCCAGCTTTGGCCAAACTTGTCTTGCAACTCTACAGGTGCGGGTGTTAAACCACCTTTCCCCCGCTGAGAACCAGATTACCTTGATATTGAAATGCTCAACCATCTCATTTAGAGATGAGTGACAACTCAACGCCACCCGTGACGCCAAAGACACCGATTCTAACGACCGAATCGCCGCTTGACTGTCCACATAGATTGTGATATCATCTGAGGATAACACATTATGCTTCAACCACGTCATGACCTCCTCAATCGCTACGACTTCAGCTTGGTAGACGCTGCAGTAATCAGGGAGACGAATAGAAATGTTTACATTTAATTTGTCACAGAATACTCCAGCTTCCACTTTGCCGCCTAGCTTGGGCTTCGGTTTCCGATAACGGTCTATCCCTCCAGAATTCTCTTGAAGGGAAGGAGGTCCGAAATAACGGTAACTCCGGAGAGATAAATATACAGTGAGAACAGATACATACAAATTTAGTATATTTGCATATAAAACGTGTATGGGGTCTGGCTAGACCCTTATGTTTCGAATATGACTAGAATTTTGCCCTTTAAACTCCCGACCACCCACCTATTTTTGGTAGTTTTTTTCAAATATCTGTTCAAAACTAGTAGCTTGAGGATATCATGGAATATTTTGACGATGGGGAAATTATAAATATCAAAATAATGCAAACAAACACAAAAAGGATCTGGCCAGACCCTGGTGTCTCCAAAAGGGTTATTATTGAAATTTTGGGAGCCCTGGATTTTATTTTTTCCGATTTCGGCGGCCGCAGTATGAAAAAGTTTAAGAAGCACTGTTTTAAATGATGTAAGATTCTGTACAAGGGAAGAGTAATGTCAGCGTTGTACCGAAACTAATGTCGTTTAAAACGCTGTTAAAATAATTGATTGCCAAATTTGTATATACCCGCACAAAAAGTGATTGTCATATATGTATGTCGGTATAAAACGATATCTATTGATCAAATTAACCGATTGATCAGAGAAAGTTTTTTATTCATTTTAAAATATTATTTTTAAAACGCCAATTAGCGTGGACTAATATTTATGTGATGATCAATTATGCAAACGTAATAATATCATATATTTTGGCCACACACGCTGGTAACACATACTCGTAATATAGTTATTACCTAGTAACCTCATGACTCGGCATCAAATCTTGAAATAAATTAGTTTAATAGAAAAAGAAAATTTTACCACAATAATCTATCTCTATAAATGAATTGACTACAACATTTCACCTTTTCACCTGTGTGAAGAAAACCAATCAATTTTATCTTCAATTTTACTGTTCATATCGATTTTTTTTTTACTGTAACTTATAAACGAAAAAAAAAAGTTTCCAACCGTTTTTCATCAACAATTTTATTTCTTAATTAAATTGAAAATTTATTGAAAAAATATAAATTTGATTTGCAAACGAAAACGAATCGGTTATGTGGTGGAAATTGAAAGTTGTGATGATGTTGGTTTAGTTTTGTTTTGTATTTATTTGTTGGAATCGTGATGTTACATTCTTTTGTGTTGCTGTAAAGAAAATTTAAACAAATAAAACATGATTTTGTTGTTGGTATAGAAAAGGTCAACATCATTAGATGAGATTCAATGTTGAATGTAAGTGGTACACGCGAGATATGTATATACTATATGCCCGTAGACTATATAGATGATAGATGAAGGTTTTTTTTAAGTAAGTGCAATTAATCCGAAGAGTGTAACAGTTTTAACCTACATGAAATGTGCCACCCAAACAAAATTTATCGCTATGCTAATTCGTAAAGAAAATAAAACTTTAACATAACAAGCCGTTATTAATTAACACTTATAATAATACAGTACACTATTAACATAATTTACACTATTAAGTAATGTGAATAACTTACTTCTAACGTTCTAATGAATCCTTCGCCATGGCGCACAGTGCGGCCGATTTCAAAAAAGCTGGCCAAAAGTGAAAAACTCAAGTATATTATCTCAAAATCTGCCAGAGTTGCAAAATTAAACCCCCTTCATCCCCTATTGTCAACGCCTATTCATGAAACAGCCAAATATCGATGTCAAAGATGCAACTAGCACTGGTCGACAAGACAGTTTTACAGCATTTGCATAAGGCTGGATATACAAAGAAGCTCGATTTTTGGTTGCCGCAGTAATTATCGATGAAAAATTTTGATTGACCGAATTTTCATCAGTAAATTGCTACTGAATCGCAACGAAATCGACCCATTTTTCAAGCAAATCGGTACGGGCGATGGAACTATCACGATTTCAAAGCCAGGATTGACGCCCCATAAGGTTATGCTGTGTGTATGGTGGGAATAGTAGGGAATCGTAGATTATGAGATTCTAGAATCTGGTCAAACGATTAGATTGCAGCAACCAATTCAATAAAACTGCCAGAATTCATCATGACAACGCCAGACCAACACTCATTTTTGATGACCCAGCAAAAATGAAGAGAGCTTGGCTGGTTAAAAGGTGGCGGTTTAAGGTTGGCTTCGAAAAGAGGACTTTGAAAATCACTCGGCCAAGTTTTTCGCCGATAAACCCCAGAAATTCTATACCGATGGAACTATGAAAATTCCCGAAAAATGGCCAAAGGTCATAGATAATAATGGCCAATATATTCTTAACTAAAACTCATTTTGAATAAAAAAAAAAAATCGTAATCAAAAACGGGCAAAAAATCTCTCGGTACTTTTGTAAATCCGAAAAAGCGTAACATGAGTGATTCCTGAACGTTAGACATGTACTTAAGCCAAGCCAATGGAAATCAAAACCCATCGAGAAACTTTTTTTTTTTGGAATTTTGGCCAGCTTTTGTCGATTTGGCCGCACTGTGCGACGTAGTGCAAAAATGTTTACGGTATTAGTCGCTATTTCTTATAATACAGGAAAAGTTTCTCTTGCAATTTCACGTAGTTCTGGAATACTCCAAATTAGAGGCCGACAATTTTAAATTATCATAAATTCTCAGACCAGGGTCTTCAGGAGAGGCCATTTTAAATCGAGTGACATATTATTAGTGTCAGTGGGGACGAGATATAATATGCATTATTACGGCAATTTGAACATCAACACCCATAGTCTATTAATATTTGGTCTGGAAGCTTAGATAAACATGTGGTTAGGGAAAATAGTTGCAGATTGTCATCCGACTCCTTACGGATGTATGATAGGAAGGCCCTGTTCATTGGTGGGAATACTATTAGATTTTTTTACGGGGTTATATTAAACAAAATATTTATCAGAATCCACCAAATAATCGCGAAAATAAGAGCGGACCAGCCAGACGCTCTAAGTTCCTTGAAGGTCAAGGTCAATATGCAAACCGAAATACTAGAAAAATGTATCGTGTGTTTAATGAATTTTCAAATTGAGCTAGGATAAACGTTTTTGCAAAAAAAAATTGACAGTTAAAATCAGCGATATGTAGGCCAAACAAATAAAAGCAATATCGCATTACTTTAAAAGCTTTTCTAAAGCCTACAGATAGTTTTGACAATTCATCCATTTGAATAGAAATTCGAAATTGGGACTAAGATCTTAAGATAAGGAACGGTGATGCGCAATTCATAGCCCTCCAATTTGAAGACCATCGTGACAAATCACACCCTTCCAGTGGTGAACCCATCTAACAGAATAGAACGGATTTAAAGAAGACAATTGTGTTGTGTTTGTTTTGTCAAAATAGTTTTCGTGCAGCCAAATTTTTTAATAGATGTTCCCTTTATTTATACCTGACAAACTGAAATTCGAAGTACTTTACCAAGTTTTTTGTCATTAGAAATTCTAGATTCCGAACTCATAAAATTCACCGAAGATTAATTTTTTTCCAAAATATCAAGCATACAATCGAAGAACTTCATTCGTCCCAAATATCAGATTTTAAAGAATGAATAAAGATTCTTCTAATTTAACAAAAAATAAATTAAATGAAACCGAACAGATATTTAGAATGCCGACATGGTGCCGTTGGACGTAAATTCTTGCGTAGTACTAACAGAATTTGGCCTTGCGATTTATTGAATATTACTTACTGAAGAACTAGGCCGCAACGAAAAAAATTACAACATAAATTCACTTTGTGTTTATATATTGTACAGTAAAAAACTTCCAAAAGTGACCATCTCCCTAAACTCACCTATCTATTCAAAATTCTTCTGTTTAGCCTAACTTTAAATTTTAACATTATTCGATTTTTTTTATTCATTAAACTTACCATCTCGTGAGGTTAGTTTAGAGAAGTTTCACTATATTTTCGAAACCAAACTATTGTGCAGTAAAACAGTATACAATGTTTTGAGTTTTGCTTCCCGAAACAGCCTTACTAATTTCTGCTATATAAATATGTTTATTCAACAGTTAAGGTAATAAATTGGATTCAAGAACACCGTCATTGTAACTGTAAGCAGCCTAGTAACAAAAATATAATAATGTCGGGATTACACCGTTACACAGAGAAGTTACAGTATACAAATGGTTGGAAAATATGAGTATGTATACAAAAAACAGAAAATTGATGAAACAAGTAAACTGTTCCCTAAATCTTATTAAATAAAGTCTTGTTTCAGCAATAAATGCTTTGTTGGATGCTGATTTGCATTACGCTTTAACAAACGCTTCATTCCATTGCAGATCGTCAAAGCGGTAACCACATTCCAATAGATGTAATTGATAAAATTTAAAAATAAAATTTAAATTTAGTGAGTATCAGCAGATACAGTGTGAATAAAACCAACAGCGATAAAAAGTAAATATTTTAGTGATCATTTCTAGTTTATTTATCTTGAAGTGTCTAATAAATAAAGTGTTCGCATGAAATTAAATTAAGAAACTCATCGGATAATAAAGGTCCTAAAAAGTCTCAATAAGACGAAACCTGCCCATAACAAATCACAAATGATAATCAACAGCTAATAAAATCTACCCATACTAACTGTAACATGTCCGCTACAACATCCAGTTTTAACACGAACGATGACGAAGGTAGCGGTATCGAGTTTACCACTATACCACCTATTATTGTTCAAAATACAACAAATTAGTGGAGCATCGGTTTAAAAGTGACTCTAAATAATGTCCCAGACTACAAAAAGTTACAACAAGGTCTTGTCAATGAGAAAGCTCAACATTTCATCAAATGATATTAAAATTGAAGACATCCTCGAAGTTATTTCCTAAAAAAAGCCCTTTACAAAATGGAGCGTACAGTTACTAAAATTTAATGCAAATAATACAAAGTTTAAAACATTACAAAAAGAATAAAGAATTAATCGGATACACATTCCTTGAAGAACATCGTCCTCAGAATGTCGAAGATGTGTTATGTATGCCCTTGAAACTTCATTGTTTAGTAAAACTTTATGGTGTTTAAAATGTGGAGAACATCATAAAACGTCAAATTATAAAGTACCAAATCACGCTGCAAATTCACCTGATTGTCCTAAATTAAAACAACATAAAAAATTAGGAAACATTTAGGAACAACAAATACCACCAAAATAAGAGTCATCAAATCAACATCCTCCAAACTTTTCTAACGCCGAAAAATGTCCGGCTCTATCGCTGCCACGACAAACCCAAATGCACCAGATGTAGAGTTCAACTTTCAACCATCAACCTAAACCTACCTACATTAACAGAACAAATTTGGAATCTAACAAAACTGAGCTAAGGTGTCCAAGCTCGTTTGTCAGATACCAGGAAATACTATCATTGGTAAGTGATATGGTCTATCTTTCTTGTTGTAAAACGAAATTTGAACAGTTCGAAGTAATAACTCGTCTCACAGTAACTCGTCCATATAGTAATGTACAAAAATTAGTGATCCAACGCCAGTAAATCAAGACAATGCAATTAAATAATTGTGTTTGGAATGCTCATAGTATTAACAATAAAACTGAAGAAACATTACTTATAAAAAACACCATAATGTACATGTGGTTCTGATTACACAAATTTGATTGAAAGTCAGTACATCCGTCTTTGACCCTGAATATAAAATTTGTAATTTAAACAGCAAATTATTAGAGAAATATATAACATTGTTTGCTGCCTTCTAATTATTGAGAATTCGAATTGATATTTCCACAAACCGGGCTAAGATAAAACTGATAGCTGCACCATTCAATGAACTACAAACTTCTTTTTAAACAGATTTAAATCAGACTAGAATATCTAACTTCATTTAGTTAAAAATTTATTATTCCGACATAGCCCTAACAAACTGTCCTCAATTTTCAGTTGAACTCAAATTCCCAAAATTATAATTTACAACATAGGGTAAATTACACCAAATATAAATTACATGATACGTACAATCGTAAAAATCATTAAAGAAAGCCAAGAGAGAGCTGGAGCAGTAACAAGGATATAACGGCGACACTGGTCAGTAAATAATCGGGGAATATTATAAAGAAAACTGTGGTTACCGCGAATATTATACCGAATAAGGTTGACCATACAATTACAAATGTTGTAACGGTAAGATAATAATAAGTTGTTGTTTTTATTTTTCAATGAAATTCTCAAAATAGTTTTCTGTTCTATACATAAATCATGTGAAAAATAGCACCTACTCTACCATGATAAACCAGATTCCAATTTTGACATAACCAGTGCAAGGCAGATAATTTTTAGCATACGAGAACAGGACAGAAAACAAGCAGGAGATAGAGTAAGAAGAAGACTCTTGAAGCAGAAGACAAGTAAAGTTTTAAAGAGACATGAACTTTCCAATTGAGATTACTGTCCTGTAAATTAACCCCAAGATAATTAAACGCGTTGACGAATTCAATATTAATACACTCAGCAAATGCACATTTGAAAATATTATGAAAAATTACCTGATTAACATTTGCTGCTGATATTCTGCTAGTCAATTTGAACAACATATATTTTGTTTTATCACTTAGAATTAAGCAATGCATATCAAACCATATATGTAAGGCTTTAAGGTCAGAATTGATTATAGAAATGACGTCATTAGGAGATTTGCCAGTATAAGCCAAAGTTATGTCATCGGCAAGCCCGGTATAATGACCATGTAATTTAAGTTTTAGATCAGAAATAGCAGGGAGCCTAATACTGAACTTTGGGGAACATCAACATCCACAATTTTTGGCTCACTTAGAGTATTATTAATTTAAACTCTAACCGATCTGTTGGCAAGGTAAGAAGCGAACTATTTGTTAGTAACTCTCCTAAAATCAATGTTTTATGGTCAACCATGAAATCCATGTTGGTGGTTACTTACAAAATGACTCAATCTTTCACTGCCTTCCAAAGGATTTTCAAAATTACTGGCTGCAGAGCAGTAGGTCTGTAATCGCCTTTATCATTACGATTGCCTTTTTTAAACAACGGAATAATAGTAGCGGTTTTCAATCTTTCAGGGATTATTCCTTGTTCGAAAGACATATTCAAAATATGAGTAAAAACGGGGTTGACATAATTAACAAGAGCTTTCAATATATAATTACTAAAACCATCATTGTCGACTGACTGTTTATAATTTCATAGTTGAATACGGGGGTCATGAAAAAAGTTGTATAACAATAATCATAAGGCAAATCGTAACTAACAGACGAGTTATCCGAGCCAAACGTCACTTTTAATTTATTAACAACACTCGTAAAATAACAACTAAACTCATTGGAAGTAATAAGTTCACCGTTATTAGGTAGAATGTATTTTCTAGTTAGGCTTTCTAGTTAGAATTTCGTTCATGAGATTCTAGTTTTTTTAGCATCTCTTAGCGGAATAATACATTTATTTTCCTTCTTAATGTCGGCATTATCCCGAAGTTTTTTAGAGACCGCAGAAAAAGTAGTGTAGCTACTAAGTGTAGCTTATAAATACCTAAAAATACATATTTTTCGTTATCAAAATTCCACTCAACTTTAACAATGTCTGCAGAAGTTATTTTAAAAGCAGTCAATAAACATAATAGGTTAGAATCATAATAAACAGAAATCCCACCAAACTTATAAACACCAAACAGTGTGTAACCGTTTAAATTATATGAAGACAATTAATTGCTATTTATCCAAATTTCACTTAAAAATATAAACGAAAGTCTGTTACTCTAAGCATTTATATTGGCTCCGAATAAGTCAACATTTTTTCAAAGACTTCGCATATTTTGATATACAACTACAAAATCAAAAAACAAAATAATCTCATGGTTACTATTATTTATGCTAGAAGATAAGTGATTATTATTAGTAGAATTATTATCTACATAAAACATTAAAAAAAAGCATCTCAGAAATAGAAATATTATTAAGGGAATCCCCTTCAAATTTTTTTATACTGTACGTGAGAATGAAAACTAAAAAGGAAAGAAAAAATGTGAAGTAAAATTTTAGTTTGTGCGCAAAATTCAATTCGAGTAGATAAATTAAATTAAAAGTTAAATATGGGACGAAAAGGTAAAAATACAACGTTTGACCAGCGACAATTGGTAATTTTCCATCATGCAAAGGGAAAATCTTGCCGTGCAATTGCAGAAATTTTAAATTTAAGCAAAAGTACCGTTTTTGATATAATCAAAAGATATAAAACTGAGGATAGAATTGAATCTATACCACAAAAAGGTCGACCAACTCTATTAAACCAGAAGATTAAGCGATGGATAATTCGCCAGGTTCGAGATAATCCAATGATTAGTGCTCCAAAATTGAAATCCGAGTTGGAGGAACACTATGGCAAAATTGTTTGTGCTGAAACTGTTCGAAAAGTCATCAGAAGCTATGGTTACAATGGGCGAACACCAAGAAAAACCCCTTTTATTAATAAAGCTAATAAAGCAACGCGTATACATTTTTGTAAAACGCACCTAAGTAAGAGCGAGGAATTTTGGAATTCTGTCTTATTTGCGGACGAAAGCAAATTTAATGTATTTGGTTGCGATGGAAAAGGGAAAGTGTGGAGAAAACCAAATGAGGAATACAACATAAAAAATACTTTACCAACAGTAGAACATGGTGGCGGTTCAGTGATGGTTTGGGGGTGTATGGCAGCCAGTGGTGTTGGGAACTTGGTATTTATTAATGGTAACATGAATAAGTACGATTATTTAAAAATTTTGAAGGACAATTTAAAACAAAGTGCTGAAAAACGGAATATCTTGGAAAATTTCCAATACTATCAAGATAACGATCCAAAACATAAGGCGTATGTTGTTCCAGAATATTTATTGTATAACTGCCGAAAGGTTTTGAAAACACCACCTCAGTCTCCAGATATAAACCCAATTGAGAATTTGTGGCATCTATTGGATACGAAAATAAGAAAGCATCATATTTCCAGCCAGACTCAATTGCAATTTATTCTTCAGGAAGAATGGAACAAAATTCGGCCAGAATTAACAAAAAAAATTAGTTCGTTCAATGCCAAAAAGATTAAAATCTGTGCTAAAGCGAAACGGGTATGCAACAAAGTATTAAAAGTTAAAATATAGGAATTCAAATTTATGAAATTACAGAAAAATTAGTACTCTGTCCGAATATTAAATTGTGATGAATTTGTGCCATTTTTTATTTAATTAATTATTTTGTTAATTTATGTATGAATTTATTATTATTTTTTTTACATATTGTATTACTGTAATAAATGAATAAAAATATTCTGATAATAAAAATTATTTCAAGTCCGATATGGTCCGATATTAATCTAGTGAATATTTGTATTTTACGTTTGTCCGAATTTTAAATGGTCTCACTGTAATTTCCAGACAGGATGTACAACACTATACCTACCAAAGTCTTTCATTTGACTAAAACAAGTGCGCAGCTCAAATGAATAAAGGGAAAAATACAACGATTAATCTCATTCCACTGATAAAGTGACAAAATCAAAATAATTGAATTATAAAAATTGTCAAAACCGCAAAATCAAACTTTTACCTTTCAATTGCGAAATAATTATAAGTTATGCAATAAAATTAAAGTGAAATAAACTTGAAAGTACGTTTCCCAAATCCCACCAAAAATTCAATTAACAAGTTTTGTACCATTTTTGTTTTGCGTAATAAAACGTTAATTACTTGAACTGTACGAATTAAAACGACATTTTGCGATAGTCAAAACAAAAAACAAGTCCAATTCATAAGTAAAATCCACTTTTTCTGTCAACATTCTATCAAACAGCTTTAGTTTTCGGCGCAAATATGTAAATCTGAACCAATCGACATAATGACTGATTAATCCGATAGATTCTTGAATTTTAATTATATTTTATGGTTTAGACGATATTAAAGTAAGCGAGGGTCATTAGAAGTTTAAAACGAAAAAATGTTTTAGTTTTATTGATACATTTAGTTAATTAAAATTGATTGATAATTAATTTGATCGAAAATTGTTAGTTGATAGCCAAGGTATAAAATATTTACTTTGTAGCGTTCTAATTAATGCGGTTCTAAAATTAATCTCACTCTCGATCTTAAATTTTATTTATTTTATGATTTTTTGACAATCGTTTGAAAAGAAAAAAAAAATGTTGATATACATAATTATAAAATTTAATGGATTAGATAATAATAATATTTTGTGACATTCAAGGCATTCATAAATCGATATGGTCTAAAGATATAGTTTACATAATAATTAGCTAGAGGCACAAGACTTATATAGTTTCTTGGTAGAAGACAATCAAAAAATCTTTTAATGTTTTATAACATGGTATATAGCGGATGGCCGCATGCGGCTAAACATTTTTGTAATTCTACTACTTTGTATACCTATGTATATCTATCTATACATATATTTGTTAATCTCTTAATTTTATTTTTTATTTTAACTGTATTTATTGATTCAATAAAATAGGGTTTCAGTTTAGATTGTTGACCTCTGTTTTATATGTACAATAAATATGTTATTGTTCATTTTACATAAGATTCATTCATACCTGATGCAAAATGGTGTCAAAAACTATATAAAAATCCAATAAAAGTTTGATGTAATCCAAAATCCGATTTGTAAGTTTTCACACTATACATTTAAAACACTAATAACACTAAAAAACACTCACTATACACATTTATGTTTATGCGCCCAAAATAAACACCAAAAAAACATGGAGACACTCACACATCATCGCTCACAATAGACAATATGAAAGCTTTTTCCAATTTTCACTATTTTCATCATCATTTCGCAACAACAATAGACTTTTTATTTATATATATATTTTTACAAAGATCACTCTTTTAAAACAACAACACTAAACAATTATTGCGATTTTTTTTTTAACGCTATAATCAACAGAAAATTGATAACACGAAACTTTTCACATATTTTCCATTTATTTTCTAACACACTTGTAATTACACAACACAATAGGACTTTGTATCAAATCCATACAATCTTTTTTTTTTTATTTCACAAAACTTTAAAAGATAAAATAGAAAGTTCATAAATTGTGTAAAAAAAAAACTTATAAGACAAAAGCTTTATTTTGATTTAATTAAATTTACGATCGATAAATTAAATGTATACCCAATATCGCAGACGCTCGATTGAAAAATTGATTTTATAATTAAATATGTCGATACGATCTGATTGCACCACTAGAGGCGCAAATAACGCGGAAAAAAATCGCGGAACTGAGAGAATTACGCGTAATCGTACTAACTGATCTACAAAATTAGGCAAAATAAAACAAAAATTAAAAATCGATAGAGTTTTTCTTGTCTCAAGAAATTCCACTTCAACTTGCGACTCGAACAAGTTAAGAAACTAAACTGAAAGAGAATGTTAAAGACTAGAAATTTTTTTATTTTTTTTTTGTTTTTTTTTTTTTTTTATAAAAAATAAAAATAAAAAACGTGATGCAGTGTTTCGGTTCGGTTTTTTTTTTATTTCTATCTTATGAGAACTGTTTAACCAACCAGTGAATTTATTGTGTGAGTTGTGTGTTTGTTGTAAAAGAAGAAATAAAAATTATAGAAAAAAAAATTCTTTAAGATGTAACAGAAAATCAACAACAGCATTAAACTACAATAGGAATAAGAAGAAATTTGTGTACGACGAGTCCGCGATATCCACGCGGATATTCGCAAAATTTTTATTTACCACATGGTTCGTATACTCTTAAATCTTTTGTACATACAGTTGTTTGTGTTCGGATGCACATTTTGTATTATGTGTGTACAATGCAGTGTTGAATATCAAATTGGTATTATTCAGACGTGTAACTGGTTATATAACTGTATTCTGTGGAATTTTTTTGTGACAAAATCGATTCGATCGAAGCATATGTTTTGTCATAAAGTGGTTTTACAAAGTTATTTTAAATTATCGATAAAAATTGTAATTTGATGATTTATATTTTGATTTTCAATTTGTTGGAAGGGGTTCCATGGAAAAAACCGGTCAAATCCGAGTCCTAATTGCAATCAAAATTTCAAAAAGAATTTTATAAATTAAATTCAAACGAGAGGCTAACTGTTGCACAAATAAAGGACCAGCTTACTCTTAATATTTAAATCGAAAATTTTGAATTTGAATTTAGAGAGAAAGAAAAAGATTTTCTCGAAACTGTTTTAGCAAGACAGAGTCAAACCTACGAGACACGTGATAATCGTGAAATAAGCGGAATGAACTTCAAAGGAGAAATCTTCCAACTATATTGGAATAGGGCCGAAAGGTCGAAAGACCGAATGTGTCGAAAGGCCGAATGTCGAAAGGACGAATGTCGAAAGGCCGAATGTCAAAAGGCCGAATGTGTTGAAAAGCCGATTGTCGAAAGGCCGAATGCCGAAAGGCCGTTTGTGTCGAAATTAATTTTAATTTTTCATCTTTTTATGAATGAAAATTTTCAAAATTTATATTTTTATAAAAAATTTTCTTTAAAAATGTTTAAAAGTAAATCGCCTTAAATAATAAAATCGTCTTAAGTTTTTTTTTTGTCTTGTAATTAAAAATTAATTTATTATAATAAAAAAAGAAAAAGAAATAAATTTTTTTTTCGGACAAAATTTGATCACATTAATATGCGCTATGTAACGTACACAAGATTTATTAGCACTTATTTTCAATTTATTTATATCATTTTACATTAAGAAATAAATTCAATAGCTTTAAATATTGATTTCAATCAATTAAGTGAAGGAAAATTTAAGTAAAATTCGGCCTTTCGACCCAATCGGCCTTTCCACACGTTCGGTCATTCGACCCTTTCGGCCTCTAGACATTCGGCCTTTCAACATTTTCGGACTTTCGACCCAATCGGCCATTAGACATTCAGCCTTTCGACACGTTTGGCCAAACCTCATTCGGCCTTTCGATATTCGGCCTTCGGAACCATTCGGACTTTCCGCGTTCGTCCCTTTCGGCCTCTAGACATTCGTCCTTCCGACATTCGGCCTTTCAACATCGAATGTCAATATTCAGGTAACCGTTTTCTATTTTTTTGTCCGTTTCTCCCGAATTCCGATGCTTTCATGAATTTGAATTCAGATTTATTTCGGTAATACAGGTTGTAACGGGGATGACAAGCGCTTTTTTTTTTCTTTTAAATTGGGATTAAATCATATATACTGGTAAGTATATATGTATATATAAAAAAAAATAATGATCTACTAATACAAAAGGGCACCGACTGGTCGGAGGTCTGTCAATAGCCTCGCAAGAGGCAAGCAAGGGAACATATGGTGTATAAATGGTGTCCGCCAGTCTTTTCCATACTAACACGCGGCCATTCTAACCACGGCCATGCCATGGCGGGTTAGCCATGCTATCCTAAGTCAAAAAAATTTCTTTACTGTTTTCATTCTCCTTCTCCAAATTGCAATTAGCAGCTCACGTTTTGGCTGCTTTAGCCCCATCAACCAAGAATTATCCAATATTGAGCAATATGCTCACAAAGTTCCGTAGGCGGTAAACTAGATCTTACTTGCGATACCTTACTCACACCAAACTCCCCTACCTGGCTCAGCTGCAGGAATCATGCCGCCCGGTATCGCAAGCAAGTAAGATAAATTCTATGTAATGAGTGGAAGCTGGCTTTCAGCCAAACGCTACACATTACAAAGTGGCGCCCAAATTGGGTCAAAAAAACATCCGATCCAATTCATTTTTATTTCTGTTCTTATATACAATTTTTCTCCATTGCATATTTCTAGACAGTAGTTTTTTGACATGAATATGGCTGCGGCTTAGCCTGACCAAATACATGGTGGGTCATATTCATATTGAAGAATCTTTTTCAAATTCATGGATACAGTCGCTGGATCCTTGATTACTCGGTTTGTTTGAGGCATGTCCCAACCCACACTCTGGGGAATAAACCGATGGTGACATGAATTCTCCATAAATATCCAAAACAATGGCTCATATTGCAGCCCATGGTTACTGTTTTCGTCCAGTACTACTAGACCTTTTGGAGATGCAAATCAAGTGAGGGTGCTTGCACAGCTTGGTTTCATTTCTCAAAAGGATCATTTCCGTTTTAGTGTCAATTTGGTTGTAAGTGTTTTGACCTATCTAAATTTATAGGATCCTCTTTGCGGTTTCATATTAAGTTTGCTACAATTTCTGTCTTTCGTCTCTGTTTTTAGGATGAGCATATGTTTTGTTCCATCAGTTAGTCCCGACGCATCGTGAAACACAAAGAGGAACAAAACAATAAGCAATGACCGGCGTGTTGTTGTTTCCTGGTGGTAGGGAAGACAATATTTATTCTGCCGGGAGTGGCATTGAATTTAAATTATTATCTACATGAACGGTGTACGACTTGCCTCCTACACAGTCCGTTGTCTTCCAGCATATGGAATTGAATCCGGAGGGAACTCCGGAGGACCCCACGACGGAAACAGAGACAGTAAAAACTCACGATTTGGATCTTTCCCAAAAACGTATACTGGAGGGGATTAAGGCCAGATTTCCGTCTTCAGTCAGCTTGGGTTTAGGGAAAACCCACCTGCTAGAGCATGAGATTGATACGGGTGACACTAAACCGATCAATCAGCATTACTACTCCATATCACCTGCTAAGCAGAGGGAGATGGACAAGGAACTCGACCGAATGCTTGAGCTGGGAGTCATTGAAGAATCATCCAGCCCATGGAGTTCGCCAGTGGCAGTAGTGCCAAACATTAATGGCAAAGTGAGGTTGTGCTTGGATGCTCGAAAGATCAATAGTGTCACAGTAAAGGACGCATACCCATTGCCAATTATAGATGATCTTCTCAGTAGGCTGGAGAATACTAAGTATATATCCAGTTTAGATGTGAAGGATGCATTCTGGCAAATTCCATTAGAGGTAATGTCCCGTCCCAAGACCGTTTTTACTGTTCCAGGGAGACCACTGTACTAATTCACGGTAATGCCTTTTGGGTTGTGCTATGCTGCGCAGACCATGTGCCGGCTTATGCATAAGATAATACCGCACGAATTGCAGACAGAGTGTTTGTATGACCTACTCATAACCTCCGCAACCTTCACGGAACATATGGAGTTATTGGAGATGGTTGCCAGACAGGTACGGCGAATTTTTTATATAAAAAAGAAAAATTCTTTATTATTATTTATTTTTATTATTTTAATATTTTTATCTTCCTTCCCCTAAAAATTTTACAAAGTAACAAAAGCACACAAAATAGTGAAAAAATGGAAATCCATTCACACAATAAGGTACGGCGAGAAAATTTGACGATCAATGTGGAAAAGTCCAAATTTGTCCTTTCCCAACTGAGGTATCTTGGTCACATTGTAGGTGGAGGAAGTATTAAAGTTGATCTGGAGAAGGTGAGAGCGATCCGGGACTTTCCTACCTCAAAGACGGTCAAACACATCCACCAATTCCTTGGGTTAAGTGGGTGGTACCGAAAGTTTATCGCCAACTTTTCCGCCATTGCATCTCCACTCACAGACCAATTGAAGTCAAAAAAAGGTATTAGTTGGACTAAGGAAGCTCGGGATGCTTTCGATCAGCTAAAAGAATGCCTGTCATCGGCGCCAGGGTTGGTGCATCCGAATTACGATCGGCCGTTCTTCATTCAAGTAGATGCTTCAAAGACTGGCATAGGTGGAGTTTTATTCCAAAAAGACGATGACAATGAAGAACACCCCATTGCCTTTTACTCACAAAAGCTAAATGGAGCAAAAAACTACAGCGTGACGAAACTAGAATGTCTGGCGGCTGTACTTAGCGTAAAGAAATTTCGAGCTTATGTTGAAGGATACGAGTTTATATGATGTTAATACGAGTATGTTCTGAAGATTGTCGTATTAACATCATATAATTAAATAAATAGAATTATGTCTATTAGTCGGTTTCGTTGAATTACTGTTCGTAAATACTAATATGCTTCTCGTGTTAATTGAAACACAATTAAAATGGTCTAACCACCGGTAGCATATTAGATATTACATGAATTAATTAATATTCAACAAAAAATTAATAAAGTAAAAAAAAGATACGAGTTTGTTGAACCAGATGGACCTATCTGGTAGATTGGCACGCTGGAGTTTAAAGCTTCAGGATTTTAATTTCCGGATAGAGTATCGAAAAGGAACGCAGAATGTGGTGCCTGACACTTTGTCCCGAATAGCATCTGAGGAAATATCCGCTTTGGATATGGGCAGTGCATCTTTGCAAATAAATCTGCAAGCACCTGAGTTCTCCACCGACGAATACCGCAGTCTAGTTAAAACTTTTCAGGAAATGAATCCCAAACCTGAACATATACGGATTTCGGACGGAAAAGTACTAGTCCAACAGCCTGTTCACGACTCTGACATTCAAATTGACATACCAACATGGAAACTATGGTTACCAAGTGGTTTAATTCGCGAGATACTTGCGAAAGCACATGGGTCGCCCACATCAGCACACATGGGTAACTGGCAAGATGATCGAATACCTCCGGCGAAACTTCTTCTGGCCAACTTTGGGGAAGGACGTCAGGGACTATGTTCGCCAGTGTCAAATGTATAAAATGACAAAATCAATCAATGTGTTGTTAAGGCCAGAAATGGGCCAGTATAAGGAATATGTTCGGCCTTTCCAAAAGTTTTTTTCTCGACTTCATGGGGCCTTACATTGTAAATTGAACCTTTTAGATTTCAAATTATATCTTTAGCAAATTATATGTATGGCAGATTAGGAGGGAACTTATCTACTTCATAATGGATTTTAGTGAAATTTGACATTTGCGATGGTAATGAGATTCTAAAATGATTTTTGGATGAAGTTCTGAAATATGGCCAAGTATGATGGAACTTGCCTATTCATTAACAGATTGTGAGGTAAATCTGGAATATGGTCAATTAGGACATAACTTAGCTATTTTTAACCGATTATGATTTATTTTGGCGTTTCCAACGAACACAAGGAAATGTGACCCAAAAATTATTTTTGAAGTGTGGTGTGAGAAATAAGTCAATAGTTGAGGTTTCTTTGGGGCAGCATAAACGTACTATTTCAATTACTAAACGATCGAGATTATCTCCATAATAATATTCAAGTTCGGTTAGAAACTTTTCTCAACAATCCTTCGGTTTAAACTTTGGCCATGTTTATAAAAAATAAAGTATGTGGCGGACATGTGCAGTAGAATTGAAACTACTAACGGCTCTATAGTGACTCGGAATTAGAAATATCAAATTTCACTAAAATTCGTTAAGAAATAGATAAGTTCCATCCTAATTGGCCATACATTTAATTTGTTTAAGGTTCAATTTGAAATGTAAAACCTGTTTGTCTCTAGAAGACGGTTTAGATCATCCCGGTGCGCTTAAAAACGTAAGACAGGGATTAATAAAGGATAGTTAACTCGTAACAGTTAATTTTTAGGCTGTTCCAAAATAAATATCCGAAATAGATTGTAAAATTTGAAGGAACGAAACACAGCTGATAATGAACATTTTTAGTCGAAGTAAGCACCATTCGCTTCAACATACTTCTGCCAAAGAGTTACAAGCTTGTTGATTCCAGTCGAGTAGAAATCCTGGGTTCTAGAAACGATGACATTCTCAAAGGCATCTTCGGCAGAAGTCTGACCATGGAAATATTTCTCCTTGACGAAGTGATCCAGATGTTTGAAAAAGTGGTAATCCGTAGGTGATATGTTTGCAAAGTTTCTCGTGCAGCGTGTCCAGTTCGTCGAAATACTTCTCCGCTCTGATTGTTTCACCAAACCCATTTGTAAATCTTCTTCGTCTTTCCAATGTCGTTTAAGTTCATTAGTGGGAAGAATACGGGTGTGATCATGACGAATTGAATTGTCGTTTATTCAAGACCCTTTTACTGGTTATAAAAATGCAATCATTGATCCGAACAATTAATCGTCAGACAATTGCCAAAATGGATGATAGGGTTGACCAGTCTGTGCATGCTAATAGTCTTAAATCAGATTTTAACTTAACAAGAAAAACGCTTCCTATTGTTGATGGTAATTATAAGCATTGACAATCCTACTATAAGATTTACATTTCAACAGTCCAGCTTACTTCACTTACCAGACTTTTTATCGAAACACAAAATCGGTTTGAATTATTCTTCAGCGAACTACTTTTAACTGTTCGATAATAGAAATCAAAGAGTTTGTAAATTTAAATCGCTTGGTCCTAAGGAAATTGAACGTGATCGTTGGATCATTTATTTGGCTACAAATAATCTGGTGCAAAACGTAACCACAGCCCGGTGAGCCGACTTAATATATCCAAATCAATCCTCGTAAATCCACAACCAGATTGTGCATTAAGTACTAACTAGCACCACAAAATTATTAACTCCCGACAGGAACTTATTAAAAGGTTTAATCGGTATTTTAATTAACTAAACGACGGACATATCGTAACCCAATGTAAAAACACTAAAAGCTGACAAAAATTTAATAGAAGCAACCAACATGGAACCAATTATTCGATACGAGATATCTCTATTGAACTGAACAACTCCCAATCCAAGATAGTCAATTATACTGAATTAAAACAATATCGAGCGATATCGAGTGAATTCCAGCTTTACTTTAGGCTTTTAAAAATTCCAAAATAAATCTAAAAACGTCAATAGAATTTATTGATGATAAACAAATCACATTTCAAATAGTTTAAACCGTTAGATGATCATAAATTTAACACGCCGTCCCACATCGATATTTCACTTGGTTGCGAACACTTAACAGAGAAAAAAAGCACCAAGCCAAACTTAAACGATAATAAAATTAAGTCCGTATTTTTTCAATGAAAATGTAACATGTGCGAAGAATCGTGTATCGATACCGCTGCCATTCAGCTTTAAACGAGCACAACGAAGGGTTCAATTGCTTGAGAAAAAATTAAATACAGATCTTTGCTCCGCCTCCAAGTTACTTTTTACCTTTCACAATATGCAGTGTTCGAACCCGCTATTAGCACCACAAATGTCTGGATAATATTCAAAGCGCCCACCAAGTCCACCCTCCTCTACTATTCAGGAGAATTTAATTGATATCCTAATCCTATTCCGCAAACATTTGTGCTATCAGACGTTCGCATAACTTTGTATCCATCTAATTGATCGAAGTTACTAGAGGATCATCTGGCATGAAATTCAGATTACAGTTAATCATCCAACACTTCCGCCTATAACTACAGTCATTTATAGACATGGTACTAGGTAGTTCCATTTTCATAGTAGTAAGTAGTCCCCGTCTTTCTAGCTATTATACTCTATTTGGTATAATTATGCAATTTATAAAAGCGCTTAGAGATTTTTATTAAAAATTAAGATTTAAATAAAATTATTTGTTTGTAACAGGAATTTTATTATTCCAAATTTTCAATTTATACAACATCTCCTCAACTTAATTATTCTTAATCAATACCATTTCAAAATTAGACGCAGTTTTCAAATTCGACTTTTAATTTAAGAAATGTTTTTCAATTTGGTAATTATTCAAATTTCTAAGCTCACCAAATGTTTAACTCGATTATACCCATCTTATCTTATTCTGTAAAAAGGAAACCGCTTTGTGCAAAGTAAAATTTACAAAACAATACATTTAACATTTAAAGCAGGTGGATTATTACTTATGTGTATCATGGAACATCTTATGTATGCACCAAAAGACAAAATCGTTGCGCGATGAATAAACATAAAATAAGAAGCTACAATACATAAATATATTCACTATATACATAGCAATGAATGTCTTCGGCGTATTGTGGTTGTTTCAAGCGTTGCACGAACAAATTTATTTAATGCTTTGCTAGAATATTTTATACCACCATGTCACAGCATTTACCTGTACACCTGACATTGTGCTTTGTACAATCTCGTGATGATTAAAAAAAAAAAATGTTGTACCATTATTTTTGAGTAGAGATTAAGACGAATATATTACCGTCGAACGAATATTATTTATACACTCACCTTGTCACCTTATCTAAACCATTTTGTTTCTTGTGTTTGTTTGTATATTGTGTGTAAACCAAAAAAAAAATTCCAAAAATAAAGACGTTATATTAAGTAAAGACAGTAGCAACTGCCGATAACTACCTGTGAAGATACAAAAAACAGATTTTCTATCTCTCTTAAGATTTGTTTGTGTAACAAATTATAGAGTTTATTGTTTGATTTTTGCCTTTTTGTAATATTTGTATTTCATTATTGTTAATGAAGGTTAAATTTGTTGAACATATATAAGATAGTTAATACCTTGTACCAACCTATTTGTATGCCTATATATTATGTACATTTATATAAGCAAATTAACACATACATACATAAATATATTTATGTGGTGCACTTAAGTAGTATATAAACGATGCTGTCTGGTTTTAGTGTTTATGTTAATTTATTATGATTTTATGTTACAATATCCTATCCAATATACATATGTGTATGTATGTATAACAAATATTGCTGAAACATCATATTTTTAGACTTAAACAGTAATTACTTCAACAATTTAAAAATCATGATCCGATGAGAAGGTTCTGTGCGCACATACAGGCCAATTTGTATCCAGTCGTTTTAATGGATTAAAATTCTTTAAGATGTTCGCTCTTCTTTTTATTTACATTTGCAAATTCACAGCAAGTTACTTAAGTTTAGTATAAAAGATGAATTATCAATAAAACCAAAAATATAACCGAGGATGATTTATCATTTAAAATAACAGCAAATTTCATTAAATTTATATGCAAATTAAAAGTCGAGTCTGGTTGATATTTTTTGTTAATATTTATGTGAAGGGACAGCAATAGATCATTATTTTTTGCGTAGGTCGATAACGAATATAAATTATTATTTCTTACAAATCTAACTACAAAAATAAAATAAAAATTATATTATGTGGAAAAGATTAAGTTGGCCCAGCCAGCAATCTCGTGCTAATAAAATTGATGAGGTTATATTTTGTACCATGTCATAGGTTCAAAGGAGGTCAGTAATTGATCAAAATTTAAAGATAAATAAAAAATGCTACAAAATTCCCATTCATGACCTGTTTATGTAGAGGTTACCGGCAAATGTATAATAGCATTCAAAAGAGGAGGTCTTAACCTACTTAGCTGCACTTGCAGTGCTGCACTGCCTGCTTTGGATCAACGAAGTGAAAACCTATTATAAGCATGATTACGATTACGAAAATCTTTATTTGCATCTTCAAGTTATAAATTATATAATTTTAAAACAAACATAAAAATAAAAATAAGTTTGAAATTGAAAATTTTGAATTTTAAATACAAATTCTGACTTCTACCGATGTTGCAATCAATAACTTGACTCTCAATGGTAAAGAGTTCCACGTTTGCTGATACCCCTGACAAAATATAAAGTGTTGAACATTCTACTGCTATTTCTAGGTAGTAACAAATTAGAGTCCTTTCTGATCTAAAATAGACAAGCTTGTCATGGAAATGGGCGGCTTTCTGACTATTGGTAATTTTGTAAAACGATATTAATAATTGACAAGGCTAGTCTTTATTGAGAAATATGATCAAATTTTCTTAAATTATTAACTCAACTACAGTCTGTAAAACTGTTTTGTATAGATCGGCCGAAAAAGATGAATTGCAATAAAGAAAATATGGAAGAATATAAGCCTTAAAAAATGTACTCCTTAATGAGACACTAGCGACAACGGCTGTGCCATTCACAGTGATTTTTAGATATCTATTATAGCCTTAAGTCTTGGTAGAATTTATTTTCAAATCATTTTCATCTGGTTAAGTTCTGAATTAAAATATTAATATTGGATTAAAAGGAAAAAAGTCTTGAGTGACTTTAAAAAATTGTTTGAGTGGGTGAGAGACAAAAGTAACCTGATTGTATGTTGAGATATGAATGCGCGAGAATGTGGGGTTTTTTAGACAATTGCGCAAGAGGAAAACAGTTGGTCGACCTGATTCAAGACTCCGATATGGTGCTATTGAATGATGGAAGGCCAACTAGAATGGCGAATGTAGGAGGCACGGCCAGCGCAATAGATTTGTCTATGACCGCTATTGAACTGGCCTGCCAGGTCACTTGGAATGTTGAAGAAGAGAATTTGGGTGGTGATCATTTCATGATCAAAATGATCATGAATGATAATCGAGTGTTTAGGAAAAAACGTGAATTAATGAATAACAGGAAATAGGTGAATCAAATGAATGAGATTCTCGGAGAAAATGAAATAAATCAAAGCCAGTTAGATAGTGAAATTGAACGGGTAAATAAATTGTGTACAAAAATTGTGGATATGAAAGAGATTAATGTGAATGGTTGGTGGAACAATGAAGTTCAATTCTGGTATGAAAGGAAGCGAATAGCCTTGCGTGAATTTAATAGGAATAAGAGTAGTGAGAATAAGATTATGTATGGCAAAATGAACGGGAAATTGAAAAAGGCTATTCGCAGAGCAAAAAGGAAAAGTTGGAGGGAATATGTGTCCCTAATGATACATAGAACCACAACTAAGGATGTATGGAGTTTGTTTAGTAGGGTGAATGGTAAACATTTTAATGTGAGCAATGTGGTATGTGAGAACAGAGAAAAAGGTGAAGAATTTGTAAGAATGATATTGAATGTAAGCAATGATTTGAATGTAATAAATGAGGTTGATAGAATGAGCAGAAATGAAAAAATGGATTGTAAGTATGAACGGGGAGAGTTCCTGAGAGTGTTAGATAGATCAAATTCTACCACTCCAGGGATGAACCGAGTAAGTTATAAAATGATTCGGTTGTTGAGTGACTCAGCAAAACATAATTTGCTTAAGATACTCAACAAAGTGTGGATGGGTTCAAAAATACCGGACAAATGGAAAGAGAGCAGGGTGGTTCCCATCCCTAAACGGGATAGAGATCCAAATGTGGCAACAAATTATCGAGGCATATGTATGTTAAATGTTTTTATAATGGTACATTTGGATTTCGAAAAAACCACTCTGCCATCGAGTATGTGGAAAAGTTTGTTTGGGAAGTAAGAAAGGATAATATGAAAGCTGTTGCGGTATTTTTGGATATAGAGCATATGATTATGTGGTTCCGTGGAAATTACAACAAATTCTCTCGAATTTTTGATTTTCACGGAAAGTATGTATGTGGATAAAAGATTTTATGACTGAGAGAAAAATGGTTCTGAATGGAAGTGGTTTTAGGTTGGAGGGAGTTGCAAATGTTGGACTGCCGCAAGGAAGTAGAATATCTCCAGCTCTGTTCAACATATACATATACCAGCGAGATACACCACATCAATGTAGACAATCAAATCGTTCTGCAATTTGCAGACGATTTTGTAGTAATTGGAAAAGGGAGAAGTATTGATGTGGCGGCTCAAAGAGCGCAAAAGGGGGTAGATGATTTAATTCAAAAACTTGTTACGACGGCCATATGTCTCCACTTCATACAGAAGAAAATTTTTAATTGCAAAAATTCCAAACGCTCAAATAGTTTGAATTTGTTTTTTTTATACCATGACCACCATAGTGTTGTATATACATACGCTCTGATTTATGCTTTTCCAAAATTCAAATTAATATTCTCACCGATTGTTATGTAAAAATATTTTATTTTTTTTCCCCTGCATTTACTTGTTTTCTATGTTGTCATGTACAGGCATACATGTTTCTTGCGAGGTGGTGTGTGTGCATGTGTTGTGTGGGGTGAGATGGAGTGTTTACAATGCTAGGGTGTTCAGTCTCGAATGTTCCATTTTTCTTTTTGGTGTCATTGGCTTGAATTGACGCGTGATATTTGCTCTGTGTGGGGAGGAGAACCGATTGGCTGATTAGACATGAAGCCGAAGCGACCGTACAGCTGAGTATATGTATGTGTTCGTCGTCGTTGGTGGTTTCACTCGTTGTATTGGTGCACATATAAAAAAAAAAGAGAACATAAACATGAATAAAGATTTTACAATAATAAAAAAAAAAAAAAAAATATAAAACTGATTGTATGTGTGCACAGGTACAGCGAGCAGAAAAAAAAAACAACGATGCGAAGAGAAAAAATGAGAGGGGGTAAAATTTTACTGATTTTTGTTTTGAGGTAAAATATATTTTTTTGAATAAGTTAGTTAAGTTTGGAATTGTATGGCTAAAGGGCCTAGTTTTGATGCTCAAATAATTTGGGTTTTTTTTTTTTTTTTGATTTTGGGGACATTAATTAAGTCACCATTTTTTTGTGCTTACATAAAAAAATAAAAAAAATAAAAATTGAGTTTTTTTGATTTGGAGACGAAAAGTCTAGTTCTTAGAAACGAGTTGGTGATTCTTAAGTTTTTGTTTGATATATAAAATCTTTTGAGTGATAACGAAAATAAAGTTATTAAGTTTTGTTTAAATAAAAAAAAAAAAAAGAAAAATATATATTTAATTATGTCATTCAATTTATAAAATATATTGTTAGATATTAAGTTTGAATGAACTGTGCAAAATCTATTTAAAATTATATGTACATGCTACTAATTTTAACAAACAATAAATAAATAAAAAAAAAAACTGTATGATGGCTGTGAATAGGAAAAACCCACAAATGGAAAAAAAAAATGAATCCATTTTATTAGCAAGCGGGGTTTTTACTATTATTATTTAACTTTATAAATCGTGAATAAAAAAAAAAAATTTTTGCACCTACTCATATTAAATTTTATTGTTTAAAAGTGAAACATAATAATATTATACAAATAAAACAAAATCTTTAAAAAAAAAAAAAGTTGAACAACTAGTGGATATTTTTTTTATTAACCCATATTTTTTTTCTGCTGATCGATCTGTGTTATCAAATTTCAATTGATGTTATACTGACTTACATGTACGTTCAACGACGAATTCGAGTACTGTAAGTGTGTGTGTGATATTGGAGCTGTGTTCCCGCCCGTGGGAGCAGGCAGTCAGTTGTGTGAGGGGGATCCTGCGTCGGCGCTGGTTGCGGTGTGGTCGGACGGGCCAGGTGGGTAAGAAATAAAAAGGTACGCTATCAGCGGAAATTAACCAACTGTAAATTTTTAATTGTAACAGTTGTTTTTTTCTCCGCTTATTTTTCTATATATTATATATTTACGTTTTGTGGTCATACGCGCGATTTGTGGTGGTGCACCGATTTGGTGGAAACCCCACACCGAGCAAATATCACGCCTATTTCATCTTTTCTCCGTTGTTTGAGTGATTGCGTTTGGAGTTTTCGCGATTTTTCTTTTTGCTTCGCTTCGGTTCGGTTGTCCGCTTTGGGTGTGGTTCGACCACATAGCGGTCCATTTTTCTGTTTCAGGTACTTTGGTGTTATTTTCTTTTTCATGATTTTTTGGAACAGTGATTAGTGAAAGTAAAATTTTAATATAACGTAGAATCAGTGGTAACGTAGTTTTCTAACGAATTTTTTCAGTTTTTTTACTTTTACCGTAACAATTTTTTTTCTTTTTGCATTTTTTACTGTCGTGTGCTAAGCCGCACCATGTGCGCGTAAATAAATAATTGATCGGGTGATGTGAGGTGGGGTCATGCGAAGGGTCGGCCTTTTTCCATCCTTTTCCGTGCGTGCCGTTCGTTCCTCCAGGACAGGCTGTGCTGGAGGGCGGCACGCCACATGAGTTGATCGCGTCGGGGTGACGGTCTCGTTCCGGGGGATTGTCGCTGGGATTGTCATGCGGGCGTCCCTCCTTCATAAATGGCATCGGGAACCGTCGCGACTGGGAAACAGCATCCCAGTAGGCGGGCCGATGAGGGGAGGCCCGTGTGGCAGTCACGGCGGTAGTCGCCTGGAATTGAGACGGTCACTCCGAAACGATCACTCCCGGCTTATTATTTCCTTTTGCCGCTGAGGCCGTGGCAGTGTAATTTTTAATTTCCATTTGCCCCTCTAATTTTGTTCATCATGCGGTTATTCAAGCATGAGAAATATGTCTGAGAATCCCCACGCCGCACCGTGAGCTCTAGCCAGCTACTATACCGCATCAGACCGCTATTCTCATGTCTGTTAACGTAATCCCTTTTGGGATTTCGTTACAGTGGCGCCCAAAGGTAGGGGGCAAAATAGTACAAACCAGAATACCACCTTAGTATCCATTGCTTGTCGTAGGAGGCGACTAAACGGTTGGAGGTCGGCCTAACAAACCGCCTCCGTAAAATTTGTCATGTTCCCCATAGTTTTTTCAGTTTTAAATTTTTCAATTCACTATTCCTAATACCTGGATGTTGTAGACCACCATCGGTTTCCACTTTTAGTGTTTGATTGCGAGGGGTCTGCAACTTCCTTGGTTTAGGTTTAGCATTAGAGTTCCCGTTGCTTATTTCAAAATTTTTTTTTCTTTCTGTTCTTGAGGGTGGTGATTCCGGGATCCACTTCTACTTCCGCTTTTAGTGTTTGACTTTAGAGTGAGATTCCGGATCGCCAGCCTTGATGATGGACTTAGAGTTCAATTCATTCTTCTCCGTACCGTGGCATTTACACCAGCGAAAAAAAAAAATTCTTGTTTATTCGATTTTTTTTTTGGTTTAATTCCAAGTTTATTTCATTTTTACTTAGGTGATTAGTTTGGTAGTTTATGATTTTAATTTCAGAATTTAGATTAAATTTTTTTTCCAAATTTCTATTTTTCGTTATTTTTTTTTAAATTCATTTAAAATTAATTAGTTTAACGCTCGTTAATGGATTAAGCCAATTTATTTTTGATTTTTTTGATTGATTTCTTTTTTATAAACATTTTTTTTGTTGTTACGAAACTAGTACAAAATTAAATGAACGCCAGTGTATCATCGTGTGATAATCCTTCAAGTACGGTTGTTTGATCAGCGTTTGAGTGAGCGGCAGTCAACAATTGACGCGAGTGAGTCCTTGTGACAGTAATAATATTCTCGTAGCTCCTCACGTTTCCCGACTTGTGGATGTCCACGTTATTATTGAAGTTCTAATTTAATTTTGCGGATATATTTAATTAATTTAATTTTTTGTTCATTAATAAACGTAATTTGGTTTCATATATTAACTTTAGATTTTTTTGTTGTTAAATAATTTTATTTAACTTTGTCTAATTAATTCATTTGAATTTCGTTTAAATAATTAATTTAATTGTCGGGTAATTAATTAATTTAATTTATTTGGTAAACGGGTATAATTAATATTTTCTTTAGGTTTTGGGGTAATTCTATTATTAATTAGTTATTTGGTGTACATTTTTTTTTCCTATATTTCCTAAAATATTAAATTATATTACCATTTCGGAAATTTTTTTTTTCTCACATTTACTTTCGTATTTTGTTTTGGTTCGTATTAATTTAAATTTCTTTTAGTATTTAGTTTTGAATTTTTAGTTTTACTTTAGCATTTAGTTTTATTTAGTTAATGTAATTCATTATATTTACCTATAAATTCAAATTCACTATAAGTCAGAATTAATTCACTATAAGTCTATAATTCCTTACCAGTTAATATCATTCCCTATAAGTCAACATACGTTTTGAATTTTTTTTTTTTTTCTCTTTATCTTTTATGTTTTAATTAGTTAATTTTCCTAGGTTTATTTAGTAACTAACTTTAGTATTTAGTTTTCTAGTTTATCTATTTTATTATAATTTCCTATGATTCATTACATTTATTTCCCTATAAGACCAAATATTCCTGATTGGACAAAATATCCTTAGAAGTCACAATAAACCCTATGAGACGAAATATTCACTATCAGACAAATTAAACTCTATCAGATTAAAATAATATTTTATATATTTTTTCTCCTTAATCTTTAAATCATTAGTTGGTAGTCTTAAATTTATTTAATTATTTAGTTAGTAGTATTGTCCTATTTTCATTTTAGGATCTAGTGTTAGCATTTTCCCTACGAGTCAAAATAATTCATTATAAATCAACAGATTTCATATAAGTCATTATAACCCACTATACGTCAACATAATTCATTATAAGTCCACGTCATTTCCTAGAAGTCAAAATTCATTATAAATCAAAATAATTCCGATAATTCAGAATATTCACTATAAAACAAAATATTCCCTATATGTCCATAAGTGCACTATAACTTATTATAGTTTTTGCAGTGTTTTTTTTCTTTATCTTTATTATTAGGTAGCTCTTAGATTTATTTAGTTCTTACTATTACTTTGGTATTTGGTTAATGGTGGTAATTTTCGTGTACCTTGAAATATTTACTTTGTTTTCTTCAGTCAAATTTTTTTTCCTCTTCATATTCGCGTTTAGAACTATTAGGTGTTTATTATATGCCTGGCTTGAGACCTTATCTCGGGTGTGGGTCGTCCCCACGTTTGTTACGACGGCCATATGTCTCCACTTCATACAGAAGAAAATTTTTAATTGCAAAAATTCCAAACGCTCAAATAGTTTGAATTTGTTTTTTTTATACCATGACCACCATAGTGTTGTATATACATACGCTCTGATTTATGCTTTTCCAAAATTCAAATTAATATTCTCACCGATTGTTATGTAAAAATATTTTATTTTTTTTCCCCTGCATTTACTTGTTTCCTATGTTGTCATGTACAGGCATACATGTTTCTTGCGAGGTGGTGTGTGTGCATGTGTTGTGTGGGGTGAGATGGAGTGTTTACAATGCTAGGGTGTTCAGTCTCGAATGTTCCATTTTTCTTTTTGGTGTCATTGGCTTGAATTGACGCGTGATATTTGCTCTGTGTGGGGAGGAGAACCGATTGGCTGATTAGACATGAAGCCGAAGCGACCGTACAGCTGAGTATATGTATGTGTTCGTCGTCGTTGGTGGTTTCACTCGTTGTATTGGTGCACATATAAAAAAAAAAGAGAACATAAACATGAATAAAGATTTTACAATAATAAAAAAAAAAAAAAAAATATAAAACTGATTGTATGTGTGCACAGGTACAGCGAGCAGAAAAAAAAAACAACGATGCGAAGAGAAAAAATGAGAGGGGGTAAAATTTTACTGATTTTTGTTTTGAGGTAAAATATATTTTTTTGAATAAGTTAGTTAAGTTTGGAATTGTATGGCTAAAGGGCCTAGTTTTGATGCTCAAATAATTTGGGTTTTTTTTTTTTTTTTGATTTTGGGGACATTAATTAAGTCACCATTTTTTTGTGCTTACATAAAAAAATAAAAAAAATAAAAATTGAGTTTTTTTGATTTGGAGACGAAAAGTCTAGTTCTTAGAAACGAGTTGGTGATTCTTAAGTTTTTGTTTGATATATAAAATCTTTTGAGTGATAACGAAAATAAAGTTATTAAGTTTTGTTTAAATAAAAAAAAAAAAAAGAAAAATATATATTTAATTATGTCATTCAATTTATAAAATATATTGTTAGATATTAAGTTTGAATGAACTGTGCAAAATCTATTTAAAATTATATGTACATGCTACTAATTTTAACAAACAATAAATAAATAAAAAAAAAAACTGTATGATGGCTGTGAATAGGAAAAACCCACAAATGGAAAAAAAAAATGAATCCATTTTATTAGCAAGCGGGGTTTTTACTATTATTATTTAACTTTATAAATCGTGAATAAAAAAAAAAAATTTTTGCACCTACTCATATTAAATTTTATTGTTTAAAAGTGAAACATAATAATATTATACAAATAAAACAAAATCTTTAAAAAAAAAAAAAGTTGAACAACTAGTGGATATTTTTTTTATTAACCCATATTTTTTTTCTGCTGATCGATCTGTGTTATCAAATTTCAATTGATGTTATACTGACTTACATGTACGTTCAACGACGAATTCGAGTACTGTAAGTGTGTGTGTGATATTGGAGCTGTGTTCCCGCCCGTGGGAGCAGGCAGTCAGTTGTGTGAGGGGGATCCTGCGTCGGCGCTGGTTGCGGTGTGGTCGGACGGGCCAGGTGGGTAAGAAATAAAAAGGTACGCTATCAGCGGAAATTAACCAACTGTAAATTTTTAATTGTAACAGTTGTTTTTTTCTCCGCTTATTTTTCTATATATTATATATTTACGTTTTGTGGTCATACGCGCGATTTGTGGTGGTGCACCGATTTGGTGGAAACCCCACACCGAGCAAATATCACGCCTATTTCATCTTTTCTCCGTTGTTTGAGTGATTGCGTTTGGAGTTTTCGCGATTTTTCTTTTTGCTTCGCTTCGGTTCGGTTGTCCGCTTTGGGTGTGGTTCGACCACATAGCGGTCCATTTTTCTGTTTCAGGTACTTTGGTGTTATTTTCTTTTTCATGATTTTTTGGAACAGTGATTAGTGAAAGTAAAATTTTAATATAACGTAGAATCAGTGGTAACGTAGTTTTCTAACGAATTTTTTCAGTTTTTTTACTTTTACCGTAACAATTTTTTTTCTTTTTGCATTTTTTACTGTCGTGTGCTAAGCCGCACCATGTGCGCGTAAATAAATAATTGATCGGGTGATGTGAGGTGGGGTCATGCGAAGGGTCGGCCTTTTTCCATCCTTTTCCGTGCGTGCCGTTCGTTCCTCCAGGACAGGCTGTGCTGGAGGGCGGCACGCCACATGAGTTGATCGCGTCGGGGTGACGGTCTCGTTCCGGGGGATTGTCGCTGGGATTGTCATGCGGGCGTCCCTCCTTCATAAATGGCATCGGGAACCGTCGCGACTGGGAAACAGCATCCCAGTAGGCGGGCCGATGAGGGGAGGCCCGTGTGGCAGTCACGGCGGTAGTCGCCTGGAATTGAGACGGTCACTCCGAAACGATCACTCCCGGCTTATTATTTCCTTTTGCCGCTGAGGCCGTGGCAGTGTAATTTTTAATTTCCATTTGCCCCTCTAATTTTGTTCATCATGCGGTTATTCAAGCATGAGAAATATGTCTGAGAATCCCCACGCCGCACCGTGAGCTCTAGCCAGCTACTATACCGCATCAGACCGCTATTCTCATGTCTGTTAACGTAATCCCTTTTGGGATTTCGTTACAAACTTAAAATGTTGAATCTGAGAGTGAATCCTAATAAGTGTGCTTATATGAGTTTCAGAACAAACGTTGCAAATGTTAATATAAGTGTTGATAGTCAAAGAATTGAACAAGTAATTGCGTACAGGTATTTGGGTATTTTGGATTGATAGACATATGAATTTTGGGAAGCATATGAAAATTTTGGCAGATAACTGCAAGGAACGTTTAAATTTGATTAAACGGGTAAGCAAACATAAATGGGGCGCTCATCCGAGTATGACTGACATGTTAAGGAAGACCCTTATATCCTCCAAAATTAAATATGGTATTATTGTGCATGGGAAAGGTTCGAAAGGGGCTTTTAGCCAATTAATGAAAGGGGGCGATTAACTCAACCAAAATACACAGTCTGTGGTCTGAAATGGGTGATTCACCTCTTGATTACAAGAGAGAGTGGATCACAGTGAGAGAGTCGGTGAGAATGATAACGAAGAAAAATGAGTTTTGGAATGAAATGATAGTAAGATTACAAAGTAGGGCGGTGTACAAACCGAAATATAGAACTAGCATTGCACTTGAAAATTTTAACATGTTTCTGAGTATAGGCAATGCTGGTCCGCATCCCGTTCCTAATAATCTTACTCTATGTTTGAATATGGAGGAATACAATAAGTGAATGAATGAAGTTATCGCCAAAATTATGTTTGGGAAAATCAGTCAGCAGTATGTGCAAGAGGATATCTCCTAGTGTGAATGAGAATGGAGTGGGTGTTGGTGTCTTTATGCCTATAGTAAGAATGTTGAAAAGTATTTTAAAGTCGACAAAAGCATCTGTATAATGAACGCTGAACTGATTGGAATGCTTGAAGGAATTAAACTGGCTGTGAATGAAGGGGAAAGGTAATATTTTCCGATTCCCAGAGTGGTTTATGTTTGCTGAAATGTGGAGGTGGAAGGGAAGGCGATGTGTATGTTGATTTAATTTTTGAATGCGTTCGAAACTGTCAACGTGATGTGACCATACAATGGATCCCATGCATCACATAGACAGATCGAAGGGAATGAAAGAGCCGATATGTTAGCTAAAAAGGGTACATTGAATGACATGGTTCAGGAGTACGGAAGGAAGGATGCAAGAGATGTACTTCGAATGCTTCAGATGAATCTGTGGAGAAAATGGGAGAGTAAATTTAACGAGAAAAGTCTAACGAAAGGAATGAAGTACAAAGTGCTCCATGGTACTCTTTGAGAATTCCGTTCTTTAAGGAGCTCAAAGGAGACACGCGAATGTTGCGAACGGTTGAGAGAATCAGGCTGAACCATGGAAACTGGAAGGAATGCTTGTGGAAACGTCATTTGAATGAGGACAAAGATTGTGAGTAGTGTGGAAGTGTGGAGGATGTTGAGCATCTCATATTGGCTTGTCCCAGATATAGCCAATATAGATCTAAGTTCAACATCCTACGGAATGCAAGAAATCTAAGTGATTTAATGAATAAGGGTGGTTTTTTGGCTTATAAGGAAATATATGAATTTACTAGGATGAGTGGGATAGCAATTTGATGCAAAATAAGCAGCCGACAGAATATGTGTAGGGAGTAATCCGGATCCATTGTAAAGGTTAAAAATTTTTTGGTTAAAAATGAATTATGAATTAAAAAATTAAAAAGATGATTTGAATTGTTGGCAATATGGCTCTAAGTTTTGTAGGAGCCAAGGCCTAATACAAAAAAAAAAATCAAAATTGTGAAATTTTGTCAGACATAATGTTTTACAATGGAATATAAAGGAAATGGAAAGCAAAATTAGGGAACTGCAATTATTACTGGATTGTAAGATAAGGTGGAACATCATTGAAACAATGGAAGATCGTTTTTTGAGAATTAAACCAGCAATTCTGAAAACCCTATTGCATAACCCTACTTATGCAATTCCACCGGAACTTGACAAGATCGCTTCTACTAAAATTTTTATTTAAAAGTCTTCGAACGAATAATTTGAAGGTAAGTACTCAAATCATCAAAAGAAGGAACAAACCAATTATTTCACTACTAAAATTTTTACAAAATCGGAATTGTATTGCTATTCGAAAACGGAAACAATCAAAACGGCAAAAACAATATCCAGACGACTATTCAAAACCACTGATAAGGATTCTATGGACGAACATTTTATAGTAACAACGTCAAGCTCCACATTAGAACCAGAAGTAGAAGTAGAAGATTTGTGATAGTGTGATTCTGTTGATCTTCAGGATCTCAAAAATTCTATACGTGATAATTTAAAAGTTCAGCCCGCAACCAATGACGACCTTTTAAATTTCAACAGTTAAATTTGTTTTGAATTACTATTACATATTTTATTATTTTATGGTACTTTTACTACGTTATATGATAAGAAATTTAAAGAAAATGTTTTTTAAATTTGATAAATAAAATATGTTTTTTGAGAATTTTACGGTAGGTTAGACTTCCCTACCTCACAAATTTTTTATTCTCTTGAGTGTAAAACGAACAGGGGAGGGTTTTGTTGTATTTTAAACTGGTTATTCATTACCCAATAAAATTACATTTTGGATTCTCAAGACTCTCGATAAATTTTACTGGAATTCTCGGTTTCGAGAACAGAAATTGTTGACGATTTCGAGAACTAAAATCCTCGACAAAAGAGGAACTATGCAACAGATACCACCTATAGTATTTTCTTAGTAAACTAACCTCGTTTCTTCTCATTTTCGACCCCGTTATCGTCAATATACCGCCCTAATCTAGAATTCTACAGAGCCTTGATGTAAGGCATCTAAATTAACAAAAGAAAATTCCGACAAATTTATTCCTAAATATGTCAGAATAACCATAGGAAAACTAATATCAATACCCCTATTCCCTTGATCGTGTCACTTCATTCGACGTGATAATTGTCGCGTCACTTCAACTTTAAATTGGTATTCTCTTAGTCGATTGAAGTGATAATATAAGAGAATGCGACGTAAAAGAATGTTTGTCACTTCAAACGACGTTTGTCGCATCGATCGACTAAGAGAATACCAAAATTTGATTGTCGGTACAAGTGACAAGTGACACGACTAAGGGAATAGGGGTGCAAAACTTATTCCTAAATGGGGCAAAAATCATTCGAATTCCTAAGAAAAACCGGAATCAACCGGCTGGAGTTACAAATTGCGAGTTAATGCAAATATGAAACATACTTTATGAAATAAATCAAAATTTTTGCAAACCATACGATCTTAATGAGTGCATCTAGCGCAGTGAGACATTTCTAAAAAAGATGTAGGTTTCACGTTTCCCATTTTTTTTTGTCTCGAGTGTGTTAACATTATCGAGAAATTACAGATATCGAGTGCTGCAATAAGCGAGTTTGTACTGTATTTGTTTTCACCCTTCCCTTATCCACACTATACATATATATTATTCATGTACTACTCCAACTCTTGTATTGTACAATTTTAAAATATGGATGAATATAATTTCGAATCTCTTTTAAAGAGTTTTGCAATTTCGTATTGTCATTTAAAATTCATTTTATTATCATTATTAATTCACTATATTAAACACAATTGCTACAGTTTTTATGGCGCAGACGAACTTTACGGACAAACTAAAAGCAAAACGATTTTATTTATTTTTATCATAAATTATTCAGTATTCTTCTATACCTTAAAAATTATATCAAGACGTGGAAAAAAATATACAAGATGAGGTAAAGAATTAATTTGGCCAGTTGGATTCTTATAAGCTTCGGTAGCAAACGAGCGCTCACACAATCCAATTTTTACCGCGGGAACCGCGAACAAAACCCAGTTTTTGTTTGTACGCAGGTATACTTTTATACACAAATATATAACATGCGATTTTGTTTCATTTCGTTCTTACAAAATTATTCAGATAACCGGTTAATATTGCAGAAATTAAAGGTAAGACGAAAATAAGACGATGAATAAAAAAAAAAATCGAGTTGCGGTATTTTTCTTATAATGTTCTTGATTATTTCTTTTCATTTCGATATCAAATTAAAGACGTTTTTTTTTATTGTTGCTGGATTTTTAATTTCCATCTTAATTTTTAAATTGAATGTTTTGTAATTTTCAATCGTATCGGACGGTTATATACATACTAGAATCGAAACGTTGTGCGCTTGTTTGTTTGTATATGTTTAAAACAAATTATGAAACGAACAAGAACACAGTTGGAGATGATGGTTTTATTAAAAATAATTATGCATTATCACCTAATTTTTATAAAGCATTATTTTTATAATTATTTATAAAAAATATTTAGGCATTTACTGTATTACATATAAATTACCACAGCCATACACGCACACGTCGCCATGATGGTGGTTAAACTAATTTAGACTAAGCTACAGCAGACCTGCGAGAATTTAAATAATGATAATAGCCAGATTAACAAACCTGTTACATTAATTACCATTTACCTTATTTAAATTTATATTTTTTAAATATTTATTTTGAATAAATACTCGGTACGAATATGAAAATAAAAAAACGTCGAAAACTGAAATCAATTTAAATTTAAAACCTTCTTTATAATGCCCTTCAACACATCGTATATTGTTCAAATTGCATAAAGAAATGAAGAACATAAAAACGATTAAGACCCTTAAATATTTTATATTGGTACAGCGGAGCAAAATGTGGTGGATGATGTATTATTCTGTAAAAAAAATTCGATACACGTCATTTAAATGATGATGAAATTAAAAAAAGAAGAAGAATGTTATTTATGGGAAAAGCAAGAGATGCAGATTAATTACTGTAGTGGTCAGTTTCACCAACAATAAGTTAATTTTTTTATCGAAACGCCAAAACCTAGTAATTATCACACTACATATAATATATTTGTATAAAAGGCATTTAAAACCGCCCAAAAACTCGAGCGCGTCCATCACACATTATACTCGTTCAAGTCGACCCACAATTATATTTAATTACGGTACATGTGCACACATTACAAAATTATTCTTAATTAATTACAATTAACAAAATAAGACCAGTAATTGCATTTTCTGTAGTTATTGCTTTGATTTTATATATGTATTTAATTGTAAACCTTTAGTGTTGTTAGCGTAATTACGAATCTGACATCATTGGACACCTTACCTCAGTCGTATCTCGTATCAATTTAATTCAATTTTGGTGAAAAAGCGCTCATTAATTAAATTTTGATATACGGTGAAAAGTAGAAACGATGAATTGAACGTCGTTTTCGTATCATCAATATTTGTGAATTCGAAAATGCACAATATTTTAGTGAAAACGCGTAACTATTTAAGGAAAGAGTAACGCTGTATTCATATTTTTAAAAAAATGTTATCAGTTAAACACAGATCTAAAATGCCCGCATTCGCGTGAAGTTTGTTCTCAAAAAATAGGAGTTTTTCGGATAAACTTCACAAATTTATAGCTGTCTAGGTAAGTAGTCGTAACTTATTAATTTCAAAACATATAGTTACGGTAACCTAGAGTAGAACAGAAAACAGCGCAAAGTCTACTGTACTACTCGTAAAATGGAAATTTTCCATTCTACAACTTTGTACATTTTACCAGACTATTCTATCAAATTGAGTGATTTAGTGCGGACGTGCGGTATAAAAAATATAACTTATCAGTAAAAGTTGTGCGAATTTTGGGCCCGATTCTGGAACGATCAAATTCATGTTATGTTATTTTATTTCCCCGCTTCCTATTTCAATTTGTCTTGAAAAACCAAAATAACATGATATAACAGAAAATTTTAAACCCCGGAATATGGCCTAATATGTTCCATGTTTTTTCAATTTTAAGCAAAGAGATTAGCAGCCCTTGAATATGCAACCTTTTTTTTAAAATACTGCCAGCTATACTTTCAAGGGATGCTCTTATCCTTCGTTGAAAATCACAATCGCTTGGAGACAAGTGCGTATTAATATGGAGTTGGCTTTGACTTTCGAGTCAGTAATTATTTTTTCTTACAAAAATATTTATTTTACTTTTTTTTTTTTGTAATTTTAAATTGTGTTAGCATATAATGCAGAAAACCGCATAAAATCCTCTTAGTGGGGTAGCTTTGAACATGTTAAAACTTGGGGAAGGATTTGTAACATGTTTCCTAATAATGGTTCCCAATATCGATATTATGACATTCGATCCAGCGGAAACAAATACTCATGATCAGGTCAATTGAAACGATTCAATAATAAGGAAATGGTTAAAACTGGTTTCTGCTAAGGATGTAATACATCGATAATTCAGCCACCCTACAAAATAAAATAAAAATTCGAAGCAGCAGACTTACCGCTTTACAGGATAGGTTTGAAGGGCCAGAATGTGAACCTTTTGTTAAAAATTTATTTTTATGTAAATCCACACCTTATCTTTTCACAATTTGTTACGAATGAGCATCTAGCTCAAAATAGATTGTGTTAAGTATGGAGTTGGTGTTTGATTCAAATTTTTTTGTAAGCAAATAAAAATAAAAAATAAATAAAAATAAATATAATATGGAAATCACGTAAATCGTCGGAAGGAGATGTATTCTCGTTAGAAGAAGAAGACGCAATGAGAAGTATAGAGTACTGCAATCTGTTGAGTAGAGTACTTCGGCCACTGCGTAAGCGGCCACTCCAACCTACGGTATTTGATTGACAATGTTGTTAATTGCTAATTGATTTGTAGGATGTTGTGTCCCAGGAAGTAAACATTGAATGTGGCCATGTGAAACAGAATTGCCATAACATGAAACGCTCATGATTCAAGTAATTGGGATCTATGTTTATAAAAATAGTTCCCTCAAATTCTTCATTGCTCAACACATTCTTCATGCTTTATAATGTGGAGGAAGTTGGCATTAAACTCTTTCGATGAGGCATAGATTTGAAGATGAACTCGCGAGTTGTTATTAATATTTTTTTTTGTAAGACGAACTTCCAAAGGCGAATTTTACGAATGATACAGTTATCAATAATAAACAAAATACATCATTGTACCACATTACCATCATACCTTCTTACCATTGTACCATCATACCTTAATACCAACATACTACTGCAATCAAACCATCGAAACCATTACACAATCAATCCATCTTACCAACACACACAATCGTACCATCACACCAATCATAAATTTACGTTAATGCCACCACACCATCAAACCATTATAACAGCATACCATCGTGCAATCATACACCAGCATACTATCAAACCCTCGTACCGTTATACCATCATTCGATCATTCTAATATTCCTTCAAACCATTATACCATCGTACCATCATACCATCTTACCATCGTACCATTATACCATAATAACACCATACCATCATACCATTATATTATCCTACCATCATACCATCATACTATCGTACATCATCATTACCATCCCCATCACCAGTTTAGTTTTCGTCATCACCATCAACATTTTCACCACCACCACCATTATCTTTCAAAAAATAATGACACACGTGTCGATTTATTTTTGATTTTGCGCTAAATATCCAAAAATCAGCTCAATCGGTAAGTTTTAGAAATTCATCCAAGGTAACTTTGGACTTCATTATCACTTTACAAAAAGGAGGAGGAGGTGTGAGATATTAAGAGTGACCGTCCTTGGGTCTTAAACAATAATTGTGTGAAGTTTGGTTCAAATCGGTCAGTCAAGGCGTGTGGTTTTGTATAAATATCAGACATAAAAACACTCACTTTTATATATGGTATAGAGAAGATATGCTGAGATTCGACTCACATACGAATGCATATACGTAATAATTATATTTTACATATTTCCAATGTTAGTTCACCTTCATCATCCACACCCACTCTAATCTACAAACATTTTAATAATAACAATAATCCAACTAAATAAACATAACTTATAATGATTTACTCAACCGTAAGGAATAAAATGTTATATCGACACTATACAAAAAATTGTAATGAGACAGGTGGACTATGTAAAGTACTTTAATTATATAGTTATTACATTTATAATGAGCCCTTAGTAGTTTTAGAAAAAAAAGGAAAGAGATCGAATATGAAGTGCATAAATGTAGTTATTTTGAACATAATCCACAAACGAATACACATAATCAAATTTAATGAAATAATTAAAATACGTAAAATTAATGTTATTATTATTACTATGAATATATGTAAATGAAATAGTTATTTATGTTGCCTTAGATTAAAGAATGTGATTTAGTTTTTATATCTTGATTAGATAAAATATTAATTTTGTAATTAGAAGAATTGAATCTCGCCCGGAATATTTTTTCGTGTTCGTATGGCGAGAACAAATTAAAATAAATTAAAAAATAATATTTAATTTTTATTAAATAAACGATGGACCTTACCCGCAAACCAAAGGCCAGGTGGCTGCCATTAATATAAAATTAAAATCATTATAGCTACTTTCTCCGTGAACTGTTTACTTAGGCTTAAATTACTTTGCCGCATTTTTCTTATTTATACCTAAATTTTACCATTTAAAAATTCGGATTTTTGGTATCGATCTCAATGTATTCTAACACTTTCCCTCATATTCACACCTCTTCTTCGACAACGGCTTAATAAATAAACCGGCCAACATATCAACAGAAGCACAATATTTACACTGGAAGATTTTCTTATCGATGCAATATTTCACAAAATATATTTTTGTATCAATGTGTTTTGATCGATGGCTTAATTTTTATTCTTTAATCAGGTTAAAACGGCTCTGATTATTTTCCCGTATGATAGTTGGTTGTCGTTGTTCTTAATTGAAATGTTCCTTGCACGCTTCTGACAAAGCATTAAACTCCGGTTCAGTTGAAAAAAACGTAATACATGTTTGTTTAAATAAACCAGCAAACAATTGACCCGCCATATAATTTAAATGTGTAAACCCGTATTTGATTTTCCATCTTTTTCTACTGCGGTACTGCCCAATTAACGTCCGCGTTACCGACTAAGCCCGAATCATTTTTAGTATTATTACTTAGAACTAATTTTAAATCGATGATACCATTTAAATTCTTTATTAATCTTTTTAATTCATTCCAACAGTAGTTGAAATATCTGGGCGTATGCATACTGATGTGTAGAGCAAACAACCCTTAAGCCTTTGAAATTCTTTATTGTCCTTTAATAGTTCAACAGCGTTATTGTTGTTTTTATACCCAGCTTATCGGTTCTACAAGTAATTGGCCGTCATAACCGCTTTAAACCCAAAACGTATTATCCATTTTGGCACCCAATAACATACATCGAGCAGCTTCCACAATCTATCTATTTATCTACATATAAATGTGAGTATGTATTTCTTTCCACCTGTATGTATTAAATGCAACGAAGCTGGTTTTAGTATATGATAATTTTGGAAACGGTTTACACGTCATTTTGCCTTTCACACATCTTGCACGCACATTTTTTCGTCATTTCTGACTAAATTTAAATTTGACACTTGATCCGCTACACCAGCTATTTCGTTTTCTTTTATTATTTCACAATTCGTGACAACCGAAATCAATTGTATAAACGTTTTCTACTAGTTAGTACCACAATCCAATTTTGATACGTAAAGGATATTTTTTAAACGAGCTTAAGTTCTCGTTGTTTACCATTGCCATTAAGCATGTACCTTCCCCTTCAACTTGTTCCGTTTGACCATTCGCCATTGTCACTATTTGATAATTTGAATTATAAAATTTTATAAAGTTGTTCTTATTGTTGGCCATGATTTTAGTAGTTCCTGAGTCAATGATTCAAAAATTTTCCTTTTTAATGGAACATAAGTAAAAACAATATTCCACTTTCGGTTGTTACTTGTTTCGCTTAATGTCGAAAATCCTTCTTTAAATAACCTTTTTATTACAAAAGAAACTCTATACATTTGTTATTGTCCTGGTGGTGTTTAACGCAGTGTTATCATTATTATTATTGAATTATAAAGCAAAATAATTAAGCTAACTAAATAAAAATTATTAGTTTTAAAAAGATTTTTATTATTTTAAAAAAGTTTGTGTAGCGTTGGTTTCATTAAAAATGTATACTGCACAAATATATATGTATACGATAGTATATGATTTCGATTCGTTTTTTTTTATAAAGCAAAATCAAAAAATATAAAAAAAAACTTAATATTCTTATAATTTTATTAATAAATGTAAATCGTCCGATTAACGTAAATTAATGTTTTATCACACAATGGAAATCATTGTATTTGCCGACTACTGTTTATCGTTTGTGATTGTGTGAAGAACGATTTAATGTTGCCCATAATGTTTAGAAAGCTCGTCTTTTATATGTTTTTAGTATTTGCTGACTTAATACAATGTGGGCGGCCTCAATCAAATATAAATATATACTAATAATATCATTCAATTAATAGTTTTTTGCTAAATAATCATTTAACCTTATGTTGCTAGTAGAAGAAATTAACTAAAATATTAACATTTTTATCTCGCTAATGGCAACACATACTCGATTGATTATTTTTATTTAAGTACCGTATTTTGCTTAGAAACAAACTAATACAACTAATTATTTGTTTACATATACATAAATATTGTGTATTGCAATATTTGTTTAAGCTACTTGGTAAAGGCATTGTTCGACTCCGCAACTCCACGTCGGATAATTGAATTAACTACTTAGTTGAGCTTGAGCTACTGAAGCGGAGAAGGAGATCGGAAAAACAAAATATTTAATTTTATTCTGGATCCAAAAATTGAAAAAATTAAATTAACTCAACGGTATATTAACATAAGGTTAAATCTTTATTTTACCTATACCACAGAATACAACCAGAAGAGACATAACGCTGTTTTTGTATGGAAAAATTTGGACTCATTTTTTTGACCTTGATTTGCCGAAGGTAAGATAAAGTTGGATTATGTATTCTTTGGTTTACTGGTTTTGATTTGAAATAATAAAAATTGAGGATCCTTAACAGTATAGTTAGTGAAATTAATTAACAAATTTTGTTTTGACAGCATAATTTGTATTAAATATTCAAAATATTCATAATATTCAAAAATAATTATACTTCAATGTCCAAAAAAGAAGGTAAGATGAAAAAAAAATTTGGTCCACGCAATGTCTATTCTGGTTAATCTTTCTTCTGTGCCTATACTGTATGTGCATAATTTGAGCAAATTAAAAAAATTTCATTTAACTGTGTATTGACTAAGAAAATATATTTTGCAGTTTAATGATATTTTAAGGAAGATGTCACTGTTGACCAGTCACTTGTGTTCATTAAAATACGATAGTTCTTCAATTTTCTGACGATTTATTTTGGTTACTTTTTTATTATTCATGTTTATTTGTAGATGTCAGTTTTTTTATTGCATAATAAACCCACACCGCTGTTTATTGATGATAGTAGTTTAAAAAAAACATTAAAACCATTAAATCAGATTTTGTAGAACCAGTTGTTTTGTTAATAATATTCAGATTTAAAAACAATGAAATTTTCCAATTATTTTATATTTATTTATATTTTAATAAAAACAAACAAAAAATTTGAATAATTTTTTTTTATTTAAATGTTACATTATTTTATTATTGAAATTATTTTTGTTGCTCAAAGATTTTTAGAGGTTTTCTAAAATTTCCAAAATTAATTCTATTATTATTTTTTGTTTTCATCTAAAAATAATCAATTCATAAATTATGTAACAATGTACTACGATTTTGTATTCTATATTTCAAAAAATGTAATACACCCATTATGGTTCTCACCTCACCGAAAAATTCATCACAAAAGTGACTTGAACTCACCAAATTCAAATTTTGGTTATTGTCGCGCCTCGCCTCTCGCGGTGGTGAGCCTAATGTCAAAATTTGTACATAATAATTGTCGGTGAATAGTGAGTGCGACTTTTAATTTTTCAATGAATAAATAAAAGAAAATGGATACTCAAAGTATATGTGTTATATTTTTTACAAATAGATAATTTTCTATTAATTTTACTTCATTGTTAAATATGGTGAAATAATTTTAAAATACAAACGTATATATTTATAAGGCTAAAACAAAAAATTCTAGGAATTATTTGTATAATAGACAGACTCAACGATGTTTAGAAGCAATCAGCAACAACAAAAGCAAGCATAGTACAAATAAGACACACACGACTCGGATTGGTGAGGCGAGTCTTTCCATGAAATGAGAACCATAAAAAGGCTATAAAAAATAAAAATGTAAAATTTGTTTATTTCTTACATTAAATTAATTAATTCAATTACCATTTTAATTAAAATTCTAAAATTTAAAATTAATAAAACTAAAAAAAAAAAAAATTTAACATTCACTTATATAAATTTCTAATTGTAATTGAATGATAGATTTTATGTTCACCATTGCCCGCCGCGGTATCGAGGATCACCACCAATCATATTTACGGGAGGTCCGCCTCTCATTCCACCATTATTTCCGTTTCCACGATGTGGATGATTAAACATTGGACGAGGTAGTGTTTCGATATTGTAACGACGATTATCATCCATATGCGGTGGAATTTGATTATGATATACTGGTTGGTGGTGATGCATTTGAGGTGGGCCAACCATTCTAAACGGCGGTCCATTCATGTTATTTCCACTAAGATTATTATTGTAATTCCTTTTAAAATTTACATCTTTATGATTAATGTTACTATTAATATTATTACAGTTGTTATTTCCACCATTCTTTGTATTCATATTGTTATTGTGTTGCGGATGAATATGTCTAGGTGGTTGCAACTGTGGCTGCCCTCCACCCGGAACATGAATTGGTCTGCCCTCATAAAATTGATCATTAAACGATGGTGACTTTCGCTCCGATGTATTCCTTTGCTGCAGATTTTGTCCATTTTCTCTATTATTTGTCCCGCCGAAACCGGGCCGATTGTCTTGGTTTGGGTCATCTAAATTAGTGCCAAGAAAAAAAGAATAAACAGAAATACTATAAAATTTTCTATAAAATCGTCCAAATGCCATTTTCCTAATCAACAAGTAGTTAAATACTAAATCTATTAAAAATGTTCAAGATTTGGATGTGCCTTACATCTAAAATATATAAAAAAAAAAGATTAAAAAATTAACAGAAAAATAAATAAAAAATCGTATTATTATTTTTATATTTATGATTTTCCATAATCTGTCTGTACGTTGTTTGGAATGAAAAAAATAAGTATTTCTTTTAATTATAAATTTACTTTAAAATTCAAAGATTTCACAAAATGTTTTGTTTTTACGGCTATTAATAAAATCAATTTTCCTTTTTTGAAAAATTAAAATACAAAAAAAATATTTATAGGTTTTAATTTTGTAATTAAACTAATAAAAATAAATCACAATGATAGTAAATATTTTTTTTATTTTAATTTATTTGTTCAATTCGAAAGGATTCATGTTTCAATAGATCGTGCAAATTAAATACTCAATATTGGTGGCAATAATTTTTGTAGCTCTTTGTTTCAAAATTTACGGTGTTATGAAAAATTATGAATTAAAATTTACGATCGTTAATTAACATAATTAATTTCCGCATTTGTACTAAAATCACAATCTAATCGCGGATGATCTGATTGTTACAGAAGATTCGATTCGTTGAGAAGGCTTAATAGTTAATTAGTTAATTTTAACAGTTAACTAATTAGGTCGTTGACTCTTTGGGAATTCAACAGTTAATCACTTGAGATTTCAAACCAGTATTCTTGGTAGTATATAAGTTGAATAGTTTATTAATATGTATTAATCAATAAAACTGTAATGTTTTTATTCAAATACGTGTCTGTGTGATCTATCTATTGTAAAATCTATAAGTATGTAACTAATAAACCAAAACCATCTTATCAGCATTTCTAAAACATAGGACAATCAAATCAGACATTGAAACACATGTTCGACTAATGAAAACTTTTATGTAGGTTTGGATGTACACAAATTTAGCTACCTAATATTTTCTTTGGGCGCACCAATTGTTTAGATAAAAATTGATATATTAATAGTTTTTTTATTTTTATGATTATAGTTTGATATTTATTTATCCTATTAATCTTTACTTGTTTACATAAGTAAATACAAAACAGAAGAAAATTAAGACATACGTTTTATGGAATTCCCACAAAAATTATCTTTAAAGAGATAAAAATAATAAGTCATAATTAAATGTCTTGGCATGAAAATCATAAAAAAGCCAGCAAAATGTCAGAGAATTGATATGGTATGTACTCATAACTAGTTAGGCCACTGGGTTAATTAAGTGTAATAATCATAAAAATTAAATATATGGTATTTTCTATAAAAAGTATAATAAAATATTAGAATTTTATTAAGGATTTACAAAATAATATAAATAAATCTTGTATGTTGAGACGATCTCAGATGTCCGTAGTCTAAATAAACAGGGAGCCTAGTAAATATTACAAGATTAATCATCTACCAAAACCAAATAAATAATAATTAAAATAAATAAACAAAAAGTTATCTTAATACTTAATTAAAAAATTAAATTCATTTTTTCAACTTTTTCAAAAAAGAAAATAAATCCCAATGTACGGTCTGAAAATTGAAAATTGAAATTATTATTTTGTTTCGTTAAAAAAACGTTCCTGAAATATTAAGCCCAAAAATAAATAAATCTTTGAAAAATAAAATAAATTAAATAATTAATTTTTTTTTTGTTTGTTTAGTACAAAAGAGCAATTAATAAGAATTAGGGGATTCACACAATAAACTAAATAATAATAAACAATTCTGTACATTTATTGTTTTATCAAATAATAATAAAATAATTAATAATAATAATAAAATTAGAATACTGTAATATTGATTAATTAGTTTCTTAAATTGAGCATCATTTGTCCAGTAGAAGATATATCTCCAAAGGTTTCTCCATAAACAGTAGATACTACTTACCTTCGTCCCACACAGACCCACCATTCATGATAATTTAAAATTAAGGCATAAAAAAAACTTAATCATAGTTTAATATCAATACCTGATAAATTTGTTGTTGCCGTTATTCTTGCAGTTGTTATTGTGTTTTTTGTCATTGTGTTGATCGGTCCTATTATTGGGGGTGGGGGTGGTTGATCCGTACCCCCAATTCGCTGATTATCTCTTTCGTTTATTAATAATCTAATTTTAATAATAATAATTAGGATATTTTTTCATGATAATACATATAAATTAATATAATAATATATTTACAAATATGTATAACAATATATTTAAAATGTTCAATGTAAAATAAACTGACTTTCATTTCAATTTACGGACTTATAACTACTTAGTTTATGTTAATAAAGTTTAAAAAGGTGCCAGTAAATTTCAAATAAATTAAAACAATTGCAAAACATTACAATTAAAATAAGAACAACATTCTTAAATTATATCTTTTGAGCGGTTTTCTTGGGTGCTTTAATTTTGAGTGCGATACTTGTCTTATAACTAAAGTATTTCGAAGAATCTGATCAATTTTGGTAGAATAACGACGAAAAAATAGGCATTCCAGCAGCCTAGACTGACAATTAGCCTGATCGCATGTAGTCTGTAATGATAATCAGCAAATCAGCTTTATGATAAAATCCAATCGGAACTTTTTCCAGTTTTATAATACCCTAGGCGTGGAAAGTATTGGTACAAATAGCTTTTACCTAGAGTTTGTAAATAATCCGGCTTTGAGGAACCGCGGTTTCCGCATCGGTTTTCAAATATCTTAAATTCTAGTAAAAGAATGTTAAATGTGTTTCAGAGCATTTAATTAAAAGAATAACTAACGCATTGAATAGTTTTTCAATGTGTTCTTTGAACGTGTCCATAGTAGAATTATTTTCTCTTCCATACTTCAAATAAATTCAGTTATAGTCTGAACGATATAATTTTGACTTAATAAATTTGATATATTTATCTGTCAAATTTATTAAGTCAAAATTATATCATTGCTTGGAGAATAATACAATAATAGTGGCTTTCCAATCAAACAAAAATTATTTCAGAAACGTCAAAAACATGTAGTCGGTGTAATACGGGCACGAACAAAGTGTACCTTCTTATTCCCGATTTATTAAATGAAAGAAATTCTTCTTTTAATCAGGAAAACTGTTTATTTTCATATGAAGCCCCGTCTCCTTTTAAAGAGTAACAGGTTCAATGGTTTTAGCTGTTATATCCTCTACATTTCTACTAATTTTGCTTTTTGAATAAAATACCAGAGTACAGTGCCATCTGGTGAGGTTTTTTGTTTTTATTTGATTTCAATGAAGGCGTTATTTTAATGATAACGGTACATAAACGGTTGATACAACCACAGATAAGAATAGACAGATGTGGATCTTGCATGAGCCATATTTACATTCCAAATTTCAATAGCAAATTCCAACCCAATCTGTTTAGACCAGGACGTACTATGTATATTTACAGTTATATCCCTTTTTATCCTTTTACCGACTATTTTTCTATTCTAAACAGATTGGATTGGAATTTCCTATTGAAATATGGCCCATACAAGATCCACATCTGTCTATTCTTATCTGTGGTACAACAGTAAAGGCATTGAGTGATACATGTACAATTTTTCCCTTTAAGGTAATACAAATATTGGCATCAAGTAGGCCATTTTAAATGCATTTAAAAAAGCCAGTTATTCACGTACAATTAAATTGAGCAATATAATTGCACAATAATATTCAAAAATTTTGAATAAAATTTGAGTACCTATATTGTGCAATTTTCTGAAGACCCATTATATTGGACAATTTAATTGTACGTGAATACCGGCCTTAAGGCAAAAATAAAAAATTGAACATTGTTTAATTTTGTATATGGCAAAATTACATAACCTTAAAAAAATAATAGCTATTTCAACCAATAAGGATGCTGAATTATAATGGCTTAAAGGCACAAATTGTGCAAGTATCACTGCCTTAATTCTTAATGTACGGCCTACGGCATCGATGAATTTCAATTTGACTGCAAGTTTACGTAAATATTCTGCTGAAAAATTGTCTGCACTGAGTCGTTGTGACTTTTGGTCATCCTACCAGATTTTCCAATAAACTGGAACCAGTTCATCATGTGAGTATACAGTGTCCTACATTTTATTAATTTTATAAAATTTTGGAAAAATTGAATTTTCTGACTTTTGGCTATAAATTGTTCATAATTCAATAAAATGTTGATGTTTTGTAAATTTTGGCTAACATTTCTGAATATTTTATAAAAAAGACAAAATTATATTTTCTTTCTTTTTTTTAAGAATATGGTCTTTAGGAGGTTTATATTCGTAGTAAAAAGGCAATGATTTTAGAATGCGTTATACGCAATAGAATGATAACATTGGAAATATCAGAAGTTTATTTTTTTTTTGTGGTTTTATAAAAATGAGAAATCCATGATAAAAAGTTGTCTCTGCTTATAGTATTCACTCACGACCTGTCGCTTATCGACAAATTGTATAAGAAACCAGTCTTAGTACCTGCCTTGAAACTTGTGATGCTTAATCTTCCTTTTTTTGTAAGGCAATAATTCTAGAGCGTTCTTCAACGTAACACGTTCATTTTTGCACATTTTTGTTCAAGTTTTTTAAGGTGTCTTACAGCGGTTAGTTCAGATAAACAACAAATAACACTTTTGGTTCTTGAATGTTAATGTTTAGCAAATGTTTTGGATTACACCACTAATTTTTTTATGTTTTCTTACTAATGTAGTAAAAGCACAAAAACCAATATTTAAAATAATCGAGATCCCTTTTCTTAACCCGACGCCATTGGGAATGGGTCAAAATGACCCGGAATCTTTTAAGCTTTTGTTGAATTTTTAGATGATTTTATTTAACAGTTTAATTAATATAATAAAAAATTGCTGCGTTATCATTTTGACTTTTATTTTCAAAACATAGTATGATAAAGCTATTACAAAACAATAATTGATAATTTCTTCAAAAACCAATGAAGCAGGTAATAATATACATACATTATGAACAAATATACACCGTTACAAATTATGCCTCTTCAGTTTACCCTCAGCTTATAAAATTTAAAGAAAACTAAGTGTAGAAATACCTTCCGCACCGTACATACAGTTGCGAACAAAACATTTACAACTAATGGAACTAAATAATTCAAAGTAATATTGAAATTATATTAGTATATCGTATTTCAAATATTTTTATATAATTTTTTAAATTAATGGTATTACTTATACATAAATTACATAAGTAAATATGATTGTTATACAATAGCTGCAAATATTTTGTTCACAAATGTATTCCTTTTTATATGCGTTTAGCTTTACAAACAACCCTTCGATATTTATAATGTATTCGATACTTGTTGTGTTAACACTCAACACTACAATTATAGTGCTAACTTTTCTTTCACTTATGATATAAACACTTCATTAATAAAACACTAATATTTCGGACATAGATATTTCAACGTAACGCCAATCATTAATTAATTATTTATTAAACAAACTAAAAATTCCAATAAATAGAAATGTTTTCAAACCCAAATATCGTTAGAAGATCTACATCTTTATCACAAAACAAGTACCTCCATAATGTAATTATAGTATGACGCGTTTTTGTGATAATTAAAAATGCACAAAGTATTATCTCAATTAATATTTATGTACTTCAAACAACTACTTGACTATTTTATAAGACTTTAGATACAAGCATTGCTTACAAAACTAAAATATGAATGTGAATTTTTTTTCATTAGAATTTGTGATACAATAGAGAAGTTTTACCCCAAAACCGTTCAAAAAGACGACGTATAAAAGTTTTGCTTAATTCGACTAAAAATATTATCAAACCCCTATAATTAATTTGTTTAACACACATTCTTACAACAGGTTTTGAAAATAAGAAATTATTTAATTAAATCCTTTAATTAATTGAATGTTTAGTATTTTCATGATTTATTTTGTAAAAATCGTTTAACTAATTATGCTTTACGACAATTAATTAATTAGTTCACGGTCTAGTTGTTTTTTCAATTATGTTTACCTAAATTTTGTTTTTTAAGAGTGGTTCAAATTTATAACCATCATTAACATAAAAAATAATGTCAAAATTAATAACAAGATGTCTTATTTTATAAGTTTCGATTTTGCTTTTTATAATACCTATAAGGTTTAAATCTGAAAAATTGTTTAATTAAATTTATTTAAATTACAATTAAATTATTTTTTAAATACTTTACGCACTTAAAACTATCCATTTAAAAACATGATTTATTTGGCAATCTTGAGGAAATTATTACAAGCCAACCCTTTCACACACGCTTTCATACAAGCAAACCAAACTTTTTATAATATAAGCAAGTACATAAATAAAAATTTATTTATCTATCTCCAATTAGCGCTTTAATTCTAATTTTGTCTAGTAAACAAAACTTGTATGTGTATATATTATAAATATTTCTCTAAATATTAATTTCAATGTCAAGTGAAAAGTGGTTTAAAATCAATATTTTACTTCTTAAAAATATGAAACGATAAATTCTCAAAGCAGAACAGCAAGTAAATAAGAAAAACTGATTTTCTAGATTGGTTTACAAATTATGTAATACACGTAATTATATAAACACATTATAAACCAACCTAATTTCAAACAATTATTGTTACTTATATTTCACGGAAAAATCTATAAAAAAATAAAATACAGTAGTTGAAAGATTTACTTTGTAAACAAACGAATATGTAAATATTGAGTAGTTCCCAATTCAACTGGAATATTATATTTAGTGTTATGACTTAATATTTTTTTTTTTTTATCAAACCAAAACACGCGCGAGTGGAATTATTTGTGGCGGTAGACAAATTGTCGTCAGTTAACTTAAAAAGGTGATAAGTCAAATATACATGATGTAGACATCAAGGCTTTGCAAAAAAAAACTTGCTTAAAACTAGTTAACATCAAATGAATCATTTACCTCAAAACCACACGCTTCCAAATTTTGTTTTCGATAATTATTTCCAAAACCATAGATCAGGGATGGAAAACCTGCTTATAGGTATTTACTGATAAAACTGTTAGAACTTACATATTACATTATTTAGTAAGAGTAAACAAATCGCGTCAAAAATAAACTATTCTTAATTTATATCCAATTATACAAGGAACAATTTAGCAAGGTTACACTACAATTTTGTTTTGGTATATTTAAGAATATGAAGAGTTGATCCGCGGAACATCAGGTAAGCATCACTGAATTGGTATGTTTGTACGTATGTTTATCAAGTAAATTTTTAATTTCTTTTATTTTTTAACTTTTATTCTATCGCAAGTTTACACAAAAAAAAAATGATTTTCTTACTTTTCTGCTTTAAGAAACTAATAAAAATTACTTAAATAAATAATTCGAGTTTTCAAAATGTATATTGGTATTTGGAACAAACATGTCTTTTCTGATCGTACCGTCTATCGACTGAACAGTAATGTGAATATTTTTTTAAATAAAGTACATTCTAGGCCATATCAGATATGCCTTTCATGATTTAACGAATTTAATGCAGATAGGACCGACAGTTCAAATAATGTTATCAAAAAATACCCAATCATTTAAACCTAAATATTTTTTTTATATAACTTACTTACGACTATAATTTATAATATTTAATAAAAACAGTATTTAATAAATAATAAGAATAAATACATTTAAAATTGTTAAAGTTTAAAATATAAAATTAAAATGATTCTTACCCCATTCCAATCTTTGGTACTGTGCTGGGTGATGGATCGCCGTCATTCTCTGATTTCCTTTTTCGATTTATTTTATAAGAATCAACAATTTGCTAAAAATACACAAAACATTTATAAATCAATAAAATATGAACTGATAGGGGTAATGGAAATGTATAAACGTCATTATAATAATCACCAGTCTATCATCTACTTACATTTCCATTATTATTAGGTTGTTGAGACAGTAGCATATGCTGTTGTTGCTGCTGTTGTTGTTGCTGCTGTTGTTGTTGCTGCTGCTGTTGTTGCTGTTGTTGGTGTTGTTGTTGTTGTTGCTGTTGTTGTTGTTGTTGTTGATGCGAAGGTCCTATCTCTATTTGATGATGTATCCGTGTTTGTTGCTGCTGCTGCTGTTGCAAATGGAACCGTGCTGCTGCTGTTGCAAGTGGACCTTGTTGTTGTGACGATGGTGATAATTGTGAACCAAATTGTTCATTTTGCTGTTGTTGTCCTGTACTGTTCTGCGGCAGTACAGGTGGAGGTGGAGGTGGTGGCGGACAGCTTTGTGGATGAAATTGAATTTGCACTTGTTGATTGGGCGGATAACCGCCCCCATTACTAAAAAAAGTTTGCCCCCCATCTTGCGGATTTCGGAATTGGGGATGATGTTGCGACGGTGGTGGTGGTTGTTGTTGTTGAGGTACAACATGAATTATTTGATTAGAATTTTGTGGATGTGGTGGAGGTTGGTGTTGTGGCGCTGCTGCCCATTGGGGGCCATTTAGGATAAAATTTGACGTTGGAACATTGGCAGTAGTAATTTGAATTTGATGTGGCTGTGACATAGAAACTGGAACCTGATGGCATATTGTCTGATTGTGTTGCTGCTGTTCGACAATGTGTTGAATTGTTGAAGATGGAATAGGTGGTGGCATTTGGGTAAATGACAAAGAAATAGGAGTTTGTACTGTAGGTGGCTGCTGAGGTGGTTGATTCTTTATTGGAGGTTTTTTATTTGGCGAAAAATTGTCATTCTTATTAGCATTATTCACAATCTCAAGTTTATTTGGATCATCCTTTAGACTAAATTCATTGGAATTTGTTGTGCTGGGAACCATTGCCGCGGTTGTTGTAATCATATTTTGATTCAAATTAATTTCATTAGGCACAGAGTAATGGATTTGATGAGGCTGGGATGTGTATATCAAATTTTGGATCGGCCTCGGCTGATGAGATTGTATTATATTTGGTGGCGGCATCATAAACGCGGTTGTATTCCCGGGTAGCGTTATATACTGCTGTGTCGCTTGAATTTGCTGACCACGTACTTGAATCTGATCAAACTGAGGCGGTAATGTCTGCGTCTGCTGCACTATTCCGTGGATTTGTTGCGGTGTTTGATAAATGTGTTGTACTGTAACTTGTTGTGGTTGTTGATCCACTTGATTCTGTTGTTGCGCTTGTTGTACATATTGAAATTGATAGTTAGGAGGCCCTTGATTTAAAAGTATTTGTGTTGGCTGCTGTTGCGGTTGAATTTGAATATTTGGCGGTGGGTGTGATAAGTGTGGTGTAGCACTCTGTATCTGTACTAATTGACCGGTTTTCAAGGGCATATGTAAGCCCGGTGGGGGCATATTCAAATTTCCAATAGGATTTATTTGTTGCTCGCTTTGCTGCTGAATTACCATATTATTTCCGGGCTGATGATGTATCTGAATCGGAAGTAAAGTTTGTGGAGGATTCGATTGCAAAATATTTTGCGGCTGTATTATCGTTTGCGGCGGTGGTTGCTGTATAATTCCGTTGTGCTGTACGGTCGGAGGGGGCCCAGTCAATAAAGTTTGCGGAATATTAAATTGCTGATGTTGTTGTTGTTGAAATATTTCCGAGTGAACAATCGTCGGTTGCGTTGTAATTTGTACATTAGCAGGTATAGGAGGATTTAACTGCTGAAAATGAATTAGTTCTTGTTGTATAGTTTCGATTAAATTTTTAGCTAGCTGCTTTGCTGCTTGTAATCCATTAAAATGAGTATGCTCTATAAATAAATGCATTGCTTCGTTTGATTCATATCCACCTAAATGTGATTCGATAAACCCCGAATTATTTCCCCTCAACGTGGCCATAGCACCAGTCTCATTTCGAATATAATGTAAATTGGCACCACCGGTACCAATAACCCTTCCTTTAAGATCAAAACTCTCTGGAGCATGATCCAGTCCGACCATAATTTTTTCGATCAGCAATGAATCATTTCCACTCCCTCCACCAGGTGGATGCATCATATTATTACTGTTAAGTTGTGGATTACGATTCGATTGAAATTTCGAAAATTTTTGATTATTGGAATTTTGGCTGTTTATTGATTCCCGTTGAATAATTTCTTCTATTTTTTGGATCGCCACTATACATGCACATAAAGAAAATAAAGAAAAAGAAGGTTTTACTAAAGACGGCTTACAAAACCAACAATCATTGCATTAAAACAACTAGATGATCGTTGCCATAACTTAAAGTTTCTTTGATTAATTAACATCAAAATGTACATATTGTTATGACTATATTTTAGATTGAAATTTAAATTGGTTGATTTGACTTCTGTAAGCGAACGTTAACTCTACATTGAGCATGCAATTAATATAAACACTAGAAGTAACGCAAAGTTCAATATGACTGACAAGTGGTTTTAAGATATTTATTAGTCTTTTAAAAAATCCATTCCACAAAATATTGTCGTTACATAAACATTATAAATAATTCTTACTAACTTTCAAATCAACTAAAAAATAGAATTTATTTAAAATACATAATTTCGAACCATTCATTAGCTTAAGGGCGGTCATCTGTTGCATGTTTGATAGGAATGCTACCAAAATTTCCTATTTGAAAAAACTAGACTTACTCTGTAATTTCTAACTCTAGAAGTACACATGAGTGTCTTCGATTTACAATTGTAAGTGATTATCTGAGGCAACACAAATTAAGTAGTACGTCATGACCAGAAATAACATTACTAAAGATTTTAGGTGCGCTTATACTACAACATTCTCAAGTGAATTCTAATTCGTATTCAAAATTTATGCAAAAATATTTAAAATAACGACTCCTACACATTTTGTTTACAAATAAACCGCACAACAATAATTCGCGGCAGACGCGAAAAACAACTTTACGTATTTCTTCAAGATAATAAATTATTGAATATTGTTACAAATACATAATAAGTGTGTTGATAGATAAGAATTTCGGTTTTGTTTAAACCATAAAGTCAATGTCGTCTAGAAAATAATTCTTGTGAATTAAAAAGAATCGCGTGTAACAAGTTACCTTGGACAAATAATTTAATTAAATCCACGCAGTATAATTCACACTGTTCAAAAGCGCCTGATATATTCCAAAACAACATCATCATATTTTCACCATAAAAGCCTATTTTTTCTGCTAAGTTCTCGCACAAAAAAAAATCGTAAATCAAACTGCACTGATCGATTCAAATAAAATTTCTTACAATAAATCCTGAATATTTTAGCCCCGAATTATAATCATATTACCAATCACATATCAAAATGTTTAAATATATTCTTGAATAAACTAAATAAAAAAAATTTAATGTTTTTGTTCATAAAACCATTAAATATTAAAATCAGTTAATTAACGATTGCTGCCAAAAAAAATTTTAAATAAATTGTTTTATAAAAAAATAAACAATTCTGTGATCTTGTTCATCATACCACGTGTTTTCTGTGGACGACTGTGATTACGTTCGAATATGTTTGAAAAAAGAAATTGGTCATCATTTCATATTAGTAGTTGAAAGCTACGGCAACATTGCCAGAGAAAGTTGGGATTGGATCAATGTCAGGTTATGTAATTTATAAATTATTGATTAACATTATTCATTCATTCCGTTTGGTCGATTAAAACTAACATGAGTTATTTCTAATGTATGGGGTAATAAATAACCGAATTCAAGCATTTAAAATTTATTTTCTATCCAAAATTGAAATTCGATTAGGCTAATGATTCTCCAGAATACGTGTTAGCTCAATTTTGGAATTAAGTTGTTATTTAGAATAGGTAGAAAATAAGTACCAACCAAATAATGTATTATGTACAAACAATTTATCCCATTTCTAAGCAAAAGTTAGCCAATTAAATTTGATAAAACTTAAGAAAACAAAAAGAATTAAATTGCATTCAGCAAATAGGATCCAGTTAAAACTGGAATAAGTAGCCAATTTTTTTTAAACTAAATGAGGCTTATCAACGAAAATTTTGTAAGCTTATTTAATATATAAGAAAATAATAAAATCTCAACATTATTTATATTACGCAAAACTGTCAAAATATTTACTTACAATCGACATCATTTTTAGAATTCCCTTGTATAAACAAGTATAAAGGTCTATCATGAATGGCACCACGACTCTTTTCGTTTGGTGCGATATAACGCCCGCGTGTGGAAACTGATGCACCTGAATAATGGGAGATTTCTTCATGTGTTTGACCCTGAAAAAAAATTAAAATACGCTTAAGATTTATAAATTGAACTTGCTTAATAAAATTTATAATTAATAAATGAAGATTGATTTAAGAATCAGGACTGTACTAGACATCTACAATACAAATTACATTACATTTCATTAAATACTTAAAGTTTTCGTGACCCACTGAATGATATTAATTCTATATTGTCTATCGATTATATTTTGTCCTTCATGAGAAAATCATTACAAAATATAATAATTATTAAATTAAAACAATTTCAAACAAGATTTTGTTCGCTACTAAGTGACTAGCCATTGTAACAGGCAAAATTCCGCCCGGGTTTGTACTCGGTTATTTCTTATCTTTTAACAAGCCTTACCATCCCTTTACATGTAGTATTGAATTGACTGAATAAAGAATAATTTTCTATTCTTCTTTATTCGGTGCCAAATGAATAATCATCACAATATATTATGTTTTCTTACGAATTATTAAAGAGCGAGTTTTAGAACGCTGAATTATTGTGATATTTGTTTATTGCGTTACTAATAAAAATTCTCAATATAAATTCGCCTCGCCATTCTGGATTTCGAAATTGTACCCCAGGTGGTAACCCAGCTAATCAGCTGGCAAATCCACCCTCTAACGAGGCTGGCTCAAAGGATTCTGGGGTGAGCCAATCATTGTTTAACAGCCCTTTTGGGCAACCCAACCCATTTAAACAACAATCCAGGGTGGGTAGATCACCACCACCAATAGCGAACACCTTAGAAAGGGATAACGCAGAACTGCGCAATAAGATTTACGAAATAGAAAAGTTAACGTTAAATCTAAACAAAGACCTCAAAAACTTACAGCGAGAAAATAAGGAGTTAAAAGATGCTCTAAATGCAGTAATGTCTGAGAAAGAAACCACTAAGATAAACAACACCAATGATCATATAGAGGTTATGTATGAAACAGACGAGGAAGAACTCAATAGAGAAACGGGATGGATTCTGAACCGTAACAAAAAAAATAAGAAACGTAAGATGAGTAAATCACCACAGATTTCACCCGATTCGAAACAATCAGTTGAGCAGCTTCCAACCGGAAGTAGGCACGTGCAACAGGAGGATAAAGCTCAGGTTCCGTCGGAACAGAAACGATCAAGTAATGAACTCCCAACCGGAAGTAAGAATGTACAACTAGAGAAAAAAGTGCCACGGCCACCTCCAGTAATAATATCTAATTGCAATAATTATCAGAGTATTAGAAACATCATGGACAACAATCATATAAAGTTTCAAGCTACAGCGTTAAATAGTGGTGATATCAAAATAAATGTCACAGACGGTGATAGCTATAGAAAGTTAACAGGAGCTCTTAACGAAGAAAAGACAGCGTGGTATTCCTACGAAGATAAGCAGACAAGGCAAACCAAAGTCATTGCTAGGAAGCTACACGCTTCATGCAAACCAGAAGAGATAAAAGAGTATCTTTTGGAGAAAAAATACAAAATTAAAGAAGTTACACAGCTGCTAAAAAGAGGTGACAAAACACCTCTTCCATTATATATGTTGTCTTTTGAAAGAACAGAAGACATTAAAAATATTTATGCAATCAGCGAAATACTCCATATGAAAGTGCAAATAGAAGCAGTTAAAAAATCTAAGCTGATCCCCCAGTGCAAAAAGTGCCAAGTCTACGGACACACGCAAAACTTTTGTAATAAGGAGCCCAGATGCGTGAAATGTGTAGGAAAACACCGTACGGCTGAATGTACGAAACTAAAAGACACCCCACCAAAATGTGTTAACTGTGGAGAGACACACCCAGCCAACTACAGAGGTTGCATTGTTATAAAAGAGCTGCAAAAAATTCGCAACAAAACAAGGGAAACCTCAATAATTACCAGGCCAGAAATTAACTCAGCCTCAACAAGAATACCTACAAATTTAAGGCCACACCAAACATTAATCCAGCCATCAAGAACTAATCCAAATGTAACATTTGCTGATGTACTATCTACTGGAAGTTCGAGAAGACAACATAGTTCTCTTTTATTAAATGATTCAAATAATAACCAAACTAATAAAATACTACAAGATATTCTTGATAGACTTAGTTCACAAGAAGAAAAGCAAGAAAAAGCCCTTATATCAATCCTACAAAGGCTCACTCTACTCGAAAAACATGGCAAATAATTTAAAAATTCTTGCATGGAACTGCAATGGTATATTGCAACGACAAAATGAAATACAACTATTTCTTGATTTAGAAAAAATAGATATATGTTTATTATCTGAAACACACCTTACTACTCAAAGTCATATAAAAATCCGCGGCTACGAAGTTCACTCAGCAGTTCATCCTAATAATAATGCACGAGGGGGCAGTGCCGTGATTATAAAAAAAGATATTAAATACCATCTGCAACAAAAACTTGAAAGTGATGAAATACAAGCAATTAGCGTTAGCATTAATACCCGCAACCACAAGTTAGTGGTATCCGCAATATATTGCCCACCTAGATATAACATCAAAGAGAATGCTTATACTCAGTTCTTCAAGCAGCTCGGTGAAAAATTTGTAGTCGGGGGTGACTTCAACGCTAAACATACTGACTGGGGATCAAGACTAACCACAACTAAAGGGAAAGAGCTTCATCAAGCAATAATTAAATACAACTGCAACTGGCATTCTACTGGAAAACCAACTTATTGGCCCAGTGATCAAAATAAAATACCAGACCTAATTGACTTCTTTATAACAAGAAAAATCCCGGTTGATTATATACAAGTGCAGGAAGGATTGGACTCCACATCTGACCACTCCTCTATTTTAATGATAATAAGTGATACAATAATTACTAATGATAAACAGCCACTGTTAACAAATAAATATACTGATTGGAAAAAGTTCAGGAATGAACTAAACAATAGCATCATTTTAAACACACAACTTTCATCAGAAGAAACATTAGAACAGGAGGTGGAGAAGCTCGTCAAGGACATACAGGTAGCGGCGTGGAAAAGTACTAACACAACAAACAAAAAAATAGCTGGCAAATGCTATCCAATGGAAATTAAATCACTAGTTATAGAGAAGAGAAGTACCCGTAGGGAGTGGCAACGTACACGAGACCCAACCGTCAAAAATAGATTAAATAATTTAACACAACGAATACGTAGAGAAATAAGGGAATTTAAAAATAAATCAATAAATTCATACCTACAATCTCTCACCTATGATAAAGGTAGTGATTATTCATTGTGGAAAGCAACCAAATATTTGAAAAGGCCAGTTATGCATATACCACCAATAAGAACAAATAATGGTCACCTGGCTAAAAGCAAAGAAGAAAAAGCAGAAAAATTCGCGGATCATCTCGAGCGTACCTTTCAGCCAAATTTAACAACACTTAACCAACAGGATATATTGTTCGAAAACCAAACAACTATCCTGAGACAGGAAATTCCATTAACTAATGCTAAAGAAGTAAAACAAGTAATAAAGAACCATGTAGTACTTAAAAAATCACACGGATATGACCTGATAACTGGAGAGATTCTAAAACAACTACCTAATAAAGCTATTAAAAAAATATCGGACATAATTAATGCTTCCTTCAGACTCCGTTATGTCCCTCTATCTTGGAAATTTGCGGAAGTGATAATGATACCTAAGCCAGGTAAGCCACCAAGTGAACTGGCCTCGTACAGGCCAATATCACTTCTTCCAACTATGTCAAAACTATTTGAGAGATTGTTATTAAAACGAATTAAACCAGAAGTTGTAAAATCAGGAGCTGTTCCGTCCCATCAGTTTGGATTTAGAGAGGAACACTCCACAATCGACCAAGTCCATAGAATAACAGATATAATAGAAAAATCCTTAGAGGAAAAAAAGATTTGTTCAGCCATATTTCTTGACATAGCGCAGGCATTTGACAAAGTCTGGCTAGATGGTTTAATATTTAAATTGGAGAAAACTCTGCCATTTGAGTATTGCGAACTGCTAAAGTCATACCTGAAAAGGAGATATTTTAGAGTTAAACAGGAAGGAGTTTACTCCAGTATTAAAGAAGCTAAAGCAGGAGTCCCGCAGGGGAGTGTCTTAGGGCCTTTCCTTTTCGTGCTGTTTACTAGCGACATACCGCAGACGAGCAATACAACTATCGCCACGTTTGCAGATGACACTGCAATTCTAGCTGTTGGTGACACAATCGGTGAAGTCACATTCAAACTACAAATAGCCGTAAATAATATACAAGATTGGCTAGCTAAGTGGAGAATTAAAGTGAATGAATCGAAGTCTACTCACATTAACTTCACTAATAGATCAATAGAACCACTACCTGTGACTCTCAATAATATCTCTGTACCACATGCCAATCAAGCAAAATACCTTGGTATGAACCTTGATGCAAAGTTAAAGTGGAAAGTACACGTGAAAAAGAAAGCAGAAGAGCTTCAGTTAAAATATAGAAAAATGTACTGGTTAATTGGAAGAAACTCTCAGTTATCCATTCATAATAAACTTATGCTTTATAAACAAGTACTCAAGCCGGTCTGGACATATGGTATTCAACTATGGGGATGCACCAAAATCAGCAATCAACAGATAGTTCAACGATTTCAAAATAAAGTCCTCAGAGGAATTGTAAATGCCCCTTGGTACACTCGTAATAGTGACCTTCATAGAGATCTCGGAATAGACACAGTCGCAAGTGAAATAAAGAAATGTGCTCAAAAACACCAGGAGAGGCTCCATCATCACCCTAACATCGAAGCTGCAAGACTACTTCATCAAGAGGGTATAATAAGACGACTCAAAAGACTAAAACCTTTTGAGTTGCCTGAATAGTCCGCACAATGCAACATCAACCAAAACAACACTTTATGTAAAGAACACATATGAGTGCTTTATTATTATATTGTCAGAGTCAAACGCTGTTAGTCAAAAATGACTAGTTACTTTGTAAAAAAATTTTATTGTTATCATAAATAAAATTATTAAAAAAAAAAAAAAAAAAAAAAAAAAAAAAAATTCTGGATTTCAACTGTAGTCAATTTCGCTGGCTTCGTCGAGTTTAAGGCAACCGTATATAGAACGGCGAAATTGAGTAATTTTTAGTAATTTTTTTGAAGGGGAAGAAATAAATGGATCTTTTTGAAATTTTGACTGTTTATTATAAATATTTTAACCAGTATTTCCCATTTTTAATCATTAGAAAAGATTGAAAATTGACAAAAGTATAGCCACATGGTCACGGAGGCATTTTTTTACGATGCCAATTGGTCGGTATTTACCTGTGGTCACTCGATAAACCTAATATTTTAATAACAAGTTAAGAATTGGAGAAATGGCAGACATAAAATCAAAAAAATTGATATTTTCGATAATTTTATTCTTCTTCGCTGCTCAACAAAATTAGATTATTTTGAGAAATTTAAAATATGTTTAGGTTCACCAAGAGATCTTTTATGTTACGAAAACGTGTGCAAAATTTTAGCTCGATCGGATCAATAAAAAAAAAAAAAAAACACTGTGTGTGCGGTAAAAACACCAGAAATTGTATGATGCAAGAGAGAAGAAGCGAGTTGTGGTTGATGGCGTTGAGTTATAAACGATTTGAATTTTATTTCAAGTCGAAATATCGGGAGCCATGTTATTGATCGTGAAGTGTGACAGCATTCAGAATAGTAGGTCGAATTGAAGTAAATATTGAGATTGATAGTGATTCGTTCCAGACAACCTTCCACACAATTGAGGGGAGATTTGTTGGCACGTATTGTCTTGGGGCAAGAGCTTCTAAAAGGAACGATCACTATTCAATCAATAAACAATATTACGATATGGAAATTCGTTCCGGAGTTTGCAGCAATCGCAAAGGTTTTCGATAAATCTCCAGTAGATTTAATTCAGGTGGAAGTAACTAAAATAGAAAATTACATACTAGTGAAATTGCCCTTCTAAACGTGAACCCGAATTATATTTGAATATTGAACAATTAACTCAATTTAATTAGACTAAGTACATGAAGGACGAGGATAATGATGATGATGGTACGTTGAGGATGAAAACGAGGACATTGCGGCTAGATGAGGATAATGATGCATGAGGACGAAAACGAGGACATTGCGGCTAGATGAGGATAGTAATGCATGAGGATAGTGATGCATGAGGATAGTGAAGCTAGAGTATTTTGTGTTGATATTATATTTATATGACTGAAAAGTCGACCAAAAAGAAGGTTATATCAAAAAATGGGATTATGTTTCGAAAGGGACAGTGAAAAGACAAAGGGAAATCGGTCTACCATGTATTTGCTGTGTGCGAAGGATGTACGCCGTGCAGTGAGGAATGCATTGCTCGAGACTTGCTCGTTAGCGGAAGGTGGCATCGAAATATAAGTTGGTAGACTAGGTGTGTTAAAGACACAGTTTAGTGGCGACCAAAAGATCATACAAAAGTGTATGGATTAGTAGCGGGAGTTATATTGTGAAGAATGCCGAACAAAATGAAATTGACAGTGATTTCCTGGGGTGTCTGAATATAAACGTTCGCATACCTTACCTTGTGTAAATTGATCTTAACCCTTGTAGTGTCGAACAACGATATCTCCGACGTACGAAAAGTGCCGCTTAATAAATGCACTACTTGTGTTAAGTGCCTTTAATTTATTAAATTACCCTAGTAACTAATCTATATTTTAAAACAATTTTTTTTTTTTACCTATTTCAAACTCAACAAATTACATTTTGGCTCGACACTTTATGCACAATAATTCTTTGTTCGGCACTAAAACGGTTAAAGTTGTTTTTAGTTTTATTAAGCCCAAATAAATGTGTATAGTTCCCCCGCCGATTATATAATTTTTTTAATTTTTTGCACATAAAATAATAGTATTTGGCCATGAATTAAAAGTCACTTAATAGTGAGTTTGAGTGAGAGTACCTGTTTGTAGTTATCTTATTAGTGATGCAGATGGTTCATGTTCACGTTAGATAACACGACCAAATTCAAAACCGAAAAAACCAATCTTACATAATAAGGTGCAAGACAATTTATGTAAGACTGAAATTGACTTAAGAATTTCAACATTATACAAATAAAGCTACGTAAAGAGGACTTACTTTTGTTAAAATATTTCGCACCGATATTCTTACATCATTTATCTCATATTCCTTAGTGAATAGATTACTATTAACTTTTTTATTTAAATTCTTATTTATCATATTATTAGTTCGTATTAATTTACTATTTAAGTTTTTATTTAGAAACATTTTTTAATCAAATGTCATTTAAAATTTTGTCGCGAACATTTAATTTTAATAACACAGTGGTAAGAAAAAAATTGATTAATTAAAAAATAGCCACTAGCTGTTCAACTTTTTTTTTTCTCTAAAAGATTTATATTTGTGTAATATTAGGTTTAACTTTTTAAACAATAAAAATTAATTTTAGCAGATGCAAATTTTATTTTATTCCCAATTTATAAAATTAAATAATAAAATTAAAAACCGCTTGCTGATAAAATGGAGTCAATTTTTTTCATTTTTGTTTTTTCTATTACACATACACCATAAAACTTTATTTTTAATATTATTAGTATGTATACTTTTTAAATAATTTTTGCGTGGTTTATTCTAACTTAAATTGAATGAACATAATTAAATATTTTTGTTTTTTTTAATTAAAAACTAATAACTTTATTTCTATTATAAAATAAAAACTTTTATATATGACCAAGAAAGAAGAAACTTGACAATGACATGATTCGACATTCGACTAGAAAAAATTGTCTATGCAAATTATTTTTACGTTTATACTGCTATACTCAGTGTAATTGAGACATGTAAACGAGAACGCATATAACATATATAGCGGCTTAGAGCGTTCGATTGATCGTAACGTAGCGTAAAAAACCTTTTAAAAATCGATGATTTTTGCTGTTTCTTATTCCTGAGATAACCAATAACCATCACTTTTTTCGCTTCGATGCATTTTTGATAGAGTAACGGTATCTTACAACTAAATTGTTTTAAAATTTTAAATTTTTAACAAAGGAATACAGTTATTATATCGAAAATGCATCGAAGCGAAAAAAGTGATCGTTATAATATGTCACCCCTGATCTAATCAATCTTATTGATCTGAGTACTAAAAATCTGTGTTTTTACATACTTTTTAGTATTCAGGGGGCCTATTCTCGAATTCCACAACCCTTTTCCACATGTGTACATCTGTCAAAACTCATAAAAATTGAATTTTTTCGGTACTAAGGGAATATTTCCGAATGGGTATAAGCATGTGGAAAAATTCCCCATATAGGAAAATGTCAATGCCGCATGTGTTATACGAATTACAATTTTCGAACCATTTTTTGACAACTTTGACAAATGTCCACATGTGGAAAATGGATGTGAAATTCGAGAATAGGCCCCCAGATCGATCAGATCAATTAGATCGGAAACGAGAAACACCGCAAAAGAATATCGCGACGATTTCAGATCGGAATTTCATTTTAAAAATCACCGCAACATAAAATAATTCATTTACACTTTCTGTCTCTTTTTAGTATTTATGTTTATCGAGTTTGTACAACTAGATTACAATAAGCAAATTATGAAGCGTGGTAATCCGGAAAGCATTATGTCGAATTCCATGGAAAAAATAAATCAATATGATTTTTTTTTATTTTTATTGACATTACATATTCTTTCGAAGGAAATAAATTGATTTATTTTTTGATCCGGATCATTTGTCACAAATCTGGATTTTTTGGTAGATTTCATAAAAATTTCACAAATACGTAGAAATGTAAACGTCAAAATTAGGTAAACATAAATAAGCCGCTATTTTCATAAATCATTTTGATGCGAATAGTTGCGTTTTAATCTAAATTAACATTTTTTATCTTTTTATGGTAAAGATTTCACAATACATTCCTAGTTCTAGTGTTTCCTCGGCCAAACGTGATAAAAAATATCATGATACTGCACCTCAATTACTTATGACCCTAACTTCATTCCGTTAAAACGTATGTCAAACCCGAAAATTTAAACGTCAAACACTTTAATATATTCTGATTTTTTTTATTTAACAAAATTAATTATAATCTTTTGTAGTATTTTAAACTATGAAATATTTCCAGTATATATTATAGAAATTGAAATTATTTAAAATTATTAATTAAGTTTCTTTTGCAAAAAAAAAAACAAGATATTTTGACAGATAAAACCACAAAAATTCTAGGATTTTTTTGGTGATAAATGAGTGTGTTTTATGGCACAACGTGATAAAAAATATCATGATGTTTTATCAAATTTGCCCGAGAAAACACGACGAATATGTAAAATCCTGTAAAATGAGTAAACATAACCTCGCTTTTTTATTTGTTATTTCTTTCACCATTGCAACTACAAATAAATCAATTTATTTTTTTTTTTTCATATTTTTTGGTAAATAAAAAAATCGATTTTCTTTTGGAAATCGAAAGAATTTAACATTAAATAAAGAAACATATTTTATGGCTTTAAGTCTTGCGGCGATTTATATCCAATGCAATATTGTTGTTGTAACTTTGCCAATTAAATACACTTATTATATTTTTTTTATATTATATTTTGTTAAACAAATTAATATTTGCTGTCAAGAAAAGGTAAAATGTTCAAAAATCATTTTTTTTTTTATTTGCAACGTTGGTTTGGTACACCGTTCAGTACAAAACTATTAAATTCAAACATCCCAACTTTTTTATGTTGGCAAGCTTATGTGTTGGAGACGTAAATAAACTCGTCATGAAGAAAAAAGGCCTATTTGATTATTCAGCGCAATGTCGCTGAATTTAGTTGACATTATTTTGGTTGACATTTGCAATTATTTTTATTCCGATCATTGCGTTTCATTCTTTATAGTGTTGTCTGCGATTATTTTTAATTAATTTAGTTTACAAATGTTAATTTGATTAAATAAGATTTCATTTGATTTGAATAATACTTGTCGGGCAAGGTATTTGATTAGGTTTACAAGGTTTTACGAACCAATTCAACAAACATTCTTATTCTTACAGAATGGCGTCGGAGAGGAACGAACGGCGATTGTCAATCAATTCGGATAAAAATGATTCACCGCCATCAAAAAAGCGAAGGGACTCTACAGATTCCTATGCAAATGATAGGAAAATAATTAAAGTAGACAAGGAGAGGCGTTCATCTGATGTGGCTTCTGATAAAGATAAGCACACTGGATCATCAAGGTCTTCTAACAAAAATGATCGTGACCCGAAATCTCCATACAAAGTGGATTCTGATAAAGACAAATATTCTGGATCAAGATCTTCGAAAGGAGAGAAAAATTATCGCGATGCAAAATCTCCAAACCCGGAAGATCCTAAAGAAACTTCTGATGACAATTACTTGCGATCAAGATCTTTGAAAAACGATACAATTATTCGCGATGGTAAATCTCCAGAAGCAGGTAATCCGGACTCCGCTTACAAAGTGGATTCTGATACAGAAAAATATTCTGGATCAAGATCTTCGAAAGGAGAGAAAAATTATCGCGATGCAAAATCTCCAAACCCGGAGGATTCTAAACAAACTTCTGATGACAATTACTCGCGATCAAGATCTTTGAAAAACGATACAATTATTCGCGATGCTAAATGTCCAGAAAGAGGGAATACGGACTCTTATTATAAAAATGATTCACCGCCATCAAAAAAGCGAAGGGACTCTACAGATTCCTATGCAAATGATAGGAAAATAATTAAAGTAGACAAGGAGAGGCGTTCATCTGATGTGGCTTCTGATAAAGATAAGCACACTGGATCATCAAGGTCTTCTAATAAAAATGATCGTGACCCGAAATCTCCATACAAAGTGGATTCTGATAAAGACAAATATTCTGGATCAAGGTCTTCGAAAGGAGAGAAAAATTATCGCGATGCAAAATCTCCAAACCCGGAAGATTCTAAAGAAACTTCTGATGACAATTACTCGCGATCAAGATCTTTGAAAAATGATACAATTATTCGCGATGCTAAATCTCCAGAAGCAGGTAATCCGGACTCGGCTTACAAAGTGGATTCTGATAAAGACAAATATTCTGTATCAAGATCTTCGAAAGGAGAGAAAAATTATCGCGATGCAAAATCTCCAAACCCGGAGGATTCTAAACAAACTTCTGATAACAATTACTCGCGATCAAGATCTTTGAAAAGCGATACAATTATTCGCGATGCTAAATGTCCAGAAAGAGAGAATGCGGACTCCGCTTACAAACTGGATTCTGAAAAAGACAAATATTCTGGATCAAGATCTTCGAAAAGAGAGAAAAATTATCGCGACGTAAAATCTCCAAACCCAGGATATTCTAAAAGAACTTCTGATGACAAATACTCGCAGTCAAAATCTTTGAAAAACGATACAATTAGTCGTGATGCTAAATCTCCAGAAAGAGAGAATCCGGACTCTGCTTGCAAAGTGGATTCTGATAAAGATAAATATTTTGGATCAAGATCTTCGAAAGGAGAGAAAGATTATCGCGACGCAAAATCTCCAAACCCAGGGGATTCTAAACGAACTTCTGATGACAAATACTCGCGATCAAGATCTTTGAAAAACGATACAATTAGTCGTGATGCTAGATCTGCAGAAAGAGAGATTCCGGGCTCCGCTCGGAAATCTTCAAATAATATTCAAGACAACAATAAAATTGATTCGGAGGGAAACCCTGTAATACCTGCAAGACATCGTAGAACAGTGGACCTTCTGACATCAAAAACTGGTGGCGCCTACATCCCACCGGCTAAACTTCGAATGATGCAAGCCGAAATTACCGATAAATCGTCAGTATCGTATCAAAGAATTGCATGGGAAGCTTTAAAGAAATCAATACATGGTTTTATAAACAAGGTAAACGTGGATAATATTGGCAAGATAACAAGAGAACTCTTAAAAGAGAATATCGTTAGAGGTCGGGGCTTGTTATCTAAATCTATAATTCAAGCCCAAGCAGCATCACCTACATTTACTCATGTTTATGCTTCATTGGTTAGCATCATAAACTCTAAATTTCCTAACATTGGAGAATTATTACTGAAGAGATTGATAATACAATTTAAAAGAGGATTTCGAAGAAATGATAAGAATATTTGTTTATCATCATCAAGGTTTATCGCACATTTGGTAAATCAAAGAGTGGCCCATGAAATATTAGCGTTAGAAATTTTAACACTTCTAGTTGAAACACCTACAGATGATTCTGTTGAAGTTGCTATTTCATTTTTAAAGGAATGTGGACAAAAACTCACTGAAGTAACATCAAAAGGAATAAATGCTATATTTGAAATGTTAAAGAATATATTGCATGAAGGGAAATTGGATAAACGTGTGCAATACATGATTGAAGTTATGTTTCAAATTCGGAAAGACGGTTTTAAAGATCATCCCAGTATTATTACCTTACTGGAGTTAGTCGAAGAGGATGATCAATTTACACATTTAATTATGTTAGACGATGTTACAGATGGCCAAGATATTCTGAATGTTTTTAAGTTTGATGATGAATTTCTTAAAAATGAAGAGAAATATAAAAATCTTAGTCAAGAATTATTAGGAAGTGATTCAGATGATTCTTCAAATTCCAGTGATACGAATTCTGATAGCGATTCGGATGGTGAAGACGCCGAGAAAAATGAAAATGCAGAAAATGTTATAATTGACAATACAGAGACGAACCTAATAGCATTACGTAGAACAATTTATCTTACAATTCATTCGAGTTTAGATTATGAAGAATGTGCTCATAAATTAATGAAAATGGAACTGAAACCTGGTCAAGAAATGGAATTATGTCATATGTTTCTTGATTGTTGTGCTGAACAGAGAACGTATGAAAAATTTTACGGGTTGCTAGCGCAACGATTTTGCATGATAAATAAAATTTATGTATCACCTTTTGAAGAAATATTCAAAGACACCTATCAAACTACGCATCGCCTCGATACAAACCGTTTACGTAATGTTAGTAAATTTTTTGCACATTTACTTTTTACTGATGCGGTCAGTTGGGATGTAATGGACTGTATCCAATTAAATGAAGACGATACAACGAGTTCAAGTAGAATTTTTATAAAAATATTATTTCAAGAATTAGCTGAATATATGGGACTAAGCAAATTAAATTCACGGTTGAAGGATCCAACTTTGCAAGAAACCTTTTCCGGGCTATTTCCTCGCGACAATCCTAAAAACACTAGATTTGCGATTAATTTTTTTACGTCTATCGGTTTAGGTGGTTTAACCGATGAATTGAGGGAACATTTGAAAGATGCTCCTAGAATGCCAGAAAAGACTGAAATCATTAATCAGCCAAGTGGATCGTCATCATCTAGTTCATCCGGCGAATCGTCGTCCGACTCCGAAACTAGTTCTAATAGTAGCACCAGCGAAAGCAGCAGCGATGAACAATCAAAAAAGAAGCGGTTAAAGGAGAAACGTAAAAAAAAATCAAATAAAACTAAAATTAATAAAAAGAAATTAAAAATAGATTCAAATAAATCTACAAAGAAAACGAACGACAGATCAAAAAATATAGAAAAATCTAAAGGAAAATACCAAGAACGAGAAGATTATGGTGATAGTCGGGCACAACAAAAACGCACCGGTTCTAGACATCGTTCAAGAGAAGATAATAATTCTGAAAAAAGGGGGTCAAAGGATTCTAAATATGATAAACGTGAAAGATATACAAATTATGATAGATATTAATATAATCGGAAATGTAAATCAATTAACTAAAATTCTGCAGGATAATTTAATAAATTCCTTTTTAACATTATTTAAACATATCTTAATTTAAAATTTAAGTATTCATACACCTTGATTAATAAAACACTTTACACCCTTTTTTTAAACCTTTTGCTAATGCTCGCTTTTAAGAGATAGTAAAATAGTAGATAGTAAAATAGCAAACTAGTATAATACTATTTTACTATCTACCGTAGTCGTTTTTACACCGTATAAAATATTCATAAAAAACAAAATAATGGTAAAGTATAATTTCCGAATACACTTAAATATTTCAAGACCAATTTATCAACAATCATAAATTTTCCTTCTTTAATAAAATAAAATATAATAGGTATTAAAATTTGGTAGCTATCAAATCAAAATATTATATTTTATTTTTGCTATTATACTATCAAAACATCGGTTTTACTCCGGATAGCAGAATACTATTTTGGTATTACACCTGTCCCTTGATTAACACGGTAATTATGTTCCAACAAATTACCGTGTTAATCGCGACTATTAAATATGTACATACATTTAATTTGAAAATTAGGGCATTACTATGTATTTGTGTATGTATACTCAGACTTGGAGAATATGCAAGAAAAAAGGAACAAAAATCTCCAAAAATATGTTATGTAGAACAATCCATACACGGATTTTTTTGAAAAATAATCTAAACAACAGGGGCCCTATTCTCGAATTCCACATACATAACAAAATCGTTATTTATTTTATTTATTTACAAATTAATTTATATTGTTTTTGGCACACTCCATTTTGAGCAAGAGCTCATTCATAATGGAGTGTACCAAAAGAATTAAAGAATAACAAATAATTTAAGAACGTAGATTCTTCCTCGAAGGGAAAGTTTTCCTTTCTTCATCAGCAACTCTTTCATCAAAGGGTAGGCTAACATGAAGTCAACGGCAATAGCGTGTTTTGTATGTGTTACCATATCTGCAGCCAAGATCACAATATTGTCCCTCAACTCTGGTAATCACTACTCTCATCTCCCCTCTAACTGCTGCATACATTTCCGATTATTTTACTATTAGGAGTCATCAGAACTTCACGTATCATCATCGACGGGTCCCCAAGATAATAGGAGTATTAGTTTAATAAAAATACAAAATCGCACTACAGAAGTCTTTCTGCATGCGCCTACCTTCAGTAGTATGAAATTATTCATTCCAGAATGAAAATACACGGCATTGTTGTTGTAAAATTTCCAAAGTAAGACTACAGTTGTTTTAAAATTCCCAAAGTTATGTGGAGTTCGATTGGGCAAAATAAATCAATTTACTGTCAAAAAAAATGATTTAAATCAATACGTGCCTGGGCAGAATAAATCATTTATTTTTCGATTTAACAGAGTATTCTTAATGCAAAAACCTTGTGTAATTTGTTTTTACATAGCTTTTTATGTCGATTTCGATTCGTCTTTTACAAATCTTTGAAAGATGAAAGATCAGTGATCACTCTCTACTGCTGTGTGAATCGAACAGTTGCTCTGTATTATATATGAGTGTTTTCGATAAACTTAACCTACAATTTTTACAAAAGGTCGATACTCGATAAAAAAAACATAACATATTCTTATGTTATATACATAACAACAACAAGTTAATTCTTTAATATAAAATATTTCTATAAAAATAAACAGAAACACAAAACACAAATGACACTTTCAAAATGACAGTTCTGTTTGTGTTTGAATTAGTAAATCTGCCAAAAAATCGAGATTCGTAAAACAACAACAATTTTGCTCGACCGAGCGACTTTTCTTGACAAATCGAACAGTTTGACAGCAGAAAGCTCTTTTTTGGTGAATCGAAAACCAAATTGGTATTCAGATCGATCTGATCGATTAATGCTGTGTTTCTTATTTCTGATCTAATCAATCTGATTGATCTGAGTACTAAAACGTTGTTTCTTATTTCAGATCAGATCGATCTGATCAATTTTTTTGCTGTTTCTTATTTTTTTTCAGATTGATTAGATTGATTTTTTTGATTTGTAAAAATATTCCGATTTCTCAGATTAGTTTTAGTTTAGCTAACTTCACGTAATTCAAATACATACATTAATGCATAGAAAGATGTCATTCTCATCACTTAATTTTTTTGCAAAACGTTATTAAAATGAAAATAGAATGAAATTTTAATTCTTATGTGGACGAAGAAAAATTGTTTTATTAAATAATGAGTTGAAAAATTTTTTGATCTAAAAAATCTGAAACCTGTTTCTTATTTCAGATCCACCAAACCGATCTGATTTCAGATTTCAAAATCTGCTCGATCTACGGATTTAAATAAGAAACACAGCATATGATCGGAAATAAGAAACACAGCACTAAAATGTCAGAAAAATTCAAACAAAACTTTTCGGACATATGGTTTCTTGGGTGTAGTTCGAAAAATATATTTTGGTTTTCTACCTAATTTTAATTCTATGATGTGGCGTCCGTGATTCTAGACTCAATTATAGAAAAAAGGTTCTATCAGGAAAATTAAGATGTCTACCTTCATATACAATAAATCATTAATTGTTAATATTTAAAATAAATTATTTTATTAATAATTTACACAAATTTAAAAGGGATAAATAAATTACAAAGTGATAAAATATTATTTTGTCAAACAAAAAATTAATTAAAAAAATAATAACTTTTGGTTTCCATTTTGTCGTGTCATTTCGAGTTTTTTTTTTTTATTGAAGTGCTGCGTCACAAATAAACAATTCTTTGTTAATTTTTATTGTTAAATTACGTTAACCATATTTTAGAAAATATAAGATAATATTTTTGACAAATTATAATAATTTCATTGTAAGTATGTTGAACACAGTGCAATTATTTATTGTAAATAATCAATCGAGTGTCGTCTATTAAAAATCTCATTCCATACTTCTTAATGAAAAAATATCTTTAATTTTTATGGAATGCGTCATCTTATTATGTATTATTAAATTATTAGTTTGTATTATTAATAAATTAAATTTAATTATTTAAAACAAAGCTATAAATCTAATTGAAAGTTCTTGTAGTGAAGTACTATATTAATATCTGGTACATAATTACTACAAATACATATAATTTAATTAGCTTATTAATTTCGAGGTCACTTATAAATTCGGATGAGTACCTATGTTATTGAATGATAAAATATCGTAATAAAATGTTTTCGAATAGTGAAAATTGTACTCGCTTTTAAATATTTGTGATTCAATTAATTAGCAATAAATTAAATATTTTCGAAGTTGTACAATAGCTATATGATAAAAGTTATGGCTAAATTTACATGAAACATCATGTGATTACATAAATAATGATAGAGCTCGCTGGTAAGCAAGGGTGGTAATCGAATTTTTTTTTTTAAGTAAAACGCCTTTTTAATTAGGAATGTAGATAAGACAAAATAGAATTGTTTTTTTTATAGTTTAGATGGCTAAAATTCTAAAATGAAATGAGATCACTGTACTAACACGTCTCAGCCAAAAAAATTTTTTAATTCCTTGCAGTAACAGAACACAAAATAGTCTACGCGCATTTCCAGTTGATTGTCTATTGTTGTATTAGCGATAAGACTATAGTTATGTCTCACTATTCAATTTTCTATTAGTGGATTCAGTTAAAGTTTTAGCAGCTGATTTGATTCGAAATTCCAAATCTGGAAGATCTAAGAAAATTCCAAAATGTCTGTTTTATTTTATCAGATCAGCATTGGAAATTTTCATAATTATTTATTAGAAGCGGCTTTATGCCGTTAATCTTTATAATTCGAATCACTAGAAACAAATAAACTTTTATTTTTAAATTAAGTTGCATTAATTATTAAAGTAGGAAGAGATGAGTTGGAGCCTTAATATCATTAAGGTCCCTTGTTTATTGACTTAATTTTACATTGAAAATGAAATGGAAATGTTGCTAATTAGTTGCGTCCAACTATCAACAATTATTAAGTTGACGAATAGATTATTGTGTGTGTGGTAGGAAAAACAACTACATATAGTGTATTCATATCTTTTGTTATTAATAGCCCAATTCCTTCGTATCGTTTGTCTTGTCACGCCAAATCAGTCAAGTTTTACCCTTCTATAAACCCTAGATGGCTACTGTGAAAATCATCGTTTTGCATTGATTATACATGAAGCATTTCAAATGACTTTTCTTCTCTCTTAGCCGTCTAGACTTTACAGAAGGAATATTTGCAGTTTATAGACAAAACTCCTATAAACTCTTTTACTCCACGATTGCTTTTTTTACCGAAAGAATTTAACATAAACGATTGAATATTCTTTAATTTTCAATTAATTAAGTAAGACTACTAGGAGCCTTTAACTCTTATGTCTATGCATCTTTTTTCTTACGTTAATAAATTAAGGGTTACCCAGTAACCTTATAGATTTATTCAAATATCACTTAAAAATATAACTATCACAAATAAATGATTTAGGCATTCCTAGGTCCTAGAGCCAAAATTCCACTGGTTAAATAGAAATTTTATCGGTTAAAGTCGAAAAGGTTACACGAGTAACCCAAAATAGACAAGAGTTAATGGATGAATGACCCAACTGGTGACCCAAAGTGGTTTTACTAATCAGATCACCTCAGATTATGCTTAAGGATTGTATAGAATTTGGTACCAACGAATTTTAATTGCTTATGTAATAAATTTGATTGTGAAAATTTGATCAATTTTAGTTTCTCTGCTCATAATGAATTAAATTTAAAAATATTACAAATCAAAAAAATCATTAATAAATTAACTAAAATGATTATAACTAAATATAATGTTTTAATTTAATTTTTTTATTTTCAAGTATCTTTTAAAGTTTAATAATGGCAACAACACCTAGAAGTGGAGGCGGAACAGCTCAAAGGCCTAATGGTGCAACACAGGGTAAGATTTGCCAGTTTAAACTTGTATTATTAGGTGAATCAGCAGTTGGAAAATCGTCGCTGGTTCTACGTTTTGTAAAAGGGCAATTTTATGAATTCCAAGAAAGTACAATTGGTGCTGCATTTTTAACACAAACAGTTTGTATTGATGATACAGCTGTGAAATTTGAAATTTGGGATACTGCTGGACAGGAAAGGTTAGTTACATCTGATGGTATTCAAATATTTCTTCTGCTTGACACTTAATATAATTTTAGGTATCATAGTTTAGCTCCTATGTATTATAGAGGAGCGCAAGCAGCGATAGTAGTTTATGATATACAAAATCAAGATAGTTTTGATCGTGCAAAAACATGGGTCAAGGAACTCCAAAGACAGGTAAGAGAAGTAACATATTTAAATTGATTTCAAAAATTGTAATTTTTTCGTGAGGCATAAAGGTTCAAATACAATGGTATCTGTTCCGTTTTTTCATCCCAATTTACTCTATAATTTTTAATGAAAAGGCAGAAAGTTCAATTTTAAAAACGAATGATTTTAAGTCGAATATTATTATCGAGTAAATAAAAAGCGAACGGAACGGAATGGACATCATTGTGTTTGAGCCTTTAAGCCGCATTAAAAATCAAAAACCATAGTTGAACGCATTTTTTCATTAAAATATAAATGTTTCACTGCTGCATAAAATACTGTAATAAAAAAATCAATACCTTTATCTGTCTGTCTAAATATTTTAATAAAACTTACAAATTTAATTGTTTTTATTTTCATAGGCCTCACCTCATATTGTAATAGCTTTGGCTGGAAACAAAGCTGATTTATCAAATAGTCGTGTTGTAGAATATGAAGAAGCGAAGCAATACGCGGAAGAAAACGGTTTATTATTTATGGAAACATCAGCTAAAACAGCAATGAATGTGAATGATATCTTTTTGGCTATAGGTTAATTGTGATGTAATTTTTCAATATTACAAATATTTTATTGAAATTTTAATTTTGCAGCGAAAAAACTTCCCAAAAATGAAGGCAATACACAAGGTCAAGGACAAGGGAGAAGAATCGGCGGAGAAAATGAACAAGTTCGACCGCAAAATAATTGTTGCAAGTGATGCTACAATAAAGCAGGTAAAATATTTTATTAAGTTATAGAAATTAAAGATCTTTTAGTTTATTAAAATCGTTTGAAATTGACTGAAGTATATATATATTAATTTAGATAATGATTTCATCGAGCATTCAATAAGCATTTTAAAATTATCAGGGCAATTTCTAAATTCAATATTGTTTCGATAAATTCATGCTTTTTTATTTTATCCCAGAAGAATTTTTTATTGAAAACATAAAAATACCAAAACTTATGTTAAAATTTACCTCTTTTAATGTTGAATAACTTCATTAAATGACCACTGGTTACATTCACGCTCGTTATACTTATTGTATCATATTGTTTATGCGATTCCACACAAAAAACATGTTACCATTAAACTTTTGACTAAGCAAAATAAAACGAGAAAATCAAGGCAATTAATAAAACCGATAAAACTTGAATCAGAAATATTTTATTTTTTCTTATTAATGTAGCTTATCTACTACCTAGACGGACAAATGTCTGCCCCATTATCATCTAGAAGTACATATATAAGTATTGATAATCTAATATAAAAAAAATGTTTTTAACATCAAATTAAGCCATTTGGAAAATATAATTATTTATGTATTTTCCTAAACGAAAGCTTTTTAATTCCTTTTCACACTTTCACGGTTAAAAAAGTATTATTGGTAGATATATCTGGGCCAAACGCTAATTAATTTTCCATATAAAAATACAAATCCGTTCGAACAGGGACAACATTTTTTAAATATTATGCAGCTTTAAATGGATCAAAACAAAATCGACACATACCATAAATGAATGTACAAGAGCATAACTTTCATACACAGATACATACACAATAACAAATATTAGGCCACTAGACTTATAGATGTGAGAGTAAAATAGAATAAAAATATGAAGTAAAATTTGTTGTTTTGGTTCATATTTACACAGTGTGTTAAATTGGAAAAGTTAGCAAAAGTGGGCCCCAACTAATTTGCTTGGTATTGCATTACTACAGCTTGAATAGACATTTGTGTTGGTTTTGGTAAAAATTAAAATCAAACAACGTTTTTTTATTGGGACATAAAGTTATAGTTTCTATTGCAGTTCATTGAAAAATTGACTGCATGTAAATTAATTTTAATTAAATGACGGCAAATGCCGTCATGTCCCATAAAAAGCATGTATAAAGACAGTTGAGTTTTGTTAGTTGTAGTTTTTGTATGCACACTTGAGAAACTTGTAAATGTGGGAAATAGTTTCAGAGTAGTGTAACTATATTAAAAGAAGGGCAATGTCATTTTTCAAAAGCATCATGTAGCGAGACCTATCATGGTATTTTAAATTTCAAATTATCTAAGAGAAACTTTCTTCAATAGGTGAGCTATGGTTGATTTACAACACCATGCAGCACATAAACATTCATAGTATGATCATTCTTCCATAAAGTCGGTTTGCATAGTGTCGCAAACTTCCGTTTTCCTAAAATATAAAAGTTCACTTTTAACACTTTATCATAAATAGCTATTTTAAAATTATGGAGGAACATTTCTTTACGAAATTCAAATTAACGTAGACTCCTTCAGATATACACAAACTCTTACGTGGCCATTTTTTTGAGATATCAAATCAATCAATTTCAATGGATATTAGTTTAGAAAGGTTATTTATTACTTTTAGTAATAATTCGAGAATTAAATAAAATCTTTCATTGACCCTAATTGCTAAACCGCTTGCTTGATTATAACTCCAAACAGTAAACGTAACGTAATGCGACGAAGCCAAATCGTAACATCTTGGCGGCTAACCGATGTCATATATTTGAAAAATAAACGGATACCATTGTCTGCTGTTACTTCACCAAATTGGATGTTAATAGATTAATACTCACTGTGCGATATCAAATTTACAATTCTTTCGAAATCTCAGATTGGGAACATGCCGATAGTATTATTTTAAGTAATGTCTCTGGCATATCGACTAATGAAATTTAAATCAAATTTTCAGTTGTACCGTTGTACCGTTATTGAAACTAAAATAGTAGCTGTAAGGGAAAGTTCTACCGGTTAAATAAAATGAGCTTTTTTTTGTTTTATTTTTTTATTTATTATGATTTGAACTAGTTATCTGATGAATTACGAGCTTGAACCCCACATCTGCCATAGTGAATGTAGGATTTGTCCTACTGTGTAGTAAGAACAGTAACCCGAACCAAATTGTTCGAACCACCTTTGGCAAGTAGCTAGCTGTTACAAAGGTCCCTCAAGTACTTTATACAAGTTTTCTTCTGCCTGCAATATTTTAGAGCCTCTTTCGAACTGATAGAGGAAACATAGTCTTAATTGCACTTTTTTTCAGTCATGTTGACAGTCATGTTCAGCATGGACCAATTTACCTAATGAATACAAAGTCTTATTACAAAAAAAATTGATTTAAATTGTATGTACATATTAAAAACGACAGAACTTTCCCTGAAACCTAATCAACACCTTAATAATAATTTAATCATTTAAGATTTTGACTATTTCAGCTTCAACAAATTTCTAATTAATATTTTTTTTTTGTTTTTCCATTTAAAGAAAATCATTTGGAAATTTACATGGGTTTTGTAAACAGATTGACTATGAAATTGGATACCATTATGATTATGCTAGCGCAACTATTATTTCCATATTTTTACTATTTTAGTTTTTTGTATAAAGTGATCGCGTAACATTTAGAAATGACTTTATAAATTCATTTCTAAATCAAATTAAAAAAAAAAAAATTATTATTTGTCATCAATTTTATTTAATTGATTTCAAGTTAAAAAAAAATAATGTTGATTGTCACTGTTGTGTGGTGAAAATAAGTTTAAAAATGTAAGATATGCAATACTAATAATAAAACGGATTTCAAATCATAATTAGGTATTTTATCATTGACAGTCAATATTATGCTGAAAAAATAAATTACTAAAATACAATAAAATAATATGTAATTTAAAATGAAAAAAATATTGGAAAAAATTTAAAAACCCTTGTATTTTCAAATAACATTATTATATAAATATATTAATAAAATTATAATTATTATTATTACATTTATTATATAAAATTATATATTGAGTATAAATTAAATATTTTATATTATAAGCAAAAACAAAACAAAAATAAATCAGTTTAAAGCAGTTTGAAATTGAATTTATCTTTTCTACTCTTGTATGCGTAATAGTTTAAAATATTTATAATCTCGATTGCAGAATAACAAACTCTACCATATTCATTGGTTCATTCCAAATTAAATTAAGTGTATAATGCTTTATGAACTCTCTTCGAGATTATAATATCATAAATTTTTTATTTAGAAATTATTTTTCTGCCAATGTGATATTGTCAACTTAAAAATAATCAATACCAATTTCTTTCGAGCAAATATTATTGAATAATGTAATTATTCAATTATTTGCCAAGCAAAACAAAGAGACACACAAAATTATAAAATTATTTTTAAAAGAATTGCAGTTTTTATTTTTTTATATGATTTTGGAATAGTTTTGTTTTTGAATACATGATTTTCTTTCAATAACATAACCAACTAAAACAATGTGATTGCAAATCTAGATGTTGTACATAAGGCAACATACTGGTTATATGAATAATTAAACGGATCTAGTGTCTAGCTCTGTGCTGGTTATGTTACTGAGATGTAAACTTGTATTCCATTGCAATTACAAGAGCCTTATATATAATTAATTTATGTTTAAAAATATGTTTTCCATTGATTGTCAATATATTATATATGCATTTAACTGTCTAAAAGAAGGAGAAGGGAGTGAAAATATCTATCAATTTAAAATTTAGCTTAAATGATTACACTACAAATTTGTTCAATAAAAGATTTAAATCCGAGATTTAAAAATATTTTATGAATAGATAAAAAAAAATCTTTTTTTTTTTTTTCGTGGAAGAACGCTAATAAACAAAACTTTAAAATAAGAACAATTATAAAAATAAAAAACTTATGTAAATTAAATATAATCATTTTAATATAAATTAAAAGTTTTACTTGTTTTTGTTAAAAGCCATATTATGTTGTTCTTATATTGCTGTCGTATATTTTTTTTTTATCGGTAAGTATTTTATTTTGCTGCATGATATCTTTATCCAGTGTTAATTTTGTAAAATGTGATAATTATTATAATTAAAATAAAAGAAATTTGATTATCTATAATAACAAACCGCGAGAAATAATCCAATTCTGATGCTTCTCTGTTCCAGGAAATGGGTAAAGGTTTTCAATAAAAATAAAAATGCAATTGAAAAAAGGTTTATTCACTGTCAATTTTGTATATAAATTTATCCTATTTTGTGATAGAAATATAATATAAATATTTAAATAGTCTACATACAGTTCAGTTGAAAATTTATAATACTTCAACATTTATTTAGAAAAGAATTTAAGTAATTAATATCGCCCTGATTTTTTATTTTTATTTTGCAAAATTTAGATTTTTGCTAAATTTAAAATTTTTATAGAAACCTACATGAATGAATTTGCCACGAGAAAATAATGCACAAATACAACTATAATAAGTACTTAAAAGTGATCGATATTTGAAAAGCTATTATTCCAGTTTTTCCATAGTTTTAAAATAAAATAAAATCTACTTAGTTAAGAATTTACAAACAGAAAAGCTATTTTAAACTCTGAGGTGTACTAATTTTTAATTAAAATCAATAACTTACTATTAAATATACTACTCCTAGTTATAAATGAGTAATCAAGAAATTATAATTTACACAATGTGTTTTTTATAACACATACTTATATTATTAGATACTCGTATGTTGCGGACTATTAAAGTTTGTTTTAGTAATGTTCTACAAAATAATTTATATTATTTTTGTAAAAAATATGTGATTGAATATTAGGAGTATGTATGTTTATTGCACTTTTTTCTTATATAACTAATTTTACAGTTTTTTTTATTAAATAAATATATTATGTATGTACTAAATAATTCTAATGCAATTTTATATATCACCAGCCATTTGTCTTTTTATATAAACTCGTCATATAATTCACACTGTCCCAGATTTTCACCTTCGAAACCAGAGAAATCATTAATTAAAATATGTTGATCAGTGCCGAATGAAATATCTTGAAGGCACCCGAAATAAGCATTGGCAAATTTATTGACAGTCAATTTAGCAATGGAGTTACGATTTGGTGCACCACCTGTAAAATAAAATAATATTACTTTTTATTTTAATGAAAAAGACAATAATGCCATTATAGAATGAGCCAGTATGAATAAAAAGTATAAATGCTCTGTTTTAATTTGCAGCCATTTTTATTTTTTGAAGTGGTCGTTCAGGACAAAATATCGCAAATTAACAGGCTCATCTCACCGAAAAACTTCACCAAAATCTAGTCACATTTTCATAGTATTTCTCGGTGAGGTGAGAACCATAATAGTGGTATTAATTGGTAGAGTTGTTGGGGAAACAAACATTTCAATTCGACATCGTTAAAAAACGACTTTTCAATATTTTACATAAAGATCTTTTTAATCCTTACAAGATATACCTATTTAGTTGTCTCAAAAATTAAAGCTAACTGAAAATAATTAAATCGTCTGTAGCGCTGTTGAACTGGGCGGCTATGTAAACGCAATATTGGAAAATCCAATCATTCACGAATCGTTATGTTTATTTGAATAAACGTTGATTGCTCTGAAGAATTTGGAAAACCCAATTTCCGAAATTTTCAAAATGATGCCCAATGTATGGTTGATAAGATCTGTAAGCCTATTTTGTATACCGATCTGAATGTTAGTTTTCTTTCTCTTTCATATTCAAATTATGTACTTGCTTTTACTTTCAGTTGGTCTATTATCTACATTACGTTATACATACTCCGATCTGAAAGTTTAATTTGAATTTATACAATAAATTCACACAAATTTTGAATTTAAGAAAAATTACTTTCATATCGGAATACATATAGTGGACCTAGAAGTACAGATTCGAACAAATTTTGAATTGGGTTTTCAATTACATATTTAGGTAATCAAAGCTGTTCCAACCTATAGACAATTCGTAGGGAAAAACAATGCAACCATTTCTATAAGAATATTTATTCAGGACTGAAACCTTCTCCTTAAATTTTAAACGTAATGATCATAATATATTCGTAAATTGTTTCCATGCTTGCAAATCAGTGAAAACAATGTATTGCTTACAAGTTTTAAAACATATTGTTTAATGTACCTACATAATTTACTGAGAAAGAAAGAGCAAACCATACACAAATATTTTCAGCGATAAAAATGAACCGATCTTATATGAATGTGTGTTTTTTAAAGTCGGTAATGCAGTTGTTTAGAAAATATAACGAACTGTCAAAATATTGTGTAGTTGTTCTAGTTGCTGCTTGCTAGTTAGTTGACGATCAATAATTGTTGGTTTTGCTTTAAATTTTTTAAAAGAAATTTGTAATTTAATTAAATACTATAAATTCAATATTACCTGTCTTAAAATAAAAAAGTAAGTAATAACATAATTAATATCTTTCAAAATAAGTTTTCATTTAAAATTAAGCAGTAAAATTAATTAAGGCGACCAGATGATGGTGAAAGTGGATTGAAAATAGCTTTGAATTAATAAATCCAATTGGAAAAATGTCTGTTAAACATAAAATTTCCTAAATATGCTTTTTGAAGGTGTATTTCGCTTTTAAAGACTAGTTTGTCATGTTTATTTAATGTTTTACGTGTACTCGATAAATTATCATAGTTTAATAAATTCTAATTTGATCTAGTTTCTGATAATTGGTAACAAACGATTTAATAAATCGAATAATACAGCCAAAATTTTTTTAAGTCGTATTCCATTGAATTTATGTAGCAGTAGAACAGTGACCTAATAATTAAAACTTTAATTTTAATGAAGAAAAGTATTGTCTATGTACATTTTCATTGTTTAATTTGTTACAATAATGTAAAATATTTAGCTAAAGTACAAAATGTCGAAGCTTAATTTTATTAAAGGCTAAACAAGTTCAAACAACGTAAAAGTAGATTAATACATGACTTGAATTTTTTATAATAAAGCGAAAGTAGTGCAAAACAAAATAAATTACATTTCAACAAAAAATATTTTTAAGAATCAAGTGTATTTTCACATGTCGAACGTCAGGTTTGAGATATTAATTTAAGCTTTCTTTAAATTTTTTTTTGTTATCGAAAATTTATTGATTTCTTAGTGATCTAACTTGACCGAGCAGAACTGAAATCTCCACATCCGTAGCCGACGTAAATTTGTTTATCTTATATTCTTACCTATATAAAATGTGTCATCCAGTGAAATATTTTCATTGAAATCCAATAAATTTGATACGTTCAAATTTTTATTTTTCTCCGAAAACACAATATTATCATCTAAAAGTAAAATTGTATTTTCTGGGTTTATTTCCACTTCAACATTATGCCAAGCACCATCCGCCACATAGTAACCAATCGTAATATCAATATTGGTATCGTTTGATGTTTTTATGTTAGTTGTAAATTTTAAGTGTCCCTTCTCGATTCCAATACCTAAGAATTTGGATGAATTTTTGAAATAATTTGTATTATTACTCCAAAGAATTAGTCCATTTTCATGAATTGTGGAGAATTTAAATGCTATTTGTAATAAATGTTTCAGACGAATTTGATAAGAAGATTCGGCTCTTTTATCTTTTTGAGATATTTTCTGTGGTGGAAGCTTCAAATAACTGGAGCCATGGAAGCTCGGTGCTGAATATTGACCCATAGCTAAAAATTTTAAATAATACTAAATAATTTAAAATTTTCTTTAAGTTAATCGCTAATATGTAATTTACCTATCTCACAATAAAATCCACCCCATCCAATAGGACAACGACATTCACCATTGGGGTCGCAAACTCCACCATTTTTGCATTTAATTACATTACAATGTTCAAGAGTTTCACATCGATCACCTCTTGAAAATTGAGGACACTTGCAGTGAGCTTTTAATTTTTCATCTAGCCAGCAATGGCCTCCTAAATCGCATGTATCACCACCACACGCCGTACCATCACAGTCCGCAATATTTCGCGACTCATAAATATTACTTTCATTTAATACAATTCTCAATCCATTTATGTGTAATTGCCGTATACAACCTCTAAACGGCACAGGGAATCCAGAAACAGCGTTATATGGTAATTTTGACAAATCCGGTAATCCGCCTATATAGATAAGGTCGGTTTTTTGAAGAAAACTAAATCCTGGCGGAAGGCTAGTTTGTGTTGCACTTCCTTCTACTAGAAGTATTAACCGTTTACCATTTTGTGAAATTTTAATTTTATGCCATTCTCCAATTGCAAGTATTCGTGAGCTCCGTACGGTGATCACTTCTGCATTTCCACCAGATATTCGATACTCTACTACGCCACCTTGTAGTGAGAGACTTACAAATCCCAAATTATTTTTATTTCTGTTACTATCGAATATACCATAAAACAACAACAATCCGCGTTCTGAGAGCGGTCTTATTTGAAGCTCAATTGAAAATGATTGGATTACGTTTACTTGCCGACCCGTATCAAACGAGTTTAACGGGGATACAAAATTAGCAGATGCGGTTTTCAACTTATCAAAATCCAATGGAAATTCTTGTTCATTCACAAATTTTAAAAATATTGAATTTGACACAGCTTTGGGTACAGTTACACCCACGCTATGATACTGTAATTGTTTTGAAATTTGATAGTGCTTAGAAACAATTTCATTTTCATGGTGTTGAGATTCGTTGTGCAGCATTATCTTTGATTTGGCTTTAGAGTTGGTGGGCCATTTGACTGATAAAAATGAACGACGTCCGCTCAATGAGATGTCACTGAGAGACACAATTTTAGTTTCACAGTTTTTACCAGATTTTCCCGTAGGGCAGTCACACTCGTATTTATTAACCAGTGGGACACAAAATGATCCTACAGCACATTGATTATTTGAGGTGTCGCACAAATTTGATTGTTCAAGGCAAAGTGGTCCATACCAGCCTTCTTGGCAAATACATCTGAAATAAAACAAAAAAATATTATTTATATAAATGGAATAAATTAAATTAAGAAAATATTTACGTAAACGTTGCCCCATATTGCAAGCAAGCTCCATCGTGGCGACAAGCGTAACGGTGACATTCTTTTGTACCACACTGGCCTACACTCCTTCCTCTAATACTCTTGGTACTTTGTAGGGGAACGGTGACGACACCACTTTTAAATTTTACATCAAATATGCAGCCCTGAAAACCAGAATGTAATGGTAAATCATGAGGTAGGGTGGTAAAGTTTGCGTGATCATGACCGCCTAAATATAAAGTGGGACTGATATCCAGCTGGTCTGTTGTCCCCGGAGATCGGCCTGTAACATTCATTTTCCCATTTACATTTAACCAAGCTTTTCGTCCAACTCTGCCAATACGTATTTCATGTGGTTCCTTGTCTTGTCTCATTTCAATTGGTTTTTGAATAAAGATTCGTCGAGGTCCAGCTCCCAAATTCCATGTTAGCATAATGTAGCCTTGAATAAAACTTACTGCCAAATGATCACTTTTTTCATCGTGATTTCCAACTTGTCCAAGAAACGCGAGCAGTGCAATTTGGCTAATTGTTGTCGGTATAATTTTAAAGCTTAGTTCGAAGGCGTGCTCTAACGGTACTGGGACTGAGTATGCAATATACGATGAAAGGCCTTTGATACTACCTGAAAATGAAGGTTGTGCGACTTCCAAATCTGTAATTTTAATAATTTATAAATAATACTGTTAGACTAATGTATAAGTTTAGACGTACTATGTTCACAGTAATGGCCATGTTTTCCTAGTGGACATAAACAAATGTATCCACTGCCAGGAAATGTAACACATGTACCACCATATTGGCAAGGATTGTTGTCACAAATAGAAATTTCACACGTTTTCCCCATATATCCTGTAGGACATTTACACCGCCACTTATCGTAGTTTGCTTCCTTCGAATGATGCATAGATTGTATCACGATATTATTGCTAGCATATTCATTATCAATATTGTACTGATTTTTATAATGATTGTAGTCATCTTCAATGCAAGTTGCACCATTTTGACAGGGATTCGATAAACAGGCTAGCGAACCGCATTCTGTTACTCCAAATCCATCGTGCGCCCCACTAAATAATAAATTAATGTAACAATTTGTACACATTTTATGCTAGTTAAAACCTACTTGAATATATTTGTATTAACTTCGTTGAGCTTTAAATTGTGAAGACAACCTGTGAAGCCTTGTTCATTCACAATCTCGTTGCTTAGTCCAAATGGGGCCTGTGGAGCGCCTCCCAAGTGTACCCACATATTCTGGATTATTGGCTTTTCGTTCACTAAATTATGATTATTTAACCAAGTTGGTTGATCTCCACTCATGGTTAATGTATCATTAACTCTCAATGAAGCATTGCAATGCGAATAATCACGTATAAAATCTAATTCAACTTGAATTAATAATTCTTCACCGGTATTTACAGGTGTTTCCAATTCACTGAGTAACATAGTTTGTAAACCGCAGGAAAATTGAAATTGTAATAGACCCCGATGTAAAAATAAAGCCATATAATGATTACCGTAATTTCCTTGAGCCGTTGCTAATATGATTAAGCCTTCAGTGGATCGTGTTCTCACTTTAATCTCAACCTGCATTGTTAACTTTAATTTTAATATTTCACTTTGATCGATATTTTGTTCAGTTGAATAGAGTTTATGGCTTATATAGGAATCACCTGCAAACGCTGCATTCTGAATTAATAATGGCAATTCACATTGCTTTCCATGTCGATCGAAACGGCATACACATTTTGTTCCCTCCGATGTATTAACACATGTTCCGCCATTTTGGCAACTGAATGATTCACACCCCAATGGATTTGTCGTATTTTCATCGCTTCTGAATGTTGACGTAGTTTGATACGTTGTAGATTCAATAAATTGCGTCGAACTACGAGTTTCATTTTCCAAATCGGTTGTAAATATTGGAGTAGAAAGAGTGGATATTGTACCAGTAAATGTTGAAGCTTCTGAAGGTAAATCGGTGAAAAATATTGTTTCGGCAATTGTTGTTTCTGTCGAAATATCAGAAATTGTAGTAGTAGTTGTTGTTATTGTTGTTTGGCCAGCATCTGTATTTGTTGTAGTTTTCAATGTAGTCACTTCAACTGGAGACTCTATGTCTAATTCAGTGGTTGTAGTAGGTTCGTTCTTCATTGTAGTTGTATCTCTTGTAGATGTGAAAGTTGTTGTATCAATACCAGATGTGGTGATCGAAGAGTCTTTAACAGTTGTTGATTCTCTACTGTAAATTGTTGTATCTTCCTGATTAGATGATGTGTCTTTAGTTGTTGTATCAATTCCCGATGCTGTAGAAGTTTTAACGTTTGTATCCGATTCGGTAAGTATTGAAGTTAAATCGGTATATTCCGTGGGGTTTGGCGTAATAGTTGTTGTTGTCACTAAATTATATGTGGTTGGGAAAGTGTGATTTGTTATTGGCACAAAAACGGTTGTGAATGAAAATGGAGTTGTTGAAAAATCTGATGTGTGAAATGTAGATTCAGTCTCTTCTGTAGTCATAATTGTATATGTTGTTGTATGTAAACTTAAATCGGTGGAATTTTCGTAAGTATATGGCCGATACGTAGTTGTTGGAGACATATCTATGATATCAGTTGTTGTATAAACTATAGCGGTGTAATTACAGTCTAATTCATTTTCAGGTAAGACTAGACATTCACAAAATATGCCAGTCAATGATGGTGGACATGAACACGAAAAATCATCGACTCCATCGATACAAGTGCCGCCATTAACGCAACGAGGCCCCAACTGACACTCATCATATTGTAATTCACATTTTTCGCCATGGTAATCAGGTACGCAGTAGCATACTGGCAGACCCTCTTCCATTAAGCACAATGCATTATTTTCACAAGGAGAATCTTGGCACAGTAAAACATTTGCTTCGCAATTTTGGCCCGTGAAGCCCACACTACAAGCACAAGCATAATTTGCAATTTTGTCCACACAAATGGCACCGTTTTGACATGGCGATGAGTCACATTCATTTATTTCATTTTCACAATATTCACCCTGCCAACCAGGTAAACAGTCACAGGAGAACTCCAGGCCGAAACCTTCAATACATTGTCCACCATTGTTACATCTTGTTCCATTGCCTATTTTAAAATATTATTTTACTATTAATTATATAAATGTTTAAAATACATTTGTTGACTTATTACCTAATTCACATACTGCTAAATCATTTTCACAATGGATACCCAAAAAGCCGGGCATACAAATGCAAACATAACCATTATCCTCGTCATTACAAGAGCCTCCATTCTGACATGGGTTCGATAAGCACTCGTCCAAGTTTTCTTCACAATTTTGTCCTAAAATAGATATTTAGTATTGCGATTTGTTGTTGTTGAACTACATTGTGACGGAGAAAACATACCAATAAAACCTTCTGGACAGCTGCAATTATATTGAGCCACTCCGTCAATGCATGTAGCTCCATTTAGACATGGCGATGACCAACATTCATCCCAGTTTGTTTGACATTGTACACCAGTGTAACCATCTATGCAGTAACATGAATATGTGCTGTGAGAAGTACACAAAAAAATGAGTGGCCGATTAAAGTTCTACGCTAAGAAATGGCATGACTCTATTTAAGGACTAGTGTTACCAACTAGTAAAAACGCTAATCCGGAGAGATTTAATGTAAACTCAATGATTACATTAGGTCTAAATATTTAAAGGTATTCGTTTTCCTAGTGTCAAGAAAAAATGCCATTTTTGGGATTTATGTAGTTTACCACAACTTTCTTTTTTTGGACTATTTTGTATATAGGTTTAAAGTTTTCTTTGAAGTTTTATGATGGCTACTTATGAAGTCCAACAACGGTTAAAATCATTGAATTTTTCAATTCTTTCGGATACTGTGCGGCAGAATGTAAATGAAAATGTGTATATCTCTACTCGATGGCGTTCTACCCAATTGCCGCGACATCTACAACAATGCCTGCAATATGCCAATAATACCTGGGTAATAGTATTGGAAATGTGTTGAAATTGTTAGTATTTTGGAGATAGTAGTGGTATGGCTGGTTTTTTAAAGGCAGTAACCATATTGTAGCCTGCCTTTTAAAAAACCAGGCCTACCAATATTACTTCCAAACTACTAACAATTTCAATAATCGTCAGCTGCACCCGGGTATTATAGACCTTGTAGAGAATTTTCTGCGTTCAGCAATTCTTGTGGGTCTACTTGAAGGGGTTAGTGTGTGTAATTAACATAGGCATTTTCAATGGCCTTTACAAAGAGCCTACAAAGTCCTAAAAAATTTCCATGAATTCTATTTTCTTAATAAAAAAGAGTGCTAAACGTGGGCACACAGCATAATATAGCTTAATCAACTTATCAATAATAACTTCAATTAAGAAAGACGTGGACCTTTCTGTCTATCCAGATAAGAATGGATCTTTGTAGTTATTGTAGATGGTTTCAAATGACGTGCATTAACCAGGAATCCTTGGTTATTGTTATTAGCCAAGATGTGGTTCAGGGACATGAGGATACGTCTAAACAGAATCATAAATAAAATAGCGATAAAAATCGTCTTCTATATTAAGAGTGAGGAGAACCATTAATTTGAAACACTCTTTTAAGCTTTATTTAGCGTCAAGGTAAAAAAAATTGTTAAACTCATTCGACTTCGTGTTAGCATAAAACTACTTAAAATTTGAGGGCTGGGATATTCATCTACCATCAAGTTTAATTTAAGGTTTATACCCTTGACTCGATATAGTACAGTTTTTGCGTGGAATACTTGAACGGTATTAGTTTGAATTTAAATCTTCGGAGTAAAAGGTTCGAGTGGGTTACCCTAGTAAAGACATTTTTCAGATTATTACAGTACAAATCACATTAAGTATTAACACGTTACTCTGGAGATTGGGATCTTTCGGTTACAATTTCAACTTGTGTTTCGCTATCTTATGGATAATAATTTATTGTGGAAAAAGCCAGAAAAATTAATCTACTGATTTGATTTGTGGTATAGTTTGTTAAAATTTCGTGTTTCAAATCTACATATATACTTACATACATTTACACTTGAGTAAAATAAGGGGGAATATTTTATGTCTTTGGTTTTTTTTTATTTTGTTTTCGCTTAAAATATTTATAACATAACAGCAAATACCATAAATCAAAAAAGACATATCATTCATTAATTGCGGAGGAATAAATAAATTTTATACATAACTTCAAAAGTGCCAAATCATAATTTTTATTTACAATACATTTTATAGTGAGTGATTACAGATTGCACATCACACAAAAAAAAAAATATTGACTTACCTATTTAGATCATCAATACAGACTCCGAATAAACATGGATTACTTAGGCAGGCAAATCCTCCATTTGTTAGATGAAATGCACCCAATAAACCATGCAATAATATAACCACTTTGTTTAGTAAACTAAAATTAACATAAGTTTTTTTTCTTTCATTTTGATTTAGTATCATTTTGTGATGGGATAACACTTTTTTATAAGTTTAACATAGAAATGTTTAACTATTTTAAAACTTAACTGCATCAATTTTATTAAAAATTATCATTTGTAGTTTTCATATAATTTATAGTTTTAACATGTCTAATGGTTTCATAAGTACATATATATGTACATATGCGTAAATACAATATTTTGCTTGATAATAAATAGTTTACACAAAATTTATTTGGCATTTGTCGCAGATAATAAAGGATACAAAAAAAAAAAAGAAGTAGAAAATTTGTAGAAAATTTATAAAAATTTTGTTGTTTAATTATTTATCTGAAATTATATAGCAAATTAAAAATGCATTAGAGACTATAGTTTCGTCTGAATTATGAATTCCTGCACTATAAATTATAAAACCCTAATAAATATAATATCGATCTGTATATTATGCCTGAGCAGATACATATAAATTTTGAAAATTTTTAGTCAGATTGGAGCCGAGTATATACATATTTTAATATATGGTATATTTACTTACGAAATGTCGGCTCTATAGAACTATAATAATTGTTGTTTCAATGTAATTTAATGAAAGCTTACACATCGTTCAATAAATGATATTAAATGTTCTATTTATTATATGAAGAAAGGTGTAGTAATTGAACAGCAACAATTCTTTAATTTTCATGAATACGTGAAGTGGAAATTTATATAGTTCTAGATTTACAATTTATAGTTTTTGTGTTTGTTGTAGTATCATTTTTTTTTTTTTGATCAAACGATATAGAAACCCCTTCTGAAACGCCGCACGAAATAAGCAAAAGTAATAAATAAATAAACAAATATATAACAGTGGTAACCATGGCTAAATATTATAATATAAGATTATAAACACATGAATTTAGATGTCATATGTTAATAACTATGTATATACTCATGTAATATATTATATGTATTATATCATATAAATATATATTTTTTTTATATATCTAATAGTTCCTTAGTAGGTTACCCCAGTTATGTTACAATCCTTTATATATAGAACTAAATTTATTGTTATCTTTCTTAAAAAAAAATCACTGTGGTTATTTCATAATTCCATTTAACACCTCCACAAATAAGCACTATAATTCCCATTACTTTAATTTAGAAATTAACATGAAAAAGTTGAAAAAATTTCACAGCAAAAAAAAAAATGTTCACCTTTTTCTTATAAACTAAAAATTGCTACTGCATTTGAAAATTTTTATTTTATATAATTTCAAATGTAGGAAAATAAAATTTCATTCGCTTTTCTGAAAAGCATAATTTGCGTTTCGTGCTTTTTTGAAACATGCGCGAAGTGAAGAATCACTATATACTTTTATACATGTAGTATTATCCGAAAAAAAATTTATTATTCAGTTGATAAATAATATTAAAGTAATACAAACAATTTTCTTGTTCTTTATTTTTTGACTACCTCCTATTTAGAATACATATTACAATATAATAAAGAAATTTAATTTTTATTTACTTATGTAAGATAAAACGGGGCCAATTACATTAAGCCATTAATCACTGTGCAATTCTCTTGCATATTCTTTATGGATTTTTTTTTTGTTTTTCTTTCAAATTTGGCTGTAAAATGAAATTTGTGTAAGCGATAAATAAACAACAGGCAGGGTGACCCAATTTGGTGAATCCATTTATGATAGTACGCTATTTTATCGTACCCTGGCCTCAGATAGATTTAACTCGGTACACGTTATTTTACCGATTTAAATACTCATGTATGAATTTCTAAAGTTTTCCGTTGAAATACCCTGGGTTACAGCAAAAATCATATCGCAAAAACAACAAATCATCCATTGAAAACTGTACTCGTATGTAGCTTTTATTATCACCAAAAAAAAAAAAAAAAAAAAAAATGATTAAGCCCTTTGTTCACATACTTGACCTTCGATAAATTCGTTGAAATCTTAACATAAAAAAGGGATTTTTTTTTACTTTTATTATGTGGGTACGCGCGTAAACCACAAATTTGTTATGTTGCCTAGTTACTTTATTCAGTCAATACAAATTATTATCCACTGAAAATCATGGTATTCAGTCCGTAGATAGCTATGTAAATCCATAATGTATGTATTAGAAAAATAGGCAGATATAATCATATTTAAAAATATCCAAGTTCAGCATATGTATGATAATGTTTATTGATTTAAAAAAATTTTGTTCAATGATATAGAATTTAAAATAGTACACACACACACAACATTTTAAAGGGCTTCCCCATAACTGGCTTCTAAATTATTGTAATTATATTTCTGTGGTAGAATGGATTAAGATCAACAATTGATTGATTTTTGGTTATGTTGTGACCTTCAGTTGTTTGATAATTCCGCATTTGCTGGATACATCTGTAGTAAGAGTCCACATACATAGGTACATGCTCTCTTCTTGCTCACATTAAAACTTCCGTTAATTTTGTAATTTATTATTTATCATCACAGTAAGTAAAAGTTTCGTTTTGCATTTTTGTTTGTTTAAGTTAAATGAGGGTAACCCTTTTATACATACTTGTTTCCTTATTTTTTTTTAATACAACATTTTATTTTAACGATAGTTAGCGAGTTTTGTACTCAATTAGTACTTTGTGTTAAGGTAACAGAAAAGTTTCTCCCGCTTGAATATGGCAAAATCAAAAAGAAATTTAGTGGACCCCAGAACGTAGTTGTTTTATATGGTTTTTTAAATTGAGATAAAATCTGAAATTTGAACAAGAGTGTTTCTGTATTACTAAGTCAGTTTCCTCAGTTTACAACTGTATTCACATAATAATTTTAGTGTATTTATTTATTTATTATTAAAAAAAATCTTATTATTAAAACAATTTCCGATATATAGAAATTATTACCACCTGATCAGCTTATCTCCCCAATTCTCTTAACACCAAAAAAAAAAAAAAAAATTGTGGACCAACATTATTAATTATTACAGTCAGTCAAGTAAGAGCGTGGTCGTCATTACCGACAGGTAATGAAAGATTTCGCTCTAATTCCTTTGCGCGCCGATAGAGGGAAGCTTTGTCCTTGATGCATTGTCAACAAAGATTCAGTTGTCGTTGATCTTTTGAAAGAGAATCACGTTAAGCGCCATGAGTGCTAAATACGCGTCGCGCTACGAGGCTGTGTTCCTTTGCACCCACCCGAAAGGTCCCAAAATGTCGCAATCAGCGGCTGCTAAATATATGAGAAAGTCGAAGGCATTTGTACATAAGTGGGTACAGCGATATAAAGTGGCTAAAAATGTCGATGATTTACCAGAACGTGGCTCGATAGGAAAAGTGGACAAAAAAGATGAAAAAAGAATAGTGAATCTGTTTTCGCGGAATCCTGGTTTAACACTGCGGCAAGGACAAGCAAAATTAAAGGCAAAAGGTTTAGATATATCCTACGAAACTATCCGAACCCATCTCCGTACTCATGACCTGAAATGGCGCAACACAATGAAGAAGCCTCTGTTGACTGGAAAACATGTGAAAAAGCGACTCGCTTGGGCGCATGAGAATATCGATAGAGATTTTGGAAATGTCATTTTTACTGATGAATGTTCTGTATGGGCACGTTGTGTCCTCACGCGAGCCTGGTCAACTTCCACCAATAGGCTTGTTCAGCGGACCGTAAAACACGGAATAAAGGTGCATCTTTGGGGCTGCTTCTCAAAGCAGGGATTCGGCACTTTGTACCTCTTTACCGACAACCTAAATGCCGAAAAAATGATTAAAATCTACAAAAAGGCTTTACTGCCATCTGCCAAACGTTGGTTCATCAGCAAAAATGAAGATTGGATTCTGCAAGAGGACAACGATCCTAAACACCTCAGCAAGCTCTGTACTGAGTGGAAGACTCAATCTGGCATCGTTACATTGGATTGGCCGTCGCAGTCGCCTGATGCAAACCCTATTGAAAATGTGTGGGCATATATTAAACAGAAACTTCGTGGAAGACGCACACACACTTTGAAGCAGCTATCTTGCGATCTGGAGATCGTTGCCACTAGAATACGCCGTCAAATTAGTAGAAAGCATGCCTCGGAGATGTCAGGCAATTATCGACGCCGATGGTGACTGGACACAATATTAACCGAATTGCATCATCGTTTGTAATGTGTACAATATATTTATAAATATGAAAGTTTCACCAAATAAATTTTTTTATAAATTAACCCGACCACGCTCTTACTTGACTGACTGTACATTAACAATAATTACGATTGTTTTAAAAGTTCTAATTATGAGGGATAAGGGTATGACTGAATGTTATAGCTTTAAGGAAAACATAAATTAAATAATAATTGAAAATTGTTTAGAATAAGTATTATATGATTTCCATTAACTAATTAAATATGCTACATTAATATTTAAACCATCCCCATCTAACCAATAAAATGTCAATACAAATGAATCTTAGCGAGAGCTTTTAGATTCAAGCTTTCAATTTTAGTAAATAGTAAGTTTCGCCATTTTCAAAGTCATTTCGAGATTTAAAATGTTTTAATCGATTGTTGTAGATTGTTTTAATGTAACGTCTTTAATGTAACCGTCTTTTTCGATGTAATTCCGTAAATATTCAACGAGGTTCGATGACTTCTTTCAAGCGCTCTATTAATACCCCTATTATGGTTCTCACCTCATCGACGAGTCGCCCTGACTCGAAAAATCGTGTGAATTCAATTTTGGTATTATGGTTCTCACATTTATTTTGGCGAGAGTTGTGCGCGGTTGATCTTATTGGTTTTGTTAATTATGACCATTTCCATTCGTTTTGAAGTTTGCTAGCACAGTAGTTTTATATTTTTTGACGTATAGTTTAGCAGTTTTTTGTACACATTTACATTTATTGTGATTAATTTTGATATTTTATCGCTTAAAATTGTTAATAAACAGTGCAAATAGCAAAATACAATGTGGATTTATTTTTCTGTGGCGAATGAAACTGGAGGAAACAAAAATGTTTGACAACTTACATACGCATTTTGTTGTTAACATGTACAATAAAAATATTTTAAAATACGTTAAACAAAAAAAAAAAATTGATTTTTATTCAATATTTAATTAGGAAATATTAATTAAAATATGTATTTTGCCTGTAAAAAAACTGTAGAGTTTTTTATTCCATTTCTTTATTCTTTACAAAAAATCGCACTAGTCACCAAGAAATATTAGGTGAGCAATTTTGACATTACTCTCACTCACGGCGAGAACCATAATACCAAAATTTGATTTGGGTGACTTGAAGTCGCCAAGTGACTCTTAGGTGAGAACCATAATAGGGGCTTAAATTCAGGGTGATATGCTGCTGTATGTAATTTTTGTATTGTACATGTCAGCAAGGAATGATCCGGTCTCTGCTTCTTGATTAGGAAGAGGAACTGCCATTGAAAACTAATGTATTTATTATTTTGGTATGTTGACACTATTGGTCCAACTACTATCCGATCCATTAGTAATTGTGATGAGAAAAATTTAAGGTAACGATTACGTTTGTTGACATATAATACCAATGAAAATTTTTTTTTTTTGGAATTTTTTTCTTTTATTTAATTTAATTATAAATAACGTTTCATTTGATTAAATTTCTTAAATAATTTCATAACTGTAATGGAAATAAATTCAATTAAACTTGATGCATAAATATTTGTGTTATACAGAAAAATTTAAAAATAATTAGTAAATTAATTAAATTTAAAATTATTTTTGACTAATTAAATAGTGAATTTAGTCACTTATAATTTGTGAACCATTGGAACATTTTTATTACGTCTCTATCACGCGTCGGAAGTGGTCCAAAAATTTGTTCAAAAAATCGCATCTACACTGTTTTACAAGCACCCCATTATAAATTTTTGGTTTTGATAAATTGCAGATATCTTCTGCTTTCATTTAAACCTCCGCAAGTATAAATCGAAACTCTGCCTTGGCCTAGGCAACTACTTAAGTTCAATATTTTCATATAATTTCGAGGCAATGATACTTCTTATGTATGGGAGGCGTTATTGTGCTGAAGAGGAAATTGAGTGTTGACTGATTTTTCAACAAATGGGAATGCTACATCATTCAATAAACCGAAATTGAATATTATAGCCTTGGAGCGTTGTAGTTTATAGCACGTCATTATATTGATTGCCAATTGAAAACTCTGGAGAACTATGTTATGTACAAATATGTCCGTTTTGCATTAATTAGAAAATATGGGGAAAAAATTTGTTTATTACATTAGCAAAAAAATATCAAACAGGGTGGTTACTTCTTCCGTTAGTATCACTTACGGAAGAAATAAAAGATTATGCGACTGTATAAATTACAACACTTCAAGGTCAATGTTCAATTTCAGTTTATTGAATGAGGCAGAATTTTCCCAAAGGATTATCATGAAATTCTTTGATAACAGTGTAAATATCATCTTTAGTCTTCAGCTATTTTCACTGTTTTGTACCTGATCGATAATGGATTGATTTGGACTGACTTCGTGTAATAACTTCGACTTGTTGGCAAGCTTCGTTGATTGCAATGCAAACGCTACAGGAAGATTATGTCCATCAATCATTTGTGAAAGTATCGCGTTTATAGCAATATCTTTTTCATAATCTGGGAACTGCAACAATGGAGGTTTTATCACATTTTGCCTCCCATATAAATGTGGTATATTTTTTAGTTAGGTTGGTTAATGGTTTCGAAACATTAGAAAAATGTGTACAAAACTTACGACAATATCCCCACTAAACCCAGGAATGAACGAACGTGCTTTCTTGATGCTTTCTTGAATGTTTGATGGATTGGAGTAGTACCTAATGTGGCCAAGATATTTTATTTCTTTCATAAGAAATTGGCACTTTTCTAGATTAAGTTTTAAATTGACAAAGTATTTTAGGTAAACAAGACACTTTAAACCAGTAAGCCCAGTTAATACATTATTTGTGAGCCGTTGAAATGTGCTTGGTGCATTTTTCAAAATCATGGTCATTCTTTTGAATTGATAGTGCCCGGAATTGGAACTAAAAGCGGGTTTTTCTTTGTCAGGAGCATTCATTACTACTTGATGATAGCCATTTGCAAGATCAACTCTGCTGAGGAATATGGCTTTGCCTTAGTTGCTCTACATTTTCGGTGATTGAGGAGATCGGGAATGGTTCACTAATGGTAACCTCACTTAATTTACCGTAGTCAACAACTATCCCGCATTTTTTCCTCTGTAAACGATATTGCCTTGTGTAGACCAGACCGGTTTGGTATTTGATTCGACATTTATTTTGTGGATAACAGCGTGGGTAACTGTGAGCTTATCTCCTTTTAGAAAGAAACAGTCATTGTAATCGCCTATAATTTTTAATACACATTGTTCTTCTTCGTGGTTTAAATGATCGGTATCAATTTTTGATTCAAGTATTCTTAACCTATTTCTTATATTGTTTGATTTAATGAAAAAATTCATAATCGTATACTGACTTGGTTGGAATTTCAAAACTTAAAATCTATTAGAATTTCATTATCAATTGAAATTATTAACGAAATAGGAGCTATACTGTGATTAATTTTTAGAATTGAATTTCGAATATAAACTCCAGGTAAGATTTCTTTAAATATACTTATGCGATCACCATCAGGCGAAGTTACTCTAAAGCTACCTAGTCATTATTTCGCTTCTTGGCGGAAGTATATTGTCTCGATTGAGTAGGATTCTTAATGATATTGAATCAAAATTCAATGAACATTTAAACTTGTTTAATAGTGATGGAAGCTGCAGGGGTTCTATAACATTTGCATAGAAATTCCAGTTATTGCGCATTTCCTTTCCGCATGACAAAAAAAATGTCCATCCAAGCAATCGACTAGTAACAGAAATCTTTTGGTATTATTTTCGATTATTAGGTACTTTTTATTATTATTTTGTTATGAAACGGTTGGTTATATTTTGTGTCTCGCTAAAACACTCTATTTTTGCAAATCGCGGACTCTCAAAGGAGTGTTGTTCGTCTTTTCGAGTCCTTGGGAGTTTCCCTGAGGAAGAATCGATTGGGAACTATTAGAATTATTAGTGTTAGGTTAGCAAATTGGCGTTTGAAGCATTCAAAAATTTCATGGCGTGACTTGCGATAATAACTGCAAACAAAACATTTCGTGCTGCATTCGTTTTGTTTTGGAATGAAGATCCTGATAGATTTTGATAAGGTGTGGTATTGTATGATATGTTTTGTGGACGTACACTATAATAAGCTGAAGCATTATGTCCCTTCTTGTGGCATAGTTGGCATTTAATTAAATGTATGAACCAAGATTGGTGTGTATTTTATAGCCAACTAATGATGTTGTTGGTTTAGCTGCTTGTAAATTACTAAAACGACACGCGTTTACAATAATTTTGATGGATTCGAATAACGGTTTCTCTAAACGATTGTCAAATGGAAGAACTAATTCACATTTTGTCTGCCTACAATTCAATAATTTCAATTGAATTAATCGTTATTTAATTAAATCCAAATTGTAATTCTAACCCGTTTTTCACGAACGTTATCTCACGAAGTAGAAGTAGGAAATGAAATTATGAGGAGTGCTTTCTCTAATAAAAGAATGAGTTGGTTTCCGTGTTTCGGATAAAATGTCATTGATGATGAAAATAAAAATAAAGTGTATAGAGACGTATAAGAGGGTTCCTCCAGCGAAGAAGACGAGAACAAACTAGCGAACTGGGAATTCTAATTGCAGATTGGTAAATACAATTGTTCCATGCCATTTTTCAAATCGAATGAAAAAGGCTAAGAGACACATAGATCGGTGTAACATAATAGAGATAGATTTTGAGAACATCTAGAGGAATGCTGTCAGGGCCTCTTTTTTTGTTGGTATTAATGCTATAGAGTTTTACCAACTCCTCTTTAGAGTCCATATCGATGTAGATTACCTGAGTCTGTCAGATTAGCTAAGTTTTAGCATTAAATAAATTTTAATTAAAGCATTTATTAAAATTTGTTCACATCTAATTTTATACTGATTCTATAGTTTACCTAAAACGGTATTTGCCAAAAACAAAGTGTTAAATGGTTTATAGATGTTAATCTAATAAGTTTATTGATTGAATTTTAATTACTTTCTTGTTTGTGAAATTTACGCACCCAACAAATTTAATGTATTAAAATAAACGATTACTCTTTGCCCTTTATTTACTTGTTCATCTCTACACTAATATTAATTACATCATTAATTATTATATATAAAATAATTGATGACAACAAATTAAAATAATTTTACTTTAATTAATTTTTTAATGTTTCTGAGGGAGGGAGGATCAGGATATTAGAAAACGTTTAATTATTTGTAATTGATAATAAATTATTTTAATTGGAGTGTGGGAATGCTTTCACCAAAATAACGTCTAAATCACATTAACAGCTTAAAAATTATGCAAACACATTTATTTTATTGTTTTACAGGTACCAAGTAGAAATGACATCCGATCCAGGAATAATCTGTTACCAACACTGTAAACAAAAAATATTTTGTCTAGCTTTACCAATGCAATGTCCAATCTGTTTGTGTGACTTAATTAACACCAACTTTAAGCTTATGCCTTTTCGGTGAGATTATATGTTTTAGAATAAGTATTTATTTCAGCACAATATTAATTTTTAAATTATTTCAGTTTACCATTTCCATTTGTAAAAGCGTTTCATCACCCATGTTCAATCGTTCTTCGACCAACAACAGGCGATTTTTTAAAGTATGATTTGATTTATTTCGTATAAAATAAGCTTTTAAATTTATTATGTTCTAATTTTATTTTCAGTGAATATTTTAATTGTACCGATTTACATATAGCCGTGACGACATCTTCGGGTATAATCGTTGAATTTGATAAGTATGGTCTAACTAAAAGTACTAACAGTAGTTTAAAAACGGCTTGGTCCCAATGTTTATTAGTACAAAGTTTGCCAGAATCGTGGTCAGAACATTGGGATAATGTTTTAGCGCAGGTAATATACCAATTGGAATAACGCTAATGAAACAAAATTGTTTTTTATTAATAATTATTTAAATTAAAGATATGTGAAGAATCCATCTGGTCGTCGGCAAATTATCGAGAAGATTCTCATAATTGTTATTCGTTCGTACTAAAATTTTTACAAGCGTTAAACTATGGAACATTAAGTAAGCTAGCATTTAATAGGTAAATATTTTTTAATAATAACTTTTTTTTGTATTTAATAATAATTAAATAAACAAATTTTTTATTTATGTTGAACAGAAATTCATTTTGCGAGAACTATATAGTGCCTCGTACAACGGCTGCCGGAAAATATATATCATTATATCGTAAAATTCGTAGCCATAATTTTTATATTCATTATGGTGTTGATCACCAATATACCAAACAAAGTAGTTGACTTTATTTCAAAAAAATATGTTGATGCTGGAAAAGGGTAAATCCAAAGAAATGTTCATACTTTTCTGAATACCGAGTGTATTTTTAGTGAGAATTATAAATTATTAATGTATTTAATGAAATTAATTTTAACATAATGTATTTATTTGTTTTTGTAATATAAAATAATGTATAATATTTTTAAAATATATAAACCAATTAAAAAATGATCTGGAAGGTTAATGAATCACGGATTTATCACGGAAGCTTGTGATTGGGGAAGTCCAGTGGCTAAGAATTAACATAGGTATGTAGAATTAACATATTATTGCGTTATACAAACATTACTAATGCTCGGTTTTACAAAAAAAAGGGTCTATCTGAATTTGGATTATGTAACAGGAGATTGAGCATGAGTAAACTAGACAAACATAACCACAATAAACATCAAATTAAATCAACGAGCTTTTTGTAAATTCTTTTAAACGAAAATGTTGTTTATATAACATTTTTATGTTGTATGACATATTAATGCGCTACTTTTATGATTTATGTTGTTTTCTTGAATTTTTTAACAGACAAACAGAATTCGTTTGATCAACAAAAATATATTAATTAATGATTTTATGTTGAAACACAAAAAATATTACCTTTATACATTATGGATTTTTAAATAAACAAAATTCTATTGTAAAATAATGTTACTCGTAATTATAGTCGTATCGTTTGTCACGTCAAATTAGAGCCAAGTTTTAATATTTCTACTAAATATTGTATTAATTGATTGCTATTGCTAAGCCAATCATCGTTTTGTGGTTATCTATTGCTGCGTTCCATTTGACGTGACAAAGTACAAATAAGTATTTGGGAGTAGATGGTAAATGGAACGCAGAAAATTAATTGCGAAAATAAAAATTAATTTAAAAAAATTTACATGCAACATGGAAAGTTGGAAAATTAATTATTAATTTGAAAACTGACGGCTGATCAAGCCATTTCTTACCGATTAGTACTAAATATTCTGGTAACGAAGTCGCCATAAATTCAAAAAGCAAACTACTCATAAAATTTAGCAAGAGTAGCAGCTGCGTCCAGTCAGAAGTACTTGTGTGTGGTGGGTCTGGGTGACTTTGCCACATTAAATGGAACCCAGCAATTTGCACCAGGCGAGCAGAATCAAAAACTGTTATAAATGATTTTAACAAGGGGGGTTCGTTTCTGGGAAAATACAAATAAATATAACACAAACCCAAAGTGTTATACTTTTTGTTTTATCACAGAAGCGAACCCCTCTTTATTCAAATTATTTATAACTGGTGCGATTCTTGCTGGCCTGGTAGAATTGAATTTTTTTTTTAGAGAATTTTGCCAACGTGTTCTTTCTTGTTCGAACAAGGATTTTCATTAGAAACAAATTTTTCTGCAGAATTACAAACATAATAATTTTTTTGAAAAACTGAAAAATCTTCGGGCAAAATCATCAAAAAGAATTCAATTGTCTACCAGGCAAGCAGAATTTCAAACACAAATGATTCTGCTTACTACCTCGGCTACCACATCATATTCAAGTTAATTTGTTTGATGCAATCGTGCGGTTTTTGTATTTTTATAATTTACAATGGTTACAGGATGAGAATTTAATGCGGTATCGAAAAGAAAATGGTAGGTACATTTGAGGTAAGAATATATTTCGAAAACCAACATAGTTGCAAATAAGCAACGAAAAATTTATCTGCATTCTGTTTATAACAAGAAAACTGTATAAGAAACACTTTGTACTAAATGTAGTATGTATGCCGACACAACAGAGACATTTATTTTGCTTTGCACGATTGCATAAAACAAACAAATTTATATTAACTTGTATAAGATGTGGTAGCGGAGGTAGTAAGGTGATCGATTGCAGTGACGAAGGTCTTGAGTTCGAGTCCAAGCAAAGCCAGTGAAAAAATATATTTTTAAATGAAAAAAAATTGGAGATAATTCGAGAAGATTATCGGGAGATCCGAGATCGCTGCAAAAAAAATTGGTAAAATTCGAATAAAATCTTACCACCCAACCAACCACTCATCTCTTTATTATTTCTACTCATTTTTTCGTGTAAAATACTGATAATTCGGACCATGAAAAATCGCATACAAATTTTTGTTATTTTACCAGGCGAACAGAATTTAAAAAACAACATAATTGTCAGCAACGTGACATTATTTTGTATCAAAGCGTGCCACTTCAAGTTATGTGACACTTGAACATACAAAATAAAGTCATATTGCTGACAATTCTACCTTCTTGTAATTTCTGTTCGCCTGTTAAAATGACAAAAAATTTTGTCGATTTTTGATGAAAAAAAAAAAAAAAAATTTTAATTTCTACTTACCTGGTAAATAAAAATAAACTTTTTTTAAAAGGCAACCATCTCTAGGCAACCAACCACCCAAATAGAAAATTTGGAGATTTTTATTACAAAAAAAAATTCCTTCAGGTGCGGGAATCGAACTCGAGAAACCTCTATGGTTTTAATCTGCTCTCTTATGGTAATAGTTCGATCCTCGCGGCTGAAGGATTTCTTTTTTGTAATAAAAAGCTCCAAATTTTCTATTTGGGTGGCTAGAGTTATTGATTGATTGCATTTTAATTAAAAAAAGTTAATTTTTATTTACCAGGTGAGCAGAAATTTAAAAAAAAAAATTTTTTTTTTTGATCAAAAATCGCAAATATTTTTTGTCATTTTAACAGGCGAACAGAAATTACAAGAAGGTAGAATTGTCAGCAATATGACTTTATTTTGTATGTTCAAGTGTCACATAACTTGAAGTGGCACGCTTTGATACAAAATAATGTCACGTTGCTGACAATTATGTTGTTTTTTAAATTCTGTTCGCCTGGTAAAATAACAAAAATTTGTATGCGATTTTTCACTAAGTCCGAATTTATCAGTATTTAAACGAAAAACTGAGCGGAATTTATATATAGATGAGTGGTTGGGTGGTAAGATGAAGGAGTGTTGTGCGAAAGGTTTTGGAGTTCGATTCTTCAAACTTCCGACTTTATTTTTTTTTTAAGCAAAAATTTGATTTTTTTTTTATTTCCACGAATTTTATACCAAATTTTTTTTTGTAGCGATCTCCTCGATCCCGATTATTAATCTTCTCGGATTATCCCCAATTCAAAATTTTTCATCTAAAAACAAATTTTTCGTTGGCTTTGGGCTTAGATTCGAACTCCAGACCTTCTTCACTCCACTCTATCACCTTACTACCTCGTCTATCTTATCATATATAAGTTGATATACATTTGTTTGTTTTATGCAATCAAAACAAATGTGTCTATAATATGTTGATATGTCGATATGGTGACATCTCTGTTAGGGCATATGTACTACATTTATTACACAATGTTTCTGCTACGTGCTGAAATATTTGGTTTTGCTTAAAAGAGGGCGTGTGTTTTACTTTTGTAAAAATGTCTGAAACTCGATTTTTTAAATAATTAATTAATTAGGTAACATTATTATTGCATTAAAATTTTGTTTTTAAACATTATTGTTTGTTGTTAAACATTATTATTGCATTAAAATAATATGGATTAGTTGTACTAAATATTCTGGTAACGAAATCGCCAAAAATTCAAAAAGCAAACGACTCGTAAAATTTAGCAAGAGTAGCTGCGTGCAGTCAAAAGTACTTGTCAGAAGCACAGTTAATTTTCAATAAAATTGAATTTTCTAAGAAATGTTTAGAAATAATCGAGCAATCAAAATGAAAATTGTCACAGCAATTACATGTCCCAAAACCTATTGATAGAGGTATCAACCATCGTAATCGGACCATTTTAGATTTTTGCCGCCCAAAAACTTGTGGGCTATAGCACAGTTAATTTTCAATAAAATTGAATTTTTTTTAGAAATGTTTAGAAATAATCGAGCAATCAAAATAAAATTGTCACAGCAATTACAGGTCCCGAAACCTATTGATAGAGGTATCAACCATCGTAATCGGACCATTTTAGATTTTTGCCGCCCAAAAACTTGTGGGCTATAGCACAGTTAATTTTCAATAAAATTGAATTTTCTAAGAAATGTTTAGAAATAATCGAGCAATCAAAATGAAAATTGTCACAGCAATTACATGTCCCGAAACCTATTGATAGAGGTATCAACCATCGTAATCGGACCATTTTAGATTTTTGCCGCCCAAAAACTTGTGGGCTATAGCACAGTTAATTTTCAATAAAATTGAATTTTCTAAGAAATGTTTAGAAATAATCGAGCAATCAAAATGAAAATTGTCACAGCAATTACAGGTCCCGAAACCTATTGATAGAGGTATCAACCATCGTAATCGGACCATTTTAGATTTTTGCCGTCCAAAAACTTGTGGGCTATAGCACAGTTAATTTTCAATAAAATTGAATTTTCTAAGAAATGTTTAGAAATAATCGAGCAATCAAAATGAAAATTGTCACAGCAATTACATGTCTGTCCCGAAACCTATTGATAGTAGAGGTATCAACCATCGTAATCGGACCATTTTAGATTTTTGCCGCCCAAAAACTTGTGGGCTATAGCACAGTTAATTTTCAATAAAATTGAATTTTCTAAGAAATGTTTAGAAATAATCGAGCAATCAAAATGAAAATTGTCACAGCAATTACACGTCCAGTTACACGTAACTTGTGGGCTATGGCACAGTTAATTTTCAATAAAATTGAATTTTCTAAGAAATGTTTAGAAATAATCGAGCAATCAAAATGAAAATTGTCACAGCAATTACATGTCCCGAAACCTATTGATAGAGGTATCAACCATCGTAATCGGACCATTTTAGATTTTTGCCGCCCAAAAACTTGTGGGCTATAGCACAGTTAATTTTCAATAAAATTGAATTTTCTAAGAAATGTTTAGAAATAATCGAGCAATCAAAATGAAAATTGTCACAGCAATTACAGGTCCCAAAACCTATTGATAGAGGTATCAACCATCGTAATCGGACCATTTTAGATTTTTGCCGCCCAAAAACTTGTGGGCTATAGCACAGTTAATTTTCAATAAAATTGAATTTTCTAAGAAATGTTTAGAAATAATCGAGCAATCAAAATTAAAATTGTCACAGCAATTACAGGTCCCGAAACCTATTGATAGAGGTATCAACCATCGTAATCGGACCATTTTAGATTTTTGCCGCCCAAAAACTTGTGGGCTATAGCACAGTTAATTTTCAATAAAATTGAATTTTCTAAGAAATGTTTAGAAATAATCGAGCAATCAAAATGAAAATTGTCACAGCAATTACATGTCCCGAAACCTATTGATAGAGGTATCAACCATCGTAATCGGACCATTTTAGATTTTTGCCGCCCAAAAACTTGTGGGCTATAGCACAGTTAATTTTCAATAAAATTGAATTTTCTAAGAAATGTTTAGAAATAATCGAGCAATCAAAATGAAAATTGTCACAGCAATTACAGGTCCCGAAACCTATTGATAGAGGTATCAACCATCGTAATCGGACCATTTTAGATTTTTGCCGCCCAAAAACTTGTGGGCTATAGCACAGTTAATTTTCAATAAAATTGAATTTTCTAAGAAATGTTTAGAAATAATCGAGCAATCAAAATTAAAATTGTCACAGCAATTACAGGTCCCGAAACCTATTGATAGAGGTATCAACCATCGTAATCGGACCATTTTAGATTTTTGCCGCCCAAAAACTTGTGGGCTATAGCACAGTTAATTTTCAATAAAATTGAATTTTCTAAGAAATGTTTAGAAATAATCGAGCAATCAAAATGAAAATTGTCACAGCAATTACAGGTCCCGAAACCTATTGATAGAGGTATCAACCATCGTAATCGGACACAAAAACTTGTGGGCTATAGCACAGTTAATTTTCAATAAAATTGAATTTTCTAAGAAATGTTTAGAAATAATCGAGCAATCAAAATGAAAATTGTCACAGCAATTACATGTCCCGAAACCTATTGATAGAGGTATCAACCATCGTAATCGGACCATTTTAGATTTTTGCCGCCCAAAAACTTGTGGGCTATAGCACAGTTAATTTTCAATAAAATTGAATTTTCTAAGAAATGTTTAGAAATAATCGAGCAATCAAAATGAAAATTGTCACAGCAATTACAGGTCCCAAAACCTATTGATAGAGGTATCAACCATCGTAATCGGACCATTTTAGATTTTTGCCGCCCAAAAACTTGTGGGCTATAGCACAGTTAATTTTCAATAAAATTGAATTTTCTAAGAAATGTTTAGAAATAATCGAGTTTGCCACATTAAATGGAACCCAGCATATAAGTCACTTCTTACGATTAATGTCATTTGAAATGACTATCAGCCTAGCAACCCGACTAGCAAATCTTAACACATTGCATGTTATCATATACATATGTAAATTACCATGCAGAAATGAAAACCAAATATGATATTTCAAAACTTATTATGACTAAATTAATAGTTTGTTTACGAAACAGTAAAATGTCAGAACAGAACTGTCAGTATATTCATACTGATATAGTAGAGCCAAAGGCTGTCGACAACGCGTCAATATTTTGTCGAATATTTTCTGTAGAATAAAGTTTATCACGGCAGCCCTATCGAAATTTCGAATAAAAAGCTGTAAAAAACTGAAAAGATTGATTGATAAATTCAAAGTGTGGTGGAAGGGGGAATGTTTATTTTATTAGTTTGTTTCTATCTTGGCATAATTTTATGTGTTCGTAAGGATTTAATAAAAGTAACCCTATAATACGAGCATTTTTGTGTCTGCCGGTCCCTTAGGACAGCCACTTTAACCTAACCCTAATACAATGCGGTTCACAAAATACGGAAATTTTCCTGTAACGCGGGTACTTCTGCAATATGCGATTTCAGTACAACGCGGTTAATGAAATGAAGCAATTCTTCCACAAATAGAAAGTTTCCTGTTTAGATTAAAACGACGAGCATTTCGAAAATTTACTCTAAATAATGGATGTTAGAACAAAAGTCTGGTTTGTTTCGAATGAATTGTAAGGTAAATGGCGGGAATGTTCTCGCGTCTCATCTTATATTTTCCATCTCATCTTTTGTTGATCAATATTGATCAATTTTACCTTGGAAAATAAAAGATGAGATACACAGTCCTTCGTAAACCAGTGTTTTAATATCTTGAAAAATGAATGTCGAACAAAGAAATATTTCAAGGTACAATACATTACTGTTTAAAAAATATAGGTTCGTCGTGAACGTGTTAAACCAGTTACATGGAAGCCATTCAGCTATTAAGGAAACATTATAACAGGAAGGAAGATATCATTTATTGATACTCTAGTTAAACAGCCTTCAATCAAACATAAACCAGTTACGATGAGAGGTCTTAAATTTGTAAGAACTCAAGCAGAAGCAAGTGGGCCGACGAATCATTCAACATAGGTTATCACAGGCTACACGAATTAAAAAAGACTGAATTAAAAATGTGTTTAGAAATAAAATAAAAGTATAAAAATTACAGGTATGTTTATTAGAAACTGAAAAAGAAATAATTATTCATCAATTTTCATTAAAAAAGTCAACACAAAAAAAAATTAACTTTATTTAAATCATTAATGAAAGCAATAATTACAAAAATTCAAATAAAATTAGAAATTTTGGTTTTTACAAATACATTGAACATGATTTAAAAATGTGTTCAAAAAGGAAACAAGATGTGCCTTTTTAATTCGTTTTTCAATTTTTATCAAAACCAACAAGATTCTTCATTATCTTTTTAATTCGTGCAGCTATTATCCTACTTTGCAGCAATTTTCCGAATTTTTAACGCAACCGTCTTATTCACCTGGGATTGAAATTGCAATGGTCGCTTACACAACTTAGAACTCCCACAAACGCAGCAATTTCTCGTCTTCTTTCAATAAATTAGAATATTCCAAATTTATAAAATAGCGAATCTGAAACGAAGTAAACCACTAGATCTATAAAATTGTGAATGGTCTTCGACGGGTCTGAACACACCAAATCTTCCAATTGACCACTACTACTTTACAACAATAATCTAATGAAACGAAAAACTCTTCAGCAAATTTCTTATGACAATCAACAAGCAGCGAAAATCATTCAGTGAAGTTGAAGCGTTTTACAAAGCCTAATCATCAAAATCGTTCAGTCAGGTGGGTTCAATTTGCGAAAATGGTGCTCAAATTCTCTATTCATATTAAAGAATATTCCTGAAGGGGACAGATAAACTAAACACTTCGAAATTGTAGATGATTCAAATTGTATTAAAACGCTCGGATTATACTGTATTTCTGAAGTGATACTGAACAGAAATTTCAAAACATGGAAATTGCCTTAACCGCAGACTCGAGCTTTGCAGATCGATAGATATATTCCATACGTGGAAGAAGCTAACAAAGAAGGAGAATTTTTGAGTTTTTGACACGTTCCTAAATCATGTGCGATATATGAAATGAACCAATTTCATATTATTTAGATTACAATGTGTTAATGCATAGTTAGTTGTATATGTACATATACAAAACATAAATATGTATTATATTCTTTATCTGCCACTGCCGCCAGATTTTTACCATGTATGTATTCGTTTCTTTTTGTTGGTGTTTTTTTATTATTATTATGACGTAGTTTCTATGCACTCACATAAATTTAAAATCAAAAAAATATAAAATTCACAGAATACAAAAAAATGTCTTTCGTAGGTTAAGTAATTTGTGTGTTATGTATTGTGTAATAGTTAGTTGGGGAATCGGTTTACTACTACTTCACATAAAATTCTTTGTTTAAATATTCGTCCAATTTTTCTGTTTACTAATGTAATGTGCACACACAACATAACATTAGCTGGCTTGCATTTTTTTTTTATTTAATCGGCACCAATTTTTTTTTTTTTTTTTAATTAGGTTGAAATAGTTTAGTTGTTGCGGACTGTATTATAAAAGTTGTGATAATAATTTTAATGTTTAAAAAGCGAATTATAATAATTAATTGTGTGAGATGTACTTAAAATAATTAATATTAATTATTATAGTTGTAGTTAGTTAAAACAAAAGTTTTGTAATCTGTAGGTGGTTTGCTTTAAAGTGGTCTTCATTGATAAGTTTTAATTTACTTTGTTTACTTGTGAAATTTACAACAAATAATTTGTTTTGTTTTGTTGTTTGGTTACATGGTTGAATGATTACGCAGCTCAGGACAAAGGAATGCACAGAAATTAATTAGAAGTAAACGCACATATTTAGGTAGTTTTTGTTACTTTTTATATATTATTAAATGTCAAATTTTAAAATACATTTGCATAACAATATTTACTCCACTCGTATAATGTATGTACAGTGTACTATCTACTATATATACCGAGACTCTTTTACTCGTATATAAAAAAATTAATTTACGTAATAATTCATTGAACTAAAAATTTCATAGTGTGTGTGATACACAACACACGGTTTATATTTGTTTTGTTTATTTTTTATTAAAGCAGATGTAATTTTATTTTGATTTGGTACTAAAGATATTCCTCTCAGTATGAGGCAAGTTTAGATGTACCGAGCATATGAGTTTCATACGTATATACATATACTGAGTTTCATTAATTTATTCAAACATAATTAATTAAACAAGAATGTTATTGGCGTTCTCGAACCTGTCGTTAGAAAAACACTCTCACATATTTTAATTATAATGATACAGTTGAAACTAAAAAATAAATTTCGCACTCTATAAATAAAACTACGTATTGAAACTACATATTTCTCTAGTGAATTTAGTTTGTAATTAATGGGGCAGACACTCGATTTTCTAGCAAGCAAGCAATTTTCATAAGAGGAAAACGAAATATTTGCCAAAACAGTAGATGAAATATAAAATTTGTAATGTTCTCTCTGCTATAAAGCACCTTTCAAAAAAATACTATCATTTTTGTTGAATTCGAGTTTGAAGCATACCGGAGCATTCAAACATGAAAAAATTGTCAACCGAAAAAAATCATTTGAGTTTTGAACCACTGAAGTAGGCTGAACTTATTCTTGGAGCTGGTTCAGACTAGGGATTAGTAATCCAGTTTTGCCTAATCAAGTTTAGAGAAAGTAAGAGAAAATCGCTGAAAACTGTTCAAAATCCTATATCATTTATTAGAATATTTTCCCTAAAATTAGTCAAAGAACATCCAATACTTCAAAAGTTTTATTAGTAAATATTAAATAGGTATGCTAATATTAACTAAACGGCAAACTAAATAATAATTGAAATTATTGACGTCTCGAATAAAAAATTATTTCGGGCTCTAACATCGGAATATTTTGAGCGCTATAATAACATAAACGGGATTACAGACAAAATCCGTCATTTTTTTTGGCGATTACCTTAATCTATAATTGAAACATAATTAACTTAATCTCCATCGTATTCACTAAAAAAAAAATATAATTTTGCTTGTTAATCGAGATTACCTACTAATCCCCAGTCTGAACATAGCAAAGCTTAACGTTGCATAATTGTTAAGAGTGGCCCGTTCACAATGACAAGAGTGTTCAAATGATTCGGCAGATCGATATATTAATTTAGTTTGTTTGAGATTAATTTTCCCGTTAGGCCCGCTCAGGACCCTAGATAAACTCATTAGTGAAAGAACAATTCGTGTACGAAAGCTGTTCGTATGCGCTTGTAAATCGGACAATTGTGAAATATACGACTCACAAAACATTGGCCTATTGTTGAATTGTTCAGATTTCATGCTCGCGTGCGCTACACATATTCCTGTCGTTCTTGCAAGCCACTGGGAAATTGAATTCGTTAATTCGCGCACGGGCATTGTTCTGTCACTAAGAGTTTATCTCAGGTCTTACGTAAGGTAGAGGAGGTAATATTCCAAACAAATTATTCATCTACTCTTAATTTCAGAAATACAAATTTTTTTTTCTTTATAGATGCCACTATCATGGGCATTTTAAATATTAGTTAAATTAAAGAGTGATCCATCAAACGTTTGCAACGCTTGAATAAACTCGCTTTACAAAATGCCTTGTAGGCATTTCATTTCTACTGAATTTTCCACGTAAATTTCTTACAGTTTGGGTAGAAGACTCACCACTTTGAAAGTAAGTTTTCAATATTTCCCATTTTTGTTCAAGCTACCCATTTCGTAAATGTGAAACATTTGTAATCCAAGTTTCTGGCATAACACGAATGACGTAAGTATTGCCACACTCGAAATAACCGGTAGTTGAAAGTGGAAACGCTAGATTGTGCACCAGTTATTTCTAAATGCATAATTCGTAAATAAAATGTGTTTGGTAAAATTTATCGAGTAGTCATATTTATTGATTTGCAAATTGCGATTTGCTAGGTTGTCGAGTATCTGCCTCAAGTTGTGCATAAGTTGATTAAAATAAGAATCTTAATAAAAGAAAACGGAATTTTCAATTTTTACCTTAAAACTTAAATTATAGTCAATGTTAGAAGAATAAATTTAATTTCGTGTAAAAATTCAAAGAATGGAATAATACGTTTTTTTACGATAGACAGTAACCTATGGTTTCGATGATGATTTTTGAATTTAAATTATATAAGAAAAGGATGCTTTGCACAAATCGTGTTGAAAACAAAAACGTTTCAATTATATTGTGAACGTTTCAGTTATTAGTTTTGTTGATCCGTACAAGTTTGTTATTTTTTATGTTGCTAATTATTTATAAATATTACAGGACAATTGTATCGTAGAAAAACGTGTAATTGTAATACTCAAGTGATTGCAGCCACTTTCGTAGTTTTCTTTACTTGTTATACAATATAATATTCTTATCCACTTCACATTGCAATGTTCTAAATTTATTGTTGAATTTAAGATAAAGTGTGGTCAAAGCTGTATTAGTATATTATTTGTTATCAGAAATAAACGCCAATGCTAGCAACAGAACTAATTTTCGACGGATACGGTGATTTTACTTCTACATGCTCTATACTAAAAACGAGCGTCAAAGTGATTCTTAAGCATAGCCTATACCACTGCTAAAGGGCTCTATAAAACCTTTTAAAGAAGTTGCATTACACTTTGGGACCAGAGCCATCTAATGAATAATCCTTATACGTCATACATTCCTGATGAGCTTTTATAATAGTATAACGTTTCACTGTTTTTGTTCATGTATTTCAATGAAAAATGCACAAACCGTAAATGGATGTACAGACAAATTTTTTCCACAACATGGTTAATACCACCAATATTAATTAATTGCTGAAATATTTTCGGCTAAGATTTTTTGTTTAAAGGAAGAAAGGATGCTTTGCCTGAAATCGTGTTGTAATAATATTGCAACACGATTTCTAAAAATTATTCCCTTATTTTATTATATTTTTTTCGAGCTACAATATAAGAAGTGAAATTTGAAATATAAACTTTTAGAACTCTAGATAAAATGGTTTTTGAAATCCTTTCAAGTTCAAGTTTGAGCTATTCTTCCTTCTCCTTGGAATTGCAAGTTAAGTCCTACTGAACTGCTCTTGGACTATATTTTTTGAAATAGTATTTCTTAGAAGTCTCATAAACTTTGCAACTGTATTAGTAGTTTCACACGTAATTTAATGTGTTATCGTGTTGTTCATGAACTTTAATTTGTTTAAATTTCGACTACCGTCATAACAAATAAATTTTATTATGTAGTTGAACCGTTGATTTTATTTCGTATGGCGCCTATTAATAAAGCTACATTCATGACCAAATTCTGTCTTCTCGGTTTTATGTATAATAAATTGCCAGAATGACTAGTCAATAAATTTTTAAATTATTTAGTAACCTTTCTAATTTTGATGGTCAGGGTTAGAGATAACAAAAATGGGATTAACCAAATTTATTTTTGAATCTTGTCTAGGAAAATTTATTAAAACGTATGCTAGTTCTTAATACATATTAACATTCACACTATTGGATTGGTTATATGGAATGTTTTGTAAACTGTGAAGGGCTCAGGGATCGTTAATAGCCGTTAAAACTCGACTTCAAATATGATTTTAGGTATTACATTGCATAAATAACTAAGACTTTTATTGATCATCTAAAATCAGTTTATTTTATTTTTAGTTTAGGGCAGTTTTATAGCTAAAAAAACTGTGATGTATTATTCAAATGAATGACGTTCTGCTTTATTACCCATGCCATTATCTTCATTATTTCAGAACACAACTCATAAAACAAAAAAAAAAAACTTATTCTTTTATAGTATTATGAGTGTGAATATTTAGTTAATAATCTTTTAACTTTCTTACATCATGACAAGATATTTAGATTTGCGACGAATTATTAGTTTGTGTGTTTTTAAAATGATGAAATGGTTCCCTACCAGTTTCTTAAAATATGGACGCCAACAAAATGTACCTAAACTTTTTATTTTGATTCAGAGCAGTATTATAAAACCAAGAAGTTACTGCCTGAGAAATAATCACCGATTAAAATTAACGCCCATACAAAGCCTTCAAAAATTTGTATACACAAATAATCATACTAACCCTTGCAATCCTATGGAATACAGATCTGTGCTTATTTCTCCCAAACAAACCAAAAAATTAAAAACGACGAATTATGATTTTAATTCAATTCAATCGACAAAAGTCATCGGTAACTTTCTAGTAAATACGCCATTTTCAGTTGAACATTTTTGCGTCGTTTCCATAACTTATTTGCATAAATCGGCAGATATTCCAGCAATTTCGAGCTGAATGTTGGCTCTGAAAGCTTCTATAGTCTGTGGCTTTTTGGAATAGACCATTGACTTTACATAGCCCTTAAGAAAAAAGTCTAAAGGCGTTAATTCGCATAAACGAGGCTTCCAATTGACTGGTCCATTTCTGGAGATAACGCGTTCACAGAGTTTCGATTTCAATAAATCGGTGGTTTGACCAGCTGTGTCGCATGTGGCGCTCCTGCTGAAAACCACTTATCGGACAAGTTCAATTCTTGCAATTTATCCCACAAAAAACCAATCAGCATATTACGGTACCAGTTTCCATTAACCGTAACGGATGGTCTATTTTCGTCTAAAAAGAAATATGGATAAATGACGCCTCCAGAATGAAATCCACACCAAACAGTCAATTGGATGGGGACAAAAATTTTAGACAAAATTACGTCGCCCTTAATGAAAAACCCTGTAGTAAAGTCCCAGACGACTTTTTCGGTTGAATTCTAGAATATGGAAAAGAAGCAGCACTCAAATTCTGATTCTATGACAAATGAGAATAAGAAATAACTTAATTTGTGTAGCCGATTGTTTTTTTATTTATAGTAATCGAAATAATTTTTTTTTTCATTTATCAGTCTTATTTGTCATAGAACCGGAATTCGGGTACAGAGAAGGTTTAAATCAATTCCAAAAATAAAACAAAATGTTCCGGAAATATTTTTAATTTTCGATTATAAAGATTGACATTTGTTTGCTTTGTGCCTAATCATACGAGACAATGCTTCAACACCCAACACATCACTTAAACACTTCTCATTTACACGATGGTGCGTCAACTGTTGATATTTTTTTTATAAATGAACAGAAACAGTTAAAAAGTTAAATATTTTAACTGTGGTAAAAATAATAAAATTTATCATATATTTCAACCGATACGATGTGCGAATTGCAACCAGTTAAATAGTTAAAATTTTGACGTCCGCTTGTTTTAACTTTTGGAAATAAAATTGAATAATTAACAAATAAATTGGAATATCTAAAACGAATACTAATTTTGGCCTTAATATTTGCTTATTTATAATAATTCATTTGGTAAATTATAGAAGTATACAGAATTGTAAAATATAATTTCAAAATTCTACAGTACCAAGAAAAGTGAAGGTATCGAATAATTATGATTATTAAAAATCTTTAGTGATTACTTAAGAGTAATATTTGGGAGTCCAAAACAAGTCTTTAAAAATTGAAGTACTTCAATATTTAAAGGTATGAGGTTAGGAATGTAGTCTGTGACCTCTTAAAATTTTTGTGATGAATATAATGGCAAAAATTTAACTTTTCACCTTTTTATGTGGTATTTTTTTCGTTTCGCACACAGCCTTACAAATAAACGCATTTTTACATATTTTAATTGCCCATTTGATTATTTTGGTGCGTCACAATTCGTTCTTCACGAAAGAAAAAAAGAAATGATGTTTTGTAGTATTGACTCGTGTTAGTGGGCACGCAATTGTAAGTATTGTTTTACAGCTGAGGACACCCATAGAGCCTATTCACACTATTGTTCCTATTGTCCACTTGGCGTCTTTTTCACTGAAATTCGGCCCAATCACATTGCCATACTAAAATGAACACTAAATAATTATTCTTTGATGTCAAGGAGCGTTGAATGCATTATTCCATACTATAAGACTTTGTTATTTAAATTGTTATACATTTGACTTACTCCAAATGTTAATCAAAATTGATACTCAGTTCGACATTTATGAAATATAAGGCATATTGCCTATTTTTACTGTTTTTTGACATTTAAATAAAGATAAATTTTTCTAGGCAACATTTTATGCTCCGTACTGTATTCAATTGTCTAGTAATAGAATATTGTGCAAAATTACTTTGTCCAAACTCGGCTCAATATCAACTGAATCAACTGAATTTTGTTAAGTTTTTTGATTTTTATATTGATACATTTTACCGTCTTTATGATAAACTAGGAAAATTAAGAATGGCTTGAAACATTTTTTATTAATTAATTAATTTAAATTTTACGGTAAATTGTTTATTATATTTTATTATATTATATTAAATTACTATACCAGGGACCACCGCATATAAAACAGAATGAAATTGTGTCTAAAACATAAACCATAATACATCGATATTTCAACTGAAGGCATGTACAAAGTTACACCTTCTAAGTTTTTATATATATATATAGATAAAACAGTTAAAATTGTGGTAACATCTAAATTCGTTCTTTGGTTTATAGATTTGACCGTCAAAAAGTAGAAATCCATTTCGCTAGCTTGGTAGTACGAGTGAAATTTGCTTTGTAAATAATTCCTTTGTTTCTTAATTTACCGGAAGCTTGTGCGGTGTCTAAAAATTCTGCTGAACAGTACTTTTTTAACCGTAGGGAGTTGAAACTAATGATCGCATGCTTGAAGGCCATTATAGTTTAGAACATTTCAGCTTACTTTTGGCTCTCCTTAATAAGTATTCTGTTTATGTTATTGTTGTATTCACAGCTTTATTTAATTTTGGTAAGTGTGGCGATTTTTGTACTGATCTCTATTTTAACTTTTTAACATTAATAGATGAAGATTTATGTGGTTTTCCGTACGAAAACGGTTGCATTGAAATAATCCACTTTATTTGCAAACCACACAATTGTTGGCGATATACAAATGTTTTCTTGTTGTCCTTGAACTTTAATTTGTTCGTTTTGAACTATGATCAAATTAATTTTGCTGCGCGTGTAACTAGCCTTCCGATTTTTTTTACAATAAATAGTCAGAATGACTACAGTTTTTCTAAAAATATAAGAAATTTTTCTTTTTATGAATAGAAGATCCAGCAGATCTTGTACTTATTCGAATATAAAACAAATTCACAAACTGCTAAATTTATAACGTAAAACAAATTTTGGTTTTTCTATTGTTTTTTTTCACGTCGATTAATTATGTCTTAGTGATGTTATTGTAATTAATTATCCTCTTTGTTTATGGTTAATTAAATGATAAATGTGTTGATGATGAATATTTTTATTTTTCAACACGGTCAAAATAATTACATCTTTTGCTTTTTGATTGTCGGAAAAATTTTCACGAAACATTATTGAAAAACGTTGAAAATTAAAGCCCCTGCAATATCTGTAAATATGGCATAGAAAACAAAACCATAATCAGTCAAAATACTGTCATTATATAACACTAGTTATGCATATGCTTATTATCGATAATTTTTTCAAATGTCATAAACATGTCAGTTTCTGAATGCCTCCGATTTATCGAAAATTTATGAACACACCATTTATTAATAATAAAAATAACAATAAAATTGCATATCGTCAACGAGAAACGCATAATGTGTATATGTCTATATTTTGAAATTTTCCGTTTTGCATATCAAGCGGAGCAGGAGGAAATTATGAATCGACTGGCATTTCTAAAATAGCAATAAAAAATAAAGTTAACGACAGCGAGATAGTTTTCATTGTCTCTTGAAAAAAATTGCTGTTGGACTTACATATTCGGCATTTCTCGCCGAAGAAATGTAAATAGGTCATTTTTAGCTATTAATTATATTCTCAATAAACGCATAACCATACATTTCGATTATTAAAAATGTATAGGAATTGTATTCTCAATCGTAATACAACTAGTGCTTAGTTATTATCGCTAATTTTTAATAAGTTAAAACCGCATTCAAAGAATGTGCAGCACGAGTTGAATTATCTAAGTCGGTTTTAACAAGTAAAAAATTATCGATTGTTAATAAGGGCATTTGTGAAATACTACATTATTAATAAAATACTATAAATAAATAAAATTACTACAGCTTTAAGAAAATGGCGGAAATGCAATTCCAATTAAACAACTTAATTACATGCTACTTACAATTAGCTAAGCTTAACCTAATGATAATTGTATCTCATATGTTCTAGTCTTCTGTACGTATATGTACAGTTGCACAAAATACAATTAATTGGCAACTAATTTGATTCCCATCCCACACGTAAAAATCAGTACGGCAATCTAATGATTCGTTACGGATGCAACTTAAATAATAATTCATGAATTGTGGCTAATCTCAATTTCATATGTAAGTCCGATATTCTAATCAATATTATGTTTTTTATAATCTTTGATATCAGGTCGCTACCACACATCAATAAATTCAAATTTAATTGAATGAATTGACAACTTTATTGGTTTAATCTTTCATGTTAAGTTTTGCAAATGAAAGTAAAGCAACGACCACTTAATCTCAAAAGTACAGTAAAGCCTATAATAAAATCGGGTGATTTATGTTCACTTGAATTTAGACATAACAATTTCTGAATAATAACTTAATTAATTAACTTGATCTTTTGACTTATTGTTGTCGTCGATTAACGAAAAGTCACTTAGCACATAAAACTAATGTAGCAAACGTTTTATTCAATCAATTTCGAATAACCCGCTTACTTTTTGGAATTCTTCAATAAAATTTTGTGTGTTTTGCGTCGCTGATTAAAATGGCGGAACTAATATAAGCGCCATAAAATATATGAACATGCTTCATTTTCATCAATATATCGATTAACTTTAAAAGCTATCGCAGACAATTTCAATTTCGCCGTAAATGTTATGTCAACCACCACATTACGAGCATAAGGTACCAATTAGCTGATCCTTTAAAGAGGTACTTTCTGAAACGACCGCTGCATTATTGAAACGCGATCAAGAGATCACGTTTGTAAATTTCCTAGATGCGTTGATGGTGAAGCGCGATTAGTGAACTAATCGTTCAATATTTTGAAGTTTATCTCTTTTTATTGTATTTAGTTAAAGTACAAGTGGCGCTATTGTATGTAAATGTTAAAATAAAATTATAAGCACAAGTTAGTTTACAACATTAAAATAGCGCTTAATACAGATGGAATTATTATTATTATTGACATTTTTCAAAGTATAAAAACTTTGTAGTCCAAACATAAATTGAAAATGTTAATTAATAATTAAAGTATTTAAATTATAATTTATCTATAAAATCAAAAAAATCAGCATCAACCAGAGAGATGATATTTGTATTATACAGTGGCGTAACTACGTGTTTTCGACATCAAACGACAAAGAATTTTGTGTTTGCTGGGTTGATTTATTTGTAATATATGTACGTTTTGCGTAACTCCAAGTTTACCCCTTTTCCATTTATCAAAATTCAACCTTTTACAAATATATTTGAGCTTTTAGCGAAACAAATTCAACCTTCTACAAATCAAGTTTTGATTAGAAAAGGTTGAATTTGAATTGTTTGAAACTTAATTGATGATTCGGTCTTACGAAACAATCAGGTGATTCGAGATTATTCGAGTATGTTTGAGATTGTCGGATGTATTTGATAGTTCGAAGATACCCGAGAATCTTAGAGCCTATCGAAGAATATGATTGTTCAATATTTACGAAATTATCCGATACTCTTTGCGAGTTCCATTTTGTTTAATAGTGTTAGTAACATTAAGTTACTCGATATAATTCATATTTACACGATATTTTCGTGGGTTTCTAGGGTTCCGCGCGATTTATTCTAGATTTCTTAAGTTTTTCGACATTTCTAGGATTATTCGAGATTTTTAAAGATTATCGAATTTATTCGAATTTTGTAAGGCAATATTCTGCGCTTAGCTTTGAGTTTGTAAGAACTTGCAGAGTTACACACATATATCTAAATGGTGATATTTAAAGCATTTTTTCAGATTATGCCAAAATTTCGATATTTATCCGATCTTCTGTGTGTTATTCATAATTATTCAAGAATGTCCAGGTTATTTATGTTGTAAATGACAGTTTGTAGCACGTATAGGCTTTGGTTTTACATACTTACGGATAATTTACTATCACTTTCAAGATACATACTTTGAAAATTCGAAATTCTTGATATTTTTCAAATTATATTCGAAATTTGTGATGCTTTATCGATATAAGTATTTAGAACTCGTCATAGCATAGAGTTGCAACATTTTCATTTTATTTAGGGCCATTCAAATGACTCAAGTTCTGTTTCATCTACTTTTGAATGAAGGCCCGAATATGTTCACAAAATTAAATCTGAGTAAAACAACTGGTTTTCTTACACATGGAACGCTCGATTAACGGAAGACAGAATTTATGGAGAGGCCCAAAATTTACCGAGAATTTATAAATAAATTATCAAGCTTAAAGCTCATTCAAACAAATACTCTAAATTAATCTCAAATTACCACCTTCCTTTATAATATCAAATTTGAAAGTCAAATGGTTTGGTTTGAAAAGCTCTTAAAATTAAAAACTGTTAATAATTCATATTGAGCACAAATATTCTAAATCGTAACCACTATTCCGTCATCATTTGTAATATGAAATTTCAAAGTAAAATGGTTTGTTTAAAAAGCTGCCATAAATGAAAGCTCTTAAAGCTAAAGCTCTTGGAAATATTTTCAAATACGTAATTTATGCTAATCAAATCTTTTATTAATAACCTGAAATTATTAAAAAGCTCAAAAATGTTAAGTTCAAACCAAAAAGGTATAGATTAATTGTCAAGCTTAAATTTTATGGAACAAAACCCCACCTTCCTTTAAACTATCAAATTTCAGAATAAAACGTAAAGGATTTGGGTTAAAAAGCTTCGATACGTGAATGCTCCTAAAACTAGAAGTTCAACATTTTTTGCAAATACATAATTTATGTTCATAAATCATTTTAACAAATACCTGATATTATTAAAAGACTTAGAAATATTAAGTTTAAACCCAAATACATTTTTAAACCCAAATTTCTGAGTAAAATGATTTGCGAAAGCTTATATTATAATACCAAGTTTCCTAGTAAAATGGTTTGGTTTGACTAAAAGCTCTTGATAATTTACATTGAGGAAACATACACTAAATTATCCCTAAATTCCGTTACCCTTTGTAAAATCAAATTTCTGAGTAAAATGGTTTGGTTTAAAAAGCTTTTATAATTGGAAGCTCTTACAACTAATACTTCTTGACATTTTTTGCGAAACATAATTTTTGCTCATAAAATATTGTAACAAAAACCTGAAATTATGAACAAATGGTATAAATTAATTATCAAGCTTAAAGCTCATTGAATACAAATATTCTAAATGTATCAGAAAATACCACCCCGTTTTAGTCAAAATTCCGTTACCCTTTGTAAAATCATATTCCTGAGTAAAATGATTTGGTTAAAAGAGCTTTCATAATTGAAAGCTTATAAAAATAAAAGTTCTTGATTTTTTGCAAATAAATAAAACATTTCAGTAAAAATCTAAAAGTAAGAAAAAGGATCAAAGTTAAAAGTTAAGTTAAAACCCAAACTCGTTTAAATTAATTATCAAACTTAAAACTAATTGACAATTTTTGCAAATACATATTTTATGCTTATACAATTTTTTTAACAAAACTTACGAATAATTCGATATTTGAAAACTTTAAAGAATATTCAAGATACTTTGAGAATTCGACATATATATTCGAAATTTGTGATACTTTATCGATATATTTAGAAATCGCCAGAGCATTGAGTTGTAAAATGTTTCGTGTGATCTGTTCACTAATCACTAAAAGCATTACTTGTTCATACGTAGTACAAGGATCATTTTTAGGGGCCCAAAAAAATGTTGCGGGGGCGGAAATTTGTAGTTACGCCACTGGTATTATACCAATACCATAAGCTTGCACCACTAACTAAACAGAGAGCGGTTTAATAAATTCGATTTTGCTAAACTCGTTAAGGTACTCCATACAAAAAATACGCAATTAGCTAAAACCGAAGTTGACTTACTGGGACTGAATTCGAAAATTTCACTAAATTCGTTTTATTAAATCGCAGTGTGCCAAGGATGTTAGTTTGTCAGTGTAATTACATAAGTGATAGATTAGCTAATTGAACTTAGCAAATCGCGCTTAGCCAATCCCTAGTTTGTCAGTGGTATTAACCTCATTCATGGAAACAACGTATATAACGAATAAAAACGTTACTACTTTTCATTGAGGCACTGAAAGGCACCTAATATAAACTTTGGTGGTATCCAACATTTTTGCAGCGCTACATTAGTACCATAAATAACTAATAACTTCGTACATTGAATTTTATTGGTCATGGTCATGCTTATTGCAATAACAGAGTCTTCAAATTCTAGTTTTAAAATATTATTCAATACAAATACATAGATGTATGCCTGTACCCATAAATACAATAACAACAAATTTTGTAGTTCTATAAAAAAAAATGTTTGGGCATGTTTCAAATTTGTGAATTGTTTATATTCAGTGCGTCACACCTGGATTAAGAGATAGATAGATCTGTTAAATTACCATTCAAAAATACATAGGTAAGTAAAATCGATTACAGTGCACAATAGGAACGGAGCATTCTATTTAGTTTGGTAAAACTATTTGAAAGTTCTCCAAAACACGTGATGTTTAACCGATATCATACTGTATTTTATTATATTTATTATTGTATCAAATATATAAGTACGTCGATGAATATAAGCATGCATGTATGTATAAATGTATATACCATATATCTATGTATATACCTACAATAGGTTTTTGTAAAATTTATATTTGAACAAATACAACTTTTATTTTTAATATTTTTATTTGGTGTAGTAATAGCGAATAGTAGCGAAAATTTATCAATATCAATTCCAGTTCAATTCTATTCTGAAATTCGGTAACTGCGATAACGCAAGAATAAAAAATTTTAATTTAATCTTCAGCAAATGGGGTAAAAGAACTTTTTTGTTTTAGATATACATAAATTATTAATATTGAGTTTGATTGTTAAAAATTAAATTAGTTACTTATCACTTTTACTAGTGATATGTGTGCACAATAAAAGCTGCTTAAATAAGTTTAAATTAAATAATATTTATATCGTGAATGTTACAATTTAATTTGTTTTTGTAATATAATTGTGATTGAAACTAAAAAAAAAAAAAAAAAAAAATTGTTTTGTGTTAAACTTAAATATGTATATTAATAAGGCAGTGGCCTGACTTTTGTGTAATATGAAAATATTTTAAGATTATTATTATATTTCATTGAATAGTGTGTGATATATTCCAACAATAGATCTTTAGAGATCTTTTTATACATAGCTAGTCCTACATAGGTTATACAGAAATACGCAGAACAGACACATATAAGTTTTTATGTTAGATAATACATATATGTACGTATAGTGAGATTAATTTAAAATTACTCCAATATAATTAATGAAAGCAGAACGAATTAAATTTTCTTTTAAGTATGTACATAAGAATTATTTACTCGTGTGTAGATGTTTTGAAAAAAAATTGTCAATTTTTAAATGCCTTTATACAGTCGAAACTATCAAATTTTAACATAAAACGCCAGTAAAACTACTCACGTAGTTCTTAAATTTAAAATAATAATTAAACTAATAATATTGTACTTAGAGTGATAGTTACATGTATTTGTGTGTGTGTGTGTGTGCAATATCCTAATAGAGATTAGTAAAGAACTGTGATTAAAGGGGCTGTTGGTGTTCAAGTGCTGTTTGATAACATTTGCCAAAATAATATGTCATTGTTTGATTGAGTTTGAATTTTCTACCTAACTGTGACTCTCTAATTCCCTAACAAAGCTAGACTTCAACTGATAATGCAATCATGCACAGTGTGTGCTAAATAATTTCCTCTAATCGGTCATTTACACACAAGAAAAATCAGTTAAATAAAGTTTAGCTATAGAACAAAGCATCATTTTCTTTTGTTCCGGCCATAATCTTTGTTATTCAACTATAGCAATTAGCGAGTTTGACTGGAAATAATCTCCATTGAATGGGTCTAATATCTCTAGTCCCGTAATTGCAAAGCACCTGGGCACTTTACAATTTTTGGTATTTCGTAAAAAATTTCAAGTGCTGATATATTATGTATATGTACGTACGTAAGAAATAAGATAGGCCGCTTTACTATTGTTTCTATCAATTGCGCAAATAAATGTCTTTGATTAGTACAATGTATATAATTATCTAGAGACCTTGAATAAATGTAACACGATATGATAAAGCTCTATCAGTTGTATACACAGTATTTTCCTAAATCAGAGGTATGTAATAATAGTTATTTCCTATAGTCCTGTAATTTTGAAAACCTTGATCTAATTGACGTACACAATTAATTGCATGTTTTGTAAATATTCGTACGTGCTATAAGCGCATACATTATGTGTCTAAACCAGAATTATATATTCGTATTTATTACTTTTAAATTTGAGGCTATGAAAGAATCGATTATTAAAAACTTATGTGTATCGAAAGGTCTTATATTAGAATGTATTAAATATTGAAATGATGTTCATAAAAGCGTAACGATCGAAATAAGAATTTATTATCATAATTTGAAGCCATTTTTACTAACGATAACCTATCATTCATTAACACGCACTCAATATTTACGTTATTGATGTGTAGCCAGAAATGTGAAATAATATTCAATTTGATAAAACTTGAAGCATAAACTTTAAAATTCAAAGTTCACTTAATAAGTATGTGTGATACCTACCTACTTGAAATTATTATTAAACACATTTATTGATTAAAATCAAATTACAATTATCTCATAAGATAGCTAATTAATCATTTCACGGCTTAGTATGTACAAACATTTTGTGCCAACAACAAAACTTTGATATCTTTTATCAGCAGTTAATTTATCCAATTTAAAATTAATTATTTACACTGGATTTTTTTTTATCAGAATTGTTTAACTAGCATTTTTAAAATAACGACTGAATCTTAATTTTTTTGGGGCGGAATAGCAAAAATCTTATCGAACAGGCACTAAATGCACAGTGACTAAGACCTACGAACAAATTTCAATTGATAAAATTAACTGACACAATTTAAAAAATGTTCCTACCCGGTTCTTTTCTATTGAATTGTTTTTGACAAAGAACAAGACTGTCCTTTACAGTGGCGTTGAGAAAATTTCGTGATTTATGCCTGAGAATTTTTGCGCCTCCAAATGTGTCTATTTTATTTATTAAACAAAGCCGCTTAAGTAGAAGTGTGTTTTGTCACTCATTATTAGACCTTCCCGAAAAAAGTCGGATTCTTACGAAATTGTATTTTGTACTAGTGTAGATGCTATAATCTTTAAGATGTGTGTATTTCATCGTAACGAGACATGTTTAATTGTTGTGCGCGATGCTTTATAGAGGTATACTCGAATTTTCAGCAGTTCAATATCACGCACTACAGCAATATTCTGAATCACTCGTAGGTATATCGATCTTATATTGACCCACAAATAAATTGTCCATAAATTAGTAAACGAAGAGGTGTAATTTTTACTTCTGACCTTACCTTTATCAGGCACTTTAATTTTAGTAACACATACGACTTAATTAAAACGTACCGTAAAGGCGTGATCGTCTCTAAAATCATTGTATCATTGAAGATGAATCTTAAATCGGCCGTGGCCATAAACTCATTCAGAACAAAGTCCTTATCTAATTTGTTACCACTGTTAAAATATAAGAGTGCAATAGGTTTAATTTTCAGGACCATTAAATTTTGATTAAACATTGATAAAAGAGCCAATCATGATAACGGTTCTTGTGTCGTTGTTGCTCTCAAATACATTTTTCGTATAAATTGAAACTAACGAAACTGACAGTGACGTAACAAGGTACCCGCAGCACCCGCAGTCGCGGTAGCCTCACGATTCATTTATCAAGCGTTCGAGTATCAGTTCAAAGTTAAGATCAGATAGATATTAGCTCAGATAAGTCTTAAAGTAGACCACCCTTTCAAATTAGCAGAACGAGACGTTTTTAGGAAACTTTTTAGAATAGGCTGTGGTCTAGTTTTAAGAGAAAGAAGTAATCGTTCCTGTCGTGTCCAACAATTTCTTCTCGGTTGCTGAAGGTGAATGTCAGAGTAATTACACGTAATCTGACTCTATAGAAATAAAAATGGGTTTAGGTTTTGACAGATATTTAGATTTAGAAGAATATTTGCTAAACTCGTTTGAAATAAAAGCTTTCGGCATCGATAACGGTAACGATTTTAGTGTTTGCTGGGAATATATTTTTTGATTGTTATGGTTTTTCATTTACTGAATCTTTTTTACTATCGGTAAATCGTAAATAAAAATTTAATTTACTGGTAAGCCCGGTAAACCCGGTTTATTATGAAAAACTATTTTAAATATAAGGAAATTTCAAATTTCATATTAATTTTGCAATTAGTGATGGTGTTTTGGTTGTTTTCGGTGGAGTTTGCCTGTTTCTTACCTCATGGGAAATGGAATGCGTGATGTTCGAGCCTTAATTGGTGCTTCGGTGTTTCGAAACATTCAGGTTATTCGAGATTTTCGAGATTATTCGACTATGTTTCAGATTGTCGGTTGTATTTGATAGTTCGATGTTACTTGAGAATCTTAGAGCCTATTCGAAGAGTATGATTGTTCGATATTTACGAAATTATCCGATACTATATTTGAGGGTTTCATTATTATTGCATATCGTTCTGTTCAGCTTAGCCTTAATTTACTTAGTAGCATTTTGCTTAGTAGTATTAGTAACATTAAATTACTTAAGAAATAATTCGATATTTACACGAATTTTCAGAATTTTTCGAAATTTTCCTGGGTTTTCTAGATTTTTACAGGCTTTCCGAAATTATTCATTAATTGAATTTGTTCGAGATCACATAATATAGAGATTATTCCAACTTTCCTGGGTTAATCGAGATTGTTCCACGGTTTATTCTAGATTTCTCAAGTTTTCGTCGATTTTTAAAGATTTTCAAATTTATTCGAATTTTTATGGCAATGCTCTGTGCTTAGCTTTTAGTTATGGAAACTTGCAGAGTTACACATATAAATCTGAATCATAATATTTACAATAGCTGATTTTTCGACATTTCTCCAATTTCCTAGGTTCCTTCCATTGGCTTTTTACGGATAATTCGATATTTGAGAACTTCGTGATGCTTTATCGACATATTTAAAAATCGTCATAGGATTGAGTGAAGCCATTGAACTGAATCACGAACTGTTTCGTGCTCCCAAAATGCGAGGTTCGACAATAAGAAGACAATACAGTTCATAGGTACAAGAAGCGTATTTACGGGCCCAAGAAAAATTTTGCCGGGGGCCCGAAATTTGTAGATACGCCACTGGAAATTGGAACTATTAAAATTATTCGAAAGACAATCACAACATTTGGTGGTAAATCATAGTTAATATTTTGAGATGAGTTTAATGCGCTATTTAAAATTATTAAGTCACCGCGCCATACAGCTTGCGTATATTGTGTTATGCCAATTATGGCCTTGGTTACATTCCTACTTATTAAATTTGACTTGACTGTACGCATGCCAAATATAGACTGATAGCAATACGATCTTCCAAGGCATTATTTTTGGCTAGTAAAGAGTTGCAAGCAAATGTGTAAGACGGTAAATTAAAATGGCGTGGCCACGTGCATTTGTTAGACATCGGCTTAAGGAAGACAGAAATTCTCACTCTTTTGAATTGATATTTCTCAATAATATTCTGGACTTCTTTAAAACAGTCGTATAGCCTCAAAAACACAAAGTTTTTATTAACTAGGCAAATCTACATTGGTCGCACTTTTACCGATATATTGCCATTAGGGAGATAATTTAATACAGTATTCAATGATATCCGTGTGCGTACCACTAACAAGAAATGGAAATGTGTGTCGAAAATCATTTTTGTTGCAATCTTTTATCAATAAACCAGAGTTGCTACGAAATCTAATAAGTCACAATCTGTTTCTCCAAACAGCCATCAAAAAATAACAAAACTAATGGATTCGATGGACTTTGTTGAAATAACTATATCGATCTTGAAACATTGCATACTTCCAATAACGTTAAAATTTAAAGAAAATGTAAGGCAAGTACTTAGTAAATTATATTAAATTTACGAAAACTGGTTAGGCAGCTCCTTCAGAAATAAGTAAATATGATAATGTGTCTTTTCGGGGCATATCCATGGCTTTGATCAAAGCAATCCTGCATGTTGGCCATCAGGAAGCTTACTGTTCGAATGATTTCACAAATTAAGTGAATTCTAAATTAGGCGCGTGGAAATCCTGATTTAATGCTACGACACAGAAACCAAGCGATGACGATCAGCAGAGGTACAATACTGTTGGTTGGCCGGATATATTTCAAATTTCATGAGAGGTCGAATCTTTCTTCATAATTACAATGAATCATCTCACCAAGCAAATTAAGGATCCTCTAAAACAACATTTTAAGTAAATTAAAAAGTGATTACAAGTCGATTTAACCGTTTGGATTTTGTTTTATTTGTTAGATTTAAGGTAAACAAACATGTTAGAAAAAATTTCTGTAGTGAAAAGTTGTTTTTATGAAATTACAATACCATATGTCAATTTGGAGCAATTTTTTAAATTCAAATTCAATATTCTGAATCAGATTGATATGTTTATTTTTAATACCCATAATTTAGCCTTGTACCTCTTCTAAATATTCTTTCTCTGATTTCTTTCTATTTTCATTCATAAGGGCTAAAATTCTCAGATTGGCTTATGTCTGGTGATTTGTCCAAATCATACATTTTTTAGACACAAAAGAAAATTGAAAAATGCCAATATTCGTACAAATTTCCCATTCATCCGGCTGCGGCTTAATTAGTTGGTAACTAAAGCTTTTCCAGAAAAGCATGAGAGTTCATGTTGTTTTAACGTTGCTTCATTGGAGATCAAGTGCCAAATTGCGTATGCCATCATCTGTTGGTGACGTTGAAAAGCAAATCCCATTTTGTGTGTGTGTATACCTCAAAGATTGAATGCTTTTGGGCTGCGTCCTGCGTCATACAAGATCTTCGTTTGTTCCATCCTTCTCTTTGAATAAACTGTTCCATCAACGGTTCATACATATTCAAAATTTGTATAGCGCCATGAATATGAATGATCAAGATAAGAAGGACAATACGTTTTTTCCAACATAGTAATTAATTGACATAGTTTACATTCGATATTCGTCAACCGATGCATTTGTACCTCGTAGCTTCTTCAGGAATTATTTGTTGTTGAGAAATTTTATAAAAAAGCAATGAAATTATTTTGTGCTAAAATTTTAACACGGAATAGCAGATCCTTGCAATTTTTTTTTTTTTTTGATTGTTTGATTTTTCTGTTCTTATTGATTTTCTCGACTTTTAATTCAATGACCCTTTTTTGAGTATTTTGCTTTGTACTGCACATGACGTAAGCTGCTAATTCGTTCGCCATTCTGTTTTACAAATTGGATTAGCCGTTGAAAGGATGTTTCGAACAGATGCGAATAAGACGATAAAACGATGGTTCATCATCTGAATTCACAAATACCGTTGCTATTTCAATTGCATTTAGTAAATGACTTATTAACAATTGTCGTGCATTCAATTCAATTTTCGTCATCAATCCGTAAGCACATACCAGTAAATGGTTTTGACCGAAGAATTTATCAACGCTATAATTTATTACGGAAAACTTACTGGCACATCAACAACTTTTCAAGAGCAAGGCCAACAACTTATTTTGTTATTACTTTGCGGTGAATGCACCATATGAATTTTTATTTGTTATTGTATTATTGAAGTTGATAACAATTGAGATACATGTGGGCCCTATGAATTTCGATATTGTCAAATTTCATATTCATTGTCAAAAAAAAAATACGATCAAGCGCCTGGCTGACATAAGTGTGAGACCGTGTTCCGTGGCATCTTTGAACACATTATCAAGTCCATGTTTCAATATAAATTCAATGTTATACGGTCTAAGTACTTCAAATATGGTTCTTATTGTGATTCTTAACAAGATGAGGGTATACATATGTTAAGTCATTCAAGGCAAGGTCTATGTCTAAAGAAAATTAATAATAATTACGAAAGAAAAGGTCCCGCCATCAAGTTTATTGCTATAGCCTGTTCTGTTTGTACCAGCGAGAAAAATGTTGATCTAAATTTATTTGTGCATCCAAATATTTCCACACGGATGTGCTAAAGAGGCCAGAGGATTAGTTATCGGTGGGTTTTCAAATAAACGACAGTGTCAATTTAGAACGTACAACGGCTAAGGTAGCCAAGATTTTTCAAACGGACGATATTAGCCGCATTAAAAGTTTACATTGAAAGCAACAACAACCATTTGTTGTTTTTGGATGAAAATTTTGATCCGAGGAGCTCTTTGCATTTCTTTATTGTTCCATGAAACATGATTTGATCCGAATCAGATCAAACTTTTACAAATGAAGCTTTTATTGAAGAAGTCTGCACTCGCTTACATCTTGATTAAGCTCCAATTTTTTTAGCAAAGTCCCAACTGTTTATAGTTTTTTTGGAAACTGTAGTTAGAAGAAATACTATTGTCATCTGCAAAAGAGATACTGAGATGAAGATAGAATTAAATCTTGCGAAACACCATCATTAATTGATACGGCACTTGACGTCACACCATCCACAAGCTCCTGATTAGGACTACGATTATATAGGGATATTATTTGGAACAGCTAAATTATGTTAATTTTATTCTTTCAACACAAGAAACAACAACCAACTAGAAGTTCAAAATAAACTTTACTAATTAGAGTTAAAGGCAATTGAGAGCTAACACAAATTAGCGAGCAAGACCTTAGCCTTTCCAAGCACTGTTTTGTGTATTGTGCTATTGCCTTTCGCCCCTTCATATCTTGATTTGGTGAGCTATAACTAAGTTGTTTTTATTATAAAAATGTTTAATAACGCCACAGTTTAAAAGTATTTTTAAGGTTAACCATATTTATTTTATAATAAATAAATTACAACTAATAAATCAAGACTTCAATGTTTAGGCTACACAATGTGAAAATCTCTGCTTTTATCATTTATTGTTGTTCATTTAAGGTTTTAACGTTGTTTTATTTATTTTTTGTTATTCCAGATAGTTGTGGAAAAAATACTATTTTCATGATTGGACGAATTATTGATCGCAATAATATACTAAATTAACTAAAATTAGGAACGCTACACAAATAAAATGGAAAAGGACATGATCGATGCATTTAACGATGGAATAAAGAAAAAACGAATACAAGCTCTTCAGTTACAACCACTAAGATCCGCAGCATCAGCTCCAGGAAGTAGTTTAAATTATGCCGTTCTATCCAATGCACCTGTTTTGGAGACAGTCGATATCGGATTTTGTGATCTATCATACTCGGTTAAAGAATTTTTTCATCGTGGTTAGTTTTTGAGCTTTCACTTGAATCTATTGAGTAAATAAATTTGTGCGTGTGTTTCTAGGAAGGAAAGTAATTTTAAATAATTTGAATGGCGAATTCAAATCTGGCGAATTAACCGCAATTATGGGTCCATCAGGAGCTGGCAAAAGTACATTGGTCGATATTTTGTCTGGATACACGTGAGTTACAATTCATTTTTTTTTTATGCTTAAATCTTGTTCAAGGTGTGAAATGTTCATTTTATTTCTGTTTAGAACCAACGATGTAACTGGGAAAATAAAGATAAATGGTTGCCCGCGAGATGATGATGAATTTAGAACAAGGGTGGCATATATTATGCAAGATCAACATCTTCATCCCCTTTTAACAGTTTTAGAAGCCATGAGTTTTTCAGCCCATTTAAAAATAGGAGATCATTTAAGCCATAAAGAAAAAAAAGCGCGTGTCAGTAACTAAAGTGAACGGTAGATTTTATTAAATTTAAAATATTAATTGAATCTTAATTTCAGGTAGATTCTATACTAGAAGCAATGGGCCTAAGCGCTTCCCGTTCAACAAAAACTGGCGAATTATCCGGAGGCCAAAGAAAACGCCTCTCTGTTGCATTAGAATTAGTGAATAACCCACCTGTGATGATATTTGATGAACCAACTAGTGGATTAGATAGTTCGACGTCAACACAATGTATGTCATTATTAAAAAAATTAGCTTTAGAGGGTCGAACAATTATTTGTACGATACATCAACCGTCGGGTCTTGTATTTGAAATGTTCGATCATTTATATACAATAGCGAAAGGCCAATGTATATATTCGGGAACAACGAAAAATTTATTTCGATTTCTAGATGAATTGAATTTAACGTGTCCAATGTTTTACAATCCATCAGATTATCGTAAGTCCTTTAATATAAATTTTCGTTAATAAAACTTATGGTATAGTCGCGTACTCTATTTTCAGTTTTAGAAATTTCAACTGGTGATTACGGCGATCAGAATGAACGTTTGAATGAAAAAATTGACGATGGAAAGAACTTGGGCTATAGGAAAAGTCGGGAAGTTCCTGATACTTCTCAAATTGACGCCATCAACCAAATCGGTATAAATTAAAACCTTTTTTTATTTATGTATATATATATATATATATTTATGCTAAAACTATTTGGTTTTTTGTTTAGAAAAAATGATGTCATCCGGAATGATGACACCGGTTCATGCACCAATTATGCAACCATCATTAAATTCAGCAGCACTACCAAATGAAAGTATAACCAAAACAAATCATACGCTTACATCAAATTTATGCAAACAGAAACAATATTCAGCTACATTTTTACAGCAATTTTTCTTATTGCTGCAACGTACCTTTTTAATTTTACGACGAGATCGTTCCCTATGTGTATCAAGGATATTAATTCATTTTTGTGTAGCGCTTTTTATTGGAATTATGTATTTTCAAATTGGAAATGAAGCACATAATATATTTAATATTTATAGATATATATTTTTTTCGATTATGTTTTTAATGTTTACAGCATTTAGTGGGATGATCATGGCAAGTAAGTTTGTTACAATTAATTAATTATACGACCATAGATAATAAATTTGTTTTCAGTACCTCTGGAATTGCCAATCATAATACGAGAACATTTTAATCGATGGTATTCATTAAAGGCATATTATGCCGCCATGACATTTGCCGATATACCAATTCAATTATTATGCACGCTACTGTATATCATAATTACGTATTTCTTAACAAATCAACCATTAGAATTTAAAAGATTTGGACTATTTTTTGTCATTTGTTTAATGCTAACGTTGGTTTCTCAAAGCTTAGGATTATTATGCGGGTCATTGTTTAATTTAAAGGTGAGTCTTTTTTTTGTAGTGTCATGCCGGGAAGATTACCTATACATTTTTCTAATTACATTTTATATTTCTTTTAGCATTGTGCGATATTTGGATCATTTTTCATTAGTCCATTTCTCATTTTCTCCGGATTTTTCATTCAAGCAAACGATGCACCAGTTTATGCAAAATGGTTATTCCATTTGTCGTTCTTTAAATATTCACTGGAAGGTGCAGCGAAAGCAATTTTTGGATATGAAAGACCTCGTATGGTATGCAGCGAAGAGCAAATATTTTGCAAATATGTAATCCCAAAGAAATTTTTAAAAGACTTAAATATTGAAACCGATACATTTCTTTATCCATTATCAGCATTATTTATAACATTTTTAATATTTCGTATTAGCGCGTATTATGTTATGCTATACAGATTAAAAAATAAACGCTAATGATAAAAAGCGGTTCCCGTCTCGCGCGAAAATAATACGAGAAGCATTTTGCGATTAAAATTATTTTCATTTCTCTCTCAATAATTGAGATTAAAAATAATTATTTGGGAACCGCATCGAGTGACGTATATTTTAAACATAATATACAATAATGGGTGATTATTATTATTGTTATTTTATAGTTTCTGTATAAGCTTTATTTTGAGAATTAAATAGAAAATAAAAGAGGAAAATATATTGTTGTTTACATAAAAGATTTTATGCCATTTTTCATTTCTCGAACTTAAATCGAAAAGGTAATGTGAATATAAACTAACTTTTACTAGAATTTATTACCGTCATGAAACGTCTTCATCCAAAATTAGTTCATCATCCACAAATCACTCCCTTACTATTATGACTTACAACAAAAGGACAAAGGAGAATGGAATTTGATCTTTGCATATATTTAATTAAAATTTATTTTATAAAAATTTGCAATAATTTAATATAAATTTTATAAGATTGATTGACTTAATGCTAAAATAAAATTAAAATATTAGTATGTAGTAGAAAAAGAATTTTTTTTTTCAATTTTCCATTTTAATTATCTAATTTAAACTATACATTTTTAAACTTTAAACCAGTGTTCTGTCTACCAGTATTTTGTGTTAGTGCCTTACTATCTACATTATTTAGTTTTCCAACAATCTTTGAATAACTGGTTCCAAGATTCTTATTACTATTTGTTTGTGTATTTTTTGACTGTGGCCGTTGAATTTTGGTGCAACCATTTGATGCCATTGTTGTTGATGTGCTTATCTTATTATGATTAGAACTAATAGGTGATTGATTTGATAAATTTGAATCTGATATGTTTATAGACCGGCTTTTGCAATTTTGAATCATATTATCATTAACATTATTATTATTATTATTTAAACAGTCGTTACTGCTACTAGTATTACTATAACATATTTTCCTTAAGTTTCTTCTTTGTTGATTAGTACCATTATTAGATTTATTGGAAACAACATTCCGTGGACTGTTCTCACTGTGACTTGAACTGATCGAACTTGTCGAATGACTTTTATGATTTAATTTAAAATTATGTTTTTTAATCGCTTGTGCCATATCAAGCCAATGTTGTTTATTTTTGCGAACTCCATCGACCAACGGTTCCAGTTTATCGGATAATACTGCAAAGGCCTAAAATAAAAATTAAAATTATTAACATTTTCGTGGTATAAAAATAAAATATTTTAGATTTGATTTTTATTGTACAGAACCTCATAAATTGGTAAACAAATTGTGTCAATAAATTCAACTTGCATCATTGGTAACTGATCTTCCTTTTCCCTATTCATTAAGTCAATTGGAGTTATATTAAGTTCTTGTCTTTCCATATCGCCTTGCTCAAAGAACTCAGAGCTAACTAAATCTGCAACACGTTTCTCTATTTCCCAAGGTTTTGTAATCGCCGATAAATCACAAACAGTCATACTCATCGCACGTAATAATGATCGAGGCTCATCTGGTAACCAATTATTTATATGATTTGGCTTCACGGCACTTAAAAACGGTCCACGTTTTCTAACATTTAATATGTCAAATAGAATATAAGTAAAATTATACCTATAAGCTAATTTGGTTTACCTAAAATATACAGCTAAATCGGTTGACAGGATTGCATCCTCCAGCACATGTATAATCTTACTATAGTCGTCCGATGAAAGATTTGATAAAATTTGATTCCCAGGACTATTCAATATCATCAAGCACTGATCGAAATGATGATGTTCCATCGTCGAAGTTGAATATAATTGAGCTAAAGGTGATGATGCCCTTATTGATGATTGGAGAGAGAAGGAGATAACAATAATCTATCAAGGAACACATAATTTTACGTTAATAAATAAACTTACTTAATTTGAAAAGAGTTATTTGTTCCCCGATGATCCAGATCATGACAAAGACAAGCGATGATCAAAGCCAAACATTCAATTTCTCCAAATATCTTCCACCATTGTGTGGTCTAACATCAAAAAATATTTAGTAAATTGTTGATTTATATCCGCCTATTGATTTTACTTACAGTTAAAATAGCGAACATCATTTGCGCTACATTAAACGCATGCCGCCAATTATGATATGTAACATTTCTATAATTTTTTTTAACACTTAACAGCCATCGACATAAAACTTCATAATCAATATGAAATCTTTCGACCAAATCCAAGTCCAAAAACATTCGTAAGCATGCTTTAAGTGTATCAATATCACCCATTTGAATATCATCAAATCTAAAGTCGTAAAGCATAAAATATGCCGAAGAAGGAACTTTCAAGGTCTAAAATAAATTTGGGAAAATTAATATTGGAACGTGTACTACATAAATACATTTTGTACTTACTCTTAATTTGACCGCATCATCCATAGAAGCTGAAGCGTGATAACTCAAAACTTCTAAGGTAACGCTCTGCTTTGCCATAGCAATTATGGCTTTTTCATACATATGTGTATTATGAATGCCCATACCACAAAAAATTGCAAACGCTTCGACAAAATTTTCATCATTTTTTGTAAACACCTATAAAATTTGAACGTTTTTACAATTGCAAAAAGAAATTTTTAGTTTTATAAAACTTACCAAATTCTCAAATTTATTTATTAACTGTATGACGCCAATTATTTGGCCCGATGAATTTTTTATGGCCATACATAAAATAGATTTATGTGTGAAATTTTGTCCTTCATCAACACTTGGATCAAATCTACTATCTTCATAGGCATTATGTATGTTAACTGTCTGTAATAAAATCAAAATTCAAAAGAATTAAAAATAATTAAACAAAACATTGTTTATAAGTAAATAGTTCTACATACCTCACCTGTCGTTGCTACATATCCAGTAATTCCAATGTTTATAGGAAATCTAGACTCAAATGGACTAAACAAAAAATCATCTATTAAAATTTATTTAATTTGTTAAAATATAACAGACTTTCTGTTTATTACTACCTCGTTCGTAACGTACTTTCATCTTCGCTTAAATCATTCGCTTCGAAATCAAATACCCGCAAGAAACTAACCTTCGTAGCTTCGTGAAGCAATAAGATCTAAAAATAAATTACGATAAAATTGCGCAAGGTATGGTGGTAATAATATTATTACCTGAACCCGCTGACATTGAATTAAACTTTGCATATGTGTTAATATACGGAATACCATATGTTCAATCGTACTTTGTTCTTCAAATATCATTCGGGCTAAATCTAGTAACACTTGGTTTCGTTTGATTTCTAATTGCGATTTTTCGTATAATTGTGCATTCCTAAGGCCAATGCCACAAAATTGCAAATAAGAAGCGAACACCTACAGAAAATATAATTTCATTTACTTTATTCGTCTCTAATTGTTGAAATTAATTTACCTTTTCATCATTTTCATTGAAACATGATTCGCCACCTAATTTATTTATTACTTGAGCTACTCCAATAACTTCTCCCGATGCATCTTTTATAGGCATGCATAGTAATGATTTGGTGCGATAACCAGTTTGCATATCAATGTCACGATTAAAGCGGGCATCTTCATAAGCGTCAGGTATATTTACTGGTTCTCCACTTTCTGCAACATAACCTGCAATACCAGTACCCCATGCTACATGAACTTCATCTTGTTGTCGCATTTCTTCAATTGTACTTCTGGAGCATACATCAAACAATTTTGAAACTAAATATCTGAAAAAGAGTACAAATTCGTATCGCAAGCTAGGTACTTAAAAAAAAAATTAATTATTTTATTTACTTTTTACTACCGGATCCATCTACTCCAGCAATTTTTCCTTGAACTAAAAATAATGATCCTCTATCTGCATTCAGGAGTATCGATACATTTTGTAATATTTTATGACAAAGAGATTTAACATCTAGTTCGTTGCATATATCTTTCACCTACAAATAATACAACAAAATAAAATTTTAAAAAATTGGTTCACATTTCAAATCTAGTTAAAAGATCATATGAATATTAGGACAATACCTTACCAATTCAAATATCAATTCTCTTTCATCCAACTGTTTTAATTCGTTACGTGATAATCTTAGAGGACGATTTGAATTTGAGGTATTGAGTGTTGAAGAAGTTATTGTTTGTACTATTTGATTGCCATTCGGATCATTTTGCGAAGCAATGCTTAAAAATGTTGGTGTTCCATCTATAGTATTTACGATTGGTTTAAGTAGGCCACCACGCTCAAATTCATGTGCTGAAATTTTACGTACTGGCGTTGTGGCACCAGAACTAGCTCTAGATGAACATGCCTGATTTGAATTGTGCATAGTTAAAGGTGAATCACCGTTTAAACATCCACCGCCGCTACTGCAGCTTGGTGTAGCATGAGCGATTAACCAAGCATCAACCACTTGTCGAGTAGCTTTTCTATAAAATAAAAAATATAACAGAAAAAGTTGATTGTTGATTTATGTATGTATATTATCACAGAATTTGAAAAAAAACCTTATAAAATATTCCTGGGCAAAGGCGGGATTTTCATCTAACCATGATTCCATTTTATTGTATTCAATGTCATAATCGTTATCTGTTTGTGGTGCATTAATTGACTGTTTCGGTATTTGCAGGGGGACACCGGAAAAACGAGAGCCCGTCATATTTGAATCGAGTCCCGCCGGGCCCCCCTGCTCAACTGGCATCTTGTTTTGCGGTTCTCCTATACTGCGTAATTGAAGGCCTAAACATAAAATAGAAAAAACGAAATTACATAAGTGAATGTGATTTGTGTCTCACTTTATTTACGAATACGGTTTTTAAGCGGGAGATTTCATTGGAAGAATACAATTTTCCACCAATTTCACTTACCAACAAAACCAGGCATTTTATATTTCAGTTTATGTGTTTTTTATACATAAATGAATTATACTTAAATACGTCATATAATACGAGATAAAATTGTGTTTGATAATTTCACTATAAAATCGTAATTCGCTGATCATAATTGAAAACTATTATCATATTTCCATAATTAAAAGCAATACAAAATAAACAAAAACTATATATAAGAGTCTGACACACCGAGTAATTCCAAAAAATATTTTACAGAGATACAGTAAAATGCGTGCATTTTCAGATTTTATATACTACATATGTACATAGCACTCCATTTTCAACTAATTTCGACTCTGCCACAAAATTCATTAAATTTTCTACTCAGTTTTCTCTATAAATAATTTTCTTCAATAACATTTTATTCATTGAAATGTATTTTTCTTGTAAATTCTACTAACACAACAACACCGTTCAGAAAGAAAATTTGTTGTAGTTTTTCACAAGCCATAAATAGACGGTTTCAATTAAATAAAGAATAATTAACAAATTCTGAGGCGCAGGCTTTACACTTCAATCACCAATATATATCCACATAAATAAATATTATATTGTCCAGATGGACTATAATCGTTTCCTTAAAAAGTATTGTTTATTGCGGAACGTTTTAGTAAACGATCAATTGAATAGTAAACATTTTCCATCTGTTGTGCTAACGTAGAATATTTCTATACTGTAATATAATTTATAAGATTTACTCTCGCTACTCTAGGCGCAATGGGCAACTTCGACGTATGTACGAGTGAATAAACACTTCAAACGTACAATTCTAAAATAATCTACACAAACCTACCTACATTCTAATTATACATGTGACTCACCAGTTCAATTCATTCATATAAAAACCCTAATACATTTATACGTACTACATACAGTAGATACAGGAACTTGTATATTTTTCTCATTTATTTATGCAATACAAGTAGTGTACATCGTATGTACGTACATATATATACACAGGTATATTACAAATTCCATGTTTTAATATAGTATTGGCTACTATTTTGTTGAACAAATTATTTCCACATATGCAAATAATATTCTGTTATATACTTACTTTCATAATACAACAAACATCAATAATTACATTACATACATAAAACTATTGTTTGCAATTGATTGGTGTAAAATATATTTCTGGAGGATAAAGGCCTAATTAACTAACCAATTAATTAATTTCGTAAAACGGTCTAATTCGTAGTTCTATTTGGCTTCTAAAATTGTACATTCCGTTCTCATTTCACTAAATTATATTCAATTTCACAATCTCTTTGAGGTAAAAATGATTGCAATTGCATTAAAATCGGAAATGTTTTTTAACGCCGATTTACCAATCAAAATATTACTCATTTATCGTTTTGTGGAAATGGACTAAGTAAATTTAAATTTGTCTGTACATAATAATATATAATGATTACAACAAAAAAAAAAAATAAAAAAAAAAAATGTGAAATTTTAATTAGGAAATTTTTAATTTAACTAAAAATGTGAGCATGATCAAATACCGTATGATGCAATAAGAAATATATCCACACTCAGATGAATAATAGCAAGAATACAAATGGATGTTGCAAATATCTAACAAATTTTGCTAAACTTTGGTGGTCTATAAAGTATAAATGATTTTCTCTAAGCTATTTACACACACACACATACCACAAAATAAGTATATGATAGAATTTATTTATATCATCTAATTACTCACCCACTTTGCGTCGAGTACGCCAATGAACAGGCGGAACTGCATTACCAGGGACGGCCAGGATGACTATCGTCTATTAATATCCTACAACAAAATTAACTTTTTATTCTTCGATCTGCTGAAAGAATTTAATTACAACAAGAAACACACAAAAAAAATACAAAGATTAAAGAAGTTGAATAATAATTTAAATAAGTTTTGACGAATTTTGAGACAACGTTCCGTTACCAAAATCCATGTCTAAAACTCTAAACCTTTAATAAAACAAGCAACAACTGAAGAAAACAAATAGCAACATAAATAAAAGTAATTTTTCCCAAGTTGGCTGTTATACCAATCGTATTTGACAGGAAAGTTGTATAGACAAGCTGGGGTAATGTTTCAATGAGGCAAGGAAAAGGAATCGAACGAATCGTTATCTCGACAAAATAATAATTCGTAATAAAACAAAACATAAAAATGTACAAATCATAAAAAAATTATAATTTTCTGCCTAAAATTAAAAAAATAACGACATTAACATTAAACAATAAATTCCGACAAATAGTTTTTAGTTTCAGTAAACTATTATTAAAACTCATTATTAAATAATTGGCTTATTTATTGTCGGTCATTGTTCCGCTAAAGTAAACTTAATTGTATTAAGTGACACCTTTAAAATCGATAATCGCGTTTCATTAAATGCATAATAGCGATAATAATAATTTTTTTTTTTGCCTGCGCATGAATTAGTGTTGCCTCATGATAATAAACCAATTATAAACGTGCCATTGCCAATTATGATTATTATTACTTTCTGGTTAAAGTTCAGTTCCTAGTAAATTTTGTTGCACTAATTTTCTAAATTTTCAATCTATAAAAATCGAGCTACAGTACCTGGCAATTGAATTAGAACCATCTTCTAATTTTGGTATTTTTTCAAGTTTATCAGAAATATTTAGTGTTTAACAAAATTATTTGTGCACGAAAATTTTTTTGTACAATATTGACAAATTAAAAACGAAACGGTAAATCAATTAAATTTATTGTTAATTAAATTGTGATTTAGTCACTTATGTATGTTCTGAATGTAAGTTGGTCAGCTTTTATTGCGTCTTGGTAACAATCTCGCAAGTGGTTCAAAAATTTGTTGACAAAGTCACCTACCCTACAAATTTTTGGTGTTGCTAGATTGTGAATATTTTCCACTTTAAACGTCCGCAAGTTTAAACCCAACCGCTGCCCTGGCCGAAACCATAAATTATATTCAAAAATGGCTCTTCTTATCTATGGGAGAATTATTGCGCAGAAGAGCAAATTGAGGATCAACTAATTTATCGTAAACTAGGAATGTTACCTCATAAACTGAAATTGAACCTTGGCCTTGAACAGTTGCAATTAATAAGGTTTATAAACAAACGGAATATGATTTACCGTCGGGAAACAAAAAGTGAACGGCATAATAAGCATAACCCCTTGAACTCTGGAGAACTGTGTTATGTCCTAAGAACGCGTTTTTTCTTAATTTGATAATATGGGAGATATTTTTATCATTACATAAACATCGAGTATACTATTTGCGTTAGTTTTTCTTGTGCAGTTTAATTTCGGTTTATTAAATAAGGTAACATTCCTAGTTGACCATAAATTAGTCGGCCCTCATTTGCTAGAGTCATTGCTATGAAATTATTGAAAAATCCCAAATATAATTAGTGGTCTCGGCCAGGGCAGGAGATCGATTTAATCTTGCAGAGGTTTAAATTAAAGTGCAATATATTCACGATCTAATAAGAACAAAAATTTGTAGCAGAGTGCCAAGAAAAGCGAGTGGAATAAGTCTCTAGGTGATTTTATCAATGCATTTTTGAACCACCTGCGAGATGTTACCAAAACACAACAAAAACTGGCTAAGTACATACAAAATATAAGTGACTAAATCACAATTTGCGTGCACAAATAATTTTGTTAAAAACTAAATTAACTGTAATTTTCCCTCGAATTGAAATTTAAATTAGGATTATTTAGAATTGTTTCTGATAAATTTGAAAGAATACAAAATTAGAAGGTGCCTCTAATTCAATTGCCAGATAAAACGACTTATTAGCACAAAAACGAATATAATGCTGCAAGAATACCACAAACAAATAATTATGTCGCATCGAACTAAAAAATAGTTTGGAATTTTATGATTTACGAAACACAGTCAATTAACAGATGAAAAATGAAATTAATTTGAAATGCGGTAAGCGTAAATAAAAAACATTCATTTCCATCACAAAACAAATACAACGATCTAATTACACTTTTCTGCATTGCATTGCCACGTCTGGATTGTCAAGAATATTTAATTGTTTTTGTGAAATTATTATACCATATTGTTTTACTAATGATTAGCTGGAATTTAGAAATATGATACCAAGTGCCTATCTCCTTATTTGATGGCTTTATATGGAAAGCATTTTGTTATTTAAATTCGTTACACAGTTTGCCTCCACATTGATGGTGAAGTGAATAAAATAAGTAAATACTTTCCGTACCGACGCAAGATTTTAAGGCACCCCAAAAAGCTGGCTAAAAGTAAAAAAAAAATCTTTATTTAGCATTTTTACGTTGGGTTGCTCTAGAATTTTAGTGGCAATGTACTTTCGCTCAAGCTGCAGTTGTTATATTAAATTACTTAATAAAAGACGGTAGTGCAACATACGTAGAAGTTTAAAAATACAACTAATTTTAATCAAACAAAATGGATTCAACTTCTGGAGGTTTGTAGAATATAATAATATATTTTTTCCACTACTAGTCGTAGAAGCCATCATTATTATGTGTTCTATTAGCCTGAGAAACAAAATTTCTCGACTAATGGTTAATAATATTTTATTATTGACCACTAGTTAATAATTAAAAATGAACACTAGATGTAATGCGATTAAATGGATAAAACTTCAAATAACAAAACAAAATGCAGTGTCATTTTAAATTTACGCTTACTACAATTCAGTAAAAAATTCGGGCTACTTCGACACAGTTAATATTATTAAAGAGCAAGTGTTTCTCTTATTAAATTAATTTTCTTATCAACAAAAAACCTTAATGGTTGGTGTGCCTTCTACGACTAGACTAGTAGTGGTGAAATAGTATATACACCACGCTTGAGAAGTGCTATTATAGCCCTCGCTTACTATAACCCTCGACACTCCGCGTCTCGGGTTATAAACTCGCTAGGGCTATAATAGCATACTTCTCAACCTTGGTGTATAATATACTATTAAAATCTCCCATTTGATAAAAAAAATCTTACGAAATTAAATTTAGCGACCAAGCTCCATTTTATTTTTTTAAACCATAGATATTCCTTCACAATTTATCTTGAATAAGAGTTCACAATAGATTTTGCTTAGCGTATGAGGAAGATTGGCAAAATAAAAAGTTACATCTTTACAGCCGCAGAATTATTCACACAATTATTCAAATTCATTCGGTAATAATTATTGCTTCTTCACTTTCTGTTTTTAGACAGGCGATTAATGTTCAACGGCCAGACCTATAGTAGAGATTGCGATCGGAAATTTCTGTCTCGTGATTTCTCTACAAATTTTATTTCATTAATTTCGAGAATCCTTCCTTCTCGAGATACAATTTTTTTGTTTTGTCTCAGGAATTTTAAAAACCACAATTTTATTTGATTAAAATAAAACATTCTCTAGAGCGCGGATTTTCGAAATTCGTTACGTATAATCGTTAAAGTATCGAACGAATCTCAGTCAAGAAGTCTCAATTATGAAGACATCATAGTCTTTTTACTAATTAGATTCAAACGCTTACAATAAACCGAAATACTAAATGGTCTTTTCACGTCCAGAGAACCGTGTCTATGTTTACATGGGGGTTTTCAACCCAGCTCGGAAAGCCCGAATGCAGGAGAAGAGAAAGAAAATTCTCTATTTCTTGAGAAAATAAATTTGTCGGGAAATTGCAATTTCTAACAGCTATAGGTAGTGTCCCCACTTTTTAGGACATTCGGGATATAATTTAAAATAAATATTTTATAAGACAAATAAATTTGCTCGACTGACTCTAAACTCGAAAATGAAAGTCTTTAAAATATCCAGCCAGCATCATTCGATTTAGCTTGCAAAACTTTACATTTCATGTTTATTCCCCTTTAAAATATCACACAACGAACGACAGAGCATAGAAAGTTTTGAAAATAGGCTACCAGCAATCGATCTGCTTTATACCCATTGCGACCCAGTGAGACACCCATTGCACGGACATTTATTGCAAAACAAACCAAATGTCATCAAATCTATTTTGGCTACTAAGTAAACTTATTAGCAAATGTGCAAAACACGGAAGAACAAAGTTAGGTTAACCCCCATTCGAAAAACTTCTTCGCCTCTGATATTTTTAATGTCGATATTAATTGTATTTAACTTTTCACTAATTATTTGATCAGTCCATGCTCTTTCGATTTATTCAATAATGTTTTGAAACAAACAAAATGCTCTTCAATCCTCGCTTCCACCAATAGTTTTCGAATTAAATCGAATTTTTTACTTGAAGAAGACAAACATTATTTTGACCTTTAAATGTTTTCATATCCCATAAGTAAATATTTGAAGAAATTGATTAGTTATCATGTGGCCATCTTGAAAATTCAAGTAAAAGCATTTACTTTTTTTATTCACTTCACCCATCGTTTAACATCATCAAGAGATAGGCTAAAATTTAATTATTCAAATTTTTTAAAAATTTTGAAATTTTAAGGAATCTGTAGGTACTAGGTGGACAATTCCAAGCTAAACTAAATTCGAAACCAATTTGTAAAAGCTCAAAACTATGCTTGTACTTGTACAACATTCAACATTGCTTACATAATGCTTACGTAACAAAATGTCCACGTAAGAAATAGAGGCTAAAACAAAAGCAATATTGGACTAATATTGATCCGTAAAAACGTGAGAGGGAGGTCTTCTACACATTTCATTTATAATTCCCAAGTAAATATTTATATTAAACAAAAAACGAATTTTCGGTATTTCTGGATTCAATTAAAGAAAAAATACACGCTGTGCAAATCGACCACCTATTGTGGAACACCCTATGAAAGAACATAATCCGGCGGGCTCATTTTATATTTAAATCAAATACAAATCTTATACAGGGTTAATTTCATTAAGGGAATTTTTCTTTATAATAAAAAGACTTTTGTATAATACATATTTTAAGCTGATTTTTATTTCATATGAAAGTACGATAGATACACACCACAACATCTTCCAAATGCCTCCACGGAAACGATTGCACAAGTGAATTGGGCTGAACCCACTTTTACATAACTTTTTTGCATAATTCGGCAGAAATCTCTGCAATTCGGCGTTCGATGTTGGCACTGAGCACTTCTAAAAGTCTGTAATAGTAGATCACTGAACATTGACAAAAGAGTGTAAACTTGTTAAATCGCCTAAATTGACAAAAAAGTCTAAAGTCGTTAATTGGCATTGACACGTTCAATGGTTCGTCTAGTTGGACGATTATAACGACCGTTAGCTTAGACTATCGCACGTAAAGTTGTGCTAACCGAACGCTAACTTTGATAAAAAATTTGGATAATTTTGTGAACGTTGTTAACACTGACGAATTAAAACATCGAATTCGTATCCTATTCAGAAATAGCCCCTGATTAAGTAAAACCGGACAAAATAACTGATATCTGAAGAAATGTGTGCGATTCAATTTCTAACAGCTTGAAAAACCATATGTAAAACTTAATAAAAAATTCCAATCAAATTTTTTAAATTCTAAGCTCAATTCCTAGCTAATTTTGTGATTAAATTTTTCGTTTCAAAAAAACGTCGGCAGACATACGGTTAGTGCAAGTACTGCTATTCTTGGGCTAAGATAATGGTACAGAGAAATGAACAATTGATTGATATTTCACAAATCTTTCGTCCTAATATGTCGACTCGTAGTTCAGTTTGGTAAAGAATCCATTTATATAATTGTGTAAAGTGTTTTGAAAATATTTCAACCAACTAATCACATCCTAAGTCACTTTTAAGTACCTTTCATCTGTTCTTCTGAATCAATTTTGTCATCATCTTCATAAAGACCGAGGAGGGCTAACAATATGAGCATATATGCTTTTGGTTGCGCACACGAATTATTAAAAAGTTTAAGAACTTGCTGTATATGTTGCAAGGAAGGCCCCATTACTATTCTGAAGTTTCTATTGCGTAAGTATATTGAAAGCTAGAAAGTTTAGTTAAAATTCAGAGGGGTTAACCAGACAACAGAATGTTTTCTTGTTTTTCAACGAATGTGAATATTTTATCGATACCATCAAAATTCAATTTTTCTTAACTACGATCAACTACTGCACAAAGAGGAAGAGGTTCTTTATTTTTAGTGCATGTGTAGTGTAAATCACTGAACAAAATGAAATGGAAATATATTTGAAACATAGTGAGCTAGCAAATGGTCCATATATATATTGTTACATAATTTCATTTAGTTCAAACTGATCAATGAAGACAAAGCGATACCACTTTGCTTTGTTCAACGGGTTTGCCGTGACTATCCACAAAAGTCTAAATACTATATGGCATCTTCAACATAACTGCCGTGTATATTAGTAATGATGTATTTTAAAACGTACAAGGCAGGTTTAGGTGATTAACTTAACAGAACTGTAATTTGCTCATACTCACCAAGACTTTTTATACCGAAGAATAATCTTTTGTAGTTATCGATGCCAAAGCTACGTAAGGTTCGTCCTCCAAACCCAAAATATAATAACTTATTGAGTTTTGGAAAACCAAAAATGTAACTTAATTTAAATATTGAGCGAACAACAGCCGTCTATCTGCTCATCGAAGAGGATTCAGTAGATATTTATACATAAGAGTTTTTTGTCGGGTACCTCTTATGAGGTTCCGCCCATTGGGTGCATTTAGCTCCGCCTGATTAAAATGAGTGTGTTGAGTTATGGACGTTCATGATACACTAATATTAAAATTTGCACGGCAATGTCATAGTCAAAATATTATTTTTTCTTATTGGGAGACCTAAAAGCGCCCAATGCATTTATTTTGTGGTGTTGCGAATAAATCAAGAATAACCCTATTTTGGACGGTTATATGCATAATCTCCCAAAATATAAATGAACAATCGTTCAAAACAAAATAACGAAAATTGAAAATGAATAATCACTCAAATTGGTTGGTCAATCTTCGATATTTGCCAACCACAAAACTTATCCGCAAGTGGAATTTTGCATAGTACGATGGTGATATTTCTTTATATTTAGTCTTAAGTCCAGCGGCCGGCGGCTGCTAACTTAAGTTTCCACATTCAGCTGGAAATTCTGGGACAGGAATACCTATTTGGCCCCGTTGATGTTTGCTCTAATGAGGGTTCACTGTACTTCAATACTGCTGTAGTTTGCCTAGTTTTTAAATATCGATCAGAAACATGCGATTTTATGAATTTCGGCATATGGAATTATTTAAGATTATTTCGTTAAAATGATTTTGTTTTAAAAATTCACGAGTATGTACGAGTAAACTGTAACCCGAAAGATGTTTAACTGTGTATCTGGTTCAGTCAAAGTCAGAGAAACAGATAGAGTCATAATAGGGTCAGATAGCAGTTCTAACGTGAAAAATTGTGATTGTCAGAATTGGGTGTATGCATTAAAGACTGAGCAGTTTAATATATGGATAAAAAGCCTTAACTGATAAAGCGAGTGATTAGAAGGACTGAGACCGAAACAACCTCTATTCTTCAACTTTAAATGGGCTTAAGAGATTTTTTTTCCGGTGCTTTGGTGTTAATCAAACGTTATGTTATAATGTTGCTTGTTTAAAGGGCTGGAAAGTGGACATGGAAATACCGATCCGCTAAAAAACAACAAAAGTATAATATGCTGAAGCAGCTATCCCTTAAAATGGATGGCGTTCAAGTGGCACGCCTGGAAATTTGAGCTTTTAAGGTTGGAAATTATCATTGTTTTTTTTAAACATATCATTATAAAACCAGTTTTCAACAACAACCCTGGAAACCCCTGAAATGGTAATTTCGGAAGACATACACACGAAACCGTTTTTATTTTGTATGTATATTTTGTGCATCTCGTTCCTAAATGGTTAACAATCTATAAACAATTACCTGTGTCATAAGCACGTTTTAATTTATTTTTATCAATATTTTAACAAAAAAAGATAATTCAGCTAAGGTATAAAGGCGAGAATTGAACTTGCGACCGCACTCTGATAAGCCATATCCTTTACCGTTTTATCAAACAATATTGCTACACTAAAACTAATAAAAACAAATTTTATTCAATCCAATAATCATTTGATTTAAATCAGTTTGATTTGTGCCTTTTGATCAGTTGAATTTTCTTTTAATTTGATTGAAATCGTGATATTTTCAAACCAATTTCATTTGAATTCAGTTTGAATAGAAATTAAATTTTTGCTATAAATCCAACCCTACCCTTAGTAGGGTTTGAATACAAATTTACAAGAGAATTTTATCACTATTGGACCAGTCGTAATATACTTTCGTAAATATGAACCCCTTAAAATCGTAGATAGGAATTTTTACCTATAGAAGCAATATTGACGGATAATTGATTTGTCAGAACTTAGCCATGTTACAGTTAGAATTTATCGTAAATAATGATTCAGCTTAGATTATCTTCCTGTCAGTTAATATATTTTGGAAAATGTTATTTTTATTTGAATGCGTTTGGATTCAACATGTCTTTTCCAAATCAGCCTTCTCTATCCAGGTGTAAACCTAATTTGATCGTGGTTTGTTGCGTAAATGTGACGTAAGTTAATTTATTTTCGTTCCCTTTTACTTATTTGCTAAGTTTTTATCATCAGGCAATCAGGCTGTTTGTCGGTTACACCGAGATGATGTATGTCTGTTTCTTCAGCAAATGTTGATATTATTCCTTTTTTTGTTACAAGTCGGTTACGTACAACAAGCATAAAATTGGTCCTAGAAAGGTGCCTTGTAGGAAAGAAAATAGTTTCCAGCTTTTTAATTTTGTTTATTAGCCCATGGTGACATCGTTTGTCAAAAATAGCTTTGAGATTGCGGGAAGCTTATCCTTATTGGACGATATTATGATATTTGTGTTTCTTTTTCTCCATGCTTATTTATGATCTTAATTAAAGGTATCTTTCATTTTTGAGGAATATAACAGATTCGCACGATCACATTGAAATTGATTGTTATTAGTTTTATGCATTTATCTGGTAATTCATTTATTATTTTTTAAGTAATAAGATCATGTTCAGCTGCCTTTTTCAAACTTATGCAATTATTGTTTTTTAATTTTTCTTCAGTTAAACTTTATTATATGTTTAAAGGACAAATTTTTTCTTTTACAGTACAATTATGTCTGGTTAAATTATTTCATTTGTGCGTTCAAATACCTCCTTAGAAAATAGAAGCTTGGCCAGTGCACAGATTCTTTTTTTGAAATAATGGTTCCAACAATTTTTTCTTTCAATAAGTAAATCGTTTAAACCGTTTATACATTACAGCAGTGGTAATTTCTTTAAATACAACGGATATAAACAACTCGTGGATTTGATTGACTTAAAATACAGCAGTTTTGTTTATTCACTTAATCATAGAGTAAAAATGTGCACGACAAGTTTGAATAACTGAACTCGAATTACTGGCTTGATACTTATTACGGAGTAGAAATGTCATATAATCCTAACAATTGAGTCCACACTACTATGATAATTCAATGATATAAGGCAGTGAGTGATACATGCACAATATTTTCCTTTAAGGCATCAAAAATAGTCGCATAAAGTAGGATATTTTAAATGCCTTTAAGCCAAAAACAAAAAATTGAACATTGTTCAATTTTGATACGGCAAATTTTTATGCCTTTCAGGCAAAATTGCATAACCTTAAAAAAAGTGATAACGCTGAATTTTAATGGATTAAACGCAAAAATTGTGCATGCACCAATGCCTATATCGTTCTTATTGCAAAAACCTTTACAATACGAAATGTTTGATAACGTTGAACCGCAAGTTTGTCTTTTTTTTTAAATTATATAATTTATGCAGTATCAAATCTCTATTAGTTTATTAATTAACAATTGACAAGACAAAACCAAAAGATATTTTTTGGAGAATTTGTTTTTTAAGTTACATAATATTAATTTTCCAACGGATCTAATGTCCTTTCAAGGGAGTTAATGATCAAGAGAGAGCAACATATTTACAATTACAACAACACCCAATCGTAATAAATTTGTTTTGCTCCTATATGCGCAACGCAACTGTTCTACTCTCTGAACCATTGAGTATGGCAACCGTGATTTTTCACGGGATATTATTAAAAACCTAACCTAGCCTAAAAATATAGAGCCCAAAAGCATATGCTTTTGAATTATACTTTTGACAGTGATCCCGAATTGGTATTGAGCCCTCAAGCTTAAATAAGTAAAAATAAAGCGCCCTATAATACCAATAAAATAATTTTTTTTAAATATGAAGAATTGGCTCAAGATAAATAAAAAACTAACCGTATATGTAGGATCTCACTCACACTTATTTACGTTATCATTGTACCCCAAATGTAAAGCAAAATCAGGATAGTTTGGATATCGAGAAATATAGCCAGCCCATTTTATTGGAATAAAGAAATAAATTGGGCGTTTAAGCGCGCGTAAGTATAACTAATCGTTCCAAATATTTTATTGCAAAAATCGTTGGAGAATTATTCTGTTTATTATATGTCAAAACGTAAAAAACACGTAGATTAGTTAATCATTAACTTGGTTTATCAAACAAAAAATCGATAGTTAGATTAAACTAATCTTTTTTTTTTCAATGTAATTTCAAAAGGTATAGGTATTATATCTAATTTGGTTTGAGGATGATTGAGCAGAAAAGGGACATTAATTAATTTGTTGAAAGAATTACGAAAACCCATAACCGATTTAAGCATTTCTTACACAAAATGGAAATTATTTTAAATATTTACCTGATAGTGGTGAAGTTCTGTTCCAGTGTAGCTTGTGCAATTTATTTCCTCCAACGTCGGATGCTTGATAATATGATGGTTTAAGTTATTTTAAACATATTATGCTGAGCACTAGGCAGGATAGCATGTTTAGAATAGTTGACATTTATTGCAGGGAAATTATTAAATATTGGATTAAACGTTTGTTGATGATTTATTTATAATTCACAAATATTTTTAGTTAGTTTATTTTTAAATGTACAAACTAAAATATTCAAACGATTAATTTCACAATTTATATACTTTATCCTATAAATTGAATTTGTGTCAATGTTTCTTATATGTAATACATTTGATTTATTTCAATGATAACAAAAACAAGACACAACAAAAACTGTTCACATTTTAGATATTATTTATTATAATGAAAATTCTAATCCGCTTATCAAATTTTTTCACTTAGGTTTAGATTTCAACTAGCTATATACACAATGTTGTTTAAAATTTTTTTGATTTAACTAAAAATAATTAGTGTGTGCAAACGATTGAAATTAAAATCAAATGAGCACAAAAACATGATTTTATTTAAACCGGTGTGTGCAATAATACTTTTAATTTTTATTGTAAAATACTTTTTTTTACTTGAATCGGTTCAATTTGAATTTTATTGGTTGTCTCTATCTAATTAGTATTTTTATTATTATTTCAGTATTTAAATTTTATTTGTATGTGTATGTGTCTTCTTTTATTACAAAAAATGTCACATTTTGACATTTACCACGATGATAACATAATGATTTATTTTCCGAGAATTGTAGTATTAATAATCACTTAGTTTTCATTACTTCACTATAATACAAATAAATTTTTATAATTTTATTTTTTTTTTTATTCACAAAAAATTACGTAAATTTTCGATTGCCTGATCTAGTACTGCCACGTTTCTAATATTAATTTATTTATAATAATATTTTATAAAATTAAAACAAACAATAATTACGATCGTACATCCCAAAATTAAAAACAATTATATATTATTATAACAAAAACAAATCGACTGAAATTTATTATAATTATTTCATTCTACAATAAAAACAAACACATGAGCACAATTTTCATCCATTTTGGATGTTTCAAATACACATAATATTGAACTAAAGCACATAAAACACTATAAGTAATTTACATCACAAATATATCTATATAATAATTATTGTACAACACAAAGAGTATTTTAATTATTTATGACAATCGTTATCATAAAAATCAAAATAATAATAATATTGTTTTCATTGCTAAATGCAATTAATTCATGATCGAACATCACTCGATTTTATTTTTTCGATCACCATTCATATGTAACTAATATTTGTACAACTTATTTTAAACATACAAAATCGCATTTAATATACAATCAAAATAATAACAAAATATACGTACAAAAGAATTTGTGTGTATTTCATTATTGTATTTGTGAATGTATAAAATGAATGAAATATGTAATTACTGTTTGATGAATAAACAAGTAAAAAACGTGTACAAAAGTAATGGAAGCATTGGGCGCATCTAGCACACGTAGAGTCTACATTTGAGATAGTCTAAAATGTAGACTAATCTTATTTGTAGACTCTACATGTGCTGGATGTAAATATCTACGTATCTATTTTGGTTTTTGTATTAGATAACTTGTTGAAATTTCGTAATAAATTAAATTGACATTTTTCTGTGAGTTGTTTTTAATTTTTACCAAATAATTAAATTGGAGGAAGTTTTAAAAAAATTGAATCCTGTTGTAAATCCTCCATGTTTATTTTTGGTTTATAAACATGAACTAGTAATACAAATGTCAAAAAAAAATCCAAGTCTCAAACCAAAATAATCTACATAAAAATGTAGACTAAAATTTTTAGTCTCACTAAAACTCGTAGAGTCTACATATTTTTACTGAGATTTTTTGCATCCAGCACATGTAGACTTGCAGAGTCTACGTATTTTCGGTAGACTCTACGTGTGCTAGATGCGCCCATTGTTCAAACTATTTACCGTTAAACTATATTCCGTGTTACGCCATTTTAAATTTGGATGTTTCATTCCATACCGTAAAAGTGGTAGGCAATGAATGTGACATAATTATGAATGATTTTCTCATCTCATTACTAAAAATTACATAAATTATCCAAAAGTCTTGCCATAATTTGAATACAAATAGTCAATCTCAAGAAGCTTCATAAGTAAATAGGTAGGTTCTGCGCATGTTCCGGTTACTTTTCAAATAATGTAACTTTCCGTCCTTATCTTGCAAGACATGGGGCTAAGTCTTGAATTTGAAAAAACAAAAGTATTACATTTCTCTCTATATGCTCCACAGAAAAAAAAAACTCTATTCGGTTTATGATTGGCTGGTGGAGTGGTCACGTGTTATCTGTTTTGCTTTTTATATTTTGCACAGTAAAATCTTTTTGCTTATACGAAAAGAAAATGCCGTATTTGATTGACCAAAAAAAACTAAACACTTGCAAAAAAAAACTAAACTGGATCATTTCCTACTACATGTGTGTATGTTTTTGGCGTTTTAATATAAACATTAGCTATAATTTTTACAAAGATTTAGTCAATACTCGATAACAAAAAAACAAAAAATGAGCGTATCAATTAATAAAATATTTATATAAAAAATAAACAGAAACACAAAACACAAAAGAAGCTTTCGCTAAATTTAAATTGAATGAAAAATGTCATTCAAAATGACAGTTCTATTTGTGTTTGTGTTCTCGGATTGCACTTTTTTTGGTGAATCGAAAACCATATAAACTAGTTGATCAAAAACTTAAACCATCATTTAGAATTATTTATTAAATGCCAAAATATAAAAACGCAAAATATTTAAAAAATGGATGTATGGCCAAACGTACGACTTTCTTTTACGAACAGGGAATTTTGAGGAGCTTATTCAAATTGTTTACAAATCTAACGGTAACTTCCTATTTTCTTCTATTTCGTGCATAAATTTCATACACGGTACTGAATCGAATATAAAAGTTTTAGTATTTGTGTTAGCTGGCTTTTCTTAATTTTTTTTAAGGCTGCCGTTGGTTTTATTCTTTAATCTTTCTACAGAAGAAACTAACAAGAAGTATTCGAATCCTTAACTAAAATTATTACATTTTTTAAGCCTTAATCAATGTTAATATACGTTAGTGTTCACAATTAATTTGGATTAAACCTAAATATATTTCATACAGAACTTGCTTCTTTAATGGTTTTAATTCTAAGGTTGTCATGTAAGGGGTACTGCGAAGCACATATTTACGTTGGGGATCTCGTTGCAGGAGTTCTATGCTTAACGCGCTGGTATATACCACCGAATGATTATCGCTTTGTATAGCAAAACGGTATTGTCTAATGACAACTGAGACCTTCCAATTCATCAACCAATACATTTTGGAAAATGCTATTTTTATTTGTTTGTATTTTCCTTTAATATGTTTTTCCACGTCAGCTTTCTATCTAGGTACAAGCCCTAAGTAGTTAAACTTGGTTTGTTTAAGAATATTTATATCGTTTAATTTGACTAGTCCGCGGATGAGTTTGTTTGGCGCAAATGTGACGTGAGTATATTTGTTTTCATTCACTTTCGTTCGCCTTGATTTCAGCCAGTCCTCATAATAACATAAAAACTTAAGTTGCATCCCAACGTAAAGTAGATGGTAAAAACTGTGAAAATATCAAAACCAACTACCGCACCGTAGCATCTTACCTCTAAAACGATTTCAAGAAATGTAATGTGTATTTCTAAATCTTAGTACAACTTATAGATATCCTGCGAATGTGGTAATGCATTAAAATCAATTAACGACATTACTGATGTAAAACAGCATTCTAAGGTATTAAGTAATATTTGCAGATATTCTGAAAATCTACACGTTGAAAATATCGGCGATACTAACATACTATAGGAACACATCGACAATCTATAGCGAAATGGTGCGAGTCTAACCTTTTCCGCCTCAACATGAACAAGTGTACTCTGTTTGTCGTTCCTTGGGAAAGTTAATCCTGTTATATAACAAAATCAAATACAAATCCAATACAATATCAAGTACTTTTACAATAACTGTTCAAAATTAAAGACGAAGGAGTTACCTTCATTGAAAACATGACTTTTAGTTCTTAAAATCCTGTATTATGCTTATGAGCCATTGAGCATATCGAAAAAGTTTAGATGCTATTTACCCTATGTGGAAAGGTGGATGGGATTACGACCAAGATTTACCGTACCTGGTTAATCTGAAGCATATTATCACAATATCTTACCCGGATTAGATGACAACATTGGCAAATAGATGAGAGTTTTTAAAGTGTTCGTTTATTGGAAATATTTTACTTGATCAAATCGATGGACCATCTATATTAGAATCAATCAAATTAAAGGCACTGAGGAATTCAGGGCCCCTTCCCTCTTTATGAGTTCCTTAATCTGACACAAAACAAACTACATATATGGTGAAAATGAACCGGTAGACATGATGTCCAAGAGTTTTAATAAAATTGGCCATCTGTTAGGCTTTTATTTAAGCAAAGATATAGCTTTAAAGGTAGGTTGAAGGAATACATATTGTTTGGTTTATCCCACAGCGCCAGTTCGGCTTAACAAAGGTAGGTACCTTTGCCCTAGGCACAAGTATTATGCCTCGACCTGAAAATATTTGTATGCAAATTTATTATTTTTACTGTTATTTCGTTTTTTTAAAATGTTATTTGTTTAATTTTAAATATCATTGAAGTTAGAGAAGTCAATTAAATCTGGAACTTTCTTTTTATTTTAAAGTTGTGTCCGTTTCTGCGATGTTAATTTAGAACCGCATTGAGTATGTTTGGCCGTTGTCTTGACCCCTGCAAAAAATGTATTACCCAGCTGGCTCAAATAATCCATGAACTGCAATATTTGTATAGCATGTTTTCGAGGACAATATACTGCTGTTATGACACAGTTTCCAGACAATTCCTGCAGGTATATGCTTGTTCTCAAATTTCATAAGTTCACAGTGTTTTAATCTTTTTTTAATCAATACAGCTGTCCTGAGTTGAGCGAGAAATTTGAACAAAATGTTTTTTATTGTTAATTTTGAGATGACCTTCGATTTAAGGTGACTTAAATCACACGTAAATAAGATTTAAAATTTTTTCCAGCGAAAATGGAGGTTGTCATTGATAGAGGAAATCATTATCTTTCCAAAATATCAAAATCGATGTTGAAAATCGATTAACAAATAGCGATATTATTGCCAGTTTGTTAAAATCGGAAAATTTCTATTTTATTGAAATAAAAACGATTTAGTTTAAGTCATTAATCATTTTATTATTCTTTATCGTTTACTAAAAATAAATGTACATACCGTAAATGGAATAATTATGACCCCCCTCCCCTTATGGGGTTAATAGTGACACTATAAAATATAATAGTCGATGCTAATTACAATGCATGACCATTATGGTAATTTCTCATATGGTTGGTGAACAATTATTGGGTGTTCCCAAATTATCTGTTTCGAAACTTTAATCAATTGGGGATCAGCAGAAGGTATTTTGGCCATTTGTATTCTATTTAACAATTTTTTAGATCCATGGTTCTCTCCAAGCTTTGGATCATGTTAGTTAACTTGTTTAAAGCAGCTGAGATGTTTTGTTCTTCACTTTCTTGCACTTTAGGAACGGTATCCTTAAGGATACTGCATATGAAATGCCTTGATGAACACTACCGTTAACAGTTACGTTCTAGTTTCCATTTTGAGCGTTGTTAGTGTATACAACTTCTGGTGTACTTCTGTTATAGCTGAAGAACGAATTTTAAGCATTCGACCTGCTCGCTGCCTTGGAATGATTCTTCTTTTAAATTCTAGATGGATTGGGCAGTTGCTGCATTTTTTCACCGATGCTTTAGTTCATTCTTTATCGCAAAACTTTGAGTTATGGAGTTCACTACCGAATTGCTTCATTAGTGAAAGGAAATCCTGAGAAAGTATCTGAAACTTCAAATACTTTAAAATACTAATTATCAAAATTATGTGATAAAGGAACATAGTAAAAATTTCAAGATCCACAAAGACAATTCAAAAACAGAACGACACACATTACAGAGGTAATTTATTCCACATGATCGCCCCTAACCAATAAAAAATCTAATAAAATCTACAAAAAATTGAAGTTACTTTCCAGAAACATTATTATTGAATTGAAAAAATAAGATAAAAACGTCACAATCTTAGACATCCATTGAAAACTCTGGTTTTACCTATAGTTATAATTGAATCAATCGCATTGAGCCAACCAACCACATTCTGGTACCGTGTGGAGTGTTATATATTCTCTGATAAATCTGATCTATATGATTATCCTAATCCAAGTTAGCCATTTCTTCAAGACCCAAATTCCCTTGAAAGGCAATCCTAATTTATTTTCCAACATATGCGAAATTGTTTGAGCTAAATGCGTCTAAGACAAGGTCCTCGTTTAATTCAGAAAATTTGAAATTGTTATATTGATCTTCAACAAATAATGGTCGAGTTACAATGAATCCGTCCCCTTCCGTTCCGCTTCTCCGTCCAAATTAGTTTTATACATTTTCTGTACATTTTGTATGAAAAAACGGAATGGTTAGTTAAAATAAAATGGAAGGAGACGGACATAAGAAGAGTAGTTTTACCTAAGAAGAAAGAAAATTTAAATCTTTTTAAAATGATGTACAATCGACCCTTATTCCCTTTAATGATTTGAAAAAGAGTAGCCACCCATATCAACCGGGTCAAGTTACTTAGATGAATTTACATTATTTGTGTCTCTTAAATCGATGTTTTTCGAGCTAACCACTCTGTTAGACGGTGCTTCAGTCGATCAAAAAAAAAAAATTATTTCTCTTTATTTCTAGCGCCCACGTTTGTTTGTATTTGTCTTTAAAATTATGTTTGATACTTTCATGATACTATTAACTCTTAAAGAAACCCCAGAATGTAAGCTACCAGTAATACGCGAATCCATTTATTGACTCGCGCTGTAAATAAGTACAACATAAATGTTAATACGTGATTTATTGATATTCAATGATTTTGTGCAGATGAAAACGCTAAATCACGCACAACTTATATAAGGCAAAGAAAAAATTTGATCTTGTATTTACAGAATTTAATGGAATCGATTCATTTTGCCGGTGTTTTACAGCAAAAATCAGCCACTGTAATAGAACGACCATTTGAGGGTTGTGATAGAGCAAAAAAATTAAATTCGAAATGAGTTACCGACATGCATTTTTCTGTATAAAACGGGAGATCTTAATTGCGTTCTTTATATTTTACAATTATTTAAAAAGATTTGAATTTTCCAGTTACGGTACCCAGTATTTTAGATATCACTTTGCGATAACAGAAATACCAATGAAACTCGAGAAGCAAACCCTAAAATTAGATTTTTTCTTTTTATTTTTCGGAAATATCCATCGACTGTCGTAATTTGAAACATGTCGTTTTGTACCTTATGCCGTTTTGTATCATATGCCATTTTGAAATATGTCTTTTCATCAGTGAAATAAGTCAAAACAACCGGTTAAACTTCCAAAGGAAAAAAATAAATGATCCCGACCCGAGTTCTGTTCCCCAAATAATTTTTATTATCGACGTTATGTCATGAACATTGATGATGTGGTTTTTCCTGCAACGTTAACGATCCAGTTACCCGGAAAATAGCAGTCAAATTAGTATATTTTCAATAAATAAAAATGTTGTCGCCGGAATGCAAAAAAGGGCATGCAGATGTTAAACCAGTAAGTTTAATAATTTTATAGAACTTAAGATCGAATATTTATTAATCGTAAACATTAATTAAGGTGGATCCTGATGAAATTATAAGTTTAGAAATTTCACAAATATCTAGCTCAATTGATTATCTTGAACTTTTAACACCGACATCTTATAAAATAACATTAACATTTCTGGGCACAGTATTAGCAAGTGAGAATGATGGAGTTTTTGACATGATATCCAAAAGAGATAAAATTTACCATATAAACTTATCGTATTCATTGATCAGCAAAAGTGATCTTGGAAATCTTATAACAGATCTGTGTAATAATCCTATGTCTATTGAATTTTTTAAAATATTTGATGAAAACAAAATTATTAAAATTGGACAAAATCGAATTCATTCATTACAAGCGATTTATGAAAATTCAACAGATTTTGAAGATAAATTGGAGTTTTCACAAACAGTGCCAGTATTAAATACAAAACCAGTTTATTGTAATTATACCATTAGTTGTAATAAGGCTAAATTGGATTTCGGTCCGCTTGATAATTTTATAACCATTTCCGTTACGATTCCGATTAATCCGATAATCGTCGATTCTAAAATTGGTTTATTTTATCCTGTAAACGAAAACTTTTATAAGAAAATTTTTCTGAATGATGAGAATAAGTTTCAATTCGTTGGTTTTATTAATGAGAATAATCGAAAATTATTGTTGGAATTTGGGTTGAATGATCAGTGCATTGCTATTGAATTAAAAACGGAAGCTTATCATTTTATAGGATTTTTGGAAATGAAACCATTGCTAGAATATGAAACGAATTTTAATCAAAATGTTCTATTATTCGAATTTAATTGGAATGCATTCAAAGCTAAATGTAGCAATAAAGAATCTGTATTCAAAGGACGTGAAATTATTTCTGAAGAAAGAAAATCAAATCCTAAACGAAATTCTAATGAAAAACCAAAGAAAAAGAAAGGATCTGTCGACAAAGGGCCGCCACCACCGGCGGCTGCCCAGCGGCCGCCACCATCGGCGGTTCCTCCAGTATTAGTTCCTGTGTATGACGAAGAAAAAAATCAGATATCAATAGCAATTAACGTATTATTCAAAAAACAATTGATATTTAAGGAATTAAATCCGCATCAGATCCAGATCCCGTTATTGCCTGAGTTTGAGCAAGAAGACGAAGACACAACTTATGATATCTTTAAAAATGATGCTATCCAATCTTTGGTTTTAACTCAAGACATAAACCCTCAACAAATGAAAGATCATTTAATCTCAGTTATTTTACCACTTTGGGATAAAACAAACATCTTCAATGAATCCGGCAACAACGATCGAAGAACCAATTTAATAACATTTTATTTTAAATTAAAGCAATTGATATCCGCACAGTATCTAAAATTTGTCTTACCACAGGAGATTAATACTGAAAGATTAGATAAAGATCTGCTATTTATGGCAAAAGAATTCCATGTTTTTGGACGATTCCAACAAGCTAATCAGTTTTATTTGGTGTACTTAAAAGAAAAAGAATTCTCCGAGGACTCGCTGCTAGATTACATATCGTATAATTTAAAAATTCATGATTTTGAAAAAGTACGTTTGTGTTGTCAAAGGTTATTGAATAAAAATGAATCAAATATTTTAGGGTTAGTATAAGAGATTGATTTCTGAATATTTCTAATTTTAATTTTATTCATACCTTACAGATTACTGATCCAATCGTACATGAATTTCAAATTAAATGATTTTATGTTATGCGAAAGAATTTTATTAAAAATTTGTAAAATTGCACCAGGCTCTATCCATGCTTTAGTAATTTTATTTTTGCTACAGATAAGGACAGAAAAATATTCGCTTCTTGATTGGATTTCCAAAGAAATTACGAAATGGGAAAAACGTCAAATATATCCTAGCGATCACTTTGAAACAAATAATTTCGAATTTTGTTGGGCACCTCCAAATTCGTGTGATACTTTTTTTCAATCTGCCATATTTTTCATAAATTTGGGATGCTTTGCATTTGCCGAAATTGCTCTTTCGTACAATCAGCTCATTCAGGATAATCTAAGAAATGATAGATTATATTTATTGAGCATAATAGATTTTGAACAAAGGAATTTTAAAGCTAGTCTGGTTCATTTCAAAATGTACCGGCTTTCGCATCAAACTATTTATAAATTTAAATTTAATTTACTCTTTCATTTAGAGGACTACGAAAATTGTTATGAATTTTTCCAAAATGGTATAGAAGACATATTGTGGACCCTACCGCCAAAGGAAAGTCGTCAGTTTTATTTAAAACTAGCATGTCATTTTGTTAATACGGATAAATTTAACGAAGCTAAATTATTATTAGATAAGATACCTGAAGAATGCTCGACATATTTGTATTGGATTATATTGGGAAAATGTTTTGTTGGTTTGGCACAATTACCAGATGCGGAAGGATGTTTTATTAAAGCTAATAATATAGACAAGTTATCAAAAGAGCCATGGCTATGTTTAAGCGATATTTATGAGCAAATGGGTCAGAAACCGCAAGCAGCTATATGTAGAGGAAATTTAAATTAAATTACTAACTGCAGCCAAAACAAATAAAATAAATTCGATGGGTTTCTTAAACTACTCCATTTTTTTTTAATATTAGGAACACAGTCTATTTTGTGTTTTTCAAGAAACGCTTTAAAAAGTTAAGAGATCAAAGGAAATATTTGTATTTATTTAATATACATTTTTCATATTACATATTACAAATTATTTAAATTAGAGAATAAAATGTATTTTTTTTTTAACGTACCTACATAAATACCAACATTTTTTGTTGATATTTTTTAAACAATAAATTATAGAATCACTGAGTATAAAATATTAAAAATTAAAGAAAAATCCATAACCAACCATATTATTCTCTTAAAATTAAATTGAATTTTAACATAAATTAAACTTTTATTTAAAATAAATTACTGCTAATATATTTTAATAAATATTTTTAAAAATTAATCGTTAATTGATCAAAATATGGTTTGAGATTAACGTTTATTAATGATTTTTTGTGTATGATAAAATATTAATTTAAATAATTTAATTGTTTTTTGGCTAACGTGTAAAACCAAAAAATGAGCTGTTATTTTTGAAAGTGGTAAAAGTCCATTAAATTAAGATAATGAAAACAATAGAAAAAAATGGCAGTATAATCTTTCTAACGGTAGACAATCTATAGTCCAAATAAAAAAAAAAATGAATCCCTAATACTTGTGCAATAAAAGAAAAAATTCAGAATCCCGTATATTTTTGCACTTATTGTTTATTTTTTCATTATCTCATTTCAACAAAATATGAACTTATACACCACTTTCAAAAATAACAGCTCAAATATTTTCTTTTGATCATTAATACAAAATCGGTCACAGAATATTTTTTCGTCCCACTTTTCTAATAAATTCAGGAATTTTGTTATATAGTTTTTAATGTGGATTATTTAAATACAACACAATGAGTATATTATAGTATATACATATTATGTAATGTATGTATTATGTAAGTAAAACCAAATCAAACAAAAATAAAAAAATTACTAATTATTTACAAAAACAGGATTATGTGGAGATTGAATCAATGGTTCACCACCATTATTGTTTTGACAAATGTTAGGCTTTAAGCGATCCTGTACACTGGACGACTTGATTAAAGGCTGTTTTGTCATTTGATCATATCTTAGAGAATTTGAGCGCTGTGTAGGTTGTCTATCATTTTTATTTCCATCAAATGATTTTTTAATTTGATTGCTGTCGGGGCGATTGTTTACTACTTGAAATTGAGTTTTTAGTATCTGTCTAGGACCAACACGACCAGTTCCAATTATTGGAGCTGAGGTTACTAAAATACAAAAAAATTTATTAATAAACCAATCGAATAATAAACAATTTGTTCATCTCACATTTGACACTTTTTACTTCTCCATTCGCATCTTGAGATACTGAAACCATAATATTTGACGAACAATTTTTTTGGTTTGGTGGAAAAGTGGTTGCTAGATTAACTGGCTGCTGTACATGTAAATCGGAGTTATGTCCTTTTTGTTGGATATTACCATTATTTGCATTATCATAAATAGTTTTATTAATGATTTTTTGGCCATTATTATTCGTTGATCTATTCGACGATTCGTTATCCTTTTCATTATCCCATTCTCTGCGCCACTTTCCTTCGCCTGCCTTTTGGCGGCTAATCCTTTCTTCGTCAATTTTTTCCCGTTCATTTTTCCATGAATCATATTCATTTGAACGATTATTTTTACCTTGGCGTCCGCCACGACCACCGCCACTTCCTGGTTTACCTTTAGATTGATTTTGTTTCCAATCTTTTTTATGGTTGTTTGGCATGCTATCTAAATTTAATTGCTTATTATTAGTATCGCCACGTATTATTAATTTGCCATCTCTCTCGGCATCAGCTAGAAAATTATACATTGGATCAGGTGGTGGACCCTCGCCCTCGGCAAATTTCTTGTAATCCCTTTTTACTTTGGTATTGGTAACATTCGTGCTGTCAGAATCTTTTGAAGCTAAAATAAATATTAAATTGTTCAATTTGATCGGTAAGGACTAAACTTATTTAGGGGAGACATTTTTACCTTCAAACGGCTCTTCTGGGGTTTCTGTTTTTTGATCATAGGTAAAATCTAATTTATCGTATTTATGCTCTCTAGGCCAGTCTTCATCTTTGGGTGCTTTAATTTCCACCATAGCATTATCCTTCAAAGCCATTAGACGATCTTCTTCAGCTTCTCTGTGCTTCTTTTCGATTTCTTCATTTTTTCTGAGAATTCTTTCAATCCGTTCTTCCAAATTTTCACTTGGCATATTTGACATATTTATGAGCTGTATAATTATAATAGTTTCTTATTCTATTATTTTAAATAGTTTACTATATATAGACCTATATAACGGTATGATGTCATACATAAATGCATTTCTGAATTGTTAAATTTACTAAAAAGAAACTCTGACAATTTCAAGCCTTGTTAGGCGGACTATCATTATGTAGCTTCATCACATACTTCCCAATCCCGTTTTCAAAAATTTGATTCGACCAATTTTGAAGAGAAAGAACAAGCAACGTATGTATAATTTATCAAAGAATTTTCGTGAATTTGTTCTAATTGTTTTGTTGGCGAGAAAGTATATACTTTTTCAAATTGTTATTAATTTACAAGTTTTATAATACCGAGACGAAAACTAATAATCAAAACTACTTTAAATCCTAATTTATAAATTCATGCATTAGATAATTTATGATTTACCTTTAAGCACAACAAGTTATAATTGTTTATTAAAACTCAGGTATATAAAATATTTAATTATTTATACCAAATTTTAAAACAAAAACAATGAATATTTCCAACTTTTCTGTGGATGAAATTCAACCCAAATGTCAGATATTTGAAATTGCGCATGTGTAAATGCAAAAGTAAATATAAAGCTTTTATGTTTATATGTAACCGTAAAGATTTGCATTAAACATTATCGAGATATTTTGTTGATTAGAAATAGGTAATTAAAAACCAAGTATTCATTTATATTATGCCTCAAAATTTCTGTTTTATAAAAGATGTGTAAATTAATTGAATTATTACAGCTGGAATAATTATTACAAACTTCGAACACGTCCTAAAAAATATGTTCATGTGAATTTTAAGAAAGCTTCGTGTTTGTATTGGACGCAACCAAAAATATAAAAGCCCATGGTTTAAAAACGAACGTTTATTAAAAACCAACTAAACGACGTCACGTATTTTTCTTTAATTCATTTATAACCAAGTTTAATAGTAATTAGATTTTGATTTATTTTATTTATAATACATAATTATATTTATACAAAATAATTAATGTTACTTTTTAAAAAAAGTAATAGACTAGAGAATTTTAAATTGGGTTTTTGTATCGAAATCCAATTTGTCTTCAAGGTAAACCTAATTGAAACTATCAACTATACCTACTTGAAACAGTCTAACACAACGTTTATTATAAAATACTATTAAAGTAATTTTCTAACAGCTTTTAAAATTCGTTAGGCTCATCTTATTTGGTTCTCCTATCAATTAATTTGGTATCCGATCTCCATACATCGGCAGCTGGTCTATAATTTTGCAAAATATAATATAAATTTATTTTTCATGACACCTTTTTTATAAATATTATTTACCTCAGTAAATCTTCCGGTAGTTTTTGAATTTGGTACCACAATAGAAAATTTATTACCATTGACCATGTCCTTAAAGGGTCGATTAACATAGCGACAAATCCGTAATGTTTCAAATACAATCCCCACAATATTATTTCCACGAACATTATTAATATAAAAGCTATATTGCGGTATATTTTTCTTGTCCACCCTTCATGTAAAACTATATCATTTGCTCCAAGATATTTTCTATACCGACGGAACAAACTATTTGAAAATACAAATATTAACGGAAATTGGCATAGCAATAATTGCCAGGCTACATAAAGATAGGACAATGCGCCGGGTAAAAACTTTTGCTTAACGTACAGTCCCCATAGAAATATGACACTAGTATGACCATCGATAACTTCTCCAAATGATATTGGGCCAACTGTAAGATAAACTATGTAGCCAATGTAAGGAATGAAAATTCGATTGATTGATGCCATAATCCATAGCTTGCATATTAATCGCTTCATCCATATCCATTTAATATTTCTTAAACGAATAATTTTTTCTACAATATTCAAAAATCATTAAATGTTTTTCAAACAACATAGGATAACAGATACTTACTGCTGACTAAGTGGTGAAATATTCTTACAACTACTAGTGGTAAGACACACATTGAAAACAACACCCAAAATAATGCTTTAAATACTGTTGTTGTCTCAGTCATAAGTACAAATCTAGCAAGAGTTCCGAATTGCAAATCATGTTCATCTCCGTTCGTAAATGGTTGTTTAACGGTTTTCCGCCTCCCATCACTATCAATCACCTCCACTTCGATTTCATGTAGTTTGGAATTATACATTTTTGGATTCCATGGTAAAACAAATAGGTTCTCAGTCACTCTTTCGCATTCGTGCCAATCCTCCTTGTCGATTCTAATACGGCAAACTGTTATTTTACTCAATGAAAAAGCCAAGAGTCGAATATGCGTAGATTCTTTCTGTAGGGCCAAATTTTCACGCGCTGGTATACGGTACAATGGATTTTTTGGATTAGTTAATAATATAATTGGCCATTCATTATGATGAACATCAATAAAAGAAAAAAGTCCATGATCAATTGCTGCAACTCGATACCTGGATTCAAGGCGTTAGAACTTAATTAAAATTAAAGGTAACAATAATACTTACAAGCGATTGACCTTCCAATCACCTAGTTCTAATTCTAAAAATCCCTCTTTTTGCAAAGTGTACATGTGTGGTATAATACCACCAGCCGTATGAAGATGCCCACATAAATAAACTAAACCTTCTTTGTATTCCCCTAATAAGGTTTTTGGCCCTCTGGGTCCAATACCAGGAGCAAGAATGCAAGAGGTAGGATAGTGGCCAAACCAAATTATAAAATCACCACCAGTTTCCCTTGATTTTTGAACAAGTTTGACTACCGTTTCCAAATTCTCGCCATCCAAAATTCCGATGAAATTAAATGGCCGCTTTGGACCTGGTTCTAAGCACGCATCAATACCAATGAATGAATACTTCGTATTATTTTTTGTCAATTGATACAGATAAGACTGAGAGTTTTTCAATAAGCCCTGAACGGAATACCGATTGAAATAATTGTTCGTAGCATTAATTCCGGCTACATTAAAATTATCATGATTTCCCCGAATATCCAACCAAATTGTTTTATTTTTTATATTATTTTCTACTAAAATATTGTGATAAATTTTCCATTCTTCTTCGTATTGAAAAGAACTCAAAAAATCAGAGGATCTGGCATCTGTAAGATCACCGGAAGCTATAACAACACTCGGCTTTATAGCATCGACAGCTTTCGAAGCAAATTGCCTTAAATCATCCACCCTATTCATATCACTAAAAATGCTGATGTGTAAATCAGAAATTTGGATAAACCACATTAAATTATCATTTTTGTTATCGATTTTTGTGACGCTTCGCGATTTATTACTTTTTTCATCTAAATGAAGTTTTGAAATTAGGCTGTGATCTGGAGTATTGATGAAATTAGTAACATTTGCAACAAATATCGAACATATCGTGACTATTATTATTAAAATTAAAGCCGTTATGGATAATCTCATGTTTATAGCTTTGACTTTGTGGTTTTAACGTAATTTTATAAAAATGCTGACTAATTTTTTCAATTAAACTGATAACATTTATTGCACATTACTCTAATTACGATTTAAAACTTGTAATGATTATAAATTAAAAAAAGCTGAAGTACTTAAGTGGCAGACTACTCGTTCTCAACTGCTCCGTGTTTTGACTAATGAATATTTGACATTTCATGACATTGTATTCATATTGTCAAACTTTTTCTAATAACAGAGCATTCACAATGCAAAAACGTTTTTACAGAGCATTCATAATGAAAAAACTTTTTACTTTTGCAGGTTTGTATAAATTTGCAATTTAACGAACAAAAATTTTTGCTCGTGATATTTTAAATTCATACAAACCTGTAACTTAATGTAATGTCGAATTCTTTGGGGAAAAATAAATCAATAAATTGATATTTTTTTTTGATCTTTTTTGACATTACATATTCTTTCGAAGAAAATAAATTGATTTTTTTTTTATCCGGATCATTTGTCACAAATCCGGAGTTTTTGGTAGATTCAAAACCAACAAAAATGTTTATACATAATTGGATAGGTACATAACCATGGGTGAGATGTTGTAACCATCACGTTTTTCGCTTCGATGCATTTTCGATAGAATAACTGTACTGCTTTGTTAAAAATATAAAATTTTAAAACAATTTAGTTCTAAAATACCGTTATTCTATCGAAAATGCATCGAAGCGAAAAACGTGATGGTTACAACATCTCACCCCATATATTATCGAAAGAATTTAACATAAATTTTGTGGTGTGAAAAGTACATGAAACAAAAATTAATGGTAGTGTTTCCTCGGGCAAATTTGATAAAAAATATCATGATATTTTTTATTATTTTTTCGTCATAAAACACACTCATTTATCACCAAAAAAATCCTAGAATACTTTAGTTTTTCCTGTCAAAAATTTTTTTTTTTTTATGCAAATGAAATTTAATTAATAATTTTAATTAATTTAAATTTCCTTAATATATACATACTGGAAATATTTAATAGTTTCAATTTTCAAATACTACAAAAAATTGTTAATTATTTTTAATAAAAAAAAATCAGAATAAATTAAACTGTTGGACATTTGATTTTAACTTTTGGTTTTATTCTTTCATTTTGATCGTTTCCTCTGGTTTGACATAAAATGTACCAGAATGAAGTTAGGGCCATAAGTAATTGACGTGCAGTATCATGATATTTTTTATCAAATTTGGCCGAGGAAACACTAGGAATGTTGTTTTTTGTGTTTGTATTGGTAATATAAACCAGCTTAGTTTTCGAATCGATTTTTGTAGTGTTTATTCAACAATTAAAATTAAACACAACAATTAAAATCATTCAAAATCGCGGCGGAAGAAACTATATATTTACAACTTTATTTAATTCAATTAAAATAATTAAACAACAATTAAAATGATTAAAAATCGAGACACAAAAACTCTATATATTGACAACTTTGATAACTAAAAGTTGACGTTTCTGGTTTTGTTGGTGTTAGTTGCCAAGGTGAAATTTATTGTTGATTTCTTTTCACCCAAAAACATCAAAAAAAAATTGATGTGCATACATCGAAAACCATATTCTTTTCATCAAAAAACATCAATGTTTGGAACATCAATTTTAAGAAATGTACATTTTTTGATAAATTTCACCTTAGCTACTAAGCCCAACAAACCTAGAAACATCAATTTTTAGTTGTCAAAGTTGTCAATATATAGAGTTTTTGTGTCGATTTTTAATCATTTTAATTGTTGTGTTTAATCGCACTCGACTAAACACTACTCTACAAAAATCGATTCGAAATTTTTTAAACATCAAATGTCAATCAAGTAAAACCAATCCGGTTTTACCAATTCATACACAAAACAACATCAATTTTGGTTTTATGTACTTTTCACACCACATAAATTTACATTGACTTGAAAAAACGAAATGAATTCGACATATGAAAAAATGTACATTTCGTAAAATCGTACACTTTGCACATCATCGAAAAAACATTGATGGATTTTGGTGAAAAGAACCTGGTTTTCGATGTACATAATTTTTTTTGATGGTTCTGTGTGAAAATAATTCATGTTTTCAATGCTTGGGAATGTTGCCTTATGATGTGGAAAGCGCCCAATGTTCAGTGACAGTGCGTACATGATCAAATTCTGGTGAAAAAATGTACACCACGAAGTTAGCAAAATAGTAAATTTTTTTATTAAAATTGGTTACCCTGGTGAACTTTTTATTCTAGATGGAAATAATTCAACTCATCTAGCTAACTTCGTGGTGTAAATTTTTTCACCAGAAATGTATAGCATGTACGCAGCTTGAAAGTATTTAATTTATTTTCACTGGTCGTGTTCAATCAGGCAAAAATGATAAAAAATATCATGATATTTCATCCCACCCTAACTTCATTCCGTCATACTGTACGTCAAACCCGATTGAACAACCAAAATTGATAAAAAATGATAAATTGATTTTATTTAAATCGCTTCGTAAAATTCAATAAACTCGTTTTGTCGTCAGGTTTTTAATTAAATGTTATATTTTCTAATTATTTTTTTTTTATAAATTATTTTGATATTGAAACTATTTGGTTTTTATCCAAATATTAGGGACACAAATAATTTTAGTTTGAGTTTTATTGTGTTTGAATTCTCAGACAAAAGTACGAAACATAAATGATTATTTAAGTTTAAATAAATAGGTGACTGTGTAAATACCATATAAATATCTTAAAAAAGCAAATTTAATTTAATTTAATTACTGAAAATATCATAAAGAAAATAAATTCAAAATTGACAGCAAGAACCCAAAAAACCAAGAAAAAAGTTGGTTTTTTGTTTGATAAATGAGTGCGTTTAATGCGAAAAGTGATAAAAAATATCATGATATTTTTTATCATTTTTGCCCGATTGAACACTAGGACTTTTTTATTTATTAGTTGGTCTCTTCCACCTAACTTTTTGAGTTTAATCAAAACTTAAACAAACAACAAATTTTTGACATCGAGTTAAATGCCAAATTTCTAAAGAAAATGTTTACATGAGAATACATATATCGTATTTATGTGAAATTAAATAAAATTAAGAAAAATCGTTTAAAACAATTTTAAGTGTAGGTAAATTTAACATGCATTTACAATTGTTCCGTATATATGTTTATTTTATTTTTTTAGCTTTTGGAATTAAACGTATCATGGAGCAGCAGCTAATACACAATGCTAAAATTAACAAACTGATAAAATTTCTTCAGGGACTCTCCTCAATAAGGATATGGAAAAAGCATTTTAATATAATTAGCACACAAATTTATTTTACTGCAAATGGAATTAAGTTAGGATACTTGTGGGATGCTGGTCCTCCCATTAATTCATCTTCTTTGAAAAAATTATTAAATAAGCTAGTTAAGGTAGAGTTAATTCCAGAGGCTTTAGAAATATTTGAATTTTGTACCGAAATATTGATCGTAAATCAAAATAAACTGAATATTTTGATTGAAAATAATAAACTTTTAAACATTCCTTTGATGGACGTTACCAAAACTTTTGACACACCCCAACTATTAGATAGAAAAGAGAAGGACGAAGTAGTATGTAAAATCATTGAACAAATTAAATTTATTTTGGATAAAAAACAAGTCAACAAATTGCCAACTAAGATTTGTGTGCCAACGGTTATAGGGATTTTAATTGGATATCCAGTAGTTTATTGGTACAACCCAGAAATATCCGATGAGAACAACTTAGATAATTCGCGTTTAAAGGTATTTCAACTGAGCTATAGCGGTTCAATCGTTTACTCATTTTCTGTCCCTTATGATCTGATAAATCAGAATACTACTATAAATCAATCCATTAAACATTGGCTAGACGAAAAAACATTGCATGGATTTGAAACTGAAACATTTATTACTGAAATTGGATATGTTATTATGTAATTGTTGGCATCAAAATCGCTTTTTGTCCTACTCTTAAATAAGTCGAATAAAATTTTAAAAATTACGGCATTTTGTATTCGTTTTCATTTTGTCTTGCTCAATAATGTTCAGTAGGTTTAATATTGTATTATGTATTGTATAAATACATAATTATAAAACTATAATTTAAACAAAACTTATTATATATTAATGGTTGATTGATAAATAAAATTTGGGATAATCGAAGAAATGTTTACAACCTAAATACTAAATCTAGTTTTAAAACTATATCTAAAGTGAATTCAAGTATATCCGGTTATTTTTATTTACTGTTCATCCCAAACGATCAGTTCCAATGATTTATTGTTAACAACGGTCATGTTGGAGGATTCAGGATTCATCAAACTATAATTTCCCAAGTAAAAAAAATCCCGTCTGTAAACAAAATCACATAAAATCAAAGTAATACAACAGAATACAGTTAATCTTTCCTCTGTGCGTAATACCGACAAATTAGTTTGCAGCAAACCGCACAGAAGGGAAGGAAAAGTGAAGAAGTCACATAAGGATGGATTTACTATTTGATCTTTTCTCAGCCGCTTCCTAACTTCAACTAGTGTCGCATCAACATTAGGTAGGTCTCGTGTTATAGCTAAAGTCTAATATCGAGGTCAGCAAATCAGATGGTTCAGGCGGGATTGTCTGTTAAACTGTTGCAACGCACTTTCCAAGCCCTTAGCTAAGCATTTTAGGAGTTATCGCCCAGCCGCGATGTTTCTGTTTATTCTAAAGTTCCGCAGATCTGATGGAATACCTAGAAAACTACCATGATCCTGCCGTGGTCGATCGCAGCATGGCGATTTTCTGGCGTAAGGATGTGGTACAGATTAAAATAGAATACTTAAAGACTAATCTCATTTATACCCAATTTTCTTCCACTGTCACAACACTTATCAAATACCTTCCATTGACTGTTTCCTTCCTTTGATAGTGCTGGAGTGCTGCGTGCCTGTCGTGTTGTAGGCGAGTGCACGTTCGCCAAAAACGAAATTAGGATTGGCAATTGTTGACCAACAGCAATCGCCTTTTACCATAATTCAATACAAAGAGTTAAAAAAAGATTCAAGTTGTTCATAATTGATAACCGATTTTCTGTCGACCGTCATGACGGCTTGAACTTGTGAAGCTGAATCTAACTTATCTGATTAACCTATATAAACGAAATTTGACATTTTAATGAAATTAGCATTTGTTGTCATAAAGCAGCGACCGAACACACCACACACATGCTTCTTTTCATATCAAGAAGAGATACTGATTATCCCGGATTATACCTTCGTTGGATTCCGCCGAATGATTATTTGTAAAAATACCGGCCGTTAGATGTTTTTCATATAAAATTTATTTCAAATTATTTTTCAAAATGAATTAAATAAAGTAACTACTTAGGCTGTGTCCTTGGAAAACAATAAACTCTAATTTATTGACTTAGTCGAAGTCGCTTTAGACATCAAACTTTGCAACAGTTGCTATTTTACTACTTCCTAGTACCGTCTACGAATAACTTCAATCAATAATCGACATTCACCTTTGTTTTATGGCCACCAATAAAAATATCAAAAGACGAAATGAAATAGTGGATCCCTTTGTCCTTTTAAAATGTTTCAATGAAGTCTTCTGTATTTTGTATGTATTAACAATTATTAAGCTAAGGTTTAATCTGAAATTTTACTATGTATGAGTTTATAAAATCCAATTTATTTGCACTAATTAAGGTAATCGAACCATAGTTGTATTTTAAATCGTCAGTTACTCAGGTTGAAGGCTACCTCCGGCCGCTGAAACTTTCTAAATTACTTTAAAAAAATCAAAGCAATTTTCTTGGTTTTCTGTTATTATGTCTACATGTATGTATAAATTTCTATATTTACTTATACGTTAAATTACAATTATTCCAATATTATTTCACTGCTATAGTCTTCCATTTTAAAACAAAATAAGCAAATATTCTAAGTGCCACAGCTGTTACTGAAAGAGCAACTACATCGTTCCAAAATTGATCACCTCTCATTGAAATATCTTCTAAAAACTGATGAGGATATCGATAATGACAATATTGTTCGAGTTCACAGTCTAGCATACTCCGATTACCATAAATTGATCCAATATAACCTTCAAGGCCGTAACGAAGGTAGGAAATGTTACTGCCCCACTTCAAATAACTTGGTAGATCTTTTAAACGAACCCCAAATCCGGCAAACATCATCATTGGTATCGACACAGTTGGTGCCAAAAATGTCCCGTTCTATAAAATTAATACAAAAAATATTAAACCGTGATTTTGTCTTTAATTTATGAAGAAAAATACTTACGACTACTCCAAACCACGAACCAATCATAAGTCCAATACTTTGGGCTACCAAAACAATTAACAGGCTAATAGAGGAAAACATTGCAAAACGTGAAATTTCCATTGGTTGTGAACTCATAAAATATATGATGGCGGAGAATATGAAGCAGCAAAATATCTGTAACAAATGATCATGACGGTTAAAAAGAGGAACTCGTATCGGCAAAATGGTATATAGTATATAGCTACCGATAATGGAGTATCCAATAGTGTTACAGAAAGAAAATATGATTTTAATGAGTACCATCGATTAAAATGCTCCTTCAGTATTATCGACATCTCAGTTGGGACTGTAATTTATCGAAATTGTAAGATTTTTCGGGTAAATAAAATTGGTTAAATACTTACATGTTAGAACAGTCAACATTAAAGTTGTCATCATATTATGCATTAATATGGAAAATAGTAAATTGTAATTATCCAGCACTCGACTACCCTCATTTCCAGCATCAATAAATAGTAACCCTAACATTAATGCAATGACAATATTAACTCCAATCCGCAAATATGTCAATGTTGTGTCTCGTTTTCCTTTAATAATTCCACGTTTAAGTAATATTTTCAATTGATGATATTGGCTTGTTGCCTCCAGACCTCCAACATCTTTAGAATTTTGATTTAATGGATATTTTTTTCGTATTGCTTCTAGTTTGAGGACTGAGCTTGGATTTTGAAACCACCTAATTTCTTCTCCATTGCCAGTCATTTCAACCATTTTTTCGACATGCTCAGCACCATAATCACCACATGCGAGCTCAATAACTATAAATTACAAATAATAAAATGTTAATAGATTTAGTTTACAGAAGAGTAAATTTGAATACGTACTGTAATCAGCTGGGTTATGATATTTTGGGCAGGGTAACTCAACGTGTTGTAAATATGGTATTACATTTTCAGAACTTCCTTGGTACATACACTGTCCTTGTGACAGTAGGTAGATTTGATCAAATTGATGGAATAATTTTGCCGAAGGTTGATGAATTGTGCATATTATTGTTCTACCTTGCCTGGCTAACTGGTTCAGTAGATCAATAACTTGATTACATGAATAGCTGTCCAATCCACTGTAAATAATACAATTATTATAAGTAAATTATTTATAAATGGATTATTGTGACATAAGTACGTGGTAGGCTCATCTAGGAACATGATTGTTGGGTTACTTATCAATTCCAATGCAATTGAAAGCCGTTTCTTTTGTCCGCCAGATAGTCGCCCTGATAAGGTCGATTGATGCTCATATAAACCAAGTACGGTAAGAATATCTTCGATTCGTTCATCTTTCTCATAACGTTGAACATTTGTTCCTAATTTTAACTCGGAGGCTATTTGCATATTTTCTAAGACTGTTAGCAAAGGTTGTAATCGTTCCTCTTGTGTAATGTAACAACTCATTTTTCTAAATGCATTTAAATTTCTTGTTCGCCCATTCAAATAAACTAAACCTTCGACCCCGGTCGTTTTATATCCAGAGAGTACATCGAGCAGGGTTGATTTTCCGGCACCTGATGGTCCCATTATTGCTATAAGTTGCTTGCCAATAAATTTCCCATTTACTTTGTGAAGGATTTCTTTTTTCTCTGCGAAGTTAAAAATTATAAAATAGCGCAAGGTTTTAATATTACTTTCTTATCATAAAATGGTAAAATAATTGCATATCTGATAAACCATTTTTTTTTTTTATTAATTCGGAATATTTCGTGAACTTTGATCGCTTTTTTTATGTTTAGGTGATACGGTATACGTTAACTTAATTTTGAGTGTTACAAAAAAGGTATTTACGACCTTGAAATTGATAGAATGTACATATATGTTTCTTATCAAAGCTTAATAAGGTGTTCGATTGATCACCTCTTTAAAGTGGAGATTATATTCCCTGTAAGTATGATGTGTAGGTAGCAAACATGATAAAAAAAATTATCAAAATTCGATCGATCAACATCGAAAATAAGTATGTACTTATGAGTAAGTATAACAATAAAAAGAAAGAATGTACAACATACATAGGTCAAATTATTATAAATTAAATATTAGTCTTAACATCAAGGTAAAATCGATGTATGATCGTAAAATGTTATATTCATATTTACATGTGTTTGGAATGTAAACACGAATACGTTCATGAGCTATTGGGTATCAGGTGTATTTTGGACTTTACCAATGAGCTTATATTTATTGAACATATAGCTTCTAATTTTTTGTATACCTTTTCGCAATTTGTGCAAAACAACGTATTTAACCATAGATTTGTCTATTCTCTTCATTGTAGCGAGTAAAAATAGCATTTGGAATAATTAAACATGTTTTGATTTTTCGGTTTATATACTTTTATGTCAGTTTAGCAGTTGGTCTTCGAAAAATGGGGCATATAACCTTGAGCCGCAGAACAGATTGCAAAAAAATAAATAAACAAAAAATACTTTGGAAACAAAACTTGTAAGCAAAACTATCATTGGATGGATGATCATTAGAGTTCGATTATAATTTTATTGCGTTATTCTTAAATTACTGAGAAATTTTGGATACTGAAGCGTTCATCTTTGTTTGCATAATTGTATGCAAATATTTCAAACAATAATTCTTTTAAAACATTTTTAATTTCCGACTTATAATTATCAACTGAATTAAATCTTACAATTTATAAGCGAAGCGATATGTCACCCCCACGAATTTTATATTTAAATCTAAAAATAAAGAAATTTTTTTTCTTTTGTTAAGTATTAAATTGTGTATCAAATCAAAAGTGCATCACTCGCTTTTATCAACATAATGTATTTTGTTGTATCATAATAATTTTACAAACTAAGCAGTTTTTTTATTTGACCATCACTTTAAATTATACATGTAGTTAGTAAACGTAATTATGTGTATAATTGACTTTCTTGTTGGAAAGCTTCGAATCCAAATACAAAATTATTCTGAAAGGAAGTACGTTTGTAAAACAGCATGAATCAGCTTATTGGACTCTCGAATGAACTCTATAAACCTACAAACGACCGTGATTCAGTGTCTTTTATTATTTACTATTTAATTTATTTATAATAATTGGAAATTAAATTGTAGTACAATAATTGAACTTTTCTGTAGTGTTGAAGTTTTACAACAATTTTTGAATTATACACTATATGTATATTTAACCGTCAAGGTTATTTAATTACTATAATTTAATATTTTGTCAAAGAATGCTGTCTACCCAATTTAAAGAATGCTTACGCATTTCAAACACTTATTAAAGTAAGACGATCTACTAAATCATCAAAAAATTGACTCTAATCAACATGTTAAAGAGTAAAGTAAATTCGATTGCACAACAAAAAAAGCAGACAAATATTGTTTAGGTTTTGCACTTAGTCATTATATATTTACACTACTTATTGTACGTATACTCGTATATTGCACTGTATCATAATTGCATTGTTAAATTTATATTTTTTTGTAAACTTTTATCCATACACCAATATTTCGTTCAAGACAACAACATACCTTTCCCCCATCCCATTGAAACTGTGTATGAAACATCACGAAATTGAATATCAACTGGTTGCATATCAGGTAAATTGGAGAATGGTTTAATCTCAAATTCATCATCATGCTGTATTGATGTTTGCGAAGTTCTTAATTCATTTATAATTTTTTGATTAACCGCTGTTAATGGTATTGTGGTAGAATTATATACAGGTCGAGTGTCTACTGCGATACCCGATAAAATACTAGATTGCACTGTTGATTCAATTAAATTCATTTTATTATAACTTTATTTTATTAAATGCGCCGCGATTACAAATTCACTAAATTATAATATTAATTCACAAAAAATTTAAATTTAAGGAATATATTTAGACAGTTTTACACCATTTTGAATTAATTTGTATTTTTTATTGAATTAAATAAAATAAAAAAATCGTAGAGACGACCAATTTTTATATTTTAAACGTAAAACTTTAACGAAATGAAGTACATATAGTAGTGAAATATTTTATTCTTTTTTATTCAGAAAATGTGACCGTCAAGGTGCGATGACGGATGATTATTGTGTGCAAACGGTTATTTGTTCTTTTGTTCAAGAAAAATAGAAAATTATCGATGAACTGACCAACGGATTACCAACACAACTAGTTTAAATAGATTTTCCTACATGGCTATTTATGCTATAAATTAAATAAATTTTTGTATTTATTTTGTCACCGATAACGATTAAAAATTTTCTTTTGTTTTAGAGCGTCATAAATAAATTGAAATACAAAAGATATCTACTTATTTACGTACACATATTAACTATATACAATACAATAAGAAATATAAAATGAATCGTTTCTAGTTCGGCCGAATTTATATCTTAACGTTTTTATATTTTTGATAAGATTAATTATTATTGATATTTTTGGAATTGAAAAAAGAATTCCTGGCAGAAGTCTAAAAGTCGCAAATTTTTTAAGTAACCATTTTTAAATTTACTGATAAGATATAATGTTTTTACTATTACACCTGTTGTCAACAATAAAAGGAAAATCCTATTTCAAGACAAAAATTTAAATCTTATGGTTTTCTAAGAAAGTTCGATTAAAATGAAATACATCACAGATTTAATGTGAGTAGCAGGTATAATTATTGTATGCTTTACAATGTGTATATAAATTAAAATACATTACAATTTACGCGAAAATTAAGCAATTATTCAATAAGTTTGCATTTTAATTTGCGACGTCAGTGGTCAGAGTCCAAATAATTCAATATTATGTTCAATGATATATATTTATATATTTATTACACATGTACCTACATATGTATTGATTTATTATATAATTATGTTGTTTATCTATATGTAATTTGAAATAATCATTGCCAATTTTTCAAAATCACGTTTTTCGTATTGCCCATTTGTAAATCCATTTAGCCGAAAGAGACAAATTTGCTACTTGCACGTACTTGTGAGTAGATACCCAATCGAACGGAAATTTTAGTAACACAAGTAAAAACATCTACACCATCGATTTAGTATCAGTAGCTTCGAGTAAATACAATTACTTGTGTGCTGCTTCGCAACTAAATTATGTAAGCTCACATAAAAATTATTCCTAAACAAGCGCATTAATTTTATTTATATAGGTCACCAACCAACCAACCAATATATAAGATTATAATTTTAGTGTAAGACCAAGTACAAATCCTTGTAAGATAACATTATTATTTACCATTCATTTAATTGTTGTGGGCCAGATATATGCGCATATCGAACATAATATGGAGCGGAATATCTTCTTTGCATAACCTAATAAAGTTGAACTACTATATAGCAGTACACGCATATACAATATGAATCAAGTATATTCTGTTGACAAAAAAATTGATAACATTAGTAACCAACAACAAAGAATTGTCGTTAAATATAGTTTAACAATGAAATTATTATTGTTAGTCATATTCAATATTTGATTTCTTTTTTGTAGTTAAATAACATTCAAAATTTAAGATGTTTAAAAAAAAAAATTATTAAACATTTTATGAAAACTAAAATGTTTCGAAATTCACGTTCATTTACTTTATACACATATTACAACAGACTGAGTTCCTGCCATCAAGACATACAGTCAATTGCAAATTAAAAGCAAGATCTTTATCAAAACCATCGTTATATATGTTTCACCCGATTCTAAAATATTTCAATCAAAAAACGAATGGAGCTTGATCAAAAATTACAAAGTAACCCTGCCGTTGCCCTCTTTGGTACAGAGGGTAGAGCTTTGCTTTGCAACTTGGAAAAAATTCAAGATTAATAGAATCTAATCGATCTGACTACTAACAAATCTATGTTTTTCCATAGCTTTTCAGTACTCAGATCGATTAAATCGGAAATAAGGAACACAGTATTTGAAAAGGAGGTTCACCTACAGAAGACACAAAATCTTATGTTGCTTCTCTGTATTCTGTAGCTGGACCACCTTTTCAAATGCTGTATTTATATAAACAAATTTTGACTCAATTTTTTGACCTTAGGTCATAAGGCATAACTCTTTAAAACTTTTAAGGTAAGGTTTTTTAATTTATTTTCATAGGCGTTTTCTTTTGGATTTTAAAATGAACTTCTCTTCCCAAAAACGACAAGCCCTTTTTATACTAAATAAATTCGATTACAATGCAATCTGATGGTCGTTACATGTAGTTTCAGCAAAACAAATATAGTGGCCATTCAGGACAGGGATAGAAACCTCCGTGGTAACATCGATGCTGTCTGTACTGTCTCTTGTCACAAAGAACGAACAGTTTTCATTTAATGTTACAGACTATGGATGAAGCTCTTCAAATAAAGAGCGCGGAGATGTACCGATATTGAGAATCACTATAACACAACATATTTTTGCAGTGGGGAAGACAATCATGCGGACACAAAAAATAGTTGCGGACGTTGGTGAGTTGGTGTCCCCACCGATGTCGGTACATCAAAGAAAATTCGAGGCTTGTGCATTTTCTAATTATTTGTGTTTAGTTAGTTAAAGGAATTAATTTTGAAATAGTTCGCTGAGACACTCTACAAAGATACATTAGTTGTTATGCCTGGAATAGATTTTCAGTAGTTTGTATTGTTCTTACATATTTTTGGAAACCATTTCCGAAACTTAAAATCATGTTGCGACCCGACAATTCACTGAAATCTCTAAAAAAACTACTTCTATTCCTAAGAATAATAATTCGTAAAATTTGATATCCAAAGTTCATGTTTTGCTTTTGTCTCATATTGTTTGTTTTTTAAAAAATAATTTAAACGTTAGCTTTTCTATTCGGAACCACTTTTCTGTGCAAACTGATTCTATGAGTCGTGCCTCTGTACATTGATTTGATCTGTTTTATCAATTAAGGGTGTGGGAGTTGGACGCTGATGGATGAATTACGAAATACGAAAGAACGCTGGTGACATTAGATGTGATGATACTTATCTAGTTCTGTATAATCTCGACATCAAGCAGAATAATGTGAATTCCGGATCTTGTGCATACATTAAAAAAAAAAATAAAAAAAATTTGGGCACCTCGCCTGCCCTTTTAAAGGTGTTACAATTATTATAATCTTGTGTTATGATATAAAAAACTATATAGAATCTTTGTGTGTTGTACAACAACTTTCATTAGAAGAGTACTCAAAAGGAATTTTAAAAATATAAAGAAATAAAGAGTTAAAATCATTACTTGAATTATCATTAGTTGGCGGTGCGCCTCTCAGACGCCATTTAAGCGGTTAAGGGTTAATCACGTAATTAATCAGTCACGTTTTATTATTTTATTATGGTTATTTAATTAATTCCGGAATATTAAATAAATTGCTATTACTTCATTATTGTTTAGAGATTCTTTTATAGTTTAAACACTTTTATGTCTCCTTCTTTATAGATCAATATTTCACAATGATTCCGTTTTTGAGTAATTGACAGTTACATTCTGAAAATATTTAACTATCGGTTTATATTTGTACTATCGGAATAAACCCTCCCGTCATAGACAATACCGTATTTTTATGAGAAACCTTGAGCAATTTTGTTTTATATAAAAAAAAAATGCTTCTTTATTCCTTGTGTAACTTTCAATTTGAACGCCGATTAAGATTTGTGAACCATCATTTTTCAGTGCCATTTAATCACCAAGCTTTCTACGTTTCGTAAGTAAATCACTTGATATTATTCGTGTTGTATTTTTACCGATATCATATTTTACATCACTGCTGCACACTTTCATCCCACATGCTATAGTGAGATGTACAAAGATGTACATATACCATATGCCTGATTATTGGGTAGGTTCGCTTGATGTTATAACCACTTTTTCATATTTCGGAAGCTTTGGCCTTATAAGCATTGTTCGTGGTGCTTCCACTTGGGTTATTCTCTTGTTCTGCTGCATCATCTTCTTCTGGTGTTCTCGGTAATTTTTTTTATTTGTATCTGACATTTTTTTTAGTTACTTTTCTGATCAGTCTCGCTCTAATCGCAGTATCTTAAACTATATGTGCTAGCAATTTCGTCACCTTCCAAATACAGTGCTTGACTTTATTCTTGAATCGTTCTTCGATCTTAGTGCTCAAGTAAACTTCCACTGTATTTGATCTCGCTTGTAGTCAAAATAATACATACTTCTGCATTGGTTGTATCTGTTTATTCTGCATACTATATTTCAATACGGCATATTTAAAAATGGTTCATGGTAAACTACGGCATAAGGTACACTAAGGCATATTTCAAAACGGCATATTTCAACACGGTATATGGTACACTATAGCATAATGTACACGACGCCATATTTCAATATAGCATATTGCAATGAAAATGGAATACTAAAATGGACTTTAGACGAAATTCTGAAATAAGGCCAGTTAGGGTGAAACTTGGCTATTTATTAACCGAACATGATGAAATTCAACATATACGATGGAAATAAGATTCTAAAACTGATTTTAGATGAAGTTATGGCATATGGCCAATTTTGATGGAACTTGGCTGTTTCTTAACCGATTATCTTGAAATTCGACATACGATGGAAAAGGGATTCTAAAAAGGATTTTTGATAAAGTTCTGGAATATGGCTAATTCTGATGGAACTAGGCGATTTATTAACTGTTTATGATGAAATTCGATAAGTATGATGAAAACCAGATTCTAAAATTGAATAAAATTTTGGAATATGGCCAATAATGATGGAACTCGGCTATTTCTTAACCTATTATGAGGAAATTCGATAAATGTGATGGAAATAGGATTCTAAAATGAGTTTTAGATGAAGTTCTACTGGAATATATGGCCAATAAGGATGGAAATAGGCTATAAGTGCGATAGAAATGGGATTTATCCATTAACTAATAAAATTACCCTATACTTACTAAAATTGCCCTTTTGCATATTGGAATTTTATTTCGCTTAATATAATTTTCCTTCACTTAATAAAATTAAATTTATTCTCAGATCAGATATTTTATCGTACTTATAATATTTTCAGTTAGTAACCGCTTTTCAGTTTTGTGGTTGTTAAAAAACAACTGTCGAAGTACAACAGAAACACCCACTAAAAATAAAATTTATTTATTATCTGAGCATTATTTTAGAAATAAAAATTTGTTTGCGGGAGGATACACCCATCCCTCGGATTTAAGAAATCTCTTACGAAATCTCAGCGAGGTGGGTATAAATGGAAATTTCGTTAACCGAATTTTTCGTAAATTTTCCTAAAATTCGTCAAAATAGAGATTTCGTAAATCGAGAGATGGGTGTATTATGTATTCTGCTGGATATATGCCATATTTTGATTGCAATACCAATACTGGTATGCCTGTCAAAAATCACTGGGATTTAGTTTTCAAATTATTCAAGTTTTCAAGCTGACGTCTAACCAAAATCTAAATTTGTTGAAAATAGTTTTCTACTCATCACATTTCAATATTGAACGCTACGTCATTTCTTTGAATTCAATGCAATAAATGTACTAAAATTAGACCATTCAGTATTGTTTTTTTACCTGTCAAATTTATGACATTTCCTTATTTTAGTTAATTTGGAAATTCGTTGAAGAAAAAAGTTCGATATGACTGATCCAATTCAATTATTATCTGGAAACTATGAAAAGTCGTTCATTAGCAAGATATACAATCCTGCAATATGTGGAATTCTAGGCTTTAGTGCTATGATTTTTGTAAATTGGGGCACTAAACGACCATTAATGAGTGGTAAGTGTTTGATACTGTGTGATGTAACAATCAACATAACCTTACAAAATGAATGGAAATAATTTAATTTTAGTCGTTTATCATAATCGATCAAAATAAATTTATTTTTATGATTGTTTTAATATTAATCATAATATTTTAGGAATCCAAAAACATTTTTTGGCAGCGGGCGTTGGAGCCACAGTGGGAAAACTTGTTGATGATTATCGCAACACATACTTGGCCGAAAGGGATGCAGTTTACAGACATTACATTGAATTGCATCGCGAAGATTTTCCCACCCCAGGTTAGTCCAATTTCACTAAACTACTTATAAATATAAGATAAATTAAAGTCTCAAATTTTAGAACGAAAAAAATTCGCTGAAGTGTTACTTCCATGGATTCCAATCCGCTAAAATATGATTTTCTTAATCATTGTAGAAATGTAATATGTGAATTAAATTAACTCAATAAATTAATAAGGCAAAATAATTGTAGATTTTTATTTTACTGTACCTACGAACGATAGTTAATTTGTTTCAATTTTTTAAAATATTTTGGAAAATTTAATTGGTATAAAATTCAAATAGGAATTTGTATTTGACATTTGAAATGAGATGGGCTATAAATTGTAGCAAACTTCAAGTAGTACACGTGTAAATTTTGACAAATTGAAATGATTGTGTGATAAAATAAAATTGTTGATTTTATTGGGAAAATATTTAAATAAAATGGTTTCTCTAAAAGAACGCCAAATCAGTAAGTAATATTGGTTCCTAAAATGAATAATTTCTATTATTCATACTATTTTTTTTAGATGCTATCAAGCAGATGCTGAATTTGAATCAGCAGTCAACCAAATCTCTGGCTGCAGAACCCGTTTGGAAAATTTTAATTTATGATCGTGTTGGTCAAGATATTATTTCTCCGCTGATCTCTATCAGGGAGTTAAGAGAACTGGGAATAACTTTGCATTTGTAAGGGTTTTGCTAGCAATAAGTGTCATAAAATTATAATGGGGCTGCACTGAGTGATGATGATAATTTATTCTTGTTTTTCTAGGCAACTACATTCAGATCGTGATTCAATTCCGGATGTTCCGGCAATATATTTTTGTGCACCAAGTGAGGAAAATTTAGGGCGTATTGGGCAAGATTTTCAAACTGGACTATACGATGTTTATCATTTAAATTTTATATCACCAATTTCTCGGCAAAGATTAGAAGATTTAGCAGCTTCAGCATTGCAGTCTAATGCTGTAGCAAATATTCATAAAATTTACGATCAGTATGTAAATTTTATAACGCTGGAAGAGGATATGTTTGTTGTGAAACATCAAAATAGTGATCAACTTTCATATTATGCTATAAATCGTGCAAATACCAACGATACTGAAATGGAACAAATTATGGATTCGATTGTTGAAAGCTTATTTTCTGTATTTGTCACGTTAGGTAATGTGCCCATAATTCGTTGCCCGAAAAATACTGCTGCCGAAATGGTGGCCAAAAAATTAGAAAAGAAAATTCGTGAGAATTTATGGGATGCTCGAAATAATTTGTTTCATATGGACGCAACGCAGGCTGGTGCCTTTAGTTTTCAAAGGCCTCTATTAATAATACTCGACCGAAATATAGATATGGCCACACCACTACACCATACATGGACTTATCAAGCATTAACCCATGACGTGCTGGACCTTTCATTGAATCGAGTGAATATTGCAGATGATGAACAAAATGTAACTGGCACAAAGTCTAAGTTGAAATCTTATGATTTGGATTCAAAAGATAGGTTTTGGTTATCACACAAAGGTAGTCCGTTTCCCACCGTTGCTGAAGCAATACAGGAAGAGTTAGAATCTTATCGGTCTTCAGAAGATGAAATTAAAAAGTTAAAATCTTCGATGGGAATTGACGGAGAGATGAATGAAGTGGCTTTCACTATGGTGAATGATACAACAGCTAAATTAACTAATGCTGTTAATTCATTGCCTCAACTAATGGAAAAAAAAAGATTGATTGATATGCATACAAAAATTGCCACTACAATATTGAATTTCATAAAAGCACGCCGTATGGATTCCTATTTCGAAATCGAGGAAAAAATTATGTCTAAACTGGCTTTAGATCGATCGTTGGCTGATTTATTAAAAGATCCGGAATTTGGTACACCTGAAGATAAAATGAGATTATTTATAATTTATTATATATGCTCGTTAGTACCAGATTCAGAGTATGCTAAGTACGAGGTAATTCTTCAAGAATCTGGTTGTGATATGCAACCTATGGCCTATATTCAAAGATGGAAGTAAGTGGGGGGGGGGGGGGGGCTTCTAAGCCGAAACCATTTTAAGAAATGCATTTGATTAATAAATTTTATTTTAGAGGTATTATGAAGGGCCAGTCATTACCATCAAATCAGTATGAGGGCGGAGGAACCAAAACAGTTTCAATGTTTTCGAAGTTAGTTTCCCAAGGATCATCGTTTGTAATGGAAGGCGTGAAGAACCTGGTGGTCAAGCGTCATGTACTTATAATTTATTTATCAGAATTCATACTACATTTACTAATAAATATTTTGAAAACTATTTTAGAATTTACCTGTAACAAAAATCACAGATGCCCTAATGGAATGTCGGGTAGGTGGCGAAACAGATGATTATTTATACCTAGATCCAAAAATGTTGAAGGGTGGCGACCAAATACCCAAAGGCAGAAATTCATTCCAAGATGCAATCGTATTTATAATTGGAGGTGGCAATTATATTGAGTATCAAAATTTGGTGGATTATATTAAACAGAAGCAAACTCCAAATACCACCCGGCGAATTATTTACGGATCATCAACTTTAAATAATGCGAAACAATTTTTAAAACAATTATCGCTCTTGGGTGAAGAGATTACTGATCTAAAATAAGCCGACAAAATTGCTTATTTTAATTTTTTTGTTAACATTTTTATTGAAATATATTAAGCATCTTAAAAAAATAATATTATTTATTATACTTAAGATAACCTAATTTGATTTTTGGGATATTTGTATTTTGTAATTAATCTAGAGAAATGTACGTTTCAGAGAACACTAGAATCCCTAATATTCGCCTCGCAGAAAAATAAACTCTTGTCCCTGATTACATCCCTGTCAACAATCGGAGTTGTATACATTCAGGGGGGGTCTATTATGAAATTATTCGACTTGCTTCTTTTGCGATCATATCGAAAAGTTTGGTATTATGAAACTAAAAAAATTGGCTACGGCGCTTTGTTTTTGATAAAGTCGAACGGCTAGCATTGGTTTTAGCTGTCTCAGTCAAAGTGGCGCCATTTATTTCTTGGTGTGGACATATTAATAACTAAAAATCGCTGTATTAAATCTTCCTTTTCCAAAATTTGCCACCGTCGCCTGTCAAGTGAGACAGCTAAAACCAATCCGTGCCAGTCGAACAATATGCAACTGCTCTTGAGGTGACGAATGCAGACGCTTGTTCAATATTAAATCGTGAGATAAAAAAATTTCAGTTCATTCTCAATCTAATTAAGAGATGTTATAGTGTTAATATTTTACCAATTTTATTTTGATCTGTAAAACAGTAGGCGATGATTATCAACTCATTTGTTTAAATGTTGAAAAAACAAAAACTAAATATTTTCAGATTCAGTCATTAGTTTCGAGATATTATTATCTAGTGTTGTATCAGTGTTGTGAATCAAAATTTTAATTAATTTAATAAAATTAATATTATAATGGCACAGTTCTCAGGTGAGTAGTACATTGATATCCATTTTGTTTACGGATTTTGCTATGGTAATGCAGCACGAGCTCGCAATGAATATCAACTCAGATTTCCAACACGTCGCATTCCTGACGCAAGAGTATTTATAAATATTCATAGGAGACTGCCAAATATCGTTTACTGCTAGTAAAAAACAGCCCAAAGACCATCTACACTGTAACTGTTTTAAACCACTACAATCAAGAACCTAATCCTTACGAATTAAGCGTTATTAACAAAATAGACACATGAGGGTCGAAAATTTTTATGTCAATACTCAATATATGATTTTCGTAAATTATACAAATAAACGTTACAGTCAATAATTCATTGTCTTGACTGCATTTTCCAAATGAGAACTGACAGAAGCAAATGAACCAAGGTGTCCTCTCCTCTCAAAGGCCCTCGTAATCCTTAATAATATTACAATCAAAACAGTAAAATAGTTACAAGATATGTACATATTTACTTACTATACTTGAAAATACAACAAATCATTAATTCCCAGTAGAAGCTTCGAATAAAAACGATTTAAGACCTGTCTTAAATATGCATATTGATTTTACAAATATTTTTTAAATCTTCCAGTAGGTTATTGAAAATTTTTTGGCGCCAATATTACAAATGAATTTTGGTAGTTTGTTGGTATACATTTTTCAAGCCGTGTATACTGCTTATTTCTCAAGTTGCATTTGATAATAACATTAGACTGAGTAGACTTAATAGAAAAAAGTGCTTTCATTACCTTGTATACAAACAGATGTCTAATAGGAAAAATCTGTAAGAACTTAAATAACGGCCACGAAGCCGATAGCCTCTGTGAATTGAGCATAATCCATATGTTATAGATCATTAAACTTTCGCTGGTTTCATCCGTAAAATTACAGTAACTTTTATAAAGTGTAATTTGACACATTTTCAAATTAAAAATTATATTCGTTCACCTATGAATGAAATTATATTGTTATTGTTGAAAAAAATTGTTTGGTTTTTCTATTTTTTTAATTCATTTTTATTAAAATTTTCTTCGTAGGCCTTAGTTATATAGTGCCTATTATGGCTGAATGTTTTTCCGTCTTAAATTTAGTAAGGTTGAAATCGTTTTTAAGTTTAAGTCATCTTCAGTTGGAATATTTCCCAGTTACTCGAGTAAAGCTCTTTACTCAAGACGATAATGCTAATTTAAATAAATAAATTTAATTAAATACCAATTTGTCATATATGGTATGTATATTAAAGATATTTCTTAGCAGCTGTATTTTATTCAGTTAAATCTCCTGGCCTCCGATTTATTTAACAATCAGGTAACAGGCTATTTTTACTCTAATCTGTAAAATATTTTCTATGATTATTATCTTTTAACGTTTATTCGGAATATTTTTATTTTATGGATTTGAAGAAATATTTTATAGTATAATTAAGAACAGTTAAATTTTGTTACAAAATTATATTTTATTATAAAACGTATATATAAAAACTTAATAAAGGTATATAATTTCCGTTTAATTTATTCAGAACTATTTTATAATCATATACGAGTATAATATTTAATAATTGCTTTTGATAAGATTTTAGGGATATATTATGTTAGATATACAGCTCAAATAAAGAGATGTGTACGTGATTTGAAAATTTAACATTAATTTTGTCGACCACTGTATAAAGCATATCAACAAAATATTTTCCTTTATATATACCACTTGAAAATTGTATTTGTAAAATTACTGAAATGGAATAAACAACCTATTCTTAAGAGATACTTGTTATTATTAAATTTGTCTTAATTCGCGTGTAATACAAATAAAAAAATTACTCAATTATTGTGTAGCGCCATTTAATTGACAATATGTATTATGTTACACTTCTTTTATGGAATGAAATGCTTAAATTATTTCCAACATGTATTATGACCATATTGGTTATTGAGAATACAAAAAAAAAAAAATACTGTTTACATTTTTATTGAGTTCAAATATAGAAATAACACACAATTTTATGCTGTAACATCTTTTTTATTATTATGCCACGCGTAGACATTAAAATTACAGCAAAAAAGTGCAAATATTTTTTTTTATCTATAAACCATCTTACAAATAAACGGCCCATAACGGCTACCTGATAAGCTTGTCCTTGAGTCAACATAACCGAAATTCGTCAATTCTGTAAAATTACGTTAATAAATTAAATTAATTCCACTTTATCATTTCATATCAAAAAAAATTTATAATTTTCAAAGTAATTAAAAACTAGTTTTTTTTTTTATTAAATTTCATCTTTTAAAACAAAATAACTAAACTGTCTGTTTATATTATATGTATACATATTCGTGTAAATATACAGTCCACGGTAAATATTTATTCAAAGATGTTCATCGAAGACATTTAGACGCTTCGCAGATTAAAAAATTAATTTATAGCATAAATTTAAATTTTATTGAACACGCTGTCATTTTTATAGTGTTTTATTGAAACTGTACGAAAATATATAATATAAAATGTACATAATAAATATTTTATGTAAATTTTTTTTAGTTTTGGTTGTATATGTATACATATATAATATTGTTAATATACAGTAGATATGCTTAGAAAGTGTAAATTTTATAATTTAGAAATTTCGGAACCTACTTTTAATTTTATTTCTAAATTTTAGCAAAATTTTTATTTTCGCATTACTATATGAGGCCTCGAAAAAATTTAGTCATAAGGGTCGTTAATGTATTATGTACAAAAGATTTGCGTTTAAGCGACGAACTCGAAACGAATGTGCTAACTGATTGATTGACTAAAATGGCCTAATAAACATTTAAAAGAACGCAATATTATTTTAACTGTAAAGAATATTCAATAAACAATAATTTATTACGAAGATTCCTCTTAGTTTTTTTTTTATAATCAATCATAAATTAATTATTTAAATTTACGATCATTCGTAACAAAAATACCAGATAAATTAATTGGTTTTTAAGACGACATAATGTCTCTTCTTATAAATTTTATTTGTTGCAGTGATTTATTTCAAATGTATATTTGTTTCTTTTTACGTTTTTTTTATATATTCATTTCGTTTGCAAAAATATTTATACATATATATGTACATATACGAGTAGGTATAAGCTTTTGATTGATATAGGTATAAATGAAGCTTACTCATTAAGATTCAAGATAAGGTATGATTATGTAATTTGAATATAGATAAAAATCAATGAATTTACGTATGTGTATATAAGATATCGAGTATCAAATTTGACGTTGATGTATTCTTGTATATATTTATCGCGTATATGCAGTCATACAAAATTCAGTGAATCCAGTTAAACTTAATCGAAGAGCTTTAAAGCAAACCGGTCAAAATATTGGCTAAAACCACGCACGAGTAAAACACAACTTCAAAGAAAGCCTACAAGGTGAACAACTTGAGATTGTTTATTTTATTGTTATGAGGATTTATTTCTATATAGATATATATGTATATATAATGTGTACAAGTACGAGTTATAAATCCGAGATACATATGACGAGCAAAATATTTACAAGAGTTTCAATTATATAAATGCAATTGTAAATAAATTAAATTTCATTTACATGTAAGTTAGTTACAAATATATTTTACGAATATGTGTTTGTTTGTTTATTATAAAAATGATTTTCTTAAACTGACTGACCTTCAAAAATTAAAATTTAAACAAAACCGTCTAATCTCCTCCAATGTGACCTCATCGAAAATATAACCTTTCACTCAGTATATAAATTAAAATAAAATATTTACAAAAAATATATCTGTAATATAATAAAATGAACAAAATATTGTCAAACAACAAAACGCAAAAAGGTAGATTTTCATCAAAGAGTTAAAATGACACTCATAACGACGACAAGCTGTCTTGCTTTGAAAAATATATAAAAATAGTAATAATAATGAACTTCCAATAAAATATAAAATTGAATTGCATACTTGTTTTTGTTTAAATATTTATTTGTTATTTATTTATTCAATTTATCATAATGATTGTTATTGATGATTATGGATGTAGAAATGATGATAAATTTTATCGAACTTGTACGTTGTTTATTTTTCAAAAAAACGTATTTTGGTTTCTCTTTTTGAATATTTAATTGGATGTTAATGTTTGTGTTGATGAGTTGGCTTGGTCCCGTGGGCGATTTGTTGATTGCGTGCTAGACATTTTGGAGCCCCGAAACTAGTTTTTTTTTTTTTTTTTTTTTGGTATTTTGATGGAAATACACACATTTTGTTGCACGTTGATAAATAATTTATACGGTTTATATAATTATTAGAAATTCGCCAGTTAAGTTTATGTGTAGTATATACTGTATGTATGTATTTTTAAGATATTGTGCAAACTTTACTCAATTGTTTTGCCTTAAAGTATTTAATATACATTTTTGTTAAACTATACCGTATACATAAGTGCATCAATAATTAAAGTTAAAACGCTTTAAATCTGAAAGAAAACATTTCGAATATTAATGAATTGATTTAACAACCGCAATTTAGCAATAATAAGAGAAATAAACCAATACTCGTGTTCAACAAAAATTTAATTTACTCGTTGTAAGTTTTTTATTTCGTTCTGCGAGGTTTTGTACAAAAAAAAAAAAAAAAAAAAACTAAAATTGTTCTTCTTGATCATTTTTATTTATTTATATAATACAGAACTAAAATAACTTCTTGCAATTAACATTCCATAAACTGGAAGGTTATTGTTTCTATTTTGTTGTTTTAAATGTATGGACACGTTTTAAACTTACACACATAAATGTACATATTATATAATTGGTTTGAATATAAAATATTTATGTACATATTGGCATCAACATAAATTAACATGTTTAACCGATTTGCCAAGTAAACGGACCGTAATACACGATGGCATTGATACATACATACTTTTGATTAAAAACTAATAAGATCGCCTTCTAGTTTAATTGTGAAAGAAATTGGTCTGTGAAACGAAGAATACTTACTTTGTCAGTTCTATTCTTTAGGCAAATGGTTAACCGAACAAAGAGAGGAAGTTTGCATCACGAAGACACAATGACCAATTATAATATGAGTTTTTTTAATTAGAGAAAGATTTTCCGCGTATATATAGTTTTACCTGTTAGTAAGTTTTATTTATAGACTAAATCTAAGAAATAAGAAATGGTTAAGATCGTGCAAATTTCGGAAGACCCAACTGATCGGAGAGATTTCCATACATATGGAAATGCGAATTTCTGTCTGTTTACGTTTCCACGGCTAAATTGCTGAACCGATTTTGATTAAATTTCATATAGAGATAGCTTGAACCCTGAGGAAGGACATATGCTACTTATTTTTTTAAAAAGCACAGATGGAGTGAAATGGGTGTTGAAATATTGTATTGAAACTAGAAACATGAAAAGCGGTATTTAGGTTAATAGTTCTATAAATTATAAAATGCCTGTACCAGGCAACTTTTGCCCCCCTGCCAACTTTTGTACAGGGTAATTTACGTTTTTAAGCTGCTGAAATGATTTGGATGAAATTTGGCATGAAGATAGCTTGAACCCTGGGAAAGGACATAGGTTACTTTTTAAAATCAAACAACATCTAAAGAGAGTGAAATGGGAGTTGGAAGATTGTATGAGAACTATTTGGCATCACTACATTTGCCTGAAAAAATCCAGAAATTGTAAAATACAGAATAGTTGAAAAGTTAAAATCCAGAAAATTTTTTGTTTAAAATAAACGTAAAAAATTCAATTTTATAGGCATTTTTAGATCTTTGTCATCACATGAAATATTTATGGTACATCTATCAGTAGAAGCGATACGACCGATATAATTCCTTTCATCTGAGTCTCCAGCAGAATACCAACCACAACACAACTTGAAACAATTGTGGTAGAACTATCAGTAGAAACGATACGTGCGATGCAAGACCCCTTTTGACAAAAACTACATTTTTTAGACATTTTATAAATTTTAGTTTTAACCTGGGCCGCACTTTGATAATTATGTTTCTGGACTTTTATTCGGGATTTTTAGTTTCTGTATTTTTTTTTTTTTTGGTTTTAGATAAGGTAGCCAAATTATTAAGGTTTTATCAAGTAAAAATAAAAAAAAACTTATTTAAAAACAAAATATTACAACTTAAGTACGTGCACAATTCACGGATGCATGCTAAAACCTGAAACTAAAACGCTAACGCTAAAAACTAAAATTACTTGCAAAACAACACTAAAATTAGGTTATCTATCTTATTAATTTCAACAAATTAGGTGTACAATTTTGATTTTAATACTAATCTATATCTGAGTGTTTGTGTATGTGATATTTACACAAGTCCACACGCCTTGACCGATTTAAATCAAACTTTACACAATTATTGTTTAAAACGTAAGGACGGTCACTGTTAATATTTCACACATCCACCTCCTTCTTGTTGGGTGATAATCAGGACCACCGATTGAGCTGATTGATGGGTGCATGATGAGGATGCTGTTGATGGTGATTGATCATGAAAACTAAAATGGTATTTGCGATGGTAATGATGATGGTGATGTTGATTGTGATTATAATTTTATGCTGGTTGAATCGAGTTTTGTAGCAATTTTGCAACTCGTTTAATAATTACATACACCACCGGTTGTCTCAATTTTAGGATTTGGTGATTCAAATAAAAGTTGTATTTTTTTGTTGCGAATAGTACAGTTTTATTGTTTTGCGAATAAAATATTGGTAGGTGGGTTTGTTTACATTTAGGGTACTTAATAAATTTTTTTTTTATTATTAATTGACGATTGGAACCGTGATTTTAGACAAAATATTTGTCGGCATTACAACTTCAAAAAATTTCCACTATACCATATTTCAGTCGTTCTGCGAGCGCTGATGCTAATTTTACTTTCTTTTACTCTAGTAAAATAAAGTATAGTATTCATGAAAATTTTGGACCTTGAGATTTTTAGAGATTTATTTGTTTTGAGGTCCCCTGAGTCCGAAAAAGTGGGTTTCGAAATGGTGTCTGTCTGTCAGTCTGTCAGTCTGTCAGTCTGTCAGTCTGTCAGTCTGTCAGTCTGTCAGTCTGTCAGTCTGTCAGTCTGTCAGTCTGTCAGTCTGTCAGTCTGTCAGTCTGTCAGTCTGTCAGTCTGTCAGTCTGTCAGTCTGTCAGTCTGTCAGTCTGTCAGTCTGTCAGTCTGTCAGTCTGTCAGTCTGTCAGTCTGTTAGTCTGTCAGTCTGTCAGTCTGTCAGTCTGTCAGTCTGTCAGTCTGTCTGTGTCCTCTCTACAGCCCATATGGTTTAATCAATCGAACTGAAACTTCAGATTTAAGCTTTTTTGATAAATTGGGAGGTCCCAGTGAATTTTACTCCAAATCGGCTAACCGGAAGTGGCCACACCCTTGGTCCAGAAAATTTGTTTTGCAAATATCTTAAAAAGTATAAGGTTTACAAAAAACAACTTCATACAAAATGTTTCCAAAAATTAAAAACAAATAAAAATAAAAAATAAAAAATTAAAAAAAAAAATTTACAAATTTAAAAATTAAAAAAAAAAATTAAGAAAAAAATAAAATTTCTCAAAATTCTCTGTTTTCGTAAAAGAAAGTCGTGTGTTGGCCACACCTCAATTTTAACTAGGTCATTAAGGGACCTATTCCATGTGCTAGCGATATCTTTATCATCATTGTTGAGTGCGATTTCCAAAAAATAATTTCGTAGAACTTTTATTAAACGAACGATTCGTATGGATTAGGGTTTTCTAACTAGGTAATTGAGCTAACTATTCTATGTGCTAGCCAAACCTTTGTCATCATTGTTGGCAATGGCCGATATTGGCCCTTGGGAGTTGAGTGCGATTTCCAAAAAATAATTTTGCAGAACTTTTACTAAACGAACGATTCGTATGGATTAGGGTTTTCTAACTAGGTAATTGAGGGACCTATTCCATGTGCTAGCAAAACCTTTATCATCATTGTTGGCAATGGCCGATATTGGCCCTTGGGTGTTGAGTGCGATTTCAAAAAAAAAAATTTTGCAGAACTTTTACTAAACGAACGATTCATATGGATTAGGGTTTTCTAACTAGGTAATTAAGGGACCTATTCCATGTGCTAGCGAAATCTTTATCATCATTGTTGAGTGCGATTTCCAAAAAATAACTTCGTAGAACTTTTATTAAACGAACGATTCGTATTTATTAGGGTTTTCTAACTAGGTATTTGAGAAACCTATTCTGTGTGTTAGCGAAACCTTTGTCATCATTTGTAGCAATGGCCGATACTTTCCATTGGGAGTTGAGTGCGATTTCCAAAAAATAATTTTGCAGAACTTTTATTAAACGAACGATCCGTATGGATTAGGGGTTTTTAACTAGGTATTTGAGGGACCTATTCTATGTGCTAGCCAAACCTTTGTCATCATTGTTGGCAATGGCCGATATTGGCCCTTGGGAGTTGAGTGCGATTTCCAAAATATAATTTTGCAGAACTTTTACTAAATGAACGATCCGTATGGATTAGGGTTTTTTAACTAGGTATTTGAGGGACCTATTCTATGTACTAGCCAAACCTTTGTCATCATTTTTGGCAATGGCCGATATTAGCCCTTGGGAGTTGAGTGCGATTTCCAAAATATAATTTTGCAGAACTTTTACTAAACGAACGATCCGTATGGATTAGGGTTTTTTAACTAGGTATTTGAGGGACCTATTCTATGTACTAGCCAATCCTTTGTCATCATTTTTGGCAATGGCCGATATTAGCCCTTGGGAGTCGAGTGCGATTTTCAAAAAATAATTTTGCAGAACTTTTACTAAACGAACGATTCGTATGGATTAGGATTTTTTATTTTCTTTTACTCTCGTAAAATAAAGTACATATAGTAATCCTGAAAATTTTGGAACTTGAGATTTCTAGAGATTTATTTGTATTGAGGTCCCCTGAGTCCGAAAAAGTGGGTTTCGGAATGGTGTCTGTCTGTCTGTCTGTCTGTCTGTCTGTCTGTCAGTCTGTCAGTCTGTTAGTCTGTCAGTCTGTCTGTGTCCTCTCTACAGCCCATATGGTTTAATTAATCGAACTGAAACTTCCAATTTAAGCTTTTTTGATAAATTGGGAGGCCCCAGTGAATTTTACTCCAATACGGCTAACCGGAAGTGGCCACTCCCTTGGTCCAGAAAATTTGTTTTGCAAATATCTTAAAAAGTATAAGGTTTACAAAATACTAATTAATACAAAATGTTTCCAAAAATTAAAAACAAATAAAAAAAAAAAATAAAAAATTAAAAAAAAAAAATTAAGAAAAAAAAAAAAATTCTCAAAATTCTCTGTTCGTAAAAGAAAGTCGTGTGTTGGCCACACCTCAATTTTTTGTATGGTATTACAGCTTTAGTTTATTCCGATAGGTAGTGCTTTCTCTCTATTTCCAATCGTCAATTGCCAAAAAAAAAAAATAATCAAAACAATAATAAATTTCACAAAGTCAACCTAAGGAACAAAACAAAATGCGGTCTAGCGCACCCAGCGTAAAGTAGACAAACTAAACGAGGAATTCAATTTGGAAGCAGTTGCAGTGTTTTTTTATTCGCTCCGGATAGCTGCTATCGAGAGCCGTCATTTTTCTACGCCTAAATTTAAATTTGACGTGCTATTTATTGGTAAACTATACTTATTTAACATCAAACTATCATTTTTAATTCAATTGTTTACCAACAACTTTATTTAAAAAATATTTGGCTCTTCCTATTTATACGGAGCGCTATCGGGAGCCATTTTTTATATGACGGCTCTCGATAGCAGCTATCCGGAGCGAATAAAAAAACACTACAAGTGATGAATTTAACATAAATACCAAAGTATTAAAATTTGCAGCAACAAAGTATTAAATTTGGCTTTAAAGTACTTTTTTGATTTGTTTACAAAATTTACTGGTATAGATGTCACTAAAAGTAAGAAAAACTGAGAAGACTGATTGGAGGAAACGCTAGAGCTAGACGTCTCTGCAAGTCTATAATCTACTGCTAAATTAGTGAGCAGATAATTTGTTTAAAGCTTACTGAACGAACAATGGGATCAAAATAAGAAAACGCTGTTTTTGGTTCAGGTTATGATTTGATAATATTAATTGTATTCATCAATCGAATGTGTCTTATAAATTGTCACAAAATATTAAAAGTATTATTCAAATTCATATTCAAAAAATTTTACGAGTGTTAATACATATGTTAGTTTGGCTATTACTTGAATAATGTTAGTCAGCCGCAGCTTAGCAGTAGGTTTGGCTTCTCAGCGTAGTGGATCTAGGGGAAATGGTTAAAAGAAAATGTTTTTAAATTGTTTCGTTTGTGTATTATATGAAAGTCTATTTTTGTAACCAGTAACTGTCTGGTAAATTATACCGGCTCGAAAAACATTTTAGACTGTCCTAATTTCATTACATTTTACATTTAAAGTTAACTAACTACTTAAAGTAAACTATTCAGAAATGGTTTTGAAATAATAAGTCGCAGTAGTTGCTAGTAGTAATTATTCATTGTTGTTTAGATTTTCAAGAGAAATGGAGGAATAGTAAAAAGTAGTGTTTTTTTATTCGCTCCGGATAGCTGCTATCGAGAGCCGTCATATGAAAAGTGGCTCCGGATAGCGCTCCGTATAAATAGGTAGAGCCAAATATTTTTTATATCAAGTTTTCGCTAAACAATTGAATTAAAAATGATAGTTTTATGTTAAATAAGTTTAGTTTACCAATAAATAGCGCGTAAAATTTAAATTTAGGCGTGTAAAAATGACGGCTCTCGATAGCAGCTATCCGGAGCGAATAAAAAAACACTACTAAAGTTACTTTTGAAACTTTAGATGATTATCAAATTATTTTCATTCATAACTGAAAATCGACAAAAATGCAGTTAACCTGTTATCCAAAACAAACTCAGAATTTGGTGTTCTAAGCTCAAAGACCGGCCAATTCTATTTTTATCATATAGCATACGTAACCTCGGTTTATTTCCATCTTTTTGTTCGTATGAAACTATAAAGCTAAAGATTAGAACAATTCATAGAATTTCAGAATTTGACCAAATATTTTCATTTGGTGGATTTGGAGTCAAACTAATATTGCAGAATTTGACGGAACTTTCAAAATCGATACTAATTTTTGAAAATTGAATTTATTTTAGAATTTTGTCCTTATTAGTAACGTTAGATTTACTTATATGTAAAAATAAGTTCCTAAAATATATAAAATTCGCCCATCTTTTACGCAATTCATGGATTCCCTTTCCGAAAAAGTCAAGCCAATTTTTGATACTTATTCATAAGATGTGAATCGTACGTCTTGAAGGGCTGACTGTCCTGTATTTCTATAGGTATGTTTTACCGACTCTTGCAGTATGTGGTTTAGCGTTGTCATGCTGCAAAATTAATTTATTGTGTCTATCTTGAACAGCTCGCTTCAAACGTATTAATTGCCGTCGGTAGACTTCGTCATTAATAGTTTCAAAAGGTTTCAGTAGCTCGTAATACATAACGCCTTTCATATCCCACCAAATACAGAGCATAACCTTATCACAATGAATATTTCGCTTTGGCTGTGATGAACCAGCTTCACCAGACTTTACCCAAGCTTTTTTACGTTTAGGATATTCTCGTAGTAAATTCATTTTTCATCTCCAGTCACAAGTCGATGCAGAAAACCCTTTATTTGTTCTCTTTGAAGAAGCACTTCAGAAGTGATTTTTCGACATTCCATCTGCCTTTCTGTTAATTCCTGTGGTATTCAATTCCCAAATATTTGAACCATTTCCATTCCATGTAGACGTCTAATTCTTGTTACGTTTGTGTGTTGTCTTCATCCAATAATGCTTGCAATTTTTCATCTTCAAATTTTTTCGGTCTACCTTCCTACCTTTACGTGTGTGTAAACGATGACTTTCAGCAGCGCTGAACTCTCCATTTTAAATCGAATAAAAAGCTTTGTTGTTTATATTTTAATCAAATGTCATATACTACGTTTTGAAAGTTAGGAAGAGACTTTTCAAAAACATGTATTACCAGATTCGCACAATACATATGTATAAGAACAATTACGCCATGTATTAGGAAAACAGAACTTACTTTTAAATATACCCAATACATATTTCAGGATTTGATTCAAATTCTTATAATTTATTATTATATAAAATTTCAAATTAAAATTTAGTGAAATTTTGTTGAATTCTAAACTCATTCAGTCTTAAAACTAAACCTTAAATAAAAGTCCAACTAAATTCTTTAACTGTAACAAATTCCTTGTTAGATATTAATTAGACTTGACTGGTAACCCACATAGGTTTTGCACTAAGTGCCACAATGGGCCCATGGTGCAACATGTGCAGTTGATAAATACTGCTTCTGCATTGAAATTGTTTCATTTATAAAATCGGACAAAATATCAAATTACATCTTTCTTCATTTTTGCTTATTGAAAATTCTTCTACTCGTGCTTTGTACTGAAAATTTCAAGGCGCATGTATATTGAATTTAAAACGATTTTACTGAGATGATGTTGTAAAAGTTCCCAATTTCATGTTGTTTGTTGCAAAATGGAAATATAAAATTTTCTCCAACGACTAACTTATAATTTAATTCTTCGAGACTCAATTCGACTTAAAAAAAATTTCAAACACACAAAAAGCTGACCTAGAACTTTTGAATTTTCTTTCTGGTTCCGAATGTCTCACAAGTTCATCAATGAAACTAGAGCTTTTGCAACTACCTGGCCTCGAAATCAGCTGCGAAACATCGACTGGGTACAATCGCCCATATATTACATAACGCATTTCCCATCCTGGTGTTCGTGCCATGGATAATTCGACTTTCCACCCGGTCGATTTGAGCATATCCAAATAGACATCGTGGGTCCATTTCCTCCGTTTAATGTAAACCTGTGTTTATTTCGAATCCAAACTTTTCACCGAATTAGTAAAACTCCTCGCATCACATCGGATACGTAAAAAGCCTTACCACCCACAAGCCAATGGCATGGTTGCAACACAATTAATTGGAGTTGCACGATTATTCGACGTTTTCTATTTTTTATGATTTTTGTTTGCTATAACATATATTGCAGATTGTTACATTGCTTTGATATTAATTTTTTGATTTTTCGAGGTTATTCTAGAATCCTAATTTTATTCAAGATTTTCGGGAATGTTAGAAATTTCTTGACAATATCTAGATTATTCGAGCTTTTCAAGACTAAAACAGGCCTTTTCGAGTGTTATCGACATTTTTGATGTTATATTGCGATTTGCGATTCTAGTTTCTGATGTTTGGATTTATCAAGATTTTGAGGTTTGAATAGCGTTGAGTGGTTTATGAGACCAAAATTACAACCGTTATTCAATATTTTTATTTTCAAGATTTTATTATTCGAGATTTTGCGATCTCTGATTATTATTGGAGTCTAAATGTATTTGATTTTTCTAGGAAACTATTTCGAGATTATTTATGTTGCTCGAAATTCTCCGTAATTTTTCCCTTGCTGTGTCTTGTTAAAGAAGAATTATTGAGTCTTTTGTTGAGCTTTTTGAAATGTATGCATAGCTTGCAGATAAGTTTGAAGGATATTGAGTTACATAAGTAGATGGCTTTAATTTTGGATTGCAAATTTTAGCGATAGTGGGTGTTTGGTATATTGTAGCTTTCGAGGTTATTGTTGAAGATTATACGAGATTTGAGCAGTTGTTTGATAAATTTTCAAAATTATTGCAAATTTTTCAGATTAATCGAGAATTTTTGTTATACTGAAAATTATTCAATGTTCCCGAAAGAAAATAACTCAGAAAAGCAAAGTTGCTGTTGGAACAGAAATTTTGAAAACAAATTGTTTATTGAACAGTTGCGGGCTCAAAAAACAGTTTAATTGCTAGTATGTATCAGTTTTTGATCGAAGAGACTGGGAACAATATTAACGATATTGACTCAAAAAAAAGGAACATATATCAAAAAAGCTGAACTTTTGGTAGTAGAAATTGATCTCAGTCAAGTTTTTTTGAGTTAATAGAATACAATAGAATGTGTCAAGTGCGGCAATGAGGCTGGGAAAAAATTAATTCCTGTTAAAAGTCGCTGATTTTCAGTTCCAATAGAAATTTCGTTGCTTCTTCATCCATATAACAGTTCCTCATTATAAAGAAGTTCAAGAGATTTGTACGTAGCACTAATAAGGCGATTTATAAATTTAGCGTGGAATCATCAGATTTTGAACATAGAACGCATACGTTTATCATAAATAATTTACATCACCTTATTAAATAAAAATTAAACCGGACATATTTTGAAAAGCTCGGCTCAAGAAAAACTTATTTGATCGCCAATTCTAACATGCAATGTCTTTCAAGCACGAAGCCATGTGCAATAGTACGGTTCGCATCTTTAACCCGACGGCCTCCTTCCCCCATAAGATCACCAAAATTACTTAATGGTCGGGAATATGAACCAGATTGATCATGTATTGGATTGACAAGAAAATTTGAACCTCCTTACAAGATGTCACAGCAATGATTGCGATTTCTTTGTCTATGTTAAATAAGTTGTACTATATTTTCCATCCGTCACTAATTATTTCCTGAAAAATTTTGAAAACAGACAATACATTTTTATGGAAGTAAAGCTTTTATAAAACTGACCATTTTGTTAGCTCTTTAAATGTGTGTATAAATCTATAACAACTAAATTTTAAACCTTTGTTGATGTAGCTTTAGATATAAATTTTAAATTAATTCAATCTTTACTACCATAGGGCAACCTATTTGAATGCCATGGAATTAGTTATTTGTATCTATCGGATCGTTTTATTGGCATAAGCGGTATTTGAACAAATTACAAAACTATTTTAGGGTAGTCGTTTTTAGTTTTTTATAAGTAATATTTCCAATTTATTTTATTTTCATTGCCGCAAAAATTGCAAATACAAACATATATCGTGATCAAAGAATAAAAAAATGAAAAAGAAATAACTAAAGCCACCAACAAGTCTCTTAATTCTGTTTATGTTTATTTTCCCATCGCTATATTATAATCATCAACAACTTCTTATGAAGAAGAACATAAAAAAAATACTTACAAGATTGTCGAAAGGAAAAACAAAAACTTTAAAAACATAACAACCATTAAATTATTATTTTAAATAAAAAAAAATAAAAAATGAACCACAAAACATGAATCGTAAAAACTAAAAATTAAGAAAGTATTACCCATCTTATAAATAATCTACGCAAGCAAGAGAGGGACACAAAATAGGAATTCAAGGAAATATAATTTTAACGTTTTAATTATATCTAGCTATGTATGTATATAGTAAAAATTTTATCAATCTTAAAAGAATTTTTAGATACATCCACTTGAATTGCCTTGTTATTACCGTATAAACGAGCGGTGTGGCTTAAGGAGGAATATCTACTGTTTGAAAAAAAAAAACTCAGTCATTTTGAAAATATATTAAAATTAAGTATGAATTGCTCTTTTCTTATTAATTTTGTTTTTTAAAAACGACGAGATGAATCAATTTTTTTTTTTATTGTCTTAATAATTTTTCGGATGTTTCGAAACAAGCCAACCATATTTTGTTTGAAAAAATTGTATGATTATCAAACGAATAAAAATTACATTATTTATGTGGATTCTCTTGTTTGTTCATGTCAAAAACATACAATAATTATATTGGAATGTCCGCCCTTTTAAACAAATCATTCAGAAATAAGAACCGAACCGAACTAACAAAAAATCGAATAACAAAATTAAAGAATTTTATCTTACCACACACGATGGCTGAATTTTTCATTGATTTAATTTTTTTTCGAGAAAAATCTTGTTTAAGTTATTTGTTGTTTTTTTTTTTTTTTTTTATGAATTTTGGTTGATAATTAGTTAGTAAACTAATATTGGGCTATTTTGTTATTTATACATAATATAGTCTACCATTTTGTTGATGAAATATTTCTTGTATATTTTTGTATGTATTCGTGACGATTGAATTAGACATTGAAAAATAAATATTCTTCATTCATAATCGTTTAAATGGTTTATTTATATAGAACTCCATGGGCCAAACAAACTACAAAAAAAAAATTCACCAAGAGGCGATTGTATACATAAATATAAAGATTAATAAAAAAGGATTACAAATTTTTGGGATACAGAATTTTCATAAAATTGCTAGAAAAAAAAATCCTTTATCATTTATTTCTGATAAGAACAAATTAAATCGTTTGTTGACACTCAGGGCCGCAAGTACATTCCAAAGGGTGAATGCTGAAAAAATTTTGGGGTCCTTAATAACAAAGGTATCAAATGCATATTCTAATTTTTTGTTGTCAAAACTCATTTAACAAGTCAATCTCTATAGTCATCAGAGTTAGAGCAATTAAACGTTTTTCTAAGGTTGAATTCGGGTATGTGTCGAAATGCTGTATTATTCAACGAGTATACAATGATAGCGAGTGTCGTAAATCATCTGAGTGAATAACAGCCATTATATGTGAGTAGAATACGATACTTCGTCCACGACCGATAAAAAATTGTATTTTATTATCAAATCCTTTAAATAAACCTAAAATAATTTCGTTCGACATTTTGACGTCTCAATTTAATAATAAGCGTATTTTGTTGGCCAAAATTTAATTCGAATTATTTTGGGTTTTTTATTTTTCCAAGAAAATAGCCCATTTGATTTAATTGAAAAAAGCCAACCTTTCGAAATAAAATATAAATTTAAGATGTATTAAGACTCTGGCTGCAGGTATCACAACTATAGGGTTTGCAAAAAACCGTGCTTCTTTTAAAACCGGTTTTACGGTTTTTTTCAATCTTAAATTCGGTTCACCGGTTGAAACCGGGTTTATAAAGAAAAAAATGGATTATATAATAAAATCGAACTTATAGTGTTAGTTTGCTAAAAATTGCAAAAATTTCCTAATACAGAAAAGGTTCCTTCTGAGTAGTGGGTCCTGTTCCCAGATGTTGTTCTAATCCCGAAAATCGGGATCAAGTTTTACACAATCCCAGGACTTCCCGGGTTTTTCAGGTCTCTTTAGGTAAAATTTATAAATATAATTGTGTTTGCTTTTAAAGTATGCCTTTTAAGAAACACAAAATGTCGACATCGAATGGTCAGATGGCAACACTATGTTTTCGTGACGATTGCCAAAAACAGGCAAAACACTTTCGGGGTTCAGTTGAAATTGACTGAATCATTTGATAATGTTACAGTGATTATACATTTCTATCTCCTTCGAAGTTTATATTGATTGATCAAGTTTTACTTTCCGTAGATAAGGCTTTGTTTAGTAGTGTTTGCTTTTGCCGAAACAATTTATAGAATGGTTATTTGAGATTGGAAAAATATTCAATTTAATTTAATTCTGTATTCACTGTTATTGAAATATTTATTAATGAAACATTTTTTATTGGTTCAAGGCTCTTCATCCCAAAGCAAAGAGAATCCCTCAAAAATTGCTTTCTTCAGACGTCAAGTAAAAAGTTTGTATATTTGGTCAAAAATTCGATATTTGAGACAAAACCATTTGGATGAAAAAATCATATGAGTTGAAACTCCAAGCACAATCTTCAACAACACTGATTGTATCTGTACCCGATCCAGTATGTGCCCAAAATTGATTCCCCTCCAAAATTATCTTCTTGGGCTGCACTGTTCAAACGTCGTGCAATACTCTAAATTTGACAGTTTCTTTAAAGAACTTTAAACAACTATTTGTTTTCCAAAAAGTTTCACATAACATACCTTTAAAGAAATAGTCAAACGTTGTTTAAGAAGTCCATTCCAATTGCAATGCCACTTGTACAGGATACACAAAGCAATTTTTAGAAAAAATCCTTTTTCAATGCAGAAGTGACCTCAATAAAGACTAATTCAACCATTAATGTACCTACACGACATCTGAAAGACACAAACCACTAAACTAGCCCAGACTACATCAAAACCCTCGATAAACAAACAAAACTTAAAAAAAACTACTTTGCAAACGCTACAAATCAAATCAAGTACAAATTCAATCAATGCTGTTTTTGACGAATATGGCAGAGAAACTCGCGATTGAGTGAGTGATTTGGTTTTGGATCTTTTAAATACTTCGCCAAAAATATTAAATTAATATATTTTTCAATGAATTGAATAACATTTAGCTAGCTTCCGTATTTATCTGGTCAATTTTATTCAACATAAACAACTATGGTTTCGGCCGTTATTATTGTAGCGTATTTTCATCCCAAAGCTTCCACTGCTACTTATACGGATGACATAAAGCATCACAAACATCTTTAAGCATTATTTAAGAAATATCTTCGAGCATATTTAATTTTTATAAATCATCCAGTGCCTTTTTTATGAAATGAGCTGTAAAAATTGTCAGATCACCAATGAGTTTTAGAGTCTAAAATTAATCCAATTTCAACATTGAACTTTTGTTTAACATGCTGCAGTAAAATTTTATATTGTACAGGGGAACGCTTGAAAAATTGTACAATATTGCGATGCATATTGCATGGAGTAAAATAAAACACAATCAGATTCATCGACATCATTAGTTTCTATTGTTGTTTCTACTAATCGGGATGATTTTTTTTATATAAAATATCTGTAACGCCAAGAGTAACCATTCCGATTCATTGCCAAATTTAAAATTTACTGAAGTTCCGTCACATGTTGTGGATACAATATAATTTTTCAAAACCATTCCAAATTTGTCAAGTTGTTTCTCTCGTTTTATATAAATCACAACTTCCGTGTACGCGGATTAAGCCCAAATTTTCCATTCTTCCAATTTTTTAAAATTCAAGTGTCTTCTGGCCCTTCTGGTTGCTTGTCCACTCATCAAAAGCTGATGATAATTTATAGAATTGTTTTGATTTGATTTTTTCCTTTAGTTCATTTTCAATTTTTGTAACAAAATTTAAAATCAGTTTCATCACAGAATTTTCGGATTTGGAGCACTCATAACAACAAGCAAAAATTACCCGGTTATTTTTCCAGAGAAACCGGGTTTTCGGTTTTTGAATTTTATTAAAAAAACCGGTGTTTTAAAACCGGTTCTAACCGGTTTGCAAACCCTAATCACAACTAAGAATTAGAATTATGTTTAAATAAACCCAATTTTTTTGGGGGTTAAATGTTATTCTTGCGGGGATTTAGGGCCGTTGTACATTTCAGCTAAGCTAAGCGAGAAACGTAGTTTATATTAGCATAGTTTAGACCGCTTAGCTCAATCCGTTGTACATTTCAGCTAGTTACATCGCTCACACATACATTGATTTTTTCTGCATAATTCATTTATTATGATTTGACACGATACCTATTATAACTAAGTAGCCTACGAGTTAATAATAAAATATACAAAAACATCAGTGTATGTGTGAGCGATGTTCGCTGGCATAGCAAGGCGAAGACAACTCGAGCTAAGATAGTTTGCATTGCTCTAAACAAAAAACATAGCTCGCATAGTTTAGCTCAAGTGTGCAACGTTCCATTAAATCTGTTTATTTACAACCGAAAGCTATGCACACAGCTCGCATCGCGTAGCTTAGCTTAGCTGAAATTTGCAGCAGGCCTTATCCGATGCGATTGTTGTTGTAAATTTGTCAAGGAAACACAATAAATAATGAAAATGGCAAGAGACTACTAGATACAATTTCAAAAATGAAATTTTTATTTGGTAGTAGTGAATAATGGAAGCTCTTGCTATTTACATTATTATTAAATTGAGACTTCAAAATGTCGACGTAAATTATTTTAGGTTTATTTAAAGGATTTGATAATAAAATACAATTTTTTATCGGTCGTGGACAAAGTATCGTATTCTACTCGCATATATTCACCCATTCCACACGAGTCGCGCTTACGCTGTTGTATTTTTTCGTCTCTTACCTCTTTGCACTTTTTTGCCTATAAACAAAATTTAGTTTATAGGCAAAAACAGTGCAAACAGATAAAAGACGAAGAAATGCAACAGCGTAAGCGCTAGTCGTGTGGAATGGGTGAATGGCTGTTATTCACTCAGATCGGCTCGTGTCGGTAAACTTCATCTTCGTGAATTACAGCTATCATTATATGCTCGTTGAATAATACACTATTCTCCATCGCTTTCTTTCATTGCAGTATTTCATTATAGTATTTACAGATGGTGGACAAAATTTTGCAAACACCTCGGTTTTTTATCATTTTACTACTTTAAAATAATAAAATATTCTTTTTTTAAAGGCTGATGTTTAATAACCGAACTGTGAAACTTGTCATCCATCAAATAATATAAGGCACTTTCTCAAATTTAAAAACTAACGTTATACAACACAAAACACACACAAAAGTTATTAATAATAATTGCAGCGTTTAGCGTTGCGCTTGACATTTTTTTCACTACCAACAGATAACTTTGGATGTAGGACATTCGTAACATTTATATTAGTCAGAAAAGTATATCACTTTGCCATGCAAATAGTTTTATTCTGTATTACAGACCGAGGGTGGATAGTGGCTTGCTACAAGAATAATTGTTTTTTGTCTTTAATTATAGTTACTATATTGCTAGATAGCTAATATAACGTGAAAATTGTATGTAAGATCCATTAGTAATAATTGAGCGGAGATGTCTTACCATTCCGATTTAAATTTGTTGCCTTTACAATCGTTTCGCTAAGGTCCTACTTACAATCATGTGTAACGCCCTCATATTGTATTCAAATCATAAAGGAACTCTTTGCGTTCATTGTAAATATGCCGTCACCACCATATTTTATTTTTCTTGTATTACGCGTGTAAAATTAATTTAAGTTTTACAATTTTTAAATGATATGCCACAGCTTCATACACCCGATGTATTCCGATGTCTGTGTATCATTAAATTGTTCGTTCGCTTAGATGAAAGATGGATAATTTTATCAAACAAATATGAAGGCTCTTAATTTTTTATGATTTTTAATATAGTCACTAAATTATTAAAATTGTAGTAAGTAGTCAAGTTACAATCCATGGTAAATAATCACGGTATTCAGAAACATGATCAAACTTCTTCTAACCATGAACATGTCGAACACAGGAATTGAAGAATAGATTCAAGTTATAAAACAATGATTTCGAAATGCCAATGAATGACGAATAACAGTACAAGAAATACGGTAAAAATTACGCTTAACCTACCGCAAAGAAAAATTTATACTTTTCCTCAAAATTAAGCTGCCAGAATTGCCAAACTATTTCACAGTTTTAGAGAAAGATACAGCTTGACCATTAACATCAATTTTGGGTAGGTATTCTAAATTAATCTGTTTATTTGACACTAAAATACATTGGGTATTTGCAGTATTTAATAGCAGTTGATTATGAGCACTTTAATTGCATATTTCAACAGTATAATTTTTAATATTCGCAATAAAATAATCCATTTTACTCAGTTTACCAATTTGATCTATCACCAGATCATAGGCGTGTAAATGATATTGCGATTTCACTAGTATTGTCAGTGGATCATTATCATATAGTGAAAGCAAGATTAGGCCTAATAAAGCTTTGCGGAATACCAATAAAAACCGCCAACTGAGATGATAAAGTATCAGTGTGAACTTCTTGGTTACGTCCTGAAGATAGGAACTAATTAACTTACATGCCACTGTATTTTCAAAATTAGAACTTTTTTAATTTCTTGATTAATAATTCATGATGTATGTAATCAAACGCCCTACTAAAATCAAACAACACGAGGATTGAAACATTCTTAATATAGGTTTTGCACTCCAAATTCAACCTTTTATAAATCAGGTTCATCAATTTACAATTCAAATTCACCTTTATCCAAAACATATTTATTATTTTCCAAATCAAATTCGATTGAAGTCCTTTTGATTCTCTGATAATTCTTTAATAGAATTTTTGAGACTCTTTGTGACCAATATTTTTGAGATTATTTCGAAATTCAGTGATGAACCAGTAAAAACTTAATTGTTTGTACCAGTAACCGGAGGAGAAACTAAACTTGCCTGGCACTCTAAACGTCTAATTCCTACAAATCCGCAATAATTTTATTAAATTCTAATATTCCTGCAGTATAAATCTAATCTAATTTCTTTTCTTTCCAAACTACGTTACAAAGTACGTTAATTTCTAAAATCAATAATTCCAAATTCCAAATAAATGATAAATTTGAATTTAACGATTTTATAAAATTTATAATCCTAAATTAATTTTTCCACTATTAAAATATCTAAACTTCAGAATTCTTAAATTTGATAAAATCCTTATTTAAGCTTCTAAAGGTTTTCGCTTTCTAAATTCCTGACACTTAGGGTACATTTTAGAGTGAAGTTCATCGTTAGTTTTAGAGAAGGGTTTCCCCCCGAGAGGGGTAGGTTGAATTAAAAGGGTATATTTTAGGGAGAACATAAATAAGTAAAATAATAAGTACAATTTTATGGTTAATTTTAGATTGACTTGTAGGTTGAATTTAAGAGAATTAATTTGTCTTAATTTTAGGAAAAATTTTAAAGTAAATTTGGGGTAAATTTATGATGAATTTGATGGAGAATTTGGATTGATTTTGGGGTGAATTTTAGGCAAGGTGCGTTTTAAGGAAAATTTAAAGGTGAATTTTTAGTTAAGAAGACATTATATGGTAAATTTTGGAATGAATTTAGATCAATCTGGGATTAATTCTACAGTGAATTTTACGATGTCATCTAAGGTGAAGTATATTAACTTGTTTTTTTATACCTAGAGTTTAATTACAGTAAATTTATTAAATTAAATAAATTATGTTGGTTTTATGTATATCGTCTACAGTTGAATTTGATTTGGAAAAGGATGAATATATTTTGGATAAAGATGAATTTGATTTGGATAAAGGTGAACTTGTTTTTGAAAAGAATGATTGTGTTTTGTACAAAGTTGAATTTGAAGTGCAAAACCTATATCTAAGTTTATCTTTAAATCATCAATTAAGTTAGAAGTAGTAGTATGTAGTACTATGAAAAGATCTGTAAGCTAATTGAAATTTACGAAACAAATTATATTTTTCTAAATAGTTCATGTTGTGTTACATGTCGATATGTATATCAAAATGTATACGTAAATAACATTTTATCATCAAGTTTGCTACCTCTTTAGTAAATTTTAGTATACGAAATTAACAAGTGTTCGCACCCAAAATTTTGACATTTCATATTCTATTCGCCTTGAGATGTCAAAACGAATATTTTAATTGAGGCGCCCATTTCCAAAACTGCCTATTCGCTGCTGAGCTGTTTGTTGTTAAACCGAATATTTTATAAATGCAATTTTCTTTTGAGTTTATGTTTGTTCTAGGGTTTCTCAGAACGGGATCTAGGGACATGTAAATCCCGGGATTTCTTGTATGTATACTATTTTAACTCTATAACGGCATAGGAATAATATATTACAGTAAAACCTTGGTTTAAGAGACTACATCACCAGCTACCAGATTCATAAAAACATTAACAGATAATAACATAAAAGCTATTTTCTATTGAAGGGTTCTGTAAACCAGGCAGCTTTTGAGGTTTATCTGCTCTATGAGGCAGATCGAAAATCTGTAAAGAAATGGCAAATTTCCATCTCAATTGGCCATATACCAGAATTTCATCTTAAATTCATTTCAGAATCGAATTTCCAACGCACATGTCGAATGTCATCAAACTCTGAAATTTGGCATGAACGACGGAAGTGGGATTCTTAGTTTTGGAATAAGGCCAATTAGGAAGGAACTCGGTTATATCTTTATCGATTTCATGCCGTTATCGAATTTCATCACAATCAGTTTATATAAACCGAGTTTCTAACGTTATAGAAATGCCTGTTAAGTTCATTAGAGAGAAAAATTACAGACTGGTTTACCTATTTATTACCGAAACGCAACTTTGAAAGTTGGTTCCACAAAGATTTCTGAGGCAATTTTAATATGTTGTTCAAAAATGCTGATTTTACCCTACTAATAGCACCAGTAACTAGATTTCTTAATTTTTTGAATTTCTGAATCGCAACATCATTTTTAGAACGTTTTAAATGTCAAAATGCAAAGTTTCGCAAATTAATTATCATTTTTATCGCATTATTAAAACAAACAGGCTGCTTAATAGTCTGGTTAATATTAAATTGTCTAGATGGAACAAATTTGTTAAATAAATCCATAATAAATTTATTTAATAGATGCAGCTTCTCGCCCACAAATTTTCCACAAATCAGCTAGCACGATAGAGTACAACAGTAACCTGGAGCGCCAGCAAAATTAATTTTCTCAAAATCAAGTAACCTTACAATTATGACTATCCAAAATCGAATGAAAATGATTAGGAAACACCTGTGAGAATTATTACGTCATATTTAACAGCAAATTCTGATAAAAGCTCATGGTGGAAAGAAAACAAACAATTTTTGGAAATATTAACTTCAAATAAATTAAAAATTAGAAAGGAAAAAAGCTAGAAATAAATAGTTTTCGTTAATCGTATTTTTAGTTAGTATGTATATCCATTAATTTATAATACACACTTACAAAATAATAATAATTAAGGTTTTAAGTCGTCAATAAGATAACTGTTTTATTGTGTTTTCCAGAGAAATTCAAAGCCAATGTGGTCTGGTAACCTAACCCTAACATCTCAACAAGAATTAAGCGTTTTAAATTGTAACGTTTACACATGAATAATTTTGGATAAAAAATGTTATGAGCACAGATTTTCAAGTTTATCTAAAGCTTGCCGGTGCTAAAGATGGGCGAGTAACCATCGTAATTAATTTTTGCCTAATATATCCTATAACGTGAATTACATTTATTTGTTTATTATTAGTTTTACATTAACTAATTTACATTTTTTTATAAACCCCTTACGTACACAATCTGTTTTGAGCACAAAGCTCATTCACAACAGTTGGTGTAGATGAGGCATTTAACCTAATAACAACTTTAAAAACGACAGATTTGTAGAATTACACCGGATACAACAGCCCACCCATTTATATTCATTAAATTTTGCCATCCATCAAAGCTTTTGTAGCTTGGAACATAATTCAGCAATGAAACTGTAGCTTTTATTTTTACATTTCCAGGCGATTAATGTTAAGTGTAAAAATTGGTTATAGACCTTCAAACGACACGACGGCCTCCGCAGGTAAAAGTATTTTTGAATTAGTAAATATATATATATTTAAAATAAATATTTTCTTTACGAAAATAAATAAATTCGACTGACTCGGCAGTCAAAGTCTACTTTCTTTTGCAAAACAAAAAAAAACCATAATATAGATTAACAATCGTAAGGTTATAATCTTGATGTAGAACATAATCACAAAGAGGCCAACGGAATTATGATTTACATAAATATGATACGCTCCTTTCATAACACAATTTAACGACAAGTAAAAAATCAATATTTAAAAAAAATCTTACAATGCTCATATAATCATTAATAAATAATAATGATGGAGAAGCTGCATTAACATTTCGCTTCAAACTTGTGGCAAAAATTAAAATTTTTTATAATAGAAAATACATAATCCAAGCACTCTTAATAAAAATCACAACTAAAACGACCAGCATTTACGCGATGAGAATTTTTATTAGCCATCTGGTAATGTAACGTAACATAATTTAGTTATATCTTTTCAAAGCCTTCTAGTATATTTATGTATTATTATATTGAAGAGATGACAGTGATTACATTCGAAATTATGATCTTTGAAAGTTTATATTTCCTGTGAATTTTGAAGGCGTTGAAACTATCAAAAAAACCATCCAAACAATTCTAAACACAAAAAAATGTCATTTGTCACGCCGTTTTCCACGCACACTTTGATTTTTATAAGTTATAGCAGAGCCTTCTAGAGTATAGAGCCATAATCATAATGACGTATTTTTTAGAAGCTTTTTTAGTGGTACAACTTTTCATTGATTTCCATAGGAATCCATAGTAAAAATGGTGTTTTTTAGCTTCAAGTTTTTCAATGAAAAAAGCAAATATATTATAAAACGTTTATATAAATGTTTTCTACGTACCTTGAACAACAACATTCAAGAAGACTATATTGTTATTGAATAAATATTAATAGCAGAAATATTAAAATTAAACTATGCCTAAAATATATTTTTCGAATTTCCATTTTGAAAAATAAATCAAAGTTGGCTCTAATGAATTAAAATAATACTTGCTAAATTTATCTTTAGTTTTACTAGTGTACGTAAGATGTCTAAAATATTTACAGAAAAATACGAAAAAAAATTATTTAGTCACAAAATTATCACTCGTACTTAATATTTTGTGAATTTGTTTTACTTTTTCTACAAATTATTTACTTGAAATTTCCTCAGGTGGTCGTTTTTGGTATTATTTTACCAAATTTTTACGGCCATCACTGCCATCTATGTAATGTGTATTGACTTAATTACCAAACGAATTGTAGTAAGCTTTTATTTTAATTTGACCAGAATGCTGTTGTTATGAAATTTTTTTATATTTTGGATTAAATAATTTAATTATTACAACAAAATGAAAACTATTTACTTAAACGACAATCATATATGTTAAATTCCAAATATTTATGAAAGTATTTCAGAAATCATAATTAAGAATTTCTAGCGTTTTCATTTAAAAATTTGTCTTAGGAAAAAAAGTGATTTCCCATATGTTTTGTGTATTTTACTATGAAAAGTTTGGTTTTTTCCTCGTTTCTAATTCCTTTATAAAAGCTGTGTTTTTTAGACTATGGCTTTGTATAATCAAGGTTGCTTTGGTTATAGTCGTCAGTGCTACAAATGTCAGCTTCATATCAATAATATTTAGCAACGCTTTTTTAGCTGGCTGAGCTGTGTATACGTCGAGTTGATTCGGTTACTGCTGTCATTTCGGTTTACCATTGCTAATTTAGCTGTGGCATAAACGCAGCAAAATCGCGGTTTGGCATGTTTTATTATACTTACCGTTTTCTTAGTTATTTCTTTTATTTTATTTGTTACGTTAACGAAAAGGAATTGGGCTTTGTTAGGTTTTTCATTTTATTCAAATTAAATTTCATTTTTTTCGAGTTTTCATTACGTTACAATAACGTTTCACAGTTTAAAACTGTTAAAGAATATGATTTCAAGAATGGTGGTTAGTAATAGCTTTCCGAATGCAAAATTAACAAAAATAAAGTTCTTCAATAAAACATGAAACGAATTTTTCATAAATTTTACGTGTAAATGAAATAAACTCTTTGGGAAAATAAAATCTATATAGACACAAACGAATATTAATAAAACTATATAATTTTAAAGGACTAAACTTAGCTTAATCATTCAATTAAATTACATATTTCAATAAATACCGAATACATGAATACAAATTAAATTACTTTGTCGGATTAACAAAAAAGTTTTAAATTACAAAACAAAAAAAATTTGTTACTATATCTGCAAAGTCACATTTTGTAATGAGAATTGTAGGATTTGTTTTTTTTTTAAAGCTTTTAACCTGATGATGGCTTAATTTAATACAACAACTTTGTGTATACAAATGATAACGATCAATTCAAACTAAATTTGATACAACTTAGGCAACTCCGTATATGTATGTATAAGGCTGTGCACAATATTCTATCAACTAATAAAATCTACTGATTTTGCCGTTTACACAGCCATACAATATTATAAAATGGTCTAAAAGAGATGTTGGAAATTTTTACATTTTTTACATTGTATATTTATGGTAATTTTATCATATCTATCATTTTCTTGTATATTTTTATAAAATAATAACGTATAATGACATTAAAGAAGATAATTGTTAATTTATAAATTTACCAAAAATTTAAATAAACGCACAAACATAAAAAAAAATGTCTGCTTGTGTATTCTTTAAAAAATTTAGACCTCCGGTCTCGTCAAAAAATTGTAAAATGAAAGAGATATTAAAAATAAAACAATTAATTGCTAACTTTTATCTTCTTTGTTTCAAGGTTTCCATTCCAATAAATTAACCTCAGATAATTGTCTTATTTGGTAGACTTCTTGGATCACGATATACATATGAACGTAATTTATATATATGTATATGGATGTATGTACATAAATATTTTGAGGTGAATTAATACGTGTTGTATACTATTATAAGTCGGAAAGAATGTTTATGATAAAATATAGGCAGACTTAGTGGAGACAGCTATTTTGAGAGCTTACTACTACTGTATACATATTATTAAAATGTGGACGCTTTTTATTTTATTTTAAAATGTTAGATGGTTAAAATGTTGTTTATTAACAATATATAATTAATTATTATACTAATTACATTTCTACAACTTTAAAAAAAAAAAGGTATTTGCAAACACATACACACACACACTAATTAACGGTGCCGATTATGATCGTTTCAACAAAAGAAATCATCTAATAAATTATTTTGTGATTTTGCCCTTCATTAATTTAGTTGCAACACATAATCAACAAAAACCAATCTGCCGAAAAGGTAGAGAAAATATAAATTTAGATTCCATCAAATTAGGATATTCTTGGTAATTTTAAAATGTAGATTAACACATCCGGTCTGGTATGCTTAACTTTTTTATTTTATTTTATTTTACAATTCTTTAACTATTATTATTATTTATTTTATGGTTCAAAAAGGTGTTTGACAAATCTTGACCATTTTTGTTTTTTTTCGCTTTGAGCTAATATGTTTAGTTTGCGATCCGACTTGATAAACAATTAACGTTTTCGTATAACTACATATACCGAGGCTATTAAAGATGAATGCATCCATCAAATAGAATTAAGGCAACCTTTTTAGAGTAACTTCAAGAAACTTGCATGTATATGTATGCGCTTGTTCAGAAAATTAAAAATGAATGAATCACCACCATCTGTATGGAAATGAAAATAAGTGTACGTATGACCCTCATATGTATGCGGTTATGGAAGTGAAATATGTTAATTGAAAAGTTTGCAGTAACCAACGTCAATAGAATTTACTAAATAATAAAATTAATTCAAGAATTGATTCATTCAAGTTTTTTTTGTATCGGTAAGTGTTTGTTTATTTTTATTTTCCTGGTAATACTTTGAATTAATTTATAATTTATTACTTTGATTAAATTACTAAATGACATCTTCATTTACATTGAATTGCAATAGTAATAATTGTCTTATATATAAATACGATATTTTTCTGATTTGATTAGCTTTAATGTACTGCAGAATTCTTAATTAATAGTAAATCAATGTTTTTAATAATAGTCATATTTTCTTTTATTGGTATGCTGTTTTCCTTCAGAAAATTGAACACAATAACAATAATTAGTGCTTGTAGATGTAATTTCATCGCCATAGTAAATATAGGATTGGCAATAATTTCCACACCAAATGATGATTTTCAACCATTTTTTTTTTGTGTACACCGATGAAGCGATCAACTCAAGCATTCCATTAATATATACAAAAACAGTAAAAAAAAGCGCTTAATTATAAAATAATCATTAAGAAAGGTAGAATCTTTTTATTTATTTTGTTTGAGTGGTTCCAGTACGGCTAGAGAATCTTAAATACGAATATAATATATGAAATAAGTTCTACACATCTGTTGTTCATTTTTTTATTTTTGGTTTTATGATTTTGTCTTATATTATATCTTTAGCATTTCGCTTTAGTTCGAATCTTCGGTTTTATTTACTTTAAAAGATTATTATTATTATTGTTTTATATTTTTTAATTGCATATTGTATTTTATAGCAGTTTTACTGCAATATTATACTAAATTACGTATATCTTGGTATAAGAATTATTACTCGGATCGTTTACATTAATTAATTTAAGAGACAATGAAAGGAGCTTGTGGAAGCAAGTTTTAAAATTTATTCTGAAATTTATATTTTCTAAATCCGACGGCTATATGCACATTAAAACCATATGTAATCGGTTCTTAATACAAATACTCGTGTACTTGTTAACAAACTAAACACTCTTTATACATAAAACAAACATAATATATGCATAGCATTGGGAATGAACTTTATACTATCCCTTCTGGTTCCAATCTTGTAAAAGTTTATACGAATACTAATTTCTAAAGATATTCCGCAAAACATTTTTTATGCTTTTTTTTCATTCTTTTATGATATTTTTTTAATGTTTTCTGTAAAAGCCACCCAGATGAAACTTTTTTGTGTATACATACCAAGATTCTTTTGGTTTAGCTAAATAATTTTTTATTTCATTTTATTGTTGCATTTTTTGTACAGTGCATGCAACAAGTAGCACGTAGATTATTTTTTAACCACAGGAAATCACAAAAAGGAATTTACATTATACCATTTTTATACAAATTTAATGGGTGACTCTTAAATCAGAACACGGTGCACATTTTTAAAAAACAAATTCATATACGATTCTGTTATAGTGACCGGGCACCGTGTGTTAACAAGAAACTCGTCGGCAATCGTTCCGTGGAATTTTTTTTCGAAATAACGGCTATTTTGGATTTCAAACGAGTGGGGCGTCGAAATAATGATTGGTGACTTAAATTTAAAAAACGAAAGATGAAAACCTTGGTGTTGAAGATAACAACCTTAAAAAAATAATTTGATTTCAATACCATTGAATCAATAGCAATACAACATATCCCAAATTGAAATTCAATACACGGCAAGAATTATTTTATTTTGATAAATATTATTTAATCCTATTTAATACTGTCATGTTTCTTCGCAATATTAATGTCACAATAATCTGTGGAAATAGAAAGTCCGAAATAATACGTTGATTAGGAAGAATACATCGCTATTTTATCTACTACTGGAAAATCTCCTTTTTTGTTTTTTATCATTCGAAAATGTATTGTATCTTCATCCCAAAGGCGCTAATCTGACCAAATAGAAATGTCTCAAGATTTCTCATTTCCCTTAGCATTTTTTTAAAAAACTTAGCTTGAAGTAAGAATGTTCAAATAGGATAATTTGGCATAATAGCCTAGGAAACAGCTGCCTTTTTCTTATGTCATTTTCTCGGGTTCGATTTTAAATTTTTTCACTTTATGTATTTTAAAGCTAAAATTAAATTATTTGTTATTAAATTGTATTAAATTGTTTGTAAACTATGCAAATATGCAAACAGTTACCAGTCATTTTCTCATTTTTTTTTTTGGCTTTTTTCTTACCCATTTATATAATCAGTATACGTAGGTAACTAAAAACTTCAATGAAATGAAATGATTAAATTTAAAATAGAAATCACAAACCAGCGAGTCAGTAACAACTTTAAGTAAGAACGCGATACAGAAAACGTTTATTAGTGACCAGAAAATCTCTAAGAACTGTTTGTTCAGTTTCGTTTAATTTAGGGTATTATGGATACAGCATAAAATGATATTATCCCAATTCTACCTTTCTTCCGTTCGCAATATGGTACACCATTAAACCCCCTCAATAAATTTGACAATAACCATTTTGCTTCGAATTATGGAATAAAATAATTTTTCCCCTATTTATAAACTACCCCAAACGCTAGACTAAATTTCCCATTCTACGCGAAAACCGGAATAGAGCCACATCTTGCATTTTCAGAACAAAATTGTAATATTTATAATTTTCCTCTTAGGACGCCGTGTCCGATTTCGATGACAAATATTTCTGGTGTAATAATTATAATTATACGACTACGTATTATAATTTTGACCTCTGTAAAACTACTTAGCATTTTGTGAGTAAATATTGTGTAGTGTATTGTACTACAAAATGTCTTTTGCTGTTTCAAACTTTGTGTCAAGCAACAAACAAGCCCTAATACGTTCTTTACAGGTACATAATTCATAAATTCATTCTAATTACTTCCTCATTTTATGTTAAGCTTTTCAGACTGTTAATTGCAGCAAATATTGTAGATCAACAAACAAATTTGTTTGTTTAAAAGCTCAACATTCTCCAGTGAGCCCCTAAGGGTTTCATTCATTTTAGTATTGTATTATCTTTATTGTGTACTTCTACAAGAATTATCAAAATTATATCAGTATTCAGAGAATTTGAATTTATTTGAAACATGGAAGTGAAAATTCCCTTGCATCGGGTTATCTTATATATCGTGAAATTAGTTCAAAATACCATCGCTATTTCGCCAGTGAAGAGTGCCATGGTTGACAAATCTAACGCTAGTTTTGCTAGCTTCTATATGGTGAATCAGGTTTACATAAATCGTTCCTTAATTTTTATTAAAATTTTGATGCATGTATCAAAGGGATTTTGGTTTATTTTATTTTGAAATAATACGTCTATTACAAATAGCTATGCCGAATTTCAAATACATTTTTTCACTTTTAACTATAAATCATGATCGCCGTTTCCAAAACTATTTGTACCCTTCATACATCAAGTGAAAATTTGTGCAAATTTTTGTTAAAAACATGATCTATTAAATAAAAAAATAAAGCGGGCTATGATAAATTTGAGGCAGCATAATCTCAAAGAAACTAGTTAATCGATTTTCATGGAATTTTTACCATTGTACCAAGTATTTTCTCATGGTGGTTTTAAGCTATAGTTTGTTAAAAATGGTAGCTTACCTTCAGAGTTTTAGTACAATTTGCAAGAGCTGATGTTATTTTAGGTATTTAACTTAGGACACGACATTTTTATTTTGATTTTTTTGTATTGTTGGTTTTGTTTCCATTTTTGATTTACATTATTTTGGTTCTGGCATGATAGGGTATATTAAAAAATTCGGCAACTTTACAGAATTTTGCAGTCAGTATTGCAGTTAGTACCAAAAAAGACTGCAAAAGCCGCTTTTGACTACATTTTCCAATCTGATTTTGTCGCAGGATTAATTGTTGGATGCATGAGTAAGTGTGCTTTATCATATAAACAAAACGGTAGCTATATGTCGGATATGACTCCGCCCTTTTTTGTTAAAATAAAACACATTTGCTTCTTTAGAAAATGAAAGAATCATTTATTGAAAGTATGCTCCATTTGCAGCTACAACTTTCCCCCATTTTTCAGGCAGTTTACAGATTCCCTCTCTGAAAAAATTTTGGTTTTTGGAAGCGATCCAATCATTAAGCCAATTTTCGATCTCTGCGCGAGAACTGAACCGCTGTTCAGAAAGAGACGACTGCATTGACCGGAATAAGAAGTAATCTGAAGGAGCTTCCCAGTCCTGTCTTTGTAAATAATTTTCACAACGTTTGCAAGCTGAAAAATTAATTTGTTGTGTCTATTCACCCATTCTGATCGTTTTACCTCTATAGCTCGCTTCAAATGTATTAGTTGTCGTCGGTACACCTGATTCCAGCAGTTCATAATATACCACACCTTTCTGATCCCACCAGATACCTTATTGCAATGGATATCCCGCTTTGGTTGCGATGGACCAGTTTCACCACGCTTCACCTAAGATTTTTGGCGTTTGGGATTCTCATAATAAATCCATTTTTCATCTCCAGTAACTATCCGATGCAGAAAACCTTTTGTTTGTCGTCTTTGAATCAGTATTTCATAAATGGTTTATCGACGTTCGAGGTCTCTTTCTTTTAATTCATGTGGAACCCAGTTGTTAGCTTTTTGAACCATTCCGATCGTTTGTAAACGTTTTGCAACAATTGATCGATCAACATTTAATGCTACAGCCAATTTTGATTTTGTTTGAGAAGAATCTTCAGTCAATAACGTTTTCAATTCAGCATCTTCAAATTTTTTGGGTGGTTTTCCATGCTCTTTATCTTCTTTGCACGTTGTATTCGATGGAGCATGCTCACCGTAAATTTCCACAAGCAAACGATAAGTTTCCGCTGCACTTTTCTTTGCATGTTGATGTTTATTTGGAATAAAATTCGACATTTTGAAAGAGTTAAAAATACTATTTGTTTACACTTCACGCGTTTGATAGCTGACATCAAGTACTACAGAATACAAGTATTGCGCATTTATAGTTTACGTAAGCAGTAAAAATAACGACACCAATTGATAAAGGGCGGAGTCATATTCACGTGTAATCGTGTATCAAACAAATGCCTATATCTTATAAGGGCGCGTCTTGCTTTCGAGAAGTATCAGGCTCTTGGTAATTTCGGGGCTCTTTTAACATTATTACATAAAAAGAATAACTAAGCTGTAACCTGTGGTAAAGAGAGGATACTATATTGGAGTTTTTAATTTTTTAATTATATGTCAAACCAATCAAAACATCTAAAATTAATTGATTAATGACCGAGAATTGTACGTCTATATGAGGAGTCCTTACATTTTTTAATGTTTACTTAAGTTACTTAAGAGTAATGGTATTTGCTTTATTTAATGATGATGTCTCTGGCTCAATACAACATAGTAAATAAGTTTATAAATCTTAAACGCTTAACATTTTACTTGTAATCAGATCAAAACATTTGCTCAATTCTAGAATATGATTTATCAAAGGCGTGAAATTATTGAAACCCTTAATTTTTATTAAATTTTAGAATTCTTGAAGTTCTTAAATTAATATAAATTAATTTATTTTATTTAACGAAATTTATTTTTATAATAAAAATTCTAAACTCACTTCAAGCTTTTAGAATTTGGTCTGATACTTAGCCCTGGTTATCAAAAGCTTAGTTTCAAAATCATATATTAGTGTATTAGAAAGTTCTTTTCGAGCCAAAAAGATTATACGGCAGCTAGGTTCATAAACAAATAGTATTCCAAGCCCATTCAATACCCTATCAGAAACATATATCTATAATTTGTTAAACGAAAGAGTCGGAATAACTTCTGCAGCTAGAAATGAAAACCAGGTGCAAGCACTTGTATGGCACTCACTGGTTAAGTGACCTCAATCCAGTGGCTGGATCACCTCAATTCAGTGGCTGACTTAGAATTCTGTTTTTATTTAAGGACCCTAGCCTTGGTTCAAAAGGTATTTACCCCCGTCTCGTCGCTATAGCACAGTAACGCAGTAGCGCAAAAGTTAAATTACATATAAATATATGCGAATTGACAAAGTCGACGGACCTACTAATTATTTCAATATTGCATGCAAGAACGAATTGAAGTGTCACTTCAAGCTAAAGTTATACAAATTCAAGTGATGCCAATTACATTAAACGGCTTATTTGTTTAGCTAAATTATTAGTTAATAACTAGATTAGTCGTTTTATTCTAGGACGGAAAACTTCAATCGGTTAAAAAAGTAGTTTACAAAATAGGATTTATGGCCATCAAAAAGTTTTAGTTTGACGTCGAGATTGACAGCAAAATTTATATTTTTACAATACTAAATTCATTTTTGCGTTCCTTGCGTCATTCTGTCTCCGTTCCAGACCCCATAAAACATATTTTAAATACCGGAATAAGAAAAATAAAAAATTTACTTAAAATTTACTTTTCTCAAGAAACAAGATTTTTCGTCCGAAACCAAAATTTAAAGAAAAATAATTTTGGGAAGCAAGATTTTCAAAAATTAGTCTTTTCGAAAAACTAGGCTTTCCATAAAACTATGATTTTGAAAACAAGGATTTTGATAGGAACCGTTGGAAATTCTTGCGTGTTGTAACTTGTAAATATCTTTAAATTTGTGCGATGGTTAGTCAAATGTCTTAAAATTTTGAAATTCCTTAGAACCTTAAATTCTTTCAAAATACGTTAAATCATACCATATAACTCAATAAAATTATTTTTTTAAATGTCATAAAATTTTGTCGTTGTTACGAAAATTATTTTTCTTATTTTAGACTGTGTCCGAAACTCGTGATAAATATTTTTTAGAACTAATATTTGTGTAGCTTAATATAGCAAACCGATGTCTTTTCCACTTTCATGAATTTTGCGCAAATCAAAAAAAAACTTCTCAATTGAAAAATGTCTCAAATTAACCCTTTATTTTTATTTATAGTCAATAGAAACAACACAATTATAATATATTTAAACAAAAAACCATGATAAAATTGCATAGTTTTAAGCTGGTTCTGCGTCCAAAGACTGGAATAAGTATGATTTGCAACTAACACGATGGGAATAAGCTCACCTTAAAATAAAACAATAAATTGAAATATTTAATATAGGAACAAACAAAATCTGAAATTATTTAAATTCGTAAGCTGTCGTTTTCAGCCTGGAATTCCCAAATTGGATCATTGGTTATATCACAATTTGCTTCGATCTCAGTTACTTCGAATAAGTTTTATAAAATAAGCACGACGGGTTATTTCTCCACTCAAGGCCAAAGTGTTTGCATAAAAGCTTGTTTACATCGGCCAATTTTTCCGATTTCACTAACACGCCTGACGGGACAATGGTTGGGTTCAATGATTGAATCAACCTATTCTTTTTCATGACGCTCAAAGGTTTTCCCAAGTCCGATTTATAGAATATTTCGCCACGTACAGAAATCTGCCTATTTTGGTTTTTTGTTACAATCATACGCTTTGATTCCTGAAATTTGAAGTGCCAGTTGGCTGAAGGCTTCAAATAATCTCCAACGTCTTTTCTAAATTCAAAGACTGAACATTCGTCTCCCAGGATTACCGTCGTTCCAAATGTTGAATAAATATCCAAATACTCCTGAACATCCACGATGGTATCTTTTACTTTCACTTTCTTTTCAATCTGTGCGAAGAATCTATCAGGTGGTATGTAAGAATGTCCTGCTACTGGAAATATTAATTAAACACATGTTACATTTAATGGAGCTTTTGTAGCAAGCCAATAGAAAACCATTCCTACTGTTGAAAAAGCTGAGCATTTTACAACGAAAAAATAGAAACAACAGAAACTTGAATTGAAATTTATAAACAAATGTATTTAAAAATTATACTTAGCTTTATGTTGAATATGTAATTGATGCTTCAGAAATCCTATATTAGAATTCATTGAATAATTTAATTTACTTTATCATAACTTAACTTACGTGACATTTGCCAATTTTGACATTTGGTATTTCATAATTGTATATTTTCTTTATTTGTATTTGCTATAAAGTCATGCCATCTATGGTTTAGAATATAGCGTTCGCAACTTTACGACTTTTGGTAAATTGCCACATTAAAATTTATGTATGTACACTGCTTAGTTTTAAGAAATTTATAATTGTAAAAAGAGGATTAAGAACATTCAATCACAGTTTCTCGAAGCATCACAACCATTATCCAAAAACGATTAATAAAAATTCAAAATTATAAAAAATTAACAAATAAAATTTATTCAAATCGTTTTCAATTGTGTTTTAATAATTACGGCTGAATAAAAAGTATAGTGTCCCAGTTAAGTGAAACAAACAAAGTGTACAAGTGAAAATTGTATTAACAAACAGTATACATATATTCAAAGTGAATTTGGTGAATTTTATGCACCTACGATGATCGAATTTTTAATCTGCCCGCCACATTCATCACATAACAGACGAACAGTAATGATTCCCTCTAAGTTTATATTGCACAATCTCATTGGATCCTTTTCGATGAACATTTTCCGTCCAGTCGTATAGAATTAGAAATACGTTATCTTTCGTTAATTTGGAGTGTCCAGTGCCAATGACGATCCCAAATAAGTATAAATAGAGTCGTCTGATATAATAAGCAGCCTGATCTGGTATTTTGGGTAGAACCATGTTCTTTTGACAGTCAAATGAAACTGTGAGCAAATCATCTCTCGTTTCATTTAGAAACTCAAAGAACGATTTTGCACGCAATTTATGTACTCGATTTTGAACCATTAGTTGATTTTGTTTATGTATTTCCATCTCCAATTTTATTTGTTCCTTGAAACACAAGTACGTAGAGCACATATCTGTGCGTGGGGTTTTGAATCCCAGGTTGAATTTTGTGCAAAAAATCATTCAGAGGTAACTTCGATTTGATACTGTGGTAAATACTGCCTTTTTGAGTTAGTTCCCCGACGATAGTGCAGCTCGACTGTTCTAAATGAATTGATGAAATCCTCGGTTGATTTCCGCTCGGTTGACACAAAGGAAAACAATCATTTTGCTACAAAATTTTAATAATTGCATACCAAATCTCGAATGGAAAAGAATGGTTTTGACTTGCACTTAGAGGAGGAATAGAGTTGGTTTGCAACCAGATCTATTTTTTTGTTTTCGTTTTGAAAGGAAAAACAACTGTTTTGGGAAAATCCAGTTGAATAAGATGATTTTATTTTACAAAACGAACATAACCTCATCATTAATTTTTTTTTTTGTAAAATGTGGAAAAGACACCGGTTTGACAGTTATTTGAAAAATATTCCCTTACACATTTGACAGTTATTTGAAAAATATTCCCCTACATTTACAATTTTTTATTACGCTGTCCGAATTATGTAATAACTTGTTGGCAAATTTCCCCACCTCATAAATTTGTTCTCTCACTTTTAATGTAATAATTAGGCTAGGTCGTCCCATAACAATTACAGCTGTGTTTTTATAAATGTGAACGATTAATGAAATGTTGGAAACATTCCAAAATTTAGATTTATGCTATCGAATTAAGAATTGGTCGAGACAGAAATAATACCTCTAGTGGCTAGATTCCGGTTTAGTGAGATGGAATAAAATGGAATAATAATTCCATTCCACAAATTTGTATTCTCGTTCTCTTTGCGAGATAATTTATTTAGTACTGGTTCTAAATCGAATAAAATTTTAAAAATGGAAACTTCTGTCATTAATTCGTTTTGATTCTTTTGTAGTGTATGTATTAATTTGAAGTAAATTTCTAATAATAAAATAAATAAAGTGAAATAAAAAAATCTTACCTAATAAATTATGGATTTATCGTAGAGAATTGTAGCGTAAAGTTGAAAGGATTGCTTTATTAAGGCATCGTCGAGAATTAAGGGATCAAGCTTCAGATTTCAAGAATTATTTAGATTCCCAAAACATTTGGACAAAAAAAAATTCATTGGTGACCTGTTGATTTTCCTTAATCAACGCCAAAAAATAGACGGTTTATAGTGTCATTTACGGATATTGAGGAATTTGTTTATTTTACCCTATTCGTTTATATAAACATTTTTTTTTAGATTTTAGGGTCATAGAAGAAAATAGTTAGGATGGATTTCTGCTTTTGATGAGCCAAATTTTTGTAAGCCGCTGTATAAATATTCGCTCAAACTTCAACTGATTTAAATGAGAAGAAAACGTAGTAAATATGCAAGGTAGTACATAAAAGCGATTAATTTGGCTATATATATTACCTGGCATAATTGGGTGTATTGACGGGACACACATGACAATAAAAAAGCCTTAAAAAGACATCGAATTTTTTTTTAGATGTTCGATTACCAGAACCTAATCAAGACCTTTCTATTTTCTGAAGATATGTGATGCCGATTTACTTATATTGTCAGTTAATTCAAAGTTTGGTGGAACCGCTCATGACGCATTTGTTTGGAAGTCGTCATTTCTTTAAATTCACCTTAACCTGGTATACGATAAAGGTGAGATACATTTTATGTATAGAAGTGTTGAAAGGCCTATTTAGTTGCCTTTCGAGAGAACACTTCTTATGTTATTCACCATCAGAATATGGTGTAATCATCAATACATGTGGCATCTTTCACAACATTTTCGTAACAAATAGAATTGACCTTGATTAAAATGAGTTTTTTACCGATCAAGAGGAATTTCAGGTTCCTGATGATGCCGAAATCACCATTCAGAAGGAAGAAGAATAAGAGAGGGATTGGTGGACGAGTTTTTTTAAGCAAGAAAACATAAAATTTAATTAAAAAATATTGAAGTTTTCGTTATTCATAGAAGCATTGGCATTAGCCTGTACCGCTTCAGCTACATTTAGATTGACTTTTCCTTCTCAACTTCAAGATCGACTTTGTTTCTTAACAACACGTTTCTTCGCTTATCTTGTACTAAATATTCCTCCATTATTTCTTCTAACAACCTCGGTCGGCGCTTTCTGAAATATACGTGTAGCTATTGGTGGAACCGTTCTTTGCTTTGAGGTACTTTCCGATATGTTTGAAAGCTCTGAAAAATATACAGTTGAACAATATTGGTAACAAATGGAACTAACTATTTTGTTATTACCGATGGTAATCCAGAATCTGTCGCAGCATTTTCATCTCCTACCACGGAGTTCCAGCCTACTATATTAATGATGCGCTCTTCGATTTCAGTTTAGCGATTTCGTATTAGCAACTGTCTTTAGTTCGGCTGCTCTATTTTTAACATAAAGTCTAAAAATTATATTCAAATAAAACAATCATTCTTCGTATTTTTTGCAACGCTATAACTATTTGATAACCTGTTTCCGTCTTAAGAAGCCCCTCGCGCATCACCTTCCACGAGCAAAATCTAAGTTTTGTTCTAAAAAATTTACTGAAATTTCTTTTTGGTTCGCCGAAACTTTTTTGCCAATTTTTTTGGTGTGATCCATTTTTAAATTTAAATAAGTTTCGTATTGCGTATAGAATTTTATCCATATAACAATTTTATTTCTTATTCAAATTCCATGACGAGAAAATTTGACGTTTAATTTCACACATGCGGGATTTATTTTCTAATCCCACAGAACCAGAATGGAAATATCTCATTTAGCACAAAATCCTATCTCACAAAAAAATCTCATGTTAACGGCACTTTTACACTCACCATAACACTCATTAATGCATAATTATGCAATTTAATTTGACAACAAAAATTACAGCAAGATAATTAAATCACGTTCTACATACTAGAAAACATGCATCTTCATAGCAGCAGCGATTGAGGAAAATAGGAACGCTGAGACCGATTACGTCAGTTATAGAATGGATTGATTTTTTATGGGTCAGAAAATTCAGAAGAACGCCACTACATCACATTTTTTCGCTAACCTAAAAAATTAGTCGTAATTTTTGCTAATTACGACTAATTTTTTAGATTAGCGAAAACCATGTGACGTGATGGAGCAATTTAGGCTTCGGATTGTTTTATATGGTTTAGTACTATAAAATATTTATCACGGGTTTTGGATACAGTCTAAATAAAACAAATGATAGGAACAAAGCTTTTAAAGCATTTACAACCAAATTTAGACATCTAATTGTTCTTAAATTAGCTGTAGCTTCAATAAAGTTGTTGCCTAAATAGTTGTTAAGTAAAATAACGTACTGATTTAAATAACCACTTGTCATAAATGTGTATATAATTATAAGCATAACACAAAAACCAATAATATTTGATATTTGGTGTAAATCAACCGACATAATTAATATAAACAAATTTCTGATATTATTCTCCTGACAACCATAAAATTATAAATTATACACACCTATTTAAATAACAATCATTAGACATCAAAACATAACATTTTACAGCTTTATGGATATAACTTTAGAAAATCGAATAATTTTATTTAATATCTTATTTTTATACTTTGTGGTTTCTTCTCTAAAAGGCTGTGTCAAATTGAAAACCATGAGTTTATTTTCAGTTTTTATTTGATTCTTTTGAATGTTTATTTTTGTTGTTGTTGCTGTTGTTATAAACGGCTACATATTATTTAAGACTTCGTGTGTGTCCGCAAATTATTATTTGGCATTTAAATGCGCGCATAATGCTATGCAAATAATTTGCATTAGACTGTTTTTACGGGAGTAAATATTCTAATAGGATGATACGGTTTACGTTGTAATAATATAGCCATCTTCCAGTCGGACGGGATGGAGATAGGATACGAGTAGAAGTATGTACTTGTGAGTAGCTTGCTCACGTCAAACGAGTACATCTAACGTAGTAAATTATGAGGTAAATCATTCACTAAATTTAAAAACAATCGTTGCTTGTATTGTAACCTGATTTTCTTATAATTTTATTTGATTGTTATGGTTTAACTTCTTCGTTTCTTTTACAATATATTATAAAAAAATCATCATCATTTTTTTTTGTGGCGATTCGTACTACTACAGCTTTTTTGGTATGGTTTATAATTTTAGGTTTTTGATGAGTTTAAGATTTTCGTTCTGCTCATTCTTACTTAAAAAAAAAAAAAAAAAAACTAAACCGAGGAATGCACTTCAATTTGTAAATGAAATTTAATTAAGTCATTATTAGCATTTCTGTTTCATAAATTTTCTTATGTACAATTTTTTTTTATTTTATTTTATAAATTATAACCAAATTGAAATTTTAAGAATTATAACAATTTCCGAGCTTTTTAGGTATAATAATGTACATGTGTAAGCGGCTACTCGAACGTAAGAGTTTAATAATTTTTTTTTTTTTTTTTTTTATGAAAAATTCTTTTATTTTAAAATTATAATCTATTTTTATTTATGTTGATCTTGTTCATAAAAACACAATAAAATTATTATTAACATCATCATTATTATTTTTATGATTAAGATAATCATCATCATTTGTATATAAAACAAAAATCATCTATATAAACATCTTATGGGATCCAAAAAGTCTCACAGGGAATAAGATAAAATAAAAAATTATTAAGTCATAAATTTGAGGTTAGTTTTTAGAAAAAAAAAAATAACCAAAATACTTAAAGAAGATTGTTTCGACTATAATTTTTGTTTGATGATTTATTTATGATGATGATAAATTTGTATGGGAATCAAATTTAGAACGGATATTTTTTGTTGTTTTTTGTTTTTGATTATGTATTCACATTCAATATACACGAATACAGCAGACCAGAAAACTTTTCGGGTGGTCTTATCCAATAAAGCATTTTGTGGAAGCTACATATTCAAAAAATAAACTTCAAGTTAATCACCGGGTTGCGAACACACTAGCTATAGATACAAACACATAATCATGTTCCGTCTATATAATTCTTAAATCTTAATATTGTGAAAAGCTCACAAAAACTCTCATCATTAATTAATAATTAATTTGTGGGTTTATGCCATAAACAAATCCATTAAGAAAAAATATTAAATCAACCGCGCGCTTTGTTCCAAACCGGCAGAAAACTATCATCATTATAAGCTTCCTTTGATGATTTTTTTATGTTGACAGGATAAAAATGATTTAAATTCATTAATTAAATGATTAAACACGAATATATACGTATATATACATATTTGTTTTGTATTCTATCGATATTTTTCAATCGACCCCTGACTGAGAGGTAAAACCAAATACCTGGTTGTTTTTTTTTTTTTTTTTTTTAAATTTTATTTTAATAATTTTTTATTTTATCTAGATACTTCTGATAATCTGATTTTGACTTTGATTGAATAACTAATCATAATTTGATTATCAAAATCTTTATAAAATAAATTTTAATTTTTATTTTATTTTGAAGATTAATATCAATGTAAAATTATTATTGAGTTGTACATCTATAAAATATGATAATTAGTTGAAGTTGATATACACAAAACATGAATGGTACTATGACATTAATACTGTGGAAAGAGTACCGATATTGGTTTATTTTATTGGTTATAATAAATTAAGGAGTAATAAATTAAATATTCGGTATTTGCTTATATTGCATTGTAAATTATATAAAACTGCAAAACTTACGTGTCTATCTTAATTTTTCTGTTAATTAATTATATTATTAAACCTCTAAATGGTTCTTCGAAACTAAAATTAATTAAAAAGAAAAAAAAAACTTCTCACAATGAAGTCTCAAAATCAGATTATAGAAGAAGAGCAAGAAAATTATAAATTTTCTAAGAAATGGAGACAAAGAATTATCACTTTATTCATTTTTCCTGTAAGCTAAAATATAATAGCCACTTCAATTTTTATTCGTAAGTTTTGAAACATTTATATTTGGTTTTGTTAACAAAAAAGTTCAAAAGATTAAGTCAATTTAAGATTAAAATTTAAAGAACATCGCCATTATTATTTATATGCACATAATTATTTTTTACCCTGTTTACGGAGTTCCTGGAACTCTCAGTACCCATAATTTTGTATAAATTCCGGTTACCATTTCAATTTCATAAATGCTGCCTAATTTTAATATTTCATAGTGCTCAACCATCATTTTTTTTTATTACAGAACTCGACAAAAGTAATCTTTGGTTCACTTGCATGATTAAACAAGTTATTCATAACCAAAACCTGGAGATTGTAAAGGTCTTACACGACTAATTGGTACAAAACACCAAAACTGCAAAAAACTCAAAAAAAGTTTAGAATTGAACAATCAGGCCTATTGGGTGGGGCCATTTGGTCGCGAAAAAAAATATTGGAACTATACAATTTTACCAAAGACTAAATCCATTAGAGCAAAGAGACTTTAACTTTGAATCAGTTGCTTTTATTTTTATATTTTCCTTATTTGTGTTAACCAAAAAAAAAAAAAAATTTAAAACCTCCTAATTGAGCACAATAGCGGATTGCTGCGGGTTCCATGATGACGTCGCTACAATATAATGACAGACTTCATGGTTGTGTAAGGGGCAAAGGAAGGCGAAGTACGAGTATGTACATAACTTGAATAGCTGTGTTGCCATTTGGACTGTAATATTGCAGTTTTTATTTTTACTTACTTAATGTTAAGCCATCTCATGCTGTACAATCTGTTGCGAATGGGCGCATAAGTTCAATATCCAGAGTGGAAGCATCATGTTGGTACCTATGTAATACAAAAAATCGTGAATAAATAATTAAATTTGAAATTAGAAAAAAATTACAAACAACAACAGAAGAAAACCAGGGTTAGAGTCACAAGCCATGTTTATTTAGACCGTTATACGAATTCCGACTGAACATTGATTTTTTTTTATTAAAAAACTATTAAAAAAAAGGAACATATTTAGTAAAGCATATCATTTGAAAACGCCATTTTTTAAAAAAGCGGAATTAGGGGTAAACTAGATTTTGGATTGAGTCTTGCTTGGCTCAGAAAACCTTATTATTTGACAGCAAATACCTTATTATGGTTCGAGTCTTGGGTTAGGTTTGGGTGGCGGTCCACTAGGACCAGGCATATACACAAAAATGTTCCGTAGCCATGAGTCTTGGGTTATAAACCATTTATTTTGGTTTGTATATTTACTAAAATAAATTTGGAAATCTTAGTATGCGTATTATTTCTTAGATAAATAAGAACCATCTGGTTTTATAAAAATATACTAAGTTTTGACATTTGCGTGTAAATATTGATTTATAATCAAATGCGTACTTTAATAATTTATATATTGTGTATAAAATATACTTTGTTTAGAAACTGGCGTCCGAAATGGAAAATGTGCATTTAGCGTAGACACATTTCAAAAAACTACATGCGATGTAGTTTTTATGTGCATTTTTAACATGTTGTTTGATGTCCATTTATATTTAAATTAATCATAATTATCGATTTATCAATACAGAGTTGTCGAAATTCAATTAATTTAATGATTATAAAGAAATTTAATTTTATGCAAAAATGTGCATTTAAATTCGCATTTCGGACGCACCCATTGCAAATGCATGTTTATGAGGCAAACGAATTGATTTCTTCGTTTAATAGGACCGCCACCAAAATGTTTATGTTTATCATAACGGCATCGTAAGTGGGATTATCATTAAGAATCAATTTCAAACAACGTATATATAATCATAACACAATGCGATATAATGGCCGAGGGGATTTATTCAAAATGGATAATGGATCAAATGTGGATGTAAGTCTACAATTAAATATTCAAACGTGAATGTATATCACCGGTACAAGATAATATCAAAACATATTCCCATGACTGTTCTGTCCCATTTTCACCACTGACATGAAAATGGCCTATGCCCCAAATATATATGGTACTATATGCATATGTTAATGATAATGTTGATTATTGTTAAGTATAACAATGATAATGGTACATGCAGGTAATACTAATTAACAACACATAATTTTAATATTAAATCTCTAAACAGAAACGAAAATTTAAATTCTGGAAAATGAAGATTTAATTTCCTTATCCAGAATTTTGTGTTGAAATATTTTGGAAAGGGGAGAATTTACTGCTCCTTCTAGCAAGATATTCTGGAAAAAAGCCGGGTCATATTCTGGAAAAACTATAAAATTATTTGGGAAATGGAGGAATTTACAGCTATTTTAAGGTTATTTTATTTTCCGAGAAAGGAAATAACCAAGTCACCTCCCGATTTACTATGTTCTAGAACTTTACCTTAAAATCATTTTAGTAATTGTCAAATTTTAACAGTATCGGTTAAGAAATAGCCAAAATAACCATGACCATCATCATCCATCATCATCATCATGATAACCACCACCATCATCTCAATCTCCATGATAATTACTACCACAACAATCATCACCACCATCATCAACTCAATCCCCGTCTTCATCACAATGACCAAGATCATCATCAATACAATCACCATGAAAATTATCATCATAATCGGTTAAAAAATATCCCAGTTACAGAAAATTGTCTATATTCATAAACTTCATCCAAAAATCATTTAACAATCGCATTTCCATCGGTTCAAAAATTAGCCAAGTAACAAGCTAATTTGTCATCGTACCTGTCGAATTTTATCATATTCGGTTAATTTATGGCCAAGTTATAGGCTAATTGGTCATATTCCAAAAATTTATCCAAAAATCATTTTAGATGCTGAGAATATTTTGGATTTTCAAACTTATAAAATTAATGCATTCATTACCTTCAGTTTTAAAAAAGAAAGAATAATTTTTTTCGAAATGTGGCATTTTTATTTAGTTCATATTATTGCTACATTTTAAATTATTACATTTTTTAGTTTTAAAAATTAGCACTTGAATAAATATCGAGCTATTTTCAAGTTGAAAATATTTCTACCATTTTAAATATTGGCACTGTGTCACATACATATATTGTATGCTTTAACTAAATCATAGCCGCAATAGCCGCATGTTTTCCGTAACATGGAAAAAATTATTTAAGGGCAATAGTGGCTTTCCAATCGACCACCTTAAGTACTTATAAGTGCGAGAAATATGTCTCGGCTAAATGGTCGATTCTAACATACAAAATATTATGATATAAGCAAAACATAAACCTCTAAAGTCGTGTTTTCCATGAGACCTGCACTAGAACTCGATAAATTTTAAATTCCTTTTATTCTATGTAAACTGAAAAAAAATCAAAATTCATAAAGTGCGAATGTGTAGTGCATTTAACATAAATACACATTTTAAGTTGTTACAACAATAAATAATTACAATTATAACTTATTTTTTAGTTACACTTGATAAACCCATGAATTAATCGAGTGTAGTTGCGTGTAATGACGTCAGAAAGAAATAAGAAAATATTGATGAAATAACTGAAGGGGGAAATTTTTAATCTTAAAATCTGTATTTATGTCAAATACACTACATATTCGCGCTTTATGAAATTTTTTCTCGATTTACAAAGAATAAAAGTAGTTTAAAGTAATCGAGTTCTAGTGCAGTTCTCATGGAAAACACGGCTTAAACCAAAAAATAATGCGATCGTGGTTTAATTTTATTGCTATAATTATTCAAAATTATAATCAAAGTTGTATTTATTTTCACGGGCCGAAAATTTTTTTTTCAATAATAAACCAAAAATAATAGGAACAGCCATCCTCTTCAGCCTATCTCGGTGTAGTATACGTAGGTATTGCGAGCAACAAGTTGATTTGAAAAGTTTTAATGTGGCCGAGTAACATAATTTTTTGAATAGTTGAGTAATCGGAATATCTAAACGGAGCGGCCCACAAACTACGTGTGGCCCATCACAGATTTAAACAATTAAATAACTTGGATTTTGTAATTTGACGGACTTATTAAATCGTTTGATACACACTTATTTCTAATTTATTATTTCTAAAATTTTTCTTCATAAAATTTGAAATGGTAGAAAGTTTTCGAAATTATTAAATTTATATCTTACCTACGATTTCAATCTAAATTGTTTTTTGAGGAAGACTCAGGATCTTATCTACACGAAAGACTACAGTTAATAAAGACATTGGTTTGTCTGTTGTTTAATCTGTTTGTTAAGATGGAACGAAATAATTCAATAAAATTGTTCGTAAAGTAAATAATGTACACAAAGTATATAAATATATTGGTCTTTGTATGTTTATACATATACGTACATTCTTACTAATTTTTAAAATTATAACACTAAGGACGTGTTCGAAGTTTGTGATAATTATTCCACCTGTAATAATTATGAGTTTATTTTGTATGCAACCAAATTATCACAGCCACTACGTGTTGTAAATTTCACACTTCTGTAATAATATTCATAAATAAAAGCGCGCAATAACAATAATTAAGCCGTATTATGTTAATTTTTTTTAAAATATGGAAGAGAAAATTATTTCACTCCTGTCAAAATTATTACAAAAACAAAATTATTACAAACTTCGAACACGTCCTAAGTTACAATCACAAATTAGAGCGTAGGGAAAGTTATATTTAAATAAACTATGTAACATATAGTTCTCGTGTGTGAACAGAAATTTGAAAAGCCTAAAACCATTTGAATTGCTCATGCTGATGTTGATATACATTTTTGCATTATTGTTTACATTCGGTACAGACGGGTTGGCCATGACTTTCGAGTCAAACGGTTGTGTTTTTTTTCCTTTAATGTTGCAATTAACATTAAATTTCAATTGTGTGAGTGAATTGTGAATTGTGTGAGAGTGCCTGATTGTGGATCGCTTCGTGTGTGGTTGTCAGGGGGATCAAAATTTAAGAGAACAACGTCACAATATGTATGTTGATTTCACCAAACAAGGCGTGATTTAGACGAGAAATTAGGACTCCAGTTAGGGTTGCCAACTGGCCGGTTTTGAATCGGTCCGGCCGGTTTTCAATGAAATTCAGTTAAATCATTCGTTAGTACTAGGATTCGGAAAAATATTCAGTTCAACGAAGCGCGAAGCAAAAATACTTTTATTTAATTTCACCAATAACTTCTTGAAGAAGCTGGACAAATGCTAAACTAGCTAAATGTTTTGGAGATCCGTAATCAATTGATTAAAAAGTAATATTATCTGAGGGCCCGACACATTACTGTCACCTATCTGTTTGTGTTCATAAAATTTAAACATTACCTGCAAAAAACCAAGAACAATGGGAGATAGCCATATTAAAGATTCTAATACAACTCAACATAAAGCAGCAATATACAGAATCCTAGAAAATTATCAAGTAGTTTCGAACAATCGAATCTGCAAAATTACAAAAAATATCGAAGAATTCCCACCAACATCATCAAAGTTTTGAATTAACTGTGACATGTTACGAGTAACATCAACGAGCGGTTAATCTCAAAAATCTCAAAAATGTCGAATTATTTTCAATGTTAATCTCGAAACTAACGAATAATCTCTATACATCAAGCAACCCAATTCGCCCGTTGAAATTCACAATATCCGGAATAATTCAAAATTATTCCAAGAAACTCGGATAGTCTCAAATATTCTCAAAAAATGTTACCTATGTAAATCAATATCCTCCAAACTTAACTTTAAATAACTTGATGCTAAGCAGATCATTAATTCTGTAACAAGAAGCAACTCCATCGCTTGCTAATTTCGAAGAATATCGTAAACATAAATAACCTCGAAAAATTCGAATAATGTGAGAATTCTAGAAAAATATCGTTAATCACAAAAAATTTCGAATTTCCCGAAAAACTCGAATAAGTTCAGGATAAGCTTTAAACAATCAATAAAACACTAACAATCTGTAAAATAACTGGAAGACGTCGCATAATCTCGATGCCAAAACACTTATAGTCAACCCCTGAAAACTAGGTTAACCAAGAATCTCGCTTGATCCAGTCCTAAACGCTTCTTATTTTAATCGAATAGTCTCAACAAATTGATGATGCCTCCAAAAACTTAATTTCGCGACGTTGCAGCAGGAAGCAAACCAAAAAAAGATTTTTGATAAAAAAAAAACTGAAATAAAATGAATCACCTTAATATAAATCAGCAAATTATGAGCCAGAAAAACCATAATTTGCAATTATTCTCCAATTACGTTTCTTGATACCTCTAAAGATTGGTTTCAGGACTTGTAACTGTTGTGCTAATGTGTATATAGATTGCTTGATTATTATCTGCAATTATGCTCCGATCAGACGGAGACTCCGGGAGTGAACTCGGGGCTCTACCGACTACGATGTGAGTTCCTTAAATTAAAACAAAATATTCCAAATAGTATGCAGAGTGTAACCAAATTTAGTTAAAGGATAAATCTTACTCCATTTAAAAAGAAAAAATACAAATTTTTCATAAAACTGTTATCAGATGACTAAGCATAAATATTTCAAGAACACAACTACAAAAGATCAAATCAATGAAATGAGTGATCATATTTTTAATTAAAAAGCAAACAAAAATTTCGTTTGATTTGTTTCCATTTGGAATAACCTGCGCACAGTGGATAAATCATTAATTTGATCTAATTGGTTTCTTTGTTGAATAAGAAAATTAGATGAAGTGTATAATGGTAAATTTAAGAACGTCATCATTTTCAATTCTAAATTTATTATGCATACATATGTATACGGTTAATGTTTCGTTTTTTTTTTGTTTGTGCTTGGCAAGTGCACCTTTTAGACAACAGTAAGATCGTACCAGATTAGATGCTATCTAGTTGTATCTGTTTCAAAGTTATAAACAGAATAAATATAGGAACATACATGTTTGGACATATGTAGGTTCTGTATTTTTATATTTTTTTATTTTTTATTATTGGATTACTGTTAAAAAAGAAAATGTTAAAGTAACAAATTTACTTTTTATGCCTTTGTCCAAATCATTACTAATGTTACGAGCTTCAAACCTCAAAGGTTCTTACCAAGTAACAAATCTTTATGAATAAACAATTTTTTTTTTTTATAGATCGGACCCTAAGATAACGTATAATTGAACATTTTTCAAAAATCCCTTTTTAAATTTATAGAAATCTTCTAAATGGACAATTGTTTATAAATTCAAAGAGCTTGCGCCAATTTGGAATTTATATTTGGTTCTTCAAATAATTCTTGTGGGTTAAAATTCTTTAATATTTTATGTGTGAGGTAACAAGTTATCAGTGCAAGTTGACATACAAATTTCTGTTAATTGAAATATTTTTATTTTTTATTTTTTTGTTAAGTTACTTCTGCCTACCTACCTGGCTTTGTATCCATATAGTAACATCGATTAAAGTAATATCCATTCATGTTAGTTTTCATCTAAATTAGACCTACAACGTTCTAGTAAAATGTGTATGACTCATTCAAAATTGTTTGTTGTTTTCCAATAAATCTAATCACTTTCATTTGTATAAAATTAATTTTATATCAGAGATTAAATGTTTGTTACCTTTTTGAAATGTGTTATCTGTTATAAGAAAATGGTGAGGAGTTTAAATGTATATTCCTGAAAAGATGTACGATACCACCAACGTTTTTTTTTTTTTACGGATCGAAGAGAAATGCTTTACATTATATTAAATAACTTAATTGATGTTTGTGATATCCATGACATTTATTAGCATTATCTTTGTATTGCGTTTCAATACTTTTATCAGGATTAAGTGACATTAGATTCTACGGGTAAAGGCGGCGAATTGATACTTTGAGAATGAGCCTTTAATTTCATTAAAATCACTTCCAAAGAATGAGTCACCCGTTTTTATTCAATTATTTGCAGAAAACAAACAAACAGGTCCCTCAAGTCAATAAAAGCCATATGCAGCTGCAATTGATTGATTGATCAGAATGTAAGACCAAACCTAAGCTAGATAATCACGGATGAAACCAGACCCTCCGTACACCGTTTACATATAATAAGACCGAAGGATAGGAAAGGTATTTTAATAATTATAGAAAGTGACTCCGTTCCATGTTTTTCGTAATTTTTTTTTAACGGGGAACCAACGAGAAAAAAAGTTAACGCAGTTTCTTCAAATGTGATGTTGAATTTGTTATAACACATGATCCGAAAAAAATCCTGTATTGACATAATAAATCGTTTACTCCATTCTATGAAACTGCCCGTTTTCGGGTCGGTTAATTTAGAATTTAGAACCAAAAGAGGTGACAACACCGGAAATGATTGAAAAATCCATGATATTTATTGAGGGACCGTAAAGTAAAAAGGGAGATTGTTCATATATGAAAGAGCTATCGATGAAAAACGCAAACGAGTAACCTCTTCACAGCAGTATTTGGACCTGTTAAAGCATAATAAGGAGGACATTTTGCATCGATTATTAACCGTTGATGAAACATTTATTCATCACTATACACAAAAGAGTCTTGACAACAATCTGTACAGTGGATGGAACCTGGCTGACTAAAGTGATAAAAAATACAACAATCAGCTGGAAAGGGTATGGATACTATTTATTGGGGGCACATATGGAATATTGCTCATCGAATTTCTACTAAAAGGAAAAACAATCACGATCACAAGCAATCAAGACAAAATGAACACATTAGGCGAGGAAAAAAATTGTCTTTCTTCAAGGCAATGCACACCCCCCCCCCAACCCCCCAAGTCAATAAGGTAATGGAAAAATTGCATCAATTATACTTCGAATTGCTTCCCCATCCATCATATCTTCTAGATTTGGCACCTAGCGACTATTTTCTGTTTCCAAACTTTAAAAGTTGCGGTTTCTTATCAAAACAGGAAACTTTTCAGCCCAAATAGTATCTACCAATATCACCGTAATAATGTATTTCGTAACTAAAGTTCTAGAACTAAAATTATTGCGTTCTTGCCACATGATTTTATTTGACTCAAAAATTTGACTTTCTTCTAATCACGGTGAATTTTTATAGGAGTTAAAAAAACAAATTGTGGCTTGCATCTCTAGAACAAGAGCTTTCCAAAAGTACCATTTCTAAATCTATACTTCCAAAAGTGACCAATCCGGTGTATCTGTTATATCTGATACATACAATATTTTTTAATATCCTTCGGTCCAACTGTTAATATGTTTCTTGAGAACATTGTTGGTGAGACGGCATATTTTGTGCTAAAACTAGGTGGCATCAGTGTGGGTTGGGATCTTTTCACCAATAATCCTTAAGACCTAATTAATGCTACTACAATTTGTTACGATGAACACACAGTTATAAACGCACTAATGACCATTGATAACAAACTATTGAAGCCCGTTTCATCACATTCTACAAAAAATACATCTTAACTTCGTGACCTTCGACTAATAATAATAAAATACACATTTAAATAAACAATATACAAATGGATGTCCCATAACATACGATATTCCACTATATGCTCCACGTCGAACTTCGACAAATGGATAATTTCCTGTGTTTAGCGATTTATTGTTGTAGATTAATTATGAACAGGGTATCGAAACGTTTTAATACAAATTTCAATTGGTCGTTTTATTCACCAGATTTAAACCGAAATGATTTTTTCCTTAGGGGCTTTTTAAAAGATCGGCTTTACGTTGACAACCCAAGCGATTTGATTGATTTGAAATCAAAACTTTGAAAACACGATTCGAAAAAATTAAATAAATTTCAACATATCTTCTTATCAGAGTTATCAATTCTATACCAAAAAGTTACAAAAAATGATTACTGTAAATATGTTGTTAAGCGTATGTAAGTCCTGTAGTAACCGTAGTTTTGACATACTAAAATTAGGTCAAGTTTTAAATGGAACACCTTATAAAATGTTGTCATGTTTAAAATTATGTTTCATACTGTGTGCCTCAATTAGCTAAACTAACTAGACTAAAAAGTATCTTGAGCTACAGTTATTGTCTCAGTGACAACTGAAAAGTCAATTGCCGAGGTTATTTTGCAATGACTTCTCATGCATTATGAATTAATTTTGTTCCAATTTCAGAGTTGAGCAAAACTCAAAAATAATATTTAAAAGGCCTTAAAATTGTACGAACATTTATGGCAATCATTTATTTTAGTTTAGTTTCATTTCTTTTATGGCACAGTTAATGATGGTGCGCGATGAACGCTCGATGGAGATGGACGTGTTTTAGTCTGTCTCCGTAAGTGAAATTTGTTTTAAATTTTTATTTTTAAATTAAAATTAAAATGTGTTACTATATGTTATGTTGTATTATATGTATAGTGTAATAATAGTGTAGTATATTAGTGTAAAAGTGAATGTATATATGTTTATAAATAGTTTTGATTGTGAGCGGTGTTTTGTTTTTGTGAGTGATAATAAAAATAAGTCAGTTTAGTGTAATGTTTATTTGGAGGACTATTTTGTGTTTAATAACAAGGAAAACGTGAGCAAACGTGTTCAAAAAACGAAATTAACGGTACTCTCGGTTATCGTTATACAGGTATTTTATCATCACACATATTGGAATACATACATACATGTGTGTGATGATGAATTGTGTAAAATTTTTATTTTTATTCATTAAATTAAAACCAACACTAATGTTCTAAGAATACAACGGGGAATTATTATTGTATCAATTCGACAGTCGACACGACTCTGTGTTGCCTTTTCCTTTTTCGTATTGTTTTTATCAAATGAAAAAACGAAACCGCACTACGGACAGCGATTGTCGATCGAATCTTGAATCGTAGTACATATAAAAAGATGATATGCCCTCATGCTTTTTACTGATGCTACAGCAGTAACGGTTTCTTCCGTTCATTAAGCTGTTGGTTGATTTTTATTTTATACATATTTTCACTGTTCGAGTACTGACTTCAGTGGAAAATTTTAATTATTTTTTATTTTAATTTACTTTTCACTATTTATATATGCTTTAATAATTTTATGTAACTATGTTTAGTATCCTGCTACAGTTAATATTCCATTAACTTTCTCTTTTTTTTTTTCGTGACACTAAGAACAGTTTGTGGTGGGTGATTTTGGCAAGAGTTCAATAACTAGTCTTATACTTCGAATTTCCTGTTCATATGATTATTATCATACGTACTTGTGCGCCTCACATTGAAGGAACCCGTTCATCTTTTATAACTGTTCTAACAATTTCGATGCGAAATTTCATTTCAATGCGCACGCACCTTGTAAAACGCTATGTAAAGTGGAAAATCGTTTCATACATTCTTCTGCTTTTTTTATGGCCAGTGTTGCCGCCAGATGAGTGAAACGTCTAATTGCGTGTCATTAAAAAAATTGAAGTCCTTTCCTCCACACCTTTAGCATAGGTGGGTAATTGATGAATTTGGGATAACGAATTATAGCGACAAAAGTTTCCCATATTTTTATAGAATCAGGAGTATTGCTAATATGAGCGCTCTACAAAGTTTTAATGTCGGAAGCAAATAATGTTTTTATTTCTTCCATTCAATGTTTTGACCTTTGTATAAATAACGTCTGCGCTTATGTTTTCTTTAATGCGTCGGTCGGAATCATAAAGCTAAATTATTTATTATTTTTGAGTAAAGTTTATTCTAAAAGCCACGGAGAATGGCCTAAGTCACGTAATCTCCTGTTAGGGTGTGGATGTACCAGGTTTCAGTTCTACAAAATGACTTGTAGTAGTTCAGGTTCGTGAATTATTAATTTAGGACTAAAACAAAGAAAATTATACCGATTTTTCCAAATCTAGAGCAGCATTTGGTTAAAGCTTCGGTATTTCTATAACCGATAAAATGGAAATTTAAAAATGAAATATTTATTTGAACCTGTAAAGATTATATGTACCTCATTAGATTCAATAAGCTCATCCCCAAATATCGGAACAAGGGGACAGATGGGATAAAATGGATTCAAAAATTGTCCAACAAATTTGCTAGTATTAACCCAGATGTATCTGCTGATAAAATCGGTATAAGCTTTCAAAAGGTCATACCAATTTGAAGCCACGCACATGTAGGTAAAAGCTGCTCTGAAATTCCTCATTTGTTTATAACTTGATGTTCTGGTATAGATCTAAATCTACAATTTGTCGAGTAAAATTATTTCAATTGACTGATTACGTTTAACAATTTATATAAATGTTCTAAACGTTTAATTATCAAGTTTAGCTAAATTTTCACGTTTTGTCGTATCACGTTGGTTAAACAATAAATGTTGTAAAACCAGCAATTAAATTACCTCATACATAACTTATATGAAAATTGGCATACATTCACAACACAGAAATCAATAAAATCAATTTGCTTCAGTTTGGCGTACTCATTCAGAATTGTACTCTGAACCGAAATAATACGCCAAAGACTTGTAACAATTAAACGTATACTGATTCTGGTGATGCTTTTTGGCAATTTATTTCAAACTATTAATGTAAGTAACATATCTAATTAGAAAATGTATAAATAACAAATAGTCTGTACTAATTAATATAATTTTATTTTATGTATAGTCAACATTATGTCGTGAGACATCTATTAGAACTAGTTGAAGTGTACTTATAGTTCAAAATTTTATTTCAGATGGGGTACGCTGGAGGAAGAAGAATTTAATATAATTGATCCTTAATGTAATTAATGCCTTAAGGCTTAGAATTGAATTAAGATTAATAAATGGTAATGTTATTTTTAGGGATAGGAACATCTTTACATTTGAATTTAGATTATATTATATTTATTGCTGTTTTAATATTTCTCTTAATTGTTGAAAGCTAATACTTAAATATTTGAAATTATAGAGCGGTTGGACTAAGTGAGAGTAGAAAGAAATAACTACATAATTTGTTTTTTGGTTTCAGAAGAACATCGAAATATATTTTATCATCAATTTTATTAATCGGAAGTTTGGAGTATTATATAAATATAAATTCTAGTTTAAGATATTATTTCAGATCGATCAGGTTCCAACGTTTTATTATTAATATTTTAATTGTGTTGTCATAAAACACTAGCTATCGGCTTTATTAGGTGTCTGTAACCGGGCCGAGTCTGTCCTCACTAACATTCCTTTCCCATTCCTCGATTTTGTTATATATAAAAAGGTGTACGATGGCTGCCTGGCCAGGGGCGGATATCACACTATTAGACTTATGTGGTTATCGATGTGGCGCCTTTCTTTACGGGGTGAATATTGCTATGTTTGGCTTCATGAAAAGCTGTGTATGATGGTACATATTTCCTTGGTGAGGGAGAGTTATGGTGTCGTATTGTAACATGGGTATAGTGGTGTGGTATTCGCATTTATAATACGGGAGACTTTCTTAATGCTTGATCGTACATTGAAATCAATCAATCAATCAATCAAAAATTTCTTTTATGGCACAGTTAATGACTTTTAACGTCAGTTTAGCACGAAAATAACTTGATCAATTAATTCTTTGTGGGCAAACGATAATCTTCCGCAGTTCATGCTAGTATTGAATAATTTTTACCTATTTTACTTTATTCCAGTTACATATTTTGATTCGTTCGCAATTACTTGCAAGAAAATGTTTAATCTCTCTGGCATCAACCTTACGGTTGCGTTTTTACTATATAAGAATTTATTTTGTGAATCTTATATGTATACATGCAGGTATTATGATTATTTATATGTGATGAGCTAGACTCTTCCTGACGGCTCCAGAAAAACACTTGTCCAACGATACCTCGATACGTCCCGCAACACCATCCGGTATCTAAAACTGACTAAATATTAACGTCTCTTTAACGGCTTATTTAGCTTTATATATACAAGATATAATATACAGAAAGCTTAATTATTTCTTACATATTTTCAAAGATATACCAACCGTATAAAACCATATTTATAAAACATTTTATGTACATCAAAGGATCACACCGGTGGATAATTATTTGGTTGCAACCACAAGTATTGTGATGGGAGCCTTAATAACGTCAATGTAAACCAAGCGTACAAATTGATCTATAAATTGAATTGTTAACAATATTTATAGGTCACATAATAAATTATCTGGCGTAAAATGTAGTTAAAAGTACAGCCAATATTTATTTTAACTAAATTTAAAGTACATAGTACCATACAATAAAACCTAAATTGACATGCGCGGCGAAGAGAGGCTTCACAATTCCCTCCACCATCGTTTTCAGTATAAACTAAATAATTATAATTTATTTCAATTTATTACTTTAATATTTTACTTTATTTTACTATGTTTACATTTATAATCTACCTAAGCGTTATAATTCAATATTATCGGAAACACCAAAAAAAAAAAAAAAAAAATTCTAACACCTCAAATTGTGTACCAGAGTAAATAATAAAACACGTTTATTATTTTTAAATTGAACATAAAATTTGTAAGAAAAAGAAAAGAAATTAAAAATAAAATATTATATTTAAAATTAAGTCTATTGACAAATCTAAAATAGTTGGTTGTAGTATAAAATAAGTAGCTGAAAATGAACTAACAAATGTAATGTCAATATTTACATATTTAATTAACGTTAAGCTTTGACCACACATAGTTGGTCTTCAATTTTCTTTTTTTTTTTTTTTTTTTTACTCTTTATACCTTTTAATCTGCTTGGTATTTTTTAAGTTTATTTTGTACCGTTGACATTAGGATTTGTATTTTATTACTTTTCAAGTAGCTACTTCATAAAATCATAAGTTGTAAGGATCGGCTTAAGACGAGCTACCGTTCCGGCGTATTTTAAATTGTTGGCAAATCAATTTACCGATAATAGTAGTTACCAACGATATTAAATTATAAAACAATAAACCATAAAATTAAAGGATACTCATGAGAAAAACAAACAAAACTACCTATTGTTTATTTACATATTTAAAGTTATTTGATTTATTTTAAAATTATCTAAAACTATCAAACACATCAACAAGAGAGTGTGATACAAAATGCTGGTATTTTTTTATATTTATTTTTATATATCTAAACTATTTATAAATTAAATATATTTAAAAATGTATATTATATATAATTAATGGGTGGACTTAAAATAAATGCGCCTTTATAACTATTTCAGGAAAATGGTGTATGTAAGTTGAAGTTGGAGAGAAAAGCCATGTCTATCGAAAGTTTAATGAACTTCCGTTGGCTTTCTCTTTCAAGCACTTGCTTAAAGGAAATACAATTGAAAAAATAAATGGATCTCTATGTGGTCCACCCTGTATTATGTAGATATATATATATGTATAAATATATTTTTAGATATATGATCAGGTGCCTCAAGGCATTTTAGTTTTTACTTTAAATAGTTATAAATAAAATATTTTTATATCTCGTAAAGTGACACGTTATGAAAGTTGTAATATAGACAGCTTGCAGCCTACATCTCCTTTAGTATCTATTTATATACAGATATTTGTAATTGCAGTTTATGTATTTGTATGCAATTTTATTATTATGTATATATGTACATACATATATCGATTTAAAAAAAAAAAAAAAAATCTATAATAGTTTCGTTATTGTTATGTATACTACATTTATATACCACATATTTTAATTACATGTTATTACGTAGTCTACTATTATTTCAAAGTCATTTGTCAAAGCATATTGAACATCAATTTACTTAATTATATAGGTTGATTTTTACTGATTCATTTTCATAGAGCATACGAATATTTTTACTATTTTATATATGTGTTAGGTGTCATTCAAATATTTTGGATGTAAAGTGGATTAAATAAAGATGTTTCGATTTGGCGGTCGCAAAAGAAATTGTATGAGTAATGAATTTGCAGGCCATGTCTCCACAAAATGTTTCTAAAGTTTAAATAACCTTTGACTTGGCTATTAAGATTAGTTTTAACTATAACTGCATTTAGCCAGACATTTATTGCTGCTTAGATCTGGATATGGCTGATTTTTAGCAACTTTGTTTAGACCTCCATAGTTAAAATTTGAATCAACATTGAGTCAACATCATTCTAAAATGGCAATGATTAAAAGGTTGCTAAGCATCTTTATCATTTAATAGAATTATTTAGTAAACAACTTATGTTGTACGATGGGTACAACTTTATAAAAAGTTGTTAATATTTATAGTTTCGCTTCGTTAGTATCAGATTTCCTATAAATCTACTTTTAGCTTGTTGTTTGTTTATTTCTACTCTTTCTACGTCAGAAGCACTTTCAACACCACTTTATATACCAAACAGGACGACTCGTTTGCTGAGGAAGCGTTAACACTAATTTATTTTAACATTTCCCTGACTCTGAGACTCATATTAAACACCATTGAAATACCAAAACTGTGTTATATTTAGTGTGCCGCTATTTTGTTTTGCCCAAAACAGTACACTCTTTTTATCGCGGTTAAGAGCCAATTTTGTAATATCGAAAACTATTTCCTAGTCATTATGAAAAATTGTGAAAACCTCATGAATATCTTCTTAAAGTCTTCGCGAAAATCACAAAACATATGAATTATCACGTCTCATTATCAATGAGAATTTTTCGCTAATTATTCGAAAATATTCGAATAAATATCAAAAAACCTTGAATAATCTGAAAAATGACCAATAAAGAAACTAAACACTAAAATTCGTAAATCTCGAATTATCTGGAAGCCAGGCAACTCAAAGTCATGCAAATCAACGCCAAATATGCGTCAAAACACTTTATCTTAAGTATCAACTAATCTGGAATAATTACGATAGTCTCGAATGACCTCGATACCTCGAAAACCTTTGATCATATTGAAATTGGGACAACCATTCCGAACCCAGGATAACGCTATATTAACATCGAATATTATACTTCGTAGTTAAAAAAAAAAAAAGATTTTTAATAAATTCAAAAAAATTTAATCAAACGTTCTGGATTTTTTTTTTTAATTTGAATTATGTTTGAATGTATTATTTTGCAGCAGCGGATAACCAGTTCACGCATTTATTTTTTGCATAATAAAGATTTGCAGAAACAAAAGAAAAACAGGAGAGAATTGATGGGTGTCAGATCTCTGACATTTATTTTTATTTTCATTACGAAACGCACACAGTTATGTCGGTTTTTGAAAACCAATTCCTATAAGCAACCATTAGTCATTACACGATCAATATTAATGTCATTATATTCTGATATTGACATTAATATTGATCGTGTAACTTGAAGTATTGACGAATGATGGCCGATAATAGCTGTATTTTGTTGAGAAAAAATTAATTCGAATTATTTTGGAATTATTTTTTTCTTAACAGAACAAGCCGCGAAATATTTTTTCGAATTAATTTTTATATTCTATGTTGGTATTTTTTCTGTGTTTCATTCAAGCAGTTACGTATTTTATTTGTTTGAGCTCGAATTAAATAACTCAAATTTTTTGTTCTAATTATTTAATTCCTGTCACGTGTAATTGTTGTTGTAAATTTCTAAACAAAATACAGCTAATGATGAAAATCCGGATTTTTTTATTTCGCGACATCATTATTGATAAGTGGTGGGGATACTGTCAATATTAATGATATTGTAGGGTTCGCGTCATTACTGTGTGTCATTATTCATTATAAATTTGAGGTTATTTGAGGTTTTATTTTTAAAAAGTATATAATTCAATATTCATCAACTTCATCAACATCCATCAACATGGATGATATGTAGAGGATACAGAAGCAAATATTGATTTCTCCGAGTGTAGTGAGACAATTGATATAAATAGCGAAGATAGCCAGGAACCGATTTTAGTGGAAAATATCGAACATACTAAGGTGCTTAGTGATTTCATCGAAATGTACGAAATGTAGAATTATGGAACCCAACAAATCCTGGGTATATTAAAAAGGATAAGGGAAATTTGGCGTTGGATAAACTCCTAACCATATTTAAAAAAAATTAAGAGTGGTGCTAATAGAGCAGATGTTAGGCGTAAAATAAATACTCTTCGATCTAACTATCGCAAAGAATTAAAGAAAATATTAGATTCAAAGAGATCGGGAAAAGTCACAGCTGAGATCTACAAACCTACTTCGTGGGTATTTTATTCCCTCCAGTTTATGGATAAATTTGAAAAGCCATTTAAAAAAAAGCAAAGGCCTCGTCCGCTACGAATGCAAAAGGAAACTTTTCGTTTATGTTGGGTAACGAACTGGGGTTTGGTAAATTTAATGATGTTTGCTGTAAAAGCTCCCCAAATTTAGAATAGTACATCACGCCTCCGTCTGAAATTCGACCATTCATACCAGCATCAACCATTATAAACTCCTTTTTCGCATTCACAACAGCCAACTGAACGATGCTATAAAACCCTTTATAATTGAAATACATGTCCGTCAATTGCCCCCAATGTATTCCAAAATTGATGTAGGTTTCCAAAATCATTCGAAATATTAATCCACTTTTAGGGAGTTTTAGGAAACTGAAAACAAATAACAAATTTTTGTGAATGAAATTTGATTTAATACACCTCAAATATAGTAAAACATACCTTAATGTAGCCTTTCAAGACATAAATAAGTACTTTGCATGTTTCGAGAATGGCATTAGTTATTGATGCATGTGACATGGCAGCCGAAAACTTTAAATCTTCAAAAGTCCTTTCTGTTGCAAGGAATCTCAAAGTCAATGCCAGTCTTTCATTGACAGATATACTTTCTCTCATTGTGGTATCTTGCCTTACCAGAAATGGATGAACCATTCGCCAAATTCTTTCGAATTGGTCTTCGCTCATCCTTAAATAATTTTTATAATCATTTGCTTCACTTAATTTTAATTCATTTAGTAAAACTATATGAGAATAATTTTCTCTTTTCTTTAACCAGTCCTTCATCCAGCGTTTTCGCTTTACTATTTTTTGCAAGGATAATGCTACAATTATAGCAATACACGCCTTTTCTTTATGATCCATGTTAAATTTAAGAAAAAAAATGCTTCTACTAGCACTAATGAAAGCTTGGTAATGATGGAATTAATAATGATTGTGTAAGGTTAAAAAATATTGAAGTAGTAATGACGCAGGTATTGACATTACTGGTGAATGACGTTTATATTGATCGTGTAATGGTTGCTATAATCGATATTATTGGCGTATTTTATTTGACTATTTACAACAACAATGCCATGAATCCAATTCCATTTTGGTATTCGTGAATACCCGCTGTGTACGTGGTTTTCAAAATCCAATAATACTGTTTAGTTAATGTGTTTAGCACCAGGCTCATGGAATCTTCGCTAAATTTTATTTTTAAAGTTCTAACAGTTGTCGATATTTGCTGCGTTCCATTTAACGTGGCAAAGTACACACAAGTACTTCTGACTGCACGCAGCTACTCTTGCTAAATTTTATGAGTAGTTTGCTTTTTGAATTTATGGCGACTTCGTTACCAGAATATTTAGTACAACTAATCGGTAAGAAATGGCTGATCAGTTTTCAAATTAATAATTAATTTTCCAACTTTCCATGTTGCACGTAAATTTTTTTAAATTAAATTTTATTTTCGTAACTAATTTTCTGCGTTCCATTTACCATCTACTCTCTAGTACTTATTTGTACTTTGCCACGTCGAATGGAACGCAGCAACTGTCATGTACGTTTAATTTGTTTTCAGATAACAAAAGTTGTCTGATCTGAAAAAAAAATTTTGGTTTCTAACGTAAATTATAAAATAATTGTTGTATATCAAAAATGTTTTGAGTCAAATTTTTAGCCGTGACTTTTTTTTCGAAATTCAGCGGGGACGCAATTTCGAAAGGAATACTAATTTGAATTTGGTCAAATAAAATGCGCCTTATGTCGTTTTCGATTGATTTTTTTTCTCAATTTCGGCGTTAATCGAACAAGAATGTCTCATTGCTCTTTTATGTTTGTGGGTTATCTGTCAAAATATAAAAAACTGGAAAATTGCAGATATAAAATCTAAAAAATTCATTTTCGAGGCAATGTTGAGATTAATTTAATGACACCAAATGAGATTTCTAAAAATTCTCTCGAGAAAAAATGTTTGGCCCTTAGAACAACGCTTTTACAAACTAGAAGCAAAAAAAGCAAATGTTTATCCTTCAGATAAAAATTGAAGTTTTAAAAGTTCTTTAGTAATTCAGATGTAAAAATCACAAAACATTAACAATGTGCTTCACTTGAATAGGGCCAACATAATTTTTTTCATTTTTCCAATTTATTGTTTTTCTTTTCTCTTGAGTTATTCTCTTTTATGCGTTATTGGGAAGAGAAATCAATAACAAAAACAACTAATGAGATTCGTTCATCTCTGAGAGTAAAACCAAACCGTTAAATTTTTGAATTTTGTTTAAAATAAGAAATAAAATTGTGTGTTTTTAGTTGTTCACTTGAATGCCCTGCCAGTTGATTGGTTGAAAACTCTCTGATAATTTGGTTTTCTTAAATTCAATTGGTTTTAGTGTTACAGTGAAGTGAATTAAAGAAGCCGTTAAGTGAAGTTGAGGTTAAACGAAATTTTTATAAATAAATAAATTAAATAAATACATAAAATAAAAACTGTTTTGGCCCAACGAGTCGAAGGCCTTCTGAATTTCAATAAAAATTGCGGCTGAAATCTTACGTCTCAACTTAGCCTTCTTCAGATGATTCGCTCTCATTAACGCATCAGTTGTGGATTTCTTATATACAAATCGAAATTGCTCTGCTGGAATATATCGATGGATAGAGAAAGATCAATAATAGCGCAATCATGATCATCTATTATCAAGTTACCACCACTGTTAGGCCTAATAGTTTTGATGTATTTATAAAGTTTGACCTACCGGGTTTAATATGAGACAACATTTTTACTAAAGAATTCCTGATGGTGCTGCTTCAAGTGAATTTACAAGTGAAGTTGTTGTTCTAAAATAATTTCTAATTTTAATTAAATGGAGAATATCACTAGGAAGTGGTTTTGACATTGGTACTAAAACTATTCTAGGTGGGCGTAAAAATGTCCAAATCCCATCCTATCTGTATTTTAAAAAAAGAGAATTTGATCTAACATGAAATCGAATGGCAGATGATCCGAGCAGAACTCATTTAGAACCATGACCCCGTAATCAATAACTACTTCCCTGGCGATAGGGAGGTCCAAAACCGTATCGCCTCGAGTACAAAGTCTTGGAAAACAGAAATACACAGAGAATAGAGTGAACGAATTACTGCCTACACCGACACAAACAGAAGTAGCCGTGAAATTTTCCATAATATAAGTCTTAGGACTTGATGGTCCAATAGAATTATGAAGCAGGATGGCTCTATCAACCGATTTTTTTGGACTTTGCGTTGGTTCGATAGATACAATAATTTTTAAAATATAGGTGAAAGTTTAGTCTTGTTAATACAAACAATATATGCGGCAATGTTCTTAAGTACAAAAACTAAAGTTAAGTTTGTAACTGCGACCAAATTGCTTGTAACTTTGTTAGGATAACACTTTACTTTGGAGACGCCATATGAATGACCTTCGTGGATAATGATTCGGAAATTTTACTCACTTCGTAGAGCATGCCCGACTGCAGTTTTAAGAAATATATACTTTGCATTAGTTGACATTTACTACTCCAAAATTCATCCACTTATTATTGCGTAGAAGCATATTGTTAGGATATGTAGTTATTAATGCACAGAGGACTTCTGCTTCATGGCCTCTATTTCAATCCCTGGAGATATTTTCACTTAGACATCTGTTTGTGCTCAAAGTATTGAAAGCTTTTTTGTTATCATTGTGAACCATGAATGAACCAGTCAAAGGTAAGCACTAGATAAAACTTGAGGGACCCTCAGTATATTCGGCTTCAAAGATTCTGCACTACGAACTTTGAAAACTCATTTTTAATTTTGACTTCTAAACGTAATCGCAAGTTTAAATTTTTATTTTTATTGTTTTCACTGAATTTTTATTGTATAAAAATGAAAACTTCTAGTCTTATGCTTAATGTAACTTTTTTAAAATTGTATTGTGTAGCAGCAGTCATCACTGGATTTTAAACATCCACGAATTTGTTTAATGAATAAATAAATAAATAAATATGCGGCATATGGTTTTGAAGTAACACCAATAATTCACCGGTGTACGAGAGTTGACATACTTCACACAATTATACGTCATGTTACATCTAGCAGCTATATGACCGAACGCCTGCCAATTCCAACACTGAGATACTGGCAGCTTCCTTTTAATCTCCCAAGATTTTTTATAGCCGCAACAGCAACCATTGCGAACATTTCAGAGATAATTAAAATTTCAATTCGTTTTGAATATTTAATATTTTAACGGAATCCAAAAATGTCCTTGGAAAAGTTTTTACTTGCAGAACCAGTGCCACCTAAAATATTTTGGTTCTCTGTACCTCTTTTTGACATTTTTCTGGAACTAAATGTTTAAAAAAAATATAAAAACTGTTATTTTCATTTTCGAAAACTTTCGATCTAGATTTTTACCTCTAACTTGAATTTTGAAGGAAATTCTTACAAACATCGAGTATAAAGAATGCAGTGAGAGTAATGAACCGCCACTGTTTCTGTACGCAAATTTTTCACTAATTATTTTAATTTACAATAAATTATCTGACACGCACAAATTGACACTAGAATTGCTCCGATGGGATGAGCCATTCTCTTGCTACAGAGGTTCAAGCATTTAAATCGCTCGAAATCAGAGGTTCTCGACACGGCTTTCCTCGCTGCATGTTGATGTCATTGCGATAATATTATGCATATGAGGCACGACGTCTGAGGACCAACCTAAGCAATCATATATTTAAATTAAATGTTATGTTTTAAAATTACTAAGTTAAAATTTATAGTTGATAAAAATTGACAAAATTACCGCCGTAAATTTGCTAAATTGGTAGTCGGTATTGCATTCCCCATGTGGAAGGCACTAAATAAAATTATGCAATATTTACGGAAACCGATTTTTAGAAAATTCTAATGGCCATGCTATACTTTTCTAAATGTAGTAAAGTTTGCTTATTGAGTTCTGATAAATTTCTTTTTAGATTTTTAAAACTATGCCATTTCTTCTATTCCTATAAATATGGTATTTAAAGATTTGGTCGTTTCCTGTAGTTTAACTTGTTAAAGGAATATTTAGGAGGGGAACAATAAAAAACTAATTATTTATCACATTTGGTAGCTATTGAATTCTAAAAATTTTGGTTAGACTATTTATTACAACTTAGCAGCAGTTATTATTGGGACATTATTCTTTTAATATAAACAATTAAATACAGGTATATGAATTTATTTATTCCTCACGATCACATTGCCACAAAAACTCGCCAATTTCAATATGTTATTTGCAAGCACACATATCACCAAATTTTATGCTAACTCCAATTTTAAATTCAGATTATTATTTGTATTGTATTGAACACATACCGAACATGTTATTTTAGAAAATTTGGAAAACTTAAATATTTTTTTTTTTTTTTTTTTGGCTTTAGGTATACATACATAAATGTTACATGAATATGCTGCAACGAACTTTAAATATATATAACTTGAAAATCTCAAACAAATGGCAATCAACTGACAAAATACATAATATGCTATTAAAATTCCACAATCAATTTTATTTCTTTTAAACAATAAAAATTCCAAACAGAATTAAGAAAAAAAAAATCGAACTACACGAATCCTATATCGATGACAAAACAGTTTCAGTTATTCGAAAAATTTAAAATAATTCAAATTGATTAATGAGTTAACGATAGGACACAATTTTAAAATGATAAAAATGTAAGTTTCTTTACACGCCACAAATAATAGATTGACCTAAAAATGGAGTATGTATATAGTGTTTATTTAAAAGATGAAAGTGTTGCACTAAGATCGAAATAAATTTCGATTTTGTCTTGTGTGGTCAAAACCAATAAAATTCACTAAAAATATTTTTTGATTTTCAACCAAATATACACTTTAAAATTGGTCACACAAATTGAAGCAATTTATTAATTGCTTAAAGGTAATTTATTTCTATATTTTATAAACTCCCTGGTGTACGAGTAGAGTAAAACATAAAATGAAAGATGATGGTTGTTGGTTTCTTATCCGTTCGTTGTTGTTTTTTTTTTTTTTTTTTTAGTTTTAAAAGACATAAAATTAAAAAAATAAAAATAATGTATTAAATGCATTAACCGCTTCTTTTGAAATACTTATCTATTTATTTTGGGATCTTTAAAAAATAAAATAATATTTTCAATAACATATCGTTAAAAATCATGGATTTTGAATGAATCATTTGTTTGGAATTTTGTAATAAATTTTTTCGTTTTTTTAGAAACAAAGATGCAGAAATTGATACTGAACTGTTTCAACATGCATATAATAGTAGCCCATTAAACAGGTTCAATTTTACAGACTGAAGAACACCGCACTCGAGTGATATTATGCGCCTTATACATGTGCACATATGAAATTCATAAACAAAATGTCAAATGTAAATAGTGTTGTATTTAAACTTTAAATAGATATACATAAATAGATAAGTTATTTCATGGGTTTTTAACTTAAGCTTTTAACATAGCGCTAAATAAATTAACACTAATTTTCAAAACACTACATTTTTAAATGTTCAAAATTTCACGTTGAAAACAATACATTTCGGGACATCTTCAATGAAAAATAAATAATTGATATAGCTACGCGTTATTATAATCTTTAACCATGTACATAATATTATGTATTGTTTATATTTATGTACTTTGCTCTTTATATTGTAGAAACAAACCGTCGAATTTCATTAGAAATTTTCGTGTATATGGTATACTTACACGTAAGAATATGATGATAAATATAGTACACTAAACGAATTTTTATTGAACACGTTTAACACCCGCAGACAAAGAAAATTTTATTTTTCAATATCCTTGACTTCAATAAAATTTTTGTTTAATATGCAAATATCTAAAATACAGAAAGAATCAATCATCGCGCGCGTACTCGTACATACATTTTCTTTATAACATATAAAATTGCTTTATAAATATTTATTTTTACGGAATAGGTACAGTTGTTTCATACAGACGTCTGTGAATGTGTACTGCCTTACATATGCATGCTTAAGACTTATTTCTAAACAACATATTACTTTTGAAAATAATACAAAAAATTTGCAAAATTTTGTGATTACGTTATAAATAAATTGTTATAATTACAAGTTTATTATACAAATAATTGGTTGAGGCATGAACTTCAACTCTGTGAACTGTTGTTAATAGCAGCACAGTAGTCGGTAATGTTAAAAAGGAAAACTCTTGCGGAAAACAGTAGTTCAAATTTGAAGTGCGAATCCGAAAAAAATCGACAAATTAACCACCGAAAATTTAAAATTCCAATCCTCATAATAAATCCGCTAGATTCGCTAAATGACGGTACCTTCCTAAAAGGAAAACTAAATTATGTTAGACCATAAAATTGAAGTATCATTTAAACTGAATTTTGCTCACCACTTGTTATTCGGTAATGATAGCCTTTAACTTTACGATCTCAATCGATTTATTCACCTTATTGAAACAAACAAAATACTCTTCAATTAATAAAATCGGCCATTTACCACCCAAGCACCTCTAAAAATACTACAAATGCAATTTTTTCTGTTTTTTCTGATTTATGACCTGTAGCCGGTGTACAAATTAAAATCCAGCCTGATATAACACCATTACAAGTTTTGTAATTCGTTAATTTTCTAAATATTCGTCGAATCAACAAATGCGTATGGCAAAAACTTTGCTACCTGTCCTTAGATATTGTAACAATTAATTCAAAGTTTTCAAAAATAATTTAAACGCACAGAAATCACGTGGAAGTAACATTCAAAAAGCACACAAGACGAGGGTTTATTTGAAAATGCGTAGGGGATCCGTATAAGTTTCCAAGTGGAAAGATAAATGATAGGTCCTTTTTATCGCTGTAGCCTTTCACATCAAATTGATAGAAGTCCGGAATAGACCTGAACAAATAGCCGAAATAAACCTGAAGGATAGAAGTGATAACTGACTTACGTACGGCTCCCTAAAATGGTCATGAAAAATCAAAATTTAGTAACAACAAATAGGCCTTTCATGGTCAATTCATCTTGTCCTGATAATTGCTTTGAAAAGTTTCATGCAAGCTATACTCATACTCGTTAATTTGCGAGGTATTATTTACCTCAATTATAAGAAACTATCCTTTTGGATATGGACAGATACGGACGTTTGACTGTCGTCGATCGATTGAGCTGGACAATAAATATCATCTAAATAAATTTGAAAAGTGATCCGGCGAGAGAGGGAACGACACACATTTTTTTGAAATTTAAGCGTTTAAGGAATGGATGATTGAAGGCAATCAGAATTGCATTTCAAGATAAGTGTCCTTCGCAAAAATTTAATTTGCGGAAATTAAATATGTGTCATTCTGCATAATTTCTGGTGGAAAAAGTGTCTGCCACTGGGCGCTTTCAGGTCCGCCAACTGTTGACAATAAGTTGAGTAAAATAAACACGTTCTTTTCTGAATGCAATTGATTTTAATTGTAACCTTTACTAAAATTTCATTCGCATTAGGAAATTTAGTACCAAGATTAGGTAGTTAGAACAATTATACAGCGTTTTATAAACTAATTTACTTTGTTCCAATAACAATGATTAATTTTTATTGCCGTATTTCTTTCTTTTATATGCATATCTGTAGCCGCTGAAAGGAGCCACCAACAACAGATCTCGTATTCATTACACTCTACATAGCCAAACAGAAAAACCGCTGAAGAAACATACGACAGAAAATTATTCCTATACTGCACACAAATCCTGCAACGGTACAATTTTAAGTAGCTTAATTTATCTGAAGCGTCAACGAGGTTTAATCAAAGCACGTGGTAAAATCGGCAAATCAGCCATTTTATAATTTTTCGTTTACTGTACAAAATAGGTAACATGATTGATGTTTCGAATTTTTATGTAATATGAATCGAATGTAATAATGTGTATCAAATGAATGTATCGAATGTCTGGTTATGTTGCTGTTTAAGTAATTTATTCGACAAATACATTTGATACACGTTAGTACGTACATTCGATTCATATTAGGTACATAAAATTCGATCCGTCTCAACAATATCACACCTATGTGTACATACTTGAATAGACTTCATTTGAAGCATATTTATATTTAAAATTTTTAATTTTCTTCCTAACCGTAAATTAATACTTTAAAAATTCTACTACTTTTACTAGTTGTAAAATTCTTCACCTACCCGCATTGTTGTCGTTATACGACACGTCATACGTGATTGTTGATTGCCTTTTATCGTTAGTTGATCTAATCTAACTCTTCCGGAATGCATCGGCGGAAGACGCTTCACCCTCGTTTGGACAAATGGCTTAATGACTAATATACGACCGATTTTTTCACGAGTTAAGAACAAATTGTTATATTCAACTCACTAAAATATTATCTTTAATTTCCAGCTTTATTTTTGGGTTATCTTTATCTATCAGTGTACACCACAAAAATTTGGCGATCAATTTCAGCAAAGGAAATATTAGGAAACTTGTGAGTTTTCTCTCAGGTCACTGTAACCTGAGATATCATTTGAACAAAATGAACCTGTCCACAGAGACGGAGTGCCGACTCTGTTTGGAAGAGACAGAAACCGCAGAACACATACTATGTGAGTGTGTTGCTCTGTGCACACGGAGGTGGATTCATTTTGAAGAGAGGTATCTGACCCCGGAGAAATGTAAATTGGCCTCTATAAACAGCATTCTCGCCTTTATTAGAGAGGTGGAGAAGCTCCTGGAGTAACAGTACCCAATAGCACAAAAGATCTTTTAGGTCGTAGTGCTAGCCGCTTTTGGGCAGGGACGAAAAAAAAAAAAAAAAAAAAAAAAAAAAAAAATCTATCAGTGTAGATACTACCATCGGGTGACAATATAATACGGAAACTCATTAAATTCCAAGAAAAATTAAAAATTTACTAAAATTATCAGCAGCAGTTCGAAGCATTTCTATCTTTCAGTAATACGGTGGCCGTTGCTTAACGTCGATAAATGATGAATTTGAGCGGTAGCTTTCTCACAGCGGTGGAGCTTTTCGGGATGTGTTTTTGGCCACACACGGTCATTTTGACAATTGTAGCATTGTTCAATTGTGAACAGCTTCTCATTAGTAAAAATAATTTTTCTGGATTTTTTACCCCCGAAACGCTTCTGTACCACTTTGCATTTTTCAAAGTTGTTAAGGTTTTATTTGCCTGTTTTTCGAACTGTTTTACGATTTACTTCAAGAATCCTGGCTAAAAGACGCATCTTGATTTGCGGTTTTCGATGAATCCGACATTTGCTGATGTTGCGGAGCTGTAGAGTGTTGACGGTGCGTGGACGATCTCTTTCTGGGCGGTCCGAAAAACAACCTAATTCCCGGTATAGATTTATTGCTTTAAAGGTCGATGAACGAGGAACACGAAGGCTCGTTTTTTTTTTTGATGATTTTCCAGCTTCGTACAGTTTGATAGTAGCGAAACTACTTTTGTTAGACATGATAACTGAAAAAAATGAAAGGAATAGAAAATTGATTTTTTTAATGAAGTGACTTCCTTTATTTTACGTTAAATACATTAAAAAGAAAAATTTGAAGAAGCATTTTAGATGAGAAACGAAAATAATTTAAAAACAGTTTCCATATTTGATTGTCACTCAGTGACTTTACACAATGAAACAGTGAAAATCTTGCAACAAGTGTTATGTAATTTTACTGTTATATTAAATTTGGCATTTATCAAAAGTATATTTCATACAAATACTAGCATATTCGATGCAGAGCTGAAACCAAAAATGCGCATGCCCATTTATACGTTTTTATTGTTCATCGATGTACAACGACGCAATTTAAATTTTATTTTGAGGTAAACGGGCGATTCAAAATAAACTTAAATCAATTATAGTAGTATTCAACTCTAGCTGGAATTCTGGCAGTTCACGCGCAGAAAAAATACATAGGTTCCTAGTTCATGGCAAAATTTTTCCATAGGCGTGGAATTTTCTTTTACCCTATTAGTTTATAAATACATGAAATGAAAGATTCGAATAAGACTGTACTATGATACAATATTTGTTGTAGAGCTTGCAACCAAAATAAATTCACATGCGCAAGAACATTTTTTTTGTACGCAATAAAAACAAAATGCTGAAAAGCCATATTTAGCGTTTCGATATCAATTAGTATTAGTTCGTGTGTCAAGTATTAGTAACGCAGTGTAACTATGTAGTAAAAAAAGTAAAATTTGTATAAAAACTAAAATTATCGTGCCTATCATAAAATGAGAATTACCCATGAGGATTTTATGGGCTCATGTTAAACATATTCTTGTCGATTATACATAGAATCCGCGGGAACGAATGAATCGTGGGTCGAAAACTGCAAATAAAAAAAAAATCCAAAGCAATAATTTTATATCACAGTTTCATTGAAAATCCTTTGGGTTTTTATTCATAAAAAAAATTGTTTTAGTATCGCGACAAAATTATTGCGTTTCTACGGAGAATGAAGAAATTTAAATTTTAATTTTCCAGGATACTTTGATTTACGACATGATTATGCATATAAAATTTGGTTTTCATTTGTAAGTATTTAAATGAATTATTTCGATGTGAAATTCGTGAAATTTTTGTTAAATGTCACAGCAAAGCGTTACAACTCCTCTAGTGGTATCGTTTCGACCTTCCTATAGTAATGGTAACTTTTCTTTGATTATCACGATCAAAAACATGTTGACGTTTGTCAAAACTCGTAATAGATGCAGATACTCCTGACATGACTTCAACTTCTATAGGATCTGTTTCACCTACATTCGGAATGGAAATGTTTTAGGTGGCCCAGAAGGGTGCTAGTGTTCCCATTGGTTTTATATTATATATTACACTTCGAACATATTATTGCAAACTTTTACATTTATCTCGTTTAAAAAAATTGCCGACACTAATAATTTTACATTTAGGCAGCAGGAACGAAGATGAAACCGCAACAAGCAATTAAAACAATGACATATATAGTACTATCGATTATATGACACTTTGCTCATTTTAATTTTCCGAGGTTCCCCATATGAAATTAGACTTGATTATTTTTTTTAGCTATAACTACTAAGGCACACTAATTGAAATACTTTCCAGACATGACACTTTAAAGGTTGAATTTATACAAATTTTAAAATTTTGTATGGGCCTTTTATTCAAACAAATTTCTCGGGCTCCCCACGTGAAACTTGCCCTGATAATTTTTCTAGATTTAACATTAGCTAGGCACACTAATTGAAATACTTTTCATTCCTATGGTAATCATAACCAAGAACGTAAAATCACTTCATGAAAATAGCCCTTGTAGGTTGTTTTGTTAATTTTTCATTTTACTTAAAATATGTCGGTTGATAACTTTCGGCTGAGATAGTAAACTGGCGGTCAAAGATATAGGCAGAATGATCGATAATGCAGTATTATTTGATACATGAAAACTGAGTACGAATAAAATTAATTTTTTGAAGTGAAAACTTCTTTAGGCGCTTTGGGTGATTTTTCTTGGATTGGTAAAATCTTATGAGTTCGTGTCACCGACATGCTAATTTTTGTTATTAATAAGTGACAATGCAACACTGTTTTATTTGTTGCTGTGGTACTTACGTTGATATAGCAATAGCCTACTCTTTATTATTTGATGATTTTTATTAATACAAAAAAAAATCATTTTGTAAACAAAGTAACCAGCGTTACCACTCGAAAAAATTAAAATGTATCCAACTATTGGTAAAAAATGTATCCAAATGTATCCATTTTTTTTTTTTTTAAATAAAACGTGATAATTGATAATTCTTTGGTTATTACTAAAGTATGTGCATTTGTATTTAAAAAACTAAATTAAATTATGTATAAAATTTATAGAGATAACTAAATTAAAATTATTTCCGGGTGCCGGTACCTAAACCTGACTCGTTTTATTGGAACTGGCCGATTTTTTTTATTCTTCCAATAACAATTCTTTTGCGGCCATAATTGAGTCCATCGTCTCGATTAACAGACGATTTCGATTTTTCGTTTTTGTATTATTCAAATCAGGAAAAATTCGCTCTGCTGCCGCCGAGCTATGAGGCAAACTCATTAAACTCAACATAAAGTTAGCCAATGTACCAAAAAGAAGCTCTCATATTGAATTTTTTATTGATCCAATTTTTACCCAAAATTCCCTGATGTTTGTTTTATCTAAATTTAGTAAGTGCGAGGATAACTACAGCACTTTCAGTTCGTCCAATACGTTATCTTTGTCAGTTTCATTTGCTAACAAATTCGGAAAAATATTGACTAATGGAATTATGGAGGAAACATTTGATGACATTAAGCAATCAGGATTAATTAAAGATAATAATTTAAATGCCGGGTTGTTAAAAGCAAATCGGCGTTTTATTTGGAGGGCAAGTTCAATATAAAATGTTTTCACATTTCTTGCCACTTCCAAGAATTCCTCTTCATGCAACTGTTTAACTGCTAAAAATGATTGAACGGCATAACCCATGCTTATTTCGGCCAATGATATGTGATTTTCTTCATTATCAAAATCGATGTCATTTACGTTGTTTCTTGATATTTTGGATGCAATTGGGGTTTATAAAGTTCAACCCTAGCAGCATGTAATTTCGATTCGGTATTTCAACAAAATAAATAATTTTTAAAAAATGTATCCACTTTGAATAAATTGTATCCATTTTAGTTGTTTTTTGTTTTTTGAGTATCCAGTATCCATTTCTTAAAATTATTAAAATAATGTAACCAAATGGATACAATTGTATCCAAGTGGTAACCCTGAAAGTAACACAAAGCTTACTATGACATCCACAAATCAAACAAAATTCTTTCAAATCTTTTCGCATTAAATCATGCAAATTGTTGCATTTTCGTCGTTGTGATTCAGATTCGTGACAAATGAAAAATATTATCGATAATAAGCATACCACTAGTTATATTACTTGTTGACTTGTTTGACTGTAAAGATATATGTATGTACCTTATTAACTCGTGGAAGGTTGTACATTTTATAATAACGCATCTTCGTAAAGTTTTTTGAATATCTGGATTATAATTTTTAAAGTGAAAACTTCTTTAGGCGCGTTGGGCGATTTTTTTGTTTTCTTATTGTAAGATTGTAACATTAGTGCTGTGTATGTGTATATAAGTTAAGTTAAATTGACTACGTGGAAAGTTTAATGTGTGTATACTGTGCATTGTTTAAATTGAGTTTTATTTTGATTACATAGAACTACGAAGTGAGTACTAAATATGTTAATATTTTTAAATAGAAAAATGAACAACAAAATCATAGCATGTATTTTCAAATATTTCCAACATTCGTACCAATATTTCCGTTTAAAAAATCTATCCCTAAAGAGCAAATAGAATCAGAAAATTACATACAAGGTAAAAATCGAATTCAGCATATTATTAGTCAGAAAGGAAAAAGGACCCTTTTGCAATAATTAGACAATATGGTAAACCAACAGTTTGCTAACGAAATAGGATGGGCCAAATTGCTACAATTATTGCATTAAAGGAGTACACTTATTAATGAAGAAGCAGTTACTTGCACGAGAAGTATAGAATTTTGTATTATTTCAAAAGAATCGAATTTCAACATCGGGTTAGTCCACATGCGCACATTTTAGCTAGGCTAGACAAGCTCCCGAAGACACACTTGGAAAAGATTACAACAAAGCCATCGAACTCATAGACCTCCTTATATTAGTATCTGCAGCAGAGGCATCAGCTACCATTAAATTACAAACAGACAAGCATACTTTTACATGTTACAAAGGAGTAGCATCAAAAAGAATGAAAAAATGTAGATTTTAAGCTTCTTTTATGCCAATTAAGACAATAATGATTTTGACACCGATGAAAGACACCGAAGATGGATTTAAAGAGAACAAAGCAAAATATAATGGGCTCATAAAAAATTTGGAAAATTATGAATACGATGATTTCCAAACATTTTATGAAGATAATAATATAAATACAGATCAGGAACAAGTTAATATAATTCGCGCAGGAATATATCCAGGAATTTATTTTATTTTAAAATCAAATTACACCGAGATAACAAGTCAAGAAGCTGCCTGATATTTATTGAGAGAGCCTATGTCAAAAAGTTCAATCATTATTGTCTATATACCGACTGTATGGCCCATTGAAAGACAAAGAATAAAAAAGACAATGAAGAAATTGAGTGAATTGGACGATGATTGCACAGATATATGGAAAGAAAATTGGTTCGACACCTACGGAAAAAGACCTGAAGATTTAGAAAATATTTCTCTCGCGCAATTCATTTCTAAGTACTACACAAGAACACAAGAAGTAGGTAAATTTTTCGAAATTTTAACGAAGATTGGAAATGGAAATATTTTAGCGGAAAAAGAAATTCAATTAATGGAATCAATAGATTTAACACAAAAGAAGAAGTTCAATTAGTATGTCCTGACGGAAGTAGACTTACATATATTTACAAATGCAGCGGTGAATGAGTAAAACCATTCCATTTTAAACTGTGTAGAAAATAAAATATCTTTGGCATCGGATGTTTTCGTTGGTTGTCATAATGCTGAACAAGAAAATTTCGTTAGGCAGAAGTTGCATAAAATGAGAACTGATGATACTGGTGGATTGCCTTACGATTTAAGTTTAGTTCTTAACCGACCTTACATGATAAGTAATAACATAGAGCACAATAAAACTATATTAGCGAAACGAAAACATTTTCCACTTATTTCTGCTTTGGGAATGTCTATTCACAAATTACAGGGAGGTACTTCCTAGAGAAATAGTTTTCGTAGTTTAACAAGAGTAACGAGGATTTATGGTTACTACAGAAAATACTAGGGACAGCTGGAAATTTTGAATTGGTAGAACAGAAATACATCTGAATGCTTCAGAAGCAGATAAGCATCACAAGAGATTAACAAGTAATCGAGAGGATCTAATGTTAGAATTAAAAAGGTTATAAAACAATACACTACAAACCGTCACCAAAACTTTTCTTGAATTCATCTCTAACAGGATCAGATTATCTATATTTTCATTCAATTGCCAAAGTTTACATGCGCACATGCAGCTGATCTCCAAAAAAAACACCGTTATTCCATAGTGTTAAATTTTCACTTCTGTCGGCAGTCCCCAATGACTGCTTATTTTATTCTATAATTCTAGTTGACAATTTTATTCGTGTTCCTTATAGTTATTACAAATAAATTATAATATCTGGAGGCTTATTTCATTTAAATAATTTTATTTTTGAAATACACTATTAAAAGATGTACACGCGCGCATACATTTTTTGCCCCAAAAGAAACGTGTCCAAAAACTTCACACCGGTCGGAATACTTCCGTATATGTATACATATATCATATTGTATTTTCGTACTATTTGTTATTATTGTTAAATAAAAAAAAAATGTTACTTACTTTGGTAAATAATTAAATTGAACAAGTTTCTGGTCGTATTCCTCATAAACTCAAATATTGCAGGTCAAACAGGTCGGTCGATACACCAGTATATATAATTCCCGGATCTCCAGTAGTAGGTAAACCAATACTAAAATGTTCTATTATGCATATATATTCAACCCGTACCGTTGTTTTGGGCATGTTTAATTATCACAAAAAATTCAGAGTTGTTACAAAATTCCTAATGCCTGTTTTTATTTTTTATTTATCATGTAAAAAAAAGGAGCGATGAAATTTGTGTTAATTAGTTGTAACTTAAAATTGTTTTTGTTTTTTTAGATTGAATATTTAAAAATTCCAGGTATCATTTTGTGGTTGTAGAATACCTACAGCCATACATACATTTTGTCGTTGGCTTTATTTTTTTTTTTTTGGTCGTGTATCTAAGAATAAAATAAAACAAAATATTTTTATTTATGTTATTTATTTTAATTTTTTATTTCTTTGATTTTGATTTTTTTTGTTTTTTGTTCTTTTATGTGTAATAAAATAAATTTTTGGATATTACATTCTCGTAAGTGTAAAAAATAATAATAATTAATAATTCAATTGTGAATTGTGATATAACACTAAAATGTCTATTTTCAGTATTTTTTAAGTTAATAAATGAATCAATTTCATATTTTTTTTGTTTTTTTTTTTAAATTTTGTCGACATTAATATTTACATAAATAATTTTATAAATTTACATTTTTTTTATATTTTACATAATTTAATCTTTATTTTCGGTAAAGATATAGTTATTTTCTTAAAATAAATGACTAAAACTGTTTTTTTTTTTATAATTATTATTTTAAATTCTTATTTATTTACAAAATACATAACATTATTTTATGACACCTAAAAATTATAAAATGTACACTCAGTTCAATATATATATATATATATAAAATAAATTTACAACATTATTGTAACATATTAATTTTAACACTCTTGTAAAATATTTATGCAAACTATTTGTGTTTTCTATATAATTGTAAAATAAATATTTATAATAACTAATTTTTTTCTTTAATTTAAATGGAATATCGATTCTTTTACAAAAAAAATTATATTCGGAATTAAAATAAATTCTTTCACACACACAAATTTCTTTTTTTTTTTTTAAAGTGTTCTCCTAAATTCCTTTCTAGCAGGTAGTTAATTATAATACACACAAAATAGATTGAGTTTATACTATATATAGAGTAAAGACTGTTTTATTCATTCAACACTGGTCAGAGCAATTTTATTCAAATTATTTAACTTAATCAAAAATAAATAATTACACACACACTTTGAATAAAATTTTATATTTTAGAATTTTTTTTTTTTTATCTTAGTACGTATTGTGCTTCTTCAGGCCCGGCCATTTTTTTTTTTTTTTTTAATTTCTCCTAATCACATTTTGTATTGTTTAAAAAATTTTGTACTTTATTTAAAATAGATAATTTAACTTTTTTTTTTATACAAAAAATAAAATAAAATTCAATTATCGACAACCGCAACCCACAACTGTCATTTCAGGATAATTTTTTAGTACCACTTTATTTAAATCGTTTAAGTATAACATTGTCATCGATGTTAGATGCGTTGGTACACAACATGCTTTGGGCGCCATTATGGGATTTATTGAATTTACAAGCGTTTGCACTACAGCGTGATTGGTGGAATTTAAATGATCGGCCAATGGGAATGAACAATCACCTTGACAATAATATGCATCATAACCAGGTGGTGCAACAATCCAGTCAGTCCAACCAACGTCTTGAAAGTCCACGTACAGTGGACGACGCTGGCATATTTCTTTTCGTCTAAATTTTTTTGATGCTCGCCTTGGACGATTTGCATTATTATGGTGATGATTACGTGTTTTACTATTACTACTATTATTATTATGATTATTACTGTGACTTAATGTATCTCTAATATTACGTGGCTTAAATCGTCCATCATCTGTGTATGTGAGTAATAATGGCTGATGATTCATCCACGTATCATTATCCTCATCTAGACTACGTTTTAAACGTATATGTCGATGTTCTGGTATATCGTTGTTGATTTGTCGACCCGAACTTATATGAATTAAAATACCATAATTTTTTTTTGGTTCCTTTAACCATCGGTCAACCGCAGGTAATACATCCAATGATATTGTACCAGATTCATTTATTCTAATTTGTTTGGAATCGATTAGTAAAAAAATCGGTTCTCGTTTATTTTTAATCCCCGGCCTTAATATGTCATACACTAACACACGATGCCGCATATTTCGTTTATTTGCAATACGATTTCGACTCAAATTTAGCTCGGCCGCTTTTAGTTTTTCATTGTTTGGTATACTTGATACATTAAAAAATAATCGAAACCGATGATGATGTAAAAATCTGATATCGATTTTGCTTTCTGCAATAAACAAAAAAGAAAAATAACAATTAACACACCTTCATCTACCTAGTAAATATGTATAACGTTGCAAACAATAAAAGATTTTAATCAAATAAATTAACTACGGATACGCGCGTACATTATATACCTGAAAAGACACAGGTTTTAGTATTTTTTTATTTTCTTTTTTTATAAACAATCATTAGAAAAAAAATCAAAGTAAAAATCCTTGAATTCATTAAAACTTCCACAAAAATACAAAAAAAAAAATAAAAAATTGAACCGAAAAAATCAGTCATCGCATTCATTAATTTTCTTTTTTCTGGATAAAAAAAGAAAAATACTTTTTGTTATAAATATTTATGTTTTACGAAATACGGTACAAAAATTTAGTTTCTAGCCAAATTGTACAGCTTTTGACAGTTCAAAATAATTACTTAAAAGTACATACCGTGTACCCTAACAACCTCTAATAACACTAAATACTGCGACTTATCTTTTTAGTAAATCCCGAGAATTAATTCAACTAATTGTTATTTTATCAAAACAATTTTATTTTTGCTACTCTCACTCAATTAATTATTTAATTATTTCGTTGAATTTATCAAAAAAATTAAAATTAAAAAAATATTTACAATTGAATATTGAAATTTACAGTATGTCGAATAATTATAACACCATTCCGGTGAAAGTACATACATATATAATATGTTTGTGGTTATATATAGTATAAGATTATTTTTGTTATTATGACTGTGAATTAAGACGAAGAAATTATTTGGTTTATTTAATTCCGTTCTAAATAATGAAAACGCAGAATTCAATTTTCGTAGAAAAAATTTGTTTAAGTAGAATTTTATTTTAAAAACCTAAGTAAATATTGTTATTGTTAAACTCTGTATATGATATGAGTAGTAGCTAGAAATACCATATAAAAAACACTTACCTTCATGATTGAAGCTCCTAACTGTATTCGCAGATTTGGCATGCAAACCCGGTTTAGGCAAATTCACTGTATTCAGTTCATGTCCCATAATTTCAGCGTACAAATTTTTCATTGCTTCTGGTATTATGATTTTTGAACGGTCAATTTTCGGCCGTTTCTTAAAGCCAAATATTGACAGTAAATTTTTTTCTATTTCGATTAATGTAGCTGGATCTGGCTTTTCTTTCGTTGTTGAAAAACTATGATTTTCGCTAACTAAATTATGCTCTATATTATTATTATTATTATTTAAATTATTTTTACTATTACTATGACTATTTTGATTATTATCTTTATTATTATTATTATTACTATGACTGGTTGTTTTTGTTTTACTACTATTTATAATATTTTCGCTCATTTTATAGGATTTATCTATTGATGAAGAGGAGCTCAATTCCTCGGTGCTAGCGACTTGTATTATAAGTTGAAGAGTCGCCAGCACCGCGATGACAAAAAGCCACGCGCGCATGGTCGCTCGCAACTCTGTAAATAAAATAAAATAAAGGTTTGATTAACAATTTGTGGTTAAATTCCGAATTTTCGGAGTGTTTTAAATAATAAATAAATAATTTAAAAGGTCTACAATTAACATTTTTTATATGACATAAACAATTTGAAACCATACAACACTTTGTATGTATATGCTAGGTATAACAACATTCGGTAAAAATTTATAATTTTTAATTGGGTTATTGTGAAATAGTCATTAGACCCTTGTACTTGTCTAATTTAAGTGTAATTTATTTCCAAGTAAAACTAACAAAAAATCGTTACCAATTTTAATCGTTAATATCAATTTAATGACAGTAAAAATAAATCTAATTGTAATAGGATGTTTTTCAATAGGAAAATTAATATTGTGCCGATTTCTGACCAACATAATACAGAAGAAAACAGGTGCTTGCTTATACGTAAACAGGTATTACATAATTTAGATAAATTTGCACCCAATGTTCTATAGATTCTAAATTTTCAACATATAATAAATCATGAGGTGTATTCAAACCAAATTTGAGAATAACAAGAAAAAAAAAAACACAACGTATGATTGTATATGTGGGCATTTTTATGAGGTACTTGAAATCTTCAGAAAATAGGGGCGGAAGATTAAGACAAAAAAAATTCAATAGGTATTAAAATTTATATTATTTTATATTTAAAGTAAAAAAAACTAAAACAAAAAGCAGGACACCTGTAGTTTAAAAAGTTAGCTCTATTATTTACAAGTATTATTATTTGTCATTATTCGAAAAGGGACAGAGGTGAACTGGTGTATTTGAGAAAATTTTCGAATACTCAAAAAAAAAAAAAAATTCATTTGATATTGGAAATCGTGATAAGAATATCCTTTTTTGTACATAATTTTTCCTGGTTGTTGGCAAATTTTATATGCTCACCATAAAAGTAAAAATCATAAATTGGCGCCTTTAAGGTTTCAATATTTAGTTTAGGTAACTGTGGTTTGTAATAAGATTTTGCACCTAAAGTCATTAACATTGTCTCCACAAATATTTGTATTCCGTTTTTTTTTTTTTTTGGTTGTTGTTTGTTTTTATTTTTATTTGAAAACAACGCACTCACCAAATAAAAATATAATTATTCCTAATTTTCTACGAAATTTGTGATTAAATATATCCTTTATAAAAAAATTAATATCACTCACAATATTTAGAGTCATTTAAATAATTCATAAATAAAAATGTTATAATAACAACCAATTGTATAAATAAATAGTCACACACTATACAATAATAATAATAATTAAAATCACTATAAATTGTTGCACTAATAATTTGTGATTTTATTTTATATTGTCTAACTAAAAATTCCAATTTAATTATTTTACACATATCACTCGAATTTCACAAATTATATTTTTCTTCTAAGACGAAAAAAACAAAAAAAAATACTCAAAATTGTCTATGACATTACCAGTTAACAATCAAATCTCAACTAAAATCTTAAAGAAAATACAGAATTGAACATAAACTAAATATATATAATATTTCTTTCTTTTTCTTTTTTTTAATCATCATCACCATCATCATCATCATCATCATCATCAGCATCGTCATCGTTTATGATAGTCATCAACATCAAATATACAAAACAAAATTGTACGTACTTTTATTGGATTTTATATTTGTTAGTTTATATAAAGGTAAATAAGGACAAACCCCTCCTGAAATTTTAAGACATTGTTGTATATTCTTTATAACACAACAAAAAAAAAAAACAAAAAAAAAAAAAACAAAAGTATAAGTGATAGTCATCTAATACTTAAACCAATCAGGTTTAAGAAAAAATTAGGATTCGTTATAAGAACTACACCTCTTTTTGTGTTTGCTTCAAGCTTATTTTCAATTGTGTTTCGACTCTTTATGTTGTAGCTATATACTCATAGTATGGTGATGATCAACTTGATGATTATGAAGGTATCACAAAAAAAAAAAAAAAAAAAACAACAAAAAAGTAAGTATGTACATAATATACATAAATAAATAAAAATATATTAAGCGTGATTATTACGTTATGAAAACATACTTTCTATATGTTTTATTATGTTCTTCGGAATTTGATTCAAGTATCCAAAATGATCAAAAATAGCTAATCAAAAATTTGATAATGACTAATCGCCAATAAGACGGTTGTTCTCGATTATATTAACAAGTTTTGGGATGTTTTAAATTAATCATCTGTACCTTTGAAATTAATTTTATTATAAGTTTGGTTCCGCGATGTGGGTGAGAGCTTTTCTAAAACGTAATAAATGTCTCGTGCGCGCTGAAAAATAATTTATGAATTGTATTCATTATTATATTAAAAAGTCATGTAAAAACGTTTAAAGTCAGAATGTTTCAACAAAAAATAAACAATAATTTTTTATGTGTATAATTTCGGAATGTTTTTTTTTTACAAAAGGTAGAGAAGATTTTAAGGACCACACAATTGAAAAGAACAAAAAAATCATGCTGTGATTTCGAGTGTTTCTTTTGTTGAAAATGATTTAAAGAATACATTTGTATATGGTTAATAAGGTATTTTCAAAAGTGGTTACTTTTAAGAAGAATGCGTTTATACTGTTTTAGAAGTTCTTTAAAAAAAAAAGTTAATTTTCCTGTTTCCGTTTTCGATAAGAGAAACGTATCTTAAAAAAAAAAAAAATGAAATAGCTATCCTTGTATATTTAAAATTCATCAGTTTTGTAGAAAAGTTGGCAATGGAATCCTCCGAAAACTTTATATCTTTTTGAAAACTTGGCTACGAATTTTTCATAAACACTGAACTGTCGCCCCTAACCACCATATTGCTTTTTTAAATTAAAGCTTTAAAGTATTCTAACCTCCATCGCTCGTACCTCCATTTCGTATAGTCTCAAAAATATAGGGGAGGATGGGCACAAATGTAACAACGGGCAGTGCCGGCTCTAGAGCTCTAAGTGCACTGCGCGAGATTTGTTGATGCGCCCTCTTTATTAATTTTTATTTTCGACAAAGAGAGGAATAATGTCAACCTCCGAACTAACCCGATATTAGAAATGTTTACCTGCCTCCCATAACGGGTGTTGCAGTCTTTTTGTTTCCAATGATTTGACGATCAGTTAATCTTATTAATATCGAGGATGTTATCGGTAACTAAAACGGTAAATTTTTACACATATTTCCCTAGCTAACTTCACTTTAATAAAATATCCCGAATTTTTTTGATGACATTTAAATGTTAAAATCACATTTTGTATTATTATTTTAAGTACTTTTTGACATGAGTTTTTGCCAGTCTTTCCTAACCTGTATTTTCGACACTTTTTTAAGTGAAACAAAATTGAAAAATATATAAGTCCATATTAATTTACTCTCAGATCAGTTTCAACATTTACTGGTATAACTTACCCACGCACATTTTTTGACACTTTCCGGCGCTTTTGACGCTTTTCGTTGTTTGAAGTTTACGGCAGTTTTAAACACTTTTCGACAGTTTTTGACCTATTTATAGCAAAATTGTTTAACAGTAAAATTTTTTAGCGTTTTATCCAAGTCTGTTAAAAATAAATGATCTTTTGGGTGCGCTCGTTTTGTAGTTAAAAAAAATCAGGATAGGATCGGCGTCGTCTTTCCTGATAACCAAGGGATACTATTATACATAAACATTATAAACAGATAATTTTTGAGCTACAAAACGAGCGCACCCAAAAGATTGATATATTTTTAACTCTGCTTTTTTCGATTTTTAAAAAAAAAAAATTAGATTTTACGGAAAGGCGGAACACATAACCAAACCAACAAATATTTTTTAGACATAACAGGTGGCAATAGAGGACATGGTGTACAGTTATTTGAAAACATTTTAGAATTTCTAGAGATTATAGATTCTCTTAGTCTTCCGTTTTACTTATTTTTTGTTCATCAAATAACTGTTTAAAAATACTGAATGGACGAACATAGAAACAGAGGGAACAGAGGAGAAAAAAGCGAAGCGAGCACTAAACACAAATTTAAAATTTTGTGGACGACATAACCTCAAACTGTTTATTTTTGACGTTTAAACGAAGAAATATTTTATTTTTTATTTGAAGGTAGCAACTTTTAAAAATAGTCTAGGAAAAGTTATATCGGTTTTGGCCTTTAAAAGTGATTTATTTTGAATCAAAAAATTATTTTTACTTGAATGAATTTTTTGACAAACGTAATGGATGCATAATGTTTTATGAAACGGACGGTGTAGAGCGAATAAAAAAGGACGGACTGGAGTGGATGCATTCTGCCTGAACCTTTAAAGATAGGTGCTCAATACTTTTATATATGAATATCAAAGAGCCATATTGTTATGAATGAAAAATCGTTTTACTTTTAAGTTTTTTAATTAGTTTTGTTTGATTAACAGTGTCACGTTTTATAGAAATATCTTAAAATTGATTTAAAATAAATTATTTTTAAGTGATGATTAGTAAAAATTAAAAGTAAATTTTTTAAAGTTCAACGCAGCCGGTGTGAAAAATACTTAAGTGTAATTTTGGTAACTTTGAAATGGTGTTACGCCTAGGCCGGCACTAATAGAAGTACCACCTATACTTTCTCTTGTGTAGTCTCCTTTACCAACCCCGGAAAATATTGAAGAAGGTTTGTGTTTTATTAAATTTTATAGGTGTTCATATGATTTATTAACCACAACCTTTAGATTCACTGGCTGAACCTGCTTCCATTGAGTATTTTGATCCTAAGGAACGTTTGAAAGAAATAAATAAAAATGTTGAATCGAATAAAACTGATGATAAACGTAGTAATGCTATAGCACTATTAAAAGCTCGGCGAGAAGGTAAGCAGAAACGCGGAGAAGAAAAATCAAAACGGCAGTCCGAAAAAGAATGCGAAGAAAAGAAACTCGATGATGTGGATGTGGTCGTCAAATTGAAAAGAGTAGCAAGGATGGGAAACAATAAGAAAAAATCTATTCGGCAAGCAGCCGTGATCATAGCTCAATTTAACCATTTTTAATTTTATTATATTTAAAAAAAAGAATTTCCATTTGTTAGAATCTCTTCTCTACAAGATAATTTTATTAATTGCTGTGCTTACTCATAATTCAACTCTATAAACTCGAAAAATAACTCGAATAATATCGAAGTCTCCCAAATTTCGAGCTTAAAAACCTCTGAAAGCCCCAGAAAATTTCGAGAATCTTGATATACATTACTAATTCTGTAACATCGCGCAACTCCATAACGTCTTCCAAATTTCAAGTTTAAAGGAGAAACTCGAATAGACCCGAATATTTTCGAAGAGTTCTAGAATAATGCGATATTCTCAAAAAATAAATTGGATATTCCTAAAATTTCGAATAAACTTAGATTTCTGGAATAATCTTGAAAAGTTTCAATGCTAAGTATTTCAAAGGAAAAAATCTTCTTTCCTTCAAAAATAACTAGGAAAAGTCGGATAATCTCGAAAATGTTGAGTAATGTTGATAATTTCGAATAAGTCAGACAGCAAGCAATTAAACGATATTCAAACCCAAAAATATTTAAATCTCGAATTTCAAAATTCTCATCTAACTCTATGTGATCATCTCAATTAATAATGACAGGAGTCCCTGGTAGCGAACGAGTTAATAAATTAATAAATTGTTCGCCCTTTTCCGTTTGCACTTTTTCTGTTTCAGTTTCTGACTGTTCAAGATATTCAATATTTTCATAATTTTCCTCATCTAATATTGAATTCTTGAAAATTTTTTAAATAAAAATAATTTACAAATTTGTTTAGAGTAATTACTAAATTTAAGAAAAAACGAAATTGCGACAAAATATGGTTATGCAAAACTTCTCGTAATACACCTGTCCCTCGATTAACACGGTACTTGATTAACGCGGCGAAACTTCTGTGCATGTTAATCAAGACTTTGTCTCAATTCGTTGACCGTGTTAAATCAAATCCAATCATCGCGTTTCCTCGCATTTGCAACACTGAAATTCGACATACATATATGTTGACTTACATAATCGACAAACCAGGTCGAATTGAAGTTTGGGTAGTAGGCTGCCAATTCGCTTGCGAATTCTAATTCTTTATTGACTTTTTTTTTCATAAATTTTATGTTAGGTAAAAATCGGTTACTATCCAATTGATTAACCTAAAAACCGGCGTACCAGTAAAGTTTCCAGCAGCTGTGCGGTCGGGTCTAATTTGTTTGAATACATTATCACATTTTCGTATTTAAAGCGTTCCAAATCAATTTGTAAATTTAGTAAGTTAAAATAGATAAATCAAAAAAACTCGATTTACCACATGCTTGAATTTAATCCAAAAGCCTCCACTGATTGATATTGAATCGTACTTAGCCGGCAATTAAATTATATTTCCTGCAAAAAGGAAATAGAAAAATTGTGTTTAAATGAAGATTTATAAAATCACAAGATCTCGCTTATTTTTCTAAACATTATGTGCAGTTCGTAGTTATCGTTTTTATCGAGAGGCTTCTAATTCCACTAGGATGGAAATTCTGATTATAAATAATGAGGTGGCGAATACTCGCGGATTCCCGTATAATTTTTTCAGGTTTATGATGTTTAATAGTGCAAAAATCAAAGGACAAATTTTTAAATAAGGCCTCGATCCGAGATATTCTGATGTTCGAATTCACATTACATTTTAAAAATTTTCAGAACAACAGCATTCTGCTCAAATTGAAATAAAAGCTTAGCAAATCATGTGCTCACTAAGTCACTACACGTTACATAGGTGACTTTAATGAAAATTAAATAATTTTTATTCATATTTTTCTCTAAACAACTATAGACATCTGAACTATACTAGTAAAACTAAAGATAACTTTAGCAAGTCAGTCCAGTGGTACCTCGCTTAACGAGCATAATTCGTTCTAGGATCTTACTCGTTACGTTTTTTTTTTTAAAATAACGAAATTCATTATGTTTGTATATTAAGCGCACAATCCGGGTCTCCCCTCTCTTCCCGTCACGCTTTTTTGCGAAACATCGCTCGTTGTGAATCATTTTTTACAATTTGTTTTACTCGTTATGCGAGGTGCTCATTAAGCGAGGTATCACTGTACTATTTTCCTTTCCTTCGTTTTTTGCAAATGAGCGTAAATATATTTTTGACACAATTTAATTTTAATATTTCTATAATTAATATTTATTTAATACAAATAAAGATTACTTATATGTTGTTGTTAAAGATGTGTAGAAAAGTTGTGTATACAAATTTTATAAGATTTGGCTAAAAAACATCATTTGTACTACAGATTCCTATAATGGGGAGCAGTGAAAAGTTATACCACTAAAAGTAGTCAAATAAATAGATACAATAAGTTAACGTTAAACGCTGTCTATAGGTTTACTCATTCGGAGACACTAGGCTTATGGATTATAACAACTGTTTCCTCCTGTTTTCTAATTTCGAATAATATTTAAGTCATACGAAATGCTTCTAATTCAACAAGTTTGTTGGCCTAATAAGAATTCCAGACGGAGTGAAGTAAAATAGTAGTTTAGGTAACCGCCAATTTCAAATTAGATTAAATCTAAACTTTTAGAATAGAGAAGAAATAAATAAGTCTTTCTAACGAAACGCTTCTTCTATTTAGATTGCCTGAAAATCATTACATTTAAAATTAATCAATTCATATGAATGAAACTAATACTATACCGCATTGACCACACCTTTTTACGGGTTATTCCATAGGGTGTCTAAAAGTAGTGTTGCTAAAATAATTTGTAAGGTTATTTTATTATAAAGATTGAAATTATTAAGAGTTCTCAATTTTAGCGACTGCTTTTTGCTTTTTTTTCATTTTTAAATTAATTTAATTTTTATATAAATATTAAATGACAGCAAATTATGCACTGTGGAAAATTATAACAGCTAACAAGCGTTACAGCTACCGTTAATCAAACATTTCAAAATCTGTGAAAAGGTTATGATACCAATATTGAAACCGTATCCATTGAGTGGATTTTTCTAATCTTGGCTAAAAGCATGCTGCATTTTATTAAAATGTTTATCTCCTTTGGTATGCTCGATTGTGAATGAGCGAAAGCTCAAAATAGAGTTGTGTGAAAACCTTTCAAAATTATTAAGTAATCAAATAACAATATTTACAAAGTCATATCTCCGTCATCTCAACTATGGTATTACCATGGCTTCACTGGTGGAGAACCCTTCCGAATATCATGATGCTATAATGATATAACTGTGTTTTGAAACTAGCTACAATAAATCTTTGTTGGATGGTTGAAATTCGCCAGTTTTAGTTATGCGATTTGTTTCAATACGATAAACATTTTTATTTTCAATGCACAAAAGAGAAATAGATGTATCAATACATCTATAATAATATGATCTCAATCAATTTCTAATTGACATTCAACTGAAAAAGGTCTACACTTTATCTAACAATTTTTACAATAAAAATAATTCTGTTTTTCTATAAAAATAAAACTTGTTTCACTATTTTTAACTTTTTAGTTTACTTTTCTTTCATTCCTCTTGCTAATATAATATTTTATAAAGTGTATGTTGAAAAATAACACAAAAAAAAAAAACGTAAGAAAAATAAAAGAAAATATATGTTAAATGTATATAATATGTAGATTCATTCTGTTTTGCTTATTGGTGTAATAAGATATATAACATATGGCTAGCAATACCATAATTACAAAGTGTTTATTTATGTTGGTTTCTACTAGCCCGTTCGTCGTACGCTTAAATTTAAACAAAACTAATTTTTTTTTTGCATTAATTGTTGCAAAATTAATAAATATTTTATTCATCCTTAATATAATTCCACAAAATTTATTAGCACGCTTATATGTAATTAAAATTGATTAGGTATTAATAGTAAAAATCTTTGGAATTAGAATTTATCTTCCTACCTACACAAAATACGAATAATTGTATCACAAAGATATTTTTTAAATCAAGTTACGTCTAGAAACTAGGTGTACTATAATAAATGACAAATATACACATAGTTGAAAACAATGAAAATAAGTATTTTGATTTAATTAATTATGCATTTACCACAAACAATTATTTTAACTAATAAATATAGGGAAGTTGAACATTAGATAAAATTTAAATGTTACTAATTAATCGTGTCATAATAACATTAATAACCACCAATTACCAGCTTTATTTGAAATTAATAACAAAACAATCAGTGTTGCTATTTATAATTGGACATAATTATGAATGTTGAAGGATGTAGATATACGCTGATCATAATATAAAGTATCTCGCCGAAAAGCAAAACATTAATGCAATTAACCGGTGCGTTTTATTCGATATAAAACCGATTTTCATATTATGATTGTTTATCTAGAATATTAAAAAAAAATAATTATCTTGTTTCTATTTAGTCGAAATCATTTACATAAAATATTTATTTTTTATTTTCTGTTATTTCAACTTACTTTTTCTATTTTTTTTTTTTTCTTTTAAATATCATTTTTTGTTTATATTCAATTCAACAATTTATTACATCTTTCTTATGTTTAATTAATTTAATTTATTTTTTAAACATCCTAAACCAATTTTAGTCATTATCATCATTAGTCACTTCTAATTAAAAACAACAAAAAAATAATACATAAAAGTAAAATGAGAATATTTCTTGAAAATGAAAATAAAATTTATTATAACATTTCGTTTTTAATATAATAAATTTATTTATTGATATTATTATTCAACAAAAAGATAAGTGAACTAAATACAATTTGTAAACATGTACCGAATACAATGAGGAAATTAGGAAAAATAATCGCGCGCTGTCTGGAATTTATATTTTTGCATTTCTCATGTGTGTGTGTGTGTTTGTATGTGTATGTAATTGTATATAGTCAGTTATTAACCAGACAACATGTCTTCTGGCTTATGTGGTTACACAAATTCGTCGACAAAACAGATTAAACCAAGTAGTTCAGTGTAATTAAGATAATAAAAGTTATCATTAAAATGTTAATTACTAATTCGAAACATAATTAAACAAAATTAAAAGGAACTAAAACAACGTAATGTGATCAAAAGAAAATGTTATTATAATAAATTTGAAAATAAAACCAAAGTTTATTTACATATGTTTGTCAGCATATCGAACAGAAATTATTAGGTGAGGTGAACATAAATAGGTATTATAAACATTAACAAAATTGTATAAATATATCAAATATATATTTATAAGTGAGATGTCGAAAGTTATATTTAATCACTTATCACTTAAATAATTCTTGTTATTATGTATATGGTTTACCTACATGGCTTGTAGATGACATTTTTTGCTTTAGTAATAACACATGAGTGAGTTTCCATAGTTAATTAGATATAAATTATTTTGTCACCTTTCCTATTAATGTTGTTACATATTTAGCAATGCTTTAATTTTTATTGTGAACAGCTTCCAATCTTCTCTAGCTAAAATCCTGGAAAAGGTGGTTTATTTACAGTTTCAGTCTGGATTCCGTCGAATTGGTTAATCTGGTGGTACCAAAGTGGAAGGATGCTTTTCACAATAAAATTTTTTTGGATTTTAAAAGGGTGTTTGAGACAATTGATAGAGCAATTGTTCTTTCGAAATTGAACTAGATGGAATTAAGAAACATCGAACTTCAATGGTATCAGTCATACTTATCAGAAGAAATCAAAGAGCAAAAGTAAATAAATCACTGTCTGATTCGATCATTGTCTCGTTTATACTTAAGAATACATATTTCGTTGAGTACAACAATTAATAGGGAATGCGATGTATTCTTCGAGTAAATAAATACACATCGATTGATTTTATGTTACAATTTGTAAAGTGGCTAAACTGGTGGTATTGATCTTTGTCTTTACGATGAAACATCAAATTTTGCCAAAATATTTGTATGATAAGATAGTTTTTGTTAGTGATGTTCATGATTATATGTATATGATTATGAATGTATTAATTTACGAATTCGTTTAAAATAATTTGGTCTATTCGACTTTTCGGATGACACTTTTCCCCCAAAGCATTCGTTAAAGATCACCAAACCAGCCATTTATATTTTACAAACATTTTCCGTTATTTTGTGCAGGCAAGGTAATTAAAAGATGTCACGGCTTTTCTTAAATTTGGAAACCCCTTCCCCAATAACACAATTCGTCACGACAATATAAATCTTCTACTCTACTCATGTCGCCAAATCACAGACTCACAAATAATGTTAGATTATTTAGAACTGACACATGTTGCATAGTAAGTAGATCCAATTATACATCTCTAGTATACTGTTGAAAATGCTTAAGAATTTAAATTATTCTGTTCAGAGTGCCTTTGTGCCGTTTGTTCAAATCAAAATATTATGTGAGTAATGTGAGAATTGGCCGTTCTTTCTTTACTCAGTGATACATACAGTCTAGACGGGGCATATATTTCTTCGAAAAGTTCGACATTACCTCGGAAAACAGATCAACAAATGTATATTACGCAGTTTTGTTAAAATGACCCCCACGCAATAATTCAATCGATTCCAAATTTTTTTTGAACAGGTAGATGAAGAATTGTCAAATTTATCGTCAATATAACACAAAAATAGTCTGTTTGGCATGACTGGAAGGACGGAAGGATGGACACGACATTTTTCTAATCGATGTTTTGGGGTCCTGATAACCTAATTCGTCGAGAAATGTGAAAACCTGGAATACATTTTTTTTCGCGATTACAATACTTACCCAATATTACTTCGTAATAGTGGGAAAAGTAAAAATGTAAATTTAATAGTATTTTATACTAAATAAATTTATAAATAAAATAATTAATATAGTGTATTTAGTAGTGTTGATATGGTGCATAAGTGCAAGCTATAAATACGCTGAAATTGATTTAAAGGTTGTAATCATCTATGTAGGGTTCACTTCAAAAATTACCTGGTTCAAGCTACAAAATAAGCTGTGCCTAATAAACGGTCGTTTAACCGCAAAATAGTCCTAGCTCCTCTCCTGTTTTAGATTAGAAAGTTGTACAGATATCCCCCCACTTAAACGGCCTCTATGCCATCCGATTTGCTTGAACCCTTAAATAAACTATTGTCGTGGTGCCGATCCATTGGAACAGTATATATTGTCACTAATACAATCACCAGTTGATAATTTTTACTCCCATAGTATGCAATTGCTTGTGCTTTCCACAGAGATAATTTTCGAAGGTTTTCGAATATCAGAGCCTTCTAGAGTATGAAATCATCCGTCATAATTTTTTAGAAGCTTTTTAGTGGTATAACTTTTTATTGTTCGCCATAGGAATCCTTAGTACAGCTTCAAGTTTTTCAATGAAAAAAGTAAAAATATTATAAAATGTTCAAATAAAAGATTTCTACATATCTTTAACAAGAAAGTTACACAAATAAATATTAATTGCAGAAATATTAAAATAAAATTATGTCTAAAATATATTTTTTGAACATTCATTTTGAAAAATACATCAAAGGTGGCTCTAACGAACTAGAATAATACTTGCTAAATTTATCTTTAGTTTTACTAGTGTACGACAGATGTCTAAGTTGTTTACAGAAAAATTAAAAAAAAATTGTTAATCACAAAATTATCACACGTTCTTAATTTTGTGAATTTGTTTACAATTTTTGAACTTGAAATTTCCCCTGGTGGTAATTTTTGGTCCGATTATACAAAATTTGTTCTGCCACCATTGCTAACAATGTAATGTCTATTGACTTAGTGACCGCACGCTTCGTAGTAAGCTTTTATTTTAATTTGACCAGAATGCTATTATGAATTTTTTTTTTAAATTTTGGTTTAAATAAATTAATTATTTTCCTTCAATTTTCTCATAGTATGTTGAAATTCAAACATTTATGGATATACCTCAGAGATCATAATTAAGAATTTACAGCGTTTCCATTTAAAAATTTGTTCTAGGAAAAAATGTGATTTCCCATATGTTTGCCATTTTTACTAGAACCATCTTCCCGATTTTCCAGCAATAATCAAAAGAAAATAAGAGAAATTAAGTTAAAAAACATTCTACAACAATAACTTATAATGTATTAAAAAGAGAAAATTCAATTTAATGACGTAATCATTTATCCACATCTTCACAAAGGCAACACTTCTCCGCTCAACAATCGAAATTTAAATAAACAAAAAGAGCCAAATCAAAACAATCTATCATGCTTCCCAAATTCAAAATAACAATAGAAAGATATTCGAATTAAAATTTGAATGGAAGCAATGATGGGACATACTCGAAAAATAATTCAGTAACTTTTATGGTAATTTCGCAACAGAAGAACTTGACGGAAATAAACTTCTATTATCTGATATCAAGAAAATAACTAAAAAATAACAGATGCTTAGATTTGGTATATGCCACCATCACTTGAGATTTCTCCACATTAAACCTCATGAGGTTTAAAGTAGACCAGTCACAAAAGGCGTTCAAGTCATTTTGGAATAGATTTCGATCCAATTCGGAAGATGTATTACAAAATATTTTCATATCATCAGCAAATAATAGACATTCTGCAAACACGAACGATTTAATAACGTGGTTAATACATAACCAAAATAGCAAAGGCCCTAAATGACTGCTTTGAGGTACGCCTGAAAAAACCGTGAAGCATTCGATAAGTAAGATTTTAGCCAATTTAACGGTAAAATGTCGCAGTTAAATTTACTAAACTTATCCAACAAAAGTTCCTGATTCAGTCAGTCGAAAGCTTTGGCAAAAGCAATATAGACTACATCGACCTGAGTTTTATTGATTGAGTAATTATCGGCTAATAATGTATTCGGTCTTATGTTTATTTGTATTTAGAGCTAATTATAAAAAAAAAATTAAAACCACAACATCTAAATTAGCCTGAAGTTACACTCCTGGACAAAATTAACGCATATTTTTTTTTTTTTTGTAATAAAAAAAAAATCCTGCTGGCAAATTTTAATACTACTAGTGTCAAATGATGGCACATTTATATTTTTGTCAGAAACCACCTTGAATAAAGTCTACTTCAAGTCAATCAATCAAAATTTTCAAAAATGCTTAATCAAGAGTGGTTTTGTTCCATTGCATATCAATTATTTGTAAATGCAGTACCATTAGTTCTTGTAAATGTGTTCTAAAGCAAACACCTAAAATAAAACCCATTGTAATGTGGCACCCTTTCGTGAGCTGGAGGCGGTTAAAGTCGTCATGTTGTATCAGGAAGATTATACTCAAGTACAAATCGCACGAAAATTAGGGGTGCACCAGTCTTCGGTTTTACGAATACTTAAGCGATATCGTGAGACCGGAGAGCATAGAAAAAAGCCCGGACAAGGACGTAAAAGGTGAACAACCGAGCATGACGACCAATTTTTAAAAATTAATTCGTTACGTGATCGAAAGCGTACTTCTACTCAACTAAAAAATGAGTTACTTGTGCCTCTTTTGAGAAAAATATCAATTTGGGATCATTTGATATCAATTCCACTGAAATTGACCAGCGTTAATTTTTGTCCAGGAGTGTATCTTTTTTGTTCATAAATAGGTGGATAAGTTTAATGGTCGAAAGATAGCCTGAAGTTATTCAGGATCTATTTCCGAAAACTTAATATTGATTGTTAAGGGTTGGTTCATGTTTTCAAAATTTTTTTCAATTCCTCCTAGATAGGTATTTACCAAGGGCTTAATTGGAAACAATTGCAACAGTGGCCACATCTAATTTGGTTTATTATGATGGGTATAGACATTTTTGTTTGTTTGGCTTGGCCGAACGTTGTTAAGGGTGTTTTGGCAAATACAGTTTTGAACAAAAGAGAAAAATCCTAATTACCTTGCTTGTTGAAGGAAAATTAAATTTTAACATAATATGTGAACGTACATTTTTTTGTAAACAAAATAATTAAAACAAGCTTCAATGTGAAATTGAGACTACTTGATTTGAATTTTGAATATAATTGAACAAGTAGCTTGTTTTAAATACGAGAAGGATGGAAGGAAGGATTTAGTTTAGTATAAGGTGACCATTTTATTTTTGAACAATTTCAAGGATGTCGATTTCTAAATTCTGTATATACATACACACATTATAGAGGTTATTTGAGAAATGTGGCAATCGAATGATTTTATTTTTATATGAGTCACACGTAACATTCTTCATTTTAATAAATACACCGTAAACACGTTCATTAATTTAAAGTTTGTTTTTAAAATAATGAATGTAAAATACGAGTATACTCGCATATAAGATGAAACGATATTTTAAAATGTCACAGTTCAGCATTCATTTCTATTGTTGTGACAAAATGATAAAATTGAATAATAAATTAAATGAGTAAAAAAAAAAAAAAATAATAATAATAATAAAATTACCAGACAGCTTGACTCCGCACAACTTAAAAATAATAAAATAATGGCAAAATATTTACATAGAGCTCTTAGTAGTAGTAGTATTTATAGAGTTAAATAAATATAATTTTATATAAACAATGTATCTTGCTGTAAGATTCGAAGCAAATTACGCAGTATTGGCGAATCACGTTTTCTGTCCATTTTTATTTTTATGGAACCGGATCCTTCAGAACAAGCATCTGCATTGTAAATCGTTATAAATTTCTTACAAAAAAAAAGAAAATAAAACTAAATAAAGTTTCGTGAACGCTTAGTGATTCATTCAATTATCTTCAATTATAACAGAAGTGACAAATATTTTATAAATTAAAAACAATTATTACATAAGCAAATTGACTGCATCGCGACTTCTTGTGTACATATACAAATACAAAATGACCACGCGCGGCTTATACATAGAATAATCCTAGAAAAAAACTAACATTTTCAGGATAACATTTAAAAACATGCCAATTTATTTATTTGTTTGTAAACTATATTTTTCTCTATAACTTTTACAATATGAATAATATATTAGCAAGAAAAAATACCAGTTATTTTTGACTCAATTAATCGACAACATGTATGTATAGTATGTATAAAAAATACAAGATCATGATAAAACATCCACTTGTTTCAAGAATTTAACGTAAATAAAAAGTTCTGCGCAAAAGAAAATGTGCAATTGATTCTGCGTTGAATTCTCTTCGAACAGATTATATTCTAAAAAAAAAAAAAAAAAAAAATTATTCCAAGTAAAGGTTCATCGTCCATTCAGGCATTAAAATCTTGTTTAAATAACTTATTATTATTATTATTTTTATATAGAATATCGATGAAAATTTGCTTGGCCCTAATATAATTTGCAATAAGTTGAACTATGTTGGTTGATTTGCAAAATTGTTTTCATTCAACATACTCGTGTACATACATATATACATACATATTAACCTTGTTTCATTAAACATTTATAATATGAAAATTTAAAATTTATTACAGTTTGTTGTGTGTATGATTGTTAAAAAGCGTAACAAGTAGTTGTAATACAATATAAAGAATGTCTATTTTATGTGTGCACATGGATTTTCCAAGAGTCTCTAAATTGAAACTAATTAAAATGATAAGTTAAATTCAAACATTAGATAATAAAATGTATACACTTTAAAACCTTTCAATTATTTCTGAGGTCTGTTTGTCTGGAATTCTTTAAATAAATACATGCATGTGTGTGTATGTTTGTAATATAGGCATACATATAAAAAAAATATTCGTATATATTCATCCATTTAATAAAAGTAATAGTGATAATGAATTTTTAAAAGCCGTTTTATTCATTTTGCAAATTTTAATTAAATTTTCACAATCTATCTAATTAACATACGACCTTAATTGAATTTTTTTTTGTGTTCAAGTAACAAAACTTCTCATTTAAATTTTTCAATCTTCATTCCTTCATCATATCACAACAATGTATGGTTTGTTAGTCTTAATATTTTTATTTTTTTTTTTTTTACTCAGTTTTTGTATTGTTTTGACTTAATTAACTTAAATCAAATTCTGAATAAATTAATTTTGTGATGAACATATTCACGAGGTGAGATCATTAGTTTATTAAGATAAACGAAAATCTATATAGAGCCATTTAAAATTTTCAAACTTGGATAGACGTTATGATTAATATCAAAATATTGTCACTGTGCGTGACATTATGTGAACAAATAATATTAATACCTAGGTAACATCATAAAAGGACGCGATAATAAACATACCAAGAAATTGGGGTTGTATTTAACTGCACATCCTTTAAAAATTTATCAATGAATTTTAGTTTTAACGTAATACATCTGTTTTTAATTGTAACAATAAACTGTGCCCATAACAAAAACTAGCAATTAAAGTATTAAATATTCTGGAAATTTCAGCGCGAATATTAAATAATAATATGGGTAAGTATAATAAAAATTAAGGATTTTTATTTTACAAACAAAAATATTAAGCCCATTTTTTGACATCAATTTTTATGAATGAAAATATCCTTTTTGAGAATATACCTTTTAACGAGTATCAAGTTTTATTGGATGTTTCCTAAAAATGTCCCCGGTGTGGTTTAATTTTTATAGTATTAACAGGTTGACTGCCGCGTAGTTATATGTAAACGTATAAATACGAGACATAATGACGCGCTGAAAGATCGATTCGGCAGTTTACGATATTTTATGCAGTTTTAGTTTAAACAAGCAACTATTTGACATATATTTTGTTAATATTCATATTCATGCCTCAATGAGCGAATTGAAAATTAATTGGTATTGGGTACACTGGATGAAAACTTGTTTGTGTGTAAACAATAATTAATTGCGTTTATATGTTCAACTCATTTTTTGTGTTTATCAAATTTTTTATTTTCAATTTTATTTTTTTTTTAAATTAAAATAATAACCAATATTTTGCAGCACAATTATAAACTGTTACAAAATAATTTTTTTTGTTTTTGCTTTTACCATCCTCATATCATCATTGCTTGTTGTTATTTATAAAGCTTTAAGAGAAAAGTAAAATACACTTAAGATCATGCACAAACACATTTTTAAGATAAAGTGAATGATACAACCAGTTTGGTAACATTCTTTTCCATGACGTCGATAGAAAAATGTCAACCTCTCAAAAATAAAATAAAAACAACAAAATAAACTTTTTTTATTTTTTATTAAATATAATTTAATATAAAAATTAATAATTTTTATTTGTGATAGTTGATAGTCGATTACCAAGTTTATATAATATTCATATATGTATAATCTGTATGTACCTCTATACATATACATACATACATACGTATGATTGAAGTATAATAGACAATTTTTTTTTTTTTTTTTTTCTTAAAAGAAACTATCGCGATTCAAGATCTAATTTACATTATTGGGAAACAATGTGCATTTCATAATAAATTTATTTATGTACTGTTAATTTACTGTACAAGGTAAATAATAAATAAAATCTTCTAAACAAATTTTTCCCTAAGCCAAAATTAGGAAAAACCCACTAATTTTCTTAAACAAATATCTGTACGAGCTTACACCGTTACAATTTAGCACATGTAACATACTATTGCGGCAATACCAGATGACTTACACTTCATAATAATACAATCGTTAAAATCCCAAATGACATGCTTGTTACAAAATTTTTGTGTTTTTTTGTGAAATTAAAGAAGTCGTGGTGAAATTTATTTTTATTTTGTATAATTAAGCAAGATGTGTCTCGCTTTATTTGTATTATGGACCGAACAGAAAAATATCACATTGGATACAAGCCGGATTGGATCCCTAAACTAAATTAGACGTTGAACTGTTTGATACATTTTTATAAAGGTATATGACACCTCAAATTTTAATTAGAAATTTTAATGGTTGTGAAGTTGTTATATTTAACAAAATGTTGAACTTTTAATTGTCACCGGAAGGTATCGGTTACTGATTTCGGTCGGGAACGAAAATGATGTTCTTGTTCAAATTTTTGATTTTTCTAATATTAGGCTACATTTGGCCAATTTAAATAATGTTAAATTTGACAAAAAAATCGGTATTTAATGTTTTTGAAATGTTGAAAGAAATCGTTTCGTGGTATTTGAAATACAATTTATATCCAGAGTTTAGTAAGAGACTGTGATCAAATGTCAGTTAAATTTCAGAGTCTCCTATTTTTACATTTCTGTTATTTACCACATTAACTTTAAACTCCATGAATAATGACAAATAGTGTGTGATTGTGGTACTTTGAATGAGAAGAATCTAAATTACGAATGATCTAGATATTTCTCGATCTCAAAGATTCTCGAATAATTTAGAAAATACAACTGGGACTGCTCGAACTACTTTTTATTTAAGTAGTACTTTTTATTACTCTCAACCGAACCAGCAGAGCACGATTACACTTTCAAGTCTCCCTCTTGACTTGATTCAGAATACCTTGGGATGTTTCGCCTGGTTGTGAATACTAACGAAGGGCAACAGACGTACATTCTCAACAATTGGTAAACAATTGCGTCTAAAATCCTCTTTGCGTTTTAAGAAATCCGATGCAAAAGTATTTGTGATAGGAAAAATTTGCGCTCCCATTTCTGTTTACTGGTTAAAATTAACAAACATTACTTTTTAATAATTTCCTAATTTTTTAATTTAAACCAGTTCCATCTTAATAAAAATAAACTAAGTTGTGGTACAGATTTGTGGTACAGATTTTTGTTTCATAAGTATTTGTGATTTGCTGAAAAATTTAAAAATAATTAGTACCATCGAACAATTTTATTACATCTCTGTGATTACTCACTAGTGATCCATATTGTTTTGTTAGTACATACACTAAAATATAATTTTTTGTTTTCAGAGCTTAAATTAAACCACATCAAGTTTACATGGGAGCTTTGTACTAGCTAAAGTGATTAATTATTTCGTAACAATGATTCTTCTTCTGTATGGAGGAATTATTGCTCAAAAGAGAAATTTGAGAACGACGTACTATTAGAGTCTCCTTAGTATCTCTTGGGGGAAAAAAATCAATGGCTCAATTGGCTGTTTTATTGTAGATGCCAATCATTACTTAGTTATAGAAAAAAGGTTGAATAAAGTTAGTGTTTTTTATCAGCAAGACCAAAAATTCCAATTTTTTCATACTAATAAAACAGTTTGAAGTTAGATTCCAGAGATCATATCAAACGTTTTTATGGACCACTGGCGCAATTCAATAGAAAAGTAACAAAAAAATAGAAGTGGCTAACTCAGTATTTAATTGGTCAAAAATAATTTTCAATTCAAATTGATTTAATAACTATTTTTAAATTTTTCGGCAAATCACGTTCGTCAGCAAGACGAACATTTTTATATTAAATTTATATAAAATTAAACGTTATTTAAACCTGATTTATATAAAAATAACGAAATTACTTAAAACTATTTTTTTTAATTTTATTACCAATAAACATAAATGGATCACAAATACTTTTGCATTGGTTCGTTTAAAACGGAAAGTAGATTTTGAAATCGTTTTTGTTTTAAATATTTAAACTTAGAAGCGTATCTATTGAGATTTCAACGTCAGCATTGCGTACAAATATCGATAGAAGGTACTGTAGTCACTAGTATGTTTGAAATTGTCCAAGGCAGTCACGTCATGAGGAAGATGATTCTTTATTTGGCAGAAAATCGGCTAATTTTCTTTGCAATAACGTTCAGAAATATGATCGCATTTCGGCTGGTTGGAAACAATGAAAATTTACCTTCTTAAAAAGTGTTGAAAGTCTTGTTTTGCTTTTTATTTCAGTTGAGGTATTAAAAAAATATCAAACATGTATTACAAAAAAAGTGTCAAGCGGATTTTTTTGTTTTTGGTCAACATCGACTCCAAATTACACAAAAGGACGTCGTAAAGTGGAAATTTAATTGTACCCGAACCTTTCAATAAAAGTTGGTTAAAGCCCACCGGGCAAATAATCTTTAAAAATTTTCACTTCTAAGTCTAACATCATGTGAAGTGATCAATAAGTTGTGAAATAATCTCCGACAAATTTTCCGAATGATTGGCGACCATATGGACAAGCCCAATTTAAAGTCATATGATTGTATTACCTAGCCAAAATTAATCGAACGTCAAATAATTTCGAAAAACTGGAATAATGTGTAATACCATGCAAGCCAACTTTAAAATTCCAAACAAATTAAAAAATATAAAACATCATGAGTAATCTTAGAACCTCGAAAGACATCTAGAATTTATTATTATTACTATATACTCTCTAGGCAAATATTTAACATTTTGAAGAAATAATTAGAAATTTAAATAGAAGTATATTGTCTTGCTAATTGATAACTTTTGTTCGATGGCATTTTAAATTAAAAAAATTTTACTTCAAAAAGTTAATAAGTTCGCCTGCTTTGGATTTGTAGAAGTCCATTTTGAAGTCTCCCTTAGGAACCATCAGCATTAAGCGGAAGGATGAGCACAATAAATAAGACTCGTTGTCAGCATATGGAAGCAAAACGAAATTTAAATAGAACAAGATAGTGGTTTTGTTGATTTTCTTTGCTCCACATTTCGCGACCTCAGAATAACAAGGTTCTATCTGAAATTTCAATTTTTTGGAAGTAATTTTCGATTTTCGCATTTTTCGTGATCGTAGAATTAAAAAATGTCTTTGTAATTTAATTTAATCTAGAGATTATGTTCTAAACTAAAAGATTCAATGAATTTACAATGACATTTACGAATTTAAAGCCACGTAAAATGCAAAATTCGATACTAACTTCAAAAAAATGAAAATGTCAGATAGAACCTTGTTATTCTGAGGTCGCGATTTTTATTTATATCTTGTACAGATGGATCTCTTTATAAAAATTTAAACATTGAAAATGCTTAAGCCAAAAAGAGGCAACGTTTTTTTTAAATTTTTTACTTTTTAGCAAAATCGTATAGAAGATTTTTGACAGCGATTTTAATATAACCTACTAAGATCTAAAAATTATTCCTTGATGGTTGCTTTGAATTTTTGTCACAACTAATAAAAATAGCTTAATATAACTTAATCGCATACCTTCAGCTGCTTCTTTTTCACTTCACTATAAAATTATCATGGCGCATAAAATAATATGAGTGTGCGTGAAAAGTTTCTCGTCTTACTCTACTTCTTTTTATACATTAAATCATACATATTCTGTACTCGTCTTTCTCTTCCTCTTCTCTTTTTATAAAATCGAAAACATCTGAACTGTGATTGCGTTCATAATTTAATATATTCTTTGATACTTTTAGACATTGGCAGTTTCTTTCTGGTTTTGTTTCTTTTTCCTTTTTTTTTTTACTGATATTTGAAAAATTCTTCATTAGTCATACATATTTTGTTTTGACAGTCTAGTATGTAGTGGCGGGTTAGGGAAAATCCGGGGGCTAGAAAGGTCTATATAAAGCAATAGGAGAATCCAGGTACTATCCAAAATAAAATAGTTTATGAGAAATTTATCAGGTTTGATTTAAAATTTAAAAAAGTAGATCACAGCAAATAAAATACTCTCTGAGAAAGGTAACTTTTCGGACACAAACAATCGAATAAAAACGTTATTCTTTTCAAAACGCACGTATGTATTTGTTTTGTTTCGGTTTGTAAAAAAAACGGTTTGCTGAAAAAAGTCAGCCTCCTCTTTTGGGATTTTAGTAGATAACTTTGACGATAGAAATCACAAAAGAACTGATGTTTTTGATATAAATAACTTAAAATGTAACAATTATGTGACAACTTTACACAATCTTGTGATTTGCGCAAATTTTCATCAATTTGTAAACAAATATACGAGTAAAATAAGAATAAACCATAAAAAACTGAATTTGTGACTTCAACTGAAATTGTCACAATAATCTCAACATTCTTATAATTTCTTTAAAATATGTATACATTAAATAAAAGTTAGGTACGTCAAATTCGCTATCCCCAAACTTATTTGATTAACTTTACTGCCTCCGTTTTCAATGGGTCCCAGAAAAATTTGTCCTGTCATCATTGCTTTTTATTTGGTATTATCTAAGAATATCGACAAATTAGTATTTCCATTTCCATAAATGTCTCACTTTAAGAATTTTACAACAACACTACCCTTATATTTTCATTCCGATGTGGTTCGTTTTAAATCAATGTTTGTTGGTATAAAATTATTCTAGCAATTTTGAAATTATTTTTTGCTTCATTTTTGTTGCTAATTGATAACAGTAAAAAAAAATTCTTTGTTCTAATTTTGAGCAAAATTTTCATTTCTATTTCTATTCCTGTTCCTATTTCAGTTGCCAGTCAGTTTGATGCCGTTTCTAAATTTGCCTAAAACTTGAATGTTTCACCACCGATCTGATGTGCCAGAATGGTATTTTTAACGTTTTCAAAATCTACTGGAGGAATATTACATTTGCTGGAATCATGTCGGGCAAAACTGTCTCCCAACCAACATGCGTTTTGTTTTTAACTTATAAATAATTAATGGCAAAAAACAATTCCGTATAGAAAAACACTATCTTGGGGATCTAATTATCAAAACTGGCCATATCGACTTTGTATCAAAAATAGGGTTTATTTTCAAAACTCGCTATAACAATCTTTAGCATTTGGTTGGAAAGTTTAATATTAATTCATCAGTAGTTTTTAGTGATCTTAATAAAGTTTGAAACATACAATCCCATATTACCAGGATTCTAAACTAAACATATTTGCGTGTTTCAAGTGATTTCAAATGAGCTCAAATTTTTGTCACAAGGTGACAAACTAACAACAGAACTAACACAACAGATCACAATACTCCCAGGAAACACTTTAATTTTATTCATGGAAAAAGTGGTTTAACAGTTAACGAAAAAGTTAAAATGGTTCAAGTAATTACTGGTGGCTGTATGGGAAACCAGAATAAAATTTCAGCGCTAATTTCCGAGTACTATTATGTTTCTTACAAATTATAAGGTAAGTGACCGTGATAAAGCTCGGCCAATTTGAAACTGACACTTTTGTAAGAATGAGTATGGATAACGTTATCCTTAACTACCAATTAAGCCGATTTAAGCCAAATTAATTTATTCAGATGTAAAATTTTAAAATAGAAGTTTTTCGCAATTTGCTTAAAATGAAGAAAAAGTTGAATGGCCAGTTCCTCATCTATAAAAATAAAAATAAAACTAGCTAATAGAAAAAGTGTCGCATTTTTTTCACCGTGCAAAACTGAAAAAGTGTATATCAAGGGATGGTTGTAATATACAACTAGAATTTTTTTAGGTAAATTAAAACCGGTATAAAATTTGTTTCTGCAAGAAATTTATGGGCCCACATAAAATTCATGGGCCCTATATGCATGTGTCTAACTTAGCTAGGCGTTAATGCGCCTCTGTTAGTACGCCCAAACTTAATGGTAAACTTGGTAAATTTATTATTTAAGCAATTTTTCAGTGTACAATATAAATTAAACAGCGTACTTCTTACTATATACAAAAATAATGACAGAACTTTTAAAAAGAATTAAAAAATACAATATCATCCACTGAATCTTATCAACATTATTATAGTCGTGACAAGAATTATCAAAAACAGAAAAAAACTTGATTACTAGACATACCAATAACGAAAATTCATTCAAAGAATTTATCAATGGATTGCTTCTTCTTGAGTTTAAGACGAAAAAAAAATTGAAAACAACAATTGTTATTATTTTTTTATTCGTATTTCTTCTTGATCGATTGATGACCATTGTCACATTATATGATGAATAAAAGAAACAACGGAAAGTTATTCCAATTTCATGTTATGAATTTTTTAATTGATAAACTTGATAAAATCGCGATGACAGCAGGCAAGATATTAGCTGAAAAATTGTTTTTCTTGTACAATAGTTTTATTCCTGAATGTGAAATTTAAATCCATATAGGTATAATAATTATTTACCTACTTGTGTAGATCAACAACAAAAAATTGTCTGCAAGAATAATTATATTTAGATTCTAATAAACATCACCCACTTAAGATATTCATAGAATATTGAAAATTGTTCGTATAAATAATGAAATAAAATACCAGATAGGCCTTGTTATTGATAGGAAATTGTTTGTGCGTTAATATTGCAAGAAGAAAGAAAAATTCTTGTACGTGAACATACATACGAGCATACAATAAACAGACATTGAATATATATATCGCGAATTCAAGAATGCGTATCATATAGGTAGATAAATAAAATGTAAACTTTTACGATTTACTGTTCTGTATTATAAGTGATAGGTCGGTATTTTATGGCTTCCTGACCCCTTATCAACCTAATAACTTTTAGAACCTTGTAATAATATTTTTTTGTATTTCTTTCAGTGATAGTGCCTATAGTATTTTGTTAAATCTTACATACAAGTTTTTATTCAAAATTACAATATCTGCACAGGTTTCACTAAAAGTGCTGTTTTCTCTAACTGGTTACTGGATATTTTTTAATTTGGAAAAAATTGTTAAGTTTTTCGTCGTAATTTTGAATTGGTGAAAGTTTCTTTTTAAATATGTAGGTACTAATTTTCAATTTTTTTTTTGAGTGGATTTGAAAGTGTTTTCAAACTGATAAATTCTCCTGATAAAATCCAAAAAAAAAATGTGTAAAAGTCAATCAATTAATATTGTTTTGAATATCAAAAATATTATAATGTACCTTCACATTACGTGTATGCGCGCGCTTCTAATAAACTGTGAGAGAAGCAGTAAAAAATAAGTAACTCCATTTCAAATTTAATGAGCTTACAAAGTACTTGAAATTTAATTGTTTTTATTTTGTGTATGACCAAAATATTAAATATTGAAAATAATCCAGTTTTTTTTTTTGTACACGTTGCTCGATCATCATCGAATTAATAATAAATATAAATAAATAAATAAAACAACATGTTACTCTTGGTAAATAATTTCTAACTAAAAAATATTATTAACAAATTTTACTCACGTTCAATTAAATAAAATAATATAAAATAATTTAAAATTGAATGAAAACCAGAAAATTTCAGGACATGTTTATTGTCACTTGTCGTTCAAATGAAATAAACATAAAAACAAGAATGAAAAACAAAAAAAAAAAAATTGTATTGATCAAATGTTATTCTGTATTGCAGTCTTGCAGTCTGAAATTTTTAATAAAGAATGAAATATTTTAAATTTTTATTCATTCATCATAAATTTCAATCACAGTTTCAAAATCCATTTATGGAAAATTTCTTTTTCAATTCATAAAATAAAACACGAAACAAGCACAATTGTATTTCATTAAATTTATTGATTATAAAAGCAAAGTAAATTGCATAAATTTTTGCACATAGCTAATTATAATTCTTTTAAATTACAATTTGGTTCAATTCATGTAGTAAATTTTTGATTAGTCTGTACATTGTAGATTATTAATGAGTGTGCTTCAAGATTTTTCCATTATGACTGTAACTACCTAGAACAAAGTCTTGCTTCTTAGAATTTGTCTTCATTATTTTTTAAATGATTTTAGCTGTAAGTGACACATTTAGTTTGGTTTGTAATCATTACGGTAAGTTAATCTGTTTTATGAAAACCGTTCAAAACAATAGAACATAATTTAAAAATAGAAAATTGTCGATCACAAATTATATAACGAATTATTTTAATTTGTATATCAAAATTAATTTGTAATTTGTAAAATATTTACAATCAAAGTAAAGATCAACTTTAATTTTGATTTGGAAAATCATTCTGTTTGCCTTTTCCAAAATCCACCTCCCTACTTTAAGTATAATACTTGTCCGAGCCATTCCTATAACTAAAGATCCATTACCAGTCGGTTTAAGGCGGAGTAAAAGGAGGCTAAACTTAATGGTAAATCTAAAAACGGCTGGTTTATCGTAGGCTGACGTGCTTTCGAATTGCGCGTTCTTTTAAAATCTATTTAATAAAACTTAGATGTCGTTGTGAATTTGCCTCGGTCTTGTCATATTTAAGAAGTGTCATTTATGCCATTTATAAAAATGGTATCGTACACATTTGTCAATTGGATCAAAGAAAAACCAGCTTCAAAAAATCATCTTTTCTGATGAAACACATTTTGAAATTGGTGGATATGTCAATTTTAACAAAGTTATCAAATTAAGCCTTTACATTTAATACATTATGGTATGGTGGTGTAATTGGTCCGTATTTCTTAGAAAATGCTGTTGATGAAGCTGTAACTGTGAATGGTAATCGGTATCGTGAAATGATAAGTGAAGTTTTGTGGCCTGAATTGAATAATATTGGTCCGGACACTCACTTAAGAAATTTAACGAAGCTTCGTTAAATAAGATCTGTCACGTTTATATTTATAAATTTAAATTTTATTTGTATAGGTTTTACTGTGATGTTTATTTATTTGTTAATTTGGCAACATTTTTCTGCCAATTTTTTTGTAATGGAAAAAATGTAAAAAAATTTGTGTTTCATGTTTATGAATTACAAAGCCCCTTTGTTTTTTTTTTGGTTGCACGTAAAGAATAACAATTTGTAAATTAATATTTTTTTTATTTTGTGGCACAATAAAATAGTTCAAAATATTCAAGTTTATTTCATTAGAAGGAAAAACAGTTTTGTGGTTCCTCTAAAATTTTAAAGTTTCTAATTTTTCGCTGGTTGAGCCTTAAGTGACAGTAGAATTGAACGAAAAGTTCAAAAAGATTCGGTATGCTGTTCAGTAACATGTACATTCTGAATGTCGTGTTCTTATTTAAAGTTGTTACTGACTCGCTGGTTCCCCCAAAATAAAAAAATTAAATTGCTTATCATAACAAAGTATGAAAAAATTTCTTATGGATTTGTAATAGTTTTTAAAATCAAAATTCATTAGAAGACTCATGCATGTTTAGGTCAAAAACTGGCCAAAAAATACAAATCATAATTTTCCCTCCATTTTCTAAATGAAGTTTTTCTTATTGACGCGACACCTATCGGAAATGCGATACCTATCATCATTTGATCGTTCCTAGATAGCTTTGATATAGTAATCAATTTCATATAATATTTGAGTGAATAACCAAAGCTTACTCTGATTGTATTTTTCTTTTTCAAATTTGAGTAACAAAGCTTTTTGTTTGTCCGATAGAGCACACAATCCAATCGTCAATTGCTGTCAAAATATGTAAGTGAAATAAATTCAGATGATTTTAGGAATATATTTAAGATGGCGGCAAATAAATCAATAGGTATGAAATACATAAGTATGGGTTTTGGAAAGGGCCGAAATTTTAAATATACTTACATAATAAAAATAGACAATTTTAAATTAAATAATTAAGGTTACTTGCTTCAAATGAAATTTAAATTTCAAATTGCTTGCCTAATTGAAGATTAAGATCAACAAAATTTCAAATTTTGAAAATACAATTGGTAATTGAAACAAATTTCTTGATTCGTATTTTTAAATTTCGAATTACTTTCATATTTGAAAGGAAATTTTACAATCGACTCTTTGTTTTAGATTCCACATCAAAAGTGGAGAATTTTGAAATATCTTGGAAAATTATATGGAAATGGAATTTTGATTCGATTTTACCAATAATTGATTAAAACTTTCGACGTATGTTGTAGGATAGGCTTTAATTATCTATATATTAGCAAAAAAAAAAAAAAACTGGTGAGCAAGAAAAATATGAATCAATTTTCAGTAACATGTGACTCCTTCCGAGTAAATCTCTGCGGCAATGAAACTCGTAAAAATGTACATACCATATGTATATGGAGTGTCCGATTAACCTCGAAAATAGATGCAGAAATCATTTATTGGAACCTCGATGTAGTTTAGCAAGCAAGCAATTTTCATTTGAAAACAACTTTTTATTTGCCAGTTTTTGGAGTATTTGCCCCACTATTACCTAACATTATATTGTTTTGTATATTATGTGAAGAAAAATTCGATTACAAAAGAATTAATTTAATTTGTTATAAAATTTCCGTATTAGAAAATGTTTACCAAAAATCATTTTATCAAAATGAACTATAATCATACTTGGTTAAGAAATAGTCTTGTTCCTAGTACCTCAAACTGGTGTATAGCCTGTTACTATAGCCTAGTTAAAATAAGTTTTGACAAAAAAAGGGCTTAAGGAAATTGAATTGTTTATATGTTCAATTATTTACAGAACGCAACAGAATTTAAAATTGTTTGACAATTTGAAATTTGACAACAATTCGGTCTTGATTAAAATCTATAGTTTAAATTTGAATGGCATTACGCGAATTATGAGTCAAAAATGAAATTGTGAACACGTTCGCACACTCTTATCTAAACTTTTTAATGGTCTACCGACAATTTTTATATCACAATTTTGAACCGCGCAGTTTTAATTTTTCGAAAAGGGTTTTACATATGGAATTGAAATAAAAATTGATCGAGTGCTTCCAACAATACTAAACACTATTTTTATTTTTCTGGATTTTCAACTTTTCGGATAACTATTTTTTACCAATTTTTTGAAAAATTTTGCGAATGAAAATATTCGTTAGTAAATAGAAAGTGGTTTTGTATGAAGATGGAAGCTATGAGTCATTCTCATTTTGTATAACCATCACATCCAAAAAAGTTAAACGATTTTCTTTTTAAATTTATCAATTTTATTCGTGTTATTATTTTACTGGGATATTTATTTCGGAAGCTATCGCAAACTATTGTATTTCGTCATTAGTCAAAAATGCATGTGTTGAAAATGTTTACGTCTTATGATGCTGATCTGCCTCACCTCGTCTAATTTAGAAATACATATATATATATATATATATATATATATATATATATATATATATATATATATATATATATATATATATATATATATATATATATATATATATATATGGAATAAAACCTTGCTTAAAAGGTAAACAAAAATTATTAGCTAGTTTTAGAATTTTTAAAACGTCGCGCCGTGTGGAATTTCCAAACCGATTAGATCATTGATCCATGAGATATTTTAACCATTATTCTTGAACCATTGGCGGCCAAAATATCACTGTGTATCGTACTAAGTACTAAATGGGACTTAGAGTAAAAACAAAAAAGATATTCCGTTATCGATCGATGTGTGACGAAAATCCAAATAGGGGAACTGTTATAGCCTAAGCAATATAGCACAGTAGATTTCTAATTTTGCCTGATGCAAATCGGTAATTTCGTTCTGTAATAAATTGACTAAATTACTAAAATATGCTAATGAAGATTCTTGTGAATATGTATGTGTGTGTAGCTGGGGTGCGTGTTTTTACGTATATTTGTACAACTATATTGGAGTATTCATGGTATTACCTACAAACAAAAAGTTGTAATTAGCGGTTTAAATTTGAAGTTAAACGAGTTATAAATCGTACAAATAAAACCAAATATGATATCATCGATAATTTTGTCAACTGATCAGTCATTGATTATGCTTATCGAAGATTATTCTAATCAATTTTTTTTAGTTTGATTTTATTTATAAATTATTTGATTTATAGAAAGTTTTGATGTATGTATAGTATATTTCTTCGTGTCTGAAGATTCTTGTATAATAAATATCGGTCGCAAGAATGCGCTTACCGAATATATGAAAAATGTCAGCTGATTATTTTGCACATGTAACAAAATGGTGGCGATCTTATTATATAACACACATGTGTAAATACCATTAGTATCTTATGATCTATTTATTGAGCTGTTTTACATATTTTTAAATAAATCCCATAAAACTTTCTGGCGCCCCAATCAAGATCATTGTTTTTAAATTGTAACACTTAATATTTTTTAAAATATACAAATATTTGATTTTGGAAAAATATTTTGGATATATCACCTATTTAAATATCTTAAAATTTTCGGGTTCAAGGTCTAAATTATAATTCTGCATTTAAATGTTTTATAGATTATAATTCAGGTTCGGTTTTATGAGCTCGAAATTTTGTTATGTTATTTTATATAAGTTAACTTGAATTTACTGATACCATGGTATATCTGAGATAGTGTTTCATCAATATAAAAATAAAATTGCTTTGGAATCTGTAGTAAGATTTTATGGCAAAAACAATGTTATCAACAATATTTAGGTACATACATATATTGTATGATACACAGAGGCTTCCCCGCCAAGTGCTAATGGAAACATTATTCCAGAGTAGTAAATATTTATTTATTTAATACTACAAAATTAACAAATTGTTACTATATTGCTTTTTAGGAGTATGTACGTACGCTTAGTATTTATAGATAAATAAAATAAACAATGATTTTATAGTTGTGAAATGTCTAATTTATTGATAAGTAGCTATACACAATTTCAATATTTACATGAACCGCATATTGATTCAGAACGTCAATTTGTATGCGGCTTCTCAATATTTGCGGTATGTACATTTGTATTTGATATTTTTAGTAAAATTATAGTGTGTACACATCTTGAGTTGTTCTTCAGCGACAGGTTAGAAGTTAAATTCAAAATTAAATAGAATATGAATTAAGACAAACAATGTTCAATGGTACTTTGAATTTTTTTTATTTATTCACATAATTGAGTAAATCTCTCGCGTTTTGGTAGTTATGTAGCGTATTTTATTGATACCGAATCCATGAAGCATACATATTTTTGCTAGACACTCTAGCTAGCTCAAAATGTTGCACTGTATAAATCCCACAATAAAGATTAATACTCGTCACACGTACTGCGTTCTTACCAGAGATCCAAAAAAAGTTTGGAGCTGGTTCGGTTTTGGTTCAAAGAAAAATTAAATTATTGGTTCTGGTTTTGAGTTTAGAAAACTTTAAATTTACCTTCTTCTAACAAGTAAAATGAGATAAAATCCAATTAAAACGTCAATAAAACCGAAACATAATTATCGTTTTTATTCGGTCTTTGGTTCGGTTTTGGTTTTTTATTTGAGTAAATAATTTGGTTTTAGTTTTCTGTTAACAACTCCGACTAAAAAAAATCATTCGATTTTTGGTTTGGTTCTGGTCCATAAACCTTTTATTTGGTTAGAGGTTTCTTTGGTTTGGTTCAAACCCAGCTTACATGTATCTCTGCTTTTCACTATTACTTCTCAAAATTCATGAAAAAGTTACATTTCGATTGATGTTAGCCATACATTTTTAGTAAGCGAAAATTGCAGTCAGGGTGCGGCAGTTTGGAAGGAGTCCTAATGGATTGATTCGCCTTCCAAAAATAACTTTGAAAGTTTTGGAAATAAAAAACATTCCTTATCTTAGAATTTTTTTTTTGTTAATATTCAAATTTACCGTATATTATGTTTGTATTTGTGAGAATTATAAAGTATTCTTTTGCATTTTTACACGAAAAAACACGATACACAAATTAGTTGCAGATAAACGCTTATTGAGAAAACATCAATACGTCAACGTATACAACGTATACAAAATAAACGTCACAAACCACAAACAACGAAACGCTATAAGCAAACATTCGTTTACTCAACTTACAATTATTTGTCAAAAATTAAGTTTAACAACGCAAAGCGTTTTCTTCGCTTTCTTGTTCGCCGCATAAAATACAACGCATGGCTATTTTCGCTTATTATCGAAAAGAAGTGCAATCTATTGACAATTATGCCAATTTAACAAAAATGCTCCACAACTTTACATGAAAATGGCATTCTCGTTCACAAGTCTTAACTAGAACATTGTAGTAGATTCCTTTTAAGTTATGAGACCTTTAGTTCGGTTATGAGTGCAAAACAAGCGAAAAAGCGACCTAAATCCAAATTGTTGTTTCCGAGTAACAATATTATTCTTGTCATATTTCACAATATTGTGATAGCATTTATGTGTTCAGCAAAAAGGAACCAGCAACGAACGACGGCGAAGTTGTTGGTAAGGCCATTGATTTACAAAAGGCTTTACAACACTTAAAAATGGAAACCCAACTAAAAAGGCGGTTTAGGGTCTCGGATCTAATTTTTCAAAAAAACCACCAGGTACTGGGGGTCTATTATGAAAATTTTTGATCGCGTTTTTTTTTGACCTTATCGAAAATGAGCTAAATAAAATAGAACAATTATATTTGACAGCATATTGTTTTAGATAAAGGCGAATATTGTACGACTGCTCTTAAGGTGGCGATACTTATGAATAAAGGAAAAAGTGTTAGAATAAAATATTTATTTGTGACATTTAGGCTGAGGTTATTTTCGATTTTGTCGTATATTTCAAAATAGCTATTTTCAGCATTTAAACAGCATTTGTAATAACAAGGTTTTAGAATGGCGCAGAAACAACGCTAAGGAATCGCTCACTAAAGAAAAGTTTGGACTTCTTTTGTTCGAAGCGATACATATACATACATATAACAGCATTTCTGTGGAATCCTTAAGAAAGGGCTTAGAGCCTGGAGGGCTATTATGAAATTTTTCGTTTTTCGAATTTTTACTTAAAATATATTTAAAATTAAATTTATCATTTACAAAAAATCTATTTTCCACAAAAACACAAAATACGATCAATCTTAGAAAATCCGCCAACTATTAATTCGTCGAATTTGCCATGTGCATTCGAAAAAATCCGCTGCAAATTTATCAATTGAATAAATATTCAATAAATCCATCAAAGAGTTTGGGGAGATCGTCCGTAAAAGCTACCAATAGTCGTGAAGAAAATCAGACCACTACGCAAGATGATGCATTTAAAATGCTTTGCGCAATTTTTGGTCAAAAGAAAAGAAGAGAACTTGAAATTGATAGTTACAACGAAGACTTTTTTCTTTTATATGACGTATTTAACTAAGGTTTGCTTTGGAGTTAAACCGAAATAATGAATTTGTAATAAATCAAGGCAAACAGAAGGTGAAACCCAGACCCTCAGGCACACAGGCTCAAACCGAATTAATTAGTATCGATACTAGTTTTTCGCCGAGTAGCAATTTATTGAAGTATACTGAAGTAACAACCCCATCCAACAATGTTTCTTGTATATACATATTTGTATTGTATATATTTTTTAAACACCGTTAGAAAGGCTGTACACCAAATAAACCGAAAAATCTTTTCTTTCATGTCGCCTTCTATATGGATTCAACAGGAAAAACTGAAAAAAAAACAAAAAAAATTGAAATTGATAGAGAGAACCGAAAGGCTGTAATAATTAAAAACAGAGAATTAAAAAAATTACAAGAAAAAGATAAACCTAAGCATACCAGAAAGGCTAATCCTAAATTTCAACCATTCGCAATCCTTCAAACCACTATAACAACGACCCACTGGGTTAATCCTAAATTTCAACCATCCGCAATCCTTCAAACCACTACAACAACCACTCACTGATCATCATCTAATAATTGGAAGAAAATGTAGTAGATGTACTCACAAATTTCGAATGCAATGGATGCAGAAAACATGAATAACGCAACTTATTTGTGATAATTTGGGGATATAATTAGGATTATTTTTAGCCAAGCCAACATGCTAATAAAAATAGTTTTTCCTTATGCCAATTATTATAAATGTGTGCCAATAATTACTCAACCATAGTGCCGATTATTATAGAACTAAGCCAATACATTTAGAATATTTTCTTAATTTAATTCAAACCTATAGTGCTTCAATATGAAATTTCCTTTCGCGTGCCAATCACGATTTAAGATATTAATAAGATATGCTCAGGCGCATGATGTCGACGTCAAGTGACGGGATGACGAAATTCGCAAAATGAAACCAATTTTGAAAATCATAACTGAGCATATTTTAGTATAATCGTTACGCTATTTATGTAACAAATATTCAGGTTTGAAAACTGCATTTAAAAAAAATTGGGAACGTAATTGTTGTAAATCAAAGTAGGATGGAAAACAATGCCATTTAGATTACAATGCAATTCAGATTTTATGAGTCATCGCACAAAAGCAACAATTTTTTCCCGTTTGTAAAACAATTTTGTTTTTTGACGAATTGTAAGTCAACGCATATAGGAATTTCTATGAAACTGTGATTTTATAACGGTTCTTTTCGATTTTTATGAGGTTTCAATCTGAGGTAAAAATTTAAAATATTTTTATTTACAAAACGTCAATTTTTGCCATTTTGTTTGCACCTACTGCGATTAAGTAAACTTTTACATTTAATTACAGTAAAGAGAACCTAATCAATAAATGCTTACATACTTATGTGACTTGAACAATCGACAAAATTATTACTAGCAGAAGAAGTTTTAGAAGGTGTTCAATGAATAATCAAAATGATCAACAGCAATACAGCAGGAAAAAGCTTATTCCAAGGAAACAAGAGAAGTTAGCTGAAGTGTTTTTATTTGAACCAAAGTTTTGCTGAGTTAACTTACAGCTTGGGTTATATTTGTTTAGAGATTTCGTGAATTAACTTAAATTCAACAAGAACAATGTACAATGTACACCACTTATCGCACACTTCGTTCTTTTACCTTTTTTCAAAATGGTCGTAGTATGCATTTTTATCACAAGTCAAAATAAATCGCTACGTTAGTCCATTACCCCATTTTAACATCGTTTGACAAATAGTAGGCCGGATATTTTTTTGTATTAAGTATTGATCGAAGTTGAATGTAAAAGGAGTATTTAAAGAAGAATCAATTTCAGGGATACATGATTAAAATCATTAGCTTCTATTTTTTTCAATATCAAATATTTATGTTTATATTTTAACCTAATCTACTTTACGAGAAAAAAAAACCTATGTGTGAGCAAAATATTTAAAACATGAAAACACAAATTAACAAGCAAGCACGTGTTATATTTGGAAATGTGTAAATTAAGTAATTTTAACCAAATTTATGATCGCGCGCACAATAAGTATACGATGACATATATGTTTGACTTTTTATTTGACATTTCGCTGCTACATAATAATAAACGGTTAGTTGAATTATTATTGTATGTATATTATTAAATTTGAAATTGTGGTTGTATATAATAAAACCGTAAATAAATAAATAACATTTTTTTTTTTTGGTTTTGAATAGTTTGAAAATGTAAATCCAGAAAAACCATAATGAGATCAATAAAATTAAATTCAACAAATATGGCGACACAAGCAAAGAAAACTTTCTTTGTTTCTTCTTATTCGCCATTTTGATTTTTATCATATTTTTCTTATTTAAATAATAATATTATATTATTATATTGAAAATTGATGTTATAATTATTATTAACTTTAAATATATCTTAATATTTGAATTTACCTTAATTGCGACTCTTTGATGCGTGTTTAACCCGAAATCGACGATTGTTGTAGTGTTAAAAATAATAATAATAATAATAAAAAATCTAGTAAAAATTGTGTGTGTGTGTGTGTATAAATATATAATTTTCTTTTTTATTCAATTTAGTTTCTTATTATCTTTATGTTTTACTTAAATTTTTTTTATAAAACTTCTTTTATCTCGTTTTATTAATTTTGTTTTATTATTTTTTATTATATAAATAGTATTTTTTTTATTGAATTTTGTCATTACCACAAACATTAAAAAAAACTTTTTACAAAAATTCAAACACAAAATTAAGAAAATTGCAAATTTTTTGCTGTGGAAAATCACTCAAAACAATTTTTTATTTTATTTTTTTTTTATTTTCACTCTTATGCAAACATCAAAATATCTTATTTTTAAGAAATTTTTTAACAATTTATATTTTATTTTATATAAAAAAAAAACTTCACTTCCTTATTTATTTTATCACTTTTGATATCCACACATTTATAAATAACATCTTAAATATCACGTATAAAGTATAAGATAAAAAAATCACTCAAAAAGCTTTTATATTTTTATTTTATTATCAAAATCACTCTTTATGTACATTTATAACTTTTTGTTGTATTTTATATTTTTAAATATCAAAATAAACGAAAACAACGATTTAAAAATAATTCTTCAATAATTCTGAACTATGGTATGTACTAAAATGTCACCGAATAGGAAGAGTTTAATTTTGTAACATCCCGGCAACTGTACGTGTGTATATTCAAGTATGCAAGTGACCAGTGTTTTTTTTCTTTTGTATATATACATACATTAATTGATATGTTAAAGATAACTAAATTTTTCTTTTTTAAGTTAATTAAAAAATTGTGAATTTAATTAAAAACGATGTTATTATGTCTACGATCAACTCTCTACTGGTTTAATTTAATTCGTTTTGGAGATTTTTTTTTACTCTTTTCATTTTTAATGTTTAATCTCCATCACATTTTGAGTGCTCCATTCAAGTGGCATTAAAATTATTAAGAAAAAAAAAAATATTAATGTAATAATAAATTTTAATAATAATAATAATATTAAAATAAATAATAATTATATACATTTTGTTAGTTGAGAGTGAGAGATATAAAAATATTTTTTATAACCTGCTTTTTTATTACAATGATTTTTAGTGATATGATCTTAAAATTATTTCGGATTAACGCAAGATAAGGAAAATAGATTTTTATTTTGTACATACACTCGTAGTTGTAATTAATTTCAAGATTTTTTGCGATGATAGCACACTATCAATAAAATTGGTTTCAGAAGAAATCTTATAAGACTTGAATTACAGCTCGATTTTTATTTTAAATATTTAAATCTTCTCTCATTTAAATTAACTTGATTTGAAGTATGTTCCAACAATCCAGTTCGTTTGATTCTTTTATTGATTCAAACCGTAAACTTGCTAAATAAATAAATTTATTAGGTATTTTTTTATTTATCATATTTTTATATATACATATTTGCTTTTCAAGCTTTATTTTATAGTAATAAAAGTATTTTTTTTTTATATATAAAAATAACTCAATATAATGGAGATTGGCGGATAGTAGAAGACCTAAAACTAAATACCTTTAATAAAAACTTGTAAATATTATACATATGTAGTAATTCAATTCACACTGCATTTAACGTGATTTTATTTCATATATATATATATAACTATGTATAAATGTATGTATTGTTTTTGACACGATTACTACCGTCGAATCGAACGATAAAATGTAAATTTACGACGATTTCTGGTTGACTAAATTAATTCAAAAAGATTTCAACAAAATATTTAAATAATTATTATTCAATTTTTATAAATAACTTATCTCATATGAATGTCCAGCGGCGCTAAATAACCTGTAGCTTATACTCGGATAATAGTCAATGCGACCATCTATGTATTTAGCCGCATATACGCAATATTTTAGTAGCGGGCTACATCAAATCGCATTTACCTTTATAAATTCCTCACCTTTCAATTTTTAGGAATTCGGTATTGAATGTCGCACAATAACATCTTTATATTACTATTTACAATTATATTCACATATACACTTACGAGTACATAAATGTCAAGGTAATATATAAGACGTCGCATTTGCAAGGATCAAAGTTTTATATGTTATAAAAAAAAATAAGTTTACTGACCAGAAAAATGGAAGGTGTTTTACTTTTGAAATTAAAATGTTTTTTTAATATCAACAAGTTTGTAAAGTTAGAGCGCCACTAGAATCTTTAAATGTATATAAATAAAAATGTATAGTTATAATGTGGAGAATTTCATATTGCCTCATCTTCTATTTATAGCCTAACACACTTAATTTACATTTAATAGCCCAAATATTTTGGCCACCAATCACAACCAAATTATTTCCATATAGAAAAATCTATAGTTACTTGTTTTGAGATTTGCGATCAAAAAATTGTATAGTTTACTAATTGCTACACAGTGTGACTTATGTCCCATTTAATTTAAAGCCCTTCTTTTACCAACGTTAAATATGTTGGGATTGGTCAGCAGCGTTGTTAATGTTTTTACCGTTTATGGATAAACTGATTAATAACCATATAATTCCAAGGGAGTGGCGCACAACATCGTACGTGACCTATCAAAACTATAAATATATGTATAAAGAAGTAGTCACAGAGAAAAGGCGCCACGTGATTGTAATTCTCAATTGCAATCTATTATTTTTTTTTTTTACCTACATAGCTATATAAATAATACAAAATCTATAGAGTTACAGACATCAATCATAAAATAAGAATGCAAAAATTCCTGAACGATGAAAACCAAACAAAACGTCATCATATTCATCACTATTTTAATAGTTAGGCATCACTGAATAGTATTCCGCAAATATTAAATCTTTTTGCTCCAATAATACCAATTCTATAAATTTAAATTGACGATGATACGCGATGATGAAAATATAAAAATGTTGTCTAAAACGAACAGAAATAACTGAAATATTTATAATTAATATTTTATTTATATAAAAATTTTAGTTTCTGGAATAGCGGCACCAATATGTCTACTTATTTTGCGTCTTCTTATCTTTCTTTACTTTTGGTTTTAAAGTGAATGTACAGTAATATTTTTTTTTTTATAAAAATTTCAAGACAAAAACGTATATATAGTATAGAGATATTATACATAAACATTCTTTCACAAAGCCACCTGTACAATAAAAAGTTGGTAAATAATAATAAGAAAAAAATAAAAATAAAGAATATGATGAAAATAAAACAAATTCATAAATAACCAAAAATAAAAATAAAAAATTGTTATAAAAAACTAAAGAATAAACAAACAGCAGACGGAAGGAATGATTTATTTAAAAAAAATATCTAATTTCATGCAAAAAACCTAAGAAGTATTTTTATTAGCCTTCTTGATAAATTGTTAAATTTAATTTTGATACCTACCTACCTTCCTCTTCGATCCGATTTATTCACAACAATTTATTTACCATCATCATCATCAGCATCTTCATCACACAATGCTGCACGTTTATATGTATATTGAATATCTACACATGCAAACATGTATTGAGAAAATCTTTTTACAATCTCAAAAATTAAAATTTTCAGTATTTGTGTTTACACAAAAAACAAAAAAAAAATATTAAATCATTTTATTAACAGAAACATATAAAATGTTAAATTTATTTTTTGAAAATAAAATCCATAAACCTCGTTTTTAATGTACACATACTACGTGTATTCGAATAAGTAAAAAAAAAAAATTTTTAATTTTTGTTTTCTTTATAAAAAGAAACAGAAAAATTAATTAATGATAATAAGACGAGATGGTATGTATTTTAATAATGAAAGAGAGTTTTTTTTATTTTTTTTTTACTTTACAAAAATTAAAAAAAAAAGAGAATGAATTAAGAAATAAAAAAAAATAATAATTTGAGTATAAGTAAAATAAAATAAGCGTATAAAAAAAATTTGCCGTCTATTAGTCTGGCAAAATGAAAGAAAAAATGTGAATGTAAATACATAATATTCTGCTAATTATCAATATTTATTTGGATGAGTATACAATACAGATATATGTAGTCACTGAACTACTCTGTATGTCGTACGTGCATATGTACATACTACTGAATGAATTATATAAAGAATTATTATGCGTTATAATGTACATTTTCAGAAATTCTAAGATTCCTTACTATTTAATTGTAAAAATTAAATTAAAAACTTAAAAAAGAAGTTTTGTTAAAAATTGATAAAAAGTAAAAAAAAAATTAACATAAAATTTTAAGGTTTGAGAATTGACAAATTTTTGTTTCTATACGGATTATTAAACTTTTGCTATATCGTCGTGTCCAAATAAGAGTATTACATCTACAAATCGCTAATTTTTTGAAGAGGCTTTAAAGTTGTTAATGCTAATTTCGTCTTAATTTTTTTTTTAAATAAAGTCCTTTCCAGAAAGTGTGGCAAGAATTTTATTAAAAAAAAATTAAGCCAAATTTAACATTAAAAACTTGATACGCCCCTCTAAAAAATTAATGGTTTGCAGATGTAATACTCTTATTTGGACACGACGATATGCTCTTATGCGGGCCTCAGATGATCAATAAGTATTGCCAATATAATATTGTCAATATAGAAAAAATTTATTGGCAAACAGCAATTGTCTCAGATGATTAATACTTTTGGCAATACACTTAAACTTCAAACAATAAAAAATATTTATTTTCTCCACTTTGAACCAAGTTAGACAAAAGTAAAGCTTATGTAGCGATTATTTGGGCATTATCAATGATAAAAAAAATAAAATAAAAAGGAAATAATATGGTCTAGGATGTTGAACCTTTTTTTTTTGTATGTCAGATTTTTTTGCCTCGGTTGATGTAATCTTTCCATGTATTATAACACAATACTGGAAGTTCTCTATATGTATAAACAAATCTAATTAACGCTTCTTGATTATCAAGGGTTTCTGGTGTATTCCTGTTGTCCATTGAGGTATTACTTGTGCTATCGGTGAATTCCATGCCGCACCATGTAGTATACAAAAAATTCAAAAATTTCAAATTCAAAGAATTCAATTCGGTTCAAATTTTTACAGCTCTTTGCATAGGTATTTTGTCAATAAAGTATCTCAGAAGATCAATAGTATTGTAAATATTATATCAATATTAAAAATATTTTGGTTTTCATCAAACCATTGCCACAATATTTTGTGTATTGACAATACAGCCTTGGCCAAAATTATAAAGCACCCTTCCCAAATTGCAGTATCTACAAAACGAATGAAAACAAAAATTAAAACTCAATATTTTTAGGAAATACTTTTTATATTTTATTAATTTTAGTATTTTGTAGGTCCTCCTTTGGCTTTGATGACAGCCAGGACTCTTTTATTCATCGACCGTACTAATTTTTCGCAGGTATTTCTCGATATATTTTTCCATTCCTCTGTCAGCGCACGTTTGAGGTCTTCCTTTGAAGTCATACTGCGATCCTTGATTTTTTTTTTTTAAATTGACCACAAAATTTCAATGGGATTTAGGTCTGGTGACTGGGCGGACCAGTCCATGACTCGAATTTGTTTTTTTCGAAACCAACTCATCGTAACGCGGGAAGTATGGCAGGGGGCATTATCCTGTTGATAAATTATCGCAGAACTATCCGTTTCCCCAAAGATTTGCCGAATTGAGGCATTCAATGCAGCCTCGAGGACGGTAACATAGTTGGTACTGTTCATCGGACCCTCACAAAACAACAGTTTTCCCACCCCTGATGATGCCATACAACCCCACACCATCAGTTTACCCCCTCCATGCTTTACGGTAGGCACTATACAATCAGGATTGTATGCTTCCCCGACTCTTCTTCTTACGATGGTTGTGCCAGGAGTTCCAAAAATCTATAAGAATTCCATCAAATTTAACATAAATTTCTCTATTAATTCTTTTAAAATACATAGCACAATTTTTTATTTTTTTTTTGACTAATTATTTTTTAATATTTATTTTTTATATTTACCTCAAAAGTAGATTCATCTGACCAAACAACTCTCGCCCAATCCACGTCATTCCAATGTTTGTGTTCTCGAGCCCATCTCAAGCGACTTTTTATGTTGGTAAGTGAGAGCAAAGTTTTTTTTCTTGCTTTACAACCTTTCAATCCAGCTTGCAGGAGCCTTCTTCTAACTGTCCGTGCCGAAATGTGAACTTCTTGTTCTGTTAAATGCTCTGCAGCTATCTCAGCAGATGTTTTTCTTCGGTTTTTGAGAGATTTTCGCACAATTTGTCGATCGTCTCTTACCGAAGTGATACGATTTCTGCCTGAGCGTAGTTTATAGGCATAGTCCCCGGTCTCTTTAACCCTTTTCAATGTAGATTGAACTGCTCCACGAGAGCATTTTAATTTTTGGGATATTTTAATTTGGCTTACACCCTGGGAATCCAACAACACAATTTGTGCCCTTATTCCTTCACTGAGTTGGCACGCTTTAGGCATAATTATCACAAACACACTTTTTTTCTCAAAAAACTTACGAAAACTCTTTTTGATTTAAAACACTTTATGTGAAGACTGCACACGATCAAATACAAAACTAAAATAAAAAAATTTTACGACGCTACAACTTCTTGTTAAGAACCTAAAACAAAACAAAAATTGGTGATTTTTAATTAAGGGTCGCATTCGGTGGGATGACTCGTTCGTTAACACCCATTGTTTAGAAAGATATAATATTAATATATAATGCTAATAGATAGGGATGCTTTATATTTTTGGCCAAGGCTGTACTTCAATTAGTGTCCTCACATGTTCAATAGTATTGCCAATACTGAAATATTGGCAATAGATATTGATCATCTGAGGCCCGCTTAAGAGGTACTTTTAAAACCGCTTTTATTTTTTGATACACCGCTACGCGTCCCAAAGACTGTCACAAGTCCAAAAAAAATCGTTTTTTATTTATTTTAGAATATGGTTCTTTTGGCATACATGTATTGTTTAATTAAATAAAATTGGCTAGCATTGGTTTTAGCTGTCTCAGTCAAGTGGCGCCATTTATTTCTTGGTGTGGAAATATTAATAACTAAAAATCGCTATTTATTTAATTAAAAAAACATTAAATCTTCCTTTTCCAAAATTTGCCATCGTCACCTGTCAAGTGAGACAGCTAAAACCAATCCGTGCCATAAAATTAATAAATTCTTTATTATTTGTAGAATTAATAAAAATATGTTATGATCATTTTCGATTACCTAAATTTTTATCTACAAAACTGTTTTATAAATAAAATAAATGCAACATTTAGTTGAAATATTTTGTGTTTAACTGTTACATATCATTTATGGCAAAATTTCTTACCATTAATTCGACCCAATATATTCCGTAAGACAGACGGAATAAATGAAATTCTATTTTCGAAAAAAATGTTAATTGATTTTATAAATTTATTTCCATATGTGTTACAAATTAAATATTTTTACGATAAACTGTTACAAAATCAAAAAATCAAAAGTCACTAAGTGATGTGACTCTTTTTACTTTCTTTTACTCTAGTAAAATAAAGTATAGTAATCATGAAAATTTTGGACCTTGAGATTTTTAGAGATTTATTTGTTTTGAGGTCCCCTGAGTCCGAAAAAGTGGGTTTCGAAATGGTATCTGTCTGTCTGTCTGTCAGTCTGTCAGTCTGTCAGTCTGTCAGTCTGTCAGTCTGTCAGTCTGTCAGTCTGTCAGTCTGTCAGTCTGTCAGTCTGTCAGTCTGTCAGTCTGTCAGTCTGTCAGTCTGTCAGTATGTCAGTCTGTCAGTCTGTCTGTGTCCTTTCTACAGCCCAGATGGTTTAACCAATCGAACTGAAACTTCAGATTTAAGCTTTTTTGTGAAATTGGGAGGTCCCAGTGAATTTTACTCCAAATCGGCTAACCGGAAGTGGCCACTCCCTTGGTCCAGAAAATTTATTTTGCAAATATCTTAAAAAGTATAAAGTTTACAAAAAACTACTTGATACAAAATGTTTCCAAAAATTAAAAACAAATAAAAATAAAGAATAAAAAATTTAAAAAAAATTTAAAAATTTAAAAATTAAAAAAAAAATTAAGAAAAAAAAAATTTCTCAAAATTCTCTGTTCGTAAAAGAAAGTCGTGTGTTGGCCACACCTCCATTTTTTGAAACAATATTCATAAGTTCCTAATTATAAATTTTTCCGCGTGAAAAAATTATCAGGTAAAATGATCGAATTCAGAGAAAATACTAACAGAGCATACTATTTTAAAATTAATTCAACGAAATTTAGAGTATGTAAATTATTTTTTGTAAACACACTCAACATTTCCAATCGCACGAAAATAGAATCGTAAAGTATGATAAACGGGGCAAACACTCAAATCATCCAAAACTTGACGAATCGATAAAAAAAGGTATAATGGCGCATATTAATTCCATTCCAAGAATTGAGAGCCATATTCAAGGAGGTAAATCGTTAGCTGATCTGGGTAGAGATTATGTTAACGACTATAAAAGCCAAAACAAATTATATGAAACTAGGGGTATAGCCCGTCCTACAACGGATACAATTTTGTGAATAACTTTAGTTAAGTAGTATTTTGCTAAAGATATTACAGCTAATGGTGATGTCCAGCATTTAACCATTTGATATTTTTGTATCCGTTATTTCTTAGCCGAGTAAAATTAGTTCGCGATTAAAGGCTTTAAACAAAGAATGATTGTACCTTAAATAAATCTTAAACCACATAGTAAGGGCTTTTAAGGGTGATGCTACATGCGTTACAGACGGACAAACAGCAGGGTTTGGATTTAAAAAAAAAATAAAAATAAAGATTGAAAAACAAAACTAACATGAGTTGAGCAGAATCGAACCTCAGACCCTTGCCGCCCTACTACTAACTTATATCCAACGCAACAAACTTGATTTCATTTTCATTTATTTTTCAAATATAGCACGCTTTATACTTATTCTATGGATTATATAATAGGAAAAAAGTTTTACCGAAAAAATTTCATACCTCACTATAACCAGAGGCTACTATATAAATAAGAGCCTCCAGTATCGACTGTATTTTTTACTAAGCTTAAAATAAGGTACATACAATTTTTTCTTTACTATGAAACAATGCGGGAAATCAGTTATTTTCATTTACAATTTTAGTTTATTAGAATTATGAACTTTTGTTTTGTTTTTATACGAAAATGTTCATGAAGCATGTAATTTTATTTTTCTCCGATCATAGGAAAAAATATATCTTTCCGTTGTTTTTTCGAAACGAAAAGCTCATGATTCCAGTATGTTGTATTTGTTGCTAAGCAACAAGTAATAATAGTACGAGAATATTTTTTGTGGCCTAGGCCGGGAATATATTCCCGTATGGATTTTTAATTGTTTAGAAGAAATAAAAGTACACTTATAAGGTCAAACGCATTTATTTATTTTAATTTAACAGTATACATAATAATCAATTTTTATTTGATAAATCTATGCCAAACTAATTATGATGTGTTAGGTATATGAGTTTGATTTTACTTATTTGTAATATTAACGGTTATCGTACAATTAGTACAATTATTGAACATTGGTGGATTAGTAGTATCGCATCCCAGCATTGTTGTTGATATATTGCTATTAAAATCATTAACATTATTTGCATCGGCTGTTTCATTATCCGTTGTATCGAAAATCTTATGAGCAACTTCAATTTTATTGATAATGGATTCATCGATGTACCCTTCAGCAACAGTCGATGTCTTCCATCCTCCAAATCTTTTTAAGCATGTTAAATCTGCGCCATTATCAACTAAAATTGTCGCAGATGAACGGCGGAAACAGTGCCCTGTGTATTGTTTTGCGTCTGGCAATTTTAAAAAAGTAGCAACAATTTGTGGCATTTTAGATTTTACCAAACTGATGTATGCCAACTGCTTGTTTGAAACCTTTACCATTTGTGTATTTAAAAAAAAAAAACGCAAAGAATTGAAATCTTTTGGACGCGAAGCTATATATTTTCTGTAATATTCTAAATAAGTTTCATTTACGATAAATGATCGTGGTTTATTTGTCTTGTTATTCGGGATTTTAACTAAAAGTTTAGATCCCAAATCACTAATGTCAGTATTTTCCATGCGGGCTAGTTCATCCCGTCGACAAGCACCAGCGATTCCAAAAATTAACGCAACCTACAAAAAACAAATCATAATATTACATACAAAAAAATATTGCAGTGTGAATTGTATTTTATCCGAAAACATATTTGAATTTAATGTGTAAATACAAATAATAATCGTTTTAAATACCTACATGCTTACTTTAGTAACTAGGAACGAATCATATGAAGCTTCCAAAATGAATTGTTGAACATATTCCATAGATAATATTTTAGATTTCTTCGCTTTATATCCGTCGGATTTGCGTTTCAAGAAGACATGTAATTTTTGGTATTTTGCAATATCCACATTATTTTTAACCACTAGCATCGACCTGATCATTGAGTAGTTTGACCATAATGTGGATGATTTCAATTTTGTAGATAAATCAGCGAAATACGCCAGAATGACGTTTTCCGAAAATGATTTGATGTGTTTAGATTGACGATAATCCATAAAGCGTTTATAAGCATTTTCGTATTTTTCCTTCGATTTTTGCGGGAGTAAATCACATGTAGCTGAATTAGCTGCTTCCACTATATCCGGCGGGGTACAAGATAAGGATAATTCGCTTTCACTGTCCATATCCAATAGGTACCCAAACTTGACAACTTTTGAAAAAAAAAAAAAAAAAAATGTATTTATGTCTTATGATGTCGTGGCTAACTAAGCAATAATTTTATGTTATTTTCGATTTTTTACTTTGTTTTGATTTCTTAATATGATAATTAATGAATAATACTAAAAATTATTTTGGGTTTATATTCGTTTTAAAGTCCGATCGGAGAAAAAATAGTATGCACAATTCGGAGGAAAAGTGCATTCCCGAACTCCCGTGGTTGCCGGACTCGGCTATCGCCTCGTCCGCCAATTTCCACTATCGTCCGGGAATGCAGTATTTTTCCTCCTAATTATACAATATACTATTGATTGAAAAATCGAGTCATGAAAATGTTTATTTCTTAGACTGTGCCCGAAACCTGTGATAAATATTTTTTAGTACACATTTTTGACATTTATTTGAAAGAACCGCATTTATATACATATATACCCAAATTATCGCGGTCTTTTGCTATGATAATTTTTGACACAAACAGAATAATTGTTCGGTCGACATTTAACATGGTCGCCTTAGCATTTTATATTATCAAAATAAAATGTCAACTAGTCAATACAATAACAGAATCTATTCTTTGCAACAACATAATAATTTTCAACTGCAGCAGCTTGCCAACAATTATTTACTTCTAGTGAGATGATTTGTCCGTGCAGATAACTAAAAGTTATCTTATTTATATGCCATATTGATCTAGTGAATAAATGTGAGAGCTACCACTATCGGCTGACAGATTATTGAATCTATTATAGAATTAGTTGATCGATTGATTTAAAACGTTGAATTCTATGCAGTAGGTTGACTCCAATATCTTTTAGTTTTCGTTACAATTCTGATTTGAGACCATCCATAACATTCCCACTTCCTGTATAAAAGCCTAATTATGTCGTAATATATTTTCCAAAATTTTGGCGAGAATTATTGCACCATCGTCCTGTTATACTATGCTCTAACAAATACAGCCATACCCTATAGTATATAATATAAAACGAAAGCGAATTCGAAGTATATAAAAGGATTGCTTGCCATTAAAATCGAACAACAACATGACAGAAGAGGAATACTTCAAAAAATTATTACACAATTCGGGCAGCGTAATAAAAATTTGTGAATGTAGGGGAATATTTTTCAAATAAATGTCAAAAATTTGTACTAAAAAATATTTTTCACAGGTTTCGGTTACAGTCTTAGTGAAAATCGTGACGTCATTAAAAATAAGGTATTTTTGAACTTTAAAATGTTGTTGTTTTTGTAATATATGTCATAAACTCATAACTCATAATTTATAAACAATACAATAATCATCTCTTTCATGCTTCCATTCAATTTGAATTCGAATATCTTTCTATTGTTATTTTGAATTTGCAAAGCTTGCTAGATTTAATTTTTTTCTGTTTGGCTCTTTTTGATATTTTTAATTTCGATTGTTGAGCGGAGACTTGTTGTCTTTGTTCTTACCATTGGTTTTAGAAGTGGACAAATCATGACGTCATTAAATTGAATTTTCTCTTTATAATACTACATTCTATAATTTAATTTCACTTAGTTTCTTTTGATTATTGCTGGAAAATAGGGAAATTTAAGAACCTGTGTTTTAAATGAATAAGACATTGAGTTGTTTTTTAGCGATTTCAGAAAAAATTATTTAACTGGGTTTAACTTTTTTTAAGTTTATTTTTCACAAGGCGGCTCTATTTACATCAAGATGGTTCTGCTACAACTGACAACATAGGAATTTTTAAATAATTTGTAGTAGTATTTGCATTCATTTAGCCACACCTTAAAAGCTTACCATCTATTTTTTGTGTAATTACTGTAGTTACTATAAATAGCAATGAACAATGATGATTTACATGAATAATAAAACTTAAAAAAACTAAAAAAATTGGAAAGAAAAACTTTAAGGGGAATCGAACCGAAAACTTCTGTAGTCCTAGTCCAGTGCGGTACATACTACTAAAACCCAAATCATAAAAGAAAGCAAATTTAATTTTCATTGTTATTTTGGTATGTTACAGTTTGAGCAACAGAATCCGGGGTTTCCTTAAGTTTATTGTTATTATAATATATTCCAATTACTTTAGAGAAATCTTTAAGCACGTAAATAATTTAAGGAAATTTTGTCTAGTTGCCATTTTTATTCGAGTTGGTTGCTTTGGTTTACTTTTATGAAGTGTATTGCTTTCAACCAAAATGAGTTAGGTATTTTTATTTGGTTAACGACTGGTGAAACCAACAGCAAAAAATTAACCAAATTTTGGTCTAATTTTTTTTCGAGTATTTCCTTGTAAATTCGAATCTTGTGGCAGGTATTGAAACTAAAAATTTGGTTGATTTGTTTAACCACATATTTTTTTTTGGGTTAGCTAAGCTATTTTTTGGTCTATCTAGTACGATTGTTGTTGTAATTTTTTTATTTTTGGTGAAAGCAATACAACTAATATGGTTTCGAAAGAAAAAAAATGTTAAAAAACCCTGATTGACTAATGCTGCCATCTTAATGCTTTAGGCTGTATTAGAATAAATGTTGATTACCAGTTTTACACAATTTATTACATGTTCATTGCTTTACAATACAAAATTTTATGTTTTTCAATTCGTGTTGAACCAATGAAATGCCGCTCTGAAATAAAAATAGTATTAATTTGGTGGTGTATCGAACCCGAAACATTTTCTATTCGAAGTTTGGTTGTAAACGGGTCGATACCTGTATCACTCAGGCTACTCTAGGCAAGAATATAATTTGGAAATATAAGGAAAGCGGTCCCGAGCGAAACGGTGATGAACGTTAAATGACTTGATGTGCCGGACAATTTTCAATTATAATTTTAATATCGCATTTTTTCGCCTAAAACGGATCAATGTTCGATATGTGCGGAAGCAACACATATTTTTAGTTTGGTTTTTAACGCTGACAAAGACGTTGAAAAATATAACCTACAATTAAAACCCCACTTAGAAGCGAAAGATTTTATCAGAAAAATAAAAGACACCGAAAAGAAACAAGCGAAAGATGGCCTTTGTATACTAACTACTCTTTCCGGTGATATTTTAACCTTTAATTACTTTAATTTCACGGTATTTAATTTGGGTACCAATCAAGGAAACTGGTACATACGGAACGAATCCGAAAGCAAACGAGGAGTTAATGAACTATACAGGCTTGAATAAACTTATTGTCCTGTTTTCAGACAACTGTGCAGGATAAAATTAATGATAAAATTAAATCCAATTTATCCTTGCTACTTTATTGTGTTCAAAAGCTTGACATATAAGAAAAATTACTCACTATTTTTTAGTGATAGGGCACTCACAAAATGAAGCAGACAGCATGCATTCAACGAACGATTGTGAGAAAAAACGGATTTTGATATCTGGACCCATTTACAATCCAGCTCAAATGGTAACCGTTATCAAATCAAGTAAAAAATCCAAACCGCTTTACAATGTTATGCCACATGTTAAGGGTTGTGGAAGTGCGAATTATTATAATCTTGAAAGTGATTAATTTAAAAATTTTGTCAGAAATAATTTCTAAATTGAATTTGGAATTTATTTTCAAATTTTTATAAAATTTGAAATAAATTATATTTTATTAAAGTATTCAACCTTTTATACCCTTAAATATTTTCATTACTTATTCAAAATATTTCATGTGGAAACATTTGACAATAAATTTCTTATAAAGTATTACATTTTCTTATTTTCCTTAATTTTTCCTAAATACGATAATTTACTGTAATAAGAACAATAAAACTTAACATTCCTTTAAAAATATAAATAAGACAATAGATTTATTGGCAGGTAAACTTTCGACTTCGATTTACCCAAAATTTTAATTTTTTGAGACGTAACAGTTTATGTAGCGATTACATAAATTTATTATAAGAATTAGAAATAAACAACAAGATGAATTCTGACTGTGTCCGAAACCTGTGATAAATATTTTTTCATACTAATTTTTAACATTTATTTGAAAAATCTGCACACACCCAAATTATGACAGGAAATCCTATGATAATTATTGACGCCTTAGCATTTTCGCTGTTAAATGATTCCAGAAAAACTCGGATAAACTTAAAATCCCAGAATATTATTGAAAAATCAAGAAATCACCAATAATCTTGAAATACCATGCAGTTTTCCAAAACCTGAAATAACCTCGAAAATACGACAATGATGATAATTTCGAATAATATCAATGTCAAGCTACCTAACTCTATTCAAATCTGGAAATAAATAAATTTCGAGAATCCCTTTTGTAAGATAATTTATCCCGAATAATGTCTACAAATTTTCGAATAATGAATTTAAAATCGTATCTTAGATACCTCTATAATTAATTTTGTATAGCATCGTACTAAACTCCAACGTCTTGAAATTACAAGCATAAAAAAACAAGAATAGACTCGAATAATTTCAGAAAAGCTCAAATAATCTTAGATAGAGTTCAAGAATATTCCCGAAAAACTCAAATTAACTTAGATTTCTAAAATAATCTTGAAAAATCTCAATTCAAAAACAGAAAAAAACTTTTGTCTCGCAAAAAATAACTGCGAAACATCGAATAATTTCGAATAAATTAGATGCCAAGCAACTTAACGTTACTCAAACCGGTAATTCGGGAATTTCATCTAACTTATTCTTAATGGGAACGCTTATATCATATTTTAATCCAAACTAACTAGAAAAATTTAAAAACATCTCAAACAGTGTTGTGGCAAACAGTAGTCGATTAAGCCTAAAAACCTCACAAAATCACTTTAAGTCTTGAAAGTTATTCCAATTATGTTGTATGCTATAACTTTATTAAAATCGAACTGTAAAACCACCCAAATCGGGAAATCGAAACGCCTAACACGTCGATTATGTAATATACGAGTTTCAAAAATGTTTTCGGATTATGTAAGACATTTTAAATTCTCGCATTGCTTATCGCGAAGATCCTTCATTACATCATGTTTCGTTATGGCAAATTTTATTAAGGAATATGACACTAAAAGGCATGTTTCATTACGGCTAATTGCAATATGGCATATACGAGTAGTACACCATGCGGTATTTTTCTACTTCTTTTTTCGCTAGTCTGCATCGCTTATACTAATAATTGCATTTTCGGAGTGGTATAAGGCAAACAAAGATAATATTTTTAAAAATTAGCGTTGCACATATCCACAGAATTAGAGAAATGGTTTAATTACTTATCTTCACGACCATTATATGTTAAAGGTATTTTTTATAGAGGTTTGTTTTTCGAATCGAGAACGAGATTGCTCTTGATCCCCATTTTCACCTTACAATTTTAGTCAGTGATGAGGCTCATTTTAAAATCCACCAGCCATTATTGAGATGCTGTTACATCCACAAAAATTCATTGTTTGGTGTGTTTTGTGGGCTGGTGAAATCATTGGTCCATATTTCTTCAAAAATAATAGCAACCAGAACGTAACAGCCAATGGATACCGCTATAGAGCCATGATTACTGACTTTCTCAGGGGAGAGCTGTGGTTTCAACAAGACGGCGTAATTGACTTGTAAATTGGGCTTCAAGATCGTGTGATTTAACACCTTTGGAGTATTTTCGGTAGGGATATGTCAAGTCGTTAGTCTGCGTCGATAAACCAGAAACGTGTTTTGTTTCATTTTAAAGTTCTATACATCTGTAAAAAACACCCTTTATAGGACCACAAATTGAATAATTCACACCATAGAATAATTTCCGATTTCTGGATATTTATCGTATGTTCATGACACTCTTACACTCACTAAAAAACACATTAACGCGGAATTAAACCATTTAAATCGGCATTAAAAATTACAGCAAGAGAATAAGAAAATTAAATCACGTGAAGTTTGAGAAAATGCTTTTTCGTAACAGCGAATGAGGAAAATCCATTTTTTTGAAGTAAAACGGTCATCAATCACACTATCAATTGACTGTGATAATTTGGGTTAGTACTAAAAAATATTTGTCCACGACTAACGTACAATATACTCATTATACATTTGGTTCTTCAATTATAATGATATCCATTATTCACTGCTAGTTTGTCTAGTAGTCTCTTCTTCCATTATTCACTGCTACCAAGTAAAAATTTCATTTTTGAAATTTTATCTAGTAGTCTCTTGCTATTTTCATTATTATTAAGTTGAGACGTCAAAATGTCGACGTAAATTATTTTAGGCTTATTTAAAGGATTTGATCATAAAATACAATATTTTTTATCAGCCGTGGACAAAGTATCATATTCTACTCGCATATAATGACTGTTATTCATTCAGATGATCTACGACACTCGCCTATCGGCTCGTGCCGGTAAACTTCATCTTTGTGAATAACAGCTATCATTATATGTATGCTCGTTGAATAATATACTATTATAACTGGTTTCGAACGCAGTCTTACTCAATTCGTACAACAATGCAAAACGAGTAATTTAAGCACTAAAAATATACCGTTTTTTATTCACTTTGAAATACCGAATTTAGTGTATTTACCCTGATTATTAGTCCTTACAATGGATGGATTCCTATGACGAACAGTGAAAAGTTGTACCAGTAAAAAAATTTGCTACAAATTATGACGTATTATTACGGTTCTTCACTCTAGCAGGCTCTGGCTAGTTTATAGTTTGGCTAATTTATGGTTATCTATTGTGAGAATATTCTTAAATTTGTGGTGAACGATTATTTGTTTCGGAACGAATTCATTTTATTTGAATTGGCACTAAACTGAATTAATTTACAATGAAAACTACATACTTGAATTTTAAAATGTATTTAAAGTACCAATTAATTATATTGGTAAAGGAATTTAGGTAGCCACAATTTGACAAATTGTTTTTTTTTTTCGATTTGTTAAGTCGTGTACACTTAACTTTTAAATTTGCATACACTCAAAAGCAAACAATGAACACTTGTCCATTTTTAGTGGAACTGTTGAAGCTGGCTAAGTAAGTAGTAAGTATACAAAATACAACAAAATATGTGATTTAATGCTATACAACTATATATTGTTGTTGGTAAATCTCTTTGATGACATAATAGCATAGCCAATATTATAATCGTAATGAAAATATGTGACATACTATATACAATTAACTGTATAACATTTTTATGATTATATTGAAGATGATGTTAGTTCTGTATAAAACAAAAACAAAAAAAAACGAAACTTTTGTAGGTGGATTTCGAATGAAAACTGAATAGAAAACCGGATATGAGTAAATCAACATTATCAACCAGTATCAAAACAGTAAAATTATAATTCACTGAGAAGATTTATTATAAAATAAAAAATATGACATAAATTGCTAATTTGTTTGAAAGGTTACTATTGTTAATGTAAGACGTAGCATAATTAATTATCGGGATATTCGTCAAATACTCCTAACGTATTTTTTTTTTTGAAAAATTCTAACCACGTGTTTCAGTTTATTCGTTGTTGATGTTCTTGCCTGACCAGTTTTAGGAAATATTTTGTAATAAGTTGTAATATTGTTCTACTATATATTTGCACTGCTTTTAATTGGATATTTTTTAAGTGAAATTACAAACACAGTTACACGGCTATTAAACATTTAACTAATTGTTTGTATAATACGTAAATATTTGTCATATCGTGCGTCAATATGCTCTTTTTTTTTATTGTTGTGTACTTTAATTTTTATTTGCGCGATTATTTTTTTCTAATTTTTTTTATCTTAAAAATACTACAACAAAATAACAATTAGATGGATGTGGTTTCTGTTCTCAATTTAGAGAAGAAAAAATTGTCGTTGATTGTGTTCGTGTGTTTATAAGTTTTATCTCTTTGATAGTAAAAATAAAGTGGAATTGCATGTGTTTTGGTTTATTATGAGCGTAAACAGCTTTGACACATTTTCTTAAATAGCTCTGCTAGATAAGTTGCAGCACTATACTGGAAATTAAAAGATAATTAATTGTTGAACTCAACTCCGAACATAATTTGATTATAATATTAGTCTGTTCACTCTTTAAATAAATTAAAATTTTTCGAATTGTCGGATTGTTAAAACTACTAAAAAAATTAGAACCTCTTAATTATGAGTAAGTAAATAGAAGCAGGCAAATTGTTGTTGATACCTCTAACAATTGGTTTTGTGCAGGTTTTGCAATTTTGGCTCAGGATTTGTGGAATACGAATAAGGTGTTTTACAATAAAAATATCTCAACGGTTAACACAAAGAAAAATACATTTTTTTTTAGATTAACATACCTGAATTCAAAATTATCTCCTTCTCCATTGACAAACATACTCTACATACTTTCTTTCGCTCGTCCATCCTCCAATCAGTGATGCCCTGATCGCTTCCCAATTCCTTCATGTCTTCTAACCGTGCACCAAGGATTTAAACCCATCTGAACAGCATACACCATAAAATTTTTGCCGGGTTTGTTCGGCTCCGGAGACGTCAACAATGTGATATCTATATTGACCAAACGCTTTATCAATTAAACATGGTCCTCGATATTTTAGAATTATTTTTCTTGATGTACCACTAGGAAGGCCCCCTTCCCACTTTACGAATGCGATATCGCCTTCGTTGTATCTATAGCACGTTATTTGTGCTTTATCAAATCGTTGTTTCTGGTGGACCTCGAGATCCGACAGTGTATCAGATGTTAAGAATAAAAAAATAAATTACTAGCAATGTACTCAACACCTTAAGTGGACACCATTGCGAAAATATGAACTTAAACGACTAATGTTATCAAAGAAATCACAAGGCAAACACTAAAATGTTGATTTTTCCACTCCGCGGAGTGGAAGCAAGACGATTGTGACTCCATGGAATTATTATAGCTTAAGTTTTTTTTTTTTTTTTTAAATGTTGCCAATGGCTTTATTCTTGAATCTTTCTACATAAGAAACTCACAAGAAGTCATCAAATCTTAAGTTAAAATGATTACATATTTTAAGTCTTAACCTATGTTAATACTTAATGTTAGGGCTCACAATTTAATTAATTTAGACTATACTTATATGTATATATCGAATTAAATTTACAGGTTCACAGGATCATCAGTTCGAGTGGATCTGTTCTTCTCAGACGTCTAAATCGTGGCTGTTTTAGTATCTCCCTGGCCAATTCGTTGGGATGTGCTTCTAGTTTTGAGTAATATTTCGAACTGAATTCTTTAATAGTTTCTTTAACGGTTTTAATACCAAGATCGTGATGTATATTACTATTTCGAATGTACCAAGGAGCATTGGTAATACTGCGAAGTATTTTCGCTTGGGTGCGTTGCAGGAGTTCTCTGTTTGAAGCGCTGGTGGATCCTCATAACTGAATACCATATGTATATGTCCATATGGGTTTGATTATCGCTTTGTACAGTAAAACTTTATTGGCTAATGACAACTGAGATTTTCTTCCCATCAGCCAATACATTTTGGAAAATGTAATTTTTATTTGGTTGCGCTTTGTTTCAATATGATTATTCCACGTTAACCTTCTATCCAGATGTAAACCTAAGTATTTTACCTTCGTTTGTTGAGGAATATTTTTATCGTTTAATTTCACTGGTGGGCAGGTGCGTTTGTTTAGCGTGAATGTGATATGAGTTGATTTGTTTTCGTTCACTTTTATTCGCCATGCCTTCAGCCAGTCCGCGACCTTGTTTAAATGATTCTGTAATTCATTTGAGGCAATTTCAGGATTAGTGTGAGACGCCAGGATGGCCGTGTCATCGGCAAATGTTGATATTAATACTTTGTTGGTTACAGGTATATCAGCTGTGTACAACAAGTATAATATTGGTCCTAGAACGCTGCCTTGCGGGACACCTGCATTAATATCATTTAAGCAAGTAGTTGCGCTGTTTTGTTTGACCATGTATTGCCTTTGAAGAAGATAGTTTCCCAAAACTGAGTGAAATTTCTTCGGTAGAAGGTCTTTAATTTTGTAAATTAGTCCATCGTGCCAAACTTTATCAAAAGCTTGAGCGATATCCAAAAAGGCCGCAGCACAATATTTCTTTTCCTCGAAGGTGATTTTGATTGCATTTACAATTCTGTGTACTTGCTCTATAGTACCATGTTGGTTTCGGAACCCAAATTGATGGTCTAGAATAACGCGCCGTTCTTCTAATATTGGTTTCAATTTCGTTAATAACATTTTTTCAAATAGCTTTGAGGTTGTGGGCAGCATGCTTATTGAGGAATATAACTGGTTCGCATGATCGCGTTGAATACAAATGTTATTAGTTTTATGCATTTATCTGGCAATTCCCTTATCATTTTTCCAGTAATGAGATCATGTCCTGGTGCCTTTTTCTGGCTTATGCAAGTTTTAATTGTATTCTTAACTTTCTTCCAGTTATACTTTATAGGTTTGTAGAATAAACCATCATCCGTTGGCTGGGGTTGCACGAAATAATTATCTTCTTCGTGCGGCACGAATACTGTTGCTAGATGAGCAGCAAAAGCATTGGCTTTTTCTTCATCACTTCTCACCCAATTTCCAGTTGGTAGTCTAATCGGTGGATTCGAATTTGTTGGCCTTTTTAAATTTTTTGTTGCCTTCCACAACGAATAATCTGTCCTCTCGGTTGCCGAGAGATCAATTAAGTAGTTCTTTACGCGCTGGTTTTCTTCTTCGCTCAAAGCAAATCTTAGGGCCTTAATAGCTCGGTTTAATTACCACTTCAATAACGGTGATTTTGTTTGCTGCCATTGTCGACGAATTTTTCGCTTTTCCTGGATTAGTTCCTGTATATTATGTGACAGTTTATTAACTTTTTCCGAACTACTTATGCTGAGTGTAGCCCTTTTAGCAGATAATGTCATGACATCTTTTAGATTTTCTGCCGCCGCATCAATATCAGCTGGTGTGATCAGAGGAATATTAAGTAGACACTTTTGTTCGACTAGCCTCCTATATTGATCCCAATTAGTTTTCTTGTTTGTAAGACGGTTCGGTATTTCGTTCCTTAGGACATCAGTACTCAATGTTACTATTACCGGTGAGTGATCAGAAGACAGATCATAGCAATCGGTGGCCTTAGCATAAGTACGTGGAATGCCCTTAGTTACACAAAAGTCAATTAGATCAGGAATTTTCTTTTTATCTGTGGGCCAGTAAGTTGGGTTACCGGCAGATAAATAATCCAGGGACTGTTCCTCTATAGCATCATAAAGTTGTTTGCCTTTCGGCGATGTTAATCTGGAACCCCAATGAGTATGTTTGGCGTTGTAATCACCGCCCGCAAGAAATTTATTACCCAGCTGGCTGAAATAATTCAAGAACTGGAGTTTTTTTAGCATGTTTTGGAGGGCAGTACACTGCCGATATGATGCAGTTTCCGGACCACTCCTGCAGACAGATGCTCGTTGATTGTATATGTTCTTTCTCATATTTCATAGCTTAATTAAACAAAAATAAAGGAAAGGAATTTTTTGTTATAAATATGAAAAGGATTGGGAAATGGGAAAGCCTTGAGTTTGGGTGCCACTGTAACGATCCGTTGTGATGGTAAACTATTTGTTTGTGTGTGTGTGTTGTTTCTTCATATATCATCAACAATTCACCGCAATTATTAAAAGATTTATTCATGGGTGACCAACTCCCAGCTCATTGTGGCCAGGCACTCGCAACAATTTTAATAAAAACGTTTATGTCGAAATAAAATTAAGTAAAATAACTTTGTCCTAAAGGTACAGATATAAAAACGAATGAAGTAAAATAAAATTGTGGCCAAAAGTAGTCGTCTGAGCGTGAAAAGCTCAAGTGAAAAAAATTTCTTGTGAGAACTACGTAAAACACATAGTTAAGGGTATATAGGTGTGTGTTTTCTGTGTTGTTATCTGATCCGAAAGGATGACCTGGCGGCGTTATCTCATTTGGATACAACTGTACACGTTGTAGGTAACTGCAGCAGTTAAACATTCAAATTTAAGTATGAAACTTCTCATACGATTAAAACCGAATTAGTACTAATCAGTGCACATTGGAAAAAAAATTGTGCTAAATAGTCAGGAGCCGACAAAATGATTTTTGAAACCAGACAACTAAAATCAATTAGTTTAATGTTTCCCATTATAGTAAACACATTAAACATACTCGTAGTGGTGCTTTCCATAAAAATAAAAATTTCTACAATTTTCATTCATAAAACGATGGGATATAAAAATTAATCATTACCCCTAAATGAAACTATATCGAATCACCCAAGACACGACGTCGTTCAATAATTTCCAAATTGAACAACATAAAATAATTGATTTTAAACTATGTCCGACATAAACCTTCTAGAAACCAATAAAAATGTTGCGCCAGTCTATACATTCCGTTGCGGAACAACTTCGTTCCGTTCAACTTTCCTAGTTTCATCAATTTCCTTCAACGAAAATTCACTATTTTTCCATAACCCTTTATCATTCTTTACCTCTTAAAATTATCCATGACACTTTACCACTCTTAAAGGCATCAGGATTAGGGCATGTTCGATTTGGCCAAATTTTGATGCAATGTACTTTTAACGTCTTATGCACCAGCCAAAGCGGGGAAGCGCGGCTATACGTTGCGTTACAATGATCACTAAGTAGTCTTTTCAGTTTTAATGAAGTTTTTTGTTGTTCAATTCGAAATTTATTGAACACGTAATGTGTCTTGGATGATTCGAAATATTGTTTGATTTTCAATGTTTGTAATGCAAATCTGTTCAATGTTTTTACTAATGGAAAATAATAAGTTCATTACTGAATTTTTTACCGTCTTTCAGGGAAAATATAAATTTTTTCTCATTTTCTCGACTCCTGGACTACTGAGCACTAATTTCTTCCAATTAGCACTAATTAATACTAATTCGTTTTTAACGGTTGTATCCAAATATGATTACAACGCCAGGCCAATGATGGCGGAAATAGCAAATTCTTATTGTCTTCTAGTTTATTCTCAATCCGGTGTGTATATAAAGTAATCCTACAATAAGGCAATCCACTGGTTTTCAACTGGTGCTATTAAAATAAAATAAATTAAAACTCTGGCTGATTGATTATGATTAATTTTGTTCATCGAAATAAAACATTATTTTGTACCACATTAACAAGTTTTATTTATCATAAAATATTTACACTAAGTAGGCACCTAGTATATTACATATTTGTACATTATCACAAAATCAACATAAAACGGGTGGAATAATTAAAATTTGTATGTCCATCACATTTGTACCGGTATGGCCTACAATTATGTGTTCGCTTCCGTCGTTATAATTTTTAAAAAAATTATACGAATCATTGTTGTTTAAATAATTTAAAGATTCGTTATAATTTCCGTGAAGAAAAAATAATTCTGGATTAGCTAAAGCACCGGCCGCATTAGTCGGGCCATCTATTCCATCGGTTCCGGCCGATAAAAATCGTACAGATTCAAGAAGTGCTGAATGTTCGGATGATTTTATTAAAAAGTGTAAAGCTAATTCTTGATTTCGTCCACCTACACCATTTCCCGTCAATTTTACAGTTGGCTCTCCACCGGAAATTAAACACAAATGTTGATTAATATTTTGCTTCAGTAAATTCTCAAAATTCTCGTTAAATTTTAAAACTGAATTTAATATTTTCAATTTTTCATCAAATACATCCGATTTAATTTCTTTCGTCCTAAATTTTTGGACTAATATTGCTAATTCTATAAAAGCATCAGCGATTTCAATTACATCTCCCTCGATTTGATGTGATAAAAAAATTGGACACAAATTATGTTTTGTTGCCGTACTTAACCCCGCTTCTATTGCCACTTGATTTGTTCCAATTAGAAAACTTGAGTAGTTATTTGAAGAAAATGGTTCAGAAGGTAATTCGAATACGGACAGAATAGATGCCGGCATTTCATTCAAAATTTGATATTTGGTTAAGATTTCTTTGGATAATTTTCCATAGTCAACGGAACAATCGCTCATTACGGTTGGACCACTTGCAATTAGATTCAATGGATCGCGCACAATATCCGATATAATAATATTTATAAGTTTACAGCAATTTTGTGCAGATTTCAACAATTTTCCCCCTTTAACTTCGGATACTGCGATCCTCACGGTATTTAATTCCTCAATGGATGCCCCTTTCGACGCCAATCTTTTGATCAAATCTTTCTTTTCGCTAAGCGTAATCGGAAATTTTGGAAATGGCAAAAGCGCAGAACCACCCCCTGAAATTAACACAAACAAAATATCTTGGTTATCTAATCGTTTAACCTGTTTTTGGATTCGACGCGCAATCTCGAAAGCCGCCTGGTCCGGAAGATTATTTTCGGATCCCTCATAAACTTCGATAGAACTTTTAACACTCAATTTCATATCGGGATTGGATTTAAATGTATCCTGTTGGCCAACAGGTATAGTTAGAATACCGGAATCAATCCTGCTAGGTCCTAAAATCCGTTCCAATTGGACTGCCATGCCAAGAACACCTTTTCCAAATCCAATCACTGTAACTCGCTTACGTGCCAAATCAATCTCCAATTGATGCCTCAGATCTGATATCTTAAACAATTCATCGCCCTTATCATATTGTACGAATTCTGAATTAAATAAATATTTTGGCTTTACACTATTTACACAACTTTGAAATATTTCACGTAATATGACGGCTGACCGTTCGAATTGTTCCGTTGACATTTTTTGACATGCTAGTTTATGATGGCAAAACTTTATAAATTTCCATGGAATACTACTAAAAAAACATATTATATTAATGTAGTAATAAATTATAGTCGTAAGCGCTAATAAACTCACATTTTTATCATTATATGGCAAATACAGTTTTATTTTACTGAAATGTCATTTTTATCAAAATACAAAATTTATTATGTTTTTCGTGACATCTATGGCGAGTTGAATGTACCTTATTACAGTAAGACCACCTAAAGATTTTATTTTTGTTGTTAGCGGACATATCGCCATCTCGTATCCAAAAGATTTACGGTAAAACAAATGTTTCATCTGTCTGAAGGTAGATGGTAATAAAATAGCCTAACAGATAAAATAAAGAATAATAAATTGTTTTATGCTTAAAATAAAGTCGGCAGGAAGCTTTTACTGCCACTTTTAATTTGATGATAAAAATTGTCGTACAATACTTTTTCTAGTACATTGAAGTTGTATTTTATTTCGCAATAATGGAAATCCAAGTAGCATTCGAGTTTAACGGTTTCAAAGTTTGTTGTTTAAAACTCCTCATCTAACGTTAGTGTCACCTATCATTTAATAGCCGATACGCGTAAAGTTGCTTTAAATTTAATTTTTGACCGTTAATATTTTTTTCAAGAATACTATCGAATGTGAATTAGAAACAATGTTTTATGGTTTACCTTTAGCATAATAGTTAAACAAAGTGTAAGAGTGAACTAAAAAGATAACGCAACCTTACGTACCGGCTACTTTTAAATAAGCAAAAAGTGCAAAAAAAGAAAAATGAAAAGTATTAAATAGAAATTATTTCATTAAAAGGAATTAAAGTTTGATTTACACTCCAAATTGTTGTGCTGTTGTGCGTGATACGTTAAATATGAAGAATTTATTAATTTTGTTTAGTGTATTAGGTATAACGAATATTGATTGTTTTATTTGTTTGGTGAATTCAAACGTCGTTTAATTTTAGGTTTTTTAACCCATTATATTGTGGCCCGATCTTTAGCACAGTGTTTTCTTACAATTCGTCAATGTCCGAACCAAAATGTAACTTTTTGGTTGTATACCAGGTGAGTGATTGTGAAATGGCATAATTTAATTGCGATTTGTCAAAAAAAAAAAAAAATTGACGTGTTACAGGAAAACTGCAAAAAACCCTGAAGAATTATCAATAAAAAATAAAAAATCAATAAACAATGCAGCTTTTATAAGAGGAAGACCACTAATTTTTCTAATTCATGGCTACACTGGAAATCATCAATTTTCGCCTAATTCAGAAATTCGCCCCGAGCTTTTTAAAAATAATGAATTTAATATAATCTCTGTAGATTATGGACCACTTGCTAAAAGGCCATGCTACAAACAAGCGGTTAGCAATTTACGAGTGGTAGCCAATTGTACAGCACAATTAATTGATTATATGATTGGAAAAAAATTGTTTTCCCTCGACGAAATCCATGTGATTGGTTTTAGTTTAGGAGCACAAGCATCTGGTATGATCTCGAACTATTTAAAAGCGGGACTATTAAAAAGAATCACCGGATTAGATCCGGCTAAGCCCATGTTCATAACAGCAAATAAGAAATATAAATTAGACAGGAGTGATGCAGAATTTGTAGAGGTGATGCATACAGATGTGTTTGGTCGAGGTGTTTTGCAACCCATAGGTCATGTGGACTTTTATGTAAATGGTGGTATAGCGCAGCCAGGTTGTCAAAATCAAAATGATGGGAGTATGGGCGGATGTAATCATCAGCGGGCTCCAGAATATTATGCTGAATCGATTAATTCGGTTACAGGTTTTTGGGGTTTCGAATGTGATCATTGGTATTTGTATGCGACCGAAATGTGTCAAATTAATAATTCTAAAACTTTAGCACTTATGGGTTATACAACACCAAAAAGGTACGTAAAATGGTGGTTAGTCTTGAAATGTTACTAAAACTTATTGAGAATTTTTTTTTTCAGTGCACGCGGAATATTTTTCGTGGAGACTAACAGCGATAAACCGTTTGCCAGAGGAAAACGTTTTGCAAGTAAATCCGCCTTGGAGCCTAATAAGGAATTTTATGATGAATAAGTTTTATTTCTTGTACTTACTAATAATAAATGATTACGTATAATAATAAAGTTTGTGTTCCATTAAGATGCCGGAATCCGATTACGTTTTTTTTAACTAATAATTTTTGTAGAGTGTCGATTGTTAATGATACTTTCCATTGTATAAAGACTTAAGTACACACGAATGGAAACTTTTGGTTATTTCTCGTTTCAGTAAAAAAAACGTTTTACACTTGCATAAGTAAGATAAAGATTTCATTACATTGAAAATTTTTCCCAAGTCATCAGACAGGTTTAAAAAATATTGTAGCTTATGACCGCACTAAATATAAATTATTATTTACTTTCTTATTTCCTTGCGTGCTATCTTAGCACAATTTTTGATGATTGCGGATTTGGATTACGTCTTAATGATTGCATCACAATTATACCTTTGTGACTATAAACTTAAACTAATTTTTATTTGGAAAGTTTGTTTTACTCTCTTATTTAATTTTGTACATATGTAATTCCAAAATAATTACTTACAAAAAAAAAAAAATGTTTAATGTTTATTCGTAATGTTTCAAAGAAGAAATGTCAGATAAGATTTGTTTTGTGTGTTATTCGAAAGAAATTTGTAAGTTGTTAAACATTTCTACTTTAAGATCCATTTGCTTAATATTTACTTCCAAAGATCCAAAATTCGTTTTTAAGTGTTTTTATGGAAGTGAAAGAGATTTAGTCGAGCACTATGTAATTAAAATAAAATGATTCTACAAGGCAAAAGTCCCTTTTTGTATTCAAGTAATCAATGAGAAAGTATAAAGAATACAATTGATAATTTCCACCTGGCTGTTGCCTTGCGGAGGTGACTAATTCATCCACATTTCGAGACATTTATGTTAAAACTAGTATATAGTCAAATTAATTCGAAATTTTTAATTACGTTTAGCATTTCAGTTCAGTTCTTGTTTCGTTCCGCACTGATCCAATTGAAAATTGGCAAATAATAATTAAACGGATTTTCGAGTTTCTCAATTTGAATTAATAATTTAATTTTCGGTACTTTTAAGAACCTACAAGCTTTGTTTAGATTCGATAATTCGAATTTAACGTTACTCGAATTTGCTAAGGCTGCTACGCATTTAAAAATTGTATTTCGTTGCCATGTGAATATGAATTCCTTATTCATGCGAATTATTGCAGACTGGACCAAAAAAAAACATGGTTAAATAATGGCTTTTCAGAGATATCTGGTTTCAATTACAATACGGTACGGTCAGGTCAGGATGTACGTAAAAAGTTTTGTCATCATCTGATCAAAATCGGTCGTAAGCCGTTTCTCTATTAATTTTTACAATATATCAGAATTTTTTGAAAGTTCCATCCATATCTAAAACAAAAATTTGATTATTAAGGAATTCGTTAATAACCATTCTAAATTTAGGTCGATATCCGAAGTAAATTAAGAAGCTAAATTTGAAGTATAAAAACTTTGGGTAATGTATTCCCAGAATTATCAGATTTTTTCAGAGTTTTCATATTTTGTAAATTCAGAAGAATAAATTTAATTAAAATTTGATTCGACAATAATGTCAAACGAAGCAAATTAACCAAATTACTTAATTTAAATTTTCATTCTAGGTTGTGTTGCGATCAGGCATCTCGTTGTTTTTTCTGCTCCACTCAAACCTTATCCAATTAAAATTTTTAGTTCCGGAGCTTTTATATGTCTAATTTTTAATATTTCATTATGTCCGAAAAATGGAATCATGTTTCATAAAATCAAAGTTAACCAATTTTTCGAAATACTACGCTGAAATCAATTGAATATGAAAACAGTTTCTTAACCGCTCAAATCAATGTTGATGAAACTTTTTGAGTTGGTCGAACATCTTTTAACATTGGCGGGATAACGATATATAGACTGATGGGGCGTGGGGCGTTGATCTAGAGATACCCGCTATAAAGGAATTTTCATCTATTGAATATATGCTAAAATGTGAATGTGGTTCAACTCCATTGGGTAAACCAATTTCTACGGTAAAATACGACTTTAAGCGTCTATCTATTCGATGAATCTATTTGTACAACAATAAAAAATTAATAATCTGAACGCTCAAATGCTCTCTAAATACGCTAAAGTGCTCGTTTCGTCTGCTCCAAAATTTAAAAGTTGGGTCTAGTGTTGCATTCGTTTTTTTCACGTCCGTTTATTTCATTTTCTTTCATTCAAAATGATTGGGACGAATATGTTTAAATTTTAAGTTTAAGTTTATGCTTAAGTTTAATTTTAAGTTTAAGTTTAAGTTTAAGTTTAAGTTAAGGTTCAGGTTTGAATTTAAGTTTAAGTTTAAGTTTGAGTTTGAGTTTAACTTTAAGTTTAACATTAAGTCTAAGTTTAAGTTTAAGTTTAAATTTAATTTTAAGTTTAAGTTTAAGTTTAAGTTTAAGTTTAAGTTTAAGTTTAAGTTTAAGTTTAAGTTTAAGTTTAAGTTTAAGTTTAAGTTTAAGTTTAAGTTTAAGTTTAAGTTTAAGTTTAAGTTTAAGTTTAAGTTTAAGTTTAAGTTTAAGTTTAAGTTTAAGTTTAAGTTTAAGTTTAAGTTTAAGTTTAAGTTTAAGTTTAAGTTTAAGTTTAAGTTTAAGTTTAAGTTTAAGTTTAAGTTTAAGTTTAAGTTTAAGTTTAAGTTTAAGTTTAAGTTTAAGTTTAAGTTTAAGTTTAAGTTTAAGTTTAAGTTTAAGTTTAAGTTTAAGTTTAAGTTTAAGTTTAAGTTTAAGTTTAAGTTTAAGTTTAAGTTTAAGTTTAAGTTTAAGTTTAAGTTTAAGTTTAAGTTTAAGTTTAAGTTTAAGTTTAAGTTTAAGTTTAAGTTTAAGTTTAAGTTTAAGTTTAAGTTTAAGTTTAAGTTTAAGTTTAAGTTTAAGTTTAAGTTTAAGTTTAAGTTTAAGTTTAAGTTTAAGTTTAAGTTTAAGTTTAAGTTTAAGTTTAAGTTTAAGTTTAAGTTTAAGTTTAAGTTTAAGTTTAACTTTAAGTTTAAGTTTAAGTTTAACTTTAAGTTTAACTTTAAGTTTAAGTTTAAGTTTAAGTACAAAACCGCTCGAGCTAGCTAAATAAATAGAATTTTATTACTTTTTGACTAAAATTTGGTGAACATAAACATACAATATTTTCTAAAATTGTATTCAACGCTTAAGAAGCGAAATTCAATTTTTATGGTCTAAGAATTATCCCTATATAAATACTTATAAAATTATAATTATGACATCTAGTGAATTTTGTGAATATCTGTTGGAACAATTACCGCGAACTATTATACAATACAGATCAAATATTTTAGTTGTTATAGCAGGCGTACAGATAAATTCTTTCTTTTTGGCAATGTTCGTGTGCTACTTTCAAATCATGGTTTTCTGTGAGAAATCTGGGAAAATTAGAATTTCCAAAAATCATTAGAAAATTTGTATAAAATCAGCCTCACAAAAAAAATTCAGTTCGTTTTCCGTGGGGAATCTGAAGTAGAGATACACCGCAAGGTAAGGAGGTACACCGCAAGGTTTAATGACCTGTGCATTCTTTCCACATGGGTCAATGGTTGTGGGTCAAAAGTGAACCCGCACACAAAACTGAATTGGTTCTCTTTTCTAGAAAATACAAACATCCTCATATTGATCCTACCACTTTAAATGGGTTCAGCTTGACTTTCATAGATGAAGTGAAGTTTCTGGGTCTCGTTATGGATAGCAAATTAAATTGGAAACCTAATACATATTTTGGAAAATTGAAGTGAATTTTCTTCCTGCAACAGCTATTCACAAGTCACATCAATGCAATCCATCACCAGACATAACACTCTAGAGGCTGATTTTTTTGAGTTTCACGAATTTTACAGAACTTTCCACAAGGAACTGGAGCTAGCTTTTGCCACATAAGAATATTGATAAATGTCTTCAATGCTTAAATATTTAAATTATTTTATGCCTATGGTCACTTGCATCCTGTTATCCTGTTTTACTTTGAAGATACGAAATCACCAATAAAATGTAAAATTTGGTTTTTGTTAGGATTTTTCATCCCGTTTGACTTTATTTTTAAAACTATCCACCAGATGTCAGATATTTTGCTTTAAAAAGTGAATAAGAGAATTTTTTTCAATTGGACAGCCGATGCATGTGTTTTAATCCTAATAAAGGTTTAAACAGTTTTTTATCCGTTCCACACCATCCGGAGCGGACAGGAAACCATTTTTGGCGTCATTTGATTTTAAAACGCTCAAACAATTTTTAATTTTTGAGTTAAAATGTTCTGACGCGTCAATACCCTAAAAATTACTTAATTTTTGTGATTTTCAAATAGGAGCTGGGCATTAGGTTTGTTTAAGTTGAGATTTGCTTGTTTTAATATTTGCACTGCCATGTTCTGCACTCATATAATAGGAAACCCGGGTAGCCAACGGAATCTATTGTTATACAAATTTGAAAATTTAATAATTAACTTAAATTGCCTAGTTTTCTAAAAGTCCTTTAAATGTGTTTAATGGTGTACAGCACCTGTTTTCCGTGCAGCACCCAGCAACAACAAACTCAGCATTTCCCGGTTGGCGAATGAAGCCTGTCCTGAATTTCTGAACGCATTCAATTGAGAAAGTGAGTTAAAATATCTATATAAATTGCAGACTTTAAAGAAATCGACTTTTACGAGTTTTGCTACTAGAGTTGTTTGCCGTATACATCTTCTAGTTCTCCTCTTGGTTATAAAACTGTTTTCCTGTTGTTTGTATTCAGTCGAAAAAATTATCATGCGAAAAATCAGTTGGGACCAATATCATGTAAGTTCAGGTCACTTACAATCAAAAAACGAGATCCAGTTTTATCAATATTTACGATCTTAGCTATATTTTCAAAGATAACTGATTATAACTCACGTAATCGACATTTGATCAAAACAATTCGCATGTACATACTTTAAAATTCAAACAAAGTTTATATTTTTATTATAGGTAGGACCAAAAAGTTAATAATTTCCCTTTTCAATATTTTTGTTTGTTTACATTTTTATTTTTAAAACTGACTGATTGGACATCTGAAAGCGTTTATAGTATTTTTTTTGAGCATGTACACGTTGGCATTAAGCAAAACCCTCACTATTTGTATTTGCCGAAATCTAATTGTTCATACCTCTAAACATCCACCTCTGTTTTGCATAAATTTTAATTCGATTTACAAATAAATCGTATTTTTCAAGATCATTGTGCTTCTTCTTGTACCAACACTAAAAATTTTGTTTATTTTTTATGCTTTAACCACTTAAACGACAAAAGAAAATGCGTTAAGTTTCAAAGTCAAAGACTTTTTGAAAATAAACCATTCTTGAATATAAATTATGATTTAATTTTAATGATTGTTTTTTGGTTATCGGCTTAGGATCCATTAAAGCATAGTTAATAAATTTAAATGACTCGAATTGGAGATTTTACGCGTACATACATAAATTAAAATAAAATCCCGCTAGAGTCATTGTGATCGACAGTAGAATTTGGAGAACAAATAAGATGAAGAGATGTTAGTTGCTTATATGTACATAAGGTTGAAAAGAGTGTGTGGTGTTCGCTGTAAAGACGTTGTGGAAATAACAGACCGTCATGTAGTACAATAAAATTCAACTCTCTCTTTTCTTAAGTAAAAAAGCAAAAAACAAAAAAAAATGAAAAATTTTCGATTTCATTTTTGTTAAGTTAGTTGAATTTTAAAGATAGTGGACGATAGTTGTGGTACAATAAAATTGTTGTGTAGTTTTTTTTATAAAATCAGTTTATGTTTGGTGATATGAAACATTTAAGAATTTAAAATGTTACGGATCGTTTTGGGATTATACATTGCATTTGGATTTTCTTTACAATTAGGTAATGAGAGCAAACGGTTTTGAATCATTATTTTCTGTTTGATGAATTCATTACTGTTGTAATTCGTAATACTTATTATTATAATATATATTCAATGTGAAGTGCCATAGTTGACCATGGCCCGTAATCTTGCTTACATTGGATTTTAATTTGTTGTGTAATTATTTAGAATCCAATTAAAAAAGTAATATGTACAAGCAAACGTAGTTTTAATCGCAAACAAAGTTTCGCGGACAAAGTTTTATTTAATATTGAAAATGTTGAAGTGAAATTCTTATCTATAATTAGTGAATGGTCCACGCCACATTGTTTTACTAACAATTCAGTTTTACATAATAATTGTAAAAGTAACGGTTTTTTTTGGATGTATGCGCTAAGATAATTACCATATGTACGTTCTTCTTTTACTTTACAATTATCTTACTTGTAACCAAACGACATTTCACTTTCTTATAAAATACCGATAAGCCGCGCGCGCCTTATGATACAAATTTTGTAATTGTAATAATTTATTAAAAAATAATTTCTAATAAACTTGTTGCATACCTACATACGCGATATGCATATGATTTGATTACACTTGAGGTGAATAATATTAATTTCGATTTACCTTAAAAGTAAAAGTAAATACTTTTGTTTACATAACGCTATTGGATCGCCCTCATTAGTAATTAATCAAAAATGTGTATATCTACATCCGTTCATTATTATGTGAACGAAACGTGCGTTTATGAGTTCATTACATTGTTTGTATAATTTATGGTTTGTTTATGATTTTTTATTATCGTTATGTTATGGTTTAGTAAAAGTTACTTTAAATGAAAGAAATGTTTTCTAGTTACTTCTTACGTATTATAAAGCTGCCGGTTTGAGAGCCAATAATCTCTTTTGAGAGACAGTAGTAAAATTTCGACTGGTAAAAATGTAGAATTCTAAAATGTAATACCTATGTGAAGCTAATTAGTATTGAAATAGCGCTTTTATTAAACAAATACAAACAAAACTTTCACCATGACCGCGGCATTTAAATAAACAACAAACCATCCATTCCAAACTTGAAATAAAAGTTGCAAATTTTATTATTTTACACTTCTTGTAGCCTATTAGCTTACAGTACAACAATACGTGAAGCTATCTAAATTCATAATTTAAACGAACAAAATGTGATTGATATTGACTTTCAAATTTGGTAATTTTGTTTAGACAGAAATTTAGAAATTGTATTACAAATTGTATAACGGACGCTATGGGAGGATTACTCATAGACGCAACAATTTATCATGTAACAAAAATGTAGGTAATCTTCCAACATATAACGTATAATTATAGATAAGCTATGCGTTTATGAAACATTGTAATGCAACTTTATAAAAGATGTGTGCAACATATATGCGATGTCATCAATATATGTATTGTATATTGTTCGCTAATTAATTACGCGTCCAACCTTGAATTTAATTTTCCTATTTGGGTCGCGATAATCATTACATTCTTCATTACATAATATGCAAATAGTAAATTCTTTATCGGTACACGCACATTATCCATATGAGGTTAGCCTGAGAACTAATTATACGCGTGTGAAATATGCAAGTAGGAATATTGCCAAAGTTTAACTAATCAAAACTTTAGTATTACACATTGAAATGTATACATAAATTATCATCATAACCCAATGAAAGTTGAAAATGATTTTATTACCGCAATAAACCTAATCGGATGTAGGCCAAACAGTACAATGTTACACAGAAACATAACTACTAGTCAAGGCTGTATATCATAGCTTTTTATATTTTTTAATTATGTAATCCTGTAAATGTAACTAATCGGCGCGACATTTTTATATAAGTTGCTTGTCTTACCATTTAACTAAAAACTGTAAACTTTTTTTGCTGTTTCAATATTTTCACAATATTTTCGCGTTAATCATTTAAATTTAAGAAAACTTTCGAAAATTCTTCTCGGTATATGGACATGTTAATTGATGAGTACATGCATCTAAGAGTAACATAGTTTTATTGGTCATATGCTGGACTGGTTACTCAACTTCCGGCAAAAAATTTAAATTATTTTAATGTCTATATGCTTAAAATACTTGAACCGAATTATCCAACAATTTTTTTTTAAAGGTATTCTTCAAAGTACGACCGAGGCGCCTAATGCTTTTAAAAGTTCATCCTGTTTGGAAAAACCGTTTAGATGTCCCCATCCAAAAATTCAATTTTATTTATACACAAGACGAACGCAACAGAGCCCCGAACTATTGAATGTTTTAAATCCTGAATCATTGTATTATACGCATTTTAATCGAAAGAATCCTGTAAAAATTGTTATTCATGGTTTTGGGGGTGGGCGAAATTTTTCACCGAGTCCCGATATACGAGATGCATACTTTGCCATTGGTGAATACAATATTATAATTGTGGACTATGCGAACGCTGTGAAGGAGCCGTGTTTAAGCCAAATGGAATGGAGTCCAAGATTTGGTAGTTTGTGTATATCACAATTGGTGAAATATTTAGCTGAACATCCGCGTGGTGTTAAGGCGGATAATATACATTTTATTGGTTACAGTATTGGAGCGCATATGGCCGGATTGGTGGCCAATTATTTGGATCCAATTCAAGATGGTAAAATTGGTCGAATTACTGGACTCGATCCGACAATATTTTTCTATAGTGGTACAAATAATACTCGGGATTTAGATCCAAGCGATGCCAATTTTGTTGATGTGTTGCATACGGGTGCCGGTATATTAGGTCAATGGAGCCCCAGTGGACATGCTGATTTTTATGTAAATGGAGGAACTAGTCAACCGGGATGTGCCAGTTCAACAATATTTCGTAAGCTTTTGTGAGCAATATTGCTGATTTACTCTGGTTTAATGGATCACATGTTTTATTTTCTAGAAACTCTTGCTTGTGATCATACAAAAGTTACACCGTACTTTATTGAGTCAATTACAACAAAAGCTGGTTTCTGGGCTGGTCCTTGTAGAAATTTGATCACGTATTTACTGGGCTGGTGTGAACCAAAAGATTCGGAATACGTACTAATGGGCGAACATGTCGATCAAACGTAAGTGAAACAAATTATTTCATATACCTTGTACTTAGGTTACTAAACCAATTTGGGTATTTTAGGGCACGCGGCGTATTTTATGTGACCACAAATGGCAAACCACCATTTGCGCGTGGATTTCCAGGTAAAAATCAGCGAAGATCTGGGCGTTTGCAGGAAAATTATGGTGGATTAAAATAATTGGATTCAACTATATATAGATTTCAAATTTTTAATGGATGTATTTGGTTGTGATAATAGCTTTAGGTGTTTTTATTGTATTTGTAAATGTGTAAATTAAATTATAGCTTTAAATGTGTAACATTCTAGTTTTGGTTAAGTAGTTTTAAAATCAAATGATTTGGTCCTTGATGTGATTTTCTGTATATAATGCATATTTGAAATTTCCGAATCACACTTTACATTTTCAGTGTTATAATAAATAATGTAGTTATGTTTGTGTTAATAATCTTGATTTTTATTATTTTCATTTAAATAATGTAAGTGAAACTCAGCTAAAGTAAGCCAGTTAAAAGGAAATTTGCAGCTACCAGCTTCTTAGTTTAGTCGTCAAACAATAATTGGTTAAGAAAGGTGCTTAACCAAACATTATATTAAATATCAGGTGTGCAAGTAAAAACTCGCCTCTGAAGTTGGTTGCATTAAAACATACTTGAATGCATTCAAATTGCCCGCCATTTTCGATATACATATGTAGCGCAGTCATTGCTGGTTTTATGTCATAACTTCAGTCATTTACAAGCTTCCATTTCGTGTGTATCAATTTTATGAGATCGATGTCGATAAGCAACTTTTATACGCTATTGCATTCTATTCTGTTTTAAAATGAAAAATAAAAAATGCTGCTCAAGTTAAGGAATTAATTAATTCGACTTTGACTGAACATTCTGGCAATTTTGGCCATTGTTGAACACAATGGCAATTTTAGCCTTGAGGACTATCTACGCTCATGTGTAGTAAAAAAATTTGAAGACGAATAACTTTAACTTTTACTGGATGAAAATCCGTATCAAACTGAAAAAGAGCTTGCAGAACAGTTAGGACAATTACTCACCAAGCAATATCACTTCGATTGCATGCAGTGGGAAAGATACAGAAGGAAGAAAAATGGGTTCCTACCAGGCCCACTCTGGAGGAAAAAAGACGATTTACGGACCAAGGAAGGCGGAAGGTTATATTACTGCATGATAACGTTCATCCACATGCAGCAAAATCAACCCAGGAACTCATCCTCTCCTTAAGCTGGAAAGTTGTACAACATGCGGCGTATTCTCCAGACCTAGCTTCATCTGATTAATACTCATTTAGATCTATGTCATCATATTTGAAAGACTAGCGGTTCACGAAAGTTGAAGCTGTGTGAAAATGGCCTGGAAACCAACAAGTTTCTATCACGAAGGCATTCATCATCTAAAGTCGAAGGCCATCATTTTGAGCACTTAATTTAATTGAACGATGATGAGGCGAGGGGACTCATATAAATCAAGCACCGTTTTTCCAGTTATTCGAAATTTGCAAAATGAATAAATTTTTTGACGACTAATTTCGAGTATTTACAATGAAACCGTGGTATTTTTACTGCAGATGTATTGCAGAATCGTTTGCGTAGGTTCTCAGTAGGAGAAATCGAAAAAAATTGCATATCGTCAATTAAAGCGCCATCTATCATGAATCGAAAATAATGTTTCAGTCAAATCCTACGTATTTTTAGCCGTAGAATCCGAATCTACAATAAAAATAGGTTCATATTTTAGTTCCAAAGTTACCCCACCCCACCTGCAAGGAGGGGGTGTAGGGGAGGGTACTAATTTTAACTGTAATGTATTTCCCCCACGGAATAATTAAATTTTGATCTTTACCATTTTTTTTTCGTAGAGTGCTTATTTTCCGAGATATTTGAGTGTATCAGGTTAAAAAAATCACCCGGTATATACAAAAGTGTTGAAATAAAAACAAACAAGAATCAAATTTATTGTTGCAGAACTAGTACGTACACGAAAATCGCAACTCTCAAGCCTCATTTTACGATCAAAATTCATCCACAAATTGCTAATTGGTTCATCGAAAAAAATCTTCCTTTGGTCACGTGCTATCTGTTTTGATTTTTTACATTTTCTGTTCATGTATACAGTAAAACCTTTATACGAAACAAAAACAAGTTTTTTTATTGCATTTGCATTCGTCATGGAAAATAAAGTCGTCTTCAGTTGCCGATGTTCGAGGTATTACTGTATTCTCAATATTTTGTTTGATTAGTTTTTTGGTATTCATAAAGGTAAAGTATTAAAATATTCCTCGATTGTGTTTACTTATCATGAAATATATGTCACGCACCATGTTATTCGAGGGTTGAATGGTAGCAGTACTACAGGTTGTTGTTTTATGATAGCGCTGCTTTATGGATTTTTTTTGCGAGAACAATTAGAAAACTCGATATTTGTTTGTTTTTGGGATTTTTTTTGGTTTAGAATATGCTGATTTGTTATAAGATTTGTAAGATGATTTTCAAAAAATTGAGTTTTCTATTAAATGTCAGGAAGTAATAAAGCAATCTAGATACGCGTCTGTACAACAATTTGCAGATCCGGATACCTATCTTTAGAAGCACCAAGAACCGCAATCGGAGCACAATTACGGATTTTGGAGTTTTATGGCTCAGAATACCTGAACTATGATAAGGTGATTTTCAAAAAAATCGAATTTTCTATGAAATGTAAGGAAATAATTAAGCAACCTAGATACGCGTCTGCACAACAATTTGCAGGTCCCGAAACCTATCTTTAGATGTATCAAGAATCAGAAACGAAACATAATTGCGGATATTGAATTTTTTATGGCTCTGAATATGCTGATTTATAGTAAGTTGATTTTGAAAAAATCGAATTTTCTATGAAATTTATGGAAATACACAAGCAATCTAGAAACGTGTCTGCACAACAATTACGGATCCCGATACCTATCTTTAGAGGTATCAAAAACCTCAACAATTACGAATTTTAGAGTTTTATTTTTATTTTATTTTAAAAAAAAAGAAAAATTTATTCGAACCATAAGCTCCACTAATAATAATATAAAATACAATTTTCTCAAAAAATTAAAATTATTAAAAGCACAAATAAATTATTCAACTGAAATAATTTTTTTTCAATGATTGTCTGATTTCCACTTTCGTCATGTTAAAGTCGCAAAATATGCAAAGTTCGTTATAAAGTTTCGACATAGAATTCAAAGGCTCGTCGCTTCCATAATTCATTCAGTGAAAATCAATTTTCAAGAGTGTGCGAGTACGTAGGTTTTTAATAGGAGCATACAATTTTAGGTTCATTAACAAGTATGCACTCAAAATATTACCGTCAAGTAAATCGGAAATAAAAATAGCTCCAGCATGCTGACGACGAATTTTAAGTGGCTCAATTTTCAAAGATTTACATCTATCTACATATGAAGGTAGATTCCTAACATTTTCCCACCAAGGTAATCGACGGTCAAACTCCCCAGTTTTATATGCAAAAAAAAATGAGAAAAGATTTTTGTATTGATTCAATTCTGCTTATGTGATCATTATAACGTGGAGACCATACGCATGATGCATATTCAAGCTGTGAGCGTACAAGAGATTGATACATGCAAACAAAAACTCTAGGATTATTAAACTCTTTCATATTACGTTTTAAAAATCCCAACATAGAATTGGATTTGGAACACATCATGTCAAAATGACGATTAAATGATAATGTAGAAGTGAATATAATTCCAAGATCCCTTATTTCGTTAACACGATTCAAAGTGTTATTTGCAATGTTGTAATTATAAATAAGATGCGAAAATGAACGTGTAAACGTCACCATTTTGCACCTAGCTACATTCAAATGTAATAAATTATTCTTACACCAAGAGATTACCCCGTCTATATCCATTTGTAATTTAAATGCATCAGATAGACTACGAATAGGAGAAAATATTTTTAGGTCGTCAGCATATATTAGACATCGGGAAAATTTTATGCTTTTTGTGATATCATTTACAAATAATATGAAAATAAGTGGACCAAGATGTGAGTCCTGAGTTACTCCAGAATAAACATAAATTGGTTTAGAAAAACTGTAGACTGTACCCGCCCAGTGAGGTACGACTCAAGCCATTTGATTAAATTATCATTAATTCCGAAGGATTTTAATTTTTTGCAAAACAATAAAGTGATTGATTGAGTGAAACGCCTTACTGAAGTCGGTGTAAATGACATCCAGTTGAGCATTACTCTCAATCAACTTCGTGGCATGTTTCGTAAACTCCACTAAATTTGACACAGTAGAACGCCCACGGAAAAAACCATGTTGCTCATCTAACAAGTTTAGTCCAAAAAACATATAATCACACACAATTGACTCAAATAATTTAGGAATGGCTGACAATAACGAAATACCCCTGTAGTTAGAAACATCACTATATTACCAGATTTAAATATCGGTACAATATGAGACGATTTCCAGGCAACCGGAAAAACACCTTTTAAAAGTGAAATCCCAATGAGCCATTTCATTACTAAAATTTTTAAGAAAGTATGATGGAATACCATCTGGGTCACATGCACATCCATCCTTATTAAACAAATGGAAGGATTTAACGATATCCTCTGGAGATATGTGAGGTGTGTACAAACAAGAGTTGGTACAACTACCTTATGCACTAACATATTTGTCATTATCAATATCAGACCGACTATATATATTTTGAAAAAATGAAGCAAATAAGTCAGCAATATCCCCAGAATCATTAAAAGTTTTCCTTTTGGAGTCAACGAAATCCCAAAATGATTTTGGATTTGAAGTCATATTATTTTGAGCCTTAATAATAAAATTTTTATAAGCAATATAATGCAAATCGTCAAAATGTTTCGATAAAATTAAAAATGCTAATCTGTTGTCAGCGTTTCCGGATAACTTCCATCTTCGATATAATTTTTTCTTACGATTACGTAGGTTTATTAGATCATTGTTAAACCACCGAAGATTATTACGATTAACTTTTTTATTAGAAACCGGTACAAACCTGTCGAAGCCAATGAATAAAATGTCATAGAATATCCACCAACGAAAAACACGAATCCCACTCTACAGACCATCATTATCAGCACGCCTAAAATCATAAGATTTAATAGAATTACAATTATTAGTATTAAAATTAGACACCAAAAACTCTGATACGTTTAAATTGATTTCCATAGATTTGTGGTTGACATCGTTGATGATATACGGAACTGGTGCCAACTTTATCATAAATAGATTGGCAGAGTCCAGAGCAAAAAACAAGTCCAGAAATTTACCATTATAGTTAGAAACGTTATTTATCTGAACGAGACCAAATGACAAAATGGAATCAATACATATTGATTCAGCCTCCAACTTAACATTGTACGGAATGACGCAGTTTACGTCGTCATCTACCAGCCATTCAACCTTTGGCAAGTTGAAATCGCCAACTATCAGCACGTTGTCAACTAAGTTGAGTTTATAAATTATATTATACAAACAGTTGAACTTGATGCATAAAAGTTCAATTGTTAGATCACTGTCAACTGCCACACTTACAATAGATGAATGAACTGCCATAAATACACCTCCTACACTTGATTTGACACTAGATAGTGCCGAGCGGTCACGCCTTTATACAATATAGTCTCTCGGAAAATACTCAGAATTATATAAATTCGGATTTAAATTGGTCTTTACAATCACGTAAACGGGATACATAGAAGCGACGACAAAGCGATAGAACTCAGCGGATTAAGAGGCAATACCGCGAACATTTTGAAAATATATAAAATTGTTTCTTAAATCAATACTATTAGGTGTTGTGATATGTTTGTGCTTAAGACACTCGTTGAGGGAGCCGCCGACCTCCCCGAAAATTTCTTCTATTTTGATTGTAGTTGAATTCCTTGATAAGTACGTGTTCCGGCCATAAATCAGCATTCATAATAATCTCAAAGGATTCAAGTGGCACACTTATTTTATACGAAATATAAGGCGCTCCTACTCCATTCTGCGAATCTTTATTGATCGGTACACAAGTAGCATCCGAAATTTGAAGATTATTTTTCACAAACTCAGTGAATTCACTGTCAGTAATGGTAGGTTTAAGTCTCGACACAAAAATCCATTAACGTGGTGGAATAGCTTCAATAGATGTTATATTACTACCGGTATACCAATTATGACATCAGGCTTAAGCTTTTTGTTTTGGAAAGCCACATTATTATTATAAATCATCGAATGTTTTGATGAAATTACCGGTGAAACATTTTTGCACATGTTTATATTTGAGGTTTTAGTTTTAGTTTGATTCATACAATCATTATTAGTCATCATCGTCGGTAATAAATTTGTAGCCCGTTCAGACTGAATCTGAGCTACGGTACCATCATTATTATTGACTTTATTATTAATATTTATATGACTACCGTTGTACCCACCGCTATTGGTTAATTGTTGAATAGATTGAGAAACTGTCACACTTACATTCGTGATGTCATTAGCTTTAAACTGGTTTTATTTATAGACTTGGAATTACCACTTGTGGCTCAGAATATGCTGATTTATGATAAGGTGATTTTCAAAAAAATCGAAACATATATTTCCTTCTACTTCTCACTGCAAGTTGCTTGGAAGAAGAACTCAACGATGTCGATCTCTAATAAAACAAAACTCATTAAATTTTTTGGAATAATTTTATCAAAATAATTTTCCGGAACTATCACTCTGGAATCAGTTACCCTGGCAAATGCTGCAGATAATAGGCTTAGGATTATTAAATAATAAAATCAGAGAACTATTTGGGAATTCGATTCGAACGTATTAGGCTCTTTGATTTATAAGAATCGTATTTGATTTAAATAAGAAATGAACGAATCTGATTTAATTCAAAATTCAATATATCGGAGGCTCCAATATGTTCGAATCGAATTCACAAATAGCTCCCAGAATTATAATAGTAACAGAAAACAATCAGTACGTATTATACATATTGTATCGTAACTTACGAAAATCTTAAATAAAATAACTATCAGAAGAAAATTTTCAAAATCAAATGAAATACGAGTACATCACAATAATTCGGTTTAATTCTTAAATTTAAATAAAGTATAAATCTTATTCTTCTAAATCTTACCTACGCCTAGTTTCCATTCATTGAAAATGACCTTTTTACTTCAACAAATGTGATTGGGGAATGTTTAAAGGCAAAATTTTCAGATACCGGAAGTCGTTTCATCTCATTCGTATTTCCAGGCGAATAGGCATTTCCAGGATCTTCTAAAGTTAATTTAATTCCGATATGACATTTTTAATTTATTTTTAATTCGTTTATCGACAGCTCCACTAATTGCTTCAACTTTCCTATTAGCTTCCAGGAACAAGTTTTATTGTTCCACAAAACTTTTATTTGAAGACTATTTATATTATGGTTTTTAGATGGCTGTAATTGCCAGTTACGTAAGCCAAATCAGTTTCAAAGTTGATTTATCTAATATTGTGTTAGCACGTCGTTTAGTTCCAAAATAATTTTTTTAATGTTTTCAATCTTTTCGAAATTTTTTTTCAAAGAAACATTTTTAATGCAAACTCTGTGTAATCCATGAACTACACAAGTCACATGTAAAATTTGGCTTTCACCATGTATTGCGCCGCATCAGAAATAAAAAGCAACGTTTCTGTCCCACTCGAATTTTTCTCCTAATAATTTGACAGAGTCATCGAACAACCGGGCGTTTATTGAATGGTTGATTTTGTCGAGGAACCCAACGTTCAATAAAAATTTTTGTTTGGCTGCCGTTTCATCGAGATCCAATATCCCTACTATCACATTGGTTACATAACGTCCAGGGGGCTATTCCTGAATACGATACAAATTCGAATGTGTAAGATTCATATTTGATTTAAATAAGAAGCGAGTGAATCTGATTCAATTCAAATAAGAATATTATACTTACGTATTCGTATCGTATTCAGTAATAGGCCCCAGCACAAATATTCATTTTATGTTACTAGCTGTACTACGCTAATTTTTTTGTCGTATAGTGCATTAATATATCGTTTTCTTACCGTTGATTCGTGCGGTATAATCTTTTGGTATAGTTTTTTAGAAACGACGAAGACACTTTGTTATTCAATTTCGCCAAAAAATCAGCAGCTAGTCACTGTTGTATTTCACACACAGCTTCTCAATTAAACTCGACACATTTATTAATATATTAGACAATTACTTATACAAATTTTATTTAATAATTTTTAATTATGATTTTTAATTTATATGTTTTAATTTAATTTATAATGGTAATTTTGATTTAATGGCTGATTGATCGCTACTGCTTAACATTTTTCAACTAATACCCTTTTCTAAAAATTCTCTTTATTTTATATGCCAACATCAGCAATTCAGCAACCAAGATAGTGTGTGTGTGTGCAGCTTCATGTACAAGCATTTAACATAACATGCAATTTAGTGCATATTGCTACGCAACACCTCACCCCTTAAGAGAGAAAAAATTTAATGTAATTAAATTTTTTCCCTTGTTTCACAATTATAGATTTATTTAGGATTTAAATAATTACAAGAATTTATTTATTCTAATATAGTTATTAAATGTAATAGAAATAATCTATTTGTTACTAAATTAATAAGAATATAGTTTAACACTTTATAACTATTTATTTATTTATAATTATTTATTTATTATTACAAAATTTTCTTAATATTAATATATATATATATATATTTTAAATTTCTCGTATTTTTAACCTTCATTGCTAATTTTATTCCTCACAAAAATTGATTTGTTACGATTTTGTTTTTTTTTTTTGTTTAGGTATTTTAATTATTATTTGACTAAAAATGTTTTAGCCTGTTGTTATGGACGATCTTGTGCGACTTTCCCATTTCAATTTCAGAATTCTCATTTGAAATTCTTTTTGTGACTTTAAATGGACCTAACCAAAGATTTTTTGTTTTAGAATGATCTGTCTCATCTCGTAAATAAAACCATTTCATTTTCTATGAATTTAGCTTCATTTAGATTTTTGTCGTAGTTGTCTTTAGATTCTAACTTTTCCTCAAGTAACTTATTCTTAGCTAGTTCCCATGATGATTGAAATCTATATTTTAATTCTTTGACGAAGTCGTCATAATTATACAACGGATCTGGTGGTTTTGTGATTGAATTAGGAATGGATGGTTTCCTACCAAACAAAAGCTTAAATGGCATGAATCCTGTAGATGTATGTGGTGTACTATTGTAAGCAAACATGGCATACCTCAACCAACTATCCCAATTTGCTCTGTCATTACTAGTGAATGAACGCAAATATTCCCCAAGGGTTCGATGTGATCTTTCCAATGATCCATTGGATTGAGGCTGATAAGCTGTACAATTTATTTGCTTCACTTTGAATAGTTTTGTCAAATTTTTAAAAAGCTTGCTCAATAAATTAGATCCTTGATCAGTAACGATGATATCTGGTAAACCGTATGAACAAATAAAATTTTCAGCAAAAACTTTAGCAATTGTAGACGCTTCTTGATTTTGGATTGGATACGCTTGAGAAAATTTCGATAAATCATCTTGAATTGTTAAAATGAACCGATTTTGTGAATGGGATGGTGGATTGATTGGACCGACTATATCCAAATATATACGTTCAAATGGTTTAGAAGCTGTGTCTGTAATTTTCATTGGGATTTTTATTGAATTCCCATATTTATTTTTTTTGACAGAATTCACATGTTTTAATTAAATTTTTTACCTTTGATATCATTTGAGGAAAGCTGTAGTAACATTTCAAACGGTTAACTGTACGACATATACCTTGATGAGCCCCTAATGGCGTTACGTGAAAATCTTTTAATAATTGTTCAATTTCTTCTGGACTTGTAATTTCTTTGATTTTTTGATTAACTGGATTTAGATTGGGTATAGATTCATTTGAATTATTTGAACTTGAATTGTTTAATGGATGAAAATCATTGATTCGTTTTGAACTACTTGGTCGGGGAACAGAATTTTGATTCATTGAACGTGTTACAACATACATTGGATGACTATACTCTTCATCAGACGAAATTCGAGAAATTATCAGAAAATGATTTTAATTGAAAAACATTAAAAATATCTAAAGGTTCACCTATAATTTCTAGATCCTTCAATTCGACGTTTAGTTCCGTGTTATTCAATAAACTGAATACTGCACTACCGTTTTCTGGTTTAATGATACAACTAGCTAAAAATACACCTGGATTTAGTTCTTGTGATTTACAAAAGTAATTTATTTCGTTACTCATTAAGTTTGTTGGTAAGCGAACAAAAATTTCAGCACGAGGAGGTATCTCAACTGCTTTTATTGTTTGTGGTTTACATGATTCTAGTGGAATTCTAAATTCTAAATCTTTTATTTTAATTTTCAGTTGTTTGCAATTATAATCAATGATACACTTATTTGACTCTAAGCAATCCTTTCCGATAATACCTGCGCAATCAATAGGAAAATCTTTTGGAACTACCTGAAATGATTGTTTAATTTTTATGTCATAACTCAATTCAATATTAGTATTTACTTGAGCTAACGTCTCAATATTTTCAGTTGTAATGCCCTGAATTTTAATTTTTATATTTGGGTGTACTATTGTATCGTCTTTAAGAACTTCTTTCTTGACGAGACTTAAATCGGCACCTGTGTCTATCAAGAAATAATTAGGGTTACTGCCAACTATTACATCCACGTTTAATTTAACATACTTAAAATCATTTGATTGAAGAATATCTGAAACGTTATAGATATCTTTTATTGTTAACATTGGTTTTGCTTTACTAACTCTGGCGTTATTTAAATATATATTGTTAAAGTTTTTGCTATCTGTGTGCTATTGCTTGTTTGTTCATAATCTTGCGTATTTACTGAATTACTTGATGTATTTGGTTGTGGATCACTTTCATTGATTATAGTTGATTTAAACACATTTGACTGATTTTTAAATTTATTGTTATTAAATTCGCGTTTCCTACAGTTATCAATTATATGACCTGAAGTTCGACAGTACCTATAATACAAATTTGGCCTTTCACTGTGTCTATTGGTTGATTGAAAATTAGAATTAATAAATTTACTTTGCTGATGATTTCTAGGGACTTGTGTTGAATTAGCAGCAGGATTAATTGTATAATTACTATTTGGTAGATAATTTTTACGTTTAAAACACTGTTGAATATTATGATTGTTTTTATGGCAATAACTACAAACTTCAGCTTGCTGAGGCTTAAATTCCGGTTTATGGACTATATCCTCTTCATTTGCTTGTGCAATAGCATCTGCTAGTTTCGTAAAACGGTGAGCCTTTATTTAACATTAATAAAAGAGTTTAAGGCAATGTCTTCATTCATTGTTTGAATTATTGAGGCTGCTTCTTTACCTTGTTTTGATATACAAATTTCATTTAATTCGTACATTAACTTTTCGACCCTACTCGCAAATAATTGAATACTTTCAAACCTCCCTTCCCCTTGTCCACATCTAACCAATTCGTTCGACACCGTCCCGGCTGATCTTTTCTGGCAAAAATTTGATTCTAATTCTGTTTTTAAATTTGTCCATTTCTTGAAGTTTTTGTAACGCACCACTTCAAAAGCAGCATCATCCAATTTTAATTTTATTAATTGCATGAATCTTTGCTTTTGTGTTTCATCATTTAAAGAATCCCAAACTAAATCACCTGCTAAACTGAACTTTTGATAATTAATTGATTTGCCCGAAAATGAAGGAATAATTTTCATTTGTTTATCTATACTTTGCGCCATGATTGAACACTCTTTGACTTCTTGAAGGGATTTTGTCTCACTTGAACTACCTAGCTTCCTTTCTGTTACGTCTTTTTCCAATTTTTCTATTCCTATTTCCAATTTATTAATAACTTGTACCGGTATTGACTCACTTAAATTGGTTGGTTGTATTGTTTGATCATAATCTATAACCTCTGCTGATAATGTCTCCGTTTTTGCTTTATTTGCCACTTTCGATCCCCATATCTTTTTATCAATTGTAAAATCTATCTTACTTGAAAAATCTAAATTTGCTAATTCTGGATTATGAACAAGATGTTGTCTTGTTAGTGATTGTTCCTTAGACATTAATTCCTGACAAACTCAATATTAAGACCCGACTCTTAGATTCCGTAATTGAAATGTTTATTCAACCATCACTGATTTAAAACGGAAAGCGCACTAACGATTTAATTATTGAATATATTTGTGATAACCGGAAATGTGATACAGGCGAATAATAATTTAAATTTAGCGGATTATTTTAAAAATGCCCCAAAATATATATATAAAAATCAAAACAAATCAAATGCTTATAATCAACAATAAATATTTTAATAATACTAAACTATACTATGTATTACCGATATTCTACTATACTATGTATTACCGATATTCTTATTGGTTGATTGTCACTGGCTGTAATTTTTACTTGAATTCCCCCGGTGCGTTTATTCGACCTTTACCAAGGACTCTTAAACGTCGTTTACTCAACCTTTTCCAAGGAATTATAAACGTTACTTGATTCGACTATTCACTACGGCTTGGTCCGTATATGGATTGCACTGAATACGTTAGACTGAATTTATTATAAACTTGATGAATTTCGACGTACCAATAATAATAATTCGTATCTCGTTGTAAATTCTCGTTATTAATGAATGAGTATCTCGCTGTAATAAAACATTTGTATCCAATTTTCTTTTCCTTAATCCAAAAAAAGATGTATTTACATAAGAAACCGAAGCCTATTTATCACTGGAAAATAAAATCAGACAACTTGGAACTTTAACACTGAAACATTTCGGTTACACAAAGTAGTAAGTATTGTAAACAGTTGCGAACGATTCCGTTGATACCCTTCAGAATTTCGGACTCGCGAGCTATAGTAATTAAATTCGAAACTATTCCCCCCAACGATAGATAAGGTAAACCGTATTATTAAAAAAACTGAAATTTTTGAAAAGGAAACTGATTTAGGAATTCATGGCAATCTGACAAATTACACCGAATAAAATCTATGCACCGTGTATATTTAATTTGATTTGGTAGCTCGCTTCTGATTTTGGCTTAACAATATTTTTTAAATTTGCCTTCATTCTATAGATTTAGACTACAATTCAGAAGAGGTTGTCGATGATGCGCCTAAATATATGAAACAACTGATAAAACTAAAAATCAATGCCATTTCAATATAAATTTACCGAGTAGGCGAAGTAAAAAAATCTAGTACTTCACGATTTGTCATCGAATGTTTGTTACAGTTACAGAGGCATTTTCAGTTGTTTTGAGTTTAATACGTTTTATAGACGTTACATTATGGGCAAATAAAACAAATTCCATTAGTTTAACAATTTAAATTATTTATTCCTTTTTTATGTATATCATGTTTTTTATATACATAATTTAATTAAATTTATTTATATATTTTATATTTTGTTTTTAAATAACATTCATTAATTAATCAGTTAAATTTCACAATTTCTTTAGTTTGTATAGTTTTTCAATTCAAAATTTTGGATTAATAATAAGCCGTATTATTTATAATAAGTAAATAATAATGTGATTAGAGAAATACATAAATTTTAACTATAATTAAATTCACCCTGTTAAGTGGTAATTTAATTAAATTACAGAAAAAAAAAGTAAATTATTTATTTACATTATTCTTTTACATTATTTTGATTTTGTTATTTACTAATTGTTATTTTTATTTATATATATTTTTAATAAAATTTAATGCCTTTTACAATTAAATATTTTTTTTTTGTTTTTGTTAGTGTGTACATCTATTAAAATGGAAATATTATTGTTTAGTTTGCATACTTTTATGGTTTTATAAGGATCGACCGCGTAAATTGTGTTACGAACGATTTGTACTGAGAGTATTGGCTAAATAATTTATTGTTTCAACCAACGATAATTACAATTAATAAGAGCATAAATATGGACTAAACAGTTCTTTTAATATTTATCCTATTTACTGTGTACTATGTACAAACATTTGGTTTTTTTATTTTGTAAATAAAGTTGTATCGTTGTTTCGGAAATTTTAATAAATTAAATAAACGAAAACACATAAATATTTTAATAATTCATATTTAGCTAATTAATAAAGCAAACAATATTTGGTTTTAATGAGTACAAGGACTATTCTAAATATAATGATTTTATTTTTACATATTTGATTTTTTTTTTTATTATATTCGAATTTATTTATAATTAAATACGATTAATACTTTTAATTATTATTTTTGCTTACAACCTATTTACTTAATTATTTATTCATTTTTTATTTTTTATTATTGTCGACACAGCCTTTGAGAGTGAGTACACCTCAAATATATTTACTTCTTAATTATTTTTAAATTTATATTTTATACTTACGAGCATATAAAATTAATCACGTCCTATTTTAAATCAGTTGGTTTTTGGTTATTATATAACAACTGTTTAAAATATTCAGAAACGTATAATTTTTAAATTTTATTCAAATTTATTTTTATTGTATTATATCACTGCAGAACTCGAAAGATTTATATTAAATCTAAATATTTATAAATATTTTCAGTATACAACACCTATGCACCTACATACATATATACCAACATTAATCTTATATACTAACATATTTTAATTTTAGAATTATAAGTACAATACATATTTTACAAAAATTATTTTAAATAAATTAAATTGTATTAGATAACAATAAAGGAGGGGCATGCATTTAAAAATTCAAAAACAAAATGAGATGTCGCCAACATATAAAGTAGCTAATAATACAAACAAATATAAATAGTAAACATTTAAATAACAACGAATAGTTTAATAACATTTTATAATATTATAACAAACATGATATGTTGTTTTGATTTCTACCGGTTGTTAGAATTTTTTTGGTTTTTATTTTTATTTTTTATATTTTTTATAATAAGCATAATCTATAAATTAAATTATAAATGGTTTAAATTAATTATTTATTATATATTGTACTTATAATTTATTATTATTATTATTAATTAGTTAAACTATACATATACAGATAATTATTTCCACATATACCCGACCTGAATGAAATTCTTTTCTTAATTATAATTATTAACATAAAATATTAAAAGAAAGTATTTTTTACAAATTTTTAATTACATAAAGATGGTTTCAAAAAAAAAAAATATTTATCTGGACATTTATTCTCCAATTTTTACAGAACAGAAAGACAAAAGTTGACAGAGGAGGAAATTATTTTTAAATCATAAACATTTTATGTATTTTAATTTTATTTTGTAAATATAATCTTGTCTCTAAATTACAATCAAAAAAATTGACTCTTTTAGTATGTATTTTATTTATTTGATTAACTATATTTATAATTTTTTGTTTTTGTTTTAATTAGTAAATATATTATTTATTTTACATCATAGATACAATCGCAGGATGGGCGAATATACCATGCATACATAATTAACACCGAGTATATAACAAATTTTTGTAATTTAAAAATTATTTTAATAAATAAATATTTTATAATATATTGGGTGCATACATAACAAATGCTCATTTTTTTTATAATATTTGTATATAAGAAATAGATTAAAAATTTAAATTGTTACATAAGTCAAAAAACATTTATCTTTTATAATTAATTAATTTATTTGTATGGCTTATGGTTTTTCATCTTTTTAATATCCTTTACTAAAATTAAATCTATCTAATTTTATAATTGCTTAAGCAGGGTTAAGTTTTTTTAAATATTTTTTTTTTTTTTGATTATGCTTCAAAATTAAATTTAAATGTAGAAATGAAAATTTAATTTACATTCAAACTTTAATTAAATTAAATGATCTACAATTAATTAAGGTAATTTTGAATTGAATTTTTTTTGTTTTGTTTTGTGTGTGTAAATTGTCTTAACTAATTTAAATAATGAAATGAAAATTTTTAAATTAGGCAATATAATTATTATTGTTTATAACAAATCAGAAAATTAAATGTTGCTATTGTTTGTGTTTTTAAGGTTCATCTTCTAAAGCAAATGTTACACTTTTTTGTAATTTAGAGGAATTATTTGTTATTTGTTCGTTATTAGCTGGTCAGTACGAACGATCGTCAGTAGTTCCGTGTAAGTATGTGTCCGTCGCTTGCGGTTGTACTTCTTCTGTGGTCACTATTCCACCTTGAGCAAATGGATTGCCGGCAACATGTTGTTGTTGTATCGCACCGTAATTCATTTTATTCGCTAAGTTAATTTGTGTTGTATCACTTGACTGTGGTTCGTTCTATTGAATCAAAACGAAATTCGAATTGTTGTACAAGAAACAATAAAATATAGAGAGCTAAAAATTTTTGTCTACTTACAAATGATGTTTCTTTTGTATAACCAATTGTGCCATCAGTTGGATCCCAAACTTTCTTTTCTTCCATCTGCGGTTCAGCCCACGGTTGTAGTTCACCCGAAGCGAATATAGCATAGAACGTAATTCCCACTAAATGTACTGATGCCGCTATAGTAAATACCTCTTTCCAACAGCCTTTTGGCTAGATTCACATGTAAATATAAAATGTATAAATATATGACATCACTAATACCCATAATACCGTATAATATTAAATAGTCAAAGAAATATAAGAAGGGTTTGAGTAGTTATGGATATACAATTTGGTATTTGTTCCATTCAATGCATTTCATAAAAAAAAAAAAAAAAAATCAAATATAAATTTACTATTAAGAGTCATCAAAGCATGAAAAATATAATCATAAATGTTTGAATGGAAACAAAAAAAAGTTATTATCCAAGTTTATAAAATTGATGATGTTGAGGAGGAATAGCGTACCGGAAAAATGTGCGATGAAGATGGGTGGTGGGTGTGAATACGAATATTTAATTTTGCGTTATGTATTTATATACATACCTGGTTCCTCGTTAGATGATCTATTACAATGGGGCAAATTAAACCAGCGATTGTACCTATTCCGTTTGAAAGTCCCATCAATATACTAGCGTATCGCGGAGCTATATCTAGATGATTTACATTATAGCCTGAAATAGCAAATCCGCTAAATGCTACACCTAAGGTAAGGGCCGTTATTGCACATTCCTATAATTTTATAAATAGATAATAAATCGTAATCCATTTTTTTTTTCGAAATTTTTTAAATAATCGATAATCTTACAGAAGTTTCAGCATGAGCCACAACTAAAAAGAATAAGCCTTCCAGTCCAAATCCTCCGCAATTGAAAATCTTTCTAACACTTGTCGTTGATAGTATATTATTTTTGCGCAGGTAATCCGCTAACATACCACCAAATGGAACGATTATTGTCATTAGTAGATGAGGCAGGGCACCAACTAATCCAGTTTTTGCAATTTCATATTCAAACTTATGGTGTAAGTATGTACTTTGGTATAGAACTAGTAAATAAAAATTCCAGGAGCGACAAAAATTTGCTACAATAATTGCGTATACGGGTGTAGATCGTGCAAATTCTCGCCATGGTGTTGTCGATATAGTTGGCATGGGCAATTGAACAGATTCGCCCAATGATTTTTCGATGTATTTTAACTCTTGAACCGTAATTGTTGGATGTACTCTGGGTTTTTCAAATGTAAGCCACAACCATAAAGTATACCATATCATACCAACGACACCATAAAAATAGAATGGAGCTTGCCAGCTAACTGATCCTGTTAATATACCCGATACTGGCATCCCAATGACAACACCGGCATATGATCCACTAAATGCCATAGTAGCTAAACGTGATCGTTCTAGCGGCGGCGCCCAAAATCTCCATATGCCGTGGCATGCTGGATACGTGACTCCCTATATAAACGATATATTATAATAATATTGAACAAGTTTTAGAAGTTATATGCGGTTCATTTATACCTCCACTAAACCTTGTAGCATCCTAACTAAAATTACCACTGTTGGATGATAACTAACGGCACCAGGTACTAGTAAATTTAAAAATGAGGAACACGCAATAGCTGTACCGAATATCCGATTTGCTGGATACTTTGACGCTAGAAAGCCACCGGGTATCTGAGTAACTAAATAGCCCCAAAAAAATGAAGAATCGACCGCACTCTCCATTCCCTCTGTCCACTTGTATCGGCTGTGATTTTGCTGAAAAAACGAGATTTAATTTTATGATTTTGGTATGTAGCGTGCTATATGTAAATAATTATTGAACGATAATATATTTAGTTAATACATCAAATTAAATTAAAAAAAAAAAAAAACCTTTTTGCGACACGTGCCACAACGAAACGTTAAAATATTTTGTAACTATCAATTTATCAATAGGTTTTGATATGGAACCCTTTTATTATTGCATAATTTACATTTCACTGGCGATAACTTTTATCATCGCATCAAGAACATAATATGTTCATATACATATTTCCACCTATTAAAATGTATTTCCTGTTAATAATCAACCCTGAAAATATCTCGGCGTTTAGTGTGAACAAAAAACGAGAGAAATTTAATGTCTCTCCAACTTCTCGATGAATATGACGACGACGACGACGACAATACGGAAGCATAATTATATGAATATTTTGTACGAAAATCCACCCTTGAATGTATATGTACACACGCACTTTAATTTTTTTTATCAATTCAATATCATGATAATAATAATCAACCACCTAGTAATACCTACTCCCCCCACAACACTACCGTCCCAATATCAAGTCATAGACTTTTTTTTTTTGCTTCCTGATAATGGAAATGAAATATTTTTCGCTTTACTTTCGGCATTAGTTGGATTTTCATTTTATTTTTTGAAATTTTATCGAGCAAAAATGATTTCATTTTTTATGGTGTGATGACGCCCCACATTTCCGGTTGGGATTTTTTTTAAATAATATATTTATTGTTATTATTTAAAAAGTATAAGAAATATAAACAGGAAATAGAGACGATTTTTGTTTTCTTTATTTAATGTGAATTTTGATTTTGAAAAGGACAATGATGAATGATTGAGGGTTGCTTGTTGGTAAATAAATGTATGACGTTAACATATTTGCTGTATGCGGTGCATATTGAATCACAAATTTCGTGAAGCATGCGTTTATTATTGACATGTTTCATATTATATAAGGCGGCGAAATTAATGATACTTGAACTGTGCATATCATTGTGTTTTCTTAGACTGTGTCCGAAACCTATGAAAAATATTTTTTAATACTTATTTTTGACATTTATTTGAAAAATATTCCCCTACATTCACAATTTTTTATTACGCTGCCCGAACTTGTGTAATAATTTCCCCAACTTTTTGTCGTTAATACGTACCCAAAAGTACCTAAGCTTCTTGGCTCTTTTATATTTCGGCTAAGTAGTGGTATAAATGGGAAAGAATAATGAAATGTTAAATAAATCCCAAAATTTAGATTCATGCTATTGAAATGGAACAAAGATGTGTAGTCTTTTTGAAAATTGGAGTGTGTTTAAAAACAAGTGAATAGAACAAGCAGGAAATATTACTATTCATATTGGAATATTTGAAACTAAAAATTTAATTTCTTTACAAAGTCTTTCGAATAACAGTTATTCCTTGGGAAAATGGAACTTTAAGGGCAATATAAGTGGAATTTAGTTAAGAGATAATGGACCATTAAAAATCTGCCTGCAAATCTCTGGCAAGTGGCGTAAATGGCATTTTACAATTTTTTGTCAAAATCTCTGGCAAGTGGTGCTAAGGCAGTTTCAGTCAAGATATCAGTTGGTACTTAAAGTTCCCAGACTAATTTACTCCTCTGGATAGGAGGTAGTTTGTGGCTCGATGGACGGAGAAGACGGTCAGCTACAACGCGTGTACTGTCGAAATCCGAGTCGAAATCGCTGGCAAGGGGTTCTCGGTTTAGAATTTCAGTTTGAATGAAATCAAATTTTGGGGATAAATGATATCTCTGGCGAAAAAGCCATTATTTTTCGGTTTTCTTTTTATACGGTGAAACGGTATGTATGTATTAACAGTCTGGAAACTTAATATATCAGTTTTTGACTGACACTTTTAAGTGGGCCTTAGCACCCCTCACCAGAGATCTGAATTACGGTTCCTACAGTACATACATAGGGTAGATGACTAAATTTCTCACCAATATAGCCAAAAACAACCCGCTAACCCCAGGAATAACTTTATTTTCACGTTTACATTTCGATCTGAATTAAAACTTTTAAGATATGGTTAAAGCCCTTGAACATTGAATAAATTAATCTGGAAGTTTATATTGCGATTTCGACTGAAATTGTTAAAGTGCCATTAACACCACTTACCTGAGACTTGGACTCAGGTTCCGATGTTACATGAGACTAAATGGCTAAATTCTCCATACAACCACCCCAGAAATTACCCTCTATCACGTATTAAAACGAAATGTTGTAAGTTTGGTTTCCAGTTATACAACTACGATGTTTGGCTAAAAAAGTTAACTTGAATAAAATTACTTAAATTAAGCTTAAAAACTGTTTTTATTAAGCATATTATAATATTTATATCAATGTAATTGAGATTAAACTATTCAGTTTATTATTGTTTACACCATTTCAGAGTCATATAAATACAAAATGTTGCTATCTCAAATTAAATTAGTTTTGTATATAGTTTAAATAAGCTGCATGCGTGTATGAACTCAACTTAATCTAACCTCCCACTAAACCCTAAATTCGACTCCAAATCAATCTCTAATCGACCTTCTCACTCAAATCAAATTCAACTCAAATCCAATTTAGTCACCATCATACTATAATAGCAACATACAATCATAACCTTAAACAATATTATAATATACCATCATGCCTCAATACTACTAAATCATCATACAATCATACCATCATACCACCATACCATCGTAACATCGTATCATCGCATCATCAAACCACCGTAAAATCATACCATCATACTGTCCGGTCATGATACCATCATACCATACAACCGTCGTACCCTTATACCGTCATACCATCGTACTATCACACCATCATTCTAGAGTAAATACCGTCATACCATCAAACGTAGTATCATATATACAATCATACCATCATATAATAATACCAAACCATCTTACCATTATATCATCATAATATCACAAAATCATACTATCGTATATGGTATACCATCTTACAAAGATACCACCATACTATCGTACTGTCATGCTATCATACCATTACACCATCATACCATCTTACCACTATACCATGATACCATCATATCATCAAACCGTCGTACCATCATACCCTCCTACCATATTACGATCATACTATTATATCATCATACCATCATACCATTATACCATTGTACCATCATACCAGCATACAGGTTTTACACTTCAAATTGAACCTTTCACATTGACAATTGTACCTTTCGCATTTCAAATTGAACCGTTTATGTTCCAAATTGAACCTTTTACATTTCATGTTGAACCTTTAGAAAATTACATGAATGGCCAATTGGGATGGAGCTTGGTTATTCCTTAACTGATTATTATGAAATTTGACCTGTGCATTGGAAATAGGTTTCTAAAATGATTTTTAGATGAAGTTCTGGAAAATGGCCAGGTATGATGGAAGGTGGAACTTGTCTCTTTTTTAACCGATTACGATGAAATTTGACACATGTGTTCGAAATGGAATTCTAAAATGACTTTTCGATGAATTTTTTTAGATGAATTTGGCCAATGCCTATTTCTTAATGGATTTTAGTGAAATTTGTATCCACTACTTGTTTAAGCGGAGACTCTGTCTTAAATTCTTTATGGTTTATATATTAGGTTAAGTACAAATTGGCCATTATTATTTATGACGTTTAGTAATTTTTCGGGAAGTTTTATAATTCCTTCGGTGTAGAAGTTCTGTGGTTTATCGGCGAAAAACTTGGCCAAGTGATTTTCACAGTCCTCTTAGACTGGAGATCGAAACAATTGATATTCAGAGGGTACAATGTCTGCGCTATACGGAGGATGTGTCAAAACTTCCCAGCCAAAAGGGGCATCAAAGTTGTGTATTGTCTGGCGTTGTCATGATGGAAGATAACACCCCGTTCTATTGATCAATTCTTGCCGGTTTTTTTAAACTGCTGACAGTATAGATTAAAATCTATCGTTTGACCAGGTTCTAAAACCCCAAAGTACGACCCCCTTCCAATCCCACAATATGCACAGCATGAACTTCCTCCATCTTTCGATGTCAGTAGATGTTTTCTCATCTCTATGGAAAACTGAAAATTTTCATCTAATACCGAATACGGAAATCGGTAACCAGAAAATAAGGTGCAAGTGTGGCATTCTTCTGTGTAAGCAATGATCCATGCGCGCATTTTACTTGTGCTCAAATTTCGTGTGTGCTTTTTCCTTATACGCTTTTTTCATAGAATCCTAGCGATCGGCCTATAGCTTTAGAGTCCTCACGTAAAATTTTCTTTGTTAATCTTCCGCTTTTAGGACCAAGAGCAGCACATTTTCAAATACTATCAACGTAACTTTGCCGGTATCAAATCAGATGGTGAAAATATTTAAACAGGGATACCGAGAAAGGCCACTCTGAGAAAGCCGACCAGCCACCGCAAGAGTGGAAAACAGAAGATTGGCTCAGTCAAACATGGAAAAACATGATCTGGCCAATCTTCTAATAATACATGGAAAATATTTGACAATTTTGAACCAAGATCATCTTACAAATATAATAGAATAATCTCAAAAACCTCAAATATTCTCGAAACTCTTGAACAATTTCGGTACTCTGAAATGAAATTGTAACAACATGCAATCCAATAACAAGAAAAATTCGAATAAGGTCGAAAATCTCGAATAATCTATGCATAATAGAATATGACGGTCATGCATCGCACTGCTATGCAATTCACATATAAAACCTCAAAAATTATTCGGAAAATGTCGAAAAATCTCGAGTAATTAAGATTTCGCCCGCAGACAGTCGCGACTCTGTAACGCGGTAATGCGATTGCGCAAAAGTTAAATTACATAAAAATATGTGAGAATTAACGAAGTCGGCAGTCCATTTGAACAAGTACGTAATCACGCAACTAGAAATAATAATAAGGGCTCATCCTAGACAAAATCTAGGCTATGCAAACCTTATTACCATATGCGTGCAAATTAAACTACAAAGATCGAATGTCCTTTAACCTAGGTGGCCTTGGCCCAACCAATTACTTGGAGATAAACTTTACACAGCCTTAGCCCAACAATAAAAAGGTAAGGGCGCAGAGAGGCCGAAGGTCTCCGTTAACCAATTTATTTCCAGCTACATCACTGCAGTCTCAATAGAGGCACATGTATCCAGGGAAGCAAGAAAACGATAAACATCGTATGAGCCTGTTTTCCCGCGGGCGAAAATGACCCCCTTCAGAAACGGTACAGATTTATGCTTAATTCTTTATCGATTGCTATGGTTATTTACATCACATAGCCTGGGGAAGCACTAACATGAGTGTGTCTGAAAAATTATTTAATAAGGCCAAGCTAATTGGACAACCTATCGAACTTCTGTTATCCAATATAAGGTAGTTCTAAGGAAGAGCAAAACAAAATTTGGGAGATTTCTAGAAGTCTCCAGGAGACGATTTCGTATATCCTACATTTTTACAGTAAGGCGAAAATTTTTAACTGGCCCTTGTAGTCAGATGCATAGAGTCAGTTATACCTTAATGAAAAATGGGGAAACGCTCCTCCGAGAATATTAGGTTTTACAGACCTATTAGCCCCACATCATTAACACTTACCTATTAGATCCAAGCCCTCCAAACTTATCGCTTAAATTTCAGGCAACATGCTTAACTTCGAGGATATTTGGTTGTATTTGGAATTTGTAAGTGTTAATTGCATTTGGTTTCATAGGCAAATTTTAATATCTAAAAGGTTGATAATGCAGATTGTGCTATCCCGCCGAAAATTAAAAATTAAGTTGGAATCAGTCGACAGTGTTTGCCGAAAATTACTATGAATGCATGGAAGCACTGAAGACTTTTGTCAATATTCGTAGGTGGCAAAACCTGCCTCCAGTTCTTCGTGGAATATTGTTGAAAATTCGCGAAACATCAAAAAATATTTAAAATTGGATACTGTTAAAGTTAATAGAAAGTGAAAAGTCGATAATGCAGATTGTGTTAGGCAATCCTAAAGTAAATAAATGGTAATGCAGATTATGTAACCCAATCCGAAAATAAAAATTTAGTATTTATCAGACGAAAGTAAATAGGATAAATGGGTTTAAATAATTTTTTTTTTAAATAGTACGTGGAAAACTTTGTTTAACCTAGTTATGGAAAATATCGGAAAATCAGAAGAATCCACAAAATTCGAATAAAATCAGCCGCTAGAGTGTATATCTGAAGTTGAATCGTCACATAAAGATTTGTCAATAACTATCGCAGGAAAAAATTTAGTTTAAGTTTCCCGTGGGAAATCTCGGAAAATTCGATTTTCTAAAAATCATTAGAAAATTTGTATAAAATCAGCCACTAGAGTGTTATGTCTGGAGATGAATTGTATTGATGTGATTTGTCAATAACTATCGCATTTAAATTTTCCGAGATTTCCCACGGGAAACTTAAACTAAATTTTTTCCTGCGATAGCTATTGACTATTCTTTATGTGACGATTCAACTTCAGATGTACACTCTTGAGGCTGATTTTTTTCCAATTTTGTGAGTCCTTCTGATTTTCCGATATTTTCCACGACTAGGTTAAAAAAAGTTTTCCACGTAAGACTATTTGGAAAAGTTTTTATTGCAATCCATGTATTCTATTTACTTTTGGCTGTCAACCACCAAATTGTTTATTTTCGGCTGGAATGTTAATAACATATAATCTGCATTATCGACTTTTTACTTTCGGTTGGAAACTTTCTTCTAACTTTAACAGGATTAAAATTGGTATTAAATCAGTCTCTAGAGTTTTACGTCACAATAGCTATCGGAAGAAAAAATTCAGTAAAAATTTTCTAAACATAACACATTATAGAGGCTGACTTTATAGAAAGTTTCTAATGGTTTTTGAAAAATTGAATTTTCCCAGATTTCCTACGGGAACTTGAATTGAAATGTTTTCCAGTGATAGCTATTGACAAATCGCATAAAAGTGATTCATCTTCAGATATACCCTCTGGAGGCTGATTTAATTCCAACTTTTTGGATTCTTTTGATTTTCCGATATTTTCCACGATTAGGTGGAATAAAGTACAGGACAGAGGAAACCGAATTACTCTTTAATGGTCTCCAGGTCATTCCACTATACAAGGATGGCCATCTTTGAAATTCATTACTTGCTATATAACAGGGCAAGGACCTTTTAACGGCCATTTAGAAAGGATGGGGAGATTATCTCCAAGACCTTTGAGAATTCTGCAACCTGGAAAAGGAGAAATAAAGTGTAATTTATTAAGAATCTAAACATTAATTTCCTGTAATAATCTACCTAGGGCTGGGGAACAATATAGCTTATTGGTCGCAGAGCGGAGGGCTTCGTAAAATAAAAATTAATTGAATTTAAAATCGCCTTTAGTGGCCCGATTTCGTTTTTTGATACCTCTAACAATAACTTTCGGGACCAATAACTTGTTATTGTCATACCAACATAATGATTGTGACAAACAATAAACTAACGATGATCATTTCTGCTTGGTGTAATGTACTCGTAACTTGTACAACTTGATAAATTTACTGTTTTTTTTATTAAATGTAAATGTTTAGCGATGGTTCAATCTATCTAAGAATTGAAATTGGAAAGATTTAGATGTTTAGTTTATTGCTATTTAAATCATTTTCAGCAGAATTTTTTGGTAAGAGTCGCAATACAATAATTTTAATTTTTTTTTTGTTTCAAAACTAAATCTCCATCAAAAATAATAAAATAATTGTTTATCTTATCTTATCAACGTACATAAGTCAAATTATAGGTTTGTTCAAGTTGTAATTTTGCCATTCCCAAATTACATCGCATACCAAACGATATAATGAAACCAAAACAAGCCATAAGTGCGATCGTGTAACGTGTCGTTAAACATGGACACTCAGCTTTTATATATTTATCAATATGTCTTAGAGGTGGTCTTTCAATTTCTTCAAATGACATGGGAGAGTCTCCGCCACCATCTTCTGCATATCCAGTATCTCCTCCACCTTTGCCATCCATCTGATCGTAACCATGTTGATGTTTTGGTATATCAAAGCTCTCAAATCGGGCCGCACTGAAAATAAATATTTAAAAGCCAAATAATTAATGTGCCACTAAATTAAATCCATCAAATACAATGTACATTTGTATTTGATGTACTTACAAATTTTAATTTTTATTTAAACCCTTTATAAATTTATATGTTGTATATACTGAATAGATAGATGTTCATTTCAATGTGTTTTAAATATAACATAGCATAATACCGTTAAGCTATTTTTTAAGACGTGACTAGAGTGAAAAAAAATATTCGAAGACAGAAAATCGTAATAAATTACAGTATGTCGCAAAGATCTCTTGTCTATATTAAGAGGGGTAGATGTAATTGTGGATTACGCTATATTATTAGATTACCGGATATTTGTTTTATTTAAATTTACAGTTCTCTTAATATTTTTATTATTGCCAATTCAATCCTTTATTAACGTTTTTCGACCCAATTTTTTTATTGTACGCGCGCGCATTTGCACTGCACAGTGAATTTGAAACGAATTTTGATATCTCTTTAAGCGACATACCATAGCTAATTTATCACTTCATTTTGTGTGTCAAGTGAAACATATAACACGTTTATATAGTACACAGACATTATATGATATAATTTGTATGCACCCCTATTTCTGCGAACAATAGAAGATCATATTCCTGTGTATCGCGCAAACTTAGACAAATTTTACCGAGCACTGTACACAGAGTATAGTCAAAGTTGTTAAAAAAAATTCGTAATTTATTTATTTTATTTTAAACAAAAGCTTCTTTAATTCAACTAACAGTCTAAAAAAGCAAAAATGTGTATAAATGAAAAATTAAATTAAAACGAAACCACTCAATGTCATAACCAAAATAAAAAAAAAATTCAATTTATTTTATTTGGTTGAAGATGCAAACACTACAACAATCTACGGTTAATATTACCATTTTACCGTATTTATAACGTATTAGAGAGCAATTTCTATTAATACAATACAACTCTTGAGATTATGGTAGTTTCTTCAAGAAATACATAACATCTAAATGCATGCATGATAAACGCGAGATATACAATTTAAAAGGGGTTTGATTATACCTACTGTACCTAAAAAAAAGTTCCAATCTATTTCAATTGATAGATAATTGATATTTACATCGCATCGCGCACAATAAAAAGCGAAATGAATTTTCATTTTGCTCCATTGGTATATAGAATAAATGAGCGTGGTGTGATGCAGCAGAGTATTCTAAACAAAAATAACCCCCAAAAGAGCGCGCGCGGTAGCCCAGAAAAGTTATCACGTATTCGATTTTATTGAACACTTATGTAATTACACCTCGAATAAAAATCATTAAATTACTATTTACATTAAGACAAAAAAAATGTTTTAATTTTTTTGATTACGGGTAAATCTACTCCCTAAATTTATTTATATGTGTATATCCTTTATTTGAAATCAGTCAAGTCAACACATACACATTCCTTGATGTTTTAAGATAAAATAAAAAGGGTTGGATATCAATTTTTCTACGTTTTGTTTTATAATTCATTGTTGAATACATTAAGAATTGTCTCATAACTAAACTAAATCGTATACGGTTTTTCGGTAGATTTAGCAACGATTCCATAAACAGCTGGTGCCTAATATAATTACATCATAATTTTATGTAACAGCATAATTGAATTAAATTTTATTTGTCCTGTCTCAACCAATTATTATCTGTATATTACAAAAAAAAAAAAAAAAGCGTCGAGGGGTTGGTTATTTATGATTGTTTATTTATTTATGTATGTATATTCGTCTGATTTTGTACGATACTCGTAAAACACCTTGTTTCCATAAATTATTCATTAATTTCCCACGAAATAATAAACGAAAAGCTCTAACCATTAACAACATTCAACAACATCATATCAATTCCCTGTGGACATATGAATTTTTGATTTTATATGTCAAATATACACTATGCCCGACAACAATGTTGGATACGTATCGTACATTAGTAAGAGAGACATTATTACTATTCAGCCTGTAATCGATTTATTATTTGTGAATTATTTTCTCTCCAGACGGTTATAAAAAAAAAAAAAACTTGGGAAAAATACTTTATAATTTTTAGGGATGATGAAATGTGAATTTTTTTTTATGTTTAACAAGGTGGTTCATTCGATGCTACCTGTTGAATTATTTTATCGTATATAAATAAAATTTATTCAATTCATGTTGTATATGTTACAGGTGAGCATTTTGATTGAATTTTCAACAAGCATCTTATTCCCAAATGGAGAATTAATTTAATTTATTATACACTTAGGTTTTCTTTGTATATATGTACGTAGACTAGATACAGGATGAAAAAAGAAAATCTACTGACTGTACCTCCCTCATCACAATTTGAAAACGTCTCATTCCGATGTGTATCGTATTAAAATGGAAAATCTTACTAATCTAGGAAAATACATTTTCAATTATTTAAATAAACATTTTAACAGGAATATTATCAAATCCTTAGATAATAATTTAACATAATACCACTGTATCCTAATCATACACAAACAAGGAGATAAAATAAGTAGAAACATTTATGGATATATCCCTTTTCATTACTGCGTGTCGTGCCAACGAGCCAAAACTTTTTGTATTAATTTATGCTGAAGCGCGTAGTGTAAATGAAAAACCGCATATTCATAAAAATATTAAATCGAACGCGCGTGGAAAATTATTAATTTTCATGTTTTCTATATTATTTGTGTACTGTACAGTAACGATGTACTTTACTTGATGAATCAAATCAATTTAAAATATAATTTCAATGATTTTGATGATGATGATTGTTGAGAGAGGGTAAATGTTTTTCTTCTTTTTTTTTTTTTTTTTGTTATTTTCAACAATGAAAGGGATGTAAAGAAATTGAATTTAATTTTGATATTGTTATTTTGTAAAATTTGCCGAAACCATATCCATACATGTTGTATACGGTGCAGACTCCGGAAAAATTAGGGAAAATTTCAATACACCAAAAATACAGAAGACGAAAATTTTTTTTATTGCTTTGGTTTGATTTTTTGTTTGGTAGTAAGTAATCTGATTTCAAAGGATACATAAACAGAATTGATTTTATGTTGAATTTGTTATTTTAGTTTCTAAGGTATTTTTGTGGGAAGCCATATCGGTATACGTTTGCGTGAATGGTGAAATGTTTGCACAGTGACTTGAAGCAATTTAGTAACCAGTGTTGTAACAACAATAAAAAACCAAATTAATTGCAAAACTAACTTGATTAAGTAAAATACCTAATAAAGTAAAACCGATAAAATCCCGAGTTGATTGGATAAATTAGATTAAAAAAAAATTAACAAGAGAAACTGTGTTTTGCGATTTCGAACTGTGCCGGCAACCTGGAAGAATCTATTTCTGGAATCAGGGAATATTATTTACGTTCGGTGGACGAGGCATTTAATCACCAATTTTAATAACTAAAAGTGACCCTTCAACAATTTACGCCAAAATTACTTATTTCTGGGGATAGCGTATAACTTTCTAGCTTGATGGGTGACGAATTTGTTCGGCTATTACATTGACAGAACCATAGTCAGAGTAAGGGGTACTTTTATGTTTTGGTCAGTATAGAATTTAATCAGCCGCGATTCTTTATAAATTTCAATCAAAATTACGAAAATGTTGTATGATTTAATGGTAAAATTCTCAAATTAGCAAATAAAGGCTAAGTAGAATCCAAAAAAGATTTAAAAGACATAATACGAATAGCGCGCTTCTGAGTGGTGATGAGAGTCTTTCATTTTGACCTATAGCAACCATCTCAATAAGATAACCTATACCTTAAACTAGAATTATTACAGCCATAATAATATTTAATTAAAATTGATCCAGGAGCGACTCTTCATAGTACATATAAAATACGCGATTAATTATTAAGGACTAGTACAAAAAGCCCGTGCGTGATACGGGCGAAAATATTTACTTATTTATATGCTATTGGCCACTCGGTCTAAGAAAAAACTTCATAACATTTAAATTATTGAATAAGATGTTTGCAGAAAATAAGTTTTCTCCCAGTGCAAGAGAAGTGAACCCCTTGGATTGTACAATGTTTCGTGTAAAAATGGCGTTATATATACAATGTTTCGTGTAAAACATATACAATGTTTCGTGTAAAAATGGCGTTAGATCCAGCAATAAGGTTGCCTTGGTTCGGTCCATTTAATATTTTGACTTTAGCACTTGCAGAACTTCGCACTCTAGACAAAGCCACATGTTATTGGCCATGGGCAAATACAGGCTCTGGTAGAAATAAACCTACCTTTTCCATAGTTGGCCCCTGTGACTTATTAATTGCCATGGCAAATGCTAAATTGATTGGAAATTGTCTTCTCTGTAAAATAAATGGTAAATCAGGATTTACTGGTGCCAAATCTATCCTTGGAATAAATACCGTATCCTTTTCTGCACTTCCTGTAAGTATTTCTGCAATGATTAAATTTGGTTTCAAATTTTTATCCGCCATTCTTGTTCCATTACAAAGGCCGCGTTTAGTATTTAAATTTCTTAATAATATAACAATGCTCAATGCATGCAAGCGGCATTCCTGAAGGTGTAAGTTCATTAAGAAATTCAGTTGGATATAGTTCTGCTTATCCTCATCGTTTGCATCTCCAATAGAGTCAGAACTCAAATAGGTATTAATTTCTCCTGAAAAACGTAACAAAACTTCTTCGTTTATTTTATCTACATCTGTATTCTTTGGACATAAGATTGTCATTTTGGAATACCTATCAACTTCGTTAGGAGATAATGTTTCCCCAAAGATTTCGGTAATTATCGAATCTTTACAAATGAGATCCGCTGGAATTTCAATAACGTCGTCAGGAAGTTCATATTCGTTAGTTAAAGTTTCATCGCCTAGTTTGATTAACCAATCACTATATTCTGAGTCAATGGAGCTTACATTGTTTTGAAGCCTAAGAATTTTAAATTTTTCCCACAAATTAGTAAATTGTATACGTTGCCATGCACAACTACGGGAAGTGTCTGCCTGAAATCTCCTCCAAGTAACATTGTTTTACCCCCAAAAGGGTTGTTATTTCTCATAATTTCCTTTAATAGATTGTCAACTGTTTTTAAAGCAACACCAGGAGCCATAGTTGATTCATCCCATATTATTAATTTAACTTTGCGTATTGCTTCAGCGTCAACAAATGCCAATCGCATAGAGGATGTAGAAGTGTCCAAAATTGGTACAGGTAATTTAAATTGAGACTGGTAATTTCTACCTCCATCAATAACGTTAGCTGCTATTCCTGTTGAAGCAACAGGTAAAACAATATTTGACTCTCCGCGAATTGTACATAACAATGCTTTATATAAGTATGTTTTTGGTCCATCAATATAATAACACCTGTGGGAATGGCACTCATTGTTAGCAGCTTTCATTACAGTTTCAAAAGCTGTCTGTTGTTCTCGATTAAACGAAGATTACATATATAGACCTTTTTGTTGTTCGAGATGTGCATCGTAGAATTGAAGTGGTTCAATTAAATTGTTAGGGCACGGAAGTCCAAAATCAGAACAACTTTTACCGTGAAGCTTAAGTGTATCTTGAATATCTTTTAGAGCAAACAAATCACATTGAAAACAGTGATCATTATGACATACATGACGATGAATGTAATCTTCACATATTTCTATTTTAAATTTGTTAAAAAGATCAGCAGCATTAGAAGGAGATGCGAAAACACAAATACCTATATGCAAACAGATCTCGTAATTGGCGTGGCATACCTACAATTACAGCTTCTGCGAGTGAATTATCCCAAGTTGCGTCATCATTAAATAAACCACGTTGTTGAGCCGCTTCTTTAAATGTTGTGCTTGTATGACCTCTGAATGTTTTCAATTCTTCGAAGGATGAAACCCCTGACACATGAAGTAGTAATAATCGTAAACAAAATTTTTCTATATCAGCCAAGCTTACAAAAAAAAATGCGTCCGATTGTGGTGTTACCACCTCTTTGTCGAGGTTTCCTTTTATCGAACATATAATGGTTTGGTATATCGTGATATAGAAAAGCATTCGCATTTACATACATTCGATTTAATTTAAAAAAAGCTGTTAGCATTGTGTCTTTATTAGTAGCTTGATTGATTCTTTCATGCATATTTTCTTTCGTAAATTTAACAGTTTGTTCATCTAGTAGATGGATTGGAAGTCTTACAATACTGTGCGATTGCTCGTGCATGTTGAAACTGAATAGGCGCCAGGCTGCTTCAGGAGCACTAACATACCTGGAGTCCATGTATGTTTTAATTTCATCATGGTTGAGCGTACTGTGTTGAGCAATTGTTATATTAGCACTGTCATGCCCTTTGTAAACATATTTGAATAAGTATTTGACGCTTTGAATGGATGCACAACTCTCAACATTAATATGACAACTAAACTTTAAACTTAAATATGGATTGTATGATACAATCCATCCATTGTCTACAATCTTACCATTACCTATTTCTTCTCCTGTATTTTGGATATCCATCACTGTTTGCTAATGTTTCGTTTTGAAATGTTTTCGGAAAATCTTTGCTACATTTTCCATCGATCTTACATGGCGCGCAAAGACTTTTGCTTCCACATAGATCATGTATCATGTGCTTTGTTATAATAGCATGAAGTCTAGGGTAAATATTAATATTCGGTATCTCGGCAGATATAATTTTGTCTATTGCCGCTGCATCTTTGGGTTTGTCTTCGTTTTTGACAATCACAAGAACATGGGCATGTGAAAGTCCTCGTTTTTGGAGTTCAATAACATCTTCGCTGTTAGAATACCAAAAATGTGTTTGTTGGAAATATCGTCCAGTAATTTCTGAAGTTTTACTTTGAATACACGGACCACCAAATCACGGCGGAATTCAGGGGATTGTCAAAAAGCGTTGAAATCATTACGAACAGATAGTCGATATCCGTAGTATAGCATTTGAGTAATTCGAATTCTTTGGTTTTGAGCTTGGCGAATTCTCATATTTAAAAGTGTTGGAGACCTAAATAGAGGCAGGTCTACTCCCCAACTTTGGTTTCTAAATGGAAAAAATAAAGGGGATACCATGGGATCTAAATTAGGGTCTAGCCCGCTTATTCGTTCAGTTTTCCTGGAATTTAAATTAGTTGAATTTACTCGACAATGAATTAAAAGATCACGTTCAAGCGGAGGTTCTGCATCAGCATTCTGGAATACATAAGCAACTTCGTTGGATCTAGAAGCATTGTATTGCCGTTGATCAGACCTCCGATCTAGAACTATTGCCATACTAATTGTGGGCGGCGCTACATTGTTTGCCTCATCATCACGGATAGATTCTTGCTCTACTTCATACATCATTTTAAAACCCAGATCAAATGGGTTGATTGTTGCCATGAAAGAACTTAATTCACCCATGAGTTGAGCATTCACCTTGAAATTTCTGCTATTCCCATTCGCTGTTCCGATGCTTCATCTGGTTCAAAAACGTACAGTTGAGCGAATTTTCTTTAATCTCCACAACATACATTCATTTCATTTAAATTCTATAACGGTTGATTCATCAAATCCATCCGTCGGCTCGAGTATATTGTCTGTTCGTTGCGTTCTACCATTTAACCTAATATTTTGTCGACATATTCTTTGTTGCTCTATTTTTCTTTGCTTTGAAACAGCATTTTCTTCTTCTGTCATTCTCGTCGAGGCATTTTAAAAATAATAATTTATTTAATAAAAATGAAAAATTATTTCAAAAGCAACTGAACAAAATAAGCAACGAAATACGAAAAAGATAATGGATAGGTGAGATTATTACAGAGCACTTCATCTATTCATAAAAATTACAGGTGCTGACTTACCAGCGAATAAACTCCCAAATAAAACGAAAAAGATAATATTCAACTACATAAAATAACAACACACTAAACAAAGTCAATAACGCTTCACATACGTATAGTCGGCAACTGAAAAAATAACAAAAGGAAAACTCAAAACCACCGAAAAAAAAATCAAAAAGAAAACGAAAAACACAATATTCGACCAACACAGTAAAAAAGGAAAGCAATGCATACTATGTTTGGCTTGGGGATAGGGGATATCTTACAAGCAAAATTGCAGACAAGGAGTGTTATTGGCGCCTTATGACTCTATATGTTTAAAATTTTAATCTTCGAATTACGATTTTGGCAGAAATTGTAAAGGTTCTAATTTTCTGAATATTAATGTTCTGATTGCTCGGGTTCTGATAGTGCATGAAATATCTGAATAAATTCTCTCAATGAAGCTGATAAGGTATCCCCTATCCCCAGAAATAAATTTTTTTCCTATTGATTAAGGTCTGTCACCACTCCTTGCCAGAGATTTGGACTCAGCTTCCAAAAGCACAGCGAATTCCTGATTTAATGATTCATCCACTATGCCTGGAAGGTAATTACTATTGCCAAAAATAAATTTGTTTCGAATTCTTATCTGCAAGTCGCTATTTTGACTGACATTTCTAAAGTACCATTAACAGCAATTGCTAGAGACTTGGACTCAGGTTCTAATATTACACGAAATAGCTGAAAAAATGCGCCACCTATTTACAAATATTCAGGCAAATTTGTTTTGAAAACTAATTGTTAGCTTCAACTTTTTAGCACCCCATTTAAGGATATTCATCATGACGAATGGAATCATTTGGTCATCTTTAGGTCAGAATTGGTTACCTGCGTTGGTCTTTTGGTCATTTGTAGTGTTTCAAAAGTTCGATTCTAAATTAATAAGAATATTTGGTCCAGGTTGTTATCCCATTTATGCTTAAATATCATCCCATTTGTTCTTTATGCTTAAATAAGCATATTTCCAATTAGAGTTCGCATATAAATTCACATACGAAAATTTCAGTAGGGTTTCCATATACATTCCTAAACGCGATGTTTAAAGTTGGAATAATTTTTTTTTACTTTTATTGAACGCAATTAATATATTAATAATTTATATGGTTGCCAACTGGGTCACTTGACTGGGCCTGAGACTTAATCTCCGGCTCCGAAAAAGCTCCCGGCGAAAGTTTATAAACGGTTTTGCGTTAAATTGGGTCAAGGAAGTTAAACTAGATTGAAAACCCGCAATTTTTGCAATTATGTTGAATCCACATACATTTGGTATATTGTTTTATTATTTTATTCTGTCGTGAAGATTGAGTATTTCAATAAAATAAAGCACGGTAATAGCTTTGTGATTCGCAATAATTACAAATTTTCTGATAAAATTTAATAATAATTCTTTTACAGATACATTTTAAATTCATAACAGTCTACAATAAGCACCAACCCTTGCAAAAATCAAAGATCCTATTGGATAGGATCAATTCATAATAATTTCGCAATTTCGGAGAATTTTAAATATTATCTGAATCCGGTATTTTAGAATCAAAATTTTGTAAACTAGAAAAACAGCGGAGTATACCTAGCATTTCACTTCTAAAGCCGGTGCCCATCATCCGATTGTGATAATGTTTTGTTTAATCTCTTCTTGATGAACTCTAGATTAATGTTAAAAAATAATTACTTCGCGACCTCAACAACACAATAACAACTTAAGATATTAGTTTTAAGTTTTTTAAAGGCTTTTTTCAAAATAGCTTTAAATGAAGCTTTCAGCGGAGTATTTTTTTAAACTTTAAACTAGAATTCTGAGCAATCTAAAGCACGGCCTTCTAAAGGGAGATCCAATAAGAGCTTCCGGAAGTTTTTTTTGAAATAAAACGCATTAAAATCAATTAAATAATCAAAAATTGTATTTGTGACGTAAGTTCGGATTATGACATTTAATGTTTGAAAAAAATTTCTTTTAAATGTTGTCCGCGACTGGCTCTTAAATCATACATTCTATGGGTCCAATTTTCGAGCATTCTTTCGAACATTTCGGCCGATATTCCGTTAATTACGCGTGTTATGTTCGCTTCTAATGCAGGAATCGATTGTGGTTTATCGATATAAACAAGTGAGTTCAGATACCCCCATAAAAAGTAATCTAACGGCGTCAGACCACAAGATCTTGGAGGACAATTCACGGGTCCCTTTCTTGATATGATATTCTCATTAAAATTTTTTTTTGCACCAAACAGTGCATTTTTCAGGATGCATTGGAAGCTCTTGAATCTCTTCGGGTTGTTCATCAGCCCAAATACGACAATTTTGTTTGTTGACGTATCCATTCAGCCAAAAATGAGCTTCATCGCTGAACACAATTTTTCGATAAAAAAACGGATCAATTTGGAGCTGTTTCAACGCCCATAAACCAAATCGATGACGCAAAGGAAGGTCAACCGACTTCCATTGTTAAACAAGCTGTATTTTGTATGTCTTCAAACCAAGATCTCTCTTCAAAATACGCCAGAATGTGCCATATGAGAGATCCAGAGCTTGAGAACGGCGACGAATTGATTGATTGCGGTCTTCACATACACTTTCAGCTACAGCAGCAATATTCACGTTAGATCGACTTGTACGCACGGTGATGCGAAAAAGTGGTGCGAATAGTGCGTTCAGTTGGACGATTATGAACAGCATAAAATGGTAGAAGAGCACGAAAACAATTTTTCACTGAACACTGATTTTTGAAATAAATTTCCAATGAATACTGAACACAAATGTCATATGAACATGACAGTTGTCACGCATGAATCCTAATTGGAAAATGTACCTCCTTTGGATCACGCTTTACATACAACTTTCTAGAAGTCAACTTTTCACTGTTTCCCGCAGGAACCCATAGTAAAAGTTTTTTAGTTACATGTTTTTCAATGAAAAAGCTCTAATGTTGTAAAACTTTTATATTTCCTAGATATGTTTAACAACAACAGGCAAGAAGGCTATATTGGTATTAAATAAATATTAATTACAGAAATATTGAAATTAAATTAGTTTAAAATATATTTTCTGGACTTTCATTTTAAAAAAACCATCAAAGTAGACCCTGTTGAAGTAAAATATATCAGTACAGGTAACCCCTCATACAATATGAACTTCTACAACGCGATTTCGGTACAACACCATTAAAAGCAATGCAGGAATCTTCCTACAACTCGAGAAAGTTGAATTGTCTAGAAAATATTTGTATGAACTTCATGCCTCCCACAACGCAATTCCGTACCATGCAGCATTTTGAAACCGCGTTGAAACTTTCCCCTTTTTTGTTATTTACTGTATTGAATTTATCTATAATAAGGAAGGCCCTGGGCCCGTATTCTTGAAATTCACCTGAAAAACGTAACCGATGACTTTCTAGTGAAATACGTCATTTCAGTCGAAAATTTAAATTGCTTTATACTAAAGTCACCGGCGACGTTTTTCGGTGAATTTAAGAATATGGCCCCAGGTCACTTACTCACCAATTCTGTAACGCTCAATCCATAGAATAATTTTAAAATAAAAAAAAGTTAAAAAAATATTTGAAAGAAGAATGGTAAAATTAAAAATGATCACAGCCATCATGATCTAGAATAAAAAAATAAAATACGTGGTATGCGTTTATGATGTTCCTAAATGTATGCAAACACTACTACAAATTATTTAAAAACTATTATATTATGAATTGAAGTAAGCCATGAGAATTTTTCGGTAATAATGTTTTTCCTGTCATAAACTTCATAGCTTATGTTTGTTCAATATAATAGTTGCTTTCCAATCGACCAACCGCAAGCACCCTGCTAGGAAGACAAAAACCTTTCTACTAGCGGTTTGCTAGCGGGTACTTACGGTTGGTCGATTGGAACACAACTAATGAAAATTAAATAAAGTTCTTGCGTTGGATGTGGCTTAGTAGTAGTTTATTGAACTAGAGCGGCTAAGGTCTGGGATTCGATTGAGCTCAAGCACAGCTCCCGCTGTTTATCGGTCTGTAAGTTTTTTGTGTGATCCACCAACACATGTAAAATCATTGTTAAAATCCCTTACTCTTTGGTTTAAGGTCTATTTAAGGTACAATAATCCTTAAAAGCTTTTAACTTCGAGCTACTATTGCTCGGCTAAAAAATAGCGGTTCAAAAAATATGAAATGGTCAAATGGTGTTTGTGGCAGCGGCATCTGGACATCACCGTTATATATAAATCGTATCCGTCCTAGGACGGACATTACCCCCTAGTTATAATAAAACGTTTCAGGTACAATGTAATTTTAGTCACGATTATAGTAAAATTTTTTTTTTTTTTCTAAAACAATTAAGAGAGTTACACTTAACTCCTTGCAATGACCATTTTCCGGTTAAATTTAGATACGTATAACTCCCTAAAACATCTGCATAGCTGCAACAATTTAAGTTGATGTGATTCGTTAGTTCATGAAATTTTACATAAAACAAATTTTTTATGTTTTCTTTGTATTCTTTTCGAATTGGTGTCCATGTTACTTTTCAATAGAAAATGTTAATGAAATCATACAATGCATAAAGATGTATTCTGAATTAAATTATAAATAAAAATGTATTAAATGATGTTGCGGCTAAATGGTTTAAGGGATCAATAAAACCTGTCTTTTTAAATATTACAGGGGCAAATTCTTATTGCGGCGAAATTCTGACAGTTTGTGAATACCAATTTTTAGTAATGTGTAACTTTTGCTCTATAATTTTTGTAAAGCTACAGTTGTAGAATTTTTATATTTTGTGAATAGGGGCATAAGTAGGGGTTGCAAACTGGTTAGAATCGGTTTTAAAAAACCGTTTTTTTTAATAAAATTCAAAAACCGGTTTTTCTGGAAAAATAACCGGGTAATTTTTGCTTGTTGTTATGATTGCCCCAAATCCGAAAATTATGTAATGAAACTGATTTTAAATTTTGCTACAAAAATTGAAAATAAACTAAGCGAAAAAATAAAATCAAAACAATTCTATAAATTGTCATGAACTTTTGATGAGTGGACAAGCTGCCAGAAGGGCCAGAAGATATCTGAATTTTTATAAATTGGATTTGAAATTTATAAATTTGGGCTTAATCTGCATACACGGAAGTTGTGATTCATATAAAACGAGAGAACTAATTGATCAACGATTTAACAAATTTGGAATGGTTTTGAAAAATCATATTGCATCCACAACATGTGACAGAGCTTCAGTAAATGTTAAATTTGGCAATGAATCGGAAGTTGAAATTATTCTATGTATGTACCACGGGTTACTCTTGGCGTTACAGACATTTTGTATAAAAAAATCATCCCGATTAGTGAAAGTAACAATAGAAACTAATGAAGTCGATGAATCTGATTGTCTGATATAATGATGAATTAGGAAATGAAGAATATTATGAAGTTGAATATTCTGACGTTTCATTTCATTCCATGCATTAATTCAGTTCGCAATATTGTACAATTTTTCAAGCGTTCCCGTGTACGAAATACAATTTTACAGCAACATGTTAAGCAAAAGTTCAATGTTGAAATTGGACTAATGTTATACTCTATAACTCGTTAGAATACGTTACTACTTATGATCTAACAGGTTTTAAAGCTCATTGCATAAAAAAAGCACTGGATGATTTACAAAAATTAAATTTGCTCGAAGATATTTTTTAAATAATGCTTAAAGATATTTGTGATGCTTTGTCACCGGTACAAGAAGCAGTGGAAGCTTTGGGGATGAAAAGACGCTACAATAATAACGGCTATTCCGAGTTGGAACGTAGAAATATTAATTTATTATTTTTGGCGAAGTATTTAAATGATCCAAAAAGCAAATCACTCAATCGTTCTCTGCCATATTTGTCAAAAACAGAAATGCTTAATTTTGGCAAGCGATTATTGGAAATATTGTTTCAAATAGAATCAGAAAGTTTTGCTGAATAGTAGGGCTAGTGAGATTAACATAACAAATGTGTGTTATGATGTTGAAATGTCGCTTAATGATGAACTTAACTTGGCTTTTTAAAAAAAGAATTTGTACAAAAACACAAGAAGTCGTTAATCTTAATACTTGTAGAAAAGATTTCATTTTTTCAAAGCAACTGGGAGAAGAACAAACAACTTATAAATGCTTTTAAATGTCTTACTTACAGTTAAACCAACTACAATCGAATCAGAAGGAAACTTTTCTGTATCAAGAAATTTATGCAACTAAATTAGAAGCCGTCTTATTAATTTTTGTAATAAAAAATGAATTTGTATATCTGAATTGGAATTGAAAACCAAAACTATGAAAAAAAACTTTATTTAATGGCGTTTTGTAGCGAACTAACACTATAAGTGCGATTTTATTATAGAATATATTTTTTTCTTAAAAAACCCGGTTTTAAACGGTTAACCGAATTTAAGATTGAAAAAAAAACCGTAAAACCGGTTTTAAAAGTAACACGGGTTTTTGCAAACCCTAGGCATAAGCGTCTTGTTCCGGTAAAAATTGATTAGATTACCGGTGTGAAGTATTTCACACAAAGTGTAGCTACACAAATTAACGAAAAGTGTAAGTGTACTGAAAAAGTGTAGGCCTGCATAAAAAAGTGTTAATAAGAAGTAGAACCAGGCATGTGCTTATATTTCCATAAAGTGGACAGGTCAAGCTATCCGAAACAATTTTTCTTATTAAAATAAAAAGGGTTGGGTATGTTCGACGCTATTTTGAAATTTGTGAAAATCAAATAAACTGTAATAAATTCAGGAAGAATTAACAAAATGTCTGCTAAGACAATGAGCGAAAACGAAACAAATATATTTTTTAATAAAGAGTTTGTTGAGTTTAACGTAAAAAAATATATGGCTTATCTCCCACTTTGGGGAGTATGCCTTTCAAACAAAATAGGTATTACAGGACGGTTGTCCAATGCAAATGCAGAAAGTTATTTTTCTCTAGTGAAAAATTATTACACAAATCATAAAACACTAAGACTAGGAAGGTTTATCAATATTATAAAGATAAAACAGACAAATTAATAAAACTAATACAGCTATCAAATAAACAGAAAACTATGAATAAAAGAAAAGAATTAGAAAATTTGGATGACCCAGATAGCCATCAACACGAAGAGGGTTGGAATAAGAAGCAGAAACTATACGATTCACCTAAACACTTTGGAAAACGAGTATTAATTCGAAACTCCACTGTTAAGCAAAATAATGAATTCAAAAATATAAAAAAGTCTGATAATGCTACTGACGAATTACATGTTCTACAAAATGGATTTACTTTCATTGACAACGACGAACATGTGATAGAGATATCAAATACTTGTGCTTTCGATGCAACCGCACAAATATTCCTATGTTTATATTCTGATATAGAATTCTTCAAAGGTTTAATACAATTTTCCAGCAATACATTTTTCAAATTTATAAAATTGCTAGCAAATTATAAGAACATAAATGACCTTTATCAAGAAAGATCTCAATTGATGTTAAATCTGTACCAGAAAAGTAGATCGATAATCCGCGAAAAAAATGTCATTAAGCTAAATGCAGCTTGCACCGCATAGCGTTCATTTTAGAAAATGTTTTGTCTTCTCCATTAACAGAAACACGTTACTGCGACAACAGCACTCATACAAATCGCATGAGGGAAACATTCTACCTTCCATTTGAAAATGTTTTTAGCTTTAATCAAAATTCATTAACCAAATTGCAAAATTCTATAGATTTTAGTAGTTCAAACTGTCCAACATGTCAAGGGGTCACAACAAAAAATTATTTCAGCAATTATGGCATTGTTATAGCTGAAGTACAGCCAAATAACAATAATTATAATATATCACTTCGAGATATAAGCCAAATAATAAAACTGTCTGGAGATGATTATTTTTTGAAAGGACTTATTCTGACATCTCTGAGATTTTGATAAATGGTCATAATCTAGCATCAGGTTTGGACAGTTTATTTGATGTTCACAAATTTCAAAATAGCGTCGAACATACCCAACCCTCTTTATTTTAATAAGAAAAATTGTTTCGGATAGCTTGACCTGTCCACTTTATGGAAATATAAGCCCACACTTGGTAACGTCTCTGAGATTTTCGTAAATGGTCATAGTATAGCATCAGGTTTGGACAGTTTATTTGATTTTCACAAATTCCCAAATAGCGTCGAACATACCCAACCCTTTTTATTTTAATAAGAAAAATTGTTTCGGATAGCTTGACCTGTCCACTTTATGGAAATATAAGCCCATGCCTGGTTCTACTTCTTATTTACACTTTTTTATGTAGGCCTACACTTTTTCAGTACACTTACACTTTTCGTTAATTTGTGTAGCTACACTTTGTGTGAAATACTTCACACCGGTGATTAGATTATGATTTGGATTTAAAATTTCCGAAAGCAATTCGCACACATTTATTTATGGATTTAATTTTTGTTTGATGTTTGATATTTTTTATATGAAGCAAACTCTAGTGGTAGATATTACAACTAAAAATCGAATTTGATTTAAGTAAATCAAAAAAAAAATGCATTTACCAGAATCTTTTATGAATTTTTCCAATGCAATTGTTGTTTGGATAAGAGTTGCTTGATTTTGACGGTATGGACCACTTAACTTAACCCACCTAAATATGTAGCTCGAAAAATAAACGTTGAAATCAAAAATGTTTAAAAATTGTTGTTTAGCCTTCACGCGGTTGGACACAAAACAAAATTATTTTTGTATATTCTTGAAATGACCTGTAAAGGTGAAACTGTTTTTATCATGACGAATTCGCCTTATTTACTTACCAAGATAGCTTCGTAGAGAAAATAAAGTTCCTTGATTGGGTGGGATGTGTTTACTGTATACGGGCGGCCGAATTTAGAGGGGGCTGAAAATTATAAAAACTATACAGTCATACCCCGCCTAACGTTGTTAATTGGTTTCGACGTTAGGCGAAACAAAGTTATAAGGGGCAAAGAATGTATGTAGACGAAGAAACGAGAAAATTTCATTGTTTTTTGTTTTTTATGTTTTTTGCCTTTTTTCTCAGTGTTTGTTTGCTTTGCTTATTAATTTTAAACGACGTTACAACGAAACACAGCGACGATAGAGCGAGGTTTGTTCGCATTTTACTAACGACGTTACAGCGAAACGACGTTATGAGGGGGGACGTTGTACGGGATATGACTGTATATCCATCTTTGATGAAAAATATTTGTATTAAAAAGTCATAAGAACTACATTTAGCCGGTTCACACATCAGGATTTGTTGTTCGTTTCGTATCGCTTTTCCTATAAACTAAAATTAATTTATACGTTAAGATGAAAGGATGAAATATTCATGAGCCGTGGGACATATATTTTGTGCAAAACCAAACACGCTTTTGCAAGTTCTTTAAACTACTTAGGTTTTTTGATTTTAAGGGGCGGCCAATTTGAATTTGCTCACAGAAAGCCAAAAACTAAGGAGTAGTCCTTCCTATACAAAATCATTCAAAGTAACATCATTAAGAAATAATAAGATAGATTCACATTTCACAGGCGTAAAAGTGAATAAAAATCCATAATATATAGAAAGAATATGTGGAGTCATTCTGACACCAGTGTACTGAAATGTGATTCATTTACTACAATCTCGTTTTTTTTTTGGAGTAACTTAAATGGAAAACAAGAGACTTATTCGACTTTAAGAACGACTGGGTTCAATCTGGCCTCAATAGACAGAGCGGTTTTGGTTCTTTTAGTATCATGTTTATTCATGCCGACTAGATGCTATTTTACAACGGAGATCACCTTAATTAAATAACTCATCTTGAATTTTACCTAGCAATATCAACAAAATAGATGATGCCTTAATTTCCCGATTTAGTTCCGTAGATACCGCATCCTTAGATTTTAGATCGAAAATTTTATTTTTTGTTATTATATTCAAAATTGGGGTTGGCCATGACTTTCGAGTCAAACGATTGCGCGTTTTGTTCCTTAACAATTTATTGTTTATTAAATATAATTATTTTTGCAAATTTTGCAATTAAAATTTAATTTAACGGGAGTGTGTGAGTTGTGAATTGTGCGAGGAGGAGTGATGGTGCATGATGCTTCGTATACGGTTGTTTGTAGGATTAAGGAGGAATTCAACATTTAGGAAAACAATGTCACAATATATCTTACATATTGCTGATTGATTTCATCAAATAGAACGCAATTTGGACGGGAAATTAGACAGGGAAAATTTTTTAATACATGTCAAAACAGGTAATGGCGTTTATTGTTTTAGTTTGTCCTACTAATATGATTTTCAGAATTACAGGTACTGTAACACAATTACAGGTACTTAACTACATATATTTTACATACATATGGTATATCGTATACATACGTATGTGGGGCTTATTAAATTTTTGTAAGACAAGAAATTCTGAACTTATTCCGTAGAATTTATACTTAAGGTACTTTGTTTTCAGAATGCAGCTTAAGAGTTGTATTGTTCTACTAACTATCGACAACTTAGGTGTCTGTAACCGGTTCGATCCTCTCCGTACTAACAAACTGTTCCTTTTTTTCCTTACATGTAATCGTCATCATAATTTTTTTCCTTACATGTAGGTGTGCGGTATTACTATATACAGTTAAAATTGCACTGTAGCTTAAGGATCCTAATAAATTATTTCTAGATAATTAAAGTAAAAATTCCTTTCTATGCTTTGATGCCTTGAAATCTCTAGTTGCTTTTGGAAATTTGAGAACCGTGATTTTTAAATAAAATTAGCTATGTTGAATTCTGGGAATTTGATATTATATTGAAATTTAAGAAATTTGAGAAGTTTCACAATTTGGAAAATTGTAAAGCCCAACTGAAATAGTTTACCCAAAATACACCTTTTTATCAAATGATGTGGTACAGTATATTACCACTGAAATACTTTTAAAATTCATTCTGCCTCTTCCCTATAACAGAACAATTATGTATTATAAAAAAAAAGCTTAAATATGTATGTAATCATAATCGTCACCGTTATTCACCCACAAAATATTTTAATACATGAATACTAATTGTTTTCAACAGTAATTTGTTGTCCATTAAATTGAAATATTTTCGTATTGAAGAAGATGAGGATGGAAAGCATTAGGAAAAACGTTTTTTTTTTAAGCATGGTATGAGTGTGTGTATGTAGAAATCGAAACAAGCACAAATAAAAATAATGATTTATGTTAGATTTATGGTGTGTCATTTTTCTAAAATAATAAATGGAACAATTTAAAGTGCTTTTTACTTCTACCCTAACTATATGTTGTTGTATGTTTTTTTTGTTGTTGTCGTAAAATCAAAAAAGTAAATTATCAGCATTATTTTGTTCTCACTTCAATCTTTTTTTTATATATATAAATTAAGACAGATTACAATCATCATCAAAAGATAATTAGTTTCTTCTTTTTTGCGATGTTCTTTTTCTGCCTGTACTTGTTATCAAAAAAACCTAAACAAAATTGTGTCACATTTCATTTTTAATAAATATAATCCTGTGTAGAGTGGAGAGATACATAAGTTCGTTACCAGTGAATATGTATGACGAGGGAGAAAAAGTCCAGGGTAGGGTCATTTTTTATGTCGCGTTCAGCATTCCGAATCGGCGGAAATTTCTGGATTAACAGTATTTTCTTAAAATGTTAATTACACAAAACAAGACATATATATATATGTATAACTCAATCTTTCAACCCCTAATGCAAATAAAGTTTATCGTTTTTGAGAGATACAAGGATTTATAGCAAAATTGGATTTTTTTTTTGTTTTAGATTGGTTCGTCCTTTTTTTTTTTTTTTTAAATAAAAACTGTATTCCTTTTTTGTGTTGTTTAAACAAATATTTTAGTTATTCAAAAATGAAATTCCTGTTATTACATTTGGTATGTAAATAGTGAGGGTTCAAGAGAGATATTTTAATACTCATAATAATGTTTTCACTAATGCACACACAAGTTGCGGCAATTCGGGAAAATTATGTTTAATTTGTATCTATAAATATTTTACGGTTTATTGAAGAGAATGATGAGTTTATTAAAAAACAAATTAATTTATTTTTAAACTTGATCGAATGCCTTTGTCTGTGCTTGGTTGAATAAATAAATCAATTTTTAGATAATTTGTAAAATGTTTTTGATTTACGATGCTACTCGTAACACCATCCGATCACTTACCGTAAAGCTTCAGTATAGTTTTTTATTTACAATATATGTATGTATGTATTTCAAGAGGCAATAACTTCAGGCAAATACGAAATGTAATAAAAATACTTTTTTTTTAATATCAAATCTAACTATATTGGTTTTCTGTTTATTTGTTTGTTTTATTTCAATAAAATGAAGGAAAAACAAAATCGAGGGTAAATGACTGAAAAAAGTTTTCCCACTCTTCCAAGAATGTAATATGTAGGTACTTATCTTCAAATGTGTGGTTTATTTACCAAAAGGATTATTCGGGTCATACATATACCAAATACGTACAAGGCCCAGTCAAAGAGCGAATATTGATTTTTGTTCAATTAAATTAGAAAATTTGGAAAATGTGCTTTGATTTGTGCGTTCATATATTTTGTATTTTAATTTAAACGTGCCGTTTTCATAATTTTCCATATTTTCACAAACAACAAATTGAACCGAAGATTTTCGAATATATATATATATATATATATATATATATATATATATATATATATATATATATATATATATATATATGTACATACATATACAATTCGTTGAGTGAAATAAAATGGAAAACAAATAAACTCGAAAGAAAATCATTATTTTTCCTTCCAATTTTTATTTGCTGTTTGTTTTATTTATTGTATTTCAGAGATAAAAACAAAGAAAACAAGTGAAGTGTAGTAAAGATTTTGTTTTTGTTTTTCATTTCCATTTTTAGGTTAGATAAACTCTATTTGATTTGAATGTAATGTTATTTACTCGGAGAATAATATCTATCAAATTGGAATTGATTCTGTTCAGCTTTGGAATTATGATTTGACATTTGATTGATCGACGAAAAATATACTTCTCTATGAAACTAAATTATGTATGTAGTTCCAATTTATTTAAATCTTGCGCTAATTACGTTAATCCTACTATACAAATTTTTTGCCATAATCCACATACGAATACATAAAAGGAATTGTACAATTCTATATATCGTCGAGATGCGAAAATATAAAAAAAAAATTGTCATCATTACAGATAAATGTGGTTTAAATGATTTCCCAGGAGATTTGAAATTCATCAGTATAATTTTCTTCTTTTTTGCTTTACGCACATTATAATACGAGTACATACCTAGTAAATTATTTTTTGTATGTTCGTTCATCCTTGAAACATATATTGAAATTGGAAAAATCCTTTTCAATACTTATATGGAAAATTTGAATGGATTAAAAATGATGGCGGTGAGTAATCGAAATGAAATTTAAATATCGTTAAGATAAATTAAATGTTTCTGTAAAATACCAATATATACAAATTTATATATAAACAACCCCATTATTAAGGGATTCCTTACGATTCAAATCAAATAATTGTAATTTAATTAATTTTCATTATTCCTATTTAAAAATTTTCTATGATTTCATTTAATTGGAAAAATGATGGAAAATTTAATTTTATTGCAAAGTTTGCTTAAATTATTTTTACTTCCAAACTTTTACGCAGGTATTAAGTCATAAAAGTTTTTTTTTTTAATTTGAAAATTAAAAGAAAAAAAATTATGCGTTCCGGAAAAATGATGAACGTAAATTATATATTTTGGGGTGATTTATTGACTGTTTAAAGTTTATTGACATAATAATGAGTGATTTGCAGGAAAGGAAATTATTAGAAGACTAACTACGTGCTGTAGAGTGGCTCGAGATAAAACGATGCAATTTAAGACTTGTATTTCCGACTTTATGTTATAAATGGTAATCTCCCGACCTTACCAAAAGTTAAACATAGGTGACAAAAAGTTGTTGTTGTTGATCATTAAAACTTACTAACAAATTCCAAAATATTCATTTGTGTTAAACTCCAAACTTTTTAAGTTCCTAGAGTTTAATAATTAGGATCATGATCTCACAGCCACTTTAAAAAATTCGATTCGAAGCTTCTATTTATAATTTGAAATTTTTGAAATCCTAATCCTAATCGGCAAATATTTTAAAGCTTCCAACTTCATTTTATGACAAAGTGAAGATGTCTAATGAAAGAAAGGGTTTTATATCAATTTTTCTTATAATATGACAAATAAACATGGATTTCACTACATCATACGGTATATTATACCTTAGAGTTTAGGCCAATTCACGATTCTTTGTCATCCGAAAGAATATAAAGCCCACAATGAGATATGGAGATCAATAAACAGGATTATAAAAATGTGGGGGTTCTGTATCTAGAATGTGTTTCAGAAACTGAATCGAAATTAAGTTGAAATTAAGGTTAACCATGACATAATTTGTTGAAACTAAAGTTAATCTGAAACTCCCGTTATGTGTTAGTATAGTACCTACGAATCACTTTATTAGGATAAGCAAACACAAATTGGTTTGAAAATGAAATTTATATTTTCATATTTCAATAGGCTTCTATCCAAAAATAATCATTTTTCTGCAAAATGTCAGAAAAGTGTGGGTTAGTACTCCATATTTAACACCATTCATTGTTGAGTAATGCTTACACGACTACCCTAGAATTAAAACCATTAAAGAAACATTTAAAGAATTCAGAACAAGAAGAACGCAAAACAGCCGCAATTTTGGCCGACAGGTGTTGTATTAAAACCATTTATCAACTATAATCGAAAAAACCACCGGGGAGTGTCTCTGCCGAGTTCTCGTTAGTTAAGTGTTACGAAAATTTAATTAATTGTAGTTTCCGCATCACCTGCTACAGCTCCTTCTAGCTCCATTCAACAAAAACCATGCAATAATGAATATGAGTTTATTTCTATTGCCCATCTAAATGTACGAAGTTTAGTGAAACATATTGATGAAGTTAGAATTTTGACGCAGACTAAACATTTTGATATTTTGTGTTTGAGTGAGACTTGGCTTCATCCAAAAATATCATCTGCTAGCGTGGCAATTTCGGGTTATAAAATGCTACGTCATGATCGTGTTGCTGGTAAGAAAAAAATCAGGAGGTGGGGTGGTCGTATATTTTAGATCGTCTTTAAATATCAAATGTGTTGATTGTCTTGTTTTGGGGAAGCCTGAGTTTATTGCCGTAATTGTTGGCTATAATCCACCACCAAGAATATTATGGATTACATAAATAGCTATTCCCATGTGATAATTCTCGGTGATTTTAATATTAATTTAAATACTACCCCGAATCGATTTCTCGACAATTTAAATATAATCAATTTATTTGTTGTTCCATTTCAATTTACAAGAGAATCAAATTTTTACTTTCTTTTACTCTAGTAAAATAAAGTATAGTAATCATGAAAATTTTAGACCTTGAGATTTTTAGAGATTTATTTGTTTTGAGGTCCCATGAGTCCGAAAAAGTGGGTTTCGAAATGGTGTCTGTCTGTCTGTCTGTCAGTCTGTCAGTCTGTCAGTCTGTCAGTCTGTCAGTCTGTCAGTCTGTCAGTCTGTCAGTCTGTCAGTCTGTCAGTCTGTCAGTCTGTCAGTCTGTCAGTCTGTCAGTCTGTCAGTCTGTCAGTCTGTCAGTCTGTCAGTCTGTCAGTCTGTCATTCGGTCAGTCTGTCAGTCTGTCTGTGTCCTCTCTACACCCCATATGGTTTATTCAATCGAACTGAAACTTCAGATTTAAGCTTTTTTGATAAATTCGGAGGTCCCAGTGAATTTTACTACAAATCGGCTAACCGGAAGTGGCCACTCCCTTGGTCCAGAAAATTTATTTTGCAAATATTTTAAAAAGTATAAGGTTTACAAAAAACTACTTGATTCAAAATGTTTCCAAAAATTAAAAACAAATAAAAATAAAAATTTAAAAATTAAAAAAAAAAATTAAGAAAAAAATAAATTTTCTCAAAATTCTCTGTTCGTAAAAGAAAGTCGTGTGTTGGCCACACCTCAATTTTAACTAGGTAATTAAGGGACATATTCCATGTGCTAGCGAAATCTTTATCATCATTGTTGAGTGCGATTTCCAAAAAATAATTTTGCAGAACTTTTACTAAACGAACGATTCGTATGGATTAGGGTTTTCTAACTAGGTATTGGAGGGACCTATTCTATGTGCTAGCCAAACCTTTGTCATCATTGTTGGCAATGGCCGATATTGGTTCTTGGGAGTTGAGTGCGATTTCCAAAAAATAATTTTGCAGAACTTTTACTAAACCAACGATTCGTATGGATTAGGGTTTTTTAACTAGGTAATTAAAGGACCTATTTCATGTGCTAGCGAAACCTTTGTCATCATTGTTGGCAATGGCCGATATAAGCCAGAACTTTTACTAAACGAACGATCCGTATGGATTAAGGTTTTCTAACTAGGTAATGAAGGGACCTATTTCATGTGCTAGCGAAATTTTTATCATCATTGTTGAGTGTGATTTCCAAAAAATAATTTCGTAGAACTTTTATTAAACGAACGATCCGTATGGATTAGGGTTTTCTAACTAGGTAATTGAGCAACCTATTCTATATGCTAGCCAAACCTTTGTCATCATTGTTGGCAATGGCCGATATTGGCCCTTGGGAGTTGAGTGCGATTTCCAAAAAATAATTTTGCAGAACTTTTACTAAACGAACGATTCGTATGGATTAGGGTTTTCTAACTAGGTAATTAAGGGACTCATTCCATGTGCTAGCGAAACCTTTGTCATCATTGTTGGCAATGGCCGATATTGGCCCTTGGGAGTTGAGTGCGATTTCCAAAAAATAATTTTGCAGAACTTTTACTAAACGAACGATCCGTATGGATTAGGGTTTTCTAACTAGGTAATTAAGGGACTCATTCCATGTGCTAGCCAAACCTTTGTCATCATTGTTGGCAATGGCCGATATTGGTTCTTGGGAGTTGAGTGCGATTTCCAAAAAATAATTTTGCAGAACTTTTACTAAACCAACGATTCGTATGGATTAGGGTTTTTTACTTTCTTTTACTCTAGTAAAATAAAGTATAGTAATCATGAAAATTTTGGACCTTGAGATTTTTAGAGATTTATTTGTTTTGAGGTCCCCTGAGTCCGAAAAAGTTGGTTTCGAAATAATGTCTGTCTGTCTGTCTGTCAGTCTGTCAGTCTGTCTGCGTCCTCTCTACAGCCCATATGGTTTAATAAATCGAACTGAAACTTCAGATTTAAGCTTTTTTGATAAATTGGGAGGTCCCAGTGGATTTTACTCCAAATCGGCAAACCAGAAGTGGCCACTTTCTTGGTCCAGAAAATTGGTTTTGCAAATATCTTAAAAAGTATAAGGTTTACAAAAAACTACTTGTTTAAATACAAAATGTTTCCAAAAATTAAAAAAAAAAAATTAAGAAAAAAATAAAATTTCTCAAAATTCTCTGTTCGTAAAAGAAAGTCGTGTGTTGGCCACACCTCAATTTTTTAGATTTAATTCTGGTGAATGAAGCTGACTCTGATAGAATAATTCGCTTCGACAAAATTTCCCTTCCGTCGATTTCCGACTGTTATTTAATTTATATGTCATATAAAGTGAAGTTCAAACGGCCAAAACCAACATACTCCTATATCCCGGTGTACAATAATATTGACGTAGAGCTAATGGAAAACACCTTTGTTGAACTGAACTTTGAAATGTTAAAGACCATGGCTAATTTGGACAACATTTGTAATTTATTTCACAATTTTATAGTTATCATACACCAGCGTTGCATTCCGTTAAAAAAATTCTCGATTTTAATCCAGCAGCATCCTGGCTAAAATCATTAAACTAAGCACATTGAGAGATGAAACCCATCAATTATGGAAAAGCACCGTGATCTTGGTCACAAAGCTATGTATTCTAACTATAGAAATCAAGTTAGCCTTATCCGTGAAAGTAAACAAAAATATTATTTCGGTAATCCAAGGGTTACCATGAAGCGGCTTTGGAATAATCTTAGATCAGTTGGCATAGCTGATAAAAATTCTAGTAATACTATACCGTTTTCGGCTGTTGATATCAATTTACATTTTTCAGCCATTCCTTCATGGATTTTAATGATGATTCTATGTCTGGATTTCAAAGTTCATCGTTCCAATTTAAATGCGTCACAGACCTTGATGTAGTGAATCTAATTCAGAAAATTAAATCAAACGCGGCTGGACATGATGGAATGACCCTTAAGTATCTAAAAGTAATACTGCCGTTAATTTTACCTTATCTAACTTTTATAATTAATAAGTTAGTATTACTAACTCGTATTGTCCAATATTATCGAAAAAGGCCACAGTTAACCCTTTAAATAAAAGTAAAGAAGTTCACAATTTATATGATCTAAGATCAATAAGGATTACCCCTATTCTATCTAAGGTGTTTGAATTGGCTTTAAAGAATCAAATTTCATTGTATCTTAGTGAGTCACATTTATTAAATCATTATCAATCTGGATTCCGTAAGTTTTATAGTAACCCTTCCGCCTTCGTTAATGTTGTAGATGATGTCTCGTGAATCTTTAACGCACCTAAATCTTTCGGGCTGTGCTATTCGTTTATTATCTTCCTATCTGTCGATAAAAGATTGTAAGATTGTAAATTTATTAGGGTCATTATCACAAACAGCTTCGGTTACTTGTGGAGTCCCTCAAGGGTCTATTATTGGGCCAATATTAGTTTCCCTTTTCATTAATGATTTAGCTGATTGCATTTCTGGTTCAAAATTCCATTTCTACGCGGACGATGTTCAATTATATATTGATGGTTCATTAGACAATATAAATGAAATTTTTTTTAAAATTAATGAAGATCTGCGAAGTTAATTTTTTGTTGAATGTTAATTAATTCGTGTAATTTCTATTATGCTAGAGAAGCGTATTAGTATTTACGAACAATCATTCAACGAAATTGACTAATAGACCGAATTCTATTTATTTAATTGTTTAATTTATATGATTTTAATACGTTCCGAAGATTGTAAGAGAATTCAATCCAGTTTCGAACTGATGAGCTTATGATTATGAAAAAATCAATCTTCCCATCAGGCCGCGGCGACTGGACTGATTATACCACAATTTACATTCTATATATATACAGAATGTGCTGTGCGTTATGTACTAGCGAATCATACTAATAGAGATAAATTCTCTTACAATTTTTTCTTGTTCACGATATTCACACAGCTCTATTTCTGTGTACGGAAGTTTTTACTTTATTAAATGGTTAAAGCTAAATATATATAAATGTAAATTGTGGTATAATCAGTCCAGTCACCGCGGCCTGATGAGAAGATTGATTTTTTCATAATCATAAGCTCATCAGTTCGAAACTGTATTAAATTCTCTTACAATCTTCGGAACATATTAAAATCATATGTCTTGAATGTAAAAGCGCCAGTTATCAGATCTATGAATCCCGAGAATATTCTCAATAACCGTTTTAACACAACACCGTGTCACTAGTTCTAAGTCATTGAGAAATGAGGGCATTTCAAATGATACGTCTTTCATCAAACGTCGAATATCTGTTCCATTAAGTATTCCTATCATATAAACGTTATACGAAATGAATTTAAATTGATCAAAACTTAGACTGGAATTGATTTGAATACAAACCTTCTTTTATTTTCATTTTAACCGTGGAAAAATTCGAGGTAATTCATTGAATGCATTCCCTCTCGGATTCAACGCTTGTATGAAATCCTTGACAAAGCTTGATATGCGTGATTTGTGTATCCTGTTTTCATTCCTCTCAAATGAGCTTCCACTTTAAGATCAGTACAAATTTTCCATTGATCGTCATTGTATTTGACAGCATCCAAGATTTTCTTCAATGACGAATACGTTTCTTTAGTGTTAGTATCGATTGTGTTCGGAGTGGAATCTCTCGACTTCGTAACGTGAGGAAAAACTGCCTTCAGACTGCTTTTCGAGGAATCGATGAACAATCTCCAGTCTTCAGATTTATATTCTTCATAGTTGATTTGAAAAAAAAAAATTAAATTCACGCTGACGACGGTGGCTGCGATAACTTGAGACGTCGTATCATGATATCAAAACGATCTTGCGAAATTTCGATATGATTGCATTCTGTAGTGACATTCGATGGTTGGTACATTACTCCATATGATTCTCCAACGGTTGCGAATGATGGTCGCAAATATTCTTCCGTTGGACTCGGTATTCTCGGAATGGGAATGTTTTCTGAATGCGGCAATGGGAACTAAAAAAATTTTGTTGCTTTGTATTTTAATTGACGTACGTTCTTTCCTTCTGTTTAATCCATTACTATAATTCTTGGATGGACCTTGTACTTGTGGATTCAACAAATCCACCGAAACAAGACCGACCATCATCCATTCTAAGTATTGGATGCACTTCAGCGATTTCCGAACTAAAAGCTCGCTGACTTGACATAATAGTGAATCAGTCCCAATCATAACAAAAGCTGTTAAATTTCTTACAGTTATTCATTTTTAATATTTCAAGCGATTAATTTGATGGGCCGATCGAATTGAGCACGAAATTAGTAAACAACGCAGCTTTTTCACAAGAAATGTCAAAATGTCAAAATATTGTATGTCAACCTAATACAATAAGCCAATGCCGCAACATTAATGCCATAGGTGTAATAGTTCTCATTCAATGTGATTTTATCGAAACGAAGAAATTTTGTCGAACTGAATAGGTCTGCATAAATTTTGAGTAATATCGAGTTTCACGAATATACCCAATAATCTCGAATAAGAGTAGCTTGTAATATTATACAAGTATCACGATCTCCCAAAAATATTCACTAATGTATATAGTTAACCCTATAGTCAAACCTGGAAATTTATATTCAGAAATGTCAAAATCTTGATTTTCGAAAATGCAATGGTTAATTTAATCCAAATTCAATACTAAATTCAACTCAAACCAAACTCGAGTAATATCAAAAATATTGGATAATCTCAAACGATCTATAAAATCTGGCAGTATATCTATACATAGCACCTAATCTCAAAAATCTCAAATAAGCTTAAAATCTCGAAAAATTACAAAAAATATCAAAACTCCCGATGTACCAACGATGTAACATGATGATGCAACTCGACGTCAAAATTAGAGAAACTCCAATAGTCGCTATTAGGAGAATTCCGGTTACAATTTTTGAAATACCAACAAAACTCGAATGTTTAAGACATTTTGAGTTCTCGCTTACATAAACAAGTTTCCTAGCAATTGTGATCAGTTGTTGAAATTCATAACTCGAAATATACGACGGGTAGGGTGACTAGACGTCCTGGTTTCCTCGGACATGTTCTGGATGATGTTTTACTATGTTCTAGTTTTTAAACTACGAGTATAGTCATTGGGGTCGCTCAACTTAATAGCGGCAATGCAAACTGTCAGAGGAACCAGAAAAATATTTTCAACATTTTCAACAAGTTGGAATGGGATAATCTATGGAACAACTTTAAAAATCTGCCAATATGTTTTTCCTCTTTTGAACATACGGTAAGGCGAAAATGAGCGAATATTCTCCTTTATATCCATCCAGTGAAACTAAGAAAGGAATCTTTTCAATTATGTACTACGTAAGCTTTAATAATTCCCTCTAAGTAATTAGGAGGTGTATCTAACGCAAATATTTTATTTTGGAAAACAAACTCCAGGAACTATTTAAAGAATCAGTTTAACATTAAAATACACCGACAACAAATTTTTTTTATAAAAAAATTTTGCATATGGTTGGAACACGTCAAGTTCTTGCAATAATAGTAAAAAATGCTCGTTTTTCCAACAGTATTTCCGGGGTACCAATTCAGACATCGGCACATGGCTTTTATTTAGCTCTTGTTAGACATTTACTGGTACCCAAACTAGTACATTGTCGCTTCTCACGCTCTGCTTCAAAACTTTTTCTTTGGTACATAACTCAAAAGTGTCGACTGATCGTTGAAGCAAAATAGCGAAGATTCATCCGGTTTATGTTTATATATGATTTATGACCGAATCCTTCATAATGTTTCGTTTGTTGTTCCTAATGAGTAATGATACCAATTACTGTGGTTTTCTTTCTTTGTAGCAATTTTTCCGTCAAGTTGCAACTTGTGAAGGTATTGTTGCTGGTTAGATTGGTTGAATACCACATTTTTTCGGTTTCCATGAAATATATTGGAGAGATAGACATCATCTTCGAGTTCAAAGCAGCTGCTCATCGATGTAAAAATATGCTCATGGCTCATACAAGAAACAATTGTTTTCCATAACCTTGCCAGTTTATTGGTATTCAAACATTCTTGTCTCGTCTACTAGTTATCCAACCTCCATCCAGCGGAAGGCTATCTCTGCTATAGATTTCACCCCAATTCAAAAAATCAATGTCAGCAAAGATTTCGATTGAATTCGTGTCATACGCAATTGTGGATTTTGTTTCACGTTTGCTGTAGTCCTCAAGGGCCTTTCTGTGCGTCTCAGAGCAACAACTTTTAACAATAATGGTAAAACAATGTTTAGGATTTTATTTTGTGAGGATCGCGGTTCGATTCAGCGTACTCGAGTTGTTTTCTATTCAGGACCGAGTCCCAGCGAAATCACGCTCAACTCGCAAAAGCATTATGTGAAAACATTTATGTATAAGTATCTATTGAATCATTTCAAGCCTCTTTATATAGGCTTGAGAAACCAATGCAGGCAGAAGGTTGCTGTTCGCTCAGTAATTAAATTATGTAGTTATTCTATTTTGGATTGGGAGGACGAACCTTATCGAAATTAATTGTTTTGAACTAAATGGCAAACGGTGGTTCTATATTAGACATAGGAGCTATTTTGACTGTAAAATCATAGCAGCGGGAAAGACGGTTTTCTATAAACTCCGCATAGCCAAACTCAGGAACAGTACGAGCAATACTAAACAAAGCATATCAATTAAACAATTTCAAAATTATTATTTTATTATGAATCACTAATGTCGTCTTCAATTCACCAAATAAAATCAATCTGTGACGCAATCGATTGATTTTTCTGCTGTCAAGTTATTCGATTCGTCCAATAAAATCAATCGGTCGAGCAAAATTTTTGCTCGGTCATAAATCTCGATTTTTTGTAAGATTTACCCCTCATTTACTAATACCAACAACAAATACTGTCATTTCGCTGTCATTTTCACTAGAACTGTCATTTTGTTGCTATGCCTACTCAAATATTATGTTCAATAATATTTTTTAAGAAGTCAAAAATTCACACACACACATAAAAATAACCGGGCAATTTGATTTTCTTGTTCGATTCACGGATTGATTTTTGAAACAGGTGGTAAAAGCGAATCGAAAACGACATTAGATGTATAATACTTAATATTTGAAGTATGTGTGTACTTTGTCTTTGTTCAAATGTATTTCCATTTCGATTTTTTGATTCACTTGCACTACACATGCATAATTCAGGTGCAAGTTCGGTGTATTTTGCGTTTTTTTTTTGGAAATGGTATAATTTGTAATTTCGCTCCCACCGGATTTTCCATTACTATTTTTACATGAAATTTTTGACTTACCCCGCTAAAGATGTTTTCACAACAAAAATAAGTTTCCGATTCGAGTACAGTGAATTGTTTAGTTTACGACAAAGTTCTTAATTTGAGAGAACATTTAAGAATACAGCCGGGCTATTCGGGAAACCTTGATGACTTGTATGTACATATTTTAAGGGTGGCCGACATTACATTGTAAAGATTTCCTGCTATTATAATTTGATTATAATTACGATATATTATTACATAATTATAACAAAAAAAAAAAAAAAAATTATCTAAAAGAGGATAATGTCGAAAATGATTTAATTCAATTTTTTTTTGAATAGGACAAATCCCTGCCCCCTTTAGCCGGAGGACAAATAGACAACAACAAAAACACGTCATTCATAAAAATCAAAAATAATCCATTTTTCAATTCACTATACCAAAAATAAAATTATAACAGGAAAATTGTATAAAATTTCCGCCATAGATGTACATACATACATAAATACATTGAAAAGTGAACAAAACATAATGTTCAACGACACACTATTGTACGTAAGTTATTAATAATAATCAAGGATTTTATCATTTTTTTTAGATCATTAATGTTCTTTTAACAGTAGTATCAATTCGTACATGTAAAGTAACTGAATATGCAAATTAGGGATACAACATTTTTATGTATATATAAGCGGAACAATATAATGTTTTGTATTTTTTCCTTTGACACAAACGAAAAATAAGAAGAAAACTCGATATACATAATATAAAAGGGAAAAAAGAAAAATTATTAATTTTTGTTTTGTTTTGATTTAATTAGAAACTCGAAAAGACGAGCATAAAAGGATTTAATGACATTAATGAATTTGATTAGGATTGATGAAAATAATACTTATCAACCATTATTTTTAAATTTATATGGATTTTAGATGTTTTTTTTTGTTTTCGAGATAGATTTTAGATAATTAAAATTCAATCTTATTTTTTCGCCTTTATATATTGTACAATTAATAGGCTTAATACTCCTCAAACTCTTTTTTGTACACAACACATCGGTGTTGTCTAGGAGTTAAAATAATAATAAAAACGTATTTGTTTTAACATTTTCCATTAAAATAATTAAATTTATAAAAAAGAATAACGTTCTTGTTGCTTCATCACTTCCAATATTGTATTCGTTGTAACAAAACATAAAATAACAATTCTCCCAAGATACGAAAATAACAAAGCAACATATCTAGGGAAACCGAAACGTAACAATAGACACAGTAACAAAAAAATGGAAATAGAAGAAAATGTTTAAAGAAAAGCTAAATACCATGTCGAAAGGTTTGTGTGATGTTGTATGGTGCTGGGTGGCACATTTGTACACATGTGATAACGCTTATTTTGTTTAATATCACATATTGATACCGTTCTCAATTAATAATTTTAAAATCTCTTTGCTACCCATTACATAAATTGGATTGACCACTATAAATATTAAAAAACAGGACATCCATATCATAAATTTTATTTCCCGCAAGTATAACACCCAAATATTATCCACCCCAGATTTATTATTAAATGTGTATTACATTTTCATCGTTCAGTATTTTACCCGTTCCAGAAAATTTTTCTAATAAGTCATTCAACCACATATAATCTAAATGAAGAACAAAAATTCATTTTTATGCTGAAACCAGCAAAAATAAAAATTATCACAGAATAGCATAAATGCAAAAAAAAAGTATGTACATACATACGTATACATATAATTATGATTATTGCTGTATAGTTTTCTATTAAAAAAAAAATTTGTTTTATTTTGTACCAAAACCATCAAGTGTTTAAATTTAAAATCTTGGGGAGACGTCATGTTGAGCTCTGATGAATTTTATATTCATTTGAATATTATACGAGTAAAAAAAAATCATTTTTAGAAGGCGTTCGTAAAGGAGGATTTTATTACAAACACGAGAAAATTTTTTGATTTTATTTGATTTTTTTTTTGCTGTTCCATGTAGATATAAAATCCAAAGTGGTTTCACAATAAAATGGTTCATTGTTTAGTGTTTATATTTTGCATATTATTACCATACACAGAAGTACTTTAAACGTTAAAATGTTAAATTATCTGAATAGGTAAATTAAAAATTTGGTTTCTCAACACTACACGTTAGTTTAGTGCAACACCACAAAAAATGAGTATTTGAAACCTCGATTAAAATATTGAAATTCATGTGCATTGGGAAAACAGTTTCTAACGTATCTAAATCTAAATTAGTTGATTTAAATTTTTTTGATGCTACAGGTTAATTTGGGGTATTTACCTAAGTGTGAACTTTTCAATGCAGGATTGAAATTAACCTAAGCAAATTGCACTTACCTGTATAAAATGTAATATTAAAACGGATTTCCATTTTTCCTTTCTAAAAAACAACTTCATTTAAAGTAACACTTCAGATGTTGATAAACATTTTAGAATTTGGTAAAACAAGTAATGCTTGCAACAAATGAGCAGAATTTCTGCTAGCAGTGGTGCCGGCAGAAATTTGCGAGAACTAAATGAGCGTCTTTTTTGGTAAGCAGATTTTTTTTGTATGTGGTATTTATGTACAATTTTTTTATTTTTTTTAAATGAATGATGCCTTACTTCGTCACAAATTAATTAATTTGTATCCTACTTTTCGGCACTTGTCACCAAAAAATTATTTTCTGTCAACAAATTTATAAAATTGATTGAAAAAATAAAAAGTCTCAGCCTACTGATTCGCAGCAAAATTAGAAATAGAGACAACTTGCAGAATTCTGCGTGGCAAGTAGAATCCATGTATTTTATTCCATATAGACTATAGTGTTTTCTAATTTCGATGCTTGCAGAATTCTGCACATCTGGATCCAAAATAACCACAAAAATTAAAATAACAAAACAAAAATATTTCATATGTTTCAGCCGAGGTGATAAAACTCAGGTTCCGCCGGAACAGAAATGATCAAGTAATGAACTCCCAACCGGAAGTAAGAATGTACAACTGGAGAAAAAAGTGCCACGGCCACCTCCAGTAATTATATCTAATTGCAATATCAAATTTGTATATAAAATTTCAAGCTACAGCGTTAAATAGTGATGATATCAAAATAAATGTCACAAACGGTGATAGCTATAGAAAGTTAACAGGAGCTCTTAATGAAGAAAAGACAACATGGTATTCCTACGAAGATAAGCAGACAAGGCAAACCAAAGTCATTGCTAAGAAGCTACATGCTTCATGCAAACCAGAAGAGATAAAAGAGTATCTGTTGGAGAAAAAATACAAAATTAAAAAAGTTACACAGCTGCTAAAGAGAGGTGACAAAACACCTCTTCCATTATATACATATGTTGTCTTTTGAAAGAACAGAAGACATTAAAAATATTTATGCAATCAGCGAAATACTCTAAAATATGAAAGTGCAAATAGAAGCAGTTAAAAAATCTAAACTGATCCCTCAGTGCAAAAGGTGCCAAGTCTACGGACACATGCAAAATTTTTGTAATAAGGAGCCCAGATGCGTGAAATGTGTAGGAAAACACCGTACGGCTGAATATACGAAACCAAAAGACACCCCACCAAAATGTGTCAACTGTGGAGAGACACACCCAGCCAACCACAGAGGTTGCATTGGTTTAAAAGAGCTGCAAAAAATTCGCAACAAAACAAGGGAAACTTCAATAAGTACCAGGCCAGAAATTAACTCAGCCTCAACAAGAATATCTACAAATTTAAGGCCACACCAAACATTAAACCAGCTATCAAGAACTAATCCAAATGTAACATTTTCTGATGTACTACCTATTGAAAGTTCGAGAAGACAACATAGTCCTCTTTTAGTTAATGATTCAAATAATAATCAAACTAATAAAATACTACAACATATTCTTGACGACATAGTTCACAAGAAGAAAAGCAAGAAAAAGCCCTTATATCAATCCTACAAAGGCTCACCCTACTCGAAAAACATGGCAAATAATTTAAAAATTCTTGCATGGAACTGTAATGGTATTGCAACGTCAAAATGAAATACAACTATTTCTTGATTTAAAAACTCTTGTCTAAACACACCTTACTACTCAAAGTCATATAAAAATCCGTGACTACGAAGTTCACTCAGCAGTTCATCCTAATAATAATGCACGAGGGGGCAGTGCCGTGATTATAAAAAACGATATTAAATACCATCTGCAATAAAAACTTGAAAGTAATGAAATACAAGCAATTAGCGTTAGCATTAATACCCGCAATCACAAGTTAGTGGTATCCGCAACATATTGCCCACCTAGATAATAACATCAATGAGAATGCTTATACTCAGTTCTTCAAGCAGCTCGGTGAAAAATTCGTAATCGGGGGTGACTTCAACGCTAAACATACTGACTAGGGATCACGACTGACCACAACTAAAGGAAAAGAGCTTCATCAAGCAATAATTAAATACAACTGCAACTGGCGTTCTACTGGAAAACCAACTTATTGGCCCAGTGATCAAAATAAAACACCAGACCTAATTGACTTCTTTATAACAAGAAAAATCCCGGCCACTCCTCTATTTTAATGATAATAAGTGATACAATAATTACTAATGATAAACAGCCACTGTTAACAAATAAATATAATGATTGGAAAAAGTTCAGGAATGAACTAAACAATAGCATCATTTTAAACACACAACTGTCATTAGAAGAAACATTAGAAAAGGAGGTGGAGAAGCTCGTCCAAGGCATACAGCTAGCGGCGTGAAAAAGTACTAACACAACAAACAAAAAAATAGCTGGCAAATACTATCCAATGGAAATTAAATTACTAGTTATATAGAGAAGAGAAGTACCCGAAGGGAATGGCAACGTACACGAGACCCAACCGTCAAAAATAGGTTAAATAATTTAACACAACGAATACGTAGAGAAATACGGGAATTTAAAAATAAATCAATAAATTCATACCTACAATCTCTCACTATGATAAAGGTAGTGATTATTAATTGTGGAAAGCAACCAAATATTTGAAAAGGCCAGTTATGCGTATATCACCAATAAGAACAAATAATGGTCACCTGGCTAAAAGCAAAGAAGAAAAAGCAGAAAAATTCGCGGATCATATTGAGCGTACCGTACTTTTCAGCCAAATTAAACAACACTTAACCAACTGGATATACTGTTCGAAAACCAAACAACTATCCTGAGACAGGAAATTACATTAACTAATGCTAAGGAAATTAAACAAAAATAAAGAACCATGTAGTACTTAAAAAATCACCAGGATTTGACCTGATAACTGGAGAGATTCTAAAATAACTACCTAATAAAGCTATTAAAAAAATATCGGACATAATTAATGCTTCCTTCAGACTCCGTGATGTCCCTCTATCTTGGAAATTTGCGGAAGTGATAATGATACCTAAGCCAGGTAAGCCACCAAGTGAACTGGCCTCGTACAGGCCAATATCACTTCTTCCAACTATGTCAAAACTATTTGAGAGATTGTTATTAAAACGAATTTTACCAGAAGTTGTAAAATCAGGAGCTGTTCCGTCCCATCAGTTTGGATTTAAAGAGGAACACTCCATAATCGACCAAGTCGATAGAATAACAGATATAATAGAAAAATCCTTAGAGGCAAAAAAGATTTGTTCAGCTATATTTCTTGACATATCGCAGGCATTTGACAAAGTCTAGATGGTTTAATATTTAAATTGGAGAAAACTCTGCCATTTGAGTATTGCGAACTGCTAAAGTCATACCTGAAAAGGAGATATTTTAGAGTTAAACAGGAAGGCGTTTACTCCAGCATTAAAGAAGCTAAATCAGGAGTCCGGCAGGGGAGTGTCTTAGGGCCTTTCCTTTTCGTACTGTTTACTAGCGACATATCGCAGACGAGCAATACAACTATCGCCACTGTGAAGTCAAATTCAAACTACAAATAGCCGTAAATAATATACAAGTTTAGCTAGCTAAGTGGAGAATTAAAGTGAATGAGTCGAAGTCTACTCACATTAACTTCACTAATAGATCAATAGAACCACTACCACTACCCCTTTCTACGTATTTTAATTTGACAGACGTCGTTGTCGCTCTTGTTTTGTTTATAGATATCATAAGAATTAAGATTTAGCTACTGTGAATTTTGACATTTTAATTTTTTCAGGATTAGTAGGCTGTTTGTCTTCAGTTAGATAAAGAGGAATAGATTATTTAGAAATTTTTTATCGGTAGTTCAGTCACCTCTAATCATAAAAAAACCACCAATAAATTTTGAATATTTTTTAGTAGTAATTAATCGATTCATAGAAACACTGGGTGTACGATAAAAACGTCCATAGCCTTCTGATTTTCAAAACTAGTAGAGAGAAATAGAAAGTAGGATAAAACATCATATTAACATGTCGTGGACAATTGTGATACAATTTATATTAACAAAAAATTACCAAACTTGAAAGATCAAGATTTATTCTATAAGGCCCGTAAAATGGCTCATAGACGATATAATTAAACGGATAGATACGATAAATGGATAGATAAACCGTAGACAGTTTTACTCACAGACGGGTACGATTTGTATATTCAATGTGTGATTTTGCTAAAAGAATACGCTTGAAAAATCGCAACAACAGACTTGCATATTCAATATTTTCTCTATAAGTATAAGTGTGGGAACTTTTCATTCTTGCTTAATCAGGAATCACAAGACTTTGCAGGTCAAAAAATATTTAACAGCGAAGTCATCTATATTACAATTAAATAGGAATTATTGTTTGTGCAACAACATCACATTAGTTTATAAGCGTTTCTTAAGTTAAATTTACTTCGTTTGACAGTTGAAGACAAAGCTATATTTGTTTTTATTATCTGTTAAATTATGCCTGATTTTTAAGGAAAACAAACAGCAGTTTGGTCTGGAACTATCATAAAATCTTTCAAAATAAGTTAATTTTAATAACTGCGAACCCCAGAAGAAACTGAACGGGCCGAAGATCTTAACCTAATGATTATGAATTTGCATTCTGTTTATGTTTTTCATTTGGGCTAATTTACCGGCGTAGCTTAAAATGAAATTAAATGAAAACATTTCGATTCGATTTTTATTATAAAATATTTAATAATTGTCTGCAATACATAGTTACATTGTGCAAAACATATGTACAATAAGCATATTGAAGTGATCTAGTATTTTAGGAACATTAAAAATTAAAACAACTTGCAGCGTTATACATTTGCCAAGAATACATATAAATAGTTGTTTTCCAGTCGACCAACCGCAAGTACCCGCTAGCAAACCGCTAGTAGAAAGGTTTTTGTCTTCACTCAATGAACTACTCGTAACTGCTCTTGTTATTTTTCACGAGCAGTTAGAAGCAGTTACGCAAAATTTCGCCGCTAGACGGTTGAGTGTAGAACCGCTTGGTAAACCACTTTTTTATGTCAAAAATATTTATTTTTTTGTGTCAATAATAAATATTTTTCTATCGCATTTGTCAATACGTTGGTTAAGTTGTTATAAAAAAAATATTTTTATTTTTATTTGTTCGCCACACTAAAATTTTGACAGCAATTGCAAAACATATACGATTTATAGGGTATGTTTTGCTAATATCATCCATTTTAATCGTTCCAATCGACCGTAGCAAGGACAAAAACCTATCTACTAGCGGTTTGCTAACGGGTGCTTGCGGTTGGTCGATTGGAAAACAACTATTATTTCACTACATGTAATGGAATAGGGGCGAAAGGTGCAATGTCGAAATGCAGAATGTCGAAAGGCCGAACGCCAAAAGGCCGAATGTCGAAAGAGCGAATGTGCCGAAAGTCCGAATACCGAAAGGCCGAAAGGGTCAAAAGGCCGAATATCGAAAAGCCGAATTTCGAAAGGCCGAATAGGTCGAAAGGCCGAATGTCGAATTGAGCTGATTTTGTCGAAAGGCCAAATGTCGAAAGGCCGTTTATGTCGAAATTGATTTTAATTTTTCATCTTTTATAAATGAAAATTTTGAAAATTTATATTTTTATGAAAACCAAAATTTATATTTATATCAAAATTTTTGTATAAAAGTGTTTAATAGTAAATCGCCTTAAAGAAATGGTATTCACCTTGGCCTGGAAAGTTATTTAGATACTTCGGCATCTAATTCACAGGTAAACGAAGCATAATTATTTTACTTTATAATTCAATAAAAAAAAATGTTTAATTTTAGTTTTAGGAAAAAATACAGTTAATTTAATTTTATACAAAATTATTTGTGCACATAAATTTTTATTCATAATTTTTTGTGCACATCAAAAATAATAAAAAAAATTAATTTATAATAATTCAATCAGTTATATTTTAATTCAGAATAGACAAAAACACATTAAACAACAAATCAATATGACGTATTTCCTCCTTTTGACTTCAGAACTTCAGCGAGGCGTCTGGGCATGGAGTCGATTAAATTTTTAAAAAAATCTATTGGCACGGTGCTCCACGCATTTATTATGGTATTCCAAGTGGCTTCTTCAGTCCTTCCAACAGCACAAAGAATTTGTCTTTTTATGTACGCCCATATATTCTCAATCACATTAAGATCCGGGCTCTGAGGCGGCCATTCTAATAAAAGTTGGTCCAAATCTTTTAAAAATTTAGTACCATTTTGCCTTTATGGATAGGAGCTATCCTGTTGCAGCATAAAATGTTATCCAATTAATTTGCATCCAGCCAATAAAGCGACATCATTTAGAAGCTGCAAATAACGACTTTGAACAAGTTTCCCTCTTAACAAAGTAATCGGACCAACATTGTCATACGATATGCACCCCCATATCATTAAGTGGCCTCCACCAGAATGACGTGTTGGTGCGACGACTGTACGTTTAAACTTCTCTGAAGGTTTCGAATAAAAGAAATGTCTTCCCCAGGTCCCATCAAGAGAGAAAATTGATTCGTCCGTCCATAAAATATTCCTCCAAAACTCCAACGGCTTGTTAATATGCTCCCTTGCAAATTTTAATCTTTTTAATTTATTTACTTTTGATATAAACTGTTTTTTTTTGATTGGTGTATTTTTTAATATAATCCTCCCTTAATCTCCTGTGTATTGTTGGTTGGCTAATGGGTCTATTTCTCGAAAAGTTTATAATCTTTTGTATACTGTTTTGCGTCGTTGCTGGATTGATTTTCATAGCTCTTACAATTTTTCGGTCTTCTGTGGCAGATGTTGCTCGATTTCGGCCTCTTCTAATGGCATTTTTTACCGTTCCATGAATGTTTTTTTCTTTATTTGGTACAAAATGGTATTTTTCCATTTCCATTCCATTTTCATAATCAGCTACCATTGCTGCTCTGACTTCAACACTAAATTCAAATTTTTTAGGCATTTTTACTGAAGAATTAACTTAAATTTTTTTCATAACTAACTAATTACACACTAAGTCAATTTAAAAAAAAAACAAAAATTCAAAGAACTGATTTAAAAATCATAGTGAACCAGGTTTTTTAATGTGCACAAAAAATTATGAAAAAAAATTTATGTGCACAAATAATTTTGTATAAAATTAAATTAACTGTATTTTTTCCTAAAATTAAAATTAAACATTTATTTCATATTGAATTATAAAGCAAAATAATTAAGCTAACTAAATAAAAATTAACAGTTTCAAAAAGATTGCGTTGCATTAAAAATGTATACTGCACAAATATATATGAATACGGTAGTATATCAAAAGCGTTTCTGGTTCAATGATAATGAAAAATGATCAAATTATCATTTTTCCATTTTGTTAGTCGTTGAAAAGTATTAAGTAGTATTTTTTTTTTCCATGGGCCGGCCCACCTTTCATGTCAGCACTCTAGGTTGGCATGAAGCAATGCAATGTGCTGGTGGTTTATACAACGCGGGTCTATAGCCGTACGTCCTCGATTTGGCTACTACTGCGTAAAGTAGGACGGTAAAATTAACTGCGAAAGAGTTTGGAGTGCATTGAGCCCCAGAAAAGATTGCATAGATTAAAAAATCAAAAAAGTATTTACTTCGCTTATATAACTGATGTTACAAATTTTTTTGTTTACCTTTTCGTGTTTTTAGTTTATTTGTATATTCAGTGTGTTTAGAAGTGTGAAATTAATAATTTTTTTGATAATTCATACATACATTTTAATTTTCACCTAATATGATTTAATAAGATATTATCGATAGTTGACCCAAATTCGACTTTTTTTGCGCTTGTACGTCACCATTGAAAACGAAATAATTTTTATATGAAAATTGAGCGATTTTAGTAAAAAATAATTAATTTGTATTAATTATCGTTTTGATTCTAAATGTGCTTTAGTTTAGAACTAAACGAATATTTTATAAATAAACTAAAAATTTCATAATATTCTACTTTAAACCGATTAATCGATTAATTTTTTACAAGGCGAATTAGGTTAGAACTTGGCTATTTACTCAACCGATTTTGATGAAACTCGACAGAAACAATGGAAATAGAATTCTATGACGGGTACGCGCAGTAGAAGTGAAAATATTAATGGTAGTGTAGGGAATCTCATTTCCACCGCAAATGTCGAATTTCGAGACATAGCAAAGTTTTATCCTACATGGTCGTATTATAGAAGTTTATCTAAAAATCATTTTAGAATCCTATTTCTAACGCATACATATGTCCAATTTCATCATAATTGGTTTAGGAATAGCCAAGTTTCATCCCAATCCAGAACTTTATCCAAAAAACATTTTATTCAGTTTATGAATAGCCAAGTTCCATTCTTATTGCCCATATTCCACAATCGTGATAATCGGTTGAAATACCTGTGTTGTCCTACTTGGCCATATTCCAAAACTTTATCCAAAAATCATTTTAGAGTCCCATTTCAAAGAAACATGTCGAATTTCATCATAATCGGTTGAGAAATAGGCAAGTGCCATCCTATTTGTGCATATTCTAGGACTTTATCCAAAAATGTTTTTAGAATCCTATTTCCATTGCACGTGTCAAATTACACTACAACGGTTCACACTTGTTTTCGTTAAAATAAATTTTCGATTAATCGTTTAATAAATAGTCTCCGATTAATCGATCGTTTTGTAAGATGAAACACGCCGAAATTATTTTGGCACATTTATCTACGTGGTATAACATATTTCCTCCTTTCGGTTTAAATTTTACAGTTTTTAGGCTTCCGTAGTAGCGTTTAGTAGTGGTATTAGTAGAGCGGCATCTGGCGGGTAGCCATTGTCATCTAAAAGGAAAGTATTTGATGGGAATGTTTTAGAATGCAGAATGGCGTATAGTACACTCGACTCGTACACATGAGTGTCATGCGTTAATTCCCGCCACCGACAAACTAGGTCCTTTTGAATTGGAATTTCCGTTCCAACTATGGCTCCAATCACAATAGAAAACTCAAATTTCTCATAAAATCTTCATTTTACTAGGAGAATTTTATTGCCGTTCTTTGGAAAATTTTTAAATTTATTAGCTACGGCATACTGCATTTAAAATTGAGGAAAAGTATGGCTCATTGTCGTTGCAGCAAACTGTGGTCACGTATTTGTCCGCCGTTATATTTGAAAGTTGCCCGAACCAAATATGTTAAGGACTACTAAAACCTAAAAAATTAAATAATTGGTTAATTAAAGGATAAATACATGTAATGATTACGATTAAATAAGTCGGAATTGATGTACTACGTTTGGTATTCCTTGTAAGGTCTTCCTTAAGTTCTCTATCAAAAACATTATGATCGTCACATTCAAAAGGATCTTCCCGATCTAAAAATAATTTCCCGCAGGTTCACAAATACGGTTGCTTCATTTCCGCCGCATAACAGCTTCAAATCTTAATTAATTTATTACCACATACTTTTCAAAGTTTTTTTTAATTTGATTTTAGAAACTCAACTTATATATATTTAGTTTCCATAATAATCTGCACAAATTTTTAGAAATGATTGGTCCAAACTAAAAAATAATTGACATCTAACAAAAGGTTGAATAAAAGTAGAATAATAGAAAGTTGTTTTATTCGAACAAGCTGAGATAGCTTTACAAAAAGGATAATTGAAAAAGCGAAATAGAGTAACATTTTGTTCTTGTTACAAGAGACAAAACATTATCGAAAAAGAATTGAAAGTGATGGTACAAAATATCCCGCGATTTTTCGTAAATACTGTAAACAGTCGATTCACGACGTGTCTCAATATTCCCATCTCACGAAACAAAATATTACTTTTAACATTTGAATGGTAAGCAGTGATTTATCAATGGAAAGCCTGCATACGAGTAATTTTAATTTTATTTTTTTACCTACCGGAAAATTGCCTTAATAATCATCGCCTGGTGATGTTGTTATCCCCAATCATATACCCTGTATCCCCGAGTTACGAAAATTCTACAGAATAAATTTATGCCAACGTAATTTCATTTTAATAGATTTTCAAAATAAAGAAAGATAAAAATCAAAGGGACAGAAATACTAAATAATAATAAGCCATTCCCGTTTTGTGTCTGAATCTCAGTAAATATATTCCAATTTTTTTTTTCATCTTCTTTTCAAAATTCAATTTAAGGATTAACCGTTGAATTGAAAGATCGGATTTTTTTTTTCTGTATAATATTCTCGTCTATTGTTAACATCTTTGTTGTAAAATAATGTCTATTGTAAGTGTAAACTTTATTTAATAATAGTAATGATGATAGTCGAGAAAGATAACAATTTTCTTACGATTGTTTTTTTTTTTTTTTTTTTTTTTGGGAATACACATAGCACAGAGCCATATACTAAAGGAGAGATAACACATTAATTTCATTAGTTTTCATTTTCACACTGACTTAGGGACAATTGAATTTATTATATAAGTTAAACTTTTATTCGTTTATTTTTATCGTATTTAAATTAAAAGTATTTAAAAGAGTTTTTTTTTGTTTGTTTTCCAAGACAACAAGAAAAAATTGTTTGCTCTGATTTAGCACTAAACTATCTTGATAAAACGAAGAAAATGCTGAAATAATATTCCCATTGTTCACATCATACCGTTACTATAGGAGATGGTGATTATAGTAGTCGCTATCGCATTGAACTTTCAGTTCATTAAATTTTAAAGATGCTATCTAAATTCGCTTTTACGTCAAATATTTTAAAGTTCTCTCCTAAAGACATTAACCATGATTATACGTTACCGTTCGTTGATAGACTATCAATCACATCGTAAGTGGACACGCCGGAAAGAAAAAAATTCACAGATAATTTTTCATTTGGGTTTCATTCACTTATCATGATGAAAATGTACGGTTTTTATTTCGCAATCGTCAACCCTAATGTAAGAAATGCTTTTGCTTCTTGGAAGGGTAACGACACAATAAAAGCAAAAATGTTAAACAATTTTTCTTCGATTGTATATTGTATTGAAAGCAAGCATCCAAAGTAAAATTATAAAAAATTGTTATAAGCCGACAAATCGTTATATAAAAGTCGATGGATGGTTGTTTTCATTTTGGGAAAGAGTGAAAATTGAAAAATTTCGTCAAACTCACATAGTCTCTCATTTCATGACGAAATTTTTTATATTTTATTATTAGCATCCGGCTATGTATCAACAACAACAACAACAGCAACAATTTAAAAGTTTCCTTTTCAATAAGGGAAATAAGAAGCTGATTACTGAAATTGAATTTTCTTCAATTTCAATATTTTTTATATTTTATTTGTGTAATTTGATTTTCAAATTATTGTTTTGGCGAAAAATACTGTACGTGCATTAATCATCAAATTATTTATTATTTTGTCTTTTGTGCCACAAATACAAATATTTAAATTATAAGCTTTTGTGTTTATGGATCCCTTAAAGTTTGATAGACAATAATTTTTTATTGATTTCCGCATAAAAGTCGAGTGAAGAAAATTTGACGCCGCGGCGACAAGCCAAATGTCTAGTCGAATATCTATGCCGCACCGATAAATAGTTTTTGGCATATAAACTTGAAATAATGCAAAAAATATTCTGTATCTATATTATGTTATGCTACCCCATTTAAGCAAATAGACAATTTGGCGTCAATATTATAAGTTTATTTATGGATGTTGTTTAGTTTGGTTTACTGTTTATTTTATTCATCTATTTTTCTGAATAGCAAACTGATATAATCTCATTGACATAACTTTCACAAAAGGATTTATTGCCTTGGCCTTATTACAGTGTTTACAACGACTAGAATTTCTTTCCTAATTCCTTATTTTATTTTACTGGGTTGATCAATTAAATGTTGCAGTAATATTGATAACATATTTTTATTAACTCGTCCCATGTTATCAATCATGTTCGCCATTCTGTAATCCATATATAAATTCAATGATGCGGTAACAAAACGGTTTTAAAACGGATTGCCCGCAACAAACGATTTAAATTTTTATATCTGGTTGAGAATAACAACAACACATTTCTTGCATTAAAGCACAATTTTATATTTTCTTTAAACATTTCCCCCTCATCGTACAATTTTCCATTGTTAAATTCATATTAGATGAAAAATGTATGATATACTACATTATTCTTAAAAAAAAAAATCTTCAATTACACCAACAACACAACGTACATCATCCTTAACGAAATACAAGAAGCAAAAAAAAAATCAAAAACGATATTTATGATTCCTGTCTCGATTTATATTAGAAGTAGGTATTTATGCTCGTATATATTGTTTTCAATACTTCACGTTGTGTAAAAGTGTAAAATTCATACCCACTTACGGACATACACATAGTGAAATAAGAATTAGATCAAAAATACAGAATTTAGTAATACATTTTTATATAGAATCGATTGATGATACAAAAACTCGAAAAAACAAAAAAAAACTGTCGTCTCATTTGATAGCTTCTTAGACTATGGAGCATCTAGTGGCAGAAGACCAAAAAAGAAAATTTATTTACATTTTTCGGGGTTTAAGTTGTGTTTTCCTCTTCGTCATCATAAATATGATTCTTGGCACGATTTTTGTATTTTATTTCATTACGTTTGATAAATTAACAGTCGTCGTCGTCGTCATTTCGGCGCCAATTTTTCTCCCAAAATATTTTCTTTCGTTTTTTTATTGAATAAGAATGAATTCAATTTTAAATGATTAAACCGGTGGTATCGATTAGTTTACACAGTGTATGAAGCTAGTTGCTAATTTTATGTTACATACTACATAAAATCGTAGTAAGCTTGATTTTTCACATCAAAAAAAAATTTGTTCGTTTATCTGCCATACGAAATTTCAAACAACAAAAGTAAATCATTTATCGTTTGTACCTTAAACACATTAGAAACTACTAAGTTTAAATAAGAAAGTGTAGCGTTCGCAGTGTAATTAAGTAAGTGAATTATTTTATTTCTTATTTTAATAGAATTGGGTGTTGGGTGCGTCTCAATAGGATAGGGGTTGACCGTCTGTAGCCATGTATCTCGTGGCCTATATTCCAACGCTGCAACTATGTAGAAACCACCAAATGTGTCTAGTATACCTCCACGTGATAACACCCGGGCAACGATGTGAAGCATCGACGAAATACTAGAGGCGAGTGCAGTACACTATAAATGAGCAATGAGCAGAACAAATATGTAAACTAATACCCCAGGTGGTACACTTGTTGCTCAGGTAAATCCACCCTCTTCGAAGGTCGGTCTCATGGATTCTGGGGGAGACCATCCATTGCTATACTACAATTATTTTAACCAATCCCAAGACATTTTGATGAATAAACAAGCTCAATTGAGTGAAACAGAAAAGGATAATTTACATCCCTTCCAGAGGAGTAACAAAGTGGCATATTCTCCGATAAGAGGCGGTAGTCCCTCCATTGGGGCCAGCAACCACAACACTCGTTCTACAAACGAAGAAAAGCTTCACAATGAATTGTGTAAAGCTAATAATGCATTAGTTGAAGCCAACAATATAAACAAGCAACTAAATGTTACAATTGCATGAATGCAGGTGCGTATGAAAGCGCTTGAAAATGAAGTTAAAGCTCTTAAGCCAAAGGAGGACATCGGTTCTACTCCTAACCAGAGTACAACTCCACAAGAGTATCTTACGGATGAAGAAGAACTAGCTCGAGAAACTGAGTGGATTAGAGTTAAAGATGGGAGAAAATAAAGGAGACGGAATAATACGCCCTCCCCACCTCAATTAAAGGATGATGTTAAAAATATTATCCAGAAACAACCAAAAAAATACCTCCACCACCACCAATAGTAATAAATGAAGTCAAAGACTACGATGTACTCTATGAGAAAATAAAAACAATAACTGCTCCTGATAAGTGCTACTGAAACATACAGAAAAATGACAAAAATGTTAAATGAAGAAAAACGTGCTTGGCACACGTTTGAAGATAAACAAACCAGACCAATTAGGGTCATGGCTAAAACTTACACTCTACGTGTAAACCAGACAAAATAATTGATGACCTGAAAGCAAAAGGATTTAAGGCAACTGAAGCATCGATTAAGCTAAAACGGAGAGGCAAAGTACCTCTCAACATGTTTATGTTGACCTTCGTTACTGATGAAGATATCAAAAAATTTATCAAATTAAGCTTATACCACAATGTAAACCATGTCAACCCTATGGACATACACAAAAATATTGCAACAGGGAACCCTGGTGTGTCAAATGTTTTGGTAAACATCATATCAAAGATTTTGTAAAAGCCCAAAATGTTCAACCTAAATGCATTCACTGTGGAAAAAAACCATCCGGCTAACTACAGAGGATGCAGCGTTGCTATTGAACTGCAAAACATCAAAAATAAGAACGTAATTGCTAAAAATCCAAGCTTATTCAGGAAGCAAGCGGTTAAGATGAACCGACCCGAAGTAAATCGTATAGTGTCGGGAACTGATCCAGCAACGGAAATTCAGGAAAAACTGCTCAAAATGACGATATAAGTCAAACACTTAAATTAATTTTAAGCAGACTAAATATATTTGATGAGCGATTACAGAAACTAGGGTACAGCACTTTGGGAGCCATCCCTAAACAGAAAAATGGCCAATGATCTTAGAATCTTATGTTGGAATGCTAATGGACTGATGCAATATCAACAAGAACTGCAAGTGGTCCTGGACACAGAAAAAATCGATGTTTGTCTCATCACGGAAACACACTTTACTAGACAATCAATCATTAAATTTAAAAATTATCAAATATATGACACTATTCACCCTGGCAACGGAGTGGATTCGAGTTAAAGGTGGGAGGAAAAAAGGAGACGGAATAATACGCCCTCCCCACCTCAATTAAAGGATGATGTTCCAAATATTATCCAGAAACAATAAAAAAAAATACCTGGAAACACTGCTAAAGGAGGTAGTGCTGTTATAATTAGAAATAGTATTCATCAATATGAGGAGTTAAAATATGAAACGGAAGAAATACAAGCAACTGCTGTTATTGTCAAATCCAAAAGTAGTTCTATTTGTATTGCTAGTATTTACTGCTCACCGAAGTACTCAATAAAGAAAAAGATTATCTCGAGTTCCTCAGTAAATTAGGAAAACGATTTGTACTTGGAGAAGACTTTAATACAAAAAATGTCCACTGGGGATCCAGATTAACAACGACTAAGGGTAAAGGACTCCTAAAAGATATCAGAAAATGCAGTTGTGAAGCCATCTCAACTGGTAAACCAACCTACTGGCCAACTGATCCAAACAAAGTACCAGATCTGATTGATTTCTTCATAATAAAGAACATCACTGTAAATTATGTACAAGTAGATAAAAGCCATGACTTAAACTAAGATCATTCACCAATACTTCTAACGATAAGTGAAAAAATCATTCAGAAAGGACATGTTTTAGACTATCGCTAGAAGAAAAAATTAACTTAATGGTTACATTAAAGACTGAAGAACAATTAGACAAAGAAGTTCACAAATTTGTAAATAATATACAGCAATCAGCTTGGGAAAATACTCCTGAAATTAAAACGAAAATCAAGGGAAACAGCTACTCTATGGAAATTAGGGAACTCCTCGCAGAAAAAAGAAGAGCGAGAAGAGTATGGCAGCAACCAATGGCTCCCCAAGATAAAACTCATTTGAACAATCTCACTCAACAATTAAGAAGAGAGATCAAAGAATTGAAAGATGAATCAATCAGCAACAGTACTGATTATTCTCTTTAGAAAGCAACCAAAAGAAACAAAATACCAATAATGCAGATTCCCCCAATAAAAATAGCAGGTGAGAAATGGGCTAGAAATAATGAAGACAAAGCTTGAGAATTTGCTGAACACCTCGAAAAAATATTCCAGCCACATGAAGACCAAATGTTGGAAGCCGAGATAATAACTGAACAAGCTTGTGCAAGAAAGTAAAGAAATCCTACCCACAACACCAAAAGAAGTCATGCGTGAGATAAAAGCTAATATGAATACGAAAAAAGCTTCACCAATATTATAAATGCAGCATTTAGAATCAAATGTGTACCAAGCTTATGGAAAATTGCAGAAGTAATTATGATCCCAAAACCTGGGAAACCACCACACATAACATCGTCTTATAGGCCAATTTCGCTATTGCCAGTCATGTCCGAACTCTTTGAGAAGCTTCTGGTAAAAAAGATTAAATCCGATAATCGAGAGTAAAAACTTGATCCCAAATCATCAGTTCGGTTTTCGCAACCAATACTCAACAATTAATCAAGTACACAGAATAACCAGTATAATTGAGAAAGCATTAGAGGAGAAAAAAGTCTGTTCAACAGTATTTCTAGACGTTGCACAAGCGTTTGATAGAGTGTGTCACGAAGGACTTAACCACAAGTTAAGGAATCTTCTACCAATGCAATTTGCTAAGATACTGGAATCTTACTTGAAAGATAGGTTCTTCAGTATTAAGTTAGATGATACATTTTCTGAATTGAAAGAAATCAATGCAGGAGTTCCACAGGGCAGTGTTTAAGGGTTGGTTTTATACCTACTATGCACTAATGATCTTCCTACATTAGAAAACAATACAGTGGCGACTTTGCAGATAATATGGCGATCTTACCTGTTGGAAAAAGCAACGAAGAATCAACACAGAAGCTACAATCAGCTATAACTCAAATATATAAATGGACAAAAAGATGGAGGATAAAACTAAATGAAGCTAAATCAGTTCACATCAACTTTACAAACAGACGATTCGAACATAAATTCCGATTACCATAAATCGGGAAATAATACCGCATGCGCACACAGCTGAGTATCTCGGCATGACCCTGGATGCTAAACTACGATGGAAAGCACGCAAGAATTAAGACTTAAATACAGAAAAATGTATTGACTGATGAGAAGGAACTCTTCTTTATCAACATACAACAAGCTTCTACTTTATAAGCAAATATTGAAACCGATTTGGACTTATGGTATTCAGCTTTGGGGTTGTACCAAACAGAGCAACGTAAATATCATCCAAAGATTTCAGAATATGGTATTAAGGAACATCGTGGATGCACCTTGGTATGTCAGGAACAATGACCTTCATAGGGACCTTAAAATGAACTTCGTCTTAAACTAAATCCAGGAAAAAGCACGGTGACATGAAGAAAGGCTCCGCCAACATGTGAACATTGAGGCAACTCAGCTCCTAAGCATCACGAATTTAGTACGCAGACTTAAAAAGAACCAAACCCTTTGAGCTGGTGTGATTGTCAGTTTAAGCAGCATTGTGCTGATCTAAAATCCACTACAAAGATGTGGTTTGCTTCAATTTACCAAACACTATGGAAGGCTAATGGAAAGAAGCCATAGATTAATTTAAGTTAGTAAATTAAGTCAGAAACAAATTGCTCATTAGTCCAGGAGACTAGATTGTAATTACATAAAATAAATAAATAAAATTTATCATGAGAAACAAATGAAGCTCGTACAAAAAAGTTGGCTAAAGAATGGTAAAACCGATGAAGAGCTCGATAATCACAAACCCCATTCGATTGTTAAGAGAAAAAAAATCATCGCAAAATTAGCAGCCAATGCCACTGTATCATTTTAAAATGCAAGGAGAAATTTACCACTATACTGAGCGGGACACGAACTACTACAACATGCTGAACAAAACCGTTTGCTGCGTAGAGTCGAAAGTCAATTTCCTGACGCAGGATCGTCACAGCAGGTAAATATTGTGCGATTCGATTGTTTTCTTTTTCTAGGTATTTGTTACTTTGTGTCCTTTTTTGTTTCTTTTCGTTTTAGATTTCTAGTAATCGATGTTCATTTTGGAGCTGGATGAAGCGATCTTTAGTTTTATTTGTAAGTATTGCCCATCAATCACGCACACGTAATGTTTACGCTATACAGCTTAAACGTACAACAACAATGATGTTTCGGTCGAAATACTTTGTTTACCTTTTAAACCTAAATTTCCCTGGTTCAGCTTTGGCTATCAAAGGTTTTAATATGCAGTGGGTGATCAAATTATTAGAACCAATTTGAATACTAATAATTTATTTAATTTGCTAAACATTTTAAACGCGTGGCCAGATTATCATACTATGTTTACAACTGTTGTTATAAATACTATATTACGTGTTTTAAAATAAATTATTTATGTAAGTCCAAATAGTTTAAATTAGTAATTGAAAAGATGTGTTCTCTAGGACTAATTCTACATTTCTTTCGTTTGGTGTTTTGACCTAACTAGGCTAGAAACACCTCTGAGTGTGTTCCAAATAAAAAAAATATATAATAAATTTAGTACAAATTAGTACATGTTAAATTTTAGTACACAAGTAAAATTATATTTAAAGGACTAATTTTCTACAAAGCGGTTCTATTAATTTGATCACCGACTATATTTAGGACGATATGTATGGTATATAGGACGATATGTATGTGTGTAGATGATCAAAGTAAGGTTAGATTAGTTACCATACCTTCTTCAATTTCAGAATTGCTAGTCTCGGATTAAGAATTTTCGTTTGCCAATGTATGGTCGTAAAATTGTACCGTCTACATCTCTCTAACTGTAAATCTCCACTACTTGGTTCCTTCGCGGGATATTTTTTGCCTTAGTTCTGCAAGTAGCCAGATAGAATTTTTCAATTCTTATACTCGATTGGTCTTTGATAGTTGCGTTCCGCTTAAAAAGGTTACTTTCAAAGCGAAATCTCCTCCTTGGTTGCCTCAGAAAACTTCCAGTGTCATTAGTGTTAGTGTTAGTAAATATACTTTATGGGAAAGGTATATTAATATTTAGTCTTATTTAGATTATAAGCAGGCTCGTAATAAAGTTGTAGGATTAATTCGGGCTGCTAAACGTATTTTTTTCAAGGACAAGTTAGACTCGTCCCTTCCACCCAAAATTTTCTGGCGTAATGTACGTAATTTAGACCTAGGTAGATGCAAGAGTAGTTCTAGTGGGGTTTTCCAACCCAATGACATCAATAGTTATTTTTGCTCTAGTTTGAGCTCAGGCAGTTGTACCATCGATTTGTTCTCTAACTCGTCCTCTAATTCGTTTTCGTTTCAAATATTTCTCTCGAGGAGTTACAATCTGCTGTTTGCAAGGTTAAATCGGAATCTTCTGGTCTGGATAACATCAATTAAAAATTCGTTAAGCGTTTTAGCTAAGTAAAATAATCCCCATCCCAAAGATCAGTAATCCTTCAGACCTATTCCATTTTCAGCCAACTAGTATTTTAACTTCTCTCTAAAGCTTTCGAAATAGTTACTAAAAATCAAATATCGTATCTAAATAGCAGTAGTTTAATTAGTTTCTTCCAATCTGGGTTTAGAAAATTTCTCGGCACTTCTACTGCGTTATTAAATGGAGGTGATGAAATTACTCGTAATAGATTTTTCTAAGGCCTTTGATTTTATTAATCACACAATTCTTTTTAATAAATTCTTTTCTCAGTTTAGATTTTCGGTTTCCGTTGCCAAATTGATTTTCAACTTTCTTTCTAATCGTTTTAAGGCAGTTTTTCAACAATTCTTTGTTCAATATCCTTCCTTTCTATATGGCGCTCCTCAGGGTTCAGGGCTGGGTCCTATATTATTTTCTATATAAGGTCATCTATTCACCATTAATCATTTCATATTTTCGCTAATGACGTCCAAATTTATAGAAATTGTCGTCTAGATCAGGATTCTGTTGTAAGGAATATTTCACTGATAAATGAATTCTTAAGGAATATCGTTATATGTAAAAAAAAAAATTGTTAGATAACCTGTCCTTTCCTGGTATTTTTCTGTAGGGTTCGCTAATTAAATATTGAAATACTGTTAGGGATTTAGGCTTAGTTATTAATAAAACTCTTACTTCGTGTGACCATTTAGTTAGTATTATGAGGGTGTTAGGCAAGTTAACTTGTTTGTATAAAGTAGTAGGATTATCTGATAGTCCGTTTATGATAAAATGGTTTTTGTCTTATCTTCTTCGTCATTTTATTTACGGTGATAAAGTTTTATTTGCTTCAGGAAAATATGAATATTCTCCAAACATGTTTCAATGCTTGTACCAGGTTTGTTTATGATATTTGGAAATTTGATCATATTCCTGCCTCTCTACCATTGTTTTACGATGTAGTTTGTCGATTTTTAAAAATTTTCGCTTTTTATTTTTTATTTTTAAACTTCTCAAAACTTGTCATCTTTTTTGAAAATTGCTGTTTAGTAGGTTTCGATTCTCTAAGTTTCACCTAATTTCGGGCAGAAATTGTTGTAGGATCCGGAAAACCTATTTATGTAACGCTAACATTCTAATGAGTCTGTAATTTTAGAACCGTCCAATATCAATGATATCAGTGGAAGCACAAGTACATTCTGACATGAAATTAATAATTATATTGATGCAGAAACTAAGATCGTGTACAAATCAAAGAGTAAGAGTTTCCATACCCAGAGTTCGTGGTGAAATTGAATTCCCTTCATTCTGAAACGCACTGTAATTAACGGTAATCAAGTTTCAAAAAAAAAATATTCAGTTTCGTAGGATTGTATTTAGCGAAGACCGATTCGCAGGCACTTATTAGGAGACTGAAGAGTTTTTACAAAAATAATAGTTTTAGAAAACCATTCCTAAATCGAAGTCATGCATACAAGACTTTATCTATCCTACAACCGAGTACACTCCCTACAGTTATCATATTAATATGCGTAAATGACACTATTCGCGTGAATACGAAATTAATATTAAAAAACAGTCTACCTTTATTCCCGTCTTACTTCAGCTATCTTTTTGAAATTTAATATATTCAAATAAAATTTTAATAAAGGGAAATTCAATTCATCAATTTATCAGTTTTGAAGATAAAAAAAAAAATAAATAAAATGAAAATATAGCGGGATGCGATGGTGACAATCTTTAGCATTTTACATTTTAATTCAACAAACTGTTTAAGTATCATTTTCTCGTTTTAAAAGATACCCTGGTTTTTGTTTTTGTTGCCTACATTATCTATTCATTTAATCACGCACAAGTATACATAAACAATTTTCCATTATCGCGTTGTCGTTGAAAGGACCAACACTTGAGTTAATTTTTTTTTATCATCGTTTAGCTCTTTAAAATTCAATATCAAACAAAACCAATCGATATTTTGATAAAAACGGAATTTATAAATATCATGCGACTTTAATATTATTAAACGAATACATAACTGAGTTCTATTCTAATTCCACCACGTACTCGTAGTTATAATATTTTTTTTTTTTATACAGTAGAAAATAAAAATTCCTTATTTTTCATTTTTATTTTATCACATCACATCCAATTTCCCTATATTTTCGACTCGGTCAAAAACCTTTCCGTTAATTTCACTTTTTTTTATAAATAATTTATTAAAAATTATTTTTGTCTAAATATTATTATTATTGATGCATGACGTTCGAGAGGAAATTCACATTTTTCTTGTAAGTGTCTGTGTGGGTTTGTGAGCGACGTTCTTTTAACTGACACAATTTCAATACTATGAAGCATGTTGGAGTTATTTAAAAAATAGTAAACACGCATTCAAATCACGTACAACTGACTTTTATTTTTTTTGTAATTTTTGAGGAGACACGACGACTAAATAATGAAAATTTATTTTGTTTTATAAGAAAGTGTGGTACAAGACAAATAAACGCATAGAGGAATTTTCGTTTTAATGTATGTATGTATGAGAGATGGAGAAAACAGAGCTTTAAAAACAACTTTTTCTGTGTCTGGATACTTTTCACAGAATTTGTCGCAAATTATAGTGTAAACGGGATAAGATTAAAACTATACTACTAGTCGAAGGGGTGCACAACTTAAGATAAATTAAATTTTGACCACCAAATGAGATAACTCAATTTAACTGTAATCTTTTGTTTTGCGTCCCTACTAGTACCCAGTAAGATGTTGATAAATATTCATAAATCAGCAAAATTTATGGTTTTATTCAATTTATTCGCTCGAGACGTCAAACAATTCGGAAACCCAAATTTTTGCTTACTAAAAAATTAAATTTATATTTTTATTCCCTTAAAAATGTTTTTTTGTTTTTTTTTTTTTTTTTGGTAAACGTAATTCACTTTTCCAATGATTAAAGTAGAAAATCTAATTTTCCACTAAACTGTTTATTTTGGGAAAAAACAGAATGATGAAAAATCAAAACAAACAACATAACAAACAAGGAAAAAATTGCCCCTTTTGTATCATACTGTATACGGCTGCGAATCACAGTGAAAGCTTTTAGATCAATTTTATTTTGATGTAACATAATTATATTTGTAATTAGTTAAAACAAAGTGAATTGCAGTGGCGTTAAAATAAAGTTAAATATATTTTATAAAAAGTAAAACCAAATTGTGACTAGTAAACACAAAGAAGGATGGGTAATTACATTTTGAAGTTTTATTACGTTGGGAAGGGTACCTATGTACCTACATTTTTAGATTGATTTATTTGATTATTTTAATTTAGATTTCCAACGAGATGTGAATAGTAAACAAAATACAATTTACAGTTAACCTTGCCAAAGGATTTAGCTTATCTGAAATCTGAGTTTAGTTTATTTTATTATGCTCCTTGACAAGGCTTCAACTTTTAACATTTCACATCAAAAACATGATAAGTAACAATGTGAAAACGGCATTGAATTCTGTATTTTTCTCTACTTAATACAAACACTCAATGACAAAATGAAAGCCTCATCCAAATATTTGCGATTTACTCATACAATTAAACATTTTAATAAACATAAGCGGTTGTCCCTTTAAATCATTACCGTGTGTGTAGGAAAAAAATATTGCATAACGGTAATTGGTTCATTTGTTTTGTATGAAATATATCAACATTGTTTTTGTTTGATGCGTCAAAATTATAGCCTCAGTGTAAAACAGTGCCTACTCGAGTGTGTTACAAATTTAAAAAATTAAGTTTTTCAGGTAAATAAATACATTTTATTTAATTTACAAGAATAATTAGCTGATAATTAGTTCTAAGCTGTGTTATTATTAAAAATGTGACGCTAAAATTGGCAGTGCAAGAGCTTTACCAGAAAGTGATTTTGGGCTACCAAATCTCGGGAAAATTCAACCGCGAGATTGCACACTTCTTTTACGAAGTCCAAAAGTAATTAATAAATACTTCAAAAGCCACAAAACCTATGGATCGAAAAGAAGCACTGGAAAACCTAAGGTTTATACACATAAATCAGCTACTTAGCTTACAACAGAAGTTGGAATCAATCCTATTTATGTACGAATTGTGGAAAGAACCTTAAAGCGTTGACTAAATCTTGTGCACAAGAAAATTCAAATAAAACCACCAGTTACTAAAATGCACAAGACGGATCGTTTAAATGTTGCTAAAGAACATTCCTGGACAACCGAATGGCGCTATGTTGTATTCAGCTATGAAAAAAAGTTCAATTTGGACGGTCCGGATGGGTTTGCATTTTTAAGAAAAAGCTTTATCCAGTCGTGGATCAGTAATGGTGTGGAAGGCTATTGGCTGGTGGAAAATAAGTGATATTACATCACGTTGCTGGAAAAACATATTCAATAATAAGGTCGTATTATGGGTGAAAATAAATGGAAATTCTAACAGGGTGATGCTGAGTTATTAAGGTAATTTATTTATTTTTTCAAAAATAACACCAACAAACAGATCTTAATGATCCAATTACATGTTGGACGTGAAGGTAGTATACAATATCAAAAACAAAGGGTTAAAAATAATTTGACATAAACCCATATATGTAATAAAACACAATACACATGTATACACAAAATGAACAAAAACCACTCCAATACACATCAAAAAATAAAAAAAACAATAATAATAATAATAAAATAAAAACAAGAACAAAAAAAAAAATTAAACAGATACATAAGTGAATCAGGGGGCCTATTCTCGAATTCCACATCCATTTTCCACATGTGGACATCTGTCAAAGTTCACCCAAAAACGTTTGAGAATTGTAATTCGTATATAAAACACATACGGCATAGACATTTCCTATATGGGGAATTTGTTCCCCCTTAGTACCGAAAAAATTCAATTTTTATGAATTTTGACAGATGTCCACATGTAGAAAATGGATGTGGAATTCGAGAATAGGGCCCCAGGTTGTTTTCAATCGTCAATCTGAAATTCCTGAGGTTGCCGAACGAAAACATATCAAGTGAATTGAAACAATTGTTATGCTTGCTTTGTAGTCTGATTAATGGCGAGTTATTTCTCATATTAGTGCGGTAAGTGTCAATAGTGAATGTAGAAGGATTGTGAGTAGTGTAATGACTGTGACACCGAAAATTTATTTTATCATTAAGAACAGTATCAATCACTTTATAGACAATTTTAAATAGCACCATCTCATCAATAATAATTCTTCTATTATGCAGCGAAGTAATGTTAAACCGAGACAAACGCAAATCATATCTTTCATAGAAAATATTTTTTTTGTGGTAGAGGAAACGAGTAAACTTCTTTTGTACCCGTTCAATATTATATGAATGTGTGCTGTAGTTAGGATTCCAAATGACGGTTAAGTATTCGAGGTTGCTAAGTACAAGCGCATTATAAATGCTTATGAAAGTGCTGGAAGATTGAAAAATTTGAGCCAGTCCTCATCACGAAGCCAAGCATTTTATAAGCATTGCTGATTAATTGATATACAGTGTGTCCGGGTTTGTGATGCTGATCCGTCATGGGGTGATTCCTTGGTTCATTCTGAGAAACAAATCGTATGTGGAGGGGGGATCCATTTTTGATATCCTTTGAGATACAGGGTGTTTAAAAAATTTGGTTCAGAAAAAAAGTACACTCAAATATTAAACTGTAACTTCCAAAATATTTATCGGAGAGTAACCAACTTAGTCTTATTTGGTTGATAATCGTATAGGCTATTATTAAAGTTTAAGTGTTTATCTTGTATCTGCATCCGTTTGAGAGCTATGGTGATTTAAAGTAAAAAAAAAAATATTTGTTTTTTATAAAATCGAGTTTTTCTCAAAAAAAACCGTTATAATTTTTTCTTTTGTTTATTTAATTTTAATTTGTCATGATCTCCTCTACAATCCCCCAATACATTACTTGTACCCACGTGCCATAGTTTTATTCGTATTCCGTTTATTCTCAATCTAATTAAGAGATGTTATAGTGTTAATATTTTTCCAATTTTATTTTGATCTGTAAAACAGTAGGCGATGATTATCAACTCATTTGTTTAAATGTTGAAAAAACAAAAACTAAATATTTTCAGATTCAGTCATTAGTTTCGAGATATTATCTAGTGTTGTATCAATGTTGTGAATCAAAATTTTAATTAATTGATTAAAATTAATATTATAATGGCACAGTTCTCAGGTGAGGAGTACATTGATATCCATTTTGTTTACGGATTTTGCGATGGTAATGCAGCACGAGCTCGCAATGAATATCAACTCAGATTTCTAATACGTCGCATTCCTGACGCTAGAGTATTTATAAATATTCATAGGAGACTGCCAAATATCGTAACAAGATCGAATACCCGGGCGGAGCCCCATTCAGTCTCACCAAACCATTTGGATGTCGACGAAGGTATAATCCGTAATGTAACAGCAAATCCTTCTATTAGCATAAGGAGGCTCGCTTTACTATTAAACGTCTCTCGCTATCGAATTCATCAAGTATTGCACAAGGAGAATCTTCATCCATACCATACAACACCCGTTCAACAACTATTACCGATAGACCGCACTACAAGATTGGAGTTTTGTAATTTGTTGATGGAAAGGAATTTGGACAATGCAAGTTTTGTGAAACGTATCCTATGGACGGATGAATCTCAATTCACAAGAGATAACAAACTTTCACAGTCTACACACGTCGGCTGCTGAAAATCCTCATTCGAAAAAACAAATATCATTTCAGCGTTGATTTAGTGTAAACGTATGGGGTGTAATTGGCGATAAATTAATTGGACCATTCATATTACCACCTAGATTAAATGGTGAACGTTATTTACAATTTTTACAAAACGATTTGCCACTCCTTTTTGATGATGTTCCCATTTTAAGTAGATTCTCGCATACATACCAACATGATGGTGCACCTTGTCACTACCATAATAATGTTAGGAATTTTTTTAACGAAAATTATCCAAATAATTGGATTGGAAGAAATGGTCCAATTCATTGGCCTGCAAGATCCCCCGATCTTACGGTATTGGATTTTTATGTATGGGGAAGGATGAAGGCGCTTGTATACTCCAAAGAAATTGAAACAAAAGAAGAACTTATACAACGAATACACACAGCAGCACAACAGATAAGGGAAGAATTACCAAGAATTGAAATAACCAAAGGCATAGTTAAACGAATATTAGCATGTATTCAATCACAAGGAGGACATTTTGAGCATTTTTTACAACTCCTCGACCCAAACTTTGTATTGAGGGATTGTAGAGGAGATCATGACAAATTAAAATTAAATAAACAAAAGAAAAAATTATAACGGTTTTTTTTGAGAAAAACTCGATTTTATAAAAAACAAATATTTTTTTTTTTTACTTTAAATCACCATAGCTCTCAAACGGATGCAGATACAAGATAAACACTTAAACTTTAATAATAGCCTATACGATTATCAACCAAATAAGACTAAGTTGGTTGCTCTCCGATAAATATTTTGGAAGTTACAGTTTAATATTTGAGTGTACTTTTTTTCTGAACCAAATTTTTTAAACACCCTGTATCTCAAAGGATATCAAAAATGGATCCCCCCTCCACATACGATTTGTTTCTCAGAATGAACCAAGGAATCACCCCATACCGGATCAGCATTCCAAACCCGGACACCCTGTATATGAACCTTAAACGAAAAACCCTCATCTATAAAGAGACCTAAATCTTTAACAAATGGACAAACCGATAGACAACTATTACCAATTTTGTAGGAAAATTCACTAAACAAATCTTAACATTTTATTCTGAGGACACAACGTTTATTAATGTTTTGTTCCATGCAATTTCTATTACAACATCGCACTAATTTATCAACATCTGATTGCAGAACAATGCAATCTTGTAAAGAACAAATTGCGCGAAATAATTTTAAATCATCCGCGAACATTAATACCTCACTATCAATACCAACAACTATATCGTTAATAAAATACAAGAATAATAGTGGGCCAAGGATTGAGCCTTGTGGAATTCCCGACGATGGAATGAAAATTTCAGATTTCGAATCTACTATTTGAACATAATGTGATCCATTGGTTAGATATGACTTGGTCCATTGGATGGTTTTGTTATCGATTCCAAAGTTAGAAAGTTTCGATAAAAGAATTCTGTGATTAACTTTATCAAAAGCTTTTGCAAAGTCAGTGTAAATTACATCAACGCTGTGCTATGAGTTCATTGAATCATAAACAAATTCTGTAAAGTTCAATAAATTAGTCAAGGTAGACCTAGATTTGTAGAAACCATGCTGATGATTAGAAATTAATGTCCCGTTTTTTCTATTAATGCATTAAACACAAGTCGTTCAAATGTTGCGATAGTACCTAGCAAGGCAATAGGTCTGTAGTTTGAAACAAGTGATTTATCACCAGATTTGAAAATAGGTACAATAATTGCCCTCTTCCAAACATCGGGAAATACGCATTCATTTAGCCACTTATTGAACAATAAAGAGAGTGGGAAACTTAATGTTTCAAATGTCATCAAATGTATAAACTGGCTTAACAGATACACTTACATTAATCGTGTTGAACCTTTCGATGTTTTGATATGTTTAATAATTACATTAATTTCTAACGGTGGATGATGGGAATCAATTTTAGACAAAACGTCTGAAGGACCAATGACACATGAATATAATTTTGAATATTTGAAATAACTAAGTCTAACATTCTACCATTAACATTTTTTATATAATTATGCTGTTTAGTGCCCGTGAAATTTAGCATATTAATGGGAGACTCAGCAATACCGGAAAGAGATACCGTGGTTGAATTATTTAAGTTACTCCAAGGAACCATAGGAAGGTTAAAGTCACCAGCTATAATAAAGTCAGAGTTTGGATTTAAATTAATAATAGAAGAAATATTATCAAAATAACGATAATAGTCGCCAATTTTGGCATTAGATATGTAGGGAACATTAATATAAAGCAACTTCCCATTATCACTTCGAATGCCAACTCATACTTCCTATTTAAACACTTCCCATTCAAATTTTCTAAAAGAGTTAAATTTTTTATGGATTGCAATAAGGCAACCACCACCATCTTTTTTATTTGGAAATAAATTTAAATCACGATCTCTTCTGTATAAAATAAAGTCACTTGAGAACAACTCACCATCAAAAATGTCAAAATTCAGAAATGTCTCACTCAAACAGATAATATCGTAACTACACGCCAAAATATTTTTACGAAGAATATTAGTTTTTGTTCGGAGACCTCTTACATTTTGATAATATACCGATAATTTCATTGTTATGATTACAATCTAAGATTTGAAAAATAAAAATTATAAAAGTAATAAATAACGTAAACAAAGATAAAAAGATATTGACTGATTTGCAGCCACAAAAATCCGAGCTCTTGGTTGGTCTGCTTATTGAATGTTTGATGAATGTTGTCCCGTAAGGTGTACGCCGACGATCAACAATACCAAATGGTTATGGAGTTAATGGCGCTATTGCTGAGTGTTGGGAAGAAATTGAGCAAGACTAAGGGAAAACATTCAAATTCAATGCAAAATCATGTTTTTGAAGTAATTTAATCTAAAGGAGGCGTCATACATTATTAACTAGCGCACAATTTTACTCCTGACTGAAAATTTCTCTTTTTACTTTAACTAAATTGATTTGTTTGTTATACATTTTGTATTGAAATCGTGTCGTGAATTTTGATCAATTGGCCATTTTTCATCCAAATACGACGTGAGGCTACCTTTTTTTAACGGACTTTATGATTTATAATAATAAACTTAGACAACGTAACGAATGGCCATTTTATGTTTTAAATAATCGGCTCGAAATGAGCAAAACATTTTTGTTTAATCGACGCCTAATTAATCGGTTAATTAACAGTTGAAATAATTTTGTAATGTGTTGCTCTGCTTGAAAGAAACTTTATTGCCTATATTCAAATTTGCAATAGTAAAAGATGGGTCAGTTTTACCTAGGAGTACATTGATATAAAAGTTGAATTTTTTTCGACGTTTCCACCAGCGTCAGGTTCTTATCGTTATTGCATTTGGTTGAAAAAGACGGAAGACGAGCAACGTTATGGAAAGGTGATGGTCATAATCACAATTACAGTTATCTTCATAATAAAAAGCAAAACTTGATGGATGTGCTGTAGCTACAATGAACGCGTATTCCAGTTGGGATCTAATTTAAGATATTTTTCAATCCTTTTTATACTAAACTTTTTTGGGATTTCAATGGTTGAGCCGCACAAATTTTTTGATTCAGGAACAATTTTCTGGTTACGTTGATTGCATGTTGATTATTAAATCGTATAGTTTATTTGTTGCAGTGTTTATTCTGTTGTTCAACATACATCGGTTGTCTTTATTTTTATATATTTCGAATTCTTCGAAAATAATAATAATTTATCAATTACGTATGTGTATAAATACTTAAACACTTTATATAAATTAAGGTGTAATAAATTAAATCTATTTTTCAACGAATCATGCGTAAGAAACGACGTTATACCAAAATATATAAACATACAAATTAGAAATAATACCAGAACGGCCATTCGTATAAAAGCTAAAGCGGAAAAGATGTGGTTAAAGAATGAGATCAAAATGCTATATACGGAAATTAATAGATTAACAATGGAAGTATACAATCTACAGTTACGGATTGCTAGAGATTTCCATTATTTAGAATACGTCGAAATATTAGAACGTGTCAGTGAGCTGGTAGAAACGAGATTGCGGGCCAAGAGGTATACCATAAGAAGGAAGTTAAAAGCACTGGTTACCGTGAGAAACAACATGGCAAATTATTCGTCGAATGTACCAACTACAACCCATCAGTTCCACCATATGATTGAGAACCACACTAATATTCAATTCGACAATGAGGAGGTATACCATGGTTAGAAAAGGTCTAAAGTACAATATAGCGCCACTTAACAATTCCAATAATCAACGGAGAGTCTTAATGAGCATCGAGAATGCTATCACAAAAACAAATTTAGAACATTAAGCTGATATTAGGAGTATAGTGGTTGACAAGATTAAGAACAAAATTGGTCAAGTTCCAGCTACACATAATAGCGAGAATAAAACGGCCATCAGTATAAGGAGCAAAATAAGCAGCAACGATGCGGTGATTGTTAAAGCAGACAAAGGGAATACAGTCGTAATAATGAGCAAACGGAATTATAACACGAAAATTGATGAGTTCATTATAAACAACGGGATTCAGGAGTGTAACGATGACCTGACGGCCAAATATAATGTTAGTATCAAGGCTGTTATCAGTAAGTCGAGGCATTTTATGAGCAGTAGAGAAATCCGACTAAAAAAATGATTAAGCCAACAATCCCGATAATCAGAGGCATGCTCAAGATTCATAAGGTGGATATGCCAATGAGACCGATCGTATAAACTTCACATCAGCGCCGGCCTTCAAAATTGCAAAACACTTGAACCAATGGCTATATAACAATATTTGTATAGCAAAGGACCATTCCGTCAAAAATAATTTAGAACTGGTGAACAAAATTGAGGAGGTCAACATACCGAGGAACGGAAAGTTACAATCTTTTGATGTTACAAATATGTTTACGAACATTCCAGTAGGGGAAGCCCATTATCCGGAACTTTGGCCAATATATTTTTAAATCATATTGAAAACATGTATATTTTGAACGATAGAAGACAGCACAGATATGTGGATGACATATTGATATTGTTTACTGGAACGAGCAGCAATTATTTGAATGGAATCCACACAAAATTAAAATTCACATTAGAAATTGAAAATAATAAATCTACAAATTTTTTGGACCTAACAATAAAGAATTTAAATCAAAAACATAAATTCCAAATTTTCAGAAAGCCTACAAAAACGTGCCAAACGATTCATCAAAAGTCGCATCACCCGAATCAACAAAAGATAGCAGCATACCGCCATATGATCCATGGGCTAAACAGTATTCCAAGGTCTGATGAAAACTACAATGTAGAGCTGGGGAACATTAAATACATCGCTCACCAAAATGGGTACCAAGCAGCGAATATACCAGTCTAAATTTATTTATTTACAAAAAATCTATTCTACAGTTTAAAAAAACAACTTAATGAATAGTAACTACATAGTATATTATAATAATTAAAATTTGTACAATACGGAATATATGTCAAAAATATTATAAAATCAAAAATCAAAAATTGCAACTACGAATTTCGTACCGAAAGCATTTTCTCGATTTTTCAAAATGAAACAAATGATAATAATCATTAAAAATTCTGGCCATAGAGGCCGTCGGTTCGTTATAGCCATAATTAGTTGTATGAAATTGGATAGATAGAAATTCCTTTTGCCGCAAACTTCTACCCGGCACATAAATGTTCCAGGCAGAAATAAGATTAGGGCATCTTATACGACCGTTCAAAGAATCCCCGACAAACATTGCTGACGCAATTTTTCGACGCTTCGCTAAAGTATCAATTCGAAGGCTTTGACACCGATTTTCATACCCTGGAAGATTACGCACTTGCTGCCACATAGGCTGATTACGATCTGAAAGATATCCAAGCTTTCTATAAATGTAAATGGTAAAACGTTTCTGAATTGATTCCAGTCTTTTAATTTGTACTTCCTGGTGAGGATACCAAACAACCGCCGCATATTCCAGGTGAGATCTAACTAGAGAAGTATATAAACTAACACATGAAAAAATATCAACAAACTCTTTTGTCATTCTAAAAATAAAACCCAACATAGAATTGGCTTTTAATATTATTTTGTCTAGATGTAAAGCAAAAGTTAATTTTTGATCAAAGACTACACCTAAGTCAACAATCGAAGTTACTCTACAAAGTTCATTACCATCCAACTGATAATTGAAAACAATCGGATTGAATGTTCTATAGAACGACATGATGTTGCATTTATTAATATTGATCAACAATTTATTCGTAGAGCACCAACGAGATAATGAATTAATTTCTGATTGAAATACTTCTGCGTCATTTAAATATTGAATATGTTTAAAAACCTTCAAATCATCTGCAAACAATAAGCAGTTACAAAATTTGAAAATATTCGGAATGTCATTCACAAATAAAAGAAAAATGATTGGGCCAAATGTGATCCCTGCGGAACCCCAGAATGGCAATATATATAATCCGATTTGACTTGATTCAATAAAACAAATTGTCTTCTTCCCACCAGATAAGAACCAATCCATTTTAAAAAATTAGGGGCGACACCAATTTCTGAGAGCTTTTTTATAATGATTGTATGGTCAATTGAATCAAAGGCTTTAGCAAAATCAAAGTAAATCGCATCAACCTGGGCGGCTTGTGACTCAAGTGATTCAATGGCGAATTTAGTAAATTGTAAAAGATTGGTAGTCGTAGATTTTCCACTGGTGAAACCGTGCTGAAAATCCGAGATAATTTCTTTTGTATGAAATGACACATGTTTTGTCACAATTAACTCGAAAAGTTTTGGGATCGATGAAAGAATTGAGATTCCACGATAATTGGATACTACTAAATTGTGATGTTTATGATACAAAATACATAAGTATGGATTGGAGTGATACTAGTATAAAAATTCAAAAAGTCTTTAAGCATTTTGGTTATACTCTGGCGCACAAAACCAATAATAAATTAGAAAAATTAATCAAGAACAGGAGTAACGAAACTTTGGATACGGGGGTGTACAAATTAACATGTTCAAATTGTCAGGCATTTTATTTAGGACAAACGGGCCGATCCTTTAAAGAAAGATTTAGGGAGCATGTAAAATCAATCGGAAAAAATCAACCCTGAATCAAAATTCGCTCAGTATATTAATTCTACACAGCATAATTATACAAGTTATAAAGCAAATTTACAAGTACTACATAGAATGAAGAAAAAGGATGTGCTAAGTCGAACCGAAGAATTTGAAATATATAAAAATAAAGACAACCGATGTATGTTGAACAACAGAATAAACACTGCAACAAATAAACTATACGATTTAATAATCAACATGCAATCAACGTAACCAGAAAATCGTTCCTGAATCAAAAAAATTGTGCGGCGCAACCATTGAAATTCCAAAAAAGTTGAGTATAAAAATGATTGAAAAATACGAAATAATTCAATAAGTCAACTGACGATGATGCTATAGCATCGAAATCGATCTTGCAGAAAAATAAGAAACTATATTTCACAATAAGGAGCACTAATAATAAAATAAATATTTGAGTTGAATAAATATTTTAAAATTGTATTGATTGTATTTTATTGATTTAAAGTGAAATATCCACAAACACCGGAATCAATAAATTAATCGATTAGTTTGGTAAATGACCCATTTCCAACAAACGTTAAGCCTAATCTAGACCCACTGCGATTTAATAAAACCGATTTAGTGAATTTTTCGAGATTAGTCGCAGTGTGTCAACCTCGATTTTAGCTAATCCCTTTGTTTTTGCATAGAATACTTAAACTAATTTAGCTAATTCGGATTTATTAAACCACAGCTTGCCTATAGAGTATTAGTCCCTTATCTCATCCATCCTGGAAATTTTACTACTATTTTGATAGGTTTCTTTCGGTAGAATGATATAATTTTACATTTTTTATATAAAATTAAGGTGAGGTTGATTGGCGTCACCACTGGTTAAGTCTACCAATGTCATTAGCAATGAGAAGTAACGACGAATTGACAATAACAACAGACTGCACTATCAATAAATATTAGGAAAATCCAAGGGCCTATTAGGGCCTGATGTGGCTATAAAGGCGAATAAAATCTCGGATAATCAATTAAACTCGAATACCTAATTTCGAAAATTTTGAATAATTTTTAGAATCATGAAAATAAATGAATATTGATATTCGTGCATAATTAAATCAGCAGAAAATTCAAAAATGAAACACACACAAAACTTGATAAACTTCGAAAATTCTCCAAAAACTTCGATTATTGCCCAAATCTAAGAATTTTTCCCGAGATATGAAATATGGCATTAAGTAACTGAAGTTGTGTGATTTGATCTAAAATTAGCAAGATTTAATTAGGATAAGCCAAGTCTTTTGTGTGTGAATCTGAAAAATTCAGCTAAAATCCGAATCTCAAAAAAAAAAAAAAAAAAATCGTTAGTTTTTTACTAATTTTTGGTATTCCATAAGCTACTAACTAACGGTATAAGTGACATCCCGGGAAAAACTCTGTGATTTTAACTCTGTGTCTAAGTTGATATCTCAAAGAAATTGGGAATTTTCAGACTCAATAGAAATCTAAGTTGTCCTAGTTTTATAGTAGCTCGACACAGAACATCGATAATGCAGATTATGTTATTGACATTCCAGCCGAAAATAAATCAGCCTCTATGTCTGGAGATGGATTGCATTGATGTGAGTTGTCAATAGCTATTGCAGGAAAAAAATTCAATTCAAGGTTTCCGTGATAAATCTCGGAAAATTCGATTTTCCAAAATTTTAAATCCCGAGATTTCCCACGGGAAACTTGAACTGAATTTTTTTCCTGCGATATAGCTATTGACAAATCACATCAATGCAATCCATCTCCAGACATAACACTCTAGAGGCTGATTTTATACAAATTTTCTAATAAGTTTTGGAAAATCGAATTTTCCGAGATATCCCACGGGAAACTTGAACAGAATTTTTTTCATTCGATAGATATTGACAGACAAATCACATAAAACGATTCAACTTCAGATATACACTCTAGAGGCTGGTTTTATTCCAATTTTGTGGATTCTTCTGATTTTCCGATATTTTCTACGAATAGGTTAAGAAAAGTTTTACACGTAAAACTATTTATAAAATTTTTTATTTAAATCCATGTATCCTATTTACTTTCGGCCGATAACTACTAAATTTTTTCTGCTGGAAACTTTCGTCTAGGATTAGACAATCTGCATTACCATTTTTTTTTTCTTTCGGCTCGTCGAAAATTTCAAAAATCTTAAATATATCGAATAATTTCGAAAGTCTCTGCTGCAATTTCGATTAATCCCGAAACAAAACGTGAGATTCCTTCAGAAAGTAAACAATCCGATTCAAGCAGACATCTGGTGGTCAAGGAGTAGTCTTCTGAGCAGACAAAACACCCTGCGTTTTAATGAAGGTTTGTTTGAATGTCTCTTTTTGAATGTCTCTTTATCCACTTGTAGTACAAATTCAAATAATTACAGTTTTTAATAAGCCGAATAGACTAAGAAGCAAATCACAAGGTCTTACTAATGACACATCATAGATTCCGTACCCAATGTTTCGAACCCTTATAGTTAAAATTCAGTTATTTCGGAACTAAATTCGAATTAATTTGAAATTACCGGTTATTTAGAACAAAATATGTAAGGCAATTGAAAAAATTGTTGTGGAAAATTTCAGACGGCTTATGACAAAAAAATCTGTTTCAAAAATTTTGCAACAACTGTATTCTTGAGTTTAAAATTGCTTTGGAAAATTTAAATTATTGATAAAACGGAAAATTGCAACCCAACTAAATTAAATCGTTACCTTATTTTAATTCCGTAACTAGCCGCCGGCTAAAAAACTAAACTTTATAAATCATTTAAATCAGACTCCCTGAATCGTCTTCAGAAATAGTGAATCGGTTTAAGATTAGCAAATAGGACCCTAATAACTATAACTCAGAGTTGATATTTCCCTAAATCTTTGGTATAGTAGTTTTTTGTTTTTATCAGCGTTTTATGTTTGTTTTGCAAAACGTAATAATACCACAATAATTGTTTTATCTGTAATATACCAACTTGCCAACAAATACGATAAAAAAAAAAAATTATAATCCACAAACAAAAATAAAATATAATGAAGACAAATCTTCATATTTATTATATAACAAATTTGATGTAATATAATCCCTCTCAATAAAATAAAAATCTGCACTCGTACGGTGGTACACACAACAAGGAACAACGATTTATAAATTTTTATCTTCCATAAAAATGGTTTTAAGCCGATTTCATATTTTAGAAAAATAAAAATATTTATAAAACTTACCCGCCAAATAATCCTTTCGTTCGATCTTTAATTGCAGAAAATCCTGACATTATAAATTTTGAATTTTTGTAAGGTGGATGCGAAAAATGTATGCGTCTATGTATTTGAAATTCAAATTTTATTAATACAGTACTGAGTTACTATTGCTTTAAAATTTCGAGTATTAATTTTGTTTAAGCTCAGGATCAGGATTTATTTTGTTCATTTCAGTGTTTAGATCATCTGAAATAATAAAAAATTTGAAAAAAAATTTCGATTAATGCTGCGCATGAGCCACTGACTTAACGATTGTTTTAACTCACCTTTCAGACATCACAAACTGTTAACTTATATGTTTGTTAGTTAAATCACTTTATTAATTTCACATTGCACAAAAATTATTATAAAACAAAAGAAAAACTTTATTAATTAAAAACTTTTTGATTCCACTTTATTGTTAATTAGAGAGACAGAGTTTTATGTGCACACAAAAATTTATTATCAAAACTTAAAAAAAGAGAAAAAATTAAAAATTAAATTGATTTTCCCGTTAAATTCAAAATTCAAACTCTGTCTGAAGGATTTTCCCAGAGGAACACAAAAAATACTGTAACAATTAAGTTAACAAAACAAAAAAAAAAAAAAAAAAAAAAAAAAAAAACTTTCTCTAGCACACACTCACACACACACACACACACCCACACGAACAACACAATTTTTATAATAATTTCCCAGCACAACTAAAAAAGAAATGAATTATAATCGAAATCTTTTTTGCGTATATACCGGAGTATTACTCCGTTATGTTTCACAGTCAACGTCTGACTAGAAAAATATCGTATTTTCCTTTTTCCTTGAAATTAATCCTGCATTTTCCATTTCATTTTCACCATTCAGTTCAATGTAATTTTTCATCTCTCATCGAAACTTCGATAACGCAAACTCGTGCGCAACACTTACATCTCATTCTAAAAAGTTATGATTTTTATTTCCTTCCTCTTTGGAATTTAAATGGGTGTATACACTGTAACAAAATATCTATATAAACTTTTAAAAATAGCAAATTGAGATACAAAACAATTTCCCACAAGAAACTTTTTTTTTTTTTTTTTAATATTATGTTAGAGGGTGGAACTTTTTTTTATACGTTTTATATGTACATACATATATGGTATATAGTGAAAATTGCAGGTAGAAAAGAGAAAATAGAAATAAAGCTCTGTCGTATTTAAAATAATTTTCGTAAAATTACTTAATTGAAATAGTGAAAAATGGATGGGTTTATATTTCCAAAGCTTTCGTTAGTGATTTATACTTATTGAATAAAAATAAAAAATACAAAAATTGTTGAAAATTTTTGTTTTTAACTCTTTTGTACCTATGTATGTACATAGAAGGAAAATTAAAGTTTGGCTTTATTAAGTAAATTAGTATTTAAATTGTATTTATTAATAATTAATAAATGTTTACAATTTGTATATATATATATATGAGTATATAGAACAACTTTTGCCCTCTACTTATAATATTTACTTTGAAACAAGACAAATAAACTATTTACAATCGGCCATTACAATGTTTCTGACAATACCTAAACTTACGGTCGACGGAAATATTTAAAGTTTTTAACACAAAAACACGACATTTTGTTTTTCAGTATTTTTGGACAAAAATCAATAAAATATGTAAGCTTTCTCTTTATATTCATACATAAGAACGAAAAGCTACACACACACACATGTACAATTTATTTCATTTAACAAAGAAAATTTTATGTTGTAGCCATTTTGAAATTTGGAATTAAATATGTGTTTCTGTATAATATACAGTATAACTTCCTTCTCTGTAAAAGGCCAAATCTAATGTAATCAAAGCGTTTGCAAATGGCGGAAGTTTATATTTTGGAAAAAAAACTCGATTCGTTCCCGAATAACACAACATTTCAAGGCCAGGTTACACGTACTTCAATAACAATCTTCAAATTTCTTTTCATGTTGACCATTTTATATGAGTTTCACTGTAAATATACGAGTATATAGTATGTAAAATTTTATATTATATATTCAAAAAAGTTTGTAAATAAGGAAGAAGGTGAAATTATGAATACGTATTTCCTCGAAAATATTATATAACGACAAAACTCTTTATACTGTATGGAATTATGTATGTACAATGTTTTTACATATTATATACACGAATATGAGCTATGTATGTACATATATCGCACATAATTCTGTTTTGTATAATTATAAAAATTAAATGAAAAAGTTTCGTCATTTATTGTAACATGCTGTAAATATGTATGTATGAACTCGTATTATAATTGTGTAACTACTCGTATTTATACAACATTAAAATGTTACATAATCTAGTTCAAAGATTTATTTATATTTTGGGATATTAATAAAAATGTACAACATAATATTAGGAGTTCGATATTTTTAGTCTTGCTTGCGTTTGTTGTGTTTATATTTTAAAATTATTTTATTTGCGTATTTGTCGTAAACTTTGCATGAAACCAATAATGTTCCAACGAATAACGAAGTTTATTAATAGATGAAGATCGAAGTAGATACAAATCTAGTGGATTGACTGATTAGAGATGAGGGGTTGGTGACAATATTCACAGTTTGGTAATTCAAACCTAACAAGAATATTTATGTACGTGAATGTAAGCATCAAACATCTGCAGATGGAGTTTCACCAGCAGGAAAAAGTATGCTATATGAAGCTATCAAGAATGCTCCCATTTTTAATGGAAAGTGTGAATCGTCGCTGTTCAGAAACTGTATAGAAAAAGCTAAAAATTATTTGAGCAGTTAGTAGCCTAAAGAATTTCCATGCGTTACACGCTATTAATGATATATTGGCATGTCTGTGCGTTCTTGAATTTCGTTAATGAATTTCGATGATGAATTCCGTTTCGAAATTAAAACTAATAAAGTTAAACTCAAATTAAATTAAGAGATAAAATAATTGTATTAAAATTGTGCCTTCATTCATTTCGTATGTTGGACTGGTGGCTTTTTGACAGAAAATATCCGAATAACCGACTTATAATTTGGTATTTCAACATTACATTTTCTTTTTATTATTTTAATATTTTTTATTAATATCAATTTTTAAATCGATGCATTTTTATATCTCAAATCGTAGAAATAAACCGATATTTTGGATGCGCTCGTTTTTTAGCACAAAAAATATCCGGATAATTTTAATCCCTTGTGATTAGTGAACACAGCAGGATTGTTACTAGGAGTGTGCCCGAAAACTGTGACAAAATTTTTTAGTATGAATTTCTGGGATTTATTTGAAAAACATTCCCTAACATTCACAATTTTTTATTACATTGTCCGAATTGTATAATAATTTTTTGCAAAACTTCCCCGCCTCATATTTTTATTGTCTCACTTTAAATACATACAACATCGTAGCAATTTTATATTGTTGCTATGGTCTTAATTAAGTCTTAATTAAAAGTCTTCTTATGCATAAAGAATAATTAAGGCTGTTTATGTATAGTTGTTAGGAATTGCACAAGAAAGAAATTCTGGCTCATTTAACTCAAATAACAATTTTCTATTTCTGGATGTATCTCGAATGTTCACGACACTCACAGTAAACGCATAATAATGCAATTTAATTCGACAATAAAAATTACTGAAGTATAATTAATTGTAATCAGGGCCCTATTGCACCAACTACTTATCACTTATTACTTATCAACTTATCATAATTTTTGATAATTTTCTGTTGCACCAAATTGAAATTTGCTAAGTATTTAATTGAGTTAAAATAAGTGATAAGCACTCACTTATCAAAATTAAGTTGCACCAATTCGCGAAATGATAAATGATAAGTAATATTTTGATAAGCGATAAGTTTGAGGTTTTTGATAAGTTTTTCGTAGTTCTGTTGCACCAGAAGTTTTAACTTATCAATAATCGACTACTTTAATGATAACTTATCCAAAATATCAATAAGAAAAATTTCACTGCTCAAATAAATTGATAAGAGCTACAAATTGTAGTTGTATGACAGAGGTCTGTTAAAAACGTTTTTATTGTTTGATGTTATTGTAAGATGAGAACTTTTGTTCAATTTTAAAATATTTGTATTCAAATGATTATAAATGATAGTGACCATTACATTTAATAATGTGTTTTCAAGTGTATAAAAACTTTAATTTCAAAATTTATACCGCTATTTTATTGTATTCTAATAAGTTATAATAATAAGTCAAAGTAAGAACAATTTCATTCTGTTCGTTTTATCATAGAGGTAACACAGTTGATTTTCGATATTTTAGAATAAATATAAAACTATTAACTATAGGTATAACAACTTTAGTCAACAAAAACTGAAATTTATTAAACGAAAAATTAATTTTTATAACAAAATGCGTCGCGGTTCGAAAGATTATTCAAGGATGAAAACGAAAGAAGAAATCGTGTAGTGGAAGCCAGAAACAACTATTCTCTGGACTCGGTAGTAATACAAACTTTTCGTTTGGCAAATTAAGCACATATTATTCAAAATAGGAACAAGTATGCACCATGTAAGCGTCCGAAACTATGCGTTGAGTCCTCTACAGCAGCTACTAACAACACTGCATTGATTAGGAAATGGCGCGCAATATCATGAGATTGCCAATATGCACGGAATTAATAAATCAACTGTGTGTAGGGTCATTCAACGAGTAGCAAATACCATCATCGAAAACATGATGGCGGAAACCGTGTGTTGGCCCGAAAATGTCCAGGATAAAAGTTTCTTGAGATGGGTGGTTTCCCTCAGGTATCTGGTTGCATCGATGGAACAATGATTAATATAGATGCACCTACGGTCAATGAAGAACACTTTGTGAACCGACATGGAAAACATTCACTGAATGCAATGATGGTGTGTGGCTCAGACCACCACTTTTATGCAGTAAATTCAAATTGGCCAGGTAGTGTCCATGACTCCAGAGTATTGCGAAATATAAGGCTATTTAACAATTTTGAGTCTGGTTTTCGTCCGTTCACCGGTGCTGTGATTTTGTGTGACAGTTCTTATCCCTTAAAAATTGGCTTATCTCACCAATGGGAAGAAATCCGGATGATGCAGTATCGTACTCATAAGCGAACAAGACGAATAGTGGAAAATAGTTTTGGTTTCTGTATGACGAATGCAATTTTTGTGTAATGTAGTCAAATTCAATTGGTTTGTTAATAGGAATTATCTTAATTCATTTGTTATGAAAATAAATTCTTAACGTTCAAGTCCTGTTCAAAAATTATTTACAGTTAGAAAAGAGATTTTAATTTAAAAGCAAAAAAAATGTTTTACAATTTATTCTAAAAACTGAAATTAGTTCTCTCAATTGAGAAAAGTTTCGCTTCATGTATTTTACATATGCAAAATTGTTGTTGTTATTAAATTACAGAATAACAATTTTTTAATTGTTTTGTTACATACGCATAGGAACAAAACCATTGTTTAATATATAAAATGTGCGGAAAACACATTATTTTGCAAACACTATCACATTTATAGTAATTTTGAATAGATTATTACAACTTATCATAAAAATTTAATAATTTGTCAATTGATAAGTTATAGACATTCTGATGTGCAACGCTTATCACTTATCATTATCAAAATTTGATAAGTTTTCTAATTGATAAGTGAGTGAGGATTTGTTACTTTTGGTGAAACACTTATCACTTATCATTATCAAAAAAATTAACTTATGATAAGTTGATAAGTAATAAGTGATAAGTGTTCGGTGCAATAGGGCCCAGGTCCCTATTACAAAGTGCATCTCTGCTGTGTTGTTTTATTCGTTCCCGATAGCTGCTATTGAGACCCGGCAGACGATTGCAAATAATACACGAATATGATGCTATATGTGAAACGAAAAATCGTGTGGACAGAAAACAAATACACACATACATATTTGTGCTCTATTCGCTATACAGGCGATCGTAGTAGACAGCCAAATTCATATTTGTCCAATATCGCAAACGTCATATTCGTGATATTCGGCAGCCACATTTTATGTGACGGCTCTCGCTCGATAGCAACTATCGGGAGCGAAAAAAAAAACAGCAACAGTATTCATAACAGCGAATCAATTTCTTTGAAGTAAAATGCTAAGGCGACTACATCAATCATACAATGAATTAAATTTTTATGTGTCAAAAATTATTATTGGATTTTACAGTGATAATTTGTGTGTGCGGTTTTTGGAAATAAATGTCAACAATTAGTACTACAAAATATTTATCACAGGTTTCGGACACAGTCTTAAGGTCGACCGGCACGATGTTTTTTCAGTTATATGTTCTAACAAACGAAAATATGTTAAAAAATACAAGTGTGTTTTAAAATATTTGTGAATTGGAAAATTACATCCATACAGGCCATTTAAACATTTGTGTTCTTCAATATTCATATGGACGGCGATAGATTAATTTATGACCAGGCGACTTTGATTTCTTTAGATTCATTAATACCTACAATTAAAATAAAAAAAAGGAAAACTTACGGTCAAAACCATGGTTAATGATGACATTTGTTTAATTTTTTGAGGTTATACCAAAATGGATAAAAGTCATTTTCGAAAATTTCATATGTGAGACAAAAGCAAAAACACAACATGTGGCCATAAAAAATGGTCACAAATGTTGACACATTTGTAAAAGTACTTGTGACAACACGTCGTGCGGATCTACCTTTAGACTGAGCTAAATATTTTTCAGTACAAATTTTTGATATTTATTTGAAAATATTCCCCTATATGTACGTACATTCACAATTTTTTAATATGCTTGATGTCCGAATAGTGTAATAATTGTTTGATATATTTCCCCGCCTCACATTTTTGTTGCTTCATTTTAATTACATAGTAAAACTGATAGTGTTTGGACAAAAAATGTCATGGATGTCACATGTATTAAGGTGTAATTAAGCCAATTAAGTTAAATTGGTATACAGTCACAGCTACTAAATGAAACAATGAATTTATTCTGTAGCTATTACAAATTATCTATGATAAGATGAGTGTGTGGGCAGTTTTTCAAATAAATGTCAAAAATTAGTACCAAAAACGATTTATTACAGGTTTCGGCTATAGTCTCTAAATACAGACGTAATGAGTTAAATATATAAACACAACAGATTAAAATTAAAAATAAAAAGCATATTTGTTTGTATTAATTGTAAGGGACAGCAGAATAAAACTACAAAAATAAACGAGTTTCAAAAAATTCGTAGCATTTAGTTCTAAACAGAGAGCGATGTGAAATTCTCTTGATATCTAGACTCAAACATTTCCAATTTTATGCTCCATAAATGAAGAAAAACGTCCCTCGGTGAGCTAAAATTGACATGAATAATATTAAAAGCATCATACATTGTCTGTATTTCAAGTAACTTTCAATAGTACAATCTGATTGAGAGTTGGAATATGATGAAATGTAAAAATGTTATGCACATATCGAGTAAATGAATTAAATGCAACTACAAGCTTTCTATTAGATTCATAATCCAGGCATAACAAAAATGAATGAGCCATTGTTTTTTTAGTTCCAATGGGTGTAGAGTGTCTGAGCTTGGACAATCTTTTAAAACCCGAATAAATATTTGAGCAAATATGATTAACATTTTCAGATCATGAAAGTTCTGAATTCAATACAAATCCCATGTTTCGCGATTTACTTGTACCGTATATGATAGAGTATGATAATTGTCAATCGTGATAGACGGAAATGGAGTATAAACCTTTTCCCTTTAAATTCGTAAGACCCTAGTTTTGCTAATACATCTCATTTTCTGTAGTCCAATTAGAAATTCTTCCAAGTTCACTATTGATTCGAACAGCTAATGTATCTGGGTAATTCTAGCAAAATATATTTGTACGTCGTCAACATATGAATGTTTATGGCAGTAACTTATAATTGAGACGATATTGTCATTAAACATAAAAAACAGTAGCGGGCCCTGAAGGCCCCTGAGTAACCTAAGATAAAACAGGGTCACATGTGACATAAGTTACTGATATTAACTACTTTCGGCACTGGTATTACTGTGGCACCGTTCCGCTGAGATGAGAAAACTGATTCAAACAAACATTCATTAATAATGCAACAAATTGAGGGGTAAATTAGCGAAATTATAATTTTAATAAATTTTTAAGGGATACCATCCATCAATAGCGTTTGATTTTATTCCTTTAAAGCTTTAAATAGAGCGTTACTATCAACAATGTTGAAATAAAAATTCAATTGAAATTGTTGAATTTTTAACTATACATATACTTTGAGGAATTGAGCTTACTTGAAACATATTAAGATCTTCGGCTGATAACCGAGGTCAGACTGGATTGACTTGAGAAAGTTCACAATTTCCTCGAAGGTAATTTTGAATCTACGTACTTTATAATAAAAACACTCCTTGCCGATTTACAGTCATCAGTTTATAGCAAGCCTCCCCAATAATAATTCCTATCCAGGATAGGAACCAAGCGCAAATTTTAGCGAAAAAAACGCTCGATATAGAAATTTATTTAAAAAACAAAAAATTGAATGCAACCAAAACTGCTGCAAAATAATTTCGTGCATGAAACCAAATTAAAAAACTCGATATATTAGAGAAAATCTTAGTAGTACGTATTGAAGGTACTTATAAAATTTTAAAATGTCGTTTAAATATTTTTAAATCAAAATAAATTATTCGTTATAATTTTAACAAATTATGTAAGTTATGCGAGCAAAATTTCCATTTATATTTCTAATCCTGCTACTATGACGATACATATAAGTACATAATTTAAGAATACCACTGGATTATTTGATTTTTTAAAATGCTACCTATGCTAAAGTTTTCTACACTAATTTAGTCAATTGCTTGAGGAGCATTTTCTGTTTATTCAAGGTAAACAAATGCCTCACTTTTACTTTCTTTTACTCTAGTAAAATAAAGTATAGTAATCATGAAAATTTTGGACCTTGAGATTTTTAGAGATTTATTTGTTTTGAGGTCCCCTGAGTCCGAAAAAGTGGGTTTCGAAATGGTGTCTGTCTGTCTGTCAGTCTGTCAGTCTGTCAGTCTGTCAGTCTGTCAGTCTGTCAGTCTGTCAGCCTGTCTGTGTCCTCTCTACAGCCCAGATGGTTTAACCAATCGAACTGAAACTTCAGATTTAAGCTTTAATGATAAATGTGGATGTCCCAGTGAATTTTACTCCAAATCGGCTAACCGGAAGTGGCCACTCCCTTGGTCCATAAAATTTATTTTGCAAATATCTTAAAAAGTATAAGGTTTACAAAAAACTACTTAATTCAAAATGGTTCCAAAAATTAAAAACAAATAAAAATAAAAAATAAAAAATTAAAAAAAAAATTTAAAAATTAAAAAAAAAAAAATTAAATTTCTCAAAATTCTCTGTTCGTAAAACAAAGTCGTGTGTTGGCCACACCTCCATTTTTTAACTAGGTATTTGAGGGACCTATACTATGTGCTAGCCAAACCTTTGTCATCATTGTTGGCAATGGCCGATATTGGCCCTTGGGAGTTCAGTGCGATTTCCAAAAAAATAATTTTGCAGAACTTTTACTAAACGAACGATTCTTATGGATTAGGGTTTTTTACTTTCTTTTACTCTAGTAAAATAAAGTATAGAAATCATGAAAATTTTGAACCTTGAGATTTTTATAGATTTATTTGTTTTGAAGTCACCTGAGTCCGAAAAAGTGGGTTCGAAATGGTGTCTGTCTGTCTGTCTGTCTGTCTGTCTGTCAGTCTGTCAGTCTGTCTGTGTCCTGTCTACAGCCCATATGGTTTAATCAATCGAACTGAAACTTCAGATTTAAGCTTTTTTGATAAATTGGGAGGTCCCAATGTTTTTTACTCCAAATCGGCTAACCGGAAGTGGCCACTCCCTTGGTCCATACAATTTGTTTTGCAAATATCTTAAAAAGTATAAGGTTTACAAAAAACTACTTAAGCCGTGTTTTCCATGAGAACTGCACTAGAACTCGATAAACTTTAAATTCCTTTTATTCTATGTAAAACGAAAAAAAATAAATTCATAAAGCGCGAATGTGTAGTATATTTGATATAATTACATATTTTAAGTTAAAAATTTTCCCCCTTCTGTTATTTCATCCACATTTTCTTATTTCTGCTGACGTCATTGCTGACACGCAACTGCACCCGATAAATTCATGGGTTTATCCAGTGTAACTAAAAAATAAGCTATAATTGTCATTATTTATTACTGTAACAACTTAAAATATGTATTTATGTGAAATGCACTACACATCATCACTTTATGAATTTAGTTTTTTTTCTGTTTACATAGAATACAAGGAATTTAAAATTTATCGAGTTCTAGTGCATGGAAAACACGACTTTAATACAAAATGTTTCCAAAAATTAAAAAAAAATTAAGAAAAAAATAAAATTTCTCAAAATTCTCTGTTCGTAAAAGAAAGTCGTGTGTTGGCCACACCTCAATTTTTTTTTTGTAATTTCATAATATGTAATAAGTTTTCCTTATAGGGAAATAGACAACCGACAAAAAGACAGAACCTTATTGTAGAAAATTTGAATTCCGTTTTACCCTTAAGCTTTCGCGGATAAACAAAAATGTTGGTGGATCTGTTGAGACAAACGGTAATTTTTCGTATAAAATTCAAGAATTTAAAACAGTATGAAACTTTAAATGAGTCAAAATTAAAGTCAAACGATGTTTTGCTGGGGCTAGGACTTAAAAGTTCCATTTTATAGAATAATTTTATTTAAACGATATGTAGCAACATTTTTGTTTGATGGCATATGCCAGTATATCCACAGAAGTGTTAACAATATTTGCTGCACATTGGCCAAAAGATTTTTTAAACTCTCATATTAGATACCTAAAATTTAATGAATATATTTTTAATTGGAAAAAATTAAAATCGCGCAAACTGAAAATATCTGCGTCTGATCTTTATGCCACATTGCCACAACAATTTTTTAAAACGTCAAAGTATTTTGTAAACATAGCAAAATGAATAAAAATGCACAGCCGTCTGCTGTAAAAAAAAAAAAAAAATTAGAATTGAACGTACGTTTTTCTAGTCAACTACAATAAATTTATATCGAGGTTTTTTTTCGCTAAAATTTGCGCTTCGTTCCTATCCAGGTGTCAATAAATAAACATTCGAAATATGACAATAGTTGGAAATAGTTGGAAGAGAATATGAGAGACAAATAGAACGAACTGGAGCTAATTATTGAATAATCTAACAGTCTATAGTAATATAGTGGTAATAATGATTTTGCTAATCCTTCGGTAAATACTGAGGGTTTTGGGCTCCTAAAGCATTTTTAAAGCTGTTTGTGGTGTTATTGGACCGCAACATGCTTTTATTGAAATCTCCAGCAATAAGCACGTACTCGTAGTTTGGTAAATAGGTAAACATTATAATCAATATAAGCTTAAATGTTCAAAAATTCTGTAGCGCCACTAGATGATTTATCTACAATTTTCTACTTCACGCTATCACGAGAACCGTTACAGCAATAAAATGTAAACCAACCACCAGTTAAAAACATACATATACTCGTTGAAAATTCCGCAGACTTACTATCCACTTTCAAACTTCTTGCATTGAAATATGTCACATCAGCGAACACTCTAAAACATAATTTGCAGTAGTACGAGACATGGAGCTGTGATTGAAGCTCTTCTAATCTAAAAATTTAACAATATTGCCGTTATCTGCTAGTGAGTCCAGTATCTTGATTTGGTTTCCTGACGTAGATCAAGTCGTAGAATGAAAATTCTAAATATTGCTCAAAAAACATATCTAAGATGATTTAGGATTAAATTCTTTAATGTATGGATTATCAGCTTTGAACCATATTACATTATCAATGGTATTAACGTAATCCTTTAAACTTTCATCCTGAATCATTGGAATAACATTCACCTGAAGGTTACACGAGTTATGGGTAAGGTCACTGTTGTCAATACGTTTATCCAATGAAGTCACGTTTCTGCAAAATGATCTTTTAGTACAGCTAACTCTGATACAAAATTGGCAAACTTTCTATTCATGTTTTGTTCTGTTAAGTTCATTAGATTCTTAGTTCCAATATCCCTTTATTACCCCTTTGCTAGTAGAAAATGATTCAATGTTCACTTTTATTGGAGGGACTTAGCTATATTATATTGTTTGACTACATCTAAAACTACATCATCAGTACTAATAATAAATGTTCCAAACTATTATTAGAACTTACTTGTCATTTACTTATTAACTGTAAAACTATTACTATATGTGTATGTCCATGAACCGTGTTTGAGTTGGCGTCAAAACGGCGTCATGCGTTTCCGGGTTGAAATTGAGTTGAAATTTTGACAGCTGCTTAGTCCAGAAATTCTTTCATGGATACAGTCCGTATGTTCACTGATGGCCTTTTGACAGAAAATATCCGGATATTTTTGACAAATGTTGCCTCGTGGGACAAACTTATCCCTCATGGATAATATCTCGTTTTGCTCACTAGTACCATAAATAACTATTGTCCACTCATTATATGTTTGTTTCTTCAATTATAATGGGTCCATTATTCACTGCTATTTTATCTAGTAGTCCCTTCTTCCATTATTCGCTACTTCTAAATAAAAATTTCATTTTTGAAATTTGATCTAGTAGTCTCTTGCTATTTTCATTATTATTAAACTGAGACGTCAAAATGGCGACGGAAATTATTTATCGGCTGTTATTCACTCAGATGATTTACTCGCCTATCGGCTCGTGTCGGTGAACTTCATCTTCGTGAATAACAGCTATCATTATATGCTTGTTGAATAATATACTATTAAAGCAACAAATTGCTCTTTTGTGTTTGGCGCGAATGAGAAATGACTTGATTTTCAGGAATTCAGTTGCTGGCCCAAATAGTTGGTTGTTAGGTTCATTCTAATCATACAAAAATTATGTTTGAATTGGGACACGAATTTATTCACAAATGATTAAGGATTAGTCTTTGAAAAAGATGATTTTCCGCATCGTTCGTTTAATCTCTCTAAAAAATTTTCCTAGATATGAAATTTTCACTTTTTCTGGTTTTCTCTTTAATTAACTTTTTAGAGAACCACAGCGAATTGGAAAATTTTATATGAAAACTATGTTAAAATTTAACAAATGACCTGGCAAGAACTAAATCTGTATGGAATGATTTCAAAAAATTGTTAAATATTTGGACTAGTTTCAAATTTTTATAAAATATCTAAAAAAAATTAATTTCAAAACTATATCGGGGACAAAAAAAATTTTAGTTTCTATTTTTGTATGTAGAATTTTTTATCGATCTTCTCTTATAAGCTACGACGCAAAAACCGATAGCTGCCAAGCGCATATCATTTGCCCACCATCCTATATAACATATGAAATCAACAAAATAAAAAATTACTGTTGAGTGTGTGTACACATGTAAATGTATCATCCGACCATCACATAAAAAAAAAACATAAAACTATTCTGAAAATAGCCAAAAATCAATATTTCAAGCGATGAATAGTAACGCGCGTATTTTTTTTAAATGTTACCCTTATCATTCATCACATTGAAATTATCAATAAACTAAGTTTTAACTTGACTAAATCATAATAAAAAAAAAATATTGCATATCTTCATTAAACGCATAGCCAATATAATCAGATCCCTTAAATTATGTGTATTGTGTTGTGTGTGTGCACAAGGTATAAAGAACTGGGGAAAATATTTTTGATTTGGTAACCATGATACAACTGTGATAAAAAACAAAAACTTTTTATCTTTATGATTTCCACTCGATTAAACAGATCCTCAATTTATTAGTGTTTATATGTATGTATGTAGGTACCGCGTAAATAAAATTGTACGGCAAACAAAAGATTATCACCGTTTAGTAACTAACCGTCAGCTTTAAAAAAATTCATTCGCTATATGTAATGAGCACACAGTAAATTTCAAAAGTGTTGCTTTCGAATAAAACGTGAAGAGCAAAAACCAATAAAAAACGGAGACATAAAAGTAAGTTAAAGGAAAATTGGAAAAATGAAAAATCAATTTTAATTTAATTGTAATCAGACAAAAGAGTATATTTATAAGACGATGATGATGATGATAATGATAATGTCATAAAATATTTGTTTTAATTCATAGTGATGTATTAAACAAATTAAATTACTTCTGATTCGATTTTGTTGACCAACCAGATATAAATAATTATAAGAAGGATTTTTTTTTTTCAACTATATCATATTACAAATATTATTTATTATTTGTATTGGAATTTAAGATTTGTCTCATTTCCCATTGGGAAATTTACTACTGTTTACAAATATGTACATATAATCACAGTTGGGGAATAATTTGATCGAAAGGTTATAGGGTTATCAAACTCATTTATTGTATTGTGTCGAATGAGATCAAAGATTAAATGGTAAGGAGACGAATTATTTCTATCTTGTTACGTAGGGCTGGACCAGACCGCATGAAATATAACAGTGTTGCGGGAACAAAAGAATTGCCTATTTAATCGCCATATCAACGTAAAACAAAAACTCATCGTCATCATTTATATCATTATTTAGCATTTTATCTCTATTCGGAATTGTTGAATTTTTTCGTTTTTTTTTTGTACTCAGTTTTTGATGATTAAATCGAATGGAAAAATTAAGACTTTTATAAAACACCGACTAATGAATATATTAAAAGACGAGAGAGATTAGATATATAAAAGAATGGTAGTCAGGAGGGTTATAAACGAGAAAGAGAACGAAAACCAACAACAATTGATAATGGATCAAAAATTTATTGTGAATTTTTTCATAATTTGTTCCCCTCATACGAGGCGAATACTTAGACAAAGTTAATATATTCGTACAATGAACTAGGAAGTGAATTAATAATAATCCTTGACTTGTAAAATGGAAAAATTATCAAGATTTTATCCTTTGGCATATTATTTAATACTAATTACAAAGATTTACCAATTAAAACTTAAACTTAATCTTAACTTATCAAATTGCTATGCCAAACCCCATTTAAATTGGTTGATTATTTCCGTACATTTCACAGAAAATTCGATTCGTAGAAAATCGCCTTACTATAGCTCAGCCGATTCAGGGCTATAAAAATCTAAAATCTGCAATTGTGCTCAGATTGCGGTTCCTGATACTTCTAATGATAGGTCTCGTTACCTGTAATTGCTATGCCATACATTTAATAGACTATTCGATTTGAAGAAAATCACCTTACTATAGCTCAGCCGATTCAGGGCTTTAAAAATCCAAAATCTGCAATTATGCTCCGATTGCGGTTCTTGTTACCTCTAATGATAGGTCTCGGGACCTGTAATTGCTATGCCAAACCCCATTTAAATTGCTTGATTATTTCCGTACATTTCACAGAAAATTCGATTTGAAGAAAATCGCCTTACTATAGCTCAGCCGATTCAGGGCTATAAAAATCTAAAATCTGCAATTGTGCTCCGATTGCGGTTTCTGATACTTCTAATGATAGGTCTCGTTACCTGTAATTGCTATGCCATTCATTTCATAGACTATTCGATTTGAAGAAAATCACCGTACTATTGCTCAGCCGATTCAGGGCTTAAAAATCCAAAATCTGCAATTATGCTCCGATTGCGGTTCTTGTTACCTCTAATGATAGGTCTCGGGACCTGTAATTGCTATGCCAAACCCCATTTAAATTGCTTGATTATTTCCGTACATTTCACAGAAAATTCGATTTGAAGAAAATCGCCTTACTATAGCTCAGCCGATTCAGGGCTATAAAAATCTAAAATCTGCAATTGTGCTCCGATTGCGGTTCTTGTTACCTCTAATGATAGGTCTCGGGACCTGTAATTAATATGCCAAACCCCATTTAAATTGGTTGATTATTTCCGTACATTTCACAGAAAATTCGATTTGAAGAAAATCGCCTTACTATAGCTCAGCCGATTCAGGGCTATAAAAATCTAAAATCTGCAATTGTGCTCCGATTGCGGTTCTTGTTACTTCTAATGATAGGTCTCGGGACCTGTAATTGCTATGCCAAACCCCATTTAAATTGGTTGATTATTTCCTTACATTTCACAGAAAATTCGATTTGAAGAAAATCGCCTTACTATAGCTCAGCCGATTCAGGGCTATAAAAATCTAAAATCTGCAATTGTGCTCCGATTGCGGTTTCTGATACTTCTAATGATAGGTCTCGTTACCTGTAATTGCTATGCCATTCATTTCATAGACAATTCGATTAGAAGAAAATCACCTTACTATAGCTCAGCCGATTCAGGGCTTTAAAAATCCAAAATCTGCAATTATGCTCCGATTGCGGTTCTTGTTACCTCTAATGATAGGTCTCGGGACCTGTAGTTGCTATGCCAAACCCCATTTAAATTGGTTGATTATTTCCATACATTTCACAGAAAAATCGATTCGAAGAAAATCACCTTACTATAGCTCAGCCGATTCAGAGCTGTAAAAATCCGAAATCTGCAATTGTGCTCCGATTGCGGTTCTTGATACCTCAAATGATAGGTCTCGGGACTTGTAATTGTTGTGCCAAACCGCATTAACATTGGTTGATTATATCCATACATTTCACAGAAAAATCGATTCGAAGAAAATCACCTTACTATAGCTCAGCCGATTCAGAGCTGTGAAATTCCGAAATCTGCAATTGTGCTCCGATTGCGGTTCTTGATACCTTAAATGATATGTCACGAGACCTGTAATTGCTATACCATACATGTAGTAGAAAGTTCGATTCGAAGAAAATCACCTTACTATAGCTCAGCCGATTCAGAGCTGTGAAAATCCGAAATCTGTAATTGTGCTCCGATTGCGGTTCTTGATACCTCAAATGATAGGTCTCAGGACTTGTAATTGTTATGCCAAACCGCATTAAAATTGGTTGATTATTTCCATACATTTCACAGAAAAATCGATTCGAAGAAAATCAACTTACTATAGCTCAGCCGATTCAGAGCTGTAAAAATCCGAAATCTGCAATTGTGCTCTGATTGCGGTTCTTGATACCTCAAATGATAGGTCTCGGGACTTGTAATTGTTATGCCAAACCGCATTAACATTGGATGATTATATCCATACATTTCACAGAAAAATCGATTCGAAGAAAATCACCTTACTATAGCTCAGTCGATTCAGAGCTGTAAAAATCCGAAATCTGCAATTGTGCTCCGATTGCGGTTCTTGATACCTCAAATGATAGGTCTCGGGACTTGTAATTGTTATGCCAAACCGCATTAAAATTGGTTGATTATTTCCATACATTTCACAGAAAAATCGATTCGAAGAAAATCACCTCACTATAGCTCAGCCGATTCAGAGCTGTGAAAATCCGAAATCTGCAATTGTGCTCCGATTGCGGTTCTTAATACCTTAAATGATAGGTCACGAGACCTGTAATTGCTGTACCATAAATTTCGAAGAAAGTTCTATTCGAAGAAAATCACCTTACTATAGCTCAGCCGATTCAGAGCTGTGAAAATCCGAAATCTGTAATTGTGCTCCGATTGCGGTTCTTGATACCTCAAATGATAGGTCTCAGGACTTGTAATTGTTATGCCAAACCGCATTAAAATTGGTTGATTATTTCCATACATTTCACAGAAAAATCGATTCGAAGAAAATCACCTCACTATAGCTCAGCCGATTCAGAGCTGTAAAAATCCGAAATCTGCAATTGTGCTCCGATTGCGGTTCTTGATACCTCAAATGATAGGTCTCGGGACTTGTAATTGTTATGCAATACATTTCGAAGAAAGTTCTATTCGAAGAAAATCACCTTACTATAGCTCAGCCGATTCAGAGCTGTGAAAATCCGAAATCTGCAATTGTGCTCCGATTGCGGTTCTTGATACCTCAAATGATAGGTCTCAGGACTTGTAATTGTTATGCCAAACCGCATTAAAATTGGTTGATTATTTCCATACATTTCACAGAAAAATCGATTCGAAGAAAATCACCTTACTATAGCTCAGCCGATTCAGAGCTGTGAAAATCCGAAATCTGTAATTGTGCTCCGATTGCGGTTCTTAATACCTCAAATGATAGGTCTCAGGACTTGTAATTGTTATGCCAAACCGCATTAAAATTGGTTGATTATTTCCATACATTTCACAGAAAAATCGATTCGAAGAAAATCACCTTACTATAGCTCAGCCGATTCAGAGCTGTAAAAATCCGAAATCTGCAATTGTGCTCCGATTGCGGTTCTTGATACCTTAAATGATATGTCACGAGACCTGTAATTGCTATTTCATACATGAGTAGAAAGTTCGATTCGAAGAAAATCACCTTACTATAGCTCAGCCGATTCAGAGCTGTGAAATTCCGAAATCTGCAATTGTGCTCCGATTGCGGTTCTTGATACCTTAAATGATATGTCACGAGACCTGTAATTGCTATACCATACATTTAGTAGAAAGTTCGATTCGAAGAAAATCACCTTACTATAGCTCAGCCGATTCAGAGCTGTGAAAATCCGAAATCTGCAATTGTGCTCCGATTGCGGTTCTTGATACCTTAAATGATAGGTAACGGGACCTGTAATTGCTGTACCATAAATTTCGTAGAAAGTTCGATTCGAAGAAAATCACCTTACTATAGCTCAGCCGATTCAGAGCTGTAAAAATCCGAAATCTGCAATTGTGCTCCGATTGCGGTTCTTGATACCTCAAATGATAGGTCTCGGGACTTGTAATTGTTATGCCAAACCGCATTAAAATTGGTTGATTATTTCCATACATTTCACAGAAAAATCGATTCGAAGAAAATCACCTTACTATAGCTCAGCCGATTCAGAGCTGTGAAATTCCGAAATCTGCAATTGTGCTCCGATTGCGGTTCTTGATACCTTAAATGATATGTCACGAGACCTGTAATTGCTATACCATACATTTAGTAGAAAGTTCGATTCGAAGAAAATCACCTTACTATAGCTCAGCCGATTCAGAGCTGTGAAAATCCGAAATCTGCAATTGTGCTCCGATTGCGGTTCTTGATACCTTAAATGATAGGTAACGGGACCTGTAATTGCTGTACCATAAATTTCGTAGAAAGTTCGATTCGAAGAAAATAACTTTACAATAGCTCAGCCGATTCAGAGCTGTGAAATTCCGAAATCTGCAATTGTGATCCGATTGCGGTTCTTGATACCTTAAATGATATGTCACGAGCCCTGTAATTGCTATACCATACATTTAGTAGAAAGTTCGATTCGAAGAAAATCACCTTACTATAGCTCAGCCGATTCAGAGCTGTAAAAATCCGAAATCTGCAATTGTGCTCCGATTGCGGTTCTTGATACCTCAAATGATAGGTCTCGGGACTTGTAATTGTTATGCCAAACCGCATTAAAATTGGTTGATTATTTCCATACATTTCACAGAAAAATCGATTCGAAGAAAATCACCTTACTATAGCTCAGCCGATTCAGAGCTGTGAAATTCCGAAATCTGCTATTGTGCTCCGATTGCGGTTCTTGATACCTTAAATGATATGTCACGAGACCTGTAATTACTATACCATACATTTCGTAGAAAGTTCGATTCGAAGAAAATCACCTTACTATAGCTCAGCCGATTCAGAGCTGTGAAAATCCGAAATCTGCAATTGTGCTCCGATTGCGGTTCTTGATACCTTAAATGATAGGTAACGGGACCTGTAATTGCTGTACCATAAATTTCGAAGAAAGTTCGATTCGAAGAAAATCACCTTACTATAGCTCAGCCGATTCAGAGCTGTAAAAATCCGAAATCTGCAATTGTGCTCCGATTGCGGTTCTTGATACCTCAAATGATAGGTCTCGGGACTTGTAATTGTTATGCCAAACCGCATTAAAATTGGTTGATTATTTCCATACATTTCACAGAAAAATCGATTCGAAGAAAATCACCTCACTATAGCTCAGCCGATTCAGAGCTGTAAAAATCCGAAATCTGATATTGTGCTCCGCCCAAACCGCATTAAAATTGGTTGATTATTTCCATACATTTCACAGAAAAATCGATTCGAAGAAAATCACCTTACTATAGCTCAGCCGATTCAGAGCTGTGAAATTCCGAAATCTGCAATTGTGCTCCGATTGCGGTTCTTGATACCTTAAATGATATGTCACGAGACCTGTAATTGCTATACCATACATTTAGTAGAAAGTTCGATTCGAAGAAAATCACCTTACTATAGCTCAGCCGATTCAGAGCTGTGAAAATCCGAAATCTGCAATTGTGCTCCGATTGCGGTTCTTGATACCTTAAATGATAGGTAACGGGACCTGTAATTGCTGTACCATAAATTTCGTAGAAAGTTCGATTCGAAGAAAATCACCTTACTATAGCTCAGCCGATTCAGAGCTGTGAAAATCCGAAATCTGCAATTGTGCTCCGATTGCGGTTCTTGATACCTCAAATGATAGGTCTCGGGACTTGTAATTGTTATGCCAAACCGCATTAAAATTGGTTGATTATTTCCATACATTTCACAGAAAAATCGATTCGAAGAAAATCACCTTACTATAGCTCAGCCGATTCAGAGCTGTGAAAATCCGAAATCTGCAATTGTGCTCCGATTGCGGTTCTTGATACCTCAAATGATAGGTCTCAGGACTTGTAATTGTTATGCCAAACCGCATTATAATTGGTTGATTATTTCCATACATTTCACAGAAAAATCGATTCGAAGAAAATCACCTTACTATAGCTCAGCCGATTCAGAGCTGTGAAAATCCGAAATCTGTAATTGTGCTCCGATTGCGGTTCTTAATACCTCAAATGATAGGTCTCAGGACTTGTAATTGTTATGCCAAACCGCATTAAAATTGGTTGATTATTTCCATACATTTCACAGAAAAATCGATTCGAAGAAAATCACCTTACTATAGCTCAGCCGATTCAGAGCTGTGAAATTCCGAAATGTGCAATTGTGCTCCGATTGTGGTTCTTGATACCTTAAATGATATGTCACGAGACCTGTAATTGCTATACCATACATTTAGTAGAAAGTTCGATTCGAAGAAAATCACCTTACTATAGCTCAGCCGATTCAGAGCTGTGAAAATCCGAAATCTGCAATTGTGCTCCGATTGCGGTTCTTGATACCTTAAATGATAGGTAACGGGACCTGTAATTGCTGTACCATAAATTTCGTAGAAAGTATGATTCGAAGAAAATCACCTTACTATAGCTCAGCCGATTCAGAGCTGTAAAAATCCGAAATCTGCAATTGTGCTCCGATTGCGGTTCTTGATACCTCAAATGATAGGTCTCGGGACTTGTAATTGTTATGCCAAACCGCATTAAAATTGGTTGATTATTTCCATACATTTCACAGAAAAATCGATTCGAAGAAAATCACCTTACTATAGCTCAGCCGATTCAGAGCTGTGAAATTCCGAAATCTGCAATTGTGCTCCGATTGCGGTTCTTGATACCTTAAATGATATGTCACGAGACCTGTAATTGCTATACCATACATGTAGTAGAAAGTTCGATTCGAAGAAAATCACCTTACTATAGCTCAGCCGATTCAGAGCTGTGAAAATCCGAAATCTGCAATTGTGCTCCGATTGCGGTTCTTGATACCTTAAATGATAGGTAACGGGACCTGTAATTGCTGTACCATAAATTTCGAAGAAAGTTCGATTCGAAGAAAATCACCTTACTATAGCTCAGCCGATTCAGAGCTGTAAAAATCTGAAATCTGCAATTGTGCTCCGATTGCGGTTCTTGATACCTTAAATGATAGGTCACGAGACCTGTAATTGCTATACCATACATTTCGTAGAAAGTTCGATTCGAAGAAAATCACCTTACTATAGCTCAGCCGATTCAGAGCTGTAAAAATCCGAAATCTGCAATTGTGCTCCGATTGCGGTTCTTGATACCTTAAATGATAGGTCTCGGGACTTGTAATTGTTATGCCAAACCGCATTAAAATTGGTTGATTATTTCCATACATTTCACAGAAAAATCGATTCGAAGAAAATCACCTTACTATAGCTCAGCCGATTCAGAGCTGTGAAAATCCGAAATCTGCAATTGTGCTCCGTTTGCGGTTCTTGATACCTTAAATGATAGGTAACGGGACCCGTAATTGCTGTACCATAAATTTCGAAGAAAGTTCGATTCAAAGAAAATCACCTTACTATAGCTCAGCCGATTCAGAGCTGTAAAAATCTGAAATCTGCAATTGTGCTCCGATTGCGGTTCTTGATACCTCAAATGACAGGTCACGAGACCTGTAATTGCTATACCATACATGTAGTAGAAAGTTCGATTCGAAGAAAATCACCTTACTATAGCTCAGCCGATTCAGAGCTGTGAAAATCCGAAATCTGCAATTGTGCTCCGATTGCGGTTCTTGATACCTCAAATGATAGGTCTCAGGACTTGTAATTGTTATACCAAACCGCATTAAAATTGGTTGATTATTTCCATACATTTCACAGAAAAATCGATTCGAAGAAAATCACCTTACTATAGCTCAGCCGATTCAGAGCTGTGAAATTCCGAAATCTGCAATTGTGCTCCGATTGTGGTTCTTGATACCTTAAATGATATGTCACGAGACCTGTAATTGCTATACCATACATTTAGTAGAAAGTTCGATTCGAAGAAAATCACCTTACTATAGCTCAGCCGATTCAGAGCTGTGAAAATCCGAAATCTGCAATTGTGCTCCGATTGCGGTTCTTGATACCTTAAATGATAGGTAACGGGACCTGTAATTGCTGTACCATAAATTTCGTAGAAAGTTCGATTCGAAGAAAATCACCTTACTATAGCTCAGCCGATTCAGAGCTGTAAAAATCCGAAATCTGCAATTGTGCTCCGATTGCGGTTCTTGATACCTCAAATGATAGGTCTCGGGACTTGTAATTGTTATGCCAAACCGCATTAAAATTGGTTGATTATTTCCATACATTTCACAGAAAAATCGATTCGAAGAAAATCACCTTACTATAGCTCAGCCGATTCAGAGCTGTGAAATTCCGAAATCTGCAATTGTGCTCCGATTGCGGTTCTTGATACCTTAAATGATATGTCACGAGACCTGTAATTGCTATACCATACATGTAGTAGAAAGTTCGATTCGAAGAAAATCACCTTACTCTAGCTCAGCCGATTCAGAGCTGTGAAATTCCGAAATCTGCAATTGTGCTCCGATTGCGGTTCTTGATACCTTAAATGATAGGTCACGAGACCTGTAATTGCTATACCATACATTTCGTAGAAAGTTCGATTCGAAGAAAATCACCTTACTATAGCTCAGCCGATTCAGAGCTGTAAAAATCCGAAATCTGCAATTGTGCTCCGATTGCGGTTCTTGATACCTTAAATGATAGGTAACGGGACCTGTAATTGCTGTACCATAAATTTCGAAGAAAGTTCGATTCGAAGAAAATCACCTTACTATAGCTCAGCCGATGCAGAGCTGTAAAAATCTGAAATCTGCAATTGTGCTCCGATTGCGGTTCTTGATACCTTAAATGATAGGTCACGAGACCTGTAATTGCTATACCATACATTTCGTAGAAAGTTCGATTCGAAGAAAATCACCTTACTATAGCTCAGCCGATTCAGAGCTGTAAAAATCCGAAATCTGCAATTGTGCTCCGATTGCGGTTCTTGATACCTTAAATGATAGGTCTCGAGACTTCTAATTGCTATACCATAAATTTCGAAGAAAGTTCGATTCGAAGAAAATCACCTTACTATAGCTCAGCCGATTCAGAGCTGTAAAAATCTGAAATCTGCAATTGTGCTCCGATTGCGGTTCTTGATACCTCAAATGACAGGTCACGAGACCTGTAATTGCTATACCATAAATTTCGAAGAAAGTTCGATTCGAAGAAAATCACCTTACTATAGCTCAGCCGATTCAGAGCTGTGAAAATCCGAAATCTGCAATTGTGCTCCGTTTGCGGTTCTTGATACCTTAAATGATAGGTAACGGGACCCGTAATTGCTGTACCATAAATTTCGAAGAAAGTTCGATTCAAAGAAAATCACCTTACTATAGCTCAGCCGATTCAGAGCTGTAAAAATCTGAAATCTGCAATTGTGCTCCGATTGCGGTTCTTGATACCTCAAATGACAGGTCACGAGACCTGTAATTGCTATACCATAAATTTCGAAGAAAGTTCGATTCGAAGAAAATCACCTTACTATAGCTCAGCCGATTCAGAGCTGTAAAAATCCGAAATCTGCAATTGTGCTCTGATTGCGGTTCTTGATACCTTAAATGATAGGTAACGGGACCTGTAATTGCTGTACCATAAATTTCGTAGAAAGTTCGATTCGAAGAAAATCACCTTACTATAGCTCAGCCGATTCAGAGCTGTGAAAATCCGAAATCTGCAATTGTGCTCCGATTGCGGTTCTTGATACCTCAAATGATAGGTCTCGGGACTTGTAATTGTTATGCCAAACCGCATTAAAATTGGTTCATTATTTCCATACATTTCACAGAAAAATCGATTCGAAGAAAATCACCTTACTATAGCTCAGCCGATTCAGAGCTGTGAAATTCCGAAATCTGCAATTGTTCTCCGATTGCGGTTCTTGATACCTTAAATGATATGTCACGAGACCTGTAATTGCTATACCATACATTTAGTAGAAAGTTCGATTCGAAGAAAATCACCTTACTATAGCTCAGCCGATTCAGAGCTGTGAAAATCCGAAATCTGCAATTGTGCTCCGATTGCGGTTCTTGATACCTTAAATGATAGGTAACGGGACCTGTAATTGCTGTACCATAAATTTCGAAGAAAGTTCGATTCGAAGAAAATCACCTTACTATAGCTCAGCCGATTCAGAGCTGTAAAAATCCGAAATCTGCAATTGTGCTCTGATTGCGGTTCTTGATACCTTAAATGATAGGTAACGGGACCTGTAATTGCTGTACCATAAATTTCGTAGAAAGTTCGATTCGAAGAAAATCACCTTACTATAGCTCAGCCGATTCAGAGCTGTGAAATTCCGAAATCTGCAATTGTGCTCCGATTGCGGTTCTTGATACCTTAAATGATATGTCACGAGACCTGTAATTGCTATACCATACATTTAGTAGAAAGTTCGATTCGAAGAAAATCACCTCCAGCCGATTCAGAGCTGTGAAAATCCGAAATCTGCAATTGTGCTCCGATTGCGGTTCTTGATACCTTAAATGATAGGTAACGGGACCTGGTGCGGTTCTTGATACCTTAAATGATAGGTCACGAGACCTGTAATTGCTATACCATACATTTAGTAGAAAGTTCGATTCGAAAAAAATCACCTTACTATAGCTCAGCCGATTCAGAGCTGTAAAAATCCGAAATCTGCAATTGTGCTCCGATTGCGGTTCTTGATACCTTAAATGATAGGTAACGGGACCTGTAATTGCTGTACCATAAATTTCGAAGAAAGTTCGATTCGAAGAAAATCACCTTACTATAGCTCAGCCGATTCAGAGCTGTGAAAATCCGAAATCTGCAATTGTGCTCCGATTGCGGTTCTTGATACCTTAAATGATAGGTAATGGGACCTGTAATTGCTGTACCATAAATTTCGAAGAAAGTTCGATTCGAAGAAAATCACCTTACTATAGCTCAGCCGATTCAGAGCTGTAAAAATCCGAAATCTGCAATTGTGCTCCGATTGCGGTTCTTGATACCTCAAATGATAGGTCTCGGGACTTGTAATTGTTATGCCAAACCGCATTAAAATTGGTTGATTATTTCCATACATTTCACAGAAAAATTGATTCGAAGAAAATCACCTTACTATAGCTCAGCCGATTCAGAGCTGTGAAAATCCGAAATCTGTAATTGTGCTCCGATTGCGGTTCTTAATACCTCAAATGATAGGTCTCAGGACTTGTAATTGTTATGCCAAACCGCATTAAAATTGGTTGATTATTTCCATACATTTCACAGAAAAATCGATTCGAAGAAAATCACCTTACTATAGCTCAGCCGATTCAGAGCTGTGAAATTCCGAAATCTGCAATTGTGCTCCGATTGTGGTTCTTGATACCTTAAATGATATGTCACGAGACCTGTAATTGCTATACCATACATTTAGTAGAAAGTTCGATTCGAAGAAAATCACCTTACTATAGCTCAGCCGATTCAGAGCTGTGAAAATCCGAAATCTGCAATTGTGCTCCGATTGCGGTTCTTGATACCTTAAATGATAGGTAACGGGACCTGTAATTGCTGTTCCATAAATTTCGTAGAAAGTTCGATTCGAAGAAAATCACCTTACTATAGCTCAGCCGATTCAGAGCTGTAAAAATCCGAAATCTGCAATTGTGCTCCGATTGCGGTTCTTGATACCTCAAATGATAGGTCTCGGGACTTGTAATTGTTATGCCAAACCGCATTAAAATTGGTTGATTATTTCCATACATTTCACAGAAAAATCGATTCGAAGAAAATCACCTTACTATAGCTCAGCCGATTCAGAGCTGTGAAATTCCGAAATCTGCAATTGTGCTCCGATTGCGGTTCTTGATACCTTAAATGATAGGTAATGGGACCTGTAATTGCTGTACCATAAATTTCGAAGAAAGTTCGATTCGAAGAAAATCACCTTACTATAGCTCAGCCGATTCAGAGCTGTGAAAATCCGAAATCTGCAATTGTGCTCCGATTGCGGTTCTTGATACCTTAAATGATAGGTAACGGGACCCGTAATTGCTGTACCATAAATTTCGAAGAAAGTTCGATTCGAAGAAAATCACCTTACTATAGCTCAGCCGATTCAGAGCTGTAAAAATCTGAAATCTGCAATTGTGCTCCGATTGCGGTTCTTGATACCTCAAATGACAGGTCACGAGACCTGTAATTGCTATACCATAAATTTCGAAGCAAGTTCGATTCGAAAAAAATCACCTTACTATAGCTCAGCCGATTCAGAGCTGTAAAAATCCGAAATCTGCAATTGTGCTCTGATTGCGGTTCTTGATACCTTAAATGATAGGTAACGGGACCTGTAATTGCTGTACCATAAATTTCGTAGAAAGTTCGATTCGAAGAAAATCACCTTACTATAGCTCAGCCGATTCAGAGCTGTGAAAATCCGAAATCTGCAATTGTGCTCCGATTGCGGTTCTTGATACCTCAAATGATAGGTCTCGGGACTTGTAATTGTTATGCCAAACCGCATTAAAATTGGTTGATTATTTCCATACATTTCACAGAAAAATCGATTCGAAGAAAATCACCTTACTATAGCTCAGCCGATTCAGAGCTGTGAAATTCCGAAATCTGCAATTGTGCTCCGATTGCGGTTCTTGATACCTTAAATGATAGGTCACGAGACCTGTAATTGCTATACCATACATTTCGTAGAAAGTTCGATTCGAAGAAAATCACCTTACTATAGCTCAGCCGATTCAGAGCTGTGAAAATCCGAAATCTGCAATTGTGCTCCGATTGCGGTTCTTGATACCGTAAATGATATGTCACGAGACCTGTAATTGCTATACCATACATTTAGTAGAAAGTTCGATTCGAAGAAAATCACCTTACTATAGCTCAGCCGATTCAGAGCTGTAAAAATCCGAAATCTGCAATTGTGCTCCGATTGCGGTTCTTGATACCTCAAATGATAGGTCTCGGGACTTGTAATTGTTATGCCAAACCGCATTAAAATTGGTTGATTATTTCCATACATTTCACAGAAAAATCGATTCGAAGAAAATCACCTTACTATAGCTCAGCCGATTCAGAGCTGTGAAATTCCGAAATCTGCAATTGTGCTCCGATTGCGGTTCTTGATATCTTAAATGATAGGTAACGGGACCTGTAATTGCTGTACCATAAATTTCGAAGAAAGTTCGATTCGAAGAAAATCACCTTACTATAGCTCAGCCGATTCAGAGCTGTGAAATTCCGAAATCTGCAATTGTGCTCTGATTGCGGTTCTTGATACCTTAAATGATAGGTCACGAGACCTGTAATTGCTATACCATACATTTCGTAGAAAGTTCGATTCGAAGAAAATCACCTTACTATAGCTCAGCCGATTCAGAGCTGTGAAAATCCGAAATCTGCAATTGTGCTCTGATTGCGGTTCTTGATACCTTAAATTATAGGTCACGAGACCTATAATTGCTATACCATACATTTCGTAGAAAAATCGATTCGAAGAAAATCACCTTACTATAGCTCAGCCGATTCAGAGCTGTGAAAATCCGAAATCTGCAATTGTGCTCCGATTGCGGTTCTTGATACATCAAATGATAGGTCTCGGAACTTGTAATTGTTATGCCAAACCGCATTAAATTGGTTGATTATTTCCATACATTTCACAGAAAAATCGATTCGAAGAAAATCACCTTACTATAGCTCAGCCGATTCAGAGCTGTGAAATTCCGAAATCTGCAATTGTGATCCGATTGCGGTTCTTGATACCTTAAATGATAGGTAACGGGACCTGTAATTGCTGTACCATAAATTTTGTAGAAAGTTCGATTCGAAGAAAATCACCTTACTATAGCTCAGCCGATTCAGAGCTGTAAAAATCCGAAATCTGCAATTGTGCTCCGATTGCGGTTCTTGATACCACAAATGATAGGTCTCGGGACTTGTAATTGTTATGCCAAACCGCATTAAATTTGGTTGATTATTTCCATAAATTTCACAGAAAAATCGATTCGAAGAAAATCACCTTACTATAGCTCAGCCGATTCAGAGCTGTGAAATTCCGAAATCTGCAATTGTGCTCCGATTACGGTTCTTGATACCTTAAATGATATGTCACGAGACCTGTAATTGCTATACCATACATTTCGTAGAAAGTTCGATTCGAAGAAAATCACCTTACTATAGCTCAGCCGATTCAGAGCTGTAAAAATCCGAAATCTGCAATTGTGCTCTGATTGCGGTTCTTGATACCTTAAATGATAGGTCACGAGACCTGTAATTGCTATACCATACATTTCGTAGAAAGTTCGATTCGAAGAAAATCACCTTACTATAGCTCAGCCGATTCAGAGCTGTGAAATTCCGAAATCTGCAATTGTGCTCCGATTGCGGTTCTTGATACCTCAAATGATATGTCACGAGACCTGTAATTGCTATACCATACATTTCGTAGAAAGTTCGATTCGAAGAAAATCACCTTACTATAGCTCAGCCGATTCAGAGCTGTGAAAATCCGAAATCTGCAATTGTGCTCTGATTGCGGTTCTTGATACCTTAAATGATAGGTCACGAGACCTGTAATTGCTATACCATACATTTCGTAGAAAGTTCGATTCGAAGAAAATCACCTTACTATAGCTCAGCCGATTCAGAGCTGTGAAATTCCGAAATCTGCAATTGTGCTCCGATTACGGTTCTTGATACCTCAAATGATAGGTCTCGGGACTTGTAATTGTTATGCCAAACCGCATTAAAATTGGTTGATTATTTCCATACATTTCACAGAAAAATCGATTCGAAGAAAATCACCTTACTATAGCTCAGCCGATTCAGAGCTGTGAAATTCCGAAATCTGCAATTGTGCTCCGATTGCGGTTCTTGATACCTTAAATGATAGGTCACGAGACCTGTAATTGCTATACCATACATTTCGTAGAAAGTTCGATTCGAAGAAAATCACCTTACTATAGCTCAGCCGATTCAGAGCTGTGATAATCCGAAATCTGCAATTGTGCTCCGATTACGGTTCTTGATACCTCAAATGATAGGTCTCGGGACTTGTAATTGTTATGCCAAACCGCATTAAAATTGGTTGATTATTTCCATACATTTCACAGAAAAATCGATTCGAAGAAAATCACCTTACTATAGCTCAGCCGATTCAGAGCTGTGAAATTCCGAAATCTGCAATTGTGCTCCGATTGCGGTTCTTGATACCTTAAATGATAGGTCACGAGACCTGTAATTGCTATACCATACATTTCGTAGAAAGTTCGATTCGAAGAAAATCACCTTACTATAGCTCAGCCGATTCAGAGCTGTGATAATCCGAAATCTGCAATTGTGCTCCGATTACGGTTCTTGATACCTCAAATGATAGGTCTCGGGACTTGTAATTGTTATGCCAAACCGCATTAAAATTGGTTGATTATTTCCATACATTTCACAGAAAAATCGATTCGAAGAAAATCACCTTACTATAGCTCAGCCGATTCAGAGCTGTGAAATTCCGAAATCTGCAATTGTGATCCGATTGCGGTTCTTGATACCTTAAATGATAGGTCACGAGACCTGTAATTGCTATACCATACATTTCGTAGAAAGTTCGATTCGAAGAAAATCACCTTACTATAGCTCAGCCGATTCAGAGCTGTAAAAATCCGAAATCTGCAATTGTGCTCCGATTACGGTTCTTGATACCTCAAATGATAGGTCTCGGGACTTGTAATTGTTATGCCAAACCGCATTAAAATTGGTTGATTATTTCCATACATTTCACAGAAAAATCGATTCGAAGAAAATCACCTTACTATAGCTCAGCCGATTCAGAGCTGTGAAATTCCGAAATCTGCAATTGTGCTCCGATTGCGGTTCTTGATACCTTAAATGATAGGTCACGAGACCTGTAATTGCTATACCATACATTTCGTAGAAAGTTCGATTCGAAGAAAATCACCTTACTATAGCTCAGCCGATTCAGAGCTGTGAAAATCCGAAATCTGCAATTGTGCTCCGATTGCGGTCCTTGATACCTTAAATGATAGGTAACGGGACTTGTAATTGCTGTACCATAAATTTCGTAGAAAGTTCGATTCGAAGAAAATCACCTTACTATAGCTCAGCCGATTCAGAGCTGTGAAAATCCGAAATCTGCAATTGTGCTCCGATTGCGGTCCTTGATACCTTAAATGATAGGTAACGGGACTTGTAATTGCTGTACCATAAATTTCGAAGAAAGTTCGATTCGAAGAAAATCACCTTACTATAGCTCAGCCGATTCAGAGCTGTAAAAATCCGAAATCTGCAATTGTGCTCTGATTGCGGTTCTTGTTACCTCAAATGATAGATCTCGGGACTTGTAATTGTTATGCCAAACCGCATTAAAATTGGTTGATTATTTCCATACATTTCACAGAAAAATCGATTCGAAGAAAATCACCTTACTATAGCTCAGCCGATTCAGAGCTGTGAAATTCCGAAATCTGCAATTGTGCTCCGATTGCGGTTCTTGATACCTTAAATGATATGTCACGAGACCTGTAATTGCTATACCATACATTTAGTAGAAAGTTCGATTCGAAGAAAATCACCTTACTATAGCTCAGCCGATTCAGAGCTGTGAAATTCCGAAATCTGCAATTGTGCTCCGATTGCGGTTCTTGATACCTTAAATGATATGTCACGAGACCTGTAATTGCTATACCATACATTTAGTAGAAAGTTCGATTCGAAGAAAATCACCTTACTATAGCTCAGCCGATTCAGAGCTGTAAAAATCCGAAATCTGCAATTGTGCTCCGATTGCGGTTCTTGATACCTTAAATGATAGGTCACGAGACCTGTAATTGCTATACCATACATTTCGTAGAAAGTTCGATTCGAAGAAAATCACCTTACTATAGCTCAGCCGATTCAGAGCTGTGAAAATCCGAAATCTGCAATTGTGCTCCGATTGCGGTCCTTGATACCTTAAATGATAGGTAACGGGACTTGTAATTGCTGTACCATAAATTTCGAAGAAAGTTCGATTCGAAGAAAATCACCTTACTATAGCTCAGCCGATTCAGAGCTGTAAAAATCTGAAATCTGCAATTGTGCTCCGATTGCGGTTCTTGATACCTCAAATGACAGGTCACGAGACCTGTAATTGCTGTACCATAAATTTCGAAGAAAGTTCGATTCGAAGAAAATCACCTTACTATAGCTCAGCCGATTCAGAGCTGTAAAAATCTGAAATCTGCAATTGTGCTCCGATTGCGGTTCTTGATACCTCAAATGACAGGTCACGAGACCTGTAATTGCTATACCATAAATTTCGAAGCAAGTTCGATTCGAAGAAAATCACCTTACTATAGCTCAGCCGATTCAGAGCTGTAAAAATCCGAAATCTGCAATTGTGCTCTGATTGCGGTTCTTGATACCTTAAATGATAGGTAACGGGACCTGTAATTGCTGTACCATAAATTTCGTAGAAAGTTCGATTCGAAGAAAATCACCTTACTATAGCTCAGCCGATTCAGAGCTGTGAAAATCCGAAATCTGCAATTGTGCTCCGATTGCGGTTCTTGATACCTTAAATGATAGGTCACGAGACCTGTAATTGCTATACCATACATTTCGTAGAAAGTTCGATTCGAAGAAAATCACCTTACTATAGCTCAGCCGATTCAGAGCTGTGAAATTCCGAAATCTGCAATTGTGCTCCGATTGCGGTTCTTGATACCGTAAATGATATGTCACGAGACCTGTAATTGCTATACCATACATTTAGTAGAAAGTTCGATTCGAAGAAAATCACCTTACTATAGCTCAGCCGATTCAGAGCTGTAAAAATCCGAAATCTGCAATTGTGCTCCGATTGCGGTTCTTGATACCTCAAATGATAGGTCTCGGGACTTGTAATTGTTATGCCAAACCGCATTAAAATTGGTTGATTATTTCCATACATTTCACAGAAAAATCGATTCGAAGAAAATCACCTTACTATAGCTCAGCCGATTCAGAGCTGTGAAATTCCGAAATCTGCAATTGTGCTCCGATTGCGGTTCTTGATACCTCAAATGATAGGTATCGGGACTTGTAATTGTTATGCCAAACCGCATTAAAATTGGTTGATTATTTCCATACATTTCACAGAAAAATCGATTCGAAGAAAATCACCTTACTATAGCTCAGCCGATTCAGAGCTGTGAAATTCCGAAATCTGCAATTGTGCTCCGATTGCGGTTCTTGATATCTTAAATGATAGGTAACGGGACCTGTAATTGCTGTACCATAAATTTCGAAGAAAGTTCGATTCGAAGAAAATCACCTTACTATAGCTCAGCCGATTCAGAGCTGTGAAAATCCGAAATCTGCAATTGTGCTCCGATTGCGGTTCTTGATACCACAAATGATAGGTCTCGGGACTTGTAATTGTTATGCCAAACCGCATTAAAATTGGTTGATTATTTCCATACATTTCACAGAAAAATCGATTCGAAGAAAATCACCTTACTATAGCTCAGCCGATTCAGAGCTGTGAAATTCCGAAATCTGCAATTGTGCTCCGATTACGGTTCTTGATATCTTAAATGATATGTCACGAGACCTGTAATTGCTATACCATACATTTCGTAGAAAGTTCGATTCGAAGAAAATCACCTTACTATAGCTCAGCCGATTCAGAGCTGTGAAATTCCGAAATCTGCAATTGTGCTCCGATTGCGGTTCTTGATACCTTAAATGATATGTCACGAGACCTGTAATTGCTATACCATACATTTAGTAGAAAGTTCGATTCGAAGAAAATCACCTTACTATAGCTCAGCCGATTCAGAGCTGTGAAAATCCGAAATCTGCAATTGTGCTCTGATTGCGGTTCTTGATACCTTAAATTATAGGTCACGAGACCTATAATTGCTATACCATACATTTCGTAGAAAGTTCGATTCGAAGAAAATCACCTTACTATAGCTCAGCCGATTCAGAGCTGTGAAAATCCGAAATCTGCAATTGTGCTCCGATTACGGTTCTTGATACCTCAAATGATAGGTCTCGGAACTTGTAATTGTTATGCCAAACCGCATTAAATTGGTTGATTATTTCCATACATTTCACAGAAAAATCGATTCGAAGAAAATCACCTTACTATAGCTCAGCCGATTCAGAGCTGTGAAATTCCGAAATCTGCAATTGTGATCCGATTGCGGTTCTTGATACCTTAAATGATAGGTAACGGGACCTGTAATTGCTGTACCATAAATTTTGTAGAAAGTTCGATTCGAAGAAAATCACCTTACTATAGCTCAGCCGATTCAGAGCTGTAAAAATCCGAAATCTGCAATTGTGCTCCGATTGCGGTTCTTGATACCACAAATGATAGGTCTCGGGACTTGTAATTGTTATGCCAAACCGCATTAAATTTGGTTGATTATTTCCATACATTTCACAGAAAAATCGATTCGAAGAAAATCACCTTACTATAGCTCAGCCGATTCAGAGCTGTGAAATTCCGAAATCTGCAATTGTGCTCCGATTACGGTTCTTGATATCTTAAATGATATGTCACGAGACCTGTAATTGCTATACCATACATTTCGTAGAAAGTTCGATTCGAAGAAAATCACCTTACTATAGCTCAGCCGATTCAGAGCTGTGAAATTCCGAAATCTGCAATTGTGCTCCGATTGCGGTTCTTGATACCTTAAATGATATGTCACGAGACCTGTAATTGCTATACCATACATTTAGTAGAAAGTTCGATTCGAAGAAAATCACCTTACTATAGCTCAGCCGATTCAGAGCTGTGAAATTCCGAAATCTGCAATTGTGCTCCGATTACGGTTCTTGATACCTTAAATGATATGTCACGAGACCTGTAATTGCTATACCATACATTTCGTAGAAAGTTCGATTCGAAGAAAATCACCTTACTATAGCTCAGCCGATTCAGAGCTGTAAAAATCCGAAATCTGCAATTGTGCTCTGATTGCGGTTCTTGATACCTTAAATGATAGGTCACGAGACCTGTAATTGCTATACCATACATTTCGTAGAAAGTTCGATTTGAAGAAAATCACCTTACTATAGCTCAGCCGATTCAGAGCTGTGAAATTCCGAAATCTGCAATTGTGCTCCGATTACGGTTCTTGATACCTCAAATGATAGGTCTCGGGACTTGTAATTGTTATGCCAAACCGCATTAAAATTGGTTGATTATTTCCATACATTTCACAGAAAAATCGATTCGAAGAAAATCACCTTACTATAGCTCAGCCGATTCAGAGCTGTGAAATTCCAAAATCTGCAATTGTGCTCCGATTGCGGTTCTTGATACCTTAAATGATATGTCACGAGACCTGTAATTGCTATACCATACATTTAGTAGAATGTTCGATTCGAAGAAAATCACCTTACTATAGCTCAGCCGATTCAGAGCTGTAAAAATCCGAAATCTGCAATTGTGCTCCGATTGCGGTTCTTGATACCTTAAATGATAGGTCACGAGACCTGTAATTGCTATACCATACATTTCGTAGAAAGTTCGATTCGAAGAAAATCACCTTACTATAGCTCAGCCGATTCAGAGCTGTGAAAATCCGAAATCTGCAATTGTGCTCCGATTGCGGTCCTTGATACCTTATATGATAGGTAACGGGACTTGTAATTGCTGTACCATAAATTTCGAAGAAAGTTCGATTCGAAGAAAATCACCTTACTATAGCTCAGCCGATTCAGAGCTGTAAAAATCCGAAATCTGCAATTGTGCTCTGATTGCGGTTCTTGATACCTCAAATGATAGATCTCGGGACTTGTAATTGTTATGCCAAACCGCATTAAAATTGGTTGATTATTTCCATACATTTCACAGAAAAATCGATTCGAAGAAAATCACCTTACTATAGCTCAGCCGATTCAGAGCTGTGAAATTCCGAAATCTGCAATTGTGATCCGATTGCGGTTCTTGATACCTTAAATGATAGGTCACGAGACCTGTAATTGCTATACCATACATTTCGTAGAAAGTTCGATTCGAAGAAAATCACCTTACTATAGCTCAGCCGATTCAGAGCTGTAAAAATCCGAAATCTGCAATTGTGCTCCGATTACGGTTCTTGATACCTCAAATGATAGGTCTCGGGACTTGTAATTGTTATGCCAAACCGCATTAAAATTGGTTGATTATTTCCATACATTTCACAGAAAAATCGATTCGAAGAAAATCACCTTACTATAGCTCAGCCGATTCAGAGCTGTGAAATTCCGAAATCTGCAATTGTGATCCGATTGCGGTTCTTGATACCTTAAATGATAGGTCACGAGACCTGTAATTGCTATACCACACATTTCGTAGAAAGTTCGATTCGAAGAAAATCACCTTACTATAGCTCAGCCGATTCAGAGCTGTAAAAATCCGAAATCTGCAATTGTGCTCCGATTACGGTTCTTGATACCTCAAATGATAGGTCTCGGGACTTGTAATTGTTATGCCAAACCGCATTAAAATTGGTTGATTATTTCCATACATTTCACAGAAAAATCGATTCGAAGAAAATCACCTTACTATAGCTCAGCCGATTCAGAGCTGTGAAATTCCGAAATCTGCAATTGTGCTCCGATTGCGGTTCTTGATACCTTAAATGATAGGTCACGAGACCTGTAATTGCTATACCATACATTTCGTAGAAAGTTCGATTCGAAGAAAATCACCTTACTATAGCTCAGCCGATTCAGAGCTGTGAAAATCCGAAATCTGCAATTGTGCTCCGATTGCGGTCCTTGATACCTTAAATGATAGGTAACGGGACTTGTAATTGCTGTACCATAAATTTCGTAGAAAGTTCGATTCGAAGAAAATCACCTTACTATAGCTCAGCCGATTCAGAGCTGTGAAAATCCGAAATCTGCAATTGTGCTCCGATTGCGGTCCTTGATACCTTAAATGATAGGTAACGGGACTTGTAATTGCTGTACCATAAATTTCGAAGAAAGTTCGATTCGAAGAAAATCACCTTACTATAGCTCAGCCGATTCAGAGCTGTAAAAATCCGAAATCTGCAATTGTGCTCTGATTGCGGTTCTTGATACCTCAAATGATAGATCTCGGGACTTGTAATTGTTATGCCAAACCGCATTAAAATTGGTTGATTATTTCCATACATTTCACAGAAAAATCGATTCGAAGAAAATCACCTTACTATAGCTCAGCCGATTCAGAGCTGTGAAATTCCGAAATCTGCAATTGTGATCCGATTGCGGTTCTTGATACCTTAAATGATAGGTCACGAGACCTGTAATTGCTATACCATACATTTCGTAGAAAGTTCGATTCGAAGAAAATCACCTTACTATAGCTCAGCCGATTCAGAGCTGTAAAAATCCGAAATCTGCAATTGTGCTCCGATTACGGTTCTTGATACCTCAAATGATAGGTCTCGGGACTTTTAATTGTTATGCCAAACCGCATTAAAATTGGTTGATTATTTCCATACATTTCACAGAAAAATTGATTCGAAGAAAATCACCTTACTATAGCTCAGCCGATTCAGAGCTGTGAAATTCCGAAATCTGCAATTGTGCTCCGATTGCGGTTCTTGATACCTTAAATGATATGTCACGAGACCTGTAATTGCTATACCATACATTTAGTAGAAAGTTCGATTCGAAGAAAATCACCTTACTATAGCTCAGCCGATTCAGAGCTGTGAAATTCCGAAATCTGCAATTGTGCTCCGATTGCGGTTCTTGATACCTTAAATGATATGTCACGAGACCTGTAATTGCTATACCATACATTTAGTAGAAAGTTCGATTCGAAGAAAATCACCTTACTATAGCTCAGCCGATTCAGAGCTGTAAAAATCCGAAATCTGCAATTGTGCTCCGATTGCGGTTCTTGATACCTTAAATGATAGGTCACGAGACCTGTAATTGCTATACCATACATTTCGTAGAAAGTTCGATTCGAAGAAAATCACCTTACTATAGCTCAGCCGATTCAGAGCTGTGAAAATCCGAAATCTGCAATTGTGCTCCGATTGCGGTCCTTGATACCTTAAATGATAGGTAACGGGACTTGTAATTGCTGTACCATAAATTTCGAAGAAAGTTCGATTCGAAGAAAATCACCTTACTATAGCTCAGCCGATTCAGAGCTGTAAAAATCCGAAATCTGCAATTGTGCTCTGATTGCGGTTCTTGATACCTCAAATGATAGATCTCGGGACTTGTAATTGTTATGCCAAACCGCATTAAAATTGGTTGATAATTTCCATACATTTCACAGAAAAATCGATTCGAAGAAAATCACCTTACTATAGCTCAGCCGATTCAGAGCTGTGAAATTCCGAAATCTGCAATTGTGATCCGATTGCGGTTCTTGATACCTTAAATGATAGGTCACGAGACCTGTAATTGCTATACCATACATTTCGTAAAAAGTTCGATTCGAAGAAAATCACCTTACTATAGCTCAGCCGATTCAGAGCTGTGAAAATCCGAAATCTGCAATTGTGCTCCGATTGCGGTCCTTGATACCTTAAATGATAGGTAACGGGACTTTTAATTGCTGTACCATAAATTTCGTAGAAAGTTCGATTCGAAGAAAATCACCTTACTATAGCTCAGCCGATTCAGAGCTGTGAAAATCCGAAATCTGCAATTGTGCTCCGATTGCGGTCCTTGATACCTTAAATGATAGGTAACGGGACTTGTAATTGCTGTACCATAAATTTCGAAGAAAGTTCGATTCGAAGAAAATCACCTTACTATAGCTCAGCCGATTCAGAGCTGTAAAAATCCGAAATCTGCAATTGTGCTCCGATTACGGTTCTTGATACCTCAAATGATAGGTCTCGGGACTTGTAATTGTTATGCCAAACCGCATTAAAATTGGTTGATTATTTCCATACATTTCACAGAAAAATCGATTCGAAGAAAATCACCTTACTATAGCTCAGCCGATTCAGAGCTGTGAAATTCCGAAATCTGCAATTGTGCTCCGATTGCGGTTCTTGATACCTTAAATGATAGGTCACGAGACCTGTAATTGCTATACCATACATTTCGTAGAAAGTTCGATTCGAAGAAAATCACCTTACTATAGCTCAGCCGATTCAGAGCTGTGAAAATCCGAAATCTGCAATTGTGCTCCGATTGCGGTCCTTGATACCTTAAATGATAGGTAACGGGACTTTTAATTGCTGTACCATAAATTTCGTAGAAAGTTCGATTCGAAGAAAATCACCTTACTATAGCTCAGCCGATTCAGAGCTGTGAAAATCCGAAATCTGCAATTGTGCTCCGATTGCGGTCCTTGATACCTTAAATGATAGGTAACGGGACTTGTAATTGCTGTACCATAAATTTCGTAGAAAGTTCGATTCGAAGAAAATCACCTTACTATAGCTCAGCCGATTCAGAGCTGTGAAAATCCGAAATCTGCAATTGTGCTCCGATTGCGGTCCTTGATACCTTAAATGATAGGTAACGGGACTTGTAATTGCTGTACCATAAATTTCGAAGAAAGTTCGATTCGAAGAAAATCACCTTACTATAGCTCAGCCGATTCAGAGCTGTAAAAATCCGAAATCTGCAATTGTGCTCTGATTGCGGTTCTTGATACCTCAAATGATAGATCTCGGGACTTGTAATTGTTATGCCAAACCGCATTAAAATTGGTTGATTATTTCCATACATTTCACAGAAAAATCGATTCGAAGAAAATCACCTTACTATAGCTCAGCCGATTCAGAGCTGTGAAATTCCGAAATCTGCAATTGTGATCCGATTGCGGTTCTTGATACCTTAAATGATAGGTCACGAGACCTGTAATTGCTATACCATACATTTCGTAGAAAGTTCGATTCGAAGAAAATCACCTTACTATAGCTCAGCCGATTCAGAGCTGTAAAAATCCGAAATCTGCAATTGTGCTCCGATTACGGTTCTTGATACCTCAAATGATAGGTCTCGGGACTTTTAATTGTTATGCCAAACCGCATTAAAATTGGTTGATTATTTCCATACATTTCACAGAAAAATTGATTCGAAGAAAATCACCTTACTATAGCTCAGCCGATTCAGAGCTGTGAAATTCCGAAATCTGCAATTGTGCTCCGATTGCGGTTCTTGATACCTTAAATGATATGTCACGAGACCTGTAATTGCTATACCATACATTTAGTAGAAAGTTCGATTCGAAGAAAATCACCTTACTATAGCTCAGCCGATTCAGAGCTGTGAAATTCCGAAATCTGCAATTGTGCTCCGATTGCGGTTCTTGATACCTTAAATGATATGTCACGAGACCTGTAATTGCTATACCATACATTTAGTAGAAAGTTCGATTCGAAGAAAATCACCTTACTATAGCTCAGCCGATTCAGAGCTGTAAAAATCCGAAATCTGCAATTGTGCTCCGATTGCGGTTCTTGATACCTTAAATGATAGGTCACGAGACCTGTAATTGCTATACCATACATTTCGTAGAAAGTTCGATTCGAAGAAAATCACCTTACTATAGCTCAGCCGATTCAGAGCTGTGAAAATCCGAAATCTGCAATTGTGCTCCGATTGCGGTCCTTGATACCTTAAATGATAGGTAACGGGACTTGTAATTGCTGTACCATAAATTTCGAAGAAAGTTCGATTCGAAGAAAATCACCTTACTATAGCTCAGCCGATTCAGAGCTGTAAAAATCCGAAATCTGCAATTGTGCTCTGATTGCGGTTCTTGATACCTCAAATGATAGATCTCGGGACTTGTAATTGTTATGCCAAACCGCATTAAAATTGGTTGATTATTTCCATACATTTCACAGAAAAATCGATTCGAAGAAAATCACCTTACTATAGCTCAGCCGATTCAGAGCTGTGAAATTCCGAAATCTGCAATTGTGATCCGATTGCGGTTCTTGATACCTTAAATGATAGGTCACGAGACCTGTAATTGCTATACCATACATTTCGTAGAAAGTTCGATTCGAAGAAAATCACCTTACTATAGCTCAGCCGATTCAGAGCTGTAAAAATCCGAAATCTGCAATTGTGCTCCGATTACGGTTCTTGATACCTCAAATGATAGGTCTCGGGACTTTTAATTGTTATGCCAAACCGCATTAAAATTGGTTGATTATTTCCATACATTTCACAGAAAAATCGATTCGAAGAAAATCACCTTACTATAGCTCAGCCGATTCAGAGCTGTGAAATTCCGAAATCTGCAATTGTGCTCCGATTGCGGTTCTTGATACCTTAAATGATATGTCACGAGACCTGTAATTGCTATACCATACATTTAGTAGAAAGTTCGATTCGAAGAAAATCACCTTACTATAGCTCAGCCGATTCAGAGCTGTGAAATTCCGAAATCTGCAATTGTGCTCCGATTGCGGTTCTTGATACCTTAAATGATATGTCACGAGACCTGTAATTGCTATACCATACATTTAGTAGAAAGTTCGATTCGAAGAAAATCACCTTACTATAGCTCAGCCGATTCAGAGCTGTAAAAATCCGAAATCTGCAATTGTGCTCCGATTGCGGTTCTTGATACCTTAAATGATAGGTCACGAGACCTGTAATTGCTATACCATACATTTCGTAGAAAGTTCGATTCGAAGAAAATCACCTTACTATAGCTCAGCCGATTCAGAGCTGTGAAAATCCGAAATCTGCAATTGTGCTCCGATTGCGGTCCTTGATACCTTAAATGATAGGTAACGGGACTTGTAATTGCTGTACCATAAATTTCGAAGAAAGTTCGATTCGAAGAAAATCACCTTACTATAGCTCAGCCGATTCAGAGCTGTGAAATTCCGAAATCTGCAATTGTGATCCGATTGCGGTTCTTGATACCTTAAATGATAGGTCACGAGACCTGTAATTGCTATACCATACATTTCGTAGAAAGTTCGATTCGAAGAAAATCACCTTACTATAGCTCAGCCGATTCAGAGCTGTAAAAATCCGAAATCTGCAATTGTGCTCCGATTACGGTTCTTGATACCTCAAATGATAGGTCTCGGGACTTGTAATTGTTATGCCAAACCGCATTAAAATTGGTTGATAATTTCCATACATTTCACAGAAAAATCGATTCGAAGAAAATCACCTTACTATAGCTCAGCCGATTCAGAGCTGTGAAATTCCGAAATCTGCAATTGTGATCCGATTGCGGTTCTTGATACCTTAAATGATAGGTCACGAGACCTGTAATTGCTATACCATACATTTCGTAGAAAGTTCGATTCGAAGAAAATCACCTTACTATAGCTCAGCCGATTCAGAGCTGTAAAAATCCGAAATCTGCAATTGTGCTCCGATTACGGTTCTTGATACCTCAAATGATAGGTCTCGGGACTTGTAATTGTTATGCCAAACCGCATTAAAATTGGTTGATTATTTCCATACATTTCACAGAAAAATCGATTCGAAGAAAATCACCTTACTATAGCTCAGCCGATTCAGAGCTGTGAAATTCCGAAATCTGCAATTGTGCTCCGATTGCGGTTCTTGATACCTTAAATGATATGTCACGAGACCTGTAATTGCTATACCATACATTTAGTAGAAAGTTCGATTCGAAGAAAATCACCTTACTATAGCTCAGCCGATTCAGAGCTGTAAAAATCCGAAATCTGCAATTGTGCTCCGATTGCGGTTCTTGATACCTTAAATGATAGGTCACGAGACCTGTAATTGCTATACCATACATTTCGTAGAAAGTTCGATTCGAAGAAAATCACCTTACTATAGCTCAGCCGATTCAGAGCTGTGAAAATCCGAAATCTGCAATTGTGCTCCGATTGCGGTCCTTGATACCTTAAATGATAGGTAACGGGACTTGTAATTGCTGTACCATAAATTTCGAAGAAAGTTCGATTCGAAGAAAATCACCTTACTATAGCTCAGCCGATTCAGAGCTGTAAAAATCCGAAATCTGCAATTGTGCTCTGATTGCGGTTCTTGATACCTCAAATGATAGATCTCGGGACTTGTAATTGTTATGCCAAACCGCATTAAAATTGGTTGATTATTTCCATACATTTCACAGAAAAATCGATTCGAAGAAAATCACCTTACTATAGCTCAGCCGATTCAGAGCTGTGAAATTCCGAAATCTGCAATTGTGATCCGATTGCGGTTCTTGATACCTTAAATGATAGGTCACGAGACCTGTAATTGCTATACCATACATTTCGTAGAAAGTTCGATTCGAAGAAAATCACCTTACTATAGCTCAGCCGATTCAGAGCTGTAAAAATCCGAAATCTGCAATTGTGCTCCGATTACGGTTCTTGATACCTCAAATGATAGGTCTCGGGACTTTTAATTGTTATGCCAAACCGCATTAAAATTGGTTGATTATTTCCATACATTTCACAGAAAAATCGATTCGAAGAAAATCACCTTACTATAGCTCAGCCGATTCAGAGCTGTGAAATTCCGAAATCTGCAATTGTGCTCCGATTGCGGTTCTTGATACCTTAAATGATATGTCACGAGACCTGTAATTGCTATACCATACATTTAGTAGAAAGTTCGATTCGAAGAAAATCACCTTACTATAGCTCAGCCGATTCAGAGCTGTGAAATTCCGAAATCTGCAATTGTGCTCCGATTGCGGTTCTTGATACCTTAAATGATATGTCACGAGACCTGTAATTGCTATACCATACATTTAGTAGAAAGTTCGATTCGAAGAAAATCACCTTACTATAGCTCAGCCGATTCAGAGCTGTGAAAATCCGAAATCTGCAATTGTGCTCCGATTGCGGTCCTTGATACCTTAAATGATAGGTAACGGGACTTGTAATTGCTGTACCATAAATTTCGAAGAAAGTTCGATTCGAAGAAAATCACCTTACTATAGCTCAGCCGATTCAGAGCTGTAAAAATCCGAAATCTGCAATTGTGCTCTGATTGCGGTCCTTGATACCTTAAATGATAGGTAACGGGACTTGTAATTGCTGTACCATAAATTTCGTAGAAAGTTCGATTCGAAGAAAATCACCTTACTATAGCTCAGCCGATTCAGAGCTGTAAAAATCCGAAATCTGCAATTGTGCTCCGATTACGGTTCTTGATACCTCAAATGATAGGTCTCGGGACTTGTAATTGTTATGCCAAACCGCATTAAAATTGGTTGATTATTTCCATACATTTCACAGAAAAATCGATTCGAAGAAAATCACCTTACTATAGCTCAGCCGATTCAGAGCTGTGAAATTCCGAAATCTGCAATTGTGCTCCGATTGCGGTTCTTGATACCTTAAATGATAGGTCACGAGACCTGTAATTGCTATACCATACATTTCGTAGAAAGTTCGATTCGAAGAAAATCACCTTACTATAGCTCAGCCGATTCAGAGCTGTGAAAATCCGAAATCTGCAATTGTGCTCCGATTGCGGTCCTTGATACCTTAAATGATAGGTAACGGGACTTGTAATTGCTGTACCATAAATTTCGTAGAAAGTTCGATTCGAAGAAAATCACCTTACTATAGCTCAGCCGATTCAGAGCTGTGAAAATCCGAAATCTGCAATTGTGCTCTGATTGCGGTCCTTGATACCTTAAATGATAGGTAACGGGACTTGTAATTGCTGTACCATAAATTTCGTAGAAAGTTCGATTCGAAGAAAATCACCTTACTATAGCTCAGCCGATTCAGAGCTGTAAAAATCCGAAATCTGCAATTGTGCTCCGATTACGGTTCTTGATACCTCAAATGATAGGTCTCGGGACTTGTAATTGTTATGCCAAACCGCATTAAAATTGGTTGATTATTTCCATACATTTCACAGAAAAATCGATTCGAAGAAAATCACCTTACTATAGCTCAGCCGATTCAGAGCTGTGAAATTCCGAAATCTGCAATTGTGCTCCGATTGCGGTTCTTGATACCTTAAATGATATGTCACGAGACCTGTAATTGCTATACCATACATTTAGTAGAAAGTTCGATTCGAAGAAAATCACCTTACTATAGCTCAGCCGATTCAGAGCTGTGAAATTCCGAAATCTGCAATTGTGCTCCGATTGCGGTTCTTGATACCTTAAATGATATGTCACGAGACCTGTAATTGCTATACCATACATTTAGTAGAAAGTTCGATTCGAAGAAAATCACCTTACTATAGCTCAGCCGATTCAGAGCTGTAAAAATCCGAAATCTGCAATTGTGCTCCGATTGCGGTTCTTGATACCTTAAATGATAGGTCACGAGACATGTAATTGCTATACCATACATTTCGTAGAAAGTTCGATTCGAAGAAAATCACCTTACTATAGCTCAGCCGATTCAGAGCTGTGAAAATCCGAAATCTGCAATTGTGCTCCGATTGCGGTCCTTGATACCTTAAATGATAGGTAACGGGACTTGTAATTGCTGTACCATAAATTTCGAAGAAAGTTCGATTCGAAGAAAATCACCTTACTATAGCTCAGCCGATTCAGAGCTGTAAAAATCCGAAATCTGCAATTGTGCTCTGATTGCGGTTCTTGATACCTCAAATGATAGATCTCGGGACTTGTAATTGTTATGCCAAACCGCATTAAAATTGGTTGATTATTTCCATACATTTCACAGAAAAATCGATTCGAAGAAAATCACCTTACTATAGCTCAGCCGATTCAGAGCTGTGAAATTCCGAAATCTGCAATTGTGATCCGATTGCGGTTCTTGATACCTTAAATGATAGGTCACGAGACCTGTAATTGCTATACCATACATTTAGTAGAAAGTTCGATTCGAAGAAAATCACCTTACTATAGCTCAGCCGATTCAGAGCTGTAAAAATCCGAAATCTGCAATTGTGCTCCGATTACGGTTCTTGATACCTCAAATGATAGGTCTCGGGACTTGTAATTGTTATGCCAAACCGCATTAAAATTGGTTGATTATTTCCATACATTTCACAGAAAAATCGATTCGAAGAAAATCACCTTACCTATAGCTCAGCCGATTCAGAGCTGTGAAATTCCGAAATCTGCAATTGTGCTCCGATTGCGGTTCTTGATACCTTAAATGATATGTCACGAGACCTGTAATTGCTATACCATACATTTAGTAGAAAGTTCGATTCGAAGAAAATCACCTTACTATAGCTCAGCCGATTCAGAGCTGTGAAATTCCGAAATCTGCAATTGTGCTCCGATTGCGGTTCTTGATACCTTAAATGATATGTTACGAGACCTGTAATTGCTATACCATACATTTAGTAGAAAGTTCGATTCGAAGAAAATCACCTTACTATAGCTCAGCCGATTCAGAGCTGTAAAAATCCGAAATCTGCAATTGTGCTCCGATTGCGGTTCTTGATACCTTAAATGATAGGTCACGAGACCTGTAATTGCTATACCATACATTTCGTAGAAAGTTCGATTCGAAGAAAATCACCTTACTATAGCTCAGCCGATTCAGAGCTGTGAAAATCCGAAATCTGCAATTGTGCTCCGATTGCGGTCCTTGATACCTTAAATGATAGGTAACGGGACTTGTAATTGCTGTACCATAAATTTCGAAGAAAGTTCGATTCGAAGAAAATCACCTTACTATAGCTCAGCCGATTCAGAGCTGTAAAAATCCGAAATCTGCAATTGTGCTCTGATTGCGGTTCTTGATACCTCAAATGATAGATCTCGGGACTTGTAATTGTTATGCCAAACCGCATTAAAATTGGTTGATTATTTCCATACATTTCACAGAAAAATCGATTCGAAGAAAATCACCTTACTATAGCTCAGCCGATTCAGAGCTGTGAAATTCCGAAATCTGCAATTGTGATCCGATTGCGGTTCTTGATACCTTAAATGATAGGTCACGAGACCTGTAATTGCTATACCATACATTTCGTAGAAAGTTCGATTCGAAGAAAATCACCTTACTATAGCTCAGCCGATTCAGAGCTGTGAAATTCCGAAATCTGCAATTGTGCTCCGATTGCGGTTCTTGATACCTTAAATGATATGTCACGAGACCTGTAATTGCTATACCATACATTTAGTAGAAAGTTCGATTCGAAGAAAATCACCTTACTATAGCTCAGCCGATTCAGAGCTGTAAAAATCCGAAATCTGCAATTGTGCTCCGATTGCGGTTCTTGATACCTTAAATGATAGGTCACGAGACCTGTAATTGCTATACCATACATTTCGTAGAAAGTTCGATTCGAAGAAAATCACCTTACTATAGCTCAGCCGATTCAGAGCTGTGAAATTCCGAAATCTGCAATTGTGCTCCGATTGCGGTTCTTGATACCTTAAATGATATGTCACGAGACCTGTAATTGCTATACCATACATTTAGTAGGAAGTTCGATTCGAAGAAAATCACCTTACTATAGCTCAGCCGATTCAGAGCTGTAAAAATCCGAAATCTGCAATTGTGCTCCGATTACGGTTCTTGATACCTCAAATGATAGGTCTCGGGACTTGTAATTGTTATGCCAAACCGCATTAAAATTGGTTGATTATTTCCATACATTTCACAGAAAAATCGATTCGAAGAAAATCACCTTACTATAGCTCAGCCGATTCAGAGCTGTGAAATTCCGAAATCTGCAATTGTGATCCGATTGCGGTTCTTGATACCTTAAATGATAGGTCACGAGACCTGTAATTGCTATACCATACATTTCGTAGAAAGTTCGATTCGAAGAAAATCACCTTACTATAGCTCAGCCGATTCAGAGCTGTGAAATTCCGAAATCTGCAATTGTGCTCCGATTGCGGTTCTTGATACCTTAAATGATATGTCACGAGACCTGTAATTGCTATACCATACATTTAGTAGAAAGTTCGATTCGAAGAAAATCACCTTACTATAGCTCAGCCGATTCAGAGCTGTAAAAATCCGAAATCTGCAATTGTGCTCCGATTGCGGTTCTTGATACCTTAAATGATAGGTCACGAGACCTGTAATTGCTATACCATACATTTCGTAGAAAGTTCGATTCGAAGAAAATCACCTTACTATAGCTCAGCCGATTCAGAGCTGTGAAAATCCGAAATCTGCAATTGTGCTCCGATTGCGGTCCTTGATACCTTAAATGATAGGTAACGGGACTTGTAATTGCTGTACCATAAATTTCGAAGAAAGTTCGATTCGAAGAAAATCACCTTACTATAGCTCAGCCGATTCAGAGCTGTAAAAATCCGAAATCTGCAATTGTGCTCTGATTGCGGTTCTTGATACCTCAAATGATAGATCTCGGGACTTGTAATTGTTATGCCAAACCGCATTAAAATTGGTTGATTATTTCCATACATTTCACAGAAAAATCGATTCGAAGAAAATCACCTTACTATAGCTCAGCCGATTCAGAGCTGTGAAATTCCGAAATCTGCAATTGTGATCCGATTGCGGTTCTTGATACCTTAAATGATAGGTCACGAGACCTGTAATTGCTATACCATACATTTCGTAGAAAGTTCGATTCGAAGAAAATCACCTTACTATAGCTCAGCCGATTCAGAGCTGTGAAATTCCGAAATCTGCAATTGTGCTCCGATTGCGGTTCTTGATACCTTAAATGATATGTCACGAGACCTGTAATTGCTATACCATACATTTAGTAGAAAGTTCGATTCGAAGAAAATCACCTTACTATAGCTCAGCCGATTCAGAGCTGTAAAAATCCGAAATCTGCAATTGTGCTCCGATTGCGGTTCTTGATACCTTAAATGATAGGTCACGAGACCTGTAATTGCTATACCATACATTTCGTAGAAAGTTCGATTCGAAGAAAATCACCTTACTATAGCTCAGCCGATTCAGAGCTGTGAAATTCCGAAATCTGCAATTGTGCTCCGATTGCGGTTCTTGATACCTTAAATGATATGTCACGAGACCTGTAATTGCTATACCATACATTTAGTAGGAAGTTCGATTCGAAGAAAATCACCTTACTATAGCTCAGCCGATTCAGAGCTGTAAAAATCCGAAATCTGCAATTGTGCTCTGATTGCGGTTCTTGATACCTCAAATGATAGATCTCGGGACTTGTAATTGTTATGCCAAACCGCATTAAAATTGGTTGATTATTTCCATACATTTCACAGAAAAATCGATTCGAAGAAAATCACCTTACTATAGCTCAGCCGATTCAGAGCTGTGAAATTCCGAAATCTGCAATTGTGATCCGATTGCGGTTCTTGATACCTTAAATGATAGGTCACGAGACCTGTAATTGCTATACCATACATTTCGTAGAAAGTTCGATTCGAAGAAAATCACCTTACTATAGCTCAGCCGATTCAGAGCTGTGAAATTCCGAAATCTGCAATTGTGCTCCGATTGCGGTTCTTGATACCTTAAATGATATGTCACGAGACCTGTAATTGCTATACCATACATTTAGTAGAAAGTTCGATTCGAAGAAAATCACCTTACTATAGCTCAGCCGATTCAGAGCTGTAAAAATCCGAAATCTGCAATTGTGCTCCGATTGCGGTTCTTGATACCTTAAATGATAGGTCACGAGACCTGTAATTGCTATACCATACATTTCGTAGAAAGTTCGATTCGAAGAAAATCACCTTACTATAGCTCAGCCGATTCAGAGCTGTGAAATTCCGAAATCTGCAATTGTGCTCCGATTGCGGTTCTTGATACCTTAAATGATATGTCACGAGACCTGTAATTGCTATACCATACATTTAGTAGAAAGTTCGATTCGAAGAAAATCACCTTACTATAGCTCAGCCGATTCAGAGCTGTAAAAATCCGAAATCTGCAATTGTGCTCCGATTACGGTTCTTGATACCTCAAATGATATGTCTCGGGACTTGTAATTGTTATGCCAAACCGCATTAAAATTGGTTGATTATTTCCATACATTTCACAGAAAAATCGATTCGAAGAAAATCACCTTACCTATAGCTCAGCCGATTCAGAGCTGTGAAATTCCGAAATCTGCAATTGTGCTCCGATTGCGGTTCTTGATACCTTAAATGATATGTCACGAGACCTGTAATTGCTATACCATACATTTAGTAGAAAGTTCGATTCGAAGAAAATCACCTTACTATAGCTCAGCCGATTCAGAGCTGTGAAATTCCGAAATCTGCAATTGTGCTCCGATTGCGGTTCTTGATACCTTAAATGATATGTCACGAGACCTGTAATTGCTATACCATACATTTAGTAGAAAGTTCGATTCGAAGAAAATCACCTTACTATAGCTCAGCCGATTCAGAGCTGTAAAAATCCGAAATCTGCAATTGTGCTCCGATTGCGGTTCTTGATACCTTAAATGATAGGTCACGAGACCTGTAATTGCTATACCATACATTTCGTAGAAAGTTCGATTCGAAGAAAATCACCTTACTATAGCTCAGCCGATTCAGAGCTGTGAAAATCCGAAATCTGCAATTGTGCTCCGATTGCGGTCCTTGATACCTTAAATGATAGGTAACGGGACTTGTAATTGCTGTACCATAAATTTCGAAGAAAGTTCGATTCGAAGAAAATCACCTTACTATAGCTCAGCCGATTCAGAGCTGTAAAAATCCGAAATCTGCAATTGTGCTCTGATTGCGGTTCTTGATACCTCAAATGATAGATCTCGGGACTTGTAATTGTTATGCCAAACCGCATTAAAATTGGTTGATTATTTCCATACATTTCACAGAAAAATCGATTCGAAGAAAATCACCTTACTATAGCTCAGCCGATTCAGAGCTGTGAAATTCCGAAATCTGCAATTGTGATCCGATTGCGGTTCTTGATACCTTAAATGATAGGTCACGAGACCTGTAATTGCTATACCATACATTTCGTAGAAAGTTCGATTCGAAGAAAATCACCTTACTATAGCTCAGCCGATTCAGAGCTGTGAAATTCCGAAATCTGCAATTGTGCTCCGATTGCGGTTCTTGATACCTTAAATGATATGTCACGAGACCTGTAATTGCTATACCATACATTTAGTAGAAAGTTCGATTCGAAGAAAATCACCTTACTATAGCTCAGCCGATTCAGAGCTGTAAAAATCCGAAATCTGCAATTGTGCTCCGATTGCGGTTCTTGATACCTCAAACGATAGGTCTCGGGACTTGTAATTGTTATGCCAAACCGCATTAAAATTGGTTGATTATTTCCATACATTTCACAGAAAAATCGATTCGAAGAAAATCACCTTACTATAGCTCAGCCGACTCAGAGCTGTTAAAATCCGAAATCTGCAATTGTGCTCCGATTGCGGTTCTTGATACCTTAAATGATAGGTAACGGGACCTGTAATTGCTGTACCATAAATTTCGAAGAAAGTTCGATTCGAAGAAAATCACCTTACTATAGCTCAGCCGATTCAGAGCTGTAAAAATCCGAAATCTGCAATTGTGCTCCGATTGCGGTTCTTGATACCTCAAATGATAGGTCTCGGGACTTGTAATTGTTATGCCAAACCGCATTAAAATTGGTTGATTATTTCCATACATTTCACAGAAAAATCGATTCGAAGAAAATCACCTTACTATAGCTCAGCCGATTCAGAGCTGTGAAATTCCGAAATCTGCAATTGTGCTCCGATTGCGGTTCTTGATACCTTAAATGATATGTCACGAGACCTGTAATTGCTATACCATACATTTAGTAGAAAGTTCGATTCGAAGAAAATCACCTTACTATAGCTCAGCCGATTCAGAGCTGTAAAAATCCGAAATCTGCAATTGTGCTCCGATTACGGTTCTTGATACCTCAAATGATAGGTCTCGGGACTTGTAATTGTTATGCCAAACCGCATTAAAATTGGTTGATTATTTCCATACATTTCACAGAAAAATCGATTCGAAGAAAATCACCTTACTATAGCTCAGCCGATTCAGAGCTGTGAAATTCCGAAATCTGCAATTGTGCTCCGATTGCGGTTCTTGATACCTTAAATGATAGGTAACGGGACCTGTAATTGCTGTACCATAAATTTCGAAGAAAGTTCGATTCGAAGAAAATCACCTTACTATAGCTCAGCCGATTCAGAGCTGTAAAAATCCGAAATCTGCAATTGTGCTCCGATTGCGGTTCTTGATACCTCAAATGATAGGTCTCGGGACTTGTAATTGTTATGCAAAACCGCATTAAAATTGGTTGAATATTTCCATACATTTCACAGAAAAATCGATTCGAAGAAAATCACCTTACTATAGCTCAGCCGATTCAGAGCTGTGAAATTCCGAAATCTGCAATTGTGCTCCGATTGCGGTTCTTGATACCTTAAATGATATGTCACGAGACCTGTAATTGCTATACCATACATTTAGTAGAAAGTTCGATTCGAAGAAAATCACCTTACTATAGCTCAGCCGATTCAGAGCTGTAAAAATCCGAAATCTGCAATTGTGCTCCGATTGCGGTTCTTGATACCTCAAATGATAGGTCTCGGGACTTGTAATTGTTATGCCAAACCGCATTAAAATTGGTTGATTATTTCCATACATTTCACAGAAAAATCGATTCGAAGAAAATCACCTTACTATAGCTCAGCCGATTCAGAGCTGTAAAAATCCGAAATCTGCAATTGTGCTCCGATTGCGGTTCTTGATACCTCAAATGATAGGTCTCGGGACTTGTAATTGTTATGCCAAACCGCATTAAAATTGGTTGATTATTTCCATACATTTCACAGAAAAATCGATTCGAAGAAAATCACCTTACTATAGCTCAGCCGATTCAGAGCTGTGAAAATCCGAAATCTGCAATTGTGCTCCGATTGCGGTTCTTGATACCTTAAATGATAGGTCACGAGCCCTGTAATTGCTATACTATACATTTCGTAGAAAGTTCGATTCGAAGAAAATCACCTTACTATAGCTCAGCCGATTCAGAGCTGTAAAAATCCGAAATCTGCAATTGTGCTCCGATTGCGGTTCTTGATACCTCAAATGATAGGTCTCGGGACTTGTAATTGTTATGCCAAACCGCATTAAAATTGGTTGATTATTTCCATACATTTCACAGAAAAATCGATTCGAAGAAAATCACCTTACTATAGCTCAGCCGATTCAGAGCTGTGAAATTCCGAAATCTGCAATTGTGATCCGATTGCGGTTCTTGATACCTTAAATGATAGGTCACGAGCCCTGTAATTGCTATACCATACATTTCGTAGAAAGTTCGATTCAAAGAAAATCACCTTACTATAGCTCAGCCGATTCAGAGCTGTAAAAATCCGAAATCTGCAATTGTGCTCCGATTGCGGTTCTTGATACCTCAAATGATAGGTCTCGGGACTTGTAATTGTTATGCCAAACCGCATTAAAATTGGTTGATTATTTCCATACATTTCACAGAAAAATCGATTCGAAGAAAATCACCTTACTATAGCTCAGCCGATTCAGAGCTGTGAAAATCCGAAATCTGCAATTGTGCTCCGATTGCGGTTCTTGATACCTTAAATGATAGGTAACGGGACCTGTAATTGCTGTACCATAAATTTCGAAGAAAGTTCGATTCGAAGAAAATCACCTTACTATAGCTCAGCCGATTCAGAGCTGTAAAAATCCGAAATCTGCAATTGTGCTCCGATTGCGGTTCTTGATACCTCAAATGATAGGTCTCGGGACTTGTAATTGTTATGCCAAACCGCATTAAAATTGGTTGATTATTTCCATACATTTCACAGAAAAATCGATTCGAAGAAAATCACCTTACTATAGCTCAGCCGATTCAGAGCTGTGAAATTCCGAAATCTGCAATTGTGCTCCGATTGCGGTTCTTGATACCTTAAATGATATGTCACGAGACCTGTAATTGCTATACCATACATTTAGTAGAAAGTTCGATTCGAAGAAAATCACCTTACTATAGCTCAGCCGATTCAGAGCTGTAAAAATCCGAAATCTGCAATTGTGCTCCGATTGCGGTTCTTGATACCTCAAATGATAGGTCTCGGGACTTGTAATTGTTATGCCAAACCGCATTAAAATTGGTTGATTATTTCCATACATTTCACAGAAAAATCGATTCGAAGAAAATCACCTTACTATAGCTCAGCCGATTCAGAGCTGTGAAATTCCGAAATCTGCAATTGTGCTCCGATTGCGGTTCTTGATACCTTAAATGATATGTCACGAGACCTGTAATTGCTATACCATACATTTAGTAGAAAGTTCGTTTCGAAGAAAATCACCTTACTATAGCTCAGCCGATTCAGAGCTGTAAAAATCCGAAATCTGCAATTGTGCTCCGATTGCGGTTCTTGATACCTCAAATGATAGGTCTCGGGACTTGTAATTGTTATGCCAAACCGCATTAAAATTGGTTGATTATTTCCATACATTTCACAGAAAAATCGATTCGAAGAAAATCACCTTACTATAGCTCAGCCGATTCAGAGCTGTGAAAATCCGAAATCTGCAATTGTGCTCCGATTGCGGTTCTTGATACCTTAAATGATAGGTAACGGGACCTGTAATTGCTGTACCATAAATTTCGAAGAAAGTTCGATTCGAAGAAAATCACCTTACTATAGCTCAGCCGATTCAGAGCTGTAAAAATCCGAAATCTGCAATTGTGCTCCGATTGCGGTTCTTGATACCTCAAATGATAGGTCTCGGGACTTGTAATTGTTATGCCAAACCGCATTAAAATTGGTTGATTATTTCCATACATTTCACAGAAAAATCGATTCGAAGAAAATCACCTTACTATAGCTCAGCCGATTCAGAGCTGTGAAAATCCGAAATCTGCAATTGTGCTCCGATTGCGGTTCTTGATACCTTAAATGATAGGTAACGGGACCTGTAATTGCTGTACCATAAATTTCGAAGAAAGTTCGATTCGAAGAAAATCACCTTACTATAGCTCAGCCGATTCAGAGCTGTAAAAATCCGAAATCTGCAATTGTGCTCCGATTGCGGTTCTTGATACCTCAAATGATAGGTCTCGGGACTTGTAATTGTTATGCCAAACCGCATTAAAATTGGTTGATTATTTCCATACATTTCACAGAAAAATCGATTCGAAGAAAATCACCTTACTATAGCTCAGCCGATTCAGAGCTGTGAAATTCCGAAATCTGCAATTGTGCTCCGATTGCGGTTCTTGATACCTTAAATGATATGTCACGAGACCTATAATTGCTATACCATACATTTAGTAGAAAGTTCGATTCGAAGAAAATCACCTTACTATAGCTCAGCCGATTCAGAGCTGTAAAAATCCGAAATCTGCAATTGTGCTCCGATTGCGGTTCTTGATACCTCGAATGATAGGTCTCGGGACTTGTAATTGTTATGCCAAACCGCATTAAAATTGGTTGATTATTTCCATACATTTCACAGAAAAATCGATTCGAAGAAAATCACCTTACTATAGCTCAGCCGATTCAGAGCTGTGAAATTCCGAAATCTGCAATTGTGATCCGATTGCGGTTCTTGATACCTTAAATGATAGGTCACGAGACCTGTAATTGCTATACCATACATTTCGTAGAAAGTTCGATTCGAAGAAAATCACCTTACTATAGCTCAGCCGATTCAGAGCTGTAAAAATCCGAAATCTGCAATTGTGCTCCGATTGCGGTTCTTGATACCTCAAATGATAGGTCTCGGGACTTTTAATTGTTATGCCAAACCGCATTAAAATTGGTTGATTATTTCCATACATTTCACAGAAAAATCGATTCGAAGAAAATCACCTTACTATAGCTCAGCCGATTCAGAGCTGTGAAAATCCGAAATCTGCAATTGTGCTCCGATTGCGGTTCTTGATACCTTAAATGATAGGTAACGGGACCTGTAATTGCTGTACCATAAATTTCGAAGAAAGTTCGATTCGAAGAAAATCACCTTACTATAGCTCAGCCGATTCAGAGCTGTAAAAATCCGAAATCTGCAATTGTGCTCCGATTGCGGTTCTTGATACCTCAAATGATAGGTCTCGGGACTTGTAATTGTTATGCCAAACCGCATTAAAATTGGTTGATTATTTCCATACATTTCACAGAAAAATCGATTCGAAGAAAATCACCTTACTATAGCTCAGCCGATTCAGAGCTGTGAAATTCCGAAATCTGCAATTGTGCTCCGATTGCGGTTCTTGATACCTTAAATGATATGTCACGAGACCTGTAATTGCTATACCATACATTTAGTAGAAAGTTCGATTCGAAGAAAATCACCTTACTATAGCTCAGCCGATTCAGAGCTGTAAAAATCCGAAATCTGCAATTGTGCTCCGATTGCGGTTCTTGATACCTCAAATGATAGGTCTCGGGACTTGTAATTGTTATGCCAAACCGCATTAAAATTGGTTGATTATTTCCATACATTTCACAGAAAAATCGATTCGAAGAAAATCACCTTACTATAGCTCAGCCGATTCAGAGCTGTGAAATTCCGAAATCTGCAATTGTGATCCGATTGCGGTTCTTGATACCTTAAATAATAGGTCACGAGACCTGTAATTGCTATACCATACATTTCGTAGAAAGTTCGATTCGAAGAAAATCACCTTACTATAGCTCAGCCGATTCAGAGCTGTGAAAATCCGAAATCTGCAATTGTGCTCCGATTGCGGTTCTTGATACCTCAAATGATAGGTCTCGGGACTTGTAATTGTTATGCCAAACCGCATTAAAATTGGTTGATTATTTCCATACATTTCACAGAAAAATCGATTCGAAGAAAATCACCTTACTATAGCTCAGCCGATTCAGAGCTGTGAAAATCCGAAATCTGCAATTGTGCTCCGATTGCGGTTCTTGATACCTTAAATGATATGTCACGAGACCTGTAATTGCTATACCATACATTTAGTAGAAAGTTCGATTCGAAGAAAATCACCTTACTATAGCTCAGCCGATTCAGAGCTGTAAAAATCCGAAATCTGCAATTGTGCTCCGATTGCGGTTCTTGATACCTCAAATGATAGGTCTCGGGACTTGTAATTGTTATGCCAAACCGCATTAAAATTGGTTTATTATTTCCATACATTTCACAGAAAAATCGATTCGAAGAAAATCACCTTACTATAGCTCAGCCGATTCAGAGCTGTGAAAATCCGAAATCTGCAATTGTGCTCCGATTGCGGTTCTTGATACCTTAAATGATAGGTAACGGGACCTGTAATTGCTGTACCATAAATTTCGAAGAAAGTTCGATTCGAAGAAAATCACCTTACTATAGCTCAGCCGATTCAGAGCTGTAAAAATCCGAAATCTGCAATTGTGCTCCGATTGCGGTTCTTGATACCTCAAATGATAGGTCTCGGGACTTGTAATTGTTATGCCAAACCGCATTAAAATTGGTTGATTATTTCCATACATTTCACAGAAAAATCGATTCGAAGAAAATCACCTTACTATAGCTCAGCCGATTCAGAGCTGTGAAATTCCGAAATCTGCAATTGTGCTCCGATTGCGGTTCTTGATACCTTAAATGATATGTCACGAGACCTGTAATTGCTATACCATACATTTAGTAGAAAGTTCGATTCGAAGAAAATCACCTTACTATAGCTCAGCCGATTCAGAGCTGTAAAAATCCGAAATCTGCAATTGTGTTCCGATTGCGGTTCTTGATACCTCAAATGATAGGTCTCGGGACTTGTAATTGTTATGCCAAACCGCATTAAAATTGGTTGATTATTTCCATACATTTCACAGAAAAATCGATTCGAAGCAAATCACCTTACTATAGCTCAGCCGATTCAGAGCTGTGAAAATCCGAAATCTGCAATTGTGCTCCGATTGCGGTTCTTGATACCTTAAATGATAGGTAACGGGACCTGTAATTGCTGTACCATAAATTTCGAAGAAAGTTCGATTCGAATAAAATCACCTTACTATAGCTCAGCCGATTCAGAGCTGTAAAAATCCGAAATCTGCAATTGTGCTCCGATTGCGGTTCTCGATACCTCAAATGATAGGTCTCGGGACTTGTAATTGTTATGCCAAACCGCATTAAAATTGGTTGATTATTTCCATACATTTCACAGAAAAATCGATTCGAAGAAAATCACCTTACTATAGCTCAGCCGATTCAGAGCTGTGAAAATCCGAAATCTGCAATTGTGCTCCGATTGCGGTTCTTGATACCTTAAATGATAGGTAACGGGACCTGTAATTGCTGTACCATAAATTTCGAAGAAAGTTCGATTCGAAGAAAATCACCTTACTATAGCTCAGCCGATTCAGAGCTGTAAAAATCCGAAATCTGCAATTGTGCTCCGATTGCGGTTCTTGATACCTCAAATGATAGGTCTCGGGACTTGTAATTGTTATGCCAAACCGCATTAAAATTGGTTGATTATTTCCATACATTTCACAGAAAAATCGATTCGAAGAAAATCACCTTACTATAGCTCAGCCGATTCAGAGCTGTGAAATTCCGAAATCTGCAATTGTGCTCCGATTGCGGTTCTTGATACCTTAAATGATATGTCACGAGACCTATAATTGCTATACCATACATTTAGTAGAAAGTTCGATTCGAAGAAAATCACCTTACTATAGCTCAGCCGATTCAGAGCTGTAAAAATCCGAAATCTGCAATTGTGCTCCGATTGCGGTTCTTGATACCTCAAATGATAGGTCTCGGGACTTGTAATTGTTATGCCAAACCGCATTAAAATTGGTTGATTATTTCCATACATTTCACAGAAAAATCGATTCGAAGAAAATCACCTTACTATAGCTCAGCCGATTCAGAGCTGTGAAATTCCGAAATCTGCAATTGTGATCCGATTGCGGTTCTTGATACCTTAAATGATAGGTCACGAGACCTGTAATTGCTATACCATACATTTCGTAGAAAGTTCGATTCGAAGAAAATCACCTTACTATAGCTCAGCCGATTCAGAGCTGTGAAAATCCGAAATCTGCAATTGTGCTCCGATTGCGGTTCTTGATACCTCAAATGATAGGTCTCGGGACTTGTAATTGTTATGCCAAACCGCATTAAAATTGGTTGATTATTTCCATACATTTCACAGAAAAATCGATTCGAAGAAAATCACCTTACTATAGCTCAGCCGATTCAGAGCTGTGAAATTCCGAAATCTGCAATTGTGCTCCGATTGCGGTTCTTGATACCTTAAATGATATGTCACGAGACCTATAATTGCTATACCATACATTTAGTAGAAAGTTCGATTCGAAGAAAATCACCTTACTATAGCTCAGCCGATTCAGAGCTGTAAAAATCCGAAATCTGCAATTGTGCTCCGATTGCGGTTCTTGATACCTCAAATGATAGGTCTCGGGACTTGTAATTGTTATGCCAAACCGCATTAAAATTGGTTGATTATTTCCATACATTTCACAGAAAAATCGATTCGAAGAAAATCACCTTACTATAGCTCAGCCGATTCAGAGCTGTGAAATTCCGAAATCTGCAATTGTGATCCGATTGCGGTTCTTGATACCTTAAATGATAGGTCACGAGACCTGTAATTGCTATACCATACATTTCGTAGAAAGTTCGATTCGAAGAAAATCACCTTACTATAGCTCAGCCGATTCAGAGCTGTGAAAATCCGAAATCTGCAATTGTGCTCCGATTGCGGTTCTTGATACCTCAAATGATAGGTCTCGGGACTTGTAATTGTTATGCCAAACCGCATTAAAATTGGTTGATTATTTCCATACATTTCACAGAAAAATCGATTCGAAGAAAATCACCTTACTATAGCTCAGCCGATTCAGAGCTGTGAAAATCCGAAATCTGCAATTGTGCTCCGATTGCGGTTCTTGATACCTTAAATGATAGGTAACGGGACCTGTAATTGCTGTACCATAAATTTCGAAGAAAGTTCGATTCGAAGAAAATCACCTTACTATAGCTCAGCCGATTCAGAGCTGTAAAAATCCGAAATCTGCAATTGTGCTCCGATTGCGGTTCTTGATACCTCAAATGATAGGTCTCGGGACTTGTAATTGTTATGCCAAACCGCATTAAAATTGGTTGATTATTTCCATACATTTCACAGAAAAATCGATTCGAAGAAAATCACCCTACTATAGCTCAGCCGATTCAGAGCTGTGAAAATCCGAAATCTGCAATTGTGCTCCGATTGCGGTTCTTGATACCTTAAATGATAGGTAACGGGACCTGTAATTGCTGTACCATAAATTTCGAAGAAAGTTCGATTCGAAGAAAATCACCTTACTATAGCTCAGCCGATTCAGAGCTGTAAAAATCCGAAATCTGCAATTGTGCTCCGATTGCGGTTCTTGATACCTCAAATGATAGGTCTCGGGACTTGTAATTGTTATGCCAAACCGCATTAAAATTGGTTGATTATTTCCATACATTTCACAGAAAAATCGATTCGAAGAAAATCACCTTACTATAGCTCAGCCGATTCAGAGCTGTGAAATTCCGAAATCTGCAATTGTGCTCCGATTGCGGTTCTTGATACCTTAAATGATATGTCACGAGACCTGTAATTGCTATACCATACATTTAGTAGAAAGTTCGATTCGAAGAAAATCACCTTACTATAGCTCAGCCGATTCAGAGCTGTGAAATTCCGAAATCTGCAATTGTGATCCGATTGCGGTTCTTGATACCTTAAATGATAGGTCACGAGACCTGTAATTGCTATACCATACATTTCGTAGAAAGTTCGATTCGAAGAAAATCACCTTACTATAGCTCAGCCGATTCAGAGCTGTGAAAATCCGAAATCTGCAATTGTGCTCCGATTGCGGTTCTTGATACCTCAAATGATAGGTCTCGGGACTTGTAATTGTTATGCCAAACCGCATTAAAATTGGTTGATTATTTCCATACATTTCACAGAAAAATCGATTCGAAGAAAATCACCTTACTATAGCTCAGCCGATTCAGAGCTGTGAAAATCCGAAATCTGCAATTGTGCTCCGATTGCGGTTCTTGATACCTTAAATGATAGGTAACGGGACCTGTAATTGCTGTACCATAAATTTCGAAGAAAGTTCGATTCGAAGAAAATCACCTTACTATAGCTCAGCCGATTCAGAGCTGTAAAAATCCGAAATCTGCAATTGTGCTCCGATTGCGGTTCTTGATACCTCAAATGATAGGTCTCGGGACTTGTAATTGTTATGCCAAACCGCATTAAAATTGGTTGATTATTTCCATACATTTCACAGAAAAATCGATTCGAAGAAAATCACCTTACTATAGCTCAGCCGATTCAGAGCTGTGAAAACCCGAAATCTGCAATTGTGCTCCGATTGCGGTTCTTGATACCTTAAATGATAGGTAACGGGACCTGTAATTGCTGTACCATAAATTTCGAAGAAAGTTCGATTCGAAGAAAATCACCTTACTATAGCTCAGCCGATTCAGAGCTGTAAAAATCCGAAATCTGCAATTGTGCTCCGATTGCGGTTCTTGATACCTCAAATGATAGGTCTCGGGACTTGTAATTGTTATGCCAAACCGCATTAAAATTGGTTGATTATTTCCATACATTTCACAGAAAAATCGATTCGAAGAAAATCACCTTACTATAGCTCAGCCGATTCAGAGCTGTGAAATTCCGAAATCTGCAATTGTGCTCCGATTGCGGTTCTTGATACCTTAAATGATATGTCACGAGACCTGTAATTGCTATACCATACATTTAGTAGAAGAGCTGTAAAAATCCGAAATCTGCAATTGTGCTCCGATTACGGTTCTTGATACCTCAAATGATAGGTCTCGGGACTTGTAATTGTTATGCCAAACCGCATTAAAATTGGTTGATTATTTCCATACATTTCACAGAAAAATCGATTCGAAGAAAATCACCCTACTATAGCTCAGCCGATTCAGAGCTGTGAAATTCCGAAATCTGCAATTGTGCTCCGATTGCGGTTCTTGATACCTTAAATGATATGTCACGAGACCTGTAATTGCTATACCATACATTTAGTAGAAAGTTCGATTCGAAGAAAATCACCTTACTATAGCTCAGCCGATTCAGAGCTGTAAAAATCCGAAATCTGCAATTGTGCTCCGATTGCGGTTCTTGATACCTCAAATGATAGGTCTCGGGACTTGTAATTGTTATGCCAAACCGCATTAAAATTGGTTGATTATTTCCATACATTTCACAGAAAAATCGATTCGAAGAAAATCACCCTACTATAGCTCAGCCGATTCAGAGCTGTGAAAATCCGAAATCTGCAATTGTGCTCCGATTGCGGTTCTTGATACCTTAAATGATAGGTAACGGGACCTGTAATTGCTGTACCATAAATTTCGAAGAAAGTTCGATTCGAAGAAAATCACCTTACTATAGCTCAGCCGATTCAGAGCTGTAAAAATCCGAAATCTGCAATTGTGCTCCGATTGCGGTTCTTGATACCTCAAATGATAGGTCTCGGGACTTGTAATTGTTATGCCAAACCGCATTAAAATTGGTTGATTATTTCCATACATTTCACAGAAAAATCGATTCGAAGAAAATCACCCTACTATAGCTCAGCCGATTCAGAGCTGTAAAAATCCGAAATCTGCAATTGTGCTCCGATTGCGGTTCTTGATACCTCAAATGATAGGTCTCGGGACTTGTAATTGTTATGCCAAACCGCATTAAAATTGGTTGATTATTTCCATACATTTCACAGAAAAATCGATTCGAAGAAAATCACCTTACTATAGCTCAGCCGATTCAGAGCTGTGAAATTCCGAAATCTGCAATTGTGCTCCGATTGCGGTTCTTGATACCTTAAATGATATGTCACGAGACCTGTAATTGATATACCATACATTTCGTAGAAAGTTCGATTCGAAGAAAATCACCTTACTATAGCTCAGCCGATTCAGAGCTGTAAAAATCCGAAATCTGCAATTGTGCTCCGATTGCGGTTCTTGATACCTCAAATGATAGGTCTCGGGACTTGTAATTGTTATGCCAAACCGCATTAAAATTGGTTGATTATTTCCATACATTTCACAGAAAAATCGATTCGAAGAAAATAACTTTACAATAGCTCAGCCGATTCAGAGCTGTGAAATTCCGAAATCTGCAATTGTGATCCGATTGCGGTTCTTGATACCTTAAATGATAGGTCACGAGACCTGTAATTGATATACCATACATTTCGTAGAAAGTTCGATTCGAAGAAAATCACCTTACTATAGCTCAGCCGATTCAGAGCTGTAAAAATCCGAAATCTGCAATTGTGCTCCGATTGCGGTTCTTGATACCTCAAATGATAGGTCTCGGGACTTGTAATTGTTATGCCAAACCGCATTAAAATTGGTTGATTATTTCCATACATTTCACAGAAAAATCGATTCGAAGAAAATCACCTTACTATAGCTCAGCCGATTCAGAGCTGTGAAATTCCGAAATCTGCAATTGTGCTCCGATTGCGGTTCTTGATACCTTAAATGATATGTCACGAGACCTGTAATTGCTATACCATACATTTAGTAGAAAGTTCGATTCGAAGAAAATAACCTTACTATAGCTCAGCCGATTCAGAGCTGTAAAAATCCGAAATCTGCAATTGTGCTCCGATTGCGGTTCTTGATACCTCAAATGATAGGTCTCGGGACTTGTAATTGTTATGCCAAACCGCATTAAAATTGGTTGATTATTTCCATACATTTCACAGAAAAATCGATTCGAAGAAAATCACCTTACTATAGCTCAGCCGATTCAGAGCTGTGAAATTCCGAAATCTGCAATTGTGCTCCGATTGCGGTTCTTGATACCTTAAATGATATGTCACGAGACCTGTAATTGCTATACCATACATTTAGTAGAAAGTTCGATTCGAAGAAAATCACCTTACTATAGCTCAGCCGATTCAGAGCTGTAAAAATCCGAAATCTGCAATTGTGCTCCGATTGCGGTTCTTGATACCTCAAATGATAGGTCTCGGGACTTGTAATTGTTATGCCAAACCGCATTAAAATTGGTTGATTATTTCCATACATTTCACAGAAAAATCGATTCGAAGAAAATCACCTTACTATAGCTCAGCCGATTCAGAGCTGTGAAATTCCGAAATCTGCAATTGTGCTCCGATTGCGGTTCTTGATACCTTAAATGATAGGTAACGGGACCTGTAATTGCTGTACCATAAATTTCGAAGAAAGTTCGATTCGAATAAAATCACCTTACTATAGCTCAGCCGATTCAGAGCTGTAAAAATCCGAAATCTGCAATTGTGCTCCGATTGCGGTTCTTGATACCTCAAATGATAGGTCTCGGGACTTGTAATTGTTATGCCAAACCGCATTAAAATTGGTTGATTATTTCCATACATTTCACAGAAAAATCGATTCGAAGAAAATCACCTTACTATAGCTCAGCCGATTCAGAGCTGTGAAATTCCGAAATCTGCAATTGTGCTCCGATTGCGGTTCTTGATACCTTAAATGATATGTCACGAGACCTGTAATTGCTATACCATACATTTCGTAGAAAGTTCGATTCGAAGGAAATCACCTTACTATAGCTCAGCCGATTCAGAGCTGTGAAATTCCGAAATCTGCAATTGTGCTCCGATTGCGGTTCTTGATACCTTAAATGATATGTCACGAGACCTGTAATTGCTATACCATACATTTAGTAGAAAGTTCGATTCGAAGAAAATCACCTTACTATAGCTCAGCCGATTCAGAGCTGTAAAAATCCGAAATCTGCAATTGTGCTCCGATTGCGGTTCTTGATACCTCAAATGATAGGTCTCGGGACTTGTAATTGTTATGCCAAACCGCATTAAAATTGGTTGATTATTTCCATACATTTCACAGAAAAATCGATTCGAAGAAAATAACTTTACAATAGCTCAGCCGATTCAGAGCTGTGAAATTCCGAAATCTGCAATTGTGATCCGATTGCGGTTCTTGATACCTTAAATGATATGTCACGAGACCTGTAATTGCTATACCATACATTTAGTAGAAAGTTCGATTCGAAGAAAATCACCTTACTATAGCTCAGCCGATTCAGAGCTGTAAAAATCCGAAATCTGCAATTGTGCTCCGATTGCGGTTCTTGATACCTCAAATGATAGGTCTCGGGACTTGTAATTGTTATGCCAAACCGCATTAAAATTGGTTGATTATTTCCATACATTTCACAGAAAAATCGATTCGAAGAAAATCACCTTACTATAGCTCAGCCGATTCAGAGCTGTGAAAATCCGAAATCTGCAATTGTGCTCCGATTGCGGTTCTTGATACCTTAAATGATAGGTAACGGGACCTGTAATTGCTATACCATAAATTTCGAAGAAAGTTCGATTCGAAGAAAATCACCTTACTATAGCTCAGCCGATTCAGAGCTGTAAAAATCCGAAATCTGCAATTGTGCTCCGATTGCGGTTCTTGATACCTCAAATGATAGGTCTCGGGACTTGTAATTGTTATGCCAAACCGCATTAAAATTGGTTGATTATTTCCATACATTTCACAGAAAAATCGATTCGAAGAAAATCACCTTACTATAGCTCAGCCGATTCAGAGCTGTGAAATTCCGAAATCTGCAATTGTGCTCCGATTGCGGTTCTTGATACCTTAAATGATAGGTAACGGGACCTGTAATTGCTGTACCATAAATTTCGAAGAAAGTTCGATTCGAAGAAAATCACCTTACTATAGCTCAGCCGATTCAGAGCTGTAAAAATCCGAAATCTGCAATTGTGCTCCGATTGCGGTTCTTGATACCTCAAATGATAGGTCTCGGGACTTGTAATTGTTATGCCAAACCGCATTAAAATTGGTGGATTATTTCCATACATTTCACAGAAAAATCGATTCGAAGAAAATCACCTTACTATAGCTCAGCCGATTCAGAGCTGTGAAATTCCGAAATCTGCAATTGTGCTCCGATTGCGGTTCTTGATACCTTAAATGATATGTCACGAGACCTGTAATTGCTATACCATACATTTAGTAGAAAGTTCGATTCGAAGAAAATCACCTTACTATAGCTCAGCCGATTCAGAGCTGTAAAAATCCGAAATCTGCAATTGTGCTCCGATTGTGGTTCTTGATACCTCAAATGATAGGTCTCGGGACTTGTAATTGTTATGCCAAACCGCATTAAAATTGGTTGATTATTTCCATACATTTCACAGAAAAATCGATTCGAAGAAAATCACCTTACTATAGCTCAGCCGATTCAGAGCTGTGAAATTCCGAAATCTGCAATTGTGCTCCGATTGCGGTTCTTGATACCTTAAATGATATGTCACGAGACCTGTAATTGCTATACCATACATTTAGTAGAAAGTTCGATTCGAAGAAAATCACCTTACTATAGCTCAGCCGATTCAGAGCTGTAAAAATCCGAAATCTGCAATTGTGCTCCGATTGTGGTTCTTGATACCTCAAATGATAGGTCTCGGGACTTGTAATTGTTATGCCAAACCGCATTAAAATTGGTTGATTATTTCCATACATTTCACAGAAAAATCGATTCGAAGAAAATCACCTTACTATAGCTCAGCCGATTCAGAGCTGTGAAATTCCGAAATCTGCAATTGTGCTCCGATTGCGGTTCTTGATACCTTAAATGATATGTCACGAGACCTGTAATTGCTATACCATACATTTAGTAGAAAGTTCGATTCGAAGAAAATCACCTTACTATAGCTCAGCCGATTCAGAGCTGTAAAAATCCGAAATCTGCAATTGTGCTCCGATTGCGGTTCTTGATACCTCAAATGATAGGTCTCGGGACTTGTAATTGTTATGCCAAACCGCATTAAAATTGGTTGATTATTTCCATACATTTCACAGAAAAATCGATTCGAAGAAAATCACCTTACTATAGCTCAGCCGATTCAGAGCTGTAAAAATCCGAAATCTGCAATTGTGCTCCGATTGCGGTTCTTGATACCTCAAATGATAGGTCTCGGGACTTGTAATTGTTATGCCAAACCGCAATAAAATTGGTTGATTATTTCCATACATTTCACAGAAAAATCGATTCGAAGAAAATCACCTTACTATAGCTCAGCCGATTCAGAGCTGTGAAATTCCGAAATCTGCAATTGTGCTCCGATTGCGGTTCTTGATACCTTAAATGATATGTCACGAGACCTGTAATTGCTATACCATACATTTCGTAGAAAGTTCGATTCGAAGGAAATCACCTTACTATAGCTCAGCCGATTCAGAGCTGTGAAATTCCGAAATCTGCAATTGTGCTCCGATTGCGGTTCTTGATACCTTAAATGATATGTCACGAGACCTGTAATTGCTATACCATACATTTAGTAGAAAGTTCGATTCGAAGAAAATCACCTTACTATAGCTCAGCCGATTCAGAGCTGTAAAAATCCGAAATCTGCAATTGTGCTCCGATTGCGGTTCTTGATACCTCAAATGATAGGTCTCGGGACTTGTAATTGTTATGCCAAACCGCATTAAAATTGGTTGATTATTTCCATACATTTCACAGAAAAATCGATTCGAAGAAAATAACTTTACAATAGCTCAGCCGATTCAGAGCTGTGAAATTCCGAAATCTGCAATTGTGATCCGATTGCGGTTCTTGATACCTTAAATGATATGTCACGAGACCTGTAATTGCTATACCATACATTTAGTAGAAAGTTCGATTCGAAGAAAATCACCTTACTATAGCTCAGCCGATTCAGAGCTGTAAAAATCCGAAATCTGCAATTGTGCTCCGATTGCGGTTCTTGATACCTCAAATGATAGGTCTCGGGACTTGTAATTGTTATGCCAAACCGCATTAAAATTGGTTGATTATTTCCATACATTTCACAGAAAAATCGATTCGAAGAAAATCACCTTACTATAGCTCAGCCGATTCAGAGCTGTGAAAATCCGAAATCTGCAATTGTGCTCCGATTGCGGTTCTTGATACCTTAAATGATAGGTAACGGGACCTGTAATTGCTGTACCATAAATTTCGAAGAAAGTTCGATTCGAAGAAAATCACCTTACTATAGCTCAGCCGATTCAGAGCTGTAAAAATCCGAAATCTGCAATTGTGCTCAGATTGCGGTTCTTGATACCTCAAATGATAGGTCTCGGGACTTGTAATTGTTATGCCAAACCGCATTAAAATTGGTTGATTATTTCCATACATTTCACAGAAAAATCGATTCGAAGAAAATCACCTTACTATAGCTCAGCCGATTCAGAGCTGTGAAAATCCGAAATCTGCAATTGTGCTCCGATTGCGGTTCTTGATACCTCAAATGATAGGTCTCGGGACTTGTAATTGTTATGCCAAACCGCATTAAAATTGGTTGATTATTTCCATACATTTCACAGAAAAATCGATTCGAAGAAAATCACCTTACTATAGCTCAGCCGATTCAGAGCTGTGAAAATCCGAAATCTGCAATTGTGCTCCGATTGCGGTTCTTGATACCTTAAATGATAGGTAACGGGACCTGTAATTGCTGTACCATAATTTTCGAAGAAAGTTCGATTCGAAGAAAATCACCTTACTATAGCTCAGCCGATTCAGAGCTGTAAAAATCCGAAATCTGCAATTGTGCTCCGATTGCGGTTCTTGATACCTCAAATGATAGGTCTCGGGACTTGTAATTGTTATGCCAAACCGCATTAAAATTGGTTGATTATTTCCATACATTTCACAGAAAAATCGATTCGAAGAAAATCACCTTACTATAGCTCAGCCGATTCAGAGCTGTGAAATTCCGAAATCTGCAATTGTGCTCCGATTGCGGTTCTTGATACCTCAAATGATAGGTCTCGGGACTTGTAATTGTTATGCCAAACCGCATTAAAATTGGTGGATTATTTCCATACATTTCACAGAAAAATCGATTCGAAGAAAATCACCTTACTATAGCTCAGCCGATTCAGAGCTGTGAAAATCCGAAATCTGCAATTGTGCTCCGATTGCGGTTCTTGATACCTTAAATGATAGGTAACGGGACCTGTAATTGCTGTACCATAAATTTCGAAGAAAGTTCGATTCGAAGAAAATCACCTTACTATAGCTCAGCCGATTCAGAGCTGTAAAAATCCGAAATCTGCAATTGTGCTCCGATTGCGGTTCTTGATACCTCAAATGATAGGTCTCGGGACTTGTAATTGTTATGCCAAACCGCATTAAAATTGGTGGATTATTTCCATACATTTCACAGAAAAATCGATTCGAAGAAAATCACCTTACTATAGCTCAGCCGATTCAGAGCTGTGAAATTCCGAAATCTGCAATTGTGCTCCGATTGCGGTTCTTGATACCTTAAATGATATGTCACGAGACCTGTAATTGCTATACCATACATTTAGTAGAAAGTTCGATTCGAAGAAAATCACCTTACTATAGCTCAGCCGATTCAGAGCTGTGAAAATCCGAAATCTGCAATTGTGCTCCGATTGCGGTTCTTGATACCTTAAATGATAGGTAACGGGACCTGTAATTGCTGTACCATAAATTTCGAGGAAAGTTCGATTCGAAGAAAATCACCTTACTATAGCTCAGCCGATTCAGAGCTGTAAAAATCCGAAATCTGCAATTGTGCTCCGATTGCGGTTCTTGATACCTCAAATGATAGGTCTCGGGACTTGTAATTGTTATGCCAAACCGCATTAAAATTGGTTGATTATTTCCATACATTTCACAGAAAAATCGATTCGAAGAAAATCACCTTACTATAGCTCAGCCGATTCAGAGCTGTGAAATTCCGAAATCTGCAATTGTGATCCGATTGCGGTTCTTGATACCTTAAATGATAGGTCACGAGACCTGTAATTGATATACCATACATTTCGTAGAAAGTTCGATTCGAAGAAAATCACCTTACTATAGCTCAGCCGATTCAGAGCTGTAAAAATCCGAAATCTGCAATTGTGCTCCGATTGCGGTTCTTGATACCTCAAATGATAGGTCTCGGGACTTGTAATTGTTATGCCAAACCGCATTAAAATTGGTTGATTATTTCCATACATTTCACAGAAAAATCGATTCGAAGAAAATCACCTTACTATAGCTCAGCCGATTCAGAGCTGTGAAATTCCGAAATCTGCAATTGTGATCCGATTGCGGTTCTTGATACCTTAAATGATAGGTCACGAGACCTGTAATTGCTATACCATAAATTTCGAGGAAAGTTCGATTCGAAGAAAATCACCTTACTATAGCTCAGCCGATTCAGAGCTGTAAAAATCCGAAATCTGCAATTGTGCTCCGATTGCGGTTCTTGATACCTCAAATGATAGGTCTCGGGACTTGTAATTGTTATGCCAAACCGCATTAAAATTGGTTGATTATTTCCATACATTTCACAGAAAAATCGATTCGAAGAAAATCACCTTACTATAGCTCAGCCGATTCAGAGCTGTGAAATTCCGAAATCTGCAATTGTGATCCGATTGCGGTTCTTGATACCTTAAATGATAGGTCACGAGACCTGTAATTGATATACCATACATTTCGTAGAAAGTTCGATTCGAAGAAAATCACCTTACTATAGCTCAGCCGATTCAGAGCTGTGAAAATCCGAAATCTGCAATTGTGCTCCGATTGCGGTTCTTGATACCTTAAATGATAGGTAACGGGACCTGTAATTGCTGTACCATAAATTTCGAGGAAAGTTCGATTCGAAGAAAATCACCTTACTATAGCTCAGCCGATTCAGAGCTGTAAAAATCCGAAATCTGCAATTGTGCTCCGATTGCGGTTCTTGATACCTCAAATGATAGGTCTCGGGACTTGTAATTGTTATGCCAAACCGCATTAAAATTGGTTGATTATTTCCATACATTTCACAGAAAAATCGATTCGAAGAAAATCACCTTACTATAGCTCAGCCGATTCAGAGCTGTGAAATTCCGAAATCTGCAATTGTGATCCGATTGCGGTTCTTGATACCTTAAATGATAGGTCACGAGACCTGTAATTGATATACCATACATTTCGTAGAAAGTTCGATTCGAAGAAAATCACCTTACTATAGCTCAGCCGATTCAGAGCTGTAAAAATCCGAAATCTGCAATTGTGCTCCGATTGCGGTTCTTGATACCTCAAATGATAGGTCTCGGGACTTGTAATTGTTATGCCAAACCGCATTAAAATTGGTTGATTATTTCCATACATTTCACAGAAAAATCGATTCGAAGAAAATCACCTTACTATAGCTCAGCCGATTCAGAGCTGTGAAATTCCGAAATCTGCAATTGTGATCCGATTGCGGTTCTTGATACCTTAAATGATAGGTCACGAGACCTGTAATTGCTATACCATAAATTTCGTAGAAAGTTCGATTCGAAGAAAATCACCTTACTATAGCTCAGCCGATTCAGAGCTGTAAAAATCCGAAATCTGCAATTGTGCTCCGATTGCGGTTCTTGATACCTCAAATGATAGGTCTCGGGACTTGTAATTGTTATGCCAAACCGCATTAAAATTGGTTGATTATTTCCATACATTTCACAGAAAAATCGATTCGAAGAAAATCACCTTACTATAGCTCAGCCGATTCAGAGCTGTGAAATTCCGAAATCTGCAATTGTGATCCGATTGCGGTTCTTGATACCTTAAATGATAGGTCACGAGACCTGTAATTGCTATACCATACATTTCGTAGAAAGTTCGATTCGAAGAAAATCACCTTACTATAGCTCAGCCGATTCAGAGCTGTAAAAATCCGAAATCTGCAATTGTGCTCCGATTGCGGTTCTTGATACCTCAAATGATAGGTCTCGGGACTTGTAATTGTTATGCCAAACCGCATTAAAATTGGTTGATTATTTCCATACATTTCACAGAAAAATCGATTCGAAGAAAATCACCTTACTATAGCTCAGCCGATTCAGAGCTGTGAAATTCCGAAATCTGCAATTGTGATCCGATTGCGGTTCTTGATACCTTAAATGATAGGTCACGAGACCTGTAATTGCTATACCATAAATTTCGAGGAAAGTTCGATTCGAAGAAAATCACCTTACTATAGCTCAGCCGATTCAGAGCTGTAAAAATCCGAAATCTGCAATTGTGCTCCGATTGCGGTTCTTGATACCTCAAATGATAGGTCTCGGGACTTGTAATTGTTATGCCAAACCGCATTAAAATTGGTTGATTATTTCCATACATTTCACAGAAAAATCGATTCGAAGAAAATCACCTTACTATAGCTCAGCCGATTCAGAGCTGTGAAATTCCGAAATCTGCAATTGTGCTCCGATTGCGGTTCTTGATACCTTAAATGATAGGTAACGGGACCTGTAATTGCTGTACCATAAATTTCGAAGAAAGTTCGATTCGAAGAAAATCACCTTACTATAGCTCAGCCGATTCAGAGCTGTAAAAATCCGAAATCTGCAATTGTGCTCCGATTGCGGTTCTTGATACCTCAAATGATAGGTCTCGGGACTTGTAATTGTTATGCCAAACCGCATTAAAATTGGTTGAATATTTCCCTACATTTCACAGAAAAATCGATTCGAAGAAAATCACCTTACTATAGCTCAGCCGATTCAGAGCTGTGAAATTCCGAAATCTGCAATTGTGCTCCGATTGCGGTTCTTGATACCTTAAATGATATGTCACGAGACCTGTAATTGCTATACCATACATTTAGTAGAAAGTTCGATTCGAAGAAAATCACCTTACTATAGCTCAGCCGATTCAGAGCTGTAAACATTTGAAATCTGCAATTGTGCTCCGATTGCGGTTCTTGATACCTCAAATGATAGGTCTCGGGACTTGTAATTGTTATGCCAAACCGCATTAAAATTGGTTGATTATTTCCATACATTTCACAGAAAAATCGATTCGAAGAAAATCACCTTACTATAGCTCAGCCGATTCAGAGCTGTGAAATTCCGAAATCTGCAATTGTGATCCGATTGCGGTTCTTGATACCTTAAATGATAGGTCACGAGACCTGTAATTGATATACCATACATTTCGTAGAAAGTTCGATTCGAAGAAAATCACCTTACTATAGCTCAGCCGATTCAGAGCTGTAAAAATCCGAAATCTGCAATTGTGCTCCGATTGCGGTTCTTGATACCTCAAATGATAGGTCTCGGGACTTGTAATTGTTATGCCAAACCGCATTAAAATTGGTTGATTATTTCCATACATTTCACAGAAAAATCGATTCGAAGAAAATCACCTTACTATAGCTCAGCCGATTCAGAGCTGTGAAAATCCGAAATCTGCAATTGTGCTCCGATTGCGGTTCTTGATACCTTAAATGATAGGTAACGGGACCTGTAATTGCTGTACCATAAATTTCGAAGAAAGTTCGATTCGAAGAAAATCACCTTACTATAGCTCAGCCGATTCAGAGCTGTAAAAATCCGAAATCTGCAATTGTGCTCCGATTGCGGTTCTTGATACCTCAAATGATAGGTCTCGGGACTTGTAATTGTTATGCCAAACCGCATTAAAATTGGTTGATTATTTCCATACATTTCACAGAAAAATCGATTCGAAGAAAATCACCTTACTATAGCTCAGCCGATTCAGAGCTGTGAAATTCCGAAATCTGCAATTGTGCTCCGATTGCGGTTCTTGATACCTTAAATGATATGTCACGAGACCTGTAATTGCTATACCATACATTTAGTAGAAAGTTCGATTCGAAGAAAATCACCTTACTATAGCTCAGCCGATTCAGAGCTGTAAAAATCCGAAATCTGCAATTGTGCTCCGATTGCGGTTCTTGATACCTCAAATGATAGGTCTCGGGACTTGTAATTGTTATGCCAAACCGCATTAAAATTGGTTGATTATTTCCATACATTTCACAGAAAAATCGATTCGAAGAAAATCACCTTACTATAGCTCAGCCGATTCAGAGCTGTGAAAATCCGAAATCTGCAATTGTGCTCCGATTGCGGTTCTTGATACCTTAAATGATAGGTAACAGGACCTGTAGTTGCTGTACCATAAATTTCGAAGAAAGTTCGATTCGAAGAAAATCACCTTACTATAGCTCAGCCGATTCAGAGCTGTAAAAATCCGAAATCTGCAATTGTGCTCCGATTGCGGTTCTTGATACCTCAAATGATAGGTCTCGGGACTTGTAATTGTTATGCCAAACCGCATTAAAATTGGTTGATTATTTCCATACATTTCACAGAAAAATCGATTCGAAGAAAATCACCTTACTATAGCTCAGCCGATTCAGAGCTGTGAAATTCCGAAATCTGCAATTGTGCTCCGATTGCGGTTCTTGATACCTTAAATGATATGTCACGAGACCTGTAATTGCTATACCATACATTTAGTAGAAAGTTCGATTCGAAGAAAATCACCTTACTATAGCTCAGCCGATTCAGAGCTGTGAAAATCCGAAATCTGCAATTGTGCTCCGATTGCGGTTCTTGATACCTTAAATGATAGGTAACGGGACCTGTAATTGCTGTACCATAAATTTCGAGGAAAGTTCGATTCGAAGAAAATCACCTTACTATAGCTCAGCCGATTCAGAGCTGTAAAAATCTGAAATCTGCAATTGTGCTCCGATTGCGGTTCTTGATACCTTAAATGATAGGTCACGAGACCTGTAATTGCTATACCATACATTTCGTAGAAAGTTCGATTCGAAGAAAATCACCTTACTATAGCTCAGCCGATTCAGAGCTGTAAAAATCCGAAATCTGCAATTGTGCTCCGATTGCGGTTCTTGATAACTCAAATGATAGGTCTCGGTACTTGTAATTGTTATGCCAAACCGCATTAAAATTGGTTGATTATTTCCATACATTTCACAGAAAAATCGATTCGAAGAAAATCACCTTACTATAGCTCAGCCGATTCAGAGCTGTGAAATTCCGAAATCTGCAATTGTGCTCCGATTGCGGTTCTTGATACCTTAAATGATAGGTAACGGGACCTGTAATTGCTGTACCATAAATTTCGAAGAAAGTTCGATTCGAAGAAAATCACCTTACTATAGCTCAGCCGATTCAGAGCTGTAAAAATCCGAAATCTGCAATTGTGCTCCGATTGCGGTTCTTGATACCTCAAATGATAGGTCTCGGGACTTGTAATTGTTATGCCAAACCGCATTAAAATTGGTTGAATATTTCCCTACATTTCACAGAAAAATCGATTCGAAGAAAATCACCTTACTATAGCTCAGCCGATTCAGAGCTGTGAAATTCCGAAATCTGCAATTGTGCTCCGATTGCGGTTCTTGATACCTTAAATGATATGTCACGAGACCTGTAATTGCTATACCATACATTTAGTAGAAAGTTCGATTCGAAGAAAATCACCTTACTATAGCTCAGCCGATTCAGAGCTGTAAACATTTGAAATCTGCAATTGTGCTCCGATTGCGGTTCTTGATACCTCAAATGATAGGTCTCGGGACTTGTAATTGTTATGCCAAACCGCATTAAAATTGGTTGATTATTTCCATACATTTCACAGAAAAATCGATTCGAAGAAAATCACCTTACTATAGCTCAGCCGATTCAGAGCTGTGAAATTCCGAAATCTGCAATTGTGATCCGATTGCGGTTCTTGATACCTTAAATGATAGGTCACGAGACCTGTAATTGATATACCATACATTTCGTAGAAAGTTCGATTCGAAGAAAATCACCTTACTATAGCTCAGCCGATTCAGAGCTGTAAAAATCCGAAATCTGCAATTGTGCTCCGATTGCGGTTCTTGATACCTCAAATGATAGGTCTCGGGACTTGTAATTGTTATGCCAAACCGCATTAAAATTGGTTGATTATTTCCATACATTTCACAGAAAAATCGATTCGAAGAAAATCACCTTACTATAGCTCAGCCGATTCAGAGCTGTGAAAATCCGAAATCTGCAATTGTGCTCCGATTGCGGTTCTTGATACCTTAAATGATAGGTAACGGGACCTGTAATTGCTGTACCATAAATTTCGAAGAAAGTTCGATTCGAAGAAAATCACCTTACTATAGCTCAGCCGATTCAGAGCTGTAAAAATCCGAAATCTGCAATTGTGCTCCGATTGCGGTTCTTGATACCTCAAATGATAGGTCTCGGGACTTGTAATTGTTATGCCAAACCGCATTAAAATTGGTTGATTATTTCCATACATTTCACAGAAAAATCGATTCGAAGAAAATCACCTTACTATAGCTCAGCCGATTCAGAGCTGTGAAATTCCGAAATCTGCAATTGTGCTCCGATTGCGGTTCTTGATACCTTAAATGATATGTCACGAGACCTGTAATTGCTATACCATACATTTAGTAGAAAGTTCGATTCGAAGAAAATCACCTTACTATAGCTCAGCCGATTCAGAGCTGTAAAAATCCGAAATCTGCAATTGTGCTCCGATTGCGGTTCTTGATACCTCAAATGATAGGTCTCGGGACTTGTAATTGTTATGCCAAACCGCATTAAAATTGGTTGATTATTTCCATACATTTCACAGAAAAATCGATTCGAAGAAAATCACCTTACTATAGCTCAGCCGATTCAGAGCTGTGAAAATCCGAAATCTGCAATTGTGCTCCGATTGCGGTTCTTGATACCTTAAATGATAGGTAACAGGACCTGTAGTTGCTGTACCATAAATTTCGAAGAAAGTTCGATTCGAAGAAAATCACCTTACTATAGCTCAGCCGATTCAGAGCTGTAAAAATCCGAAATCTGCAATTGTGCTCCGATTGCGGTTCTTGATACCTCAAATGATAGGTCTCGGGACTTGTAATTGTTATGCCAAACCGCATTAAAATTGGTTGATTATTTCCATACATTTCACAGAAAAATCGATTCGAAGAAAATCACCTTACTATAGCTCAGCCGATTCAGAGCTGTGAAATTCCGAAATCTGCAATTGTGCTCCGATTGCGGTTCTTGATACCTTAAATGATATGTCACGAGACCTGTAATTGCTATACCATACATTTAGTAGAAAGTTCGATTCGAAGAAAATCACCTTACTATAGCTCAGCCGATTCAGAGCTGTGAAAATCCGAAATCTGCAATTGTGCTCCGATTGCGGTTCTTGATACCTTAAATGATAGGTAACGGGACCTGTAATTGCTGTACCATAAATTTCGAGGAAAGTTCGATTCGAAGAAAATCACCTTACTATAGCTCAGCCGATTCAGAGCTGTAAAAATCTGAAATCTGCAATTGTGCTCCGATTGCGGTTCTTGATACCTTAAATGATAGGTCACGAGACCTGTAATTGCTATACCATACATTTCGTAGAAAGTTCGATTCGAAGAAAATCACCTTACTATAGCTCAGCCGATTCAGAGCTGTAAAAATCCGAAATCTGCAATTGTGCTCCGATTGCGGTTCTTGATAACTCAAATGATAGGTCTCGGTACTTGTAATTGTTATGCCAAACCGCATTAAAATTGGTTGATTATTTCCATACATTTCACAGAAAAATCGATTCGAAGAAAATCACCTTACTATAGCTCAGCCGATTCAGAGCTGTGAAATTCCGAAATCTGCAATTGTGCTCCGATTGCGGTTCTTGATACCTTAAATGATATGTCACGAGACCTGTAATTGCTATACCATACATTTAGTAGAAAGTTCGATTCGAAGAAAATCACCTTACTATAGCTCAGCCGATTCAGAGCTGTAAAAATCCGAAATCTGCAATTGTGCTCCGATTGCGGTTCTTGATACCTCAAATGATAGGTCTCGGGACTTGTAATTGTTATGCCAAACCGCATTAAAATTGGTTGATTATTTCCATACATTTCACAGAAAAATCGATTCGAAGAAAATCACCTTACTATAGCTCAGCCGATTCAGAGCTGTGAAATTCCGAAATCTGCAATTGTGATCCGATTGCGGTTCTTGATACCTTAAATGATAGGTCACGAGACCTGTAATTGATATACCATACATTTCGTAGAAAGTTCGATTCGAAGAAAATCACCTTACTATAGCTCAGCCGATTCAGAGCTGTAAAAATCCGAAATCTGCAATTGTGCTCCGATTGCGGTTCTTGATACCTCAAATGATAGGTCTCGGTACTTGTAATTGTTATGCCAAACCGCATTAAAATTGGTTGATTATTTCCATACATTTCACAGAAAAATCGATTCGAAGAAAATCACCTTACTATAGCTCAGCCGATTCAGAGCTGTGAAATTCCGAAATCTGCAATTGTGATCCGATTGCGGTTCTTGATACCTTAAATGATAGGTCACGAGACCTGTAATTGCTATACCATACATTTCGTAGAAAGTTCGATTCGAAGAAAATCACCTTACTATAGCTCAGCCGATTCAGAGCTGTAAAAATCCGAAATCTGCAATTGTGCTCCGATTGCGGTTCTTGATACCTCAAATGATAGGTCTCGGGACTTGTAATTGTTATGCCAAACCGCATTAAAATTGGTTGATTATTTCCATACATTTCACAGAAAAATCGATTCGAAGAAAATCACCTTACTATAGCTCAGCCGATTCAGAGCTGTGAAATTCCGAAATCTGCAATTGTGCTCCGATTGCGGTTCTTGATACCTTAAATGATATGTCACGAGACCTGTAATTGCTATACCATACATTTAGTAGAAAGTTCGATTCGAAGAAAATCACCTTACTATAGCTCAGCCGATTCAGAGCTGTGAAAATCCGAAATCTGCAATTGTGCTCCGATTGCGGTTCTTGATACCTTAAATGATAGGTAACGGGACCTGTAATTGCTGTACCATAAATTTCGAAGAAAGTTCGATTCGAAGAAAATCACCTTACTATAGCTCAGCCGATTCAGAGCTGTAAAAATCCGAAATCTGCAATTGTGCTCCGATTGCGGTTCTTGATACCTCAAATGATAGGTCTCGGGACTTGTAATTGTTATGCCAAACCGCATTAAAATTGGTTGATTATTTCCATACATTTCACAGAAAAATCGATTCGAAGAAAATCACCTTACTATAGCTCAGCCGATTCAGAGCTGTGAAATTCCGAAATCTGCAATTGTGCTCCGATTGCGGTTCTTGATACCTTAAATGATATGTCACGAGACCTGTAATTGCTATACCATACATTTAGTAGAAAGTTCGATTCGAAGAAAATCACCTTACTATAGCTCAGCCGATTCAGAGCTGTGAAAATCCGAAATCTGCAATTGTGCTCCGATTGCGGTTCTTGATACCTTAAATGATAGGTAACGGGACCTGTAATTGCTGTACCATAAATTTCGTAGAAAGTTCGATTCGAAGAAAATCACCTTACTATAGCTCAGCCGATTCAGAGCTGTAAAAATCCGAAATCTGCAATTGTGCTCCGATTGCGGTTCTTGATACCTCAAATGATAGGTCTCGGGACTTGTAATTGTTATGCCAAACCGCATTAAAATTGGTTGATTATTTCCATACATTTCACAGAAAAATCGATTCGAAGAAAATCACCTTACTATAGCTCAGCCGATTCAGAGCTGTGAAATTCCGAAATCTGCAATTGTGCTCCGATTGCGGTTCTTGATACCTTAAATGATATGTCACGAGACCTGTAATTGCTATACCATACATTTAGTAGAAAGTTCGATTCGAAGAAAATCACCTTACTATAGCTCAGCCGATTCAGAGCTGTGAAAATCCGAAATCTGCAATTGTGCTCCGATTGCGGTTCTTGATACCTTAAATGATAGGTAACGGGACCTGTAATTGCTGTACCATAAATTTCGTAGAAAGTTCGATTCGAAGAAAATCACCTTACTATAGCTCAGCCGATTCAGAGCTGTAAAAATCCGAAATCTGCAATTGTGCTCCGATTGCGGTTCTTGATACCTCAAATGATAGGTCTCGGGACTTGTAATTGTTATGCCAAACCGCATTAAAATTGGTTGATTATTTCCATACATTTCACAGAAAAATCGATTCGAAGAAAATCACCTTACTATAGCTCAGCCGATTCAGAGCTGTGAAATTCCGAAATCTGCAATTGTGCTCCGATTGCGGTTCTTGATACCTTAAATGATATGTCACGAGACCTGTAATTGCTATACCATACATTTAGTAGAAAGTTCGATTCGAAGAAAATCACCTTACTATAGCTCAGCCGATTCAGAGCTGTGAAAATCCGAAATCTGCAATTGTGCTCCGATTGCGGTTCTTGATACCTTAAATGATAGGTAACGGGACCTGTAATTGCTGTACCATAAATTTCGTAGAAAGTTCGATTCGAAGAAAATCACCTTACTATAGCTCAGCCGATTCAGAGCTGTGAAAATCCGAAATCTGCAATTGTGCTCCGATTGCGGTTCTTGATACCTTAAATGATAGGTAACGGGACCTGTTATTGCTGTACCATAAATTTCGAGGAAAGTTCGATTCGAAGAAAATCACCTTACTATAGCTCAGCCGATTCAGAGCTGTAAAAATCCGAAATCTGCAATTGTGCTCCGATTGCGGTTCTTGATACCTCAAATGATAGGTCTCGGGACTTGTAATTGTTATGCCAAACCGCATTAAAATTGGTTGATTATTTCCATACATTTCACAGAAAAATCGATTCGAAGAAAATCACCTTACTATAGCTCAGCCGATTCAGAGCTGTGAAATTCCGAAATCTGTAATTGTGCTCCGATTGCGGTTCTTGATACCTTAAATGATATGTCACGAGACCTGTAATTGCTATACCATACATTTAGTAGAAAGTTCGATTCGAAGAAAATCACCTTACTATAGCTCAGCCGATTCAGAGCTGTGAAAATCCGAAATCTGCAATTGTGCTCCGATTGCGGTTCTTGATACCTTAAATGATAGGTAACGGGACCTGTAATTGCTGTACCATAAATTTCGTAGAAAGTTCGATTCGAAGAAAATCACCTTACTATAGCTCAGCCGATTCAGAGCTGTAAAAATCTGAAATCTGCAATTGTGCTCCGATTGCGGTTCTTGATACCTTAAATGATAGGTCACGAGACCTGTAATTGCTATACCATACATTTAGTAGAAAGTTCGATTCGAAGAAAATCACCTTACTATAGCTCAGCCGATTCAGAGCTGTAAAAATCCGAAATCTGCAATTGTGCTCCGATTGCGGTTCTTGATACCTTAAATGATAGGTCTCGGGACTTGTAATTGTTATGCCAAACCGCATTAAAATTGGTTGATTATTTCCATACATTTCACAGAAAAATCGATTCGAAGAAAATCACCTTACTATAGCTCAGCCGATTCAGAGCTGTGAAATTCCGAAATCTGCAATTGTGATCCGATTGCGGTTCTTGATACCTTAAATGATAGGTCTCGGGACTTGTAATTGTTATGCCAAACTGCATTAAAATTGGTTGATTATTTCCATACATTTCACAGAAAAATCGATTCGAAGAAAATCACCTTACTATAGCTCAGCCGATTCAGAGCTGTGAAATTCCGAAATCTGCAATTGTGCTCCGATTGCGGTTCTTGATACCTTAAATGATATGTCACGAGACCTGTAATTGCTATACCATACATTTAGTAGAAAGTTCGATTCGAAGAAAATCACCTTACTATAGCTCAGCCGATTCAGAGCTGTGAAAATCCGAAATCTGCAATTGTGCTCCGATTGCGGTTCTTGATACCTTAAATGATAGGTAACGGGACCTGTAATTGCTGTACCATAAATTTCGAGGAAAGTTCGATTCGAAGAAAATCACCTTACTATAGCTCAGCCGATTCAGAGCTGTAAAAATCCGAAATCTGCAATTGTGCTCCGATTGCGGTTCTTGATACCTCAAACGATAGGTCTCGGGACTTGTAATTGTTATGCCAAACCGCATTAAAATTGGTTGATTATTTCCATACATTTCACAGAAAAATCGATTCGAAGAAAATCACCTTACTATAGCTCAGCCGATTCAGAGCTGTGAAAATCCGAAATCTGCAATTGTGCTCCGATTGCGGTTCTTGATACCTTAAATGATAGGTAACGGGACCTGTAGTTGCTGTACCATAAATTTCGAAGAAAGTTCGATTCGAAGAAAATCACCTTACTATAGCTCAGCCGATTCAGAGCTGTAAAAATCCGAAATCTGCAATTGTGCTCCGATTGCGGTTCTTGATACCTCAAATGATAGGTCTCGGGACTTGTAATTGTTATGCCAAACCGCATTAAAATTGGTTGATTATTTCCATACATTTCACAGAAAAATCGATTCGAAGAAAATCACCTTACTATAGCTCAGCCGATTCAGAGCTGTGAAATTCCGAAATCTGCAATTGTGCTCCGATTGCGGTTCTTGATACCTTAAATGATATGTCACGAGACCTGTAATTGCTATACCATACATTTAGTAGAAAGTTCGATTCGAAGAAAATCACCTTACTATAGCTCAGCCGATTCAGAGCTGTGAAAATCCGAAATCTGCAATTGTGCTCCGATTGCGGTTCTTGATACCTTAAATAATAGGTAACGGGACCTGTAATTGCTGTACCATAAATTTCGAGGAAAGTTCGATTCGAAGAAAATCACCTTACTATAGCTCAGCCGATTCAGAGCTGTAAAAATCCGAAATCTGCAATTGTGCTCCGATTGCGGTTCTTGATACCTCAAATGATAGGTCTCGGGACTTGTAATTGTTATGCCAAACCGCATTAAAATTGGTTGATTATTTCCATACATTTCACAGAAAAATCGATTCGAAGAAAATCACCTTACTATAGCTCAGCCGATTCAGAGCTGTGAAATTCCGAAATCTGCAATTGTGATCCGATTGCGGTTCTTGATACCTTAAATGATAGGTCACGAGACCTGTAATTGCTATACCATACATTTCGTAGAAAGTTCGATTCGAAGAAAATCACCTTACTATAGCTCAGCCGATTCAGAGCAGTAAAAATCCGAAATCTGCAATTGTGCTCCGATTGCGGTTCTTGATACCTCAAATGATAGGTCTCGGGACTTGTAATTGTTATGCCAAACCGCATTAAAATTGGTTGATTATTTCCATACATTTCACAGAAAAATCGATTCGAAGAAAATCACCTTACTATAGCTCAGCCGATTCAGAGCTGTGAAATTCCGAAATCTGTAATTGTGCTCCGATTGCGGTTCTTGATACCTTAAATGATATGTCACGAGACCTGTAATTGCTATACCATACATTTAGTAGAAAGTTCGATTCGAAGAAAATCACCTTACTATAGCTCAGCCGATTCAGAGCTGTGAAAATCCGAAATCTGCAATTGTGCTCCGATTGCGGTTCTTGATACCTTAAATGATAGGTCACGAGACCTGTAATTGCTGTACCATAAATTTCGAGGAAAGTTCGATTCGAAGAAAATCACCTTACTATAGCTCAGCCGATTCAGAGCTGTAAAAATCTGAAATCTGCAATTGTGCTCCGATTGCGGTTCTTGATACCTTAAATGATAGGTCACGAGACCTGTAATTGCTATGCCAAACCGCATTAAAATTGGTTGATTATTTCCATACATTTCACAGAAAAATCGATTCGAAGAAAATCACCTTACTATAGCTCAGCCGATTCAGAGCTGTGAAATTCCGAAATCTGCAATTGTGATCCGATTGCGGTTCTTGATACCTTAAATGATAGGTCTCGGGACTTGTAATTGTTATGCCAAACTGCATTAAAATTGGTTGATTATTTCCATACATTTCACAGAAAAATCGATTCGAAGAAAATCACCTTACTATAGCTCAGCCGATTCAGAGCTGTGAAATTCCGAAATCTGCAATTGTGCTCCGATTGCGGTTCTTGATACCTTAAATGATATGTCACGAGACCTGTAATTGCTATACCATACATTTAGTAGAAAGTTCGATTCGAAGAAAATCACCTTACTATAGCTCAGCCGATTCAGAGCTGTAAAAATCCGAAATCTGCAATTGTGCTCCGATTGCGGTTCTTGATACCTTAAATGATAGGTCTCGGGACTTGTAATTGTTATGCCAAACCGCATTAAAATTGGTTGATTATTTCCATACATTTCACAGAAAAATCGATTCGAAGAAAATCACCTTACTATAGCTCAGCCGATTCAGAGCTGTGAAATTCCGAAATCTGCAATTGTGATCCGATTGCGGTTCTTGATACCTTAAATGATAGGTCACGAGACCTGTAATTGCTATACCATACATTTCGTAGAAAGTTCGATTCGAAGAAAATCACCTTACTATAGCTCAGCCGATTCAGAGCAGTAAAAATCCGAAATCTGCAATTGTGCTCCGATTGCGGTTCTTGATACCTCAAATGATAGGTCTCGGGACTTGTAATTGTTATGCCAAACCGCATTAAAATTGGTTGATTATTTCCATACATTTCACAGAAAAATCGATTCGAAGAAAATCACCTTACTATAGCTCAGCCGATTCAGAGCTGTGAAATTCCGAAATCTGCAATTGTGCTCCGATTGCGGTTCTTGATACCTTAAATGATATGTCACGAGACCTGTAATTGCTATACCATACATTTAGTAGAAAGTTCGATTCGAAGAAAATCACCTTACTATAGCTCAGCCGATTCAGAGCTGTGAAAATCCGAAATCTGCAATTGTGCTCCGATTGCGGTTCTTGATACCTTAAATGATAGGTAACGGGACCTGTAGTTGCTGTACCATAAATTTCGAAGAAAGTTCGATTCGAAGAAAATCACCTTACTATAGCTCAGCCGATTCAGAGCTGTAAAAATCCGAAATCTGCAATTGTGCTCCGATTGCGGTTCTTGATACCTCAAATGATAGGTCTCGGGACTTGTAATTGTTATGCCAAACCGCATTAAAATTGGTTGATTATTTCCATACATTTCACAGAAAAATCGATTCGAAGAAAATCACCTTACTATAGCTCAGCCGATTCAGAGCTGTGAAATTCCGAAATCTGCAATTGTGATCCGATTGCGGTTCTTGATACCTTAAATGATAGGTCTCGGGACTTGTAATTGTTATGCCAAACTGCATTAAAATTGGTTGATTATTTCCATACATTTCACAGAAAAATCGATTCGAAGAAAATCACCTTACTATAGCTCAGCCGATTCAGAGCTGTGAAATTCCGAAATCTGCAATTGTGCTCCGATTGCGGTTCTTGATACCTTAAATGATATGTCACGAGACCTGTAATTGCTATACCATACATTTAGTAGAAAGTTCGATTCGAAGAAAATCACCTTACTATAGCTCAGCCGATTCAGAGCTGTGAAAATCCGAAATCTGCAATTGTGCTCCGATTGCGGTTCTTGATACCTTAAATGATAGGTAACGGGACCTGTAATTGCTGTACCATAAATTTCGAGGAAAGTTCGATTCGAAGAAAATCACCTTACTATAGCTCAGCCGATTCAGAGCTGTAAAAATCCGAAATCTGCAATTGTGCTCCGATTGCGGTTCTTGATACCTCAAATGATAGGTCTCGGGACTTGTAATTGTTATGCCAAACCGCATTAAAATTGGTTGATTATTTCCATACATTTCACAGAAAAATCGATTCGAAGAAAATCACCTTACTATAGCTCAGCCGATTCAGAGCTGTGAAATTCCGAAATCTGCAATTGTGATCCGATTGCGGTTCTTGATACCTTAAATGATAGGTCACGAGACCTGTAATTGCTATACCATACATTTCGTAGAAAGTTCGATTCGAAGAAAATCACCTTACTATAGCTCAGCCGATTCAGAGCAGTAAAAATCCGAAATCTGCAATTGTGCTCCGATTGCGGTTCTTGATACCTCAAATGATAGGTCTCGGGACTTGTAATTGTTATGCCAAACCGCATTAAAATTGGTTGATTATTTCCATACATTTCACAGAAAAATCGATTCGAAGAAAATCACCTTACTATAGCTCAGCCGATTCAGAGCTGTGAAATTCCGAAATCTGTAATTGTGCTCCGATTGCGGTTCTTGATACCTTAAATGATATGTCACGAGACCTGTAATTGCTATACCATACATTTAGTAGAAAGTTCGATTCGAAGAAAATCACCTTACTATAGCTCAGCCGATTCAGAGCTGTGAAAATCCGAAATCTGCAATTGTGCTCCGATTGCGGTTCTTGATACCTTAAATGATAGGTAACGGGACCTGTAGTTGCTGTACCATAAATTTCGAAGAAAGTTCGATTCGAAGAAAATCACCTTACTATAGCTCAGCCGATTCAGAGCTGTAAAAATCCGAAATCTGCAATTGTGCTCCGATTGCGGTTCTTGATACCTCAAATGATAGGTCTCGGGACTTGTAATTGTTATGCCAAACCGCATTAAAATTGGTTGATTATTTCCATACATTTCACAGAAAAATCGATTCGAAGAAAATCACCTTACTATAGCTCAGCCGATTCAGAGCTGTGAAATTCCGAAATCTGCAATTGTGCTCCGATTGCGGTTCTTGATACCTTAAATGATATGTCACGAGACCTGTAATTGCTATACCATACATTTAGTAGAAAGTTCGATTCGAAGAAAATCACCTTACTATAGCTCAGCCGATTCAGAGCTGTGAAAATCCGAAATCTGCAATTGTGCTCCGATTGCGGTTCTTGATACCTTAAATGATAGGTAACGGGACCTGTAATTGCTGTACCATAAATTTCGAGGAAAGTTCGATTCGAAGAAAATCACCTTACTATAGCTCAGCCGATTCAGAGCTGTAAAAATCTGAAATCTGCAATTGTGCTCCGATTGCGGTTCTTGATACCTTAAATGATAGGTCACGAGACCTGTAATTGCTATACCATACATTTCGTAGAAAGTTCGATTCAAGAAAATCACCTTACTATAGCTCAGCCGATTCAGAGCTGTAAAAATCCGAAATCTGCAATTGTGCTCCGATTGCGGTTCTTGATACCTCAAATGATAGGTCTCGGTACTTGTAATTGTTATGCCAAACCGCATTAAAATTGGTTGATTATTTCCATACATTTCACAGAAAAATCGATTCGAAGAAAATCACCTTACTATAGCTCAGCCGATTCAGAGCTGTGAAATTCCGAAATCTGCAATTGTGCTCCGATTGCGGTTCTTGATACCTTAAATGATATGTCACGAGACCTGTAATTGCTATACCATACATTTAGTAGAAAGTTCGATTCGAAGAAAATCACCTTACTATAGCTCAGCCGATTCAGAGCTGTAAAAATCCGAAATCTGCAATTGTGCTCCGATTGCGGTTCTTGATACCTCAAATGATAGGTCTCGGGACTTGTAATTGTTATGCCAAACCGCATTAAAATTGGTTGATTATTTCCATACATTTCACAGAAAAATCGATTCGAAGAAAATCACATTACTATAGCTCAGCCGATTCAGAGCTGTGAAATTCCGAAATCTGCAATTGTGATCCGATTGCGGTTCTTGATACCTTAAATGATAGGTCACGAGACCTGTAATTGATATACCATACATTTCGTAGAAAGTTCGATTCGAAGAAAATCACCTTACTATAGCTCAGCCGATTCAGAGCTGTGAAAATCCGAAATCTGCAATTGTGCTCCGATTGCGGTTCTTGATACCTTAAATGATAGGTAACGGGACCTGTAATTGCTGTACCATAAATTTCGAGGAAAGTTCGATTCGAAGAAAATCACCTTACTATAGCTCAGCCGATTCAGAGCTGTAAAAATCCGAAATCTGCAATTGTGCTCCGATTGCGGTTCTTGATACCTTAAATGATAGGTCACGAGACCTGTAATTGCTATACCATACATTTAGTAGAAAGTTCGATTCGAAGAAAATCACCTTACTATAGCTCAGCCGATTCAGAGCTGTAAAAATCCGAAATCTGCAATTGTGCTCCGATTGCGGTTCTTGATACCTTAAATGATAGGTCTCGGGACTTGTAATTGTTATGCCAAACCGCATTAAAATTGGTTGATTATTTCCATACATTTCACAGAAAAATCGATTCGAAGAAAATCACCTTACTATAGCTCAGCCGATTCAGAGCTGTGAAATTCCGAAATCTGCAATTGTGATCCGATTGCGGTTCTTGATACCTTAAATGATAGGTCACGAGACCTGTAATTGCTATACCATACATTTCGTAGAAAGTTCGATTCGAAGAAAATCACCTTACTATAGCTCAGCCGATTCAGAGCAGTAAAAATCCGAAATCTGCAATTGTGCTCCGATTGCGGTTCTTGATACCTCAAATGATAGGTCTCGGGACTTGTAATTGTTATGCCAAACCGCATTAAAATTGGTTGATTATTTCCATACATTTCACAGAAAAATCGATTCGAAGAAAATCACCTTACTATAGCTCAGCCGATTCAGAGCTGTGAAATTCCGAAATCTGCAATTGTGCTCCGATTGCGGTTCTTGATACCTTAAATGATATGTCACGAGACCTGTAATTGCTATACCATACATTTAGTAGAAAGTTCGATTCGAAGAAAATCACCTTACTATAGCTCAGCCGATTCAGAGCTGTGAAAATCCGAAATCTGCAATTGTGCTCCGATTGCGGTTCTTGATACCTTAAATGATAGGTAACGGGACCTGTAGTTGCTGTACCATAAATTTCGAAGAAAGTTCGATTCGAAGAAAATCACCTTACTATAGCTCAGCCGATTCAGAGCTGTAAAAATCCGAAATCTGCAATTGTGCTCCGATTGCGGTTCTTGATACCTCAAATGATAGGTCTCGGGACTTGTAATTGTTATGCCAAACCGCATTAAAATTGGTTGATTATTTCCATACATTTCACAGAAAAATCGATTCGAAGAAAATCACCTTACTATAGCTCAGCCGATTCAGAGCTGTGAAATTCCGAAATCTGCAATTGTGCTCCGATTGCGGTTCTTGATACCTTAAATGATATGTCACGAGACCTGTAATTGCTATACCATACATTTAGTAGAAAGTTCGATTCGAAGAAAATCACCTTACTATAGCTCAGCCGATTCAGAGCTGTGAAAATCCGAAATCTGCAATTGTGCTCCGATTGCGGTTCTTGATACCTTAAATGATAGGTAACGGGACCTGTAATTGCTGTACCATAAATTTCGAGGAAAGTTCGATTCGAAGAAAATCACCTTACTATAGCTCAGCCGATTCAGAGCTGTAAAAATCTGAAATCTGCAATTGTGCTCCGATTGCGGTTCTTGATACCTTAAATGATAGGTCACGAGACCTGTAATTGCTATACCATACATTTCGTAGAAAGTTCGATTCAAGAAAATCACCTTACTATAGCTCAGCCGATTCAGAGCTGTAAAAATCCGAAATCTGCAATTGTGCTCCGATTGCGGTTCTTGATACCTCAAATGATAGGTCTCGGTACTTGTAATTGTTATGCCAAACCGCATTAAAATTGGTTGATTATTTCCATACATTTCACAGAAAAATCGATTCGAAGAAAATCACCTTACTATAGCTCAGCCGATTCAGAGCTGTGAAATTCCGAAATCTGCAATTGTGCTCCGATTGCGGTTCTTGATACCTTAAATGATATGTCACGAGACCTGTAATTGCTATACCATACATTTAGTAGAAAGTTCGATTCGAAGAAAATCACCTTACTATAGCTCAGCCGATTCAGAGCTGTAAAAATCCGAAATCTGCAATTGTGCTCCGATTGCGGTTCTTGATACCTCAAATGATAGGTCTCGGGACTTGTAATTGTTATGCCAAACCGCATTAAAATTGGTTGATTATTTCCATACATTTCACAGAAAAATCGATTCGAAGAAAATCACATTACTATAGCTCAGCCGATTCAGAGCTGTGAAATTCCGAAATCTGCAATTGTGATCCGATTGCGGTTCTTGATACCTTAAATGATAGGTCACGAGACCTGTAATTGATATACCATACATTTCGTAGAAAGTTCGATTCGAAGAAAATCACCTTACTATAGCTCAGCCGATTCAGAGCTGTAAAAATCCGAAATCTGCAATTGTGCTCCGATTGCGGTTCTTGATACCTCAAATGATAGGTCTCGGTACTTGTAATTGTTATGCCAAACCGCATTAAAATTGGTTGATTATTTCCATACATTTCACAGAAAAATCGATTCGAAGAAAATCACCTTACTATAGCTCAGCCGATTCAGAGCTGTAAAATTCCGAAATCTGCAATTGTGATCCGATTGCGGTTCTTGATACCTTAAATGATAGGTCACGAGACCTGTAATTGATATACCATACATTTCGTAGAAAGTTCGATTCGAAGAAAATCACCTTACTATAGCTCAGCCGATTCAGAGCTGTAAAAATCCGAAATCTGCAATTGTGCTCCGATTGCGGTTCTTGATACCTCAAATGATAGGTCTCGGGACTTGTAATTGTTATGCCAAACCGCATTAAAATTGGTTGATTATTTCCATACATTTCACAGAAAAATCGATTCGAAGAAAATCACCTTACTATAGCTCAGCCGATTCAGAGCTGTGAAATTCCGAAATCTGCAATTGTGATCCGATTGCGGTTCTTGATACCTTAAATGATAGGTCACGAGACCTGTAATTGCTATACCATACATTTCGTAGAAAGTTCGATTCGAAGAAAATCACCTTACTATAGCTCAGCCGATTCAGAGCTGTAAAAATCTGAAATCTGCAATTGTGCTCCGATTGCGGTTCTTGATACCTTAAATGATATGTCACGAGACCTGTAATTGCTATACCATACATTTAGTAGAAAGTTCGATTCGAAGAAAATCACCTTACTATAGCTCAGCCGATTCAGAGCTGTGAAAATCCGAAATCTGCAATTGTGCTCCGATTGCGGTTCTTGATACCTTAAATGATAGGTAACGGGACCTGTAATTGCTGTACCATAAATTTCGAGGAAAGTTCGATTCGAAGAAAATCACCTTACTATAGCTCAGCCGATTCAGAGCTGTAAAAATCTGAAATCTGCAATTGTGCTCCGATTGCGGTTCTTGATACCTTAAATGATAGGTCACGAGACCTGTAATTGCTATACCATACATTTAGTAGAAAGTTCGATTCGAAGAAAATCACCTTACTATAGCTCAGCTGATTCAGAGCTGTAAAAATCCGAAATCTGCAATTGTGCTCCGATTGCGGTTCTTGATACCTCAAATGATAGGTCTCGGGACTTGTAATTGTTATGCCAAACCGCATTAAAATTGGTTGATTATTTCCATACATTTCACAGAAAAATCGATTCGAAGAAAATCACCTTACTATAGCTCAGCCGATTCAGAGCTGTGAAATTCCGAAATCTGCAATTGTGATCCGATTGCGGTTCTTGATACCTTAAATGATAGGTCACGAGACCTGTAATTGCTATACCATACATTTCGTAGAAAGTTCGATTCGAAGAAAATCACCTTACTATAGCTCAGCCGATTCAGAGCAGTAAAAATCCGAAATCTGCAATTGTGCTCCGATTGCGGTTCTTGATACCTCAAATGATAGGTCTCGGGACTTGTAATTGTTATGCCAAACCGCATTAAAATTGGTTGATTATTTCCATACATTTCACAGAAAAATCGATTCGAAGAAAATCACCTTACTATAGCTCAGCCGATTCAGAGCTGTGAAATTCCGAAATCTGCAATTGTGATCCGATTGCGGTTCTTGATACCTTAAATGATATGTCACGAGACCTGTAATTGCTATACCATACATTTAGTAGAAAGTTCGATTCGAAGAAAATCACCTTACTATAGCTCAGCCGATTCAGAGCTGTGAAAATCCGAAATCTGCAATTGTGCTCCGATTGCGGTTCTTGATACCTTAAATGATAGGTAACGGGACCTGTAATTGTTGTACCATAAATTTCGAGGAAAGTTCGATTCGAAGAAAATCACCTTACTATAGCTCAGCCGATTCAGAGCTGTAAAAATCCGAAATCTGCAATTGTGCTCCGATTGCGGTTCTTGATACCTTAAATGATAGGTCTCGGGACTTGTAATTGTTATGCCAAACCGCATTAAAATTGGTTGATTATTTCCATACATTTCACAGAAAAATCGATTCGAAGAAAATCACCTTACTATAGCTCAGCCGATTCAGAGCTGTGAAATTCCGAAATCTGCAATTGTGCTCCGATTGCGGTTCTTGATACCTTAAATGATATGTCACGAGACCTGTAATTGCTATACCATACATTTAGTAGAAAGTTCGATTCGAAGAAAATCACCTTACTATAGCTCAGCCGATTCAGAGCTGTGAAAATCCGAAATCTGCAATTGTGCTCCGATTGCGGTTCTTGATACCTTAAATGATAGGTAACGGGACCTGTAATTGTTGTACCATAAATTTCGAGGAAAGTTCGATTCGAAGAAAATCACCTTACTATAGCTCAGCCGATTCAGAGCTGTGAAATTCCGAAATCTGCAATTGTGCTCCGATTGCGGTTCTTGATACCTTAAATGATATGTCACGAGACCTGTAATTGCTATACCATACATTTAGTAGAAAGTTCGATTCGAAGAAAATCACCTTACTATAGCTCAGCCGATTCAGAGCTGTGAAAATCCGAAATCTGCAATTGTGCTCCGATTGCGGTTCTTGATACCTCAAATGATAGGTAACGGGACCTGTAATTGTTGTACCATAAATTTCGAGGAAAGTTCGATTCGAAGAAAATCACCTTACTATAGCTCAGCCGATTCAGAGCTGTAAAAATCCGAAATCTGCAATTGTGCTCCGATTGCGGTTCTTGATACCTTAAATGATAGGTCTCGGGACTTGTAATTGTTATGCCAAACCGCATTAAAATTGGTTGATTATTTCCATACATTTCACAGAAAAATCGATTCGAAGAAAATCACCTTACTATAGCTCAGCCGATTCAGAGCTGTGAAATTCCGAAATCTGCAATTGTGCTCCGATTGCGGTTCTTGATACCTTAAATGATATGTCACGAGACCTGTAATTGCTATACCATACATTTAGTAGAAAGTTCGATTCGAAGAAAATCACCTTACTATAGCTCAGCCGATTCAGAGCTGTGAAAATCCGAAATCTGCAATTGTGCTCCGATTGCGGTTCTTGATACCTTAAATGATAGGTAACGGGACCTGTAATTGTTGTACCATAAATTTCGAGGAAAGTTCGATTCGAAGAAAATCACCTTACTATAGCTCAGCCGATTCAGAGCTGTGAAATTCCGAAATCTGCAATTGTGCTCCGATTGCGGTTCTTGATACCTTAAATGATATGTCACGAGACCTGTAATTGCTATACCATACATTTAGTAGAAAGTTCGATTCGAAGAAAATCACCTTACTATAGCTCAGCCGATTCAGAGCTGTGAAAATCCGAAATCTGCAATTGTGCTCCGATTGCGGTTCTTGATACCTTAAATGATAGGTAACGGGACCTGTAATTGTTGTACCATAAATTTCGAGGAAAGTTCGATTCGAAGAAAATCACCTTACTATAGCTCAGCCGATTCAGAGCTGTGAAATTCCGAAATCTGCAATTGTGATCCGATTGCGGTTCTTGATACCTTAAATGATAGGTCACGAGACCTGTAATTGCTATACCATACATTTCGTAGAAAGTTCGATTCGAAGAAAATCACCTTACTGTAGCTCAGCCGATTCAGAGCCGTAAAAATCCGAAATCTGCAATTGTGCTCCGATTGCGGTTCTTGATACCCCAAATGATAGGTCTCGGGACTTGTAATTGTTATGCCAAACCGCATTAAAATTGGTTGATTATTTCCATACATTTCACAGAAAAATCGATTCGAAGAAAATCACCTTACTATAGCTCAGCCGATTCAGAGCTGTGAAATTCCGAAATCTGCAATTGTGATCCGATTGCGGTTCTTGATACCTTAAATGATAGGTCACGAGACCTGTAATTGCTGTACCATACATTTCGTAGAAAGTTCGATTCGAAGAAAATCACCTTACTATAGCTCAGCCGATTCAGAGCTGTAAAAATCCGAAATCTGCAATTGTGCTCCGATTGCGGTTCTTGATACCTCAAATGATAGGTCTCGGGACTTGTAATTGTTATGCCAAACCGCATTAAAATTGGTTGATTATTTCCATACATTTCACAGAAAAATCGATTCGAAGAAAATCACCTTACTATAGCTCAGCCGATTCAGAGCTGTGAAATTCCGAAATCTGCAATTGTGCTCCGATTGCGGTTCTTGATACCTTAAATGATATGTCACGAGACCTGTAATTGCTATACCACATTTAGTAGAAAGTTCGATTCGAAGAAAATCACCTTACTATAGCTCAGCCGATTCGGAGCTGTAAAAATCCGAAATCTGCAATTGTGCTCCGATTGCGGTTCTTGATACCTTAAATGATAGGTCTCGGGACTTGTAATTGTTATGCCAAACCGCATTAAAATTGGTTGATTATTTCCATACATTTCACAGAAAAATCGATTCGAAGAAAATCACCTTACTATAGCTCAGCCGATTCAGAGCTGTGAAATTCCGAAATCTGCAATTGTGATCCGATTGCGGTTCTTGATACCTTAAATGATAGGTCACGAGACCTGTAATTGCTGTACCATACATTTCGTAGAAAGTTCGATTCGAAGAAAATCACCTTACTATAGCTCAGCCGATTCAGAGCTGTAAAAATCCGAAATCTGCAATTGTGCTCCGATTGCGGTTCTTGATACCTCAAATGATAGGTCTCGGGACTTGTAATTGTTATGCCAAACCGCATTAAAATTGGTTGATTATTTCCATACATTTCACAGAAAAATCGATTCGAAGAAAATCACCTTACTATAGCTCAGCCGATTCAGAGCTGTGAAATTCCGAAATCTGCAATTGTGCTCCGATTGCGGTTCTTGATACCTTAAATGATATGTCACGAGACCTGTAATTGCTATACCATACATTTAGTAGAAAGTTCGATTCGAAGAAAATCACCTTACTATAGCTCAGCCGATTCAGAGCTGTAAAAATCCGAAATCTGCAATTGTGCTCCGATTGCGGTTCTTGATACCTCAAATGATAGGTCTCGGGACTTGTAATTGTTATGCCAAACCGCATTAAAATTGGTTGATTATTTCCATACATTTCACAGAAAAATCGATTCGAAGAAAATCACCTTACTATAGCTCAGCCGATTCAGAGCTGTAAAAATCCGAAATCTGCAATTGTGCTCCGATTGTGGCTCTTGATACCTCAAATGATAGGTCTCGGGACTTGTAATTGTTATGCCAAACCGCATTAAAATTGGTTGATTATTTCCATACATTTAACAGAAAAATCGATTCGAAGAAAATCACCTTACTATAGCTCAGCCGATTCAGAGCTGTGAAATTCCGAAATCTGCAATTGTGCTCCGATTGCGGTTCTTGATACCTTAAATGATATGTCACGAGACCTGTAATTGCTATACCATACATTTAGTAGAAAGTTCGATTCGAAGAAAATCACCTTACTATAGCTCAGCCGATTCAGAGCTGTGAAAATCCGAAATCTGCAATTGTGCTCCGATTGCGGTTCTTGATACCTTAAATGATAGGTAACGGGACCTGTAATTGTTGTACCATAAATTTCGAGGAAAGTTCGATTCGAAGAAAATCACCTTACTATAGCTCAGCCGATTCAGAGCTGTGAAATTCCGAAATCTGCAATTGTGATCCGATTGCGGTTCTTGATACCTTAAATGATAGGTCACGAGACCTGTAATTGCTATACCATACATTTCGTAGAAAGTTCGATTCGAAGAAAATCACCTTACTATAGCTCAGCCGATTCAGAGCAGTAAAAATCCGAAATCTGCAATTGTGCTCCGATTGCGGTTCTTGATACCTCAAATGATAGGTCTCGGGACTTGTAATTGTTATGCCAAACCGCATTAAAATTGGTTGATTATTTCCATACATTTCACAGAAAAATCGATTCGAAGAAAATCACCTTACTATAGCTCAGCCGATTCAGAGCTGTGAAATTCCGAAATCTGCAATTGTGATCCGATTGCGGTTCTTGATACCTTAAATGATAGGTCACGAGACCTGTAATTGCTATACCATACATTTCGTAGAAAGTTCGATTCGAAGAAAATCACCTTACTATAGCTCAGCCGATTCAGAGCTGTAAAAATCCGAAATCTGCAATTGTGCTCCGATTGCGGTTCTTGATACCTCAAATGATAGGTCTCGGGACTTGTAATTGTTATGCCAAACCGCATTAAAATTGGTTGATTATTTCCATACATTTCACAGAAAAATCGATTCGAAGAAAATCACCTTACTATAGCTCAGCCGATTCAGAGCTGTGAAATTCCGAAATCTGCAATTGTGCTCCGATTGCGGTTCTTGATACCTTAAATGATAGGTCACGAGACCTGTAATTGCTAGACCATACATTTCGTAGAAAGTTCGATTCGAAGAAAATCACCTTACTATAGCTCAGCCGATTCAGAGCTGTAAAAATCCGAAATCTGCAATTGTGCTCCGATTGCGGTTCTTGATACCTTAAATGATAGGTCTCGGGACTTGTAATTGTTATGCCAAACCGCATTAAAATTGGTTGATTATTTCCATACATTTCACAGAAAAATCGATTCGAAGAAAATCACCTTACTATAGCTCAGCCGATTCAGAGCTGTGAAATTCCGAAATCTGCAATTGTGATCCGATTGCGGTTCTTGATACCTTAAATGATAGGTCACGAGATTTGTAATTGCTATACCATACATTTCGTAGAAAGTTCGATTCGAAGAAAATCACCTTACTATAGCTCAGCCGATTCAGAGCTGTAAAAATCCGAAATCTGCAATTGTGCTCCGATTGCGGTTCTTGATACCTCAAATGATAGGTCTCGGGACTTGTAATTGTTATGCCAAACCGCATTAAAATTGGTTGATTATTTCCATACATTTCACAGAAAAATCGATTCGAAGAAAATCACCTTACTATAGCTCAGCCGATTCAGAGCTGTGAAATTCCGAAATCTGCAATTGTGATCCGATTGCGGTTCTTGATACCTTAAATGATAGGTCACGAGACCTGTAATTGCTGTACCATACATTTCGTAGAAAGTTCGATTCGAAGAAAATCACCTTACTATAGCTCAGCCGATTCAGAGCTGTAAAAATCCGAAATCTGCAATTGTGCTCCGATTGCGGTTCTTGATACCTCAAATGATAGGTCTCGGGACTTGTAATTGTTATGCCAAACCGCATTAAAATTGGTTGATTATTTCCATACATTTCACAGAAAAATCGATTCGAAGAAAATCACCTTACTATAGCTCAGCCGATTCAGAGCTGTGAAATTCCGAAATCTGCAATTGTGCTCCGATTGCGGTTCTTGATACCTTAAATGATATGTCACGAGACCTGTAATTGCTATACCATACATTTAGTAGAAGAGCTGTAAAAATCCGAAATCTGCAATTGTGCTCCGATTGCGGTTCTTGATACCTCAAATGATAGGTCTCGGGACTTGTAATTGTTATGCCAAACCGCATTAAAATTGGTTGATTATTTCCATACATTTCACAGAAAAATCGATTCGAAGAAAATCACCTTACTATAGCTCAGCCGATTCAGAGCTGTGAAATTCCGAAATCTGCAATTGTGCTCCGATTGCGGTTCTTGATACCTTAAATGATAGGTAACGGGACCTGTAATTGTTGTACCATAAATTTCGAGGAAAGTTCGATTCGAAGAAAATCACCTTACTATAGCTCAGCCGATTCAGAGCTGTGAAATTCCGAAATCTGCAATTGTGCTCCGATTGCGGTTCTTGATACCTTAAATGATATGTCACGAGACCTGTAATTGCTATACCATACATTTAGTAGAAAGTTCGATTCGAAGAAAATCACCTTACTATAGCTCAGCCGATTCAGAGCTGTGAAAATCCGAAATCTGCAATTGTGCTCCGATTGCGGTTCTTGATACCTTAAATGATAGGTAACGGGACCTGTAATTGTTGTACCATAAATTTCGAGGAAAGTTCGATTCGAAGAAAATCACCTTACTATAGCTCAGCCGATTCAGAGCTGTAAAAATCCGAAATCTGCAATTGTGCTCCGATTGCGGTTCTTGATACCTTAAATGATAGGTAACGGGACCTGTAATTGTTGTACCATAAATTTCGAGGAAAGTTCGATTCGAAGAAAATCACCTTACTATAGCTCAGCCGATTCAGAGCTGTAAAAATCCGAAATCTGCAATTGTGCTCCGATTGCGGTTCTTGATACCTTAAATGATAGGTCTCGGGACTTGTAATTGTTATGCCAAACCGCATTAAAATTGGTTGATTATTTCCATACATTTCACAGAAAAATCGATTCGAAGAAAATCACCTTACTATAGCTCAGCCGATTCAGAGCTGTGAAATTCCGAAATCTGCAATTGTGCTCCGATTGCGGTTCTTGATACCTTAAATGATATGTCACGAGACCTGTAATTGCTATACCATACATTTAGTAGAAAGTTCGATTCGAAGAAAATCACCTTACTATAGCTCAGCCGATTCAGAGCTGTGAAAATCCGAAATCTGCAATTGTGCTCCGATTGCGGTTCTTGATACCTTAAATGATAGGTAACGGGACCTGTAATTGTTGTACCATAAATTTCGAGGAAAGTTCGATTCGAAGAAAATCACCTTACTATAGCTCAGCCGATTCAGAGCTGTAAAAATCCGAAATCTGCAATTGTGCTCCGATTGCGGTTCTTGATACCTTAAATGATAGGTCTCGGGACTTGTAATTGTTATGCCAAACCGCATTAAAATTGGTTGATTATTTCCATACATTTCACAGAAAAATCGATTCGAAGAAAATCACCTTACTATAGCTCAGCCGATTCAGAGCTGTGAAATTCCGAAATCTGCAATTGTGCTCCGATTGCGGTTCTTGATACCTTAAATGATATGTCACGAGACCTGTAATTGCTATACCATACATTTAGTAGAAAGTTCGATTCGAAGAAAATCACCTTACTATAGCTCAGCCGATTCAGAGCTGTGAAAATCCGAAATCTGCAATTGTGCTCCGATTGCGGTTCTTGATACCTTAAATGATAGGTAACGGGACCTGTAATTGTTGTACCATAAATTTCGAGGAAAGTTCGATTCGAAGAAAATCACCTTACTATAGCTCAGCCGATTCAGAGCTGTGAAATTCCGAAATCTGCAATTGTGCTCCGATTGCGGTTCTTGATACCTTAAATGATATGTCACGAGACCTGTAATTGCTATACCATACATTTAGTAGAAAGTTCGATTCGAAGAAAATCACCTTACTATAGCTCAGCCGATTCAGAGCTGTGAAAATCCGAAATCTGCAATTGTGCTCCGATTGCGGTTCTTGATACCTTAAATGATAGGTAACGGGACCTGTAATTGTTGTACCATAAATTTCGAGGAAAGTTCGATTCGAAGAAAATCACCTTACTATAGCTCAGCCGATTCAGAGCTGTGAAATTCCGAAATCTGCAATTGTGATCCGATTGCGGTTCTTGATACCTTAAATGATAGGTCACGAGACCTGTAATTGCTATACCATACATTTCGTAGAAAGTTCGATTAGAAGAAAATCACCTTACTATAGCTCAGCCGATTCAGAGCAGTAAAAATCCGAAATCTGCAATTGTGCTCCGATTGCGGTTCTTGATACCTCAAATGATAGGTCTCGGGACTTGTAATTGTTATGCCAAACCGCATTAAAATTGGTTGATTATTTCCATACATTTCACAGAAAAATCGATTCGAAGAAAATCACCTTACTATAGCTCAGCCGATTCAGAGCTGTGAAATTCCGAAATCTGCAATTGTGATCCGATTGCGGTTCTTGATACCTTAAATGATAGGTCACGAGACCTGTAATTGCTATACCATACATTTCGTAGAAAGTTCGATTCGAAGAAAATCACCTTACTATAGCTCAGCCGATTCAGAGCTGTAAAAATCCGAAATCTGCAATTGTGCTCCGATTGCGGTTCTTGATACCTCAAATGATAGGTCTCGGGACTTGTAATTGTTATGCCAAACCGCATTAAAATTGGTTGATTATTTCCATACATTTCACAGAAAAATCGATTCGAAGAAAATCACCTTACTATAGCTCAGCCGATTCAGAGCTGTGAAATTCCGAAATCTGCAATTGTGCTCCGATTGCGGTTCTTGATACCTTAAATGATAGGTCACGAGACCTGTAATTGCTAGACCATACATTTCGTAGAAAGTTCGATTCGAAGAAAATCACCTTACTATAGCTCAGCCGATTCAGAGCTGTAAAAATTCGAAATCTGCAATTGTGCTCCGATTGCGGTTCTTGATACCTTAAATGATAGGTCTCGGGACTTGTAATTGTTATGCCAAACCGCATTAAAATTGGTTGATTATTTCCATACATTTCACAGAAAAATCGATTCGAAGAAAATCACCTTACTATAGCTCAGCCGATTCAGAGCTGTGAAATTCCGAAATCTGCAATTGTGATCCGATTGCGGTTCTTGATACCTTAAATGATAGGTCACGAGACCTGTAATTGCTATACCATACATTTCGTAGAAAGTTCGATTCGAAGAAAATCACCTTACTATAGCTCAGCCGATTCAGAGCTGTAAAAATCCGAAATCTGCAATTGTGCTCCGATTGCGGTTCTTGATACCTCAAATGATAGGTCTCGGGACTTGTAATTGTTATGCCAAACCGCATTAAAATTGGTTGATTATTTCCATACATTTCACAGAAAAATCGATTCGAAGAAAATCACCTTACTATAGCTCAGCCGATTCAGAGCTGTAAAAATCCGAAATCTGCAATTGTGCTCCGATTGCGGTTCTTGATACCTCAAATGATAGGTCTCGGGACTTGTAATTGTTATGCCAAACCGCATTAAAATTGGTTGATTATTTCCATACATTTCACAGAAAAATCGATTCGAAGAAAATCACCTTACTATAGCTCAGCCGATTCAGAGCTGTGAAATTCCGAAATCTGCAATTGTGCTCCGATTGCGGTTCTTGATACCTTAAATGATATGTCACGAGACCTGTAATTGCTATACCATACATTTAGTAGAAAGTTCGATTCGAAGAAAATCACCTTACTATAGCTCAGCCGATTCAGAGCTGTAAAAATCCGAAATCTGCAATTGTGCTCCGATTTCGGCTCTTGATACCTCAAATGATAGGTCTCGGGACTTGTAATTGTTATGCCAAACCGCATTAAAATTGGTTGATTATTTCCATACATTTAACAGAAAAATCGATTCGAAGAAAATCACCTTACTATAGCTCAGCCGATTCAGAGCTGTGAAATTCCGAAATCTGCAATTGTGCTCCGATTGCGGTTCTTGATACCTTAAATGATATGTCACGAGACCTGTAATTGCTATACCATACATTTAGTAGAAAGTTCGATTCGAAGAAAATCACCTTACTATAGCTCAGCCGATTCAGAGCTGTAAAAATCCGAAATCTGCAATTGTGCTCCGATTGCGGTTCTTGATACCTCAAATGATAGGTCTCGGGACTTGTAATTGTTATGCCAAACCGCATTAAAATTGGTTGATTATTTCCATACATTTCACAGAAAAATCGATTCGAAGAAAATCACCTTACTATAGCTCAGCCGATTCAGAGCTGTGAAATTCCGAAATCTGCAATTGTGATCCGATTGCGGTTCTTGATACCTTAAATGATAGGTCACGAGACCTGTAATTGCTATACCATACATTTCGTAGAAAGTTCGATTCGAAGAAAATCACCTTACTATAGCTCAGCCGATTCAGAGCTGTAAAAATCCGAAATCTGCAATTGTGCTCCGATTGCGGTTCTTGATACCCCAAATGATAGGTCTCGGGACTTGTAATTGTTATGCCAAACCGCATTAAAATTGGTTGATTATTTCCATACATTTCACAGAAAAATCGATTCGAAGAAAATCACCTTACTATAGCTCAGCCGATTCAGAGCTGTGAAATTCCGAAATCTGCAATTGTGATCCGATTGCGGTTCTTGATACCTTAAATGATAGGTCACGAGACCTGTAATTGCTGTACCATACATTTCGTAGAAAGTTCGATTCGAAGAAAATCACCTTACTATAGCTCAGCCGATTCAGAGCTGTAAAAATCCGAAATCTGCAATTGTGCTCCGATTGCGGTTCTTGATACCTCAAATGATAGGTCTCGGGACTTGTAATTGTTATGCCAAACCGCATTAAAATTGGTTGATTATTTCCATACATTTCACAGAAAAATCGATTCGAAGAAAATCACCTTACTATAGCTCAGCCGATTCAGAGCTGTAAAAATCCGAAATCTGCAATTGTGCTCCGATTGCGGTTCTTGATACCTCAAATGATAGGTCTCGGGACTTGTAATTGTTATGCCAAACCGCATTAAAATTGGTTGATTATTTCCATACATTTCACAGAAAAATCGATTCGAAGAAAATCACCTTACTATAGCTCAGCCGATTCAGAGCTGTAAAAATCCGAAATCTGCAATTGTGCTCCGATTGCGGTTCTTGATACCTCAAATGATAGGTCTCGGGACTTGTAATTGTTATGCCAAACCGCATTAAAATTGGTTGATTATTTCCATACATTTCACAGAAAAATCGATTCGAAGAAAATCACCTTACTATAGCTCAGCCGATTCAGAGCTGTGAAATTCCGAAATCTGCAATTGTGCTCCGATTGCGGTTCTTGATACCTTAAATGATATGTCACGAGACCTGTAATTGCTATACCATACATTTAGTAGAAAGTTCGATTCGAAGAAAATCACCTTACTATAGCTCAGCCGATTCAGAGCTGTAAAAATCCGAAATCTGCAATTGTGCTCCGATTTCGGCTCTTGATACCTCAAATGATAGGTCTCGGGACTTGTAATTGTTATGCCAAACCGCATTAAAATTGGTTGATTATTTCCATACATTTAACAGAAAAATCGATTCGAAGAAAATCACCTTACTATAGCTCAGCCGATTCAGAGCTGTGAAATTCCGAAATCTGCAATTGTGCTCCGATTGCGGTTCTTGATACCTTAAATGATATGTCACGAGACCTGTAATTGCTATACCATACATTTAGTAGAAAGTTCGATTCGAAGAAAATCACCTTACTATAGCTCAGCCGATTCAGAGCTGTAAAAATCCGAAATCTGCAATTGTGCTCCGATTGCGGTTCTTGATACCTCAAATGATAGGTCTCGGGGCTTGTAATTGTTATGCCAAACCGCATTAAAATTGGTTGATTATTTCCATACATTTCACAGAAAAATCGATTCGAAGAAAATAAACTTACAATAGCTCAGCCGATTCAGAGCTGTGAAATTCCGAAATCTGCAATTGTGATCCGATTGCGGTTCTTGATACCTTAAATGATAGGTCACGAGACCTGTAATTGATATACCATACATTTCGTAGAAAGTTCGATTCGAAGAAAATCACCTTACTATAGCTCAGCCGATTCAGAGCTGTGAAATTCCGAAATCTGCAATTGTGCTCCGATTGCGGTTCTTGATACCCCAAATGATAGGTCTCGGGACTTGTAATTGTTATGCCAAACCGCATTAAAATTGGTTGATTATTTCCATACATTTCACAGAAAAATCGATTCGAAGAAAATCACCTTACTATAGCTCAGCCGATTCAGAGCTGTGAAATTCCGAAATCTGCAATTGTGCTCCGATTGCGGTTCTTGATACCTTAAATGATAGATCACGAGACCTGTAATTGCTATACCATACATTTCGTAGAAAGTTCGATTCGAAGAAAATCACCTTACTATAGCTCAGCCGATTCAGAGCTGTAAAAATCCAAAATCTGCAATTGTGCTCCGATTGCGGTTCTTGATACCTCAAATGATAGGTCTCGGGACTTGTAATTGTTATGCCAAACCGCATTGAAATTGGTTGATTATTTCCATACATTTCACAGAAAAATCGATTCGAAGAAAATCACCTTACTATAGCTCAGCCGATTCAGAGCTGTGAAAATCCGAAATATGCAATTGTGCTCCGATTGTGGTTCTTGATACCTTAAATGATAGGTAATGGGACTTGTAATTGCTGTACCATAAATTTCGAAGAAAGTTCGATTCGAAGAAAATCACCTTACTATAGCTCAGCCGATTCAGAGCTTTAAAAATCTGAAATCTGCAATTGTGCTCCGATTGCGGTTCTTGATACCTTAAATGATAGGTCACGAGACCTGTAATTGCTATACCATACATTTCGTAGAAAGTTCGATTCGAAGAAAATAACCTTACTATAGCTCAGCCGATTCAGAGCTGTGAAATTCCGAAATCTGCAATTGTGCTCCGATTGCGGTTCTTGATACCTCTAATGATAGGTCTCGGGACTTGTAATTGTTATGCCGAATCGCATTAAAATTGGTTGATTATTTCCATACATTTCACAGAAAAATCGATTCGAAGAAAATCACCTTACTATAGCTCAGCCGATTCAGAGCTGTGAAATTCCGAAATCTGCAATTGTGATCCGATTGCGGTTCTTGATACCTTAAATGATAGGTCACGAGACCTGTAATTGATATACCATACATTTAGTAGAAAGTTCGATTCGAAGAAAATCACCTTACTATAGCTCAGCCGATTCAGAGCTGTGAAATTCCGAAATCTGCAATTGTGCTCCGATTGCGGTTCTTGATACCCCAAATGATAGGTCTCGGGACTTGTAATTGTTATGCCAAACCGCATTAAAATTGGTTGATTATTTCCATACATTTCACAGAAAAATCGATTCGAAGAAAATCACCTTACTATAGCTCAGCCGATTCAGAGCTGTGAAATTCCGAAATCTGCAATTGTGCTCCGATTGCGGTTCTTGATACCTTAAATGATAGATCACGAGACCTGTAATTGCTATACCATACATTTCGTAGAAAGTTCGATTCGAAGAAAATCACCTTACTATAGCTCAGCCGATTCAGAGCTGTAAAAATCCGAAATCTGCAATTGTGCTCCGATTGCGGTTCTTGATACCTCAAATGATAGGTCTCGGGACTTGTAATTGTTATGCCAAACCGCATTAAAATTGGTTGATTATTTCCATACATTTCACAGAAAAATCGATTCGAAGAAAATCACCTTACTATAGCTCAGCCGATTCAGAGCTGTGAAAATCCGAAATCTGCAATTGTGCTCAGATTGCCGTTCTTGATACCTTAAATGATAGGTAACGGGACCTGTAATTGCTGTACCATAAATTTCGAAGAAAGTTCGATTCGAAGAAAATCACCTTACTATAGCTCAGCCGATTCAGAGCTGTAAAAATCCGAAATCTGCAATTGTGCTCCGATTGCGGTTCTTGATACCTCAAATGATAGGTCTCGGGACTTGTAATTGTTATGCCAAACCGCATTAAAATTGGTTGATTATTTCCATACATTTCACAGAAAAATCGATTCGAAGAAAATCACCTTACTATAGCTCAGCCGATTCAGAGCTGTGAAATTCCGAAATCTGCAATTGTGCTCCGATTGCGGTTCTTGATACCTTAAATGATAGATCACGAGACCTGTAATTGCTATACCATACATTTCGTAGAAAGTTCGATTCGAAGAAAATCACCTTACTATAGCTCAGCCGATTCAGAGCTGTAAAAATCCGAAATCTGCAATTGTGCTCCGATTGCGGTTCTTGATACCTCTAATGATAGGTCTCGGGACTTGTAATTGTTATGCCGAATCGCATTAAAATTGGTTGATTATTACCATACATTTCACAGAAAAATTGATTCGAAGAAAATCACCTTACTATAGCTCAGCCGATTCAGAGCTGTGAAATTCCGAAATCTGCAATTGTGCTCCGATTGCGGTTCTTGATACCTTAAATGATATGTCACGAGACCTGTAATTGCTATACCATACATTTAGTAGAAAGTTCGATTCGAAGAAAATCACCTTACTATAGCTCAGCCGATTCAGAGCTGTAAAAATCCGAAATCTGCAATTGTGCTCCGATTGCGGTTCTTGATACCTCAAATGATAGGTCTCGGGACTTGTAATTGTTATGCCAAACCGCATTAAAATTGGTTGATTATTTCCATACATTTCACAGAAAAATCGATTCGAAGAAAATAAACTTACAATAGCTCAGCCGATTCAGAGCTGTGAAATTCCGAAATCTGCAATTGTGATCCGATTGCGGTTCTTGATACCTTAAATGATAGGTCACGAGACCTGTAATTGATATACCATACATTTCGTAGAAAGTTCGATTCGAAGAAAATCACCTTACTATAGCTCAGCCGATTCAGAGCTGTGAAATTCCGAAATCTGCAATTGTGCTCCGATTGCGGTTCTTGATACCCCAAATGATAGGTCTCGGGACTTGTAATTGTTATGCCAAACCGCATTAAAATTGGTTGATTATTTCCATACATTTCACAGAAAAATCGATTCGAAGAAAATCACCTTACTATAGCTCAGCCGATTCAGAGCTGTGAAATTCCGAAATCTGCAATTGTGCTCCGATTGCGGTTCTTGATACCTTAAATGATAGATCACGAGACCTGTAATTGCTATACCATACATTTCGTAGAAAGTTCGATTCGAAGAAAATCACCTTACTATAGCTCAGCCGATTCAGAGCTGTAAAAATCCGAAATCTGCAATTGTGCTCCGATTGCGGTTCTTGATACCTCAAATGATAGGTCTCGGGACTTGTAATTGTTATGCCAAACCGCATTAAAATTGGTTGATTATTTCCATACATTTCACAGAAAAATCGATTCGAAGAAAATCACCTTACTATAGCTCAGCCGATTCAGAGCTGTGAAAATCCGAAATCTGCAATTGTGCTCAGATTGCCGTTCTTGATACCTTAAATGATAGGTAACGGGACCTGTAATTGCTGTACCATAAATTTCGAAGAAAGTTCGATTCGAAGAAAATCACCTTACTATAGCTCAGCCGATTCAGAGCTGTAAAAATCCGAAATCTGCAATTGTGCTCCGATTGCGGTTCTTGATACCTCAAATGATAGGTCTCGGGACTTGTAATTGTTATGCCAAACCGCATTAAAATTGGTTGATTATTTCCATACATTTCACAGAAAAATCGATTCGAAGAAAATCACCTTACTATAGCTCAGCCGATTCAGAGCTGTGAAATTCCGAAATCTGCAATTGTGCTCCGATTGCGGTTCTTGATACCTTAAATGATAGATCACGAGACCTGTAATTGCTATACCATACATTTCGTAGAAAGTTCGATTCGAAGAAAATCACCTTACTATAGCTCAGCCGATTCAGAGCTGTAAAAATCCGAAATCTGCAATTGTGCTCCGATTGCGGTTCTTGATACCTCTAATGATAGGTCTCGGGACTTGTAATTGTTATGCCGAATCGCATTAAAATTGGTTGATTATTACCATACATTTCACAGAAAAATTGATTCGAAGAAAATCACCTTACAATAGCTCAGCCGATTCAGAGCTGTGAAATTCCGAAATCTGCAATTGTGATCCGATTGCGGTTCTTGATACCTTAAATGATAGGTCACGAGACCTGTAATTGATATACCATACATTTAGTAGAAAGTTCGATTCGAAGAAAATCACCTTACTATAGCTCAGCCGATTCTGAGCTGTGAAAATCCGAAATCTGCAATTGTGCTCCGATTGCGGTTCTTGATACCTTAAATGATATGTCACGAGACCTGTAATTGCTATACCATACATTTAGTAGAAAGTTCGATTCGAAGAAAATCACCTTACTATAGCTCAGCCGATTCAGAGCTGTAAAAATCCGAAATCTGCAATTGTGCTCCGATTGCGGTTCTTGATACCTCAAATGATAGGTCTCGGGACTTGTAATTGTTATGCCAAACCGCATTAAAATTGGTTGATTATTTCCATACATTTCACAGAAAAATCGATTCGAAGAAAATAAACTTACAATAGCTCAGCCGATTCAGAGCTGTGAAATTCCGAAATCTGCAATTGTGATCCGATTGCGGTTCTTGATACCTTAAATGATAGGTCACGAGACCTGTAATTGATATACCATACATTTCGTAGAAAGTTCGATTCGAAGAAAATCACCTTACTATAGCTCAGCCGATTCAGAGCTGTGAAATTCCGAAATCTGCAATTGTGCTCCGATTGCGGTTCTTGATACCCCAAATGATAGGTCTCGGGACTTGTAATTGTTATGCCAAACCGCATTAAAATTGGTTGATTATTTCCATACATTTCACAGAAAAATCGATTCGAAGAAAATCACCTTACTATAGCTCAGCCGATTCAGAGCTGTGAAATTCCGAAATCTGCAATTGTGCTCCGATTGCGGTTCTTGATACCTTAAATGATAGATCACGAGACCTGTAATTGCTATACCATACATTTCGTAGAAAGTTCGATTCGAAGAAAATCACCTTACTATAGCTCAGCCGATTCAGAGCTGTAAAAATCCGAAATCTGCAATTGTGCTCCGATTGCGGTTCTTGATACCTCAAATGATAGGTCTCGGGACTTGTAATTGTTATGCCAAACCGCATTAAAATTGGTTGATTATTTCCATACATTTCACAGAAAAATCGATTCGAAGAAAATCACCTTACTATAGCTCAGCCGATTCAGAGCTGTGAAAATCCGAAATCTGCAATTGTGCTCAGATTGCCGTTCTTGATACCTTAAATGATAGGTAACGGGACCTGTAATTGCTGTACCATAAATTTCGAAGAAAGTTCGATTCGAAGAAAATCACCTTACTATAGCTCAGCCGATTCAGAGCTGTAAAAATCCGAAATCTGCAATTGTGCTCCGATTGCGGTTCTTGATACCTCAAATGATAGGTCTCGGGACTTGTAATTGTTATGCCAAACCGCATTAAAATTGGTTGATTATTTCCATACATTTCACAGAAAAATCGATTCGAAGAAAATCACCTTACTATAGCTCAGCCGATTCAGAGCTGTGAAATTCCGAAATCTGCAATTGTGCTCCGATTGCGGTTCTTGATACCTTAAATGATAGGTAACGAGACCTGTAATTGCTGTACCATAAATTTCGAAGAAAGTTCGATTCGAAGAAAATCACCTTACTATAGCTCAGCCGATTCAGAGCTGTGAAATTCCGAAATCTGCAATTGTGCTCCGATTGCGGTTCTTGATACCTTAAATGATATGTCACGAGACCTGTAATTGCTATACCATACATTTCGTAGAAAGTTCGATTCGAAGAAAATCACCTTACTATAGCTCAGCCGATTCAGAGCTGTGAAAATCCGAAATCTGCAATTGTGCTCCGATTGCGGTTCTTGATACCTTAAATGATAGGTAACGGGACCTGTAATTGCTGTACCATAAATTGTGAAGAAAGTTCGATTCGAAGAAAATCACCTTACTATAGCTCAGCCGATTCAGAGCTGTGAAATTCCGAAATCTGCAATTGTGCTCCGATTGCGGTTCTTGATACCTTAAATGATATGTCACGAGACCTGTAATTGCTATACCATACATTTCGTAGAAAGTTCGATTCGAAGAAAATCACCTTACTATAGCTCAGCCGATTCAGAGCTGTAAAAATCCGAAATCTGCAATTGTGCTCCGATTGCGGTTCTTGATACCTCAAATGATAGGTCTCGGGACTTGTAATTGTTATGCCAAACCGCATTAAAATTGGTTGATTATTTCCATACATTTCACAGAAAAATCGATTCGAAGAAAATCACCTTACTATAGCTCAGCCGATTCAGAGCTGTGAAAATCCGAAATCTGCAATTGTGCTCAGATTGCCGTTCTTGATACCTTAAATGATAGGTAACGGGACCTGTAATTGCTGTACCATAAATTTCGAAGAAAGTTCGATTCGAAGAAAATCACCTTACTATAGCTCAGCCGATTCAGAGCTGTGAAATTCCGAAATCTGCAATTGTGCTCCGATTGCGGTTCTTGATACCTTAAATGATATGTCACGAGACCTGTAATTGCTATACCATACATTTCGTAGAAAGTTCGATTCGAAGAAAATCACCTTACTATAGCTCAGCCGATTCAGAGCTGTAAAAATCCGAAATCTGCAATTGTGCTCCGATTGCGGTTCTTGATACCTCAAATGATAGGTCTCGGGACTTGTAATTGTTATGCTAAATCGCATTAAAATTGGTTGATTATTACCATACATTTCACAGAAAAATTGATTCGAAGAAAATCACCTTACAATAGCTCAGCCGATTCAGAGCTGTGAAATTCCGAAATCTGCAATTGTGATCCGATTGCGGTTCTTGATACCTTAAATGATAGGTCACGAGACCTGTAATTGCTATACCATACATTTAGTAGAAAGTTCGATTCGAAGAAAATCACCTTACTATAGCTCAGCCGATTCAGAGCTGTGAAAATCCGAAATCTGCAATTGTGCTCCGATTGCGGTTCTTGATACCTTAAATGATATGTCACGAGACCTGTAATTGATATACCATACATTTAGTAGAAAGTTCGATTCGAAGAAAATCACCTTACTATAGCTCAGCCGATTCAGAGCTGTAAAAATCCGAAATCTGCAATTGTGCTCCGATTGCGGTTCTTGATACCTCAAATGATAGGTCTCGGGACTTGTAATTGTTATGCCAAACCGCATTAAAATTGGTTGATTATTTCCATACATTTCACAGAAAAATCGATTCGAAGAAAATCACCTTACTATATAGCTCAGCCGATTCAGAGCTGTAAAAATCTGAAATCTGCAATTGTGCTCCGATTGCGGTTCTTGATACCTTAAATGATAGGTCACAAGACCTGTAATTGCTATACCATACATTTAGTAGAAAGTTCGATTCGAAGAAAATCACCTTACTATAGCTCAGCCGATTCAGAGCTGTGAAAATCCGAAATCTGCAATTGTGCTCCGATTGCGGTTCTTGATACCTTAAATGATAGGTAACGGGACCTGTAATTGCTGTACCATAAATTTCGAAGAAAGTTCGATTCGTAGAAAATCACCTTACTATAGCTCAGCCGATTCAGAGCTGTAAAAATCCGAAATCTGCAATTGTGCTCCGATTGCGGTTCTTGATACCTCAAATGATAGGTCTCGGGACTTGTAATTGTTATGCCAAACCGCATTAAAATTGGTTGATTATTTCCATACATTTCACAGAAAAATCGATTTGAAGAAAATCACCTTACTATAGCTCAGCCGATTCAGAGCTGTGAAATTCCGAAATCTGCAATTGTGATCCGATTGCGGTTCTTGATACCTTAAATGATAGGTCACGAGACCTGTAATTGCTATACCATACATTTCGTAGAAAGTTCGATTCGAAGAAAATCACCTTACTATAGCTCAGCAGATTCAGAGCTGTGAAATTCCGAAATCTGCAATTGTGCTCCGATTGCGGTTCTTGATACCTTAAATGATAGGTCACGAGACCTGTAATTGATATACCATACATTTAGTAGAAAGTTCGATTCGAAGAAAATCACCTTACTATAGCTCAGCCGATTCAGAGCTGTAAAAATCTGAAATCTGCAATTGTGCTCCGATTGCGGTTCTTGATACCTTAAATGATATGTCACGAGACCTGTAATTAATATACCATACATTTAGTAGAAAGTTCGATTCGAAGAAAATCACCTTACTATAGCTCAGCCGATTCAGAGCTGTAAAAATCCGAAATCTGCAATTGTGCTCCGATTGCGGTTCTTGATACCTCAAATGATAGGTCTCGGGACTTGTAATTGTTATGCCAAACCGCATTAAAATTGGTTGATTATTTCCATACATTTCACAGAAAAATCGATTCGAAGAAAATCACCTTACTATAGCTCAGCCGATTCAGAGCTGTGAAATTCCGAAATCTGCAATTGTGATCCGATTGCGGTTCTTGATACCTTAAATGATAGGTCACGAGACCTGTAATTGCTATACCATACATTTCGTAGAAAGTTCGATTCGAAGAAAATCACCTTACTATAGCTCAGCAGATTCAGAGCTGTGAAATTCCGAAATCTGCAATTGTGCTCCGATTGCGGTTCTTGATACCTTAAATGATAGGTCACGAGACCTGTAATTGATATACCATACATTTAGTAGAAAGTTCGATTCGAAGAAAATCACCTTACTATAGCTCAGCCGATTCAGAGCTGTAAAAATCTGAAATCTGCAATTGTGCTCCGATTGCGGTTCTTGATACCTTAAATGATATGTCACGAGACCTGTAATTAATATACCATACATTTAGTAGAAAGTTCGATTCGAAGAAAATCACCTTACTATAGCTCAGCCGATTCAGAGCTGTAAAAATCCGAAATCTGCAATTGTGCTCCGATTGCGGTTCTTGATACCTCAAATGATAGGTCTCGGGACTTGTAATTGTTATGCCAAACCGCATTAAAATTAGTTGATTATTTCCATACATTTCACAGAAAAATCGATTCGAAGAAAATCACCTTACTATAGCTCAGCCGATTCAGAGCTGTAAAAATCTGAAATCTGCAATTGTGCTCCGATTGCGGTTCTTGATACCTTAAATGATATGTCACGAGACCTGTAATTAATATACCATACATTTAGTAGAAAGTTCGATTCGAAGAAAATCACCTTACTATAGCTCAGCCGATTCAGAGCTGTAAAAATCCGAAATCTGCAATTGTGCTCCGATTGCGGTTCTTGATACCTCAAATGATAGGTCTCGGGACTTGTAATTGTTATGCCAAACCGCATTAAAATTAGTTGATTATTTCCATACATTTCACAGAAAAATCGATTCGAAGAAAATCACCTTACTATAGCTCAGCCGATTCAGAGCTGTAAAAATCTGAAATCTGCAATTGTGCTCCGATTGCGGTTCTTGATACCTTAAATGATATGTCACGAGACCTGTAATTGATATACCATACATTTAGTAGAAAGTTCGATTCGAAGAAAATCACCTTACTATAGCTCAGCCGATTCAGAGCTGTAAAAATCCGAAATCTGCAATTGTGCTCCGATTGCGGTTCTTGATACCTCAAATGATAGGTCTCGGGACTTGTAATTGTTATGCCAAACCGCATTAAAATTAGTTGATTATTTCCATACATTTCACAGAAAAATCGATTCGAAGAAAATCACCTTACTATAGCTCAGCCGATTCAGAGCTGTAAAAATTTGAAATCTGCAATTGTGCTCCGATTGCGGTTCTTGATACCTTAAATGATATGTCACGAGACCTGTAATTAATATACCATACATTTAGTAGAAAGTTCGATTCGAAGAAAATCACCTTACTATAGCTCAGCCGATTCAGAGCTGTAAAAATCCGAAATCTGCAATTGTGCTCCGATTGCGGTTCTTGATACCTCAAATGATAGGTCTCGGGACTTGTAATTGTTATGCCAAACCGCATTAAAATTAGTTGATTATTTCCATACATTTCACAGAAAAATCGATTCGAAGAAAATCACCTTACTATAGCTCAGCCGATTCAGAGCTGTAAAAATCTGAAATCTGCAATTGTGCTCCGATTGCGGTTCTTGATACCTTAAATGATATGTCACGAGACCTGTAATTAATATACCATACATTTAGTAGAAAGTTCGATTCGAAGAAAATCACCTTACTATAGCTCAGCCGATTCAGAGCTGTAAAAATCCGAAATCTGCAATTGTGCTCCGATTGCGGTTCTTGATACCTCAAATGATAGGTCTCGGGACTTGTAATTGTTATGCCAAACCGCATTAAAATTGGTTGATTATTTCCATACATTTCACAGAAAAATCGATTCGAAGAAAATCACCTTACTATAGCTCAGCCGATTCAGAGCTGTGAAATTCCGAAATCTGCAATTGTGATCCGATTGCGGTTCTTGATACCTTAAATGATAGGTCACGAGACCTGTAATTGCTATACCATACATTTCGTAGAAAGTTCGATTCGAAGAAAATCACCTTACTATAGCTCAGCAGATTCAGAGCTGTGAAATTCCGAAATCTGCAATTGTGCTCCGATTGCGGTTCTTGATACCTTAAATGATAGGTCACGAGACCTGTAATTGATATACCATACATTTAGTAGAAAGTTCGATTCGAAGAAAATCACCTTACTATAGCTCAGCCGATTCAGAGCTGTAAAAATCTGAAATCTGCAATTGTGCTCCGATTGCGGTTCTTGATACCTTAAATGATATGTCACGAGACCTGTAATTAATATACCATACATTTAGTAGAAAGTTCGATTCGAAGAAAATCACCTTACTATAGCTCAGCCGATTCAGAGCTGTAAAAATCCGAAATCTGCAATTGTGCTCCGATTGCGGTTCTTGATACCTCAAATGATAGGTCTCGGGACTTGTAATTGTTATGCCAAACCGCATTAAAATTGGTTGATTATTTCCATACATTTCACAGAAAAATCGATTCGAAGAAAATCACCTTACTATAGCTCAGCCGATTCAGAGCTGTGAAATTCCGAAATCTGCAATTGTGCTCCGATTGCGGTTCTTGATACCTTAAATGATAGGTCACAAGACCTGTAATTGCTATACCATACATTTAGTAGAAAGTTCGATTCGAAGAAAATCACCTTACTATAGCTCAGCCGATTCAGAGCTGTGAAAATCCGAAATCTGCAATTGTGCTCCGATTGCGGTTCTTGATACCTTAAATGATAGGTAACGGGACCTGTAATTGCTGTACCATAAATTTCGAAGAAAGTTCGATTCGAAGAAAATCACCTTACTATAGCTCAGCCGATTCAGATCTGTAAAAATCCGAAATCTGCAATTGTGCTCCGATTGCGGTTCTTGATACCTCAAATGATAGGTCTCGGGACTTGTAATTGTTATGCCAAACCGCATTAAAATTGGTTGATTATTTCCATACATTTCACAGAAAAATCGATTCGAAGAAAATCACCTTACTATAGCTCAGCCGATTCAGAGCTGTAAAAATCTGAAATCTGCAATTGTGCTCCGATTGCGGTTCTTGATACCTTAAATGATAGGTAACGGGACCTGTAATTGCTGTACCATAAATTTCGAAGAAAGTTCGATTCGAAGAAAATCACCTTACTATAGCTCAGCCGATTCAGAGCTGTAAAAATCCGAAATCTGCAATTGTGCTCCGATTGCGGTTCTTGATACCTCAAATGATAGGTCTCGGGACTTGTAATTGTTATGCCAAACCGCATTAAAATTGGTTGATTATTTCCATACATTTCACAGAAAAATCGATTTGAAGAAAATCACCTTACTATAGCTCAGCCGATTCAGAGCTGTGAAATTCCGAAATCTGCAATTGTGATCCGATTGCGGTTCTTGATACCTTAAATGATAGGTCACGAGACCTGTAATTGCTATACCATACATTTCGTAGAAAGTTCGATTCGAAGAAAATCACCTTACTATAGCTCAGCAGATTCAGAGCTGTGAAATTCCGAAATCTGCAATTGTGCTCCGATTGCGGTTCTTGATACCTTAAATGATATGTCACGAGACCTGTAATTGATATACCATACATTTAGTAGAAAGTTCGATTCGAAGAAAATCACCTTTATAGCTCAGCCGATTCAGAGCTGTAAAAATCCGAAATCTGCAATTGTGCTCCGATTGCGGTTCTTGATACCTCAAATGATAGGTCTCGGGACTTGTAATTGTTATGCCAAACCGCATTAAAATTGGTTGATTATTTCCATACATTTCACAGAAAAATCGATTCGAAGAAAATCACCTTACTATAGCTCAGCCGATTCAGAGCTGTGAAATTCCGAAATCTGCAATTGTGCTCCGATTGCGGTTCTTGATACCTTAAATGATAGGTCACGAGACCTGTAATTGCTATACCATACATTTAGTAGAAAGTTCGATTCGAAGAAAATCACCTTACTATAGCTCAGCCGATTCAGAGCTGTAAAAATCCGAAATCTGCAATTGTGCTCCGATTGCGGTTCTTGATACCTCAAATGATAGGTCTCGGGACTTGTAATTGTTATGCCAAACCGCATTAAAATTGGTTGATTATTTCCATACATTTCACAGAAAAATCGATTCGAAGAAAATCACCTTACTATAGCTCAGCCGATTCAGAGCTGTGAAATTCCGAAATCTGCAATTGTGCTCCGATTGCGGTTCTTGATACCTTAAATGATAGGTAACGGGACCTGTAATTGCTGTACCATAAATTTCGAAGAAAGTTCGATTCGAAGAAAATCACCTTACTATAGCTCAGCCGATTCAGAGCTGTAAAAATCCGAAATCTGCAATTGTGCTCCGATTGCGGTTCTTGATACCTCAAATGATAGGTCTCGGGACTTGTAATTGTTATGCCAAACCGCATTAAAATTGGTTGATTATTTCCATACATTTCACAGAAAAATCGATTCGAAGAAAATCACCTTACTATAGCTCAGCCGATTCAGAGCTGTAAAAATCTGAAATCTGCAATTGTGCTCCGATTGCGGTTCTTGATACCTTAAATGATAGGTCACGGGACCTGTAATTGCTGTACCATAAATTTCGAAGAAAGTTCGATTCGAAGAAAATCACCTTACTATAGCTCAGCCGATTCAGAGCTGTAAAAATCCGAAATCTGCAATTGTGCTCCGATTGCGGTTCTTGATACCTCAAATGATAGGTCTCGGGACTTGTAATTGTTATGCCAAACCGCATTAAAATTGGTTGATTATTTCCATACATTTCACAGAAAAATCGATTCGAAGAAAATCAAGCTCAGCCGATTCAGAGCTGTGAAATTCCGAAATCTGCAATTGTGCTCCGATTGCGGTTCTTGATACCTTAAATGATAGGTCACAAGACCTGTAATTGCTATACCATACATTTAGTAGAAAGTTCGATTCGAAGAAAATCACCTTACTATAGCTCAGCCGATTCAGAGCTGTAAAAATCCGAAATCTGCAATTGTGCTCCGATTGCGGTTCTTGATACCTCAAATGATAGGTCTCGGGACTTGTAATTGTTATGCCAAACCGCATTAAAATTGGTTGATTATTTCCATACATTTCACAGAAAAATCGATTCGAAGAAAATCACCTTACTATAGCTCAGCCGATTCAGAGCTGTGAAATTCCGAAATCTGCAATTGTGCTCCGATTGCGGTTCTTGATACCTTAAATGATAGGTCACAAGACCTGTAATTGCTATACCATACATTTAGTAGAAAGTTCGATTCGAAGAAAATCACCTTACTGTAGCTCAGCCGATTCAGAGCTGTGAAAATCCGAAATCTGCAATTGTGCTCCGATTGCGGTTCTTGATACCTTAAATGATAGGTAACGGGACCTGTAATTGCTGTACCATAAATTTCGAAGAAAGTTCGATTCGAAGAAAATCACCTTACTATAGCTCAGCCGATTCAGAGCTGTAAAAATCCGAAATCTGCAATTGTGCTCCGATTGCGGTTCTTGATACCTCAAATGATAGGTCTCGGGACTTGTAATTGTTATGCCAAACCGCATTAAAATTGGTTGATTATTTCCATACATTTCACAGAAAAATCGATTCGAAGAAAATCACCTTACTATAGCTCAGCCGATTCAGAGCTGTAAAAATCTGAAATCTGCAATTGTGCTCCGATTGCGGTTCTTGATACCTTAAATGATAGGTAACGGGACCTGTAATTGCTGTACCATAAATTTCGAAGAAAGTTCGATTCGAAGAAAATCACCTTACTATAGCTCAGCCGATTCAGAGCTGTAAAAATCCGAAATCTGCAATTGTGCTCCGATTGCGGTTCTTGATACCTCAAATGATAGGTCTCGGGACTTGTAATTGTTATGCCAAACCGCATTAAAATTGGTTGATTATTTCCATACATTTCACAGAAAAATCGATTTGAAGAAAATCACCTTACTATAGCTCAGCCGATTCAGAGCTGTGAAATTCCGAAATCTGCAATTGTGATCCGATTGCGGTTCTTGATACCTTAAATGATAGGTCACGAGACCTGTAATTGCTATACCATACATTTCGTAGAAAGTTCGATTCGAAGAAAATCACCTTACCTCAGCAGATTCAGAGCTGTGAAATTCCGAAATCTGCAATTGTGCTCCGATTGCGGTTCTTGATACCTTAAATGATATGTCACGAGACCTGTAATTGATATACCATACATTTAGTAGAAAGTTCGATTCGAAGAAAATCACCTTTATAGCTCAGCCGATTCAGAGCTGTAAAAATCCGAAATCTGCAATTGTGCTCCGATTGCGGTTCTTGATACCTCAAATGATAGGTCTCGGGACTTGTAATTGTTATGCCAAACCGCATTAAAATTGGTTGATTATTTCCATACATTTCACAGCAAAATCGATTCGAAGAAAATCACCTTACTATAGCTCAGCCGATTCAGAGCTGTGAAATTCCGAAATCTGCAATTGTGCTCCGATTGCGGTTCTTGATACCTTAAATGATAGGTCACGAGACCTGTAATTGCTATACCATACATTTAGTAGAAAGTTCGATTCGAATAAAATCACCTTACTATAAGCTCAGCCGATTCAGAGCTGTAAAAATCCGAAATCTGCAATTGTGCTCCGATTGCGGTTCTTGATACCTCAAATGATAGGTCTCGGGACTTGTAATTGTTATGCCAAACCGCATTAAAATTGGTTGATTATTTCCATACATTTCACAGAAAAATCGATTCGAAGAAAATCACCTTACTATAGCTCAGCCGATTCAGAGCTGTGAAAATCCGAAATCTGCAATTGTGCTCCGATTGCGGTTCTTGATACCTTAAATGATAGGTAACGGGACCTGTAATTGCTGTACCATAAATTTCGAAGAAAGTTCGATTCGAAGAAAATCACCTTACTATAGCTCAGCCGATTCAGAGCTGTAAAAATCCGAAATCTGCAATTGTGCTCCGATTGCGGTTCTTGATACCTCAAATGATAGGTCTCGGGACTTGTAATTGTTATGCCAAACCGCATTAAAATTGGTTGATTATTTCCATACATTTCACAGCAAAATCGATTCGAAGAAAATCACCTTACTATAGCTCAGCCGATTCAGAGCTGTGAAATTCCGAAATCTGCAATTGTGCTCCGATTGCGGTTCTTGATACCTTAAATGATAGGTCACGAGACCTGTAATTGCTATACCATACATTTCGTAGAAAGTTCGATTCGAAGAAAATCACCTTACTATAGCTCAGCCGATTCAGAGCTGTAAAAATCCGAAATCTGCAATTGTGCTCCGATTGCGGTTCTTGATACCTCAAATGATAGGTCTCGGGACTTGTAATTGTTATGCCAAACCGCATTAAAATTGGTTGATTATTTCCATACATTTCACAGAAAAATCGATTCGAAGAAAATCACCTTACTATAGCTCAGCCGATTCAGAGCTGTGAAAATCCGAAATCTGCAATTGTGCTCCGATTGCCGTTCTTGATACCTTAAATGATAGGTAACGGGACCTGTAATTGCTGTACCATAAATTTCGAAGAAAGTTCGATTCGAAGAAAATCACCTTACTATAGCTCAGCCGATTCAGAGCTGTAAAAATCCGAAATCTGCAATTGTGCTCCGATTGCGGTTCTTGATACCTCAAATGATAGGTCTCGGGACTTGTAATTGTTATGCCAAACCGCATTAAAATTGGTTGATTATTTCCATACATTTCACAGCAAAATCGATTCGAAGAAAATCACCTTACTATAGCTCAGCCGATTCAGAGCTATGAAATTCCGAAATCTGCAATTGTGATCCGATTGCGGTTCTTGATACCTTAAATGATAGGTCACGAGACCTGTAATTGCTATACCATACATTTCGTAGAAAGTTCGATTCGAAGAAAATCACCTTACTATAGCTCAGCCGATTCAGAGCTGTAAAAATCCGAAATCTGCAATTGTGCTCCGATTGCGGTTCTTGATACCTCAAATGATATGTCTCGGGACTTGTAATTGTTATGCCAAACCGCATTAAAATTGGTTGATTATTTCCATACATTTCACAGAAAAATCGATTCGAAGAAAATCACCTTACTATAGCTCAGCCGATTCAGAGCTGTGAAATTCCGAAATCTGCAATTGTGATCCGATTGCGGTTCTTGATACCTTAAATGATAGGTCACGAGACCTGTAATTGCTATACCATACATTTCGTAGAAAGTTCGATTCGAAGAAAATCACCTTACTATAGCTCAGCAGATTCAGAGCTGTGAAATTCCGAAATCTGCAATTGTGCTCCGATTGCGGTTCTTGATACCTTAAATGATATGTCACGAGACCTGTAATTGATATACCATAAATTTCGTAGAAAGTTCGATTCGAAGAAAATCACCTTACTATAGCTCAGCCGATTCAGAGCTGTGAAATTCCGAAATCTGCAATTGTGATCCGATTGCGGTTCTTGATACCTTAAATGATAGGTCACGAGACCTGTAATTGCTATACCATACATTTCGTAGAAAGTTCGATTCGAAGAAAATCACCTTACTATAGCTCAGCAGATTCAGAGCTGTGAAATTCCGAAATCTGCAATTGTGCTCCGATTGCGGTTCTTGATACCTTAAATGATATGTCACGAGACCTGTAATTGATATACCATACATTTAGTAGAAAGTTCGATTCGAAGAAAATCACCTTACTATAGCTCAGCCGATTCAGAGCTGTAAAAATCAGAAATCTGCAATTGTGCTCCGATTGCGGTTCTTGATACCTCAAATGATAGGTCTCGGGACTTGTAATTGTTATGCCAAACCGCATTAAAATTGGTTGATTATTTTCATACATTTCACAGCAAAATCGATTCGAAGAAAATCACCTTACTATAGCTCAGCCGATTCAGAGCTGTGAAATTCCGAAATCTGCAATTGTGCTCCGATTGCGGTTCTTGATACCTTAAATGATAGGTCACGAGACCTGTAATTGCTATACCATACATTTCGTAGAAAGTTCGATTCGAAGAAAATCACCTTACTATAGCTCAGCCGATTCAGAGCTGTAAAAATCCGAAATCTGCAATTGTGCTCCGATTGCGGTTCTTGATACTTCAAATGATAGGTCTCGGGACTTGTAATTGTTATGCCAAACCGAATTAAAATTGGTTGATTATTTCCATACATTTCACAGAAAAATCGATTCGAAGAAAATCACCTTACTATAGCTCAGCCGATTCAGAGCTGTGAAAATCCGAAATCTGCAATTGTGCTCCGATTGCGGTTCTTGATACCTTAAATGATAGGTAACGGGACCTGTAATTGCTGTACCATAAATTTCGAAGAAAGTTCGATTCGAAGAAAATCACCTTACTATAGCTCAGCCGATTCAGAGCTGTAAAAATCCGAAATCTGCAATTGTGCTCCGATTGCGGTTCTTGATACCTCAAATGATAGGTCTCGGGACTTGTAATTGTTATGCCAAACCGCATTAAAATTGGTTGATTATTTCCATACATTTCACAGAAAATCGATTCGAAGAAAATCACCTTACTATAGCTCAGCCGATTCAGAGCTGTGAAATTCCTAAATCTGCAATTGTGCTCCGATTGCGGTTCTTGATACCTCAAATGATAGGTCTCGGGACTTGTAATTGTTATGCCAAACCGCATTAAAATTGGTTGATTATTTCCATACATTTCACAGAAAAATCGATTCGAAGAAAATCACCTTACTATAGCTCAGCCGATTCAGAGCTGTGAAATTCCGAAATCTGCAATTGTGCTCCGATTGCGGTTCTTGATACCTTAAATGATAGGTCACGAGACCTGTAATTGCTATACCATACATTTCGTAGAAAGTTCGATTCGAAGAAAATCACCTTACTATAGCTCAGCCGATTCAGAGCTGTAAAAATCCGAAATCTGCAATTGTGCTCCGATTGCGGTTCTTGATACCTCAAATGATAGGTCTCGGGACTTGTAATTGTTATGCCAAACCGCATTAAAATTGGTTGATTTTTTCCATACATTTCACAGAAAAATCGATTCGAAGAAAATCACCTTACTATAGCTCAGCCGATTCAGAGCTATGAAATTCCGAAATCTGCAATTGTGCTCCGATTGCGGTTCTTGATACCTTAAATGATAGGTCACGAGACCTGTAATTGCTATACCATACATTTCGTAGAAAGTTCGATTCGAAGAAAATCACCTTACTATAGCTCAGCCGATTCAGAGCTGTAAAAATCCGAAATCTGCAATTGTGCTCCGATTGCGGTTCTTGATACCTCAAATGATAGGTCTCGGGACTTGTAATTGTTATGCCAAACCGCATTAAAATTGGTTGATTATTTCCATACATTTCACAGAAAAATCGATTCGAAGAAAATCACCTTACTATAGCTCAGCCGATTCAGAGCTGTGAAATTCCGAAATCTGCAATTGTGCTCCGATTGCGGTTCTTGATACCTTAAATGATAGGTCACGAGACCTGTAATTGCTATACCATACATTTCGTAGAAAGTTCGATTCGAAGAAAATCACCTTACTATAGCTCAGCCGATGCAGAGCTGTGAAAATCCGAAATCTGCAATTGTGCTCCGATTGCGGTTCTTGATACCTCAAATGATAGGTCTCGGGACTTGTAATTGTTATGCCAAACCGCATTAAAATTGGTTGATTATTTCCATACATTTCACAGAAAAATCGATTCGAAGAAAATCACCTTACTATAGCTCAGCCGATTCAGAGCTGTGAAAATCCGAAATCTGCAATTGTGCTCCGATTGCGGTTCTTGATACCTCAAATGATAGGTCTCGGGACTTGTAATTGTTATGCCAAACCGCATTAAAATTGGTTGATTATTTCCATACATTTCACAGAAAAATCGATTCGAAGAAAATCACCTTACTATAGCTCAGCAGATTCAGAGCTGTGAAATTCCGAAATCTGCAATTGTGATCCGATTGCGGTTCGTGATACCTTAAATGATAGGTCACGAGACCTGTAATTGCTATACCATACATTTCGTAGAAACTTCGATTCGAAGAAAATCACCTTACTATAGCTCAGCAGATTCAGAGCTGTGAAATTCCGAAATCTGCAATTGTGCTCCGATTGCGGTTCTTGATACCTTAAATGATAGGTAACGAGACCTGTAATTGCTGTACCATACATTTAGTAGAAAGTTCGATTCGAAGAAAATCACCTTACTATAGCTCAGCCGATTCAGAGCTGTAAAAATCCGAAATCTGCAATTGTGCTCCGATTGCGGTTCTTGATACCTCAAATGATAGGTCTCGGGACTTGTAATTGTTATGCCAAACCGCATTAAAATTGGTTGATTATTTCCATACATTTCACAGAAAAATCGATTCGAAGAAAATCACCTTACTATAGCTCAGCCGATTCAGAGCTGTGAAATTCCGAAATCTGCAATTGTGCTCCGATTGCGGTTCTTGATACCTTAAATGATAGGTCACGAGACCTGTAATTGCTATACCATACATTTCGTAGAAAGTTCGATTCGAAGAAAATCACCTTACTATAGCTCAGCCGATGCAGAGCTGTGAAAATCCGAAATCTGCAATTGTGCTCCGATTGCGGTTCTTGATACCTCAAATGATAGGTCTCGGGACTTGTAATTGTTATGCCAAACCGCATTAAAATTGGTTGATTATTTCCATACATTTCACAGAAAAATCGATTCGAAGAAAATCACCTTACTATAGCTCAGCCGATTCAGAGCTGTGAAAATCCGAAATCTGCAATTGTGCTCCGATTGCGGTTCTTGATACCTCAAATGATAGGTCTCGGGACTTGTAATTGTTATGCCAAACCGCATTAAAATTGGTTGATTATTTCCATACATTTCACAGAAAAATCGATTCGAAGAAAATCACCTTACTATAGCTCAGCCGATTCAGAGCTGTGAAATTCCGAAATCTGCAATTGTGATCCGATTGCGGTTCGTGATACCTTAAATGATAGGTCACGAGACCTGTAATTGCTATACCATACATTTCGTAGAAACTTCGATTCGAAGAAAATCACCTTACTATAGCTCAGCAGATTCAGAGCTGTGAAATTCCGAAATCTGCAATTGTGCTCCGATTGCGGTTCTTGATACCTTAAATGATAGGTAACGAGACCTGTAATTGCTGTACCATACATTTAGTAGAAAGTTCGATTCGAAGAAAATCACCTTACTATAGCTCAGCCGATTCAGAGCTGTAAAAATCCGAAATCTGCAATTGTGCTCCGATTGCGGTTCTTGATACCTCAAATGATAGGTCTCGGGACTTGTAATTGTTATGCCAAACCGCATTAAAATTGGTTGATTATTTCCATACATTTCACAGAAAAATCGATTCGAAGAAAATCACCTTACTATAGCTCAGCCGATTCAGAGATGTGAAAATCCGAAATCTGCAATTGTGCTCCGATTGCGGTTCTTGATACCTTAAATGATAGGTCTCGGGACTTGTAATTGTTATGCCAAACCGCATTAAAATTGGTTGATTATTTCCATACATTTCACAGAAAAATCGATTCGAAGAAAATCACCTTACTATAGCTCAGCCGATTCAGAGCTGTGAAAATCCGAATCTGCAATTGTGCTCCGATTGCGGTTCTTGATACCTTAAATGATAGGTAACGGGACCTGTAATTGCTGTACCATAAATTTCGAAGAAAGTTCGATTCGAAGAAAATCACCTTACTATAGCTCAGCCGATTCAGAGCTGTAAAAATCCGAAATCTGCAATTGTGCTCCGATTGCGGTTCTTGATACCTCAAATGATAGGTCTTGGGACTTGTAATTGTTATGCCAAACCGCATTAAAATTGGTTGATTATTTCCATACATTTCACAGAAAAATCGATTCGAAGAAAATCACCTTACTATAGCTCAGCCGATTCAGAGCTGTGAAAATCCGAATCTGCAATTGTGCTCCGATTGCGGTTCTTGATACCTTAAATGATAGGTAACGAGACCTGTAATTGCTGTACCATACATTTAGTAGAAAGTTCGATTCGAAGAAAATCACCTTACTATAGCTCAGCCGATTCAGAGCTGTAAAAATCCGAAATCTGCAATTGTGCTCCGATTGCGGTTCTTGATACCTCAAATGATAGGTCTCGGGACTTGTAATTGTTATGCCAAACCGCATTAAAATTGGTTGATTATTTCCATACATTTCACAGAAAAATCGATTCGAAGAAAATCACCTTACTATAGCTCAGCCGATTCAGAGCCGTGAAATTCCGAAATCTGCAATTGTGCTCCGATTGCGGTTCTTGATACCTTAAATGATAGGTCACGAGACCTGTAATTGCTATACCATACATTTCGTAGAAAGTTCGATTCGAAGAAAATCACCTTACTATAGCTCAGCCGATTCAGAGCTGTGAAAATCCGAAATCTGCAATTGTGCTCCGATTGCGGTTCTTGATACCTCAAATGATAGGTCTCGGGACTTGTAATTGTTATGCCAAACCGCATTAAAATTGGTTGATTATTTCCATACATTTCACAGAAAAATCGATTCGAAGAAAATCACCTTACTATAGCTCAGCCGATTCAGAGCTGTGAAATTCCGAAATCTGCAATTGTGCTCCGATTGCGGTTCTTGATACTTTAAATGATAGGTAACGGGACCTGTAATTGCTGTACCATAAATTTCGAAGAAAGTTCGATTCGAAGAAAATCACCTTACTATAGCTCAGCCGATTCAGAGCTGTGAAATTCCGAAATCTGCAATTGTGATCCGATTGCGGTTCGTGATACCTTAAATGATAGGTCACGAGACCTGTAATTGCTATACCATACATTTCGTAGAAAGTTCGATTCGAAGAAAATCACCTTACTATAGCTCAGCAGATTCAGAGCTGTGAAATTCCGAAATCTGCAATTGTGCTCCGATTGCGGTTCTTGATACCTTAAATGATAGGTCACGAGACCTGTAATTGCTGTACCATACATTTAGTAGAAAGTTCGATTCGAAGAAAATCACCTTACTATAGCTCAGCCGATTCAGAGCTGTAAAAATCCGAAATCTGCAATTGTGCTCCGATTGCGGTTCTTGATACCTCAAATGATAGGTCTCGGGACTTGTAATTGTTATGCCAAACCGCATTAAAATTGGTTGATTATTTCCATACATTTCACAGAAAAATCGATTCGAAGAAAATCACCTTACTATAGCTCAGCCGATTCAGAGCTGTGAAATTCCGAAATCTGCAATTGTGCTCCGATTGCGGTTCTTGATACCTTAAATGATAGGTAACGGGACCTGTAATTGCTGTACCATAAATTTCGAAGAAAGTTCGATTCGAAGAAAATCACCTTACTATAGCTCAGCCGATTCAGGGCTTTAAAAATCCAAAATCTGCAATTATGCTCCGATTGCGGTTCTTGTTACCTCTAATGATAGGTCTCGAGACCTGTAATTGCTATGCCAAACCCCATTTAAATTGGTTGATTATTTCCGTACATTTCACAGAAAATTCGATTTGAAGAAAATCGCCTTACTATAGCTCAGCCGATTCAGGGCTATAAAAATCTAAAATCTGCAATTGTGCTCCGATTGCGGTTTCTGATACTTCTAATGATAGGTCTCGTTACCTGTAATTGCTATGCCATACATTTCATAGACTATTCGATTTGAAGAAAATCACCTTACTATAGCTCAGCCGATTCAGGGCTTTAAAAATCCAAAATCTGCAATTATGCTCCGATTGCGGTTCTTGTTACCTCTAATGATAGGTCTCGGGACCTGTAATTGCTATGCCAAACCCCATTTAAATTGGTTGATTATTTCCGTACATTTCACAGAAAATTCGATTTGAAGAAAATCGCCTTACTATAGCTCAGCCGATTCAGGGCTATAAAAATCTAAAATCTGCAATTATGCTCCGATTGCGGTTTCTGATACTTCTAATGATAGGTCTCGTTACCTGTAATTGCTATGCCATACATTTCATAGACTATTCGATTTGAAGAAAATCACCTTACTATAGCTCAGCCGATTCAGGGCTATAAAAATCTAAAATCTGCAATTGTGCTCCGATTGCGGTTTCTGATACTTCTAATGATAGGTCTCGTTACCTGTAATTGCTATGCCATACATTTCATAGACTATTCGATTTGAAGAAAATCACCTTACTATAGCTCAGCCTATTCAGGGCTTTAAAAATCCAAAATCTGCAATTATGCTCCGATTGCGGTTCTTGTTACCTCTAATGATAGGTCTCGGGACCTGTAATTGCTATGCCAAACCCCATTTAAATTGGTTGATTATTTCCGTACATTTCACAGAAAATTCGATTTGAAGAAAATCGCCTTACTACAGCTCAGCCGATTCAGGGCTTTAAAAATCCAAAATCTGCAATTATGCTCCGATTGCGGTTCTTGTTACCTCTAATGATAGGTCTCGGGACCTGTAATTGCTTTGCCAAACCCTATTTAAATTGGTTGATTATTTCCGTACATTTCACAGAAAATTCGATTTGAAGAAAATCGCCTTACTATAGCTCAGCCGATTCAGGGCTTTAAAAATCCAAAATCTGTAATTATGCTCCGATTGCGGTTCTTGTTACCTCTAATGATAGGTCTCGGGACCTGTAATTGCTATGCCAAACCCCATTTAAATTGGTTGATTATTTCCGTACATTTCACAGAAAATTCGATTTGAAGAAAATCGCCTTACTATAACTCAGCCGATTCAGGGCTATAAAAATCTAAAATCTGCAATTGTGCTCCGATTGCGGTTTCTGATACTTCTAATGATAGGTCTCGTTACCTGTAATTGCTATGCCATACATTTCATAGACTATTCGATTTGAAGAAAATCACCTTACTATAGCTCAGCCTATTCAGGGCTTTAAAAATCCAAAATCTGCAATTATGCTCCGATTGCGGTTCTTGTTACCTCTAATGATAGGTCTCGTTACCTGTAATTGCTATGCCAAACCCCATTTAAATTGGTTGATTATTTCCGTACATTTCACAGAAAATTCGATTTGAAGAAAATCACCTTACTACATCTCAGCCGATTCAGGGCTTTAAAAATCCAAAATCTGCAATTATGCTCCGATTGCGGTTCTTGTTACCTCTAATGATAGGTCTCGGGACCTGTAATTGCTTTGCCAAACCCTATTTAAATTGGTTGATTATTTCCGTACATTTCACAGAAAATTCGATTTGAAGAAAATCGCCTTACTACAGCTCAGCCGATTCAGGGCTATAAAAATCTAAAATCTGCAATTGTGCTCCGATTGCGGTTTCTGATACTTCTAATGATAGGTCTCGTTACCTGTAATTGCTATGCCATACATTTCATAGACTATTCGATTTGAAGAAAATCACCTTACTATAGCTCAGCCTATTCAGGGCTTTAAAAATCCAAAATCTGCAATTATGCTCCGATTGCGGTTCTTGTTACCTCTAATGATAGGTCTCGTTACCTGTAATTGCTATGCCAAACCCCATTTAAATTGGTTGATTATTTCCGTACATTTCACAGAAAATTCGATTTGAAGAAAATCACCTTACTACAGCTCAGCCGATTCAGGGCTTTAAAAATCCAAAATCTGCAATTATGCTCCTATTGCGGTTCTTGTTACCTCTAATGATAGGTCTCGGGACCTGTAATTGCTATGCCAAACACCATTTAAATTGGTTGATTATTTCCGTACATTTCACAGAAAATTCGATTTGAAGAAAATCACCTTACTATACTCTTGGGGTAAAGTACGGGCGAGATTGACATTTCTTCTGTTTTTGGATACATATATTATGAATAATTGGCTGCTTGATTTTGTTTCTGATTAACCAATCGAAAATCTTGTGAATGCCATTTTCACATCACAAAAAATCATTTGATAAACAGACAGACTTATCTTGAACAGTTCAATGGTCATATTTTGGGTTCAACACCGGTTATAATAGCGTGGTTATGCTTAAAAGAGATTTTAACTCTTTCTTTATTTTGATTTCAATCAAAAAATGGTTTAATATTGCACATTAAGCGCATCAATATCGCTAGAACTTTTTTTTTAAATCGACGATTGCATAACCACCTAAAAAATAAAATTTGCGGCGTCTGATAAATTTTCGTCATCCCAATCAGTGGTGTTTCGTAAAGTAGATACAGGTTCTCCTGATAAATATAAACCGTTTTTTGCATGCAAATTTAAATCCATCGTTTATAGCGACTGATATTTCGCAAAGTTTGATTTGCAAATATTATAGACCAAATCACAATATTTAGAGGTGTAGTGCATTAAATTACTTACCATGGTCAAAACAGAATGACTGGGCGATAATATCGAGCTTATGTCGGAACTGTTTTGGAAATCATCATCTCAAATCGTGCCAATCCCGCGGATGCAGAAATTGTGGTTACTGTCACCATACTTTGTTACACTATACATAAGATCTAGCACACACATAGTCAAAATCAAAGTGAGGCTTCGGGGTTAGTCTATTTCGCAAATATATCTGAAATTCTTCTATTTACTGTCGTAATTTTGGTTTATAGTGCTAATAGTGTAAAATATCTCTGTCGTCTTTTGCGCAATTCGGCTTTTCACAAAAATTTCGTAACCGAAGATTTATATAAATTATTACAAGTAACAAAGAAAGCTACTTTCACATTGGTTTCCGTGATTAACAAAAATGTAACGCAATTGAAAAAGAAGGTGTCCACTTGTTCTGATTACATTCAATAGTCGGATGATTCCCGATTCCATTCAACTTGGTGATCCGTTCCTTTATAAATCACATAGAATCGATATGTTGTTGAGAATATGGTTGCATTACCACTCAAACCAGACACTGAGAAACTTGGTGAAATAGCGTACGGTGTTCACTCGGCCACATGAACATAGCTTCTAATTATCAACAACAGTCATCTACAACTTATTTACGCCACATCATTCCGTAGTCAAATAAAGTAGTACGATCACGAAAATACCACGGTACATTTGCGTTAGTTGCGGATATCTCAAAAATGTATTGGCAGATCAATGTCAAACCATTTTTCTTGGAATCATGTAAATGACACTCTTCAGATAATACAAAAAGGAGAATACTCTCATTAGTTGTTCAGGCATGGTGGCACCTGTTACATACATGGCCAAGTGATTTATGCAGAAGCTTTGGATAAATGGATTATGAAAAAATTTTAAATTATTAGCATTCGCCGTAGTGTTCTAATAGTTTGCTCAATTAAAGAAATTGAGCTTCATGGGCTCGATGATGCATCCAAACTGGGATATGGATGTGTGCTTTACATTCGAGTGATTTATGAAAATGGCACAGTAACAAGCAATGTTCTTTGTGCAAAATGTAAGGTGACACCGATTAATCAATTCAATTGGATAGCCCTGTGGACGAGTTCAGAAATAACCCCCAGATTATGTATTTGTAGCGAATCGGCTATCAAAAGTTCAAGATCTCGTGCAAATAGATTCTTGGAGAAATGTTTCACACAAAATGAATCCCGCTGATATTGTTTCAAGAGGGTCAAAGGTCAAGGAATTGAAAATGTCTGAAATGTGGTGGTATGGCCCACCATTTTTAGTAGATTCGAGTGTTGCATATGGCCAGAAAATAAAATAATGAATAACGGTGGAAAAATGGAACGTGACAGAATTTAAAAAGTTGGTTTGTACATCGACACTTTGTTCTCGTTATATATCAAAAATAGGCTGCTGAGGGACATTGACCACATGATTAAAAACAAGTGTTTTCCAAAGTAAAGTCCACTAAAAAAATTAGATCCGTTCTTTGATTCGTCAAAACTGCTGTACGTTGTGCACGTTGTAAGGCTGTTGAGTAATTCGAATTTGGGCTTTGATCAAAAATACCGCAGACCTTATTAAGCTTTGTACGATAAAAATATTGGGTGATAGATGGTCGTAATATGTGTCGCAAAATAGGTTTCAGAATGAAATATACCCACCTATACCTCAGTCTTTCGGAGAATGTCGATGTATATTACTACGGTCCACTTGCAATAAAAATAGCAGTACCTCTGGCATAATAAAACATAACGGGTGCGAGATAACACCCGAATGTACTTTAACCGGATTAGAAAACTGTCATTTATTTTTACAAACTGCACGCGTTCAATAATATAAGAATCTATCCATTTAATCAAAATATGAGCAATGCCAAAAGTTTTAAATTTTCCAATACAATAACGTAGTTGATCGAGTCAATCACCTCCAAAGCACATTTCGAAAGTTCTATTGAGTTGGACACGGTAGATCTGTCACAGAAAATCTATGTTGTTCGTCAGCTATAAATTACTTCAGTCCGAAATACATGTGGCCGCAAACAATTGATTTCGAATAATTAATCTATTATCGGATTTGAAGACCACATAGCCATCTTTAAACTGACGGTATCCTTTGGAGTGATACAACGTATACCCAAGGTGGTAATTATACTATCATATGTTGTATCCACAACATTATTGTAAGACATTGTAGACGGAAGACGGCATGTTTTCCTCCTAGTCTGCACAACATTCCAAAACGATTTGGGTTTCAATTTCAAATCGTCTTCCTTGATAATTCAGCACCTCTTACACCACGATACATTGTCAATACTTTAATCGTCATCAATTAACGACGAAACTTCATTTTAACAAAAAACACTCAAGTTGGCCGAAAAGGGAAATTTATATTGTTACCGTCCATTGTAAGTGACTGCACGTTTTGTTTTTAGAATAGTCTCAACGGCTTGGGGGATCCTTGTCACCTCCTAGTTCTACAGGACGAACAAATCATACGTGCTTTTACTTTACCCTTAGATTATACTATAGATAGAACAACTATCAAAATTTCAATACAAAACGAAAATAAAAAGTGAAGCCGCAAAGGTGGCATGCCAAAGCGAGATGAACAAATAAATAAAACGAGATGCGCATATAAGACCACAAATAGGATATTTTAGTCATTCGTAAGTGCAATTTTGTGTCTTAAAGTTATAACTTAAAAATATCAGATTTTAAATTAAAAAAACAAAAATAAGTTTTTATTTTTTATAAAAAATGAGAAAGTGTAATGTTTATGGTTGTAAAAACTCTGATGTAATAAAAAAAAAGGAAATTTCTTTCCATAGGTAAGTTTTTCGATAGTGTCAATAAACCGTTTTTTTGCATTTACTTAATAACGGCATGATTGATTTTATTAACATTACACAAATGTATAGTGTACACGTGCATAGTTAATACTATTTAATTAATAATTTAATTAATATTAATTTTAATTCAAAAAAATAAGTGGAAACAATAAAATTTTTCTAAAAAAAAGTTAAAAATCCACGTGCTACATTTGTAAACAATAACAATACAAGTATAGTATAGCTGTGTTAGTATAATGTAGTATAATCTAAGGTATAATGTAAGAGCTGTGTTTTTACAAGATTTTTACGTTTCATTCGGCTCGAAAACCCAGTGGTGTAGTTAAAATTATTTTATTTATTATGTGCGGTGTGATTATTTTCGTTAGCCGATTATTAATTTTTTGGCTGATTTCAAATTTTTTTTTATGTTCAGTTTTTAATAAAAATTCATGCCCATAAAAATATAAATAAATTTTATCGCAAGTTAACAAAATCAATTATGGTTTTATAGTTTTATACATCTGTATATTGATATATAATATTATGTAATATGTAATTGTATACGTATATTAAGTATTAGTGCAGGTAATATTTTAGTAATTTAAAAAACATTAAAATTAGTTACTTTAGTCACTTCTGATATTCTATCGCGTAGAATTAAGGTATAATTTCAATGTATGACGTATGACCTGATATAATAAACCGAAATCCTTCAATTTTAAATTTAAATAATAGCACTGTGGTTCAGTCGGGAAAAAATCCCTACCTGTTTTATTTTTTCTTCTGCATTTAACCAACGTCATAAATATTTATTGCATTCAAATCGAAATGGGTGTAATAAAAATATTACATCCCTTTATGTAACAAAAATATCTTCTTACTTGCTAATTTATTTTTTAATTTTTTATTATCCTGTGAGAAAGATAAGGATTAAGGTTGTCACCTACATTCGCTTGGATTTTTTAAAACCAATATTGCGGTTATTTTCAATTTTCGACATAAATTTATTCCTACAATGACAAAATTATTAACAAAAAAACAATTTTTATATTTTGTGGCTCGACTGTTGAAATTGGCCAACAAATGATGAAAGTATATTTTCTATAAGGAAAATTGGCAATTTCAACAAATTTATTTAAAACTATTATGGTTTTCATAATTCAAAGTATAATTTTAATAATTTTCTTTTTGTGGGAATAACGATTTTTTTTAAATATGAAATGTTCGGTTTAGAAATCCGGTCACACGTTTTACGTATGACAAAGCCATTTCTTTTAAAACCGGGGGGGGGGGGGGGATGGGGTCTATCATGAAATTTGCCGAATAACTCAATTGTCGAATAATATGATTAATCGAATATTTTTGCTAACATAAAACTAAAAAACGAGTCGAATATTCAATTCGGTTATTTAGCTGACGAATATTTGATTTGATGTTTATGTTTAACTTAGTAATGAATCTAAGCTAACGTCTAATGCTAAAATATTTTCTGCGATTCACGGGCATCAAATTACGAATTGACTAAAGATTTATTAATCAAAAAATTAATCAATGTTGTTAATTCAAATACAGGTTTCCAAGAAACAGGGATATTAGGAAGAAATGGCTATATGCATTAAAATGGAAGAACTGGTACCCAAAGGATCGTGATGTTGTATGTTCAGAACATTTCAAAAGTATCGATTTCAAACCTGGTTATATCCGAAGGATATTAAAAAGCGATTCAGTTCCTTCAATCTTTGTTTATAAAAAAGAGGTAACTATTTAGTATTGTATAAAGAAAACATCGATTGTAGATCAGTCAACATTAATAATAGTTGCATTTCTTAGTACAATTTTTATTGTTGCTTTCAATGAAAACTTCGATCGGATTCGGATCACTCGGTTTCATGAAATGCGGCTAATACATATATATTAATATGTGTTTATTTTGAGGCCTCATAACCTTTACTAAGCAAATTCGCTCATTTTTTATGTTATACATTTTGTGTTAGTTTCATGATTTGATTGATTTTTTATTAAATGATTATATAAACTTTTGACCATTTAAAATATGTTTATCATAATTATTAATGCACCAGTCTGAATTATTAATGCACCAGTGTGAAACTTGTACGTTGATTACATAAAATGCATTGATAAATTTAATTACGGAATATAAAGTATCAACGAATTTGCTTAGTGAAAACGACGAATATTTTAACTTGAATTAATTAACCACTTTGAAATTATAAATCAAAATATCCCTGATTATAATTAAAATATATCTATTTAGGTAAAAAAATGTAGGCGCCCTCTGGTTAGGATTCTATCACCGGAATCGAATGTAAAAATGCCAGATACTGTGAATAAAGATGAAGCCTTCAACTACTCTTCAACTACTGATGAAGGTACTGTGACAGAAACTGCAGATGAAATTGTTGCTGATAAAAATTTAGAAGTTAGTAAATTAATTTTGCGAAACTAAATTGTAACAACTTTTTTTAAATAATTTAATATTACTTAGGCATTAGCAGATACTACAACATCTGATGATTTGAACGCTACTTCTAGTAGTAAAGAAAATTTACCAACAACCCCGAAGAAATCAAAAATGACCTACAAAAGAGCAATGAAATCATCTTCCGATGATGTTCTTTCATCAGCGACTAAGAGGCAAAAATTAAGAAAATTAAGAGTAGCAGCTGCAGTAAAATCCAAAAAAATTAGAAAACTTCACCAAACTCTTCGACGTCGAAATGTTAAGATAAACAACTTAACTACCCTTATTCGAGACTTAAAATCTAAAAATTTAATTTCGGAAGATGACAGTTTAATTTTAAACCAATCCAAAGGAATCGGAAAGGAATTATTCAGTGTGTACAGAAAGCAATTGATGCGAAGGAGCATGAAAGGAATAGTGTATAGCGAGGAACTTAAAAAATTTGCCTTGAACTTGAATTTTTATTCACCGAAAGCGTATAATTATGTTCGAAGAAACCTAGATTTATGTTTGCCTCATTTAAAAACCATTAGTCGTTGGTATCAGTCGGTAAATGGCAATCCTGGATTTACAGAAGAAGCATTTACCACTCTTCGAAAAATAGTTGAAATTGCAAAAACTAAAAACGAAAGAGTTATCACTAATTTAGTTTTTGATGAAATTTCGATTAGAGCTCGAAGAGAATGGGATTAGCATAAAAAAAGGACATGGGATTACGTAGAAGTTGGTTCAGATCCTGAATGTAATAAAATGCTCGCACAGCAGATTTTAGTATTTATGATAGTGTGTATTAATAAACATTGGAAAATACCTATTGGATATTTTCCAATTACTTCCTTTACAGGAGACCAAAGAAAAAATGTAATAGAAATTTGCTTAAAAAATCTAATAGACACTGGGGTTGAAGTAGTAGGCATCACCTGTGACGGTCTTCCTGCGAACCTAACGGCCGAAAAATTATTAGGGTGTAATTTGAAAAGCCCGAACCTTCATTCTTCTTTTAACATTGAAAACGTTGGTAGTTTTATGTTCAATTTAGTCGCGTGTCATATGCTGAAATTAGTCAAATACTCTTTTGCTGAGAGAGGTCCTCTTATCGATATCGATGGTGGTACTATCGATTGGAAATATTTAAAAAAATTATACGAAATACAAAATGAACAAGGGCTGCATTTTGGTAATAAATTATCATTAAATCATATAATGTTTGCAAAACAAAAAATGAAAGTGAAATTTGCCGTGCAGACCTTAAGTAATTCTGTGGCAGATGCATTGTTATATTTGAAAACAAAGATTGATTGATGATTTTGGATATTTTTGATATTTTGAATAGTCGAAATATCAAATGCAACAATCTCAACAAACCTATTTGTTCTTCAAATATTGATGAAATCAAAAAGTTTTCAAAAGAGGCTGTTTTATACATATAATCATTAAAGTTTAAAGATTCTATGGAACCTGTATTAGAATCTAAACGGCATACCGGATTTTTAGGTATTATTTTGTGTTTGAAGAATCTTGAAACTATTTACGATAAATTTATTGAAAGTGGACTACTGGAATATGTACCGATGTATAAAATTAGCCAAGACCATTTAGAGTTGTTCTTCTCGTCAGTTAGGTGTCGTTTAGGCTATAACAATAACCCAACAGTTAGACAGTTTGCCGCTACTTATAAAAGACTTTTACTACACGCTCAAATTCAAAATACCACCGGAAACTGTTTTCCACAATTAGACATTTCAATACTACAGGTAAATATATTCAAATCATCAGTCAAGCTCATAAATGAAACCTTATCTCAGCGACAGACATTTTTTTCTGATCAAGATTTAGACCAAAGCGAGGAAAATAGTGATGTAACGGACCAATCAGGATTGCACTTTATATCGCAGCTATCAGTAATTTGCTACCAAAATCAGCCTGAGAATTTAAATGGCATTGTAAATGTAGACCTAATACATCAACCTAACATAGAACTAACAGAATACCAGACTGACATTGTAGAATACGTTTCAGGTTTTGTGGTTAGGCATTTATACACCTGAATTGAATGCGATTCTTGCTTGGATTTATTACATTCAGATCAGGATAAACATTTATTAATAGATATAAAAGATAGAAATAATAAATTAAAAAAGCCATCATTCGATGTAATAAAAGTCATATTGCAATATCTAGAATCATTTACAATAAAATAATCTTAAGGGCCCAAGAAAGATTTTGCAACAATACCGTTTTCTTGGAAGCAGAATGCCACAGAAATTTGTTAATTAGGTGTATAGCAGAAAAATATTTAAACATACGATTTCACTATATAGCAAAATTAGAAAATAAAAAAACATCACTGCGATCTTTCTACACAAGAATAATTAATTTTCAAGGAATGTGATGCGTTAATGTTTTTTTAAATTTTTAGGTATTATGTAATTAATTTTTAAAATAAAAAAAAATTCAATAGAAAACAATTTGCATTTGTATATTTTTCTGTTCCCTTCTTATTATATAAAATTGCTCCGCCACTGCGCGATTCAGTCATACGTTAAATATTGTTATCTCATTTTCTTCTTTCTCTTTTCATGAAAAATCAAAATATAAATAAACAAAAACGGCTTCACAACAAAAATTGTTTTGTTCTATCTATAGTTAATCTAAGACTTTACCTGTCCACTTGTACTACGTTCACCCTTCAACATCACCATCTCCATTAAAGAGAAACTCACTTCATGTCAAATTTAAACAATATTTAATCACAATAAAAAATCAAACAAATTCTCAATATATAGGCACATAATTAATGCTACTAATTAAATTAAAGACAATTCTTTGTGTAAAACTATAATTTGTGCAAAAACTCACCAGACAATGGACAAAGAGTACTCCCTGTTGTTGTCCGCGTGCTAAAACTTAAATTAACCGCCTAAAACCACACTAAATGTTACCGTTATTAATTTTTCATGAAAATTTCGTCTTATTTTCGTTTCAATATTATTTGTTTTCGAATTCACAAATTCGCGATGATTTCATCGAATTCGAATTCAGAAACAGGGCGCCCAGAACTCATTCATTATGTAAAGTTTTACAACGTTATAAGGTTAAAAGGTTAAAACTAGAAAGTTACAATTATTTTCAAATTGCAATTTTCACTTGCGTTTTGTATACATACCTACAGGTAAATCGTATTGCTAATAGAATCAAAAGGTTACACAAACTAAAACATAATTAAAATTGCATGTGGAATTTCAATAATTTTTCCAGGCAGAGAATTAAAAATAAAAATAAAATTTAATTGAAGTTTATTAAATATTTTTGATGTTTTACTTTTTTTTTTCATTTCATTTTCAGATTGAGATGTACCTACGGCACGTGACTGGTGATGGTGGTAATTTATATATTCATTTAAGAGGGTAATATTTTGTATATTGAGTGTTTGTTTCGAACCATTGAAGTACTTAAATATGATACGCAGGCAACTGTAAACTTTACCATAGTGGCGCTAAATTAACGAGTAAACATTGATTAAGAAAGTGGCTAGACCATGTTCAAGAATTAATATTTGTAATATATTTTGTAACAATCAATAAATATGTTTCTAAATCTCTAAAAGCACACACAGGGATTATATATAAATTTAATCTAAATCGTTTTTTTATTTTTTGTTTGACATGCGCCAAACGCGGGCGGACGAGAGCTTTATTCGGGAAATATGTTTATTGATTTTTTGCTCATCAAAAAGCTCATCGCACGCACACCACCAACTTAAAGCCAACAAAAAAAAGGAACAAAAGAAAATCAATAACGAAAAAGTTTATGAAAATTAATTATTGCGGAAACTAAATAAATCACAAACGTTGTTGTGGCTATTTCAATTCAATTTATGGGAAAATATTTTGTTTGGCAATGTAACACAACAGTTGGAGTAATCGTCTGTCCATTATACGAATAAATGTACATTTTATACGATTCTATCAAATATTTTTCACAATATTTTATAAAAAAGTGTCACGTCTTCTGTACGAGCCTGTGCGGAGTATATTGGCATAAACTTTAACATATTCTCATGATTTTCCCAGGGAAATTGAAACATACATTTTTTGTAGATATATACAACAACAAAAAAAAATATAATTAAATGAAATGTGGGTATGACTTTAAACAATTTTTTATTTTTTTAGTTAGTATATTCAGCAAAAAAATTAGGCAGTGAGTGGAAGAGATTCAAAGTGTGTAGGAGGTGGAAAAATGATAAAAAGTTAATACAGTAATAAATTAACAGTAGGTACATTAAATAAGGGTGGAGCACTATTCTATGTAAGTATCTATATATATACATAGGGATCTAAGTATATAATGTACTATAAATGAGGGTGTATTTGAGAAAAGTCACTCCCTTATTTTTATTTTAACTCGGCCTATTTTTTTTTTTTAGCTGTATAAAATAATCTGAAATCGTTTAAATTACATACAAACTTTTATACATACTTATTCTGATTACTAATTATTTTTATTATACATAAATTATCGAGTAAAAAAATTAATAAACGATTAAATTATGGAAATTTATTTGTAATATTGATTTTGCAACCAAAAAAACGCGTTAAAATCATCTTTCTGTTGTGTGGTGACAGCTATCGGGAAGTAGTCAAACTATATATTCGTTGTAGCACAGTTTTGCCAAGCTTCTTAAAAATAAAATTAGACGTTTTTCCGCGTTCGGCCGTTAATAATTCTTATAAATTATCAAAATATACAGCTATACTCGTATAATAAAATTCATTTTTCCAGATATAAGCGCGCCAAAAACCAAATTCGACATACAATAGCCCAAAGACAAACCAAACTGGTATAATTATAACAAATTACATTTGTTTGTTTTTCTTTATATACCAAAGGTGGCAGTGCTACATCAACTTTTGTCAAGTTGTTATTTTGTTTTTTCAAAAAAATTTTCTTTTATATAAAAATTTTTAGTATTTTAATTTGAAAATAAATTTAAAAAAAAAAAAGTATGTCTGATTTATGTTTAGATAATGAAATTATCGAGTCATTGCGAAAATCAACTCTACATAAGAAAAATTCAGAGGATAAAGAACGAAGACGAATATTTGTTGTGCGAAGAAGCGATTCGAAAAAAGAATTTGCCAAGGAAAAAAACTTAAATCCAACGTTGAACTGTACCGGTAAAATAATACAGCATATTCCTCGCGGAGAAATGAGTTGCGGCGATCATGCACCTCCACTACCATCACCACCACCACAATTACCAGTAAATTTTAAAAAAACATGTCATCTAAATATCACAGAACCGATCATCTGTTCAATTCAAACCAGTCACTGTTTCGCAAATGATTTAGACCATCATAATTCTAACAGTTGTGAAATGCAGACTCCACCACCACCACCAACACCATCACCCAATAAATCTAAACAAAATATTAAAGAAAAACGTCCAAAGTTAAATGTAAAAAAAACGTCAAAAATTTCTTTACCGGCATCGGCTACGACTTGTAAATCATCGAATATTTCATACTGTCCCTGCAGTTGTAGTGGAAATATAAATATTGCTCGTAAAATATTAGGCCCATATCCAGATGAAGTGGGATTATCAATATTTGATCGATTAGCTTGTGTGTATCACCAACTCAAAGCTAAACACAGTATACGCACAAAATGTTGCCCTGATCTACCAAATCAAGAGAATTCCTGTCATAAAATTTTTTGAATTCGATTAACCATTTACAATATAAAACTATGTATATTTAACAAGCCTTACGTCTCACTGTATAAACAAGTGTGTACCAAACCATCAAATATATATTTTAACAACAAGAGAACCGAGTTTTATTATTAAAATGTGACCAACCTGAATCTGGTGAACGGCACAATAAAATAAAAAATTAAATAAAATTCCAATTTATATTTAGTATAGACACGTATTTAATTTATTGATTTATCTGTAGAAATTAGGTTGGGGGAGTACTTAGTTGTAATATCAAATGATCTCAACCAAAACTGCAATTACTTGATTGTCCGCTAGTACTTTGTTTAGGAATAGTTTTGCTGTGTATTTTTCGATTTTTTTTATAAAGTGCATTTACTAAATCATGATCGGTAAAGGTAATTTCTTCCACAATTTTATCGTTACCATCTATGATTAGAAGGGTATTATTCGGTGAGCTTGTGTGTGAACTTGAACTTGAACTGGCATGTGACTTTGCCTTGGGAGACGGTGTTGCCTTGCAGCGCGTACTTAGTCTCGTAAACGATGAATTGCCCAGTAATCCAGAAGGTTCGCACGAACTATTTGCGGCTACAGATGTGGATGTATTATACTTTGATGGGAGATTATCAAAAACTATAGATTTGTTATTTTTTACACTCGGCATATTAAACCAAAATATTATTTATGATATAATTTACAATTAAAATTTTGAATTTTTATTTTTTTGGGTTTTATGGATTTTTTTGAAATATAATTCTTGAAACTTATGAATTGTTGTTCATTTTTTGTTTACGCCTTAAGACTACTTTAATTCACAAAAAACTACTTCAAACAGTAGTATGACCGTTTTTGCTTTGCTTTTAGCTTGGCTAGCACAAAAAAACATACAGTTGTGCCATTAGGTAGGACTACAAAAATTGATTCGTATTCCTCTTTCCGTGGTTTATATTGATTTGATGGTTTTGGTTTCATGATTTCCACGACTTTTGATGCATCATCGTATACATGAAGTTTTGTCAAAATTGATTTGGTTTTAACACGTTTTGGTGGGCACAAACTTAAACTATTCATATTTGGGAAATATCTAGACTTTCCATAAGAATTAACAGAGCAATTTGGTACAGTTTTAAAAATTTGGCCAAGTTTTTTCTCCAAGCATGATTCGTTTGAAGAATGACTTTTACTGTTTGATTTAACATTGCAATAAGTTCCAATTTCATCGTGCATTATCTCTCTATTATTATGCCTCTCACTGGTTCTGGTTGAATTATTGCTTCGTTCATATGTTTCTGGTGCATATTTAACTGTTTTCTCCGTTTTCTTCGTCCCTTCTGAGTAATCCTCCGTTAAAGTTTCAGTCTTATTTTGGTGGGTTTCCTTAGGTTTAGCCTCTTGAGATTGAATTTCCTTCTTAGGTTTTTCCTCTTGTGGTGGTTGAATTTCCTTTGTAGGATAAGCGTCTTGTGATCGGATGACCTTGGATGGTTGTTTTTGTTCAATTTGAGGTGTCTCTTTTTTTACAGAAGGCCTTTGAGATTTTTGAGAAGGTTGCTTGCTTCCAATTGTTTTTTGGGATATTTTAGATGGCTCATATACAGTACTTTGGATTATTGTCTTTTTTTCACCCTTTCTAACTGATAAATTTTGGTCGGTTAAATTTTGAACCGGTAAATTTACGTCCGATAAATTTGATTCTGGTGTATTTGTATCAATCTTTGTTTTTCTCCTCAAAGTGTTTTCAGATTCAATTTTATTGTTGTTATTGTTATTTTCCATTTGAAAACCTTCCCCACTCACTTGAGTAGATTTCTCTAATTTTGTCACTTCATATTCTGTTTTTTTTGACACATTATCCGTTATAGTTGTTTGAGACGTCACAGTTGTTCCGGACGACTCGGTTTTCGCGGTTATCACGCTTGCTACGGTTCCCTCAGTTGTACCCGATGTACTCGTAATGCTTCCGTTTGGTTGTACTGATGACGTTGAATATGTTAAACTCTTGCTTCGAGAATACAACTGCTTTAAACTGACACATTCATCGTTATACATTTGAATACAATTTTTCTTTAGAGCTGATAAAATTTTATCAACCCCAGTTAAAATTGTTTCATCCGGTGAAGGTCCCATAAATATAAACCTAGGCAGGTTTTTAAAACCATCGGGCGTCGTAAGAGAACTCTTACAACTGTTTTGACCTGAATTACCATACATTTTTGACATTTACATTAATACTCAAATGCATAAATCAAATTAAAAAGGTAACAACAAACACTTAAATTTTGAGTGACACGACTAATAAATAAAAATGACAGTTCACTGAAATTATCCAAAAGTAAATGAATATTCGATTGGAAATTTTTTCGACAAAATTGTCATCGCGCACTAATGAGATATTCTTCCTACTTTTTCTACTTCGGAATATTCACAATATCACGGCTATTACATTTGTGACATGACAATAATCCAGGTTAGAATCACTGCATTATGAACTAAACAACCGTTTGTAGCCTTTTTTATCACAAAACTGAATTACTTTCAGGTTATTCCACAATAATTCTCAAAATCGTTCAATTCTCACTATTCACGCTACATATGGCACTGTTAATCTTCACTCTAAAGCGTTCAACTTACTCCACGTTTTCTCTCATTTTCCGCTACGCTTAGCAAATAGTGAGAAATTTCCATTCGAAATTCTAAGTAGCAGCATTTTTTTTCTATATCCAACTTGAGGAAACTGCAAAATCTCGAAAATGTGTTGTAACGCGTAAGATCCATTTTCTAGGTTTTATGGATATGAGATAGTTCGATAATATTTGATCCAGTATATCAACTGCACCGTGTAAGCTAACAACTTCGGGCTGAGGAATTTCTATATGCCGCTTGAGTTATAATGTCCCATCTCGTAGTCGAACATATCTCCTTTTCCAACAACATTTGACGCAATATGGCTCGGTTTATTGTTTAACTATTTCAAAACCACTACATTTTGTTTGGCTTTTTGGAAAGGTGGTTTGCAGAATCGATTACCTGGTTTGTCGAGTGGATAGAGGAGTTAGATATAGCAGAGTCTCCAGTGGCCGAGTGAATGTGCCCCTCAGTGTACCACTAATCCACAAGAAGACTGTTCGCTCCGTCAATAGCTGTCGGTTAGCAGTAAGTTCCAGAGTAACCCACCAGACTGTTATCTCATACAAAAGACTGCATCTGACTACTGTGATATATAAGCCATTGTACTACAATGGAGATTTGTTTACCATTTTCGACATATAAAGTTTCCAATTTAATTTCCTACCCAAAACGAGACGCAGAAATTTCGGTTCATTAATGAAGTCAAGCTGAACCCATTTAAAGTGGGAGGATTAATATGAGGAAGTTTATATTTCCTAGAGAAGAGACCCAATTCGTTCTTGTGTGGGTTCATCACATTCAACCCAAAACCATTGGTCCTTATAGAAAGAATGTCCAAGGCATTTTGCATGAGTTCACTAAGGGTGCCAGGATATTTATCACAGACACGAATAGCAACATCATCCGCGAAGGCAAACACCTTGAAGCCACTCATCGCCCAGTTTTAGCAACAGGTCATTTATAACTAAATTCCAAATTAAGGGGACAGTACGCCACCCTGCAGTGTGTTCCTGCTTAAAAATCTTCTTGTGGAGGATTCTACGAAGCTGGCACTCTCAGATTTGAAAGTTATAGTCCCCGGAAGTAAGTTATTAAAAGCCTACTCTAATATGAGCTTCTATTTGTCTTTCCAGTGTTTTAAAGAAGGAGGAAGATAAGCTAATCGGTATATGGTCCTTGGGACCGCAGTGTGAGCGTTGGAATATGACATATTTCTAGGCTGCCTTTAAAAATTACCTCAAACCATGAAATGGTTAGGTCCGTAGTCTATTGAATATCCGCAGCCGCAGGGATAATACCATCAGGTCCTGGCAACTTATATGGTTTAAAACTATTTATCGCCCACATAATCTTTCTTCTGTTAATAATTTGATCTTCGAGGCTACTTGCCCTATTACCATAGTTCACAGGGATTCGGAACAACCTGGAAAGTGAGTCTCCAGTAGAAGTTACAACGATTCCGCACTATTAGTGGTTCATATCCCATCTGGCCGTTGAAGATAACTTGGGATGGGAAGGCCAGTGGACAGTATCTTGCTTAACCTTGATATCTCCTAAGTGTTCTGGATTTTGCCGCTGTATAGTCCCCAACTGTTCTTGCCACTCCTTAATTCATATTTGTAAGTTTTGAGGACTTCCTTATAGGAGTCCAGTCTACAGCGGCTCTTGTTTTCCTTGCTTTTTCAAAGAGTCTTTTGCATTTTTAACGAGTTTTTTAATCTTCTGGAACCACCAAGGTGGTCGGGATTTACCCCTAGGCCTGCTAAGAACCTTCTTCTTGCGTAGTTTTTGGAGGTATTGACACCAGAACTGGTAGTGAATTACCCAGAATAGTTCTAAAGGTATCCCAGTCGGTTTTCCTCCTATTCCTGTAGATTGGACTTTTAGGAAGTGCTATGTTCATTTCGAACTGAAAATATGTTAGGTTCGGTTAGGTTGGAGTGGCTGCTTAGGCACACTTAGACCGATGACGGTCCATTGTGATACCATAGAATATATCCCCTTTACCTCTCTTGGAACTATTTCGAGCTACTTATGTAGTGTAAAGGAAGTGAACCAACGTCTCTTCCTCCTCTTCGTCCAAGCAGCTTCTGCAGAAGTCATTTGCCTCCAGACCCAGCCTTCTTGCATGTTCTCCAAAAAGGCAGTGTCCCGTAAGAATTCCTACGACCGTTCTTAATTCACGTCTGCGTAGGGATATTAATACCCTAGTGCGCTCCAAGTCCAGCTTTGCCAAACTTGTCTTGCAAATCTACAGGTGAGGGTGTTAGACCATCTTTCCCCCGCTGAGGATAGCGCCTGCTTCCCAAGTGCTGTGATAGGCCTCCTCAGACTTACCCTTTCCGGTTGCAGCTGGATAGTCGTACCATGCCTAGCAAGTTCATCCGCCCTGCAGTTCGCCATGACGCCCGAGTGACCTGGGACCCAGATTACCTGTATATTGAAATGCTCACACATCTCATTTAGAGATGAGTGACAACTCAACGCCACCCGTGACGCCAAAGACACCGATTCTAACGACCGGATCGCCGCTTGACTGTCCACATAGATTGCGATATCATCTGAGGATACCACATTATGCTTCAACCACGTCATGACCTCCTCAATCGCTATGACTTCAGCTTGGTATACGCTGCAGTAATCAGGGAGACGAATAGAAATGTTTACATTTAATTTGTCACAGAATACTCTAGCTCCCACTTTGCCGTCTAGCTTGGAGCCATCTGTGAAGAATTGCAACGCTTCGGTTTCCGATTACGGTCTATCCCTCCAGGATTCCCTTGGAGGGAAGTAGGTCTTAAATCGCTTCTCGAAGCGTAGAGTAGGTTTAATGTAGTCAAGATTCGCCAACTCATCCTTCAACGATCTAACGATAGTAGAGTGTCCTGTACTAAGACACCTTCACTGAGAGGCGGCTGCAAGTCGTTTGCCAAAAATGTCGACCGGAAGAAGGTGCAACATAACCTCTAAGGCACTTGTCGGTGTCGACCTCAATGGGCTGCTAACCCTCTCAATCCAACTTTTATAAGTTACCTTTTCCAGAGCTGGCCACCAAACACCCACTCCGTACTTGAATACAGGTCTCACTACAGCGGTGTAGAGCCAGTGTACCAGCTCCAGTTTCAGACCCCATCTAGGACCAATGGCGTTCCTACAGGAGTACAAAGCTATAGTAGCTTTGTTTATTCTCTCCAACATATTGGGCATTCAACTAAGCTTACTGTCTAAGATAATGCCCAGATATCTAGCTCTATCAGTAAAAGCAAGTCTCGTGCCATTTAAGGTAGGAGGGACAACTACCGGGATTTTGCATTTCTTAGTGAAGAGTACCAATTCTGTCTTGGACGGGTTAATATCAAGTCCACATTTGCCAGCCCATTTCGTAACGATGGTAAGCGCATTCTGCATTACGTCTACAATCGTGCCCAGGAATTTCCCGGTAACAGTTAAAGCTACGTCGTCTGCGTAAGCGATAACTTCAATACCCTCTCTCTCCAATTCTAGTAGTAACCCGTTTACCATTATGTTCTATAGAAGAAGGAACAGAACCCTCCCTCCCCCCCTCCCTGCGGGGATCCCCTAGTAACTCGCCTGTAGATAGTGGAGTCCCCCAACTTCGAGCTAACAATCCTGCTTCCCAGCATAAAATTGATTAACCTTCTCAGAGGAACTTCCACCTCCAAAAATGACAATCCCTCCTTGATTGCCTTAGCTTTCACATTATTAAAGGCGCCCTCTATATCTAGGAAGGCCTCCAAACAGAATTCCTTCGAATTAATCGATTTCTCAATCGTACACACCAAGGCGTGCAGAGCAGTGTCCACAGATCTACCCTTTGTGTAAGCATGCTGAGACGGTGCCCACTTCCTGGCACCTATTTTATCTCTAATGTATACGTCCAGCAGCCTTTCTAAGGTTTCCAAAAAAAAGGATGATAGAGTTATTGGTCTTAGGTCCTTAGGATAGACATGTGAGCTTTTCCCCGCTTTCGGTATAAACACCATATTGACCTCCGTCCAGTACCTAGGAATACAGCCCAGCTTTAAACACCCTTTGAATATAGTTTCCAGGTAAGGAAGAATAATTATTGAGTTGTTTTAAAGTTCCGCTGGTATAATTTGATCCAGACCAGCCGATTTAAATGGTTTAAAACCCCTCAGTGCCAATATGATCAGTTTCCTGGTTACGATATCCTCTGTGAACACTGACAGTGATTCCTGATGATTGCTAAGCACCAAGAGGTCTTCAAAGCTCCCTGGGAAGTGTGTCTCTAAGAGAAGCTCCAGAGATTCTCCACTAGAAGCTGTCCAAGATCCGTCCGGTTTTATCAAAATACTGGGACTAGCTGTACTTTTGGAAAGAATCTTCCTAAGGCGGGAGGTTTCGGATACCTCTTCCATTTTATCACAGAAGATTCTCCAAGACCTCCTTTGTGCCTTTCATAGTTCTTTCTTATAATTTCCGAGTTTCTCCTTATAGGAGTCAAACTGAAAATAACAATGTTCAGAAAAGGAGTGGTCTTCCGAGAGCTTCCAATTTAATAGGCTATTCAACAAAAAGTTTCAGACAAGTATAATATCAAATACATTCTTAGTTATAAAAGACGGCTTATTGCCTATGTTACATATACAGTGAAATTCACTTATAACGACATTGAGAATCCGTTGTTATAACCGAATGTCGTAATATCTGGATTTTAGCTATACAAATAACAATACAAAATTATAAGCGAAATGTCGTTATATCCAAGGGCGTACGAAGGTTAGTACTTATAATGTAATCAAGGAGTAACTCTATTGTGTGTTGAAAATTTGCATCACTCTCCAGGATGACTCCAATCTTGCTCTAATGAGCCCCCTCATTAGCTTGCCTAGATTGGTTGGTGGAAGGATCACTTCATCGTATGCTGGGTAAGCTGACATTAGACCTCAATACTAACCACTGGTACATCTCCATTGCTGAAATTTGATAACAGAAAACAACTTATATCATTTTTATAGAACAGATTGTTGTTATAATATAAGGTTCTTGGATCAAGACGATATCTGTCCCTTCTTTTCCAATTTTTAAAAGGAGATCTGCGGCTCTTGGCCTACAGGGGCTGTCTTCCCTAGCTATAACAACAAGGTTGGCTCCGGACCTACCTCGCTAAGTCCCTCAACTGCTTTCCTATATAGCAGCAGAGATCTCTGATCTGCATATGCAATCAGTTTCACCTGGTTCCTGTGTCAGCCCCAGTTGGTGATGGCTATGGCCCCTTCCACCTTCCCCCAGTTGGCGGGCGTGATACTGCCAGCTGATTATTGAGGACCTCATTAAAAGGCCTCATAGCGGTAGCGAGTAGCTTCATTCTCTTAGTTACTTAGGACTTTCCTTCTGAGATCTGATTCTTTTAAGCTGTGAGCTAACTGAAGGGCCTTCCGCCTTTGGTTCGGTAACTTTTTTGCCCACGCAAGCGTGGCTTTGCCCGTCCTGTCTACTGGCGATATGTTGTTAATTTTATCCAGGGCACCCCAGGCCTTCTTCCTAGTAGCATAGCTTCATTCGTGCTTTGGTTTCGCTTTATTTTAGTATGCTCAGGTTTGGTGACCCGAGTGGAGGGACTAGCCTCGCTAGAGCTTGTGTCCCATTGTTTAGTTGCAGACTTAGAGGGAAACCTAAAGAGCCGGGTCTCCTTGTCTAAATTTTGTTGTTGTTTTTTGTTTTGATGATTCATTTTTAGTTCCACGAGTAGCGGCACGGTACGAACAACACTTTAAGCCAGCCCAGCGATTTGTTTAAGGTTTATTCCATTAGCACCGTATTTTGACCTAGAAGCCAATAAATCAGAAATCTAGTTACCAGCGTTCACCGCATGGAGGTAACACGAATACTTGTGGAAGCTACAAGTTACGGAGCTGACATCAAGGGCCAAATTGAATCTCCCGAGAAACTTCACACCTGACCAAATATGTTAAATAGTATTACAAATTTTTAATATTACCTTAAACCATTTTATTGAATTTGTCTTTACCAAAATTCTTGCGAAAATGTGATTGTCGCTTAGATCCGAATGTAGAAAGTTTAAATATCTCGTTTAGAAGTTTATCCATCAATAGCATTTTCAAATTCAGGCTGATTAGGAATGAACTGGTTATTTATTAACCGATTATGATGAAATTCGATTTGTACGATGGAAATGGTATTGTAAAAGGATTATTACATGAAGTTCTGGAAAATGGTCAATTAGGAAGGAACTTTGTGATTTCTTTACCGATTATGATGAAATTCTGCAAGCATGACGGAAATTGGGTTCTAAAATGATTTTTATACGAATTTCTGAAAGAACTCGGTTGCTTTTTTGCCGATTTCATCACAATCGGTTTAGGAACAACTGAGTTTCTTAGTGCCATTTTAATGGTACAAAGGTTAATAAGCAGCCAAGTTCCTTCCTAGTTGGCCTAAATTTGACTTGAAATGCTTATATGGCAAAAATTCTATACGAGATATTCAAATTGTCTGCATTCGGATCTAAGAGATAATCGGAAATAAGAGATAAGTCAACCCATAATTAGTCTCTTAAAATAAAATAAATAAATTTAAAACTGAGAAATCCCATAGAGAGATCGGGATCACGTTTGAGAAACTTTAATGCAGACAATTTAAATATCTCGTAAAAAAGTTTTAGCATTTCAAGACAAATTCAGACCGATTAGGAAGGAACTTTACTATTTCTTAACCGATTATGGTGAAATTGTACATTCACGATGGAAATGTTTTTCTAAAATGATTTTTAGATGATTTTCTGAAGCAGGGCTAATTAGAAAGGAACTTGGCTAATTTTTGTGATATTTAGAAAAAGTTCTGGAATATGGCCAATTAGGAAGAAACTCGAGATTGTTTCTAAACCGAATTTGATGAAATTCGGTAAATGCGATAAAGCAGTAAAGAAACAGACGATTTCTTTCCTAATTGCCCTTATTTCAGAACTTCATATACAAATTATTTTAGAGCATCATTTCGTCGTCCTTGCAGAATTTCATCATAATCGGTTAACAACCGGCCAAGTCCTTCCTAATTAGCCATAGAATCCCATTTCCATGAAATCACCATGATGACCTAATTGGCCATTTTCCATAATTGGCTATATTCCAGAACTCGATCTAAAACTCATTATAGAACCCCACTTCCATCATGTATCCTGAAATTTCATCATAATCTGTAAAGAGCATCATAATTGATTCATAAATAAGCAGTTCAAATCTAATTGGCTTGAATTTGGCATTTTCAAGTCTTTGATGGATAAACTTCTATACGGGATATTTAAACTTCCTATATTCGAATCTAAAGGATTTCACGGTCACATTTTGGAGATAAAAACAGGATTCTCTAAGTGGGTAGGTGAAATGCACATGAAAGCCAAAAGAAGATTTTGCTAGAAGATCAGGAGAATTATATAAGACAAGGATATTTAAAAAAAAAAGGCGTGTGGCCATCTCCAACAAGCGCAATATTAAACAATTTGTACAAAAACCAACTACTCTAACTGTGATTGATTGATTGATTGATTGATTGATTGCGATGTACGATCAAGCATTAAGCAAGTCTCCCGTATTATAAATGCGAATACCACACCACTATACCCATGTTGCAACACGACACCATAACTCTCCCTTACCAAGGAAATACTCAGCTTATTTTTTTTTTTTTTTCATGAAGCCAACATAGTAATATTTCACCCCGTAAAGGAAGGCGCCACATCGATAACCACATAAGTCTAAATAGTTGTGATATTCGCCCCTGGCCAGGCCGCCGGTCGTACACCTGTTTACATATAACAAGATCGAGGGGATGGGAAAGGAATGTTAGCAACAAAGACTCAACCCGGTTCCAGACACCTAAGTAGTTGATAGTTAGTAAATTTGTTAGTAATATACTTTTAGTAATTTATTTAGCACAAGACAAAAATACAATTTAAAGTTCATATACTGCTCCAACCTGTAAGAAGACACAATGACAACACAAATTTCCTGGTGCCGCAAACTCTTCTTTCTGAAAAGCCTGTAAACAACTATTATTATTCCCTCCACCACCATTTTTTCCATTGTGAGGGGAGCGAGATTTTGTTCCATCATCATGTTCCCATGCGGTCACCCAAATTTGTACTAACTGTAGGTAGTGTTTCTTGACGTTGTTGTTGAAATCGTTGCGTCTCTGCTGTCCCTGCAACTCGCCCCCCTTCGAAAAAAGAAGACGCATCGGGAGAAAAGAAATACAGAATAGTGATCGACTACCGAAAATTAAATTCGGTTACTATCTCAGACAGGTATCCAATACCTGAGATCAACGATATTTTGGCAAACTTACGGGAAAACAGATTTTTCACCATAATAGATCTAAAGAGCGGCTTTCATCAGATTCCTTTAAAAGAATCGGACATTGAAAAAACAGCTTTTTCGGTTAATCATGGACAATACGAGTTTACCCGCCTACCATTTGGCCTTAAAAATGCCCCCTCGATATTTTAACGCACCCTCGATGATATCCTTCGCGACCACATTGGGAAGCATTGTTACGTTTATATCGACGATATAATCATATTTGGTAAAACAGAAGAAGAACACTTCAAGAACATGACGATAATTTTTAAAGTATTAGAAAACGCCAATATGAAGATTCAACTCGGCAAATGTGAATTTCTACAGGATGAGGTAGAATTTTTAGGATTTGTCATCTCTAAAGATGGGATAAAAGCGAGTCAGAAGAAGGTAAAAGCCATAACAGAATTTCCCGTACCCAAGACCGTGAAGGAACTCATATCCTTCTTGGGATTAGCCGGATTTTATCGTCGTTTCATCCGGGACTACGCAAAACTTGAGAAGCCCCTGACTTCACTCTTAAAAGGAGAAGACGGACATGTGTCCAAAACCCTCTCAAGAAATAAAATGGTAAAGGTTAACACCGAAGAAGAAGCTGCCTTTAACAAAATAAAAACCTCACTCGTCTCCAACGAAGTTCTGTTATCATTCCCAAATTTCCAAAGGGAATTTGAATTGACTACAGATGCCTCCAACTTTGCACTAGGTGCAGTTTTATCTCAGGAGGGAAGGCCAATCACGTTTCTCTCAAGAACCTTAGATAAAACGGAAGAAAATTATGCGGCTAATGAAAAGGAAATGCTCGCCATAATTTGGGCGTTAGCATCTTTGAGAAATTTCCTTTACGGATCAAAGAAAGTGAAGTTATTCACAGACCACCAACCATTGACATATGCCCTAAGCAATAAAAATAACAACTCCAAGATGAAACGTTGGAAAGCTATCCTGGAAGAGTACAATTATGAGTTAAAATAACAACCGGGAAAAACACCAATAACTTCCGGAATAAACGTAATGTCAGTCACACAACATAGCGACAAAAGTTCTCCGGATGATCTGGTCCCCACAGTCGAAACCCCAGTTAATGTATTCCGCAATCAACTAATTTTAAACGTAGGCGAGGGAAGTTCGTACCAAATAATAAACCCTTTTCCAAAATATTCCAGGCACATTATTACACAAGCAAGTTTTTCAAATTCAGACATTATAAATTTTTTAAACGTTACCTTAATCCATTCACGATTAACGGATTGAAGACATCAGAACATATAATGGGAAAAGTTCAAGAAGTGTACCCAATACATTTCAGAGACTATAAAATTCGATTCACTCAGAAGATGGTACAAGATATTACGGATGAAAACCAACAAGAGGAAAAAATATTATCTGTCCATCGATGAGCACATTGTAATACTCAAGAAAATCGAGATCAAATAATCGAAAATTATTACTTCCCCAGGATGACCAGGAAAATTAAGTTGCTGGTCAAACGTTGTGTTATATGCCAGAAGAATAAATATGATCACCATCCCAATAAGCCTATTATTACCCCAACACCTATCCCTAATTATCCTAGACATACGCTCCATCTAGATATTTACTCAACAGAAAATAAATTGGTTTTACCGGCAATTGACAAATTCAGTAAACTCGCCTTCTGCAGACCGTTAAAATCCAGAGCGACAGAAGACATCAAACAACCACTTAGAGATAAACTCTTTTTCTTTAGTGTACCAGAAATTGTGGTAATTGACAATGAAAAATCCTTCAACTCGAATTCCATAATATCAATGATGGAAGATGGTTTAAACATAAAAGTCTTCAAAACTCCCCCATACAAAAGTGAAGTGAATGGGCAAGTGGAAAGATTTTACTCGACACTCTCAGAAATGATGAGATGTCTAAAGGCTGATGGGGTAGAGCGAACTTTTAATGAACTACTAGAGAGAGCGATTAATGAATATAACCACTCAATCCACTCGACAACTTGCAAACGGCCAGTGGAAATATATTTTGGCAGAATCCCTAACACAGATCCTGAACAATTAGAACAAATCCGACAAGATACCATACTAAAGATAAAACAAAAGCAGGAAACAGATCTGAAATACCATAACAAAAATCGTACCCCGATCAAAACCTACCAGGCAGGTCAAGAAATCTATGTAAAACATAACAAAAGATTAGGATCGAAATTAACAGAACGATTCAAACCCGAAATAGTAACGGAAGACAGAAATACAACAGTTATAACGGAGTCCGGAAGAGTAATTCACAAAAGCAATATTAAATCCTAAGAAACAAAAACTTATTTTTATTACAGTTACGCCTTAAGCAACACATTGGCAGAAATTCAAATTCTTGATTACACAAATTCTCAAATCATCTCAATTAGCACAGGTCAAGCAAAAATACAGGACGGAAACTTCAAATTAATCCATATAATTGAATTTAGACAAACACCAAAATTACATAGACAGAATACAATCCATACTAGACAAAGGAATGACAATAGATCACCCATTGCATCCCTATTTGAGGCATGAACTCTCGGAATAACAAACATTACTGGACAGCCTTAGAATACATAAATCCAAACGATCCTTAAACTTTATAGGTAGTGCATGGAAATGGATAGCCGGAAATCCCGATCACGAGGATTTCAAAGTAATTAAAGATAAAATGAATAATGCATTAGAGAATAACAACAACCAAGTAGTTATAAACCGATTGTACAATGAAAGAATCAATAATATTACAAAAATGGCTAATTTAATTATTAACGAAATTCACAAATAAAATAAATTAAACGACCCATTAGCATTAAATATTCAATATAAATTAAAACTAATGAAAGAAGAATTGGTAAATATTAAGCTAAAGCAGGGATTATAAATTCACTCGTTTTATCAAATTCTGAAATTAAATTAGCCATTAATACACTGGAAACCGAAAATTTACCATATAGTGCTCCCGAGGAGGCGTTAGATTTCGCTAATATCAAAATCATTAGTAGCATATTGTGTACATTCCGGTAACAACTCCAGAACTATATGATAAATTATTGGTCAAACCGGTCAGAAGAAACGATAAGGTGACCGAAATTGAGTATGAAAATGTCATTAAAAATCACGATAAGATTTATAGTATTATTAACGAATGTAAAACGATCAACTCGCTTTCAATATGTAACCAAAATAATATACTAGACATAAGTAATTCTTCTTGTTTACCCAACTTGCTCATAAGTCGACCTTCCAAAATGCAAACACAACAACAATCAACATATTCAAACAGTTAACGAAATATCGGAGGGTCTAGTTCTACCGAATCAATTAGATGGGAAAATCAAAATTATTAACGAAACTCAGAAACTCAATGGAACATATTTGATTAAATTCAGCAATACTACCTTGTCAGTCGGAAATAACATCTACATTTCTAAAGAAAAAACGACCATTCAAATACTTCCAGCTATTCTACAACCGACGCCGGAAGAAAGTGATTTCAAGGAAATACTTTCATTACAAATGATGAAAGATATTCATATAAATAATATTCGTCACATTGGGCTCTTTAAAAAGGAGAGAGCCATCGAGCGATTCATGAGCTGGGGATCATTCTCAATAGTCATCATTTTGGGAATAGCGGTCATCACTACAAAATATACCAAAATTAAGAAATTACGAATCATTAATACAACGAACATCGAGGATCTGTCCACTCCACAAACTCAGAGTAAGGTCGAGAATACCTGTTCAATAGCAATTCAGGGAGAAGAACTAGAAATCCATAACGAGACGCCTCAGACGATAACACCCAAAGGGGCCTCAGAGCATAGACGGAAATTTTATGAAACACCGTTTTTCTGATGGTTCGAATGTGGGCATTCGAACTTTAAGGGGGAGGAGTTAACACGCGTAATAATTAGGTTTCCCACAAAAATACAACGTGATCATATTTGTCACGTTGCACTAGCAATGACAACAAGTTACACGCGCATCCGGCATAATGCTGAGTGAATATTCTTGACGACATGGTTTCATATTCTACATATTTTTAATTAAGCAAATTGTAATTAGAAAATAAGAAAATAATCAGTTGTAATTTCGATGTTAATCAAATAAGTTAAAAATAAAATTTTTTTTTTTTAACCAAAAATCAATAAAGAATTTAACTTATATAAAAGGTGAATATTAAATAAAATAAAAATAGAATGAATTTAACTCTAATATTAACAACAAGTTGTTTATTCTCAATAACTAAATAGACCCCACCCGTGGTAATCTATTAGATAACTGTAAATCAAGACCATATTAAATTTACAATTTAAGTACAAGAGTCTAAGATTTTACACTAATATAATAATAATTAAACTTATTAAATGTTTTTTTACAATCACTTACCTGAGTAGAACGGTTCAAATCAACATTTTGAACATTATTACAACATGTCCGATCAACTATCAAATTTTTTTACTTTGATTCATTCACTTCACATCGCAACGATGCACCTTTAACAGACTGGTTCATATCCCTGTAGCATTAAGAATACCGTATTAATATCACTAACAAAAAATACACAAAATTCACTAAAATCACAACATAAACGGTAAAAATAAACGTTTTGAGTGTATTAATGAAACACATCATAGTTTATATTTATGTTGAACTGTTTATTATTATTATAAAATAAATGAAACTATTTTAATTTAATTTTTAAATTGCACAATAAATAATGTGACATGAGTATATAGTTACAGGGATACACACTCAACAACCAACTACTCTAACTGTGGATGATATAAAGCCAGACAATTTCTATTCAATCCCAACAATTAGATAATGAGTTTCAATGTTCAGAACCTGAGGAATTTATACAGCACTGATTCATACATAGTTGGACAAACTACCTGGCTGAACAATGACAATGACACTAACTAATATTTCGGAACAACGAACATAAAACTCAAACCACTTGTTGGTCTTTATTATATTCATTATTCGAATAGGTTGAAACTGTCATGAGGTTTTCTTCGTAAGACTTCTCGAATTAAATTCACTAAAATCGCAAAACCAAAAAATAAAACCGTACGCCTAATTTACATTTTTCGTTTAAACTATAAACTGCTGACGCTACTTGGACCATGGCAGATATATACTCGTAAACATACTTCCCTCAACTATTATCAATCTATACGTTCTACGTTATTCGGCATAGTTTCTGTTCTGCCTCTTATTTTTTTATTTTTTATTTGAAACAAGAATAATCGTGTCGACGTACACATAAATATCTATAATAATAATAATAATAAAAATAAAATTGAAAATACAAATTTTAATGCCAGCCATAACATAACATACAAAATTATCAGAAATCAAGTCTGAAACACTTGAATTAACGATTGAAGTCGCCAAAATAATTTTTGAATAATTTTGTTAATACACGAGACTATCTTTATATGAGTATTTGTTGGTTCGGCTGGAAAATATGTCTCTCAAATTTTTAAATACACATTTAATTTATAGTTTTCACGTACCTTAGTTAGACGTCGTCATCGGGATCCATTTAATAATTTTGTATATTCAAACACAAGGATTTTATCAATTATAGATTTATTTTTTGTTATGGTTATGAATGACTTAAATTAATAATAATCGAAATTGGATCATAGTTCAATAAATAATACTTTTTTGTAATATTGTACTTTCTACGGTCTATGTCGCGCGATGCACTTATTTTGCAAAATTTTATATTTAAAGTGACTCACTGTACCTATTATAAATTAAAAAATAATTTATTATTATACAAAATAATTTATTATTAATTACAAGTTAAATTTTTGTCTTTTTTAACGTCTAAATAATTATATGTATGTATTTGGTAACTTAACTCAAAATAATTTGCTTTTCTTATCTTACTTTTGCTTACATATAGATTAGCCCTAACACTTAGATAGTTTATTATGAAATATGTGCATTACATATTAACATTTTTGGTTTGTACTTGTATATAGTATGTATAAAAAAAAACAATTTACATTTACACTAATTTAACGGCTCGGCAATACACTTACATTGTTTAATCCTTTGTATCCGTTTCTTTCTTAATTGTGGCATCATTGATGGACACCTCAATGTGATCGTGATCCATGCAAATTTTTTTGGTTTACAAAATGCACACGATCGAAATGCTGGCCCAGTTAAATCTTCATCCTCAAATTGTTCATTATTTTGCCGTATATTATTCGCATTTTGATTACGTTTATTACGTTTTGGACTCTTTGGTATGTAAAATGAATTACATTGGCCATAACAAAATCGATTAATTATTGTTTTGCTTAAACAACCGTCCTCACGAATTTTCTGTACCAACGGTTCAGTTTTACACCAATCCTTCTTTAGATACTCTTTTTTTGTGACGATTAAAGCATTTTTACTCGATTTTAAAATTTTATCCGCCCGAAATGCATTAAAATCATGTAACAAATCATTCCCCGATTGATTAGGAGACATCATAAAAGTGTTATTGTATTTAATAGAATTATGATTTTTATTCGCTTCACGATTACGTTTATTGCCACCGCCGCCGCCGCCGCCTCGACCACGTTGGCCACCTCCTCGATTATTATTATTATTATTATTGTTTTTGTTGTTGTTGTTATGATGTAAAACCCGAAGATGATCAGTTTCATCGCGTGGTGTTTTATACAAAACTTTACCATCGATTTTAGTGTAGATTTCATCCAAATCGTTATTAATCAAATAGTCACGTCGTGTTAAGTCATTGTTTTTTGGTGTTACCGGCCGAAATGGATTCTCCGACCGAACGAATTGTAATACATCCTTATTTTCATTGTTTATGTCCAGCCGATGTTCACACGTTCTTTGAATCTCCAAAATTATTATGATCATAATGAAAAATGTTTGCCTCTTAGGAATTGAAATCATCTGAAATGATATACACAAATTATGTTTTATCTTAATTAAAATAATAAAAAATCAATCTTTCATATTTTGTTTGTGTCTTTACTACAGTTTTCACATGTAAATGTTAAAGAACTCCTACAAACAATTTACTTTGGTTTACAAATTACCCCACGACTATTTTTTAAACTCACATAAAATATTCTTCGTTTTGTGTGTTAATCTTCACACAAACATTAAAATATAGTTTATGTTTTTCTATTTAATTAGCTAACGTAAATACAATGTGATAAAAACAATAAAAAAAAAAAAACGTTTGGCTAATAGTTGCGCTATGCGCGATGATCGAAAATTCGGTGCTCGCGTAAAAAAAAAATGATCGTAATATAATTATGACTGGCATTGATGGTTCACTATATATATAGCGCCAGGTAATATATTATTTTATAGCAATCCGTATATCACAAACAATGGGCAATTAAAATAGGTTTCATATGATTGATTTATCTCATTTTGATATCATCTTTGGAGCCAGACGGAGACATCATCAATCAGCAACACAAAAACCAAAAATTCACATGAGCATGTTTCCATTTTGTATTATGTAATTAAATTATTTTAAGCAAATAATTTTTTTTTTTATTACATCTAATTTAATTGTGATCGCCAATATACAGTGATTTGACGAATACTAGAAGCAACTTCGAATTTTATATCATGATTAGCGTTTATTACTACACACTAATATGGGAACACAGATTCATCTGGTGTGGTGTGCGAGGGAGGCAGTTTCATTTTATTATACTAATTAATTAAGAGGATGATATGGAATTTTTGATTTTATTCGAATTATGTTCTTAAAATTAATTTGATTCACATTCAAGTTGAAAATCCACCAAAATATAAACCAAATTGAATAAGAGTTGCAGCAACAATATATATGTATGTACGAGTATGTATATTTGTTTGACAGACCAAAAAAAAAAAATAAAATAAAAAATTTTTTTTGGTTTTTAATTTTTTCCCTCTTAAATCTTTCTTTAAATGTAAAACAAGAAGCAGACTGACGCCCAGCACACCTTTGGCCTGTTAAACTATACAATATGTACGTACACATATATGTTTGGGATGGTTTTTTTTTTTTTGTTCTGTGTTCTCTGTATCTATTCGTATCTTCGTTTGTTTTTAATTTAAGAAATTTTAAATGTAGCATTAATAATTTTTTTGTTTTATGTATAATCGCGCGCTTACTAATAGATTTATGACTAACTTTCATAACTCTACTATTTAAGACGTTTACTATTTAAATGGCTTAACTCAATTTTGTTTAAACGAATACCTTCTAGCGACAAAAATTATCGTTTGTAACATATGTACATGTGTGTGTATATTATAAATATGATGTAAGACGAATACTAAATACAAATTACTCCTACTTATTTAGCACCATGTTTCATTCATAAACAAAATCATTCAAGAAAAAAATAAAAATTTAATTTGTTTATGCGAGTATTTGCAACTTGGCGCCTTTAACTGAAAAACTAAACTTTGTTACCGTATTATGTTTTGATGTATTTTTTATTTGTATAGTGCGAATTAAGAAAGCGGAATTATTTCTTATTTTGAATTGTTTTACATAAACACTCGTAGAGAGGCATGCACCGAGTCAAATTTACAGGGCGATCGTCTATTTGTCATTTGCATATTAAACAGTTTTGATTCACAAAACGTTTTTATGAATGAAAATAATTTAGGTTTTAGACAAAAGAAGGTTACCGTAAAATTTATTCTAAGATTTAGGTTAATTTTTTAATAACATATGCTTACTCACTCACATAGGAAATAAACAATCTGTGCAAAAAAAAAACATGTGTAATGACAATAATTCTAATATAATTGCATCGACATTGCATTCTATGTATGAATTTACACTTTTTTTAGAAAAAAAAAAATAATAAAAATTAGCAATAAAATGACGCGACGGTACGGAACCAATTCAGCCAAGAGTTAATTTCTTTTACATAAAGAATAAATAATAAAAAAAATAAAAACATGAAACAATTGTAACTCTATTTATTTATATATTTATATATGCCTTTAAATGCAAACAGAATAAAAAAATTAATTACAAGACAATTGACTGTGTGTCTTTAAAGAATTTGCATTATTCTCATTTAGATATTTATGTAAATTTTCAAAAAACAAAAACAAAAAAAAAATGCCATAAAAATTATTTGTTTTACAGGCGTGATATGATAATTGAGTTGAACATTTTCCATATTATTTCTGCATATCCAATTTTTGTCTAATTATTCTGAATTTTGATTTATTGGTGAACATAAAAATTAAAATTAAGGACAATACTGAAGAGACTCCCACATCAAACCAATAATGCGCATATTTTCGATCAAATTAAATAGTTTGCAATAATCTTGTAAGCACGCTATATGGAATGTCGGTTATACCTGCTTTTTAAAGCACTTAAGTGATTGACATTTTCAAACTCTATAGTTAATTTTTTGGCGTCAGTCGATAACCTTAATCAAATATTCTAACTAAATTAAGCCTAAAAACCACGAATAAAATAAAATATAAAAATCTCATGTTTCAACTTAAGCTGAAATATGATTTAAAAAGAAACGAATTTACGTTCAAACATTCCTCATATAGGGTGTCCCAGTTCAAAATGCGATTCTACGTTTTATTCCGTGTCCCTCATTGTCATTAATGAGTTTTTCTAGCCTTTTAGGTATGGAATTAATGACTCAAAGAGAACATCAGCCGATGTTTGCTCGTTTCGAGCTTTCCAATTCACTCACATCTCGTGGAATATCAAGGTATAGCCGATCTTTTAAATAGCTCATTAGAAAAAAATCACAGAGCTTTAAATCCGATTAAAATCAAAATTTCTTTTTTCTACAAAAGCTTTGCTTTTCTTCTACGAGCCACAAAATTAGAAACAATGGGCGCATCTAGCACACGTAGAGTCTACCGAAAATACGTAGACTCTACAAGTCTACATGTGCTGGATGCAAAAAATCTCAGTAAAAATATGTAGACTCTACGAGTTTTAGTGAGACTAAAAATTTTAGTCTACATTTTTATGTAGATTATTTTGGTTTGAGACTTGGATTTTTTTTTAACATTTGTATTACTAGTTCATGTTTATAAACCAAAAATAAACATGGAGGATTATCAACAGGATTCAACTTTTTTAAAACTTCCTCCAATTTAATTATTTGGTAAAAATTAAAAACAACTCACAGAAAAATGTCAATTTAATTTATTACGAAATTTCAACAAGAATCCAATACAAAAACGAAAATAGTTACGTAGTTATTTACATCCAGCACATGTAGAGTCTACAAATAAGATTAGTCTACATTTTAGACTATCTCAAATGTAGACTCTACGTGTGCTAGATGCGCCCAATAATAAACTAGAGTATATAGATATTTTTCAATAGTTAAAATTACCGCAATAGGCATTTAATTTTACCGTATTTTGTTTTTAATTTTGTTTTGTTAGTTTTGTTAGCTCGCGCAACTGTTTTACATTCCTGTATAATTTGTTGAAAGGAAATTATTAAAAGTTGATTGGTTGCCTGCGCATTGCCAGTAATTGCTAAAAAAAAGTGTGGCCATAAAGAGCACCATAAATAAAACCTAATTTTTTTTTAATTTAAATATGAATTTTAATAGTTCAAGATACGATAGTTCAATACTTCAAAAATAAGAGCTGATGGTGTGGCAATATTGCCAACGAAATGAACCATTGGGGTTTATGGTACCATTAAAACCTGTAATGATACTGGGAATTTCGAAATCATGCACAGAAAGAAACAGCTCGGAGAACAGTGTTAAGGGAAGTTAGAATCATTATTATAAGAAGTAAGTGATCCTTTTGAAGATGTCATATTTTGACAAGAAGAATTAAATTGGCCTACATATGGAAATATCAAATTTTGAATGTTTAATTGCAAAAAATGCTGCCCTACAGCATGCTATGATTCAATCAATTAGTGAACAAACTGAATCAGCTTTACCGGCACATGATTCGAAAATTATTAAAATTACCGCAAAACAAATTGCTGGGATCGGTATAAAATATTGCATTTCAAAATGTTGCAACTATAAAATGTTGCAATTACAAAAACTTGCATAACAAAATAGTGCAATTATTTTTCTTTTTAGTAGATGTCACTAAAAAATATTTAATTTGGTTATAAATTCATAACATATTTTTATTTTATTGAAATTCATAATAAATTAATAGTTAAAACAACAATTTACATTTAATTTTAAGTTAAACAATTTAATTAAGAATTGTATTTTGAGCAATTCTCTTTAAATACTCTGTTTTATCAAGTCTCTCTCGTTTCTCCATAGTTTTTTTAATTCGTTTATTTTTTGTTATTGTGTATTTTTTTTTAGGTTGCTGTTCCCCATTTTTAATTTTCTCCACACGATGTTTGGCCACAATAAGCTCATTTGAAAGGTTTTGTATCAGCTTATACAACCCAGCATAGCGTTTTCCCACAACAACTTTTAGACGACGGTGCCATGCTTCTACACTATTCTGGGTCCGCGGAAAACACTCCGTGCCTGTTTCTGCACTCCCTACAGTCCAAAATTGAGGGTTATATTTAGGCCGTTGATTTAAATCTCCTATGTTAGTTGATTGCTTAAGCTGCAGTAATAACTGGCCACTTCGTTTGGTGGCACAAACGCGAGACTTTTGAGCATACGGAGTTGTAAAGAAAAATCCTCAGAAGTACCGTACTTGGCTGCTAATTTACTTTTTTGGACTTTACGCCAAATAATTTGCCCAAAATGGAATAGGCAGCCCTTAAACGATGTCTGAGGAAAAAAACCTTTGCCGACGAAACAATGGCTTTTTCAAAATCACACAAAATTCTTTGTGGATTAATGTTGATTTCATTCTCAAGGCATATTTTCCTTAATTTAAAAAACATTTGGTCGTAACATTTCTTTGTTTTTTTACTCATTAAGCAAAAAACTAGTGGTACTATTTCCCCTTCAATGTTTCCATGTATAGAAAACAGTTGCCGCATTATGGAAGGAACTACATCGAAAGTTCCATCCATAATCCAACAACTGCATTCTGAAAGTAGCTTTAATGAGGAGATGGTGCCCAGTAAAATAATTTTGTCTTCCTCACAAATTTCTTCGTTTAATACATATAACTCTCCTTCGAGATATCGAAGTTGTTGAGGAATATCAATCTCTTCCAAACTGTTGGGCTCATTCGTGGTACCAGCACGCGCACGATGAATCTTATTTTTTTGCGACTCTTTACTAGGCAGATATACCCGTGATTCGCTAGATGTAGCAACAATTGCCTCTGTAATTATACAGGACGGTGGTAGATCGGTATTTTTAGCCCTAGATTTTATATTTTGGTTGGTTTCTGCAATAACTTTTTCATTGGTGATTGGTGCATGGGAATGTACGGATGGTGGTTTAATCACTTGATGTTTATTATTTAAGAAACATGTTACAACGCGCACATTACAGAAACATTTCTGATGCTGGCTGCATTTCCAATTAAACGTTTTTTTCGTTTTTCGCCCTAAGTGATAACTATACCCGTCGATGAATAATTTATCTTTGCCTTTATTGGAGACAACTTACTGTTGAAATATTCATTTCTAGAGAGTAATACAGTTAACTTTAATATAAAATACTATAAAAATAATCATTAATAGTACTTACTTGTGTATTATGATATGCAAAAATTTGCGAAACAAGCGAAACTAGAATTATGTTACGATCGATGGAAACGTTATGTTACGATAAGGAAAATTGGTAACTTTGATTTCATTTTTACTGTTCTTGTATTGCCACTTGCAATTACCACAATACAGTATAATTGAATTACAACTGATTTGTTATCTCGCATAATATTTTTCCGCACATTTATCGAATCGCGCGCGAGATTCGATAAATGTGCGGAAAAATAGTATGCAACATTTTGTAATGCAACATTTTGTATGCAACAATTTGTAATGCAATATTACATACCCAACCCCAAATTGCTATGTGAAGTTATGCCGTCCCAAAGATTATTATTTCAAAAATTTGAAGAGTTGAAAAAGGAATTCGAATAAATTAAGCAGGAAAATAAAAAATTAACGGTGCTGTTTTTTCACTGAATAATTGGTTCAAAATTATCCTAATAAACAAACAAATAGCAAAGCCAATCAACCAGAGTTAGCCACTTAATAAGAAATAGTAAAGATAAAAAACAACGTATCCAAAATAAGCATATACAATTTGTTGAACTAAAACGTAACCACTCAATTTAGAAATCAAGACAAAGTGGATCCAAAGCGTTAACTTTAAGTCTCAAAATTTGTTCCTAATACAACAGAAAATTGTATAGCAGACATGGTTAAAGCATATTTGGGAACAGCTACAAAGAGAAGTGGCTACAATTATTCGAAAAACACTAAGCTAGAGGATGTAGAATATATTTGTCTTAAAGTAGGAATATTTGAAAAATTGTAACAACGGGCTCTAAGTTCGGGTAATCGGCCAACAGGAATATTCCACCAGCGACAGTCAATAAAATTGGAAATTACGTGAACGAGAATTTTTTGAATGACCCCATTTTATCAAATTTGGCATTCCCCCAAGTTTCTGTTCTTGGTTTTATTTTGCTTATAGTTAGTTAGTTTGTAGTTTACTTTGATTTGACTGTCACGGAACTAAAAACTATGTAAACTCATTTCGATAAGGAAATTCAGAAAACTAAGGTAAAGCATCGAAGTTTCATTCCCGAGATTTTTTATGATGCACATAATTCTAATTTACGTAATTGCAGCAGTTTATGCATTAAAATTGAAAGTTTAAATTGGAAATACGTCACGTTTTGTTTTAATTTTATTTTTTTTGTTTTTTAGAATACAGCTGCTGCCCTGTTTCAATGCCTGTAAAATTTTACTTTTATAACCTATATGTTTTTAAAGTCTTAAGATTATGTAGTCACTACACATTGTGCGTTTTCCAAGAAATTGTTCTGGAGCGACGAATTGAAGTTTAGTTTGTTTGGGTCTGTTTGGCAGAAGTGCGAAAAATAAACAACTTCATTCCAGATACACTATTAAGACCGTAAAGCAAGGGTATCATGGAAAACGTGATTGAACCTTATTCCTTTGAAAACATGCCGGTTTCATTATTTTTCAATAGGATAATGATCTTAAACACACTGCAAAGTTAGTGGTATTGGTTTAGTGATCAAAAAATTTATATTTTGGGTGTGAATCCCTGACTTTAACCCAATCGGAATAACCAAAGGTATTCCACCAGGATATTCCACTTGACTGAATTGACTGATAGTAAAATTAAAGGAAGACAAAAATATACATTTGCTGGATGGGCGAATGAAACAAATACCCTTCTCAGTCAAAAAATATTTGTTTCTGTAGTAGTGTGACTGCAATAAAAAGTATCAAATTGAGGATATTTTCTAGCAGTCACACTAACACACATGCATAAAATTAGCAATATGATCAGTGCTGTCGAAGTGAGTACGATCGGAGTACATGTACTACTTTCGCCTAGTGCTTACTCCTATACTCTGCTCATTCATTTTGTACTACCGCTGTTCTAATAACTGTTATACTAATACATAATACTTTTACAAAATATTTTAACCTATCGGCTTTTGCTTGCAATAATTATAATATTCTGGGAGATAGCTGACTTTTTCATAAAGCATTTTTTCAAATCTAATTTATAATAGTTTCTGTCATTCTCCAGTAAAAACCCATAAAATGGTTCTCTTGCATTAATGTGTCAGCCACTTTAGCAGACAATATCAATTCAAACATGTCAAATTTCCGAACTAAATTACTCCAATTTCACAATGCTTTTCCTTCAGAATCTGAAGATTTATTGGTAAAATTTATAAAAACATAATTCCGAGTTTTTTACAACTTATAAAAACATCAAGGCGATCTGTATGGGTACCATGTAAACTCAAACATGACAGTGATTACCAGATTTTATCAAAAAACTTTTAACTGGTTTGGCCAAATATTCACCTGAATACAAAAATTAAATTACCCAACAAATTATGTGGTCATTTAGCTTTACCGCACAAAAACGATATGTGGGAATCTGGATTTACAATATTCTCAAATCCTTTCTTAAGCTTAGAGTACGACCTCTATATAACAATAATACTGTAAGATAATTTCTGCCGTCACTTAACCTTTCCAGACTAGAAAGTTGTATGGAAGTCTGGATTTATGCAGTCTGATATGGGAAATTTCATTCGTCCAATACGCCTTAACATCAATATTCTCAAATCCTTTGCTTACATTTGAATAAAATCCTGTTCCCCATGCATCTTTCTTGTCTGGTAAGGTTAAATTCTGACACCAGAAATTGTCTTTCAGTTTTATTTTGGCATTATCCTTCTCGCCTATGCAGGATCTAGATATAAATAGGTTGACAGACGTTCAGGTTTCTCTATACCTGTTTTGATTTTTCAAACTTCTGTGTTAAATTTATTAGCGGCAATTTCACCAAATTTTAATTAGGAGTCCAGCTCAAACGAATGGCTCAAACAATTCTTCAGGATGTGATATAATATGTTGAAGGTTAGGAACTCATTATATCGAATGGGCGTAATATCTCTGAAATAAAATATCACTAAAATACATGGACAAATGTGTGTATTTTATTAGGTGCTGGGGCAGGAGAAAATTGTCTGGATTGGCTGTGTATTGAAAACCAAAATTGTTAAATATAATTTTTGATTTATGGTATCGATCAAAATGCTATTAGTACGAATAGTGTTCCAAAATATTTCTTGTCGGTGAACCATGTTTTATTTTAAAAATTCTGATTCCAACCCTACCTTACGACAGATATTTTTTTCAGGACCTGAAATAACAGGTTTTATAATAGGAACTATTTATAGAATTTACAAAATATTGCAGATAATAAATTTCACTCAACAAATGTTCTTGTTCCATCCATTTGTTGCTGGAGACTGAGAAGATGTATATACAAGTTAATTTGGTGAATATGATTTGTGATTTAAAACTTCAACCCAAAAATATCCTAAATTTGAACATTGGTTTAATTAAGAAATCCGATTCCACATTATTAAATAAATTAATAATTAATAAATTTTATAAATGGAACTACTTAAAGAATCGACTTAAGCTATTAAATCTCAGATTTAAATTCTATTAAAATGCATCCACAAACATACCATCTAGTTCCATTTGAAGCTGGAGACGTACGTAGTACAGTGCCTGGATTGGTTGTTTATGTAAAAATAAGAAAAAATGGTCAAACAATATTTCTAATAAATGGCTTCTCCCAAAATGCCATTAGTTATATTTCGCAATATTTCTTGGATCAGGTTCTTTGAGTGTCAATAATTCGGTTTTATATTAGGAACTACTGATAGAATCGGCTTAATAACTCAGATGTAAAATTTCACTAAAATCGCTTGACCAAATCCATTTGGTGCTGGAACCTGGAAATGTAGTAAAGGCCTGCAGTGTTTATGAAAGTAAAAAACAAATTTTTCTTTAGCAAATCTAATTTTCCCAAATTTTTTTCTAATATCCAAAATGTTATTATAGTCTCTTGCAATATTTAATGTATTCTGGCCATGGTTTATTTAAGAGTCTCATATTAGACATGTCTGAATTAGCATATCTGCCAAAATTACGCTTTTGAAAATGAAAAGGGTTCGAAATTAAAGTTGCTTTAAGATAAGTTTTTTAGTTACCGCGTGAAACCTAGGTAAAAATAGCTAAAAATTAAACATTTCGCTTACGGTTTCGCTGATCGGTACTTTTCTCTACGAGAAAAATTTGAAAATCTCAAAACTATAATCTAAAAATATCTGTGAATTCGTGGATAGTTGTGGCGATCTTAAAACAGTTTTAATATTCAAATTTGGCTCAAAAGCTAAAAACAATTTTAGTGTAATTTGCTGTATCTAGGTTTTTGTTTAACACAAAACACCAACAATTATTTATGTCTAAGGTGCAACTATTGTATTTCCTATGTACTCCCTTCTGGCTACAAATATTCCCCTGAAAATTTGAAACGTACTCCGTTCAATGTTTTCAAAGCGACAGCACTGAATATGATGAGAAATATTTCCCGCACACTAATTATTTTATGGTTATTATATTTTTATAGCGTTTCTCCTTAAATTTTGCTTTAAAAAGTAAAACTAAAAAACAAATGAAGTTTTTTTTGGTAGAGATTTTTTTAATTTTTACGGAAAATATACTAAAAAAGATAATTCTGATATGAGTATTAATAATATTTAATTTTTTTTTTAGATAATTTTGAGACGTAAAACTAACCGAATTAATAGTAATATTTAATTTTTGTTAATAATTATTGATTATGTTTTTGTGTGCTGTCAAAATTTCTCCTGAAAATTTTGCTATAACAAACAAAAAAACGTTGTCTTTGTCTATTACATAGAGTTTCGAATTTTTTCTCGTTTCCTCTTTTTTACGATCAGTCAATTTTTCTAGTGGAATAGCACCTTTAGAAGGAGAAGTCGAGCAAGTATTAAAAAATAAATACTCCAGGAATTCAGAGGAGCTGTTCCATCATAGACTGTTTATTTTGAAAGTGGTGTAAGCCCATATTTAATTTTTTTATTTTAACTGTAAATTGTTTACCGATAAAAAGGTTATACTAATATACATATCTCTATATTGACGATTGGAAATATAGAGAAAGCACTACCTATCGGAATAAAGCAAAGCTGTAACGACAACCAAAAATTAGCATCAGCGCTCGCAGAACGACTAAAATATGGTATAGTGGAAATTTTTTGAAGCCGAGTATCCCCAAATGTTTTTTCTAAAATCACGTCTCCAATCGTCAATTGTTATCATTAATTTATGTAATTTTTTTTTTTACATGGCACCACTTTCAAAATAAACGGTCCATATCAAAACGTTCTACCTTAAATAACAAAGTCTAGACATTAATGGAGCACGAAATTTAGGGGCCTATGTACCTAGGCGTTAATCCACTCCTGAACATCTTGCATAAACCATGTCATTTTCTCCTGTTCCTATTAGTGTTATATAATAAAATGTTGCAGCTCCAAATAACTTGCTGAAGTAAAATTTTCCCGAACAACAATCATTACAATACCTATAATTGATAAAGTAAACCAAACAGTTACCTTTTGAGGGTGTAGAAATTCATGGAGTTTGCTGGGGTTTTCTGTATTCAAATATCTTTGATTTTGTTTGTTTACGTGAGCCGAGAGGTAGAAGTGTGCTTCACCTCTTGAAGATTAGGGAAGGCAATTATTCGACTTTTTTACTATCCGGGTATCGAATAGTAAATGTTCAAAATAACCGGTTAACCGATTAATTGACAGGACAAAATTAAAACAAAAATATGTTTAATTGATTTTTTCGGCTTTTTTATAGATAAATATATTAATTGTTCATGACAATCCCAATATTTTCGATTTGGTAAATAAGAAAAATAAAGAGGCCAATCCCTCATAACATATGGTATATCTACTGAAAAAAGTAGAAATATCATCCCCCTCCCTGGTAGGGGAGCCTTGATTTTCTTAAAATAATATTTTAAGAAAAGGCATTTAATGATTTCGAATTTACTTTCGAGCGTATCTTCGTTGCAAATTAGATGCGACTGAGAACATCGCTCTTTTACTGTTTACGTTGGTTTAATAGTCATCAATCCTTGGTATAATTGTTCCAATAAATCTACCCTTTTTCTGCTTAAATCAAATGATTTGAATTCATTTTTTACATTACAATTCTCTGAGCGAGTACGAACATCTCCAATTGAACTGATTGCTCTGTGCAATTCTTGATTTAGACGATCATGGTGCATGCTGGAATTTATATTTAGATCGACATCGTTATCCGATTCAGATGAATTCGAATTTTCGCTGTTTACAGTTCCACTACCGTTGCGACTTTGTTCGAATATATCGCTTATATATAATATAAGTATCATTAAGGTTTGGGGCAACCCATAATTTGTAATAGTATAACATAAATTTAGACGTGATTATCGACTTCATTACCAAATTATATTACATATAGAGATGACTTGACAGGAAAACAATTTCATTTTTAAATTTTATTATTTAGGAAACTAAACCAAACTGATATTTAAAAATAATCCTATTCGAGTTGATTACCCGGTTATTCGAATAGTCAAATTTTGCTAAAATTACCCGGTTAACCGGTTTGCCATTCCTACTCAAGATGTAATCTCAGTTTAGGAGTTCCAAAAAGTTTTGCGCCAAAGCAAGATGATTCACTTGATTTTTTATGCTCGATACTTGTGCGGGAAACTTAGGAACACTGGACAGTTTTTCGATGTTGATTTTTAACTGTGCCGAATATTTTAAATTTCTTAACCAACCTAAATATGACAGATCTACTGGGCGATACTTGTTGAAATTGTGCTTGATATTGCCGCTTTATTTCTTCTTTTACAATGGGCGCTTTCAGCTTGGCCAACCGTTGGCAACATGTTGAGTAAAATAATCATGATGTTTTCTGAATGCAACCGATTCATCGAAATTTTCATGGCAATATGATAAAGCGAATGTCAATTTTTTCATCAGTAAGTTTACAATGTCAACATGTTGTGGGAACTGAAAGCGCCCATTAATGAAGATTTTTTGTTCTTTGGAAAATACAGTACTGATTTTTATTAACTTAAAAAGCAAAGCCATCTTTGATAAATAAAAAATAATTAAATTAAAGACGAATCGCGGTTTAAATAGGACATCCTGCACCCTGATTCTATAAAAAATAAGATAATGTGTAAATGGGTAAACTTGTGAAAAGCAAAGCTTACTTTTATGAGTTTGCAATTTCTCGGCTTGACTTACTATTAAAATAATATCGATAAATTTGAAACTCATAAAAGTAAGCTTTGCTTTTCACAAGTTTACCCATTTACACATTATCTTATTTTTTATAGAATCAGGGTGCTGGGTGCTGATTCTCTAAAATTTAAGATAATTTGTAAACGTGAAAACTTGTAAAAAGCAACGCTTTCTTTTATGAGTTTGAAATTTTTCGATAAGACTACCACTAAAATAATACTGCTAAACTGCTTACGTTGCATTGAGATTAAATGCGGAATCAGTAAAATAGGACTGTCCCACATGTTTCAAATGACTGTTTATCACGCTTTGTACAGCATCAAGTTCCTGAATTCCAGAAAGATCACGAGTTGAAAACCTTTTTACAATATTTGTTATACTAGTGGTCTCGTAGAATTTTGTAGGTCTATGAGTACTGTCGATTTGTCTTGTGACAACAACAAAAAATGCCCAAATTCAATTAGGCCTATTATAGGATTCTCTTCCGAAATGTATTTACGAATTTATAAAAAAAAAGTGGACACAAACAAAGAACTCATAAGAAAAATTACGTAAATGGCATATAATTGTGTCCTACTTGGAAGAATTTAACACATAGGACAAAATAGAAATAAAACACCCAAAAAATAACAAGGTTTTGTACTGTAAGAGATGACGCCAATTTTGATCAAAAATTCTGAGAGAACATGGTCAAAAAAAATGGTCTATAGGACCAGAGGGAACTCATTTAAATCATGCGGCTCTATACATCCAGGGCAACTGTTGTTGTAACTTGTCAAGAAAATATGCTTTATGTTTTTCTTTCTCCTTTCTTTCGCTTGTGAAGGATGTATGCAAAACAAATCCAAATGTAAGCCAGATTCCATGCATTTCTATAGTATTTAAATATGAAATTTGAATCGATTCTGACAAATTGAATTTATGTTGTTTTTGTGTTATTAAAAGGGATGTCGTAATAAAATAATCGATTAATGTGTTTTAGGTTAAAAACACCTGAGAAACCTGACCGAATTTCCGGAAACATCAAGCCCCCACCAACACGACGTTTAGAAATTGAGTTGTTTTGATATGTCTTCTTAGTTTACAGACACTTCAGTTCGGACCTCAAACTTTAGGAACTAATTAGCATCTTTTCATTCTAATTTTGGTTACTGTTGGCATTAATTGTAATTCATTACAGGGCAGCACCCATCACAGATCAAACTCCTGTAATCTTAGTGGTAGGATCGCGGAAATGCTTCATTTATTTATTTATTTATTTTATTTATTTATTTATTTATAGTATTTTATAAATAATTTAGTATTAAAAGGAAAAGCACACATGGAAACAAAGCAATCGAAACAAAAAAAAAATAATGAAGTTGCTTCCATTAGGCATAAAAACCTCTTAAATTTTTTCAAACAATTTCCACCTCATGCTTACACATTCTATTTTGAGCAGAAGCTCATTTACAATAAAATGTACAGCACGAGGTGAAATAATATTAAAAATTAACAATTATAACATAGTTAATAAAAATAAATTAAAAAACTACGTATTGCCCATCAATCACGCCACTCCAAAAATTTTGACCTAAATAATTTTGCCGATCCTAATCTCTTAATTTCCAATGGAATTGAATTCCAAAGGGAAACTCCCTTAACATAAAATGACGTGTTTAGCGACCTACAACAATTTTTAGCCGGAATTAGGCGGAAGTTAGAGGAATGAAACCTACTAAACATTAATTTCCTATATAGATAACAAGACTCCTTAGCTTTGAGAAGTTTAAAAATAAAAAGACAAACGCGAAATTCGTAAAAAATAGATAAACTACATTCTAAAACAAGGCTGGAGTAGGCAGAAATATGATCGAACTTCCTAATACCAAAAATAAACCTGGTACAAGCATTGAAACATCTTTGGAGCACATTCATATTTTCCTGAAGCATACCGAATAAAACTATATCACCGTAAATAAAATGAGGAAGAAGATAAGACAAAAATAATTTTTTCCTAAACTGACTATCAGAAAATCCAACCACTTTATACAAACAACGTAGCATGCCAAAGACCCTCTTACTAATAGTAACTAAATGGTCACCCCAAGTAAGAGTTTTATTAATAACTAAGCCTAAATCCCTAACAGTATTTGAATATTCAATTAGCGAACCCTGCAGAAAAATACCAGGAAAGGACGAGGTATCTAACGATTTTTTATAAATTATAATCGACTGAGATTTATTCGCGTTTAAAACGAGCCTGTTAGAGACCGACCAGCTAACGATATTACTAAAATCTTCATTTATCAGAGAAATATTCCTAACAATAGAATCCTGATCTAAACGACTATTTCTATAAATTTGAACGTCATCAGCGAAAATATGAAATGAACAATGTTGAATGGAGGTTTCTATGTCATTTATGTACATAGAAAAAAATAGCGGACCCAGCACTGAACCCTGAGGCACGCCGGAAATTACAGGAAGGAAATCAGACAAGGAATTGTCGAAAAAAAACTGTCTGAGAACGATTAGAAAGATAGTTAAAAATCAATTTGGCAACAGAAAGCGAAAATCTAAACTGAGACAAGAGTTTATTAAAAAGGATTCTGTGATTAATAGAATCAAAGGCCTTAGAAAAATCTAACAAAGTTAAAGAAGTTAATTCCCTATTATTCATATTACGCCTAATATCATCACATACATTTAATAACGCAGTAGAAGTGCTATGAAATTTTCTAAACCCAGATTGGAAGCAACTAATTCGAAAGCCGAACAATCTCGAAAGCCTTAGAGAGAGAACTTAAAATGCTAATTGGCCGAAAATGGGATAGCTCTAAAGGATTACTGATCTTTGGGATCGGGATTATTTTACTTAGCTTCCACTGATCTGGATAAGAAGAGGACGTGAGAATAAAATTGAAGATATGTAACAAGAATTTTGAGACGAAAGGGAAAACTACCTTAACGAATTTTAAATTGACGTTATCCAGACCAGAAGATTCCGATTTAACCTTCCAAATAGCAGATTGTAAATCCTCGAGAGAAATATTTGAAAACGAAAACGAATTAGAGGAAGCGTTAGAGAACAAATCGACGGAACTACTGTCCGAGTTCAGACTAGAGTAAAAATAACTATTAATTTCATTGGGTTTGAAATCCCCACTTGAACTAATCTTGCATCTGCCTAGGCCTAAATTACGAACATTACGCCAGAAAACCTTGGGAGGAAGAGAGGAGTCTAACTTGTCCTTGAAAAAATTACATTTAGCAATTCGAATTAACCCTACAACTCTGTTACGAGCCTGCTTGTAATCTAAATGAGACTGACTATTAGGACACCTTTTCCATACACGATATTTACTAACTCTAATATTTATGGCATTCGAAATTTCCTGAGACAACCAAGGCGGAGATTTTGCTTTGCAAGTAGCCTTTTTAAGCGGAAGGCAACTATTAAACACCAAACTAATATACAAGTTGAAAAATTCTATTTGGCTAGTTGCAGAACTAAGACAAAAAATATCCTCCCAAGGAACTGAGTTACAAACTAAGTAAAGGCGGGAATTGTCTATACTAGAAAAATATCTAAAGCTAAAACTCTTAGGTTTAGGTGGAGAGTAAGAGTTTATAGAAAACACTAAAAGATCATGATGGGATCCCATACCGAGAGACAACTGATTGAAAAAACAAATAGAGTTATTAGTAAAAGAGATTATATGATCAATAAGAGAATAAGAGGCCCCGCTAGCGGTTGGACAAGAAAACGTTGGTGCCACAGTGTTGTGTACGGATAAATTAAGACTATTTAACAGATTTAAATAATCCCGAGGGAAGCCGGAATTTTGGAGTATATCGAAATTAATTTATGATAATTTTAAGCTAAACTGTAGTTTTAAATTGCGACAGTGCCCAGTATAATGGCGGTATATAGTAATTTAAATTAATAATGACTAAGCATACTAATAAATCTTATTTCAGAATGGAGTTCTAATTTTAATAAACCATAAAATTAGATTAGAAATGTGTTGACATTGTGTTACTAACTATTGGCCATTCTTAAGTATCTATAACCGGGTAAATTTATATCATTACTAACTAAACCTATTCCCATCCTCTACATATTGTATGTAATAGGCTGTACGGTGAGGCCCAGCCATCTCCGGGTGGTTTTGCTTAAAGCTTGGTCGAACACTCCACTCACTCAATCATAAAATACTATGTAAATGAATAGTGTGTGCGAGATGTGTTAGAGTTAAGTTCTCCACTTGATATTTTTTGTGAACAACTTTTTGGATGTCTCATTCACGCAACCAATGATTTTATATTTTTATCTCAATATATTTTTGCTGATAAACATTTTTCGTAATGGAATGCGGGCTAGATAACTTCTAATTCTTTTCTATATTAAGACACGCATAAAAAAGTTGTATTCCAAACTCAAAAAAATTTAAAATGAAAATGTAAAATTCGGTTTAAAATCATAACGAAATTTGATGTTGAAATGTTTTAAATATTTCCTAATTTGAATTATGTTTACTAAAATTACTTACTGCTTCCAAACAATTGCAAATATTTATCATTTAATAAAATTTAGATAATGATGTCTGTCTATATCAGTATTATTACAAATTTGTCCTTCAGGTTTGCAATTTTTCAATATTAAAACTGATTGACGGTTTTTAACAATAAAAAAACATTTTTTTTTTTTTTTTTTCATTTAACAATTTAATTGGAAAATTTTTATTTATTTTCCAGATTTTAGTGTTTTTGTATTCGTGTTTTTGATGGATGACTTTCAATTGCAGATAATAAATAATAATAATAATATAAATTTATTAGAATTAATATTTCTATAAATATATGTATTTATATATGATATTGTCATTAAATAAGGTGTGCCCTATTTGATTTTATATTTATTGAAATTAATTATAATTAGTTTTTGTTACAGTGTAATGATTTGCTAATTTTCTATTTTTATTGTATTTTTATTATTATTTTGTATTCATATCTAAAACGATAAATTTAAGGAATTTTTTAATTGATCTGTTAGACACTTTACTTAATTCGAAAAGGATAAATCATAAAAATCTAAAGTTAAATGAATATGTAAATTATTTATCGTGTTAACACATGATTAATTGGTGATATATCACCTCTTTGAAAACCCTGACGCCTTTGTGATTCATAACACTTTTCTGAATAAATTGAATAAATCATTCTAGATTTACATCGTGTAAGTACCTTTCATACAGATTACAGGCAATTTAGCTAATTGCGTTTGACAAGGTTTAGTGACGATTTTCCTATATCGATGATCATTGCTCAAAACCAAAAAATAATTTGCTGTAAATGTTTAATGTTTAACATATTATTATTAATATTTTTATTTTTTTTAAATAAAACAATTTAGAGCACACTGTTTTTTACAAATATAATATATTCGTATTTCTTCTTCTCGATATAACAATAACAAATCGCACTGACGCCAATATTTATAGTTTCAAGTATTACAAATATACGCGTATTTTGTGAAAAAAAAAAAAAAATTTGCCTTCTCTCAAATAAAATGAATTAATGAAAAATTAATCGCGAAATAATTGGTGCGATCTCCGTTTAACTAATTATTTTATTTTTAATAACAAACATAAAAATTTATTATACCAAGCTCTGGTCGCCTGAATTTCTTCGCTATATAATGTTAATGAAAATAAATTAGTTTACATTAATTTTGTGTAGTAAAATTAGAAAAAAAAAAAATGGGGAATGATTCACTGCATTTGTGCTAGATTTCCATTTTCACACAAATAGCTATGTGTAAATATAGGAACAACTCGTATTAATTAATTTAAATAAAATCTTTTTGGTCACATCCGATACCCCTCATGCATACACTCGTATACATTTTGGAGACACAAAAAGGATATCCAAATTTACAATCAAAAACGATTAAGTTTTAAATGGTGGTGTTGATTATGTACAAAACTGTTCAACACCAAACACCATCAATTGACACCAATTACTACGAGTCGACAATCGGAAATGAAAACATTAAAATTAATCAAAGAAAATTATTTAATTTATGAAAACTCAAATATATACAACAACAATACAAAAAAACGCATATTGTTATTAACATTTTTGTGTCAATAAATCTCTTCAAATTATTCAATGATCATTACGCTTATTATTAATGTTTCTTATTGTTATATTTAAATATATTCTTTAAATGTTAATATATAAATATATAAGATTTAGAAATAAAGATGATAATTTTATATGGGCGTATATTATCTTCTTTTTAAATTTATTTATTTATGGTTTTAAAGTGAACGACATGTGTACGTGAACAAGTGTCATTTAAATGATTGTTATTAACAAAAATTTATTAAGACATGACATATCTTGTTACGCATTTTGTATATACTCGTAGACACAAATTTTTTTTCACAACCCTAACTAAGTGCAATTTTTTCAACAATGGCCTAATAAAACGATCACACTAATTATCTTCTTCTATATATACATACACCTAGTACATAATGTATAAAATATCTAAGATGATTTTTTTTTTTTTATTGAATTAACATTATTTTTGTTAGCCAACGTAAAACCATAAGATGCGGTTATGGTAATTTTATGTGTTTCTCTAATGAAACCTCCGCAAAATCTACACAAATCTTTATAGAGAAGTATATTACTGTTTTTAATGATTTTCTTGCGTATTTTAAACTTTTTGCAGATGATGTAACAAAATAATGGTTAAAAAAAGTGTTCGAGTAATTAGTAAATAAGTTTACATAAAAATGTAACAAATCCTAAATAAATAAATAAAACTTGATTTGAATGTAACAAAAGCATGTTAAACGATAAAATTTTTTCAAAATATATATTGCACATGTCAAATTAATCGCATTGTTTATTATCTCACCCACACGTAGTATTAAGTCATATACTAAATCATTATTTTAGGGCACCTTCTTCCTGTGCTTTATACTATTTAACACGGCAAAAATAAAAGAATGCCAGAAAGACTTAAAATCACAAATTTCTTGAGAATTTGTATATTTATGAAAAATTCTTGCTCGTAAAAAACCTAACGTGTTTAATAAATAGTACGTGATGTTGTGTCGTTTTCAACTATTACGAAGGATATTTGGTTTTAAGGATTACAAATTGGCAGAATAAATTAAAATTTATTTACATAAAACAAAACTAGGAATTCACCTTTAAAATCGTTTTTTTTTTTTTCCAAAGTGTCGGCTCCAGGATCTCCGATTTGATATTTTTTTTTTTGTAAAATCTCTTTACACTTGAAATGTACAATTTATAATTAACAATTTTTTTTGTGTTTTTTTCTAAACAATCACAAAAACTATTATTTATTCACATTTTCAATATTATTGCACTTTTTGTAAGCAAAAAAACAAAATAAATAAATAATAATAATTTAACACTTTTTACTAAATTTATTTAACATTTTGTTTTTTAATTGTTAAGAAAATTAAATATCACTACTCTTGTGTATTACAGATTGATTTAAGTGATTAGCATATCGTAAGGAAAATTTAAACAAAAAAAAAATTTTTTTTTTAATTTTTTAAGAATATTCTCATTCGATGTTATCTGCTCAAAAGTAACGAAACAAATGTTTTTCTTTTTAGTTTCTTATGGTTTCGTTTACTTAAAATATATTTCGTTTAATTTGTTTCTTGGATTTTTTTTTATTTTTTTATTTTTTTTTTTTTTGTATATTTTGCATTTAAATAGACAGATTTTACGTTTATTTGATTATTTCGCGGGTAGACAAATAACAAAAACGAAAACAGCGGTGAATGAATAAGAAATTAAGAGAATTATACGGGATACACTTAATTTAATTTAGATATTTTTATTTTTCACACAAACTATAAAAAATTTGTATTTGTGGCGTTTAGTTCCTTAGGAAATAACATGCTTATATGCATAACACTTATTACGCACGTACAAAACTACAAAAAAAAAAGGTCAATACGCGTAAAATATCGTTTTTCCACTACTAACGATATGACTTATCTTTATAAAACGCTTTGGTAGCCTGTAAAGTAACACACCTCAAACATCTTAAAAGTAGCTTATTTTAATACTATTATTGGGCATTAAAGTTGGCCTTTTCGTTATTGATTGATTGATTGATTGATTACGATGTACGATCAAGCATTAAGCAAGTCTCCCGTATTATAAATGCGAATACCACACCACGATACTCATGTTACCACACAACACGTCGCCATTCTTCATGAAGCCAAAGCCCGTAAAGAAAGGCGCCACATCGATAACCACATATAAGTCTAATAGTTGTGATATCCGCCCCTGGCCAGGCAGCCGTCGTACACCTTTTTACATATAACAAAATCGAGGGATGGAAAAGGAATGTTAGCAATAAAGACTCAACCCGGTTCCAGACACCTAAGTAGTTGATAGTTAGTAAATTTGTTAGTAATATATTTTTTTTTTTTTTTAGTAATTTATTTAGCACAAGACAATACAATTTGAAGTTCATCTGCTGCTCCAACTCCTGTAAGGTTGTTTCAGGTTCTTCAAGAAATTCCTAAATTTAAAATATGCATTAATTCTTAATAATAACTATTTTAAAATTAATTAAGTATAAATTTGATTCTCTGAAATAAATTATAGATCAATCCCTATGTACCACAAATAAATAACCATTAATAGTTTGGCAATCATTCAACCAACTACCATCGGGCCATCGTGCTGTCATCTCAGCCATTGTCATCTTGGTCGAATTTCTCAGGAGTGTTCTAAACTAAAACCAGTTTAACTAACCAATATAAATACTAATACCAAAACTATCATTAAGAATTATACCAATAAGTATGAACATTAACACCAATACCAACACCCATTTCAATACCAATACCAACCTTAACCATAATTTTAAGATATATGAATAATTCAACATCAACAATAAAAATTATAAGGGAATGTTTAAAAATTTTAAATTGCTAAGTTATAATTCAAATTCACGGCACTTGTTTCATTAGCTACCGTTCTCCTGTAGATAGTTAATTAATGGTTTACCTATTGCAACTAGAATCAAAAATAAAAGCTGAAAAAATGTATATTTTATATATTTAACCATACTATTAAATTAAACTAATCGGCAAATTCCTAAAGATCTTGCAAAAGGATATTAATAATGCTTAAATTACTTATTTATTTACTAAGTTAATAATGTTTAAATTAATTATTATATACTACGCAAAAGGTTTAGAATATTAATCGTTTAGTTAAATACTACATGAACCTATATATGATATTCACTAATAAAACTCAAATAGAGTTTCCCAGGTTAGTCTGAAAACTAAATTGCTTTACTACTTAATTAATAGAAATTAACTTACATAAATTAGTTAGTACTAAATAAAATAACATAGATATCACAAGACAATACAATTTCTACGCTACATAGCTGCTGGATGCTTGGAGTTTCTGGGTGTTGAGCGAGACTTCACCAATATTTCTGTAGCTTGGAGACGATCTAACAATTATATATAATTAAGCATAATCCATAACAACCACACCATCAGACAAAAATACTTGAACAACCATGACACTTTGATATAATTAAATTCAGCAACCAAAAAATGCTGAAACGCTTCCATCACTACCTCAAATATTCTTGCAATGTAATGTAGTATACAATATCAAGTACCTCTTGCACATACTGCATCCAAGGCTAAAAACTGTGACCCACCATTAAAGAAAAATATCCGTCAGACTATAAAACAATTATCGGACCGACACAACAGCGGGATCATGGCGTCATTGATCCATCGTCCGGCAAAAAATATCCGTGTGTCAATACCGGACTCGGTGATGTATCGTGAAACGGAAAAACGTTGCATACACATCTACGCAATTTGCGATTCGATGACATCGTCACAGACACATCATTACAGTGTCGTGCAATGGAAAAGCGGTCAAACAATCAAAACATTGTGAATAAACTTTACCGAGTCTATTCAAATCACCTTTCCCGTTAACAAAACCTCCCTGATTCCCAATTATACGGGCCATTTCCAAAAAAGAAACGATAATTGAACTGAAATTGGTGTATCAAAGGAACGCTGACACAAGCAGCGGCATAAGCACTCCTATCGGTGCTTTCACAGCAATTACTACACGGCAGTTATTACACTGTTATAGATTGGTCTAATTTCGGTGTACTATCTTCGTCTGACTAAAATTATTTTGTATTGAATTTCCGCATCCCATTGATATGTTTTAAGTGGCTGTCGAATATGCTGTAATAGCCTGAATTTAAACAAAATTTCAAAAAATCTAAAAAATTTTCATTAAAAATATTTTATAGGGTTCTATATCATTGACCGTCTATCCGCAATTATTCCCTCCGCCACATTTATTTTAATACTTATTTGTAAAAATGAAACTACGAACAAACTTATCAGTACATATCTTTGTGAGATATTCTGCCATTTAATAAAATTAATTAGATCATAATATTCCAAATATTAATAAATCAGCCAAAAAATTTTAAAGTTCTGTAAGTTGGACTATTTTCTTAGTACAATTAGCTTTGTGAAGTATAGGAAGTATATAGAATGTAGGTATTACCGAGGTGTAGGTCGTTAGTTTCCTTTCTGCTTCTTTATCAATATACATTAAAAGTGTTTGCATGTGGTGGCGTGATGTATGAAAATACCAACTAAAATGTATGGTGCCTAAAAGTTGTTGGCAAAGAGATAAGACAAAACTCTGAATTTCTTCGGACCAGCCGCCTCTTTTTATTGTACTATTAATATCCAGTTATAGAATCATGATCAATGTATTACAAATATGTTGATCTAATAAATCCATTACAGCTGTGGTCCTTTACATCGTGTCAAGTTTTGTAAAATAGTTCGATAAAACCCTATATTTATAAGTTTGACCTCCAAATCCAAAGCTTTCAAATTTTTTTACAATTTGTAACACAAAGTCGCCCATTCCATGTAATTATTTACTTAATTAGTTCATGAAATCAATAAATTTTAATCAATGCTAAACCGAAAATGATAATAACGTTTAGTTTTACCCTTTTTTTTCAAAATTATAATCTTCCTTAAATAATTGTTGTAAGAACGAATTCATTTGTGAGGATCATTAATCATTATGCATAATATGAATACAAATCTTACACAAACACAATTCATCCATTTCATCCGCTGCTTGATTAGGAAGTGTACAGGAAACAAAATAAAAATAAAATAAAAAACAGGTGGCACAACGAAACTATTTGGATATCCTTTTTTTTCTAAAAGGATGGGTGTATGCAGCCCAGAGTACTGCTACCATTGAGGCCTATTGTGCATTGCGTGGATATCCTTAGTAAAGTTTCAGTCAATTATGTTACAAAACCGTAATACCTCCCGCTGTAATGTAATTTGTCATCGAATAAACTTTAAAAAAATCATAAAACCTAAACTCCAGCACTACATAACCTCAAAACAAAACAAAAAATCAAAAAATCACTTACCTTATATTTAACCTCTTTGCCATGTTTCAGACAGGCCATACGCCAATTCAACACCATAAAATTCATATCGCTTGAATTCCACCCGAATATCATATCATCCTTGCATTCGATTAAATTCCGCGTGAATGTTCTATCCGATGGTAATGATTCCTGTATTTCATCGAATAATTTGGTCACACATAAATTAAATGTATCGGTAATTTTATCGAATCGAGACATTTTCATACAATTTTCACACTAATAACTTTTCTCACTAAACACTAATCCACTAAAACAATCACTTCGACACGAATTTTATTATTTTATATCGAATTTAGTTAATTCGCGGCTTTTTTTACGGCAATTTTGTGTAAAACAAGAAAAAAGAAAATTGTAGGTTATGTTTTATTTATTTTGATTCAGAAAACACGCACACCAAAATACATATCGAAATTATTTTATTTATTTCGCTAGCGATATAAGCGTAAAAATCGTTAAATGATATTCCTTTAATTTTACTTTCAAAATAAAAACAATAATCTACTCCACACTCAAGGAAAGAAACATCCAGACATGACACTTTAAAGGTTGAATTTATTTAAATGTTTACATTTTGTATTTGGGTTTTCTAATGAATCTTATAAAGCATAATTCCTATGGTAAACAGTGACAAACCAAAAAATTCCCCGTAAAATCACTTGATGAAAATTTCGGCAGAAATATGTCGGCTGGTAATTTTCGGCGGAGATAGCCAAGACAGAAATTTTACAGAAATTTTATAAATTTCGACTGTAAACTTTCGGCTAACTTTAATAGTAAACGAATCATACATATAACATGACAAAATATAACAACATTTTCATGTTTTCATGTCCCGTATTACATTTTATATATACCAAATTCACAATCAATAACAAGAAAAACAAGAAACAAAAGAGGAAAAAATGCCACCACAAACCGCACCATATTCACACACAAAGAAACCCTACTCAAAACAGATTTGAGTATAAAGCATCTACAGACACCAAAAACCCGCTTTCGGATTCTGACTATACCTTTACTACTTCAAATCATATAATAAATAAATAAATAAAAAATAGAATTTTACACTAATTCACAACACATATACATATGTACGGACCAGTATATGTATTAAGAATATACCTCAAGATAACTGCATAGTACCGTTCCGATTTTTCGAGAACATCTTCTTTAGCAATCCTACAAAACATTTTTGTCACTAGATTCCATTAAAGTTGGCCTTTTCGTTATGATTATAAAAATGTACACGTTGCCGCAGGCTACACTTTTAATCCTAAGTAGGCGCAAAATTTGTTTTACATAATTCTGTTTTCCATATTAAAAGTAATTGGCACGTCATAGCTTGGTAAAATACACAAACGAAAAAGAAGTCAAGGCCTCCTTAGCTATACAAAATATTTCAATAAAATTTTCAGTCTTAAAATTTTAAATGCGTGTAATTTGTACTTAAAATTAATGTATGCAATGAATTTTCATCAATGGAGAAAAAACAGTATGTGTTATTCGGATGAAAATTGGTTTGTTTGGCTAATGACAAGAGTTAGGCCCGCTGCACATTTCAGCTAAGCTAAGCTATGCGATGTGAGCTATGTTCATATCCCTCGATTGTAAACAACGTGTTTTAATGGGACGTTGCACACTAGAGCTAAGATATGCGCGCTATATTATTTTGTTATGGAGCTATGAAAACTAAGCTAGCTCGACTTGTCTTCGCCTTGCTATGTCGGCTATATCGCTCACATATACATTAATGTTTTTTGTTTACTTTATTATTGACGCATATATAAAAGGTTACATGCTTATTTGAACTTCTCTCAAAACTAAATAAAGGACGTCATGCAAAAAACGTCAGAAATAAAAATTTAAAATTGTATCGTAGTCGTTATACATTTAAAGTTACACGTGTAGATACACCCGTAAAGTGAAATGTTGTATAACGTAGATTACCTAGATTCTGAATCGGGTTCTTCTGAAAAGGATTTTGAGGAGGATATTATTTTATTAAGTTTATCCAGAAAAAGAAAGAGGAATATTTTGTGTTCACGTTTTTTACAAAAACGTTTAAAGTATGGCGAGTTTCATGCTCTTTTACCCGATTTAACGGACGTCGAATTTTTTAAATACATGCGTCTAACAAAACCTCAATTTGAGGAAGTGCATTCTAAAATCGAGAAGAACATCAAAGGTGGAAACTCATTTTTCCGGCCGTCCATTTCTACCAGAGAAAAATTAGCGGTTTGTTTAAGGTAATTGAAAAAAAAAAAACATTAAAAATGAATCTTAAATTTTAAATTAATTTCAATTTATGTTTTAGATATTTTGCAACTGCCAGATGAAACGTTTTGGCGGGAAAAGCCTAAAGAATTTAATAAAACGTGGCAGTTTCCGAATTGTTTTTCCGCTGTCGACGGAAAACATATAGTTATTCGCAAGCCTTTAAATTCTGGCTCCTCATATTTTTGCTACAAGAAAATTTTCTCTGTTGTACTTATGGCTGCAGTAGACGCGTCTTATAAATTTACATTTGTTGATGTATAGGTGCACAAGGCAGATTCAGCAACGGAAATATTTTCGCCAATAGCAATTTTGGCAGAAGGGTGCAAAATAATTTATTAAAGTTACCTGTTCTTGAACCAGATTCTCTACCTTTCGTTTTAATAGGAGACGAAGCTTTTCCATTAACAAGTAATTTTATGAGACCATACCCTGGTTGTCACACAAAACGTGATACAAATTGCAAAATTTTTATTTATCGATTATCGAGAGCTCGTTAAACTGTGGAGTGTGCCTTCGGTATTTTAAGTGCACGATGGAGAGTATTTAAAAGACCGTTTGAAACCAGTCTAAGAAAGGTAGACAAAATAGTCAAAGCCACTTAAGAAAACAAAGTATGCAGCAACAAGTAAATGAATTTGACGCAACGGATTTTGATGACGCAGATAATTAACTTTTAGATTTGCGAAAATATAATGTACGAAGCCGAAATGAAGCTTTTCAAATCAGAAAAGGATTCGCTGAATATTTCTCCTCTCCAGAAGGATCTGTTTCCTGGCAGATGTAAGCTATTCAAAAAGGAAAATATTAGTCATAAAACTGTCGGGCGACCGTTCGTAGTTCTCGCAAGTGTATACAACGACGATGTATCGGAATTTTGTAATTATTTATGTATTTTATCATATTTTAGTAAATAAACAAATATTCATTTTAAAATATTTAATTTAAATTGTTTAATTTATTTCTAACAATTCAAAAAAGGTTTAAATTTCATTCATTGTGATTTAATTTTCTTATTTTTAGGACCACTTGTTGAATAATTATCTTCAATGCATCTTGTTACCTTGGGAGTATTTGTATTCAGCAGTGGTTGAAAAGAAACATTTATAAATTTCTTATATTGGGTATTTGCGGAATTTTCAATGGTTGGTACGGGAACTGATCTTGGAATCTCTTCATCCAGCATTGAATAATTTTGGTACAAGCAGGAATTATCATCAAACTTAAAAGCTTCTGTATAACATAAAAAATTTTAATATGGTCGAAAAGAAAGATTAATAAATTTCTTACGTTGAGAGGCATTTTTGGAATAATTTTCTTCAAAGGTTAGCATGGGAGTAGATCTTGAAGACTCTACGTCCGGTGTTGTGTAATTTTGATACGAGCAGGAAGTATCTTCCTCGATTGTTGTAGTATTTGGCATTGTTGAAACCATTTTGAAAGCTGCTGAAAAAAATAAAAACATTAATATCTACTTATCGAAAAGAAGGATTTATATATTTCTTACTTTGAGGATCACTTGTATAGTAATTATCTTCAATGCCTGGTACTGGAGTTGATCTCGGAGTCGACCTTGGAGTAATTGGTAAATCTGGAGTTGAACAAATTGGGCTAAACTGTGGTGACAAACGTTGAAGGTACTCTGCTTGTTCTTCGCAGTCGCTTATTACATCAAATACTCTTCTTTGACATTGCCTTTGTAAATTAGGCGTAAATAAAACGGCTGTCTCGTACATTGATAAAAAAAAATTGTAAAGCGATTGATTCGCTGGTTGATTCTTTTCTCTAATTTGATTCCTGAGCATAGATTGCTCTTCTCTTGTTTTTGCGTTCAATTTAAAGATTTCCACTATTTCGTCGTCCTTATTAAACTTTTTTTTTTTTGTGAGTTTTCCTGATAACTTTCATTAATTTCATCATTTGGTTCGACTGTACTTCCATAATTTTCAATTTCTCTGATGTTTGTTTGGGTTTCCCTTTTTATCATGAAGTCCCCTAAAAACGACATTACATCATGATATTTCCATTTTTTGATTAATGCCCGTTCCTGGCTGCTTTTTGTTTTGATCCTTTTCAGATATTCTCTATGAGAATCTCGAAGCTTCTTCCATTCTTTTTTCACTGTAAAAGCTATAAAACATTAAATTAATTAAAATTTATAGCAGAAGTATTAGGAGTTACATATTTGTAAAAGGTGAAAATTTCACTGTTGCAAGTTACTTACCATTATCTAATTGACATTCAAGAGCAATTTTGGCCCAAATTTCATCTTTGAACTTAAAAGATTTATATTCGGTATGGTTTGTGTCATACAATACTGGGTATCGCCGAACGGTTTCGATTAATTTTTCGAGATGTTGTGTAGACATTTGATGTATTTAGCGAATATTATTTTGCACTTCTATGTATGGACACTACTTATGAACATATATTAAGATATTAGAATTATGTAATTCTAAAATTCTTGAAGTATACTTATAATGTTTAGTTAATGTAATATTATATAAGATTATATATCGTAAATATATCCGAGTTTAATAATTAAAAATAGGAAAAAAAACAAAATGTCAACTGTCCTTTTTTAAATATTTTATTTTGAGAAACGTTCGAAAAGTAACATTATACATGCGTTAATAATGAATGACAAAACATCAAAGTATGTGTGAGTGAGGTTATTAGCTGAAGTGTGCAATGGAAGCAAACTATGGTAAACTATTTTTCTCGCTTAGCTTAGCTGAAATGTGCAGCGGGCCTAAGTACAGAACAATTCTCGCAAACTATGCTCTTGTAAATACAAAATGCAAACAAATTTTTATTAGGAATTCATAGGCTACTTGATTTTTCTGAATTTTAAAAAATACTATGTAAGTGTTTTATTATCAAAAAATTACCTTTTTAGACTGTGTTCCAATTGGTTAAAAAGTTAAATATTTTCACTGTGGTAAGAAATATTTAACTTACCTCATTTTTTAACCGATTTGCTGTTCCAAATGCTACTAGTTAAAATGTTAAAATTTTGACGTTTCAGAAGTTAATTTTTAACCAATAATAATTCAGTTGTGTGTTTTATACAAGCAATTATTGAATTTAATTGCAAAATATACCGTAAAATTTGTAAGGTAATTTAGAACAGATTTCACTTAAAAAAAAAATATTTAAAACAAATATATTTATTTTAGCGTATAAAATATTTACAAATTGGTGTGCTATCGGCCACTATTGAGGCTATTTTGAATGGAGATGAAGTAGAAACCAAGAGGTCTTTAAGAGTAATAAGCAGAACATTTAAATTAATCTTGCAAACGATGCCTAAGAAGCATCATAGGTGGGCAGTTGAATACGAACTAATTATATTTCTCTACTGGATGGCGTCGAGCTGTAGTTATAGAGTTATAGGAAACTTTTCCGGACCTAGCCGATCAACTAGTCGGAATATAATATAGAAAATGCTCGATTATTTTATTATAAACATGAGACATGTTGCCCAGCTTCCAAAAACAGACGAATTTAGTGCTATAAGTGAAAAGTTTTGCTCAATTGGGGCAATTGATGGGTGCCATATACGTGTAAAATATCCCGTTAAAATACATGATGAGTACATTATTTATAAGGGGTTTTACTCGATTGTACTGCAGGCAGTTGTTGACAGGAAAGGAGCATTTCGGAAATATTTTATTGGGTATCCAGGCACAGTTCACGACACTCGTATTTTTCAAAACAGCCCCTTATATAGATACCTGAATTTTCCACCAACAAATTATTATTTACTAGGGGATGGTGGATATCCTTGTAAGTTGAAACCGTGTGCCGTGGTAACACCTTATAAAAACCCAACCGAAGAGCAAAAGTTATTTAACACAATCCATAGTCGGGCGAGAAATGTCGTAGAATGTTCATTTGGTATAATGAAATTGCGTTGGTGGAATATTTTTTTTAAAGCCCTAGAACAAAATATTAAAAATTGCGTCAAAATTGTAACTGTTGCTTGTATTTTACATAATATTTGTATAATGGGCGATGATTTTAATAACATGTGGGACAGTTATGATGAATTACAGGAAAATTCCGATTCAATGGAAATGAATACAAGCAACGATTCAGCTGTTCAGCGTCGTCGATTTTTAATTTATTTCCAGGGGTTGCTCTTGGGCGGGAAGTGGACGATCCTGACGAAGCTCGTGAGCAGTTGGTTGGCGACAATGGAGTTGGCAAGCGACTACTGGATAATTGCGGCGATTTGGAAAAGTCATTTGATGGCCCCGGCATTGAGTTTTCTTCCATCGGTTCGTTTATGACTAGTTCGTCATCGGAAGAATCTATAAACGTAGGTGCGTCTATAATACCCTCGATGCTACAGGATGTATGTGAGGGGTGAAAATTATCCTTGTTTGAGGCGTATTTTTGTAGCACGTCGACGTAGGGCCACCTGTTAGGCGCGCCAATATCTCCCTCCGGTGCTTCATCACCCTTTCCGGATCCACTTTGCTGTTGTGTTGTTAGTGACTGTAACAAATTATATAAAAATTAATTATGCAAATAATTAATTTTTTGGTAAATATCAGTAGTATTTACCTTGTATTTCCGAATTAAAGCTTGCCATTGTTAGCGGCACAGTGACGGTGGTTTATTCAATTGTTTGCCAATTTTTCTATAATAAAATAAAAATTTGTTTACAACAATTAAAATGTTTACCGCCACGCATCCCTCTGATTAGCATTTTTCCCGTAAACATCTCATCGTACTGGAGTCTGAGATTAATTAATTTGTTTTTTTCAATTTCATTTCCTATAACAAAAAACACAATAATATGCATACCATCAAATTGAGATCGATTTAATTACTTACATTTATTATACGCGGTCGAAACTTGACGTTTCCTTTTTATTTTATTTTCTTTTTGATTTGAATTTAGATTTTCCGTGGTTTTTGATTTTACCTTGTTTTTTTACATTTTGTATGGTTATGTAACAGATAAAAAGTCAAACGAATATATGATAAAATTTTTAACTGCACCGCGACCAGTTAAAATTTTTGTGGTGAATATAATGTCAAAAATTTAACTTTTTAACTATTTATGCGATATTTTTTTCGTTTGGAACACAGAATAGTTGAAAACTAAAAATTTAGAAAAGAAAAAATCTTGAAATTATTAGAAAAGCAATCCAGAAAAAATATTTTGTTTTATAGGGATTTTTAGACTTTTGTCATCACTTGAAACATTTGTGGTACATCTACTCAGTAGAAACGATACGAGCGACAAAATTCCTTCGTTCTGTGTCTGCAAGGTTGACGAAGTATTTACGAAGCTTTAAATCTGCAATTTGCTCCAATACATTCGTCGATACCATACTAACCCAACGAATTAAGCCAACCACAAAATAACTTGAAACATTTGTGGTAAAACTATCAGTAGAAGCGATATAAGCGATACAATTCCTTTGATCTGTGTATGAAAGGTTGATGAACAATTCCCAATATCATAAATATTAAGAACTTTACGTAAAAACTCAAATTTGATAGAGATTTCAAACAATTTTAACTTGGGGCCCCACTTTGATAATTATGTTTCTGGATTTTTTTTCGGGATTTTCAGTTTTTTTAACCCAAGCCAGACTTCTCAACCTTGGTGTATAATAAACTACACCAATCCCTCGATTTATGAAACCTCTTTTAAGGAAATTGCGAAAAGGAGGACATATTCCCGAGATACAAAACCCCGCAAACCAAAATTCCAGATTTTGTCTCTCTCCACTCTCTTCGAAAAAGAGTAATGCCGAAAATAAACTAAAACTCCGGTTTATGAAAAGAACTTTCGAAATATTGCTTTATGTTATGAATTATTAAGTTCTAAATTTTCTATTCCTATTGATATCCTCCAATTTTTGCAAAGATTTGTGTTTGAAATCTTGTTCACTTAGAACGTTCATTTCGCGTAATCATCGAAAAAGCTACACCATTTTGGAGTTAATTTTGAACTATTCGAACAAGCTACATGAACACCATAAAATATTTTAGCGTAGGTTTTGAAAATAATTAAACGTTGTGTGATTTGAGTTTTGTCTATGCTGTTAATAATTAAATGAAACAATTAACCTAATCGTTTCTTGAATAATAATTAAAATAAACCAATTTATTAAAAAAAAAAATCGTTTCTACTTAAATGAAATAATAAATTTCAAATCAGTGAGTTGTACATTTTCTTCGATAGGGTCGAGTTAGTAAATTAAATATTTAATCGAGATGGGTTTATACGTACCTTTTTGGGTAATTGATTTCAATCTAAACAAAAACCAACACACTTGCTGACTTTTAGTTTATTTTCATAGAATATTCTCGTTCTAGGTTTTAATCAAATGAATTAACTTAGGAAAAACTTTTGATAACTATATTGTGATTTTGTTACAAAAAGAATTTATTTTTCAAATTGTTACCAACGTGAAGTTAGCCCAGAATTTCAACCCAGAAAAAAAAAATAATATCATCAGGGAACACTAAAATTACAACGTTATCTCAGCCCAACATTATTTCATATGATATAATTTACTCTGGCCCAGAAAATAACCAAATTTTAAAGAAATGGACATTAAAGTTAGAATAATACAGGGATGTTGGATGGGATGTTTCTTTTCGGAATGCCATTCGATTTGTTATTGCATTATCTAGCTCCACTAATTTTATCAAGATGATTTGCATGTTGAGATTGACGCTATATTTATTTAAATTATCTCAATTTCATACAAATGGAAGCGATTTGGTTCTGGAATGGACAGTTGAATTGAACAGCTAAGTATATTTTCCAAAAACCATCTAACTCCAACGGTATCAAAAACGGTATCCAACCAAACAGCGCTAATCTCAACATGCAAATCGCTTTGATATTACTAACGGAGTTATATAACGTAATGGCAAATCAAATGGTATTAAATGGGCCAGAGTAAATTATATCATATGAAATAATGTTGGGCTGAGATAACGTTGAAATTTTAGTGTTGCCTGATGTTATTTTTTTCCTGGAATGAAAGGCTGAGCTAACTTTACATATGTATATCAAATTGTTGACATAGTCAAATATCTTTACTATGAAATACCAATCGCTTAAAATATGTTATAATATAATGGTATAACTTAATAAATTCGATTAGCGTAAATAAGCATAGGAAACCGGTGGAAACGTTAAGACCGACCCGGCGAATCGGATAAAAGCACCTAGAAAACATCGATCCCTCGGTCATTTTAGGTACCAAACGCATAGTAATTATTTTTAAGTTTACAATAACGAATTTTTCAGACTGAATTGACGTAATACATAGTTAAAATCATATCGGTTTAAGAACTAAATGCATATTCGATCTCTATCACCTTCAATAAACTGTTTGTTGGACGCACTTTTATTTTCTTAAGATATTAACTTCTAACTCTGCGTCATCTAATTCCCGATTATTTTCAATGTCTTCCGCAATAGTAAATTGAACTTAACTGAATATTAAATTTGGGTTTCATTGGTATTAATTGGTTAACGTCCTTATAAGGCGTTGTTACTAAAACATTCGAATTGGAATAAGCATAATCTCCTTTCAACCGTTGTTCTTTATTTAACAACGGCTCGGATAAATTTGAAATTTTTTCGAATAAACTGCTTTGCTGAAAAATATTTGAGGTGAGGTGGAGTGGCCGCAGCATTTGACCATTTGATATTTTTGTATCCGTTATTTCTTAGCCGAGTAAAAGTAGTTCGAGATTAAAGGCTTTTAAGGATGATTGTACCTTAAACGAACCTTAAACCAAAGAATAAGGGCTTTTAAAAATGATGCAACACATGTTGGGGTATCACACAAAACCTTACAGACCGACAAACAGGCAGAGTCTGGGTCTTTGTTTAAAAAAAAAAAAATTGAAAACAAAGCTAACATGAGTTGAGCAGAATCGAATCTCAGACCCTAGCCGCTCTATTACTAACTTACAACAAACGCAAGAAACTGAATTTAATTTTCACTGTTATTTTTCAAACATAGCACGCTTTATACTTATTCTATGCGTTTTATAATAGGAAAAATGTTTTAGCGAAAAATTTTCATGGCGCACTACAACTGAGAAAATAAGAATTTTTAATTACTTAGTAGTAGTATTTGCATACATTTAGGCGCATATAAAAAGCTGTAACAATTTGGCTGATGGCATTGGCGGTCATTGGATTGATTACTCAATAAATTTGTTTTTCTCCAAACGTCTTAAAAGTAGCTTGTTTTAATACTATTATTGGGCATTAAAGTTGGCCTTTTTGTTACGATTAAAAAAATGTGAGTGTTGCTAGGCTGAACTTTTAATCCTAGGTGTAAATGCTCTTTTAACACTGTTTTCAATATTAAAAGTAAATGAGACGTCATAACTTGGTAAGATACACAAACAAAAAAAAAAGTCAAGGCCTCCTTAACTATACAAAATATTTCAATAAAATGTTCAATCTTGATTTTGATGGCAATAGGTTTAATACAATTTCCTTTGCTGTTTGAACCACATCCGGAGGTAAATTTGATAAATCTTCTGATTCAAACATTTTGTTCGCAAGAAAAATATTATAATTATAGCTTGGCAGTTTGACACTTACAATAGTCAAACCAAACAAAAGTCATGATCTCCTTAGTTTCACAAAATATTTCAACAAAATTACTTTCAATTTTGAAATTTTAATTACATAATTTGTACTTACTTGTATAATTAGTTTATAATAAGCATTTCTTCGTTGAAGAAAAAATAGTATGTGTTATTCGGATTAAAAGTGACTTTGTTTGACTCGCAAATATTTGCTTTTGCTCGGCTACGCTGCGCTTCGCCTCGCATGCAAATATAATTGCTCGTCAAACAAAGTATCACTTTTAATCCTAATGACACAATGTACTATTATTGATTGATTGCCCAGACCAAAAATAAATCAAAAACAAAAATCCCTTTGTTTTTTTTTTGGATGGTTGGAATAAGACAAGAGTAGTCAGTTGTTATTTGGTTTTTGGATAAAAAGATCCCAATCAGTTATTAAGTAGTAAATTAAATTAAATTAAATTAAAATAAAAAAAATTTGTATCTTGAATTTAAAATACACTGTGTATATAAAAAATTTTAAAATTTGTGTACTTAATTAATGATTGTAAAAAAAAGTTTTTAAAAAAAAAAAAAAAAAATATTTGTTAATTTTAAATTAATAATAAAGAAATGCTGACAAAAAACTTAATTTGATGTGAACGAATAAACCATACATAAAACAAAAGAAAATTAAAGAAATCATCGATTTTTCATCACGTGTCGAGTTTGAATATAAGAAAGTTCCAGATCATCACATTGCCACTGAATTTTCGCTGATCACCGCAACTCTAAGTTCAAGGAGTAGGCTTTTAATTTTGAGTCAGCTGGACGTATATTTTTATTTATAATTTTTTTCTGATTTTTTTTTTTGCAATTTATGCAATTTTTTCAAAATTTCATCTTGAAGATCAGTTGTTAGTTGAACCGCGAGGCTACTTATAAATCCTGATTGTTGATGTTCAACTGGATATGAGGAATATCCAGATAAAAAATTTTGCAGGGAAATAAAAGGAGTGCGCAGCTTTTCTTCTTGAAGTGGAGTGTGAAGTGGTAAACCCAACAGCTGGATATTGCAACATTATTGTGATTATATTACTAAACTGTGGCTACATACTTTATTGTAATGAGCATATGCTCAAAATAGAGTGTGTAGCTTCACACCAAATTTATAAACATAAATAAATAAATAAGGATACTCGGATACCGGTATATACCTATTTATATTAAGTATACGTATACTATATTTAAGTTAAATTAAGATAGTTTAGTGATTATTTGAATTTTTATGAAGTTAAATTAAAATTAATTAAATTGGTGAAGGGAAAAAAAATGTTTTGCTTTAAATTTTTTACTATGATTAATTGAGAAAATTCCAAATCTCTAGTGATGTGAGACACCAAATGATTGACAGTTTTATTGTACGTCTTCACTTCTTTAAATTCGTACGGGGAAATGGATGTGGTTAGAATTGAATCCTGCAACCGGAAGATGCTACCCAATCACCTTAGAAGTGCATCACCACACGTTGGTTTAGCCAACGATAACCCTTACAAAGCTTACCATCTATTTTTTGTGTAATTACTTTAGTTACTGTAACTACTTTAAAGTAAAATAATTGGTTATTACATGAATAATAAAACTTAAAAAAATTAAAAAATTGGAAAGAAAAAAGACCTTTGTACTCCTAGTCCAGTGCGGTACATACCACTAAAACCCAAATCATAAAAGAAATCAAATTTAATTTTCATTATTATTTTGGAATCTTACAGTAACAGAGTCCGCGGGGTTTCCTTAAGTTTATTGTTATTATTATATACCATATTCTAATCACTTCAGAGAAATCTTTAAGCACGTAAATAATTCAAAGAAATTATGTCTAGTTGTCATTTTGATTCGAGATGTTACTTTATGGTTTCGATAGGAAAAAAAATGTTTAGACTAAATGATCAGACTAAATGTTGATTACCAGTTGTACATAATGCCGTTATAAAAAAATTAAAATAAAAATAAATAATGCAAAACGTCCTTGGTGAGAATCGAACCCGAAAGTTTATTTGGAATGAGTGAATATCGAACGAAATAATTTGTTGTACCGGCCTAAATGTTGATTACTAGTTTAACACAATTCATTATATGTTCATTACATTACTTTTATGTTTTTCAATTCGTATTGAACCAATGAAATGCCGTTATGAAATAAAAATATTATTAAAATTAAAACATACTTTGGTGTGAGCATCGAACCGAAACATTTTCCATTCATACTTTGTTTTTAACAGGTCAACACCTATATCACTCGGCTTATGGAAATATAAGGAAAGCGTTCCCGAGTCAGTCAGTGATGAGCGCAAAAAATAACAAAAGGCTAATTTTAACACATTTGTGATGGAGAAACTGGGAATATTTGCTGGCATATTGCACTCCTAGTTTGGTCCATTTTGTAATATTTATGGAACAAATTTGACAGATTGCCATATTGTCAATATAAATTAATTGTATTACCAAAATTCACAATTTTAGTAAACATATTGAATACTTATTTAGGTTTTAGCAAAAGATGATTTAATTATTTTTTTAAATTTATGATTTTATTTGCAAATTTTAAAAGTTTAAAAATTTTAAAAAATTTCAATTTCTTTCAAGTGAAACGATTTTTAGAATTAAAGCAAACATCTTTTTATTGTGGCCAACAATAATAAAGTGAAATGGACATTGGACATAGACATTCAATAAAATAGAGATAGGCTGTGTTTTAAAAACAAAATTTAAAAAAATTTATTTTTGAGATGTTTTTTTGGTCAAATAATTCATTTGCTTAATAAAATATTAGTTATATAAGACATTTTATGTTGTAAACAATATTTCGAATAAATAAAGCCAGGTATGTAATGTTATATATTTAAAAATTAAATAAAATAATCAATACAAAAATGTTTTAAATTTTATTTGTTGATTCTAACATGTAAATTATTATTTGTTTTCTTTTTTTTTTGTTAAATTGATATTTATTTAATTGATAAAATATTTTATTATTTTTATATAAATGTTGTATTATATTATATTTTGTTTTTTTTTCTTTTTTTAATAATAATAATAATAATAAATTTTATATTATAAATGTTTTGATTAAATAGTTTTGATTTTATTAATAAATAGAAACATTTTTCTTTTTTTTTGGATTATTTAATAATAATGTTATGTTTGTGGTTATATATTATTATTATTAATATATTTATTCTAATTGGTTATACATACCTTTTGTGTTTATTAGACAATAATATTTACTGTTTATTTTTACTAGATATAGATAGAGCTTATATAACTAGAAAATGTTACTTAAATACTAGGTGCTGATTATTTAATAATAAAAATATTTAATTTGTGGTGCAATTTTTAAATAAATAATTTATTTTATATATGAATTAAAAAAATATAAAGATTTCCTTTTTTCAATTTATATATAATATAATTTTTATTATTTATTAACAATGTGATTTATTTATTTAAAAATATATCTATTAAACGTTTATATAATAAATGCATATATATATATAAATACATGGTTTAATAGGTATATTTATATATACATAAATATATAATGATTTTATCCTTAAAATTAATAATAATTTTAGTAGAGCATAATATTTAAGGATAAAATGGTTTATTGATTTATTTTTAATTTTGTTTCAATTTGTGTAATAAAAAACACGGGCCGCAATTGATTCTATGTCTGTATATACTTTTCATATCATCTGTAAGTTAATGAATTTTTTTAAAATTACAAAGAAAAACTTACAATTTCATATACGAACATAAGAAAAGAGTTTTATAAAAAAATTTGTTAACTGAAAAATTTTTTTTTTTTAATAAAATAAAATATATTATATAAACTAAATGCCTCAATCAATATATTTTAGATATATTTATTCATTTTTTTTTTGTTTCATTTAATTAAATTAATTCATTTAATTAATTTAAATTTTATTTTGATTTTTAATATTTTTTCAAAGAAAATTATAAATTTTTAAAAAAAATTCAAAAACTTAGTCTATTATATATATATTTTTTTAATAGGTATTATTCTCAAATAACTGGGGCCACTTATATATTTTTACTTTAAGTTTAATTATTATAAATATTTTATTTTTTTTTTTATTATTTGTAGTACAGGTGTAATATTATGATTATGTTTAAATAATAGTATTTTATGTTATTTTATTTAAATTGCAAATTACATCAATTGCTATATAATATGACAATAATTTTTAATATTATAGTTAGCATAATACACATTGAACATATGCGCAAAATTATACTAATTTTGGTTTTTTGTTTTGTTTTTTTTAGATACAATTAGAATTAAAAAAATACATTTTCTCGTTAGCCGTGTAGAATTTCCATTGGTCGATTAAGTAAATTTCTGTTTTACGTTTAGTAGTGAATATTTGCGCTGTTACCTTTTTTCGCTGCTACTGGTAATTTTTCACCTTCCAAATATGGGTTGCTGTTACTCACTCTCTGTATAAACAAATCGGACAATTAAAAATTTATAAAATTAAACATCATTAAATTACAAAAATAAAAAATTTGAAATTTACCTTGCTTGGATGATACTTTTTGGCGACTAAATTCTTATGCTCTTGTGTATGAAATTGGCTGGCCAAAAAACTTTCTAAATCTCCGTCAAGTTGACGATTATTATCATTTTGTTCTTGTCCAGGGCATTCAAACATATGTTCTCCATCGCACATGCATTCTTGGGCAGCTTGATATTCTCGACTGTAGGCAGCAGTATTTTCAAATTCCAATTGGCAACCTTGTTCTTCAGTGTAACCGACGGGGCACGGATTTGGTGGATTACAATAGGCCGGCAGCGTTGCATCCGTTTTGACCTGCGGTTTAAATCGATGTGGACCTTCTCCCGCACCACCAGAAACATATTGATGTCCCCACAATGAACTGTGCTGCAAATATTCTTGATCTCTCAGCGATGGCGATGGATTTCCCTCTAACAAAGTATCATAATCCATCTGCTCCGATTCCAAATCCTTCGAAGCGCGAGCCATTAATGCTAATGCGGGCATATCATTAAGTGGTATCGAATCAATATACGAATCAGCAGAATCGGCCAAATCTTTTCCCATACGATCGACGATTTCACGAAGGATTACATCAGAAAGAAATTGATCTTTACTAGGACTTAAATAATTTAATGACCACGATGGACATACAAGTCCAAAGAAAAAACATAAAAGTAAACCCTGTTGAATTGTTGCCATATTGATATGTTGCTGTAGAAAAAAAAAAAAAAACGTCAATTGTAACAGCCAAAACAAATATCAATTCATCATCTCATTAATTCCAATCGAACAAACAAACAACTTATCTAATTAAAATATGGTTTTGAGTATTACGTCATGATAACTTATTGATTAAAATGAAAGCATTCATCTCGATAAACGCTATAAACAAGTAACGCAAATCAATTGTAAATTTCTCCAAATACATAAGAAACTGTATGCGATAATAACAGCTGTTCCATAAGCAAGATAATCTCTACCGTTTGTTTCGCCTAAAATATTTCGCCCACATATTTTATAATTCTCATACATATTTAGCTAAATAGATATTTCCAAACTCCATTTTGAATATTTTGAAATATCAACATTTGAATGAAGAGTGGCACACTTTGAATACTAAATAACTATTATACAAACAATAAGATGATATTTAATGTATAGGTTAACACCTATGATAACAATAAAATATTCAGGGTATTAGCAACCTACCTAATGTACATGTGCTTTAGAAAAAAATTGAAAGCTTAGAATCGAGAAACTGTTACTTAATTAATTGAGGTCATTTAACAGCCTTTTCAAAATATCCAGATACATAAATTTAAATTCACACACTCTCTCTCTCTCTCTCTCTCTCTCTTTATGGTAACATTTCATTCATTAAAATTTAGCTCAAATTATCTGCTCTATAGAACAACAAAACCAACATCAAGGAAAAATTATGAATGAAAATTGGAAAAAGGTACGTTCCACCCCATTTCGGGTTTCAACGATTATATGGAAAAATGGAGAAACCACCTGTAGATCAATTATGCTACTATACTCGTTTCATTTCTTAACACCAAATTTTTCAGCTATGTTATATCTCTTATCGATTAATAACCTTTTTTTTCTACAATTTTCTATTCATTATTGTTTTAGGTTTTATGTATAGGAATTGGGTTACAATACAATTATGAATTCCGCGAACCATATGCTACAATATATTTTCTACGATTAAATTTATTAATTTATATAGTACTTACTGTTATGCTCGACATTTTAATGGAAACCAAAAAAAAAACTAAAACTAAACACGATATATAGATAGCTTAAATGTCGATTCAGCTGATTTGGAACACCTACGCAAGTACGCAGAGAAACTAAAAATAATGTTCACAAAAATCCGAGCACTATATCCCTGTTCAAACAGTAAATTAGAACTAATATATTTTTCGTGCTATCAATTTTCTATACTGTTATATTTCTCTTTGAATTATGTAGAAATATTCACGGAGTCGACTCCGTGAGAAACTCAACTGTTACGATTTACAAATGCAAAACTATTGATTTTTCACTTTTGAATACAAAATTTTGTGCAAAACCAAAATAAATTTACTTTAAAAATGGTTTAGAAGCACAAGAAAAACCATAGCTGTTTAATTGCAAATACCTTAATATCATGGAATGCACAAATCAAATGACAACAAAAAAAAAATTCAATTACTCCTAACAAGTTTTTTTTTTTTTTTTTTTCTAAATCAAACTCACAATTTGTATAGATAAATGTTTTAATTATTTTATCCCTTACTCAATTACTAATTTTATTTTATTTAATACCTTTTGTACAATAAAATGATTATTAACAACCGATTAATAAATATGACTGAATTAAAACCAAGTCGTCAAAATCTGTTGCTGTGTGAAAAAATTTCCCCATTTATTTGAAATGAAATAATTAGAACAGTTTAGAAAATTTTCACTGTTATACCAATTCCCTATAACAATTTCAACAAGTGTAGGTAATGACGTCAACGAGATTTAAATCAAATAATTCAACCTAAAATATTCAGAGACATCTATGTGATTTTCATATATTGCCTTGTTTATTTTTTAATAAAATTTTAGATACATTTTGGTGGTGCCCTAACTTAAATAGTCGCCATATTTTTAAACTAATACATTTAAGCTTCGGCCAACAAAGCACAATGTATTTTATTATTGCTCGCTTATCAAATATTTGTAGATCGCTTTTAGTACTTTGTACATTTGCATTAAAATACTGTACGCCAAGTTACTCAAATTGATTCAGTCAACAATTTGTATAAAATAAAACAAAATGGCAACCATAAAAAATTTCGATAAAAAAAATCTGTGATTGATGATATAATAAAAATAATAATTTAGAAATTAAAAACTACTGCTATTCAAGGGGAAAGTAACCATCATCAAGATCATTGATGGGTTGCCCAATTACAGTAGCATTCATCTTTAGAACAAGAGACGATACAGAATCTGGGTCAGCGGTTTGGTTAATATTGGATTCTAATAATTCGGATAGTACATCAGAGATTTCCAAACGAAACATTGCGAATTGAGAGCAACTCAAATCATTGATGGTCACACAGTCTTAAAAAAATCAGTGAAAAGAGTACAGGCATCTGAAGGGTAGTCGCTAGAAGTTTTAGACATAATATTAGACTCAATTTTGAGAATTTAATTATTATATCAGAACCGATTTAAATAAGTGTACGCGCTATATGTTGAAAGCGGAATAATTAGAAGCATTCGGAGAAAGTTTATATCGTTTATGACCTATATCTTTCCTATTTTTCATAGAATCAACCACGGCTCCTTTTAAATACCAGAAAATGAAACTTTTGGAATAATTTTATTGATCCCTTGATTACTCGTTCTTCGAATTTTATGTCAAACGGTCGTGTTTGTTTTTTCGTTCCAAGAAAATTAAATCATCTTTTGCTAAAAATTAAATAGGTTTTCAATATATTTATTAAAATTGAGTGTTTTTATAAAATAATTGATTTTGACAGTATAGCATTCTGTCAAATTTGTTCTATAAATGTTACAAAACGGTCCAAAGCAGGAATGCAATGTGCCTTCAAATGTTTCCAGTCTTTTCATCACAAATGTGTTGAAATTAGGCTTCAGTTATTAGAAGATATTATGTGAAAATTGTAGGAAACTGAAGGTAGACGTTCGGTGGCTACAAGTGCTTTAGATAATAAAAGAAATTGTGATGAGGTTGAAACGGACGTGACATAACGGACGTGAGCAAAATGGAAAATTTGCAGAGCATTTTCCTTGTACCATAAATAATGAATCTAGAATGAACTAGATCAGCTGTTGTCAAAAGTGTACAAGTTAATGGAGGTAATCATTAATGTCATGGATAAATTTGCAAGCGTACTGTCGAAACTTAACCGGAATAATAATAATTTTGCCCCATCCAATAATAAAATTAACGTCGAACTAGCTGCTGATCTAATAAGAACCAATAACTACACCGCAGAAGTTGATTTTACTGTCGCCGTTTAATAAAACAACCACTAAGGAACAAATAATCCAATATCTGAAGGAAAAATCAAATTTTGATGATGGCATTACTTGTAGAGCGTTAATAGCGAAACACCAGGAAAGAGCAAAAATGAATTTTATCAATTTCAAAGTGGGAGTGAGCTTGATAAACTGGTTGATCCAATTCTTTTCGAGAACGTCATAATACAGCAACTGCTTTGGTTAAGGGAGAACGCCACTGTGAGATTTTCAAAAAATCGTTTTTTTTTACCTTTAAAAAATCATTTAGACTCAATAATATGATACAAATTCGTTTATAGCTAAAAAAATTTTTTTTAGAAGGTTTTCAAGCATTTTCCTGAGAGCTCTCTAAGAGCCGAAAAACGCGCATTTTCGGATGCAATTTACGAATAACAGTGTCATTGCTACAATGACTTTCAACAACGGTCTGTTACTATCCCTTGCTCAAGTTTTAGAAACAATAGGTGTGAAAATCGGGCCTAATTGTTCAAGAGAATGAGATTGATAGGATAAAAATGTATACAAGCTTAAGTCCTTTTTATTCTTTAAATAAATATATTTTTTAATCTTCTAACAATTTTAGGAACTCAGCTTTTTATAGACAATACTTAAATTTCTATTTATTTAAAAAAAATCTGTTAGATATTTCGGCTTGTTAGCCATCATCAGTAACTAAAAAAAAAACAATATAATCACACAATTAGGACACTAATTTTCTATATAAACTAAATATAACAACAATTGAAAAACACTAAAAATATGTTACATACCTTCAAAAATTAAAAAGTTAGAAATACATATTGAAAAACATTATAAAAACATTATTTTAAATATAAAATTATAATTACTATTATAAATCGAAACACAACTGATATGGATATTCATATTAAAAACCAGTATCAACCAACAAATTTACGTACTAAAATCAAAAACCTGAAAAAGGCCCGCGTGAATATATATTGGTGTTTAAAATAATTCCATTAACATATAGTACTATGTTGTGTCATCATAAAAAATACAATCAAAACAAAAAACTGGGGGTATACTGAATATAAATTAATAAAAATACTAAATAATTGTAAAAAAATTGTAAAAAAGTACTAATGTGTGTGTGGTCATGCCAAACAAAAATTTAAAACCAACGTTTACTGCTTTAAAGAGCAAAAGTGTGAGTGATCGATCTGATCCGTATTATATTGTGTACTAACAGATATTGAAAAACGTTACCAACTCAATATTATTTAATGAGTGTAGGTCAGGAATTCTTGTGGTAATCCCGATGTAATCATAATGGTTAATGGTTTGAAATAACTATCTAGGTCAAATAATATTAAACAATTTTTACATACATCATTAATTGGAAGAATAAACATGGAGCAGGTTGATACCATATGCTGTTTTAGATGTCAATCTAAAAGAACTAAGTTTATAACCTGAAGTTGGAAAAAAACACCTATCATCGTATGTAATTTATTTATAAATTAGAGATAGAAAAAGTTCAGTAAATGTAAGATTCGGTGCGTTAATACTACTTGTAAATTATCACATTCTGTTTCATAGTTAACAGAGTTGATGTTCTACATGGGTTGTTTTAGACTTAAATCTAAAAAACTATGTTATTAGTCTGAAGTTGGGACCCAAATATCATCATAATTTATTTCTAAATTAGAGATAGGAAAAGTTAGTACATGTATGATTAAGTGCGCTAATATTCCCTTTTTTTTAAATAAATAGAAATTTAAGTATTGTCTATAAAAAGCTGAGTTCCTAAAATTTTTAGAAGATTAAATTAAATCAAGACAAAACATTAAGAATATTATCAACAATTGTGTGAGCATAATACACACTTTAAAACTCATTTATACATTTATTAAAAATGGAACAAAAATCACAATTACAAGGAACACTTAACATGATCAGCCGCAATTTTCCAATAAAAACAACAAGAATCGTGAAACACTTTCTTTCCATCACACACAAATTATCAACAGCAAAAGAAAGAAAGTCCTTTCTACTGAAATGCAAACGTGAAGAGTTAATTCCAACCTTTATTCAGGACAAAACCAAGTGTTTCAAATCGTTCGAGATGCAATACCACCCTTACCATGACAACATTTCCAGAATGAAAAAACAGTACACAAGAAAATGCTCAACTTAGAGATAAAAATTTCCATTTTTACTGTTTCATACCTTCAAAATCAGGTGAGTGAGGTCCATGCCAAACTAAAAACGTCGTTACCCATTGAAGTTTACTCAGACCTTGTGAATGCTAATAACACATTTAACGATCTTAAAATGAATTTCCTTAAAGTCAAACTTGATTCTAAGATTGATAAACTTAAACAAAAACAGCCGCACACATCACTTAATTTTGATCCGACAGATGTAATCAACTTAACAGACATTAACCTACCGTTAGATTGCCTAGCATTATTAAGCTATGGTGGTAAATTTAACCTTCCACAAAATAGTAGAACAATTAACACCATTGACTTGCTTGCAGATATTGAGAATTTACTGACCCAATACCAAGAAGATGAGAATGTTACTGACATGAGAACACTTACGACTAACACCTTAATACAGTATAGAAAACGAAAAAACATGAAAAGAATTACTGAGTCAGAGAAAACAATACTAAAATACAAAAAATCGTTAGATTCCTTTTTGAAATCTAACCCTGACATAGTCATAACTAACGCTGACAAAGGTAATAAGACAGTAGTGCTATATAAGCAGGATTACATGTCAAAAATGAACGACTTAATAAAAGATGAGTCAACTTACAAGAGGTTGGAAACTGACCCAACAGATAAAATCAATAAGTCTGTTTGTAAATTGATAGATCAATTGTCCAAAGAAAATTTAATCAACAAACAACAAAAATCTGATCTTAAAATGGTAGCCCCAGTAGCACCTCGAATCTATGGCTTACCAAAGTTTCATAAACCAGGAATACCACTTCGACCTATAGTATCAACGGTTACGTCTCCTGTTTATCACCTTTCGAAACTCTTGATCACATATTTAAAACCATTAATAGAGAACAGTCCGTTTAACATTAAAAATTCGTTTTCCTTGAAACAGATCCTAGATGAAACAACCCTTAACAACGATGAAATACTTGTCTCGTTTGACGTAGTCTCGTTGTTCACTAACATACCGGTAGAAGTAGCTAGAGACATACTAGTGGAAGAATGGCCTAAAATAGAAGAACATTTTCCCGGTTCCAGTAACACGTTTTTTAAAATATTTGACATTTGCGTAAAAGACAATAATTATTTCCAAATAGACGGTAGTTTGTATAGACAACTGTTTGGCCTAGCGATGGGTAATCCACTGTCACCTGTACTGGCTGACATAGTACTGGAAAAACTAATCAAAGAAAAGTTACCTAAACTAACAAAGAGACCATCCCTTATTAAAAAGTATGTTGACGACTTTTTATTAATCATAGACAGAGACAACACAGAAGAACACTTGTAACTTTTAATTCGTTCCATGAGAAGATAAAATTCACTATTGAATATGAAACAAATAATAGCATTCCGTTTCTAGATCTCCTATTAACCAGGTCAAATAATAAAATAATAACGAATTGGTATAGCAAGAGTACCTCCTCAAATAGAATGCTTAATTACCTATCATCTCATCCCTACATGATGAAAGTGAATGTAGCACAGGCATTCATAAAAAGGGTCCTACAACTAAGTGACATATCTCACAGAGGGCTAAACTTGGAAAAAATACACAACATTTTAACGAAAAACAACTACCCCAATATTCTTATTAACAAGCTAATAACCAAATGCCTATATACTTATATTAACAAGAACTCTATTAACAATCGACCAACACAATCTGATACACCGAATAGACAAATAATAGGATCTATTTCTTACATCCCTAACCTGACTGAAAAAATTAAAAAACATTTGAGCAAACCGAATTACTCCAACAAAATTGCGACAAAAATCAACAATACACTTAACAGAAGCTTCAGAACAACCAAAGACAGTATTCCTAAAGAGAAAAGGGCGGGAGTAGTGTACAAGATTCCATGTGAGTGTGGACATTCCTATATAGGTGAAACGTCAAAAACGATAAATATGAGGGTTAACCAACATAAGTACGACGTAAAATATACTAAGAAAAATCATAACACAATAACACACCACCGCAGTGCGCTAAGTAAACACTCTATAGAATGCTCAAAATCTTTCAAATTTGAAGAAGCATTAATACTAGACTATGAAGTTAAAAAGAAAAAAAGAGTGTTCAAGGAAATGTGTTATATTACCAAGAACATTAACTCGGTCAACTATAAAACAGATTGTAGAAATCTACAAGAGAATTATATGAGTCTACTTAGGGAATATTAGCGCACTTAATCATACATGTACTAACTTTTCCTATCTCTAATTTAGAAATAAATTATGATGATATTTGGGTCCCAACTTCAGACTAATAACATAGTTTTTTAGATTTAAGTCTAAAACAACCCATGTAGAACATCAACTCTGTTAACTATGAAACAGAATGTGATAATTTACAAGTAGTATTAACGCACCGAATCTTACATTTACTGAACTTTTTCTATCTCTAATTTATAAATAAATTACATACGATGATAGGTGTTTTTTTCCAACTTCAGGTTATAAACTTAGTTCTTTTAGATTGACATCTAAAACAGCATATGGTATCAACCTGCTCCATGTTTATTCTTCCAATTAATGATGTATGTAAAAATTGTTTAATATTATTTGACCTAGATAGTTATTTCAAACCATTAACCATTATGATTACATCGGGATTACCACAAGAATTCCTGACCTACACTCATTAAATAATATTGAGTTGGTAACGTTTTTCAATATCTGTTAGTACACAATATAATACGGATCAGATCGATCACTCACACTTTTGCTCTTTAAAGCAGTAAACGTTGGTTTTAAATTTTTGTTTGGCATGACCACACACACATTAGTACTTTTTTACAATTTTTTTACAATTATTTAGTATTTTTATTAATTTATATTCAGTATACCCCCAGTTTTTTGTTTTGATTGTATTTTTTTATGATGACACAACATAGTACTATATGTTAATGGAATTATTTTAAACACCAATATATATTCACGCGGGCCTTTTTCAGGTTTTTGATTTTAGTACGTAAATTTGTTGGTTGATACTGGTTTTTAATATGAATATCCATATCAGTTGTGTTTCGATTTATAATAGTAATTATAATTTTATATTTAAAATAATGTTTTTATAATGTTTTTCAATATGTATTTCTAACTTTTTAATTTTTGAAGGTATGTAACATATTTTTAGTGTTTTTCAATTGTTGTTATATTTAGTTTATATAGAAAATTAGTGTCCTAATTGTGTGATTATATTGTTTTTTTTTTAGTTACTGATGATGGCTAACAAGCCGAAATATCTAACAGATTTTTTTTAAATAAATAGAAATTTAAGTATTGTCTATAAAAAGCTGAGTTCCTAAAATTTTTAGAAGATTAAATTAAATCAAGACAAAACATTAAGAATATTTAAATAAATAATATTATAAAATTCGAGGATCTGCGAGTCTAATAATTGAAATTACTAAAAAAAAAAAATAATTTTTAATGAAATAATGAAACTTCCAAATATTTATTATATTTTACTTTGTAGTAAAATATCCAAAAATAATAATTAACTTATATGTCTGGCTGTAACGCATGAAATTAGCTACAAAATGTAGTAGGTTTAGGTTGTAATTTGAATCAGAGTATGCGACATTCAGAATTGAAAATTGTCGTGGCAACGACGAAATTTCAAACAACAAAAATTTAAATTATTTGGCGCTTGCCCAAATAGACAGTGATTGAGATGGTGATGGTATGATGGTAAGATGGTATGATAATATGATAACATGATGGTGTGATGGCATGATGGTGTGATAGTATTATGGTGTGATGCTACGATATGATGGATGGTATGATGGTCTGATGCTGTGATGGTATAATGGCATAACAGTAAGATGGTATGACGATATGACGAAATGATGATTTGATACGCCGATATGACGGTACGATGGTTTAATGGTATGGTTGTATGATGGTTTGATGGTATGATTATATATTTAATGTTGGTATTATAGTATCTTCCTATGCTGATATGGTGGTATGATGGTATCACAGTGTGATGTATTAATGTTATACATGTATAATGGTATGATCTGATGGAATAATGGTATATGTTATGATGGTAAGACTGTATGGTGGTACGATGGATGCTATGGTTAAATAATTTATCTATACATTTTGTGTTAACGTTTTGATTTAATTTTAAAAAATTTGTTATTTAGTTTTCAATTAAATTAACTATTTTTCTAATAACTGTGAAACGGCTAAAAATCATAAAATCTATCAATAATCTGTGATACATAAATACATAACTGTGATTTTATTAAAAAACCTGTGTTTGATGCCATTTCGATAATTCCTAATTTTTCATGGCGATGTAGTGTATGTATCGATGTTTATAAAATTCTCAAGGAAATCGGAAATCAATGAACAAAGTCCCACGCTCAGCTCTAACAGAATGAATTTGGAATTTAAAGACGTTAGCACTATTTTTTATCAAAATGTTGGTGGTGTGTACTCTAAATTGATATTTACTTCAATGCCTAATTCAATCTCAATCTATTATCAAAATGTTGGTGGTATGCGTACAAAATCAACGCAGTTTTCATTATTTCTATCGTCGTCATGTTATCCGATATATGTTTTATCTGAAACATAGATTAAACCTGCTGTTTTAAGTTCTGGATTTTTTGATGATAATTATGTAACGTATAGATGTGACTGTTCCAGCCTAACAAGTGATAAATCTGATGGTGGTGGTGTTCTTGTAGCTGTGCATAATTCAATTATAAACTGTGATGTAGTTTGTCCGAATATTACTGTGGAATATGTTACTGTGAAATTATATTGGACAGTGAAATCATTATATTTATATGCTGCATATGTCCCACCTCTAAGCTCTGCTGAGGTTTATAGCTTACACTGTGCAAATATTTATTATTTTGTATCACAGTGTAACGCACATGACACCATATGTATATTGGGTGACTTCAATCTTCCGGGTTTATGTTGGTGTACTGATGATGATGAAACTGCTTCTGTTTTTCCATCCAATGTTTCGAGTGATGTGGAACAGATTTTTATTGATGCCATGTTGTCTTTAAATTTACATCAAATTTGTAAAGTTGCTAACTTGAATGGTACAATTCTGGATCTAGTTTTATTGAATGATCCTAATTGTGGATTGGTTACTAAGTTTTGTTCTGGATAGATTTCATCACAGAAATTCATCAACATTGCACAATCAAGGTTAAATTACAATTTTAATAAGGCTGATATTGCCGGTCTGCAGGGATTTTTTGAATTGGTGGATTGGGAAGTAACTTTCAATTCTAAATGGAGTGATGTTAATGCTCTAGTTGACTCATTTTATTTGGTTTTATTTAATGCTTTCGACAAACATATACCTAAATGCTATGAACGTAAGAATAACCATCCTCCATGGTTTGACAACAATTTGGTCAATTTAAGAAACAAAAAAATAAGGCACACACATTTGCCAAAGAATTTGGTGATAACTTGGATTGTCTAAATACTTTTCTACAACTACGCCGGGCATTTGATAAGGAGCAACGCCGAGCCTATAGGAACTTTATTTCACGGCTGGAAAATAATTTAATTTCAAACCCAAAACTATTTTGGCCTTTTATTGATGTCAAAAGAAAATGTTCTGGTTATCCACAAATGATGTCGTTAAATGATCTAACTGCCTGTAATGCTGAGGACATATGTGAATTATTTGCAGAATTTTTCCAATCAGTCTATCAAAAATACAATGATAATGCTATTGATATTTCATTAGGACCTCGAAGTTCGCATCATCAAAATTTAATTGGAATACCTTATATTTCAGTAAAAGATGTCAGCCTTGGTATATCCAAGATGAAAACGGGATGTGGTTTTGATAACATACCTGCAAAAATACTTAAGGATCTTAACAGCTCGCTATCATTACCACTATATCTGATATTTATTGCGTCTCTGAAGAGTGGTGTATTTCCGTTGGTATGGAAAAAGTCAATTATAATTCCCATTTTTAAATCCGGAATGCGGAGCAACAATTAAAATTATCGTGGCATATCTATATTATCATCAATTCCAAAATTATTTGAGCTTATTATTTCTGATTATTTGTATTTTAATGTTAAACCTTTATTATCACTTCAACAACATGGATTCGTCAGGCATCGTTCTACCACTACAAATCTTTTAAGTTTAACATCTAAAGTATTCAGTGCCTTTGACTCTAAATGTCAGCTTGATGTGGTTTTCACTGACTTTGCGAAAGCATTTGACTCACCTCAGTTTGAGTTACTTCTTGCCAAACTGGACAGATTTGGAGTGAGTAAATTGTTTTTGGATTGTATTGGATCGTATCTGCGTGATCGGAAGCAGGCAAATTAACGGGTTTACATCTAAGATGATTGAAGTTCATTCTAGAGTGCCTCAGGGCTCCCACCTAGGACCTGTATTATTTAATGTCTTCATCAATGAAATTGCTTCTTTGTTTCAGTACTGCGACTGTGAATTATATGCAGCTGACTTGAAAATATCAAGAAGTAGTGTATGTAGCCCGCAACAATGTAATTAAATGCAGAGAGATCCTGATTTGCTGTATAAATGGTCAGTTATGAATAAATTGAACTTAAATTTGGAAAAGTGCAAGATTATGAGCTTCTCTAGGAAAAAAGCAGTTATTCTTTATCAATATCTTATTGGTAATTACCCTAGCTAGAAAAAGTTCTGACATTTAAAGATTTGGGTGTTGTCCTGGACCATCAATTGAATTTCCGAGACCATATTAATTTAATAGTAGCTAAGTCTAATTCTCTACTTGGCCTTATTCGTCGTATCACAAAAGATTTTCGTAATCCATAATCAATTAAAACTTTGTATTGTTCCATTGTTCGGTCTAATTTGGAATACGCGATAGAATTGAACGAATACAGAAGCAATTTATTATTTACTATCTTCATAAATTGAATTGGCCATTTGATCCGAACCTTCCAATGTGGCTGAATAAAAAGAATATGCCATCCTACGGTGACCGCTGTAGAATTGCTGAGTTGGATTCATTGCTTGTAAGACGTAGATGTTCTGCTTCAACATTCATCGCTCATCTGCTTAACAGTTCGATTTACTTCCCTAAATTACTTGCAAACATTGATATTCATGTGCCCTGTAAACCTACTCGGATTAGGAATTTTATATATTTGCCGACATTTAAATTTAATTACGCCCATAATGCTCCGGTCCCGGCGATTTGTCAACAATTTAATTGTAATTTTGATGTGTTTGATTTTAATATTTCTAAATGTTCTTTTAAAAAATTAATAAAAACTAAATTATAAAATTGTAAAATAAAATTGTAATCAAAAAAGGATTTTTATCCCGTTGATGGTAAATAAATATGATGGTATGACAACGGTGGTATGATGATAGGATAACATGATGGTATGCTGCTACGGTAATAAAATGGAATGTTGGTATTATGGTATGACAGTGTGTTGGTATGATTATATTATGATAGGATGGTATGATGTTGAAAGCGTTTAATTGTATTGTGGTATAATTTGATTGTATAATGGTCAGAGATATAGCGAAAGCGGAAGTAAAAATAATTAAAAACCACTTTTTTATGAAGGATTTTTCTGTTTCGTGTTACTCCTACAGCGTCCAAATGGATTTTGTAAATCTTTTTTCATCATATAAAAGGAAACGTATTTTTAGTGGTCTGTGAAAAAAAGAATGTACCGTTCTGTCATTTTTTCTGTACAGAATAAATCTAAGAACTGCAGCAAAACATAAGTTGCGGACGAATCGTGAGCGACAAATTATTGAATTTAAAATTTTGAATTATTAACAAATTTTGTATTTGCAAGAAATCAACTAAGATGGGATAGACACCATTCTGCTTCTAGTCGACACATTTAAAAGTATGTGTGTACTTTTTCTTTGTTTCAGATAGATTTCCAGTCACTAATTATAATATACATTAAAAATTTGTGTTCGTTTTGATCGTACACATAGGTGATTTTTGTTTTCATTTTTACCGGAATTTCCGTTCCATTTTTAATAAGAATTTTTTTTACTTACCCTCGGCTAAAGATCTTTTGACATCAAAAACAGCTTATTATTGAAAGCTTAGACTTGTCCGACAATAATTGGTCGAAAAAATATTGTAATTTGCCGCTTGTGTTCGTGTTATGTTTTACAGATTAATGCACTGGAATTTTGGTTTTATTTATAGGAATGTAAAAACACTTAAAAATCTTTAGTTTTTATTCCAAAAGGGTTTAAAATGAGAATTTGTTGTAACTGAATTTAACAAAAAAAGCAAAAGGTAATGTCGATAAAATTAAATCGAATACCTAATACTTGTTGAAAAATTTTGAATTTAAATTCGTTTAGTTTGAAAAGCACCGCAAATAAGAAATATGGATTATGGTATTCGAGAAAGAATTTTGGTCCTAAAAATGAAACTTGAGAGTTACGATTTTTTTCTAGATACTAGAAGTATAATATTAAATATATAATTGTTGTTTGATTTTATTGTTGGGGGGGGGGGGTATTTTTGTGGAAGTGCGGGATTGCTTGGTGGATGATTGTTGGTTTCGGACAGGGTTGTTCGCGGTTTACATTTCGATATATTTGGTATCAAGTTGTTTATGTTTGTGGGTGGGAATGTTCATTTGGATTGGAACTAGGGGCGGTGTGGGAAAGTGTGTTTGGGGGTCCCATATGATTTTGTTTGCGTTTTGTGGGAAAGTAAAAATCTTTATTCACCTCTTTATATTAGTGATTTGACTTTTTTAGACGGATGACACGGCTATTTATGTAGTGGCATTGGTGGGTCGTGTGTTGTATAGTGTTTGTGGTTGAAACAAACAAAAAAAAAAAAAACAAAAAAAAATTAAAAAGGAAAATTAAATTAAAGTTTATTAAATTGAAAAAATAAATAATTTTGTTAATTTTTATTGTAAAAGTGTTTAGGTTAGTTTATTGCGAATATTTGATTGGATTACTCATATGCAAAATTTATATAAGCGTGGATTGGGAATTTCGTTGTATTGCATATACAATCCTTATAATATACTACGAGTAAAATAGTGTTGTTGAATTCAATTCTCGATTGGTGTGTATGTGTGTGTATACATTTATTACTGTTTTGTTGAAGAATCTAGTTTGTATTTTTAATGTGTTGCTTGTTCTATGATTACTGTTATCGGTTTTGTTTGTATTCCTAATAAAACATTTGTATTTGGATGAGAATTGGAATTGCGTTGTGGATGTGGTATTTTGTGTTAAGGGGAGCGCACTTTCAGTGTACAATTAAATATATTCAAAAACAAAAGTTGTATAGCTAGTTTAGTTTTAAAATGATCAATAAATCGATTTTAAATCGAATATATTGAGTTGCTGTTAGAAATGACCCTTATTACATATCATTGGCGGCGTTGGAAAGTGCTTTGGTTTTCTGCTCGTTTCATTTCGAATTGGACCCCCCGATAACCTAACTTTATGATGGATGTGAAAAATTATTTAACACTGTGATTTTAAATTAACAAAATGTTTTAAATAAAATTATATAATATCCATAGTTTAATAAATAAAAATTTAAATTTACGTTATCTTTCATTAAATCATTTGGATTATAAGAAAATATTTCAAGATACGGAGAATCAATTCGCACACAATGCGCTACATATAATCTAGTAAAAATAATTATAACGTATTTAAAACAATGAAAAAATTAATAAATTAAGCATAATTAATAATAGTTGATTGAAGAAATACCGTCATATTTGTGAAACAACCAATTGGTTAGATGTCGAGACCGATGAGATGCTGGAAAACTTTCGAATCATTGACCACTTTTGTATCATCTTCATTTTGCACGATTATGTAAGTACACGGTTCAAATGTTACGAAAAACCGATCGGAAGCTGAGCCAATTAACTCCTGGCCAATTGGTGCAATCAATGTTTGCGGTAAACATTTCACGTAAACCAGTGATCAACAGTTTTAAATTTGAACAACAATTTATTCAGCATTGTAATAAATTGACAATAAATGAAATTGCTATTATTAGCATGGGATTCTTTAAGACTGAGACGAAATTAAAGGATTTGAATTCAGCTTCGCTGGTTTATCATAGCTAGAGTGAAAATGTTGAGAAGATTCAGGATATTGCACTAGTGAATATATTAAAAATTTTACGGTACTCATCTGGTCTAACTAGCTGATATTCTGCTAAGTGTAATGAATAAATTAACGCCTCAAATACCACGATTTTTGAGAGTGACCTGTTTGCATATAGCGTTATTAGGATCTGATATTCAAGTTTGGCACGACCAAACACTCGAATTAATTATTCAACGGTATTTAACAGATATCAAAACGACGCGTTTGAAGGATCTGGAACGAATGAGTTTTCTGATTGGACTTTATCGATTCACAGATAAATCAGAAAATGCTCGAAAATTATTGGTATGCATTTTAAATGAGATCAAAGATCGTGTCAATGAAATAATCCGTCATCCAAAGTGTTTTCCATCAATTATACACCATCTAACCACTTCGAATATTTATTCTATTATATAAATTCTATTATAAAGCTTTGGACTTGGAGGTCAAACTTATAAATATAGGGTTTTATCGAACTATTTTACAAAACTTGACACGATGTAAAGGATCACAGCTGTAAACCGCTGCATTGTAAAAATAACATGTAATGTAAGATTCGTAAAAATATGTAGGGATTTATTAGATCGACATATGTGTAATACACTGATCATGATTCTCATAATTGGATATTAATAGTACCTACAATAAAAAGAGGCGGCTGGTCCGAAGAAAATCAGAGTTTTTGCCAACCTCATTGTTCTTATCTCTTTGCCAACAACTTTTAGGCAACATACATTTTCGTTGGTATTTTCATACATCACGCCACCTCATGCAAACACTTTTAATTTATATTGATACCTACACCTCGGTGATAACCATATTCTATATACTTCCTATACTTCACAAAGTTTAATTGTACTAAGATAATAGTCCAACTTACAGAACTTTAAAATTTTTGGCTGATTTATTAAAATTTGGAATATTATGATCTAATTAATTTTATTAAATGGCGTTGGTTCGTAGTTTTCATTTTTTTACAAATAAGTATTAAAATAAATATGGCGGAGGGAATAATTGCGGATGGACGGTCAATGATATAGAACCCTATAAAATATTTCTAATGAAAATGTTTTAGATTTTTTGAAATTTTGTTTAAATTCAGGCTATTTCAGCATATTCGACAGCCACTTCAAACATATCAATGGGATGCGGAAATTCGATACGAAATATTTTTAGTCAGACGAAGATAGTACACCGAAATTAGACCAATCTATAATAGTGTAATAACTGCCGTGTAGTAATTGCTGTGAAACCACCGACAAGAGTGCTCATGCCACTGTTTGTGTCAGCGTTCCTTTGATGCACCAATTTCAGTTCAATTATCGTTTCTTTTTTGGAAATGGCTTTTATAATTGGGAATCAGGTAGGTTTTGTTAACAGGAGAGGTGATTTGAATAGTCTTGGTAAAGATTATTCGAGGATCATTGAATTGGTATCGGAGTTTCCTAGGTACCAGTCTTTAATACGTCAAGTTTGAAATTGGACGATAGTGTAATGATGGGTCTGTGATGATGGGTCTGTGACGATGTCGTCGGATCGCAAATTGCGTAGATGTGTATGCAACGTTTTTCCGTTTCACGATACATCACCGAGTCCTGTATTGACACACGGATATTTTTGGTCGGACGATGGATCAATGACGCCATGATCCCCTTTTGTGTTGGTTCGATAATTATTTTACAGTCTGACGGATATTTTTCTTTAATTGTGGGTCACAGTTTTTAGCCTTGGATGCAGTAAGTGCAAGAGGTACTTGATATTGTATACTACATTACATTGCAAGAATATTTGAGGAAGTGATGAAAACGTTTCAGCACTATTTGGTTGCTGAATTTAATTATATCAAAGTGTCATAGTTCTTCAAGTATTTTTGTCTGATGGTGTGGTTGTTATAAATTATACTTAATTATATATAATTGTTAGATCGTCTCCAAGCTACAGAAATATTGGTGAAATCTCGCTCAACACCCAGAAACTACAAGCATTCAGCAGCTATTTAGCGTAGAAATTGTATTGTCTTGTGATATCTATGTTATTTTATTTAGTACTAACTAATTTATATAAGTTAAGTTCTATTAATTAAGTAGTAAAGCAATTTAGTTTTCAGGCTAACCTGGGAAACTCTATTTGAGTTTTATTAGTGAATATCATATATAGGAACATGTAGTACTTAACTAAACGATAAATATTCTAAACCTTTTGCGTAGTATATAATAATTAATTTAAACATTATTAACTTAGTAAATAAATAAGTAATTTAAGCATTATTAATATCCTTTCGCAAGATCTTTAGGAAATTGCCGATTAGTTTAATTTAATAGTATGGTTAAATATATAAAATATACATTTTTTCAGCTTTTATTTTTGAATCTAGTTGCAGTGGGTAAACCATTAATTAACTATCTACAGGAGAACGGTAGCTAATGAAACAAGTGCTGTGAATTTGAGTTATAACTTAGCAATTTAAAATTTTTAAACATTCCCTTAGAATTTTTATTGTTGAATTATTCTTATGTCTTATATTATGGTTGAGGTTGGTATTGGTATTGAAGTGGGTGTTGGTATTGGTGTTAATGTTCATACTTATTGGTAGAATTGTTAATGATAGTTTTGGTATTAGTATTCATATTGGTTAGTTAAAATGGTTTTAGTTTAGAACACTCCTGAGAAACTCGACCAAGATGACAATGGCTGAGATGACAGCACGATGGCCCGATGGTAATTGGTTGAATGATTGTCAAACTATTAATGGTTATTTATTTGTGGTACATAGGGATTAATCTATAATTTATTTCAGAGAATCAAATTTATACTTAATTAATTTTAAAATAGTTATTATAAAGAATTAATGCATATTTTTAATTTAGGAATTTCTTGAAGAACCTGAAACAACCTTATAGCAGTTGGAGCAGTACATAAACTTCAAATTGTACTGTCTTGTGCTAAATAAATTACTAAAAAAAAAATATATATATTACTAACAAATTTACTAACTAGCAACTACTTAGGTGTCTGGAACCGGGTTGAGTCTTTGTTGCTAACATTCCTTTCCCATCCCTCGATTTTGTTATATGTAAAAAGGTGTACGACGGCTGCCTGGCCAGGGGCGGATATCACAACTATTAGACTTATGTGGTTATCGATGTGGCGCCTTTCTTTACGGGGTGAAATATTGCTATATTTGGCTTCATGAAAAGCTGAGTATGATGGTACATATTTCCTTGGTGAGGGAGAGTTATGGTGCCGTGTTGCAACATGAGTATAGTGGTGTGGTATTCGCATTTATAATACGGGAGACTTGCTTAATGCTTGATCGTACATCGAAATCAATCAATCAATCAAAATCAATTGTTGTTTGATTTTATTGTAATAACAGTGAATCACATCACAATTCTTAATCTGGTCTGAAGTTAAGGGACATAGAATGCGCTAGTCAGACACATTCTACTGCTGATCCGGTGCGATTGTTACAGCATTCTATGACGTGGTAGTAGTGGACAACAATGCATGGTAATGATACAATAACCTGTAATTTATAATTTATATTTACAGTTCTTCTACATGATGAATGGACATGGTTTCTAGCATTTTATATAACTATGGATGGCGCAATAATATTCCCACGTTCAATAATGTATATAAAGAACAGATATATATTGGCGTATCTATATATGTGTATTATATATATATATATATATATATATATATATATATATATATATATATATATATATATATATATGTATTGAAAATTATTTTGAATTACGTTTTCCCATTTCCATTCATGTTTGCCAGCGTTCAATATACTGTATAAAATGATATATTTTTCACCCAGAATTTATTACTACGATTTGCGTCATCACATATTTTTTTTCTAATTCAATCTAAATAACATAGATATTATTAGATGATAATAACCGAATTACTAATATTTCAAACGATTCTCATTTTTAAGGCTCGTCATATTCGGGAGAACTACCACACGCAAAAATTTTGCAGTAGATGGATCGTATTGCGCAGAATTCTATTTTATCTACCAAGAGAAAAATAATGCCAATTCATTCATATTATGTTGCGGACCAACAGGTACAATGTTGTCGAAAAAATGTTGCATTTCCGTATATTATCGAATATTTCATCTACATATGTAGGTAAATAATTAATGACACTCAACTATGTAGCCCGGGAAAGGGAAAATACAAAATATGCCTGAAAAAGGATACAACGTAATCTCATTTATTTAATAATTATTCCACCTGTGTTAAATGTAACAATGATATGTCCTTTAATTCATGACAATATATGTATGTAAGTAAGTACATACAATACTCGTGTATATATGTAGTATGTATATATGTAAATCATATATTGTTAGATTTTGCGTGGGTTTTATGAATTAAACTCGGAATACACAAAAGAAAGCAGCTTTACACAGAAAATGTATTTTCTTTATTTTTGTTTTCCTCTACTTTTTTCATTTTTGTTTTGGAAATTGTAGGCGTAGCTTGTTCTGGGCTAGCATAAAAATGTGATTTTTGTTTTAGAATAATTTTGTTGATATTCAGAAGAGTATTTTCATTTCATTAATAAACCCACTGAATTTTATGTTTCTGAAACCAACAAATTTTCCTTTAATCATTTTCCATAAACTAACTGAAGCTATAACACTGATACCGCACGTACTGAAAACAACAATATACGACTATTATCCAAAATCAAACAAATTAGCTTCAATGTATTAACAAAAAAATTGTGAGACTGATGATTTTGTCCATTTTCTAGGGAACCTTAAAATTCGACCACATATTTACATTTGCAGCCATTATATTTTATTTCGTTCAGTAAAGAAACATTGACAGGATTTATTTTTACAGAATTGGCATCCAAACCATTTTGACATTTTCGATCGATTTATCGAAGTGGCAATAAATACAGCATAAAAATAATTCTAATTCTAATATTCAAACATATTTTGGTTTGAACAGATTTTGTACATAAAATTTTTATAACAAAAAACTCATACCCATCTTCTGTAAAAGCTAAAGTTCAACCGTTATTAAATTTAATTCGAGTTATTTTGTGTGTGGTAACTTGAACTTATTTTTTTCCGTTATTTCAAAAATTTCAGATAAATCCTTAAATGTTTTACGTGCACGGTATTACGTTTCATTATTTAAAATAATCATCGCAACAATAATATAAGGTGATATGAGTTATTTTCAATTTTACTTGATAAGGCTTCACACGTGTACTTCTTAAAATATAGGCAGTAATAGGTACGAACATACATATAACCTACTAGTAGTTGTAGATGTTTAACTAACGACTCTTTTACATTTGATCAACACAAAAGAGGAACTTTATTAATTTTTTGTTGAATGTTAATTAATCCATGTAATTTCCAATATGCTACCGGTGATTAGACCATTTTAATTGTGTTTTTATTAACACGAGAAGCATATTAGTATTTACGAACGGTAATTCAACGAAACCAACTAATAGACAGAATTCTATTTATTTAATTATATGATTTTTAATATGTTCCGAAGATTGTAAGAGAATTCAATCCAGTTTCGAACTGATGGCCGCGGCGACTGGACTAATTATACCTACTACTAATATGCTTCTCGTGTTAATAAAAACACAATTAAAATGGTCTAATCACCGGTAGCATATCGGAAATTACATGAATTAATTAACATTCAACAAAAAATTAATAAAGTAAAAATTAGCGTACACACAGAGCTGTGTGAATATCGTGAAGAAGAAAAATTGTAAGAGAGTTCATCTGTATTAGTTATGATTCGCTAGTACTTAACGCACAGCACATTCTGTATATATAGAATGTAAATTGTGGTATAATCAGTCCAGTCGCCGCGGCGTAATGAGAAGATTGATTTTTTTCATAATCATAAGCTCATCAGTTCGAAACTGGATTGAATTCTCTTACAATCTTCGGAACATATTAAAAATCATATAAAAGAGGAACATTCGATTCTATGAACAACAGTTTATATAATATTCCTCTGGAGGAAGAAGATTTTAATAAAGAAGTGGAATATATTGAAGACGTAACCGCCACTAATGGCTACAATGGTCAAATTTTAGAAAAACATGAACGGAAATTTGATAGAAATTGTCCCATTGCTTACCATTTTATCCTTAAATCACAAACGGCATGGCAAAATATTCTAAAAGGGAAAAATTTACATAATTAAGATGTAATAGCTCCAAAACTCTTAAACAAGGTACCTGTGAGTTTAAAGACAAATCACCTTTGGAAGATTCTTCGGGAATCTATAAAATTAAATTTGCGGATTGTAAATTATGCGAAAATAGAACAGCCTTTTAAAATTGGCGCATAAGAATCTATTTATATGCATGAAGCGGCCAAGTCAGAAAAATTAATGAACGTAGAAGATCCACCAATATATTCTAACTTATTTTACGTAATAAACAATAAAACCAAATTTCAAGTTTAAAAACAAATTTTAAATTAGAGTACATATATCCAAATTTCGTTTTTATTTTTTATTTATTAAATATTTTTTATTGACGCACTTATGCTCTAGCTAAGTGCTTGCACATGTGTACACATTGTAAGAAAGATTTCTGCATTTTATTTTTCTTTGAGCATCGTTTGAGCGTCATCCTCATCCAACAATGCTTGCGATTCATTGTCTTCAAACTTTTTTGGTGGTCTTCCACGTGCTCGGATTTTCACGTTAAAATTACCACTTTTGAATTTACTAAACCACTCACAGCATTGTGATTTACCAAGAGCATGCTCACCGTAAGCTTCGACAAGCATTCAATGTGATTCTGCAGCAGTTTTCTTCAAATGATAACAAAAAAATCAATGATGTCCGCAAATCGTAATATGTAGGTACAAAACTCGACATTTTTAACACGTAAAAAATATGCGTTTATGAATTGGATGTTGTTGAAGATGTCAAAAGAAAACAAAGGCGCCGATGACGCAGTAGGTCGACAGGTACATTGACAGGGGGCGCCATTTATTAGTAAATTCCGGTTTCATATATACACACCTGGTATATAAATGTTCTTAATATATACATATATTTCTATATGGGACATTCTCTGTCAACTGGACACCCCCTCTGCCCAAAATACTATTTGTCGTAGAAAGCTTTTTAAAAAACCAACATGAAACTTATGAAATGTACTTTTTTTATCGTCTGGCGGCTTCAAGTAGCTGACAATTTTATTTAGTTTAAAAACATTCAGGGTGTCGCAAATTTTTTAAATGAGGCTAATTCGATGTATTTTTCCCACTTTTGGCTAAAAGCTCCGCAGTTTTTTCTAACCTCCCAAAAACTTCTCTCAAAAAAGCAGTTTTACGTATATAATCAGAGCACCTTGTATTTTATAGAGCCATAATCAAAAAATCTGAGCTTTTATAAGGGAATTAGAAATGACGAAAAAACGAAACTTTTCATAGTGACACACACAAAACATATGGGAAATCACTTTTTTTCCTAAGACAAATTTTTAAATGAAAACGTTACAAATTTTTAATTATGATTTCTGAGATACTTTCATAAATGTTTGAATTTGAACATATATGAATATCGTTTAAGTAAATCCTTTTCGTTTTCGTGTAATAATTGATTTATTTAAACCAAAATATAAAAAAAAAATCATAACAACAGCATTCTGGCCAAATTGAAATAAAAGCTTACTACGATTCGTTTGGTCATTAAGTCAATATACATTACATAGATGGCAGTGATGGCCGTAAAAATTTGGAAAAATCGTACCAAAAATTACCACCTGAGGAAATTTCAAGTTCAAAAATTGTAGGAAAAGCAAAACAAATTCACAAAATATAGGAACGTGTGATAATTTTGCGATTAAATAATTTTTTTTCGTATTTTTCTGTAACCATTTCAGACATCTTACGTACACTAGTAAAACTAAAGATAAATTTAGCAAGTATTATTTTAATTCGTCAGAGCCAACTTTGATGTATTTTTCAAAATGAAAGTTCGAAAAAATATATTTTAGAAATAATTTAATTTTAATATTTCTGCAATAAATATTTACTTAATACCAATATGGCCTTCTTATATTGTTCTTAAAGATATGTAGAAAACTTTTATATAAACATTTTATAATATTTTTGCTTTTTGCATTGAAAAACTTGACGCTAAAAAACACCATTTTTACTATGGATTCCTATGAAAATCAGTGAAAAGTTATACCACTAAAAAAGCTTCTAAAAAATACGTTTTAATGATAATGGCTCTATACTCTAGAAGGCTCTGATATAATTCGACATCTTGCGATTCGATAAACACGCTTTATTACAAACTTTGAAATTTAATTTAATTTAAACAACTTTTAAGTTTAAAAAGGTTTAAAACACATTTTCTATACTTGTGAAAAAAATTATTTTTACAAACCAAACGACCAGTTTAGAACATTCTGTTCATCATCAGGTAATTTAAAACTGAACCACTTCAGTTCAGGGTTCAGTTTTAAATTACATGATGATGATGAACAGAATGTTCGAAACTAGTTGTTTGGTTTGTAAAAATTATTTTTTTCACAAGTAAAGAAGAAGAAGAACTTAAAAGTTGTTTAAATTAAATAAAAGTTTTACGTAGTTTGCGATTGCTGAATGAGCCGCTAAACACGAATATAACCTCTCTTTTAACTTTTTTTATTTATATTTATGTAAACCTTCAGAAATTCTTACAGAAACTCCAATTGACGTTTACATAGAGTAATGATTAGATCTCATCTTAATCTATCTCTATTTAGCAAGTATTAATGTAGAACCCTATACATGTATTTATGTTTATATAGTTTAACTGTGATCTACCATTAGCGCTACCCAGCAATAACGAAGTGGACCAAGTAGGATTATTCATATTTTTATCACCATACCATTTACTGTTTTACTGAAGAAATAATTTTGAATGATATAGCTCACTGATACAAAATTCGTCATAGGTAATTTTATTGAAAAGACTATTTTTTTCTACCAAACATATCTCTAAAACTCCGAGCAGTCATGTGGTGATCCCTTTAGACGTCCTTATGAAGTAGGACATGTGTGGGTAAAGAGAATAAGAAACATTGAATCGATTAAAGCTAAGATTTCCGTACTTATCGAATAAAAATGAAATTTGTGAAAATATACAAGCGGATGAAAGCTCATTTGAGGGGCGAAATTCCGATGGAAACGTTAATGAAACAACTCTAAATCAATCAGAGAAAGTGAGTTGGAGGAAATGCTAACAGAGTTAAAAGACAAATTTGCAAGTTTGGAAAATAACAATCGTCTAAAACTAAAAATGTTTACTAAAGCTCCGTCAAGTTGGAGTATAAACCAAATTCCAAAAGAATTTAATACACGGCGACATTTAGCGAAGAAATCTAAGGAGTTTAAAGCGGAGAAAGGCATTCTAGCTGATACTAGCGCTAATGTAGGTAAAAGATAATTATTGATCACTATTGATATAGTTTAAGAATTTTATAACAACCATTTCTCCAAGAATCTGAAGGGATTGCATTCCTCATTCAAAGAATTTCACCCTGATATTAAGAGAGGCTTTAGTACTTTTGCTAAATTACGTCCTAAAGAGTATGTTCTTGCTGGAGCTAGTGGTACCTAAGTATATAATGTGTGCTTATGAACTATTCATCAAAATTGCAAGCTCATGTTAGATGCAATGAATAACAAACAACTAACCCAAAACTCATATAATCCAATATTTGGATATAAAGAACGTTTAGAACAAGTCAGTTGCTTAGATCGCTAGAAAGCGGAAATTACTCTCAAGTAGGGTACAGCTCCTGGATGGCAATAGACATGTGTAAATTATCGTTTTTATAATTATTATATATTAAATCGAATCGAAATTTTATCGAATGAAGGAGAGAATGAAGGACAGCCCAAGACGCAGCTCGAGCATTCCATTTTAATAATGATCATTATTCCAAGACAATTTCTGGTTTATTACATAACAGTTGCGTATTTTTATCTAACAGCTTACATCACGATGCTGTTGCGATTTATACGATTTAAAACCTGCTTATTCCAGAGATTCAAAAAAAAGTTGTCGAACTAGAAAAAAATAAATGTAACCGATGGTGCAAAACAGCATTTTAAAAACCGATGTCAATAACTAACCTCATGCACCATAAAAATGTTTGATATAGAAGCAGTACTTATGGAAAAAGTTGTTACAGCAAAATCAAAAGATACTTTGTTAACAACAACAAAGTACAAAATGCTCTTTTCAAGCGGTGTCTGTTTCGTAGTTACGACTATAGTGTTGGATATCGGTGCGACTAAAACAGTTCTTACAATTGACGTTTAATACCGATTTTTTTCGGGAATACATATATTGCCAAATAGATTGCTGTTGCTTTTTATTTATACATATTACCGGCATTTAAAAATTCTATTAAAATCTTAATTAGATTCGGAATTCAATTCCGAAAAACTGTAACTGCAACTAAAAGTTATAGTTGCCTCTTGGACCTAGATGTTTTTTTTTTATTAAATGCAATTGTTGCTGTAAATTTTATAACTTTAGATTCGGTTTTAAAGAGGTTATAGCCGGATTACTTTCTTGCATGTTAAAACGTATAAGAATTTATATTTGTCCTTTAGATTTTGGTATCTTGTAATTTGCATTAAAGCAAATAACGTGTCTCAGCTATATCAGTAAAAATATCACATCAGTAAAGCTTAAATATATAGCATTCTGTAAAAAGGCCGTAACTGCTTTCCTTTGCTTAGGAAGCCTGAAGTTCCTATTTCGAAACAAACTTCTACAACGCGCTATAGAAACGATTCTTCATCTTTGAGACTGTGATAAAATCTTACTTTTTTTGTGTAAATTTCGATGATCTTCAAGATAAGCGAGGTTCGGTAACATTCACCTCAACATTCGGGGCCATAATATAATTTCTTTTTCTTCTCCATATTTATAAAGCACAACGTCTATCTGCCTGTAAAGGGCAACCTTAAAACCTATGAAGACCGATCTTGATGAGACTTTCACCACTGAAAATTTGATACATTTGGAAGAGCAGCACTCTTGATTCTTAAAAAAATAAGATAATGGGTAGACATGTAAGCTTGTAAAAGGCAAAGCTTACTCTTATTACTTTGGAATTTTTAAATATTATTTCAGTAGTAGGTCAAATCGAGCAATTGCAAACTCATATAAGTAAGCTTTGCTTTTTTACAAGTTTACACGTCTAGACATTATTTTATTTTTTACAGAATCGTTTTTCTAATTTTTTAGTTTTCTTCATCATTTCACATAACGTCGGTGTCGACAGAAGACCAATATAAGCTGTGTTTTTTTATTCGCTCCCGATAGCTTCTATCTAAAACTAAACTTATTTAACATCAAACTATCATTTTTAATTCAATTGTTTAGCAAAAAATTGAAAAAAAAAATATTTGGCTCTACCTATTTATACGGAGCGCTATCGGGAGCCACTTTTTATATGACGGCTCTCGATAAATAGCTGCTATCCGGAGCGAATAAAAAAACGCAGCTATAGTAATCATGGTCGTTTCAATGTTCAAATTAAAATAAAGTTGATGTTGTTGTTGGTCAAAACTTTGAGGGGTAAATTGAAATAAAGGGCTAGTTATTTAGACGAAAACGAAACGGAACAAAAGACGGAAGCATAATAGTTACTGAGCCGAATTGGTTTTATTTTATTTCATTGATAGAAAAAATCAGTTCTTTTCGCCGCTGAATATTTCTTGGTGATGTGTTTTTATTATTTTATTAAATTAATAATTAAATTTATAATTAATTGGCTTAATAAATTAAAAATGTATAGTTGAAACAGTAGGTATGTGTGTTTTTAAGGTTGTGTTTGTGCTACAAATGAAATAAAATTAACGCAATTTGTAAATGAACGAAAATAACAATATTGCGATATCAAAATATGCCATGGAGCTTCAGGGATCTGAAAGAATTAGGTATATACATATTAAAAAATACCATGGTTCGAATTTGATCCATATTTGATGAGCGACTTCTCCCAGACAATGAAAGATTTTTTTTTAAATTATCAATAGGTATCTAGTTAGCAAAAAAAACATATTACTCAGCAAAGGAATTAAAGGCACTCAAATCCCTAGATTCCTTTAAATAATATTAAAGCGGCCGGGTGCAATTGTTCATTTTTGGAAAGGTATTATTCTAGAAGCGAAATTTATTTAAAATAATTTTTATGATTTAGAACTATTTTAAACAGGTATTTCATTCCTAAGGTGACTTTCATTCTTTCATATCGTGAAATGGAAATTGTTGCAGTTGACCCATTTGGCTTTGGTTTAACATGTCCTTTAAGCCAGTTTTTCTTTCAGTAACAAAATGCTTTGAACACACTGTAGAATACTTTACAGATTTCAACCAGCAAGCGGATTAAATTTTGTATATTTCGTAGGAATATAGGAAAACGATAAAATTTAATTCCATTGTCTCGCTCTCTCTCCCTCTCTCTCTCTCTCTCACTCTGCTTTCATCGTGCAATTAACCTTTTCTCTGTGTATTGGGGTCAAATTGACCCCAATCGATTTTAAAATTAAAAAAATAGGTTTCTTAGTATGTATTTAAATGGCGCATGCCTTATAAGAAAGACCCAACTAATTAATGGCTTATACGCGCAATAAAACGAAAAGCGGGCCAAAATTACTAGTAATTTTAATAATTTGGTAGTTTTATTAACTTTCCCTATGAAATATATGAAGATATCCGTGGAGTCAAATTGACCCCTCCCTATACACAGAGTGAAAGTTAAATACCAACACTTTAATGGCATTTTTTAATGTTAAATATTTAAATAATTTGTTGATTTTAAGATAATTCAATTTATAAATATTTAAATTATTATTTCATTATTAAATTTATTAAAAGAAGACATAGGACATATAAAATGTATAATATATTGTTTGGCCTACAGCGTGTTTGACAATTAAAAAATAATCGTATTGACGTTTGAGGAACATTTTCAACAACTTTATATTGAACGTTAATTAGATAATTTTCAGAGATCTTTAAGAATATCAACTTAATTCGAGTCTGCTTGAGATTCGTAAAATAATTTTTTTTTTTTTTCGCTGGCGTTACAACCCATAGAGGGATTTTGCCGCTTCATGATGAAGTTTCATAATAATTTTTTTAACGGATAATGAGTGATTAATTTACTGAAGCATGATAACCAAGCTAGATTAAACTACATAGTCTTGCTGAACCAAACGTAGCTGTGACAAAATATATTTAACTTAAAATAAGGATAACACTGACCGTATAGTTTTAATATTTAAGGATATTTGAAAAGAAGATTACCAGAAAAATTTGGTTTGGTTAATGTTTCCAATTTGTTTTATTAATGTACATTGTCACGTTCTGGTAGCGGTAAATATTAATACAATGTATCCTTATTCATATACGGGTACTCGACAGACATACATATGTTAATTTACATCGATATAAGTATGATTCATTTCAAACGCATGTTAAAATGAATAAAATTCACCCAATAAAAAAAAACTCACCTACATAATTGTAATGAAACCATATTAAATGATTTCTGCGAAAATTCTTTTATAAATTAAATTTTCAGACAAATAATAACTTTGACGTCAGTTTTTTATGTAATATAATTTTTAACATGATTTAGATTTGAATTTCCTTTGTTTGTTAGTGACTTTTCATTTGAATATTTTATATACAAATACAAAGTTTACAAGGTTATCTTTCTAATCAAACATAATACATAACAATATACGATTTTGTTTATGTAAAAGAAATTAAAACGAAAATTTATACTTCAAGTATACGTACAATCAATGCTACCTGAAAAATGATGAAAGGTATGTACTTTAACGTCTTATAAACTTATCCATTGATATGATAAAAGCTCCTTAGAAAACAAAACAGACTGGAAAAGAAATTCCTATAAAAGTAATTAACATTCATGTTATCAAAAACTGATCTAAGATGACGTCAATCAGATTTTCCTAGAAACAAATCAGTTATGATATTTCTGTATTATTAGCTAATCAAATTAGAGGGAAGGGCAACATAGGAATTGCAGCCGAACAATCGCGTATATTTATTAATAAATATTGTAGGTATAATGAATATACAAAAATATATGTGTAAATATTTATGCTTGGAGAAATAAAATGATAAATCGGGAGGTGGTGGGATAAGCATAATTGACGACGATTACTTATATATTATGATGCCTAATTACCATACACGTCAATGAGTGTCAACACATGTATGTACATGCGTATGCATCATCGTATTATTCTAAATTTATCACTATAATTGATTTATAATTTATAGGGAACGTACGCGTTTATAATATTATACGAGTTGAACAAATATATCGTTTCTATTCAAGTACGCGTTTTTATACGTCAAAAGGTGATTAATTATTATATAAAGTGAAATGCTTATTTTACTCGGCCTTATTAAATTTTGTAGTCGTTACTGATCATCATTTAAATTTTATAAAATATTTATAAATTCTCGTATCTACCCAATTTCGCATTTGAAAAATAATTACACTTTGCTGCATCATGCACGTATTTCATAGGGTAGCACGCTAAACTTACTATAAATGAATGTAGCAAAACAAACTTCATAGTAATTTTGGAACAAATGCTTGTTGTTCTTTCGCATGTTTTTAGGAAATGTTCACAAATGTATTATTGTACTAAAAAAATTAACGGCTTTCCAATTTTAAAATTAAAAATTATTTTGAATTTATAGAAAAGCCTGAAAGAACTAATTTTTACTACCAATAAAATGATTAGTCGTCAATTTATCTTTCAAATGCTTAGAGTTAAAAAAACAGGTAAAATAAATTGAATAGGCCCAGAACACTTAGGTAGATGTTAAATTGGGACCTGATGCATATCTAGAATGAGGCACAAGATTCACTTGTTTTGTAGAATTTTTAACTACAATTTTGTTGTTTTTATTGACAGAAAGAGATAATTAATGTTTTGTTCGGCAAGCTTGAACCTATAAATCCGAGAACATGTTGCTTAAACATTGAATAAACAATTTCTTTAAAACTGCAGTAATATTGTTGAATAAATCTCACTAGGAAATAACATCGTGTTTGACTCCAAACATGTAAGAACTACGACTAAAGAAATTCCTTCCAATGAGACTCGGGTTAATTCTCGTTCCGTGAAAAGTATAATGAAAAGTGTTTACAGTGAGAAATACACATTTCCGATTCATCTTCCTTGAGAAGGAATAAATGACGTCAAAATCTTATCATATGAATAAAACTTTCTCACCGACCATTTTGGCGAAAATTCTACGAAACACTTTAAACTTAACTAATAAGTAAATCTATTAAAAACTATTCCGTTTATTTAAGAAAAGCCTCCAAATAATTAATTTAGATTTGGTCATTTTTATCATTTATTTTATATTTTGACAGGCAATGACGAAAACTGATTAACTAGATCTACTTTATCATTTATTTAGCAAATATTTAAACCAATTGCTGTATCATCTAGCTGAAATCTATAAAACTCGATAAAATGTATTGTCACAGTGTAGCTTACTATGAAAGTAACTTATTCAGCGATTTTGACTTGATGGAAACAAAATGAAAACATTTTTTTCATTATGTTTTTTCATAGAACGAGAATTGACCCCTGCTTGTGAATAATGTTGTATTAAGCAGTAAACCAATTGAAAAGTAGCAGCTTAGTTCTTATTTCGAAAACTGTTTTGTACTTCGTGGCCTTTATTTCAATCATTAGGACCGTTCGATACTCCCTCTTAGCTTAGGTAACATTATTTTCATCATACATTAATAAACCAAATGTCACTTGTCAGGCAACAGTTACAACGTTAGAAATATAATTTTTCGCTACACACGTAGTAAATTGATATTACATTTCTAAAAATTAGGCAGAAATGGAAACTAGAATAGCATAAACTACTAGCGATTATAACTTTAGGTATTTTAATATTTGATTTTCTTGATTTAGGAATTCGGGCTTTAATAAGCTAGGGTAAAAAATTGACTACATGAATTCACTTTATGGACAAATTAAAATATTTTCCAACGATATGCATGCGATTTATTCTTTCGGATTTACATTCACAAAGTATTTTTTTTTATTTTTAACGTGCTGGATCATTACAGGTGATGAAAAGTGAATCCATTAAGACAATACAAGGCGTAATATGCTGAAGGACAAGGTGATTGATTCTTTAGCAAAATAACGCTCGATCTCATATTGCGAGACCAGTTAAAAATTACTTGGAAATGCTGAAATGGGAAGTCCTAGTATAGGGATGGAAATTATTCGACTTTTTTACTATCCGTTTCACCTTGTATGGGACCCTTAAATAACTTGGAAATTAAATTTTCACAACTATTGTTATTGTAAATTACAGTGTAAACACATGTACGCGTGCAACAAATGGTTGAAATAGTGTACAACAAAAATGAATTCTCCTTTAAAAGTCCCATACACGATCAAACAATTTGCGCAACAATGAGTATTGGGGAAACACGTTGATTGTGTATGGCGCTGTTAATATTTTGAATAAATTCAAACATGTTTGAAATGTACAACGTTATAATGTTTTAAAATTTTGATGACCTAATTCGGCGAGAAATGTAAAAATTTGGAACAAAATTGTTTCCCCGCTTACAATACCTATCCTATCCATTTTAAAATCGTTTTACGTCTAATTTAACTTTTAAAAATGATTTTAAAATATAGCCAAATATTAGTACTCAGAACTACAATAATCTAGCTTAAGGATCTATTCAAGTTTATCTAGGGTATCCAACACCGATTATCGAGTAACCGGGTACTCGGCTATTTTGGCCTCTTTTCGAGTACTCGAGTACCACGAAACGGCAAAATATTGTGGTTGTTGGGTTTGTTTAGAAATGTGATTAAGTTAATCTCAATATTGCTTCGCAAATGAATATTTTAGGTTTTACATGTGCAATTTGCAAGTTTGTTATATAATATTTTGACAGATAATTCATAAACATAAAAGATCAATGAGATTTTCTTCTGGCAGATTAATTAAAATTTCGATAACTATTGGTTATATTTTAGATTTTTAGTTTGTTGTATTGTAGTAAATAAATTCTTCCAGTACATGAAGGATTTTCAAATCATTTTTTTAATAATACAACTAAATTTAATCAAGTAAGATGATTTAATTTGATTGGCTTATAATCATGAGTACAACAGAAAGTAATTACAAATTTATATTTATAAGGCATTTCGGAAAATTTTAGGTTACGAAAAAATGTATTAAATATTTATCTACAGAATATGTAAATTCTAATATGCATACACGCGCTCGATGGATGCCTTTAACAAATCATTCATTTGGGACCTTTTTAGGAAGGTAGGGAAATAGAACTCAAAATGTAGTATATAAATGTAGTAAAAAGAGATATTCAACTAATACTCGACTACCCGAGTACCTTGGAACTCGATTAATTTGGATAACTTAAGTTTATCTAATGTAATTTAAAATCATCCCGATATTTGTTCCAGGGGCACCTGTTCCCAAATTTTGGTTATCATAATATAGGAATTGAGAAGTAAGAGTAGGTACATGTATGAGAGCTAATGATGTAGTTTTTTTTCTTTGAATTACGGGTGATTTTCACTGTCACGAACAACACACTAATCCAAAGAAAATAATTATACCATACAATAATAATATTGAATATTATTTAGTTTGTAGGTCTAGTAAACTCTCAATTCCTATTTTACGACCAAACATCGGATAAACAGTTCTCTCGTCATTCTTTCTCGTTCATGACTTAATGACAAATTAAAACTTATTGTTTTAAATTAAATATATATTTAATTTAAATTAAAGTAAAAATTGGTAAAATTAATTAAGTTACGCAGGAATAGAACTGTATGAATTTGGGTTTGTTAGTGTAACTCGTTTCTACAACATGTACACAGAATATTCTGTCGCCAGGGCCTGATGAGAGGATTGATTTTTTCATAATCATTGGTTTTATCAGCTCCAAAATCCAGCACCTTAACCTTAAATGAATTAAAAGTTTAAAAAAAAAAATCTTGCCCAATTCACGCGAAAGTGACATCATCAAAACATTCCATATTTATATTTAATACTCTACACTCACAACTGTTAATTTAATTGCTTGGAAATAGTGGGCCCGATTCAAAGTTTTACCTTCTTATACAATATTTTGTTTTCTTCTTCTTTTATAATCAATATTAAAAAACAGAAGAAAAGATAACAGAAGATTTTTTACTAAATTAGGCCCAAGATATGGTCGGTATTTAATGAAAACGGCTGAGAATACAACAAGGCAACGAAATGTTAAGTATCTTATTGTACAAAAATATTTTTTGAGCATTACTTTTCCAGCGAATTGAGCACAAAATATTTTTAATCTCATTAATTTTTTTTTATTTTTTTTTTTTGTATTCATGGTTCATTGTTTGAAATTTTTATCAATGAATTATATCCGTTCCTTTCTCTCCTCCGTACTCACTCGTACATTGCTGTTCTAGAGATTTCTTTAGGAAATTACGTACACATTTTAAAACATATACACGTATATAACGGTTGTGTTATGTAATAATCCTTCGTTTTTTCGTAGGTTCAATAATTTCGTTAATCTGTCGAAAATTACAGATTTATTTATAAAAATACATATCATCAACATAATTAATTTCCAAAATTTTTTGTCTTTTTCTTTCGCTTCGAGTAAAATTTTAAATTTTCCTTTTTTTAAACACATACACAGAGGAATCTTTCTAATTTTTGGTAAATGTATATGTAAAGGGCAAGGACAATTCACTGACGTCATTCGGATAACACCTATTTTTAGAACTAATGTTTTTGGTTTTTTTATTATTTTATGCTACAAGTAACAATAAGTTTTGTTTTGTTTATCATAAACTATGTTCCATAATTAATCTCGGATACTTCAAATATACTCCATTATTAAACAGAAAAATTTCAAAATGGTACAATAAAATCATATTCACATGTATATGTGTGTATAACCATCTCTATTTGTATAAGTAAATATTAAAAAAGTTCTATAAATACTTTTTTGTGGTGCTTTTAGTGTAATTCTATTTTTAGATTTCTAAAAGCTAAAACGGAATAATGAAAAGAGGAAATAGCTGAAAGAAAATCTTTTTTCTTTTTTTTGTGCGTTCAACAAATACAAACAAAAATACACCAACTCCTCGATATACACAATGTTATTTCGAAAAGGGTTTTAATTTAACGGATTTGGAAACAAATAAAATTCTTCTCACCAAAAATCTACATACTTACGTAGGCACTTGGAGTACGGTAATCAAAAGCTCAAAAACCGTAATCAATTTTATTCCCTTCGTAAGGGATATCGAGCCTCCAAAAACTATATTGTTTACCCATTAAATCGAGGGAATATTTTTTTCCCCCTGTTTGTACATACATATACATTGTATGTATTTAAGACACTCGATGTCAGTTTTGTTTAATTTTGTATTTAATAAACCATTTAATTTCCAAAACGTTTAATATAAAATCGATTAAATTTATGTTGCAGTAAAATCGGGATTCATGATCAACTTCAATAACATACTGACAATAAAATATAAATCTTTACCAGCGTGGGTTTTATATTATACCACCCGGCATAAATACCGCATCGCATCATTTTCATGTACATAGTTTTAAATGTGTTCACATGAATAATTAATGGTTAAACCTCCTACATCAAGGAAAGATATTCGCTTCCCCGCAAAACAAAGCAATTTTTGTGAATGAGTTTCTGAATGAGATTAAAAAAAAAAAAACAAACTGGAAAATATTACGTACGTTGAATATTACATAAGTGGGGGGGGGGGGAATATATTTACAACATTTTTATATTATGTATTCCCAGATAAATACATAATTGTGTATGTACTCTCTCGTACATAAGCGATAAAGTCATATACCTACATAAAACTTTCCGTGTAATCGAGAAAAGCTTTCTTTATTCTGTTTAAACAATAAATTTGACTAACGTCATAGAATCAAATGGATCAATAAAGTTGCTTCTGACACTAACACTATTTTACCCTAATACACACACGCACACATAGCATTTTGTCGCAATTTGCGCGGTTCCATAATCCCATCATCTCTTTTCGAAACAAAAAAAATTTACTAAAATAACTTTTCCATTCAGGAAAATTTTTCATTGCGTTGTCGTTGAACAGGGAAAGTAATATGGCTGTGTTCTCTTTTTTTTTCACTTACACCATTCCATATCTGAATGTGTATGTTCGTTTTTCTTTATGTATGCGTTATGCTTTACCATGAAATGTAGTAAATGATTTTCCATTTTCACATACAAAAAAAAAAATTTTTTTTTTTTTTTAGTTTTTTAGAAAAATGAGAGGAATAAAAAAGCGAACTACATTAAAATTTTATTATATTCATTGAAGTGACGTAAGAGGGTTGAATTTTCATTCAGAACGTGTGGGCGATAGGCGAAACGTTGCAAACATAAAGAGGGTAACAAAATCTATAAAAGAGAGTGTAATCAAGCTTTTGTTATACATTCAAATAGAAAAAGTTACAGTGAAAACATCTAAAGTAAAGTGAATTAAAAATTAATAAATATTAAATTTATTTTGTGTATAACATTTTTGGCCTATAATTTTTATTAACGTTCTATTAATTTAAAATTAAAAAATTAATAAAAAAATAAAAAATAATAAAAAACAAAAACAAGAACTGTAAAGTGTTAGTGTAGAGGCTTGATGTGAAATAAACTTATTTTTATAAACAAAATCAAATTTTAATTAATAATAATTTGTGATATAATTAGCATAAATTTAAGTTTTTCCATAAAACAGTTGGATTTTATTATCTATTCTTTCTGAACGCAACTATAATTTTTTAAATATTTTGAGGTAAGTGTACTTTTTTAATTAAGTGTATAATATAATATGAAATTTTTGTGAGAGCAAAAATAAAAAAACCTGTTGAAAATAGGTCAATTACGAATAAAATATATTACAAAAAGTGAGCAAAAATACATTAGTATTTGACCTATATTTAACAAACAAAAAAAGGAGGAAAAAAATTGATCTAGATTTTCAATTTATGTATTTCAATACACCCCGCAAACTTCTGCAGCGCCATTTGCTAAAGTTATACTAATTGAACCATATGTTTTCCTTTTCATTCTAAATTGCAGAATGAGCTACTTTATAACCATAACAGTATTACTTGTGGTATTCAATTATGGTTCCAGTCTTACTTATCCCGTTTTTGGAACCAAACGGTATCATAGAGCAAGTGTAGTTTCACCAATAATTGCAGCCCCAATACCACTCTATACAGCGCTACCGCAATATTACGATGGTGAACAACCATATCCAGTAGTTTTTCCAAACGAGGAATTATACTCCAATTCATATTATTATCCAGCAGTACCCCATCACGAAACACATCCACAACGAAATAGCAACAACTATAGAGCATATGGTATGCCAACATATCGCGGTGAATATAAACCGCAACCATACTATTACGCACAAGCACCCACATACAATTATTACGACGACCATATTGATTCGGGTAATCCATTAGATGATTTACATGAAGAAATTTTACAAGAAGATGAACGGGAACGACAACGTGACATGCTACCCGTTGGCCAAGAGACATGGTTCGAGAATAATGAACAGCAAGATCAATCGCTTGTTAACGCAAATGCTGCATTCCTACGAAATTTGATTGCATACAATAAACAATTGGAAGCGGCAAAGGAACAACAATATCAAGCTCAACAATTCCAAAACCAGGACTCACTAAATAGTAACGAAGAGGAATTTGATGACTATATGAACGATGAAGAAATATATGACATACAGCCAACAAGTAATAATAATAATAATAACAACAACAATAATAATAACTATTTTTATGATAGTGAAAAAATTGTACCACCATCCGCAACATCAGAATTTTTAAATGCAAACTCATTAAAAGTGACAAAAAACGATGATAAAGATGTAAAAGATTTAAAATCACTAATTACGAATCATAAAAATATTCCACCAATTCGCCAACAATTATCATCGTTACACAATATTCAATCCCAACAAAATCCAAATAATCACCATCCATTTGCTCAAATAACCAAAAATAGTAATACGAATAATCATAATAATAATCAGCAAACAGCATCGCTTCAACAATATGATGACCCAGAATATGATGATGATTCATGGATAAATTGGGATAAAAAACGAAGCGTGTCACCACCATCATCAGCAAAACGAGATCAATCGATTTATAATTTTTCTGACCGAAAAATTACAAATGGAGGAAAATCACATAAAATCGTATCAGAAACAAAAAGAACAACATCGTCACCACCACAACCACCACCACCACCAGGCACAACTGTAACAACAATCATTGATAATTTAGAGCAATCATTGAAAAAATTGTCGGGACAAAAAGAAGTTGTATTGCCACGACCAGCAAATCCAGTGCGCCGTATCACATCAACAAGTACGGAATCAGAAAATAGTGACGCACTAGACAATAGTGAAAATAAACGAGGTAACAAAGAGTCAATGTATGATACAATCAAACAATTACTGGCACTTGAACATCATCATGAAAAGGTGGGTGGAATTTTTTTAGTTTTTCATTTTATTTATAGTTTTTATTCCAAAATAAATGTTTGACATTAATTTATTATTAACAAATCGATATCAGCTCCTAAAAATATCCTTCTCTGTATTAATATTTATGTAGTTGTTTACTTTAAATTCTCTTAACATTTTTTTTTTTGTTGTATGCTAAAAAAAAAAATAAATTGTACAGTGTGACGCACGTACAGTGGTGATACTGATGGAATCTAATTGTATACATACATATGTATTTATTAATTTATAGATGAAAATACGATTATGCGCCAAACTGTACAAAGTATAATTAGTCTACATGTATGTACGAGTATATACAATTTTATTTTATACGATTTGTTCGTTAATATTCTTTACAGACTAATCAGCCCGTAGAAGCAACCCGGCTCCAAAAACGTTACATAGCTAATGAGGAATCATTAGTACAGGAGCTCAATGGGCTAAAAAGGCTCTCAGTGTAAGAAATAAATAAAAATGGTTATGCAAATTTTAAATAAATATTTGTACATATATCTATATATATGTATGTATATATACTTATATAGGTATATGTACGTTCTATTTATAAAATTGGGCACTTCTTAATTCGAGACTGATTGTGTATATTTCTGAAACAATTTAATATTAAACTAATACGACAAAAAAACATTATAAAAAAATTACTACAATAATAATAACTAATTATAATAAATAAAACAAAATATCTATATATTTATATACATACTTATAAATTTATTATATTTTTTTCTTAAATAAAAATAAATTCATTTATTTTTTATAATAAAAAAAAAATTAATAATTTCTTGTAAATAAATCATTACTTAAAATTTTTTTTTTTTTTTCTAATGGTCCTGTAACAGTTGGGCGCAAAATATATCAACATTTTTAAATTGCTTAAACATCTAAATCTTTACTTGATATATTTTCTGCTCATTAAATCATCGCTCCTTATAATCCAAATATTAGTTTTCATCAAAAAAAAAAAGTCTTGGATAACCAGTTAAAACTTAATATTGAATATACATACATACATTTATGTATTTGTAGGAACCATTAAATTTAATATTAAGTTTTAATTAATATCAACAATTAATTACTATTAATTATGTCAATTATTTACGTGTAAAAAAGAAACACAGCTTTGTGGCACTGTCGTAATTAAATTTTAAAATTTGTATTAATTTTTTTTTTTTTATTGTAAAGGGCCTAATTAAGAAATAATCTGATTATTTAATTCTGTAACATTTTTCTTTTCTGTATTGTGTTTTCAATATATGAAAACAAATAACATAATTTTGTTCCCTTCCAATGGCAGCTAGAAGTCCAATTAAAATTAAAATTAAAATACTGTAAATATTGTACAAAATTCTGATTTTATTTCAAAATTGTGAGTGAGAAACTTAGTCAAATTTCAATTTTTCGAATATGTGTAGATAAACTATTTAAAAAATTGAAATCAAAATCATCGAGTAAATTTTTTATTTCTTAATACTTCTAATTTTATACTTTTCTAATATTATAAACACTTGTACCAATAAGGGTTTAATTTTTAAATTTTTTAATTTTTTTTTTTTTTTTATTAACTGCAGTCAATAAAATAACAATTTTTATTTTTATTTTATTTAAAATAAAAATAAAAATTATAGAATATACCAACCAAATTAGAGATCAGTACACACCAAATACAAATCAAAAAAAAGTCACACATACACACACACACATACACATACACTTATAAATAAAACCACAAATCATCAAATTGATCAATAAAGAGATAAAGGACTGTATGTAGTTAATTAAAATTTATATATGTAATAAAAGTTTAAATTTTACATAATTAAAATACTTGAACAATTTATGAACTATATTATAATAATAATAATAAACAAAATGCTTTAATAGATAGGATCGCAAAAAATCTTATTATATTGCCAAAAATAATTCATTTTAAATAATAAATATAAAAATAATAAACTTTTAACTAATTTCATAAAAAAAAAAAATTATTTTTAATTAATCCGTAAGAGTGTTACAACATTTGCTGCCTCATTTTTACTACTAAAATAAGCGGCTATATATATAATTCATATTTGACAGATTTTATTTTTTCCTATATATCACTCTTACGTAATTTTTATAATATATAAAATAAATTTATATAACTTACATGTACCTTAAATTTAACAAAATAGAATTTTCCTACGTATTATAAATATTATTATAAAATAATAATAAAATGATTTTAGTTTACGCCGCCGCTTTTTCCTTTTTTTTTGATAAAATAGAAAATAGAAATGTAAATTTTTATTTGGTTATTTAAAAAAAAAAAATTACAAACAAATACTGTAAATGCCTCAAGAAACATCAAGCTCGGAAGGATAAGGGCAAAATCATTTTATAAAATTAATGTAATAATGTATGTAATACAATTAAATATTTCATATTTTAAAAACAATTATTTTAATGGAACCAAAATTAAAACACCAAAATATTTGTTTTTAAAAAAAAATAATATTTAATTAACATAAATACAAATATAGTAAATACAACAATATTAACGGTTTTGCCTGGAGAGATAATAAGATTACTTTGTGTTAATTTAAAAACATTAATAAAATAATAGCTATTATGATTATGTAACTGAGGCTTCTTGTACATATCTTTAATTATATATTATATTATACTTGTATATTGTAGCAAACCCAACTAAACAAAAAATAAATTTGTTAATTTTTTTATTTTATCATTCATACATAATTTTCATTTATTTTACTTTATTATTAAAAATGTACAAATTTTTTATCGTTATAACAATAATGAATTACTCATTCGGTAAGCACAAATTCACATTTTATTCCAACAACAAAAACAAGATATTATGTATAAGTAATTTATTAAAAATAAAAAAAAAAATAATAAAACTTTTATTATTTGCCCAGTCAATTTCTATACAAAAACAAAACTATTATTGTTATATTAAATTATGTTATAAAAAAAAAATACAAAAAATATTTTATCTACTTTTATATTTTAAATTTTTTTAATAATTATTATTTTCTTATAAAATTATAAGAGAAATAACAAAATGACTGATGTATAATAATTAATTATTATTAAAAAAAAAATAATAATAAAAAATGTTTTAAAATTAATTTACAATGTTTATAATTAAGTGCCGAATTAAGTAACGAATGGGATTTTTCAACACCCTGTATATCTTTTTCCAGTTTCCAACCATTTAATAAACTACAAAAATCTGAAAATGGTAATTAAAATTTTAAACTGAACTCTTTTACGATTTGGATCTGAAAAATGGTTTTACTCGTTTGTAAAATGTCTGGATAAAACTTTTCTTCGTTCATTCTTATTTGTGCTGAGAGAAACACCTTAGTTGCTTTATTACAATAGTGTTTTTCTGAAGACTAAAGTATAGTAATCATGAAATTTTTGGACCTTGAGATTTTTAGAGATTTATCTGTTTTGAGGTCCCCTGAGTCCGAAAAAGTGTGTTTCGAAATGGTGTCTGTCTGTCAGTCTGTCAGACTGTCAGTCTATGTCCTCTCTACCACCCAAATGGTTTAACCAATCGAACTGAAACTTCAGATTTTTTGATAAACTGGGAGATCCCAGTGAATTTAACTCTAAATCGGCTAACCGGAAGTGGTCACTCCCTTGGTCCAGAAAATTTATTTTGCAAATATCTTAAAAAGTATAAGGTTTACAAAAAGCTACTTCATACAAAAAGTTTCCAAAAATTTAAAAAAAAAAAATTCTCAAAATTCTTTGTTCGTAAAAGAAAGTCGTGTGTTGGCCACACCTCCATTTTTTATTTTAGAATCCATTAAGAAGACGTAAGTCTGAATCACCAAGAGGTGATCAAAGTTCGGTCCTGATAATTAACTCAACTCGCAAACCAATTCCTATCTGAACCTCTTAACTCAATCTTCAGCTCAACCTCCAACTCAATTTACAAGCCAACGTCCAACTCAATCGCAACGCAATCACCAAATCAATCACCATCCCAACTCTCAACTCAATCACCAATTCAACCCCAAATCAATTTTTAAATCAATTCTTAACCTAACTCAAAACACAAAGTTTTACTCAATTCACGAATCAACCCTTAAAAAATTCCCCAGCTGAATCCCAAACTTAACTCCAATGCAAAACTCAACCCAAACTCAACTTTTTTTTTTTTTTTACCAATGGAAAAAATAACATTTAAACTATCACATTGCCATGAAATTTTGAATTTATCATGTGCGTTCAGGTTTGAACGTGTTGATTTTATTCTACATATTGCCAACTGTTTGGCTTACCTGAATGCGCCCAATGCAATTACGAAACTATCCAAAATCCAATTAATTTATATTAAAAAATAAGATTTTAGGAATCCGCATAGCTTCAAAGAAACTGTACTTAGGACACCATCATAATAATAAACATATAAATAAATAATGTGGGGTGAGAAAATTAATTTTATTTAAAAGAAAAGTCAGTCATAAGTTAAACAAAATAAATGGTGTACATACTCCTACCAGAAAAAGGCAATACTACACACTTAAAATTACTGTAATTTGACAGATTGTAAGCACTATCTTTATATAATGAAACTATTAACTTGAAACCTCTAACAAATGTTCAACAGATATCTGATTGTTTAGCCATACATTTAAGTTCCGTTGCACTATTTCCAAGGGGTTAACCGTATCTTTATAAATACCACCCCAACAACAAATGCCGTAACTTATTTTGATTTGTACCAGACCATAATATAAAGATATTAACACACTTTTAGGACAAGCATATCTAAGCAAATACAGCTGTCTGTTGTAATTTATTAAGTGATTTATTAAGGTACTATCATGAGTTTTCCAGTTAAACCTGCTGTTCACATTCAAGCTCAAATATTTAAAATATGGTAGATAATATTACAATCTGGCTGCTTATCCTGTGATATATTAAAAACATAGCTTTTGTTTTGGAGCTTAATGACATAAAATGAAAATCAAAGCATTTTCTTAATAAATTTAAATCATGATGACTTCTTTATACGATTTCCCACAGTAAGCCAATGCCATATCATCCGCAAAAGGCAGTTTAACAGCTTGATGTCAATCTGTTAGATATGATCGAAACCAATCGTTTGCCACTCCTGACTCCTCTGATGCCTGCACAATTAATTTTGTAAAGTATGAGATCATGATCAATAAACAGTCCTGCCAGATGACCCTGTTGAAATCCATGTTATGAATTAGAAAAGAAATTAACTTTAGAGAGGAACGATACTAGTTTTGAATTTATAACGGGCAATTTTGAAATAGCTACATCCCCCTTTTTAGATAGAGGTAACCCTATAGCAGTTTTTAGGAAGTTCGGGAAAATCCCTATCTTGAGACTAATATTAAAAATGTGTACTGTAGTGGTTTAACTATGTGTTGCGCAGAATTCTTGATATATATCGCGTTTATATAATCATGGCCGCACGAAGCTTTATTTTTCATTTCTCGTATAACATAAAGCTCGTCCTCTGAAATGGAAGTTAGAAAAAAGCTATTAAATTCAATATTCATATCTACAAGCTCAGGATATAGGGCGATTAGAATATTATTTCTTAAGTGAGCAGCCATTTCGATAATTTATTTATTTTTTATTTATTTATTTATTTATAGTATTTTATAAATAATTTAGTATTAAAAGGAAAAGCACACATGGAAACAAAGCAATCGAAACAAAAAAAAATGAAGTTGCTTCAATTAGGCATAAAAACCTCTTAAATTTTTTTAAACAATTTCCACCTCATGCTTACACATTCTATTTTGAGCAGTAGCTCATATCGGTTAAATACACTAGCTACAAATGCGTTATCGGTCAATTTTATTTTATTATTTCTCTGTTCGTGCCATTGATTTCTTTAATGAGCTCCTAACTTCAAGTCGATTTAGCTCGAAACAAATCTCAACCTTCTACTTAACTCCTTACAAGAAAACTACATGCTCACATGAACTCAACTTAATCTAATCCCCACCTCAAAACCCAAGAAATCAGTAACTAACCTCTACCCTCAACCCCAACTAAACATCCTAGTCGACAACAACTCAATCCTCAACCCAACGCGGTACCGAAAAACTACATGAACTCAACTCAGAACGAGTCAAGCTAATTTCTAACTGAAACATCAACTTAACCCCCCAGGCACCCAACCCTCTCAACGTATAACTTCCAAAAGCTTTAATTCTCCGCCTTGACCATAGAAACATATTGACCAAAAAAAAAGATCCAAATCGGACAAGCTGTTCTCGAAATACCATGGGTGCAAACAGACGACTTCCAGATAGACGAACGTACATTTTTTTGTTTCGCTTTTCCGAACTCAGATACTTTCAAAACGTCGAGAAAAGTGGTTTTGGAAAAAAAACATGAAAATTTCCAAAACTCTCCAAATTCTTCATATTGTATCTTCCCAAATTATCTACAAATTTTACATTATCTGTTTTGTTTCAAAACTGCCCATATTCTACAAGACGCCGATTTCAACGATTATGTTTTATTCCAACAAACTATCTAAACGGTTTGTGCTGTTCCAAAACTATCTAAAAACTCATATGTTTCCACAACTGCCCATTGTCATTTTTAAAACAGGGGGGGCCTATTCTCGAATTCCACATCCATTTTCCGCATGTGGACCCCTGTCAAAGTTCACACAAAAACGTTCGAAAATTGTAATTCGTATATAAAACACATGGACATATTCCTTTATGGGGAATTTTTTCCACCTGCTTATACCCATTCGGAAATATTCCATTAGTACCGAAAAAATTCAATTTTTATGAATTTTGACAGAAGTCCACAAGTGGAAAATGGATGTGGAATTCGAGAATAGGGCCCCAAGTTTCAAAATTAAACTAAATATTTTCCATGAGCCAAATTTGCTTATACATATTCCCTCCTGGCACAAAAACGATACTTCTAAAGTGTTTCGTCTACGAACTGTGTTTACGAAAGGTTTTTATTACAATACACTACTACATTTACATTCTATAGAAAGCGCTGCCAATTATATCTTGCAGCTTCGATTTTTCAATTTTTTTTTCTACAAATTAAAGTTGTGTTGTGAAAATATAAAAATAAACATGGTTCTGACTTCTGATAGTTATTGTTTGATATTAGTGGCACCACATCCAAGGTATGTATTTAAGTAATATACGTATGTATTATAGTATGTAATCTCTGATTTCACTTCAGAAGGATCAATTAACAAATTTGGCACGTTATGTTTTGTGTTGTGGTTGTGGCACATTATTTATTTAGAAAAATACAAAATCAAATGGAGCAATTCGCACTAAACCTTTCGTAAGAGTTACGTCTAGGCAGTTCATAAACGTTATATTTAAGCTTACAAATTATAAATACTTTTATACATAATAATACATACAAAAGTCTTCGAAAATTTGTTTCACGTCTCATGTGACGAAATCATCGTTTACGTTACATTTCCGTTCAGTTTTAGTGTATGGCTTACGAATACTTCAATATAACAAAGTCTTCGAAAACTGTACGTTTATGTTACGCCTGTTCAAGAGGGTTATTCATCAATACTCACTTAATAATAATAATAGTAAAACAAACAAACACCAAATGTCAATTTTCTGTTTCATTTCGTTTTAAATCTGCCTGGTCATACTCGGGAATGAATATAATCATCATATTCTTTGTCGCTTCTTGCCTGTATGATGAATACAATACATACTCGTATGTGAATAGGTAAAATGAGTTCGGTATTTAATTTTATTGTTGATTTCACTACTATCAATGACTTTTTTTACCTACATTTTAATAGGTAAACTAATTTTTAGTAGATCACCATTTGTGATTCAAAATCAATGTTGGATCAAATGTTGTTGTTGCTTCACATATAAATTTTGATCGGATTCGAATCACTATGCGCCAAGAAATGCAGCTACTCAAAAGAAAATTGTATTTATGATTTTTTCGGTTTACCAACAAACAGCTCAGCTGCGAGTAGGCAGTTTTGGAAACGGGCGCCTCATATGTGTTGTATTTTCTCTCTATGTATCTGCAGTATGTAGAATTATTTTATAACCTAGAAGAAACACACGCACTAAAATAAAATTAAAATAAAAATTCGCTTTTATAATCTGGAACAACTGTTTTGCGCAGCCTTCTGTGATGTAGATAAATAAATTATAAAAACTTTGAAGGGTCTAATTTATTTTACATAGTAATCTTAAATAAAATAATACATAAGGATTAAAATGTATTATATTTCAGTTTTAATTAAATTGTTATTACAATCATATTTCATGTGAAAATTAATAGGTGTAAAAAAAATTGCACGCCTATGGAAACAACGTCTATGAAAATTTTTTGCCACAAACTAAGAAACCTATGTATTTTTTCTACGCGTGAACTGTCAAAATACCAGCGAGATTTGAATACTACTTTACGTTCATGCACAAGTGCCAAATCGGTATGGTAAGCATTCTTCGGACTATAATTCAAAAGGAGACAGAACTTTTTCAAAAACTCTTGTCTCTCAATAAAGAGATAAAAATTGAGTTTTTGATGTTCGCGATAATTATGGGGTCACTGTCCAGTAGCTATGATAGTCTCATTACAGCACTAGAAGCCCGTAAAGAGGGCTAACTAACCTCTTCTTTGATTCGATCAAAATTATAGAAGAATACCGTCGGCGAATTGAAAGAGATAATGGAGCTGTGTGGCTGACACAGCGTTGCACATGCCACGTGTCATGTTTGTACTGATGCAAAGTTATTTTCCGCCTGTTACTCATGGTCTCTCAAGTTATTCCACAAGATACATTAAACGTATGACAACAGAGATTTGTTTCCTAATAATGAAAGATACCGGAAAGGAATTGAATATCTTCACTATATCGTAACTATTCTGGCTCATCGTGTTGCATAACCGAAGCAACGAGATTGGCTCGAGGTGAAGAGAATCATCCGATATGTCAAGGGCACAGCATCGAATAAGTTGAACATAGTTTTGAGAAAAATGCACAACTGGTTAGCGACTCCGATGCAGATTGGGGTGAGGATTGACACACTCGTAAATCGAACTCTGGGTTTGTATTTCGGTGGTTCGTTCAACACATTATACAGAAATGTAAAACAATTGCCCAAGCGAACAAAAACCAAAAAAAAAACAAAATTGATCTATCGTTTCTAATTATGTAGCCACCACGTGAGTAAAATAAGCAAAGGTTTGTAATATTTTACGACATTTTATGTTAAAAAAAAAAATAATAATTCTTTGTGTACGAAGAACACAAAGTGCCACTTTGTCCGCAACCTTTCAAAAGCGACAAAGTACTTTGCGGTAAACTTTTTCTTCTTACTTATATAAACGAAAATGATTATGATCTAACCAAAACTGTTTTGTTGTTGTTTGTGTTCACCCGTAAAAATTATTATGCGGAAAATCAGTTGGTCTCACGTTGCTAATCGTCTAGTCAATTATGCAGAAAACAGACTTTTTGGTAGCATGGAACACAGAGAACGATATTTTGTTTCAGAGAGGAGGCGAAAATAATAGATTGCCTTGCTGGTACAGAATTTTCCTTAACCCATTATTCATGATAGTATTATGTAAGGTAAATTATTGTTCTTATTTCATTAGAAAGGCTTTGTACAAAATGATTTTGTTTTGTATCGAAGAACACGTTTCAGAAATTGCATGCCGAAGAGGCCCATGAAAATTATTCTCCATATTTTTATGGTTTCTTGGATTTAGTTCAGAAAAATTAAAAACTTCTTTGTTATTAAAATAAGTATTAAAAATTTTGTAATTAAGATATTGCAATGAATTGAAATCGGAAATGGTTTGTTTACTTTTAAGAGGAAATTTCCGTGGAAAACAACGTGACTTTACCAAAAAACACGTTTAGCTGTTTTAATGTTATATAAGTTGATGAAAAGAATTAATCTATAAGAAACCTCAAAAAGCAACAATTATAACGAATAATTTGTGTAAAATATTTAAATAGTTAAATTTAGATAAATTCATTAGGAAAACCCACAACTTTCATAAGCTAACCAACAACATTACAATATTGATTCAAAATTGTGATAAACTTGATACAACTTAATCGTAATTTTGCAATATTAAATTTTCCCAAAAAAATTCCCATGTTCAATATAGTCATTCTTGCCATCGGGAAAATCCCATATCGCGTGACAAAAAAATTTTCTTAAAGAGAATTTTCCAGAGAAAATCAATTAATCAATTACCCTGCATAAATAATTAATTGCATACACAACATTTTTGTTTTTTATTGTGGGTTTTGGAATACTAACTACTTTTGGAGCTGTTGAAATAAAACCAAATACGCCGAAAACTAACCAATTTCGTTTGGTATACTTCCAAGAAACAAAACACAAAATATTTATCGACTATCCGCGTAATTAGTTAAATCATATTATTCTCGTGTGACATTTTACTTTTTAGAATTTTAGAAAATACAAGGAAAATTGTTCATAGGGATGAAATTAAAACGAACCGTTGACGGTTTTCTTATAAAAGAATTTTTATTGTTGTTAAACCGTAAATTGTTTTTATAAAATTAAAATTTCTGGAAATGTGTTATGGATTTTTTTTTTGTTTAAACAGTAGAAAATGTTTGAATGCTTGGAAAAACTATTACGTACACATTTACACAATTTGCTGTGTTCTTACGTAATGTAATTTTGTGCTTAATGAAATTAATTAAAATGTAGGTAAACAAATTATATGAAATTTTGTATAGTTGAAAAATTGCTAATTATTGGTGTAAATTTGGTATGTAAAAATACATCTTACGTATTAACTACTTACGAGTTCATACATACTAAGAAAATGAATAGTATATATAATTTGTATGTATATGAATCCTGTATACATAAATACAAATTTAAAATCTATATACGACGATTTTATCCTACTCGTATTCGTATTTATCCTAGTTTCGCAAGAGTTCATTGTACCCAGTTTGTTCTATTTAAAAAAAATTTCATACATATATTTACAAATAACTATGCACTATTCTATGTGATTAAAAAATGCTGTTGACGGCGACTGTTTGCCTCAATATAGTTTTACTAAAATCAATTTTTTTTTTTTTAAACTGAAGCAATATTTGGCGAATTTTTTGTTAACTTGAAAATATTTTTATAGTATGTAGTTATAAAACATAATTTCTAGTTAATTCAGGATATTGTTTCTTTTTTTATATTGTAAATTGTAAGTTTGTTTTATAAATGATTTCCGCTTCGCCAAATAAAACAAGTTTGAACTGTTTTCCGGTTCATAAGTGTAATAAATACATATAACAGTGTCTACCCCTTGAATTGTAAATAAATACTTTGTGTTCATTTAAAAGTTCTATATAGATTAAGAAAGTTATTGACCTGCCAATAATTATAACAACTAAATATGATTGACACGTAAAAAGCTCTCCTTTGGATTTAAAACTAATACTTTGAAATAATTGAGACAAAGACAGTTATCCACTATGTGGCGGCTTTCCTAAATGACATTGCTAGAAAAGCTTGGTGGTTAAATGCAAGACAGAAAAAAAATCGTCTTCAAACTCAGACAAAGTGTTGAGAAAGATTTTAGAGCCTTTAAATTTTTTAACTGCTTAAGGCTTTATTCTTAAACCTTTCCTATATAGGAAACACACAAGATGTAAGACTTGACCTATATTATAATAGGTCCTACCCGGGATTTTTCGGGAGCGAAATCCCGGGAAATTGATCAATTTTTATAATCCAGATTCCCGCTATTTTTGGTTAAAATCCCGGTACTTGCGAAAAATCTCTTTTCACGCAATTTAGATTTTTATTTATTTATTAAAATTCGCCATAAAGATGTGTTAATGTTCGAATTATAAATTATTTTTTAAAGTAAGAAGTTTTTGAGTGTTTTTGAAAGTTTTTGACAATTTGTGTAATTAGCTTCATCTTGTAACAAGGTTCTTGTTTGTCTTATTAATTTTGTAAGTCGCATAATTGCTTTTTTCCATAGTGTAGTGTTTTCTTAACATATCCGAGACCGAGTGCCGTCTGCCGTGGTAAGCAGAAAAAAAACAAGGAATGAACTGAATTTAAATTTTTCCGAATAAATAATATTATGGATAAAGAAATGTATCACATCAGAGATGTGTAATCATTTCCAAACAGACGAAAATCGCGAGAAAGCTTGGTTGACTGGTCGTCAACCAGTATATTACTCCTTTTTTCGGTCCTTTAGAAAGTAAAAAGTTTTTATATTCAATATTTTCTGTAAACATAATAAGGCTTTTTCCTTCTAATTTTGGTGGGCAAGGAGCTTGGTAACTTGTGGTTGTGGCGGTATTCCGTAATTCCGTTCGGTGGGAGGGAAATATAGTTATATCTATTATATTACTTATAAATAGCTAAAATGGATAAATAAATAATTTTTAGGTTATAGTTAGTAAATTTCATCCTTTATTTAAATTTTAATTACAACACCAAGCACGAATTCTAAGCGAGTGAACATGTATTTTCGATTTATAATGTTAGTACGATGTTTTCAATCAAATTAAATTTAATTAAATCCGGAAATTACTTCAAAGCTAGAGAAAAACGAAATACAATTGTAAAATGCCATACTACGAGCGAATTTGGTGTTCGCTAATTTTGTATTAATTTTCAGATTTAATTAAATTTAATTTGATTGAAAACATCACACTAATATTATAAATAGGCCAAAATTGTATGTATAAGTGATTTTAATATCATAATTCGTGCTTGATGTGGATAGCCCTTAATTCTAAATAAATTATCTGTGCCGACTTCTAATCTCTGGTTAATTTAGCAACAGAAGCACCTGTCTCTAATGCTTCACAAAATCAGCATTTAACCTTTTAACCGAACTCGCCTAAAAAGAAAAAAGTTTAAATACATTTCTGTTACTTTTAGTGATATAAAAGTGAAAAGGCGTCAGTTAGTGATATATGGTATATACTCGTAGCTAGAGTAAAACGACCATAAGAAATCCAAACTTTCCAACAAAATTCAGCTAACTCCAATCGTTTCTGAGATATATTTTTAAAAAATTTTCTATTTCCACAAATTTTGACTGTCGTTATTGTCTGTGATTTAATCTATATCTGTGTGATTTGGTCCATATCCGCTAATTTTTTCTCCAGTTTTACTTTTTTGTCTATATCATTGAGATTTGTAGTATCCTTGAGGGAAGTTGTTCAACTTATTTAAGATTAAATAACAACATGAAAAAATATAAATACAGAGATACGTTCAACAAACAATTTAATCTGACTTTAACTCTAATTTGATCTGTGCAATAAATGCCAGGCATTCAACGATTGGACAAATCAACGAGTACGAGGAACAAATTCTGATTGATTGATTGATTGTGAGTGTACGGCCAAGCATTATAGCAAGTCTCCCGGACTCCCGGGCACACACCGTACACCCGTTTACACATAACAAAACCGAAGGATAGAATAGGATTATTAGTTGGGACAGACTCGACCCGGTTACAGACACCAATGCGATCGATAGTTAGTAAATTAACGGCACAAAAGACAACACAATCTAACTACATTTTTAGATGATCATCTCTCTGGAATCCAGGGCCGGATACTCAGGACTCCCTAAACCTAAATTAAAAATTATTAATGTTGTAATTTCCCCCTGTTCGCAAAAATTTAAAATTACTAAGCTAAGATTACAAATACAGCGCTTATTTCATTTTTCATGGTCCTTCTATATCCAATTAATTAATTATTACGTACTGCAACATGAATTAAAATAAACGTTAAAAACCATTTTAAACATAAAAATTTAATTAAAACTAATCATAAATTTCCTACCGATCAAGAAAAAGAGAATAAATAATTAAATTTTATAATTTTACAATTATTTTATAAAATTTATAATAAATAATTTAAAAATGATAATGTTACAGCACCAAAACAGCCTAAAATCATCAATAATTCAGTTAGGTACTTACTATAAGTAAACTAATTTTAATTAATAAATCACCATAATATCAAAGTAAAATCCAATTCTGAAATTCAGGATTAATTTAATCCCCATATTAAAGATTGATTCTGGAACTATGTTATATTCTGAAAATTGAATTATTTATTAGCAAATTAAGGAAGAGAAACCTTTAAATATTTTTAAACTAAATTAATTAATATATATTAATGAGCAAAACACAATATATTACATACAAGTATTACAAAAATTAACATTTTATGAAATTGCCTACTCTCCCATTTCTAAGATAAAATTCTAAAAGAATGTTTAAAAATTTTAAATTGTTAAGTTATAATTTAAATTCACAGCACTTGTTCCATTAGTTACCATTCTCCTGTAAATAGTTGATTAATTGTTTACCTACTGCAACTAGAATTAAAAATAAAAAGTTGAAAATATATATCGTCGGCCTAACTGTGAATTAACGTAACTGACACCTTCTCGAAAACTCATCTCTGATACTAAAATGTTCGTCGTGAGAATCTGCACCTGAATTCCTGCACCCACGTTAATTGACTGTTAGGACGACATCGCCGTGCTAACGGTGAACCAACGCGGGTGGAAAATTCAGACAGAGTTTCTCATGACGAAACATTTAGTACCAATAAAGAAATTTAAACTAATCGGCAATTTCCTACAAATCTAGAAAAAAGGAAATTAATAATGTTGAAATTAATTATTTATTTATAAAAGTATATAATATAATTTAAACATTGATCATAATAATACGCAAAAAAGTCTATAATATCAATAATTTAGTTAAGTACTACATGTACCTATAAATGATATTTACTAATAAAACACAAATAGAGTTTCCCAGGTATCACTGAAAACTTAATTGCTTTACTACTTAATTAATAGAAATTTACTTATATAAATTAGTTAGTGATAAATAAAATAAAATAGATATCACAAGAACAATACATTTTCTACGCTACGTAACTGCTGCTTGGAGTTTCTGGATGTTGAGCGAGAATTCACTAATATTTCTGTAGCTTGGAGACGATCTAACAATTATATGTAATTAAATATACTTAATATCAACTAGACCATCAGACAAAAATACCCGAACAAACTATGCCACTTTGATATAATTAAATTAAATTAAACTGACAAAAAGTGTTGAAATGTTTTCATCAATACCTCAAATATTTTTGCAATGCAATGTAGTTTACAATATCATATAAAAGGGAATTTCCCTTATCCTAGATAACGTACGATGCTATTCATTTAATTAGTATAATATTTCAATCTATATATATAAATATTTAACGAAATAGCAACATTAATATAAATTACAATTTAATACCAATAAAATGATTGATTTTAGCAGAAGATATTTTTGATATTTTAGAACAAAAATTTTAACTATATATTCAAAAATTTAATTTAGGAATTGAAAAATGAGCCTCTCCAAAGAAATAGATGAAAGCGTTAAAAAATTGATAATAAAAGCATTGCAACGACAAGAAACCTATCAAAATAAACCCCTACAATATGTAATATCAAACTGATGCAGTTTCATAAAAAGAAATTTATTGAAACCAGATCAACAAAAATAAGCAACGTTGTAGACGCCCACGACTTTAACTAAGCCGATTGAGCGGTAATTTGCACGAGTAGCAAAACCATCGACCCCAAAATCAGCTCCATTGATTAATCCCGGACGTCATCCAAATATTTATGTCTGATAGTGTACATATTCAAATGATTTGTTTCAACTTAGTCATTTTCGCAACTCAAAAATAAAACTTATAAAATATTAGACTACCTAAATAAAAATCCAATTAGCATCATTCACCAATTGAAGAGATCTCCGCCACCAAAAACCTGCACCTAATCAATAATTCAGAAATTTGATCTCTTTATTAATAAATAAATACAAATACATATATCCAAAATTTTAACTCAGTTCACGGACCTCATTCCCTGCCAAATCAAGCATGCAAAGTAAATAAAACAATAAATAAATGCAATGAAAATGAACCCTTACTTTCTTAAAAATGTATCGATGTGTCATATACGTAATTATGACGATTGTGTGTACATCCCACCATCTAAATTTTAATAAATCCATTAAGACAACCATTAAACTCAAAAACATTTAGCCTTCCAAAATGATTTAATACATAATTCCACTTTTTCACATAAATGAACTTATCATTTTAATTTAAACCAACATTTCTAAATTCGCATTTTATTTATCTATTTATTTATTTATTTAGACAATTTATAATTTATAATATTAATTAAATTACAATTTGATTCAGTATGTAATACCCTGTAAAAAAAATTTATTAATCCTACCTAAATAAACCGTTCAAATGAATTTTACAAGACAGCTCCCAATTCCAATTCGACTCAAACCAATTCGATTATACAAAGTATAAAAATCCTATTTGAGTCGAATATACAAAATCTCGTTGTGTTCACATAATGCATGATTTCAATAATATCGTAGTTGTTTCGTGAATACACAGAAACACAAAGAGATTAACAACTCCTGCATACAAGTAACAAAATCTTATATACTAAAACCAAAAATATACTAAAACTACCAACACACATTGACGGTAAATATTTTCTACCATCTTTCATGTGCGTATCAGTAGGCCTTATAGTACATATAAACACACCTAAACTATGTATCAAGATATTACAGTAAAATATTGTGACAACTGTATCAACAGCAACGCAAAAAATTCTCTTTTTGTTGTTGTTTGTGCATTATAATACATAAACCAATAAAATATATTACATTTCCTTAACAGAATCCGTGTAAAGAACGAACTAGCAGCTGTACAACCATATTGTTGATCCTGCCGAAAATAAGTAAATAGTAAAATACTTGTGACAGATGTATCAAAACCAAAGTAAAGATTCTCTTTCTCGTTGTTGTTTGTACTTAATAAGACAAAAACCAACAAAACACCACGCACACTTCCTTCACAGAAACCGTGCAAAGAGAAAACGACACAGCTACACAGTACACAAACATATTTATGGCCCTTTTATATACCAAATTATAAGTATGGATTAGTATCGATTGTAAAATGTACACAAAATCACACATAAGAGTACAAATAAGTGTGCGTAAAAAAAAATCTAATACCAAATTTATTGCGACTTATTTTATATAAGTTAAAATTTATTTCAATACTATCTAAATATTAGACTTTAGTAATTAAAAATTGAAATTTGATTTTATGTACAATCCACAAAATATCAAATCATGCACTTTTAATTGTTCTATCTACAAAAATAAAAAAACATTGCCTGACAAATGCATCCCGGTGGATTGCATTTTCCAAAATTATACTTTAGTTTAATTATTTTCACTACACTTGGATTATTATTACACTAAAATTAATTTAATTAGAATTTAATTTAAAATTTAAAATTAATCTGTATATACCTATGTATATAAAGTATATACGAGTTCATAAGAAACAAAAATAAAAAGAAAATAAAATAAAATTAAATTTTTGAAGAGGATAGAAAAAACACGTCTATCCTCTTCGACGAACTGTCGCCAAACCACGAGTACGAGGAACACATTCTAAATAAAAATTACCTAAGGCAAACTGTTTAGAATTTTCAGCTTTTATTTGCAAAATGTCTTCCAACTTCTCAAAGCTAACAATTCGAATTTCATTTATAAGTGAAAATTTTGCGTCTATACTTGAACGAGAAAGATTCATGGCGATAAAGAAGTTTGAAGTGCAATTTTATACGTATTAATATTATATGATAAACATTTCATTCGAAAAACAACTTAACATTTTTAGGTATGAATCTATTTGTGGCCGCAAAGGTACTCACATTGCAAATTCGCTTATAAAAATGTTGAAAAAATAAATTAATTCTCATCTGGAAGTACAAACCATCATTTTTGGTCAGACAGGTGTGCGCTGCAAAACAGAAATTGCATTATATCCTTTGCGTTACAGCAATTTTTAAATACAAGCTCACCGCCTGCCCAGAACTGAATTGAACAGAAATTTTCGGAAGCGGGCCACAGCAATATACAAGATACTGACTCTGAGCATAGCGTTTTGAAAAGAAAATTTAAAAATAAGTTTGTATATTCTCTGTTAGCCTTCTAAAAGAATATGTATAATTACTAGAGGGAAGACAAAAGTTCACTGCAGCCTACAAGTTAAACTACAGTCAGATACAGCATACAAAAACTAAACATTTGATTTATGAGAAGTGGTTCTCCTACATAAATTATCGTTGTGGTTATGATAGTGATTTTATTTCTATGAATATATCACAGAAAAAATCAAATGATACCGGTTTACCCACAATCCTGCCTCTTTCAACCAGCGGAAAAATATATTCACAGGGTCAGGTATTTTATCAGAATATAATTGAAATTTGGAATGGTCGTTCATCGTCCTAGGAAAGGCATGTCTCATCTTCAGTTCAGAGTGAAGAACCAGTAATTAAAAATAAAAGAGTCTTAAATTTTGTCAGGTTATTTATCTATAATTTTTAATCATGAAGTTATTACACGAATTAATTAATAAATTCAAATTAAAGTTAAAAAAAAAATTGTGATGTTTTCATTTATGCTTAAACAAATGGATTTTAGAATTTTTTTTTTTTTTTAATTATTATTTTAATAAACATTACTCTTGGTCTATGCTAAAAGTAGGTATTTCCAAAAATCGGCGATATAGACAAAATGTTATGGGCGTAGAGAAGCCTCTTAAGAAAAGTTGGTCCAAAACTGGACATACAGTATAGACAAAACTATTAAATTTGAAACTTAAATAATTAAAATACTTTTTGAGTTTAAAGCATTGTACTTCGTAATTAAGCTTTCTTCTAACAAATTTATTTGGAAACGAAAATTTAGTAATGAAATCGCTCAGGAACGAATCGGTCTTAGTAATGAAATCGCTCAAAATGTATACATACAAGGATAATTTTGGCCGACGATATGTAAAAAATCCAAAAACTATAAAATACTTTAAAGCCCAATTTAGTCCTCAGTTGCTCAACATTTTAGTACTGTGGAATTTAGGTCAATTTCATCCCTATATTACGGTAGTTCATCAAGAAAGTCGTAGGCCGCCAGCTGAAAATGAAGCAAATTTAAGTGCAGGACCATTAACGTCAAAACATCCTAAAATTAAACCTACCATATTAAAGTACACCAAACGACAGTCTATGGCTGAAATTGTGTCTAAACTATGTCCATTGGATGGGTTTTCAATTTCTGGTCTATGTAGGAGTGTTTTTATAAGAGAAAGTTTATGTGGTCGTGGCTTTCAACTACCTAAAACAAAAACAAATGTGATGAAACCAATACATGATTACTATGATTCGGTAAAAATAGAAACGATTGCAAAAATTAAAAACAATTTTATAGAAACATAAATTATTTTGTTGTTAAAGTTCACGTCATCTATCGAATTCCAGGCTCGCACCAAGAATAAAACCTAAAACGCAAAATAATTACGCGTCCTACCTTAATACCAAAAAAGGTCCATTAAAGTTATTTAATAATAAATAATAATAAACCATAAAATTAATAAATAAAATTAAATTAAATATATTATATTAGTAACAAAGAATCAAGCCGGTTCCAGCACCTAAGTAGTTGATTTGTTATTAATAAATATAGTAAATAAGTTATCACAAGGCAACACAATTTCTAACTGTAAGTTCAATTGCTGCTTAATCATACTCTTAATTAAATAAGTTTAAATTTAAGTTTAACTTAATTTCCATAAACATATCATGAATTAATCTTTAAGTACAAATAATTTTAATGTTAATATTAGTATAATCGGTTTCTCTTGACTACTTCAAAATGTGTAAATTTGTTGTTATTCTTGAAAACTATTTAAATATAACTATTATCCATTTAGATCAAATTTTGTAGTTTATTAGGATGACAGCTGTATTCTGAAAAAAACATTTATTAGCTTGTTGGACCAGATTTCTGTACACTTCTTAACATCGCAATCATTATTACTTTAAATTTCACTTAAAACTTATAAACAGTAGCTCAGAGACGACTAAACATAATAAATAAATAGCAACAAACTAAAAAAGCACCAAGAATAAAACCTAAAACCTGGTCCGACACCATTCCAAATGATATGAAAATACACAGTTCACTAGTTCGTCCAAACTTATGACAGAGATTACCTGATTTTATCAAAAAACTTTTAACTGCTTTGGCTAAATATCCACCTGATTACAAAAATGATGTGGTCATTTAGCCTCACCGCACAAAAACGATATATGGAAGTCTGCGGATTTACAATACTCTCAAATCCTTTCTTAAGCTTAGAATACGACCTCTATATAAAAATAATACTGTAAGGTAATTTCTGCAGTCCGTCCAATACGCCTTGACATCAATATTCTTAAATCGTTTGTTTACATTTAAATAAAATTCAGTCTGATATGCATCTTTCTTGTCTGACAAGGTTAAATTCTGACACCAGAAATTGTCTTTCAGTTTTATTTTGACATTCTCCTTCTCGCCTATGTACGATCTAGGTAAGAATAGGGTAACAGACGTCCAAGTTTCTCTGGACCTGTTTTGGATTTTCAAACTTTTGTGTTAAAATTTATTAGCAGCAATGCAAAATTCAAAAGGGATCAGAAAAAAAATAATTTCAACAAAATTTAATTCGAACTCCAGCCCAAACAACTGGCTCATAAAATTCGTCAGGACGTGATTTAATATGTTTATGGTTAGGAACTCATTATATCGAATCGGCTTAATATCGCTGAAACAAAATATCACTAAAATACATTGACAAAAGTGTGTGTTCTATTTGGTGCTGGAGGCGAACAAAAGTGTCTGGGTTGGATGTGTATGGAAAACCAAAATTGGTAAATATAATTTTTAATTTATGGTATCGATCAAAATGCCATTAGTGTTCCAAAATATTTCTTGTTGTTGGTCCATGTTTTTTTTCAGGCCCTGAAATAATAGGTTTTATAATATGAACTGTTTATAGGATTTACAAAATATTGCAGATAATAAATTTCACTCAACAAATGTTCTTGTTCCATCCATTTGATGCTGGATACTGGGAAGATAGTCTGAATTATATACAAGTTAATTAGGCGACTATCATTTGTGATTTAAAGTTTCAACTCAAAAATATACTAAATTTGAAGCACGGTTTAATTAAGAAATCCGACCCCAGATTATTAAATAAATTAATAATTAATAAATTTTGTATTAGGAACTACTTAAAGAATCGACTTAACCTATTAAATCTCAGATATAAGTTCTATTAAAATTCATCCACAAACGTACCATCTAGTTCCATTTGAAGCTAGAGACGTAGTACACTGCCTGGATTGGTTGTCTATGTAAAAATAAGAAAAATTAGTGAAACAAGATTTCTAATAAATGGTTCCGCAATATTTCTTGGATTACGTTCTTATTTTATTTAAAATAATATCTTGTGACCCAAGAAATTTTCAGAGCATCAATAATTCGGTTTTATATTAGGAACTGCTGATAGAATCGGCTTAATAACTCAGTTATAATATTTCACTAAAATCCATTGAGAAATGTGCTCCATTTGGTGCTGGAACCTAGAAATGTAGTAAACCAAATGGAACTGCTGTGCTCCAAATGGAACTGCTGTGATTACCCACGAATTCCATTGAAATTTATTACCTAACTTAACCAATATGAATCCAGTTAGCAGAAGTAAAACTTTTTTTCTATTAAAACGTTTTAGGATCCGAATTTCAAAACCTGTTTTAGATAGTGTGCGTTAAAGAAAACAAACTGGACGACTTTGGCGTAGATTACTCACATGTATCATACACTACTTCGATACATATTTATGCGACGTAAGCATGGCCGTCTTGAAAAAGTGATCTTCCTAAGTAAACGACTGCATGATCGGCGGTACATCCCTGCATTTTGTGGACTGTACATGCCCAACACAAAATTATTGGTAATTGTCTACGCTCAATTGTTCCATAATTATATTTAGCAGGAAATTGTATAGCTTTCGGCTCGATAAGTTGAATATTCTCATTGCCAAAATCTATTCTAACTGATGGAACGTCAGTATCGTACATTTGGTCTCTGCGGAAATACGGCCAGATAATCTCTGTGATATTTCCAATGGCGCCGTTGACAAGACCCTTTTCAACATTAATGTTTGAGCGTAACATCACTTTGGCACCAACAAATATTTCCAGCTCTTTGGTCAATCCTCCAGTTTTATTTACATCTGCTGGTACGATATTAACCATGTTGACATTATCAACATTTCTTGTTGCATCAATAATTTGATCCTGTGCTCGAATTTTGGAAATATGCACTTGTTGAGCTCGATATTCTCAAGTGCAGCAAGATTATGGGCATCTACTTGGGCTCTTAAAGGATAAATTCTAATGGCTTTATCCAATGCAAAATCTCCAGTTGCCTCTGTCGTTTGTTTTGAAATCAGAAGCTCAAAATGCTGACCATTTAATTCTCCAACTCTAAGGACATTCAAGAGATCAGCAAATGTGTTGTGTCCTTGTTGCCGCATGTTTTCTGTCAGCTCACATAAAGAAAACAATCGCCACAAATGAGTCGCTGGCAAGAATCGAGTTGGCTGTCACCGAAAACAATTATATTGATACCTCCAAACACTTCGTTCTCTTTATTTATCAATTGTCTCAGTCGTGAGTCAATCATGCAAAGCATTTCATAAGGAACCATGCTTATCTCATCAATGAAAAGGTAATCGACATCCTTCCACTGTTGACGCATAATAGTTGCACCTCCTGCAACGCGAAACATTTTTCACTAACACATTTCACTAACAGTTTTTGCACTAACACATACAAATTTTCTTAGATTTTTGTTTCGAATGTTTGAAAATATGAGATTGTCAGGTGAAACAACCAAGTGAACAAAATTTCAGCGAAATCGAAAGATGAGAAGTGCTTCAAATTTTGACCTCAAATTTTGACCCAAACAGACAGATAGATAGACAAGAAAGCAAGTTAAGAAAAACGTAGTAAAGAAACGTAGTAAATAAAAAACCTAGTAAGAAAGTGAAATACGAAACTCAAACAAAAGTCAAAACCTCCTTAGCTACATAAAATATTTAAATTTGTGCTTATTGCTCGTGTAATTAGTTTACAAGTAGTTTTCTTCGTTGGAGACAAAATAGTGTGTGTTATTTGGATTAAAAGTGACTTTGTTTGATTCGCAATCTTTGCGCACTTGCTCATCAATCAAAGTATCACTTTTAATCCTAACGACACAATTTACAATAATTGGCCTAGAAAATTAATTTTTAATACTCGTAGTTTACGTCCGTTCTCAGCCAATTAAATATTATTTTGGTATGGTGTGGTGTGGTATATTCGGTCTAGAGTCAGAAGATTTTAGATAAAATAAAGCAATAATTTTGGAATTACATCTACATAAAACAAAACACAAATTAATTTTCTGTTTTCCAGGACTAGCACTAAATATTTCCGTTAATCATTAATTAGCCACAAATTCGATTCTAACGGTATGAAATGTTTTATGCTTAAATTCGAAAATTTCTCTACAGCAATTAACCGCATCTTGAGGAGTTTCATCTTTTTGTAATTTCGTTTGTGCCTTTGGTTTGTGTGGAACATTTGATTAGTAAACACTTATTTGTTTAAGTGTGCTTTTGGAATAATTTTATTTTGAGATTCACGCACGACGTGTACATTTAAATTTTTAACCATCACAAAATTTTCCTTTTATGGTAAATGTTTCAACTTTTTTGTAACGTTGTCAGTATTATTCTAAGAATTGAGTAATATAATCCTTGTATTAAATATTATTAGAAACATACATTTTTTTGTTGTTCGAACACCAAAAAAAAGTTATTTTTTTGAACATTCATTCCAGGCAATAAATTTATATGAACTTTAACCTTTTCTAGATTCAAAAAAAAAAAAAAATACTTTGTAAAAACCAATATAAGAATTTTTTCAAAACCTAGATATCAAGCGAGAGTTGATATTTAAAGTATTTTTTTTTAATATTCATTTCTGTGAATAAAGAAGCTTGTGCTTATAAAGCATATTTGCCTTCCAATGTATACCTACTGCGCGATGTTATAAGGTATAACAGCAAAATATCTTCAAGGAAGTAAACGCCCATTTAATTAAGATTTTCCACGAAAACAATAATGATAAAACTATAAAAAAAACTAGATACTGTTATGAGTTAAAATTTCTTAAAAAAATCAACTTGCCAAAATATGTTTGGCAATTTGTTTAATTTGGGACATAAAAATTCTCAGTTTAATATTCCAAATTCCAAAATCATATACATAATTGTTATTGAAATTTAAATTAAATAATTTTACTTTGGGCAAAACGATGTCGATGTGGGTGTTTTAATTGTGAATAAGTACATTCTATCAATTTTATGTTGTGTTCCAAATAACATGTTTATATTTGTACATAATATAAAGATATGTACCTATACCTATTACACACACAATATGTGTACAGTTTATAAAAATTTCATCATAATTACTTAATAAAATACTTATTAACGAAAAATCATCCGTTTATTTATGGCGGAGAGGAGCAAACAAATTTTAAATTTCGTCTAAGAATTAGTTAACTCGCTAAATAGATACTTGTTTATCTATTAAGTTATTTATGAGAAGTCCCGTATTCTTTACATCTTGCTTCCCATTTTTATGTATACGTAACTTTTCTTTTTACATTTTTCGTTCTTTTTTCTTCCCAACTTTATTTTTCTTGTGTGTTTTCATAGAAACGACCTTTGACATTTTAGTGTATGGTATATACCTAACTAAATATATTTTATAATATCTTTATGCCAATGTATTGTATAAATGCTTCTTTATAAGTATGTATGTACATAGCTTTTGGTGAAACTTTTTATCTGCTTTGAAAAATATGGCCGGAATAACTGGAAATTGAAAATTTGTTTTATTGAATTAATATTTTTTTTTTTTTGGTCACCCACCCCAGCATTTTATGTATGTAATACAAAAAAATTTTGAATCTCACATAGCAGTTTTTCAATCTGTTTTTAGAAGAATTAAATAATGAAGAATACTCCAAATTCAAACTTTACTTTTCCAAAAAGGAAATTATTTTTTAACTTTTGCCTTTTCCAGGCTCGGTGTGGGACACAATTTTTTAACGGGAAAATTATCAAACAAGGCCCCAGTTTCAGAGAATAAAAAAAAAAAGATTGAATAATCTCGGGAGTCAGCGGCTAAACGGTTAACAAATCCCTTTAAACATGGCGAAATGCAAGCGTAAAGCGAAGCAAAAACGGTTCGCAAGTGTTTTTTTTTTTAGTTGCTGGTTGCTGCTTTCTTGTTGATTTTTACCAAAGCTAGCGCGTACTCTTCTGTTTTTAATAGCTTCTCAATTCTATTGAATTGCTCTTGTGTTTCAGCAGGTAGCGTCAGCATTGGACGATTTTGTCTTTCTGTAGCCGAAGGGATCGTTGTTAAATGTTTCACTTGTTTCAAGCATTTAATAAAGCCTCATTACCCAGAATTAAATTATCATTCCTAAGTCCGCTGGCTGCCTTATATTTCCGGTAGGTGCCACATTGTTGGTCATGTTGTGTTTATCTGCTGTAACAGTCAACTCTCCCGGAATTTAAGTGATGCGGTTTTAAACAAGATGCTCTCGCTGATAAGCTCTGGCCCAACAAACTTATTTTACCTCGATGTAATTACATAACGCCTCTAGCATCCAAGGTAAAGCTAAATTATTCTTGCTTAGCGTGCTTGACAACGATTACGATGTGATTATTATCACCCAACTACTTCGTTCACAGGAATGATCGACATGAGTTTTGTACCAGCCTGAAGGGAGGAGGTTTGTTGATCGCTGTTAAGAGTTCGATTTCGTATGAGCTCATTTTATGCAGTAGAACTTATCGATACCTTAGAGCACACAAGTGCTATGTCCACTTTTTACAATTAAAAATATAAAAGAGATAATTGAGAATTGAGCACAAGCAATCCAAAATTTATAGAGGACATAATTTTTTTAAATTTCTTAATTTTTTCGAATGTTCCATTAAGATTTAGAAACAATCCAACTATACAATTGATGCAGCTCCTTATATCCCAAATTTAGAGATATGAAAAAGTAGATATTAAGAAAAAGCGGACATATAGCACTTGTGTGCTGGAATATTATCTTGGAATTATTAATTTAATCGATTCTGCTACTGCGCCATTAGCTCGTGTTGGTGAACAGCTACTTATTACTGGTGACTTAAATCTTCCTGATATTACTTAGATTGATGTTGATGAAGTTTTCACGGCCTCTTCCTTCGTCACTGGTTTTTTTGGCACCACAGCATTGATGTAGTTGGACCGAATAAGCAATAGTCGAGGCAAATTCCTCGATTTGGTTTTTTTAACTGACCTTATGTATTTGGTGCTTTCGCCGTGTGAGGCTTTACTGATTGTACGAGCATTTATCATACTACATTTTCCAAGAGAATTGCAATACTATGTGTACTTCTATGTAATTTTTTTCATTTCTGATTGGGCATTTCTTGAATGTGGAAGAAATTTAACGGTACTGTTTTTTTGTTCAACGAGCTTCTCAAGTCTGGTATTAAAAGATATGTTCCATCAATAAGAAACGAACGAATATATGTATAAGTTTCACGGTATTAAATTTTATCCTTTTTTCAACATTGCTCGTAGGGAGTTTAAAACTTTAAACACAGGTTTTTTTACAAGAACTACATTTTGCTAATCGAAGCTGAATTAACTTCCTATCCAAAGAACTTCTGCAATTTCATAAATGATAAAATGAAGGTTGTTGGATTTCCTACCCCAACGACTTACCTCTTACACATATCTAATTTGTTTGCCAATTTTTCTGAATCTGTCTATGAAGGACCTGCGGTATAACGTAACAAACCTTTAACTAACCGCGATCGCTTTGATTTTATTTTTTTAAAGTTTACATTAGCAGTGTGTATTAGCAAGTGTATGTTATCTCAACTTGAAGTTAATAAGGGGGCAGGACATGATTGCTTTCCACCCATCCTTATTAAAAATTGCGCACAGTCTAGCCCCTCCACAGACTATTATCTTTAATAATAGCCTACGTACTGGGATTTTTCCTGATCTCTTGCAAAATAAATAAAGTCAACAACTAACGCGAAATCGTCATTCTTTCTGCCATACCAAAACGTTTCAAATTCATGCTTCAGGACTTCTTGTTTTTTACGTAAAAAGTTTTATTTCTCCTGTACACAAAATGGATTTTATCCGAGTTGATCTCATTTTGTGAACACATATAGTAGACTAAAACGTAGGCAACAAGTAAATGTAGCATACACTGATTTTTCAAAGGCTTTCGACAAAATTGACCATTCGATGAAAATCGAAAATATTTGCTCTAATTAATGATGTTTCTGATTATGTGAAATTGCAAGATAACTTTAATAACTTTTGCAGATGGTCATTTAATTACAAATTGTTGCTGAATGTGGGTAAATGTAGGATTTTTTTCATTCTCTCGGATGTGCTCGTCAGTATTTCAGCAATATGTTTTATATAATATTGCTTCTGATAGAGTTGAGTTCATGTCCGGCTTATAGCCATAACTTTTCCTTGTGATTTAACTTTTAATAAACACAAGCGCAATTGTGAAGGCTTTTGTGACCCGCTCACACTAAAAAACTCTGCGTCCTTTGTTCGTTCCGATTAGGGTTCGCAACTAAAACGAAGGACAATAATTAAAAGGCTGCAAAGTAGAGATATTAAAGAAAATTTTTGTATATTGGTTAGATATGTTGAGATATGCTCAACATATGAGCATATCTCAACCTACATAACCGTACAAAAATATTGTTTAATATCTCTACTTTGTAGCTTTTAAGCAGTTGAGAACCTTAGTTCCGTTGTGCGCCATTCGTGGATTACCAACTGAGCGAGTGCGTCAATATTGTCTCCCGCCTTATAATGATCGTTGTAATTTATTAAAACTAAACGTTTCGACCACCGACGAGACGGCGCACTTGCTATCTTCGTTCACGATGTTCTGGCTTACCAAATAGATTGTACCGAATAACTTGCTCGTTTCAATAGCCAAATAAAAATAGAGTTAAAAATATACCGATCTTTTTGATGCGTTCGTATTTTTTGCTCAAAAAATATGCGGATATTTCTTGTACCACTAGGAGTGTTCACTGATGACAAGGGATAAAAATATCGTACGGTTTTCCAGCGGCGCTGTTCAAAATTAAAATCTCTTCTGGCTCTTAAATGTTACCATGAATCATTTCACTGCCATATCTACCGTCAAAATGTATGTCTTCAGATCAAAAGGGAACATTAATAGAATAGCAATTAATGCAGTGGTATTTTAATCTGAATGTATCGGATTTCAATCTGAAACAGCTAAAATCCCTTGTTAGAGTGCAGGAGCCATAGGCCGATGAAATCGACACGAACATCTTCCTTCAAAGGAAAGATTACAAAAGCTGTACAAGATGTATACTTATATTTTGTAGCTAAATTACCTTAATTATGAAGTTTAGCTAGTTTGAAATTTTTTATACAATTACTTACCGATGTCACATTGAGCGTTCCCATATTTTGTAAGCTCCCTAAATAATTTTCATTCAATAGAAAAAAGTTTATTATGTATATTACAACAACCCGCTCGAAATGAGAGAAATTCCTCAGGTTGGCCCCCTTTCCACAACTAACTAGTTATTGTTTACATTCTATTTTGATTATGTTCTCTCTCAGTGGAAGGGCACCAATGAAAAGTTTGCCCACATCGTTCGCACAAATAATTTATCGCTGCTAAAGTTAATGCGTCCGCCCCCCCCCCCCTCCCCTCGGCCCTTACGTCGTGGTAAAACAGATCACGCGCTCAATCGATAATATTAAATGGAGAAATTTTTTATTAAAAGTGAATATCAGGTGGTCTTATGGAATGAAATAAAATTGAGGTGCCGCCAAGTCTGTGAAAAATTATTGTTGCCAAAAATTATTTTTGTATTATGAATTTTAGTTGTAGATTGCACACAATATTTAGATATATATGCAATGCCAATACACGTACATTGTATATAAAAATGCTGGTTTTGGTCATACGGTTCAAATAAAATTTGTCGTGGGAGAAAATATTGTCTTGGCAAAAAGGAAAGAAAAGTTCAAATTAAGAAGTTCAAACCAATAAGGGTGTAAATTTAATGGATTGGGAGGCAACTCAATTGTCGTAAATAATTTTCAATTTTTGCCAAGAATGCAGACCAACTCGGCTAAATCATTTACTATGATAAAGTCAAATTTTTGTGTTCGTATTTTTGTAAAAACATTTTTTTCTTCTGTTGTAAAATCACTCAATCCGTATAAAAACAAAAACTGACCTAAATATGAAATATTTATTGAAGTTACAGGTTGAACTGAAATAATGACCGAATGATACTTAACGAAAAGTCAAACACGTAAACTGAAACCAAACCGAAATTGTGACTGAAATGATGACCGAGTCAGTCAGTTAATTACTGAAGTTACACGTTGAATCCAAACGTGACCGACCGAGTTCTGAACTGAAAATTAACTGAAAGAACCTTTCAAAATTAAACTAAACAAAACCAACACATCTAGTAAAAGATCTACTCCATCTCTGACCACAAATTTCTTTTTTAAACTCATCCTGTGTTTTGTATTTCAATTGATGATTTATTTCCGGACGGAGCCCATTAGACCAAGTACTAAAATTAAATTATTTTCAATATTGCACGTAAGAACGGATTGAAGTGCCACTTTGTGATGTAAAAAAAATACAAAATGAAAGGCATTCTTGAGAACTAGAGTTATACAAAATAAAGTGATGCCAATGACATTAAACGGTTTTATCTAACTAAATTATTAGTTATTACGGGGTTTACGTACAAAATAGGATTTAGAACCATCAAAGTATAGATTTATGGAAATCAAAAAGGTTTAGTTCATCTTAGATAGTTTAAGATTATTTTAATGTCAAAAACGTGCGTCGAGATTGTCAGCAAAATTTTTATTTTTACAGTACTACGACATTTCAAACCGTCAAATCGAATTATTAACAAAATTGTTTGATTTTCAATATCAAAATTATTAACAAATAATTCAAATCTATAAGTTCCACCTTATTCTAAGAAAATTTTATTAAAATGAATTTAATTTCATTCAAAAAACCCAAATTTTATGTTTTGTCGGCCGTCAAACAAAAATCCGTCCGTCGAAATATAAAATTGGGGTTTTTTGAATGAAATTAAATTAATTTTTATAAAGTTTTCTACGAATAAAGTAGAACTTATAAATTCGAACTATTTTTTAATAATTTTGATATTGAAAATAAAACAATTTATGGCTGTAGAAAACTTGTAGTAAAAAATATACAATTTTCTGTTACTAGCGTAAATATAATGTTGAAGATTTTCCATGTGTTTTTAAAACCAAGTCTTGTATCTAACGTAACTCCTAAATATTTAAAGTTTACGACAATTTCAATGTTGCTACATTCATTAGAGCAACTGGATAATTCAGCTGAGACATTGTTAGTTTTATAATTCATACATTTAGTAGAATGGTAAATAATTTCAAAATTTATCTCTACAGGATCATTTAATTTAAAAAACATTACTTTTGATTTTGTGCTTACAACCATAAAATGCAAATCCAACCATTTTATTAAAATTAAAAGGTCATAATTGATTTGATAGGCAATTGACTGATTTGATGATTCTCTAAAAGTGCAATATTATCGGTTAAACCAATCAAAAAAAATAAGGAATTTTATACACTAAAACTAATATGGGGCAGAAAACTGAAACCTGAGGAAACATTTACAGTTTGCTTTCTGTTTAGAAGATAAGACCCGAACCAATCATTAGCTCTGCCTCGAACACCAGCACAATTTAACTTATACAATAAAAGCTCATGATCAACCGTGTCGAAAGCATTTGTCAAATCAATAAAGTTAGCCGCCTAAAATCAATGAAGTTATACCTTTGACCCTTCCCTTTAGCTCAAAAATGTTTCTCATATTGACTGAACTTATTTGTAAAAATACACAAAATTACAAGTAGTAATTGATTGATTGAGAAAGTAGTTGCCGAACTTGCTAGTAAACGCAAGGTGTAATTAAATTAAGCTTAGGTATATAAAATAAATACGTATGAATTTATTTATCATCGTTTTATTTTGAAATAATTAAAAAAACAAACATAGTTAATTGAAAAATTATAAGAAAAATCAAAAAACAAAAATATGAAAATTTTATTTGTGGAACTTATTTTTTTTTTGTTTATTTGTTGATAAACTAAATTATAAAATTTAATTAAAAATTATTTATGGTTAAATGATGCTTAGGTTTAATATCACATCGATTTTTATTTATTTAATTCTTTTGCACTTTGCATTTGTATTAAAAAATTCAGTTTTTTTTTAAATTATTCGTTTTTTTTTCATAGTACATAAAATACAATTTAGTTTTTGAACACTTGCTTAAATTAAATATTTAGTCTTTTAGTTAACATAATTTTTTTATTTTTTGTTTTTACTTGCGAATTAACATACATTTCTATAATTTAATCTTGATGCTCATGACGTCGATCATTTGGTTGAATTGGATCATTTGGTAGATTCCCATCTTGTGCAGGTCGTCGAAGATATATTATAACACCTAACAATATTGTCGATGTTGTAATTAAATATAAATCCCAGTTTGACGCGATATTATTATTTAATTCTAAAAGAATTTTAAACGGACCCTGGAATAAAATAATTTCAATTTAGAATGACTTTAAATACAAATTACATTTGACAATATCTCTTACCTGTCTCATTGTCTCAAATTTATGTATTAACTGTAGTTTTAATAAAGCTAAGGCTACAGGAACTTTTGCATCGCTCGATGTTTCAGCAGCTAAATCGTAGAACCGTTTTGCTAAATGCCAATCTTTTTCCATTCCAAAACCTTGTTCATGCATATAACCCAAATTAAACATCGCTTGAGCATTGTGTTGTAATTCCGATGCAGCACGATAGTGTGACGCAGCTGCTTCATAATCAATCTGTGTTCCCAAACCATAATAATAGTAGTCGCCTAATTTCACTTGAGCTGAAGAATACCCTTGCGCAGCAGCTCTTCCCCAATATTGTAGCGCACGCACTAAATGCTCATTGCGATTTTTAAATAAATTCAATTCACCTGAAATTTCATAGTGCAAACATATTTTCTGCTTAAATAATAAACGATTATACAGCGAAACTGGAAATTAATATTGGAAATACGAAATTCACGATAAAAGTATTTACTGCAATTTGTAGCATTTCACAATAATCTCGGTCTGAATCGATTTCGAAGATTTTGAAGAATCAAACAATCCATACTACACAGCTTTTTTTAAGAAATCTTCTTCCTTAATTAAATACAACCTAAAACAAGAACTTACCGCGATCTAATATAAAAGCGGCATTGCTTTGTGCTACCTCGTATCCCAATTCTCCCATTAACGCATATTGAAGGAAAGCTTCTTCGTAATGATAATTCTTATAATCTAGGTGTGCTAACATCAATTTTTCACTCCGTTTTTCCCTTTCAGCTACATTTTTAAATAACTGCAAAAAATATTATGTATTATAAAAAAGGACTTGGCTATCCGGACAGATAGCACGTGTAAGAGTACGTGGAGTACGTGTAAGAGTACGTGGAGTACGTCTAAGAGTACGTTGAGTATGCCTAAGGGTACGTCGAGTATATCTAAGAGTACGTCGAGTATAACTAAGAGTACGGATAGTATCTCGTAAAAGAATATATAGCTGAATAGTTTTTATAGAAACTATAATTGAATAGTTTTTATCCAAAGTCGAGGGGGGGGGGGGATTATGTTTGTGTTGAGGAAGTGTATTTCCATTTCGGCCTAAAGTTTACTTTACGTATACATCGGGAAAATCAGGTAAGGAGTATGTATATATTTTGAAAATTTTTGAATGTAGGATTGTGCATCTGTTTTTTTTTTCACAATAAGGAAAGATGTTATAATTAACAAATATAATTTAACAAAATAATTTTTTATTTTTGTTAATTATAATTGCTTCGTCAACCTTGCAGACACAGATCAGAGTTTTTTTCGCCCTTATCGCTTCTGCTTCTTCTGATAGTACCACAAATGTTAAAGAAAGCCAAACAATTTTTATAACAATTTTTTTAACATAATTTTAATTCATTGTATACCTACCAACCCCCGCACCCCGCTTATTCTTCTGTTTCAAATTTTATCTATAATTTGAACCTAAGTAAAAAAAAATAGTGGAAACATTTCAGAATCCATTCCTCTTTCATGTCAGCACTATAGGTTGGCATGAAGCAATGCAATGTGCAGGTGGTTTAAAAGAAAACGGGTCTATAGCCGTACGTCCTCGATTTGGCTACTGCATAAGGTAGGACGTAAAAAGCGAACTGCGAAAGAGTTGAGAGTGCCTTGAGCCCCAGAAAAGATTGCAGAGATAGAAACAAACAAAAAAAAAAAATCAGAATTTTCCTGGAAAAATTGCAAAATTTTCCAGGAAAAAATTGCAAAATTTTCCGGGAAAAATTACTTGCACTGTCGAAGAATTGTTAAAATACAATCCTAATATCAACATTTTTATAAAAATTGCACATTTTTACGTATTTTGAATAAAATAATAAACAATTTTTTCAACTAAAAAGTGAAAGTTTTCCCGAAAAATGAGGTAATTTTCCAGTGAAATTTGGCTTCCCCCTCCTAAAAACTATAGATGCACAATCCTACATTCAAAAATTTCCAAAATATACTCCTTACCTGATTTTCCTGATGTATACGTAAAGTAAACTTTAGCCGTAATGGAAATACACTTCCTCCTCTTAGAAATGCTATAAGAATTTTTAAACATAATTAACATAAAAACTATTCAATTATAGTTTCTATAAAAACTATTGTGCTATATATACTTTTACGAGATACTATCCTTACTCTTAGACATACTCGACGTACTCTTAGACATACTCGACATACTCTTAGATATACTCGACGTACCCTTAGACGTACTCAACGTACTCTTACACGTACTCCACGTACTCTTACACGTACTATCTGTCCGAATAGACACTTCCTATAAAAAAAAAATAAAACTTTTTTCGTTTTATGTTGCAACATACCTCAACTGCTGTAGGACATGAACGTATTATGCCAAGGCCAAATGCGTGCATTTGTCCTAAATTGTAAAATGCCAATACATGACCTGATTGCGATGCTAAATTAAAATATTTGTAAGCCATTTTAAAATCTCGTTTAACACCTGTTCCACTAAAGTACATATTTCCCAATTGCAATTGACCATCAACCCATCCTTGATCGGCGGCCAATGTAAAATAATTAAACGCCTTTGTTGTATCTTTATTCACACCTTTTCCTTGTAGATACATAATGCCCAAACCACTTTGGCCAACAGGATTATTTAGATCGGCAGCCTTTTTGAAATATTTAAATGCCGTATCATTGTCTGGTTTTACATTTTCCGTTCCTTCCAAATATATTTTTCCTAAAAAGGCCATTGCAACAGCATTTCCGGCATTCGCAGCTTGCGTAAAATATTGCAAAGCTTTTTGATGATCTAAAGGTATACCTCGACCACCCTGATAATGTAATTGGCCTAATCCAACTTGAGCTTGAACATCACCTTTATCAGCTAATAATTGATAGTATTCAATTAAATCGTTATCTAAAATGCCAGAACTTAATCCAGAATTTTCAATTTCATCAAGTAATCGAACACGATGGACAGCGGTACCACCAGAAAAAGTGACCTGTGACGCAACCTTTGCCGCTACTTTACGATATAAATAAAGCGCATGTTCGCAATCATTCGGAACAGTAATACCAGACCAATATCGATATCCTAAAGCCATTTGTGCCCAAGTATTATCTCCAAGGGCAGCAAAAGTATAATGTAATAAAGCTTTTGGCTGACTTACATTGAAACCGATTCCCGTAGCGTGCATAAAACCAATTGCCATATGCGCTTCAGGCAATCCTTGGAGTTTAATTAAACTCAAGAATGTTTGTTTTGCGCCGTCAATATCTAATTTTAACGGGTTGCCGATTAATTTTGCCCAAGCGATTTCGGCCATTGCTTTCGGATGTCCTTTTTGAGCTGCTTGCATCATTAAAGCGTATCCAGCAGATTTATCGATTCTTGTTTTATTTAGAATTTCCATAGCTTTATCATATAAAATGTCAACTTCGGTCGGTATTTCACCACCCTCTAAATTATAGCTGAAGCCTTTCGTACGAAGATCCCTAATTTTTTGACTCAAGTCTCTTACGTCTAATTCTTTTTCCAGCCGTGAAATTTCTGATTGGATTTGTTGCATTGGACTCTTGATTATGTTGTCATTACTAACTTTATCACCCGATGTTGTAAATTGTGATGGATTGATCATTTTTCTAACTTCATTTAAAATGTATTCCTTCGACTTATCACTAAGAGGGTGCTCTTTCAGCTCTTTTTCAATATCAAAATCGAATTCTACCGTATCTTGTTGGTTCAAATCATTTTCGGGTAATTCTGATTTTTTTGAACTATTTTCATCATGGTTTTGAGAAAATGTAGAATCGGTTTCGGTTTCTGATTTGGCTGTTTCAGGGTTATCAGCAGCTAAAAACAAAAAATATTATTCTAATTGCTTGCAGCGATAGTAAGTTGAGGTGAAATTGTAGTTTCTGACCGTCTTATTTTTTAACATGACATTGAAAAATTTATTTTATTAGTACGCCGGTTGTAATCAAAAACAATCATCGCATAAGTTGACAACGATTTAATTACTTACGAATATTTGGTGGTCCTTGAGGTTCTTCAATCTGATTTTCGACTAAGGAAGAAGATTCCTGAATATCCAAACAATACACATTAAGAATTAAAGTTGTTAACATAAGTAAAGAAATAAACTTGGGAATCATTTTTCAAGTATTTTTATTGTATTAGCAAATTTGTTTTTTCAACTAATGTGATTGTTATTTATATTTTAATGGAAATCCACCAATGTTATTTAAACACATATCAAAAATTTGTACAAAAAAATTGAAATAAATACGTGTCTTTTTCTTGTTGCAAGATTACAGACCCAAATGTCAAAACAAAATATTTGATAAAATTATTTTAAATTTTTCTATAAGGACACTATTACATATTTCACTTAAATCAATTATTTTTGAAATTTTACAATTAATTCTGTTAATAAGATATTTAATATTAGCATAAGAATTATAAAAAAAATGTTATGTTTTCAATTAATCGTAATTTTTTCTAGATATTGTAATGACTTGACAGCTGATGCCAAGTGCTGAGTTTAAAATAATTTGTAATAGATTTTCAGCGTCCGCAACCAAACTGCTAAAATTTTAATGTTGTCGTTTTGTAACACAGGTATGTTTGTTATTTGCTGTTGAGCTTTTAAGCCAATTTGAAAATACCTATTGTAAAAGTTTCCATTGGACTTTCCAGTCAGTCATTCCAATTTGACCTTGCATAAATCGGAAAGTATAAACCTCAGCAAATCTACTTGCTCGGGTTCGTTTTGATCAGTTCAAAAATCGTAGAATGATACCACAAATCTTACGAAGAACAAAAAATCCAAACAAATAGCGATTTACAGGATAGATTTTAAGGGCTGGCCTGGGAATTTAAGAAGCTATGTATTTATTTAATCAAGCAGCATCTTGCACAAACTATCTACGTATTAATAATGAGTCTAGCTCAAAATAAGTGGTCAAAGAATAACGTTAGTCTTTTATTTTTTTAAATAAATCAAATAAAAATATAACTCTTTTTGATAGTTAATTTATAATTACTATACATATGTATTATACATTTATCAAATAATCAGCTATATACTTAAAATATTTAGGTAATTTTATAATGTATGTACAGTTAGTTATATGAATATAGTAAGCAAATTTATTTAACTTCAAAAACTCTTGTGAATGTTTCTATAACGCAGCACACAATAGTGGAATGAATTAGAAAATAATTAATAAATACATTAATTTCAAATAGCGAGATTAAACAGAACAAAAAAGTAATGTTTTAGTTTTTTCTAAAACTCTGCAATATTGGATACATATTCTCCAAACTATCAAGAATATCAGTCTTCGTTTTGGCTCCGGTAAATACAATCTTACCATTTACAAATATTAGTAAAACTACTCTTGGTTTAACCATTCTATAAATTAAACCGGGAAATAGCTCTGGTTCATAAGAACTGAATTGGCCATGTACTTGATTTAAATTCTCTAAACGTATCGGAAAACGCAAATCGACAGTGGCCACAATATTTTGAATTTTAAAATCTAAAAATTTCACTGGATAGCTGAGCTTTTGAAGAATCCTTGCAAATTTTCGTGCAGCAAAATGTGCATCAGCTTCATTCCGTGCTCCCGTGCATACAATTTTTCCTGTTTTAAATATTAAGGCCGTACACCTCGGGTCACGAATTCTCATCACAACTCCACGAAACCTCGACGGATTATATTCTGAATTACGGGTTCGATTATTAATGCTTTGTAAATTTAACACTGTACCCAAATCAACGGTGCATACGCAATTTCTGAAATATGTATAAATAGTATTAAGTCATTTATAAAGCATACAGAAATAATATATTGAACCTTACTGTAATTTAACTGAGTTTAAAGCTTCTTGCGGCCCAGTCGTAGCCGGGCTTTGTTGCACAATACTGTTTTGTGGTGGCAAAGTTGGTGTCTATAATACACGTGAGAATAAATAAAAATTTAAGTCACGTTTATAGAAATGATTATGTATCTACAGTACATGATGCAATAGTTTGTATACATATATCATAATTATGTTTAAGCGCTTTGGGAAGGGTATCACTATGCACCATTGATATTGCTCAACAATCAAAACTATTCGAAAAAGCTCGCAACGAGTGTATTAAGTTAAATACTAGTGCCAGTACGACCACAACCTACATTTTATTTTATAAAATTAAAGCCATATTTGTTTTCTCACCTTAACAGCATTGGATATAGAAGGTACAGTAAATGGACGAGGATTAGGTGAAGCAAGCAGAGCTTTCAGCGGCGATTCATTTGACTTATCCATATTGAAATGAATGAATTAAAGTAATTTAATGCTGAGTTAAGGTAATGACACAAACTAAACTAAACTAGCTAATTTCATTTTTTTTGAAAAATTATGAAATGTTTCTATCGTACTCAAAATAAAAACACTGAAAAATTGTCAGACCAAAACGTGTCGACTGTCGAAATTTATTTTTTTACTACTAACTTAGATATACCAGAACCTACACGCTACATAATTATTGATTGAAAATTTTGAACAGCTTGCTGATAATTTGACGTTTATAAAATAATGCTTATACATACTAGTATAAACAACTGTATTCTGTGGTATTGTGAAAATGTGAACGATATGCTCAAGCTTGTCACATGAAAATATGTGAGAGATAACAAAATCAAAAAGTTAAAAACGTGTGATCTCAATTCGGTTTGATATCAAATATTTGGTTTTGGTTCATTTTACAGATGAATTATAGCAAGAACTGAGATATTCTGAATTTGTAACGTACATATGGGCTAGTTTCATCGATAAATCAGACAGCCGTGCCAAAAATGTGGTTTAGGTTATGTTGACAAAACACCGCTTTGATACTACTTAAAATAATAGTCGTGCGTGGAACGCATTGGTCTGGCTCTGCAGATAACGAAACGAAAATTATGTGCCAGGGTGCCAGATGGAAAACGAAACGAAACCTATGTGCTTCAAGCTTAAATATATTTAGTTTTACGTTTCTTGCACCTGAGATTTTGAATCATTTAAATTGTTGTTTAATTTTAATTGTTGAATAAAACACTCGACTATACACTACAAAAATTGTTTGTTTGGTTTTAAATTTGCTCAGGTCAGATCTTTCAATCCATAGGACCAGTGAGTTAAATTTTTCCAGAAAAAACCCACAAAAATGTCTCAAGGAAAATCCTGGGGCACTGGATAGGTTATATTTTTTCACAAAAAGTATTAATTGATACATTTTTAGTTTTTGTAATATTTAATATGTAGTAATTTTTATATTTGTTATAAATGTGTGTTATAGTAAGTGTGATCACGTTGTAAAATGGCGTAGGCTCATATCGTTAGTGCACGATGAATTATGGATCGCATCAATTAATATTGAGCAGATCCTGTCTTTTTGTGATACCTTCGCTCTGTGTACGAAATTATGGGCCTTGGAATTACGCAATACCCTGAACCACTTATGGCGACTTAATTTATCCACTATTTTTTTGGTCCGCTCCATAACGCGTACAAAACGAGACTAACTACAAAAATTGATTTGAAATTTTTTAAACGTCAAATGTCAATCAAGTAAAACCAAACCGGTTTATATTACCAATACAAACACAAAACAACATCAGTTTTGGTTTCATGTACTTTGATTGATTTGAAAAAACGAAAAGAATTCGACATAAGAATTTTTCTTTTGAACTACTTCCTATTTAGTTGGTCCGCTCCATAACGCGTACAAAACGAGACTAACTACAAAAATTGATTTGAAATTTTTTAAACGTCAAATGTCAATCAAGTAAAACCAAACCGGTTTATATTACCAATACAAACACAAAACAACATCAGTTTTGGTTTCATGTACTTTGATTGATTTGAAAAAACGAAAAGAATTCGACATAAGAATTTTTCTTTTGAACTACTTTCTATTTAGTTGGTCCAGTTGGTTTAAGTTTCTTCTCTACCGTTTCTGTTAATGGCAGAATTGAAAAATTATCAGTTTTCAAATTGCCATATCGCGTGAACCGTATTCACATCACATTACTTAGAGCATTCACAATGAAATAACTTTTTATTTTTGACTTGCAGATTTGTATGCAATTCCAACATACGAGCAAAAATGATTGTTCGTTATGTTGGAAATTCATACAAACCTCTAAGTAAAAAGTTTTTTCATTGTGAATGATATGTTACTTGAATCGCTATTTTTGGTTTAAAGGGTTATTGTTTATTACAGTGGACCTAATTAACGTACCAACATTCAAACAAAAATTTGTATTTTGTAAAGTTGGTATTCCTAGTAATACCGTATAAATAAATTACACATACATAGATGCTACATGAATAATAAAAAGTTTTGATTATAAGAAATCATTTTAGTGATAATAGTTTTATGCAAATAATATAAATTTAATAGTGTTATGAGTATTTATCCTAAATTAAAATCATTCTAAATGTTACCCAAAGCTAAATTGCCAGCATTAAAAGATGCAAATATTGTTAAAATTGCTGTTGAATTCGAGAATCATCAAGCGCAACTTATTGAATTTGACCAGAGACAACCCTTAATTGGAATTATACAAGATTTATGTGACTATCGTGATTGGCATATATCTGATGCAGAAAATTATGCATTACAATTTTGCGAACCGTGTTGCAAGAATTATGTCACGGAAAAAAATCGAAATGAAGTGAAAAATGGATCTGTATTGAAATTGACGTATTCCCCATCGAAAGCTGCCGATGACATCCTTAATATCTTGGAATCAGGTAAATCGTTAATAATGAAACTAAGTAGGAACGTCGTATCTAGATAAATTAAATTTTTCAGGATCTGATGCGAATAAAACGTACAGCCTAACTACGCTAAGTAGTTTGAGTAAAGATTTTACATTCGCAACTGAATTTATCAAAAAGAAGGGGTTGGATTTAATAATAAAAATCATTGAAGATGACAAAAGTTTGGGCGATATGCTGAAATACGTGCTTTTATCATTTGTTGAATTAATGGAACACGGTATAGTTTTATGGGAAATACTGGAACCATCATTTATTGTACGTAACATCCTTTTTATAAATCAATCTCATGAACCCGAAATTATTCAATCTGCATTGGCCATACTCGATAACATAGTCCAAAATAGTTCAAAAGCTAATTTAGTTGAACGCGACGTAAAATTCGATAATCTCCTTCGACTTTTAGAAGAATCTGAAAGTACAGTACAGCAAAATACAATCGCTTTAATTAATTCCCTTTTCCAAAAATCCGATGATCAACGAAAAAAGCAAATTGCTTTATGGTTCAGTACCAAAAAGTATCGTGACGTTATTACTTCTTCGGTTATAAAAAATAACATGGGCAGTGAAATGACCCATCAGTTGTATGTCTTCCAAACATTAACACTTGGATTATTGGAACAACGTATGATGACTACTATAAGTGAAAATGAAGATAGCCAAAATAAAATCAAAGAATTAAGAAGGATTGCATTTAATGTGAACGGAACTGATTCCCAATCTGATTACATCACAATGAGACGGCCAAATAATTCGCAATCGAATAACAAAAATAAGTTAGGATTCAAATGTGAATTAAATATTGCCCAATCTTTTACTGAAACTCCGCCCGGTTTGTTGGCTTTAGATTGTTTAGTTTATTTTGCACGGAATTACACCTCAATTTATACGAAAATAATTCATGAAATAAACGCGACGGCCGATGAACATGAATGTCCACTTGGCGAAGCTTCCATCGAACTGGTGAAATTATTATGCGAGCTATTACGAATTGGTGAACCACCATCGGAACAAGGTCAAGATTTTTACCCAATGTTCTTTTCGCATGATCATCCATCCGAAGAATTATTTTGCATTTGCATTGAAGTATTGAATCGGACTTGGAAAGATATGCGGGCAACAAATAAAGATTTTGCAAAAGTATTTTCGGTGGCCCGAGAACAAATCGTCAGAACGCTAAAGGGTCGCCCAGCTACATTAAATGATTTCAAAACAAATATAAAAATATTCACATATAATAAAATTACACTATTAAGGCAGCAGGAACGAGCATCTAAAGAGGAATGTGAATCAACGGCATCAGCTATTGTGAGTCTTAAAGAGAAATTAACTCCGGAAATTGTTACACTTATAAAAGAACAACGACTTGGATATTTAGTAGAAGGTAATTAAGTATGTTGTTGTAAAATCAATAAAAAATATTAATTATTTATTTTATTTCTAGGTTCACGATTTCAAAAATACAATAAATCTGGTCAACGACAAAAGGATAAATTTTGGTATGCTCGACTCTCAACTAATCATAAAGTCATACATTACGGTGATTGTGATGAAAAAAGTGTGCCAACTGTAGAGGAATTAGAAAAGAAAATCAATATATGCGATATAAAACAATTACTGGTTGGAAAAGAATGCCCAAACGCATTAGGAAAGCGACGAAATCAAAACGTTTCTATTGACAATCTCTTTTCGATAGTGTATTCCGATCAAACGCAACAACCATGTGAACCATTAGATTTTATTGCATTAGACGAACTGACACAAAATTATTGGGCCGATGGCATAAATGCTCTATTAAATTTAAATATGGCGAGTAAACAAAAAGACGAGGATTTGGAAACATTACTATCGATGGAAATAAAATTAAGATTACTCGATACTGAAGGTGTAGATATATCGAAAGATGCACCACCAATACCCGAGGATCCTGAAAACTATGATTTTTGTTTCGAAAGTTAATAGAGGTTTCTCTCAATGAAGTGTACCATTGCTTTTAAACCAATTCTCATTTCGTATTTTGTAAAATACAAATATTACCAAAGTTTATTATTATAAATTTAATATAATCAAATAATTTATATTCATGAGACATAACAAAAATATATTATATCCGGTACGTGTGATTGAGAACATGACTAAATATCACTTTATCATTATTTCTATTTTAGTTAAGCCTTTACATACATAATTTGCATAGTATGAGTAAAATATTCCATCAGTGCTAATGATTCCATCATTTTCTTTGAAATTATTTTATTTTTCTATTTTAAAGGCGTAAATTAATCCAAAAACTTATTATTCGAATAATAATCAAACTTGCAGCCACTTTAATTTATACAAATTAATTTACCGTTCAAATTAAAGTATTATTTATAGTAATTTAATTATTAACCTTGTATTTGTAGCTATTTGTTTTTATATATATATATTTTTTTTTTGTAATAAAATATACAATAAAATGCAAAATTATTTGTTTAAGATTTATTATAAAAAATAAAAATTATACAAATTAAAAGCTTACACAAAAATATTTTTAATCATAATAAAATTAAACAAAAAAAAAAAAAAAAAGATTTTGGTGGTAAAGTAAAATCATCATTTTTACTTAGTAAAATGTGCTTAGATTAAAATAAAGTGTGTGGATACAATATTTTCTATATTCTAAATTAGTGAGCGGATACAATACTTTTTATTAAAGGATGAAGAACCAAAATATGTATTTAGCATTTAAAATATAAGCGGATTTTACTTTCAAAGATGCTCATCGATCATTAAATCACTTTCGTCAATGCGATCTGGCAAGCAAACGAAAAATTCAAATAAATTTAATACGGGACCCCTTGAGAATGGATTATGATAGCGACCACGTTTATCACGTAAATAAGGATACCTCTTGTAATTGAACATTTCATTAGTTGTTAAATTCATGCATGCATGTAAAATCTAAAAAAAAAATAAAAATTGATTGGAACTTAATTAGAAGAAAAGAAAATTTTTAAAAATTATGAAAATGTACTTACCGAAGTACAAGTTAATATCCAACCTAAGCCACAAAATGCGAATGCTTCGACCAATCCCAATACATAAAGTAATGTAAATCCTTCAATCATTACACAATAACACGCAAAGTAAATGGTAAACGAACAGTTTATAGCCACGCTTAATACAAACAAAAAGAACCACATTCTATTTCGTAATCCAACACAATTGTAGATGAATGGGCAATGATGGTCGAAATACGAAACGCATCGATTACAAACGCGACAATGTTTGGCCCTTAGCGGTCGTAAACAGCGACAGCTATGACAGAGTCTCGAAAGAATTACATTTCGCTTTTTCCATTTATCAAAATATGGGATTTGTTTAATTGCCCTGTAATACGTATCCGAGTTTAGTGATATATATCCTGGATCTCGCCGATTTGCTATGATCCAACTAATCCACATAACAGCGTTCCAATATATAAAACAATAATGTGATCGTCTCAAAACATTCCACGTAATTGGAATGCATCGAATCATGTACATCGGATATCCCCATAACAGTACTGAAAACATAAACAGCAATAATGGTCCCTTCGAATCGCCAGCACCTCCAAATAGCAGACCCCATATTTCAGAGATCGGTGGCATCCATCGAGATTTTTTCTTAATTTCCTTGTGCAACACTTTAACAATGTCACTGTGGCGGTGACTTTGTGCCAACATCAAAGGAGTTTTGCCATTTTTATCCTTTGGTTCTAAATCTAAATTACTTTTTTCACACAATAAACGCACGCATGTTAAATTTCCAGACAGACAAGCTAAATGTAATGGTGTCGATCCAAAATTATCGGTTTTTTGTAGATCAACTCCTGAATACATAAGGAGCCTGATTAAATCGGCATGACCTTTGTACGCAGCCCAATGTAATGCTGTATCACCGTTAATATCCGTTAAATGATTATGGGCTCCCATTCCTAATAGAAACGCAGCCGTTGCCGTCCTTCCATACATACATGCTGTCATCAATGGTGTTAGTCCTTTAAAATCGGCTGCATTCACTGCTACCCCGGCTTGTAACAATATTTGAACTACAGCAGCGTGTCCTTTCCTACAAGCCCAGTGTATTGGGCGAGGGCCTTGAGTTCCCAAACATGGCAGATCAACCGGAGCACTTCGTTCGACTAAGTATCTCATCATTTCTACATTACCATCAAGCGCAACCCAATGCGCGGGTGTATAACCATGTTTGTCTCGTGCACTCAATGCTTCTGGACCTAACTTCTCCACCAGATTCTCTACGTCGGAAACTTCCCTGAAAATCAATATAAATCGTGATTTCGTTTTTTTTTTGTGCATATGAGATTTACCCATTTTTAATCACTTCAAAAATATCTTCTGTCGTATTTTGCAATAACATTTCCGTGCTATCTGAACAACACAAAATGTTATTATCCTTTTCCTCAATAGGTGATGTTTCCTCTTGATCTGTGTGACTATGTTCGTTTTCTTCAGCTACCATATTACATGATGCTGTCAGGGGAAGCGCCCAAACGCTTCGGGCGGCCCCCGGACTAGGGTGCACCTTACTGCACTGCGTTCTGATGCCGTTATCACCCGCCAGGATATAAAAAATTATTTAGTTCAATTCCTTGGCTGGTTCTTAAATATCGTTAATACACACTTAAAAAAGAAGTTAACCGACTTTAAAATAAAAAATTCAATAACACTTGGACCTTATAATATTTAGGATTTTCTCCGAAAAATGATAATTTTCACGTCTTCTAAAAAAAAATTGATTATTCCAGAACAAATTTTCATTATAAAAGAAAATTTTAAAGACATGCGCGCTTTCTAGAATTCATACCAAACTTTTACTAGCATAACACGAGAGATAGGCATCATAAAGCGGATAATTTTATCATTAAATATTAAATTTAAATTCAAAATTTTATTGAATGCAGCAAGAAAATACATCTGAAATTTATATTTAAATCGCTTCGTCAATGGCTTCGAAACATTGTTCCTCCTCTTCCATTTCTTCGGGATTTCCGTAGTCAACTACTACTATTTCTTCACTTTCTACGGTTGTTGCCCCACAACTAAATTCTTCTGAATCAGCTCGCGGAAGAGGAATAGGTTCTTGAGGAAGTTCCGAATAGTCATACTTGGTTATGTATTTAGTTTTCCAAACCGGTATATAATTGCCCGATAAGGACATTGATATTTCAGTTTCGCCTTCTTGCTCTTCTGTGTTAATTTCTTCTCCTTCTTCTCCTTCATTATTAGATTTCGAAAGATCAGAATCACTTCGAACAAGTTCGTAGAACCCGTGGGTCATATACTTGCATTCAAAAGTATAAACACCTGGACCTCGCGGATAGTCTAAATCCCAATATCCGTGATATCGGTGATTTTGATAGATAATTTCTGCAGGGCCGATTCTTACACCGTTAAGCCATGTACCATAAAACTTGCAACCAGCTGCATTAAAAGTATATACACCTATGCCGTGCCGTTGTCCATTGTACCATGCTCCATCATAGTTATCACCATTAGGATAAATATATAATCCGTGGCCGTGTTTCACATCACGTTTCCATTCCCCTTCATAAGTGCTACCATCAGGATAGTAAAATTTTCCAAAGCCATTTTTTAGATTTTTAACGTATTCTCCAAAATATCGTGCACCATTTCGAAACACATATAATCCTCGACCACATCGCAAACCATGCTTATATAGGCCCTCGTATTGATCCTCATTGGGAAGTAAAGCCCAACCAAATCCGTGACGTTCCATCATCTCATTTCTATCACCTTCATATAAACCTAAAGAATTCGTTTCATGTTCGTGCTCTTGGCCAACCGCATAATCATTATCTTCATCTTCCTGCGACGACATTTTCGATTAAATTGCGTTGAATTGAAATTCTCGATTTAAAACTCTGAAATCATGGGTTCCTCCTCTTTCCAAATAATGAAACTAAGTAAAATTTAATAAAACCGACATTTATTATTATTTTAATAAATTTAATTCTTATTGAATAATTGAAGTAATGCTTGCTTTTCTTTTTCCTTCTTCTTAACAGTATCTAAACTTCTGGCCTTCCAAGTACTTTTACGTAGTTTGATTGGGCGACTTCCCACATAACGACCTACATAAAAACCATTCCAAAATTTTATAATTGTACTCCTATTTAAAATTACTTTTCTTTTGCTTACCATCCATTTCTTTCATAGCACGTATAAAATCTTGAGGCTCCTTGAAACTAATAAATCCATATCCTTTACTTTTTCCTGTACGCTTATCGCGTATAACTTTTGCTCGTCGAAACGATGAATATTTATTAAAAGTGCGCGTTAATAGCTCATCGTTAACATCATTTCCTAAGTCACCACAAAATATACGGAAATCATCATCAGGCCAATCGGCTAATGAAGAATCTTCCCATACCTGACCCCCCGCAACTCTTACCGTTTTTTTATTTTTCGTACGCCTTCTTTCCTCTTGACCAAAGGATTGTAGTGCTGATGATGCACGAGCCGCTTGAATTGCAGCTTCTGCTATAGGATTAGGTCCGGGTTTATCAGTTTTTAACTTTTTTATTTTTGAAGATACATCAAACTGGATAGTTGTAATATCGATCTGCAATAAATAAGCAACCGTGAATAAATTTAATAAATCTAAACCGATATACCTAAATTAAAAAAGAAAAAAAAAACGTTAATTAAATACCGGAGGAGCCTGCGGAACTGATTGAATTTCCAATTTTGATGAAACCGTGGGACGATTGGTATATAATTTTGGGGCACTGCTTAATACGATCGGTGTAGGTTCGGTGGAATATGATTTTTCTGGCATATCTTGGGATAGAATCATAGATGCTGCTGCAAAACTTGATACAAAAGAATGTGTAGTTTGTGCCATTGTTGGAATTGGAGATTGATGATGATGCTGATGAAGCTTTTGTTGCATTTGATTGAAAGTATTTGATCCAATAATAGTTCTTACTTGTGATGGCACAAACATATTTGATGACGGTTTAGCAATTTCTGCTTCAAATCTACAATACAAATTAGAGAACTCAATAATAATGGAAATTCTATTAAATTATTATCGATAAATAATATACCTGGACATTTCATCCTCAATTAATTTGCGTTTTCGATCCATTTTTTATATAAAGTGAATAAACGTTTAAATTACAACAACAGAACAATCGTCAACTAATCTGTCAAAAATAGTATCATAATATTAAACTAGAGGCGTGGCTGCATTAAAGAATGTTAATGCCATCTGACGGAAAAAGACATAAGCACACCTTGAACTTCCGGCATGTAAAGTTTCAAAATTAAAAACTGCTTCGTTGGTTTATTTTTATGTATGTATGTGTGTACATGTCCGAATAAAATTTCAAAAATTTATTTTTTCAAATAATTTATATTTTTTATATTACATTTACAGATTACAATTATTAGTTTTCTTTAATTTATTTTTAATCAAAGTTAATTTTAGAGTAAAACAAATTTATATATTTTTTTATATTTTTGTAATTTTATTTTGTAAAAAATCTACTTTTATACGTTTTAAATCAATTTTTTTTTTCTGTAATTTTTTTTTAGTTACTTAATGCATTACTGTTTATAACGTAGTAAAAGGTAAATATAATTATTTTTTTAATTTTAAGTCATGTATTCGAAAACTAATTAATTATGACATTTCATAATCAAAATGATTATTGAAATAAAAATAGCATTGTAAAATAATAAAACACGACCTTTGCTGCGTGTTTGATTTAAAATAATGTAGTATGTATAAAAAAAAAAAAAAAAAAAAACTTATATAATTTTTACTAATAATCTATTTCTATTATTTTAATCTAAATGAAAAATGTAAGAATTTATTTATGTTTTATATATCTTATTAATATTAATGTGTATAAGTATAATGTTAATATTATTTTATTTAATTTACTCGCTTAACTTTTTTTAATTTATAATAAAAAAAATTCTAAAATTACAAATCACAGAAAATTTTTCAAATTTCACAAATATTTTTCTTTCTTTAATTTAAATCCATGTTTAAAAAAATTTAATTTTTTTTTTTTTTTTTTTTTTTGTTTTGTTAAATAATTAATTATAATAAAATTACAAAGTAAATAGAATTTATATTTTAGCTTGTGTATAGTATTAAAACATAAGTTTTGTTTGTTATTCGAGAGGAACTGCATAATTGGCTCAAAAAAAGTAAATAAACAAAAATAAGGGACATCCGATTTGATTAACCGTATCAGCAAATACCATAAAATTATTTCAGGCGCAATTATAAATTAGATTTAGTAAATAGAGAAAATGTCACCTACTTCCTCAAAATATTTAAGTTTATCATCATCATAGCCAATTTTGTAAATTTATTGTAATCCGAACGAAGTTTACACAGATTTTAAATAATTGAGTTAAAATTCTACACAAAAAAAAAAAAAAAAATTCAACATAAAACAATAAATTTTAATGTTTTATTTTTTGTAATAAAACAATTATTTTTTCTATAGGCGTATACATACGTTTGTTTTTTAATTACAATTCTTTTAAATTCTTTTTTTTATTAATTTAGAAAAATTTGACTACGAAAAAAGAAATAAATAAAAGTATAATATATTATAATTAAATATTATTATTTTAGAAAGTATTCTTTCCATTTAGTTTACATAAAAACAAGATTAAAAGTCCCTCTTTAGAAAATGACACAATAATACAAATTTATAAATGGCGAAACTACAAAATCATAATGTTATAATAAATTTGTTTTTATTTCGTTGATAAATTTAATTAAGAAGAAGAGAAGATGATAGTCGCGCAGACAAAACCATTTTATAATTTAGTTAACTAATTTATTTTATGATCAATCACTAGAGATCGTGCAAAATCAATTACTAATTTATCGCATTTTAAAGCTTCTAAACTTTAATTTTTAATACAAATAATTCTCATGGAGAATCATTTTTTTTTTTGTTTTCTTTTTTTATATTATAAATATTGGGCATTAATACTTTTACAGATTTTAAAAATTGATTGATTCATTTACGATAGAGTTTTGTTTAGAAATATTTGTCATGCACAAATAAAATAATAAATTTTTGAACCAAAGATAAACATTTGAAAATTAGCCAACCAATGAAAAATAAATTTATTCAAGTCATTATATTTATCAATATGATAAATAAATACCTAAATAAATTAATTTTATTTTTGTAGTTATAATAGTGTTTTAGCCAAATCATTTTACGTAAGATATCGTATAAATATTGTGTAAAAATACACTATTTGATACATAAATAAATAAAAATTAAATATTAAAAGGAACAAAATACTAATAATTTAATTTAAAACCAAAAATATATTGGGACTTAAATTTAATCGATTATTAATAATAATTAGAATATACACGAATATCTTCTTTTTGTGTTTTTTATATTTTCATTCTATAAAACTACCTAAAGTAATTTTTTTTTATTTTTACATTTCCGATTATATATTAAAATAAAAATTATTTTTATAGTTGCCATAATTTATTTTAGATTAAATATAAGTATATTTCGTTAATTTTGAGTTTAAATTTTAGTGTTTTTTTTTTTCTTTTGGACATTTTCTATTATTATACAAAGATTTGTGTCCAAAATATATGAAAATGATTTATTTTACTAATAGAATCAAAAATAAATTAAAAATTAAAATTTAATATTCCTCGTTAATTATTTTTGTTTGTGTCAAACAACTTTTTTTTTTAGTTGTACTAATATTATTTTAGCAATAAATTCTAAAAATAATAAGAGCATATTAATCATAATTTCATAGAAATTAATTATAATTAATAAAAATAAAAACAAATAATATTAAGTTAAAAATAAATTATATTACGTTTCTGTATATAGAGATATATATGTATATATAATATTTATATTATATATATACATATACCTATTTTATTTTTATATTTCATTGCGAAGTAAAGCGAGATATTTTAAATTTTAATTTCTTCCTTAAAATTACATTGATTAATTTTAAAATTAAAGAATGATACCGCGCAAGAGCAGTTTATCTAAATCTATATAAACATATTATATATATTTGTATATATATATAATATAAATATACAATATTTTTAATATATAATAAAGTTTAATGTGTAAAATATACATTAATTGAGATTCGAATGGGCTGATGATTTTTTTTTTCTTGTTTTAGTTTTGTTCTCAATAATATCTCATTTTTTTTTTTTTTTTTTTTTTTTAATTAATTCAATAATTAAATGGAATGTCTATTTCTAATAAAATTAAAAATAATAAAAATTGTACATTATTTAATATTTATATTTCGATAACTTTAAATTAACTTTGTTTTTGTTTTAGATTTTTTGTCAAAATTTATCTATTCGTAAAATGTTACGTGAAATAAATCAAGAATTTTGCTTTCCAACTATAACCCCAGGTCGACATTGCTGTTGATGCTGTAAATGTTGATGTGCTAATGTATGAGAACTTGGATTTAAACTGGTTGATGAAGATGATGACTGTATTGAGGAAGATGGTGTTGAAGGTGAAGCTTGTGATCTAAATTGTAGGAATGAATTCATTTCAACTTTTAATTTATTTTGTAGCGTAGACGATGTTGTCGATAAATTTGATATTATTGATGAATTTTTTGTTGTGGTTAGGGCAAGAGGAACATCTTGTGTTGGTTCTGTAATTTCGCCAAAAAGCGGATCACCTTCTAAATGTCTGATAGCTTCGACTATAGTTTCCAAATTTTGCCTTGATGTACTTGTTAGATACATTCTCGATTGTGATACAGTTCCAGGTGCCGCCGCACTTGCAACTATTTCTTCATCGGATGCAACGTTAATAGTACCTGGAGTATTTATTCTTTCAACTTCTACCTTAGGTTCTGCTTTTATAGCGGCTTCTAGAATGGGCTGTAATCGAGCCGTAACGGGTGGTGGCAATAGTTTGGGTGATTCTATTACTATTTCCCCTTCTTCTTTTAAATTTTCAATCATTTCTGTTTCCGTTGGCGGAGGAGGTGACAAAGTAACAGAATCATCATTGTCCATACTAGAACAGATAACGACTTGTGTTTGTCCAATCGATGGTACATTATCAACATTTTCTGACAGTTCTGAATGATTGTTGGGAAGCTCATTTAGACAAACCTTCGTATATGATTCTTTTATTAAGGGTGTGGCTTCCTCTCGTTCACTTTCCATGTGTTCAATAATTTCATGATGATATTGTACCGGATCCTCGCTAATAGCTAATCTGTCCGTATATTGTGATTCCAGATGTCTTAATTGTTCCTCCAAATGCATGCGATTACGTCTTTCAATTTCTAGTTGATGTTTTAAATCCATAAACTCTTTGGGTGTAATACTTGTCTGCGTTTGTTGAGTCGCACCAGATGGAAGTTTTGTAACAACTGTAAAAATAGTAATCGGTTCTGGTGACATTGAACCAAGACCTTCATCAGATGAATCGGAAATCGTTTGCATTGACATTACATTATCGAATTTACGTTTTTTCGTTGTATGTATTTCGCTATTTGATGCACTGTCTGATTGGTCTAGCAATCGTTTCAATTGGCAATTCTGCGATAGTAATTGTGTTCGTTCTTGTTCTAATGCATAAACATATTCGGCTGTTTGTTGCAATATAGCAGCCTAAAATGATAAAAAAAAAAAAAAAAAAAATTATTAGCAGGACAAAATTTAGAAACCTTGGTCTTATAAGTTTTTTAAAATTAAAGTCATTAGAGGTATATGAAAAATACACGGTCGTCGCTATTGTAGAGTAGAAATGTGAAAAATGAAATGAACTATAAATAGATTTATTTTTAGTATGTACATATATATTATTAACATATGGTCGTTTTATCTACTTTTTACAAACTGTGTAAGCGTATGGGAAATATATTATTTTGGTTTTCGTCTATCTTTCTCACATGTTTCTTTTTAAATAAAGATTGAAAAATTAAATAAAATGGCGTCTGCGTCATTAGAACAATAAATCGATGATGATATGAAAAGCATATACATATTTTATTTATGTATAAGTATTATTATTTTACAACAACAAACTATTTAATTTCAGAGAGTTAATTGGATATATTAACGATGATTTTATAAAAACGTAATTACAGATTTATTTTGCGTTTTATTTATAATTTTCATTATAAACGTATAATATATACATAGAAGGATATTATAAATGTAGTGGTATAGTAATTTGATTCATTCAACTTCATTTATTTATAAATAATAAAAACTTTCATGTTAAATTACGCAACTTTTTCCATTCATAACATTTTACTTGTTAACTGGCTTTAAATTGTAAACCCATTTTGTCATATAAATATACAGTTTTTTTTATTCTATATGAATGATTATTATTAGTTTTACAGAGTGCTTTGTATTTAATATACATAATATTTTGAATTCTCAGTTGTGTATTTTTTTTTTTATTAAATTAGGTTTGGTTTGTCTCAGGTGAAAGAACTTGCGTACTCATACATAAGAGTTTTTAAAATTGTAATTTTAATTTTATGTAAATACATTCATGTATTATCTATTTTTAGAATACATATACATACATATGTATTTATTTATGAAAATATTATTGAATCTGTTTAAATACAAATCAATTATTCCATTGTACAATGAAAATAAAAATTTGCTTAGTTTTGTTATTTATGCATGCTTGCCTGCAATATCACTTCTTCTTGTAGTTAGTGGAGAGATATAAAACGCCACTAAAATACATTAACGTAGATCTAGACTCCAGAGAATACCTAAATGTATAGACAAAGTATCAAACAGTTCACACAGTTGAAGAGAATAAGAAACTAATTTTTAGAGAGATGTAAATTCCATTCCATACCAATATCGTTTTCCTAATTCCAATTTTAATAACAAAATATGTGATATCTATTTTTAGCATTCCATTTTCTGATGCGAAACGAGTAAATTGAATAATTTTCATATTTAATTTTAGAAATGTGGGTTTAGTAACACACAAAATATATTAAAAACCATTTATATTTTGGTCAATATCCAGATTTTTTGAGTCCTTGCTTAGTCACCTTCGAAAAATGGTGACTTTTATTTTTTGATTTGTTGAACATGACCACATCCAATAACTAAAATTAAAATCTTAAACCATTTTCAAAATAAAATGCATTATTATATTATTTATAAAACTAACAACTAGACATTTTTGTCGACGCGATTAGTTCACAAAAAAAATTACTAATTTGTAAAAATAAAATAAACTACCAGCTGATAAAATAGTGCAGTATTCGCGATATGTATTAAATGTGTTTGTGAACATTTATGATTACGTATACATGATGCAACAATGTCATTTCAATGCCAGAGCCATTATAATTTTTTTATTACAAACTAGCTTTCCAAAACTAAGAAGAACAACTGCGATGTAGTCAAACAAAATTTGATCACAAACCACATCCCAACTAAACAGAAATTTTTTACCGATGGCAAGTAAATTCGAACATTGTTCTCACTTTGGGATTCAGAACACAGCAACAATTTGTATTTACATTAATAACAGAAGAAAATTTCAAACGAATGAGAATTACAAAAATAAAAATGCATTCCAATAAACTTTCTTATAATAAGCTACATATTTATTTTCTGATTGAACATAAGAAAAATACAACTAACTGCAGGCAAGCAGTCAATCTTGGTTACCTTGCAGTTCTCTATTCTTCATTCACCCATACATAAATTTTGGTTTCATTCTTTGTATTATAAATTTCTTACTAGATCTTTAGGAATTTATACAGAAACAGTATTAATTTAAAGTAAAAACGACAACAAAAAAAAAAATATATTTCTACTTGAATGCTCCAATATTCATGCACAATAACAAATCAACAAATTGAGGGGGAAATATTGTCTTATTAGTTTTTTTTTATTTTTAATAAACAGCTGTTTTTATTCGTTCACAAAAAAACAAGATTTCCATAAAAATTTACGAAACAAAAAAATTTCAAGAATTTATCTATTTTAATTTATTTTTTGTATTTTTTTTAAATGCACTTGTATAAAAACTACACTTATTTGTACACAAAATTGAAAATATTTAGGTAATTAATAAACAAGATTAAAAATATTTTTATAATTTTTTAAATTAATTTCGTCATTTAATTTAACAGCTGATTTGATTTTACGTCATTATTCATTAGGTTAAAAAAAATATAATACGTTACCGGTTCGCTTACTATACTGAAATAATAAATGTTAGTTTTCTATTTAAAGCAATATTATTTGTATTCGTGTGTCATCATTTAATGTACAATTATTTTAAATTAAAATTTGTAGACTAAAAATATATGTGAACACGTGATTAGTATTTTATCGGCATTATAACTATATATTTATTAATAAACAAATAAGAAATTGAATCAAATAGAGAATTGATAGAGCATCAAACAATCGTTAAACCAAAATACATGTGACCAATAAATGTCTAAATTATCGCATATTTATTTACTTTGTTAACTTATTTGAAATTCTACAGACTAGCAGTAGACTTAATAAATATATGTTACTAATTTCATTGTAATTTGATAAGAATCCAATATTATAATAGTAAACTATCTTTTAGAAAGATTTACTTTTATTTTTTAAAATAAAGAAAAGAAAAGAAATTTTATTGGAAATACAAAATTTATTCTGCTCAATATGTTTGAAGGCCTCCTTGTTAAAGCTTCTCCTTGAGACAGAAATGCATTGTGTTAAGAATAATTTATTTTTATTTAAATACTTGTGTATTACCAGTGATACAAATAAGAGGAACATTTTGAATATTTACAAACAATTTCTTAGTGATGTGTGTACAATGACAAATACATGTACATATATTAATAACCACATTACATTACAATTATAATTTAAATAAAATAAAATATCTCAAGTAAAAATTTTAAAAAATGAGTATTTTACCTCTGATATCTCTGAAAGTAATAAACTCAGACCAGACAAATTCTCTTGTGCGTAAAAAAAAAACACGAAAAATAGGTCATTGTAAAAAACGAGCTATTTAAACAAATCTGAGTAATATATAAATAATATAATACATAATATTATAAATAATGTAATATGCAATTATTATAATTCTTAAAGTATTTAGCCCTACACATTCGTGAATTTAAAAGCCGGATATTCAATGATGACGCGTAATTTTAAAGTATTTTTGTTTATTTATTTGTGTATTTGTGATTGAATCAACTCAAAAGCGAAACATTAAAATTGAAAAATCAGGTCATGCGGTATTTGTATTATTGTTTACAAAGCCGAAGGTTATTTTTGCTAAATTTATTTTTAAAACAAATATGTATATACACTGTCATGCAAAACTAAGGGAACCAATTTGAAAGAAAATTATTTCACGAAAATCCTTACAAACATATTTGTTTAAATATTTTTTTTTTATAAATTGTGTATAGTCCAACACCATAAAAACTTTTAGTGCCAACAGGTGTTTCTTGTTACAATAACTAAAACTGTTAGCACAATAATTGTGAATCCCCAATTTTTTACGAAGAGCAAAACAAAGGGAACGAAATTTCTATGTGCGTAAATCAATATAAAATTTCAGTAGAAAAAAAAATTTCGTCGAGAAATGTCTTATTTTGTTAAATTAATAAACAGGTAAGTCAAAAAATTTAACATTGGGCATTTTCCTTTGAATTAATTAAAATTAATTTACTTAATAATTAAGGGCTTGCGTAATGGCACGAATCAAGTGTTGTGAGGATTTTCGAGAGAAAATTGTACGAAACTACATTAATGGTATGAAACAGAGTGCTATATGCATTAAATATTCCCTCTCAAAATCAGTGGTCTCACGAATAATTAGTAAATATAGAAAAACTGGAACAGTGAAAGTAATCCATTCAGGAGGTCGTCCAAAAAAAAACAAGTATACAAACTGATAGGAGAATCACCAGAGCTGCCAGAAAGGATCCATTTTTAAGTGCTAATGAGAACATAAGAAATTTAAATTTGGAAGTTTCGGAATATAGAGTCAGACGAAGGCTAGACTCTGCTAAGGAATTTTCAAGAAGACCTGCGAAAAAGCCATTTATTTCCAAACAAAATAGAAGCGCCAGAATTGGCTTTTGCCAATCGCCATTTGCTTTGGGATGTCAAAAAATGGAAAATAATTTTATGGTCTGATGAATCTAAATTTAATTTAAGAGGATCGGATGGACAGAAGAGAGTACGTAGACCTGTAAATACGAGGATGGATACAAAGTACACGATAGGAACCGTAAAGCATGGTGGTGGAAAAGGGGTCATGGTTTGGGGGTGTTTTTCGGGTCTTGGAGTTGGACCTCTATTCAAAATAAATGACATTATGGATCGATTTGTGTATAGAAACATCTTGACAAATAAAATGTTACCATTTGCGAAAGATATAATGCCTCTTCGGTGGAGTTTCCAACAAGATAATGACCCGAAACACCTCCAAACTCGTTCAGCAATGGTTTAAAGATAATAAAATTGAAGTTCTCGAATGGCCCGCTCAAAGCCCCGATTTGAATCCCATCGAGGCCTTGTGGAAGATTCTAGACAACAAAGTTAAAACTTTTGGTGAGTTCAAAAATGCAGAACTGTTGTGGAGCAACCTTCAGAAGGCTTGGAATGAAATCCCTCAAGAAACGATTGACACATCTGATTTGTTCTATGCCCAACAGATGTGCAAAAAATATTAAGAGCAAAGGATTCGCAATTAACTATTGATATTGCGTAATGAAATGAATGTTCCTTTAGTTTTGCAAGTACTGAAATATGACATTTTGTAATATTTTTTTTACGGTTTTAAATTTTAGAAATATTTTTGAATTATTGCAACATTTGCATATAAAGAAAGGTACATTAAATATGAATTATGTTTTTTAAATTAATAAAAATCGAACAAATCTGAAATATTGTAGATATTATTTAAGTTTTTAGTTAGTTCCCTTTGTTTTGCATGACAGTGTATATACCATATACATTAATATATTGTTTTGCAGTCTCGTTCCATCGAATGGATCGAGTAACTAACTAATAAATCATCTCTTGTTAATTTGCAATTGGGCATATTATAAATTTAGATCAGCTGTTCAAAATGGCAGATAAAATGTTTGCTATAATACAGCTAAAATAACTTGATTGTTATAAAAACCAAAACAAATACTTTACAAATTTTTTCCCGTAATAAAAGTTAAAATAGTTAATAGTATTAAAATAAATCATTTTGTACTCACTTTACTTAGTTTTTCTCCTTCATGATGTGGCAATAAGTTTTTTAAACTTTGAAATCCAGCATTTATACTCTGCATGCGGCGCCTTTCATTACTATTTGCAATTTCACGCCTGATCCTTTTCTCATTTTCCATTGTAGATGGTGAGTTGTGTGAGCTACCTATATGTATAGGTGTCAAACGACCGTCGCCGTCACCACCACCACCACCTCCCTCTTCCTCTCGTGCAAACCTAAAATAGACAACAATGTTTATTAATTATGTATGTCCATACAAAAAAAATTTAGCATTTAATAAAATATAATATACGAAAACTAATTTGCCATCCATAGTTAAAACTTCATATTAAAATTAAATCGAGGGCAGGCTAATCAAAACGTTGCTCAACAATAATGATTCAAAAAGCTGTAAGCTTTAGGCGTAGAAAAGAAAATTCTTGGCAGAAAATAAAATACTACGTTATATGAATGCCCCAAAAAAAAAATGTGTAAATCATCTTAATTTGTGGCGCTTCAACCAAGTTCTTAAATCTAATTTCTGAAAAACACTTAGAAATCAAAATTCCTCATGCTTCCTCATACTATTAACATAAAAAAAACCTTCAGTTGTAGTTTTCCCTTCTACTTTCAAAGTCAATGACTTTTTCAAAATTAATTTATTTTGTTTTAGTTGTTTTTAATTTTTTATATGTTACGATTTTAGTTGAATAGGCTTATTTTAGGGCCAAAATGGTTTAGCAATTATTTATTAGCAGGTTAAGGCATAGAATGCCACAAAATTTAATAAAACAAACTGTTCTAAATTAGTCTAACTACTTAAAAAAAAAAACATTGATGTTTCAAGGTTACAAAACATAATATTTATGAAACCTACGTACCATACTTGCAATTACTTTTATATTTATTTACTGTGCAACATAAGAAATAAACATAACCTTAATTTTATCTGTTAATTTAAATTTACTACGCCGCAATTTAGGCTTGTAGGTTCGTGTATGTATTAGGTAATTAGAATTTACATAGTACATACATAAATAACTACTCATATTTACATACAGGGTGAAATGAAAACTACACAATGTACAATATTTTATTTTATACTTTGCGATTTTCACATAAAATTTGTCGATGAGCTTTTAGCACGACCTTGACAATACGTGATCATAACTTTTTATTTTGCTCGTTTGCATTGCTTATTCTTTACCTCTCTTTCTTCGTTGGCTCGTCGACAAATTTTATGAAAAGCGGTTTGAAAGTCGTCGGCTCGAACGATACAAATTGAAAAGGAACTGAATGAATTTATATAATTTGATAAGTGGAAGGAACTTGAAGCCCTTACCGTTTTCGGTACGACCACAAAACAAGCAGACATTTTTTGATCCAATGTAGAACCTAAAAGAATTCTCTTTTTAAAAGCCTGCTTGTTTTGTTCTCACCAGCCCAGCCCCACTTGATATATTTTACAGAAATAATATACAAATGATTGGGCTTTCAAAGAGAGAATTTTCGAAGGTTTTGGTTCAGCGCTTTTAGAATATTGTAGTCTACTTATTTTCGGTAGACTCTACGTCTGAATGCGACAATTATATACCTAAAAATGATCATAACCCAAAACACAATAAATATCGTTCGATGTCACATAAATGAAAATAAAAAATCAGCTGTTATTTCAAAGTTACAATGACCTCCTTTTAGATAAATAAAATTACTAATAAAGTATGTACATACTCGTATGTATACTATTAGCAATATTAAATGAGAAAATTATCAAATTAAAAAACCTTGGATAACTATAAAAATATCTCTAATAATAATTTTTGAGGACTGATCAAAATTCTCATTTGTAAGCGAATTATAATGACGACAGGTGCCGGAAAATATATAATCTAATTTTTTAAAAATAAAAATGAATTGTAAAATAACAGTAAATTGTGGCGCCTTGAGAATGTATTTTCTGGACGGCTGCCAATTTTCAAATGTACCTAGTAATGATTTGTTTTAATTTAAAAAACAAAAATAAAATAATTTAAGAAAGAAATTATAAAATAAATATTATAATGTAACATCATTTATCGGAGATTCAGAAGCGAATGTAATTATTGAATTAACAGTTTTATAAATTTAAAAAGCCATCCTTTTCTTCACAAGAAAGCGCATGTTAGGTGTCATGCGCACTAATCAGTTAACACGCAAGTCTATTTTATTTTATTTTATATGGTAAATTTAATAAAAAAAAATCCTTTTCTTTAGAAAAATCATTATAAAATTGAAATCACGCCTATATCAAATATTTAACAAATGGTTTATTCTGCAAATTATTTAATCGAAGTTATAAATGCTGTTACGTAAAATTTTAATTATTATTCTACGTTCCATAGAATACTCCTTAACTTCATATTTCTCCCTCATTGAGCATTAACTCCTCTTGAATGATGTGATGTAATCATTGATTTACTACAATATGCATCCAAGGGCCCGAATTGTATCATCATATTTATATTTTCAATCGATAAGTAGTTAGTAAAGCGACTTAAACAAAAATAAACCTTGTCGCAGAAGTCTACTAAAATAAATTAACCAACCAATATAATTTACTTGCAAGAGAAAACAAACTTCGAAGCGAATTTCATTCCAGAGGTAGGCATACTATCTCACGACTGGGATAATTATTTACAAATCGCAATGCATCAAATTCTCAGAATAGTAAATTAAAAAAAAAAATAATAACTGTTCTCTTATATATTAATATATTGTATACAGGTAAATATCAATTACTTATTTATATATATAGGCGCCACTATTACAAATTCACCTCCGTCTATGTCTGTCATGAAAAATAATAATACATACTGCATTTTTATTTTTGTTTCACTACACATATTTTACAATGGTACATACTATTTTTATGATCACGTGGTTATGGCGTGTGTAAGTAACCCCGTGTAATTCTTTTGCTATGTATCACAGTTTTCTGCCATACGTACAAACAATACTATAGCATTTTATATATATGTATATATGCATTGTAGATTATGTACCTGTATTAGGATGTTAGAGTATTTATTGCGCAATCATTTGCATAAAAACTAAAGAAGTGGGTATGATATTTAAAATTAAGACTACAAAAAACTATCATATTTTGATATTGTTTTCTAGGAAAAAAAAACTGTAATGACTATGAGTAACAAATTAATATTAAAACTGAATTTATCATAATATGATTTAAAACATTGAAAAAAGTAAATAAAATGCTATTTTTAAATATAGAAAGCCACATAATATTTTGTATTGAGTATGAAAATGTGGATTTTTATGTACCTACATAGGTACATAGTAGAAAATGTAAGACAATTTTTTTATTTATGTTTTTGATGAATGTAGAGAGTTGCATCACATACGTATACCGTCATAAATCAATGAATGCATCGATATTACATTGTTAATATTTGTATATATATTTAATTATCAATAAGTTACTACAATTGTAAATATTTAAAATAAAATTTAATTATTTCTATGAACAATAATAAAAAAAAAAAGTATCAGCTGACACAAAAATCAAATAAAATGATAAAACTTCACCCTAATTTTACTACATACTTTAACTGCGCATTGTGATTTCTTTCATGTGCTATGACGTAGTTTTTTTTTTTTTTTTTTTTTGTTGTAGGTAGTATTTACTTAAAAATTTATAACTAGCGAAATTTTCTCTTCAATTTTTGATCAATAGAAACTACACGATTAAATTAATTAATAAAAACTTCGATAATAAATCAAAAATAACACAATAATCACATTTATTTAAAAACAAAATTCACTCAACCTTAAAAAATCAAAATGGCGGGACAACAGCTGAGCTTTACCCGGTCTCAGTATTATTGGAAACATTTTTTTTTTTTAAAAAAATTTAAATTTATGTTATATATTTAGTTTAAAATTATATTCATATTATTACCTATAATCGTCTAATTCAATTTTGCAATCCAATGTGTGAATATCCTCACTTTTAATCACAATTGACATTATCTATAAAAATTACCACAATATATATTTTTTTTTTTTTTTTACAAATAACTTTCACAATATAGTTGTAGATTTTCACAATATAAGAATATTTTCAATTAATTTTCACTAAGCAAACAATTAGGTAATTACATTTATTTATAAATATTGAATTAATATTTTTCTTTTTTTTTTTCTTTCACCAGCGAGAAAATCGCACAACACTACTTGTAGACTTTCAGCAGATTTCTGTGTGGCGGGAAACAGCTGAGGCCATAGATGACGCTATTTAAAAATATTACTACGCGTTTGGGCGGTAGCACTATTTTACAATTTATTTATTTTTATTCACATATTTTTTTATCAAATTAAAAAAAAAATTATATTACAAATAAGCTACATTAAAATTAAATAAATTATTTTTAATTTATTATATAATTTAATTATATTTTCGGTACGAACTATTTTTGTCTCGTAAAATAATAATGGTGTAATGTGTCCAGGTCGCGTCTGCCAGCTGGCTTTTTAACCACGCCCCCAAGCCGTTTATCGATATATTCATTTTTTTTATATAATCATCTCATTTTAACCAATGAATTTAAAAGATTCATGTATATGTTTTGTTGTATGTACGTTATGTTAGAAGCGAATTGATAGATTAATTGAAAATATGTTGTATTCATAATAAGATTTGGGGAAATTACGCTATCTCGTTTTTTTTATTTTTAATGGGGGTAAAACAGTAATGGATTTAGAAATATGATGACAAAAACAAAAATTTCTTATTTGAATTAACATATGGTTTTTGTTTTTTTTTTTACTTTAAAGTTTAAATTAGAATTTTTCTTGCTTTTGTAGATTAAAATATTTAATGCAATAGAATGATGCGAAATTACTATGTACTTGATACTACTAAGATAAAAATTTGTTTTCTCGGAATATTTTTAAATTTTTTATTGCTTTTCTTTTCAAAAACGATTACATTTTCCGAAATAACTTCTCAATTAGAAAACACGCTATTGAAAAGGTTTGTTGATTAAAACATGTTGTTATCTCTAAATTTTATATTAAAATATAATTATCTATTCAAAGACTAGATGTTATATGTTTCTTTTTCCATCATTTAATAACATTTTTAAATTTTTATGTTTCTGCAACCAATTGATAAAATAGACAAAATTAATCGAGATTTATATTTATATAAAAATGTATATTCTTCATTAAATTTATATTTGTATATATAATAATAATATTTTTATTTAAAGATAATTTACACTATTAATTTATATAAATTATTGTTTTATAACAGAATACTTTTATTGTTTTATTTTTGAAAATTAAATTTAGAAAAATTTAAAAAAAAAAAATAAAAAATATGTAAACGAACAAATAACTTTCTATGTATATTTAAAATCTATTTTACATATAATTCAATATTTATTAATTTTAGATGTTTCTTTTTTTCTTAATTTATATAAGGATTTTTCCCTGATTGATGTTATCTTAATAATTTGAACGCTATTTCAATTTATTTTTGATATTAATTGTTATTTGTATATATATAAAAGCAAAATATTCATATCATTGTACTTTACAATTTCGTAAATTTCATTATTTACTCTTCTTTATTATTTCAGTAATATTACTTAATTTAAATTTTTTTGGTAGATAGTCATGATATATGTTTTAAAGATTTCCATCAGGTCAACATACTTATGATTTTTTCCCAAAATATATCCTACATAGATAAAAATATTTTCCTTACATATTTATAACAAACATTTGTATTTGTACAATTATTAATAAACCGATAAAATTTATTATTTTCACACTTATCTTCCTTAAAAACAATACACTATTACTAAGCACTATGAAAAGTTATTTTAGTAAATCAAAAGCAAACAAAGTGTGCCACAACTTAAGAATTATATAATTCCATTCGTCTCGCGCGCCTAAATATAATAATTGTAGATGCTTCTTTCTAAAATCAAAATATAATTATTTAAATTCTAAAATTAAATAAAAACAAAAAAAGATACAAAATATGCAAATTTCTTTTTGAATTCTTTAAAAAAATGATTTGATTATTATAAATAGGCACTATAAAAATTTTTTATTTAAATTTGCTTTCATTTTTCGCGATTGAACAGGATCAATTTTGCATTTCAGTTGCTGTATTAAATCATAGATTTTTAATGCAGGTCCAACTTTCATACCTAGAATTTCTATAATCTCATCTTTTGTCAATTCTAATAAACGTTTGCCATCAATTTTATTGCGAGTGAATGTATCGCAGTGGGCTGTACAATCATTTACACGCAGAAACTGTGCTACATCGAATATATTCCATATTTCTGGTGTTAATTCATTATTACAATTATTATTACTACTAATGCAATTATTGCTATTATTATTTTGTGTATTGTTATTACTATTATTATTACTACTACTTGCACCAGTTAATACGTTCATTCCTCCACTACTGCTACTACTCGTAACATTTCCACTTGAATTAGTTCCACCTGTATCAGGCGCCGAATCCAGTATTCTTGGTATATATTTACTACTATTCACAGATGAATTCTAAAATCAAGAGAATATTAAATTGTAAACCTATATACTAGTATTAACTTTTTGAAAATTATTCGCTTACATTAATATAGCTAGTGACTTTCCGTTCTGTTGGTGGTGCTGGTTGTTGAGATGGAGATGGCGAAGAGCTTAAGTTACTACTACAACTGCTCACTTTTAAACGTTCTTCAACCGATGGGTAAAATTTTACTTCTGATCTGACCGACGATGGCGATGTTTGCTCTGAGCTAAAGCTTTCCGAATCCACATCAACTTCGAGAGGCTCTTGTTTAGGTTCAATTTTAACACAAACGTTATCTAAATTTTCTGTAGATAAATTATGTTCAGTAGATTGTTGCTGATCTAAATTTAAAATATGATTTTCTTGTAAGTTTTTATTTACATTACCTTTTTTATTACTAGGCAAATGGATTGATTTGGAAACTACAAATGAAATAAATAAATATTATTATGGAATAATTCGAATACAGTAAAAATATTAATGTAAAAAAATTACTTGATTCAATTTTAACTTTCTTTTTCCGTTTCTTTCTTGTAGTTTTGGGCGATACTTTTGATAGCGGAGGAATTTTTGATTTAATCAGTGGTCCTTCTAATTTATGACCCACTAATATACACCAACCTACTGGATACATATCAGGACTTTCACAATCTAACCATTGATCATATTCGTCCTCCCATCCATCAAAATGAACTTTTAATAATCTACCAACAACACGAGATATCGTAGCAACGCACACTAATCTTGGATCCATTAAATCAGCGCATTCCAATTTCATACCAATTTTAAAACCATGTTTTGGAATTTCTCGATTAAATAAATCATCAGAGGCTGGTAAACTACTGGTTTTATCCAAATATTCATTCCAATCAAATGTATCTGCTTCGTATCCTTTCGGTGGTGTCAATGTTATTTCATTTGTTTTACAAAACCCGACTGGAAAAATACAAGGTGATTTTTCATGGTAACAAAACCAATCAGCTCCTGTTATATCAGGATCATATGAATCAATCCTTATCATCATATAACCGAATTTTAGTACAGCCATTACAGTTGCTACGCATATCGAAGATAAATTTAGTGGATCTATAGCTTCTAATTTCATCCCTTCAATAAATCCGGTACCACGTTCTTCAAGATAGTGTTCTTCGAATGAGAAATTCATTTTAAATAAATCAATTGTCGCATCATCTTCTAAAGTTTCAATCAATTGTTCGTGTCCACCTATGTTTTGAAAATAATGTTTTCATTGGAAAATAATTATAGTTAATTTTAATTATTCAGAGTTACCTTGCATTCTTTCTAAATAATCTGATGGGGCTGATAGATTATGACCTACTGTAGTTGCCCAACCTACTGGATGAATTAGTGGAGAATCTTCGTGACACCAAAATCCATTGTCATCGGGTGGACTATCAAAATATTTTACAAATAAACGTTTACCCACTATTTTATGTATAGTAGCTAATCTAACTTGTGATATACGATTTTTGTCAACAACTTCTAAATTTAATCCGCAACGAAATCGAGACTTTAAACTTTCATTGATTTTATTATAAAACGTTGATGGTAACGTTCTGGCACCCGATAACCGTTCTACTAAAAATTCTTTCCAATCTTTGTATTTACTTTCAATGGTCTTTGGCGGTATTAATGGTTTACCACGTGTGGCGCACCATCCAACCGGATGCACTTCGGCTGAACACAAATTTACCCAAAAATCATGTGAATTATTTTTATCAAATCCTTCATACCGAATTTGAGCTTTATAACCAAATATAGTTAAAACAGTTCCAACCCAAAATGAATGTGGTATCAAACCGGCAGTTATTTGATTATTATTATCACAATCGGTATTTTCTACTTCAACTTTCATGCCAATGCCAATATTTGACCATGTATCAAAACCGGGAGCATGTCGAAAACATGTAACTGGAGCAGCAAAAAAATTAGGATCATTTAATTTTGCTGACCAATCGTACGAATTACCAAATTCAGAAGGTTTTCGTCGCACTGTTTGAATTTTATCATCTTGCGGACACGGTGATGGTAATCTAGATGTTTTTGGTATTTGTGGTAATTCCTCTTGTGGAATTAAATCACGATATAACATTGGACTATTATCATTTTTAAATGTTGATGACATTTTGAAACGAAAATTAAAATTGTCCTTTACATCATTTGTTTCTTCATTACAATTACTGTATAAATTATTTTCTGTATTAAATTGTAAATCGTTAATAAGATAATTGAATTTTGAATCTGATGCATCATTATTACTTTTCATAATTTGGTTCTGGGGATTGTTGGATGATAACATACTATCATTATACGCTCGGGCACAAGCCATGCTACAATATCGACGTTCTTTTGTGTAAAACGAATGTTTTACTCCAATGGCTCCACATCTAAGGCAGACGGCTGAAATTATATAGAAAAATAATTTGATCAACAATATCTAAACTTCAACATTAAAAGAAATCCAAAATATATTTTATTATGTTCGATGCATGATAAATCGCATGATAAATTCATCGCTCATCGCATGATAAATTATCTAATGCGATGATAATACGCTAATAAAAGTTAGTATATTTTAAATAATATCTGAGTATTGTAAATCGAAATTATTGGTAATTTTTTTTTATATAATTTTAAAGATGTTATCAATAGGACTGCCAGTTAGTATGTAAGTGCAAATATTTCAAGTTATTGTGACCACTGCTGAATTGTTTCAAATACAATAATGTTCGTTCCGTTCGTTTTTTATTTGCTCCGCCTTGGTCAATTTCGTCTACTCCAAAATTGTAAATTTGGATCTAATCTTGCATTCGTTTTATTCTCCTTCGTTTGTAGATTTCAAATTTCCGTCTTTTATTCATAAAGATGCTTTAAATTGGGACGAAAAAATCCGAACGGACATCATTCTGTTTGTGCTTGAAAAGGCGGAAAAGGCTACATAGTCATGTTTACGTTAGAATCAACCACCGAAACCAAGTTTACTAAATAATTGTACAATCCCATTATATATTAACTAACGCAGGTATTGCTTTGTCTTCTTTTTTGATATCTTAATTCATCTAGTGTCTACTTATTTCACTTTTGAAATTATTTATTCAAATAAATGTTATTTTTAATTTTGTGTATTTTACTATGGTGCTTTTAGTGAAATTATATAATTTGTTTATAGTCCAAATCATCAAACAAAATATAACAGAATTTCACTAGAAGGAAGTTATTGAAGCAAAATACACATTTGCTTTATTTATTTTACTAAACAATTATTATCGGTTTGACTAATAATAGAATATGCCGTTGAACAATAAAGTTTTGAGAGACCTGCTTAAAATCAAGTCGTGTATCAATCAGTGTATGTATTGGGATCCGACAAAATTTGGTTTTGTTTGGTCGAAGGGATAAAACATGATATTATAACCTAATAAATTAAGATCAATTCGCCTATTTTCGCACTTATAATATAACTAATTCCTCTGTGACAATGAGGATATCCAGTACACGTAAGCACGTGATATTTTTCCATTTACGTGAAATATTCGAAATTTTTGAATTTGTCAAATATAGACCTTCATGTGCTGGATGCACCCAATGACATATTTTTGTGTACAGCTCTCGACAGCAATCGACAATCTAATAGAATGTAATGTAAATATCCTAGTTAAAATAATTTTAAATAAATTTAATAAAACAATTACAAGTTTTTTAAATTAATTATAGACTAAGCCAGTGCGCGGTCGAATTCTCGGGTAAATCATTTACATACTATGGTAAATGTAGATTTTTAGTGTTTGATTTTTTTTAAATTTCGCATTTTTCCTATTTTATACTCGTTCAATTCTTACAACAATAAAGAATAAAGTATCGAAACGTGAAACATTTACCTTTTTTTGATTTCGATTACAGTCTATAAAAAAAAGGTAAATGCGTTTACCGTATTGAGCGGATTTACTTTGGATTCGACCGACGCCTAAAAAATATTTAGCCGACGAATAGGTATACATTTTAGCAAAGCTAAGTTATGCTGTGTGAGCTACGTTCATAGTTCCCTGTTGTCAATAACGTGTTTTAGTGGAAAATTGCCACTGAGCTCAGGACAGCTATTTTTGCCATTATGACCTACGAAAACTAACTTAGCTCGAATTGTTTTCGTCTTGCTATGTCAGCTACATCGCTCACACAGCCATTGATATTTCTTTATATTTTATTATTCATGCATCATATATAAGCTTACTCGTTTATACAAACTTGTGTCAAAATAATAAAAAAGGACATGATTTTGTTACTTCTTGAACACCGATGAAGAAATTGCTTATTATAAATTATAATTTTATGCGCAAATTATAATTAATATTGTAACATTGTTACGTAACTGTTATTATATACATATTCTATTTAAAATTTATAATGCCTTTTATGTATATATGACGAATAATGAACATAAAATAATTAATGTATGTCTGAGCGAAGTTAATAGCTGAAATGTGCTTTTTCTACTTGAATTATTCATTTTCTATATTTCGTAGTGACTAGTGATATTAGACCTTGTGGCGTTAGTAATATCAAAACCATCCAACATTTTTGTGCTCATTCTTAACCCTATTATGGTTCTCACCTAACCGAAAAATTTCATAGAAATCTGGTCACATTTCCATAGTATTTCTCGGTGAGGTGAGAACCATAATAGGAGTATCTGTTGTGAAACACAGTTAAACAGTTTAAATCAGGTGGTTGATCCAGTTCCCACGGTAAGCGATCAATCTTTTCATTCGTGTGACATTCTAAATAATTTTGATCAATACATAATTTTTTGGTCAAACATAATTTTTTTTTAAGAAAAATTTAAAGTCATTAAAATCTGAAAATTGATATCGCTTGTACCATTTGATGGTGTGGAAAATTCTAAAACTGTTCCATTTTTTCCTTTTTCTAAACACGAAGCGTTTTATTTCGATTTAAAATATTATTTAACATTAGACAGTTAATTCCTGAGACCTTATTTCGTTGCCCAATCATACATAGATGCCGACAAGAAATAAAAATTTTAGTTGTGTAGAGTTGCTGCTACACACAGCATTGTAATGTGGTTTATCTGCTAATTGCATTATTCGTCGCATCACCCTGTTTCACTTTCTAGCAGCAGTCCATAATTATTTGTACGCAATTGTATGAACGCTGGTAGAAGTTCATTATTCTTCTATCTGTGCTCTTACAATCGGGCATTTGTCGTGAATTATTTAATCTAACGAGCTTTGAAAACACTTGGTATAAGGTTATAAAAGAATTAGTTAACTTTAAATAATATAAATCAAACTTAAAAATATCAATAACAAAAAAAAAAAAAAAGTCAAAAACATATTAATTATAAATTAAAAAAATAAAACAAATAAAAAACCTACCCATGCCATCTCTTCGAATTGGAATAAATGAGGGATCTATATCACCTTGATAAGCAATTGGTGTCTTTAGTACAAGACCTGGCCTCTTAAACGGTTCTATCTTTTTATAACCATCCCTTTCTTGATATGTTTGTGTTGCTATTGTATTTTTAGCTAAACTATCAATATCATCATCATTGCTATTGCTATGATGATGTGCTTGTGTGAAATAAGAATAATCTGAACCATCATGTTCTTTCAAACATTCAGATTGATATTCATCAGGCTCCCCACAGTAATTCACTAATCCTTCATTGTTATGTTCATCAGAATCATCATATTCATTATCATCATTATAATTTTCTAATGATGTTGCTTGCGATGATTGTCTAACATGTAAACCATATAGATCAGGTGTAATACTACTTGATTGTGTTAATGATGATGTTCCTACAGGATGATGATAATCACCACCAATTATGCCCATCATTGGATTCATGTCCTGAATTTTTCATTAAAAATAAAATAAGATATTTTTGTTCTATTTACGGTGTAATCTTTTTATAAAATCTATCCTATTTTTAAGTAAATTTTGTTAAATAGTTTTGTGTTAAAATTATCAATTTTATCTATGAACGGAATTTTAAATTTTAATTTTTTAATACAGTAACTGGGCTAAAAATATTAACTTTGAAAAAAGGCCAAATTAAAACTAAATAATTGTTTATATATCCAAATTAATTTATTACCATTGCATTAGTTTGTTGGGCCAAATCATCCATTATACCAGTTAAACCCTGTTGATGTGCAAACACATTTGGGCTCTCATCAACAATCATTGAACGATCTGGAGCATAGTGTCCCATCCATATCATACTCAGATCAGATGGATTCATTACAGTATATTTTGAATTGTAAACTAAAATAATAGGAAAATTATCATTAATAATTATTACAGTTGAGTATGCACGTATTTAAATAATAATTATAGGTTAAATATAATAAATAATGACATATATACCATCGTGTTTAATGGAATAATATTTCAATAGTTCAAAGAAAATTTATTTTCGATTCCTTTGTAAATTTTTATTATTAATAAAAACATCAATTTTTATAAAATACATAATAATAAATTTACTAATATTCATGAAATCCTTAGCGCTATTTTAAATACATATTTTCCATGTAATAATAGTAATTTTTATTTTAATTTTTGTAGATCACATCTTAGCTCACGCCGATTTATTTGACAATTTATTAATATACGGAAAAATTATAAAGCTTCATCATTTGACAACACAAAGATGCACAAAAATGTTAGAAAAAAAAATAGTAATTTTCTCACCGTTTAAATCCATTTATCCACAAAACATTGATTTTTATAATTATCTTATGAAAATTTAATTTTTTTAAATTTTTTATTCAAAATCTTTTATATTGAAATACATAAAATTAATCCGAAAGAATTAATAAAAATGTATAACAAACATAACGCATGGAAAATGTTAGCTATAATAACAAAAAAAAATTTGGTTGTTCAATACTTTTTTTGGTTGCAACCAGGATTCGTGATGTGTAGTTTGGACTTACTGTAATTTGGTTAAGGTGAATTTAAGTACCTTTTCAACAGACAAATGTTCAGCAAAAAACATAATCAATCAACAGTTCATTTATAATTTGGCTCTTTAAGTACTTATCATACCAGACACCTCGCCTCAAAATTTTTAGATACCACAAATGCGAAGCTGAGACCCTTTCATACCGGTGGCGTTGGCTTTGAACAATCGGTTGTTATCAAATATTTTATTTAGGTCTATTTTACACATGAATTATATAGCAAGAACTCAGATATTCTGAATTTGTAACGTACATATGAGCTAGATTTTTCGGTAAATATAAAACAATTGTGACAAAAATATGATTTGTAGGTTATGTTGACAAAGAACTTTGCTTTGTACTACTTAAATATGTCTTGTTTTCTGGGGGAAAATTGTTGTCGAGGGGCACCCAGAGGTTCATCGCTGGGCTTTCAAAATTCTCAAATCGAATTAGAATACATTGAAATGGAAGACTACTCCATTACTTGAAAGTAGAGAGTATCGCCGAATTGGGAGACTTCCGCAGGGTGTAGATTTATTTGTAATTTTTTTTATAAATATGTATATACATTTGTACTAATTTACAACTATATAATTTTAGATAAGCAGTTCTCTCGCACCGAACTCAATATCACTTTAAAAGAAATTAGCGGTTCACTAAAACAAATTTGCCGGTATTTAAAAACTATTGCCGAAAAAACATAGGGATTGAGGATGAGGCTGACAATTTGTGATTAACTGAAATTACACTTAAATTAATTATTGTTGTTTCTTTAACTGAACAATCGAACTTATTTTGAATTGGTGATTTATATTATCTAAAAAATTGAATTATTAATTTTATTAATTGTTTGTTACAAATTTTATAAATTACTCGCATTTTGATCTCGAATTTGATACCCTAAATTGCGCCATTGATTTCTATTAATGGAGGTGTCCATTTTCTAGCACCTAAGAAATAAGACTCCGATATGTACCTATTGTAGTTCTATTTGTATTTTAAAAAATTAATACAAACTTGTAATTTTAATGGTATTGAGTGAGTGGTCAAAAATATGTTGGTTCGATTAGGGTTAAAAACAAAAAAATTTTGTTTATAAACATATTTTAATTATTTTGTTGTTTAATGTTTTATTACTTATTGACGATTGTAAAAGTAGAGAAAGCGCCTCTCGAGGAAAAAAGTTAAAATGAGGCAACTGACAAAATGACATTTCTCACAAATGCGACGAAAGAAAATTTTGCAATTCGGTAATTTAAAATTGTTTTTATAATCCAAAATTGGAATTATTTACAATTATTAGCAATCTGGTAAATAAAAATTGTGTTTACAGTTCAAAATTGGAATTCTTTACAACAATTTCGAACGTCAAATTATCAGCTAGATCAGTTTAAAAAATTTCCACTAGGTGGTATCTGTGATGCTCCAATCGTCAATAGACATTGCGTGGACCAAATTTTTTTTCATCTTACCTTCTTTTTTGGACATTGAAGTATTGACGATTGTAAAAGTAGAGAAAGCGCCTCTCGAGGAAAAAAGTTCAAATGAGGCAACTGCTAAAATGACATTTCTCATAAATGCGACGTAAGGAAATTTTGCAATCCGGCAGTTAAAAATTGTTTTTATAATCCAAAATATGAATTATTTACAATTATTATCAATCTGGTAGGTAAAAATTGTGTTTACAGTTCAAAATTGGAATTGTTTACAACAATTTCGAACGTCAAATTAGCAGCTACCTCAGTTTAAAAATTTTCCACTAGGTGGAATCTGTGATGCTCCAATCGTCAATAATTATTTTTGAATATTATTGACGATTGGAGCATCACAGATTCCACCTGGTGGAAAGTTTTTAAACTGAGGTAGCTGCTAATTTGACATTCGAAATTGTTGTAAACAATTCCAATTTTGAACTGTAAACACAATTTTTACTTACCAGATTGCTAATAATTGAAAATAATTCATATTTTGGATTATAAAAACAATTTTTAACTACCGGATTGCAAAATTTCCTTTCGTCGCATTTATGAGAAATGTCATTTTGGCAGTTGCCTCATTTGAACTTTTTTCCTCGAGAGGCGCTTTCTCTACTTTTACAATCGTCAATAGTAGTTAATACAAATTATGCTGTCAAATTTCACTAACTACACTGTTAAGGATTCTCAATTCCAGTAAAGCAAAGAATACATAACCCAACTTTCTCTTACCTTCGGCAAATCATAGTCAAAAAAATGAATCCAAATGTTTCCATCAGCGTTATGTCTCTTCTGGTTGTATTCTGTGACTACACCATCACTTGAGCATGAGTAGTTGCGAGTAGATACAAGTACTTGTGTGTAGTTTTCTAACGCCAATGAAACACGCTTATTGTAATACATATACGTACAGTTTGTCAAGAATGAGTTTACACATTAAAAATAAATTCAATTTACCAAGTTAAGTAGCCAAAAATATGATTTTTTATTTCTGTTTAATTTTTTTCTGTAAACAGTTATATTTACATATAGCTTTTAAAGAGAATTCAATTAAAACAAGTGTAAATTCAATGCAAGAAAAACAAAAAGTATAACAAAAACAAATGTTATTCAATTTTGCAAGTGTCAAATTTTCACAATTCACTTTTTCAATTTCATCAGCACTCTCTTAACGATTAGCGGTATTTTACCGTTACCTACGCTTTGCAATGTGTTGTTGTATGATATTGTTAATTAGTTGTTGATTAGCACTGATCTATACTACATGGATAGAACATGTTAAAAATCTTATGGTACAAAATAGTAATGTCTCTTTTGTAAGACAGAGACAGTAATATTTTGTCTCTTTCTTTCAAACTCGAATTTTCGAAAATCAACTTTAAATAAAATAGCACTTATCAAAGGACAGTTAAAAATATGATTGGTTTTTAATTTTTTTATGATGTAGGTAGGAGCAATATTTTGAGATGAAATAAGGGTGTATTTATTATTATTGTTTAAGGATAAATAAAATTTCTGTTTTCATTCCAAATTTCAGTTAAAATTAGAAATAAAAATATGTCGTATGTACTAAATAATAATTTGTATTTATTCAAACAAGTGATGTAGAATATCCAATAGATTTGTTTGATATTGAAGAAGATTCTTACCACGGTGGAGAAAACAGCATTCGTGTATCAGAATTCCTCCAGGAAAACATTGTCTCAGCCTTCCAGGAAAATGTAATTGGCTATATAAGTGGCTATGTAGTAAAAATGGCTAGAAAAATAATATGGTGGAGCCCACACCTCGGCACTAAAATTATTATTTTTAAAAACTAGAGGTGGTTTAATAATTCCGGCTAAAGATGTAACTGATCTGTGCATTATTACAAATTTATACTTTAAAAGTGCCGACATAAATTTGAAGAATAAACATCAAGATGAGAGGCTGGCGTTACGAATATTACAGATATGTTTCCGTCATTACATAATCATCAATTTGATACAGAAATACTATAGATAACAATCATATATATAAGCTAGCTAAAGTAATAATAAAATGTTTTATAAAGATTAAATTTCCACATATTTCACGGCAAATTAACGACCAAAATACGACACACATACGGCATCAATTAAGTAGATTAATTTTATTTCACCATGAATAGATTTGTATGATTTGTATGTACATATATATGAATAGATTTATATTAGATTAAATATATTTCACCACGGTATAGATTGATATATTATATTAAATCATTAATAACTTAAATTAAAATTTTTAAAAATCGCTGTATTTCATTCCAAATATTTTTTTGTTTGTTTGTTTTGGTTCATAACTTGACATTTAATTCCGAAAATTTGTCGCATTACGTGTGTATTCCAGGTGTGCATTATAAATTTTAAGGGTTAAATAGTAAGAAATAGTTTCTGAAAAACGTAATTATTGTGATATAACTTAAAGTGAAATAAATTGTATTAATTATTTTTAATACATTCATAACATTTTATTAGATTTTATGTAAAAAATTAATAATTTCAAATATTTTCGACATTAAATTTATTTAAGTGCGGCCCTATACAACTTGTGTCTCTTTAGATGTAACAACTATATAAAAACAAGCGAAATAGTTATATTAAAAAGTTCTACCATCAAATTGTTGTTGTTTTGTGTGTAGAAATTTTGAAGATGTTCTATCCATGTAGTATAGATCAGTGTTGATTAGTTTTTGCTTTTTACGCGTCACAATTTCAAGTGTTTAATTTTTAAAATGCCAGGTAAGAGAGTATCGCTTGAGGTGGCCCAACTGATATATTACAATCACTATTTGGGTAAAAATGTGCAGGAATTATCAGAAATCTTTCTGTTACACGTAAAACAATATACAATGTGTTAAATTGCGCTGAAAACGAGGGTAGATTAGAGCCAAACGTGGAGGTGGCCCTCAGCGTAAAATAACTAAACGTGCAGACCGCTTAATTATACGAAAACCCTATCAAAACCCTCGGATTTCGACCAGAACTCTTGGAAAGGAACTTCAGGAAGAATGCGGCACTGTTGTTTCTCATGAAACAATACGCCAAGTTATATTGCGAAACAAATACTATTTCAGATCTGCACGCAAGAACCGCTAGTTTCCGCACAAAATGTTGAAAAGTGTCTTTCTTTTGCTACGAAGCTAATATCCGAATCTGTTGACTATTGGGACGACGTTATATTCTGTGATGAGACGAAGATGATGCTATATTACAACGATGGACCGACTAGAGTATGGCGCAAAGCATTGGCATCTTTAGAAAGCCATAACATCATTCCTACTGTAAAGTTTGGAAAAATGTCCGTAATGATTTGGGGCTGCACTTCTAGCAGAGGAGTGGGAGACTTGCCATTTATAGAAATTAGAATGAATGCAGAAATATATTTAGACATTTTGAAGAGATATTTGATAAGTAGTGCGTTAAAATTCGGGTTTATTAAAGATAATAAACCGCATTTCAAATTTTATCAAGATAATGACCCTAAGCAAAAGGAGCATAGGGTGCAGATGTGGCTTCTATATAATGGGCACAAAGTTATGGATACACCAGCCCAAAGCCCCGACTTTAACCCGATTGAAAATTTGTGGGTCTATTTAAAGAAAAAATTAGCTAAAAGGTAGCCAAATAACCTAACAGCACTTAAAAGTGGAATACTTGAAGAGTGGCAAAACATACCGAGTTGTTATGACTTGGGAAAGTTGGTTCATTCCATGAAAAAACGGATGCAATGCGTGATAAATGCTAACGGTCGTCATACCAAATATTAATTATTTATTAAGGTCTAGCCCTTAATTGATAAATTAAGGTATACTCTATTAAAATTTTCATCTTAACTTTTGTGAAAAGAGTTATTTGACACTTGCAAAATTGAATAACATTTGTTTTTGTTGTACTTTTTGTTTTTCTTGCATTGAATCTACACTTTTTTTAATTGAATTCTCTTTAAAAGCTATATGTGAATATAACTGTTTAGAGAAAAAAAAATTAAACCGAAATAAAAAATCATATTTTTGGCTAATTAACTTGGAAAATTGAATTTATTTTTAATGTGTAAACTCATTCTTGACAAACTGTATGTATTTAGATTTTTTTAAATTGTCACTTAAACTTAAATTATTTGTCGACAAATTGAATTTATTGCTATAAAATTAAACGTTATCAATCAAATGAAACGAATTTACAAAATTGAAAAATGGAATAAAGAAATTTTATTTTTGAAGCTCAAAGCCTGTTAGGAAAAGTACGTAACGATAACGGTAAATGATTATGGAATTCCAGACGCTCCAATCGTAGTGTTCGTCCCAAAACCCATATTTTTAACCAAAATCCCTGTTGACCGAACTTAAGGCAAAATAATGCTCCAAAAGTACGCAACCAAAATGAATATTTGCTTTAACTTCCATATGTCAAATGGTTCAAAATAATAATCTCGAATAAAAATTTTATTAAATTTGTTGACCACATTATTATAATATTTAGTAACACTTTAAAAATTTTTTATTACGAGTTATACTAATAAGTAATATAAACTAAAAATGGCATTCAATTTTCCTGCTTTTACTTATATAATAGCATTAATATCAGATGCGTTTTTAATTTTTTTTGCGATATTTCATGTGATTGCATTTGATGAACTGAAAACGGATTATAAAAATCCAATAGATCAGTGTAATAGTTTGAATCCTGTAAGTTAAAATTGTTCAATTAAAACTATTATAAATAATAATAAATTTTTCTAAATTTTAGCTTGTACTACCTGAATATTTACTGCATCTTATTTTCAATATATTTTTCTTATTTTCACAACAATGGTTTTCGTTGTTCTTGAATGTACCATTGATTGCTTATCACATCTACAGGTAATATTTTAGAATAATCATTTGTAAGGGCGGTTTGAATTAAACATTTCATTCCATTAGGTATAAAACCCGGCCAGTTATGAGTGGCTCAGGACTATACGACCCTACTAGTATTATGAATGCCGACGTTCTTAATAAGTGTCAAAGGGAAGGCTGGATCAAACTGGCAGTATATTTACTCTCATTTTTCTATTATTTATATGGGTAAGGTCCTTCGCGGTATGTTTCTGAAATTGTGTTAACGATTTTTCTTCTCTTACAGCATGATTTCATCACTTATTTCAACATAAAATTGGAAATTCATTAATTGAGGGATGAATTTACATACATCAACTTGAATAATTTTATGTATTTAATTTAACCTTTTAGTCGCTTATTTGAATAATGGACTATCAAATAATAAAACATTTAATTTATTTAAATATACAAAAGGATAGATTTTATTTTCTTATAAAATATTTGTATAATTTTGTTAATCAATAATCACTAATTTTTAAAAACGTCATATTGGTATCATGGAAAAATAGAATATTTTCAAAACTGAAAATTGTCTTGATTGATTTTATTCGATTTTGCTGCTACTTTATTAATTTTTGGTAATTTTTTACAAACTTTGTTTATCACCGATCCCTAAAAACGATCATAGACAAAATTTCTATGAATGAATCTGGAAATGTTCACGAAACCTTATATTTCTAATGATTAAAGAACAAAACACACCAAACGCGTTATGCGTTTAGCGATATTTTTTCATATATCTATATACTTACATAGTTCTGCTTGGTTCAACTGATTAAACTAGAAATAATAATCTTAAGGTTAAGGTGGCGGTCCACTAGGACCAGGCTTAGACACAAAAATGGTCCTTAGCCATAATAATAATCTTACTTTTTACAAAAACTTTTAATTTTAAACAATCTCTAATTTCATATTTTATTTTGTAAAAAAATAAGTTTATTATTTCTCTGGTTAAAAGAAGCATATATGTATTTAAAATTGGCGCAAAACGATTTTGGTATGTCTTGTCCTTAAATTAATTGGAAGTTAACTTTATATAAATAGTCCTTAAAAAAAATAATGTTATTAGGGCTAAATTAAGCCAATATATTAAGCCAGTTACAGTAAAAAGGAAAATTTACAATTTGAAATTTAATACTGCTTTGGATGCTAATGACTATACTTTAATTAAAGCTACATAACTAATCAAGCTTTCATTTTGCAAATAATCAATTGAATGCATAATATAAAAAAAAATTCATGGGTAAATAAGTTGGCAGTTATTGTAGTCACTGAAATTATTTCAATTTTTCTTTTAGCCAATCTTCATTTAATTCATCTAGTTCCCGGATTTCAAATACCCGCGTTAGGTTCACTTCGCGCTGTAATTCTGTTTTGGTCCCAGCATATAATACCTGCAATTCTATTTGGCTGTCTCGTGGTGTAAAAAATATAAAGCACATGGGATAAGAGATCCTTCCATCATCGTGTAACATTTTATAACTATAAATTATAAATCTAGGCTGATGAGAAGGCAGTTGATCGACTAATTCTTCAATCGAAATATCGTCAAATGATTCATCAATCACCACTAACTGTTTTTCCTTATCAATTTTTACTGCAATTTAGATTAATTTTTAGAAATTGTAAAACTTACAAAATTTTTTGATATTGAACAAAGAACCGTAAAATTAATTAGATAGGTACATAAATGTAAATACATAGCTATTAACAAAAATGTTCTAAACCAAATCCATACAAAAATACTCACAAATTAAAGCTGCATTGTCGATACTTTTACGAAAACGAAATTTCTGAATTTCTTCCTTGACTTCCGAACTGATGTCACATATTCTGTTGTCAGACTAAAATTAACAATACCACTATATAAATTACCCACGCCCTACTTTACCTTCTTTATCATTACCATTTTTTTTTAAAATCTGAATTTAGTATCAAGCAAAATGACTAATTTGGCAAGAATTATTTAAGTTAATCTACTTGAATATTGTATTCCAAATCAAGCCAAAATCACTATTTCGTTTTTTTGTACAGAATAATAAAAAACATCTATTCATACACATACACAATAAAAAGTTAGCAAAACTGCGATACACTGCAAAACTCAAAAATATGAAGGTGCATGGCGAACTTCACAACTCAATTACCCTATCAACATAAGTCGGTTTTAAACCGCATAAAATATTCATACCTATACTTATGTTAAATTCTTTCGGGTTACTCGAAATAAAGTACTTTTTTATCTCCTAAAGAATATGAAAATATTTTTGTAGTTGTGTTGGCGTAAAAAAAGGAAAATAAAGTGAGGTTATGTTTTACTGTCAGTCAGATCAGTAAAACTTTTTTTATTGTGATAACAAGATGGAACCAATTAATTTAGCGCTTTAATATTCAAATAAACAACAAATGAAATATCAAAATGGAGTTGTTTTTTTTCCAATTCATTTCGACATTTCACATATCTCTATGTACATATTTGTAAAATGTAAAGCAAATCTATGAAAAAATCCAGAGTAAAGCAAAATGCTTTCGAGCAAAATGCTTTCGAGCAAAAAAAAGTACTTTATTTTCTCAAAAAGAATTTGTAATGTCAAATTTTTACCCTTCGAGTAAAATTTTTTACCCTCAGGGTGTTTTTTTCGATAGAATTTAACATTATACCCCAAACACATTAACGGAGCGAACACCATAAGAGTGAACACATAGAGCGGCGTCAAACTAGCAGGTTCTATTTTTTGAGGTGATGAATGACATTTATATTTATTGTTTTTGTTTTTAAAGTAAATGCTTGGAAACCTCTAATTTTAGCTGAATATAACATCCAAGCGAAGTCAGGCGTAGAGCGCCGCTTATGTGTTTGGGGTATTAGAGTTCAGTCGGGCAAAATTGATAATAAATTTTATACTAATTTAATTTTTATGATATTTTTATCACGTTTTGCTTTAAAACACACTCATTTATCACCAACAAAAACTTCTTGGTTTTAGCTGTCAAAATAAATAAATATTTGAAAACAAAATATTAAAATATTTGCCTTTTGATTGTGGTGTGATATTTTCAATATTATTCAGGAAGGGTATTGATTATTATTTTATAAAAAATCGCGCTAAATTGATTTTGATGTTGCCCAAATAAAGATGCTCTACAGAATTTTGACGATTCTTCCCTTCTTACAAAAAAAAAAAATCTAAAATATGAAAACCAAAATTCTGTTAATTTCATTGCATATACATTAGGCGTTTTCGGAAATAGATCCGGAATTACTCCAGGCTAAGCTGGCTAACTTTTAATTTTTCTTACATTGGTAAAAAATTATTCAAGTTATCCATCATAAACAAAAAGTTAAGTTATAAATTTTGATATGAAAGCAAAATTCGAAAATGAATTTTTAGAGATAATTCAAATAAATACAGAATAATTCGTCTAAAAGACTTAGACATTGATCCTAAATAATGTATTTTTTGTTTATTTGCGTTTACAGTTTACAACACAAAATTAAAACAACAGAAATCTAGTACAATTATCAAACAATAAAATTTTTAAAATAAATTCTACCTTTTTAAAGGTCAAAATAACAATATAAATAATCTTAATTGATTATTTATTGCTAAATATAGGTATTTTGTTTATTATTATTTATTATGAACTGATTGTAGTCGCCGATATCCACGACTACAATTTCAATCTACACTTTGATATGTGATTTGATTGAGGTAAGGATTAAAAATACCAAAAAAGACAATTTAATCGTAGTTGCAAATTAATTGTCTGTCGATTTGGCCCTTAATTAAAAATTATTTGATAGTTAAAAATTAAATGCGTTCCTCTGAAAATATAAAATAAGTATGTGAAATCAATTCGGATGATTTCACCTACTTATCTAAGATGGCGGCAAATAAGTATTTAACTATAAAATAAGTATAAAGTACTTTTCATACCAGGGGCCCTATTCTCGAATTCCACATCCATTTTCTTCTGTCAAAATTCATAAAAATTGAATTTTTTCAGTTCTAAGGGAATATTTCCGAATGGGTATAAGCAGGTAGAAAAAATTCCCCATATAGGAAAATGTCCATGCCGCATGTGTTTTATATACGAATTACAATTTTCGAACGTTTTTGTGTGAACTTTGACAGATATTCACATGTGGAAAATGGATGTGGAATTTGAGAGTAGGCCCCTAGGTACCCTATTCTCGAATTCTACATACATTTTCTACATGTGTACAGCTGTCAAAATTCATCAAAACGTTCGAAAATTGTAATTCGTACATATATAAAACACATGGGGTATAGACATTTTCCTATATGGGGAATTCCTTCCACATGCCCATTCGGAAATATTCCCTTAATACCGAAAAAATTCAATTTTTATGAATTTTGACAGATGTCTACATGTGGAAAATTAATGTGGAATTCGAGAATAGGGCCCCAGGCGCCTCGGCTTTGAGCTTCAAAAATAAAAATTCTTTATTTCATTTTTGAATTATGCAAATTAGTTTTATTTGATTACGTTTAATTTTATAGAAATTTCATTTTTAAGTACAAATTTTAAAAAAATCAAAATATATTACACTGAAGTTATCTATAAATCAACGTCAATGCTTAAAAAGACAAGACGGAAAATGTTGGAATGTACCGGAACGGATCCATTTTAACTTGACTTTAAAGAGGAAAGAAACGAGGAATGAATTTGATGAATACAATACTCGTGTGAACAAGTAAAACCAAGTCGTAAGCGCACATTTATTTTTTCTATGAATTTTTTTTTTTAGTTACGTTTCACGGTTGCTCGGTTAGACCCAAGATGAAAGCAAATGGAAAAATTTAAATTTTTGTATTTTTTATTGTAGGTGTTCATTGCAATATGATTTGAGAATATTTGTAATTTATGATATTCGTTCGTATGTAGTATTGTAGTCTCACTTGTACGGTGAAGCGAACTGTTTGTTGTGTAGTTATTGTTTATTTATGTATATATTTATATTTTTGTTACTACATATCTAATAATTATTTCGTCAATGACTGAATTTGCTTAAAACAGTAAGAAACTTAATCAAAAAAACAATTTTCGGTAAAGAATAAAATTAATGTTATAGTAAATTGGATAAATTCTTTTAACAAATGCTGTACAATTTATTTTGTTTTCAATGGTAAACTAGAAAATTTGCTTAATTTTTTTGTGATGCTTTTATTAATTATTCGTGGAAAGTGACAAATAAATTAAAATGAGAAAAATAACTTTACTGTTAAAAAGAAAAGTGTTATCTATATAGGTAAAGAGATAAAGCATTAAATAATCAAAGTTAAACAATTGATAATTAAATTAAAAAATAATAAGCAAGCATATACTTTGCTTTAGAAAATTATTTCCCTGATTGCAAATGCTACATGAGTGGTAATGACAGCAGCTCTACTTTCAATGTTTAAATTTGTTAGTATGTGGCAGTAATGCCCTTGTCCATTAAAGTGAGCAATTTATTTGAATGGATTTTATTTATTGACAATGACATCATTGGTTCCAGTTTAGTGGATTAATACCCCCAGCAAAAATCATGAGTTTTAATGCTTAGTAGATGTCGAGAAGACAATCCGAAAATACAAATAGGATTTTTTCTTGAAGTTTTGCCAGATCTCGACGAAATTTAAACTCCATTTTTAATAATTTCTGTTATCCGCTTTATTTTACTACTTAGCAAATAAGTTCACCGATTTTTAAAATACATAGTACATAGAATTTTGTTAATTTTCATAAACCAGAAAAATTGCCAAAAATTGTTTACATTGATGATTGCTCTGCAATCTCCTAAAAGTTCAATGTTCAACTATTTTTTAGGTACACACTTCGTTAAATTACTTTTCATTGGTACAGCGGCAAGATTCTGAAAATTTAGCTTTTTAAAATACATATCTATGTGCTATAATTTTTTAGTAACTTAAGTAAATAGAAGAATCGTAATACATAGGCAATCTAAGCCATTTAGTTCCTAAAAGTCTTCTTACAAATATTTAAAATTTATATTAATTAGTAAAATTACGACCCATGTTACAAGAAATCCAATACAGTCCTTCAGTAAACATGACATAAGAGATTTTAAATATATGTGTTCATGTATCTATTTAACAGAATTTCTAATTATTTTATTGACCTTTGATTAACTAAAATGAACCGTTGAGTTTTTGTAGTCTGATAAAAAGTTGTTAACACTTACTTTTTTGAGCTATTCACGTCTATTATTTTTATAATGCCCGTAATTAGCCAAATCTTAATAATGAATTATCAAATTTACATTTATTTTTCAATTTTGATATTTCTTGTAAAGAAACCTAACATAATCTTTGATGAATTCGAGAAAATTAAAATCCTATTTCCTGAAATCTACATTAAGGCCACTTTTTTTTTGTTAAGTCTTAATTTTATTCTTTGTGCGTACCTCTATCTAAATGCTTTTATTTTTATTTTATCTTATTTTAGGTGTGGTGTTACCAAAGGCAACATCTCTTAAGTTATTCAGCATCCAAAAGTATAAAAACAAATTTTCAAACCAACTTAGAATTAGGTAGTAAATTTTTTTAATTAATTTTTTTTATTTAAATCTTCGAAGGCTCCAAACTAAATAATGACAAAAATAGTTCAGAATGGCCAATCCAGAGGAAATTTTACCACAGACAAAGCGAAAATTAACAATTGTTAATGTGATGATACCCGGTGGAATACCGTCGACATGTTCAAACGAAAGCATTTTAGAAGATGGTCCAGAAAGAACTTACATATTTCCCGGTTTGAATCCAAATGATAAACACAATAATGTAGGATTTATAGCAACCCCAAGTAGTTCAAATCGAGGTCATGCAAGAAGTGTTAGTCACGGCGGTGGTGTCATTGGTCACAATCTACAACAAAACATTAGTGCTAGGCCTTTAAAATCAGCATTACGTGGTCATCAACGTGCACTATCTCAAGGTCAAATTCCCGAAGTAGGTGTAACAGCGCCGACACCTCCTCCACGGTCAGGACACACTCGAGGTGGATCAAAAACAGATTTTATTCTGCCGCCTGATTATAAAGATACACTAAATGTAAGAGTTCCATCGAGTCGCGATGTACTACATTCAAGTTCGGTCCGTGGCCATTCAAGACAAGCATCACGGTCAGAGTCAATTTATACACTACGTCGGATTGAACTTCCACCATGGTGGAAACGGTATATTTATTGCCGCTCAAAAAAACTTGAAGAACGAGGTTTTAGAATTGTAGTGCCAAATCATACAGTGCCTTCTCATACACCAAAACGTGAACATCCAAATGGACATCGCGTTGATAATAAAATACGAACCACAAAATATACATTACTGTCATTTATACCAAAAAATTTACTAGAACAATTTCATCGCGTTGCGAATTTATACTTTATATTCATTGTATTATTAAATTGGTTTCCGCAAATCAATGCTTTTGGGAAGGAAATTGCAATGATACCGGTTCTATTTGTGTTAGGTGTTACCGCGATAAAAGATTTATTTGAGGATCGTCGTCGAAGAGCATCAGACAAAAGGATAAATAACTCTACATGTCGCGTGTATAATGGGTAAGTAAATAAACAACTTTTTATAATTTTGTGAATGTCTATCGATCCAGTTGTTTATTTGAACATATGTCCTGAATTTTTTTTTTTTTTACAAAATATATTTCGGTTTGTCCGAGGTTTACGTTCCACAATAGCCACCATTAGTCATTTTATATGTGCGAATTTCGAAAATGGGTGGTGATAAAAAAAACAAACATAAACAAATAAACCTAACATTATAATGCCTCATTCTTCTATTTATTTGTTTACTAGTTAAACATTTTATTTATTTTTCTTGTATTAAATTATTAAAACGTTATTCTACATTTTTAAAACGGTGACATTGAAAACTTATTTAAAAAACAGCCGTGTGCACAACTGAAAAGCAATGTGCAGATGGCCAAACAAAACGGACCTGTCCATATGTATTAAAAATTTGACTCTAACATCTAAAGAAATAAAAAAATTATCGAAACTTGATAGCGTAAAGTATAAACTCATCTATAATATCCAAATTCTTAGTAATTAATACTAAACCTAGCGACACTTCATATATACCTATTCCTACCGTGACCGGTTGTAGCAGGTAAGATAGTTGTACACACTTTTCGCAGAAACCAATTAATAAAAAAAGAAGAGAATATTGAAAAACTTATTGTACGTACATGAAGTTTAAAGGTCGTGTAATTACGTTGAATATAGGAAATTCTAATCGAAATTTTAAAAACGACTCAAATGACCCGGTAATGGTACGTTTAGTGCTAAAATGGTGTACCTAAATCGGACTTGCCTAGATGTAGCTAGGCACTTTTTTTTTCTAGTAGAACAAAATTTAACTAACAAAAATTTGTGGAGAAAATTTTAGTTTTAAACATGAAACATATTATAATTATTAATTACTTTCAACTAGTCTTGCGACTTAACACAGCCAAAATGTTAGGTAAACAAATAATTTTCGCAAGTAAATCAATTAAATTTCTTTGGATACACCAAACGCTTCGGATTTCGAGTAATAAACATGTGAAATGTAATTTGTGGTTTAAGATATTTTTAGCACAGAGTCTCTTATTAAAGATAATGTACGTCACCACATACGACCATATTTTTAAATAAACGAGGTAAAATTTTTCAATCTAAAAATTGAGTAATAACTTATGTAAATAAAAGGTAGAGTGTCATGCCAAAACATTGTGTCGTTCGTACATTAGGCCGTATTTTACAAAAGCCTTGTATTTAGTTTGTCGTTTTTGTTTTCGGAAAAATTGAAATCAATCAGTTATCATTTGATCAAAATAAGGCCGCGAAATGAGACCTGTAGAAAACTAAAATAGTTTGAGACTGTCTTATTCTCTAGGAAGAGAGATGTAAAATGTACGTAAAATTTTAAATTCGATCTTTATGTGCTCTACGTTTGGAGCATTGACCACCTTGATGGACATTGTTACCATTTCTCACAATCAAATAGAAACGACCTTGTGTAAATAAAACTTACTAATCTTTTCTTAGTTTATTTAAAGCAATAATTATTAGTCAGGTTATTTTTGATTTGTTTGATTATTTAATTTGGCCACATTATGAGATATTTAAATCGGTGGTCTATTTCCTTGTGACTGAAATTCTGTTAAAGTTTTTAATTATTTTATCAACAAAAATTATGTCTTTAAGTTGTAATAATGTTTTAATGTTTTCTTGTCCATTTTGACCTTCAAATTAACAAGCTTTGTTTGCATTTTACATTTATATTATTGGTTTTTAATTATTTGCATCCTAAGAGGTACCTGCAAATTTTGAATTTTTGATTTTAAATGACTGTCTGTGGAAGTTCGTAAAATGTTGAGACTGTTGAAATTAAAATTATTGTAAAGAATTATTATTACTAATAAAATTTAGCTTATGTTGTATTAGAATCGGTTAAGTTGATATTGATATTTATAATTATTGTCATTTCTAATATTACAAGGTTTGCAGTTGCAAACAATTAGACCAGGGTTTTACATTAAGTGTAAGATTTGTAATTAATTCTTAGATACATGGAGCGTTTATTCTAAAAAAAAAAAAAAATAATTCAAAATTATCTCACTCACCCTTACTTATTTGCGACTTTCAAATAATTCATTTTTTATTAAGTTAGTTTTGAATTCCCATTATATAATATTTACACATTTGGATCATTAAAAAAGGCATATGTTGAGGTTTCATATAAAATATTTCGCTTGGATAAGAATTCAATGTTTGAAATTAATAAAACATTGTAGAATTATGTAACGCTTGAATATGATTGAAAGGAATTCTAATGAATGGGACTTTATGACTTTATAAAGTTCAAAACAATTGTTCCGATAAGATATTTTCTCAACCATTTCTTTTGCGGGAACCGCAAATCTCTTAGAAATTGGCACATTTCCTGCAGACCCTCAAAATCTTCATTTATGGCTTATTGTAATTAAATTATATATGTATTGTCATTTTAGCTTTATGAAATATATTTTGATACGGAATTTGTTTTAGCTTTTTTTCATTAGAATTCATTGGAATTTGTTTTGTGTTTTCGTTTTCACGGCGTGTAGTTTTCGTTTTGTTAACAAGGCTTAGAGGTAGTTGAACAGCTGGAAAACAATCTCAATTTTAAATCACAGTCGTGTCATATCACCCGCGTTGGTTAAGTTTCATACGCATTCTACATTTTCAAAACTCTTTTCTTTTTACTTCAATAAACATTTGGTAGTTCTATATAATTTCAACAAAAGGTCACCTCGACATATAAAATTGAAAAACGAAATGGATATCATGAATAAATAAATCATTTTCTTAATATTTTGCTTGGCCTTATTTTTTTCATGAACTCGAAAAATTTCAGTAAAACATATAATTTGTATTGAATTCCCTTAAAGTTAAAATGAAATTTTAATTATTTAAGTTTAATCTAGTATCTAGTATGTACCTACATTGTTCAAAAGTTTAATTTCATTGACAAAAATTGAATGGTTAAAAAAATACGCTTCGTATGTAATTTGTAACCTTGTTTGATGGTCGTTAGTAGTAGTCAGCACTAAGAAATGATAAACAATTTACAATAAAATGAAATAAAAACAATTAATATTCAATGGTTCTCTTACTTCAAAATTAAATCGTCTTGTTTGAAATGTACAATCCTCAACGAACATCGTTATAAATTTTACTTTTTTGAGGGCGTTACATTTACTTATTTTTCTCAAATTATTTTCAGCGAATTCGAAAGATATAAGAAGGTTCTGTGGCAGGATGTTAGAGTAGGCGATTTAATACATCTATCTAACAATGAAACCGTCCCAGCCGATATTCTACTGTTGCGTACAAGTGAACCGCATGGTGTATGTTACATTGACACGTGTGATTTAGATGGAGAAACTAATTTAAAACGGCGTGAAGTTATCAGAGGGTTCGTAGAAAAACAAAATTTATTTACTCCAAGCAAGTTTAAAAGTCGAGTTGAAGTGGATACACCTTCAACCAAACTTTATCGATTTCATGGAGCTGTTGTTCATTCTACTGGTGAGCGAATACCTGTTGCATCAGAGAATTTGTTATTACGCGAAAGTCGTTTAAAGGTAAGATTAGAATAGTTGAATTATAGGAATATTTTTTCTTATATACTGTAAAATCCAAATGTAAATTTTATTTTTTTGTTATAATAACCACAAAAATTGCACCTTCCGTTATCGAATTTTGGTGCTAATTTCTCAATTTATTGCTGTTTAGGAATGTTGATATAAAACGATCCGGGTGGATAGTTTAATATTGAAATAAAGTTAGGCAAAAATATTTCTATTTTAAAAAAAAATCCAATTTTTCTCTAGAAGAGTTTTTTTAATTTAAAATATCTCAATTACATAGTCGAAGATAGAAAAATTTCTTGATGTTTTCGTGTTTTAATTTATTTGTGATTATTAAAAAAAGGTTTTAACGCAAAAATAAAGTTTTGACCAAATCGTTCAAACTTCTAAGCCAAGTAATAAGGTTCACTGGCAAATAAACTACAATACGAAAATATTCCGTAACGAGTTCTCATTTTTAAGTTTTATAATATAATTCCATTGGAGTAGAAATCGTATTACATAAGTTAAGTAACAAGCTGTTTTTATTTTAATTGCAGAATACTGATTTCATTGAAGGGTTAGTCATATATGCTGGACACGAAACTAAATCTATGCTAAACAATAGTGGTCCTCGTTACAAGCGTTCTCAAATCGAACAACAAATGAACATTGATGTGATATGGTAAGTTAGTATTGTGCATGCTAAATGAAATATAATCTTCTAAATGGGTAGCGTGATATAAAGCAATTATTTCATTAATTACTGTTTTGAATTAATAAGGTAGTTGTTATAAATATAAAATCAGAAACTCCTTCATTCTAATTTTTGAGGATTAATAAATTCACATTGAAAAGATAAACAGTTGTTAGGAATAGAGTAAATAGACTGTAGATTTTTGTGTGCCCTTTGGAAATGTTAATGTGCCGTCGGAGAAACTATGCTCTTTTAATTTTTTTTAGGATATATCGATCTTTCGCTGCTTAATATCGTACTTTTAACACGACTTTCAAAATATTGAATATTTAATTATAATCTAGTTTTAGTTTCAATGTGACTTCAACCTCAATTAAACCCAACCAAAACTTAGGTCTTAAAGAAATGAAAATTTTCAATATTTTCTATATTTTCAGGTGTGTTTTAATTTTAATAATATTATGTTTAATCGGTGCAATTGGCTATAAAATGTGGCTAACACAGTATGTGGATAAAAATGCACCATTTTTACCCGAAGTTATTGATCCTGCTTACGAGGGTTTACTTAATTTTTGGACATTTGTAATTATACTACAGGTAACTAATTATTCTAAGAACAATTAAGTATAATATTAACCTCCAATTTTTTTCAATTTAAAGATAATGATACCGCTGTCTTTATACGTAACAATAGAACTTAGTAAAATATTGCAAGTCTATCATATTCACAATAATATTGAACTATATGATAGTCTAACCAATAAACAAACAGAATGTCGTGCTATGAACATTACAGAAGAATTAGGACAAGTAAGTTGTACAAAATGGTCAAAGATCGCTAAAAAGTGTATTACAGATTCTAAATGAATTTTTTTTTTTTTTTTGTTAGGTGCAATACGTTTTCAGCGATAAAACAGGAACTTTAACCGAAAATAAAATGATATTTCGAAGGTGTTCAATAGCTGGTGTGGATTACAATCATTTACCATCGGAGCTCGAAACTCAATATTCCCATTCTGGATCACCACCCCCACCATTAGTTCTAAATCAAAAGTTGATCGAAGATATGAATGCCTTGACGGAAAGGGGCAATAAATACACAAGTCATGCTCAGAAAATACACGAATTTTTCTTAGTTTTAGCTATTTGTAATACTGTGGTCGTAAGTCAAACTCCTCATCATGATTTAATGAATGCGAGTGGCATGATTGAAGGACAAAATGACGATAGATTATCAAATATCAAGCCTACCGATAACAATATTAGAAACCGACCAAGTACAACAAATAATAAAATGCATGATCGATATGCACGTTTGACTGAATCACGAAGTGTTACACCATCACCACCACCGAATAGTCTTATACCACCAAATACATTAGCCGTAAAACAGCAGCATATTCCATCTTTATCGCCAATTAGTAGTTCAGCAGAAACCACACCAACTTCGGAAAGTCCTCAAATGAATATAAAACCAATAAACTGTGAGCTATCGGCAAAACGAACCAAATCGGCTATCAGCTCAAAACTTAATTCAATTTCATCAATTCTGAACAATACAATGAATTATAACAAGAAAAAATCAAATGAATCTAGAAAAAAAGTTCAAAATTGTACAAGCTATGCAAGTAATAGATCTGATCGACCAATTTATGAAGCCGAAAGTCCTGATGAATTAGCATTAGTAAATGCTGCTTACAGTTATGACTGTTGTGTATTGGATCGTAGTCCCACAAATATTATAGTAAATCAATTACAGGAAGGTATACTGGAATTTGAAATCCTAAAAGTATTTCCGTTTGATTCCAATCGAAAGTGTATGTCGATTATCGTTCGCCGAACCGGATCACAAGATTTGTTATTATATACGAAAGGAGCTGACAGTTCTATAATGGCGGAACTATCGGTTTGTGATCCAAATTCAGAAGAGGGTCATTTTCGTGAAAAGACCCAGCAACAATTGGATTCGTATGCACGCCAAGGATTGCGAGTTTTAGTGATTGGAAAACGAAAATTAACGTATGCTGAATTCAACGATTGGCTTCAGAAACATCAGGAATGTGAATTGGTACTCGAATTTCGAGAGAGAAAAATTCGTGAATCATTTTCAGTATTAGAAAGGAATTTAACACTACTTGGTGCAACGGGAATCGAAGACCGATTGCAAGAAGGCGTACCAGAAACCATATCATCATTATTATCAGCTGGTATTGTAATATGGGTACTAACCGGTGATAAACCTGAAACAGCTATAAATGTTGCATATTCAGCGAAATTATTTACATCGCGTATGGAATTATTAAAATTAAGCGCACGCTCGCGTGATTCAGCCGAGGCAAATATATTATTTTATTTGAATGAAATTGAAAAGCAACATACTAATCACAAATCATTTGAGACCATTCGAAGGAATGACACTAAAGGGCGAGCACTTGTTGTCGATGGCAAAACATTGACATTTATTTTAGATATACGATCAAATTTGACAAAACCGTTCTTACAATTAACAAAATATTGTTCAGCAGTGTTGTGTTGTCGATCGACTCCACTTCAAAAAGCATTTTTAGTTAAAATAGTTAAAGATGAACTTCGAATGAGTACTTTGGCGATAGGAGATGGGGCGAATGATGTATCCATGATACAAATGGCGGATGTTGGTGTTGGTATATCGGGTCAGGAAGGAATGCAAGCAGTGATGGCCTCAGATTTCACTTTAGCGAAATTCAGAATGTTGGAAAGGCTATTATTAGTACATGGTCATTGGTGTTATGATCGGTTAGCTCGAATGATTTTATTTTTTTTCTATAAAAATGCGGTAAGTTTGAATAACTAAACGGTATAAGTTTTTCAATAATTTCATTTATTTGTAGTGTTTTGTTTTTCTGATATTTTGGTTCCAATTATACTGTGGATTTTCCGGTACCGTTATGATTGATCAAATGTATTTAATGTTATTTAATTTTGTATTCACATCATTGCCACCAATTGCCATCGGTGTTTATGACAAAAATATTCCTGAAGATTTATTAATGAAACGGCCTTACCTATACAAGCATGTATGTAGAAATGTCTAAATTATTATATTTTGTTTCTACATAAATTGTATTATTTTAGAGTCGTTGTGGGCAAGCGTATAAGTCGCACACATTCTGGATCGTTATGCTCGATTCTTTATATCAAAGTTTTGTAATATTTTTTGTCGCAAAAACTGCTTATTGGGACACAGATGTGGGAATTTGGGAATTTGGTACAACGATAGGAACGTCTTGTCTCGTGACAATGTTGTTACATTGTGCTATTGAAATTCGGTCATGGGTATGGTATTCCTAATTTGTATTAATTGTCTGATAAATATCTAAAATAATTTTTTTATTTTTCAGACAATATTGCATTTATTATCAATAGTTATAAGTTTAGGATCATTTTACGCTTATTCGTTAATTTATAATGCGATGTGCGTATCGTGTCTTGGTTTGCCTTCTACGTATTGGGTAATATATATGTGTATGAGTACCGTAAAATATTGGCTTGTTTTATTTTTAACTGTTGTGATAGCACTTTTACCTAGGTAAATACAATTCATATAGATATCTCTTGAAATGATGTTACATTTAAATTTCTATATCAAATTTAGATTTTTTATTCGTGTACTTCAAACTTCAATTTGGCCAAGTGACAGTGTAAAAGCTATATTAGATGATCGTAAATCTCAAACCAGTGGTGAAGATTTACTAGTATCATGGTCACGTTCAACATCAGCATCATCGATTTACAGGTAAAATAAGAAGTCAAAAATATTCAGACGTTACATTTAATGTTATTCTATCATTCCAGGGTTAACGATCAGTCGTCTAAGAATCAAAACATAGCAACAATTAATTTTTAAAAAGTGACTTTATATTTTATATTTTGATTTGCCATAAACTATTTATTTTGATTTTATAAATTATAGATTTAATTACAAATTTTCTTATAACTGAATTTTTATTAAGAGTTCGTTGAAGTGTTGTTAAAAATAAAAATATATTTTCATATAGCTGGAAGGTATTCTTCTTCATCGAATCCAAAATTTCCAACTCTTCATTTAAATATTTTTTACCACTAACCTCGTAAATCAATAAACTTATTCAATTTTTAAAAAAAATTGATTTTAATTTCATACTAACTAAAAACAAGAGTTGAAAGCTTAATTATTTAAAAAAAACAATGACCTGTTTATATTCTATAAAACTGGCCTACAGGCAACCGTGGAATGTTAAAATAATTACCCATTAAAGGGAATGAATAGAGATTTTATTTATTATTATTTATTTGTTTTATTTAACGATAGGGCCTAGATTTGACAGTAAACATTTTATTAAGCAACTTTAAGTCTCGTAATTTCGAAGTTGATCATCAAAAAATATTAAACAGCCAAAGACAACACATTCAAAGGTAAATATTTTTACTACAAATTTTACTTATAGGTAATTTACTATTTACAGTTTTCAAATTAAGAAAAACCAAAATGTTGATCGCCCACGTAACCACGTAGTAGTCGTAACCACCAAAACAACGGTTTTTACTTTTTTCTATGAATTCATTATAGAATTTGAAATTCTTGTAAGCCCTTGTTACTTAAAACTTTTTTCAACTTTAAACGTAATTTTCTCAAAACTGTAATGGTGTATAAATTTAATTTTGTAAAAAAAAAATGGTTTATTTTATTTCTCCTGATATTTCATTAGTTGTGCACCTACTTGTGAGTAGATATCCAATGTGACATATGAATAGTTGTGAGTAGTTTGTTCAATCGAATTATTGGGTAAATAATAATTTGCAAAAATATTAATTAATTTATTAGAACAATTCATGAAAAAATCTTGTACAACAACTTACAAAATATTCTACTGTCCAAAAACTTTTGCACGATTCCAAAAATAATTTTTCAAAATAAAAGTGATTTTTTGTTGAGCTGTCCTTGAATATAAATTCAAAATAAAAGCTGAAACATAAATACTTTACGTAATAAATTTTGGATTACATCATACATTTTGGATTAGATTACTTATTGACTTTATTTTGAAAAATGGGCTTTCATTTCGAAAATTTTTTGAAATTCTTTTTTATTTGTCAACTAACTGAAATATTAATCAAAATTAAATTCATGATTCAAGATCAAATATGTCGCAACACAAAATCACTTCAGGTCAGCACTGTTAATGCTAAAGGCCATGAACAAACGCCAAACCGGCATTTCCAAATTGTTTCATTTGCATCTACTAATCTACTTAGAAAACTTAATTAAAATTGATTTAATTTCATTAAAACAAACAATTTTATATATGTATTTTGATGGACGAAATTTAGGTTGACGGCCGGAATTTAATTTTAATTAAATTTTCTAAGAAAACGATCATACGTTAGATTTCAACTATATTTTAATATTGCAAGTTGAAATAATTTAGCTAAAAATTGGATTTCAAATGCCGTTTTGTAGGGGGCAAGAAAGCCGCAAGGTATTAAGGCCAAAAAAGCAATAGACGACAGAATATTTTGTAAGTTTTTTCATGAATTGTTTTAATTAATATTTTTGTAAATTACTATGCTTAACTATACGTACCTAATCTTATTTTTTTGCGTTGTAACACAATGATTGTTAATATAAAAATTATAATGGATAACACAGTTGCGTGCATCGCTGCCCCTCTACTACTTCATGAAAATGATGAATGATGTAATTTTCCTGCGTTCCGCCCTTTATTTTAGGTTAACAATTCATGATATCTTTACCGATGCGGATATTTGGGGTGTCGATCGACGGAGCGCGATGTAAATACAAAGTACTCCGGGTTTAAGGGCAAAGTGCAAATTTAAAAGGAAACAAAAATTTGTTAACTCACATCTTTGTATGTCTCGAAATTCAAGTATTTGAAAAGGGGCACAACAAGACGATTCAACAAACCTCAAAACCACTGCTGAATCCCGCCCCTCCCCACCCGCCTCCACCCGAGCGGTCTCCTGAAAAAATATTAACGTTTTTTTTTTGTATAATAAAACAATCTTGTTATTTTGAATGCAATTTAATTGAACAAAAAACTTTCCTTTATAAGAAAAAATGGATATATTTTGCAAATTTATTGTTTTTAGCTTATATAAATCTTAATTGTTAGCAACAAAAATTACAGCAACGCGATCTAAATTTGCTGTTAATTTGCCACGGTCAATTTCCGAAAACGGTTAAGGTCAGGTTCGCTAAGAAAAATTAATTTTAATTTCACTTTTCTAAAGGAATTACAAATTATTTCGAAAATTAAACGATCCCAGAAAGTTTTAGCTAAAATAATGTAAACATTTGGAAAATGATACGTAGTTCTTATCGTTTTTCAGTGGGTTTAGCGCATATTGTAATAAACCATGAATGGTACGAGATGCCGAACTAAATTTATTGGAGATTAATCTATAAGAGTTTGCTCTATAATTAAATAAAATTTAATAATATAATTATATTAATAAATTTAATTTTAAAATTCGTTCTTGATAATCCATTAACCGCAAAACAACACAATTTTAAATTTTGAAAAATTCAAAATTTGTGTTGGATTTTGATTGGAAAATTGTAAATGTGTATACTCGGCAAACCATACAAATTTTATTATCGTTTATTTTTTATTAATTATGGAATCTGGCTTGCGATTTTAGATATTTGAAATTTTACAATTAGAGTTTGGAAATTTTAAAAATTTTAATTTAACTAAAACTTCTTTTTGCCTTTCAGTTCTTAATCAAAGGAGCTTGCATTGCCAATTGCGTTTTAAATAGTGATGAATTATCAAGTTGCTGTGGATTTACAAGGATGTCATCTATCCACCATATACGTTCGGATTTGAATATCTTATATTTTTTTTAAGCCGCAAACATAATTTTCTTTTCTTTAATTTAACTTCATGTTAATACTTTTTCCAAAATGTTCAGTACTGTACATTTTTATGGTGTTACAATTTTTTTAGTTTAGGTTTTGTTTTAAACCTAAACCTAATTTTGAGTTATACATACATACCTATTATGATCACTCGTATTACAAAACATTTTATTATTTCCTAATAAATTTTATAATTAACAAAATATGTAAGTTAAATATTAGAAAAAAATTTATTTTAATTGAAAGGCTGTGATTGACAAACATATTTACGAATTAGTAAAACATACTACTTACTATAAATATTATCAAAAAAAAAATAATAATAATTTAAAAATTATGTGTACATATGAATAGAACTAAAACTAACTGAATATATTTTAATTGAATTCCTTTAAAATCAATTAGGGACCATTTAAACAATAAAATTCTACTATATGAAATAAGTTTATTTTTTGATATTTATAATTTCAAATTTTATTTAAAATAAATTTACAAAAAATGTTAAAATCTCTTAAGTAAAACCGATTGTTTCATTTTGTATGAAAGTTAAAAAAAATCACAAAAAGGACATTTTTACATCAAACTAATGTTTACCAACATTTTCGGTATGGATCACTCACTAACTTGATATTATCTTGGTTTCAACGAGAGTATCTGACTCTTCTATGCGAAAGTAGTAGATCGTCACCCAAAGCACGGTCAAAATGGGCTGAAATGAAATAAAATATGTTACATGTATTTAATTTACTTATGCCTGATTTCACAACAAAAGAGCCCATCTCCACATCTCACAAACATGCACATCTTAAATATATGAATATTAAACAACCATGCATAAAGTCATCCTTAACACTATAAAATCTGAATTGTTTTTGTTATGTTTAATATGATTTTATAAAACTCAAATTGCGTAAATTTCATTTTTTGGCCCCAGTAAAAACAAGTTTGGGCATCCCTTAGTCCATTAATTTTTTGTTTTAATTAATTTCAATCCATTAATTTTAATTTTCCCATATTCATGAGTGCATTAACTCTGAATGAAATTTACTTTCACTTTGTAGATATTTAGTTTCAAGGAGTTTTATATGATCTTATCGATTTTATCTGATACTAATGAACTAGGTACTCTTTAAATTACTTGGTCCGTTTCATTAAAGTTGATAGAGATTTCTACAGTTTTTAGTTTAAAAATAATCTTCCCTCTCCGCGTCTCCACTATAAACCGCGACAGGATCGTCCTTCTGCTTAGAAACACTATTTAAATTTATGTTCAAGCTGACTGGGTCAATCTGATTTTTCAATTGTGCTTTCATAACAATTCGCGTTTGTATTTCTGTTGTCTTCAATGAACGAGTCTTTTTGATGAGTATAACTTATTTCATTATCATAGTTTAGCGTCTCATTTATTTTAGCTTCATCAACATTGCACTTAATTCCACGACAGCGTTTTGAATTTTATTAACTTTTAGTAAAACGATTTCTCGATAATTTACATAAACAAAATATTACTTTTTGTCTGCACTAAATTCTTATTTCTTATTCGTTAGGCCATAACAAGCCGGATCATAATAAATGGAGTTCGATGGAGCTTTATGACCTATCACAAGGTCATAAAGCTCCATCGAACACATTCCATCTGTGAGAAAGAGAATCTATGGTAGAAGGAGATATTAGAATCTGAAATCATTCGGTATGCTCCTTTCTAAATTCGGTCCAGGCTGCCAGATGGATTTTCGGTGCGTCACCTTAACTATGTGAATTTTATACCAATTTTGGGTGTGATATATGTTTTATAAATTTGTAAAATTTTCAATGCATTAAAATAACATTTAAATCTCCGTAAATAGCTAACACACCAGTACCCACTACTGCCTTATTTATCTGTTCGGCTCAAGAGATCTTATTTTTAATTGTTAAACCGAGCATGACAACAGATTAAGACGAGCCCACTGCGTTGCAACCGTTGTGTAAAGACTTACTTGACTTAAAATTATTTGGATTAAATTGAACCCTACTTGCCTCCCTCAATTTGGGAAAATCAAAGAGATCATTCTAAGTCGAGCTTTTATAGTAACTTTTTCTGCGAGTTTCGTGATGAAGTATAGGAAGGGAAAGAAAAAAGCGAGGACGGTGTGCTATCGTCAGTAAAATAATGAAATGAACTGATAGTCGTGGATGAGAGATCGTTCACGAAAATAAGCAAAATTGTGGGCAATAAGACAGATTCCATGCACAGTATACCTTGTACAACACGCAATCGAAAACCTTCGGTTTGAAAAATTTATTATTTTAATTATTATTTATCACTATTCAAAACTATTTTACATTTATATCACAAAACAAAATTAATATAAAAAGCACACAGACTTGAATACTACATTGGTGTGTTTAAATTGGAGTATATGGTAATTCTAATTTCCCTTCGGTAGATGGGTGCTAACTTCCCTTCACCTTTGATTTAGAGTTCACATAGACGATAACGTTCTTCGATTTCATCTTTGTTGCTTCGCTAATCCTTAGTTTAGTAGTTCTGATGTGGCGTTATTCTAAATGTTCTAAATTTTTGGCTTTCATTAATTCCTTGGCAGATTGTATGGGATCGTTTTTTGACGATTTCCCTGATGCCGGTATTTCTCAATCAGTACTTATTAAAATTCCTTGTTCCTACGATGATAGTATTTATGCTTTTCTCAATTTATCACCATTGTACCTAAACGTATTTTGCTGATCAATTAAATTTTTTGGTTGAAATTTCCATGCACACTTTGTATGTTGTTTCACCTTACTTCACTGAACGCTAATATTTCGATATTGAATCGTTTCATGGATTTCTTTTTTTGTTGGATGTTCGCTTTCGAGTTATGTTTCTGTATTAAAATAAATATATTTCAAGTGAAGATCGAACCTAGAAAGTTTCTGTTATAGATATAGATTGTTTGTTCTCGCCCATTACATTCAAACAAAAAACGTTAGTGTTTTAAATATTGTAACTGGCACAAAGAATATTTACAGAACATCGCGAAAAAATACCGCAATGTTTAATACTTGAGTTGAACAAATTCTTATTTTGACCAAAAGTTTCGATGTATCGTACTACTATTATAAATGTTGCTAAATTCTGTTTGCCTGTTACAAAACAAATATTTCAAATTAAATTTCCGAATAGAAGATAGATTAGAAAATTTTTGGTGTAACAGACAAACATTACTCGTAAGCAGTCAAAAATATTTTTTAAATCTGTAGTAAAACAAAAAAATGTTAATTAATGAGTATAGAATCGAACTCAAGACCTACAGTTGATAAACATCAAACTTCACAACCAAACCAGTATCCTACGTTATAGAATAATATATGCTACTCAATATATGTATACGTTACAATGGGCGAGAACAAACAAGAATCAATAAAAATTTTCTACATCCGATACCTATTCATCACAAAATTTGATTTAAAATATTTTTGTTACAACCGGCAAACATAACTCGAAAGCAACCGTCCAATAAAAATTTAGTTGTTTCAGCGGCGAGGATTGAAATGAAGACTAGCGCCATATGTTATTCTCTTGCCACCGCTCCACCGTTGTACATTTTAAAACTTTTTAAATTTGCTAAAGTTCTTATTTATATTTTTAGAAATAAATAATTCTCTGTTACATATTTAATTTACCAAAATTAATTAATGGCAAAAGTAATAAATTTAATGTTATACTTATATTAGATATTCGAATTTTTTTTTCTATTGTGTCATTTGTTCTGAAATAGTGTACAAGAAGAATTTTTAGGGGACAAGAGATCCGAAAATACCTAATCGGATTGATAAAATCGTCTAAGTTATGATGGGTAGGAAACGTTTTTCGTCCTCACAGACGGACCACCAAACCCGCCTTGGAGACGGCACCAACGAAAGTAACATCTTGCGGGAGGCTCCGCACCCAATCGATAGACGACGTTGAAAGGTCAAATAATCGGTTATTTGAATATTAACAAACACCCAGAATCAAATAATTAATCTTGAATACTTTAAATCGTTCTTAGTTCTGATTTATTAAATTAAATAAACTTATTTATGAAATTACCTCCATTAATCCTAAAAAATCACTTATTTAAAATATATTTACCGACATAACAAATAAAATTAATTTTAAATACATTTAAAAAAAATAGGAGAATGTTGCTAATAAAATAAATTAAAATTAAATTTTTTTTTATAAAGTTCTAACGATTTTGGAAATAAATCAAATACATTGAATATTAAATACAGATTAATAATGCTACAAATATTAAATACATTTTCCATTTTCGTTGTGTTCAAAAATACAATATATTATAGGTATTATTATTTAGATCAAATAATTTATTTTTTAATTTATAATAAAATTTCATTTACGGTAACTGGCCATGATTATTCCATGTTACTTCGGCTAATGTTGGTAATGTATTTTGTGTTGTATTATTATTATTGCTGTTTGCTGCACGTCGCATGACTTCATCGGCTGGAACACAATGTTGTCTTGGTCCTGGCTCTGGAGTGTACGTAAAAGTCAATCCTGTAGCGTAAATTATACCGTCTGATCGGACTAATGAAATAGGCACTTGTGTTGGTTGGCGAACCTGAAAATGTAATGATTATTTAGTTTCTTAATATGTATTTCTAAAACTGTTACAATTACCCATAACCATTCCCCACGAAATTGTGAAATATCGGGAACAACACACAATAATGCTTCGGCGCATCTGTACATTGTCTCAGCTTCTACATCACCAAACCATACTTGCAATTGCGGTGTAAAATTGTCACCTGTTAATTCGAGCATTGCTACATCACCACCACCATTTATGTTTAATGAATTTACTATTGGAACTGGCGTGACTGGAGACCTGACCGGTCCCATCCCTTCATAAAATTGATATTCTGCTTTATCAGTCGATATAATTGTCCAACAAGCTCCATCATTGATCATCTCTTTGTTTGGCTCTTTTGGGCAAGGAGTCGCCTGAAACTGTATAATCTTTTCTTGTGACAAACACAAATACATATGATCCGTATCTTTCATATAAAATGCACATTTATGAAGTTGTGACACCGGATCGTCTGCTTCTAATAATGCCATTTGTTTGTCTACTTTTCTTATAATTAGCCTTGGTAATGCCATTCCACTTACAGAACATATTAATTTTACTGTCGAACCATAATGTACATAACCATCCCTAACCTAAATTAAAGCAATGCATTAGACTACATTTGTAAATTGAAAATTTTAAAAATTCAGTGAACTTACATTAAATTCTTCCGATTCACTTTCATTATCGTCCAATAAATGTATTTTAAATGCACCCCATTGTGTAGAACTAGCATGGAAATGTCCATTTTCCACATGCAAATACCTAGTTGATACGGTTTGTGATCTAAGTCGATTAAAAAGTGCAACATTTGTTCCACTTGCTATACATAAATCAGCATTTTTAAGCGATTGCTTCTTTTTTGATGGTTTTGATATTACTTTTATACGTTTTGAATTAAATACTCCTATGTCGTGTCCGTTCCCGTAAAACATTTTCACAGATAACATAAAATGTTTTCGTTTGTCCGAGTCAGATATGAATAGTGTTTTAGCTGCACAATATTGTTTACCGTTATTTAAATCTAATTGTTGCATATCTTGCTCTGAGTTTCCTATTCCAATAAATGCACAAAGCGTTGCACCTTGTTCGTTTTCACCTTTACGAATCATTTCTTCTTGTCGATGCCGCCAACCATCACCAAATAAATATATACAAGGTGGCGGACAGAAGAATCTCTTTTCATTACCATATGACTTTTGGGCGACCTAAAAATTATAAAATTTTTGATGTTCGATTAATTTGTTAGAAATAAGTGTCCACATTATATTTCAACTTGTAAGCATTCCTCAACAGCAAATCAACCAAGTTAAGTCGACAAGAAATTTTTTTTTTTTGAAATTCGATCTGAGGAATAGTGTGCCAGAAAAACTGTAATAATGTAATACATAATTACTTGATCCTGTTGAAAGCATAAGTCCATTTGATTATCAGAAAAATAGAATTTCAATTTCACATAAAATATTTTTGAGTACAAAAGTAACTCTAGTTAGGGTTTCATTTTAAAATATCCGATAACGAACTTATCTTGACCATTGCAGCGTGAGAATATATAGTATATATCACAAAGCTTTAGGATTGGATTCTACGTTAGGATAAAATAAAATATGTATTTTCATAAATTTACGATTGAATGGAACTTTTCCTTGAGAGCTGTGGCTATTTAGTTGGTAGGTAGATGTTTTCGGGGGCAACCACATCCTTGTTTTGTTCACATTTTGCGATGTTACGTAGCAATTTTATTCATTTTTTTTGGGGGAATCTTATCGTAATTCTGATTAGAATTTCATCTCCATAAGAAAATCGCATAAATTAAGAATATTACCTTAGCATGCAAAATATAAATGATCATATCATTTCTTTCTCTTAAATATCGCTCCATAGCTTCACGTGTCAGCCGTTTATCTTCAATCGTTCGAAACATTGTAACCGGACCCGGTTGTGAATTATGTGTATTTGCACCCGTTCCGGCCGGCACAACTGCCCCGCCAAGCCTCGGTATAAGCGCATTATGCTGTGATGGTGGACTTGGCGGTGATTGAGCGTATCCTGTTAATCCATATTGATGAGGCATTTTCATTAAATAGCACGACACAATATTTTCTTTGATTGTTAATCAAATAAAACAATAAAATTATTGGAACTACTTTTGGAAAATCTCAAGTCATTGAAATATTACACTTTAAATATAATATTCTCACAGATATTTTAATTTCAATTCACTCACAATATATAGTTATACATAGCTAGCTCTAAATTAGCATCCGTCAAAAAAAATACAACAAAATGATGAAAACAACGAAACCGCTCAATTTATTACATAGTCAGCTCATTTATTATATGTATTAAAGACAAATTATTTAAAAAAAAACCTCAAAGGCTATTTTAGAATATTCTTATAATTTTCTATGTTTGTTGATTTATTTTGAAATAAATATAATTAAATAAATAAATTGTATGTTTGTTTTTATAATATAACCTCACTTTTATTCTATTACAATTTCTGTTTAAACTATTTATCTCAATTAATAATCATATTCGGAAAAACCCAATATTAAATTTTCTGATTTTTTATCCAATTAAATATTTTCAAAAAAATAAACATTTTATTATTATTTTAGATTAGACAAAACACTACCTCCACAATTCAATTACTTCGTACTTTTGATTTTGACTGTTCTATTACAACTAGCTTGTTTTGTTTGTTGCGTTGCATGAGATAAAAAGAAACCAACACAATCATAAATTAAATAAAAAGGGAGAATAGAAAATAAAGAATACACGAACACCTGTTCACAGCTGATTTTTTCCCACAGTTATAAATTATATGAATTGTTTTTAATTTGGATATGAAAATTAATTAATAATTTAAAAAAAATAATAATAAATACATTCATAACAATATCTTGAGATAGAAATGAGTTTTACAATGTTAAAAAATCAAGACTTGATCTTGGAGTCGAGAATTTATTAGCGTGCTTGCTTGTGCATCAAACACACATTTTGAAACCCCCTGTATTCCATGGGAAAATTATTTTTATTCTGTTTCTCTGTTTCGCGTTAATGTTTTTAAATAATGTAGTTTACATTTTCTACTACACTACTCTACATGATTGTGACACATTGAGTATAGTATAGTTCAAAATTTGATTTCTACACAATTTAAAATTATACTTACGTAGTATTTACAACAATAACAAAACAAAATTTGACCATTTAAAATTTATGTAGGTACATAATATATACATATGTATGTAGATACATAATATCATTATGAATAAATTGATGATGCCGAATGGGGTGAAAGAAGATTATTTAGTTATGTGCTAGAGATATTTAATTTTTGCAGATTATGTAATTTAGTTATTTGCACATTATATTTTAATTCACCAGTTGTTATTTCCGGTCCTATGGCGCTAGGTAGGCCGCTATCGGCTATCCTGTAACGCAATAAATATTAGTGCTCTTTCCAGAAGTTTTACAAGGAATAAACATGTGGAAATAGTTAGATTTCCTAACCAAACTTTAAAAATGAAATCAAACTGAATGGGGACAATTTAAATAAAGTTTGTAAAAAGTGCTGGTGGCAGCCAGTAGTTTTCATCTGTCGGCGACAAGTGTTAAAATGTTAAAAACATAATGTTTAAGATTGTTGCTACACTACACGTTACAGTGTTTCCAAACGCGTAGGAATTCCGTAAGCGTCACAGTCGGTGCTGGTGATAAACCGATACTTATCTCGACATGTGACAATGCCCCGTAGCAATGTCTACAAAAATATTTGTTAAAATTATTGGCAATCTCAAATGTAGGTACAAGTAATTTTGTTTCTTTTATCATCTAATATTTCAGTGACTTAACTATGTAAGTTTTCTATAATATATTTAAGATCTTGTTAACTAAAGTCCATTGCTTTTTTCCGTTTCCATTGACCTTTTGAAATTTACTTAAATAATAATTAGTTTTCTTTGAGATTATTAGCTTCCAATTTGTTTGCATAACCGCTATAACGTTGTTTCAATTTAAGATTGACTGGGTATCTTTTCATCTGTCTACACAACTTATTCTTAAAATTTAACATCGATAGAAACAAATCAAAAGCTTCTGAAATATTTTTTTGGGATTAAACGGACTTCCACGACTCAGACAACAACAAATCGTTCAATAGGCTTTTGTTTCTTTGATTGCACCTTAAGATCATCTTTGACCAACAAGTTTATAAGAATAGAAAAGTGATAGATATTCTAGTTGCCTCATTTAAACCCGAAATTAGACCGTGACTTGACATTAGAATTTGATAATCATCAATTTGTGTGGAGCGGTTTAAAATATTGATAATAATATCACCTAAGAATACTAAAATTTCTAGACGTAAGCTAAATGCATCCAGAAACAACGGGATGCTGTAAGGCCGAAGTTTATAAATACAAACAACAGTCACTTTAAAATTAATAAAATAAATATCAATCACCAATACGTCCATAGATTTAAGTTCAAAATCGTTCCTCACCTTAACACTCAAGCTATCAATAATATAAACAGCGACCCCACCTATGAGCGGTAATTATTATTATACTTTGCAAACAATTTAAATGCCGGAATTGAATAGTTGGCAAGTTCATCGGTTCATTGGTTAAAGTCATTAATTTGAAACGAGCCAGCAAATAATAGAAGGGAACGAAAAAATCGGAAGAGCCAGCGAATTCTAAATAAACACCATTTTGGGGCAGAAAGCCAAGGCTTTCAACAAAAAAAAAAAAAAAAATTGGGGACAGGCTACTAAAGGTAACTGTGCCATACCAAAGTCAAAAGCTCCCACTATATCTAAGAAAGTCTCCTTAAAAAATTCTTTATCGTTGAGGGATTTTCCAATAATGGTGACCAGTTTATGAAGAGCTGGTTCAGCTGATGATGTGAGGACAAGAAGAAAGACAGTCGAAGTTCTGATTGGCAGACCAAATTTTCCTCTGAGTAACAAGTAAAGGATAAAAGTGATGATAAGGTTTTACCTCTATTTTCGCAATTGAGAAAGTAGATCTTGACGAAATTAGTATTTCCTTAAGGACGATGATCTCGTTATCTGGCCGCCTTGAGTGAACAGTCGCAATGAAATCTCGTGGTTGGCGTGTGCATTAATCGCTCTTTAAGTTGTCATTGGGTAAATTCGCCAATAATTAGTCTATATGACTATGAATAATGTAGCGATTATCTGTTAGCATTACATATAGGGATTAGTTATCATATTTGCTAAATAAATTTCATTAACAGAATAACAACGCAACTGGTGACAATGTTTATGTATAATATGTTATGTACAATATGTATAAGATAAGTTGGTACAGTGGTTAATCAATTCCGATTTCGCTATCGCAAATTTATATTACAATAGTTTGGGATTTAAGTAAGTCGTATTACCTGGAGATGAGTAAAATTTCCTTCGAACTCCTAATGCTTTTAATGAAACAATTAAATCATAAAAAAATGTGACATGTACAAATCACTACAAAAATAATCGGCAACACTAAAAAATGAAAATGATAACACATAAGGAGGAGAAAAAAAAATTAAGAACAAACAGCGGAAAACCGAATGAAATTAAAAAAGAATATCAAAATTAAATCATAACAATTGAAACGAAGAAAACAATAAGAAAATGAACATTTTTTAACTTCTTTATTATTCTTAAGATTATTATTATTATTATTTTTTTAAATTTTTTCCCAGGAATAATTATACAGAAATTATGGCAGAATAAAATAGGAAAAGGTAATAATAATGATTGTACGAATAGTAATAACAATAAAACTTACATGCAACTATCTCATCACCCAAAAAAATTAAATCGCTTTGTGTAGATTTTATTTTTGTTTTTGGAGTAGATCACTATCTCTAAATAAATAAGAGTTGCGATGGTAAAAATAATTAGAAATTTCTCACAATATTCTTGATATACAGTTAGTTACCACTTTTAATCTTTTATTAAAAATTTAATTATTAAATAATTTATTATTTCGCATTTTTTGGCCAATATGTTAGATGAAATTTACTCGACAAACAAAATACTCCTACAATATACACAAGTATTATTTTGATATCTGTTAGATAAGGCAGTTTTATATCCACTTCAAAAAATTTAATTTTGTTGAATTTGATTATAAACAGCATTTGTTACACACCACCGTTTAAAGTTAGCTTAAAATCCTAATTTATCGCAGTGGGTAAATCTTTTCTAATTTATTTTATATAACTATCGAAATTACTGCACTCGACCAGTATTTGAAGATTTTACTAAGGTTAGCGAATCCGCATTCATCCCCACGTTAGCGCATCGCAACACTTCCTCGTTTCACATCTCTTTCGCTACAAACTTTGACAAATAACTCAAAGTTTGTAGGCAAAGAGGTATGAAAAGAGTAAGTGTTGCGATGTGCTCTATATACATGGTGTGAACAGGCTAAATAATTGTTTGCAGGTGAAGCACAGCGTAAGGTAGTCGAGCAAAAATCAATGCAACCTCGATTTTGAGGAAAAATTTAAACTTTTAATACATAGAAAACATAATGGGGAAACGCCATTTTATTCTAAGGCAGATTTTCAAACGAAAGCATTACAAATTCTTAATTATAATCTGAGATATTTTCATAAATATTTGAATTTCAACATAATGTACATATTATAGTTGTATTGTTTTCACCAAAAATAAAAAAATTACAACAACAATCGTACTAGATAGTTAAACAAATCTTAACCAAATTTTTAGTTTTAATACCTGCCACAAAAGTCAAATTGACAAGAAAATACACAAAAATAAAATTATACCACAATTTGTTTAATTTTTGATGTTGCTTTCGTTAACCAGAAGAAATACCTAACTCAGTTTAACTCACCCTAAGAAACTAAAATTTATAAATTTTTCTTTACAAGAGCATTCTGGTCAAATTGAAATAAAGGCTTACTATAAGTAGAGTGGTCACTAAGTCAATAAACATCACATAGATGACAGCACAAGTTTCGTAAAATCAAACCAAACATTATCACTTGTAACACTTGTAAAAGTTTTAAGTTCGAAAATTGTAATAAAGCAGAACAAGTTCACCATATATAGGTTTTCAGATTAAACGAAACTATTTGCAAAAAAAAAACATTTGTACTGCGTAGGTAATAAATAAATATTTATATGTATAAAATTTTCTCCAGATTGCTCAAATTATTAAACCAAAGTGTCACCCATCTCTTATAAGGAAGGTACCCCAGCTGTACCTCAACGATTGTTTCGAGGTTTTGCAACGTTAAAGAACACAAAAGATTTGAGGCACGTATCTGTTTTTAGTACTAACTCGCTAGTATAAGGGGTAAAAACTGCCCCCAAAGTTCGACCCTCTGAACACATTTTAATAAATATCTCGTGTACCATATGAAATTATTTGATAAAACAAAATGGAAAATTTTTGTTATAAAAAGTAGAAATAATCTATGGTCAATCGAACCTTAAGGGTTGCATCTCCTATTTTGTTGCATCCTATTTTCGGACATTGGAGGTGGTTTTAACAACTTATATTAGTGTGTTAGCACAAACTTCGAAATAATCGATGAGGTACACCTGGTTTACCTTAATTGGCCGTTAATGCTACTTGTTAATAGTTGGAACGCACCTATAGCTTTCCAGTAGGATCGTAAAGCATTATCGGTTTCATTTTATATGGACAGTTTATTAAAAACGTATCCTATCCGTAAAGCGAGAGATTCCTGTACATATTTTTAAACATTATCAACGAAATTTTTTTATAGCGACCTTTAAATCCCTGACAGACATTTTCTAAAAATTAAAATAGACAAATAATGGCGAGAAATTTATTGGAATCAAGGAGAGAAGAGAATTTGGAGAATCTTTTAAAAAGTACAATTAACGGTCATATGACCACATTTCGTGTTGATGACACTATGACACTAAGAGACGGGCGAGACTTTGGTTTCATAATTTGAACAAACTGGAAAAATGTTTATGTATTGTAACGTTTTTGCCTTGTCAATTAAAGTTCGAATCACTGAGTTGTGAATAAATCAAACCACTTATTATAATATTCGTATAATATTATTGATCACTTGTAATTTTTATATCGCACTAAATCACTTTTTAAATCACTCGGTTTAACCTTCACACTGTCGCGTTCCAAATACAAATAATCCAATTTGATTTCATTGGATTCAGGCGAACGCCTTATTATATACTCAAACCAAACTTATGAAGCTTTCATGCTTTTTCTAGTAAGAATAGTCTGGTAAAATGTAGAAAGTTATAATATGGAAAATTTATACATGCCATTTTTCTCATGCCGTCGTTACTAATACCCACATACCCAGGACATTCGTGTTATATATGGTATTTTTTTTCTTGGTTGTGCATTCTTGCATAATTGGAATTAAGTCCGTCAGTTTCATTTTTTTTGCTTCATAAAATTGAACGAATAAAAAGAAAGAGAGTTTTTTGACGACAGGCCGCCGGATTTAAGTTAAGTCCAAAGAAATGTAAGCTGTTCAGAGCGGAAGTAAAATATTTGGATCATCTGGTAACAGCCATTGGAATTCACCACGAATTACGAATCTTTCTAGGAAAGACGATTCGTGTCGGGATTTATGAACATGCAAGCAATGACGATATAGGAGGAGTTTTATTACAGAAAATGGGTGGCCAAGAAAGAATTATTGCATACTACATTACTACTACAAAAAATTATCAAAACCGGAGCGTAATTATTGCGTGACATGGAAAGAATTATTGGCTGTAGTGGAATGTGTTAAACATTTCCATAAGTACCTCTATGATCAAAAAATCCATTTACGAACGGATCACGGAACTTTACAGAAATCAAATAGCACGTTGGATCGAACGTTCCCAATCAGGAGACAACAACAATAGTTGATGCCGTGGTCAAAAACTGGTGCTGATTTGGAGTGCCGATGGAGATTCATAAGGATCAAGGAAGAACAACGCCTTTGCATCCACATGGAGGAATATCTAGCAACGTTCATGGGGAAAAATAAACGCAACTGGGATCGACATATACGATATACCAATGTTCCTGATGGCCTATCATTTCAGCAATACATGACACAACCGGAATGACACCAGCTGAAACCATATTTGGAGATAATCTACGATTACCTGAAGATTTAAAGTTTGCGGTTGATCCATCAGCGGCTTTATGTGGACGGAATTACGTAGACCGGATGAAAGAGAAACTTAATGAGATAATTAATTTGTACGGGGGAAAATACGTATGACGTATGCGCAAATGAAAAAGGCTTGAAAGGCGGCAATTGGTATGACTGTACAACCTGCAACTATAGAAGGAATTATCACAGAAGCCGCAACCAGCAAGGGAAGAACCCTTATACTATCATCACAAGGATAACCGGCATGGTTTAACGGATTCAGAAGGGATATCGAACAGGCTTAGGTGAGGGGTAGTGTTACGGTGACACAAAGGGTCGAATAGAAAAAGTTAATAGCGCAAAGTTTACTGTACTATAATGGAAATTTTCCATGATAAAAACTGCTCTACATTTTACTGGACTGTTCTTACTGCAAAAACAAAGAAACTACTAGAAGCTTGGTTTGAGTATATAATAAGGCGCAAGAAATCAAATAGGAGTATTCGTATTTGGAAAGCGACAGTGAAAAGATTAAACCGAGTGATTTAAAAATTAATTTAGTGCGATATAAAAATTATAAGTGATCAGTAATATTGTGCAAATATTATAATAAGTGATTTTGTGAATGTTGAGTAAAAGGTAAACAGTTGTTTTGATTGGATGTATTCCAACTATATCACAGAGCATTCACAATGAAAAATTTTTTTACATTTTACTTACAGGTTTGTATGAATTTCTAACATAACGAACAAAAATGTTTGCTCGTTATGTTGGCCTGTCGTCTATACAAACCTGTAAGCCAAAATTCATGCCCGATTTCACAACAAAATACCCGGTCTCTATTTAAATAATATTTCTTCCCTTTCTACTTTTATGAATTTGCGATTTGTTTCGTAATTCAAAATCACTACAACCTTGCTTTTATTTAACTTTTACAAGAACATTGTAACACCGCATCCACAATGAAATACTTTTTACTTTTGCCTTACATGATTGTATGATTTTCCAACATAACGAACAAAAATGTTTTTTCGTTCTGTTGGAAATTCATACAATCCTGTAAAGCAAAAGTAAAAACTAAAAAGTATTTCACTGGGGATGCAGTGTAATGGGAAAAATATTTATCGATTTGAACGAAATTGGGCAGTTAAATATTTAATTCTTGCTTTACATTATTTAGTTTTGTTTTACAGTTTGTATTAAGGTTGGAAAATTTTCGTAATATTCTCTTTTGGGCTTGTCATCCGTTTAGCACTGTAGTTTTAAGCAGAACTTGCTTAAATGATTGTCTCCTCTTGCTGACGAGCAAAATGTACCTCCTCACATTAAAAAATTAACGCAGATAAAATCTGTCCACATAATGCTTACACATGATTTGTCATACTAAATTTTAAAAGGTGATCAGAACTCGGTGGTGTGGTTCTTGTTTTATACCACCTAGAACCACATCAATGAAGGTCAATTTTCTTTTTTTCTAGTTGGCCACACCCTATTGAGTTATAAGTGACCAAATCAGTTTAAGAGTTTGGTTTATCTCGTATAGATACGCGAGTAAAAGTTATTCTCGAATCGTAGCGATTATTTATAGGAAACGGTGTATTGTGCGAAAGGTAGATCTGACCATTTTATATAATTAGGCTTTAATATGTAAAACCAAAAAAATTAAATAAAAAAAAAATAAAAAAAAACGGAAGTGGTAAGTAAAATAATAAATTCACTACGTTAAACAAAGCAAAAGAATAACAATAACAAGAAAATAATTTATATATTTTTGTACATATTTGCTCTTAAATAGTATATTAATTTACATCAAATAAATTCTCACGGTCACAATTTTTTTTTTATGCGCGAGATGCTTTATTTTTCGTAAAACTTTGATTTTCTCACAAACAATTTAAATTTGTAAGTATTTTAGTTTAGCTTAATAGATTTTAGTTGAATTTAGTGTAATACGTCGTAAAACTGCGAAATACCATTTACCACCATAAAATTACGTGATGCATACGAGTACTTTCTGGTGGATGATATGTATGAAAGTCCGGTAACTCTGATATAACTATATTTACAGTATTTGAGCTTAAATTTCTTCATCAAACACTAAATTAGGCGCCTGAAGAAGTAAATTGGTCTCATTTAGTTTTGAATGACGAATTCAATGGTTGCAATCTGCTCCGTCAACTCGTTGAGATCTGAACAGACATTATACATTCATAATTTCATTCAAATACATTTTCGAAAAAACTGGCTCCTTCATTGCTGTAAAGCTATTTTAATAGCTTCGATATGACTTAGGGATATGAAAAATTTATTTTTAGTCAATCTCATCTTCCTAATTCCTAAAGAAATCATGTAGTCGAAATATTAGCGAATCAGCTTAAGCAGATGGAAAAACAGTTAACTGGCCTTGAGCAACTAAAGAAAAAAGTTATCTTGCTTAAGTTGTATAACAATGTATTGAAGGCTAAAGAGTTCATAAACTGGAGGAACAACTCGGTAAAATAGAGGAACATGTAGTATTTAACAACACCAAACTGTAGTATATTGATGCCGCTCATGACAGACCAAATCAATTGCTGAATCAACCGCAATATTGTTATTAGAGGCCTTCCATTGGCCTTGCGGCCGTGTTCTAGTTGATGACTAGGAATCTAAAGGGGTATAGTATATTAATTAAAATTTATTTCTTACCTTTTTCCGTTCTGCGTTCACTCCCTTATTTCAAGTTTTTTGTTTATATCTTTCAAAATCAGATATTTTTTGTTTATGTTCCTAGTATTCGGTTTGGCCAAAATGAAAAAAAAAAAATCACGATTTTTATGTCAAAATTCTAGCATAAAATCAATGCCTTCTAGAATATATAAGCCATACTACTGCAATTAACGTAATTTTTGTCCTAAGCATGAACTAAACTACTAACTATTGACTGTCAAAGTGTCTGTAATCGGGTCGATCTCAATCCTATTCTAACCATCCTATCCAATCCTTCCAAGTTAATGTAACGGTGGGCCCGGCGTCATATTCAATTACAGGGAGATCATGCTTAATGCTTGGTCGTACACTCAAAATCAATCAATCAATCAAAATTAGAAATTATTAGCCTGCATTACTCGCCGTCTACACTATGCAAATTCACTGATATTTTCTATCAGCAATTTTATTTTTGTATATGTTTTTTGAAGTCGAGTGTGCCTTTGAATTGAATTGACGTTGTTTTTTTTTTTTTTTTCTTCGCGTATTTGTCAATTTTGAAAAATTTATTATAAATAAATATAAAAATAAAAATATTAATAACATTATTTGTATATATGTATATGCATGATCTATAATATTAATTTTAAGTGTTATATGTAAATAATAATTGTGTGTGTTTTAAATTTTTAACTTGTAGTGGTTATTACAAATTTGTAGCAATGGCTCTGTGCTGTGTATGTAATGTTAAAGTGTCTGAACACTTTTTTACTTGTGCAGGTGAATGCAATAAACTGATTCATTTTGAATGTGCAGGGATTAAAAAACCTGTGTTTGATGCCATTTCGGTAATTCCGAATTTTTCTTGGCGATGTGGTATGTGCATTGACGTTTATAAATTTCTCAAGGAAAAGAATGATCAGATTAGTAATTCTATTGACGCTATATCAGCGTCCTTGTCCTTGATAAATAAAACATCTGCTGCCATTAATAATAACGTGGAAAGTTTACTAAAACCAATCCCACCACAACAGTCGTCGTCTGCTAAATTAAAAAAAAAATCAACACAAACTAATTTGGAATTGGCTTCGTCAATACGTACAAGATCTAAGAAAAATGTTAATAATACCATAACAACGGCTACAACTGCGGTTACATCTTTAACTAATGACGGCGATCATATTCCAGTGGTTTCCAGTCCTACTAATTTCGGTGCTTGTACGACTTTCGCTGAAGTGGTGAAAATTCCTGCCGTTGTGCCTGTTGCAGCATCGAATGCACTTGCTTCTCACAGTGGTGCTCCGGATCAACCAAGCAAATACTCAATTGCATCTGTTTTGCCTGTTGCTGCTATGTTGAGTGCTGTGAGTACGTCTGCAAATGCGAACAATATTGATATATCGTGCGGTCCAACTGGTAATATAAAATCGTTGCCATCATCACGAACTATCCAAAAGAACATACGAAATTTTAATATTCGTGGCACTAATACCTCACCAGATATTTATATTAAAACCATTGCGCCGAAATGTTGGCTTCATTTATCAAGATTCGATACTCTTACAACTGAGGATGATATTGTGGCTCTGGCTAGCAAATGCTTAGGTCCGAGTGTTTACAAGGCAGTTAAACTAATTCCTAAGGATAAAGATATCCACGAGTTAGAATATGTATGCTTTAAATTGGGGATCAACGTGGAGCTTCATGATAAGGCTCTAAATTCGGATGCATGGCCAACCGGTGTATTTATTAGGCCCTTCCATAAGCAAAATTTTCGGACAGGAGCCTCATATGTGAAATTCCGGATACCAGCTGCAGTAGTCAACTCTGCCGAAATTTAAATAACGCAGGGTCAAAGGTGATGCGTCGGCCCAAAAGTTCTGGACAAATTACTTTTACTTCGATGTACTATCACAACGCCTCTAGTATTCGGGGGAAAGCTAAATTATTCTTGCTTGGCGTTCTTGATAACGATTACGATGTGATTATCATATCTGAAACATGGCTTACTAAAGGGTTTAATTCAGAGGAATATTTCCCACCCAACTACGTCGTCCACAGAAAAGATCGACATGATTTTTGTACCAGCCTTAAAGGTGGGGGTGTGTTGATTGCTGTTAAGAGTTCGATCCCAAACGAGCTCATTGCATGTCATCCAATTTATGATGTAATTGCTGTTCGGATTAATGTATCCGAGTCATCTATCCTCGTGGTGGCTGTATATGTTCCCTCTGGATCTACTATGGAATATTATATGGGAATTGTTAATTTCATCAGTTCTGCGGTCATGCCATTGGTTCGTATTAAGGAACAACTAATGATTATAGGGGACTTCAATCTTCCCGATATTACTTGGTTTGATGTTGATGGAGTTTTCACATCCTCTTCTTCTGGCCAGAAAGAATTAGCAGTTACTGATTATTTTGCTAGCTTAGCAATGATGCAGTTGAACCGGATAAGCAATAGTCGGGGCATATTTCTCGATTTGGTTTATTCAACTGATCTTATGTTTTCGGAGATTTCACCTTGTGAAGATTTTACTGGATGTTCGAGCGTTTACCACACTCCAATTACCATAAATATATTTTTAGAGAATTGCAACACTACGTGTACTTCTAGTAATTCTTTGCATTTCGATTTTAGGCGTGCGGACTACGATTCGTTAAACGAATTTCTTGTCGGTTCTAATTGGGACTTTCTCGAGCGAGATGAAAATTTGAACCATTCTATTTTATTGTTCAACGGGCTGCTCAAGACTGGTATTGAAAGGTATGTTCCATCAAATAAAAATGGACCTAGGTTTCGTGAGCCGTGGTACAACAAAGAACTACTACGTCTTGAAAAAAAACGGAATAAGTTCCATTCTTTGTATAAGTTACAGGGCGCTGAGTTTTATTCCTGATTCAACTTAGCTCGTAAAGAGTTCAAAACTTTAAATTGGTTCCTTTACAACAACTACATTTTGCAAATAGAAGAGGATCTGACTTCCAACCCAAAAAATTTCTGGAATTTCATAAATGGTAAAAAGAAGGTTGTTGGGTTTCCTACTCCAATGACCTTTCAGAACTCTTCCGCAAGTCAACCCTCTGATATCGCTAATCTATTTGCAAAATTTTTTGAGTCCGTCTATGTAGTATCTGGGGATTCTGGTACCAAGCTTATAAATAATCGCGATTGCTCTGATTTTAATTTTTTACAGTTTACTGAAGCAGAAGTTTATGATAGCTTATCTCAACTTGATAGTAATAAGGGGGCAGGACATGACGGTTTTCCACCTATCCTTATTAAGAATTGTGCAGAGAGTTTAGCCCATCCACTGACTCTAATCTTTAATAAGAGCCTACGTACTGGGATTTTTCCGGATCCCTGGAAACTGTCTTTCATTCGTCCGATTTTTAAATCTGGCAGAAGAAGTGATATCAGCAATTATCGCGGAATCGCTATTCTTGCTGCCATACCAAAACTTTTCGAATCAATGGTACAGAAATTCTTGTTTTTTCATGCAAAAATTTTTATTTCTCCTGCTCAACACGGATTTTACACGGGTAGGTCCACGGTTACTAACCTAGTCGGTTTTTGTCAATATTTATATAGTAGTTTAGAACATAGGCAACAAGTGGATGCTGTTTACACCGATTTTTCGAAGGCTTTCGATAAAATTGATCACTCGATCCTTATCGATAAGCTGGATAAACTAAATTGTCAGTTTATCCCCATCAGGTGGTTGCATTCGTACCTGTCTGATCGCTACCAATTTGTTAAGATAAATGATTTTAGTTCTCGCTTATTTCGAGTTACCTCTGGAGTTCCTCAAGGTAGCCACATTGGTCCACTTTTATTCTCATTATTTGTCAATGATGTTGTTGATTGTTTTAAATTCGCAAAATGTTTGCTTTACGCAGATGATATGAAGATATTTGCTCCTATTACTGGAGTTTCTGACTGTGTTAACTTACAAGGTGACTTGAGTAACTTTTGCAGTTGGTCATTTAAAAACAAATTATTGTTGAATGTGGGTAAATGTAGGATTTTATCATTTTCTCGTACACACTCACCTGTTCTTCAGCAATATTTTCTATACAATACCGCTATTGACAGAGTTGAGGTCATAACCGACTTAGGTGTAACCTTTTCTTATGATCTTACTTTTACCAAACACATTGATTCTGTTATTTCAAAAGCTTATATTATGCTGGGTTTCATTAAGCGCAATTGTAAAGACTTCTGCGACTCACTCACACTGAAAACTCTCTATGTGTCCTTTGTTCGTTCCATTCTAGAATATGCTTCTCAGATTTGGTCACCATTTTATCATTGCCATTCATACAGAATTGAGAGGGTTCAAAAACAGTTTCTTTTGTATGCGCTTCGCGGCTTACCTACGGAGCGAGTGCACCAATATGTACTACCTCCTTATAATGATCGTTGTAAATTATTAAAATTACAACGATTAGATCACCGACGAGATGTTGCATCCGCTATCTTCGTTCAAGATGTTCTGACTTCCCGAATAGACTGTGTCGATTTACTGACTCGTTTCAACTTTTACGCTCCTACACGTTGTTTGCGCCGTCGTCGTTTGTTACATGTTGATCCGGTTTCTGCAAACTTCGCACTCTCAGAACCAGTTTTGAGAATGTCGCGACTCTTTAATTCGGTTTATGACGTTTTCGATTTTAACATGACAAGAAATTCGTTTAGAAATGAGTTGTTTAGATTTTTGTCTATCATTAAATAATTGTTAAATGTTATTTTTGTGCTAAAATATTGTATAATAACTGTTAATCTTTTTTTTTGCATACCGATTGTATATTTACTGTAGGTTAAATAAATAAATAAATAAATAATGTACATACTGACAAATTTTATCCAAAAAATATCATAGCTGAGCATTTCACTATCATAATAATATCAAATGTCAAACAAAATTGTTTCAATACTATAAAAAAAATGGAGGAAAATGGAGGAAAATGGAAATTTTTATTTTTTATTTTTTTTTTATTTTTTGATTTGTTTTAATTTTTGGAAACATTTTGTATTAAGTAGTTTTTTGTAAACCTTATACTTTTTAAGATATTTGCAAAATAAATTTTCTGGACCAAGGGAGTGGCCACTTCCGATTAGCCGATTTGGAGTAAAATTCACTGGGACCTCCCAATTTATCAAAAAAGCTTAAATCTGAAGTTTCAGTTCGATTGGTTAAACCATCTGGGCTGTAGAGAGGACACAGACAGACTGACAGACTGACAGACTGACAGACTGACAGGCTGACAGACTGACAGACTGACAGACTGACAGACTGACAGACTGACAGACTGACAGACTGACAGACTGACAGACTGACAGACTGACAGACTGACAGACTGACAGACTGACAGACTGACAGACTGACAGACTGACAGACTGACAGACTGACAGACTGACAGACTGACAGACTGACAGACTGACAGACTGACAGACTGACAGACTGACAGACTGACAGACTGACAGACTGACAGACTGACAGACTGACAGACTGACAGACTGACAGACTGACAGACTGACAGACAGACACCATTTCGAAACCCACTTTTTCGGACTCAGGGGACCTCAAGACAAATAAATCTCTAAAAATCTCAAGGTCCAAAATTTTCATGATTACTATACTTTATTTTACTAGAGTAAAATAAAGTAAAATTTGTTGCTTTTTAACTCTTGTCACTTGTGGTTAGGTTAAAAAATTAATGGCCAAGAAAATTATTCAAAAAATTATATACTAATATGGAGAGGCACTATTGTCCGTTTCTGTTGTTTCGTAATTGCTGGTTGATTTCGTAGAACCACAACAGGGCTTTCAGATTTTTGTTTCTACTCGGTTTTGTGTAGGACTATTTTTGTGTCTAGGCCTGGTTCTAGTGGACCGCCACCTAAACCTAGGTATTTCGAAGATTCCTAGGACTAATAAAATTACGTGAAATAGCCTCCTGATAATTTGCTAATAGTGTCAAAATGCGTTTAATATACACACACACACACATACATTGATAAATGTATATCATGATAGAAAATATCAGTGGATTTGCATAGTGTAGAGAGCGGGTTACTGAATAAAATTTGCAATAATATTAAATAGGCCAGTATAGCTCAAAGCACTTACTTAAAAGTACTCAATGTTGGAGTAATTAATAGTAAATAAATAAATTATATTTTAATAGTCCAAATCATTTTATTAAGACAACATTTCTAAATTTCTTTATAAATACATAGATAACAATAAAATTTGCATGGGAACATTTTGAACATTTTCGTCCGGCGGATCAAAACCAGATACCACTACAAGCATTAATTGTTAAGCATATCTAAAAAAAATGAAAATTATTTTTTTCATAGTTAATCTAATTAAGTTACGTACGTATAAAGAATGTATGGTAATCGAGATTTAGTTAACACGTTCCGTTAGAACTAAATTTTAACTGAGTATCTGCACCATAATTTATTGCACAATGAAGTGTACAATTGTTGAAATAAATAACTCGGTCATTTCCACAAACGGGCTTATAACGCATGTAACAATTACAAGCACAGGCAAAATTATTTTCTAATAACAAGACTAAAGTAATATGTAAAACAACTTTTTGAATTGTAAACATATTGAAATCTTTTTTAAACATAAAGAAATATAAGAAAGTCGAAATTAAAATTATTTTCAAAGTAAACTTGGATCTTTATGATTCTCTAAATTTGTTTATCTTTTGTAACAAGTGGTTTTCCATAGTCGACCAGCGCAAGTACAACTCACATGAAACGGAGATTTACAACGGAATATTTTAAAATGTACAAATTAAAACTCGAAACATAGGTATTTAACAGCGAAAGAAGCTGATTCAAAAAACAGTAAAGTAAAGGCTGCTCTCGTATTTTATTAAACACAATTGGTGACGATGCATTGGAATTATTTTATTTATTCAACGTATCAATTTTTTTTTTTTCCTTTATTTAATATTACAACTGATTTACAAATCATTTAGTAATTTATCTTTCTTAAATGAAGATTCACATTTGACGGGCAGTAGCCCAATGGTTACTCCCGTTTGAATTTACATAGTAATTATTTTTCTCTATCCTAATTAAATACAACTGCCCAATTCCAAAGGTTTCTGCCTTTGAAGTCTTCTTACTGCATTAGTGGTATCCAACAAACTTCGTATGTCTGCATTTTGGTGCCGAGATATCCGCTGAATGTGTTTCTTCGCATGATTTTGTATTTCTTCACTTACATATTCCATATTTAAGTCCCTATGGAGGTTATCATTTCTAATGTACAATGGTGCGTTTACAATGCCACGCAGCACTTTGTTTTGAAAACATTGAATCATTTGTACATTTGTCTTCTTGGTACAACCCCAAAGTTGAATACCGTAGGTCCATACTGGTTTAAGTATTTGCTGGTATAATAGCAATTTGTTATGTATTGTAAGCTCAGAGTTTCTACCTATTAGCCAATACATTTTCCTATATTTAATGTTCAATTCTTCTTTTTTCTTTTTAACATGCTCTTTCCATCTAAGCTTGCAATCGAGAGTCATGCCGAGGTATTTGGCTGTATTTGCATTTGGAACCGGCCTTGAATTAAGTTTCACTGGAATTCAGTTAACTTTCTGGTTTGTGAAGTTTACGTGAACCGACTTTGCTTCGTTTAGGCTAATGCGCCATTTCTTGGTCCAACTACTCACTGTGTCGGTTGCTTTTTGAAGTTTGGTCGTTGCTTCTAATATACACTTTCCAGTAGCCAGAATAGCTGTATCGTCTGCAAATGTTGCTATGGTGGCACCTTCTGTATTTGGCATATCTCTGGTGTACAGGATGTACAATATAGGACCCAGTACGCTACCCTGTGGTATGCCTGCTGATATTCTCTTTAGTTCAGAGTACTCTTGGTTATATTTTACACGGAAATGTCGGTCTGCGATATAAGATTTAAGAATTTGATAGAATTGCTTAGGTAGATCTCGATGCAATTTAAATTCAAGTCCTTGGTGCCAAACTTTGTCGAAAGCTTGTGCTACATCTAAGAAGATGCTGGAGCATATCTTCTTATTCTCAAGTGAGTCTTCGATTAAATCCGTTATTCTGTGAACTTGTTCTGAATGTAGAAAATTCAATTTTATGGAAAATCACCTGAACTATAGACCATGAATCCATAATAAAAAACGAAAATCTGCAATTGTGTTCCGATTTGGTTGATTGATGACTCTATCAGTAGATCGCTCGAATATTTCTACACATTTCTATAAAATTGATTTTCCATAAAATTGAATTTTCTACGAAATGTGTAGAAATATCCGAGCGATCTACTGATAGAGTCATCAATCAACCAAATCGGAACACAATTGCAGAATTTCTTTTTTTATTATGGATTCATGGTCTATAGTTCAGGTGATTTTCCATAATATTGAATTTTCTACGAAATGTGTAGAAATATCCGAGCGATCTAAATGCCCGTTGGCATGACAATTACAGGTCTCAACACCTATTGATAGAGGCATCAATCATCGAAATCGGAGCACAATTGCAGATTTTCGTTTTTTTATTATGAATTTATGGTCTATAGTTCAGGTGATTTTCCATAAAATTGAATTTTCTACGAAATGTGTAGAAATATCCGAGCGATCTAAATGCCCGTTGGCATGACAATTACAGATCTCAACACCTATTGATAGAGGCATCAATCATCGAAATCGGAGCACAATTGCAGATTTTCGTTTTTTTATTATGAATTTATGGTCTATAGTTCAGGTGATTTTCCATAAAATTGAATTTTCTACGAAATGTGTAGAAATATTCGAGCGATCTAAATGCCCGTTTTCATGCCAATTACAGGTCTCAACACCTATTGATAGAGGCATCAATCATCGAAATCGGAGCACAATTGCAGATTTTTGTTTTTTTCTTATCAATTTATGGTCTATAGTTCAGGTGATTTTCCATAAAATTGAATTTTCTACGAAATGTGTAGAAATATTGAAACGATCTAAATGCCCGTTGGCATGCCAATTACAGATCTCAACACCTATTGATAGAGGCATCAATCATCGAAATCGGAGCACAATTGCAGATTTTCGTTTTTTTATTATGAATTTATGGTCTATAGTTCAGGTGATTTTCCATAAAATTGAATTTTCTACGAAATGTGTAGAAATATCCGAGCGATCTACTGATAGAGTCATCAATCAACCAAATCGGAACACAATTGCAGAATTTCGTTTTTTATTATGGATTCATGGTCTATAGTTCAGGTGATTTTCCATAATATTGAATTTTCTACGAAATGTGTAGAAATATTCGAGCGATCTAAATGCCCGTTGGCATGCCAATTACAGGTCTCAACACCTATTGATAGAGGCTGCAATCATCGAAATCGGAGCACAATTGCAGATTTTCGTTTTTTTATTATGAATTTATGGTCATAGTTCAGGTGATTTTCCATAAAATTGAATTTTCTACGAAATGTGTAGAAATATCCGAGCGATCTAAATGCCCGTTGGCATGACAATTAAAGGTCTCAACACCTATTGATAGAGGCATCAATCATCGAAATCGGAGCACAATTGCAGATTTTCGTTTTTTTATTATGAATTTATGGTCTATAGTTCAGGTGATTTTCCATAAAATTGAATTTTCTACGAAATGTGTAGAAATATCCGAGCGATCTAAATGCCCGTTAGCATGACAATTACAGATCTCAACACCTATTGATAGAGGCATCAATCATCGAAATCGGAGCACAATTGCAGATTTTCGTTTTTTATTATGAATTTATGGTCTGTTCAGGTGATTTTCCATAAAATTGAATTTTCTACGAAATGTGTAGAAATATTCGAGCGATCTAAATGCCCGTTTTCATGCCAATTACAGGTCTCAACACCTATTGATAGAGGCATCAATCATCGAAATCGGAGCACAATTGCAGATTTTCGTTTTTTTCTTATCAATTTATGGTCTATAGTTCAGGTGATTTTCCATAAAATTGAATTTTCTACGAAATGTGTAGAAATATTCAAACGATCTAAATGCCCGTTGGCATGACAATTACAGATCTCAACACCTATTGATAGAGGCATCAATCATCGAAATCGGAGCACAATTGCAGATTTTCGTTTTTTTATTATGAATTTATGGTCTATAGTTCAGGTGATTTTCCATAAAATTGAATTTTCTACGAAATGTGTAGAAATATCCGAGCGATCTACTGATAGAGTCATCAATCAACACAATTGCAGAATTTCGTTTTTTATTATGGATTCATGGTCTATAGTTCAGGTGATTTTCCATAAAATTGAATTTTCTACGAAATGTGTAGAAATATCCGAGCGATCTAAATGCCCGTTGGCATGACAATTACAGATCTCAACACCTATTGATAGAGGCATCAATCATCGAAATCGGAGCACAATTGCAGATTTTCGTTTTTTTATTATGAATTTATGGTCTATAGTTCAGGTGATTTTCCATAATATTGAATTTTCTACGAAATGTGTAGAAATATCCGAGCGATCTAAATGCCCGTTGGCATGACAATTACAGGTCTCAACACCTATTGATAGAGGCATCAATCATCGAAATCGGAGCACAATTGCAGATTTTGATTTTTTTATTATGAATTTATGGTCTATAGTTCAGGTGATTTTCCATAAAATTGAATTTTCTACGAAATGTGTAGAAATATCCGAGCGATCTAAATGCCCGTTGGCATGACAATTACAGGTCTCAACACCTATTGATAGAGGCATCAATCATCGAAATCGGAGCACAATTGCAGATTTTCGTTTTTTTATTATGAATTTATGGTCTATAGTTCAGGTGATTTTCCATAAAATTGAATTTTCTACGAAATGTGTAGAAATATTCGAGCGATCTAAATGCCCGTTTTCATGCCAATTACAGGTCTCAACACCTATTGATAGAGGCATCAATCATCGAAATCGGAGCACAATTGCAGATTTTCGTTTTTTTATTATGAATTTATGGTCTATAGTTCAGGTGATTTTCCATAAAATTGAATTTTCTACGAAATGTGTAGAAATATCCGAGCGATCTAAATGCCCGTTGGCATGACAATTACAGGTCTCAACACCTATTGATAGAGGCATCAATCATCGAAATCGGAGCACAATTGCAGATTTTCATTTTTTTATTATGAATTTATGGTCTATAGTTCAGGTGATTTTCCATAAAATTGAATTTTCTACGAAATGTGTAGAAATATCCGAGCGATCTAAATGCCCGTTGGCATGACAATTACAGGTCTCAACACCTATTGATAGAGGCATCAATCATCGAAATCGGAGCACAATTGCAGATTTTCGTTTTTTTATTATGAATTTATGGTCTATAGTTCAGGTGATTTTCCATAAAATTGAATTTTCTACGAAATGTGTAGAAATATTCAAACGATCTAAATGCCCGTTGGCATGACAATTACAGATCTCAACACCTATTGATAGAGGCATCAATCATCGAAATCGGAGCACAATTGCAGATTTTCGTTATTTTATTATGAATTTATGGTCTATAGTTCAGGTGATTTTCCATAAAATTGAATTTTCTACGAAATGTGTAGAAATATCCGAGCGATCTACTGATAGAGTCATCAATCAACCAAATCGGAACACAATTGCAGAATTTCGTTTTTTATTATGGATTCATGGTCTATAGTTCAGGTGATTTTCCATAATATTGAATTTTCTATGAAATGTGTAGAAATATTCGAGCGATCTAAATGTCCGTTGGCATGCCAATTACAGGTCTCAACACCTATTGATAGAGGCATCAATCATCGAAATCGGAGCACAATTGCAGATTTTCGTTTTTTTATTATGAATTTATGGTCTATAGTTCAGGTGATTTTCCATAAAATTGAATTTTCTACGAAATGTGTAGAAATATCCGAGCGATCTAAATGCCCGTTGGCATGACAATTACAGGTCTCAACACCTATTGATAGAGGCATCAATCATCGAAATCGGAGCACAATTGCAGATTTTCGTTTTTTTCTTATCAATTTATGGTCTATAGTTCAGGTGATTTTCCATAAAATTGAATTTTCTACGAAATGTGTAGAAATATCCAAACGATCTAAATGCCCGTTGGCATGACAATTACAGATCTCAACACCTATTGATAGAGGCATCAATCATCGAAATCGGAGCACAATTGCAGATTTTCGTTTTTTTATTATGAATTTATGGTCTATAGTTCAGGTGATTTTCCATAATATTGAATTTTCTACGAAATGTGTAGAAATATCCGAGCGATCTAAATGCCCGTTGGCATGACAATTACAGGTCTCAACACCTATTGATAGAGGCATCAATCATCGAAATCGGAGCACAATTGCAGATTTTCGTTTTTTTATTATGAATTTATGGTCTATAGTTCAGGTGATTTTTCATAAAATTGAATTTTCTACGAAATGTGTAGAAATATCCGAGCGATCTAAATGCCCGTTGGCATGACAATTACAGATCTCAACACCTATTGATAGAGGCATCAATCATCGAAATCGGAGCACAATTGCAGATTTTCGTTTTTTTATTATGAATTTATGGTCTATAGTTCAGGTGATTTTCCATAAAATTGAATTTTCTACGAAATGTGTAGAAATATCCGAGCGATCTAAATGCCCGTTGGCATGACAATTACAGGTCTCAACACCTATTGATAGAGGCATCAATCATCGAAATCGGAGCACAATTGCAGATTTTCGTTTTTTTCTTATCAATTTATGGTCTATAGTTCAGGTGATTTTCCATAAAATTGAATTTTCTACGAAATGTGTAGAAATATCCAAACGATCTAAATGCCCGTTGGCATGACAATTACAGATCTCAACACCTATTGATAGAGGCATCAATCATCGAAATCGGAGCACAATTGCAGATTTTCGTTTTTTTATTATGAATTTATGGTCTATAGTTCAGGTGATTTTCCATAATATTGAATTTTCTACGAAATGTGTAGAAATATCCGAGCGATCTAAATGCCCGTTGGCATGACAATTACAGGTCTCAACACCTATTGATAGAGGCATCAATCATCGAAATCGGAGCACAATTGCAGATTTTCGTTTTTTTATTATGAATTTATGGTCTATAGTTCAGATTTTTCTTTAAATTGAATTTTCTACGAAATGTGTAGAAATATCCGAGCGATCTAAATGCCCGTTGGCATGACAATTACAGATCTCAACACCTATTGATAGAGGCATCAATCATCGAAATCGGAGCACAATTGCAGATTTTCGTTATTTTCTTATGAATTTATGGTCTATAGTTCAGGTGATTTTCCATAATATTGAATTTTCTACGAAATGTGTAGAAATATCCGAGCGATCTAAATGCCCGTTGGCATGACAATTACAGGTCTCAACACCTATTGATAGAGGCATCAATCATCGAAATCGGAGCACAATTGCAGATTTTCGTTTTTTTATTATGAATTTATGGTCTATAGTTCAGGTGATTTTTCATAAAATTGAATTTTCTACGAAATGTGTAGAAATATCCGAGCGATCTAAATGCCCGTTGGCATGACAATTACAGATCTCAACACCTATTGATAGAGGCATCAATCATCGAAATCGGAGCACAATTGCAGATTTTCGTTTTTTTATTATGAATTTATGGTCTTATAGTTCAGGTGATTTTCCATAAAATTGAATTTTCTACGAAATGTGTAGAAATATCCGAGCGATCTAAATGCCCGTTGGCATGACAATTACAGGTCTCAACACCTATTGATAGAGGCATCAATCATCGAAATCGGAGCACAATTGCAGATTTTCGTTTTTTTCTTATCAATTTATGGTCTATAGTTCAGGTGATTTTCCATAAAATTGAATTTTCTACGAAATGTGTAGAAATATTCGAGCGATCTACTGATAGAGTCATCAATCAACCAAATCGGAACACAATTGCAGATTTTCGTTTTTTATTATGGATTCATGGTCTATAGTTCAGGTGATTTTCCATAAAATTGAATTTTCTACGAAATGTGTAGAAATATCCGAGCGATCTAAATGCCCGTTGGCATGACAATTACAGGTCTCAACACCTATTGATAGAGACATCAATCATCGAAATCGGAGCACAATTGCAGATTTTCGTTTTTTTATTATGAATTTATGGTCTATAGTTCAGGTGATTTTCCATAAAATTGAATTTTCTTCGAAATGTGTAGAAATATCCGAGCGATCTAAATGCCCGTTGGCATGACAATTACAGGTCTCAACACCTATTGATAGAGGCATCAATCATCGAAATCGGAGCACAATTGCAGGTTTTCGTTTTTTTATTATGAATTTATGGTCTATAGTTCAGGTGATTTTCCATAAAATTGAATTTTCTACGAAATGTGTAGAAATATCCGAGCGATCTAAATGCCCGTTGGCATGACAATTACAGGTCTCAACACCTATTGATAGAGGCATCAATCATCGAAATCGGAGCACAATTGCAGATTTTCGTTTTTTTATTATGAATTTATGGTCTATAGTTCAGGTGATTTTCCATAAAATTGAATTTTCTACGAAATGTGTAGAAATATCCGAGCGATCTACTGATAGAGTCATCAATCAACCAAATCGGAACACAATTGCAGATTTTCGTTTTTTATTATGGATTCATGGTCTATAGTTCAGGTGATTTTCCATAATATTGAATTTTCTTCAAAATGTGTAGAAATATCCAAGCGATCTAAATGCCCGTTGGCATGACAATTACAGGTCTCAACACCTATTGATAGAGGCATCAATCATCGAAATCGGAGCACAATTGCAGATTTTCGTTTTTTTCTTATGAATTTATGGTCTATAGTCAGGTGATTTTCCATAAAATTGAATTTTCTACGAAATGTGTAGAAATATTCGAGCGATCTACTGATAGAGTCATTAATCAACCAAATCGGAACACAATTGCAGATTTTCGTTTTTTATTATGGATTCATGGTCTATAGTTCAGGTGATTTTCCATAAAATTGAATTTTCTACGAAATGTGTAGAAATATCCGAGCGATCTAAATGCCCGTTGGCATGACAATTACAGGTCTCAACACCTATTGATAGAGACATCAATCATCGAAATCGGAGCACAATTGCAGATTTTCGTTTTTTTATTATGAATTTATGGTCTATAGTTCAGGTGATTTTCCATAAAATTGAATTTTCTTCGAAATGTGTAGAAATATCCGAGCGATCTAAATGCCCGTTGGCATGACAATTACAGGTCTCAACACCTATTGATAGAGACATCAATCATCGAAATCGGAGCACAATTGCAGATTTTCGTTTTTTTATTATGAATTTATGGTCTATAGTTCAGGTGATTTTCCATAAAATTTAATTTTCTTCGAAATGTGTAGAAATATCCGAGCGATCTAAATGCCCGTTGGCATGACAATTACAGGTCTCAACACCTATTGATAGAGGCATCAATCATCGAAATCGGAGCACAATTGCAGGTTTTCGTTTTTTTATTATGAATTTATGGTCTATAGTTCAGGTGATTTTCCATAAAATTGAATTTTCTACGAAATGTGTAGAAATATCCGAGCGATCTAAATGCCCATTGGCATGACAATTACAGGTCTCAACACCTATTGATAGAGGCATCAATCATCGAAATCGGAGCACAATTGCAGATTTTCGTTTTTTTATTATGAATTTATGGTCTATAGTTCAGGTGATTTTCCATAAAATTGAATTTTCTACGAAATGTGTAGAAATATTCGAGCGATCTAAATGCCCGTTGGCATGACAATTACAGATCTCAACACCTATTGATAGAGGCATCAATCATCGAAATCGGAGCACAATTGCAGATTTTCGTTTTTTTATTATGAATTTATGGTCTATAGTTCAGGTGATTTTCCATAATATTGAATTTTCTACGAAATGTGTAGAAATATCCGAGCGATCTACTGATAGAGTCATCAATCAACCAAATCGGAACACAATTGCAGATTTTCGTTTTTTATTATGGATTCATGGTCTATAGTTCAGGTGATTTTCCATAATATTGAATTTTCTACGAAATGTGTAGAAATATTCGAGCGATCTAAATGCCCGTTGGCATGCCAATTACAAGTCTCAACACCTATTGATAGAGGCATCAATCATCGAAATCGGAGCACAATTGCAGATTTTCGTTTTTTTATTATGAATTTATGGTCTATAGTTCAGGTGATTTTCCATAAAATTGAATTTTCTACGAAATGTGTAGAAATATCCGAGCGATCTAAATGCCCGTTGGCATGACAATTACAGATCTCAACACCTATTGATAGAGGCATCAATCATCGAAATCGGAGCACAATTGCAGATTTTCGTTTTTTTATTATGAATTTATGGTCTATAGTTCAGGTGATTTTCCATAAAATTGAATTTTCTACGAAATGTGTAGAAATATCCAAGCGATCTAAATGCCCGTTGGCATGACAATTACAGGTCTCAACACCTATTGATAGAGGCATCAATCATCGAAATCGGAGCACAATTGCAGATTTTCGTTTTTTTATTATGAATTTATGGTCTATAGTTCAGGTGATTTTCCATAAAATTGAATTTTCTACGAAATGTGTAGAAATATCCGAGCGACCTAAATGCCCGTTGGCATGACATTTACAGGTCTCAACACCTATTGATAGAGGCATCAATCATCGAAATCGGAGCACAATTGCAGATTTTCGTTTTTTTATTAAGAATTTATGGTCTATAGTTCAGGTGATTTTCCATAAAATTGAATTTTCTACGAAATGTTTAGAAATATCCGAGCGATCTAAATGCCCGTTGGCATGACAATTACAGGTCTCAACACCTATTGATAGAGGCATCAATCATCGAAATCGGAGCACAATTGCAGATTTTCGTTTTTTTCTTATGAATTTATGGTCTATATAGTTCAGGTGATTTTCCATAAAATTGAATTTTCTACGAAATGTGTAGAAATATCCGAGCGATCTACTGATAGAGTCATCAATCAACCAAATCGGAACACAATTGCAGATTTTCGTTTTTTATTATGGATTCATGGTCTATAGTTCAGGTGATTTTCCATAATATTGAATTTTCTTCAAAATGTGTAGAAATATCCGAGCGATCTAAATGCCCGTTGGCATGACAATTACAGGTCTCAACACCTATTGATAGAGGCATCAATCATCGAAATCGGAGCACAATTGCAGATTTTCGTTTTTTTCTTATGAATTTATGGTCTATAGTCAGGTGATTTTCCATAAAATTGAATTTTCTACGAAATGTGTAGAAATATTCGAGCGATCTACTGATAGAGTCATTAATCAACCAAATCGGAACACAATTGCAGATTTTCGTTTTTTATTATGGATTCATGGTCTATAGTTCAGGTGATTTTCCATAATATTGAATTTTCTTCAAAATGTGTAGAAATATCCGAGCGATCTAAATGCCCGTTGGCATGACAATTACAGGTCTCAACACCTATTGATAGAGGCATCAATCATCGAAATCGGAGCACAATTGCAGATTTTCGTTTTTTTCTTATGAATTTATGGTCTATAGTCAGGTGATTTTCCATAAAATTGAATTTTCTACGAAATGTGTAGAAATATTCGAGCGATCTACTGATAGAGTCATTAATCAACCAAATCGGAACACAATTGCAGATTTTCGTTTTTTATTATGGATTCATGGTCTATAGTTCAGGTGATTTTCCATAAAATTGAATTTTCTACGAAATGTGTAGAAATATCCGAGCGATCTAAATGCCCGTTGGCATGACAATTACAGGTCTCAACACCTATTGATAGAGACATCAATCATCGAAATCGGAGCACAATTGCAGATTTTCGTTTTTTTATTATGAATTTATGGTCTATAGTTCAGGTGATTTTCCATAAAATTGAATTTTCTTCGAAATGTGTAGAAATATCCGAGCGATCTAAATGCCCGTTGGCATGACAATTACAGGTCTCAACACCTATTGATAGAGGCATCAATCATCGAAATCGGAGCACAATTGCAGGTTTTCGTTTTTTTATTATGAATTTATGGTCTATAGTTCAGGTGATTTTCCATAAAATTGAATTTTCTACGAAATGTGTAGAAATATCCGAGCGATCTAAATGCCCGTTGGCATGACAATTACAGGTCTCAACACCTATTGATAGAGGCATCAATCATCGAAATCGGAGCACAATTGCAGATTTTCGTTTTTTTATTATGAATTTATGGTCTATAGTTCAGGTGATTTTCCATAAAATTGAATTTTCTACGAAATGTGTAGAAATATCCGAGCGATCTACTGATAGAGTCATCAATCAACCAAATCGGAACACAATTGCAGATTTTCGTTTTTTATTATGGATTCATGGTCTATAGTTCAGGTGATTTTCCATAATATTGAATTTTCTTCAAAATGTGTAGAAATATCCGAGCGATCTAAATGCCCGTTGGCATGACAATTACAGGTCTCAACACCTATTGATAGAGGCATCAATCATCGAAATCGGAGCACAATTGCAGATTTTCGTTTTTTTCTTATGAATTTATGGTCTATAGTCAGGTGATTTTCCATAAAATTGAATTTTCTACGAAATGTGTAGAAATATTCGAGCGATCTACTGATAGAGTCATTAATCAACCAAATCGGAACACAATTGCAGATTTTCGTTTTTTATTATGGATTCATGGTCTATAGTTCAGGTGATTTTCCATAAAATTGAATTTTCTACGAAATGTGTAGAAATATCCGAGCGATCTAAATGCCCGTTGGCATGACAATTACAGGTCTCAACACCTATTGATAGAGACATCAATCATCGAAATCGGAGCACAATTGCAGATTTTCGTTTTTTTATTATGAATTTATGGTCTATAGTTCAGGTGATTTTCCATAAAATTGAATTTTCTTCGAAATGTGTAGAAATATCCGAGCGATCTAAATGCCCGTTGGCATGACAATTACAGGTCTCAACACCTATTGATAGAGGCATCAATCATCGAAATCGGAGCACAATTGCAGGTTTTCGTTTTTTTATTATGAATTTATGGTCTATAGTTCAGGTGATTTTCCATAAAATTGAATTTTCTACGAAATGTGTAGAAATATCCGAGCGATCTAAATGCCCATTGGCATGACAATTACAGGTCTCAACACCTATTGATAGAGGCATCAATCATCGAAATCGGAGCACAATTGCAGATTTTCGTTTTTTTATTATGAATTTATGGTCTATAGTTCAGGTGATTTTCCATAAAATTGAATTTTCTACGAAATGTGTAGAAATATTCGAGCGATCTAAATGCCCGTTGGCATGACAATTACAGATCTCAACACCTATTGATAGAGGCATCAATCATCGAAATCGGAGCACAATTGCAGATTTTCGTTTTTTTATTATGAATTTATGGTCTATAGTTCAGGTGATTTTCCATAATATTGAATTTTCTACGAAATGTGTAGAAATATCCGAGCGATCTACTGATAGAGTCATCAATCAACCAAATCGGAACACAATTGCAGATTTTCGTTTTTTATTATGGATTCATGGTCTATAGTTCAGGTGATTTTCCATAATATTGAATTTTCTACGAAATGTGTAGAAATATTCGAGCGATCTAAATGCCCGTTGGCATGCCAATTACAAGTCTCAACACCTATTGATAGAGGCATCAATCATCGAAATCGGAGCACAATTGCAGATTTTCGTTTTTTTATTATGAATTTATGGTCTATAGTTCAGGTGATTTTCCATAATATTGAATTTTCTACGAAATGTGTAGAAATATCCGAGCGATCTAAATGCCCGTTGGCATGACAATTACAGATCTCAACACCTATTGATAGAGGCATCAATCATCGAAATCGGAGCACAATTGCAGATTTTCGTTTTTTTATTATGAATTTATGGTCTATAGTTCAGGTGATTTTCCATAAAATTGAATTTTCTACGAAATGTGTAGAAATATCCAAGCGATCTAAATGCCCGTTGGCATGACAATTACAGGTCTCAACACCTATTGATAGAGGCATCAATCATCGAAATCGGAGCACAATTACAGATTTTCGTTTTTTTCTTATCAATTTATGGTCTATGGTTCAGGTGATTTTCCATAAAATTGAATTTTCTACGAAATGTGTAGAAATATCCGAGCGATCTAAATGCCCGTTGGCATGACAATTAGAAGTCTCAACACCTATTGATAGAGGCATCAATCATCGAAATCGGAGCACAATTGCAGATTTTCGTTTTTTTATTATGAATTTATGGTCTATAGTTCAGGTGATTTTCCATAAAATTCAATTTTCTACGAAATGTGTAGAAATATTCGAGCGATCTACTGATAGAGTCATCAATCAACCAAATCGGAACACAATTGCAGATTTTCGTTTTTTATTATGGATTCATGGTCTATAGTTCAGGTGATTTTCCATAATATTGAATTTTCTACGAAATGTGTAGAAATATTCGAGCGATCTAAATGCCCGTTGGCATGCCAATTACAGGTCTCAACACCTATTGATAGAGGCATCAATCATCGAAATCGGAGCACAATTGCAGATTTTCGTTTTTTTATTATGAATTTATGGTCTATAGTTCAGGTGATTTTCCATAAAATTGAATTTTCTTCGAAATGTGTAGGAATATTCGAGCGATCTACTGATAGAGTCATCAATCAACCAAATCGGAACACAATTGCAGATTTTCGATTTTTATTATGGATTCATGGTCTATAGTTCAGGTGATTTTCCATAATATTGAATTTTCTACGAAATGTGTAGAAATATTCGAGCGATCTAAATGCCCGTTGGCATGCCAATTACAGGTCTCAACACCTATTGATAGAGGCATCAATCATCGAAATCGGAGCACAATTGCAGATTTTCGTTTTTTTATTATGAATTTATGGTCTATAGTTCAGGTGATTTTCCATAAAATTGAATTTTCTACGAAATGTGTAGAAATATCCGAGCGATCTAAATACCCGTTGGCATGCCAATTACAGGTCTCAACACCTATTGATAGAGGCATCAATCATCGAAATCGGAGCACAATTGCAGATTTTCGTTTTTTTATTATGAATTTATGGTCTATAGTTCAGGTGATTTTCCATAAAATTGAATTTTCTACGAAATGTGTAGAAATATTCGAGCGATCTACTGATAGAGTCATCAATCAACCAAATCGGAACACAATTGCAGATTTTCGTTTTTTATTATGGATTCATGGTCTATAGTTCAGGTGATTTTCCATAATATTGAATTTTCTACGAAATGTGTAGAAATATTCGAGCGATCTAAATGCCCGTTGGCATGCCAATTACAGGTCTCAACACCTATTGATAGAGGCATAAATCGTCGAAATCGGAGCACAATTGCAAATTTTCGTTTTTTTATTATGAATTTATGGTCTATAGTTCAGGTGATTTTCCATAATATTGAATTTTCTACGAAATGTGTAGAAATATTCGAGCGATCTAAATGCCCGTTGGCATGCCAATTACAGGTCTCCACACCTATTGATAGAGGCATCAATCATCGAAATCGGAGCACAATTGCAGATTTTCGTTTTTTTATTATGAATTTATGGTCTATAGTTCAGGTGATTTTCCATAAAATTGAATTTTCTACGAAATGTGTAGAAATATCCGAGCGATCTAAATGCCCGTTGGCATGCCAATTACAGGTCTCCACACCTATTGATAGAGGCATCAATCATCGAAATCGGAGCACAATTGCAGATTTTCGTTTTTTTATTATGAATTTATGGTCTATAGTTCAGGTGATTTTCCATAAAATTGAATTTTCTACGAAATGTGTAGAAATATTCAAGCGATCTACTGATAGAGTCATCAATCAACCAAATCGGAACACAATTGCAGATTTTCGTTTTTTATTATGGATTCATGGTCTATAGTTCAGGTGATTCTCCATAATATTGAATTTTCTACGAAATGTGTAGAAATATTCGAGCGATCTAAATGCCCGTTGGCATGACAATTACAGGTCTCAACACCTATTGATAGAGGCATCAATCATCGAAATCGGAGCACAATTGCAGATTTTCGTTTTTTTATTATGAATTTATGGTCTATAGTTCAGGTGATTTTCCATAAAATTGAATTTTCTACGAAATGTGTAGAAATATTCAAGCGATCTACTGATAGAGTCATCAATCAACCAAATCGGAACACAATTGCAGATTTTCGTTTTTTATTATGGATTCATGGTCTATAGTTCAGGTGATTCTCCATAATATTGAATTTTCTACGAAATGTGTAGAAATATTCGAGAGATCTAAATGCCCGTTGGCATGACAATTACAGGTCTCAACACCTATTGATAGAGGCATCAATCATCGAAATCGGAGCACAATTGCAGATTTTCGTTTTTTTATTATGAATTTATGGTCTATAGTTCAGGTGATTTTCCATAATATTGAATTTTCTACGAAATGTGTAGAAATATCCGAGCGATCTAAATGCCCGTTGGCATGACAATTACAGATCTCAACACCTATTGATAGAGGCATCAATCATCGAAATCGGAGCACAATTGCAGATTTTCGTTTTTTTCTTATGAATTTATGGTCTATAGTTCAGGTGATTTTCCATAAAATTGAATTTTCTACGAAATGTGTAGAAATATTCGAGCGATCTAAATGCCCGTTGGCATGACAATTACAGATCTCAACACCTATTGATAGAGGCATCAATCATCGAAATCGGAGCACAATTGCAGATTTTCGTTTTTTTTGTTATGAATTTATGGTCTATAGTTCAGGTGATTTTCCATAAAATTGAATTTTCTACGAAATGTGTAGAAATATCCGAGCGATCTACTGATAGAGTCATCAATCAACCAAATCGGAGCACAATTGCAGATTTTCGTTTTTTTATTATGAATTTATGGTCTATAGTTCAGGTGATTTTCCATAAAATTGAATTTTCTACGAAATGTGTAGCAATATCCGAGCGATCTAAATGCCCGTTGGTATGACAATTACAGGTCTCAACACCTATTGATAGAGGCATCAATCATCGAAATCGGAGCACAATTGCAGATTTTCGTTTTTTTCTTATGAATTTATGGTCTATATAGTTCAGGTGATTTTACATAAAATTGAATTTTCTACGAAATGTGTAGAAATATCCGAGCGATCTACTGATAGAGTCATCAATCAACCAAATCGGAGCACAATTGCAGATTTTCGTTTTTTTCTTATGAATTTATGGTCTATAGTTCAGGTGATTTTCCATAATATTGAATTTTCTACGAAATGTGTAGAAATATCCGAGCGATCTACTGATAGAGTCATCAATCAACCAAATCGGAACACAATTGCAGATTTTCGTTTTTTATTATGGATTCATGGTCTATAGTTCAGGTGATTTTCCATAATATTGAATTTTCTACGAAATGTGTAGAAATATTCGAGCGATCTAAATGCCCGTTGGCATGCCAATTACAAGTCTCAACACCTATTGATAGAGGCATCAATCATCGAAATCGGAGCACAATTGCAGATTTTCGTTTTTTTATTATGAATTTATGGTCTATAGTTCAGGTGATTTCCATAATATTGAATTTTCTACGAAATGTGTAGAAATATCCGAGCGATCTAAATGCCCGTTGGCATGACAATTACAGATCTCAACACCTATTGATAGAGGCATCAATCATCGAAATCGGAGCACAATTGCAGATTTTCGTTTTTTTATTATGAATTTATGGTCTATAGTTCAGGTGATTTTCCATAAAATTGAATTTTCTACGAAATGTGTAGAAATATCCAAGCGATCTAAATGCCCGTTGGCATGACAATTACAGGTCTCAACACCTATTGATAGAGGCATCAATCATCGAAATCGGAGCACAATTACAGATTTTCGTTTTTTTCTTATCAATTTATGGTCTATGGTTCAGGTGATTTTCCATAAAATTGAATTTTCTACGAAATGTGTAGAAATATCCGAGCGATCTAAATGCCCGTTGGCATGACAATTAGAAGTCTCAACACCTATTGATAGAGGCATCAATCATCGAAATCGGAGCACAATTGCAGATTTTCGTTTTTTTATTATGAATTTATGGTCTATAGTTCAGGTGATTTTCCATAAAATTCAATTTTCTACGAAATGTGTAGAAATATTCGAGCGATCTACTGATAGAGTCATCAATCAACCAAATCGGAACACAATTGCAGATTTTCGTTTTTTATTATGGATTCATGGTCTATAGTTCAGGTGATTTTCCATAATATTGAATTTTCTACGAAATGTGTAGAAATATTCGAGCGATCTAAATGCCCGTTGGCATGCCAATTACAGGTCTCAACACCTATTGATAGAGGCATCAATCATCGAAATCGGAGCACAATTGCAGATTTTCGTTTTTTTATTATGAATTTATGGTCTATAGTTCAGGTGATTTTCCATAAAATTGAATTTTCTTCGAAATGTGTAGGAATATTCGAGCGATCTACTGATAGAGTCATCAATCAACCAAATCGGAACACAATTGCAGATTTTCGATTTTTATTATGGATTCATGGTCTATAGTTCAGGTGATTTTCCATAATATTGAATTTTCTACGAAATGTGTAGAAATATTCGAGCGATCTAAATGCCCGTTGGCATGCCAATTACAGGTCTCAACACCTATTGATAGAGGCATCAATCATCGAAATCGGAGCACAATTGCAGATTTTCGTTTTTTTATTATGAATTTATGGTCTATAGTTCAGGTGATTTTCCATAAAATTGAATTTTCTACGAAATGTGTAGAAATATCCGAGCGATCTAAATACCCGTTGGCATGCCAATTACAGGTCTCAACACCTATTGATAGAGGCATCAATCATCGAAATCGGAGCACAATTGCAGATTTTCGTTTTTTTATTATGAATTTATGGTCTATAGTTCAGGTGATTTTCCATAAAATTGAATTTTCTACGAAATGTGTAGAAATATTCGAGCGATCTACTGATAGAGTCATCAATCAACCAAATCGGAACACAATTGCAGATTTTCGTTTTTTATTATGGATTCATGGTCTATAGTTCAGGTGATTTTCCATAATATTGAATTTTCTACGAAATGTGTAGAAATATTCGAGCGATCTAAATGCCCGTTGGCATGCCAATTACAGGTCTCAACACCTATTGATAGAGGCATAAATCGTCGAAATCGGAGCACAATTGCAAATTTTCGTTTTTTTATTATGAATTTATGGTCTATAGTTCAGGTGATTTTCCATAATATTGAATTTTCTACGAAATGTGTAGAAATATTCGAGCGATCTAAATGCCCGTTGGCATGCCAATTACAGGTCTCCACACCTATTGATAGAGGCATCAATCATCGAAATCGGAGCACAATTGCAGATTTTCGTTTTTTTATTATGAATTTATGGTCTATAGTTCAGGTGATTTTCCATAAAATTGAATTTTCTACGAAATGTGTAGAAATATCCGAGCGATCTAAATGCCCGTTGGCATGCCAATTACAGGTCTCCACACCTATTGATAGAGGCATCAATCATCGAAATCGGAGCACAATTGCAGATTTTCGTTTTTTTATTATGAATTTATGGTCTATAGTTCAGGTGATTTTCCATAAAATTGAATTTTCTACGAAATGTGTAGAAATATTCAAGCGATCTACTGATAGAGTCATCAATCAACCAAATCGGAACACAATTGCAGATTTTCGTTTTTTATTATGGATTCATGGTCTATAGTTCAGGTGATTCTCCATAATATTGAATTTTCTACGAAATGTGTAGAAATATTCGAGCGATCTAAATGCCCGTTGGCATGACAATTACAGGTCTCAACACCTATTGATAGAGGCATCAATCATCGAAATCGGAGCACAATTGCAGATTTTCGTTTTTTTATTATGAATTTATGGTCTATAGTTCAGGTGATTTTCCATAAAATTGAATTTTCTACGAAATGTGTAGAAATATTCAAGCGATCTACTGATAGAGTCATCAATCAACCAAATCGGAACACAATTGCAGATTTTCGTTTTTTATTATGGATTCATGGTCTATAGTTCAGGTGATTCTCCATAATATTGAATTTTCTACGAAATGTGTAGAAATATTCTTGAGATCTAAATGCCCGTTGGCATGACAATTACAGGTCTCAACACCTATTGATAGAGGCATCAATCATCGAAATCGGAGCACAATTGCAGATTTTCGTTTTTTTATTATGAATTTATGGTCTATAGTTCAGGTGATTTTCCATAATATTGAATTTTCTACGAAATGTGTAGAAATATCCGAGCGATCTAAATGCCCGTTGGCATGACAATTACAGATCTCAACACCTATTGATAGAGGCATCAATCATCGAAATCGGAGCACAATTGCAGATTTTCGTTTTTTTCTTATGAATTTATGGTCTATAGTTCAGGTGATTTTCCATAAAATTGAATTTTCTACGAAATGTGTAGAAATATTCGAGCGATCTAAATGCCCGTTGGCATGACAATTACAGATCTCAACACCTATTGATAGAGGCATCAATCATCGAAATCGGAGCACAATTGCAGATTTTCGTTTTTTTGTTATGAATTTATGGTCTATAGTTCAGGTGATTTTCCATAAAATTGAATTTTCTACGAAATGTGTAGAAATATCCGAGCGATCTACTGATAGAGTCATCAATCAACCAAATCGGAGCACAATTGCAGATTTTCGTTTTTTTATTATGAATTTATGGTCTATAGTTCAGGTGATTTTCCATAAAATTGAATTTTCTACGAAATGTGTAGCAATATCCGAGCGATCTAAATGCCCGTTGGTATGACAATTACAGGTCTCAACACCTATTGATAGAGGCATCAATCATCGAAATCGGAGCACAATTGCAGATTTTCGTTTTTTTCTTATGAATTTATGGTCTATATAGTTCAGGTGATTTTACATAAAATTGAATTTTCTACGAAATGTGTAGAAATATCCGAGCGATCTACTGATAGAGTCATCAATCAACCAAATCGGAGCACAATTGCAGATTTTCGTTTTTTTCTTATGAATTTATGGTCTATAGTTCAGGTGATTTTCCATAAAATTGAATTTTCTACGAAATATGTAGAAATATACGAGCGATCTACTGATAGAGTCATCAATCAACCAAATCGGAGCACAATTGCAGATTTTCGTTTTTTTATTATGAATTTATGGCCTATAGTTCAGGTGATTTTCCATAAAATTGAATTTTCTACGAAATGTGTAGAAATATCCGAGCGATCTAAATGCCCGTTGGCATGACAATTACAGGTCTCAACACCTATTGATAGAGGCATCAATCATCGAAATCGGAGCACAATTGCAGATTTTCGTTTTTTTCTTATCAATTTATGGTCTATAGTTCAGGTGATTTTCCATAAAATTGAATTTTCTACGAAATGTGTAGAAATATTCGAGCGATCTAAATGCCCGTTGGCATGCCAATTACAGGTCTCAACACCTATTGATAGAGGCATCAATCATCGAAATCGGAGCACAATTGCAGATTTTCGTTTTTTTATTATGGATTCATGGTCTATAGTTCAGGTGATTTTCCATAATATTGAATTTTCTACGAAATGTGTAGAAATATTCGAGCGATCCAAATGCCCGTTGGCATGACAATTACAGGTCTCAACACCTATTGATAGAGGCATCAATCATCGAAATCGGAGCACAATTGCAGATTTTCGTTTTTTTATTATGAATTTATGGTCTATAGTTCAGGTGATTTTCCATAATATTGAATTTTCTACGAAATGTGTAGAAATATGCGAGCGATCTACTGATAGAGTCATCAATCAACCAAATCGGAACACAATTGCAGATTTTCGTTTTTTATTATGGATTCATGGTCTATAGTTCAGGTGATTTTCCATAATATTGAATTTTCTACGAAATGTGTAGAAATATTCGAGCGATCTAAATGCCCGTTGGCATGCCAATTACAGGTCTCAACACCTATTGATAGAGGCATCAATCATCGAAATCGGAGCACAATTGCAGATTTTCGTTTTTTTATTATGAATTTATGGTCTATAGTTCAGGTGATTTTCCATAAAATTGAATTTTCTACGAAATGTGTAGAAATATCCGAGCGATCTACTGATAGAGTCATCAATCAACCAAATCGGAACACAATTGAAGATTTTCGTTTTTTATTATGGATTCATGGTCTATAGTTCAGGTGATTTTCCATAATATTGAATTTTCTACGAAATGTGTAGAAATATTCGAGCGATCTAAATGCCCGTTGGCATGACAATTACAGGTCTCAACACCTATTGATAGAGGCATCAATCATCGAAATCGGAGCACAATTGCAGATTTTCGTTTTTTTATTATGAATTTATGGTCTATAGTTCAGGTGATTTTCCATAATATTGAATTTTCTACGAAATGTGTAGAAATATTCGAGCGATCTAAATGCCCGTTGGCATGCCAATTACAGGTCTCAACACCTATTGATAGAGGCATCAATCATCGAATTCGGAGCATAATTGCAGATTTTCGTTTTTTTCTTATGAATTTATGGTCTATAGTTCAGGTGATTTTCCATAAAATTGAATTTTCTATGAAATGTGTAGAAATATCCGAGCGATCTAAATGCCCGTTGGCATGACAATTACAGGTCTCAACACCTATTGATAGAGGCATCAATCATCGAAATCGGAGCACAATTGCAGATTTTCGTTTTTTTATTATGAATTTATGGTCTATAGTTCAGGTGATTTTCCATAAAATTGAATTTTCTACGAAATTTGTAGAAATATTCGAGCGATCTAAATGCCCGTTGGCATGCCAATTACAGGTCTCAACACATATTGATAGAGTCATCAATCAACCAAATCGGAACACAATTGCAGATTTTCGTTTTTTTCTTATGAATTTATGGTCTTCAGGTGATTTTCCATAAAATTGAATTTTCTATGAAATGTGTAGAAATATCCGAGCGATCTAAATGCCCGTTGGCATGACAATTACAGGTCTCAACACCTATTGATAGAGGCATCAATCATCGAAATCGGAGCACAATTGCAGATTTTCGTTTTTTTATTATGAATTTATGGTCTATAGTTCAGGTGATTTTCCATAATATTGAATTTTCTACGAAATGTGTAGAAATATCCGAGCGATCTACTGATAGAGTCATCAATCAACCAAATCGGAACACAATTGCAGATTTTCGTTTTTTATTATGGATTCATGGTCTATAGTTCAGGTGATTTTCCATAATATTGAATTTTCTACGAAATGTGTAGAAATATCCGAGCGATCTAAATGCCCGTTGGCATGCCAATTACAGGTCTCAACACCTATTAATAGAGGCATCAATCATCGAAATCGGAGCACAATTGCAGATTTTCGTTTTTTTATTATGAATTTATGGTCTATAATTCAGGTGATTTTCCAAAAAATTGAATTTTCTACGAAATGTGTAGAAATATTCGAGCGATCTAAATGCCCGTTGGCATGCCAATTACAGGTCTCAACACCTATTGATAGAGGCATCAATTATCGAAATCGGAGCACAATTGCAGATTTTCGTTTTTTTATTATGAATTTATGGTCTATAGTTCAGGTGATTTTCCATAATATTGAATTTTCTACGAAATGTGTAGAAATATCCGAGCGATCTACTGATAGAGTCATCAATCAATCAAATCGGAACACAATTTCAGATTTTCGTTTTTTATTATGGATTCATGGTCTATAGTTCAGGTGATTTTCCATAATATTGAATTTTCTACGAAATGTGTAGAAATATTCGAGCGATCTAAATGCCCGTTGGCATGCCAATTACAGGTCTCAACACCTATTGATAGAGGCATCAATCATCGAAATCGGAGCACAATTGCAGATTTTCGTTTTTTTCTTATGAATTTATGGTCTATAGTTCAGGTGATTTTCCATAAAATTGAATTTTCTACGAAATTTGTAGAAATATTCGAGCGATCTAAATGCCCGTTGGCATGCCAATTACAGGTCTCAACACATATTGATAGAGGCATCAATCATCGAAATCGGAGCACAATTGCAGATTTTCGTTTTTTTATTATGGATTCATGGTCTATAGTTCAGGTGATTTTCCATAATATTGAATTTTCTACGAAATGTGTAGAAATATTCGAGCGATCTAAATGCCCGTTGGCATGACAATTACAGGTCTCAACACCTATTGATAGAGGCATCAATCATCGAAATCGGAGCACAATTGCAGATTTTCGTTTTTTTATTATGAATTTATGGTCTATAGTTCAGGTGATTTTCCATAAAATTGAATTTTCTACGAAATGTGTAGAAATATCCGAGCGATCTACTGATAGAGTCATCAATCAACCAAATCGGAACACAATTGAAGATTTTCGTTTTTTATTATGGATTCATGGTCTATAGTTCAGGTGATTTTCCATAATATTGAATTTTCTACGAAATGTGTAGAAATATTCGAGCGATCTAAATGCCCGTTGGCATGACAATTACAGGTCTCAACAGCTATTGATAGAGGCATCAATCATCGAAATCGGAGCACAATTGCAGATTTTCGTTTTTTTATTATGAATTTATGGTCTATAGTTCAGGTGATTTTCCATAATATTGAATTTTCTACGAAATGTGTAGAAATATTCGAGCGATCTTAGTGCCCGTTGGCATGCCAATTACAGGTCTCAACACCTATTGATAGAGGCATCAATCATCGAATTCGGAGCATAATTGCAGATTTTCGTTTTTTTATTATGAATTTATGGTCTATAGTTCAGGTGATTTTCCATAAAATTGAATTTTCTACGAAATGTGTAGAAATATCCGAGCGATCTACTGATAGAGTCATCAATCAACCAAATCGGAACACAATTGAAGATTTTCGTTTTTTATTATGGATTCATGGTCTATAGTTCAGGTGATTTTCCATAATATTGAATTTTCTACGAAATGTGTAGAAATATTCGAGCGATCTAAATGCCCGTTGGCATGACAATTACAGGTCTCAACACCTATTGATAGAGGCATCAATCATCGAAATCGGAGCACAATTGCAGATTTTCGTTTTTTTATTATGAATTTATGGTCTATAGTTCAGGTGATTTTCCATAATATTGAATTTTCTACGAAATGTGTAGAAATATCCGAGCGATCTAAATGCCCGTTGGCATGACAATTACAGGTCTCAACACCTATTGATAGAGGCATCAATCATCGAAATCGGAGCACAATTGCAGATTTTCGTTTTTTTATTATGAATTTATGGTCTATAGTTCAGGTGATTTTCCATAATATTGAATTTTCTACAAAATGTGTAGAAATATCCGAGCGATCTACTGATAGAGTCATCAATCAACCAAATCGGAACACAATTGCAGATTTTCGTTTTTTATTATGGATTCATGGTCTATAGTTCAGGTGATTTTCCATAAAATTGAATTTTCTGCGAAATGTGTAGAAATATTCGAGCGATCTAAATGCCCGTTGGCATGCCAATTACAAGTCTCAACACCTATTGATAGAGGCATCAATCATCGAAATCGGAGCACAATTGCAGATTTTCGTTTTTTTATTATGAATTTATGGTCTATAGTTCAGGTGATTTTCCATAATATTGAATTTTCTACGAAATGTGTAGAAATATCCGAGCGATCTACTGATAGAGTCATCAATCAACCAAATCGGAACACAATTGCAGATTTTCGTTTTTTATTATGGATTCATGGTCTATAGTTCAGGTGATTTTCCATAATATTGAATTTTCTACGAAATGTGTAGAAATATTCGAGCGATCTAAATGCCCGTTGGCATGCCAATTACAGGTCTCAACACCTATTGATAGAGTCATCAATCATCGAAATCGGAGCACAATTGCAGATTTTCGTTTTTTTATTATGAATTTATGGTCTATAGTTCAGGTGATTTTCCATAAAATTGAATTTCCTACGAAATGTGTAGAAATATTCGAGCGATCTAAATGCCCGTTGGCATGCCAATTACAGGTCTCAACACATATTGATAGAGGCATCAATCATCGAAATCGGAGCATAATTGCAGATTTTCGTTTTTTTATTATGGATTCATGGTCTATAGTTCAGGTGATTTTCCATAATATTGAATTTTCTACGAAATGTGTAGAAATATTCGAGCGATCTAAATGCCCGTTGGCATGACAATTACAGGTCTCAACACCTATTGATAGAGGCATCAATCATCGAAATCGGAGCACAATTGCAGATTTTCGTTTTTTTATTATGAATTTATGGTCTATAGTTCAGGTGATTTTCCATAAAATTGAATTTTCTACGAAATGTGTAGAAATATCCGAGCGATCTAAATGCCCGTTGGCATGACAATTACAGGTCTCAACACCTATTGATAGAGGCATCAATCATCGAAATCGGAGCACAATTGCAGATTTTCGTTTTTTTTATTATGAATTTATGGTCTATAGTTCAGGTGATTTTCCATAAAATTGAATTTTCTACGAAATGTGTAGAAATATCCGAGCGATCTAAATGCCCGTTGGCATGACAATTACAGGTCTCAACACCTAGTGATAGAGGCATCAATCATCGAAATCGGAGCACATCAGTGTTCAGGTGATTTTCCATAATATTGAATTTTCTACGAAATGTGTAGAAATATCCGAGCGATCTACTGATAGAGTCATCAATCAACCAAATCGGAACACAATTGCAGATTTTCGTTTTTTTATTATGAATTTATGGTCTATAGTTCAGGTGATTTTCCATAAAATTGAATTTTCTACGAAATGTGTAGAAATATTAGAGCGATCTAAATGCCCGTTGGCATGCCAATTACAGGTCTCAACACCTATTGATAGAGGCATCAATCATCGAAATCGGAGCACAATTGCAGATTTTCGTTTTTTTATTATGAATTTATGGTCTATAGTTCAGGTGATTTTCCATAAAATTGAATTTTCTACGAAATGTGTAGAAATATCCGAGCGATCTACTGATAGAGTCATCAATCAACCAAATCGGAACACAATTGCAGATTTTCGTTTTTTATTATGGATTCATGGTCTATAGTTCAGGTGATTTTCCATAATATTGAATTTTCTACGAAATGTGTAGAAATATTCGAGCGATCTAAATGCCCGTTGGCATGCCAATTACAGGTCTCAACACCTATTGATAGAGGCATCAATCATCGAAATCGGAGCACAATTGCAGATTTTCGTTTTTTTATTATGAATTTATGGTCTATAGTTCAGGTGATTTTCCATAAAATTGAATTTTCTACGAAATGTGTAGAAATATCCGAGCGATCTAAATGCCCGTTGGCATGACAATTACAGGTCTCAACACCTATTGATAGAGGCATCAATCATCGAAATCGGAGCACAATTGCAGAGCACAATTGCAGATTTTTACATAAAATTGAATTTTCTACGAAATGTGTAGAAATATTCGAGCGATCTAAATGCCCGTTGGCATGCCAATTACAGGTCTCAACACCTATTGATAGAGGCATCAATCATCGAAATCGGAGCACAATTGCAGATTTTCGTTTTTTTATTATGAATTTATGGTCTATAGTTCAGGTGATTTTCCATAAAATTGAATTTTCTACGAAATGTGTAGAAATATTAGAGCGATCTAAATGCCCGTTGGCATGCCAATTACAGGTCTCAACACCTATTGATAGAGGCATCAATCATCGAAATCGGAGCACAATTGCAGATTTTCGTTTTTTTATTATGAATTTATGGTCTATAGTTCAGGTGATTTTCCATAAAATTGAATTTTCTACGAAATGTGTAGAAATATTCGAGCGATCTAAATGCCCGTTGGCATGCCAATTACAGGTCTCAACACCTATTGATAGAGGCATCAATCATCGAAATCGGAGCACAATTGCAGATTTTCGTTTTTTTATTATGAATTTATGGTCTATAGTTCAGGTGATTTTCCATAATATTGAATTTTCTACGAAATGTGTAGAAATATCCGAGCGATCTACTGATAGAGTCATCAATCAACCAAATCGGAACACAATTGCAGATTTTCGTTTTTTTATTATGAATTTATGGTCTATAGTTCAGGTGATTTTCCATAATATTGAATTTTCTACGAAATGTGTAGAAATATTCGAGCGATCTAAATGCCCGTTGGCATGCCAATTACAAGTCTCAACACCTATTGATAGAGGCATCAATCATCGAAATCGGAGCACAATTGCAGATTTTCGTTTTTTTATTATGAATTTATGGTCTATAGTTCAGGTGATTTTCCATAATATTGAATTTTCTACGAAATGTGTAGAAATATCCGAGCGATCTACTGATAGAGTCATCAATCAACCAAATCGGAACACAATTGCAGATTTTCGTTTTTTTATTATGAATTTATGGTCTATAGTTCAGGTGATTTTCCATAAAATTGAATTTTCTACGAAATGTGTAGAAATATTAGAGCGATCTAAATGCCCGTTGGCATGCCAATTACAGGTCTCAACACCTATTGATAGAGGCATCAATCATCGAAATCGGAGCACAATTGCAGATTTTCGTTTTTTTATTATGAATTTATGGTCTATAGTTCAGGTGATTTTCCATAATATTGAATTTTCTACGAAATGTGTAGAAATATCCGAGCGATCTACTGATAGAGTCATCAATCAACCAAATCGGAACACAATTGCAGATTTTCGTTTTTTATTATGGATTCATGGTCTATAGTTCAGGTGATTTTCCATAATATTGAATTTTCTACGAAATGTGTAGAAATATTCGAGCGATCTAAATGCCCGTTGGCATGCCAATTACAGGTCTCAACACCTATTGATAGAGGCATCAATCATCGAAATCGGAGCACAATTGCAGATTTTCGTTTTTTTATTATGAATTTATGGTCTATAGTTCAGGTGATTTTCCATAAAATTGAATTTTCTACGAAATGTGTAGAAATATTCGAGCGATCTAAATGCCCGTTGGCATGCCAATTACAGGTCTCAACACATATTGATAGAGGCATCAATCATCGAAATCGGAGCACAATTGCAGATTTTCGTTTTTTTATTATGAATTTATGGTCTATAGTTCAGGTGATTTTCCATAAAATTGAATTTTCTACGAAATGTGTAGAAATATTCGAGCGATCTAAATGCCCGTTGGCATGCCAATTACAAGTCTCAACACCTATTGATAGAGGCATCAATCATCGAAATCGGAGCACAATTGCAGATTTTCGTTTTTTTATTATGAATTTATGGTCTATAGTTCAGGTGATTTTCCATAAAATTGAATTTTCTACGAAATGTGTAGAAATATTAGAGCGATCTAAATGCCCGTTGGCATGCCAATTACAGGTCTCAACACCTATTGATAGAGGCATCAATCATCGAAATCGGAGCACAATTGCAGATTTTCGTTTTTTTATTATGAATTTATGGTCTATAGTTCAGGTGATTTTCCATAATATTGAATTTTCTACGAAATGTGTAGAAATATCCGAGCGATCTACTGATAGAGTCATCAATCAACCAAATCGGAACACAATTGCAGATTTTCGTTTTTTATTATGGATTCATGGTCTATAGTTCAGGTGATTTTCCATAATATTGAATTTTCTACGAAATGTGTAGAAATATTCGAGCGATCTAAATGCCCGTTGGCATGCCAATTACAGGTCTCAACACCTATTGATAGAGGCATCAATCATCGAAATCGGAGCACAATTGCAGATTTTCGTTTTTTTATTATGAATTTATGGTCTATAGTTCAGGTGATTTTCCATAAAATTGAATTTTCTACGAAATGTGTAGAAATATTCGAGCAATCTAAATGCCCGTTGGCATGCCAATTACAAGTCTCAACACCTATTGATAGAGGCATCAATCATCGAAATCGGAGCACAATTGCAGATTTTCGTTTTTTTATTATGAATTTATGGTCTATAGTTCAGGTGATTTTCCATAAAATTGAATTTTCTACGAAATGTGTAGAAATATTAGAGCGATCTAAATGCCCGTTGGCATGCCAATTACAGGTCTCAACACCTATTGATAGAGGCATCAATCATCGAAATCGGAGCACAATTGCAGATTTTCGTTTTTTTATTATGAATTTATGGTCTATAGTTCAGGTGATTTTCCATAAAATTGAATTTTCTACGAAATGTGTAGAAATATTCGAGCGATCTAAATGCCCGTTGGCATGCCAATTACAGGTCTCAACACCTATTGATAGAGGCATCAATCATCGAAATCGGAGCACAATTGCAGATTTTCGTTTTTTTATTATGAATTTATGGTCTATAGTTCAGGTGATTTTCCATAATATTGAATTTTCTACGAAATGTGTAGAAATATCCGAGCGATCTACTGATAGAGTCATCAATCAACCAAATCGGAACACAATTGCAGATTTTCGTTTTTTATTATGGATTCATGGTCTATAGTTCAGGTGATTTTCCATAATATTGAATTTTCTACGAAATGTGTAGAAATATTCGAGCGATCTAAATGCCCGTTGGCATGCCAATTACAGGTCTCAACACCTATTGATAGAGGCATCAATCATCGAAATCGGAGCACAATTGCAGATTTTCGTTTTTTTATTATGAATTTATGGTCTATAGTTCAGGTGATTTTCCATAAAATTGAATTTTCTACGAAATGTGTAGAAATATTCGAGCGATCTAAATGCCCGTTGGCATGCCAATTACAAGTCTCAACACCTATTGATAGAGGCATCAATCATCGAAATCGGAGCACAATTGCAGATTTTCGTTTTTTTATTATGAATTTATGGTCTATAGTTCAGGTGATTTTCCATAAAATTGAATTTTCTACGAAATGTGTAGAAATATTAGAGCGATCTAAATGCCCGTTGGCATGCCAATTACAGGTCTCAACACCTATTGATAGAGGCATCAATCATCGAAATCGGAGCACAATTGCAGATTTTCGTTTTTTTATTATGAATTTATGGTCTATAGTTCAGGTGATTTTCCATAAAATTGAATTTTCTACGAAATGTGTAGAAATATTCGAGCGATCTAAATGCCCGTTGGCATGCCAATTACAGGTCTCAACACCTATTGATAGAGGCATCAATCATCGAAATCGGAGCACAATTGCAGATTTTCGTTTTTTTATTATGAATTTATGGTCTATAGTTCAGGTGATTTTCCATAATATTGAATTTTCTACGAAATGTGTAGAAATATCCGAGCGATCTACTGATAGAGTCATCAATCAACCAAATCGGAACACAATTGCAGATTTTCGTTTTTTATTATGGATTCATGGTCTATAGTTCAGGTGATTTTCCATAATATTGAATTTTCTACGAAATGTGTAGAAATATTCGAGCGATCTAAATGCCCGTTGGCATGCCAATTACAGGTCTCAACACCTATTGATAGAGGCATCAATCATCGAAATCGGAGCACAATTGCAGATTTTCGTTTTTTTATTATGAATTTATGGTCTATAGTTCAGGTGATTTTCCATAAAATTGAATTTTCTACGAAATGTGTAGAAATATTCGAGCGATCTAAATGCCCGTTGGCATGCCAATTACAGGTCTCAACACCTATTGATAGAGGCATCAATCATCGAAATCGGAGCACAATTGCAGATTTTCGTTTTTTTATTATGAATTTATGGTCTATAGTTCAGGTGATTTTCCATAAAATTGAATTTTCTACGAAATGTGTAGAAATATTCGAGCGATCTAAATGCCCGTTGGCATGCCAATTACAGGTCTCAACACCTATTGATAGAGGCATCAATCATCGAAATCGGAGCACAATTGCAGATTTTCGTTTTTTTATTATGAATTTATGGTCTATAGTTCAGGTGATTTTCCATAAAATTGAATTTTCTACGAAATGTGTAGAAATATTCGAGCGATCTAAATGCCCGTTGGCATGCCAATTACAGGTCTCAACACCTATTGATAGAGGCATCAATCATCGAAATCGGAGCACAATTGCAGATTTTCGTTTTTTTATTATGAATTTATGGTCTATAGTTCAGGTGATTTTCCATAATATTGAATTTTCTACGAAATGTGTAGAAATATCCGAGCGATCTACTGATAGAGTCATCAATCAACCAAATCGGAACACAATTGCAGATTTTCGTTTTTTTATTATGAATTTATGGTCTATAGTTCAGGTGATTTTCCATAAAATTGAATTTTCTACGAAATGTGTAGAAATATTAGAGCGATCTAAATGCCCGTTGGCATGCCAATTACAGGTCTCAACACCTATTGATAGAGGCATCAATCATCGAAATCGGAGCACAATTGCAGATTTTCGTTTTTTATTATGAATTTATGGTCTATAGTTCAGGTGATTTTCCATAATATTGAATTTTCTACGAAATGTGTAGAAATATCCGAGCGATCTACTGATAGAGTCATCAATCAACCAAATCGGAACACAATTGCAGATTTTCGTTTTTTATTATGGATTCATGGTCTATAGTTCAGGTGATTTTCCATAAAATTGAATTTTCTACGAAATGTGTAGAAATATTCGAGCGATCTAAATGCCCGTTGGCATGCCAATTACAGGTCTCAACACCTATTGATAGAGGCATCAATCATCGAAATCGGAGCACAATTGCAGATTTTCGTTTTTTTATTATGAATTTATGGTCTATAGTTCAGGTGATTTTCCATAAAATTGAATTTTCTACGAAATGTGTAGAAATATTCGAGCGATCTAAATGCCCGTTGGCATGCCAATTACAGGTCTCAACACCTATTGATAGAGGCATCAATCATCGAAATCGGAGCACAAGTGCAGATTTTCGTTTTTTTATTATGAATTTATGGTCTATAGTTCAGGTGATTTTCCATAAAATTGAATTTTCTACGAAATGTGTAGAAATATTCGAGCGATCTAAATGCCCGTTGGCATGCCAATTACAGGTCTCAACACATATTGATAGAGGCATCAATCATCGAAATCGGAGCACAATTGCAGATTTTCGTTTTTTTATTATGAATTTATGGTCTATAGTTCAGGTGATTTTCCATAAAATTGAATTTTCTACGAAATGTGTAGAAATATTCGAGCGATCTAAATGCCCGTTGGCATGCCAATTACAAGTCTCAACACCTATTGATAGAGGCATCAATCATCGAAATCGGAGCACAATTGCAGATTTTCGTTTTTTTATTATGAATTTATGGTCTATAGTTCAGGTGATTTTCCATAAAATTGAATTTTCTACGAAATGTGTAGAAATATTCGAGCGATCTAAATGCCCGTTGGCATGCCAATTACAGGTCTCAACACCTATTGATAGAGGCATCAATCATCGAAATCGGAGCACAATTGCAGATTTTCGTTTTTTTATTATGAATTTATGGTCTATAGTTCAGGTGATTTTCCATAAAATTGAATTTTCTACGAAATGTGTAGAAATATTCGAGCGATCTAAATGCCCGTTGGCATGCCAATTACAAGTCTCAACACCTATTGATAGAGGCATCAATCATCGAAATCGGAGCACAATTGCAGATTTTCGTTTTTTTATTATGAATTTATGGTCTATAGTTCAGGTGATTTTCCATAAAATTGAATTTTCTACGAAATGTGTAGAAATATTAGAGCGATCTAAATGCCCGTTGGCATGCCAATTACAGGTCTCAACACCTATTGATAGAGGCATCAATCATCGAAATCGGAGCACAATTGCAGATTTTCGTTTTTTTATTATGAATTTATGGTCTATAGTTCAGGTGATTTTCCATAAAATTGAATTTTCTACGAAATGTGTAGAAATATTCGAGCGATCTAAATGCCCGTTGGCATGCCAATTACAGGTCTCAACACCTATTGATAGAGGCATCAATCATCGAAATCGGAGCACAATTGCAGATTTTCGTTTTTTTATTATGAATTTATGGTCTATAGTTCAGGTGATTTTCCATAATATTGAATTTTCTACGAAATGTGTAGAAATATCCGAGCGATCTACTGATAGAGTCATCAATCAACCAAATCGGAACACAATTGCAGATTTTCGTTTTTTATTATGGATTCATGGTCTATAGTTCAGGTGATTTTCCATAATATTGAATTTTCTACGAAATGTGTAGAAATATTCGAGCGATCTAAATGCCCGTTGGCATGCCAATTACAGGTCTCAACACCTATTGATAGAGGCATCAATCATCGAAATCGGAGCACAATTGCAGATTTTCGTTTTTTTATTATGAATTTATGGTCTATAGTTCAGGTGATTTTCCATAAAATTGAATTTTCTACGAAATGTGTAGAAATATTCGAGCGATCTAAATGCCCGTTGGCATGCCAATTACAGGTCTCAACACATATTGATAGAGGCATCAATCATCGAAATCGGAGCACAATTGCAGATTTTCGTTTTTTTATTATGAATTTATGGTCTATAGTTCAGGTGATTTTCCATAAAATTGAATTTTCTACGAAATGTGTAGAAATATCCGAGCGATCTACTGATAGAGTCATCAATCAACCAAATCGGAACACAATTGCAGATTTTCGTTTTTTATTATGGATTTATGGTCTATAGTTCAGGTGATTTTCCATAATATTGAATTTTCTACGAAATGTGTAGAAATATTCGAGCGATCTAAATGCCCGTTGGCATGCCAATTACAGGTCTCAACACCTATTGATAGAGGCATCAATCATCGAAATCGGAGCACAATTGCAGATTTTCGTTTTTTTATTATGAATTTATGGTCTATAGTTCAGGTGATTTTCCATAAAATTGAATTTTCTACGAAATGTGTAGAAATATCCGAGCGATCTAAATGCCCGTTGGCATGACAATTACAGGTCTCAACACCTATTGATAGAGGCATCAATCATCGAAATCGGAGCACAATTGCAGATTTTCGTTTTTTTATTATGAATTTATGGTCTATAGTTCAGGTGATTTTCCATAAAATTGAATTTTCTACGAAATGTGTAGAAATATCCGAGCGATCTAAATGCCCGTTGGCATGACAATTACAGGTCTCAACACCTAGTGATAGAGGCATCAATCATCGAAATCGGAGCACAATTGCAGATTTTCGTTTTTTTATTATGAATTTATGGTCTATAGTTCAGGTGATTTTCCATAATATTGAATTTTCTACGAAATGTGTAGAAATATCCGAGCGATCTACTGATAGAGTCATCAATCAACCAAATCGGAACACAATTGCAGATTTTCGTTTTTTTATTATGAATTTATGGTCTATAGTTCAGGTGATTTTCCATAATATTGAATTTTCTACGAAATGTGTAGAAATATTCGAGCGATCTAAATGCCCGTTGGCATGCCAATTACAAGTCTCAACACCTATTGATAGAGGCATCAATCATCGAAATCGGAGCACAATTGCAGATTTTCGTTTTTTTATTATGAATTTATGGTCTATAGTTCAGGTGATTTTCCATAAAATTGAATTTTCTACGAAATGTGTAGAAATATCCGAGCGATCTACTGATAGAGTCATCAATCAACCAAATCGGAACACAATTGCAGATTTTCGTTTTTTTATTATGAATTTATGGTCTATAGTTCAGGTGATTTTCCATAAAATTGAATTTTCTACGAAATGTGTAGAAATATTAGAGCGATCTAAATGCCCGTTGGCATGCCAATTACAGGTCTCAACACCTATTGATAGAGGCATCAATCATCGAAATCGGAGCACAATTGCAGATTTTCGTTTTTTTATTATGAATTTATGGTCTATAGTTCAGGTGATTTTCCATACAATTGAATTTTCTACGAAATGTGTAGAAATATCCGAGCGATCTACTGATAGAGTCATCAATCAACCAAATCGGAACACAATTGCAGATTTTCGTTTTTTATTATGGATTCATGGTCTATAGTTCAGGTGATTTTCCATAATATTGAATTTTCTACGAAATGTGTAGAAATATTCGAGCGATCTAAATGCCCGTTGGCATGCCAATTACAGGTCTCAACACATATTGATAGAGGCATCAATCATCGAAATCGGAGCACAATTGCAGATTTTCGTTTTTTTATTATGGATTCATGGTCTATAGTTCAGGTGATTTTCCATAATATTGAATTTTCTACGAAATGTGTAGAAATATTCGAGCGATCTAAATGCCCGTTGGCATGACAATTACAGGTCTCAACACCTATTGATAGAGGCATCAATCATCGAAATCGGAGCACAATTGCAGATTTTCGTTTTTTTATTATGAATTTATGGTCTATATATAGTTCAGGTGATTTTCCATAAAATTGAATTTTCTACGAAATGTGTAGAAATATCCGAGCGATCTACTGATAGAGTCATCAATCAACCAAATCGGAACACAATTGAAGATTTTCGTTTTTTATTATGGATTCATGGTCTATAGTTGAGGTGATTTTCCATAATATTGAATTTTCTACGAAATGTGTAGAAATATTCGAGCGATCTAAATGCCCGTTGGCATGACAATTACAGGTCTCAACACCTATTGATAGAGGCATCAATCAACCAAATCGGAGCACAATTGCAGATTTTCGTTTTTTTATTATGAATTTATGGTCTATAGTTCAGGTGATTTTCCATAATATTGAATTTTCTACGAAATGTGTAGAAATATTCGAGCGATCTAAATGCCCGTTGGCATGCCAATTACAGGTCTCAACACCTATTGATAGAGGCATCAATCATCGAATTCGGAGCACAATTGCAGATTTTCGTTTTTTTATTATGAATTTATGGTCTATAGTTCAGGTGATTTTCCATACAATTGAATTTTCTACGAAATGTGTAGAAATATCCGAGCGATCTACTGATAGAGTCATCAATCAACCAAATCGGAACACAATTGCAGATTTTCGTTTTTTATTATGGATTCATGGTCTATAGTTCAGGTGATTTTCCATAATATTGAATTTTCTACGAAATGTGTAGAAATATTCGAGCGATCTAAATGCCCGTTGGCATGCCAATTACAGGTCTCAACACATATTGATAGAGGCATCAATCATCGAAATCGGAGCACAATTGCAGATTTTCGTTTTTTTATTATGGATTCATGGTCTATAGTTCAGGTGATTTTCCATAATATTGAATTTTCTACGAAATGTGTAGAAATATTCGAGCGATCTAAATGCCCGTTGGCATGACAATTACAGGTCTCAACACCTATTGATAGAGGCATCAATCATCGAAATCGGAGCACAATTGCAGATTTTCGTTTTTTTATTATGAATTTATGGTCTATATATAGTTCAGGTGATTTTCCATAAAATTGAATTTTCTACGAAATGTGTAGAAATATCCGAGCGATCTACTGATAGAGTCATCAATCAACCAAATCGGAACACAATTGAAGATTTTCGTTTTTTATTATGGATTCATGGTCTATAGTTGAGGTGATTTTCCATAATATTGAATTTTCTACGAAATGTGTAGAAATATCCGAGCGATCTAAATGCCCGTTGGCATGACAATTACAGGTCTCAACACCTATTGATAGAGGCATCAATCAACCAAATCGGAGCACAATTGCAGATTTTCGTTTTTTTATTATAAATTTATGGTCTATAGTTCAGGTGATTTTCCATAATATTGAATTTTCTACGAAATGTGTAGAAATATCCGAGAGATCTAAATGCCCGTTGGCATGACAATTACATGTCTCAACACCTATTGATAGAGGCATCAATCATCGAAATCGGAGCACAATTGCAGATTTTCGTTTTTTTATTATGAATTTATGGTCTATAGTTCAGGTGATTTTCCATAATATTGAATTTTCTACGAAATGTGTAGAAATATCCGAGCGATCTACTGATAGAGTCATCAATCAACCAAATCGGAACACAATTGCAGATTTTCGTTTTTTTATTATGAATTTATGGTCTATAGTTCAGGTGATTTTCCATAATATTGAATTTTCTACGAAATGTGTAGAAATATTCGAGCGATCTAAATGCCCGTTGGCATGCCAATTACAAGTCTCAACACCTATTGATAGAGGCATCAATCATCGAAATCGGAGCACAATTGCAGATTTTCGTTTTTTTATTATGAATTTATGGTCTATAGTTCAGGTGATTTTCCATAATATTGAATTTTCTACGAAATGTGTAGAAATATCCGAGCGATCTACTGATAGAGTCATCAATCAACCAAATCGGAACACAATTGCAGATTTTCGTTTTTTTATTATGATTTTATAGTCTATAGTTCAGGTGATTTTCCATAATATTGAATTTTCTACGAAATGTGTAGAAATATTCGAGCGATCTAAATGCCCGTTGGCATGCCAATTACAGGTCTCAACACCTATTGATAGAGGCATCAATCATCGAAATCGGAGCACAATTGCAGATTTTCGTTTTTTTATTATGAATTTATGGTCTATAGTTCAGGTGATTTTCCATAATATTGAATTTTCTACGAAATGTGTAGAAATATCCGAGCGATCTACTGATAGAGTCATCAATCAACCAAATCGGAACACAATTGAAGATTTTCGTTTTTTATTATGGATTCATGGTCTATAGTTCAGGTGATTTTCCATAATATTGAATTTTCTACGAAATGTGTAGAAATATTCGAGCGATCTAAATGCCCGTTGGCATGCCAATTACAGGTCTCAACACCTATTGATAGAGGCATCAATCATCGAAATCGGAGCACAATTGCAGATTTTCGTTTTTTTATTATGAATTTATGGTCTATAGTTCAGGTGATTTTCCATAATATTGAATTTTCTACGAAATGTGTAGAAATATCCGAGCGATCTACTGATAGAGTCATCAATCAACCAAATCGGAACACAATTGAAGATTTTCGTTTTTTATTATGGATTCATGGTCTATAGTTCAGGTGATTTTCCATAATATTGAATTTTCTACGAAATGTGTAGAAATATTCGAGCGATCTAAATGCCCGTTGGCATGCCAATTACAGGTCTCAACACCTATTGATAGAGGCATCAATCATCGAAATCGGAGCACAATTGCAGATTTTCGTTTTTTTATTATGAATTTATGGTCTATAGTTCAGGTGATTTTCCATAATATTGAATTTTCTACGAAATGTGTAGAAATATTCGAGCGATCTAAATGCCCGTTGGCATGCCAATTACAAGTCTCAACACCTATTGATAGAGGCATCAATCATCGAAATCGGAGCACAATTGCAGATTTTCGTTTTTTTATTATGGATTCATGGTCTATAGTTCAGGTGATTTTCCATAATATTGAATTTTCTACGAAATGTGTAGAAATATTCGAGCGATCTAATTGCCCGTTGGCATGCCAATTACAGGTCTCAACACCTATTGATAGAGGCATCAATCATCGAAATCGGAGCACAATTGCAGATTTTCGTTTTTTTATTATGAATTTATGGTCTATAGTTCAGGTGATTTTCCATAATATTGAATTTTCTACGAAATGTGTAGAAATATCCGAGCGATCTACTGATAGAGTCATCAATCAACCAAATCGGAACACAATTGAAGATTTTCGTTTTTTATTATGGATTCATGGTCTATAGTTCAGGTGATTTTCCATAATATTGAATTTTCTACGAAATGTGTAGAAATATTCGAGCGATCTAAATGCCCGTTGGCATGCCAATTACAGGTCTCAACACCTATTGATAGAGGCATCAATCATCGAAATCGGAGCACAATTGCAGATTTTCGTTTTTTTATTATGAATTTATGGTCTATAGTTCAGGTGATTTTCCATAATATTGAATTTTCTACGAAATGTGTAGAAATATTCGAGCGATCTAAATGCCCGTTGGCATGCCAATTACAAGTCTCAACACCTATTGATAGAGGCATCAATCATCGAAATCGGAGCACAATTGCAGATTTTCGTTTTTTTATTATGGATTCATGGTCTATAGTTCAGGTGATTTTCCATAATATTGAATTTTCTACGAAATGTGTAGAAATATTCGAGCGATCTAAATGCCCGTTGGCATGCCAATTACAGGTCTCAACACCTATTGATAGAGGCATCAATCATCGAAATCGGAGCACAATTGCAGATTTTCGTTTTTTTATTATGAATTTATGGTCTATAGTTCAGGTGATTTTCCATAATATTGAATTTTCTACGAAATGTGTAGAAATATCAGCGATCTACTGATAGAGTCATCAATCAACCAAATCGGAACACAATTGCAGATTTTCGTTTTTTTATTATGAATTTATGGTCTATAGTTCAGGTGATTTTCCATAATATTGAATTTTCTACGAAATGTGTAGAAATATTCGAGCGATCTAAATGCCCGTTGGCATGCCAATTTCAAGTCTCAACACCTATTGATAGAGGCATCAATCATCGAAATCGGAGCACAATTGCAGATTTTCGTTTTTTTATTATGAATTTATGGTCTATAGTTCAGGTGATTTTCCATAATATTGAATTTTCTACGAAATGTGTAGAAATATCCGAGCGATCTACTGATAGAGTCATCAATCAAACAAATCGGAACACAATTGCAGATTTTCGTTTTTTTATTATGAATTTATGGTCTATAGTTCAGGTGATTTTCCATAAAATTGAATTTTCTACGAAATGTGTAGAAATATTCGAGCGATCTAAATGCCCGTTGGCATGCCAATTACAGGTCTCAACACCTATTGATAGAGGCATCAATCATCGAAATCGGAGCACAATTGCAGATTTTCGTTTTTTTATTATGAATTTATGGTCTATAGTTCAGGTGATTTTCCATAAAATTGAATTTTCTACGAAATGTGTAGAAATATTCGAGCGATCTAAATGCCCGTTGGCATGCCAATTACAGGTCTCAACACATATTGATAGAGGCATCAATCATCGAAATCGGAGCACAATTGCAGATTTTCGTTTTTTTATTATGGATTCATGGTCTATAGTTCAGGTGATTTTCCATAATATTGAATTTTCTACGAAATGTGTAGAAATATTCGAGCGATCTAAATGCCCGTTGGCATGCCAATTACAGGTCTCAACACCTATTGATAGAGGCATCAATCATCGAAATCGGAGCACAATTGCAGATTTTCGTTTTTTTATTATGAATTTATGGTCTATAGTTCAGGTGATTTTCCATAAAATTGAATTTTCTACGAAATGTGTAGAAATATTCGAGCGATCTAAATGCCCGTTGGCATGCCAATTACAGGTCTCAACACATATTGATAGAGGCATCAATCATCGAAATCGGAGCACAATTGCAGATTTTCGTTTTTTTATTATGAATTTATGGTCTATAGTTCAGGTGATTTTCCATAAAATTGAATTTTCTACGAAATGTGTAGAAATATCCGAGCGATCTACTGATAGAGTCATCAATCAACCAAATCGGAACACAATTGCAGATTTTCGTTTTTTATTATGGATTTATGGTCTATAGTTCAGGTGATTTTCCATAATATTGAATTTTCTACGAAATGTGTAGAAATATTCGAGCGATCTAAATGCCCGTTGGCATGCCAATTACAGGTCTCAACACCTATTGATAGAGGCATCAATCATCGAAATCGGAGCACAATTGCAGATTTTCGTTTTTTTATTATGAATTTATGGTCTATAGTTCAGGTGATTTTCCATAAAATTGAATTTTCTACGAAATGTGTAGAAATATCCGAGCGATCTAAATGCCCGTTGGCATGACAATTACAGGTCTCAACACCTAGTGATAGAGGCATCAATCATCGAAATCGGAGCACAATTGCAGATTTTCGTTTTTTTATTATGAATTTATGGTCTATAGTTCAGGTGATTTTCCATAATATTGAATTTTCTACGAAATGTGTAGAAATATCCGAGCGATCTACTGATAGAGTCATCAATCAACCAAATCGGAACACAATTGCAGATTTTCGTTTTTTTATTATGAATTTATGGTCTATAGTTCAGGTGATTTTCCATAATATTGAATTTTCTACGAAATGTGTAGAAATATTCGAGCGATCTAAATGCCCGTTGGCATGCCAATTACAAGTCTCAACACCTATTGATAGAGGCATCAATCATCGAAATCGGAGCACAATTGCAGATTTTCGTTTTTTTATTATGAATTTATGGTCTATAGTTCAGGTGATTTTCCATAATATTGAATTTTCTACGAAATGTGTAGAAATATCCGAGCGATCTACTGATAGAGTCATCAATCAACCAAATCGGAACACAATTGCAGATTTTCGTTTTTTTATTATGAATTTATGGTCTATAGTTCAGGTGATTTTCCATAAAATTGAATTTTCTACGAAATGTGTAGAAATATTAGAGCGATCTAAATGCCCGTTGGCATGCCAATTACAGGTCTCAACACCTATTGATAGAGGCATCAATCATCGAAATCGGAGCACAATTGCAGATTTTCGTTTTTTTATTATGAATTTATGGTCTATAGTTCAGGTCATTTTCCATACAATTGAATTTTCTACGAAATGTGTAGAAATATCCGAGCGATCTACTGATAGAGTCATCAATCAACCAAATCGGAACACAATTGCAGATTTTCGTTTTTTATTATGGATTCATGGTCTATAGTTCAGGTGATTTTCCATAATATTGAATTTTCTACGAAATGTGTAGAAATATTCGAGCGATCTAAATGCCCGTTGGCATGCCAATTACAGGTCTCAACACCTATTGATAGAGGCATCAATCATCGAAATCGGAGCACAATTGCAGATTTTCGTTTTTTTATTATGAATTTATGGTCTATAGTTCAGGTGATTTTCCATAAAATTGAATTTTCTACGAAATGTGTAGAAATATTCGAGCGATCTAAATGCCCGTTGGCATGCCAATTACAGGTCTCAACACATATTGATAGAGGCATCAATCATCGAAATCGGAGCACAATTGCAGATTTTCGTTTTTTTATTATGGATTCATGGTTCAGGTGATTTTCCATAATATTGAATTTTCTACGAAATGTGTAGAAATATTCGAGCGATCTAAATGCCCGTTGGCATGACAATTACAGGTCTCAACACCTATTGATAGAGGCATCAATCATCGAAATCGGAGCACAATTGCAGATTTTCGTTTTTTTATTATGAATTTATGGTCTATATATAGTTCAGGTGATTTTCCATAATATTGAATTTTCTACGAAATGTGTAGAAATATCCGAGCGATCTACTGATAGAGTCATCAATCAACCAAATCGGAACACAATTGAAGATTTTCGTTTTTTATTATGGATTCATGGTCTATAGTTGAGGTGATTTTCCATAATATTGAATTTTCTACGAAATGTGTAGAAATATTCGAGCGATCTAAATGCCCGTTGGCATGACAATTACAGGTCTCAACACCTATTGATAGAGGCATCAATCAACCAAATCGGAGCACAATTGCAGATTTTCGTTTTTTTATTATGAATTTATGGTCTATAGTTCAGGTGATTTTCCATAATATTGAATTTTCTACGAAATGTGTAGAAATATTCGAGCGATCTAAATGCCCGTTGGCATGCCAATTACAGGTCTCAACACCTATTGATAGAGGCATCAATCATCGAATTCGGAGCATAATTGCAGATTTTCGTTTTTTTATTATAAATTTATGGTCTATAGTTCAGGTGATTTTCCATAATATTGAATTTTCTACGAAATGTGTAGAAATATCCGAGCGATCTACTGATAGAGTCATCAATCAACCAAATCGGAACACAATTGCAGATTTTCGTTTTTTTATTATGAATTTATGGTCTATAGTTCAGGTGATTTTCCATAAAATTGAATTTTCTACGAAATGTGTAGAAATATTCGAGCGATCTAAATGCCCGTTGGCATGACAATTACAGGTCTCAACACATATTGATAGAGGCATCAATCATCGAAATCGGAGCACAATTGCAGATTTTCGTTTTTTTATTATGGATTCATGGTCTATAGTTCAGGTGATTTTCCATAATATTGAATTTTCTACGAAATGTGTAGAAATATTCGAGCGATCTAAATGCCCGTTGGCATGACAATTACATGTCTTAACACCTATTGATAGAGGCATCAATCATCGAAATCGGAGCACAATTGCAGATTTTCGTTTTTTTATTATGAATTTATGGTCTATAGTTCAGGTGATTTTCCATAATATTGAATTTTCTACGAAATGTGTAGAAATATCCGAGCGATCTACTGATAGAGTCATCAATCAACCAAATCGGAACACAATTGCAGATTTTCGTTTTTTTATTATGAATTTATGGTCTATAGTTCAGGTGATTTTCCATAAAATTGAATTTTCTACGAAATGTGTAGAAATATTCGAGCGATCTAATTGCCCGTTGGCATGCCAATTACAGGTCTCAACACCTATTGATAGAGGCATCAATCATCGAAATCGGAGCACAATTGCAGATTTTCGTTTTTTTATTATGAATTTATGGTCTATAGTTCAGGTGATTTTCCATAATATTGAATTTTCTACGAAATGTGTAGAAATATCCGAGCGATCTACTGATAGAGTCATCAATCAACCAAATCGGAACACAATTGAAGATTTTCGTTTTTTATTATGGATTCATGGTCTATAGTTCAGGTGATTTTCCATAATATTGAATTTTCTACGAAATGTGTAGAAATATTCGAGCGATCTAAATGCCCGTTGGCATGCCAATTACAAGTCTCAACACCTATTGATAGAGGCATCAATCATCGAAATCGGAGCACAATTGCAGATTTTCGTTTTTTTATTATGGATTCATGGTCTATAGTTCAGGTGATTTTCCATAATATTGAATTTTCTACGAAATGTGTAGAAATATTCGAGCGATCTAAATGCCCGTTGGCATGACAATTACAGGTCTCAACACCTATTGATAGAGGCATCAATCATCGAAATCGGAGCACAATTGCAGATTTTCGTTTTTTTATTATGAATTTATGGTCTATAGTTCAGGTGATTTTCCATAATATTGAATTTTCTACGAAATGTGTAGAAATATTCGAGCGATCTAAATGCCCGTTGGCATGCCAATTTCAAGTCTCAACACCTATTGATAGAGGCATCAATCATCGAAATCGGAGCACAATTGCAGATTTTCGTTTTTTTATTATGAATTTATGGTCTATAGTTCAGGTGATTTTCCATAAAATTGAATTTTCTACGAAATGTGTAGAAATATCCGAGCGATCTACTGATAGAGTCATCAATCAACCAAATCGGAACACAATTGCAGATTTTCGTTTTTTTATTATGAATTTATGGTCTATAGTTCAGGTGATTTTCCATAAAATTGAATTTTCTACGAAATGTGTAGAAATATCCGAGCGATCTACTGATAGAGTCATCAATCAACCAAATCGGAACACAATTGCAGATTTTCGTTTTTTATTATGGATTTATGGTCTATAGTTCAGGTGATTTTCCATAATATTGAATTTTCTACGAAATGTGTAGAAATATTCGAGCGATCTAAATGCCCGTTGGCATGCCAATTTCAAGTCTCAACACCTATTGATAGAGGCATCAATCATCGAAATCGGAGCACAATTGCAGATTTTCGTTTTTTTATTATGAATTTATGGTCTATAGTTCAGGTGATTTTCCATAAAATTGAATTTTCTACGAAATGTGTAGAAATATCCGAGCGATCTACTGATAGGGTCATCAATCAACCAAATCGGAACACAATTGCAGATTTTCGTTTTTTATTATGGATTTATGGTCTATAGTTCAGGTGATTTTCCATAATATTGAATTTTCTACGAAATGTGTAGAAATATTCGAGCGATCTAAATGCCCGTTGGCATGCCAATTACAGGTCTCAACACCTATTGATAGAGGCATCAATCATCGAAATCGGAGCACAATTGCAGATTTTCGTTTTTTTATTATGAATTTATGGTCTATAGTTCAGGTGATTTTCCATAATATTGAATTTTCTACGAAATGTGTAGAAATATCAGCGATCTACTGATAGAGTCATCAATCAACCAAATCGGAACACAATTGCAGATTTTCGTTTTTTTATTATGAATTTATGGTCTATAGTTCAGGTGATTTTCCATAATATTGAATTTTCTACGAAATGTGTAGAAATATTCGAGCGATCTAAATGCCCGTTGGCATGCCAATTTCAAGTCTCAACACCTATTGATAGAGGCATCAATCATCGAAATCGGAGCACAATTGCAGATTTTCGTTTTTTTATTATGAATTTATGGTCTATAGTTCAGGTGATTTTCCATAAAATTGAATTTTCTACGAAATGTGTAGAAATATCCGAGCGATCTACTGATAGAGTCATCAATCAACCAAATCGGAACACAATTGCAGATTTTCGTTTTTTATTATGGATTTATGGTCTATAGTTCAGGTGATTTTCCATAATATTGAATTTTCTACGAAATGTGTAGAAATATTCGAGCGATCTAAATGCCCGTTGGCATGCCAATTACAGGTCTCAACACCTATTGATAGAGGCATCAATCATCGAAATCGGAGCACAATTGCAGATTTTCGTTTTTTTATTATGAATTTATGGTCTATAGTTCAGGTGATTTTCCATAATATTGAATTTTCTACGAAATGTGTAGAAATATCAGCGATCTACTGATAGAGTCATCAATCAACCAAATCGGAACACAATTGCAGATTTTCGTTTTTTTATTATGAATTTATGGTCTATAGTTCAGGTGATTTTCCATAATATTGAATTTTCTACGAAATGTGTAGAAATATTCGAGCGATCTAAATGCCCGTTGGCATGCCAATTTCAAGTCTCAACACCTATTGATAGAGGCATCAATCATCGAAATCGGAGCACAATTGCAGATTTTCGTTTTTTTATTATGAATTTATGGTCTATAGTTCAGGTGATTTTCCATAAAATTGAATTTTCTACGAAATGTGTAGAAATATCCGAGCGATCTACTGATAGAGTCATCAATCAACCAAATCGGAACACAATTGCAGATTTTCGTTTTTTATTATGGATTTATGGTCTATAGTTCAGGTGATTTTCCATAATATTGAATTTTCTACGAAATGTGTAGAAATATTCGAGCGATCTAAATGCCCGTTGGCATGCCAATTACAGGTCTCAACACCTATTGATAGAGGCATCAATCATCGAAATCGGAGCACAATTGCAGATTTTCGTTTTTTTATTATGAATTTATGGTCTATAGTTCAGGTGATTTTCCATAAAATTGAATTTTCTACGAAATGTGTAGAAATATCCGAGCGATCTAAATGCCCGTTGGCATGACAATTACAGGTCTCAACACCTATTGATAGAGGCATCAATCATCGAAATCGGAGCACAATTGCAGATTTTCGTTTTTTTATTATGAATTTATGGTCTATAGTTCAGGTGATTTTCCATAAAATTGAATTTTCTACGAAATGTGTAGAAATATCCGAGCGATCTAAATGCCCGTTGGCATGACAATTACAGGTCTCAACACCTAGTGATAGAGGCATCAATCATCGAAATCGGAGCACAATTGCAGATTTTCGTTTTTTTATTATGAATTTATGGTCTATAGTTCAGGTGATTTTCCATAATATTGAATTTTCTACGAAATGTGTAGAAATATCCGAGCGATCTACTGATAGAGTCATCAATCAACCAAATCGGAACACAATTGCAGATTTTCGTTTTTTTATTATGAATTTATGGTCTATAGTTCAGGTGATTTTCCATAATATTGAATTTTCTACGAAATGTGTAGAAATATTCGAGCGATCTAAATGCCCGTTGGCATGCCAATTACAAGTCTCAACACCTATTGATAGAGGCATCAATCATCGAAATCGGAGCACAATTGCAGATTTTCGTTTTTTTATTATGAATTTATGGTCTATAGTTCAGGTGATTTTCCATAATATTGAATTTTCTACGAAATGTGTAGAAATATCCGAGCGATCTACTGATAGAGTCATCAATCAACCAAATCGGAACACAATTGCAGATTTTCGTTTTTTTATTATGAATTTATGGTCTATAGTTCAGGTGATTTTCCATAAAATTGAATTTTCTACGAAATGTGTAGAAATATTAGAGCGATCTAAATGCCCGTTGGCATGCCATTTACAGGTCTCAACACCTATTGATAGAGGCATCAATCATCGAAATCGGAGCACAATTGCAGATTTTCGTTTTTTTATTATGAATTTATGGTCTATAGTTCAGGTGATTTTCCATAATATTGAATTTTCTACGAAATGTGTTGAAATATTTAAGCGATCTACTGATAGAGTCATCAATCAACCAAATCGGAACACAATTGAAGATTTTCGTTTTTTATTATGGATTCATGGTCTATAGTTCAGGTGATTTTCCATAATATTGAATTTTCTACGAAATGTGTAGAAATATTCGAGCGATCTAAATGCCCGTTGGCATGCCAATTACAGGTCTCAACACATATTGATAGAGGCATCAATCATCGAAATCGGAGCACAATTGCAGATTTTCGTTTTTTTATTATGGATTCATGGTCTATAGTTCAGGTGATTTTCCATAATATTGAATTTTCTACGAAATGTGTAGAAATATTCGAGCGATCTAAATGCCCGTTGGCATGACAATTACAGGTCTCAACACCTATTGATAGAGGCATCAATCATCGAAATCGGAGCACAATTGCAGATTTTCGTTTTTTTATTATGAATTTATGGTCTATATATAGTTCAGGTGATTTTCCATAAAATTGAATTTTCTACGAAATGTGTAGAAATATCCGAGCGATCTACTGATAGAGTCATCAATCAACCAAATCGGAACACAATTGAAGATTTTCGTTTTTTATTATGGATTCATGGTCTATAGTTGAGGTGATTTTCCATAATATTGAATTTTCTACGAAATGTGTAGAAATATTCGAGCGATCTAAATGCCCGTTGGCATGACAATTACAGGTCTCAACACCTATTGATAGAGGCATCAATCAACCAAATCGGAGCACAATTGCAGATTTTCGTTTTTTTATTATGAATTTATGGTCTATAGTTCAGGTGATTTTCCATAATATTGAATTTTCTACGAAATGTGTAGAAATATTCGAGCGATCTAAATGCCCGTTGGCATGACAATTACATGTCTCAACACCTATTGATAGAGGCATCAATCATCGAAATCGGAGCACAATTGCAGATTTTCGTTTTTTTATTATGAATTTATGGTCTATAGTTCAGGTGATTTTCCATAATATTGAATTTTCTACGAAATGTGTAGAAATATCCGAGCGATCTACTGATAGAGTCATCAATCAACCAAATCGGAACACAATTGCAGATTTTCGTTTTTTTATTATGAATTTATGGTCTATAGTTCAGGTGATTTTCCATAATATTGAATTTTCTACGAAATGTGTAGAAATATTCGAGCGATCTAAATGCCCGTTGGCATGCCAATTACAAGTCTCAACACCTATTGATAGAGGCATCAATCATCGAAATCGGAGCACAATTGCAGATTTTCGTTTTTTTATTATGAATTTATGGTCTATAGTTCAGGTGATTTTCCATAATATTGAATTTTCTACGAAATGTGTAGAAATATCCGAGCGATCTACTGATAGAGTCATCAATCAACCAAATCGGAACACAATTGCAGATTTTCGTTTTTTTATTATGAATTTATGGTCTATAGTTCAGGTGATTTTCCATAAAATTGAATTTTCTACGAAATGTGTAGAAATATTCGAGCGATCTAATTGCCCGTTGGCATGCCAATTACAGGTCTCAACACCTATTGATAGAGGCATCAATCATCGAAATCGGAGCACAATTGCAGATTTTCGTTTTTTTATTATGAATTTATGGTCTATAGTTCAGGTGATTTTCCATAATATTGAATTTTCTACGAAATGTGTAGAAATATCCGAGCGATCTACTGATAGAGTCATCAATCAACCAAATCGGAACACAATTGCAGATTTTCGTTTTTTTATTATGAATTTATGGTCTATAGTTCAGGTGATTTTCCATAATATTGAATTTTCTACGAAATGTGTAGAAATATTCGAGCGATCTAAATGCCCGTTGGCATGCCAATTTCAAGTCTCAACACCTATTGATAGAGGCATCAATCATCGAAATCGGAGCACAATTGCAGATTTTCGTTTTTTTATTATGAATTTATGGTCTATAGTTCAGGTGATTTTCCATAATATTGAATTTTCTACGAAATGTGTAGAAATATCCGAGCGATCTACTGATAGAGTCATCAATCAACCAAATCGGAACACAATTGCAGATTTTCGTTTTTTTATTATGAATTTATGGTCTATAGTTCAGGTGATTTTCCATAAAATTGAATTTTCTACGAAATGTGTAGAAATATTCGAGCGATCTAAATGCCCGTTGGCATGCCAATTACAGGTCTCAACACCTATTGATAGAGGCATCAATCATCGAAATCGGAGCACAATTGCAGATTTTCGTTTTTTTATTATGAATTTATGGTCTATAGTTCAGGTGATTTTCCATAAAATTGAATTTTCTACGAAATGTGTAGAAATATTCGAGCGATCTAAATGCCCGTTGGCATGCCAATTACAAGTCTCAACACATATTGATAGAGGCATCAATCATCGAAATCGGAGCACAATTGCAGATTTTCGTTTTTTTATTATGGATTCATGGTCTATAGTTCAGGTGATTTTCCATAATATTGAATTTTCTACGAAATGTGTAGAAATATTCGAGCGATCTAAATGCCCGTTGGCATGCCAATTACAGGTCTCAACACCTATTGATAGAGGCATCAATCATCGAAATCGGAGCACAATTGCAGATTTTCGTTTTTTTATTATGAATTTATGGTCTATAGTTCAGGTGATTTTCCATAAAATTGAATTTTCTACGAAATGTGTAGAAATATTCGAGCGATCTAAATGCCCGTTGGCATGCCAATTACAGGTCTCAACACATATTGATAGAGGCATCAATCATCGAAATCGGAGCACAATTGCAGATTTTCGTTTTTTTATTATGAATTTATGGTCTATAGTTCAGGTGATTTTCCATAAAATTGAATTTTCTACGAAATGTGTAGAAATATCCGAGCGATCTACTGATAGAGTCATCAATCAACCAAATCGGAACACAATTGCAGATTTTCGTTTTTTATTATGGATTTATGGTCTATAGTTCAGGTGATTTTCCATAATATTGAATTTTCTACGAAATGTGTAGAAATATTCGAGCGATCTAAATGCCCGTTGGCATGCCAATTACAGGTCTCAACACCTATTGATAGAGGCATCAATCATCGAAATCGGAGCACAATTGCAGATTTTCGTTTTTTTATTATGAATTTATGGTCTATAGTTCAGGTGATTTTCCATAAAATTGAATTTTCTACGAAATGTGTAGAAATATCCGAGCGATCTAAATGCCCGTTGGCATGACAATTACAGGTCTCAACACCTATTGATAGAGGCATCAATCATCGAAATCGGAGCACAATTGCAGATTTTCGTTTTTTTATTATGAATTTATGGTCTATAGTTCAGGTGATTTTCCATAAAATTGAATTTTCTACGAAATGTGTAGAAATATCCGAGCGATCTAAATGCCCGTTGGCATGACAATTACAGGTCTCAACACCTAGTGATAGAGGCATCAATCATCGAAATCGGAGCACAATTGCAGATTTTCGTTTTTTTATTATGAATTTATGGTCTATAGTTCAGGTGATTTTCCATAATATTGAATTTTCTACGAAATGTGTAGAAATATCCGAGCGATCTACTGATAGAGTCATCAATCAACCAAATCGGAACACAATTGCAGATTTTCGTTTTTTTATTATGAATTTATGGTCTATAGTTCAGGTGATTTTCCATAATATTGAATTTTCTACGAAATGTGTAGAAATATTCGAGCGATCTAAATGCCCGTTGGCATGCCAATTACAAGTCTCAACACCTATTGATAGAGGCATCAATCATCGAAATCGGAGCACAATTGCAGATTTTCGTTTTTTTATTATGAATTTATGGTCTATAGTTCAGGTGATTTTCCATAATATTGAATTTTCTACGAAATGTGTAGAAATATCCGAGCGATCTACTGATAGAGTCATCAATCAACCAAATCGGAACACAATTGCAGATTTTCGTTTTTTTATTATGAATTTATGGTCTATAGTTCAGGTGATTTTCCATAAAATTGAATTTTCTACGAAATGTGTAGAAATATTAGAGCGATCTAAATGCCCGTTGGCATGACAATTACAGGTCTCAACACCTATTGATAGAGGCATCAATCATCGAAATCGGAGCACAATTGCAGATTTTCGTTTTTTTATTATGAATTTATGGTCTATAGTTCAGGTGATTTTCCATACAATTGAATTTTCTACGAAATGTGTAGAAATATCCGAGCGATCTACTGATAGAGTCATCAATCAACCAAATCGGAACACAATTGCAGATTTTCGTTTTTTATTATGGATTCATGGTCTATAGTTCAGGTGATTTTCCATAATATTGAATTTTCTACGAAATGTGTAGAAATATTCGAGCGATCTAATTGCCCGTTGGCATGCCAATTACAGGTCTCAACACCTATTGATAGAGGCATCAATCATCGAAATCGGAGCACAATTGCAGATTTTCGTTTTTTTATTATGAATTTATGGTCTATAGTTCAGGTGATTTTCCATAAAATTGAATTTTCTACGAAATGTGTAGAAATATTCGAGCGATCTAAATGCCCGTTGGCATGCCAATTACAGGTCTCAACACATATTGATAGAGGCATCAATCATCGAAATCGGAGCACAATTGCAGATTTTCGTTTTTTTATTATGGATTCATGGTCTATAGTTCAGGTGATTTTCCATAATATTGAATTTTCTACGAAATGTGTAGAAATATTCGAGCGATCTAAATGCCCGTTGGCATGACAATTACAGGTCTCAACACCTATTGATAGAGGCATCAATCATCGAAATCGGAGCACAATTGCAGATTTTCGTTTTTTTATTATGAATTTATGGTCTATAGTTCAGGTGATTTTCCATAAAATTGAATTTTCTACGAAATGTGTAGAAATATTCGAGCGATATAAATGCCCGTTGGCATGCCAATTACAGGTCTCAACACATATTGATAGAGGCATCAATCATCGAAATCGGAGCACAATTGCAGATTTTCGTTTTTTTATTATGGATTCATGGTCTATAGTTCAGGTGATTTTCCATAATATTGAATTTTCTACGAAATGTGTAGAAATATTCGAGCGATCTAAATGCCCGTTGGCATGACAATTACAGGTCCTAACACCTATTGATAGAGGCATCAATCATCGAAATCGGAGCACAATTGAAGATTTTCGTTTTTTTATTATGGATTCATGGTCTATAGTTCAGGTGATTTTCCATAATATTGAATTTTCTACGAAATGTGTAGAAATATTCGAGCGATCTAAATGCCCGTTGGCATGACAATTACAGGTCTCAACACCTATTGATAGAGGCATCAATCATCGAAATCGGAGCACAATTGCAGATTTTCGTTTTTTTATTATGAATTTATGGTCTATATATAGTTCAGGTGATTTTCCATAAAATTGAATTTTCTACGAAATGTGTAGAAATATCCGAGCGATCTACTGATAGAGTCATCAATCAACCAAATCGGAACACAATTGAAGATTTTCGTTTTTTATTATGGATTTATGGTCTATAGTTGAGGTGATTTTCCATAATATTGAATTTTCTACGAAATGTGTAGAAATATTCGAGCGATCTAAATGCCCGTTGGCATGACAATTACAGGTCTCAACACCTATTGATAGAGGCATCAATCAACCAAATCGGAGCACAATTGCAGATTTTCGTTTTTTTATTATGAATTTATGGTCTATAGTTCAGGTGATTTTCCATAATATTGAATTTTCTACGAAATGTGTAGAAATATCCGAGCGATCTACTGATAGAGTCATCAATCACTCAAATCGGAACACAATTGCAGATTTTCGTTTTTTTATTATGAATTTATGGTCTATAGTTCAGGTGATTTTCCATAATATTGAATTTTCTACGAAATGTGTAGAAATATTCGAGCGATCTAAATGCCCGTTGGCATGCCAATTACAAGTCTCAACACCTATTGATAGAGGCATCAATCATCGAAATCGGAGCACAATTGCAGATTTTCGTTTTTTTATTATGAATTTATGGTCTATAGTTCAGGTGATTTTCCATAATATTGAATTTTCTACGAAATGTGTAGAAATATCCGAGCGATCTACTGATAGAGTCATCAATCAACCAAATCGGAACACAATTGCAGATTTTCGTTTTTTTATTATGAATTTATGGTCTATAGTTCAGGTGATTTTCCATAAAATTGAATTTTCTACGAAATGTGTAGAAATATTAGAGCGATCTAATTGCCCGTTGGCATGCCAATTACAGGTCTCAACACCTATTGATAGAGGCATCAATCATCGAAATCGGAGCACAATTGCAGATTTTCGTTTTTTTATTATGAATTTATGGTCTATAGTTCAGGTGATTTTCCATAATATTGAATTTTCTACGAAATGTGTAGAAATATCCGAGCGATCTACTGATAGAGTCATCAATCAACCAAATCGGAACACAATTGAAGATTTTCGTTTTTTATTATGGATTCATGGTCTATAGTTCAGGTGATTTTCCATAATATTGAATTTTCTACGAAATGTGTAGAAATATTCGAGCGATCTAAATGCCCGTTGGCATGCCAATTACAGGTCTCAACACCTATTGATAGAGGCATCAATCATCGAAATCGGAGCACAATTGCAGATTTTCGTTTTTTTATTATGAATTTATGGTCTATAGTTCAGGTGATTTTCCATAATATTGAATTTTCTACGAAATGTGTAGAAATATTCGAGCGATCTAAATGCCCGTTGGCATGCCAATTACAAGTCTCAACACCTATTGATAGAGGCATCAATCATCGAAATCGGAGCACAATTGCAGATTTTCGTTTTTTTATTATGGATTCATGGTCTATAGTTCAGGTGATTTTCCATAATATTGAATTTTCTACGAAATGTGTAGAAATATTCGAGCGATCTAAATGCCCGTTGGCATGACAATTACAGGTCTCAACACCTATTGATAGAGGCATCAATCATCGAAATCGGAGCACAATTGCAGATTTTCGTTTTTTTATTATGAATTTATGGTCTATAGTTCAGGTGATTTTCCATAATATTGAATTTTCTACGAAATGTGTAGAAATATCAGCGATCTACTGATAGAGTCATCAATCAACCAAATCGGAACACAATTGCAGATTTTCGTTTTTTTATTATGAATTTATGGTCTATAGTTCAGGTGATTTTCCATAATATTGAATTTTCTACGAAATGTGTAGAAATATTCGAGCGATCTAAATGCCCGTTGGCATGAGAATTACAGGTCTCAACACCTATTGATAGAGGCATCAATCATCGAAATCGGAGCACAATTGCAGATTTTCGTTTTTTTATTATGAATTTATGGTCTATAGTTCAGGTGATTTTCCATAATATTGAATTTTCTACGAAATGTGTAGAAATATTCGAGCGATCTAAATGCCCGTTGGCATGCCAATTACAGGTCTCAACACATATTGATAGAGGCATCAATCATCGAAATCGGAGCACAATTGCAGATTTTCGTTTTTTTATTATGAATTTATGGTCTATAGTTCAGGTGATTTTCCATAAAATTGAATTTTCTACGAAATGTGTAGAAATATTCGAGCGATCTAAATGCCCGTTGGCATGCCAATTACAGGTCTCAACACATATTGATAGAGGCATCAATCATCGAAATCGGAGCACAATTGCAGATTTTCGTTTTTTTATTATGGATTCATGGTCTATAGTTCAGGTGATTTTCCATAATATTGAATTTTCTACGAAATGTGTAGAAATATTCGAGCGATCTAAATGCCCGTTGGCATGAGAATTACAGGTCTCAACACCTATTGATAGAGGCATCAATCATCGAAATCGGAGCACAATTGCAGATTATCGTTTTTTTATTATGAATTTATGGTCTATAGTTCAGGTGATTTTCCATAAAATTGAATTTTCTACGAAATGTGTAGAAATATCCGAGCGATCTACTGATAGAGTCATCAATCAACCAAATCGGAACACAATTGAAGATTTTCGTTTTTTATTATGGATTCATGGTCTATAGTTCAGGTGATTTTCCATAATATTGAATTTTCTACGAAATGTGTAGAAATATCCGAGCGATCTAAATGCCCGTTGGCATGCCAATTACAGGTCTCAACACCTATTGATAGAAGCATCAATCATCGAAATCGGAGCACAATTGCAGATTTTCGTTTTTTTATTATGAATTTATGGTCTATAGTTCAGGTGATTTTCCATAAAATTGAATTTTCTACGAAATGTGTAGAAATATTCGAGCGATCTAAATGCCCGTTGGCATGCCAATTACAGGTCTCAACACATATTGATAGAGGCATCAATCATCGAAATCGGAGCACAATTGCAGATTTTCGTTTTTTTATTATGGATTCATGGTCTATAGTTCAGGTGATTTTCCATAATATTGAATTTTCTACGAAATGTGTAGAAATATTCGAGCGATCTAAATGCCCGTTGGCATGACAATTACAGGTCTCAACACCTATTGATAGAGGCATCAATCATCGAAATCGGAGCACAATTGCAGATTTTCGTTTTTTTATTATGAATTTATGGTCTATAGTTCAGGTGATTTTCCATAAAATTGAATTTTCTACGAAATGTGTAGAAATATTCGAGCGATATAAATGCCCGTTGGCATGCCAATTACAGGTCTCAACACATATTGATAGAGGCATCAATCATCGAAATCGGAGCACAATTGCAGATTTTCGTTTTTTATTATGAATTTATGGTCTATAGTTCAGGTGATTTTCCATAAAATTGAATTTTCTACGAAATGTGTAGAAATATTCGAGCGATCTAAATGCCCGTTGGCATGCCAATTACAGGTCTCAACACATATTGATAGAGGCATCAATCATCGAAATCGGAGCACAATTGCAGATTTTCGTTTTTTTATTATGGATTCATGGTCTATAGTTCAGGTGATTTTCCATAATATTGAATTTTCTACGAAATGTGTAGAAATATCCGAGCGATCTACTGATAGAGTCATCAATCAACCAAATCGGAACACAATTGCAGATTTTCGTTTTTTTTTATGAATTTATGGTCTATAGTTCAGGTGATTTTCCATAATATTGAATTTTCTACGAAATGTGTAGAAATATTCGAGCGATCTAAATGCCCGTTGGCATGCCAATTACAAGTCTCAACACCTATTGATAGAGGCATCAATCATCGAAATCGAAGCACAATTGCAGATTTTCGTTTTTTTATTATGAATTTATGGTCTATAGTTCAGGTGATTTTCCATAATATTGAATTTTCTACGAAATGTGTAGAAATATCCGAGCGATCTACTGATAGAGTCATCAATCAACCAAATCGGAACACAATTGCAGATTTTCGTTTTTTTATTATGAATTTATGGTCTATAGTTCAGGTGATTTTCCATAAAATTGAATTTTCTACGAAATGTGTAGAAATATTCGAGCGATCTAAATGCCCGTTGGCATGACAATTACAGGTCTCAACACCTATTGATAGAGGCATCAATCATCGAAATCGGAGCACAATTGCAGATTTTCGTTTTTTTATTATGAATTTATGGTCTATAGTTCAGGTGATTTTCCATAAAATTGAATTTTCTACGAAATGTGTAGAACTATTCGAGCGATCTAAATGCCCGTTGGCATGCCAATTACAGGTCTCAACACATATTGATAGAGGCATCAATCATCGAAATCGGAGCACAATTGCAGATTTTCGTTTTTTTATTATGAATTTATGGTCTATAGTTCAGGTGATTTTCCATAAAATTGAATTTTCTACGAAATGTGTAGAAATATTCGAGCGATCTAAATGCCCGTTGGCATGCCAATTACAGGTCTCAACACCTATTGATAGAGACATCAATCATCGAAATCGGAGCATAATTGCAGATTTTCGTTTTTTTATTATGAATTTATGGTCTATAGTTCAGGTGATTTTCCATAATATTGAATTTTCTACGAAATGTGTAGAAATATCCGAGCGATCTACTGATAGAGTCATCAATCAACCAAATCGGAACACAATTGAAGATTTTCGTTTTTTATTATGGATTCATGGTCTATAGTTCAGGTGATTTTCCATAATATTGAATTTTCTACGAAATGTGTAGAAATATTCGAGCGATCTAAATGCCCGTTGGCATGCCAATTACAGGTCTCAACACCTATTGATAGAGGCATCAATCATCGAAATCGGAGCACAATTGCAGATTTTCGTTTTTTTATTATGAATTTATGGTCTATAGTTCAGGTGATTTTCCATAAAATTGAATTTTCTACGAAATGTGTAGAAATATTCGAGCGATCTAAATGCCCGTTGGCATGCCAATTACAGGTCTCAACACATATTGATAGAGGCATCAATCATCGAAATCGGAGCACAATTGCAGATTTTCGTTTTTTTATTATGGATTCATGGTCTATAGTTCAGGTGATTTTCCATAATATTGAATTTTCTACGAAATGTGTAGAAATATTCGAGCGATCTAAATGCCCGTTGGCATGACAATTACAGGTCTCAACACCTATTGATAGAGGCATCAATCATCGAAATCGGAGCACAATTGCAGATTTTCGTTTTTTTATTATGAATTTATGGTCTATAGTTCAGGTGATTTTCCATAAAATTGAATTTTCTACGAAATGTGTAGAAATATTCGAGCGATATAAATGCCCGTTGGCATGCCAATTACAGGTCTCAACACATATTGATAGAGGCATCAATCATCGAAATCGGAGCACAATTGCAGATTTTCGTTTTTTTATTATGGATTCATGGTCTATAGTTCAGGTGATTTTCCATAATATTGAATTTTCTACGAAATGTGTAGAAATATTCGAGCGATCTAAATGCCCGTTGGCATGACAATTACAGGTCCTAACACCTATTGATAGAGGCATCAATCATCGAAATCGGAGCACAATTGCAGATTTTCGTTTTTTTATTATGAATTTATGGTCTATAGTTCAGGTGATTTTCCATAATATTGAATTTTCTACGAAATGTGTAGAAATATCCGAGCGATCTACTGATAGAGTCATCAATCAACCAAATCGGAACACAATTGAAGATTTTCGTTTTTTATTATGGATTCATGGTCTATAGTTCAGGTGATTTTCCATAATATTGAATTTTCTACGAAATGTGTAGAAATATTCGAGCGATCTAAATGCCCGTTGGCATGCCAATTACAGGTCTCAACACCTATTGATAGAGGCATCAATCATCGAAATCGGAGCACAATTGCAGATTTTCGTTTTTTTATTATGAATTTATGGTCTATAGTTCAGGTGATTTTCCATAAAATTGAATTTTCTACGAAATGTGTAGAAATATTCGAGCGATCTAAATGCCCGTTGGCATGCCAATTACAGGTCTCAACACATATTGATAGAGGCATCAATCATCGAAATCGGAGCACAATTGCAGATTTTCGTTTTTTTATTATGGATTCATGGTCTATAGTTCAGGTGATTTTTCATAATATTGAATTTTCTACGAAATGTGTAGAAATATTCGAGCGATCTAAATGACCGTTGGCATGACAATTACAGGTCTCAACACCTATTGATAGAGGCATCAATCATCGAAATCGGAGCACAATTGCAGATTTTCGTTTTTTTATTATGAATTTATGGTCTATAGTTCAGGTGATTTTCCATAAAATTGAATTTTCTACGAAATGTGTAGAAATATTCGAGCGATCTAAATGCCCGTTGGCATGCCAATTACAGGTCTCAACACATATTGATAGAGGCATCAATCATCGAAATCGGAGCACAATTGCAGATTTTCGTTTTTTTATTATGAATTTATGGTCTATAGTTCAGGTGATTTTCCATAAAATTGAATTTTCTACGAAATGTGTAGAAATATTCGAGCGATCTAAATGCCCGTTGGCATGCCAATTACAGGTCTCAACACCTATTGATAGAGGCATCAATCATCGAAATCGGAGCACAATTGCAGATTTTCGTTTTTTTATTATGAATTTATGGTCTATAGTTCAGGTGATTTTTCATAATATTGAATTTTCTACGAAATGTGTAGAAATATTCGAGCGATCTAAATGCCCGTTGGCATGCCAATTACAGGTCTCAACACCTATTGATAGAGGCATCAATCATCGAAATCGGAGCACAATTGCAGATTTTCGTTTTTTTATTATGGATTCATGGTCTATAGTTCAGGTGATTTTCCATAATATTGAATTTTCTACGAAATGTGTAGAAATATTCGAGTGATCTAAATGCCCGTTGGCATGACAATTACAGGTCTCAACACCTATTGATAGAGGCATCAATCATCGAAATCGGAGCACAATTGCAGATTTTCGTTTTTTTTATTATGAATTTATGGTCTATAGTTCAGGTGATTTTCCATAAAATTGAATTTTCTACGAAATGTGTAGAAATATCCGAGCGATCTACTGATAGAGTCATCAATCAACCAAATCGGAACACAATTGAAGATTTTCGTTTTTTATTATGGATTCATGGTCTATAGTTCAGGTGATTTTCCATAATATTGAATTTTCTACGAAATGTGTAGAAATATCCGAGCGATCTAAATGCCCGTTGGCATGACAATTACAGGTCTCAACACCTATTGATAGAGGCATCAATCATCGAAATCGGAGCACAATTGCAGATTTTCGTTTTTTTATTATGAATTTATGGTCTATAGTTCAGGTGATTTTCCATAATATTGAATTTTCTACGAAATGTGTTGAAATATTTAAGCGATCTACTGATAGAGTCATCAATCAACCAAATCGGAACACAATTGAAGATTTTCGTTTTTTATTATGGATTCATGGTCTATAGTTCAGGTGATTTTCCATAATATTGAATTTTCTACGAAATGTGTAGAAATATTCGAGCGATCTAAATGCCCGTTGGCATGAAAATTACAGGTCTCAACACCTATTGATAGAGGCATCAATCATCGAAATCGGAGCACAATTGCAGATTTTCGTTTTTTTATTATGAATTTATGGTCTATAGTTCAGGTGATTTTCCATAATATTGAATTTTCTACGAAATGTGTAGAAATATTCGAGCGATCTAAATGCCCGTTGGCATGCCAATTACAGGTCTCAACACATATTGATAGAGTCATCAATCATCGAAATCGGAGCACAATTGCAGATTTTCGTTTTTTTATTATGAATTTATGGTCTATAGTTCAGGTGATTTTCCATAAAATTGAATTTTCTACGAAATGTGTAGAAATATTCGAGCGATCTAAATGCCCGTTGGCATGCCAATTACAGGTCTCAACACATATTGATAGAGGCATCAATCATCGAAATCGGAGCACAATTGCAGATTTTCGTTTTTTTATTATGGATTCATGGTCTATAGTTCAGGTGATTTTCCATAATATTGAATTTTCTACGAAATGTGTAGAAATATTCGAGTGATCTAAATGCCCGTTGGCATGACAATTACAGGTCTCAACACCTATTGATAGAGGCATCAATTATCGAAATCGGAGCACAATTGCAGATTTTCGTTTTTTTTATTATGAATTTATGGTCTATAGTTCAGGTGATTTTCCATAAAATTGAATTTTCTACGAAATGTGTAGAAATATCCGAGCGATCTACTGATAGAGTCATCAATCAACCAAATCGGAACACAATTGAAGATTTTCGTTTTTTATTATGGATTCATGGTCTATAGTTCAGGTGATTTTCCATAATATTGAATTTTCTACGAAATGTGTAGAAATATCCGAGCGATCTAAATGCCCGTTGGCATGCCAATTACAGGTCTCAACACATATTGATAGAGGCATCAATCATCGAAATCGGAGCACAATTGCAGATTTTCGTTTTTTTTATTATGAATTTATGGTCTATAGTTCAGGTGATTTTCCATAAAATTGAATTTTCTACGAAATGTGTAGAAATATCCGAGCGATCTACTGATAGAGTCATCAATCAACCAAATCGGAACACAATTGAAGATTTTCGTTTTTTATTATGGATTCATGGTCTATAGTTCAGGTGATTTTCCATAATATTGAATTTTCTACGAAATGTGTAGAAATATTCGAGCGATCTAAATGCCCGTTGGCATGCCAATTACAGGTCTCAACACATATTGATAGAGGCATCAATCATCGAAATCGGAGCACAATTGCAGATTTTCGTTTTTTTATTATGGATTCATGGTCTATAGTTCAGGTGATTTTCCATAATATTGAATTTTCTACGAAATGTGTAGAAATATTCGAGTGATCTAAATGCCCGTTGGCATGACAATTACAGGTCTCAACACCTATTGATAGAGGCATCAATCATCGAAATCGGAGCACAATTGCAGATTTTCGTTTTTTTTATTATGAATTTATGGTCTATAGTTCAGGTGATTTTCCATAAAATTGAATTTTCTACGAAATGTGTAGAAATATCCGAGCGATCTACTGATAGAGTCATCAATCAACCAAATCGGAACACAATTGAAGATTTTCGTTTTTTATTATGGATTCATGGTCTATAGTTCAGGTGATTTTCCATAAAATTGAATTTTCTACGAAATGTGTAGAAATATTCGAGCGATCTAAATGCCCGTTGGCATGCCAATTACAGGTCTCAACACCTATTGATAGAGGCATCAATCATCGAAATCGGAGCACAATTGCAGATTTTCGTTTTTTTATTATGAATTTATGGTCTATAGTTCAGGTGATTTTCCATAATATTGAATTTTCTACGAAATGTGTTGAAATATTTAAGCGATCTACTGATAGAGTCATCAATCAACCAAATCGGAACACAATTGAAGATTTTCGTTTTTTATTATGGATTCATGGTCTATAGTTCAGGTGATTTTCCATAATATTGAATTTTCTACGAAATGTGTAGAAATATTCGAGCGATCTAAATGCCCGTTGGCATGAAAATTACAGGTCTCAACACCTATTGATAGAGGCATCAATCATCGAAATCGGAGCACAATTGCAGATTTTCGTTTTTTTATTATGAATTTATGGTCTATAGTTCAGGTGATTTTCCATAAAATTGAATTTTCTACGAAATGTGTAGAAATATTCGAGCGATCTAAATGCCCGTTGGCATGCCAATTACAGGTCTCAACACATATTGATAGAGTCATCAATCATCGAAATCGGAGCACAATTGCAGATTTTCGTTTTTTTATTATGAATTTATGGTCTATAGTTCAGGTGATTTTCCATAATATTGAATTTTCTACGAAATGTGTAGAAATATCCGAGCGATCTACTGATAGAGTCATCAATCAACCAAATCGGAACACAATTGAAGATTTTCGTTTTTTATTATGGATTCATGGTCTATAGTTCAGGTGATTTTCCATAATATTGAATTTTCTACGAAATGTGTAGAAATATTCGAGCGATCTAAATGCCCGTTGGCATGCCAATTACAGGTCTCAACACCTATTGATAGAGGCATCAATCATCGAAATCGGAGCACAATTGCAGATTTTCGTTTTTTTATTATGAATTTATGGTCTATAGTTCAGGTGATTTTCCATAAAATTGAATTTTCTACGAAATGTGTAGAAATATTCGAGCGATCTAAATGCCCGTTGGCATGCCAATTACAGGTCTCAACACATATTGATAGAGGCATCAATCATCGAAATCGGAGCACAATTGCAGATTTTCGTTTTTTTATTATGGATTCATGGTCTATAGTTCAGGTGATTTTCCATAATATTGAATTTTCTACGAAATGTGTAGAAATATTCGAGCGATCTAAATGCCCGTTGGCATGACAATTACAGGTCTCAACACCTATTGATAGAGGCATCAATCATCGAAATCGGAGCACAATTGCAGATTTTCGTTTTTTTATTATGAATTTATGGTCTATAGTTCAGGTGATTTTCCATAAAATTGAATTTTCTACGAAATGTGTAGAAATATCCGAGCGATCTACTGATAGAGTCATCAATCAACCAAATCGGAACACAATTGAAGATTTTCGTTTTTTATTATGGATTCATGGTCTATAGTTCAGGTGATTTTCCATAATATTGAATTTTCTACGAAATGTGTAGAAATATTCGAGCGATCTAAATGCCCGTTGGCATGCCAATTACAGGTCTCAACACCTATTGATAGAGGCATCAATCATCGAAATCGGAGCACAATTGCAGATTTTCGTTTTTTTATTATGAATTTATGGTCTATAGTTCAGGTGATTTTCCATAAAATTGAATTTTCTACGAAATGTGTAGAAATATTCGAGCGATCTAAATGCCCGTTGGCATGCCAATTACAGGTCTCAACACATATTGATAGAGGCATCAATCATCGAAATCGGAGCACAATTGCAGATTTTCGTTTTTTTATTATGAATTTATGGTCTATAGTTCAGGTGATTTTCCATAAAATTGAATTTTCTACGAAATGTGTAGAAATATTCGAGCGATCTAAATGCCCGTTGGCATGCCAATTACAGGTCTCAACACATATTGATAGAGGCATCAATCATCGAAATCGGAGCACAATTGCAGATTTTCGTTTTTTTATTATGGATTCATGGTCTATAGTTCAGGTGATTTTCCATAATATTGAATTTTCTACGAAATGTGTAGAAATATTCGAGCGATCTAAATGCCCGTTGGCATGACAATTACAGGTCTCAACACCTATTGATAGAGGCATCAATCATCGAAATCGGAGCACAATTGCAGATTTTCGTTTTTTTATTATGAATTTATGGTCTATAGTTCAGGTGATTTTCCATAAAATTGAATTTTCTACGAAATGTGTAGAAATATCCGAGCGATCTACTGATAGAGTCATCAATCAACCAAATCGGAACACAATTGAAGATTTTCGTTTTTTATTATGGATTCATGGTCTATAGTTCAGGTGATTTTCCATAATATTGAATTTTCTACGAAATGTGTAGAAATATCCGAGCGATCTAAAAGCCCGTTGGCATGACAATTACAGGTCTCAACACCTATTGATAGAGGCATCAATCATCGAAATCGGAGCACAATTGCAGATTTTCGTTTTTTTATTATGAATTTATGGTCTATAGTTCAGGTGATTTTCCATAAAATTGAATTTTCTACGAAATGTGTAGAAATATCCGAGCGATCTAAATGCCCGTTGGCATGACAATTACAGGTCTCAACACCTATTGATAGAGGCATCAATCATCGAAATCGGAGCACAATTGCAGATTTTCGTTTTTTTATTATGAATTTATGGTCTATAGTTCAGGTGATTTTCCATAAAATTGAATTTTCTACGAAATGTGTAGAAATATTCGAGCGATCTAAATGCCCGTTGGCATGCCAATTACAGGTCTCAACACATATTGATAGAGGCATCAATCATCGAAATCGGAGCACAATTGCAGATTTTCGTTTTTTTATTATGAATTTATGGTCTATAGTTCAGGTGATTTTCCATCAAATTGAATTTTCTACGAAATGTGTAGAAATATCCGAGCGATCTAAATGCCCGTTGGCATGACAATTACAGGTCTCAACACCTATTGATAGAGGCATCAATCATCGAAATCGGAGCACAATTGCAGATTTTCGTTTTTTTATTATGAATTTATGGTTTATAGTTCAGGTGATTTTCCATAAAATTGAATTTTCTACGAAATGTGTAGAAATATTCGAGCGATCTAAATGCCCGTTGGGATGACAATTACAGGTCTCAACACCTATTGATAGAGGCATCAATCATCGAAATCGGAGCACAATTGCAGATTTTCGTTTTTTTATTATGAATTTATGGTCTATAGTTCAGGTGATTTTCCATAAAATTGAATTTTCTACGAAATGTGTAGAAATATCCGAGCGATCTAAATGCCCGTTGGCATGACAATTACAGGTCTCAACACCTATTGATAGAGGCATCAATCATCGAAATCGGAGCACAATTGCAGATTTTCGTTTTTTTATTATGAATTTATGGTCTATAGTTCAGGTGATTTTCCATAAAATTGAATTTTCTACGAAATGTGTAGAAATATCCGAGCGATCTAAATGCCCGTTGGCATGACAATTACAGGTCTCAACACCTATTGATAGAGGCATCAATCATCGAAATCGGAGCACAATTGCAGATTTTCGTTTTTTTATTATGAATTTATGGTCTATAGTTCAGGTGATTTTCCATAAAATTGAATTTTCTACGAAATGTGTAGAAATATCCGAGCGATCTAAATGCCCGTTGGCATGACAATTACAGGTCTCAACACCTATTGATAGAGGCATCAATCATCGAAATCGGAGCACAATTGCAGATTTTCGTTTTTTTATTATGAATTTATGGTCTATAGTTCAGGTGATTTTCCATAAAATTGAATTTTCTACGAAATGTGTAGAAATATCCGAGCGATCTAAATGCCCGTTGGTATGACAATTACAGGTCTCAACACCTATTGATAGAGGCATCAATCATCGAAATCGGAGCACAATTGCAGATTTTCGTTTTTTTATTATGAATTTATGGTCTATAGTTCAGGTGATTTTCCATAAAATTGAATTTTCTACGAAATGTGTAGAAATATTCGAGCGATCTAAATGCCCGTTGGCATGCCAATTACAGGTCTCAACACATATTGATAGAGGCATCAATCATCGAAATCGGAGCACAATTGCAGATTTTCGTTTTTTTATTATGGATTCATGGTCTATAGTTCAGGTGATTTTCCATAAAATTGAATTTTCTACGAAATGTGTAGAAATATCCGAGCGATCTAAAAGCCCGTTGGCATGACAATTACAGGTCTCAACACCTATTGATAGAGGCATCAATCATCGAAATCGGAGCACAATTGCAGATTTTCGTTTTTTTATTATGAATTTATGGTCTATAGTTCAGGTGATTTTCCATAAAATTGAATTTTCTACGAAATGTGTAGAAATATCCGAGCGATCTAAATGCCCGTTGGCATGACAATTACAGGTCTCAACACCTATTGATAGAGGCATCAATCATCGAAATCGGAGCACAATTGCAGATTTTCGTTTTTTTATTATGAATTTATGGTCTATAGTTCAGGTGATTTTCCATAAAATTGAATTTTCTACGAAATGTGTAGAAATATCCGAGCGATCTAAATGCCCGTTGGCATGACAATTACAGGTCTCAACACCTATTGATAGAGGCATCAATCATCGAAATCGGAGCACAATTGCAGATTTTCGTTTTTTTATTATGAATTTATGGTCTATAGTTCAGGTGATTTTCCATAAAATTGAATTTTCTACGAAATGTGTAGAAATATCCGAGCGATCTAAATGCCCGTTGGCATGACAATTACAGGTCTCAACACCTATTGATAGAGGCATCAATCATCGAAATCGGAGCACAATTGCAGATTTTCGTTTTTTTATTATGAATTTATGGTCTATAGTTCAGGTGATTTTCCATAAAATTGAATTTTCTACGAAATGTGTAGAAATATCCGAGCGATCTAAATGCCCGTTGGCATGACAATTACAGGTCTCAACACCTATTGATAGAGGCATCAATCATCGAAATCGGAGCACAATTGCAGATTTTCGTTTTTTTATTATGAATTTATGGTCTATAGTTCAGGTGATTTTCCATAAAATTGAATTTTCTACGAAATGTGTAGAAATATCCGAGCGATCTAAATGCCCGTTGGCATGACAATTACAGGTCTCAACACCTATTGATAGAGGCATCAATCATCGAAATCGGAGCACAATTGCAGATTTTCGTTTTTTTATTATGAATTTATGGTCTATAGTTCAGGTGATTTTCCATAAAATTGAATTTTCTACGAAATGTGTAGAAATATCCGAGCGATCTAAATGCCCGTTGGCATGACAATTACAGGTCTCAACACCTATTGATAGAGGCATCAATCATCGAAATCGGAGCACAATTGCAGATTTTCGTTTTTTTATTATGAATTTATGGTCTATAGTTCAGGTGATTTTCCATAAAATTGAATTTTCTACGAAATGTGTAGAAATATCCGAGCGATCTAAATGCCCGTTGGCATGACAATTACAGGTCTCAACACCTATTGATAGAGGCATCAATCATCGAAATCGGAGCACAATTGCAGATTTTCGTTTTTTTATTATGAATTTATCGTCTATAGTTCAGGTGATTTTCCATAAAATTGAATTTTCTACGAAATGTGTAGAAATATCCGAGCGATCTAAATGCCCGTTGGCATGACAATTACAGGTCTCAACACCTATTGATAGAGGCATCAATCATCGAAATCGGAGCACAATTGCAGATTTTCGTTTTTTTATTATGAATTTATGGTCTATAGTTCAGGTGATTTTCCATAAAATTGAATTTTCTACGAAATGTGTAGAAATATCCGAGCGATCTAAATGCCCGTTGGCATGACAATTACAGGTCTCAACACCTATTGATAGAGGCATCAATCATCGAAATCGGAGCACAATTGCAGATTTTCGTTTTTTTATTATGAATTTATGGTCTATAGTTCAGGTGATTTTCCATAAAATTGAATTTTCTACGAAATGTGTAGAAATATTCGAGCGATCTAAATGCCCGTTGGCATGCCAATTACAGGTCTCAACACATATTGATAGAGGCATCAATCATCGAAATCGGAGCACAATTGCAGATTTTCGTTTTTTTATTATGGATTCATGGTCTATTGTTCAGGTGATTTTCCATAATATTGAATTTTCTACGAAATGTGTAGAAATATTCGAGCGATCTAAATGCCCGTTGGCATGACAATTACAGGTCTCAACACCTATTGATAGAGGCATCAATCATCGAAATCGGAGCACAATTGCAGATTTTCGTTTTTTTATTATGAATTTATGGTCTATAGTTCAGGTGATTTTCCATAAAATTGAATTTTCTACGAAATGTGTAGAAATATCCGAGCGATCTACTGATAGAGTCATCAATCAACCAAATCGGAGCACAATTGCAGATTTTCGTTTTTTTATTATGAATTTATGGTCTATAGTTCAGGTGATTTTCCATAAAATTGAATTTTCTACGATATGTGTAGAAATATTCGAGCGATCTAAATGCCCGTTGGCATGCCAATTACAGGTCTCAACACATATTGATAGAGGCATCAATCATCGAAATCGGAGCACAATTGCAGATTTTCGTTTTTTTATTATGGATTCATGGTCTATAGTTCAGGTGATTTTCCATAATATTGAATTTTCTACGAAATGTGTAGAAATATTCGAGCGATCTAAATGCCCGTTGGCATGACAATTACAGGTCTCAACACCTATTGATAGAGGCATCAATCATCGAAATCGGAGCACAATTGCAGATTTTCGTTTTTTTATTATGAATTTATGGTCTATAGTTCAGGTGATTTTCCATAAAATTGAATTTTCTACGAAATGTGTAGAAATATCCGAGCGATCTACTGATAGAGTCATCAATCAACCAAATCGGAACACAATTGAAGATTTTCGTTTTTTATTATGGATTCATGGTCTATAGTTCAGGTGATTTTCCATAAAATTGAATTTTCTACGAAATGTGTAGAAATATTCGAGCGATCTAAATGCCCGTTGGCATGCCAATTACAGGTCTCAACACATATTGATAGAGGCATCAATCATCGAAATCGGAGCACAATTGCAGATTTTCGTTTTTTTATTATGGATTCATGGTCTATAGTTCAGGTGATTTTCCATAATATTGAATTTTCTACGAAATGTGTAGAAATATTCGAGCGATCTAAATGCCCGTTGGCATGACAATTACAGGTCTCAACACCTATTGATAGAGGCATCAATCATCGAAATCGGAGCACAATTGCAGATTTTCGTTTTTTTATTATGAATTTATGGTCTATAGTTCAGGTGATTTTCCATAAAATTGAATTTTCTACGAAATGTGTAGAAATATCCGAGCGATCTACTGATAGAGTCATCAATCAACCAAATCGGAGCACAATTGCAGATTTTCGTTTTTTTATTATGAATTTATGGTCTATAGTTCAGGTGATTTTCCATAAAATTGAATTTTCTACGAAATGTGTAGAAATATTCGAGCGATCTAAATGCCCGTTGGCATGCCAATTACAGGTCTCAACACATATTGATAGAGGCATCAATCATCGAAATCGGAGCACAATTGCAGATTTTCGTTTTTTTATTATGGATTCATGGTCTATAGTTCAGGTGATTTTCCATAATATTGAATTTTCTACGAAATGTGTAGAAATATCCGAGCGATCTAAAAGCCCGTTGGCATGACAATTACAGGTCTCAACACCTATTGATAGAGGCATCAATCATCGAAATCGGAGCACAATTGCAGATTTTCGTTTTTTTATTATGAATTTATGGTCTATAGTTCAGGTGATTTTCCATAAAATTGAATTTTCTACGAAATGTGTAGAAATATCCGAGCGATCTAAATGCCCGTTGGCATGACAATTACAGGTCTCAACACATATTGATAGAGGCATCAATCATCGAAATCGGAGCACAATTGCAGATTTTCGTTTTTTTATTATGAATTTATGGTCTATAGTTCAGGTGATTTTCCATAAAATTGAATTTTCTACGAAATGTGTAGAAATATTCGAGCGATCTAAATGCCCGTTGGCATGCCAATTACAGGTCTCAACACATATTGATAGAGGCATCAATCATCGAAATCGGAGCACAATTGCAGATTTTCGTTTTTTTATTATGAATTTATGGTCTATAGTTCAGGTGATTTTCCATAAAATTGAATTTTCTACGAAATGTGTAGAAATATCCGAGCGATCTAAATGCCCGTTGGCATGACAATTACAGGTCTCAACACCTATTGATAGAGGCATCAATCATCGAAATCGGAGCACAATTGCAGATTTTCGTTTTTTTATTATGAATTTATGGTCTATAGTTCAGGTGATTTTCCATAAAATTGAATTTTCTACGAAATGTGTAGAAATATCCGAGCGATCTAAATGCCCGTTGGGATGACAATTACAGGTCTCAACACCTATTGATAGAGGCATCAATCATCGAAATCGGAGCACAATTGCAGATTTTCGTTTTTTTATTATGAATTTATGGTCTATAGTTCAGGTGATTTTCCATAAAATTGAATTTTCTACGAAATGTGTAGAAATATCCGAGCGATCTACTGATAGAGTCATCAATCAACCAAATCGGAACACAATTGAAGATTTTCGTTTTTTATTATGGATTCATGGTCTATAGTTCAGGTGATTTTCCATAATATTGAATTTTCTACGAAATGTGTAGAAATATCCGAGCGATCTAAATGCCCGTTGGCATGACAATTACAGGTCTCAACACCTATTGATAGAGGCATCAATCATCGAAATCGGAGCACAATTGCAGATTTTCGTTTGTTTATTATGAATTTATGGTCTATAGTTCAGGTGATTTTCCATAATATTGAATTTTCTACGAAATGTGTAGAAATATCCGAGCGATCTACTGATAGAGTCATCAATCAACCAAATCGGAACACAATTGAAGATTTTCGTTTTTTATTATGGATTCATGGTCTATAGTTCAGGTGATTTTCCATAATATTGAATTTTCTACGAAATGTGTAGAAATATCCGAGCGATCTAAATGCCCGTTGGCATGACAATTACAGGTCTCAACACATATTGATAGAGGCATCAATCATCGAAATCGGAGCACAATTGCAGATTTTCGTTTTTTTATTATGAATTTATGGTCTATAGTTCAGGTGATTTTCCATAAAATTGAATTTTCTACGAAATGTGTAGAAATATCCGAGCGATCTAAATGCCCGTTGGCATGACAATTACAGGTCTCAACACCTATTGATAGAGGCATCAATCATCGAAATCGGAGCACAATTGCAGATTTTCGTTTTTTTATTATGAATTTATGGTCTATAGTTCAGGTGATTTTCCATAAAATTGAATTTTCTACGAAATGTGTAGAAATATTCGAGCGATCTAAATGCCCGTTGGGATGACAATTACAGGTCTCAACACCTATTGATAGAGGCATCAATCATCGAAATCGGAGCACAATTGCAGATTTTCGTTTTTTTATTATGAATTTATGGTCTATAGTTCAGGTGATTTTCCATAAAATTGAATTTTCTACGAAATGTGTAGAAATATCCGAGCGATCTACTGATAGAGTCATCAATCAACCAAATCGGAACACAATTGAAGATTTTCGTTTTTTATTATGGATTCATGGTCTATAGTTCAGGTGATTTTCCATAATATTGAATTTTCTACGAAATGTGTAGAAATATTCGAGCGATCTAAATGCCCGTTGGCATGCCAATTACAGGTCTCAACACCTATTGATAGAGGCATCAATCATCGAAATCGGAGCACAATTGCAGATTTTCGTTTTTTTATTATGGATTCATGGTCTATAGTTCAGGTGATTTTCCATAATATTGAATTTTCTACGAAATGTGTAGAAATATTCGAGCGATCTAAACGCCCGTTGGCATGCCAATTACAGGTCTCAACACATATTGATAGAGGCATCAATCATCGAAATCGGAGCACAATTGCAGATTTTCGTTTTTTTATTATGAATTTATGGTCTATAGTTCAGGTGATTTTCCATAAAATTGAATTTTCTACGAAATGTGTAGAAATATTCGAGCGATCTAAATGCCCGTTGGCATGCCAATTACAGGTCTCAACACCTATTGATAGAGGCATCAATCATCGAAATCGGAGCACAATTGCAGATTTTCGTTTTTTTATTATGGATTCATGGTCTATAGTTCAGGTGATTTTCCATAATATTGAATTTTCTACGAAATGTGTAGAAATATTCGAGCGATCTAAACGCCCGTTGGCATGCCAATTACAGGTCTCAACACATATTGATAGAGGCATCAATCATCGAAATCGGAGCACAATTGCAGATTTTCGTTTTTTTATTATGAATTTATGGTCTATAGTTCAGGTGATTTTCCATAAAATTGAATTTTCTACGAAATGTGTAGAAATATTCGAGCGATCTAAATGCCCGTTGGCATGCCAATTACAGGTCTCAACACATATTGATAGAGGCATCAATCATCGAAATCGGAGCACAATTGCAGATTTTCGTTTTTTTATTATGGATTCATGGTCTATAGTTCAGGTGATTTTCCATAATATTGAATTTTCTACGAAATGTGTAGAAATATTCGAGCGATCTAAACGCCCGTTGGCATGCCAATTACAGGTCTCAACACATATTGATAGAGGCATCAATCATCGAAATCGGAGCACAATTGCAGATTTTCGTTTTTTTATTATGAATTTATGGTCTATAGTTCAGGTGATTTTCCATAAAATTGAATTTTCTACGAAATGTGTAGAAATATTCGAGCGATCTAAATGCCCGTTGGCATGCCAATTACAGGTCTCAACACATATTGATAGAGGCATCAATCATCGAAATCGGAGCACAATTGCAGATTTTCGTTTTTTTATTATGGATTCATGGTCTATAGTTCAGGTGATTTTCCATAATATTGAATTTTCTACGAAATGTGTAGAAATATTCGAGCGATCTAAATGCCCGTTGGCATGACAATTACAGGTCTCAACACCTATTGATAGAGGCATCAATCATCGAAATCGGAGCACAATTGCAGATTTTCGTTTTTTTATTATGAATTTATGGTCTATAGTTCAGGTGATTTTCCATAAAATTGAATTTTCTACGAAATGTGTAGAAATATTCGAGCGATCTAAATGCCCGTTGGCATGCCAATTACAGGTCTCAACACATATTGATAGAGGCATCAATCATCGAAATCGGAGCACAATTGCAGATTTTCGTTTTTTTATTATGGATTCATGGTCTATAGTTCAGGTGATTTTCCATAATATTAAATTTTCTACGAAATGTGTAGAAATATTCGAGCGATCTAAATGCCCGTTGGCATGACAATTACAGGTCTCAACACCTATTGATAGAGGCATCAATCATCGAAATCGGAGCACAATTGCAGATTTTCGTTTTTTTATTATGAATTTATGGTCTATAGTTCAGGTGATTTTCCATAAAATTGAATTTTCTACGAAATGTGTAGAAATATCCGAGCGATCTACTGATAGAGTCATCAATCAACCAAATCGGAACACAATTGAAGATTTTTGTTTTTTATTATGGATTCATGGTCTATAGTTCAGGTGATTTTCCATAATATTGAATTTTCTACGAAATGTGTAGAAATATTCGAGCGATCTAAATGCCCGTTGGCATGCCAATTACAGGTCTCAACACCTATTGATAGAGGCATCAATCATCGAAATCGGAGCACAATTGCAGATTTTCGTTTTTTTATTATGAATTTATGGTCTATAGTTCAGGTGATTTTCCATAAAATTGAATTTTCTACGAAATGTGTAGAAATATTCGAGCGATCTAAATGCCCGTTGGCATGCCAATTACAGGTCTCAACACATATTGATAGAGGCATCAATCATCGAAATCGGAGCACAATTGCAGATTTTCGTTTTTTTATTATGAATTTATGGTCTATAGTTCAGGTGATTTTCCATAAAATTGAATTTTCTACGAAATGTGTAGAAATATTCGAGCGATCTAAATGCCCGTTGGCATGCCAATTACAGGTCTCAACACATATTGATAGAGGCATCAATCATCGAAATCGGAGCACAATTGCAGATTTTCGTTTTTTTATTATGGATTCATGGTCTATAGTTCAGGTGATTTTCCATAATATTGAATTTTCTACGAAATGTGTAGAAATATTCGAGCGATCTAAATGCCCTTTGGCATGACAATTACAGGTCTCAACACCTATTGATAGAGGCATCAATCATCGAAATCGGAGCACAATTGCAGATTTTCGTTTTTTTATTATGAATTTATGGTCTATAGTTCAGGTGATTTTCCATAAAATTGAATTTTCTACGAAATGTGTAGAAATATCCGAGCGATCTAAATGCCCGTTGGCATGACAATTACAGGTCTCAACACCTATTGATAGAGGCATCAATCATCGAAATCGGAGCACAATTGCAGATTTTCGTTTTTTTATTATGAATTTATGGTCTATAGTTCAGGTGATTTTCCATAAAATTGAATTTTCTACGAAATGTGTAGAAATATTCGAGCGATCTAAATGCCCGTTGGCATGCCAATTACAGGTCTCAACACATATTGATAGAGGCATCAATCATCGAAATCGGAGCACAATTGCAGATTTTCGTTTTTTTATTATGGATTCATGGTCTATAGTTCAGGTGATTTTCCATAAAATTGAATTTTCTACGAAATGTGTAGAAATATTCGAGCGATCTAAATGCCTGTTGGCATGCCAATTACAGGTCTCAACACATATTGATAGAGGCATCAATCATCGAAATCGGAGCACAATTGCAGATTTTCGTTTTTTTATTATGGATTCATGGTCTATAGTTCAGGTGATTTTCCATAATATTGAATTTTCTACGAAATGTGTAGAAATATTCGAGCGATCTAAATGCCCGTTGGCATGACAATTACAGGTCTCAACACCTATTGATAGAGGCATCAATCATCGAAATCGGAGCACAATTGCAGATTTTCGTTTTTTTATTATGAATTTATGGTCTATAGTTCAGGTGATTTTCCATAAAATTGAATTTTCTACGAAATGTGTAGAAATATCCGAGCGATCTACTGATAGAGTCATCAATCAACCAAATCGGAACACAATTGAAGATTTTCGTTTTTTATTATGGATTCATGGTCTATAGTTCAGGTGATTTTCCATAATATTGAATTTTCTACGAAATGTGTAGAAATATTCGAGCGATCTAAATGCCCGTTGGCATGCCAATTACAGGTCTCAACACATATTGATAGAGGCATCAATCATCGAAATCGGAGCACAATTGCAGATTTTCGTTTTTTTATTATGGATTCATGGTCTATAGTTCAGGTGATTTTCCATAATATTGAATTTTCTACGAAATGTGTAGAAATATTCGAGCGATCTAAATGCCCGTTGGCATGACAATTACAGGTCTCAACACCTATTGATAGAGGCATCAATCATCGAAATCGGAGCACAATTGCAGATTTTCGTTTTTTTATTATGAATTTATGGTCTATAGTTCAGGTGATTTTCCATAAAATTGAATTTTCTACGAAATGTGTAGAAATATTCGAGCGATCTAAATGCCCGTTGGCATGCCAATTACAGGTCTCAACACATATTGATAGAGGCATCAATCATCGAAATCGGAGCACAATTGCAGATTTTCGTTTTTTTATTATGGATTCATGGTCTATAGTTCAGGTGATTTTCCATAATATTGAATTTTCTACGAAATGTGTAGAAATATTCGAGCGATCTAAATGCCCGTTGGCATGACAATTACAGGTCTCAACACCTATTGATAGAGGCATCAATCATCGAAATCGGAGCACAATTGCAGATTTTCGTTTTTTTATTATGAATTTATGGTCTATAGTTCAGGTGATTTTCCATAAAATTGAATTTTCTACGAAATGTGTAGAAATATTCGAGCGATCTAAATGCCCGTTGGCATGCCAATTACAGGTCTCAACACATATTGATAGAGGCATCAATCATCGAAATCGGAGCACAATTGCAGATTTTCGTTTTTTTATTATGAATTTATGGTCTATAGTTCAGGTGATTTTCCATAAAATTGAATTTTCTACGAAATGTGTAGAAATATTCGAGCGATCTAAATGCCCGTTGGCATGCCAATTACAGGTCTCAACACATATTGATAGAGGCATCAATCATCGAAATCGGAGCACAATTGCAGATTTTCGTTTTTTTATTATGGATTCATGGTCTATAGTTCAGGTGATTTTCCATAATATTGAATTTTCTACGAAATGTGTAGAAATATTCGAGCGATCTAAATGCCCGTTGGCATGACAATTACAGGTCTCAACACCTATTGATAGAGGCATCAATCATCGAAATCGGAGCACAATTGCAGATTTTCGTTTTTTTATTATGAATTTATGGTCTATAGTTCAGGTGATTTTCCATAAAATTGAATTTTCTACGAAATGTGTAGAAATATCCGAGCGATCTACTGATAGAGTCATCAATCAACCAAATCGGAACACAATTGAAGATTTTCGTTTTTTATTATGGATTCATGGTCTATAGTTCAGGTGATTTTCCATAATATTGAATTTTCTACGAAATGTGTAGAAATATCCGAGCGATCTAAATGCCCGTTGGCATGACAATTACAGGTCTCAACACCTATTGATAGAGGCATCAATCATCGAAATCGGAGCACAATTGCAGATTTTCGTTTTTTTATTATGAATTTATGGTCTATAGTTCAGGTGATTTTCCATAATATTGAATTTTCTACGAAATGTGTAGAAATATCCGAGCGATCTACTGATAGAGTCATCAATCAACCAAATCGGAACACAATTGAAGATTTTCGTTTTTTATTATGGATTCATGGTCTATAGTTCAGGTGATTTTCCATAATATTGAATTTTCTACGAAATGTGTAGAAATATTCGAGCGATCTAAATGCCCGTTGGCATGCCAATTACAGGTCTCAACACCTATTGATAGAGGCATCAATCATCGAAATCGGAGCACAATTGCAGATTTTCGTTTTTTTATTATGAATTTATGGTCTATAGTTCAGGTGATTTTCCATAAAATTGAATTTTCTACGAAATGTGTAGAAATATTCGAGCGATCTAAATGCCCGTTGGCATGCCAATTACAGGTCTCAACACATATTGATAGAGGCATCAATCATCGAAATCGGAGCACAATTGCAGATTTTCGTTTTTTTATTATGGATTCATGGTCTATAGTTCAGGTGATTTTCCATAATATTGAATTTTCTACGAAATGTGTAGAAATATTCGAGCGATCTAAATGCCCGTTGGCATGACAATTACAGGTCTCAACACCTATTGATAGAGGCATCAATCATCGAAATCGGAGCACAATTGCAGATTTTCGTTTTTTTATTATGAATTTATGGTCTATAGTTCAGGTGATTTTCCATAAAATTGAATTTTCTACGAAATGTGTAGAAATATCCGAGCGATCTACTGATAGAGTCATCAATCAACCAAATCGGAACACAATCGAAGATTTTTGTTTTTTATTATGGATTCATGGTCTATAGTTCAGGTGATTTTCCATAATATTGAATTTTCTACGAAATGTGTAGAAATATTCGAGCGATCTAAATGCCCGTTGGCATGCCAATTACAGGTCTCAACACCTATTGATAGAGGCATCAATCATCGAAATCGGAGCACAATTGCAGATTTTCGTTTTTTTATTATGAATTTATGGTCTATAGTTCAGGTGATTTTCCATAAAATTGAATTTTCTACGAAATGTGTAGAAATATTCGAGCGATCTAAATGCCCGTTGGCATGCCAATTACAGGTCTCAACACCTATTGATAGAGGCATCAATCATCGAAATCGGAGCACAATTGCAGATTTTCGTTTTTTTATTATGAATTTATGGTCTATAGTTCAGGTGATTTTCCATAAAATTGAATTTTCTACGAAATGTGTAGAAATATTCGAGCGATCTAAATGCCCGTTGGCATGCCAATTACAGGTCTCAACACATATTGATAGAGGCATCAATCATCGAAATCGGAGCACAATTGCAGATTTTCGTTTTTTTATTATGAATTTATGGTCTATAGTTCAGGTGATTTTCCATAAAATTGAATTTTCTACGAAATGTGTAGAAATATTCGAGCGATCTAAATGCCCGTTGGCATGCCAATTACAGGTCTCAACACATATTGATAGAGGCATCAATCATCGAAATCGGAGCACAATTGCAGATTTTCGTTTTTTTATTATGAATTTATGGTCTATAGTTCAGGTGATTTTCCATAAAATTGAATTTTCTACGAAATGTGTAGAAATATTCGAGCGATCTAAATGCCCGTTGGCATGCCAATTACAGGTCTCAACACATATTGATAGAGGCATCAATCATCGAAATCGGAGCACAATTGCAGATTTTCGTTTTTTTATTATGGATTCATGGTCTATAGTTCAGGTGATTTTCCATAATATTGAATTTTCTACGAAATGTGTAGAAATATTCGAGCGATATAAATGCCCTTTGGCATGACAATTACAGGTCTCAACACCTATTGATAGAGGCATCAATCATCGAAATCGGAGCACAATTGCAGATTTTCGTTTTTTTATTATGAATTTATGGTCTATAGTTCAGGTGATTTTCCATAAAATTGAATTTTCTACGAAATGTGTAGAAATATCCGAGCGATCTAAATGCCCGTTGGCATGACAATTACAGGTCTCAACACCTATTGATAGAGGCATCAATCATCGAAATCGGAGCACAATTGCAGATTTTCGTTTTTTTATTATGAATTTATGGTCTATAGTTCAGGTGATTTTCCATAAAATTGAATTTTCTACGAAATGTGTAGAAATATTCGAGCGATCTAAATGCCCGTTGGCATGCCAATTACAGGTCTCAACACATATTGATAGAGGCATCAATCATCGAAATCGGAGCACAATTGCAGATTTTCGTTTTTTTATTATGGATTCATGGTCTATAGTTCAGGTGATTTTCCATAAAATTGAATTTTCTACGAAATGTGTAGAAATATTCGAGCGATCTAAATGCCCGTTGGCATGCCAATTACAGGTCTCAACACATATTGATAGAGGCATCAATCATCGAAATCGGAGCACAATTGCAGATTTTCGTTTTTTTATTATGGATTCATGGTCTATAGTTCAGGTGATTTTCCATAATATTGAATTTTCTACGAAATGTGTAGAAATATTCGAGCGATCTAAATGCCCGTTGGCATGACAATTACAGGTCTCAACACCTATTGATAGAGGCATCAATCATCGAAATCGGAGCACAATTGCAGATTTTCGTTTTTTTATTATGAATTTATGGTCTATAGTTCAGGTGATTTTCCATAAAATTGAATTTTCTACGAAATGTGTAGAAATATCCGAGCGATCTACTGATAGAGTCATCAATCAACCAAATCGGAACACAATTGAAGATTTTCGTTTTTTATTATGGATTCATGGTCTATAGTTCAGGTGATTTTCCATAATATTGAATTTTCTACGAAATGTGTAGAAATATCCGAGCGATCTAAAAGCCCGTTGGCATGACAATTACAGGTCTCAACACCTATTGATAGAGGCATCAATCATCGAAATCGGAGCACAATTGCAGATTTTCGTTTTTTTATTATGAATTTATGGTCTATAGTTCAGGTGATTTTCCATAAAATTGAATTTTCTACGAAATGTGTAGAAATATCCGAGCGATCTAAATGCCCGTTGGCATGACAATTACAGGTCTCAACACCTATTGATAGAGGCATCAATCATCGAAATCGGAGCACAATTGCAGATTTTCGTTTTTTTATTATGAATTTATGGTCTATAGTTCAGGTGATTTTCCATAATATTGAATTTTCTACGAAATGTGTAGAAATATTCGAGCGATCTAAATGCCCGTTGGCATGCCAATTACAGGTCTCAACACCTATTGATAGAGGCATCAATCATCGAAATCGGAGCACAATTGCAGATTTTCGTTTTTTTATTATGGATTCATGGTCTATAGTTCAGGTGATTTTCCATAATATTGAATTTTCTACGAAATGTGTAGACATATTCGAGCGATCTAAATGCCCGTTGGCATGCCAATTACAGGTCTCAACACATATTGATAGAGGCATCAATCATCGAAATCGGAGCACAATTGCAGATTTTCGTTTTTTTATTATGGATTCATGGTCTATAGTTCAGGTGATTTTCCATAATATTGAATTTTCTACGAAATGTGTAGAAATATTCGAGCGATCTAAATGCCCGTTGGCATGCCAATTACAGGTCTCAACACATATTGATAGAGAATCATCGAAATCGGAGCACAATTGCAGATTTTCGTTTTTTTATTATGGATTCATGGTCTATAGTTCAGGTGATTTTCCATAATATTGAATTTTCTACGAAATGTGTAGAAATATTCGAGCGATCTAAATGCCCGTTGGCATGACAATTACAGGTCTCAACACCTATTGATAGAGGCATCAATCATCGAAATCGGAGCACAATTGCAGATTTTCGTTTTTTTATTATGAATTTATGGTCTATAGTTCAGGTGATTTTCCATAAAATTGAATTTTCTACGAAATGTGTAGAAATATCCGAGCGATCTACTGATAGAGTCATCAATCAACCAAATCGGAACACAATTGAAGATTTTCGTTTTTTATTATGGATTCATGGTCTATAGTTCAGGTGATTTTCCATAATATTGAATTTTCTACGAAATGTGTAGAAATATCCGAGCGATCTAAAAGCCCGTTGGCATGACAATTACAGGTCTCAACACCTATTGATAGAGGCATCAATCATCGAAATCGGAGCACAATTGCAGATTTTCGTTTTTTTATTATGAATTTATGGTCTATAGTTCAGGTGATTTTCCATAAAATTGAATTTTCTACGAAATGTGTAGAAATATTCGAGCGATCTAAATGCCCGTTGGCATGCCAATTACAGGTCTCAACACATATTGATAGAGGCATCAATCATCGAAATCGGAGCACAATTGCAGATTTTCGTTTTTTTATTATGGATTCATGGTCTATAGTTCAGGTGATTTTCCATAATATTGAATTTTCTACGAAATGTGTAGAAATATTCGAGCGATCTAAATGCCCGTTGGCATGACAATTACAGGTCTCAACACCTATTGATAGAGGCATCAATCATCGAAATCGGAGCACAATTGCAGATTTTCGTTTTTTTATTATGAATTTATGTTCTATAGTTCAGGTGATTTTCCATAAAATTGAATTTTCTACGAAATGTGTAGAAATATCCGAGCGATCTACTGATAGAGTCATCAATCAACCAAATCGGAACACAATTGAAGATTTTCGTTTTTTATTATGGATTCATGGTCTATAGTTCAGGTGATTTTCCATAATATTGAATTTTCTACGAAATGTGTAGAAATATCCGAGCGATCTAAAAGCCCGTTGGCATGACAATTACAGGTCTCAACACCTATTGATAGAGGCATCAATCATCGAAATCGGAGCACAATTGCAGATTTTCGTTTTTTTATTATGAATTTATGGTCTATAGTTCAGGTGATTTTCCATAAAATTGAATTTTCTACGAAATGTGTAGAAATATCCGAGTGATCTAAATGCCCGTTGGCATGACAATTACAGGTCTCAACACCTATTGATAGAGGCATCAATCATCGAAATCGGAGCACAATTGCAGATTTTCGTTTTTTTATTATGAATTTATGGTCTATAGTTCAGGTGATTTTCCATAATATTGAATTTTCTACGAAATGTGTAGAAATATTCGAGCGATCTAAATGCCCGTTGGCATGCCAATTACAGGTCTCAACACCTATTGATAGAGGCATCAATCATCGAAATCGGAGCACAATTGCTGATTTTCGTTTTTTTATTATCAATTTATGGTCTATAGTTCAGGTGATTTTCCATAAAATTGAATTTTCTACGAAATGTGTAGAAATATTCGAGCGATCTAAATGCCCGTTGGCATGCCAATTACAGGTCTCAACACATATTGATAGAGGCATCAATCATCGAAATCGGAGCACAATTGCAGATTTTCGTTTTTTTATTATGAATTTATGTTCTATAGTTCAGGTGATTTTCCATAAAATTGAATTTTCTACGAAATGTGTAGAAATATCCGAGCGATCTACTGATAGAGTCATCAATCAACCAAATCGGAACACAATTGAAGATTTTCGTTTTTTATTATGGATTCATGGTCTATAGTTCAGGTGATTTTCCATAATATTGAATTTTCTACGAAATGTGTAGAAATATCCGAGCGATCTAAATGCCCGTTGGCATGACAATTACAGGTCTCAACACCTATTGATAGAGGCATCAATCATCGAAATCGGAGCACAATTGCAGATTTTCGTTTTTTTATTATGAATTTATGGTCTATAGTTCAGGTGATTTTCCATAATATTGAATTTTCTACGAAATGTGTAGAAATATCCGAGCGATCTACTGATAGAGTCATCAATCAACCAAATCGGAACACAATTGAAGATTTTTGTTTTTTATTATGGATTCATGGTCTATAGTTCAGGTGATTTTCCATAATATTGAATTTTCTACGAAATGTGTAGAAATATTCGAGCGATCTAAATGCCCGTTGGCATGACAATTACAGGTCTCAACACCTATTGATAGAGGCATCAATCATCGAAATCGGAGCACAATTGCAGATTTTCGTTTTTTTATTATGAATTTATGGTCTATAGTTCAGGTGATTTTCCATAAAATTGAATTTTCTACGAAATGTGTAGAAATATTCGAGCGATCTAAATGCCCGTTGGCATGCCAATTACAGGTCTCAACACATATTGATAGAGGCATCAATCATCGAAATCGGAGCACAATTGCAGATTTTCGTTTTTTTATTATGGATTCATGGTCTATAGTTCAGGTGATTTTCCATAATATTGAATTTTCTACGAAATGTGTAGAAATATTCGAGCGATCTAAATGCCCGTTGGCATGACAATTACAGGTCTCAACACCTATTTATAGAGGCATCAATCATCGAAATCGGAGCACAATTGCAGATTTTCGTTTTTTTATTATGAATTTATGGTCTATAGTTCAGGTGATTTTCCATAAAATTGAATTTTCTACGAAATGTGTAGAAATATTCGAGCGATCTAAATGCCCGTTGGCATGCCAATTACAGGTCTCAACACATATTGATAGAGGCATCAATCATCGAAATCGGAGCACAATTGCAGATTTTCGTTTTTTTATTATGGATTCATGGTCTATAGTTCAGGTGATTTTCCATAATATTGAATTTTCTACGAAATGTGTAGAAATATTCGAGCGATCTAAATGCCCGTTGGCATGACAATTACAGGTCTCAACACCTATTGATAGAGGCATCAATCATCGAAATCGGAGCACAATTGCAGATTTTCGTTTTTTTATTATGAATTTATGGTCTATAGTTCAGGTGATTTTCCATAATATTGAATTTTCTACGAAATGTGTAGAAATATCCGAGCGATCTACTGATAGAGTCATCAATCAACCAAATCGGAACACAATTGAAGATTTACGTTTTTTATTATGGATTCATGGTCTATAGTTCAGGTGATTTTCCATAATATTGAATATTCTACGAAATGTGTAGAAATATTCGAGCGATCTAAATGCCCGTTGGCATGACAATTACAGGTCTCAACACCTATTGATAGAGGCATCAATCATCGAAATCGGAGCACAATTGCAGATTTTCGTTTTTTTATTATGAATTTATGGTCTATAGTTCAGGTGATTTTCCATAATATTGAATTTTCTACGAAATGTGTAGAAATATCCGAGCGATCTACTGATAGAGTCATCAATCAACCAAATCGGAACACAATTGAAGATTTTCGTTTTTTATTATGGATTCATGGTCTAGGTGATTTTCCATAATATTGAATTTTCTACGAAATGTGTAGAAATATCCGAGCGATCTAAATGCCCGTTGGCATGACAATTACAGGTCTCAACACCTATTGATAGAGGCATCAATCATCGAAATCGGAGCACAATTGCAGATTTTCGTTTTTTTATTATGAATTTATGGTCTATAGTTCAGGTGATTTTCCATAATATTGAATTTTCTACGAAATGTGTAGAAATATCCGAGCGATCTACTGATAGAGTCATCAATCAACCAAATCGGAACACAATTGAAGATTTTCGTTTTTTATTATGGATTCATGGTCTATAGTTCAGGTGATTTTCCATAATATTGAATTTTCTACGAAATGTGTAGAAATATTCGAGCGATCTAAATGCCCGTTGGCATGACAATTACAGGTCTCAACACATATTGATAGAGGCATCAATCATCGAAATCGGAGCACAATTGCAGATTTTCGTTTTTTTATTATGAATTTATGGTCTATAGTTCAGGTGATTTTCCATAAAATTGAATTTTCTACGAAATGTGTAGAAATATTCGAGCGATCTAAATGCCCGTTGGCATGCCAATTACAGGTCTCGACACATATTGATAGAGGCATCAATCATCGAAATCGGAGCACAATTTCAGATTTTCGTTTTTTTATTATGAATTTATGGTCTATAGTTCAGGTGATTTCCATAAAATTGAATTTTCTACGAAATGTGTAGAAATATTCGAGCGATCTAAATGCCCGTTGGCATGCCAATTACAGGTCTCAACACATATTGATAGAGGCATCAATCATCGAAATCGGAGCACAATTGCAGATTTCCGTTTTTTTATTATGGATTCATGGTCTATAGTTCAGGTGATTTTCCATAATATTGAATTTTCTACGAAATGTGTAGAAATATTCGAGCGATCTAAATGCCCGTTGGCATGCCAATTACAGGTCTCAACACATATTGATAGAGGCATCAATCATCGAAATCGGAGCACAATTGCAGATTTTCGTTTTTTTATTATGGATTCATGGTCTATAGTTCAGGTGATTTTCCATAATATTGAATTTTCTACGAAATGTGTAGAAATATTCGAGCGATCTAAATGCCCGTTGGCATGACAATTACAGGTCTCAACACCTATTGATAGAGGCATCAATCATCGAAATCGGAGCACAATTGCAGATTTTCGTTTTTTTATTATGAATTTATGGTCTATAGCTCAGGTGATTTTCCATAAAATTGAATTTTCTACGAAATGTGTAGAAATATCCGAGCGATCTACTGATAGAGTCATCAATCAACCAAATCGGAACACAATTGAAGATTTTCGTTTTTTATTATGGATTCATGGTCTATAGTTCAGGTGATTTTCCATAATATTGAATTTTCTACGAAATATGTAGAAATATCCGAGCGATCTAAATGCCCGTTGGCATGACAATTACAGGTCTCAACACCTATTGATAGAGGCATCAATCATCGAAATCGGAGCACAATTGCAGATTTTCGTTTTTTTATTATGAATTTATGGTCTATAGTTCAGGTGATTTTCCATAAAATTGAATTTTCTACGAAATGTGTAGAAATATTCGAGCGATCTAAATGCCCGTTGGCATGCCAATTACAGGTCTCAACACATATTGATAGAGGCATCAATCATCGAAATCGGAGCACAATTGCAGATTTTCGTTTTTTTATTATGGATTCATGGTCTATAGTTCAGGTGATTTTCCATAAAATTGAATTTTCTACGAAATGTGTAGAAATATCCGAGCGATCTACTGATAGAGTCATCAATCAACCAAATCGGAACACAATTGAAGATTTTCGTTTTTTATTATGGATTCATGGTCTATAGTTCAGGTGATTTTCCATAAAATTGAATTTTCTACGAAATGTGTAGAAATATCCGAGCGATCTAAATGCCCGTTGGCATGACAATTACAGGTCTCAACACCTATTGATAGAGGCATCAATCATCGAAATCGGAGCACAATTGCAGATTTTCGTTTTTTTATTATGAATTTATGGTCTATAGTTCAGGTGATTTTCCATAAAATTGAATTTTCTACGAAATGTGTAGAAATATTCGAGCGATCTAAATGCCCGTTGGCATGCCAATTACAGGTCTCAACACATATTGATAGAGGCATCAATCATCGAAATCGGAGCACAATTGCAGATTTTCGTTTTTTTATTATGAATTTATGGTCTATAGTTCAGGTGATTTTCCATAAAATTGAATTTTCTACGAAATGTGTAGAAATATCCGAGCGATCTATTGATAGAGTCATCAATCAACCAAATCGGAACACAATTGAAGATTTTCGTTTTTTATTATGGATTCATGGTCTATAGTTCAGGTGATTTTCCATAAAATTGAATTTTCTACGAAATGTGTAGAAATATTCGAGCGATCTAAATGCCCGTTGGCATGCCAATTACAGGTCTCAACACATATTGATAGAGGCATCAATCATCGAAATCGGAGCACAATTGCAGATTTTCGTTTTTTTATTATGAATTTATGGTCTATAGTTCAGGTGATTTTCCATAAAATTGAATTTTCTACGAAATGTGTAGAAATATTCGAGCGATCTAAATGCCCGTTGGCATGCCAATTACAGGTCTCAACACATATTGATAGAGGCATCAATCATCGAAATCGGAGCACAATTGCAGATTTTCGTTTTATTATTATGGATTCATGGTCTATAGTTCAGGTGATTTTCCATAATATTGAATTTTCTACGAAATGTGTAGAAATATTCGAGCGATCTAAATGCCCGTTGGCATGACAATTACAGGTCTCAACACCTATTGATAGAGGCATCAATCATCGAAATCGGAGCACAATTGCAGATTTTCGTTTTTTTATTATGAATTTATGGTCTATAGTTCAGGTGATTTTCCATAAAATTGAATTTTCTACGAAATGTGTAGAAATATCCGAGCGATCTACTGATAGAGTCATCAATCAACCAAATCGGAACACAATTGAAGATTTTCGTTTTTTATTATGGATTCATGGTCTATAGTTCAGGTGATTTTCCATAATATTGAATTTTCTACGAAATGTGTAGAAATATCCGAGCGATCTAAATGCCCGTTGGCATGACAATTACAGGTCTCAACACCTATTGATAGAGGCATCAATCATCGAAATCGGAGCACAATTGCAGATTTTCGTTTTTTTATTATGAATTTATGGTCTATAGTTCAGGTGATTTTCCATAATATTGAATTTTCTACGAAATGTGTAGAAATATTCGAGCGATCTAAATGCCCGTTGGCATGACAATTACAGGTCTCAACACCTATTGATAGAGGCATCAATCATCGAAATCGGAGCACAATTGCAGATTTTCGTTTTTTTATTATGAATTTATGGTCTATAGTTCAGGTGATTTTCCATAAAATTGAATTTTCTACGAAATGTGTAGAAATATTCGAGCGATCTAAATGCCCGTTGGCATGCCAATTACAGGTCTCAACACATATTGATAGAGGCATCAATCATCGAAATCGGAGCACAATTGCAGATTTTCGTTTTTTTATTATGGATTCATGGTCTATAGTTCAGGTGATTTTCCATAATATTGAATTTTCTACGAAATGTGTAGAAATATTCGAGCGATCTAAATGCCCGTTGGCATGACAATTACAGGTCTCAACACCTATTGATAGAGGCATCAATCATCGAAATCGGAGCACAATTGCAGATTTTCGTTTTTTTATTATGAATTTATGGTCTATAGTTCAGGTGATTTTCCATAAAATTGAATTTTCTACGAAATGTGTAGAAATATCCGAGCGATCTACTGATAGAGTCATCAATCAACCAAATCGGAACACAATTGAAGATTTTCGTTTTTTATTATGGATTCATGGTCTATAGTTCAGGTGATTTTCCATAATATTGAATTTTCTACGAAATGTGTAGAAATATTCGAGCGATCTAAATGCCCGTTGGCATGACAATTACAGGTCTCAACACCTATTGATAGAGGCATCAATCATCGAAATCGGAGCACAATTGCAGATTTTCGTTTTTTTATTATGAATTTATGGTCTATAGTTCAGGTGATTTTCCATAATATTGAATTTTCTACGAAATGTGTAGAAATATCCGAGCGATCTACTGATAGAGTCATCAATCAACCAAATCGGAACACAATTGAAGATTTTCGTTTTTTATTATGGATTCATGGTCTATAGTTCAGGTGATTTTCCATAATATTGAATTTTCTACGAAATGTGTAGAAATATTCGAGCGATCTAAATGCCCGTTGGCATGACAATTACAGGTCTCAACACCTATTGATAGAGGCATCAATCATCGAAATCGGAGCACAATTGCAGATTTTCGTTTTTTTATTATGAATTTATGGTCTATAGTTCAGGTGATTTTCCATAAAATTGAATTTTCTACGAAATGTGTAGAAATATCCGAGCGATCTACTGATAGAGTCATCAATCAACCAAATCGGAACACAATTGAAGATTTTCGTTTTTTATTATGGATTCATGGTCTATAGTTCAGGTGATTTTCCATAATATTGAATTTTCTACGAAATGTGTAGAAATATCCGAGCGATCTAAATGCCCGTTGGCATGACAATTACAGGTCTCAACACATATTGATAGAGGCATCAATCATCGAAATCGGAGCACAATTGCAGATTTTCGTTTTTTTATTATGAATTTATGGTCTATAGTTCAGGTGATTTTCCATAAATTTGAATTTTCTACGAAATGTGTAGAAATATTCGAGAGATCTAAATGCCCGTTGGCATGCCAATTACAGGTCTCAACACATATTGATAGAGGCATCAATCATCGAAATCGGAGCACAATTGCAGATTTTCGTTTTTTTATTATGGATTCATGGTCTATAGTTCAGGTGATTTTCCATAATATTGAATTTTCTACGAAATGTGTAGAAATATTCGAGCGATCTAAATGCCCGTTGGCATGACAATTACAGGTTTCAACACCTATTGATAGAGGCATCAATCATCGAAATCGGAGCACAATTGCAGATTTTCGTTTTTTTATTATGAATTTATGGTCTATAGTTCAGGTGATTTTCCATAAAATTGAATTTTCTACGAAATGTGTAGAAATATCCGAGCGATCTACTGATAGAGTCATCAATCAACCAAATCGGAACACAATTGAAGATTTTCGTTTTTTATTATGGATTCATGGTCTATAGTTCAGGTGATTTTCCATAATATTGAATTTTCTACGAAATGTGTAGAAATATCCGAGCGATCTAAATGCCCGTTGGCATGACAATTACAGGTCTCAACACCTATTGATAGAGGCATCAATCATCGAAATCGGAGCACAATTGCAGATTTTCGTTTTTTTATTATGAATTTATGGTCTATAGTTCAGGTGATTTTCCATAATATTGAATTTTCTACGAAATGTGTAGAAATATCCGAGCGATCTACTGATAGAGTCATCAATCAACCAAATCGGAACACAATTGAAGATTTTCGTTTTTTATTATGGATTCATGGTCTATAGTTCAGGTGATTTTCCATAATATTGAATTTTCTACGAAATGTGTAGAAATATTCGAGCGATCTAAATGCCCGTTGGCATGACAATTACAGGTCTCAACACATATTGATAGAGGCATCAATCATCGAAATCGGAGCACAATTGCAGATTTTCGTTTTTTTATTATGGATTCATGGTCTATAGTTCAGGTGATTTTCCATAATATTGAATTTTCTACGAAATGTGTAGAAATATTCGAGCGATCTAAATGCCCGTTGGCATGACAATTACAGGTCTCAACACCTATTGATAGAGGCATCAATCATCGAAATCGGAGCACAATTGCAGATTTTCGTTTTTTTATTATGAATTTATGGTCTATAGTTCAGGTGATTTTCCATAAAATTGAATTTTCTACGAAATGTGTAGAAATATCCGAGCGATCTACTGATAGAGTCATCAATCAACCAAATCGGAACACAATTGAAGATTTTCGTTTTTTATTATGGATTCATGGTCTATAGTTCAGGTGATTTTCCATAATATTGAATTTTCTACGAAATGTGTAGAAATATTCGAGCGATCTAAATGCCCGTTAGCATGACAATTACAGGTCTCAACACCTATTGATAGAGGCATCAATCATCGAAATCGGAGCACAATTGCAGATTTTCGTTTTTTTATTATGAATTTATGGTCTATAGTTCAGGTGATTTTCCATAAAATTGAATTTTCTACGAAATGTGTAGAAATATCCGAGCGATCTACTGATAGAGTCATCAATCAACCAAATCGGAACACAATTGAAGATTTTCGTTTTTTATTATGGATTCATGGTCTATAGTTCAGGTGATTTTCCATAATATTGAATTTTCTACGAAATGTGTAGAAATATTCGAGCGATCTAAATGCCCGTTGGCATGACAATTACAGGTCTCAACACCTATTGATAGAGGCATCAATCATCGAAATCGGAGCACAATTGCAGATTTTCGTTTTTTTATTATGAATTTATGGTCTATAGTTCAGGTGATTTTCCATAATATTGAATTTTCTACGAAATGTGTAGAAATATTCGAGCGATCTAAATGCCCGTTGGCATGACAATTACAGGTCTCAACACCTATTGATAGAGGCATCAATCATCGAAATCGGAGCACAATTGCAGATTTTCGTTTTTTTATTATGAATTTATGGTCTATAGTTCAGGTGATTTTCCATAAAATTGAATTTTCTACGAAATGTGTAGAAATATTCGAGCGATCTAAATGCCCGTTGGCATGCCAATTACAGGTCTCAACACATATTGATAGAGGCATCAATCATCGAAATCGGAGCACAATTGCAGATTTTTGTTTTTTTATTATGAACTTATGGTCTATAGTTCAGGTGATTTTCCATAATATTGAATTTTCTACGAAATGTGTAGAAATATCCGAGCGATCTACTGATAGAGTCATCAATCAACCAAATCGGAACACAATTGAAGATTTTCGTTTTTTATTATGGATTCATGGTCTATAGTTCAGGTGATTTTCCATAATATTGAATTTTCTACGAAATGTGTAGAAATATTCGAGCGATCTAAATGCCCGTTGGCATGACAATTACAGGTCTCAACACCTATTGATAGAGGCATCAATCATCGAAATCGGAGCACAATTGCAGATTTTCGTTTTTTTATTATGAATTTATGGTCTATAGTTCAGGTGATTTTCCATAAAATTGAATTTTCTACGAAATGTGTAGAAATATTCGAGCGATCTAAATGCCCGTTGGCATGCCAATTACAGGTCTCAACACATATTGATAGAGGCATCAATCATCGAAATCGGAGCACAATTGCAGATTTTCGTTTTTTTATTATGGATTCATGGTCTATAGTTCAGGTGATTTTCCATAATATTGAATTTTCTACGAAATGTGTAGAAATATTCGAGCGATCTAAATGCCCGTTGGCATGACAATTACAGGTCTCAACACCTATTGATAGAGGCATCAATCATCGAAATCGGAGCACAATTGCAGATTTTCGTTTTTTTATTATGAATTTATGGTCTATAGTTCAGGTGATTTTCCATAAAATTGAATTTTCTACGAAATGTGTAGAAATATCCGAGCGATCTACTGATAGAGTCATCAATCAACCAAATCGGAACACAATTAAAGATTTTCGTTTTTTATTATGGATTCATGGTCTATAGTTCAGGTGATTTTCCATAATATTGAATTTTCTACGAAATGTGTAGAAATATTCGAGCGATCTAAATGCCCGTTGGCATGACAATTACAGGTCTCAACACCTATTGATAGAGGCATCAATCATCGAAATCGGAGCACAATTGCAGATTTTCGTTTTTTTATTATGAATTTATGGTCTATAGTTCAGGTGATTTTCCATAAAATTGAATTTTCTACGAAATGTGTAGAAATATTCGAGCGATCTAAATGCCCGTTGGCATGCCAATTACAGGTCTCAACACATATTGATAGAGGCATCAATCATCGAAATCGGAGCACAATTGCAGATTTTCGTTTTTTTATTATGGATTCATGGTCTATAGTTCAGGTGATTTTCCATAATATTGAATTTTCTACGAAATGTGTAGAAATATTCGAGCGATCTAAATGCCCGTTGGCATGACAATTACAGGTCTCAACACCTATTGATAGAGGCATCAATCATCGAAATCGGAGCACAATTGCAGATTTTCGTTTTTTTATTATGAATTTATGGTCTATAGTTCAGGTGATTTTCCATAAAATTGAATTTTCTACGAAATGTGTAGAAATATTCGAGCGATCTAAATGCCCGTTGGCATGCCAATTACAGGTCTCAACACATATTGATAGAGGCATCAATCATCGAAATCGGAGCACAATTGCAGATTTTCGTTTTTTTATTATGGATTCATGGTCTATAGTTCAGGTGATTTTCCATAATATTGAATTTTCTACGAAATGTGTAGAAATATTCGAGCGATCTAAATGCCCGTTGGCATGACAATTACAGGTCTCAACACCTATTGATAGAGGCATCAATCATCGAAATCGGAGCACAATTGCAGATTTTCGTTTTTTTATTATGAATTTATGGTCTATAGTTCAGGTGATTTTCCATAAAATTGAATTTTCTACGAAATGTGTAGAAATATCCGAGCGATCTACTGATAGAGTCATCAATCAACCAAATCGGAACACAATTGAAGATTTTCGTTTTTTATTATGGATTCATGGTCTATAGTTCAGGTGATTTTCCATAATATTGAATTTTCTACGAAATGTGTAGAAATATTCGAGCGATCTAAATGCCCGTTGGCATGACAATTACAGGTCTCAACACCTATTGATAGAGGCATCAATCATCGAAATCGGAGCACAATTGCAGATTTTCGTTTTTTTATTATGAATTTATGGTCTATAGTTCAGGTGATTTTCCATAAAATTGAATTTTCTACGAAATGTGTAGAAATATCCGAGCGATCTACTGATAGAGTCATCAATCAACGAAATCGGAACACAATTGAAGATTTTCGTTTTTTATTATGGATTCATGGTCTATAGTTCAGGTGATTTTCCATAATATTGAATTTTCTACGAAATGTGTAGAAATATTCGAGCGATCTAAATGCCCGTTGGCATGACAATTACAGGTCTCAACACCTATTGATAGAGGCATCAATCATCGAAATCGGAGCACAATTGCAGATTTTCGTTTTTTTATTATGAATTTATCTTCTATAGTTCAGGTGATTTTCCATAAAATTGAATTTTCTACGAAATGTGTAGAAATATCCGAGCGATCTACTGATAGAGTCATCAATCAACCAAATCGGAACACAATTGAAGATTTTCGTTTTTTATTATGGATTCATGGTCTATAGTTCAGGTGATTTTCCATAATATTGAATTTTCTACGAAATGTGTAGAAATATTCGAGCGATCTAAATGCCCGTTGGCATGACAATTACAGGTCTCAACACCTATTGATAGAGGCATCAATCATCGAAATCGGAGCACAATTGCAGATTTTCGTTTTTTTATTATGAATTTATGGTCTGTGATTTTCCATAAAATTGAATTTTCTACGAAATGTGTAGAAATATCCGAGCGATCTACTGATAGAGTCATCAATCAACCAAATCGGAACACAATTGAAGATTTTCGTTTTTTATTATGGATTCATGGTCTATAGTTCAGGTGATTTTCCATAATATTAAATTTTCTACGAAATGTGTAGAAATATTCGAGCGATCTAAATGCCCGTTGGCATGACAATTACAGGTCTCAACACCTATTGATAGAGGCATCAATCATCGAAATCGGAGCACAATTGCAGATTTTCGTTTTTTTATTATGAATTTATGGTCTATAGTTCAGGTGATTTTCCATAAAATTGAATTTTCTACGAAATGTGTAGAAATATCCGAGCGATCTACTGATAGAGTCATCAATCAACCAAATCGGAACACAATTGAAGATTTTCGTTTTTTATTATGGATTCATGGTCTATAGTTCAGGTGATTTTCCATAATATTGAATTTTCTACGAAATGTGTAGAAATATTCGAGCGATCTAAATGCCCGTTGGCATGACAATTACAGGTCTCAACACCTATTGATAGAGGCATCAATCATCGAAATCGGAGCACAATTGCAGATTTTCGTTTTTTTATTATGAATTTATGGTCTATAGTTCAGGTGATTTTCCATAAAATTGAATTTTCTACGAAATGTGTAGAAATATTCGAGCGATCTAAATGCCCGTTGGCATGCCAATTACAGGTCTCAACACATATTGATAGAGGCACCAATCATCGAAATCGGAGCACAATTGCAGATTTTCGTTTTTTTATTATGGATTCATGGTCTATAGTTCAGGTGATTTTCCATAATATTGAATTTTCTACGAAATGTGTAGAAATATTCGAGCGATCTAAATGCCCGTTGGCATGACAATTACAGGTCTCAACACCTATTGATAGAGGCATCAATCATCGAAATCGGAGCACAATTGCAGATTTTCGTTTTTTTATTATGAATTTATGGTCTTTAGTTCAGGTGATTTTCCATAATATTGAATTTTCTACGAAATGTGTAGAAATATCCGAGCGATCTACTGATAGAGTCATCAATCAACCAAATCGGAACACAATTGAAGATTTTCGTTTTTTATTATGGATTCATGGTCTATAGTTCAGGTGATTTTCCATAATATTGAATTTTCTACGAAATGTGTAGAAATATTCGAGCGATCTAAATGCCCGTTGGCATGACATTTACAGGTCTCAACACCTATTGATAGAGGCATCAATCATCGAAATCGGAGCACAATTGCAGATTTTCGTTTTTTTATTATGAATTTATGGTCTATAGTTCAGGTGATTTTCCATAAAATTGAATTTTCTACGAAATGTGTAGAAATATTCGAGCGATCTAAATGCCCGTTGGCATGCCAATTACAGGTCTCAACACATATTGATAGAGGCATCAATCATCGAAATCGGAGCACAATTGCAGATTTTCGTTTTTTTATTATGAATTTATGGTCTATAGTTCATTCAGGTGATTTTCCATAAAATTGAATTTTCTACGAAATGTGTAGAAATATTCGAGCGATCTAAATGCCCGTTGGCATGCCAATTACAGGTCTCAACACATATTGATAGAGGCATCAATCATCGAAATCGGAGCACAATTGCAGATTTTCGTTTTTTTATTATGGATTCATGGTCTATAGTTCAGGTGATTTTCCATAATATTGAATTTTCTACGAAATGTGTAGAAATATTCGAGCGATCTAAATGCCCGTTGGCATGACAATTACAGGTCTCAACACCTATTGATAGAGGCATCAATCATCGAAATCGGAGCACAATTGCAGATTTTCGTTTTTTTATTATGAATTTATGGTCTATAGTTCAGGTGATTTTCCATAATATTGAATTTTCTACGAAATGTGTAGAAATATCCGAGCGATCTACTGATAGAGTCATCAATCAACCAAATCGGAACACAATTGAAGATTTTCGTTTTTTATTATGGATTCATGGTCTATAGTTCAGGTGATTTTCCATAATATGGAATTTTCTACGAAATGTGTAGAAATATTCGAGCGATCTAAATGCCCGTTGGCATGACAATTACAGGTCTCAACACCTATTGATAGAGGCATCAATCATCGAAATCGGAGCACAATTGCAGATTTTCGTTTTTTTATTATGAATTTATGGTCTATAGTTCAGGTGATTTTCCATAAAATTGAATTTTCTACGAAATGTGTAGAAATATTCGAGCGATCTAAATGCCCGTTGGCATGCCAATTACAGGTCTCAACACATATTGATAGAGGCATCAATCATCGAAATCGGAGCACAATTGCAGATTTTCGTTTTTTTATTATGGATTCATGGTCTATAGTTCAGGTGATTTTCCATAATATTGAATTTTCTACGAAATGTGTAGAAATATTCGAGCGATCTAAATGCCCGTTGGCATGCCAATTACAGGTCTCAACACATATTGATAGAGGCATCAATCATCGAAATCGGAGCACAATTGCAGATTTTCGTTTTTTTATTATGGATTCATGGTCTATAGTTCAGGTGATTTTCCATAAAATTGAATTTTATACGAAATGTGTAGAAATATCCGAGCGATCTACTGATAGAGTCATCAATCAACCAAATCGGAACACAATTGAAAATTTTCGTTTTTTATTATGGATTCATGGTCTATAGTTCAGGTGATTTTCCATAATATTGAATTTTCTACGAAATGTGTAGAAATATCCGAGCGATCTAAATGCCCGTTGGCATGACAATTACAGGTCTCAACACCTATTGATAGAGGCATCAATCATCGAAATCGGAGCACAATTGCAGATTTTCGTTTTTTTATTATGAATTTATGGTCTATAGTTCAGGTGATTTTCCATAAAATTGAATTTTCTACGAAATGTGTAGAAATATTCGAGCGATCTAAATGCCCGTTGGCATGCCAATTACAGGTCTCAACACCTATTGATAGAGGCATCAATCATCGAAATCGGAGCACAATTGCAGATTTTCGTTTTTTTATTATGAATTTATGGTCTATAGTTCAGGTGATTTTCCATAATATTGAATTTTCTACGAAATGTGTAGAAATATCCGAGCGATCTACTGATAGAGTCATCAATCAACCAAATCGGAACACAATTGAAGATTTTCGTTTTTTATTATGGATTCATGGTCTATAGTTCAGGTGATTTTCCATAATATGGAATTTTCTACGAAATGTGTAGAAATATTCGAGCGATCTAAATGCCCGTTGGCATGACAATTACAGGTCTCAACACCTATTGATAGAGGCATCAATCATCGAAATCGGAGCACAATTGCAGATTTTCGTTTTTTTATTATGAATTTATGGTCTATAGTTCAGGTGATTTTCCATAAAATTGAATTTTCTACGAAATGTGTAGAAATATTCGAGCGATCTAAATGCCCGTTGGCATGCCAATTACAGGTCTCAACACATATTGATAGAGGCATCAATCATCGAAATCGGAGCACAATTGCAGATTTTCGTTTTTTTATTATGGATTCATGGTCTATAGTTCAGGTGATTTTCCATAATATTGAATTTTCTACGAAATGTGTAGAAATATTCGAGCGATCTAAATGTCCGTTGGCATGCCAATTACAGGTCTCAACACATATTGATAGAGGCATCAATCATCGAAATCGGAGCACAATTGCAGATTTTCGTTTTTTTATTATGGATTCATGGTCTATAGTTCAGGTGATTTTCCATAAAATTGAATTTTCTACGAAATGTGTAGAAATATCCGAGCGATCTACTGATAGAGTCATCAATCAACCAAATCGGAACACAATTGAAAATTTTCGTTTTTTATTATGGATTCATGGTCTATAGTTCAGGTGATTTTCCATAATATTGAATTTTCTACGAAATGTGTAGAAATATCCGAGCGATCTAAATGCCCGTTGGCATGACAATTACAGGTCTCAACACCTATTGATAGAGGCATCAATCATCGAAATCGGAGCACAATTGCAGATTTTCGTTTTTTTATTATGAATTTATGGTCTATAGTTCAGGTGATTTTCCATAAAATTGAATTTTCTACGAAATGTGTAGAAATATTCGAGCGATCTAAATGCCCGTTGGTATGCCAATTACAGGTCTCAACACATATTGATAGAGGCATCAATCATCGAAATCGGAGCACAATTGCAGATTTTCGTTTTTTTCTTATCAATTTATGGTCTATAGTTCAGGTGATTTTCCATAAAATTGAATTTTCTACGAAATGTGTAGAAATATCCGAGCGATCTACTGATAGAGTCATCAATCAACCAAATCGGAACACAATTGAAGATTTTCGTTTTTTATTATGGATTCATGGTCTATAGTTCAGGTGATTTTCCATAATATTGAATTTTCTACGAAATGTGTAGAAATATCCGAGCGATCTAAATGCCCGTTGGCATGACAATTACAGGTCTCAACACCTATTGATAGAGGCATCAATCATCGAAATCGGAGCACAATTGCAGATTTTCGTTTTTTTATTATGAATTTATGGTCTATAGTTCAGGTGATTTTCCATAAAATTGAATTTTCTACGAAATGTGTAGAAATATTCGAGCGATCTAAATGCCCGTTGGCATGCCAATTACAGGTCTCAACACCTATTGATAGAGGCATCAATCATCGAAATCGGAGCACAATTGCAGATTTTCGTTTTTTTATTATGAATTTATGGTCTATAGTTCAGGTGATTTTCCATAATATTGAATTTTCTACGAAATGTGTAGAAATATCCGAGCGATCTACTGATAGAGTCATCAATCAACCAAATCGGAACACAATTGAAGATTTTCGTTTTTTATTATGGATTCATGGTCTATAGTTCAGGTGATTTTCCATAAAATTGAATTTTCTACGAAATGTGTAGAAATATTCGAGCGATCTAAATGCCCGTTGGCATGCCAATTACAGGTCTCAACACATATTGATAGAGGCATCAATCATCGAAATCGGAGCACAATTGCAGATTTTCGTTTTTTTATTATGAATTTATGGTCTATAGTTCAGGTGATTTTCCATAAAATTGAATTTTCTACGAAATGTGTAGAAATATTCGAGCGATCTAAATGCCCGTTGGCATGACAATTACAGGTCTCAACACCTATTGATAGAGGCATCAATCATCGAAATCGGAGCACAATTGCAGATTTTCGTTTTTTTATTATGAATTTATGGTCTATAGTTCAGGTGATTTTCCATAAAATTGAATTTTCTACGAAATGTGTAGAAATATCCGAGCGATCTACTGATAGAGTCATCAATCAACCAAATCGGAACACAATTGAAGATTTTCGTTTTTTATTATGGATTCATGGTCTATAGTTCAGGTGATTTTCCATAATATTGAATTTTCTACGAAATGTGTAGAAATATCCGAGCGATCTAAATGCCCGTTGGCATGACAATTACAGGTCTCAACACCTATTGATAGAGGCATCAATCATCGAAATCGGAGCACAATTGCAGATTTTCGTTTTTTTATTATGAATTTATGGTCTATAGTTCAGGTGATTTTCCATAATATTGAATTTTCTACGAAATGTGTAAAAATATCCGAGCGATCTACTGATAGAGTCATCAATCAACCAAATCGGAACACAATTGAAGATTTTCGTTTTTTATTATGGATTCATGGTCTATAGTTCAGGTGATTTTCCATAATATTGAATTTTCTACGAAATGTGTAGAAATATTCGAGCGATCTAAATGCCCGTTGGCATGACAATTACAGGTCTCAACACCTATTGATAGAGGCATCAATCATCGAAATCGGAGCACAATTGCAGATTTTCGTTTTTTTATTATGAATTTATGGTCTATAGTTCAGGTGATTTTCCATAAAATTGAATTTTCTACGAAATGTGTAGAAATATTCGAGCGATCTACTGATAGAGTCATCAATCAACCAAATCGGAACACAATTGAAGATTTTCGTTTTTTATTATGGATTCATGGTCTATAGTTCAGGTGATTTTCCATAATATTGAATTTTCTACGAAATGTGTAGAAATATCCGAGCGATCTAAATGCCCGTTGGCATGACAATTACAGGTCTCAACACCTATTGATAGAGGCATCAATCATCGAAATCGGAGCACAATTGCAGATTTTCGTTTTTTTATTATGAATTTATGGTCTATAGTTCAGGTGATTTTCCATAATATTGAATTTTCTACGAAATGTGTAGAAATATCCGAGCGATCTACTGATAGAGTCATCAATCAACGAAATCGGAACACAATTGAAGATTTTCGTTTTTTATTATTGATTCATGGTCTATAGTTCAGGTGATTTTCCATAATATTGAATTTTCTACGAAATGTGTAGAAATATTCGAGCGATCTAAATGCCCGTTGGCATGACAATTACAGGTCTCAACACCTATTGATAGAGGCATCAATCATCGAAATCGGAGCACAATTGCAGATTTTCGTTTTTTTATTATGAATTTATGGTCTATAGTTCAGGTGATTTTCCATAAAATTGAATTTTCTACGAAATGTGTAGAAATATTCGAGCGATCTACTGATAGAGTCATCAATCAACCAAATCGGAACACAATTGAAGATTTTCGTTTTTTATTATGGATTCATGGTCTATAGTTCAGGTGATTTTCCATAATATTGAATTTTCTACGAAATGTGTAGAAATATCCGAGCGATCTAAATGCCCGTTGGCATGACAATTACAGGTCTCAACACCTATTGATAGAGGCATCAATCATCGAAATCGGAGTACAATTGCAGATTTTCGTTTTTTTATTATGAATTTATGGTCTATAGTTCAGGTGATTTTCCATAAAATTGAATTTTCTACGAAATGTGTAGAAATATCCGAGCGATCTAAATGCCCGTTGGCATGCCAATTACAGGTCTCAACACATATTGATAGAGGCATCAATCATCGAAATCGGAGCACAATTGCAGATTTTCGTTTTTTTATTATGGATTCATGGTCTATAGTTCAGGTGATTTTCCATAATATTGAATTTTCTACGAAATGTGTAGAAATATTCGAGCGATCTACTGATAGAGTCATCAATCAACCAAATCGGAACACAATTGAAGATTTTCGTTTTTTATTATGGATTCATGGTCTATAGTTCAGGTGATTTTCCATAAAATTGAATTTTCTACGAAATGTGTAGAAATATTCGAGCGATCTAAATGCCCGTTGGCATGCCAATTACAGGTCTCAACACATATTGATAGAGGCATCAATCATCGAAATCGGAGCACAATTGCAGATTTTCGTTTTTTTATTATGAATTTATGGTCTATAGTTCAGGTGATTTTCCATAAAATTGAATTTTCTACGAAATGTGTAGAAATATTCGAGCGATCTAAATGCCCGTTGGCATGACAATTACAGGTCTCAACACCTATTGATAGAGGCATCAATCATCGAAATCGGAGCACAATTGCAGATTTTCGTTTTTTTATTATGAATTTATGGTCTATAGTTCAGGTGATTTTCCATAAAATTGAATTTTCTACGAAATGTGTAGAAATATCCGAGCGATCTAAATGCCCGTTGGCATGCCAATTACAGGTCTCAACACATATTGATAGAGGCATCAATCATCGAAATCGGAGCACAATTGCAGATTTTCGTTTTTTTATTATGGATTCATGGTCTATAGTTCAGGTGATTTTCCATAATATTGAATTTTCTACGAAATGTGTAGAAATATTCGAGCGATCTACTGATAGAGTCATCAATCAACCAAATCGGAACACAATTGAAGATTTTCGTTTTTTATTATGGATTCATGGTCTATAGTTCAGGTGATTTTCCATAAAATTGAATTTTCTACGAAATGTGTAGAAATATTCGAGCGATCTAAATGCCCGTTGGCATGCCAATTACAGGTCTCAACACATATTGATAGAGGCATCAATCATCGAAATCGGAGCACAATTGCAGATTTTCGTTTTTTTATTATGAATTTATGGTCTATAGTTCAGGTGATTTTCCATAAAATTGAATTTTCTACGAAATGTGTAGAAATATTCGAGCGATCTAAATGCCCGTTGGCATGACAATTACAGGTCTCAACACCTATTGATAGAGGCATCAATCATCGAAATCGGAGCACAATTGCAGATTTTCGTTTTTTTATTATGAATTTATGGTCTATAGTTCAGGTGATTTTCCATAATATTGAATTTTCTACGAAATGTGTAGAAATATCCGAGCAATCTACTGATAGAGTCATCAATCAACCAAATCGGAACACAATTGAAGATTTTCGTTTTTTATTATGGATTCATGGTCTATAGTTCAGGTGATTTTCCATAATATTGAATTTTCTACGAAATGTGTAGAAATATTCGAGCGATCTAAATGCCCGTTGGCATGACAATTACAGGTCTCAACACCTATTGATAGAGGCATCAATCATCGAAATCGGAGCACAATTGCAGATTTTCGTTTTTTTATTATGAATTTATGGTCTATAGTTCAGGTGATTTTCCATAAAATTGAATTTTCTACGAAATGTGTAGAAATATTCGAGCGATCTAAATGCCCGTTGGCATGCCAATTACAGGTCTCAACACATATTGATAGAGGCATCAATCATCGAAATCGGAGCACAATTGCAGATTTTCGTTTTTTTATTATGGATTCATGGTCTATAGTTCAGGTGATTTTCCATAATATTGAATTTTCTACGAAATGTGTAGAAATATTCGAGCGATCTAAATGCCCGTTGGCATGACAATTACAGGTCTCAACACCTATTGATAGAGGCATCAATCATCGAAATCGGAGCACAATTGCAGATTTTCGTTTTTTTATTATGAATTTATAGTCTATAGTTCAGGTGATTTTCCATAAAATTGAATTTTCTACGAAATGTGTAGAAATATTCGAGCGATCTAAATGCCCGTTGGCATGCCAATTACAGGTCTCAACACATATTGATAGAGGCATCAATCATCGAAATCGGAGCACAATTGCAGATTTTCGTTTTTTTATTATGGATTCATGGTCTATAGTTCAGGTGATTTACCATAATATTGAATTTTCTACGAAATGTGTAGATCGAGCGGTCTAAATGCCCGTTGGCATGACAATTACAGATCTCAACACCTATTGATAGAGGCATCAATCATCGAAATCGGAGCACAATTGCAGATTTTCGTTTTTTTATTATGAATTTATGGTCTATAGTTCAGGTGATTTTCCATAATATTGAATTTTCTACGAAATGTGTAGAAATATCCGAGCAATCTACTGATAGAGTCATCAATCAACCAAATCGGAACACAATTGAAGATTTTCGTTTTTTATTATGGATTCATGGTCTATAGTTCAGGTGATTTTCCATAATATTGAATTTTCTACGAAATGTGTAGAAATATTCGAGCGATCTAAATGCCCGTTGGCATGACAATTACAGGTCTCAACACCTATTGATAGAGGCATCAATCATCGAAATCGGAGCACAATTGCAGATTTTCGTTTTTTTATTATGAATTTATGGTCTATAGTTCAGGTGATTTTCCATAAAATTGAATTTTCTACGAAATGTGTAGAAATATTCGAGCGATCTAAATGCCCGTTGGCATGCCAATTACAGGTCTCAACACATATTGATAGAGGCATCAATCATCGAAATCGGAGCACAATTGCAGATTTTCGTTTTTTTATTATGGATTCATGGTCTATAGTTCAGGTGATTTTCCATAATATTGAATTTTCTACGAAATGTGTAGAAATATTCGAGCGATCTAAATGCCCGTTGGCATGACAATTACAGGTCTCAACACCTATTGATAGAGGCATCAATCATCGAAATCGGAGCACAATTGCAGATTTTCGTTTTTTTATTATGAATTTATAGTCTATAGTTCAGGTGATTTTCCATAAAATTGAATTTTCTACGAAATGTGTAGAAATATTCGAGCGATCTAAATGCCCGTTGGCATGCCAATTACAGGTCTCAACACATATTGATAGAGGCATCAATCATCGAAATCGGAGCACAATTGCAGATTTTCGTTTTTTTATTATGGATTCATGGTCTATAGTTCAGGTGATTTTCCATAATATTGAATTTTCTACGAAATGTGTAGATCGAGCGATCTAAATGCCCGTTGGCATGACAATTACAGGTCTCAACACCTATTGATAGAGGCATCAATCATCGAAATCGGAGCACAATTGCAGATTTTCGTTTTTTTATTATGAATTTATGGTCTATAGTTCAGGTGATTTTCCATAAAATTGAATTTTCTACGAAATGTGTAGAAATATTCGAGCGATCTAAATGCCCGTTGGCATGCCAATTACAGGTCTCAACACATATTGATAGAGGCATCAATCATCGAAATCGGAGCACAATTGCAGATTTTCGTTTTTTTATTATGGATTCATGGTCTATAGTTCAGGTGATTTTCCATAATATTGAATTTTCTACGAAATGTGTAGATCGAGCGATCTAAATGCCCGTTGGCATGACAATTACAGGTCTCAACACCTATTGATAGAGGCATCAATCATCGAAATCGGAGCACAATTGCAGATTTTCGTTTTTTTATTATGAATTTATAGTCTATAGTTCAGGTGATTTTCCATAAAATTGAATTTTCTACGAAATGTGTAGAAATATTCGAGTGATCTAAATGCCCGTTGGCATGCCAATTACAGGTCTCAACACATATTGATAGAGGCATCAATCATCGAAATCGGAGCACAATTGCAGATTTTCGTTTTTTTATTATGGATTCATGGTCTATAGTTCAGGTGATTTTCCATAATATTGAATTTTCTACGAAATGTGTAGAAATATCCGAGCGATCTAAATGCCCGTTGGCATGACAATTACAGGTCTCAACACCTATTGATAGAGGCATCAATCATCGAAATCGGAGCACAATTGCAGATTTTCGTTTTTTTATTATGAATTTATAGTCTATAGTTCAGGTGATTTTCCATAAAATTGAATTTTCTACGAAATGTGTAGAAATATTCGAGCGATCTAAATGCCCGTTGGCATGCCAATTACAGGTCTCAACACATATTGATAGAGGCATCAATCATCGAAATCGGAGCACAATTGCAGATTTTCGTTTTTTTATTATGGATTCATGGTCTATAGTTCAGGTGATTTTCCATAATATTGAATTTTCTACGAAATGTGTAGAAATATTCGAGCGATCTAAATGCCCGTTGGCATGACAATTACAGGTCTCAACACCTATTGATAGAGGCATCAATCATCGAAATCGGAGCACAATTGCAGATTTTCGTTTTTTTATTATGAATTTATGGTCTATAGTTCAGGTGATTTTCCATAATATTGAATTTTCTACGAAATGTGTAGAAATATCCGAGCGATCTACTGATAGAGTCATCAATCAACCAAATCGGAACACAATTGAAGATTATCGTTTTTTATTATGGATTCATGGTCTATAGTTCAGGTGATTTTCCATAATATTGAATTTTCTACGAAATGTGTAGAAATATTCGAGCGATCTAAATGCCCGTTGGCATGACAATTACAGGTCTCAACACCTATTGATAGAGGCATCAATCATCGAAATCGGAGCACAATTGCAGATTTTCGTTTTTTTATTATGAATTTATGGTCTATAGTTCAGGTGATTTTCCATAAAATTGAATTTTCTACGAAATGTGTAGAAATATTCGAGCGATCTAAATGCCCGTTGGCATGCCAATTACAGGTCTCAACACATATTGATAGAGGCATCAATCATCGAAATCGGAGCACAATTGCAGATTTTCGTTTTTTTTATTATGGATTCATGGTCTATAGTTCAGGTGATTTTCCATAATATTGAATTTTCTACGAAATGTGTAGAAATATTCGAGCGATCTAAATGCCCGTTGGCATGACAATTACAGGTCTCAACACCTATTGATAGAGGCATCAATCATCGAAATCGGAGCACAATTGCAGATTTTCGTTTTTTTATTATGAATTTATGGTCTATAGTTCAGGTGATTTTCCATAATATTGAATTTTCTACGAAATGTGTAGAAATATCCGAGCGATCTACTGATAGAATCATCAATCAACCAAATCGGAACACAATTAAAGATTTTCGTTTTTTATTATGGATTCATGGTCTATAGTTCAGGTGATTTTCCATAATATTGAATTTTCTACGAAATGTGTAGAAATATCCGAGCTATCTAAATGCCCGTTGGCATGACAATTACAGGTCTCAACACCTATTGATAGAGGCATCAATCATCGAAATCGGAGCACAATTGCAGATTTTCGTTTTTTTATTATGAATTTATGGTCTATAAGTTCAGGTGATTTTCCATAAAATTGAATTTTCTACCAAATGTGTAGAAATATTCGAGCGATCTACTGATAGAGTCATCAAACAACCAAATCGGAACACAATTGAAGATTTTCGTTTTTTATTATGGATTCATGGTCTATAGTTCAGGTGATTTTCCATAATATTGAATTTTCTACGAAATGTGTAGAAATATCCGAGCGATCTAAATGCCCGTTGGCATGACAATTACAGGTCTCAACACCTATTGATAGAGGCATCAATCATCGAAATCGGAGCACAATTGCAGATTTTCGTTTTTTTATTATGAATTTATGGTCTATAGTTCAGGTGATTTTCCATAATATTGAATTTTCTACGAAATGTGTAGAAATATCCGAGTGATCTACTGATAGAGTCATCAATCAACCAAATCGGAACACAATTGAAGATTTTCGTTTTTTATTATGGATTCATGGTCTATAGTTCAGGTGATTTTCCATAATATTGAATTTTCTACGAAATGTGTAGAAATATTCGAGCGATCTAAATGCCCGTTGGCATGACAATTACAGGTTTCAACACCTATTGATAGAGGCATCAATCATCGAAATCGGAGCACAATTGCAGATTTTCGTTTTTTTATTATGAATTTATGGTCTATAGTTCAGGTGATTTTCCATAATATTGAATTTTCTACGAAATGTGTAGAAATATCCGAGCGATCTACTGATAGAGTCATCAATCAACCAAATCGGAACACAATTGAAGATTTTCGTTTTTTATTATGGATTCATGGTCTATAGTTCAGGTGATTTTCCATAATATTGAATTTTCTACGAAATGTGTAGAAATATTCGAGCGATCTAAATGCCCGTTGGCATGACAATTACAGGTCTCAACACCTATTGATAGAGGCATCAATCATCGAAATCGGAGCACAATTGCAGATTTTCGTTTTTTTATTATGAATTTATGGTCTATAGTTCAGGTGATTTTCCATAAAATTGAATTTTCTACGAAATGTGTAGAAATATTCGAGCGATCTAAATGCCCGTTGGCATGCCAATTACAGGTCTCAACACATATTGATAGAGGCATCAATCATTGAAATCGGAGCACAATTGCAGATTTTCGTTTTTTTATTATGGATTCATGGTCTATAGTTCAGGTGATTTTCCATAATATTGAATTTTCTACGAAATGTGTAGAAATATTCGAGCGATCTAAATGCCCGTTGGCATGACAATTACAGGTCTCAACACCTATTGATAGAGGCATCAATCATCGAAATCGGAGCACAATTGCAGATTTTCGTTTTTTTATTATGAATTTATGGTCTATAGTTCAGGTGATTTTCCATAAAATTGAATTTTCTACCAAATGTGTAGAAATATTCGAGCGATCTAAATGCCCGTTGGCATGCCAATTACAGGTCTCAACACATATTGATAGAGGCATCAATCATCGAAATCGGAGCACAATTGCAGATTTTCGTTTTTTTATTATGGATTCATGGTCTATAGTTCAGGTGATTTTCCATAATATTGAATTTTCTACGAAATGTGTAGAAATATTCGAGCGATCTAAATGCCCGTTGGCATGACAATTACAGGTCTCAACACCTATTGATAGAGGCATCAATCATCGAAATCGGAGCACAATTGCAGATTTTCGTTTTTTTATTATGAATTTATGGTCTATAGTTCAGGTGATTTTCCATAAAATTGAATTTTCTACGAAATGTGTAGAAATATCCGAGCGATCTACTGATAGAGTCATCAATCAACCAAATCGGAACACAATTGAAGATTTTCGTTTTTTATTATGGATTCATGGTCTATAGTTCAGGTGATTTTCCATAATATTGAATTTTCTACGAAATGTGTAGAAATATCCGAGCGATCTAAATGCCCGTTGGCATGACAATTACAGGTCTCAACACCTATTGATAGAGGCATCAATCATCGAAATCGGAGCACAATTGCAGATTTTCGTTTTTTTATTATGAATTTATGGTCTATAGTTCAGGTGATTTTCCATAATATTGAATTTTCTACGAAATGTGTAGAAATATCCGAGCGATCTACTGATAGAGTCATCAATCAACCAAATCGGAACACAATTGAAGATTTTCGTTTTTTATTATGGATTCATGGTCTATAGTTCAGGTGATTTTCCATAATATTGAATTTTCTACGAAATGTGTAGAAATATTCGAGCGATCTAAATGCCCGTTGGCATGACAATTACAGGTCTCAACACCTATTGATAGAGGCATCAATCATCGAAATCGGAGCACAATTGCAGATTTTCGTTTTTTTATTATGAATTTATGGTCTATAGTTCAGGTGATTTTCCATAAAATTGAATTTTCTACCAAATGTGTAGAAATATTCGAGCGATCTAAATGCCCGTTGGCATGCCAATTACAGGTCTCAACACATATTGATAGAGGCATCAATCATCGAAATCGGAGCACAATTGCAGATTTTCGTTTTTTTATTATGGATTCATGGTCTATAGTTCAGGTGATTTTCCATAATATTGAATTTTCTACGAAATGTGTAGATCGAGCGATCTAAATGCCCGTTGGCATGACAATTACAGGTCTCAACACCTATTGATAGAGGCATCAATCATCGAAATCGGAGCACAATTGCAGATTTTCGTTTTTTTATTATGAATTTATGGTCTATAGTTCAGGTGATTTTCCATAAAATTGAATTTTCTACGAAATGTGTAGAAATATCCGAGCGATCTACTGATAGAGTCATCAATCAACCAAATCGGAACACAATTGAAGATTTTCGTTTTTTATTATGGATTCATGGTCTATAGTTCAGGTGATTTTCCATAATATTGAATTTTCTACGAAATGTGTAGAAATATCCGAGCGATCTAAATGCCCGTTGGCATGACAATTACAGGTCTCAACACCTATTGATAGAGGCATCAATCATCGAAATCGGAGCACAATTGCAGATTTTCGTTTTTTTATTATGAATTTATGGTCTATAGTTCAGGTGATTTTCCATAAAATTGAATTTTCTACGAAATGTGTAGAAATATCCGAGCGATCTACTGATAGAGTCATCAATCAACCAAATCGGAACACAATTGAAGATTTTCGTTTTTTATTATGGATTCATGGTCTATAGTTCAGGTGATTTTCCATAATATTGAATTTTCTACGAAATGTGTAGAAATATTCGAGCGATCTAAATGCCCGTTGGCATGACAATTACAGGTCTCAACACCTATTGATAGAGGCATCAATCATCGAAATCGGAGCACAATTGCAGATTTTCGTTTTTTTATTATGAATTTATGGTCTATAGTTCAGGTGATTTTCCATAATATTGAATTTTCTACGAAATGTGTAGAAATATCCGAGCGATCTACTGATAGAGTCATCAATCAACCAAATCGGAACACAATTGATGATTTTAGTTTTTTATTATGGATTCATGGTCTATAGTTCAGGTGATTTTCCATAATATTGAATTTTCTACGAAATGTGTAGAAATATTCGAGCGATCTAAATGCCCGTTGGCATGACAATTACAGGTCTCAACACCTATTGATAGAGGCATCAATCATCGAAATCGGAGCACAATTGCAGATTTTCGTTTTTTTATTATGAATTTATGGTCTATAGTTCAGGTGATTTTCCATAAAATTGAATTTTCTACGAAATGTGTAGAAATATTCGAGCGATCTAAATGCCCGTTGGCATGCCAATTACAGGTCTCAACACATATTGATAGAGGCATCAATCATCGAAATCGGAGCACAATTGCAGATTTTCGTTTTTTTATTATGGATTCATGGTCTATAGTTCAGGTGATTTTCCATAATATTGAATTTTCTACGAAATGTGTAGAAATATTCGAGCGATCTAAATGCCCGTTGGCATGATAATTACTGGTCTCAACACCTATTGATAGAGGCATCAATCATCGAAATCGGAGCACAATTGCAGATTTTCGTTTTTTTATTATGAATTTATGGTCTATAGTTCAGGTGATTTTCCATAAAATTGAATTTTCTACCAAATGTGTAGAAATATTCGAGCGATCTAAATGCCCGTTGGCATGCCAATTACAGGTCTCAACACATATTGATAGAGGCATCAATCATCGAAATCGGAGCACAATTGCAGATTTTCGTTTTTTTATTATGGATTCATGGTCTATAGTTCAGGTGATTTTCCATAATATTGAATTTTCTACGAAATGTGTAGAAATATTCGAGCGATCTCAATGCCCGTTGGCATGACAATTACAGGTCTCAACACCTATTGATAGAGGCATCAATCATCGAAATCGGAGCACAATTGCAGATTTTCGTTTTTATATTATGAATTTATGGTCTATAGTTCAGGTGATTTTCCATAATATTGAATTTTCTACGAAATGTGTAGAAATATCCGAGCGATCTACTGATAGAGTCATCAATCAACCAAATCGGAACACAATTGAAGATTTTCGTTTTTTATTATGGATTCATGGTCTATAGTTCAGGTGATTTCCATAATATTGAATTTTCTACAAAATGTGTAGAAATATCCGAGCGATCTAAATGCCCGTTGGCATGACAATTACAGGTCTCAACACCTATTGATAGAGGCATCAATCATCGAAATCGGAGCACAATTGCAGATTTTCGTTTTTTTATTATGAATTTATGGTCTATAGTTCAGGTGATTTTCCATAAAATTGAATTTTCTACGAAATGTGTAGAAATATCCGAGCGATCTACTGATAGAGTCATCAATCAACCAAATCGGAACACAATTGAAGATTTTCGTTTTTTATTATGGATTCATGGTCTATAGTTCAGGTGATTTTCCATAATATTGAATTTTCTACGAAATGTGTAGAAATATCCGAGCGATCTAAATGCCTGTTGGCATGACAATTACAGGTCTCAACACCTATTGATAGAGGCATCAATCATCGAAATCGGAGCACAATTGCAGATTTTCGTTTTTTTATTATGAATTTATGGTCTATAGTTCAGGTGATTTTCCATAATATTGAATTTTCTACGAAATGTGTAGAAATATCCGAGCGATCTACTGATAGAGTCATCAATCAACCAAATCGGAACACAATTGAAGATTTTCGTTTTTTATTATGGATTCATGGTCTATAGTTCAGGTGATTTTCCATAATATTGAATTTTCTACGAAATGTGTAGAAATATTCGAGCGATCTAAATGCCCGTTGGCATGCCAATTACAGGTCTCAACACATATTGATAGAGGCATCAATCATCGAAATCGGAGCACAATTGCAGATTTTCGTTTTTTTATTATGAATTTATGGTCTATAGTTCAGGTGATTTTCCATAAAATTGAATTTTCTACGAAATGTGTAGAAATATCCGAGCGATCTACTGATAGAGTCATCAATCAACCAAATCGGAACACAATTGAAGATTTTCGTTTTTTATTATGGATTCATGGTCTATAGTTCAGGTGATTTTCCATAATATTGAATTTTCTACGAAATGTGTAGAAATATCCGAGCGATCTAAATGCCCGTTGGCATGACAATTACAGGTCTCAACACCTATTGATAGAGGCATCAATCATCGAAATCGGAGCACAATTGCAGATTTTCGTTTTTTTATTATGAATTTATGGTCTATAGTTCAGGTGATTTTCCATAATATTGAATTTTCTACGAAATGTGTAGAAATATCCGAGCGATCTACTGATAGAGTCATCAATCAACCAAATCGGAACACAATTGAAGATTTTCGTTTTTTATTATGGATTCATGGTCTATAGTTCAGGTGATTTTCCATAATATTGAATTTTCTACGAAATGTGTAGAAATATTCGAGCGATCTAAATGCCCGTTGGCATGACAATTACAGGTCTCAACACCTATTGATAGAGGCATCAATCATCGAAATCGGAGCACAATTGCAGATTTTCGTTTTTTTATTATGAATTTATGGTCTATAGTTCAGGTGATTTTCCATAAAATTGAATTTTCTACGAAATGTGTAGAAATATTCGAGCGATCTACTGATAGAGTCATCAATCAACCAAATCGGAACACAATTGAAGATTTTCGTTTTTTATTATGGATTCATGGTCTATAGTTCAGGTGATTTTTCATAAAATTGAATTTTCTACGAAATGTGTAGAAACATCCGAGCGATATAAATGCCCGTTGGCATGATAATTACAGGTCTCAACACCTATTGATAGAGGCATCAATCATCGAAATCGGAGCACAATTGCAGATTTTCGTTTTTTTATTATGAATTTATGGTCTATAGTTCAGGTGATTTTCCATAAAATTGAATTTTCTACGAAATGTGTAGAAATATTCGAGCGATCTAAATGCCCGTTGGCATGTCAATTACAGGTCTCAACACATATTGATAGAGGCATCAATCATCGAAATCGGAGCACAATTGCAGATTTTCGTTTTTTTATTATGGATTCATGGTCTATAGTTCAGGTGATTTTCCATAAAATTGAATTTTCTACGAAATGTGTAGAAATATCCGAGCGATCTACTGATAGAGTCATCAATCAACCAAATCGGAACACAATTGAAGATTTTCGTTTTTTATTATGGATTCATGGTCTATAGTTCAGGTGATTTTCCATAATATTGAATTTTCTACGAAATGTGTAGAAATATCCGAGCGATCTAAATGCCCGTTGGCATGACAATTACAGGTCTCAACACCTATTGATAGAGGCATCAATCATCGAAATCGGAGCACAATTGCAGATTTTCGTTTTTTTATTATGAATTTATGGTCTATAGTTCAGGTGATTTTCCATAAAATTGAATTTTCTACGAAATGTGTAGAAATATTCGAGCGATCTAAATGCCCGTTGGCATGCCAATTACAGGTCTCAACACATATTGATAGAGGCATCAATCATCGAAATCGGAGCACAATTGCAGATTTTCGTTTTTTTATTATGGATTCATGGTCTATAGTTCAGGTGATTTTCCATAAAATTGAATTTTCTACGAAATGTGTAGAAATATCCGAGCGATCTACTGATAGAGTCATCAATCAACCAAATCGGAACACAATTGAAGATTTTCGTTTTTTATTATGGATTCATGGTCTATAGTTCAGGTGATTTTCCATAATATTGAATTTTCTACGAAATGTGTAGAAATATTCGAGCGATCTAAATGCCCGTTGGCATGACAATTACAGGTCTCAACACCTATTGATAGAGGCATCAATCATCGAAATCGGAGCACAATTGCAGATTTTCGTTTTTTTATTATGAATTTATGGTCTATAGTTCAGGTGATTTTCCATAAAATTGAATTTTCTACGAAATGTGTAGAAATATTCGAGCGATCTAAATGCCCGTTGGCATGCCAATTACAGGTCTCAACACATATTGATAGAGGCATCAATCATCGAAATCGGAGCACAATTGCAGATTTTCGTTTTTTTATTATGGATTCATGGTCTATAGTTAAGGTGATTTTCCATAATATTAAATTTTCTACGAAATGTGTAGAAATATTCGAGCGATCTAAATGCCCGTTGGCATGACAATTACAGGTCTCAACACCTATTGATAGAGGCATCAATCATCGAAATCGGAGCACAATTGCAGATTTTCGTTTTTTTATTATGAATTTATGGTCTATAGTTCAGGTGATTTTCCATAATATTGAATTTTCTACGAAATGTGTAGAAATATCCGAGCGATCTACTGATAGAGTCATCAATCAACCAAATCGGAACACAATTGAAGATTTTCGTTTTTTATTATGGATTCATGGTCTATAGTTCAGGTGATTTTCCATAATATTGAATTTTCTACGAAATGTGTAGAAATATTCGAGCGATCTAAATGCCCGTTAGCATGACAATTACAGGTCTCAACACCTATTGATAGAGGCATCAATCATCGAAATCGGAGCACAATTGCAGATTTTCGTTTTTTTATTATGAATTTATGGTCTATAGTTCAGGTGATTTTCCATAAAATTGAATTTTCTACGAAATGTGTAGAAATATCCGAGCGATCTACTGATAGAGTCATCAATCAACCAAATCGGAACACAATTGAAGATTTTCGTTTTTTATTATGGATTCATGGTCTATAGTTCAGGTGATTTTCCATAAAATTGAATTTTCTACGAAATGTGTAGAAATATTCGAGCGATCTAAATGCCCGTTGGCATGACAATTACAGGTCTCAACACCTATTGATAGAGGCATCAATCATCGAAATCGGAGCACAATTGCAGATTTTCGTTTTTTTCTTATCAATTTATGGTCTATAGTTCAGGTGATTTTCCATAAAATTGAATTTTCTACGAAATGTGTAGAAATATCCGAGCGATCTACTGATAGAGTCATCAATCAACCAAATCGGAACACAATTGAATATTTTCGTTTTTTATTATGGATTCATGGTCTATAGTTCAGGTGATTTTCCATAATATTGAATTTTCTACGAAATGTGTAGAAATATCCGAGCGATCTAAATGCCCGTTGGCATGACAATTACAGGTCTCAACACCTATTGATAGAGGCATCAATCATCGAAATCGGAGCACAATTGCAGATTTTCGTTTTTTTATTATGAATTTATGGTCTATAGTTCAGGTGATTTTCCATAATATTGAATTTTCTACGAAATGTGTAGAAATATCCGAGCGATCTACTGATAGAGTCATCAATCAACCAAATCGGAACACAATTGAAGATTTTCGTTTTTTATTATGGATTCATGGTCTATAGTTCAGGTGATTTTCCATAATATTGAATTTTCTACGAAATGTGTAGAAATATTCGAGCGATCTAAATGCCCGTTGGCATGACAATTACAGGTCTCAACACCTATTGATAGAGGCATCAATCATCGAAATCGGAGCACAATTGCAGATTTTCGTTTTTTTATTATGAATTTATGGTCTATTGTTCAGGTGATTTTCCATAAAATTGAATTTTCTACGAAATGTGTAGAAATATTCGAGCGATCTACTGATAGAGTCATCAATCAACCAAATCGGAACACAATTGAAGATTTTCGTTTTTTATTATGGATTCATGGTCTATAGTTCAGGTGATTTTCCATAAAATTGAATTTTCTACGAAATGTGTAGAAATATCCGAGCGATCTAAATGCCCGTTGGCATGACAATTACAGGTCTCAACACCTATTGATAGAGGCATCAATCATCGAAATCGGAGCACAATTGCAGATTTTCGTTTTTTTATTATGAATTTATGGTCTATAGTTCAGGTGATTTTCCATAAAATTGAATTTTCTACGAAATGTGTAGAAATATTCGAGCGATCTAAATGCCCGTTGGCATGCCAATTACAGGTCTCAACACATATTGATAGAGGCATCAATCATCGAAATCGGAGCACAATTGCAGATTTTCGTTTTTTTATTATGGATTCATGGTCTATAGTTCAGGTGATTTTCCATAATATTGAATTTTCTACGAAATGTGTAGAAATATTCGAGCGATCTAAATGCCCGTTGGCATGCCAATTACAGGTCTCAACACATATTGATAGAGGCATCAATCATCGAAATCGGAGCACAATTGCAGATTTTCGTTTTTTATTATGGATTCATGGTCTATAGTTCAGGTGATTTTCCATAAAATTGAATTTTCTACGAAATGTGTAGAAATATTCGAGCGATCTAAATGCCCGTTGGCATGACAATTACAGGTCTCAACACCTATTGATAGAGGCATCAATCATCGAAATCGGAGCACAATTGCAGATTTTCGTTTTTTTCTTATCAATTTATGGTCTATAGTTCAGGTGATTTTCCATAAAATTGAATTTTCTACGAAATGTGTAGAAATATCCGAGCGATCTACTGATAGAGTCATCAATCAACCAAATCGGAACACAATTGCAGATTTTCGTTTTTTATTATGGATTCATGGTCTATAGTTCAGGTGATTTTCCATAATATTGAATTTTCTACGAAATGTGTAGAAATATCCGAGCGATCTACTGATAGAGTCATCAATCAACCAAATCGGAACACAATTGAAGATTTTCGTTTTTTATTATGGATTCATGGTCTATAGTTCAGGTGATTTTCCATAATATTGAATTTTCTACGAAATGTGTAGAAATATTCGAGCGATCTAAATGCCCGTTGGCATGACAATTACAGGTCTCAACACCTATTGATAGAGGCATCAATCATCGAAATCGGAGCACAATTGCAGATTTTCGTTTTTTTATTATGAATTTATGGTCTATTGTTCAGGTGATTTTCCATAAAATTGAATTTTCTACGAAATGTGTAGAAATATTCGAGCGATCTACTGATAGAGTCATCAATCAACCAAATCGGAACACAATTGAAGATTTTCGTTTTTTATTATGGATTCATGGTCTATAGTTCAGGTGATTTTCCATAAAATTGAATTTTCTACGAAATGTGTAGAAATATCCGAGCGATCTAAATGCCCGTTGGCATGACAATTACAGGTCTCAACACGTATTGATAGAGGCATCAATCATCGAAATCGGAGCACAATTGCAGATTTTCGTTTTTTTATTATGAATTTATGGTCTATAGTTCAGGTGATTTTCCATAAAATTGAATTTTCTACGAAATGTGTAGAAATATTCGAGCGATCTAAATGCCCGTTGGCATGCCAATTACAGGTCTCAACACATATTGATAGAGGCATCAATCATCGAAATCGGAGCACAATTGCAGATTTTCGTTTTTTTATTATGGATTCATGGTCTATAGTTCAGGTGATTTTCCATAATATTGAATTTTCTACGAAATGTGTAGAAATATCCGAGCGATCTAAATGCCCGTTGGCATGACAATTACAGGTCTCAACACCTATTGATAGAGGCATCAATCATCGAAATCGGAGCACAATTGCAGATTTTCGTTTTTTTATTATGAATTTATGGTCTATAGTTCAGGTGATTTTCCATAAAATTGAATTTTCTACGAAACGTGTAGAAATATTCGAGCGATCTAAATGCCCGTTGGCATGACAATTACAGGTCTCAACACCTATTGATAGAGGCATCAATCATCGAAATCGGAGCACAATTGCAGATTTTCGTTTTTTTATTATGAATTTATGGTCTATAGTTCAGGTGATTTTCCATAAAATTGAATTTTCTACGAAATGTGTAGAAATATCCGAGCGATCTACTGATAGAGTCATCAATCAACCAAATCGGAACACAATTGAAGATTTTCGTTTTTTATTATGGATTCATGGTCTATAGTTCAGGTGATTTTCCATAAAATTGAATTTTCTACGAAATGTGTAGAAATATTCGAGCGATCTAAATGCCCGTTGGCATGCCAATTACAGGTCTCAACACCTATTGATAGAGGCATCAATCATCGAAATCGGAGCACAATTGCAGATTTTCGTTTTTTTATTATGGATTCATGGTCTATAGTTCAGGTGATTTTCCATAATATTGAATTTTCTACGAAATGTGTAGAAATATTCGAGCGATCTAAATGCCCGTTGGCATGACAATTACAGGTCTCAACACCTATTGATAGAGGCATCAATCATCGAAATCGGAGCACAATTGCAGATTTTCGTTTTTTTATTATGAATTTATGGTCTATAGTTCAGGTGATTTTCCATAAAATTGAATTTTCTACGAAATGTGTAGAAATATTCGAGCGATCTAAATGCCCGTTGGCATGCCAATTACAGGTCTCAACACATATTGATAGAGGCATCAATCATCGAAATCGGAGCACAATTGCAGATTTTCGTTTTTTTTATTATGGATTCATGGTCTATAGTTCAGGTGATTTTCCATAATATTGAATTTTCTACGAAATGTGTAGAAATACTCGAGCGATCTAAATGCCCGTTGGCATGCCAATTACAGGTCTCAACACATATTGATAGAGGCATCAATCATCGAAATCGGAGCACAATTGCAGATTTTCGTTTTTTTTATTATGGATTCATGGTCTATAGTTCAGGTGATTTTCCATAATATTGAATTTTCTACGAAATGTGTAGAAATATCCGAGCGATCTAAATGCCCGTTGGCATGACAATTACAGGTCTCAACACCTATTGATAGAGGCATCAATCATCGAAATCGGAGCACAATTGCAGATTTTCGTTTTTTTATTATGAATTTATGGTCTATAGTTCAGGTGATTTTCCATAAAATTGAATTTTCTACGAAACGTGTAGAAATATTCGAGCGATCTAAATGCCCGTTGGCATGACAATTACAGGTCTCAACACCTATTGATAGAGGCATCAATCATCGAAATCGGAGCACAATTGCAGATTTTCGTTTTTTTATTATGAATTTATGGTCTATAGTTCAGGTGATTTTCCATAAAATTGAATTTTCTACGAAATGTGTAGAAATATCCGAGCGATCTACTGATAGAGTCATCAATCAACCAAATCGGAACACAATTGAAGATTTTCGTTTTTTATTATGGATTCATGGTCTATAGTTCAGGTGATTTTCCATAAAATTGAATTTTCTACGAAATGTGTAGAAATATTCGAGCGATCTAAATGCCCGTTGGCATGCCAATTACAGGTCTCAACACCTATTGATAGAGACATCAATCATCGAAATCGGAGCACAATTGCAGATTTTCGTTTTTTTATTATGGATTCATGGTCTATAGTTCAGGTGATTTTCCATAATATTGAATTTTCTACGAAATGTGTAGAAATATTCGAGCGATCTAAATGCCCGTTGGCATGACAATTACAGGTCTCAACACCTATTGATAGAGGCATCAATCATCGAAATCGGAGCACAATTGCAGATTTTCGTTTTTTTATTATGAATTTATGGTCTATAGTTCAGGTGATTTTCCATAAAATTGAATTTTCTACGAAATGTGTAGAAATATTCGAGCGATCTAAATGCCCGTTGGCATGCCAATTACAGGTCTCAACACATATTGATAGAGGCATCAATCATCGAAATCGGAGCACAATTGCAGATTTTCGTTTTTTTATTATGGATTCATGGTCTATAGTTCAGGTGATTTTCCATAATATTGAATTTTCTACGAAATGTGTAGAAATATTCGAGCGATCTAAATGCCCGTTGGCATGACAATTACAGGTCTCAACACCTATTGATAGAGGCATCAATCATCGAAATCGGAGCACAATTGCAGATTTTCGTTTTTTTCTTATCAATTTATGGTCTATAGTTCAGGTGATTTTCCATAAAATTGAATTTTCTACGAAATGTGTAGAAATATCCGAGCGATCTACTGATAGAGTCATCAATCAACCAAATCGGAACACAATTGAATATTTTCGTTTTTTATTATGGATTCATGGTCTATAGTTCAGGTGATTTTCCATAAAATTGAATTTTCTACGAAATGTGTAGAAATATTCGAGCGATCTAAATGCCCGTTGGCATGACAATTACAGGTCTCAACACCTATTGATAGAGGCATCAATCATCGAAATCGGAGCACAATTGCAGATTTTCGTTTTTTTCTTATCAATTTATGGTCTATAGTTCAGGTGATTTTCCATAAAATTGAATTTTCTACGAAATGTGTAGAAATATCCGAGCGATCTACTGATAGAGTCATCAATCAACCAAATCGGAACACAATTGAAGATTTTCGTTTTTTATTATGGATTCATGGTCTATAGTTCAGGTGATTTTCCATAAAATTGAATTTTCTACGAAATGTGTAGAAATATCCGAGCGATCTAAATGCCCGTTGGCATGACAATTACAGGTCTCAACACCTATTGATAGAGGCATCAATCATCGAAATCGGAGCACAATTGCAGATTTTCGTTTTTTTATTATGAATTTATGGTCTATAGTTCAGGTGATTTTCCATAATATTGAATTTTCTACGAAATGTGTAGAAATATCCGAGCGATCTACTGATAGAGTCATCAATCAACCAAATCGGAACACAATTGAAGATTTTCGTTTTTTATTATGGATTCATGGTCTATAGTTCAGGTGATTTTCCATAATATTGAATTTTCTACGAAATGTGTAGAAATATTCGAGCGATCTAAATGCCCGTTGGCATGACAATTACAGGTCTCAACACCTATTGATAGAGGCATCAATCATCGAAATCGGAGCACAATTGCAGATTTTCGTTTTTTTATTATGAATTTATGGTCTATTGTTCAGGTGATTTTCCATAAAATTGAATTTTCTACGAAATGTGTAGAAATATTCGAGCGATCTACTGATAGAGTCATCAATCAACCAAATCGGAACACAATTGAAGATTTTCGTTTTTTATTATGGATTCATGGTCTATAGTTCAGGTGATTTTCCATAAAATTGAATTTTCTACGAAATGTGTAGAAATATCCGAGCGATCTAAATGCCCGTTGGCATGACAATTACAGGTCTCAACACCTATTGATAGAGGCATCAATCATCGAAATCGGAGCACAATTGCAGATTTTCGTTTTTTTATTATGAATTTATGGTCTATAGTTCAGGTGATTTTCCATAAAATTGAATTTTCTACGAAATGTGTAGAAATATTCGAGCGATCTAAATGCCCGTTGGCATGCCAATTACAGGTCTCAACACATATTGATAGAGGCATCAATCATCGAAATCGGAGCACAATTGCAGATTTTCGTTTTTTTATTATGGATTCATGGTCTATAGTTCAGGTGATTTTCCATAATATTGAATTTTCTACGAAATGTGTAGAAATATTCGAGCGATCTAAATGCCCGTTGGCATGCCAATTACAGGTCTCAACACATATTGATAGAGGCATCAATCATCGAAATCGGAGCACAATTGCAGATTTTCGTTTTTTATTATGGATTCATGGTCTATAGTTCAGGTGATTTTCCATAAAATTGAATTTTCTACGAAATGTGTAGAAATATTCGAGCGATCTAAATGCCCGTTGGCATGACAATTACAGGTCTCAACACCTATTGATAGAGGCATCAATCATCGAAATCGGAGCACAATTGCAGATTTTCGTTTTTTTCTTATCAATTTATGGTCTATAGTTCAGGTGATTTTCCATAAAATTGAATTTTCTACGAAATGTGTAGAAATATCCGAGCGATCTACTGATAGAGTCATCAATCAACCAAATCGGAACACAATTGAAGATTTTCGTTTTTTATTATGGATTCATGGTCTATAGTTCAGGTGATTTTCCATAATATTGAATTTTCTACGAAATGTGTAGAAATATTCGAGCGATCTAAATGCCCGTTGGCATGACAATTACAGGTCTCAACACCTATTGATAGAGGCATCAATCATCGAAATCGGAGCACAATTGCAGATTTTCGTTTTTTTATTATGAATTTATGGTCTATTGTTCAGGTGATTTTCCATAAAATTGAATTTTCTACGAAATGTGTAGAAATATTCGAGCGATCTACTGATAGAGTCATCAATCAACCAAATCGGAACACAATTGAAGATTTTCGTTTTTTATTATGGATTCATGGTCTATAGTTCAGGTGATTTTCCATAAAATTGAATTTTCTACGAAATGTGTAGAAATATCCGAGCGATCTAAATGCCCGTTGGCATGACAATTACAGGTCTCAACACCTATTGATAGAGGCATCAATCATCGAAATCGGAGCACCATTGCAGATTTTCGTTTTTTTATTATGAATTTATGGTCTATAGTTCAGGTGATTTTCCATAAAATTGAATTTTCTACGAAACGTGTAGAAATATTCGAGCGATCTAAATGCCCGTTGGCATGACAATTACAGGTCTCAACACCTATTGATAGAGGCATCAATCATCGAAATCGGAGCACAATTGCAGATTTTCGTTTTTTTATTATGAATTTATGGTCTATAGTTCAGGTGATTTTCCATAAAATTGAATTTTCTACGAAATGTGTAGAAATATCCGAGCGATCTACTGATAGAGTCATCAATCAACCAAATCGGAACACAATTGAAGATTTTCGTTTTTTATTATGGATTCATGGTCTATAGTTCAGGTGATTTTCCATAAAATTGAATTTTCTACGAAATGTGTAGAAATATTCGAGCGATCTAAATGCCCGTTGGCATGCCAATTACAGGTCTCAACACCTATTGATAGAGGCATCAATCATCGAAATCGGAGCACAATTGCAGATTTTCGTTTTTTTATTATGGATTCATGGTCTATAGTTCAGGTGATTTTCCATAATATTGAATTTTCTACGAAATGTGTAGAAATATTCGAGCGATCTAAATGCCCGTTGGCATGACAATTACAGGTCTCAACACCTATTGATAGAGGCATCAATCATCGAAATCGGAGCACAATTGCAGATTTTCGTTTTTTTATTATGAATTTATGGTCTATAGTTCAGGTGATTTTCCATAAAATTGAATTTTCTACGAAATGTGTAGAAATATTCGAGCGATCTAAATGCCCGTTGGCATGCCAATTACAGGTCTCAACACATATTGATAGAGGCATCAATCATCGAAATCGGAGCACAATTGCAGATTTTCGTTTTTTTATTATGGATTCATGGTCTATAGTTCAGGTGATTTTCCATAATATTGAATTTTCTACGAAATGTGTAGAAATATTCGAGCGATCTAAATGCCCGTTGGCATGACAATTACAGGTCTCAACACCTATTGATAGAGGCATCAATCATCGAAATCGGAGCACAATTGCAGATTTTCGTTTTTTTATTATGAATTTATGGTCTATAGTTCAGGTGATTTTCCATAATATTGAATTTTCTACGAAATGTGTAGAAATATCCGAGCGATCTACTGATAGAGTCATCAATCAACCAAATCGGAACACAATTGAAGATTTTCGTTTTTTATTATGGATTCATGGTCTATAGTTCAGGTGATTTTCCATAATATTGAATTTTCTACGAAATGTGTAGAAATATTCGAGCGATCTAAATGCCCGTTGGCATGACAATTACAGGTCTCAACACCTATTGATAGAGGCATCAATCATCGAAATCGGAGCACAATTGCAGATTTTCGTTTTTTTATTATGAATTTATGGTCTATAGTTCAGGTGATTTTCCATAAAATTGAATTTTCTACGAAATGTGTAGAAATATTCGAGCGATCTAAATGCCCGTTGGCATGCCAATTACAGGTCTCAACACATATTGATAGAGGCATCAATCATCGAAATCGGAGCACAATTGCAGATTTTCGTTTTTTTATTATGGATTCATGGTCTATAGTTCAGGTGATTTTCCATAATATTGAATTTTCTACGAAATGTGTAGAAATATTCGAGCGATCTAAATGCCCGTTGGCATGACAATTACAGGTCTCAACACCTATTGATAGAGGCATCAATCATCGAAATCGGAGCACAATTGCAGATTTTCGTTTTTTTATTATGAATTTATGTTCTATAGTTCAGGTGATTTTCCATAAAATTGAATTTTCTACCAAATGTGTAGAAATATTCGAGCGATCTAAATGCCCGTTGGCATGCCAATTACAGGTCTCAACACATATTGATAGAGGCATCAATCATCGAAATCGGAGCACAATTGCAGATTTTCGTTTTTTATTATGGATTCATGGTCTATAGTTCAGGTGATTTTCCATAATATTGAATTTTCTACGAAATGTGTAGAAATATTCGAGCGATCTAAATGCCCGTTGGCATGACAATTACAGGTCTCAACACCTATTGATAGAGGCATCAATCATCGAAATCGGAGCACAATTGCAGATTTTCGTTTTTTTATTATGAATTTATGGTCTATAGTTCAGGTGATTTTCCATAATATTGAATTTTCTACGAAATGTGTAGAAATATCCGAGCGATCTACTGATAGAGTCATCAATCAACCAAATCGGAGCACAATTGAAGATTTTCGTTTTTTATTATGGATTCATGGTCTATAGTTCAGGTGATTTTCCATAATATTGAATTTTCTACGAAATGTGTAGAAATATCCGAGCGATATAAATGCCCGTTGGCATGACAATTACAGGTCTCAACACCTATTGATAGAGGCATCAATCATCGAAATCGGAGCACAATTGCAGATTTTCGTTTTTTTATTATGAATTTATGGTCTATAGTTCAGGTGATTTTCCATAATATTGAATTTTCTACGAAATGTGTAGAAATATCCGAGCGATCTACTGATAGAGTCATCAATCAACCAAATCGGAACACAATTGAAGATTTTCGTTTTTTATTATGGATTCATGGTCTATAGTTCAGGTGATTTTCCATAATATTGAATTTTCTACGAAATGTGTAGAAATATTCGAGCGATCTAAATGCCCGTTGGCATGACAATTACAGGTCTCAACACCTATTGATAGAGGCATCAATCATCGAAATCGGAGCACAATTGCAGATTTTCGTTTTTTTATTATGAATTTATGGTCTATAGTTCAGGTGATTTTCCATAAAATTGAATTTTCTACGAAATGTGTAGAAATATCCGAGCGATCTACTGATAGAGTCATCAATCAACCAAATCGGAACACAATTGAAGATTTTCGTTTTTTATTATGGATTCATGGTCTATAGTTCAGGTGATTTTCCATAATATTGAATTTTCTACGAAATGTGTAGAAATATTCGAGCGATCTAAATGCCCGTTGGCATGACAATTTCAGGTCTCAACACCTATTGATAGAGGCATCAATCATCGAAATCGGAGCACAATTGCAGATTTTCGTTTTTTTATTATGGATTCATGGTCTATAGTTCAGGTGATTTTCCATAATATTGAATTTTCTACGAAATGTGTAGAAATATTCGAGCGATCTAAATGCCCGTTGGCATGACAATTACAGGTCTCAACACCTATTGATAGAGGCATCAATCATCGAAATCGGAGCACAATTGCAGATTTTCGTTTTTTTATTATGGATTCATGGTCTATAGTTCAGGTGATTTTCCATAAAATTGAATTTTCTACGAAATGTGTAGAAATATTCGAGCGATCTAAATGCCCGTTGGCATGCCAATTACAGGTCTCAACACATATTGATAGAGGCATCAATCATCGAAATCGGAGCACAATTGCAGATTTTCGTTTTTTTATTATGGATTCATGGTCTATAGTTCAGGTGATTTTCCATAATATTGAATTTTCTACGAAATGTGTAGAAATATTCGAGCGATCTAAATGCCCGTTGGCATGACAATTACAGGTCTCAACACCTATTGATAGAGGCATCAATCATCGAAATCGGAGCACAATTGCAGATTTTCGTTTTTTTATTATGAATTTATGGTCTATAGTTCAGGTGATTTTCCATAAAATTGAATTTTCTACGAAATGTGTAGAAATATTCGAGCGATCTAAATGCCCGTTGGCATGCCAATTACAGGTCTCAACACATATTGATAGAGGCATTAATCATCGAAATCGGAGCACAATTGCAGATTTTCGTTTTTTTATTATGGATTCATGGTCTATAGTTCAGGTGATTTTCCATAATATTGAATTTTCTACGAAATGTGTAGAAATATTCGAGCGATCTAAATGCCCGTTGGCATGACAATTACAGGTCTCAACACCTATTGATAGAGGCATCAATCATCGAAATCGGAGCACAATTGCAGATTTTCGTTTTTTTATTATGAATTTATGGTCTATAGTTCAGGTGATTTTCCATAATATTGAATTTTCTACGAAATGTGTAGAAATATCCGAGCGATCTACTGATAGAGTCATCAATCAACCAAATCGGAACACAATTGAAGATTTTCGTTTTTTATTATGGATTCATGGTCTATAGTTCAGGTGATTTTCCATAATATTGAATTTTCTACGAAATGTGTAGAAATATTCGAGCGATCTAAATGCCCGTTGGCATGACAATTACAGGTCTCAACACCTATTGATAGAGGCATCAATCATCGAAATCGGAGCACAATTGCAGATTTTCGTTTTTTTATTATGAATTTATGGTCTATAGTTCAGGTGATTTTCCATAAAATTGAATTTTCTACGAAATGTGTAGAAATATTCGAGCGATCTAAATGCCCGTTGGCATGCCAATTACAGGTCTCAACACATATTGATAGAGGCATCAATCATCGAAATCGGAGCACAATTGCAGATTTTCGTTTTTTTATTATGGATTCATGGTCTATAGTTCAGGTGATTTTCCATAAAATTGAATTTTCTACGAAATGTGTAGAAATATCCGAGCGATCTACTGATAGAGTCATCAATCAACCAAATCGGAACACAATTGAAGATTTTCGTTTTTTATTATGGATTCATGGTCTATAGTTCAGGTGATTTTCCATAATATTGAATTTTCTACGAAATGTGTAGAAATATCCGAGCGATCTAAATGCCCGTTGGCATGACAATTACAGGTCTCAACACCTATTGATAGAGGCATCAATCATCGAAATCGGAGCACAATTGCAGATTTTCGTTTTTTTATTATGAATTTATGGTCTATAGTTCAGGTGATTTTCCATAAAATTGAATTTTCTACGAAATGTGTAGAAATATTCGAGCGATCTAAATGCCCGTTGGCATGCCAATTACAGGTCTCAACACATATTGATAGAGGCATCAATCATCGAAATCGGAGCACAATTGCAGATTTTCGTTTTTTTATTATGAATTTATGGTCTATAGTTCAGGTGATTTTCCATAAAATTGAATTTTCTACGAAATGTGTAGAAATATCCGAGCGATCTACTGATAGAGTCATCAATCAACCAAATCGGAACACAATTGAAGATTTTCGTTTTTTATTATGGATTCATGGTCTATAGTTCAGGTGATTTTCCATAATATTGAATTTTCTACGAAATGTGTAGAAATATTCGAGCGATCTAAATGCCCGTTGGCATGCCAATTACAGGTCTCAACACATATTGATAGAGGCATCAATCATCGAAATCGGAGCACAATTGCAGATTTTCGTTTTTTTATTATGGATTCATGGTCTATAGTTCAGGTGATTTTCCATAAAATTGAATTTTCTACGAAATGTGTAGAAATATCCGAGCGATCTACTGATAGAGTCATCAATCAACCAAATCGGAACACAATTGAAGATTTTCGTTTTTTATTATGGATTCATGGTCTATAGTTCAGGTGATTTTCCATAATATTGAATTTTCTACGAAATGTGTAGAAATATCCGAGCGATCTAAATGCCCGTTGGCATGACAATTACAGGTCTCAACACCTATTGATAGAGGCATCAATCATCGAAATCGGAGCACAATTGCAGATTTTCGTTTTTTTATTATGAATTTATGGTCTATAGTTCAGGTGATTTTCCATAAAATTGAATTTTCTACGAAATGTGTAGAAATATTCGAGCGATCTAAATGCCCGTTGGCATGCCAATTACAGGTCTCAACACATATTGATAGAGGCATCAATCATCGAAATCGGAGCACAATTGCAGATTTTCGTTTTTTTATTATGGATTCATGGTCTATAGTTCAGGTGATTTTCCATAATATTGAATTTTCTACGAAATGTGTAGAAATATTCGAGCGATCTAAATGCCCGTTGGCATGCCAATTACAGGTCTCAACACATATTGATAGAGGCATCAATCATCGAAATCGGAGCACAATTGCAGATTTTCGTTTTTTTATTATGGATTCATGGTCTATAGTTCAGGTGATTTTCCATAATATTGAATTTTCTACGAAATGTGTAGAAATATTCGAGCGATCTAAATGCCCGTTGGCATGACAATTACAGGTCTCAACACCTATTGATAGAGGCATCAATCATCGAAATCGGAGCACAATTGCAGATTTTCGTTTTTTTATTATGAATTTATGGTCTATAGTTCAGGTGATTTTCCATAAAATTGAATTTTCTACGAAATGTGTAGAAATATTCGAGCGATCTAAATGCCCGTTGGCATGCCAATTACAGGTCTCAACACATATTGATAGAGGCATCAATCATCGAAATCGGAGCACAATTGCAGATTTTCGTTTTTTTATTATGGAATCATGGTCTATAGTTCAGGTGATTTTCCATAATATTGAATTTTCTACGAAATGTGTAGAAATATTCGAGCGATCTAAATGCCCGTTGGCATGACAATTACAGGTCTCAACACCTATTGATAGAGGCATCAATCATCGAAATCGGAGCACAATTGCAGATTTTCGTTTTTTTATTATGAATTTATGGTCTATAGTTCAGGTGATTTTCCATAAAATTGAATTTTCTACGAAATGTGTAGAAATATCCGAGCGATCTACTGATAGAGTCATCAATCAACCAAATCGGAACACAATTGAAGATTTTCGTTTTTTATTATGGATTCATGGTCTATAGTTCAGGTGATTTTCCATAATATTGAATTTTCTACGAAATGTGTAGAAATATCCGAGCGATCTAAATGCCCGTTGGCATGACAATTACAGGTCTCAACACCTATTGATAGAGGCATCAATCATCGAAATCGGAGCACAATTGCAGATTTTCGTTTTTTTATTATGAATTTATGGTCTATAGTTCAGGGATTTTCCATAATATTGAATTTTCTACGAAATGTGTAGAAATATCCGAGCGATCTACTGATAGAGTCATCAATCAACCAAATCGGAACACAATTGAAGATTTTCGTTTTTTATTATGGATTCATGGTCTATAGTTCAGGTGATTTTCCATAAAATTGAATTTTCTACGAAATGTGTAGAAATATGCGAGCGATCTAAATGCCCGTTGGCATGCCAATTACAGGTCTCAACACATATTGATAGAGGCATCAATCATCGAAATCGGAGCACAATTGCAGATTTTCGTTTTTTTATTATGGATTCATGGTCTATAGTTCAGGTGATTTTCCATAATATTGAATTTTCTACGAAATGTGTAGAAATATTCGAGCGATCTAAATGCCCGTTGGCATGCCAATTACAGGTCTCAACACATATTGATAGAGGCATCAATCATCGAAATCGGAGCACAATTGCAGATTTTCGTTTTTTTATTATGGATTCATGGTCTATAGTTCAGGTGATTTTCCATAAAATTGAATTTTCTACGAAATGTGTAGAAATATCCGAGCGATCTACTGATAGAGTCATCAATCAACCAAATCGGAACACAATTGAAGATTTTCGTTTTTTATTATGGATTCATGGTCTATAGTTCAGGTGATTTTCCATAATATTGAATTTTCTACGAAATGTGTAGAAATATCCGAGCGATCTAAATGCCCGTTGGCATGACAATTACAGGTCTCAACACCTATTGATAGAGGCATCAATCATCGAAATCGGAGCACAATTGCAGATTTTCGTTTTTTTATTATGAATTTATGGTTTATAGTTCAGGTGATTTTCCATAAAATTGAATTTTCTACGAAATGTGTAGAAATATTCGAGCGATCTAAATGCCCGTTGGCATGCCAATTACAGGTCTCAACACATATTGATAGAGGCATCAATCATCGAAATCGGAGCACAATTGCAGATTTTCGTTTTTTTATTATGGATTCATGGTCTATAGTTCAGGTGATTTTCCATAATATTGAATTTTCTACGAAATGTGTAGAAATATTCGAGCGATCTAAATGCCCGTTGGCATGACAATTACAGGTCTCAACACCTATTGATAGAGGCATCAATCATCGAAATCGGAGCACAATTGCAGATTTTCGTTTTTTTATTATGAATTTATGGTCTATAGTTCAGGTGATTTTCCATAAAATTGAATTTTCTACGAAATGTGTAGAAATATTCGAGCGATCTAAATGCCCGTTGGCATGCCAATTACAGGTCTCAACACATATTGATAGAGGCATCAATCATCGAAATCGGAGCACAATTGCAGATTTTCGTTTTTTTATTATGGATTCATGGTCTATAGTTCAGGTGATTTTCCATAATATTGAATTTTCTACGAAATGTGTAGAAATATTCGAGCGATCTAAATGCCCGTTGGCATGACAATTACAGGTCTCAACACCTATTGATAGAGGCATCAATCATCGAAATCGGAGCACAATTGCAGATTTTCGTTTTTTTCTTATCAATTTATGGTCTATAGTTCAGGTGATTTTCCATAAAATTGAATTTTCTACGAAATGTGTAGAAATATCCGAGCGATCTACTGATAGAGTCATCAATCAACCAAATCGGAACACAATTGAAGATTTTCGTTTTTTATTATGGATTCATGGTCTATAGTTCAGGTGATTTTCCATAATATTGAATTTTCTACGAAATGTGTAGAAATATCCGAGCGATCTAAATGCCCGTTGGCATGACAATTACAGGTCTCAACACCTATTGATAGAGGCATCAATCATCGAAATCGGAGCACAATTGCAGATTTTCGTTTTTTTATTATGGATTCATGGTCTATAGTTCAGGTGATTTTCCATAATATTGAATTTTCTACGAAATGTGTAGAAATATTCGAGCGATCTAAATGCCCGTTGGCATGACAATTACAGGTCTCAACACCTATTGATAGAGGCATCAATCATCGAAATCGGAGCACAATTGCAGATTTTCGTTTTTTTATTATGAATTTATGGTCTATAGTTCAGGTGATTTTCCATAAAATTGAATTTTCTACGAAATGTGTAGAAATATTCGAGCGATCTAAATGCCCGTTGGCATGCCAATTACAGGTCTCAACACATATTGATAGAGGCATCAATCATCGAAATCGGAGCACAATTGCAGATTTTCGTTTTTTTATTATGGAATCATGGTCTATAGTTCAGGTGATTTTCCATAATATTGAATTTTCTACGAAATGTGTAGAAATATTCGAGCGATCTAAATGCCCGTTGGCATGACAATTACAGGTCTCAACACCTATTGATAGAGGCATCAATCATCGAAATCGGAGCACAATTGCAGATTTTCGTTTTTTTATTATGAATTTATGGTCTATAGTTCAGGTGATTTTCCATAAAATTGAATTTTCTACGAAATGTGTAGAAATATTCGAGCGATCTAAATGCCCGTTGGCATGCCAATTACAGGTCTCAACACATATTGATAGAGGCATCAATCATCGAAATCGGAGCACAATTGCAGATTTTCGTTTTTTTATTATGGAATCATGGTCTATAGTTCAGGTGATTTTCCATAATATTGAATTTTCTACGAAATGTGTAGAAATATTCGAGCGATCTAAATGCCCGTTGGCATGACAATTACAGGTCTCAACACCTATTGATAGAGGCATCAATCATCGAAATCGGAGCACAATTGCAGATTTTCGTTTTTTTATTATGAATTTATGGTCTATAGTTCAGGTGATTTTCCATAAAATTGAATTTTCTACGAAATGTGTAGAAATATCCGAGCGATCTACTGATAGAGTCATCAATCAACCAAATCGGAACACAATTGAAGATTTTCGTTTTTTATTATGGATTCATGGTCTATAGTTCAGGTGATTTTCCATAATATTGAATTTTCTACGAAATGTGTAGAAATATCCGAGCGATCTAAATGCCCGTTGGCATGACAATTACAGGTCTCAACACCTATTGATAGAGGCATCAATCATCGAAATCGGAGCACAATTGCAGATTTTCGTTTTTTTATTATGAATTTATGGTCTATAGTTCAGGGATTTTCCATAATATTGAATTTTCTACGAAATGTGTAGAAATATCCGAGCGATCTACTGATAGAGTCATCAATCAACCAAATCGGAACACAATTGAAGATTTTCGTTTTTTATTATGGATTCATGGTCTATAGTTCAGGTGATTTTCCATAAAATTGAATTTTCTACGAAATGTGTAGAAATATGCGAGCGATCTAAATGCCCGTTGGCATGCCAATTACAGGTCTCAACACATATTGATAGAGGCATCAATCATCGAAATCGGAGCACAATTGCAGATTTTCGTTTTTTTATTATGGATTCATGGTCTATAGTTCAGGTGATTTTCCATAATATTGAATTTTCTACGAAATGTGTAGAAATATTCGAGCGATCTAAATGCCCGTTGGCATGACAATTACAGGTCTCAACACCTATTGATAGAGGCATCAATCATCGAAATCGGAGCACAATTGCAGATTTTCGTTTTTTTATTATGAATTTATGGTCTATAGTTCAGGTGATTTTCCATAAAATTGAATTTTCTACGAAATGTGTAGAAATATTCGAGCGATCTAAATGCCCGTTGGCATGCCAATTACAGGTCTCAACACATATTGATAGAGGCATCAATCATCGAAATCGGAGCACAATTGCAGATTTTCGTTTTTTTATTATGGAATCATGGTCTATAGTTCAGGTGATTTTCCATAATATTGAATTTTCTACGAAATGTGTAGAAATATTCGAGCGATCTAAATGCCCGTTGGCATGACAATTACAGGTCTCAACACCTATTGATAGAGGCATCAATCATCGAAATCGGAGCACAATTGCAGATTTTCGTTTTTTTATTATGAATTTATGGTCTATAGTTCAGGTGATTTTCCATAAAATTGAATTTTCTACGAAATGTGTAGAAATATCCGAGCGATCTACTGATAGAGTCATCAATCAACCAAATCGGAACACAATTGAAGATTTTCGTTTTTTATTATGGATTCATGGTCTATAGTTCAGGTGATTTTCCATAATATTGAATTTTCTACGAAATGTGTAGAAATATCCGAGCGATCTAAATGCCCGTTGGCATGACAATTACAGGTCTCAACACCTATTGATAGAGGCATCAATCATCGAAATCGGAGCACAATTGCAGATTTTCGTTTTTTTATTATGAATTTATGGTCTATAGTTCAGGGATTTTCCATAATATTGAATTTTCTACGAAATGTGTAGAAATATCCGAGCGATCTACTGATAGAGTCATCAATCAACCAAATCGGAACACAATTGAAGATTTTCGTTTTTTATTATGGATTCATGGTCTATAGTTCAGGTGATTTTCCATAAAATTGAATTTTCTACGAAATGTGTAGAAATATGCGAGCGATCTAAATGCCCGTTGGCATGCCAATTACAGGTCTCAACACATATTGATAGAGGCATCAATCATCGAAATCGGAGCACAATTGCAGATTTTCGTTTTTTTATTATGGATTCATGGTCTATAGTTCAGGTGATTTTCCATAATATTGAATTTTCTACGAAATGTGTAGAAATATTCGAGCGATCTAAATGCCCGTTGGCATGCCAATTACAGGTCTCAACACCTATTGATAGAGGCATCAATCATCGAAATCGGAGCACAATTGCAGATTTTCGTTTTTTTATTATGAATTTATGGTCTATAGTTCAGGTGATTTTCCATAAAATTGAATTTTCTACGAAATGTGTAGAAATATCCGAGCGATCTACTGATAGAGTCATCAATCAACCAAATCGGAACACAATTGAAGATTTTCGTTTTTTATTATGGATTCATGGTCTGTTCAGGTGATTTTCCATAATATTGAATTTTCTACGAAATGTGTAGAAATATTCGAGCGATCTAAATGCCCGTTGGCATGACAATTACAGGTCTCAACACCTATTGATAGAGGCATCAATCATCGAAATCGGAGCACAATTGCAGATTTTCGTTTTTTTATTATGGATTTATGGTCTATAGTTCAGGTGATTTTCCATAAAATTGAATTTTCTACGAAATGTGTAGAAATATTCGAGCGATCTAAATGCCCGTTGGCATGCCAATTACAGGTCTCAACACATATTGATAGAGGCATCAATCATCGAAATCGGAGCACAATTGCAGATTTTCGTTTTTTTATTATGGATTCATGGTCTATAGTTCAGGTGATTTTCCATAATATTGAATTTTCTACGAAATGTGTAGAAATATTCGAGCGATCTAAATGCCCGTTGGCATGACAATTACAGGTCTCAACACCTATTGATAGAGGCATCAATCATCGAAATCGGAGCACAATTGCAGATTTTCGTTTTTTTATTATGAATTTATGGTCTATAGTTCAGGTGATTTTCCATAATATTGAATTTTCTACGAAATGTGTAGAAATATCCGAGCGATCTACTGATAGAGTCATCAATCAACCAAATCGGAACACAATTGAAGATTTTCGTTTTTTATTATGGATTCATGGTCTATAGTTCAGGTGATTTTCCATAATATTGAATTTTCTACGAAATGTGTAGAAATATCCGAGCGATCTAAATGCCCGTTGGCATGACAATTACAGGTCTCAACACCTATTGATAGAGGCATCAATCATCGAAATCGGAGCACAATTGCAGATTTTCGTTTTTTTATTATGAATTTATGGTCTATAGTTCAGGTGATTTTCCATAATATTGAATTTTCTACGAAATGTGTAGAAATATCCGAGCGATCTACTGATAGAGTCATCAATCAACCAAATCGGAACACAATTGAAGATTTCGTTTTTTATTATTGATTCATGGTCTATAGTTCAGGTGATTTTCCATAATATTGAATTTTCTACGAAATGTGTAGAAATATTCGAGCGATCTAAATGCCCGTTGGCATGCCAATTACAGGTCTCAACACATATTGATAGAGGCATCAATCATCGAAATCGGAGCACAATTGCAGATTTTCGTTTTTTTATTATGGATTCATGGTCTATAGTTCAGGTGATTTTCCATAATATTGAATTTTCTACGAAATGTGTAGAAATATTCGAGCGATCTAAATGCCCGTTGGCATGCCAATTACAGGTCTCAACACATATTGATAGAGGCATCAATCATCGAAATCGGAGCACAATTGCAGATTTTCGTTTTTTTATTATGGATTCATGGTCTATAGTTCAGGTGATTTTCCATAATATTGAATTTTCTACGAAATGTGTAGAAATATTCGAGCGATCTAAATGCCCGTTGGCATGACAATTACAGGTCTCAACACCTATTGATAGAGGCATCAATCATCGAAATCGGAGCACAATTGCAGATTTTCGTTTTTTTATTATGAATTTATGGTCTATAGTTCAGGTGATTTTCCATAAAATTGAATTTTCTACGAAATGTGTAGAAATATTCGAGCGATCTAAATGCCCGTTGGCATGCCAATTACAGGTCTCAACACATATTGATAGAGGCATCAATCATCGAAATCGGAGCACAATTGCAGATTTTCGTTTTTTTATTATGGAATCATGGTCTATAGTTCAGGTGATTTTCCATAATATTGAATTTTCTACGAAATGTGTAGAAATATTCGAGCGATCTAAATGCCCGTTGGCATGACAATTACAGGTCTCAACACCTATTGATAGAGGCATCAATCATCGAAATCGGAGCACAATTGCAGATTTTCGTTTTTTTATTATGAATTTATGGTCTATAGTTCAGGTGATTTTCCATAATATTGAATTTTCTACGAAATGTGTAGAAATATCCGAGCGATCTACTGATAGAGTCATCAATCAACCAAATCGGAACACAATTGAAGATTTTCGTTTTTTATTATAAATTCATGGTCTATAGTTCAGGTGATTTTCCATAATATTGAATTTTCTACGAAATGTGTAGAAATATCCGAGCGATCTAAATGCCCGTTGGCATGACAATTACAGGTCTCAACACCTATTGATAGAGGCATCAATCATCGAAATCGGAGCACAATTGCAGATTTTCGTTTTTTTATTATGGATTCATGGTCTATAGTTCAGGTGATTTTCCATAATATTGAATTTTCTACGAAATGTGTAGAAATATTCGAGCGATCTAAATGCCCGTTGGCATGCCAATTACAGGTCTCAACACATATTGATAGAGGCATCAATCATCGAAATCGGAGCACAATTGCAGATTTTCGTTTTTTTATTATGGATTCATGGTCTATAGTTCAGGTGATTTTCCATAATATTGAATTTTCTACGAAATGTGTAGAAATATTCGAGCGATCTAAATGCCCGTTGGCATGACAATTACAGGTCTCAACACCTATTGATAGAGGCATCAATCATCGAAATCGGAGCACAATTGCAGATTTTCGTTTTTTTATTATGGATTCATGGTCTATAGTTCAGGTGATTTTCCATAATATTGAATTTTCTACGAAATGTGTAGAAATATTCGAGCGATCTAAATGCCCGTTGGCATGCCAATTACAGGTCTCAACACATATTGATAGAGGCATCAATCATCGAAATCGGAGCACAATTGCAGATTTTCGTTTTTTTATTATGGATTCATGGTCTATAGTTCAGGTGATTTTCCATAATATTGAATTTTCTACGAAATGTGTAGAAATATTCGAGCGATCTAAATGCCCGTTGGCATGACAATTACAGGTCTCAACACCTATTGATAGAGGCATCAATCATCGAAATCGGAGCACAATTGCAGATTTTCGTTTTTTTATTATGGATTCATGGTCTATAGTTCAGGTGATTTTCCATAATATTGAATTTTCTACGAAATGTGTAGAAATATTCGAGCGATCTAAATGCCCGTTGGCATGCCAATTACAGGTCTCAACACATATTGATAGAGGATCAATCATCGAAATCGGAGCACAATTGCAGATTTTCGTTTTTTTATTATGGATTCATGGTCTATAGTTCAGGTGATTTTCCATAATATTGAATTTTCTACGAAATGTGTAGAAATATTCGAGCGATCTAAATGATCGTTGGCATGACAATTACAGGTCTCAACACCTATTGATAGAGGCATCAATCATCGAAATCGGAGCACAATTGCAGATTTTCGTTTTTTTATTATGAATTTATGGTCTATAGTTCAGGTGATTTTCCATAAAATTGAATTTTCTACGAAATGTGTAGAAATATTCGAGCGATCTAAATGCCCGTTGGCATGCCAATTACAGGTCTCAACACATATTGATAGAGGCATCAATCATCGAAATCGGAGCACAATTGCAGATTTTCGTTTTTTTATTATGGAATCATGGTCTATAGTTCAGGTGATTTTCCATAATATTGAATTTTCTACGAAATGTGTAGAAATATTCGAGCGATCTAAATGCCCGTTGGCATGACAATTACAGGTCTCAACACCTATTGATAGAGGCATCAATCATCGAAATCGGAGCACAATTGCAGATTTTCGTTTTTTTATTATGAATTTATGGTCTATAGTTCAGGTGATTTTCCATAATATTGAATTTTCTACGAAATGTGTAGAAATATCCGAGCGATCTACTGATAGAGTCATCAATCAACCAAATCGGAACACAATTGAAGATTTTCGTTTTTTATTATGGATTCATGGTCTATAGTTCAGGTGATTTTCCATAATATTGAATTTTCTACGAAATGTGTAGAAATATTCGAGCGATCTAAATGCCCGTTGGCATGACAATTACAGGTCTCAACACCTATTGATAGAGGCATCAATCATCGAAATCGGAGCACAATTGCAGATTTTCGTTTTTTTATTATGAATTTATGGTCTATAGTTCAGGTGATTTTCCATAAAATTGAATTTTCTACGAAATGTGTAGAAATATCCGAGCGATCTACTGATAGAGTCATCAATCAACCAAATCGGAACACAATTGAAGATTTTCGTTTTTTATTATGGATTCATGGTCTATAGTTCAGGTGATTTTCCATAATATTGAATTTTCTACGAAATGTGTAGAAATATCCGAGCGATCTAAATGCCCGTTGGCATGACAATTACAGGTCTCATCACCTATTGATAGAGGCATCAATCATCGAAATCGGAGCACAATTGCAGATTTTCGTTTTTTTATTATGAATTTATGGTCTATAGTTCAGGTGATTTTCCATAATATTGAATTTTCTACGAAATGTGTAGAAATATCCGAGCGATCTACTGATAGAGTCATCAATCAACCAAATCGGAACACAATTGAAGATTTTCGTTTTTTATTATGGATTCATGGTCTATAGTTCAGGTGATTTTCCATAATATTGAATTTTCTACGAAATGTGTAGAAATATTCGAGCGATCTAAATGCCCGTTGGCATGACAATTACAAGTCTCAACACCTATTGATAGAGGCATCAATCATCGAAATCGGAGCACAATTGCAGATTTTCGTTTTTTTCTTATCAATTTATGGTCTATAGTTCAGGTGATTTTCCATAATATTGAATTTTCTACGAAATGTGTAGAAATATTCGAGCGATCTAAATGCCCGTTGGCATGACAATTACAGGTCTCAACACCTATTGATAGAGGCATCAATCAACCAAATCGGAGCACAATTGCAGATTTTCGTTTTTTTATTATGGATTCATGGTCTATAGTTCAGGTGATTTTCCATAATATTGAATTTTCTACGAAATGTGTAGAAATATTCGAGCGATCTAAATGCCCGTTGGCATGCCAATTACAGGTCTCAACACATATTGATAGAGGCATCAATCATCGAAATCGGAGCACAATTGCAGATTTTCGTTTTTTTATTATGGATTCATGGTCTATAGTTCAGGTGATTTTCCATAATATTGAATTTTCTACGAAATGTGTAGAAATATTCGAGCGATCTAAATGCCCGTTGGCATGACAATTACAGGTCTCAACACCTATTGATAGAGGCATCAATCATCGAAATCGGAGCACAATTGCAGATTTTCGTTTTTTTATTATGAATTTATGGTCTATAGTTCAGGTGATTTTCCATAAAATTGAATTTTCTACGAAATGTGTAGAAATATTCGAGCGATCTAAATGCCCGTTGGCATGCCAATTACAGGTCTCAACACATATTGATAGAGGCATCAATCATCGAAATCGGAGCACAATTGCAGATTTTCGTTTTTTTATTATGGAATCATGGTCTATAGTTCAGGTGATTTTCCATAATATTGAATTTTCTACGAAATGTGTAGAAATATTCGAGCGATCTAAATGCCCGTTGGCATGACAATTACAGGTCTCAACACCTATTGATAGAGGCATCAATCATCGAAATCGGAGCACAATTGCAGATTTTCGTTTTTTTATTATGAATTTATGGTCTATAGTTCAGGTGATTTTCCATAAAATTGAATTTTCTACGAAATGTGTAGAAATATCCGAGCGATCTACTGATAGAGTCATCAATCAACCAAATCGGAACACAATTGAAGATTTTCGTTTTTTATTATGGATTCATGGTCTATAGTTCAGGTGATTTTCCATAATATTGAATTTTCTACGAAATGTGTAGAAATATTCGAGCGATCTAAATGCCCGTTGGCATGACAATTACAGGTCTCAACACCTATTGATAGAGGCATCAATCATCGAAATCGGAGCACAATTGCAGATTTTCGTTTTTTTATTATGAATTTATGGTCTATAGTTCAGGTGATTTTCCATAAAATTGAATTTTCTACGAAATGTGTAGAAATATCCGAGCGATCTACTGATAGAGTCATCAATCAACCAAATCGGAACACAATTGAAGATTTTCGTTTTTTATTATGGATTCATGGTCTATAGTTCAGGTGATTTTCCATAATATTGAATTTTCTACGAAATGTGTAGAAATATTCGAGCGATCTAAATGCCCGTTGGCATGACAATTACAGGTTTCAACACCTATTGATAGAGGCATCAATCATCGAAATCGGAGCACAATTGCAGATTTTCGTTTTTTTTATTATGAATTTATGGTCTATAGTTCAGGTGATTTTCCATAATATTGAATTTTCTACGAAATGTGTAGAAATATCCGAGCGATCTACTGATAGAGTCATCAATCAACCAAATCGGAACACAATTGAAGATTTCGTTTTTTATTATTGATTCATGGTCTATAGTTCAGGTGATTTTCCATAATATTTAATTTTCTACGAAATGTGTAGAAATATTCGAGCGATCTAAATGCCCGTTGGCATGACAATTACAGGTCTCAACACCTATTGATAGAGGCATCAATCATCGAAATCGGAGCACAATTGCAGATTTTCGTTTTTTTATTATGGATTCATGGTCTATAGTTCAGGTGATTTTCCATAATATTGAATTTTCTACGAAATGTGTAGAAATATTCGAGCGATCTAAATGCCCGTTGGCATGCCAATTACAGGTCTCAACACATATTGATAGAGGCATCAATCATCGAAATCGGAGCACAATTGCAGATTTTCGTTTTTTTATTATGGATTCATGGTCTATAGTTCAGGTGATTTTCCATAATATTGAATTTTCTACGAAATGTGTAGAAATATTCGAGCGATCTAAATGCCCGTTGGCATGACAATTACAGGTCTCAACACCTATTGATAGAGGCATCAATCATCGAAATCGGAGCACAATTGCAGATTTTCGTTTTTTTATTATGAATTTATGGTCTATAGTTCAGGTGATTTTCCATAAAATTGAATTTTCTACGAAATGTGTAGAAATATTCGAGCGATCTAAATGCCCGTTGGCATGCCAATTACAGGTCTCAACACATATTGATAGAGGCATCAATCATCGAAATCGGAGCACAATTGAAGATTTTCGTTTTTTTATTATGGAATCATGGTCTATAGTTCAGGTGATTTTCCATAATATTGAATTTTCTACGAAATGTGTAGAAATATTCGAGCGATCTAAATGCCCGTTGGCATGACAATTACAGGTCTCAACACCTATTGATAGAGGCATCAATCATCGAAATCGGAGCACAATTGCAGATTTTCGTTTTTTTATTATGAATTTATGGTCTATAGTTCAGGTGATTTTCCATAAAATTGAATTTTCTACGAAATGTGTAGAAATATCCGAGCGATCTACTGATAGAGTCATCAATCAACCAAATCGGAACACAATTGAAGATTTTCGTTTTTTATTATGGATTCATGGTCTATAGTTCAGGTGATTTTCCATAATATTGAATTTTCTACGAAATGTGTAGAAATATTCGAGCGATCTAAATGCCCGTTGGCATGACAATTACAGGTCTCAACACCTATTGATAGAGGCATCAATCATCGAAATCGGAGCACAATTGCAGATTTTCGTTTTTTTATTATGAATTTATGGTCTATAGTTCAGGTGATTTTCCATAATATTGAATTTTCTACGAAATGTGTAGAAATATCCGAGCGATCTACTGATAGAGTCATCAATCAACCAAATCGGAACACAATTGAAGATTTCGTTTTTTATTATTGATTCATGGTCTATAGTTCAGGTGATTTTCCATAATATTGAATTTTCTACGAAATGTGTAGAAATATTCGAGCGATCTACTGATAGAGTCATCAATCAACCAAATCGGAACACAATTGAAGATTTTCGTTTTTTATTATGGATTCATGGTCTATAGTTCAGGTGATTTTCCATAATATTGAATTTTCTACGAAATGTGTAGAAATATTCGAGCGATCTAAATGCCCGTTGGCATGACAATTACAGGTCTCAACACCTATTGATAGAGGCATCAATCATCGAAATCGGAGCACAATTGCAGATTTTCGTTTTTTTATTATGAATTTATGGTCTATAGTTCAGGTGATTTTCCATAATATTGAATTTTCTACGAAATGTGTAGAAATATCCGAGCGATCTACTGATAGAGTCATCAATCAACCAAATCGGAACACAATTGAAGATTTCGTTTTTTATTATTGATTCATGGTCTATAGTTCAGGTGATTTTCCATAATATTTAATTTTCTACGAAATGTGTAGAAATATTCGAGCGATCTAAATGCCCGTTGGCATGACAATTACAGGTCTCAACACCTATTGATAGAGGCATCAATCATCGAAATCGGAGCACAATTGCAGATTTTCGTTTTTTTATTATGGATTCATGGTCTATAGTTCAGGTGATTTTCCATAATATTGAATTTTCTACGAAATGTGTAGAAATATTCGAGCGATCTAAATGCCCGTTGGCATGCCAATTACAGGTCTCAACACATATTGATAGAGGCATCAATCATCGAAATCGGAGCACAATTGCAGATTTTCGTTTTTTTATTATGGATTCATGGTCTATAGTTCAGGTGATTTTCCATAATATTGAATTTTCTACGAAATGTGTAGAAATATTCGAGCGATCTAAATGCCCGTTGGCATGACAATTACAGGTCTCAACACCTATTGATAGAGGCATCAATCATCGAAATCGGAGCACAATTGCAGATTTTCGTTTTTTTATTATGAATTTATGGTCTATAGTTCAGGTGATTTTCCATAAAATTGAATTTTCTACGAAATGTGTAGAAATATTCGAGCGATCTAAATGCCCGTTGGCATGCCAATTACAGGTCTCAACACATATTGATAGAGGCATCAATCATCGAAATCGGAGCACAATTGAAGATTTTCGTTTTTTTATTATGGAATCATGGTCTATAGTTCAGGTGATTTTCCATAATATTGAATTTTCTACGAAATGTGTAGAAATATTCGAGCGATCTAAATGCCCGTTGGCATGACAATTACAGGTCTCAACACCTATTGATAGAGGCATCAATCATCGAAATCGGAGCACAATTGCAGATTTTCGTTTTTTTATTATGAATTTATGGTCTATAGCTCAGGTGATTTTCCATAAAATTGAATTTTCTACGAAATGTGTAGAAATATCCGAGCGATCTACTGATAGAGTCATCAATCAACCAAATCGGAACACAATTGAAGATTTTCGTTTTTTATTATGGATTCATGGTCTATAGTTCAGGTGATTTTCCATAATATTGAATTTTCTACGAAATGTGTAGAAATATTCGAGCGATCTAAATGCCCGTTGGCATGACAATTACAAGTCTCAACACCTATTGATAGAGGCATCAATCATCGAAATCGGAGCACAATTGCAGATTTTCGTTTTTTTATTATGAATTTATGGTCTATAGTTCAGGTGATTTTCCATAATATTGAATTTTCTACGAAATGTGTAGAAATATCCGAGCGATCTACTGATAGAGTCATCAATCAACCAAATCGGAACACAATTGAAGATTTTCGTTTTTTATTATGGATTCATGGTCTATAGTTCAGGTGATTTTCCATAATATTGAATTTTCTACGAAATGTGTAGAAATATTCGAGCGATCTAAATGCCCGTTGGCATGACAATTACAAGTCTCAACACCTATTGATAGAGGCATCAATCATCGAAATCGGAGCACAATTGCAGATTTTCGTTTTTTTCTTATCAATTTATGGTCTATAGTTCAGGTGATTTTCCATAATATTGAATTTTCTACGAAATGTGTAGAAATATTCGAGCGATCTAAATGCCCGTTGGCATGACAATTACAAGTCTCAACACCTATTGATAGAGGCATCAATCATCGAAATCGGAGCACAATTGCAGATTTTCGTTTTTTTTCTTATCAATTTATGGTCTATAGTTCAGGTGATTTTCCATAAAATTGAATTTTCTACGAAATGTGTAGAAATATCCGAGCGATCTACTGATAGAGTCATCAATCAACCAAATCGGAACACAATTGAAGATTTTCGTTTTTTATTATGGATTCATGGTCTATAGTTCAGGTGATTTTCCATAATATTGAATTTTCTACGAAATGTGTAGAAATATCCGAGCGATCTAAATGCCCGTTGGCATGACAATTACAGGTCTCAACACCTATTGATAGAGGCATCAATCATCGAAATCGGAGCACAATTGCAGATTTTCGTTTTTTTATTATGAATTTATGGTCTATAGTTCAGGTGATTTTCCATAATATTGAATTTTCTACGAAATGTGTAGAAATATCCGAGCGATCTACTGATAGAGTCATCAATCAACCAAATCGGAACACAATTGAAGATTTCGTTTTTTATTATTGATTCATGGTCTATAGTTCAGGTGATTTTCCATAATATTGAATTTTCTACGAAATGTGTAGAAATATTCGAGCGATCTAAATGCCCGTTGGCATGACAATTACAGGTCTCAACACCTATTGATAGAGGCATCAATCATCGAAATCGGAGCACAATTGCAGATTTTCGTTTTTTTATTATGGATTCATGGTCTATAGTTCAGGTGATTTTCCATAATATTGAATTTTCTACGAAATGTGTAGAAATATTCGAGCGATCTAAATGCCCGTTGGCATGACAATTACAGGTCTCAACACATATTGATAGAGGCATCAATCATCGAAATCGGAGCACAATTGCAGATTTTCGTTTTTTTATTATGGATTCATGGTCTATAGTTCAGGTGATTTTCCATAATATTGAATTTTCTACGAAATGTGTAGAAATATTCGAGCGATCTAAATGCCCGTTGGCATGACAATTACAGGTCTCAACACCTATTGATAGAGGCATGAATCATCGAAATCGGAGCACAATTGCAGATTTTCGTTTTTTTATTATGAATTTATGGTCTATAGTTCAGGTGATTTTCCATAAAATTGAATTTTCTACGAAATGTGTAGACATATTCGAGCGATCTAAATGCCCGTTGGCATGCCAATTACAGGTCTCAACACATATTGATAGAGGCATCAATCATCGAAATCGGAGCACAATTGCAGATTTTCGTTTTTTTATTATGGAATCATGGTCTATAGTTCAGGTGATTTTCCATAATATTGAATTTTCTACGAAATGTGTAGAAATATTCGAGCGATCTAAATGCCCGTTGGCATGACAATTACAGGTCTCAACACCTATTGATAGAGGCATCAATCATCGAAATCGGAGCACAATTGCAGATTTTCGTTTTTTTATTATGAATTTATGGTCTATAGTTCAGGTGATTTTCCATAATATTGAATTTTCTACGAAATGTGTAGAAATATCCGAGCGATCTACTGATAGAGTCATCAATCAACCAAATCGGAACACAATTGAAGATTTTCGTTTTTTATTATGGATTCATGGTCTATAGTTCAGGTGATTTTCCATAATATTGAATTTTCTACGAAATGTGTAGAAATATCCGAGCGATCTAAATGCCCGTTGGCATGACAATTACAGGTCTCAACACCTATTGATAGAGGCATCAATCATCGAAATCGGAGCACAATTGCAGATTTTCGTTTTTTTATTATGAATTTATGGTCTATAGTTCAGGTGATTTTCCATAATATTGAATTTTCTACGAAATGTGTAGAAATATCCGAGCGATCTACTGATAGAGTCATCAATCAACCAAATCGGAACACAATTGAAGATTTTCGTTTTTTATTATGGATTCATGGTCTATAGTTCAGGTGATTTTCCATAATATTGAATTTTCTACGAAATGTGTAGAAATATCCGAGCGATCTAAATGCCCGTTGGCATGACAATTACAGGTCTCAACACCTATTGATAGAGGCATGAATCATCGAAATCGGAGCACAATTGCAGATTTTCGTTTTTTTATTATGAATTTATGGTCTATAGTTCAGGTGATTTTCCATAAAATTGAATTTTCTACGAAATGTGTAGACATATTCGAGCGATCTAAATGCCCGTTGGCATGCCAATTACAGGTCTCAACACATATTGATAGAGGCATCAATCATCGAAATCGGAGCACAATTGCAGATTTTCGTTTTTTTATTATGGAATCATGGTCTATAGTTCAGGTGATTTTCCATAATATTGAATTTTCTACGAAATGTGTAGAAATATTCGAGCGATCTAAATGCCCGTTGGCATGACAATTACAGGTCTCAACACCTATTGATAGAGGCATCAATCATCGAAATCGGAGCACAATTGCAGATTTTCGTTTTTTTATTATGAATTTATGGTCTATAGTTCAGGTGATTTTCCATAATATTGAATTTTCTACGAAATGTGTAGAAATATCCGAGCGATCTACTGATAGAGTCATCAATCAACCAAATCGGAACACAATTGAAGATTTTCGTTTTTTATTATGGATTCATGGTCTACAGTTCAGGTGATTTTCCATAATATTGAATTTTCTACGAAATGTGTAGAAATATTCGAGAGATCTAAATGCCCGTTGGCATGCCAATTACAGATCTCAACACCTATTGATAGAGGCATCAATCATCGAAATCGGAGCACAATTGCAGATTTTCGTTTTTTTACTATGAATTTATGGTCTATAGTTCAGGTGATTTTCCATAAAATTGAATTTTCTACGAAATGTGTAGAAATATTCGAGCGATCTAAATGCCCGTTGGCATGACAATTACAGGTCTCAACACCTATTGATAGAGGCATCAATCATCGAAATCGGAGCACAATTGCAGATTTTCGTTTATTTCTTATCAATTTATGGTCTATAGTTCAGGTGATTTTCCATAAAATTGAATTTTCTACGAAATGTGTAGAAATATTCGAGCGATCTAAATGCCCGTTGGCATGACAATTACAGGTCTCAACACCTATTGATAGAGGCATCAATCATCGAAATCGGAGCACAATTGCAGATTTTCGTTTTTTTCTTATGAATTTATGGTCTATAGTTCAGGTGATTTTCCATAAAATTGAATTTTCTACGAAATGTGTAGAAATATCCGAGCGATCTAGTGATAGAGTCATCAATCAACCAAATCGGAACACAATTGCAGATTTTCGTTTTTATTATGGATTCATGGTCTATAGTTCGGGTGATTTTCCATAATATTGAATTTTCTACGAAATGTGTAGAAATATTCGAGAGATCTAAATGCCCGTTGGCATGCCAATTACAGGTCTCAACACCTATTGATAGAGGCATCAATCATCGAAATCGGAGCACAATTGCAGATTTTCGTTTTTTATTATGAATTTATGGTCTATAGTTCAGGTGATTTTCCATAAAATTGAATTTTCTACGAAATGTGTAGAATTATTCGAGCGATCTACTGATAGAGTCATCAATCAACCAAATCGGAACACAATTGCAAATTTTCGTTTTTTATTTTGGATTCATGGTCTATAGTTCAGGTGATTTTCCATAATATTGAATTTTCTACGAAATGTGTAGAAATATCCGAGCGATCTACTTATAGAGTCATCAATCAACCAAATCGGAACACAATTGCAGATTTTCGTTTTTTATTATGGATTCATGGTCTATAGTTCAGGTGATTTTCCATCAAATTGAATTTTCTACGAAATGTGTAGAAATATCCGAGCGATCTAAATGCCCGTTGGCATGACAATTACAGGTCTCAACACCTATTGATAGAGGCATCAATCATCGAAATCGGAGCACAATTGCAGATTTTCGATTTTTTCTTATCAATTTATGGTCTATAGTTCAGGTGATTTGCCATAAAATTGAATTTTCTACGAAATGTGTAGAAATATTCGAGCGATCTAAATGCCCGTTGGCATGACAATTACAGGTCTCAACACCTATTGATAGAGGCATCAATCATCGAAATCGGAGCACAATTGCAGATTTTCGTTTATTTCTTATCAATTTATGGTCTATAGTTCAGGTGATTTTCCATAAAATTGAATTTTCTACGAAATGTGTAGAAATATTCGAGGGATCTACTGATAGAGTCATCAATCAACCAAATCGGAACACAATTGCATATTTTCGTTTTTTATTATGGATTCATGGTCTATAGTTCAGGTGATTTTCCATCAAATTGAATTTTCTACGAAATGTGTAGAAATATCCGAGCGATCTAAATGCCCGTTGGCATGACAATTACAGGTCTCAACACCTATTGATAGAGGCATCAATCATCGAAATCGGAGCACAATTGCAGATTTTCGTTTTTTTCTTATGAATTTATGGTCTATAGTTCAGGTGATTTTCCATAAAATTGAATTTTCTACGAAATGTGTAGAAATATCCGAGCGATCTAGTGATAGAGTCATCAATCAACCAAATCGGAACACAATTGCAGATTTTCGTTTTTATTATGGATTCATGGTCTATAGTTCAGGTGATTTTCCATAATATTGAATTTTCTACGAAATGTGTAGAAATATTCGAGAGATCTAAATGCCCGTTGGCATGACAATTACAGGTCTCAACACCTATTGATAGAGGCATCAATCATCGAAATCGGAGCACAATTGCAGATTTTCGTTTTTTATTATGAATTTATGGTCTATAGTTCAGGTGATTTTCCATAAAATTGAATTTTCTACGAAATGTGTAGAAATATCCAAACGATCTAAATGCCCGTTGGCATGACAATTACAGGTCTCAACACCTATTGATAGAGGCATCAATCATCGAAATCGGAGCACAATTGCAGATTTTCGTTTATTTCTTATCAATTTATGGTCTATAGTTCAGGTGATTTTCCATAAAATTGAATTTTCTACGAAATGTGTAGAAATATTCGAGCGATCTACTGATAGAGTCATCAATCAACCAAATCGGAACACAATTGCAGATTTTCGTTTTTTATTATGGATTCATGGTCTATAGTTCAGGTGATTTTCCATAATATTGAATTTTCTACGAAATGTGTAGAAATATTCGAGAGATCTAAATGCCCGTTGGCATGCCAATTACAGATCTCAACACCTATTGATAGAGGCATCAATCATCGAAATCGGAGCACAATTGCAGATTTTCGTTTTTTTACTATGAATTTATGGTCTATAGTTCAGGTGATTTTCCATAAAATTGAATTTTCTACGAAATGTGTAGAAATATTCGAGCGATCTAAATGCTCGTTGGCATGACAATTACAGGTCTCAACACCTATTGATAGAGGCATCAATCATCGAAATCGGAGCACAATTGCAGATTTTCGTTTATTTCTTATCAATTTATGGTCTATAGTTCAGGTGATTTTCCATAAAATTGAATTTTCTACGAAATGTGTAGAAATATTCGAGCGATCTACTGATAGAGTTATCAATCAACCAAATCGGAACACAATTGCAGATTTTCGTTTTTTATTATGGATTCATGGTCTATAGTTCAGGTGATTTTCCATAATATTGAATTTTCTACGAAATGTGTAGAAATATTCGAGAGATCTAAATGCCCGTTGGCATGCCAATTACCGATCTCAACACCTATTGATAGAGGCATCAATCATCGAAATCGGAGCAAAATTGCAGATTTTCGTTTTTTTATTATGAATTTATGGTCTATAGTTCAGGTGATTTTCCATAATATTGAATTTTCTTCGAAATGTGTAGAAATATTCGAGCGATCTAAATGCCCGTTGGCATGACAATTTCAGGTCTCAACACCTATTGATAGAGGCATCAATCATCGAAATCGGAGCACAATTGCAGATTTTCGTTTTTTTATTATGAATTTATGGTCTATAGTTCAGGTGATTTTCCATAAAATTGAATTTTCTACGAAATGTGTAGAAATATTCGAGCGATCTACTGATAGAGTCATCAATCAACGAAATCGGAACACAATTGCAGATTTTCGTTTTTTATTATGGATTCATGGTCTATAGTTCAGGTGATTTTCCATAAAATTGAATTTTCTACGAAATGTGTAGAAATATCCGAGCGATCTAAATGCCCGTTGGCATGCCAATTACAGATCTCAACACCTATTGATAGAGGCATCAATCATCGAAATCGGAGCACAATTGCAGATTTTCGTTTTTTTATTATGAATTTATGGTCTATAGTTCAGGTGATTTTCCATAAAATTGAATTTTCTACGAAATGTGTAGAAATATCCGAGCGATCTAAATGCCCGTTGGCATGCCAATTACAGGTCTCAACACCTATTGATAGAGGCATCAATCATCGAAATCGGAGCACAATTGCAGATTTTCGATTTTTTCTTATCAATTTATGGTCTATAGTTCAGGTGATTTTCCATAAAATTGAATTTTCTACGAAATGTGTAGAAATATCCGAGCGATCTACTTATAGAGTCATCAATCAACCAAATCGGAACACAATTGCAGATTTTCGTTTTTATTATGGATTCATGGTCTATAGTTCAGGTGATTTTCCATCAAATTGAATTTTCTACGAAATGTGTAGAAATATCCGAGCGATCTAAATGCCCGTTGGCATGACAATTACAGGTCTCAACACCTATTGATAGAGGCATCAATCATCAAAATCGGAGCACAATTGCAGATTTTCGATTTTTTCTTATCAATTTATGGTCTATAGTTCAGGTGATTTTCCATAAAATTGAATTTTCTACAAAATGTGTAGAAATATTCGAGCGATCTAAATGCCCGTTGGCATGACAATTACAGGTCTCAACACCTATTGATAGAGGCATCAATCATCGAAATCGGAGCACAATTGCAGATTTTCGTTTTTTTATTATGAATTTATGGTCTATAGTTCAGGTGATTTTCCATAAAATTGAATTTTCTACGAAATGTGTAGAAATATTCGAGCGATCTAAATGCCCGTTGGCATGACAATTACAGGTCTCAACACCTATTGATAGAGGCATCAATCATCGAAATCGGAGCACAATTGCAGATTTTCGTTTATTTCTTATCAATTTATGGTCTATAGTTCAGGTGATTTTCCATAAAATTGAATTTTCTACGAAATGTGTAGAAATATTCGAGGGATCTACTGATAGAGTCATCAATCAACCAAATCGGAACACAATTGCATATTTTCGTTTTTTATTATGGATTCATGGTCTATAGTTCAGGTGATTTTCCATCAAATTGAATTTTCTACGAAATGTGTAGAAATATCCGAGCGATCTAAATGCCCGTTGGCATGACAATTACAGGTCTCAACACCTATTGATAGAGGCATCAATCATCGAAGTCGGAGCACAATTGCAGATTTTCGATATTTTCTTATCAATTTATGGTCTATAGTTCAGGTGATTTTCCATAAAATTGAATTTTCTACGAAATGTGTAGAAATATTCGAGCGATCTAAATGCCCGTTGACATGACAATTACAGGTCTCAACACCTATTGATAGAGGCATCAATCATCGAAATCGGAACACAATTGCACATTTTCGTTTTTTTCTTATGAATTTATGGTCTATAGTTCAGGTGATTTTCCATAAAATTGAATTTTCTACGAAATGTGTAGAAATATTCGAGCGATCTAAATGCCCGTTGGCATGCCAATTACAGGTCTCAACACCTATTGATAGAGGCATCAATCATCGAAATCGGAGCACAATTGCAGATTTTCGTTTTTTCCTTATCAATTTATGGTTCAGGTGATTTTCCATAAAATTGAATTTTCTACGAAATGTGTAGAAATATTCGAGCGATCTACTGATAGATTCATCAATCAACCAAATCGGAGCACAATTGCAGATTTTCGTTTTTTTATTATGAATTTATGGTCTATAGTTCAGGTGATTTTCCATAAAATTGAATTTTCTACGAAATGTGTAGAAATATCCAAACGATCTAAATGCCCGTTGGCATGACAATTACAGGTCTCAACACCTATTGATAGAGGCATCAATCATCGAAATCGGAGCACAATTGCAGATTTTCGTTTTTTTCTTATGAATTTATGGTCTATAGTTCAGGTGATTTTCCATAAAATTGAATTTTCTACGAAATGTGTAGAAATATCCGAGCGATCTAGTGATAGAGTCATCAATCAATCAAATCGGAACACAATTACAGATTTTCGTTTTTATTATGGATTCATGGTCTATAGTTCAGGTGATTTTCCATAATATTGAATTTTCTACGAAATGTGTAGAAATATTCGAGAGATCTAAATGCCCGTTGGCATGACAATTACAGATCTCAACACCTATTGATAGAGGCATCAATCATCTGTCAGATAGGCAAAGGTTCGGAGAACGGCAGGGGTAATTTAATATGAATTAAATTAGAATGAGAAATTATGATTCTTTAATATAACAAAACAAAACAATTTATTAATATAAAATAGAACTAAGACGTTAGTAGTTCACGTTGCGGCGGTTCGAATATTACTCCCTAGAAAACAAAACTCATTTTCCATCGTTCTAGAATACATTATCATGGCATCCTTATTTTATTATACGTCGTGTACGGTTGCTTTGATATTGGTTCTTGACAGTTCGGCCGTACCTGACATTGGTTCGTCCTCGATCCAGTCGTCGTCACTAGAACAATTTCCATCTTCGATACCATCCAATTCAGGCGATGAACTGCACCAAGACTTCATTTTGTCGGATGAGTATATGGAATTAAATTTTCGAGACTTAATTTGCATGCCTTTGATATCCTCCACCACATAGCGATCATTTCCCAGATTTTTTGACACTACATAAGGTCCACGAAATTTCGGATCCAACTTTCGTGATTCGCCGGTTGAGGACTTTTCATTTTCGATGACGATTAAGTCTCCTTCACTGTATTTCTTGGTTTCGGTATGTTTTCGGTCGAATCTTTCTTTCCACTTTTCTCTTTCTTTCATAATGTTCTGTAGAGCTTGTTCTCTCTTTTGATAGCTGTCGCATTCTGGCTCAAATTCACGATCTTCGTTCAAAGCAGCGACCAAGTTGTTCTGTATTATATCGTTCAACGTAAAATCAAACACCAGTTCATTTGGACTGAATCCCGTTGTCGAATTCTTTTGAGAATTGATGGTCCACTGTAAATCTCGAAGTGTTTCATCCCAATCTTTCACATTCTCGACAGAGGCACAAATGAATGACAAAATTGTCTGGTTCGCTCTTTCTACTTGTCCGTTCGCACGAGGAGTTCGGACCGCCGTTTTGATTTGCTGAATATTGTAACGCTCACAATATTCATCGAAGGTTTTAGACGTAAATGACGTCCCTCTATCACTGACGATACGATTCGGTAGTCCAAAGTAAGCGGTGAGGTCGTTCAAAAATTGTATTACTGGTGCTGTTTTCGTATTTCGAACGGCTCTCACGATTAGAAATTTACTAAAAGCGTCAGACATAGCAATAATATGTGTGTTTCCATGTTTACTCTTCACAAACGGTCCGAGGTGGTCAATATGCATCAACCGAAACGGTATCGGTTCCATTGCTCCAAAGTGTAGGCGACCTTCGGGTTTTCCTTTTTTGGCTTTCATATAGCAACATTCGACGCATGCAGCAATATAGGATTTTAAATATCGGCGCATTTTCGGAAACCACAAATTTTCTTTAATTCGTTCGATTGTCTTCTCGATACCAAAGTGCCCCATGTTATCATGAAAATGTTGTACTACCCGAAATCTAACTGCTTTTGGTACAACAAATTTCAGTTCGCCTCCCTCCTTCCGAAATAAACGGTTATCCTTAAGTCGAAATTCTTCTTTCAACTGCTTTTCATCGTCGGACTTCTGATAGCCGTTGAGTACGGCAAGAATTCTTTTCAAATTTTCGTCCTGGAGCTGCATAGTAAGAAGCCAGTCGTTCTGATCAATTCCAATTTTCATTATGAAACCGGCAGTCTCCATTTCTCTCGCTGGTTCGTTTGGAGATCGACTTAATGCATCGACGTGAGTCATGCGATCTCCTGGTCGGTGAATTGTCTCGAAATCATATTCAAGTAGTCGCATCCACCATCGTGCGATTCTCGGTATCATCTCCGTTTTCTCTCTTAGACGTGCGATGGCAGAACAATCGGTGACAAGACGGAATCGTTTTCCAAGAAGATATACTCGGAATCGATCAAGACTTTCCACAACGGCGAGAACCTCTAATTCGTAGCTGTGGTACTTTTGCTCAGCAGCTGTGCAATGACGACTATAGTACATGACCGGCTTCCACGTCTTTCCGTCTATCGATTGTAATAGGACTCCAGCGAGACCAACACTAGACGCGTCGGTGTGTAGTTCGTGTTGAGCGGCGAGATCGTAAAGTGTAAGACACGGTTTGTCACAAAGAAGCTCGATTAACTTCAAAAAGGCTTGTTGCTGCGCTTCTCCCCAATTAAAGTTTTTATCTTCGGACTTCCGTAGCAAATTGGTGAGCGGCTTCGAAATTAATGAATAATTCTTAATAAACTTTCTGAAAAATCCGGTGAGACCCAAAAATCGTCGAACTTCGGTAACTGTCGACGGCTGAGAAAAATTCTTGACGGCACAAACTTTACCTTCTCCGGGAAACATTCCTTTCTCACTAATTTCGTGTCCCAAAAAGGTGATCTCAGTTGCAAGAAATTTACACTTATCCAAACGAAGAGTCAATCCGGCTTGTCGTACAACAGTGAAGAACTTGTGTAGTCGTGTCAATCCCTCTTTAACGGTTTTACTCGGGATCACTACATCGTCGAGGTACACAATCACTTCTCCAGGGTTTATCATCGAAACGAGTTTATTCATCATGGCTTGAAATACGGATGGTGCGTCGACTAAACCAAACGGCATTCGATTATATTCGTAATGTCCTTCTGTCGTTACGAAAGCGGTGTACTTCTTTGATTCATCGTCGACTTCGATCTGATGATAGCCCATTTTCAAATCCAATGTACTGAAATATTTATTTCCAGACAGGCATGCCAACAGATCGTCGATAATAGGCATCGGGTATGGCTGCTTTACGGTGATCTTGTTTAACTGTCGATAGTCAACACACATTCGACTTTCGCCATTCTTCTTATCGACTAAGACAATGGGCGAGGCGTACGGAGAATCAGAAGGTCGAATAATATCGTTCTGTAACAATTCGTCCACAATATTTTTAACAATCGGTCTTTTTGCGAAAGCGATACGATACGGTTTGATATTTATCGGTATGTCGGTGGTTAGTTTAATTTCCATCTTTGTTAGGGTACACTTGCCTAACTCCGATACTGCTGAAGCAAAAACATCGGACTGTGACGACAGCAACCATTTTAGTTGACTTTGTTCGGTTACGCTTAAATCCTTTCCCATGTTTAGATTTTCCGTAATCTCAATTGTACAACGGTCCCCTTCGATTACAAGTCGATTTCCTTCTTTACACAAAATGTCACGGCCCAACAATACATTTTCGGAAATAAATTCGTCCTCTACGACAAGAACATCCGAATAGTACGTATTGTTATCGACGTCTATGGTTGCGGCAATAAATTGTTGACACACGTATTGACCACCAGCAAATCCAGTAAGAACGATGGAACAATCAAATTTCGGTTTCATATTTTCGGCGAATGACTTACGGATCAAGGTTCGATTGCTACCGGGGTCCACGAATGAAGAAGTCTCTTTACCATTTATTTTGATTTCTTTTGAAATGAAATCGTCGACGACGGCGGTTGGTACCGATTTTTCCTCAATTTTAGCGACATTTGGCTTGGCAAACGTTTTCGATTCGGTAATAGTTTTTCGTTTATCTGGGCATGCAGCGGTTTGGTGTGTCGTTCGAAGGCAATTCATGCAACGTTCTCTTCTCGGTGGCTCTGGGCATTTTATTGACAAATGTCCCGGGTTGAAACAATTGTAGCAGATCATGGAATTTGAATCTGCATTTCTAGGTATCAGCCGTTTTGCATAATTTGATGACTCGGATGAATTCGATGATTGAGGTTTCAATGATGACGTGAACGGGTTAGTTTTCGGCGTTGTAATAAACGGTTTTGGTGCGGGTGTCGATGTTCTTTGGATTATGGGATTATAATTGACGTATCCTCTGATGGCGGTCAGCAACTCGTTACAATTTGAAAATGGTTTGGATATCTGCTTTTTCAAATCATCATGGTTAATCCCATTTATTGTGTATTTAACAATGCAATCGTCTGAAAGTTCACCTTTTCTTCCCAGAGACAACATCTTATAATAATACTCCTCGGGTGTTTCGTGAAATTTACGTTTTGTCTCCATCATTTCAATATGAACGTCTGCAACATTCATCTCGCACGGGAAATCCTGAAGAAATTTATTTTTAAATTGTTGCCACGTACCAAATACTTCTTGAACGCCGTCAATCCAATATTTTGCGGGTCCTAAAAGCTTCGATTGAACCGCAAAAATCACAACTCGGTCATCCCAGCAATATGCATTCTTCAGATTGTCAATTTTCTGAATAAATTTGACTGAGCTCATTGACAACGACGATGACGGATTAAATTCCGGAAGGATTGACATAACGTCCTTCACATTACTGAACGGATTACCATGATAAACGTTTGGAAACCCAACATTTGGCACGTTTCTATACATCGGATCCATCGTATTTGTATTAAAGTTGTTTGTTGGCATTGGTTGTCTTGTTAACCCGTACGGGGGATTAGGAACATGTTGGAATCCAGGCTGGTAATATGGGATACCAACTCCAACATTCGGCGCATATTGTTGATCTGATGTCGCTTGAAAATATGGAATGGATGACCCAACCATTCCCGATACTCCATTCGTCAGCGGTTGAGTAGTATAATTAGACGAAATCGGTCTTACGAGCGTATCCGTGACATAACACGACGACGTAACACTCGTTGTTGCACGGCAACCTGGATTGATCACATTCGCATTTAAATATTGTGTCGATCCAACAATGCCCGATGTTGCATTGTTATTTATAAACTGCTGACTGGGTAAGCTCGAATAACTTTGTTGCGTCGGAGTAATAGTAGACGAAAATTGTGATGAAGTCACACATTCAAACGGATGTGACAAAACTTGCGTGTGTGGTGGATCAAATGAAATTGATTGAGAATTCGGAATCGTGTTAATAAACGGCGATGACGCAATTGATGACGTTCTCAAAATTGAAATTTCTTTTTCCAACTCGAATATTCGATTAGCCATTGTTTTGTCCTCAGCGTCGCATTCCTCGTCACTATAAGATTCTTCCAGTCGCTCAATTAACTTTTTTTTGTTACCGGTTGTAGGTAGTCCAGCATTCTTACATTTATTTCTTAATGTTTCAACTCTTAAATGATTGAAACTCGGCATTTTATTTTTTTTTTTTTTTGTAATTTTCGGCGGAATTTTATTTTACGCGATTTCTTTTTTTTTTTTTTTTTTTGGTAAGGAATTCCAGAAATTTCACTTTGACAATTTTTGGAAACCCCACATCTGAATTTGTCAGATAGGCAAAGGTTCGGAGAACGGCAGGGGTAATTTAATATGAATTAAATTAGAATGAGAAATTATGATTCTTTAATATAACAAAACAAAACAATTTATTAATATAAAATAGAACTAAAACGTTAGTAGTTCACGTTGCGGCGGTTCGAATATTACTCTCTAGAAAACAAAACTCATTTTCCATCGTTCTAGAATACATTATCATGGCATCCTTATTTTATTATACGTCGTGTACGGTTGCTTTGATATTGGTTCTTGACACATCGAAATCGGAGCACAATTGCAGATTTTCGTTTTTTTATTATGAATTTATGGTCTATAGTTCAGGTGATTTTCCATAAAATTGAATTTTCTACGAAATGTGTAGAAATATCCAAACCATCTAAATGCCCGTTAGCATGACAATTACAGATCTCAACACCTATTGATAGAGGCATCAATCATCGAAATCGGAGCACAATTGCAGATTTTCGTTTTTTTATTATGAATTTATGGTCTATAGTTCAGGTGATTTTCCATAATATTGAATTTTCTACGAAATGTGTAGAAATATTCGAGCGATCTAAATGCCCGTTGGCATGACAATTACAGGTCTCAACACCTATTGATAGAGGCATCAATCATCGAAATCGGAGCACAATTGCAGATTTTCGTTTTTTTATTATGAATTTATGGTCGATACAGGTGATTTTCCTTAAAATTGAATTTTCTACGAAATGTGTAGAAATATTCGAGCGATCTAAATGCCCGTTGGCATGACAATTACAGGTCTCAACACCTATTGATAGAGGCATCAATCATCGAAATCGGAGCACAATTGCAGATTTTCGTTTTTTTATTATGAATTTATGGTCTATAGTTCAGGTGATTTTCCATAAAATTGAATTTTCTACGAAATGTGTAGAAATATTCGAGCGATCTAAATGCCCGTTGGCATGACAATTACAGGTCTCAACACCTATTGATAGAGGCATCAATCATCGAAATCGGAGCACAATTGCAGATTTTCGTATTTTTCTTATCAATTTATGGTCTATAGTTCAGGTGATTTTCCATAAAATTGAATTTTCTACGAAATGTGTAGAATTATTCGAGCGATCTACTGATAGAGTCATCAATCAACCAAATCGGAACACAATTGCAGATTTTCGTTTTTTATTATGGATTCATGGTCTATAGTTCAGGTGATTTTCCATAAAATTGAATTTTCTACGAAATGTGTAGAAATATCCGAGCGATCTAAATGCCCGTTGGCATGACAATTACAGGTCTCAACACCTATTGATAGAGGCATCAATCATCGAAATCGGAACACAATTGCAGATTTTCGTTTTTTATTATGGATTCATGGTCTATAGTTCAGGTGATTTTCCATAATATAGAATTTTCTACGAAATGTGTAGAAATATCCGAGCGATCTAAATGCCCGTTGGCATGACAATTACAGGTCTCAACACCTATTGATAGAGGCATCAATTATCGAAATCGGAGCACAATTGCAGATTTTCGTTTTTTTCTTATCAATTTATGGTCTATAGTTCAGGTGATTTTCCATAATATTGAATTTTCTACGAAATGTGTAGAAATATCCGAGCGATCTACTGATAGAGTCATCAATCAACCAAATCGGAACACAATTGCAGATTTTCGTTTTTTATTTTGGATTCATGGTCTATAGTTCAGGTGATTTTCCATAATATTGAATTTTCTTCGAAATGTGTAGAAATATCCGAGCGATCTAAATGCCCGTTGGCATGACAATTACAGGTCTCAACACCTATTGATAGAGGCATCAATCATCGAAATCGGAGCACAATTGCAGATTTTCGTTTTTTTATTATGAATTTATGGTCTATAGTTCAGGTGATTTTCCATAAAATTGAATTTTCTACGAAATGTGTAGAAATATTCGAGCGATCTAGTGATAGAGTCATCAATCAACCAAATCGGAACACAATTGCAGATTTTCGTTTTTTATTATGGATTCATGGTCTATAGTTCAGGTGATTTTCCATAAAATTGAATTTTCTACGAAATGTGTAGAAATATCCGAGCGATCTAAATGCCCGTTGGCATGACAATTACAGGTCTCAACACCTATTGATAGAGGCATCAATCATCGAAATCGGAACACAATTGCAGATTTTCGTTTTTTATTATGGATTCATGGTCTATAGTTCAGGTGATTTTCCATAATATTGAATTTTCTACGAAATGTGTAGAAATATCCGAGCGATCTAAATGCCCGTTTTCATGACAATTACAGGTCTCAACACCTATTGATAGAGGCATCAATTATCGAAATCGGAGCACAATTGCAGATTTTCGTTTTTTTCTTATCAATTTATGGTCTATAGTTCAGGTGATTTTCCATAATATTGAATTTTCTACGAAATGTGTAGAAATATCCGAGCGATCTACTGATAGAGTCATCAATCAACCAAATCGGAACACAATTGCAGATTTTCGTTTTTTATTATGGATTCATGGTCTATAGTTCAGGTGATTTTCCATAATATTGAATTTTCTTCGAAATGTGTAGAAATATTCGAGCGATCTAAATGCCCGTTGGCATGCCAATTACAGGTCTCCACACCTATTGATAGAGGCATCAATCATCGAAATCGGAGCACAATTGCAGATTTTCGTTTTTTTATTATGAATTTATGGTCGATACAGGTGATTTTCCTTAAAATTGAATTTTCTACGAAATGTGTAGAAATATCCAAACGATCTAAATGCCCGTTGGCATGACAATTACAGGTCTCAACACCTATTGATAGAGGCATCAATCATCGAAATCGGAGCACAATTGCAGATTTTCGTTTTTTTCTTATGAATTTATGGTCTATAGTTCAGGTGATTTTCCATAATATTGAATTTTCTTCGAAATGTGTAGAAATATCCGAGCGATCTAAATGCCCGTTGGCATGACAATTACAGGTCTCAACACCTATTGATAGAGGCATCAATCATCGAAATCGGAGCACAATTGCAGATTTTCGTTTTTTTATTATGAATTTATGGTCTATAGTTCAGGTGATTTTCCATAAAATTGAATTTTCTACGAAATGTGTAGAAATATTCGAGCGATCTAAATGCCCGTTGGCATGACAATTACAGGTCTCAACACCTATTGATAGAGGCATCAATCATCGAAATCGGAGCACAATTGCAGATTTTCGTTTTTTTCTTATGAATTTATGGTCTATAGTTCAGGTGATTTTGCATAATATTGAATTTTCTACGAAATGTGTAGAAATATTCGAGCGATCTAATGATAGAGTCATCAATCAACCAAATCGGAACACAATTGCAGATTTTCGTTTTTTATTATGGATTCATGGTCTATAGTTCAGGTGATTTTCCATAATATTGAATTTTCTTCGAAATGTGTAGAAATATCCGAGCGATCTAAATGCCCGTTGGCATGACAATTACAGGTCTCAACACCTATTGATAGAGGCATCAATTATCGAAATCGGAGCACAATTGCAGATTTTCGTTTTTTTCTTATCAATTTATGGTCTATAGTTCAGGTGATTTTCCATAATATTGAATTTTCTACGAAATGTGTAGAAATATCCGAGCGATCTACTGATAGAGTCATCAATCAACCAAATCGGAACACAATTGCAGATTTTCGTTTTTTATTATGGATTCATGGTCTATAGTTCAGGTGATTTTCCATAATATTGAATTTTCTTCGAAATGTGTAGAAATATCCGAGCGATCTAAATGCCCGTTGGCATGACAATTACAGGTCTCAACACCTATTGATAGAGGCATCAATCATCGAAATCGGAGCACAATTGCAGATTTTCGTTTTTTTATTATGAATTTATGGTCTATAGTTCAGGTGATTTTCCATAAAATTGAATTTTCTACGAAATGTGTAGAAATATTCGAGCGATCTAGTGATAGAGTCATCAATCAACCAAATCGGAACACAATTGCAGATTTTCGTTTTTTATTATGGATTCATGGTCTATAGTTCAGGTGATTTTCCATAAAATTGAATTTTCTACGAAATGTGTAGAAATATCCGAGCGATCTAAATGCCCGTTGGCATGACAATTACAGGTCTCAACACCTATTGATAGAGGCATCAATCATCGAAATCGGAACACAATTGCAGATTTTCGTTTTTTATTATGGATTCATGGTCTATAGTTCAGGTGATTTTCCATAATATTGAATTTTCTACGAAATGTGTAGAAATATCCGAGCGATCTAAATGCCCGTTGGCATGACAATTACAGGTCTCAACACCTATTGATAGAGGCATCAATTATCGAAATCGGAGCACAATTGCAGATTTTCGTTTTTTATTATGGATTCATGGTCTATAGTTCAGGTGATTTTCCATAAAATTGAATTTTCTACGAAATGTGTAGAAATATCCGAGCGATCTAAATGCCCGTTGGCATGACAATTACAGGTCTCCACACCTATTGATAGAGGCATCAATCATCGAAATCGGAACACAATTGCAGATTTTCGTTTTTTATTATGGATTCATGGTCTATAGTTCAGGTGATTTTCCATAATATTGAATTTTCTACGAAATGTGTAGAAATATCCGAGCGATCTAAATGCCCGTTGGCATGACAATTACAGGTCTCAACACCTATTGATAGAGGCATCAATTATCGAAATCGGAGCACAATTGCAGATTTTCGTTTTTTTCTTATCAATTTATGGTCTATAGTTCAGGTGATTTTCCATAATATTGAATTTTCTACGAAATGTGTAGAAATATCCGAGCGATCTACTGATAGAGTCATCAATCAACCAAATCGGAACACAATTGCAGATTTTCGTTTTTTATTTTGGATTCATGGTCTATAGTTCAGGTGATTTTCCATAATATTGAATTTTCTTTGAAATGTGTAGAAATATCCGAGCGATCTAAATGCCCGTTGGCATGACAATTACAGGTCTCAACACCTATTGATAGAGGCATCAATCATCGAAATCGGAGCACAATTGCAGATTTTCGTTTTTTTATTATGAATTTATGGTCTATAGTTCAGGTGATTTTCCATAAAATTGAATTTTCTACGAAATGTGTAGAAATATTCGAGCGATCTAGTGATAGAGTCATCAATCAACCAAATCGGAACACAATTGCAGATTTTCGTTTTTTATTTTGGATTCATGGTCTATAGTTCAGGTGATTTTCCATAAAATTGAATTTTCTACGAAATGTGTAGAAATATCCGAGCGATCTAAATGCCCGTTGGCATGACAATTACAGGTCTCAACACCTATTGATAGAGGCATCAATCATCGAAATCGGAACACAATTGCAGATTTTCGTTTTTTATTATGGATTCATGGTCTATAGTTCAGGTGATTTTCCATAATATTGAATTTTCTACGAAATGTGTAGAAATATCCGAGCGATCTAAATGCCCGTTGGCATGACAATTACAGGTCTCAACACCTATTGATAGAGGCATCAATTATCGAAATCGGAGCACAATTGCAGATTTTCGTTTTTTTATTATGAATTTATGGTCTATAGTTCAGGTGATTTTCCATAAAATTGAATTTTCTACGAAATGTGTAGAAATATTCGAGCGATCTAGTGATAGAGTCATCAATCAACCAAATCGGAACACAATTGCAGATTTTCGTTTTTTATTATGGATTCATGGTCTATAGTTCAGGTGATTTTCCATAAAATTGAATTTTCTACGAAATGTGTAGAAATATCCGAGCGATCTAAATGCCCGTTGGCATGACAATTACAGGTCTCAACACCTATTGATAGAGGCATCAATCATCGAAATCGGAACACAATTGCAGATTTTCGTTTTTTATTATGGATTCATGGTCTATAGTTCAGGTGATTTTCCATAATATTGAATTTTCTACGAAATGTGTAGAAATATCCGAGCGATCTAAATGCCCGTTGGCATGACAATTACAGGTCTCAACACCTATTGATAGAGGCATCAATCATCGAAATCGGAGCACAATTGCAGATTTTCGTTTTTTTCTTATCAATTTATGGTCTATAGTTCAGGTGATTTTCCATAATATTGAATTTTCTACGAAATGTGTAGAAATATCCGAGCGATCTACTGATAGAGTCATCAATCAACCAAATCGGAACACAATTGCAGATTTTCGTTTTTTATTATGGATTCATGGTCTATAGTTCAGGTGATTTTCCATAATATTGAATTTTCTACGAAATGTGTAGAAATATTCGAGCGATCTAAATGCCCGTTGGCATGCCAATTACAGGTCTCAACACCTATTGATAGAGGCATCAATCATCGAAATCGGAGCACAATTGCAGATTTTCGTTTTTTTCTTATGAATTCATGGTCTATAGTTCAGGTGATTTTCCATAAAATTGAATTTTCTACGAAATGTGTAGAAATATTCAAACGATCTAAATGCCCGTTGGCATGACAATTACAGGTCTCAACACCTATTGATAGAGGCATCAATCATCGAAATCGGAGCACAATTGCAGATTTTCGTTTTTTTATTATGAATTTATGGTCGATACAGGTGATTTTCCTTAAAATTGAATTTTCTACGAAATGTGTAGAAATATCCAAACGATCTAAATGCCCGTTGGCATGACAATTACAGGTCTCAACACCTATTGATAGAGGCATCAATCATCGAAATCGGAGCACAATTGCAGATTTTCGTTTTTTTCTTATGAATTTATGGTCTATAGTTCAGGTGATTTTCCATAAAATTGAATTTTCTACGAAATGTGTAGAAATATTCGAGCGATCTAAATGCCCGTTGGCATGTCAATTACAGGTCTCAACACCTATTGATAGAGGCATCAATCATCGAAATCGGAGCACAATTGCAGATTTTCGTTTTTTTCTTATGAATTTATGGTCTATAGTTCAGGTGATTTTCCATAATATTGAATTTTCTACGAAATGTGTAGAAATATCCGAGCGATCTACTGATAGAGTCATCAATCAACCAAATCGGAACACAATTGCAGATTTTCGTTTTTTATTATGGATTCATGGTCTATAGTTCAGGTGATTTTCCATAAAATTGAATTTTCTACGAAATGTGTAGAAATATTCGAGCGATCTAAATGCCCGTTGGCATGCCAATTAGGTCTCAACACCTATTGATAGAGGCATCAATCATCGAAATCGGAGCACAATTGCAGATTTTCGTTTTTTTATTATGAATTTATGGTCTATAGTTCAGGTGATTTTCCATAAAATTGAATTTTCTACGAAATGTGTAGAAATATTCGAGCGATCTAGTGATAGAGTCATCAATCAACCAAATCGGAACACAATTGCAGATTTTCGTTTTTTATTATGGATTCATGGTCTATAGTTCAGGTGATTTTCCATAAAATTGAATTTTCTACGAAATGTGTAGAAATATCCGAGCGATCTAAATGCCCGTTGGCATGACAATTACAGGTCTCAACACCTATTGATAGAGGCATCAATCATCGAAATCGGAGCACAATTGCAGATTTTCGTTTTTTTATTATGGATTCATGGTCTATAGTTCAGGTGATTTTCCATAATATTGAATTTTCTACGAAATGTGTAGAAATATTCGAGCGATCTAAATGCCCGTTGGCATGCCAATTACAGGTCTCCACACCTATTGATAGAGGCATCAATCATCGAAATCGGAGCACAATTGCAGATTTTCGTTTTTTTATTATGGATTCATGGTCTATAGTTCAGGTGATTTTCCATAATATTGAATTTTCTACGAAATGTGTAGAAATATTCGAGCGATCTAAATGCCCGTTGGCATGCCAATTACAGGTCTCCACACCTATTGATAGAGGCATCAATCATCGAAATCGGAGCACAATTGCAGATTTTCGTTTTTTTATTATGAATTTATGGTCTATAGTTCAGGTGATTTTCCATAATATTGAATTTTCTACGAAATGTGTAGAAATATCCGAGCGATCTAAATGCCCGTTGGCATGACAATTACAGATCTCAACACCTATTGATAGAGGCATCAATCATCGAAATCGGAGCACAATTGCAGATTTTCGTTTTTTTTATTATGAATTTATGGTCTATAGTTCAGGTGATTTTCCATAAAATTGAATTTTCTACGAAATGTGTAGAAATATCCGAGCGATCTACTGATAGAGTCATCAATCAACCAAATCGGAACACAATTGCAGATTTTCGTTTTTTATTATGGATTCATGGTCTATAGTTCAGGTGATTTTCCATAATATTGAATTTTCTACGAAATGTGTAGAAATATTCGAGCGATCTAAATGCCCGTTGGCATGCCAATTACAGGTCTCCACACCTATTGATAGAGGCATCAATCATCGAAATCGGAGCACAATTGCAGATTTTCGTTTTTTTATTATGAATTTATGGTCTATAGTTCAGGTGATTTTCCATAATATTGAATTTTCTACGAAATGTGTAGAAATATCCGAGCGATCTAAATGCCCGTTGGCATGACAATTACAGATCTCAACACCTATTGATAGAGGCATCAATCATCGAAATCGGAGCACAATTGCAGATTTTCGTTTTTTTTATTATGAATTTATGGTCTATAGTTCAGGTGATTTTCCATAAAATTGAATTTTCTACGAAATGTGTAGAAATATCCGAGCGATCTACTGATAGAGTCATCAATCAACCAAATCGGAACACAATTGCAGATTTTCGTTTTTTATTATGGATTCATGGTCTATAGTTCAGGTGATTTTCCATAATATTGAATTTTCTACGAAATGTGTAGAAATATTCGAGCGATCTAAATGCCCGTTGGCATGCCAATTACAGGTCTCCACACCTATTGATAGAGGCATCAATCATCGAAATCGGAGCACAATTGCAGATTTTCGTTTTTTTATTATGGATTCATGGTCTATAGTTCAGGTGATTTTCCATAATATTGAATTTTCTACGAAATGTGTAGAAATATTCGAGCGATCTAAATGCCCGTTGGCATGCCAATTACAGGTCTCCACACCTATTGATAGAGGCATCAATCATCGAAATCGGAGCACAATTGCAGATTTTCGTTTTTTTATTATGGATTCATGGTCTATAGTTCAGGTGATTTTCCATAATATTGAATTTTCTACGAAATGTGTAGAAATATTCGAGCGATCTAAATGCCCGTTGGCATGCCAATTACAGGTCTCCACACCTATTGATAGAGGCATCAATCATCGAAATCGGAGCACAATTGCAGATTTTCGTTTTTTTATTATGAATTTATGGTCTATAGTTCAGGTGATTTTCCATAATATTGAATTTTCTACGAAATGTGTAGAAATATCCGAGCGATCTAAATGCCCGTTGGCATGACAATTACAGATCTCAACACCTATTGATAGAGGCATCAATCATCGAAATCGGAGCACAATTGCAGATTTTCGTTTTTTTTATTATGAATTTATGGTCTATAGTTCAGGTGATTTTCCATAAAATTGAATTTTCTACGAAATGTGTAGAAATATCCGAGCGATCTACTGATAGAGTCATCAATCAACCAAATCGGAACACAATTGCAGATTTTCGTTTTTTATTATGGATTCATGGTCTATAGTTCAGGTGATTTTCCATAATATTGAATTTTCTACGAAATGTGTAGAAATATTCGAGCGATCTAAATGCCCGTTGGCATGCCAATTACAGGTCTCCACACCTATTGATAGAGGCATCAATCATCGAAATCGGAGCACAATTGCAGATTTTCGTTTTTTTATTATGAATTTATGGTCTATAGTTCAGGTGATTTTCCATAAAATTGAATTTTCTACGAAATGTGTAGAAATATCCGAGCGATCTAAATGCCCGTTGGCATGACAATTACAGGTCTCAACACCTATTGATAGAGGCATCAATCATCGAAATCGGAGAACAATTGCAGATTTTCGTTTTTTTATTATGAATTTATGGTCTATAGTTCAGGTGATTTTCCATAATATTGAATTTTCTATGAAATGTGTAGAAATATCCGAGCGATCTAAATGCCCGTTGACATGACAATTACAGGTCTCAACACCTATTGATAGAGGCATCAATTATCGAAATCGGAGCACAATTGCAGATTTTCGTTTTTTTCTTATGAATTTATGGTCTATAGTTCAGGTGATTTTCCATAATATTGAATTTTCTACGAAATGTGTAGAAATATCCGAGCGATCTACTGATAGAGTCATCAATCAACCAAATCGGAACACAATTGCAGATTTTCGTTTTTTATTATGGATTCATGGTCTATAGTTCAGGTGATTTTCCATAATATTGAATTTTCTACGAAATGTGTAGAAATATTCGAGCGATCTAAATGCCCGTTGGCATGCCAATTACAGGTCTCAACACCTATTGATAGAGGCATCAATCATCGAATTCGGAGCACAATTGCAGATTTTCGTTTTTTCTTATGAATTTATGGTCTATAGTTCAGGTGATTTTCCATAAAATTGAATTTTCTACGAAATGTGTAGAAATATCCGAGCGATCTAAATGCCCGTTGGCATGACAATTACAGGTCTCAACACCTATTGATAGAGGCATCAATCATCGAAATCGGAACACAATTGCAGATTTTCGTTTTTTTATTATGAATTTATGGTCTATAGTTCAGGTGATTTTCCATAAAATTGAATTTTCTACGAAATGTGTAGAAATATTCGAGCGATCTACTGATAGAGTCATCAATCAACCAAATCGGAACACAATTGCAGATTTTCGTTTTTTATTATGGATTCATGGTCTATAGTTCAGGTGATTTTCCATAAAATTGAATTTTCTACGAAATGTGTAGAAATATCCGAGCGATCTAAATGCCCGTTGGCATGACAATTACAGGTCTCAACACCTATTGATAGAGGCATCAATCATCGAAATCGGAACACAATTGCAGATTTTCGTTTTTTATTATGGATTCATGGTCTATAGTTCAGGTGATTTTCCATAATATTGAATTTTCTACGAAATGTGTAGAAATATCCGAGCGATCTAAATGCCCGTTGGCATGACAATTACAGGTCTCAACACCTATTGATAGAGGCATCAATTATCGAAATCGGAGCACAATTGCAGATTTTGGTTTTTTTCTTATGAATTTATGGTCTATAGTTCAGGTGATTTTCCATAATATTGAATTTTCTACGAAATGTGTAGAAATATCCGAGCGATCTACTGATAGAGTCATCAATCAACCAAATCGGAACACAATTGCAGATTTTCGTTTTTTATTATGGATTCATGGTCTATAGTTCAGGTGATTTTCCATAAAATTGAATTTTCTACGAAATGTGTAGAAATATTCGAGCGATCTAAATGCCCGTTGGCATGCCAATTAGGTCTCAACACCTATTGATAGAGGCATCAATCATCGAAATCGGAGCACAATTGCAGATTTTCGTTTTTTTATTATGAATTTATGGTCTATAGTTCAGGTGATTTTCCATAAAATTGAATTTTCTACGAAATGTGTAGAAATATTCGAGCGATCTAAATGCCCGTTGGCATGCAAATTACAGGTCTCCACACCTATTGAAAGAAGGATCAATCATCGAAATCGGAGCACAATTGCAGATTTTCGTTTTTTTATTATGAATTTATGGTCTATAGTTCAGGTGATTTTTCATAATATTGAATTTTCTACGAAATGTGTAGAAATATTCGAGCGATCTAAATGCCCGTTGGCATGCCAATTACAGGTCTCAACACCTATTGATAGAGGCATCAATCATCGAAATCGGAGAACAATTGCAGATTTTCGTTTTTTTATTATGAATTTATGGTCTATAGTTCAGGTGATTTTCCATAAAATTGAATTTTCTACGAAATGTGTAGAAATATCCGAGCGATCTACTGATAGAGTCATCAATCATCGAAATCGGAACACAATTGCAGATTTTCGTTTTTTTATTATGAATTTATGGTCTATAGTTCAGGTGATTTTCCATAATATTGAATTTTCTACGAAATGTGTAGAAATATTCAAACGATCTAAATGCCCGTTGGCATGCCAATTACAGGTCTCAACACCTATTGATAGAGACATCAATCATCGAAATCGGAGCACAATTGCAGATTTTCGATTTTTTTTTATCAATTTATGGTCTATAGTTCAGGTGATTTTCCATAAAATTGAATTTTCTACGAAATGTGTAGAAATATTTGAGCGATCTAAATGCCCGTTGGCATGACAATTACAGGTCTCAACACCTATTGATAGAGGCATCAATCATCGAAATCGGAGCACAATTGCAGATTTTCGTTTTTTATTATGGATTCATGGTCTATAGTTCAGGTGATTTTCCATAAAATTGAATTTTCTTCGAAATGTGTAGAAATATTCGAGCGATCCAAATGCCCGTTGGCATGACAATTACAGGTCTCAACACCTATTGATAGAGGCATCAATTATCGAAATCGGAGCACAATTGCAGATTTTCGTTTTTTTATTATGAATTTATGGTCTATAGTTCAGGTGATTTTCCATAAAATTGAATTTTCTACGTAATGTGTAGAAATATCCGAGCGATCTAAATGCCCGTTGGCATGACAATTACAGGTCTCAACACCTATTGATAGAGGCATCAATCTTCGAAATCGGAGCACAATTGCAGATTTTCGATTTTTTTTTATCAATTTATGGTCTATAGTTCAGGTGATTTTCCATAAAATTGAATTTTCTTCGAAATGTGTAGAAATATTCGAGCGATCCAAATGCCCGTTGGCATGACAATTACAGGTCTCAACACCTATTGATAGAGGCATAAATCATCGAAATCGGAGCACAATTGCAGATTTTCGTTTTTTTATTATGAATTTATGGTCTATAGTTCAGGTGATTTTCCATAAAATTGAATTTTCTACGAAATGTGTAGAATTATTCGAGCGATCTACTGATAGAGTCATCAATCAACCAAATCGGAACACAATTGCAAATTTTCGTTTTTTATTATGGATTCATAGTCTATAGTTCAGGTGATTTTCCATAATATTGAATTTTCTACGAAATGTGTAGAAATATCCGAGCGATCTAAATGCCCGTTGGCATGACAATTACAGGTCTCAACACCTATTGATAGAGGCATCAATTATCGAAATCGGAGCACAATTGCAGATTTTCGTTTTTTTCTTATGAATTTATGGTCTATAGTTCAGGTGATTTTCCATAATATTGAATTTTCTACGAAATGTGTAGAAATATCCGAGCGATCTACTGATAGAGTCATCAATCAACCAAATCGGAACACAATTGCAGATTTTCGTTTTTTATTATGGATTCATGGTCTATAGTTCAGGTGATTTTCCATAAAATTGAATTTTCTACGAAATGTGTAGAAATATTCGAGCGATCTAAATGCCCGTTGGCATGACAATTACAGGTCTCAACACCTATTGATAGAGGCATCAATCATCGAAATCGGAGCACAATTGCAGATTTTCGTTTTTTTATTATGAATTTATGGTCTATAGTTCAGGTGATTTTCCATAAAATTGAATTTTCTACGAAATGTGTAGAAATATTCGAGCGATCTACTGATAGAGTCATCAATCAACCAAATCGGAACACAATTGCAGATTTTCGTTTTTTATTATGGATTCATGGTCTATAGTTCAGGTGATTTTCCATAAAATTGAATTTTCTACGAAATGTGTAGAAATATCCGAGCGATCTAAATGCCCGTTGGCATGACAATTACAGGTCTCAACACCTATTGATAGAGGCATCAATCATCGAAATCGGAACACAATTGCAGATTTTCGTTTTTTTATTATGAATTTATGGTCTATAGTTCAGGTGATTTTCAATAAAATTGAATTTTCTACGAAATGTGTAGAAATATTCGAGCGATCTACTGATAGAGTCATCAATCAACCAAATCGGAACACAATTGCAGATTTTCGTTTTTTATTATGGATTCATGGTCTATAGTTCAGGTGATTTTCCATAAAATTGAATTTTCTACGAAATGTGTAGAAATATCCGAGCGATCTAAATGCCCGTTGGCATGACAATTACAGGTCTCAACACCTATTGATAGAGGCATCAATCATCGAAATCGGAACACAATTGCAGATTTTCGTTTTTTATTATGGATTCATGGTCTATAGTTCAGGTGATTTTCCATAAAATTGAATTTTCTACGAAATGTGTAGAAATATCCGAGCGATCTAAATGCCCGTTGGCATGACAATTACAGGTCTCAACACCTATTGATAGAGGCATCAATCATCGAAATCGGAACACAATTGCAGATTTTCGTTTTTTTATTATGAATTTATGGTCTATAGTTCAGGTGATTTTCCATAAAATTGAATTTTCTACGAAATGTGTAGAAATATTCGAGCGATCTACTGATAGAGTCATCAATCAACCAAATCGGAACACAATTGCAGATTTTCGTTTTTTATTATGGATTCATGGTCTATAGTTCAGGTGATTTTCCATAAAATTGAATTTTCTACGAAATGTGTAGAAATATCCGAGCGATCTAAATGCCCGTTGGCATGACAATTACAGGTCTCAACACCTATTGATAGAGGCATCAATTATCGAAATCGGAGCACAATTGCAGATTTTCGTTTTTTTCTTATGAATTTATGGTCTATAGTTCAGGTGATTTTCCATAATATTGAATTTTCTACGAAATGTGTAGAAATATCCGAGCGATCTACTGATAGAGTCATCAATCAACCAAATCGGAACACAATTGCAGATTTTCGTTTTTTATTATGGATTCATGGTCTATAGTTCAGGTGATTTTCCATAAAATTGAATTTTCTACGAAATGTGTAGAAATATCCGAGCGATCTAAATGCCCGTTGGCATGACAATTACAGGTCTCAACACCTATTGATAGAGGCATCAATCATCGAAATCGGAACACAATTGCAGATTTTCGTTTTTTTATTATGAATTTATGGTCTATAGTTCAGGTGATTTTCCATAAAATTGAATTTTCTACGAAATGTGTAGAAATATTCGAGCGATCTACTGATAGAGTCATCAATCAACCAAATCGGAACACAATTGCAGATTTTCGTTTTTTATTATGGATTCATGGTCTATAGTTCAGGTGATTTTCCATAAAATTGAATTTTCTACGAAATGTGTAGAAATATTCGAGCGATCTAAATGCCCGTTGGCATGCAAATTACAGGTCTCAACACCTATTGATAGAGGCATAAATAATCGAAATCGGAGCACAATTGCAGATTTTCGTTTTTTTATTATGAATTTATGGTCTATAGTTCAGGTGATTTTCCATAAAATTGAATTTTCTACGAAATGTGTAGAAATATCCGAGCGATCTAAATGCCCGTTGGCATGACAATTACAGATCTCAACACCTATTGATAGAGGCATCAATCATCGAAATCGGAGCACAATTGCAGATTTTCGTTTTTTTCTTATGAATTTATGGTCTATAGTTCAGGTGATTTTTCATAATATTGAATTTTCTACGAAATGTGTAGAAATATTCGAGCGATCTAAATGCCCGTTGGCATGCCAATTACAGGTCTCAACACCTATTGATAGAGGCATAAATAATCGAAATCGGAGCACAATTGCAGATTTTCGTTTTTTTATTATGAATTTATGGTCTATAGTTCAGGTGATTTTCCATAAAATTGAATTTTCTACGAAATGTGTAGAAATATCCGAGCGATCTAAATGCCCGTTGGCATGACAATTACAGATCTCAACACCTATTGATAGAGGCATCAATCATCGAAATCGGAGAACAATTGCAGATTTTCGTTTTTTTATTATGAATTTATGGTCTATAGTTCAGGTGATTTTCCATAAAATTGAATTTTCTACGAAATGTGTAGAAATATCCGAGCGATCTACTGATAGAGTCATCAATCATCGAAATTGGAACACAATTGCAGATTTTCGTTTTTTTATTATGAATTTATGGTCTATAGTTCAGGTGATTTTCCATAATATTGAATTTTCTACGAAATGTGTAGAAATATTCGAGCGATCTAAATGCCCGTTGGCATGCCAATTACAGGTCTCAACACCTATTGATAGAGACATCAATCATCGAAATCGGAGCACAATTGCAGATTTTCGATTTTTTTTATCAATTTATGGTCTATAGTTCAGGTGATTTTCCATAAAATTGAATTTTCTACGAAATGTGTAGAAATATTCGAGCGATCTAAATGCCCGTTGGCATGACAATTACAGGTCTCAACACCTATTGATAGAGGCATCAATCATCGAAATCGGAGCACAATTGCAGATTTTCGTTTTTTATTATGGATTCATGGTCTATAGTTCAGGTGATTTTCCATAAAATTGAATTTTCTTCGAAATGTGTAGAAATATTCGAGCGATCCAAATGCCCGTTGGCATGACAATTACAGGTCTCAACACCTATTGATAGAGGCATCAATTATCGAAATCGGAGCACAATTGCAGATTTTCGTTTTTTTATTATGAATTTATTGTCTATAGTTCAGGTGATTTTCCATAAAATTGAATTTTCTACGTAATGTGTAGAAATATCCGAGCGATCTAAATGCCCGTTGGCATGACAATTACAGGTCTCAACACCTATTGATAGAGGCATCAATCATCGAAATCGGAGCACAATTGCAGATTTTCGATTTTTTTTTATCAATTTATGGTCTATAGTTCAGGTGATTTTCCATAAAATTGAATTTTCTACGAAATGTGTAGAAATATTCGAGCGATCTAAATGCCCGTTGGCATGACAATTACAGGTCTCAACACCTATTGATAGAGGCATCAATCATCGAAATCGGAGCACAATTGCAGATTTTCGTTTTTTATTATGGATTCATGGTCTATAGTTCAGGTGATTTTCCATAAAATTGAATTTTCTTCGAAATGTGTAGAAATATTCGAGCGATCCAAATGCCCGTTGGCATGACAATTACAGGTCTCAACACCTATTGATAGAGGCATCAATTATCGAAATCGGAGCACAATTGCAGATTTTCGTTTTTTTATTATGAATTTATGGTCTATAGTTCAGGTGATTTTCCATAAAATTGAATTTTCTACGAAATGTGTAGAAATATCCGAGCGATCTACTGATAGAGTCATCAATCAACCAAATCGGAACACAATTGCAGATTTTCGTTTTTTTATTATGAATTTATGGTCTATAGTTCAGGTGATTTTCCATAATATTGAATTTTCTACGAAATGTGTAGAAATATTCGAGCGATCTAAATGCCCGTTGGCATGCCAATTACAGGTCTCCACACCTATTGATAGAGGGATCAATCATCGAAATCGGAGCACAATTGCAGATTTTCGTTTTTTTATTATGAATTTATGGTCTATAGTTCAGGTGATTTTCCATAAAATTGAATTTTCTACGAAATGTGTAGAAATATCCGAGCGATCTACTGATAGAGTCATCAATCAACCAAATCGGAACACAATTGCAGATTTTCGTTTTTTATTATGGATTCATGGTCTATAGTTCAGGTGATTTTCCATAATATTGAATTTTCTACGAAATGTGTAGAAATATTCGAGCGATCTAAATGCCCGTTGGCATGCCAATTACAGGTCTCAACACCTATTGATAGAGGCATAAATCATCGAAATCGGAGCACAATTGCAGATTTTCGTTTTTTTATTATGAATTTATGGTCTATAGTTCAGGTGATTTTCCATAAAATTGAATTTTCTACGAAATGTGTAGAAATATCCGAGCGATCTACTGATAGAGTCATCAATCAACCAAATCGGAACACAATTGCAGATTTTCGTTTTTTATTATGGATTCATGGTCTATAGTTCAGGTGATTTTCCATAATATTGAATTTTCTACGAAATGTGTAGAAATATTCGAGCGATCTAAATGCCCGTTGGCATGCCAATTACAGGTCTCCACACCTATTGAAAGAGGGATCAATCATCGAAATCGGAGCACAAATGCAGATTTTCGTTTTTTTATTATGAATTTATGGTCTATAGTTCAGGTGATTTTCCATAAAATTGAATTTTCTACGAAATGTGTAGAAATATTCGAGCGATCTAAATGCCCGTTTGCATGCCAATTACAGGTCTCAACACCTATTGATAGAGGCATAAATCATCGAAATCGGAGCACAATTGCAGATTTTCGTTTTTTTATTATGAATTTATGGTCTATAGTTCAGGTGATTTTCCATAAAATTGAATTTTCTACGAAATGTGTAGAAATATCCGAGCGATCTAAATGCCCGTTGGCATGACAATTACAGATCTCAACACCTATTGATAGAGGCATCAATCATCGAAATCGGAGCACAATTGCAGATTTTCGTTTTTTTATTATGAATTTATGGTCTATAGTTCAGGTGATTTTCCATAAAATTGAATTTTCTACGAAATGTGTAGAAATATTCGAGCGATCTAAATGCCCGTTGGCATGACAATTACAGATCTCAACACCTATTGATAGAGGCATCAATCATCGAAATCGGAGCACAATTGCAGATTTTCGTTTTTTTATTATGAATTTATGGTCTATAGTTCAGGTGATTTTCCATAAAATTGAATTTTCTACGAAATGTGTAGAAATATCCGAGCGATCTATTGATAGAGTCATCAATCAACCAAATCGGAACACAATTGCAGATTTTCGTTTTTTATTATGGATTCATGGTCTATAGTTCAGGTGATTTTCCATAATATTGAATTTTCTACGAAATGTGTAGAAATATTCGAGCGATCTAAATGCCCGTTGGCATGCCAATTACAGGTCTCCACACCTATTGATAGAGGCATCAATCATCGAAATCGGAGCACAATTGCAGATTTTCGTTTTTTTATTATGAATTTATGGTCTATAGTTCAGGTGATTTTCCATAATATTGAATTTTCTACGAAATGTGTAGAAATATTCGAGCGATCTAAATGCCCGTTGGCATGACAATTACAGATCTCAACACCTATTGATAGAGGCATCAATCATCGAAATCGGAGCACAATTGCAGATTTTCGTTTTTTTTATTATGAATTTATGGTCTATAGTTCAGGTGATTTTCCATAAAATTGAATTTTCTACGAAATGTGTAGAAATATCCGAGCGATCTACTGATAGAGTCATCAATCAACCAAATCGGAACACAATTGCAGATTTTCGTTTTTTATTATGGATTCATGGTCTATAGTTCAGGTGATTTTCCATAATATTGAATTTTCTACGAAATGTGTAGAAATATTCGAGCGATCTAAATGCCCGTTGGCATGCCAATTACAGGTCTCCACACCTATTGATAGAGGCATCAATCATCGAAATCGGAGCACAATTGCAGATTTTCGTTTTTTTTATTATGAATTTATGGTCTATAGTTCAGGTGATTTTCCATAAAATTGAATTTTCTACGAAATGTGTAGAAATATCCGAGCGATCTACTGATAGAGTCATCAATCATCGAAATCGGAGCACAATTGCAGATTTTCGTTTATTTATTATGAATTTATGGTCTATAGTTCAGGTGATTTTCCATAATATTGAATTTTCTACGAAATGTGTAGAAATATTCGAGCGATCTAAATGCCCGTTGGCATGACAATTACAGATCTCCACACCTATTGATAGAGGCATCAATCATCGAAATCGGAGCACAATTGCAGATTTTCGTTTTTTTTATTATGAATTTATGGTCTATAGTTCAGGTGATTTTCCATAATATTGAATTTTCTACGAAATGTGTAGAAATATCCGAGCGATCTACTGATAGAGTCATCAATCAACCAAATCGGAACACAATTGCAGATTTTCGTTTTTTATTATGGATTCATGGTCTATAGTTCAGGTGATTTTCCATAATATTGAATTTTCTACGAAATGTGTAGAAATATCCGAGTGATCTACTGATAGAGTCATCAATCAACCAAATCGGAACACAATTGCAGATTTTCGTTTTTTATTATGGATTCATGGTCTATAGTTCAGGTGATTTTCCATAATATTGAATTTTCTACGAAATGTGTAGAAATATTCGAGCGATCTAAATGCCCGTTGGCATGCCAATTACAGGTCTCCACACCTATTGATAGAGGCATCAATCATCAAAATCGGGGCACAATTGCAGATTTTCGTTTTTTTATTATGAATTTATGGTCTATAGTTCAGGTGATTTTCCATAAAATTGAATTTTCTACGAAATGTGTAGAAATATCCGAGCGATCTACTGATAGAGTCATCAATCAACCAAATCGGAACACAATTGCAGATTTTCGTTTTTTATTATGGATTCATGGTCTATAGTTCAGGTGATTTTCCATAATATTGAATTTTCTACGAAATGTGTAGAAATATCCGAGCGATCTAAATGCCCGTTGGCATGCCAATTACAGGTCTCCACACCTATTGATAGAGGCATCAATCATCGAAATCGGAGCACAATTGCAGATTTTCGTTTTTTTTATTATGAATTTATGGTCTATAGTTCAGGTGATTTTCCATAAAATTGAATTTTCTACGAAATGTGTAGAAATATCCGAGCGATCTACTGATAGAGTCATCAATCATCGAAATCGGAGCACAATTGCAGATTTTCGTTTATTTATTATGAATTTATGGTCTATAGTTCAGGTGATTTTCCATAATATTGAATTTTCTACGAAATGTGTAGAAATATTCGAGCGATCTAAATGCCCGTTGGCATGACAATTACAGATCTCCACACCTATTGATAGAGGCATCAATCATCGAAATCGGAGCACAATTGCAGATTTTCGTTTTTTTTATTATGAATTTATGGTCTATAGTTCAGGTGATTTTCCATAATATTGAATTTTCTACGAAATGTGTAGAAATATCCGAGCGATCTACTGATAGAGTCATCAATCAACCAAATCGGAACACAATTGCAGATTTTCGTTTTTTATTATGGATTCATGGTCTATAGTTCAGGTGATTTTCCATAATATTGAATTTTCTACGAAATGTGTAGAAATATCCGAGTGATCTACTGATAGAGTCATCAATCAACCAAATCGGAACACAATTGCAGATTTTCGTTTTTTATTATGGATTCATGGTCTATAGTTCAGGTGATTTTCCATAATATTGAATTTTCTACGAAATGTGTAGAAATATTCGAGCGATCTAAATGCCCGTTGGCATGCCAATTACAGGTCTCCACACCTATTGATAGAGGCATCAATCATCAAAATCGGGGCACAATTGCAGATTTTCGTTTTTTTATTATGAATTTATGGTCTATAGTTCAGGTGATTTTCCATAAAATTGAATTTTCTACGAAATGTGTAGAAATATCCGAGCGATCTACTGATAGAGTCATCAATCAACCAAATCGGAACACAATTGCAGATTTTCGTTTTTTATTATGGATTCATGGTCTATAGTTCAGGTGATTTTCCATAATATTGAATTTTCTACGAAATGTGTAGAAATATTCGAGCGATCTAAATGCCCGTTGGCATGCCAATTACAGGTCTCCACACCTATTGATAGAGGCATCAATCATCGAAATCGGAGCACAATTGCAGATTTTCGTTTTTTTATTATGAATTTATGGTCTATAGTTCAGGTGATTTTCCATAAAATTGAATTTTCTACGAAATGTGTAGAAATATCCGAGCGATCTACTGATAGAGTCATCAATCAACCAAATCGGAACACAATTGCAGATTTTCGTTTTTTATTATGGATTCATGGTCTATAGTTCAGGTGATTTTCCATAATATTGAATTTTCTACGAAATGTGTAGAAATATTCGAGTGATCTAAATGCCCGTTGGCATGCCAATTACAGGTCTCAACACCTATTGATAGAGGCATCAATCATCGAAATCGGAGCACAATTGCAGATTTTCGTTTTTTATTATGAATTTAAGGTCTATAGTTCAGGTGATTTTCCATAAAATTGAATTTTCTACGAAATGTGTAGAAATATTCGAGCGATCTAAATGCCCGTTGGCATGCCAATTACAGGTCTCCACACCTATTGATAGAGGCATCAATCATCGAAATCGGAGCACAATTGCAGATTTTCGTTTTTTTATTATGAATTTATGGTCTATAGTTCAGGTGATTTTCCATAATATTGAATTTTCTACGAAATGTGTAGAAATATTCGAGCGATCTAAATGCCCGTTGGCATGCCAATTACAGGTCTCCACACCTATTGATAGAGGCATCAATCATCGAAATCGGAGCACAATTGCAGATTTTCGTTTTTTTATTATGGATTCATGGTCTATAGTTCAGGTGATTTTCCATAATATTGAATTTTCTACGAAATGTGTAGAAATATTCGAGCGATCTAAATGCCCGTTGGCATGCCAATTACAGGTCTCCACACCTATTGATAGAGGCATCAATCATCGAAATCGGAGCACAATTGCAGATTTTCGTTTTTTTATTATGAATTTATGGTCTATAGTTCAGGTGATTTTCCATAATATTGAATTTTCTACGAAATGTGTAGAAATATCCGAGCGATCTAAATGCCCGTTGGCATGACAATTACAGATCTCAACACCTATTGATAGAGGCATCAATCATCGAAATTGGAGCACAATTGCAGATTTTCGTTTTTTTTATTATGAATTTATGGTCTATAGTTCAGGTGATTTTCCATAAAATTGAATTTTCTACGAAATGTGTAGAAATATCCGAGCGATCTACTGATAGAGTCATCAATCAACCAAATCGGAACACAATTGCAGATTTTCGTTTTTTATTATGGATTCATGGTCTATAGTTCAGGTGATTTTCCATAATATTGAATTTTCTACGAAATGTGTAGAAATATTCGAGCGATCTAAATGCCCGTTGGCATGCCAATTACAGGTCTCCACACCTATTGATAGAGGCATCAATCATCGAAATCGGAGCACAATTGCAGATTTTCGTTTTTTATTATGAATTTATGGTCTATAGTTCAGGTGATTTTCCATTAAATTGAATTTTCTACGAAATGTGTAGAAATATCCGAGCGATCTAAATGCCCGTTGGCATGACAATTACAGATCTCAACACCTATTGATAGAGGCATCAATCATCGAAATCGGAGCACAATTGCAGATTTTCGTTTTTTTTATTATGAATTTATGGTCTATAGTTCAGGTGATTTTCCATAATATTGAATTTTCTATGAAATGTGTAGAAATATCCGAGCGATCTACTGATAGAGTCATCAATCAACCAAATCGGAACACAATTGCAGATTTTCGTTTTTTATTATGGATTCATGGTCTATAGTTCAGGTGATTTTCCATAATATTGAATTTTCTACGAAATGTGTAGAAATATTCGAGCGATCTAAATGCCCGTTGGCATGCCAATTACAGGTCTCCACACGTATTGATAGAGGCATCAATCATCGAAATCGGAGCACAATTGCAGATTTTCGTTTTTTTATTATGAATTTATGGTGTTCAGGTGATTTTCCATAATATTGAATTTTCTACGAAATGTGTAGAAATATTCGAGCGATCTAAATGCCCGTTGGCATGCCAATTACAGGTCTCCACACCTATTGATAGAGGCATCAATCATCGAAATCGGAGCACAATTGCAGATTTTCGTTTTTTATTATGAATTTATGGTCTATAGTTCCGGTGATTTTCCATAAAATTGAATTTTCTACGAAATGTGTAGAAATATCCGAGCGATCTAAATGCCCGTTGGCATGACAATTACAGATCTCAACACCTATTGATAGAGGCATCAATCATCGAAATCGGAGCACAATTGCAGATTTTCGTTTTTTTTATTATGAATTTATGGTCTATAGTTCAGGTGATTTTCCATAATATTGAATTTTCTACGAAATGTGTAGAAATATCCGAGCGATCTACTGATAGAGTCATCAATCAACCAAATCGGAACACAATTGCAGATTTTCGTTTTTTATTATGGATTCATGGTCTATAGTTCAGGTGATTTTCCATAATATTGAATTTTCTACGAAATGTGTAGAAATATTCGAGCGATCTAAATGCCCGTTGGCATGCCAATTACAGGTCTCCACACCTATTGATAGAGGCATCAATCATCGAAATCGGAGCACAATTGCAGATTTTCGTTTTTTTATTATGAATTTAAGGTCTATAGTTCAGGTGATTTTCCATAATATTGAATTTTCTACGAAATGTGTAGAAATATTCGAGCGATCTAAATGCCCGTTGGCATGCCAATTACAGGTCTCCACACCTATGGATAGAGGCATCAATCATCGAAATCGGAGCACAATTGCAGATTTTCGTTTTTTTATTATGGATTCATGGTCTATAGTTCAGGTGATTTTCCATAATATTGAATTTTCTACGAAATGTGTAGAAATATTCGAGCGATCTAAATGCCCGTTGGCATGCCAATTACAGGTCTCCACACCTATTGATAGAGGCATCAATCATCGAAATCGGAGCACAATTGCAGATTTTCGTTTTTTTATTATGAATTTATGGTCTATAGTTCAGGTGATTTTCCATAATATTGAATTTTCTACGAAATGTGTAGAAATATTCGAGCGATCTAAATGCCCGTTGGCATGCCAATTACAGGTCTCCACACCTATTGATAGAGGCATCAATCATCGAAATCGGAGCACAATTGCAGATTTTCGTTTTTTTATTATGAATTTATGGTCTATAGTTCAGGTGATTTTCCATAATATTAAATTTCTACGAAATGTGTAGAAATATTCGAGCGATCTAAATGCCCGTTGGCATGCCAATTACAGGTCTCCACACCTATTGATAGAGGCATCAATCATCGAAATCGGAGCACAATTGCAGATTTTCGTTTTTTATTATGGATTCATGGTCTATAGTTCAGGTGATTTTCCATAATATTGAATTTTCTACGAAATGTGTAGAAATATTCGAGCGATCTAAATGCCCGTTGGCATGCCAATTACAGGTCTCCACACCTATTGATAGAGGCATCAATCATCGAAATCGGAGCACAATTGCAGATTTTCGTTTTTTTATTATGAATTTATGGTCTATAGTTCAGGTGATTTTCCATAATATTGAATTTTCTACGAAATGTGTAGAAATATCCGAGCGATCTAAATGCCCGTTGGCATGACAATTACAGATCTCAACACCTATTGATAGAGGCATCAATCATCGAAATCGGAGCACAATTGCAGATTTTCGTTTTTTTTATTATGAATTTATGGTCTATAGTTCAGGTGATTTTCCATAATATTGAATTTTCTAAAAAATGTGTAGAAATATCCGAGCGATCTACTGATAGAGTCATCAATCAACCAAATCGGAACACAATTGCAGATTTTCGTTTTTTATTATGGATTCATGGTCTATAGTTCAGGTGATTTTCCATAATATTGAATTTTCTACGAAATGTGTAGAAATATTCGAGCGATCTAAATGCCCGTTGGCATGCCAATTACAGGTCTCAACACCTATTGATAGAGGCATCAATCATCGAAATCGGAGCACAATTGCAGATTTTCGTTTTTTTATTATGAATTTATGGTCTATAGTTCAGGTGATTTTCCATAAAATTGAATTTTCTACGAAATGTGTAGAAATATTCGAGCGATCTAAATGCCCGTTGGCATGCCAATTACAGGTCTCAACACCTATTGATAGAGGCATCAATCAACCAAATCGGAGCACAATTGCAGATTTTCGTTTTTTTTATTATGAATTTATGGTCTATAGTTCAGGTGATTTTCCATAATATTGAATTTTCTACGAAATGTGTAGAAATATCCGAGCGATCTACTGATAGAGTCATCAATCATCGAAATCGGAGCACAATTGCAGATTTTCGTTTTTTTATTATGAATTTATGGTCTATAGTTCAGGTGATTTTCCATAATATTGAATTTTCTACGAAATGTGTAGAAATATCCGAGCGATCTAAATGCCCGTTGGCATGACAATTACAGATCTCAACACCTATTGATAGAGGCATCAATCATCGAAATCGGAGCACAATTGCAGATTTTCGTTTTTTTTATTATGAATTTATGGTCTATAGTTCAGGTGATTTTCCATAATATTGAATTTTCTAAAAAATGTGTAGAAATATCCGAGCGATCTACTGATAGAGTCATCAATCAACCAAATCGGAACACAATTGCAGATTTTCGTTTTTTATTATGAATTCATGGTCTATAGTTCAGGTGATTTTCCATAATATTGAATTTTCTACGAAATGTGTAGAAATATTCGAGCGATCTAAATGCCCGTTGGCATGCCAATTACAGGTCTCAACACCTATTGATAGAGGCATCAATCATCGAAATCGGAGCACAATTGCAGATTTTCGTTTTTTTATTATGAATTTATGGTCTATAGTTCAGGTGATTTTCCATAATATTGAATTTTCTAAAAAATGTGTAGAAATATCCGAGCGATCTACTGATAGAGTCATCAATCAACCAAATCGGAACACAATTGCAGATTTTCGTTTTTTATTATGGATTCATGGTCTATAGTTCAGGTGATTTTCCATAATATTGAATTTTCTACGAAATGTGTAGAAATATTCGAGCGATCTAAATGCCCGTTGGCATGCCAATTACAGGTCTCCACACCTATTGATAGAGGCATCAATCATCGAAATCGGAGCACAATTGCAGATTTTCGTTTTTTTATTATGAATTTATGGTCTATAGTTCAGGTGATTTTCCATAAAATTGAATTTTCTACGAAATGTGTAGAAATATTCGAGCGATCTAAATGCCCGTTGGCATGCCAATTACAGGTCTCCACACCTATTGATAGAGGCATCAATCATCGAAATCGGAGCACAATTGCAGATTTTCGTTTTTTTATTATGAATTTATGGTCTATAGTTCAGGTGATTTTCCATAATATTAAATTTTCTACGAAATGTGTAGAAATATTCGAGCGATCTAAATGCCCGTTGGCATGCCAATTACAGGTCTCCACACCTATTGATAGAGGCATCAATCATCGAAATCGGAGCACAATTGCAGATTTTCGTTTTTTTATTATGAATTTATGGTCTATAGTTCAGGTGATTTTCCATAATATTGAATTTTCTACGAAATGTGTAGAAATATTCGAGCGATCTAAATGCCCGTTGGCATGCCAATTACAGGTCTCCACACCTATTGATAGAGGCATCAATCATCGAAATCGGAGCACAATTGCAGATTTTCGTTTTTTTATTATGGATTCATGGTCTATAGTTCAGGTGATTTTCCATAATATTGAATTTTCTACGAAATGTGTAGAAATATTCGAGCGATCTAAATGCCCGTTGGCATGCCAATTACAGGTCTCAACACCTATTGATAGAGGCATCAATCATCGAAATCGGAGCACAATTGCAGATTTTCGTTTTTTTATTATGAATTTATGGTCTATAGTTCAGGTGATTTTCCATAAAATTGAATTTTCTACGAAATGTGTAGAAATATTCGAGCGATCTAAATGCCCGTTGGCATGCCAATTACAGGTCTCAACACCTATTGATAGAGGCATCAATCAACCAAATCGGAGCACAATTGCAGATTTTCGTTTTTTTTATTATGAATTTATGGTCTATAGTTCAGGTGATTTTCCATAATATTGAATTTTCTACGAAATGTGTAGAAATATCCGAGCGATCTACTGATAGAGTCATCAATCATCGAAATCGGAGCACAATTGCAGATTTTCGTTTTTTTATTATGAATTTATGGTCTATAGTTCAGGTGATTTTCCATAATATTGAATTTTCTACGAAATGTGTAGAAATATCCGAGCGATCTAAATGCCCGTTGGCATGACAATTACAGATCTCAACACCTATTGATAGAGGCATCAATCATCGAAATCGGAGCACAATTGCAGATTTTCGTTTTTTTTATTATGAATTTATGGTCTATAGTTCAGGTGATTTTCCATAATATTGAATTTTCTAAAAAATGTGTAGAAATATCCGAGCGATCTACTGATAGAGTCATCAATCAACCAAATCGGAACACAATTGCAGATTTTCGTTTTTTATTATGGATTCATGGTCTATAGTTCAGGTGATTTTCCATAATATTGAATTTTCTACGAAATGTGTAGAAATATTCGAGCGATCTAAATGCCCGTTGGCATGCCAATTACAGGTCTCAACACCTATTGATAGAGGCATCAATCATCGAAATCGGAGCACAATTGCAGATTTTCGTTTTTTTATTATGAATTTATGGTCTATAGTTCAGGTGATTTTCCATAATATTGAATTTTCTAAAAAATGTGTAGAAATATCCGAGCGATCTACTGATAGAGTCATCAATCAACCAAATCGGAACACAATTGCAGATTTTCGTTTTTTATTATGGATTCATGGTCTATAGTTCAGGTGATTTTCCATAATATTGAATTTTCTACGAAATGTGTAGAAATATTCGAGCGATCTAAATGCCCGTTGGCATGCCAATTACAGGTCTCCACACCTATTGATAGAGGCATCAATCATCGAAATCGGAGCACAATTGCAGATTTTCGTTTTTTTATTATGAATTTATGGTCTATAGTTCAGGTGATTTTCCATAAAATTGAATTTTCTACGAAATGTGTAGAAATATTCGAGCGATCTAAATGCCCGTTGGCATGCCAATTACAGGTCTCCACACCTATTGATAGAGGCATCAATCATCGAAATCGGAGCACAATTGCAGATTTTCGTTTTTTTATTATGAATTTATGGTCTATAGTTCAGGTGATTTTCCATAATATTGAATTTTCTACGAAATGTGTAGAAATATTCGAGCGATCTAAATGCCCGTTGGCATGCCAATTACAGGTCTCCACACCTATTGATAGAGGCATCAATCATCGAAATCGGAGCACAATTGCAGATTTTCGTTTTTTTATTATGAATTTATGGTCTATAGTTCAGGTGATTTTCCATAATATTGAATTTTCTACGAAATGTGTAGAAATATTCGAGCGATCTAAATGCCCGTTGGCATGCCAATTACAGGTCTCCACACCTATTGATAGAGGCATCAATCATCGAAATCGGAGCACAATTGCAGATTTTCGTTTTTTTATTATGGATTCATGGTCTATAGTTCAGGTGATTTTCCATAATATTGAATTTTCTACGAAATGTGTAGAAATATTCGAGCGATCTAAATGCCCGTTGGCATGCCAATTACAGGTCTCCACACCTATTGATAGAGGCATCAATCATCGAAATCGGAGCACAATTGCAGATTTTCGTTTTTTATTATGAATTTATGGTCTATAGTTCAGGTGATTTTCCATAAAATTGAATTTTCTACGAAATGTGTAGAAATATCCGAGCGATCTAAATGCCCGTTGGCATGACAATTACAGATCTCAACACCTATTGATAGAGGCATCAATCATCGAAATCGGAGCACAATTGCAGATTTTCGTTTTTTTTTATTATGAATTTATGGTCTATAGTTCAGGTGATTTTCCATAATATTGAATTTTCTATGAAATGTGTAGAAATATCCGAGCGATCTACTGATAGAGTCATCAATCAACCAAATCGGAACACAATTGCAGATTTTCGTTTTTTATTATGGATTTATGGTCTATAGTTCAGGTGATTTTCCATAATATTGAATTTTCTACGAAATGTGTAGAAATATTCGAGCGATCTAAATGCCCGTTGGCATGCCAATTACAGGTCTCCACACCTATTGATAGAGGCATCAATCATCGAAATCGGAGCACAATTGCAGATTTTCGTTTTTTTATTATGAATTTATGGTCTATAGTTCAGGTGATTTTCCATAATATTGAATTTTCTACGAAATGTGTAGAAATATTCGAGCGATCTAAATGCCCGTTGGCATGACAATTACAGATCTCAACACCTATTGATAGAGGCATCAATCATCGAAATCGGAGCACAATTGCAGATTTTCGTTTTTTTTATTATGAATTTATGGTCTATAGTTCAGGTGATTTTCCATAAAATTGAATTTTCTACGAAATGTGTAGAAATATCCGAGCGATCTACTGATAGAGTCATCAATCAACCAAATTGGAACACAATTGCAGATTTTCGTTTTTTATTATGGATTCATGGTCTATAGTTCAGGTGATTTTCCATAATATTGAATTTTCTACGAAATGTGTAGAAATATTCGAGCGATCTAAATGCCCGTTGGCATGCCAATTACAGGTCTCCACACCTATTGATAGAGGCATCAATCATCGAAATCGGAGCACAATTGCAGATTTTCGTTTTTTATTATGAATTTATGGTCTATAGTTCAGGTGATTTTCCATAAAATTGAATTTTCTACGAAATGTGTAGAAATATCCGAGCGATCTAAATGCCCGTTGGCATGACAATTACAGATCTCAACACCTATTGATAGAGGCATCAATCATCGAAATCGGAGCACAATTGCAGATTTTCGTTTTTTTTTATTATGAATTTATGGTCTATAGTTCAGGTGATTTTCCATAATATTGAATTTTCTATGAAATGTGTAGAAATATCCGAGCGATCTACTGATAGAGTCATCAATCAACCAAATCGGAACACAATTGCAGATTTTCGTTTTTTATTATGGATTTATGGTCTATAGTTCAGGTGATTTTCCATAATATTGAATTTTCTACGAAATGTGTAGAAATATTCGAGCGATCTAAATGCCCGTTGGCATGCCAATTACAGGTCTCCACACCTATTGATAGAGGCATCAATCATCGAAATCGGAGCACAATTGCAGATTTTCGTTTTTTATTATGAATTTATGGTCTATAGTTCAGGTGATTTTCCATAAAATTGAATTTTCTACGAAATGTGTAGAAATATCCGAGCGATCTAAATGCCCGTTGGCATGACAATTACAGATCTCAACACCTATTGATAGAGGCATCAATCATCGAAATCGGAGCACAATTGCAGATTTTCGTTTTTTTTTATTATGAATTTATGGTCTATAGTTCAGGTGATTTTCCATAATATTGAATTTTCTATGAAATGTGTAGAAATATCCGAGCGATCTACTGATAGAGTCATCAATCAACCAAATCGGAACACAATTGCAGATTTTCGTTTTTTATTATGGATTTATGGTCTATAGTTCAGGTGATTTTCCATAATATTGAATTTTCTAAAAAATGTGTAGAAATATCCGAGCGATCTACTGATAGAGTCATCAATCAACCAAATCGGAACACAATTGCAGATTTTCGTTTTTTATTATGGATTCATGGTCTATAGTTCAGGTGATTTTATTCGAGCGATCTAAATGCCCGTTGGCATGCCAATTACAGGTCTCCACACCTATTGATAGAGGCATCAATCATCGAAATCGGAGCACAATTGCAGATTTTCGTTTTTTTATTATGAATTTATGGTCTATAGTTCAGGTGATTTTCCATAATATTGAATTTTCTACGAAATGTGTAGAAATATCCGAGCGATCTAAATGCCCGTTGGCATGACAATTACAGATCTCAACACCTATTGATAGAGGCATCAATCATCGAAATCGGAGCACAATTGCAGATTTTCGTTTTTTTTATTATGAATTTATGGTCTATAGTTCAGGTGATTTTCCATAAAATTGAATTTTCTACGAAATGTGTAGAAATATCCGAGCGATCTACTGATAGAGTCATCAATCAACCAAATTGGAACACAATTGCAGATTTTCGTTTTTTATTATGGATTCATGGTCTATAGTTCAGGTGATTTTCCATAATATTGAATTTTCTACGAAATGTGTAGAAATATTTGAGCGATCTAAATGCCCGTTGGCATGCCAATTACAGGTCTCCACACCTATTGATAGAGGCATCAATCATCGAAATCGGAGCACAATTGCAGATTTTCGTTTTTTATTATGAATTTATGGTCTATAGTTCAGGTGATTTTCCATAAAATTGAATTTTCTACGAAATGTGTAGAAATATCCGAGCGATCTAAATGCCCGTTGGCATGACAATTACAGATCTCAACACCTATTGATAGAGGCATCAATCATCGAAATCGGAGCACAATTGCAGATTTTCGTTTTTTTTTATTATGAATTTATGGTCTATAGTTCAGGTGATTTTCCATAATATTGAATTTTCTATGAAATGTGTAGAAATATCCGAGCGATCTACTGATAGAGTCATCAATCAACCAAATCGGAACACAATTGCAGATTTTCGTTTTTTATTATGGATTTATGGTCTATAGTTCAGGTGATTTTCCATAATATTGAATTTTCTACGAAATGTGTAGAAATATTCGAGCGATCTAAATGCCCGTTGGCATGCCAATTACAGGTCTCCACACCTATTGATAGAGGCATCAATCATCGAAATCGGAGCACAATTGCAGATTTTCGTTTTTTTATTATGGATTCATGGTCTATAGTTCAGGTGATTTTCCATAATATTGAATTTTCTACGAAATGTGTAGAAATATTCGAGCGATCTAAATGCCCGTTGGCATGCCAATTACAGGTCTCCACACCTATTGATAGAGCATCAATCAACCAAATCGGAGCACAATTGCAGATTTTCGTTTTTTTTATTATGAATTTATGGTCTATAGTTCAGGTGATTTTCCATAATATTGAATTTTCTACGAAATGTGTAGAAATATCCGAGCGATCTACTGATAGAGTCATCAATCAACCAAATCGGAACACAATTGCAGATTTTCGTTTTTTATTATGGATTCATGGTCTATAGTTCAGGTGATTTTCCATAATATTGAATTTTCTACGAAATGTGTAGAAATATTCGAGCGATCTAAATGCCCGTTGGCATGCCAATTACAGGTCTCCACACCTATTGATAGAGGCATCAATCATCGAAATCGGAGCACAATTGCAGATTATCGTTTTTTTATTATCAATTTATGGTCTATAGTTCAGGTGATTTTCCATAAAATTGAATTTTCTACGAAATGTGTAGAAATATTCGAGCGATCTAAATGCCCGTTGGCATGCCAATTACAGGTCTCCACACCTATTGATAGAGGCATCAATCATCGAAATCGGAGCACAATTGCAGATTTTCGTTTTTTTATTATGGATTCATGGTCTATAGTTCAGGTGATTTTCCATAATATTGAATTTTCTACGAAATGTGTAGAAATATTCGAGCGATCTAAATGCCCGTTGGCATGCCAATTACAGGTCTCCACACCTATTGATAGAGGCATCAATCATCGAAATCGGAGCACAATTGCAGATTTTCGTTTTTTTATTATGAATTTATGGTCTATAGTTCAGGTGATTTTCCATAATATTGAATTTTCTACGAAATGTGTAGAAATATTCGAGCGATCTAAATGCCCGTTGGCATGCCAATTACAGGTCTCCACACCTATTGATAGAGGCATCAATCATCGAAATCGGAGCACAATTGCAGATTTTCGTTTTTTTATTATGAATTTATGGTCTATAGTTCAGGTGATTTTCCATAATATTGAATTTTCTACGAAATGTGTAGAAATATTCGAGCGATCTAAATTTTCTGCGCCTAAATTTAAATTTGACGCGCTATTTATTGGTAAACTAAACTTATTTAAGATCAAACTATCATTTTTAATTCAATTGTATTGCAAAAAATTCAAATAAAAAATATTTGGCTCTACCTATTTATACGGAGCGCTATCGGGAGCCACTTTTTATATGACGGCTCTCGATAACGCGGCTAATGTTGGAGTAATTAATAATAAACAAATAAATTATAATTTAATAGTCCAAATCATTTTATTAAGACAACATTTCTAAATTTGTTTATAAATAGATAACAATAAAATTTGCATGGGAACATTTTGAACATTTTCGTCCGGCGGCTCAAAACCAGATACCACTACAAGCATTAATTGTTAAGCATATCTAAAAAAAAAATGAAAATTATTTTTTTCATAGTTAATCTAATTAAGTTACGTACGTATAAAAAATGTGTGGTAGTCGAGATTTAGTCCGAAGGTCCTATACACATTCCGACATAACTAAAATTTAAGTATCTATCTGGACCATATTTTACTGCACAATTAAGTGTACAATTGTTGAAATAAACAACTAGGTCATTTCCACAAACGGGGTCATAATCCATGTCACAATTACAAGCACAGGCAAAATTATTTTCTAATAACAAGACTAAAGTAATATGTAAAATAACTTTTTGAATTGTATACATATTGAAATCTTTTTTAAACATAAAGAAATATAAGAAAATCGAAATTAAAATTATTTTCAAAGTAAACTTGGATCTTTATGATTCTTTAAATTTGTTTACCTTTTGTAACAAGTGGTTTTCCATAGTCGACCAGCGCAAGTACAACTCACATGAGACGAAGATATATTTTTGAAAATTTACCGAGCATGGCGACAACCCCAATATAAAATTTTATATTAACGAGCAAAAATTTTAGATTTTAAATCAACTAATCCTTCTTTAGTGGCACATAAGACGAGGTCAATGCCTAATTTATGATCCACATAGATTTTCCACAACCTGGGACACCTTGAACGGAGATAACTGTCGCCCGCTTGATGTTGTCCTTAGTAAGAACTGTATTTAAATGGTTGTACGTTTCGAGATCCAGCATAACTTCAGTACCCGGTGAGCAGAAAACATATCTTTATGATCTCAGAAAAGAATTTGTGGATTCACAAAATTTGACTAAGTTTTCACCATCAAATCCAATCTGATGATTAATAGTAGGCTCCTCAAGGTATTTATTGTTATGGTTGTCATATATGAAGGCGTGTTCCGATAGTAAAGATGAAGCTGCAGAGGACATCAGATGAATGTATTTGTTATAGTAGATTTGTGGTTGGACTCTTTATGATACTATCTGAATGTTTTATAAAAATCGTTATTTCCAACAATGAGTTCTTGTAGTAGGAGTCAGCAGATGTATCAGCAGAAAATAACGGGCTTGCAACTGAAGAATCGTGTTCATAATGGTAGACTTCAAAAATTTGGAGGGCTAACCAGTAATCCGTTGAGACGATAAAGCTCTTTCATAACGCGCTGAAATATTGAACGGTATAATGTAACACTTAATTGATATTGGCGTAAGAACAATTTGTAACATTATCCAAGGACAACTTCAACTTGTCTACATATCTTTGATTTTACTTACCACATCCCACGAACGAGTGCACGCCAGATTTGCTACTCAGAAAGAGATGTCACTCCACACAACAATGCTTAAACCTACTATTGCCATCGTCGATTAAATATTGGGTCAGCTCGCTCTTTAAGCACGAATTTTCACAACATTCAGTGGCTATTAGAATTTCGTTGCGGTACGCAGCCCATAATTTCTCTATGTACTAGAGAAATACTATATATTGAATATTATTGGTATGTATGTAATATCGTACCGGTTTATATACCTATGTACATGGAATCACTTTATATAATAAGTTAAGCATAACCTCTTCAAAATACTAACAAGTCTTCGAAAACGTATAGTTATTAATAAATTGTCTTCGAGTTAAGATTTATGCAAGTAAATCGAAAAGCATAATCAGATATAAATCGATTGAATGGTTTACTTGTGATATGGATATTTTTTAAACTCGCGTTATATGCTATGAACTGACTCTACAGAGTATGACATAAACCTCTTGGACGTAACTGGCGCTTACCATAAACAACTTCATTACCTGTTCGGTAAAGAATACAAACAAATATTTTTTTATTTTTTATTAAAACACTTTATTACAATATCTCTAATAATTTAGACTTCATTTTTTTTATGATTAGATGTTATCTGCTTTGTAAATTCCTCATCACAAGGGCCAGCGGCATATTTAACCAATTTGCTGTTCCTCGTTTTAGTTTGACATTTCAGAACACAATCGTTTGAATACGTTATACCATCTGAACCACATACAGGCAAGTAATTTCTCGCACATGCACATTCTTGGGCACTACTTGTAAAATGAATTATTAATAAATTGAAAATAAAAATTAAAGGTAAAAACATTTTCTTAAAATTTTATATTAGACGGTCTATAATTGATACTATTCAACACAAAAACGTATTACTGTAAGTTTATACAACAAAATTTGTATGTTCATAATATCTTATCAGTTCATAATGATTTAGCCAATTACGCTTATCGCAAATACAAGACATATTTTGTATGATAAAAATGATCGTTTTGTACGACGTACGATAGAAATACAAATGTATGTATTTCAATTCAATTTTGTTAGTTAACTTTAGACTAGAGATAAATTTAAAATGAATTAGTCATTGGATTTCAAAAACAAGAAACATTTTTTGTGACGAAAAATAATAAATAGTCACTAGTAATTATTCGTTGCATTATATGACGTGGCTTTAGTTTTTAGTATGTGTTATTTTGCCGAAGTGTGAAAGAAAAGAAAGAATTTTATGCCAATAAAACGCAATTTGCGAGAATCTTTGGTTTTTTACTTCCATTTGAAGAAAAGTACTGCTGAAAGTCAACGAATGCTATATTGGAAGCTTAGGGTGATTATGTTCCTTCGTCGGTTTCAACATGTGAATACTGGTTTCGACACTCTAAAAGTTTGAAGATGAGAAAGCGGGACCTTTACTCGATGAAGACCCGAGTTAAATGGAAGAAGAACTTGCAGACGATTTTAATAAGTTTAAATCCCATTGGAATGATTCACAAGGAAGGAATTGTTGCTTGTAAGATAGAGAAGAAAAAGTTATTTGCATCGTGTCGAAGCACAAAAAATCATGGTGCAGGCCAGGCGAATCATCAAAATCGATGACAAAGCGTATATTCATTATTTTAGAGCTGCTCCAACTTATCGAGCATTGTAGCAAAAACGGCGAGATTATGCGAAAAGATATGACAAAGTGATTTCCCAGCACGGCAACGCTCGGCCACATGCTGTGAAATCGATTAAGGAAACGTTAGATGCATATAACTGGGATGTCCTACTATACCTGTCGTATTCTCCAGATATTGCTCCTTCCGATTACTAATTAGTTTGATCGATGAATCGTGGCTTGTCTGAGCATGAGTCGATTCGTGGATAGCCTCTAAAAATGTATCTTAGATTTGACATGAACTCCACATAATACCAGAAAGATGGGGAAAAAGTATTGGCTATTTTTTCACAATAAAGCTGTACTTTTACCAAAAAAAAACGTTAACATTAATGCACACTCCCAATAATTTCGCAATTACCTTAGTATGTAGTCCAGTTGCGATTGTTGCCTATAATAAACTGACATCTCCTAGTGCAACTTCCACTTAATTCGGCCGCATATTTTGGAGTAAAGTTTTTCCAAACGTTTTTAAGAATGTGAACAATTTGCTTTCACCAAAGCATTGTTTTCATAAGACCCCAGTTTCGTTTGCACAAATCAGCCTTCTTTAGTTGGTAAGCCACTCTGTCAACAAAAGTTTACACTGTGCGTTCCTATATGTTTAATGTTGAATTCTCCAAGCATTCGTCTCCAACCGTTCGCACATAGTTTTTGATTTACTTGTTTTAGGTTTTGTAATACCCACTTTATTAGTAATACAATGGATATTATGTTTATTCTAATTTAATTAAACACGCGTTTTTATTCTTATTATTTTAATTTATTTCTCCACGACTCAACCTTACTCAATCACATCTGCCACACGAATCCCTTTCTTTCCCTCCTCTTTACCCTATCTCCCATCAATTTGGAATTCTCTTTCATACTCCCAATAAGCAGTATTTTGTGATACTACATTTACCTTTTTTTTTTTTTTTTTTTTTAATTCAATTCAATTATGTAAATTCGTCTAGTACTTGTAGTATCCCCTAATCCATTATATAGCTTTTGAAATAGCCAGGACTTTTCCTTTCCCTAGCTGACCTTCTAATTTCGCTGGTTACTCCCGATAGACTTCCCGTCGTCTCACTCCCATCTGCTCGATGCTCTATTGGCTCTATGCGTCTTGTCGTGTCCGTTCCTGCATCTTTCTCCTCCACCACTGGCATATTATTTTGGTTCACTGATGCCTATTCCTCTGCTGACTGTACTTCTTCATCTTTTTCTCCGACATTGAATTTCTTGACTTGATCGCTTCGTTTCGTTTGGACCTTACCACTGTCATCTCTAATCTTTACCATTTTGTCATTCCTGTCTATCACCTGGTACTTTACGTCATCAAAATTTGGAGTTAACTTGTTCTTCATTTGCTCGTTTTGTTTTAACACTATGTCTCCAATTCCTACATTTGATTCTACTGCTCTCCGCTTTGTATCGGCATAAATTTTTCTTTTCAGCTTTGCTTCTCTATCGTTGTATCTGATATCCTCATCGAAGACTTCTGGTATTTCTCGAATATTTGGAATTTTCTCTTTGAAGTTCCTTCCAAACATTATTACTGCTGGTGAATATCCTGATGATGGATGTATTGAATTGTTATATAAATATAGCCAATCATTTAGTTCTTCTTTCCAGTCTGACTTTTCGATTTGTGCTATTTTCAGTCTGTTAACGCCAAAATCGTTTACCAGCGTTCCTAATATAAAATGGAAATTAATTACGTATAGATAAATGTTTAAGCATTTAAATAAATAATTAAAATGTATTAGAAACTAATGGTCATAACATACCTACTTACCAAATCATTCAAATCTCATCCCTGAAAACATTACAACATATCCTAAAATAAAACAAACAACAATATAAATTAACATGTAGATTGGATACATACTTACCCTTTAGTATTGTATATATTTTGTTTATCCTGAAAAATAGAATTAATAATTAATAACTTATGTAATTTTAATGTAAACAAAATATTTATATTTTTCTTCAATAGTTACCAAAATATTCAAAGTTTCAAAAATGACAACTCAAATTGTCAAATGGTGGATGGATTCCAATGCTTTATTTGGAGTTCAGTGTAATAATAAAACATAGAATTGATCGACGCGATACCTGCATGTGAACGTCGATACTAATCTTCGAGTAATTTGTTCGAACTAAACTGCACTTTTTGGGGATTTTGAAGTTTTTGGTATGCATTCAAGATTTTGAGTTCGCTTGAACAACATAAAATAAAAATAGGAATAATAAATTAAAAATAAATAAAATTGTTAATACCGTCATTTTTCAATAAACTTGTCTTTTATATAATTACTTCGAGATTTCCTACAAAACCACACCAATATCGAATAATTGTATTCTTCGTAAAATTTAATAAATAATTATAAAACAGTAAAGTTGATGTGTGTTTTTTATACATAAAATTTATCTTCGAAAATAAATTAAAATAAATAAAGTTAACTATATTGCTTGAAAGTGTTTTCATTTTGTTGAAAGTGTTTTCACAGTCTTTTCAGTATCGATCTGTTCTGTCTTTCGACTAGCCCATTTGAAGAAGGTGAATATGGTATCGTGTGCTTGAAATTTATATTGAAAGTTTGACAAAACTCCTCCATCTCCTTACTTTTAAATTGTGGTCCGTTGTCTGTGATGATGATTTCCGGAATACCAAACCGCGTAAAAATATTTTTGAAATTCTTGATAACTTTTTCGCTTGTTATCTTTCGCATAATTTCGACAAGCACATATTTGGAATATTCGTCAATTATTACTAATAAATTTTCGCCTGATGGTAAAGGTCCTAGAAAATCTGCTCTAATTTGACTCCATGACCTCTCTGGTAATTGAAAAATGTATAAAGGTTCCGGCCTTACATTCGCTGAGACAACTTGACATCCTTCGCAACACTATACAAAATTTTCTGCATCCTTATCCATGCTGCACCACCATACTTTCACACGTAACCGTTGTTTCATTAAACTTTCTCCTGGATGACCCTCATGAGCTAAGTGCAATATTCTATCTTGAAGTAGATGCGGGATTACTATCCTGTTATGTCTAAGGATTAACCCATCAACTTCACTTAGTTCGTGCTCAAACCGAGCGTATTTCTTGACATCTCCTCCCCATTTCCCCGACTGTAACACTTGTTTCAAAAGTATTAGCTCTTCATCCGCTTCCGTTGCTTGCTTTATTTGCTCCAGGCTAATTGCTTTCAATTTGTTTATTTGCAATATCTCCCTAATATATATTTCACCCTTCTCATCATGAGTTTTATTTTCCTGCTCTACTAATCTTGATAATGGGTCTGCTATGTTTTGCTTCCCTGGTTTGAAAATTACCTTCATGTCGAAACTTTGTAATCTTAACACCCATCGTTCTATTCTGGCACATGGTTTTGAAGTAGGCTTAAACAAGGTCTCCAAAGATTTGTGGTCTGTGATAAGATCAAATCTTTTTCCAGTGACGTACATCCTGAATCTTTCGACACCCCATACTATTCCTAACGCTTCCTTTTCTGTTTGCGAGTATTTCCTCTCTGTTTCCGTTAAACTTTTTGATGCGATCGCAATTATTCTGTGTTTCTTGTTGTTCTCTTGTACTAACACCGCGCCAAGTGCTACTGGACTAGCATCTGTTATTATTATGAATTTATCCTCTACATCAAAATACCCCAATTGAGCTTCATTTGCTACCAAGTTTTTCAAATTTTGAAAAGCCTCCTCTTGTTCCCGAGCCCACCGAAATGTTTCATTGTTTCTTATCAGTACTTTTAGTGGCTCCGTAATCGTTGCTAAATTTGGTATAAATCGCCCTACAAAATTTACAAGTCCCAAGAAGCTACGTACCTCTTCTTTGCTGACTGGCGCTCTAAATGATTGCACATCCTTTACTCTGCTTTCTGTTGGTTTTATGCCATCTTTTGTAATCAAATGTCCCATAAATACTATTTCTGCTTTTCTAAATGTGCATTTCTTCTCGTTCAATATTAAACCGTTGTCTTTCAAAAGTTTCAAAACATCGTTTAGTCTTTTATCATGCTGTTGTAGGTCTTTACCACATATTATTATGTCATCTATATACACATGTACTCCCTTTTTCCCCATAAGTAAATTATCCATTAATTTTTGAAATATTTCACTGGCACAGTTCAGTCCGAACATAAGTCTTTTAAAACGGTATAGCCCTTCGTGTGTTATAAAAGTTGTAATCTCTCTCGAAGACGGCGCTAAGACTACTTGATGAAATGCGTTTTTGATATCCAACTTGGAAAATATCGCACTCTTGGACAAATCAGGTATAACGCAATCGAATGTTGGTAATGGATGAATTTCTCGTTCAATAGCTTGATTCGCTCGTCTCATGTCCACACATAACCTCACGTCTCTTCCTTGATCCTTCGGAACAATTACTAGTGGCGAAATCCACTTGGATGACCCTTTAGCTTTTTCTATTATATCCTCTGCCAACAGTTCCCTCAATTTTGCAGACACCTTTTCTTTTAACGGTAATGGCACCCGTCTATACTGTTGAATGACTGGGTTAACGCCGCTATTAATCTGGAGTTGAACTTCCACACCCTTCAACTTTCCTGTGCTACCCTTTTCCTTGCTCTTTATCGACTCTTCAATTTTAATTGAATTTATGTTGAACTGCATTATCTTTAATTTTACGGCTGTATCACACTCCAGTAACGATACTCCGTCACCTTCGACTATGTACACTTCACAGATTACTTCCACATCAGCATACTGCATCGTCGTTTTTATGACCTTTATGACTTCAATCTGCGACCCGTTGTAACTACTTAAATATTTTTCATGTCCTTGGACTTCATTTAATACTTTTATATTTCGTTTCTCAGCTTTTTTCCACGTTGCATAGCTGATAAGATTCACCGCTGCTCCACTATCGATTGTCATTTTGATCTTCAATCCGCCCATTAGACATATGGCTTTCATACCCTCATTGTCTCTTTGCACTTTTAATATTGTTAAGACATCGCTCTTTTCACTACCACTACTTTCTGGTTGATCTCGTTCAATAAACTTGACTCTCTCATTTGTTGCCTTGCGACACACCAACGCAAAATGTCCAAATTTTTGACACTTGGCACATTTCTTATTTCGTGATGGGCATCTAAAATCTCGTGCATAATGACCATGACGTCCACAATTGAAACAACTATTTGTCCCTTTATTGTCACTGTATCTGTTTTCTGCATTTTCTTTAGACCTGGAATGATCTCGGCTTCGGTTGTTGCTGCTGAATGACACACTGCTTCGTTCTTGACTTCTTGAATTTTTAAAATTGTTTCCGCCGTTGTATGTCTGCCTTCTGTTTATATCTACTTTATTTATCACCTCATCTGTTTCTTCTGTGTTGCCTATTTCCATTGCCTGCACCATCTTTATCAACTCGTTTAAATTTACAGCACCTTTCTCAATCACTTTCCTCTCCAAATTCTTATGTCTACTGCCAATCAAAATTTGTTCTCTAATTCGCTCATCGTTATCTTTAAATTCACACTTGGCTGCTTGCATCTTTAATCGCAATACAAAATCATTGATGTTTTCTTTATTTTGCTTCAAACATCTAAACTTATTTTTCTCTACATCCGAGCTGGACTTTGGATTGAAGTGATTATCCAGTATCTTGATCGCTTCTTCATACGTTTTGTTTTCTTCTTCTCCGGCTAACGTATAATAAATGTCTTGTAGATCCATACCGCCAAAATGTAACAAATAATTTTTTTTGTCTTTGTCTTCAATTATTTTCTTCGTGTTGAAATAAATATTTAACGCACGTTTCCATTTCTCCCAATTCACTGATACGTTTCCGTTCATAACATCTAAAACCGCCATGTTGTCGACATTCATCTTGAATAATTATTTATTGCCCCTTCTTTGAACCATCTACCGATCCGAAAAATGATGTAATCACTTCCTTCTTTATTTTTTTTTTTTTATATTCACAGACTAATATGCGCCTCCACGTGAATTCCAAATTCTAACCTTATTTTTTTTTTTTTTTTTTTAAATCCTCGTCGCCATATGTAATACCCACTTTATTAGTAATACAATGGATATTATGTTTATTCTAATTTAATTAAACACGCGTTTTTATTCTTATTATTTTAATTTATTTCTCCACGACTCAACCTTACTCAATCACATCTGCCACACGAATCCCTTTCTTTCCCTCCTCTTTACCCTATCTCCCATCAATTTGGAATTCTCTTTCATACTCCCAATAAGCAGTATTTTGTGATACTACAGGTTTATTGTTGAATTTTTCTCGAAAAACTTCAAAATTACTTTATCGTCCTTCTCTGAAGTGACCCTATCTTTTCTATACCGCTAAATCCAGTTCAATTTGATGTATTTTGCTACCTGCTTCACACTCATTTTGGGTCCTTAGGGATCGGTGACAAAGAACATTACTTCAAAACCCTTTTTATATACGGAGCTCATTTTAATATTGTTGTTTACCACTCAAATACTCAAACTGAATAGAATAAATAAGTTAACGTGAAAATTTTATCCATTTTTGCTTTTATACTATGAGTTGCTTGAGAGTATTCGTTTTTTTTGGGGGGCACGAGACTCATATTGGTCTTGATCAAATGCATCAATTTATAATTTGATCTTATACTTATGATTTTGTAAATTTTCTGGCCGCCATTTGAAGTTGGGCTAAGAGAATTACCTTTGACAGCCTTATCGCACCACACACAACTTCTATATTTTGCAAGGTGATTTTCTTTTATCCAACTCACACTTGCGGATACCCTGACAGTTGGTACATTGTAAAACGGATTTATATTTATATCTTGCGTTCTGTTATACTTTATACTCTAGTACCTTATTTTCAATTTTAAGTGTAAAACACACTAACTTCTATCTGTAAAAATATTCTATATTGCTTGTACAAAATTACCTTCGTTCATTCCAATGTGTTACGTTACACTATACAGTCTTGTCAATTTTACTAATCCAACTTATTTAAAATAAAGTTATCAAGTTTTACTTTGTGTGTTACCAGGTGTGTTAATATGAAACCGGAATTTTTTAGTAAAAAGTACACGTTCATCATCTGAAAATGGTTAAGAGTATTTTATTCAAAGTATTGCTCATTATTAGTTATACATTTTTCCCATCTTTCTGGCAATGCGTGGATGCCTCGCCAAAAAACCTGTTCTTCTTTTGAGGTAAACCAGTTATCGAGCCATTTTCGTACATTGTCGTAGGAAGTGACGTGCTCCTTAGCAAGCCCTTGCCCCATCGATACAAATAAGTGATAATCGGACCATTGAGGTATAACCAGAATGAAGCAGATAGTATGTCAACACTGTTGGTGGTCATCGCTCGATCATGCTATTGAGGCAATAGTGAAAAATTGTGAAAGTTTACAATCGCCTGCGTATCGAAAAAAGAATATAAGGCCAGGTGGCCAACTCCAAATTGACCTTGGGAATGGTTACAAATCGATTATGCAGGACCTGTCATGCGGAAAAGGTGGTTAATCTGTGTTGATGCCTACGCTAAATATCCGTTCATCATTCTTATGACAAATACTTCATCAAAGAACACTATTCGTGCGCTAGAACAAATATTTGCAATCAGATGGTTACCGATCACCATTTTTAGTGGCAATGGACCGCTATTCACTTCAAGTGAATTTCAATATAACATGTGATGTCAGCTCCATTCCACCCTGAATCAAATGGGGAAACTGAACGGTTCATTCCCACTTTTAAAACTGCACTGAAGAAAAATTCTTTTGACAACACTGACTGTGATACTGCTCTCGTAAAATTGTTGTCAACTTACAGAGCAATAACTTTACCGTGTATGGACAAACCACCAGCCGAATTACTCCAAGGACGCCAACAGAAGAGGACGTTGTCAATTCCCATTTTATTTACGATAAAGCAAGAAAAATTCGAAGTCTTAACTAAAATTAAAGCAAATAATGCAGTATACGCAATAGACTATTCAAGAGGGAAGATTTGGTAAAAGGCGTTCATAAAAACGTGTCTAGGAAAAATGTTATATCTCGTAGAAACGAATTTTGTTATAAGGAAAAGATACCAAAACCAAGTTCGCCCAAGAATTTCAGTTTCGAATCCAATGCCAAATCAGTCAAGTAGCGATAAAACACAATTTTCTTCAGATAGTAACAAAACCATTCAATTCGACAGTTATAATCGTCGAAAAGAAATGGAGACGTTACCCATAGAGAGTCCGGTTTTGGATAGGATGGAAACAAACTCACCTCTGAGCATACCGGAGGATTAGAGAACCATCGACCTCCAATGGAGTTCCATTCACTGAAGAAAGTACGCCAGATTCAATCTTGAGGAGATCAACGCGGCCTAAAACTAATATTGTACGATTTGAATGTTTTTATGTACATTTAAAATAAAATTATTTATGTTTCACGTTTTTATACTTTCATAAATATAAAACGTTCCTCCACTATAACTTTTCTACGCAGAGTGAGGCATATAAACTGAGACAATCAAGAAGGAGTACTCGTATATTAACCCTATAGGAAAAAATTTGGTTGCAAGGTGGAAATAATTTGATTTTATTTATTGTGATTTGGTGGAACTTTTCAAGGTCACTTTGTTCGAGATTTTTGAATTGTTAAGGATTTTTACTCCTAATCAGTGAGGGACTCAAACAAATCTGCGCCTTAGGCAAGCTCTCGTTTTCGGGCCCCTCGATTAGTAGGGAAATCAGGGCTATATAAAAAGCGTGAAAATTAGGTTGTTTTCCCTAAAACATCTGTTTTCTGCATTATTAACTATTTGGACACACGTCTACCTTAGCAACGTGAGACCAACTACTCCGATGCTTCTGCATGAATTTTGATAAAACCTTTTGTGATCGGGTTTAAATGCGATTTAGAACAAATTGTACCACCTGAAAAGGTGTGCTTATGTTTTGTTAATATTTTATTAAGGGATTACATTCTGTTTCTTGTTGCAAAATAAAATGACAAAATTTACAATTCGCCTAGTAATTAATCACCGGTTAATGGTTTCTTATTTTAAACTTTTTTATTAGTGGCAAATTATAAACCAAATTATGTTTTAATTAGATTTTATTTAAGAAATCTTTATAAAATTGTGCCGAATTTTCGAATTTTTAAAACATTTTCAAGGCAAAAATTGTCCAATTTTTAATTACAAACCTAAACTCCTCGTCACAACAAAATTTTTTTTCTATTGTTATGACCTAGACAAGGGCAAACGCTTGTCTGATGTAGAACGTTATAGGGATTCGACTAATATTAAATAATTAGCGGTACATTTTCTGTGAAGAACTTATTTGTATTAGTTTAGTTTTGAATGCACCTGTTCGATTTTCTTATTCCACGGCTCCGTCTATTACTGTCTCGAACTATATACCTAGGAGTTTAAATTTCGAAGAGGACACATACATCATTTTGTTTCTAGCTGTAAAATTCTAATTTGAAATTATATTTTTAAATGTAACCGGAAGTCATGTCAGTAGGTATATATAAGATATCGGTGACGTATTTGTTAAAATTAGATAACGTTAATATTTTTTGTGAACCTAAAGTTTTGGCTAAAACTTTTAGGTACTTTGACATTTTATTTTTACTAAAACTTTGGGACGCTTTATTTTGAGCATGAGGCAGCAGGGCAATGTTGGCATCATCGATCTCTTAATCCTATATTTGTTCCTTGCCTTGTATTCTTTGGTGAGATGAGTTTGGAGAATTGTTCAGTAAGTTCCCGAAGTTCATGCCTTGGAGGCCGCTTTAATTGTTGAGGCATTTTGATGCAGAGTTTTACATATTTTATTTTAGTTTTTTAAATTTTGATGAAATTTTATTATCTTTTGAAATAAAAAAAAACCTAAAAAAAAAAATCACAGTCTGACTCGAAAGGCAAGCCTACCATGACATCGGCACTCAGAAAATGAATATCGTTTAGATATTTACTTTTTGAGGCTTTATTTAGTGCTAACTGGCGTATAATTAGTTGCTTCGACCTATTCAACAGTGGATTCACGGTTGATAATGGTCACCTCTATAAGTAGAGAGCCTTGAAATAAATTTATAATTAACGTGGCCGAAACCGATAAAACGAATCGTAACTAGTATTTCCCTTGGAAAAACGAGTTTGAACATTTGCCAGGAATTAAAAGCTTCCCTCTTTTAATTATTATACGAGTACCTAATAGAAAAAAAAAAGAATTTTAAGATATTGTGAAATACCAAAAACATTGCTCTAACATCTAAATTTAACCGTTTCTATTATTTCCGTAGTTTTGTTTTAATCTGCTAAATTTGATAACTATGCATACTTAAAAACAACTATAATTTCTGATTCACAGAACGCAACAAGATATTTTTTTATCAAACTTAGATTTAAGAAGGAATGTTATTCTTAATATTTATGGTAGTTTAGCTTTGAATTTCATATCGAATTAACATTGAACGAGAGCGACCGATAAACGGAAGAATTATGAATTTTCACTTTGTTTTTTTATTAATACTTTTGAATATGGTTTTGATGGTTCATTGTGGTGATGGTTTGAGCATTTGTCGAAAACGGCAGTCGTACGCAAATTATTATACAATATGTAGTCTCAAATATAATGTTGATGTCGTTTTTAATATTTTTTTTTTAATTCAATTTAGTGTGCCCGTTGCTTTTACAAAGGAAGAATGGTTTACAAAAGTGGTTACAGAAAAATGCAATGGCAATAAATATGGAGATGATTGGTTTTGTAAGAGAACAAAAATTGTTCGAGATTCGAGACCTGTGACACGGGTAAGAGACAAAGAAAAATTAAATCGAATCAAAAATGACTAAGAACACAGTAATAACATTTAATCTATCTGATCGTCGGAGTTTATTTCTGTTTAAAAGATTATTATTATATTTCCGGGTAGTTTTTTCCCCATAATCAAACAACTATTATTGTTTCAAGCAAATTTTCCCTTCCTTCACTAACCGTGTATAAATAATTTCAGTACTTTTATAAAACAATATGGATCGAAGAGTGCTGCCAAGGATATGAGAAGCTCAATGATACATGTAAACCTATTTGTACGAATCAATGTATTAATGGATATTGTAGTGCACCAGATCAATGCAGATGTAATGCAGGATATTTAATAGAATCGCGTTACATATGCAGACCTTACTGCAGTTGCCTAAATGGATTCTGTGTTGAGCCAAATAAATGTGAATGTAACGTAGGTTGGCAATTGGACGAAAAAAATGTACAGGTTTGTGTGAAAACCCTTAAATGTGAAATGGAGTGCATAAACGGAAAGTGCATTGGCGACAATCTGTGTCATTGTAATGAGGGTTATATATTAGATGAAAATACAGCAACATGTACACCAACTTGCAGAACACCATGTAAAAATAGTAATTGTACGGCACCAAACACTTGCACTTGTTATGAAGGATATTCATTTAAGGATAACTCAACTGATGAATGTATTCCTATTTGTGATAATTGCCTAAATGGTGATTGTGTAGCACCAGGAAAATGTGTGTGCCATACGGGTTATACACGTGAAATTAATTTATTAAATCAAACGAAATGTGTCCCAATATGTGAAAATGAATGTGTTAACGGAACGTGTATTGCACCAAATGAATGTAAATGTGATCAAGGTTATGAACTATTTAGAAACGATTATTTATGTGAACCTATCTGTGATGAACCGTGCATTGGTGGATTTTGTTCGAACCCAAATGAATGTACTTGTAACACAGGATACAATAAATTTAATAATATATGTGAACCGATCTGTGAGATTAATTGTATTAAGGGCAATTGCTTAACACCGGATCATTGTGTGTGCTTCAATGGATACAAACTAAAAAGTAATTCAACACATGAGTGCGAACCACAGTGTGATACAATATGTCCTAGCCAAGCGCAATGTGTAGCCCCGAATAAATGTGATTGTAACCAAGGATATACAAATAGGTCAAATAGTAATATTTGTGAACCCTTATGTTTCCCTCCATGTCAAAATAGTGATTGCATAGCTCCGGATGTATGCCAATGTCATCAAGGGTACGAGACCATTGCGAAACATTGCATACCAATATGTAATGAGAAATGCGTTAATGGTTTCTGTGTTGCTCCAAATCTTTGCGAATGTTATGACGGATATAAATTATCAAATAGTAAATATAATTAATTAACTTAAATGTTCAAATATTTATTAATCATATCATGAAAATTGGAATTTTCAGTTAGTTCTAACATCTGTAATCCGATTTGTAACAGTACATGCGAAAATGGAAATTGTATTCGACCAAATACTTGTGGATGTAACCTGGGTTACCAATTTCAAAATCATTCAACAAATCAGTGTGAACCAATTTGCAGCCCAGAATGTATCAATGGTGTATGTTTATCACCCAATATGTGTAGCTGTAATCAAGGTTTTAGTAAAACAAATAACACAAAATTTCAAAATATTTGTGAGCCGATTTGCGAAAATGGTTGCAAAAATGGTTTTTGCCTAACACCTGGAAAATGTCAATGTATGTTTGGTTTTCAACTGAAAGATGAGAATATAACAAATAGTTGTGAACCGATCTGTGAAGATACATGCATTAATAGTTTTTGTTCAGAACCATTTTTTTGCCAATGTTTTGATGGCTATCAGAGAATTAATGATACGACTTGTGAAAAAATTTGTACTCCGGATTGTAGCAATGGTGACTGTGTAAATGGAAAATGTATTTGTTTTAATAATTTTAAACCGAGTATAGAACAGAACAGTTGCGAACCAATTTGCGAAGCAGAATGTGAGAATGGATACTGTTCCAATAATCTTACATGCATTTGTCACGATGGATTTCAATTAGAAATAAATAGCACAAATTATTGTGTCCCAATTTGTGAGAAACCTTGCAATAATTCAATATGTGTTATGCCAAATATATGCGATTGCTTCACTGGGTATCGAATAACAAATGATAGTTATACGTGTGAACCAATTTGTCGTTCTGACTTCAATAAAATCGAAAGTAACAGTGAATGTGAAAATGGAGTGTGTTATGCGCCCGGACAATGTAAATGTTTTGATGGCTTCATTCTGAATTCGGAGAATAATTTTTCGTGCATTTTTGATTGCACAAATTGTGAAGGCGAAAGTAATCAGTGTGATAAATATTGTGGATTAAAATTTATAACGTGAGTACAATTTTTTACAAAATATTACAAAAATAAAGAAGCACCATTTTCCGTTAGGTTGCTGGATGAATTTGTGCAGAATCAAAAGCATACAATTTTGGGAATTGTCGTACTTTGTTTAATATGTGCAATTATCATTTTTGTCGTTAAACGACGACTAACTAATTCACGTTCGGTTGACTACGATGTTATGGAAATTGAAAGGAAAATGAATCGTTTGGCAAATAGTGGAGAATCCAGTTTATTGGATAATAATCCTATTGAAAATGTATGTGATTAAATTATATTGAGATTTTATAACCAGTAATTATATGTAAATGTACATTTTTCTCATTTATAAGTAATATTTTTCAACCAGAATGAATAAAAATATTTTTTAATTTATATTTTAAAAATTTTTACGTAAAGCCTAAACGACAAATTAGATAACTATAGTTATCTCTAATAAACCCGAATCTTGTTTTTTAACACTGACTTTTATGGTTTTAATATTTTCTCAAACAATTCAATTCGCAGTTTCTTACTAGTAAAAAAAAAACGAGCATAAATTATTAAAGTATAATGGGATTAATCATAAAATAACGGTACATACTTCTATCTACATCAAAGAAAATAAGAATACATACTGGTATTTTAACATTTTACTTGAATCTTTTTTTTCATTTCTATAATATTATTCAAAGTATAGGAACTAATAACTGAACAATAAAAACAAAATTAGTGGCACCATGCGCGTCATGGGGATAATCGTTGTAATAATATTGATTAATCTAATTAAATTATTAAATGCCAAATTTGAGTGTTCTTGTGCCAAAATATATCTACCAATTTGTGGATCAGATGGTGTTACATATAACAACGAATGCCTGTTCGATTGTGTGGAAAAATTTGTAGCTTACAAACTCACCGCGGTATACGATGGTGAATGTGGCGAGGCAATGCTTAACTAAAATGTCTAAATTATACAATTTTTCTGTTTTTTTTTTGCTTAAATAACGTGTAATAAATAATAAATAAAATAAAAACACATTACGTTTGTTATTAAGTTGGTTGTTTTGACTTTGTTTAATTAATAGGGATGAAGACGCTGAGAGTGTGTGTGCATCATACTTAGGCCGCTAGGAAAAATTAAATTAAATGATAATTTACTCTCGTAAATATAAAAAAAGTTAACTTTACCTTTGGGGAAAACTCAGACCAGTTGGTGGATGTAACGCAATTCCAACTCCTAATGAAGTGGTTAACGTTGAAGGTCCCAGACTACCGCCTAAAGCGGTTGGTGCAATCGGAGCTGGTGCGGCCATTGAAGGCGGTATAATCGATGGCTGTACGATGGTTGTCGCTTGACCATGAGTTTTGAAATGTATACTTAAATTAGCCGAAGTTGCAAATATTTTATGACATTCAGGGCATTTAAAATTATCAGAAATTCTTTCATCCATATGGATTTTCTTTTTATGCGATATCATATCTCGATTCCTAGTAAACGATTTTCCACAAGTATCACAATGGAAATTTTTAATACCCGTATGGGTAACCATATGCCGGGCTAAATCACTGGAAGAAATAAATCCTCTATTACAAGCTGGGCAAATTTGATCTCTAACACCAGCATGAATTTTTTTGTGCGCTTGAAAGTTGCCCAATGCCGAAAATTGTTTGCTACACACTTCACACTGAAATGGCTTATCACCCGTATGTGTTCTTAAGTGAATTGCTAAGTTATGTTTTTGGATAAATCTTCGAGGGCAATAGGTACATGCGTATGGTCGCTCACCCGTATGAATTCTTATGTGACTTTGAAGTTGTGCTGCACATTTAAAAGTTTTATCGCATTGGTAGCAGGTTTGAGGAACTTTTGGCGCAGGTTTTGGACCTCTTTTCTTCCGATCTTCGGGTTCTTTTCTTTTATATCTGCTTGGTTTTAATTTTCTAAAAATAAACAAGGGCAAAAACGCAGTGAAATTAAATCTAATTAATTGTAAAAACTCACCCTTTCTTTAATTTTTTCTTATCAATCATTTCATTATCATTTTTCTTAACTTTAATTAAAAGCCATTCTTCAGTCATTGTTTCTGCATCTCGGGCCCTGTAAATAGGTAAATTAGATTGCAAAAAGTAATCCTTGCTCACATTTTATAATCTTAGAAGCCTTAATTTGTTAAAAACTAAAAAGCTTTTTTTAAAGCAGAGGCCATCACATCACAGAAAACAGTTCAGATTCTTATAATTTGCATTTTGAATTTTTAAACGTTGAGCAAACGGAAATTGAATAGAATTAGGTAGGTATTATTGGGCGATTTCAGGTCGACATTGCCATAAAATTTCCAATAAATCGGAGGCATTCAGAAAGCAACATGTTTATTTTAGTCAACATGTTGCCAACAGTTGGCGGACCAGAAAGCCCTCCATTAGACAAGCTCTCGATGCCTTTAACCTTAGTGACCAAGTTAAACAGCAAAGCAAAGCTACAAATTGTATTTTATAAATAATTTTACTTACCAATATCGATCCATGATCCCTAAGTATTGCTTCAATCTAATATCAGAGTTTTCACATTGTTGTTTAAAATGGTATGCAACACCTAATCGGTAAATGCAATTATTGCAAATCACTGATGGCATTCCATCATTTTTTAAAACCTATCAATTATATTTTTAAATGTTACTTAGAAATTAAATGAATTATGTAGATAAATAAAAATTACATACTTTAACTTTGGCACATAGCATAATCATATCAGCAGGCATCATTTGAAATTCTGTAGTAAAAACAGAGGTAAGGACACCTTCCTCCAAACAAATGCGGCACATTTTATTTATGTTATAATCCATTTCTAATTATTAGTCTTTGCAAATATAATTTTAAATAAAAATTTCTTTAAATTTCAAATTTTGTGTCAAAATTGTATATTTATCAAGTTGACATTTAACAATAACAAAACGCGGTTGAACTAACATTACACGTTCGTTGGTTTTGCGTTCGTTATGGGTCGTTTTGCTGGTTAGTTCTACTATTTCCCCAATAGCGGCATGCTAATAGTGAAAAAGATGAAGATTGACCCATAAAGCTTTGTTAAGTTGACGAGTATTCAATCAATATCAATTTTAATTTTTCATAGTTTCATACCATTTCGAGAATTTTATGATAAGGCCCTTTCCGAAAGTTATACTTATTTATTTAGACAAACATGCTTATTTAAATAAGTATGTTGTAGAGGTAACTTAAAAGAAGTATGTTCTTACAAAAAGTTAAAAATTAAATGCCTTGCGGACAAAATATGTGAAATCGATTCGGAAGATTGTATATTTGATTGTATATATTGCTAATCAATAAAAATACTATTTACAGGCCTAAATCACACAATATTTTATTTTAAAAACTCAGCCATTGGTCGATTTTTCGCCCATGAGTTTTTCCATTTAATTAATGGTTTCCCGTTTTACTTGAATAGAACGGTGTTTCTCTTTATTTAGATCTTCGTAGATATCAATATTTTTACCAACTGTTAATAGATGTGTTTTTTGTGCGTTTAAAAATTCCTTCATAAAAGTGTTTTTTTCATAGATTTAAAACAATAGATTTGAAACAAATTTTTCCCCCATATAAAATGTTCTATTTCAAGCGTGCATAGTGGGAGAAGGACGGATATATATAGGATTTCAAGAATAATATATAGCCCTAATATATTAATTAAAAAGTCTTTCTCTTTTTCGCATAGAATTGTCGATGCTTTACGTTTGTTTATTTCTTTTAACTCTAGGGTGGGATGTTGTAGCATCACTTTCGATTCAAATTCGATAGAGTTTATGTCTCTTGTTTCAAGAATACAATTGTACTCTATTGCGCATTTTGATTACGCTTTTTATATTGCGATCCTTTTAAATTGCGATCCTTGTATCAAGCTGAGGTAGCAGCAAAACAAGCAAGCATAATTGAAAAACGAAATAGAGTACAATTTTATTCTTAAAACAAAAGATATAAAATCTATCTAATCCCACAAAAAACAGTTTTTCAATTTCATACTGTGATGTAATGTAAAGTACCGTTAGTTTTGAATAATTGGTAATTTTTTTACGTGTTGAACGATTAAACTTAATTTTGGTAAAAAAATATTCGGAAAACAAAGTTATTTTAGCTAGTTGCTGGTCGAAAAATCGACCAACGGCCAAAAATCTGTAAATAACAACCTAATATAATAGATGGTACTATAATTATAAGCAACTAGAGTTCATTATCATCTGACGGTCAAACCATCTGACGGTCAAAATTTGTCATTTTCTCAATTTTACAGCCTTAGACTCAAACCATTTAAACTCATCGAATTTATTTATCATGCCATCTGTTTTTGAACATATTTTTCTTTTACATCGGCACACGCGTAAAATTGAATATTAAAACTTTTATTAAAAATTATTTAATTCCCCTTATCCATTAAAATATATGTATAAATTTTTTTTTCAAACTAAAGTGTTTCGGCTTACCTAAATCTAAATTCTAATAATTAAATCGCTATTGTGCCTACCTACATGACCAAAATGTTTTTTTTTTCATTTTCTTAAAATTTCACAATAGAAAGAGATCAATATACTCCATAGTCATACCACAGAAGAAACATTAATCTTTCTTCTGTGGTCATACTCCAATGAAATCAGAATGCGTGGAAACAATAAACTAAAAATCGAAACGAAAAGTTTCAAGAGGGTTACAAATTTTGTTGTAATATCTATCAGTTACATCATGTTAATGAATGGGAATGACTAAAACGGATAATTTTTCGACGATTTTACTGTTTGTTACAGTATCCCTGATATAAACACCATAAGTTTAATAAATAGGGAAAGTTTTGTTTAATTTTTAACCAAATGCTCTACAAACTAGCACATGTTTTCGAAAAATGTGTTGATGCTTACATTTTTGAAATATGTATGCAGACACGATATGAAAATTTTCTTTTAACATCGACTTTACACAAACAATATAAGCGTTTGTTCATATATATTAAGTTATAATTAATTATCTTAATTTTTTCATTGAACGTAAAAAAAACAGTAGCGTTTTATTTGTGTAAAAGATAATTTCCTGTATATTAAAAAACAAAACAAAAAAAAAAAAAAAATACAATCAAAGAAAAATTTCTAATCACACTAGTTTCCATTACAATATTGATTAGTTTTTTTTTATCTCTTTTCAGCTTTTTTACAATAACAAAATTACTAAACTTTTTTTTTTCTAAGCATGTCAGCTATGGAAATGAAAATTTTTTCGATTCATTTGAGAATTATCAAGCAGTTTAATTTTTATTTAACAATGCTAAAATGTTGAATAAAAATATCTAGCGTAAAACATAAAAACACACCAACAAAACCATTTTCAACTTACGTTACTTAAACATTATAATTAAGCATCTGCCTTTTAATAAAAAAATTGTTAAAATTGTTAGGGGTAGGTTAGTAGTGGCGTTGCATTACATTTCCGATTTGTATTACAAAATAATTTCAATTACCTTTTAGGCTACCCTACAATATTTAGGTACACACTCAAAATAAACGTTGTTAGGAATATCATCGATATTTTTGTAATGATTTGAAACTTTGATATTCTCTACACTCGTGTTATGATAATTGGCATTATGAATTTATAAGTTTGACCTTTAATCCGTTCTAATCTGTTGATAGGAAATTTAAATACAGTTGTTATCCTTGTTTTAGAAAGCTCTTTGTGTTTGTTATTTTACAACATACACAAAAACAACAAATTTACTTTAAATAAGGATGATATCAAAGAGTATAGAATACATGAGTTTTGACTAAAAGTGATCTGACTGAAACTTTGGATTGTTGGTTACATGTTACTTTTTTATTTGAACTGAATTTACAGTTCAAATATAACTTTGTTCTAAAATTACATTAAATTATTTAAAATCAAATCACTTGGAAAATGTATAAAAACCTTTTGCCTTTTTAACAGTATGAAAAAATCTGTCAGTTTAACTAAATTAAAGTTTACTTGTTTAACTCAATACACAAACTGACTCAACCAACCAAATTTAAGTTGACCGAACTCACGTCTACTTTCAAATGATAACTTTCAGTCAAGTCACGGTTTACATGTTGAATTTATCTCGAACGTTTTCCGTCTGATCACTTTCGGTTTAACATGTACCTTTAGTAACAGAGTGCCGAAACCGAATAAAAAATTATAAGGTTGCAAGTCGAATTAGGATATAAACCTATTACGAAATAAGCGAATAGTGAAAAAATAAACTGATATGTAAAGGGCCGCAACGAGATCGGGAATGAATGGGCACAAACAACGGGACAAACAGTGACGAAAATTAAATTTCAAATTTTACATTATTGTGTACAATCGTGTAACTAACTAAATCTTTTAAAATAGTAAATATTTATAATAAATAAAAGTATCTGTACAATCACATTGCTAGTTTTAAATTTTATTTTCTTTTCTGTGAATTTTACTATTATTGTTTATTTTTTGTTTTTCCATTTTTACATATAATTAATAATCAATCTAAAATTCTTATAAATTATTTATTTTTTTTTCTTTGTATTAAATTTTAAATGTAATGTACACACGAAAATTCATTTTGGATATTTTTCATTTTAATGGAATGAAATATATTTTTTTGTTTTGTATGTGTTAAATAACAGGTTAAAAAATATATTAACAAAAAAAAAATTAAATTAAAATAAATACTAATTAAAAAATATAATTAGAATCTTTTTATTATATTCGCTAGTAATACTGGTTGCCAGTTTATTATTTTTTTCTTTTTCATTTTTTTTTTTTTTTTTTTGACTCGTTAATAGATTGCGGTATTTCGTCAATAATTATTTTTCTGTGTAAATAATAACATTTTTAGTTTTTTAAACTATCCATAGGCGGCAAAAAGTACACCAGTTTTACTTGAAGAAATTAAAAACACTTTTAAAAATAAATTGATTTTGGATAGTTACATTTTTAAACGCGTTTACAATTTGTTTTTTTTTACAATGCAACGAAATTTATTTTATTGCCTTCGTTTTTTTTTTTTTAAATATTTTGTACAAACTGAGGTATAAATAAAATTGTGTTAAAAATTGATTCTCCAACTTGACTAAATAATAATACTCTAAATAGGGATGATTTTGTATTTTTTTGTACGGCCAGACGAAAAAGTTTTCGATACTTTTTTAATGCATATTAATAACATAATTTCATATTTACATAAAAAAAGCCGATTAAATGTACATATTAAATTAATAAAAATCTAACGGTCTCTATTAAAGGATCTTTTTTTTGTTTGTTTGTTTTACACTTAAGAGATTCAAAATCTTGATTCTGTGGTTTTTAGTATAGAATTATTAATCCGTAATGTAGAACATATTAACATTAAATTTTTATTTTAAAAATTATATATTTCATAATATAGATTTGATTTTTGTACATATTTTTTTTTTATTTTTATTAATAATTAAATATAAATCGTATTTTTCAATTTTTATTAAATCGGAAATATTTAAAAAAAAAAAAAAATAATAAAAATTGTAAGTTACTGGTGGGTGTTGCATGATTTTAGTTAATATATTTTTTGGCTTTTTACAATGGTTTAATTATTAAGATTAGCTAAATTAAATTCTTACTATTGGTTGCATTTTTTCTAGTTTTATATGTACTGGCTATTATCATGATCAACTAATTTAATGAATTAATAGACACGCTTTGTATGTTCTATTGCGAAGTAAACGGCGCTAACAAGATTGCAAAATTTGAAAATACATATTAGAAATTTGTCCCTTTTTTTAATAGGTTAACAAAAAAATAAAAGTGTTAACAAGTAAACGACGAAATATGTAAATACAGACACACAATGTTTGTTTAGAAAAAATTCGAAAAATACAACCCTATTGTTTTCAAATAAGTGTAGAATAATTTTTATGATCGAGCTACATAATTAGCTAATACAATATTTTTGAGTGTTTTTCTAAAATCATGCGCTCATGTTCTGACAAAATAGAAGATGTGGTTTTTGTATAACATTTAATATTTATCAAAATCTGGGCAATACTTAATATATTTATATATTTACCCTTTTCTTTTTTAATAAAAACACACATTTTATTTCTTTTAATTGTAAAAACACAATTTTATTACTATTTTTTTTTTAATTAATTTATATTACACAAAAATTAAGTTTTTTTTTTTTGTATTTGTTTTTATTAAAATTAATGTTATAATTAAATCGTTACGTTTTAAAAATAAAAAAAATTAATTTAAGGGAAATTATAATTATAATAAAATAAGATTTAAATATTATACAATAACCACCATTTATGATGATTTGGGAAACGTTGATCGACTGTTTGTTTTTTTTTTAAATTTTTTTTAATGTTGTCATTTTTTTTAAAAATAATATATATATTTTAATAAAAATATACATTTGATGGTATTAAAATTTATATTATGTTATTTTTTTTATACATTTATATAAATATATATATTTATATATATGTATAACTTTTATATATACTTTATTTTACAACACACTGCACTCACAGTAGTCGAGAGTAATAGTCTATATATATTTATTTATATTGTATGATCATTCAGTCACTGCACTTATCCTTAAATATAATTAGCGGCATTACGCGTCATCCTCCTCTTCTTCGTCCACATCCTCTTCTTCCTCATCTGGAAAAGACACAAAAACAAAATGAAACATAAATATTATGTATTTGTTTAATGTGATAATGTTAAAAAATATTGACAATTACCTTCACCATCTAAATCATCACCGTAAGGAATATCATATTCTTCTGCTGCATCATCCTCCTCCTCTTCAACAACATCCGACTCTTCTTCATACATTACTTCCTCTTCGTCGTCATCTGCTCCATTTTCTTCTTTCTTTGATTTCTTTGATTCTACATTTTTTTCCTAAAAAAATAGTAAAAATTGCTTAACTGTTCAACTAAAAAAAAAACTACTATTATTAAACTGTATAAAATCTACTTTGTGATATCATCACACACCAAACGTTAGCATTTTAATAAAATATATCGCGTTGTCATTATACAGCGAAACAAACACATTGAAGTATATTTTGACCGTTCTTTTTTTTATTATTGTAAATGTGAGTGATATTACATACTCTATGATTGCGGCTCTATCAAATACATATAAGTCAGTCACCGTCAACTTATTATTCGCATAGAGCAAGAGTGATAATTATTAAATAAAATAATATTTGACTGATAAATTTTTATCAATCCATGAACTCTTAAATTAAAATCTAAAGTAGGAAAGTTTCACGTATAACTATATTTTATTCTTACAATATAGATTAGCCAATTTTTATCGTCGGTTTTTTTTAATTTTTAAAAAAGTACATATTTACATTTTGATACAACACAGGTTAATATATTTAATAGATACAAAATTAAAAAGTGCTGAATTTATCGCAAATAAAACGTAAATAAAACTATCGCGTAACTAGCTATATACATTTGAAATTAAAAAAAAAAATGTTCGTTTTTAATTTTTTGTTTTATACATACATACTCGTCCGTACATTAAAGAAACAAGAGAGGAAATGTTGAATGTATGATGACGCATTCTAAATGACAGTTACAAAAAGACACATAATACAACAAGCGTGAACCATTGAATTTTCGTTTACACAATCATATATGATTTTTAAAAAGGCGGAGTAATGTAAAATTATTTCGATATATTTTCTTCTCTTTTCTACCATAAAATAAGATTGGATAACAAACACGCATATTTATTCAAAATATGCGCATTTGTATTAAAAAGTTGTAATAAAGACGCCCTTCTTTTTAACTTATCAAATGATTGATATACATTCACAATTTTTAAAAAAATAAACAAACATGAATTATTACGCGACGAAGCATTTAATTAAAGCCATCCAAAATGTAAAAAAAATACCGGCTTAGTAGGTGTTAGAAATTTTCCCGCGTATAATGTCGTCTAGTAAGAAGATGCACGAACAAAAATTGAATTTCGAAACCCTATACAGAAAATTTTATGTCTATTTCAACTTTCATTCATACACTAACATATCTACATAAAAATATTTTATAGTGAAATTTCAAGAGTATTTTGTTTACTAACATAACAAACAACACACGTGCTCTATTTTTTTTTATTATATTTTGCAAGCAAGTTAAAATACATACATTGACAACTCAAACCAATCATAATATAAAAATAGTATGAAACATTAAAAGATAAAATCCTCTACTAAAAGACGCGTGAATAAATGTGTAAAAATATAATACACTAAAAATCCATTAAAACACTCGTATGAAATGACGCCAAGCTCAAATCAACGAATAACTTTTTGAGAGTTTTACAAATTTCGTACCTTATATATTATATTCATTCGGAAATAATCCGTTCCATATATTTTTTTTTTTTTTTTTTTTATGTTTGTGGAAAATTGAAACACATTAATCGACAAAAATATTTACTATTGATTACAATAGAATAACTTCCAAGATGATGCGCGGTTAATAGTAGCCATATTTTTTCATTAAAAAAATAAAAAAAAAAAAAAAAAATCAAGGTCGAAGGGACTTAAAATAAACGCGCGTAAAATTTACTAGTATTTTATTAATGAAAAATTAAGTCAACTATATTAATAATTAGCGCACGTCCTGTTTGGGTGATATTATACAAATAAACACAAATTTTTTAAAAATAAAAAAAAAAAAAAAAATTAAAAACGAACACCTCAAAGGGACGCCTCTGCTTAATAACGACGCTCGGCTCAAATTTTGTTATGCCGGCCGGTAAAAATTATAAATTTAAACATTTTGACGAATTTTATCCAAAAAATTATAACACAAACTATTTGCTCTTATTTATATTCAAAACTAGAAAATATCAGAAACGGAACAACGGCTGTATACTCACTTCTGCAGGCCTTTTTGTTCCTTTGATTTCTTTTGCTTCTGGTGCTTTTTCGTCTGCAGGTACATTATCGACCGCAACTTCGCTATTATTTTCTGTTGAACTCATTTTTATTATTTTTATAAATTATTTAAAAAAAACTGTTTAATAATAAAATTTGATTAATTTCGTTTATTGCTATATAATTAACAACTATTTTTTTTCACTATTTATTATGTTTTTATTTTTGGAATTACTACTATTTTATTTGTTAATTATTTTTTAACGAAGTTAACACGTCCGAATCTCAAGCAAAACTGAATCAAATAATACCAAGCTATTTTACAAACTAAAGATGGCGCGTTCTTTAAATTTTCAATTTAAAATCACTCGTACAATAAGATTTTCTAATTTTATGAGTAAATCAATTTTTTTTCGTTTAATAAGGTTTCTTAGAAATAACTATTTGATTTTTAGATGTACTTAATGTACCACTAATGCCAATTAGATTAAAATGTACAAATTTATTCGCCAAATACGAGGGTTTCATGAGTTACAATATGAGTTGGGTTCATGTACTAGTTATATTTCCGTTAAAAGAAAATAGCGCTAAATTCAAATAATTCTTTAAAAATACAAAGGAAAACCTAATTTTTGCGATTACTGCTAAAATGATAAGTATTGAGATAAATGTTAATTAACGAGATATACTTTAAGAAATTTATGATTTATTGAATAAAATTATTAGTTTAACAGTATACAAAATCGTCATATTGCAAATAAAATTATTTCAACAAATTAAGAACAATATATTTAGACGTAAATCAACCAGGGCAATCTTATTTATTAATTATATTTTAATTAAAAATTTAAAAAATAATTAATCAATTAATCTTTCTGGTACAAAAATTTTCCGCAACGTGTTTAAAAGTCGCTTCGGATTGTAAACAAACCGGTTAGAACGAGATAGATATATATTTAAAAAAAAAATTTTACTGTCAAACGTTCGTTCGAGTCTAATTTCATTCTTTTCTTTTTGAACTTCCTCATTGACAAGAAATTTCAAAATGGTGTGTAGAATAAAAACTTAAAAAATTCATCATAATTGAACTAATTATTTATCATCCTTTAAATATATGATATATTTTATAATAATAATTTAACGATGTAGTGTAAAATTAATTTATTTTCTAATGATTTGAAATTGTGATGAATTTTTTGCTTAAAAATTAGTGTTGAGGTTATGTAGTTGTTATAGAGTATGGTGATTAATAATTTGTTTTGTTAATTTTAGGTGAATGTTCCGAAACAACGTCGCACATTTTGCAAAAAATGTAAGGTACATAAAATGCACAAGGTAACGCAATACAAAAAATCAAAGGAACGTAAAGCGGCCCAAGGAAGACGTCGTTATGACAGAAAACAACAAGGTTTCGGTGGTCAAACCAAACCTATTTTCAGAAAGAAGGTAATTATTTAGTTCATTTTATATATTGTGTTAATAATTTGCTAATTTATACGTATTTCTGTTGTTTTAGGCCAAAACTACAAAAAAAATTGTACTGCGTATGGAATGTACAGATTGTAAATATCGCAAACAAACCCCCCTAAAAAGATGTAAACATTTTGAATTGGGTGGAGATAAGAAGAGGAAAGGACAAATGATCCAGTTCTAAATTATAATCTAAAAAAATAATGTGGCTGGTGAAATAAAAGATTTAACATTCATCTTTAAAATAAATTGATGTTTTATTTTTAATCACTTTCGTTATCGACATTTACAGAAACTTCAAATAATTTGTCGGGATCACTAAAAAAAAAAAAAAATACAATTATTTTATCAGAAAAGTTGAATCCATGAAAGTGATTTTTGTTTTATTCTTACTCCAATATATTAGAATCAATTCCTTCCGATGACATTTTCAGTTTGACAGCTTGAGGAGGAACACCAAATTGGAGCATTTTGAAATATTTTCGATACGTAACGTGTTCTGATGCCTTAACTTTATTGCCCGAATCGGATAGATTTGCAGTAACGGAACTGTCCGAAGTATTTTGTTCTATCACTTCATTAATTGTAGAATTCACAATTTTTTCTGGTTGTACAATTGTTTCAGAATTTATATCATTTAACTCTGCGGTAACTTGTCTAATTTCACCAACCGATTCATTCCCATTAATTGAAGCTATCTTTCAACATTAAAATTTTTAATTTCAACATAAATATGTACATACATATATAAAATATGTTATAAAATAATTCTCCTACCTTTCCCTCAACGATTAATAAAGAGGCTTCAATTCTTTGTAGTTTACGTTCAAAATTAATAAACTTTGTTTCACAGTTTGTTACAAATTTATTAAGAAATGTGATTGTATTTACCAAAAAATGATTAACAAAGGCCAAAATACGTTTCTGATGGATTGGAGGTACCTATATTTAATTTTGCATTTTATAAAACATTCCACAATTTTATTTTCATTTACATATGGCGTATACAATATAATTTTATATTATGTACAAATAATAGTTTTTACATCTACAAACCTGACTTCGATCTATATTTGTTCCAAAAACTGGTAAAGTTTCCGTATCCATTATTATTTATTATTATTAATATTATCTAATATATTCATCACAAATTTATTAAACGTTTTTTATTTTATTATTTATTTATAAAAATGTTCCACTCTTATTTAAAAATGGCAAATGATTATATTTTTGTTCTTGTTGCGTCAAATGGATTATGTTTATTAATAATGCTGTCATCTTCCGAGTTTACATTTAACTTAATTATTATTATTCGGTTAAACCATGATGGAGCCACTGTAACCTTCAATTATACTTTAGTTTCAAAATATTTTAACTAAGATGGAGCCACATTGAAATATAGTACGTATATCCATAAGTGAGATAGCGTGGTTATTGATAATCATTAATAAAATTGCCTATTTGCTTCTTTTGCTCCAGCGTGCAGGTTTCAACAATGTTTCATTTCTAACCAAAAAAATAGTAAAATGCTTAATTAATTTACCTGTAAATTTTCGATAGGGCCAATCTTTTCGTGAAACTATTGACTGAATATTATTCGTATATGAATTCTAACGAATACCTAATGTTCTAATAATGTTTAAATTTTTTATATTTTAGATCTGAATTTATTTCGGAACTGTTTGATGGCCATTTACAAAGAGTAAAGTCACTTTTAGCTACTTCTTTAATTAATTTTGCTTTCTCTACATTATTTGAACCTGACGAAAAATCATCGACGTAAAAATCTTTGATTAATAACTTTGAGGCTTACGGAAACATTGAACATTCGTCGATCGGTAATTTTTTCAAAGTTCTTATGTGCAAAAATGGTGCGCACGCAGTGCTATAAGTCACTGTACTTTAACTGTATATCGAAATAGAATCTTCAAGGGATTTGCGCCAAAATATTTGTTGAAGATTCCGCTCTGACTTATGAATATTTATCTACCGGTATATTTTTGCAATGTCGGCAGTCAACGCTATACTATACTTTCTGAATCGAATAATAATTGGAAAGAGATCCTGTTGGATCGACGGTTCGCAGTCATAAGAGTATCGTTTAGCGATACTCCGAACGTGGTTTTAGCTGATGCATTAAACAAAACACGCACTTTCGTATTGGGACTATACTCTCCTTAAAAACCGCATGAAGTGACATAAAATAAAACCAAGTGGAGTTCGAATCAACAAACTGAGAGGGATCAACAAGTTGCACATAGTTCAATTTTGTATATTCATACCATTCATCACCCAACACAATTGAATTTGATAAGTGGTTTACATTGAATTTCACAGGGTATAAGGGTAAACTACCAGTTATTTTGGATAATACCAAAAAATTTAAATTTATTTTAAAATTCGAAACTCGAGCCAAGTAAAGCGCGGCAATGCACTCGCATACCGGAGGGGCTTTCCACATAAATTACCGCAGTTGACAATAATATTTAAGTTGACAACGAATAAAAACACCTATGTATTCTCCATAACGCTGCTAATATTAGAAACAGAGGTCTTGAGCCGGCACAACAACAATGACGCAATAATGAGTTTATCGCACACGAAACAGTACATCCAATGGAGACAAAGACCGTACAGCCAGTGACTGCTCAAGGTCCTAGGCGCAATCCTGCTTAGGGTGCCATCAAAATTCTTCGAAAATAATCAAAATGGAGCATATCTTCCCTTTTCTTTAGTAATGAAAAGTATTGGCTGATGAAAAAGGAAAAAATAAATATATTTGACGGAAGGAGGCATTGGCGGAAAAAATACAACATTTAGTACAAACATACATTCATATAAACGTTTGTATATACATGTTCATATTAATATTTTTACATGGTTCATATATTTCTTGTATACTAATAATTGATAACTCTCCTATCTTTTCTAATAAAAATTTACAAATTTAATCAACGTAGAGTCAACCAAAATTTTGAAAATTCATTTACTAATTCCAACAAATTTCCATAAATTTTATAAATTAAAATTAAACAAAAATTAAGCAAAATTAAAAAATGACTGCCAAGGGGAAAATTTCTCACATAAATGTCATAAATTCAGACAGTATTCAGGCAGGACCTTAGTTGGTATTTTTATTCATCAATTATTACAAAGCCTTAAAATTGCGCTAGATAATTAATATTACCTCGGTCTAGCCCAAACCATATACCATACAATTGGAATTGAACCATATACCATATATAATCTCTTTCTTACTCCTACACAGCCTTTACGCAGTAGCGTAGTCACGCAATAGCGCAAAAGTTAAATTAAATGAAAATATAAGCAAATTGCCAAAGTCGACGGACGCATTAGACCAAGTACTAAAATTGAATTATTTTCAATATTGCACGCAAGAACGGATTGAAGTGTCACTTTGTGATGTGTAAAAAATACAAAATGAAAGACATTCTTGGGAACTAAAGTTATACAAATTAAAGTATGACCAATCACATTAAACGGCATATATGTAGCTAAATTATTAGTTATTAGCTATAGATTAGTAGATTTTATACTACAACGGAAAGTTTAAATCGGTCAAAAAGTTTTAGTTCATGTTAGATAGTTTAAGATTATTTTATCAACAAAATTTTTAGTAATTCACACCTTCCCTACGGTTCAACGTAGGGAAACATTAATGAGTACGTCGTAGGGTCCATGTTGGGACTTAGAATGCTCAAGTTGAAGAATTGCTTGTTAGGGTCTTCTGGATTGATTGGATAGACCTGAATATCACGCTTGAAGGGTGGCTCGCCGTACACATTTGCCGTACACGATTGTGTTGTCGGAAATATCGATCGATTTGGTCCAGTATACCATGCTTGCAGTTCTCATTGGCAGAATGCTCTTCGCGTACATCCGTAGCTTGGGTACCGTTGACCACATAAAGCTGGGCTAATTGGGGTGCTTGTGCATTGACTGGCTGTAGGTGTGAAGTGCGATGAGGGCCTCCATCCGGTAAGTCGACGATCTTGGCACCCACGGAAGCAAACGATACTGTACTGTTGTACGATCGGATATTATCTCGGAAGTGCCTGTAGTGTCTCCACGACGTTTCCATTGATGTCTTGCGGCTTAGGTAGCATTAATTACTTTCCGTTTGCGGCAGCTCGACGTAAATAGGCCATCTGATGGACGCTCATCCTCAAAATGCTTCGCCCCACAGAATTAACAATTCAGAGATTGACCACCGAATTGTCCACAATCGTGTTGAAGAGTGTTGTTCACATTAAAATTGATTGCTTCCCGACACATAGCCTCACTCTGACGCTCTCGAAGTAACTGCTGATATGCTGCGTTCACCGCTCTGTGGACTTGCAATTGCTCGATATACATGAGTGTAATACGCTGCTGTTTAGAGGCCGCGTTTAACGCTCGATGAGTGTGCAATTGTTCGGTACACATTGCTTGGATACGTTGTTGCTGTGAGGCAGCGTTGGCCGCTTGGTAGGCTTGCAATTTAGCTGCCGACATTCTATTAATATACTGATGTTGAGAAGCGGCATATGAGTCGTGGTGAGCTTAAAGCAGTTGTCGATACTAGTTCTTAAACGTTTCTTATTCGACGACGTTGTCTTTTACGCGTATTGCCTCAATTGATTCGGGTGTTTGCGTTGTAGCTAAATGTCGTTTTCTGGATAAACGGTTTTCATTTGAATCCATAATCTACGTCCATAATGAAATTTTATTTGGAAACTTACGAAAATTTCTAAAAGATTTGACGCAGATTGAATGGATGTTGGTGCTTCATATAGCAATAATAAAACTGGAAGTGATGAAAAATGATTAATTATAGATATATAGAGTTAAAAGTCAAAGAAATTTTAAGTCTCCTACCGAATGTGGGTGAATCGATTTGGTGAAAAAATGTATTGGCTTTAGATTAATTCAGATTATTGAAATTAAAACTTTAATAAAGGCAACATAAATTTGAAGTGATAAGTACTTACAGCATAAATTGATGAAAATTATTTAGAATTATAATAGAAAATATAATTTATGCGCGTTCGCACTCAGTATGTTGTATGCCGTACAGATAACTTCACTGCAATATATTTTGATTTTTTTTTTTTTAAATTATCACTTAAAAATAAATTATTTTTCAACAAATTAAATTTATTTCTATAAAATTCAACATTATCAATCAAATTAAACCAATTTACATAATTCAAAAATGAAATAAAGAATTTTTATTTCTGGAGCTCAAAGCCCTCGTCTGGTATGAAAAAATACTTAAGTGAATTCAATTCGGAGGACTTCATCTACTTATTTAAGATGGCGGCAAATAAGTCAATAAGATTAAAATAAGACTATGTAGGTTTTGGAAAGGAATAATTACAAAATTAATTTAGAGTTTCTTTGTTTAATTTAAATAGTTTGCAACGTTCCTCTCTCGAAATTGATTTAATTTATATATGCAATATTATCGATGTCCTAATGTAAAAATTGAAAGGTTACTCACTGAACAATTTCTAGATCTAAAGTTTGTACGTACAAGTATATGTATACAAAACAAATCATAATCAAACACAAAACTAAAATATTTGTGTACACACATATGCAGAAATATAAAATAAACGTTTGTGTGGTTCTTCATGAATTCATTCAAGAATTATTTTGCTCGCACAATCAATTACAATAATTATATGTAGTTTAATTTAGTCAGTATACGATAGTCACCGGCAGTAGACGCAGTTTAAAACTTAAATCATTAAAAGAGAATCTTGTTGAACTTAATTAAATTTACTGTGACTGTTTTATCGTATTATTTAGTAGTTTCCTTTTGTTGTAAATTAAATACTGTAATTAATAAATTTGTTCGTAACAAGTGAAACATTTTATGTTATGCTTCCATTGGTGTTATTCAATTTATAAATAGTATTTTGAGCGTATTTAAAAGTAAAAATAAAATAAGTGAAAAACAGTAGTACACTCTCAGTTTCACGTGGTACAAAAAATATGTCATTATTTGTATAAACAAAAAAAAAGTTACTGTTTATAAAATATAAACAATCAAATAAATGTTTTTAATTTTAGTTAGTTGATAACAAAAAAAAAAAAAAAAAAAACAAATACTGAAAAGGTAAGCCAAAACTAACTGTTTATTATTAATTAATCCCTAATGGGGTTTTAGGATTGTTTTAATGCGTTAAGCTTATAATTAGTACAATCAAATTTAATTAGAATACGAATTTGGCTAATAAACATTATCGGCAATATTATATTTCATGTTCCTGATAATTTGTAGGTTTTCTTATGCATTATGCTAATATTTTTTGGGGAATTCAATTACGACTACCACTATAAAACCCGAATTAGTTTCTTAAGTTATTAAAGAATGATTGTGCACGGTTGTGGATATTGAAATTTTCTTTAAAACTGTAAATTAAAATTCCTGGAATATGGGTAAAGATATTACAATAAATGCGAGTATATGATAAATATTTATTTAAGTGTTTAAAGTGGCTTGCGCTACTGAAAGTATATTTTGGCTGTTAGTATATTTTAAATTTCCTTTTTAGGGCATTATGCATTAGGTACAACTGTATTCAATAATTTTATCCAGCCATTGCACACGAGTCGCGCTTACGCTGTTGCATTTCTTCGTCTCTTACCTCTTTACACTGTTTTTGCCTTTAAACTAAATTTTGTGTATAGGCAAAAACAGTGCCAAGAGGTAAGAGATGAAAAAATTCAACAGCGTAAACGCGATTCGTGTGGAATGGGTGATCTTCTCACAATTTTATAATTTATATTTATTTTGTTTTGTTTTATACTAGGAGCTTCCTAAACTGGTTTTTTAAATTTTTTATTGTACATATTTGAAATAAACTATTAAATAAAATATTTCAAAATTTAAATTTTGCCTTCTGTTGAATGTCAAGTTTATCTTAAATCTATAAAGATTATTCCTCTTAAATAATTCCAATTAAATTCCTCACTCTGTGATTTTGGTTCGAATTTGATGCATTTGGTAACTTTTTATTATTCGAGGTTATTTTATATTTTTCATTCATAATTATTCAAGATTATTGGAGAATACGATAATTTTCAAGATTGATCGAGTTTGAAACGATCGATAAAAACTAACGGTTCGATTTGTTGTGTTAGATTATAATCATCGAATATGTATTCGATTTATTTGGGAAATCAATTATGCTAAATGAGCAAAAATATGAAGTATAAGTTTCTTATTTCATTTAGATATTAGTTCAGGAATTTTGATAAAAACATATTTTAATCCATTTTTCAAGACCTTTCTTAACTCCGTCTTTCGTTAAATTGTAATACAAAATTTTTAAATTTTTTTTTTATGCGAACGAAATCAAGAGGCCTCTTCCACAAAACGTCGGTCAGCATTCGAACAGTTGAATACAAATTTTGACAAAACTGCATGTTTTCAAAAAACCCCAATTTTATATTTTATAATTGGGGGTTTTTTGAATCAAATTATAACAATTTAAACAAAATGTTCCAAGAGTTTGGTAGTTTTTATCGGTTAAATAAATTTTTCTTGGGGTTTTCGATGCATACAGCGTTGCTTGCATGATATTATAGATTATTACATGCTTAATTTATCAAAGGCGCCGAAACCGAATTAAAATTTAATTTCATCTAGCACAAACACAATCATTTTTTGGTTTTTAACAACTCTGATGGTTGCCATTTTCATCACCCATGTTGAATTTCATTATAATCAATTAAAAAAAATCCAAGTTCCGTCCTAATTATCCATATTCCAGAACTTCACACATCCTGTGAACTTTCAATCTGTTATATGTGACAGCTGAACTGAACGAAAAGTTTTTAAAGATTCGCTGGTCAGTAATATACTTTTTATGTAAAATCGCGTTCGTAAGGGGTAACCAGCGAGTAAAAATCCTTACAGGATTTGACGAAATTGTTTCCTTACATAATATTTGATATATCGTCCAACGAATTCATAACAACTTACAAATTCAGTTTTAAAATTGTATTGTGTGTCTGTATCTGCTCAATTAAAATATTCATATTTACTTTTTACTTTACACGCGGTGTTATTTTTCGTCATTCGGCTCTTTCATTACATACCGTTTTTACATCTTCTTTTCTAAACCCCATAAATACCTTTAATTATTACTATACACCCTGAATACCTATAACTTAGGTTACCGCAGTACCCTTTTCGATAGAATATAAATTGACTAATTCAGACTTTGATTTTTAAACATAAATTACTATACGAAATCATATTATTTTACAAAATCTTGCACTTTCGGTCTACTGGTTGATCGCTCAGTATGGTTTGTTTCCTCACTAACAGAAATATTTTCCCTTTGCTTATGGGTATTTGCCGTATGTATCAGCTACTTTCGCTAAGACAGTTCGTCTTAGCTGGTATTTATTTACGTACTGATCAGGATTTGTAGTTTGAAGATATGTAATTTGTTTCCTATAGTTTCTCGATTTGACCAATTACGCTGTACCCTGTTTTGATGTCTCCTTTGATAGCACCTCGTTCATATCTCGTTCCTTTAGATCCTCATCGAATATGAAATTTTCATCTGCCAGATACGGAATTTTTTCTTTGATTTCCTCGTTGAACATAAGTTTCGCAGGACTTGCATTTGTTGATTGGTGAATCAAATTCGAATACATTGACAAATAATTGTTTAGTTAGTTATAGCCCCTTCAAAATTGATCAATTCTGCCTTTCAACTTCTCCGTTGGATGATGGTGAGTATGGTATAGTGCCCTTCAACTTTACTCTTAGTGTTTCGCAAAATTGACCAAATCGATAAAATTGTTACCCCATTTGGTATATCTTGAAACGTTCGACTGCCCAGACTTTAGTCTGCGCCTCGTCCACTAAAATTTGTTACGCTTTCTTGTCAGAATTTTTAATGGTTCACTAATCGTCGCTAAATCAGTGAGAAACCTACCTATGTATATAATTCAAATACCTAAAAACTATGAACTTCTTCTTTTGTATTCGGCTGTCTAAAATTTCTGATATCTCTAACTTTATCTATATTGCAGGTCTAATTCCATTAGCATTTAAAATGTGCCCCATAAAAATGATTTCGATTTTTCTATATTGTCTTTTCTCGTTATTTTTTTCAGTACCTCTTCTAAAATTGTATCATGTTCTTCCATATTCTTTGCAAAAATTAGAATATTGTCGATATAAGTTACGATTCCTTGTTGGATCGTTCCATTAGATGTGATTGGTACACGAGAGTAGTGTTTTTTTATTCGCTCCGGATAGCTGCTATCGAGAGCCATCATTTTTCTACGGCTAAATTTAATTTTGACGCGCTATTTATTGGTAAACTAAACTTATTTAACATCAAACTATCATTTTTAATTCAATTGTTTACCAAAAACTTCATATAAAAAATATTTGGCTCTACCTATTTATCGGAGCGCTATCGGGAGCCAAATTTTATATGACGGCTCTCGATAGCAGCTATCCGGAGCGAATAAAAAAACGCTACAGAGATATTTAGATTTTAAAAACTATAATTTGCCATATAGAATTGTAAGCCTTTGCTAACTTTTGTAATGGTGAACGTACGCGTCTTGATTTTTATGTATCTACTACACTTTTTTCTATTTTCCGCATGAGCGCTTATAGCACGTTTACTGTGGTTGCGTCGCAATTTGTATGTACATACATATATATCTGCTTCAATTTTTCTATCTTCCGTAAGAGGCGCTTTTCCTACTTTTACAGTCGTCAATTGTATTGTTTTTCTGTCTTTGATATTTACATTTTATTTGCGTTAGTGACATCTATTGTTATACAGCAGAAAAACAAAAAAATATACATATTGAAATAAATTTTATTTAACAGTTAAATTTAAATGAAAATATAAAACAAGTTTGCATTATTTGTTTGATTTTTTTTAAATTATTATTTTGCAATCAGATATTAGTTACTAAACAAGTTAACGGTTTACACACAACAGTTTTGTTACGTAAGAGTTAAGCCTGCTTAGTATGGCTGTTCAAGTGAAATGAAATTTTCACTGGTCTCCAAAAATAGGAAGATAAATCTGACGTGAAAATTTAGTAAGACGAGTTTCTTAAATATTTTAGTGTGTATAACTTCATGTTGTCTCTCTCTGACCACACAATAAAATTCACAAATATAATAAAATTCATTTCGATAGTTCCTCAAAACGCAAAAACTCAAATGAAATTGTCAAAATTTATCTTCACATTTATTGTCCAGGGCCCTTTTCTCGAATTCCACATCTCATTTTCATAGGACATCTGTCAAAATTCACTTAATAATTCCCTTGGTATTTCTCTATGTATATTCCACATGCAACCCAAAATACCCTATTCTTGAATCATTCAGAATTTTCTATTCACCACTCTGAAATTGTGTCAACAAATATCTTAGCGCGTTGAATTTGTTTTTGATAATTGTTTGTGTTTGATTTGTCAGCGAGATATAAAATTTACAAAATTTTGTTTATTTTGCTCATGGTAAAGTTTTTGGTTTAAGTTGTTTTAGTTATTTTAGAATTATCCGAAGCAAGAACAACAATTTTATTTATTTGTTCTAGTTCTTCCTCTATCTATTCCCTAGTACTGAAAAATTTCCATTAGTAGCGAATTCAAGAATAAAGGAATTACAATTTCCGAATATTTTTGTGAATTTTGACAGATGTCCACAATTGGAAAATGGATGTGGAATTCGAGAATAGGCCCCCAGGAAAAATGTATAGAGTTAAAATAGAGACATCTGTATTCTAATATGAAAACTCCCATTTCGCTAGCTAAACTGCATACTACAAAGTGAAATTCAGCGGTGAAATTTTCATTTTCATTTTCGCTTGTGTCATTTTTAAATGAGAAATTTCATTTCACTTAAATTCTGGCATTTATTTGTCTTCTTTGTGCAAAGAGGGAGGGGGACCTTATTAAGCGGCTTTGAGTAGTTCTCAATTTCCGTATGTCAATAAATATTTAAAAAACATTTATTTTAGGAACATGTAACATTTTCAATAATCTTGAAATTTGCATAAAAAATTTTTGCGGGAGTTTGGGGTGGCAGCTCCCACGCTCTAAGGTATCAAACTAATTAAAATAATTTTAAAAACATTGCTATTTTTATTATACTTGCTGTGATTCTATTATTATTTTATTAAACTGAAAATGTATTGCAATCTTGATACGAGTAACTCGATATTTACATATGAAATCATAATTTTCATATTTGTATAATAACAGTTGCCATCTAGATTTATTCCCTTTGAACAATAATAAAAAAACAATATTTTCTGATTTTGCTATTCGGCACCATATATAGCAATAAAAATTTCAAAACACAATTGTAGTGTTTTTTTATTCGCTCCGGATAGCTGCTATCGAGAGCCGTCATATGAAAAGTGGCTCCGGATAGCGCTCCGTATAAATAGGTAGAGCCAAATATTTTGTATATCAAGTTTTCGCTAAACAATTGAATTTAAAATGATAGTTTGATGTTAAATAAGTTTAGTTTACCAATAAATAGCGCGTCAAATTTAAATTTAGGCGTATAAAAATGACGGCTCTCGATAGCAGCTATCCGGAGCGAATAAAAAAACACTACTAATAACATGTTTAGTACAGACACCATTACCACCATCTAAATGTCTTCGTGTACCAATTGACGAATGGAGAAGTTTAAAAAGCGCCTTAAGCGGACAAAAGTAAAATATGTGATAGGCTGTAACAAAAATTTGCTATATTAAGTTATATGGAAATAGTGTCGATTTTTAACATTCTTTATGGACATTCTTTTCATTTTAAATATTAGAAACGTGTACTTAAATATTGCAGAAATTTCAAAATAAGCTAGTGTTACTAAAAACATAAATGTTTTAAAAATATTAAATTTTAGTTTTTGTTAATAAATCACAGCGTTTAAGCACAATTTTCTGATATTTAAAATGATAAGAATGTTAAAAATGAATCAGATTTACAAAAATCTCACTTCAAACTACATATTGGATTAATTCAATTGTGCAATCATTACTATTTTCATAAATAAAAATGTAATTTAAATAGACGCTATTTCCATATAACTTCATGTAGCAAATTTTTGTTACAGCCTATCACATATTTCACTATTGTCCGCTGGAGCAGACCGTTCCATTCGTCAATTACGTCCTCAAAAAAAAAAAAAAAAATAAAATCATACCAAAATTATCACAATATATATGAACGCGGATTTGTTCCAAAAAACCAAAAATATTGTGTAACAAAAATCAATAAAATTATTGAATAGCAGGAATACTTGTTTAAGCATTTACCCTAGTGTTCAATCGGGCAAAAATGATTAAAAATATCATGATATATTAGTTGTTTTCCAATCGACCAACCGCAAGTACCCGCTAGCAAACCGCTATGTAGTAGAAAGGTTTTTGTCTTCGCTCAATGAACTACTCGTAACTGCTCGTGTTATTTTTCATGAGCAGTTAGAAGCAGTTACGCAAAATTTCGCCGCTAGACGGTTGAGTGTAGAACCGCTTGGTAAACCGCTTTTTTATGTCAAAAATATTTATTTTTTGTGTGTCAAAAATAAACATTTTTCTATCGTATTTATCAATACGTTGGTTTAGCTGTTAAAAAAAAAATATTTTTATTTTTAATTGTTCGCCACACTAAAATTTTGACAGCAATTGCAAAACATATACGATTTATAGGGTATGTTTTACTAACATCATCCATTTTAAGACTGATTTACATTCAACGACAATCGACGTCTGCAAAAAAATTGAAATACAACATAGGAAAAAGTACAAAGACAAAAAGAGAAAAAACAATCATCTGCTTAAAAAAGTCAATTGAAACCCGAGAAACAAACCCAAAAAACCTCGTCTGCTTTTTTTGCAGATGTCGAGTTTCATCTTTTTTCTGTAAAATCGGCGATGCTTGGGAAAAATAACTGTAATAAGGTTACATAAATAAGAAAACCAATCATTTGTATTGGTTAATGACATTTTTTGTTTAAATTTATTTCTTATGTGTAAAGAAAATGAATTTTTGATTTGACATCTGCATCTGCTAAAATTTTTGAATGTAAATCAGTCTTTAGTCGTTCCAATCGACCATAGCAAGGACCAAAACCTTTCTACTAGCGGTTTGCTAGCGGGTGCTTGCGGTTGGTCGATTGGAAAACAACTATTTTATCACTTTTGGCATTAAACGCACTCATTTATCATAACAAAAAATTAACTTTTTTGTTAGTTTTTTGGGGTCTCAGCTATCAATTTTGGATTTATTTTCTTTGTGATATTTTCGGTGCTTAAATTAATTAAATTTGCTTTTTTAAGAGACACATAGTCACCTATTTATGTATAATAAACATAAACAATAATTTATATTTCGATTTTTTGTCTGAGAAGACAAACACAACGAAACTCAAACTAAAATTATTTGTGTCTCCATACGCAAATAGTTTAAATATGAAAATAATTTATCAAAAAAATTAATTAAAAATATAAATATTTAACTAAAAACCTGTTTATTGAATTTTACAAAGCGATTTAAAACAAAATGTAACATTTAAAATCAATTTATCATTTTTTCTCAATTTTGGTAGTTCACTCGGGGTTAATGTACATTATTACGAAATGAAGTTAGGCTGGGATAAAATATCATGATATTTTTTATCATTTTTGCCCGATTGAACACGTCCACTATCATTTTCTGAAATTTGTGATTTTACCAATCCCAATATTTTCCCGGTAAATACAGGTTGCCCTTGCTTATAGCATGCTATAAGTAAGTTACTACGTGTATGGTGGACTTTTCAATTTGCATAGTAATATGTGCAACATAGTGCTGTATAATAAACCAATTAATTATATAATAAAGGAGTGTTAACTATAACCAATATTAATTTTTGTTTTTATTAAGGTACTTTTGTTAAGGTTACTGGTAATTATGACAGTTTAGTATTTTACTATTTTTATGATAACCGAATCCATTCACAACATTTAACGTTTTCCTCCGTACACAATAAATAATTACATGTATGAATAGAGTATTGGATAATATACTTATGTATTTTTATAAATTTGTGTTCTTAAACTACCTACTTCAAGTAATTTGAGTTAGATTCGCCAAGAATGATAAACACAAATATACATAATTAAGAAACACAACATTGATAAGATAAATAAAACTTTGCAATTTTTTATTGAAAAAAAAAAAAAAAAAAAAAATTAAGTTTTTGGATTATAAAATACTTAGATTAGATAAATGTTCTATGTTATACTACAACCATAGTGTTTGTCCGATATGATAATTAATAATTATACGATTTTTAATTATTTTGGCACCTGTGTTAGCTTTTAACTAAGCAAAGGGATTAGCCAAATGTTCAAACATATATGTACATACTTGCATAAGGCACGCATCATTCTTAAACTAATTATTTACACAAATTTCTTAAACAATTCGTGATCAAAGATACCGCCACGAACGAATTCATCCATTTTAGCTACATCAACTGTAATTAGTCAATTAAACATAATTTTCAAAATTATTTTATAAATTAAAAGAAAAAAAAAACGCTTTAGATTTAATTTAGACTGATTTTGAAATTATTGTTTAATTCTTTGATTAAATTTGCCCAATTAAAATAACTTTACAATTAACAATTCACTATTTAATTGACATATCTTAATTGGTATTAACTACTAAGGAAGAACAGAAAGGAGCTAATTGAGTTAATAAATTAAAGCAATTTATTTAACGTACTCCTAAATCAGCTGATTTCAGATCAACACCGGTGATTCACAAGAAAATTTAACCTAATCAAAAATAATTGTTTTAATTCGATGTACTTAGCACCAATTCTATATGTAGCAGCACACATATATTTCGGTTCCTAAATTGAAAAATAGTACAAAAACAATTCATCCACCCCTAAGATCAGTAAGTTTTACTCTAATCTATAATATACACTTATGAATTTTTAGTTACTATACATATATGTATATGTACATTACACTTATAATTACAACAAATATCCACGCAAACCATTAATAGGTATATTGTATTTTGTACAACAATGAAATTACAACGATAAGTAATACTATACGAGTATATTAGCCTGTTGTATATTAAGTCGAGATACGATTAATATTTTAAAAAACATTTGCATATAAGAATACATATTCACATATGTATTATCACTATATACATACAAATAGAAATAAGTTGATGAATGCTAATTGATGATAGGTCAAATGTTGTTCACATAATATAATAAATGGAAAAAATAATTTGCGGCAATCGTTTAAGAAAATTTCCGTGCTTCTTCATTTTATTATTTAATTGATCAAAAGAAATTTTATTTAATTTCAGTATATTTTTCTAAATGGCCTATAGGTGGTTTCTTGAACCAATGATCAAGTAAAACTCGAAAAAGGTTAAGTAAATTCCCCAGAGAAAATTCCACCTAATAATCTCTAGAGAAAAAATAATACGTGACTACAAGACAACATGAAAAACAAATGGCAACTGCAAGTGATCCGAATTAATTTGTTTTTGTGTAATTACGGATTAGTGCCAAATGAATTAACTCCTTTTGCACCCCTCTGCGGTCAAAGTTTATCACTTCTTCTGCAATCACACTATTCAAACATTTGGCCGTTTGAAATTTAAACACTAATTTCACTTATTATAAGCAAATTTGTATTTTATTCACTTTTATTAATTTATTCCGTTATATATTTCGACTTTTTAGCCATATTTTTAGTAACTCTTCAATATTATATAATATAAAAATAGGTGTTAAAAAATACACAACTTATCACTGATTCAAAAAACAAGAAAACGAAAGTGATCACGTCAAATTTTGTCAAATTGCATTTTAAAAAGGAGAAAATGCAACACTGCCGATACAAAATGTTCAGAAAGTGGAACTTTCCGTGGAAAACTTTGCTATTTATTTATTACTTACAAATCTGTCTCCATTACGATCTCTAAATATGTATATATTGTAAATTATAGTTGCCTCTAGGTAGCTTGTTCTGTGTAAAGGTTCTGCCCCTGGGCCTTCCATATTTAATGCCGTAGCCTTACCTAAGTCATCCTTTTTATCGCAGTAACCACATTTCGCAAAAAAACACAGTAAAAAGTTATAAAATTTATGTGAGTTGTCGACCAAAACGTTTTGTCAATTTTTTGTCACCAAAATTTGTTGACAAATAAATGGTGACCCTAACTCCACAAAATTCTCACATGTTTACGTGATAATTTTGTCGAATTTTTGTGAATAATTTATATATCGTGAAGTATTAGTGGAGTTTAGGGAAATACATAGTATGTGCATACATATTATGGATTAAAGCTTGATCTTTCTGAGTAAAATTTATCTGGCTCTGGATATTTCTGTTGTTTTTAATAAATGTTACATTAGATAAATAAAATATTTTCTAAGAATTTCGCAGATTCATCTTCTTCACAACTTCCACTATAATGGTGTAAACCAAAACCGTGGTCATCAAAAATTTGTGCTTAATGCAATAATCACGTAATAATAGAGATAAAATTTCAACAATTTTACAAGTCGATAGTACTACCGGAAATTCCTGATTAAACCAGACGTATGATTGCCTAAAACACCATGAGATCGAAGGTCGAGGTGTTTTTCAAAGGCAATACAGGTATGGATTATCATGAATAAAAAAATAACACAACATAAGTTTTATAGCTGAGAAATGAGTACGTAATAACAGTTGATTTTGAACGATAAAAATTTGCAAGCAAATGAAAACCCCTAAGAAAAATGTTGGTTGCATTTCTTTCAAATTGTTATTCAATTTTCCTTTTCTTTGCAAATAATACATAATTATTGGTTTGCTTTTCAAAAAGATGTAACTCTCGATTTTTGAAAACAATTTATGTCTATAATGTTAGATTAGATTAGAAATTAAGCCACTTTTTAAGTACTGCATCTTTTGACCACCCCTACCCCCTTAATCTCCGTAATACAACTTTATCATTCTAATTTCAGTAATTTTATTTTGAGTCAAATATGTTGATTGTTAACCATAAAATAAATTGTAAAATTCTTATAGTCAGTTATTTGTTTCAGTATGACACTTCCTTAAGCATGTGGTCGCTTGCAATGCATAATTTCACTTAGTACGTACATGTACATTTGTCCACGACTAACGTATAATGTACTCATTATTCGTTTGTTTCTTCAATCATAATGATATCCATTATTCACTACTACCAAATAAAAATTTCGTTTTTGAAGTTTTATTTAGTAGTCTCTTGCCATTTTCATTATTATTAAACTGAGACGTCAAAATGTCGACGGAAATTTGTTTAGGTTTATTTAAAGGATTTGATAATAAAATACAATTTTTTATCAGTCGACGGTCGTGGACAAAGTATCGTATTCTACTCGCGTATCCTATCGGCTCGTGTTGGTAAATTTCATCTTCGTGAATAAAACCTATCATTATATGCTTGTTGAATAATATACTATTTGTTGTTTTTGGACAAAAGGCACAACGACATTGAGTTGCTCCCAAATCGATCCAGTGGTTAATACCATTATATCTCATTGTGCGTTTTATCACGTTCTTCCTCTTTCGAGATTTAACTTTCAAGAGGTGTTGTTTATTACTCGCTTCGTTTTGAAAAAGGCTTTTGGCAATAGATCTAATAAAAAATAGTAAAGAAATGTTTGGTTCTTTTTCCCTATATATCAACCAGTGATATTCGAGGCTTGATTTCGATGTTCTTGTTTTCATTCTGTAAGTTGCTTGGTGTTGGTCGAACAAATCCACACCTCCCATTCCTTTTTTATTCAGTTTTACTATGTAAGGTTTGTGGAATAGTAATTCGTTTGGATTCTTTGACGCTCCATTGAGAACGTTCTTTATCATTGTCACCTGATTATTGTTGTTCAATCGAATAGGATGAGTTAAATCGTCTGTATCACTCAAAACGTATAAAAAAACCGAGTGAATTCTCTTAATGGTCTTTTAATGGTGCTTTCTCTAAACGGTCTTTTCGAATTGTGCTAATAAGTTTAAAATCATGTTCATCAAATATGTCTACTAGTCCAAACGATGTAAAAAAATTGTCCATAAAAACTAGTGCCAAATTCGAACTCAATTTCATGCTTTTATCTCGATCCGATTTCCCTAAAATAAGAAACAAGTTTTAATCCCTATTTGTACTCCTTAAAAAATCGTAACAAATATCCATTCGTTGTTGTCAAGCACCAAAATATATAGCCAAACCGAATTCCGGTTTACCTCGAATAAATTATTTCATTCGACATTTCCCGTAGTATGGTTCCTTAGCCTCGTCTAAAGAAAAATATTTACGAAAAGGTTATGCGCATGTTCGATTGAAGCTCGCATTTTATAAAGGCAAACATTTACGTCAATCTTTCGGTTATCGTTAAAATATAAATATTGCTTCAGTTTTTCGAATTTATTTCGGGACATAGCACCGGCTACAAGCATGTTGTAGCTGTCTTCCTCCTAATGCCAGTACATCCGGTAACTCGGTAGCATTACGTAACCAAATACAATTATTATACTGGAAAATTTGTATAATTCATCTACTGTTGTTGAGAATTGCATATCTCCTTTAAGATTTACGTAAGAATTAGTTTCAAAACGGTGGTTTCTTTTTGAAGTGTGGCTTCCTGCCATGCCGTTTTTCTTTTTTTGCCAAAGGATCTGCGATCTATTCATTTATGTCTTCTATTATTACGTTAAAAATATTAGAACATTATTTTGGCATACCTAGAGTGAAAAATCACCTTCATGATCGCTACCAGCACTAGGATACCAAAATCAGGGATGCCAGACGTCCCTTTTGGAGGATCCCCCCTCCAGATCCGTGATTCCCCCATCCCCTTCTTTATTATTTTGTTTCAAAAATTATGTGTATATTTGCGTGAGTATATTTATTCTTTCGGCACACAAAATTTGATCCGGATCAAAAAAAAAATGATTTGGGTCAAGAAAATGACATTTCCATATTCTTTCGAAAATAAAACTTTTTTTTATCCAGATCATTTTTAAAAAATCTCATTTTTCGGTAGATTTGACCCGACTTCCACAAACACATGGAAAAGTAAACATCAAAATGAGATATAAACAAAAACAAGATTCATGTTAAATGTACTCATTTTCATACAGTACGAAGCCGTTTAGATTAATATTTTCCAACATTTTACGGTCTTCAGATGTAAAATGGTGTAAAATAAGTAAACATTAAATAACCTCGCCTTTTTATTTCAATTTTATATCAACAACTACAAATGGAGATCCATTGGTTTTTCATGTTAAAATTAACTGGATTAAAAAAAAAATCAATTTTTTTTTCCAAAATCCAAATCAATTTCTTTTGATCCGGATCAAATTTTTTATTCCCAAAGAATTCGACATTAGAAAGACAAACCCTGTATATAGTTTAAATAACGAACAATACGATTAAATCGATTTCATGGTTGCCTTCATTCGAAAACAAAAATCGTTTTTGAATGAAGGCAACCATGAAACATAGAATAAATGAAGAATAAAACTTAATTCGGCACATGCAAATACAATACTCGATGGAAACAGTTCGACTAACTAGCTAACAGTCGACTAACAGTTCGAAAAACTAAAATAGTTCTTCGACGTCATTTATTCATTAATCTTTATTTTCGAAGCATATCGACAAATAAGATCATGAAGGAGGTACCGGGATTGTATCTCAATATGGAAAAAAAATAATTTTTTTACTCTCTCTCTCTCTCTCTTTCTAATGCATTATATTTGTGATAGAGAGGATATGAATGCAACACGCAACACAATTGAGCAATCTTTAATTATTTGACGGAACTAAATTCTAGTTGTCTGCTGCAATTATCTTCAATCAGATATAATTAATCAAGCATTATACAACTATACGTAACAGAACAAAATCTGACAATATGCGTTAAATATGAATGTGAGATTGCATCAATTAACAATATTTTAGGTCAAATGAGCAACACACAACTAACAATACGTAAATGATATTCTATAAATGAATTATACAAAAGGTTAACTAATTTGGCCATTAAATTATAATTTAAAAACTATTCCAAATCGTTTTCGTTTTTTTTTTATAAGTCACACTATTGCTGTTCTATCGGTTAAGTATTGTTCCTTTGTTTACGTTAATTTGTCATTTATTACTTTGGTTGGTTTTTTGTTTCTTTTCGTTTTAGATTTCCAGTAATCCGGTTCGGTTTGGATGAAGCGTTCATTTTATTTATTTGTAAGTATTGCGCTTCAATCACGTCACGTCGTGTTTATTTTTGATTGTAATGTCGTTTAATAACCCCAATGTAGTTTTAAAATCTATGTTAGTCGATAGGTCTATGTTAAATGTAGCTAGTTTTAACGTGCAAAGTTTAGTCCCAAATATTGACGAGATTCGTCACATTTTTAATGGTGCTTCCGTGGACATTCTTTGTTTCTCTGAGACATTTTTAAATCCGAATATCCCTAATTTAGCTTTGGCCATCAAAGGTTATAATATATTTAGGAAAGATAGAGCGGTACCTCCCCTTAATTATGGTGGTTTATGTATGTTTGTAGGAGATCACATTAAGGCTAGATTAGTTACTATACCTTCTTCCATTTCAGAATTGTTAGTATCGGATTTAGAGTTTTTATTTGTCAATATTTTTATTAATGGTCGTAAAATCTTAGTCGGTACCATCTATAACCCACCAAAAACTAGTAAGAGATCGTATGCCAAATTTAAAAAATCACTTGTAGACTTAGAAAGTTTATTTAGTTATTTCTCTTGTAGATTCGATGAAATGTATATATCAGGTGACTTTAATTTCGATATACTCCAAAAGACCGGCTTCCCTCGGGATTATTTGAATCTTTTAAATAGTCTTAATTTATCCGTACACAACACTGTGGCACCAACGTTTTCTTGTCCAACCGCTAGCGGGGCATCTTATTCCCTTATTGATCATATCATATCTTTTACTAATAACTCTATTTGTTTTTTCAATCAGTTGTCTCTCGGTATGGGATCCCATCATGATCTTTTAGTTTTTTCTGTAAACTCTTACTCTCCACCTAAACCTAAGAGTTTTAGCTTTAGAGATTTTTCTAGTATAGACAATTCCCGCCTTTACTTAGTTTGTAACTCAGTTCCTTGGGAGGATATTTTTTGCCTTAGTTCGGCAACTAGCCAAATAGAATTTTTCAACTCGTATATTAGTTTGGTGTTTAATAGTTGCGTTCCGCTTAAAAAGGTTACTTGCAAAGCAAAATCTCCGCCTTGGTTGTCTCAGGAAATTTCGAATGCCATAAATATTAGAGTTAGTAAATATCGTGTATGGAAAAGGTGTCCTAATAGTCAGTCTCATTTAGATTACAAGCAGGCTCGTAACAGAGTTGTAGGGTTAATTCGAATTGCTAAACGTAATTTTTTCAAGGACAAGTTAGACTCCTCTCTTCCTCCCAAGGTTTTCTGGCGTAATGTTCGTAATTTAGGCCTAGGTAAATGCAAGATTAGTTCAAGTGGGGATTTCAAACCCAATGAAATTAATAGTTATTTTTGCTCTAGTCTGAACTCGGGCAGTAGTTCCGTCAATTTGTTCTCTAACGCGTCCTCTAATTCGTTTTCGTTTTCAAATATTTCTCTCGAGGATTTACAATCTGCTATTTGGAAGGTTAAATCGGAATCTTCTGGTCTGGATAACGTCAATTTAAAATTCGTTAAGGTAGTTTTCCCTTTCGTCTCAAAATACTTGTTACATATCTTCAATTTTATTCTCACGTCCTCTTCCTATCCAGATCAGTGGAAGCTAAGTAAAATAATCCCGATTCCAAAGATCAGTAATCCTTTAGAGCTATCCCATTTTCGGCCAATTAGCATTTTAAGTTCTCTCTCTAAGGCTTTCGAGATAGTTGTTAAAAATCAAATTCAATCGCATTTACATAGCAATAGTTTAATTAGTTGCTTCCAATCTGGGTTTAGAAAATTTCATAGTACTTCTACTGCGTTATTAAATGTATGTGATGATATTAGGCGTAATATGAATAATAGGGAATTAACTTCTTTAACTTTGTTAGATTTTTCTAAGGCCTTTGATTCTATTAATCACAGAATTCTTTTCAATAAACTCTTATCTCAGTTTAGATTTTCGCTTTCTGCTGCCAAATTGATTTTTAACTATCTTTCTAATCGTTCTCAGGCAGTTTTTTTCGACAATTCCTTGTCTGATTTCCTTCCTGTAATTTCCGGCGTGCCTCAGGGTTCAGTGCTGGGTCCTCTATTATTTTCTATGTACATAAATGACATAGAATCCTCCATTCAACATTGTTCATTTCATATTTTCGCTGATGACGTTCAAATTTATAGAAATAGTCGTTTAGATCAGGATTCTATTGTTAGGAATATTTGTCTGATAAATGAAGATTTAAGTAATATCGTTCGCTGGTCGGTCTCTAACAGGCTTGTTTTAAACGCGAATAAATCTCAGTCGATTATAATTTATAAAAAACCGTTAGATACCTCGTCCTTTCCTGGTATTTTTCTGCAAGGTTCGCTAATTGTATATTCAAATACTGTTAGGGATTTAGGCTTAGTTATTAATAAAACTCTTACTTGGGGTGACCATTTAGTTACTATTAGTAAGAGAGTCTTTGGCATGCTTAGTTGTTTGTATAAAGTGGTTGGATTTTCTGATAGTCAGTTTAGGAAAAAATTGTTTTTGTCTTATCTTCTTCCTCATTTTATTTACGGTGACATAGTTTTATTCGGTATGCTTCAGGAAAATATGAATGTTCTCCAAAGATGTTTCAATGCTTGTACCAGGTTTATTTTTGGTATTAGGAAGTTCGATCATATTTCTGCCTACTCTAGCCTTGTTTTAGAATGTAGTTTATCTATTTTTTACGAATTTCGCGTTTGTCTTTTTATTTTTAAACTTCTTAAAGCTAAGGAGCCTTGTTATCTATATAGGAAATTAATGTTTAGTAGGTTTCATTCCTCTAACTTCCGCCTAATTCCGGCTAAAAATTGTTGTAGGTCGTTAAACGCGTCATTTTGTGTTAGGGGAGTTTCCCTTTGGAATTCAATTCCATTGGAAATTAAGAGATTAGGATCGGCAAAATTATTTAGGTCAAAATTTTTGGAGTGGCGTGATTGATGGGCAATACGTAGTTTTTTAATTTATTTTTAATAACCATGTTATTTTGTTAATTTTTAATTTTTATATTATTTCACCTCGTGCTGTACATTTTATTGTAAATGAGCTACTGCTCAAAATAGAATGTGTAAGCACGAGGTGGAAATTGTTTGAAAAAATTTAAGAGGTTTTTATGCCTAATGGAAGCAACTTCTTTTTTCTTTTTTTGTTTCGATTGCTTTGTTTCCATGTGTGCTTTTCCTCTTAATACTAAATTATTTATAAATACTATAAATAAATAAATAAATAAATAAATAAATAAAATAAATATTTGAAAGCAATAACAAATAAATGGAATGGTGAATTCTCAACATTATAATCTAAAAATAGTAATTTCGTCTACTATTTTTTTATACTATATATTGAGTTTGACAATTTGATGTCCCTGTTCAATTTGTGAACACTGTAAATTCTAAAGAATACAGTTATTTTTATTTAAAATATTGTCTCGGTTTTGTTATTCAATTAGACTTAATTTCCAAACACACAATATTGTATATAATTATTTAATTTAATTTATCATATACATATCTTCAAATTAAGTATTTAATCAAAAAAGATAAGACATCTGTGAGCACAATACATATATCTGGGAGATTTTTTGCTCTTGTTTGAACTTTAAAGGTAATAATTGCAAGTAAGTTGTTTGGATTTATAACTTTGCAAATTTGTTTATAATAAATATATGTTACATATGTATCTTACCTACGTGTGATCTAAATTTAATTATAGATCTAAGATTCCCGCAAGTATTAACCTGTAATGGGTAAAAGAGATAAAAATAAAAAGCAATCGATGTTGTCAACAGGCACCCGTGCATACTTGAAATAAAAGACGATTTGTTGAAGTACAGTTGAAGTACGTAGCTATATATTCGATAAATCAAAATAACGAGAAATTCGTCAATACTAAACAGTAAATAATTTTCGTTAACAGGTGTGTTCTTAAAGTAAACTGATAAGACTTTCAAGTACACATTTAACAAAATCGTTTCGATTAGATTTTGTTATTTACACAACAAACAGGTTAAATTATTATGGAAAATTAACGTTTAAAGCAGACTAGATTTTCATAATAAATTTAGCGAAATGTTTTATTACATTAAAATTTAAATAAAATCGTTTTCCAATGGTGGTATTGGAAAATTTTGTATAATTAATCTGAACAGAACTACTAAATGATAACCTAAAAACCTTTTTACTATGTTTGCGCCCCTCAAGAGATTTCTAAGTAAATGTCGATAGTATTTTAGCGGTTGCTCTCGTAAAGGTTAACAATAAATTATCATAACAGATTAGAATTGAATGAATATATAGAATTAATAGCAATTAAAAGTTAAACAAGTTCATATGTACAAATAAAATTAAAAACTTTATTTATAATTTATATGAATTTTATAATTAAACAAATAAATAACAAATTATAAACTTTTATTATTGACATTCACCCTATTATGAAATTTATCGAAAAATCCGTTTCGACTGCGAAGAAATCGAACGAAATTGTCTAATTGTAAAATACAAAGGAAACAAAATGAGAAATTATTCAATAAATTTTGGTTTCGATAATTCACTCTTTGTAGGGTGACTACATAGGTCGAAAATGACTAAACCCGAAAGCAAAGTCTGAAAAACATGAAAAAGTGTCGACTTAAAAAAAAACAGGACAGTAATTTATTATGTAAAAAATTGCTATATAAAATTGGTTTGATGGCGATGACCATCCACTGGTTAGAAAACGAATTTGTAGTGAAATCTCTTCTAGACAAGTTTTAAAACCCGCCACCTTGATGCAAGTTCAATAGAATTGATACATAATTGCAGAAGTTCCATTTGGGGGAGGGATGAGGTTTCTTAAATACCGGGATTCTGCTAATAATACTTTGGTACATTAATACAAACCATAAATGCAAAAATTAGATTTGCCAAAGAGAAATTTATTTTTTAAATAAATAACCAATCCAGGCCTTTTCTACAATTTCCAGCACCAAAGGGAACACGCTCAAGTTTTAAATGGATTTAAGTTATTAACCCGATTCTATGATTACTTCCTAATACCAAACGAGGCATTTAGCGGTACACCATTAATAGGGTTGGTATCTGCTAATCAAAAAATTGTTTCAGCAATTATTTTTATTTTTACATGAAGAACCATTCCAGACAGTTTACTATGTCTCCACCTTAAAATGGATTCTTTGAGTAGTTCCTTCGATCATACCATCTGGGGTCGGATTCCTTAATTAAACCATGTCTGAAATTCAAGAAATATTGTGGAACACTGCCAATGATATTTTAGATATCGGCTTTAGGTTTCCAAGTCCAAGGGCTTATATGCTTTGATCTACTGCTTTTCGAAGTAGTTCAGTTAATCGGTTCTGAACGGTTTATGCTTCCTTGATTGTTTCGCAGCCTATCATGAGATCAACGACGTAGAAGTCTGATTGTACCACCTTGCACGCCGTAGAAAAATTCTGTTTTTCATGTAAAGTTTTTACACCATGGTAATTGGCAGAAACTGTTCCGTAGGTTACTGTTTTTGGTTGGTATTCTTGAATTTTTCCGAAGACGAGTTTCGAATCAAAATTCATTTAAAGTCCCTATCTTCATTGTTTATCCAAATCTGTCGAAACAATTTCTTTATGTTGACTGTGATGATTAGGTACTTGTGCTTTCGCCATCTGATTACGTCATGCCATAGATCATGTTGTATTTTTGGCCCAACATGTATTATATTATATTGATGTAGTATTTGATGGCTTGCACACAGCATGATGGGACATGTAGTATTTTTCATCGTTCAATTTTGTAGGATGAATTGTCTCCATAAGTTCGAGACATTTTAAGCATATATCTACCGCCTTAATCTGTTTTGCGGGAATTCTGAAAATATTGTTCACATTCTTCTTCATCAGCAGCTTCTCTATTTCCCAAAATTTTTTAAGACTTTTCTCAATTTCCTCTGTTAAGGCGTTGCCCCATGCACAAACAGCAAACCATCATTTGAAACCGTCAAATCCATTTTTTGACAAAAAGAGAAAACTTACAACATAATAATTATTAGAAAAAATGTTTGAATTGATGATAACTATTACATTCATGGAAATTTTTAATAAAATTAATACAACTTCATTCAAAAAAACCTAATAATAAATTTTGCCGGCCGTCAAAATAAAATCCGTCCGTCAAAATTTTGAATGGTATAATTTTTGTCGGCTAAAGAACACATTTTTGCTGTTTTACGAACCCATCATTTCTCACCAGATTTTTTTGTCGGCTTTGATTTTGGTTTCAGAGTCAAATAAATGGCGTTTTTCTTTATATGTTGTGCTGTTACTATAGTAACAATAATATTAACTTAAAATGAATGCGGTAAGAACATTATTTTTGTATACAAAATTTTACTAACTTTTGTTTATATAAATTTGTTTGGGTGGTGACGTCATATTGTAGTCCGACAATTCTTTTGAATGTGGCGATGTAAACCTACAATCCGACCGAATTGTCCGGTTTCTCATTTGTATGTGGCATGCACTTTACTCTACTGTTGTATTCACTACGTAAGATTATTCCTCTAAGTTGTACCTTTATTCAAATTGAGGCATAATTAACAGATTACCAGCTTTTTGGTACGAGCGAAATTGCAAATTATATATGAAAATATCGCATGCTATATAATTCGAATTACAATTTACGACAGATTAAATTGTAAAGGCATAAAAATTATGCATGTGCAGTGCAACTGTCCAAGTGACTCAAAAAACCGAAATGGAAATACATTTGAACAAAGGCAAAGTAGACGCATACTTCAAATATTAAATAAGATACATACATCTTAGCGAGCTGTGCTGTGCATAGTAAAATAATAATTTTGAAATTGTTTAATCGGTTTGCTATGTTTAGTAATTCTAATTAGTATTGCTCGTGCTGTTGCTGAGTTTGGTTATGTGAAGTTTATAGGAAACAAAAATTATAAAAGTGTTAAACAGATTCGAATGACATTTTCTAAAGATGCGCGCAAGGAAGAAACCGCAGAGCGACATGCTATGACTTTACAGTTAAAATAGTGATTACGTCTAATAGAACCGCCATATTTCATTTAGTTCAATCTGATCAAATCAGCGATGCCACTTCGCTTTGTTTACCGGGTTTGCTGTGACCAACCACAAAAGTCTAAATATTTAATCTTCAACAAGATTACCGTGTATGAGTAATGGTGTATTTTAAAGCGCACATGGCAGGTTTAGATATTATTAACTTAACAGAACTGTACTTTGCTCAAGTTCACCAAGACAAGGCTGTATTGAAATATAGTTGTTTTTATTTATCGTTGTCAACAAATAAATATTTTCCAATTCCAAGATTAAACAATTAATTTCAGTAAGGTTTGCCCTCCAAATCCAAAATAGAATAACTTGTTGACTTTTTAAACCAGAAATATAAAATTTAAATACTGAGCGAACAGCAGCCATCTATCTGCATTGGTTTCTCAGACCCAAAAAAGAGGCTTGAAATGATTAAATAGATTAAAAGTTTTCACATAATTCTTTTGTGAGTTGAGTGTGAACTCGCTAGTGATTTTTATTTGTAGTCTGTTTACTAGTGCGGTTGGTAAGAGCACGTGTGCATCATTTGTTTTAGTGCGTAATGTAGTACTACTAACGTCTGCTGAACCGGGTTTGGCTGTTATTGTTATAATTTTTCGACCTTTTTATTGTGTAGTACCTGGTGATGCCCTACTTGGCATTGTTGACATGATGTTTTAGCCTTATAGTCGGCTAACGCGGGGTTGTTTTTAAGACAATTTCTACATAGCCGCAATAATGATAACAGCTGATTTTTTCAAGAATATTCATGTTTTGTTTGGCTGTATCGTTGCCAATAGAGATGGTTTTGTAGCAATTGCTGCTCCGGATGCGGATTCATTGCTTATAGTCGGTTGTGACATCAAGGTGATAATGTACTTGGTTAGGTTCTTCCTGCGATTATCGTATACCTTTCTTTGATTATATTCCGTGCGTAATTTTCTCGTGTGGTATTTGTATTTCTCGCAGCTTAATTTGTGCTGGTCGATTGCTACCGACTTTGTACTGTTTGCTTTTCGTGGCGGCCTCTACTACTACTTCGTCATACACTTTCCGTGTATGACACGTTTCTGTTGATTCTTCATCCTCTGTCGCTTCCAAGCATACGGTGTCTTGAAGATCTGCAACCTGATTCATCATTCTCTCTATATGAGTTAATGTTAAGTTTAATCCTCAAGCTTCTCATTTGGATGTTTTGTTGTTTCAGTATTCGGCTGAATATATTTTGCCTCGCGGACCTTTCTATTGTGGACGAGAATGATGTCCCAGGTTTGTTAAAGTTGGTATGGATGGTGGGCCGCTATTGAGACATTTGAAACTGTTGTATGTGTCAACTATTTTTTTTTCTATCTTGAAAATATTGGTGGGTAGTCTCTAATGCTGTTTGTTGTCATTGTTTGTGTTCTTAGATATCGGATATTTTGTTGTTCGTACAAAACCAAGAATGAGAAACCAGAATGTCTCGTCACCCTAGTTTTTTTGTCAAATCTAAATAATTATATTGTTTTTGATTTGGGAACATATTTTAATATGAATTTAGCTGTGGACCTCGAAAAAGGTTTTCACATATCATGGTCATATTTGGTTTTTTTTTTGAAAAGGTTGTTTGTCTTTTTATTAATTTTATCTCGTTTTTAAGTAGCGGATTTCTATGTTGTGAGTATATTTCAAGCTCTTCGATTTTGCCCATAAAGCTGTATTGCAAACGATGTATTATGTATAAATTTGTGTTAATAATATCAGTGTAATTATGATCCTCCTCCGCTAAATGTTGAGCATAATTTGATTTATGTGCGATCTTCTGGCAACTGCTGTAAACCATTGGTCGCGAATAACAACATGTCCAAACTTTTGAACAAAAGTTGACTTGATTGTGGACGGAGGTTGCTGAAAATCCCAAATTAATCAATGCTTTGATAAATAAGTTTGGTGACGATAACGCCACTAAGCCTTTATTGGCAAAAGTTGTTGCATCCACGAGCAATCCACTGAGAGTCGTGCAAGCTGTCGTGGGAACGGGCACACCCATCAATTCGATTAAAACTGTTTCGTTGCCTGATGAGAAATATTTATATATCAGTAGCATTGATCCATCCGTCTCACTTGATCTGATTGTTAAATACATTTGTGAAAAACTGCAAAATTGCTCACGGGAGGAAGTAAATTGTAAACTGTTACTCTCCAAAGATCGGGTAATGGACAGTTCACTGACGTTCATAATCTACTCTAAATAAAAATGCAATCGGCTTGTTGAAAGAAAAAATCAAGTCATTTCTCATTATCATTTGTGATCGAAATGGAATTCGGGTGCTGGTGTATTAATCCGGCCGTTTCACTGGATAGATACCTGCAAATGAACACTACATCACAAGGGTGGTGATATTGTCGTCGTAGTTTCTAATAAATACTCATTCAGTCCGATTGCGTCATAGATTTTTCCCTGGTAGGTCAACTGTTACTTAGTTTTATTTACAAATTGTATTTCAAGTTTACACTGATTTCTACAAGGCCTTTTTTTTTGCCAATTGATTGGATTAGGTCTTATCTGGAATTTAGAACTCAAATTGTTAAAATTGATAGTTTCACTTCACATTCCACAGTCATTTGGACTCCAGCTCTTTATTCTTTTCGCAAATGATGTGGTAAATTGTCTGAGTCATTCCGACATTCTAATTTATGCGGACGACATTAAAATTTGCAAAACTATTTCTTGCGCCAATGAATGCAATTCACTTTCAATCTGATCTGATAAACTTTAAAGCTTAGTGGACATCGCATAATTTAATGCTAAATATCTATAAATGTAAAACAATATGTTTTACCCGATTACGCATACCCGCTAGTTATGTTTACTATTTTGACGGTTGTATTTTTGAAAGTGTCAATACATTTAAAGATCTAGGTATAACGTTTACTTCGTATCTATCGTTTCACAAGCACATTGAGGGTTGCATTTTTAAAGATTTTCAGGATCCTTACGTGATTAAAACTTTATACGTTTCGTTTGTTCGTTCATTGTTAGAATATGGTGTTGCGGTATGGAATCCATTTTATATTTAATACTCAGATAGCATAGAGAAAGTAAAAAAGCGCTTTTTAATGTACGCTCTATGCAGGCTACCTAGAGATGCAAACGTGCCTGCTTATACTTCCAGCATATCGAGGTAGATGGAATTAATAAATATTGAGCCTCTCATGTCACCTTCATATGGTTTAGTTAAATATTAGCGAATGTTCCGGATAATGGACTTCCCATTAGTATATAGATGTTGCTCGGTATGATATTGCTGTGATATGATGATATGATGTTGGCATAGGTATGATGTTGCTTTGCACAAGTAATTCAGAACTAATTTTGATCGTGTCACGTCAAATAATGCCAGTTTTGCTCCGGTCGGTATGATGACAGACTGGATTTAGTTCTATATTGCTTATAACGGAGTGCGGTTTTGTTTAATTTTAATGTTTCCATTCAACCATTTATTTAGATATTCCGTTACTTTATAACATGGTGAAGTGGTGAAATCTATAAGAGGACGAATCGGTTTATTTGCGGTTTATACTCGTATGTATAGCTTTGGTAGTCCGGTGATTTTTGGAGCTTTGGGTTTAACCATTTTGCTAGAGTAGATCAGATATTTGGTAGACCTTGGTAGATGACTCTTGAAATTAATTTTGTTTTTATCTTTTATTTAAGATGGTTTCTTCGTCATCACTGAGAACACCGTCCGTTAAGTTTTAAAGAACGTCACACCAACTAAAACACAAATTAAAACCCCCCCCGAACATCAAAGCTCTTTTTGAACGTAGTGTATACAAATTAACTTGTAATGATTAGCCTTAATTTTATGTAGGTTTTTTGAGCATATGGATGAACATAGGAACACACGAATAAAATATTCATATAAACCAAATTTTGCTCAACATTTAGCTGAGGAGCCAGCTAAAATCATGTAAAAATATCTAACCCTCTACAAAATTTATGAATAATGTTACTTAAGTCGTTACTTAAAATTATAGATTTTTACTTTTCATCTACTTGCGCTATATATTCAAATAACCGCATGAGAATGTATTATGATGATAGATTGACCTATGTATGTACAAAAATCCTAGTTTCATGTTAAATTTTATATTACTATCGCGATACTATCGCACGCATTATTTTCCATTTTGATTTACTCTTGCTCTATTTCATATTAAATTCCAATAGGAATTGCGTAAATGAGACAGTCGTACAGTTTACTCGGTATTTTGTTTTATTTCGTTTTTTTTATTTTTTTAATCTGAGTAAAATATACAAATCAGTATCACAGGCTGTCTCTTTTAAGCAATTTTACTTGAACGGAGGAATAGAGTTTCCCATACAATAATGTTAAACTGCGCCGGGCGGGCATGACATTTTATTAGCATCTAGCGTGCAATGTAACAATCACCCTTATTATGATTGTCGAGTCGATCGACAATCGATAGGACTCTGTGTTGCTTTTTCCTTTTTCGTATTGTTCTTATCAAATGAAAAAACGAAAACGTAATACAGAGTCGTATCGATTGTCGATCGACTCTTGAATCATAATAGGGGTGAATTTTTCTTGTACATATTTCGAAAATAATATGTTTATAAGAAGTAGTTATGTGCATCTTGCAAAGAAAGGGTAATGCCAATTAGCAATTTGTAAGTTGCTGATGTGCTTCGAGCAGCTACATGGGCAGAATCGAAGAGCTTGAAATATACTCACAACAACGTAGAAATCCCCTACTTATAAACGATAAAATTAATCCAATGATAAAGACGCTACACGTTTTGTAAATGAGATCATCGGTTTGCTTACGCTTCACATCAGGTTATTTTGGTTCCTTAAATTTTTTGTATATCACTATAATTAATGTTGTTAATTTAATTCGTAAACATAAATTTTACAACACATAAATTTTTACCTTTATTAAAGTTTTTATGTTGATATCAAAACCTGCTAAAATTCTCTTTGAGAATTTTGAGAAAGAGAATTTTAGCAGGTTTTGGTTGATATACATACATACATATTTAAAATAACATTAGTCGTACCGGTAGTCCGGTACACGACTTTGCAGAACATTTAACTACTTTCTTTAAACGATATTGGTCGCAACTCAAAAGTGATCAATAAAATATTTTTTGCTTGTAAGAATCTTTCTACTTATTAACCATCTCTGTAAACAATAAGTTAGGTTATCAAAATATTAAAACGAATTAATTTTGTCTTTAGTAAATTTATTGTACTGTAAACAAATTTTTACAATCAAATTTTTTTTTAATTTCAGATTCGTTGCAAAATGAGGCTAAACAACACGTGCAGTATAATCATATGCGTCTTGGGACCCCTATTTACTGTTTTTGGAGTAGTGTTTTCAATATTCTGGAGTGATATATTTACGCAGATATTTTATAAGGTGAGTTAATATTTATTCGTGTGATTTAAATTAATTTGTCCTCATACAAAAATTTAAAATTCCATAATAATTATATGATGGTGATAAAGTACTAATTAGTTAAAGTGTTTATTAAATTCGAACAAAAATTTTTGACGTTTGATCTGTTCAATAAACTTAGATCAATGGTACATGAAAGATGGCATCTAGTATGCTTAAAACGGACTATGTACTTTAATAAAATGTGTTAAAATGCGCTTGTGATTTGTAAATTTATGAACTTTGTATTTTCGTAGCGGTGGTCTTGGGCTTGCTTGATTCTTTTTAAGATGTCAACTTTTTTTTTTTTTTTTTTAATGAGAGGTTTCGAGGTATGTTTTGCCCGACCTGTCTCGCCGACCTTAGCAATTTAGTGCGGTTGTTTAACGTTTATTAGACTCCTCTGGATATTTTCTAACGTAAAATTATTTTGCAATCTATTTCTGTGACTGTGCGTCCTACACTCCACATCCGTTTTCTTGGGCTTGTTAGATTCATCGCGGGACACTATTTTCTCCTAATGTGCTCGTCTTTATTTTTGCGTCCAAAAGTTGAAAAATTGTCACTTTTACATTTTTGTAGGAAGGTTGTGTAATTTACCCTTAGCCGTTTAGTTTCCCCCCTTATATTCAATTGATCTCATCGTACTTGTTCGATCGATACCGTCTATATATTGGGTTGGTTGAGGTGGTGTACTTTTTCTTTTGCTATATTAAACCAAAAATTGAATATACTGCTTAATTCAATTTTGTTGCATGGGCTTGTCGATAAATTTGAAGCTGCAGCCTTCAAAATACATTGTAACAAGAAAAGTAACTTGTATTTACAAAGTTTTCATCAAGTTTGATTTAATTTAGCAGAGTGAAAATTAACGCACAAACATACAAGGAAATGTCAAAATGCAACAAATTTCACTTAATGTGCCTGTGTGCGTATCACGTCTCTTTTATTTACTATTTTATAATATTTTAAGTAATAATTCTGAACTCTTCAATTCTAAAATAATATCCGTTCCGTTCCGCTTCATAGAGCATCCCAATTAATTCTATTATTTTGAATGAATTAATGTAAGACAGAAACTTTAACGTTTCTAACGAAAGAGAATAAAACAAATGTAACACTTTAAGCAGATAAAAATCGAATGGAACGGAACGGAACGGACATCATTGTGTTTGAGGTTTAAAACAAAATACATTTTCCTGTTTTATAAATTTAGGAACTTCTTACTGAATCGTGTTTACAAATATCTAAACAACAACATACCATTAAACTACTGTTAAGGCATTTCTTCAGTTGATATTGAATCATTTTGTTCAAGAAATGTGCTTGTTTGTGTCACAAGGGTAATTGCGTAATTCAAGTTCACTTTCATATAAGTAAACATAACAAAACATAACGAAACACTGCTTTATTTTATGATATGGTAATCAGAAGTTTTTTAAAAGATAAGGCAACTGTATGTAAACGATATTTTTTATCTTAATAACCAATAAATATACAATATGTACATAATAACAATAATACATAAATAAAATATAAACCTGGCGCGATATCGAGCCATCACTACATAAAATTCATATTCTTAGAAAAAGTGAATCCATTTCGTCGAAGTTTAACATCAAATGGAAAGTATTTTTTTTTTGAATTTCCTTATCGTAACAAATGTATTTATTACTTATATTAAAGATGATAATAATGTCATTGTTCATACAATTTAAAAACTATATGTACATAAAAATTACTTGTTTGTTTGTTTTCTATCTACATGATTCAGAATTTCTTTGGATGTATTACGTGTTTGATAACAAAGCACATATACACAGTTATGTACAGTTTAGCCTGACAAATAAACAAGATTACAATTTACACGACCTAACGAAATGCTTTACAATATCTTCGAATCGGCGATATTTATTCTATATTGGCATTCTATTTCTGAGTAAGAACAATGTTAGTGAAGACCATCGATCGAATAAAAACAAGTTACGACTTGCGATCGATTAATACGAGATTTGTGGACCGGCTGTATAAGCCCAAAAGGATAAAAGGCAAATCTCCGAAGCTACAGCAAATTTGGGATTGGGAAGGCTTTTAAACAGATTCTCCTACCCTTCGCGAAGACAATCTTTTGACATATTCGAGCGAGTATAGGATTTGGAATGTCCATTACTTGAAATGTCCAGAGCCTAAGAAATACACAGTTTAATATTTTTTAATTAACAAGTTAAAATTTGTCTATATTAATCAAAAAGATTTTTTTCGGTTTTTGGTTAATCATAAAAATAAAGAGGCCAATCACAGAGCCCAGACTTTACCCCAAGTAAACCCTCCTTGAGTTTCTATCTGGGTAGTTTGGTCGCATACTGAAAAGTTGGTCGTCTCATCAGGTAGCTAGGTATGTAATATATTACGCAGATGTCAAAAAAATTACAACAACAACATAATATTTAAATATGGCGCAGATTGTGGGTGAAATGTGTATGAACTATTTAAACAATGATAAATTAAAATGCGTTTTTGATTTCATTTTATTCCTAAAATACATTCTAGAGCGAAATAATAATTCTTTAACTTTAAGATCAACTCAAACATTAATCGATAAGTTCAATAAAGAGTTTTTATATTTCTGGCTATAAATAATATCGTCGCCATTAAACAAGTTAAAAATGGATTCCAGTTGCTTCATTTGAAGCATCATTTTTTCATTTGGTCCATGTGAAAGACGAGTCTTGTGATGTATGCACTAAAGAATTATCTACCATAAAGTCTGGGTTCTTACAGCATTGCATATTTAGGTTACGTACACTACATATTAGCGCTTTACGCAATTATTTGTTTTCGGTTTACATAGAATAAAAGGAATTTAAAGTTCTTATGGAAAACAACACTAATGTTCTATACACATTACTGCTCAAATTCCCGACAGTTTAAATGTCTGGTGTATCGTCTATCATCGTATTTCCCTCGTTTGACAAGCTACCTTCATTTCCGCCCAGAATGTATGATCTGAGTCGATACATAAATTCCAGGCGATCCCGATGATCGTACAAACCACCTTTTGCACGAATAACTCCAAAAAAACGTTTTCCAAAACATCTTGGTATAGTCGGTACGTCAATAACTATGATACATATGCCATAGTTGCTGACATTTGGTCGACAATTTCGAACTGGTTTGACTCTGAAAGCTCAATGGGTTGTACTCGTTGCCGACTGTCCTTGTAACTAAAACTAAACCTACCAGTTTAAAATATTTCGTGCTTTTGAGCCAATTATTTGACATCAGTTCAACCAAACTACCAGCACGCAGAATTGCTTTGGACACAGTGTGAGCAAAAAGTTTTGTTGCTAGCTTTACTTTCTGCCGTTGTACGACTCTGACGGTTAAATTTGCAGCGGGTATTTTGTATGCCAGACTAAGATCCGATATGTCGTTGTTTTTGGTAATCAATTTTTCGATAATTTTTTTACTGATGACTTCACCATCAATTTCAGAAATCATCATGATCAATGAAATTGTTTCTCAGACGTTTAAGTAGATGTAGTATATCAGCGAACATGTTGATTTTATTACCGTTATATTTAAGTTTCTAAGTAATCCTTGGTTTGTCCCTCCTAAATCACACACAATTGTTACTACGTGAAATCATCAACCTTCTTTTATCATTCTTTGGTCGAAATCATAGTAAATGGGCTGTTTCCAAATATACCATGCACCATTGCGACTTGGACATATTTCAGAGCCATTAAGGTTTCATCTTTTGTTTTATCATACACAATTTTCTTTTACCTTAATTTCGTCAAAGGAAATGATACACACCTGTCACATAAACTATTCTCATAATACGAGTATTCAATGCGCATTGAAGAATTCCGGGATACACTTTAATTTTAGTACACTATTTTATTAAAGTTATTATGGCGGGAAGCGTATATTTTTTTTAAGCATCAATAGATATGCTCTTGGGTCTTGGGCCAGAAGCGTGATTGGTTATCACATTAGCAATGACGGTTGATCATTTGGTACGCTTTTCGGGACATTCCAATTTTTTTGGTTGTCCTTTTGTGAAAATAGGTTTTCGTCTTAAATGCATAACTTGTTCTTGTAATCTAAAACAATATATATGCATATTATATATTGAACTTGTACTTGATTCATTTTAGAATTATGTTACTGCGAGTATGAAACCATATTTGAATCAGTTTGTGTATCTACATTGAGATTTTGTAGTCTCAAAATGAGTCTCTGTTTTGCAATCTTTCATGTTAGAAATAATCGGCTCTGTTTCCGTACACATTAGTTTATCATATCCATATCAAGTTCACCGTGCATTGTTGATGGACGACTTGCGGAGGAACCCTCTTCATGGATGCTTGTTACAGTAGCGCTAAAACAAATATGCATATATTTTAAATAACGTCATAATATATCACATATTTGTTCACCATATCTTGATTGCAAAGCACGTTTTTGACTTATCACATTGCGTGTTGTTGTCAAATCACCTTCTTACTTTATTGGCAAGAAAAGCGATAGAGAACTAGTTTTTTTCACTTGTTAAAGTGTTTCCTGTTGATTCTTAATACATTAAATACCTAGCCAGAGTTATATTAACTAAATCAAAAACCCAAGAAGAACCATCATTTGTGTGTGCATTATGCCCACAAAAATAATTAAGAAGTTAAAATTTGTCTTTTAGGTGTGATAGTTATCAGTTCGGCAGTATTTCATTAAAAATTTCTCGATTTATCATTAATACGAGTCTCAAAGCGATATACCATTGCTGGTAATAACCCTCCAGTGTGCTTGGGTTTGGCAGTACCTAGAAAATTAGTCCAAAGAGATACCAACCATTTTAATTCCAAGTCGCACCAGAATGTCGTTAAAGAATCTCCGAACAGAGGCTTTCGATCGCAGCATTAGTATCTGGCTTAGGCTCAGTGTATGGGGTGAGAATTTATCCAAAGCTTGATCGGAGAAAGGAAACATTTACCAATTAAAAGTAAATGGATCATACATAAAGGCCCCGAAACAATATGATCACAGTTCCTCTCTGCTAAAAAAATTTGTTTCCCAAAATTGACCGATCGCTTACCATCCAAAAATAAAAAGTCCAACTATCATTTCTCGTTTTTTTTATCATCTTGTTCCTCTCCTCGTTCATTTCCTTCCCACCGCCAGGAGCATATGTAGCAATCAACAAAAAAAAAACATACACAGAGGAGTCTGTTCAGGAGAGTAACACCCATCTCTGGCGTTCCTTCGTTTAATGCGGAAACAACGCAACCCGAATTCATCACATGCTACCGGTGAGATAATGGATGTTGTCGGTATATTTTCCATATTACTCATAAAATGCCTCTTTTTGACGTGAAATGATGTGTGTGATTGTGTCCAAGTTGGTTTGGTGGAATTCAAAAATAAATTTCCATGCGAAGTCTGTATTTTGCAAGCCTTATTCAGTCCCATACGCAATTAAACCTATTTATAATAAAACAACTTACGTTATTTTTAAATAATTTTAATTGAAAAAAATTTGTCCTTATAGTAACAATATTTTTAAAAAATTTTTTTAGAAGATCGAGAGAACAAATAGTTGTTAAAAAAGAACCGAAGAAGGAGTCAATCCGAAATCGATCTTCTAAAAAAATTTTTAAAAATATTGTTACTATAAGGAAAAAATTTTTTCAATTAAAATTATTTAAAAATAACGTAAGTTGTTTTATTATAAATTTATAAGTGACAAAATATACACAAGCAAAATGGATATACACCATTATAACGCAATTAAACCATTGAAGGAGGCAGAATTGAAGAAGATGGCTGAGGCGGGTGTGTTGTTGGCTATACAACATAGTAATTGGGCTTGTCCAATTGTGGTAGTCCCTAAAAAGGACAAGAGTCTCAGAATTTGTGGGTGGACTTACATTACTATTCACTTCCGAATATAGATGACATTTTGGCGAGTCTTTCTGGATGTGGCTTTTTTACCGTGTTAGACTTGGCTGATGCTTGTCAGCAAGTTGGAATAACTAAAGATTCGATGGAGCTATTTAGAATAAATACTCACCTTGTCTTGTTTAAATTCCTCTTGAGTAGATCTTGAGGAGTGTCGAACTAACGTGAAAATTTCATCAGTAGAAAAGTCAATGACTAAAGAAAAAAAAATTGTTCCACGTTGTTTTAGGTTTGTGGAAATTCCCAAAATAAAATATATTTTTAGCTTGATGAGACATTTGTTGGTTTTATTTCTAAAATATTTAAATGGTTCATAACCGAGCTCTAATCCAAATCTTTTATATTTTTTGTAAGCCAAATCTGTACGTTACATTAAATTCATAATATGTGCATTTAACCACGGAGTAGTGGGCCGTTTATTTATAATCCTTTTACGGGACGGGACACATAAATAGTATCGAATTTTAAAACATTTGAATTGAATTCTTAAATATATAAATAAAGGTTGAACCAGTCTAAGGAGTCTGAGGATCAAATTTAGAAAGGTGTAACCATACTGTCTGCACAATAAGCCTTACCCCAAAATTTTCAAAAAACTGGACCACAAACTCGATTTTGTGACCAGATGTTCAGGATGATTTTTTTCAACTGCAGGCAAAGGAACACTGAAACTCATTGAGGATGATGTCACCTCAGCAATGGTTCTGATTAAAGGACGAATCATTTTGCAAAGGAATACAGCTATCATTTTACGATGAGGATCAAAATCAGTTTTATTGTTCAGCTAAGCACTCTGTGTCACTTCAAAAGTGCCATCGAAGGAGTCATCTGTATGAAGGAACATTTCTCTGCACTAAACTTCACACAATTTCATCCATTCCAATATAAAGCACTGAAACACTGACGATTGCATAAGACAAGTAGGGTTTTCACATACTCAAAATGACCGTCTGGGGTCCACGAATGAATGAATGTGATGATATTCAAATTCAAATATATAAAATCTCTACTTAAATACGATTTAGTTTCCTTATTGTACAACAAATGCTGTATGGAAATCGCATAGAATAAAACCACCTTAACGGTTCCTGCAGACGATGTACTTTTGAGTTTAAATTTGCAGGCATTTTTCTCGCATTTTTTTTTTTAATTCAGTTATGCCACCTAGTGTTATTCAAATTGTCATCACTAAGCCCTGGACGTCTGAAAATGGAAGATTACATAACGTTATACCATTATTTACCAGTCGTTACTTTTGGGAAAGGATATAGCGTGATTTTTATTTATAACTGGTTTTATTGCTGAAAGAACGCAATACTTTGTACAATATACAAACATACTTACATAATTTTATTTTCAATAAACAATACATAACTGTAACTGAAACTCCCCTAAGAATAAAGTAATAAAATTACGCAACTTCCCCTTTATATTACATAAGATGTTTTTTATTGTATTGTCAAAGGAGATTTTATGTTATCCGAATTGTTTACATTACATAATAAAAAAAATTTTTCTTTTAATTTCAGGAATTGGTATTAGCACCAAATTCGAAGACATACGATTTATGGAAAACACCACCGATACCAATTAGTTTAGATATATATTTCTATAATTGGACAAATCATGAAGAATTTCTGAATCATTCAACCAAACCAAATTTGGTTCAACTTGGTCCATACAGATTTCGTGATAAACAGGATAAAATAAAAATTAAGTGGCATCCTGAAAATAGTACCGTTAGCTATACAAGATTAAACCATTATTATTTTGACACAAAAGGCAGTAATGGGACGCTCGAAGACAACATTATTTCACTTAACATTGTCGCATTGGTATGAAATTTCTACACTCATATTAAATTGTATGAATTTCTAATAAATCGGAGCATTATTAATTTTTAGGCAGCAGCAGCAAAAGCACGTTATTGGACTGGTTTAAAAAAACAGGCAGTCAGTACAGGATTAAGTATATACGATCAAGAAATTCATGTTGAAAAAACCGTAGATGATTTACTATTTACGGGATATTCAAGTGATTTAATTGATATGGCAAGGACAGCAAAGAGTTTATTTGGTGATATTGACATTCCATTTGATCGGTTTGGGTGGTTTTACACGGTAATTTTAATTAAAATTTATTTAACAACAATTTGTTAACAAATCAATAATTATCTATTATTAGCGTAATGGATCTGACGAACTAACAGGCCATTTTAACATAAAAACCGGTGCCGATGGTCTGAGTACATTTGGAGAGCTAAAACAATGGAATTTTAAAAATAGAACTGGCTTTTTTGAAGAACATTGTGGCATGGTCAACGGATCCGGTGGGGAATTTTATCCTCCAAAACAAACCAAAGATAAACCGGTAACATTATTTACAGCGGAACTCTGCCGCAGTATATCATTTGATTATGAAGAAGAAGTAGAAGTGGAAGGCATAAAAGGTTATAAATATGTAGGTGGGCCTAGAACTGTTGATAATGGAACTAAATATCCTGAAAATTGGTGTTTCTGTGGGGGAGAATGTGCACCATCAGGCGTATTAAATGTATCGTCATGTCGTATGGGAACACCAGTTTTTATGTCGTTTCCTCATTATTTTAATGCTGACCCATATTACACAAATATGGTGGATGGTTTAAAACCAGACAAAGATAAACATCAATTTTACATTGTTCTAGAACCTGTAAGTATATTCCGCGTACGTACCCATTACATCGATATATTACTTTTCATTTTGTATATTACAGGAGACAGGAATAACGTTAGAAGTTGCAGCGCGATTTCAAATAAATATGTTAATTCGTCCAGATCCCGACGTTAAGTTATACGCTAAAGTGCCTTATACATATTTTCCCGTTTTATGGTTTGAACAGAAAGTAGCAATAGATGCCGATTTAGCAGCTGAATTACGCCTAGCATTAAAAATGCCAATGATAGGACGAATTTGTTCGTTAATAATAGCACTTTTAGGTTTAATAATGGTTTTGTGGGTATCAATATTATTCTGTTTACGTCGTAATCAGCGTTTCAGCAACAAAGAAAATCGAATTGGCTTCAAAGAAGGAGAAAAATTGGGAAAATTGCCAGAAGGATCTCCACTTATGTATAATCCAAATATATTAAAAAATATGGAACTAAACCGATTAGATAATAAACAGTAGAAACAGATGTGATAACATTACCGAATTGTATCTAAGAACAAAACATGTGAATTCCAATGACATATTGCCATTGTATAATTATGCTCTTTGTTAAATATTGTTAATTTTTTTTTTTTTTTTTTGTACTATTGTCTAGATTATAGGTAGACCAAACACGTATATTCTCAAAATATTAGGAGTAATTATTAATTGTAACACAGCCAATGAATTATTAAATGACAGAAATATATAGAAAGTTTTGGTTTTTATTCATTTAAACATTTTTGTGTATTATAGCTATATCTGTGTTATAATGGTATGAAGAGTTGATCATAACGTCTCCTCTATCAGGAGTAAATTTGTACACTATATCGATCTACTAAAGACCAGAGAATAGAGCCCTAACTAAGCAATTCGCCGGCTATTTTCGATGGCGTACTGGAAGAAAAAGGAAAATCTTTTAATAACTACCGACTTAACAATAGTTTCAATAAAATATGCCTTATCTAATCAAAGTTTCACATTCAATTCCAATTCAATTTAAGAAAGAGAAATTTTTCACCATTTCGTAGCATTTTACTGCGAACAGCGCCAAGTTGTTTTAAAGAGGAATAGCCAAACACTAATTATATTATTTTTCTTTATACATAATATTGTGTAGTCTGTCAAGTCGGACAGTTAAATTTGAAAATTTTTAATTATTTAATAAATATTACAAATGAATATAATTCATCTAGTAATTTCCCTCTATTGAATGTTAATTATTTTTGGAGTATGTATATCCCATAGGTAAGCTCCAAATTGGAGGCTTAGTTCGTCAGTATTTGATGTTGACTAAGGCGATATATGTTTTTCTTCGCATGATTACCATGTTGCGCTCACCATATGCTATGCAAAACATTATTTTGAAGGTTCTGTGCACTTGATCGATAAACAGGTTTCAAAATCTGCCGATATAAGACGAATTTATTATGTAATGTTAGCTCAAGTTCATTCCTGTTAGCATCAAGGGTCATGCCCAAGTATTTAGCCGTCAGGTAATCAATTAAAATTGTTGTTGGTGATGTTATAGATCTACTTTCGTTGTGTTGAAGGCACCATTTCTTCGTTCAACCACTCAATGAATTAGCGCCGTTTTGTAATTTACTGCTTGACTCCTCTATGTTGTCTCCAATTGCCAAGAGTGCAGTATATTATCCAGAAATGTGGTAATATTTGTTCCTTTTGTACAAAGTATGTATAGGTATATAGAATATTGGCCCCAGGAAACTGCCTTGTGGAATTCCGGCTGATATTATCTTTAGTTCAGAGTATTCCTCTTCATGTTTTATACATGAAAGTGCCGACCACCTATTATATTTCAGGCCGCGGTTCCTTACTTTGTCGAAGACTTGAGATACGTCCAAGAAGACATTTAAACATATTTTTTTGTTTTCAAGTGCATATTCAATTAAATCTGTGATTCTGTACACTTGATCGATGGTAGAGTGTCTCTCTGTATGTAAATCAAAATTGGTGAGGAGGAATGATCTTACTGAGCTTATTTCTATTACTGATTTTAACCTCTTGAGTAGTAGTTTTTCAAATATTTTTAAAATTGGAGGATTTATGGAAATCGGCATTTTAGTCTGAATTACTTGCAGTAATTTTCGTAAACCTTTCTCTGTTGCTTTAACCATGTGTCTAGTGATTAGGTCGAAGCCAGTAGGAGATTTGTTGAACTTAAGTTGTTGTTAATTTCATCTCTAAGCTCTTGTACTGTTACATGTCTTATGTTTTGAGGATCCACTTTGCTTTCTGGAATTATACTGTTGTTCTGCAAAGCAGCCTTTTCTTTGGCTCTTCTAGTCCAAGTTCCCTCGTCATTTTTAATTGTACTTTAGCCCTTTTAAGTCCTTTAATTGCTTTCCAGAGAGAAAAATTAGTATCCTTTCGGCCAGAAAGACCGACTAGGTATTCGCTAAAGATTTATTCTTTATTTCTTTGATAAGCATTTTCAATTTGTTGCTTAAATAATTAAGTCGTGATTTGCGTTGTGGTGCTCGGTTCCTCCGCTAGATTTTTGGCGCTTTTTATTTATCTCAGATTTTCCGTTTGGTTTCCAGTAGGAGGAGTACTTGCTACGCTGCTTGTAGTATTTTTTTAGCAGCTCTAATTAGTCATCAAGTTATGAGCTCGGAGCACTCCGGAAAGTAGGTTTTCAGTATAGTAATTCCAACAGTTCAGCTATAATTGTAGACCAAGAATCGTCCGGTTACTGGAGATGACTCGGGATGATAAGATTTGAAGACCGTATACTTTGTGTAGCCTCGCAGCATCATGTAGGCACTTATTTTTGACTTTTTTATTTCATATTTGTATGTTCTGAGGACTTCCATTTAGCTGTCCCAATCTGCAGCAATTCTTGTTTTCTTAGCTTTTTTAAAGCCTTTTGCATTTTTGACGATAGCTTTGGAGCCGTTTCGACCACCAAAATGGTCTTTGTTTATTCAAAGGTCTACTCAGACTAGACGCTCCCCAAATACCTACAAGAAAAGCATCAGATAATTTGTCTATGACTAAGTCATTCCAATTCACTATACTATATTTAATAAAACCTCAGACAAGTATGATATCTAGAACGTCTTGTCTGTTCCTAGTTATAAAGTGAGCTTAAACCCAAAATTACTTATTTGAAGGTTAGTATACTAAGAATAAAATCAAGGAGTAACTCAGCTCTCCCGTTAGTACCCGCACTTCCCCATATTGTGTGGTGTGAGTTCACATTACCGCCCAGACTCCAACTTTTCACTCTTTAGTAGGTGGTATGTCATCATCTTCATATGGTAGATAGGCAGATATAAGCCAGAGATTTAAACTACCAATCTCAATGCCAGCCGCCACCACATCTGGATTACTGTAATTAAATAGCACAAACAAGTCTTACCTTCTTTATTGACAAACATCACTTTATAGTTTGGGCCCTGAGTCACAGAAGGAACCCGAAGGACAACGTCAACACCGTCAGCTTGAATTTTGATCAACAGAGCAGCCAAGGCTGCCTTACAGTTGGGTAAATCGGTCTATAGCAGCCTCAATATCAATCTACGCCATCGCCCCTACCACCATCGTTGTCAGATTCCCTGCTCGAAAGCGAGTCTGACACCGACTTACCCGCCTCATCTATTTTGTCGACTTTTACTATGATTGTCCCGAAACCGAAGCTTATCACGCCTTTCACCCTTTCCAGAGCCTCTATCGACTCATTATTTATAATAATTATAGCTGACCTACAATCAGCCTTTGGCTCTTCCAGCTTTGCAATCTTCCAATTGGAAGTTGGAAAATCCGGATTACCCATTCGGAGCATCTCCAAAACCTCACTCGGATCGGTCGGTTTCGCAGGCATCCAAGCCCACGCTGTAGGCGCTCTATGCTCTCGGCATAGAGTGACTTTTGGTTGGCTCCATCTCTATATTTCGGAGCAGGCCTCTGGTTCTCCAGCGTAACCTTTAGGAAGGGTGCAGCTAGTAGAAGCACCTCTACCTTCCCCCAATTGATGGGCGCAATACGCCCATCCTCCTGCATCCTGTCTATCACCGCAACTATCAGCTGGCCTCTTAGAACCCCGCTGAAAGGCCTGATTACAGTTTCCTGCAACCACAACCTTTTTACATCTTTAGGTGATTCCTACTGAAATCTTTGCCTTTTGGGCAAAGGGAGCAGCTTTATACGAGTTTATGCCCTTATTAATTCATACTATTTCCTCCAGCATAGTTGTTGTATTAGAGGGGCTAGCAATATTTTTGCTTATATCTCGCATCTTATCTTGGCCTTTAGGATTGGGCTTAGAAGCGGAAGTTCCGCCAGCCGCAGGTACCAGGTTATTAAGAGTCCCCACGAGTAGCGGAGAAAAATGTCCATCTGTGCAGAGATCCTTGATGCACAGATAAGGCTACATAAACAGGAGGACCACCTTGAAACTTCAAACTGAACTCCAAATCAAAAATTTCCAATCTAAATTATGATGACTACCAATTGACTAAGTACAATAAAAACAGAACACAAATTTAAGGAAGATTCTTCAGATCCAATATAGCCATAAGTACATTCCACATATACAGCTAAGATGACGTGTTTTTGCGATAGGTTTGTTGTCTCTACGATATGATAATATTTGCAGATAATTTCACAATAGATGAATATGACTTCTATAAATCAGTAAATAAACACAACTGAATTATATTTTCTACAGAGAAGCATATCTAAATTGCAAATATTATCAAATGTTATTACAAATCCGACACAAACAATACATTTCTATTTTCAATAAAAACAAGGTTGTTTGGTTGAGGTCATTAAGCCCATAATCGTAACAAATTACGAATAATAACTACTGTAGGCAATTTTGGTGTTATGTGTGTGATGTACTAATGTTGCCTTAATGTTGATTTTATTAGTTAACAAAAAATATTAATTTACATAACTTATGGGGACTTTAGAGCCAAACAAAGCTTCATATTCAAATACGAATACATACAGACTTATGTTCCACTGCTCATAGTATGTTCTATATGTTATATTTTACAAAACGTACAAAATTTCACCTATCACTCAGTACAAAGTTTTCATTAAATAATTAAGTCACGCATCTATAATTTCTGATAATTTACAAATATGGTACTCGCTTCGCTTGTAGCTCGGATGAAATCAACTTTAAACGTTCTGGGTTATTTATTCAGACGATTAGGGGATTTTTCAAGATATATGTATGTATGTAATTGGTGAAAAACAGCATTGAAATATGTACCCATTTTGTAATTTATATTTTATACAATATAATTAAAAAGCATACATATACAGAAACATTATGATTATGTACAAAATAATGTATGTATGACTGAGAAGCCATAATCGACCCTCGACTAGAAATCGCAGCGTGGTAAGAAACTCTGTTAACCAATGTTCTATTGTACATTCGAATTTTAAATATTTAATGTAGGTAAATGGTGATGAATTTAATTTCGTAAAACACTCGCCAAGAACCTTGCTTTTTATACGGATATACATAAGTATACTTCTTCATTGATATTTTAAAACAAAAATATTTTATTGAGGCAATATTGGGTAGTTAGAAGTTACACAATAGCACTCCATATTCCGAGTTCTTAACGTATTTTCATTATATTGTGAAATAAAATTTAAAATGCAACAAGTATAAGTATTTTACATAATAATTAGATTTTTATTTAGGTCATAGGTATTTAAAATATTATTGAAGTACATACTATACAGTATTGGTTTAGAAAAGTATTGTGTAGCTCTAGTCTAGCTATAATATATAGTGTTTCAAAATGATAAGTATATCTTGTCAATGTACCGATAAAAAGAGGAATGCATTTTTGGGAGAAATACGGAATGTTAAGGTCAAGTAAATTTAAATACACCTTGTCGAGATCAACTTTATACCACATATTAAAAATCCAAACATAAACAAATTGAAAACATCGTGACGATGCGAATACGTATAATATGCAGTTTGTTTTAACGTGTACGCATATGACAATTGAACATTTACTGAAGTATGTTAAGTACACATAAATTAAATATCGAACTTTATACATCGACTAACATTAGTGCTAACTCATGCTAGCTGTCTCTTTTGTTATTATTTCTCTACACGGACTTTGTACATCAAGAGAAATGTTGTTGGAATTTCTTACAATATTTCGTGTTCATTACGTGTTACAAAAATTTCTATGAATATCCGTATTAAACGGGGCACGGTTAATTTATTATGTAATTATATGCAAACACTTTTTTCTTTTAAATATTTTAAATAACCTTGTCGTCATTAATCCGTATAGTATTTTTCCAGTGAAATTTCTAAAACAAGAATAATTCAAGATAAAACGTGTCTGCAATGGATTCCCACTGTACTATGTACATATGTATACCTAGCTAAGTACATATTTACAAGAACAGATATGTATCTAATAGAGAGTTGTCGCCTGATAACGATAATATTATCAGCAATGTAGGGCATTAAAGCATGCGTTCCATTAACAAAATTTGTAGCCGAGCATATGGGGAAGATAAACCAATCGCTTATAAATAAAATAAAAAAAATATTCAATGAATGATGAAATTTGCGATAACAATGAAGGCAACATTACTTGCGTTGTCATGTGAATAATCGCGTTTAATGAAATTCTCATCGATTAGTAAACTTAATAATTTTACGATCGATAATGGCGTTAAAAATTACAAAATGATTTCGTTTGTTTGGAGGCTCGGTCTCTTGGTGAAGACTATTTACTCGTCTATATAGATTTTAAGATTTCAACTGTAGCATTCTCTTAAAGTTTACATAATTCCAATTTTCCCAACATTCAGTTGTCTGCGTACATATTTTAGGATTTCCTTGACCAATATAATACGGATTTAAAATACTAATCATTTATAATATTACGTGGAATTTCCAAAATAAACTACAATATTTTGTATCTTTAACGTTAACGTTTATAAAACAGTAAGTTGAAAGAAAATACAAGATTGAGCATGATTCATCAAGTATTATTTCTTATGTATGGATGTATATAAAATCATTTTTTTGGGTTACTACAGTGCGCAATACACATCACGACTGAAGTGTGATTTTAATATATGTACGCATACAGTTAAAAAAGGCTGATGAAATTTAACTTTAGTTTATAGCATTGTCGTCTTGTTATCGTTTTGGTTTTATTTGTTTGATAAGACAACGATAACCGCAGACATTTTACGTTAACGCAAACAACATGCACCTGATCTTTTGCGAAACGCTACAGTTTTCGTTATAAAAAAAGTAACCATTTATGTTGCCCATCATAATTTTTTTTCGTATGTACAACGTAGTTTAACATTACGAATCAAGTAGAAAATTTAAAAAAATATTAAAGACTCCATTGTACAATATGCGAATGATAGAATATAAAGCGTTATTGCACAATATTATTGTGTTTGATTTTTGCTTTTCTGCTTAAAAGATTTAAAGTGTTTTATCAGAAATTTAAGGTTATTTTTAAATTTTATTGGAATCCATCATTTTATACTAACTCACATAAATTAAATCAAGAAGCTTGCAATCTTCTGCTTAATTTCGAATGGTTTGGATTCAAAGTTTGTTTTATTGGATGCAAGTAAATTTTTATCTGGGCTTCATAAATAAAGCCCATGTTGTCAACTAGGTAGGATAAATCTATACATTAAGAAAAGCGTCAACTACAATAAGAAATAAGAATATGTTTATACTGTTTGTTAGGCGACGTGTCAAATAATATATATGTGACACGTCTGAAGTGACGTATCACCTTTTACCATTTCTTATTTACCAAAATACATGGTTACACAGTTGTTAAAGGAATTCATTAACGTTTCTTCTGGGCCAGCTAAATAAAATTCGTTTTCTATCAAATCAGCTACATTTCTCTTTTTAAAAATGTCCATTCTCACGAACTACTTTCATTATATTGAATTACATCGCCTGACGAATCAACTCTGGTAACTAACTGTTATTTCGCCTTTGAAGTTTCTTACCCGCTTCAAAGGTTGCCAGAAAGTACTTCTAATTCGTAAGAATTGTACTTTTCGGTTGCGTCAATATGCAGAGGTTCTTTGCAGCGTCTACTTTTGTGTCATGACTAATTATAACATTTTATTTATTTATTTATTTATTTAAATCTATTCTACAGTTAAAAACTTAATGAATAGTAAAAAAAGAATTATTATAGATTAAAAAGAAATAAAATGAATACTAACAATACGGAACATGAAAAAACGAAAACTTTAAAAACGTAAAATGAGATTAAAAATTGCAATTTCTGATTGCCTTCCGAAAATACACTCTGGATCTCTCAAAATTAAATAAATGGTAAAACTCATTAAAAATTCTAGCCATTGACTTGGTTGGCTCATTGGAACCATAATTCGTTCTATGAAAGTCAACAAACAAAAATTCCCTTGGACGCAAGCTTCTGGTAGGTACATAAATGCTCCAAGCAGAAATGAGTTCAGGACACTTAATGCGGCCACTAAGGGAATCACTAACAAACAAGGCAGATGCAATTTTTCGGCGTTTAACCAACGTATCAATATGAAGGCACTCACACCGAATCACATACGATGGGAGACTTCGCACCTGTTCCCACATAGGTAGATGACGATCAGATAAATGACCAATCTTCCTGGCCATATAGATAGTAAAACGTTTCTGAATAGATTCCAATCTTGCAATATGCACATCCTGATGAGGATACCAAACCACTACAGCATATTCAAGGTGAGATCTTACTAAAGAAGTATATAGACTAACACACGAAAATGCATCCATAAAATCCTTTGTCATTCTAAAAATAAAACCTAACATAGAATTGGCCTTTAATATTATTTTATCTATGTGTAAAGCAAAAGTTAATTTCTGATCAAACAGAACTCCTAAATCAACAGTTGAAGTTACTCTACAAAGTAGATCTCCATCAAAATAATAATTGACAATATTTGGATTGAGTGTTCTGAAAAACGACATCACCTTACACTTCTGTACATTGATGAACAATTTATTCTTAGAGCACCACCTAGACAATATATTAATTTCGGATTGCAAAACCTCAGCATCACTTACAGATTGAACATGCATGAAAATCTTCAAATCATCAGCAAATAATAAACATTTACAGAATTTAAAAATATTAGGAATATCATTCACGAATAAAAGAAATATAATTGGGCCTAAATGGGACCCCTGAGGGACTCCTGAATGACAATAGATATAATCTGACTTAACATCATTCAATAGAACATACTGCTTCCTACCAACTAGATAAGAAGAAATCCATTTAAGAAAATTTGGATCAAGACCAATAACCGAAAGTTTTTCAATAATAATTTTATGGTCGATTGAATCAAAAGCTTTAGCAAAATCAAAGTAAATTGAATCAACTTGGGCGCCTTTAGATTCAAGTGACTCAATAATGAATTTAGTAAATTGCAACAGATTGGTAGTCGTAGATTTTCCACTGGTGAAACCATGCTGGAAACAAGAAATTATCTCTTTAGTATGGAATAACAAATGTTTCGACACAATTAATTCGAAAAGTTTTGGTATAGACGAAAGAATTGAAATACCACGATAATTTGATATATCAGAACGGTTACCCTTTTTGTAAATTGGAACAATGTGAGAAATTTTCCAAGCTGAAGGAAATTGTCCAGAAATTAATGATTGGTTGAAAAGATAACATAATGGAGTTACAATATATGAGCTCACACATTTAAGTATTGACGAAGGTATCCCATCAGGCCCACATCCATCATTAAAATCTGACAGATATTCATAAATGTCATCTTCAGTTATTGATAGGTACTGAATGTTAAATTGGCAATTACTAACAGTAGGGTCGCTTTCAAAGGATCCGTAATTAACTTTATATACCGATTGAAAGAAACTAGCAAAACCCTCGCAGATTTCAGGAACCGTGCTCAGTTTACCTCCATTAAAAATCATTACCGATGGATAGCCAGTTGTGTTACGTTTTTCGTTAACAAACTTCCAAAATGTTTTAGGGTTTTGTTTGATATTAGTTTCAATCACACTTATATACTGACAATATTTAGAATGAAATACAGATTTAAATTGTTCACGTAGATCAACAAATTTGGATTTATTCAGTTGACAATTATTGGATCTGAATCTATAGTAAGCTTTATTTTTACGGTTACGTAAATTGATCAAATCAGAATCAAACCATGGTGGGTAATTATAGTTACGTTTTTTCCTCAAAGGTACGAATTTATCAAAAGCAACAAATAGTAAGTCATTAAATTTTTTTACATTTTCATTAACATCATTGGCTCGAAAAAAATCATCCCAACAAACGCCACGGAGATATTCAGAGAGACCAGGTGTGTCGCATTCTTTAAAATCATAAAACGAATCATCAAAAGAAAAAACCCGACATTTATCATCTCGATTACCAACATGAAATATAATCTCGAGGGAATTATGATGAATATCATTTTCCTTGAAAGATGTCAAAGACTCATGAACTGACAAATATTCCGTATTATTAACAAAAATTAAATCTAAAAACGAATTGTTATCATTACAAAATAAATTAACTTGTTTGAAATTGAAACTGAACAGTGCATCCACCACCGCTGCATCATTTGCAGATAGAATATCCGAAGGGAGTAACCCCAAAGACTCAGTTTCACTATCAACCAACCAATTAATATTACTTAAATTAAAATCATCTAATACAACTAAAGTATCATTATAATTAATTATATTAACCAATTCACATATACAATCTACATGACTCAAATAATTTGTTAATAATAATTTGTTACAATCTGTCCAATATAATTATGGAACTGACTCCTTCTTAAATTGACATTTCCGCCATTTTATTTTTATTTTGACGTCTTTTATCACTTTGTTTAATTTTATAAAATCACTTCTCGGAACGCTGGAAACTTCCGCTGAGGATAATTTGTCTAATTGGTGTCCCATATATGGAATTGAATGTTTATCTTTAACGACTTGTACATTCAGTTTATTTAATAGCCGCATTTCTTGATGTTTGATCTGATCCAGATGGGATCATTCATCTATCATGAAACGATGAAAAATGTGTAACAAGCAAATGTACAAGCAAATTTATTTTGTGCCAGAAACAAAACAACACTTTTTTTTAATTTTAAGGTTAGCTGTCAGGAGGACTTTTGTTTATATTAAAAATAGTATATTCTTCTGTTATTCACGAAGATGAAGTTTACCGTAAATCATTTAAGTGAATAACAGCCGATAAATAATTTCCGTCGATATTTTGACGTCTCAATTTAATTATAATGAAAATGGCAAGAGACTACTAGATAAAATTTGAAAAATGAAATTTTTACTTGGTTGTAGCTTGTAGTGAATAATGGAAGAAGAGACTACTAGATAAACTGGGTGCACTTAAACAATAAAAAAGTAGCAATAAAACTAATTCTTCTGTATTTTTAGTATTCCCTGATTCCCGCCAACATTGCCACTTTCTCTCAGAGACTTTTTTCGCACCATCTGTTTAACGCGTTTTTTCGGTGGAGGGGTTTCTTCAAGAGAATCGTTAATTATTGGTCTAACCGAATTTCAAATGCTTGTGATTGAAAATGCTTGCCACGATTCGACTTTAGCAGAATAAGTCGAAGGTAGCCGAGATGTGTTTGTACTTATTTCGACATGCCTTTTTTTTTTGTTACAGGGTCCGGTGTAACCAAACATTTGGGAAGTAGGGAATCGTCTGTCGCAATTATTTCGCTGATTTCTTCCTCGAACTCCGTTGAAATGTGCGGTCTCCACTTGTCGATGATTCTTTTTTTGCCGTTTCATGATACACCTATACCTTATTTCGACTTGCTATGGTGAAAAAGGCACATTGTATTTCCTGTTAATTTCTTTTAATCGGAAAAGCCACATATTTTTTCCCCCTAAATTATTTCATTGGCTGAACATTTGAAAAATTCTGGACGCAGAGACTCCTTTGGCGCTAAAATGCGGCAACTTCGTCGACATTGCTACATTTTTTTCATTTAAGACCAGTCAGTAGTCACACAAATTGATTATTTCTATGATCAATTATTTAATTTTTGTCAGATTTATCTGTGTCAGCTTAGTTGTCTGCACTATGAATCCATTTTAATTGACGTCAATGTTGATATCAGGTTGTAAAGTATTATTTCCAATAATCATCTCTGATTTATTTGATGGAGTTGGAAAAACGGAACGGTTCAATTCAAAGAAGTTGTCAACAATTTCTATATTTGCCCTGATAAATCCCAAGAAATCATTTAATTTCCTAACCTAACATCACTTCCAATAATGATTAGTGACCTAACTATAAACATACTCGTCGCAGCATTCCTAAGCTTTACTGAAAAGTCTTCTCCTTTCAACTGATCCGCCGTCTTTCTCGAATAGAAAGGTAATTAATAACAGTCTAGCACTTCCAATCAAAACGTTTTACTTTAAATCAATTTGTGGATATCTGCCCATTACGCCAGAATTGAATTTATTTTTTTTTTTTAAATGAAATACTGAATACTGCTAGAACTTTTTCATTTAATTTTGGTTTATTTCCACCACTGTCAGAGAAAATTACTTTTATTTTAAATTGGTTAATTAAATTCAGGAACAAACACGTCTGACCTCTATTACATTTTACGTCTAGTTTTCATCTGACTACCTAGTATGTTTATTGCTGGCATAACTGACATTTGCTTTGGGTTTTGTCATTGTAGTTTAACTAATTAATAATTCCAAATATTTGTACATGTAAAGAGAATTTTAGACGTAGATTGGTAAAGACAACTTGAAGCATTTTGTTCCGCAGGCTGATTTTATTTTAATATGAAATATTTATATTACACGTAATTCTCGATGTTTATAATTTTCCTTCAACTACCAGCTAAAAATTTAACCTCGCCTGAGTGCAAATGTTGGTGGATATACTCATATCAAATTATCTGGTAATACAAAACTAGAATTACAATAAAGATCCGTTAAACTTGTCCGTTGAACTTGATAATAAAGCAAAACGCATTATTTTTAGGTGCGCGTTTCCATTCACAAATAAATGCCAACCATTCCCAATATACGTGGTCGAAGGTCTTATAATGAGAAATTGATTCGTGTACAGTACATTGTACAATAACAAATTTACATAAAAGTACTTAAATTTCGGAATATGCTGTACGTAACTTTATTTTTGTTACCATCCCGAGTAAGATTTCGTGTATTTTTGACATTTGTATTGTTTGCTAGGCGCTAATTGTGTTATTTTCTGTTTTGTTTACTTCTGTTGAAACTTTAAATATTTATCATGAAATAATAAAATGTTTTATGTATCTGCGGTTATTCCAGACTTTTATTAAACAGAAAATATATTTATTATCAAGAAATTCCCATTTGAAACATTGAAACGTTCTAAACGCTGATATCTGTACACACCTTTTCTGATTTGATAATACGGGGGTTTATGAAAAAATCCAAACAGAATTCTACACATAATCGCCACATTAATTATCTCAGAACAAGATACAAACATGATTTTTTGTTTTGTATATGTACTTCATGATAAGCAGAAAAATGTTCGCACATTTTATGGTATTAACCTCGTGTTTCATTGTTATGTATATGTATTGTTTGTTTATAGGTTATACATACTATATCATGTGACGACTAAACGTGTTGGGTAGTGTTTAATCAAGAAATTCATGTTAAAATGTAAACGAGTACGTTCACACATTTTTATTCGTTTTATCAATTTTGCTAAGAACACATGAAACCCATTTTAATGATTTTCTGTTAGAGAGGCCAAAAAAGGTGTTGCTTAACATTTAACGACAGGTGAATCACACTATCTTTTACATCTATTTCATTGTTTCTAATAAGTGTTTTATTTTTATATATAACATTTGAATTTGATTACAGGGATGATATAGGTATGTATGTGGCCTTGGCCAGTAATCCATATAGAAACATATTATGTATACAGTTTTTTTGTAAAACAAATTGTGCGATTTCTACTTTATCAAATATGTTAGATACTATAAACCGTGTGTACTTTAAAAAAAATGTGATTCATTTCATTAATATTATTATGAATGGTTCACACTTTTGTTGCACAGTTAACTAAATACAAACAAATTTTAAGAGTTTACCTTAGCAATTAGTTTCACACTTTCCATGTAAAGTACAATCAATCACCTTCAAAGTACGGTTCAAGGTTTAATTTATATAGAAAACTGTTTTAAACTGAAGCAAAAAAATAAAGTAAACAGCACTTTTGCAAGTGAATGAATCATGTTTTATATTTTTATATCTTGTAGAAATACCTGATAATATTCCACAATCCATGATAACGATCGCAAAAGACGTTACAGTTTTATTACAATATGACATTATGATTATACATACATACATATGTATATATTATTGGAGAAATATGTTCCAGGTTCCAACAGATATTCGATTTATCGTTTATCGTAAAATTATATGAAGGTAAATTGCATTGAAACACGTGGAACAATAATGTAGATCAACTACCGCATTACAAAATTTTATTTTCAATATTATGTCACGTACTTAAGTTGTTTACGTTTAAACAATAGCGTAAAACAACTCAGGAAGACTTTTAATAATTTCACCCCTTCAATTAAAATATTTTTATTCAACTTATATACGTGCGTACATAGAGGTATCAAATATAAATTGAACTTGCCTCAACTCAGCTGAGATGCTATATTTAGTTAACCATTTTTGGAAAAAATAAAAAATATTATCTTTGTACCTAATAATAGATACTAAATTAATTAGGTACATTTATATATAGAAATAAACTTTGTCGACTCAAATAAATGAAACGTAAATCACATGTTTGTTACATAACTTGGTTGATAATAAAATAATAAATGCAATTTGGGTACGGTTGAGAGTAAAACTGAAGAAAACAAAAAAAAATAATACGAACACACACTTAAATTGTATTCAATTAAAACTTACACGTACATTTTACAACCGTCTATCAATAATTACATCAAATCGTGTAACTTTATACCATAAAAGTTTTTTAAAATATGTAAATAGTTGTTGAGGGAATACCAAACAAACATGTATACATCATATTTTGAATGACGTAAAATGAATTTCAAAGTATTGCGTTATATGTATTTTACTATTTTTGTTTAATTTTTCCATTCCATTCATATTCGCGAAAGATGGAGGGCATTCAAAATGCAAAAACTTTTTACTTTTGGCGGTCATGTAAATTTCCAACAAAACAAACAAACATTTTTGTTCATTATGTTGGAAATTCTTACAAACCTGATGCCCTGATAGAAAACAAGTTTCGTGTAGACACAAATTGCGTCGTAAATCGTTGTAACCATAGTAAATGTGTTACTATGTAAATATGGGCTAATTATCAAAAATTACGACCTTATAATCGTCAATAGGGTGAAGAATTTTATAAACACGTACTTACTAAAATAACTTTTTAATTGTTATGAAGAAATATTGCATGTGAAATGGCAAAACCAAAACAAATGTTTATTTATACATTTGTGTTGGTGTAGGATACTGTTAAAAATAACTAGATAGTCTAAATGGGAGTTTTGTTTGGTTGGTGGAGACGAAGTATTTAAGATATTTTGCTTCGAGAATGCCTTCTATCTTTTTATTTCCTATGTCATTGTTTGCTGACACAATTGCAACTTATTTGACCGCATTCCTCAATTTTCTTCTTCTTCTTATTCTTCAATTGTTTTTTTAACCAAGCACACTAGCCGTAGTCTTAGTACAGGATTCTTCTCTTTGTTCCTAGTTTTGGTCGAAAGTTCTAGTATCGTTGATTTTTAAATTAAAGTTTCATATACTATTATTGATTTTGCATATTTCACCGTTGCCGATTTTATTTCAAATGTGCTGGTACCATCTGACTGTCATATATCAACTTCTCTGTGACATCTTGTAAGTGGGTTAGAAATAAATCTCTTGTTAATGAGTGTATAATCAGTCATCAGTGTCTAGTGCTGGTTTACACATAGTTTACACAATTTTTCCTCCTTGTATTGTTTTGATGCCGTTTGATATGGGTGTTTTCTAGATATTGCGATGTGTGGCTTGTTCATAGAATTTTTTGTGCCATCTAGGTCTTCCTTTTAAGTGAAATTTTGTTCTTATACAAGGCGCTTTCCAAACAGGACCTTTTCAAAATGACAGCAAAAACTTATTATTTTCGAGTGGTTTAGATCGCCTGGGGAAATGTTCTTGAGAATGTCGGTGCAAGCGCATTTTTGCGAATAGGTAAAAATCACACGGTGCTAAATCATGCGAATACGGCGAGTGGTTGGGAGTTAAAATGCGTGTTTTGGACAAAAAATCTGTCACAAGTTTCGATCGATGAGATGGTGCATTATCATGCAACAAGGCCCAACTTCTTTCTTAGATAAATTGATGTTCCATTATTTTCAATGAAGATTTTTGATGAATTTACACACAGTTTTCATGGTAGCTTCGTTTATAATTTTGTCTGGGTTAAAAGTAAGAGTTAATAAGTTCATTTGTAGTAACCATAATAAATGTTGCTTGATGTTATTGCTATAGTTGCTGTGCCTTTGTTCGCGTCCATCCTCCTCTAATTTGACCCTTTAGAACCATTTCTTTCCTTTTATGGAAATACCGTGTGTTTCGTTGCTTAATGCACGTCTCCTGCTGTTATATTCCACACTGCAAAATATTACAAAAATTACTTAGAAAGTTCCAAATCCAAAAGGAATCTATTTGTAACTAAAGCTTTTCTAGATAATCACGTGTCAAAATCATTAACTCAGAGTCCCGAATCATCCCACAAAAATATTGGGTTCAGGTTCGAGTTCAAATTAGTAAAATAAAAGAATTATTTATTTACTTAAAAATTTCCATTTATGCGAAGAAATAAAATATTTCATAACCAATTTTCTTTTAATTGAAAAGCCAGAATAATTATTTTTTGTTATTGTGATTTTTTATTATTGGTATTTTGAAGTCGAACGCTATTCTGAAAGTCGAAAAAAATCCCTAAACCGGTTCGAAACCATGTAGTAAATGGAATTTGACAAATTTTGCAGAACATCCTCACCAAACAATTTATTTTAATAGGTTAATTCAGTGGTACGATTATAAAAACTGGATCCGAGGTATACAACAGTAATTATTTTGCAACCTTTGCATCAAGTGAAATCAAAACAACTACTAATGCCTCCCATCTATCGCCAAACCCACTTTAATGTTTTCTTAAGTAAACAGCATTAACCGATTACATATTTAAATAGAGAATTTAATCCCTGCGGGGTAGTACGAATATTTATTTGTGAATTAATATGATATGAAACCCTCACGATATGACAAGTTACTCAAATTTGTGTAGGAGATGTCTAGATTACTTGATAAATTACGTGGAGAAAAAATTTCGTTTGGCATTTATAATTAATGTAGCCCAAACGGTATATCATATTCGTCTCAGACGTCGCCTGAACTCACCAAAGTAACACAGACACTTCCATATGATTATCTACGATTACCTCTCATTGGTCATCAAAGCATACAATAAACATTGCAGTTAGTTTAGAGCAGTTTTGTAAATTTACTACTTGGAATGAATGACGGTTGGGCATTGAAGCCCTGACGTTATTATTTTTTACTTAGATTTTCTCTTGTAATTTTTTTCTGCTATACAGGACCAAGACCCTTAAAATAAGAAACTTCTACATATATTAAGAGGTTTAATTATTACATGACTGTAGTTAGATTTGTGGACAATTTTTTAGAATGATGAAATTTTTCAAAAACGCAACTGACTAAAAAAATTTAACACATAGTGATGAAAAACATACTAATTCTACTTTGACTTTCAAAGAAAAGTTTATACCAATTCAATAAAAATTTGATCAAACGTTCCGGAAATATTTTTTCAAAGTTGCAAAATCAACAAAAATGTTTGTACCGTATTGTATACGCATTTTTTTTTTTTTTTTTTTTTTTTTTTTCGTCCCTGCCCAAAAGCGGCTAGCACTACGACCTAAAAGATCTTTTGTGCTGTTGGGTACTGTTACTCCAGGAGCTTCTCCACCTCTCTAATAAAGGCGAGAATGCTGTTTATAGAGGCCAATTTACATTTCTCCGGGGTCAGATACCTCTCTTCAAAATGAATCCACCTCCGTGTGCACAGAGCAACACACTCACATAGTATGTGTTCTGCGGTTTCTGTCTCTTCCAAACAGAGTCGGCACTCCGTCTCTGTGGACAGGTTCATTTTGTTCAAATGATATCTCAGGTTACAGTGACCTGAGAGAAAACTCACAAGTTTCCTAATATTTTCTTTGCTGAAATTGATCGCCAAATTTTGTATACGCATACTATTAAATAAAAAACCTACTATTTCTACAAGTGTTAGTGATATTTTCGATTATTTTTTATACAAACTTACAATTTAAAATCGAAGTATGTAAAGATTATACTGAGTCACAACACTAATACTTACAGAAATACATAGTAGGTTTTATTTTGTGTTTGTATTGCAATAGTACGGCTTGTATAAACATTTTTGTTGATTTTGTGGGTGGTATTAAAAATTCAATTTTCAATATTTGGGCAAAAAAGTGGTTTGATTTTCCTTTTCGTGGCTCGATTTGCTATTCGCTATTTCTAACCAACAAAGTAGCTGATATCTGGTGATAACCATATGAACAAAATTTAACCTTATGATAAGGAGGATAGGAACTATCAAACAATTGCAAACATTACAATTTATGTGAACCAATATTTGTCCAAATGGCCAATCATCTTGATGCGACACAGACCTACACCAAAAGACGTATTGTTTTAAATAAAAATTGAGATTGTCATGTCTTTTCCTTCTCACAGCCAGAATAAAATAATTGCGATCAAATTTTTTCTTTAGAATTCATTGGCTTGACAGACATGCGTCAGCCGATTCCGTAACATCATTTTTTGTGTACATTTATTTTACTGTGAAAAGAAAACGAAATTTTGACATTGAAAAGTAAAAATAATCTGCATCTGTAGGAAACCGTTGTGAATCAGTTGTATAGATTATATTTGTGCGATTAATGACATAATACTTTTCAGTAAGTTTAGTGTACAGGTAAACTAATTAACAAATGGATTTATTCATTCATAATTTTTTTTGTTTTTATGTACATATTATCAAACCGGGTATATTTTTTTACTATATGTATAATGACTCAGTGAGTAATGTCTTTGAAATTTATTCGAAATGTGGTATTTGCTGGCTTAAAGTTAAGCTTAATGTAAGATTAAGTCAATTCTAGGAACGCATGCCTTTACGATAAATTATATTTCTGTACCACTAAACACTTACATACGTATATGTACTTTAATTAGGCGGATATTCAAATTAAATCCAATTCCGCCTTTTTGGTTGCAATATACTGTGTGTTACGAAATTTAATCAAGCAGTAAACAAGATTAATCCTAAATAATATTTTATTATCAAATGGGAATTCCAAGTAGAAATTTATTTATTGTTATTATTTTGAATGGAACTATATAATTACATATTATCGTTTAGTACTGACGTTGACATTTTCTGGTTACAAAGAAAACCGCCAAACATGTGGTATACTTGTTTCTATAAAATCGTATATAGTCGTGACGTTTACTATGTTTATTATATTGTAACCCAAATATCGTTTTCTGGGAAAATACTTTATCAATAACATAGTTAATCTATTGCAGACTCCCGTGTGAATTACACTTTGCATCGATATTATATTGTACAAAAAAGTTAAATTTATGGTTGGCGGTTTACAACTGCATTAATTAAAATGCTCCAGTTAAGCATTAGTATTAAATAATATTTACACTGAAATTATATTTGATATAATCACTAATCGTACAATCGTTTTGAATTTAACGATGTTTTTGATAAATCACATTTTAGTACGAATTGATAAAAAATTCAAAAACATTTTTTTATTTAATTAGTCACGCCCTAATTCTTTTAATTTTTTCGACAAATGCAAAATAAAATGAGAAAGGTTGACGAAAGATAGATCTATTTACGAGGATCCAGCTACAATTAAAAGTATTAGCCTTTCACACAGTGGGAGGATTGAAACTGCTATATTTGTACTGGCCTACATTTTCTCGAAGTTACCGATAGATTTACAAACAGAATTGAGTAACAAAGTTATTTTTGTATTACTGTATGTTGGCCACTGTTGTAGGTCCACTGTGTTGTGACTCGAGCATCAAAATAGAGTACCAAAATTTATGTAAATAAATAAACAATTGTCGGCCACCACTTTCTCCCAAAAACACGGACAAGTAAGTCGTTTAAATATATATCTAAAAAATATTATCACAAATAAATTTAATTACTTTTACTAATTACTTTGCTCAATTTTCCATCTGCGAAAGTATGTAAAGCATAGTACTATAGGTAGCACACAATTGCCTTTTCAACAAATTCTGAATCTTTTTTCAATACGTTTAATTCATTTATACCACGTTTACATTATACGTACCTAATATGTATGTACTTTTTTGCTATTTAATTATTTTTCCGCTGCAGTTCACATTAGCTTTGCGATTTGTAGTGTGAACGCATACTATAAAAGTTTGTTGTTTTGACAGATAGATTTCTGTATTCAATTCAGTTTATGTTTTGAAAATTTCTTGTCAAACTCTATTAGATTTGTCGGCAAATTATTTGATTAACACCCGAAATTGTAGTTTAACAAAAAAACGTATAAATTTTTGTTTTGACAACAAATATACGAATGACATTAACATATAGTTATTAGAAATATCAAAAAAGTATGTGATAAAATATATAAATATTTAAATTTGAGTTCACATGACGATACTTTTTTGCTACATACTTTTATTCTACTAATGTAAACGTGGTATAAGTCTAATTCATAATTTTCATCTATAGGCATAAAATCGTATAATGCTAATGATTGACGTCTGTACAAAATTTTATTTACATATGTGTGTTAATAATAAGATGTATGTATGGGTCTTTATTATTGTTAGGCGTAAAACTAAAAATCATCGCGTCGTTATTACGCGCGATTATCATTTAACGTTTCGTTTTAATTAAAAATTTAAGTTGTGTTTACAGAACTTTTGTTTTCTCTGCTAATTTTGTTTCTAAATAGCCTCAAGCAATGTGTAATGCGCAGACTTTACTAACGTGTGTCGCTCAATTTGTTTATAACTGTAATCGTTACTTTAGTAAATACGACTTATCTTAAATTATAAAAATCATAATAAAAAATATTTTGTTGTTATTCATTCATGTTTCAAATAAATTAAGTCCACACAACAAATCAATAAAAACACATGAGGTTCAAGACACTTGAAATGATAACACATGATTGTTATCTTAATGATTTCCGTTGTTGTTATGCCAAAAATTATTCATTACAAAATTGCTTAGAAATTTCATTCGAAACTTTTATCAGTAAATTGTTCAACCATTTTTGAAGTGTTTAAGCAAAACAGAATGATCAAACGACACAAGTTTTACAAAATATTGATTTTTAATTGAATTTAAAGGAGGCAAAAACTGTTTTATGCTGGTTAAATCCAGTAACTTTTGATTTGATAAAAGCGGTGATTTTTGTTTTGTTAATGATTATTTTGTAATCCATTGAAATAATTGTTTTGTGAGATGATCCTATATGTAAAATCCATGATATGTTAAATTGTAGGAATTGTTTTTAATTCTCTTATCAAAAAAGCGTATTGTTTGTAAAAAAAAATTTGTTTTTCTCCGGTAAACATATTTTCAAACTGCAAAATGGGAAAATTACTGAGTAAATAAGAATATTTTGGAAAAATTAAAACAAAATTTTCCATCGGTCATCAAAACCAGAAATCCTATATCCCGACACCAGTTGAAATCGTCTGCCATTTTGGAAGTTTTTATTGTTAAGAATCCCTCATAACTAAGAGTTTTAGGTGAGACGTAGGAGCCCTGTCAATTTCTAGATGCTTAAGAATAAGTGACGTCTTACTATATTTATACCTTTATACTTTATATTTTCATAGCACGAAAGTGAACAAAAAAAATCCGGCGCTGAGTTATCGGCAGACGGTTTCCGTTGATACCAAACTTCTAACACTTCAATCAAATCGATCGAAAAATTATCCATCTCGTAATAACTTTATACCGTCTGCCGATAGCTTGTAGACAGGTTACATTAACCACAGAGATAATGTAAATCGCGAGGCAGACGAGGCTTCGATATCGATTTGAATTCGCCAGATTTTAAGTGGTATAAGTGGTATCGTCGAATTTGAAATAATGGAGATGGATAGATGTATGCATAAAAGCATGCCATTCAAGTGACAACAATTTTTAAAATCATTAACGATTAGTGTTTTTACTTCGGTCCACTTTTCTCGACGTTTTGAAAGTAGCTGAGCCTAAAAAAGCAAAAAAAATGTCCGTCCGTCTGTCTGGATGTCTATTGGTCTGTACCCATGGTATCTCGAGAACCGCTTATTCAATTTAGAATTTTTTATTACCAATCTGTTTCTATGGTCAAGGCAGAGATTTGAAAAGCTTTTGGAATCTGTGTGTTAAGAGGGTCGGGTACCTGCCATACTAATTAACCCAAAATACCTGGTTATAGAAATATTTACAAATATTTTATATATGCTGGTTTGAATATTGAGTTGGGCGTTTGGGGTTGAGTTGAAGGTTAAGTCAAGGGTCAATTTGCAGGTTGAGTTGAAGTTGAGTTGGACTTAAGTTAGGGTTGAATTAAGATATAGTGAGCAGTTGGCTAATTTTTATATATGCTGGTTTGAGGATTGAATTGAAAGGGTTTGCGTTTGGGTAGAGTTGGATTTGGGGTTGGATTAGTGAGCAGTTGAGCAATCTATATAAGTGAGTGTTTGTATGTATGTATCACATATGTGTATGATTTTTAGATTAAGTTCTGGAATATGGCCAAGTACGATGGAACTTGCCTATTTCTCAACCGAATATGATGATATTTGACATCCCAAGTAACAATTTGATAGGTAAATTGTCCTAGACAGCAAAAACAAAGCTGTTACAACGTCGTGAAATCCGAAAATTTACACAAATTAAGTTATAAATGTTAGATAGATTTTCAATTAATTTTTAAAACGTTGTGGCAATAAAAAAAAGCTAATTAGCTTAAGTTGGATATACGCCATAAAGCAAAACAGTCGGGAGAAAAACAATTTTGCTGTGGTAATCAACTAAACAAGTAAAACAGCTATAATACTTTATCTATTTTTTTGTGTAATTTTCAAACATATTTGCATTTAATCAAAATTACTGTTAAAATAACAAAATAGTTAGAAAACAAGTCTAAAAGAAATTTATAAGTAATTTTGAAGGTGGAAAATGACTTTTTCTGCTATGATTATTTACGGATACAAAAATCCAATATGCTGACATGCTGTGCGGTCTAAATTTGCGCTTTATGACATAAAATCAAATAAGCCGAATATAATGGCGAACAAACGTTTATATAATTATTTATAATTTTATATATTTATTAATTTATTATTTATAATAATTGTAAATAGTGATGAGTCTTGCCAAATGCTCTGTTTGAGAGGCATCTTGCAATTGGCTAGTACCAGTTGATGCGGATGGGTGTAACGTAACAGTAAGATTTGGTGGTTTTTCCATTGTTTTTTTTGCGACTATTGATTACATCTTGCATCGAAGGAACATTTGATATATCTTAATTTTAAAAAATTCATTCAAAAATTAACAAAAATTAACAAAATAATTTGCTTTACTTGCTCTTCGGAAGTGGCTCGTTCTTCTAACCTTTGCATACCCTGTACTGCCACCTGATACTCAGAATATTTGTCGAGCAAGCGTGCTGGTTCTGAGCACCATAAATTATCGTCTTTTCTCTGTAACCCTTGATATTTGAGGAACTCTTTAGTGTCCGGTGGATAATGAACCATACCATTATTTTCGTCTCCTTCAAACCAGCACGCCAGACACACAAATAATTCCTTCTTGCTTACAGTTTCGAAAAAACAGAAAACGTAATAATCATAACAAACATATTAAATAATACTCTTATAATATTAAATAAACTTAAAATCACTAGAAAAAATATACTGTTTCAGTAATTACCGCGTTAATCTGACAATAATGTTGAATGATAAACTACAGAAATCCAACTTGATATGCCAATTAGTTTGGAAAAGGAAAAACTGCTTAACTCAAAGCAAAATTACTTATCTAACAACGAAACTGCTTAACACACAGCGAAATTTATATGAGCAAACTAAACGTGGATAAAAAAGGAAAACTGCTTAACTCAAATCAAAATTGTTTAACATACAGCAAAACTGCTTAACAAACCGCAGAATCTAAATGTGTACTATGTCTAAATTTATAACTAAAACAATGTTGTTAACCCTCTAGCAGGTATTTCCGCTTTTATTCGGAGCACAGAAAACATGAATAATAAATAGAAAATTATTATTTGCTGTTAAAAATATTATAGGTGTATGTGCGTTAATGGTTATTATTTGCGTAATTCAAACACTTCAGTTAAATATTTATGTGAACAAAATTGGGCAGACAAATATTTAATTGTCGCGTCACAATGTCCAAGTACGCTAAATGTTAATAGTACTTGGGAGGAGTACTTCGAGTGCAAAGAGCTAAGAATGTAAAATGTAGAAAACATCGATACGTCGTGAACATTTCGGTGAATAAATCACTATCAAGATACTGGGTGTTATTTAAACGTATATATGTTTAAATCTCTAAATCAAAAATGAAATATATCTGGAAAAATTTATGAGCATTAGGCTCGACCGGAAAAACACTCCATACTAAATAATAAATTTGGCCTTGCACCTTAATTGTTGGCATAAAGCCACTTTCTGTGATTTGTTTTACCATAAAGGAAGTCATCTGAAATGCACTGTTCTACGACCGAACGTTCTTATGAAATTCTTTGTATTTTGAGAGAATAATGGTACCGGTGGTGGTTGTATCAGGTATAACCTAACTTTTCCATTTTGACAACATATGCCCTGCTGACTCTTCTTTCTATTTTAGGGCAAAACATTTTGTACTTACTATGGACATTGATCCTAAATTTACATAGAGAAATCATTTATGTAATCTATATTAGGATTATAGTTGAATGCCGGTAATATTTTATTAATCCATTGATAGGGATTTTGTAACAAATTGTTAATGACTATGCTCTCCATGGATAAATCTCGCGTAATTAAAAGTGGTGGTTCAATTACTCATCGTAAAGCTTGACTTTCTCGGTTTGCCTTAAGAGTGCATTGTAATAAGGCAAGGGTATGTTGTGCAGGTTCGATAAGCATCTGCGTGAATGCTTTCTTCTAGAGTTTACGTTTTAGAAATGTTTCCAAGCATGCTTGAGAGGATTCTAAGAGGTTTCTGTGAAAGGACTATGACACATTTTGAAACCACGCATTCCAGCCAATACCTCATAAATGAATGTCTTCTTCTTCTTCTTAACATTGTTAAACTGCATAGCAGACACACACACATAAAATTTAAATCACAAGTTCACAACCAACAAAAAGACTATAATACAACAATGTGATCGCTTTCTTATACCATGATAGTCAAGAAAATTTCGGTTTTTTTACTTTATACTTCTGTTTCATGTTTTTAACGTGCCACAACTGGGAAGTGGTGTTGTTAAAGTAACAATTTATGAACCGACTAAGACCTTTCGTACGGCATGGGTCTCATAAGTGTACAGTACTTCAGGCCAGATTAACCGATAATCGATTGTTAGTAACCCTGAAGTTTTCATTATTTTTAAACAAGTGACGAGTTGAAGTAGAGGCTCAAAATGCCCAATAAGAAAAAATTGTTGCGAACAATGTATTCTGTAATTTTTCCAGAGGCAAACAAAGATTAGAAAAAAAATGAGTCGAAATTAAAATTTGCTTAGTTTATTGATCGGGTAGCCGCATATTTCCTTTGGGTATACTGAAACATTCTAGACTTTACAGAAAGTATAGCAATAACAGATACAAGATTGACCCTAATTTGGAAATTATTTGTATATTTTGAATAATTTGTTGATTCTGAGCAAAAAACATTGTTTTGTTTAGTTGGAAAAGAGATGAAAGCCAAATATGTATTTACAAATTGCCAAAGATGATAACCTTTGATTTGTATTTTACAGTGAAATAAACATTTCCAATGAGAAAACATCAATCATGTTTTTTTTTTGTTAATCGTATATAATCTTATTATTTGTAAGAAAAAAAAAACGCCAATTTGACGACATTCATTTTATATTCTGGTTACAAATTACTGATAGCAATATTAAAATTTCCGAAACACACTTACGAGTTTACGATATTTCTTAGTATTCTTATGTAAAACTAAATTCATACTTTGCCTTGGAAATTAATACAATTTTGTTTCAAGAAAATTAAAATACGGTCAAATGCGTGTCTGCTGTCGTTCACGAAAAACCTTGTTAGTCACTTTAAATGAAAATGACAAGTTGCAAAAAAAAAAAAAAAAAAAAATTATAAATAAATCCGCTTTTAGACGATTCGGATTCTGCAGATACACGAGACAGTTTTGTTATCCCCCGAAAAATATCTATTTTCGTAATGTTGAATGAAATTATTTGGAATCTGCGCTTGATTCAATATTTTGAGTTTAATTTTACTTTCAGGTGAATCATAACAGTTTATAGTATTTTTTGTGGCAACCGAGCGGCCGCGGCCTATTTGTGTAACGACATTGAGTCACGATTAAAGAAATGACAATTTAGATGAATAAACGCTACATATAATAAAAGATGATAAATATCCTAAGTTAAGATTATAAAGTTTTGGAAAACTACATACTCATATCTAATCAAAACGACATTACTCATTACACAATAAGATATAATATGTACATCTCGTTAAAAAGACACTAAACGATCCATCGATTCGTGTAAAAAATAAAATTCAAACGTTTTTATATACCTTTAAGTATCTATACAACGTATGTATTTTTACATTTACTTATAAAAACGATAAGTCGTTTCCAAGAAAATTTCATAAATGAAAAAAAAATACAGAACACAATTTCGGGTAAATCCGGAATTTCGTTGGAAAAAATACACAACGTTTTTATTTTTTTCATTTCTACATTTTATATGAAGATAATGAAGTTCGTATTAAATTTATATTTCTACAAACAGAATTTTTTAGGTGGGGATACTTGTATATAAATACCACACGCGTCAATTACGAGTCATTGTGAAATAAAACGTTGTATAGAAATATCGTATAATAATACAAACTGAATAAAATAATTACAGAGCTAATATATCAACAAAAAATATTACTGGTTTTGTAAAAAAACCTTGAGAACACATTATTGGATTATCAGTGAACTAATTAAATATCAAAACAAATAATAATTGTGTAATAATATTAATAAAAAAAAATATTTTTAAAAGTTTTTTGAACTTTGGTTGAATAAATAATCAAACTGGCAACTCAAGTGATTTCATACGCAAGTGTTTTGAATAATTTTAACAATATGGTTATAGAAGAAAATTTATGTGAAGATAAAATGCCACAAAAGAAAATGAGTATTGGGTGTACAGTGAAATCAGCTCTTCTAAGAGCACAAGTTGAATCTCGTGTTATTACTGGATTATCGGCAGCCGTAAAAAGTTTAGCAAAAGCACCAACAAGTGCTTTATTTTGCTTTATTGCTCCACCAAAAGCGGGCGATACAGCTACACATATGCATGAAGTATTACTTCAAGCTTATTGTTTCGAAAACGATATCTATATTATCAAGGTAATTTTATTTAAAAAATATTCTTAACCTAAAACATAAAGACTAATATTTTTTTTTTTTTATTTTTTTATTATGAATTACAGGTTGATAGTTCTGATAAACTCAGTCGAATTATTGGATCATCAGTACTAGAATCGTGTGCCTTGGTTCAAAGAACTTGGGATAATAACAGTGAAACAGAAGTAGTCTCCAATGTAGAAAACATGTTGATTGATTATTGTGAAGAATATTGGGATGCTCCAAAACAACCCGTGATTAAATTACCAGAATCGTGAATCGATTAAAGAGAACATCCAGAATTCAAAGAGGGAACTCTTAATGGATTGAATTTTTGATTTAATTATCTTGAATATTTTTCAAGTTATAATATTGTACATAAAATAACCAAATTAGTTATGCAAATGGATTATTGAATAATTGATACGACGTTATTTTGAATGGCAATAATTATAAAAAATAAGATGCGAATGAATTTCATTTTTAAATTCATTTTTCGCACAAAGAAATGCATTCCAACACAAAATATAAATAAACAAACAATATTTTAAATTGTAAATAATAAATATTAGTGAAGTGTGATAGTACTAAGGTGTTATTTAAGAACGGAAATATAATTTGCTAAGAAGATTTATGTAAAAGTGAGGGAAACTTATAAATTAAGATGATTTAGATTTTGTAAACCAAAATTTTATGAGATTATGTAAATTGAATTACATGAAGAAAAAATAATAAAAATTAATAAAATAATAAATACAATTTTTTATTTCCCTTCCAAATTAATTTGCCACAGTCCCAAAGTCATTCATGAAAATATCAACCAAAAAAAAAAGTGAAACGGAAAAGAAAGTTTGCGTTATTAAAACTTTACAAATAAAATCAAGTCTCCATTCATAAATATAAACGTCGGGATCATATAGAATTTGTTTAATTTGGAATTAGTCAAACTGAAGACTAGGTAGCGTGGGAGAGTATGGCTAGGAAACTGGGGGCTCATCTTAAACAAGTGAAACATAAAAAAAACGTTGTATTTTTATACGACAATAAATGCAATTATTGTCAAAAAATTTGGTACATATTTTTCAAATTTCATTGAATTTTCATTAGATGTCTGCATTGTTTGTTTTCGGCAAGTATTATTCAAATAATATTTTTTTTTTTGAGCACCAATACTAAAATTAAATATGTATGTATAAATCTTCAAATTCTATCTAATCCATTAATATGTTTCAAGTAAACGTGAAACAAGTAACTTAGCATGATCGTCACATACGAGTACATAAGCTGTTAGTTAATATTTAAAATAACTTCTTTACATACTAATGTTCGTCTGCGATACTGTTGCAAGCCAAATAACAATCACAATTCGAACTGCTTTCGAGCACGTTCTGGAACACCAATTAAGATATTCAACTTCTTTGGTTATGTTACAAGAACTACAAAGGTAACCTTTCTGGATATAGCGGAAGCCTTTAGTAATTTGATACCGGTAAACAATAACTCGGGCACTTTCGAATCTAAGGGTGGATGGATAACTCAGTGACTGGTTAGTCACTATAATATGTAAACTACAAACATTTAGGCGTAAATAATATAATAAAGCTTACAAATAAATAAAGCTCATAATAGCATAACTCTAGGGGTAAAAGAAAAATGTAAAGCTTACAAAATTAAATTCATACAAACAACAAACAGATGATGACAAAACAAAAAATTAGCGTTACGATATAAATAGTTACAGTTAGTAATTGATAATCAAAGTGTTGTTAGTAATAAATTTGATATTTTTTTTAAAAATGCTGCCAATGGCTTTATTCTTGAACCTTTCTACAAAAGAAACTAACAAGAAGTATTCAAACTTTAACCTAAAATTATTACAATTTGAAGTATTAACCAATGTTAATACTTATTGTTAGCGCTCACAATTTAATTAATTGGGATTATACTTGTATGTGTAACATAAACATTTAATAAATTTATAGGTTCATCAGTCCGAGTGGATCTGTTTTTCTTAGTCGCCTAAATCGCGGTAATTCTAGCATATCTTTGGTCAATTCGTTTGGATGTGGTTCTAGTTATGAGTAATATTTCGAACTGAATTCTTTAATTGTTTCTTTAATGGTTTTAATTCCAAGGTCGTCGTGTATATTACTATTTCGAATATACCATGGAGCATTCGTAGTACTGCGAAGTATTATCGCTTGGGTTCATTGGAGGAGTTCTCTGTTTGACAAGCTAATGGATCCCCATAACTGAATACTGGTATGTCTATACCGTACGTGGGCTTGATTATCGCTTTCCATAGTAAAACTTTGCTGTTTAATGACAACTGAAATTTTCTTCCCATCAGCCAATACATTTTAGAAAACATCATTTGTATTTGGTTGCGCTTTGCTTCAATACATTATTTCCACGTCAGCCTTCTATCCAGTTGTACACCTAAGTATTTGAGCTTGGTTTCTTGAGAAATATTTATTCGTTTTATCGTCAGGTGGGCTGGTGCGTTTCTTCAGCGTGAATAAAACGTGTGTTGATTTATTTTCGTTCACTTTTATTAGCCTTAGATTCTGTAATTCCTTTGACGTAGTTACGGGAATATTGTGTGACGCCAGAATGGCTGTATCATCGGCAAATGTTGATATTATTACTTTGTTGGTTACAGATAAATCGGCAGTGTTCAACAAGTATAATATTGGTCCTAGGACGCTACTTTGTGGGAAACCTGCTTTTATATCATATAAGCAAGTAGTTGCACTATTTTGTTTAACCATGTATTGCCTTTCAAGAAGATAGATTCCCAGAACCGAGTGAAATTTCTTAGGTAAAAGTTCTTTAATTTTGTATTAGTCCATCGTGCCAAACTTTATCAGAGGTTGTGCGATATCCAAGAAGAAAGCAGAACAATATTTATTTTCCTAGAAGGTGCTTTTGATTGCATTTACTGTGCACTTGCTCTATGGTACCATGTTTATTTCGAAACCCAAATTGATGGTCTGGAATAATGTGGCACATTTCTAACACTGGTTTCAGTTGCGTAAGTAACATTTTTTCGAATAGCTTTAATACTATGGGCAGCGTGCTTTTTCAACGATATGATGAAATTGCTGTTTCATTTTTTCCAGCTTTGTGCCATTGTAACTTATTTATTTACAAAATTTTTGAAAGAGCAGCTCTATACTTAAAGCTTATTCGTAACAGATCGTACAAGCTGAGCATAAAGTCTGGTCATACATATAAGATATAATTCAATTTGCTCGGGTAGCACGAAATGATTTGTTTCCTCTTGTGGTACGAATACTGTCGTTAGATGAACAGCAAAAGCATTGTTTTTTCTTTATCGCTTCCCGCCTAATCCCCAGGTGGAAGTCTGATCGGTGGATTCGAGTTTGTTGGTTTTTTTAAATTTTTTGTTGCCTGCGGTTACAAAGCGTAACATGTCCCTTCGGTTGCCGAGAATTCACTTAAATAATTCTGGACGGTCTGGTTTCCTTCTTCCCCCAAAGCAACGGTCTTAATAGCTCGATTTAATTACCTTTCCAATGTCGGTAATTTTGTTTGTTGCCATTGACGGTGAATATTTCGTTTTTTTCTGGATAAGTTCCTAAATATTATGTGACAGTTTGTTAATTTTTTCAGAACTAGTTATGACGGGTGTAAGGTGTGACCTATTCAGCTGATAACGCAAAGGCATTTTTTAAAGTTTCTGCTGCCGCATCAATATCTGCTAGTGTGATAAGAGGAATATTCAGTAGACAATTTTGTTTGTTTAGATAGTCTCCTATTGATCGTGATCCCAATTAATTCGCTTGTTTGTAAGACGTTTCGGAATTTCTGTTCTTAAAGCGTCGGTAGTCACTGTTACTATTACCGGTGAGCAATCGGAAGACAGATCATAGTATCAAGACGGCAGTGCCACCGTGTGCTTTTCCGAACGAGTGTTGGGTGTCGTATACTGAATATATGTCAATTTTAAAAAAGGTTTTATTCTTGAAGCGTGTTTCTGATATTAGTGTTGTGAAAGACTATTCCCATTCCAAATACCTATTTTTAGGACAGCGTAATTTTGGTTTTTGACGATAATTTACATTATTGTGTTCATATTTTACATCATTATGCTCATTTGTTTCTCCATCATCATGAAACTTTGGATTTAGTTTGTTTACCGTTGCATGAATTGAGACTGCTTCTTCAATAAAATTAACTTTTGGTTTCGGAGCGGCACCTTTCAGAATGTTTGCTTATAAGATCCCAGATTGCGCAAAACTGTTGGCATTTGTCCCCAAATTTCCGGTTTCTTGAACAATTGAAGTTCTTGGCTTCAAAGTACTTTGGTTGTAATTTGCCTTGAGCAACCTTTGCTTACGCTTACGCTTTAAATCAAAGTAGACTGGGCAACTTTCATAAGTTGCGGTGTGATTTTCGCCACAGTTACAACAGCGTTTTACTGTAGGATCATTTTTCACCTTGTTGCACTGTTTCGAATCGGTCTTTATTGTTTCACCACATATAACACAAACTTCTTGTAAGGCACCATAAGCTTTGGTGTGGCCGTATTGTTGCCACTTGACGCACTGAACTGGTCCAGTCCTCTTTTTGGGTTCCTCAGCCGTGATCTTGCGATAAAGTATACATTTTAGGTTATATATATTGACAAAATAAGCGCAATCAATAATCAAAAACAATGTACGATGATGATGAAAATAAACGATCGGGAGTGTTCCCTCTTGCAGGTTAGAATTCATATTCTTTCTCAAACGTATAAGTAATTCAGTTTCCGATAATCGACTATCCAGTTTCACATTTAATGTCTGAATTTCTAACAAGAACTCGTTAAAAGATTCGTTTGGGCGTTGAAATCTGCTTTGGATTCGTCGTCTAACTTCATCTTCGCTATCTGGTCTGCCGAATCTTGATAACAACGCTTTCCGCGCTTGCACCCAGTTCGCATCAGGATAATTATGTAAAAATATCCAAAACCAACGTTCAGCGGCACCCTCTAAAAACATGTGGATGATATTTATTAAATTCGAAATTTCATAACTCTCACGAGCAGCCATTGTTTCCACTCTAAATATAAATTCATTTATGTCATGTGGTTTATTAGAACCATCATATCGAATTGTCCATTTTGGGATATATTTATCGACATACCTATATGGATTTCCAGTACATTTAGGTACCATATTTTGAGGTCTGGGTACTTCGAAATTATGATCATTAGGCAATACGTAACCGCCAAATGGGTCAAACGCATTTAAAATCTCCTGGCGTGACTCAGGTAAAAATGCAGGTACTTCGATCTGTGAATGACCTGGACTTGATGTTACCAGTGTTGATTCAGAATTCGACACTCTCTGTGAAATAGTTGTATTCCTAAATGATTCATTTGTAGATTGGCCATTTTCTGGAATATCATCTGATTAGGGTTTCACCATGCTAATGTTTATGTCTAGTTCACTCTCTTTGATCTTATTTGCTTGACCTAATACAATTGGATTTATAGTTTTTTGTGATGAACCTGACTCTTCTTGATATTTCACCGTGGTTAACTTTTTCGTTGCTTGTGCTGGTTCCCTAAACTGCCTTGCTAGACCTCGCTGATGTCTTTGCAATTGTGCAATAATATTCTTCAAATTCGGAAGCTCACCATGAGTATTATGTAAGCGAATAGCGCGACTCAAATAATGTGATGACATTGCCAGTATTTGCTTAATTTGTAATGCAGAACCTTCTTGCGGCAATTCTGAGATCAGTTTGGAAATTTGTTGAGATTTTTCAACACACAAATCACTTTCCGATTGTGGGGATATCATGACATGACTATCTCTTGGTCTACATTTTACGTCCTCTCTTTCGCGTTTTAACCGGTCTACTAATAATTGTTCCGCCCCTGGTCTATTTTGAGCAATGCCCCGTACTTTAAATTCTACTTCCACCTCATCAGGGCTCAATAGTTGGATTAGATCGAGTTCGGAAGACATATTTATAAAACAAACAAAATTCCGTGAGTTGTATAGAAATATGTATTAATATAATATATGTAATTATCGATTCTATGGCTTAGCAAGTAAGTAAATAAAAAAAAACAAATAAATAAACAACAACAATAATTATGAATAAATAAGGATAACTTGAATACTATCAAAAAAAACTGGTGAGGTGCTCAGAACTTCTGGAGTAATGACACCTGAAAACGTACAAACCTAGAGTATATTACTAAAATGATGTATTAATATTTCAATAACGTTTTGGGATGAGCGGGTTATTCATTCCATTGTGAAACTAATCCTTATAGGCCTTTGAGAACTCGAGGAGTCACCCCGGAATCTAATCATAAGCCGACTAAGGAGGCTATCAAACAATTAAATAAAACAATTATAACTTAATATTTAAAATTGCAAAATATATATTAACCTGAATCTAATAAATGAACTTGCAAATATGAAGAAGTATGAATCGAGTGTCTGCAACAATTTCACCTTGAGATCGCACAAAATCATTGTGGGTCTATCAACATGAACAAAGTACAAACAAATATTCATCGTTTCAAACTTGTAACAAACAAAAAAATTAAATTGGTTATATAAGCAAACGGTTACTAAAATACAATAAAAATTGAAATATTAATAGGGACATTTTTTTTTTTTTTTTTTTTTAAATTCTGAAAATTAATAACAAAGAAGGAATTTATCCGCTGAAAATTTTCATAGTCAAGCGAATTTTCAAAAACCTGTAGATAGGAAGTGAAGCTTCCTGGATACCTTATTAGGGCAACCAAAAGAAAAAAAAAACGGTTAATAAAACAATTTACATTAATAGTACTAATAAACTCAACTGAAAATCTAGCGGATTTTCAGTAAACACTTTTTTCCCACAAGATATTTCAATTGGGCTCACTAACCATCTGGTCCCTGTTTCGGCGCCATTTTTGTAACGGATCTATAGCGTGCTGCACATCCTGGTAGCGGGATAGCGATCAGGGAAATATGGGGTTTAAATTTAGCCGCCATCATTTAACAATCCGTCCAAAAGAAAAATTGATGTGCTCAAAAAAAACAAAACAATTTAAATCACAGGTTACATAACGAAATCACAACTCTAGGTCTATACTGAAAAACTCCAAGTCATACTTCCACGAAGTATAGCACCTCACGATAACGGAAAATTTACCACATCATTTTAAATGAAATAACTACCTGAACTCATTTTATGTTGCTAATAACACATTTAAACATATTTTATTAGATAACTTTAGCTTGTATATGTATATAAAATAAAATAAAAAAATATAAGAAAACTAAAGATTAAGAAAATTTGTATATATAAAAAAAAGTTAATTTCGGCTAAATCATTAATCTCCCGACCCCGGTATTTATTACGAAATTTCGTTTCATTATTAAATTTTTAACGATTATTTGAAAATTTGTTTGGTTCACTTACCCGTTTGATGCGGCAGAGCCCTTCCGTTGCAAACTGTGGAATAATAAGTTAATAAAATTTGCACTTAATTCGCGACACGATACCAAATTTTCTTTTAATCCTTAATTTGGGCTATTTGTACTAACACAGTAACCACTATTTCTATATAAATCTATTTTTTTATTATTAGACCTAAGTTACACTATGCAAACAAAAAAAAAAAAAAATATCAAAGATAAATTTAAGTTTTAGAAATTTTAACTGATACTTAATATTTTCACTATAAGACTAGTTTACTAGTCACTTTGTAAGATGTTGAATTAAAACACTATATTGAACACTATATTGAGGTAAAGTTGAATAGTACTGCTAATCCAAGTTCTAGTCGAACTCAATCAAATATACCAATTATAAAATTTCTCGGACCAGCTGATTTGTAGAAAATATCCACATTTAGTTGACGGTGTATTGATAATATATTTTCGTAATATTGTATACACAAAATAGAAAGAAAATAAAGATGAATAAGTAATCTTGTGACCAATGCCGTTTGCGGATCACCGTTAGGCCACTCAAACGGTGTCGCAGAAAATCCTGTTTTTTTTTTCTTATTAATTTTTTTTTTGTTTTATTAAAAAAAACTATTTTCCCGATTAGTTTTTACTGAATCTAGAACACAAGAGAAACGTTATATTTAGCGTTACGTCATATAACACTCTACCAAATTAAAAAAAAAAACAAACCGATATGATCTTACCTTTCCCTTAAAACTTTACAATTACGGATTTTTACGGAATTGTAACAATCGGCTAATAATAATGCTTCTTCAAGCTTCCTATAGTGGAAAATTTGAGGATTAATTAGCATACAGCCAACTACTTAGATTTTTTTTTTAATATGCACTATATTTACCGGACGATTTTTTAAGCTTAAACAATTTATTATTCCAATGTGTACTGCTTCAGGTTTATTTTGTTGTTTTTTTCTGCTCTCAACTTATTAGCACTGGCCACCAAATTACGAATGATTCAATAAAAAATAAAAAACTTTATTTTATTCCCACTCGGTCACAAATGTTTGGAAAAGTCCGTTAATGCCATATAAGAGAGAAAAAAGACAATCATAAACCAGAACGGGTACCTATTATTAAACATAAATATCATTTCATAAGTCAGGGGTATGAAACACTATTTTATAAATTGCGATATGTAGTGAAATAATTAAAGTTGAATAAAGCATACGTAACAACACAAAATCCTTTTACACGTTTTTCTTTATATTTTATTATAATGACATGACAGAAGAGAAGAACAGAACAGAATGAAATAAGTTACAATTCAAAAACAATACAAAATATTTCATACTTAAGGTGTGTTCACTACAGAACTAACTAATTGAAATAATAAATTCAACATATATATATTGAGCCCTTTATCTTTTCCCGCACCTAGCTCGACCAGTTCTAGGCGAAACAAAGGTTGAGGTTTTTTCTCGCGATTTAGGATATTCGGCATGAAAGCCATTTTCATTAAGAACAGAGTGTATTTCGCTAACATATACAGTGCTCTCAATTCCTCTTATTTTAACAGTTAGCCCCTTTCGACTTTTTAGCTGGCATTTTTATTGACTTTACTTTACTAAGATTTAATTCGATTTATTATACATCAGTTTACATATAGGCAAACACTAATTTACTCACCAAGTTTTTTTCCTTAAGATTGTTTTATTTGATGTTTTGCAAACTCTTTCGAAAATCTTAAATGAAAATGTTTTTCTTGTTCTCACGTGCACATCATTTGCAATGATTTTCCGTTATTTTATCCAATTTTGTATTCAGCATTCAGCATATTTGTTTTTCTATTCTCCACCAGGATGTAAAGATATGAATGCGAGTGCTTTACAAGGTTTATCATTGAAATGTCAAATTTGACATTCACTGAAAAATAATTTTGATACTTTTTTGCAATATTAATAAAAATATAGTGTTTATTCAAATGATACATATAATAATATCTTAAAGTATTAGATATTTAAAATGGCAGCAGCCGTTGACAATAAGTGTGTGGCAAAAGGAGATAATCAAATTCTACTCTGAAAATAATGGTTTCGTATCTTTGCAGTCGATTCACTGGTCCGGTGCGTCAAGGAAGTTTGGATGATATAAATTTGGATCAATTTCTTAAAATTTCTAATTATGAAGATACAGTTAAACAATTGGATATATATTATGGAATGGGTAATGAGTGTCAGTATTATAAGGAAGTTAAATACTTATGAACTTTTATATCGTTTTAGTTAAAAGGCAACTTCTGCAATTCCAAAGTCCTATTACTGGCCTTTTCCCCGTTTTATCAACAGATAGAGACGTAGGCAGTGTAAGGGATAGTGTTTATTGCGCTGCTGCTGTATGGGGGCTTTATCAAGCCTACAAGTAATATCAATGAATAATAAATCTGCTTTAATATTTTTTAACCCGAATTTACATTTCAGACGAATCGATGATGATCGTGGAAAATCGTACGAATTGGGCCAATCCGCTGTAAAATGTATGCGTGGCATACTAGAATGCTGGATTAAGCAATCCGATAGAGTGGAACTATTTAAACAAAGACAATGTAATCAAAATGCACTACACGTTAAATTTCATTTGCATACGGGGGAGGAGATCTATTCTGATGAAAACTACAACCATCTTCAAATTGACGTTATATCGATTTACTTGATATTTTTAGTCCAAATGATAACGTCAGGTTTACAAATTGTTTACACACAGGACGAAGTTGCCTTTGTTCAAAATTTAGTTTACTATGTGGAGAGGGCTTACCGGACACCGGATTATGGTATGTGGGAACGAGGTTCGAAATATAATGATGGAACACCAGAAATTCATGCCTCTTCTATCGGTATGGCAAAGTCTGCCCTTGAAGCGATTAATGGATGTAATTTGTTTGGTGAGAAAGGTGCTTCATGGACTGTAGTCTATGTTGATATAGATGCTCATAATCGTAATCGCAGTATTTTTGAAACAATCTTGCCCCGAGAATCAAGTTCCAAAGGTGTCGATGCTTCGTTATTGCCAACTTTATCATTTCCTTCATTTGCATCTCATGAGGACCGACTTGTTGAAAAAACGAAATTGAACGTAATTAAAAGATTGCGTGGCCAAAGGGGATTTAAACGATTCAATCGTGATGGATTTATGAGTAGGAATGAAGATCGTACCAGACGATATTATAAAGAGGGTGAAATTAAAGATTTCGAAGGAAACGAGTGTGAATGGCCTATGTTCTATATTTATTTAATAATCGATGGGGTTTTTAAATCAAACCAAGAACAAGTCGAAGAGTACGAAAAGGAGTTACGAAAATGTATGACAACTGATGTTAATGGAGGTAAGACTTCGAAAATAGTAATCTTTTTTTATTTTACGAGTTAGAAACATTTTATTTTATTTAGATTTAGTAGTTGTGATGAACTACGCCCCTGACGGTGAAGGAATGTATCTTAGACCACCAACTCAATCACTTTTCCTCTGGGGACAATCATTGTTCTTAATTGCAAAACTATTGACAACAGGTTTACTTCATATAAACGAATTGGATCCTGTAAAACGATACTTGCCTAGTTATAATCGACCGCGGAAGGGTGGTCGGTACTCGGCTTTTCAGGTAAAATCCGAACTTTATTATTTATTAAAATAAATCAAAAAATATTGTTAATACATATTAGGTGATAGGAATATCATTTTACTTTTGACATTATTTATCGATCTATTTATTATTTGTGGATGCTTTATAATTGCGCTTACCAAAATTTCCGTATAAATACATATACCAAAAATACAAAGGTTCAACTCTTTTCTAAACTCTTGAGATTCTAATTTTTGTTATTGTAAAGCATTACACAGATACATTGTTATAAAATATGTTAATTCCCAAAATTAAAATTTATTTTATTATGCTTCAAATATAAAAGGGAAAAGCTGAATATCATTTTGTAAGTAGTCATATGTGACATCCATTTATTAATTATTAGGTGTCAGCAAATTGCACGATGTTACATTTGTTATAACCACCTTGCTTAATGCCTTAAAATTTTATTGTATCTTCGATACAGCGGTAGCATTTTTTATAAATGAATTTAAAGACAACCTGCCGTCTTTTTTTACATATACAACCTACAAATCCTAATTTTCTTTGATATAAACATAAAGAATACGTAAACTTTTTTGAGTGTCTAATCATTTTCTTTTCTTTTATTGTATGCTTAACAGGCTAAACCGGGAATCGTAAGTAGTATATGCCATTTGTATTTGTTAGCTTAACTATTTTGTGTTGTGCTTAAACCAATATAACCATACTTGATTAACATACTTGATTTTAAAATACTTCTTTCTCTGACCTAAAACATTTCCAAATTAATCTAAAAATTTCCCCTGATAAAATTAATTTCAATAATTGGCTAACATTTTTTACAAAGCTGTTTCAATTAATATTTGTTTGGCTTAGTCTTAAATATTACCTAATCAAAATTTATTTTTAACCGAAAAAAATGCATTTCATCATTTTGTTTATTAAATAATAAGAATGCGTGAACCAATAAATCTTCAAAAAATTATGACCTAAATCCGACACATTTCTTTATGTTTTATACAATTGGAAATATCCTACCGAAATATAAAACGGTAAAGGTTTTTATTTGCATGACCACGAGTGATTGCATTAAACAATTTAAATAAGCCTAAACAAAGCGAAAGTCTTATGAAATGCGACTTTACCTAATTTTAAGCAATAAACTGTTATGGAAATTGTTTATAGCATTAAATTTATTTTTAGGGGACAGCAACTGATTTAGTTGTACAAATAGTCCTTATCGCTGAATCAATGCGATTACAAGCAATGATGGCAACATATGGTATACAAACACAAACACCACATGAGGTAGAACCAGTTCAAATTTGGTCATCAACGCAATTAGTTAAAGTTTATCAGCAATTGGGTGTTAACGAAAAAATTGATTTAACCGGCCGACCACCAAGACCTGTTGGATCATTAGGCACTAGTAAAGTGTATCGAGTTTGCGGAATGACCGTTTTATGCTATCCTCTTATTTTTGAAGTATCTGATTTTTATTTATATCGTGACATGGCTCTCTTAATTGATGACATAAAAACTGAATTACAATTTGTTGGAAAATATTGGCGGCTCTCTGGTAGACCTACGGTATGTCTCCTCATTCGGGAAGAGCATATGCGTGATCCTCAATTCAAAGAAATGTTAGATTTATTGGCGATGTTAAAAAAGGGATATTGTGATGGAATGAAAGTCAGAATTGGTAGATTACAAAATTTAATTTCTAGTTCATGTATGGAACATTTAGATTTTATGTCACAGTTAGATTTGCCTGAAAGTTGCGAAAAGGCTTTTAATCAAATTCATCATGAATATATAGGATACCAAAGTTTAACTGATGTTCCTAAGGCACATACGTACACAGAGGAGAAAATTAGTTGCGAGGTAAATTTATTACAATCTTGTTAAATAATTAGAATTATTCCAGTTTATTATATGTATATGTACAGAAATATGCCGAACGCCCAACGTCAGATGTAGTGCAGGGTATTGCATGTACAGATTCAATTTATTGTCAATGCCAATTGTGGGGTATATTACTTAAAAGACATGGAGCGAATTATGAGGTGCACGGAACTACCGTACAAGAGGAATTAACCGCCTTATATCATCGCGCCGGTACATTACGATATTGGAGGGCTGTACGATATTGCAGCTCTTTGCTGCATCATATTGTCGATTCAATCAGTCCATTTATAACAACCGTTTTAGTAAATGGAAAACAAATTACCGTTGGTGTAATAGGTCACCAAGAGACAATTTTCGATAAGCCCATGACTCCTGCCGAAATTCAAAATGTTATGTATTCATCAGTACAGCCATTTAATGTTATTCAAGCAGTATTACAACAGGAGGTAGTTTTGTACTGTGGCCGATTGATTGCAACAAATCCTGACATATTTAGAGGCATTCTGAAAATAAGAGTCGGTTGGGTCTTGGAAGCTATGCGATTATATCTGCATATATCTGGTCAACATGGGCGAGATTTGGATAATTTATCGCCATATGAAGTACGACAATTATTACAAAAAGTTCTAACAGTCAGTGAATGGTCACTTGAAGAGAAGTATAAAACATAAAAATTAGACAATATTTAAAAAACTATAGCATTAATACAATAATTTTATAATTTGCAGATTAACAACATTACAATTGAGACAATTAGAGGGAAGTTTATGCCGTGTACCAAGTCAGTTTTATAATTTGGTTTGGGATGTTTTACAAAGAACACCCAAAGGAATTATTATACAAGGCCACCATTTACCTGCATATCCAACCCTTACCTCGATGGGTCGCAGTGAATTATCTTTTTCACTTTTGGTAGAAGAAACATTACATCATATTGACAAACCAGAACGGCGTCAAGTGTCAGTTGAATGTCTTTGCATTGTCGCCACTATTTTGAGTCGTAATCCAGAATTACGTTTCCTTCAACCCTTAGATCTAGATAAATTAATGGATGATGCATATTCAATGTATTGCAAAGATCATGAAATCCTAACTGGATTAATAGATATTAATCAATTATTTGCATTATCTTATCGAGAAACGGCTGGTTATTTAGCTCGTGCTGCAGTTAACACAGTTCTTCAAATCCTTGGAACAGCTTCACAAGATCATGAGCACGAAGATATATCCGAAGATGCGTGCAAAGTTTCATAATTAATCTATAATTATCTTCGTTTTCTTTTTTTGGTTTAAAATCGAATGTATGTTGCCTATCCTGCTTAAGAAGGTGGATAACATGTTCTATATTTTTTTAAGTTTTCTGTTGATTTATTTGCTCGTATACATATACATTGCTTTATTAAGCAAGTTTAAATAAAGAATTTACACCCCTATTCCCTTAGTCATGCGCCACTTGTCAAGAGAATACCAATTTAAAAGTTGGAAGTGACACGAAAATTGTCAAATCGAATGAAGTGACACGACCAAGGGAATGGGGGTATTAGTTAAAATAAAAATTTGTCTTTTAAATTGAAACAAAAGAAAATTACAGGTAAATCATTTTTCATTTAAAATAAAACAATGCCATTTGTTTGTTTAAATAATCAATTTTTGTTTGTTAATAAATTACATAAATTTATGGGTAATTAAATAATGCTTATTCTTTTACAAATTGTTTAGTGTTAATAGTATTTTATCTGTAATGTATTAGAAAATTACTAATTAAAAAAAAAAAAATTGGAGGGAAGCGATTACTTTTCTTTTTTTAATTTTATTTTTTATTTATTACATAAATATTTAATATTTATATTAATAATAAACAAAAAAAAGTAACTAAATTTATAATAGCGCTACGGGAATTGATTTAAATCCATAATGCGCAAATTTTCATGTCTTTAAAATTTAAACTTTTATTTTACCTCACAAAATTGCTTTGTTTATTATAATATTTGTGAGGAAAAACAATTCTAAAAATTATATTATATAGGTAATTACAAATTTATTTAATTTAAACAAAACATTAATTCGTTAAAAAGATTTTATTTTTTTATTTTGCTAATTGAAGAATATAATTGCCGCGTATAAATTCTAAATAATTACGATTAAAAATTATATTTGCTTGAAAATTAAAAGAAAAATTAGAATTAATGACTTTTTATTAATACAAAAGTTAAAAAGAAAATAATTTATTATTATATTGGAAAACTATTATTTATTTATTTTGATTATTAATTATTTGCTTGTTTTTGAACTTTATTTAGTATATCTGAACATTTGTCCATCATTTGAATCAATTCTCCGTTATTTTCATTATATGTTGTTGAACTGCCTAAATATAGTGAATTTTGAACCTCACTGGAATTCCTAGATAAAAAGTACACGAAATTTAACAGGATTGCTCAAAGTTTATCAATTTTTTACCTATGAGTAATCTTTGTTAGCATATTTTGTGTCATAATAACTGCATTTTCTAATTCTTTTAGCATAATACTATTGCTATTTGAACCATTTGGTTCACTAGTATTCTGAAGCCTTTGATGTAGCTGCATTACAGAATTTGCTGTCAGCATTAATTGATTTATTAAATTTGAACACTGTGATGTCACTAAAAAATAAAATTGAATGTTTATTAAAGCATAATTATTAAAAGAATCTAAAATAAGATATTACAATCATTGTTTATAATATTTGGATCTTTACATGGAATTTCTAGAGTTGATAAATCTATAGAGACGCGATTTTTTGTATTTGGCGAAGCATTGACAATTCGTTTGTCTGTCGATATATTTCTAGGCCTTGGAGGAACTATTGGTTTAGTTGGCGGAGCAGATGGTGCCTCTTCTGAACTGGAATCATCCTGACCCATTGACGATAGATTTACTGAAACGTAAAATGTCATATGTGAATTATTCGGTATAAGGGTTATAATTTATTCTCGAATTATTTTAATACTTTAGGGTAGATAAAGGATGTACTTATTGTTCTTAGAAATATAAGAATTAATAGTTAGATATTAAGAAATTAAAAGGTATGGTTCAGTATGATCACAATATTTTAACTTACCACTACTATGTGCATTCTGTAAACCCCTTCGCCGATTAATAATACCAGCTGAATTTTTTACATTACTGTATGACCTACTTGGAGCTACAAAACTACCACTAGATGTCTTATTTTGTGAAGAAATAGTTGGTCGTAAAATTCCACCTCGGGCACCACTCGGCTCCGGTTCCGAATCGCTCTACAAATAAAATGGAACAAAAATATTGTATTAAAGCTTAAATAAATAAAATTTTAAAAATAAATTAAATGATAAAAACAAAATGTGTTGTGTACGTGTACAATTAGTCTAATAACGCAAAGCTGACACAAAATTAAAATAAATTAGAAAAGAAACATAATTACAGCTTGATTTAACATTCCAACAGATACGCTTCTTATTCCCATCCCACTTACGGATAATTTGGGTCCTCCAGTCATTCTTTTATTTAACGTACGATTTGGCACAGATGATCGATTACTGTTATTATTTAGAGTTTGCTTGTGACTTGTTAATATGGATGGTGTTTTAAAACCTTAAACATTTAACAAAAAAAATTTAAATTGTAACTTATTGAAAATATCTTAATTTAAATAAATAAAATAAAAAAAATTATTTTAATAAATTCTACGTAATAACAACATTTTCAGTCATATTAAATAAAATATTATGTTTACCTTTTCCCATAGTCAAATCACTAAGCGAACAAGCACGCCTAATAGATGAATCATCATCATCATGTGCAGACATAAAGCTATTTGCTTGGTTTCCTAAACATTTATTTTTTTTTTAAATTATTTAAAAATAAAAAATAAAAACATTTATTCAAAAAAACAAAAACAGCAAGTTACTTTTTATTTTAATAAAAAATTATATAAAAACGAATTATAGGAACTTAAATTTTATTTAATAAAGAAAAAAGTACTGTTTCAAAATAACAAGATAAAAACGATAGTAGTCAAAGATTGGTGGTCTCATTAAAATTCAATTACTCCAACCAAACTTACGTAATGTTGGTAAAACAAAAACATGCGATGCGAATGAAACAACTCTATGCAATGATTTGTTAACTTGAGCGGAAACTTTAGTTTAAGAAAATTTCATTAGAGTCATTCTTTAACGTCTTTTAAAGATGAATTGCACAATAATAGCGAATAATATCGCCAAACATGTTTTAATTAATGTTTGAAGATGTCATGAATGAAAAAACGTTTACCTGTTTTGAAAATGTTTCAGACTCAATGTAAACTAATGCAACAAAAGCCCCTAGATAAGGCTAAAAACAATATCACATTACATTTATAAAAGGAATACATTTTTTTGTAAACCACAATATCTAAACGATTAAACAACAAAAATGAAAATATTCCTACAAGAAAGGAAACAGTTCAATTCGTTTAACATGACAAATTGATGTATTGTACGAAACGATAAAATCGAACTAAACGAAAGCATGTTAAAAAAATTGGTCTGTACCTCGTAGTAAAAAATCTTGAAAAAATAAAAATTCAAATAAAAGTAAAACTCAGGCAAAATGAAATCAAAAATTCACTCAACAGAACATAAAAGAAAAAATTAAATAACAATGTAATATAAATACATATTTGGAAGAAAATTAGGTATTTAAATGTATTTTTAGAAAAACCTTTGATAATATTATCCTCTACACCAAAATCACGGTTGGAACAATTCGACAAAAATATTTTACTATCGTCGAATTCAAAAGTTTGTAGTTTAGCACCTTCTAAAACGTCAGGAAGACTAAAATTTCGTTTCATTCCACTTGTAAAAGATCGGGATTTTTCAATTTCCATTTTCAATTGTGCAGCTTTAGCGAGATTATCAAAATTTATAGTTAAATTTTTAACATATCCCTTAGACGTTAAATCAAAATCAAATGGTTTCATACGATTCTCTTTTATTATTCGTTCATTTTCCAATTTCCTTTCCTCCATTTCAACAAGTTTATTGATAACATCGATTTTCTTTTCTATATCACGAAATTTTGTATATTCAGCTCTTGTCATTAAATTTCGATCAATACTTATAGTATCACCAATCGTGGACCGTGGTATATCCTGATATTTCGATGATATATCATCCAGCGAATCTACAGAATTTTCCTTAACAACTAATTTTTTTATATCATCATATACGTCTAAACTGTCCATCGTATTACAATTATCGTTAATTTCGTTTTCTAACACGAAAAAATCAAAGCTCTTTTCTTTCGCCGATTCTGTAGTTTTTTTAATTGGCAAATATATGTAATCACGTGTTACAAAGTTTTTTGTTGCAACGTGAGATTTCTCTTTCAATTTTGGTTTGGTTTTCGATTTCATGCTAGATGTTCGACGTTGGGCAACGGGTGGTTTATGTGGTACATAACCCATTTCTAAAGTTCCTCCAAACGTACGTCGTTGTTCACAATTCAATCTTTGATCTCTATTGAATTTTTCCAAATTTTTTTCAAACCGTTTTGAAGATGCTTGACTATTGTTCGAATCATTAAGGCAAACTTCAAAGCTACAAGATTTGCGAAATGTCACTTGATCGTTACCATCAATTTCGGTTGCATTACTCAATGGATTTGAATTATTTTGTTGCCTTTGGTAGGCAAATTCTTTACTTAAACTTTTACTGACAGCTGCATTGTATTGACAATTTTTCATTGTTAATGATGGAATGAAATCATCGTCACGCTCAATATGTTTTGAAGCGTCAATTGAAGACAATCGAGGATATGAAACAGATGTTGGAATCACATGTGTTGGTGATCGTATTTCTAATTCAGGATTATAACGTTCATGTTGCATATAATAATCAAAATCGTATGCAGCCGTATTTGGACTAGAACCATAACTTTTGGACGTAATTTCTGCTGAGACAGTATATTTGTGGTTTAATTCCCGATACTTTCCACGCCCGAAAAGTACTTCTAATGGCGCACTTTTACATTCTGAGTCATCAGACAAAATACTCTCCATGCTGTTGTAATAGCTAATTGCTTCGCCGCTAAATTCTTCTGATAATATACTTTCTTGACTTTTATTTGTGTCTTTTTGGCCTAGGAAAAAGCTAGCACTCGAATGACGTTGTGTGTCCAAAAAATTATTTTTATTGTAATCATCATTGACATCGTCTAATATGTCGGACAATGATACTTTTCGATCGAGCGGATTAAACGAATCATAAATAAAATATTCACTAATAGATCGTTTCGGTAGTGTAGTACGCGTTTTGCTATGCTTTTTGCAAACACTTTTTCGTTTTGCCAAATTATCATTAATTTCCAAGTTAAGACTACAGTCCTCTAAGGAATCGGAACTAAAATTACCTTCGATATCTTCGTTACAATTCTTATTCAATTTAACATTTGCAACAATCTCTTTGTTCACTTTAATTTTATCGGAAAATTGTTCGGGTGGCTCAGGTAAATTTCGTTTTGGTGATGGATTAAAATTCTCTAAGTCTCCATATTTTTGTGTTATTTCAGCAATCATTTTTTCAGTGTCTGCGTGTATCATATCAAAAATTGAGCGTGCGTCATCATTATACATAGAATGTCGTTTCGGTTCGTTAAAAGTTATATTCGATGATTTTGTGTTAACCGTACTCCATTCGACCTCCTCATGTACTGGGGAGACAGGACATGATTTATGATTTTTCAATATACCCGGATGTCGTTTTAATTTAATATTTGATGTGGTCTCAAGTGGTGCTGTTTTGAACGGGATTTCTAAAATATTTGGACGACTCAACTGTTTAGTATTGGAATAATTGCCAACATTACTAGGATATGGCGGATAATCCTTCTGAATTTGACGAATTAAATTAGAATTTTGCGTAAGCACGGATTTTGTTGCAGCACTGTTTAAGTAATTACCTTTTGTATCTCCTAATATTAGTAACAGATTTATCACAAATTAAATCAAACAAAAGCAGCATAAAAGGAAATCATTTAAGAGTTAAGATACAGTATTTTTTCTTAGCCTAATTCCGTCTTCGTTTTAAATTGACAAAAATTCTAAACTCACCTTTTCGAACGATTCGACTACTTCCCCGATAGTTTAATTCCATATTTGCTGCATGACTTAGGTCGGATATACTTTGACTAGATCTCAAATTTGATCGGTAACCCACCTGTAAAATTGAAAGTTATGGCGAAATGGATTAAGGATTAGTAAAAATGACTTTTTTTTTTTATCTAATGTAATGAAGAAAAGAATCATCGCCCAAATTAGATGCATTGTTTTTTAAAGTAGAATATTGTAAATAATTATTCCTATAATGAAGCAAATACCTCTAAAAGAATGTTATGAAAAGCAATTTAGATTTTGAAGTTCTTTCGAATCAATGATGTTTATTTATCGTTATTCAAACGATTAGATCTATATCAAATTGTAATTCTTGTTGTATGAAGAGATAAAATCAATATATTTCCTATAATTATTATTTTGAGAGTTAATTTATCATTCACAATTTTATTTTAGTTAACCACACAAATGTTATGTTGGCACAACATAAATTTAACGTTTGCGGCGTTTTGTGGCGTTTAATTTATTATTTCATTAGTAATTATCACTCAACTCGTGTTAAATGTAAACTAGTAACAACTTAGTCAAAAATAAAACTATACAAATAAAGGCAAATTATTAGATTTAGTCAACAATAAAAATAATTAATGAAGCTTTAAGTTAGGATTGAATTTAGTGTTACATTATTGCTGCATTTGATTTAATTTAATCTCACCTCACGAATGGTTTTCAATGTCTTTGCATCTTTTTTATGATTTAACATGACATGACCCTACATTTTTTTTATGATATTTATGTAAACGAAAAGTAATAGTAATACATCTTTTTATTAACTAACAAGTCATTTATAATTATTATTTTAACTGAACTTACGTGTTCTAATTTTTGTTTTGCATCATTGATGATTTTCATCAATTCTTCTTTTTTGGTGTTGGTAAAAGATTTCGATATGGTTGGAAGAGCTTTACTCCCGTCACTATTATTATGCATAGCACTAATACTTCTACGCCCTGGACCGCCACGTTCCGAAAGTCCTATTCCATCTAGTGCAGTTTGTAAAAATGTGGAAGATGTTTGTTGTGGAATATTCTCGGAACTACCACCTAACGTGGAAGCGAGAGATCGTTCTGCATTATCTCCACTAGGTGTTGATCCATCATCATCATCGTCCGAAGTACCAGTTCCGGTTCCTGTTGACAATGTTGACGGTGTTATAGCAAGTGATAAACCTTGTTTTTCTAATTTTTGCCTCCTGATAGATTTACGTAGTTCTGTTTCGTTCATTTCGTTTACTTTGAATTCGCTGTAATAATAATATGAATATAATAGTGAAATTAAAAAATTAAATATATTCCGTGAAATATGAACTTACGTTGGAGTACCGGGAGAGACGGTAGGATAAAATAAAACACCATGTTCTGAATTAGTGCGTTCGCCGTCTGATATATCTTCAACATCACCATCGTGTTCTGTATTTGATTCCGAATTAAGGCTATTTAAATTCTTTTGCTCTCCCTTAAAGAAAAATTTTTGTTCAATTAAACAATGGGCCAATTTTAGATTATAAAATATTTACCGCTTTAACATATCCTCTAACTGAAAGGAATAAGTCCCGTCGATTCTCCATTCCACTATCGATTGAACTATCTTCACTCGGATATTGATTATTGTTGTAAACATCTCTAGAACTGGAACTGTTGTAGTCAGATGAAACATTATTATTGATTGGAATTCCGGTTGTATTATCCACAGTATTCCTCAGATCTAAAGTATCCAGCTCAAATTGTGTTCTTTGTGCCCATCGCCCCTTTGGCTTCTCCTTATTTCCATACATTTGCATTTGACTAGGGCTTGTACCCAAAATTTGTGGTGTACTACCATGAGATAATGTCTCATCGGCTGATGGTTTCCGTTTTGCCCATTGTGGCAACTGGCCTACTTCGGAAAATTTGTATGTTGGGGACGACGGATTCTCTTCTGTCACAAGATTTGGTGATATTTGACGTTCCTGACTATTGGTATATGTATTCCGCAAACCATCATCGACTGCTTGGGGTATTTGTTTATGAACTTGATGACCGAATCTAAGTGCTTGTTGTGATAGCCTAGCTTGCATTGTGATTACCATATCATGTGGCACTTGCCAAATAAATACACAACCATCACCACTAGCAGATATTAGATGTTTACAATCATTTGTAAATTTTAAGCCAGTAACAAGTTCACTATGACCATACATACGAGCCATACATTCATTGGAATAATAATCAAAAACCGATAACGTCTTATCTGTACACGACGTTGCTATGTATATTCCACTTAAATCTAAGCTTAATTTGATTAAACTACCTTCATCTGAATGAGACCCTTTGAATGTTTTTGTATGTTTGGCATTTTGAGTTCCATAAACTCTTATATTTCGGTCCTGGCAAGCAGTTAATATATGCTTATTATTGCTATCCACCTCCATATCATATAATGTATTTTTCCCCGAACAATTATTTCCACGCAGAAATTGATTATTTTGAAAGTTACGAAATATAATTGACTTATCCGCTCCGCAAGAAATCATATGAAACTGTAGGCCACTTCCAATAAAACGAACAGAAGTGATACTACTCGAATGATCATCTAATGTTTGTAGAATACTGTAACCTTGTAGAACATCAAACACATGAATTAATCTATCCCTACTGGCACTAGCTAATAAACGACGATCAATTTTTTCGTTTGTATACTCTAAACATAAAACTTCTGAGTCATGAGCTTCTATTGATGTGATCATTTTCGAACTTGAAATATTATAAATTCTAATATTACCGCTTCGATCACCTGTAGCTAGATGAGTACGATCTGGACTTATTTTAATACTGCGAACGCCATTTCGTCCATCATAATTTGATGTTTTTTCATTTAAAATCGGATTATCCATGTCTTTTATAAAATTTAATTCATTATCTATATAAATAATTTTTAATAAGTCTTTACTGTAAATGTTTTTCCGATAAACATCACTAGTCTCAGATCCCTCGATTCCCCAAACACGGATCGTGTCATCGGAAGAACATGTTAAAAAGCAATCTAAAGGTAAATCTTGTGATATATTATTTGCTTTGTAAAAGTTTAATGGCACAGTTTCAACGCCCCATATACATGCGGAGTGATATAAAAATGAATGACTTTTACCGACGCGACGAATATCTTTTAAATCCCATATGTATAAACTATGATCATTATAAACACAACTAACTTTACATCGAATTTCATCAAAAACTATTGCTATTGTATCTGGATATTTGGCATTTGGCGGAGCGCTCATCATATGATTTATATGTGTACCTAGAGAAACATCAACACCTAAGTAATGCGTTCTCGGAAGTGTGGTTATATATTCTAAATTTTCGGCATTAAAACATCTAAAAAATGTAACAAATATCATTTAATGTTAATAATATTGTATCAGTTATTAATATTAATAATACCTTATGATAGATTCCGCGCATCCTACTAAAATATATTTGCTACTAACACATAAGCAATTAGCCGATGTCGTTCGACAAGCAACCCATTTATCTAATAAACGTCTAGCATTAAATTCAACTAAATGGCCATTCCGTGTAATGGCATAAGTACTCTCCGCCTTTTCCCCCTTCCCACAAGCAACCGCACAAAAATCATTATTGCGAAGCTCTCCTAAAATGGCACTACGTCCCATAAGTGGTGTTGGTTGAGGTTCACGATACTATAAAAAAAAAAAACTTCAGAAACATCAATCAAATTAAATTTCTTTAAAACTTTGCTTACCCTTCTTCCACCATCCAAATACCAATATTTTACATGGCGATTTCCTACAGTTACAAAATAATTTCCATCCTCACAAAAACTAACAGCAACAACTTTGGCACTAACTTTATTGGAAGCAATTTTTAAATTCTGTTTCCAATCAAAAACATTAACAATCATGTCATGTTGTGATCCAACCGACACTAGATATTTTCCTGTAGGTGAAAACGCCTATAACAAAAACCAAAACTTAGTCAAATTAAAAAAAAACACAAATGCTATATGACACATCATACCACACAATTAATAGCATATTTGTGTCCAGAAAATTCAGCAACAATATTTCCCGCAGCACTACAACTGGTATCAGTATTGTTTTGTTGATCCAGTTCCCAAACTTTTATTGTTGGATTTAAACCGCATTCGCCTGTTGCTAAATATCTAATATTATTAATAAAAATTTAGATATAAGTTAATTTAATTTAATTTCTAATTTATTTAATATACAAAATTATTTTTACCTCCCACATTGTGAATAAGCGACAGCTGTTATTGCCTTACGTGACGAATTTAATAAAAATGATTGATTCAATTTTTTGGAGTTGAACAATATCACTGTACATCTAAAAAAAAACAAAAAAAAAAAACAAGCAATAATAATATAATCAATGATAAGAATAATAACGGTAGATCAAAAATAGCAATGGTGATTTTAGTTAACTTATTGGATTATTTCTATTAAAATGTATTAAAATTTTAATAATTAATTAAGTTTGAACATATGAATTATACGAAAAATTGACTGTTTTGTATTGGGAAAAGATAAACTTAATCAGCAACAAAATATCAAATCATACTATTTTAATTTATGCCCGCAAAAACCTCAGCCGCGAGCCTATTAAAATCGGCCTATTTAGAATTTTCTTTATTTATTTTATTTATCTCAATCTCCTAGTATTTTGTAACAATTTGACGGAATCACAATTTGAAATCGGCTAAGTATAAAATAAATTCTAATCTTTCGCGTCAGCAATAAACTATCACGAAAAATTAAAACAACAAATAAATCAAATTAAAAATCTCAAGATGTTGTCTGTCCAAAATTTACATTAGATAACAAATGATTAGAAAGGAAATTATAATTGAATGTATTTATATGATAAGGGTTTCTGATTGTTTAAAAACATTAATTCAATTGATAATCAAATACAAATAAAATAAATTTAAGCGATATCGAAATATTGGTTCAGGCTAATTTTGATTTTACTTTGTGTTGTGCCAATTTTTTATTTTTGTTATTATTTGTTGAACTTTGAAAAGATGCCATTTCCCTCCCGTTATTATTAAAGAAAATGAGAAAAGTTCGGCTCGCTAAAGTAATGTTCACTCATATTCACGAAAGTTAATTGTTATTTAACAGAAGTTAGTATTTATATTTAGTGTTATGGGTAATGTCTTTTAGGTATTGAGAGGAAAGAATACGGCCAAAATATTCTTTAGTGTGCAGTCTCCACCATGACATAACAATTTCGGTTCATCTTTAGACAAATAAGATAAAGAAAACAGATATTATATTACTCTATTGGTTGAATCACCCGGTGTGTTCTAGGCCACTCCATCGTATGGAAACTTTTGTTTTGGTGCCCATTAGCTTAAATTTTAACTCGTCAGTCCAAATAACATTATTTTCAGTGTTCTATATCTTATGATTTTAAGTCTATATCTTGTGATTTTAAGCACACAGAAGATGTTTTCTCCTATATACAGCACTAAAACGTAACTTTTCTTCGTGGCTAAACAAATTCGACTCCCAACGACACCTTTTTATTGTTGTGTTGCAATTGGCGTTTCTCGCCCCCAGTTCATTTCCGCGCAGATTTTTGGTACAATAAAAATTCTGTTCCGTTTGGTAGTAATAGTAACACGCATGTCCCCATGCTTGCTTGTTCTTGAGGACCGGTTTCTCTGTTTAGTCTGATTGTTTCCTTTCGCGAATGTTTTTCTGATTCGCTGCGTTTGTGTAGTAAAATAATTTGTCCCAATTTTAGTAAACATTTATTATCAGAAATGAATGAGGCTACTGCTCATTTCAAGCAGTTTAAATTCAACTACCTAAAAGATTTGTAAAATTTTTAAATTAAGGCAATCTGACTTTTTATGTTTAATACCATTGCACTCCATTTCGCTTTTCCATTACGCTTTTTCAAATACAATCTCAGCCCGTTGTATATTTTTCATTTTCTTTTTGCAAACAAAAATTTGGGTGATAAAGAATGATGAATAAAAGCTGAAATCGCAGTAAAATAGCAAATTGAACTCTATCGAAAATGAATAGAAATAATGTTACAACATGTCACCTCTGGATCCGAAAGTGACGTTGTTTTAATTTGTTTGTCCTATGGTTCGATTAATTTAACAGTGAGCATTTATGAAGAAAAAAGTTCTATAGACCTTTTTCGCAAAAAAAAAATTGGCAGCTAAAGTCAGTGACCCGTAGGTAGGTTAAACAAATAAAAATTTATGTTGTAGACCAAATAGTAAAAGAATTACTCTTTGAGAAACAATATCAAAATACTTCAAAACACAGAAAACAAGATGATAATATTATATTTGGCCAACGGATATTTTTGACAATTCACTGGGCTTGATGTGTACGGAAAAAGGTCTATATAGCAATTGTCAGAAATAGAGACAACATGCAAAATTCTGCGTGACATGACTTGCACCCGAATTTTGGTCGAAAAATAGGAATTGAGCAATGAGGGTTTCATATACGTACATACGTACAACGAACAACGATATAGTGTAATTTTTTTTCTTTGCTTTACTGTGTTGTTCGCGGTAGGGGATTCGACCAAAATGCGGAAACAGGTTGACAGAAACACATACATACTCACATTTATCGTTGATTATGAGAAGCTGTTAAAGTATTGCAAAAATATGTCACGCGTACATTGAGCACCACAAAATTATACGGTCAAAACCAGTTGGTCAGCGTAATACGTCATCTTTAGAATTTAAACTCGATGCTTTAACCAACAGTTTTGACCAACTATGCAGAGTGACGTAGACAACCATCAAAAAATACGACCGCGGTGAATAGTTTTGACATGTGCAGCTACCATTTCACCACTTAATCAGGTGTAGAGGGTCCCCTAGTTAACTCAAACAATTCCGAAATTTCAGTAAATCATCTGAACTTACAAAATATACTGTCAAGCAAAAGGTTCCTAATAGATACTGGAGCGGACATTTCAAACACACACAGCGAGCGGAACACCAAATCCCAACTTACTGGGAAAGGAGGTTATCGTTAAATTTTGGACTCCTTAGGTGTGCGTATGTAATAGTTCTGTAAAAACATGATCAAAAAAAAAAAAACTAAAATTAAAGATAATAATCTTTGTCTCATTGGTATTCTCTTATAATTTTCCTACGCGAGCAAAGGTTGAATTGCATACTGATGTAAAGCTTCCATGTTGTTAATTTAACTAAAATAAACACAATACTATTTCCATTTAAAATATTTATAAGTAGGTTTCAAGTTATGTAAAAAAAACACAAAATTCAAAATAGCAATACATGATTTAAAATGTGGGTATTGTAATTAATAAATTTAAAGTTAAGCACAAACTAAGAATCACGGACTATATGGAATTTACAGGAAGTAAACAAATACATGTTATGTGACAAGTACGAGGGCGTTTTTAAAGTTTTCGGAAGAAATTATTTATAAGATTTGATCACCGCAAAAATGTTAAAAATCTTCTTCTAAACTAATATCTACATTCTGTCTTTGAAAATAAGAATGATTAAATCACTGCTAAACCTGTTTAGACCGTAGATTGAATTATTCCGATTTATTATAATTTTTATGATATGTTTGTGTATTCCTTAGATGAATAATTTTCTTAATTAAATATACAAACAAAATATATATGAGAAATATTAATATATAGTACTTCTTAAAATATTCCCCTAATTCTCAATGTTTATACTCTCAAATCGAATTTCATAACAATAATTTCGACTTAACCAAATTGAATAGTTTTGCTGTATTTTGCTGCAAGCAAAGCCAAATTGGTCTAAAAAATGGGCGAAAATGACTTATTTCGAGTACAAAACGCAAACATTTCTGATTTGGGAAATCATACTCGTAGTTCCATGTGTCGGATATTAAATTAATTAACATGTTATAATTTGCTTAATTCGAGAGCCTATTTATCATTAAAATTAGTAGAAGGAAAATTAATTGAATTTTCACATATTCTAAAACAAATTTTAATAAATATTCCTTTTCTATAATTTCTTTTAATTGTATAATAGCAAATTATTATTTGATTTTATTTTTAAATTCTATGAACCAAAATGGAATTTTTTTTTGTATATAAAAATTAAATTGTTGTTATAAATACATACAATGAAAATAATAAACGGTAATTTTAAATAAGGTGTTGTGTGTTAAAGTTTTAAATTAAAAACATTTTATTTTGTTTCGTTTAAAACAAACATGCGAACAGAATTTTTATTTTATGCTAATTTTTTGTAAACAGAATTCTATAATATTTAACATATAGTTTAGGTTCACAAAAATAGATTACCGTGGTAGTTATGATCTAAACACATTAAATATGAATCATAATAATCTTGTTACATTTATTAACTGAAGAAACGAATCAATCATATACTGGAAATGGAACTTTCTGATTAAACTTTATGTTTTTTAGTTTATATATGTTGTTTTAAGTTGTTGTGGGCCCAATAGCGTCACTGAGTGCAAGAAAATTATAGAAAAGTTTCTGCTACGTTTTATAACAAATAAATTATATTTACCCTGCAGGGTATGCTAGTACTCCAGTCGTTTGAGAAACATCTAAAGCTGCATTACTACAAACAGTCAACCCCAGTATTTTTCTTAATTTAATCTGAAATTAGATAAAAAAAAAATTTGCGTTAGAAATATATTTTATGTTTGAATAATGTATGTATACAAAAAAGATAATAGCAAATCATTTTCTTATTATTTATACATATAACATGTATGTCGTGTGTGTTCATATATATAATGTTTGTAAATACATAGCACCAAGTAAAACGAAAACATAGAAACAATTTAAAACTGAAAGCAAGATGTCAAAAAAGTTGCACCAATTACGGCATCAATTCAACAAATTTTTATAAATATAATTAACTAATTTGAGGTTGGTTGTTCCAATATACTTTCTTAGAGACTCCATTCTACATTAGCTGATGTTTTAGTTTTGATATGAAATATTACATTTTAAATTAATTCAGGTATTTGTTAGAACGTGATAAATATGAACATCTATTTTGGCCCCTACAGGAGATATCTTGTAATAAATTAGTAATAATTGCCGCAGAAACCAATCCTTACAAAATCTCTTCGGTCAACCCAACGAACGATTTTAACCTCTACCGTAATTTACTCCTTTTCAGCCAGAAACGAACTCGGGACCGTGGAGTGGTATCAAGTTGCATTAACCACTGATGATGAAAAGATTCCTAACAAACAACAACAGCAAATATTAATAGTAATACATACTTTCAATGTGAAAGCTGACTTTTTGCACTATGTTTAGTGCTGCATTTACTACAAAATAAAAGACAGAATGCGACATTAAATTGCCATTTTCTACAACAATAAGAGTATGGCATTTTTCGGGAATCACACCAAAATCCGAAATGAGAAAAAATCCTAATCAAGCTCACTTTTCTGGTGGTCGAGTACTCCCACCACTTTCGAAGTTTAAATCTAATTTCCTGCCACCAAATCACAGCAAGTTTATACAACTAACTATTAAACATGCTTTGGCCCATGAATTGTGTTCTTCAATAGGGGGTCAGAAATGAATTCATCGTCAACTTAAGCCACTGTACCGTTTTGGCCAATCATTTCACTTGTGGTTTGAGTCATTAATATTTTAATAAAAATGAATAAAAAAATTGCAAAATATTGTAAAAATTAACAGTTCAGTTTTTGTAAGTTTTTGTGATATTTAATTAACCATGCAAACACATTTTATTACAGAATCGTATAGCTTTTCAGATAATGTTTTTTTTCTAAATTCAATCAAAACTTTCCCCGCTTGACAATTCAGTAAATCAAAATTACCGTAATAACGGTTCTATCAAAATTTTTGGATAAAAACAAATCATCTGTGAATTTTATGATCAATCATTTTTTAATGATTTTAATTTCTGATTAATTTTGATTTTAAATAAATTTTATTGAGATGTAACAATAGAATTAATAATTCTGAAGCTAATTAATTCTCTAGCAGCTACTCAAATTCATTCGATTATGATCAGCCGATCAGTGAACATCATAAAACAATTAAAATACAATTTAGGAAAACATTTTTTCGTGTACTTAATGGAAAAGAGCGTCATTTCTTGGTTGAAAACAGTAAAGACAATTGCTACTTTTCTCCTTAGCAACACAATTCTTCACAAAAACATTTTGCATTTTTGACTTTTATTTATTTGCTTACTGTGGTTGTTATGTACACGCTATGCATACATACCTTGATCCAAACAGGATTTACCTTTTTCATTTTAAAAATTAACGGATTTGTCGTCAAATACACGAAAAAAACAACATGTTTTACGCGTAAAAAAAGTGATTTACCATGCTCGTAAAATTGTTAATCAACTCGCTGGAAAACTATCACTTTTCTTTACATGTAGAACAATCTACTATTTTTTTTTTATCGGTAACAGATTTAACATAATAAAAACGTATATATCTTATGTTTTGAAAAACAGTTAAAGATTTTGATTTATTCTATTGTAAAATCACGTGTTTATTGTGAAAGCAAGGACTTGCTGAATGAAAACCGAAATTCTACTCAATTCAGTAAGAGTCAACCTTCGCTACACAATAGTAATACTCAAATGGCTTAACATCAAGCGAGATGACAACGTGGTCCTCAACGTACATAGTGCCGAACAGCAAGCATCGAAACAACAATAAAGCACGCTAGGGGATTATGCCGACAAATTACTATTAAATACCTAAATAATGTCAAAGTTAGGCAGTTACTAGAAAAGGCGCAAGTCCAAGTTAACAATTGCAGAATAAAATTAACCAATGCCAAAGGCAAGATGTCTTAATTTTGGGCATGTTGTAGTAAGCTGCAATTCAAAACATCGGTTATACTGCTGCAACGAACATAAAGGAAAGGGAAAAAATTGCAATCTTCTAAATAACTGCAAAGAAAATAGCGCCCTTATCACCACTCAAACTAAATGATGCAATTGTATTGGTCACTAACTGAAATTAATAATTTAATTAAAGACATTATTTTGAACCTCTCAAATTGCTCAAATTTATTTCGATCAGATCATTTACCAGTAAAATTTGAATTGAATATAAAATATTTTAGATTTATACCCTTATACCCTTAGTCATGTCACTTCATTCGAGGTGATAATTGTCGTGTCACTCTTCAACTATAAATTGGTATTCTCTTTACAATTAAATTGGTATGCTCTTATAATTGAAACTGGGATAAAATAATTGTGAAAGTTAAAGACAGGAATAACAGCCAATTATTTAAGAAAAATAGTTTAGCTAAACTGGTTTAAATATTCTTTGCAAAAAGAAAGGGATTAGCTAAAATCGAGATTGACACACTGCGACTAATCTCGAAAAATTCACTAAATCGGTTTTATTAAATCGCAGTGTATCTAGGGTATAAGAAAATCTAACCAAGTAATATCGTATTTAAATCCGAAAGGAAAATCCTCATTTCTCATGTCTCAAGTGAACATGAGACTAATAAAATTATTACCATCAGTTTGGATTTGGACATTCGCATTCACGCACTCATCAAATTAATAGAATAATTAATATAACTAGACAAAATATGGAGGAAAAAATTCATCGGCGTGACCCTCCTAGACATCGAAAAATCTTTCGACAAGGTATGATGTTAAATCTTCTATAAAAAATTATAGGTATAATCCAAAGCTTCCTTTGCGGGAGAAAGTTTCAGGCTCACTACAAATTTAGTTCCTCGGATTGGTATGAAATCCATACTAAGCTTTGATCTTTATTCTATTTATACTGGTGACATAATAACTCCCCTATACCGCAAAAGGCTTGAAAGAGCTTTTAAAATAATAAATACATATTTTAACAAATGGCGCACTAAAATGAATTATGACAAAACTAAATAAATTTATTTTAGCAACATTTTAGCTAACACCTTTCATACAGAAGTCTAAACGTTTCAGGATCACCTATACTTTGGGATAATGAAAAAAAAATACCTGGGAGTAATATTAAACAAAAAATTGACATTCACGACTCATGTAGAAGAAAAAATAAAATTATCCTACAAACTGGTGAAAGCACTTTACGCATTATTATGTCGAAAGTCAATCCTGCCTACATTATTCCAATAAATTATTACTCTGTAAAAGTATCATACAACCGATATTATTGTATGGATGCTCTAGTGGGAGTGCCTAAAGCTAGCAGCCGCTAAATCACACACAGAAATCCAAGTTGCACAATACAAGATTCTAAAAATGATTTTAGATAAACCAAGCTTTTCCAAAAATTAATTGCACCTGAATATCTAATGGGCTAAAAGTAAGGGAAATTACTTCTAAAATCATTATTTGTAATTACTATTGTATCCATAGGACATGAATCCACCTTTACTGGAAATGACTTCTTGAGGAAGTTTATTCCAAAGGTTCCCAATCGGGTTCAAAACTAGACTCTCAGGTGGAAAACCCATTAAACAAAACAGTACCCAAAAAAATTATGCTCGGAAACAAGCCCAACCTTGTTCAGCACTCGCAAATATGTTCTTGATCTGACCTTTTCGCGATGCTTTTTCAGTTCAACAACGCCATTTTAATAAAATAACATCAAGCCATCAGGTAATCTGGTTTGGTAATGGGCCCTCATTTTTGCTTGCGGTATCATATAAAATAATTTTTTAGTTTAGGAAGACGGTGGGTCTTTAATTTAAATCAAAAACGTAGAATCGTTTATTCATAAGTGGAAAATCTGTTTCTTAAATCGAAATCTTAAATTACAAAAGAAAAATATCCTGAATGAAATCACGAAAATAAGGTTTCCTTTTAGACAAGTAAGGCGAAAAACATAATCTCAAATTAACTTCAAAATGATCAGTTTTATTTTATCTTAAATGTTCCGTTGTGTTAAATGTGTTCTTTTATGTTAAATTTCAATTTCGAGTCGATAAGAGATGCTTAATACGATGCTACAATAGATGCTTAATACGATGAACTCGAAAAGTTGTTACCAAACAGGGCAATTGTTAAAACTAACGATTAAGCTAACCATAACGGAACTTGCAACATTTGAGGAACAACCAAGTATATTAATAGAAGCAATTCAATGGAATTCTAATGTTGTATATTTTGTTGTTTACCTAGGTCTACCTCGTGGGCAAAATTTTGCTTCTTTGTGAGTAGGTTTTATAAATTCTTAAACAAAAACTGAAACAGCGATAGGAAAACAACTCAAATTTCACGTCGCAACATGATTTTCTTCTATGGAGAGTTTTGTCCTTTGTTCTACATGGTATATCGTTTCAGTCTTGTTGAATTGTCCTGACGTGAACCAGCCAATAAATAACTTATTAAAATAACTAAAAACAGTGAACTTTAGGTAGAGCTATGCCAACAAATAATCTCTAAATTGAATGCGGAATATCAGTACAAGAACTAAGTAAACAGTTAAAATTGCAGAAAAGTACTATTTATTACAAATATCAAAAAAAAAAAAAACTGTTACAAATGAATAGAGATGTGGTCGGAGAAGAATAACAAATGAAGCAGTTGATCGTCGTTTAGTTTGATAGTTTACTAAATGTCCAAGACTGTCAGTTACCAATGTTTCAAAAATATCAAAAAAATATTATAGAAATGTAAATTAGTAGACGAACTATCTGCAGAAGACTTAAGTAAGTTGGTATTCAACGATACATAACCAGAACAATGATTAAAATCATTGACATCAACAAGAAAAAGCGAAGGAATTTTGCTTTGCAGCATGTGAACAAACCCTTGGATTATTGAATAAATATTTTATGGACTGATGAAAGTTCCCGAAAAAAAAGAAGATAAAAAATCACCGATCGTGCGAATAGGCATAACGGTGGGAAGCTTATGTTTTGGGGTTGTATTTCTTACAATGGTGTTTGAGATTTGGTCCTTTTGCCTGATAAGGTTGAGAAAAATGTATACATTGACAAGTTAAATGACCATGCAGACAATTTGTGGTGACAATCTTATTAGGAGAGACTGGTTGCTGCAACAAGACAACGCACCAATCATCTTTATTCTTTTAGACTTACCTCCACAAAGTCCAGAGTTAAATGTAATTAAAAATGTTTGGGCGGAAGTCAAGCGAAAAGTGGCATACGTAACCGGAAAATCGAAAGAAATGGCCGAAAATGAAATCCGCGAGGTTTTCAATCAATTTAACTCTCGAATACTATATCTTAAAAAAATTATAAATTGAATGCCAAATCGTCTTCAGCCTGTAATCGACGCAAAGGAAGACGTCACTCAACGTTAAACGTTTAAAAGAATCCAAATTATATTATGGGTAGTAATTAAAAAATTAAAAATTACAAATACAGTGAAACTTCTATAAGTCGAATCACTAGTTGCCACAATAATTTGTTCGAGTTAAAGAAAATTCGAGATATAGAAATTCCTTCCCAATACAAATTGTGGCTCTGCCACAAAAAAAAATTCGATTTATGGAATAATTCGACTAATAGAAGTTCGACTTATGGAAGTTTTACTGTACTTACGCTCACGATCATGAAGTTTTTCCTAGCGTTTTGCCAAAACTTTAAAATTTGTTATTTTACTTAAGATAACCAACCTTTCGTAAAAAAAAACGTGATTTCCAAATATTTTTGCCCATGATTGTACATCTGTTTTGGAAAACATATAAAAACGTAGGTAATAATTCAACTTTATACTACATATTTATTTGATATAATTAATATAAATTTATTATTTAACCAAATTACTATGAACAACAACAAAAGGCTTGTGTCATCCATTGTGCGTTGTTAGAAGGATTCATTCGGATTCGGGCACCCAAGATTCCTTTTAATTAGAAAATTGATAGAGAAAGAAGACCAATTTGTTATTGACTCTCTTTCATTTGTTAGTCGATTTTGCAGTCGTAACGAAATGAACCTGAAAGTGGACCAAACTATGTTCGTTCGGCAGTAGCAGAAGTACATAAACTCGGTTTTTGCAGTAGGGCTTTATCCTTTATGTCGTAATAAGTTCTGTTGTTGCTTTTGGCTTAACTCTGAAAAAGGTTTTAAATCTAGCCTTGATGTAAAAATTGACAATGTAGCCTTCGTTAAGATTTATTACCTTGTCATCGTTCTGACAAGGGTTAAATTTTCCCGCGTCTCGAGATTTTCTTCAACGATTTTTCAGTAGTAGTTAGGAATAGAGCATCTTGTTGAGTTTAGTTTGGAATAGAGCATCAAACGGATATTTTTGATCACTACGGTTTTGGATTCAGTTTCAAAAGATTTAAAATTCCGGTTTCTTTTTTCGTTCCGGGTTTGTTCCGACACTAAACCAGCTCGAAACTAGTTTTTAGTAAATTATTGTGCGCCGTTCATAAATTTAATTATCATTTCCTAGTCAATTTCAATGTTAAAAAATTGCGTTCAATGCTCACTTGTGTCGCTGGTTCAACAAAACTACTTTTGATAATTGAAAAAATTTGATTTGCTACCCTATTATGACATACACCGAATTTGTAATAAATACAACTCCTATAAGAATCGAAGCTAATCGAGCAACGGACTTATTGATAATATCGCATGTTTCGTCCTTACGTGAAAATAGAAACGAAAAAGAAAACGAAATAACCCCAGGTTTGGGATTGATATGCCTCTTCTTTCTTCACTTAAGTTGTAACGGGGACCTTTATCGTTTGTGCATTGCCGTGGTGCCGCTGGTTGAGTTTGTTTCTCGATGTCGAACTCCCTCAAGCTACACGAATTCTATATAAACGACTAAACATTTAAAAATCTTCTTAACAATGAAATAATTGCTTTATATTTTTTAATCACTTGATAATATTTTAAGAAAAACACTAACAGGTCTTTTTGGATTTAGGTTAATTTTTGGAAATATTTTGTAAGAGTCTTCTTGCGTATTTGTTTGTTTACTTAATTAAACGTGTTACACGTTACATGGCTGATTGGTAACTTCCAAATCCGGTTCATAAACCGATGTTACATGTTTACTAAATGTTTAATTGTATATGGATACTGAAAGTTCATGATTATGACGTTGACGTAAACTTTCGAACCCTAAAATTAAGGTTATCTAGGAATAGTCAATTTACATGGCCAGTAAAATGGAATAAATAAGCTTGCATACACACTAACACATATTTATATATAAAGTGGTGGTTGTTAGCTTTTCAAAGAATACAATCTTAAATAATTTTATGCTTACCGAAACAACAAGAACAAGAAAAACTAGAAAAAAATTTACCAAAAACAAAAAAAAAAAAAAAGAACGTAAGTTTATAGAAGGAAGATGTGTCTTACTAAAAATTGGTCGCTTACAAATAATCGAAATCTTAAAGACCGAAAATTATTAGATCGGCATATAAAATTAAATTCAGTGAAATAATGAACACTTGATTGACATTCAATTGGTTATTTCGCTCATCCGACCTAAATCGATGTGATTCTTTTTCGAGAGGCTACTTCTTCTATGTAAACATTCCTGGCATTACAAATGTCTTTTATTGTAAAAATTTGTGCATAATACTGAAATTATAACAAAATAAATACAATTTATTACTACATTGTCATGCAAAGCATTTAGTTACGTAATGTATAAAAATTATTTTCGTTAGATTTAAACGTAGTTGCTTAAAGCTCTCTGATGTCAGAGTATTCATCGAAAATTATAAATCAGAAAATAAAAGTAAAATACTTATACAAAACACACCACACATTTTATAAATTCATACAAAAATATAGTCATCATTCCAAACATAACAACCTCACTTATACTATTGTGTTAATTTGATATTAACATATGTGATCAAAATAATTCAAACCTATTACCTAATCTTGATTTTTTTTTTATTTTTATAAAAAGTTTATCAGTAAAAACCTAAACACTGATCTCAAATAGATGAATAAATATAAAAAAACAAATGTTGTGTTTGTTGCCTATAAATCTAAAGTTAAGCCACTTTGCGCTATTTATAATTTCAAGTATTTAAGTAAGTTAAGATAAAATTCTTGTTTGCCATCAATCCCAGTCAGAAAGTATAATTAGACAACATTTAGCATTTATCATAAAAAAAAATTTAATTCTAATGGGTGATAAAATAAATAATGCTAAATAAATTAACCATAACGAAAATGGGTTCAATATAAATCTGCTACCAATTAAATAGTTTTCATATAATTTGAGTCTCACCTTCCGATCTAGCATAATAATTAATCATTTCATCGAGAACAAGTAGAGCCATGCTACGAGAAATAAATCGCCTTAAGATTAATAAAACAAAAATCTTACTTGCACCATATATGGTATATTTAAGCAAAATTAAACATCAAATTAATAAACAATTAGATACATAAATTGTGTTAATAGCAAGGAATTCGCCGCAAACAACATTACATTGCAGTTTTTCGTCAGTCCTTGAAGTTATTTCTTGGCGTCTTTAATTCGAAACATCGAAACCGGTTCGGTAATTTAGATAAATTTAAAATCAGAATTAAATTTAAACTTCAGACAAAAATACATTAACTTTTTTTGTATTGATTAGATCACAAGCAAGATGGTAAAAAAAAAAAATGTTTCTAAAATTGGTCAGCAGCCACTATTGTTTTTTTCCTTTATTCACCAATTACATTTACTATACTGCACTGAAGGGTTGCACAGAACTGTCAAAAGATTTGCTAAACTGATTTCTAAAATAAACGCCAACGTTCGTTATCACAGAAAACTAAATATTTACACTTCATTCATAAAATGATTAAAAACGTCTGTTTACATTCGTGTGCCATTCAAATTGCATATGTGTTTTATTTATACGCATTTCAGGTTCAGCTTGTAATTCGTATTAAGCACATTTTAATGTTACATTATTTACAAAAGCGAAAGAAAGAGTTTACAATATGTAAAGAGTTAATGGGAAGTTGTTCATCCAATCATAAGTTTATTGGGAGCTTAGTCTTTCTAGCGTAACTTTGCAAGAAAACTGTTTTGTAATATAGTATAACATAAAAATCACATTATTTATTTTAGTATGTCAAAATAATATTTGTTGTTTTTAGTTAGGAAAAAACAAATAAAGATTACTGGTTATTATTATATAAGAAATTTTTAAATATTGGTGGGTTCGAAATATTTTCAATCTTATTTTATTATTACATAAAATATTTAATTTAAAAATAAAAACACAATTTACAATCAAATTATATGTTATGGTTGTATAGGTTTTTTTTTTTTGTTTGTTCTTTTGCATCTTTATGATTAAGAAAGCAACTTTCTATTCTTATAAAAGAAACGTTTCTAAAGAAAATTGGTGCTTCGAATGTCGTTTCTGATGAATGATGAATATCAAAATTATATTAAAATATTTTTTATGACACGTGCCTTAGCACAAATTGTATTTTAATATTAATTCCACAAACCTGATATGCGGCAAGATCATCTCCAACGGTGTACAACGGGATTGGAGACGAATTTCTTGGTGCAAACATCACTATTATGTTTTTAACTTATAACTTATTTCGCAAAAACATGTTTATAAACACATCGACCAACTTGTAAATGTTGGAAATAAAAAAAAAATAATTAAAATTAAACTTGCTTTTGTTTGTAAACTTTTCGGTTTGCACAATAATTCAAAACACATCACATTATATAATTGTACTGAACTATATTCTTTTACAAATCTTTACTAATGTAGCCTTATGTGTCGGCTTAAATATCTAAACTTTCTTCACGATTCAAATCACACATTTTAAATCTAATAAATCATTGTAAATCTTTTTATTTTCATTATTTTCTTTTGAACATTTCTAAAACAACTTTTTAAACAATTTTTTTAAATAAAAGGTATTTTACTAAATAACTTTGAGAAAGTATTCAATTGCTTAGTGGTATCATTTTTTTTTTTACTGTATGCAAAGCCTAATATTTATACTATATCAAATATTTCTTGAATAAAATCTGAAACAAGTATTTTCTTTAATCACACGAAATAAACGTAAGTAATAAGAAATAAATATTATGTCATTCGTATTTAAATATATTATTTTGTTGTAGAAAATGCAAGTAGTTTTGTAGTTTAACAAAAATTCTAAATAGGTTTTGATTTAAATAGATTAAATATTGAAAAACTTAATTATAAAATAGCAAAACCTCTATAATTGTAATAGTTAAAAACACCAACACAATATTTAAATTGTTCAATGAATTTAAAACAACAACGCACTTAGTATAACTACAATGATAAAAAATGATAGAATTTCAAGAAACTATTTTTTTCTTTTTGTTCAAATTTTAACAAGATTTAAATTTCACGATTTATATTAAACATACATACAACAAATTATAATAAAAGCATTGAGCATCGTAGTGCAATTAATAATAATAATCACATATTGAGTTTATGACTAAAATAAAATCACTATTCATGTATGCATTGTATGTTTATTGTTATAATGCACTAACAATACTAATTAAAAAGCTAATTGCAATAGTTATTTTCTTTTTACATACATATATGTGCATTAATTAGAATAATAATTTCAATAAAATATGGAAAAACAATAATAATAGCAAACTAAATGCACTTTTCACTATAAAACAACGACACACACAACTATCTGATTTAAAAAAAAAAAACTCAAAAAACTTTGTATTCAGAGCTTTCTAACGATGTTTATGTGTCCGCCAGTTGACTGTTACTGAATAAATTATTTTGATTTTCTTTCACACAAACTTAAATATTTTTTTATTGTTTGTATCACTTCTTACTTTTCTAACAAGAGTTTAAAAGTATTTTACTTTAAGTTTTAATTATTTTAACTATGTACATAATTTAAAATTATAATTTGGTACTTCTAATATATGAGTTACGAATAAAATGTACAGACGTAACAGACAAACTATTTTTATTTTACAATCCTAAACTTGGAGAGCCTAAGTAACTATAATGATTACTGTTCTGCTGTATTATATACATATATGTTCATACGAGTAGATGTCATATTCTAGTCAACAAATTATTGAAGTAATAATTTTTTTAAGTGTACGTATCTGCAATATTTCATTAATACTGTATTAATAATAACAGCAACAAATATGTTCAAATTTGGCTTTCTTTGGCATAAGTTGTACCGCTAAAATTTAGCCGCTCAGCGTAGTAGAGTTTTAATATTATAACTGCTATATAAGCACTTTTATTTTCGATATGGGGTAGAAAAGTAATTGATCATCACGTAATAAAACAATGTTAAACAATAACAATATTGTATGCAGGGTCCCGGTCGGCATTTAGTACAATGCGGCATATTTTGTTTATTTTATTTTATTAGTTGAAGGAAAATTATGTTATGATAAAAAAATAATTTCCCGAAATATTTTTAATTTTCTTAACCGCCTTTATTTTATGTTTTATGGTTTTTTCAGATTTTTTTTTTTGCCATACTGAAATGTGCCGCTTTGAAATATGCTATAGTGTACCATATGCCAAACTGAAATATGCCGTGATGAAACATGCCCTAGTGTATCTTATTCTTTAAAAAAAGAGCCATATCCGTAATGAAATATGCTGTACTGTATAGCATAGTATATCATGTCTGAGGCAACAGTGACGACCACCTTTTGGAAATTAAGCAATATTTTTTAACGGTGATAATGGCTTTCGAAAGAAAGTTTGCCGAATTCAAAGTGGGCCGAATACAATGTGGCAACTTCCGCCACCATGTTTTACTCAAGTTCAGTGTTGGTTTTTCGCCACACCATAACTAGCCCATCTGACATATTCCAAGCGCTTTTTAATATTTTTTTCGACAAATACATATATTTGTTGCGTGTCAGCGATACTCTTGTTTATGCAAAATATTGCGTATTGTCTGAGGTTCTATCACTATTTTTTCGTGTTGATAAACTTTGACAGCGTACTAGGCCTTTAACACTAACTCAAAATACGAAATCTTTCGTAATAGTTCAAGAATACCACCCCTGATCCTTATTTCTTTCTTTCTTCAAAATTTCATCGACCAATTATTATATTCCTGTTAGAAATAAAACTATACATAGTTAGCTTTATTCAGTATTTCATTTACCGTTTCTCTATAGATACGTGAAACGATATAAGTGAAGACAATTAATTATTTTCAAAGAAAACCGCTTATTACGTAATATTTTTTTTTTTAATTTCTTTTACTCTAGTAAAATAAAGTATAGTATTCATGAAAATTTTGGACCTTTAGATTTTTAGAGATTTATTTGTTTTGAGGTCCCCTGAGTCCGAAAAAGTGGATTTCGAAATGGTGTCTGTCTGTCTGTCTGTCAGTCTGTCTGTGTCCTCTACAGCCCATATGGTTTAATCAATCGAACTGAAACTTCAGATTTAACTTTTTTGATAAATTGGGAGGTCCCAGTGAATTTTACTCCAAATCGGCTAACCGAAAGTGGCCACACCCTTGGTCCAGAAAATTTGTTTTGCAAATATCATAAAAAGTATAAGGTTTACAAAAAACAACTGAATACAAAATGTTTCCAAAAATTAAAAACAAATAAAAATAAAAATAAAAAAATTAAAAAAAAAAAATTTAAAAATTAAAAAAAAAAATTAAGAAAAAAATAAAATTTCTCAAAATTCTCTGTTCGTAAAAGAAAGTCGTGTGTTGGCCACACCTCAATTTGAACTAGGTAATTAAGGGACCTATTCCATGTGCTAGCGAAACCTGTGTCATCATTGTTGGCAATGGCCGATATTGGCCCTTGGGGGTTGAGTGCGAATTCCAAAAAATAATTTTGCAGAACTTTTACTAAACGAACGATTCATATGGATTAGGGTTTTCTAACTAGGTAATTAAGGGACCTATTCCATGTGCTAGCGAAATCTTTATCATCATTGTTGAGTGCGATTTCCAAAAAATAATTTCGTATAACTTTTATTAAACGAACGATCCGTATGGATTAGGGTTTTCTAACTAGGTAATTGACCTAACTATTCTATGTGCTAGCCAAACCTTTGTCATCATTGTTGGCAATGGCCGATATTGGCCCTTGGGGGTTGAGTGCGATTTCCAAAAAATAATTTTGTAGAACTTTTACTAAACGAACGATTCGTATGGATTAGGGTTTTCTAACTAGATAATTGAGGGACCTATTCCATGTGCTAGCGAAACCTTTATCATCATTGTTGGCAATGGCCGATATTGGCCCTTGGGTGTTGAGTGCGATTTCCAAAAAATAATTTTGCAGAACTTTTACTAAACGAACGATTCGTATGGATTAGGGTTTTTTAACTAGGTAATTAAGGGACCTATTCCATGTGCTAGCGAAATCTTTATCATCATTGTTGAGTGCGATTTCCAAAAAATAATTTTGCAGAACTTTTACTAAACGAACGATTCGTATGGATAAGGGTTTTCTAACTAGGTATTTCAGGGACCTATTCTGTGTGTTAGCGAAACCTTTGTCATCAATTGTAGCAATGGCCGATACTTTCCATTGGGAGTTGAGTGCGATTTCCAAAAAATAATTTTGCAGAACTTTTACTAAACGAACGATCCGTATGGATTAGGGGTTTTTAACTAGGTATTTGAGGGACCTATTCTATGTGCTAGCCAAACCTTTGTCATCATTTTTGACAATGGCCGATATTAGCCCTTGGGAGTCGAGTGCAATTTCCAAAAAATAATTTTGCAGAACTTTTACTAAACGAACGATCCGTATGGATTGGGGTTTTTTAACTAGGTAATTAAGGCACCTATTCCATGTGCTACCGAAATCTTTATCATCATTGTTGAGTGCGATTTCCAAAAAATAATTTTGCAGAACTTTTACTAAACGAACGATTTGTATGGATTAGGGTTTTCTAACTAGGTAATTAAGGAACCTATTCCATGTGCTAGCGAAACCTTTGTCATCATTGTTGGCAATGGCCGATATTGGCCCTTGGGATTTGTATGCGATTTCCAAAAAATAATTTTGCAGAACTTTTACTAAACGAACGATCCGTATGGATTAGGGTTGTGTTTGTTGTTGTTGTTTCTTTTGATTTATTTTTAACCGTCCTACTTTACGCCTGGAGTAGCCAAATCGAGGACGGGCGGCTACAGATCCGTCTTTGAAAACCACCTGCACATTGCATTGCTTCATGTCAACCTGTAGTGCTGACATGAAAGGTGGGTCGGCACATGGATTCTGCACTCTCAACAGGGGGTCATAGATGTGTTCATCTTCATCACCGATCGTAATCAGATGATGAAAAACCGCTTTTGCATCCCGCCCCTATAGGGATTCGAACCCGGTACCCCCCGATCCAACCGCCGCAGCTTTAACCACTGCGCCGTTTGCTCGGTTGGATTAGGGTTTTTTAACTAGGTATTTGAGGGACCTATTCTAGGTAGTACTAGCCAAACCTTTGCAGCATTTTTGGAAATGGCCGATATTAGCCCTTGGGAGTCGAGTGCGATTTCCAAAAAATAATTTTGCAGAAATTTGCAGGGATTTGTGTGCGATTTCCAAAAAATAATTTTGCAGACCTTTTACTAAACGAACGATTCGTATGGATTAGGGTTTTTTAACTAGGTAATTAAGGGACCTATTCCATGTGCTACCGAAATCTTTATCATCATTGTTGAGTGCGATTTCCAAAAAATAATTTTGCAGAACTTTTACTAAACGAACGATCCGTATGGATTAGGGGTTTTTAACTAGGTATTTGAGGGACCTATTCTATGTGCTATCCAAACCTTTATCATCATTGTTGGCAATGGCCGATATTGGCTCTTGGGAGTTGAGTGCGATTTCCAAAAAATAATTTTGCAGAACTTTACTAAACGAACGATCCGTATGGATTAGGGTTTTTTAACTGGGTATTTGAGGGACCTATTCTATGTACTAGCCAAACCTTTGCATCATTTTTGGCAATGACCGATATTAGCCCTTGGGAGTCGAGTGCGATTCCCAAAAAATAATTTTGCAGAAATTTGCACGGATTTGTGTGCGATTTCCAAAAAATAATTTTGCAGAACTTTTACTAAACGAATGATCCGTATGGATTAGGGTTTTCTAACTAGGTAATTGAGCAATGTGCTAGCCAAACCTTTGTCATCATTGTTGGCAATGGCCGATATTGGCCCTTGGGGGTTGCGTGCGATTTCCAAAAAATAATTTCGTAGAACTTTTACTAAACGAAGGATCCGTATGGATTAGGGTTTTCTAACTAGGTAATTAAGGAACCTATTCCATGTACTAGCGAAACCTTTGTCATTATTGTTGGCAATGGCCGATATTGGCCCTTGGGATTTGTGTGCGATTTCCAAAAAATAATTTTGCAGAACTTTTACTAAACGAACGATTCGTATGGATTAGGGTTTTTTATTTTCTTTTACTCTCGTAAAATAAAGTAAAGTAATCCTGAAAATTTTGGACCTTGAGATTTCTAGAGATTTATTTGTTTTGAGGTCCCCTGAGTCCGAAAAAGTGGGTTTCGGAATGGTGTCTATCTGTCTGTCAGTCTGTCAGACTGTCAGTCTGTTAGTCTGTCAGTCTGTCTGTGTCCTCTCTACAGCCAATATGGTTTAATTAATCGAACTGAAACTTCCAATTTAAGCTTTTTTGATAAATTGGGAGGTCCCAGTGAATTTTACTCCAAATCGGCTAACCGGAAGTGGCCACACCCTTGGTCCAGAAAATTTGTTTTGCAAATATCTTAAAAAGTATAAGGTTTACAAAATACTAATTAATACAAAATGTTTCCAAAAATTAAAAACAAATAAAAATAAAAAATTAAAAATTAAAAAAAAAAAAATTTTAAAATTTAAAAAATTAAAAAAAAAAGTTATAAAAAAAAAAATTTTTTAAATTCTCTGTTCGTAAAAGAAAGTCGTGTGTTGGCCACACCTCTATTTTTTTACTTAAGATGTACAAAAAATTTTCGAAAACTGATTAAAATCGTGGGAGATTAATTAGGATATTAGGGTATAGATCTTACAATTGTTGAATTAATGGTGAGAAAGTCTCAAAAAATGATTATCTGAAATTAACAACTTTTGTCTAACCCCTAAAAATATTTTATCTTCTTTGTTCGACTAAGCCAGTGGCAAGCCAAAGTATTTTTGATAAATTTTCAAAATAAATAGAGCAATAAAACTCCGATTAGAAAAAAAAAGTCAACTGGACAATGCGGTAATTATTAACGTATTCAGAGTCACAAAATATATCACTTGGAAATGGATGAGGACCACCGCAATAGTTATTCCATCTTGCAGCATGCGGCCCACGGGCCATATTTCTCAAGTTGGAATAAATATTGCGGTGGCTTTCACACTTATTCCACAGTGATAAATTCGGTGACTCTGGATACATAAATAACTACCGCGTTGTTCAGTTGACCTTTTTTTTCTAATCGAAGTTTATTTTGGAAATTTGTCAAAAATACTAATTTGGCTTGGCCACCACTGGACTAAGCCAATAGAGCTATAGGAAACATGGCGACTTATCAGCGAACATTTCTAACGAATTCGTCAATATTTTAGGAAATAAAGTCAACAATTATATAGGTTCTATCTTAGTTAAAAGCGGGAATATCGACCAAATTACTGTCCGCGCAAGTTGGGCAGTTATTATCGTTCAAGCTACTTTACATTTTTTACAAGATACAAGAAAATCTGTGGAACGTTTTAAATCCAGAGTACAACACCAGACGTAATTAACTGATTTTTTTTATCTTTGACGAAATAAAATATTTTGTTTTTGAAATTTAATAAAATTTGTACACCTAATACTCATTTTTGGATCCGGGCGCCAGATACCATTGGCACATCTGTTTGCATCCCATCATGCAGAGTGCGGCATCGATCTAAATAATTAGAATCTAAATTTGTATCGAGCTTCTGTGTTTCTTGCGTTACACTGTTTAAAAAAAACATACCACAAATAGTTTTTTCATTCATACAAAGGAAACCCACATTCGGTTTTGAAAAAAAAAAATAAAAATTATGCATACTTTGAATATTTCATGAATTGACAAAAATAAACAATTGAAGGTGTTGCTTTTACACAAAATTATGGCAAATTAAAGTAGGTACATATTATAAATTAGTTTATTCTTTTTCATGGAAAATCTTTAATTTCCTAATTTTTACTCCAAAAAATCGAGTGATCTGTTTAAGCATACAAATAATATTTTGATATAAAATTTAAATATTATTGAAAATGATGACCATTTAAGCAAACACATCTTTATAACTACTTACGAATAAAATGTATATTTGCAAACTCTTCATTAATGATGAATTCATGAAATCCATCTATAGCCATTACTTAATTTTATAAGTAGTATTTGTCTTGCACCAAATACGAAATGAATACCTTTATTTATATACATATTATGTTTATAAAATCATGTGTACAACTCTGTATAAAGAATATAATATCTTTTCGAAAATTTAGGAAGCTAATCAAAAAAATTGTACATATGTATATATGTAAATTCCAATTATGTATCATTTAAGCGATTTATGGAAATAAATCAAAATGTAAATAAAAAATCGGATTACAACTTAAAGAATTAAATTTATTATTGATAATTATTGACACGAATACGTAGTAAGATTAACTATTATATTACGAGTATTGCAAATGATTATAAAAATAGTCATGCATAAGTAGGTAGGTGTACGCAAATAAACACAAACGTTGTAGTATTGAGAATATCAAATTCTCGTATGTACAATAATAATATTTGATTATGTGTACAAATATTCTAATATATAGTAAACAATACAATAATATTAATAATAAAGTAATACATAATCAATTAAGCATAAGCATCGTTTAGAGAATATGGCAAACATAATGACACAGACTTTTCCATATGCGAATTATGGTTGATACTGCTGTCTACATGAATAATAAATATAACTGTTAAATACAATGGTATATTTTATGCAATATATATTTATCTTGTAAACAATCCCTAAACCAAACTCTGCGTAGTTAAGATATGTATAAGTATAGTTAAAACTTATAAAATATATAAATTCAATGTAGGCTGTGGATTGTCAATATAAATAGCCTTGGAAATAATTCAAAACGAGAGATTGAATCCAAATATTTACATGACATAACTTAAAATCTTTTACAGCACTAAAACATTTTGTTAAACAAAATATTAGATTAAAACAATTTATGTCAAAAATCTTTATATAATTTGCTGTAAATCATAAAATACTTTAGTGTAATTAACTAATACTATAAAAGGAAGTGTAATTATCAAGTAAATATTAAAATATGTACTGTATATAAAAGTTATAAATCTAATCTAAGTCTAAATATTTTATGCAGATAGGTAATATTTATACACAGGGTATTTCTTAAATTATTGTACAAAATAACTTGCGTGATTTAAGACAATTACAAAAAAAAAAAAAATTTGTTTTGCAATAATTGTATGATCGTTTTAAAAATTAATCACATCATACAAAGCATACTTTTGACTTTGGGGCTGTTAATAAAAAAAGGTAAGATCTTTAAATTTATGTACCAATTTAACAGTTACACCATGTAAACATTCTCTATTTTAAATTTTAAAATTATAAACACACAGAAGAAATTAAGTTTTAAATTGATATAATTTACAAACTCTAGTCAAAAAACTCATGCTAAAACTAAAATTTTTAACTTAACAACCAAATAAATAGTAAACACTGCAGTATGAATTGTTTAATTGACCCATCTATGAAAACCAAGGGAAATTTAGTTAAATTATTTTAGATGACTTTGAAACTGCATGTCGTCAACTTCATGATTTGAACAATGTTTTAATGCGCTTTATTATTCACTATTCGGAGTAAACTATCGAGAGCCGTCATACAAGAGGCTCCTGATAATAGTTCAATAAATAAAATGAGTATATAAATAAATAAATAATATAAAGCTGCCTTAATACACATCGCGATGTTAATTTGTGTTAAGAAAACCAATACATGTACAAATATACAAATTATAAAATTCTTCAACCAACATTTAGCGCCACGAACTAAAGAATAGCAATAGCTCACATATTTTTCTAGCGCCACAAAATATTTTAACTGATAAAGAAAAAGTTAAATTGTCAAAAAACGAAAAATTAGAATTTCATTTTGAAACATTTTGGGTTCGGTTTGGTGCTGATAGACTACATACGAGTATATTCTTTATTATTTGTCACCAAAAAATCGTCTCCGAGCAGAACATGTGCGAAAAATTACAGTTTATTTTATGTCAAAAACTGTCATCATAAATAAACAGATTTTGCTTTTTTTCAAGACAATTTTCCGTACATTTTTTTTGGGGAATCACAACAGCGTAACAACACAAACCATAATTTAGGGAAAATTATACTTAGTATTTTGTTTATACAGATTTTGCTGGACAATAGAATATTACAACACTACTCTGAAAAAAAAATTTATAATATTTAATGTCGTTTTCGATTAACTCAAAAAAATGTAATGTTGTAACTACCGCAGAATTAGCATCACAACCAATCACATGCTTCTATTTACTCCACAACACCAGGTGGTTATTCAGCTCATACGAAGGAGAAGAATTGACAGATTCAAGATTAATAAGAACAGCTGTCAACAACAAAAATTTAATAAAAAAATTTTATTTTTGTTTTTGAATCAACATTTTGATCCCAGTAGTTGTTTTTATTGCTTGTCGTTTCTGCCATTAGCGGATTTCAATCCATAAACCATACCGTCGAGAAGGTGCGGCTCCTGAATTAGATAAACTGCATACTGCACTAAGAGGATGGATATTCTCAAAACCTTACACATGGATGGCCAAAATGCTTAACAGTGAATTCAGTATTATGAAGACTATAAAATTTTTGGGGCCGCAATAGGAAAAAGTTTGAAAAGCACTGCCTTAATTAAATCATACATTTTTTATCTTATTCAAATTGGTTTGGGTAACACAGGAAGAAGGTACGATATTTTTTAACTTTTTATTAATTAGACCAAAATCTGTAATACCAAATACAGCAATACTGGCGTGCTACACATATTCACATTAACTACATTTTTGGCCAAATTTGGTTATTGATACCAATAGTGATGTGCTAAATTTTTTGTTCTATTTTGTTTATTTTCTCATAGCATTTTTAACAAAAAAGGTCGATTAGCCCATCACTAGATACTAATCGATAGCTTATAACCAACTTTATCAAAAACATTTAAAAAAATAATTTAAACTAAAATCAGAAACGAGTAATAAGGAAAATAGTTTTCGTTTTAAATTAATAATACACTGGTTTCAGAACTTTAGCATATTTTCTCAAAACTCAATTTTTGTAGATAAGGTAAACATGTGTAGTACGACAATACTAACCAAATGCATCGGTTTTCTTATTCAAAACTATATTTTGTGTTATAGTTACATATTTATCATCTATTGTTTGCTGCTAATTGCTTGTTAGTACAAATCAATAAACCAATTACATAATTTAAAATGTAAAAAAAAAAAAAAAATCAGATATTATTTGTAGGTTTATTGCTAATCCGAAAAAATGAATGTAGCAGTGGTAAGATAATTGCACATTTAGTTCTTTAGAACATGCGTAAGCAAATTTAAACCGGTTCGCAAATTCTTACTCATTCCTTAAATAATCGCCATGTTACTGTATTAATAGATTTAACTGCCCTCTTTTTCAAATAGAATTAAATAAACAAATAAAATCAGAAACTCTCACCAAACGTGTTGAAAAAATAAACATGAAAAATACATTTTAATATTCTACTTACTCGATCACTAAGCTTTTCGTCATTCTTTCCACGTTTCAACGATGGCGCCCTAATCACTTTAACTTCATTGTATGTATCCATGGTATAATTAATTAAAAAAAATCGTTAGAATTCCTATTTAGATTTTTTTTAAATTCTGACGATTAAATTCTTCTAATCTGAAATTAAATATTTTTAAATATATTTTTAGTTTTTTGTGTCAAGCTTTAGGCGTAATTTCTAAAGTTCAATAGTTTTAGCTATTGAAAATGAAATCTCCTAATTAACATCTTTTTTTTTTTTTTTAAATTCAAATTAATAATTTAGATAACCAAAAACAAAGATAAAACAAATTTAAATATTAATTTATTTAATTTCCTCTGTTGAATAATATTTGAGTTAACACATTTTAGCTTTATGTCATCGAACAAATGTTATATTTGTAGATGTATGTATATAACAAAATTTATTTTTTGTTGTTAATATTTTAAGTCAATTATGATATCCACCTCATTGATAAATTAGATTTAAACAAATTTGAGACGCACCTTAAAAACTGTAGCATCATATTTTAAAATACTTGATTTCATTTTCAATGGCGTAGATCTGTGAAGTTTGTAATTTTGTATGCACATTTTTTTTGGAAGTTACGCTAATTTGATGTGAAATTGATTTAAATTTAAGTGACGAATATTCTTAAAGAAATAAATAAAATTAAAACTAGACATTTAATAGGCATAAATAAATTATAAATCAGATTGGTTTTAATTTTGAAATATACTTACTAATTTTTTTTGGCAGATAACATTTTTTAAACGTGATGCTATTTTGGTTATTTTAATCTCGTTTTTTATTTAAGGTCATTTTTAGATGCACTCTGAAAAATAAATAAACAATAAGTATTATATTAGAATTTATGAGCAAAATAGAACCGATTTTATAAAAATTATTTAGTTTGTGAAATAAAAATCTAGTAAAATGCAAGTATTTCTCATCTTTTGTTGCCTATAATAACAACAACATTTCTTAACAACAAGCTCATCAAAATTAACTATTTTTTTTTTAATGTGAAAGTGGTTGATTGCATTTCTTTGCCTTTTCTTGAATTATGATTTGATCTAAATCAACAAGCACCTTAATGTCATACTTACAATTAAAAATACTAAATCAAATTCAAGTGAATTGGTGATTTTTGGAAAGCGGATTAAGGCTATAATTTTATTAAATTAATATTTCATATTAAGTCAGCGAATTAGAAGACGAAATGCTGATTGAATACACAATAACTAGATTTCAAATTTTTTAATAGGTTAAATTCAGCATAATAAATATTAAAACCTCAATTATATTTTTAATAAATTATGAGAATACAAAGGCGAACGATTCGTTAAATTTGCGAATTCAGCGATGCATCAATAATATAATATGTATGAACATATTCTAATTATATACACGCCCAACCATTATGACAGTCTCGAAGAACTTTAACTATCAAAAATTGTAATTATTAAATTTATGTATTTATTTTCCGCTGTTTAAAGAAAATGGGAACCATGATTAAAGCCATTTATTTTGAAAGTGGTGTAAGTCCAATTTTTTTTTTGAAATGATAAAAGAATTGAGAATCAAAAGTATATCGGATTTTGAATTTTCTTATTTTTTGCATGACTAGTCATTATCGTTTTTTGCAATTTTTAGACTTAATGGTAATATTTAAATTATCTTCTAATTACTATATTAAGCAGATTTTTACTATAATTATTTAATCAATACTGAAATGTTTAATCATTACTAAAATGTTAAAAATTCAATGTAAAATTAACTATAATTAAGATATCAATTAAATTATAATCAATCAAACAGTCTCCCCCGTTCTACTTGGTACAAAAGTAATCTATTTCTTACGTTTATTGATACTTAATATTAATATGGTTTACTATAAAGTATTGTACTAAATTTACCTAATAATACCTAATTGCTATTTTTAAAATAAAAGAAAATGTAATAATTTACTTTAATTTGTAAATAAAACAAAATTATTCATTTTTGTATTCACTTTAAAATATTACGAAAATTTAATCAATATTAAGTTTCTTCTTACAAAAACAGGTTTATCAAGCCTATGATAAATGTAAATAAATTTATAAGGAATTTATAAGGGGGTAAAAAATAGATTTAAAAGATATGTCTTTCTAAAAACTGTCTAGTTCTAAATTCAATTAATTGAAAAAATTGATTAAAACATAATAATAATCGTTACTTATCAGTTAATAACTGACAGTGACCAGTTATTATTTGGGTATTTAATCAAGTATGTATCTACTTAACCAAAACACAATCTCGCAATGCGAAAGTGTTCACTCGACTCCCTCAGTTTGAAAAAGTTCAATTGTTGATTTGCAAATTTGGACATCCTTATTTTTAGTTATAATCATGTTTATTTTATCTATGTACATAACGGGTGGTCCGTCTAGCGTTTGCAATTTCAACTACCGGTTATTTCGAGTGTGGCAACACTTAAGTCATTCGTGTTATGACAGAAAAGTAGTTTAATGTTTGACATTTACGAAATGTCTTCTACCTAAAACTGGAAGAAATTTACGTGGAAAACTCAGTAGAAATGAAATTCCTACAAGGCAATTTGTTACGCTAACCATCCAGAGACTATCCAAGACTTGAAACATCAAATCGAAGTTGCCATTGCTGAGATAGAAAAATTGGATTGACAGAATGGGGTACTTTTCTAATAAAACAAACCGCTTTGAAAAATATTCGTTCGTCTTTGAATTTAGAGCCAAATTAAATTACACGTTAGATGACCACCCTTTATTATAAAGGTAAAACAACACTAAATAATTTTATTTAAGTTTAAATATTTAAAGATTTTTTTAATAATAATGCTAAATGCTCGAATTATAAAAAAAAAATTTATTGTTATCGAATTTTGAGCTTCACATAATTTTTATCAAAAATTGTTTCAAAAATTATCAAAATTCTAAATAACATAAGATAGAATGATAATAATGATTGATAACAATAAAAAAATTATTAATTCTTTAACCAAAACTATTAAACTGGTTAACAAGTGAAAAAATTTGATAAATTCTTTTGAATAAAAGACTGGCAAAATGATTAAGATTTAAAAAACTCGTTTTTAAGCGTTATTTGGATTTAGTAAGTTAAGAATGATAGCAGCTATTTAGTATATGCTTTGGTAAATTCCAAAATGATTTAAAATAAATTACACCAACAATACTGTACTCGTTTATATTCAAAAACGAGATTTAGCTAAATCATTCCTGATTTTATACATTCTACGCTACGGAGCAATTGTTAAAATTGATGCCTTCGATTAAGATTTTTTTGTTTAACCTGATACAATTTGAAAAACTATGAAATTTTAAGTGGGTCAAAATTAAATTTAACCAACGTTTTACTGTTTATTTCCCTATTGTTTATTTTTATGTTTTGCTTCTGGCGTGACCTGTTCTGAGTCTGATCAGTTGTCTTAGTTTGTATGTTTCCATTTTGATATTTTTAATATCAGGGGTATTTAGGAAGTGTTTCATTCATCAGTTTGTTATATTTATGGCTGTATTTGTCCATATTTCATATTTTGTTTTCCATGTCATAATAGTGTTTCATTTGCATTTCTATGGTGTGATTGGCGATTCAATTAACGGTGTGAAATTTGGACCTTGAAGTGGTATTTGGATATGGTTTGTTTTTTTTGGAAATAGTTTGTTCCGAGATTCTCTAGTTTTGGCGTTGGTGTAATATTCAGGTTTTCTTGACACTCATGTGTATTATATTTTTTTTAAAGCTTTCGCGTATTTTGTGCATTTTGTGTCAGCCGTGCAGAATTTTTTTGCGGTGTCCGTAGCCTATATAATTTGAGTAAAATCTCGGTTTTGGGTAGGAAAATGTAGCTTTAAATGGCACATCGCAAAATAATATTTTATCCGGTAGTAACCACGCTCAAATTGAATTTTTAGTAAATTAATTTATGTAGCATTAATAAAAAAAAAATCTTCTCGATTGTAAGGCCTGTTAAATATGTACATACATTATAACAGTTTTTACAAAGATATTTTATAAGTATTTTATTATTATTATTATTGAAGGGCCATGTGGGCGATAAGCCACCTCGCACTGCGACCAAAATATCTATTGTGCTGGACTCTGCTTAATTATCCGTCCAGTCAATATTCAGGTTCTTAATGAACTTGATAACACTGCCAGCCGGTACGTTATACATACCATCTGGGCTTATTGCTCTCCCTCCTAGATGTTTACTACAGCATGTAGTTCCGCTAGAAAGACGGTAGCATTGGAACCCAAGGACTTCGAGAGGGCTGTCCCACTTCTGTATATTCCTACCCCTGCCCCGTCTTCCGTTTGATTTTACTCTTAGGAGTTGCTGGGAATTGCAAATCGCCTGTAGGTCACCCAGCTTTACTACAGGAAGGTTAAATAAAACTGGAGGGTGCCTGGTATCCAGAGTTCGCATACTTTGGACTGATTAACCTATCAACCATTCATCCATTGCCATATGCTGTTCCACCATAGATTAGAGTTTTTTGTCAATGTTTTCTCCTTTAGCTTCGTACTTTACCCTGTGCCAAATGGCCAAAATGTACCAAATGGCCTTAGTTACAAGTGGTTGCTACGAAGAGGCAGCACGTACACTTGCGAGTTGTGAACAGGTTACCCCTTACATAATTGTTGCACAATTGTACCCATCACGCAGCTGCCAAATACATGAGCAGAACAACCCACGTGATGCGCACCCTACTGAAAGGTACGGAGCTGGTAGATTAATATTTTATAAGTAAATCGATAACACATTTCTAAAAGAACTTTTATAGTTTAATACAGGCCTAAGAAACATCCAGAAATCTACTTTATTAAAATTCTTATTGATTCTAAGCCCAAATTCCAAGATAAAGGTTAAATGGTGAAAAAATGCCTCTTCAAATCGAAGAAATATGGAAACTTTATTTATTCCACACTGTACAGAAATTTAAAGTTAATAGGACTGATTTCAGTCCGGAAAAACGGTTTAGGCCTATTTTCTTGAAATTAAAAGAAACGAATTAACTTTTCGGGATTGTTTTTTTTTTCAATATGCAAAAACATGAGTTTGAATTAAAAGAAAGCCAATGCAAATGATTCTAAAATGTTCAAGTTGCTCTAGTTATTTTGATTATTAATTTAATTTGCCAAGACAAAATAAATTGATAAACAAAATAAACTAGGGTTTGCTGATAATTTTAAAATCATTAAAATTTCAAACTCATGTTTTTCCTTAAAATGTTGTTTAACCCATAATTACTATAACGTTAATTTAACTCACATCGTTACTAATGCTGGGTCAAGCCCAAAGTTCGGAACTGTTAATAATTTCCAGCAAAACTATTTTTTTAAATTAAACGCTTAGTAAAATTATATCATGTTATATCAGTTTCATAATTACATCAGTATGGATATCATGTAACATAAAGTTGGGTCAATACGACCTAGGCGTTAGTAGTGGGAGGGTTAAATGAAAAAATTGAATTAATGCCACATATATATAATACTATGAATAAAATAAACGTATTACGTACGGTAAATGATCGTCACAGTGCTCTTTCAAAAACTTCAAACTCATACTGTAACACAACTTACGTATCGCTCTTGTGACGTAAATAACTATTAAATGACTGCAAATGCAATCATATCTCATAAAAAGCATGTTTGGTTGACGACACATGCTGTCATATCCGCGAAAGTGTCAAAATAGTTGCAAAAGGAACACCTTTCTGACATGGATTATTTTTTTCATTACCATGGGAAAAATAGTTTTTTAAGTCTGATTTTAGTAGAGCTTTGATTGATTTGCTATGACGTTACAATTTATGACATTTAGCTCGATTAGAGTTTTTAATACATTAAAATAGATTGGGTGGAAATATAGATTGCATCACCAATCGTAGCAAAATTTGTAATGTATCAAAAACTACTCTTATATTTCCAACCAGTAGGTAAATTGCAGTAACAAAGACAAATAAAACAAAATTCTTTTAACTATACGCAACTCTATAAATATAAATATTTATTTATAAAACATCGGTTTGATTTAAAATCATTTAATTCAAATACATAAAATGATTTTAAAGTATGTCTATTTGCTAACCCATTAATGTCTTAAATGTTTGTAGCAAACTAAATATATAACAACTTTTAGGTAAATTAATAGTTTGTATATATTATATTTATAAATACTCATCAAAATTTGCAAAATGAACAGAAATAATTCTTTTAAAATAAACCAAAATTTCCCGTTACTCAAAAAAATTAAAAAAAAAAAACAATTTCCAAGAAAATCGTATTAATTTTGATAAATATTTCATGGTGCAAAAGTGTTAAGTAAAACCAATATAATCTAAGACGATTTTTTGTTAAATGTGTACATTCTGTATCTAAAAAAAAATTCCCAGCCATTAAGAAAATACCGATATGTAAAGATCTAAATATTAACAAAACTTTAATATTTGATCTCATATAAAACACATAAATTGAAGAAGAAGTTTCGATTAAACGTAAAACAGAAATAATTTCCAAAATAAAATTAATTTCTTGAGTTAAATTTTATTAATGAAGCGAAACATATTTTTATATTGATTTCATCTTTGGTGTGTAAACTAAGAGTCAGTAAATACTTTAACAATTTTTTGTATGAGTATTTTGTTAAATGTAAACGATGAATTTGCGTTAGAAATTTGAATTAATTTAAATAACATAAAAAAAAGATTAGAGGATAATTTTAAAACTTCCCATGATGTATGTCTGCAACACAGTAAAATTATTATTTGTGAATAATTTGATTACGGTGCATATATTTAAAACACCAAACTTATGATGCTAAACATAAAATTGTTAAGCATGTAAAAATATTTTAGAAGCAATTACTAAAACTTCAGGATTTCGGTACTTTGTATAAATTTATTTCAAAGTTTGGCATAAGAGTATATAACTATACATTCTTCCCAGGCGTGCGTTATAAAACATGAAAAAAATTAACAAATGTATCGCGAATTTTGTCTAGTCTTAAACAGTTTATATGATAATCAATAAAAATATCGTTGGTTGTTTATTTTTACATGAAAAATCAATAGCGATTTTTTATTATGTAATATTTGGTCCAAATTAAATAATTATGTATTTTTGTAAGCATTTTAGAAATCGGTGATTTTATTAAAGACTACTGAAATGTAAATTAATTAAGGAATATTTCAAATTTGGTGGTAAAATTATAAAACAAGTCCAAAAAAATCAGCAAACAGATTTCTATTGTTTGAAAAATTATTTTTGAGTAGCATCATTGCCGTAATAATATTTCTGAGATTTAACTTATTAGCAATCGATATTAGCAATAATAAGAGATTACCTTAGCAGTAAGAGGCTGCCTTCTTTCAACAATCAATATCCCGTCAATATAATCCAAATTTCTAAGGGTCTAACCTAACTGCATTACATAAAAACAAACAAATCAGAAAAAATCACATGCCTGCCCACCACACTTTACATTCTCACGAGTATTCAATTTTATTGGTTTTTACAATTTTTGCATCTGCTTTTCGAATTTTAAAAAAGTCTGGTGTCAAAAAAATCAATTTATCCTTTGCGTATAGTGATAGGCTAGATTTTGTTTTATACGAGCCCACATTCAAAGAAGTTCGTCTACAAGAAAATTTTTTGTTAAACTTCACTTTAAACTAATGTAACATTTTTCTCCCAAGCCCTAATATTTTTACAATAATTGAAAAGTGTCAAGTTCGGCTTGCACGCCAAACTATAAATAGGGCTTATTGCATGCTTGTACTATCGCATACAAAAGTTGGTTATACACAGAGAAAAAAACTAAGTGTTTTTTTCAAACAAGCACCCCACTAAAATTATGAATTATTTTGGATTGAAAACGTAGGGTAAACCTAAAACTATAGAAGGATTACCATTAAAGTAGTGTAAAGAAAACATTCGAAAATGTATACTATATTTTGCAAATTTTTTTTATTCAATTAACATATCCATGATTAATACTTAGCAGGAAGGTAATAAATACTAAAACTAATAATTTAAAAAAATGAATATAAGTAATTACATATTTCAATAATGTATCTAGTATCCCTCATTATCGATTACTGCACGTAATGGACTTGGCCTCGAAGCTACTAGTTGTTGGGAAAAATTCGGGTTACCTCTTAGCTGTACCCATTTTTCAGAAACATATTCTAAGACTAATTCCCTCGTTCGTGGGTATTATTATTATTATTGGGGGGGCCATGCGGGCGATCAGCCACTTCGCACTGCGACCTAAAAGATCTATTGTGCTGGCCCCTGCTTAATTATCCGTCCAGTCAATATTCAGGTTCTTAATGAACCTGACAATACTGCCTCCCGGTACGTGATACATACTATCTGGGCTTATTGCTCTCCCTCCTAGATATTTAACTGTTTGCATCTAGTTCCGCTAGAAATACGGTACCATTGGAGCTCAAGGACCTCGAGAGGGTTGTCCCACTCCCGTATATTCCTACTCCTGCCCCGTATTTCGTTTGATTTTACTCTTACGAGTTGCTGGGAATTGCAAATCACCTGTAGGTCACCCAGCATTACTACAGGAAGGCTAAATAAAACTGGAGGGTGCCTGGTATCCAGAGTCCGCATATTTTGGGCTGATTAACCTATCAGCGATTCATCTTTCGGCATATGCTGTTCCACCTTAGATTAGGGTTTTTGTCAATGTTTTCTCCTTTAGCGCCGTACTTTAGCCTGTGCCAAATGGCCAAAAATGTGCCAAGTGGCCTTAGTTACCAGTGGTTGCAACGAGGAGGCAGTACGTACACTTGCGAATTGTGAACATGTTACCCCTTACACAATTGTACCCATCACGCAGCTGCCTAATAACAAGACCAGAACAGCTCACGTGATGCGCACCCTATTGGAAGGTTACGGAGCTGGTAGATTAATCTACTCAACTTTGATCCCCCCCTCCAATAGACGCCAAACCACCTCGTTCGTGGGTAAAGTGGCTTTCAATCGTGTACCAAATAACACCAAACATTTTCTATTGGATTTAGGTCGGCGCTATACGCTGGCCAAGCAATAGGAACGATTTGCAGGTTTCGATTTAACCAACTCATAGTATCACGTGATCTGTGAACTGCGAATTATCCTGCATAAAGTGAATTGGATGGTATCATTATTTTATTTAGGATTTCCAAATATTCCCGACTATTCATGTGTTGTGAAATTTCACAAAACTCACCGACGCCACCTGCACTTATATTGGATATATTTTACATTATAAAATTTGGATATATTTTACATTATAAAAACTTTTCCGTCCGAAAAAATAACTTTTCCGAGTCCGTGCTTAAATTAACTCCTCTACAATATTTTCTCGATGAAACTCATTTAATATTTTGGGTCTACCGTTCTGAGGCAACCGATCAATGGTTTTTGTTTCTAAAACCCTCTTTATTTATTTCATTACAGTAATTTTCTAATGAAAAAAATATATACATAATTTACAACTAAAGCAGAGATTTTATTTTTATTTTTTATTGTAATCAAGATTTTGTGGAAAAGTTGTGACAGCAAACAAAAATAAACCCAATAATTCTGTGGTCACAAGGCGTAACCGCTTAAGTCAAATTTGATAATTTTTCTAGAGACGTAGAAAAAGTTGAATATTAAATTCATTTTCATTTATGCCGACTAAAGCTGCTATGGCTTGTGACCCCAGCATTTGGCCACAAGGCTTTACCACTTAAGTCAATCATTTAGTGAAGTTAGAAAAGAGCTAGAAAACGTTACACAATGAAAATTATTTTTGTCTAAAGTCGACTTAAGCGGTTATGCCTTGTGACCACAGAATTATTTAAAAAATTAAGAATTTTTCACAGGTCAAACCACCATCACATAGCGCCTGCAATGCTGCATATTGCGGCAACCGAAGATCAAAAAGCTTAAGAAAAACATTTCTGATTTCTTTGTACTATCTATATAAGGAACACAAGAAACATCAAAAATTTGAACGTCTTTGAAACCTTGCCTAAATACAAATGAAATAAGCAACTACAATCCCGTTGGGGCAGTTGTAAACAGCATCCGATTTAACTTGAAATTTGGTGTGAATTATTTACTCAAATCCAGGTGAAATCCAGGTGTTCCAAAAACATATGATAGTCGAGTTTCCCAAAATATATGAAAATGCCTAAGATTTGTCGCCCTCGATGGTACAGTGGGTAGAGCTTCGCTTCGCAACTTGGAGCCCCCCGAGTTCAATTACCGGTGGTGGCAAGATGAAATTCGGCACGATTGGGTGTTTGTATGTGAACTAGCTTTTGCTTCAAAGGACATTAAATCCACTGGAAGAGTAACATTACATTTAATAAAAAAAAAGTTTTATTCTTGATCCCATGAAAGGATTTTGCCGCCTCACAGCAATAGGACGCCGGTCTCCCATGAGGTTCTACTTTGGTTGGGGTCGACTCCAAGGCCTGCTTAGTGATCCGATTTTGCAAACGAAGCCCAAGTCGCCTTTTTAGTGTTGAGGATTTTATGAATCCAATAATGTCGTTCGTTTCTAATCTCGTGATTCATGCGCATTCTGTACGTGGCTCATCCCTCTTTGATGGGACAGTAAGTGTCCAAGGCTCGCAACCAAAGGTGAGAGCTGGTCTTATCAACGCATTTGACCAAGGGTCTCCGAGCTTAATATTCGACGTGTTCGGTCGGGTCAAAAAAAAAAAAAAAATCACGATATTTTACGTCAAACTCATTCCTGCTATCTTCACATCATTAAATATTACGTCAAACCTGACCGAACAGCCACAAGTGAAAATTGGTTTTAAATGTCAAACTCAAGTTAAAGCTTTTGTAAACAACATCTGAATTATTTTTATTTAGTTAAAATTTTAAAAACTAGGATTTTTCGTGATAAATGGGTGCGTTTTACGCTAGAAATTTGATATAAAAATCGAGATTTTTTTTTTCATTTTCGCTCGACCGAACACTAGGATTGTTGTCCTTTTATCGTGTCGAAGGACGTTGTTAATCCAAAAATATCCGAGGTTAATTAATTATTTTAGTTGATTGACGTGGGTCGGTAACTCGAAAATTAAGCCTAAAAATATTCCAGTTGCCTACTTTGGTGGCGATAACACTAATTTTTGATAACCTTGAAATTACTTGTCAAGGTCAAGTGCAGTTTATAATACGAAAAATAAAGCTGAACAATTCAACATCATCCAAAATAATTCAGTTACGTTTTCCTTACAAAACCAACATGTTTTTACTGAAACAGTAAAAAACTGTAACTCTTTATTTTAGAGATATGTAGATTCTAAATTTGTAGGTGAACAAAATGTTGGAGTTGATGTTGTGGCGCAGACTAATCGCACACTATTTATTTGTAAAACAGAATCCCTAAAACGATGTTTGCTAATCAATTCTTTAATCTAACCAGTTTTATATATTTTTAGGAACGCAAATTGGAATGTAATTTTGTGTTTGAAATATGTGTATAAAGTTTTCGGTGATTAGTTTCAACCATACTCACAGTAATTTTTGATAGTACAATCTCAGTTAAATAGAATAAAAATGACTTTCTGTTTCAATTATTATTCGTCTATGTCACTCCCAACCAACGTACGGAAAAAATAGATAAACTCGCTCCTCGCTTTTTCTGTAAAATCCGGCCCCCACTGGCTGTTATTTTTCGTTAACGATTATTGTGATGCTTATAAATGGTTAGATATGCACCAAAATCTTTGAATTATTTAAATACGTACATATTTGAATGGAATTCTAGTGAACCTAGCCATTTTAAATTCCAGTGAAACTTACATACATTATATTATTTCAAATGTATGGAGGAAAAATAGCTAAACATTTTTGTTCGTTAATAGTTGTTGGAAATTTATACAATCCTGCAAATTAAAAGTAAAAAGTGTTTGCTTTGTGAATGCACTTGTAAATGTAATTTATAAAAATCGAAAGAACTGAAAAAGAACGACGAAGGCTATGTATTGTTTCACAAAAAAATGTGTTCCTTTATTTGGTTAATATAGGTTAAAGAAACATCTTATAAAGATCTTGTGCCAAATTTTATGGGGTGGAAATTTTTTACTTGAGTTCTTTTGAAAACAAAAGAATATTGTTGAATATAAAACACATAAGTATACAACACAAACATATTCTTTAAACATTATGTATTTTCAAATTACCACGGAAATGAAAGTTTCATTCTTTTATCTTGTTTTATTGAAGTTTCTTGTGAGAATTATAGGTAGGTATGTATGTTAGAATATGAATTGAATTAAGAGTTTTCTTTTTTGCAAGCAAACCTAATTGAAAATTCTGTAAGCATAATATGGAAAGGTTTGTATGCAGTTTTCATAGTAGTGTGTATATGTATATTTTTTGTGTTGGAATTGAATTTAGGGGTTTTCATTTTGTTTAGTAAATTTATAGGAGTAATAAGTAAATTACCTCACCGTTTTACTATGATGCAAATCGTAATTTCGTATTCGTGCTTAATCATGAATTTCATGTAACCTAAGTCCCGCACCTTAATAATGTATGTAATAGACTAGCCCTTTTTAATGGCTTTGTTTTTTGGAAAAGAACACCCCGAGTTTTACATTTTCTTTACTTATGTATGTAACTAGGTACATGTATAATTTTTATAAAGTACAAACATGATATTTTCAAAGAATACACATAATTACGAATTACATATACAAAGTTTCTTTATCATACATAATTGTAAATATGACACCGTCACAAATATTCAAATTTTTTTTTTTACGTAGAATGCATTAGTCAAAAATATAAAACAAGTCATAAAAAAAAGAATACAGCTACATTCCTTATACATAGTTTAGCTAAACTTCAGCCATTTTTATTTACCTTTCAAAAACAAAAAAAACCAAAGAAAAAATTTTAATATGTAGCTATTAATTACCTGTTTTGTGTGATTAGGTTTGGAACCAAAATAAAATTTCAATCAAATTTTAATACACAAATAAATTTAATTATTAATCTTTCCATTAATAGATTAATTGATTAAAATAAACAAGATTATAATTGAAAAATAAAAAGCATAGTAGCACCTGATTTTATCACATAACTGTATTTTAGCTCACGATTTATCAACATCTTTAACACAAACGTTTTTCTTGACACTTAGCTATTACTTCAAGATATTAAACGATATAAGATTTGTGTATGCATATAAGCTTACAAAATAAAATATTACACGAAAACTATATTTTAACTATTATTTATTTTTATTTGTAATGTATTATTTACTTTCGTTTTATATATTTGCACAGACAATACATAACTTGATAACACAAAACAAAAAACTGTCACAAATAGAATTTCTCCCGTCTACTGTATACTGCCACTATAAACGAACGTAGAATTCTTTAAAGAATTTGTTATGGAAAAGATATTCGAACTTTTGACAATGAAGTACAAATTTATGATGGAAAAGTTTTTAACAAGATGGAATAACTAGTGACATCTCTCATTAAAGAATATTATTATTAATGAATTTTAAATTAAATAAACTTTTAATTTTAATAATTTTATAACAGAGTTTCTCATAAAATACACATAACTGAATACAAAACTATAATTTTTCCGAATTAAAGTATTAAAAGCTCAATAAAATTTAACATACAGATGTTAGATAAAAAATGAAAAATAATCATATTTAGGTGATTTTAAATTTCATAAACAAAAATACAAAATTCCGTTTGTAGCACATGTGCGATAGCTTTTCCATCACTAATCTTAGAATTTACGAAAAATTGCAGGTATTTAATCTTAAAGTAAAGAAAACGTATGAATTTTCACCATCCAAGTTTTTTTTTTTTCGAAATCACACATTGATATTTGATAATGTAGTTTCAACTAACACATTATTATAAATGATGTAGTTTCAACTAAAATCTTTTTTATTTCTTACGAAAAGAGAGAGTTAAAACTTTTTTAATAAAAATATAAACCCATTACATTTTGTTAAACAAAAATAAACAGGGTCAACCGAAAACGTAATTTTCATTTTCATTTTAGTTATAATTTTATTATTGCACAGTGAATAAGTGCTGTGTGCTTTTATTATTATTAATAATTAATTAATAATAAAATAATTTGTGTTGTGACTTACCCAGCAAATTTATATGTGTGATTAATATCGATTTCCTTAGTGTAAATAATGCTAATTAAAAACTCTAGTTATTAAAAATGTTAATCAAAATATGTGGATTATTTTATTTAATTAATTGTAAGAACAATAAATTAATAATATGTATTATTTAAGTTTAAAATTATGATAAATTGAACAACTAACTAAGTAGTTTTGCAATTAGAAATCAACCGACCATAAATATTTTAAAAAGGTTTAAATTGTACCTGCCACTTCTGTCCAATTCCAACCTACTGTTATTATTTGAAAAACTTTCCTTTTCATCGATACAAACATAGCTAAACTTTTCAAAGTTTAAATGTATCTGAAATATTAATTATTCATAAGTATTATTTGTAAATGGTTCTTTAATGATTTAAAAAAAAAAAAACGCAAAGTTGATAATAATTCATTCTAGCAAGATTTCAATTTTTTTCACTTTTACCCCAAATATCTTAAAATCAAGGTCGTTGATCTGTTTAAAATACACTAAGACCTCGCTTTGCGTTGGGGTTACAGCTCAAAATCATGTAATAAATTGGCTCTTGATAACAAAAATAATTAGGAAACGAAAAGTTGCGGATAGAAATTATAAAATAGTTTATTCTAATTTCGGTCCATGCATAAATTCTGCACATCCATTTTCAGCAAAGGCCTTCATACATAATATACCTACATACATCTAACTAAAAAGTAAAAATTCGATGGGTTAGGTAAATTACAATTTCACAATAAATCATGACATTTAAATAAAATCAGCTATTGGATGTAAATTGAGTGTTTGTCGATTACGTCAGATTCCAAAGAGATTTTATTGTACAAATCTATCGAGAATTTCCCTATTTTCCTTCGTAACCAGTAACGCATAGCGCATTGAAAATTTCAGTAAAAATTTGAAGAGCTCTGCAAATTAAATAACGCAAAACGAAGTCCTCGTGTCCATAGCTTAGTGCAGTAACAGAAAGTAAAAGAATCGATAACACAGCAACAGTTGTAATTTGAACTTTTTGGCTGAATATAAATAAACTAAATTTATTTAAAAAATTTTGTTTGTAAGCTTTTAAAAGATCTTATATTTAATATTTGTATTGAATGAAGTAATGAATTTTCGTTCGTTTTGGAACTGTATCAAGTAGCTAGCTACACGTAGTAATTAATAAGTAGTAAATTCATTTACCTAAATAAAAAATATTAATGTTTAGATATTTACATAAGTCTTATAATTAATTATTGACAAGTTTATATTTAAGAATTTGAAAGTAATGAGCATAAAGCAGTATAGTGTTTTTCCAAATTCAATGAAAGATTAAGACATTATTTATTACATAAACTTATGTAACTTAGTATTGACCTCAGTGGGTTTCTTTAAATAATGTTATAACAAGTTTTTATTACACTATTATGACAAAGACAAATACTACAAAACAATTTAAATAAATGTTGTCACAATTAATCCAACCATACCCCATATTTTCTATAAAGGTAGTGTAATGAAATAATATTGTGATTAATTATTTTCTTTGAAGTTTAATATTTCTTTTCGTCTGCAAATATTTAACTTCATACCACCTTGTCTTATTATAATTTATGGAAAAAGTCACATCCTCTTAAAATTGTATAGCTAGGTAGTAATAACTAAAAGAAGACACTTTCACTAATCAATGCAAACAAACTAACGCAAAATTTCACAAGTCTATTAATTTGCTAAAAGAAATATTTGCAACAAAACTACAAATTATTTATTGCCAATGATTTAAGATTAAGACTAAAGTATACAGTACAACACTTTACAGTGCAAAACACTACAACAATATTCAAAATTGTTTTAAAAGAAGAAAAACGAGAATTTGTGTGTGACTCAATAAAAAGGATTTCAATCGTCTTTAATTTAATAAATATATAATTAATTAACATGTTCCCAATATATTTTATTTCAGATGTAAGTAGTTTTATTGTACCACAAGAATTGCCATCCTTGCTGTCTTTAGTGTACTCAAATATTCCACCGATCAAGAAGGGGAGTGATTCCCGTTATGGTATTGGTTTTCGGTTAGGTGAACATGCTGATTTTCAAGTTTTACTGGAGTTGGGACCACAAAAATATACGAGGCCAATAGGTAAATGGCAATTGTGTCCTCTTGTTATTTTGGTTTAATTATTATTTTTGTTATATTATGGGTTCAGGTCAAAACGCAGAAACTGCTTCCAGTAAACGAGAAACAAGCCCTGTAGAATACAAAGACACGGTTTGATTTTTTTTTTTAGAAATTTATTACAATTTACAACTCGCACAATAATAAATTATCTTTTCTAGATTAAAAAGACAGTAGGTGAGACATGGATATCAGATTGGTCCAAAAATATGAATCAAAATGAAGAGAAAGAGGATTTGGAACTAAAAAAGACAAATGAAATGGCGATAATTCCAGAAGAAGCTTTACGACAGTTACAGCAGCTTTACAATAAGCAACCGAGTGAAACCAACACTAATCAAAAAACATTAGATTCCATTAATCCAGTTCCAGTTATTGGTGAAAACAATTATTTTCGCCAGCAAACAATCGTTGCACCAAGCAATAAAAATAAATCCAAAATTACCGCCGAATTAATGGATGTTGATTTTGAGTGAATAGGATTTTAATTAGTTTGTAGTTTATGTGTAATATTTGTAAACATTTATAAGGTACACCTACCAATAAAAGTGCAGTTCAACTCAAATATCGTTACATTAATCAATAAATTAAAAAATTCTGTAATCCAACGGAATTCAATTCGCAATTCGGATACATAAATTAAATACGTATAATCATAATGCCGTGTAAAATCAAATAGGTAAAATTCCAAAATCTAACATCGTCCAAAACTTTAAAATATTTGCTTACCGAGGTTGCGGACCAATTCTCGGAGTAAGAAGTCCTAATATTTACTTGTTATTACAGTTATAGGTTAGCTTTCGTGGCGAATATGCAGTCGACGCATAATTGTACTCTCCACAATGGCAAGAGCAATAATAAATAAACAGTCAAATCTCAATTTGGCGAACTTTAAATGTTTGGTTAATGTCTCGAAAGTCACCAGAATTAGGGTTATACGGATTATTAGGTAGCTATGATGTTCTCAGCTATTCAAATTAAGTCGTCGTTTCCAATATTATTGATGTAATGGCATTCTTATTTTGCGGCTAATCTGGATATCAAGGTTCATTTTTTATTCATGGGGATTATTATCTTATTTAAGAATCTGTTTATTTACTGTCATAAAGTAATAAACTAAATTATGATACTTTTGTATGTTTTTCTTATAGAAATTTGAATATACATTTATTAGTAGACTATTTCAAAACAGATGGTTCTATATAACTTTACACAGTGCAACAGTAGCAATCACTTTCGCGGTATGCTTAATGTAAATAATAAGTACCAGTACAAAGTAAAGTTTTTATATGATTTCAAAATAGCGGACGCAAAAGTAGTATAATGTTCAGTTAGTGAGCAACATTTCTGTAGGGTGCGCCACACTAATCTATACTAGGCCATAAAGACCAGATAAACGATTTGTTTGTTGAATAGCATGAATAGTAACTAAACAAAACCTTCAAAATTACGATTGATCTCTTTTATTGGCATCATTAAAATTCGTTTTGTTATGTATGATTGTACTGCTGAAGAAGAATAAATGATGAAGTTTCGTAATTTTGAAGAGACTTCTCTGGGGCTTTAAAGGAATATGAGATTCTGTTATTTACAATGAACGGAAGAATTCGTACTCAAGTGTTTCGGATAGCTTAATTAATAGGGCTGTCAATATGCGGTTGCATTCAATATATTTCGCCACTTGAGATCATTTTTAATCTAAGCTTAATGTCTGGTGGTTTTTGACCTGCTAATACTAAATGTTGCGGTAATTTTACCTCTGTCCATAAAGGAGAAGCAACCAACTTGTCTAACTTTCGTCAAATTTCTCAATTATTCATGTTTTCTAAATTGCTTGAGAAAGTTGTTAAAAAACAAAAATTGGATTTTTTATCAGTAATCAAATTTCTTAGTGATCAGTTCTTCTGAATTATTTTTTAATAGAGTAATATATATAATAATTTGAATGATAACAGGAAAGAAACAAAGACTTTTGATATGGTGCACTACGGGTTACTTAGGTCGGGGTTTACGGGGCAAACTACTTGCTCTAATGAGGTCCTGGCGCTACTGAATTACGGTGTAACTCAACGGTCAGTTTTCGATCGTGGAAATACCTTTTTAATGAGCAAAACAGTCTTACCTAGGCTTGTAACCAAAGATGCTAGCATTCTTTAATCATATAAGGTAGCTTTTATTACAGATAAAAGCAGTAGTTAAGAAATTTAATTCGTATGTCTTGAGGGCCGTCAAACCCGTCAAAACATAAAATTGGATTTTCTTGAATGAAACTAAATCAATTTTGTAAGAATAAGGTGCTACTTATAGATTTCAACTATTTTTTGTTAATAATTTTGATGTTGCAAAGAGAACAATTGTGTCAAAACTTGATTTGGTAAAGGCACGAACACAGAATATGTGAAAGAAGTTATTATACACAGCTGTAACGAATTAAAAAAGACAAATCTTCAAAACCAGTGATTGCAAATTTACGTATTCGGTCCGGTCCTATCGAGCCTCCAAACCATAAATAAATAAAAAATGATTTTCTTTTAACGATGGACATTTTTTTTATATAACTTGTATTAACTAATTATATTCTAATATTTTCAACGTAACGTACATTGTATGTACAAACAATTTTTTACAAATAAAAATTAATCGTTTGGGGTTCCTGATTTTTTATCTGACGGTTTTTCCGTGGCTTTTGCCTCCTTTAGCTCTTGGTCTATTCGTTCTTTTGCTCGGAATATTTTGGACTGGATATAGAATGAGCCACCCTTTGATTTATCATTCACATCAAACAAATGTTTATAATTGTTCTCTATTAGTTCGGGGTCTAGTTTCGATATATTTAATATTTGTTGAGCTTCTTCTAATGTAATACCTGAAAATGAATTCAATATGTTTGTTGATTTATTTTAAATGACCAACGGAATTATGAAATTTTACCTGATCTTGCATTTAAAGCAGCCCTATTGTTGCCCTCTCTCCCACCTCCACCTCGTTTGGCCGCTTCTTGAGAAGCGGCTATTTCTTGTCTGAGTGCTTTGGCAAAGGCTCTCCCAATTACTTGTCCACCAAGTACTATAATCTGAGCTAAATATTTCGCCATATTATATCTATTTTTTAATTAATAAAGTTATTAAACTATCCAAGTTAAAAATTATTATTCAATTCATAAAATTTTGCATAAGATTTTTAGGTTATAACATTTCTGACAGTTCATTTACTGTGAAGGAGGAAAACGTCAGTCAAAACCAAGTACACCAAAACTGTTCTCCCTACAAACCATAAAAGATAATCGCGTGCAGCATTATTAATCGGCGTGTTCCATTGGCGTGAGCCAAAACCAACAAAAGCGTGTTCCATTGGTGTATCTACTCGCAACTAATCATGCTCAAGTACTCAAGTAGTGATGGTGTAGTTGTTAGAAGTAGTTACGCATATAATTAACGACAGAGGGATTTTAGTTAAAAAAATTTTAATAGATGGCTCTTTACCAATTTTGGTTGTGTGAAGTCATTTTTTAACCCTAATCCAACCAAGGTGTGCCTTCTTGCCTCGTTTGATAAATGCATCGATTTTCAAAATAATGTTAATTTAGTTATAAACTTGTATGTATTTTATTTTGAAACGTTTCTTCCATACAACCTACTTGACATCTACTCATTCTCTGCAAAAATTTAGTAAATTATTTGATTAGAATTTGAATTTACTGACAACAAAAATATGTTGGTTCGATTAGGGTTAAAATTAAAAATATAATACCTCAAACAGGTTGACGGCGCGAACAGCGACGCTAAATTAGAATACATACATGTGACCTAAAAGATCTTTTCTGCTTGGACCTTGTTAGTTATCCGTCTAATCAATATTCAGCCTCTTAATGAACCTGACAATACTGCCGGCCGGTAGGCGATAGATCTTGCCAAATGGTCTGTTACCAGTGGTTGCGTACACTTACGAAATTTGACCAGTTAACCCCTTACACATTTGTACCCATCACGCAGCTGCCTATAAAAGGACCAGAACCGCTCACGCGATGCGCACCCTACTGGAAGATTACGGAGCTGGTAGATTAATCTACTCAACTTTGGCCTCCCCTCCAATAGACGCCAAACCACAAGAAAATCTAAAGCATGAAGGAAAATTTTGTAGTAACTTTTAAAAAAGATAAGGAAAAATTAATTCCGTCAAGTTTTTCTGTTGCAAAATTACCAAAAAAGTTACTGTCGACAGTTTTCAAGTATGCGTCATAAAGCCTTTTTGATGTAAATACCCTCTATTTACATCCAAAATAAGCTTAAAAACGACTCGCAAAGCGTTTTTTAAATTCCTTTGCGATACCATCTGTCGCATTTAAAAGCAATTTTAAAGCTAATAAGGGGCAGGAATTGGTGGTTTGGCGACTATTGGAGGGGGGGATCAAAGTTGATTAGATTAATCTATCAGCTCCGTAACCTTCCAGTAGGGTGCCCATCACGTGATCTGTTTTGGTCTTGTCATTAGGCAGCTGCGTGATGGGTACAATTATGTAAAGGGTAACCTGTGCACAATTCGCAAGTGTACGTACTGCCTCCTCGTGGCAACCACTGGTAACTAAGGCCATTTGGCACATTTTAGGCCATTTGGCACATTTTAGGCCATTTGGCACAGACCAAAGTACGGCGCTAAAGGAGAAAACCTTGACAAAAAACCCTAATCTAAGGTGGAACAGCATATGCCGAAAGATGAATGGCTGATAGGTTAATCAGCCCAAAATATGCGGACTCTGGATACCAGGCACCCTCCAGTTTTATTTTTAGCCTTCCTGTAATAAAGCTGGGTGACCTACAGGTGATTTGCAATTCCCAGCAACTCGTAAGAGTAAAATCAAACGGAATACGGGGCAGGAGTAGGAATATACGGGAGTGGGACAACCCTCTCGAGGTCCTTGAGCTCCAATGCTACCGTATTTCTAGCGGAACTACATGCTGTAGTAAACATCTAGGAGGGAGAGCAATAAGCCCAGATAGTATGTATCACGTACCGGGAGGCAGTATTGTCAGGTTCATTAAGAACCTGAATATTGACTGGACGGATAATTAAGCAGGGGCCGGCACAATAGATCTTTTAGGTCGCAGTGCGAAGTGGCTGATCGCCCGCATGGCCCCCCAATAATAATAATAATAAGGGGCAGGAATATATGTTTGCTTTTTAGTAATCCCAACCTCGACGTATCATCGACCTTTGGAATTTTGATTGTGGGTTATGGCCTACCTCTCATAATCATGTGATGAAAACCCCAATTTGCATCATACGCCTTTCGGGATTCGAAAAAGGTAACTCCCGATTCTAAGGCTGCAGCTTTAACATTTTACCGTGAAGCAGTACCTCTTCGCTCTAAAAAAAAAACAACATCCGAATTTTCAAAATATTTTCGTGTCGAATTGCTTGTTGGCGTTCTGCGCACCTGCCAAACTGATCTTCAAAATATCGCGATTAAGATCCGTTATCTTTATCAATTCCTTATTCTCATTAAATATTTTTCTTCTAAATAAAATCGCATTTGTTATTTATATAATGTTTATGTATGGATCTCAAATTTTTTACATCAAAATTCTTCATGAAATTGTATGTGTTTTAAATTATACTAATTTTAAAATTAAAATAAAAATGTATGTATTTAATTTATTATTTTAAATTTATAATATTGATTTGTTAATTAAAAAAAATTCATACAAACATAAAAACAACAATTAAATGTAGAGTTTTTTTGGGTTCTCTTTTCATCGGTAAAGATGAGCTAAATCTCTGAGTGCGTAACATATAGCTTTGCCAACCTCCGCTCTAAAATGAAAAAAAAAAGAAAGAAAAAAGAAAAAATCGAAAACATTTATATTTGATAAATAAGCAAGTGGTTTTGTCGTCGTATGCAAAATAATAATGAACTTACTTTAAAATATTTTCTTGAAATTCTGTTAATTGTTGTTCTGTTGCCGTAACATGTCCTCCACTGTTCTTTTTTGGTAAAGCATCTAAAGCCATTTTCAAATAATTTCCTAAACTGTTTAAATTGATTTGTTTTAAATGGTTTATTACATCAGCTACATCGTTCAACATATATGAATGTAAACAGAACACGGATGCATGAACTAAATTCATAACTAAGGCTTCACCATTCCCTTCCACAATTTGTCTTACTAGTTCCTTTTCAACATCATGCTTGGTTGAATTCGCAGGTATCCCGTATGCTAATAATGAAACTAAAAATTTCATAACTGATTGATTTGCGTCTTTGTGTGATAAAGTACAAGCGAGTATAGCACACTGTAGTATAGGATTTAAAATCGGTGACCGTAAAAATTCTAGAGGACATCTTTGAATAAATCGAGTACATAAACGGAAAAAATCATCTACAGTATCTGGATGATTTTTTAATCCATCTTCTTCTTGTAATATATTGAATGAAGGCTCAATAAAGGCTTGCAACATTTCTAATAGTCCTTGAGCACACGCTGGATTCTTTCCAAACTCATCTACTAATACACTTCCTAAATATAGGAAACAGCTATGTTGATGCCGGGAATATAAATTGACAATTTGTTTCACAAGAGGTTCTAATATATGTCCACTTTGCTGTCCTATGCCTCGCACAGCATACCGTAACAATCGGCATGCACGTTCCATAACACGAAAATCATTTTGATATTTTTCCATGACGTTTGAAATAACTGGCCATATATCTGTTAATACGATCGCTGATGGATGGACTTCATTTTCTTTTATATTAGGTTGAGTATGTTGTAATATTGCAGCTAATCGGTCCAACCAAAATGAAGGATCACTTCGTTGTGATCGTTCCAATTCTATATCTTTTTCTAAGAGTTCCAACAATGGTGATATTTGAAATGTACATATTTCGCGTAATACTACTGGAATTTGATCATTGGAAATTCGTCCGATTATTGTTGAAATGCCTTTCAGCAGTCCTATTGCAAAATCGTTTGAAATTTCAAAACTATCTAAACTCTTTACAATCTGGACCAGTCCATCTATATGTTTGGTCATGTGATTAGTACAAACAGAACAAATCTGCTGTAGGGCCGAAGCGGCCGCAGATGCTAGACCAGATTTTTGTTGTAATCCAATTAATAAAAAATTTAATATTGATTCTAAGAAATCGCTATTACTGTCAATCCATTCACATAATTCTCCCATTAATAAAATTGAAGTATACCGTACAGCTATGTGTGTATTTTCGGGAAGATTTAGTATGGCTTCAATTACTTTGGGTACATAGGTTGATTCATCACTGTAATTACAAATAGTTTTGGTTATTGATGATTTAATCTCAAAAATTAAAATGTATATTTTTATGATTACTTACGTTAGCATATTTCTGGCAACTGTTTCCATCACAAATAATGCTGCTTCACTTCGTTCCCATGTTACAGATGGATCTTGTAGAGAATGAAACATTGTTTTGAATACGTTAGTAGAACCCACAATAAATACAATGTCTTTAATTAAATCGGAAACTTTTTTTCGGAATTCCTAAAAAATAAAATTTTTCCAATTCACTATATAGCCAAATATGTATATGTTTACACTTACGTAAAAAGACTCTGATTCGTCGATTAATCCCTCGTGATCAGAATCAATTTGTGAATGGCGATAAATTGCACTAATCAAACGTTCAATATACGGTTTGAAGTGATTTGCCAAATTAATGTCAACTTTATTATAAACATCTTCACTTAATTTAAACCATAGATTAAATGTAATCTCAGCCACTTCGTAATCATAATGTCCCACACAATTTAATACCAAATCTAAAACTTTAATTGAATAATGAGGTTGAGCATCTGTTGATTCTATGATCATTTTTGGCAAAAATGTTTCGGCCAAGCCCGTAAATAGACGACAATAATTTGTCGCTTTGTCCACATCTTCATGCGCAACAGCCAAATGATATGCATCCTCAAGGGCTAAAATTCCCTGGAATACTTGATTTTCTAGTATTTGTTGATGATTATTAGTTTCAATACATTGTAGTAATGTACATAAACAATCTACAGATGCGTCATTTTGTCTGAGAGTTGTAGATGGATCTCGTAAACTTGTAAAACAATGTTTCAATAGTGGACAATCGATAATTTCATCTAAATTAATCACATGGACTGACAACCATGAAGTGAAACATTTTACAACATCAATTTGTATATCACAATTTGTAGCTGTTACATTCGATGTTAAACATACTGATAAAAATTCTAAAACAATTCTTGAATTTGTTTCTAATTCTTTAATGATATCGTCACGTCTATTTGCTCCTAATCTTAAATATCGGGAATTAATTTCTTCCGGTATAAATGTTAAAATTATTAATAATGGCCAAATTGTATTGACATCATTGGATAATTTTTCAATTAAAGATAATGTTGAATTTGCCCATGTAGACATTAGCAATGATAGATCAGCTACCGCTAAACATAATTGTGTTACAATTTTTTTATCAGTATCTAATGTAATTTGACTAATGTGCATCATTAGCGCATCGCGTAATGATTCGTGCGATGATTGTGGAAGCTCATGAAATGAATTTTGTATTTTACTGCGCATTGTTTGTGCAGCAAAATAGCATGAAATTAAATCCCGCTTTTGCTGTAACAGTTCATCAGCTATACTCCAAGAATATACCTACAAATAAAATAATTACGAAAAATAAAATTGAGGTTAAGTTTTTCTTTTTATGAACACCATAAATAAAACCGGCGTACCAAAAATTTACTTACCGATTTTTGAAAATCTTCAAGCCATTTAGCGGCCTGTTCTTTTTCTGAATTATTCGGATTATTATACAATGTATAAACCCCTTGATAAACATTATCAGCACTCGGTGTGGTATCCATAATCATGTAGAATGCTAACTTTTTAGCACTCCAAATCACTTTCGAATCTTATCACAAAAATGTCAAATAAAAAAAAATTATTTGTAGAATCAATTTGTAATTTTCCAACAATTTTAATAATTAAAATTAAATTATTTATTTAATTCAATTCATTTCGATGTGCATTTAAATTATAGATTTAATGTAAACATAAATATTTTAATTTTTATTTAATTATTTTATGATAAAATTTCGCTCTTCTAGAAATATACAAAAAAATTTTGGGTCTTTTCTTTTTTCAGTTTACGTCAATTATTGAACGCAAGTAAAATGTTGTTTTACAACTGTCGTTACTTTTCTAATTAGGTATTATAGTGACATCTACTAGAAATTGAAACATATGTAAAATCGTTATTAGAAAGTTTCGAATAGGTTTTTCAGTCAATTTGGTTTGTTTCTAGTTGCTATAAAAAAAACTCCCGAGTAAAAAACGACTGACAAAATTACAGTTTTTTGCTCGGAGTCTGTTTTTTTGCTGCAACTGGAAACATTCGATATTTTCCCACTTTTCCTTTCGAAAATTCTTGCTTGGTAGAAAATCGAATCGAATATCTGCTCGTTACGGCTGGTTCACTCGAGGCTAACAAGCCTATTAATATAGTATACATATCAGGGGATTAACTAAAAACCCCTAATACCTATACTAAACAAACATTTTGATACAAATTAATTACTTTTATTAAGAATCATTTACAGCTAATTTAATATCATCGAGGTAAGAATCAATTTGAGATTCTAGCGCCAATATATAACCAGTATTACAATTCTCTGTTCCAATAAATGTAACAATTAATGGCAATTTATTCATTTGAATTACCTAAAATTGAACAAAATAATTAATAATGGGGTGATAAGCTTAAATCAGGTCGTTTAACAAACTTGATAATTTGAATAAAGGCATATAATCGTTTGATTCTTGCCTAAGCCTAATTTACTGGATTGATCGGTTGCCATAGTAAACGTAGATATAAACGATGGTTTCATAGCTAATTCAGGCGCTCGTTCAGAAACCATTCGTATGAGAGGAACGCCATCACGATCAGTCACTAAGACACAAGATAATCCCGCAACCCTAAGAAAAGAATGAATAATTTTTAGAATACAAATGTAAAGTTAAACAATTTTACATTACATACTTGTGCAATAATCCATTGAAGAATCGTTTTACATCGTCTGTCATTATTACAATTACAATCTTTGCTACACACAAATTTATAATTATTTTGACGTCTAGTTTGACATTTAATTATAAAAAATACAAATTTTCTTTTTTAAGTTCAACGTGTCATCTGTGATCATTTTTTGGTACTAGGTTTCTTTAAAATTTGATTATTTTTTAACAGGTTCGCTATTATTGAAGGTTGATTCATGAGGTCGGATTTTTTTCCCTAGGTATTTATTTCTGAGCTCTTTAAAACCAATCAAATCAAAATTTTTGGTTATTTCAATTCATTGTTCATTGTTCTTTTTCTGGTTATTTCAAAAATTTGGCCGGCTGAGCAAAGAATTAAATATTTTCAGTAAAAATTTCATTCCTGGTTAATCAATCATGAAGCAGTGGCAATAGCAGAAATTTAAATGTAGAAATGTCATGTAATTTAATTAATAAATAAAAATTAAAGGTTATTTTGATTCATTTTGATTATTTTTATTTACAAAAATGATTTTTTTTTGAGAATTCCTAACCGGGACTTCAGAACAAAAAATTAGTTGTTATACATGAGCATTGAAATAATTAAGTACATATTTAATTATTTAAACTTAGCTACTATAAAAAAAAAAATAAACAAATATTAATAATCTGGAATATCTGTATCGGTTCTGTATCAGTGGTATCCGTGGCGAATAAGTGATGCCTATTCACAGAACTAATTGACGTGCCCGGGCCGTTTTAGGTCAGTATCAGTGTAAGATATTTTCATTTACAAACGATGAAAGCTGATAATGGCGAAAAATTTTTATGATTGATTTCATGTTTACTAATGTTCTTAGAGAAGTAGGCAACTGGATAGAATTGCGAATCACCTTGTTTTTTCATAAGAGCAGCACCAAAACCGATTTTACTTACATCTGTAAGCAGCTCAGTCTTCCGAGTTGGATCATACAGAGCCAACACGGAGCAAGAAGGATCTTATTTGTAAACCGCTGGAAAACAGAAGGGGCATTTTTAAGGCTAAAAGGCATGCGCAAGTACTCAAACTGACCCTCAGGTGTCACAAATGAGGCATATTTAATCGATCCTTAAGAGACTCATCCTGATGAAATCGACTTTTCAAATCTAGTAGGCTAAATACCCTCTTATTACACAAGTACTCTAAACAATCAGAGGCAGAGGATAGTTGTCTTGGTCAGTGATCTTATTCAAGGTACGGTAATCCACACACTAACCAATACAATACAATGGGTGATACATAGTAGATCACTGGTAATTAATCTCAACTCTTGTCTTTCCCTAACTGAAAGACGTCGTGGATAAGTATAAAATGGCACATTATTTTTCAAGTAAATACGCATCTCGTAATCTGGTACATTAATTTCTGAAGAGTCGACACCCAAATATTTTGTATTAATGCACTTCTCAAAACATCTAATCATATTAAGTACTAGCTCTGGATCTGAAGAAGAAACCATGGTCGTAAAAATGTTCAAAGTACAACCACCGGCACCAAGATCAGGAACAGAAGCAAATGCATTAACCGTATCAAGTACCAAAGTATTATCGCCCTGGTTCAATGGTAATGAATTCATTTTATTTAGCCTTTCAAAGTACAATTTAATATTAAAAATCTGAAGTATACTCTACCCACAAGCAAATCAACCGGATGTCTACCTAGGTTGATTGCCAGTACTAATAAAAGCGGATTTATTCAAGGGACCAACAGAAGCACCGCCAGGAAGCACGCACCTATGCAGAAAACCGGTCGGACTACCATTATCCAAAAGATAATTAATTAAACTAAATAGCGTACGCTACTAAGATTATTACTAAATGCAATACTCAGACATGCCATACTGATCACAGCCTGAGACAGCTCCTTCATTTCTTCACCATGCATCCCGGAAGTGGGTTAAGTCACAGCAGCAACAATCTTCTGGTGTTTCGGGCAGCTTATTTTCTTGTGCTCAATTGAGCCACAAGGATCTGGCGGTTATAATAGTCTGGCTATACAATATCAATTGTTCTTAGTAGGTACAAAATTGTTCGGGCACTGGCCAATGTTGTAACGTATCCAGAAGTATGACGTATGCCAGAGACAATAAGAGATATTAAATCCTTTTCCGGAATACTATCCACATCCCAGGTCTTCATTTTCGTTTTTATTATATTACTGATGTTACTGATGGTGAAGCTTCTGGCTTCGGTTTCCATTTTCGCGACTTTGGCTTATAACTCTAACAAATGTTCACGATTTTTCAATCTGATAATTTCATCGGCCATATCTTCTAATGTTTCTTCGGTGGTTTCATTCAAACTTTTATTCCTGAGCTTAAGAGCTAACGGATCAGAACAAGCGGTGGTTGTAATCGCAGAAGCAGTTGTATTGACAATCGGAAGCTTAATCATAGTCGTAATTGGTGTTGTTGTACCAACACAAACACTAGTTGAAACTGCTGCATTTGCCTTAGTTGAAAGTGTAATTGACTGAAGCAGACAAGTCACATCCGGAACATAAGTCTTCAAATTTGAAGTATTTGAGTGCACTAAACTGACCTCTGAAGTGGCTTGCTAATTGTTAGCAGTCGAATCGGAATTTCTGGGAGTAACCAATGATTCGGCATAGCCAAATTTTATACTATCAAAATTGACATCATATACATTGTCCCGTTATTTGAAATACTTATTGTTTTTTGCAGCTAAATGTCAATACGGTTTGGAGACCATATCATTTCATTTCGAGTTGGAAGCGTCATAACGCTGGTGGTTGCAGTAAACACGTGTATACACAGAATTAACGTAAGCGAAACGTAAGTTCACTATTATAGTATAACAGTATATTTTTGTAACTGTAATATAGTTAGCGGCAGTTTTACTTATTTCATATAAAACTTTACGTAACCCAACATCTGATGTTGTTCCACGTCTTCCCTGCTAAATGCTGCCTTTCTGGCATACAATGTAGAATTTTTGTTTCATTAAGCTAAGCACCTTCAACTTTCATACAATACGTTAAAATAAGTTAACTATATTTCGAAAGGTTTCCGTTGAGATGCGGTAAGGATAGATCGACTCTATAAAAAAATGATAAAACATTTACCTAAGTACTAAACTTAAATTTTGAATACTTTTAAATAAAACGGAAGTTATTTAAACTCTAAATTAAAAAAAAACAATCTTTAATCCAAATCGATCAAAATTTGGAGAAATCTACAAAAAAATGTTGTAAAATAATAAAAATGTTAGTTAGATGAGGCTAAAAACAAATTGTAGAGACAAAAAAATTTATTCGTTAAGTTTCGTTTCGTAAAATGTTTTTCATTGTGTTGTAAACTTAGCCTTGTAAACTTTGAAGAATTTTTGTTACAGTATACCACTTGGCTCTACATTTAGAATTTTGATTCTAAATTCCTATAGCTAGAATACCACAATCTCTAAATTTAGAGTTCGTGCTGTTGATGTGAGTATCTCTAAATTATAAATCCTTACCTTCCTCATTCCTAGGTGGCAATAGTTTAGGAGGGGTGTAACATATACTTTTACATTCAAGGTAGGCGCATGCCAGAAGACTTTAGGTTTCTCGACACGCAGTCTACACTAAAAATATAAATATTTACTCTTGTGTTATATCCAGCCTATACATTATTCAACATTGAGTCTATGGGAAAAAACCGCGTTCGGACTTCATAATCCACTCTATTGTAGTTTTTCGGTGTTCCCGTGGTTGATTTTTCATTTTCTTGTTTCGAATTCGAAAATTTGGTTATCAAATTTGATTCGACGTTACTCGGTGTTTAGTAAAAGAAATGGCCGTAACATTTACCGTCGTTTTTCATCTTATTCAAACTGATTTAATACTTACATAAAATTACTTGGAAGGCTATATACGAGTAGGTATTAATGATAATAATTTATAGGTTCGTTGGTAATATGGTAAATTAAATAAACATGCCTAATATTCACATATTAGAAAAAATACGTTTTCTGCAATAAATGTTTTTATTTGGTAGGCTTACCAAGCGAATTTCTTTTTCATCTTTTAAACAATATTATTTTTTATTTACATTTGTTGTTCACATCATTTAATTTCTTTAGTATTTTTATTTGTGTTTTTAATTTTTTTTTTTTTTTTGGAAGAAATGATTTTTTGTTTAATTAGATTTTTTCATTAAAAATGATTTTCATTACTTTTTTCTTATCGGGTGATGTTAAGAGAAAAACCAACGGTTTGAAAAGAATGTTTTGAAATTAATATTTTAAACTAAAATAATAAATAAATATCAAAAATATATTATTAATATGAAATGTATTTAGGATAAATGGATTTCACATTATTCGAGGTTAATTTCATTTTGATTACAAAATCAATTATTATATTTGCACAACCTATATTATGATTTTTTGTAATTTTGTGAAGCACCCTTTTAAATATTGCTTTCTGCTTGGAAGACTTCGATTTATACAGAATACATCACATATTTAAAAATGAATAAAACTCAAAAAAAAAAAAAAAAATAAAAATAAAATTAATTAAATATTTTGATTATTAATCACAATATGTTATTTTCTAACTAACCGATTTTATCAATTTTTATAGAAGTTCCGTCCTTTTAAATAATACATACAATATTAATTAATTTTCAGTAACTTAATAAGAGTAAATATCTTAACATATTTTTCGTAAGTATTATTTTAATATTATTTAAAATTGAATGATCATCTCTAACATCACATTCCGATTTGTACTTAAATTTTAATTATTTAATTTTTTCTTTTTACTTCTAATTAATTATTATTATTGTAATTACTAAAAATTTACATTATTTATTTCGATTGTATTTTCTTTATTTAATATTCCTTTTTGAGTTTTAATTTTAATATAATTTATTTATTCTTATTTTTATTCTCATTAAGTTAATTCTTAGAAGACTTGACTAAAAATTATTTACATTTTCTAATAAAAAAAATACAAGACTATTCACAACCATAATTTTGTTTATTTATATTTTATAAATTTAAAATTTTTTAATTAATTATTTTATAATAAATAAATAAATGTATATATTATATATAATTATATTTTTATATATAATATATATAAATATTCATATTATTCATAAATTCTTATTATTTTTTATTTATTTTAATTGTAGAAGTTTCATAGCGTTTTCACTATGTGCTAAAATTGATTGTGAAAATTTATTAAAGTATGTATGTCTGTTTGGTATTATTATTAATAAAAATAAAATTACAATTTATTACAATTTATATTGTGCCGAGTTAATTTTTGTTATATTAATTACTAAATAAAATTAGTTAAAAAATATTTAATTAGACTCAAGCGATTTCAAACAGAATATTGTAAATGTATTCAATCATTTGATTTATGATTTACAAACTACATCATACTCTTACAATAAATTAAATAGAATAGTGTTAGTCTAGTCAGGTTTGGATACCGATTGAAAAAGGGAAAGGTTGAGGTGGAAAGGGATGCAGAATATCTTCCCGGTGTTAGTTCATTTCCGATCCTTTTGAAGCATACTTCCGTAATATAAAGTAAAGTAGTAAAGAGTTGTTTTTATGAGACATATTACGATTAAATCGGGTTTTGCCGGGACACATTTTCGTGGCCAAATATTTAACAACATGTCATGTTGGTTTGGTGTCATAGTTTAACAGGGGAGATCTTCGTATTCGATAAACAAATACAAAAATATTTAATTCGTTAGTTTGATCGTTTCATGAAGATTACTGTAAGAACAGATCACAATTTATCACGACAAAAATGATACCTTTAAATTATTTAGGGTACAGAGAGGAACGTTAATTAAAATATTATTTCGTGTTTTTTTTTTTAATTTCATACATACACTATTTATCAATTTATTAAATTAATCTTAATAAGATTAATTGTAATGAGATTAGTTTTTTTAGTATATTTTGTTTCAAAATATGCACAAACAAATTTAAAAAATAATAAATTAATTAGACATAGATATTATACATTCTAATAAATAAAACTAAACCAAATATTTTTGTTTAAAATTACAGTTAATAAACATAAATAATTCTAATATTTATTTTTTTTTTTTTTTGAATTTTTATAAATATAAGTATGTATGTATTAATTTAAATCCAGCTAAGATTTACAGAAAAAATTGTTCGATGCATAAAAAGCAATAATATATAAATAGTCAATATAATAAAATTTTATATATATATTTAATTAAAAAATCGATGATTATAGCTTCAAAAACCAATCTATTAAAAAAATTATTGATAAAGCTTTATGAGGCAAGTAGTTTTTGAGTTTTATAGCCGTTTGTGAGCCTAAAAACTTTGCTTGATTGTTTATTCATGAAAATTGACACATCAATGTTAAATTTATTTGCATAAGGTACAATAAATTGATTTGATTTTTTCTTATTTTTTTTAATCTTAAAAAATGTTATTAAAAATATTGAATTTATTATTAAATATATTTTTGATTGTATTCACTTTAGTCAATTGCCAAAGAAATAGATTTATTTTAAAAATTTAAGTTCAATGTTTGTCTGAACGACACCACATCGAAATAGTTTTTAATGACAAAATCACAAAGCACAACTCAAATCCCAGTTTACAACTCTTAAATGATATTTTTGTTATTAAAATCTCAATAAAACTCCAGTTTTAAGTGTAAATTAAAGTTCGAGTTAAATTTATTTAGTATTTGTTCATAATAATAGTTATTTATGTAACCAATTACGAAATGCCTCATACTTTGTGTAACAAACATTCCATATTTGCGAAACGACCGGAGCGAGTCACATACATAAGTTACACAAAGGGTCTATTTTTTTTATTCGCACAAGGAGAGATACAAGGACAATTTTCACCTTACCCTGCTTGATTTGAATAAAAAAATAAGCTCTTAAAATTTCATTTCCTAACGCGTTTCGTACAAGATTTTTTCTAATTTTGTTTTGTGTTTTAAATTTTAAATTTACACCTGTCCCTCGATTAACACGGTACTTCGAACGGTCAACGAATTGGGACAAAGTCTTGATTAACACGCACAGAAGTATTAGTCGCGATTAACACGGTTTCGAGTTACACGGTAATTTGGCGGAACGTAATTACCGTGTTAATCGAGGGACAGGTGTATTTCAATTTTTATTGTACATCAAGTAGGCATAAACAGGTTTTGAAAATATTCTTTATTTCCTAAATAGTTGTGAAAAATATGTCATTTCGTAACCTACTACGATTTTGAAAAATAAATTATATTATTGATGACTATGGTGTGATTGATGATTTCAATTAATATTATTGATGACTATGGTGTGCTCTAGCGGATTATATTAAAGTAAGCAAACGCTATAACAATAATTTGCTAAATGAAGTTATATATATGGAAATAAAGTAAGTCTGTTTCTGTTTGAAAATCTAATCAAACCAATTATGTTTGTTTAACGTGAGAATTTCATATATTTGATTAATTTTATTAAACTGTGCAGAACATTGCAGAAAATTCATGTTCAGTTCACTATAAATAAATCTTTGAGTCACTAAATATTTTTGAAATTATATTATACCATATTTGGAACGTTTTAAATGATAAATACAAGCTAAAATTCAATATTTTTAAAGTATTTATGTTTTTAATAACATTAGATTACTATCAAATTTCTGAAATTTTTAAGCACAAATTTTTGGTATTAAAAATGATAAAACAGTCCTAATTAATAAAATATATAAAAATCACACTTTAAACTATATACATACATACATGAATTAGACTCTACATATTTCCATATATGGTACATAACTTCATAAAGCAAATTTGTATTACAGGTACAGCGTTTGCTTACTTCAATATTGTCCGCTTAAGGCGCTTTTTCAACTTTACCATTCATCAATTTCGAACTGTGATTTTTACAATTAAAACTGTAGAATTTATTTGAAATAATTTATTGTTACAAAATTGTACTAGATTCGTAGGTTTATCAATTTAGGTGGGATATTTTGCCCTTCAATATTTTTTATGTTCAATATAGTATTGGATTTGAAATTGGAATTCAATTTTTGAGAACGAGAATATAATTCTCGTTTGAAATTCGGTTCGTTTTCAATTTTTTTCATGAATAATAAATTTCACAACGGAAACCTATAGAGAACGGTTTGTAGATCTAGCGACAAAAAATTAAAGTTTGAGAGGGACAAAAGAAGGAAAATAATTTTTTTGTTTATTTATTAAAAATGATATTTTTTTTTTGTTCAGTTGTGTTGTCCTGATATTTATTTACCAGGCTGTGGGATTTGCATTACGGTCTCTACACAAATCGCGAATATACGAGTATATCTCAAAATACTGAATCACTTTATTATTTTTAATGCTAACTGTTACTTACACGTACTTTAACAGTTCTCATTAGAGATAAGAAAAATGTGATCTAGCGCACTGGGTATGAAGCAGGCAAACTAATCGAGTACTTGGATTTTAATGCTGTGTGCCTTAATCGACTAAACTAAAGTATAAAAGTGATTAACTGTATCTCAAAAAGAACTAAACTAAACCAAAATAAATGTTAAAAATAGGCGTTTTCGGAAATAAATCCTGAATAACTTCAGGCTAACTTTCGAACGTTAAACTATCCACTTATTTACGAACGAAAGAGATAACTTCAAGCTAACTAACACACCAACATCTAAATTATGGTTTTATTTTTTTATAATTAGCTGTAATTATAATGACAAATATAAAACAATACCTAATTAGGACTTAAAACAAATACCTAATTATCTTTCAAAATATACCTTCGAGTTTTGCTTACTTATCTTAACATTTTGTACGGGATAGAAAACTTGAATAATTTTTTACCAACATCATGCTTTTCAGGATCTATTTCCGAAAACTCCTAATGTTCGAAAAACTACAACACAAATACATAAATCTATACATTTCTTTGTTTAATAATTGATAATGGCGCATTTATCATTCACCAAAGTAATTTTAACGTATTTTAAATTTTTTTAAATAAAGTAATTCAAAAAAAATAAACATAAATTGGTAGTAAAATTCGGAGATAAAATTCGTCAATCTTTTTCCGAGCAAGCATATTAAATTTATAGTAAATTTTTTTGTTGTTATTTTTATTATTTTGACATTTTTAATTTTTATGACTGAATTTATGTGACCAAAAATTAACTTTAAAACAAATTAAACAAAAAAGAATTTCTTTTAAATGGATCACGATGTATTATCCATTAAAATGCGTGTTCGAATTTTTTCGATATTGAATTTGACATACATATTTTAATTTTTTGTATGGGCAAGGTTATTTCAGTAAATTTTGTATCAACATAACAAAAATAAATTTTAGTATAAATTTACTATGGTGTTTTTCCGAATGTGCTAGATATCGAACAAAAGTAGTTCACAAGTAGGCTCGTATATTAACTTTTCGGCTGCCGTCTATGAGACAATAGCAGAAGTTTCAATTTTCTTTTAAAGGCAGGAGCATGCAAAAAGACTTCAAGTTTTGCGACACGCAGTCTACACTAAAAAGATAAATATGTTTCATGATATACATTTTTACAGAGGTATGTTCCAACCAATCGACCTGTCGCCATGCTTCCTTTCCGTGACTTCACTTCGAGTTATATATTTCGGAACGTTGACACCGTTTGGTAAAGATTTCTGTTTTTTTGTATCGTGTACAGTCGTTGAAACTTATTTCTATTTCCAAAACGCAAAAATATTCTTATAAACCAAAATCAATTCGCAAAAAATATCCAAATTAACTCAGAATGAGGTCACGCCCCACGTGCTTTCAGCTATCAAACATACCTTGTCATATTTATATCATGAATATGTTCCATCTTTCTTGTGTTATATTCTAAAAAAGTTACAAAAAATAATACAACAACAAAAACATTTAGTAACTTTTTAGAATATTCACACAAGAGAGATGGAACACATTTATCGTTTTGGGAAAAAATGTGTGTCGAAAAACCTGAAGTCTTTGGCATGCGCCTACCTTAAAAGTTGATTAAGGCCCACAGCATAAATTCCGTTAATTAAAAAAAAAATTCGACGAATTTCTAAATTGTCCAATAAAATACAGCTACAATATCGCAAACACTAATTTGGGTAAAAAGCGGCCCTTTGCCCGAAAGAATGATGAATATAGGATTAGAAATGGAATGATGTTTTATTCGAGGCAGCGATGTACTACGAAATCCCGGTTTTCAAAATCCTGGTTTAAAAGATGTATTTTTTAAAAATTCTTGTAAAGGAAAATTTTAATTTTGATACGGGATTTCATCAGACCCGTAAAATAGAAATAAAAATGGGGATTTTTATTTTTGCAGAATCAGGATTTTAAAAACCGGATTAACAAAAAAAAACAGAATTTTGATAAATCGGGTTTTTTGAAAATTGGGATAGCTAGTGAGGCTAGAACATCCCACCAGCTGACGATATTTGCCTGATTTATTATTGCCCTTTTTGATTTAGTGTTGTTCATACATGTTAGAAAAATTAGGCTTGGTTTAATAAATTTGAGGTTGGCTTTCACATTTTGTTTTTTTTTTTTTTTGAATAAAAATGTGATAATTTAGTTTGCGTTTGTTTGAAAATTAATATTAATTCTGGATTCGATTGATTCGTAAATTTTTGGATAAAATTCCAACGATTGTGTGACAATTTGTATAAAACATAAATTGATTTATATAGATATTAGAATATTAATTTATTTTTAACAAATTCGTTTGGCAATTCAATTTAGTTATTATGTTTATATATATATATATATATATATATATATATATATATATATATATATTATATATATTATATATTTATATATATCGTCATATTAACTGTTATGTAAATATTATAAATCATAACATTACATGCATTATTTTAAATAGATAAAAAGTTTACTGATATTTTTAACAACCAAACTTTAATTACTAAATAGAAAAGTATATGTGTAAAAATATATATATTATATATTAGATACACACATACGTATATACACGTATCTGTAGATTAGTAAACAGACCATTTCTCATGCTGTTTGCTACACTATTTGTTTGTCTAAAAATATCCTGGTTAGAGCATTAGAGAAAATCCAACTAGCTGTGCAATCAAAAGGTCAAAAGCTAATAAAATATAAACATAACAGTGAAAAATGTTTAATTCGCGGTCTTTTTGTTACATTAAAGAATTATTATTAATAACTGTATTTGTTGATTTACACATCACATCTTTCAATAAACCATGGCTATTCACCATCATTCTCCTCATATTGGCAGTATAGTTTTATTTTAACACCACAGATTGATTTAAGCGTTATTGATTTTTTTTAAATAATGTATAAGACTTAACTCTTGGACAGCTCGAGAAGCCGACTGCTTACTATATAGCCTACAAGTTTTATTTTATAATTCAAGTTACAATAAATAACAATTAAAGAATATTACACAACCATTTTTACTATTAATTAATGATTTTTTTTTTTGTATTTTTTTTATCTATAATTAGAACAAAAAAATTTTTTTTTCTTTTTAAATAAATATATCGTTTTAAGATATTAATTGATTTATTTGAACGAAAGTAACTTCAAAAATATTTTCTGATTATGAATTTATTTTGAACGATAGATGTTTGGCTAAACTAAAGAAATTTTAAGAGAAAAGCGTGGCAGCATTATTAGAGCCAAATAACAAATGTTTAATTCTGCAAATTTTTAAATTACGAACAAACTTAACGCATTATATTTATTTATATATATACATCATATTATACATATAATATTTGTTTTTAATCAATTAACATCTTAATTTTTGCTGTTAAATAATTTCGCGTAAATAATCTCGCTTTACATATTTTAAATAAATTAATGAGAGATTTTTTTTTTTTTTTTTTTTTTTTTTTTGTTTTTTACTAAATATTAGCTAACATTTTGCTTTTTTTTTGTTTTTGGTTTTCGTTTGATAAAAAAACATCTACTTAAATATTAAACGGACATTTTTACCCCCTTATATTTAAATAATTTTATAAATTAATTAAATATATTTATTTATTTAAATTAATTTGTATTTTTGCATTTTTTAATTTTTTTTATTTTTATTTGTTTTTGATTAATTTTATTAATATTCTAATTTATTTTTAATAACTAAAGCACTTCATTTGTTAACGATGATACATATTTTATTATATATTTTCTAAATATTATTTATTAATATTTTTATGTTGTTATTTAATTATATAAGAATAATAATAATAATACAAATAATTATTAAGTTGAGAGATCTAAAAGTTTTTTATTTTCTATTTGTAAGATAAGCTGCTTTAAATGTTTTGATTGGTCTATCATGTGTTTAATTTTAACTAACTAATGACTAACCTGTTTATACAAATTTTTGTAATAGGAAGCTTAACTTTTACTTGGAGAAAAGTAAATGCTTGTTTATAATATGTATGTATATTGTATATTATGTATGTACGTTCAAAAGTGATTTCAGTTCTAGTTCTTATACACATGTAATCATGATAGTTGTTTGTTTATGTATTGTACATGATATATTTTATGTATTATTATTATTATTAATTTTATTAAATATAATATATTCACTTTAAGGTTTAATATCCGTATCTAGACTTAAACATGAAGCAAAGTAGTCTTCCATTGAACGGAAAACATGATCTAGTACTCCAGTTAATTCGTGCCCTTCATCTGCGTAACTCTATAAATTGTAATTAAAGTTAAAATGTTTATATAATTATAAATAAGTAATTTTATTTCATACTTGATATTTAAATAAAACGCCAGCTTCGGTCAGGGAGCGTGCTAATTCGATACTGTGTAAATAAGGTGCTGAGAAATCTGCAAATCCGTGAATTAAAAATAATGAATCAGATGGTATATGCCGAGCACGTTGTGTTGCATCTGCTTCAACATAACCTTTATAGTTTTCATTTGGTAGGCCAAGAATTCTTTCTGTGAAAGCAGAATCTGTTAAAAAAAAATTTTTTTTTTAATTATCTAAGACATTTTAAAATGCAATTTAAATACTATAATAGAGCCAATCGGCAATTGGTGAAACCGCAACGCCACATTTAAATACGTCTTGCTGTAATCCTAAAATCATTGCTGTAACATATCCGCCGTATCCCCAGCCCCAAACACCTACTCTTGTTTCATCCAAGAATTTCAGGGTTTCTAGCAAATGTCTGGTGATACCAAAAATATTTATGTACATTGTTGAGAATAGTATTTAATGAAATAATGCATATAAATTGGCTTACTTTAGAGCAGCTACCTGGTCTTGCACTTCAACTCCGCCCAAATGTCGAAATAATGCTTTTTTCCCTTGACCTTTTGCTCCTCTAACATCTAACTTTATATAAACCACATCATTTCTGCTAGCCATATACGTGCCCCAATCAATTTTAAATTTTTCGGATACTGAACTGGAACCTGGCCTTCCGTTTCTATACATATACATTTAAAATCAATTTTTACTATAGTGACAAAATATTGATTAATTTCCTATATAAATATTATAATTACACTTCGACAAGTACAGGAAAAGCTGCATCACGTAATTCTTCCCGCCAGCTCGGTGGTAGCATAATTTGTACTTGCGCTCGTGTACCATGTGGTAGCGGAATTTCATAACTTCTTTGAGTTGGTAATGCTAATTGTTGAAGGCGTTCAGTTTGATAAGTTCGTGTATCATATAAAATGCGTACTAAACGATGCGTTTTAGCCGAATGAACACCTGATTAAAGATAATTGATAATTTTATAATAAAAAACAATTTTTTTAATGTACTTTAATTGGATTTTTTTTTTCTTTTATAGTAACAACAATTTTGAATAATCCATTAATAATTCGTTGGTTCTTTACACTTCTAGTGTAATATTTAAAATCATTGTTACCTCAATATTTTATTTTTATTAATATAACCTACCAGCTAATGGTAATCCCGGTCCCAAACACTCTAGTATATAATAATCAATAGCAATTTCGGATGAGACGGAAGATTGTGGGCTCACGTAAGCCTCGAAATGTGTACAATTACTATAATAATATCTACTACTCCATAGAATATCAGCTAGATCACATGTTATACATTGTGGTTCAGACCTACATTTAAAGAAAATTACACATGAAAAACATTAATTAAATTTATTTTGTATAAATAATTACCTCCTGCTGTCATCATCCACTGGATCTTTAACTATATACAAATGTTTTTGTCCAGGTTTTTTCTCCTGAGTGCCTAAATAATAGACTAAATGATTCACAGTATCCCAAGCCAATATTCTTAGTACCTCCATGATTGAATGTAGAAGAAAATTAAATGCAAAATTATTGTTATTTGTGTATACAATAAAATTTAATTAAATCGTAAAATATTATTATATAATATATAATAGGTATTTTAACTTTGTTAATTAATTAATTGAAAACAAATATCACAGCTTCAAGATACAAAATATTTATTTACATTTATTGTCGCATATTCATTGAATTAGCAATAAGCGAGCAGTCATCTTTTTCTTAATTTTTTACACATTTAACTTCTGTTGAGTGCGGTTATTTTACAAAAACAATATTAGTAATAGCATTGTACGAATCATATTGTTACCTTAAAGCACATAGGTGCTATGCCCATTTTTACAAAAAATATTTTCGATTTAAGAGACATTCTTGTGTACATTCAAAAAATGGACATAGCACTTGTATGCTTTAAGGTCTTGATATTTTACACAACACACATAAATAATAAGTGGCTGAGGCAGTTATTTATTATTTATTTACAATGATTTGTTAAGAGATATATGTAATAAAATATAATTTAGCGATATATTAAATAATATTAAAACATCTTATAGCTTGGGTTCCAAAGCAGGTTTGTTATTTCTAAAGAAGCGCATTTTCCATGAGATCTACACTTTACAATTCTTTTAGCCTATGTAAATCTTAGTAAACACTGTTGAAGTGAAATACAAAAATGTGTTTATTGTTTTACACTCAACTACACTCGAAAAAATTAAGGGCTTTAACAGCTTTACACAGAATAAAATAATCCTCTTTCGAGTTCTAGTGCAGGGCTCATGGAGATCGCGGTTATAGTAATTTCTGTCCAAATAGTATATATAGTATTGTTATCATGTCATTTGCTAATCTCACATTGACAAAATTTATAAGATGTCAAGCTTGGTCGTAGCCGGGCTAAAGGATCTCTTCAGATTATTCTGCAAATACAATTAAAGATGAAAGCAATTCTCAGAAATAAAAACATTTTTACGGCATTCGATAAAATGATTGAATATTTTTTAAAGATATTTGACAGGGTCTAACAAATTATTTATCAATAGCTTAGTAGCTTCGTTAATTTAGTATAGTCATTCTATAGTATATTTATACGTTTATCTTTAAATCATAGTTCAAGATTGACGAAATGACATGATTTTGTTTTATTTTGAAATTCTCGAATAGGAATAAATCCTGATAATTTGGAGACTGTAAATCGAGGGCGACACTAATTAAATTTGATTCTAATGTGTAGGCCTGTATTTCGCTAATAGACTAATTCCACGAATCACGATTCCACTGGGACAATTTCACTTGATACCTATACACTTCATTTAGATTCGACTCTCCTCCATTATTTAATATTAATTGAATCGTACTTTACATTATATATTGGTAGTATTTTGTGTGGGATTCTTTGCAATTTTAATTAATTAAAATTTAACATATTTGTTGTTTACTCGTGGACTAATATCACCAATAAAAAGATTTTATATAATAAAACACAATATTTCGGTTTTGTCACTTTCTTTAACGTGATATTTATTTTATTTGTAAATGAAATTACGATCGTTTCGGATGTTACTCCTTTATCAAATTTCTAACAAACATTAACTAAAATTATGCTAAAAAACTGCTTTTATACCCTATTTTATTTTTTGTGTGCCTACGTGCCTTTTTGAATGTTCTTTCCCCGTTATTTTGTTTTTCTTCTTAAATGGGTCTTAAAATGGGTGTTACCGCCCTTCTTTTTATTGTATACTTGGTGTGTGCTTTATGATAAAAAACAGATAAGAATTTGTTGACCATCTGGTTTTTGTGGGTGTTTATGTGCAAAGTGATATTAATTACGGATTTACAATGAGGTCGTAAATTTTGTTGCGGCCAATTTTCAGGGACCTTCCATCAGGAACCTTAGCTAAGATATATATGAATCACTTTGAAAATCAGCATATATTAACAGAATCAAACAACAAAAACCAAATAATCAGGTACTGGCACAGATACGTGGACAATATTCTAATACTATTTAACGGCACAACGAGACAACTCAGCAATCTTCACAAGAACATAAACAACAAACATCCGAACATAAAATTTACTCTAGAATCAGAGACAAACAAAGCCATTAATTTTTTAGACTTGACAATAACAAATGTTAACAACAAGCATACATTCAAAGTATACAGAAAAGTCACACAAACGGATCACGCGATTGACAAATCATCTAACCACCCACACCAACATAAGATGGCAACGTTCAACTTTTTAATAAATAGGCTAAACACGATCCCGATGAACAATCAGGACTATATGGAAGAACTAAAAATCGTTAAACACATAGCAATAAAAAACGGTTATAACACGGACTTAATTAACAAAATGAACAATAGGTACATTTGGAAGAAACAACAGAATATGATGACCACGTTAAGCAAGCAAAATGAAGAAACAGAGAAATACATCACCATAGAGTACAATAATAACATCAACAAGAATATAACGAAGGTTTTTAAAAAACACGGATACACGATGGCATTTAAAACCAACAACAAATTAGGGAATCGACTCAAACAACGTAACATAAATACACCAATAGACACCGGAATCTATAAGAATACATGTAATGACTGCCCCAAATTCTATATCGGACAAACTGGTAGAAGTTTTCAAGTTATAAAAGAAATCGGAAAACCAAAAATCTGAATCAAAGTGGAACTGCCTGATTATCATATTTTCGATGTTCTATACTATACTATTTACTCAAGTTTCATTTTTGAAGAACCAAATTGTTCACTATTTCGATTTTACGCTTCCTCCATTGTCACCTCAGCCTAAATGTAGAATAAATTCACGTAACATTTTATTTTCCCACTTTCATAAAGTATCAAACGAAAATTTGTGTGAAGAAGAGTGATATGTACGAGCAAGATGAGATCACAATAGAAAAAGCATTATTCAAAAATCGAAATATGTAGTGTACAATTTTATTCTTGAAAAAAGAGAAAAGAGACTTTTATAGTACACCCAGTGGGTTTCTATGAATCAATACATTACTACAAAAATAATTCCGAATAAAAATTTTGCATGATCAATTGACGATCGGAAAAGTATAAAACACGACGCCTATCGAAAATAAAACAAACCCTTGTATCTATGACACTCTCAACATAAAACATACGGCAAGTTTCAATATCGGAATTAAAATAAATTCTACTATCTGCCAGCAAAATCATGACAGTCCAATCGTTAATAGGCCGATCTTATATTCGGTCAAAAGAAAATAGGCCGATTTTCTATTTGACAACATCCAATTTATAAATAATAATTGAATGAATGTAAAGCACATTTATAGTTTCTTGTTGCCATATTTTGTTGTCAAAAGATAATAATAGAGAATTGGGCGATAGTATCACATATAGCACATAAAGGAATGTGATAATTCGCAAGAATCCTAAAAATAGTCTTTTAGAAGCGAAAATAAGTTTTGAATCAGAACAGCTAGGAACTTGAAGCAAAAACCAGATCCAAGCCCATTTAAATCCTTTTCAGAAAATATACACGTTGAATTAATTTTTTAGAGGTTTGGTACAGTGACGATGGTAATAAAACAAATATTTCAAAATAAAATTTATTATACATACTATATATGTATTATTACAAAAAATTCTAGATTATAATTACAATTTTACCAAAACATTTATTTTAATCAAGCATGAATAGTAGTATTCAAATGTCGCTGGAATTCTGACAGTTCTAGACGTTGTTTATATTGACGATTGTAAAAGTAGAGAAAGCGCCTCTCGAGGAAAAAAGTTAAAATGAGGCAACAGCCAAAATGACATTTCTCATAAATGCGACGCAAGAAATTTTTGGAATCCGGTAATTAAAAATTGTTTTTATAATCCAAAATTCGAATTATTTACAATTATTATCAATCTGGTAGGTAAAAATTGTGTTTACAGTTCAAAATTGGAATTGTTTACAACAATTTCGAACGTCAAATTAGCAGCTACCTCAGTTTAAAAATTTTTCACTAGGTGGAATCTGTGATGCTCCAATCGTCAATAGGGGTGCAATAACATAAAATCATAATCATTTTGAATGTTTTGTATATTAAAACTGAAATAAAATTCATTTTAATTATTATTTATTATTTTATTTAGGTTTACTATCTAAAACAAATGCGACCCATCAGTTTTTATAATTTTTTTTAACAATTTTTTAAAGGTCTAAATAAGAGAGACCCGACTCCTCAACAAGAGCCTGTTTAAGAGTTGGTTTAGGGTCTCGGAGACTTAACACGCCACCCCAACATAGCTGAATGACGTTAAGGTTTCAGGATCTAGCTTGCCATTCACGTCTGTATTTTCTGAGAGGGGTTTGAATTTCAATAATAGCTGAACGAAGAGCGACTCAAATACTGAAAGAAGATCGTGAATCAGAATTATGAGAGGCTTTACGGAAGCTCAATAATCTGTTTAGAAGTTCTCCAAAAATCAAAGTAAAAAATCAAGTTCAAGAGATGGCATAAAATCAGAATTTATATTAAGCCTGATATCTATTAACAGAAAAAAAAATCCAAATTTCTCGTATACGTAAATGTAGTGGTAATACGAATTAAATGCCTGAATGTGGATAAAGAAAGCAGTTACCAATAGATTATAGATTAAATTAAACCAAATAAGATTTTCCTCGAATGTCCGTAGTATGCAATTGATATAAAAAATTATTAAATGGCCGATCCTTTGGGGTCGGCCATATAAATAATGAGTTATATCGTTTTGTTTTTGGCACCAAATACGCCAATTCTTTTGACTGTAAAAAATATAAATTGTGCTAATTAAATTTTATAGTGTAATACAAGTTAAATTGATTCCTACAATGAATTATAGTGAAATAGCCCAAGTGGAACTGCCCTAGTGGAATTATTTCTAGGGGGCCTACCTTTCTTGTATGGATATTTCTAGTTGAATGCTTTGTTCATTTTTTTTTGTGGAAACAAACCTTTAATCTTTAGTTTAGAAATATCTGCTCTAAAACATTGTTGTAATGGAAAATAATTAGAAATGGTGTATATAAAAAAATAATAATTTGTTAATGTAAAATGTGTATGTTACTGGTAAGATAATTTATTCGAAAAATTCACCATGATTTGGTATTCTCTATAAATGATTGTTTTGTTGTTAACAATTAAGCAAAAAATTTGTACAGAAATTAGTTATGCAAAACCGCATAGATAAGTTATACTTTTTAATATTAAAATACACTAAAATACCATCAGATGTCTCACCTGATGATCGCCATGCGTTATAACAGCTACTTGCTACATATTTTCGATTTTTTATTTTATTTTATAAAAATATTTTTTTTGTGATTAAACAAAATTGATGAAGATTTTTTTTTTTTTATTTTGAATTCAATAAATAAAAAGAATTACAATATATAGAAAAATATTTAATTATATAAGTTTATAGGTTATTGTAGATTCTGTAAAATATCAATTTGTTAGTTGTTTGAATCGATAAAAGTATAAATTATAGACCTAATTTGATTTTTGGTTATATTATTTAGACATACATAATTAACAAATAATCAGCTTGTATTTATTTTTGTAATAACAAGAATAAGCCATATTCAAAAATTATTAATAATAAGTACATAGTTGTTTTTTGCCATGTTCCTTGTTAATTAAATATTTGTTATTTTTAATTTTTTCTTTATAGTTTTTGTGGGGTTTATGTAATAAATATAATTATTCTAATAAAGGTTTTGATATTATGTCTATTACTATATCCTTCAGCTAAAATAAAATAAATTTTTCGTGAATAAACAAAAATGTGATGATATGTGGCTTTATGATGCGTTATCACAATTAATGCCCTATTGTAAAAAAAAAAAATCTTTTTAAATTAAATTTAAGTATATCGGAAATGTTTACAAAATGTCATATTTGTTATGAGCAAAAGGCGATAAAAATAATCACATTTAGAATTTATCAATTCAATCTATAAAAATATTGATCTAAATATAATTTTGATTTTCTAATAAAAAAAAAGATATAAATTACCTCATATCGGCCATGCGATATCACTGTCATTCTCTGTTGTGTTATTGTAACATGTTTTATATGACTAAAATGTTCTGTTCCTGTTTCTTGTATTCCCGCTAACAGTAAGAAGCTATCTCCATCACTAGAAAATAAAGGGTGGGGTTGAATATCTAACCATTCGTCTTCCGGTGCTCGCTCCGAATGAGTCTAGTAAATGGTAAATAAATTGTAATAATTACTAAAGTAAAATACAAATAATTTTGTTTACTTCGATACAAGTCCAGTCCGGTGTCATACATGTGGTGATTATTGTTAAATTTTGACCACGAGTCATCCAGACAATGGATATTCCATGATTATGATGATTAATCCAACTTGCAGAAATTAAATAGTACTCTCTACAAAAAAAAAATTTGCATTATTATTTTATGGCATTCAGATTATATAAAGGTATAATTAAACTCACTGGCCATCCAATGAAACCGGTGGCTTAACGTAATATCGTATTGGATCAGAAATATTCGTTACATCTAACATCCAAAGATGCACTTCAGGATTAATAGTACCCGGAGTTGGATATCTAAGGGTTCTAGTTTCAGGAAATGAACCACCATTATTTACACCACCGGCAGCAATAACGGCTCCTGATGCAAACCAAGGAAATGTCATAAGTCCGACATTTGTATCATTAAATGTAGCATATAATATGAACGCTCCATCCGGTGAGCTCCAAACAGCTTCAGATGAAGTAAATATTTCTTCTAAAACATTTAAAATTTGACTTATCACTAAATAACTATATTACGGCATTGCAGAAGTATTTGTGCTTGTGGAAAAATATAATCTCGTTTCATTTTATTAGATTTTAAAATTAAAATTAATAATTATTATGTATTTCAATTTGTTTTTGTTTAATAAAATTATCCAAAATCATATTCACCCATCTATGGGGTTCTAAGCGAGAACGTTGTTGGAATAAGAAAAAATTACTTAATAGAACGGGAAAGGGGATTTGTGTGACTTATTTACACCCTAAGTTGTCGTTCAACATCAGTATGTTGCAAAGCGAAACCACCCTTTCAAGAAATGTCAGAAGAATGGAAAATAATGATGGAAATCTGCGATAAGTGACGAACGAGGCACCTTTTTGTTTAAATGCTTTGTAAATCGACATAATTTACGATGGGAAATCGACGACTTTCTTATTTTTGGTTTCGCGACGAGTTAGAGATTTTTTTAAATTTTTTATTGAATAGGTCTGCTCTGAATGGAAGGACACTTAAAATTAGATGTTCATGTAAACCGTTCAAAGAATTTGTAAGAATTGAATTTAACTTAACGTAAGAGCCAACGTATTAAGTGGTTTATCATTTCGTGTTTGAATGATAAATGTACGAAACATTTTATTCTTGGGTGCAGAAAAAGGGACCTATGTTCGTTTAAACCGGAAATTCTCACTTTAGCCCAAACATAGAATTATGTTAAATAAACAATGCTAAAATAAATCGTGTATTCAAGTTGACACAACTGATACTGCACTATGACTAAAATGAACATAGTTAAACCGTTCGATCGTCTTCGAACAATAGCTTTGTTACGCGCGACAACCATTTGTGAAACATATTGAGAAATATATTGAAGCATTTTGAGCATTTCTATTGTAGTATGTAGTAGTTCCCCTAGATTCATTAAAATCATATTTTATGTTTAATAAAATAAAGTTCTCTATTTAAAACTTTGCCCAAAAAAAACTAACTATGCAGTTTGAAGTCAATTTTGATTTAAAGCGGAGTTTACTAAAATCCTTTCTTGACGATGAATTCAGTTGTGTCATTTGATTGATTAACCGTCTATATAGATATATGTTGACCAATTTACCTTGATAGAGCCAGTCAGCTACGCCATTATAAATAATATCAGGGTATCCGGTATTTGTTAATCGAACATCTTCTTCGTCAGATGGTGTTTGCCTTAAATATAAATCATTCTCCGCAATTATTAATAATGCGGTCGTATTTCCTAACCATCCAGCATATTGTAGACGAGATCGAGGTAGCTTAACAGACTCTTTTAACCTCACCGGCATATGATGGCTGCGAGATCGAGTAAAATAATTTGATTTTAGTAAATAAATAAAAAATTATTAAAATAAAATAATCAATGATCAACATACTCATTTGTAACATCATAGACAGTATAAAACGCTGTGAATGATTGTCTAAACACCTTAATTTAAAGAATTATTAATCGAAATGAAATTAAATTAGAGTATTGTAAACTTACTTGTTTAACATTATGCTTAAATAAAACGTATCTTAAATCTGTAGTGCAAAGATATCCCTTTACATTTAATTGTCGCTAAAATTATATTATTTGATTTATTTTCCGCTTACGTAATTGATTCTTATTTAATTGAGAATAACGCTTATTGCTTACCAACGTATGATTAGTAACTAAAGTAGTAACAGAATCGCTAGTAGTATCCAAAATAGCGAGGCCACCATCGTCAGCATGGAATACAAATTTTGTATTCGTTACCCACGATGGTGGCAGTCGATTTGGTGTTAGCTCTCCTTGTAAATATTCATCTAATATCATTCGTCTCCCCGACCAATAAAGCAATTCGTCTACATATCTGAAAGAAAGAGATTTAAATTTTTTTAACATAATTCATACATATAAACCAATTAAAATTGTATTATACCCTAAGAGGTAAATGGCTGTAATAATTCCTGCAATAACAAATCCAATTACGAGAAGAGAAAATATAATACTTTTCCAATTGTGTCCGTCCCCATATAAATCTAATTCTTCCTGTTTTTCTTTCGGATCTTGTACTTGTAACGTTTCGTCGGGTGGAAGACGCCAAGCACCTGGTCCAGATCGATCTGCAGTCACATTGGCGTGCATGGCATAGGCCCAAGGAGCCTAAACGGCGTCCCTGCTCCCCCGCCACGCTTGCCTTTTTTAAGGTATCAGCTTTTGAACGCCGAATTTCTAAATTTAGTTATAAGTAAAATAAATTGGCTTATTGTTCTATAATTGTGATCTCTAAATCACAAAATTTTGATAATAATTTTATGTAGTTCTATAAATACTACTCACCTGCTAACAATTTGTAAATTTAAATATTCTTGATTGGTGCATTGGCTAAAAAAATACAAAAGGAAAGACAAAACAGAACAAATAACAATTAATTAATTTTCTAATTTTTCACTTTACTAAATTTGATGAAAATAAATTTACTAAAGAAATGGTTGTATACGTAGTATGTTAGTGGTCAAAAACTCATATAATACATAATCAATATATTCATAATTTTAATGTTTCATTTTAATTAATTGAAAATAAAAATAGAAACATTTTTTTATGCGGTGCGGACAAATTTTAGCGCTTTTACTTTATTCTGGCGAAGATATTTACATTATGACGAAACCGTTTTTGTGTATTTGTACATCGTTATATCGTTAATAATCAAATAAAATTATTTATACGATAAAAGTTGTGCTTTTCATCTTTCACGTAAGTTAGGTAAGCGGGTAAGAGGCGGTTTTCCGGTACTTAGAAATTAATATAAATACAAGGCATGGCAACGAGACAGCTCTAGCGTAAGTTGAAAAAAAAAAAATCGCCAAATTTGTTGAAATACCTTAAAACTTCTGTTATTGAAATCAGAAAATTCAACAAGGATTATTATTAGTAAGCAAATAAATTTAAAAGTTTATGGTTGGTTTGGACAGAACCACATGTAAAATGCCATCTAAAAGATGTGAGTTTGTATTAAAAAATTAAAAGTTAAACCCAGTTAAATATTTTTTTCTGATATCGCTAAAAAACAACTCAATGTCTTACATATATAAAATACAGATTCTCAAGTTTCCCTATTTATCAACAATAATCAAAGGGACATTCAATTAAAAAACATTCTACAACAATAAGCGTGTTCCATTGGCGTTAGCAAACTACTCACAAGTACTTGTATCTACTCGCAACTACTCATGCTCAAGTGATGGTGTAGTTGTTAGAAGTAGTTACGCATATAATTAACGAAAGAGGGATTTTAGTTTAAAAAATTATAATAGATGGCTCTATACCAATTTTGGTTACGTGAAACGTCATTTTTTTAACCCTAATCCAACCAACTTGTGCCTTTATGGCTCGTTTGATAAATGCATCGATTTTTAAAATAATGTTAATTTAGTTATAAACTTGTATGTATTTTATTTTGAAACATTTCCATACAACGTACTTGACATCTAATCATTCTCTGAAAAAATTTTCGTAAATTATTTGATTAAAATTTGAATTTACTGACATAACAAAAATATGTTGGTTCGATTAGGGTTAAAAACAAAAAATGTTTGTTTATGTTTGTGATACGACGGGCAATTGTTAAATCGTGTAAATATTTTTATTATTTGGTTGTTTAATGTTTTATTACTTACTATTATTAATAGATCAACGTCAAATTGATCAAATTGATTTTGAGAACTTTTAATAAACGTCCTTTTGAAAAACATCGGTAATATTTTTTTGATTTTGTAGTGACATCTAGTGGCAAACGCTCTGTACTTTTTTCTTCTCTGTACGATCAAAGGATCGTGCTGCCTCTTTCGGAAAACATGATGAATACAATGAGCGCGGCGAAGAAAACAAAAAGTCAAAACAATCCTAGCAAATTCAAAATATCAACAGAAAGAATTCGAATTCAAATTTGAATGGCGACAATGAAAGGGATGATTATATTATGAATTTTATGACGTATATTACAAAAACAACATTTTTTTAAAGTTCAGAAATACCTTATTTTCTAGGACGATTTTCATTTAGAAATGAAGATTTTTCAAATTGCAAATTAATTACATGTTTTATGAACAGTTTCGTATAAAAACAAAACAAAAGCTCATAATTCTAAAAGACTAAAATTCTAAATGAAAATAGCTAATCGTTTTCCCATATATGTAGTTTCATAGCAAAGAAAAAATTGTATGCATGTACCTTACTTTAAGCTTAGTAAAAAATACAGTCGATACTGGAGGCTCTTATTTATGCTGTAGGTCTTGGTTTCGGAAAACGTTCCAAATAATTTTTGGAAAACTATTTCGACGAGCTTAAAGTACTTGTATGTATAAAGTGTACGTTGTATTGGGTATCTAAGCCTTTCAGTTTTTACGGCATGAACTCAAGAATAATAAACTAAAATAGGAACCAAAAATACTCATTAGGGTAAAAGGTTGGCAGGCATATTCTTGAACTCGGATCCGTAGTATCATAACAAATTTTCTTTAAAATCATTTGACCTCAAACGACATTTTTTACGTACAATGTTCCATGTTTACATGAAAGCCTAACCTTTATGATTGTATTGTAAAAACAGAACACAAAGTAAGAAAATATCCGGCAGTAAAGAAAAATTAGGTCAAACCAACGATTAGTATTTATAAACTATGTGTATTGTGTGTGTACAAGTATATCAAAAATATGAATATACGTACATATGTATAAATTTATATCTTCATTGTACAATGTACTCGTACATGCTAGTACACTATCATAATATGTATAGGATTTCATTTTCAGATTAAACCATTTAAAGTTCACTAGCAACTTTTACAAAAAAAAATTGTTCAAATTCAAATAAACTTTTTAAAAATAAATATAAGCATTTGAAAATACAGTGGTTCTCCCATTATAGTGGTTTAGCTCAACAATGTTTACAATTTATAGGCTTTAAATTCAAATCAATGTTTTTGCTCTGTTAAATAATTGCAACTTATGAAGATGTTGTTATCTATATATCTAATGATGACAAGGGTCTACTAATAAAACAAGCGTAACTCGTCTCAGTAAAATATAATAAAGTACTTTTTATACCGACCAGTAAATACTCTCGGTCCAAATTGAGGTTCTCTAGGGATGAAGATCTTATTAAGCCAACTGAATCTTTCATTCGAACCAAACTGCTGGTGCCGTTACAATTGAAGATACAACTGCCCTCATATAATTGAGCGCAAATTTGTAGGTGAGAGATACAGAGCTACTATACAGAGATTTTGACTCCTTGTCATTACAAGAGTCTTTCAACTCTGGTGCGTTGGTGTAACATTCGTTGTAGCACTTCAAACACCACCAACCTTGATCATTCTTAAGTATTGTCTCAATGTGGAAACCATGACGCCCTTGTCTCGCATGATCATAACTAGCAACAAGGAGACTGAGTGAGAACACATGAGATCGGTTGAGTGCCTACTAAAATTAAATTATTTCCAATATTGCACGCAAGGAACGGATTGAAGTGTTACTTTGTGGTTTAAAAAAAAAAAATACAAAAATGAAAGATATTCTTGTGAACTATAAAGTTATACAAATTAATTATTGATGCCAATCACTTAGTACGACGGAAAATTTAAATTTGTCAAAAAATTGGTTTACAAAATAGGATTTAGAGTCATAAAATTATGGATTTATGGCCATCAAAAAGTTTTAGTTCATGTTAGATAGTTTAATATTATTTTAATATCAAAAACGTGCGTCGAGATTGTCAGCAAAATTTTTATTTTTACAATCATTTGTAACAACAGACTATGTAACAATATTTATTGTAATTAAATAATTAGAAAATGCCTTGTGGACTAAAAGCGTACATTCAGTTAAAAAAAAAAAAATAAACATATTGATTTATTTACAAATACTAATCAGTTACCTAAGAATTTTTTTATTATTTTTTAATTTATTTTTTAATTTTAAATTCTCATAAAATGTAACTTTTAAATATAAATAGTCTTAACAGAATACAAAATACAAAATAAAAAATCACATGACAACAAGTGCAAGAAGTTTGATGAAACGATTTTGATTAGATTTGTGTTTTAATATATTCAGCTAAAGATTAAAAAATGTGTAAATTTGGGAATATTTCCTTAATTTTCTTCAAAACATACAACAGTAGTAGTTTGATAACAAACACCTCAGCAGGATAAACCATAGTCCAGTTTAGCCATTACCATTGCTTGAAATGTAGTTACAGGGAAAAAATTACAGAGGAGGTAAAAAAATCGAGCGATAGATGCAATGTAAGTTTCTAACCTGGATACAAGAGTTTTCCAATGAGATACTTAAAAGAGTCGACTGAATCAATATGCAAACAATCAGTAAGACAACTAATGCAAGTACATTTATAGACACTATATAATATGTTACTTGCGAGTGATTAGGTGCACATGTTGGGTACAGCCGAAAATGTTGATAAAAATTATACCCGAAATTGAATGGGTACAGCCGCACTTGTTGTCCCAAGCTATATGTTAGTGTTGATAACGAACAATTTTCATGCTCTATCAATCTTCCTTTCCCAAGTCTTTCAAATGGGAATCGATATACTCGTTTTTCCCCAATTTTATCATAACATCTCAGATCGATTTCCGGTGCAGTTTCAAAATCTGCTATGGTATTGGAGATTTAATGAAGAATAATCTGCCGTCTTAAAGTTTTTGTTCTATTAATCTGCCATCTGAGTTTTGTTTTGTTCTTGACTAAACAAGTCGTCTTCGCTGTATTAAACTGCCGTAAGTTCCAAATGACGGTTTTGAAAAAATTATATTTAAAGTTCACAGTCTCTTTGAAGTGACATGGAGTTACAATAATACTTATGGTAAAACGAATTAAAATTTTGAAAAGAGCGGAAAAATTATGTTGACCTATTGAAAAAACTAAAAATCGTTATTGTGATATAGTTACGACAGTATAATAATATGGCGACGAAGAGGACGAAAAGAACTTAAAAAAGAAAGTTAGTAAGTAAAAAATAATAGGCGACTGTAGCAAATTATGCAGGTATTTAACATAGATTTTAGCAGTAATATTTTATTAGGTTAGCTCTAAGTAAAATTAACCCTCATCGGTGAGCATTTGTGGGCCCAATAAGTCCGACGTTTTGTTTTACCTTTGAAGATCTTATTACAGATTTGCGTTGTTCGGAAGTTGCAGCATTACCGATATTTCTATTTGTGTTTCCAAATTTTGTGGTTGCTTCTTCGTTTAAAACCGAATAATCTCGCATTTTCTTCGCGAGCCCTTCGACTAATCTGTACTCGAATATCATATACTCGTAGTACAGATATTGAGTTGAATGTTCTCATTTTGTATTTTGATGAATAATAAAATTTTTGAATTTAAAAGAATAGTTTGGAAATATAGAAATTCTTTAGGCGATTCGAATTTGATGAGCAAATTTTGGTATTGGAAGAATTCTTGGATTAAGAGCTACCACAAAAAGGGAGATGCTACAAACCAAACAAAATTACTAGAATAACAAATTCTAAATCGGTTCGCGCGATTTGCGATCGCTTTTCAGTGGTTCTAATTAACAATGCAATCAAGTTTTGGTTAAAGTTAATTTTAAATTATAGTTTAAGTTAATATTAGAGTAAACGACGAAATAATCTCACAGTCAGTGGAATTTGTTGACGTGATTTCCCAAACAGACAAAAACTCAAAACTTAACTTAATTAATTTTTTATTTTATAGAATTTACAATTTACAAAATATATACAAAAACTTGAATATGATGTTATAAGTCACTTCTCAACAACATGGTAATTTAGTAATTTAACTTCTTACCCCCTCTGTTACTTACATAAAATGTGTCAGGGTTGAACAAAGTAGAAAATTTATGAAAAATATTTTATTTTCATCGGCTCTGTGGCAAGCTTAGTAATCAACATTTTTTGTTCAACCAGAACTTTCTAGTGGGAGAACTAAAATTGCTTAAACCAAGTTTTCCTATGCAAAAAGGTATGGGCTCATGGACCTGTGAATTTTATTTCTTTTATAATTTGAAAATAAAGCCTACTACAATAAGATGGCTGATGTGTGATGGGTACAAACGACGTAAATTCCGGCTACTATTAAATCTGTTAACAGAATTCTGCTATTGAACATATTCAGTTTTCAAATAAAGCTATCGACTAATATACATATGTAACATGGTGTTTCAGATCAGTCTCTTAAAAAATTATACTTAGTTAAATACTTAGTTACTTCCAACCTTATGTAATATTTTTATATCCTGTATACCTTGTAACATTACCAGCTGTTGTAAGGTTTCTATAAATTATAAAATCGTACATCTGGAAATACCACATTAAAATTGATGCTGATAGACGCAACGAGATGAAAGAGAGAGATGTAGTCATAGACAACAGCAATACGACGACAAGCTATACGAGCTAAAAGGTGAACGACCGCTTGACTCGGGAGTTAGTGCATTTTGGATTTTGGCGTAAAAAACAAGTAAGTGAGGTACACAAGCTGTTGCTATCAACAAAAAAGGAAACAGATGTGGTTGCTTTGATTGCACTCGAAAATTTTATTTGTGTTGACTCCGTGGAAATGTTATTTGTAAAACTTACAATAAATCTAATAAGTGCATAATCATACGTGTTTGGTGATCGTCCCTAAGTTATGAAGGTTGGTCTTATTCATTAGTGTGTATGCCGCTACTTAGTTGATATAGAACGATCTATGTGTAAATGGTAATTTAACCATAAGCAATATTGGATGTTGCAATTGGTGTAGTGCCTCACGCACCTTCGTCGTTCATTCATATTCATAGCCAAGCATTCTGTATTACGTTAAGGATTTCGCAAGTCGTTGACACGATCTAAGACAGAGAGCGACAATTATCGGAGTTCAGCGTCCATTGACGGTACATGTATACATAAACTGTAGAAGATATATGCGGTTTGCGCTGAATGTTTCCTATTTTATCAACACGTGACGGATAGAAGTCGTAAGCCAGCGGATCATAATTTTATAGAGCAAAGAGCAGACATAAGCCGTACATTATTCGTTATCTTCCTGATAATCAAGTGAATCGTTTTTTTTATTCCCTTTTGGATCCTTATTTGGTTTTTAGAACATCGTTCTTTAGTTATACAAGTTTACGCGTTACATCTGTTGCAACTCAAGATAAGTATAATACTTAGTAAATTAAAAATATTTCCAAGTAAATTGCAAAGGTTTTCCGATTGCATTAAATTTTTATCGTGAAACGAAACCTAATTTTCGCCCCGCCGTAAAGGTTAAAGTTAGTCGTTCATTAACATAATTGTAACACCATTTCATGCAACCGGCCATGATTCTAAAAATGTGACGCGTTTAATATATACCTGTGTACATTATATTGCTAATTGATTATTACGATTATAATAGTAAAGTCGAGAGTTTGTGTTTAAAATCGCGTGTCAAATAATACATAAAGTTATATACCCACAAGTTCACACCGTATTTATCGAATAAAAAAAATTCTAAAAAAGTCAAAAAATCATTTTCCAAAAAGGAAACTATGAATACCTACCTATATAGTTGGAAATGTAATAATTTTGATGTGACTTATACGTGTAACAAGGGAAAAATCATAACTAAACGTGAAAAAAAAATTCTCCATTAAGCTATTTGTGACGCTTTCCCTTTCTTGTTATTTTGGAATTAGATTTAATGACGTAGAGAGTGAGTGTATCATTTACGGAAAACCACGTATATATGTATAGTTACACCAATATACAGGGGTATGATCTAGTTGATGGTAAGCTAGCGGCTCTTTTGGATTAGTTTATTTTATGTCACAGTTGTTGTTTGCAACATAGATAGAACTGACAGTTTGAAGAAAGGGTTCTCATTTGTACTGCGTAATGCGACTAAAAAGATTAAATTTTCAGTTAGTCCACCCTGTAGGTATTGTATACAATTTTATTGTTGTGTTGTTATTTGCGGAGCGAGTGGAATGTTTAAATTCAAAACCACTAGGAACTTACAACAAATTGAACGGTCATAATTTTTGTATAATTTTTAATCAAGCATTTTGCTTTATATGATGATTTTTAGAAATGACGAAGGTAAAATACCAAACTATAATGTAGGTGAAATTAAATAAATAAGCTCGAATTACTTTTTTGTACATTACGTATTTATTTAAATGGAATTTCGCTTATTAAGCGGAAACCTTTCTTTATAAAAGTATGCTTAGTAAACATAAAAATTTATATTGATGAAACGACAACATTAAATAAATTATAGGGTAATTTTGCTACTTTAAAATTAATTAATATAATTTTATTTTATTAAGGTACTCGACACTCGTTAAGGTTCCAAAAATAGTTTTACGATATAGTATGTAAAAAATTCTACACAATTTCTAACCAAGTATAACCAAATAGTGAAATTCCATTAGTAACTGAGACGATATCATATTTCGTCTGCTATACTATCATGAAAAGAGATCAGCCCGCTGTCGTGCCATGTTTAACTTTAAGAATGAATCTTGATGATAAACGACAAAATTTATCACAATCCGTAAAATACGTTCACAAAACAGTTTCATCCCAAAGGTATTATATATAGAACATATTAAACACAATGGTGTAACCAAACCCATTTTTGTTGAGCTGATAGCTAACTACTACATTAAAGATTTGATTTTAACCTCTTTAGAAAAATGCAATTGTTTTGTAAACAAAAGACGTTTACATTTTGCACAAGATAAAATTCCTTCGAGTAAAAGGGTAGATAGACTTCACCGAGCCTAAAGTCTCAATAATTCCACAACTCAAAAGACTGATAAATCGGACACTGCAGAAAAATCCGATTTCAATGATACTAAATGCATTGACACTATGGTGTGTAAGCGATGTCTCTAATTAAATAAAATTGGCAAGAGAGGATAAGCGGGACCCTTAAAAAATTATATACATCAAATATTAATTCAAATGGATAAAATTATACATTTAAAATTAAAATAATGTCCGGATACTTTGAGATTGTGTGCAAAACTCAAACACATTATTTTGTAAACAATTCTTAGCCAAAACGATTTTCTAAATCTGGATGGCCTGACTTCAGAAAAATTTGCAGCAGTCTTTGTTTGGTACATGTGCCAATAAATCAATAACAACGCTTGCAACACGAGTATTCTTATTCTCTGGTTTTCCTCAATAAATGTCAAAAGCTTAACAATATCCACTCGAACTACGTATGATTCAATTCTTGTGGCTGAATCTCACTGGCTTACAAGGGTCAGGTATCAGAAACAAGAATATTCAGTTCCGACGTATTTTTCGATGCATAATCCGAATCTGGTCACAGAATTGCCCTATCAAATCAGAAATTTGGGAAATCAAGGTCAATAATGTAAGGGTGTATTTTTGGGTTTCTCTTAAGGAATTTCTTAAGGAAACGACTGATTCCATCGTAAAGTAACATTCATCTCCTCTCATTTCCAATTTTAAACGTCTAAATATCTTTATCTTTTACCGAGATTTGTAAATTTTTTTTAAATTTTTTGCCGCACAATTTTCCGGAAACATGAATCAAAAAATAAACTCTAGGTCATTCAAAACAATCTTAGAAAATATTGCCATAGCGTACTTCGTCTAATCAGATGGCTCAGTTTTTTACTTGTCCCACAAATGTTCAAAAGATATTCGCATAAAAAAAATAAATTTTTTTAGGGTGGCCCGGCCCGTATTTGTTGTGACTAAGAAATATTATGTCAAAATGGTTTAACTGTTTCTAATTAGTATAGCAAATCGGTTAAAATATGAGGAAAATTGTATTATTTACCATCACCACATTTAAAATTTTTAACTTACCCCTACTCGTTTAAATGTAATCATCACATTAGTAAAGTAAACAACTTGCTTTTAATTACCTAACTATTAGTCAGACTAAATGTATTTTTGTGTCAATAGGCTAAAATAATATGCCTTTTGGGCAAATTTATATTTATATTATTGAATTAAATGAATAATTAATTACACTGTTTACACAAAAAAGATGGTAATACCATAGGGAGTGTTTTATAATTACACTACATACTATCTTATAGTAGAAAGTGGAATTTGTTTGTAACACATTTATTCGTTATACATATTTTTACTTATAACCTGAGTTCATCATAAATTTGTTTTAGAAGAAAACATATCCCACTTATTTAATGGAAGCTCAAAACAAAACTTCAATCGGATAATAATTTGCAGGTTCAAAAGATTGAATTTTACAAACCTAACTAATAAATGAATATTATTTTAATAAATGTTCTATAGAAAGATAGGAGTTATATTTCCAGGGATTTTACAATCAGTTTAAATATTAATTCGCTTATTGGACTAAAATCTAAAATATGTTCCATCTCTCATAAAATTTCGTTGTTTCTATCGAATTTAGATCCAACGCCAGACTGACAGAAACAATGATAAGTAAAAGATTATTCAATTCTAATTACATATGTTGCCGTAGTAGGTTTAGAAGCTAGGGTCTTTTGTCGCTAAAAGTTTTTGTTTTTCAATAACTCAGTATAAATAAAAAATTATCGTATAGTCTTGGTTAGTAATTCGAAATGTTTATTTTTCATATTCCTGATGAATTATTCTACTCATTTTACCGTACGGTTACTTAGGGTCCTCCACAATCTTCAAGTAAGCATGGACACGAAAAGGAGACGCCTCGCAGAGTACAACTTGTCTCATAAAATACCAATAACAGACCTAGCATTAACAGTAGACCATCGAAGAGTTCGCTTAAAATTCGCCAGAGAGCATGTGAATTGGACTCTCGATGATTCGGAACCGCAGTGAACAAATTTAAAACTTATACTTAATTTGGAAAAGAAGTAAATCGATCGATTAGAGACATTTTATTTTTTTGTATTCGTTCCCGGGGTAAGAAACAAAAAAAAATATTTTTGTTTCCTTCCGTAGAGAGATTAAGGAAGAAGGTAACAAAAATGAATTTAAACACTGTTCGGAACGCATTATATTCAAAATTCTCTGTACTCTTCAGATCGACATCCAAGATCCAAGAGTCTTCTTTCGACCAAATGAGCGTTATGCGCAGTGCAACCACGTTATTCGGTTGCAGATCTGTAATGATTGAGAGTAACGGGCGGCTCTTTATACAGTTCGTAGAACTGATACCTTAAAACCATATGTGATACCATTTGCATTAACAGAACTCAAACCATTTCAAGAATAATATTAGGGTAATTTATAAATAATTTGCAATTTTTAATGGTCAACATTAAAAACTTCAGTTTGTCTGTATATTCCGCATATACCGTAGCGTAGATAAACAAACTAGTAGATCTACTTTGGTTTTACTAAACTTTAATAAACTTACTAAAAAAAAGTAATTCACCAAAAATCATACGCCTCTAGGTTATATGTATAAATGTATAATATTATTTATATATTATGTTTATTTTATATCTATGATTTTCGTGACTAAATATGAAAAGATATTAAAATTTAATTAAGCAAAAAAAAAAAAAAAAACGAAAAATTAACGATCATCTATAATTGACAATCTGTTGCACATATAGGGTTAACGATAGCAATAAATATGTATAATATTGTATATAGTATAAATATAAATTCATTTATGTATAAATATTTAGTATATAAATAAACACATTTGTATTTGTGTTAACAAATCTATTCTGCATGAAATTTATATTTGTATTGTAATAATTGGTTCGAAATATGTATATTTTATGTATTATTATTAGCTGAGGATAAACTTGAATAAAAATTGGCAGTCGTTTGCTGATTATCCAAAAAAGCACATTAACCATACTGATTAATAAAATAAAATAATAATAAATTTATATTAATGTTGAAAATTAAAATAATGAATTAAAATTACATTTATAAATGTTAAAATTTAGTAGTTAAGAATAATAAAACTTTAACAAATACACCAAGAGTGTTTAAAACTGTGTGTTTTTATGTTCTGCCGATGATATACAACATAAATTGGTGGCAGCGGAGGGATCCAATCCACATAAAGCTAATATCATCAAATGCCAATTATGCCAGAAACTTGGTCATTCTGCAAATAACTGTTTCTCATTGACACGTAAGGCTTCAAATATTCCCGTAACTCCACAATATCGTCCACAAAATTCAATACGCCAATTCAATATAACGTGCGCTTATTGCAAAAACCAAGGTCATCATATCAAAAATTGTCGTAAAAAGAAGTATAATGATGAATTACGGCGATCTTCATCAAATGTACAGAACTCCTCTAATGTTGAGCAAAACGTTAATATTCCTAGTTCTTCTAAAATTTTTGTTAATTCACACATAAATAATAGTTCGGAAAACTACAATCCACTCGAGCAAGAACCAATGAACACGGTTGGTCGAGTGATGGTAAAAAATCTAAAATAATTCCGTGTTCTTCCACTGAATCTGTTGATAATACTAATTACGCATTCAATTCTAATTCATCTACCAATACAACTATTCTCAAAAATCATCAACAACATCACATTTTATCTATGAAAAGTGTTCCTAGCATTCATAATTCATCAGTCATCGATACGTCGAAAAGTAATTTTGTGTTACTCGACATAGATTTCTTAAAAACTTCCAAGGCATATTTTCTAATCGACACAGGTGCAGATATTAGTGTAGTCAAAAAACAATATATTAATTCTAACGTTGATTGTTACCCTCGTGAAAAATGTCTTGTGAAAGGAATTGGAGAAGAAACATTCGAAACTCTTGCAGTATGTCCTGGTAAGATAATTATTGATAATCTTTCTATAGACCATTCATTCCACATTATTCCGGACAATATCCCATTAAATTTCGCTGGAATTTTAGGGTGTGATTTTTTAAATTCTTATAAGTGCATAATAGATTTTGAGCATCGTTGTATGAAATTGAATGTCAATGGAAAAATTATTTCTAAAAAATTATCTGTTCCTAATGATCATGAATACGTTATTCCTGGAAGATCAGAGAAAGTATGCAATGTTACTCTTGATGTTGATAAAGACGGAGAATATTTTTGTCCTTCTCGCGAAATTTATCCTGGTGTATTTACTGCCAATACTATTCTGACAGTTACAAATAAATCATCTCACATAAGTATTGCGAATAGTAATGAAAATCCAGTAAATATTCTTGATTGTAATATTGCCTCTGAACCACTAGAGGACTACGAAGTATGTTATCCAAACTCATGGGCAGATCAACTAGAGCAAAGGTTACATCTTCTTGAAAATATGCTAAATTTTGATGGATTAAATGTCGAAAAAAAAACATCAATATTAAATATTTGCCGGCAATACAATGACATTTTTCATTTACCAGGAGACAAACTAACTATTTCGAATTTCGGTGTACATGACATTCCTTTGACAGAAAATACTAGACCAATATATATAAAACAATATCGTTTGCCGCAAGCGGCAAAAGAGGAAATTAATGAGCAAGTAACCAAAATGCTTAATGATGGTTTAATCGAACCCAGTCGCAGTCCGTGGAACTCACCACTGTTGCTAGTTCCCAAGAAATCAGACGATAAGACTGTAAAACGCTGGAGAATTGTAGTTGACTTCAGGAAGCTCAACAATGTTACCATAGGCGATGTATTTCCTCTTCCCAACATAATCGAAATCCTTGATCAACTGGGCAAATCGAATTATTTTTCAACTTTAGATCTAGCTGATGGGTACTATCAAATTCCGCTCGAACCGGTTGATAGACCCAAGACTGCTTTCAGCACCCAATTTGGTCACTACCAATTCTCAAGAATGCCGTTTGGGCTGAAGGGCGCTCCAGCGACCTTTCAGCGTATTATGAACACTGTCTTATCTGGTCTAAATGGCGTTAAGTGTTTCGTGTACCTGGACGATGTCGTCGTATATGGATACGACCTACAAGACCATAACAAAAAATTAATTGACGTCATGCAAACTTTCCGTAATTTCAATCTCAAACTACAACCAAAAAAATGCCAATTTTTGAGAAAAGAAATAGTTTATCTAGGTCACAAAATCACCGGCGAAGGCGTTAAGCCCGATCCAAAAAATATTTCTGCAGTCTTAAATTACCCACGACCTAAATCTTCAAAAGAAATTAAATCATTTCTTGGGCTCTGTAGCTACTATAGACGTTTCATTCCAAAATTTTCGGACTTAGCAGAACCCCTTACAAAATTACTACGAAAGAATATTCCTTTCTCATGGGATGCATTTTGTGAGGAATCTTTCGATAAACTTAAGCATAGTTTAACTTCGTTTCCTATTCTTCAGCATCCCGATGAAACTAAAGAGTTTATAGTCTCAACCGATGCTAGCAATGTTGCTGTAGCTGGAATTCTATCCCAACGTGTTGATTCTGCGGATCTGCCCATTGCTTTCGCAAGCAGAGTATTAAATAACGCGGAACGTAACTACAGTACGATAGAGAAAGAGCTCCTTGCGATTGTGTGGGCGGTTAAACGATTCAGACCATACTTATATGGCCGACATTTTACTGTTCACACTGATCACAGACCACTAACTTGGCTTCACAAAACATGCAATTCTACGTCTAGACTAGTGCGATGGAGGCTCGAATTGGACGAATACGACTTCGACGTAGTGTATAAACCTGGTAAACAAAATACAAATGCTGATGCACTGAGTCGAGTAAATTCTTCTAGCGAACAAAATAATGACTCCACTTTACAAGTAATGACTAGAGCACAATCCAAAACATTCCGAACAGATGCTAAGCCTACTACTTCTTTTAAGCATACAAAATCTAATTTTAATAATACTAATTCGTCTCCAAATCCTGACGCGCCAAATCCAAATTTACCTCAAAGTACTAACCCTAATATTCCTCATGCAGCAAGTATTCCAGATAACCATCAAAAGGATGATAATTCTTCTCAAACTTTCAATCAAACTGACACATTCCCATCAATTCAGTCACCGTGCAATAAAATTATATTTTTGTCTGATGAAGCTGAAATAAAAAAGATAATTCACGAGTTCCATAATAGTCCTTTGGGTGGACATCAAGGTATCATAAGAACCTTGAATCGGATAAGACGTTACTATATTTTTCCTAAAATGTTGAGTAGAATAAAACAATATATTCGGAGTTGTGAAACTTGCCAAAAAAATAAAGTGTCATTCATAAATAAATGCCCTATGAAGATTACTTCCACAGCCAAAGTGCCATTTGAAAAGATCTTTCTCGACATAGTAGGTCCATTAAATGTAACATACGAAGATCATAAATACATTCTAACAATGCAGGACGATTTGACCAAATATTCGTTGGCAGTCCCAATCAGAGATCAAGAAAGTGAGACGGTAGCTAGAGCATTTACTGAACATTTTCTATGTAAATTTGGAACACCCGAATCTGTAGTAACCGATCAAGGCTCTAATTTTATGAGCGATTTATTTTGTAATATTTGTAAATTATTAAAAATAAAAAAATTGAGAACAACCGCTTACCATCCACAGTCGAATGGTAGTTTAGAAAGAAGTCACCGTACCTTCTCGGAATATCTTCGGAACTTTTGCTCCGAGGACCCAAGGCAATGGAATAATTGGTTGCCTTTTGCTATTTTTTCATTCAATTCCACTCCTCATACAGCAACATCATTCATGCCATTTGAATTGTTGTACGGATTTAAACCAACATTACCGACTTCTTTAACAAAACAAATAGAGCCATACTATAATTATAACGACTATTGTGCTGAATTGAAATTTAGATTACAAAGTTGTTGGGAGCTGGCACGAAGTAAACTATTACAAAACAAAAACAAATCTAAGGAGTTATATGATAAAACAAGTAATGTAGTTCAATTTTTTATTAATGATAAAGTCTTAGTACGAAATGAAAGTAAATCTAAAAATAAATTTGATCCCATCTGGACTGGCCCATTTCTCGTGACCAAAATTAATTCAACTGAAACTACGACTGTTAGAATTAAAAATAAAAACAAAGTCATACATAACAATCGTATGAAGTTATTTGTTGAGTGAAGTATTGGTACATATAAAGAAGATTGTTTAATTGAGTCCTTTGGATCTAATCTTGAGTTTCTTAGTAAATTATAGTCAAATATTTTTATAAATTAATATTATTACAATTAAAAATTGTCGAATTGAAATTTTGCCTTTTCCATAAATTTAAATTTAAAAACAAAAAAAATAATAATAATTTTTATGTAAAATTTATTTCTATTGTATTTCTATTTAATTATTTTTTTTTATAATTAAGCCAACATACCTATTTAATGTAATTCTCCAAAATATATAGTCTTTCCTTTGGGGAAAGGTATGTTGCACATATAGGGTTAACGATAGCAATAAATATGTATAATATTGTATATAGTATAAATATAAATTCATTTATGTATAAATATTTAGTATATAAATAAACACATTTGTATTTGTGTTAACAAATCTATTCTGCATGAAATTTATATTTGTATTGTAATAATTGGTTCGAAATATGTATATTTTATGTATTATTATTAGCTGAGGATAAACTTGAATAAAAATTGGCAGTCGTTTGCTGATTATCCAAAAAAGCACATTAACCATACTGATTAATAAAATAAAATAATAATAAATTTATATTAATGTTGAAAATTAAAATAATGAATTAAAATTACATTTATAAATGTTAAAATTTAGTAGTTAAGAATAATAAAACTTTAACAAATACACCAAGAGTGTTTAAAACTGTGTGTTTTTATGTTCTGCCGATGATATACAACAAATCCTTAATTTTTAAACTCCTTGAGGGAGTGTTTAACATAATTTCTACAACAAAAAATTACATTGGCCATCCTAGGTGAATTAAATATTAATTTATTTTGTCTAGTCGAATGTAATATACATTTACTAAATTTGTAAATATATACCATCAGTGCGTTTCATTTTGATCTGGATGACGATGTATGAAATTAATTCTGAAGTCTTTAGTGAATGCTTAAAAATCTCATAAAATATTTAATGAACAAGTGAATATTAAACGAACGTATTTTAAAACACCATGTGATTGAAAGCAACAATAAAAATTAATTAACATTTTGATCCAAAACAACGGGGCAATTTAAATGAGCATGCAAGAAAAATTTGGTGACGGCAAACATTAGCATTAATTTGTTTGCCAATTTATTATTTTTGTCGCCCAAAATGTTTATTTCGATGCCCATAAATAATTTTTTGTGTTCCCTTTCAGTAGTTCCAACAAATTATAAATGTTGCAAATTTATTATTTTTTGTTCCAAAAAAGTATTTTTTATGATGCCAAGAATTTTTTATTTGTTGCTCATTAAATACATGTACCCTTAGGCCAAAACTTAAGAAAATGTCAATTCGATATACTGAAAATTGTCAGTGATTGATTTACGTCATTTAATCAAAGCTTTTAACTGAAAGACTGAATAAAACTGAAAGACAATTTCGGCTTCAGTCATTCAACGTGATCAGTGATTTTAGTTTTGGTGATAGTAAATGACCATCACCTAAATTGATAGTTTATAAAATGATCTTAAAAATTGTTGTTTTTCATACCAGGCGCCTCGCTTCAAAACTTTTGGTTAGGACTAAACTATTTTGAATTTGTAAAACATATACATAAGACCAAGATTCTTGTGTAAACATAAAACAGACAAGTCAAATGTGTGATTTTTAGGTTGATTTGCAATCGATTGTAGAACGTATTATATTGGCCTTACAGATAACATCTTTGCAATTAAAAGTTTTTGATTTTTGTTAAATTATCAGTTAAAATTAAATTATTTTATATCAAATTGAAATTATTTTTACAAAATTAAACGTTTTTAATGAATGAAGAATTTTTGAAAGGCGTGTCAGCTATAAAAAGTACTTAAAAGTACTAAAAATGTTATATTGGGCAACAAAAAGATCTGAAATGCCAAAAGAATGTCAACTTTTTATGTGTAATCGAAATTTATGTAGCTTTTAACAACAAATTATGATAGAAAAGTTTAATTTAGTCTCGATTAAAATGAACATGAAGATGAGTTTAATATTTCCCATTCGGCATATCAGCGTGAGGCGGAACAACTGATTTATGGAAATGTAATAAAATAATAATTTGGTAGAAAGAAATTTTGTCTGTTGGTGGCTCGTTTAAAATTTTATTAAACATAATAATTATAAACAAAATTAAGTATTTTTCTGATCTATTTTTGCATTAAATTTAAACATTTTATTTTAATAATTTTAATAAAAATAAATCATAAAATATTTTTTTTTAGGTTCTCTTTTTGGTGATAACGAAAGAAGTGCTAGCTAAAACAGCATCACCAAAAAGTAATAATTGTGGTGATACGACGGAATGCCTTTTTGAAAAGTGATAGGTGATAATCACTTATCACATTTTGAAATTTGGCCCTTGGTTTTCATACAGTGTGATATGGTATAAGCACAGAAGAAAGATTAACCAGAATAGACATTGCGTGGACCAAATTTTTTTTTCATCTTACCTTGTTTTTTGGACATTGAATTATAATTAATTTTGAATATTATAGTAGTTAATACAAATTATGCTGTCAAAACAAAACTTGTCCAATAATTTCACTAACTACACTGTTAAGGATTCTCAATTTTTATTATTTCAAATCAAAACCGGTAAACCAAAAAATACATAATCCAACTTTCTCTTACCTTCGGCAAATCAAGGTCAAAAAAATGAGTCCAAATTTTTCCATACAAAACCAGCGTTATGTCTCTTCTGGTTGTATTCTGTGGTATAGGTTTCAACCGTGCAATATACCTTGAAATTAAGGAAATCTTAGTCTAAACACGAAGCCAGAAAAAAGGTTTGAGAATATTGATTACAAGCCATATTGGGTATTGAAACTAAGGCCATGTCATACTGTGCAACATGATTTTATGGTATATTCAAGTGATCATAGTCTAAACATTAAGCCAAAAACAGGATTAGAGAATATTGATTTCAAAACATATCTCACGATCGAAATTCGTCATATCACCTGATGACTGTCAATATTAAACGACTACACGAATTGCCTTGCAGAAAATGAACAGTAAAGATTGTAAATTGTTTTTAAGGAAATTCTTTATGAAAACTTTCATAAATTCTCAATAAAGTTGTTAACCTGAGACTGGGATTATCTTTACATAATAAAGGGGCAATTAAGAATGATCTCTAAATTATTTTGGCGAAATTTTGATCGATCCAAAAATCTCGATTTTACAACATTTATATTCAAGAATCGCTTTCGGTTAAACTATAATTTGTCCGTTATACATGTATGTCGCACAACGTTAGTGGATAAAACTGAAAAAATCATTAAATCTAAAAACCCAATTTATACTGGGCTAAAGAGGGTATTTCTCAAAATAACAAATACACCATTGTTCGAATAAGCTTAAAATACAGGATTGGGCTTATTTAAAATGCGTGATCCATATCAACGGATCGAAAAATCGGTGGTTTTTATTTATTTTATATTGTTTCCAACAAAGTGACAAACATCTTAATGTAAATGTTCGTGGTAACCTATATATGGTATACTGACTCAAATTTAAAATTACACTCATCTCTCAGTATATACTTGACGTATTCAGTTTCAGTTTTGCACGAAGAATTTCTTGCGGCCACTTAGATAAAATGCGGTTTTTTTGAAAATTTTAAAACGAGTATTTTTCACTTTTCCTTATAACAAAAAAATATTGCAGATAATTTATGGTACACGGTTTTGTATTAACTATAAATGGAGAGTATAGTAGGACGGGTAATCCGAAAGTAGTAAAATATTCCGATATAAGTACTTTCGATAGCACTGACATGATGAAGTTCGATAACTAAAATTATCGAATTTTTGTATGACTCGCTTTGTACGATTTCGATTTACATGGCATTTTTGTGGAATAACCTGCCGTGTAAACCGAGGGATGGATTTAAAATTGATTGCAAACAAATTATCACAAGGACCTGAAAAAACGTACTACGGCAAAGAGAGGAAGAAAAAAAACAAATTAGAGTTTGAGTTTTAGCCAAGAATTACTAAAGGAAAATATATTTCAAAGTTATTTCGTTCTTTATGACAAAAAATTATAATTTCTTTTAAATGTATTTATTGTCATTATTTTGTTGAACATTTGCCAAAGTAAAAACGAAAGAATAGCAATTAAAATTCAACAAAAAATGTATATACCGACGTTTTTCATTTACTCAATAATAACAGTCGTTACGCAAACATCATTATATGACGTTTATTTTGTAAATCAATCATTCATTGGTTGTGTGTTTGATTTGATGACAGTTATATGTATGTATTTGGGTTCATGTTATTTATTTAAAAATACAAAAACAAATAACCAAAATTTTTTGTATGAAAATTTTTAATAAATTGTGTTTTCCACGTTTCTATAATTGCACAGGTATTACATTTTCATTGCCAGATTTTGCGCTTCTATTTTATTTTAGTAGTTTGTTGGGAAGGCAACGATAACTTTAGTTCTTCATATCCGGAAGTTTATACTAAAGATAAGTACTAATTTGAATGAAGATTCAGAGCCGGCTATATATTGCGTCATCTGAGAATTGTTCGTAAGATTTTGTGTTAGGAAAAAAATTATATGGAATAAATGGAATTTGGCTAAGAATTGTAAATAAAAATATAATTCATAATTTTTATTTAAAATTATTTTAAAATGTATGGTTATTTTTATTTTGTGGAAAATAACTGATCCATTTTCCTTTGTGTCGTTATTAATATACAACAATTATCTTAAACTTTATTTTTAAATTTAATGATTCACTATGAATAGAGTCTTCACTGTACTGTCCAAATCTGAGTGTATATAAAGCGCAAGAATTATGGTTTTTAAGTTGGTCCTCTCATTTTTCGTAAATTTCTATGAATTATAAATGTATGGATTACCACCAATGGATTGATTGATTGTCCTAGGAGGCAACTAAAAACAACCACAATGAAAATACATTTTTCGACTGCAGAATACTTCACGCGAAAACGTGATTTTCATTTCTAATGAGAGAAAATCCCATAAAATTAACTTTCGCCTCTACTGATGAAAGTAAGTTCATACATGTTATGCCCACATCTAGTTGCCTGATTTTATTTCTTTATTTGTCTGAATTACCTGATTTTGTTTGTTAAGTGTAATTTTCTTATTTTTGATTCAAAATAGAGTAGCTATTCGTTCACATTACGCTTTTCTTTCATTTTAGAATTGTCATAAGGGCGGTCATAGAAAAGTATAGTGTTTCAGTCCGCACCCTTCAACAATAATTATTTCTGTGTATTTTGCGGGCATGTATACACATGTTATTTTTACAACAAATACTCAATAAATTTACGAAAAAGAGTTATTTTTTAAAATTGTTCTATATGCATGGCCGGCGGAAGAGCCCCGCGATCAATGCGATGTAGAGGATCGCTTACCAATAAGGGCACCAAGAATACAAATTTACAGAGATTGAACTGACTGTTATAACCTCACTTTCGATAAAGTTTATATCTCTCGTATCAAGAATAAAAGTGTACTCTATGTTTTAGAAAAAGCCTAAAGAAAAAGCAAAATAGAGTACAATTTTATTTTTCAAGTAAGGCTCCATATCGAAGGAAAGGAGTTGAAGGTGAAAATGAGGTTGTTGTTGGGTAAAAAATGAAGATGGAGGTTAGGCGCTTAACCCATTATCGCCGTATACGTTTGAGAACGCCACCTTGTCACGCAAATCCTTGTCCTCCTCAAACGAGTACATTAAGTAAGAAATGGATTCCAAACTATTTTATAGGATAAAAGAATATTCCAGATTTGAAGAAGGCTTGGAGGAATTTCAAATCGTTGGTTTGGTGATCAAGATAATTTAGAAATGTGCAAAATTACACCAAATTTGGATGAGTTGACAGTTACTATAGACTTCGATGAAGATACTGTTGAAGATCCTGATGAATTTCAAAGGAATTTTACGAAACGAAATAAAGAATTTGTCACCGCGTAATTTATTTGACATCTTAATATTATTCGCCTTTGTAATTGACTATGACGTACTCACCTTCCTTTATTTCAGATTTATTCGCGTCTTCTATTCTGCTCGTAACCGTAGAAGTCTTTTCTATTGTTTTTCTGTTTTGTACGGTAAATGTTTCTTTTATTTTTATTTTTTTGCTTCTCGCTTTTGTTTCCGACCCAATCTTTCTTTTAAAACTGTATCTATTTCACGTTCTTTCTTATCATAATATGGAATGTAAGCATCAGATGAAATTATTACTGATGGCACAATTTTTTGTGCCCGCTTTATGGCTTTGGATTCTTCTTTCGTTTTGGGCCAAAAAAAAAAATTTCCTTAAATGGAGTTCTCACTTGATTCATAAAATCATCTGTAGAGGGTTGTGATTAACTCTTCCATGCTAATCTCCAATACTTGCCCAACTCCCTCAACTTCAGACACAGTTCCTCCATCGTGAGGGGCTAATGCACCACTCAGGTCAAACTTTGGGCAAACATTTTGTCTGATCAACATCCAGCGGCGAAATCATGAAATCCGTACGGTAAATTTTAGCACTAGTAAACAATTCTATGAAAAATTTAGAATATAATCAAAAAATGGTCGAAGTCGCCCAAGTTATTTTGTAGGAAATTTCAAATAAGTGAAAGTTTATCGACCCATTTTTATGCCTGTGGAAATTTTTTGAAGTTGTAATGCCGACAAATATTTTGTCTAAAATCACGGTTCCAATCGTCAATTGACGATTGGAACCGTGATTTTAGACAAAATATTTGTCGGCATTACAACTTCAAAAAATTTCCATTAGACCATATTTCAGTCGTTCTGCGAGCGCTGATGCTAATTTTTGTATGGTATTACAGCTTTATTTTATTCCGATAGGTAGTGTTTTCTCTCTATTTCCGATCGTCAATGGGGCATGCAAAATGCAATTATTTCTATTTTCATCTACCAGATGGCAATACCATAGGTCAAGGATAGAATGAAATTTGACAAAGAGAATTATATTGAAACGTATAGTAAAATAAAATAGTCTAATAAATTATTTCCATATTTTAAAATAGTAAAAAGTAAAGTGAATACGAGCACTAGGGCGAAATAAAAACTTTTTGATTATTTTAATAGTTAATATTTATGGTATACCAACCGAAATGGTGACAACTTGCTGTGTGTCAAACTGCAATATTAAATTTACAAGAAATGATTCTTAAAATTTCATCGGTTTCTTAGCCAACCATCACTAAAAAGAAAATGGATTATTAAATTAAGACTGGGAAAAATACCATCAAAATAGTTCCACGTCTGTTTTTGCACCTAATAACTTTAATTTTTTGTTAAATCTTGAGTTGACATTTTGTTGTAAAACCTAAATACCAAAATTAATTTACAAATAACATTATTACATATTGATAAACTAATAAGGAAACGATATGCGATGGCAAAACGCAACATGAAACCATCTTTTAAAGTACGTAAAAGTAGTGTCAACTTATATAAAACCAGATTGAATTAATATTTTTAAATATTTATTTCGGTGGCTTAGCTCACATAACATTTTTAAGGTTAACACAAATCACAAATTTAAATCGATTTTATTAAAAAGAAACATTTGTTTATCTATTTAAAGCAACTAAACGCCCTAAGTATTTCATGTTTACAATTTCTGTTATTAGTGAAATCACTTAAATATATTTTAAAATATGAAAATAGTTTCATGTTATTTATTTCGCCATACATTTCTATACAAAATTTAAATGACAATTGTCGTTCTATCCTTGACATATGGTATTGCCTTAAAAAAAGCGGCAAACATTTTAACTATAAGCATGCCCATAGCAATTTGATACAAAATAACTTGGGTAACTTTTACTATTTTTTGAATTTATTCTAAATTTTTCATAGAATTGTTTACTAGTGCTAAAATTTACCGTCTGGATTTCATGATTCCGCCCCAGGATTCCTATTATGATTTTCGCGGCGAATAGATGGCGAAAAAGTATCATGTTTTGTAACCTCAAATCCGCGATATCATGTAAAAATTCAAAATAATCCAATTCATATCAAATTTTTGACAGCAGTTTAGATTTTAATTGGCCACGTGAATAAAAACGAATCCGCGCTCGTATTTGATAAATATTATTTTGTATCAAACTAAAATAATTTTATAAATGAAAGCAAATACAAATCTGTACCTAGCAAAATACATATTTTGTAAAATTTAAATTTTATTTATTTAGTTTATTGTAATTGTGGTGTTGAGGGACCCGGTAATTAATACAACAAATTGGAGTATACACATAAATTATGTGCAATTTTGCTAAATTAAAAATATTTTCAATTAAAAAAAATTGCCTTTTAGTTTTTAACAATATGTATTTCTTTTAAAAATTCAAAATATTAATTTCTTATGTACATCTTGCATTTTTTGCTTCAATCATGCTTACATGAATTCGTACAAGAATTAAACGTATTCGTATTCAAAAATACCAATGATACGAATTTGTAGATTTTTTGTTCGTATTCGTATTCAGAAATAGAGACCCAGATTTTTATTAGGTTCAAATCCGCAAGCCAAAATATCCAAATTGATTAAAACTTATCCACAAATAAAATAAATTTTTGTCTTCTACTGGTCCAGTACATTTTGATTTAGAGCTAGCAAATTTCTCAACGATTTCTCTTCTGCGGATTTTACTGTCTTTTAGAAATCGGCGTAGACAATTAGAGTGAAGATTCTTGTTTCTGAATTAACTTGCAATAGTTTATTGCTTCCGAATCAAAAGGAATTGAACACACAATTGTCTATTGTTAACTAGAAAATTGTATTAGATTAAAATATATTTTGTAGTAGATTCCTTTAAAACTGCCAAATTCAGAACAAAATTTCAGTTATGAGTACAAACCAAACGAAAAACAATATTGTTATTGCCGGATTCACAATGTTGTGTAACAATATTCACCACTTTGGTGTTGTCAAAGTTGTTCTGAGGCCACTTTGAATTATAGTTGGATTGTCAGCAGCATATAAGATATTGAATTTTTGTGGATAATTATCTATTCTCCAATTGCGAGAAGCTTTTTGCCAAGTTTATTTCAATGAACGAAACACCGCAATGTCACGTGTCTGAATTAGGTGAGTTGAATTGGGGAAAAGAGCTAATAATTTCATTCTCTCTACAAAACTTGCTAAGGCTAGTAAGCGTCAAATGCAAACAATGACCATAAACGAACAAAACAACTGGGAAAGTTCTGTTTTAGCCATCGTAGGAAAACATTTGCCACGTATTCCAATTCCCCACTCGCTGGGCATGGTCCTGACTAAGTTTAATGGTATTCTTTTGTAATTAAACACAATCATTGGTGGTAGAAGAGTGCCATCAGTACAAGCCATTATAAGAGTGGTCGTTGTTTATGGAGTTATACACCGCTTTTTCACCTTTCTTTGAAAGAACGCAAAAATGCGACCGGCGTCGGTGAAAAAGTCAGTAAGGTTGTTGTCATTGAAATAACTTTTGATATTTTAAAAACAAGACCGTAACTTCTCAACTATTACATTGGCGCAGCTGTTTGCTAGGTGCTGAGCTACTCTTTCTGAAATATCAGGATGTCGTTTAAGAAAGCCCTCATACCATCGCCTTCCTGGGTGTCAATTTTTAAAATTATTTGGACGACTTAGCTTTAAAGTCAGCAGTTGTACGCTGTCTAGCAACTGGTCTTGTTGCAGGAAATAAAGTTTCTGCTATGCGTATAGTTGGTGGCCGATGTGTGAGTCTACCGAATAAGTACCATTCCGTTTCCTCAATAAAATTATTTTTGGAATTTTGTATTTTTGACTAGATTTGTATACGCTCATTCCCATGTACATATCCTTTAGGGCCGCTGTAACGTCCGATTTAGTGTAAAATAAAAAATTCAATATGGACTCCTGTGCAAATCAAAGATTTGCTGATTTTGTAATCAATATATTATTATGATAATCCCAACTTAACTCTAATAAGGACATAAACGTGAATGCACGTATTGCATTATGGACCTGTTCAAGGAAGTAATATGTATATGTCCGAATTCGGTTAAACTAATCTTTAATTTAAATACTATTAAAAACAATATTCAAAAATTGCAATACAATTATTGTTAATATCACTTCACAAATTTTCGTGTAATAATAAATATACCCGTTTATTAAATATGGATGTTTCTAATTCGGACCAACCTTTAATGAACGTTTAGAGTAATTCTTTTGATTGAAAATATTAAAATTATTTTAAAATATTGAAGGTAGCACTTAAAAATGTATCTTAAAGTAAAGCATTTTGATTACAAAAAAAGTTAAAAACAAAAGCTTCTTTTAAAATCTTTAAAATCCTTAGCTTACTTGACACGAAATTTGTCCAATTTTTCCTTTGTACATACATACATATATAGATACATACACTCTGACCGATGTTTCGAAAGACACTGAAAACGTATTGGACAAAAGGTATAAAGAGAAAAACGTTAGTTTAGCCATTCACCATGGTTGATCAATCTATCTGATAAAACTTTCAGGATATGACAAAAACTGAATTATGTATGTGTCCAAAATATGCCAACAAAAGAAACATTCTAATTTTAAAACAAATACGAAATAATAAATCTTGTTCGCGTGGTCGTACTCTTCTAGTAGTATGACCACGTTATCAACATGTGTGGTACAATTAGTGTAATGGATTTATTAGTAGCGACACTACTATACGCGGAGTCCATTGACTCCTTTGTCCGATCGTAACTAAAAATAGAAGGCGCTTAGTAAAATACCTAAATCGAAAATTTCATAATCCTAGGACTTTTTGTTTCTGAGACGCATAACATAAAGGTCACATGCTTGTGCCAAAATCACATAAACTGCAACAAAAACTATCAAATACATTTAGAGCCTTACAAAAAATATTAATTAAATACATTTAGATTATATCATAAACAAATCATCAAAATGTGAGAAACCAAATAATTTTATAATTAATAACTAAACGAATCACGTTATAAACGATTATTTTGAAATCGTGTGTTTTGTATATTTCAAATTCAAATTATGTACATATTTCTGTATTTGGTATTACGAAGTAAGAATGAATACAATATACAGCCATACCTCGTGGGTTGAGGTACTTCACACGTTTTAAAAATTAGGTAAAATTTTTATATAAATACATTATGGTGGCTATTATATTGTTTCAATTAAGATGTCTTCTAATTGAATATTGGCGATAGTATAAATTATATTCCATTACTAACCCTTTTGCTTTATACCCAAAGCGTTAAAGTGGTGTGTTTGTCTTTATTATTATATATTTGGGTTTTGTAGCCAAAAAATATTCATGTTTTTATTGAACAAGTTACCTTTTTATACGCAGGTATAATACATAATACATTATGTCCATTAAATTGTGTAGTGAATATGATTTGACAACACCACACCAAAAGATGAAAATATTTTTTGAGATTATTATTCATAATTTATTTTATTCCTCTCCCAAGTTTATTTCCATTTTTCGGATTTATTTTCAGTGTTTTTTTATGCCTTCTTCATTTTCCAGTTTCCTTTACATAAATTTTTTTTTTTAATATTTTCTAAGCAAAATGAATACAAAAAAAAACATTCTGTTTGAATTTCATGTTAATTTTTTTTTTTGTGGTTTAGTCGGATTCTACAAAGTGCGCATGTGAAAATTCAATCCGTTCCCTTTAAAAACGAAAAAATGTAATTTTTTGCAATTGTCATTAAATTTGTAAAAAAAAAAAAAAATTATATTGCAAAATAAAGCTGTATTCGGCTAAATCGAATGACATAATATCTGTACAGGATGAATGAACATTTTTTGTATTTCATGCGTGGAAGATTTGTTTAAATTGTTTATTAGGTGCAATTATTTAATAATAATTGAACTAATTCAATGCGTTTGGTATATCATAACGGAACCTCTTTTAGGATATAAATTTATGCTACTAAATATTTACTAATCAAGCTGTTGTTTCATAGTATTTGTATATAATTCACGTGGTCTATTATTAATATCTCTACGTCGATATGTTTATTATTCTTTAGCGTTTGAATCATTTTTTTTATTGATTTCCTTGGATTCTTTTCTAAATGACACAAAAACTATAATTTGGACATTGGCCAACATTTTATAAAAAATTGTATCCCATATAGATAGACATTGAGTTGTTCCCTTAAATAAATATTTTTCATTTCATTTTACTGACATAAAAAAAAAAAAGAAAATTGGATGAAACAAACATTTGAAAAGTAAAAATGTATACCACTCTAATTGGAAATAATTACGCCCCTTATATTAGCGTATTTGGGAACATATTATGCACAAAGTTACATTGATAAAATACGACAGATACAGTCATGAATGTAATCTGTTGCGTAACAAATTTGCCACATTGAACAATATTTAATTTAAATAATTATAATTAGTCGGAAATTCTTTAATCTATGGTATAGCTATATCCTACCTCAAATAACTAAAAATTATTTATTTTTGAATAAACGGATAAGAAGTCAACACTCAAGTTTTCACCATTTTACATCACACATTTCCCAATATTTCAGTTGCTTTATTTTTTTTTTTTTTGTTGTATTTCTCACTTAATTAAAATTTTTTCTAATTTATTTAAATATGTATTTTAAATTCACACATATAATAATTACACAAAACATTGTAGATCAAAAATCACATAAATAAAACATTTAAACTCTTATAATATTTTAATTCGTTATCTTAAAGAAAATTAAATTAACACCTGTTCAAGTGCTTTTATCTAAATTTTTCACAGATTTTTATTTTTATTTTTGTTTTACAGAAAAAAACACTCAGTTAAAATAGTATTATAATAAAATATTTTCTAAACTTTTCACGCAATTTGTAACTAGAATATGATCACTCAAACACTTTGTATTTTTCATTTTCCCTAACTATTTAAAATAAATTTTATGGATGCAAAATTAAAATATTTAATTTTTTTTCTTAGCTAAAATTCAACACTAAACACGATAACAACCTCTAACCGGTTCATTTCCCAGCAACAGTCAATCCGGGACTGAGGTTCTGTTAAACTAGCGAAAAAACCCAGCCACCCGATGTCTTCGTTTTTTTTTTTTTTTTTTTTTTTTTTTTTCATTTGATTTTACGTCATTTTTACAAAAAAAAAATTATCTCAAAGTTTTTTTATTTCAATACAAAAAAAATAAAGAAAGAAAAGCAAAGCAAGAAAAACAAATGAAAATTTGTGAAAGATTTATTTGTTCGAATTAGACGAAAGGTCGAAAATACTAATTATATGAAATGCGAAGATATCGTTAAAAGAATTTTGTTTTCATGTTTATTATGAAAAGTTCTACATGTACTTAGATTTTCATAAAATATTTTTACGATGGCGTGCAATCAAAAAGAAAATTTTATTGCTAATTTATTTATGTATGCAAAAGTAGAATTTGTGGGATTATAAATTTTCTTCTCCTTGTAATGTAAATGCAAGGCATACTTTATATGTCAAGGTTTACGAAATATTATTTTATACCAACCTGCAGATTTACACGAATATTCATAAAAACTTCACAACAATAATTATTATTTGTCGCGCAACAGTTACCGGTTTAAAATAATTTTATTTTAGCTACGTACTTAATTACAGACAACTTTACAAAGAAATTGTTTAGGGCCGAAATTTTGCCTCAAATCATTAATTTTATCTGTCAACTTTCTATTCGGCGGTAGGGAAACACGCTCAATGATATTCGGAAATTTACATTTGATTCATATATACAGATTTAAATTATTTGATGCTGATTCAGCCTCTCGATCAATAATATTTTATATTTCAAAAATCATCTTCATCAATTTTGTATTTATACTTTGCGAAAACTACTTTATACATTTGCCAACTGTATAACACATTGGCTATAATATATGTATGTATATGTATTTAATATATACGTCTAAAAATCATAAAATCAGTTGAAAAATATATTATGTTGCTTATTTTATGATAATTAGTAGTTAAATTTGTGCGATACGTCGCCAGAAGTAAAATGTTGGTAAAAATAAATTCTCAAAACAAAATGCGGTTATGAGATCGTTTCTTGTCCCTGTCATTAGTTTATCATAAGCAAGGATCTAATTGGAGTGGAATATCTATATGCGGATAACGGTTTTTAAGTCTTACGTTTATAACTATTCTTCATAATAACAATACTGTTTGAATATTCTATCTAGAACTGAAAAAGAAAAAAAAAAAATCTGTGAATAACAGAAAATATTGCACATGAGCAAATGAAAATAGCACGAATTTTCCTCTTTTATATGTTGTTTTTCTTTCTTTCCTTAACGCGTTATTTTTTTTTTTCGTTTGTTTTTCATTTTGTATATTTGGCCGAAAAATATATTTGACGAAATTATTCTCCTCAATGTAATAAAAAATTTACAGCATACCGCAAAATGATTTCCGTCGCAAATGTTTAAATTTAGACACAGGTTATTTATTTTTCATCAATAAATTGAAAAAAGGCACATTGACAAAAATTTTACTTACAACATGTAGGTAGGTGGGAAATTTACTTTTAAAACCGAAAATAAAATAAAAATTGACAAATTTTTTGTATTTTTTTGAAAATTAGTTTTTTGTCTGTATGCTTTATGTTTTAGTGTGCATTTACATTTTAATTTTAGACGTATCTTAAAATAGATTATTAAATTATTTATAATATTTATGTACCATAAAATATGTTTGTAATTAAATTTATCGTGTAGTCTCACGGTGTCAAATCGAGCGACAATTTTAGCGAGTATACTTATACGATTAAAATTTCTCTTTAGATTTTTGCAGAGAATAAAATTATCATGTTAAACAATTAAGAATTTATTAGCTTCCTGTTAAAAAAATAAAGAATTGTAAACCACAAACATTATCGGAATCCAAGAAAATTTTGTAGTTTCGCCATTTATCATCATCATTATCATCAACGTAAAGTGGAATTGTGCAAACAAATCATCTCTTAAAACTCTTTTTAAAACCTCTGTGAAAATGAAGAGTGTAACTTAATTTTCTCGGAGCGTTCAACAAGAGGTAGAATTAATTGTTTGAAAATGGTTAAACATAATAAAGAGTATTCCAATTTGATGTTAATTTTTGAATTTGTAATAAAGTGTCATACAATCATTTGCTGCCAAGAAGGCATAACTACTACTAGAATTTTTGTGACCTGTGACGTAAAGATTTGTTCACAAAAATGTTTTGTTACACAAAAAAAATTAAAATTTTGTTCAGATATTTTTAAATACATACTTAAAAATGCGATAGACAAAAAACAATCATGTGTGACGAGTTTTTTGCAACAATTTTTGCACAATTTCTTTAAAATATCAAAACGCAAATAATTTCTAACCGTCAAATTTATTGTATGTTTTCCTCACTCGACGCCATTTTTTATATTTCTGTTACCAAACGTGGTAATTGTAGATTTTAGACAAAATATTTGAGGCTGCTCGGCTTCAAAAAATTTCCACTATACCATAGTTTAGTCGTTCTGCGAACACTGCTGCTAATTTTTTGGTCGTTGTTACAGCTTTATTTTATTCCGATAGGTAGTGCTTTCTCTATATTTCCAATCGTCAATGGTAAGTTGAAACTGCAATACCCAGTCAACAAAATCGATGAACAAATGGAATGTAGGGTAGATGTATAGAATGTTGATGAAAGAAAGCAAAAGAATAGTAGCGTAGAATATGTCAATGGAGAAGGATATAATTTTGAATTCATGTATTTTAATTTTAATAAAATGTATTTTCTTTGTGTTAACCGTTGAGAATTTGGTTTTATAATCATAAAATCGGGTTTTAGTTTAGAAGTGGGTGTTGTGAACTAAATCGAACTCGCGCATACGCGTCTTAAAAATAAAAATACAAATACAGATAATATTTTACATTAATATTCATAACAATTAAGTACAGCGATTGAAGTAGTATGTTTTGCGAAAAACATCGAATTTTTTCTTGTATTTCTATTTCGCGGTTATTTTATTCTGTGTGCTGTTATTGTTAATTTAATTTTATTTGTGCTTGTTTTCGCAAGACGTGTAACGCGAGCTATTGGTTCTGTCTATTATAAGGGCAGCCAACGCGGCAAGATTCTGCTCTAAGTGTGTTTATTTGTGTGCGTATGATTCACTTGGTAGTCATGCGTGTCGGTACATGAAATCTGGAATTGTGATTGAATCCAAAAGTCTTCCAGACGTCTTCGATACCTCTAAAATCATCTATTACGATACCAAGCAATGTTTCTGGATTGCCGATTTGTCAACCTATACATCTGAAACTTATTCATTACCTATTTCTCAGCCTTTTTTAGTGAACTTACGAAGTAAGAATAAAATAAAAGCTCATAAAAGTAATAATTTTCCAGATGAGCAGTCTATTTTTGCCTTTTCAAATTCGGCTCCTAATAAAATTGTGAACAATTTTATTATTGGCACTGTCAGTGGCGGTATTTTACGGGCTGTGGAACCATGCAAACAGATTTTTGTCTCCAGCATTCATCCGAATGTTACTGAAACAAATATTAGGCAATATTCTCAAACTCAATTTGTCTCAAATTGTTGGCTTCAAAATTCTTGGCCAGCTGGAGTTCTAGTGAAAGAATTCTAAAACAAAACTAAGAGTCTCCTTTTTTTAGGGTTAAGCCAGCATCCACTAAACTGTTTTATAATCAAACAAACGGTGATCTAAAAATTAGTCCAGCTATTAAAATGTAGTTGAACAATAATTTTGTAAAGCGACAAAGAATATGATGAATATAGTACGAGTATGAAGAGTGAGATTCAAAATGAAACGAGACAAAGAATTGAAATTTTGGTGTTTTGTTTGTTTTACGCATTTTGGTTTCATCCAATGAGAAATGATCTGACTTGGATCAGATTAAACGTCAAGAAATGCGGCTAATGCTGCACTTGACAAGTTCCCTCAAATCATTCTCCTGTCGGAAGTCTGGATCGAGAAGTTTGAACTCGATAATTATAAAATTTCAGGATTCACTATTTACGGTAAATGTACGTAATTCTACAATATAGGTCCGGTGGTGAACAATTTATTAGAACTTCCTTCATCTCCAGATGATTATATATTTCTAATGGCATCTCACGCTCTAAAATCTTTAATAAATGTGCTAAATAAATACTATGAAAATAGAATAGCTGGAAAATAGTCGGTGAGATTTTGAACAATGAAAGCAAGAAAAAGATATGATTACGGGAATAATGATTGATGATAACTTATATCAGTAGCGGATCAACTAAGCCACGTTATTTATTTAACAATCATTTCGTTAACTAGGTTCTTAATTTGAAAGAAACTATTAACCCTGATGTCCAATTAGGTTCTGATCTTATTTATAATAATTCAAAATTAAAATCTTGCGTTTTCTGGGAAACTGATTCGTTTCAAATTCTAAACATCATATCTCAGGTCAGACCGACTTGCACATTGGGCAATGATAATATTAGTAATTTCTTGGTTAAGAAATTATCAATTTATATTGTAGATATTTTTTCATACACTGTAAATTGCAGTTTTTTTACCGGTCCTTTTTTCCTTCTTGGCCAAAAGAAGCATTTGTTATTCCAATATTCAAAAAAGGTAATAAAAAAATATTGCTAATTACAGACCAAATTTCATTGCTCTATGTATTTGGCAAAATTAGAATTTAGAATTACTGAAAACGCTTTATTAGAAAATACAATTTTTTTATACAAAGGTCTAGATCAGAGAGGAATGGTGGGCTCTATTTTTGTAGATTATAAGCATTCACAAGCTGATTTCCGTGATGTTACTTTGCAGTGGCTTCGATCTAATTTATCTAAACGGTCTCAGGTTGTTAAAATAAATGATACTTTGAGTCAATGTATAACCATTAATGATGGCGTTCTGCAAGATATTGACTTTAATTCTGAGTTGATAGCTTTTACTGAAGACCTAGTGTTTTTCTATTAGCACCCTATTCGTAGCACAAACATTCAACATATGAAATCAGATTTATACCTTCTAACGAAGTGATTTCTTGCACATTCTATGTTTTGAGCACTAAAACTAAGGGTATGTTTTTCAAAATTAACTATAAATGCCACATTAACAAAAAGAAGTGAATAATGACAATGATTGTGAATTGCAATGTCACAGAATCAAACGGCTGCATAGATCTTTTAGAGCGATAAAACTTGCTCTTTGAGCGTGAGCGCATGCTTAATGAGGACTTATCTGAATTGTCGCGATATAAAGCAAAACCATATATCTAGATTCCCGGAAAGAAATACAAATCTTCGTAATACTAAAAATCGAATAAACCTTACAACTCGCGATATGGTCGATATACTTCCAGAATTTTGATACTGCAAGGGCAGCATTATTAACTTCGGAACAATTCCTTCAAGAAGTTAAAGTTGATGAATATTTACGAAATAAATGAACGAATTAGTATGTTGATAGTCGGGAATAAGGTAAAAAGATAAAAGGTTTAATGGCGTCAAGGAAGTGCGCAGAGTGCACGGACCATAAATGCTGAATACAATTCGGGTCAGCTGAATATACAAAATAATTTAAATGCGCGGATAGAACGAACCAACAAAGAAGCAACCACCGTAATTCGATCAGCTAGAATATACGAATGTTAAAATTGTTCAAAACCCGGGCAATTGTCTATATAAGTTGCCCTGAAACACAGAGACGAGATCGATGTAGAAAATGTTCGCATGTCTATGCGAGGGGACAAACATAATGTTCCCTCTGTTACTGATGCTCAGAAACCTTTCAATAGTAGAATAAACGTGATCGATCTGCGTGCGCACACATTTTGTTATACATATATTAAAGTGTATACGTGTGTCTTTAAAATTAATGGCCACGGATAAACTTTGCTTACCTCGGTTTTACTCCCAATTCTAAAACGCTGTATACATGGCTATAAAAGTTTTACTTCAAAAATTCGTAATCATTTTCCGATATTGAGGTTCATTTACAGACAATTACTTTATGTATCGATATTTTCTCGTCGATTATTTTACCCTAGATTCGACAATTTTGTTTGTTTACAATTATTGAAGACTTTGTTGAAGAAATTCGCATTTTCAAGTTTTTTTTGTGTGGCCCAATTAGCGAATTGGTGACTAACCCAAAGTCTTATGGCCCTATTTTTTGAGTTATCTGAATCTTGTATGCCTTCAAATGAAATCGTTCTGAACAATTCTGAATAAAGTGGTTGGTGGAATGTGTAATTGGTGTGAGCGATGACGAATTATAGCACTTATAACAGCAATATTTTCTTTTGAACGACCAATATGATGGTTCAGTTTACTTTTTTCGTCATTTAACGAACCAGTTTCCACAAATTTTGCAACAATTTTTCGAATGGTCACAATTGACGGACAATTTTCTCTTTCTGTTCTGAACGAATTTTTCTTACAACTTCTGCATAACTTTCACAAAATTTAAAATATTTTTTAACAATCAAAACGCGTTATTCAATCTTATATCTCTCCATTTTTAATAACCAGAATGTTTCTAGTTGTCATCTGTCAAATATCAGATTGGTAGTTCAGTTAAAAAAAGATTTAAAATGCAGGGTGAATAAGGAACAGTCCTTTTCTGAGCAACGATATTTGACCTATAGCCTCGATGTTCACCCTGCTTCCCAAAAAGCCCCTAGGAACCCTGGAAGGACCAACTGGACAAATATGGAGAATTAATGGTGGGATTTTTTGCCGCTGAGGACCCCGGTGACCACGGTGACTGAAGGGGAACTGGGAGGTATTGTGGATAGAGGGTCTGTAAAGTCTTCTGTGATAAAATGGAAGAGGTATCCTTAACATTTCGCTTTAGGACGATTATTTTCAAAAGTACACAATTTCCAGGTTTTTGATTAAACCGAACGGGTCGTGGGCAGCTTCTAGTGGAGAACCTTTGGAGGTTTTCTTCATGACCCACTTCCCAGGGAGCTTTGTCGACCTGATGATGCATAGTAATCATCAGGGAACACTTTCATTGTGCATAGAGGATTTCGTTTTAAACCATTTAATCGGCTGTAGTAGTAATTATTCTTCTTTATTTGGAAGCTTTTCTCAAAGGATGTTGAAAGCTGGTTTATATCGATAGGTGCTGGAATGTGGTTTTTATCCTGAAAGCGAAGAAAAGCTCGCATGTCTATCCTAAGGACCAAAGACCTATAACTCTATCATACTTTCTTTTGAACACCTTGGAAAAGCTTTTGGATATAAACATTAGAGGGATAGTAGGACCAAGTAAGTGGGCACTGTCTCAGCATGTGTACATTAAGGGTAAGTCTGTGTACAGAGCTCTGCACGCCTTGGAGCGTACGATTGAGAAATCGATGCATGAGTTCTACTGGGTTGCCTTCCTGGATATGGAGGGCGCCTTTTAAAATGGTGAACTTCCCTGTAAGCAGGTTAATGAATCATATGCTTATAAGCGCGATTATTAGCTCGGCGACGGGAGATTAAACTATTAAGAGGTGAGTAATTAGAGGGAACCCGCAGGGAGGGATCTTGTTCCCTCTTTTCTAGAACATAGTGGTAAATGGGTTACTGCTGAAGCTTAAGAGAGAGGGTATTGAAGTTAATGCTTAAACAGATGATGTGGCGATAGCTGTTCCCGCAAAATTCCTAGGCAAGATTGTGGACATAATGGGCTAGCTAGTAAGCTCAGTTGGAGGCCCAACATTTTGGAGAGAGTAAACAAAGCAGCTATAGCAATGTATTTCTGCAAGAACGCCATTAATAATAGATGGGGTCTGAAGCCGGAGCTGGCATTCTGTGTGTGGGGTGACCAGCTCTGGATAAGGTAAGTTATAAAAATAATCTGGAGAAGATACCAAGAACCGCCTGTATGCTTTTAAGCGGGGCATTGAGGTCGACACCGACAAGTGCCTTAGAGGTTATGTTGCACCTTCTTATGGTCGAAATTTTTGGCAAACAGATGGCGGCAATATGGCTGTGCAGGGATGTTAATCCAGGCCACTCGATTATTGTTAGATCGTTAAAGGAAGAGCTGGCGAATCTTGACTACATTATACCTACTCTATACTTCGGGAAGGGCTTTCAGATCATGTTACCTACAAGGGAATGCAGGAGGGATGCGCCAATATTGGGAACCGAAGCTTTGCAATTCTTTACGAACGGCTCCAATCTACATGGCAAAGTGAGAAATGGACTATTCTGTAATAAATTAAATGTGAACATTTGTATTCGTCTCTCTTATTATTGCAACATATACCTGGATGAAACATAATGTGGTATCCCCAGATGATATCGCAATCTATGTCGCTGGGTCCCTGGTCACTCGGGTGTCATGGGGAACTGCAGGGCACAAGAACTTACTAGGTATGGCACGACTCTCCAGCTCCAACCGGAAAGGGCAAGTCTAGGCATGCCGTTGGACTAGGGGAGGAAAGATGGACTAACACCCTCACCTGTAGTGTAGCAAGATTAGTTTGTCCAAAGCTAGACTTGGGATGCACTAGAACATTAATATCTCTACATAGACGTAAATTAAGAATGGTTATAGTAATTCTCACGGGACACTGCCTTTGAGAACATGCAAGAAGGCTGGGTCCGGAGGTAAATGACTTCTGTAGAACCTGTCTGACGAGGAGGATTGTTCATGTCCAGCATTGGCACTCAGAAGGCACACGCACTTGGGTAAATATAGTAATCATGAAAATTTTAGACCTTGAGATTTTTAGAGATTTATCTGTTTTGAGGTCCCCTGAGTCCGAAAAAGTGGGTTTCGAAATGGTGTCTGTCTGTCAGTCTGTCAGTCTATGTCTTCTCTACAGCCCAGATGGTTTAACCAATCGAACTGAAACTTCAGACTTTAGCTTTTTTGATAAATTGGGAGGTCCCAGTGAATTTTACTCCAAATCGGCTGACCGGAAGGTGCCACTCCCTTGGTCTAGAAATTTTATTTTGCAAATATCTTAAAAAGTATAAGGTTTACAAACAACTACTTAATACAAAATGTTTCCAAAAATTAAGCAAAAATTAAAAATTAAAAAAAAAATTCTCAAAATTCTCTGTTCGTAAAAGAAAGTCGTGTGTTGGCCACACCTCCATTGTTTTTGTTGCTAGTGTGAAAACGTTATGTGCTCGGACTATACAAACTTATACTTTGAAAAGAAAGAATATTTGATAAGCAAATAATTATTTTTTATTCATTCACGGGAAGAACTTTCCTAGCTAACAAATAATTTGGCTTGTGATTGTGTCAATTATTTGCTGTGCAAGTCATTTGTTAATTTAAATTTGTAGTCATTAACATCTCGCAACCTTTTAGGATAAGATTGTTGTAGGAACCCAATATTTGTCTATTAATTTAATTTTGGTAAAATTTCATTATATTTTTAAATAAAATAACTTAATGACTAGACTGACCTTACTTATCAAAGCGAATAATCCTTATTGAAAGCAAACACGTCCTACGCTTAAAACAAACTTATTTAATTATTTAACATAGACAGAGGCGAGCCATGATGCATATGATAGAAGGTGCAAACGGCAACGAAGATATGGCATTCGGTGTTTTGAAGCAGTCAGGCAGGTTACTCGAGTTTTTTTAAATTTCGTAAGAGACCCATCTTTGTGTTTCAGGATTCTACAGACTTCCACATATAAATCTGAATCATGAATTTCGTAGATATTCGAGTAATTTCGATATTTTCTTGGATACGTCAGTTTGGCCCGCGCCGTAAATGTGTCTTTTTCTCTATTCAATAAATGAAAAGTCCTAAAATTTTCCGGGGAACAGTAAAGTTTTTACCAGTAGAGGAGAGGAATTATATAGTGTGAAATTCGAGAACGAATGATGTAACGGCCTGAAAAGTCCGAATTTAGCGACTTTGGCTTCCCAGCTTAGAGAACGACTTTTGAGTTACTAATGATAATCATTGTTTTAAAAACACAAAAATATCAATAAATGATTGGCCGCTTATTACGAATTAGGCCGTTTTGCAAAAAAAAAAATCAAGTTACTTTGCTGTTATAATATTTATAATTTAAATTGTAAATATTATAACATGATAACATGATACGTAGGTAGATTAGAAAAACGGCTGTAATATCTAATGGCTCAGTAACCTCGTTCCTCAATATCACATATTGTAATATTCTGCAATATAAGCCTGATCTGGCACTATCCTAAAATGACATAAACGTTAATAATAGGTTACAGACTAGCTATATTACATTATATACTTACTTAGTTTGTGAAACAGTATTAAAGAACTCATTAAAGAAAAAGGGTTGTAAAAATGATTGTATGAAATCATCAAAGCTCAGAATCTATTCTTAAGCATATTTTGAATAAATTGTCTATATATAATTACGTATATATACGATTTCTATTGTAACTTAGTATTGTTTCTGATTTATTCTGTTTGATTCCCCGGAATGAAATTTCATCTGTCGGCTTTGTATATATATTGTATGTAGGTATATCTCGATTACGTCTTATTTTCTATCTTCTTCGATTTACTTTTGGCTTGTATTGTATTTGTGAAATTAATTTTATTTTTGTGTGATGATTAAATGATATGTGTCAGTGAACTTCTCTATAAGTAAATAAAAATTTACAAAACAAAAAAAAAGTAACACAAAATATGGTTGTATAAAAAAACGGATGTTAAATCTACAAATTTTCTCTAGAGTTTGTTTCCAATCTCTATATATATAATTATGAGCACAACACAAGCTTGTACATTCAGAATCAGATAAAAAGAAACTTCTTATTCGAGTACTCCATACTTTATTGTTACATAAAAAAGCTACAAATTTTTTTTTGTTGATGACTAAACCGGAAACTGAAAATAAATTTGCTTGTTATGTTTAGTTATAGATATTTTTGAACGATTAACTTTTTATTGTAATTATTATAATAGGTTTATATATCCACTTTATATACATACTCATATAAGAATTTAGAATTTTCTATTTTAGCCATATCAAATTGCCGTATAATTCCGCACAGGTGATGCCACTAAGAGAACACGGGCACTTAAAAATATACCCCGTGAATTCTTCCAGTGCCATTGCTTGTACTTCATAACATTGTTCTTATTTTTGGATATGATACGAAAATTATTTTATAAAATGCTGGCTTCTTTGTACATACCATTATTCAAGTCGGTTCGATATATTATATTGTATACCCTTATAATCCTATAGCATATTGTCTTCATTTTATTTACAATTAATCCTATACTGAACGGCAATTATTTACACCTGCCCGTATTAAATACCCTTGCCACTATTTATAATATCCATATAATTATACGTTTTTATTTTAACCGTTGATAAGCGACAACATGTTAACATTCAATACATAAATATGTAAGTTAATATTTTCATCAAATTTGATGAAACTAATTAGATTTGTTGTGAAAAGTTTTGCTTTATACGTCAAATGATGGTCCATTAAGACTTTTCAGCTTTGAAATTGTTATAACTCCGAAAAATAGTGTGATCAATAAATAAAAAAAAACTTTAAACATCAAATATCTTTTTACCGCTAAGCCCTTGAAAACAACTAAATAAAGACTTGAAACCGCATATGTGATAACAAAACCCAAAAATTCTTGCCGCAGACAAATTCAGCACGAAGATATATGTATATTATGTAGGATTTGAAATATTCTCATCTCCATGCAAAATTGTAATATTGTGCTAATTCATCGTAAATGTTTTTGCAGCAAATATTTTTTTGCTTTTTTTGCTGTCATGAACTGCTCGATCGACGATATTTATAAATTTTATTTGCGCTTATATAATTTGTTAGAAATTCAGTTCGACATAACAGTGGTTTTACAATATTACACTCTTCAGCTAATTCTCTTTATGTGTACATCCATCCATCTACAATATATATCTATCTATATAAAACATTACAGTATGATTTAGCATCATTTCTATTTTCCTTTTTATTCATTTGTTGATGAATCATTATTATTAATTTATTATTAATAACATAAATAACATAATATAAATACATATTATGTATATAATTTTTAATATATTTGACGTTACAGTTACATGTATAAACTATTAAAAAAAATACTGTACATTTAGCACTTAATTGTAAAATCACAAGATTTCTTAACTTTCTTTCTATATATGAGAAAAAGCAACTTATAGGTATTTTATGTATATGCTTATATTATACTTTTATACAATATAAAAATGAATATACAACATAAAAGTATAATAAATTTATGTATTGCAGTTAAACTTAATAGTCGTATGTCGTAAGTTGTAAAACAATAATGATATAGGCTTTGTACGTTGAAATTAACAAAACTTTTGTCAGTTGAGAACAACAATATATAGAATGGAGTTATAAAATTAACAACACTTTCACAATACTTTAATTTAAAACATCATAAACTTATTTGTTAACAATACGTTTAAAAAATCTAATTATATATGAATTTAAGTATGGTATACGCAGACAAAAAAAAAAAAAATAAATAAAAATATTATTAACACAATATTGTAAAACACTGTAATAAATTCAACGAATCAAAGGCTTTAGAAAAAGTTTAACACCACAAAAATTCTATTTATAAATCAAGTTTTATATTTCAACGATCTCTGAGCAACGTCAGAAAGTAAACTAAAAAAAACTATCCTCGTAATAAAAGAACAGGTAGAGTCAAAAAATTACCTGTCCGTGACATAATGTTTATCCCCACTTACAACTTTTGTTGTGTTATTTATATATATATAATATATATTTTAAAACACTATATACAGCAGAAATATACAGATATACCGCGCGCATATAAAAATTTTCAAATAAAAAATTCTCATTTATAGAGTTTGTTAGTTTTAAAAAAATAAAAATAAAAATAAAAATTACAATATTAATCATAATATGCACCTTGCGATCTAAAACTATCGGTATACTCGTACATATTGTAACTATATATTTGTATATACCTACATATAATGTTCCCTATCTAACATTTACATTTCATAAACTGATGAAGTTTTGTTTTTCTTGTTTATATTTTAATTACCTTTTATTTTATTTTAAATACACTAACATATAAATATAATACTATACAATTCGTGAGAAAATCCATAAAAAAAAAATTACATGGTATAGTCGATTTGCGTGGCTTAGAATAATTTTTTCTCATAGCGGTTATCGTCCTAATTATAGTGGACCACCAGTATTTAGTATTAGTATAGCACTTTAGTAATATAATTTTATGCGTTACATTATTAACACTTTAACTTTCGTTCACTTGACAAAAGAACATATCCGACGAAAGAATGTTGCGCTAATAGAAGCTAATGTGTATTTTTTAACGTTTTATATATCCATATGTACAAAACAATATTCTGCTTGAATATATATATATATATATGAACACATATATATATATATATATATATTTATATTGTATATAAATAGAAGCGCAATGGTCGACCAACCACTATTATGACAAACTTGCATATAATCAATCAAAATCATTTCTTATATACAAAGGTCGAGAAATATAACAAAAGTTATTTGGAAGGAATTAACTTTTACTTTGATCTTATTTCCGTTTTTTCTTATTGTACGCGAGAATTTTTTGTTAGTTTTTATAGAAAGCAAACTGGATTTCAAAGTTTTTAATATTAGAACTATTATAGGAAAAATGTATAAAAACTTGAATTTTAGAAGTTTTTTTTTTTTTTTTGTATTTTATTTTATTTAAATGAATTTTTATGGATTAAATAAGCATGAAAATATGAAAAGTTTGGTTTTGTAATTTAAAACGTTTTTTTTTTTTTTTTGTATATAGTTTTACGAATAATTCAAAAGTAATCGTAACTAATTAGCGATAAGTTTATGTTTATACAAAATTTCACGAAAGTTCTTTTAAAATGCGGGCAAGAATATAAAACATTTAAAATTTAAAATGAACACAAATATTCTCCGGGAGATTACACAAAATCATGGGTTTCTAAATATTTAACTGTATTGTACAAATTAAGCTTTGATTTTCGTTTACTAGCCAAAAAAAACAAAAAGTTGATAATTGAAAATTTACTAAACAGGGTTCCTCGCTTACTCCTTTTTATGTAACGTTGAACTTTTTTGTTTTTAAGGCGATATACATATATCAGAGCCTTCCAGAGAATAGAGCCACAATCATAAACGTCATAATTTTATAGGAGCTTTCTTAGAGGTATAACATTTCATTGTTCGTCATATAGGAATCCATAGTAAAAATGATGTTTTCTAGCTTCCAGTTTTTCAATGAAAAAAACAAAAATATTATATAAAACGTTTATATAAAATTTTTCTACATATCTTTAACAACAATATACAAAAATTGAGGTGTCGCCAACACACGACTTTCTTTTACGAACATAGAATTTTGAGAAATTTTATTTTTTTCCTAATTTTTTTTTTTAATTTGTTTTTCATTTTTGGAAATATTTTGTATTAAGTAGTTTTTTGTAAACCTTATACTTTTTAAGATATTTGCAAAACAAATTTTCTGGACCAAGGGAGTGGCCACTTCCGGTTAGCCGATTTGGAGTAAAATTCACTGGGACCTCCCAATTTATCAAAAAAGCTTAAATCTGAAGTTTCAGTTCGATTGATTAAACCATCTGGGCTGTAGAGAGGACACAGACAGACTGACAGACTGACAGACTGACAGACTAACAGATTAACAGACTGACCGACTGACAGACAGACAGACAGACAGACAGACAGACAGACACCATTTCGAAACCCACATTTCGGACTCAGGGGACATAAAACCAAATAAATTTCTAAAAATCTCAAGGTTCAAAATTTTCATGATTACTATACTTTATTTTACTAGAGTAAAAGAAAGTAAAAAACCCTAATCCATACGAATCGTTCGTTTAGTAAAAGTTCTGCAAAATTATTTTTTGGAAATCGCACTCAACCCCCAATGGCCAATATTGGCCATTGCCAACAATGATGACAAAGGTTTGGCTAGCACATAGAATAGGTCCCTCAAATACCTAGTTAGAAAACCCTAATCCATATGAATCGTTCGTTTAGTAAAAGTTTGTCACATGGAATAGGTCCCTTAATTACCTACATAGTTAAAAAACCCTAATCCATACGAATCGTTCGTTTAGTAAAAGTTCTGCAAAATTATTTTGTGGAAATCGCACCCAACTCCCAAGGGCCAATATCGGCCATTGCCAACAATGATGACAAAGGTTTGGCTAGCACATGGAATAGGTCCCTTAATTACCTAGTTAGAAAACCCTAATCCATACGAATCGTTCGTTTAGTAAAAGTTCTGCAAAATGATTTTTTGGAAATCGCACTCAACTCCCAATGGCCAATATCGGCGATTGCCAACAATGATGACAAAGGTTTGGCTAGCACATAAAATAGTTCCCTCAAATACCTAGTTAAAAAACCCTAATCCATACGAATCGTTCATTTAGTAAAAGTTCTGCAAAATTATTTTTTGGAAATCGCACTCAACTTCCAAGGGCCAATATCGGCCATTGCCAACAATGATGACAAAGGTTTGGCTAGCACATGGAATAGGTTGCTCAATTACCTAGTTAGAAAACCCTAATCCATACGAATCGTTCGTTTAATAAAAGTTCTACGAAATTATTTTTTGGAAATCGCACTCAACAATGATGATAAAGATTTCGCTAGCACATGGAATAGGTCCCTTAATTTCCTAGTTAAAATTGAGGTGTGGCCAACACACGACTTTCTTTTACGAACAGAGAATTTTTAGAAATTTTATTTTTTTCCTAATTTTTTTTTTTAATTTTTTATTTTTATTTGTTTTTAATTTTTGGAAACAATTTGTATTAAGTAGTTTTTTGTAAACCTTATACTTTTTAAGATATTTGCAAAACAAATTTTCTGGACCAAGGGAGTGGCCACTTCCGGTTAGCCGATTTGGAGTAAAATTCACTGGGATCTTCTAATTTATCAAAAAAGCTTAAATCTGAAGTTTTAGTTCGATTGATTAAACCGTATGGGCTGTAGAGAGGACACAGACAGACTGACAGACTGACAGACTGACAGACTGACAGACTGACAGACTGACAGACTGACAGACTGACAGACTGACAGACTGACAGACTGACAGACTGACAGACTGACAGACTGACAGACTGACAGACTGACAGACTGACAGACTGACAGACTGACAGACTGACAGACTGACAGACTGACAGACTGACAGACTGACAGACTGACAGACTGACCGACTGACAGACAGACAGACAGACACCATTTCGAAACCCACTTTTTCGGACTCAGGGGACCTCAAAACAATTAAATCTCTAAAAATCTCAAGGTCCAAAATTTTCATGATTACTATACTTTATTTTACTAGAGTAAAAGAAAGTAAAAGGTTATATTAGTATTAAATAAATATTAATTGCAAAAATATTAAAATTAATTTATATATAAAATATATTTTTCGAACTTTTATTTTGAAAAATACATCAAAGTTGGCTCTGACAAAGTAAAATAGTAGCTGCGTTTTTTTATTCGCTCCGGTTAGCTGCTATCGAGAGCCATCATATAAAATGTGGCTCCCGATAGCGCTCCGTATAAATAGGTAGAGCCAAATATTTTTTATATCAAGTTTTTGTTAAACAATTGAATTAAAAATGATAGTTTGATGTTAAATAAATTTAGTTTAATTATTAGTTTAGATAGCAGCTATCGGGAGCGAATAAAAAAACATAGCTAGTATGTACTTACAAAATTTATCTTTAGTTTTACTAGTGTACGTTAGATGTCTAAGTAGTTTTAAGAAAAATACGAAAAAGGTCTTTAATCACGTAAAATTATCACATATTGTTAATATTTGATGAATTTGTTTTGCCTTAGTAATTTTTGGTTCGATTTTCCCATATTTGTGCTGCCATACTGCCATCTATTTAATGTCTATTAGCAATGCCAGCTCGAGACCTTTGAGCGCCCTGTGCGAAACTTATTTATCCGCCCTTCTTTATTAATTTATGTTTTCGACTAGGAGAGGAATAATGAAATTGGCTGAGATTTTAGTCGCAGTATGCCAACCTCAGTTTTAATTAATCTAATTTTATTTTGCTATTCCGCAGTGCTTCTATAGTATCTCAGGAACCGACATTTCATTTATTTATTTATAATATTTTATAAATAATTTAGTATTAAAAGAAAAAACACACATGGAAACAAAGCAATCGAAACAAAAAAAAATGAAGTTGCTTCCATTAGGCATAAAAACCTCTTACATTTTTTCAAACAATTTCCACCTCATGCTTCCACATTCTATTTTGAGCAGTAGCTCATTTACAATAAAATGTACAGCACGAGGTGAAACAATATTAAAAGTTAACAATAATAACAAAGTTAATAACGCCACTCCAAAAATTTTGATCTAAATAATTTTGCCGATCCTAATCTCTTAATTTCCAATGGAATTGAATTCCAAAGGGAAACTTCCTAACATAAAATGACTTGTTTAACGACCTACAACAATTTTTAGCCGGAATCAGGCGGAAGTTAGAGGAATGAAACCTATAACTAAACATTAATTTCCTATATAGATAATAAGGCTAGAGTAGGCAGAAATATGATCGAACTTCCTAATGCCAAAAATAAACCTGGTACAAGAATTGAAACATCTTTGGAGAACATTCATATTTTCCTGAAGCATACCGAATAAAACTATGTCACTGACTATCAGAAAATCCAACCACTTTAGACAAACAACTAATAGTAACTAAATGTTCACCCCAAGTAAGAGTTTTATTAATAATTAAGCCTAAATCCTTAACAGTATTTGAATATTCAATTATCGAACCCTGCAGAACAATACCAGGAGAGGACGAGGTATCTAACGGTTTTTTATAAATTATAATCGACTGAGATTTGTTTGCGTTTAAAATGAGCCTATTAGAGACCGGCCAACTAACGATATTACTTAAATCTTCATTTATCAGAGAAATATTCCAAACAATAGAATCCTGATCTAAACGACTATTTTTATAAATTTGAACATCATCAGCGAAAATATGAAATGAACAATGTTGAATGAAGGATTCTATGTCATTTATGTACATAGAAAATAATAGCGGACCCAGCTGTGAACCCTAAAGCACGCCGGAAAAACGAACGAACGAAACAACGATTAGAAAGATAGTTAAAAATCAATTTGGCAGCAGAAAGCGAAAATCGAAACTGAGATAAGAGTTTATTAAAAAGAATTCTGTGATTAATAAAATCAAAGGCCTTAGAAAAATCTAACAAAGTTAAAGAAGTTAATTCTCTATTATTCATATTACGCCTAATATCATCACATACATTTAATAACGCAGTAGAAGTGCTATGAAATTTTCTAAACCCAGATTGGAAGAAACTAATTAAACTATTGCTATGTAAATGCGATTGAATTTGATTTTTAACAACTATCTCGAAAGCCTTAGAGAGAGAACTTAAAATGATAATTGGCCGAAAATGGGATAGCTCTAAAGGATTACTGATCTTTGGGATGGGGATTATTTTACTTAGCTTCCACTGATCGAAGAGGACGTGAGAATAATATTCAAGATATGTAACAATTATTTTGAGACGAGAGGGAAAACTCGCTTAACGAATTTTAGATTGACGTTATCTATAGACCAGAAGATTCCGATTTAACCTTCCAAATAGCAGATTGTAAATCCTCGAGAGAAATATTTGAAAACGAAAACAAATTAGAGGACATTCATTTGGAATATTTTTGAAACTAAATTCTGAATCTGAACCATTTGTGTAAATATTTGAATTTCTACTGGAAAATGGAATAATTGCCGAACTTAGGTGTATAAATTATCAGTAGAGGTACAATTACAAAACTTCAATTGTAATTCAATTTCAGTCATATTTGTGTACTACTTCCGAATTATGATTTTCTTCTTACTCATATAGGAAAGGTCTTCTTCAATTTGAAGTAGAACTGACCCTATATATTAGAAATGTTTACACCCCAATGGGTGTTGCTGTCTTTTCGTTTCTAATAATTTGACGATCAGTTAATCTTAATATCGAAGATGTTCTTTGATGGATTTTTTGACATAAAATACCCTAGCTAACTTCATTTTAATAAAATCTCTCGAATTTTTTTGATAACATTTAAACGTCAAAATCAAATATTTTATTATTAGCAAGTTAAGCAGTTGTGAGAAAAATTCGGAAAATTCCAAAAAAAAAATTGAGATAATAACTGAAATCAGTAGTGTCGAAAACTGGTATTGGTGACACATAGTTTTCGATACTTTTTGACATGAGTTTTTGCCAGTCTTTCAAACCCTGTTTTTTCGACACATTTTGACAGCGATAAAAAATTGAAAATGTACAATTCAATTTTCATTTACTATCAGATCAATTTCAACAGTTTCAAAATTTACCGGTATACCTTACTCAATAAAACAATAAAGATATTTTGTTTCCTCTTTTTTGCAATAACCCACGCAGTTTTTAACATTTCCCAATGTTTTCTACGCTTTTCGCTGTTAATATTTTTCGACTGTTTTTGACACTTTTTGACAGTTTATGCCCATAATTTAGGATTTTGACCTATTTTTGACAAAACTGTTTAAAAGTAAGACTTTTTGGCGTTTTACCCATCCCATGTCTGTTAAAAATATCAGAGATATTTTTCTGTCAAAAAATAGTATTTATGACACAGTTTTCGACACTTTTTGACACGAGTTCTTGACAGACTTTCAAACCCTGTGTTTCGACACTTTTTGGCAGGACTTTTTGACAGCTATAAAAAACTGAAAACTATAAAATTTTAGCTTCATTTACGTTCAGAACTGTTTCAGGATAGTTGGAACAGTTTCAAAATTTACCAGTATATTTCAGAAGCTTGATGACGAAACAAGAAGAATATTTTGTTTCCTCTTTTTCGTAATATCGCATGCATAGCTTTTAACACTTCCCGGAAGTTTTTATCACTTTTCGACAGTTTTTCACACTTTTCGACAGTTTTCGACCATAAATAATATAAGGTTTTTGACAAAATTGACGAAAAATCAGATTTTTTAGCGTTTTACCCATCTCTGAAAATATACCAACTTTTGGGTGTGCTCATTTTGTATAGCTAAAAAAAATCAGAATATTTTTTACCTCGTGGTTACAAAACGAGCGCACCGAAAAAATCTGCATATTTTTGACTCAACTTTTTTTGATTATTTCGGAGTTTTTTGACAACCGAAAATTATTTCCACTAGTGGCGTAAAAAAATCAAAAATTTCTGCGAATTAAGAAATATAAATTAAAGTAACATAAAAATTCATCGATTTGAACATTAATATTAATAAAAATTAGTTCTAGACATTTTCTTTAAAATTTGGATGGAAAAACAGAATGTTTAGTTACTTACAATAAACAATAAAGCGGAGACCTTCAAGGTTCAAGCAGAACGTATTCTTTCCGTCCTCCGCTCCGTCAATTTGTATTAAAAAACAAAAAACACAACGAACAAAGCAGAAAAAGCGAAGCGAACACTAAACAGATATTTAAAATTTTGCAGACGACATAGCCTCAAACTGTAAATTTTAGTCGTTTAAAACAGTTTTTAAAACAGTCTGGGAATAGTTATATCGGTTTTTGTCCTTAAAGCTGATTTATTTCAAATCAAAAAATTATTTTTACTTGAATGAATCCTTTGACAAACGGAATGAAAGAAAAATGTTTTATGAAACGGACGGTGTGAAGTGGATAAAAAAAGGACGGAGTGGAGCGGATGCATTCTGTTAGAACCTTTAAAGATAATTGTTCAACACATATATATGAATATTGCAAAAATACTGGGCTCTATATGCTGGTTGCTTACATATATATGTGTATAGAGTTGGTGGATTTTTGAATGAATTTGGAAGGTTTTGTACTGATAACTTGGGAGCGTACAATACATTTGGAATTTGCACCCCAAATTTAGTGCCCTTAAAAATTCTGCGACCTGCGCGACCGCGCAGTTTGCACACACCTTTAGCCGGCCCTGTGTATTAGCTTAGTGACCACACGATTTGTAGTAAGCTTTTATTTCAATTTGACCAGAATGATGTTATTAAGAATATTTTATAAATTTTTGTTTAAATAAACCAATTATTACAAGATAATGAAAACGATTGTCTTACCTGATATTCATATATGTTTAAATTCAAACATTTATGAAAATATCTCAGAGATCTTAATTAAAAATTCGTAACGTTTTCATTTAAAAATTTGTCTTAGGAAAAAAGTGATTTCCCATAAGTTTTGTGTGTTTTACTATGGAAAGTTTGATTTTTTCCTCGTTTCTAGTTCCTTTATAAAAGCTTCAGTTTTAAGACTATGGCTTTGTATATATACAAAAAAGCTTCAAACTTTTGTAGATCAGTTCGATAATTTTTTTCTGGAACAACTGTTAACATACAATTTTAAAATATAGCGATGTGCCTGCTAGAAGGCCAAAGAGACCCAGATGGTATGCCTGTTTTGTTTCTTTAATATTTCCAAAACTAAACGAGATTTATAATCAAAGTAAACACCAAAATATATTTTGTTAAGCAGCCCATAAATTATTCAATATGTTGATGAAATTGGTTGTGTCTACAGAAAAGTTTTACCGCGGTCTATAGTCTATAGTTCATCAATCAATTGTCTAAACGGTTAAAGTGAAATCAAAACGTTTTGATTTTATGGAGGTGGATCTATAATGGTTGATATACATGTTGAACTGTGTATGACAATATTGTATCAACTAACAAAGGAAACATTGTCAAAATTGTCAATTAAAATAAAACTGTTTTCTAGTTCTCTCATACAAAATTTTGAAACTTAACAAAATGGCAATCCCAAATACTAATGAATGGTGTGATTTAAGGCTGTATTATGGCAGATTACAAATGAGCATTACAAAAATAGATTCCATCGGGCGAAAGCATGAAATGAATTTTAAAAAATTGATTAAAAGAAAAAAAAGGAAAATTACAAATATAAGAAATTGTTATCGACGAAAAAGAAAAAAAGTCAATGCTCATCATCATTATGGTATTTCAATTCGAATCCTGAAATTCATGTTTCATTCAAAAAAGATTAATAAATTTTGTTTGTATTTTTTAGTCGGATAACCAATAGAAAGAAACTGATCAGTTTAGAAACAGCTTTCTCAGTCAATAATGACTAAAAAGCTTTAACGAATTAAAAAATAGCACATTCCAATGGTTGCAGAAACTGAATCGTATGAGGTGGAAGGCAGAATAAAATATTTCATTTTCAGTAGCCAACTCATCCAACAATCGCGCAATTTATTCGGATTAAAAGTGACTTTGTTTGACTCGCAAGCTTTGCATTTGCTTGGCTGCGCTGTAATTCCCTTTGCATGCAAATATAATTGCTCAACAAAAAACGTGCCACTTTTAAGCCAACTCCTTAAGTACTTACAAGTATTTATGGCTCTAGTCTTTATTTCGTCTAGCCCTTACTAAATTATAACTGCTCTACCTGTTTTTCTTAAGCAGCTATACATATGCAAGTCCCTCTTTAGTTTGCATCAAGAGTCTTTGACTTTTGATTTTCCTATAACTTTTATACGTATCAAGTTACATAGGATTCACAATGAAAACTTTTTACTTTTAACTTACAGGTTTGTATGAATTTCCAACATAACGAACAGAAATTTTTGTTCATTATGTTGGAAATTCATACAAACCTATAAATCAAAAGTAAAAAGTTTTTTCATTGTCAATACTCTGTTACTTGAATTTACGGGCAAATTTTTTATGGCCACCTGCCATATTTCGAGATCTACTGAAGTTAGTTAAATTGAATATTTAATCCACCTCTAGTCCAATGGTATTGATAAACGTAGGCTTAGCTATAGAAATCTATATTAACAAAAATGGCGTCCTTCATCATTTTTGATTGAATTAATTTTGTTTGAAAAATAAATGAAAATAAAAACTACTTAAACCTAAAGCTTGATTCATAACATCGGGAGCGACCTAGGAAAAATACCATAGAATTTATTTACGAACTATCTATCAATCAAATCATTTTAACTAACACAAGCCCCACCTACTTATTCCTTAATCGAGTTGAAAAAACTCTTACTTTGAGCAAAAGTAAGGCTTACCAACCAAAATATAAAAAAAAAACAAAATTAATAACAATATTTTGCTCTTAGTACAAAACGCGCTAAATAGTCTAAGTAAAAAAGGCGCTAAATAGCTCTACAAAACATGATAAAATGTAATTTAAATTCTTCAAATATTAATTTAAACTTCTGGCCTGCGGCCCCTATCCGGGGCCCGAATCTACGATAAATAAATGTTTGCTAAATGTAATTTTGTTTATATATCGTTATTTGCTGATAAGTAATTAGCCTTAATTAATCAATTAATTTTATGCGTAAATATTTATTTCAAAATTATATCTTTATAAACAATGTTTTCATATATGGTATACTCCATTATCATCTTGACCTTGCTCACTCGTTTAAGAATACCTTGACTCCAAAGAGAGCTGCTTTATTCTTGGCCTACAAGTAATATTAGCTATTTTAACTCCTATAATCAGTTCACTTTAAGCACCAGCATGCGAACAATATTGACTAAATTTCATCCCAAATTCTGACTTCTGATAAGCATAACAATATACCAATTTTGAGGATGTGTTAGAATGGTGGCATTCCAAAATGTTTATTTCAATTGAGATACTTTAATGGCATTCTAATTATTTTGCTTCTGTACTTTTTTGACGTGGAATCCATTTAATGTTGTGGAACACCAGTATGAGATATTGTTGAGAATCGGAATCAGGATGATTTAAATGAAACCATTCGAGATAGTGACGTCGTTTACTCCTTTTTGAAAGATACATTATTATTTTTGTTTCAGTTTTTTTTTTCGTATGGCTGTGTGGAAATGTACTTTTTTGAAATTCTGTAACTTACACATGGGTATCAACAATTCCCAGGACGTTTTTAAATATACCTTTTTATTTCGTTAATTTTGTAGCGAAACATCTGAGAGATAAGAAGGTTCGATTTTTATTTGCAGCGAGATTTTCTAACTGCCCACTCTGGATAACAAATCCTGCAGTCCTCTTTAATTTTCAACGCGTAAACTTTTGATCTGATTCAGATCGTAGATCATGTAAATGCGTAAAACAAACAAACACCAAACTTTAATCTTCTGTCTCGTTTCGTTTTGAATCTGCCTCTTCATAATCGTACTGATATTGTTCAACTACGTTTAGATCACCATTTGTGATCTAAAATGAGTGTTGGATCAAATGTTGTCGGATCACTATGCGTCAAGAAATGTAGCTATTACTTAACCATTCACCTTCATTATGTAAGTGCACATTGTTACGATGAGTGGCCACATGTGTGCGTTCATTTCGGGATAAAATCGCGTGATTTACGCGATTTGGGGAATGGTTGTGTGCATGATCTGTATGCACACAGTAGGCATGCCTTGTAACTGTAAATTTGTCGCTAAAATGAAACGACAGCAAGGCACACATTTATTCCAGAATATTTACTTTCCAAATATTATAGACCCCCACCTAATTATTTATATATGCAATTTCATTCATAACTTTATATCAATTTATTAAAAAGCTGGCAAATGCTTCACTGATAAAAGCTCTCTTCGTGTTGTGGTTGGCTGATGGAGTAATCACGTGTTATCTGTTTGGTTTTTACATTTTGTATATACAGCAGGGATGATATTTTAGGTGGATTAGGACTTTTTTGACTCCTTTGAATTTGAAAAAGTACCGAGGTATTTTCGCCCCAAGAAAGTAAGCAGTAAGCAGTATTAAATATAAACGAGTGGAAGGAATTCCTAGCTATCGAAAAGCGTGTGGATGGCGAATTCTATAGAGCGCATTTGGATGACATTGATAGGATTGAGGAGATATATTTTGACCTCCAACTTAAATTAATATGGGAACAATAAAGATTAAAATATGGTAATTAGACACGAAAAAAGTCATATTTATTGACCTTCGCCTGAGATTTGGAAAGAAGAGAACTGCCACGATCATTCGACCTGCTACTTAATTTGGATACGGAGAAGTCACAAACGATTAAATTGACCAGAGCCTTAGAACCTGACACGAGACATTTACAGGTATACAACAACGAATAAACTTTAGAAATCTGAATTTCGGTAATGGTGAACTGTGCTTTACAAGTGCATATTATGTAGAAATTGAGACCGGACTCATTGGCGACACTTTGTTCATGGCCATTTGAGCCGGATTGGCGCCCTTAATTAATAAATCTTGGTCTAAATTCAAAATGACAAAATATATATCATAGAAGGAAAATCTACGGAAGAAGCTCTTTTAAATTTTCTGAGCAATATTTATTTAACAATCAACAACTCTCAGAAATGCTCAGCAGTATTTTTGGACATTTCAAAAGCATTTGATACTGTTAACCATGACATACTCATAATGAAATTGTCAAGTATTGGTGTTAGAGGCAAATTATTAGATTGGTTTATAAGTTATCTTCGTAAGCGTAGTCAAATTGTAAAAATTAATAACGTGAATAGTCCTCCAGGTCTTCTAAAATGTGGTGTTCCTCAGGGCTCAGTTTTGGGACCCTTATTGTTTTTAATTTATTTCAATTCTATCTTTGAAATTAATCTTAGAGGGTGTGCTACAGCGTTTGCAGATGATTTGGCTTTGACATATGCGTCTAATGATTACGTTGATATTCAACGGTTTATCAATTTTGATTTATGCACTCTAAGTAAATGGTTTTTTTATCACCGACTTGTTGCTAGTGAAAAATCTAGAATTATGCATTTTAGACGGCCCGACATAACAGTTGATCAAAACTTTTTCAAGTATCACGTATACCCGTGTGATAAGAATCCATGTTTTGGGCAATGTTTTGATTTGCCCTGCATAAATGAGTTTAAATACTTAGGTGTAACAATTGACTCGCAGCTAAATTGGACCTCCCACCTAACTAATATCAGGAAAACTGTTATTACTGCAGTGCATAAATTTTATAATCTTCGACCTTTGTGCCCTTCTTTTATTTTAAGAAGGTTATATCATGCTCTTGTTGAATCTATCTTAATGTATGGTATAACTAGTTGGGGTGGAATTTACTTTGCTAATATTGCAGATCTTTTTGTAGCGCAAAAAAGAATTATCAAATTAATTTATGCTTGTCCAAGGAATACACCCACTATTCCGCTTTTTCGTGAGTTAAACTTGTTGCCTCTAAGGTATTTGTATGTTTTTAAAGTATTGAAAATGTTTTTTGTTCGTAGCAATAGTTATCATAGTCGAATATACCACGTGTATAATATGAGAAATCCAAACAATTTTGTCGGTCTTCGTTGTAATAGTGAAAGGTTTAGAAGATTTTATTTATATATGGCACCTTTTTGGTTCCATCTTTTACCTAAAAATGTGAAAATGCTTCCATCTGCGCAGAAGCATAAATTTAACAGGGAAATTCGGACTTGGTTACTTGACATCGATGATATTGAGCAATATTTTTAGTATAAATGTTAAATTACATTATGTTCTAATGTGCCGTCGTGTAGTTAAATATATCTATTTTAATAACTGAGCTTGTATTTTGTTGAAGATTATTGTTAATTATGTAAACAAAAAATATTATATAAATTTTAATTAAAACTTGTTTTAAATTGCTCCACTACAGACATAATGTCTATAGGAGCTGTACTTTATTTCATATTTTATAATGTTGTTTCAACTAGATTTTAATTTTGTATTTATTTTATTGAAATAAAGATAGTAATAATAATAATAATAAAAAAATAAAATATATGTACATATGTATTAAATACGAGTATTAATTAACAAAACACGTTATTTAACCTGCAGTAGTGAGAAATTTGAAGTGATAAGTTATTGAGAACGTTTCGAACAATAACTGTGACATTTTCGAAATTTTTTGAGAAATTTACCTCATATTGAGTGGTTTTGAAAATATTAAAGCCCGAGTGAAAACTTTTAGCTACACCACTCGTACAACGAAAATAAAAAAATGCAGAGCGTTACTAGAAGATGGATGTGTGGAATTCCTATTTTACCATTTTGATCTGAAGCCAAGTAATCAAATGGGAAAAATTCCATGAGATAATCATGCTTCCCAAAATAATATCTCGATGAACGATATAATACAAACTCAAAATAATTTTCTTCAAGAACTACGAGACCGATAAGCCGATCAATTCAGGGAAACCTGGAAATATGGCGTATAAGGAGATTCCAGAAACCAATGATAAAATGAATAACAGGAGAAGTAAGACAAGTGATTGTTGTAAAAAAGTGTCCATAGATTTAGTGTTTTTTTTTTATAGTTCCAACCAAAAGAACCAACCGGCAAAACCACTGGAGGATTCATTTAATAATTCGTCATCATAGAACAAGAATATTCGTATTAATAGGAACTTAAATTTATTTAATACAATCGGTGATATCCCGAAACAAAATCAAATCAAACTGGAGAATACAGCCAAAATAGTGAGAAAAACTAAATTGGAACCAATTGTTCGATGGCAGTAATCGTTGTTCCAGGGAACAGCAACCAGCACGTAAAAAAACTTTGAAAGTGAATTTGTTCGAAGATAAACTACCCGAGTTGAATGATTTTTAAAGCTTTTCCCCTAGATCAAGATATGTGGTATTACAACTGAAACCTGGCAAAACACTCGTATCGACAGCACACGGTTATTCGACGATGATCCTTGTTTATCTATCGGCTCAACCGCACCTTTCCGACGACGATCCGCATCTAGATCACAGCACATCAGTTAATTATATGCTTAAGCGAAATATGCAGTACTTCCAAGTGAAACAATTGAACACAAGAAAACATTTAGAAGAAAATGAAAAACTCTAGTGATAATATTGCAAAGGGTCGAAATATATTTAAATCTACCACAAATACTAACGATAAAATTAAAAACAAAACAGCTTTAGATAAAAATAAAACCAGTGATAATGAAAATGGAACTAAACCCGAGATTAAAGAAAATAATAAATAACAATTACGGGCAACGGGAATATTGGTACTGGAACCGACAACAATATTGAATGTGAGATGAACAAGTGAGATGTCATTAAATACTCCAGAGACAAGGAAAACATCAACGCAGGGGAAGAATTTAGCAGATAACAACAACCAAAATGAAAATAGTGAGATAAGGTTAATAAAATCAAGTAAATCTTCAACTGAAAATGATGACAAAGAAGACACATCAGCGAAATCCAAAGCAAATTCATCACCAACGATTTGATCAACATTAATATCCTGTATATCTCCATATCACAATATGGCAAAGTGATTAGAGGAAAAGTTGTCACTGATTCACTAACCACCCGACATAATATGTTACGGCAATGTCACAGCGAGTTCTTGTAATAGCTCGGTCTGAATTTCTGTATAATATGCACTTGTAATCGTCATCACCATTTTCAAAACTCAGATACGAAAGCTCAATTATTGGATTTAAATTCCAGTTTAGGAAGGCAAGTTGACTTTAAATTTGAAATAAAATTAGATGTATTTGGGTCCGTCCTGCAAAATTCGAGGTGGAAGCTTAAAACGGTTAAATGTTCTTTAGTTTATTTCAATCATCCGGCTGTTAATTTGCAATCTTTATTTCATACGAACATAGAATTCCTGAAAATCCAAAGATGGAATTTCAACAAAACCTTAAATTCAAATTTAAATTAAAATTGCTTTGCCTATTTATTCCATACTATACAGAAGTTTAATCTTTACATGACAGATTTCAAACCCGAAAATGAGTCATAGCAAAACACCAGGCCTATTTTCTTTAAATTAAAAGAAATGAATGAAGTTTACGGGATTTTCAGCTCTTTCGCCACCTCGTAACAACTCATTTACCGCCTTTGTGGCGTAAGACTATTAATAACTTTAAAAAAAAAATTGTAGCAAGAATTTTTTATTTCCTTTCGGTAAAACGGGATCCTTCGGTTAGTTTCTTTTTGTTATTAACTCGTAATTAAATCTATGTTGATTACTTTCTTAAGCCATTTAGGTTTTTACATATTTTCATTGAAAAACATCAAAAGCAACGAAAAAATCAATGATTCGACGATTGTCGCATTAAACCTTTAATAAGACGGGTGTGGGCGATGGGGCTGAAGGAGGGTTAAAAAACAATTAAATCTTACACCCAAAGATCTGTTCATTAAACAAGCTGACAATTTTTTTTTTTTTTGTCAAGTAAAAAGTACTTTCGGGCCTGAAGAAGTACTCTCTGGTGCACAGAAAAAGTACTATCAGAAATACTCTTGTATATCATCCCTGATATACAGTAAAACGCTACAACAACAATATTTTATTTTTTTATTGCATTTGTATCCATCACCATCACCGTAAATAATCGATTATTAACGAGCGTATAGCGATCAGGTGTCATTGATGAGCGAATCGGGGATGGAGCCCTTTAGTCTAAATAATTTATGCTATATTTTATTTGCTAAATAACATCTTATTTGTTTAGAGAAAATCAAAATTAATTATAAACAAAATAAAACATAAATCGCACAATAATTAACATTTTTATACTTCGGATGCCACCTATACCAAAATAAATAATGTTAAAGAACAATAATATTAAACAGGCGATTAGGGTTTTCATTTTTATGCAAGCATTTAAGTGGAAAATTTTTCAAAACAATTCAAAATGATATCACTTTACCCACACTTGTAAAGTGATAATTTTCAATACCGAAATACGTTTCCTTTTATGCCTTATGCACAAGTGCAGTTGCAAATTTTTCAATAAAGTAAAAAAACGATACCGTAAAGTGTGCATAAAGTGACAATTGACAGTACAGAAATGTGATATTTTCTGACCTTATGCGCGCAGTTTAGTGGCAAATTTTTCAAAAGAATACAAAATGTGTTTCATATAATTTGCCTCTCTGCCTCTTGCCTCTGTTAATCAAATTAAATAAATGTTTAACAAATACTTCTGTCTTTTTAATTAATTTTCAATGGGTTTAAATTATGAAGCAAAGGCATAAAAACGGTCTCATTGCGATATTTTAATGAAATTAGCTACATTTTTTACATTTAAATTGAATATTTTGTTGGCTATTTTGGTCTTCGAAAGTTGAATAAATATGGATGTTTGAGGAAGAAAATGGCGAGGCAACAAAATTATACTTCCTTTTGTGTAATGATTGTGTAGAAATAGAATGAAATAGAAAAATAGATTCGGTAGATAGTTTAATATTCTGAAATAGATTTGAAGTGGTAACTGCATTAACAAAATAGAACAATTATCTTTGTCGTGTACTTTCGATAATGTAATTCCGGATTTTAAGTAATCTCTCAAAGAATGACAGCTGTGGTGAAAAATATACATTTCTTCAGAAGTGATTATCTCGTATGAAGTCACAAACAAAAAATTTTTGATAAGTTTGCAAATGAAGCGAAGGTATTATGCAAATTATTGAAGCTAGAAAACTTGCTGGTTACAGAAATTATTCTTCCCTATTTAGCAATAAATAAAATACAACACAAATTTGTTTGTATACTTTGAATATTTATTTATGCATACATGTAAATATACCATTCGCGTTTCGTCAACTCTGTATGTGTTATGTATTTTGATTATCTTGATCACACATTCATCAGAGCTTATTTCCTATAAAAAGATTTTTGATCTTTTTATAAATGTTTTGTTGTATTTTATTTTTTTAAAAGGCAAATAATAAACCAGTATATAGTATGTATATTTTATAAAACCCATCTTTCCATCTGGATTAATTTATATATGGCGAATTACTTTGAATATGGCTTTTAACCACAATCTGTGATTGTATTACCTGTCTGTCCAAAACGTATATAGTGTAATATACTAATTCACCAACAGTGTATGAGTGATGATATACCGCATTTACAATATTTCATATTTGGCTTGATGATGCTTTGACAAACTCTTGCTCAACTTTCAGAATATCTTTTACATCAAGAAGTTTAAAAAATTAGATTTTATAATTACGTATTTTTTAACGTCTTCTAAAATGCTTAACTCTTCTCTTTGGTTCGCATATTTTTTTTTTCTACTGCAATTAAATTAAAAACTTCAATTGTCAGGTTGTGATCTTTTCATGTTGTAAGGTTAAGACTTTTGTTGTTTCCAAGATTTTTGTAGTTTTCTTTATAAGCGGTAAGATGACGCATTTAAATATAAATAACATACAAAATGTCGAAAAGCCGATATACCATATTTCTAATCAGTTTACAAAAATTTGTTCCATCTCAGAAATAATTAAAAGATCAATGGAGTTTCTTTAATCTGAATAATACGCTTAAATAATTCTATATTGTTTTAATAACAAACACTCCAACAACAATCAACTTAATTGATTGAATACAAATAAAAATAAATATTATGTGTATATGTACATTGTACTGTATACGAGTACATAAAAGCTTATGGTTACTTATACCATATGTTACTTTATAATTACTCTATAGATTTATCGATTTATCTGATTGCTCTGTCGGTTTCTTCCGACAGACGAAAATGCAAATCAAGAATTCTTTTTTCCACGTGGTCTCTCTTAATTTACGAGTATATATGTACATAAAAGAAATTTTAATTTCAAAGTTTTATTTAAATTATCATTTACATATATAAAACTAAAAATAATGTACAAATCGAACATGGTCGATTGTTATGCTTAGATGAATGAAAATAAGTAAAATAAAGCATTTTTATTTTTAAATAAGTTAGAAATTATACCGAAACAAAATCAAAGTTCACGGTCATATTACCATAAAAATAGTGTTTTCTTACATTATAAAGAGAGAACAAGATATTACACGTTAAAAACTAAAAAACTTAAAACATTACATCAAAAGTTATCATTTTTTAAATGCATGTACATTGTACGTAAAATGTACACCATTCCCTTAATTTGCACGGTCTCACGGTTTTACACAGTTTATGCACATGCTACTCTCGTGTAGGTATGTATGTACGGTGAATTTTATTTTTTAAAGTCAAACAACAAGTTAGTTCCTCCGTAAGTCAGAATTGAAACTACATCATAGTATAATATGCTTACACTTTGTGCGCTATAACAACTATTCCATTGGTTAATGTATAGAAAATATTGATTTATACGGCAAGCTTACGGCGGTGAGAGTTTAATAAAAGCTTACAAATAAACGGCTCAAGACAGTTATCATAATGTATTAGCCAGTGTATTAGACTCTTTATTTTGTGTAAAAAAGTCAATAAACTTGCAATTGTTTCCTACCTTAGGCCCTACTTTTATTTAGTGTCTTATGTTATTTTGGGGTAATCGGTTCGCGACCCGCCGGAATTTAAAGTTTATTTGTTTTTTTTTTAGTTTATTTTAGTGAAAACGATTATATATAGCGCCAGACCACAAAGAAAATTAACAAGAGAATATTTTACTCGTAAAGTCGTTCAAATCCAAACTGTGAATGTACACAGTGTTTACTAATCAAATATTTACCTTAATAATTATAGAAACTATATTTTATGGTTAAGATAATTAATTATAATGGAAGTGTTATGTAGACGTCTCGTGTCACTAATAAGTAAATTGAGAGAAATTTTTATGATTACAATAAAAATTTGGAAAATGAAAAATCGCAAAATTAAATTAAATAAACAATCATTAAGCAGAGATTATAGTATTCATGCTTATCACAATTTATTCTATGAGAGGTATCGTAACCTATGATTCATGTTTCAATCAAATACTGAGGACTTCTATGCAACACCAGAAAACAAGAACGAACGTACATGTAGAGACAAAATTTAATGCATAATTTATGGTCTTCAATACATAATGCAACGTTTAATTTTGTTTGAAATATTCAATATTTCGGCCAATTTTAATTTCGATTGTGGGATATTAAACTCTAAAGGAAAGGCTTCTGGAAAGTGTTATTGTTATTCCGAAGAAGAGTGCACCTTATTGTTGAAGTGATACAAACAATTCTGCGCCAGGTTGCAATGTTTATTATGGTAAAATTGTGTAACTCGATAAAGAGCCAAATCTCAATAAAACATTAATTTGGGAAAGTATTTATACAATAAGAAGTTTTAAAATGTATCTTAAAATTTGTTAAACGTTCCGGAAGCATTTTGTTGTTATTATTAAATTATGACAACATATTAATTTAAAGGATTTTAATTATTTTGTTTTCTGTTTTTTAAATTAATTTCACTTTTTAATTGTGTAACTTAAATTAGTTCGGTTGAACTGAGTATTTTTCAATTTTAAAATTCTCCCTGCTGTCTTCCTTGCTGAATAGTGCCACCTTCTAGGCATTTTATTCAAATTAAACGCCCAAAACACTTTATTCTGAAGATGACGAGATATTCTGAACTCTTAGATCCTGAATAAAAAATTATCAAAGTATCAATCACATACAAAAAGTTAAGAATAAATTTTGATGAAAATTGAAGCAAAATTTGAAAATGCATTTTGAGAGTTACAAAAAGATAAAAACTATTTTTGCCCAAATCCGAGTAACCAAAAATGGTGATCACAAAATGTTAGACTAATTTTTTACAAAATAGGCATATTATACTCGTAGTAAATTTCAACCATTAAAGTTTACTATTTATCTGATCTATTTGCGAATGTAAAATATTCTACCAAGCGTAGCTTCTGGAGCGTCGAGCATATACCACTTTCCAATAAAAGTGTCACTGTCTTTCGATGTATGTGAAATTGTCAAGGATGAGTTATTTGTTGAAAATTTTAATTATAAAATTGGGGACTCCGATTCCTTTAATGCTTTTCTTGATAATTATGATTGGAGTGTATTTGAGGGTAATGATCATTTAGAGGAAGTACTGGATGAATTTTATAATTTTCTAAAAGTAGGAATGGTGAAATTTATTCCTAAATTTAAAACTACACGTCAGTTGAAGGAACCGTGGTATAATAAACAGCTTATTAATCTGAAAAGCCGTAAAGGCAAGGCTCATAAGAGATTTAAACTTTTCCCTACTCCTGATAGGTACACTGTATTTGAATCCTTGAGAAATGAATTCAGAATATTGAATAAATTTCGTTACAATAATTACTTATTTCTGGAGATTCGTTGATTCTAAAAGAAAAACTAAGGGATATCCGTCTACTATGTTTTTGGACGATCGTTTGGGTCATAATTTGAAAGATAATTGTAACTTGTTCGCTGACTTTTTTGAGAGTGTTTATGTAAAGAAACCGTTAACGACAGATTCGATATCGAGCTATTGTTCAGTGGCTAATATAAACCCACAAATCTAAGATGCTCCGATTACGTTGGTCAATAGCTCTATCAATAGGCCTCAGGATCTGTATTTATTTAGCCAACTTGCGTTTGGATTGCTCGAATATTTCTAAACATTTCATAGAAAATTCGATTTTATTGAAAATCAACTAGGCTATAGCCCACAGAATTTAGACAGCAATAATCTAAAATGCTCCGATTGCGTTGGTCAATAGTTCAATCAATAGGCTTCAGGATCTGTATTTATTTAGCCAACTTGCATTTGGATTGCTCGAATATTTCTAAACATTTCATAGAAAATTCGATTATATTGAAAATCAACTGGGCTATAGCCCACAGATTTTAGACGGCAAAAATCTAAAATGCTCCGATTACGTTGGTCAATAGCTCTATCAATAGGCTTCAGGATATGTATTTATTTAGCCAACTTGCATTTGGATTGCTCGAATATTTCTAAACATTTCATAGAAAATTCGATGTAATTGAAAATCAACTGGGCTATAGCCCACAGATTTTAGACGGCAAAAATCTAAATTGCTCCGATTACGTTGGCCAATAGCTCTATCAATAGGCTTCAGAATCTGTATTTATTTAGCCAACTTGCATTTGGATTGCTCGAATATTTCTAAACATTTCATAGAAAATTTGATTTTATTGAAACCAACTGGGCTATAGCCCACAGATTTTAGACGGCAAAAATCTAAGATGCTCCGATTACGTTGAACAATAGCTCTATCAATAGGCTTCAGGATCTGTATTTATTTAGCCAACTTGCGTTTGGATTGCTCGAATATTTCTAAACATTTCATAGAAAATTCGATGTAATTGAAAATCAACTGGGCTATAGCCCACAGATTTAAGACGACAAAAATCTAAAATGCTCCGATTACGTTGGTCAATAGCTCTATCAATAGGCTTCAGGATCTGCATTTTTTTAGCCAACTTGCATTTGGATTGCTTGAATATTTCTAAACATTTCATAGAAAATTCGATTTTATTGAAAATCAACTGGGCTGTAGCCCAAAGATTTTAGACGGCAAAAAATCTAAAATGCTCCGATTACTTTGGTCAATATCTCTAATAATAGGCTGCCAAAAATTCGATATAATTGAAAATCAACTGGGCTATAGCCCACAGATTTTAGACGACAAAAATCTAAAATGCTCCGATTACGTTGGTCAATAGCTCTATCAATAGGCTTCAGGATCTGTGTTTATTCAGCCAACTTGCATTTGGATTACTCGAATATTTCTAAATATTTCATAGAAAATTCGATTTTATTGAAAATCAACTGGGCTATAGCCCACAGATTTTAGACGGCAAAAATCTAAAATGCTCCGACTACGTTGGTCAATAGCTCTATCAATAGGCTTCAGGATCTGTGTTTATTCAGCCAACTTGCATTTGGATTACTCGAATATTTCTAAATATTTCATAGAAAATTCGATTTTATTGAAAATCAACTGGGCTATAGCCCACAGATTTTAGACGGCAAAAATCTAAAATGCTCCGATTACGTTGGTCAATAGCTCTATCAATAGGCTTCAGGATCTGTATTTATTTAGCCAACTTGCATTTGGATTGCTCGAATATGACTAAACATTTCATAGAAAATTCGATGTAATTGAAAATCAACTGGGCTATAGCCCACAGAATTTAGACGGCAAAAATCTAAAATGCTCCGATTACATTGGTCAATAGCTCTATCAATAGGCTTCAGGATCTGTGTTTATTTAGCCAACTTGCGTTTGGATTGCTCGAATATTTCTAAACATTTCATATAAAATTCGATTTTATTGAAAATCAACTGGGCTATAGCCCACAGATTTTAGACGGCAAAAATCTAAAATGCTCCGATTACGTTGGTCAATAGCTCTATCAATAGGCTTCAGGATCTGTATTTATTTAGCCAACTTGCGTTTGGATTGCTCGAATATTTCTAAATATTTCATAGAAAATTCGATGTAATTGAAAATCAACTGGGCTATAGCCCACAGAATTTAGACGGCAAAAATCTAAAATGCTCCGATTACATTGGTCAATAGCTCTATCAATAGGCTTCAGGATCTGTATTTATTTAGCCAACTTGCATTTGGATTGCTCGAATATTTCTAAACATTTCATAGAAAATTCGATTTTATTGAAAATCAACTGGGCTATAGCCCAAAGATTTTAGACGGTAAAAATCTAAAATGCTCCGATTACGTTGGTCAATAGCTCTATCAATAGGCCTCAGGATCTGTATTTATTTAGCCAACTTGCGTTTGGATTGCTCGAATATTTCTAAACATTTCATAGAAAATTCGATTTTATTGAAAATCAACTGGGCTATAGCCCACAGATTTTCGATTGCAAAAATCTAAAATGCTCCGATTACGTTGGTCAATAGCTTTATCAATAGGCTTCAGGATCTGTATTTATTTAGCCAACTTGCGTTTGGATTGCTCGAATATTTCTAAACATTTCATAGAAAATTCGATTTTATTGAAAATCAACTAGGCTATAGCCCACAGATTTTAGACGGCAAAAATCTAAAATGCTCCGATTACGTTGGTCAATAGCTCTATCAATAGGCCTCAGGATCTGTATTTATTTAGCCAACTTGCGTTTGGATTGCTCGAATATTTCTAAACATTTCATAGAAAATTCGATTTTATTGAAAATCAACTGGGCTATAGCCCACAGATTTTAGACGGCAAAAATCTAAAATGCTCCGATTACGTTGGTCAATAGCTCTATCAATAGGCTTCAGGATCTGTGTTTATTCAGCCAATTTGCATTTGGATTGCTCGAATATTTCTAAATATTGTGGGCTATCGCCCACAGATTTTTTCTCTCTATTCGTAGAACTGCGACGTGTGTCACTTTTGTCCGTGATCTCCTTGTTTGTAGAATTGATTGTAATGAGATTCTCGATTTATTTTCTATTTACGTTCCAACACGTGTGTTACGATCGAGTGGCGAGTTTGTTCTTAAATTACCAATACGGAGGAGTAATTTAGCTATGAATGAACCTGTTTATAATGTCTCGGTTGCTTTTAATAAAGTACGGTCGATTTTTGATTTTAATTTATCAAGAGATGCATTTAAGGTTTTGATGTCAGATTCTCTTTCTAATTTTTGGTAAAGTTTTTTTTTTTTTTTTAAAGTTGGTAAATAAATAATAAATAAAAATATTGGAATACCGTTCTAATGAATTTGTGAAAATGTACTTTACTTTCTAGAAACTCATTTAGCCATAGTGCATTTCCAATTAATAAAATTACATTTTAGCGAATAAAAATTCGTTGTGCATCTTCGTTACACCAAAAATTTCTTTGAAACTATTTAGTGTTCGTTATATTATATAAAGAGATTTCGCTGTTTTAATTTTTAAATTTAAAGACAAATTCGACGTTCACGATCCAAATTTAAATAAAATTCGATTTATGGTTTTTCTTGCTTTTTAAGCCTAGATGGTTATATACGAATGGTCGCCGCAATCAAAATATTTCAGAACTTTGAACATTTTCTAATTTTTGAGACCCTTAAATAAAGCACCTAAGCGTTATTTACGGGGTAAGACATATACATTCCACTATCTCAGACGGTGATCTTTTTCAATTCTTGACATATACAGCCGAAAATCAAGTGAATCTACTCCTTGTTAAGTACGGTACTAATTTTAATTTTAAGACAATTGCGACACTGCCGAATGTTTCAAAATGCTTCATATAAATGGACGATTTGTTACTCTCAACTCTAAAAAGAATAGATTTTTAAAATAACAGTCAACATTCGAAAAATTTGTTCAGAAGTCGTTTAATCCAGTACAAAATCAATCAACTTTTTCGCACTATAAAAATACAACAACGTTCAAAATTCTAATTTCAATCGATAAGGTCGGATTGATAACATTTGAGTTAAAATTTGTGTCAATTAGCGATAAAGAAATCATTTTTAAATCGGCTTTTTTATATTTTCAATATATTGGATGTACTGAAAAATTTGAATGTTGGTTTAAATATACCACCCTTTCTCCGGGACAAAAATCAATTAACAGAGGAGAAAATTATAGATGCTATAGATATATTGCCAACCGACGAATTTTAGTGAATATGGTAATCGGGCGAGCAAAAATAAACAAAATTATTTCCGATACGATACCAACACTTGTTTTATTTTGTGTAATTTTCAGAACGCAATAAACAATATTTATGTAAAAAATTAAGTAATGGTCTTTTATTATTTATTAATTCCTGTAAATAAACTGAAACTATTAATCATTCAAATCCATTACATTTTTAATTACCTAAATCGCAAAATAAAAAATTAACTAGAAACTCATTAAATAATTTTATTTTGAAAAACAAAATTATTTATGTATAAACATTACACAGGATTATATAATAACTAGCCGGCAAACCCGGTGTTACCCGGGAAAATATTATTAACTATTTGTGAAATTACTAAAATATCAACTATAGTGGATTAGTGGGTGAAAGTTTATGAATGAAATAGTGTATTGTTCTGTACAGTTCTTCATTGTACTTACCACCCTGATCTACATTGTGGAAGAAGTTGGCGTAAAAACTCTCTCGATGAGGCGTACATTTGCAGATGAATTCCCGTGTTGTTATGGAAATTTGTTTGACGTAAAGGCGGATTTTACGAATGATACCGCTATCAATAATAATCGTATATTCCACGTATACCATCTAACTATTATACCGTAATACCATCAGGATATCATAGGATCACACCATCATACCATAATACAGTCATATCCTCATACCCTAAAATTATCATACGTCTTAACGCCATATCATCATACCATTACACCAACATAAGATCACACTACCAGAACATCGTACAATAATAAGAACATACCGGCATATCGGCATACCATCACACCATTGTACCATATTACCATCTTACCTTCATACCATCATAAAATCATACCACCGTACCTTCATAGCATCACACTATCAGACCATCAAACCATCAAAATTTCATACAATCGTTCCATTATACCACCACACAATTATACCATTCCACCATCATACCTTCAAGCCCATCATGTTACAGTCACCACACCCATCCCCATCACCATTTTAGTTTTCATCATCACCATATCAACATCTTCAACTCAGTGTTCAGTTAAACCCACTTCAATATAACAATAACCCGTTGTCTAAACTATGCAAATCCATGATGTTTATTTTGTATTTTTCCTTAAAAGTAATTATTTTATTAAAATATCCAGATGCTGGAAAGTGGGGTATTTAAATCGAATTGAAGTCTACCAGAGTTGAACGTTTGTACGCTTTGATATTGACTACAGATAAGGTAAAACAGTCCAACAAAATATGCTGTTACCACAGCCCTCAAATTAGCCTGCCCTTCCAACGGAGCAACTGCAATTACTAGTGCAGAAAGGAAAACTGGCGCTTCCCCACAATCGTAGAGACGTTTTTGTATTATATTATTGAAGTTTCCCAAAAATCTTACTTTTATAACTCGGGCTCACGAGGATAAGTCTTACAGTATTGTTTGCGACGGTTCACTATTGAAACAAGGAATCAATTAGTACGGAAATTTTACCCTAGATCCTTATAGAGTAGGTTCTCTGGGTCTCTTCAAGAAAACAAAAGCAGTAAATATAACAAAAAATTACATTTTGCTTTACTATAGAATCTAATTGAAAGTGTAGGATTAAAACCAAAAAATGTCGGCTAACCATTAAAGTATAACGATATCCGGAGTTTGTATGTCATATTTTTTATTGTTTCTCGTTTTTTTAAATTGAGTTATTAACAGAAATAATTTAACAAAACACAATTTAATCTTAATGTATGTATGTAAAAATAATGTTCGCGAATGTAATAAATCATTTACATTATTTACTTATGTTCATCAAGAGCAGAAAAATTAAGTAATTTACAACACTTAAATTATCAATCTACAACCACGAGTAATTGGCTTATTTTAACAAAATTTGACTTTCTTGTAGCTGTCTGGTTATTCAGTTGGCATAAGTATAGACTTTAATGTTCTAAAGGGTGATCAAATTAGAGTTTCACCGTGTGAATAAAACACCGAATTTTTGAGAAACTTAAACAATTATTTATTGTAACATTGAATGGAATATCACTTCGTTCAAATATTCACCTCTGGTCTAGCCAAATGGCAGGACCTCATTCATTTTTGTATAAGCACACGCAAAAAACGCGTCGAAAATACAAAATTCTTAGTATTATCAAGTTCAGTGTGATGAATGGAGAAATAATTATTTAAGTCATTCCTTCCTATGTCTTTTAGAAAGTCTACTCATAGAATTAAATTTTCTTCAGAAAACTTTAGATGGTAAACTTGTATTTAAACGTTTGGCAAAATATTGAATAGTGCTAAGGCACTATTAATAACATTATTGGTCTTATTCCTGATGGATTTATATTCATTGTAAAGTTCCTTAGCGTTTGTCCTTTTTGAGTGATTAAAAATAAAATTCCGAAGCTTCATCAGATTTAGTATGCCAGTATTAAGGTGGCTTAGATATCTTAATAGTTACCGCTTTAATCGGTTTCAATTGGAAAATGGTCCACATTGTCATTGGGCTTTAAAGTGGTATATAGTATATCCCAATATAGGTTTCTACATTTCTCTAGGACCGCGCCGTATGTATTTATACCTATATAATGAAATGATCAAGTGATGAACAAATCAAGAAAGTAGCCGCAGTGCTAAAACTTTCGAATAATCTCATTAAATTGATTGAAGTGTTGCTATTGCTACCGAGGTTTCAGTTAAAATGTTATTATATTGTACCGTAAATTCAGCGAATCGCCTCAACATCGTCCCACATTAATCCATTGGGAAAATAAACCCAATTTCAAGGCAAATTCTGAATTAAGAGCGCAAATATTTGTAAATTAATTTCGATTTAATTGTAGATCGAATATAGATGCAAATACCTCCACCACATGGCACATGGTCTTTAAGCCAAGTTTCAATACAACAAATGTCTAATTTCACTACAGAAAAAGATGAATAATCTTTTCAAACTTCGAATACATATATGAGTATTTAAAAAAGAGAAGTTCAATCTGGCTAATTTGTTGATCCATAATTTCAGTACAATATTGTTACTAAGGCTGCAAGGAGAATCAACTGTTAACATAAAATAAAGATAGATAGATAAATTACTAGACATTCTACAATACCAAGCATCATGTACAATAGTTATTTTCACTATTATACAATATTACAAATAATTTGGAATTTTAAGCCTCTATTTACTAATAAAACACTAAAAAAAAAAATTAAAATACAAACCAGAGACCATACAAACCATAACTTTCGAGAGAGCAGTCGAGGAGCTGAAAAAGATTTTCGGACGGAAAGAATCGGTCTTCACACTCCGCTACAAGTGTTTGAGCATCGCTAAAGGTTAAGGAGAAAATTGGGACGATTACGCAAGCCAAGTCAACAGGAAGTGCGAAAAATCCGAGATGGCCACGTGTACAGCCGACGCTTTTAAGGTTTTCATGTTCGTCAAAGCGCTCACGGGAGCTGAAGACTCACTCGTTCTCGAAAAACTTCTCATTAAGCTCGAGGAAGTCGAAATAACCCGTGCAGCAGCAGCCAATCCAGACACAGTGACCAGATTGAAGCTGAACGATGTCTGCGAGCTAGCAAAGCGGTTGTCTTGTCTAAAACACGAGAAATTGATGGTCCAAGACTCCAACTCAGCACAGAGAAGCGAAGTGATGCAGATGTTCAGAAAGAAAGAAGGCGGTCAGCGAAACGTCGGTACTCCGAGGTTGACAACTTCTCAGTGAGCAAACTCACGCGCTGGCGGACCGTCAATGTCTGTGCTTCCTCTGTAAAGATATGCTCGTATCGAGCGTACCAGCGGTCGAACGTTTCACCGTCCTCCGGGCAGTAGCCGAATTTTTCCATTCGATCGGACAGGTGCTTGTGTATTTGTGCCGCTGCTGGTCGGTGAACTGCATCCGCTGAATTTGCTGGCGGAGCGTTTCGCTGCTGAACCATTTGTTCCATGATTGCTGCCATTTGTCGTTGGTTTTCAGTCTGAGCTTCCATCAACCGTTTGATGAGTTCTTCCATGATGCCGAGGTTATGCTCACTTGTCAAAAAAAAAATTCAAATTTTCACATTTTCCCGAAAGTAATATGCGTAAAATTCGCTTTATCCTCGTCACCACTGTTGTGATCCTGGAGATGGTTCTATTCGGATAAATGATACACCAAGGATTACTGACAGTATATACTTTATTTTTAGTTTGTGTGTAGCTTGTCGTGGTGAAAATCCTTCTGCTGTCTTTTCCATATGACATCTGCCAGGCGGGGTATATCCCGGCTTGCTAGGATAAGGTCGTTCAGACTGTCATCGTAACAATAGGCCTTGTCGGTAAATCTATTGTTGCAAAGACATGAACCATAAGTACTTATTCTTGAAAAAAGAGACATAAACTGTATCGAACTAACATTGAAAATAATGATGCTAAAACATCCCAGCATTGTATATAAATCATTTCGTTTTGTCTTTACATGTGTAGCGGCCTTAAAAGACGTTCTGAAAGGTCAATGAAAGATATTCCACCTTTACTATCAGATTAATCTAGCGAGGTACAATATGAAAGAACTATTCAAAAGCAATGAGAAAGAACGATAGACTCCTACGATTAAGGAGGAGGTTATTAAACCAGGATAAAACGTGGAATTTAGTAAAATTTCCAAAGGATAGAAAACCGGTAGGATGCAAGTAAGTTCTTATTCAATGATTCATTCGCATTCAGTACATGGCTCTCTATTCTATGAGACCGAGAGTTATTCCAATAACCTTCCGCTAAGTTACAGCAATTTTCTGGATGTTTTATGCAGCCACCAGCTGTTAGTTTTCCAATTTTACTTTGCGCGATATAAGAGGAGACTTGAAAACTGTGGCGTAAAATGCTCGGTAGCCGGCAGCGATCTTCGATGAAATGTTCGCAGAAATGGATTTTTGCTCAGTGATCAGAGATCCTAGATATTTGAACTCATTCACCTTTTTCTATTGGGAATCTCCTGAAATGAAGTCTCGGCGCATTTGCTTTCTCGCGTTTGTAATTATTACTGTTTAATCATTGTGCATTTCCGGTGATTTTGTTTCGTGTGATTTCAATATACTTTATCTTGGGAATATTAAATTATCCTGAGGTAATAATATTCATAGTTTTGGTTCATGATTACCCCAATTTAATAATAGTAAAGTAGAGAAAAATTATATATTTTTGAAACTATTTCCCAGAGAAACAAATACCGCAGTTTTACCGTTTAACAGTTTATCACGAAGTTTTTTTTGATTATAAATATTCATTTTCGATCAAGTTCGTATTAATTTAACATTGTAATTATACGAGTATGTATATAAAATGATCAAACAGTTTCATTTGCGGATGCAAATGTCGACGTCGAAATGCATCCCAACACTCTTATATGTAAAAAGTGCACCCATTTAATCATAATTATACAATAATGCTAAAATTAAGTTCACCCAACTTATAAAAATGCTCGTTGAGTTATTTATATAAATTATAAGTAAGTAGATATATAGTACATAATGAAACATTATACTCGTATTCATGTTTTATGTACTCGCTTAGGTAATGTTTTGTTTATACAGAAAAATTATTACAAAATAAAATAATAAGAATATTGTTGTTTGCTATGAACATTAAAATTTCTCATAATTAATTAATCATATGAAATAATTATTTTTCTTTTTTTTTTTTGCTTAAAAGTTACAATGCGTATTATTGTTATTTAATGATTTTATTCTTTTTACAGCTAAACAAATTAATTTAAATGAAAACCAACAGAAAAAAGAAATTGTATTGTAAAGCTCGATCACTAAAAAAATTATAATGAGTAGTTTATGCAAAGATACGGTTTGATAAATTCACGCAAAGAATTTTGTTTAATTTTTTATTTATGATACGAGTGCATACGTTATATAGATAATGTTTTTAATTTTTTAAATTATGTATAGATACAGTTGTAGTTAGTAGCGTTCTTGTTCGTGTACCACTTAAACATATTAATTATTAAATAAATTAAAATGTCTTTTATGAAAAGGTGTAGTACCTCGCGAGACAGAACGATCGAGAAAGAAAATATTTAGATTCAAGCGAAGTCAATAAAAATGGAAACTTCTGGAAAATTCATTGGAAAAACTGCTTTTAATCCGAATTTTTCGTTTGTGCATTTTACCAAGTTATGACATGTCAATTACTTTTAATACCGAAAACAATATTAAAAGAACTTTTACGCCTAGGATTAAAAGTGTAGCTTATTAACACGTTAATTTTATAATCGTAACAAAAAGGCTAACTTTAGAAAGGATTAGAGAAAAATTAGTTTTTCCGTGAATAGAACATACAAATTTGATTTTGATATTTTTTGAGACATAATTTTCCAGAACAACTGTATATCTACAACTACTCCTTACCATTTACCCTCGATGCTGCATAATTATACAATTTTTTGGTGAGAAAGACAAGTTTTAATTTACACATAAATTTAATTAGATTTTATTATTAATGTATGTACTACACAATGCACACCTGTACAGTTTAATGTCTCGCTACCATTTTATGTAAATGTAAAACGCGAAACTGAATTTATAATTTTAGTGTAAAACCTGTGGAAAATGAATGAATTTAATGTAGTTGTCGATATAATAAAATAAGCAATAAAAATTAACATCAATAATATATTGGCATAGGCACAGAAATGGTCCGTAGCCATACCATATAAAATTTTCGTCAACTCTACTCATCGAATCATCCAAAGCTTACAACGAAGCTTGCGACTGCTGCTGACAAAACACGATTTATGTATAACTTTACGAGTTCTCGTAATTGCGACTTGTTGTTGTTGTTTTACTCGTACACCTTTTTAAGTACAACAGACAACTCGTAATGATTAAAAAGATTATTTTTAAAGAAAAGAAAGAAGATTCCTTTTAAGCGTTTTGTCGCAATTTCGAGAAACTCGAAACTCGTAATGCTTACATAATCGCACCCCAAGCCTGTCTAATACTAAACAACAAATGGCAGCTTCGAAATCTGCTACTTCACAATGTTCATTGAATATTCGGTCTACCATTATGGAACAATCAACATCTACTACTGCGCAGACCACCAGAATTTTGAGAACTAAGTCTTCTTCATCTAATAAATGTTTGGTGTGACTTCCAGACATTTCTAAGTTCGAATTACGGAGTTGGATTATTATTATAGGTCAGTTAACTAAATTAAATTTTATTTTATTGACAGTTGATGTAAGTTAATAAAAGTATATAATGATTTTTTTTTCTTGTCATTGGGGTATATAACAGCTATAACGTGATTGAGGACAGCAACAGCAAGGTCGGCAGAAATCCACACACAAATCAACAGAAAAATTGGACACGCCTCCTAACAACTGCTACTTCTGCGGTGACTGCCACTGGCATAAGGATTGCCCGTACAAGAACAAAATCTGCGATACTTGCAAGGTAAAGGGTCACAAAGCTGGCCATTGTACCTCGGCAACCGAATTCCTGCGCAGATTCCGATCAAGACCAAGCAGACCTAGCCACAGATCAGAACGTCGTCAAAGTCTGGCAGTCACAACAGCATCGATCTCTACCCGCAAGTTTGTTGAACCAGCCATCGATGACCACAAGCTTCGCCTGCAACTGGATTCTGGCTCCGACTGGACAATTATATCCGAGAAAAATTGGAAAAAGATTGGTGAACCGCCGTTGACGCCATGCGAAGAGCAAGCAATCAGCGCTTCAGGCGATCAGGTGTCGATACTCGGAAAATTCACCGCACGATTGAAGCTCCACGGACGAGAAGAAATCGGCCCATGCTACGTCGCAAATTCAAGCTTGAACGTCCTCGGCAGCGACTGGATGGAAGCTCTCGACCTATGGAATATTCCCATCGCCAGCGTCTGCAACAACGTCCGACTCGACGCTTCACAGCAGTTTTCAAGCGAGTTGAGGATCAAATTTCCAGCCCTTTTCAGCGATTCGCTCGGCCTTTGTACCCAAAAGACATCGCTGACGCTCAAACCAAATGCAAACCCAATTTTCCGCAACAGCCGTCCAGTTCCGTTTGCCGCTATGGATCCTATCGAGAACGAAATCAAACGGTTGCAGCTCTTAAATGTGATTAGCCCCGTGCGATACTCAGCATACGCCGCACCAATCGTCGCTGTCAAGAAGAAGGATGGACGGGTTAGAATCTGCGCCGACTACTCAACTGGCTTAAATGATTCGCTTGAACCGGAACAATTTCCACTGCCAACGCCTGACGAGATTTTTGCTCAGCTATCGCCATTCAAACTCTTTAGCAAAATCGACCTCTCAGACGCGTTCTTTCAAGTCGAGCTCGACGACGACTCAAAGAAGCTGATGACCATCAACACTCACTGCGGACTTTTCAAAGTCAATCGGTTGCAGCCAGGAGTCAAGCCAGCACCAATAATCTTCCAAAGACTTGTGAGCAGCATGATGAGTGGAGCAAAGGGCGCCTTTCCGTTCATCGACGTCTTCATTGTGGGAGGAACAGATCAAACCAACCACGACAAGAATCTGTACGAAGTTTTAAGCCACATTCAGGAGAACGGCTTCCACCTCAAAATCGACAAGTGTTGGTCCCGCCAGAAAGAACTCGAATTTCTTGGCCACATACTCGACACTAACGGCATTAAACCGAGCCCAGAAAAGATCAAGACGCTTCAGAACATTTCGCCTCCAACATACGTCAGGCAACTTCAGGCATTTCTAGGAGCAGTCACTTGGTACGGAAAATTCATTCCTGGTATAAAGAAACATCGCGGCCGATTAGACGAGCTTCTTCAAGATGATATCACGTTTGCATGGGAAACAAAACATCAAGAATCTTTCGACGAGCTCAAGACAATTCTGGCATCTGACCTCGGACTTACTCACTACGACCCAACTAAGAAGTTGATCGTTGCCGCTGACGCTTCAAGCTATGGAATGGGAGCAAGTCTAATGCATGAGATGCCCAGTAAGTCGTTGCACCCAGTAATGCATGCCGCACTCTCATTCACAGCAGCAGAAAAAAACTAGCCGCAAATCCAACGAGAAGCTCTGGCGCTCACATTCGCCCTTCAGAAGTTTCACCGTTACATTTATGGTCGAAAATTCGAGCTCCAGACTGACCATAAACCCTTGCTCGCAATATTCGGGAATAAGAAGGGAATTCCGGTACACACGGCAAGCCGCCTTCAACGCTACGCGTTGATATTGCTCGCATACGACTTCGAAATCAAATACGTCGACACGAACAGCTTCGCATACGTAGATTTCATCTCTCGACTCATTATTCAACACGAGAAGCCTGACGAAGACATCGTCATTGGAAAGATCATGGCAGAAGACTCACTAGGTTGCTTCGCTATCGACACCGCCAAGAAGCTGCCAGTAACCTTCGAAGCTATTCAGTACGAAACAAGTCGAGACGAGACGTTGAAGGTAATGACAAGTTGCATTGAGAAGGGTTGGCCACGCAAACGAGAGCAAATTCCTGACGTTGAGGCTGCAGACTACTTCGCAAGACGAGATTCGCTCACAGTAATCAACGGTTGCATTTTTTTCGGTGATCGCATCATAATTCCGAAGCGCTACCGCAGCGAAATACTGAAAGAACTGCATCAAGGTCATCCTGGCATTGAGCGCATGAAGCTATTAGCTCGACAGAAAGTCTCCTGGCCATCGCTCGACAACGACATCGAAAAAACAGTTCGAACCTGTATGAATTGCGCAACGAATGCGTTTTCACCGATCAAAGCTAAACTGCAGTCGTGGCCGCAACAACACCTATAAAGACATAAACCATAAGTGCTTATAAGTTCTTGCGCTGGTCGATGGGAAAGACACGATTCCAAACAAATCTTATAGTGAGGTTTATAAATACGAAAACTGTTACTATAACATGAGCTATAGTTGTAGTATCGACTATAAATTCGGCCCCAAGCTAATTGGTTAAACAGATTTGGTTAAAAACAAGCCTTATTTACATTTCTTACCGTCTTTCAGGCGAAATATGAAAATTATTTTCACATTATCTCGGTTCGTCCTACCACTATTTTTTACTAATGTGGACCAATTAGCGCAAAGTCGGTTTTAACTGTATGAAAAGATTACCTAGTGCAGTTACCTGCACCACAAAGGGAAAAAAAGGAAATCTAATTACCTTCAAGCAAGCTTGCAATTCAATTCGCGAACACTTTCTCACAGTGGACTTCTGTATTAATGAGAAAAAATTAAGTTAGATGTGATTTCCTTTTACCTTTCATCTATTTTATTTGCGTATAAATAATTTTAAGTTTTTAAAACTAGAAAATTATGAAATTTTTGTGGGTACAAACGGTTGTGTTGCGGACTGTATGATTATAATCATGCGAAGAACGTCGCAATCGCGAGTAACGTCAATTTCGTCTGCAAAATATAAAAATATTGTTCATTCGAGTGTTTCGAGGGAGACTGTCATATCAAATTGGTTAATTTAAATTTTAAATTATTAAAAATGCCAAACCCTTACAATAATAAAAAGAAAGTAAGAAAAAATTAAAATACTTTACTTACATTATACTACTATAATTAATAACCTAAATGTAGGCAAAGAAATAACATATTTTTTTTGTGTTACCATATTGATTTTTTTATTTTGTTTGGGGAGTTTGTAAAAAACGAAATCGGCAAATTTATAAAAAACCTGTCAAAATTATTTCTTTTGTGCAAGTTGAAGGCAAACATTTTCCAATAATAATGGTTGACAACGTGGTACCAGAATTAAATAATAAGGCATGAATAAATAATATTTATTGAAATAAAATAAGTAAAATAAAAATGAAACTATTATCCGTGTTAAGTTGTACAGTAAAAACTATAAATTTTTATAAAATTCAAGTGATACCCCGTCAAAGAAGAGCACACGCCACTCTGGTTTGTTTTGTGTTAGAAATAGGCTTTTCCAGTTGTAAAAATAGTTGAATAGGCAGTTTTTGTTCATTTTATAAATTTCTTTAATAATTTAATATTTAAAAATTAAAATTCCAAAAGAAACGTAATTTTGATGATGAAATATTTTGCGATTGGTGAATCAGCTCCTCCGTCTCGCACATGATTACGTTATATTACACAATTTGTATTGGAAGCTATTATTAAGAAAATAGATTTGAGACTCATATCAAACGGGGGCAATTGGTTAATTTAAATTTTAAATTATTAAAAATGCCAAACCCTTACAATAATAAAAAGAAAAAATTAAAATGCTTTACTTACATTCTACTATAATTAATAACCTAAATGTAGGCAAAGAAAAAACATAATTGTGCTACCATTTTGATTTTTTTAGTTTGTTTGGGTGAGTTTGTAAAAACGAAACCGGCAAATTTATAAAAAACCTGTCAAAATTATTTTATGCAAGTTGAAGTGAAGGCATAAAGCAAACATTTTCCAATAATAATGGTTGACAACGTGGTACCAGAATTAAATAATAAGGCATGAATAAATAATATTTATTGAAATAAAATAAGTAAAATAAAAATGAAACTATTATCCGTGTTAAGTTGTACAGTAAAAACTATAAATTTTTATAAAATTCAAGTGATACACAGTCAAAGAAGAGCACACGCCACTCTGGTTTGTTTTGTGTTAGAAAATTAGAAATAGGCTTTTCCAGTTGTAAAAATAGTTGAATAGGCAGTTTTTGTTCATTTTATAAATTTCTTTAATAATTTAATATTTAAAAATTAAAATTCCAAAAGAAACGTAATTTTGATGATGAAATATTTTGCGATTGGTGAATCAGCTCCACCGTCTCGCACATGATTACGTTATATTACACAATTTGTATTGGAAGCTATTATTAAGAAAATAGATTTATGTGGCAATTTAATACATCGAAAGTAATATTTTTTTTTATATAAAAATTGCAGGCATCTAAAATGAAAAAGGAAAAGCAGAAGAAGCAGGAAAATTCTGAGAGCGCTGCTGGTGATAAAAAAAGTAAGTGGTAATTTATTAATTTCTAGTTTCAATACTCAATTAATTTCTTGCATTTATAACTTACAGAAGTAAAAGAGTTAACACCGCCTCCAGAATTCATCGAAAGTCGAATTAAAATGTGGGACATATTAAAAGCAGAATATTTAAGTGAGTTAGAAAGCAAAACTAAAACAGCAATAAAAGTTACTTTACCTGATGGCAAAGAAGTGGACGCTACTGCTTGGCAATCCACCCCGTATGATATTGCGCGTGGTATTAGTCAAGGTTTGGCCGACAATACGGTGATTGCTAAGATAAATGGTTCACTCTGGGATTTGGATCGGCCTTTAGAGGGTGACTGCAAATTGCAGTTACTAAAATTTGATGACCCAGAAGCGCAAGCAGTATTTTGGCATAGTTCTGCTCATGTTTTGGGTGAAGCTTGTGAAAAAATTTATGGTGGTCATTTATGTTATGGCCCACCGATCGAAAATGGTTTCTATTATGATATGTACAGTGAAGCCGAAGAAGGAGTTTCACAAAACGATTATGGTGTTGTAGAAGATTTGATTAAGAAGATAGTTAAAGAAAAACAACCGTTTGAAAGGCTTGAAATGAAGAAAGACGATTTACTCAAAATGTTTGAGTATAATCAATTTAAAGTTCGAATTCTAAACGAAAAAGTAAAAACCGATCGTACTACCGTTTATCGTTGTGGTTCATTAATCGATTTATGCCTTGGGCCTCATATACGCAATACAGGCAAAATTAAAGCAATGAAAGTAACAAAAAGTTCATCAACCTATTGGGAAGGCAAAGCTGATGCCGAAACCTTACAACGTATCTACGGTATTTCATTTCCCGATCCAAAGCAACTGAAAGAATGGGAAAAGATTCAGGAGGAGGCTGCTAAGCGGGATCATCGCAAAATCGGAAGAGAACAGGAATTATTTTTTTTCCATGAATTGTCACCAGGATCTTGCTTTTTCCAACCACGAGGGGCGCATATTTATAACACGCTAATGAATTTTATACGCGATGAATATCGTAAACGTGGTTTTCAAGAAGTTATTTCACCAAATATATTCAATGCAAAATTATGGCAAACCTCTGGACATTGGCAGCATTATTCGGAAAATATGTTTTCTTTTGAAATAGAAAAGGAAACATTTGCATTAAAACCTATGAATTGTCCAGGACATTGTTTAATCTTTGATAATCGTGTCAGATCATGGAGGGAATTACCATTAAGGCTTGCTGATTTCGGAGTACTTCATCGCAATGAACTGTCGGGGGCTTTGACTGGATTAACACGAGTACGTCGTTTTCAACAGGACGATGCTCATATTTTCTGTGCTCCTGAACAAATTAAATCTGAAATTATTGCGGCCCTTGATTTTTTGCAACATGTTTATACTGTTCTTGGATTTACAATGACTTTGTGTTTATCTACCCGGCCCAACGAATACTTAGGAGATTTAGAAGAGTGGAATGAAGCGGAACTAGCTTTGACTGAATCGTTGAATGACTTTGGACAACCGTGGAAAATAAATGAAGGTGATGGTGCTTTCTATGGCCCAAAAATTGATATCACAATTATGGATGCTCTTAAGCGTCCAAATCAATGTGCTACAATTCAATTGGATTTTCAACTTCCGATTCGATTCAATTTATCTTATGTTTCTGAAACTGGCGATAAAAAGCGCCCAGTTATTATTCATCGTGCTATTTTGGGATCTTGTGAACGTATGATTGCGATTGTGACAGAAAATTATGCTGGTAAATGGCCATTCTGGATATCGCCGCGTCAAATTATGATTGTACCAGTCGGTTCGCCATTTGATGAGTATGCTGAATTAGTTCGAAATAAGCTCCATGATGCTGGTTTCATGGTAGAAACAGATACTGATCCAGGGGATACAATGAATAAGAAAATTCGTAATGCCCAATTGGCACAATTCAATTTTATATTGGTGGTGGGAGAAAAGGAAAAATCATCGAATACGGTTAATGTTCGTACACGTGATAATAAAATTCATGGTGAGGTAACAATTGATGATTTGATAATAAAATTAAAACGATTCCAAAATGAATTTATTGTTGGCGAAGATACATTCTAAAGATTGGAAAAGTTGCATTTCTCAAAGGATACTATGTACTTTGCTTTTATAATTTATGTTTTGTTTATTCAAATTAAATCCTACATCATTTCCCAGTTCAGTTTTAATTTAATAAATAAATAAAACTATTTAAAAATAAAACAATTTTATTCTTTGGTTTTATATAATTATTAACTTTTAATCACATGTTTACGTTTCATAAAAGTAAATTGCTAAAGGATAACGGATAGTGAAAGCGATTACCGAGCAAGCGATTTGTATAAAAATTAAATAATTCGTTAAATCTCTTTCGTGCTGGGGGCCCAAGATTAATAATAAAAAATTTATTAATGTAAAATTATTTGTTACAATTATTTGTTTATCATCCTTTTGTTCCTCCCATTTGATTATATGTAGGAATTTAAATAAATGTACAAATAATTTGCCGAGTATATTTAATTCCGATAATTTGAATTGTGTTTTGCTCGTTTCCAAGAGGTCGACTTTTGGATTGTATTTAGGCATTCGATGTCGTGGGCACGGCACGAAATGAAATAATTGTGGTACAGAATATAGGAAATTTATTATTTGAGGTATAAAAAATAATAAAACGGTTTTGCTGAAGTGTCCTAGAATGCCAACCACTGCAAATGTCATCCCTGATAAATAGCAAAATGTATCGCCAACGAATACTTTTGATGGATATCTGAAAAGTAAAAAAAAAACAAAACATTTTTAATTTGCATGTGAACATGATGTACAACTGGGAATTTGTAAAGTTTCGAATATGTACGTATGTGTTGTTAGTACAAAAAAATTCATGCGAATGTCAATAATTTGATGTGTCAAAACAACACCTTCAAGATAATTTTGGAAAATCAGAAGAAAATGGGTGTAACTTTAAAATTAAAAAACCTTTTTCTAATAAAATTAAACTAAAAAAGTTATATCATTAATATTTCTAGAAATATAGTAACCTGTTTAATATATTAAATCGTATTTATTCTTATATAAATGTATATAAATAATAAATCAGACAAATTTTTTTTATGGCTCTTATTATTTTTGCAATTATTTTTAATAATTTTATTTATGTTATTCTATAATAAGAATTTCCGTGATTATAATATAAATAATAATGAGATTAATGTCAGATTTATAAGTGCATATAATCAAAGTAAATTTAAATTTAATAATGAAAATAAAAACGAAAAAATTATTCGGCTGAGAACCATTATCAAGTTCAATGATAAATTCATGAAACTGGAGTACAATAGCACAGATTATTATTGTTACAAAGATGGAACAATAGCATATCACAATATGAATAAAAAGGACAATGTAAATAAGTGTAATTGCCAACCAGAGTGGCACGGCATAGATTGTGGCCAGCCCGAAGTTATTTGGCGATCATTTATGACATCAAAATTTCCCATAAAACTATCAAAGCCACGTTTGATCCCGCATCGAATTTATTACGTTATAAACACAAATGAATACAATTTGGAAACACTAGAAATTCAAATAATGGAGCTGTACGACTTAATCGAACTATTCATTTTGTGTAATTTTAGTTTCGATCCTATAAAAATGAAATCACAATCAATTCAAACAAGATCATCAAAATTTAGTGATAAGATGAGGACAGGATTTTTAGTAAAATTATTTAATTTAAAACGCTTAATTATATTTAATTGTAAAGAACATAGTGATATTATATTAAATTTAAAGACTGTATTAAATAATCAGTTAAATTTAATTGATGATATTATTATATATAGTAAAGGTAATGAGATTTTAAATCGAAAAGCTGTTAGTTATTTCAAATGGTATGATAGTTGGCCGCAACCTGTTTATTTCCGATTAAAATACAATGTTTATGGATTTTTTTGGCAACATTCTAATAAAACTAAAATCAGCAGTGTTTTATGTCAATTAAATAAAATTAAAATAAATTATAAATCATCATTAGACATATTATTAAATAGTTTCAATAATTTAACATCTACAGTATCGAATTCGAATGAATTACTCATCGTTGGCGATTTAAATTATTACGGAGGTTGGTTATGCAAATACTGTAATCAACCAATCGATATAATATTTAATTTAGAATTAAATAAAAATCTATATATTAATTTTTTTAAAATTAACAATAAAAATAATGTTATTGATATTGAATATATACAAAATTTAATATCGAAAGGTATCGATATTGATGATGAACATCAATTATATACGAACAGTAATGAAAATAGTAAAAAGAATGATCATCAATTAAAATTAACAAAATTACAAAGTTATTCGGATAAATACTATTGGCCTGAATATGTAGCCAATAATAGCTGGAAGTTCGATAATATTGTAACAAATTTTTTTTCAAAATGGGATGAAAACGAAGACGAAGAAGATTATTTTTAAAAGTATTAAAATGATTAGCACAGAATATTTTGGCCTAAACACGACAAATTAAATCCCAACACAACTATTATTATATTTTAAACAATTTCTTATGAATAATTTATCAATTAGGTACGATTAAATTAAACTAATGTTATGATTAGATAGGTATGAAATTTAAAATAATTTTTATTAATAATAAAATGAGGGTTGTAGTTATAAATGATATATGTGATTTTTTAAAATTAAGTTCCTACATGTTTCATTTGATTAGAGCGCAATTAATCGCAACAGGGAATAATAATAAATTTAAAAAATATTTTTTTATAAACAGGAATATAAATTACAAGTGCCAAAGACTACTATGAAACACCAATTTAGTTCACGAACATCCAGCAAATTTTAGTTCTTCTTTTAAAAACTATATTAGCTAACAAACATATTATTCAGTCTGTTTATTTAAAATATATAATTATCTATATATTTATGTACCTAATTAAAAGATCTGTGATAAGTGAACATAAATTGATTTAATTTCATCATTTAATTTTAAGGCAGCACATAGTAACACCTCATTAGTTTGTAACAACTTTTTGTATTTTTCATTGTAAAACTTATGTTCCACTTTATATTTTCAACGAATATAAGCAAAATAAAATTTAAATTAAATTTATCTATAATGTGAGTTTGCTTAAATAGGAATAATAATTCTTCACTTACCTGTTATTAAACCATAGCGACATTGTGGTCGCAAAATAAGGAATCATAATATACAATGAAAACTGATGTGCTCTAGATACTGCTTCATTGCTTATTTCAATTGTGTTAAAAATTATTATTGAGGCGGCAATTATAATTGATTGTCCCACTTCTAAACCATTGATGCCAGCTAAAATATTTATGGCATTAGTACAGAATACAGCTAGCATGCCCATAAATATATAATAAAAAAATCCTAAAATTGAATTCACATAATTAGTTAATTAGTAATATTATTAACTTTTAATTTAGATTAACCAATGTCCAGAGATGTGCCCAGGAAACTTCGCACGAATGTCGGAAGTAGTACGGTTGTTGAGTTATAATTAACGTAATAAACCATTAGCAATGGCAATGAAGCGATCGTTGGCAACAGAAGTTTGTGTCTCCACCTTAAATTTAATACATCATCGGCAAACCCCAGTAGTATCATGCAGCATATCGATAGCAAAGCAGCAATAAATTCCACAAATTCATCGTGCCGAAAAGTTTTATTGGAAAAGATTGTGCCAAATGTGGGAATAGGAATAAACAGAAAGAGTGATACTAGAAACGTGCATCCGGTTACAACCCCCATTGCTTCAGGTCTGAAATAAATTGGGTACGTTTTTATTACTAATTTACAAAATTTAAATAAACTCGTGTGTTTAATCGTAATTCAGGTTTCCTTGCAATATTTACGTATTACTTACATTTTAGGTTTATCTTTCTTGTTCATGTCGTGACCGGCTAAATTTGCACTTAAAAACATATCCTTTAAATTTGGTATTAGCCTATTTGTTATAAAAAAGGATAAAAGTGATAAACTAATATTTATTCCTATAGGCAGAAACATTTCGGCGTTTTAAATTTAAATTTCTAATAATCAAAAACAATTAATAAAACACATTTACATATGTGTCTTTACAAAAATGACATCGAAATTGGCAACGTCAAAATATAAACAAAAAACGGTGTGAGTTCGGTTTTAAGTCAAGATTAAAATGGGCCGCGTTGCATTCATAGGTATGTTGCGTTGAAATCAGTGGTTGCGTTCGATTGAAGCGATGATTAGGGGGTTAGGACGTGTCCGAAGTTTGTGATAATTTTTTTTTGGAATAAATTTGACGGGAGTGAAAAAATTTTCTCTTCCATATTTTGTAATAAGTTTAATTTGTACAATTTTTTTTAGAAATAAATTAACGTAATAAATTAACGTATATAATTGTTATTGCGCGCTTTTGTTTATTAATATTATTACAGAAGTGTCAAATTTACAACACGAAATAATTATCACAAACTTCGGACACGTCGCTAAGCTCTTTTCATAGCAAAATGTCCGCATGTGGAAATTGAATGTTGAATTCGAGAGTAGGGCCCCAGTCGCCTTGGCTTTAAGCTTCAAAATGTAAATTCTTTATTTCATTTTTGAATATGCAAATTAGTGTTATTTGATTGACAACGTTTCATTTTATAGGAATAAATTCAATTTGTTAAAAAATAATTTATTTTTAAGTGATAATTTAAAAAAAAAATCAAAATATATTGCAATGAAGTTATCTATAAAGCCAATGCAATGCGTTCCACACTCGACTGGAACATTTTAAAGTATAGTACAAAGTGAAGTACTTTGTCAACATAACCTAACAATCATATTTTTGGCACAATTGTTTTATATTTATTCAAAAATCTAGCTCATATGTACGTTACAAATTTAGGATATCTCAGTTTTTGCTGTAATTCATGTGTAAAATAGACCTAAATAAAATATTTGATAGCAACCGAATGTTGAAAGACAACGCCACTGGTGTGAAAGGGGTATCTGACAATTTTAAGGCGAGGCGTCTTGTATAATAAAATTTAAAATATTTTCTTAAACAATGCTTATATTTATGCTCAAACTGCTATTTATATCTGCTGCTTGATGTTTTTCATGCTTAAGACTTTATGCTGGTGAAATTAAAATTCTAATTTTAAACGCAGACAGAGGCTATGTTCGTGTCGCATTTATTCATTTATTATTTTGCTTAATTCATTTAGTTTGCTTCCAAATAAAACAGATTTTTGCAAATGAAAAATGTAAATTATGTGAGTCATCTAAAATGTCGAATGGAATTGTCCGAGTCGAAATATGCCGAGTCAAATTATGTCTAGTTGAATCGTGCTATCCATTCCGTTATCTGTCTTGACGGCAATGTGGTTATGTCGGCCATGTATCTTGTCTTCGAAGCTGTTGTGTCGGCCATCTGTTTGACTGGCGATGTGGTTGTGTCGGCCTTCTTCCTAGTCAGAAATGTAGTTGCCGGCTATCTATCCTGCAAGTAACGTGGTTGAGTCGGCCTTCTGCATTGTCGGCCATATGTCCTGTCGGCGATGTGGTTCTTCCGGCCATCGGCTCTGTCGATTAGTGATGGGCTAAATCAATTTTTTTTGTTAACAAAACATATGAGGAAATAAACAGAACGAAAAAGATCGATTTAGCATATCATCTGTCGGTAGTGCGGTTGTGTCGGCCATCTGTCTTGTCAGCAATGTATCCTGTCGGCGATGTGGTTGTGTCGGTCATATGTCCTTTCGGCGATATGGTGTTTGTCCGTTATGTTAGAAATTCATACAAAATGTTTTTTCGTTGTGAAGCTCTGTTGTCCATCACATAAAAAAGTTAAGAAATTTTTTTAATAAGAAAGCAAAATTCGAATGGATTTTGAGAGATAATTCAAAGAAATACAAAATATTTTTTCTAAAACACATTCATATTGATCCTAATTATCTATTCCTTTTTATTTTTATTTGTATTTACGGCTTTGAAACAAGAACACTTAAATTAGTTTGAAGTTGTTATCTCATTCGTTGAAAAAATAGATAATTTTGATGATCGAAAGTCTATTCGATCGAAGATCTATTTTCGAAAACGCATAATATATGCATAGTTAATTATTCGTTTCAACACTCCAAGATAGAAAAATGAACCAACTCTTTAACTCCACATTTGATTCCTAATTTGATCAGCTAAACTGTCTAATCGTCCGCAAATGAGTCTAACCGTCAAATCCAAAATATAACAAAACTGTTTCATTTACAATATCAAAATTATTAAGCAATAGTTAAAATCTAAATAAAGTACCACCTAATTCATAGAAAACTTTAATGGCGGAAACAACTCCCAGTAGAATTATATAAAACTTCATACCGGTGGTACACTGGCAAGGAACCTGTTAAAATTGATTTTACATATTTCATTTAAAAAGCGCTAACTTTACGACCAGTAAAATATAAAATTGCGGTTTTCTAAATGAAATTAAATCAATTTAGTGTCGTTTTCGATTGATAAAAAAAAACTAAACTCAGTGCCAAAAAAAAAAATAACTCACCTTAGGACGTGTTCGAAGTTTGTGATAATTATTCCAGCTGTAATAATTATGACATTATTTTGTACGCAACCAAATTATCACCGCCACTTCGTGTTGTAAATTTGACACTTCTGTAATAATATTCATAAAGAAACGCGCAATAACAATAACTAAGCCATATCACGTTAATTTATTTCTAAAAAAAATAGTACAAATAAAACTTATTATAAAATATGGAAGACAAAATTATTTCACTTCTGTCAAAATTATTACAAAAACAAAATTATTACAAACTTCGAACACGTCCTTAGTAAAAAATGATCGAGTTTATTTTTTTTGAACTGAGCTTAGTTTATTTTTCAATCGAAAACGAAATAAATCAAATTTTCTAAGAATAAGGTGTTACTTATAGATTTGAACTATTGTATATTAATATTGATATTGCAAATGAAACAGTTTTGTAAGAAGTTGGATTTGACTGTTTATGATCACCCCTGATGGTAGAAGGGAAATGAGAAGTTTCTTTTCATTCCATTTTTTCATAGAACATCGAATTGACCCTTTGATGAGTTAATTGAGGCGTTGAGAAGCAAAGTGGTCTAATCGCAAAATCTAATTTTTAGAGAATATTGATTTGAAAATTTTAATTATGAGCTGCTGAACGTATTTTTTGTATAAAATATTCTTATTTGGACCTTATAAGTAAAGGTAGTATATGCAACAACAACGATTTTTCAAAAATTCTTTTAATATAAGTAAATTTCAATAATAATTTAATCGAAATTTTATGGATTAGACCACTTTACTTCTCAACGCCTAAATTGTAGCTGTAAGCCGCCGTGTTGTATCTCACTATTAGACATTTCTATAATGATTTCTTACTAAATTAAATTAAGTAATATCGAATGAGGGAAAATGGAATCAGCTTTTGATAAAAAATTTTAATATTGTATATTAGCAAATTACCTTAAAATTTCGGTGTTAATCGCTGTTTTTACGAAGAACATATCTAAATTGTTTTATAAAACTCATCGTTTCCACATAGTTTGTAATGCAAAAGCGCCGAGTTTATCAATGGAACTCGGGAAGCTCTCGATTTCGCCTTTATAACTTTAAACGATTAAATTGTTCGAATATATTTTCTAATACAGAAAGTTTTAAACATCAAATTTATGGGTTGCAAGATAAATTACATTATGCTTACCTTTTTAAATATTAAATTCATTTATTGTTTAAAGCGTTTTGTTCTAATATAAATGAATCAGATGTTGATAGGGATGTGTTAAAAACATAAATTTGATAAAGATAATCCAAATTTTGCAATGATCGACTTGTGTATTTAAAATTTCGCTTTTATGTCTAGTTAAGGTATCTGCCGGCCACAAACTTCCAAGGCATATTACAAACGCACGATTTATTGAACGCGCCCATACGGTCACATCATTCCTCTTTAACGAACTCACAAGAAAAGCTACATATAAACCTAATCTTGCATTTGACATTTGACCACGGCAAAAAATTAATGCTGAGAAATTACAAATTCAATATAAAATTGTCATTGTCGATGTCGATAAATAGAATTTGCTTTTTTTTTGTAAATTAAATAAATATTACTCGCTCAAACGTAAATTATTAACAATACATATATTAAAAACCATGAATTTAGATAATTATAAAATAAGCTGCGAACTCGTTGGCCATTCTTTGGATGTGAGATCAGTTTGTAGAGGATCGGAAGGAACAATTGTTTCAGGCAGCCGTGATAAAACAGCAAAAGTTTGGAGTCCAATTGAGTAAGATAATCATTTTTTTACATTTCATAAAGTAATCACATGTTAATAAAAATAAATATTTTAAGTGATGGATATGCCGAGGTACTAACTTTAGTAAATCACAAAAATTATATTTCATGTGTATATTTTTTGGAGACCGAAAATTGGATATGTACCGCTTCGAATGATTCAACAGTATGTATATACAGTTTCGGTTCAACGGCACCATTCGCCACATTAAGAGGCCATAGCGCAACTGTATGCTGTCTTGATAGAGGATTACAACCAAAAACATTAATTACCGGAAGTTGGGATAAAACTGCAAAAATCTGGGAATTGAGTGAATTAGTTTGTTCAGAAAAAGTTACATTAACTGGTCATGAAGCGGCTGTTTGGGCAGTAGGTACATTGCCCCGTGGTCGTTATGTCACCGGATCAGCTGATAAAAATATATTTATTTGGAATGTAGAAGGTATTAAGGTTCAAGTGTTGAAAGGACATACCGACTGCGTTCGTGGATTGCTTGGTTTGGCAAATAATCATTTATTAAGCTGTGGGAACGATGCAGTAATAAAATTATGGAATGATAGCGGGGAACATATTCGAGATTTTAATGGGCATGGAAACTATATTTATAGTATCGCTTTACATCAAGATGGTGATACATTTATTACTGGCAGTGAAGATAACACAATTCGAATGTGGAGCTTAGCAAAAGGTGGGCCCATAGGTGATGCACTACCACTGCCCGCACAATCTGTCTGGTCTGCCGCTTTCCTTGGAAATGGAGATATTATATCCGGAAGTAGCGATGCCGTTGTTCGGGTATTTACGTCTGATTCGAAACGAATATCTTCGCCTGAATTGCAAGAAATATTCAAAAATTCGGTTTCACAACGGTTACTGGAACAAGCCAAAGAATTGGGTGGAGTGAAAGTTACAGAATTACCCGGTCCTGAATCACTTTTACAAGATGGCGTTGAAGGACAAACTCGAATTGTGCGACAACCGAATGGTAAAATATTTTGCTACCAATGGACCAAAGGGCAATGGAATTGTTTAGGTGATGTTGTTGGCGCTTCTGGTGGAACCCAAGCCAATTCAGGCAAGAAATTGTTTGAAGGCAAAGAATATGATTATGTATTTGACGTAGATATTTCGGATACTGAACCGCCAATAAAACTGCCCTATAATCGTGGCGAAGATCCATGGATGGAAGCACAGAAATTTATTCACAAGAATAATTTACCACAAGCTTATTTAGAACAAGTAGCTAATTTTATTATTAAAAATGTGGATGCGATTGTTATAAGTCAGCCTACCGAGGGTTATGAGGATCCATTTACAGGTGGATCTCGTTATATACCGAATGCTTCTGTTACTAATAGTTCAGAGTCTGGAATGAATCTAGATCCTTTTACTGGAGGAAATAGTTACTCAACAGCTGTTAGTAATCCAACAATGAGCAATACACATTTTCCATTCAATAAATATTTGTCTCTGGATGTTTGTGATCCAGCGAAAGTTTTAATGAAATTGAAAGAATTTAATGCAGCCACTGCAGATGCTAGCATTAAAGTTACCGACGAGAATTTAGAAAGTGTAATTCAGTTGGCACAGGAAGAACCAATAATAGAAATCGATAGTATTAATGTGTTAAAGACACTTTACAAATGGCCTAAAAACATTCTATTTCCAGTTTTAGACATTACTAGACTGGCAATTCGGCATAATAAAATTTGCTCCCAAATAGGGAATGCAGAATTTGTACAAATGCTGGTTGAAAATTTAAATATACGACCGGCCAATCAATTGATGGCCGTTCGTTGTTTAAATAATATGATGCTTCATACAAGTGGCCGAAATTTAATAGATCTTGAATTTGATAGTATTATCTCTGCAATAAGCCAGATAAATGGAGGAAGCGGTAATTTGCAATTGGCGATATCAACATTTTTCTTGAATTTGTCAATTCCACAGTTAACCAAGACGGAAACTTTATTTTGTAAAATTATAACTGAAAGTATCATAGGATTCATGAAGTGGTCGAATGATAATGAATCAAACTATCGAATTTGTCAGGCAATCGGAAATTTGTCGTGCACTTCAAGTAAATCGATAATAGTTCAACAATTAAAAACGGCTGATGATATTGCGAAGAAAGTTAAAGACTTAATTTTTGGTGCTGAATCACCTAAATTGCAAGAGTGTGCTAGATTTATTAATGAGTTGGTTGCAAATTAAACTTTTTGTTTTTCTTTTTAAATAATTTCAAATATTAATTATAAACAATAATTTGTGATGATCACACATGATGGATGGATCATGTGTTAATTAAACGATTGGCACATTTATATATTTAAATAGTTTTTCATTATTTATTTGCGTACATTTAATTTAATTGAACAATTATTTTTTCTCTCTAATTTTCTCCATTAAAACGTCTTTCCATTTATCTTCTGGAATATTTTGGGCCCATTGTGGTACAGCAGAATTTGGTAATGATATTGATGCCATTGCGGAAATTATCTAAAGTTAAAATAAAATTAAAATATTGATTATTATAAATAAGGCGTTGAGACAAAATTAAAGCAATACAATTTTTTTTATATTTTTGAATAAATAAACGCAATTTTACCTCTTGTGTTTTTTTATTATCTAGTTCAATATTCGCATCCGATGGCCTAGGGTTATTCCATAATTCTAATTCAATGTAACTATCCGCTATAGGTAAACTAGAAAGATTGGAATTTGGTTCATCTTCTTTTTCACTATCACTACTATCTTCATCATCACTTGCATCATTCGAAAGTGTGTTGTTAGAGCCTAGCGGTTGATATCCATTATTTAATATATTTTCATTATCATTATCCATTAAAAATTGAGGATGATCGAATATTTGATTAGGATAATCCGAGCTGTCATCATTGTTGTAATGGTTGAAGCTGTCTGTTTCTGGATTATCAGGAAGTACCATATTTTTTGATATAATTTTACTACTTTTATTAATTATTTTAACTAAACTTTTTTAACTTATCGAATAGTTTGTTATATTTTTTATTGTTTTTTGCATTTAAATGCAAAACAAAAGTTTTCGAGGCGTAAATAAATAACTCGTACTTCTGTCAAAAAATAAATTTGCGAATATCTTGCAAATATGAAAGTTGTTGTTTTTAATGTTTACATGATAAATATATTTACATGATTGGTTTTAAAACTCGTCTAAAAATCTTTTAATACTTGGCCCGCCGCATATACAAATATTTAATTATTTTGATATCGTGTTACTACAAATAATACATTTCTAAATTTATCAAGTAAAAACATAAAAGTTATTGTTTGGTCTATGTTCATTTATCAATTGTTTATTTTATAACATACAAAACAAATTTTCCATCTAGAAAATCACCATATAAGAGGAATTTTTTTTTATACAGAGAATCGCTCAACTGATTGATAAATAAGAGATCTTACGAGAGGAACAAGTTTCAGTTGTCTCGTCTTATCGAAGAAATGAAAGAAATTACTTCTTATTGTGTATGTATTTTTACTAACTAAAGTAGATCTCAGTTGCAGTTTCAGAGGTAAGGGTTGCTTATACCATTTCATAAGAAAACAACATTTTCATATGAATGTGAGCATATTTTCATGTCACATCAATTGGGGTAAACCGTAGAGTTGAATATAGCTAGTAGCTATCTATCTACCTAGAAAAAAGTTACAAAAATTCTTACGGATTTCATTGCAACATCATTAACAATTAAATAAGTTTTATATTAAAGTGAAGTAATCGAAATACATACATTAAACCTATAAATAGTTTGTAGTTTTTAATATACAACAAAAAAGAGTCGTATAAACAAATAAAAATAAATTCGTGTAAAGAAAGGGAAAAAAATGTTTTTATATTATTCTTGTACACAACAATAATTGTCAAAAACATAAATTAATTTTTATTTGGTAAGTAGAAAATATATATCAAATGTTGGCAAAATAATGTAATTAATTTGTACTTTTAAAATACAAATTTCTAATGTCGAAGTATTCAATAGATTGAACTATGTATACCGTGTTGATAAGTCCATTCATTTTACTAGATTATTTCTGTTCAGTGATAAGATATCAATAATGAGCGAAACAAAGTAATTTTTTTCCTACCAAGTTCTAATTTTAAGATTTTGAATAAGTGTTTTATAAGTTGTACATACATATAATGTATTACAATCGTACTCGACTGTAAACAAAAAAAAAAAAAAAAATGAAAAATAAATTTTGTATAACAATAAAATTGGCGGACACACTAATTTAATATAAATTTAAATTATTATTGTATTTAAACTTGTTTATAAAATTTACCATTCAGAAATCAAATAAGAAACAGAGTCATATTCGGTATATCATTCGAAATTGCTTAAATCACACTTAATTACTTAATTGGTATTGAGTAATTAATCTCGGATAAAGGAGATTTACTGCCTTTGACAAGACCGATGGTTAACAGTTCCCAATAGTTCATTTTGTAATTTCCGTGATTTATACAAGTGTTGGTTATAAATATTGTACAATTCTTATTTGCGAACTATAAGAAGCCTTAAATGTGCCTAATTTTTGTTATTTTAATTTTTAGGAGCTTCACACAATCGAATATTGAAAGCACAAGAACGATGAAGAGATTCCAACTCTAACTAACAACATAAAATCGTATAATTCCATTAATTTCATACGCCTACAATAATTTAGTGATATTTGGATTATCTATTGTACCATCCTGGAGGGTGCAGCGTCTGAAGAGCTATCCGCTATAACACCATATCAACGTATTACGCAAGCGTTAAATTCTGATCCAAGATGTGCCCAAGAGGTAAGTTCTTCGCAAATAATATTTTGTTTTAACTAATTAAATAATTTAAAATGTTTGCGCTCCTCTTTTTGAAATTTTTGAAGGTGGCTTTAGGAAGACGTATTGGATTATATCGATTTTGTGGCGACATAGGGCGTGGAAATTTTTCCAGAGTGAAATTGGCAGTTCACCAACTGACGCGCGGTAGCTATTTGAAATTATAATAAATAATAAATTTTCAATCTTAATTGTTAATTTTGTTTTTAGATAAGGTGGCCATAAAAGTTGTAGACAGAGGAAGATTAGATTCACGAGCGCTTCGCATGTTGTCACGAGAGGTTGTTACATTAGAATGTGTACACCATCCAAACATTTTAAGGTTGGGGGCGATTGAGTAATAAATTTGGTCGGAAATAAATGATTTTATAAATTATTTTTAGATTATTTGAAGTTGTGGAAACATTAGGTCGAGTACACTTAGTAACGGAATGGGTCAGAGGAGGTGAATTATACCACCGTATAACTCAAGGTGGGCCATTAAAAGAACTTCAAGCTGTATCACTTTATAAACAGTTACTAATGGCTGTTAAGCATATGGTAAGTAGTAAACTCTTATCAAAAATCGGAAAAAAAATGATTTGTTGATTATTTTTTTTGTAGCATGCATTGGGTTTTGTTCATCGTGATATTAAAGCAGAAAATGTTCTTTTAGTAACTGAAGATAAAATAAAGTTAGCAGATTTTGGATTTAGTACACAATTATTGAATGGTATATTCAGCTACAGACAACTTTTGAATGCATTAAATTCATGTCCCAATTATATTTTAGGCCCATGGCAACATTTGGATACATTTTGTGGATCGCCTCCTTACGCAGCACCCGAATTATTTAGTGATGATCATTACATTGGTGGTCCTGTTGATGTTTGGGCTCTTGGAGTACTTCTTTATTTTATGGTTGTTGGTAATATGCCATTTCGAGCGCCTACTGTTCCTGCACTTCGAGCAGCTGTACTAAAGGGTGACTATACGCTGTCACCGTTACTAAGTTTGCTGTGTATTCGTCTAATCCGTAGGTTTAACTGACTAATAATGAAATTGGTATATTATAAAAGAGTTTTTTTTTTTACAGAAAGAATATTAGTTCATAATCCGACACGAAGGCCGACTATTGATCAAATAATAGGAAGCCAATGGGTGAGCCATCCGAATTTAATAGACAGTTTAGTGAATAAGCAGAATAATTCAAAGCCGACCGTAACTAAAAAACCGTTGTTATTTTTTTCATCCCTTTCATCTTCATCGTTATCAACGCACAACAATGATAAAAGTCGACGTAATATGGCACATCATGCACAATCAAGCTCCGCACATAATTTTCAACCACTTTTATGTAGTACTAAACGTGGAAATAGTGTAATATTAGACGACTTTTTATCACCCGTCAATTTATTTGAACACAATAATAATTTGGATAATCAACTTAATGAAACGCACGCGAATCAAAAGAAATCGCATAAATTTAGTAAGCGCTCAATATTCAGTGGTCAAAAATCGAAAATGAAAATTGGTCCTATGGAAAATCCGATACAATTAAACAACACATGTTTAACGACTAAAAAGGACTGCGATTCTAACTTGAATAAAACCGACATCGAAAATAAAAAGCTCGAATCCGTAAATTCTTTGGGCAATATACGAAATCCTACGAAATTAAACGAAGCTAGAGAACATATAACCAGTAGCATATCATTAAATAGTAACAATAACATATTATCGACCCAAAGTTCTGAAACCAAATTAAGTATTAATGAGCATTGTGATTCAAACATTTTAAGTGATATTAATAGTTATGACGAAGAAAACGGAGATTTTATAATTCTTCCAACAAAAATCTTGGATGTAACGAATAATTTACATCCTTTAGAAATTGAGGCTAGAAAAATATTATTAACATTAGGTATAACGTCCGAGATGTTACTAAATGCTATCCAAAATGGACCAAGGAGTGATTTAATTGGTGCATATCGTATTATTGTTTATCGTTTACAAAAGCAAGCGCTATTAGCTAAACGAGCCGAAGACTTTACACAAGAAGATATTTCATTAAAATCTAAGCGAGTTCGTTCATGTTCAATACTATAAACAAATTTCACAATTTTATACATACACATTTGTATTTTTGAAATTATTAAGCCATATTAAATCGTACGTACATTATCTAGTTTATATTTAAATTATTGAATCCTTTATTTTAATAGAGTTTGAATAAAATATTTTTAAAGCGTATTAAATTTAATTAATATAGACAAATTAAAAGCGTATTATCATTAGGTGAATTAATTATAAGAATTTGTTAATTTAACTTCAAAAGTAAATGAATGTTATGTTTTAATACATCTATAATCAAATCATTAAAAAAATAAAATAATTGTCTTTGTATTTCTTTTACCGATAAATTTGAATTACATATTTTAATTACAAAAATTAAATAATTTATTTTGTTATAATTTTCTTCGCCGGGACTCAAACCTTTTATGTACTACTTCAATATTAGCCGTTAGATGTCTCTTTATTTTATATTTGATTTTAACACAACATAGCCGTTTTTTTATATATGAGACAGATCTGCTGGGGTTCGAAATTGCAACGAAGCGCTTAGAAAGAATCTCTTTTTTTTTTTTTTTTAAATAATTTTTTTAATCATTACGAGTTGTCTGTCGTACTTAAAAACGTGTACGATTAAAACAAGTCGCAATTACGTAATGCATAAATCGTGTTTTGTCGTAATTTCGAGAAACTCGAAACTCGTAAAGCTTACATAATCACACCCCTTTTTTCCACTGTCCAGATTCCAGGGGCCCTATTCTCGAATTCCACATCCATTTTCCACATTCGAACAGCTGTCAAAATTCATCAAAACGTTGATTCAATAGGTTACAGCGATCTTGATAAGATGGAAGAATGTTTTCAATAGCCTATGAAGACGTAGGGATTGAAGTGCGTATAAAACAAACTGCTTCCGAACAGTCTCTATTCTATCCGAGTATTCTATCCGTATATTCCAAAACAGAACGTATAAAAGAAACATAGAGAGGTGTTCGAGTAATCAGGTCGGTAAAGTCCTTACAGTTACGCTTAATGAAGCCAGACATAATGTTGACTTAGAAATAATGGTGTTAACTTGTCTAGTAAAGGCGGCAAGCGATACAAAAATTATACTCAGATTGTACAGAGGATATTGATGGAAAAGAAGTGACCGGGTACGATAAAATGAAAGAGTCTTAGTCTTATCCTTACTCACGTTGAGGCATCTTGCAGCTCACGGACAAGTTGTTAACCCGGGCGAACATTTTCATATTTTCGGCGAAAAGGAGGCAACTGGCAAATTGAAAGCAGTAAACGATATCGTTGGTAAACAATGTAAATAATAATGGACCGAAATATTCAGTGGGTGGATTCAATTGGGATGAACTGAGAATTTACTATAAGTTGTTTAATTTGATGATAAGGAATTGTTATTACCAAAAGCCTTCGCAAAATCAGTATAAATAACGTCCAGTTGCTGTCTGGAGTTTAAACTATTTATTAAATATATTGCCATAATTGCCACAAAAACAAACCAGATTTGATACTGTGGGTCTGCTAGGATACAGTCTGTGCTGAGCAGGAGAAATAAATGATTCAGTATAGAAAACCAAGACATTGGTGAAATACCATCGTGACCAGCACCCTTATTAACATCAATATTAAGCACGCTATCAAGAACTTGTCGGAACTTTGAGCATTTAAAAACGTGGGAGGGGCATTGTAGCTGGTTTATACACTGATGCAAAAAAAAAAAATTATCAAATAAATTGCTGATTTCCGAGGGCTGACAGAGCTCTGGTAAGACATAGTTGACGGAAAACCAACTACTTTTCATGAAATTCCAGCACTGTTTCTGACTAGACGTCTTTCTCCTCGATTCGCAATAAGTATTGGTTATATAAAAACCAATTTAGAGTTTTAAATTCTTTGCGGGCTCTATCAAGCTCGTGATAAAATTATACCCCTTACTATGTGTGCCTGTATAAGGGATGGAACATATTCCCTCATTTCTCAAGGTGTACCAACTTATTATTGTACCACGACTTCCAAAGGACGTTTTTTTTACCGTCTTTAACGTGTCTTTCAATGCCATTCCTTAGACGCTCCGTCGTAAAATTTCCCAATTGAAATTGCTGACGATTTACATGAAAATATTTATCGTAATCGGTGTTGATAGGTGCGTTGCCAGCAGGTGAAATCCAGAAATGATGAAACCTCGGAATATAACATCCTTGCAAATAACAGGTCTAGGTATTTTCCCCCACTGTTGCTAGGATGGTTTAGTTGATTGCAGTTTGCGGATATCGTGGTGTTATCCATAGAATGAAAACGATTAAAATTCATAAAAAACCCGATAAACGTAAAGTATGTTTTTTTTGTTTATTTGTGAGTCCTGCATCGGTGGCCAACGCATTTCACCGCCCTTTCGTTGTTTAGGACGAATTCGTCCTGCTATTGGAATGCCGTAGTTCTCTAATTTTTTCACAGCAAGATCTATTGCCTCTTCTACAATATGACTCGGCTTTTCTTCAATATTAAGACGAAGTGCCTCTATGGTATTTGTATAGCTAACTGATCAACACTCAGGCCTTTACTTCGCAATGCAATCTGATCACGATTTATTTCCCTTAGTACATTCGTTACAAAAGAAAAGTTAGCAAAGAAATGTGAAGTCACACACAGCAGGCATAAGGTTCTGTACAACACTTTTGATCGAGCATTTATTAATATTATTACAATTGATAAATTAAATTATTTACTATGGATGCATAACTTGGTTAAAATGGCTTGAAGCTTAAGCGATTTGTCGTTGAAAAACATTGTAATGGTTTGTGTAAGTTTTTATTTTTTTCACGGTCGGTTGTCACCCCAAAACGGGTGGTACCTGGTGTGGACCGCCCCTTCTAGCTTCTCTACTGGTTGCTTGGTTGTAATACTAACAAAGTAGTCGAAAATGGATATTGCCCTTCCATCAGTGAAAAAAATGTAAAGACGCCATCAATATCAAGCCAAGCTGTATCGGGTTAAAGTCATTCACAATGAAAAGTTGATCATTTTGATGTATTGACGCTATCACAGCTGAGAGCATAAACAACGATGACGACGATAGAGGTATTGGCCTCTTTGACACAAATCACAATGACGTCGACACTATTTAACAGGCTACCAAGATACTAACTCATTAGAAACAGAATCAATCTTTCACAGCAATCTATACCCGGCCCCCTCTAAGCCTGGTGTCAAAATCATATTTGTCCTTTTCTGTTAACGACATAGTCAAGTGGGATGTATTCTCCAGAATATATGTTAGAATGCTTAGACGAAAAGACTTTACTTTACCTCGGACGCTAGAGGGATTGTGGTAATAAATTGGGGTATTGCTGGTAGGATCGGAGCTTATAATTGCCGGATCACAGCACAGTTTGTTGCGCAATAACAGCTGTAGGTTTCAGAGTCGATATTTACTGATTTTGAAGAACATCTCGTCTAATATGTACATTAATTGGCAAATTCACCGTGGACATAACTTTTGCTTTTAAGTCGGCATCTACTCCTGGTAAATGTAGCATTAGAAATTCGAAAAATTTGGTATCAGCTTGGTAAAAGTAGCATTAGAAGATACTATTAAGCAGAGAATATGGTTTGGTTCCATATATCGAAGCGTGCGAAGAACAATGCTCGGAAGAAAGCGTGCCTCGGCGAAATTTATAGTTCAACTTAACACAACTCTCCAAAACTGAACATTAATTGCACTATCAATTACAAAATACGCACTGCTTGAATGTTGAATGAAAAAATTAATTTGAAGATTTTAATTAGACTTTTAGTAGGAGTCCTTTCCAATTGGAAAATTTATCCGGACTAATGCAGATTAGTTCAGACTACTTAGGATTAGTAGTCTCGATTTTCTTGTAGAGTGAATTATTTCAATTATAGATTAAACCAATTAAACAGCGTTTAAAATATTACGATGTTAAAGCGAAATAATTTTGTATTCGAGACGTTAATAATTTCAAAATTAGTAAAATTTGCACTCCACTTTCAGTGGCGTAAATTTTGGTTAAGATAAGCATATTTAAAACCATAGGTTCACAATTATTTTTCATGATACCCCTTCATCAACCAATTCGGCGATTTTGAGGAATATATTCAATCAAAATTTCTAACCCCATGGAATCATTTGTAAATAAGTCTGTGTAAGAAAGTGCCAAAAAAGTAACAAAAAATTAATGATAATTATGAACCAGTCTAGTCCCCTGGGTTTTTAAAAGTTTTCGAAGAAATAATTCGATAGGATTGAAGACATCATAATTTTATAAAGTGGTTTCCTAATAGATAATTATTTCTAAAAAATAATTAAAATCACAATTACACTTTATCGTGGGCTTAGTTACGCCAATTGGCAAGAATTTTTAGAGGCACAAGAAACATTTTTGTGGAGGACCCGATATTTGTAACTAAGCGACTGTCTACATTTCAACACCTCTACTAGAGTTATCAAATTGACCATGGTTTATGTTGACAGAAAAGCACCTCAGCTTATAAATAACAATAGAATGCCAACCATTTGATAGCAATAGCATGCTTATAACTTGACATCCGACATTTCAATAGTAGGTGTATTGCATTGGAAAATTGATAATAAATACGATACATTCAAAGCAATTGTTGTTGCAATTTAAAAAAATATTTTTTTTTATTGTATACCAAAGCACTACTGTGGCTTAATCAAAGTATAAGTTTTGTTGGACAATTATTTTCTTGAAGTACTCTAACAGTGAAAATTGTACTGGTTAAATATATAATCGTTTTTATAATTTAGGTACTAATTGTTTCAGACTTATGCTTAAAATGTCTAGATCATTGTAATCGAACAAGACTATCCTTGCCCATTAGTTTTAGCATTTTCACATACAAAAGTGTAAGTATTATTTTTAACAGTAATTACCTACCATAATGTTGTATTATTATAATCATCATTAACTTATCTTAAAGATGGCATAGAAAAATTAGCAATCAACTGTGAAAAAAAATATTAAGTTTTTTTCTTATTTTGTCACAGTGCAGGAAGTCGCAGCTACATATAAGATTCATATCATGATAACATTCGTAAATATACCGGATTTCCACGTTTACACTGTATTCAAATAAGTAATGAAAGCTCAAGAATTTGTAATTTAATATTTTTTATTCGATAATCAAATTAAATTTCTCTAAAACTATTAAAGGAATGTTTTCTGGTTTTCTTTGTAATCGTACCATAAAAAATTCTGTTTTGATGAAAAATCTCACTAATTGGATGTTTTGTAACTATTTGAATTCTTTACTAAAACCTTAAACAAATAATTATAATTGTCGTCAAACCACATGAATTATTTAATATTTAAATTTTCAGTCTCGAAACGAAGAGATCGTCATAAAATTGGTAGTTTTTAGTTTTCACTTTCTAACTCATCTTAAGTAACAACAAGAAGAAAATATAGAAACCACATAATAGAATTTTAACGTAACCAGTTAATAGCCACCCATTTTCACACACCTGAAAAGCATAGGTCTCATATTGGGCAACCGGACATTCCGAACTAACAATTTTAGACAACTTATTGCAAAAAGAAATATAATAATTAGTTTATTCCGGTTTATTTAACCGATCAAATCCCATTTATAAAAATCTTTAGTCTATTTCTAATATAAAATATAGTACTGTGTGCATTCACTTAGAAAGTTCGGTAACCTAAAACAAAAAATTTGTACAATCTAAAACAAAAAAAAAAAAAATATTTTTACAACAGTCAAAATGGTCCAAATAAATGTGATGGTAACAATATGGAACAAACAAAAGTTACGTTGCGCGGCTCATCATTTCTGTACAACCAATATATGTAAGTACACGTAAATACTAGTTACTGAAAGACTTTCTCCCAAGTTTTCTTATTATACATTTATAAATTGGCTATGACCGTGATCTTCTTAAGATCAAGTCGTTTGTTTATGTTTATTTTGTTTTTTTTTTATTGTTGCGGAACAACTTAAATATTTTATTTTAAATCCTCACCTCAGTCTTGAGTAGTTCGTGGTCGCGGTAACACCGAAAATATTTTTGTAATATCGAACTGGGCTATTGATCTTAAACTTACTTGTAGTGTTAAAGAAATGAACTTGTGCTATCAAAAAAAAAATAAATGACCTACATATTTTGTGTTTTTAGTTTTTACAAATAAAATCACTTTATTAATATTTTAGTATTAAAAGAAAAAAAAACAAAAGGTATAAACTGTTAAATTTTTTGTATTAAATTAGTTTAGTTTTTAATTCAATAATAACCGGCTTTGCAAAATTTTAAATTTTTTTTTTGTCTGTTTTGGGAAGATTTTTGCGTAAACTGGAAACGTGAATTTTTCGGTGTTGTTTTGTTATTGGTTAAATACAGTGAATCGTAAATTTTTTTTGTAAGTGTGAATATGGGTCAAATTAACGCAAATCTAAAAAAAATCTTTATATAAGAAGAAAATGACGGTTTTATATAAATACAGTTGATTGTGAAGTGTTATTTTATTATGATGTTTTGGTTATATTATTGGTTGACGTATTTGCGATTGTAGTTATTGGTTGCAAGAAACTGTCTGAATTGTCTCTATGTAGATTTATTAGAATTTATTAGAAATCTTTGGAAAAAACCAAGTTACCAGGTATCAAGCTTTTTATGTTCAAATCGCTAAGACGAACATATTCTAAAGCTCTAAACAACAAAGTACACATTACATATGTACATCTTTTGTGTAGTAATTCAATAGTTGAGCTTTGAAGGTCACATGAAATGAAATTTGTCTGGTTCAATGAATATTGAACGAAAAAGAATGAACAAAAAAAAAACAATTCAAGATCAATGAACTTATTGCAAATATAGAATGGTATAAAGTAAGTTAAAACCTCGCTGGTTTCAAATCTTATTTACGTACATTTATACATTTTTTATAATTTAGGTCTTTCGGGGAAAGTAAAATGTTGACAAAGAAATATTTTGACAAACGATCCACTTATAAGTAAATGTAAGATCTTGCTAATCAAGTATAATGTGTATGCAAATTATTTAATTTTTTGTTAAATATTATCGAGATAAAATTAATCAGTGGATGGAAATATTGACCTAAGGTGACATTAATTATTTTATTTTTAATCTCGTTTATTGATCCAACTGATAATGTGCACATGTACCATATACGGAGTTTAAAATCAGAAAGTAACAAACATAATTCTCGATTAAATTCCCTGAGGATAATTTATAATTTAATATGTGTTTAATATGTTGTCGTTTTGCACCAATATTTCTCTGTATATATCTAAAAGATAATTGCATTAAAAAAAAAAAAAATGATTTTGTGAAGCTCCAATAAACAATTGTCTATGTACTCTATATATTTCAGCGACAATATTGTCAATATTCAACTAATTGGCAATTTAATTGACGTTTCGTTTCAGAACAAAGCTTTCAAAATTTATATATTTCTGCTCATATTGTGTTTAACATAATTTGATTGAAAATGTATGATGCAGTGTGAGTTAAATTTATGCAAAGCAGCCACATATCCAGTTTAACTAATTAGCATTTAAATTAGGTATATCCAAAATGCTATTCTTTTCAATTAATTGTTTATGTGTACCTTAAAAAGTAAAAGCAAATAACATTGTTTATGTTCTCAACAAATTATTTAAAGAAATTGAAAGCTGTCACTTTTTCTTATTATTTTTAGTTGATATAGACGACCGTAATCTAGGTTGATGGGTTCTGTTCATGAAATTTTAAAATTTAGATCGTTTAACTTCAGTTGCATTTGTTAATAAAATAAATTATTTTTTGTTGACACTTTCACTATACTTAAAGAATTACTACTAATACTAATAACAATTGTGACTCGATATACAATAGAATGAAATATTCAAAGGCGGTATCACAAAAATCTATACACAGAAAACCACAGAAGATCCGCTTTTCTTAAAATGTTTCCCTCCCATTCAACGTGAAAGCAACACCATTGTTAAATATACATACAATTAATTATAAAAATAAAAAAAAACGGAAAATTGGCAACGGAAATAAACCGTTTTAGATACAATATACATACATAACCACAGAACTTTGGTTACCTCATGGTTTTAGTCGATATACTATACGAATAAATTTATTAACTTTATTAATCGTTATTTGCAATATATACGAGTATTATGTACCAAAAAAAGCTAATTTATAATTAATTACAAGTGAGTAAACAAAATATAATGACTTATGCTTAATTGGGGGTAAATTCTTTTTGTTTCAATTTCGACAGTCATTAATAAAACAAAAAAAACATTTTTCCAGGTCTCTGAATAAGCAAAGAAACACAAATCTTCTGCACTATGTACACAAAAAACTTCATTCATCTTAATCCATATATGAGTGAACAACATTTTCAAATTAAATTGAATTTTCTTTCGGTTTTCGTCTACATGTTGAACAAAAAAATAAAGCAAAAAATCGGAAATCGGATCAATTCTGGATTTTTCGTTTTATTTTTTATGTATTATTGATTTTGTACTTTACAACCAGATACATTTACCATAAACCCAATTTTCATCTATTATGTTTATATAAACTTATAATCAGGGCTGGCTCTATAGTGAATGTTAAAGACGGAAGACAATTTTGTTTAATCTTTAAATACTTATATGGTTCCCTTCAAAACGCTCTCCCTCAGGTGATGGGGTTCCGGAAACCCTTTGTTGTTATATTCAATACAATGTGTAGTTAGAAATATATAATCCAATTGAAGCATTTTCGAACTGACCTAGTCAATAACATTAACAGCAAAAAGCACAAAATTAAAAAAAATTAGGCCTATCCAATTTCTCGAATGTCACTTTTCCCACAAAGCGTCCGTTAGCCATTAACATTTTACAAAATTATTAATTGTTGATTTACCCCGAATGAAGCCGTCTTGACGCTTTATACGTTTATTCAAAAAGTTTAGGTATAACCGAGAGAATTGAGATAAAAGACTCCCAAACACTTATTCAGAATCCATGGGGCGATATCGGCAGGACCTGCACCAGCAGTGATATCTAAACATTCCAGTCCAATCATAATTTCCGCGAGTTGGATTGTAGGATATGAATTATAGCGACTATCAATGATGCCTGAAAAGCTAGATATATCAGAGTTATCAAAAGAGGCCTGAAAAAAATTGGCAAATGATTCACATATTTTATGAGGACTTGATTATGAAATACGATATCTAGATATGTCGTTAACATCCCCAGTCATTTAGAACTGAGACTTGTTGAACAGTAATCAAAATCGTATTCGCCATTTGTCATCTTCGACCTTTAAGAATTAGCTCCAATTATATATCTCCAGTATACTGCTTTAAACATTTAAACTACTCTGTTCAGAGAGCATACAAAATATTCAAAAATTTTCAATGTGAGAATTGGCTGATATAATTCTTTACTCAGTGCTTCAGTCTTAACAGAGCATTGCTGTGGACCATTCGAGCAACATAAACAAATAAATTACAAACAATACACACCTTGTCACAAAGTGATACATTTTCTACATCTCTAGCATTTCATAAATATTGTATCGAAAATCGTCATAAAATACCAATAAAACATCAGAGAAGAAATTCACATTTAAAAGCTTTTACTGAACCATTGTTGGAATTTGGAAGGTGTGTTAGCAAAGCAACCTTGATTATACAAAGCCATAGTCTAAATAACGAAGCTTTTATAACGGAATTAGAATCGAGGAAAAAACTGAACTTTTCATAGTAAAACACACAAAACATATGGGAAATCACTTTTTTTCGTAAGACATATTTTTAAATGAAAACGTTACAAATTCTTAATTATGATTTCTGAAATACTTTCATAAATGTTTGAGTTTCAACATATATGAATGTCGTTTAAGTAAATCGTTTTCATTGTTTAAACCAAAATATAAAAAAAAATTCATAACAACAGCATTCTGGTAAAATTGAAATAAAAGCTTACTACAATTCGTTTGGTCATTATGTCAATATTAAAATAATCAATAAAAATTTGATAACCTCGAACAAAATTACCACCTGGGGAAATTTCAAGATCAAAAATTGTAAAACAAAAATATTGTTACGTTTTTGCCTTGTCAAAAAAGGTTTGTATCACTGGATTGTGAATAATACAAAATCAATTTAATTTATCTCCAACGAATTTATTTATTTCACAAAAATTATTACAACACAGTTTATCAATAAAAATTCACAAAATCACTTTATATAAATTATTCTCAAATTTTACTGTTCACTTATAGTTTTTATTTCGCACTACAACACTTTTTAAATCATTTTTTAATCTTCACACTGTCGCTTTCCAAATACTATTACAATACTAATCCAATTCGATCTCCTTCGCCTTTTTATATCCACAAACCAAACTTCTCGAAAGCTCATGATTTTTCTAGTTAGAATAGTGAAGAAACATTACGTAACAATTTTTATCATGGAAAATTCCATTTAGTACAGTAAAACATTGAGCTATTAGTTTTACTTATTCTTTCACACGCTAGGTGTCACCGTCACAATAAAGAAACGTGTTGTAACGGTTACACCTACTGTGTAATAGAATAAGTTAAACTAATAGCTCAATGTATTACTGTACTAAATGGAATTTTCCATGATAAAACAGTTCTAAATGTTTCTTCACTATTAGTACTGGAAAAGTCATGAACTTTCGAGAAGCTTGGTTTGTGTATATAAAAAGGCGAACAAGATCGAATTGTATTATTAGTATTTGGAACGCGATAGAGTAAAGATTAAAAAGGAATTAAAAAGTGATTTATTAAGAAGTGTTTTTGTGCGAAATAAAAATTATAAGTGTACAGTCAAATTTGAGAATAATTTATATAAAGTGATTTTCTGAATTTTTATTGATAGTCTGTGTTGTAATAAATTTTGTGAAATAAATAAATTCGTTGGTGATAAATTAAATTGATTTTGTATTATTCACAATCCAATGATACGAACCTTGAGTGACAAGGCAAAAACGTAACAGTGTGATAATTTTGTGATTAAAGTTGTTTTTTTTATTCGCTCCCGATAGCTGCTATCGAGAGCGGTCATTTCTCTACGCCTAAATTTAAATTTGACGCGCTATTTATTGGTAAACTAAACTTATTTAACATCAAACTATCATTTTTAATTCAATTGTTTAGCGAAAACTTGACATAAAAAATATTTGGCTCTACCTATTTATACGGAGCGCTATCGGGAGGCATATTTTATATGACGGCTCTCGATAGCAGCTATTATTTAAATTCGTTAGAGCCAACTTTGATGTATTTTTCAAAATGAAAGTTCGAAAAATATATTTTAGAAATAATTTAAGTTTAGTATTTCTGCAATTAATATTTATTTAATACTAATATAGCCTTCTTGTATATTGTTGTTAAAGATATGTCGACAACTTTTGTATAAACATTTTGTAATATTTTTGCTTTTTTCATTGAAAAACTGGAAGCTAAAAAACACCATTTTTACTATGGATTCCTATGGAAATCAGTGAAAAGTTGTACCTCTGTTTTTAAAAAAAATGCAATACTTACCAATCGATTTAAATTTAGTAAACAGGTAGATGATCGATTGTCACATTTATTATTAACATATATAAAAAATCATTTCTGTCGTTATTGAGAAAATCTTTTTGTCAGTTTTCTATATTAATGCAACCCCTTCTATTTTAGATTGAAATGGACCCAAATGTTAACCCAAACTGCTTATTACTGAAACCTATCTTTGTGTGAATGATGGGCGTTTTCAAGTCCGTCAACTGTTCGCAACATGTTGAGCAAAATAAACATGTTGTTTTCTGAATACAACTGATTTATTGAAAATTTCATGGCAATGTGATAGATTGAATGTCATTTTTTTTTATCCGTAAATTTTCAAAGCCAACGTGTTGTGAGACCTGAAAGCGCCCTGAGATGGGTGGAAAAACAAAAATAAAAAAATTGTATGACTGCAAGGACACTACATTTTTCTATCGATGTTTTGGAGTCCTGGTAACTTATACGTCGTGAAATGGGAAAATCTGGAACAAACTTTTTTTCCGCGATTACAATGCTTACCCTATATAACTTCGTTTTAATGGGAAATTTAAAAACTTATTTTCAGTACCAACATTTGTATCACAGAGTTCGTAAAGAATACTGAAATCACTGGCTTTCAAAACTTTCAATTGTATCAAATTTTTATAACTCTCAATTTCTTGAAATTTTTATTTTCAAAATTAACAAAAATTTTAATATCTAGCTCAAATATCTTAATAGAAAATTTTCGGTTTTGTAATGCCGGTCGACATCACTCGCATATTGTGGCAATGCTTTTAGGCATACCCCACAAGTTATATTTAGGTAGAGAATAATGAATTTGCATGACTTGATATGAAAAGATTGGCTTTGACTTTCACGTCAATCGGACGTTTTCTGTGAAAAAAATATTTTTTAATTTTTTTATTTTGAAATTTTAATCAAAAAGCTATGGGGTACCCCAACCACGGAATATTATCCAGATTACAAAAGATTAAAAATCGTGATCGCCATTGATGATCGAGCGATGCGAGTGAAAAATCCAGGTGAAATTGTGTAATTCATGGTCCGAAATGAATGAGGTTGGCCAACCTAAAAATAGAATTTTGTCTAATTGAACCATCCTTCTCTTTTGGCACGCTCTATTGTAAATGAGCTTTGGCTCAAAATGGAGTGCGCCAAAACTTAAATAAATTTATGTGTAAATCAAATAAATAAATAAATAAATAAATAAATAAAGAAAAGAGACGAAAGAATTTTGTTTTCTTTGTGTGTCATAGACTCATAGTAAGCTTTGCCTTATTTTGGTTTCTCGAATTTTATGTATGTATTAATAAAAATCGACAAATAATAAATAGTAGGCTGTTGCGATATCAACGTATGTATGTACCACAGTGACTTAGCTATAATATTGACCATATTAGTGTTATATCTATAATACTGACCAATTGAAATAAAATTTAATTATTTTTATTCAGTTTTTGTGTGCCCCTAAGACACAACTGGTGTTAATTGGTTGGACTAATTAATAAAAATCGCCCTATTGCCATAAATTTATTTATTTTAGGTCATAATAAATAATAAACAAAATAACATTAGTTAGGAATGAATAATCAATTAAGATTCTTGATATTGTGATTTTGGCGTTTTAAATCTGTAGAATTTATTTCAAAAAATGTATTGCTTGAAAATAGTACTAGATTTCTGAATAAACTTGCTGTTTTATTCTGGTTTCAAAATTCGGAATTCGACCATCAATTTCGGAGAAAGAGCGACTGCAACAAAAAGTTTTAGTTATGTCTATCAATTTGGACCTAATTAATAACAAAAATATTTAAAATAAAAATAATGCAACAAATAAATTAAATTAAAGTTTCTCCATCACATCTCAGTTTCAAGTTATGTCATCTTAATCTTATTCTTTGAAAAACGAAAGACACTAAAAAAGTCATATTGAAATGATAAATTTATTTATACATTTGTATTTTATGCATAATTTAGAAAAGATCTTTACACAACTATTTAGGTTTTTCTTCATAAATAGTTGTGTAAGGATCTTTTCTCGGCGGCTGTATATTTGATCACGTTTGATTTATTAATTAAATACACACTTAGCTGGTTCACTGTATAGCACCATCTACTGCTTGTGCGAAATGAAATGACCGATTGCATTTTGCAGTATTATTTGCAATTTTATTGCACCAGCATCTATCACATTACAAATAAATTATGCAATTATATTGTACCAATAATTAATACGTTCAGCCGTGGTGTCATTTATGGCAACCAATAAAAACTTAGGAAAATGAAAATTTAATCATGAGTACTGTCGTAGCCCAACAAGATCATCTCAATTGTTACACATCTATCAATAGAATCTGTTCAACTGAGCCTTATGGGGAATAAGTGCTTTAAAGGGAACATTATGTGCCTAAATTGAGATTTGTCCGGCACTATACATACTTATGTACTATAAATACAAACAAAAGAAGAAAATGATCAAATAGATAAGTATAATATTAAGACTAACAAATAGGAAAAAAAAATTTATCTTTAATATTTTATTTAATTTTGTTTCAGTAAACAATTTATCCAATTTAAGCTTATTACATCTTTTATTTCATTGAACTATTCGAACATAGAAGAGAGCTTAATGTTTATATTTGACGACATTCAGGATAAAGAATTAAGGCTGAATTAGTCATTTCTAAATGTTATACAATAGTGATAATAAGATTTTAAAAACTAAAATCACGTCGTCGACTTCAAGTATCCATAAAAAGATAAACCTCTGCTATCATTAAAAAAGATCTAAATACTTACGATTATACAACGTATTCCAATTTTATAGTGAACATTTCTGTTATCAATTATAATAGATTTTTTGATTTTTTTTTTTTTAAGTTCGTATGCCGTTAGCAATTCAACCCAACCATGTAGTGAAAATATACATACATACTTATACGTACTTATTTGCTGTAACGACTAATGAGACTTTAACATGACTAAAAAAAAAATAATGAGGCAAATAAAAATTTTACACCTTAGAATTTTGAGAACATCATGATGATACCAAAATATGATAGAATACGATAAGAATTTTTATGGCTGTTTTTTTTCGAAGTTGTACATTTTTAAAGGATTATGTCGAATCCAACTCTTTATTTTGTATACATGCTACGTAATTTTCATCAATTAACTCAGTATTCTGATTTAAAATTAAACCAATTAATCGACCCTATAATTTAATCATGTACTACAACTGCTTACAAACAATAATCCGCAAAGTCAACAAATCTAAAACCGCATTGACAATTTTTGATATGAACATTTTGGACATTACCCCACAAAAAAACGCGAAACCTCAAAATATTTTCCGAAAAAAACAAAACAAACCGTAGGTGTACGGGCGTTTTTATACCGATTAAAATTTGCACATTGTATAAAACACTGTCACAAATATACCGCACCATGTTAATCCATTCCAGAATTCTCAACATATTTTAATAAAAATCAATCGCCATAAATAAACGTTAAAAAATTAAAATAAAAACAAAAAAAAAAATTTGTTTTGGTTATTTTTAATTAAATTTCAAGCAAAAACAAAAAAAAAACATATAAATTAAAATATTAAATTTTATTATATTCCATTTTTATGGAAATAATTTTCCAATAATAAAATATTTACAATAATATTATGACTTTTTGAATTTGAATACAAAATTTGCTTTGTGTGTGTATGTGTGCTTGCTTGGCTTTACGTGTTTTGTTGTATGCTAATAAATTAATGTTTGCATATTTCTGAAATTAAGCAATATTTTGCAAATCTGCGAGACGTGAACTTTTCTCTCATTTGCATTTCCTTTTAAATTTTTTTTGTCTTGATAATGATTTAAGATTATTTCTTTGTTCTCGTTTGCTTTGCGTAGGATACCAAATAAAATTTCCGCCAGAAATGCCAAAAGCTCTATTTCCTCATTATAATATTCAAATATAAGTGATTATTACAATATTATTCATATATGGATCGTTTTCCTCTCTCTATATATAAAGAATAATGTAACATACATAATTTACAGACGCCCTTCCTTAGGAGGTGTCGATTACTAGATTATTAAACTTTGGTGATTCATTGTTAACGAATTTGTAAAATGGGTTTGAGCAGACAGTTTTTCCCGGATTAATCAGATATTTTTATTATTTTATTTTATTTTAATTTTAAAAAAGAAATCGGGTACAAATGATTTCAAACACTTTACAATACAAAAAAAAAACAACAAAAGTTGCCAAAAGAAAGTAAAATATACAAACTTAGAAAATGCAAATTTTAAAAATATTTAAAATACTAAATCACTCGCTTGACATTGAGAAATCAAACAATTCTTCTACGTCATTAAACATTTTAATCATCTCGTTAATTGGTTCAAGTTTCCCATAATTTTGTAAGAATGGGATCTTGTAAATAGTACATCTGGTTAAATAGGATGAAAGACGGGCAACGTTTAGGTGGCAAGGAAGGTCATGGTCATAGTAACAATTTGTTCTCTTCATAATGAAAAGCAAAACTTGTTTCTGGATACTTTAAAGTTTTTATCTTACCCAACCTGTTGATTTTTCTGCCATTGATAGTATCTATAGGTCATCAGCAAAGAGAAGTACCGATGAGTTGACAATAACATTGACGACAATATCAATAAATATTAGGAAAATTCAAGGCCCTACATGTGACCCTTGAAGAACTGCTGAAGATTCGATTTACGTCCACCAATTTCGATAAAATGTTTTCCTATTATCAAGGTATATGGTTAGAATGGAATGCAGGCTTTAAAGAGCTTTGCAGTGGCTGATGGAATCAAAAGCTTCACTGAAGTCGGTGTAGACTGTATACTACTGGCAAATTTAATTAAATTTTTTGTGGATGATCTATCCGGGAATAAATCCATGTTGACAGTTAGGAAGATGTTGAAAAGTGTTGAAAAATATTTATTGAAATGCTTGCGATACAAACAGCTAAATTCACCCAATTTGAAATTTCTTGACTATTGCGCAATATTGCGTTTGAAAAATTTTATAAAATTTTATACGGCCTTATGAAACCTGGCAATCGTTCTGGTTTTCATCTAAAATCTCCAAGTTTGTACCAAATGCCTATTTTCGTAAAATTGTATGTCATCACGTTTCTAATGTGGTAGTTGCTGTTCAGTGACATTTCACACATATCAAATAGAATTTCCTTAGGTTTGTGGTGCACATTATTTAGAACAAAAGAGAATAATGAATTGTGTTATACTCAAGACATTTAACTTATTGGCAACAGTTGACCTCCTCATCAAATTCCTATTCTAGAAGAAGATCTGGCGGTTCTGCAGCATTGGAAATGTCCCCAATTGTATCACAACATTTAGCTACAGCTCGCTTCCGAATAGTGGTGAAATATAGATAATGTATAGTCTTATTCAGATCTTAAAAAAAATTTTTTTTTGTAGTTTTGCGCAGCCTTCAGTGATGTAGTTACAAAAATTATAAAAACTTTGATGGGTCGCATTTATTTTACATAGTAATCCTAAATAAAATATTAAATAATGATTAAAATGTATTATATATCAGTTTCAATACACAAAACATTCAAAATGATTATGATTTTATGTTATTGCAATCATATTTCATGTGAAAATTAATAGGTGAAAAAAAAAAATTGCACGCCTATGAAAACAATGTCTTTGGAAAACTTTTGCCACGAACTAAGGAACCTATGTATTTTTCTGCGCGTGAACTGTCAGAATTCCAGCGAGAATTGAATACTACTATATATGTAGATGCTTTGTCTTTTTGCCATAGCTATTTTAACATATACGTGTTCAATGTAAGTTGAAGATCATTCAAATGCTACATTACTAATTATGAGAACACCACCTCGTGAATTTTTATTACTAGTCTGGGCCAATCGATCACTTCTGAAAAAAGACATAATCGTTTGGAAAAAATTCGGAGCTATGGATTACTGGATGAAACGAAGTTTCGCAAATCGCATAAATAGAATGTTTTGTTTTTAGAACAAAATTGTGAAATTTTGTCGCCTTAAGACTGATTTACATTCAAAAAATTTCACAGATGCAGATGTCAACTCAAAAATTCGTTTTCTTTACACATAAAAGGTAAATTTAAACAAAAAATGTCATAAACCAATGCAAATGATTGGTTTTCTTATTTATGTAACCTTATTATAGTTATTTATTAACGCATCGACGATTTTACAGAAAAAAAATGAAACGACATCTGCAAAAAAAGCAGACGAGGTTTTTGGGTTTGTTTCTCGGGTTTCAATTGACTTTTTTAAGCAGATGATAATTTTTTCTCTTTTTGTCTTTGTACTTTTTCCTATGTTGTGTTTCAATTTTTTTGCAGACGTCGATTGTCGTTGAATGTAAATCAGTCTTTAAATGCATTTTTTTGACTTTTTGGTAATATATCGAATAAGTATTTAGATTTCTTGTTAAACATTTCCCTTTGAAGGATCCATTTCGCTTAATTTCCGGTTCATCAGTTTGAGCATCAGCTGCAGTAACCTTCTGCTTATCCCTCCTTATGTTTTTGAATTGCTTAACATTGAGATTTTTCAAGATTATTGTAGGAATCTAAATTTATTGAAGGTTTCCGGGATATCGAATTTTTTGAGAATTTCACGATTATTAACTAGCTAAACCTTAGTCTGTTAATGCAGTCAGTAACCGAATTATTCCACTGGCATACTATAGGGATTAGATAAGCGCGAGTGGCTAAGTTCGGTTAGCTTATCTACTTACCGTACTAAGCTATTTTAATATTTATTTATTTTAAATTTTCTTTGCATGTGTCATTTCAGATAAACTTTAATGCTATAGGCATTCTGTCAGAATCAGTAAAATCCGTAACAATAAAACCGAAAGAAATACAAGTATTCTGTGATACATATCAAATATATATACATACATAGAGGAGCATCAATATAAGAATTTATTATCATACAATGTTTCTCAATAAAAATTTTTATGTCATAATTTTATTAAACATTTTACTACCAGCAATTGTCTTATGTTTACCATCAAAATTATCAACATCACATCAAACATCAGCAGCAGCACCAGTAACAGAACAAAAAAATATAAAATCGAGAGTATGGCCTAGAATGCCAAATTATGATATATGGGGTAATGGTGCCAGGGAGTATAATAATAACAATACTAATAAAATCTTGATCCATCCTAATAAAACAATAGAGTTGTTTAATGATGGATTACATAATGGATTAAATCAAACAACAAAAACCAATCATCGAAATGGAAAAGGTAACGTACAGTGTTTGCTTTATGATTAGTTTCAGCATTTTTTTTTTTTTGTTATTTTTGATTACAACGACAAACAGTGACCTGGGTTAAATCGATTTACTATTTTGTTTATCTCCTAAATTATAGTTTTATACTTATCTTACTTGAACGTATTGTAACGAACTATTTAACAGAACCATACAAATAAATATGGTTCTTATGAACAATCATATATGTACGTATCCAAAACCATTTTGGATGCATGAAGCTTTTTATGGTTTTTCTATTTGAGTTTTGTGTTATTTATGCAATTTTTGAAATAAAAAAATCTCAACACAAAAATTAATTCAATGTGTATATTGTATTTAAATATTCAACCGTCCTTTTATTGTTCGCTTTAACATTTATATAAAATAGTTAAATTAAACATAAACACACAAAAACATTTTTACAAAACTATATGTGCTCATACAGAGGAACAGCTAACACCACCACTAACAATAAAAATATTTGTTATGTAATTTTTTCGAATTTGGAACGATACACAAACATATATGTACAGTACACACATAAAACATATAAAACAGTCAGAAGCTTACATAGATAGCTAGAGCGTATACATTTATCAGAAAAACCAGCCAACATATACAACACAAAAGAACACTTGACTTTTAACAAACAACATATTTATGTATGGATATGTATGTATCCCAAACAAGGGAATAATTTAAATATTTTAAACATAACAAAAGCAGCAGCAACAATAACAACAATGATAACAACAAAACAACAACACAAACAGTAACCAAAGAGCGAATGGTGAATTTTCTGGGCATGGCGCAATATTTCCCCATTGGTACATAGCGCACAAAAAGAAAAAAGAAAATTTGGAAAAATGATTTTTTTACGTTTTAGTGATTTAATGTGAAAATCCATAAAAGCTTTTGGCTGCATAATCTTTTCAATTAGTTTGCAATTTATGTTTTATGTGTGTTAATCAATCAAAAGAAGGGCAAACGATGGTTGTCACTTTTTTTGTAAACAACACATAATATATGCGTTGTATATATCTACTACTGATAAATGATACTTTAGGGATTAATGTATGTACGGATGTATTTATGTACTTACAATTTTTTGCTAGATATCTAAGACAAGAAGATGCTACTAAATAACCAATATTCAATGATTATTTATAATATCTACTCTTGTATTAATATGATGACGACGACACACCCACATTTATATTTACCTATTTACAAAATAACATCACTTTTAAAACGTACACACACACACACAGCGACCAATCCTAAAATTTAAACGATTTTTTATAAAAATTTGACACACGAAAACACGTGACGTACGACAAGTACAACGTATAAGATGTGGACGGTAAATAAATTTGTTGTTTATAAAAATTCGCGTATTGCGGTCAATTTTATGATAATCAAATTCTTTGAGGTCGTTTTCTCTCTCCTTAAAGAGTTTGATTTAACGTTTGCAGTTTAATTAACAATTTCTTTTTTTAGTATTGAATTTCTTTCCTGTTCGTGCAGATGATGAATGCTTATCGCTTGATGGAAGACGGGCCGGTGTATGTCTTAATGTGTACGAGTGCCGGATACAAGGTGGAACATCCAGTGGACAATGTGCATTAGGATTTGGTGTATGCTGTGTCTGTAAGTATAGACATAAAAATTTTAATGCGCATAATAAATAAAAACATTTTTTATTATTTTTTGGACAGTTACTGCTTCATGTGACCAAGAAGTATTTAATAATATTACGTATGTTGTGTCGCCTGGTTTTCCAGCCATTATGCCAAATGATTTAAAAACGTGTAAACTAAAAATCAAAATGATTGATGAAGATATTAGTCAATTGCGTTTGGATTTTCAACATTTTTCTTTGGTAAGTTAAACATTTTTTTATTACATTTTACATTTATTACATTTTTTGATAGTTTTTAATTTAGGGCCAACCAAATCGAAGGACTGGTATATGTGATGGTGATAAATTCATGTTGACTGGTGGAATAAGTCGTGATTTGGTCATATGTGGACAGAATAGTGGCCAACATGGTAATTATTTTCTGCGTGCGTATTTGATTTTCAGTATTTAACGTAGACATTAAATTTTAGTTTATTATGATGTTTCGGCAAAGTCTCGAGAGGAGGGGGTAGATATGATAATTGATTTGACAGGGCGACAATTTCAACAGAGAATATGGGAAATTCGAATTGCTCAAATGACGTTTGCGCAAAGAGCTCCTGTTGGTTGTATGCAATATTTTAATGGTTTAACGGGAGTTATAAGAACATTCAATTTTGCTGAAAATGGACGTCATTTGGCGAATCAAGATTATCGTGCTTGTATTAGGCAAGAGACTGGAATGTGCTCTATAGCGTATGAACCATGTGATGATCAATCATTTCGAATTGGGGTTCCACCATCAGGACCATTTGAATCACAAGGGGCAGGTGGTATTCCTGGTATTGGCGGTATCCCTGGTTTTGGTGGGCCGAGTTTTGCTGATGTACCACAAGCTGGGGTACCCGGTTCGCTTAATGGAGCTGATACACCATTAACAGGTCCAGTGAATAATATACTTGCAGATGATGCTGCAGTGGTAGGAGGAGATGAAGCGGTGGTCGGTGAACCGCCACAAGATGTTATAAATACTGAACCTGAAGCAGTTGCCGCTGATGATGTTGCTGATGTTCCCGCTGATGCACCTGCTGACACGCCTGCCGACGCTCCTGCCGACGCTCCTGCTGACGACGTTGTTGACGAGGGCGCTGCGGATGATACTGCGGATGCGGGTGATGATCCGGCGGCCGATGACTCAGCAGAAGGCTCTGGAGGTGATGATGGTGGTTTCTTTAGCTTTTTACCAACATTTTTCTCCGGTCGTCATTTGACTGATAACCAAATACCTATACTCCAGGATCTAAAACCGGTTCATGTTATACCCGAGTTTAATAAAGTATTAATAACAAATCGACAAGGTCGGCAAATAATGGCCACATGTTCCGACCGTATTACACTTCCATGTATCATAGAAGATTTTATTGCAACTGGGATGGGTGGTGTTCCTAGTTGCGAGCCAATCCATTGTGGGAGTAGCTTGTGTTCATCTGGCCAAAATCCATGTCGAATCGAGACTGCGGTTACACCATTTGCGCTGGGGATTCATTTCGGCGACGGTGTGGATAAAGGCAGCCCCGAAGATAATATAGGCGCATGCCTCAGATACAATCAAGTCCCATGTCTCTAAAATTTGTAATTAAACCACCTATTCACAAAATGTAAATTCGCAAAATGTAACTATACTCAATCGCAATCCTCTGCGTTCTCTACTAAAGTCAAAATAAATTCCTTACATATGCCAACAAATGAACAAACTTAAGATATAAAGTAATCACCCCATTTATTGATTTTCGATGTGAAATTTGAGGCTACCGAATTATAAAAATGATTGAAGTAATACAAACAACGATTATTTCTTCTGACAAAACCTGCACATAATTCACGGAAAAGGCCCCGTCGGATCTCATTCTGTGCAAAATAGTTTACTTACCTATGTATATCAGGTAGGTGCCCGAAAATAATCTCATACATTCTCTTTCAGTTGACTTTCAGTGCGTGTTTACGTAAATATTCTGATGAAAAATTTTCAGCAGGATCGTAGTCAATTTCGTAAACAAATTTTCCCTTCCGAATAAAATTCTTTTGTTTTGCATTTAAAATATTTTGTCCACGACTAACGTATAATATACTTATTACACGTTTGTTTCTTCAATCATAATGATATCCATTATTCACTGCTAGTTAATCTAGTAGTCCCTTCTTCCATTATTCACTACTACCAAATAAACATTTCATTTTTGAAATTTTATCTAGTAGTCTCTTGCCATTTTCATTATTATTAAACTGAGACGTCAAAATGTCGACGGAAATTATTTTAGGTTTATTTAAAGGATTTGATAATAAAATACAATTTTTTTTCGGCCTCGGACAAAGTATCGTATTCTACTCGCATATAATGGCTGTTATTCACTCAGATGATTTACGACACTTGCCTATCGGCTCGTGTCGGTAAACTTCATCTTCGTGAATAACAGCTATCATTATATGCTTGTTGAATAATATACTATTTAAATTGCAGAAAATTTTTCCGCAGAATATTTACGTAAACTAGCAGTCAAGCCAGAATGATTTGTTATGATTTGGGGTTTTTGACATTTCGATTTATCAAAGGCTACTAGTTTTCTTACAGTGGCGAAGTTATTACATTTTGTGAATACCAATTTTTAGTTCTCTGTAACTTTTGCTCTATAAATAATTTCTGTGAAGTTACAGCTATTGACGATTGGACTGTCATGATTTTGCATGCAAAGCGTAGGGTTTAATTTAATTCCGGTAGTTTCATTCTCCATATGTTTTATATGGAGAGAAATGTCATTTCCGATAGGTATCGCATTTTGCAGTTTTCCAATCGTCAATAGAATCATTTTGTGAATAGAGGGGGGGTTGCATAAATTAGAAAATTACAATAAAATAATAAAAATGCCAAATTATTTTTTGTCAACAATTTTTAAAATGTTTTTGTTTTTTAAATTTATTTTTGTTTTATTTTTTAAAATTTTTGTTTTATTTATATAATCATAATTTAGCAGTGAAATTAAATTAATTTTTTGTTTATTTAAATTATAATATAATCGCAATTTTTATTTATAATTTTATTATTTATTTGTAATTTGATAAATATCTAAATTATTTCGTATATTTTTTTTTTTTTTGTTTGTCTTCTTATTCACATAATTTAATTTTATTTATATAAATTAAAATAAATATATTTATTGTAAGTATTTATAATATATAGTTATATAAAAAACGGAAATTTAATAATATTTTAATGAAATTTTTTTTTTTGTTAAAATGTTATCATTTTTTTTTTATTTTTTAAATTATTATTATTATTTATTTGTTGGAAAATATTGTGCATAAATATATATAAAAAAAAACAAAAATAAATTAATAAAAATTAAATGTATCTAATATGTATATGCATTACGTATACATACATAATACACATAAACACAAACACATTTTATAAAATTAATTAATTTATATTTAGTAAAAATTTGTAGATCTGTTTTGATTATTTATTTATTTATTTTAAAATTAAAATTAAACTATTAGAATCATAATATTTATTTATTTATAGTTTTTACAAAAGCGTTTTTAAAATTTTTGAAGAAATAAACGTTTTAAATAATTCTTAAGCTTATAGTTGTCTTAAATTTATATTAAAGCGTGTAGTATTTTGTAAGATTTGTATTTTTGTTATATCTTAGTTAAATTATTAATTAGTTTATTTATATATTTAGCTTAGAAATGTATGTGCGAATAAGTTTATTTATTTAGTTGTATTTTATGTTGTTTTATTATAATTTATAGTTGTGAAGTGAGACAATGAATGAGAGAGAGAAGGATTAATGAAATAATCGTTTTAATTATGTGATGCCAAGAAGTTTTTCAAAATATAATCGGAATGTATATATTGTTAAATAATAAAAAGAAAAGAAAACTAAAATGAACGACTTGTTTATTCTATTATTTAACAATCATTTATTTTATACTTATTTACTTAAAAAATTAATAATTTATTTAGTGAAATTTTTTGTCCAATTTTTTTTTTTATTATTCTTTTTTAATATAAATCTACTTGTTATCACATTAAATGCTTATTTATTTCCTTTGTTTGTAATAATGGATTTTTTCTCATAACTAAATAATAAATTTTTATTTATTTAAAAAAAATCAAAATTAAATTTTTTTTAAACAATAGTGTATTTTTTTTTTGTATTTTATTTATTTTATATTATAAAAATTAAAAATATTTGTATATATGTATATATATATATAATTAATTTAATTTAATTTTTATTAAAGAATTATAAACAAAAAAAAAAATAAAATTAAATATTTATTCTATGCTATAATAAATTAATGTTATTTTTATATGTATGTATGTATGTATATTACAATAATATATAATTATTTTTTTGTTCTTGGTCCGGATAAACTTAAGCATATGTTTATATGCTTTTATTAAATTAATTTCGAGAATTTTTTTTTTTTTTGTCATATTTATTAAACAATAAAATAAAAAAAAATAAAACTACATTATTGTCAATTATAAATTTTGTAATATTTTAATTAATTGTGTAATTGTGATAATATTTTAAATTTTCATTAATATTAATAATAATTATTTGGACCCCAAAAAATAGTTTTTATTCTACGAAAAATATTTTTTCTCGAAATTTTTTTAATTAGTTTTAAATAATTATTTGTAGCAAAATGGAAAAATATAAAATGTGTGAAATACATAATTTATTAGAAAAATAGTTATGTTTTGTAAATTTTTTTGTTTGTAGTTAAGATATATGTGATATGATCGGTTTAATTTAATTTTATTCCATCGATATATCATGTGTGTGATAGTTAATAATTTTGCAGATATGTTATTGATACGTACTATCCTTTTAATACTGTCAATTAAAAATAAATAAATTTTGATAATTTGTAAGCTAAAATAGTCTTTGGTTGGGTTTTTCTGTAGAATTTTTTGTGTAATTTTGATTTGTTGATTTGAGAAATTAAATTATTTGTTTTCCTTCTAAGAAATCAATCTCGTAATTTTCCCCCTAAAAAAAAAAAAAAAAAACAAAATACAAGAATTCTACATTTTGGTCACGTTAAAATTTTGTTTTATTCTTTTTAGCTTTTAGCCTGAAAACCTGATTATGACAGTGTAAAAATTAATTTTTAGTTTTTGTATTAAGTTTATAGTATATACAGGAAATATGAACCCATCTGGAATAATAAATTGTAAAAGAAAATGTTAACATTAAAAAGGAAATTGGAAAATCGGTTTCAATTAGATTATTGAATTACGATAAAAGCCAGTAAAACCAAAAACTATTATGGCTGTGTCCTGCGTAAATTTGTTTTTATCTAAATAATGAATAATTTATAAAAATAAATAATTTAAAAAACTAAATTATGATGTATATAATATATATTTACATTATAATCTATAAGTTAATATTTACATTAAAATAATATAGTTTCTATTTTTTTTTTGTACCTAAATAAATACATGTAATTAAAAATTTAACGCAAACAAAATCGTTTTTTATCTATAGTGCGCATTTAAACATAAATTAAATTTTGTAATTTTTAATTGTAAATAATAAAATTAAAATTTATGGCAGTGTATTTGTTTGGAATATTTATATATTGTTAATTTTATTTTTGCCGATTCTAACTAAATTAAAGTAAAATTTAAAATTTTTAAATATAGCGCACTTTATTTTGTTATTTTAAAAAAGTTTATTTACATTTTAAATTTTTTGATTTGAGCATTAATTTTTAATTTTAAAAATTGAAAACATATTAAAATTTATTTATTTCATATCTTTTTTTTTTTTTTTAATTATAAGGCTTTTTTCATACTTAACAGCATATTGGCTATTAATTTATTTTTGTTTGTTTTAATTTTTTATAATTACATAATAAACCGAACAACATAATAAATTATAAATAATTTTCCCTGCACAATATATAAATATAATTTGGATTAAAAAAAAGAAAATAAAAAAATACAAATTAAAAATTATAGAAACGATTTTTCATTTGATTCTTTTTGTAATGATAGTTTATCGTTAAACGATTTATCCTTAGCAACGATTGGTGGTCCTTTTGATTCAAAATTTGGTTTAATCATTGCTAGCGCTGGATTTGTATCAACAACATTTCTTGGATTCATTGCGACAATGCTCGGACCTAATGGACCTATTTTTATATAGTGTCCATATAGAAAATGAAAAACATAAAAAGTGTGATTAGTTTTATTAATTATTTAATTAACATATACATACATATATACTGAAATCGAATTGGGGATGGGTGGTGAAAAAATATAAATACGGCAAAATTGGAACGCGATTCACCATCCAATCCGCACCTAATCGATATACAATATACATGAACGTTAATATATACTAGGTTTACACGAATATTAATACATTCAAGATAATAATCAAATCCCAATTTAAATAAGTTAACTAATCAATTAAATAAATTTTCATCACATTGTTTAGTTTGCTATAGACAATAAAATTAAAAATGCATAAATAAATAGCCAATGTCCTACACATACAATAAATAAGCATAGAAGTGCGCAATTTGAGCAATATAAAATAAAAATACAAACGTAAATCATTACCGTTTCATGCATGCGCTGGTTGTGTGTTTTTTTTTTTTTTATATGAAATTGTAGCGATAAGAGAAAATATTTTCATGTAGTGCGAATGGGTTGTGAATTTTCCGATAACGAATGATGATAATTAATTCGTTTTTAATTCCTTACTTTTTGTTGATTTTGTGCTTTTGTGTATTAATGGTTTAAAGATGTTACCTTCCCCAGCTTTAAAAATCATCAAAACGTTTAACATCCTTATACTGTTGCAAAAATAATAATAATTTAATTGCTTTTGGTTTTTTATATTGTGATAGATTGTTTTATTGTATTATAAATGGCATACAATTTGATTTTATCAGCCATAGTAAAAATTAATAATAAAAATATAATGTGAATGTAGATTAAGATTTGGGATGCTATAAAATTGAAATTTTTATAGTTTTATCGAACTTGTTTAGAAGAAATGTCGATTTTATTGTTCTATGAGGTTTCCTAAAAGGATAATAATTTAAAGTACTTTAATAGCTTTATGGATTTTGTTTTTGGCTTAATTCAATTAAAAAATGATTTTCAACGACTGTGGTTACAAATCATTGTGGAATTAACCCATTTGACCCTTATAAGTATATTCTGAAACATAAACAGAAATAAACATAACCAACTTTATTTGTAACCCAAATTGATTACTGCAGGGAAATTAAAAAAAAAAATGTTTAGTATATATGTACATATTTAGTAAGGAGTTGTATCAAATGTTAATATGAACGCTTGGTAAAAGTAGGTCAGGGTGAAACAATTTTCGTCCCAAAAAGCGTAAAATGTACTCAATATATTAAGATATCTGATAAAATTCATATCAGTTGGACACACCTTTTTTCTTTAAAGATACACTTTAGGTTTTCTAATATAGAAAATGGGACAAACAATTTATTTTGCATATATGTATTAAAATTAAATAGATTTTTCGGGCAAAGTAGTTTTGAAAATCAGGTAAATTTGATTTAATCTTATTTTTCATCTTTTATCATCTTCTGAATTTTATAATTAAAATTTTTCATATTGCATTAAATTTCATAAAATGCTTAAGAATTAGTAACGCATTTTTAAATTTATATTTTCTTACTTACGCAGACCAATGAAACTGAATGAAAATGTTCTTACAAAAAATCGATTATACAACCGCACAAATTTAGTTATATGTTTATCCAATTTAAGAAATAAAACAGTAAAGTTTTTTGTTGTAATTGTTAATAACAAAAAAAAAACATTTTGTCTGTTTCTCTAAGCGCGTTTTTAAATAGTGCCCATCAAATTTAATTTTACATACATATATTGCAATGCACTATAGTTTTGTGTTTAACAATGTTTAATAGTTTGAAATCTGCAGAAAAAATTCCTTATATAAGATGTTGAAGTATGTTGTGGTTAGATGATACATCATTTTTGTTAATTGTTAATCTTAAAATGCCGTTTTTTACAGAGGGATAGCTGTTTTATCCATATCATCCTAACATTTTCGAAAACTTTAAAACAGCAAAGGTATTCTGCCGTGCTAAGAAAAAAAGTCACAAGCGCCAAAAGTCGAAAAATGAGTTAGGGCCATATTTGGATTCTGCAAACAGATACCTATTTTTCTGCCTTTTTAACCGATTTGAACCCAAAGTACCAAAAATGGTTCCTCAATAAAAATGAGGTTTTCTTCGTATAACTCGACTATATTTCTCTCAAAATAAAATTACTATAAAGTAAACACAAAGAGAAACACACGATAAATTGAAATAGTCAAAAATAATCTGTGAAAGCGAGTGCACGTGCAACCGAAATTTGATTGTTAGGAATGGATTCCAATTTCTATATGTAAGTATACATATAATAGGTTATTTTTGTGTCAATTTTTTGAGTTACTAATCTTTAAAAATAAGTGTTTATTAAAATAATATATAATCCTGTTTTTGGAAACTGCTCTTTTCTAGAAAATAACTGTTAAAGTGGTGTAACCAATTTTGGTACTTTGGGTCTTTGTGTATTACAATTATATTTGTTTTTTATAGGCGAAAACCGTTAACGCTTCAAGAAGTTTTAGACGAAATTGAACGCTGGAGCGATGATGAGGAACCCTCAAAGGCTCAACATACCATTTTTATAAGCCCACCAGCAGATGGTAATGAAACTGAAGAAGATTCAGGAGATGAAAACTGCGCGGATTACAATAATCTGGGGCCCAAAATGCTTCAAGTAGAAGCATTTATAAGCGAGAGAGACGAAATAATATCCGGGAAAGTGCTACTACTACAATAGAGGTAGACCGAAGTTATAACAGAAAATGAACCAAGGGGGATATCCAAGATATTAACAATATCAAATTGACAGAATGGGAAAGTCGACCACCGCCGCTGGCTCTATCGAACGAATCACATCCCCTAGAGTTTTTTATGCTTTTTTTCTCAAAAGAACTTATGAAGGAATTAGTAAAGTACAGTGTTAATTATGCTGCTTTCAAAAATCGCTCATTTTGTTGCTCTGTTGAGGAACTGTATGCATTTACGGGCATTTTAATGATAAGTGGATACTCTCCAGTATCGAGACGAAGGATGTATTGGTCCAATGAGTTGGATACAAAGAACTTCATGATTTCTAATACAATAAGAAGAAACCGATTTGATGAAATTATGCATAATTTACTTGCATGCGACAACAGCAGCTTACCTCAAAATGATAAAATGGGAAAGATTAGACCATTGATTGAGCATAATTATGAACAAAGTTTTTTTGAAATATTGCCCTATTTATTCAAAGTACACTTTCAATAGACGAGTCTATGATCCCATATTTTGGTAGACATGGCTGTAAATTGTTTATCAAAGGTAAACCAATAAGATTTGGGTTTAAGGCTTGGGTTTTAGCAACACAGTCTGGATATTGCGTTAATTTTGATATTTATCAAGGAAAATCAATCCAAGCAACAGTTACCGATAGTACATTTGGAAAAGCAGAATCCGTTGTCATCCAATTTCAAAAAATATTGAAAAATAATTTTCCTGATTTAGATTTTTCATTATATATTGACAATTATTTTACGTCACCACGCCTAATCAACCACTTAGGAAAGCATAACTTCGGCGGACCCGGACAGTGCGAGCAAATCGGCTTGGAAAGACTAGCGTTTTAAAAGATGCTAAACAATTCAAAAAGATTAAGCGCGGGGTGTACGATTTTGGTATAGAAAAAGGAAAACATTGTTGGGGTTCGATGGAATGATAATAGTGTAGTCACACTATTATCAAATTAATATGGTATTTTACCCGTAAAGAAAGCTATTCGATACTCCGCCAGCGAGGGAAAGAAGGTTGAGATACCGCAACCTCACGTAGTTTGGGCGTACAACCAACGTATGGGTGGTGTGGACCTTCTTGATAATAACATATCGAATTATCGAATAGGAATTCGAGGCAAAAAATGGTATACCCCTATCAAGTTTTGGTTGTTTGATGTAGCAATAACCAATGCATGGGTACTTAGCAAGTCGTTTGGTGGTTCCTTGGACCAATTAGAGTTTCGTAGACAGATCGCCCGAACTTTATGTACCATATATGGATCCACGCCACTGGCACCAGGCCCTCGGCCAAGGCAGACTAAAACTAATCCAGTTTTGAAGACAGTCCGCCACTTAATTACCAAAATTAATAGCAGGAGAAAATGTGCTCAGTGTCATACCCGAGCAACTTCAGTTTGTATAACCTGCGATATTCCTTTGCACCAAAAATGCTTTGTAGCATACCATGACAGTCAATAAAAATTTAATATATTATATTTTGATAATAGTTTGTGATAATCGTAATGAATTTGTAATTTTAATTAAGTCTGAATTTTTTTTGGAATGAATTTCTATGATTTTTATTTGTGTTTTTATTAAATAAAAAAATAAAACAAAAATTGTTTTTTGTATTTATTGCCCCAAAGTGCCATTTTCGGTTAACCCCATATTTCGGTCCCAAAGTACATTTGGCGAAAATTTAAAAGAATTTGTTGATTTTCAACCTATTTTGCCCCACATATGTAAAGGAAGAAAAAATAATTCTGGGCTCAAATGGGTAATGTCAAATATCCTTTATTAAATGCCATAAAATCACGTTATTTAGTAGTCAAGTTTCATAGTAAGACACGGCAAACAAAAACAGAAAAATTGAAATTACTCAACTCACTACTAGGCAAACAAGGCAAATGTGGCTTTTTTCTTAGCACGGCAGTATTGATTGTTCTGCGATAGATCGACAATAGGTGTAAAAAATGATCCTTTGCTAGAAGATGTACCAGATGACTGTTGAAAATAGTTTAGCTCTTACTTCAATTGTAAAACTAATTCATTGGCTAAGATTAAAATTGTAGCTGCCTCCAGTTTGTATTGTTTAATTTAATTAACAGAATAAATTTCTTTTGCAAAAGCATAAATTTGATTTAAAAAAGTGAAAAATTGTTGAATTCTTCCTAGAAAAATACCTACCCGCGACGGAAAACAATTTCTTGTTTTTCTCGTTAGGAGCGCCTTTGTCTTTAGAAAGGGAATCAATGTATACTGAGCCAAACAGTCAGTCTCTATAATGAATTCATTCGATTTAGAGTTTCTCATTTACCGAAATGTTTTTTATTACCGGTAAACGATAAATAAAAACTAAAATTACCGGTAAACTCGGTAAAACTGGTCTATTTTGAAAACCTATTTTAAATATAAGGAAATTGGAAATTTCAAATTGGCAATTAGTGATGGTGTTTTTTTTTGGTTGTTTTCGGCTGGTTCGAGAGATATTGGAGTGGACGAGAAGCATGGACATGTGATGCCTGGTGTTCGAAACTTAATTGGTGAATCGGTGTTCAACATTCAGGTTATTCAAGATTTTTGAAATTATTCGAGTATTTTTGAGATTGTCGGTTGTATTTGATAGTTCTTTTTCCATAACATTTTGTTCAGCTTAGTTCTAATTTGCTTCGTAGCATTTTGCTTATTAGTATTAGTAACATTAACCTAGTTGACAAATAGTTCAATATTTACACAAATTATTCATTAATATCCAGATTTTTCGGTATTATTGAAATTGTTCGAGATCAATCGAGATTCATATAATATAGAGATTATTCGAATTTATCTGAAAGAGAGATTTCCTTAGTTTTTCGGCATTTCTAGGATTATTCGAATTTTAAAAATTTTCAAATTTATTCGAATTTTGTATGTCAATGTTCGGCGCTTAGCTTTGAGTTAAGGAAACTTGCAGAGTTACACAAATAAATCTGAATCGTGATATTTAGTCGAAATTAATCAAAATGACCAAATTATTAACGTTCTACATGATGGTGATTAGCGCGTATAACATTTCCTTTGGTATACTATACTTACGGATAATTCAATATTTGAGGACTTTCTAGAATATTCAAGATACTTTGAAAATTCGGCATTTTTTGAGATTATTTCGAAATTCTTCATATGTTTAGCGTTGGGTTGGTTGCAGGAAATTTCGTTTTATTTAAAACCATTTAACTGTATCGTCTACTCTCGAAATCAGATACTTTTAATTAATGCGAGGCTGGACAATAGGTAGAAAAAATTGTTTAACTAAAACTTTTACTTGTTCAAAGGTATATAGTATATGGATGGCTATTTCTGGAATTTGTTCTAGATCAAACACAAAACCTTGAACTGGTGCATTTTTTTTTGATTCAGATCAAACTTTTTATTGAGGTAATAATTTGGTTATGTATGATATTAATTACTGATTTATACTCAAGTTATTTAATTTAATTTAGTATGTACAACTTTAAGCTGTTATTGATATTGTTCCTGATTTAATTTAAACTATTTTGCAGTGAGTTTTAAGCAATACGGTATAATACGTAAATGTTTAAATTTAACTTTAGATGTGTTTCTGGAATGATTAGCTAATTAAGTTATTAAATTTAGAATTGGGACTTCAGAATTTTAGTTTTAAAAAAATAGCTTAAAAAAACCAAAAATTGGAAATGTTGAATATCAGTGTTTTTAGAATTTTGTAATTCAGAAAATTAAAGCATCTAATGAGAAATTAATTAGAGAGTAATAAGTAATTATTTTAATTTTGACTTTGACGAATTTTCTGGAATCATTAGCTAATTGACAGAAAACAGAAGTTATTTATTGAGCAAAAGTTACAGAGTACTGAAAATTGGTATTCACAAACAGTAAGAACTTCACCACTACAAGAAACACAGCAGCCTTTGATAAAAAAATCGCAAAAAATAAATCTTAAAAAGTCATTCAAGCTTGAAACTCGAATGATGGAGAACGAATGAGATTATTAACAGGCGCTTACCTGATAGAAATTGGTAAGAAAATTATTTTTCATTTGTCCTTCCCTCGAAAGTCGTGAGCCGTTGTCATCTTTTATACACATTCGGTACAGCATCAACTTTCACTTCCATACACGATAAATGTATTTGCTAGTTATTAGCTTAAAATTTAGTAGAGGACATAAATAATTAGAAGAATGTCAGTGGCAAGCCATTCCATGGCATTATGGCCACCCGTACGCTATTAATATGAGTGATAAGAAATCCACAACGATCTGAACATTTCAAAAGTAGAGTTATATGAGATTAGATATTGTGTTTTCGACTCAAACGACAAAAGATCCAACCTAAAGATTACGAATTGAGCAGAAATATATTTCAATTAAATTTTTAATAGAAATTATTTAATAAATATTTATAATAATCACAACAAAAAATTGTAAATGAACAATATTTCAACATTTAGTTTGTTGTTCAAAAAAGCACAGGGAATTTGTCTAGTTTCAATCTATAATTTTCACTCATGTTGAAAAACATTCTTACGAAAATAAGTAGGCTGGGAGCGGGTCTATTTTTGACATTTCTTGCTTATTTAGGGGAAATAATTTAAGCCAATCAATAGAGACGTCAAATTTACGGAATACGGAAATATCAAATACGAAAATGGTCGTGACGTGCCCTAATTATTTTGTTTAGTCTGTGACCGAAACCTGTGTGAAATATTTATTAGTACTAATCTTTGACATTTATTTGAAAAATATTCACACTCATTAAATAATAATTACGCAATCTAATTCTTATATACGCAGGAAAATGAATTTCTTTGAAATAAAACGCTAAGGCGACTACATCAATCCCACAATGAATTTATTTTTTATGTGTTAAAAATCATGGAACTTGACGATGATATAAATATGATGAGGTATGTTTGACTAATGAAAGCACGTCGAGCGTGACTGAGTTATTTTGAATATTTTTTTTGCGAATTGGTTTTGGTTTATAAGAATATTTTTAGGTTTTGGAGATGGAAATAGGTTTCAACACAATAGAAAAAACACAAATCTCTACAAAAGGGAAACATGGCGATAGGTCGATTGGTTGGAACATACGTCTGTAAATTTTTATATCATGGGATTTGACTGTGATAATTTGGGTGAGAGCGGTTTACCAAATAAATGTTAACAATTAGTACTAAAAAATTTTATCACAAGTTTCGGACATTCAATACAATTTAACAATTATAAAATTTTGCGTTAAAAGTTCCAAATTTGAAAAATTTAAATAAAATTCTAAAATTCATTCCAGTTCGATAATCTAATAATTAAAGCTGATTTACATTCAAAATCCTTAATTTTACAACAAAAAAAAATGTCATAAAACATTAAAATGTTTGGTTTCCTTTAATGAAATTTTGAATAAATAAACGGATGAATTCCGAGAAATAAACCTTAAACTCGACTTTCCAAGAGGACGATTGTCTTTTCTGTATAAATGCCAATACAAGCATAAAATCAGTAAGATATGGTTATAACTACATGAAAACCAAATAAATTATTATGTTTTATAACATTTTTTGCTTACATTTATTTTTTATGTAAATCGACGATGTTACAGAAAAGATGAAACTCGACCTTTGGGTTCTAAAGCTAGTTTTAATTGTCTGTCTTAAAAAGATGAATTTTTCTGTTATTGTCTTAAATTCGTTCAATAACCAGAAGATTTTAGATGAAATGTATTAACACTAAATGTTGTTATTGTTATCGTTTTTCAATGGGTTTGGCACTTTATAATTTTTTCAATGTCGTGTTCAACTTTTTTTTGCAAATTTTAAATCCCTTTGAAAGTAAATCGGCTAATAAAATAATTCAATCCATCAACCAATTAGGTGTTTAACTCTTCCATTACAATTACCATGTTAAAAGAAAATATTGTGTAGCTAATTAGCTTACAATGAATTTGTATTAAGAAAGAAACCGTAATTGCATGGAAGAAGAAAGAGAAGAAACACAATAATAATTTACCTGGCAGTGGTGATTGCCTCGTTATTTTTTTGTGCAACCGGAAATTATGAAAATGGTAAGTAATATTTTTTATTTAAAAAATTATTTGAAGGATTATTTAAGAGTTATAGAGAGAGGAGACGACTTTACGAATTAAATTAAGAACACATTTGCTTATCAATTATAAATTGATATAATGAGTTATATTTGTATTTTCATCTTATATGTACAATACACATTTATCCAATATATTATAAATGTTATCACATGCAAATTCTCTGTTTGGAAAGCATACAAAATAATTTGCAAAACAAAACAGTTCGATAAAAAATATAAAATCATGCAACAAACATCGGGGGGGAAGAATAAAAAATCCTTTTATGCATAAATTCTATCGGTGTATATCTTGGTTGTTTTATTATTCAGGATGAAAAGTTTACTTTTTGTTTTCAAGGAATAATAAAGCAAGAAGCTCTATATACATCTACATATGTATGTATATGTACATATATTGAGGGTTTTTAGAGGATGAGATGGGAGAATTTTTAAAAGCTATGCTGTTGTTATGCAGTGAATATTTTTAATTCCGACCTGTATTTATAAGAGCTGGTGTCTATGTTTTTCTATTTATCTTTTTTGTAAATCCTTTTGTCGTTTGAATGTTTAAAGTTTATTTTTTATAATAAAGTGAATATTTACATAATATGGTGGTTTCTAGCTTGATAGATATGGTTATTATTAGTGTGGTCATCTGTTTTTATATTGCAATCAAATTTTGTGTGAGAACAACCAATACATATATTTAATGATATAATAATTTTGTTATATGTGTAGGTAGTTGAATAGTATGTCTTTAGTCGAGATTTAAATGAATGTAATTTTATAAAATATATGGTTTACCCAATGTACCCCATTTCAAATTGTACGAAAAGAAAAGAGGTCACAAACGTTAATATAATAAAATTGCATTTTTAAGCACTACAAAATTTATTTGAAATCAAATTGTTGTTGCTAAACTCTCGTTTGTAAGAAAATATACAACAGAAGAACAACAAAATAGTATTTTCTACCCCAGGGATTTTCTGGATATTAAATAAAAGAATATAAAGTATTTGCAGTAGAAGAAAATTCGAGTAATTTAATTGAGTCTCCTTATATATACATATAAGTATACCGTCGTAAATATTGTGTGGTTTTGTAAATGCAAAATACTTGCACAGAATAGAAAATTAAAACTCATAAAACTTGTTAGCAAATAGAAAAATTAGATAGATAGTTTTAAAAAGGAATCTGTAGAGAATTAAAGAAGCTCTCCTCATACAGATTTAGTGAAAAGTATATTAACAATAATTGCAAAAAAACATAAAACAATGAATATATAATTGGTGTATCATTATTCCGTCTGCATGCTTGGTTGAATTCTTATACAAGTAGTACAATGAACTGTATTTTATTTTATAAATATGCTTCAAAATTGTCATTTACTTATGTACTTAACACAAAAGATTTAGTTATATTCAGTTTAGCTATCTTCCAAACCACAAATAGCGAACTTAATTAAATTGTAACAGTTGGAAAAATAACAAACACGGAAAGGAATTTAGATGTTTAATTAAATTTCACCAGAAATTCACAATAATTAAAATAAAGCACAAGCATTAGTTTCATCCTCTTTCCAAAATCCTGTAAAATTGTGTAGTCAAATACGTGTACGAGATGAGTATAAACACTATGCGTTGGAGCACTCTATATAATATTTTTTCCAACAATGAAAACAAATAATAAATTAAAATTTTCTTCCATATAAAAAAAAAAATATTCTCGTACTATTTTCAGACCAATATCTTAAAGACGAAAGATTACAGAAAGAAATACAAAAAAAAAAAATCTGAAGTCATATAAAAAAAGGAGTTTTCTTTTCTCATGCGTATTATAAGTATCATTGTTTAAGATCCGGTACACAATTATTTGTGCATGACGAAAATCTTTTGTTTGCAAATTAAAATTGTTTCGGAACTAAGCCAATTTATTGGACGAAATTACATAAACGATTTACAAATTTGAACCTACTGGTTCTTGGCACTAGTGGGTCCTTCCTGATGTTCTCTGTTCTCTAATAAAACTTTAGAAATTACAAGAATTAATTAACATTCAACAAAAATTAAAAAGTAAAATTAGCGATCACAGCTTATGTGATTGTCGTGAAGAAGAAAAAATTGTAATTGAATTTATCTGTATTAGTACGATTCGCTAGTACGTAAAGGACAGGACATTCTGTATATATAGAATGTAAATTGTGGTATAGTCAGTCCAGTCGCCGCGGCCTGATGAGAGGATTGATTTTTTCATAATCATAAGCTCATCAGTTCGAAACTGGATTGAATTCTCTTACAATCTTCGGAACATATTAAATTAAAAATTAAATAAATAGAATTCTGTCTATTAGCCGGTTTTCGTTGAATTACCGTTCGTAAATACTAAAATGTTTCTACGTGTTAATAAAAAACACATTTAAAAGTGTCGTAAGACCGGTAGCATATTTAGAAATTACAAGAATTAATTAACATTCAACAAAAATTAAAAAGTAATAAAACTGGTCAAAATGAACCTCTAATAAATAATTTCTCCAAAACCCTTCGAAAAATCAGTTAGAGAGTTATTTCAGACGGAATTATTCAATTTCTCTTAGATTTACTTTATGGAATACTTGGCCTTGAACAATTTTAAACCTTGAAAAGAGCTGCAAGGACATCGTAACACTTTCGAAGCCATAGAGAATAGCAAAATATGCTAATGTTTTTGTAACAAAATATTTCAATTTATTTTTTGTTGAGCTATTTTCAAAGTTTGTTCTTTTATACATAAATCAAGGAGTGAGGCAATTACATGGATGTTTTGTAGTTTTTCGAAAGACATCTGAACTGGGGCGTTTCACATTCGAATAGGGATAGGATTTTATAAGACGGAAGCGGTTTGGAAGCATGATTTGTAGCGTTTCCAAAGTTCATCTTTTTCTGTAAAAGTGGCGGTGCAACACATTGGACTTGGCAAACAACATTTGATTATTTCTTTAAAGTTATGTAATGTTTAACTTTTTGGAAAACAAATACTTGTTAAAACTTCTTTAAGGAAACAAACAAATTTGGAGTACTTGCATGGCCTTTGAACGATGAAACTTACCAAATTGATCTAGATAGAATAAAAATTCTCGATAAAAGATCGGGTACATGGGTTTTAGGTGAGGTTTGGTGTCGATAGTTTTTCAAAAAATTATATAGTTGTGCGTTTCAGAAGCAACTTTTGAGGGATTCTCTTTGCTTGTTTGAAGATAAACCCGAGTAGGGTTCGAAATTTGATGCTTTGGTTGAAGCGGAAATAACCAATAAAAAATGTTTCGTTAATAAATATTTCAATAAACGTGTAGTGTGTAGATTAATGTTAAATTAAATCGAATATTTTCCAGTCGTTTCTGACTATTCTGTAAATTGTCTCTTCAATGGCAATCACCACTAACCAAACACTAATAAAGATTAAGATAAAAATTTATAAAATCACCGGAACATTATTATACGATTCAGCCAACTTCAACTGAATCCGAATGTGTTTGACGGTTTCTGGCAATCGTCACAAAAAATTCGTTTTGCTGTCTGACCATTGGATGTCGACATTTTGTGTTTTTAAAAAGATATACTATAAAAGCCAAAATTATGCGATTGTGTAAAACTTGATCCCGATTAGAAAAACAAGCGGGAACAGGACCCACTACATGGCGCATACTTCCATGAAGAAATAGGTATAGAAATCCAGACAACATCATATAACTTTTTAATGAAAGATGTAATTAAAAGGTAATGTTCCTACATTACGAATACAAAGAAAATGGTCTAAAATTACATCGTATTGTGAAATTGAGTCAAACCATAATTTCCTGCCTATTTTCTTAGTACAATATCTAAACAGTTTGGCGATCTAACTCCATCAATTTCATTGTTGTTTGGTCACGCATATACTAAAATATGTACCAAAATTTGACAATAAAATCAAATCTGCGGGATATATTCTGATGATGCCTGGGCAAAATCAGATCACTTTTTAAAAACTGAGGAACTCGCAGAAAACCCGTGTTTGATACATTTTCGAATAATTTGTCAAATATACAATTACAGAACTACAATTGATGTTCCGAATTTTCTTGAGAAAATAATAGGAAGCGGCCACCAAAATGGCCTTTATTGTAAGTTGTCAAATATTGCACTTTTAAAAATGTGGGGGATTAAGTTATTTAGGACAACCACACACTTAAAAAAACATTGCTTATGTAATGTAAACTGCGTTACATATAGGTCCAGTGGAAGGCTGTATTACAAAATAATACAAAGCTTGCATTAAAAAAGAATTAAAACAATTTGCATTGATTTGTAATACAGTAATTACATTAAATTTTAGTGCATCATTCAATTAGAATGTAAAGCAAGTTGTAGAAGAACCGTCAATCAACTGCATTCTAATAAAATATGCCTTGAGGGTCGAAACCTTAGAGAGCTGTTTACTTTAAAAAACCAAAACCAAGCTTACCTTTAACATAATAGATATTTTCGAATTCAGAAAACCCAATTATTTTACTTGTCATTTAGTCGGTTTGACTTAGCGAATTTTATATCAGTAAAGCAAAACACGTACATGAATTTATTATTCATACTTACATTTAAGTCCGCTTATTTTAGCGAATTTTATATTGGTATTATTTTTCAATTTGAGCCGGTTGCTTTAAAATGTTTAATAGTTTTATTAAAAATATTTTTTAATGCAAATACTGCTTTAGAAATCTTCATAATTGCGTTTAAATTCATTTTAATGCAATCATTACTTAAATATTTAATAATAACTTGTATTACATAAGTCATAACGCAAGGCTTGCATTAAAAATTAAAGTTATTTTTTTAAGTGTGCATGTGTGATATAATCTCAAGTAATTAACACTCACTTTTTTCAAAAGTGAAATATTTTTCGAATAGCTAGGACTTTATGACAACTTAGAATACGGGACATTTTAGTGGCCGTTTGCTAGGATTTTCTCAAGAAAATTCAGAAATCACTTATATCAAATACATGCTTTCTGCATGTTTCTCAGTTTTTAGAAAATGATTTGATTTTGCCCAGGCATCATCAGAATACATCCCGTTTTCAATATGAATAAATTCGTAATAACGAAACTTTAACACCAAGACATATAAAAAACGTAGGACAACTAAAGGCAACTTAGGCCAATTTTCACGAACGTTTCTTCTCTTTATATTGAATTTAGCTAAACCCTAAAGCAGCTAAAGATCTACTTTAATTTAATAGTTTGCGAATGGTGGTGGTTTCTTCTTCTGTCAACTAATTTCCTCTCATGGCACATTCTCAGAAACAGTAAGAGCCACGTTTTAGTTTTTGAACAAAGAAAATATTGTTAGCAACACTTTTTGCCTTTCATTGGTTTTAACATAATCGGCTTAAAATAATAAAATAAAAAAGGAAAAGCGTTATCCATTCACCTTAGGAATAACGGCGATGAACACGACATCACGGGGTATTTGAGGTTTAATTATTTTGGAGACCATTTTTAGATTTCTAGACCATTTGTACATTAATACAAAACATTTTATTTTAAATAATTGGAACTGTCTGTCTGTTTGAGCTGTAACCCTTAGTTTAAAGCCTTGTTAGAAATTTTACTAAAAATAAAATGCCCGCCCACATCTTTTTTTTTTGCTTTGTTTTGTTGTGCTGAACAATTAATTTTGAACCGTACAGAATTTTACGTACATATTATCTTGGTACGAGTATTATGTATAGTTTATATTTAAAATAATTCCTTTGTGTTAATAAAATAAAAATTAAATTCATTCAAAAAGTCTTAGAGTTAAGAAATTAAGAAGTACAAAGATACTATTATTCCAATTTTTAAGATAATTATGATAAGATGACATAAAAATTATGTGCAGAAGAAGAAAATGGAAAATTAAAAAAAAAAAAATAAAATTGGTTTAAAATTTTTCCATGGATTAAAATGGAAATTAACTTTTAGTCTGTAATATAATGTAATGAAAATGTTACTCGAGAAGAGTTTCATTTTTTATTTCAAATTATAATAATTAGTGATCTAATTTAATTGCTTTATATTTTTAGGAATGTTCGTTTATTTTCTGTGATTCCGTGATTAAATTAATTTTTTTATTATGTAACGAAAATTAATAAAAAAAATTAGGAACTATAAACGTGAATTCTAATAAAAAAAAAAAATTGAAAGTTAAGCTGTAAGGGTGTTTCGTACATTTTCAACAATACTAGTTGAAAACAAAACCTTACGCTGTAATACGACTAATGAAAATTAAGCCTAAATCTATGTACATAAAAAATTAATTTCCATTCGAAAGCTCGCATTGAAAGAATTATACACAATTAAAATAGTAAAACGGATAGAATGTGGTGGCATCAGGGGTTTGAGATAATTCACCGAACCAAATTGTTAAATTATTACGTATTTGTGTGTGTGTGTGTGTGTGTGTACAGTATGGTTTTGTGGTAATTTTCGAAATAGGATCTAATTGGAAAATTACGCTTTGCTGTTATGTATATTTGTGGGTAAATTTACCACTGTGAACATTTTTCAATAAAAGTTGTTTGAATTAAATTTAAAAGTGTTATTCATTGGATTATGTAACGATACAAAAATTTATTTAAAATTGAATTTTTTTGAAAATAAAGGGTTTAATTTTATTTAAGGAATTATTATATTACCTCTTATGAGGTTAGTGAAATGTTTAAGAGTACTCTCCAAGACTAATTATTTCACAACCAACATTTTCGTTGTTCATAATTTCATTGACGATTATACATAAATATACGCTTTAGTTATATTATAAGAGTCTCATAAATTTAGTTTTTAACCAATATTCTACTGTTACAATCGAAGGACTGGACAGCAAAAATGCTTCTAGACAGCCTTATTAATATAAAAATGTTAACACCAAATTATAGTATCTGAACTTCTCTCTCAAGCGAATTATATTGTAATTTATTCACTAGAAGTTGATTCCTACTCAAAACATAGGCATTTTGAATTTCACTCATATCTTAGGTCCGCTTTCCAAAATAAAGTAAGTGAACCTTTATTTGAGATTAAAACATTAAAGCTCTGTTACACTTACGAAAAAGGAAGACCACTTACGGTTTTTTGGAGAATTTCGATCTTGTCGGTGGTTACATTGTAAGATTGACCAAATGGGATTAATCCTTGTTTTGAAAGCGCTTCATTTTATATTGAATTTGACACTGGATTGAATATATTAGCGTATTTTCTAATAATACGCGAGGCCTGGTTTGTTAGCACAGCACATCCATAATTATATGACAGCTAAGAATAAAATAATTATTTTAAAGATGTTGAAGAGCTACGTTACAAAATAGATTTACGGTGTCATTGAGCTTTTTTCTATACCGAATGAAAGTCGTAAAGCTTTTGTGACGGTTTCGAAAATATTAATTTATTCCTCTTTCTACTTCTTTTCCAATATTTCTAATAGACTACAACCAGAACTAAAATATGTAGTCTACCACACAATTTTTATGTGAAATGTTTTTATGTCGCATGTTTTTCGTTATGTTGAACATCGAAAAATTATGTTCTATATTCAATTTTATTATTTTTTTTTCTTGCTGATTTTGAGAATTTTTGTTGTTATTGGAAATCTTTAAACATTAGGAATTGAGGGGAAAATATTTTTATTTTCATATTTCAGGGTACTTCTGGATGTTTGGAGACAAATTAATATTTTTTATCTAGCTGGTTATATGGTTAGAATTCTTCATTGCTTTACGATTGATTATAATTTGGGGAATATCATTACGATGGAGCAGCACATAAATAAACATTTTAGCCAGAATCTCGATTTAGTTTTTTTTAACACTTCAAACATTATTTTATTAGTAAAGCATAAAGATTTATGCTTAGGTAGTCAATTTTTGGATCCAATATGTCTAAGAAAACTGGACCAATTTCATACAAATATTCTTATAACTAACTTGTGACTAATTTTCATCCTAGGCTGTGTAGTTTTTTAAAAACTTTGCTTCAACTGTTAAGTTACCCTTATTCTGTATTGAACCGTACCAACAAATTTGTTGACTTTTAAAAGGGTGTAATCTTAAATGTTTGCACCACCAATATTGGTTAACACCACCATTATTGCTTTCACTTGTTGGGTTTTTTAGTATTATTGGTACCCTTCTATATTAATTAAAGAACCTCCACTTTCAATTTTGTAGAAGAAGTGCGAAGAAATGAGTTGAATGAATAGAGCTAGAGTTTGCATTAGAGTTTTCCCAATTTCGATATGTTAAGCAATGGTATGATTTGTCAAGCAGCTGATTCCTGACTCAAAAATAAAACGAAAAAGGATCATTAACTTTCCTCCCTCTATCCGTGATTTGGATCAACGGGCTTATCCAAAAAATGACAAAGTTCAAATTTCCGATGTACCTAATTAAAGTTACAGATTCTTACTTAAAGAATAGGAACGAGATAACGAACATCCCTGCTGGTCTCCCTCAAGGTTCCGTAATAGCTAGCCTCTTATTTAATTAATTATTAATGATATTACTGGCTTTGAAGACTGCCGACTAGCTTTATTTGCTGATGATACTGCAATATACTATTCTAATGTACTCACCAATAACAAAATATTTAAACTTAACGGCTATCTGTACACACTTAACCCATATTTCATAAATTAGAAACTTAAGATAAATTCTATATGAAAAAATTCCGCAACTGCCTCTGGTTTTAACTGGTGATTAATTTCAATGGAAATCGGAAGTGCGATACCAAGGCACTATTCTTCATCCAAAGTTGACTTTTAGGATCCATCTAAAACATATTAAAGAAAAATGTCACAAATTCACACAAGTCAACTTAGCTTCAGTAATAAAATTCTTCTATCTAAAATAATGGTCTTAAGCGTTATTTTGTAGGGTTCACCCACATGGTCTAACGCCAAAACCACACATAGGTGAGAGTTCATCGTGATTTGGTAGAAACGTGGGAAATCAGCAATTTTTGTGCTAAAGCGGCCATATTGTTTTTCCGCCATCTTGATTTTTTACCTTCAGAATAACAGCGACCCAAAAGTACTGTTTTCGTCAGAATTGCGCGGCTATTTTGAATCCGCCATTTTGAATTATAAAATTTGGACCATAATTGAAATACAATACATCAAACAGTGATGTAGGTCAGTGTTTAGTGCAAATGAGAGGAGACAAATGCACTAATGTTCAATCCAAACGTCCAGGAGAGCACGACTAAATTTACTAAGCTAGCTAGCGATGCATTTGTTGAAAAGCCATCACCCAAGTAAATTTTGAAAAGTGAGAGACCGATAGCAATCAAATAGAGGTCTCGAAAAAACCATACAATTTATAATGGAGAGTGAGTTTTATGTTTTCAGAGTCAAGAGAGGAAATATTAAACTAAAAAGGATAATATACAGTTTCTAGGAACCCTCAGCCAATATTTAATCCGGAAATATAAACAAATATTAAACAAGCCAAAGGAAAATATGTAATATTTGGCTTAAAATGTTTCTTCTGCATAGAAGAACCCAGGTACCTGTAATGAATTCCATAATTCAAAGCAAACCAATAAAAAAAAATGGAGGTGTGGCCAACACACGACTTTCTTTTACGAACAGAGAATTTTGAGAAATTTAAATTTTTTTTTATAATTTTTTAAATTTTTTTTTTTAATTTTTAAATTTTTAAATTTTTTTTTTAATTTTTTTTTTTAATTTTATTTGTTTTTAATTTTTGGAAACATTTTGTTTTTAGTAGTTTTTTGTAAACCTTACACTTTTTAAGATATTTGCAAAATAAATTTTCTGGACCAAGGGAGTGGCCACTTCCGGTTAGCCGATTTGGAGTAAAATTCACTGGGACCTCCCAATTTATCAAAAAAGATTAAATCTGAAGTTTCAGTTCGATTGGTTAAACCATCTGGGCTGTAGAGAGGACACAGACAGACTGACAGACTGACAGACTTACAGACTGACAGACTGACAGACTGACAGACTGACAGACTGACAGACTGACAGACTGACAGACTGACAGACTGACAGACTGACAGACTGACAGACTGACAGACTGACAGACTGACAGACTGACAGACTGACAGACTGACAGACTGACAGACTGACAGACTGACAGACTGACAGACTGACAGACTGACAGACTGACAGACTGACAGACTGACAGACTGACAGACTGACAGACTGACAGACTGACAGACTGACAGACTGACAGACTGACAGACTGACAGACTGACAGACTGACAGACTGACAGACTGACAGACAGACAGACAGACACCATTTCGAAACCCACTTTTTCGGACTCAGGGGACCTCAAAACAGATAAATCACTAAAAATATCAAGGTCCAAAATTTTCATGATTACTATACTTTATTTTACTAGAGTAAAAGAAAGTAAAAATTGAAGGAAGGATGCCCAGTTTATATAAATTTGAAAGGATGAATTAATTCAAGGCAGCGAGCCGAGCGACATCATTTGCAAAGAAACTTCTCTGCCGCTTTGAAACACATGATTCACTCACATCAAAGCCTGTTCAGGATCCTTTTACCATTTTCTGTGATATGAATGACATCAAAAAGTAATATACAAATAATAAATAATGAAAGACGGAACTGTACCGCAATTAGTGTAGACACATTAATACAAATCACTGAATTTTCCGATCTTTTTTAATAAAATAAAATTCAAATGCATTTTTTTGGTTATTAATTCATTCGTCTCATTGACAAACATAGGAAAAACATCCTTTCTCAGTCATGTCAGTTGGCACAACGGCACAACACAGAAGCAAGAATTCTGGAAAACAGGCATAAGTAAAAATTTGCCAGTAATTAAAATTCAATTACCAGTAATTTGGTAGTACATTGTTGTGTCGGTTTACCAGTTTATCGATTAACCAGTTACCAGTATTGCATTATCCCTACCCGGAACTAACCGGGCATGGTACTGATGTGTTCACTGTGAATAAACCTTAAGGTATCACTGGTGGAAGGTATTTCAAAATTCTCTTCTTCTTTAAGTATAAGAGAGTGCTATTTGGATTATTCAACGTTTCAATTTTCAATCGCTGGGTGTCAATTACCGAAACCGATATCATACTTTTAAGTTTCCGTAATCAGAAAATTGCTAAAATTTACATAACAAATTTCTTGTAATTCATTATTCAGATTTCATTTTAATTTTTAATGTATAGCAGATAATCGTTTCGCAGAGCTGATTTGATTTTTGATAGCACCGAATCAGCGGAGAAAATAGCCCTTTCAACAACAACGATTGTGTGTCGAACGGTTTTGAAAGAATTATGAACCATTCGTCCAACGAGGAACTCTAGGAAGTTTAAGGATTTAGAACGTGGTTCTTTCCATAATCCTTATATGAAGCGTTTCCCCGGAGAATTAGATTCATCATCACAAAATTAAACCAAAGCAGCGTTATTTGGATCGCACGATGATTTCTTGAACTTTTGATAAACATTCGAATTAAACAGAGCAGGTTCATTAAAACTTTGTCTGGAAACTTCTCTCTGCGTATGCATTTTACTTTTCCATCAATGTTACGTGCGCCGTTGTTAAAATAGGCTTTGGACAGCTTGCCATTAAAAGCAAAATATGTTTCGTAGGAGACCTGAATTTCACTCATAACTCAGGTTCCGCTATCCAAAATGAAGCAAATAAACGTTCACCGTTTCAAAGTTGATTGTTTCTGTATAAAATTAAAGACGTAAGGGGAGGGGGGGGGGGGGAGGAATATTATTAAAACTGAAAAAAATTCGAAAACAACCAACTGCTTTCACCATATATAACTATTTTTTTCCAATAAAATTGTATTAATCGAGTAATTTTAAGCATATGAAACTAAATATTCCAAATGATTACCACATGAATAAAATAGTTTTTTTTCACTTATCTTATGGTAAATCGATATTACATTTGTAAAAAGTAGATAGCAATGAAAACTAAAATACAATAAATTCTTAGCAAAGATAACTAGGGGAAAAAATTATCAAAACAGTAGAGTTTTGATATTTTTTCAGATATAAGAATAATTACAACCCTCTAAAACCTAAGACATAATATAAAGGCTGTCCCAAAATTAACGCAAGATTTCAATTAAATAGAAAACACAGTTTTTAGTCCTTAGATTGTTATTTTTTATTGAATCATAAAGTACAAAGGATAAGTTTATTTATGGAATAACACATCGGGCAAATGGCCTCCACGGCTTTGCTGGCACATACGTACTCTTTTGTCAAAATTTTCCATGACCATTATGCATAAATGTGGCTGAATTTCGTTAATGCAGCGTTTATTTTCCTCCTATAATGCACGGTTGGTTGTGGGCTTGTTGACATAGAAATTTGACTTCAAACAACCCCAAAAAAAAATCTAATGTTGTTAAATCACACGATCTAGGGGCCAATTCTGATCATCGAAACGAAAGAGTACACGACCAGGAAATGTCTTATGCAGTAATTGTATTATTTCACAGGGTATATGGAATCCGTCTTGTTGAAACCACATATTGCCCACATCAATATCATCCAATTTCGGCAGAAAGAACTGTGTTGTCATGTCGCAATATCGAGCACCAGTAACTGTCACTGCTTGACCAGCCTCATTTTCAAAAAAAAGTATGGTCCAATGATGCCCCCAGCCCAAAATCGGTACCAAACAGTGACATGTTGTGGATGCATTTGTTTTTCGACACAACATGTGGGTTCTCTGAACCGCAAACACGACAATTTTGGCGATTAACAAAGCCATCAAGGTAAAAATGTGCTTCAGCGCTTAGGATGATTTTGCTTTAAAAATCAGCATTCTCTTGTTGATGTTCAATAATCTATTCAACAAGCTCTCTTCGCTGTGCATGGTCATTAGGCTTTAGTTGTCGGGTTAATTGAATTTTGTAAGGATGGAGGCCGAGATCTTTTGTAAGTATATGCTGTAGAGAGCTTCTTGAAATTTGCAATTCTTGTCCACGATGCCGAATTGATGTTCTGGGATTTTCACTAACACTCTCATGCACTGCTTCGATATTGAAATTTGAATGGCTTGTTTTTTGACGACCAGTCTTTTTAGTGTCTCCAACTGATCCAGTCTCCCTGAATTTTTCAATTAATCTCTTCACAGTTAACGAAGTTAAAAAAAAAATATTTTGTATGAAATTTTCGAACTGTGGCCGCCAAACTTTCACTATTTTTGAGATATTGTTCAATAATGAAAACACGTTGTTGTATCGTATAACGCTCCATTTTTACTAACCCTAAACTCTCAGCTGTCAAATTGTTTTTTTCAGGGTTGCCAACAATTTACTGCATAAATGGTAGTAATTTAATGGCCGTTAATTTTGGGACACTCTTAGTTATTCTTATTTAATTTATCTAGTGTATTCAAATTTTTATTTTTTTTGCTGTTTTATTTCTTATAAAAATTTTCCAAAAGGGATTTTGATCAAGGGTGGGGAAATTTTCACTATGTTCTACTGGCCAAAAAAAAACATTTTTAACTAGATTAAATTTAAAATTTTTGAACTCTAATTTTTAACATTTGTATAATCGCACCTTCCAATTAATACTATGATCAATCAAATTGTCATAGTTTATTTTTAATTGATCACCCTTTACTTTTAATAAATTCGCACCTTGTGCCAAAATTTTACGTCTTTATCGCCTCTACCTACAGAGTTATTAAGACACCGTCAAGAAGTCGAACTAGAAGAAATATTAGATCAAACAAAAGATGAAAATGTCGAGTTAGAAGAATTCCCATGTAAATATTTTCATCCCTCTATAAGTTCATTCATTTTTATAGGAACGCTTTTATTTTGAAGTTTTTGAAAACTGTGGAACTGAATATATTCCTCATATTCCATTTCCAGACTCCATTTGCTCACGCAGCCGAACAACTTACAATTATAGTAAATGAGGAAATACCGATAGATACCACTCAGGAAACGGAACTACCATAACAACGACCCAAATTTCTAGAAAACTAGAGGGGACTCTGTCCAAAAACAAAATTAAAGTGGCTTAAATAATGCATTTTGTTAAATTAAATGACGCGTTTTTTTTATTGTTTTCAAAATACCTAAATATCTATTGTTATTCTTAATTTCATTTTAAAGTATGATTTAGTGACGTAATATACGTCGTTTTTTCTAACTCTACACTGATTAAAACACTGTTTAAAACCGAGTAAGCGGGGAAAATTATAATTCGATGGTACCATAATGGGTTGCTAGGCTTCATGTTCATTTTGATAAAAAGTTGGTTTCATTTGTTATTGTAATAATCTCCGAATACCGAAATCTAATTTATGTTTTCGACTTGTCATAGTATTAATTGAGAAACATTAAACTTGATTTTTGATTGTTAAAGTAGTTTTCGGATATTTAATAATGAATAGTGTGTCAAAAAAAAATGAAGTTAATAGTTTTGTTAGAACTTTTTAAAGGAAATAACTCAATAAACAAACGAACTATTTATATAAATTAAATTTTTCATGTTTGTGTATACCATTTCAATAGTTTCTATTCCTTAGAGATATCGTTTTTTGTCCCATTTGTACGATTTGAATTACGTCTTCTTACATCCTCGTCTGGAAAAATTTCAAAACACAATAATAATGATATGTAATGAGATAAATGTTAAAATGTTTTTTTTGGTTTTTCTTGAAATAAGGTTTTCTGGCTGTATTTCAATAATTTTTGTGACCCATTCTAAAAACAAAAAAAAAATTAAATATAACAAACATCCAAAAAATTTATATAGGAATAAGCCTATTGAATTGAACTTTTTTTGCTTTCGGTAGAATGAATGTTTTCGATCTTTTTAGGTGAAAGCTTATTTGAATGATTTATAGTTAAAAAGAAAAATTATTTATAAAAATTTGGTGCATATATTTGTATGTATTTTATGTGACATAAGTTAATTAATTTATTGGTGTGTGTTTGATTTATAAAGACTTGCCTTATGTTAATATCTGGAAATAAAATTGTTACTTTTAAAATTTTCTAGAACTATATCGTTCAAAGAAGAAGAAAGGGATAATTTTACAATTGAATCGAACCAATTTTGACAAATAAAGAACTGACTTCTAATTAACTCGGTTTGTTTTTTTATAAATTGTTTCTGATGGTAATATTGTTATGATGAATTGAAGCTTTCTAATATTATATGAAAAATACTAATTTGTGAAACTAAAATTTATACACAAAAAACTAAAACCGACTTGAAGCACCATCATATTGTTGCGTATAGTAATTAACTCACCGCAATTTTGGATAAAGTAACTGATTCCTGTAATAATAGAATAAAATTGATTGTCTTTTAAATCTGTTTTAAATTTATTAAGTGTGATAAAATCCAAACTACAGAAGGTGACTACGTATCTATATCAGAATTATTGGTTCGCTAATAAGCTTTTATAATTTTAGACATTAAATTGTAACTACTGTGTATAAATATGGTGGTGGTGTATTCTACAGGCAAAATAATCATATAAAAATTTATAAAATGTCTATGTATTTAATTGGAAATCACAAATTTCACATGGAAATGGACAAGATAGACTAATTCCGACCCTGAAATTATTTATATTTTTATTTTTTATTTATTTAGCTCATAATATTGTAACTATATAAACAGGAGAAGTATCACGCACCGACAACTTTGTATTGCTTGATGAACAAATAGCACGCCCAACAACGCCGGTAGATCATTATTTAATGGCAACTGTAAGTTACATTTTTTGTTGAGCTTTAATGTTACTAAAACTAAAAGTTTTTTATTGTTTTGTAATTAGGGGCCGTAAAAATATTGCTTTTACGGGTTTTTATATTATTTTAGTTGTATGGCTTCTAAATGTTTATTAATGGTATCTGTAATAGTTTATGATTAAATTAGGCTGCTTTTTATGAATCTTACATAACATGTGTACACTCCTTTTCTTATATCTGTAGCTAATTAGCTCAGCTTCAAACTACAATTTTATAACTATAACGTATATACAAATAGAAGAAACCAATTTAGAAAACTGTTAACGACGTGCCATCATTATCACAATGGAAATACCCGTTTCCCCCTATAGTATGAAACTAAAAATGAAAATAAGAAAAATCCTCAAAAATAATCTTCATCAATCATTAAAAACAATTATCCTTTTCGCAATTCAAAAAACCTAAAACTTTTAATTAATAATGGCATATACTCGCAACAAAATGTGTTCATTTTTTAGTCAGTTTTATATATCTGTGTTTAATTACCATTCCAAATCGATTTCTTTTTCTTTGTTTGGATATTTCGAAATAAATTTGATTCTTTCTAATAAAGGGCTTCTCAAACTTATTTTAATCTGTGACAGTCCACGAATTAGCTAATCTGTGAATGGTCCAGTTGCATTAATTAACTTTTTCGATTTTTAGCTATCACCAATCGCTTTGAGCTTATCATTAGTGCGCGGACCAAAGTTTGAGTATCACCGCTTTAATATAGATATAATTTATTAACTTAAACTGTACCACCTTAAAAATAGAAACCAAATTTAATCTTTTTCAAAAGTTATTTGTTTGAACATAAATATTGTCTGGACATCCTGCTGAATCCTTATTTCGTTTATACTGATATTGATAATAATAATTAATGATTCTAGCATGCTGGTGAATTCTATTCCGTAAAATTAGGTTTTGTGTTAATATTTTAATGGTTTATAGGTACATTCTAAACTGTTTAAAAATTATTTATTGTTTCGGGAACAAAATTTTCTTTATTCCGTTATGTGAGGATAATACCATCTCATAATCTAATTTTGAAGTATAATTTATGGGTGTCATACTATACAGAAGGATACGTCTCGATAGGTAATTCAATAAATAGTACCTATATCTATCTTTCACTTAATTAAGTTTACGGTTTTCTGATAAATTTATAAAAGTTAGTTTTGATATGTATACAGAAACTACCATATTTTAACTCTAGTACATAAATGTCCATTAAAATCCAAACAAGCAAAAATCAATCAAATTTTATATGCAAAAAAAAAAAAAAAAGATTCTATAAATTCAAATTATATGGTATATGTACTATTTTATTTCTGTCAGCCAATAAAATTTGACAAAACATACCAAAAATAGCATAACCAAACATAATATATCATATGTACGTACGTACATACTAAATATTTATATAAATAAAAATCGATCGAAGTCATTCAAAATTTGTGCTTTTGTATTTTTTTATACAATAAAGAATAAACCAAAAATATATATAATAGGTCTAGAGGTTATTAGAGTTGAAAAACATTAACTCAAAATTATTTGTACATCAAAAGCTGATTGACCTGGATGTGAAATAATCAAATTGTGATACCCAAGAAAGATCATTTTGTTATATTGAGGGTTCGAAATATGGAAACACTATTTCAAATTAAGGTCCTATAATAAAAATTTTAATTTTTTTTTGCTTGACATACGTTCAAATTTAATGAGTTCATCTTTAGTTTACGATATTAAGATTATGGTGGAGAAATGATTTCCACTCGACCGGAATTTTTGATAGGATAAAAAAGATTGTCTCTGTAGTTACACATTTACAAAATAAATTCTTTTTGTTTAAGTTTATCGGCAAGATTATTTTTAATTCTCGAGATTACTCTTTGTATGCAAAAAAAGAAATTATCCTATACATTATCGTAATTAGCCAAGGGCTTTATCTGTATGATACAGTGATCAGATGTTTAAATTTGCAATTCGAGGTAAATAATAAAACTTCTTAAGGAAATATAGCGGTATTGAATTGTAATATAACTGTATATTTATGTATAATTTACTAACACTACAAACAAAAATCATTTACATAATACTAATCTAATAAATTCAATGTAATTAACGCATAACGATGCTCTAGCCTTATTATTATGTATCCAAAAGTTTAGACTTTTTCAATTGCTTTATACATATATTAAAAAAATGCGGATTGTTGGCCCGAATTGGTATTAGGTTTGGTATTTGGTTGGGTGGGCTGAGTTTTATTTGTATTTTTAAATTTAATATTTACCGAAAAATTCTCATGGCATACCCATAACCCATGTTTTAATTTTTAGTGGAATTAGCATACATTTAGGCGCATTCAATTGAAATAAACCTAAGCTAGATGGACATTAGTCAATAAAATCGACGGCTGGTTCGAGGCTATTCTTGAAATTCAATCAAAAAAGTGACCGATGACTTGGTGATGGTGATGGTGATATGCAGTAGATTGTTGATGGTTGATGATTGATGCTTATTGATTGACGGTTATTGGTTGATGGTGATTACCCCTACTCTCTACGTGCCATTAACATCTAGTTATACCATTAAAATTCGATTAGTTGCTAGTGGAGACACTAAGTAACAATTATACAATCATTTTCTGCTGATTTGCCATATCGATAAACTTGATGTTATCAATTATTTTGACATATTTATTTAATTAACTTATTGGTGAAAAAATTATTCAAAAGAAGGAATTTGCGGTCGTCGTTGTAGGTTTGTTTATCACACCCGACGCGATATTTGATAGGTTAATGATAATATAGTAGAAAATACGGCGGGTAAACGACGTGAAATATTAAAAAACTTTACAGTGATTTGATCGTTTTAGTAAGGCATTTGATTCTAATTGCCGTCATAAACCTCTCAGACGGATCTTTATTCGAATTCGCTAATTATTATCAAAGTGACATCTGATGCTTTTTATTGTTTTTATTGATCGGATAGCGATTGAACAAATATGTGAAGCTGACTAACTGGATCTCAATAGTCTTATAGATAAAAGCTCACACTTAAATATCAAGAAATGCAAAATTATATTTTTTCAATGAAGCTCAAGGGTAGATGAGATCCGGGGAAGGACACCTTCATCGAAAACATCAGTTTCAACGGGCATATCGATAACTGTACTGCTAAAGCGAACTCCATGTTTGGCTTTGTCAAGCGATGGATAATTGAATGATATACAAACGCTTATGTATAAGACCGCAACTAAACATGCTCTGTAACGCGCTTTCGGTTTTAATGTCTAAGGTGTCAATTTATAAAGGAAATTATTTATTGTCAAAATTTACAACAAAATCAATTGCTAGAATATCATTTAAAGAATATAAAAATAAGAAAAAATAAAAATTGTTAAACCTCTATGAGAGAAACAAAAAAAAAATTAATATTTAAACAATTGATAATTAATAAATTCAACAAAACAATAAATGAAGATTAGGTTCTCAGGAATACCAGGGATACCAGGTTTCCGCACTCAACTCTATAAATTTTAGCAAATCACCTTTTCGGTCAAATCGTGTTTTCCTTCTGGGCGCCACTCTGATAGATCAGAGAACTGAATTTATGCGTCTACAATGATACCTCGGTTGCTCATGTGGGTGTGGATTGCATTTGAGAATCTGACAAAATCTATATTTTAACAAATAATTTATTAAAAAGGAAAGTAAACGATAAGTAATGAAAGGTAACAGGAAAGAATATTATAAAATGGAGTGCTGGGCTGATGAGTGATTTCCCAATACGGTATTTCCACGTTTTGTAACAGCAGATTACAGCTTTCGACCTTAGCGCAGCTACAAAATTACAAACGATGTCCGATCAATTCACAACATAATGTACCCAAACGGTAATTGTGGTATCTCATCAAAGAAAAAAAAAAGTACACAGACACTCCCGATATTAACAAAAAAATAATAATATCACGTTAATCACAAATTATACAGTAAAACTATTCCGATTTAGTAGTGCCAATAAACCGCATCTCTTCCAAAAAAAGGTCAAGCATCTCTCATTCCCCACTCTAAATGATTATAATTTTCTTTTACAGGGAGAGGAATGGGAATATCGAAATAAAAATGTAATTTTTAATCAATACATAATCAAATTAAGAAGAACAATCATCAAAATAAAATCATCATTACCTCATGAGAGCAAAAAAAAAACAAATAACTACAACAGGTACTCATATTGCAAATCACCACCATCAAAAAAAAATATTGCAATCCCATAAGAAAATCATAACTTGAATCCTATTCCTGTTAAAAAAAACTGGCTGGGATTATGACTAAAATTAGACTAAAATTTTCCGTTAAATTTTATGAAACATTTTTTTTGTAATTAAATATGGCTCAAATCAATAGTGCGTTCGTTTGTGGTGAATTAACTGAAGGGATTTGTCCGTTCGTTTCGTATACTTCACTTCAGTTAAAAATATTGAGCTACTGATTTATCAGAATAATAATTTTGCTTGGGTAGGTAATTCAGATAATGGTTTTTGTTTTTTTTTTTGACATTATTTTGTTTTACGCATCGAAGAAGCCAGGATATTTTAGAGAATTTTGTAATGTGATACACAAAAATAATTGATCCAATAAAATGGTCGATTAACTTTAAATTTTAATTATTTTATAATACAAGCCAATTACTTTTTAACAATTTGACATTCTTCTGAATTGTAGCAAACGAATGACCAATTCACTTCAGTAGCTCAATTATCTGAATATTAACTCAATTATCGGAATAGTAACTCAATATCAATATAGTTAATTCACCACAAACGAATGTGCTTCATATCGAATCAAATTTAATAAGTGTACTAAAATTATGTCTGTAAAGGCCGGTATTCACGTACAATATAATTGTGTGACGTCAGAACATTGCATAATATACTCAAATTTTATTCAAGATATTTGAATTTTATTGTGCAATATTGACGTGACACAATTATATTGCGAAATTTAATTGTACGTGAAGATAAAAACGAAATTTAGACAAATAATTCATATGTGTTACCAATAAAAGCATAACCTCCGACAATGTTTGTTGAGTTATGAGAGGACTTTGTAACATTTCTATAATCGATCTATTCCTAAAATTTTTTCGTTGTTCTAAAATGTTTATATTATGCAAAGTTATTTTATGATTTGTATAGATTAAACGTTGAATGAGAGAGCTATTTGCCTTTGATTTTCGAAGAACCCCACTTTTGTGTTGGTAAAAACGTTTTTCCATAAATTGCTTTGTTTAACATTGTTTGAGTATCAATTTTGATAATTTTGTCAGAAAAAGGTAAAAAATAACAAAAAAATAAAAGCCCAGGACCAATAAAAATATTTTAATTTTATACAACGATTTGCTCAATAATTATTCAAATAATCAGGTCGATTATAGAATCTCTCCCTTTTTTGGTGTGTTCGAAATGGAAATGTGCATTTAGCGAAGACACATTTAGAAAACTACATGCTAGTAGTTTTCTTTCATGTCATTTATATTTCGATTTATTAATTTGGTGTAGTCCAGTTTTAATTAATTTAATCAATGATTTTAATGTAACTTAATTTAATCCAGAAATGTACATTTTAAAAAATGTCCATTTAAATTTGCATTTCGTACACACCCAGATCATTCAAATTCCTTTGGATTTTTTTACAATTCAGCAAAAAAACAAAAACTTGTTTTACAAACGCGACAAATTATTACGTTTGTATGATGAATCAAAAAATCTAGATTGCTTGGAAATCAATAGTAGTTTTCCAGGCAACTTTAATTTACAGCAATTGTTTCCCATTTTTTTTATATGCAGTTTTCGTTTCGCGATTGATTCGTGCCCGCGACAACGAAACACAATGAAAGTTTTTCGATCAAATATAAAAAAAAAATCAGTCATATGTAAATTATAAATTGGCGAAATTATTTAAGAAACAGCAGTTTTTGCTCCAGTGTCGCAAACAAAAGGTTTATTTAAAATCCTGCAATAAGTTTTAAGAAGACTACAAAACATTTTCAACATGTGGAATAGGTGAAGAAGTCATTTGTGAAGAATTTTGCCAACAATCAGAATCAATTCACAATTTCCACATCAAGGTAAGACAAACAGCCAAATTTGAAAATTGTTTATTTACGAGTTTAAATGGTTTTCCGACATTTTTAGTTAGCACTTATGATAGTGGTTAGTAAACATTACAAATATTGGGCTTCCCTTATTCATGCCAAGATAGATTAGTTGAGAGAATAGTTGTTACTAAATTTGACCGAAAAACTTAAAATTATTCCAATCAAAGTCGAAGTAATCAAAAAATGAACTACTTGTTAGTTGGTGATTTGTTTACTAACTAGAGAGAGTAAAAGGCTGGCCTTTTCCATCAAGAGGCTTGGGTGGAAATAATTTAATGTTTTGGATTAAAAATGAAAGATAAAATAATTCCACTCATTCATTTTCAAACCAATTGAAAAGATATTAGTCGTTTCACAAAGCTGAATCGTATGCCGGTAATCGCAGTTATTCCTATTACTAAAAACCCGAATAGAATATTAAATAGAGATTTCACGTCTGTGAACTGTATATTTGTAAGGGAGTTTTCCTTCCAGTCCGGAAAATCCGAAGGCGAATCTGCATTACTACTTCAGCAAAAATCACTTCATCAATGGTTAATATAATTGGAGATGCTTTAATGCTCAATTAAAGATCTCCCAATGTCGATTCTTTTTGTACAATTTTTCAGACCTCCTCAGTGGTAAAATCTTGTGCAGGCAAAAATAAAAATGCCTGAGAACTCGCGATATACTCGAGAAAAAAATTCAAAACTTCAAATTCTCGAGAAATGAAATTCCTCGAGGAACAAAATTCTTGGTTTCTTGGGAAATAAAATTTGTAGGGAAATCGGTAACTGTAATGTTAGCATTATTGATAAAATACGTTCATTTCATTATAATTTAATAGACATAACCTAAAATTTAAATTATTGGCCTTACGCATAGGCCATTTGGGTTAATTTACCACAATCGCCATTGCAATATATTATGGGACCACTTTTATACTGTCTGATGACTTTTACTTCATTTTTTAAATCTTCCACCAGATGTGAGGCACTTTGCGCCTCTTTAATCCTTATGGCTACAAGCGGCTACCCGAAAGACATTTGATTTTAAAATGCTCGTAAAATGTTTAATGTTACTGAGTTCTAACGTGTCAACAACTTAAAATTAATAATTTTTAGAGATATTCAAATAGGAGCTGCTGAACAATAGTTTTGTTCATGTTGAGATTTGTTTGCTTTAATATTTCTACTTCTTTGTTATATAACCGGATAAGTCCGACTCTACCCGGGTAAGCTAACCTAGAAATACTTGATAAATTAATGGTTTTGTAAAAAATTGTGTTATTCAAAAATTGGATTTCGGCATATCACAAGTACAATAAAACAAAAAACAAAATAAATTAAAACGTAATAAAATCCAATAAATAGAAAAAATATTAAAAATAATTCACATTGAATGAATAATTTACTAAATGCACTTTAGGCATCTTACATTGGAGATGTTCGGCTATTTATGTATGTTAATTCTATTGGAATGCCAGATCTTTTAAAATATCGACTTTTACGAGTTTTGCTACTAGAGAGTTATTTGCCGGAAACATTTTTGACGTCGAAATTTATGCGACATTAACAACGTCGAAGGAGGAAGTAAAATGCTACCAAATAAGGTTGCATAGCGCTCTGATTTTGTTGTTGTTTCGAGGGAGCCCGAAAAATGAAGCTTTCCTAATAGCCATATTAAGTGCAATATGTAGAACTTTCGGTCCTTTACTTCTTTCATATTACTTTTATTGCCTGCCAAGGGTAAAATTCGTCAAAAATCGTCTTGCAGTCACACTTTTATATTGAGGAGGTCTTAATGACGTAAGGCCTTAATATCTGATCTGACATAAATTAGTGTATGGATGCCGCCATTGTAATATCTATCTTGTTAAGTGAAATTCTTGCACGAATTGATAACAGAACACAACTTTTTTGGATTTGCGTTAGGATTATGGACTATGACTTAAAAATCACAAATTATATTTGCTAAATTTCGGAGAAATTTTTTTACAAATAAATACTCAAGTGTTAAAAACAGAATGTTTGAATGACATTATTCGTTTAGATTAGGAAATCGAGTACACATTTTGAAATCACATATTCATTCCTATGAATTTTTTTTTATAATTTTAAGATTCAATTTGCTTCGAGTCATTGAATTTATGATGATATTAACAAAATATGTTGAAAAAACTATTATTAAAAAAGATGGATTGTTTCTACCTATAGTAAGATATCCAAAATGTATAAAATCAATAATTTATTTCTTCTGATTAAATTTCAAAACTCACTTTAGCTATTATATTTATTTATTGATACACAGAATTTCCATATATGCGACACATAGAATCTAAAATTTATCTAGAGACAAGACATATTTATCTATATACATATGATATATGATAACCTTTGATCCAAAAGGTTATAAAATCATTCGGTGGCGAGTTATCTGTTACCCGTAATCGGAGGATTTGCCCACAGTGTGTACTGAAAGAGAAATGTGACATTTGTGCTCCGTATTGTTACCAATTGAGCGTTAGTAAACATAAAATAAATTGATCTATAAAATCTGTTATCTCGAAATTATATCCAACACCAAGAAGAACAAGACAAAATTCACATACAAATATTCAAGTTCAATAACAATAGGCTTAAAGAAATGAATTAAATGAGACAATACACCACGCAAAAGATTCCGACGGAGCTAGTTACATTGTTTAGAATAAAATTTTGATCTTACCATAATTAAAAATACAATTAATTAAAAAATTAATACAAAAATCAAAAATATATAACAACATTAACGATGTACATTGAAAAGCTTTGTTTCCAACATACACAACAGCAAATATTTTAAACGAACGTTGAAAGAAAACACTAGTCGTACGTATACATTCACCAAAAATATACATAACAATAGTTAAAAAAAAAAACAAAAGAGTGAAAAACAAAAAACAAATCAAACCAGAGCATATTAACAGAATGAAAAGTTTCACAAGAAGTACGTATGGTATGTGTATGTATTGTGAAAGTATTTTAAAAGCTTTTTGATTTGTTTTTCCTTTTTTTTTGGATGTAATTAATTATTAAACATTTATATATACATATATATTTATTAATTGAGCTTTTTAAGTGTGTTTACTTGTAATAATTTCGATTTTATTTTATTTTTGGTTAGACAACAATAAACGGAATAAAAAAGCTTCTTATTTGTTTTAGAAAGCTTTTGGCTGATTTTGCGATTATTATTTTGATTATATGATTTATATGTTTGCGTTTGTTATTTTGTACGATTTTCTATTATAAAAGTCGTGCCATTTTACCACCAGGTGCCTTGCCTATCATCGATGAAAATTCATCTAAATTTGTAATGAAAAATTGGTTTTTTTTTTCATGTAAAAAATGTTTTTATTTTTTATAAATAAATAAAATATTTTTTATTTACTTGGATTTTACAAAAATAATATTTCTAAATAAAATAAAAAAAATTGTGATTAATTTGAAAGCTTTGATAGATTGGTGAGGGCTTTTTTTTTTTTATAAATATGTATAAGTAAAAATAAATTTGTCTTTCGAGATTTTTTATTTTAATAAAAATTTTAGTAAATTAATTCCTTCTTATGGTGTATTTACACCCCTTAAAAAAAAAAACTCCCACTTTAAAGTCGTTTGAAACTAAAAAGTCTCGAAAACAAATTCATTAATTTTCTAATTTATGAATTTAAATTTCTAATAGTAGAAGCTTTGATTTTTTTGTTTAAGAAAAGAGGGGAAATTAAATAAGAAGAAGAAGAAGAAGAAAACAATATTAATTTTTTTTAAATTAATTTAAAAATTTCTTTTTTTTTTGTTGTTTGTAAATATAATTGTATTTGTGTATATAATTAATTGATGTTAATTAATAATTATTTTGTTAAATTAAACATTTATTAAATTTATAACAAAAATTTCCGTTCGATTTTGAAAATCGATTTGTATTGTATGGAAATGGGAAAGAGTCGTCTGTATTACATAAACATTTTGTTGGGGTTGATTTTTTTTTAATTTTTTTTTGCTAGGGAAAAGTCTTCTTGAAGAAGAATAAATTAGACTTTTTGTATACATTAAAATAAAATAAAAATGACAAAAAGAAAAAAAGGGTTAGAAAGACGGTTATTAAATAAAATATATTTTCTTGATTACAAAGTAGATTTTTATGTTTATGAAAATGGAACAATTAAATTATTATACAACATAACATAATTTTTAGGATTAAAAAGGATTTTTTTCAAAATTTTTAATTTATTTAGTTTTTGTTAAAGCATTTTCGTAAGGGGTTTAAATTAAATAAAGTATCAAAGCTTGATCGTATTATTTATTTTATTTAAATATTAAAAAAAAAAGTTGTTTTATTAAGTTTGTATTGAGGCAATTAAAGTTTTGTTTAAAAAAATATTAATCGATAGCCTGATAATAATTGTACCTGTTTTCGGTGTAGACAAATCCTTTGTACCTGTCTTATTAGCATTCATGCGCCGTGGTCCCGTTCCACTACCAGAACCCGGTAAAGCAGGTGGACCACTACATGGTGTACCACCACCCACACCTGGTTGGCCTTTTCACAAATAAAATAAGAAAAACATATTTCAATATATATTATCATTATACCACACAAATTTAATATTCCAAATTAATAATGCTTTTGATATTAAATTTAGTTATCCAAAAATAAAATTCATAAGAATTTTGTATTATGTATTTTTCATTTATGTATAAGAAAAACCAATATAAAAATATGAATATAAATTCATTTTGACCTCAAAAATTTTTTAATTTAATTTCTGAAATTCTTTTGATGTTTTTCAACAATTTAATTATGGGAAAATTTAAAGCATTTATTTCGGTATATAGAGACGATTTATTTAATTTGATTTTTAATTTTTTTGTATTGAATAATAACAAACTTACCTGGAATTCTTGGTTGACGTGGTTGTTCAACAGGTAAGACACGCCTTCGTTTTTTTGGTAATTTAGCCCTAGCTTGTGTATGAGAATAATACATAGCAAAATTACTGACTATAACTGGAACAGGTAGCGCAATTGTTAATACACCAGCTAGAGCACATAATGCACCAACAAACATTCCAATATAAGTTTTTGGGGCCATATCACCATAACCTACCGTTGTCATAGTTACTAGGGCCCACCATAATCCTAATGGGATACTATTAAAATCATTGTGTGGATTTGATTGTATCCTTTCTGCATAATATACTAAACTAGCAAAAATCACAATACCTAATACTAAAAAGAATACTAACAATGTTAATTCTTTTGCTGATGCACGAAATGTTTGTATTAAAATTTTTAAACCGGACGAATGACGTGTTAATTTAAATAATCTCATTATACGTATGATTGAAAAAAATTCTAATATATCGGCATTTTCTAAATGCGAAGCAAACTTTTGTAATACCAAATCAATATAAAAACTTAATGTTGCTATATAATCAATTATGTTAACCGATGATTTTATAAAATTACATTTATTTGGTGATGATATGAAACGTACCTGCCAAATTAAAATAAATAAAAACAAAATTATAATTTAATACAATAATTTATGGACTTACTAAAATTTCAAATGTAAACCATGCGTTACACACACATTCTATATAAAAAAATGCTACATGAGCATTTGTTTGTGTTTTGTCTAGGGCCCATGATGTACTTCCATTTGCTGTGCGTACGGTAATATTTTTTATAACCGGTACCCGCATATCGGGATGCGTTTTTAGGCAAAATGATAATATTGATACACAAATAAAAAATACTGATATAACGCCAATAATTTTGGCTGAATTTGAACTGTAAGGCTCATCAAATAGTGACCAGATTTGTGGTTTCATATGCTGCCACCATGACATAGTTCGCTTGTAGTAATCTTCTTCGTAACCAAATTTTCGTGCTAATTCTTCTTCAGACGGTTTTTCAGTATCTAAATCCAGCCTATCTAAAACGGCTAAAGTTTCTTGTGTGTCACGATGCTAGAAATAAAAATAAAAAAAATGGTTGGTCTCAAGTATATACTATTATTATACACATTTATTGATGTTAAACGTTATAAATTAAAAGATATGATAACGTATTTTTTTTTGGTGCACACAGGCATGGACACAAGAAAAATTAATTATTCGGTTGTTAAAAAAATATCCCAAAATACATTTGCAAAATTTACATAAAATTCAATAAATTTATTATTTTTTTGTTGCTTCCATACGATAATGCGACTGTGTGTGTTCGTTTGAAAATGAAAAATGGTTTTTAACGACAGTTAAAAATGGAAAATTGGAAAATCTACATACACAGGACAGAAAAAAAATAAAAATAAAAATTCATTGTGTTATGGTTGAAAAATTTTTGGGTGATTTTTAAAAAAAGTTTATAATTTATAGTTGAATATTTATTATATGAAGTTGAGCTTTTTTATGTAAAATGATACAGTGGTATTGAATATACTTTCCCATTTTGTAAAATTTAATTTAGGTTTTCAGTTTCGTTTGATGTTGAAAGGTCAATTATCGAAGGAACGAATGCCGAAGGCTCGAAAGTGTTGAAAAATTATGTTTTTCAATTTATTTTGCTATTTTTGCGAATCTCCCTTACTAGTAAGGGAAGACATCGCTTGAATTGCGTTCTGTTATTAACTTGGCGAGGTTCCTCCAGCAGATTAAGTGTCTTAAATCTCAGAGATCTGGTGGTAAGAGCCAAGTTGGCTTCAACAAATAGAGGCGCATGGCTTACGAAGGAGAATCAAGTTCTCAAACCAGAGATGTGACTAAAATCCCAAATGCTTCCAAAGCATTGAGTTTGCATATTCCACGTTTCATGACAAAATAAAATATTAGTGTAACATGTCATACGTTGTACTAAAATATTTCATTGGTCACTTATTTTAGGAATTGTTAATTAATTCTTAAATGTGAATTATTATTGTATACAATTAAAAAAAAATTAATTTTCGAACTTAACCTTACCCTAAATTCCCTGACATGGTGGTATCTTACTCCTTCATCAAAGTAAAGTTGAGTTTAGTGCTAAAACTTAGCACTACGTGGTGCGTTTTGATTGTAGAATTCAAAACGAGATACGCCAGACTTTTTGTTTGAAAAAAAAAAACAATTAGATTTTTGGATAAATCTCCAATGAGCCAGAAAACAAAATGGGACCAACTAGCATTTCTACATATAAAATTGGTTTTGAAATCTATAGAAAGAGATATTAAAAATGAAAATCCCGAAATTCTAGCTTCTTGACATTTTGTGGTTTCGACATTTGGTCTTTGACAAATCCGGCCTTTCAATATTCGGCCCTCAGTAATTCGGCCGTTTAAACCTGTTCCTTCATTTTTGCTACCATATATTCATTTTGGAATAATCCTCTCTCCGCTCTCTTTATTTACATTTATAATTTTAACACGAAAATCTTTTTTCTTATATAAACTTTTGGGGTATTTGCTTTTGGTTTACAAGCCTCAAAGTTAGAAAAAAAAAAATTAAAAAAATTATTTTGTTAATTTTATTGTTATATTTTGATTTGAAATTAAAATAAATAAAAGAACAATAAATTATCTTAAGACATGAAAAATTATAAAATTTTTCTGTAGATAGAAAACTTTTATAATTCTTTCAACTGTGTTGTTGTTTATTATTTGAAAAATATAAATTGAAAAATTTGTTATTGTTTTTGTTATTTTGATAAAATAATTGTTTTGTTTACACGTAGAAAGTTTTATTTATGATGTGCTTTTGTTTTCTGCACAACAAAAAATGAAACTGATGTTAAAGCTTTTTTTTTTTTAAAAGATTATGTGTATTGGAACCCAACCGGAAATTTAAAAAAATTCATGATTAAATGTAATGTGTAGACTATTGAGGTAAAATGAAAGCATAATCATTAGCCAACCAAAATAATTTTTATCTGTTTGGGTAAAAGATTTATTTATTCATCGTTCTAAATTAGCTCTATTCTGATAAGTTTTGATGTACGTTCATGTGCCTATTTACCTAAGTGCAGTCTCTTTGGAAAATTGTGCTGAATACAACACGTGTAAAAAAGATTGAACGGTTATGCAACCTAAATTTTCGGTGGCCTTGATTAAATGAACAATTTGTTGAGCATTTCTGCTCGCTCTTTTGGTGTATTTTGCTCTATAACAAATTATTTGCGTCCGCACGTTATACAAACAAATTAACTATATATCGCCGACGATCTGACAATACCTGCTAACTGACATTTTGATGAAAACGACGTATTGTGATAGCCTTCTAACTGTAAAAAAAGTATTTGTTTTCATTATTTTACTTAAACAATATCTGCTATCTACAACTTCTATAATAGGAGAGACAATATCAGTTATCTGTCAGTTCTCTTGTTGAGTTTAAATCGTTCACATCCATCAGCAGCAGCGATTTTACTATAAACGTTCAGAATATTGTTTTGGTGACAATTTGGAAACGAAATTTTAATTATAAGGTACTGTTACATATTTCCTAATATTTTGAATTAATTAGTTTAGTGCATCTAATAAAAATACGTTAAAAAATAGTGTTTTCTGCGAGATGTAGATAGCAGGTATTTCATGTTTGGTTGTTACGTAGATAGCAGGTATTTCATGTATATCGATCGTTTCGTTTATGAGTCGACACAAAACTGGTTTTACTGTTTCATTAGATAATTAAATATATTTTTTATTAAAGTAACATTCGTCATTTCGCACTTTACCTTATTTGGTTTTCAGAAATTAATATGAGTTCACGGGCAGAACGAATGTTAATTCTTGCTCTTCAACAACTTCAGCAAAACAAACGCGCCGTTTCATCTTGCGAAGACATGAAAGATTTAGACACTGATGATGGCGATAATGAAATTGCAGAAAATCGTGTTTACCAAAATATTCAAGCACTTGACAATCTCAATATTAATACTTTACCGATTGAAATAGTCGAAAATGGTAATATCATAGAATTAAACGAAGGAATAGAACTAGAAATTATAGAATGGGATAATCCTATTCCAAATGAAACTGAAGAAAGTTATTCAAATTTAAATGATATTAATAATAATATCAACATTCATCCTCCTTATCAAGATGTTGAAAGAGAAATTAACAGTCATTCGAGTAAAAGAAATAATGATTCTGACACAGATTATGTTTCTTATACTGGAAATGAGAGTGGAAGTGATCAAGATGATCAAGAGGAATCCTACAATAATCAAAATAATGAGAACCTGGATGTTCAAGAAAACAATGTAAATGCTGATTGTGGAGATATGAATGAAGGTCGAAAAAGGAGTAAGATAGTGGACGAAAATAAATGGAAGAGGATGAAAAGCCAACGATCTAGAATGAAAGGTGAACCATATTTGGGATTCTCGCGCAACAAAAACAAAACTTTCAAACATAATGTGCCTCGAGCTGCAAGACAAATTGGAGAACGCTGTTCATCAAAAATGTGGAAGCTAGAAATCAAATTTTTACGAAATTCTGGAAAAATAAGACATGGGACCAGAGAAAAGTTTATGTATCCGGACATGTTAGCCTTCAAAACACTGTAAGAAAATCAACCGAAAATGAAAGCAGAAGAGCTAATACCCTTATTTATAAATTGAATAATGGTAAGGAAATGGTACAAGTTTGTCGGGATATGTTTCTCAGAACTATTGGATTAGGGCGCTTCACAGTGGAATCCTGGGTGAAAGACAGCGCATATGGAATGAATGACTCAAAATGCGAACAAAACGAAAAGCGTAAAATTAGGAACTATCGCTTTAACTGTTTTGAAAAATATAAACATTTCTTAAACAAATTTTTTGACGATTTGCCCAAACAACCTTCGCATTATGTTAGAAAGGGCACAAACAAGTTATACTTAGAACAACATTTTGTGACCCTAAAACAGTTGCATGGAGTCTATAAAGAAGTGTGCGACGAAAATCAAACGGAATGTCTTGGAATTAAGACGTTTAAGGAAATATTCAAGGAGAAGAGTCTAAGCTTATTCACTCCAAAGAAAGATCGTTGCGACTTATGTATCGGGTATGAAACTAAAAATATCGACGAAAGTCAATGGAAGGATCATATTGATAAGAAGGACAGTGCGCGAAAAGAACAATCGAATGATAAGGCGAGAGCATTACAGAATGAATGCATTATGCTTTGCATGGATCTACATAGGCGGTAAAAGTAGCCCCATCGATGAATGCTACAAAAATGTATTTTAAAACAAAATTAGGATGCCATAATTTTACTATTTACAATTGTGCTAGTCATCAAGCGACCTGCTATTGGTTTACTGAACTTGATTGTGGACTATCAGCCTCTACTTTTGTTTCCTGTCTCATAGACTACCTGGAGAGGCATTGTCTTGGAAAACATCTTCCGATAATTATTTATTCTGATGGCTGTACATTCCAGAATCGAAATAATGTTATGGCGAATGCTCTTTTAAGCTTTGCTAATTTGCACAGCATTGCAATTACCCAAAAATATCTCACAAAAGACACACCCAAATGGAATGTGATTCCGTGCACAGTTGTATTGAAAGGAAGCTAAAAAACAGAGTTATTGAATTGCCTAGTGACTATGTCAAAGCGTCCAAGGAAGCAAGAAGCCAGCCAGAACCGTACGAAGTTATTCAACTTAATCATGATTTCTTCAAAGATTTCACCAACCCTGAATGGATTTTAAGATTGCTTATCTTTTGTAATGAACCCATCCAAATTGAAATAATATTCTAGCAATATCTGTTAACTTTACAAAAAACTAACCGCAATATCTGCTATCTACATATTCCTGGCAATAAAACAATTTTTTGTTAAAATACAACTAAAATCTACTTAATTACCATAAATTATCAAACGATATTCGTTACAATATTTTCTATATTCGTACAAACTTAATTTATTCAGTTTTTTTGTCCTTCTGAAAAAAGGATAAATGAACTTAGCAGGTATTGTCAGATCGCCGGCGATATGTATATAGCAAACTCATTATGCAAGTCGTACTCGTATTAGAAATGAAGCGTAAATAAATTCGTAGTGGAATTTGACAAAATGCTTACTTTCCCACTTTTAAGCTAAAAATTGTCATTCGATTTGCTTTTATTCGATTCTTTCAGTTTTTCCGTTTTTCGACCTTGAGATTTTTGGAGGGTCCCCTGAATCCAAAAAATTGGGTTTCGAATTGGTGTCCTTCTTCATTGGTGACTTCTTCATAAATTGGGAAGCATCAGTGAATTTTAGAAATTGACCTTCATTTATTTATTTACATAATTTTGATATACTCTATTTTAAGTCTAAGCTCATTCTTAATGAAGTGTTCTACAAATAACAAAAATAACTTTTTGCACACCTACGGCAATTTATCTCCGCGTTTTGGGAATTTCGGAATCGAATTTATTGACATTTAATCCGATGGTTTATATAATATTTGTGTACAGGCTTTGCGGACGTTCTCCATCCGTTAGATTACAATAAATATTTAAAAAAAAATTAGATGAAAAATAAAAATGAATTCTTCACTAGAAAGTCAAAGGCAACTGAAAGTGGCAGCTTCCGTGGTCCAGAAAATTTATTTTGCAAATACTTCAAAAAATATGAAATTTACGTTTGAAAAAACGATTTTTCAATAAATTTATTTTTTTGCAACATCCGTTTAGATGGTACAGAGCGGTTATTCCTCTAATACTCCACTATTTGCTAGGAATATTAGCCTTATATACTGTGAATTGAATCCACCATTTGCCGTTTCTCAAAGATGTGGCCAATATCACATTATTAATTTTAATAATGTGTATTAATAAAGAAAAAATCCCAAAAATAAATGCCGAAAGATAGAAAGGAAACTGCCCCATTGAAAAGAAAGACCCCTTTAATTTTTTGTTAACTACAACATGAAAACAAAAGGAATCTACATAATTTCATGTCTTCCTTTCGCGGAAAGGACCAATGCTAAGCGGCTTTGGGTAGTTCTCTATTTTAATATGTAAAATGCTCTAATCTCTATGAATTTTAGAATTTCAAAAAATCGTGAAAGCGGTGGTTTGGGGTGGCAGCCTCAGATTTAAAAAAAATGATTTTTTCTGATTTTTTGTTTTTTTGGGATTTTTTTATTTTGGATAGCGATACCAACCCATAAAATCGTCATAGCCTAACGCTGAGTGAGGCGAATGAACTACAAAGAACCACCAAAATTAGGGTTGGCTACCTTATCTAGAAAAAAGTAATACAAGAAACGAAAAACTAGAAACACAATTATCAAAGAGCTGCCCAAGTTAAAATTAAAAGGGTTGGTGACAAAATGCCGAATTACAAAATCCCGGAAAAACAAAAAACACCGAAAAATCAAGTTTTTTTAAATAAAACAAATGTTTGAAATATTATTTTAATTCGTTTTAAACCATAGAAGATACGGGTAGCCGCTTCCAAACCTCCGCTTTGACGATTTTTAAAATATGTAACATTCATAAAAATTGGAGCATTTTTGAAAAATTTATATTTTTTAATAATTATTCTCGTACTACTGCTTAGCATTGAACCCTTTCCGCAAGGATGACAGGAAAACGTCAGAACAACTTCAAAAATATTTACAAAAAGAAAGTTTGTCTGTATTAAAATCAATAAGATTCTTTCGACATTTTATAGACAAAATATATTAAAAATAATGGCATTCAAAACATTGTCGACTTGTTAATCAGCAAAAATGAAGAGGCCAATCATTTATAAATATAACCCGAGTCAAAATATCAGCTGTAGCATTGCGATGATAAACCATTTTCAATTCAGCCGTTCCCTGAATGTATCGCAAAATACGTTTCGCATACATGAAGTGTTCATCAGTACAACAGCTTTGAAATCGACTAAAAAAATTCGTTGATGCACACAAATCTGGTCGAGTTGTTTGAGTGGCATACGTCAAACATCCAATGAGCTCTCTATACGGCTGATCAGTCAAGTTATTTTTATCACCATTTGGTAAACTCAAACCATTTTCAATCGGTGTTTTCGCCGATTTACAGTTGTTCATTTCAAATTTCATTAAAACATTCTTCAAATAACGTGACTGACTCAAGGCAATCGAATTATCACTTGAATTCCGTTCAACATGAATTCCCAAAAATAAATCAATTTTTCCAACATCCATCATTTCGAACTCTCTTGCTAACTTTGCTTTAACATCGTTGATCATCTGCACATTGTTGGAAATAATTGTCAAGTCATCGACATACAAGAGAATATAACAAACGATGTCTTTTTCAAATTTGATATACAAGCATTGATCCGATTCGCAACGAATGAAACCAATTTCAATAATGAACTGATTAAAACGCTCATTCCACATACGTGAAGCCTGTTTCAATCCGTATAATGATTTATTCAACTTGCAAACCATTGTTTTGTCTTTCACAAACCCTTCTGGTTGTACTCGAAAAGTTGTTAGCTTGGCCGTTGGTGAATACGTTTCATTATAGTCGAAACCTTTTTCTTGCGAAAACCCACAAGCAACAAGTCTTGCTTTGTACTTGTCGACATCGCCATTTGGTTTATATTTCATCTTAAACACCCATTTGCATGTAATAGCTTTACGACCAGTTGGTAACTTACACAAAGACCAAGTGTCATTTTTTAACAATGATGAAAATTCATCATTAATTGCCATCTCCCATTTTGGCCAATCAGCACGTTTCCTTGCATCGTTCATCGTAACCGGATCATTTTGCACAAATTCCTCAGCTGAAAATGCATAACCAGCAAACCAAGCTCCCGGTTCATATCCGTACCGATCTGGTTTTCTTTTTAAACGATCACCACGGCACAATTCATTGTTGTTAGCCATGCTATTCGAAGTACTGTGGATATTATCATTTATGTTACCGATGCCATCTAAATTTGCATCGTGGTTATGTTCACGTTCGTCATCAATGTCATCGCCTGCCGCCTCTGAATTAGATATATTGACATAATTCAAACGATAGAAAATTGATTTCTCGTTGAATGTCACATTACGGCCCATGACAAGCTTGTCATTTTCGATGTCCCATAGTCTATACGTGTGTGATGATAAACCATATCCGAGCATGTAACATTTTGATGATTTAGCATCCAACTTTGTACGATTTTCTTCCGGTACATAATTGTAACAAATCGAACCAAAAACACGAAGTTGCGACAAATCCGGCTTTTTGCCATACCAAATTTCAGCAGGCGTCTTACTAACAAATTGTTTACCAACGGCACTTGTTGGTGAACGATTCTTAATATAATTTGCGCACAAAACAGCTTCGTTCCAGAATCGATGACTTAAACCACTCGACAAAAGCATTGTTCTTGCTTTTTCAACCACAGTACGATTAAAACGTTCAGATACTGCATTCATTTCCGGATTGTAAGGTACCGTGAAATTCAGCCGAATACCCTTCTTGACACAAAAAGATTTAAATTCTTTTGAGCAATACTCGCCGCCATTATCCAATTGTAATTTCGCAATTCTTTTCCCATGTTGCGTTTCAGCCATAGCAACATATTGCAGGAATTTATCGAAAACCTCACTTTTCTGCTTCATGCAGTATACCATGGATGTACGTGAAAAATTCTCAGTAAAGCTAACAAAAAATCTCGAACCGTCATACGCCATTTCACTCATTGGACCACTGACATCAGTGTGAATCAATTCTAAAACTTGTTTAGAACGGATTTCCTTTCTGGGTGGATATGGTAAACGCGTTTGCTTACCAATTACACAAGGCTCACACTCAAAAAAACTTGTCATCGATGTTCACCTTAAATTTGTCCAATCCAATCGCCATGTTTTGATTCACCATCTTTTCGTGTCGCTGACATTTAAATGTGCCAGACGAAAATGCCACAAATTCTGCGATGCCTTATTTAATTGTTCCACTCCAGCAATCCCCGCAAACACACTTCGTTCAACATAAAAAATTGTCTGGTATAGCTGACCATTACGGCGGGCAGCGAACATATTTTTACCATTCTTCGAAATAAATGCAACATCACCATTAAATGTGATTTTGTAACCTTTGTCAGTCAATTGACGAATTGACAGCAAATTGCATTTAAGATTCTCAACAAATAAAACGTTTTGAATCGTTTTCGTTAAATTATCGTCATTGAAAAATGTCTTTATAGAAATATCACCTTTTTGCTTTGCCACTAATGTTGCGCCAGCTTTTGCCGTTGAAATACTTATCGGTTCAATTCTATGCATTCTATTGAAAAATACCTTATTGTTAACGATATGATGTGTTGCGCCCGAATCAAGAACAAAGTTTATCTCTTCAAAGCCATCACTGCCATTCTTTGATGTTTTGGCACCCATGCAACATGACGCAACATCATCGTTATTCCCAACTGACTCACTAATGACATCCTGTTGTTCACAAAGCAAAAACTCTGGATTGTCATCTTTCTCAGCACAATTTGCACTGACACTTTTCTTATTGTACACAACATTTTTCTTTGACAATTTTACCCTGCAATTTACTTTTATATGCCCTGGCTTTTTACATCTGTGACAAATAACCTTTGAACGATCTGCTTGCATTGCCATCGAATCACTTGATCTACCGCTACGTCCATTTCCACACGCAGCACGCTTTCCACACTCGTCCAATAGACGACTTTTAACAAATTCGCTTGTTATCTTTGTTGTATCCATTGTTTCCAGCGCTGTAACCAAGCCATCGAAACTTTTTGGCAATGTTAAAATCAGATGACAGACAACGTCAAGCTTTTCCAATGTGGCGCCAATTGACTTCAGTTCACGCACAGTATGATCGAATTGCAAAAAATATTCGTTGATGTCGTCACCATCTTTGTATCGCATTGTCAATAGCTGTTTTCGCAACAACAACTGACCGGCAACACTTTTGCGCTCAAACACACCAATTAATGTATCGTATATTTCCTTCGCGAACTGTTTGTCTTTAATATACTCCAGTTGAGAATCACCAATACATTGCACCAAAATTGATTTGCACTTTTTCTCATCACATATCAACGTGTCTCTGATCCTCTCACTTTTAACCTCATCTTTCGCATCAACTGGAACATCTCTCAATAACGTGTCCAATGAACTCGTTAAAAACTTTTCTAGACTCTTTTCTTCTAGTAATGTTTTGACTCGGAATTTCCAATTCGAGAAATTCGAACCATCAAATGGTTTTACTTTTTGCATGTTTGATTCCATACTTCATCAACTTGCCCAATATTGTGAAATTAATTTAAAAAAATAAAATGTTCAAAGCACGAGGCAACCGATGAAACAAACAAAAACTATTTCACAATACACGAAAAACCACGCGCTTAACCTTCAAAGTTTTAGTATATGCATACGATTTTTAGAATTAAAAAAAAAACTATTTAAAACTATTATTTACTCACTACTGGGCCCATAACCTATTAAAATGTTTAAAGAAAATAAAATACGTTAATGCAAGATTAAAATATTTCTTTTTAATGTTCTCAGTATGAAGGATCGTTTACAACTAACCACAAAACAATTAAAGAAGAATTATAATATGGTCGCATTCATATTGCTTATTGGGTAACCGACAAATTACATATTCTGTCACAAACTACAAAAATACAATTATAACTTCATACATTACGTATGAGACAAGAAATATAGTATATGAAGTTAGAATTGCATTTTTGTAGTTTGGTCGTAGCTACCTGATGAGTAAACCGAACTTTTTGATTGTGCGAGCTTGTCAGTACGAAACCAAACTACCACAGAGAAAGCTCAAGGAAATTTTTCATTTTTTGGAGTCGACACACTTAGTATTGACCTCGGGTTAAAGTACGGGGGGATTTTGATATTTCTACTTTTTTTTGGCCTCTTTATTTTTTCTGATTAACAAGTCGAAAATGTTATGAATGTCATTATTTTTAATATATTTTGTCTAAAAAAAGCCGAAACAATCTTACTGAAAAATATTTACGATTGTATTTCACATACTAAAATAAAAAACTCCCCAAAGCCGCTTATCATTGGTCCTTTCCGCGCAATGATGACATAAAATTATGTAGATTCCTTGTTTTCATATTGTAGTTAATAAATATTTAATGGGGTCTTCCTTTTCGATGGGGCACTTTACTTTGTATTTTTCGGTATTTTATTTTGGAATTTTTTCGTTCGGGAATATGATGGTATCCCAAATTAAAATTTATAAAATGTCTATAAAATTTGAGTTTGTCCGTAAAGTTCTTAATATTTATGATACATTACAACCTGACACAGATCAAAGGAATTATGTCGCTTATACCGCTTCTCCTACCGCAAATGTTATTTTGTGGTTGGTTTAATTTGTTGGGTTAGTACGGCATCGACAAATATATTGGAGCGAATTGCGAATTTAATCAGAGCCTTCTAGAGTATAGAGCCATAATCATAATGATGTATTTTTTAGAAGCTTTTTTAGTGGTATAACTTTTCATTGATTTTCATAGGAATCCATAGTAAAAATGGTGTTTTTTAGGTTCAAGTTTTTCAATGAAAAAAGCAAATATATTATAAAACGTTTATATAAATGTTTTCTACGTACTTTGACCAACAACATTCAAGAAGACTATATTGTTATTGAATAAATATTAATTGCAGAAATATTAAAATTAAACTATGCCTAAAATATATTTTTCGAACTTTTATTTTGAAAAATAAATCAAAGTTGGCTCTGATGAATTAAAATAATACTTGCAAAATTTATCTTTAGTTTTACTAGTGTACGTAAGATGCCTAAAATATTTACAGAAAAATACGAAAAAAAAATTATTTAATAACAAAATTATCACTCGTACTTAATATTTTGTGAATTTGTTTTGCTTTTCCTACAATTTTTTTACTTGAAACTTCCTCAGGTGGTAATTTTTCGTGTGATTTTACCAAATGTTTATGGCCATCACTGCCATCTATGTAACGTATATTGACTTAATGACCAAACGAATTGTAGTAAGCTTTTATTTTAATTTGACCAGAATGCTGTTGTTATGAATTTTTTTTAATATTTTGGTTTAAATAAAATTATTACAAGAAAATGAAAACGATTTACTTAAACGACATTCATATATGTTGAAATTCAAATATTTATGAAATTATTTCAGAAATCATAATTAAGAATTTGTAACGTTTTCATTTAAAAATTTGTCTTAGGAAAAAAAGTGATTTCCCATATGTTTTGTGTATTTTACTATGAAAAGTTTGGTTTTTTCCTCGTTTCTAATTCCTTTATAAAAGCTGTGTTTTTTAGACTATGGCTTTGTATAATCAAGGTTGCTTTGATTTAATGCTTAAGTGCTTTTTTTAAAGCAATTTGCATTATCATAAATACAGGGTAGGCCATCTGTTAGCCCTTTTTCTATTTGTAAATAAAACACACATTTTGAAATGAAAAGTCAACATTTTTTATTGATAATGAAAGGTGGTTCTATGCCATTTATGTATGAAAAACAATATCGTTCATATGCTTAACACGGCTTGGTCTAAACGCATGCATCCGAACATCAAAATTTTCGATGACTTTTTCCAATAAAAGCGGATCAATGGCCTCAATTTCAGCTCGAATGTTGTTTTTAAATTTTTGAATTGTTTATGGATGTTTAGCATAAAGCTTACCTTTCAAATAACCCCACAAAAAATAATCAAGTGGCGTCAAATCCGGGCTTCTTGGTGGCCAAGGAACTTCACAATTTCTTGAAATTAAGCGACCAGCAAATTTTGTTGACAATAAATGGATTGTTGCAAGATTTGCGTGGCATGTTGCTCCGTCTTGTTGAAATCAAAGGTCGTTGAAACGCAATTCATACAATTTGGGCCACAAAAAACCAGTTAACATGTTGCGATAACGTTCCCCATTCACTGTAAGGGCATTTTTCTCTTCGTTTTCAAAGAAAAATGGCCCAATGATGCCACCAGCCCATAAATCACACCAAACAGTAACTCTTGGAGGATGAAGTTTGATTTTTGATGAAAAATCTTCATTTCGTTCAAGCATCCAATTAACAAAACGACGACGATTTAAATGGTCTGGTGGTCTCAATTTTTAAGTTAGTTGAATTTTGTATGGATGCAAATGAAGATCAACATGGAAAATGCGTCGTAATGTGGTTCGTGAAATGTTTACTTCTTGTGAACGATGCCTGGTTGATGTGCTTGGTTCATTACGAACACTTTCACTAACAGCTGCCACTGCATCAGAAGTACGAACTGGATAAACATGTTAATACGGTCTTCGACCTTCCACTGAACCAGTTTCTTCAAAACGATCAGTAATTTTGCCAATTGCACGCTTAGTGGGACATCTATGTCGACCAAAATTTTTACGTAATTTACGAAATGTTATTGTTTTTGAACGATTATTTTCATAATAAATTTGGACAATTAAAATGCAACGTTATGTTGTTAGCGACTCCTTGATGATAAATGGCATATTTTTGACTTTTCATACGTCAAAGAATTTTTTAGAACAGATAACAATAAGTACTAAAATTCATTGATTGAAAAAAGCACCCCATTGATTGATGGCTCACTCTGTATGACGAAATAAACGGAGAAACTCAAATTTAGACTTTTTATAAATTTTAAGCTTAACTTGGGCCATTTTAGTTTTCTGAAATTTTTTTTTTTGGAATTTTATTTTGGGATTTTCAGTTTCTGTATTATTTTTATCTTTTCATCATGTGAACGTATTTGTTTGGTGTGTCTATGACTGAGGGATGAGATCTTCGAAAGGCTACATGTGAACCATCAAAAGCTTCGCTGCTAGCCCTCTGGTACCTTACTCTTTCGAGCCTCCTAAGCTGCTGCATCACTCTACAAATGCTTTCGCCGGCAGCGAACCACGTCTCTCCCGATCCGAATAATGTACATTTGTGTCCTTATGCATTTGATGAACTTCAAATTATTTCGTCCGAAATAACTAGGATACAAGCATTTCGTGAATGTACAGTCCTATTTTCCGAGCAAAAGCCAGCATAAAAAGTAAAAATTATATGGGGCAGGAGCTTAGAAAGGACCAGAAATTTTAAACAAAACTCGACAACTCTATGTTTAATTGTTTTGTCAACTTTTTGCAATTTACTAATTTTAAAATAGAAATAATTTCAGTAAATAATTAAGAGAGCAATCGTATAGCGGCTTTTTACGGGAATTCCGCTTCTGGATGTTTTAATACAGAGGTATGTATAAAATATTTTATTTTTTTATTTTTATTTTGAATCAGTTAAAATCTCTTTTTTTTCAAAAAAGTACGAATTTTATATCACATGCTGGCTCCATTTCATACAAAATGGTTTACAAGTCGTAAAAAGCAACATTTTAAATAATCTTGAAACCGTTTAATTTGTTAAGGTTTTCTTTTTCTTTCGTTATATCTAAAAAAATATTGTAGAAAAGATAAAGAAGAGAAATCCATACTAGTTTATTTTAGAATATGGGCTTTCGAAATACGAGATTTTCCAAAATGGTATTTATATACGTGCGTAGCTACGTAGACGTACGTACCGATCCCATATTCTTCACTGCACCATTTTTACATCCCATTTGTGGTCGTAACAAAAACTTCCAAAACTGAAAATATCAATATACTCGTACTCTTAAATTACCATTCAACAAAAAGCTTTTATACCCTTGCCGCAGAAAAGATTTACTTGAGAAACCTTTTAATTTTTCGCTTTTTCTCTACAGTCATCGAGAGACCAACATTTTCGAAAGAAACTCCTAAAATACTCCTACAATTTATTTTTCGTTTATTTTCAACATTTAAAACCATAAAAAATAGCAAAATAACATTGTGTTGTGTATATAAACGAATAATTGAATTTTCTTAATATTTTCTAATTCGACAACACAAAAATGTTCCAGAACAAAATTTAACGATTTTGTTTTTTTTTCAATTCATGAATTTCATGAACACAACAAAAACAAAGGAATTGAAAGCTTATATGTAGGTAGGTAGATATTGTATTTTGCTAACAGAGAACTTCGGTTGAATGTACATATGTATACATATATTCGGTTTACGAATACAGCATCTTTAAAATGTACTGAGAATGAACAAAACATTACGAAAGTCCTTACAGTATTCGAAAATAAGACGTGAATACAAAGAAGAAAATGAAAAGGTAACTTTAAGCTAAAAAGCTGTACATTTTACATTGTATATAATATAAAAAAGGTTAATTTTGTTTAATTATGATGGATTTAAGTAATTGTTATTAGAATTAATTCTATTAATTTATTTTTTTTACAAGCAACATACAAAAAATTGTTTTATGGAAATGATTGCAAATTTGGGGGAAATTATTTAATTGCTAATTTGATTAAATTCGTTGATCTTTGTTATACAATTATTATGTTACACAAATATATGTAATTTGAATAAGACAAATTAAAATAAGGATATAGGTGTCTGGTATGCTATATTCCACAATTTAACTTTATTTATTTAGAGGGGTTCACAAGACTTAAGAGATCATATATATATATATATATATATATATATATATATATATATATATATATATATATATATATATATATATATATATATATATCCGTGTCATGCACTGAATATGGCTTGTAACTATTCATTAACACAAAATATATTTTATATGGTTTTTATTTTCTACATTTTTTATTTAGAAACACTTATTAATATTTACATATATATTTTCTATATTTACAGATTATATTTAAATATGATTTATTTTTAATTTGCATAAAGTGGTGACTCTGGCGTGATCTGAGGGGCATAAATAACACCAAAAGGTGTTATAAAAATCAAACACCTAAACCATCTTGGAAAACATATTTGCTGAACCGCACCACCGCGGAAAACGATCGCTTAATATCGCGGACTACATATAGTATAGGCCACAGAATAGCCTTTGTCGTGCATTTTCTTTGCGGAAATAAAGCCAACAACATTGAAAGCAGACAACGGCATAGAATTTAAAAAGGACAAACAAACATCAACCCCAGCAATACCAAGTGAAGACACTGGAACCTCAGTTGCGGCTCTAGTTTTATTTCGTGATCAAACATTTTTGTTTTAAATTGTATTCCAACAAAAATATTTCGGCATTTTATTTCTATATAAAATATTGCAAATCAATTTCATTTTTTCGATTCACTACGGGCAAACCATTCACCAGGGGTCAATACAAATTTTTTCGCTATTATCTTTTTGTTGCGTGCCAAATCTTTTATTTTAATCTGAGGACATAGCTCCCACCAGCGGTAGGTGCTCGGTTGGAATAAAGTAAACACCCCATTTCGGTAATCGGTATATATTTTTTTTTGTGAGTACTAAGAACCGTAAGTGAGTAAATTAAGTGAGTAAACATCATGTCAGACGATGCGGAGAGTACTCCGCCTCAGATGAATACGTCTGAGGATTCACCTCCAGCAGTAACATGGACGGCTGACCAACTACAACGGTACGTCAACGAATAACTAGGACTGAGATTACTTGACACAGCTCCCAGTAGTTTAGCGGCAGGAATTACATTGCCCAACACATCACAAGCCGCCGTAATACCACACAACCAGTTAGGACACATCACTTATAAGCCACCACAAGTGTTGTACACGCAAAATCCAGCTGTATTGTTTAATATACTGGAGCAAACTTTTGAGCTATCGGGAATAAGAGCTGAAAAGACCAGATATAGCCACGCCATCGCAGCTTTGGATTCAAGGCACCACAAGACATTTGCAGGCCTCATCTTGCGAGATAAAGGACCAAATGCTTACACCATTTTTAAAAATGAAGTTATAAGGACATTAGGCGAATCCGAACGATCAAAATTAAATAACTTGTTGCATGGGCTTACTTTGGGGGATCAGAAGCCATCACAGCTGCTGAACAAGTTCCGTCTCAACGCTGGAGCAGCTTTTGACGAGGGAACACATACATTCGAAAACGACATTGAGTTAAATGCACTGGCAACGCGGACAGACAATCTGGTGGAAACGCTTACTCAATCGAACACCTCCCACATCAACAAAATTTCGACATAGACTGTGCCAACAAATTTAAACACGAAAACTTCCTCCGGCACTGAAAAATCAGAAACTGACAAAAGAATAGATAATTAACAAACATGATTTCGGATCTATGTGTCGCGTTCAAAAATACACGGTCTCGATCAAACAGTAATTCAGGTTATAGTCAGAAACAACGGTCTCGTTCGGCTTCGCGAAATAAAATTAATCCCAAATTTGAACAATGTTACTACCATTATAAGTATGGTAGTGATGCAAGAAAATGTGTTCACGGTTGCAAATATTACGACGCACCAAAAAATCCGGAACAGATGAAGGATTTTTAAGTTTCCATCAACAGGCAACGGCGGCCATTGATGAAAACAACATCAGTCGATTGCTCATTTTTGACACGCGTTTAAAATTAAACTTCTTAATTGACACGGGCGCCGACATTTCGGTACTACCAGCCAAATTTTACAGAAACAACCTTTTGACAAATACAACAAATTTATTCGCAGCCAATGGGACACCGGTCAAAGCTACGTAGGGAATTTGTGTGGGAGTTCATTATAGCGGATGTGACCATTCCAATGATAGGCTCAGATTTTCTGAAGCATACCGGGTTGTTAGTTGACATCCAAGGACAGAGGGTAATTGACCCATTAACCTCCTTGTTTGTCAAAGGTTCCATAACCAACGATGCAGAACAAACTCTATCATTGTTGGACAAGTCACGGTTGCACCCCAAAAATGTCGCCTTAAGTAAGAATTTAGTCAAACATTCAGTAACACACCGTTTAGAGACAATAGGACAACCAACAGCTTGCAAAACGCGGAGACTAGCACCGGACAAATTAAAAATTGCAAAACAAGAATTCGAACAGTTAATGTCACAGGGCATTTGTCGTCCCAGTAGCAGTGCTTGGTCGAGTCCATTACATTTAGTAAAGAAAAAAAATGGTACTTGGAGACCATGTGGCGATTACAGGGCGTTGAACAATATCACGGTTCCAGACAGATATCCGATACCACACCTTCAAGACTTTTACGTCCCTAGACCTTGTTCAAGCGTATCATCAAATTCCGATCGAACCTTCCTATATTCCAAAAACTGCCATTACGACACCCTTTGGTTTATTCGAGTTCACTAAAAAGACCTTTGGCCTTAGAAATGCAGCACAAACTTTTCAAAGATTGATGCATTCAATATTGTCAGGCCTCAATTTTTGCTTTGTCTATTTGGACGATGTCTTAATCGCTTCAAAATCTTTCGATGAACATTTGGAACATCTAAATGTTGTCTCACAAAAATTCTCGGAACATGGTTTGATCATTAATCCAGATAAATGTGTTTGCTTTACACGAGATTTCCTTCCTAGGATATACGGTTAATGAACAAGGCATTTCACCCACACAGGAAAGAATCGAAATAATAAAAAATTATGAACGTCCAACTACAGTTAATCATCTCAAAAGATTTTTGAGTATGATTAATTTTTACAGGCGTCTCATTCCAAACGCAGCTCTAGACCAAATTTTATTGAACGACTTCTTGAAAGGTTACAAGAAAAACAGTAAAACTCCGATTAAATGGTCAGAGACTTCAATACACGCTTTCGATAATTGTAAGGATAAGCTATGTCAAGCGACATTACTTGCACACCCCTCATCCACAGCTAGGTTAGCTATTATGGTCGACGCATCGGACAGCGATTGGGGCTGTGGTCCAGCAGTATGTTGAAGGTGATTCGCAACCACTTACTTTCTTCTCAGTTCGACTGAACGAAACACAACAATGGTACAGTGCTTATGACAGAGAGTTGCTTGCAGCTTATTCTGGCATCAAGCACTTCAAATATTTGTTAGAAGGTCGTGAGTTCACACTGTACACGGATCATAAACCGTTAATTTACGCGTTTAAACAAAATCCAGAAAAAGCATCACCGCGACAATCTCGACATCTTGATTTCATCGGCCAATTTACTACCGATATACAACACATCTCCGGCGTAAATAACGTCGTATCAGATACCCTCTCACGTATTAATCAAATTTCATTTCCAGAAAGTATTGATTATACAGTAATTGCGGATGCTCAAACCAATGATGACGAATTACGAGAACTTCTGAATAATAATTCAAACACTTCACTCATTCTTAAGCAAATTCCCAGCAAGATTCCAATCAAACAAAACTATTTGTTGTGATGTTTCAACCGGTATATCAAGACCTTTTATTCCGCTAAGTTTTCAGAAAATTGTTTTTGAATCGTTACATAATTTATCACATTCGGGCATACGAGCTTCAGTGAAACTATTAACTAAAAATGTTACATGGCCCAACATCGCAAAAGATTCAAGAATAATGGCTCAAAATTGTATACCATGTCAAAAATCAAAAGTTTCAAGGCATACACATTCACCTCTCGGTACATTTGTAGTTGCATCGCAACGCTTTTCTGAAATTCATCTAGACATCATTGGTCCATTACCAATTTCGGGAAACAACCGTTATTGTGTGACGTTAATAGATCGTTACACACGTTGGGCTGAGGCGATTCCAGTTCCGGACATTACTGCTGCTTCGGTCGCATTTGCTGTGTATTCAGTCTGGTTAACCAGATACGGCGTTCCTGATTCCATCGTGACTGACCAAGGCGCACAGTTTGAATCTCTTTTATTTGACGAATTAGCAAAGCTATTGGGATTTCTGCACAAGCGTACTACAAGCTACAACCCTAAGTGTAACAGAATGATAGAACAGTGGCATCGAACGTTAAAATCTGCACTAATGTGTCATGATTCCGCTGATTCTATTGCGATTACGGACTACATACAGTACGGAACTGAGGACCACATCAGCAGAGCTAGTTTACGGAAGTACTCTGCGAATTCCTGGACAATTTTTTGACCAAACCACAAACAACAAAATTTTACAAACTGACTATGTACAAAATTTAAAAAAACACTTTGACGAAATTAAACCGACTCCAGCTTCCAGACATTGCACCGAAAAAATTTTATTTCGAAAAAATTTAACGGATACAACTCACGTGTTTCTACGAATTGACGCGGTACAGAAATCCTTGGAGCCACCATACACTGGACCATACAAAGTAATAAACAGAAACGAAAAAACATTTACCATTGAAATTAACGGCAAACACAACAAGGTGTCAATCGATAGACTTAAACCATGTAATTCAGAGAACACTCTAGAAAATACTAACGTTACTCAGGACGGCGAGACAACCTTGAACAGATAAGCCGACGTACCGGACAAAATTCCAACAACTAAAAAAACAACGTACACGAGAACAGCACGTCTCATCAAAACACCATCCAGGTTTAAGGACAATTAACGAATCAATACTTGACTTACGGATAATTGTTCGGAGCGTGAATTCTCACGAATTCACTGGCGGGGGAGTATTGTGGCGTCCTAATTTTTGGTGAATGGTTTGTTCGCGACAAAATATGTACAAAATTATAGAAGCTCAAGGAATTATGGAAGAGTGAAAACTGCTGGTTCTCGGTGTGCCTTGGAAATAAATGTTTTTCTGGGAGTTTTTTTTTATTTTATTAACCCCTCTAAATAAATAAAGTTAAATTGTGGAATATAGCATACCAGACACCTATATCCATAAAGTAATTATATTTGTGTATAATGCAGCACATTTGCGACCATGACGCATATAGCATATTCGCTAATGATCCATAATCCATTAAAAACTTATTAGAGATTATACTCAATAAATTTCATACAAATTGCCATTACCATTAACATTGAAAATCTCGATTGAAAAATCCAATAAACTTTTTTTATTACTGTCACATCATACCCCGTTTTGTAGAAAATTTATACAGAAAATGGATAATTTGCTTCTTAATATCCTCAACCATGTAAATTACGTATTTTATGTATAACACCATCAACAAACAAACGAAAAAAAAAAAATCAAAAATGGCAAAATCATTATTTGAACAGATTTATTTAACTAACTGGTCTTCAATTCTGACCTTATGTGGAAGTGGGAAGGTACTAATTTGGGTGTGTGTGGGTGATTATGATGTGTAAATGTCAAATAAAAGTGTAAAAACGATATATAGCACCACGCATTTAACACTACACACAGATACCTATCTCAATAAATCATAATGGATTTAATTTATCCGCGATTATTTAATGTTTTGAATTCTAAAAAGTTTTAATAGGACTTAACACAAAATAATAAATAGTAAAATAAACTTTGGAAAGGCGTAAAACATAATTAACCTGTGAGGCATAATAATAAAAATTCCAAAACAATTAAATTTGTTATTAAGTTAAATTCGCCCACGTTTTAATCAACTCCGTACCTAACTTCCACTGGCAAAATAAAAAACGAAATGTTGTTTGTTTATTTATTTTTGCATTTTGTGAGAAAGGATAACCTATTATTTATCCTTTTTAATTTAAATTGTTTGTACATAATTGAACTTCCCTTCTCGTATGAAAGTAATATAAAAAAATTCTCGCTCACAATATTTCAAAGTGACCTTTCGGTGTATATGGACTTCCCCAAGTTAGTAAATAAGTTCACGTAAATACAACTCAATTAAAAGTTTTTAACGAAAATTATCAACACGTGCTTTTTTAATTAAATTCAAATACATGAAAGATTTTTATTATTTTAGATTATTTTCGTTCATTCCAAAGTTCATTGGTTAAATTTCACATAAATTTTATGGAATGGCGTGGAAAGTAAAGAGAACAACTTTGAATGACCTAATTTCTAAAAAAAAAAAAAAAAAAAAATTGTCGGCAAACTTTTTTCTCGTGCTTGATGAAATTGTTAACCAAATAAAATAAAAAAAGATGGAAAATTAAATCGGATTAAATTTTACGAATGATTGTGTGAAGCTTTCTCGTCAAAACGTTTTTTTAAAAAAAACAAATATAAATTGGTTTTTATATTTTAAAAATAATTAGATGGTTAATAATAACGAGATTAAGCACAAGATAGAATTATACGGAAATTTGAAGAATTGTAAAGTAATTATTTTTAGCCAATTCAACCGGTAAAAATCGCAGAATAATGTCAAGTCTATTAATATAAACAACCCCAGCAAGTATTTAAAAGGATTAAAGTAATAAAGCACATAATAAAAATCTTTACCATAAATAAGTTAAATACATATAAATTTAAAATTCGTATAAGACGAGAAGGTACATCTTTTCTTCTCTCAAAATTGATTACATCGTTCACCTGCTATTTATATAATAATATAAAAAATAAAAAATCTCTTAAATTAATTGTTTGTAAAATTACTAAAAATAATTTTTTTACTTTGTTCTCCATTTAAAATTTAACCAATGGGTAAGGAAAATATTAAACAAAACAAAATACATTAATAGGTTTGTTAGGGGTAAGTAACAATGATATTATTATATACCTACATACAACTAATTGGCTTTATGGTAAAAAGGTGGATTAAATTATTTACTACTTTACATTAAATATAATAAATTAGAGGTGAAATTTTTATTTCTACTCCATTTTTAAAAGCTTAACGAAAAAACCTTGGACAAAAAATGTAAAATGCGAAACGAACAAAAAAGATTAACCAAAGAAAGGATAGACGCACCTAAATGTGCGACGGAATTTCCTAGAACGTATGTTTATTTGTGTTCAAAATTAACAACAGAGTTTATGTAAAGATGTCATTCTAAAAGATGTTATCACCCCGTCGTAATAATGCTCAGTAATTTTAGGTGAAAAAAAAAAAAAAAAAATTCATCTGATTACTATTTTGCTTTTTTTTTTTTTACTTATTTAATTTAAACTTTTTGAATAACACAAGAGTGACACGAAATTGGAAATTTTATAAATTCATAAGTATGTTGAGCTGCTACCCTCAAATGTACATATACATACATTCGATATACAAAAGGAAATTTTCAACTGAAATACAACAAGAATAAGTACTACATAAAAATTGTTATTTTTAGAGTGAATATAAAGGTGGTATGTTTGTGTGAATGTTGTGTGTATTTTCAAGTTTGTACAAAATATACAAGAAAAACTGTACCCAAAGCAGTAATGTAATGAATTGTATAAAATATTACAAAAAAAACTGAGTAAATTGGCTTAAACAACTTTTCTCTATAACAATTTATTTATTCAGCGACATAGAAAATGGGTCTGACAAAAAGACACCGCGAGAAGTTTTTATATACCACATAAATCTCAATAAAAATTTCCCAGAAAAAACACCTGAGCGCTGATTCGTGCTTTTTTCTTACAAGTTTTGTTTCGTTAAATTTCTTTGCATTGCATAAACAAACATGTATCCTAACTAAAACGAATGATATTGTTAGAGGGTAAGACAGATTTAAATTTTTGGCCCAACATTTGTTGGTAGATTCAGTGATTAATACCAATTCAATTTTCTACGAAATGGCTAGGTCTGCAATTATATTTTAACTTTGTACATATACTAAAATTTCTAAAATTTAGAGATAAGCCATTTCCAAATACATAATTGAATTTTAATTCGAATTTTAGAGCAAGACCTAATTTAGGAAAGGGGTTTGACTGGGCTCAAACACCGAACACTATAGCTATAATTTTACGATCAATCCAAGCAAATCAAGATAATAGTTTAATCTAATTGGATCATGTGCGATTGCTTTATAAGAATCGGTAAAAATTATGGCGACAATTTCAGTAAATTTCGGTGTACCTTGATTCCTAAATCAAAACAATTTTGTCCAAATCTAAAAATTTCAGTTTTCAAGTTTATTCAATTCCCAAATAGCAAACCTTGAATTTTCAAACTTCTTAGATTGGAATGCTCCTAAAAAAATTTTTATAGCAAAGTAAAGGCAGTGGCCCATATCAAACGGAAAACCGGCATTTAAAACTGTCAACCCCAATTTTTGTCTAAGTTGATTCACTTTACAATATGAAAATTATTAACAAGTAATTCAAATCTATCTAAGTTCCACATTATTCTAAGAAAATTTTATTAAAATGAATTTAATTTCATTCAAAAAATCTCAATTTTATGTTTTGCCGGCCATCAAGCAAAAATCCGTTCGTCGAAATATAAGATTGGGGTTTTTTAATAAAATTTTCTACGAATAAGGTGGAACTTATTTTGTGTAACTGACCGTCAAACCAGTAACATCTATCGTGAATCTAATTCTCATATCAATGAGTGTTCATAGTGTATTGATATAAAACTATTTTGTGATTCTATTTTGTTTAATATAATCTAATCTGTTTCGTAATTTCATTAGTGTGCTTCCCGGCGTTTTACTGTGCTTTTAACTGTTTTTTTTTTTGTAAATTTGTTGTGTACATTGACTAATAAACGCGCATTGTCTAATTGTTTGTTTCATAGCGGGTGGACCGTTATATTGTTTAAGTTTTACAATAATCGAACCTTAATATCGCGTGCGTCATATACGACCAATATGAAAAACAAGTCGGGGCGTAGTCGTTGGTGGCTGTGGTAAAAAATTTTATTTTACTTGCATTTATTACCACAATGCATCCAGCATTCGGCGAATGCGCGAGCATTTACCATACTCCTATTATGATAAATATATTTCATGAAAAGTGTGTTACTAATTTTACTTACAATAATGGTTCTCATTTTAATTTTAGATGTGCAGATTATGTCTCTTTAAACGAATTTCTAGCCAATTCAGACTGGAGCTTTCTTCAACGAGGAGTGGACTTGAACAAGATTGTCCGTCTGCTGGATGAGCGGATCATGGCTGGCATCGTAATGTTTGTTCCGAAGGTAAAAGACAAACCGCAATTGTCAGTGAGTCACGGTATAATGATAAACTTGTGCTATTCGAGAAGCGTCGTAATAAACTTCATTCATTATATAGGGTACATGGGGATAAGTTTTACTCTGCGTTCAATGTAGCCCGTATGGAGTTTCGAATTTTAAATCGGTTCCTTTATAGTAATGATATTTTGCAGATTGAAGAAGATCTTACTACTAATCCTAAAAAGTTCTGGAATTTCATCAACAGCAAAAGAAATGTTGTTGGATTTCCGTCACCTATGATTTATCAGAACTCATCTGCAAGTCGGCCCTCGGATATCTGTAATTCATTTGCCAACTATTTTAAGTCTGCTGTTACTAATTCTAGTGACTGTTCGGAATTTAGTCTGTTGAGGTTTTCTGTAGATGAGATCTCCGATAGTTTGGTGCGACTTGACTTGAATAAGGGCTCAGGACATGACGGCATTCCACCCATCCTTATGAAAAACTGTGCGGATGGTTTAGCTGTTCCTCTCGCGTTTATTTTTAACGAAAGCCTCCGTATAGGGGTATTCCCGGAGCCTTGGAAGATCTCCTTCATTCGCCCGATTTTCAAATCGGGCAAAAGGTGTGAAATCAGCAATTACCGTGGGATCGCTATACTCTCTGCTATACCGAAACTATTCGAAGCATTGGAACAAAAATTTCTATTTTTTCATTTGAAATCGTTAATTTGTCCTGCTCAACATGGCTTTTATCCTGGAAGATCCACAGTGACCAACCTGATTTCTTTTTGTGGTCACTTACATAGCAGTATTGCAATCAGGCAACAACTGGATGTCGTGTACACGGACTTCTGAAAGGCTTTTGATAAGATTGATCATTCGATACTTATCAATAAGCTTGAGAAATTGAACTGTCAATTCATTCCAACTAAGTGGCTTCAATCTTATCTTTCGAATCGATGGCAGTATGTTAAGATCTATGACTCGTCCTCAGTTTTATTTCAAGTTACCTCTTCTTTTTTCATTATTTATTAAAGATGTTGTTCAGTGCTTTGAGTTTGCGCATTGCCTGCTCTATGCAGACGATTTAAAAATATTTGCACCAATTTGTAGTGTATCTGACTGTTGCAAAGGGATTTTGACACATTTTGTGTCTGGTCGGCTAACAACAAATTGTCCCTGAATATAGCTAAATGTAAAACTATTTCTTTCTATTGCATTCGCTCTCCGGTATTTCAAGGGTATTCGCTGTTTAATGGAGTCGTGGAAAGGGTAAGTATATATGTCCGATATTGGGGTAGTATTTTCTTCCGATCTAACGTTTGTGAGGCACATTGATTCTGTTATAGCAAAGGCTTATATGATGTTGGGTTTCATAAAGCGTAACTGCAGGGACTTTTGTGACCCGCTTACATTAAAGTCGTTGTATTTTGCCTTTGTCCGTTCTCCGCTAGAGTACGCCTAGCAGGTTCTGTTTCCTTTTTATAAGTGCCATTCTGATACAATTGAAAGCGTTCAGAAGCAATTTGTTTTATACGCACTTCGCAGTACACCACCAATGAATAATTATGCTAAGAAGCATTTGATGTTCTTTGTGATACAAAGAACAAAACTTACAGAGAGATCGTCGACATGCTACACGAAAACTGGCAATCAACTGTAAATTCGGGGCTTATCTAACTACAGCTTTACGTAATCAAATCGTATTTGGACTACGCAGCGCTCGAATCCAAAGCCGCTTGTTGGAAACCGCGGACCTTACACTTGACAACGCTTTAAAAAGCAATGGAATTGTCTGAAAAAGGGGGAGCAGAAATTCAACAGCAGAAGGAATCAATGCAGTCATTCAACTTCATTGCACAAAAAAGTGTAAGAAAGTCGAAAGTGGAACCATCGAAAAGTAACAACGGGTAGCGGAATCAAAGATGACATACAGCACAACGTCAAAAAGCTTTTGTTATCGCTGCGGTAGTAAAGATCACCGAGCCAAGACGTGTTCACACCGAAATACTGTTTGTACATTTTGCAATATCAAGGGACATCTTCAATCTGTGTGTTTCAAAGCGAGGAAAGATAGCCAAAGTACAAATTACATCGAGGATGACACAACGGATTGTACTGAAGATATTTTTACTATTTCCGAATTTTCTAACCCAAGCAAATTTCCAAAATTTTTTGTTAACCTAAAAGTAAATGATATCGTTTTGGGTTTCGAGGTCGGCAGTGGGTCTCCGGTAACGATTATTAACAACAATTACAGGACGAGGTACTTCCCGGATGAACAGTTGCAATCAACAAACACAAAACTCGTGAGTTACTGTGGTACGGAGATCAAAGTGTTTGGTTAAATTGTCGTGTGTGTCAATTCTGGTGTTGAGTGTCGCGATCTAAGGCTTTACGTAGTCGAATCAAATCGTAAACCACTACTTGGCCGTGAATGGTTACACAACATAAAACTCGACTGGAACACAATAATAAACGGAAAGGGGGAACCGAACAAATGTCTTTAATCAAATCAGTGGACATAAATACAAAATTGCAACAGCTCAAAGACAAATATATATCGGTATTCGGAGATTCCATGGGTAAAATTAAAAACCTACAAGCGCGTATCCGTTTAAAAGAGACCTCACAACCTATTTTCATAAAGGCAAGGAAAATACCATTTGCTTTACGAGACGCGGTGGAACAAGAACTCGAGGATTTGGAACAAAACGGCATCTTACAAAAAGTCGATTCATCCAGATGGGCTACACCCATTGTTCTTGTCAAAACGAAGGGTGATAAAGTCCGCCTGTGTGGGGACTATAAAATTACGGTGAATCCTCGTATACTAGTCGAGGAACATCCACTTCCTACGATTGAAGATCTCTTTGCGTCGATGGCGGGAGGTGACAAATTTTCAAAAATTGACCTACATAAAGCATACTTGCAAATGGAAGTATATCCAGATGATCGGGAAATATTGACGTTAAGTACGCATCGCGGCTTGTTTCAGCCAACGAGACTTATGTATGGTATTGCATCTGGACCAGCAAAATGGCAGCGAAAAATTGAGCAAATTCTGAAGGACATCGATGGAGTATAAGTGTTCGTCGTACACCCCATGCTACAACTGGCGTTTCACCATCATTACGAATGTTCAACCGACAAATCCGTTCGCGTCTTAACATAATGTTGCCAAAAGACGAGGAAAAACAAAATAGATGCAAAGAAGTTCAAGCTAACATCAGAAAATTACACGCTAATGATCGTGTCTCTGTTCGTAACTACTTTGGCGACGGAAAGTACAAATTCGGAACAATCGTACAAGTGCTGGGTTCACTTCACTATTTGGTAAAATTGGACGATGGACGTACTTGGAAGCGACACATTGACCAAATACATCGAATTGGATCAGAAATTCAACAACCTACAGCTGATACGATTCCATACCACTATGATGGAAGGGAAGATCGAGACCTCGTTCCAGTGGTGAGCACTGAAATTACAAGTCAACAAACTCCAACACGGGAAGTTACAATTCAGCCTACATCGGAGCCAAAATAGACAACAATGGTTGCGGAAGCTAGGTCCACTCCACAACAACCAAGACCGAGACGACCGATCAAACCAAAAGTTCGTTTGACATATGATGAAAATTTTGAACAGTCAATTTAAAAAAAAAAAAAAAAAAGTATTGAATTTAAATAAAAAGGGGAAACCTGTTATATCCATGTGAACATAGCACCCCTGGCAACCTTGATGATAAACATTTTCACAGTACATACATCATGTAAACGTATTATACATTATGAATAACGCGTAAATATCACTTTTCCAGTCTAAAATTGTTGTTTAATGATGTGCCATTGGTTGTACTGTAAGCCATTCTAGGAGTTCTTTCTGTGTTTTGTTTGAAAAAAATATTGGGGACCATAAAGTTAGCGAATTTACATTAGGAGAAGCGCCTCTATACAGGAAGCTTATTAGTCTTGTTATCTGAACTCTGTGGAACATATTTGATATCCTATTTTTACTAGAACCTTAATTAAGGAGTTGCACATTAAACACAAGAATAATATACATATTTTATATTACATTTAAAATTAAAACAAGCTACAGTTATGGAATTCGATTTTTTCCATCCCACCAACGTTTATTAAGTCAGCTAAATTGAAAGTGCCAAGAAAATGCGATATGTTTAAATCCTTTTAATATGGTGAAATTTTCCAAAATGTTTTTATTATTTAAGCTTCGTACACTGCTCAAGTTAAGTTAAATAATCCATATAAATTTGACATACAATTTACCTAGTGAAAACCAAAATGAAAAGTTTCACACATTATTCCGCTGATCGGTATGTTGCTCTGCGCGAGAATAAAACAAAATTGTAGTTGCGTCTATTGTAATCTAGATGGCCCTATTGTCAAGCCTACACTAATTTAATGCTAAATACATTTCTGATTTCAAACCAATCCGGTAAGCTACAAATTTTATTTTTAAAATGGAGTATGATGCATAATATTTAAATGAGTATTACAATTGAAAACCAAATACAATTGAGGGTCACTATTTGTGAAAATTACGTTAATAAAGCCATTTAAAAGATCGTCATTGGTACCAAAGCCTACCAAAAAATCTATATTTTGTCTTATACAAAATATATGAATGAAAGGTTTTTGGCATTCCTCCTTTTTGCTGTGGTCTTCGATCATGAAATTAATAATTAAAACCAAGTCAAAATGTTAGACAAATCGTAATTTTGTGAAAACCGCGCTACAATTTACTTTAGCTTGAGCAGCATACGAAGCTTAAGGATAAAACACACCTGATTTGGAAAAATGTCTAACACATTTTTTTTTAAATTCTACAATTTTATTTACGTATTCTCTACCATACAGTTGAGAATATAGACTAACAAATCAGGTCAATCCATTAAGTTACTGTAAGTATACTTTCTACGTCAATATTTGTAAACGGTAACCGGGAATTTATGAAATTTGCTGGCTAATCTTTAATTTATAGTAATTAAATATTATTTGAGTGTGAGATGCTTCAATAAATGCTTATTAATGGAAACGCAAACTATATGCTCTTATGTTCATCAAAGTCATGTAAATCATAATAAAAAATTTGGAAAAAGAAAATTTTAATTTGTACGAATTTCTTTGTTTCGTTTTTGGTTCAAACAATAAAAAAAAAATTGAAATATCAATAAAAAATATTTTTTAGCATAAGAAATTGATGCAGAAAATTTTCCAACATACATACATATCAGGTAATAATGTTTCAGTTACTACATAATACATTTTTTTTTTCGTGCTTAATATAATTTAGCTCTAAGCGACACTGTTTCTGATATCGTTTCACTCCATTGTTTGTATAATGTATGAATATACCCGTTTGTATGTATGTATGTACATATAGAACGGTATATATTAGAAGAAAAATTGTTATTTTTCTTCTGGGAAACTATATAATGTAATCTACATATGTAATGTAAGGATGTGCAGAGGAAAAAAAATTATTTATGATAAATTTATATCAAGTTCTACGTGGAAAAACTCTATATTATGTAGATATATTGAAGCATGTTTTAAGAGAAAAGCTTTTTGAGTGAAAATTTTCGAATAACACAGTTTATCAAAATTGATTGAAAAAATTGAATTCAAGAGGAAATTGGATTTTGTTTTTGTTGTAAAACTAGGAAAAGTGTTGGTACAAATACTCAAGAATGTCTGTAGTGAAATTCCAACGTGATTAATATCTAATAAAGCTAATCTAAGTTTAACAGCTGAAAAACTATATAAATTTTAACTTTATGTTGAGAAAGATATGGCGAATTTAATCTAATTTACGTAAATCACTCGTAACCCTGGCTAATTTATTTTATTTTAACGAACTTGTAAAATAAATGATCTTGTGGATCATCTTAAATTTATGTAAAGTCATCAAACTCCAAAAAAATTTAGTATTATACATAAAATGCATGAAAACACATTAAACAGTACGAACTTTTTTTTCACAATCCCGAGGCTATCATAAACCAAAAAAAAAAAAGAAAACTTTATCGACATTTATTATTGAAAGCCATGAAGTCCCAAAGAGCCAAAATGAAAAGGCAGTATGTACGTTTTGAAAAGAAAAATACGGAAAAGACACTAATACACAGAAAACATTAAAGTTTTCATATACCAAATACGCTGCTAAAGAAGTAATAAAAAAATTATTTTCAATCCCAGATGAATATCAACATCAAGCGAAGTAAAGCAAGATACAAAGTAGTTAGGATACAAGTAAAATTAATAAATCAAAATGAAACCATTAAACATAAAATTTTCCATTTTCCATCATTTCCATCTTGTTTTCCGCGAGATTTTTTCTTTCAACATTTACTTCATTACAATATTTTTTAATGTATTACCTGGGTGTATGTCATCCAGCAACATGGTTCTACTTGATTCGAATCTAGTCCCCAAAATTCTAGTTCTTCCTCGAACAGCGGACCACAGACATCAGTTGGATAGTGTAATTTTCCAGTTCTGTAAAATATAAAAAATAAAAATTGAATCAATATATTTTTTTAAGAATCTCAAACCATTTAGTTTTTGTTAACAAGCGGATTCTTAATTGAAATTCTAAAACAGTTATGAACTGGCATTAAACAACCATGTTAATTTGATATTTTTTTTTTGTTATAAAATTATATTGTCAAATGGGCAACAACATGTCTTAACACTAACTTGTGTAAATGACTAGTCAACATCATTAAACTCAACTGTTATGTTTATCAATTAACACAAAAACGGAAAATATAAAAAAACCGAAAAAGAAAATAAGTTTTCTAATAAACATTATACAATGACTTACACTTAAGTAAATTATATTAACAAATGTATATACGAAAATTATCAATTTTCATTTTAAGTGGCAAAAAAAAAAAACCGACGAAAAACACTGTGAAGCTGTTCAAATATTTATTTTGCTTAATGGAATTTTTTTTTTTTTTCTTATCATTCAACATTTATTTTATTCAATTTTTGGTAAACAAAATACACCGTCTTACATTTATAATTTGTTTTAAATTAAATAAATATTTAATAATATAAAAATAAATATTACAAAAACAACAAACTATTAAAACCATGAGGCACACAAGTAAACACAAAATATAATAAAAATAAAAATTATCAATTAGACACAAAACGACATTTTTCCATTTTCCACAAAAAAAAAACATAAGAAAAATAATTTTCATCTTCATTGTGGTAAAATAAACAATAATAGTAAATAAATACATGGATCTGTACATACATTATTAGGTTTAGGTTGTAGTTAATGTTTGTCGAAAATTTTTGAAAATACATTAGGGAAATGGGAAACCTTATACATTCGCTCGTATGTGTATATAATATCCTTCTTTTTGTAAATTTCATATAGCATTTGAATTTAATTATTTTGTCGATGTAAAACGGATGCGACAAGAACAAAAGTTAATGACAGTGAAAATTGAAAATGTAAGAGAAAAGCTTTTTGACGTGCTAAACTTTTATATGTATAAATGTATATTTCCGTTTTGTTGCTATTATTATTGTGGTTATAAAAAATTTTATATGTTAAAAAATATGACATAACAATATACGATTAACAGTAAAGCCTTTAAATAAGAAAGTTATACCCTCGTTAAATAGACTGGGATTTACCAAAACGTGTGGTTTAGTAAATTTTTTGAGTTTACTCGTAGTATGTCAATCTAAATTTTAGCTAATCGCGCTTTATTTTATAGATTAGCTGACGGAAAACACGGTGTATGACATCGAAGTTGGAAGACGTTATGTTTATTTTTTAAACTTCAGTTTAACTAACAAAAAACAACAAGAGCTGTAATAATAAAAACAATTTTGAGATACAAATTAGCGACTTATGTTTATTTCAAATAAAATTAAATTATTGAAGTTAAGAATATCATTCACCGGTGCTTTTAAAACTCAGTTACATATTTAGTTTGCCTGTTCTATTCTGAATGCAATTCCCGGATCTCTTACGGCTAGCGCAATTGTATTCATCTTTAATTTTCGATTATAAAATATTCAGCAAATTCTTTCGAATTTCTTACTAAAGTTTTGGATGTACGTATATTATTGTTTCTGATTAAATATTTATGGATCAAAAATTAAACAGTGCTAATGAGTAGGGTAGATGGTGAGTCTGTTATCAATATAAGGTATTTTAAGGATCTTGTAATTTGTAACATAAATTCGTAACGAACTAAATGAGCTTAAATTTTACTTTTAATAATTTTAAATGTAGTCATTTGAATTATTCAACTACTGATCCATTACTTAAACTTTTTTTGAGTAAAACGTTATACTCCAAAATATACGTAGATTTCATAGTAACTTTGATTCTCTAGTATACTTAAATGCTCTAAATTTAAATAATCTACCTGAATTAATTTTTCTTACAGAAATTTGGATCTATCAAGCTAAACTAATTGATTTTTATTTGCCGGAATATAAAATATATCGTTACTGTAATGATTCCTATGCATCGGGTAGAGTATAGCAATATTTGTTAAAACTGAATATTGTCGTTAAATCAATAAAATTAATCATCACTTTTGGATTAAAATCGAATACTAATGAGCCTACACGTGTGACATAAAACTGCAAAACTTGTATAGAACACGAGTTTATTCGACTTCAGAAGAAAAACAGAATGTCGCTATTTCACTGGGAACTTGTATCATTAAAAAATACCTTGGCAAAAAATATATATCATTTAATACCCGCTTAAATTTAGATTAGATAATACTTATTACATATCTAAAGTATTTATTCTGAGAAAGATCCAACAATAGCATATTATAGATTTCTAAATACACATGACCCTTATATTATAGAAGCTATCCAATGGATGCTAATGTTGTTAGTGCAAAAACTTAAGCGTTTGCAATCATGTTCGTGCGACTAATTTAATCTTCTTTTTTGCACCTATTAAGGCATCAGAAAGTTAAGTGTGGATTCTGGCATATTATCAAACTCACTAAAATTAGCTGAAGTGTTTCCTAGATTTAAAAAGGCAACGAAAAACTTATGATTTATTATGTATGTTCCTTTTCCTTTACTTCTGTCTATATCAAAATTGTTCGTATTTTCTATATTCTTAAATCATCAATTCTTTGACGATTCTCAAGATTGGTTCAGAGAATTACGATCCACTGAACAAGCATTGGTTAGCTTTTGTGAAGAAACGAATGGTGGACTAAACCATAATAAATGTACCGCTGGACTATTTGTTGACGTGATAAAGGCATTTGACATCATTGATCACAAAATTCTCTTACAGAAGCTTTTCGGAGCTGGTTTTAGAGGAAATATTTACTACTGGTTTCAATTTTCCATTTGCCTGTAAACAATAACCGCAAGAAACGTCGAATCATTTTCTTCTTTTTATTTTATTATATTTGATCTTTTTCCTCATTTAGTTCTGTTAAACATACTAAAAAATCAGCGCAACATCTCGTTTCGTTTTTTTTGCAAAATCCATTTAAGTATGACAATCTACAAATTGTTTGTATCTCAAAATGAAATTTAAACAAAAATTATTGATAACATATATTTGTAGCGTTTTTTTATTTGCTCAGGATAGCTGCTATCGAGAGCCGCCATATAAAATTTGGCTCCCGATAGCGCTCCGTATAAATAGGTAGAGCCAAAAATTTTTTATATGAAGTTTTTGGTAAACAATTGAATTAAAAATGATAGTTTGATGTTAAATAAGTTTAGTTTACCAATAAATAGAGCGTCAAATTTAAATTTAGGCGTATAAAAATGACGGCTCTCGATAGCAGCTATCCGGAGCGAATAAAAAAACGCGCTTATTATTACAAAATAAAATTTGAAAATATTCACGGCTACAATTTAAATTTTTCGTAATCTTCCCTATTTGAATATTTCTTAAACTTTCAGTAACCTTCCTTTGATGAAGGAATGACTGCGTGAAAATCGCGAGTTCCATTTATTGTTTTCTGTTTCTCGAATCTATTGGTTTGCTGGATGTATTTAGACTTATATTCAGCGCCTGAACAAAATTCAAAAATCATATCAGTCTTCAAGGTTTTTGCTCATGTGAATAATTCTTCCGCATTGGTGATGATACCATCGTATTCATTGGTGAGACTGGCTCCCTTTCCATGAGCTATTGCGTGAAAATGACACTCACAATTAATGACGAAATCCTCTTTGTGCTTAGATATATTCATAATTTTTTTTAATTTTTGTAATGTGTGACTGCACCATCAGTAACATAATAAATTTTAGATAAATCAGGAGTTTAAGTTTTCAAAAACTTCATTAAACTTTTCGATTTGACACCCTGTATCTTAAAAAATAACAACTAAAAAATCATGTTCCATAAATTGTGTGTTTTACTCAGTGCTACCCATTCAAAATCTAAAAATCTAAAAATTAAACAATGGCTTCCAAAATTATGTGATTTGACGTATTTTCCACCATATGTGATTGAGTCGCTACGTGACCTTGCGTTAACTTACTGTAGTAAGAGTACATTAAATTTTACTTCCTAGGTTAATTATAATCTACATATAAAGCGACAATGGTTTGCCAAGCACGAACTTCAAGCAAGTGAAAAAAACAAACTAATTTACTTCAAAACAAGTAGAAATATCATCTGTGATCTTGCCATACACCATTGGCCTGACCGTCACAAATACACTCTAGGATTAGGAACCCAGGAATGTGAACATTGTAAAATTATGAACTGGTCCAATCTGCCCTGTACTTAAAAAAAAAATCAGTCGCGGAGGTTAATTAGTTGAGATTAACTGTCGATATAAACTTAAGCTGGAAAAACCATTTGCAAAATATTCATAGCTGCATGTTATCTTATAAACTAACAAAATGTTGCTCAGAAAAAAATGAAAATGATTTACTTTGGCGTTATTGTTGGGGTAAAGAAATGCCACAATACGGAATTTCCAAGAGCGTGGCTTGGAGAATTTCTTCACTTTATTTCTCATGTGAGATTTATTTGTTGCCAGTTTATGATGTATGGTTGCGCTTATTGAGGTGCACCTTTTATTTTGTCTTCAAAAAGTAATCGCATAATTTTACTAGATGCTATAACCAGTTATTGGTACTAGAATGAATTTAAAATATTTTTCGAAAATACAGTTTTCAATCTTCGATAATAGATGGCGGTAATGGGTACTTGAAAAAATATTACTCGAATAATTTGTGGTGAAAACAGACTAACTAGCAGTTGGCCACTTTTTTTACAAACTTCACATTTTTCCGCTAAGGCACCTATATATATATATATATATATATATATATATATATATATATATATATATATATATATATATATATATATATATATATATATTTATATATATATATTATATATATATATATTATATATATATATAATATATATATATATATATATATATATATATATATATATATATATATATATATATATATATATATATATATATATATATATATATATATATCGGGCTTAGCATCTCTGGAAGCAAGGGGTAGCACTGATTCCCTATAATTCTAACTCAAAATGCTAATATGCTTCATTAGATGATCTTTAAAATTTTCATATTGGCTGGAGAGCGAACAAAATCGTTTTCTAAAAAAAAACTCTTTACCCGCTCTAAATGTAAAACACTACTTAATTGAAACGGAATTTCAAAAGGGAACTAAAATAAGGTTTGATTATTTCTCTAAGAAATATTACACTGCATAAAATTATCTTCATTTACATTAGCTTCTATTTCTTAGTTTTCTCGATTGCTTTACATTCTACAACCATACAATCGTTCCTTAACATAAAGATATCAGACAAACCTAAATGTCTGAAAACGTATACGAGTTAGTTTTTCACAACCCAGGCTGCGGACCAATAGCCGGGTAAATCATTTAGCACAGTAAATTTTAATTTTAGTACAAATTTACCTCAATTGGCGTACCAATTCTCTAAAAGTAAAAATGGTTTGATGGGCACAAATTATGATTTGGAGGGTTGAAATCGCTGTTTATTAAGTGTTAAGAAAATGCGTCAAATATTTTTATTGCTTTTCATTCGTTTATTAATTGTACGTACATTTAATACATATAATGGAAACGCGAAAATTTTAACAAAGATCAGTGAAACATGATCGGTTAAGTATTGTTCCTTTGTTTACGTTAATTTGTCATTTATTACTTTGGTTGGTTTTTTGTTTCTTTTCGTTTTAGATTTCCAGTAATCCGGTTCGGTTTGGATGAAGCGTTCCTTTTATTTATTTGTAAGTATTGCGCTTCAATCACGTCACGTCGTGTTTATTTTTGATTGTAATGTCGTTTAATAACCCCAATGTAGTTTTAAAATCTATGTTAGTCGATAGGTCTATGTTAAATATAGCTAGTTTTAACGTGCAAAGTTTAGTCCCAAATATTGACGAGATTCGTCACATTTTTAATGGTGCTTCCGTGGACATTCTTTGTTTCTCTGAGACATTTTTAAATCCGAATATCCCTAATTTAGCTTTGGCCATCAAAGGTTATAATATATTTAGGAAAGATAGAGCGGTACCTCCCCTTAATTATGGTGGTTTATGTATGTTTGTAGGAGATCACATTAAGGCTAGATTAGTTACTATACCTTCTTCCATTTCAGAATTGTTAGTATCGGATTTAGAGTTTTTATTTGTCAATATTTTTATTAATGGTCGTAAAATCTTAGTCGGTACCATCTATAACCCACCAAAAACTAGTAAGAGATCGTATGCCAAATTTAAAAAATCACTTGTAGACTTAGAAAGTTTATTTAGTTATTTCTCTTGTAGATTCGATGAAATGTATATATCAGGTGACTTTAATTTCGATATACTCCAAAAGACCGGCTTCCCTCGGTATTATTTGAATCTTTTAAATAGTCTTAATTTATCCGTACACAACACTGTGGCACCAACGTTTTCTTGTCCAACCGCTAGCGGGGCATCTTATTCCCTTATTGATCATATCATATCTTTTACTAATAACTCTATTTGTTTTTTCAATCAGTTGTCTCTCGGTATGGGATCCCATCATGATCTTTTAGTTTTTTCTGTAAACTCTTACTCTCCACCTAAACCTAAGAGTTTTAGCTTTAGAGATTTTTCTAGTATAGACAATTCCCGCCTTTACTTAGTTTGTAACTCAGTTCCTTGGGAGGATATTTTTTGCCTTAGTTCGGCAACTAGCCAAATAGAATTTTTCAACTCGTATATTAGTTTGGTGTTTAATAGTTGCGTTCCGCTTAAAAAGGTTACTTGCAAAGCAAAATCTCCGCCTTGGTTGTCTCAGGAAATTTCGAATGCCATAAATATTAGAGTTAGTAAATATCGTGTATGGAAAAGGTGTCCTAATAGTCAGTCTCATTTAGATTACAAGCAGGCTCGTAACAGAGTTGTAGGGTTAATTCGAATTGCTAAACGTAATTTTTTCAAGGACAAGTTGGACTCCTCTCTTCCTCCCAAGGTTTTCTGGCGTAATGTTCGTAATTTAGGCCTAGGTAAATGCAAGATTAGTTCAAGTGGGGATTTCAAACCCAATGAAATTAATAGTTATTTTTGCTCTAGTCTGAACTCGGGCAGTAGTTCCGTCGATTTGTTCTCTAACGCGTCCTCTAATTCGTTTTCGTTTTCAAATATTTCTCTCGAGGATTTACAATCTGCTATTTGGAAGGTTAAATCGGAATCTTCTGGTCTGGATAACGTCAATTTAAAATTCGTTAAGGTAGTTTTCCCTTTCGTCTCAAAATACTTGTTACATATCTTCAATTTTATTCTCACGTCCTCTTCCTATCCAGATCAGTGGAAGCTAAGTAAAATAATCCCGATTCCAAAGATCAGTAATCCTTTAGAGCTATCCCATTTTCGGCCAATTAGCATTTTAAGTTCTCTCTCTAAGGCTTTCGAGATAGTTGTTAAAAATCAAATTCAATCGCATTTACATAGCAATAGTTTAATTAGTTGCTTCCAATCTGGGTTTAGAAAATTTCATAGTACTTCTACTGCGTTATTAAATGTATGTGATGATATTAGGCGTAATATGAATAATAGGGAATTAACTTCTTTAACTTTGTTAGATTTTTCTAAGGCCTTTGATTCTATTAATCACAGAATTCTTTTCAATAAACTCTTATCTCAGTTTAGATTTTCGCTTTCTGCTGCCAAATTGATTTTTAACTATCTTTCTAATCGTTCTCAGGCAGTTTTTTTCGACAATTCCTTGTCTGATTTCCTTCCTGTAATTTCCGGCGTGCCTCAGGGTTCAGTGCTGGGTCCTCTATTATTTTCTATGTACATAAATGACATAGAATCCTCCATTCAACATTGTTCATTTCATATTTTCGCTGATGACGTTCAAATTTATAGAAATAGTCGTTTAGATCAGGATTCTATTGTTAGGAATATTTGTCTGATAAATGAAGATTTAAGTAATATCGTTCGCTGGTCGGTCTCTAACAGGCTTGTTTTAAACGCGAATAAATCTCAGTCGATTATAATTTATAAAAAACCGTTAGATACCTCGTCCTTTCCTGGTATTTTTCTGCAAGGTTCGCTAATTGTATATTCAAATACTGTTAGGGATTTAGGCTTAGTTATTAATAAAACTCTTACTTGGGGTGACCATTTAGTTACTATTAGTAAGAGGGTCTTTGGCATGCTTAGTTGTTTGTATAAAGTGGTTGGATTTTCTGATAGTCAGTTTAGGAAAAAATTGTTTTTGTCTTATCTTCTTCCTCATTTTATTTACGGTGACATAGTTTTATTCGGTATGCTTCAGGAAAATATGAATGTTCTCCAAAGATGTTTCAATGCTTGTACCAGGTTTATTTTTGGTATTAGGAAGTTCGATCATATTTCTGCCTACTCTAGCCTTGTTTTAGAATGTAGTTTATCTATTTTTTACGAATTTCGCGTTTGTCTTTTTATTTTTAAACTTCTTAAAGCTAAGGAGCCTTGTTATCTATATAGGAAATTAATGTTTAGTAGGTTTCATTCCTCTAACTTCCGCCTAATTCCGGCTAAAAATTGTTGTAGGTCGTTAAACGCGTCATTTTGTGTTAGGGGAGTTTCCCTCTGGAATTCAATTCCATTGGAAATTAAGAGATTAGGATCGGCAAAATTATTTAGGTCAAAATTTTTGGAGTGGCGTGATTGATGGGCAATACGTAGTTTTTTAATTTATTTTTAATAACCATGTTATTTTGTTAATTTTTAATTTTTAATTTTTATATTATTTCACCTCGTGCTGTACATTTTATTGTAAATGAGCTACTGCTCAAAATAGAATGTGTAAGCACGAGGTGGAAATTGTTTGAAAAAATTTAAGAGGTTTTTATGCCTAATGGAAGCAACTTCTTTTTTCTTTTTTTGTTTCGATTGCTTTGTTTCCATGTGTGCTTTTCCTCTTAATACTAAATTATTTATAAATACTATAAATAAATAAATAAAATAAAATAAATAAATGAAAAAGTTAAAAACAACGGTTTTTTCATATTTTACCATTTTATTTTATTTTTATTTTTTTTTTTAACATTTTAGTACAATATTTGAATTTATCCTGTACGCGCTGCTAAAAAGTAGGTAAAAGAACAATTAACCCGACTATTGGTCCGTATAGCCCTAGAACGAGATGTCGTGTATGTGTTGTATTTATATGTGAAAGTTTTCATTAAAAATCACTGTTGAAGCCAGGTAACTTTCGATGGTCGATATTGGTATGATCCAGAAGTTTAACCTGCACGTTTGTTTCCAAGAAAAATAAAACTTTTGATGATAGTTCACTGTTTTCAAATTCATTAAATTTTTTCTGTTTTTTAACATCAATCACTTGAGCGACTCAGTCACTTTAGTACATTCCCGCAGCCTTCAGGGTTTTAGTTATATCATCCGGGTATGTATTTTGGTATATAGTTTGGCTAATTCCTTCATAACCCTTGTTGCTATGAACGGGGAAGAAGCGGTACCATAAGTGACCAAGTTCTGTACGTACATTGGTTTTCCTAATCTTCATCATTCAATAAAATTTACCTATACATCTTGACAATATCTGAACTCGTGAGAAAGGCATGTTCCCGAAACCGCAAAATTATTTCGAAGATACTTAATTGTATTGTTGATCCAACTAGGAGTTCATCATTGAGCGAAACGGTCGATCCGGTTTTGGCTGGTCCATCGAATACTAATATTAACATTGTGTTGATGCTATCTTCTTTTAAAACACCGTGATATTCCTGCATTTCTCGCTTTTGACAAATTTTCTCTCCCTGGCGTGCAACCTGCTAATTGTTAAATTGAGCGATATTCCTAGGATACCTAGTGCAACCTGCTAATTGTTAAATTGAGCGATATTCCTCTAACGCGAACCTCACAACGAACTTCCATTGGCGGTATTAGCAACATAATAGACTTAACTTTCCTCTTCGTCATTTGGCTATTTGGATGGCTCTCACGATACTGAGCGAGTGTCCAAGAGGCAATTAAAGCAACGCTTACTATCGCTTCTCCGCCAGTCAATCGATTTATTCGCGAACTTTTTACACTGATACAAAAAATGATCGTAGGAATCGCAAACATCACATTTTACCGAAATGATTGCAAACGATCGTAAAAGTTTTCCATTAGAATTTGGACCAGTCCTTCTACTTTCTGACTTACGGGATTCCAGAGCATCTGATCTGTTGCCTAAGAATTTCAAAAAATCGTCAATAGTTGGAAAATCTACATCGCACGTCTTGTGTACATCGCATGACTTTATTTAGTACCATAATAATGAATGCTCGCAGCTATCTAATAATTTCGTCTGAACTATTTAGTAGTTTCCGAGGGTTAGTTCAGAAACCGTAGTAAACCGTTCAGATATTGAAACTTTTGGCGACGTATTTTCGTGGATAGTGCCCATATAAAGGTCATAACTGCCATTCCGTGTATTCTCCGGTAAATGGAAGAACATTCTTTTTTGTCAGTTTCACTTGTATGCTTTCAGTATTCATTGTGGTATCAAATAATGATGAATTTGTATCATTTATGCTTGCCTTTCGACTCCGTTTATTTAAACTCATATTAAATGTCTTCGAATATATGAATTCCCAAAGCTTCATCATGGCTTATAAAAAATATTTCCCGTTCCACTTCACTAACATTTTTTTAACAATTTATTAGTACGTTTTTGGCGAACAGATATACCAAAAATATCTGAACTAGGCTGACTCTGTCGAAGATATTTTGCTAATCTAGATATTTGTTGAGTAATGACGCTGTGTTCCTTCTGAAACGCCTCTAATTTTTGTTGCCTGGTAGTCATTACTTTTCTAATTTATAAGATTTAGTTTTTGGATAGTTTTGGACAAATATAAACAAAATGGAGGCACTAGCAGAAGTTTGAAATGATAGATTTCCACAAGGTGCAGTGATGGTAATTTCCAAGGTTGGCGTCGGATAATTTGCAATTTTACACTAACTAAACTAAAAGTTTCGTTAAATTGGTAGGTGTTCGATAAAAACAAAGTTGATTGTATTCGTTTTTTCGAGTTGCAAACGATTACAAAGTTGCAAAACGATTTTCGCAAAATATTTTTCACATATAGACATTGTTTGTTTTTTGAGCATGCAGGAACTTGTTAGCGGAGGACACAATTTTTACGATGATATTTTAGATGGATTTGCGGCTTCCTTTAAATTTTTATTTTTATTTTATCTTTCAATGGTTATTAGTTGTATAATTTTATAGAAATAAATAAAAAAATGTCACTGAAACTGCACACAACAGTTTTAATTTGGAGGGTATTTGTGAATTCGATTCGAACGTAATCGACTGAAGATTCGATGTATTCGAAGTACAAAGTTATTCTATAAATAAGAAACGAACGAAACTGATTCATTTCAAATAAGAATCCAATACAAAATATCGAATCCAATACAAAATATCGGATCCAATTAACAAATAGGTAGCCCCCGTGGCAATATTCTGACACTTTTAGACTGTTTAGGTATTATTTTTCCACAGCATATTGTGTCGATTGCTACAGTATGCTCTTGAAAAACTAATACCAAAATAGTCTAAAAAAGTCATAATAAACCAATTCTCAATTCCCACGGAAAACAAGAATAGTGCTCTGGTCTGCGATCCTAATTGTTGTGTTATAATTAATCAATTGTTTTTTAGCGAATGGGATCAAGCTCGGAACTACCTAACGTCTAGTGCTTCCCTACCTCCCAAAAACCAGACTACGCCACTGATATAATATATATATTTACCAGTAGTAATCTTTTCAGTTATAATCTAAGATTAAATAACAAACGGCTCTTAAATGTACCCAGCTATAATAAAAAAACACTTTTATAACTTTTATTCATATTTGGCTCCAACACTATCAAAGTTTTAAAAAAGATGTTACATTATATAAATAATTAATATTAAAACTAAATTAACATAACGTTCCCTATTTTGAGAGCAATTAGCCCTAATCCTAATTAACTCAATAAAACTAATTATATTGTCTACCCCATTAATGATTATTATAAGTTTTAGTTTTTGTCTAATATGATTATTCGACACTAGCTCTTCACTACAGAATTACTCCTAATCATCTTAATTGTTATAAAGTAAATTGTATTAATCATTGTAAATATATTCTAAGTTTTAGCTTGTAGGGATCAGATGATAAATAAAATAATAATAATAATAAGTAATAGTTTGCCAAAAGAATAATTCGGTGACTCTTAGGTGAAGATGATAAACTTAGCTCATTTTCCAGTTTTGCAGAATTAATTTTAATACCAAAAATTGATAAAACTTGACTCTTGCACAAAAAGGATCCAGTGTGTTTAGAAAAATTACTCCCAAGTAGAATACAGTGAAATTGGTGAGATTTGTTCTAACGATAAACTTTTCAGTAGAGAAAGGAACAATTACTGATAATGACGATGTTTTATGTTTAAATATGGGTTAATATAAGGGTGTTGATATCAGTAACATAACTTACGCACATTCTATATATATAGAATGTAAATTGTGGTATAATCAGTCCAGTCGCCGCGGCCTGATGAGAAGATTGATTTTTTCATAATCATAAGCTCATCAGTTCAAAACTGGATTGAATTCTCTTACAATCTTCGGAACATATTAAAATCATAAAATCATTCAGTTAGTTTCATATCATGAGACAGAAACTTTTTCTAAGGGACGCTTGAGCAAATATACTGAATTTTTATTCAAGTCTGTATCGTCAAGTAGTGAGAGGTTGGCGAGAATTCGTCGAAGAGGATAGACGTGTTTTTTTTCTATCCTCTTCAAAAATTTAATTTAACTTTATTATGTTTTTTTTTATTTTTTGGGATTGGTGAAAATGTTTTGTGAAAATATTTTGTGCTTTTTGTAAAAAAAAATGTGTTCTAGTTTTTGTGTACAAAAAAGTGATATTTATAGAATAAAATAGTGAATTAATTCGTTTACAGTGTTTTTTTTATGTGTTGTGCCAATCAATTAATAAAATTGTGTTAATTTAGTGTTTTTTGAACATTTGACACATGAAACAGGATTCTCGTGTTAAAATTAATATAACTGTACCACTCAGGAATCGTTATAACCAGGTAATCCCACGCCATATGCGCTTGTATGTGGTAGTGGAAATAATTATTAATTATATTGATTTTGTACCGTTGGATGTACATATATTTGCAATTGATGAGTGTGTAAATAACTATTTTGTATTGCTGATAAATTTCCGTTGCTTTTGTCCGTATACAAACAAACACATTTAAATGCGGCCCTATTTGTATGCAAAGTTTTTCGTTTACTATATGTAACGGGATCGAGCGCAACCGTTTTGTTATTGTTTTTGACATGGACTGAAAACAGTTTTAGTAAATGAAATGGGTTGATAAAATTTATATTTTATATTTTATCAAAATTCAAGACATAAATTTTATGCTATTTGTTTTCACTTTTACTTTACAACGGTAGGAAAAGTGAACCGAACTAAGAAAGCCTAACCGATTAAAATACTAAGAAAGATTTTGGCATAAGGTAATAATTTAACATAACCAAAGTGAAACAGAACTTCCAAAATAAAGGCAATCCTAGTGCTTTTATGAGGATTGTGGCCCAATTCCCGCTTTCCATTATTGTTTCTAAAGCTTACTGGAATTTATCAAAATTTCAAAGCTTCTGAAAACCACAAAATTTTTTTATAATGTCTTCTGCTGAAATCAATCACTTTGTTGGTGTTAAATTCTAATTTGTGTATATAGATTGGGGTACTGTGCTGATTGGGTGAGCGGCATCGCGCATTGTCTGGGATAGGGGAAGTTTCCTTTTGTGTGATATTGTGTACTATGTTGCATTGCAAGAATGGTTCGGGTGTTTATGAGAACGTTTCAGCACTTTTTGGTTGTTGAATTTAATAATATCAAAGTGTCATGGTTTGTTCACGTATTTTGTCTGATGGTGTGGTTTTTATGAATTATACTGGATTGTGTGTGATTGCTAGATTGTGTCCGAGCTGCAGAGGTGTTGGTGAATTCTCGCTCAACCCGCAGAAACGCCAAGCGTACAGCAGCTGTGTGGCGTGGAGGTTGTATTGGCTTGTGATATCTATTTTATTTTATTTTTTATTTATTACTAACTAATTTATATGGGTTGGTTGCTGTTGATTGGGTGGTGAAGCAGAGTAACCTGGGAGACTCTGTTTGGGTCTTGTTGGTGAGTGTCGTATATGGGTGCATGTGGTGCTTGACTGCGAACGATTGATGTTCTAGACCTTTTGCGTAGTATATATTAATTAATTTAAACATCATTAACTGAGTAAATAAGTGGGTAATTTAAGCATTATTAATGTCCTTTTGCAAGATTTTTAGGAAATTGCCGATTAGTTGAATTTTTGATAGTATGGTTAAATATATAAAATATATATTTTTTCAGCTTTTATTTTTGAATCTAGTTGCAGTGGGTGAACCATTGATTGACTGTCTACAGGAGAGCGGTGGCTGATGAAGCAGGTGCTGTGAATTTGAATTGTAGCTTGGCAGTTTCTAATTTTTTAACATTCCCGTAGAATTTTATTGTTGATGTTGAATTATTCATATGGCATTAATGGTTATTTATTTGTGGTACATAGGGATTGATCTAGAATTTATTTCAGAGAATCAAATTTATACTTAATTAATTTTAAAATAATTATTATAAAGAATTAATGCATATTTTACTTATATAAGGAATGTCTTGAAGAACCTGAAACAACCTTACAGGAGTTGGAGCAGTAGATGAACTTTAAATTGTATTGTCTTGTGCTAAATAAACTAAAAATATATTACTAACAAGTTTACTAACTATCAACTACTTAGGTGTCTGGAACCGGGTTGAGTATTTGTTGCTAACATTCCTTTCCCATCCCTCGATTTTGTTATATGTAAAACGGTGTACGACGGCGGCCTGGCCAGGGGTGGATATCACAACTATTAGACTTATGTGGTTATCGATGTGGCGCCTTCCTTTACAAGGTTATTGCTATGTTGGCTTCATGAAAAGCGGAGTATGATGGTACATATTTCCTTGGTAAGGGAGAGTTATGGTATCTTGTTGCAACATGGGTATAGTGGTGTGGTATTCGCATTTATAATACGGGAGACTTGCTTAATTCTTGACCGTACATCGCAATCAATCAATCAATCAAGTCTGTATCGTTAAGTAGTGAAATTATTTTAAATAATTCTGAAATATTATTAATTGCCAATTTTGGTATTTTCGAAATTTGTTCCGAATTAAATATTTGTTTGAAAATCTCGAAAGGAAATTGATAGCGATGATTTTGAACAAATTATGGAACTTTACAATATTCGAAAGAATACTACATTATCCAAAAGATAGATATCCAAATTCGATCTAATAAATTCTTAATGGTGATTGACACTACAATGTTCACTCGTATTCCTCCTATGCCATTACCGGCATATTGTGCATGGGGCGCCTCCTGCGCCACCACTATCTTTTCGATACCTTCATATAAACAGAACCAAAACCAAATAAAAATTATAATTCAGTCGCATTCTTACACGCTCGCCCCGGTTATTATTATAAAACACACCATGGTGGTGGTAAAACAAATAAATTAAATATATTTTGTAAAAATACTTTAAAATGAATAAATTTTGTTACACATAATTAAATTTCAATAATAAATTAAATAAATAAATTAATTTTGTGTTTTTAAATAAATATTTAAATGTGTAAATTAAAATAAGAGTGCCATGATTTTTATTATTAGATAAACAAAGAACGCTACCACCATTCAAATTCAACGAATCTTCAAAATTTTATAAAAATATTAAGTTTGGAAAACAGAAATTTTTTATTTACTTATGATCTAAATGGTACTAGAAATTTAGCGGCTGTATGAAAAAGGAATAAAAATAGAAGCAAACATAAAGATGAAGTTTATTGCGTACAAATTTTAATTTAATTTCGATCAAAACCGTCCCCTTGATGAAGGTTCAAATTTATTATTAAAGCACACATATAGTTTAAAATAATACTGCCATTATCTTGTAAGAGGAATAAATGTATAAATGTCAAAATTAAACCTTACTAAGCATCTATTGAGTCCTTTCGAACCGTACCTTTAACATATTGGTCAATCATTATTTTAGGTGGTCAGCCCGGCGTACAATTTTACACTTAATCGCTATGACTGGTGATTGCAATCCCGGGATCCCGAATTCTGGGATTACAGGATTTGGAAAAGTATAAAAACTTAATTTTATGCACTAAAATCTCCATTTTTAGAACTAATTGGAGATTGAGCTGCCTCTTATTTCTGATAATGTCTTAAATCCGAAAGTAGAAAATTTGATTATATCATACACAATGAACTTAATTATTTCTTAATAGGTTCTGATGAAAATAGGCATTACGATGGAAATTGTATTCTAAAATGATTTTTAGGTAAAGTTCTGGAATATGAACAATTAGGAAGGAACTTGGCCACTTCTTAACTGATTGTGACGATATCCAGTGTGATTTTTGAATGATGTTCTGGAATTTGGCCAATTCGGCCAATTTGGCTAAATTATTTGAGTATTTCGATTGCTTCCTGAGTCATGTTCAGCCTTTTGGGATTTAATTTTCCCTATAACGGGTATCCCTCGAGTTACGCGGTACTTAAGTTATGCGAATTTTGAGGTACGCGAAAAAAAATTACGGCATCCCTCGAGTTACATGGTTTTCGAGCAAATTTTATTTAAAAAGAAAATATTTGATTGTAAAGGTTATATTTGTTTCACAATATGTATTTCACAACATTTCACTGCTACTGACAGTAAAACTGTCAGTGAAAATAATTTGTTCGTACATACGTATTTCAAACAAAACCTTCGAAAATTTTCTCTGTAGGAAGCGTAAGTTGTTTGTTTGTTTCTATCTCTGCAATCTTTTCTGGGGCTCAAGGCACGCACAACTCTTTCGCAATTCGCTTTTAACGCCCTATCTTATACAGTAGCTAAATCGAGGACGGCTATAGGATCATTGTGCATAGACGACCTACACATTTCACTGCTTCATGCCAGCCCTTAGTCATGAAATGAAAGGCGGGTCGGTAATAGTTGTGCTCATCTACATCCCCGATCGTAATCAGATTATGATAAATCTCTTTTGCTAGTGATATTTGCATTTGGACCGAAACCTTCTCTTTTATACGAGTTTCTAATTTCATATTACGTGGTTTCCTGTTACATGGAACGCAATCAGTATGCCTTACTTCTGATGAATGGCATTGAAACGTAACCGATGTTATATGAATATTATTATTTATTATTCTGAATCTTAAATTTGGAGTTTGCGAATGATAAGAATTTGGGGAGACAATGCCGGTAACAAAAATCTATAGCAATTCTCAAAACAAAATTGCAGGAGTTTAATCTTTCTTTGGAAAAAGATGCCGTCTGCATAACCACAGATGGTATCAACATAATGGTTAAGGCTGGTTTATTGATTTCTACCTACCACCAGCTATATTTCATCAGACGACAGTTCTAATGATAATGATAGCGGTGTCCTATTAATTGATCCAGAAGAATTTTGATAGGTCACATAGCAACATTAAACTGATTGTCGATAAAATTCGCTAATTTGTCGAAATATTTCGACATTCGCCGATGATAAATGATAGCATATTGCAAAAATTACTCGAAGAACGTGGCGGCCAAGATAAACCCTTACTATTAGATACCAAGACACGATAAAATAGTTTGATTAATATGATTGAACGATACGTTGAATTGAAAGAATGTATTCAAAAGTAACCGTTAAAGCTGTTTGCCGAAGGGACGCAAATTTCGTAACTTGTGATATAGTGTTAAAATTTACGTTAAATAAGCTGCAAAATCAAGACAATCCCTTAGCTCAAGAGATAATAAATGGACTGAAAATTCGAGTTAAAGAAAGAATAACTACAACATCTAGAGTCTTGCAGTATTTTCTTTATGGTAGTAGCTGAAGCTGACACAAATATATTTTTGGTCTTAACAGGTTCCTGCATAAAAAAGTTTATTGTCGACTATTTAATACCCAACAATTGCTTCGACGTCTTTTATAACTTTCACTATGATATTGAAAATCCCTGTACACAAGAAAATCTGACTGACGAATTGCAGCGCAGCATTACACGTAGTTTAATACCGATAGAAAACCGGCCGTGTAATGAAAGTATTCCAAACAATTTAATCTTGTAACCACGGTTGATAAGGAGATGAACATATTTGGGGGAAGCGGCCTTCCGGAACCACATTTGCAGCGCGTTTATAAAGATTTACTTGCAATTCCTCCAACAAACGTAGAATCAGAGACGGCATTTTCGGCGGCAAGATTGTAATTTCCAAATTACGAGCAAGGAAAGGGGACAAATGCTTTTCGATTTATGATCGAATTTTTGTTTTTGCATTACCTAAAAACATTGACTTCACTCAAGAATTTTGAATTTATTTATATAAAAATTCCAATAACGAATTTTCGTTTTAAGAACAATTTTTTGTAACGAATTAATCCGTTAAGCGAGGAATCAGTGTGGTTGTTTTTTGCATTATTAATTTTGTTAATTCTTTCTTGGTTAAACACATAAAATAATTTTTTTTTGGTTTTTTCAGCTTAATATAAAAAAATTTTCTTTAAAATTATAGTATAAATTGTACCCTTAAAAATGACGGAATGTGCCGTCGAAACGTCGAGTTTTTTTTTTATTAAAAAATTAATAAAAAAATAAATTAAGCTAAAACAACTAAAAAAAATTATTTTAATTAAATTCTAAAAGTAACGCACATTCTGTCTTCATAAATAATGACTCATAGGAAATTGATCTCATCTTAAAGTTTTCAAACAAAATCAAATCAGAAACTTACATAAATTGACATTGAATTATTATTGTTTGTATGTTCAACCCAACGTGAAAAATAGACTAAAATTTCATTTCAACCAACTGTTACTATTTAAAATTAATATACGATTTTAACGAAATCCACGCATCACTCCATCAAGAAGAGAAAGTTGTATAAATTTCACATTAAATAAAATTCAAAACCACATAAATACTAAAAAAAAAAAAAATTCGCTAGAAGGAAAACTAAAACACCATAAAATTAAAGAAAGCGGGAAGAAGTAGAAAACTAAATGAAAAATTGAAAAACATAAATATAAATATAAATAAAACAAAATAAATTTATTTAAAATATTTTCAGCACGTTCAAATATAAATATCTGACACAGGTGCCTTAAGGGTTTCATATTTTATTTTATTTATTCTGCGTTTTGGGGGTTGGCTCGAAATTTTCGTCTCCACAAAACAAAATACTCAGTTCTTATTTAATTTTTTTGTTTATAACAATATTATTGCGTTTTTTATTATTTCTTATTCTGTAATTTTGTCTGTATATAAATATTTACAATGTACATAGGTATATTTAAAAAAAAAATAAATAAAATATGCCTGCTCCAGATCCCCGTACAGAAATGTACATAAATTTCATAATAATAATAATAATATTATTGTTTTGTCTGACAGATGAGGAGATACCTGGAATTCAGTCATTCAGTAAAATATCAACTGGATGGAAATTCTATATTTCATTTCTCTGAAATTTATACGGTGCCTAGTATGAACAGAAAATAATTTTGAATGGAAACATAAATAAATTTTTGTATTTAATTTAATTTAATAAATATTTATTTTTGTTTTTGTATGAGAAAATTACCGGGTGTTATGAACATTTTAAATTTACGAGCCGAGTTAAAAATACGTAAATTTGCAGAATTTATGTAGAATCCATATTGTGTTTGTTAGCCACCCTTTACCATTCATTTTTTGTTTTGTTTGTGTTTTAAATAAAAGTTACGATAAAAATTTGAAATTGATTTTATTTTACTTGCGATGGAAATTTTGTGTTATCTTTTAAATCATATGGAAAATAATTTATGCTTGTAGGTATTTGCAGACGGTTTCGCAATATTACTGTTGTATTGTTTAGCACGTAATGCCAACATTATATGCGGGATTCAAATTGATGAATTGAATTTTAAATTTGTGCTTTTCTTGAAAGTTGAAAGTTAAATAAATTGCTATGCGTCAATTAATCTTTAATTAGGAATCGTTTCAGTTTTTAATTAAATTGGTAAAAATGTCTAACAATAACTATAATAATAAAAATAAAACTGGACAATAATAATAAATTTTACCATAATAAAACGTGGCATTATAGTTTAAATAAAAAGTTCCGTTTTATGTTTGAAAAAAAAAGTAAACGAAAAACTTTTAGTTTCCACCATATAGTAAAACGTTGAAAAATCGTTTTTATATGAACTACAGTACTTTATGAGATGTTACATTGTAGCACCGCACTATTGTACGAGTATACTCGTACAGTCAATTACAGCGTTTATATAAAGTCGACTATAGCTATATAGTTATTGTCTGTTAAACACGAAGAACAACTTTTTAAGTTTATTTCTTTTGTATATTCAATTTGTTTTAATATTTGTGGGCTTTTTATTTTGGTTTTTCTCGCTGTCTATAAATAAATGTAAGAAACTTTTTCGTTTTCTTTCGTGATTGTTGTAACAAATAAATATTATGAATACGAAAATTGATCGAAACAATTAAAATTTCAATTTAAGTTCTTAAATTAATTAGTTTTAGGAAGAAAATCCGTTAAACTTTGTGATAACAAATTATAAATACTTATAATAAAATTTATTCACTTACCTATAATAATTTAATACTTGGGCAAACACACCGGGATGTCGATCAAAAAAATATTCGTTCAACATTGGATCGTAATTGGCTAGCGCTTCTGTTAGACGTGATAATCTGGTAGCTGGTATTTTTTTTAATGTAGCTTTGTAAGTTTCATGACGTATACCACCAACATTGAGAACCACTCGATTCTCTGAGTCAACATTCATTGAGTTCATATCTAGATTAAACAAAAAAAAAAAAAACAATACAAAAAAAGTTTATGTTATTAAAATTATTATCAAATCCCAAATGAAAGCTTTAATTAAAAAGCTTTTTTTTTGTTAACAAAAAAAAAAAAAGTTAGAAAGTAAAATTTACATTAATTTTATTGCGTTATACTAAATAATTTCTACAACATTTAACAATTATTATTAATATTTCGTTTATGTTTATGACTCGGAAATTTATATTCAAAGCTAATAATTATTTTTTATACACGAATAATTTTTATACCTATATAAAAAAAATTTAAATTAAATATAATTTCGACTGCCACATACATAAACGGAAAAAAAATGTTTATTCAAAATTCCAGTAATATATAAATAAAATATTTTTAATTGAAAAAAATGAACATAATTAATTTTAATTTGTTAAGTTTAAAATATTTTTTGTAGTGGTTATCAATTAAATGTTCTGTATGAAAAACTGGAATTTTGTGTACGCATATTACCACAAAAATGTTCCATATCTAGATAGAATTCCTGTCGGAAGATTAAAAGTATAACTAACCCTTACCGCGCCTCTACTATAGCAAAACACAATAATGTTGCAATTAATAAAGTAATAAAATATCATTTTTCACTTCAATAAACAATATGTAAATTAAATTTAATTAAACCGAAATTAATTGGTTAAATTACCATTTCAATAATTTTCACTAATTACATTTTGTATTTTATATTAAAATACAACAGGTTTCGAAAATAAGCAACTCTAAAATATGACGCTACATGTCGACATACTGAAGGGTGAGATAGGTAAAAATCCAGCAGAGAAAAATCGTACTTCGAAACCATAATATTTCAAAGTTAAAATTGAAAAATTAAGTTTTTGTTTCGAAACCGTAATTTACTAGGAATTTACATAACGTCATGGTACATCGTAGGTAAAGTAACGATCTTCACAAGAAAAATAATTTTCAATATTAGGTTCTAGTCAGTCTAGGAACCGAAAAAAGAGAGAAAGTTAATAAATAAAACTGAACTGCGCTAATGTAAACTGTACTCAGACCTGCTCTGTAAAAATAATGTGCACTAGACAAAGCGCTTCAATAACAGCGCACTAAAACGTATATTAGTCGGGTCCCAAGTATCTTTCCAGGAATATCACAAAAAAACCGAAAGGAGTTTCAAAAATACAATTTCTCCGAACAAATATTATCCCTAAAATTACTTTAGAAAACGAAGTTATGTTCAAAAAACTTATTTCGGTTTTTTTTTTTTTGGAAACCATTTGGATTGTTTCCTTTTGTGACTGAAAAGCCCTGGTACACTCGGACATTGTTTGTTCAAGACTGATGAGCTGCGGTGCCGTGACACTCAAATAGCATCCAACGACCATAAGTTACGTCTCTTTTAACAGGCCACAAATGGCCACAATTATAAATTAAAAGAGACCCAAAAATATATAGGTAGGTACTGTTCTACATGCAGGGGGCTAAAAACCTAGTGTAGTTAATTCACCAGAGATCACAATTTCTAGAACGATTCTAAAATTTTTCATAGAGGATTATCAAACTCAAAGGGACGTTAGTTCCTCAGTACCATTTAAACGCATACTGTAACTTTTACAATCACAAAACATACCGTGATCCGAACATTTTTCACAACCGAAACATTTTTCACTCAGCGGAAATATTTTGTTGATTTGGATAGAATTTATTGACAACTACAATCAGCATAAATTCGCAAAAATAAATCATGTTGGCATGCAAATAATTTGCTCGCTGTGTAGCAGGACCATACAAAATCATTTTTGCCGAGTTCTAAGGGATTTTTGAAAGATAACAATTTTGAACGTGGCCCATAGAAAGTACAAGCAAATTTATTTTGTGATGGAAACAAAACCACCTCCTTTTTAGTTTTGAAGTTAGCTGTCAGGAGAAATTTTGTTTTAATTATTAAAAAAGAATATTTAAGGCCGTGTGTGAATATGTTAAAAATATTTGGTTAAAAATTTGGTAAAAAAAATTTGCCATGGTGAAATATTTTTAACTACTAAACTTAAATTTGCTGACAACGAACAAAATTTCAAAATGAAATTATCGAGTAAAGACTGATTTACATTCAAAGATTTACGCAGACACAGATGTCAAATCAAAAATTCGTTTTCTTTACACATAAAAAGTAAATTTAAACAAAAAATGTCATAAACCAATGCAAATGATTGGTTTTCTTGTTTATGTAACCTGCGCATCAACGATTTTACAGAAAAAAGATGAAACTCGACAACAAAAAAAAGCAGACGAGGTTTTTTGGGTTTGTTTCTCGGGTTTCAATTGACTTTTTTAAGCAGATGATTATTTTTTCTCTTTTTATCTTTGTACTTTTTGCTATGTTGTGTTTCAATTTTCTTGCGGACGTCGAATGTCGTCGAATGTAAATCAGCTATTACTGGTGATTTTATTGGAATAAGTCGGTAAGTCGAAATGGCTGTGTGTTTATTTAATTATGAATATTCATATATATTCAAAATTAAATAACTTTTTTTCCATACACCTTCAGAGTCAAATCAATAATCCACAAAATGTTGGACTATTTCATACATAATATGAGGCATTTCATTAAGTCACCAGCATATGGGGAACGGAAGGAAATCCCCATGAAATTTTGTAGGCGATCGAAGAGCGGCATATTTACCAAGGCGATAGGAGCTATAGACGGGTGTCATATTCGTGTTAAATGCTCTGTCAAGAAGCATGACGAATACATACAAGGGCTTCTATTCAATCCAGTGTTTCTTTAATGATGTATTTGTAGGCTTTCCGGGATCGGTCCACGATTCATATTTGTTAGGAGATAGTGGATACCCAAGCCAATTAAGTCCTGTAGCAGTGATTACTCCATTTAAAAATGCAGTCGGCGGGCAAAAACGGGATGAGTACTTTTTTGAATTTCTTCACTTGCACATCAGATTCGATTTGGCGGCTGAGACCATGCAGCGGCAGGAAATCAGAATTCCAAAACTGACCTACTGGGACTCTTATAGAGTCTCACTCGAATCAGAAATGCCCTCGGTTGTGGGGAACATAGAGTCTCCAGAGGGTTTGGAGATCTGTTCAAACCAGCTGCATAATTCTATACACTTGGCTTACGAGAACAGCTGCCAGAAGATGGAGAGTCCAAAAGCCTAAAGTGAAAAGTCGATTATGCAGGTTGTGTTAGCTAGCCGAAAGTATAAAAAATGGTAATTCAGATTGGTTAATCCCAGCCGAAAGTAAAAGGTCGGTAATGTAGATTATAATATTAACATTTCAGCCGAAAATAAAAAATTTAGTAGTTATCAGCCGAAAGTAAATAGGATACATGGATTTAAATAAACATTTTTGTAAATAGTTTTACGTGTAGAACTTTACTTAACCTATTCGTAGAAAATATCGGAAAATCAGAAGAATCCACAAAATTGGAATAAAATCAGCCTCTAGTGTGTATATCTGAAGTTGAATCGTTTTTATATGATTTGTCAATAGCAATCGCAGGAAAAAAATTCAGTTTAAGTTTCCCGTGGTAAATCTTGAAAAATTCAATTTTCCAAAAATTATTAGAAAATTTGTATAAAATCAGCCTCTAGAGTGTTATGTCTGGAAATGGATTGAATTGATGTGACTTGAAATCGAATTTTCCGACATTTCCCACTGGAAACTTGAACTGAATTTTTTTCCTGCGATAGCTATTAACAAGTCACATCAATGCAATCCATCTCCAAACATAGCACTCTGGAGGCTGATTTATTTTCGGCTGGAATGTCAATATCATAATCTGCATTATCGACTTTTCACTTTCGTCAGGAAACTTTCGGCTAACTTTAACAGGATATAAATAAAATGTGCCTTTTTAATATACAATACACTAGGCTTATTTGAATTACACAGTTTATATTTTTTTAACAGTCCAGTCCACTGTTTCTTGCACTTCAGATAAGTTTTATTTGTAACAGCCATATTTTATTTAACAACTCACAACCACAATTCATTATTGAATTCCTCAGTAGGAATTCGTCGAATTCCTGCTAAATCGACATATAGCGTATTTCCTTGACAAATTTACAACAACAATTGCATATAATAAATCCCCGCAAGAATAACATTAACCCAAAACAAAATTGGGTTTAATTAAACATAATTCTAATACTTGGTTATGATACCTGCCACCAGAGTCAAAATACATAGTAAATTTATATTTTATTTCGAAAGGTTGGCTTTTGACAATTAAATCAAATTGGCTATTTTCTTGGAAAAAAATGAACCCAAAATAATTCGAATTAAATTTTGGTCAACAAAATACGCTTATAGTTTAATTTGTCTAGAGAATATTTTTCAAGATTTTTAAGATTTTTGAATACGCTAAATATAAACAAACCCACATACCAATCGGTGAAAAAAAATTGTATTTCCCTTCAAAAAAATAATTCAAAATGCTACCAACATTTGAAAACCAATCAAATTCCAAACATTGAATAGCCATGTAATTTTATTTGACCAAAATTGAATTCCAATTAGTTAGTCAAATAAAATACGACTAACATTACGGTTAGAGGTTTTGGTTTCCCGACAAATTGCGTTGCTCGAGAAATTTTAGGTTTTAAAATTTCTTCTCGAATTTACGAAAGTTATATATTTATGCTTTGTAGTCAAAACCTTCTCTGTACTCTGGCTGATGGGGCCTCGAGTAATTTGACAAGCCAAAAAAAACCATGGTGGCTGACACAAGTTGTTTTAAATATTGTTTTATTAGTTTTTTTCAGCTCGGTGCAAATGTTTTATATTACTGTATAATGTGTTGAACGACAATTATTAAAGTTGATTGGTTGTTTTGCCAATAATTGCTACAAAAAAACTAATTTGTTAGATTGATTTATTGGTAAATCATTTTTTGGGGAAGCTGTACGGAAATATTGCAAACGAAATGCAACAAGGCGAGCATTTGCAGCAGATTAGTATAGGGATTTCAAAAACGGACCCAGAAAAGATCGATCTCCAAAAGCAACGAAAAGGAAAGGTAGGAAAATAAACGGAGCCATATCACCTCAAATTGCGCGGAGATAGTCAGATAGGTCTGAATCTGGGTTACGTGGATGAATTATAAACAAAAGACGAAATGTTTCCAAACAAAATTAAAAACGAAGGATATAGGTATTTCGCAAAACCACACTTGCCCTCTGAAGTGAGGTTCAAATCGAAGTTTAGTTTGTTTGAGTTAAAAGGCAAAGTATATATGAGACGCCCGAAAAATAAAGAATTGGATTCCAGATACGCTATGAGTAGAAGTTTCAGGAATTCAGACTGGCTATTCCATCTTATGAAAGAAATCGGGAACGTTCTAGGGAGTTTCTAGTTATTCATTGATTTCAAAAATATGGGTCCACTGTCATATTGTCGAATATTAGTTTTCACCTTTTCGAAACGGTGTGCGGAGGTTGTGAAAACCCAAAGACTGTCCCACTAAAGGAGCTAGATAATTACGTGACTTTAAAATTCACCGGTCAAATTTCATTTTATCTGTGACATTCGTTCATAGAAAACGGTATGACGGGCGTAAAATTTAAATATATCTACATAAGTCAATTTGCTTATTTCAATCCATTAACATGAGCCTTTTTAACACAAACCCACAATAGATAGATAGTTTTCCACAACAAAAAAAAGAAAATATGGCTTTTCATAAGCATTTCTTAATGTGCGACCCTTAAATAAACCTCCGCTAGGCGGCAATTTAGCTGAGATCGCGTGATTTCAATTTTGAAGGCGTATGAGCAGAATTGGTACTCACTTATAAGTTGACACGAAACAATGAGTAGCCTGCTGAGGTGGTAGCATGCTAGAGGTTGGTGGCGAGGATCATCAGTTCAATTTTCGGACCTTCCGAATGGTCCATGGGATAAGACTCTAGTTGTCGTAATATGAATTTGAATGTTACCGACTTACAGTTTTAATTCTTATTTTTCTAAAATCATAGGTGAGATTCTCAAAATCAGAGATTTCGCTGTTTTCGGATTAATCAAGATTTCCTGGTTAGTTGTTTAGTATCGAAGTTATTCGAAATTATCAAGAGATTAATCGATTTTGTGGCACCTGCATGATATTTTTCACAATTGGCAAGATTCTTTGTGATTTCCTGATTTTTCAAGATTATTCTTGGATTCGACGTTTTTCGGGAATATTACGATGAGTCTGGTTAAAGAATTTAGTGAATTGTCAAGATTTTGGTTTTTGATTGGTCTCATCTGTTTAATCGGAAAATTAGAGTCACTTACATAATAATTATCCCAAAAAGAATTTCTATTTCCTGTTAATTCAAAATCCTTTTAGGTTTATTCCTTTACTCTTAAGTAATTACTAGACACAATTTACTTCTTATTCAAACATACATACATACATAGTAAATTGAAAAATATAAATAAAAATAGAAAAATTCTAAAGAACTCACCGTTTCGATGAATGATGGTAATTTTTCATAGAAAAATCAACATGAATATTGTTTGTGATTTCCGATTTGACTGATTGTGATGATTTTTGATGATCCAATACCCTTCCGGTTTATATTTTATTGTATAAGTTCACCGAAACACTTTTCTTGCGAATTTATTTGATCCTAATTTCCGATTTTAATATTTTACAATTAATTTTGAAAGAAAATAAAACACTTGAAAGGGGAAATTAACAAAAAAAAAACTTTTCTTGCGTTTTATTGTATCACTTTATTCTTAGTCGTACGTACTGCTGCTATCAATTCAATTTAATAAAATATCAAAATATTTTATTATTATTGGAAATAACGACCACACACGTGCCGATATTCTTATTCATCTGAAAATACGCAAGAGAAGAAAAAAAAAGAAAATTTTATTATAAATGAAATATTTCTGGGAAATTTATGTGAAATCTAATTGGGATAATTATGAGAAAACCAAAGGTAGATATTTACTTTATTATGTGACATTTCTAATTTTTGTGTGTAATTCTAGCCCACACAAAAACGTAATACCAAATTAAAAGTTTATTAATAAAACATAAATTTTAAAATTTACCTTTTCAACATAAAAGAACATAATCATATTAACTCATTGTACACATATTATAAATAATTCGTGTACATACATATACTTCTTAGAATGAATCTTCCTCCTCAAACTTACTACATACAAAACAATACACAAAAGATTTAAGAAAAGCAAAAAATGAAAATCAAGAATGGCAATCCTTAATCTCTACAATATAAATTTGCAATTCATATTTTTTTCGTATACACTTGTCCCATCTCATTTTTTTTTTAATACCTCAGCCTAATGTAAACAAAGTTATTATTTTCGAAGTGGGGTCTTTATAACATTTTATTTATATACGGTAACCTTTTTTTTTTTCATCTTAGCTTATGTTTGAAGAATGCTAAGGGAAACACAAACAGTTTTGTTTTTTACTTACATATATTTGCCATTTTAACTGAAAATCGATTTGGAAACAAATAAAAAATAAAAAGTCCTTTTTTTATGGCTATTTCTGGTCAAGAAAAATAAATTAAGGAGGCACCATCATTTTTGTTTTTGTTTGTGTACGGTAAACATCTTTTTAACAACTCTCTAAACTGGGCTTTTACTGCAATAAACTTATAAAAAGGATTTGGGGAATTTGATCTTAAATCAAGGTGTACATAAAAATAATAAGTATGTACATACAACTTTTTTTGTTTGTTTGTCGACTGTCATTAATTATGGTGAAAATATGATGAGTTGAACAACAATGTTACCATTTGCCATATATAGAAAAGAAATAAAGATACGCAACATCGTCGCATGGAATGCTAGGGAAAGGGACAAAATAAGATACAATAGAATGACTGACATCGTTACACCCTTTGCAATTAACACAACATAAATTAAAACCAAGTAAGTGGAAGGAAAAACACATGAAAAGGGAAAATGAAATTCTTTATCATTTCTACATCAACAGAAAAATGTATTCGCCTTCACTTAAACATCATAATAAGAACGGTGTTTTTTTCTTTCGATTCACTATTTTATGCTTGTATATCATTTTCTTGTAATTTCTACCCATCAAACATCATCAATCATAAGACATTACATAATACATACATATACGAGTATCTACAACCCGAAAAAATAAGGAAGAGCAAGAAATAAATTTCCTTTTTGCCTTCAAGGAATACATTTTTTTGTTCGTTTCCGTCTGGTATACTATAGTAAGGTTTTTACTGAATGAGGAGAATTATTGGAAACCATAAAATTTATGGAATTTTTATAATTTTTTGTTATAGCGATGTAATTTTCCAATAGAAAGTTTCTGCAATAATGAATGATAAGAATAATTTTTAGTATGAAGCAGAATAATATTATATGTATAAAATAATTCATAGTTTACAATAAAATGTAATTACCCGTGTATATAAGAAACAATGCAAGGTATACATTTCTTCACAGGCATAGTCATAAAGAAAGTCTATACCAAGAAAAATCGTTTAATGTGATCAACCGCCGGTGTACAAGATTTCGAGATGTATGAGCAAAAAACCATTCAATTGGAACTACAATCACCAAATTGAAATTTAAGGTTTTTGCCATACGTAGCGGTTTAATAAAATTTTCATGTGTTTTCATTTCTGTCCGTAACCTTTTTAAATTATATTAGTTATTACCTATACAAAGTGCATTGCAGAATTGTAAAATACTTTTGAATATATACGAGCAATTTCAGCATTTGTTGAAAGAACCACAATCTTGTTTTAGCTAGTTTGTTGGCGTTAGTATGTAAACGAACTCTAAAACCTCTAAATAACCTCCCCTATCATAAATTGAGATATGATAATATTGCACATGGCAAAATAAAGATTTCACCGGTTTGGAAGCGACGTACGCAATGAACCCAGAAATATTCCCGTACAATGGAGTGCGGAAACCTCAGAAAGGTGTTTTTTTGCAAAAACTTGGCCAAGATCGACGAAAACTCCAAAAAGTCATAAAGAAAGTCTATACCAAGAAAAATCGTTTAATGTGATCAACCGCCGGTGTACAAGATTTCGAGATGTATGAGCAAAAAACCATTCAATTGGAACTACAATCACCAAATTGAAATTTAAGGTTTTTGCCATACGTAGCGGTTTAATAAAATTTTCATGTGTTTTCATTTCTGTCCGTAACCTTTTTAAATTATATTAGTTATTACCTATACAAAGTGCATTGCAGAATTGTAAAATACTTTTGAATATATACGAGCAATTTCAGCATTTGTTGAAAGAACCACAATCTTGTTTTAGCTAGTTTGTTGGCGTTAGTATGTAAACGAACTCTAAAACCTCTAAATAACCTCCCCTATCATAAATTGAGATATGATAATATTGCACATGGCAAAATAAAGATTTCACCGGTTTGGAAGCGACGTACGCAATGAACCCAGAAATATTCCCGTACAATGGAGTGCGGAAACCTCAGAAAGGTGTTTTTTTGCAAAAACTTGGCCAAGATCGACGAAAACTCCAAAAAGTCATAAAGAAAGTCTATACCAAGAAAAATCGTTTAATGTGATCAACCGCCGGTGTACAAGATTTCGAGATGTACATATGAGCAAAAAACCATTCAATTGGAACTACAATCACCAAATTGAAATTTAAGGTTTTTGCCATACGTAGCGGTTTAATAAAATTTTCATGTGTTTTCATTTCTGTCCGTAACCTTTTTAAATTATATTAGTTATTACCTATACAAAGTGCATTGCAGAATTGTAAAATACTTTTGAATATATACGAGCAATTTCAGCATTTGTTGAAAGAACCACAATCTTCTTTTAGCTAGTTTGTTGGCGTTAGTATGTAAACGAACTCTAAAACCTCTAAATAACCTCCCCTATCATAAATTGAGATATGATAATATTGCACATGGCAAAATAAAGATTTCACCGGTTTGGAAGCGACGTACGCAATGAACCCAGAAATATTCCCGTACAATGGAGTGCGGAAACCTCAGAAAGGTGTTTTTTTGCAAAAACTTGGCCAAGATCGACGAAAACTCCAAAAATAGTGTCTCCCCTATCACTGCAGCGTGATGGAGAAATAATATGAAAACTATAAATTTAAAGATATCAAAACTAAGATGGTAGTTTGTTAGACTTAAGGAAACTATTTTATATTATAACGCGGGTAAACCGAGGAGCATACACTTTAATGCAGAGTCTTATTATTTCAGCTCATCTGAAAAACAGCTTTTGTCCCTGCAAAATGATTTATGATTACAAAAATCCCGCCTTAATTATAATTCCTGAAATACTTTCATAAATATTTTGATTTCAACATATGAATGTCGTTTAAGTAAATCGTTTTCATTTTCTTGTAATAATTTAATTATTTAAACCAAAATATAAAAAAAAATCATAACAACAGCATTCTGGTCAAATTAAAATAAAAGCTTACTACAATTCGTTTGGTCATTAAGTCAATATACATTACATAGATGGCAGTGATGGCCGTAAAAATTTGGTAAAATCATACCAAAAATTACCATCTGAGGAAATTTCAAGTAAAAAAATTGTAGGAAAAGCAAAACAAATTCACAAAATATTAAGTACGAGTAATTATTTTGTGACTAAATAATTTTTTTTCCTATTTTTCTGTAAATATTTTAGACATCTTACGTACACTAGTAAAACTAAAGATAAATTTAGCAAGTATTATTTTAATTCATCAGAGCCAACTTTGATGTATTTTTCAAAATGGAAATTCGAAAAATATATTTTAGGCATAGTTTAATTTTAATATTTCTGCAAATAATATTTATTCAATAACAATATAGTCTTCTTGAATATTGTTGTTCAAGGTATGTAGAAAACATTTATATAAACGTTTTATAATATATTTGCTTTTTTCATTGAAAAACTTGCAGGTAAAAAACACCATTTTTACTATGGATTCCTATGGAAATCAATGAAAAGTTATACCACTAAAAAAGCTTCTAAAAAATACGTCATTATGATTATGGCCCTAGCCCTAGCCCTAAACTGCTTTGACTTGATTTTATTTTTTTAGCAGTTGAAATCATAATCTGGTTAATAAAATTAAGAACAGTTTTTCAATATCACTCAAAATTCGATTAATTTTTAAGTTTATCACTTGCCGCCCTGAATTAAATTTGAATAATTTTGAATGGCTTCTGCAAATTATTTTGAAATTACTATTTAATCAAAATATTACTATTTCCCAGTCAAACTTCAATTGTGAATATTGTAGATTCGTGTTTATTTTTACTTGTTAAATTCACTCAAAACTTGAAAAAGTTGTAGGTTTTTATTTTATTTGATACCATTTGAACAGTTTTGAGTAAGTGGAATAAAATTGTATTTGAGTGAAATTAATAAATTTTAGTTCAAACATTAAAAAAAAATTGAGTGAAATTTTTAAAGGGTTTTAAGTAATATTTAGGTTTTCTCGTCAAATACTAGTAATATGTGAAAGGTCTTGCTTAGCATTAAATTTCAGATATTTTGAGTTAAATGTGAATCCAAAATTAGAAAGCTTATCAAACATAATTATAATGTAAATTAATTTTAATAAATTTCGGATAATTTTCTAAATATTTTGTTCAATCGGTCTTGACTGGAGTGATTTTGTTTATTCGTTCTTAAGATAGAATGATTCATATCTTGATACTTTGTTCTGCACCAGTGTTTCTGATTCCTCGACTTTTAAATTTCTCCAGAATGAAAACGAGAAATATATTTTCTTAGAATTCTTCGGTTAACGTCAAATTAAAAACCGACGTATCGTTACACTAATTTTTGAACTATGAATATTAAATAAAACTATTTTTTTTAATTGTAAATAATAAATTTAATAATTTAATTCAAACCTTAATTATAACAATTCAGAACATTTTCTTTTGAGGTCCAAATTCACAGCAGTTTGTATTGTGTATATTTACATATACGAAATAATAAATTAATAAAATAATTAGTTCTTAAAATAATAAATCATAAATGATTTTGACAGTAATAAAAATTCAATTTGACTTTCTTTTAAAATAACTTTTTAAAAAGCATAAAGCATTTAGAGCCTCGAAATCGAATTCATTAGCCGTGGAAAAATTCCGTTCATTCTACGTTGATGTTGGTTTGATTGTTAAAAGCGAATTTAACAATAATTATATTGAGTCATTTCTATTTCCCGGGTTTTCAAAAATACTTATTTCCTTACTTAAAGTTTTCATATTATCCTGACAATGCGGTTGAACTTGAAACTGTTTTGACATTTCCAAAATTGATAGTTCCAACTACTCTTGCAATGACAACGTATGATTTTCAGAACAGTTCGGATTTCCTAAACGTTCGGAGCCATCGATAAACTCTTCCTCGTTCAGTTGAGTTAGCAAATTCCTTGGTAATTTTAAAATTTCAGATTAAGAAGATGTAATGAAAAAAACATCCTTTTCTCGAAACGAAAATGATTGTGAATTATTCAGATACTTCATTAGAGATACAAATACTTCATCTCGTTCTTTACTCAACTCAGTATTTTGTTTTTCAAGACAATTAAATAAAAAAAGAGTCCCTTCCGCCGTTAACAAAGTGGCATCTTCCCTACTGAGGCTTTCTACAGTAATTGAGAGATGTTGGAGAATGTTTAGTAATGTATTTGCGGTCTTGATGTGTTCTTCATTAATCATTTTCTCCAACTTTAAATCACTCAATACCTTCTTGATTGGTTTCTTGATTCGTACAAATCGTTCAAGCATGAATTCTAACGAGTTCCACCTGGTTTTACAATCCGCAATTAACTTTAATTGTTTTTGTTTCGACTTCAACGACGTATGTTTGAAGGACGTTTCCGTACGGGGTACGGGAGAGTTTCGAAAAATGTTTACAACTTTCCTAATTTGAGTGATGGTAGCTGCCATTGTTGGTCGTAATAAATTATATGAAATTTCGACGGTTTCTAGTTCTGAGTTTGAACTATTCCGATCCTCACTATTTTCAGACTGTGAGGCTGATGATGATGGTGTGTTATTGACATATTAGTTTTTGTTAATATATAACACTTTAATAACAGCCAAATGAATTCCATGATTGTAACACAGTTGGTGGGAAGGAGACAACCTACCAAATGACATAACGCTAATAATGTCATTTTTCATTTCAATTCCAAATGATTTTAGTTTCTAGTTGACTAAATTTAAAATCATTTCCGCCGAACAACTTTCATTTACAGGGATTAGACCCAAATTATCCGATTCAGATATTATAATCTTTTGTTGTTGAGGCTAGTCCATTCGTCTAGGGATATGCTAAACTTTTGTTACTGTTTTTTAGAAAATTAATTTTATTTAGTAACTCAAGCTTTTTGTTTCAAAAAATTTAATGACTAGTTTTGGGGAAACTTGTTGAATCCTTTAGCGATCATACTTTGTCGAATAAAGCTACTTTTTGTAATTCTGTGGAAAGAAAACCCATCAACAGCAACTAATTGAGCAATTACTTCACTCATCGACGGACACTGCCTTGACATTAGTTTATCAATTTTTTGTTGATTTGAACACATCTCTTATATGCGCGAGACTACTTCTTTTACTGGTGCTCGGCTCTGGCTCTTTTCTTTTCAAAGAATATATGGCATTCAAATGTCTATGAAGACCAGTGGTTGCAGATCCTTTACATAATATGGTTTTACCGCATACATTGCAGTTTGATTCATCTTTATTGTTTTTGGTAAAATGTTTCCAAACATCTTCGTATTGATTTGGGTTATTCATTTTAATGGCTATTTGATGAAAATGGTCAAATTTTTAAAAACAATTTTAAAAAGCAGCTATTTACATGAAATATTTTACTTACCTCAATAAATATCGTTTCTTGTAAATTTTTTGTTTATGATTGTTTTGCATTTCACACAAAATGTCAAATAATTTAGAGTGCAGTGGGTACATAAATCTGCCTTACCATCAATTTAGTTCTCTTTTGTTCCGAGAAGCGTAAAAATTTATATTTTTGATTGTTTTTAGTATTATATTTGACCGTTTATTTTTTAAATGAAGGAAAAATATTTTTTTCGAGAAATCGAGATTAGATTTTTGTTAAATTTCTCGAGAAATACTCGAGAAATATTTCTCGAGAAGAAACACTATTCTGCACCATACTTGTGTAATAACTTACCCCAGTTTGTAAAGTCTATCAGCAATTAGGGATTTTTTATTTTGAATAACGATATCAACCCATGTATGTTCAGTTTTTGGAACATTTCACAAAACTGGATAAAATTCGCCGTACATCTGCATTATGGGAATTGAGAAAAAACCCAACAGGGGACATATAGATAGTGATTAGTTACTTTATCCCGAAGAAAAATTCCGAAAGGTTATTCTAATTTATTTTATACCTTAGAGGATGGGCTGTCGCTCCTAATTATTCACATACTAAAATGGAGAACTAGTCAAAGCCACTTAGCATTAGTCTTCCGTGCGCACAGATGACGCGAAAATAGTATATATGATCCTTTTGTTTTTATTTTGAGTCTTCCGGCCATTTACTTTGCATTTTTTCGAGATTTTTATTTTTGGGCAAATGTAGTGACAAAACATAACACATTTTACTGGTACATAAGGGATCGAAATTGAACTTAAAACCAGAGATAGTTTAGGATCAAAACCTAGTATTTGCCACAGTTTTCGACTCTTTTTGACACGAGTTCTTAACATCCCATCGGCTTTGAGCTTTAAAAATGAAAATTCTTTATTTCATTCTAGGTTTCTTGAAAGGAAACTGTAATCTCTAACCAATAGTATCCCCACTTTTTGGAACATTTTACCATTGTGCACAATTCGCGTGCTATGGATTTAAAAAATTCAATTAATTTAAAACAAATATTGTATTAGAGAAATGGATTCACTCGACTGCAACTTTGCATTCCATGTTTATTCCTCTTAAAAATTCACAATAAATGACGGAACATAGAAAACTTTTCAAAATAAATTACCAGCTGAATGTAGCATCTTTATAGAAAACGGTGCTACCAATAATTTAGGGAGTGATTCTTACCCGTTTTAGCCAAAATGTTTAATTGCTCTAGCGTGGGAAACCTGTCGGACAGACATTTATTGCAAAACAAAGCAATTGTCATGGAATATATTTCGGCTACTAAACTAGTAGACTAATTAGCAAATGTGGAGAACACGGAAGAACAAAGATCGGTTAACCCCCATTTGAAATATACGTTCGCCGCTATCTCTTTCGATTTACTCACATTATTGAAACAAACAAAATGCTCTTCAATTAATAAAATCGGTCATTTGGTGCCATATTAGTAAGCGCCACCCCTCCGCCAGCCATAAAAGTAATTGTTATGTAATTAGCACAAAAGACATTAGTAAATATCCAGTAAAATTCATTTTTGTTATGCTGATCAAAAATTTATTAAAGTAATTCTCCTTTGCTTATTACAAAAATTTAAAATAATTTTCTAATGGATCCGTTTTATACAAAGTTCAATACTTTCGTTTGTTTCATTTAAAAGAATTTTGCCTAAAATAAATTTGATCTAAAGTTAATTTTTGGTCATATACATACATATATCCAGTCACAAATTAAGAAATGCAAAAACAACACCATGAACATTTTTAACTTTTAAAACTAAATTTAATTTTTAAAAAATCATTCTTGTTTAAATATTTTATCAGAAAAATTTGGACATAATGCAGACACGACATACACGACTGTTCCAGTTTTATAGAAAAGAGTTAACCAGACGAGACGAACTACGAATTAGGTAAAAAAAAAATTAAAATTAAACCTAAATTCAACCTAACAGGTTGAATCTCAAAGCAACCTATCTGTATAAGTATTTGATAATTTTTATTAATTACGGAAAAAGCAAAATAATAAAATTGAATTAGCACTTAACGGCAAAAATTAGTGCTAAATTTATCGAAATGTGCTGAATTGCACTTAGGTGCAAAACATTTTAGGGTTCTAAAATAAAATGGATAATAAAACGATGTTAACTTGACAACATTGTATTAGAACACGAGATTTTAAAATACAGCATTTTCAAAAACTTAATTTTTTCCTTATTTCTCACTAACACATGCTATCTGGCTAATTGTGATTAAAAATTAGGGTAGCCGCAATGTCAACATCTTCGAAGGCGGAACAAGTAATTCAAATAAACCCTCGAGAAAAGTTGGTTTATTCCTAACCAGTTAGTGCGCTTATATGACATAACCTCTATTTACTAAAAACTTTGGGGTGATAAGTCTTTGATCAGAATTCCCTAAAGAGCAGCCAACCGAAATCGACAATTTTCTGCTAGTTAATACATATAGTTTATTTTGCATTCCGTTTATTAGGCATCTTTCAAGTCTCATTCTGAATTGAAAGATAATATTGAGATTTTTTAATACAATAATTAACTCAGACGTGCATACTATACAGTCAATTATTAAACTTATTGTGTATAGAAAACTAATGAGATAATCCACCATTCCCTAATTACTACTAAAATATTCTCCTTTCTTTATGTTGCCGTACATAATTTTAATATCTCTTATTGTTTTTTATCACTTAAATTTAAAACTGAAAATCTTGTGTAAAGCACTACAGAAAGATTTCAACAATGAAAATTGTTAATGACAGCTAATGTTGAGGCAACATACATAAAACAAAGTGCTATATATGGAATTTCTACTTTCAAAGACAATAAAAGTAAAAAAAGTAAAACACTTAAGTGTATAAATATATTTCTACCTTGAGCAACTACAGCAATATTGAAAAGCTCTGAATAAATTAAAATGGAATATAATGATTATAAAGCTTAACCGAACACTCATATAAATGTATCTTTACAATGAAATGTAATTTTGTTCTAATTGATAATCTTAATATAAATTTTCTTTTGTTTTCCTTATATAATTATCATATTTCAACTTTTATTCGTATATTATCAAGATTTTATTTAAGAAAATTGTAAGACTTTTTATTTTATTTTTTTGAAAGTTTCGAATTTTTTTTTTCTTTTTTTTTGGAAAATATTAACAAACAGAGTAACGAGATGAAAACGAATTAAAAGAATTTTCAAAGAAATTGTAGAATAGATTGAGTAATGGTGGCAAATTAATGTAATTAAAAAGTGTAATTAAAAATATTATTGTATTTTATTGGTTTTTGTAGTAATTCTTGTTTGTTATCAGTTTTATGTTATTTTACTTTTATTTTCCTGCCGCTTACACGTAGCGTTAATTGTCTTTATTTTTATGGATTAAAGTTAAATTATATGGATGTTGAAGTGGATGTACGGCTTGCAATCACTTAAAAGTGATTTCAATTTAATACCAAAATTTCAAAATTCAAAATGAATATAAATTTAGCAACAAATAACTATTTAAATTAAAAAGACTCTATTTCCATATAAATCATATTGTCCGCTAGAGTACACCATTCCATTCGTCAGTTAAGTTTTGAAAATACACATTTAAAATGAGTTTTCAATTGCCACTCATAGAACCGGAATCGCGATTTGCCAGTTTTTGTACCGTTAGTTTCTTGTTAGAGAAAATTGCCAAATAGATTTTCACAAAAACGGGGTTGATAATAAATTAGGGAATCCATAATCTCCATGTTCACAAAATTTGAAGTTGGTTAAAATATTACGTGGCGGTTATTTTAACAAAAAATAGTAAAAAAAACTTGTTCAACTATTTTCCGAGTAAATATCAAATTTTTCGAAAAAATATTTTTCTACAGTTAATATATCTTCCAAGTTTCAATAATTGTTAAATAGGTGTCCTGGTATCTTTAAGATAAAATGAATAGGTAACCGTGTGATATCAAATTCAAATATCTAAATTTACCTAAAATACTTTGCTGGTGGCAAATAATATCGTCATAATTTAAAAACAAAATATCTAGTTAGCTTTGAAATATAAATTCTTTGTCTGACGTTTTATTGACATGTTGATCGATAAAAAGGTATAAAAAGTATTATTTCTGAGTAATAGTAAAGTTGTATTTAAATCTTAATTGCAAATTACTATGGTATGGCCTTTAAAATAATATCACTCTATTAGGGTGGAGGAGATTGAGGGTATAGGCGGCAGGCGATACAGAAAATGAACAGTGTCAAGGAGGTTGAATGTCCGTCACAATTGATAATTGTCATTGCCTTTTATTTTTTTTTTTTTGCATTTCGAATGATGCACTGCGAGGTTCCGTCCATCCAGATTGAAACACTGAGTAAAGAATTATAAAAGAAACGAAAGCCAAAGCGTTTTAATTGCTGTTCAACACGTTTCACTTCAAAATAATCTAACATTAGTTGGCAGTCTTTTGGTTTGACGGATTGAGAGTAGAAGATTTAAATTGTTATGCCCAATTGCGATATTGGAGAAGTAGTTTTAAAGACGTAGCTCAAAATAACGGAAAAACTTTGTAAAATATAAATGAAACCAACCATTTTGTGGTGGTGTTCTATATTTTGTGGGAAAGTGTTATACAAGGAGTCGAGTAGACCCAAATTTTTTCATACATATTTTGTGTACTGTTAACGATTTTTACGAATAATATAATCAAACGAAATAAGGGTTGGGTTTATACAAATTAAATCAAAATACATATATTCAAATCGATAGGATGATCTAAATGTGGGTAGAAGGCAGATAATTGATTTCAACCTTGTGACTAAATGATTTTGGAGAAACGTTTTTGTGATGCGTGTTTAAATATGTATAAACATTAAAAATTTGGTATATCATAACAAAATATTTTTTAGATACATAACAAGAAGGTCATAAAACATCTATTTATTCAATTCGGTTTACCTTAATTCGAAATGTGTGTGTGTGTGTGTGTGTGTGTGTGTGTGTGTGTGTGTGTTTCTTTACAGCAAAAAATATAATATTCATAACTTTAATTTTCTTCATGCTGTTAAGTTTTTTGTTTATATTTTTCTTGCTTTAAAAAAAAACAACAACAACAAAAAAGAAAAAAGTTCAACTTCTGCAATGCGGCATTTTCCATTTTCAGTTTTTCTTTATTTATTTTTAGTTTTCTTCTTGTTAAAAACACATTTTTTATACTTTTGTTTCTGTACAACAAAATTTCTATCACAATTATGTTCAGTAAAATGTTGATTTTAACTTTTTTATGATGTATATGTGGGTGTGTTGTGTTTGGATGTGTGTGAATATGTATGTAGAGTGAAAATTATGATTGATGTTGTCAAAATGGAAAATTAAAAAAAGAATTAATAAGTGGTTTTTAGTGTCAATACTACAAATGTATACACTCCTGTTGTATATGTTAATATAAATTATCGCCGTATTGTTCGTTTTTTATATGAACGCAAACCGCGAATTTTTTAACTTTAGTTCACATAATGAAGCCAACTATACTTGAATTAGTTCTCTCATATCAACGATCAATCCTGTAACGCACATATTACAGCAATTTTATTGGGAGTTAACGTTAACATATGTATGAACATATGTACATAAAAATCCATTTTGTATTATTTACACTTGGTATAACTTTATAAAGCATCACACTTTAAACCTCTAATGTGCTAATCTAATTTTTCATTTTCAATTTCAAACTGTATTTTTATATACTACATAATACAGTCAGTCTCCAAGTATCATTAAATTAATTTCCGTAAAATTATTATAAAAGCAAAGAAAAAAAAAAATATCCATTTGAAACTAATCCGTTTTAATAGAATAAATTTTATTAAGAGAAAAATAAACTTAAAAATTCATCTCGTGTCTTTTATACACATTATCCATGACCTACATAAGGCGAATCATAAATGGTACAACAATAGGAATTTCATTGTGTTTCCACATTCCACCCACATTTCTTTTATTAAAATGTACACGAATGGATATAATATTTCAGTTTTAAGAATAACAACTTACGGTACTCGAACCATATAATGAAGATGAAAAGAACCCAATAATCAATTTTCCTTTGATAATAGATGATGATTTGCTTTCTTTTTTCGGTTTTATTAACTCCCCAAATATATTTATCATAAACAAAAAATAAACTTTGCGCACTTTCACTTATATCATCGACAAGAAACACCGAAATAAGATATTAAAAAAAAAAAAAAAATAAAAAATACTTTTCTTGTTATGTTCTTATCATGTGAGATTGGGATAAGTGATAGACAGTGATTGAAGTATCCATCAATCTTGTATAACTTTCAACAGTTTTTTTCCCATCAAAATTGAATTTTTTTTTCTTAAGTTTCTGACAAAAATATTTTTGTCTACATTATCACATTGGTTTTGGATGTTGATTGATTAGGGAGTTACAACGATTTTAATAGTATTGATCTCATTTACTCGTACGTAAATAGTACGTTTGTCCATTTTGATTGCAACCAAAAACCATAATATAACCTCAAAACATAAAATCACATAAAAAAAAATCGGTTTTGTTTTCAGTACTCTGACATTCCTGACAAATAGTGTACGTAAGCACACACCAATCTTATTATACAAATGCATAAATTATACATATAAATCCAGCTTTAAAATTTATGTTATTTTCTCTCTGCCACAGAGAGTGTGACATAAAAATAAATTTAACATAATTTTTCTTTTCGGAAAATGCAAATTTTTTTTTTGTAATGAATTACAACAACGAACAATGTGACGTCAATTTATTTCTATTTTCTTGTATACGAATTTTTCTATTTTTAAATTCGTCTGAATTCAAATTGAAATATGAGAGCTTTTTTTAGTATGTATATACCATACATAGATTATATAAAAGGGTGCTTAAACTCCTTTTGTTTTATTTATTTAGTTTTTGTTTGGAATGAAAATCTCATTTTAATAACCTGTAATCTGTAATGGCTTAAATGTGGGAGGTAACTTCACACGATTTATTTTTTATTTGATTTGAACAAATTTGGGTTGATGTATTAAAGAAAATTAAATGGTTTTTGTGGAAATTTAAATAAAAAAAAAGTTTTTCTTCACCTGATTTAAATTTGGTCAGCATTTCTATCAGCTGCTGTTTTTTTTGTTCAGTTTCCCCCCAAACGGCTATATCCAATAACGGTTGGATATGTGATGCATAACGGTTTCAATAAATTGGCAATGCTCGTCCTAAGCTTATGTATGAAATTAATTACCTGCAATTAAAATGAAAAACGTAAATTAATTAAACAATCTACATATGTATGTACATCCAGATCTGATATAGACAAACAAAACATAAAATGTATTTACTTTTCAATATTTAGTTACAACGAGATATATTGAAAATGAAATAATAAAACAGAAAATACCGTTAACTGGAAATTCTGACAAAATCAAAGTAAATAGACGGAAAATTTGAATTTTTTTTTTGTTTTTGTTTATTTTATTTTAATTTTGTTTTTCCACCAAAAAGGATAGACGGTTCATAGTGCTGATTTATTTTGTAAAAAAAGGGAAATCAATCATCAAAAATCCAGCAACAACTCTACAGCTACACAAATTATGAAAGACGAAATGTAAATATTGGTTTTAATCTGTTAATGAATTTAATTTGACTTTTATTTTTATAAAGAATTTTTATTTATTTTATAAATGATTTAACTTTCTGAACAATATCTAATTGATGTTTATTAAGTTAAATAAAAAAGAAGCTTTAACTACTGATAAAAATGAAATAGTTTTGAATTTTGTTTGCTTTACAAGTAGAACTAAAGTTTATTTTCTATTAATCTATCAAAATGAATTTCTGTTTGGTTGAAACTAATTCCAAATAATTGTTAGGCTTATGCATCGTTCCAGCAGACGCTTCTATAGGAGTGCAATCATAAACTTTATATTACAATTTTTAACTCCGCTAAATGTTATCTTTAGGCGGTTATTGCTATAAAATCGTTACAATGGCTGCGGACCGATTTTCGGAATAAATAAACTAAGTTCGGTTAATGTATTTACCAAAAACCAACAAAAATATCTATACAAGCCATTGTATTGAAATACTAATGCCCGATTTCACAAAAAAAGAAGTAATCTCTAGTTAAATAATGTTTCCTCCCTTTCTTCTTTTATTAAATTGCGATTTATTTCATAACACAAATTCAACGCATGCTAATTTTATTTCTTTTTTTACATGGACATTTTAACTGGAGAGCTAAATATTTAGCTGAGGGCTAAATATTTCTACGTAAAAATCAAATATAATCAACTTGCATAGAATTTCTATTATGAAACAAAACGTAATTTTATAAAAGATGAAAGGGAGGAAATATTATTTAACTAAGGGTTGGATATTTTTGTGTGAAACCGGGCATAAGCAAATTAATTGAGCTCACTAACGCAATTGCTTTCAATTTAACACTGTTTAAATATCTAGGAGGCTTTCAAAGAAATTTTATAAACGTGAACAAAAACTACCAACAACTAACAGTATCTGTGTATGAAAGATTTACTCCGGCTTTTATATATGTGTGTGTGTGTGTGTGTGGGCTGGTTCTGAATTTATCAGTTAACTAATGTAGTTATGTGTAAGCACACTTGTCTTATCAAATTTGGACGCCTCCGGTTCAAAAATAATGCGAAAACTTATCACAGAAAAAGCAAATACGAACACACAAATTCAAAATTCGCTAACTTGACATGTGCTCTCGGAAAAATTCGCAACACATTTCTGTGCGTTGAGCATCTGGTCCCATCTTTGAACTTTTTTTGATACAGAATAAGTCTTTAGGTCAATATGTTTCTTCAATTTTATATGCATTATTCTCTTATTATTTATTCAAGTATTAATCACTGAATAAAAGTTACTCATTCATCACTGATTTTTCATTTATTAACAGCGAATATAGAGTAAATACTCTGTGAATAATCAGTGATTAATTTCTAAATATTGAGTAAGTATTTAGTGAGTAAAGCGGGCATAATCTATGTACATTAAATGTGTGAATCATCTGTGAATAAAGAGCGAATAATGAGGGAATGCTGAGTGAATAAGGATTGATTAATGGGTAATGGGTATAATAATTGGCGAATATTCAGTGAATAATCAGTAAAAATAGGCTGCCGTGCTTTTGTATAAATGAGTAACGATTCATTTTTCGATTTATTATTTCCAAGGTAACAGAGCGACGATTTAGTTTTGGATTTAATTTTTGTTCGATGTGTTTCTTATGAATTTATATCTAGTGGTATGTATTATAGTAACTAATAATCAGATTCGATTTAGATAATTGTACCTACATTTTAATTTTTTCGAAGTTCACGAAAACAATAATAAATAAATAGGAATAATCAGTGAAAAATTGAATGATTTAAATGTTTAATTAATGAATGAATAATTAGAGAATTCATCATTCAGTAGTGAGTAATCAGTAAATAATAAGTTCTATAAGAGCCTTCTATACCTTTTCAACTTCAAATTGGAAATAATCATTTTTAAATTTAAAAATAAAAAACTCACAGGGTACAACAATATTTATGATCAAAACTTTATTAATATTTACAGTAAATTAAAAAATCATATCGACTAAATTTAAAACATCTGGTATGAATTTTTTAATACATATATGCAACATTCACCTGCCAAAATCCGTGGCATTTCAGTTGTTAAATCTCGTTTAATAGAGGCCTTAAGAGCCGACCAAGCAAATTCTATGGGGTTTAACATTGGACTGTACGAGCCTAATCTTAATAATCGATGATTGATAAATTCACTTTCAAGAAACACAGCTTCGATAGACGCATTACCATTATCATTACGACTAGTGATTGATATTTGGCTAGAGCATTGCGTAGGCAATTGCTTATGAACTCATTCGCTTGCAGGGTTTTAAATGCTCCTCTTCTTACTTCGTGAAAAATAAGCTTCACATTATCTATACATCCTATCATATGAACATTAGCGTCACGGCAGCCTTCTGAAATATATCTAAACGGCTTCATTTTTGGATCGTCCTTTTGTCCTTGATATGAAAAGATTAAAGTTTGTTTCATCCATATATGATTGGTCGATTTTCAGATTGATAAGCTATCAGTTTTTCAACATATTGACATCTGTTTCTTTTATTAATTTTATTTTATATTTGTAAATGATTATTTCCACTTTGAAAATGATTATGTATTTCCAATTTGAAAATGAAAAGGTATAGAGTATAGAGCCATAATCATAATGACGTATTTTTTAGAAGCTTTTTTAGTGGTACAACTTTTCACTCATATCCATAGGAATCCATAGTAAAAATGGTGTTTTATGCTGCAAGTTACTCAATGAAGAAAGCAAAAATATTATAAAATGTTTATATAAAAGTTTTCTTAACAAAAATATACAAGAAGGCTATATTGGTATTAAGTAAATATTAATTGCAGAAATATTAAAATTAAATTATTTCTAAAATATATTTTTTCGAAGTTTCATTTTGAAAATTACATCAAAGTTGGCTCTGACAAATTAAAATAATACTTGCTAAATGTATCTTTAGTTTTACTAGTGTAAGTCAGATGTCTCAAATGTCTACAGAAAAATACACAAAAAAATTATTTAATCACAAAATTATCACACGTTCTTAACATTTTGTGACTTTGTTTTGCTTTTCCTACAATTTTTGAACTTAAAATTTCCCCAGGTGGTAATTTTTGGTACGACTTTACCAAATTTTTACGGCCATCACTGCCATCTATGTAATGTATATTGACTTAATGACCAAACGAATCGTAGTAAGCTTTTATTTCAATTTGACCAGAATGCTGTTGTTATGATTTTTTTTTTTATATTTTGGTTTAAATAAATCAATTATTACAAGAAAATGAAAACGTTTTACTTAAACGACATTTATATATGTTGAAATTCAAACATTTGTGAAAATATTTCAGATATCATAATTAAGAATTTGTAACGTTTTCATTTAAAAAAAGTGATTTCCCATATGATTTGTGTCTTTTACTTGGAAAAGTTTGGTTTTTTCCCTGTTTCAAATTTCCTTAAGCTTCGTTTTTTAGACTATGGCTTTGTATAATCAAGGTTGCTTTGGTTCATCTCACTGTATAAATTAAAACTTAATTAAATACATGCATATGTAGTAAGAGCGAAAAGCATGAAATGGTGTCTGCCTGCATTGATTTTTTTTCTAGGTGTGGCAAATCAATCATTTACCTTAAATAAACATTGAAGTAACATATTTACAAATTTTTAAATTTGTTAAGGATTTTATTGTACAGTACCCTTAAATCGGCGTCCTATAGTGCTAAGCCCTATTAGCCCAATGGTTAATGGACCAAGTGCTATAAATTATTTTGGTGCTTGTCTGAGAACCACCTGTTTTATTAATATCATTGCCCTGTGCAAAGTGCTAACAAAAATCGGTATCCATGGTCCGAGCACAGTGTATTGTCGCCGTGAGGCCTATTAAAACAAATCTATAAAATATTATAATGATATTTTGAAAATCTGAGAACCAAATAAAACTTACTTTTATTGTCGGCTGAGTAAAAAAGTCGCTTAAAATGATAAGTAGGCATTGCCGCAGAGCAACTGGGTCAAGGTGGGGCATTTACGATGCTAAAAAAAATATGCTTCTGAGAACCACTTACTACAAATAATTTCATTAGATTGCTAGAGATTAGTTAAAAGGAAAAATAAGATAGGCAGGTGTTGCCAACTTGTTTGATTTTGGCCGCCCAAAAACTTGTGGGCTATAGCACAGTTGATTTTCAATAAAATTGAATTTTCTAAGAAATGTTTAGAAATAATCGAGCAATCAAAATGCAAATTGTCACAGCAATTACAGGTCCCGAAACCTATTGATAGAGGTATCAACCATCATATTCGGAGCATTTTCGATTTTGGCCGCCCAAAAACTTGTGGGCTATAGCACAGTTCATTTTCAATAAAATTGAATTTTCTAAGAAATGTTTAGAAATAATCGAGCAATCAAAATGCAAATTGTCACAGCAATTACAGGTCCCGAAACCTATTGATAGAGGTATCAACCATCATATTCGGAGCATTTTCGATTTTGGCCGCCCAAAAACTTGTGGGCTATAGCACAGTTGATTTTCAATAAAATTGAATTTTCTAAGAAATGTTTAGAAATAATCGAGCAATCAAAATGCAAATTGTCACAGCAATTACAGGTCCCGAAACCTATTGATAGAGGTATCAACCATCATATTCGGAGCATTTTCGATTTTGGCCGCCCAAAAACTTGTGGGCTATAGCACAGTTCATTTTCAATAAAATTGAATTTTCTAAGAAATGTTTAGAAATAATCGAGCAATCAAAATGCAAATTGTCACAGCAATTACAGGTCCCGAAACCTATTGATAGAGGTATCAACCATCATATTCGGAGCATTTTCGATTTTGGCCGCCCAAAAACTTGTGGGCTATAGCACAGTTGATTTTCAATAAAATTGAATTTTCTAAGAAATGTTTAGAAATAATCGAGCAATCAAAATGCAAATTGTCACAGCAATTACAGGTCCCGAAACCTATTGATAGAGGTATCAACCATCATATTCGGAGCATTTTAGATTTTGGCTGCCCAAAATCTTGTGGGCTATAGCACAGTTGATTTTCAATAAAATTGAATTTTCTAAGAAATGTTTAGAAATAATCGAGCAATCAAAATGCAAATTGTCACAGCAATTACAGGTCCCGAAACCTATTGATAGAGGTATCAACCATCATATTCGGAGCATTTTCGATTTTGGCCGCCCAAAAACTTGTGGGCTATAGCACAGTTGATTTTCAATAAAATTGAATTTTCTAAGAAATGTTTAGAAATAATCGAGCAATCAAAATGCAAATTGTCACAGCAAATTCAGGTCCCGAAACCTATTGATAGAGGTATCACCATCATATTCGGAGCATTTTAGATTTTGGCCGCTCAAAAACTTGTGGGCTATAGCACAGTTGATTTTCAATAAAATTGAATTTTCTAAGAAATGTTTAGAAATAATCGAGCAATCAAAATGCAAATTGTCACAGCAATTACAGGTCCCGAAAACTATTGATAGAGGTATCAACCATCATATTCGGAGCATTTTCGATTTTGGCCCCCCAAAAACTTGTGGGCTATAGCACAGTTGATTTTCAATAAAATTGAATTTTGTAAGAAAGGTTTAGAAATAATCGAGCAATCAAAATGCAAATTGTCACAGCAATTACAGGTTCCGAAACCTATTGATAGAGGTATCAACCATCATATTCGGAGCATTTTCGATTTTGGCCGCCCAAAAACTTGTGGGCTATAGCACAGTTGATTTTCAATAAAATTGAATTTTCTAAGAAATGTTTAGAAATAATCGAGCAATCAAAATGCAAATTGTCACAGCAATTACAGGTCCCGAAACCTATTGATAGAGGTATCAACCATCATATTCGGAGCATTTTCGATTTTGGCCGCCCAAAAACTTGTGGGCTATAGCACAGTTGATTTTCAATAAAATTGAATTTTCTAAGAAATGTTTAGAAATAATCGAGCAATCAAAATGCAAATTGTCACAGCAATTACAGGTTCCCGAAACCTATTGATAGAGGTATCAACCATCATATTCGGAGCATTTTCGATTTTGGCCGCCCAAAAACTTGTGGGCTATAGCACAGTTGATTTTCAATAAAATTGAATTTTCTAAGAAATGTTTAGAAATAATCGAGCAATCAAAATTCAAATTGTCACAGCAATTACAGGTCCCGAAACCTATTGATAGAGGTATCAACCATCATATTCGGAGCATTTCAGATTTTGGCCGCGAAATAAGTTATAAACGATTTTTAGGCGCAAATTAGTCGACTATTTTAATAAAAAGGTTAAAAACAAGCGGATGAAAACATTTAGAAACATCTACTTATGGGTTTGATGTATTGTTTATACTTCAAATAATAAAACATATCCTAAACCGGTGTTTCTGGAATATTTCTCCCCTGTTAGACAAAATTAAAAAATAATTGTGGAATCATTTTATACGCGTTTTTGTCTCTTTGGCAATACATTATCAAATAATGTAATTATAACAGTGAAAATGATTTTAAAGTTTTCATTGAGTGGATTTACAATAATATTTATTTTAGTAATAATTGTCTACTAGACTTTAGAGTAGGTTGAATCATATAAAACATAAAAAAGTGGTCCAATTACATACAACGATTTTGTTTATGAAAATTTTATTCAACAGTGCTTCAATTTTGTTAAATTGAGAGTCATAAAGAGTCAGTTTGGATTCTAATTGATTGATCTTCTTATTTACCGCCTTGTTAATTTCTTTTACTCTAGTAAAATAAAGTATAGTAATCATGAAAATTTTGGACCTTGAGATTTATAGAGATTCATCTGTGTTGAGGTCCCCTGAGTCCGAGTCCGAAAAAGTGTGTTTCGAAATGGTGTCTGTCTGTCAGTCTGTATGTCAGTCTGTGTCCTCTCTACAGCCCAGATGGTTTAACCAACCGAACTGAAACTTCAGATTTAAGCTTTTTTGATAAATTGCGAGGTCCCAGTGAATTTTACTCCAAATCGGCTAACCGGAAGTGGCCACTCCCTTGGTCCAGAAAATTTATTTTGCAAATATCTTTAAAAGTATAAGGTATACAAAAAACTAAGTAATACAAAATGTTTCCAAAAATTAAAAAAAAAAAAAAATTTCTCAAAATTGTCTGTTCGTAAAAGAAAGTCGTGTGTTGGCCACACCTCCATTTTCTATTTAAGCAATATATTCATTTGCTGCGTAAAATTATCGAAAGAGTCAGACATACTATACTGAAACTTTATGAGGGCTGCAAATCCAAGCTGTTGTTTTACTGCGCATGTGATCAAGATGATCTACCGGAATATCTGGAAAAATAATATGAAAGTATCTACTGTAGGAACTTTCACAAGAAATCCAAGAATTATTCCGGTTCCCTGTAAGTATGTAGCGAACTTATATCCGTGCAATTGTCAATGATTGAGCACAATAAAAACACAAAATCTCCATTAAATACATAAAACACCAAATACTTAATTAGTGATTTTCCCAAACTTAATTCTCACATTTGGCATTAGAGGCGCCACAATCCACAAAAAAATATTTATAAAAAATGCCAACGCACCATATATGACATATGGCATTGAAAAAAAAAATTTAGCCCAAACATTTTGTTTTTTGCGATTTCCCAATACCAAAAACGAGCCAGACGGATGTAAAATGTGGTTACGCCACTTGTCGAAGACCAACTTTTTCGATGAAAAAGTTTCGCAATACTTGTTAACCTGTTTCTTTCAGTTAGATGATTCATTACGTTTGTATTACACTCAGTCTAAAGTACAAAAATACAGAAAACTTCGAAACATAACCTCACTATTTTACCCAAATTCTTGTTTCTGATTCAGCTTATTTAATAGGTTCTTCAATTCAAACAACGCAATATGTATCTAATAATTAAATCTAATACTACAAACGTGATATTTATTCACACTGACACCTTGTTTTTACACCTAAATGTTGAGATAAAAATCAAAATTTTCGTGTTTTTATATGAAATTTTTCACATTTAAATTTTACTGCCCCCACGGTATACAGCAGCGCTGCCCAAGTGAGCAAAGATAAAACCAAAAATTGAATTTAGCAAATGGCTAATTAGTAAAGCAAGCTCTATTTAAGGAGTTTGAATTTGATTGAAAATTAAAATTTTTAATAATGAATTAGCCATGCGGCAATGGAGAATCGTACACTATTGTTCAAAGCATCTTCTAAGCTAAAATCATTCAATTACACATTGTTGTTATTTTTTAGTTTTAAGTCAATCGAAAAATTGTGAATCAAACTAAATAAAGAGACAACATCTAACGATACTAACTTATAATTCGGAGGTGGAGTTGTGTTTTTAATTATGCACGTTTTAAATGGCTTAAAAAATTTAAAATTTTGGAAAGGTCGAGAGGAATTTCTAACCTGGTGAAATTCACGATTTAATTTTCCTCATTTTCTGCTTCTCGAAGCCGAAGCCGAAGCGCCTTTGCTTAATATATTTATGTAAACGATTTTGCCGGAATTTTGAATTTTTGAAGTAGATTTTAATTGCTGCAGCCGACTGCTCAAAAGCATTTTTGAAGACTGTATTGAAATTAAATAAATATTAATCGCAGAAATACTAAAATTTGATTATGCATTGGCTCTGACGGTGTAAAATAGTACTTGCTAAATTTAGTTTTAGTTTTACTAGTTCACCTAAGATTTCTTTAGTTGCTTACAGACAAATTAATACGAAAAAAAAATTATTTAATCACAGAATTGTGACACGTTCTTAATATTTTGTGAATTTGGTTTCCTTTTTTACACTTTTTGAACTTGATATTTTTCCAGGTGGTAATTTTTTGTTAGGTTTTACCAAATTTGTACTGCCAACACACGATTTGTAGCAAGCATTTTTTTTCAATTTGACCAGAATGATGCTTTAAATAAACCAATTATTACCAAAAAATGAAAACATCATGTATGTTGAAATTTAAACCATTATGAAAATAATTCGGAGATCATAATTAAGAATTTGTAACATTTTCATTTAAAAATTTACCTTAGGACCAAACGTGATTTCCATTATGTTTTGTATGAAAAGTTTGGAATTTTCCTCGTTTCTAATTTCCTTAGAAAAGCTTCGTTTTTTAGAATATGGCTTTGCACAATTTAGGTTACTTTGGTTGAATATTAGCTTCAGTAAGCTATTTCAAGAAATAACTTTCTTTTTATTCAATATCCTAAAAGTTCAAAACTTTGACCAATAAGTCTAATTATTTTCTGCTGTGTTTATAATTTGTGATTATACCTGTTAAATTCAGACTGGTGGATAGTTTGATTTTATGTAACTTATGTTTAATAAATATTAAACCTATATATACCATTATTAAAAATTCTTCAGTTAATCGTATAATTATAAGATCAACAAAATAAATGAAAATGAATTTTAACACGTAATTCTCATCCAAATGTACGATCCCATTAACATTATTATTACATAAAAATAACAAAATTTATTGAATTTCCAATTCATAAAATATAACAATCCCCCTTTCTTCATCTTAATGAAATTTCATTTCTGTATAATATAATATACAATTTTTTTTTTTCGGGTAATTCAATCTTAAGAAATAAGAAAATAAAAACTAATTTTCATCATCCATTATTATCATTATATCCATTAAAATGATATTTGATCATGAAAAATCGAAATGAAAATAGAATTTTATTTTATTCCTATACACATACGTACCTATATATAAAATATATACGAAAACAAGAATAACACCTAGCACATAAGCTGCTTCCAAATAACTTACATACATATTCGAATATACACAGGCATGAAGGAGAAAAAACCATCTGGATTTCATTCAGACATAATTTACCAGTCGATTGAATTTATTATTTTCCATTCGGTATCGCAGAATGAAAAAAAAAGAAAAAAAAAACTGGAAAGGAAAATATAAGGAAAATGCGTGCCATACCAAACAACAACACCAAAAAAAAAAAAAAAAGAAATTATAACTTAGACAAGAAAAAAGGGCAAAGTAGATTTTACCAAAAACATTTCTCTTTTTTTTTGTTTATTTCGACTTCCTCGATGACTCCACCGATATTCTTGCCTAAATTGTGAAGAAGATACTAGATGAGTTTTAGATACACAAAATCTACTAAATTATCATTGTTATCATCATGAATAAGGAAAAAGAGCACACAAACAAAATTATGTAACAGATGAAGTTAATGGTTATTCTTGGAGGTTCGGAAATTATTTCTCTCTTTCCCCCCAAATAATGGAATATTCATAATTATATTTTTATTAAGTTGATTTTTAATATTTAACTAAGAATAAAAATCTTTTTCGCTCAATTAAATTTTAGATGTTGATAACAAAGCAACATTTTTCTATATCAAAATGTAGGCGGACAAAATTTTTGTTTTGGTGATTTATGTTTGTTATCTCGTTAGCTGTTAATTTAAATATATTTCACATAATATTTCAAATTCAGTACATTGTTATTTGGCATATTTTAATTTTAATTATTAAAACTCGATTGATTATTTTTAGACGATAAAAAATCCAATAAAAATATAAATACGGTTTCTCGTTTTGTCTAATCAATTTTTCATCAAATTGAATGATGGTTAAACTTGATATATGTATGTACATAATATATAAAAATACCAGAAAATATCAATCAGTTTTGTGTCAATCATAATCATTGGAATATCATAATCTATCATGAAAGGGTTGAATGGATAACGTAATTTTGGTAAATATATTTTTTGTTATTGATAAAAGCATATGTAAAACGATAAAATTTCGAATTATTTATGATCGTTAATATTTGGTTGGCTTTAAAAGTTATATGCGTTCAGACAAAATGAACCAACCCAATTTAAACAAATACGCATACAATAAAATGTAAATAAATCAATAAAAATGTTTATGTTATAATAAATATATTGTATGTAGAATGAAACAACAGCTTGGGCCTTGAACCATGAATTACATTATAAATAAATAATTATTGTGGAATGAAAGCTCAGAAAAAAAATTAACACGAAAAATGAAATACGAACTTTCGAGCTTTTTTTGCTAATTAAATTTCTACTCCTTTTTTGTTCTAAGTTTGTGAAACAGAAATAAAAAATTAGGTCTATCTGACTCCGCCAACGACACTTTTCCCAAAAATCGTTATCGTTGGTTTGGCTTTTTATTAAAATTCTCTGTTATTTTGAGGAGGGGAAGTCCTTAAATGGTGTCACGGATTTTTCCTAAATTGTAACACCCCTTCCCCCAAAATCACAAATTGATTGAACAACAATTAAGATTGCATTCGAGTTGATATTGAACAAAATTGGTTTACTTACCCATTACAACACAACTGTGTTTAGTATGGAAATAAGTATTTTAAAATAAAAATAAAACAAAAAGAATTTCTATTTATAAGCTTTTAAATTAATATAGACTGACTCAAAAGTGAAGAAATTCTCCTTTCTCGGGAACAGTGCTAATTCTCAGGGTCATCTCAGAGTTATAAGAGTTATAAAAAAATTGTTCATATAGTTTCTTTTGAATAGAGGAAACTGCTTGATGTACCGTATACAGACATACACGGTGAACAAAAAGTCCGAATCCAAATTTAAAATTGTTAATTTAATCCTTAAAATAAAACATATCTGTCTCTTTTTGATTTTTTTATGTTCCGTAAATGTTCATTTTTCACCAAGTAGCACAATTTTTGCTAATAAATTAGGCGATATTTCGTTGATAAAACTATAAAACAGTTCGTAGATACTCGCTCTCTTAAAGACCTGAGTAACATCAAAAGAGTAAGGCAACAAGTTCGGCACAATCCACAGAGATCATCAAGTAAAATAGCCAAGAGCTGGAAGATTTATCAGTCATCTGTAGCGAATATTTTAAAAAAATGTTTATTTATTATAAGGTTTCAACCCTTACAAAAAACATAAAATTCACGGAGTTTCACCAAGATACAACGAAAAACGATGTCACTGAATACTTGACTATGTACACGAGTGTAGAATTCATCTTTTCTTTTCGATGAATCGGGTTTGGTCAATAATAACACTAACTATCCTAGAAAACAGAAAATACATTCCACGTCAATAGGATGCTTTATCTTTTATGAGGCATGTTTGAGGCACCATAAGCAGGACAGCAAAATTCCCATTCAAATTGGTTGAAAAAAGGAGTGAAAATCAACGCAAAATATTTTTTCGATGAAGTTTTGTAGAAAACTCTGTTACCAAAAAACAACATTCTCTGCGGAGGTGAGTATTATTGTTTCCAGCAAGACAGTGGTGTCGAGTGTGGTTAGGTTCGCTGATTTGGTGGTTCGTTTGTGAGGACGAAAAACGTTTCCTAGCCGTTGAGATTGTTCCGATCTCAAGATTTATTTGCATGTGGTTTCCTCTTTGATGGGACCAAAAATTATTCCAATGAATTTTTTTTCTTGGCCCCTAAAAATCCGTCGTGTACACTGTATCAGAGCAAATGACACAAATCCGAAAGGAAATTTTGAATATTGTGAATATTTAATGTAAGTATAATACATACATTAATTTTATCTACGACAGATGGTGTTACTTGAATCATTTTGTATTATTTTGAGTCCATGATAAAATTTTACCCGTCCACCGCTTAATAAAACCCAGCATGGAATTAGCGATCTAACGAAAGTAATCCCTAGGTCTTTAATCTCGAATACTTTTTGTAAAAGTTTTATTATATAACAGGGTTAACTTTCGACGGAGCGATGTACTCTAACACTTTTAAGGTTAGGCTTACACCATTCCGCTAGTTTGTTCGATTCTTCCTTTAGTTTGATAGTATCTCCGATGTTTTTGACAGTTCTGTAGATTCTGAGATCATCTGCAAACATATTGCAACACAGAATAAACCTACAGGCTGGAGAATACGGCCAAAGCAAGTGTCGCTAAAAGATCTTTAAGATCCGCTCATATAACTTATCCTCCTCCTGTGAGGAAACTAATACCCTTTCGGATGTCGTAAGGCTTAATAGAAGCTGTTAACAGAATGTTGCCCCGAACCATATCTCTGTTCTCTATTGGAATTTACTGAACAGATTTATCGATAATAGCAATGATTTTTGAAATTACTCGAGATCTGTTGTTTCGACTCGTATTTGAGTCTTTTCGGTATAGCGATTCTGATTGTTTGACTTTGGATTGCTTAATTTTTTTGACAAGAGACTTTGCATGATTCGATGTTTTTAATATTTTTGAGATTATTTTGATTATTCGTCGAGTTCGTTAAGAAATGTTCGAGAATTTTACGTATTATTCAAGTTTTTCGAAGTTTTCCGAGTTTTGAGATTTTCGAATTGAAGGATACTCGAAGTTACAAGAGAACGCTGAACGATTTTTTATTTATTTTAAAAAACTGCAGTACACTAAAAAACATGATTCAAATGTGGTTTTAACGATCAATGACAAATGAATCGTCTCTCAAATGAAACTCTCGCACAATTCTCAAACTCATTGAATAAGTGCTCGTTTTTTGGCAGAATTCTCTACTTTATAAAAATGTCCTAAATGACTTTCAACAGAACTTTTCGTTAGGGTATGACTTTTCGGGCTAACGAATATTGAAAATGTTTTTGGTGGTATTATGGAACATTTTCAAAACTGTTGGCTGGGCAAATCTGAGTAATCAAATATGTCGCATGAAATGCACTACCCCATTTTGCTGTTATTGTTCGGAAATAGAACGAAAAAGATTTTGGACGATTTTTATTCACCGTGTTTGGTCTTTTTAAGTTACATCTCGACAGATCGTTACATTTTTTGTAACTATACCAAATTTAGCAACGAACGGTTAAAATTTTATTCGAATGAAACTTTATGCAATCAAACTACCTAATTCATGCCACCGTTGTAGTAGATTATTGTTAAATTTCTTACGACTATCTTATCAACTATTCTAACTAGAGCCAATCTGATTGTAATGTAAATGGTACAATAGGTTCATGGCACAGTTTGATTTGAATAAACCAAGTACAATAATGTTTCATGCAGCACATGCCGAGATGTTGCATAAAATGGAATTGTCTGGAATAATATTTAGATTTGAGACTTCTTCAAGATTGTTTTACTCGATAATATTTTATTTGCATTGCCTTAGATTGCTTAGGATTGTGTTGTTGGTTTCTTTGAGTTTCAAATTATTCAAGGTTAAAATTTTCGAGTTTTTGATATACGAATTTGTTTAACATTTGCACAGCGTTGAGTTTCCAACAACAAATCTTGAAAAAATCTGGGCATCTATTAAACCTTCGTTTACATTGATTACCTCCTATATCAATAAAACCTACTTACAGAAAGTACACAGGCAACATATAAATTATCCATTATCTTATGGTTTCCCTTTTTCAATAACTTAAGTGATTTTTGTTTTAGTAAACAATGAGAAAAGCACATAAACATGTGAAGAACAAAAAAGCTCAATTAATTTGTGTCATCATATACTTGAAAAAATTAGACTTTTCTCATCCGTTTGTATTTTTATTATCCTTGTGCACGTCAAGTAGTTTTTACTAGTTATCCTTTTCGGTTTGATATTTTGATAAAAACGTCACTTCTAAACTAAAATATTGATTATTTTGGTGAATACATTTTGGTGTATAAAGTAACAGAAGGTATATAGGTAGGTAGATAGAACAATTTTATTTTTTCAATTTAATATTATTTTTCCTTCAATACAATATTGTATTTATTTTATTTTTAATACCAATTTATTTCAAGAACATCATTGAACAGAAAATTGATTTGAAATTTATCGCAATATAGAGGTTCATGTACATATTGTATAAGGTAATAAATTTATCTAATTTCTAAGAAAATCATTGGACCCTAAATAAAATTCTTTCTATATCTAATCAATTCATCAAATCTATTTTGCAAATAAAAATTTTATTACCGAAATGAAATCGTTTTGATGGATTCACCAAAATAAATTTATTGGTACAACAACTTTTTTTTTTATGTTCGTGATAACGGGCGACAACCTAACATGGCTTGAACACAAATTTCCTTTAAGCTCATTTTAGTCTCTTTATAATGAGTTACGATCGATTCTACTTACATATGTACACTAAATCCATTATTAACGTAAATGTGATTATAAATAATTACATATGCTCGTTAAACCAAAAGAAAACACGCACGAAATTCATAAAAAAAGCTCATTCATATTTCTCATCTAAAATTCGATTAATTTTCGATTTTATTTCCAAATAAAATTTAAGTTCATCCATCCCCTAATCGTTACGTATCACCAAAATTTTAAACAATTCATTTTATTTTATTTTAATCGCTTTTCCGTTTGTTTAAAAACAAATTTAATTACTTTAAAGACCAGCTTAAGTCCAATTTATTTTAGAAAAATTTTATGTAATTGTATTTTTATTATAGAGACCACAAAAGGTCGATGGGCAATCGTAATCCAAATTAATACTGTACAACATTTTGTTTTTTATATCTTTTAGGAACGTTAATATAAATTTAATATATTTTTGTTATATTCCGCAGCTACAAGGTGATTTATGTACAGGAAGCATTTGAATTTATAATTTGTTTATAAATTCTTTCTATATTAACCAACAAAGCTACCTTTCAAATTCAAATTGAACTTTTTTTATTCAGATTTTATTTTCCTAAAAGTTTATGCAAAGCTTTGTATGTTTTAATAATTTTATCAAAATACCAATAAATGTTTTACCTTTTTTCTCGTCTGGTATTGTATTTATCTTATATTTACGAAGTTTTGTTTTAAATATCCAACTGATTTTCCAATAAACTTAAAACAAGACGAAAAACAAATTCTCATAAAAATTTATAAATAAATAGAAAATATTGATTGGATTCGATATTTATTTTCCCAATTTATTTTATATCTTGTGTGACATGAACTTATATTGGATTTAAATTTAAATTAAGAGGAAAATACTTAACATTTTTATATAAAAATCTGTCAGCAGGATCAAACCATTTTTTATAAGTTTTGCTTGACACACATAAATATCGGATTTATCTCTTATTTGTGTTAAATCTCATTAATACGTATAGATTTAATGAGTATTGTGGCCTCCTTACACAAAACGTGACGTCGTGAAAAGATAGTAAAAAGGTATTTTTAGCTTCAAATGTTTGAATGGAAAATCCATCGATGGTATGATTTTTTGTTACTGAAATAGCTTTCTTTACCAGCCTTTTAGAGCTTTCACTAAATGTGAAAAGGTTTATCCTTTCACTTTTGGAAGTACCCAGTAGAAATATCACTCATTAGCAGCTGCAAGAAACTATGTATAGCACAGCATTGCGTTACAGTGAAAACTGTGAAAAGTTATACCACTAAAAAGCTTCTAAATGCTTATTATGTATCGGTTTCCCACCAAAAGGGGATAGTAAGATGCATAATCAGCGATTTCTAGAATTGTTTCATGGATTTTGCCTAGAAAAATACCCATAGAGTAATTGGATAGAACTATGGGTGGTAGCGCTGCACCACTCAAACGCTACAACTTAACTATAGAAAGAAGTTAACGGGGAAAAGACAATAAAGCGAAGAGAACAATTTTACTTGCTACACTGTGGTGGGATTTAAACAGAATGAATAAATTGAGATGTTCTCGTGGAGAATTAACTGTGTAGTAAAGAGAGCGTATCCTATCAGAGCCTTCTAGAGTATAGAGCCACAATCTTAATGACTTATTTTTTAGAAGCTTTTTAGTGGTATAACTTTTCACTGATTTCCATAGGAATCCATAATAAAAATGGTGTTTTTTAGCTTCAAGTTTTTCAATGAAAAAAGCAAAAATATTATAAAATGTTTATATAAAAGTTTTCTACATATCTTTAAGAACAATATACAAGAAGGCCATATTGGTATTAAGTAAATATTAATTGCAGAAATATTAAAATTAAATTATTTCTAAAATATATTTTTTCGAACTTTCATTTTGAAAAATACATGAAAGTTGGCTCTGACAAATTAAAATAATACTTGCTAAATTTATCTTTAGTTTTACTAGTGTACGTAAGATGTCTAAATGGTTACAGAAAAATACGAAAAAAAATTATTTAATCGCAAAATTATCACACGTTCCTATATTTTGTGAATTTGTTTTGCTTTTCCTACAATTTTTGAACTTGAAATTTCCCCAGGTGGTAATTTTTGGTACGATTTTTCCAAATTTTTACGGCCATCACTGCCATCTATGTAATGTATATTGACTTAATGACCAAACGAATCGTAGTAAGCTTTTATTTTAATTTGACCAGAATGCTGTTGTTATGAAATTTTTCTTATATTTTGGTTTAAATAAGTCAATTATTACAAGAAAATGAAAACAATTTACTTCAACGACATTCATATATGTTGAAATTCAAACATTTATGAAAGTATTTCAGAAATCATAATTAAGAATTTGTAACGTTTTCATTTAAAATTTGACTTTTTTATTAAAAGCTATAAAGCAACGATTTGGAATTTATAAACACATTTTTATTTTACAAAAAGCATGTACTAAATGGTGTACTAAGGTTACATTATGATATGTCCCTCCCCCCCCTCCCCTTTTTCTAGACTCTTACGTATTTAACCCTACAACTCATGACTTTATTTTTTACCTTTAAACTCATGATAGGGGTCCGAACGTATCACACGCTTTTCTTGATCATTAAACCGGTCCTATGCTGATAAACAGTTTTTATCATACATGGCTTTCTTCGTTTTTCCATAAGGAAGAGAATGGTGTAAGAGAAATCTGATTTTAGTTACCGGAAAAAATCAGCTAAGAAGCTCATTTTTAGCAAAAATTTGTAAATTTTCAGCCGTTTAACCGATCTTAAAATCTCAAGCGGTGTTTTGAAGGGGAGACATCAGACTATTGAAAAAAAAATTACTGTTACTTTATTAAAAATATATTTATTTGGGCCATTAAAAATGACGAAAATCCGAAAACTGAGAAGTGGGGAAAATCATTGAAATAGTAACCAAAAATTGTGTTTTAAAGGTTTCTTTTAGTATAAATTCGTGCAATATGTTAAACTGACATAACTGGATATAGTACCGTATACAAATTCAATCAATTGCCTCATAATCGCTCATGCTTAAAGCAAATGATTGCGACGGTCCGTTGGTGGTTTGTTATATAGGAAGTTCACTGTATTTGAGTCTTATCCTCAGATTACGTTGATTTCAACCGAAAGTTAAACGTCAACTCATGACTGGGGTTCGTTTACAGCCCACACACGAATTTTAATTGAATAATGGTTCAGATCAGGAGTCGAAAATATTGCTCGCTAGCTCAGTAGCGTAATTCAAAGTACGCGTGGGGTGCGTTTGGCCTTGCATACACTTATTACATACCAAACCTGTTTAATTGGACCGCCTTCGGAGCATCATTAAAACTGTCACGAAGCGATTCGAGTTGACCCTATTATCAATAAAATCGTGCAGGTAATCCAAAACCACATGTGCAGTATGCGGACGAAAACCACATTACATAAACTATGCATCGTTAATTTCATTTTTTCCCGTTCATATGAGTTTTGGAATAAAGTGCTGAAGTAACATCTTCTCGTACAACAACTATTACAAACAGTCACATGTAATCGAAATTCAAGGAGTTCCTTGCGACTTTCTGTACTCCAATATCTTTGATTTTGTTTGTTCATGTGACCCGTGAGGTAAAAGTGTATTTCATCAATAAACCAGATATCCCTCAAGTGATCACCGTTTAGGTGTTCCATAAAGTTTTGCACAAAAAGAAGACGATTCACTTTAGCTCTTTCGGAAATTTGGGCAATACTGGAAAGTTTTCGAATAGTTATCCTTGGATTATCCTTAATAGGAGAAAGTAATCGCTCTAGATTTTTGGGAATATTTATTGATAGAGTCGATCTTGATGTGAAATTTTAACTGGCCCGAATATTTTAAATTTTTTAGCCAACCAATATAGGAGATCTAATTGGCGACACTTGTTATAATTGTGCTTGAATTTCGTGCTTTGTTAATTTATTTATTACTAGCGGATACAAGGCGTGCGCTGCAACGCCTTTTTGTAGCAAATGGTATTGATATTGATATATATATATATATATATATATATATATATATATATATATATATATATATATATATATATATATATATATATATATATATATATATATACAATATAATAGCGGATATCCGGCATGAGCTATTAGGCTAAAAAAACAAATACATTTTGTTTATTTATTAACATTTTTATGTTAATGCTAGCGGATAAACAATATTTTGAGTTTTTTCGGTACGTGTGTAAACATAAAGATTTTTCGGCGTGCCAACTCTGGAGCAAGCAACATATAATTGGCCGTGCGAAAAACAGGAATTTTCTAAGCTCAATCCAGCAACACTTAGCGATTGGCCTTGAGCCTGGTTGATGGTTATAGCAAAAGCCGAACACTGCCATGTCACTGTCACTGCCTTTGTTAACATATTTGCATATGTGCTTAATGGATTTTACGGAGCTGCAGTATTCCACATTGATATGAGCTTGAAATGTTTTTGACAGTATAGCAAATCTTTGATTTCCGACCAAGCTCAATTGCACGTAAATGTGATGAAAAGATCTGATCGCCCGTATCTTCGAACATACGTCAAAGCATCTTGAGCAAACTCATGCATATGTCTTGGGCTTCCAGTGTACGAAGCAAGAAGTATGCACATTTGAATATAATCTTCGACACGCAATTTCTTTTGGTTCAAACGAATGTACAGAAGCCGCTCGCTTTCAATTTTGGCGTACATGTAAACAATGAACTGATGAAAGAGCTTACGGCATTTCAGAATGTGATTGGATTGTTGAGCTCTTATCATAATGCGATATGCATAATAATCCATAGATGAAACCTGTATTATGAATAGTTTTGTTTAATAAATTTTCTACTACAGCAAATTTCACTATTTATGAGGTTTTTATCGACGCGATAACCACAAATGAAAAAACTTTCTGATGAGAATGACAGATCATTGTTTTTTGTGTTGACAGATTAAGCGCCGACTAAGGTTTTTAATTCATTTGCGTGTAACAAATTCAATTAAAGTTGAAAATTTTTGTATTGAAAAAGTCGAAAATCGACTTCATGAATGACTAGTTTTGGTGGTCTAAAACCATCGTTAAATTATTGCCTTTCAAATGAAACCGGTTTGGGACACATCGGTTGGATGGTTACAAAGTCTATAACGGACGAAGGTAGAAACATTTTTTATATTTTATATATACACTAGCTGTACCCTGCGCGCATTGCTACGCTACCAACTACAATAAATTTGAAGGAAAGACATTATACAAATATTCAATTCATTTTGAGTCATTTTATTGATTTTGTTCACTTCGAAAAAATTGTGACATTGCAGCGTTTCGTTTCAATTCGATATTTATTGAAGTGCTGTGGGATACACAATATTTCTTGTTTTTCCATCTGGTTGTTCTGTACGTGGTGACTGTTCGTGGTGCACCAAGATTTAAATCAGCGTACAGTTTTCGTCTTGATCGAGCGGTGCTTATTCGAACATTTTGCAGCCTTTTTTCCCGTTGTTCAGTTGTCTCGGACGAACGGGCCTGAGTAGTATGTATTCGATCAGTTTCTAACCTCACTTCTCGTTGTTCAGATGATTCAGACGAACGGGTCTCAGCGGCATGTACTCGAAGATTTTCCAGCCTTAATGCTCGTTGCTCGTCTGATTCTGAGTCTCGTAATGCTCTTTTCTTCCGTGCTTGAGGTGTAGATCGGCCAATTGCTTGTCGCTTTGGAGGCATAATTGTACGGGAACGACGTGAAAAATGCGTTTGAATTTATTAGATGTCAATCAGCAATCCGAATCTCACAATGTATCCAATCCAATTGAACCGGCTGTTCACACACCGATGGAAATGTTAATATTGACGGTGATTACCAATTCGCTGAGGGAAATTTGAAGTGGAAAAAATCAGCATTCGAGAATTGTTGAAATCGATTTTAATTCCACTCACGATGATATCCGAAAAAAAAACTGCACAGCAAATGTGTTCGGAACGTCAATCAGCAGTCAGATCCTTCACATACACATTCATCTTCGTGAATTCACTGTAGAGAATGAATAAAATCAGCTCACGGAAACTACGAAAATTCAATTCGATTGAATTATTTATCTAAATTATTAATTTAACTCACAATGAAATGCACAAAACTATTCGAAAAACGCTCCCAAATATAAAAATACCCACAATATTGTCTGTTCAATGTGAGCCGGACATTCTTATGTCACCCACAACTCGAAACGTCATCATTCGTTCGCTGTTTTCATTTCAATTCAAATCAGCATGAACTGTCACGGCAATATATGAAATTCATTGGAACGACAGTGGCTCCATCGGTTTATTTATCTAAATTAATTTAACTCACAATGAAATGCACAAAACTATTCGTAAAACGCTCCCAAATATAAAAATACGCACAATATTCTCTGTTCAATGTGAGCCGGACATGAATTTCACAATTTACATAAACTCTTATGTCACCCACAACTAGAAACACCATCATTCGTTCGCTGTTTTCGTTTCAATTCAAATCAGCATGAACTGTCACGTCACGGCAATATATGAAATTCATTGGAATGACAGTGGCGCCATCTGTTTATTTATCTATGAACCCACCCACAACTCGAAACGTCATCATTCGTTCGCAGTTTTCGTATCAATTCAAATCAGCATGAACTGTCACGTCACGACAATATATGAAATTCATTGGAATGACAGTGGCGCCATCTGTTTATTTATCTAAATTAATTTAACTCACAATGAAATGAACAAAACTATTCGAAAAACGCTCCCAAATATAAAAATACGCACAATATTCTCTGTTCAATTTGAGCCGGACATGAATTTCACAATTTACATAAATTCTTATGTCATCCACAACTCGAAACGTCATCATTCGTGGCGCCATCTGTCGAAAATTGGTCGTACCAACTCAGAAACCTTCGTGGGCTCATGCACAACATCTTTGCCAAAGATCATCACATGATCAAATGCATAGTTTACGATTATATAAAGGACATACAGACACAACATTCATTTTTATATATATAGATATATAGATTATAATACAGTCTGTGACTCATAAAATCCATTGTCGGTTGATAATCAACATTATTGGCACTATTTACAAAGAAATATACAAATTTACTGCAACAAAAGTTAATAATATTTCAATCAAAACAGTAAAATAATTACAAGATATGTACATATTTACTACACTTGAAAATACAACAAATCATTCACAGTAGAAGCTTCGAATAAAAAAGATTTAAGACGTGCCTTAAATATACAGTGAAATCCCGGTACAACAAACACTCAACAAATACTTACACGTCAATGTTAGAAATGGATATGATAGTTGTAAATTTTTCAAGTCGTATATACTACTTATTTCTCAAGTTTTAGCTGACACTAACATTAGACTGAGTAGCATTAATAGCTTCCATCACCTTGTACACTAACAGATGTCTAATAGGGAAAATCTTCACGAACTTAAACAAAGAGCACGAAGCCGATAGTCTCTGTGAGTTGAGCATAATTCGTATAATATGTTTCTGAGCAAAGCAACTGGATAAATTATAGAATTATAAGTCCCTTCCCAGCATACTATTCCATTATGACAGCCTCGATTCAACAGGCGCACTATAAATATTTCTTAAGATTGCTAACGGACAAGCACCTTGAACGCAAAATATAAAATTTTCATATCAGAGCACACATGTACATAATCACGGAGAGTACCGATAAATGGTAACCAATGTGTAGATAAGTGTCCACAAATAGTCCCGCAGGTAGTTGAACTTTGAAACGAATTCAATTTTAAAATAATCAGCACAACAAGTTATGTGATCACAATGACATCTGAGAATGAGCAGGATACCATTTTCAACGACAACTTATATCAGAGTTCATAGAGTGGACGTTATTGTTTTGTAACTGCTCATTGTACAGAAACACTAGATCATCGGCAAAAGCTATCAACCTTGAGGAACACCATCATTGATAACTTAAGATTCACTAGAAACATCACCAATCTTAACTACTTGAGATTTAACAGATAGATAAGATCCAAACCACCGTAAAGTGACATTCGAAACCCAGCATGAAGCAGTTTTTGAAATAATATTTCATGGTTAACCATATCAAAAGCTTAATTATAGTTAAATCCACAAAAATAGATGCAACTGATTTTTTCTTCGTACAGAAAATTAGTGAATTGTAACAATCTTCTCTTCAGTACTTTTAGATTTTCTAAATCCAAATTGCTTGTTATGCAAAAAATTTGTTATATTCAAAAAACTGTTTATTCTTCGATGAGCTACTTTTTCAATAATTTGAAAATACTGATAACAAAGTAATCGGCCTGTAATTTGCAATATTAGTTTTACCTCCTTTCTTAAAAATAGGGATAACTAGACCCTCTTTCAGTTTAGTTGGAAAAAATTCCAGTATTAAAACTAAAATTGACAAGTATACTGCTGCAGTTGTCAATTCAGTAGAATTTTTTTTTTTTTTTAAATAATGCCAATGGCTTTATTCTTGAATCTTTCTACATAAGAAAGTCACATTATTACATATTTTAAGCTTTAACCAATGTTAATACTTATTGTTAGTGCTCACAATTTAATCAAAATAGATTATACTTATAAGTATAACATAAGTAAATTTACAGGTTCACAGGTTTATCAGTCCGAGTGGATCTGTTTATCACTTCAAATCGCCGTTTTAAATTAAAACCATTGAAACTTCGATCTAACTTTCCAGATAACTTATTCTTTAACCTAATTTTACTAAGCAGTGAAGGCTTAAAAATTTTATCTTTTGATTTTACTCCAATCACCAAAGTATTTTTATTTATATAAAATTTTAACCTAGTCAAAAAAGAATTCAAAAGCTTCAAAAGCATTTGCTTGTGTATAGATGAGCGACCAATTTTCGATAGACAGATTATTTTAAAAGGTTTAGGGAAAGACTCGGCGAAAACGACTCGGCAAAAATACAACGAATGTCATGCAATGATCAGTTGAACATTCGTAGAATAATTGAACTTAAAGTTTAACGAGGATATAAAAAATAAATGATGTAAATGAATACTTTGAAAATCAAGTTGGTGTAGTTGAAGCCATGTGAAGCCATCATAAATAAATAGTCTTAAGATACCCGATCATCAAGAATATTTATAAGACAAATTAATATTATTATCTCGATATTTAAGCTTTCTTCTCAGTTTTCTTTGGTAATAAAACAGCTTGAATATTTGGTAAAACACCACCTTGAGCAATTGTAACACCCGATAGTAATTTATTTAATTCTTCATCATTACGGATTGCTAATTGTAAATGACGTGGAATAATTTTTGTATTCTTATTATCTCTTGCTGCATTACCCGCCAATTCTAATACTTAAGCTGCTAAATATTCCATAACGGCAGCTAAATAAACAGGAGCACCGGCACCAACACGTTCAGCATAATTTCCTTTACGTAATAAACGATGAACTCTTCCGACTGGAAATTGTAATCCAGCACAATTTGAACGTGACTTTGCGTTTCCCTTAACTTTACCACCTTTACAACGACCAGACATATTTTATTTTTAGTTTTTAAACTTCAATTGACAATCAATTGACTTTTTTCACTCAAAATTCCGTTAATAAAGAAAAATTAAATTAAAAATGAGTCGGGTTTTGAATAGGACACCCTGTAGTATAACGGATTAATATCATTATGACGATATAGACTGGCTTTATGTTCAATTCAATTAATATCAAGACGGATAAATTCAACGGGATTTTTGATTTCGGGGATTTTTTCACGATACGGTCGACTCTTGCTTTATCTTCATTTGAATTTTTGTCAGATTTCTAACGATATGGTTGGATGTTGTTTTGTAGCCAATTGAATTTAGAAAGAAATTTTTAATATCGATGGATTGGCCGACTGTTGCTTTTTCTTCATTTGAATTTATCAAGATGGATGCCAAACGAAAGACGGGTGTCATTTTATTCAATCCATTGACAATGTATAGTCTATTTCATACTTTTTTTAATTTTTGTTTGTTTTTTGTTATTTTACACTAATTATTTGAAAAGTGTTATTCACAAAAATTACAAACAAGCGTTGACAAAATAACTTTGTCCACGACTAACGTATAATATACTCATTATACGTGTGTTTCTTCAATCATAATGATATCCTTTATTCACTGCTAATGTATCTAGTAGTCCCTTCCTCTATTATTCACTACTACCAAATAAAAATTTCATTTTTGGAAATTTTATCTAGTAGTCTCTTGCCATTTTCATTATTATTAAACTAAGACGTCAAAATGTCGACGGAAATTATTTTAGGTTTGTTTAAAGGATTTGATAATAAAATACAATTTTTTATCGGTCGTGGGCAAAGTACCGTATTCTACTCGCATATAATGGCTGTTATTCACTCAGATGATTTACGACACTCGCCTATCGGCTCGTGTCGGTCAATTTTATCTTCGTGAATAACAGCTATCATTATATGCTTGTTGAATAATATACTATTATCCACTTTTGATATATAATAGCCCGATAACTATGCTGATTTCAAATAAAGAAAATGTAAAATAATCCATTGTTATTGTACAACCCACGCTGCTAGGGGCAACGTGAGTTATATTTGGTATAACAAAATGTTGAGTAGTCATTGGACAATTATTCGTAGTCAAATTGAATGAAAAACTATATTCTAAAAATTAATTAAATTAAAGTACACCATGCCAATTTAAAGAACGGTCACTATGATAATAGTTATTTATGGTAGTACTAGCACATAATATACATATATAAACAGAACAATATCTTCTATTGCGTTTTAATCCTAAGTTTGTGAACAAATATTTAAAATAAGATTTAGAAGAGATAGAAAAACCATTATGTATGGAGTCAATGAAACAAAACAAAAAAACAAAAATGTTTGTACCCACCTCTTTGTTTTGATCAATAAAAATCAGTACAATTTTAAAAGGAAAGGGAAATCTTTACACTTTGTAATGTGTTTAAAAGAGATTGACGTTCATAAATAATTTTTGATTTTGGTCTAGTTAGCTTTGCGAAACTTTAAAATCAAATCAAAAAATAAACAAAGGACCACTTATTGTTTTTGATATGAACTTGGCTATCGCCTCGTGGGTCAAACTTATCCCTCATGGATAATATCTCGTTTTGCTCACTAGTACCATAAATAACTATTGTTTTCATTGGAATTTATATGAACTTGTCTTTTGCATATTCCGATATTTACTGAATATGTAGATAAGAATATCAGTGGTTCCAAGTCGAACAAATTTTTGGCAATTCATTCTGGAACCCAAAACTTGAAACTCAAACCAAATTAAATTATCTTTAGTGAGGCTCCATCTAACCTTTAATAAAAGAAAGCCAGTTAGTAGCAGAGAGTGAAACCGAAACCGAACCATAAACCGAAAACCGAAAAAAACCTAAATTTTTTATGAACCGAAAACTGGAACCGAAACGGAATAAATAAAATGTAGAGAACCGTAACCGTAACCGAAGCAATATTTTCATGCGGTTTATTTCGTTCTTTTTCGTTTCGGTTCAAGTATTTTTTGCACGAAAATTTTCCATATCTCTTAAAAACGGAAAAACCTTTAGCTTAAAAAGCTAAAAAAATTCAAATTAATCAAAAATTCACTGAAATGAACAATTCCGATAATTTGCTTGTTCGTTTAGCACGTCCTTCAAAGGACCGACTAAATTCTGTTGCTCTATAGCCAAAATAGTCGTTATATCCATTTCGTTTTATAGACCATTTACATTCACTGAATTTCTGCCTACCATAACTTATACAAATTTTTTAGATTTGTTTCTCGGGTTTGCTTATGCCGTTTGATTTTTTAATTATAGTTTTTCTCCTTTTTTCTTTTACGATTTTTGTATGTTGCATCTGAATCGTCAACATTTCATTGAACGTAAATGGGCTGTTAACCAAACGAATGACTTAAGACGTTATATGCCAAAGATCGTTAAAACCAAATGTCATTAGCTAAAACATATTTTCAATTTAGGTCTCTAGCTAATAGTGTTGTTCTTAGATATAATTTAAATGACATCGCTACGAGCGATATAGTGAATTTTTGTGTATCAAATTTTGTGTAACAATTTTTCTGTATTGAACCTTTACTGACTGACAAACGGACGAATCTGATGGAAAATAATCTACAAAACGTTTTATTGATTAAATTAACTAATGAATTTAAAATGATGATTAAAGGGGAGATTATCTCGTTAAAAATTTAACTTTGTGTTATACTTGTCCAGTAAAAAGAGCCTCTGAGAAGGAAAAAGCTCCTACAGATTTTAACTTTGCAAATTGCAAGTATGCTCAATAAGGTACCGGAAGCTTTTATTAAAACATCTGCCATTAGTCGGAGGCTGTTTTCTTCCTGTTAAGGGATAAAAACACGGGAAAATGATATTTTACAAATTTTTCTGAAACTATGTAAAATATCAAAATTTTTTCGAATAAGAGTTCATGTTGACAATATTTGATGTTGACATTTTAATTTTCTGTATACCTATTAACGGGAAAACAGAACATCACTTCGTATAGAAAAATCGTTTTATAAGCAAAGACTGCTAATCACATTTTAAACGCAATTTTTATTTTAACTAGGACAAGATGCTAAATCACTCCGTATTCCACCATTGGTTATATCAAAATAGCCTTTAATAGTTAAATTAACTGGCTCTCTGCCATACACTTAAGTGATTTAGTGTTTCATGTTGCCTGATTACCTCAAATTTTCTCGTTCCCATAATTGTCTGAGCGATCAATTTCACAATGGGGTTGGTTGTCGTCCTTCCCATCGATAACCTTGCCCGGCAAAACAAACAATACAGAATCACTGTATCATTACAGAGAATTTAAATTGTGTACTACTGGAAATTAGTGATGGTAGCCGCCAAGTAGCCTGACAAACTTGAACTGTTTGTACCATTGGGTTAATTTGGCAACTTTACTGAAAAATACGGATTAGCCTAAAGTAAATCCACCAATTAACTATGTACCTATATCTGACATAACAAATCTCCGTTTAATTGGTTTGACCATCATTTTTCACTTTCTTTTTCAAATCGAGGTCATGAATAATAAAATTCAGTATTATTGTAAATGACAAATATTCGATAGTTACTTATACAAACAAGACTAAACATATCTATTCGGAATATTAAGGGTATTGGAATCTCCATATGTAGAAAGACCAATGAAAACTTGAGATGAAAAAAAAAAAATGATTATGAAAATAGTCTACTATACAGTTTTACACTAAATTTGAAATATCATATCCCGTTCAATTTTTAATGCTTAAAAATAAAATTTAAACCAAACTAAAACATGAACAATACCATTTTGCCCTAGACCTCCCCCCCCCACGCAAGAGAAGCGCTCGACTTATAACGGTATACCTTAATGTACTTCAATAAATATGTCTGCAAACCTTGGAGGCTGTAGGAGCTATGTAATGGTATGATTTTATAATTACAGTTCTTAATATACATATTTAAGTGATGCTATGTTGAACCGGTTTTAAACCGGTTTTGAACCCGAATCGAAGCGAAACCAGAAAAAACTTAACAAACTGAAACAGAACCGAAACGAAAAAATAAATTTGGGAACTTAACCCTAAACCGGAACGAAAAACATTTCGGTTTCACCCTCTGGTTAGTTGAGACACATTTTATTAAGCTCATTAATTTTTAGGTGATTTTGCCTATTTTTGTTAACTAATTTAACTTTAAAATATGAACACAAATAAAAATGTTCAATAAAAGTAAATATTTGTTTAAAAATATTTATATTTATTTACGATAGATTACTTGAATCATTTTTATTTTATTTTGAGTTCAAGATAAAATATTACAGATACATTTAATATTGGGTTCCAGTTCAAATATTCTTATCTGTGTTATTATGCAGAACTGATTCAGAATTAGCTGCTATTATTCGTTTTAAGTAATCTCTTTATTCACACATTCCATGTTCATATTTTAGGTCATCGGTAGAGTAAATTCTAAAGTTGCTGTTACTGGTAAAATTAACCGCGTATATAGAATTAGAGCATTACAATTAAAATTGTCTCGCTGTGCTAGTAAACTATACGATGGTAAGATTCTAAACTTTTCTAGAGAAACATCGCCCCAAGCTTGTTGAATTTCGGTAACAAAGTTTTGCGCTTTTTTAGATAAATTAGGAATCTTCCTCTTATTGCGGTAAATTACAATTCAGGGGGATTTTCCCAAGCAGATTGCTTTAAATAAATTACAAATTTCCCATTTTTCGAAGATTATTGTATTTCTTAAATTTGTAGCATTATTTTGTACAAAAGCGTAATAGTTTTCTCAAGCTCTTGCCAAGTTTTCAGTAAAATTCTGAGGTGAGTAAAAATGATTAAAAGTAACTGTCAATAAGTAATGTAATAAAATAAATTAATATTGTCGCAAACGAATTTGACGAAATTATTTCTTTACAGAATATTTGACATATGATATTGGCCACCGAGAGTGTTCTGTGAAATTTATCATTCAGTTAAATGACAGCTGAATTGAATGAAAAGTTAATAAAGATCCACTGGTACTGTATAACACGTCCTTATTTAAAGTTGTTACTAACTCTCTGGTTCCTCCATTAGGTACACAATTGAGAAATCCACGGCAAATAATTCACAAATCTGTGCCATCGCAACTTTAAAAATAAAACAAAGAAATGTTTGCGATAATTTGGCGATCGATGTTCAAAATGGTAAAGGCTCGATTTTATTTTGTTAATGTGAAATAAAACATTTTGTGTTGAGCTTAATACTAATTTGGTTAAACAAATTTATGCCAATTTCCATATTTTTTATTAAATTGAAAATATAAAATCAAGAATCTAATTTATTTTTACAACCTGTTAATCAAAACTATACATCGAGAAAAAAAAACTTAAATTAGATTTTTCTCATTACAAAAGATAGCCTTCAAACTAAAATCCTTTAATGCTGAAGATTTGATAACATTTTTCAAGACAAAAATATATTTTAACCATTTCCTCATCATTTTCAGATTATCTATATGTATATAGCCTTGAACAGTAACACCCAAAAGAAAATATTTCAAAACATTTTGGGTTTTCCCATAAACAAATAATAAATGTATGTATATGTGTAAGTATTAAGAAAGCCGGTAAAGGGGAAAAGTTTAGAAACAATTTATTTTTGTTGTAAATTAAATTTTCATTTTCCTTCTAATATTGTTTTTATTTTTCATGAATAAATTTTAATTTTAATTTTAGAAATAAGTAAAATTTTGTTTTATTCGGGAAAATTGAAAACGGGAAAACAAAAAAAAATATTTTAGAACAAAGTGAAATATGAAAAATTTATAATACTTCACTTTTCATGTTTTCATAAGAATTTGTGTTTGCAATTTATTTTTTATTTTTTTCTTTGAGAATATTATAACGAAAAGTTTTTATTTTATTGAAACCTGAGGCAACTTTAACATGTTCCGATGTCATGAAAAAAAATGTACATTATAACAATGAATTTTTTGAACATAAATTTCATTGTAAATTATGTACCGGAAGAAGGGTGTGTGTGTGTGTGTACAATTTGATTTTCACCATACCACACAATTTCCAATATAATTATGTGATTTGGTGTTAAAATATGGATGAAAGCCTTTAAGATAAGTTATAAAAAATATTTTAATTAGCATTATATTAAGTGATTCCCAATTAAAAGTTACTGTTTTATTTTAATGGCTTCCATATGGTTCTTTTCTATTCGACACCGTATAAATTCAAATAAATAAATTAATGTTTTAAAAATGCGATGAGTTAGCATTATGAAAATTTTGTTGAAAGTAAATAACAATAAATTTACAATATATAGTCGCGTAAGCTGAAGGAAACATAAGATTATAAAATTGTTTATACTGGTAGTTTGCCCTCTCGCTGTCTTTTTTCTGGTTGTACGATGAAAATGTCTTACATACAGAAAAAAAAATCCATTAAAATGGTAATAAAATTTTTAATGGATATTAAAACAAAGGCGCATAAATCCAGCTATTGTCCCATAACAGTGATTGAACGACATTTCAATAAGGTTAATGAGATTTCTTATAGAATGGTTCTTCTTATTTTAATGTAGTTTGACCTATAATTAGATAAATATACAAATAATGTAACACCTATAACCTTTAAACCGACATAATTTGCCTAACCCATAATTTACCGACGAATTGTGTAAAAAAAAAAAACTTTTCTATATTTTGTTTCAAAAAGTCATTTTAATCTGCCTGTCCATCCAGTAAATATTTATGGCAAAACTTTTAATAATAATTGTTGGATTATCCATAATTTTGTTTTAATCATTTTTTAACCAAACAAGAAAATTTATTTATAATTCGTTATTTGTTTACAGGTTTTTCCAAAAATAATTTGCTGCTACAAGAATATTTCGATAAATATAAAATAGCCCGGAGGAAACAAACAGAAATGCTGAGTTGATCATGAATTATTAATGAACTTTTTAATTTTTTTTTTCCATTTAATTATGGATTTGTTAATTAAACTTTTCTAGATTAAAATGAAAAATACATTTTAACACAGCGATAGAATACAAAGTATATCCAGACTGCACCACTCCACAATTCATAAATAATAGCTAATTCCTCTCAGTATAACTCGTACATGTACGTATACAGTTTTAATTATTTATGGTTTAAGTTTAATATAGTTCATAGCGTGACCTGTTAATAAATTGCTAATTTATTGATTTTTAAATAATACATAAATATACATAATTACATACACCATATATACAATTTTAATAAAAAAAAAAATATGTTGAGTTGGATAAAAATACGGCTACACGAGTAATACATTATCATTTCATTATATACATACATTAATTATTTTTTAATGTAATATTATATTATGACATAATATTTTATTTACTTAGACACATGAGATCAAATATATGGGTACGTATTATAATCTAAAATCAATTTGAATATCAAGATGAAATTTATCCTGTATGTATACATTATACACAAATCGTTTTATTGACAATGAAAATTGAATATTTCCCGTTTTGTTCGAATAAGTTTTTCACTGAATTGAAATAACGAGATAAATATGTTGAAGAGAAAATCTACCGTAAAATGTGCGGGGGGGGGGGGGGGGGGGTAAACGCCAAAGTGTAATAAATATTGTATCTTCGTATTCTTCGTAAGGTAACATGAGATTTTTACTAATTTATATTCGATAAAAATGTAGATGTATTAAAAATCTATGTATGTATGTGTCCTCGAAATCCGAGAAAAAAGTTTAAATTACTATTGTGAACTTTTCTAAATCCAAATTAATTTAAAAACTTTTTAATTTGTTTATAAAAAAATGAAAATTGCATATGGAAACAGGTTTATGTAATATGTGTAAAGAATTTTGTTTAACGGAAAAATTAAATATTTGCACAAAATAGTAAAATTGGAATACAATAATTAAATTTTACAAGGCTTACCAAAAGAATTTTTTTTTCTCTTATGTGGTTTTCTACAAAAAGATTAATCCAACTTTTCACAAAATTTTATGTAATTGATCTTCAGGAAATTTGAGTTGAGATGATAAAGTTTTGTTCTTATATACGTTGTTAATTGTTTTTACAGGTAGATAAGGTGAATTTTTGGTTTTGAAACTTTTTATTTACGGTTGGAATGACAATGGTTTGTATTTGAAGAAAGGTGGTCATTCAAATATTGACCCTCAAATGCTATGTGATATTTTATAATGGTTTAACATTTCACTGATTTGAATAACTCAGTAACGGATATTGAACATCATTTTAAACGTTTTGTAAACAGTACACAAAACCGAATTTAGTAAGGGATACAAAATACCGTTTTGAAACCACAAATGCAATAAAAAATTATAAAAAAAACTAAGTTTTAATTTTAAAAATATGTTTTGTTCTATTTATAAAATTAATGTTCTCAATCACTGTGTGATCATCTTCAGGTTACTTATTGCAACTGTATGAATAATTAAATTTATGTTAAACTGTTTAATATCCACAGTAAAAGTATTGAATGCTGTCTTTCGGCATTCAGGTTTAATCATATGTTTTATAATAATAAATGTCAAAGTTTTGATTTTCATTTAGTACTATTCAGTCAAGATTTGAATAACTTAATTATGAATGAAATAGCAAATCTTGATCCAATTTATCATAAAGTGTTTTGCCCACATACGTAACGATATTCAAACCAATTAGCTATCAATAATAAGCTTGCTTTTGAGTTTACTTCCTTTAATTAATTTTTATTATCTCGTAATTTGTGTTGCATTTGTGCCTTAAAAACTTAGTCAAGCAATCTAAATGCTCGCTTGCACACTAATTAAAGGTCCCGAGACCTATCATTAGAGGTGTCAAGAACCACAATCGGAGCACAATTGCAGATTTTGGATTTTGAATGGCTCTGAATCGGCTGATCTATAGTAAGGCGATTTTCATCAAATCGAATTTTCTTTGAAATGTATGGAAATAATCAAGCAAGACCTATCATTAGAGGTATCAAGAACCACAATCGGAGCACAATTGCAGATTTTGGATTTTGAATGACTCTGAATCGGCTGATCTATAGTAAGGTGATTTTGATCAAATCGAATTTTCTATGAAATGTATGGAAATAATCAAGCAATCTAAATGCTCGCTTGCACACTAATTAAAGGTCCCGAGACCTATCATTAGAGGTATCAAGAACCACAATCGGAGCACAATTGCAGATTTTGGATTTTTAATGGCTCTGAATCGGCTGATCTATAGTAAGGTGATTTTGACCATATCGAATTTTCTTTGAATTGTATGGAAATAATCAAGCAATCTAAATGCTCGCTTGCACACTAATTAAAGGTCCCGAGACTTATTATTAGAGGTATCAAGAACCACAATCGGAGCACAATTGCAGATTTTGGATTTTTAATGGCTCTGAATCGGCTGATCTATAGAAAGGTGATTTTGATCAATTCGAATTTTCTATGAAATGTATGAAAATAATCAAGCAATCTAAATGCTCGCTTGCACACTAATTAAAGGTCCCGAGACATATCATTATAGGAATCAAGAACGACAATCGGAGCACAATTGCAGATTTTGGATTTTGAATGGCTCTGAATCGGCTGATCTATAGTAAGGTGATTTTGATCAATTCGAATTTTCTATGAAATGTATGAAAATAATCAAGCAATCTAAATGCTCGCTTGCACACTAATTAAAGGTCCCGAGACCTATCATTAGAGGTATCAAGAACCACAATCGGAGCACAATTGCAGATTTTGAATTTTTAATGGCTCTGAATCGGCTGATCTATAGTAAGGTGATTTTGATCAATTCGAATTTTCTATGAAATGTATGGAAATAATCAAGCAATCTAAATGCTCGCTTGCACACTAATTAAAGGTCCCGAGACCTATCATTAGAGGTATCAAGAACGAAATGTGTAGAAATATCCGAGCGATCTACTGATAGAGTCATCAATCAACCAAATCGGAACACAATTGCAGATTTTCGTTTTTTATTATGGATTCATGGTCTATAGTTCAGGTGATTTTCCATAATATTGAATTTTCTACGAAATGTGTAGAAATATTCGAGCGATCTAAATGCCCGTTGGTATGACAATTACAGGTCTCAGCACCTATTGATAGAGGCATCAATCATCGAAATCGGAGCACAATTGCAGATTTTCGTTTTTTTATTATGAATTTATGGTCTATAGTTCAGGTGATTTTCCCTAATATTGAATTTTCTACGAAATGTGTAGAAATATCCGAGCGATCTAAATGCCCGTTGGCATGACAATTACAGGTCTCAACACCTATTGATAGAGGCATCAATCATCGAAATCGGAGCATAATTGCAGATTTTCGTTTTTTTATTATGAATTTATGGTCTATAGTTCAGGTGATTTTCCATAATATTGGACTTTTTACGAAATGTGTAGAAATATTCGAGCGATCTAAATGCCCGTTGGTATGACAATTACAGGTTTCAGCACCTATTGATAGAGGCATCAATCATCGAAATCGGAGCACAATTGCAGATTTTCGTTTTTTTATTATGAATTTATGGTCTATAGTTCAGGTGATTTTCCATAAAATTGAATTTTCTACGAAATGTGTAGAAATATCCGAGCGATCTACTGATAGAGTCATCAATCAACCAAATCGGAACACAATTGCAGATTTTCGTTTTTTATTATGGATTCATGGTCTATAGTTCAGGTGATTTTCCATAATATTGAATTTTCTATGAAATGTGTAGAAATATTCGAGCGATCTAAATGCCCGTTGGCATGACAATTACAGGTCTCAACACCTATTGATAGAGGCATCAATCATCGAAATCGGAGCATAATTACAGATTTTCGTTTTTTTATTATGAATTTATGGTCTATAGTTCAGGTGATTTTCCATAAAATTGAATTTTCTACGAAATGTCTAGAAATATCCGAGCGATCTACTGATAGAGTCATCAATCAACCAAATCGGAACACAATTGCAGATTTTCGTTTTTTATTATGGATTCATGGTGATTTTCCATAATATTGAATTTTCTACGAAATGTGTAGAAATATTCGAGCGATCTAAATGCCCGTTGGCATGACAATTACAGGTCTCAACACCTATTGATAGAGGCATCAATCATCGAAATCGGAGCATAATTGCAGATTTTCGTTTTTTTATTATGAATTTATGGTCTATAGTTCAGGTGATTTTCCATAAAATTGAATTTTCTACGAAATGTGTAGAAATATCCGAGCGATCTACTGATAGAGTCATCAATCAACCAAATCGGAACACAATTGCTGATTTTCGTTTTTTATTATGGATTCATGGTCTATAGTTCAGGTGATTTTCCATAATATTGAATTTTCTACGAAATGTGTAGAAATATTCGAGCGATCTAAATGCCCGTTGGTATGACAATTACAGGTTTCAGCACCTATTGATAGAGGCATCAATAATCAAAATCGGAGCACAATTGCAGATTTTCGTTTTTTTATTATGAATTTATGGTCTATAGTTCAGGTGATTTTCCATTATATTGAATTTTCTACGAAATGTGTAGAAATATCCGAGCGATCTACTGATAGAGTCAACAATCATCGAAATCGAAGCACAATTGCAGATTTTCGTTTTTTTATTATGAATTTATGGTCTATAGTTCAGGTGATTTTCCATAATATTGAATTTTCTATGAAATGTGTAGAAATATTCGAGCGATTTAAATGCCCGTTGGCATGACAATTACAGGTCTCAACACCTATTGATAGAGGCATCAATCATCGAAATCGGAGCATAATTGCAGATTTTCGTTTTTTTATTATGAATTTATGGTCTATAGTTCAGGTGATTTTCCATAAAATTGAATTTTCTACGAAATGTGTAGAAATATCTGAGCGATCTACTCATAGAGTCATCAATCAACCAAATCGGAACACAATTGCAGATTTTCGTTTTTTATTATGGATTCATGGTCTATAGTTCAGGTGATTTTCCATAATATTGAATTTTCTACGAAATGTGTAGAAATATTCGAGCGATCTAAATGCCCGTTGGTATGACAATTACAGGTTTCAGCACCTATTGATAGAGGCATCAATCATCGAAATCGGAGCACAATTGCAGATTTTCGTTTTTTTATTATGAATTTATGGTCTATAGTTCAGGTGATTTTCCATAATATTGAATTTTCTATGAAATGTGTAGAAATATTCGAGCGATCTAAATGCCCGTTGGCATGACAATTACAGGTCTCAACACCTATTGATAGAGGCATCAATCATCGAAATCGGAGCATAATTGCAGATTTTCGTTTTTTTATTATGAATTTATGGTCTATAGTTCAGGTGATTTTCCATAAAATTGAATTTTCTACGAAATGTGTAGAAATATCCGAGCGATCTACTGATAGAGTCATCAATCAACCAAATCGGAACACAATTGCAGATTTTCGTTTTTTATTATGGATTCATGGTCTATAGTTCAGGTGATTTTCCATAATATTGAATTTTCTACGAAATGTGTAGAAATATTCGAGCGATCTAAATGCCCGTTGGTATGACAATTACAGGTTTCAGCACCTATTGATAGAGGCATCAATCATCGAAATCGGAGCACAATTGCAGATTTTCGTTTTTTTATTATGAATTTATGGTCTATAGTTCAGGTGATTTTCCATTATATTGAATTTTCTACGAAATGTGTAGAAATATTCGAGCGATCTAAATGCCCGTTGGTATGACAATTACAGGTTTCAGCACCTATTGATAGAGGCATCAATAATCGAAATCGGAGCACAATTGCAGATTTTCGTTTTTTTATTATGAATTTATGGTCTATAGTTCAGGTGATTTTCCATTATATTGAATTTTCTACGAAATGTGTAGAAATATCCGAGCGATCTACTGATAGAGTCATCAATCATCGAAATCGGAGCACAATTGCAGATTTTCGTTTTTTTATTATGAATTTATGGTCTATAGTTCAGGTGATTTTCCATAATATTGAATTTTCTATGAAATGTGTAGAAATATTCGAGCGATTTAAATGCCCGTTGGCATGACAATTACAGGTCTCAACACCTATTGATAGAGGCATCAATCATCGAAATCGGAGCATAATTGCAGATTTTCGTTTTTTTATTATGAATTTATGGTCTATAGTTCAGGTGATTCTCCATAAAATTGAATTTTCTACGAAATGTGTAGAAATATCTGAGCGATTTACTCATAGAGTCATCAATCAACCAAATCGGAACACAATTGCAGATTTTCGTTTTTTATTATGGATTCATGGTCTATAGTTCAGGTGATTTTCCATAATATTGAATTTTCTACGAAATGTGTAGAAATATTCGAGCGATCTAAATGCCCGTTGGTATGACAATTACAGGTTTCAGCACCTATTGATAGAGGCATCAATCATCGAAATCGGAGCACAATTGCAGATTTTCGTTTTTTTATTATGAATTTATGGTCTATAGTTCAGGTGATTTTCCATAATATTGAATTTTCTATGAAATGTGTAGAAATATTCGAGCGATCTAAATGCCCGTTGGCATGACAATTACAGGTCTCAACACCTATTGATAGAGGCATCAATCATCGAAATCGGAGCATAATTGCAGATTTTCGTTTTTTTATTATGAATTTATGGTCTATAGTTCAGGTGATTTTCCATAAAATTGAATTTTCTACGAAATGTGTAGAAATATCCGAGCGATCTACTGATAGAGTCATCAATCAACCAAATCGGAACACAATTGCAGATTTTCGTTTTTTATTATGGATTCATGGTCTATAGTTCAGGTGATTTTCCATAATATTGAATTTTCTACGAAATGTGTAGAAATATTCGAGCGATCTAAATGCCCGTTGGTATGACAATTACAGGTTTCAGCACCTATTGATAGAGGCATCAATCATCGAAATCGGAGCACAATTGCAGATTTTCGTTTTTTTATTATGAATTTATGGTCTATAGTTCAGGTGATTTTCCATTATATTGAATTTTCTACGAAATGTGTAGAAATATCTGAGCGATCTACTCATAGAGTCATCAATCAACCAAATCGGAACACAATTGCAGATTTTCGTTTTTTATTATGGATTCATGGTCTATAGTTCAGGTGATTTTCCATAATATTGAATTTTCTACGAAATGTGTAGAAATATTCGAGCGATCTAAATGCCCGTTGGTATGACAATTACAGGTTTCAGCACCTATTGATAGAGGCATCAATCATCGAAATCGGAGCACAATTGCAGATGTTCGTTTTTTTATTATGAATTTATGGTCTATAGTTCAGGTGATTTTCCATAATATTGAATTTTCTATGAAATGTGTAGAAATATTCGAGCGATCTAAATGCCCGTTGGCATGACAATTACAGGTCTCAACACCTATTGATAGAGGCATCAATCATCGAAATCGGAGCATAATTGCAGATTTTCGTTTTTTTATTATGAATTTATGGTCTATAGTTCAGGTGATTTTCCATAAAATTGAATTTTCTACGAAATGTGTAGAAATATCCGAGCGATCTACTGATAGAGTCATCAATCAACCAAATCGGAACACAATTGCAGATTTTCGTTTTTTATTATGGATTCATGGTCTATAGTTCAGGTGATTTTCCATAATATTGAATTTTCTACGAAATGTGTAGAAATATTCGAGCGATCTAAATGCCCGTTGGTATGACAATTACAGGTTTCAGCACCTATTGATAGAGGCATCAATCATCGAAATCGGAGCACAATTGCAGATTTTCGTTTTTTTATTATGAATTTATGGTCTATAATTCAGGAGATTTTCCATACAATTAAATTTTCTACGAAATGTGTAGAAATATTCGAGCGATCTACTGATAGATTCATCAATCAACCAAATCGGAACACAATTGCAGATTTTCGTTTTTTATTATGGATTCATGGCCTATAGTTCAGGTGATTTTCCATAATATTGAATTTTCTACGAAATGTGTAGAAATATTCGAGCGATCTAAATGCCCGTTGGTATGACAATTACAGGTTTCAGCACCTATTGATAGAGGCATCAATCATCGAAATCGGAGCACAATTGCAGATTTTCGTTTTTTTATTATGAATTTATGGTCTACAGTTCAGGTGATTTTCCATAAAATTGAATTTTCTACGAAATGTGTAGAAATATCCGAGCGATCTACTGATAGAGTCATCAATCAACCAAATCGGAACACAATTGCAGATTTTCGTTTTTTATTATGGATTCATGGTCTATAGTTCAGGTGATTTTCCATAATATTGAATTTTCTACGAAATGTGTAGAAATATTCGAGCGATCTAAATGCCCGTTGGTATGACAATTACAGGTTTCAGCACCTATTGATAGAGGCATAAATCATCGAAATCGGAGCATAATTACAGATTTTCGTTTTTTTATTATGAATTTATGGTCTATAGTTCAGGTGATTTTCCATAAAATTGAATTTTCTACGAAATGTGTAGAAATATTCGAGCGATCTAAATGCCCGTTGGTATGACAATTACAGGTTTCAGCACCTATTGATAGAGGCATCAATCATCGAAATCGGAGCACAATTGCAGATTTTCGTTTTTTTATTATGAATTTATGGTCTATAGTTCAGGTGATTTTCCATAATATTGAATTTTCTATGAAATGTGTAGAAATATTCGAGCGATCTAAATGCCCGTTGGCATGACAATAACAGGTCTCAACACCTATTGATAGAGGCATCAATCATCGAAATCGGAGCATAATTGCAGATTTTCGTTTTTTTATTATGAATTTATGGTCTATAGTTCAGGTGATTTTCCATAAAATTGAATTTTCTACGAAATGTGTAGAAATATCCGAGCGATCTACTGATAGAGTCATCAATCAACCAAATCGGAACACAATTGCAGATTTTCGTTTTTTATTATGGATTCATGGTCTATAGTTCAGGTGATTTTCCATAATATTGAATTTTCTACGAAATGTGTAGAAATATTCGAGCGATCTAAATGCCCGTTGGTATGACAATTACAGGTTTCAGCACCTATTGATAGAGGCATCAATCATCGAAATCGGAGCACAATTGCAGATTTTCGTTATTTTATTATGAATTTATGGTCTATAGTTCAGGTGATTTTCCATTATATTGAATTTTCTACGAAATGTGTAGAAATATCTGAGCGATCTACTCATAGAGTCATCAATCAACCAAATCGGAACACAATTGCAGATTTTCGTTTTTTATTATGGATTCATGGTCTATAGTTCAGGTGATTTTCCATAATATTGAATTTTCTACGAAATGTGTAGAAATATTCGAGCGATCTAAATGCCCGTTGGTATGACAATTACAGGTTTCAGCACCTATTGATAGAGGCATCAATCATCGAAATCGGAGCACAATTGCAGATTTTCGTTTTTTTATTATGAATTTATGGTCTATAGTTCAGGTGATTTTCCATAATATTGAATTTTCTATGAAATGTGTAGAAATATTCGAGCGATCTAAATGCCCGTTGGCATGACAATTACAGGTCTCAACACCTATTGATAGAGGCATCAATCATCGAAATCGGAGCATAATTGCAGATTTTCGTTTTTTTATTATGTATTTATGGTCTATAGTTCAGGTGATTTTCCATAAAATTGAATTTTCTACGAAATGTGTAGAAATATTCTAGCGATCTAAATGCCCGTTGGTATGACAATTACAGGTTTCAGCACCTATTGATAGAGGCATCAATCATCGAAATCGGAGCACAATTGCAGATTTTCGTTTTTTTATTATGAATTTATGGTCTATAGTTCAGGTGATTTTCCATAATATTGAATTTTCTACGAAATGTGTAGAAATATTCGAGCGATCTAAATGCCCGTTGGCATGACAATTACAGGTTTCAGCACCTATTGATAGAGGCATCAATCATCGAAATCGGAGCACAATTGCAGATTTTCGTTTTTTTAATATGAATTTATGGTCTATAGTTCAGGTGAATTTCCATAATATTGAATTTTCTACGAAATGTGTAGAAATATTCGAGCGATCTACTGATAGAGTCATCAATCAACCAAATCGGAACACAATTGCAGATTTTCGTTTTTTATTATGGATTCATGGTCTATAGTTCAGGTGATTTTCCATAATATTGAATTTTCTACGAAATGTGTAGAAAATGACAATTACAGGTTTCAGCACCTATTGATAGAGGCATCAATCAACCAAATAGGAGCACAATTGCAGATTTTCGTTTTTTTATTATGAATTTATGGTCTATAGTTCAGGTGATTTTCCATAATATTGAATTTTCTACGAAATGTGTAGAAATATTCGAGCGATCTAAATGCCCGTTGGCATGACAATTACAGGTCTCAACACCTATTGATAGAGGCATCAATCATCGAAATCGGAGCATAATTGCAGATTTTCGTTTTTTTATTATGTATTTATGGTCTATAGTTCAGGTGATTTTCCATAAAATTGAATTTTCTACGAAATGTGTAGAAATATTCTAGCGATCTAAATGCCCGTTGGTATGACAATTACAGGTTTCAGCACCTATTGATAGAGGCATCAATCATCGAAATCGGAGCACAATTGCAGATTTTCGTTTTTTTATTATGAATTTATGGTCTATAGTTCAGGTGATTTTCCATAATATTGAATTTTCTACGAAATGTGTAGAAATATTCGAGCGATCTAAATGCCCGTTGGCATGACAATTACAGGTTTCAGCACCTATTGATAGAGGCATCAATCATCGAAATCGGAGCACAATTGCAGATTTTCGTTTTTTTAATATGAATTTATGGTCTATAGTTCAGGTGAATTTCCATAATATTGAATTTTCTACGAAATGTGTAGAAATATTCGAGCGATCTAAATGCCCGTTGGCATGACAATTACAGGTCTCAACACCTATTGATAGAGGCATCAATCATCGAAATCGGAGCATAATTGCAGATTTTCGTTTTTTTATTATGAATTTATGGTCTATAGTTCAGGTGATTTTCCATAAAATTGAATTGTCTACGAAATGTGTAGAAATATCCGAGCGATCTACTGATAGAGTCATCAATCAACCAAATCGGAACACAATTGCAGATTTTCGGTTTTTATTATGGATTCATGGTCTATAGTTCAGGTGATTTTCCATAATATTGAATTTTCTACGAAATGTGTAGAAATATTCGAGCGATCTAAATGCCCGTTGGTATGACAATTACAGGTTTCAGCACCTATTGATAGAGGCATCAATCATCGAAATCGGAGCACAATTGCAGATTTTCGTTTTTTTATTATGAATTTATGGTCTATAGTTCAGGTGATTTTCCATAATATTGAATTTTCTACGAAATGTGTAGAAATATTCGAGCGATTTTAATGCCCGTTGGTATGACAATTACAGGTTTCAGCACCTATTGATAGAGGCATCAATCATCGAAATCGGAGCACAATTGCAGATTTTCGTTTTTTTATTATGAATTTATGGTCTATAGTTCAGGTGATTTTCCATAATATTGAATTTTCTACGAAATGTGTAGAAATATTCGAGCGATCTAAATGCCCGTTGGCATGACAATTACAGGTTTCAGCACCTATTGATAGAGGCATCAATCATCGAAATCGGAGCACAATTGCAGATTTTCGTTTTTTTATTATGAATTTATGGTCTATAGTTCAGGTGATTTTCCATAATATTGAATTTTCTACGAAATGTGTAGAAATATTCGAGCGATCTAAATGCCCGTTGGTATGACAATTACAGGTTTCAGCACCTATTGATAGAGGCATCAATCATCGAAATCGGAGCACAATTGCAGATTTTCGTTTTTTTATTATGAATTTATGGTCTATAGTTCAGGTGATTTTCCATAAAATTGAATTTTCTACGAAATGTGTAGAAATATCCGAACGATCTACTGATAGAGTCATCAATCAACCAAATCGGAACACAATTGCAGATTTTCGTTTTTTATTATGGATTCATGGTCTATAGTTCAGGTGATTTTCCATAATATTGAATTTTCTACGAAATGTGTAGAAATATTTGAGCGATCTAAATGCCCGTTGGTATGACAATTACAGGTTTCAGCACCTATTGATAGAGGCATCAATCATCGAAATCGGAGCATAATTGCAGATTTTCGTTTTTTTATTATGAATTCATGGTCTATAGTTCAGGTGATTTTCCATAAAATTGAATTTTCTACGAAATGTGTAGAAATATCCGAGCGATCTACTGATAGAGTCATCAATCAACCAAATCGGAACACAATTGCAGATTTTCGTTTTTTATTATGGATTCATGGTCTATAGTTCAGGTGATTTTCCATAATATTGAATTTTCTACGAAATGTGTAGAAATATTCGAGCGATCTAAATGCCCGTTGGCATGACAATTACAGGTCTCAACACCTATTGATAGAGGCATCAATCATCGAAATCGGAGCATAATTGCAGATTTTCGTTTTTTTATTATGAATTTATGGTCTATAGTTCAGGTGATTTTCCATAAAATTGAATTTTCTACGAAATGTGTAGAAATATCCGAGCGATCTACTGATAGAGTCATCAATAAACCAAATCAGAACACAATTGCAGATTTTCGTTTTTTATTATGGATTCATGGTCTATAGTTCAGGTGATTTTCCATAATATTGAATTTTCTACGAAATGTGTAGAAATATTCGAGCGATCTAAATGCCCGTTGGTATGACAATTACAGGTTTCAGCACCTATTGATAGAGGCATCAATCATCGAAATCGGAGCACAATTGCAGATTTTCGTTTTTTTATTATGAATTTATGGTCTATAGTTCAGGTGATTTTCCATAATATTGAATTTTCTACGAAATGTGTAGAAATATTCGAGCGATCTAAATGCCCGTTGGCATGACAATTACAGGTTTCAGCACCTATTGATAGAGGCATCAATCATCGAAATCGGAGCACAATTGCAGATTTTCGTTTTTTTAATATGAATTTATGGTCTATAGTTCAGGTGAATTTCCATAATATTGAATTTTCTACGAAATGTGTAGAAATATTCAAGCGATCTAAATGCCCGTTGGCATGACAATTACAGGTTTCAACACCTATTGATAGAGGCATCAATCATCGAAATCGGAGCATAATTGCAGATTTTCGTTTTTTTATTATGAATTTATGGTCTATAGTTCAGGTGATTTTCCATAAAATTGAATTTTCTACGAAATGTGTAGAAATATCCGAGCGATCTACTGATAGAGTCATCAATCAACCAAACCGGAACACAATTGCAGATTTTCGTTTTTTATTATGGATTCATGGTCTATAGTTCAGGTGATTTTCCATAATATTGAATTTTCTACGAAATGTGTAGAAATATTCGAGCGATCTAAATGCCCGTTGGTATGACAATTACAGGTTTCAGCACCTATTGATAGAGGCATCAATCATCGAAATCGGAGCACAATTGCAGATTTTCGTTTTTTTATTATGAATTTATGGTCTATAGTTCAGGTGATTTTCCATAATATTGAATTTTCTACGAAATGTGTAGAAATATTCGAGCGATCTAAATGCCCGTTGGTATGACAATTACAGGTTTCAGCACCTATTGATAGAGGCATCAATCATCGAAATCGGAGCACAATTGCAGATTTTCGTTTTTTTATTATGAATTTATGGTCTATAGTTCAGGTGATTTTCCATAATATTGAATTTTCTACGAAATGTGTAGAAATATTCGAGCGATCTAAATGCCCGTTGGTATGACAATTACAGGTTTCAGCACCTATTGATAGAGGCATCAATCATCGAAATCGGAGCACAATTGCAGATTTTCGTTTTTTTATTATGAATTTATGGTCTATAGTTCAGGTGATTTTCCATAATATTGAATTTTCTACGAAATGTGTAGAAATATTCGAGCGATCTAAATGCCCGTTGGCATGACAATTACAGGTCTCAACACCTATTGATAGAGGCATCAATCATCGAAATCGGAGCATAATTGCAGATTTTCGTTTTTTTATTATGAATTTATGGTCTATAGTTCAGGTGATTTTCCATAAAATTGAATTTTCTACGAAATGTGTAGAAATATCCGAGCGATCTAAATGCCCGTTGGCATGACAATTACATGTCTCAACACCTATTGATAGAGGCATCAATCATCGAAATCGGAGCACAATTGCAGATTTTCGTTTTTTTATTATGAATTCATGGTCTATAGTTCAGGTGATTTTCCATAATATTGAATTTTCTACGAAATGTGTAGAAATATTCGAGCGATCTAAATGCCCGTTGGTATGACAATTACAGGTTTCAGCACCTATTGATAGAGGCATCAATCATCGAAATCGGAGCACAATTGCAGATTTTCGTTTTTTTATTATGAATTTATGGTCTATAGTTCAGGTGATTTTCCATAATATTGAATTTTCTACGAAATGTGTAGAAATATTCGAGCGATCTAAATGCCCGTTGGCATGACAATTACAGGTCTCAACACCTATTGATAGAGGCATCAATCATCGAAATCGGAGCATAATTGCAGATTTTCGTTTTTTTATTATGAATTTATGGTCTATAGTTCAGGTGATTTTCCATAAAATTGAATTTTCTACGAAATGTGTAGAAATATCCGAGCGATCTACTGATAGAGTCATCAATCAACCAAATCGGAACACAATTGCAGATTTTCGTTTTTTATTATGTATTCATGGTCTATAGTTCAGGTGATTTTCCATAATATTGAATTTTCTACGAAATGTGTAGAAATATTCGAGCGATCTAAATGCCCGTTGGCATGACAATTACAGGTCTCCACACCTATTGATAGAGGCATCAATCATCGAAATCGGAGCATAATTGCAGATTTTCGTTTTTTTATTATGAATTTATGGTCTATAGTTCAGGTGATTTTCCATAAAATTGAATTTTCTACGAAATGTGTAGAAATATCCGAGCGATCTACTGATAGAGTCATCAATCAACCAAATCGGAACACAATTGCAGATTTTCGTTTTTTATTATGGATTCATGGTCTATAGTTCAGGTGATTTTCCATAATATTGAATTTTCTACGAAATGTGTAGAAATATTCGAGCGATCTAAATGCCCGTTGGTATGACAATTACAGGTTTCAGCACCTATTGATAGAGGCATCAATCATCGAAATCGGAGCACAATTGCAGATTTTCGTTTTTTTAATATGAATTTATGGTCTATAGTTCAGGTGAATTTCCATAATATTGAATTTTCTACGAAATGTGTAGAAATATCCGAGCGATCTACTGATAGAGTCATCAATCAACCAAATCGGAACACAATTGCAGATTTTCGTTTTTTATTATGTATTTATGGTCTATAGTTCAGGTGATTTTCCATAATATTGAATTTTCTACGAAATGTGTAGAAATATTCGAGCGATCTAAATGCCCGTTGGTATGACAATTACAGGTTTCAGCACCTATTGATAGAGGCATCAATCATCGAAATCGGAGCACAATTGCAGATTTTCGTTTTTTTATTATGAATTTATGGTCTATAGTTCAGGTGATTTTCCATAATATTGAATTTTCTACGAAATGTGTAGAAATATTCGAGCGATCTAAATGCCCGTTGGCATGACAATTACAGGTTTCAGCACCTATTGATAGAGGCATCAATCATCGAAATCGGAGCACAATTGCAGATTTTCGTTTTTTTAATATGAATTTATGGTCTATAGTTCAGGTGAATTTCCATAATATTGAATTTTCTACGAAATGTGTAGAAATATTCGAGCGATCTAAATGCCCGTTGGCATGACAATTACAGGTCTCAACACCTATTGATAGAGGCATCAATCATCGAAATCGGAGCATAATTGCAGATTTTCGTTTTTTTATTATGAATTTATGGTCTATAGTTCAGGTGATTTTCCATAAAATTGAATTTTCTACGAAATGTGTAGAAATATCCGAGCGATCTAAATGCCCGTTGGCATGACAATTACAGGTTTCAGCACCTATTGATAGAGGCATCAATCATCGAAATCGGAGCATAATTGCAGATTTTCGTTTTTTTAATATGAATTTATGGTCTATAGTTCAGGTGAATTTCCATAATATTGAATTTTCTACGAAATGTGTAGAAATATTCGAGCGATCTAAATGCCCGTTGGCATGACAATTACAGGTCTCAACACCTATTGATAGAGGCATCAATCATCGAAATCGGAGCATAATTGCAGATTTTCGTTTTTTTATTATGAATTTATGGTCTATAGTTCAGGTGATTTTCCATAAAATTGAATTTTCTACTAAATGTGTAGAAATATTCGAGCGATCTACTGATAGAGTCATCAATCAACCAAATCGGAACACAATTGCAGATTTTCGTTTTTTATTATGGATTTATGGTCTATAGTTCAGGTGATTTTCCATAATATTGAATTTTCTACGAAATGTGTAGAAATATTCGAGCGATCTTAATGCCCGTTGGCATGACAATTACAGGTCTCAACACCTATTGATAGAGGCATCAATCATCGAAATCGGAGCATAATTGCAGATTTTCGTTTTTTTATTATGAATTTATGGTCTATAGTTCAGGTGATTTTCCATAAAATTGAATTTTCTACTAAATGTGTAGAAATATTCGAGCGATCTACTGATAGAGTCATCAATCAACCAAATCGGAACACAATTGCAGATTTTCGTTTTTTATTATGGATTCATGGTCTATAGTTCAGGTGATTTTCCATAATATTGAATTTTCTACGAAATGTGTAGAAATATTCGAGCGATCTAAATGCCCGTTGGTATGACAATTACAGGTTTCAGCACCTATTGATAGAGGCATCAATCATCGAAATCGGAGCACAATTGCAGATTTTCGTTTTTTTATTATGAATTTATGGTCTATAGTTCAGGTGATTTTCCATAATATTGAATTTTCTACGAAATGTGTAGAAATATTCGAGCGATCTAAATGCCCGTTGGCATGACAATTACAGGTTTCAGCACCTATTGATAGAGGCATCAATCATCGAAATCGGAGCACAATTGCAGATTTTCGTTTTTTTAATATGAATTTATGGTCTATAGTTCAGGTGAATTTCCATAATATTGAATTTTCTACGAAATGTGTAGAAATATTCGAGCGATCTAAATGCCCGTTGGCATGACAATTACAGGTCTCAACACCTATTGATAGAGGCATCAATCATCGAAATCGGAGCATAATTGCAGATTTTCGTTTTTTTATTATGAATTTATGGTCTATAGTTCAGGTGATTTTCCATAAAATTGAATTTTCTACGAAATGTGTAGAAATATCCGAGCGATCTACTGATAGAGTCATCAATCAACCAAATCGGAACACAATTGCAGATTTTCGTTTTTTATTATGGATTCATGGTCTATAGTTCAGGTGATTTTCCATAATATTGAATTTTCTACGAAATGTGTAGAAATATTCGAGCGATCTAAATGCCCGTTGGTATGACAATTACAGGTTTCAGCACCTATTGATAGAGGCATCAATCATCGAAATCGGAGCACAATTGCAGATTTTCGTTTTTTTATTATGAATTTATGGTCTATAGTTCAGGTGATTTTCCATAATATTGAATTTTCTACGAAATGTGTAGAAATATTCGAGCGATCTAAATGCCCGTTGGTATGACAATTACAGGTTTCAGCACCTATTGATAGAGGCATCAATCATCGAAATCGGAGCACAATTGCAGATTTTCGTTTTTTTATTATGAATTTATGGTCTATAGTTCAGGTGATTTTCCATAATATTGAATTTTCTACGAAATGTGTAGAAATATTCGAGCGATCTAAATGCCCGTTGGTATGACAATTACAGGTTTCAGCACCTATTGATAGAGGCATCAATCATCGAAATCGGAGCACAATTGCAGATTTTCGTTTTTTTATTATGAATTTATGGTCTATAGTTCAGGTGATTTTCCATAATATTGAATTTTCTACGAAATGTGTAGAAATATTCGAGCGATCTAAATGCCCGTTGGTATGACAATTACAGGTTTCAGCACCTATTGATAGAGGCATCAATCATCGAAATCGGAGCACAATTGCAGATTTTCGTTTTTTAATATGGATTTATGGTCTATAGTTCAGGTGATTTTCCATAATATTGAATTTTCTACGAAATGTGTAGAAATATCCGAGCGATCTAAATGCCCGTTGGCATGACAATTACAGGTCTCAACACCTATTGATAGAGGCATCAATCATCGAAATCGGAGCATAATTGCTGATTTTCGTTTTTTTTATTATGAATTTATGGTCTATAGTTCAGGTGAATTTCCATAAAATTGAATTTTCTACGAAATGTGTAGAAATATCCGAGCGATCGACTGATAGAGTCATCAATCAACCAAATCGGAACACAATTGCAGATTTTCGTTTTTTATTATGGATTCATGGTCTATAGTTCAGGTGATTTTCCATAATATTGAATTTTCTACGAAATGTGTAGAAATATTCGAGCGATCTAAATGCCCGTTGGCATGACAATTACAGGTTTCAGCACCTATTGATAGAGGCATCAATCATCGAAATCGGAGCACAATTGCAGATTTTCGTTTTTTTATTATGAATTTATGGTCTATAGTTCAGGTGATTTTCCATAATATTGAATTTTCTACGAAATGTGTAGAAATATTCGAGCGATCTAAATGCCCGTTGGCATGACAATTACAGGTTTTAGCACCTATTGATAGAGGCATCAATCATCGAAATCGGAGCACAATTGCAGATTTTCGTTTTTTTAATATGAATTTATGGTCTATAGTTCAGGTGAATTTCCATAATATTGAATTTTCTACGAAATGTGTAGAAATATTCGAGCGATCTAAATGCCCGTTGGCATGACAATTACAGGTCTCAACACCTATTGATAGAGGCATCAATCATCGAAATCGGAGCATAATTGCAGATTTTCGTTTTTTTATTATGAATTTATGGTCTATAGTTCAGGTGATTTTCCATAAAATTGAATTTTCTACGAAATGTGTAGAAATATCCGAGCGATCTACTGATAGAGTCATCAATCAACCAAATCGGAACACAATTGCAGATTTTCGTTTTTTATTATGGATTCATGGTCTATAGTTCAGGTGATTTTCCATAATATTGAATTTTCTACGAAATGTGTAGAAATATTCGAGCGATCTAAATGCTCGTTGGTATGACAATTACAGGTTTCAGCACCTATTGATAGAGGCATCAATCATCGAAATCGGAGCACAATTGCAGATTTTCGTTTTTTATTATGAATTTATGGTCTATAGTTCAGGTGATTTTCCATAATATTGAATTTTCTACGAAATGTGTAGAAATATTCGAGCGATCTAAATGCCCGTTGGTATGACAATTACAGGTTTCAGCACCTATTGATAGAGGCATCAATCATCGAAATCGGAGCACAATTGCAGATTTTCGTTTTTTTATTATGAATTTATGGTCTATAGTTCAGGTGATTTTCCATAATATTGAATTTTCTACGAAATGTGTAGAAATATTCGAGCGATCTAAATGCCCGTTGGTATGACAGTTTCAGCACCTATTGATAGAGGCATCAATCATCGAAATCGGAGCACAATTGCAGATTTTCGTTTTTTTATTATGAATTTATGGTCTATAGTTCAGGTGATTTTCCATAATATTGAATTTTCTACGAAATGTGTAGAAATATTCGAGCGATCTAAATGCCCGTTGGCTTGACAATTACATGTCTCAACACCTATTGATAGAGGCATCAATCATCGAAATCGGAGCATAATTGCAGATTTTCGTTTTTTTATTATGAATTTATGGTCTATAGTTCAGGTGATTTTCCATAAAATTGAATTTTCTACCAAATGTGTAGAAATATCCGAGCGATCTACTGATAGAGTCATCAATCAACCAAATCGGAACACAATTGCAGATTTTCGTTTTTTATTATGTATTCATGGTCTATAGTTCAGGTGATTTTCCATAATATTGAATTTTCTACGAAATGTGTAGAAATATTCGAGCGATCTAAATGCCCGTTGGCATGACAATTACAGGTCTCAACACCTATTGATAGAGGCATCAATCATCGAAATCGGAGCATAATTGCAGATTTTCGTTTTTTTATTATGAATTTATGGTCTATAGTTCAGGTGATTTTCCATAAAATTGAATTTTCTACGAAATGTGTAGAAATATCCGAGCGATCTACTGATAGAGTCATCAATCAACCAAATCGGAACACAATTGCAGATTTTCGTTTTTTATTATGGATTCATGGTCTATAGTTCAGGTGATTTTCCATAATATTGAATTTTCTACGAAATGTGTAGAAATATTCGAGCGATCTAAATGCCCGTTGGTATGACAATTACAGGTTTCAGCACCTATTGATAGAGGCATCAATCATCGAAATCGGAGCACAATTGCAGATTTTCGTTTTTTTAATATGAATTTATGGTCTATAGTTCAGGTGATTTTCCATAATATTGAATTTTCTACGAAATGTGTAGAAATATTCGAGCGATCTAAATGCCCGTTGGTATGACAATTACAGGTTTCAGCACCTATTGATAGAGGCATCAATCATCGAAATCGGAGCACAATTGCAGATTTTCGTTTTTTTATTATGAATTTATGGTCTATAGTTCAGGTGATTTTCCATAATATTGAATTTTCTACGAAATGTGTAGAAATATTCGAGCGATCTAAATGCCCGTTGGTATGACAATTACAGGTTTCAGCACCTATTGATAGAGGCATCAATCATCGAAATCGGAGCACAATTGCAGATTTTCGTTTTTTTATTATGAATTTATGGTCTATAGTTCAGGTGATTTTCCATAATATTGAATTTTCTACGAAATGTGTAGAAATATCCGAGCGATCTAAATGCCCGTTGGCATGACAATTACAGGTCTCAACACCTATTGATAGAGGCATCAATCATCGAAATCGGAGCACAATTGCAGATTTTCGTTTTTTTATTATGAATTTATGGTCTATAATTCAGGAGATTTCAATACAATTAAATTTTCTACGAAATGTGTAGAAATATTCGAGCGATCTACTGATAGAGTCATCAATCAACCAAATCGGAACACAATTGCAGATTTTCGTTTTTTATTATGGATTCATGGTCTATAGTTCAGGTGATTTTCCATAATATTGAATTTTCTACGAAATGTGTAGAAATATTCGAGCGATCTAAATGCCCGTTGGTATGACAATTACAGGTTTCAGCACCTATTGATAGAGGCATCAATCATCGAAATCGGAGCACAATTGCAGATTTTCGTTTTTTTATTATGAATTTATGGTCTATAGTTCAGGTGATTTTCCATAATATTGAATTTTCTACGAAATGTGTAGAAATATTCGAGCGATCTAAATGCCCGTTGGTATGACAATTACAGGTTTCAGCACCTATTGATAGAGGCATCAATCATCGAAATCGGAGCACAATTGCAGATTTTCGTTTTTTTATTATGAATTTATGGTCTATAGTTCAGGTGATTTTCCATAATATTGAATTTTCTACGAAATGTGTAGAAATATTCGAGCGATCTAAATGCCCGTTGGCATGACAATTACAGGTTTCAGCACCTATTGATAGAGGCATCAATCATCGAAATCGGAGCACAATTGCAGATTTTCGTTTTTTTAATATGTATTTATGGTCTATAGTTCAGGTGAATTTCCATAATATTGAATTTTCTACGAAATGTGTAGAAATATTCGAGCGATCTAAATGCCCGTTGGCATGACAATTACAGGTCTCAACACCTATTGATAGAGGCATCAATCATCGAAATCGGAGCATAATTGCAGATTTTCGTTTTTTTATTATGAATTTATGGTCTATAGTTCAGGTGATTTTCCATAAAATTGAATTTTCTACGAAATGTGTAGAAATATCCGAGCGATCTACTGATAGAGTCATCAATCAACCAAATCGGAACACAATTGCAGATTTTCGTTTTTTTATTATGAATTTATGGTCTATAGTTCAGGTGATTTTCCATAATATTGAATTTTCTACGAAATGTGTAGAAATATTCGAGCGATCTAAATGCCCGTTGGCATGACAATTACAGGTTTCAGCACCTATTGATAGAGGCATCAATCATCGAAATCGGAGCACAATTGCAGATTTTCGTTTTTTTAATATGAATTTATGGTCTATAGTTCGGTGTGGTCTAATGTGTAGGTCTAATGTGTAGAAATAGACCACATAGGTCTAATGTGTAGAAATATTCGAGCGATCTAAATGCCCGTTGGCATGACAATTACAGGTCTCAACACCTATTGATAGAGGCATCAATCATCGAAATCGGAGCATAATTGCAGATTTTCGTTTTTTTATTATGAATTTATGGTCTTTAGTTCAGGTGATTTTCCATAAAATTGAATTTTCTACGAAATGTGTAGAAATATCCGAGCGATCTACTGATAGAGTCATCAATCAACCAAATCGGAACACAATTGCAGATTTTCGTTTTTTATTATGGATTCATGGTCTATAGTTCAGGTGATTTTCCATAATATTGAATTTTCTACGAAATGTGTAGAAATATTCGAGCGATCTAAATGCCCGTTGGTATGACAATTACAGGTTTCAGCACCTATTGATAGAGGCATCAATCATCGAAATCGGAGCACAATTGCAGATTTTCGTTTTTTTATTATGAATTTATGGTCTATAGTTCAGGTGATTTTCCATAATATTGAATTTTCTACGAAATGTGTAGAAATATCCGAGCGATCTAAATGCCCGTTGGTATGACAATTACAGGTTTCAGCACCTATTGATAGAGGCATCAATCATCGAAATCGGAGCACAATTGCAGATTTTCGTTTTTTTATTATGAATTTATGGTCTATAGTTCAGGTGATTTTCCATAATATTGAATTTTCTACGAAATGTGTAGAAATATTCGAGCGATCTAAATGCCCGTTGGTATGACAATTACAGGTTTCAGCACCTATTGATAGAGGCATCAATCATCGAAATCGGAGCACAATTGCAGATTTTCGTTTTTTTATTATGAATTTATGGTCTATAGTTCAGGTGATTTTCCATAATATTGAATTTTCTACGAAATGTGTAGAAATATCCAAACGATCTAAATGCCCGTTGGCTTGACAATTACATGTCTCAACACCTATTGATAGAGGCATCAATCATCGAAATCGGAGCATAATTGCAGATTTTCGTTTTTTTATTATGAATTTATGGTCTATAGTTCAGGTGATTTTCCATAAAATTGAATTTTCTACGAAATGTGTAGAAATATCCGAGCGATCTACTGATAGAGTCATCAATCAACCAAATCGGAACACAATTGCAGATTTTCGTTTTTTATTATGTATTCATGGTCTATAGTTCAGGTGATTTTCCATAATATTGAATTTTCTACGAAATGTGTAGAAATATTCGAGCGATCTAAATGCCCGTTGGCATGACAATTACAGGTCTCAACACCTATTGATAGAGGCATCAATCATCGAAATCGGAGCATAATTGCAGATTTTCGTTTTTTTATTATGAATTTATGGTCTATAGTTCAGGTGATTTTCCATAAAATTGAATTTTCTACGAAATGTGTAGAAATATCCGAGCGATCTACTGATAGAGTCATCAATCAACCAAATCGGAACACAATTGCAGATTTTCGTTTTTTATTATGGATTCATGGTCTATAGTTCAGGTGATTTTCCATAATATTGAATTTTCTACGAAATGTGTAGAAATATTCGAGCGATCTAAATGCCCGTTGGCATGACAATTACAGGTTTCAGCACCTATTGATAGAGGCATCAATCATCGAAATCGGAGCACAATTGCAGATTTTCGTTTTTTTAATATGAATTTATGGTCTATAGTTCAGGTGATTTTCCATAATATTGAATTTTCTACGAAATGTGTAGAAATATTCGAGCGATCTAAATGCCCGTTGGTATGACAATTACAGGTTTCAGCACCTATTGATAGAGGCATCAATCATCGAAATCGGAGCACAATTGCAGATTTTCGTTTTTTTATTATGAATTTATGGTCTATAGTTCAGGTGATTTTCCATAATATTGAATTTTCTACGAAATGTGTAGAAATATTCGAGCGATCTAAATGCCCGTTGGTATAACAATTACAGGTTTCAGCACCTATTGATAGAGGCATCAATCATCGAAATCGGAGCACAATTGCAGATTTTCGTTTTTTTATTATGAATTTATGGTCTATAGTTCAGGTGATTTTCCATAATATTGAATTTTCTACGAAATGTGTAGAAATATTCGAGCGATCTAAATGCCCGTTGGCATGACAATTACAGGTCTCAACACCTATTGATAGAGGCATCAATCATCGAAATCGGAGCATAATTGCAGATTTTCGTTTTTTTATTATGAATTTATGGTCTATAGTTCAGGTGATTTTCCATAAAATTGAATTTTCTACGAAATGTGTAGAAATATCCGAGCGATCTACTGATAGAGTCATCAATCAACCAAATCGGAACACAATTGCAGATTTTCGTTTTTTATTATGGATTCATGGTCTATAGTTCAGGTGATTTTCCATAATATTGAATTTTCTACGAAATGTGTAGAAATATTCGAGCGATCTAAATGCCCATTGGTATGACAATTACAGGTTTCAGCACCTATTGATAGAGGCATCAATCATCGAAATCGGAGCACAATTGCAGATTTCCGTTTTTTTATTATGAATTTATGGTCTATAGTTCAGGTGATTTTCCATCATATTGAATTTTCTACGAAATGTGTAGAAATATTCGAGCGATCTAAATGCCCGTTGGTATGACAATTACAGGTTTCAGCACCTATTGATAGAGGCATCAATCATCGAAATCGGAGCACAATTGCAGATTTTCGTTTTTTTAATATGAATTTATGGTCTATAGTTCAGGTGAATTTCCATAATATTGAATTTTCTACGAAATGTGTAGAAATATTCGAGCGATCTAAATGCCCGTTGGCATGACAATTACAAGTCTCAACACCTATTGATAGAGGCATCAATCATCGAAATCGGAGCATAATTGCAGATTTTCGTTTTTTTATTATGAATTTATGGTCTATAGTTCAGGTGATTTTCCATAAAATTGAATTTTCTACGAAATGTGTAGAAATATCCGAGCGATCTACTGATAGAGGCATCAATCATCGAAATCGGAGCACAATTGAAGATTTTCGTTTTTTTATTATGAATTTATGGTCTATAGTTCAGGTGATTTTCCATAATATTGAATTTTCTACGAAATGTGTAGAAATATCCGAGCGATCTAAATGCCCGTTGGCATGACAATTACATGTCTCAACACCTATTGATAGAGGCATCAATCATCGAAATCGGAGCACAATTGCAGATTTTCGTTTTTTTATTATGAATTTATGGTCTATAATTCAGGAGATTTCCATACAATTAAATTTTCTACGAAATGTGTAGAAATATTCGAGCGATCTACTGATAGAGTCATCAATCAACCAAATCGGAACACAATTGCAGATTTTCGTTTTTTATTATGGATTCATGGTCTATAGTTCAGGTGATTTTCCATAATATTGAATTTTCTACGAAATGTGTAGAAATATTCGAGCGATCTAAATGCCCGTTGGCATGACAATTACAGGTTTCAGCACCTATTGATAGAGGCATCAATCATCGAAATCGGAGCACAATTGCAGATTTTCGTTTTTTTAATATGAATTTATGGTCTATAGTTCAGGTGAATTTCCATAATATTGAATTTTCTACGAAATGTGTAGAAATATTCGAGCGATCTAAATGCCCGTTGGCATGACAATTACAGGTCTCAACACCTATTGATAGAGGCATCAATCATCGAAATCGGAGCATAATTGCAGATTTTCGTTTTTTTATTATGAATTTATGGTCTATAGTTCAGGTGATTTTCCATAAAATTGAATTTTCTACGAAATGTGTAGAAATATCCGAGCGATCTACTGATAGAGTCATCAATCAACCAAATCGGAACACAATTGCAGATTTTCGGTTTTTATTATGGATTCATGGTCTATAGTTCAGGTGATTTTCCATAATATTGAATTTTCTACGAAATGTGTAGAAATATTCGAGCGATCTAAATGCCCGTTGGTATGACAATTACAGGTTTCAGCACCTATTGATAGAGGCATCAATCATCGAAATCGGAGCACAATTGCAGATTTTCGTTTTTTTATTATGAATTTATGGTCTATAGTTCAGGTGATTTTCCATAATATTGAATTTTCTACGAAATGTGTAGAAATATTCGAGCGATCTAAATGCCCGTTGGTATGACAATTACAGGTTTCAGCACCTATTGATAGAGGCATCAATTATCGAAATCGGAGCACAATTGCAGATTTTCGTTTTTTTATTATGAATTTATGGTCTATAGTTCAGGTGATTTTCCATAATATTGAATTTTCTACGAAATGTGTAGAAATATTCGAGCGATCTAAATGCCCGTTGGTATGACAATTACAGGTTTCAGCACCTATTGATAGAGGCATCAATCATCGAAATCGGAACACAATTGCAGATTTTCGTTTTTTTATTATGAATTTATGGTCTATAGTTCAGGTGATTTTCCATAATATTGAATTTTCTACGAAATGTGTAGAAATATTCGAGCGATCTACTGATAGAGTCATCAATCAACCAAATCGGAACACAATTGCAGATTTTCGTTTTTTATTATGGATTTATGGTCTATAGTTCAGGTGATTTTCCATAATATTGAATTTTCTACGAAATGTGTAGAAATATTCGAGCGATCTTAATGCCCGTTGGCATGACAATTACAGGTCTCAACACCTATTGATAGAGGCATCAATCATCGAAATCGGAGCATAATTGCAGATTTTCGTTTTTTTATTATGAATTTATGGTCTATAGTTCAGGTGATTTTCCATAAAATTGAATTTTCTACGAAATGTGTAGAAATATCCGAGCGATCTACTGATAGAGTCATCAATCAACCAAATCGGAACACAATTGCAGATTTTCGTTTTTTATAATGGATTCATGGTCTATAGTTCAGGTGATTTTCCATAATATTGAATTTTCTACGAAATGTGTAGAAATATTCGAGCGATCTAAATGCCCGTTGGTATGACAATTACAGGTTTCAGCACCTATTGATAGAGGCATCAATCATCGAAATCGGAGCACAATTGCAGATTTTCGTTTTTTTATTATGAATTTATGGTCTATAGTTCAGGTGATTTTCCATAATATTGAATTTTCTACGAAATGTGTAGAAATATCCGAGCGATCTAAATGCCCGTTGGCATGACAATTACATGTCTCAACACCTATTGATAGAGGCATCAATCATCGAAATCGGAGCACAAATGCAGATTTTCGTTTTTTTATTATGAATTTATGGTCTATAATTCAGGAGATTTCCATACAATTAAATTTTTTACGAAATGTGTAGAAATATTCGAGCGATCTACTGATAGAGTCATCAATCAACCAAATCGGAACACAATTGCAGATTTTCGTTTTTTATTATGGATTTATGGTCTATAGTTCAGGTGATTTTCCATAATATTGAATTTTCTACGAAATGTGTAGAAATATTCGAGCGATCTTAATGCCCGTTGGCATGACAATTACAGGTCTCAACACCTATTGATAGAGGCATCAATCATCGAAATCGGAGCATAATTGCAGATTTTCGTTTTTTTATTATGAATTTATGGTCTATAGTTCAGGTGATTTTCCATAAAATTGAATTTTCTACGAAATGTGTAGAAATATCCGAGCGATCTACTGATAGAGTCATCAATCAACCAAATCGGAACACAATTGCAGATTTTCGTTTTTTATTATGGATTCATGGTCTATAGTTCAGGTGATTTTCCATAATATTGAATTTTCTACGAAATGTGTAGAAATATTCGAGCGATCTAAATGCCCGTTGGTATGACAATTACAGGTTTCAGCACCTATTGATAGAGGCATCAATCATCGAAATCGGAGCACAATTGCAGATTTTCGTTTTTTTATTATGAATTTATGGTCTATAGTTCAGGTGATTTTCCATAATATTGAATTTTCTACGAAATGTGTAGAAATATTCGAGCGATCTAAATGCCCGTTGGCATGACAATTACAGGTTTCAGCACCTATTGATAGAGGCATCAATCATCGAAATCGGAGCACAATTGCAGATTTTCGTTTTTTTAATATGAATTTATGGTCTATAGTTCAGGTGAATTTCCATAATATTGAATTTTCTACGAAATGTGTAGAAATATTCGAGCGATCTAAATGCCCGTTGGCATGACAATTACAGGTCTCAACACCTATTGATAGAGGCATCAATCATCGAAATCGCAGCATAATTGCAGATTTTCGTTTTTTTATTATGAATTTATGGTCTATAGTTCAGGTGATTTTCCATAAAATTGAATTTTCTACGAAATGTGTAGAAATATCCGAGCGATCTACTGATAGAGTCATCAATCAACCAAATCGGAACACAATTGCAGATTTTCGTTTTTTATTATGGATTCATGGTCTATAGTTCAGGTGATTTTCCATAATATTGAATTTTCTACGAAATGTGTAGAAATATTCGAGCGATCTAAATGCCCGTTGGTATGACAATTACAGGTTTCAGCACCTATTGATAGAGGCATCAATCATCGAAATCGGAGCACAATTGCAGATTTTCGTTTTTTTATTATGAATTTATGGTCTATAGTTCAGGTGATTTTCCATAATATTGAATTTTCTACGAAATGTGTAGAAATATTCGAGCGATCTAAATGCCCGTTGGTATGACAATTACAGGTTTCAGCACCTATTGATAGAGGCATCAATCATCGAAATCGGAGCACAATTGCAGATTTTCGTTTTTTTATTATGAATTTATGGTCTATAGTTCAGGTGATTTTCCATAATATTGAATTTTCTACGAAATGTGTAGAAATATTCGAGCGATCTAAATGCCCGTTGGTATGACAATTACAGGTTTCAGCACCTATTGATAGAGGCATCAATCATCGAAATCGGAGCACAATTGCAGATTTTCGTTTTTTTATTATGAATTTATGGTCTATAGTTCAGGTGATTTTCCATAATATTGAATTTTCTACGAAATGTGTAGAAATATTCGAGCGATCTAAATGCCCGTTGGTATGACAATTACAGGTTTCAGCACCTATTGATAGAGGCATCAATCATCGAAATCGGAGCACAATTGCAGATTTTCGTTTTTTTATTATGAATTTATGGTCTATAGTTCAGGTGATTTTCCATAATATTGAATTTTCTACGAAATGTGTAGAAATATCCGAGCGATCTAAATGCCCGTTGGCATGACAATTACATGTCTCAACACCTATTGATAGAGGCACCAATCATCGAAATCGGAGCACAATTGCAGATTTTCGTTTTTTTATTATGAATTTATGGTCTATAGTTCAGGTGATTTTCCATAAAATTGAATTTTCTACGAAATGTGTAGAAATATCCGAGCGATCTACTGATAGAGTCATCAATCAACCAAATCGGAACACAATTGCAGATTTTCGTTTTTTATTATGTATTCATGGTCTATAGTTCAGGTGATTTTCCATAATATTGAATTTTCTACGAAATGTGTAGAAATATTCGAGCGATCTAAATGCCCGTTGGCATGACAATTACAGGTCTCAACACCTATTGATAGAGGCATCAATCATCGAAATCGGAGCATAATTGCAGATTTTCGTTTTTTTATTATGAATTTATGGTCTATAGTTCAGGTGATTTTCCATAAAATTGAATTTTCTACGAAATGTGTAGAAATATCCGAGCGATCTACTGATAGAGTCATCAATCAACCAAATCGGAGCACAATTGCAGATTTTCGTTTTTTATTATGTATTCATGGTCTATAGTTCAGGTGATTTTCCATAATATTGAATTTTCTACGAAATGTGTAGAAATATTCGAGCGATCTAAATGCCCGTTGGCATGACAATTACAGGTCTCAACACCTATTGATAGAGGCATCAATCATCGAAATCGGAGCAGAATTGCAGATTTTCGTTTTTTTATTATGAATTTATGGTCTATAGTTCAGGTGATTTTCCATAATATTGAATTTTCTACGAAATGTGTAGAAATATTCGAGCGATCTAAATGCCCGTTGGCATGACAATTGCAGGTCTCAACACCTATTGATAGAGGCATCAATCATCGAAATCGGAGCACAATTGCAGATTTTCGTTTTTTTATTATGAATTTATGGTCTATAGTTCAGGTGATTTTCCATAAAATTGAATTTTCTACGAAATGTGTAGAAATATCCGAGCGATCTACTGATAGAGTCAACAATCAACCAAATCGGAACACAATTGCAGATTTTCGTTTTTTATTATGGATTCATGGTCTATAGTTCAGGTGATTTTCCATCATATTGAATTTTCTACGAAATGTGTAGAAATATTCGAGCGATCTAAATGCCCGTTGGTATGACAATTACAGGTTTCAGCACCTATTGATAGAGGCATCAATCATCGAAATCGGAGCACAATTGCAGATTTTCGTTTTTTTATTATGAATTTATGGTCTATAGTTCAGGTGATTTTCCATTATATTGAATTTTCTACGAAATGTGTAGAAATATCCGAGCGATCTACTGATAAAGTCATCAATCAACCAAATCGGAACACAATTGCAGATTTTCGTTTTTTATTATGGATTCATGGTCTATAGTTCAGATGATTTTCCATAATATTGAATTTTCTACGAAATGTGTAGAAATATTCGAGCGATCTAAATGCCCGTTGGTATGACAATTACAGGTTTCAGCACCTATTGATAGAGGCATCAATCATCGAAATCGGAGCACAATTGCAGATTTTCGTTTTTTATTATGGATTCATGGTCTATAGTTCAGGTGATTTTCCATAATATTGAATTTTCTACGAAATGTGTAGAAATATTCGAGCGATCTAAATGCCCGTTGGCATGACAATTACAGGTTTCAGCACCTATTGATAGAGGCATCAATCATCGAAATCGGAGCACAATTGAAGATTTTCGTTTTTTTAATATGAATTTATGGTCTATAGTTCAGGTGATTTTCCATAATATTGAATTTTCTACGAAATGTGTAGAAATATTCGAGCGATCTAAATGCCCGTTGGTATGACAATTACAGGTTTCAGCACCTATTGATAGAGGCATCAATCATCGAAATCGGAGCACAAGTGCAGATTTTCGTTTTTTTATTATGAATTTATGGTCTATAGTTCAGGTGATTTTCCATAATATTGAATTTTCTACGAAATGTGTAGAAATATTCGAGCGATCTAAATGCCCGTTGGCATGACAATTACAGGTTTCAGCACCTATTGATAGAGGCATCAATCATCGAAATCGTAGCACAATTGAAGATTTTCGTTTTTTTAATATGAATTTATGGTCTATAGTTCAGGTGAATTTCCATAATATTGAATTTTCTACGAAATGTGTAGAAATATTCGAGCGATCTAAATGCCCGTTTGTATGACAATTACAGGTTTCAGCACCTATTGATAGAGGCATCAATCATCGAAATCGGAGCACAATTGCAGATTTTCGTTTTTTTATTATGAATTTATGGTCTATAGTTCAGGTGATTTTCCATAATATTGAATTTTCTACGAAATGTGTAGAAATATTCGAGCGATCTAAATACCCGTTGGCATGACAATTACAGGTTTCAGCACCTATTGATAGAGGCATCAATCATCGAAATCGGAGCACAATTGAAGATTTTCGTTTTTTTAATATGAATTTATGGTCTATAGTTCAGGTGATTTTCCATAATATTGAATTTTCTACGAAATGTGTAGAAATATTCGAGCGATCTAAATGCCCGTTGGTATGACAATTACAGGTTTCAGCACCTATTGATAGAGGCATCAATCATCGAAATCGGAGCACAATTGCAGATTTTCGTTTTTTTATTATGAATTTATGGTCTATAGTTCAGGTGATTTTCCATAATATTGAATTTTCTACGAAATGTGTAGAAATATTCGAGCGATCTAAATGCCCGTTGGCATGACAATTACAGGTTTCAGCACCTATTGATAGAGGCATAAATCATCGAAATCGGAGCACAATTGAAGATTTTCGTTTTTTTAATATGAATTTATGGTCTATAGTTCAGGTGAATTTCCATAATATTGAATTTTCTACGAAATGTGTAGAAATATTCGAGCGATCTAAATGCCCGTTGGCATGACAATTACAGGTTTCAGCACCTATTGATAGAGGCATCAATCATCGAAATCGGAGCACAATTGAAGATTTTCGTTTTTTTAATATGAATTTATGGTCTATAGTTCAGGTGAATTTCCATAATATTGAATTTTCTACGAAATGTGTAGAAATATTCGAGCGATCTAAATGCCCGTTGGCATGACAATTACAGGTTTCAGCACCTATTGATAGAGGCATCAATCATCGAAATCAGAGCACAATTGAAGATTTTCGTTTTTTTAATATGAATTTATGGTCTATAGTTCAGGTGATTTTCCATAATATTGAATTTTCTACGAAATGTGTAGAAATATTCGAGTGATCTAGATGCCCGTTGGTATGACAATTACAGGTTTCAGCACCTATTGATAGAGGCATCAATCATCGAAATCGGAGCACAATTGCAGATTTTCGTTTTTTTATTATGAATTTATGGTCTATAGTTCAGGTGATTTTCCATAAAATTGAATTTTCTACGAAATGTGTAGAAATATCCGAGCGATCTACTGATAGAGTCATCAATCAACCAAATCGGAACACAATTGCAGATTTTCGTTTTTTATTATGGATTCATGGTCTATAGTTCAGGTGATTTTCCATAATATTGAATTTTCTACGAAATGTGTAGAAATATTCGAGCGATCTAAATGCCCGTTGGTATGACAATTACAGGTTTCAGCACCTATTGATAGAGGCATCAATCATCGAAATCGGAGCACAATTGCAGATTTTCGTTTTTTTATTATGAATTTATGGTCTATAGTTCAGGTAATTTTCCATAAAATTGAATTTTCTACGAAATGTGTAGAAATATCCGAGCGATCTACTGATAGAGTCATCAATCAACCAAATCGGAACACAATTGCAGATTTTCGTTTTTTATTATGGATTCATGGTCTATAGTTCAGGTGATTTTCCATAATATTGAATTTCCTACGAAATGTGTAGAAATATTCGAGCGATCTAAATGCCCGTTGGTATGACAATTACAGGTTTCAGCACCTATTGGTAGAGGCATCAATCATCGAAATCGGAGCACAATTGCAGATTTTCGTTTTTTTATTATGAATTTATGGTCTATAGTTCAGGTGATTTTCCATAATATTGAATTTTCTACGAAATGTGTAGAAATATTCGAGCGATCTAGATGCCCGTTGGTATGACAATCACAGGTTTCAGCACCTATTGATAGAGGCATCAATCATCGAAATCGGAGCACAATTGCAGATTTTCGTTTTTTTATTATTAATTTATGGTCTATAATTCAGGAGATTTCCATACAATTAAATTTTCTACGAAATGTGTAGAAATATTCGAGCGATCTACTGATAGAGTCATCAATCAACCAAATCGGAACACAATTGCAGATTTTCGGTTTTTATTATGGATTCATGGTCTATAGTTCAGGTGATTTTCCATAATATTGAATTTTCTACGAAATGTGTAGAAATATTCGAGCGATCTAAATGCCCGTTGGCATGACAATTACAGGTCTCAACACCTATTGATAGAGGCATCAATCATCGAAATCGGAGCATAATTGCAGATTTTCGTTTTTTTATTATGAATTTATGGTCTATAGTTCAGGTGATTTTCCATAAAATTGAATTTTCTACGAAATGTGTAGAAATATCCGAGCGATCTACTGATAAAGTCATCAATCAACCAAATCGGAACACAATTGCAGATTTTCGTTTTTTATTATGGATTCATGGTCTATAGTTCAGGTGATTTTCCATAATATTGAATTTTCTACGAAATGTGTAGAAATATTCGAGCGATCTAAATGCCCGTTGGTATGACAATTACAGGTTTCAGCACCTATTGATAGAGGCATCAATCATCGAAATCGGAGCACAATTGCAGATTTTCGTTTTTTTATTATGAATTTATGGTCTATAGTTCAGGTGATTTTCCATAATATTGAATTTTCTACGAAATGTGTAGAAATATTCGAGCGATCTAAATGCCCGTTGGCATGACAATTACATGTCTCAACACCTATTGATAGAGGCATCAATCATCGAAATCGGAGCACAATTGCAGATTTTCGTTTTTTTATTATGAATTTATGGTCTATAGTTCAGGTGATTTTCCATAAAATTGAATTTTCTACGAAATGTGTAGAAATATTCGAGCGATCTAAATGCCCGTTGGCATGACAATTACAGGTCTCAACACCTATTGATAGAGGCATCAATCATCGAAATCGGAGCATAATTGCAGATTTTCGTTTTTTTATTATGAATTTATGGTCTATAGTTCAGATGATTTTCCATAAAATTGAATTTTCTACGAAATGTGTAGAAATATCCGAGCGATCTACTGATAGAGTCATCAATCAACCAAATCGGAACACAATTGCAGATTTTCGTTTTTTATTATGGATTCATGGTCTATAGTTCAGGTGATTTTCCATAATATTGAATTTTCTACGAAATGTGTAGAAATATTCGACTGATCTAAATGCCCGTTGGTATGACAATTACAGGTTTCAGCACCTATTGATAGAGGCATCAATCATCGAAATCGGAGCACAATTGCAGATTTTCGTTTTTTTATTATGAATTTATGGTCTATAATTCAGGAGATTTCCATACAATTAAATTTTCTACGAAATGTGTAGAAATATCCGAGCGATCAACTGATAGAGTCATCAATCAACCAAATCGGAACACAATTGCAGATTTTCGTTTTTTATTATGGATTCATGGTCTATAGTTCAGGTGATTTTCCATAATATTGAATTTTCTACGAAATGTGTAGAAATATTCGACTGATCTAAATGCCCGTTGGTATGACAATTACAGGTTTCAGCACCTATTGATAGAGGCATCAATCATCGAAATCGGAGCACAATTGCAGATTTTCGTTTTTTTATTATTAATTTATGGTCTATAATTCAGGAGATTTCCATACAATTAAATTTTCTACGAAATGTGTAGAAATATTCGAGCGATCTACTGATAGAGTCATCAATCAACCAAATCGGAACACAATTGCAGATTTTCGGTTTTTATTATGGATTCATGGTCTATAGTTCAGGTGATTTTCCATAATATTGAATTTTCTACGAAATGTGTAGAAATATTCGAGCGATCTAAATGCCCGTTGGCATGACAATTACAGGTCTCAACACCTATTGATAGAGGCATCAATCATCGAAATCGTAGCACAATTGCAGATTTTCCTTTTTTTATTATGAATTTATGGTCTATAGTTCAGGTGATTTTCCATAAAATTGAATTTTCTACGAAATGTGTAGAAATATCCGAGCGATCTACTGATAGAGTCATCAATCAACCAAATCGGAACCAAATCGGAACAATTGCAGATTTTCGTTTTTTATTATGGATTCATGGTCTATAGTTCAGGTGATTTTCCATAATATTGAATTTTCTACGAAATGTGTAGAAATATTCGAGCGATCTAAATGCCCGTTGGTATGACAATTACAGGTTTCAGCACCTATTGATAGAGGCATCAATCATCGAAATCGGAGCACAATTGCAGATTTTCGTTTTTTTATTATGAATTTATGGTCTATAGTTCAGGTGATTTTCCATTATATTGAATTTTCTACGAAATGTGTAGAAATATCCGAGCGATCTACTGATAGAGTCATCAATCAACCAAATCGGAACACAATTGCAGATTTTCGTTTTTTATTATGGATTCATGGTCTATAGTTCAGGTGATTTTCCATAATATTGAATTTTCTACGAAATGTGTAGAAATATTCGAGCGATCTAAATGCCCGTTGGCATGACAATTACAGGTTTCAGCACCTATTGATAGAGGCATCAATCATCGAAATCGGAGCACAATTGCAGATTTTCGTTTTTTTATTATGAATTTATGGTCTATAGTTCAGGTGATTTTCCATAAAATTGAATTTTCTACGAAATGTGTAGAAATATTCGAGCGATCTACTGACAGAGTCATCAATCAACCAAATCGGAACACAATTGCAGATTTTCGTTTTTTATTATGGATTCATGGTCTATAGTTCAGGTGATTTTCCATAATATTGAATTTTCTACGAAATGTGTAGAAATATTCGAGCGATCTAAATGCCCGTTGGTATGACAATTACAGGTTTCAGCACCTATTGATAGAGGCATCAATCATCGAAATCGGAGCACAATTGCAGATTTTCGTTTTTTTATTATGAATTTATGGTCTATAATTCAGGAGATTTCCATACAATTAAATTTTCTACGAAATATGTAGAAATATTCGAGCGATCTAAATGCCCGTTGGCATGACAATTACAGGTTTCAACACCTATTGATAGAGGCATCAATCATCGAAATCGGAGCATAATTGCAGATTTTCGTTTTTTTATTATGAATTTATGGTCTATAGTTCAGGTGATTTTCCATAAAATTGAATTTTCTACGAAATGTGTAGAAATATCCGAGCGATCTACTGATAGAGTCATCAATCAACCAAATCGGAACACAATTGCAGATTTTTGTTTTTTATTATGGATTCATGGTCTATAGTTCAGGTGATTTTCCATAATATTGAATTTTCTACGAAATGTGTAGAAATATTCGAGCGATCTAAATGCCCGTTGGTATGACAATTACAGGTTTCAGCACCTATTGATAGAGGCATCAATCATCGAAATCGGAGCACAATTGCAGATTTTCGTTTTTTTATTATGAATTTATGGTCTATAGTTCAGGTGATTTTCCATTATATTGAATTTTCTACGAAATGTGTAGAAATATCCGAGCGATCTACTGATAGAGTCATCAATCAACCAAATCGGAACACAATTGCAGATTTTCGGTTTTTATTATGGATTCATGGTCTATAGTTCTGGTGATTTTCCATAATATTGAATTTTCTACGAAATGTGTAGAAATATTCGAGCGATCTAAATGCCCGTTGGCATGACAATTACAGGTCTCAACACCTATTGATAGAGGCATCAATCATCGAAATCGTAGCACAATTGCAGATTTTCGTTTTTTTATTATGAATTTATGGTCTATAGTTCAGGTGATTTTCCATAAAATTGAATTTTCTACGAAATGTGTAGAAATATCCGAGCGATCTACTGATAGAGTCATCAATCAACCAAATCGGAACCAAATCGGAACAATTGCAGATTTTCGTTTTTTATTATGGATTCATGGTCTATAGTTCAGGTGATTTTCCATAATATTGAATTTTCTACGAAATGTGTAGAAATATTCGAGCGATCTAAATGCCCGTTGGTATGACAATTACAGGTTTCAGCACCTATTGATAGAGGCATCAATCATCGAAATCGGAGCACAATTGCAGATTTTCGTTTTTTTATTATGAATTTATGGTCTATAGTTCAGGTGATTTTCCATTATATTGAATTTTCTACGAAATGTGTAGAAATATCCGAGCGATCTACTGATAGAGTCATCAATCAACCAAATCGGAACACAATTGCAGATTTTCGGTTTTTATTATGGATTCATGGTCTATAATTCAGGAGATTTCCATACAATTAAATTTTCTACGAAATATGTAGAAATATTCGAGCGATCTAAATGCCCGTTGGCATGACAATTACAGGTTTCAACACCTATTGATAGAGGCATCAATCATCGAAATCGGAGCACAATTGCAGATTTTCGTTTTTTTATTATGAATTTATGGTCTATAGTTCAGGTGATTTTCCATAAAATTGAATTTTCTACGAAATGTGTAGAAATATCCGAGCGATCTACTGATAGAGTCATCAATCAACCAAATCGGAACACAATTGCAGATTTTCGTTTTTTATTATGGATTCATGGTCTATAGTTCAGGTGATTTTCCATAATATTGAATTTTCTACGAAATGTGTAGAAATATTCGAGCGATCTAAATGCTCGTTGGCATGACAATTACAGGTTTCAGCACCTATTGATAGAGGCATCAATCATCGAAATCGGAGCACAATTGCAGATTTTCGTTTTTTTATTATGAATTTATGGTCTATAGTTCAGGTGATTTTCCATAAAATTGAATTTTCTACGAAATGTGTAGAAATATTCGAGCGATCTACTGACAGAGTCATCAATCAACCAAATCGGAACACAATTGCAGATTTTCGTTTTTTATTATGGATTCATGGTCTATAGTTCAGGTGATTTTCCATAATATTGAATTTTCTACGAAATGTGTAGAAATATTCGAGCGACCTAAATGCCCGTTGGTATGACAATTACAGGTTTCAGCACCTATTGATAGAGGCATCAATCATCGAAATCGGAGCACAATTGCAGATTTTCGTTTTTTTATTATGAATTTATGGTCTATAGTTCAGGTGATTTTCCATAATATTGAATTTTCTACGAAATGTGTAGAAATATTCGAGCGATCTAAATGCCCGTTGGCATGACAATTGCAGGTCTCAACACCTATTGATAGAGGCATCAATCATCGAAATCGGAGCACAATTGCAGATTTTCGTTTTTTTATTATGAATTTATGGTCTATAGTTCAGGTGATTTTCCATAAAATTGAATTTTTTACGAAATGTGTAGAAATATCCGAGCGATCTACTGATAGAGTCATCATTCAACCAAATCGGAACACAATTGCAGATTTTCGTTTTTTATTATGGATTCATGGTCTGTAGTTCAGGGGATTTTCCATAATATTGAATTTTCTACGAAATGTGTAGAAATATTCGAGCGATCTAAATGCCCGTTGGCATGACAATTACCGGTTTCAGCACCTATTGATAGAGGCATCAATCATCGAAATCGGAGCACAATTGCAGATTTTCGTTTTTTTATTATTAATTTATGGTCTATAGTTCTGGTGATTTTCCATAAAATTGAATTTTCTACGAAATGTGTAGAAATATCCGAGCGATCTACTGATAGAGTCATCAATCAACCAAATCGGAACACAATTGCAGATTTTCGTTTTTTATTATGGATTCATGGTCTATAGTTCAGGTGATTTTCCAAAATATTGAATTTTCTACGAAATGTGTAGAAATATTCGAGCGATCTAAATGCCCGTTGGCATGACAATTACAGGTCTCAACACCTATTGATAGAGGCATCAATCATCGAAATCGGAGCATAATTGCAGATTTTCGTTTTTTTATTATGAATTTATGGTCTATAGTTCAGGTGATTTTCCATAATATTGAATTTTCTACGAAATGTGTAGAAATATTCGAGCGATCTAAATGCCCGTGGCATGACAATTACAGATCTCAACACCTATTGATAGAGGCATCAATCATCGAAATCGGAGCAAAATTGCAGATTTTCGTTTTTTTATTATGAATTTATGGTCTATAGTTCAGGGGATTTTCCATAATATTGAATTTTCTACGAAATGTGTAGAAATATTCGAGCGATCTAAATGCCCGTTGGCATGACAATTACCGGTTTCAGCACCTATTGATAGAGGCATCAATCATCGAAATCGGAGCACAATTGCAGATTTTCGTTTTTTTATTATTAATTTATGGTCTATAGTTCTGGTGATTTTCCATAAAATTGAATTTTCTACGAAATGTGTAGAAATATTCGAGCGATCTACTGACATAGTCATCAATCAACCAAATCGGAACACAATTGCAGATTTTCGTTTTTTATTATGGATTCATGGTCTATAGTTCAGGTGATTTTCCATAATATTGAATTTTCTACGAAATGTGTAGAAATATTCGAGCGATCTAAATGCCCGTTGGTATGACAATTACAGGTTTCAGCACCTATTGATAGAGGCATCAGTCATCGAAATCAATGCACAATTGCAGATTTTCGTTTTTTTATTATGAATTTATGGTTTATAATTTAGGAGATTTTCCATACAATTAAATTTTCTACGAAATGTGTAGAAATATTCGAGCGATCTACTGACAGAGTCATCAATCAACCAAATCGGAACACAATTTCAGATGTTCGTTTTTTATTATGGATTCATGGTCTATAGTTCAGGTGATTTTCCATAAAATTGAATTTTCTACGAAATGTGTAGAAATATTCGAGCGATCTACTGACAGAATCATCATTCAACCAAATCGGAACACAATTGCAGATTTTCGTTTTTAATTATGGATTCATGGTCTATAGTTCAGGTGATTTTCCATAATATTGAATTTTCTACGAAATGTATAGAAATATTCGAGCGATCTAAATGCCCGTTGGCATGACAATTACAGGTCTCAACACCTATTGATAGAGGCATCAATCATCGAAATCGGAGCATAATTGCAGATTTTCGTTTTTTTATTATGAATTTATGGTCTATAGTTCAGGTGATTTTCCATAAAATTGAATTTTCTACGAAATGTGTAGAAATATCCGAGCGATCTACTGATAGAGTCATCAATCAACCAAATCGGAACACAATTGCAGATTTTCGTTTTTATTATGGATTTATGGTCTATAGTTCAGGTGATTTTCCATAATATTGAATTTTCTACGAAATGTGTAGAAATATTCGAGCGATCTTAATGCCCGTTGGCATGACAATTACAGGTCTCAACACCTATTGATAGAGGCATCAATCATCGAAATCGGAGCATAATTGCAGATTTTCGTTTTTTTATTATGAATTTATGGTCTATAGTTCAGGTGATTTTCCATAAAATTGAATTTTCTACGAAATGTGTAGAAATATCCGAGCGATCTACTGATGGAGTCATCAATAAACCAAATCGGAACACAATTGCAGATTTTCGTTTTTTATAATGGATTCATGGTCTATAGTTCAGGTGATTTTCCATAATATTGAATTTTCTACGAAATGTGTAGAAATATTCGAGCGATCTAAATGCCCGTTGGCATGACAATTACATGTCTCAACACCTATTGATAGAGGCATCAATCATCGAAATCGGAGCACAATTGCAGATTTTCGTTATTTTATTATGAATTTATGGTCTATAATTCAGGTGATTTTCCATAAAATTGAATTTTCTACGAAATGTGTAGAAATATTCGAGCGATCTACTGATAGAGTCATCAATCAACCAAATCGGAACACAATTGCAGATTTTCGTTTTTTATTATGGATTCATGGTCTATAGTTCAGGTGATTTTCCATAATATTGAATTTTCTACGAAATGTGTAGAAATATTCGAGCGATCTGAATGCCCGTTGGCATGACAATTACAGGTTTCAGCACCTATTGATAGAGGCATCAATCATCGAAATCGGAGCACAATTGCAGATTTTCGTTTTTTTATTATGAATTTATGGTCTATAGTTCAGGTGATTTTCCATAATATTGAATTTTCTACGAAATGTGTAGAAATATTCGAGCGATCTTAATGCCCGTTGGCATGACAATTACAGGTCTCAACACCTATTGATAGAGGCATCAATCATCGAAATCGGAGCATAATTGCAGATTTTCGTTTTTTTATTATGAATTTATGGTCTATAGTTCAGGTGATTTTCCATAAAATTGAATTTTCTACGAAATGTGTAAAAATATTAGAGCGATCTACTGATAGAGTCATCAATCAACCAAATCGGAACACAATTGCAGATTTTCGTTTTTTAATATGGATTTATGGTCTATAGTTCAGGTGATTTTCCATAATATTGAATTTTCTACGAAATGTGTAGAAATATTCGAGCGATCTTAATGCCCGTTGGCATGACAATTACAGGTCTCAACACCTATTGATAGAGGCATCAATCATCGAAATCGGAGCATAATTGCAGATTTTCGTTTTTTTATTATGAATTTATGGTCTATAGTTCAGGTGATTTTCCATAAAATTGAATTTTCTACGAAATGTGTAAAAATATTAGAGCGATCTACTGATAGAGTCATCAATCAACCAAATCGGAACACAATTGCAGATTTTCGTTTTTTAATATGGATTTATGGTCTATAGTTCAGGTGATTTTCCATAATATTGAATTTTCTACGAAATGTGTAGAAATATTCGAGCGATCTAAATGCCCGTTGGTATGACAATTACAGGTTTCAGCACCTATTGATAGAGGCATCAATCATCGAAATCGGAGCACAATTGCAGATTTTCGTTTTTTTATTATGAATTTATGGTCTATAGTTCAGGTGATTTTCCATAATATTGAATTTTCTACGAAATGTGTAGAAATATTCGAGCGATCTTAAAGCCCGTTGGCATGACAATTACAGGTCTCAACACCTATTGATAGAGGCATCAATCATCGAAATCGGAGCACAATTGCAGATTTTCGTTTTTTTATTATAAATTTATGGTCTATAGTTCAGGTGATTTCCCATAAAATTGAATTTTCTACGAAATGTGTAGAAATATCCGAGCGATCTAAATGCCCGTTGGCATGACAATTACAGGTCTCAACAACTATTGATAGAGGCATCAATCATCGAAATCGGAGCATAATTGCAGATTTTCGTTTTTTTATTATGAATTTATGGTCAATAGTTCAGGTGATTTTCCATAAAATTGAATTTTCTACGAAATGTGTAGAAATATCCGAGCGATCTACTGATAGAGTCATCAATAAACCAAATCGGAACACAATTGCAGATTTTCGTTTTTTATTATGGATTCATGGTCTATAGTTCAGGTGATTTTCCATAATATTGAATTTTCTACGAAATGTGTAGAAATATTCGAGCGATCTTAAAGCCCGTTGGCATGACAATTACAGGTCTCAACACCTATTGATAGAGGCATCAATCATCGAAATCGGAGCACAATTGCAGATTTTCGTTTTTTTATTATGAATTTATGGTCTATAGTTCAGGTGATTTCCCATAAAATTGAATTTTCTACGAAATGTGTAGAAATATCCGAGCGATCTAAATGCCCGTTGGCATGACAATTACAGGTCTCAACACCTATTGATAGAGGCATCAATCATCGAAATCGGAGCATAATTGCAGATTTTCGTTTTTTTATTATGAATTTATGGTCAATAGTTCAGGTGATTTTCCATAAAATTGAATTTTCTACGAAATGTGTAGAAATATCCGAGCGATCTACTGATAGAGTCATCAATAAACCAAATCGGAACACAATTGCAGATTTTCGTTTTTTATTATGGATTCATGGTCTATAGTTCAGGTGATTTTCCATAATATTGAATTTTCTACGAAATGTGTAGAAATATTCGAGCGATCTAAATGCCCGTTGGTATGACAATTACAGGTTTCAGCACCTATTGATAGAGGCATCAATCATCGAAATCGGAGCACAATTGCAGATTTTCGTTTTTTTATTATGAATTTATGGTCTATAGTTCAGGTGATTTTCCATAATATTGAATTTTCTACGAAATGTGTAGAAATATTCGAGCGATCTTAAAGCCCGTTGGCATGACAATTACAGGTCTCAACACCTATTGATAGAGGCATCAATCATCGAAATCGGAGCACAATTGCAGATTTTCGTTTTTTTATTATGAATTTATGGTCTATAGTTCAGGTGATTTCCCATAAAATTGAATTTTCTACGAAATGTGTAGAAATATCCGAGCGATCTAAATGCCCGTTGGCATGACAATTACAGGTCTCAACACCTATTGATAGAGGCATCAATCATCGAAATCGGAGCATAATTGCAGATTTTCGTTTTTTTATTATGAATTTATGGTCAATAGTTCAGGTGATTTTCCATAAAATTGAATTTTCTACGAAATGTGTAGAAATATCCGAGCGATCTACTGATAGAGTCATCAATAAACCAAATCGGAACACAATTGCAGATTTTCGTTTTTTATTATGGATTCATGGTCTATAGTTCAGGTGATTTTCCATAATATTGAATTTTCTACGAAATGTGTAGAAATATTCGAGCGATCTAAATGCCCGTTGGTATGACAATTACAGGTTTCAGCACCTATTGATAGAGGCATCAATCATCGAAATCGGAGCACAATTGCAGATTTTCGTTTTTTTATTATGAATTTATGGTCTATAGTTCAGGTGATTTTCCATAATATTGAATTTTCTACGAAATGTGTAGAAATATTCGAGCGATCTTAAAGCCCGTTGGCATGACAATTACAGGTCTCAACACCTATTGATAGAGGCATCAATCATCGAAATCGGAGCACAATTGCAGATTTTCGTTTTTTTATTATGAATTTATGGTCTATAGTTCAGGTGATTTCCCATAAAATTGAATTTTCTACGAAATGTGTAGAAATATCCGAGCGATCTAAATGCCCGTTGGCATGACAATTACAGGTCTCAACACCTATTGATAGAGGCATCAATCATCGAAATCGGAGCATAATTGCAGATTTTCGTTTTTTTATTATGAATTTATGGTCAATAGTTCAGGTGATTTTCCATAAAATTGAATTTTCTACGAAATGTGTAGAAATATCCGAGCGATCTACTGATAGAGTCATCAATAAACCAAATCGGAACACAATTGCAGATTTTCGTTTTTTATTATGGATTCATGGTCTATAGTTCAGGTGATTTTCCATAATATTGAATTTTCTACGAAATGTGTAGAAATATTCGAGCGATCTAAATGCCCGTTGGTATGACAATTACAGGTTTCAGCACCTATTGATAGAGGCATCAATCATCGAAATCGGAGCACAATTGCAGATTTTCGTTTTTTTATTATGAATTTATGGTCTATAGTTCAGGTGATTTTCCATAATATTGAATTTTCTACGAAATGTGTAGAAATATTCGAGCGATCTTAAAGCCCGTTGGCATGACAATTACAGGTCTCAACACCTATTGATAGAGGCATCAATCATCGAAATCGGAGCACAATTGCAGATTTTCGTTTTTTTATTATGAATTTATGGTCTATAGTTCAGGTGATTTCCCATAAAATTGAATTTTCTACGAAATGTGTAGAAATATCCGAGCGATCTAAATGCCCGTTGGCATGACAATTACAGGTCTCAACACCTATTGATAGAGGCATCAATCATCGAAATCGGAGCACAATTGCAGATTTTCGTTTTTTTATTATGAATTTATGGTCTATAGTTCAGGTGATTTTCCATAATATTGAATTTTCTACGAAATGTGTAGAAATATTCGAGCGATCTTAAAGCCCGTTGGCATGACAATTACAGGTCTCAACACCTATTGATAGAGGCATCAATCATCGAAATCGGAGCACAATTGCAGATTTTCGTTTTTTTATTATGAATTTATGGTCTATAGTTCAGGTGATTTCCCATAAAATTGAATTTTCTACGAAATGTGTAGAAATATCCGAGCGATCTAAATGCCCGTTGGCATGACAATTACAGGTCTCAACACCTATTGATAGAGGCATCAATCATCGAAATCGGAGCATAATTGCAGATTTTCGTTTTTTTATTATGAATTTATGGTCAATAGTTCAGGTGATTTTCCATAAAATTGAATTTTCTACGAAATGTGTAGAAATATCCGAGCGATCTACTGATAGAGTCATCAATAAACCAAATCGGAACACAATTGCAGATTTTCGTTTTTTATTATGGATTCATGGTCTATAGTTCAGGTGATTTTCCATAATATTGAATTTTCTACGAAATGTGTAGAAATATTCGAGCGATCTAAATGCCCGTTGGTATGACAATTACAGGTTTCAGCACCTATTGATAGAGGCATCAATCATCGAAATCGGAGCACAATTGCAGATTTTCGTTTTTTTATTATGAATTTATGGTCTATAGTTCAGGTGATTTTCCATAATATTGAATTTTCTACGAAATGTGTAGAAATATTCGAGCGATCTTAAAGCCCGTTGGCATGACAATTACAGGTCTCAACACCTATTGATAGAGGCATCAATCATCGAAATCGGAGCACAATTGCAGATTTTCGTTTTTTTATTATGAATTTATGGTCTATAGTTCAGGTGATTTCCCATAAAATTGAATTTTCTACGAAATGTGTAGAAATATCCGAGCGATCTAAATGCCCGTTGGCATGACAATTACAGGTCTCAACACCTATTGATAGAGGCATCAATCATCGAAATCGGAGCATAATTGCAGATTTTCGTTTTTTTATTATGAATTTATGGTCAATAGTTCAGGTGATTTTCCATAATATTGAATTTTCTACGAAATGTGTAGAAATATCCGAGCGATCTACTGATAGAGTCATCAATAAACCAAATCGGAACACAATTGCAGATTTTCGTTTTTTATTATGGATTCATGGTCTATAGTTCAGGTGATTTTCCATAATATTGAATTTTCTACGAAATGTGTAGAAATATTCGAGCGATCTAAATGCCCGTTGGTATGACAATTACAGGTTTCAGCACCTATTGATAGAGGCATCAATCATCGAAATCGGAGCACAATTGCAGATTTTCGTTTTTTTATTATGAATTTATGGTCTATAGTTCAGGTGATTTTCCATAATATTGAATTTTCTACGAAATGTGTAGAAATATTCGAGCGATCTTAAAGCCCGTTGGCATGACAATTACAGGTCTCAACACCTATTGATAGAGGCATCAATCATCGAAATCGGAGCACAATTGCAGATTTTCGTTTTTTTATTATGAATTTATGGTCTATAGTTCAGGTGATTTCCCATAAAATTGAATTTTCTACGAAATGTGTAGAAATATCCGAGCGATCTAAATGCCCGTTGGCATGACAATTACAGGTCTCAACACCTATTGATAGAGGCATCAATCATCGAAATCGGAGCATAATTGCAGATTTTCGTTTTTTTATTATGAATTTATGGTCAATAGTTCAGGTGATTTTCCATAAAATTGAATTTTCTACGAAATGTGTAGAAATATCCGAGCGATCTACTGATAGAGTCATCAATAAACCAAATCGGAACACAATTGCAGATTTTCGTTTTTTATTATGGATTCATGGTCTATAGTTCAGGTGATTTTCCATAATATTGAATTTTCTACGAAATGTGTAGAAATATTCGAGCGATCTAAATGCCCGTTGGTATGACAATTACAGGTTTCAGCACCTATTGATAGAGGCATCAATCATCGAAATCGGAGCACAATTGCAGATTTTCGTTTTTTTATTATGAATTTATGGTCTATAGTTCAGGTGATTTTCCATAATATTGAATTTTCTACGAAATGTGTAGAAATATTCGAGCGATCTTAAAGCCCGTTGGCATGACAATTACAGGTCTCAACACCTATTGATAGAGGCATCAATCATCGAAATCGGAGCACAATTGCAGATTTTCGTTTTTTTATTATGAATTTATGGTCTATAGTTCAGGTGATTTCCCATAAAATTGAATTTTCTACGAAATGTGTAGAAATATCCGAGCGATCTAAATGCCCGTTGGCATGACAATTACAGGTCTCAACACCTATTGATAGAGGCATCAATCATCGAAATCGGAGCATAATTGCAGATTTTCGTTTTTTTATTATGAATTTATGGTCAATAGTTCAGGTGATTTTCCATAAAATTGAATTTTCTACGAAATGTGTAGAAATATCCGAGCGATCTACTGATAGAGTCATCAATAAACCAAATCGGAACACAATTGCAGATTTTCGTTTTTTATTATGGATTCATGGTCTATAGTTCAGGTGATTTTCCATAATATTGAATTTTCTACGAAATGTGTAGAAATATTCGAGCGATCTAAATGCCCGTTGGTATGACAATTACAGGTTTCAGCACCTATTGATAGAGGCATCAATCATCGAAATCGGAGCACAATTGCAGATTTTCGTTTTTTTATTATGAATTTATGGTCTATAGTTCAGGTGATTTTCCATAATATTGAATTTTCTACGAAATGTGTAGAAATATTCGAGCGATCTTAAAGCCCGTTGGCATGACAATTACAGGTCTCAACACCTATTGATAGAGGCATCAATCATCGAAATCGGAGCACAATTGCAGATTTTCGTTTTTTTATTATGAATTTATGGTCTATAGTTCAGGTGATTTCCCATAAAATTGAATTTTCTACGAAATGTGTAGAAATATCCGAGCGATCTAAATGCCCGTTGGCATGACAATTACAGGTCTCAACACCTATTGATAGAGGCATCAATCATCGAAATCGGAGCATAATTGCAGATTTTCGTTTTTTTATTATGAATTTATGGTCAATAGTTCAGGTGATTTTCCATAAAATTGAATTTTCTACGAAATGTGTAGAAATATCCGAGCGATCTACTGATAGAGTCATCAATAAACCAAATCGGAACACAATTGCAGATTTTCGTTTTTTATTATGGATTCATGGTCTATAGTTCAGGTGATTTTCCATAATATTGAATTTTCTACGAAATGTGTAGAAATATTCGAGCGATCTAAATGCCCGTTGGTATGACAATTACAGGTTTCAGCACCTATTGATAGAGGCATCAATCATCGAAATCGGAGCACAATTGCAGATTTTCGTTTTTTTATTATGAATTTATGGTCTATAGTTCAGGTGATTTTCCATAATATTGAATTTTCTACGAAATGTGTAGAAATATTCGAGCGATCTTAAAGCCCGTTGGCATGACAATTACAGGTCTCAACACCTATTGATAGAGGCATCAATCATCGAAATCGGAGCACAATTGCAGATTTTCGTTTTTTTATTATGAATTTATGGTCAATAGTTCAGGTGATTTTCCATAAAATTGAATTTTCTACGAAATGTGTAGAAATATCCGAGCGATCTACTGATAGAGTCATCAATAAACCAAATCGGAACACAATTGCAGATTTTCGTTTTTTATTATGGATTCATGGTCTATAGTTCAGGTGATTTTCCATAATATTGAATTTTCTACGAAATGTGTAGAAATATTCGAGCGATCTAAATGCCCGTTGGTATGACAATTACAGGTTTCAGCACCTATTGATAGAGGCATCAATCATCGAAATCGGAGCACAATTGCAGATTTTCGATTTTTTATTATGAATTTATGGTCTATAGTTCAGGTGATTTTCCATAATATTGAATTTTCTACGAAATGTGTAGAAATATTCGAGCGATCTTAAAGCCCGTTGGCATGACAATTACAGGTCTCAACACCTATTGATAGAGGCATCAATCATCGAAATCGGAGCACAATTGCAGATTTTCGTTTTTTTATTATGAATTTATGGTCTATAGTTCAGGTGATTTCCATAAAATTGAATTTTCTACGAAATGTGTAGAAATATCCGAGCGATCTACTGATAGAGTCATCAATAAACCAAATCGGAACACAATTGCAGATTTTCGTTTTTTATTATGGATTCATGGTCTATAGTTCAGGTGATTTTCCATAATATTGAATTTTCTACGAAATGTGTAGAAATATTCGAGCGATCTAAATGCCCGTTGGTATGACAATTACAGGTTTCAGCACCTATTGATAGAGGCATCAATCATCGAAATCGGAGCACAATTGCAGATTTTCGTTTTTTTATTATGAATTTATGGTCTATAGTTCAGGTGATTTTCCATAATATTGAATTTTCTACGAAATGTGTAGAAATATTCGAGCGATCTTAAAGCCCGTTGGCATGACAATTACAGGTCTCAACACCTATTGATAGAGGCATCAATCATCGAAATCGGAGCACAATTGCAGATTTTCGTTTTTTTATTATGAATTTATGGTCTATAGTTCAGGTGATTTCCCATAAAATTGAATTTTCTACGAAATGTGTAGAAATATCCGAGCGATCTAAATGCCCGTTGGCATGACAATTACAGGTCTCAACACCTATTGATAGAGGCATCAATCATCGAAATCGGAGCATAATTGCAGATTTTCGTTTTTTTATTATGAATTTATGGTCAATAGTTCAGGTGATTTTCCATAAAATTGAATTTTCTACGAAATGTGTAGAAATATCCGAGCGATCTACTGATAGAGTCATCAATAAACCAAATCGGAACACAATTGCAGATTTTCGTTTTTTATTATGGATTCATGGTCTATAGTTCAGGTGATTTTCCATAATATTGAATTTTCTACGAAATGTGTAGAAATATTCGAGCGATCTAAATGCCCGTTGGTATGACAATTACAGGTTTCAGCACCTATTGATAGAGGCATCAATCATCGAAATCGGAGCACAATTGCAGATTTTCGTTTTTTTATTATGAATTTATGGTCTATAGTTCAGGTGATTTTCCATAATATTGAATTTTCTACGAAATGTGTAGAAATATTCGAGCGATCTTAAAGCCCGTTGGCATGACAATTACAGGTCTCAACACCTATTGATAGAGGCATCAATCATCGAAATCGGAGCACAATTGCAGATTTTCGTTTTTTTATTATGAATTTATGGTCTATAGTTCAGGTGATTTCCCATAAAATTGAATTTTCTACGAAATGTGTAGAAATATCCGAGCGATCTAAATGCCCGTTGGCATGACAATTACAGGTCTCAACACCTATTGATAGAGGCATCAATCATCGAAATCGGAGCATAATTGCAGATTTTCGTTTTTTTATTATGAATTAATGGTCAATAGTTCAGGTGATTTTCCATAAAATTGAATTTTCTACGAAATGTGTAGAAATATCCGAGCGATCTACTGATAGAGTCATCAATAAACCAAATCGGAACACAATTGCAGATTTTCGTTTTTTATTATGGATTCATGGTCTATAGTTCAGGTGATTTTCCATAATATTGAATTTTCTACGAAATGTGTAGAAATATTCGAGCGATCTAAATGCCCGTTGGTATGACAATTACAGGTTTCAGCACCTATTGATAGAGGCATCAATCATCGAAATCGGAGCACAATTGCAGATTTTCGTTTTTTTATTATGAATTTATGGTCTATAGTTCAGGTGATTTTCCATAATATTGAATTTTCTACGAAATGTGTAGAAATATTCGAGCGATCTTAAAGCCCGTTGGCATGACAATTACAGGTCTCAACACCTATTGATAGAGGCATCAATCATCGAAATCGGAGCACAATTGCAGATTTTCGTTTTTTTATTATGAATTTATGGTCTATAGTTCAGGTGATTTCCCATAAAATTGAATTTTCTACGAAATGTGTAGAAATATCCGAGCGATCTAAATGCCCGTTGGCATGACAATTACAGGTCTCAACACCTATTGATAGAGGCATCAATCATCGAAATCGGAGCATAATTGCAGATTTTCGTTTTTTTATTATGAATTTATGGTCAATAGTTCAGGTGATTTTCCATAAAATTGAATTTTCTACGAAATGTGTAGAAATATCCGAGCGATCTACTGATAGAGTCATCAATAAACCAAATCGGAACACAATTGCAGATTTTCGTTTTTTATTATGGATTCATGGTCTATAGTTCAGGTGATTTTCCATAATATTGAATTTTCTACGAAATGTGTAGAAATATTCGAGCGATCTAAATGCCCGTTGGTATGACAATTACAGGTTTCAGCACCTATTGATAGAGGCATCAATCATCGAAATCGGAGCACAATTGCAGATTTTCGTTTTTTTATTATGAATTTATGGTCTATAGTTCAGGTGATTTTCCATAATATTGAATTTTCTACGAAATGTGTAGAAATATTCGAGCGATCTTAAAGCCCGTTGGCATGACAATTACAGGTCTCAACACCTATTGATAGAGGCATCAATCATCGAAATCGGAGCACAATTGCAGATTTTCGTTTTTTTATTATGAATTTATGGTCTATAGTTCAGGTGATTTCCCATAAAATTGAATTTTCTACGAAATGTGTAGAAATATCCGAGCGATCTAAATGCCCGTTGGCATGACAATTACAGGTCTCAACACCTATTGATAGAGGCATCAATCATCGAAATCGGAGCATAATTGCAGATTTTCGTTTTTTTATTATGAATTTATGGTCAATAGTTCAGGTGATTTTCCATAAAATTGAATTTTCTACGAAATGTGTAGAAATATCCGAGCGATCTACTGATAGAGTCATCAATAAACCAAATCGGAACACAATTGCAGATTTTCGTTTTTTATTATGGATTCATGGTCTATAGTTCAGGTGATTTTCCATAATATTGAATTTTCTACGAAATGTGTAGAAATATTCGAGCGATCTAAATGCCCGTTGGTATGACAATTACAGGTTTCAGCACCTATTGATAGAGGCATCAATCATCGAAATCGGAGCACAATTGCAGATTTTCGTTTTTTTATTATGAATTTATGGTCTATAGTTCAGGTGATTTTCCATAATATTGAATTTTCTACGAAATGTGTAGAAATATTCGAGCGATCTTAAAGCCCGTTGGCATGACAATTACAGGTCTCAACACCTATTGATAGAGGCATCAATCATCGAAATCGGAGCACAATTGCAGATTTTCGTTTTTTTATTATGAATTTATGGTCTATAGTTCAGGTGATTTCCCATAAAATTGAATTTTCTACGAAATGTGTAGAAATATCCGAGCGATCTAAATGCCCGTTGGCATGACAATTACAGGTCTCAACACCTATTGATAGAGGCATCAATCATCGAAATCGGAGCATAATTGCAGATTTTCGTTTTTTTATTATGAATTTATGGTCAATAGTTCAGGTGATTTTCCATAAAATTGAATTTTCTACGAAATGTGTAGAAATATCCGAGCGATCTACTGATAGAGTCATCAATAAACCAAATCGGAACACAATTGCAGATTTTCGTTTTTTATTATGGATTCATGGTCTATAGTTCAGGTGATTTTCCATAATATTGAATTTTCTACGAAATGTGTAGAAATATTCGAGCGATCTAAATGCCCGTTGGTATGACAATTACAGGTTTCAGCACCTATTGATAGAGGCATCAATCATCGAAATCGGAGCACAATTGCAGATTTTCGTTTTTTTATTATGAATTTATGGTCTATAGTTCAGGTGATTTTCCATAATATTGAATTTTCTACGAAATGTGTAGAAATATTCGAGCGATCTTAAAGCCCGTTGGCATGACAATTACAGGTCTCAACACCTATTGATAGAGGCATCAATCATCGAAATCGGAGCACAATTGCAGATTTTCGTTTTTTTATTATGAATTTATGGTCTATAGTTCAGGTGATTTCCCATAAAATTGAATTTTCTACGAAATGTGTAGAAATATCCGAGCGATCTAAATGCCCGTTGGCATGACAATTACAGGTCTCAACACCTATTGATAGAGGCATCAATCATCGAAATCGGAGCATAATTGCAGATTTTCGTTTTTTTATTATGAATTTATGGTCAATAGTTCAGGTGATTTTCCATAAAATTGAATTTTCTACGAAATGTGTAGAAATATCCGAGCGATCTACTGATAGAGTCATCAATAAACCAAATCGGAACACAATTGCAGATTTTCGTTTTTTATTATGGATTCATGGTCTATAGTTCAGGTGATTTTCCATAATATTGAATTTTCTACGAAATGTATAGAAATATTCGAGCGATCTAAATGCCCGTTGGTATGACAATTACAGGTTTCAGCACCTATTGATAGAGGCATCAATCATCGAAATCGGAGCACAATTGCAGATTTTCGTTTTTTTATTATGAATTTATGGTCTATAGTTCAGGTGATTTTCCATAATATTGAATTTTCTACGAAATGTGTAGAAATATTCGAGCGATCTTAAAGCCCGTTGGCATGACAATTACAGGTCTCAACACCTATTGATAGAGGCATCAATCATCGAAATCGGAGCACAATTGCAGATTTTCGTTTTTTTATTATGAATTTATGGTCTATAGTTCAGGTGATTTCCCATAAAATTGAATTTTCTACGAAATGTGTAGAAATATCCGAGCGATCTAAATGCCCGTTGGCATGACAATTACAGGTCTCAACACCTATTGATAGAGGCATCAATCATCGAAATCGGAGCATAATTGCAGATTTTCGTTTTTTTATTATGAATTTATGGTCAATAGTTCAGGTGATTTTCCATAAAATTGAATTTTCTACGAAATGTGTAGAAATATCCGAGCGATCTACTGATAGAGTCATCAATAAACCAAATCGGAACACAATTGCAGATTTTCGTTTTTTATTATGGATTCATGGTCTATAGTTCAGGTGATTTTCCATAATATTGAATTTTCTACGAAATGTGTAGAAATATTCGAGCGATCTAAATGCCCGTTGGTATGACAATTACAGGTTTCAGCACCTATTGATAGAGGCATCAATCATCGAAATCGGAGCACAATTGCAGATTTTCGTTTTTTTATTATGAATTTATGGTCTATAGTTCAGGTGATTTTCCATAATATTGAATTTTCTACGAAATGTGTAGAAATATTCGAGCGATCTTAAAGCCCGTTGGCATGACAATTACAGGTCTCAACACCTATTGATAGAGGCATCAATCATCGAAATCGGAGCACAATTGCAGATTTTCGTTTTTTTATTATGAATTTATGGTCTATAGTTCAGGTGATTTCCCATAAAATTGAATTTTCTACGAAATGTGTAGAAATATCCGAGCGATCTAAATGCCCGTTGGCATGACAATTACAGGTCTCAACACCTATTGATAGAGGCATCAATCATCGAAATCGGAGCATAATTGCAGATTTTCGTTTTTTTATTATGAATTTATGGTCAATAGTTCAGGTGATTTTCCATAAAATTGAATTTTCTACGAAATGTGTAGAAATATCCGAGCGATCTACTGATAGAGTCATCAATAAACCAAATCGGAACACAATTGCAGATTTTCGTTTTTTATTATGGATTCATGGTCTATAGTTCAGGTGATTTTCCATAATATTGAATTTTCTACGAAATGTGTAGAAATATTCGAGCGATCTAAATGCCCGTTGGTATGACAATTACAGGTTTCAGCACCTATTGATAGAGGCATCAATCATCGAAATCGGAGCACAATTGCAGATTTTCGTTTTTTTATTATGAATTTATGGTCTATAGTTCAGGTGATTTTCCATAATATTGAATTTTCTACGAAATGTGTAGAAATATTCGAGCGATCTTAAAGCCCGTTGGCATGACAATTACAGGTCTCAACACCTATTGATAGAGGCATCAATCATCGAAATCGGAGCACAATTGCAGATTTTCGTTTTTTTATTATGAATTTATGGTCTATAGTTCAGGTGATTTCCCATAAAATTGAATTTTCTACGAAATGTGTAGAAATATCCGAGCGATCTAAATGCCCGTTGGCATGACAATTACAGGTCTCAACACCTATTGATAGAGGCATCAATCATCGAAATCGGAGCACAATTGCAGATTTTCGTTTTTTTATTATGAATTTATGGTCTATAGTTCAGGTGATTTTCCATAATATTGAATTTTCTACGAAATGTGTAGAAATATTCGAGCGATCTTAAAGCCCGTTGGCATGACAATTACAGGTCTCAACACCTATTGATAGAGGCATCAATCATCGAAATCGGAGCACAATTGCAGATTTTCGTTTTTTTATTATGAATTTATGGTCTATAGTTCAGGTGATTTCCCATAAAATTGAATTTTCTACGAAATGTGTAGAAATATCCGAGCGATCTAAATGCCCGTTGGCATGACAATTACAGGTCTCAACACCTATTGATAGAGGCATCAATCATCGAAATCGGAGCATAATTGCAGATTTTCGTTTTTTTATTATGAATTTATGGTCAATAGTTCAGGTGATTTTCCATAAAATTGAATTTTCTACGAAATGTGTAGAAATATCCGAGCGATCTACTGATAGAGTCATCAATAAACCAAATCGGAACACAATTGCAGATTTTCGTTTTTTATTATGGATTCATGGTCTATAGTTCAGGTGATTTTCCATAATATTGAATTTTCTACGAAATGTGTAGAAATATTCGAGCGATCTAAATGCCCGTTGGTATGACAATTACAGGTTTCAGCACCTATTGATAGAGGCATCAATCATCGAAATCGGAGCACAATTGCAGATTTTCGTTTTTTTATTATGAATTTATGGTCTATAGTTCAGGTGATTTTCCATAATATTGAATTTTCTACGAAATGTGTAGAAATATTCGAGCGATCTTAAAGCCCGTTGGCATGACAATTACAGGTCTCAACACCTATTGATAGAGGCATCAATCATCGAAATCGGAGCACAATTGCAGATTTTCGTTTTTTTATTATGAATTTATGGTCTATAGTTCAGGTGATTTCCCATAAAATTGAATTTTCTACGAAATGTGTAGAAATATCCGAGCGATCTAAATGCCCGTTGGCATGACAATTACAGGTCTCAACACCTATTGATAGAGGCATCAATCATCGAAATCGGAGCATAATTGCAGATTTTCGTTTTTTTATTATGAATTTATGGTCAATAGTTCAGGTGATTTTCCATAAAATTGAATTTTCTACGAAATGTGTAGAAATATCCGAGCGATCTACTGATAGAGTCATCAATAAACCAAATCGGAACACAATTGCAGATTTTCGTTTTTTATTATGGATTCATGGTCTATAGTTCAGGTGATTTTCCATAATATTGAATTTTCTACGAAATGTGTAGAAATATTCGAGCGATCTTAAAGCCCGTTGGCATGACAATTACAGGTCTCAACACCTATTGATAGAGGCATCAATCATCGAAATCGGAGCACAATTGCAGATTTTCGTTTTTTTATTATGAATTTATGGTCTATAGTTCAGGTGATTTCCCATAAAATTGAATTTTCTACGAAATGTGTAGAAATATCCGAGCGATCTAAATGCCCGTTGGCATGACAATTACAGGTCTCAACACCTATTGATAGAGGCATCAATCATCGAAATCGGAGCATAATTGCAGATTTTCGTTTTTTTATTATGAATTTATGGTCAATAATTCAGGTGATTTTCCATAAAATTGAATTTTCTACGAAATGTGTAGAAATATCCGAGCGATCTACTGATAGAGTCATCAATCAACCAAATCGGAACACAATTGCAGATTTTCGTTTTTTATTATGGATTCATGGTCTATAGTTCAGGTGATTTTCCATAATATTGAATTTTCTACGAAATGTGTAGAAATATTCGAGCGATCTAAATGCCCGTTGGCATGACAATTACAGGTTTCAGCACCTATTGATAGAGGCATCAATCATCGAAATCGGAGCATAATTGCAGATTTTCGTTTTTTTATTATGAATTTATGGTCTATAGTTCAGGTGATTTTCCATAAAATTGAATTTTCTACGAAATGTGTAGAAATATTCGAGCGATCTACTGATAGAGTCATCAATCAACCAAATCGGAACACAATTGCAGATTTTCGTTTTTTATTATGGATTCATGGTCTATAGTTCAGGTGATTTTCCATAATATTGAATTTTCTACGAAATGTGTAGAAATATTCGAGCGATCTAAATGCCCGTTGGTATGACAATTACAGGTTTCAGCACCTATTGATAGAGGCATCAATCATCGAAATCGGAGCACAATTGCAGATTTTCGTTTTTTTATTATGAATTTATGGTCTATAGTTCAGGTGATTTTCCATAATATTGAATTTTCTACGAAATGTGTAGAAATATTCGAGCGATCTTAAAGCCCGTTGGCATGACAATTACAGGTCTCAACACCTATTGATAGAGGCATCAATCATCGAAATCGGAGCACAATTGCAGATTTTCGTTTTTTTATTATGAATTTATGGTCTATAGTTCAGGTGATTTCCCATAAAATTGAATTTTCTACGAAATGTGTAGAAATATCCGAGCGATCTAAATGCCCGTTGGCATGACAATTACAGGTCTCAACACCTATTGATAGAGGCATCAATCATCGAAATCGGAGCATAATTGCAGATTTTCGTTTTTTTATTATGAATTTATGGTCAATAGTTCAGGTGATTTTCCATAAAATTGAATTTTCTACGAAATGTGTAGAAATATCCGAGCGATCTACTGATAGAGTCATCAATAAACCAAATCGGAACACAATTGCAGATTTTCGTTTTTTATTATGGATTCATGGTCTATAGTTCAGGTGATTTTCCATAATATTGAATTTTCTACGAGTAGAAATATTCGAGCGATCTAAATGCCCGTTGGTATGACAATTACAGGTTTCAGCACCTATTGATAGAGGCATCAATCATCGAAATCGGAGCATAATTGCAGATTTTCGTTTTTTTTATTATGAATTTATGGACTATAATTCAGGTGATTTTCCATAAAATTGAATTTTCTACGAAATGTGTAGAAATATTCGAGCGATCTACTGACAGAGTCATCAATCAACCAAATCGGAACACAATTGCAGATTTTCGTTTTTTTATTATGAATTTATGGTCTATAATTCAGGAGATTTCCATACAATTAAATTTTCTACGAAATGTGTAGAAATATCCGAGCGATCTACTGATAGAGTCATCAATCAACCAAATCGGAACACAATTGCAGATTTTCGTTTTTTATTATGGATTCATGGTCTATAGTTCAGGTGATTTTCCATAATATTTAATTTTCTACGAAATGTGTAGAAATATTCGAGCGATCTAAATGCCCGTTGGCATGACAATTACATGTCTCAACACCTATTGATAGAGGCATCAATCATCGAAATCGGAGCACAATTGCAGATTTTCGTTTTTTTATTATGAATTTATGGTCTATAGTTCAGGTGATTTTCCATAATATTGAATTTTCTACGAAATGTGTAGAAATATTCGAGCGATCTTAATGCCCGTTGGCATGACAATTACAGGTCTCAACACCTATTGATAGAGGCATCAATCATCGAAATCGGAGCACAATTGCAGATTTTCGTTTTTTTATTATGAATTTATGGTCTATAGTTCAGGTGATTTCCCATAAAATTGAATTTTCTACGAAATGTGTAGAAATATCCGAGCGATCTACTGATAGAGTCATCAATCAACCAAATCGGAACACAATTGCAGATTTTCGTTTTTTAATATGGATTTATGGTCTATAGTTCAGGTGATTTTCCATAATATTGAATTTTCTACGAAATGTGTAGAAATATTCGAGCGATCTTAATGCCCGTTGGCATGACAATTACAGGTCTCAACACCTATTGATAGAGGCATCAATCATCGAAATCGGAGCATAATTGCAGATTTTCGTTTTTTTATTATGAATTTATGGTCTATAATTCAGGTGATTTTCCATAAAATTGAATTTTCTACGAAATGTGTAGAAATATTCGAGCGATCTACTGATAGAGTCATCAATCAACCAAATCGGAACACAATTGCAGATTTTCGTTTTTTATTATGGATTCATGGTCTATAGTTCAGGTGATTTTCCATAATATTGAATTTTCTACGAAATGTGTAGAAATATTCGAGCGATCTAAATGCCCGTTGGTATGACAATTACAGGTTTCAGCACCTATTGATAGAGGCATCAATCATCGAAATCGGAGCACAATTGCAGATTTTCGTTTTTTTATTATGAATTTATGGTCTAGAGTTCAGGTGATTTTCCATAATATTGAATTTTCTACGAAATGTGTAGAAATATTCGAGCGATCTTAAAGCCCGTTGGCATGACAATTACAGGTCTCAACACCTATTGATAGAGGCATCAATCATCGAAATCGGAGCACAATTGCAGATTTTCGTTTTTTTATTATGAATTTATGGTCTATAGTTCAGGTGATTTCCCATAAAATTGAATTTTCTACGAAATGTGTAGAAATATCCGAGCGATCTAAATGCCCGTTGGCATGACAATTACAGGTCTCAACACCTATTGATAGAGGCATCAATCATCGAAATCGGAGCATAATTGCAGATTTTCGTTTTTTTATTATGAATTTATGGTCAATAGTTCAGGTGATTTTCCATAAAATTGAATTTTCTACGAAATGTGTAGAAATATCCGAGCGATCTACTGATAGAGTCATCAATAAACCAAATCGGAACACAATTGCAGATTTTCGTTTTTTATTATGGATTCATGGTCTATAGTTCAGGTGATTTTCCATAATATTGAATTTTCTACGAGTAGAAATATTCGAGCGATCTAAATGCCCGTTGGTATGACAATTACAGGTTTCAGCACCTATTGATAGAGGCATCAATCATCGAAATCGGAGCATAATTGCAGATTTTCGTTTTTTTATTATGAATTTATGGTCTATAATTCAGGTGATTTTCCATAAAATTGAATTTTCTACGAAATGTGTAGAAATATTCGAGCGATCTACTGATAGAGTCATCAATCAACCAAATCGGAGCACAATTGCAGATTTTCGTTTTTTATTATGGAATCATGGTCTATAGTTCAGGTGATTTTCCATAATATTGAATTTTCTACGAAATGTGTAGAAATATTCGAGCGATCTAAATGCCCGTTGGTATGACAATTACAGGTTTCAGCACCTATTGATAGAGGCATCAATCATCGAAATCGGAGCACAATTGCAGATTTTCGTTTTTTTATTATGAATTTATGGTCTATAGTTCAGGTGATTTTCCATAATATTGAATTTTCTACGAAATGTGTAGAAATATTCGAGCGATCTTAATGCCCGTTGGCATGACAATTACAGGTCTCAACACCTATTGATAGAGGCATCAATCATCGAAATCGGAGCACAATTGCAGATTTTCGTTTTTTATTATGAATTTATGGTCTATAGTTCAGGTGATTTCCCATAAAATTGAATTTTCTACGAAATGTGTAGAAATATCCGAGCGATCTACTGATAGAGTCATCAATCAACCAAATCGGAACACAATTGCAGATTTTCGTTTTTTATTATGGATTCATGGTCTATAGTTCAGGTGATTTTCCATAATATTTAATTTTCTACGAAATGTGTAGAAATATTCGAGTGATCTAAATGCCCGTTGGCATGACAATTACATGTCTCAACACCTATTGATAGAGGCATCAATCATCGAAATCGGAGCACAATTGCAGATTTTCGTTTTTTTATTATGAATTTATGGTCTATAATTCAGGTGATTTTCCATAAAATTGAATTTTCTACGAAATGTGTAGAAATATTCGAGCGATCTACTGATAGAGTCATCAATCAACCAAATCGGAACACAATTGCAGATTTTCGTTTTTTATTATGGATTCATGGTCTATAGTTTAGGTGATTTTCCATAATATTGAATTTTCTACGAAATGTGTAGAAATATTCGAGCGATCTACTGATAGAGTCATCAATCAACCAAATAGGAACACAATTGCAGATTTTCGTTTTTTAATATGGATTTATGGTCTATAGTTCAGGTGATTTTCCATAATATTGAATTTTCTACGAAATGTGTAGAAATATTCGAGCGATCTTAATGCCCGTTGGCATGACAATTACAGGTCTCAACACCTATTGATAGAGGCATCAATCATCGAAATCGGAGCATAATTGCAGATTTTCGTTTTTTTATTATGAATTTATGGTCTATAGTTCAGGTGATTTTCCATAAAATTGAATTTTCTACGAAATGTGTAGAAATATTCGAGCGATCTACTGATAGAGTCATCAATCAACCAAATCGGAACACAATTGCAGATTTTCGTTTTTTATTATGGATTCATGGTCTATAGTTTAGGTGATTTTCCATAATATTGAATTTTCTACGAAATGTGTAGAAATATTCGAGCGATCTTAATGCCCGTTGGCATGACAATTACATGTATCAGCACCTATTGATAGAGGCATCAATCATCGAAATCGGAGCACAATTGCAGATTTTCGTTTTTTTATTATGAATTTATGGTCTATAGTTCAGGTGATTTTCCATAATATTGAATTTTCTACGAAATGTGTAGAAATATTCGAGCGATCTTAAAGCCCGTTGGCATGACAAATACAGGTCTCAACACCTATTGATAGAGGCATCAATCATCGAAATCGGAGCACAATTGCAGATTTTCGTTTTTTTATTATGAATTTATGGTCTATAGTTCAGGTGATTTCCCATAAAATTGAATTTTCTACGAAATGTGTAGAAATATCTGAGCGATCTAAATGCCCGTTGGCATGACAATTACAGGTCTCAACACCTATTGATAGAGGCATCAATCATCGAAATCGGAGCATAATTGCAGATTTTCGTTTTTTTATTATGAATTTATGGTCAATAGTTCAGGTGATTTTCCATAAAATTGAATTTTCTACGAAATGTGTAGAAATATCCGAGCGATCTACTGATAGAGTCATCAATAAACCAAATCGGAACACAATTGCAGATTTTCGTTTTTTATTATGGATTCATGGTCTATAGTTCAGGTGATTTTCCATAATATTGAATTTTCTACGAGTAGAAATATTCGAGCGATCTAAATGCCCGTTGGTATGACAATTACAGGTTTCAGCACCTATTGATAGAGGCATCAATCATCGAAATCGGAGCATAATTGCAGATTTTCGTTTTTTTATTATGAATTTATGGTCTATAATTCAGGTGATTTTCCATAAAATTGAATTTTCTATGAAATGTGTAGAAATATTCGAGCGATCTACTGATAGAGTCATCAATCAACCAAATCGGAGCACAATTGCAGATTTTCGTTTTTTATTATGGATTCATGGTCTATAGTTCAGGTGATTTTCCATAATAATGAATTTTCTACGAAATGTGTAGAAATATTCGAGCGATCTAAATGCCCGTTGGTATGACAATTACAGGTTTCAGCACCTATTGATAGAGGCATCAATCATCGAAATCGGAGCACAATTGCAGATTTTCGTTTTTTTATTATGAATTTATGGTCTATAGTTCAGGTGATTTTCCATAATATTGAATTTTCTACGAAATGTGTAGAAATATTCGAGCGATCTTAATGCCCGTTGGCATGACAATTACAGGTCTCAACACCTATTGATAGAGGCATCAATCATCGAAATCGGAGCACAATTGCAGATTTTCGTTTTTTATTATGAATTTATGGTCTATAGTTCAGGTGATTTCCCATAAAATTGAATTTTCTACGAAATGTGTAGAAATATCCGAGCGATCTACTGATAGAGTCATCAATCAACCAAATCGGAACACAATTGCAGATTTTCGTTTTTTATTATGGATTCATGGTCTATAGTTCAGGTGATTTTCCATAATATTTAATTTTCTACGAAATGTGTAGAAATATTCGAGCGATCTAAATGCCCGTTGGCATGACAATTACATGTCTCAACACCTATTGATAGAGGCATCAATCATCGAAATCGGAGCACAATTGCAGATTTTCGTTTTTTTATTATGAATTTATGGTCTATAATTCAGGAGATTTCCATACAATTAAATTTTCTACGAAATGTGTAGAAATATTCGAGCGATCTACTGATAGAGTCATCAATCAACCAAATCGGAACACAATTGCAGATTTTCGTTTTTTATTATGGATTCATGGTCTATAGTTCAGGTGATTTTCCATAATATTGAATTTTCTACGAAATGTGTAGAAATATTCGAGCGATCTAAATGCCCGTTGGCATGACAATTACAGGTTTCAGCACCTATTGATAGAGGCATCAATCATCGAAATCGGAGCACAATTGCAGATTTTCGTTTTTTTATTATGAATTTATGGTCTATAGTTCAGGTGATTTTCCATAATATTGAATTTTCTACGAAATGTGTAGAAATATTCGAGCGATCTTAATGCCCGTTGGCATGACAATTACAGGTCTCAACACCTATTGATAGAGGCATCAATCATCGAAATCGGAGCATAATTGCAGATTTTCGTTTTTTTATTATGAATTTATGGTCTATAGTTCAGGTGATTTCCCATAAAATTGAATTTTCTACGAAATGTGTAGAAATATCCGAGCGATCTACTGATAGAGTCATCAATCAACCAAATCGGAACACAATTGCAGATTTTCGTTTTTTATTATGGATTCATGTTCTATAGTTCAGGTGATTTTCCATAATATTGAATTTTCTACGAAATGTGTAGAAATATTCGAGCGATCTAAATGCCCGTTGGCATGACAATTACAGGTCTCAACACCTATTGATAGAGGCATCAATCATCGAAATCGGAGCATAATTGCAGATTTTCGTTTTTTTATTATAAATTTATGGTCTATAATTCAGGTGATTTTCCATAAAATTGAATTTTCTACGAAATGTGTAGAAATATCCAAACGATCTACTGATAGAGTCATCAATCAACCAAATCGGAACACAATTGCAGATTTTCGTTTTTTATTATGGATTCATGGTCTATAGTTCAGGTGATTTTCCATAATATTGAATTTTCTACGAAATGTGTAGAAATATTCGAGCGATCTAAATGCCCGTTGGCATGACAATTACAGGTCTCAACACCTATTGATAGAGGCATCAATCATCGAAATCGGAGCATAATTGCAGATTTTCGTTTTTTTATTATGAATTTATGGTCTATAGTTCAGGTGATTTTCCATAAAATTGAATTTTCTACGAAATGTGTAGAAATATCCGAGCGATCTACTGATAGAGTCATCAATAAACCAAATCGGAACACAATTGCAGATTTTCGTTTTTTATTATGGATTCATGGTCTATAGTTCAGGTGATTTTCCATAATATTGAATTTTCTACGAAATGTGTAGAAATATTCGAGCGATCTAAATGCCCGTTGGCATGACAATTACATGTCTCAACACCTATTGATAGAGGCATCAATCATCGAAATCGGAGCACAATTGCAGATTTTCGTTTTTTTATTATGAATTTATGGTCTATAATTCAGGAGATTTCCATACAATTAAATTTTCTACGAAATGTGTAGAAATATTCGAGCGATCTACTGATAGAGTCATCAATCAACCAAATCGGAACACAATTGCAGATTTTCGTTTTTTAATATGGATTTATGGTCTATAGTTCAGGTGATTTTCCATAATATTGAATTTTCTACGAAATGTGTAGAAATATTCGAGCGATCTTAATGCCCGTTGGCATGACAATTACAGGTCTCAACACCTATTGATAGAGGCATCAATCATCGAAATCGGAGCATAATTGCAGATTTCGTTTTTTTATTATGAATTTATGGTCTATAATTCATGTGATTTTCCATAAAATTGAATTTTCTACGAAATGTGTAGAAATATCCGAGCGATCTACTGATAGAGTCATCAATCAACCAAATCGGAACACAATTGCAGATTTTCGTTTTTTATTATGGATTCATGGTCTATAGTTCAGGTGATTTTCCATAATATTGAATTTTCTACGAAATGTGTAGAAATATTCGAGCGATCTAAATGCCCGTTGGTATGACAATTACAGGTTTCAGCACCTATTGATAGAGGCATCAATCATCGAAATCGGAGCACAATTGCAGATTTTCGTTTTTTTATTATGAATTTATGGTCTATAATTCAGGAGATTTCCATACAATTAAATTTTCTACGAAATGTGTAGAAATATCCGAGCGATCTACTGATAGAGTCATCAATAAACCAAATCGGAACACAATTGCAGATTTTCGTTTTTTATTATGGATTCATGGTCTATAGTTCTGGTGATTTTCTATAATATTGAATTTTCTACGAAATGTGTAGAAATATTCGAGCGATCTAAATGCCCGTTGGCATGACAATTACATGTCTCAACACCTATTGATAGAGGCATCAATCATCGAAATCGGAGCATAATTGCCGATTTTCGTTTTTTTATTATGAATTTATGGTCTATAGTTCAGGTGATTTTCCATAAAATTGAATTTTCTACGAAATGTGTAGAAATATCCGAGCGATCTACTGATAGAGTCATCAATCAACCAAATCGGAACACAATTGCAGATTTTCGTTTTTTATTATGGATTTATGGTCTATAGTTCAGGTGATTTTCCATAATATTGAATTTTCTACGAAATGTGTAGAAATATTCGAGCGATCTAAATGCCCGTTGGCATGACAATTACAGGTCTCAACACCTATTGATAGAGGCATCAATCATCGAAATCGGAGCATAATTGCAGATTTTCGTTTTTTTATTATGAATTTATGGTCTATAGTTCAGGTGATTTTCCATAAAATTGAATTTTCTACGAAATGTGTAGAAATATCCGAGCGATCTACTGATAGAGTCATCAATAAACCAAATCGGAACACAATTGTAGATTTTCGTTTTTTATTATGGATTCATGGTCTATAGTTCAGGTGATTTTCCATAATATTGAATTTTCTACGAAATGTGTAGAAATATTCGAGCGATCTAAATGCCCGTTGGTATGACAATTACAGGTTTCAGCACCTATTGATAGAGGCATCAATCATCGAAATCGGAGCACAATTGCAGATTTTCGTTTTTTTATTATGAATTTATGGTCTATAGTTCAGGTGATTTTCTATAATATTGAATTTTCTACGAAATGTGTAGAAATATTCGAGCGATCTAAATGCCCGTTGGCATGACAATTACATGTCTCAACACCTATTGATAGAGGCATCAATCATCGAAATCGGAGCATAATTGCAGATTTTCGTTTTTTTATTATGAATTTATGGTCTATAGTTCAGGTGATTTTCCATAAAATTGAATTTTCTACGAAATGTGTAGAAATATCCGAGCGATCTACTGATAGAGTCATCAATCAACCAAATCGGAACACAATTGCAGATTTTCGTTTTTTATTATGGATTTATGGTCTATAGTTCAGGTGATTTTCCATAATATTGAATTTTCTACGAAATGTGTAGAAATATTCGAGCGATCTAAATGCCCGTTGGCATGACAATTACAGGTCTCAACACCTATTGATAGAGGCATCAATCATCGAAATCGGAGCATAATTGCAGATTTTCGTTTTTTTATTATGAATTTATGGTCTATAGTTCAGGTGATTTTCCATAAAATTGAATTTTCTACGAAATGTGTAGAAATATCCGAGCGATCTACTGATAGAGTCATCAATAAACCAAATCGGAACACAATTGCAGATTTTCGTTTTTTATTATGGATTTATGGTCTATAGTTCAGGTGATTTTCCATAATATTGAATTTTCTACGAAATGTGTAGAAATATTCGAGCGATCTAAATGCCCGTTGGTATGACAATTACAGGTCTCAGCACCTATTGATAGAGGCATCAATCATCGAAATCGGAGCACAATTGCAGATTTTCGTTTTTTTATTATGAAATTATGGTCTATAGTTCAGGTGATTTTCTATAATATTGAATTTTCTACGAAATGTGTAGAAATATTCGAGCGATCTAAATGCCCGTTGGCATGACAATTACAGGTCTCAACACCTATTGATAGAGGCATCAATCATCGAAATCGGAGCATAATTGCCGATTTTCGTTTTTTTATTATGAATTTATGGTCTATAGTTCAGGTGATTTTCCATAAAATTGAATTTTCTACGAAATGTGTAGAAATATCCGAGCGATCTACTGATAGAGTCATCAATCAACCAAATCGGAACACAATTGCAGATTTTCGTTTTTTATTATGGATTCATGGTCTATAGTTCAGGTGATTTTCCATAATATTGAATTTTCTACGAAATGTGTAGAAATATTCGAGCGATCTAAATGTCCGTTGGCATGACAATTACAGGTCTCAACACCTATTGATAGAGGCATCAATCATCGAAATCGGAGCATAATTGCAGATTTTCGTTTTTTTATTATGAATTTATGGTCTATAGTTCAGGTGATTTTCCATAAAATTGAATTTTCTACGAAATGTGTAGAAATATCCGAGCGATCTACTGATAGAGTCATCAATCAACCAAATCGGAACACAATTGCAGATTTTCGTTTTTTATTATGGATTCATGGTCTATAGTTCAGGTGATTTTCCATAATATTGAATTTTCTACGAAATGTGTAGAAATATTCGAGCGATCTAAATGCCCGTTGGCATGACAATTACATGTCTCAACACCTATTGATAGAGGCATCAATCATCGAAATCGGAGCACAATTGCAGATTTTCGTTTTTTTATTATGAATTTATGGTCTATAATTCAGGAGATTTCCATACAATTAAATTTTCTACGAAATGTGTAGAAATATTCGAGCGATCTACTGATAGAGTCATCAATCAACCAAATCGGAACACAATTGCAGATTTTCGTTTTTTAATATGGATTTATGGTCTATAGTTCAGGTGATTTTCCATAATATTGAATTTTCTACGAAATGTGTAGAAATATTCGAGCGATTTAAATGCCCGTTGGTATGACAATTACAGGTTTCAGCACCTATTGATAGAGGCATCAATCATCGAAATCGGAGCACAATTGCAGATTTTCGTTTTTTTATTATGAATTTATGGTCTATAATTCAGGAGATTTCCATACAATTAAATTTTCTACGAAATGTGTAGAAATATCCGAGCGATCTACTGATAGAGTCATCAATAAACCAAATCGGAACACAATTGCAGATTTTCGTTTTTTATTATGGATTCATGGTCTATAGTTCAGGTGATTTTCTATAATATTGAATTTTCTACGAAATGTGTAGAAATATTCGAGCGATCTAAATGCCCGTTGGCATGACAATTACATGTCTCAACACCTATTGATAGAGGCATCAATCATCGAAATCGGAGCATAATTGCCGATTTTCGTTTTTTTATTATGAATTTATGGTCTATAGTTCAGGTGATTTTCCATAAAATTGAATTTTCTACGAAATGTGTAGAAATATCCGAGCGATCTACTGATAGAGTCATCAATCAACCAAATCGGAACACAATTGCAGATTTTCGTTTTTTATTATGGATTTATGGTCTATAGTTCAGGTGATTTTCCATAATATTGAATTTTCTACGAAATGTGTAGAAATATTCGAGCGATCTAAATGCCCGTTGGCATGACAATTACAGGTCTCAACACCTATTGATAGAGGCATCAATCATCGAAATCGGAGCATAATTGCAGATTTTCGTTTTTTTATTATGAATTTATGGTCTATAGTTCAGGTGATTTTCCATAAAATTGAATTTTCTACGAAATGTGTAGAAATATCCGAGCGATCTACTGATAGAGTCATCAATAAACCAAATCGGAACACAATTGTAGATTTTCGTTTTTTATTATGGATTCATGGTCTATAGTTCAGGTGATTTTCCATAATATTGAATTTTCTACGAAATGTGTAGAAATATTCGAGCGATCTAAATGCCCGTTGGTATGACAATTACAGGTTTCAGCACCTATTGATAGAGGCATCAATCATCGAAATCGGAGCACAATTGCAGATTTTCGTTTTTTTATTATGAATTTATGGTCTATAGTTCAGGTGATTTTCTATAATATTGAATTTTCTACGAAATGTGTAGAAATATTCGAGCGATCTAAATACCCGTTGGCATGACAATTACATGTCTCAACACCTATTGATAGAGGCATCAATCATCGAAATCGGAGCATAATTGCCGATTTTCGTTTTTTTATTATGAATTTATGGTCTATAGTTCAGGTGATTTTCCATAAAATTGAATTTTCTACGAAATGTGTAGAAATATCCGAGCGATCTACTGATAGAGTCATCAATCAACCAAATCGGAACACAATTGCAGATTTTCGTTTTTTATTATGGATTCATGGTCTATAGTTCAGGTGATTTTCCATAATATTGAATTTTCTACGAAATGTGTAGAAATATTCGAGCGATCTAAATGTCCGTTGGCATGACAATTACAGGTCTCAACACCTATTGATAGAGGCATCAATCATCGAAATCGGAGCATAATTGCAGATTTTCGTTTTTTTATTATGAATTTATGGTCTATAGTTCAGGTGATGTTCCATAAAATTGAATTTTCTACGAAATGTGTAGAAATATACGAGCGATCTACTGATAGAGTCATCAATCAACCAAATCGGAACACAATTGCAGATTTTCGTTTTTTATTATGGATTCATGGTCTATAGTTCAGGTGATTTTCCATAATATTGAATTTTCTACGAAATGTGTAGAAATATTCGAGCGATCTAAATGCCCGTTGGCATGACAATTACATGTCTCAACACCTATTGATAGAGGCATCAATCATCGAAATCGGAGCACAATTGCAGATTTTCGTTTTTTTATTATGAATTTATGGTCTATAATTCAGGAGATTTCCATACAATTAAATTTTCTACGAAATGTGTAGAAATATTCGAGCGATCTACTGATAGAGTCATCAATCAACCAAATCGGAACACAATTGCAGATTTTCGTTTTTTAATATGGATTTATGGTCTATAGTTCAGGTGATTTTCCATAATATTGAATTTTCTACGAAATGTGTAGAAATATTCGAGCGATCTTAATGCCCGTTGGCATGACAATTACAGGTCTCAACACCTATTGATAGAGGCATCAATCATCGAAATCGGAGCATAATTGCAGATTTCGTTTTTTTATTATGAATTTATGGTCTATAATTCAGGTGATTTTCCATAAAATTGAATTTTCTACGAAATGTGTAGAAATATCCGAGCGATCTACTGATAGAGTCATCAATCAACCAAATCGGAACACAATTGCAGATTTTCGTTTTTTATTATGGATTCATGGTCTATAGTTCAGGTGATTTTCCATAATATTGAATTTTCTACGAAATGTGTAGAAATATTCGAGCGATCTAAATGCCCGTTGGTATGACAATTACAGGTTTCAGCACCTATTGATAGAGGCATCAATCATCGAAATCGGAGCACAATTGCAGATTTTCGTTTTTTTATTATGAATTTATGGTCTATAGTTCAGGTGATTTTCTATAATATTGAATTTTCTACGAAATGTGTAGAAATATTCGAGCGATCTAAATGCCCGTTGGCATGACAATTACATGTCTCAACACCTATTGATAGAGGCATCAATCATCGAAATCGGAGCATAATTGCAGATTTTCGTTTTTTTATTATGAATTTATGGTCTATAGTTCAGGTTATTTTCCATAAAATTGAATTTTCTACGAAATGTGTAGAAATATCCGAGCGATCTACTGATAGAGTCATCAATCAACCAAATCGGAACACAATTGCAGATTTTCGTTTTTTAATATGGATTTATGGTCTATAGTTCAGGTGATTTTCCATAATATTGAATTTTCTACGAAATGTGTAGAAATATTCGAGCGATCTTAATGCCCGTTGGCATGACAATTACAGGTCTCAACACCTATTGATAGAGGCATCAATCATCGAAATCGGAGCATAATTGCAGATTTCGTTTTTTTATTATGAATTTATGGTCTATAATTCAGGTGATTTTCCATAAAATTGAATTTTCTACGAAATGTGTAGAAATATCCGAGCGATCTACTGATAGAGTCATCAATCAACCAAATCGGAACACAATTGCAGATTTTCGTTTTTTATTATGGATTCATGGTCTATAGTTCAGGTGATTTTCCATAATATTGAATTTTCTACGAAATGTGTAGAAATATTCGAGCGATCTAAATGCCCGTTGGTATGACAATTACAGGTTTCAGCACCTATTGATAGAGGCATCAATCATCGAAATCGGAGCACAATTGCAGATTTTCGTTTTTTTATTATGAATTTATGGTCTATAGTTCAGGTGATTTTCTATAATATTGAATTTTCTACGAAATGTGTAGAAATATTCGAGCGATCTAAATGCCCGTTGGCATGACAATTACATGTCTCAACACCTATTGATAGAGGCATCAATCATCGAAATCGGAGCATAATTGCAGATTTTCGTTTTTTTATTATGAATTTATGGTCTATAGTTCAGGTTATTTTCCATAAAATTGAATTTTCTACGAAATGTGTAGAAATATCCGAGCGATCTACTGATAGAGTCATCAATCAACCAAATCGGAACACAATTGCAGATTTTCGTTTTTTAATATGGATTTATGGTCTATAGTTCAGGTGATTTTCCATAATATTGAATTTTCTACGAAATGTGTAGAAATATTCGAGCGATCTTAATGCCCGTTGGCATGACAATTACAGGTCTCAACACCTATTGATAGAGGCATCAATCATCGAAATCGGAGCATAATTGCAGATTTCGTTTTTTTATTATGAATTTATGGTCTATAATTCAGGTGATTTTCCATAAAATTGAATTTTCTACGAAATGTGTAGAAATATCCGAGCGATCTACTGATAGAGTCATCAATCAACCAAATCGGAACACAATTGCAGATTTTCGTTTTTTATTATGGATTCATGGTCTATAGTTCAGGTGATTTTCCATAATATTGAATTTTCTACGAAATGTGTAGAAATATTCGAGCGATCTAAATGCCCGTTGGTATGACAATTACAGGTTTCAGCACCTATTGATAGAGGCATCAATCATCGAAATCGGAGCACAATTGCAGATTTTCGTTTTTTTATTATGAATTTATGGTCTATAGTTCAGGTGATTTTCTATAATATTGAATTTTCTACGAAATGTGTAGAAATATTCGAGCGATCTAAATGCCCGTTGGCATGACAATTACATGTCTCAACACCTATTGATAGAGGCATCAATCATCGAAATCGGAGCATAATTGCAGATTTTCGTTTTTTTATTATGAATTTATGGTCTATAGTTCAGGTTATTTTCCATAAAATTGAATTTTCTACGAAATGTGTAGAAATATCCGAGCGATCTACTGATAGAGTCATCAATCAACCAAATCGGAACACAATTGCAGATTTTCGTTTTTTAATATGGATTTATGGTCTATAGTTCAGGTGATTTTCCATAATATTGAATTTTCTACGAAATGTGTAGAAATATTCGAGCGATCTTAATGCCCGTTGGCATGACAATTACAGGTTTCAGCACCTATTGATAGAGGCATCAATCATCGAAATCGGAGCATAATTGCAGATTTCGTTTTTTTATTATGAATTTATGGTCTATAATTCAGGTGATTTTCCATAAAATTGAATTTTCTACGAAATGTGTAGAAATATCCGAGCGATCTACTGATAGAGTCATCAATCAACCAAATCGGAACACAATTGCAGATTTTCGTTTTTTATTATGGATTCATGGTCTATAGTTCAGGTGATTTTCCATAATATTGAATTTTCTACGAAATGTGTAGAAATATTCGAGCGATCTAAATGCCCGTTGGTATGACAATTACAGGTCTCAACACCTATTGATAGAGGCATCAATCATCGAAATCGGAGCATAATTGCAGATTTCGTTTTTTTATTATGAATTTATGGTCTATAATTCAGGTGATTTTCCATAAAATTGAATTTTCTACGAAATGTGTAGAAATATCCGAGCGATCTACTGATAGAGTCATCAATCAACCAAATCGGAACACAATTGCAGATTTTCGTTTTTTATTATAGATTCATGGTCTATAGTTCAGGTGATTTTCCATAATATTGAATTTTCTACGAAATGTGTAGAAATATTCGAGCGATCTAAATGCCCGTTGGTATGACAATTACAGGTTTCAGCACCTATTGATAGAGGCATCAATCATCGAAATCGGAGCACAATTGCAGATTTTCGTTTTTTTATTATGAATTTATGGTCTATAGTTCAGGTGATTTTCTATAATATTGAATTTTCTACGAAATGTGTAGAAATATTCGAGCGATCTAAATGCCCGTTGGCATGACAATTACATGTCTCAACACCTATTGATAGAGGCATCAATCATCGAAATCGGAGCATAATTGCAGATTTTCGTTTTTTTATTATGAATTTATGGTCTATAGTTCAGGTTATTTTCCATAAAATTGAATTTTCTACGAAATGTGTAGAAATATCCGAGCGATCTACTGATAGAGTCATCAATCAACCAAATCGGAACACAATTGCAGATTTTCGTTTTTTAATATGGATTTATGGTCTATAGTTCAGGTGATTTTCCATAATATTGAATTTTCTACGAAATGTGTAGAAATATTCGAGCGATCTTAATGCCCGTTGGCATGACAATTACAGGTCTCAACACCTATTGATAGAGGCATCAATCATCGAAATCGGAGCATAATTGCAGATTTCGTTTTTTTATTATGAATTTATGGTCTATAATTCAGGTGATTTTCCATAAAATTGAATTTTCTACGAAATGTGTAGAAATATCCGAGCGATCTACTGATAGAGTCATCAATCAACCAAATCGGAACACAATTGCAGATTTTCGTTTTTTATTATGGATTCATGGTCTATAGTTCAGGTGATTTTCCATAATATTGAATTTTCTACGAAATGTGTAGAAATATTCGAGCGATCTAAATGCCCGTTGGTATGACAATTACAGGTTTCAGCACCTATTGATAGAGGCATCAATCATCGAAATCGGAGCACAATTGCAGATTTTCGTTTTTTTATTATGAATTTATGGTCTATAGTTCAGGTGATTTTCTATAATATTGAATTTTCTACGAAATGTGTAGAAATATTCGAGCGATCTAAATGCCCGTTGGCATGACAATTACATGTCTCAACACCTATTGATAGAGGCATCAATCATCGAAATCGGAGCATAATTGCAGATTTTCGTTTTTTTATTATGAATTTATGGTCTATAGTTCAGGTTATTTTCCATAAAATTGAATTTTCTACGAAATGTGTAGAAATATCCGAGCGATCTACTGATAGAGTCATCAATCAACCAAATCGGAACACAATTGCAGATTTTCGTTTTTTAATATGGATTTATGGTCTATAGTTCAGGTGATTTTCCATAATATTGAATTTTCTACGAAATGTGTAGAAATATTCGAGCGATCTTAATGCCCGTTGGCATGACAATTACAGGTCTCAACACCTATTGATAGAGGCATCAATCATCGAAATCGGAGCATAATTGCAGATTTCGTTTTTTTATTATGAATTTATGGTCTATAATTCAGGTGATTTTCCATAAAATTGAATTTTCTACGAAATGTGTAGAAATATCCGAGCGATCTACTGATAGAGTCATCAATCAACCAAATCGGAACACAATTGCAGATTTTCGTTTTTTATTATGGATTCATGGTCTATAGTTCAGGTGATTTTCCATAATATTGAATTTTCTACGAAATGTGTAGAAATATTCGAGCGATCTAAATGCCCGTTGGTATGACAATTACAGGTTTCAGCACCTATTGATAGAGGCATCAATCATCGAAATCGGAGCACAATTGCAGATTTTCGTTTTTTTATTATGAATTTATGGTCTATAGTTCAGGTGATTTTCTATAATATTGAATTTTCTACGAAATGTGTAGAAATATTCGAGCGATCTAAATGCCCGTTGGCATGACAATTACATGTCTCAACACCTATTGATAGAGGCATCAATCATCGAAATCGGAGCATAATTGCAGATTTTCGTTTTTTTATTATGAATTTATGGTCTATAGTTCAGGTTATTTTCCATAAAATTGAATTTTCTACGAAATGTGTAGAAATATCCGAGCGATCTACTGATAGAGTCATCAATCAACCAAATCGGAACACAATTGCAGATTTTCGTTTTTTAATATGGATTTATGGTCTATAGTTCAGGTGATTTTCCATAATATTGAATTTTCTACGAAATGTGTAGAAATATTCGAGCGATCTTAATGCCCGTTGGCATGACAATTACAGGTCTCAACACCTATTGATAGAGGCATCAATCATCGAAATCGGAGCATAATTGCAGATTTCGTTTTTTTATTATGAATTTATGGTCTATAATTCAGGTGATTTTCCATAAAATTGAATTTTCTACGAAATGTGTAGAAATATCCGAGCGATCTACTGATAGAGTCATCAATCAACCAAATCGGAACACAATTGCAGATTTTCGTTTTTTATTATGGATTCATGGTCTATAGTTCAGGTGATTTTCCATAATATTGAATTTTCTACGAAATGTGTAGAAATATTCGAGCGATCTAAATGCCCGTTGGTATGACAATTACAGGTTTCAGCACCTATTGATAGAGGCATCAATCATCGAAATCGGAGCACAATTGCAGATTTTCGTTTTTTTATTATGAATTTATGGTCTATAGTTCAGGTGATTTTCTATAATATTGAATTTTCTACGAAATGTGTAGAAATATTCGAGCGATCTAAATGCCCGTTGGCATGACAATTGCAGGTCTCAACACCTATTGATAGAGGCATCAATCATCGAAATCGGAGCACAATTGCAGATTTTCGTTTTTTTATTATGAATTTATGGTCTATAGTTCAGGTTATTTTCCATAAAATTGAATTTTCTACGAAATGTGTAGAAATATCCGAGCGATCTACTGATAGAGTCATCAATCAACCAAATCGGAACACAATTGCAGATTTTCGTTTTTTATTATGGATTCATGGTCTATAGTTCAGGTGATTTTCCATAATATTGAATTTTCTACGAAATGTGTAGAAATATTCGAGCGATCTAAATGCCCGTTGGCATGACAATTACAGGTCTCAACACCTATTGATAGAGGCATCAATCATCGAAATCGGAGCATAATTGCAGATTTTCGTTTTTTTATTATGAATTTATGGTCTATAGTTCAGGTGATTTCCCATAAAATTGAATTTTCTACGAAATGTGTAGAAATATCCGAGCGATCTACTGATAGAGTCATCAAATCGGAACACAATTGCAGATTTTCGTTTTTTATTATGGATTCATGTTCTATAGTTCAGGTGATTTTCCATAATATTGAATTTTCTACGAAATGTGTAGAAATATTCGAGCGATCTAAATGCCCGTTGGCATGACAATTACAGGTCTCAACACCTATTGATAGAGGCATCAATCATCGAAATCGGAGCATAATTGCAGATTTTCGTTTTTTTATTATGAATTTATGGTCTATAATTCAGGTGATTTTCCATAAAATTGAATTTTCTACGAAATGTGTAGAAATATCCGAGCGATCTACTGATAGAGTCATCAATCAACCAAATCGGAACACAATTGCAGATTTTCGTTTTTTATTATGGATTCATGGTCTATAGTTCAGGTGATTTTCCATAATATTGAATTTTCTACGAAATGTGTAGAAATATTCGAGCGATCTAAATGCCCGTTGGCATGACAATTACAGGTCTCAACACCTATTGATAGAGGCATCAATCATCGAAATCGGAGCATAATTGCAGATTTTCGTTTTTTTATTATGAATTTATGGTCTATAATTCAGGTGATTTTCTATAATATGGAATTTTCTACGAAATGTGTAGAAATATTCGAGCGATCTAAATGCCCGTTGGTATGACAATTACAGGTTTCAGCACCTATTGATAGAGGCATCAATCATCGAAATCGGAGCATAATTGCAGATTTTCGTTTTTTTATTATGAATTTATGGTCTATAGTTCAGGTGATTTTCTATAATATTGAATTTTCTACAAAATGTGTAGAAATATTCGAGCGATCTAAATGCCCGTTGGTATGACAATTACAGGTTTCAGCACCTATTGATAGAGGCATCAATCATCGAAATCGGAGCACAATTGCAGATTTTCGTTTTTTTATTATGAATTTATGGTCTATAGTTCAGGTGATTTTCTATAATATTGAATTTTCTACGAAATGTGTAGAAATATTCGAGCGATCTAAATGCCCGTTGGCATGACAATTACATGTCTCAACACCTATTGATAGAGGCATCAATCATCGAAATCGGAGCATAATTGCAGATTTTCGTTTTTTTATTATTAATTTATGGTCTATAGTTCAGGTGATTTTCCATAAAATTGAATTTTCTACGAAATGTGTAGAAATATCCGAGCGATCTACTGATAGAGTCATCAATCAACCAAATCGGAACACAATTGCAGATTTTCGTTTTTTATTATGGATTCATGGTCTATAGTTCAGGTGATTTTCCATAATATTGAATTTTCTACGAAATGTGTAGAAATATTCGAGCGATCTAAATGCCCGTTAGCATGACAATTACAGGTTTCAGCACCTATTGATAGAGGCATCAATCATCGAAATCGGAGCACAATTGCAGATTTTCGTTTTTTTATTATGAATTTATGGTCTATAGTTCAGGTGATTTTCCATAATATTGAATTTTCTACGAAATGTGTAGAAATATTCGAGCGATCTTAATGCCCGTTGGCATGACAATTACAGGTCTCAACACCTATTGATAGAGGCATCAATCATCGAAATCGGAGCATAATTGCAGATTTTCGTTTTTTTATTATGAATTTATGGTCTATAGTTCAGGTGATTTCCCATAAAATTGAATTTTCTACGAAATGTGTAGAAATATCCGAGCGATCTACTGATAGAGTCATCAATCAACCAAATCGGAACACAATTGCAGATTTTCGTTTTTTATTATGGATTCATGTTCTATAGTTCAGGTGATTTTCCATAATATTGAATTTTCTACGAAATGTGTAGAAATATTCGAGCGATCTAAATGCCCGTTGGCATGACAATTACAGGTCTCAACACCTATTGATAGAGGCATCAATCATCGAAATCGGAGCATAATTGCAGATTTTCGTTTTTTTATTATGAATTTATGGTCTATAGTTCAGGTGATTTTCTATAATATTGAATTTTCTACGAAATGTGTAGAAATATTCGAGCGATCTAAATGCCCGTTGGTATGACAATTACAGGTTTCAGCACCTATTGATAGAGGCATCAATCATCGAAATCGGAGCACAATTGCAGATTTTCGTTTTTTTATTATGAATTTATGGTCTATAGTTCAGGTGATTTTCTATAATATTGAATTTTCTACGAAATGTGTAGAAATATTCGAGCGATCTAAATGCCCGTTGGCATGACAATTACATGTCTCAACACCTATTGATAGAGGCATCAATCATCGAAATCGGAGCATAATTGCAGATTTTCGTTTTTTTATTATGAATTTATGGTCTATAGTTCAGGTGATTTTCCATAAAATTGAATTTTCTACGAAATGTGTAGAAATATCCGAGCGATCTACTGATAGAGTCATCAATCAACCAAATCGGAACACAATTGCAGATTTTCGTTTTTTATTATGGATTCATGGTCTATAGTTCAGGTGATTTTCCATAATATTGAATTTTCTACGAAATGTGTAGAAATATTCGAGCGATCTAAATGCCCGTTGGCATGACAATTACAGGTTTCAGCACCTATTGATAGAGGCATCAATCATCGAAATCGGAGCACAATTGCAGATTTTCGTTTTTTTATTATGAATTTATGGTCTATAGTTCAGGTGATTTTCCATAATATTGAATTTTCTACGAAATGTGTAGAAATATTCGAGCGATCTTAATGCCCGTTGGCATGACAATTACAGGTTTCAACACCTATTGATAGAGGCATCAATCATCGAAATCGGAGCATAATTGCAGATTTTCGTTTTTTTATTATGAATTTATGGTCTATAATTCAGGTGATTTTCCATAAAATTGAATTTTCTACGAAATGTGTAGAAATATCCGAGCGATCTACTGATAGAGTCATCAATCAACCAAATCGGAACACAATTGCAGATTTTCGTTTTTTATTATGGATTCATGGTCTATAGTTCAGGTGATTTTCCATAATATTGAATTTTCTACGAAATGTGTAGAAATATTCGAGCGATCTAAATGCCCGTTGGCATGACAATTACAGGTCTCAACACCTATTGATAGAGGCATCAATCATCGAAATCGGAGCATAATTGCAGATTTTCGTTTTTTTATTATGAATTTATGGTCTATAATTCAGGTGATTTTCCATAAAATTGAATTTTCTACGAAATGTGTAGAAATATCCGAGCGATCTACTGATAGAGTCATCAATCAACCAAATCGGAACACAATTGCAGATTTTCGTTTTTTATTATGGATTCATGGTCTATAGTTCAGGTGATTTTCCATAATATTGAATTTTCTACGAAATGTGTAGAAATATTCGAGCGATCTAAATGCCCGTTGGCATGACAATTACAGGTCTCAACACCTATTGATAGAGGCATCAATCATCGAAATCGGAGCATAATTGCAGATTTTCGTTTTTTTATTATGAATTTATGGTCTATAGTTCAGGTGATTTTCCATAAAATTGAATTTTCTACGAAATGTGTAGAAATATCCGAGCGATCTACTGATAGAGTCATCAATAAACCAAATCGGAACACAATTGCAGATTTTCGTTTTTTATTATGGATTCATGGTCTATAGTTCAGGTGATTTTCCATAATATTGAATTTTCTACGAAATGTGTAGAAATATTCGAGCGATCTAAATGCCCGTTGGCATGACAATTACAAGTCTCAACACCTATTGATAGAGGCATCAATCATCGAAATCGGAGCACAATTGCAGATTTTCGTTTTTTTATTATGAATTTATGGTCTATAATTCAGGAGATTTCCATACAATTAAATTTTCTACGAAATGTGTAGAAATATTCGAGCGATCTACTGATAGAGTCATCAATCAACCAAATCGGAACACAATTGCAGATTTTCGTTTTTTAATATGGATTTATGGTCTATAGTTCAGGTGATTTTCCATAATATTGAATTTTCTACGAAATGTGTAGAAATATTCGAGCGATCTTAATGCCCGTTGGCATGACAATTACAGGTCTCAACACCTATTGATAGAGGCATCAATCATCGAAATCGGAGCATAATTGCAGATTTCGTTTTTTTATTATGAATTTATGGTCTATAATTCAGGTGATTTTCCATAAAATTGAATTTTCTACGAAATGTGTAGAAATATCCGAGCGATCTACTGATAGAGTCATCAATCAACCAAATCGGAACACAATTGCAGATTTTCGTTTTTTATTATGGATTCATGGTCTATAGTTCAGGTGATTTTCCATAATATTGAATTTTCTACGAAATGTGTAGAAATATTCGAGCGATCTAAATGCCCGTTGGTATGACAATTACAGGTTTCAGCACCTATTGATAGAGGCATCAATCATCGAAATCGGAGCACAATTGCAGATTTTCGTTTTTTTATTATGAATTTATGGTCTATAATTCAGGAGATTTCCATACAATTAAATTTTCTACGAAATGTGTAGAAATATCCGAGCGATCTACTGATAGAGTCATCAATAAACCAAATCGGAACACAATTGCAGATTTTCGTTTTTTATTATGGATTCATGGTCTATAGTTCAGGTGATTTTCCATAATATTGAATTTTCTACGAAATGTGTAGAAATATTCGAGCGATCTAAATGCCCGTTGGCATGACAATTACAGGTCTCAACACCTATTGATAGAGGCATCAATCATCGAAATCGGAGCATAATTGCAGATTTTCGTTTTTTTATTATGAATTTATGGTCTATAGTTCAGGTGATTTCCCATAAAATTGAATTTTCTACGAAATGTGTAGAAATATCCGAGCGATCTACTGATAGAGTCATCAAATCGGAACACAATTGCAGATTTTCGTTTTTTATTATGGATTCATGTTCTATAGTTCAGGTGATTTTCCATAATATTGAATTTTCTACGAAATGTGTAGAAATATTCGAGCGATCTAAATGCCCGTTGGCATGACAATTACAGGTCTCAACACCTATTGATAGAGGCATCAATCATCGAAATCGGAGCATAATTGCAGATTTTCGTTTTTTTATTATGAATTTATGGTCTATAATTCAGGTGATTTTCCATAAAATTGAATTTTCTACGAAATGTGTAGAAATATCCGAGCGATCTACTGATAGAGTCATCAATCAACCAAATCGGAACACAATTGCAGATTTTCGTTTTTTATTATGGATTCATGGTCTATAGTTCAGGTGATTTTCCATAATATTGAATTTTCTACGAAATGTGTAGAAATATTCGAGCGATCTAAATGCCCGTTGGCATGACAATTACAGGTCTCAACACCTATTGATAGAGGCATCAATCATCGAAATCGGAGCATAATTGCAGATTTTCGTTTTTTTATTATGAATTTATGGTCTATAATTCAGGTGATTTTCTATAATATGGAATTTTCTACGAAATGTGTAGAAATATTCGAGCGATCTAAATGCCCGTTGGTATGACAATTACAGGTTTCAGCACCTATTGATAGAGGCATCAATCATCGAAATCGGAGCATAATTGCAGATTTTCGTTTTTTTATTATGAATTTATGGTCTATAGTTCAGGTGATTTTCTATAATATTGAATTTTCTACAAAATGTGTAGAAATATTCGAGCGATCTAAATGCCCGTTGGTATGACAATTACAGGTTTCAGCACCTATTGATAGAGGCATCAATCATCGAAATCGGAGCACAATTGCAGATTTTCGTTTTTTTATTATGAATTTATGGTCTATAGTTCAGGTGATTTTCTATAATATTGAATTTTCTACGAAATGTGTAGAAATATTCGAGCGATCTAAATGCCCGTTGGCATGACAATTACATGTCTCAACACCTATTGATAGAGGCATCAATCATCGAAATCGGAGCATAATTGCAGATTTTCGTTTTTTTATTATTAATTTATGGTCTATAGTTCAGGTGATTTTCCATAAAATTGAATTTTCTACGAAATGTGTAGAAATATCCGAGCGATCTACTGATAGAGTCATCAATCAACCAAATCGGAACACAATTGCAGATTTTCGTTTTTTATTATGGATTCATGGTCTATAGTTCAGGTGATTTTCCATAATATTGAATTTTCTACGAAATGTGTAGAAATATTCGAGCGATCTAAATGCCCGTTAGCATGACAATTACAGGTTTCAGCACCTATTGATAGAGGCATCAATCATCGAAATCGGAGCACAATTGCAGATTTTCGTTTTTTTATTATGAATTTATGGTCTATAGTTCAGGTGATTTTCCATAATATTGAATTTTCTACGAAATGTGTAGAAATATTCGAGCGATCTTAATGCCCGTTGGCATGACAATTACAGGTCTCAACACCTATTGATAGAGGCATCAATCATCGAAATCGGAGCATAATTGCAGATTTTCGTTTTTTTATTATGAATTTATGGTCTATAGTTCAGGTGATTTCCCATAAAATTGAATTTTCTACGAAATGTGTAGAAATATCCGAGCGATCTACTGATAGAGTCATCAATCAACCAAATCGGAACACAATTGCAGATTTTCGTTTTTTATTATGGATTCATGTTCTATAGTTCAGGTGATTTTCCATAATATTGAATTTTCTACGAAATGTGTAGAAATATTCGAGCGATCTAAATGCCCGTTGGCATGACAATTACAGGTCTCAACACCTATTGATAGAGGCATCAATCATCGAAATCGGAGCATAATTGCAGATTTTCGTTTTTTTATTATGAATTTATGGTCTATAGTTCAGGTGATTTTCTATAATATTGAATTTTCTACGAAATGTGTAGAAATATTCGAGCGATCTAAATGCCCGTTGGTATGACAATTACAGGTTTCAGCACCTATTGATAGAGGCATCAATCATCGAAATCGGAGCACAATTGCAGATTTTCGTTTTTTTATTATGAATTTATGGTCTATAGTTCAGGTGATTTTCTATAATATTGAATTTTCTACGAAATGTGTAGAAATATTCGAGCGATCTAAATGCCCGTTGGCATGACAATTACATGTCTCAACACCTATTGATAGAGGCATCAATCATCGAAATCGGAGCATAATTGCAGATTTTCGTTTTTTTATTATGAATTTATGGTCTATAGTTCAGGTGATTTTCCATAAAATTGAATTTTCTACGAAATGTGTAGAAATATCCGAGCGATCTACTGATAGAGTCATCAATCAACCAAATCGGAACACAATTGCAGATTTTCGTTTTTTATTATGGATTCATGGTCTATAGTTCAGGTGATTTTCCATAATATTGAATTTTCTACGAAATGTGTAGAAATATTCGAGCGATCTAAATGCCCGTTGGCATGACAATTACAGGTTTCAGCACCTATTGATAGAGGCATCAATCATCGAAATCGGAGCACAATTGCAGATTTTCGTTTTTTTATTATGAATTTATGGTCTATAGTTCAGGTGATTTTCCATAATATTGAATTTTCTACGAAATGTGTAGAAATATTCGAGCGATCTTAATGCCCGTTGGCATGACAATTACAGGTTTCAACACCTATTGATAGAGGCATCAATCATCGAAATCGGAGCATAATTGCAGATTTTCGTTTTTTTATTATGAATTTATGGTCTATAATTCAGGTGATTTTCCATAAAATTGAATTTTCTACGAAATGTGTAGAAATATCCGAGCGATCTACTGATAGAGTCATCAATCAACCAAATCGGAACACAATTGCAGATTTTCGTTTTTTATTATGGATTCATGGTCTATAGTTCAGGTGATTTTCCATAATATTGAATTTTCTACGAAATGTGTAGAAATATTCGAGCGATCTAAATGCCCGTTGGCATGACAATTACAGGTCTCAACACCTATTGATAGAGGCATCAATCATCGAAATCGGAGCATAATTGCAGATTTTCGTTTTTTTATTATGAATTTATGGTCTATAATTCAGGTGATTTTCCATAAAATTGAATTTTCTACGAAATGTGTAGAAATATCCGAGCGATCTACTGATAGAGTCATCAATCAACCAAATCGGAACACAATTGCAGATTTTCGTTTTTTATTATGGATTCATGGTCTATAGTTCAGGTGATTTTCCATAATATTGAATTTTCTACGAAATGTGTAGAAATATTCGAGCGATCTAAATGCCCGTTGGCATGACAATTACAGGTCTCAACACCTATTGATAGAGGCATCAATCATCGAAATCGGAGCATAATTGCAGATTTTCGTTTTTTTATTATGAATTTATGGTCTATAGTTCAGGTGATTTTCCATAAAATTGAATTTTCTACGAAATGTGTAGAAATATCCGAGCGATCTACTGATAGAGTCATCAATAAACCAAATCGGAACACAATTGCAGATTTTCGTTTTTTATTATGGATTCATGGTCTATAGTTCAGGTGATTTTCCATAATATTGAATTTTCTACGAAATGTGTAGAAATATTCGAGCGATCTAAATGCCCGTTGGCATGACAATTACAAGTCTCAACACCTATTGATAGAGGCATCAATCATCGAAATCGGAGCACAATTGCAGATTTTCGTTTTTTTATTATGAATTTATGGTCTATAATTCAGGAGATTTCCATACAATTAAATTTTCTACGAAATGTGTAGAAATATTCGAGCGATCTACTGATAGAGTCATCAATCAACCAAATCGGAACACAATTGCAGATTTTCGTTTTTTAATATGGATTTATGGTCTATAGTTCAGGTGATTTTCCATAATATTGAATTTTCTACGAAATGTGTAGAAATATTCGAGCGATCTTAATGCCCGTTGGCATGACAATTACAGGTCTCAACACCTATTGATAGAGGCATCAATCATCGAAATCGGAGCATAATTGCAGATTTCGTTTTTTTATTATGAATTTATGGTCTATAATTCAGGTGATTTTCCATAAAATTGAATTTTCTACGAAATGTGTAGAAATATCCGAGCGATCTACTGATAGAGTCATCAATAAACCAAATCGGAACACAATTGCAGATTTTCGTTTTTTATTATGGATTCATGGTCTATAGTTCAGGTGATTTTCCATAATATTGAATTTTCTACGAAATGTGTAGAAATATTCGAGTGATCTAAATGCCCGTTGGTATTACAATTACAGGTTTCAGCACCTATTGATAGAGGCATCAATCATCGAAATCGGAGCACAATTGCAGATTTTCGTTTTTTTATTATGAATTTATGGTCTATAATTCAGGAGATTTCCATAAAATTAAATTTTCTACGAAATGTGTAGAAATATTCGAGCGATCAACTGATAGAGTCATCAATCAACCAAATCGGAACACAATTGCAGATTTTCGTTTTTTATTATGGATTCATGGTCTATAGTTCAGGTGATTTTCCATAATATTGAATTTTCTACGAAATGTGTAGAAATATTCGAGCGATCTAAATGCCCGTTGGTATGACAATCACAGGTTTCGGAACCTATTGATAGAGGCATCAATCATCGAAATCGGAGCACAATTGCAGATTTTCGTTTTTTTATTATGAATTTATGGTCTATAATTCAGGAGATTTCCATACAATTAAATTTTCTACGAAATGTGTAGAAATATTCGAGCGATCTACTGATAGAGTCATCAATTAACCAAATCGGAACACAATTGCAGATTTTCGTTTTTTATTATGGATTCATGGTCTATAGTTCAGGTGATTTTCCATCATATTGAATTTTCTACGAAATGTGTAGAAATATTCGAGCGATCTAAATGCCCGTTGGTATGACAATTACAGGTTTCAGCACCTATTGATAGAGGCATCAATCATCGAAATCGGAGCACAATTGCAGATTTTCGTTTTTTTATTATGAATTTATGGTCTATAGTTCAGGTGATTTTCCATTATATTGAATTTTCTACGAAATGTGTAGAAAGATCCGAGCGATCTACTGATAAAGTCATCAATCAACCAAATCGGAACACAATTGCAGATTTTCGTTTTTTATTATGGATTCATGGTCTATAGTTCAGATGATTTTCCATAATATTGAATTTTCTACGAAATGTGTAGAAATATTCGAGCGATCTAAATGCCCGTTGGTATGACAATTACAGGTTTCAGCACCTATTGATAGAGGCATCAATCATCGAAATCGGAGAACAATTGCAGATTTTCGTTTTTTTATTATTAATTTATGGTCTATAGTTCTGGTGATTTTCCATAAAATTGAATTTTCTACGAAATGTGTAGAAATATTCGAGCGATCTACTGACAGAGTCATCAATCAACCAAATCGGAACACAATTGCAGATTTTCGTTTTTTATTATGGATTCATGGTCTATAGCTCAGGTGATTTTCCATAATATTGAATTTTCTACGAAATGTGTAGAAATATTCGAGCGATCTAAATGCCCGTTGGTATGACAATTACAGGTTTCAGCACCTATTGATAGAGGCATCAATCATCGAAATCGGAGCACAATTGCAGATTTTCGTTTTTTTATTATGAATTTATGGTCTATAGTTCAGGTGATTTTCCATAAAATTGAATTTTCTACGAAATGTGTAGAAATATTCTAGCGATCTGAATGCCCGTTGGTATGACAATTACAGGTTTCAGCACCTATTGATAGAGGCATCAATCATCGAAATCGGAGCACAATTGCAGATTTTCGTTTTTTTATTATGAATTTATGGTCTATAATTCAGGAGATTTCCATACAATTAAATTTTCTACGAAATGTGTAGAAATATTCGAGCGATCTACTGATAGAGTCATCAATCAACCAAATCGGAACACAATTGCAGATTTTCGTTTTTTATTATGGATTCATGGTCTATAGTTCAGGTGATTTTCCATAATATTGAATTTTCTACGAAATCTGTAGAAATATTCGAGCGATCTAAATGCCCGTTGGTATGACAATTACAGGTTTCAGCACCTATTGATAGAGGCATCAATCATCGAAATCGGACCACAATTGCAGATTTTCGTTTTTTTATTATGAATTTATGGTCTATAATTCAGGAGATTTCCATACAATTAAATTTTCTACGAAATGTGTAGAAATATTCGAGCGATCTACTGATAGAGTCATCAATCAACCAAATCGGAACACAATTGCAGATTTTCGTTTTTTTATTATGAATTTATGGTCTATAGTTCAGGTGATTTGCCATAATATTGAATTTTCTACGAAATGTGTAGAAATATTCGAGCGATCTAAATGCCCGTTAGCATGACAATTGCAGGTCTCAACACCTATTGATAGAGGCATCAATCATCGAAATCGGAGCACAATTGCAGATTTTCGTTTTTTTATTATGAATTTATGGTCTATAGTTCAGGTGATTTTCCATAAAATTGAATTTTCTACGAAATGTGTAGAAATATCCGAGCGATCTACTGATAGAGTCATCAATCAACCAAATCGGAACACAATTGCAGATTTTCGTTTTTTATTATGGATTCATGGTCTATAGTTCAGGTGATTTTCCATAATATTGAATTTTCTACGAAATGTGTAGAAATATTCGAGCGATCTAAATGCCCGTTGGTATGACAATTACAGGTTTCAGCACCTATTGATAGAGTCATCAATCATCGAAATCGGAGAACAATTGCAGATTTTCGTTTTTTTATTATGAATTTATGGTCTATAGTTCAGGTGATTTTCCATAAAATTGAATTTTCTACGAAATGTGTAGAAATATCCGAGCGATCTACTGACAGAGTCATCAATCAACCAAATCGGAATACAATTGCAGATTTTCGTTTTTTATTATGGATTCAAGGTCTGTAGTACAGGGGATTTTCCATAATATTGAATTTTCTACGAAATGTGTAGAAATATTCGAGCGATTTAAATGCCCGTTGGCATGACAATTACAGGTTTCAGCACCTATTGATAGAGGCATCAATCATTGAAATCGGAGCACAATTGAAGATTTTTGTGTTTTTATTATTAATTTATGGTCTATAGTTCTGGTGATTTTCCATAAAATTGAATTTTCTACGAAATGTGTAGAAATATCCGAGCGATCTACTGATAGAGTCATCAATCAACCAAATCGGAACACAATTGCAGATTTTCGTTTTTTATTATGGATTCATGGTCTATAGTTCAGGTTATTTTCCATAATATTGAATTTTCTATGAAATGTGTAGAAATATTCGAGCGATCTAAATGCCCGTTGGCATGACAATTACAGGTCTCAACACCTATTGATAGAGGCATCAATCAACCAAATCGGAACACAATTGCAGATTTTCGTTTTTTATTATGGATTCATGGTCTATAGTTCAGGTGATTTTCCATAATATTGAATTTTCTACAAAATGTGTAGAAATATTCGAGCGATCTAAATGCCCGTTGGCATGACAATTACAGATCTCAACACCTATTGATAGAGGCATCAATCATCGAAATCGGAGCATAATTGCAGATTTTCGTTTTTTTATTATGAATTTATGGTCTATAGTTCAGGTGATTTTCCATAAAATTGAATTTTCTAAGAAATGTGTAGAAATATCCGAGCGATCTACTGATAGAGTCATCAATCAACCAAATCGGAACACAATTGCAGATTTTCGTTTTTTATTATGGATTCATGGTCTATAGTTCAGGTGATTTTCCATAATATTGAATTTTCTACGAAATGTGTAGAAATATTCGAGCGATCTACTGACAGAGTCATCAATCAACCAAATCGGAACACAATTGCAGATTTTCGTTTTTTATTATGGATTCATGGTCTGTAGTTCAGGGGATTTTCCATAATATTGAATTTTCTACGCAATGTGTAGAAATATTCGAGCGATCTAAATGCCCGTTGGTATGACAATTACAGGTTTCAGCACCTATTGATAGAGGCATCAATCATCGAAATCGGAGCACAATTGCAGATTTTCGTTTTTTTATTATGAATTTATGGTCTATAATTCAGGTGATTTTCCATAAAATTGAATTTTCTACGAAATGTGTAGAAATATCCGAGCGATCTACTGATAGAGTCATCAATCAACCAAATCGGAACACAATTGCAGATTTTCGTTTTTTATTATGGATTCATGGTCTATAGTTCAGGTGATTTTCCATAATATTGAATTTTCTACGAAATGTGTAGAAATATTCGAGCGATCTAAATGCCCGTTGGCATGACAATTACAGGTCTCAACACCTATTGATAGAGGCATCAATCATCGAAATCGGAGCATAATTGCAGATTTTCGTTTTTTTATTATGAATTTATGGTCTATAGTTCAGGTGATTTTCCATAAAATTGAATTTTCTACGAAATGTGTAGAAATATCCGAGCGATCTACTGACAGAGTCATCAATCAACCAAATCGGAACACAATTGCAGATTTTCGTTTTTTATTATGGATTCATGGTCTGTAGTTCAGGTGATTTTCCATAATATTGAATTTTCTACGAAATGTGTAGAAATATTCGAGCGATCTAAATGCCCGTTGGCATGACAATTACAGGTTTCAGCACCTATTGATAGAGGCATCAATCATCGAAATCGGAGCATAATTGCAGATTTTCGTTTTTTTATTATGAATTTATGGTCTATAATTCAGGTGATTTTCCATAAAATTGAATTTTCTACGAAATGTGTAGAAATATCCGAGCGATCTACTGATAGAGTCATCAATCAACCAAATCGGAACACAATTGCAGATTTTCGTTTTTTATTATGGATTCATGGTCTATAGTTCAGGTGATTTTCCATAATATTGAATTTTCTACGAAATGTGTAGAAATATTCGAGCGATCTAAATGCCCGTTGGCATGACAATTACAGGTCTCAACACCTATTGATAGAGGCATCAATCATCGAAATCGGAGCATAATTGCAGATTTTCGTTTTTTTATTATGAATTTATGGTCTATAGTTCAGGTGATTTTCCATAAAATTGAATTTTCTACGAAATGTGTAGAAATATCCGAGCGATCTACTGATAGAGTCATCAATCAACCAAATCGGAACACAATTGCAGATTTTCGTTTTTTATTATGGATTCATGGTCTATAGTTCAGGTGATTTTCCATAATATTGAATTTTCTACGAAATGTGTAGAAATATTCGAGCGATCTAAATGCCCGTTGGTATGACAATTACAGGTTTCAGCACATATTGATAGAGGCATCAATCATCGAAATCGGAGCACAATTGCAGATTTTCGTTTTTTTATTATGAATTTATGGTCTATAATTCAGGAGATTTCCACACAATTAAATTTTCTACGAAATGTGTAGAAATATCCGAGCGATCTACTGATAGAGTCATCAATAAACCAAATCGGAACACAATTGCAGATTTTCGTTTTTTATTATGGATTCATGGTCTATAGTTCAGGTGATTTTCTATAATATTGAATTTTCTACGAAATGTGTAGAAATATTCGAGCGATCTAAATGCCCGTTGGCATGACAATTACATGTCTCAACACCTATTGATAGAGGCATCAATCATCGAAATCGGAGCATAATTGCCGATTTTCGTTTTTTTATTATGAATTTATGGTCTATAGTTCAGGTGATTTTCCATAAAATTGAATTTTCTACGAAATGTGTAGAAATATCCGAGCGATCTACTGATAGAGTCATCAATCAACCAAATCGGAACACAATTGCAGATTTTCGTTTTTTATTATGGATTTATGGTCTATAGTTCAGGTGATTTTCCATAATATTGAATTTTCTACGAAATGTGTAGAAATATTCGAGCGATCTAAATGCCCGTTGGCATGACAATTACAGGTCTCAACACCTATTGATAGAGGCATCAATCATCGAAATCGGAGCATAATTGCAGATTTTCGTTTTTTTATTATGAATTTATGGTCTATAGTTCAGGTGATTTTCCATAAAATTGAATTTTCTACCAAATGTGTAGAAATATCCGAGCGATCTACTAATAGAGTCATCAATAAACCAAATCGGAACACAATTGTAGATTTTCGTTTTTTATTATGGATTCATGGTCTATAGTTCAGGTGATTTTCCATAATATTGCATTGTCTACGAAATGTGTAGAAATATTCGAGCGATCTTAATGCCCGTTGGCATGACAATTACAGGTCTCAACACCTATTGATAGAGGCATCAATCATCGAAATCGGAGCATAATTGCAGATTTCGTTTTTTTATTATGAATTTATGGTCTATAATTCAGGTGATTTTCCATAAAATTGAATTTTCTACCAAATGTGTAGAAATATCCGAGCGATCTACTGATAGAGTCATCAATAAACCAAATCGGAACACAATTGTAGATTTTCGTTTTTTATTATGGATTCATGGTCTATAGTTCAGGTGATTTTCCATAATATTGCATTGTCTACGAAATGTGTAGAAATATTCGAGCGATCTTAATGCCCGTTGGCATGACAATTACAGGTCTCAACACCTATTGATAGAGGCATCAATCATCGAAATCGGAGCATAATTGCAGATTTCGTTTTTTGATTATGAATTTATGGTCTATAATTCAGGTGATTTTCCATAAAATTGAATTTTCTACGAAATGTGTAGGAATATTCGAGCGATCTAAATGCCCGTTGGTATGACAATTACAGGTTTCAGCACCTATTGATAGAGGCATCAATCATCGAAATCGGAGCACAATTGCAGATTTTCGTTTTTTTATTATGAATTTATGGTCTATAGTTCAGGTGATTTTCCATTATATTGAATTTTCTACGAAATGTGTAGAAATATCCGAGCGATCTACTGATAAAGTCATCAATCAACCAAATCGGAACACAATTGCAGATTTTCGTTTTTTATTATGGATTCATGGTCTATAGTTCAGATGATTTTCCATAATATTGAATTTTCTACGAAATGTGTAGAAATATTCGAGCGATCTAAATGCCCGTTGGTATGACAATTACAGGTTTCAGCACCTATTGATAGAGGCATCAATCATCGAAATCGGAGAAAAATTGCAGATTTTCGTTTTTTTATTATTAATTTATGGTCTATAGTTCTGGTGATTTTCCATAAAATTGAATTTTCTACGAAATGTGTAGAAATATTCGAGCGATCTACTGACAGAGTCATCAATCAACCAAATCGGAACACAATTGCAGATTTTCGTTTTTTATTATGGATTCATGGTCTATAGCTCAGGTGATTTTCCATAATATTGAATTTTCTACGAAATGTGTAGAAATATTCGAGCGATCTAAATGCCCGTTGGTATGACAATTACAGGTTTCAGCACCTATTGATAGAGGCATCAATCATCGAAATCGGAGCACAATTGCAGATTTTCGTTTTTTTATTATGAATTTATGGTCTATAGTTCAGGTGATTTTCCATAAAATTGAATTTTCTACGAAATGTGTAGAAATATTCTAGCGATCTGAATGCCCGTTGGTATGACAAATACAGGTTTCAGCACCTATTGATAGAGGCATCAATCATCGAAATCGGAGCACAATTGCAGATTTTCGTTTTTTTATTATGAATTTATGGTCTATAATTCAGGAGATTTCCATACAATTAAATTTTCTACGAAATGTGTAGAAATATTCGAGCGATCTACTGATAGAGTCATCAATCAACCAAATCGGAACACAATTGCAGATTTTCGTTTTTTATTATGGATTCATGGTCTATAGTTCAGGTGATTTTCCATTATATTGAATTTTCTACGAAATCTGTAGAAATATTCGAGCGATCTAAATGCCCGTTGGTATGACAATTACAGGTTTCAGCACCTATTGATAGAGGCATCAATCATCGAAATCGGACCACAATTGCAGATTTTCGTTTTTTTATTATGAATTTATGGTCTATAATTCAGGAGATTTCCATACAATTAAATTTTCTACGAAATGTGTAGAAATATTCGAGCGATCTACTGATAGAGTCATCAATCAACCAAATCGGAACACAATTGCAGATTTTCGTTTTTTTATTATGAATTTATGGTCTATAGTTCAGGTGATTTTCCATAATATTGAATTTTCTACGAAATGTGTAGAAATATTCGAGCGATCTAAATGCCCGTTGGCATGACAATTGCAGGTCTCAACACCTATTGATAGAGGCATCAATCATCGAAATCGGAGCACAATTGCAGATTTTCGTTTTTTTATTATGAATTTATGGTCTATAGTTCAGGTGATTTTCCATAATATTGAATTTTCTACGAAATGTGTAGAAATATTCGAGCGATCTAAATGCCCGTTGGTATGACAATTACAGGTTTCAGCACCTATTGATAGAGTCATCAATCATCGAAATCGGAGAACAATTGCAGATTTTCGTTTTTTTATTATGAATTTATGGTCTATAGTTCAGGTGATTTTCCATAAAATTGAATTTTCTACGAAATGTGTAGAAATATTCGAGCGATCTACTGACAGAGTCATCAATCAACCAAATCGGAACACAATTGCAGATTTTCGTTTTTTATTATGGATTCATGGTCTGTAGTTCAGGTGATTTTCCATAATATTGAATTTTCTACGAAATGTGTAGAAATATTCGAGCGATCTAAATGCCCGTTGGCATGACAATTACAGGTTTCAGCACCTATTGATAGAGGCATCAATCATCGAAATCGGAGCACAATTGCAGATTTTCGTTTTTTTATTATGAATTTATGGTCTATAGTTCAGGTGATTTTCCATAAAATTGAATTTTCTACGAAATGTGTAGAAATATTCGAGCGATCTACTGACAGAGTCATCAATCAACCAAATCGGAACACAATTGCAGATTTTCGTTTTTTATTATGGATTCATGGTCTGTAGTTCAGGGGATTTTCCATAATATTGAATTTTCTACGCAATGTGTAGAAATATTCGAGCGATCTAAATGCCCGTTGGTATGACAATTACAGGTTTCAGCACCTATTGATAGAGGCATCAATCATCGAAATCGGAGAACAATTGCAGATTTTCGTTTTTTTATTATGAATTTATGGTCAGGTGATTTTCCATAATATTGAATTTTCTACGAAATGTGTAGAAATATTCGAGCGATCTAAATGCCCGTTGGCATGACAATTGCAGGTCTCAACACCTATTGATAGAGGCATCAATCATCGAAATCGGAGAACAATTGCAGATTTTCGTTTTTTTATTATGAATTTATGGTCTATAGTTCAGGTGATTTTCCATAATATTGAATTTTCTACGAAATGTGTAGAAATATTCGAGCGATCTAAATGCCCGTTGGCATGACAATTGCAGGTCTCAACACCTATTGATAGAGGCATCAATCATCGAAATCGGAGCATAATTACAGATTTTCGTTTTTTTATTATGAATTTATGGTCTATATTTCAGGTGATTTCCCATAAAATTGAATTTTCTACGAAATGTGTAGAAATATCCGAGCGATCTAAATGCCCGTTGGCATGACAATTACAGGTCTCAACACCTATTGATAGAGGCATCAATCATCGAAATCGGAGCACAATTGCAGATTTTCGTTTTTTTATTATGAATTTATGGTCTATAGTTCAGGTGATTTTCCATAATATTGAATTTTCTACGAAATGTGTAGAAATATTCGAGCGATCTAAATGCCCGTTGGCATGACAATTGCAGGTCTCAACACCTATTGATAGAGGCATCAATCATCGAAATCGGAGCACAATTGCAGATTTTCGTTTTTTTATTATGAATTTATGGTCTATAGTTCAGGTGATTTTCCATAAAATTGAATTTTCTACGAAATGTGTAGAAATATCCGAGCGATCTACTGATAGAGTCATCAATCAACCAAATCGGAACACAATTGCAGATTTTCGTTTTTTATTATGGATTCATGGTCAGGTGATTTTCCATAATATGGAATTTTCTACGAAATGTGTAGAAATATTCGAGCGATCTAAATGCCCGTTGGCATGACAATTGCAGGTCTCAACACCTATTGATAGAGGCATCAATCATCGAAATCGGAGAACAATTGCAGATTTTCGTTTTTTTATTATGAATTTATGGTCTATAGTTCAGGTGATTTTCCATAAAATTGAATTTTCTACGAAATGTGTAGAAATATTCGAGCGATTTAAATGCCCGTTGGCATGACAATTACAGGTTTCAGCACCTATTGATAGAGGCATCAATCATCGAAATCGGAGCACAATTGCAGATTTTCGTTTTTTTATTATGAATTTATGGTCTATAGTTCAGGTGATTTTCCATAATATTGAATTTTCTACGAAATGTGTAGAAATATTCGAGCGATCTAAATGCCCGTTGGCATGACAATTACATGTCTCAACACCTATTGATAGAGGCATCAATCATCGAAATCGGAGCACAATTGCAGATTTTCGTTTTTTTATTATGAATTTATGGTCTATATATAGTTCAGGTGATTTTCCATAAAATTGAATTTTCTACGAAATGTGTAGAAATATTCGAGCGATCTACTGACAGAGTCATCAATCAACCAAATCGGAACACAATTGCAGATTTTCGTTTTTTATTATGGATTCATGGTCTGTAGTTCAGGTGATTTTCCATAATATTGAATTTTCTACGAAATGTGTAGAAATATCCGAGCGATCTAAATGCCCGTTGGCATGACAATTACAGGTCTCAACACCTATTGATAGAGGCATCAATCATCGAAATCGGAGCATAATTACAGATTTTCGTTTTTTTATTATGAATTTATGGTCTATAGTTCAGGTGATTTCCCATAAAATTGAATTTTCTACGAAATGTGTAGAAATATCCGAGCGATCTAAATGCCCGTTGGCATGACAATTACAGGTCTCAACACCTATTGATAGAGGCATCAATCATCGAAATCGGAGCACAATTGCAGATTTTCGTTTTTTTATTATGAATTTATGGTCTATAGTTCAGGTGATTTTCCATAATATTGAATTTTCTACGAAATGTGTAGAAATATTCGAGCGATCTAAATGCCCGTTGGCATGACAATTGCAGGTCTCAACACCTATTGATAGAGGCATCAATCATCGAAATCGGAGCACAATTGCAGATTTTCGTTTTTTTATTATGAATTTATGGTCTATAGTTCAGGTGATTTTCCATAAAATTGAATTTTCTACGAAATGTGTAGAAATATCCGAGCGATCTACTGATAGAGTCATCAATCAACCAAATCGGAACACAATTGCAGATTTTCGTTTTTTATTATGGATTCATGGTCAGGTGATTTTCCATAATATGGAATTTTCTACGAAATGTGTAGAAATATTCGAGCGATCTAAATGCCCGTTGGCATGACAATTGCAGGTCTCAACACCTATTGATAGAGGCATCAATCATCGAAATCGGAGAACAATTGCAGATTTTCGTTTTTTTATTATGAATTTATGGTCTATAGTTCAGGTGATTTTCCATAAAATTGAATTTTCTACGAAATGTGTAGAAATATCCGAGCGATCTACTGACAGAGTCATCAATCAACCAAATCGGAATACAATTGCAGATTTTCGTTTTTTATTATGGATTCAAGGTCTGTAGTTCAGGGGATTTTCCATAATATTGAATTTTCTACGAAATGTGTAGAAATATTCGAGCGATTTAAATGCCCGTTGGCATGACAATTACAGGTTTCAGCACCTATTGATAGAAGCATCAATCATCGAAATCGGAGCACAATTGAAGATTTTCGTTTTTTTATTATTAATTTATGGTCTATAGTTCTGGTGATTTTCCATAAAATTGAATTTTCTACGAAATGTGTAGAAATATTCGAGCGATCTACTGACAGAGTCATCAATCAACCAAATCGGAACACAATTGCAGATTTTCGTTTTTTATTATGGATTCATGGTCTATAGTTCAGGTGATTTTCCATAATATTGAATTTTCTACGAAATGTGTAGAAATATTCGAGCGATCTAAATGCCCGTTGGTATGACAATTACAGGTTTCAGCACCTATTGATAGAGGCATCAATCATCGAAATCGGAGCACAATTGCAGATTTTCGTTTTTTTATTATGAATTTATGGTCTATAGTTCAGGTGATTTTCCATAATATTGAATTTTCTACGAAATGTGTAGAAATATTCGAGCGATCTAAATGCCCGTTGGCATGACAATTACAGATCTCAACACCTATTGATAGAGGCATCAATCATCGAAATCGGAGCACAATTGCAGATTTTCGTTTTTTTATTATGAATTTATGGTCTATAGTTCAGGTGATTTTCCATAAAATTGAATTTTCTACGAAATGTGTAGAAATATTCGAGCGATCTACTGACAGAGTCATCAATCAACCAAATCGGAACACAATTGCAGATTTTCGTTTTTTATTATGGATTCATGGTCTGTAGTTCAGGTGATTTTCCATAATATTGAATTTTCTACGAAATGTGTAGAAATATTCGAGCGATCTAAATGCCCGTTGGCATGACAATTACAGGTTTCAGCACCTATTGATAGAGGCATCAATCATCGAAATCGGAGCACAATTGCAGATTTTCGTTTTTTTATTATGAATTTATGGTCTATAGTTCAGGTGATTTTCCATAAAATTGAATTTTCTACGAAATGTGTAGAAATATTCGAGCGATCTACTGACAGAGTCATCAATCAACCAAATCGGAACACAATTGCAGATTTTCGTTTTTTATTATGGATTCATGGTCTGTAGTTCAGGGGATTTTCCATAATATTGAATTTTCTACGCAATGTGTAGAAATATTCGAGCGATCTAAATGCCCGTTGGTATGACAATTACAGGTTTCAGCACCTATTGATAGAGGCATCAATCATCGAAATCGGAGAACAATTGCAGATTTTCGTTTTTTTATTATGAATTTATGGTCAGGTGATTTTCCATAATATGGAATTTTCTACGAAATGTGTAGAAATATTCGAGCGATCTAAATGCCCGTTGGCATGACAATTGCAGGTCTCAACACCTATTGATAGAGGCATCAATCATCGAAATCGGAGAACAATTGCAGATTTTCGTTTTTTTATTATGAATTTATGGTCTATAGTTCAGGTGATTTTCCATAATATTGAATTTTCTACGAAATGTGTAGAAATATTCGAGCGATCTAAATGCCCGTTGGCATGACAATTGCAGGTCTCAACACCTATTGATAGAGGCATCAATCATCGAAATCGGAGCATAATTACAGATTTTCGTTTTTTTATTATGAATTTATGGTCTATATTTCAGGTGATTTCCCATAAAATTGAATTTTCTACGAAATGTGTAGAAATATCCGAGCGATCTAAATGCCCGTTGGCATGACAATTACAGGTCTCAACACCTATTGATAGAGGCATCAATCATCGAAATCGGAGCACAATTGCAGATTTTCGTTTTTTTATTATGAATTTATGGTCTATAGTTCAGGTGATTTTCCATAATATTGAATTTTCTACGAAATGTGTAGAAATATTCGAGCGATCTAAATGCCCGTTGGCATGACAATTGCAGGTCTCAACACCTATTGATAGAGGCATCAATCATCGAAATCGGAGCACAATTGCAGATTTTCGTTTTTTTATTATGAATTTATGGTCTATAGTTCAGGTGATTTTCCATAAAATTGAATTTTCTACGAAATGTGTAGAAATATCCGAGCGATCTACTGATAGAGTCATCAATCAACCAAATCGGAACACAATTGCAGATTTTCGTTTTTTATTATGGATTCATGGTCAGGTGATTTTCCATAATATGGAATTTTCTACGAAATGTGTAGAAATATTCGAGCGATCTAAATGCCCGTTGGCATGACAATTGCAGGTCTCAACACCTATTGATAGAGGCATCAATCATCGAAATCGGAGAACAATTGCAGATTTTCGTTTTTTTATTATGAATTTATGGTCTATAGTTCAGGTGATTTTCCATAAAATTGAATTTTCTACGAAATGTGTAGAAATATTCGAGCGATCTACTGACAGAGTCATCAATCAACCAAATCGGAATACAATTGCAGATTTTCGTTTTTTATTATGGATTCAAGGTCTGTAGTTCAGGGGATTTTCCATAATATTGAATTTTCTACGAAATGTGTAGAAATATTCGAGCGATTTAAATGCCCGTTGGCATGACAATTACAGGTTTCAGCACCTATTGATAGAGGCATCAATCATCGAAATCGGAGCACAATTGAAGATTTTCGTTTTTTTATTATTAATTTATGGTCAATCTGGTGATTTTCCATAAAATTGAATTTTCTACGAAATGTGTAGAAATATTCGAGCGATCTACTGACAGAGTCATCAATCAACCAAATCGGAACACAATTGCAGATTTTCGTTTTTTATTATGGATTCATGGTCTATAGTTCAGGTGATTTTCCATAATATTGAATTTTCTACGAAATGTGTAGAAATATTCGAGCGATCTAAATGCCCGTTGGCATGACAATTACAGGTTTCAGCACCTATTGATAGAGGCATCAATCATCGAAATCGGAGCACAATTGCAGATTTTCGTTTTTTTATTATGAATTTATGGTCTATAGTTCAGGTGATTTTCCATAAAATTGAATTTTCTACGAAATGTGTAGAAATATCCGAGCGATCTACTGATAGAGTCATCAATCAACCAAATCGGAACACAATTGCAGATTTTCGTTTTTTATTATGGATTCATGGTCAGGTGATTTTCCATAATATGGAATTTTCTACGAAATGTGTAGAAATATTCGAGCGATCTAAATGCCCGTTGGCATGACAATTGCAGGTCTCAACACCTATTGATAGAGGCATCAATCATCGAAATCGGAGAACAATTGCAGATTTTCGTTTTTTTATTATGAATTTATGGTCTATAGTTCAGGTGATTTTCCATAAAATTGAATTTTCTACGAAATGTGTAGAAATATTCGAGCGATTTAAATGCCCGTTGGCATGACAATTACAGGTTTCAGCACCTATTGATAGAGGCATCAATCATCGAAATCGGAGCACAATTGCAGATTTTCGTTTTTTTATTATGAATTTATGGTCTAGAGTTCAGGTGATTTTCCATAATATTGAATTTTCTACGAAATGTGTAGAAATATTCGAGCGATCTAAATGCCCGTTGGCATGACAATTACATGTCTCAACACCTATTGATAGAGGCATCAATCATCGAAATCGGAGCACAATTGCAGATTTTCGTTTTTTTATTATGAATTTATGGTCTATATATAGTTCAGGTGATTTTCCATAAAATTGAATTTTCTACGAAATGTGTAGAAATATTCGAGCGATCTACTGACAGAGTCATCAATCAACCAAATCGGAACACAATTGCAGATTTTCGTTTTTTATTATGGATTCATGGTCTGTAGTTCAGGTGATTTTCCATAATATTGAATTTTCTACGAAATGTGTAGAAATATCCGAGCGATCTAAATGCCCGTTGGCATGACAATTACAGGTCTCAACACCTATTGATAGAGGCATCAATCATCGAAATCGGAGCATAATTACAGATTTTCGTTTTTTTATTATGAATTTATGGTCTATAGTTCAGGTGATTTCCCATAAAATTGAATTTTCTACGAAATGTGTAGAAATATCCGAGCGATCTAAATGCCCGTTGGCATGACAATTACAGGTCTCAACACCTATTGATAGAGGCATCAATCATCGAAATCGGAGCACAATTGCAGATTTTCGTTTTTTTATTATGAATTTATGGTCTATAGTTCAGGTGATTTTCCATAATATTGAATTTTCTACGAAATGTGTAGAAATATTCGAGCGATCTAAATGCCCGTTGGCATGACAATTGCAGGTCTCAACACCTATTGATAGAGGCATCAATCATCGAAATCGGAGCACAATTGCAGATTTTCGTTTTTTTATTATGAATTTATGGTCTATAGTTCAGGTGATTTTCCATAAAATTGAATTTTCTACGAAATGTGTAGAAATATCCGAGCGATCTACTGATAGAGTCATCAATCAACCAAATCGGAACACAATTGCAGATTTTCGTTTTTTATTATGGATTCATGGTCAGGTGATTTTCCATAATATTGAATTTTCTACGAAATGTGTAGAAATATTCGAGCGATCTAAATGCCCGTTGGCATGACAATTGCAGGTCTCAACACCTATTGATAGAGGCATCAATCATCGAAATCGGAGAACAATTGCAGATTTTCGTTTTTTTATTATGAATTTATGGTCTATAGTTCAGGTGATTTTCCATAAAATTGAATTTTCTACGAAATGTGTAGAAATATCCGAGCGATCTACTGACAGAGTCATCAATCAACCAAATCGGAATACAATTGCAGATTTTCGTTTTTTATTATGGATTCAAGGTCTGTAGTTCAGGGGATTTTCCATAATATTGAATTTTCTACGAAATGTGTAGAAATATTCGAGCGATTTAAATGCCCGTTGGCATGACAATTACAGGTTTCAGCACCTATTGATAGAAGCATCAATCATCGAAATCGGAGCACAATTGAAGATTTTCGTTTTTTTATTATTAATTTATGGTCTATAGTTCTGGTGATTTTCCATAAAATTGAATTTTCTACGAAATGTGTAGAAATATTCGAGCGATCTACTGACAGAGTCATCAATCAACCAAATCGGAACACAATTGCAGATTTTCGTTTTTTATTATGGATTCATGGTCTATAGTTCAGGTGATTTTCCATAATATTGAATTTTCTACGAAATGTGTAGAAATATTCGAGCGATCTAAATGCCCGTTGGTATGACAATTACAGGTTTCAGCACCTATTGATAGAGGCATCAATCATCGAAATCGGAGCACAATTGCAGATTTTCGTTTTTTTATTATGAATTTATGGTCTATAGTTCAGGTGATTTTCCATAATATTGAATTTTCTACGAAATGTGTAGAAATATTCGAGCGATCTAAATGCCCGTTGGCATGACAATTACATGTCTCAACACCTATTGATAGAGGCATCAATCATCGAAATCGGAGCACAATTGCAGATTTTCGTTTTTTTATTATGAATTTATGGTCTATAGTTCAGGTGATTTTCCATAAAATTGAATTTTCTACGAAATGTGTAGAAATATTCGAGCGATCTACTGACAGAGTCATCAATCAACCAAATCGGAACACAATTGCAGATTTTCGTTTTTTATTATGGATTCATGGTCTTTAGTTCAGGTGATTTTCCATAATATTGAATTTTCTACGAAATGTGTAGAAATATTCGAGCGATCTAAATTCCCGTTGGCATGACAATTACAGGTTTCAGCACCTATTGATAGAGGCATCAATCATCGAAATCGGAGCACAATTGCAGATTTTCGTTTTTTTATTATGAATTTATGGTCTATAGTTCAGGTGATTTTCCATAAAATTGAATTTTCTACGAAATGTGTAGAAATATTCGAGCGATCTACTGACAGAGTCATCAATCAACCAAATCGGAACACAATTGCAGATTTTCGTTTTTTATTATGGATTCATGGTCTGTAGTTCAGGGGATTTTCCATAATATTGAATTTTCTACGCAATGTGTAGAAATATTCGAGCGATCTAAATGCCCGTTGGTATGACAATTACAGGTTTCAGCACCTATTGATAGAGGCATCAATCATCGAAATCGGAGAACAATTGCAGATTTTCGTTTTTTTATTATGAATTTATGGTCAGGTGATTTTCCATAATATGGAATTTTCTACGAAATGTGTAGAAATATTCGAGCGATCTAAATGCCCGTTGGCATGACAACTGCAGGTCTCAACACCTATTGATAGAGGCATCAATCATCGAAATCGGAGAACAATTGCAGATTTTCGTTTTTTTATTATGAATTTATGGTCTATAGTTCAGGTGATTTTCCATAATATTGAATTTTCTACGAAATGTGTAGAAATATCCGAGCGATCTAAATGCCCGTTGGCATGACAATTACAGGTCTCAACACCTATTGATAGAGGCATCAATCATCGAAATCGGAGCACAATTGCAGATTTTCGTTTTTTTATTATGAATTAATGGTCTATAGTTCAGGTGATTTTCCATCATATTGAATTTTCTACGAAATGTGTAGAAATATTCGAGCGATCTAAATGCCCGTTGGTATGACAATTACAGGTTTCAGCACCTATTGATAGAGGCATCAATCATCGAAATCGGAGCACAATTGCAGATTTTCGTTTTTTTATTATGAATTTATGGTATCTAAATGCCCGTTGGCATGACAATTGCAGGTCTCAACACCTATTGATAGAGGCATCAATCATCGAAATCGGAGCACAATTGCAGATTTTCGTTTTTTTATTATGAATTTATGGTCTATAGTTCAGGTGATTTTCCATAAAATTGAATTTTCTACGAAATGTGTAGAAATATCCGAGCGATCTACTGATAGAGTCATCAATCAACCAAATCGGAACACAATTGCAGATTTTCGTTTTTTATTATGGATTCATGGTCAGGTCATTTTCCATAATATGGAATTTTCTACGAAATGTGTAGAAATATTCGAGCGATCTAAATGCCCGTTGGCATGACAATTGCAGGTCTCAACACCTATTGATAGAGGCATCAATCATCGAAATCGGAGAACAATTGCAGATTTTCGTTTTTTTATTATGAATTTATGGTCTATAGTTCAGGTGATTTTCCATAAAATTGAATTTTCTACGAAATGTGTAGAAATGTTTGAGCGATCTACTGACAGAGTCATCAATCAACCAAATCGGAATACAATTGCAGATTTTCGTTTTTTATTATGGATTCAAGGTCTGTAGTTCAGGGGATTTTCCATAATATTGAATTTTCTACGAAATGTGTAGAAATATTCGAGCGATTTAAATGCCCGTTGGCATGACAATTACAGGTTTCAGCACCTATTGATAGAGGCATCAATCATCGAAATCGGAGCACAATTGAAGATTTTCGTTTTTTTATTATTAATTTATGGTCTATAGTTCTGGTGATTTTTCATAAAATTGAATTTTCTACGAAATGTGTAGAAATATTCGAGCGATCTACTGACAGAGTCATCAATCAACCAAATCGGAACACAATTGCAGATTTTAGTTTTTTATTATGGATTCATGGTCTATAGTTCAGGTGATTTTCCATAATATTGAATTTTCTACGAAATGTGTAGAAATATTCGAGCGATCTAAATGCCCGTTGGTATGACAATTACAGGTTTCAGCACCTATTGATAGAGGCATCAATCATCGAAATCGGAGCACAATTGCAGATTTTCGTTTTTTTATTATGAATTTATGGTCTATAGTTCAGGTGATTTTCCATAATATTGAATTTTCTACGAAATGTGTAGAAATATTCGAGCGATCTAAATGCCCGTTGGCATGACAATTACATGTCTCAACACCTATTGATAGAGGCATCAATCATCGAAATCGGAGCACAATGCAGATTTTCGTTTTTTTATTATGAATTTATGGTCTATATATAGTTCAGGTGATTTTCCATAAAATTGAATTTTCTACGAAATGTGTAGAAATATTCGAGCGATCTACTGACAGAGTCATCAATCAACCAAATCGGAACACAATTGCAGATTTTCGTTTTTTATTATGGATTCATGGTCTGTAGTTCAGGTGATTTTCCATAATATTGAATTTTCTACGAAATGTGTAGAAATATTCGAGCGATCTAAATGCCCGTTGGCATGACAATTACAGGTTTCAGCACCTATTGATAGAGGCATCAATCATCGAAATCGGAGCACAATTGCAGATTTTCGTTTTTTTATTATGAATTTATGGTCTATAGTTCAGGTGATTTTCCATAAAATTGAATTTTCTACGAAATGTGTAGAAATATTCGAGCGATCTACTGACAGAGTCATCAATCAACCAAATCGGAACACAATTGCAGATTTTCGTTTTTTATTATGGATTCATGGTCTGTAGTTCAGGGGATTTTCCATAATATTGAATTTTCTACGCAATGTGTAGAAATATTCGAGCGATCTAAATGCCCGTTGGTATGACAATTACAGGTTTCAGCACCTATTGATAGAGGCATCAATCATCGAAATCGGAGAACAATTGCAGATTTTCGTTTTTTTATTATGAATTTATGGTCAGGTGATTTTCCATAATATTGAATTTTCTACGAAATGTGTAGAAATATTCGAGCGATCTAAATGCCCGTTGGCATGACAATTGCAGGTCTCAACACCTATTGATAGAGGCATCAATCATCGAAATCGGAGAACAATTGCAGATTTTCGTTTTTTTATTATGAATTTATGGTCTATAGTTCAGGTGATTTTCCATAATATTGAATTTTCTACGAAATGTGTAGAAATATCCGAGCGATCTAAATGCCCGTTGGCATGACAATTACAGGTCTCAACACCTATTGATAGAGGCATCAATCATCGAAATCGGAGCACAATTGCAGATTTTCGTTTTTTTATTATGAATTTATGGTCTATAGTTCAGGTGATTTTCCATCATATTGAATTTTCTACGAAATGTGTAGAAATATTCGAGCGATCTAAATGCCCGTTGGTATGACAATTACAGGTTTCAGCACCTATTGATAGAGGCATCAATCATCTCAATCGGAGCACAATTGCAGATTTTCGTTTTTTTATTATGAATTTATGGTCTATAGTTCAGGTGATTTTCCATTATATTGAATTTTCTACGAAATGTGTAGAAATATCCGAGCGATCTACTGATAAAGTCATCAATCAACCAAATCGGAACACAATTGCAGATTTTCGTTTTTTATTATGGATTCATGGTCTGTAGTTCAGGGGATTTTCCATAATATTGAATTTTCTACGAAATGTGTAGAAATATTCGAGCGATCTAAATGCCCGTTGGCATGACAATTACAGGTTTCAGCACCTATTGATAGAGGCATCAATCATCGAAATCGGAGCACAATTGCAGATTTTCGTTTTTTTATTATGAATTTATGGTCTATAGTTCAGGTGATTTTCCATAAAATTGAATTTTCTACGAAATGTGTAGAAATATTCGGGCGATCTGAATGCCCGTTGGTATGACAATTACAGGTTTCAGCACCTATTGATAGAGGCATCAATCATCTCAATCGGAGCACAATTGCAGATTTTCGTTTTTTTATTATGAATTTATGGTCTATAATTCAGGAGATTTTCATACAATTAAATTTTCTACGAAATGTGTAGAAATATTCGAGCGATCTACTGATAGAGTCATCAATCAACCAAATCGGAACACAATTGCAGATTTTCGTTTTTTATTATGGATTCATGGTCTATAGTTCAGGTGATTTTCCATAATATTGAATTTTCTACGAAATGTGTAGAAATATTCGAGCGATCTAAATGCCCGTTGGTATGACAATTACAGGTCTCAGCACCTATTGATAGAGGCATCAATCATCGAAATCGGAGCACAATTGCAGATTTTCGTTTTTTTATTATGAATTTATGGTCTATAGTTCAGGTGATTTTCCATAAAATTGAATTTTCTACGAAATGTGTAGAAATATCCGAGCGATCTACTGATAGAGTCATCAATCAACCAAATCGGAACACAATTGCAGATTTTCGTTTTTTATTATGGATTCATGGTCTATAGTTCAGGTGATTTTCCATAATATTGAATTTTCTACGAAATGTGTAGAAATATTCGAGCGATCTAAATGCCCGTTGGCATGACAATTACAGGTCTCAACACCTATTGATAGAGGCATCAATCATCGAAATCGGAGCATAATTGCAGATTTTCGTTTTTTTATTATGAATTTATGGTCTATAGTTCAGGTGATTTTCCATAAAATTGAATTTTCTACGAAATGTGTAGAAATATCGGAGCGATCTACTGATAGAGTCATCAATCAACCAAATCGGAACACAATTGCAGATTTTCGTTTTTTATTATGGATTCATGGTCTATAGTTCAGGTGATTTTCCATAATATTGAATTTTCTACGAAATGTGTAGAAATATTCGAGCGATCTAAATGCCCGTTGGAATGACAATTACAGGTTTCAGCACCTATTGATAGAGGCATCAATCATCGAAATCGGAGCACAATTGCAGATTTTCGTTTTTTTATTATGAATTTATGGTCTATAGTTCAGGTGATTTTCCATAATATTGAATTTTCTACGAAATGTGTAGAAATATTCGAGCGATCTAAATGCCCGTTGGCATGACAATTACATGTCTCAACACCTATTGATAGAGGCATCAATCATCGAAATCGGAGCACAATTGCAGATTTTCGTTTTTTTATTATGAATTTATGGTCTATAATTCAGGAGATTTCCATACAATTAAATTTTCTACGAAATGTGTAGAAATATTCGAGCGATCTACTGATAGAGTCATCAATCAACCAAATCGGAACACAATTGCAGATTTTCGTTTTTTATTATGGATTTATGGTCTATAGTTCAGGTGATTTTCCATAATATTGAATTTTCTACGAAATGTGTAGAAATATTCGAGCGATCTAAATGCCCGTTGGTATGACAATCACAGGTTTCAGCACCTATTGATAGAGGCATCAATCATCGAAATCGGAGCACAATTGCAGATTTTCGTTTTTTTATTATGAATTTATGGTCTATAGTTCAGGTGATTTTCCATAAAATTGAATTTTCTACGAAATGTGTAGAAATATTCGAGCGATCTACTGACAGAGTCATCAATCAACCAAATCGGAACACAATTGCAGATTTTCGTTTTTTATTATGGATTCATGGTCTGTAGTTCAGGGGATTTTCCATAATATTGAATTTTCTACGCAATGTGTAGAAATATTCGAGCGATCTAAATGCCCGTTGGTATGACAATTACAGGTTTCAGCACCTATTGATAGAGGCATCAATCATCGAAATCGGAGCACAATTGCAGATTTTCGTTTTTTTATTATGAATTTATGGTCTATAGTTCAGGGGATTTTCCATAAAATTGAATTTTCTACGAAATGTGTAGAAATATTCGAGCGATCTACTGATAGAGTCATCAATCAACCAAATCGGAACACAATTGCAGATTTTCGTTTTTTATTATGGATTCATGGTCTGTAGTTCAGGGGATTTTCCATAATATTGAATTTTCTACGAAATGTGTAGAAATATTCGAGCGATCTAAATGCCCGTTGGTATGACAATCACAGGTTTCAGCACCTATTGATAGAGGCATAAATCATCGAAATCGGAGCACAATTGCAGATTTTCGTTTTTTTATTATGAATTTATGGTTTATAATTCAGGAGATTTTCCATACAATTAAATTTTCTACGAAATGTGTAGCAATATTCCAGCGATCTACTGACAGAGTCATCAATCAACCAAATCGGAACACAATTGCAGATGTTCGTTTTTTATTATGGATTCATGGTCTATAGTTCAGGTGATTTTCCATAAAATTGAATTTTCTACGAAATGTGTGGAAATATTCGAGCGATCTACTGACAGAATCATCATTCAACCAAATCGGAACACAATTGCAGATTTTCGTTTTTTATTATGGATTCATGGTCTATAGTTCAGGTGATTTTCCATAATATTGAATTTTCTACGAAATGTATAGAAATATTCGAGCGATCTAAATGCCCGTTGGCATGACAATTACAGGTCTCAACACCTATTGATAGAGGCATCAATTATCGAAATCGGAGCACAATTGCAGATTTTCGTTTTTTAATTATGAATTTATGGTCTATAGTTCAGGTGATTTTCCATAAAATTGAATTTTCTACGAATTGTGTAGAAATATCCGAGCGATCTACTGATAGAGTCATCAATCAACCAAATCGGAACACAATTGCAGATTTTCGTTTTTTATTATGGATTCATGGTCTGTAGTTCAGGGGATTTTCCATAATATTGAATTTTCTACGCAATGTGTAGAAATATTCGAGCGATCTAAATGCCCGTTGGTATGACAATTACAGGTTTCAGCACCTATTGATAGAGGCATCAATCATCGAAATCGGAGAACAATTGCAGATTTTCGTTTTTTATTATGAATTTATGGTCAGGTGATTTTCCATAATATTGAATTTTCTACGAAATGTGTAGAAATATTCGAGCGATCTAAATGCCCGTTGGCATGACAATTGCAGGTCTCAACACCTATTGATAGAGGCATCAATCATCGAAATCGGAGCACAATTGCAGATTTTCGTTTTTTTATTATGAATTTATGGTCTATAGTTCAGGGGATTTTCCATAAAATTGAATTTTCTACGAAATGTGTAGAAATATTCGAGCGATCTACTGACAGAGTCATCAATCAACCAAATCGGAACACAATTGCAGATTTTCGTTTTTTATTATGGATTCATGGTCTGTAGTTCAGGGGATTTTCCATAATATTGAATTTTCTACGAAATGTGTAGAAATATTCGAGCGATCTAAATGCCCGTTGGCATGACAATTACAGGTTTCAGCACCTATTGATAGAGGCATCAATCATCTCAATCGGAGCACAATTGCAGATTTTCGTTTTTTTATTATTAATTTATGGTCTATAGTTCAGGTGATTTTCCATAAAATTGAATTTTCTACGAAATGTGTAGAAATATTCGAGCGATCTAAATGCCCGTTGGTATGACAATCACAGGTTTCAGCACCTATTGATAGAGGCATCAATCATCGAAATCGGAGCATAATTACAGATTTTCGTTTTTTAATTATGAATTTATGGTCTATAGTTCAGGTGATTTTCCATAAAATTGAATTTTCTACGAAATGTGTAGAAATATCCGAGCGATCTACTGATAGAGTCATCAATCAACCAAATCGGAACACAATTGCAGATTTTCGTTTTTTATTATGGATTCATGGTCTATAGTTCAGGTGATTTTCCATAATATTGAATTTTCTACGAAATGTATAGAAATATTCGAGCGATCTAAATGCCCGTTGGCATGACAATTACAGGTCTCAACACCTATTGATAGAGGCATCAATCATCGAAATCGGAGCACAATTGCAGATTTTCGTTTTTTAATTATGAATTTATGGTCTATAGTTCAGGTGATTTTCCATAAAATTGAATTTTCTACGAAATGTGTAGAAATATCCGAGCGATCTACTGATAGAGTCATCAATCAACCAAATCGGAACACAATTGCAGATTTTCGTTTTTTATTATGGATTCATGGTCTATAGTTCAGGTGATTTTCCATAATATTGAATTTTCTACGAAATGTATAGAAATATTCGAGCGATCTAAATGCCCGTTGGCATGACAATTACAGGTCTCAACACCTATTGATAGAGGCATCAATCATCGAAATCGGAGCACAATTGCAGATTTTCGTTTTTTAATTATAAATTTATGGTCTATAGTTCAGGTGATTTTCCATAAAATTGAATTTTCTACGAAATGTGTAGAAATATCCGAGCGATCTACTGATAGAGTCATCAATCAACCAAATCGGAACACAATTGCAGATTTTCGTTTTTTATTATGGATTCATGGTCTATAGTTCAGGTGATTTTCCATAATATTGAATTTTCTACGAAATGTGTAGAAATATTCGAGCGATCTAAATGCCCGTTGGTATGACAATTACAGGTTTCAGCACCGATTGATAGAGGCATCAATCATCGAAATCGGAGCACAATTGCAGAGTTTCGTTTTTTTATTATGAATTTATGGTCTATAGTTCAGGTGATTTTCCATAATATTGAATTTTCTACGAAATGTGTAGAAATATTCGAGCGATCGTAATGTTCGTTGGCATAAAAATTACAGGTCTCAACACCTAATGATAGAGGCATCAATCATCGAAATCGGAGCATAATTACAGATTTTCGTTTTTTTATTATGAATTTATGGTCTATAGTTCAGGTGATTTCCCATAAAATTGAATTTTCTACGAAATGTGTAGAAATATCCGAGCGATCTACTGATAGAGTCATCAATCAACCAAATCGGAACACAATTGCAGATTTTCGTTTTTTATTATGGATTCATGGTCTATAGTTCAGGTGATTTTCCATATTATTGAATTTTCTACGAAATGTGTAGAAATATTCGAGCGATCTAAATGTTCGTTGGCATGACAATTACAGGTCTCAACACCTATTGATAGAGGCATCAATCATCGAAATCGGAGCATAATTGCAGATTTTCGTTTTTTTATTATGAATTTATGGTCTATTCAGGTGATTTTCCATAATATTGAATTTTCTACGAAATGTGTAGAAATATTCGAGCGATCCAAATGTACGTTGGCATGACAATTACAGGTCTCAACACCTATTGATAGAGGCATCAATCATCGAAATCGGAGCATAATTACAGATTTTCGTTTTTTTATTATGAATTTATGGTCTATAGTTCAGGTGATTTTCCATAAAATTGAATTTTCTACGAAATGTGTAGAAATATCCGAGCGATCTACTGATAGAGTCATCAATCAACCAAATCGGAACACAATTGCAGATTTTCGTTTTTTATTATGGATTCATGGTCTATAGTTCAGGTTATTTTCCATAATATTGAATTTTCTACGAAATGTGTAGAAATAATAGAGCGACCTAAATGCCCGTTGGTATGACAATTACAGGTTTCAGCACCTATTGATAGAGGCATCAATCATCGAAATCGGAGCATAATTACAGATTTTCGTTTTTTTATTATGAATTTATGGTCTATAGTTCAGGTGATTTTCCATAAAATTGAATTTTCTACGAAATGTGTAGAAATATTCGAGCGATCTACTGACAGAGTCATCAATCAACCAAATCGGAACACAATTGCAGATTTTCGTTTTTTATTATGGATTCATGGTCTATAGTTCAGGGGATTTTCCATAATATTGAATTTTCTACGAAATGTGTAGAAATATTCGAGCGATCTAAATGCCCGTTGGCATGACAATTACCGGTTTCAGCACCTATTGATAGAGGCATCAATCATCGAAATCGGAGCACAATTGCAGATTTTCGTTTTTTTATTATGGATTCATGGTCTATAGTTCAGGTGATTTTCCATAATAATGAATTTTCTACGAAATGTGTAGAAATATTCGAGCGATCTAAATGCCCGTTAGCATGACAATTACAGGTTTCAGCACCTATTGATAGAGGCATCAATCATCGAAATCGGAGCACAATTGCAGATTTTCGTTTTTTTATTATGAATTTATGGTCTATAGTTCAGGTGATTTTCCATAATATTGAATTTTCTACGAAATGTGTAGAAATATTCGAGCGATCTAAATGCCCGTTGGTATGACAATTACAGGTTTCAGCACCTATTGATAGAGGCATCAATCATCGAAATCGGAGCACAATTGCAGATTTTCGTTTTTTTATTATGGATTCATGGTCTATAGTTCAGGTGATTTTCCATAATATTGAATTTTCTACGAAATGTGTAGAAATATTCGAGCGATCTAAATGCCCGTTGGTATGACAATTACAGGTTTCAGCACCTATTGATAGAGGCATCAATCATCGAAATCGGAGCACAATTGCAGATTTTCGTTTTTTTTATTATGAATTTATGGTCTATAATTCAGGAGATTTCCATACAATTAAATTTTCTACGAAATGTGTAGAAATATTCGAGCGATCTACTGATAGAGTCATCAATCAACCAAATCGGAACACAATTGCAGATTTTCGTTTTTTATTATGGATTCATGGTCTATAGTTCAGATTATTTTCCATAATATTGAATTTTCTACGAAATGTGTAGAAATATTCAAGCGATCTAAATGCCCGTTGGTATGACAATTACAGGTCTCAACACCTATTGATAGAGGCATCAGTCATCGAAATCAAAGCACAATTGCAGATTTTCGTTTTTTTATTATGAATTTATGGTTTATAATTCAGGAGATTTTCCATACAATTAAATTTGCTACGAAATGTGTAGAAATATTCCAGCGATCTACTGACAGAGTCATCAATCAACCAAATCGGAACACAATTGCAGATGTTCGTTTTTTATTATGGATTCATGGTCTATAGTTCAGGTGATTTTCCATAAAATTGAATTTTCTACGAAATGTGTAGAAATATTCGAGCGATCTACTGACAGAATCATCATTCAACCAAATCGGAACACAATTGCAGATTTTCGTTTTTTATTATGGATTCATGGTCTATAGTTCAGGTGATTTTCCATAATATTGAATTTTCTACGAAATGTATAGAAATATTCGAGCGATCTAAATGCCCGTTGGCATAAAAATTACAGGTCTCAACACCTATTGATAGAGGCACCAATCATCGAAATCGGAGCATAATTACAGATTTTCGTTTTTTTATTATGAATTTATGGTCTATAGTTCAGGTGATTTCCCATAAAATTGAATTTTCTACGAAATGTGTAGAAATATCCGAGCGATCTACTGATAGAGTCATCAATCAACCAAATCGGAACACAATTGCAGATTTTCGTTTTTTATTATGGATTCATGGTCTATAGTTCAGGTGATTTTCCATAATATTGAATTTTCTACGAAATGTGTAGAAATATTCGAGCGATCTAAATGCCCGTTGGCATGACAATTACAGGTCTCAACACCTATTGATAGAGGCATCAATCATCGAAATCGGAGCATAATTGCAGATTTTCGTTTTTTTATTATGAATTTATGGTCTATAATTCAGGTGATTTTCCATAATATTGAATTTTCTACGAAATGTGTAGAAATATTCGAGCGATCTAAATGTACGTTGGCATGACAATTACAGGTCTCAACACCTATTGATAGAGGCATCAATCATCGAAATCGGAGCATAATTACAGATTTTCGTTTTTTTATTATGAATTTATGGTCTATAGTTCAGGTGATTTTCCATAAAATTGAATTTTCTACGAAATGTGTAGAAATATCCGAGCGATCTACTGACAGAGTCATCAATCAACCAAATCGGAACACAATTGCAGATTTTCGTTTTTTATTATGGATTCATGGTCTGTAGTTCAGGGGATTTTCCATAATATTGAATTTTCTACGAAATGTATAGAAATATTCGAGCGATCTAAATGCCCGTTGGCATGACAATTACAGGTCTCAACACCTATTGATAGAGGCATCAATCATCGAAATCGGAGCACAATTGCAGATTTTCGTTTTTTTATTATGAATTTATGGTCTATAGTTCAGGTGATTTTCCATAAAATTGAATTTTCTACGAAATGTGTAGAAATATCCGAGCGATCTACTGATAGAGTCATCAATCAACCAAATCGGAACACAATTGCAGATTTTCGTTTTTTATTATGGATTCATGGTCTATAGTTCAGGTGATTTTCCATAATATTGAATTTTCTACGAAATGTGTAGAAATATTCGAGTGATCTAAATGCCCGTTGGTATGACAATTACAGGTCTCAACACCTATTGATAGAGGCATCAATCATCGAAATCGGAGCATAATTGCAGATTTTCGTTTTTTTATTATGAATTTATGGTCTATAATTCAGGTGATTTTCCATAATATTGAATTTTCTACGAAATGTGTAGAAATATTCGAGCGATCTAAATGTACGTTGGCATGACAATTACAGGTCTCAACACCTATTGATAGAGGCATCAATCATCGAAATCGGAGCATAATTGCAGATTTTCGTTTTTTTATTATGAATTTATGGTCTATAGTTCAGGTGATTTTCCATAAAATTGAATTTTCTAAGAAATGTGTAGAAATATCCGAGCGATCTACTGATAGGGTCATCAATCAACCAAATCGGAACACAATTGCAGATTTTCGTTTTTTATTATGGATTCATGGTCTATAGTTCAGGTTATTTTCCATAATATTGAATTTTCTACGAAATGTGTAGAAATATTCGAGCGATCTAAATGCCCGTTGGCATGACAATTACAGGTCTCAACACCTATTGATAGAGGCATCAATCAACCAAATCGGAACACAATTGCAGATTTTCGTTTTTTATTATTGATTCATGGTCTATAGTTCAGGTGATTTTCCATAATATTGAATTTTCTACGAAATGTGTAGAAATATTCGAGCGATCTAAATGCCCGTTGGCATGACAATAACAGGTCTCAACACCTATTGATAGAGGCATCAATCATCGAAATCGGAGCATAATTGCAGATTTTCGTTTTTTTATTATGAATTTATGGTCTATAGTTCAGGTGATTTTCCATAAAATTGAATTTTCTAAGAAATGTGTAGAAATATCCGAGCGATCTACTGATAGGGTCATCAATCAACCAAATCGGAACACAATTGCAGATTTTCGTTTTTTATTATGGATTCATGGTCTATAGTTCAGGTTATTTTCCATAATATTGAATTTTCTACGAAATGTGTAGAAATATTCGAGCGATCTAAATGCCCGTTGGCATGACAATTACAGGTCTCAACACCTATTGATAGAGGCATCAATCATCGAAATCGGAACACAATTGCAGATTTTCGTTTTTTATTATGGATTCATGGTCTATAGTTCAGGTGATTTTCCATAATATTGAATTTTCTACGAAATGTGTAGAAATATTCGAGCGATCTAAATGCCCGTTGGCATGACAATAACAGGTCTCAACACCTATTGATAGAAGCATCAATCATCGAAATCGGAGCATAATTGCAGATTTTCGTTTTTTTATTATGAATTTATGGTCTATAGTTCAGGTGATTTTCCATAAAATTGAATTTTCTAAGAAATGTGTAGAAATATCCGAGCGATCTACTGATATCATTCACATCACATACTGACATCATCTACTGATATTTATAGATCAATCAACCAAATCGGAACACAATTGCAGATTTTCGTTTTTTATTATGGATTCATGGTCTATAGTTCAGGTTATTTTCCATAATATTGAATTTTCTACGAAATGTGTAGAAATATTCGAGCGATCTAAATGCCCGTTGGCATGACAATTACAGGTCTCAACACCTATTGATAGAGGCATCAATCAACCAAATCGGAACACAATTGCAGATTTTCGTTTTTTATTATTGATTCATGGTCTATAGTTCAGGTGATTTTCCATAATATTGAATTTTCTACGAAATGTGTAGAAATATTCGAGCGATCTAAATGCCCGTTGGCATGACAATTACAGGTCTCAACACCTATTTATAGAGGCATCAATCATCGAAATCGGAGCATAATTGCAGATTTTCGTTTTTTTATTATGAATTTATGGTCTATAGTTCAGGTGATTTTCCATAAAATTGAATTTTCTAAGAAATGTGTAGAAATATCCGAGCGATCTACTGATAGAGTCATCAATCAACCAAATCGGAACACAATTGCAGATTTTCGTTTTTTATTATGGATTCATGGTCTATAGTTCAGGTTATTTTCCATAATATTGAATTTTCTACGAAATGTGTAGAAATATTCGAGCGATCTAAATGCCCGTTGGCATGACAATTACAGGTCTCAACACCTATTGATAGAGGCATCAATCAACCAAATCGGAACACAATTGCAGATTTTCGTTTTTTATTATTGATTCATGGTCTATAGTTCAGGTGATTTTCCATAATATTGAATTTTCTACGAAATGTGTAGAAATATTCGAGCGATCTAAATGCCCGTTGGCATGACAATAACAGGTCTCAACACCTATTGATAGAGGCATCAATCATCGAAATCGGAGCATAATTGCAGATTTTCGTTTTTTTATTATGAATTTATGGTCTATAGTTCAGGTGATTTTCCATAAAATTGAATTTTCTAAGAAATGTGTAGAAATATCCGAGCGATCTACTAATAGGGTCATCAATCAACCAAATCGGAACACAATTGCAGATTTTCGTTTTTTATTATGGATTCATGGTCTATAGTTCAGGTGATTTTCCATAATATTGAATTTTCTACGAAATGTGTAGAAATATTCGAGCGATCTAAATGCCCGTTGGCATGACAATTACAGGTCTCAACACCTATTGATAGAGGCATCAATCATCGAAATCGGAACACAATTGCAGATTTTCGTTTTTTATTATGGATTCATGGTCTATAGTTCAGGTGATTTTCCATAATATTGAATTTTCTACGAAATGTGTAGAAATATTCGAGCGATCTAAATGCCCGTTGGCATGACAATTACAGGTCTCAACACCTATTGATAGAGGCACCAATCATCGAAATCGGAGCATAATTGCAGATTTTCGTTTTTTTATTATGAATTTATGGTCTATAATTCAGGTGATTTTCCATAAAATTGAATTTTCTACGAAATGTGTAGAAATATCCGAGCGATCTACTGATAGAGTCATCAATCAACCAAATCGGAACACAATTGCAGATTTTCGTTTTTTATTATGGATTCATGGTCTATAGTTCAGGTTATTTTCCATAATATTGAATTTTCTACGAAATGTGTAGAAATATTCGAGCGATCTAAATGCCCGTTGGCATGACAATTACAGGTCTCAACACCTATTGATAGAGGCATCAATCAACCAAATCGGAACACAATTGCAGATTTTCGTTTTTTATTATTGATTCATGGTCTATAGTTCAGGTGATTTTCCATAATATTGAATTTTCTACGAAATGTGTAGAAATATTCGAGCGATCTAAATGCCCGTTGGCATGACAATTACAGGTCTCAACACCTATTTATAGAGGCATCAATCATCGAAATCGGAGCATAATTGCAGATTTTCGTTTTTTTATTATGAATTTATGGTCTATAGTTCAGGTGATTTTCCATAAAATTGAATTTTCTAAGAAATGTGTAGAAATATCCGAGCGATCTACTGATAGAGTCATCAATCAACCAAATCGGAACACAATTGCAGATTTTCGTTTTTTATTATGGATTCATGGTCTATAGTTCAGGTTATTTTCCATAATATTGAATTTTCTACGAAATGTGTAGAAATATTCGAGCGATCTAAATGCCCATTGGCATGACAATTACAGGTCTCAACACCTATTGATAGAGGCATCAATCAACCAAATCGGAACACAATTGCAGATTTTCGTTTTTTATTATTGATTCATGGTCTATAGTTCAGGTGATTTTCCATAATATTGAATTTTCTACGAAATGTGTAGAAATATTCGAGCGATCTAAATGCCCGTTGGCATGACAATTACAGGTCTCAACACCTATTTATAGAGGCATCAATCATCGAAATCGGAGCATAATTGCAGATTTTCGTTTTTTTATTATGAATTTATGGTCTATAGTTCAGGTGATTTTCCATAAAATTGAATTTTCTACGAAATGTGTAGAAATATTCGAGCGATCTACTGACAGAGTCATCAATCAAGCAAATCGGAACACAATTGCAAATTTTCGTTTTTTATTATGGATTCATGGTCTATAGTTCAGGTTATTTTCCATAATATTGAATTTTCTACGAAATGTGTAGAAATATTCGAGTGATCTAAATGCCCGTTGGTATGACAATTACAGGTTTCAGCATTTATTGATAGAGGCATCAATCATCGAAATCGGAGCACAATTGCAGATTTTCGTTTTTTTATTATGAATTTATGGTCTATAGTTCAGGTGATTTTCCATAAAATTGAATTTTCTACGAAATGTGTAGAAATATCCGAGCGATCTACTGATAGAGTCATCAATCAACCAAATCGGAACACAATTGCAGATTTTCGTTTTTTATTATGGATTCATGGTCTATAGTTCAGGTTATTTTCCATAATATTGAATTTTCTATGAAATGTGTAGAAATATTCGAGCGATCTAAATGCCCGTTGGCATGACAATTACAGGTCTCAACACCTATTGATAGAGGCATCAATCAACCAAATCGGAACACAATTGCAGATTTTCGTTTTTTATTATGGATTCATGGTCTATAGTTCAGGTGATTTTCCATAATATTGAATTTTCTACAAAATGTGTAGAAATATTCGAGCGATCTAAATGCCCGTTGGCATGACAATTACAGATCTCAACACCTATTGATAGAGGCATCAATCATCGAAATCGGAGCATAATTGCAGATTTTCGTTTTTTTATTATGAATTTATGGTCTATAGTTCAGGTGATTTTCCATAAAATTGAATTTTCTAAGAAATGTGTAGAAATATCCGAGCGATCTACTGATAGAGTCATCAATCAACCAAATCGGAACACAATTGCAGATTTTCGTTTTTTATTATGGATTCATGGTCTATAGTTCAGGTGATTTTCCATAATATTGAATTTTCTACGAAATGTGTAGAAATATTCGAGCGATCTAAATGCCCGTTGGCATGACAATTACAGGTCTCAACACCTATTGATAGAGGCATCAATCATCGAAATCGGAGCACAATTGCAGATTTTCGTTTTTTTATTATGAATTTATGGTCTATAGTTCAGGTGATTTTCCATAAAATTGAATTTTCTACGAAATGTGTAGAAATATTCGAGTGATCTAAATGCCCGTTGGTATGGCAATTACAGGTTTCAGCATCTATTGATAGAGGCATCAATCATCGAAATCGGAGCACAATTGCAGATTTTCGTTTTTTTATTATGAATTTATGGTCTATAGTTCAGGTGATTTTCCATAAAATTGAATTTTCTACGAAATGTGTAGAAATATTCGAGTGATCTAAATGCCCGTTGGTATGACAATTACAGGTTTCAGCATCTATTGATAGAGGCATCAATCATCGAAATCGGAGCACAATTGCAGATTTTCGTTTTTTTATTATGAATTTATGGTCTATAGTTCAGGTGATTTTCCATAAAATTGAATTTTCTACGAAATGTGTAGAAATATCCGAGCGATCTTCTGATAGAGTCATCAATCAACCAAATCGGAACTGCAGATTTTCGTTTTTTATTATGGATTCATGGTCTATAGTTCAGGTGATTTTCCATAAAATTGAATTTTCTACGAAATGTGTAGAAATATCCGAGCGATCTACTGATAGAGTCATCAATCAACCAAATCGGAACACAATTGCAGATTTTCGTTTTTTATTATGGTTTCATGGTCTATAGTTCAGGTGATTTTCCATAATATTGAATTTTCTACGAAATGTGTAGAAATATTCGAGCGATCTAAATGCCCGTTGGTATGACAATTACAGGTTTCAGCACCTATTGATAGAGGCATCAATCATCGAAATCGGACCACAATTGCAGATTTTCGTTTTTTTATTATGAATTTATGGTGTATAATTCAGGAGATTTCCATACAATTAAATTTTCTACGAAATGTGTAGAAATATTCGAGCGATCTACTGATAGAGTCATCAATCAACCAAATCGGAACACAATTGCAGATTTTCGTTTTTTATTATGGATTCATGGTCTATAGTTCAGGTTATTTTCCATAATATTGAATTTTCTACGAAATGTGTAGAAATATTCGAGCGATCTAAATGCCCGTTGGCAAGACAATTACAGGTCTCAACACCTATTGATAGAGGCATCAATCATCGAAATCGGAGCACAATTGCAGATTTTCGTTTTTTTATTATGAATTTATGGTCTATAGTTCAGGTGATTTTCCATAAAATTGAATTTTCTACGAAATGTGTAGAAATATTCGAGTGATCTAAATGCCCGTTGGTATGACAATTACAGGTTTCAGCATCTATTGATAGAGGCATCAATCATCGAAATCGGAGCACAATTGCAGATTTTCGTTTTTTTATTATGAATTTATGGTCTATAGTTCAGGTGATTTTCCATAAAATTGAATTTTCTACGAAATGTGTAGAAATATCCGAGCGATCTACTGATAGAGTCATCAATCAACCAAATCGGAACACAATTGCAGATTTTCGTTTTTTATTATGGATTCATGGTCTATAGTTCAGGTTATTTTCCATAATATTGAATTTTCTACGAAATGTGTAGAAATATTCGAGTGATCTAAATGCCCGTTGGTATGACAATTACAGGTTTCAGCATCTATTGATAGAGGCATCAATCATCGAAATCGGAGCACAATTGCAGATTTTCGTTTTTTTATTATGAATTTATGGTCTATAGTTCAGGTGATTTTCCATAAAATTGAATTTTCTACGAAATGTGTAGAAATATCCGAGCGATCTACTGATAGAGTCATCAATCAACCAAATCGGAACACAATTGCAGATTTTCGTTTTTTATTATGGATTCATGGTCTATAGTTCAGGTTATTTTCCATAATATTGAATTTTCTACGAAATGTGTAGAAATATTCGAGCGATCTAAATGCCCGTTGGCATGACAATTACAGGTCTCAACACCTATTGATAGAGGCATCAATCATCGAAATCGGAGCATAATTGCAGATTTTCGTTTTTTTATTATGAATTTATGGTCTATAGTTCAGGTGATTTTCCATAAAATTGAATTTTCTAAGAAATGTGTAGAAATATCCGAGCGATCTACTGATAGAGTCATCAATCAACCAAATCGGAACACAATTGCAGATTTTCGTTTTTTATTATGGATTCATGGTCTATAGTTCAGGTGATTTTCCATAATATTGAATTTTCTACGAAATGTGTAGAAATATTCGAGCGATCTAAATGCCCGTTGGCATGACAATTACAGGTCTCAACACCTATTGATAGAGGCATCAATCATATGAAATCGGAGCACAATTGCAGATTTTCGTTTTTTTATTATGAATTTATGGTCTATAGTTCAGGTGATTTTCCATAAAATTGAATTTTCTACGAAATGTGTAGAAATATTCGAGTGATCTAAATGCCCGTTGGTATGACAATTACAGGTTTCAGCATCTATTGATAGAGGCATCAATCATCGAAATCGGAGCACAATTGCAGATTTTCGTTTTTTTATTATGAATTTATGGTCTATAGTTCAGGTGATTTTCCATAAAATTGAATTTTCTACGAAATGTGTAGAAATATCCGAGCGATCTACTGATAGAGTCATCAATCAACCAAATCGGAACACAATTGCAGATTTTCGTTTTTTATTATGGATTCATGGTCTATAGTTCAGGTGATTTTCCATAATATTGAATTTTCTACGAAATGTGTAGAAATATTCGAGCGATCTAAATGCCCGTTGGCATGACAATTACAGGTCTCAACACCTATTGATAGAGGCATCAATCATCGAAATCGGAGCATAATTGCAGATTTTCGTTTTTTTATTATGAATTTATGGTCTATAGTTCAGGTGATTTACCATAAAATTGAATTTTCTACGAAATGTGTAGAAATATTCGAGCGATCTACTGACAGAGTCATCAATCAAGCAAATCGGAACACAATTGCAGATTTTCGTTTTTTATTATGGATTCATGGTCTATAGTTCAGGTTATTTTCCATAATATTGAATTTTCTACGAAATGTGTAGAAATATTCGAGCGATCTAAATGCCCGTTGGTATGACAATTACAGGATTTAGCACCTATTGATAGAGGCATCAATCATCGAAATCGGAGCACAATTGCAGATTTTCGTTTTTTTATTATGAATTTATGGTCTATAGTTCAGGTGATTTTCCATAAAATTGAATTTTCTACGAAATGTGTAGAAATATCCGAGCGATCTACTTACTGATAGAGTCATCAATCAACCAAATCGGAACACAATTGCAGATTTTCGTTTTTTTATTATGGATTCATGGTCTATATATAGTTCAGGTGATTTTCCATAATATTGAATTTTCTACGAAATGTGTAGAAATATTCGAGCGATCTAAATGCCCGTTGGTATGACAATTACAGGTTTCAGCACCTATTGATAGAGGCATCAATCATCGAAATCGGAGCACAATTGCAGATTTTCGTTTTTTTATTATGAATTTATGGTCTATAGTTCAGGTGATTTTCCATAAAATTGAATTTTCTACGAAATGTGTAGAAATATCCGAGCGATCTACTGATAGAGTCATCAATCATCGAAATCGGAACACAATTGCAGATTTTCGTTTTTTATTATGGATTCATGGTCTATAGTTCAGGTGATTTTCCATAATATTGAATTTTCTACGAAATGTGTAGAAATATTCGAGTGATCTAAATGCCCGTTGGTATGACAATTACAGGTTTCAGCATCTATTGATAGAGGCATCAATCATCGAAATCGGAGCACAATTGCAGATTTTCGTTTTTTTATTATGAATTTATGGTCTATAGTTCAGGTGATTTTCCATAAAATTGAATTTTCTACGAAATGTGTAGAAATATTCGAGTGATCTAAATGCCCGTTGGTATGACAATTACAGGTTTCAGCATCTATTGATAGAGGCATCAATCATCGAAATCGGAGCACAATTGCAGATTTTCGTTTTTTTATTATGAATTTATGGTCTATAGTTCAGGTGATTTTCCATAAAATTGAATTTTCTACGAAATGTGTAGAAATATCCGAGCGATCTACTGATAGAGTCATCAATCAACCAAATCGGAACACAATTGCAGATTTTCGTTTTTTATTATGGATTCATGGTCTATAGTTCAGGTGATTTTCCATAAAATTGAATTTTCTACGAAATGTGTAGAAATATCCGAGCGATCTACTGATAGAGTCATCAATCAACCAAATCGGAACACAATTGCAGATTTTCGTTTTTTATTATGGATTCATGGTCTATAGTTCAGGTGATTTTCCATAATATTGAATTTTCTACGAAATGTGTAGAAATATTCGAGTGATCTAAATGCCCGTTGGTATGACAATTACAGGTTTCAGCATCTATTGATAGAGGCATCAATCATCGAAATCGGAGCACAATTGCAGATTTTCGTTTTTTTATTATGAATTTATGGTCTATAGTTCAGGTGATTTTCCATAAAATTGAATTTTCTACGAAATGTGTAGAAATATTCGAGTGATCTAAATGCCCGTTGGTATGACAATTACAGGTTTCAGCATCTATTGATAGAGGCATTAATCATCGAAATCGGAGCACAATTGCAGATTTTCGTTTTTTATTAAAAATTTATGGTCTATAGTTCAGGTGATTTTCCATAAAATTGAATTTTCTACGAAATGTGTAGAAATATCCGAGCGATCTACTGATAGAGTCATCAATCAACCAAATCGGAACACAATTGCAGATTTTCGTTTTTTATTATGGATTCATGGTCTATAGTTCAGGTGATTTTCCATAATATTGAATTTTCTACGAAATGTGTAGAAATATTCGAGCGATCTAAATGCCCGTTGGCATGACAATTACAGGTCTCAACACCTATTGATAGAGGCATCAATCATCGAAATCGGAGCATAATTGCAGATTTTCGTTTTTTTATTATGAATTTATGGTCTATAGTTCAGGTGATTTACCATAAAATTGAATTTTCTACGAAATGTGTAGAAATATTCGAGCGATCTACTGACAGAGTCATCAATCAAGCAAATCGGAACACAATTGCAAATTTTCGTTTTTTATTATGGATTCATGGTCTATAGTTCAGGTTATTTTCCATAATATTGAATTTTCTACGAAATGTGTAGAAATATTCGAGCGATCTAAATGCCCGTTGGCATGACAATTACAGGTCCCAATACCTATTGATAGAGGCATCAATCAACCAAATCGGAACACAATTGCAGATTTTCGTTTTTTATTATGGATTCATGGTCTATAGTTCAGGTGATTTTCCATAATATTGAATTTTCTACGAAATGTGTAGAAATATTCGAGCGATCTAAATGCCCGTTGGCATGACAATTACAGGTCTCAACACCTATTGATAGAGGCATCAATCATCGAAATCGGAGCATAATTGCAGATTTTCGTTTTTTTATTATGAATTTATGGTCTATAGTTCAGGTGATTTACCATAAAATTGAATTTTCTACGAAATGTGTAGAAATATTCGAGCGATCTACTGACAGAGTCATCAATCAAGCAAATCGGAACACAATTGCAGATTTTCGTTTTTTATAATGGATTCATGGTCTATAGTTCAGGTTATTTTCCATAATATTGAATTTTCTACGAAATGTGTAGAAATATTTGAGCGATCTAAATGCCCGTTGGTATGACAATTACAGGATTCAGCACCTATTGATAGAGGCATCAATCATCGAAATCGGAGCACAATTGCAGATTTTCGTTTTTTTATTATGAATTTATGGTCTATAGTTCAGGTGATTTTCCATAAAATTGAATTTTCTACGAAATGTGTAGAAATATCCGAGCGATCTACTTACTGATAGAGTTATCAATCAACCAAATCGGAACACAATTGCAGATTTTCGTTTTTTTATTATGGATTCATGGTCTATATATAGTTCAGGTGATTTTCCATAATATTGAATTTTCTACGAAATGTGTAGAAATATTCGAGCGATCTAAATGCCCGTTGGCATGACAATTACAGGTCTCAACACCTATTGATAGAGGCATCAATCATCGAAATCGGAGCACAATTGCAGATTTTCGTTTTTTTATTATGAATTTATGGTCTATAGTTCAGGTGATTTTCCATAAAATTGAATTTTCTACGAAATGTGTAGAAATATCCGAGCGATCTACTGATAGAGTCATCAATCATCGAAATCGGAACACAATTGCAGATTTTCGTTTTTTATTATGGATTCATGGTCTATAGTTCAGGTGATTTTCCATAATATTGAATTTTCTACGAAATGTGTAGAAATATTCGAGTGATCTAAATGCCCGTTGGTATGACAATTACAGGTTTCAGCATCTATTGATTGAGGCATCAATCATCGAAATCGGAGCACAATTGCAGATTTTCGTTTTTTTATTATGAATTTATGGTCTATAGTTCAGGTGATTTTCCATAAAATTGAATTTTCTACGAAATGTGTAGAAATATTCGAGTGATCTAAATGCCCGTTGGTATGACAATTACAGGTTTCAGCATCTATTGATAGAGGCATCAATCATCGAAATCGGAGCACAATTGCAGATTTTCGTTTTTTTATTATGAATTTATGGTCTATAGTTCAGGTGATTTTCCATAAAATTGAATTTTCTACGAAATGTGTAGAAATATCCGAGCGATCTACTGATAGAGTCATCAATCAACCAAATCGGAACACAATTGCAGATTTTCGTTTTTTATTATGGATTCATGGTCTATAGTTCAGGTGATTTTCCATAAAATTGAATTTTCTACGAAATGTGTAGAAATATCCGAGCGATCTACTGATAGAGTCATCAATCAACCAAATCGGAACACAATTGCAGATTTTCGTTTTTTATTATGGATTCATGGTCTATAGTTCAGGTGATTTTCCATAATATTGAATTTTCTACGAAATGTGTAGAAATATTCGAGTGATCTAAATGCCCGTTGGTATGACAATTACAGGTTTCAGCATCTATTGATAGAGGCATCAATCATCAAAATCGGAGCACAATTGCAGATTTTCGTTTTTTTATTATGAATTTATGGTCTATAGTTCAGGTGATTTTCCATAAAATTGAATTTTCTACGAAATGTGTAGAAATATTCGAGTGATCTAAATGCCCGTTGGTATGACAATTACAGGTTTCAGCATCTATTGATAGAGGCATCAATCATCGAAATCGGAGCACAATTGCAGATTTTCGTTTTTTATTATGAATTTATGGTCTATAGTTCAGGTGATTTTCCATAAAATTGAATTTTCTACGAAATGTGTAGAAATATCCGAGCGATCTACTGATAGAGTCATCAATCAACCAAATCGGAACACAATTGCAGATTTTCGTTTTTTATTATGGATTCATGGTCTATAGTTCAGGTGATTTTCCATAATATTGAATTTTCTACGAAATGTGTAGAAATATTCGAGTGATCTAAATGCCCGTTGGTATGACAATTACAGGTTTCAGCATCTATTGATTGAGGCATCAATCATCGAAATCGGAGCACAATTGCAGATTTTCGTTTTTTTATTATGAATTTATGGTCTATAGTTCAGGTGATTTTCCATAAAATTGAATTTTCTACGAAATGTGTAGAAATATTCGAGTGATCTAAATGCCCGTTGGTATGACAATTACAGGTTTCAGCATCTATTGATAGAGGCATCAATCATCGAAATCGGAGCACAATTGCAGATTTTCGTTTTTTTATTATGAATTTATGGTCTATAGTTCAGGTGATTTTCCATAAAATTGAATTTTCTACGAAATGTGTAGAAATATCCGAGCGATCTACTGATAGAGTCATCAATCAACCAAATCGGAACACAATTGCAGATTTTCGTTTTTTATTATGGATTCATGGTCTATAGTTCAGGTGATTTTCCATAAAATTGAATTTTCTACGAAATGTGTAGAAATATCCGAGCGATCTACTGATAGAGTCATCAATCAACCAAATCGGAACACAATTGCAGATTTTCGTTTTTTATTATGGATTCATGGTCTATAGTTCAGGTGATTTTCCATAATATTGAATTTTCTACGAAATGTGTAGAAATATTCGAGTGATCTAAATGCCCGTTGGTATGACAATTACAGGTTTCAGCATCTATTGATAGAGGCATCAATCATCAAAATCGGAGCACAATTGCAGATTTTCGTTTTTTTATTATGAATTTATGGTCTATAGTTCAGGTGATTTTCCATAAAATTGAATTTTCTACGAAATGTGTAGAAATATTCGAGTGATCTAAATGCCCGTTGGTATGACAATTACAGGTTTCAGCATCTATTGATAGAGGCATCAATCATCGAAATCGGAGCACAATTGCAGATTTTCGTTTTTTTATTATGAATTTATGGTCTATAGTTCAGGTGATTTTCCATAAAATTGAATTTTCTACGAAATGTGTAGAAATATCCGAGCGATCTACTGATAGAGTCATCAATCAACCAAATCGGAACACAATTGCAGATTTTCGTTTTTTATTATGGATTCATGGTCTATAGTTCAGGTGATTTTCCATAAAATTGAATTTTCTACGAAATGTGTAGAAATATCCGAGCGATCTACTGATAGAGTCATCAATCAACCAAATCGGAACACAATTGCAGATTTTCGTTTTTTATTATGGATTCATGGTCTATAGTTCAGGTGATTTTCCATAATATTGAATTTTCTACGAAATGTGTAGAAATATTCGAGTGATCTAAATGCCCGTTGGTATGACAATTACAGGTTTCAGCATCTATTGATTGAGGCATCAATCATCGAAATCGGAGCACAATTGCAGATTTTCGTTTTTTTATTATGAATTTATGGTCTATAGTTCAGGTGATTTTCCATAAAATTGAATTTTCTACGAAATGTGTAGAAATATTCGAGTGATCTAAATGCCCGTTGGTATGACAATTACAGGTTTCAGCATCTATTGATAGAGGCATCAATCATCGAAATCGGAGCACAATTGCAGATTTTCGTTTTTTTATTATGAATTTATGGTCTATAGTTCAGGTGATTTTCCATAAAATTGAATTTTCTACGAAATGTGTAGAAATATCCGAGCGATCTACTGATAGAGTCATCAATCAACCAAATCGGAACACAATTGCAGATTTTCGTTTTTTATTATGGATTCATGGTCTATAGTTCAGGTGATTTTCCATAAAATTGAATTTTCTACGAAATGTGTAGAAATATCCGAGCGATCTACTGATAGAGTCATCAATCAACCAAATCGGAACACAATTGCAGATTTTCGTTTTTTATTATGGATTCATGGTCTATAGTTCAGGTGATTTTCCATAATATTGAATTTTCTACGAAATGTGTAGAAATATTCGAGTGATCTAAATGCCCGTTGGTATGACAATTACAGGTTTCAGCATCTATTGATAGAGGCATCAATCATCAAAATCGGAGCACAATTGCAGATTTTCGTTTTTTTATTATGAATTTATGGTCTATAGTTCAGGTGATTTTCCATAAAATTGAATTTTCTACGAAATGTGTAGAAATATTCGAGTGATCTAAATGCCCGTTGGTATGACAATTACAGGTTTCAGCATCTATTGATAGAGGCATCAATCATCAAAATCGGAGCACAATTGCAGATTTTCGTTTTTTTATTATGAATTTATGGTCTATAGTTCAGGTGATTTTCCATAAAATTGAATTTTCTACGAAATGTGTAGAAATATTCGAGTGATCTAAATGCCCGTTGGTATGACAATTACAGGTTTCAGCATCTATTGATAGAGGCATCAATCATCGAAATCGGAGCACAATTGCAGATTTTCGTTTTTTATTATGAATTTATGGTCTATAGTTCAGGTGATTTTCCATAAAATTGAATTTTCTACGAAATGTGTAGAAATATCCGAGCGATCTACTGATAGAGTCATCAATCAACCAAATCGGAACACAATTGCAGATTTTCGTTTTTTATTATGGATTCATGGTCTATAGTTCAGGTGATTTTCCATAATATTGAATTTTCTACGAAATGTGTAGAAATATTCGAGTGATCTAAATGCCCGTTGGTATGACAATTACAGGTTTCAGCATCTATTGATTGAGGCATCAATCATCGAAATCGGAGCACAATTGCAGATTTTCGTTTTTTTATTATGAATTTATGGTCTATAGTTCAGGTGATTTTCCATAAAATTGAATTTTCTACGAAATGTGTAGAAATATTCGAGTGATCTAAATGCCCGTTGGTATGACAATTACAGGTTTCAGCATCTATTGATAGAGGCATCAATCATCGAAATCGGAGCACAATTGCAGATTTTCGTTTTTTTATTATGAATTTATGGTCTATAGTTCAGGTGATTTTCCATAAAATTGAATTTTCTACGAAATGTGTAGAAATATCCGAGCGATCTACTGATAGAGTCATCAATCAACCAAATCGGAACACAATTGCAGATTTTCGTTTTTTATTATGGATTCATGGTCTATAGTTCAGGTGATTTTCCATAAAATTGAATTTTCTACGAAATGTGTAGAAATATCCGAGCGATCTACTGATAGAGTCATCAATCAACCAAATCGGAACACAATTGCAGATTTTCGTTTTTTATTATGGATTCATGGTCTATAGTTCAGGTGATTTTCCATAATATTGAATTTTCTACGAAATGTGTAGAAATATTCGAGTGATCTAAATGCCCGTTGGTATGACAATTACAGGTTTCAGCATCTATTGATAGAGGCATCAATCATCAAAATCGGAGCACAATTGCAGATTTTCGTTTTTTTATTATGAATTTATGGTCTATAGTTCAGGTGATTTTCCATAAAATTGAATTTTCTACGAAATGTGTAGAAATATTCGAGTGATCTAAATGCCCGTTGGTATGACAATTACAGGTTTCAGCATCTATTGATAGAGGCATCAATCATCGAAATCGGAGCACAATTGCAGATTTTCGTTTTTTATTATGAATTTATGGTCTATAGTTCAGGTGATTTTCCATAAAATTGAATTTTCTACGAAATGTGTAGAAATATCCGAGCGATCTACTGATAAAGTCATCAATCAACCAAATCGGAACACAATTGCAGATTTTCGTTTTTTATTATGGATTCATGGTCTATAGTTCAGGTGATTTTCCATAATATTGAATTTTCTACGAAATGTGTAGAAATATTCGAGCAATCTAAATGCCCGTTGGTATGACAATTACAGGTTTCAGCATCTATTGATAGAGGCATCAATCATCGAAATCGGAGCACAATTGCAGATTTTCGTTTTTTTATTATGAATTTATGGTCTATAGTTCAGGTGATTTTCCATAAAATTGAATTTTCTACGAAATGTGTAGAAATATCCGAGCGATCTACTGATAGAGTCATCAATCAACCAAATCGGAACACAATTGCAGATTTTCGTTTTTTATTATGGATTCATGGTCTATAGTTCAGGTGATTTTCCATAATATTGAAGTTTCTACGAAATGTGTAGAAATATTCGAGTGATCTAAATGCCCGTTGGTATGACAATTACAGGTTTCAGCATCTATTGATAGAGGCATCAATCATCGAAATCGGAGCACAATTGCAGATTTTCGTTTTTTTATTATGAATTTATGGTCTATAGTTCAGGTGATTTTCCATAAAATTGAATTTTCTACGAAATGTGTAGAAATATTCGAGTGATCTAAATGCCCGTTGGTATGACAATTACAGGTTTCAGCATCTATTGATAGAGGCATCAATCATCGAAATCGGAGCACAATTGCAGATTTTCGTTTTTTTATTATGAATTTATGGTCTATAGTTCAGGTGATTTTCCATAAAATTGAATTTTCTACGAAATGTGTAGAAATATCCGAGCGATCTACTGATAGAGTCATCAATCAACCAAATCGGAACACAATTGCAGATTTTCGTTTTTTATTATGGATTCATGGTCTATAGTTCAGGTGATTTTCCATAATATTGAATTTTCTACGAAATGTGTAGAAATATTCGAGTGATCTAAATGCCCGTTGGTATGACAATTACAGGTTTCAGCATCTATTGATAGAGGCATCAATCATCGAAATCGGAGCACAATTGCAGATTTTCGTTTTTTTATTATGAATTTATGGTCTATAGTTCAGGTGATTTTCCATAAAATTGAATTTTCTACGAAATGTGTAGAAATATTCGAGTGATCTAAATGCCCGTTGGTATGACAATTACAGGTTTCAGCATCTATTGATAGAGGCATCAATCATCGAAATCGGAGCACAATTGCAGATTTTCGTTTTTTATTATGAATTTATGGTCTATAGTTCAGGTGATTTTCCATAAAATTGAATTTTCTACGAAATGTGTAGAAATATCCGAGCGATCTACTGATAGAGTCATCAATCAACCAAATCGGAACACAATTGCAGATTTTCGTTTTTTATTATGGATTCATGGTCTATAGTTCAGGTGATTTTCCATAATATTGAATTTTCTACGAAATGTGTAGAAATATTCGAGCGATCTAAATGCCCGTTGGTATGACAATTACAGGATTCAGCACCTATTGATAGAGGCATCAATCATCGAAATCGGAGCACAATTGCAGATTTTCGTTTTTTTATTATGAATTTATGGTCTATAGTTCAGGTGATTTTCCATAAAATTGAATTTTCTACGAAATGTGTAGAAATATCCGAGCGATCTACTGATAGAGTCATCAATCAACCAAATCGGAACACAATTGTAGATTTTCGTTTTTTATTATGGATTCATGGTCTATAGTTCAGGTGATTTTCCATAATATTGAATTTTCTACGAAATGTGTAGAAATATTCGAGTGATCTAAATGCCCGTTGGTATGACAATTACAGGTTTCAGCATCTATTGATAGAGGCATCAATCATCGAAATCGGAGCACAATTGCAGATTTTCGTTTTTTTATTATGAATTTATGGTCTATAGTTCAGGTGATTTTCCATAAAATTGAATTTTCTACGAAATGTGTAGAAATATCCGAGCGATCTACTGATAGAGTCATCAATCAACCAAATCGGAACACAATTGTAGATTTTCGTTTTTTATTATGGATTCATGGTCTATAGTTCAGGTGATTTTCCATAATATTGAATTTTCTACGAAATGTGTAGAAATATTCGAGTGATCTAAATGCCCGTTGGTATGACAATTACAGGTTTCAGCATCTATTGATAGAGGCATCAATCATCGAAATCGGAGCACAATTGCAGATTTTCGTTTTTTTATTATGAATTTATGGTCTATAGTTCAGGTGATTTTCCATAAAATTGAATTTTCTACGAAATGTGTAGAAATATTCGAGCGATCTAAATGCCCGTTGGCATGACAATTACAGGTCTCAGCACCCATTGATAGAGGCATCAATTATCGAAATCGGAGCACAATTGCAGATTTTCGTTTTTTTATTATGAATTTATGGTTCAGGTGATTTTCCATAAAATTGAATTTTCTACGAAATGTGTAGAAATATCCGAGCGATCTACTGATAGAGTCATCAATCAACCAAATCGGAACACAATTGCAGATTTTCGTTTTTTATTATGGATTCATGGTCTATAGTTCAGGTGATTTTCCATAAAATTGAATTTTCTACGAAATGTGTAGAAATATCCGAGCGATCTACTGATAGAGTCATCAATCAACCAAATCGGACCACAATTGCAGATTTTCGTTTTTTATTATGGATTCATGTTCTATAGTTCAGGTGATTTTCCATAATATTGAATTTTCTACGAAATGTGTAGAAATATTCGAGTGATCTAAATGCCCGTTGGTATGACAATTACAGGTTTCAGCATCTATTGATAGAGGCATCAATCATCGAAATCGGAGCACAATTGCAGATTTTCGTTTTTTTATTATGAATTTATGGTCTATAGTTCAGGTGATTTTCCATAAAATTGAATTTTCTACGAAATGTGTAGAAATATTCGAGCGATCTAAATGCCCGTTGGTATGACAATTACAGGTTTCAGCATCTATTGATAGAGGCATCAATCATCGAAATCGGAGCACAATTGCAGATTTTCGTTTTTTTATTATGAATTTATGGTTCAGGTGATTTTCCATAAAATTGAATTTTCTACGAAATGTGTAGAAATATCCGAGCGATCTACTGATAGAGTCATCAATCAACCAAATCGGAACACAATTGCAGATTTTCGTTTTTTATTATGGATTCATGGTCTATAGTTCAGGTGATTTTCCATAATATTGAATTTTCTACGAAATGTGTAGAAATATTCGAGCGATCTAAATGCCCGTTGGCATGACAATTACAGGTCTCAGCACCTATTGATAGAGGCATCAATTATCGAAATCGGAGCACAATTGCAGATTTTCGTTTTTTTATTATGAATTTATGGTTCAGGTGATTTTCCATTAAATTGAATTTTCTACGAAATGTGTAGAAATATCCGAGCGATCTACTGATAGAGTCATCAATCAACCAAATCGGAACACAATTGCAGATTTTCGTTTTTTATTATGGATTCATGGTCTATAGTTCAGGTGATTTTCCATAAAATTGAATTTTCTACGAAATGTGTAGAAATATCCGAGCGATCTACTGATAGAGTCATCAATCAACCAAATCGGAACACAATTGCAGATTTTCGTTTTTTATTATGGATTCATGTTCTATAGTTCAGGTGATTTTCCATAATATTGAATTTTCTACGAAATGTGTAGAAATATTCGAGTGATCTAAATGCCCGTTGGTATGACAATTACAGGTTTCAGCATCTATTGATAGAGGCATCAATCATCGAAATCGGAGCACAATTTCAGATTTTCGTTTTTTTATTATGAATTTATGGTCTATAGTTCAGGTGATTTTCCATAAAATTGAATTTTCTACGAAAAGTGTAGAAACATTCGAGCGATCTAAATGCCCGTTGGCATGACAATTACAGGTCTCAGCACCCATTGATAGAGGCATCAATTATCGAAATCGGAGCACAATTGCAGATTTTCGTTTTTTTATTATGAATTTATGGTCTATAGTTCAGGTGATTTTCCATAAAATTGAATTTTCTACGAAATGTGTAGAAATATCCGAGCGATCTACTGATAGAGTCATCAATCAACCAAATCGGAACACAATTGTAGATTTTCGTTTTTTATTATGGATTCATGGTCTATAGTTCAGGTGATTTTCCATAATATTGAATTTTCTACGAAATGTGTAGAAATATTCGAGTGATCTAAATGCCCGTTGGTATGACAATTACAGGTTTCAGCATCTATTGATAGAGGCATCAATCATCGAAATCGGAGCACAATTTCAGATTTTCGTTTTTTTATTATGAATTTATGGTCTATAGTTCAGGTGATTTTCCATAAAATTGAATTTTCTACGAAAAGTGTAGAAACATTCGAGCGATCTAAATGCCCGTTGGCATGACAATTACAGGTCTCAGCACCCATTGATAGAGGCATCAATTATCGAAATCGGAGCACAATTGCAGATTTTCGTTTTTTTATTATGAATTTATGGTTCAGGTGATTTTCCATAAAATTGAATTTTCTACGAAATGTGAAGAAATATCCGAGCGATCTACTGATAGAGTCATCAATCAACCAAATCGGAACACAATTGCAGATTTTCGTTTTTTATTATGGATTCATGGTCTATAGTTCAGGTGATTTTCCATAATATTGAATTTTCTACGAAATGTGTAGAAATATTCTAGTGATCTAAATGCCCGTTGGCATGACAATTACAGGATTCAGCACCTATTGATAGAGGCATCAATCATCGAAATCGGAGCACAATTGCAGATTTTCGTTTTTTTATTATGAATTTATGGTCTATAGTTCAGGTGATTTTCCATAAAATTGAATTTTCTACGAAATGTGTAGAAATATCCGAGCGATCTACTGATAAAGTCATCAATCAACCAAATCGGAACACAATTGCAGATTTTCGTTTTTTATTATTGATTCATGGTCTATAGTTCAGGTGATTTTCCATAATATTGAATTTTCTACGAAATGTGTAGAAATATTCGAGTGATCTAAATGCCCGTTGGTATGACAATTACAGGTTTCAGCATCTATTGATAGAGGCATCAATCATCGAAATCGGAGCACAATTTCAGATTTTCGTTTTTTTATTATGAATTTATGGTCTATAGTTCAGGTGATTTTCCATAAAATTGAATTTTCTACGAAAAGTGTAGAAACATTCGAGCGATCTAAATGCCCGTTGGCATGACAATTACAGGTCTCAGCACCCATTGATAGAGGCATCAATTATCGAAATCGGAGCACAATTGCAGATTTTCGTTTTTTTATTATGAATTTATGGTTCAGGTGATTTTCCATAAAATTGAATTTTCTACGAAATGTGAAGAAATATCCGAGCGATCTACTGATAGAGTCATCAATCAACCAAATCGGAACACAATTGCAGATTTTCGTTTTTTATTATGGATTCATGGTCTATAGTTCAGGTGATTTTCCATAAAATTGAATTTTCTACGAAATGTGTAGAAATATCCGAGCGATCTACTGATAGAATCATCAATCAACCAAATCGGAACACAATTGCAGATTTTCGTTTTTTATTATGGATTCATGTTCTATAGTTCAGGTGATTTTCCATAATATTGAATTTTCTACGAAATGTGTAGAAATATTCGAGTGATCTAAATGCCCGTTGGTATGACAATTACAGGTTTCAGCATCTATTGATAGAGGCATCAATCATCGAAATCGGAGCACAATTGCAGATTTTCGTTTTTTTATTATGAATTTATGGTCTATAGTTCAGGTGATTTTCCATAAAATTGAATTTTCTACGAAATGTGTAGAAATATCCGAGCGATCTACTGATAGAGTCATCAATCAACCAAATCGGAACACAATTGTAGATTTTCGTTTTTTATTATGGATTCATGGTCTATAGTTCAGGTGATTTTCCATAATATTGAATTTTCTACGAAATGTGTAGAAATATTCTAGTGATCTAAATGCCCGTTGGCATGACAATTACAGGATTCAGCACCTATTGATAGAGGCATCAATCATCGAAATCGGAGCACAATTGCAGATTTTCGTTTTTTTATTATGAATTTATGGTCTATAGTTCAGGTGATTTTCCATAAAATTGAATTTTCTACGAAATGTGTAGAAATATCCGAGCGATCTACTGATAAAGTCATCAATCAACCAAATCGGAACACAATTGCAGATTTTCGTTTTTTATTATTGATTCATGGTCTATAGTTCAGGTGATTTTCCATAAAATTGAATTTTCTACGAAATGTGTAGAAATATTCGAGTGATCTAAATGCCCGTTGGTATGACAATTACAGGTTTCAGCATCTATTGATAGAGGCATCAATCATCGAAATCGGAGCACAATTGCAGATTTTCGTTTTTTTATTATGAATTTATGGTCTATAGTTCAGGTGATTTTCCATAAAATTGAATTTTCTACGAAATGTGTAGAAATATCCGAGCGATCTACTGATAGAGTCATCAATCAACCAAATCGGAACACAATTGTAGATTTTCGTTTTTTATTATGGATTCATGGTCTATAGTTCAGGTGATTTTCCATAATATTGAATTTTCTACGAAATGTGTAGAAATATTCGAGTGATCTAAATGCCCGTTGGTATGACAATTACAGGTTTCAGCATCTATTGATAGAGGCATCAATCATCGAAATCGGAGCACAATTGCAGATTTTCGTTTTTTTATTATGAATTTATGGTCTATAGTTCAGGTGATTTTCCATAAAATTGAATTTTCTACGAAATGTGTAGAAATATTCGAGCGATCTAAATGCCCGTTGGCATGACAATTACAGGTCTCAGCACCCATTGATAGAGGCATCAATTATCGAAATCGGAGCACAATTGCAGATTTTCGTTTTTTTATTATGAATTTATGGTTCAGGTGATTTTCCATAAAATTGAATTTTCTACGAAATGTGTAGAAATATCCGAGCGATCTACTGATAGAGTCATCAATCAACCAAATCGGAACACAATTGCAGATTTTCGTTTTTTATTATGGATTCATGGTCTATAGTTCAGGTGATTTTCCATAAAATTGAATTTTCTACGAAATGTGTAGAAATATCCGAGCGATCTACTGATAGAGTCATCAATCAACCAAATCGGAACACAATTGCAGATTTTCGTTTTTTATTATGGATTCATGTTCTATAGTTCAGGTGATTTTCCATAATATTGAATTTTCTACGAAATGTGTAGAAATATTCGAGTGATCTAAATGCCCGTTGGTATGACAATTACAGGTTTCAGCATCTATTGATAGAGGCATCAATCATCGAAATCGGAGCACAATTGCAGATTTTCGTTTTTTTATTATGAATTTATGGTCTATAGTTCAGGTGATTTTCCATAAAATTGAATTTTCTACGAAATGTGTAGAAATATTCGAGCGATCTAAATGCCCGTTGGTATGACAATTACAGGTTTCAGCATCTATTGATAGAGGCATCAATCATCGAAATCGGAGCACAATTGCAGATTTTCGTTTTTTTATTATGAATTTATGGTTCAGGTGATTTTCCATAATATTGAATTTTCTACGAAATGTGTAGAAATATCCGAGCGATCTACTGATAGAGTCATCAATCAACCAAATCGGAACACAATTGCAGATTTTCGTTTTTTATTATGGATTCATGGTCTATAGTTCAGGTGATTTTCCATAATATTGAATTTTCTACGAAATGTGTAGAAATATTCGAGCGATCTAAATGCCCGTTGGCATGACAATTACAGGTCTCAGCACCCATTGATAGAGGCATCAATTATCGAAATCGGAGCACAATTGCAGATTTTCGTTTTTTTATTATGAATTTATGGTTCAGGTGATTTTCCATAAAATTGAATTTTCTACGAAATGTGTAGAAATATCCGAGCGATCTACTGATAGAGTCATCAATCAACCAAATCGGAACACAATTGCAGATTTTCGTTTTTTATTATGGATTCATGGTCTATAGTTCAGGTGATTTTCCATAAAATTGAATTTTCTACGAAATGTGTAGAAATATCCGAGCGATCTACTGATAGAGTCATCAATCAACCAAATCGGAACACAATTGCAGATTTTCGTTTTTTATTATGGATTCATGTTCTATAGTTCAGGTGATTTTCCATAATATTGAATTTTCTACGAAATGTGTAGAAATATTCGAGTGATCTAAATGCCCGTTGGTATGACAATTACAGGTTTCAGCATCTATTGATAGAGGCATCAATCATCGAAATCGGAGCACAATTGCAGATTTTCGTTTTTTTATTATGAATTTATGGTCTATAGTTCAGGTGATTTTCCATAAAATTGAATTTTCTACGAAATGTGTAGAAATATCCGAGCGATCTACTGATAGAGTCATCAATCAACCAAATCGGAACACAATTGTAGATTTTCGTTTTTTATTATGGATTCATGGTCTATAGTTCAGGTGATTTTCCATAATATTGAATTTTCTACGAAATGTGTAGAAATATTCTAGTGATCTAAATGCCCGTTGGTATGACAATTACAGGATTCAGCACCTATTGATAGAGGCATCAATCATCGAAATCGGAGCACAATTGCAGATTTTCGTTTTTTTATTATGAATTTATGGTCTATAGTTCAGGTGATTTTCCATAAAATTGAATTTTCTACGAAATGTGTAGAAATATCCGAGCGATCTACTGATAGAGTCATCAATCAACCAAATCGGAACACAATTGTAGATTTTCGTTTTTTATTATGGATTCATGGTCTATAGTTCAGGTGATTTTCCATAATATTGAATTTTCTACGAAATGTGTAGAAATATTCGAGTGATCTAAATGCCCGTTGGTATGACAATTACAGGTTTCAGCATCTATTGATGAGGCATCAATCATCGAAATCGGAGCACAATTGCAGATTTTCGTTTTTTTATTATGAATTTATGGTCTATAGTTCAGGTGATTTTCCATAAAATTGAATTTTCTACGAAATGTGTAGAAATATTCGAGCGATCTAAATGCCCGTTGGTATGACAATTACAGGTTTCAGCATCTATTGATAGAGGCATCAATCATCGAAATCGGAGCACAATTGCAGATTTTCGTTTTTTTATTATGAATTTATGGTTCAGGTGATTTTCCATAAAATTGAATTTTCTACGAAATGTGTAGAAATATCCGAGCGATCTACTGATAGAGTCATCAATCAACCAAATCGGAACACAATTGCAGATTTTCGTTTTTTATTATGGATTCATGGTCTATAGTTCAGGTGATTTTCCATAATATTGAATTTTCTACGAAATGTGTAGAAATATTCGAGTGATCTAAATGCCCGTTGGTATGACAATTACAGGTTTCAGCATCTATTGATAGAGGCATCAATCATCGAAATCGGAGCACAATTGCAGATTTTCGTTTTTTTATTATGAATTTATGGTCTATAGTTCAGGTGATTTTCCATAAAATTGAATTTTCTACGAAATGTGTAGAAATATTCGAGCGATCTAAATGCCCGTTGGCATGACAATTACAGGTCTCAGCACCTATTGATAGAGGCATCAATCATCGAAATCGGAGCACAATTGCAGATTTTCGTTTTTTATTATGAATTTATGGTTCAGGTGATTTTCCATAAAATTGAATTTTCTACGAAATGTGTAGAAATATCCGAGCGATCTACTGATAGAGTCATCAATCAACCAAATCGGAACACAATTGCAGATTTTCGTTTTTTATTATGGATTCATGGTCTATAGTTCAGGTGATTTTCCATAATATTGAATTTTCTACGAAATGTGTAGAAATATTCGACTGATCTAAATGCCCGTTGGTATGACAATTACAGGTTTCAGCATCTATTGATAGAGGCATCAATCATCGAAATCGGAGCACAATTGCAGATTTTCGTTTTTTTATTATGAATTTATGGTCTATAGTTCAGGTGATTTTCCATAAAATTGAATTTTCTACGAAATGTGTAGAAATATTCGAGCGATCTAAATGCCCGTTGGCATGACAATTACAGGTCTCAGCACCCATTGATAGAGGCATCAATCATCGAAATCGGAGCACAATTGCAGATTTTCGTTTTTTTTATTATGAATTTATGGTTCAGGTGATTTTCCATAAAATTGAATTTTCTACGAAATGTGTAGAAATATCCGAGCGATCTACTGATAGAGTCATCAATCAACCAAATCGGAACACAATTGCAGATTTTCGTTTTTTATTATGGATTCATGGTCTATAGTTCAGGTTATTTTCCATAAAATTGAATTTTCTACGAAATGTGTAGAAATATCCGAGCGATCTACTGATAGAGTCATCAATCAACCAAATCGGAACACAATTGCAGATTTTCGTTTTTTATTATGGATTCATGGTCTATAGTTCAGATGATTTTCCATAAAATTGAATTTTCTACGAAATGTGTAGAAATATTCGAGTGATCTAAATGCCCGTTGGTATGACAATTACAGGTTTCAGCATCTATTGATAGAGGCATCAATCATCGAAATCGGAGCACAATTGCAGATTTTCGTTTTTTTATTATGAATTTATGGTCTATAGTTCAGGTGATTTTCCATAAAATTGAATTTTCTACGAAATGTGTAGAAATATTCGAGCGATCTAAATGCTCGTTGGCATGACAATTACAGGTCTCAGCACCCATTGATAGAGGCATCAATCATCGAAATCGGAGCACAATTGCAGATTTTCGTTTTTTTATTATGAATTTATGGTTCAGGTGATTTTCCATAAAATTGAATTTTCTACGAAATGTGTAGAAATATCCGAGCGATCTACTGATAGAGTCATCAATCAACCAAATCGGAACACAATTGCAGATTTTCGTTTTTTATTATGGATTCATGGTCTATAGTTCAGGTGATTTTCCATAAAATTGAATTTTCTACTGATAGAGTCATCAATCAACCAAATCGGAACACAATTGCAGATTTTCGTTTTTTATTATGGATTCATGGTCTATAGTTCAGGTGATTTTCCATAATATTGAATTTTCTACGAAATGTGTAGAAATATTCGAGTGATCTAAATGCCCGTTGGTATGACAATTACAGGTTTCAGCATCTATTGATAGAGGCATCAATCATCGAAATCGGAGCACAATTCCAGATTTTCGTTTTTTTATTATGAATTTATGGTTCAGGTTATTTTCCATAAAATTGAATTTTCTACGAAATGTGTAGAAATATCCGAGCGATCTACTGATAGAGTCATCAATCAACCAAATCGGAACACAATTGCAAATTTTCGTTTTTTATTATGGATTCATGGTCTATAGTTCAGGTGATTTTCCATAATATTGAATTTTCTACGAAATGTGTAGAAATATTCGAGCGATCTAAATGCCCGTTGGCATGACAATTACAGGTCTCAGCACCTATTGATAGAGGCATCAATCATCGAAATCGGAGCACAATTGCAGATTTTCGTTTTTTATTATGAATTTATGGTTCAGGTGATTTTCCATAAAATTGAATTTTCTACGACATGTGTAGAAATATCCGAGCGATCTACTGATAGAGTCATCAATCAACCAAATCGGAACACAATTGCAGATTTCCGTTTTTTATTATGGATGTATGGTCTATAGTTCAGGTGATTTTCCATAAAATTGAATTTTCTACGAAATGTGTAGAAATATTCGAGCGATCTACTGACAGAGTCATCAATCAAGCAAATCGGAACACAATTGCAGATTTTCGTTTTTTATTATGGATTCATGGTATATAGTTCAGGTTATTTTCCATAATATTGAATTTTCTACGAAATGTGTAGAAATATTCGAGCGATCTAAATGCCCGTTGGCATGACAATTACAGGTCTCAGCACCTATTGATAGAGGCATCAATCATCGAAATCGGAGCACAATTGCAGATTTTCGTTTTTTTATTATGAATTTATGGTTCAGGTGATTTTCCATAAAATTGAATTTTCTACGAAATGTGTAGAAATATCCAAGCGATCTACTGATAGAGTCATCAATCAACTAAATCGGAACACAATTGCAGATTTTCGTTTTTTATTATGGATTCATGGTCTATAGTTTAGGTGATTTTCCATAAAATTGAATTTTCTACGAAATGTGTAGAAATATTCGAGCGATCTACTGATAGAGTCATCAATCAACCAAATCGGAACACAATTGCAGATTTTCGTTTTTTTTTATGGATTCATGGTCTATAGTTCAGGTTATTTTCCATAATATTGAATTTTCTACGAAATGTGTAGAAATATTCGAGCGATCTAAATGCCCGTTGGTATGACAATTACAGGTTTAAGCACCTATTGATAGAGGCATCAATCATCGAAATCGGAGCACAATTGCAGATTTTCGTTTTTTTATTATGAATTTATGGTCTATAGTTCAGGTGATTTTCCATAAAATTGAATTTTCTACGAAATGTGTAGAAATATCCAAGCGATCTACTGATAGAGTCATCAATCAACTAAATCGGAACACAATTGCAGATTTTCGTTTTTTATTATGGATTCATGGTCTATAGTTTAGGTGATTTTCCATAAAATTGAATTTTCTACGAAATGTGTAGAAATATTCGAGCGATCTACTGATAGAGTCATCAATCAACCAAATCGGAACACAATTGCAGATTTTCGTTTTTTTTTATGGATTCATGGTCTATAGTTCAGGTTATTTTCCATAATATTGAATTTTCTACGAAATGTGTAGAAATATTCGAGCGATCTAAATGCCCGTTGGTATGACAATTACAGGTTTAAGCACCTATTGATAGAGGCATCAATCATCGAAATCGGAGCACAATTGCAGATTTTCGTTTTTTTATTATGAATTTATGGTCTATAGTTCAGGTGATTTTCCATAAAATTGAATTTTCTACGAAATGTGTAGAAATATTCGAGCGATCTAAATGCCCGTTGGCATGACAATTACAGGTCTCAGCACCCATTGATAGAGGCATCAATCATCGAAATCGGAGCACAATTGCAGATTTTCGTTTTTTTATTATGAATTTATGGTTCAGGTGATTTTCCATAAAATTGAATTTTCTACGAAATGTGTAGAAATATCCGAGCGATCTACTGATAGAGTCATCAATCAACCAAATCGGAACACAATTGCAGATTTTCGTTTTTTATTATGGATTCATGGTCTATAGTTCAGGTTATTTTCCATAAAATTGAATTTTCTACGAAATGTGTAGAAATATCCGAGCGATCTACTGATAGAGTCATCAATCAACCAAATCGGAACACAATTGCAGATTTTCGTTTTTTATTATGGATTCATGGTCTATAGTTCAGGTGATTTTCCATAATATTGAATTTTCTACGAAATGTGTAGAAATATTCCAGTGATCTAAATGCCCGTTGGTATGACAATTACAGGTTTCAGCATCTATTGATAGAGGCATCAATCATCGAAATCGGAGCACAATTGCAGATTTTCGTTTTTTTATTATGAATTTATGGTTCAGGTGATTTTCCATAAAATTGAATTTTCTACGAAATGTGTAGAAATATCCGAGCGATCTACTGATAGAGTCATCAATCAACCAAATCGGAACACAATTGCAGATTTTCGTTTTTTATTATGGATTCATGGTCTATAGTTCAGGTGATTTTCCATAATATTGAGTTTTCTACGAAATGTGTAGAAATATTCGAGTGATCTAAATGCCCGTTGGTATGACAATTACAGGTTTCAGCATCTATTGATAGAGGCATCAATCATCGAAATCGGAGCACAATTGCAGATTTTCGTTTTTTTATTATGAATTTATGGTCTATAGTTCAGGTGATTTTCCATAAAATTGAATTTTCTACGAAATGTGTAGAAATATTCGAGCGATCTACTGACAGAGTCATCAATCAAGCAAATCGGAACACAATTGCAGATTTTCGTTTTTTATTATGGATTCATGGTCTATAGTTCAGGTTATTTTCCATAATATTGAATTTTCTACGAAATGTGTAGAAATATTCGAGCGATCTAAATGCCCGTTGGCATGACAATTACAGGTCTCAACACCTATTGATAGAGGCATCAATCATCGAAATCGGAGCACAATTGCAGATTTTCGTTTTTTTATTATGAATTTATGGTTAAGGTGATTTTCCATAAAATTTAATTTTCTACGAAATGTGTAGAAATATCCGAGCGATCTACTGATAGAGTCATCAATCAACCAAATCGGAACACAATTGCAGATTTTCGTTTTTTATTATGGATTCATGGTCTATAGTTCAGGTGATTTTCCATAATATTGAATTTTCTACGAAATGTGTAGAAATATTCGAGCGATCTAAATGCCCGTTGGCATGACAATTACAGGTCTCAGCACCTATTGATAGAGGCATCAATCATCGAAATCGGAGCACAATTGCAGATTTTCGTTTTTTATTATGAATTTATGGTTCAGGTGATTTTCCATAAAATTGAATTTTCTACGAAATGTGTAGAAATATCCGAGCGATCTACTGATAGAGTCATCAATCAACCAAATCGGAACACAATTGCAGATTTTCGTTTTTTATTATGGATTCATGGTCTATAGTTCAGGTGATTTTCCATAAAATTGAATTTTCTACGAAATGTGTAGAAATATCCGAGCGATCTACTGATAAAGTCATCAATCAACCAAATCGGAACACAATTGCAGATTTTCGTTTTTTATTATGGATTCATGGTCTATAGTTCAGGTGATTTTCCATAATATTGAATTTTCTACGAAATGTGTAGAAATATTCGAGCGATCTAAATGCCCGTTGGTATGACAATTACAGGTTTCAGCACCTATTGATAGAGGCATCAATCATCGAAATCGGAGCACAATTGCAGATTTTCGTTTTTTTATTATGAATTTATGGTCTATAGTTCAGGTGATTTTCCATAAAATTGAATTTTCTACGAAATGTGTAGAAATATCCGAGGTATTGAAAACCACAATCGGAGCACAATTGCAGATTTTGGATTTTTAATGGCTCTGAATCGGCTGATCTATAGTAAGGTGATTTTCATCAAATCGAATTTTCTATGAAATGTATGGAAATTATCAATAGTGGTATTAAGAACCACAATCGGAGCACAATTGCAGATTTTGAATTTTTAATGGCTCTGAATCAGCTGATCTATAGTAAGGCAATTTTCATCAAATCGAATTTTCTTTGAAATGTATGGAAATAATCAAGCAATCTAAATGCTCGCTTGCACACTAATTAAAGGTCCCGAGACCTATCATTAGAGGTATTAAGAAGCACAATCGGAGCACAATTGCAGATTTTGGATTTTGAATGGCTCTGAATCGGCTGATCTATAGTAAGGTGATTTTGATCAAATCGAATTTTCTATGAAATGTATGAAAATTATCAATAGAGGTTTTAAGAACCACAATCGGAGCACAATTGCAGATTTTGAATTTTTAATGGCTCTGAATCAGCTGATCTATATATCAGCTGTACTCATATTCAAAAGTTAAGTTTAATTATCTTCCTAGTGATTATGACACAACTATGTTTACTGAGTGGTATACTGATGTACCGATAGCGGTACCATTGATTATTAAGTACATGGTTAATGGTGTAGCATATTATTTCTTCAATGCGACAAATAATTTTACTGGAATTATAAATCCAAATACTTATAGGATCGGATATGCTGTGGCCACATACGATCATCCATTTGCTGTAATGTGCACTTATCTAATAGATCAAGAACGAAGTGTTTTATTTCGATTAGGTAAACCAGTGTCACGGTGTGAAGTTCTATTCCCACGACAGAGTTCGGAATTTGATCAATTATGTGCCGCTGACAATATGGAATTTCTGCGATCTTCTAAAATTTTGTGGATCTCTACGATTATTTTGAATGTTTTTCAATTCTTTTGATTAAATAAAATACAAATACAGAAAATGATTTGGCGATTTTTTTCTTTAATTTGAAGTTCAGCCTTATTCCCTTCCATCTATGCAAAGTTTTGTATCTAATTTGGAAATCAAAATTGACGCCACAAGTTCTATATGAAAACACGACATTCTCGTATACATTATATTCTCTTATACTAATGACAAACTATTACTTAGCTAAGCGCGACTAGTAATTTTTTCGAGATTAGCTGTAGTGTGTCAAGTTGAAGATTAGCTAATCTCGTTTTATTTGAGGATTAGTGATTAATCGAGATTAGTGCACTAATTTTTGATAATTTTGAAGTTTATCTCGTTATTTTTTGTACATTTTGGTTATTTAATTTGTAATTTGCGCATACTACATATTTTAAACTGTACGTCACACTTATTGAAAAGCCGTTCAAAAGTAACCTCGTAAATTGACTTTTCACCTAGCATCTATAAGGAAGTAGCGGAAGCTTCAAAATTCGAAAAGTTTAGTTTGAAAAGTCTTCTGAGGCACACAACATAAGGGTTTAATTTAATTTCGATAGATTCGCTCTCCATATGTTTAAATGGAGAGTGTCATGGCTACTATAGGGTTTGTTTTATTTTCGATAGATATCCAATCGTCAGTTTTCCAATCGTCAATAACAGTGATCACAGAGATTTTCAAACAAATCTGCTGATGCCAAAAGGTAGTTTTGTCTATCATGAGTGCAACCTGTATACCGTCATTTCAATAGGTGTTGGCTAAAAGGCTCTTAGGAATTATCCTAGAAAACACAATTCAAATAAAATTGTACTGAGATTTACAACGGGCCAATTCTCGTCCCCTGAAAAGTATTATGAAAAGTATTTTCAGTGAGAAATACAGATTTCCAATTTATGTTCCTTGAGAAGGAATAAATAACGTCAAAATATTTTCATGTGAACCAAACTTTCTCACCGACGATTTTGGCTGTGAGAACATCATACTTATGGAAATAAAATTCAATAAAAACTAAATTTGAATTTTTTGCATTAAATGTGCATTGAAACTGTGGCGACCTCATTGCAACTACCCAAACTATCCAAAAAGGGTACTAACCATTTTTGGTTGATTGGAACTAAATCGGTTATTCATTAAAGATTCGGCGTCAAAGAAGATATTTTTAATCGACACCGGCGCTGATATTTCAGTCTTGCCGCCAGCACAGCATTTGAAGTCAAAACTCAACCCAAAAGCCGTCAAACTTTTCGCAGCCAATGATACTCCGAGTGACACATACGGCGAATGCACCTTAAAGGTAAACCTTGGCCTGCGGAGAGATTTTCACTGGACGTTCGTGATAGCCGATGTGAGTCAACCAATAGTCCGATCCGATTTCATGACTCATTACGATCTCCTTGTCGACGTAAAGAATAACGCTCTCATTGATAAGCTTACGTCACTCAAATCGACGGGATGCCGGTTAACAAGTGCTTCACTACAGCTCAAAACGTTCAGTATAAACGATCCAATCGCCGATCTGCTCGAAAATTTAAGGATGTTTTCTAACCAACATCATCACTACGCCCGATCGATGGTGTGACACACCACATCGTCACCAAGGGCAAAGCAGTGTTCGCTAAGGTACGTCGTCTATCAGGTCTATCATCAGCAGTGCGAAATAAAAAAATATTTTCAAAAATTGATTTGCACAAGGCATTTCATCAAATACGCCATAATAACACCATTTGGGCTGTTTGAGTTCGTATACATGAGCTTCGGCTTGTGCAACGCCGCCCAGACGTTGCAGCGGTATGTTGATCATGCTACAAGAGATCTACAATACGTGTTTGGATACATCTCATCGCTTCGGAAAACGAGCAACAACATCGTGAACATCTTCGAACGTTTTTCCAACGACTTCGGGATTTCGGACTTCGAATAAACATCGCGAAATGCGAATTTTTGAAAGATGAGATAGATTTTTTGGGTCATGTGGTCACACCCAAAGGTCTGAAATAACTACCAAGCAAAATCGAAATCATAAAAGAGTTTCCAAAACCAACAATCGCCAAGCAGCTAAAAAGTTTTCTAGCAATGGTAAACTTTTACAGAAAGTTTATCCCTCATGCTATCAAACACCAGATTACCTTCCCATGTCCATTCAAGTTTACTCTGGTCATTCTTCGCGTTGCCTGATCAAGGGCAACGTGAAGAACGACCAGAGTAAACTTGAATGGACAGGGGAAGCGGAAGAAGCATTCGTCAAATGTATTATGTATTAGGATACTAGTTGGTTTGGTTGTTAAACCCTAGTTTATCGATCGATTACGGATTAACCGTTTATTATATTGTAAGAGTAGATGACAATGAATTCAGCTAATCGATCGAGTAGACAGTATGAGTGCAACCACCAAGTAGATGGTACTTGGAGAATTACGAAGAAATAAAATAATTAAATGAAGTAGATATACTTAATATTTTGGCGACGAGGATGAAAATCATAATTATATACGTGCGAAATTAAAATTATACGACGATACAGTTAGTACGTTGATTGTGCTTGTCATACGGTGACGTTAAACATTTAGTGCTTTGTTTGTGCTTGTGGCCTAAAATCCCATAAAGCGTGGTATGTACATAAGTACATATGAAAATTGTGAAAAGTGAAGTAGTGAAAGTTGAAGATACACAAGAAGAGACTGTAATTATGGCAACCATTGGGAAAATGGAAAATTTCACTCCGGGAGATAACTTTGATAATTATGTAAAACGGTTGAGTATGTATTTCAAAGTTAATAAAGTTACTGATGATATGAAAGTGGCATCGCTGATCACATGTATTGGATCAGAAACTTTTGGGATTTTGGTTTCATTGTTGGATCCAAAAGATCCTTGCGAGGGAACGTATGATTCGTGCGTAGCGGTATTAAAAAAGCATTTTACCCCCAAGGTTATTGTTATAGCGGAACGTTATCAATTTTATACAAGGCAGCAACGGGATAATGAACCATTAGCTGAATATATCGTCGAACTGAAAACGTTAGCTCAAAAATGCGAATTTAAAACCTTCCTAGATGACGCCTTAAGAGATAAGTTTGTGTGTGGTATAAACAACAATAATATTCGGTCGAAATTGTTAACGGAAGATAATCTCACATTTGAAGCCGCATGTACTACAGCAATGAATATGGAGTTGGCGAGGCAGAAATGTGACATTATGAAGCCTGGTTCACTGAATAAAATTGAACATGGCTCTTCGATGAGTAAGGGTTTTACGCCACGGCGACAAGAAAGCGGACGAGATGCAGGGAATAATGTTATAAAAAGACAAACTAGTCCGAGAACGAATCAGAGAGAATGTTGGAGATGTGGGCGGCGGCACCGTAGTAATCGTTGTCCTGCGTTTAACTTGACTTGTTTTTTGTGTCATCAAAAGGGACCAAGTATAAACAGCATAAACTGGGTCGAAACAAATAATCAAGCAATGGTAATAAATGTGTTGATCGAGGATAAGGAAGTGACCATGGAAATTGATACAGGAGCGTGTAATAGTATTATAAGTTATGAACATTACAAAATGTTATTTAAGAATATTAAATTAGTTAAGTCTGATAAATTATTGCAAGTAGTAACGGGCGAAAGAATCAAAGCTGCTGGTTCTGGTTTGGTAAAAGTGAAGATGACAGAGTATATGAAACCCAAAGAGTTGGAAATTATTGTTATCTATAGTGAAAATTCTTTCACACCACTGATGGGCAGGACCTGGTTGGATGTACTATTTCCGAGATGGAGAAATTTATTTAGTAAAACTTCAGAAATTGCAAAAATAAGGCCAAAGGACAATAAAAGCATAATTTCTATGGTGGATTGCGATGCAACCGACAACTTTTCGGAGGATTTTCAAAAACTGTTCTCGACGGATCAGGTAAATCTATTAAATAGCACCAAAAATAATAGTTTGACAAAAGTTGAAGGTAATTTAGATCTTTCAGTGAGTAAATTAAAGGAAACATTTCCCAAAGTATTTTCAGAGAAAATGAAAGAACCGATCGAAAAATTTCAAGCGGAAATTATATTAACCCCAGATCACAGACCCATATTTCATAAAGCATACACAATTCCATACAAACTTAAACAAAAAGTAGAGGAAAAAATTGAGAAGTTGTGTCAGCAGGAAATCCTAAAGCCTGTCAAATATTGTGAATATGCTAGTCCAGTTGTAGTCGTGGTTAAATCTGATGGATCAATTAGATTATGTGTGGACTTCAAAGTGACAATTAATAGATTTGTCCAAACAGAGCATTATCCGCTCCCACGGACGGACGATATATTTGCATCATTGGCGGGATGTAGTGTGTTTTGTGTGTTAGATCTTCGGGGCGCTTATCAGCAGCTAGCTGTCAGTGAGAATTCAAAAAGATATCTAACTATTAATACACATCGTGGATTGTTTCAATTCCAAAGGTTACCATTTGGAATTTCTTGTGCTCCGGCCATTTTTCAGTCAGTAATGGACCAAATAGTCAGTAATGGACCAGATAGGGGGGAAAGACAAAAAAGATTGTTATAGTAAATTGGTAAAAGTTTTAATAAGATTAAACGATTATAAAATTCGAATTAATCTTAAAAAATGATTTTTTAGTGATAAAGTTGACTATTTGGGCCATATAATTTCGAAGAATGGTATTAGTCCTAAAAAAGATAAGGTAGAGGCAATTGCGAATGCTCCAGCTCCAAATAACATAACACAATTGCAATCTTATTTAGGAATGTTAAATTATTATGGCCGATTTATACCGAACTTGAGCTCAGAGTTACGTATTTTATATAATTTATTATTAAAGAATACACCGTTTGTTTGGTCAAAAAAATGTAATGAAGTTTTTGAAAAATCAAAGACATTTTTACTAGAAAATAATATTCTAGAAATCTATGACCCCAATAAAAAACTAATTGTATCATGTGATGCTTCGCCTTATGGGTTAGGGGCAGTTTTGGCTCACGACATTAATGAAGTAGAAAAACCCATATTATTCGCGTCGTGCAGCTTAACACCTGCTGAGAAGAATTATTCACAATTGCACAGAAGGGCCCTGGCAATTGTTTTCGCGGTAAAGAAATTCCATAAATATATTTTTGGTTACAAATTTACGATTCACACGGATCATAAACCACTGGAACAGATTTTTAATCCCAGTAAAGAAACACCACCGGTTGCAGCTGCACGATTGCAAAGATGGGCAGTTTTCCTATCTATTTACGAATATTCCATTAAATACAAAAAACCAACTCAGATGGCGCACGCTGATGCACTATCGCGTTTACCTCTAGAACATAAGTCTAAGGTGGATGTTGTCCTTATTAATTCTTTCAATTTTCTCGATGAATCGCCTCTTGACACCGAGATTATTGGTGAAAAATCGAAACAAGATGCTACCATTCAGCAAATTAGTAAATATTGTAAAGCGGGTTGGCCAAAAATGGACATTAAATTTTAAGATTTCCATTATTTCAAAAAATTACAGAATAACTTTTCAGTAGAGAAAGGATGTTTATTTTTCGGAAATAGGATCGTTATTCCAGAGTGTTTAAAAATTAGGATTCTAGAATTGTTTCATGAGGGACATATAGGAACGGTTAGAATGAAAGTTTTGTGTCGATCGTATGTGTGGTGGAAAAAATTAAATACCGATATAGAAGAATTTATTAAGCGATGTGTTGTCTGTCAAATGACTCAGAATGTCCGTAAGGAAAAACTATTTTCATGGAAAAAACTGGTTATCCGTTCGAAAGAGCTCATATTGATCTATACTTTGGGAAATATGAATTTTTAATTTTTGTCGATACCTTCAGTAAGTGGGTTGAAGTCATTCTACTAAATAAATCTAATGCGGAGACAGTTATTGAAGGGCTCCGACTTGTGTTTTCGGTCATGGGATTCCCCAAAGAGATAGTGGCAGATAATGGGCCGCCATTTAATTCTTTTAAATATAAAAATTTTTGTGAATCACAAGGAATTCAGGTTACACATTCAATACCTTGGCACCCTCAGTCCAATGGGGTGGCTGAGAGGCATGTACAAATTGTAAAGAAGGCTCTAAAAATTTCTTCATCGACGGAAAATATAGAAAATTAAATATAAATCAATTAGTGGATAATTTTCTACTTAAATATCGAAACACACCATCATCAGAATTGGGCCAGACTCCAGCAGAATTGATTTTTAAATTTAAACCAAAATGCTTATTAGATTTAATAAATGATAAGAGTAAAGTAGCTTTTGATTTACAAAACAATAAATCTTTTAGAGTAAAGACAGATAACAAATTAGTATTGGAAGAATCAAATTTTGGTAAAAATAAAAAAAATTCAAATAAAAAATATAAAGTAGGTGATAATGTATTATATAAAAACCATTTTAAAAATTATGCAAAATGGTTACCTGTAAAAATTACTAAAATTTTAACACCTTGTATCATACAAATAAATGTAAATGGAACTGTAAGAAACGTTCATATATCTAGCATCAGATTTTCTTGTTTGGAAAATAAATATCATCCAAGCGTAAAATTAAATCAACAGCAAGTAACTTTCGAAAATAGTAAAGATGAGGTATGCATAAATACGGATAAGAAAATGGTTGCTCGAAATAAGGACGTTGAGACAGATAATCCGACTGAAGAAATAAGACAGTCGGAAAGGATAAAAAATAAAAAGAAGATTGTATATAAAATGTAAATTAAAATGTAAAGAAAATTTAGCAAAAGCAACCTTGCTCGCATATCCCATGGCTAACGCTCAACTATAACTAAACGTTGATGCCTCAGACTATGCGATCGGCGCGGTGCTACATAAAACCATTGACGGACAAGCTCAACCATTGGGATATTTTTCAAAGAAATTGACCGAAACCGAACAGTGTTCGGTCTCGGTCAATTTCTTTGAAAAAACTCGACTTGAAATTTTTTGCTAAATTAAATTAAATTTATTTTAATTAGATTGTATTTTGTATTTTTTGAATCCTTGGGAAAACACTTCTTAATTAATTTCATTATCGCATATTCACGATTCATTTGATCATAAATAGCTTTATCCAAGATAAGTGCAACTTTTTCAGATAAATTAATCTTCCACAATTAGAATTAAATTTCTTTTAAATTTTACAAAAGGCACAAAACGTTTAATTTCGTTTGGAAGCAGGTTAATTTGTTGTGTAATTTATTTTCGTTCATGGTTTAATTTATGTTGAAACAAGTTGTGTTTAACTTATGTAGAATAGATTTAATTTAACCTGGAAAGATTTTATTCGTTATTAAACTTAAGTTTTGGTAAATTATTATTTTTATTCAACTTCAAAAGTCATACAAATTCAAATAAACACATATCGGTCACCAATAGATATATTAATATAAATTGTAATCTATTAAGTTAATTGGGAGATGTAGCAATTATACAATAAAATTTTCATATAATTTAAATTTAATTATACGTAATTATTTTAAAATTAAAATATTTATAAAGAACACCACTCAAACCCACACAAACTTAATAAGAGATCATACACATCCCATTACCACAATAAAAAATGGATTACCCCTCATTACGTATATACAATTTGTATACATATGAGTACATGTAACTACTAATTATGCTAATTTCATAGAATATGTTCATTTTCTATTGTTGTCGTCATATTCTGTTTATATATTAATTTGCATAAATCAATTTCACACAAATAAATAAGATTCTCACCTTTCTCTTTTTCATTTTTATTTTTCATCAGTCTCAAATCCAAATTGATAAAAAAATGTTTTTTTTTTTAGATACTTTGAACACTTAATGTTGGATTAATTCAATTTTTTTGCACAAAACTTTTTTTGAAAACTTTTATCCGTAGCTATTTACTGAAAGCTTTTTATTAGTTTTTCCACTTTATTTGATTAACGCGAGAGAAACAAAAGAAATTTACACTTTATATTTTCCTTTCCTCGAACTGTGTTGTAAAACACTTCATGAGTATTTTCATCGTCTTTTCTCGTGTCACTGTAAATGAAGAAAGAAAAAAACAGGTTAAACGATGATTTAATGTTGCAATAAAATAACTATTTTTTAGAAGTTTCAGTTTAATACAAAAATGTTACGTTACGTCAATTTAATTCTAAAAATCAATAAAATATATCACATAAGTTAGATCTCATTCTCAAAAGAAAATAATTTGTATGGTGTATTGTTTAAATAACACACCAAAAATGTACTAAACCTCAATATAGAATGCCACCGAACGGAGAAAAATGAAAATTTCTACACGCACAGCGTTTTTGTGTTTTAAATAACATGAAAAACATTTTTTCTACACTGAACCATATTCAAATAGTACACAATACATACACAATTTCAATGAACAATTCAACAATACAAGAATAAGAAATGGAATATATAAGTAACAACATTTTTCTAACACAGTTTTGATGGAAAAAGCGCCCAACAACCTCCAACGAACAATAAAAACCACTTTGAGTAGACATGAAGAAAAAATGTTTTCGGTTTTCTTTTTTCGGTTGAAACTGAATCCTAATTTCAAAAACAAAATATATTTGAGAATTTGAGAAGAGAGAGACAAGCAAGGTTAGATTTTACCGTGGGTTTCCCATACTGTCTCAGGGACATTTCACAATTTTTTCGACAAAAATAATTCGTAACACTGTTAATTGGGATAATAGAGGAAAAGCTTATAAAAAATGGAATTTTATTTTAAAACTTTTGAAAAACAAAATCTATAAAAATGCGATAAAGAAAAAGTTTTATTGTTATGAAGAAAATACTAGTTGCTAGTTGGTGTATACCGAGGGCTCCTCGTGTGTAGGAGCTTTTTGTTTTTGTATGAAGAAAAGCAAAACTTTTTTTTTTTTACTAAAAAGAATAATTTCGACAATATAGTACAAAGGAAATGTGTAAGTTTACGTTTTCCTTATCGATTCTATTTAGATTATATTGTTTCCGACTCGAAGGGTTCGATTTTTTGGTCAAAGTATTTTGAATTTTATATTAAGTTGGTTTCTAGGACGATTATCTTCTAACAAAAAAAAATAATAAAAAAGTTCTTTCATTTTTAAATCTAAAATATTAAAAGTTTTTATCGGTTTAACAAATCTTTGGAATTTGTTTGTTTTAGCATATCAAGATCGGGTTAATATAATGAAAGTTTTTTTTTTTTTCAAATTCAGTGAAAATTTAAGCATTTATTAACGTTTGATATATTCTTGGAAAAGCTTAGTTATAGTGTTTAAAATAAAATAAATTTTAGATTTGTATCATTTCCATTTCAACAAAATGTTTCACCATCTACTTTTTTTAAGGTCACAGTGTCCAAGAGTACATTCAGAACGCCTTATATATGATTTGTGAACCGTTCAAATAGTTTATTAACCAGTCAGCAGCGTCCAATTATCACACCCAAAAAAATAACGCGTCTCATCAACACTCGACACAACTTTAGCTTGGTGATGTTGTTATGAGACGGAAGTGTTTTAGAAAGCAATGTGTCGAGTTTTCGATAAGAATGTTTGATTATCGTATTGTATAAGTAAACAGGTAGACTATACCGTGCATACAAAATACAAAAAATAAACAGAAAACAGATTTCTATATAGAAATTATAAAATTCGTATTCAAGAACAGACAGTTTAATTATCAAAAGCGGGAGTTTAATTTATTTTTTATACTTGTCAGTAATACAAATATAGAAAGTTAAATTAAATAAACAAAAACAATATCTTTGCAATAATAATACTCAACACTAAAAAATTACAGTGAATTACTAACAATTGTTTGGTCAATTACTACACCGAGAGAAATTCTTACATGGTATTAGCGAAGGCACATTCCTTAAAAAAATGTTAAATAAATTAATAATGAAATGTTAAATAAATTAAAAAATGTTAAATAAATTAATATAATGTTTAAGAATAAAGTTTTAAAATAAAGATTTTTCTTTAATATACAATAATTTTCTTTAAAATGTTGATCAGTTTTTTATGAACTTTGCATTGACACAACACAATCAAATTAATTAAATTTAGTTGATATCTTTAATGAACTATGACGTTGTATCTATGGTTATTCTTAAAATATATTAATATTTATGAAAATTATTTTTAATATATAAGTATTTTTCGTTAATTGAATTAATATTTTTTAAGCAATAAAATTAGAGCTTTAAGAATGAAAAATATTACATATCTCCAATGAACTTGTTTTTATATAAATGAAATTTATTTGATACATTGAATTTATAACAACGAATAAAAAATATCGTTCATTGATTAAATTTCCTAGAAAACACATTTTGAAATTCGTTCGTTCAAATTAAAAACCAAATAAAAAGAGAACGATCAGTTTTACGTTAAACATAAAATTATTATTGATTTTAATTTTTTGCGTTTCTAAACTAATACTAACTTTTTTTTCGGTTTTATCGAAAAGTGATGTTTTTGTTTGCGATAGTAGCCTGAAAAGTTAGATTTCTCGGACAGTATTAATATTGCAGCAATGCTGTTGCTTGACAGAAAAAAAGCAGGGCGACAACGATCCTATTCGTCTTAAGCGTTAAATACACTGAAAAACAAAAAGAAAAACTACATTTCAGTTGTTCGCAATGATTTATGAAGTTTCGCATTTTAGCTAAAACCTTCTGGAGCTTAGTCGTATGTATCATGCAATACTGTTTTTAATTTAAAAATTCCAGAAAAATGATTTTTTAAAGTAGACATTTTCAGTATTTTTCAGATCGAAAGTAGTAATTTACATGCCCCTTCTATAAAATCTGCTTTATGCCGATGACATTAATTATTTTGCTAACTAAAAAAATAAATTAGTCTGAAACTAGTATTTTTCAATTTTCGTTGTGAGAAACTATGACCGGCGGTGGATCTAAGTTGTTTTTATTTCTTACAAAATATCGTATATACACCTTCCCCGTTAAGGCCTACTCGTCCAGGAAAATGCCATTTTCCGGACTCAATATGTAATATACTATTAGTTGGTTAAAGAAATAGAATTTTATTTTTTGCAGTCAGAAAAACAACTTATAGTACTCGTACATAAGAAATTAAATTCACATTTTCAAAGCAATTAGAAGTTATTTGGAATTTTTTAAATTAAAAGCAGTATTTTATAATATATACGATCAAGTTCCAGAAGGTTTTAGCTAAACTAATGCAAACATTTAGGAATTGTGTAATAGGTTTCAAACTATTCAACTGCCCAAACCATTCGTATCGCGGTGTCACACTATTATATCAATACGCTTTTGTATGCCAATAAAAATTAGTTTATATAGACCCACTGTAATGTAATGTAAGTATATTCATTTTCCGGTTTTAAGAGTAGGTATCTGTTCAAATAATTTGTATATATCCATATTATATGTATTTCAAAATTAGTACAAGAATTATTTTACTTCGTCTAAAAAGTTTCTCAGCGACTAACAGGTTTTAACCTGTACATTACACTAAATATGTAAACCATAAAGCGCCGTTACAGTAATTAAGAACAAACAATTTAAAGATGCATTATGATGTTTAGAGCAAATGACGTTATTATTTTCTAGTTTGTTTAATATTAAACTTCATCATAATAATTATATTTCTTAAAATCTTTCTTTATTAATATTCTTTATATTAATTAAAATTAATACATTTAAAAAAAATTTATAGAATTTATTAAAATTCGTTATATAATCATACACTTAATATATAAATGTTAATTGTTTTAAGAAATATTTTTTGGATAAATTAAAATTCTTTACATTAAACAACTATATTCTTTAACAGATTAAATTGTTGGCTTGGTTTATTCCAAAAGCGTCCCAAATGTCTAATTGTGAAGTTGATGTTGAAATAAACTATACATTCAAAATTGTGTTTTTTATAAATAATTATTGTTCTTGTGATTGCTAAATATATTTGTCTAAAATTGTAAGTGATATTTTAAGAGAGTGTAATGTTACGGAAACAATTATTCAAAAATTTGTAGGTAAGTACAATCTTTATTATGAAAAATCTAAAGAAATGCACGTGGTTATAATCCAAAGGAAGCTTGTCTGTTTGTGTACTCTAAACAAGAGAATTTTAAACAAATAGTGTAACGATGTAGTCAGAAAATTGCCTTAAATTTCATAATAAAATAAAGTTTTAGATTTATTTAAAAAGGATAAGTGTTTTATATTTATTTTTTAGTTTTAATTTTCCTTGAACCAAATTGAAATAACTAAAAAATAACTAAAAGCAAAAATAATGAGAGATTGAAGTGATACCATGTACAGTGAAATCCCGTTATAACAAACACTAAAGGTACTCTGGTAAAGTACGCTAAACGAAGTAGTGAACGGATATTTCCTCGGCTTGTGAATTTGTTATTTATTATGTATTAAAAATGCTTTCTTAAGCCACTAAACCGATTTTAAATATTGAGAAGAATTGACAATTTTATTAACTTCGCCAGTCTAAAAATATTTTATAAAATTTATAAAATATAACAAATTTAATACCACAAACCAGAACAACTTAGCGTTATAATTATACATGAATTTTTCGTGTAACGTAAATTTTCCAAATTATCGACGAAAGGAAAGTTCAGAAACAGTACAGTGACGTTTTATATTTTGTACAGAAACATTTTTTCCTGATCAATAATTAATACTATAATAAAACAGCCAAAATAAATCGTTTATGTGTTGCAACATGCTTGAATAAACATTTTTGTTGGGTTTACTGTGATATACAAAACACTATGAAATTTTATCGTTGAATTTCAGACTTGATGATGAAAATTCTCTGAGACAAAGTATTTAGAAAATTTACATTACACGAAAAATTCATGTTTAATTATAACGGTAAGTTGTTCTAGTTTCTAGAATTAAATTTGCTATATTTCATAGATCCATTTATTTATAAATTTTATAAAATATTTTTAGACAGAGGAAGGCAATGAAATTGTTAAAACGTCTCAATAATTAAAATCGTTTTATTGGGTTGAAAACCTGTATATAAATATTTATTTTAGTTCTCCTATAACTTTATTTTAGATGGTGTACTTTCAAAGGCGGCCAAAAATGAAATATAAAGGACAACTTTATGACAGGTACAACAATAAAATGTCAAAACTAAGAAATTCATCATTATTGCAGAAACCTAAACGTTTCAAGCAATCAGAAGAACCCTTAATCGAAAACAACTTAAACTGTAAGCTTGTTTCACATATAGTAAATTTTTATAGTAATACTTAGCAATATTGTTTTATTATTAAGTATCGAATACCATAGATGAGGAAGCAGCACGCGAGTTATGCCAAAATTTAAAATATAATAGGGACTACAACAATCTAGAAGATATTTTTAACAAATTGGCATCGTCATCTGAATTTAGATTGGAGTGGATAAAGCATACGAGTGGCAAAAATATTAGTGCGATTATTAATGAATGGCCAGTTTATGCACAATCGTATGGTCCTCGCCTTATAGATATAGATTTTATTCAAATGTATCCAAATTCTGGAAATATTTTCCTACAGTTTGACCGGTTCTGCCATAACATAATTTCAATAATGGATACCAGAATTTTAGAACCACTTTCGAAGAAGATGTATAGTGAATTTAAACAACAAAAAAAATGTTTCACTAGGTAATCATAATTTTGGTTTGTGTATACAATTTATTTATTTTTTTTATTCAATTTCAGAGGCCCGATCATGTGTGATTTTGTTGTTGTTACATGCACTCATAAAACCTACGGCAAAAAAGAAGACGTTGAATAATCAGTATAGGAAATTCACAATTAAAGATGCTCAAAACTCATTTTTGATACTCTTGCCAACAACGCAGGACGTCGACAAACATATTGAAACACAAATGTCGCTTAAATCTATGATTCAACCATTTTTATTTGTAATTGGCGAAAACTTATACACTAAAAATCAATACTTCATATACTGTGATTCAATTAAATACAAATGCTTAAGTCCGTTAATGGCTTTGGACTGCATATTTAAACTTTTTCAAGTATTTGACTTAGAATACCCACCTCAATCAAAAGCAGTCTGGCAATTTATCCAAAAATACTTCTATAATTTAGAGACCAGGTATGATGATGCATTCGCGGTCGATTTAATTATAAATAAGTTAAGAAATAATATTAATTAACTATTTTTAATGGTGTTTACATTAATGTTTATTTTTTTAATTTAGTTTTATTTGAATTTAACATTTTTATTTAATTTATTTTTATAATGAAAATGTGCATATATATTTGTCATGTATGTACAAATATATTTGTTATTTATTTTTTGCCAAGAAATATTATAAACTTTTATAAAGTTATTTTTAATAAAATTATTATTGTTGAAATATAAAACTTTATTTTGAACTCTAAATAAGTATTTTATTTTCAAACATTAAATACTTTGAATAATAAATCACAGATGGCAGTGGACAGCTAAAATAAGCATAAAAATAGGAAAATTCTTTAATTCAGATTTGTATGTTTAATTACTTTAGTTAATTAACTTTATTAAAATTAATTAACGTTAATTTTTATTCCCTAAGAAAAATAATTACATTTATTAAATTTCGTTGAATAATTAATTCAAACCTAAGTAACTTTTCATTACTATAACGAACGCCCCTCAAGAATAATTCATTAATGGAATGTAAGTTACTAAAGCACCAAAAAATGTGTTAAAGAAACGTTTTAAATTAAATTAAATTTTATCAAACTATAATTTATGACCTTATTAACTTTGTTTTATTATAAAGAATATTAATCCTCTTTAATCAAATAATAAATTCCAATTTAAATAATATTCATTAAAGTAAAACTAAGTTAATAAGTTCATAAATTAAAAATTGATGAAAATTAATTTTATTTAAAACGTTTCTTTAACACTTTTTTGATGTTTTAGTAAGTTGATTACATTCCATTAATGAATTATTCGTGAGCTAAATACGAAATAATGTTTCTTTCCGTTAATGCAAGGATTCCTTAATAATATACAATTATTTTTCTCGGTGTAGAAACCACAAGGTTTCATCCATAATTACAAGTTTGAGGTGTATACAAACTAACATTATAAAAGAAAGCCGAAGTTCATTATTTATTGCTTCCACGGAGAAAAGGCGAATTTCGTGTGTTGATTAAACACCATGAATGAATAAAATATAAGATTGGGACAATCGACAGACAAATTTTGAACAAACGCCGTTCTTGGAGACTACAATTCCTACAGGAAAAATAAATAAACCCTATTGAAGTAAAACAAGTATGTCTTCGTTTTGAGCTCCGTCACTCATAAGTTTTATCGTTTGTACTCAACAACGAATTTTTTTACATCGCACTATTAAAAAAGTCGAGCCGCTAGTTCTAGCTCAGGATTGATCACCACTTTTTATCGTTTGGTCGTCAAAAGTTATTATTTTGATTACGAACAAATCAAATAGCAGTTGGCCCCGAACAATCGCAAACGGTACTAGAATCTGCCGCGAACTTAATTTATATTCATACAAAATTATTTGAAATGTTAATGGTTAATTAAAATTCAACTAAATATTCTGAATATAAAAATATTAATTTTTGTAATTTAATGTAATTTCTAATATGCTACCGGCGATTAGACCATTTTAAATGTGTTTTTATTAACACGAGAAGTATATTAGTATTTACGAACAATCATTCAACGAAATTGACTAATAGACCGAATTCTATTTATTTAATTTTTTAATTTATATGATTTTAATACGTTTCGAAGATTGTAAGAGAATTCAATCCAGTTTCGAACTGATGAGCTTATGATTATGAAAAAATCAATCTTCTCATCAGGCCGCGGCGTCTGGACTGATTATACCATAATTTACATTCTATATATACAGAATGTGCTGTGCGTTACGTACTAGCGAATCATACTAATACAGATAATTGAAAAGATTGTAAGAGAATTTATCTGTATTAGTATGATTCGCTAGTACATAACGCACAGCACATTCTGTATATATAGAATGTAAATTGTGGTATAATCAGTCCAGTCGCCGCGGCCTGATGAGAAGATTGATTTTTTTGGATTGAATACTCTTACAATCTTCGGAACGTATTAAAATCATATAAATTAAAAAAACATAAAGAAACTTAAGAAACTTATAAAATTAATTAATTTGGCATCCTTTATCGTAAAATTAATGCTTGCTAAATTAATTGTTCAATTCATTTTGTTTTGACAGGACATGCGTAATGCTACTGAATTTTTGTATAAATAGCTGCAATAGGTGTGATGCGTTAAATTTCCACTCAAATATCCAATTCAATACAATCGTGCATATTGAACATGGATCTTCTTAAATGCGCTGTGCCAGACATGTTTTACAATCTTCTTGATGACCCATTACATTTATCGACTCTTCCAACTTTGCAAAATTATTATCCCATATTAATTTATGCTTCCGCGACACAGACTTTGGACATCACGACAGACAAGTTCTCTAAATTTTTTCAATACCATTCCACATATCTAAGGATATAAGCGAAATCCGGTAACAACATTCCGATTAATACCCTCGCTACCAGTAAAAGTTGCGGGTGTAACAGTTCCAACTTATTTTATGAACCGATGAACCAATTTCATTGTTAAATTAGATGATAGCTTAATGAATAAAAAGTAGCACGGATCATCGATACAACTACCTAGCCATTAATATTTGAGCCATAGAATTAAATGCGCATGTGTTTAACAATAAAAAATAAAAGCTATATTCAAGAGGATATCATTACGTTTACTTCCTTAATAGGTAATACTTACTTTCGTTTACCTTGGTAGGTAATATCTAGTTGAAGAGTTATATAAAAACCTTGTTTCAGAACTTCGGAATGATTTTCATGTTTTGATGAAAGATATTTCATAGCAGAAGCCGTTTGTGTTAACAATTATTTTTCTTTCAATGGTTGATAGGCAGGATCTCGCTTAAATATAAGGACATTTAAATTTTTTTTCGAATAGATCATGGCTTTATTTAGTGGTTGTTCAGCAATATTTAACGACACTGATAATTACGAATCTGGCTCTGCAGTATTTTTGCCCAGGTCTATCATTAATGAATATGAATAAAATATTTATGGATTTTTTTGGAATTCGTTATTCAATTTGCGGATATTCAACAAATTAACAATTTCTTGAGAATTAATTAATTGCGTTAAGTGGGGTGTTGGTCTTTAGATTGTATTACATTTTCTATTGTTTGGGTTAGCACCCAATAAAAAATCCAGCCGTTAGGAAAATATTTTGAATTGTATAAATATAAATAAAAAATCAATTTTAAGCATCTAACATAAAACCTAAAAATCTTAAAATAAATTAAAATACGTCACATATGTTTAGATCATTTTCCGATGAAATACCATCGAATAAGTCCTTACCTATAAAATAATTCTTCATGACATTTCCAAATTACTTTTTTTTTTTAAAGAGGGTGGGTTGGTAAGAGGAACCACGTGCACTTCGACAAGCAAGATCTATTTTGCATCCCCGTGTAAGAGTAGAGAAATCAATCTATGTGAAATGTAGGTCCAGGCCCTTGATAAACGCCACAAGGTCATGCACATTCACAGGGTCGGCGTGAGGCCACTGAACAGAGTAAGCATTGTGTGTTTTAATTCGTTTTAGGGCGATCGCACTGCATTCGAACAGCAAGTATTCGGATGTTTCTCTTCCCAGATTAAAGAACCTGCAGTTCTCTGATGGGGTTTTCCCCATTTTGAATAGATGGTACTTAAAGGGACCATGCCCTGTCAAGTACCATATGAGGGATTTCAGAGATGATCGATCCATTCTGATTATATCCTGTAAGTGTGTAATCTTGTAATTTAGGAGCTTCTTTGTCTGTCTCATTCCCCGAGATAACTCCCAGAGTGAAGCAGAAAATCTCTGCTCCCAGAAGAGGACTCTCCTCGCTTCATGGCCTTTGGAATAGAGCGTCGGGCCGTAGAAGATGCCACCCGCATCCTCTTTTGCACAGGTGTCTACGGCCTCATTTCGTGGTCTATTAGAGTGGCCGGTGGATCACAAGAAGGTAACCTTGTTGTCCCTACTCAGCCTTCTAAGGTTGCTGTAGCAGCTCCATGTCAGTTTAGAGCTGAACACCGGAGCTGCCAGGGCTTATAAAACAGCCTGGCTATCCGAGATTATGTAGATCTCCGTTCTTATATACTTTTTTTTCAGGCACTGAAGCACGCTACTCTCAATGACCACGGTTTCTACCTGGAAAACCGTAGCGGTCTTTCCCAACGGTATACAAAGCCTGAAACCGGGCCCCAGAACCCCCGTACCCGTGCCCTCGTTTGTTTTTGACCCATCGGCATACCACACCGATGCGTGCTGTGGTAAGGAGGAAATGATGTTCCCCACCATGGCCCTTTCGGGTCTCCGGATCGTGAAGTTTCTTCGGCAGTCAGTAGTCTTTACCATCATATTTATTTATTTTATTTGTATTCATCCAACCATTAATTACATAACATTAAATTACAAAAAAATCAGTACACTATTTTTAAAAACTAAAATATATTATACAATATAGTAAAGTAATAATTAATTTAAAATATTAAAGTTAGGAATTATTGGCAAAATAACTTAAAAAGTACTAAGAATGTTAAATTAAAATGGATGGAGTTAGATAGCTTCCGTGATCATAAACGACCAGTATTGGAAACCCCCTATCATAAGCTTAGATAATAGTTAATGTTTGTTGTTGGGTACAACAAATAAAAAATAAATTTACAAAATAGCTAGCATATTCAATTTATCGTCATTCATCAAACTAAAACTGTAAACAAAGATTCAATGTCAGTAATATTAAACAACCAATTCTTCATTTCATTTAAAAATTTGGACAAAACGGTAATTTCTTTGATGTTTAGAGGCAACTTATTAAAAATTACTGGTGCTGCAGATATATAAAATTTTCTGAAATGTTCTTTCTTGAGAATGGGATATTCACAATTATTCAAAATCCTTAAGTCTCGTAATTTTTACTCTACGATTACCAAAGAAAGAACATTTTTAGTACCTTAAAAACATATAAATATCTTAACGGTAAAATCTTTAGTGATTTAAATAAAGGCAAAGCAGATGTTAAACGCGGTTTCTTTAAAATTATGCGAATGGATGCATTTTGCACAACTAGCAGCGGTTGAAGAGGTGTCGAATAAACACCCCCAAATAATTATAGCATATTGTAGTTTGGACTGAATTAGGCTGTAGTTAAATTGTAGTAGAACTGACACGGAACAAAGCATGTGAAGAATACATAATTTTCTATTACAAGCGTAAATGTAATGTTAAAGATTTTCAATATGTTTTTTAAAACCAAGTCTTGTATCTAACGTAACTCCTAAATATTTAAAGTTTTCGACAATTACAATGTTGCTACATTCATTAGAGCAACTGGATAATTGAGCTGAGACATTGTAAGTTTTATAGTTCATACATTTAGTAGAATGGTAAATAATTTCAAAATTTATCTCTATAGGACCATATAATTTAAAAAATATTACTTTTGATTTTGTGCCTAGAACCATAAAATGCAAATCCAACCATTTTCTTAAAATTAAAAGGTCGTATTTGATTTGATGGGCAATTAACTGGTTTGATGCTCCTCTATAAGTAAGTGTAATGTCATCGGCAAAACCAATCATATATCCTTTCAAGTCTAAAAAAAATAAGGAATTAATGTACACTAAAAATAATATGGCGCCAAGAACTGAACGCCGCAGTGGATCATTCTAAAACTGCTATATTTTCCGCAAATTTTTACAGTTTGTTTTCTGTTCATAAGATAAGACCGGAACCAATGATTAGCTCTGCCTCGAATACCAGCACAATTTAACTTATTTAATAAAAGCTCATGATCAACCGTGTCGAAAGCTTTCGTCAAATCAATGAAGTTAGCCGCCGAACTAAGGTTATCATTTAGTGAATCAATTGTAGTACTCAGAAAATCATTTAAGGCAGTTTCAGTGCTACGTCCTTCTCTAAATCCATATTGTGTATTTGAGAAAAATGATCTCTCGTTTAGAAAAGTTGTAATCTTGTTTTAATACATTTTTCAAATATTTTTTAAAAAACTGATAGTAATGATATGGGCCTATAATTGGTTAATTCTGATTTGTTACCACTTTTGAACAACGGTACGACTAAAGCAATTTTTAAGCAATCTGGAAAAATGCTACGATCAAGGCTGAGATTAAAGATATGGGCCAACATATAAGCAATAGATGGTGCAATTTGAATGATTAAAGAATTACTTAAATTATCAATGCCAGATGATTTGGAATTATCCAAACTATTGATATAATTCAAAATTTCAGACGGGGATATTGGTGAAAAAAAAAATGTCTTAGACTCAAAATTATGTTTTAGCAAGTTACCATCTCTGTTGGGTACATATGATGTACTAGAGATTTTTGATTTGAGGTTGATGGAAACATCAACAAAATATTCATTAAAAGTAGGGATTGCATATTCGAAATTCGAAATTCGAGAATTCCGGAATTCGTTTTCATAAATATTGTTTCGAATTCCGAAAATTTCCCAGCGAATTCCGAATTTAAAATTTATTTTTTCGTGCTCTCTCCAACTTTTAAATTGTGTTTGTTGCAAAATGTAAAATATGTAATGAAATAGTAAAAACTTCTTGTTCAACGACAACATCGCAGCAAACGCATTTAAGAACAATACACAATATTACTGTATTAAAACGGGATGTCGTGCAAGATGTTCCAGAAAGCAGCGCATCAAAAATGATGATTACAAATTATTTAGTCAACAAAAAAGATGAATTAATTTCTGCAATTGTATCACGAATGTGTGCCTTGGATAATATGCCATTCAAAGTTTTTTGTACGTCTGTCGATTTGAGAAATTTATTTTTGGCTAGAGGCGCTCGAGATTATGTATTACCAAAATCACCTAAATCAATTCGCAAAATGGTTTTAGAATACGCACAAAAAATGCGTGCTAAAATGATGCAGGGTTTAATTAATTTCAAAGAAGATGGAACACGATTTTGCTTAACTCTAGATGAATGGACATCATCAAGAAACCGATGTTATTTAAATGTAAATGTCCATGGCAAGAAAAAGTTTTGGAATTTAGGTTTAGTTCGTGTTGAAGGACGTTTCCCTGCAGAGAAATGCATTACGGCCCTGAAAACCACATTACAACAGAACAATCTAAATATCGATAAGGATATTACGCTCATAACAGCTGATGGGGCAGCTGTGATGCAAAAAGTTGGACGGCTTTTACCATATAATCAGCAGTTGTGCTTCGCACACGCGATACATTTAGCTGTAATTAATGTTCTGTATAATAATTCGAATACAACTGATGAATTGGTGGCTCACACAGATACAGAAAATGTTGGTGTAGAAGAACAAGGAAGTGACTTCGAGGAATCAGAGGATGAGGAATACATTGACGATGAAAGTGTTGGCTTGATTGAACAAATTTATATTGAAGCTGAGCATGTTGAGATTGAAGAATTTGGATTTGGTTTTCTCATCAAAAAATTTCGTTCGATAGTAAAGAAATTTCGTTTTTCGAGAACATCGAATGATATTCTTCAAGTATACGTGAAACAAGAATTTGGAAAAGAGTTGAAACTTATTATGGACACTAGAACTAGATGGAATAGCTTAGTCGAAATGCTTGAAAGATTTAACCAACTAAAAAGCTGTGTTAGAAAAGCATTGATTGACAATGCATTTGATATCGTTATTCTAGAAGCTGAAATTTTCTCGATTAACAACATGATCTCTGCACTTCTCCCAGTGAAGCTTACTGTTGACGCCCTTTGTCGAGAAGATCCAAATCTGCTTTCTGCTGATGCGGCATTGTCTTTTATGCTTGAGAATTTAGGATCTGATGAACTTTCACTAAAATTGAAGAACGAATTAGAAAACCGAATAAGCCAAAGACGAACAAATATGTCTGGAACTCTTCAGTATTTACAAAATGGCGGAAAAAGTGAGATTCACGAATCTTTCACTTGACCATTGAAAAATACAATAACCAAAGTTATTGAAAGCTTTGCACAAAGATTGATATTTAACACTAACATGGAAACTTCTTCAGGCGAGCAGTCAGAAGCTGACGATCTGGTAGAAGTGATGTCGGAAGAACAAACCAATCCCCAGTCGTTAATGCAAAAGTTGCAGAACAAAATTCAATTTAATTTATCGTCCAACATACCGTCCAGCTCAACTCAACAAATAACAAATCGGAGCTTAATTTCAAAAATTAAATCTGAAATGAAATTCTTTGAAGAGAACGGCGTTCGTGGCAAAATATTAGAGTCCGTCTACTCATTTTTGATTTTGATTCCGCCATCGAGCGTGGAGTCCGAGCGAGCCATCTCAATTGCAGGTCACTTTTGTACAAAAGTTCGATCGAGACTCGGAGACACAGCTTTAAGTGATCTCTGCTTCCTCAAAGCATATTTTAGGCAAACACAAGAATAATTTTATATTTTTTATTATTAAATGATATGCCATATTAGAATGTTTCTGTACTAATTGAATTTTTGTACAATAATTTTATGTTTATATTTCATTTTAAATAATATAATTTTATGTTTCATTTTTATTTTAAAAAAAGTAATTTTTATGCAATAAATAACAATGAATTATCTCAAATAAGTTATTTTTATTATTTGTATAGACTTAAAAAAATTAAAAATATTTCGGAATTCGATCGAATTCCGAAATATTTAACTGACGAATTTCGAATTCCGATTTTTTTATTTTCGTCAAAATTTGCAATCCCTAATTAAAAGCGTTTGCTATGTCAAGTGACTCAGTTAGTACAACACCATTGGTATCAAATATTTCAGAAATTGGTTGAAATGATTTCTGCTTACCAACAATTTCATCCAATAAATGCCATTGACTTTTTAAATCTTTTTTAGAATGCTGAAATTTATTTTGATAGTATTGTTCTTTTGTGGTTGATACATATAACTTAATTTTCGTCTGAAGGAATTTTACTCTATTCTGAAGTTTAATATTATTTTTATGTTTATTAGCAATTAGAAGCAATCTATTTTTGACTTTTATACTTTTCAGAAGGCTATTAGACATCCAGCACTTAATTTTCCTATCTTTCAAAAGCATTTTGACAGAATAAGATGATTCTTCAATTTTAGCAGTGATATTATTAATAAATTTGTCTAAAATCTCATTAGGATCATCTAGCAACATTAATAAATGTTGGTCCTGCACTAACAACGAATTTAATTTAATATAATTAATATTTTTAATTGTACGCATCTCATTGGAATTTTTGATATTATTCGAAAACATCAATTTTTAATAAAATTAAATTATGGTCGGATAGGTGTAAGTCACAAACCTCAGCTTTAAGATAAAATTTTGAAAGAGGTTTCATTCTAACAAAAATATGATCAATACAAGAAGCTGTCAGTTTAGTTATTTGAGTAACCTCATTTATTAGAGAATTTAAACTAAAGCTGGACATCATTGATAAATATTGATTAACATCATTAAATCCCGAAATACACTTTAAAATGTTTATGTTAAAGTCGCCCAGAATAAATAAATTTTTTGAGTTAATAACACTTAAATAGTTTGAGAACTCCATAATAAAATCACTGATTGAGTGGAAATTAAAACGGTATACGCAAACCACACACATTACTTCAGAATATAAACTGAAGTTTAATTGCAAAATATCGAAAACCTTTTTTTCACATAAGCAACTATACCACCAGCTGAATAATTGTTGTTACAACCATCAACTATTTCAAAATTATTCAGTTTATAAGAATTTACCTCATCACTTGTTATCCAAATTTCGGAGAAGAATAAAATATTAGGTAAAATTTTGTATGACGCAAAATGAGCAAAAATAGAATCACTGTTTATACGAAGACTACGCGCATTTTGATGTATGCTCCAAAAAGATTTTTAATTATCAGAACTAGATGATGATGCTGGATTTACAAATGAACATGCTTGACCTTGTGATAAATTAGTTACATTGATCATTAAAATTAAGTATTAAAACTTACCAAGGTCATTCATGTCACTTATAACAATCACATCACCTCCATCCATTTTCCTTAATAATATTCTTGAGTTTCGGATCCAAACATATTTATATCCCTTTTCTTCTTTAACCGTTTTAACACGTAGGAATAGTTGTCTTCTGTAAAAACTTAAGCTTTCATTTACATAAATCAAGCCATTAGAATTAAAACCGCAACTTGCAGCCGCTAAGCGTTTGTTCTTTCTCTTTGCTTCAAGAATTTTATGTTTCACCTGACGGTGGCAAAATTTGACACAAATAACATTAGATGGTTTCCCATTTGACGTATCTGATAGCTGGGCAATATCGTCTGCCAAGTTTAGTTTATCCTACCCATCCTTTAGTTTATCCTTCCAAATTACTTACATTCTTTAATTTTGCAGAATGAATGGCTCTTCTATTGCATAGATTTTCGGGGAAATTTTCTGGAATATTCACACCGTTTTTTTTAAACCAGATACATACATATGTCTGGTCGGTAAGCAACTTCTTGACTTGTTGAACTCAAAATGCCAATTACCTGTTGTTTTATAATAAAATAAAGAATGAGCCTTCTAGTCGTATATTGGCCAATCTTGGCTTCCTAGATAAATCTGTTGCTGTTGTACCAGATTCAAAAAATCGTTTGCTAATTCCGTTAATTTGTTGTAATCCTAGGTAAACCTTTTGGTTTATTATCTACAAAACTATCGAAGCATTAATAATCGTCTTTAAAGACGAGATATTAATTTATTTATTTATTTATCAACAACATGGAATAAAGCATATAGCTTTTCTATTCCAACTATTATCTAGTTACAATAGTGTACAGTATAAACTTATAAAATATAACATATAAACAAACACTAATTAGAAATTATTTTTAATAAAATCAAAAACCAAAGATTTAAATTTTGATAAAGGTCTTGCACTTCTAATCTCAACCGGAACCCTATTCCAAATTGTAAAAGTTGTAAACAAGGGTGAGTTATTGTAGACATTGGATCGGTTGGCTGGCAGCCCCGAACCACTACACGTTAACAATGATTCAAGATCTGAAGGTTCGTATATACCTCATATTCAAAATATGGTCACAACAACGGTCAAGTCGCTTTCTATTAATAAAAATTCACCTATTGTTCCGAATCCACAAGTCGCTTTGCTGCCAACCGCTCTAATATTTATTCAGGATTCTAACGGAATTAAAAATCTCGCGAATGCATTACTGGACTCAGGATCCCAGTGTACATTCATATCGGAACAATTGGTTCAGCGTTTGCGACTGAGACGATCACATTCATCATCAATCACTATTCACGGCCTAGCTGACAAACGTGCTGCTACGACTAGAGGTTTAGTTAATATACATATATCTTCAAGGATTTTACCATCAATTAATCTGAATATCACTGCACACATCGTTCCACGATTGCTGACAATCCATCCAGTGGATCTCAATGAGTCTATTACAAGCCACGTGCAATCCCTAGAACTGGCTGATCCAAATTATGGCTTTACACGAGAAATTGACGTTTTGTTTGGAGCTGACGTGTTCTTTGATTTATTTAAACCAGACAAACTAATTTTTGAGGGACACACGTATGCACAATCAACGATTTTCGGATGGATTATCCTAGCACCTCAACTAAGGGGTCATTCAACATCGTCGTTTTCCATAACTGTCACGCCAAATGATTTAAACAAATCTCTTCAGCGTTTTTGGGAACTTGAGGAGCCTCCAAATTTTACAAGCGCCACTCCTGACGACCAATTATGTGAATCCCATTTCATCAAGACGGTTAAACGGAACGAATTCGGACGGTATATCGTACGACTTCCATTTATCACCCCACGCAATAAAATTGGACATTCGAGGTCCGCTGCCATTCGTCGATTATTAACTATGGAACGTCGTTTTGAGAAAAACACTCAATTGGCAACCGATTACAAAACTTTCATGAATGAGTATAGTTCAATGGGTCATATGGAAAGAGTTCCGAATCACGAAGTGGCAAAAAATGATGATCAAGTTTTCTATCTCCCACATCACGCCGTAACAAAATTAGATAGCTCAACCACTAAACTTCGGGTCGTGTTTGACGGATCTTGTAAATCATCATCGGGTATATCACTAAATGATATTGTACTCACAGGACCCACTTTACAAGATGATTTAGTGACCATCATAAGTCGGTTTCGTCTGCATCGTGTGGTTTTTTCTGCAGATGTCGAAAAAATGTATAGGCAAGAGCTTGTGCCATCGCCTGATAATGACTTCCAAAGAATAGTGTGGAGAGACAATCCTACCGAGAAAATAGAGACATACCGATTAAACACCGTGACGTATGGGACCTCATGCGCGCCTTTTTTGGCTGTCAGGACTCTTCAAAAAATTGCCGAGGATAACGAACATGACCATCCGAACGTAGCTTCCATCATTAAGCGTGACTTCTACATTGATGATTTACTTTCTGGATGTGATAATGGTGATATCGCTGCTAAATTATTCACGGAGCTAGGTCAGGCCATGGAGGGAGCTGGTTTCCTACTTCGAAAATGGAAATCCAATTCTTTCGATTTCTTATCAATAATTCCTGATAAGCTTAAGGAACCTGCAATGTTAACTTTTGGAAATGATAGTGTTACCATCAAGACCTTAGGAATTCAATGGAATCCTGTGCGAGACGTATTCTCATATGCGATTAAGATACTACCAAGCATATTCCTTTCTAAGCGAAACTTACTGTCCGAAATCTCCAAAATCTACGATCCTTTAGGCTGGGTGTCTTCAACGACTATCTCCATGAAAATTATTTTCCAACAATTATGGAGCCGGAGGATCGGTTGGGCTGATGAAGTTCCCGGCGACATTAGTCAGAATGGAATACCATAAAATTAAATTTGCCAAATCTTGAGGCCATCGAAATTCCACGGCATTTCTTCGTTTCATCGAACACGAAATCAACACAGATCCATGCGTTCTGTGATGCTTCGGAGGTAGCATATGCGGCTGCTGTTTATCTACGTAGCGAAGATTCAACAGGATATATCAAAACGTCGCTAATCATCGCCAAGACCCGAGTTGCACCTATTAAGCAAATCTCAATTCCACGGCTAGAGTTGTGTGGAGCACATATCTTAGTGAAACTAGTCAAATTTTCATTGGGTATTTTTCAACATCGGCATTGTGAAGTATTTGCATGGACTGACTCAAAGGTGGTCCTAGCCTGGCTTTCTGACCACCCACGTAGATGGAACACGTTCATTGGGAACAGAACTTCGGAAATCATGGAAACAGTTCCTCGAAATCGTTGGAATTATGTACCGTCAAGGGAAAACCCTTGCGATATTGCATCAAGGAGCATTAGTCCAGAATTACTTCCAAATCTTGAATTATGGTGGTGTGGCCCGAAGTGGCTGATGTATGAAGAGAATTACTGGCCATCTAGCAATCAACAACAGTTTGAAACAATGTGCGAAGAACGTCGAAAGACCCCAATCATCATGACACTTCAAATCGAATCCAACGAAATTATTTCATATTTGTTATGCAAGTTCTCATCATTTGAAAGGGTAAAAAGGATAGTCGCATACCTTCTCCGATTTTTGTATCCGAAGTTGCATTTAATTGACTTAATTCGCAAGGCCGAAACATTTATATATAAGGAAGTTCAACGCGAATCATTTAGTGATTATACTAATCTGCTCATTGCTGGAGAGCCTCTCACTCGTAATAGCCAACTATCATCATTATCACCGTTTATTGATAATAATGGTTTATTGCGTGTAGGAGGACGACTCTCGAATCTTGATTGCGAATTTGATATGAAACATCCAGTGATATTACCAAAGGATCATAGACTCACGTGGATGATAATTTATGAAACGCACATACTCAATCTGCATTCTGGACCATCATTGTTGGCCAGCCTCCTTAAACAAAAGGTTTGGATCTTAAATGGCCGTAGCTTAATACGACAGTTTTGTCAAAGGTGTGTTAGTTGCGTGAGACAGAAATAAAAAATTACCACTCAACTCATGGGAAACTTGCCGAGGCAACGTCTAACGGTGTGTCGTCCGTTCACAACCACTGGAGTTGATTATGCAGGTCCCATTCTCATTAGAACTAAGCATGGGCGAGGAAGAGTTCCCTTGACTAAGGGATATATTGCTCTGTTTATATGCTTTGCCACCAAGGCAGTACATATAGAATTGGTGTCGGATACGACCACTAACGCATGCATCGCCGCGTTACGCCGTTTTATTAGCCGTAGAGGGATTCCAGCCGAATTAATTAGCGACAACGGCACTAATTTTGTTGGTGCCAAACGAGAACTTCGAGAACTTCACGATCAATTCCTTAACCATAAAACAAACAAATTAATATCTGATTTCTTTTCTCAGGCGATGATCAAATTTTCGTTTAATCCAGCCAGTGCACCACATTTTCGCGGACTTTGGGAGTCCAACATAAAATCGATCAAATACCACTTGAATCGAGTGACAAGAGATACTAAAATGACGTTTGAGGAAATGGCTACTCTACTTTGCCAAATTGAAGCTTTACTCAACTCTCGACCGCTGTGTCCGATGAATGCCGACCCTGATAATATATTGGCCCTTACTCCAGGACATTTTTTAATAGGAGCACCTCCAACTTGTATCCCTGAGCCTGACCTACACAATTTTCCAACGTCACGATTAACCAGATGGCAGAATATTCAACAACGAGTTCAAGGCTTTTGGAGAAAATGGTCTATTGAATATCTGCATACTTTGCAACAACGACCAAAGTGGAAGAAACCAACAACAAATCTTACTATTGGAGACGTCGTTCTTGTAAAGGAGGATAACTTACCGCCAGCGCAGTGGTTATTAGGAATCATCGTCCATCTACATCCTGGATCTGATGGACTAGTCCGCGTGGCTACTCTTAAAACGAGTAAGGGTGAAATGAAACGACCCATAGTTAAATTATGCCGACTTCCATTAAATGAGGAGGAATCCCAAGAAGTTAACCTCGCGAGAATCAAGGTTAAGTAGAAACTTAACGGAGGGAGAATGGTTGCGCCGCAACCAATTTACTACAGCTTATTGTCAACTTTAATTATATATGTACTAACTTATTAATTTATAAATGTTTGTAACATTACATTATGTATTAGTATTTTTGTAATTAGTCTATTTTTCTTTTTTGTTGTTTATTATTAAGTCAGTCTTAACTCGTGTGCGATTAACGAATGTTACAATTGTTACAATTTAAATAAATAAAATTAAATAAATAAAATTTAAATACAATTTAAATAAAACAAACAGTTAAACTAAAATTAATCTTAACTTACAACCTTAGTAAGGGTTCGTTTTGTGTACAAAGGGTTACCCTTTCGTTTATTTTTTGGACAACCTCATCGCTTGTTCATGGTCCTTCGAGCCGGATAGCGTATTACTATCAGTTCACGTGTGATTAATTATACAGTGCAGTAAATTAAAACCAGTTCATTACTATTAAACAATTATTGTCGTGATATTACTAGTGCCGCTACGTTTAGAACCGTAAACGTATAACATAAACAATTTAGTAGCTCGTGAAACGTAAACATTAATCAATAATTCAATTTTCATCAAACCAAGGCTAAAGTAGTGCGACAACTTAGCTGGTGGATTCAAGGGTGATTGGCATAAGTTTATAAGGAAATCATTCCGGCCGCTTGCACAAACGATAAGTAGAACAAGTTGCTTATTATCTAGAGGAAATATACTCGCGTCCGTTACAAAAATGCAAACCTGGGTTAATAAAATCACCAACGCAACAACAATTGAAGCCTTAGAAGTACGTATGCAAAGGCTTGATGAATATTGCAAGGATTTTAGAACGTTAGAAAACAATTTGTTTGCCTTTCCCGGTCAAGTGTCTAAATATGATGAATTCGAAGAAAAATATTTTGATTTGCGTGAAAACTTAATGCGAAGTATACGTGCCAAACAAGCTAGTTCAAGTACAGTCCCTTCTGGGAGCACAGCTTATTACAATTAAAACCTTGCTAATTTAGCTTTTGTGGCTTCCATTCACTTACTCTTCGTCCCCTTTACCTCGAAAGTTCTAAATTTTCAAATCAATGTTTTTAGGAGCAGTTTTATGCATGAAAAATTACAGTTTATTTCAAAATTGTGTTCATAAAGTAGGTGTTCTTCTTTAATGCAACGGACCATTGGAAAAGGTTTGGTTTTGAACCAATTGCTGGTTTTTCTATTTCCTTATTTGGAAGGTAAATATTGTGATTTGATACATTTTTAATATGTAGAAATGTAGAGTTTAGGTTAAACAAAAATGTGGTATCATTAGTTAAAAATGAGCAAATATTGGAAAGGAGTCTGATTTGATACTACTGTACTCATATAACGGTAGTTTTCGTCTTTTCTCTTATAATTTATAACCACCAATACCATTGTAATATTTAAGGTTTTTGTCCTATTTAGATAAAGACTGTTATTAAGTTAAATAATTAGTTGCTATTAGTAATCCTAATGGAAAACCTCCTATCTTTTAAATATCAATATGCACTAAGTTTTTAAACGATTATTCAAAGAGAGTTGATAAATTAAAATTAAATTTAATACTTTTATACCAAACACAAAATTTATTTGTTGTTTTCTGACAATTCAAAAAATAATTGGTTTATGACAGCTATGCGCTGATAATACACCTATGCTTCAATCTCTGGTTGCGGTTGTCAACGATCACAATTTCGCCTCCGTGATCATGATTTGCAAATTATGGTGACACACATCACAACCCGATTAATGATACTTAGCATCTAGCAAACTTTATTTTATTTTAAGATAAAAGCTAAAGTGTTGATGTATTATTAAAATTGGTGAATTGTACTGGTATTCCATTTACATGTCTAATCTTTTTGATGTACAGCCAAAATTGTTAAGTTGGACACCCCCTTATCTGGTCAATTCTCTAAGTTGACCGCTTTTGTGTTGATTGGAAATTTGAGAAATACGATTTGTTTCAAGAATAATTTCGAGTATTAACAATGAAAACTCCTACGTACTTTTAGCCATAGAATCTGAATCTGGAATAAAAAATAGGGGTTCCTATTTAAGATTTCAAAGTTAACCCGCCCCACCTTCAAGACGGAGGTAACTAATTTTAGCACTTATCTATTTCCCCCTCAGAAGATTAAATTTTTATTCTGGTCATTTTATCCGTATAGTGCTTATTTTTCGAGATAGTTGAAAGTTTCAGGTTAAAAAAATCACCCGGTATACTAATAACCATAACAATAAGTTAATTTCAAATTAAATGATTTAGATAAACGACTATTAAAATGTTTTCGTCTTCAATTGCCTAATACGATTTAGATGTTTTAAGTTGTACAGATATATCGACTGAGAAGCATAAATAAACGATATGTGACTACAATTTTCAAAATCTTGAACCGTAGGTTCGGGCAGGGCATGGTAAGGAACCCTTTTCCGTTTAATGCTCTACATTCGTCGATAATGTTTTAATTCCGGTTGAAACATCAATTTTAAGAGTTGCATTGATCACTGTTTTGTCCGTGTTAATAGTGGTGCTACTTTGGATGTATCATTGCATAATTTACACATTACGGACCATGATTTGGTTAAAATTGATATAGAAGTTCTTGGTAAATATGTTAATGAAAAAGAATTGGCGTACAGCAAATTTGATATTATTAAATTTGAATCATTAATCTCGTCACTTGATTTTTCTAGTTTATTAAGTCTAAGTAACCCCACATCAATTTTGACCAATATGGTTTCAATGCTTTCAAAAGTAGCTGATTCATGTTCCAAAAATGTAATTAGGCATAATTCAAACATAAAGCTTAAACCGTGGATTTCTAACTAGTTGGTACTTTTAATAAATAAATGGAAAAAAATTCAACTTAAATGTAAAAAACATCCGGCGAATAAAAAACTGTATAAGTATTACTATCTCAAATTGTGTAGCGGAATCAATGATTCTATAGTTTCTGTTAAAGACAACTATTTTAGTAGGAAATTTAATGAATGTGGTAAAGATTGCAAGAAGACTTGGTCGGTTGTTAATGATATTTTGTGCGGGAATTTGAGTAGAACTAATATCAAAAGAATTTTGTCTATTAACTCAGAGATTCTGTCTGACTCTGTATCAATTGCTAACGATTTTGGTTTTTATTTCTCTAAAATCGTTAGCGATTTGAGATCTTCTAACTTTTCTGCCCAAAGTATGAGTCCTAATGATTGTTCTTACTCTACTGAAATGTTGGATACATTTTTTATTAATCCAGTCGAGGAATCAGAGATTATTGGTATTATTAATGGACTTAAATCAAGTAATGCACATGACATTCTTGGTCTTAGCTCGAATATGATAAAATTAGTGGTTATAGCAATTGCGCCAGTTTTAGTACAATTCATTATCCAATGTTTTGTAAATGGTGTTATCCCTAATGTTTTAAAAACTGCAATTGTTATCCCTTTATTTAAAAAGGGTGATATCATTATTAAGGACAATTATCGGCCCATTGCATTGCAACCCACAATTTTGAAGATCGTTGAAAAATCGATGAAATCCCGTATTGAGAAGTTTTTGGACAAATTTGAGTTTCTTAGTCCTCATCAACACGGCTTTAGATCTGGCAAAAGTACTGAATCTGCGTTAATTAATTTCTTAAATGGAATTCATATTAATCTGAATGAGAAGAAGTTTGTTGGTGCAGTCTTCATCGATATAAAGAGAGCCTTTGATATGGTGAATCATAATCATCTTCTGCGTAAGCTCCAGTCTATTGGTTTTAGAGGTGTATCACAGAAATGGTTCAAGTCTTATCTCAGTAATCGAACATTTATGGTTAGGATTGATAAATTGCAAAGCATTCCATTTATTATTGAACCTGGTGTTCCTCAGGGTTCTGTTCTTGGTCCTATCTTGTTTTTAATTTACATAAATTCAATTTTTGACTTAAATTTAAACGGTAAAATTGTTGCTTTTGCTGATGATATTGCATTAAGTTATTTTGATTTGACTGTTAATGACCTAACTAACCAAATAAATTCTGACATGAAAATTCTTCGCACATGGTTTGATAATCACTCCTTGCTCTTAAGTGAAAAAACTAAGGTAATGTTCTTCAAATTGGTTGGTGATCCTTATCGAAGTTTCATCCCCGAGATTTTTTATCATGTACGTAATTGTGACTTACGTAATTGTAGCAGTCTTTGCATTAAAATTTAAAATGTTCGTTTATTTAAATATTTGGGATTGAACGTTGATGCAAATTTAAACTGGAAATCACATATTCAAGTTGTCAAAAATCAAGTTAATTCTGCATTACGTGCAATTTATTTGATACGTAAATTTTGTCCATCCAATGTTTTACTCAATTTTTATTTTGCTTGCGTGGACTCTCGCATCAGTTATGGTTTACCATGTTGGGGTGGAGTTTATTTTGATACCATTGAACGATCATTCTTGGCCTATTTTCAATGCCTGCAAAATTTTGCCTTTACAGCACCTATATATTTTTAAAGTGTTAAGATTGTTTTATTTGCGAAGTTGTCATCGGTTGCCGCGAATTGTTTACACATATCAAGTTCGGAATAATTATCGAAATTTGTACTCTGTTCCGCCATTTTCATCTGTATTATTTCGTAAATATTATATAGTTTCTGCGCCCACTTTTTTTAATCGATTGCCGCCTCATATAAGAACGATGATTTATGATAGGAAATTTTTGCATTTGGTCAAAGACTGGATACTGGAAACTAAAGATGTGGGGTTTATGTTTGCTAAATAATTTTTGTTTTATATAATTTAATTTTTAACACTTGGGTAAATCGTAGCTGTCGTTTTGACAAAGATTATCCAATCTTATTAACCACACTTTTTTTTTTTTTTTTTTTTTTGAGTTTATAAAAAAAAATTAAAATAATTGTATATTTGAATGGTTGAGAGAAATAAATAAATAAAATAAATTTGTAAAATTAAAATTTGATCTGAGTCGTTTTAAAATCTGAGAATTGGTGTAGTTTACCCAAAAACGATTTAGCGCCGTATAAAAGATATACGAACTGATTTGGGCCATTTAGTATTTGTTGAACGTGTTATCACAAAGAAATAATCGCGCCACAGCAAAACACCTAAAAGTAATGTTTTATTCAATCAAAATCATTTATTTAGGGTCAATATCGTCTTCGAGAAACGCAGAATGTGTAAGGTCATATTTTGCAATTTTCCGTTTTTCTTATCAAACGAAAGAGGAGGAAATTGTGGATCGATTCCTATTTTTAAAATATCAATAAGAACTGTTTGCTTATACACCGTAAGGAGAGCGAGATAGTTTTCATTGTCTCCTGAAAAAAATTTCTTTTGGACTTACACATTCCTCGTTTCTAGCCGACGGGCTCAAATTGTAATTTTTAAACTTAGTTGTTGAACACTTTTCTTGAATACTGAAACCATATTAGTTTTTTAATAATGTCCTTATTGTAGTAGTAATGTCTAGCATGAAAATAAGAACTTATTTTAAACTTATTGAGGAAGCAGGCGTTAAAAATATATAAAAAATTGTTTGCCCGTTACTACGGGTGTTTGTTCGAATTTCTTAACAATGTTTAAAATGTTTAAATTCTGTATACAATAGTAGTGTTGTAGTTGTCAACTAAACGAACCATTTCTTTACATAACAACACAACTAACAAAAACATTTAACCCAAATACATGTTAAATTTCTTCTCACATACTCAAAACAGCTTTGTAAAACTTTCCAATATAAAATAATTGTAAGCTTTTAAAACAAAAAATCGTCATAGAAGTTTCGGTTTTATTTTCCTTGTTATTTAAAAGTTCAATTTAAAATTGGATTAAAAAAAAAAACATATTTTTGTCTGTCTTTACTTTGATATTCTTAAAACTCATCTAAACTTTAAGTCACATCTGTGAACATGAACACAAATTAATTCAAGGAAAATAAGTTTTTCTCCACTGCTCCATTTCTTTAAAATTTCCAATTACATTCCTAATTTTAAATGAAAAACATAAACACAGACACATCCATACAAACGACAGCAAAAATATCGAAACGAAAAATGTTGAACAAAACCAAAAATCAATTTCCAATTTGAAGAAATATTTCGTTATTGATTGATTTTACTACTACCGATTGTTTATTTCGTTTCCGACCTAATGAATCAAACCAAAGTTATTAATACGAGTACATAATACCGTTATGACATAAGGTAAAATGAGGAGAACATCAGAATTACATAATAATAAAAAAAAAAAAGCTCAAGGTTCTTTCTGTCATTTTTCAATATTTTTAACTGACAACACAAAGCCTAAAATGAAAATAAAAGAAAATCAATAGACTTTCATTAAAAAGTGAGAAAAATATAAAAATTAAGAAAACAAAAAAAAAACTTTACCGTAGGTTTTCCATTTCATATTTGTTGTTTTTGTAACGGCAAAATGGACAAACGAAAACATTTTTTTTTTTTATGTCCTAACTGGAATTTTCTTTCATTTTCGTATATGTATATGAAAAGAATAATTAAATGTGAAAATGAATGGAAAAATTGATTTTTTGTTCAACTTCTTTTTAATGGATTTTTACTCGAGCTTTGTTACTAGTGTACGAGTGTGTATACATAATTATTTTGTGTTTGGAAATGTTGGAATAGGGAAATGAATATAAAAATGAATAAAGGAAATATGTGAAAGAATATTTTGACAGTTGGAATGTTATGTTGCTTTCTTCTTTTAATGTTCCTCCTTTATTGTTTAAAATACAATGAAAATGTTTTTATTATTTTAATGATTTTTTTTTGTTTTCTTTTTGCCGGACGAAACCATTTCCAGGACCTATCAATAAATTTTATTGAAATATATGTACATTATACCAGTAAATATATTATTTAATTATTTATAATAGAAAAAGGTCCTTTTTCTGCCGGAATCCTGTCTCTTTAGCTATCCTTCAAAATGACTGGTTTAATAACAGTCGATTACGTTGTGCGTGAAGAGCGAAGGGCATAAAATAATTGTAACTACTTACACGCTTTAATTGTGAAATCACGCATGTGATGGTTTTAATATTGTATAATTAAATTACTTTTTCTGATGTGGGGAAAATAAGATAAACATCCGGATTGGTATCACATATAGGACAGCAGCGGTTCCCAATTTATTTTGGCCTTGAAATCTTTTTACAGGGGTTGCAATTTTGTGAAGGTTCTTCAGAACCCAATTTGAAAAACGCTGAGGTAGAGTGAACTCCATATTTTTTATATGAACAGCAACAATAACAGACCTCAAGATAATTACAAACTTATTTTAATTTTTATTTGTTTGTATTTGCAAATATTCCATTCGAAAATGGATCGTGGTCGTCACGGTCGCCAATTTAAAAAAAAACATTTGACGGAAAAAAAAAATTAAATAAAATTTCTGTGGATTTTTTTTCGTCACATGATTTGTTTTCCGAATTTTTATAATTGTATTTTACCACCGTCACAGAATTTAGTTTCAAAATTATTTTTTTTTAATTCGACGGCTATTTTCAATAACTGTGTTAGTTTAGAAGATATAGGAAGAAAAATGAAGACACCATTTGTAATTTACTAGTGCAGTATTTTATTTGACCAAGCAATTGGAATTGGAATTGGAATTCAATTTTCATCAAAAGAAATTACAAAACGAATTCTTATTTGGAATTCAATTTATTTTTTAAAGGTTTGTAGCATTTTGTATGTGGTATGTGTGGAGTCGGAGCCGCAGCCGGAGCCGGAGTCGGAGCCGCGAAGTTTATATTTATTTTCGTATTTTTAAAGGAGCCGGAGTCGGAGCCGGAGCCTTGTGGAATTGACCGACTCCGGCTCCGGATTTTTGTTTGTTTTTATTCCTATTTTTCTACGTATCTCAAATATTTTTATATGAATTACCGCAGTTCAATTTGGCATTCCAAATCGTATTAGCCGAAATTGCGGTAAGTTTAAAAAATTTGAGTCGAGATTTAGCGAAATCTTTAATTATCCCAATTTACATACTTGAAATTTGCATAAACCTTTTCAAACCAATAATAGTGCCTTAAATGTATCTTACAAATCAATGAAATAAAATCTTGAGGTGTCAAAGAAGAGATAAATAATTCCATTGCAAAATAGCCAACGCTTATTCAAAATTTTCCAACGAGATCTTACAGCTACTCTTCTAGAGCTGGAAAAAGCCATACCCGAAAATGTTGATTTTTTATGTAGAACTCAACTCAAATATGGAAGATTGCAATTTGAGCCAAAAATCGATGATATTTTCCGTTCGTTGGCAAAATAATTGTATGTTTATGAAGCAAAAGAATCGCAAATACCTTTAGTTTATTTCTATGTTTTCTTTTAAATATCAAGGTAACTGAAAATGTCGCAGTAGCTTTTAGGAAAATATTCAAAATCTTAAATTTTATTTTTGAATATTTAGAAAATTGTCGAGTTATTTTCATTCATAACTCAAAATCGATGAGAAAAACACAGATTTGTTTGAAAAGCACAAATGGTTATGAAAAAAATGAAAAAATGAAAAGCTACTGTCATTAAGTAAAACCCTCTTACAATTTTTTAAACAATATCCACGTCACCGTTACAGATTTTGTGTATTTTGAGTAACAGCTCAACAGATATTCCTACGGATGATCCGAGTCCCCTCTTTTAACAGATGATTTTCTCCAGCAACCACCGACACGCTACCTCCTCTCCCTAAGACTGAAACTCTGCGTACTTATAGAAGTTCCACCGTTTGACATATTGTTACTCGTTCCACCCGTTAAGAAAAAGGGGAACTAACTTCGTACGAAATTGAAATGTATCGTCAGATTATTGACTTTATAGAAAGATATCTTTGGAATAAAATAGTGGCTAGTCTTAAATGCATCGTACAGCAGCTTTCCCCAATAAATAATCTAATATTGATATTGTACAGAAAAGCCTAATATGGTGTCCGTGCAGTGATCTTTGCAAATTAACGCCAGTTACTGCCAGCTTGACAAACTGAATATATATTTGGTGTCGGAGCTGGAGCGCTGGAGTCGGAGTTGGAGCCGGACCCGGAGCTGGAGTCGGAGCTGGAACCGGAGCCGGAACTGGAGCCGGAGTCGTTAATCAATCTATAAATTTCCGGAGTCGGAGCCGGAGCCGGAGCCGAACATTTTTTTTCAGACTCCACAACCCTGTACGTTCTTTTTAAATTAATTATCAGTCATATACATATCCTAACAAATTCAATAAATATACAAAATTACATAATTAATAATCAATATATAAATACATAATATTCCAATATGAACGAAACAGCATTTACATCAAACCGAAAAAGAAAACCATAGTGACTATTTGGATTGAATATTCTTTATTTTTATAAACCATACGAAACAAACTGTTAGAATAAATATATTAATCTTTTCAATGTTAATAGCTCTTCGAGGAGAATTTGGAGCCGTACCGAGACATGAACACTATTGGTTTTCGTTAACATCAAAAAGGCCGAGTTCGAGCATTTTACAAAAAAAAAATTGGTCCATGATCATTTGGAGGAAGATTTAACTTCTTCCGGTATATCGGTATCTAGTATTTTAACCCAACAGACTGTAACGGCTTGGTTGAGAGGGCGGCACATGCTTGCTCTATTGATAATTCCCGGAATTAGTCAGGGTGGGGGGATTCAAAAATCTACAACCATCTAGCCCTACAGATCAAAAAAAAATAAAAATCATGTGCCTCTCGCTTGCCACAACTCATGATGCCCCATACTCCCACAATACAGACACACCCTAGCCACTCATCCTCAAATAACAATTCACTTCAAAAAAAGACTGAATCTGTTTGCATATTCGAGAAAAAGAGAGATAGAGCTGAAAAAAAAAAAATCATATAGTGGTTCGACACTAAACAAGTCCGACTATCGAGAAATGTACATAAAAAAAAAATAATAAATTGATAGTACAAGACACGCTTAGGTTCGATATGGGAGAACAATAAAAATTAATTAAATTAAAAAAAAACTATGAATAATTTTAGTTATAAGGAAAAGGAAGCAGTGGTGAAAAATTTACACAGTTGTAAAATTTAGAAAAAAAAATGGAAAACAAAAAAAAATCTATAAATTAAATTTAATTGAAATTGATTTGAAATTAAATATCGATGACCAAAGATTAAATGAATGAGAAAAAAAAAATAAAAGAAAAATAATAATAATATAAATAAATGAATGAAATTCTTAGCTGTCTGTAAGTTGCTGAGCTTGTTGTGGTGTCCGTGTTGTTTGTTGCGGTATTTGTTCCACGAAACCGAATATTCGACCGTTTAGAAATGTATTGCCGTTATGGTGTAAAATAACTGGCTGCCTCGTCGCTCATAAATGTACATATTTTAGCTTCTGTATTTGCTCCGCTATATTGTGCTTACATAGATATAGTAGACCCGTTGTATATGTAGGCAACGCGTGCGTAGCGTTGTATGGTAAATACGGTGGATTGTGATCGTGTAATAAATGGTGGTGCACAAATTATATCCAGAGTTTTACAGTCTCCTTTATGTCGCTTCATGAAATTAACATTCATCTAAGATTTCTAGCTAGTAGCGCAATCGCATAAGCGTCTGGCGTCACCACTAGGGTGTTTACGCACAGGTTTCCAATTAACAAAAAAAAAACCAAATGTTTGTAATTTGATTAATTCACACTTTTATTTAATAAAATTAAACAATTTTTTTTTTCTAGTTAATAACTATTAACAATAATCGAGCAATATATTTTTTTTTTTTTTCATAAATATGGTCAATTATATTTTTCACCACGATAAAACTTGACTTGACTTGTTGTCTTTTTTCCAGATAAAAACCCGACTGACGCCAAAACAAAAAAAACCGACGCGCAAAAACTTTATATATATTTCTCTCCTTTTTTCTTCCTCATAACCACTCCCTCTCTCCGTTTCTCGAACATTTTGTTTTCATCGCCACACTACACTATTACATATTTCGAAATATGCTAGCTGCATTGTTTTGGTCTTCGAAAAAAAAATAATAATTCGATTGAGAACAACCTTATTCGCTGATCGTTACAAGACCATAGGGACTTTGCCTTTCTGGCAAACTAGTGGTATACAATTATTGGTTGGTGGATGAACTGCACCTAAGTTCATAATGTAAAGAGGGAAAGAAAGGAAGGATGGACCAGAACTTCCGGCATTCAAAAAGAAGAAGTGGAACTAGAGATCCCGTGTGGTGGGAAAAGAATATTAAAAATGAAGTAAGAGAAAAAAAAAAAAAAAAAGAAAGAAAATCTAAAATAAGTGTGTGTGTTTTTGATCATCTAAAAGAAAAAGACTAAAGTTCAGAAGTGGGATAAATCCTTTAACAAGTGAATTAGATTATTATTATTATAAAAAAAAAAAATTAAAATAAAAATAATAATAATTCCTAATCGTGATCTACTAAAGCAAACGTGGTAATAAAATAGCACTGAGACAAAAATAAAACCACGGATGCGGATGAAGAAGAGAAAGATGGAAAAAGGAGCGATTTATCATCACATTTTAATGCATCCGAAAAATATTAAGTGTGTTATCCCAGAATTTGATAATAATGGCGTAAAAATAGAAAGATGGATGAATAAAACAGAGAAGTATTGCAGCCTGTACAAGTGGTCGGATGAAACGACCTTATTATATGCAATAACAAGGTTAGGAGGTGCACCAAAGATATTTTATGAGGCCATCGACAGCGAGATTAAGTCATTTGAAGGTTTGAAAAATACACTGATGAAGCAATACGGCTACGTGAAGGACGAGGCAGATGTTTTCTACAAATTAACAAAAAATATTTATAGTAAAGATCAAGCATACTAGATGTATGTCATGAAGATGTACGCTATAGGAGCATCAGGTGGTTTAAGTAAGCCAGCAGTAGTCAAATATATCTTAAGGGGATTGTCAAGGGACGAGATATACAATTGGATCAATAAGCCAATATGTAATACAATTCACGAGCTGACGGAACGGATTAAGTGGGCGGAATCTAATATTGAAATGAGACTACCGAACAAAGGAACAAAAGAGTATTCGGGCAATAATAATAAAAAGAAACCGGAAAACTATAGAAAGAACAATGGGTATAACAGAGAGGTAAAATTCCATAATTATAGACAATATGGTCCTAAGGTAGAGCAATGTTCGAGAGCAGTAAAGTGCTACAATTGTTTGCAAAGTGGACATGGTGCACCTGAGTGCAAACAAGCAGTGACAGCTGAAAAGTGTGCCAGATGTAACAAATTGGGGCACAACGAAAGTAGATGCAGGGTTAACATTGATACGAACCGGAAACAAGTATATTCCATATATGCTACGTCAGAACCTCAACAGGAGCAATCATAAGTGAATGTCAACACAGAGGGAATGCTGACATCGCAGGTAGTAATAAATAATTATATTTTTAAAGTTAATGTATTGTTAGATTTAGGCAGTAGCGTAAGCATAATTAGAGAAAATTTGTTAAATGATTTAGATGGAATAGTAATGACATCAATGGAAGTATGTGGAGTAAACGATTCTAAAGTAAGGGTTATAGGAATTTTAAAAGGTATGATAAAAATAGGAAATAAATTATATCCAGTAAAGTTTTTGGTGGTAACCGTTGAAACGATGAAAGTAGATGCTATTTTAGGAAAAGACTTTATAAATAGTAATAATTTTAATATTGTAAAAATAGTATCAAAGGAGGGTAATGAGAACATTTTGGGAAACATGGCAGAAAATAATGAATGTGACATACATTTGATGCAATCAGTAATAAACTTAGATGATGAATTTTATGAGGAAGTAGAACCAGTACAGTTAGATGTTTAGAAAGAGAAGTAGTGAAACTATATTTAGAACATTATAAGAATCGAGTAAGTGATGAGTCAAAAAGGGTCGGGCAAGAGGTCGAAATAAAATTGAAAGAGGATAGAAAGTTCAGTGTCACTCCAAAGAGAATTATTACGTTTGTGAGAGTAGAGTTAAATAAACTTATCGAAGATTTGTTACGGAAAGAAATAATAAGGGAAAGTCAATCTTCGTATTCAAGTCGGGTAGTACTAGATTTAGCAAATGGATTTTACCACGTCGATTTAGAGGAGAATTAGAAAAAATACACCGCTTTTGTGACAGAAGACGGTTTATATGAGTTCAATAAGTTGCCATTCGGATATGTAAATTCGCCATCAGTATTTGTAAGATACATTAATAGGATTTTAAGTAATTTTATCAAAGCCGGGAAGATAATAATATTTATTGATGATATATTAATAGCTACACAAACCAAAACACAACATTTAGAGATATTGACGAGAGTTTTAACAAGATTGTCCGAGTGCAGAGTAAAGTTACAGTTAGGAAAGTGTAAATTCCTAAAGACGTTTATTGAATATTTAGGGTATAACATCACACAGAATAGAATATCTTTGGCTGATAAACATAATATCTGCTACTAGAGAATATCCTTTGTCTATAGATAGAAAATCTTTACATCGATTGATTGGTTTAGTAAGCTATTTTCGTGAGTTTATTAAAAATTTCAGTGTTATAATAACTCCGATGTTAGATCAGTTAAAATGTAAGGAAGATTTTCATTTTGGAACGAAAAAGCCAAATCATTTTATACAGTGAAAGAAAAACTAATCTCCAAACCCGTGATAAGAATTTACTCGCCAGAAGCAGAAACAGAATTGCATACAGATACATCCGCGATAGGCTTCGGTGGAATTTTGATGCAGAGGCAGCTAGAAGATGGGAAGTTTCACCCAATGTCATGTATTTCAGTAAAAAGACGCCATCAGCGGAAACTAAATTACACAGTTTCGAACTCGAAACATTGGCCATAGTTTATAGTTTGAAAAGATTTAGGACGTATTTGTTCGGATTGAAATTTGTAATTGTATCAGATTGTCACGCACTTAAATTTACAATAGATAAGGTAGATCTAAACCCAAAAATAGCAAGATGGTTTCTGTACTTAGAACAATTTTTATTATACTATAGCTTATCGACGGTCAGAGAACATGAGATACGTTAGATACAGAGACTAACTCAATATTCGAGGAGAGCTTAATAGTAGAACAAAGTTTAAACGAAGACATTAAAAAGTTAAAAGAAAGGATTTTAGAAAAAGATGAGAGATAAATTGTTGTTAGTGGTACCAGAAAAGATGCAAGAGTCTGTTATCTACAAATACCCTAATAAAATAGGGCATTTTGGAGTAGACAAAGTATGCGATATAACTTCGCATACTTTGTCTACTCCTGTCCTAAGAAGATTATTTTACTTTCCTAAAATGAGGGAAAAGGTATTAAAACATATAAAAAATTGTGTAGTATGTATTTTGTATAATCCGAAAGTACGATTAGATAGGACGAAACTACGTAACATAGAGAAGGGTGATACACCGTTTGAGATGGTACGTATAGATCATCTAGGACCATTGCAGATTACTAGAGGTAAAAATGTGTCATATTTGCGATAATAGACGGTTTTACTAAATATTTAAGGTTATTCGCAACCAAGACGACGAAGGTATTAGTAACGAACCGAGGATCCGCTTTTACTTATAATAAGTTTCAAGACTTTGTAAAAGAATACAGAATAAAGCATGTTTTGAACGCAACAATATAATCGTACACTTGTACCATTACTAAGTAAATTGATAGAATAAAAAGGAAAAGATTGGGATACCTGTTTAGTGGACGCCGAGTTTTTGTTGAATAATACATGGAATAGATCTATTCAGGAAATACCCTCAAAACTTTTATTTGGAGTAATACAGAAAAGAAAGCTAGACGAAGGACTTATAGGATTTTTAGAGGAATTAAATGATAGGGAAGACCGGAATTTAAATGATCTTAGAGAAAAGGCAAGTCAAAATATAGTAAAGTTACAGCGATATAATAAGCAAAAACATGATGAGAAGTGCAGTAAAGAACCAAGCTATATAAAAGGAGATTTAGTAGTTGTCAAAACTAATAAAGAGTTAGCAGAAAGAAATAAGCTAAAAAGAAAATATAAAGGGCCTTATAAAATCAGGAAAATATTAGACAACGATAGATACGTTATAGGAGAAATAGGTAATGAAGGAATAAAGGATAAAACCGATCGAATCTTAGATCCTAGATATATCAGGTTATGGAGAGTTCAGAATTATAAACAATTTGTCAGAAGAGGAGTACGAGGAAGTGGAATATCTAGATAGTTTCGACAGTGATTCAGAGGAAGAGTTTGAACAAGTAGAATATCTAGATAGCGATTAAAAAAAATATATATATTTAAATAAGAATAATTATGTAATTCTATGTTAAGTAATTAGTAAAGTAGTAAATAATAATTTTATATAAAGAGCCTATCGGGGCGATAGACGTCAGGTTGGCCGAGCTTTAGTATTTTAACTCAACAGACCATAGGGAGTTTGCCCTTCTGGCAAACTGGTGGTATAAAATTATTGGTTGGTGGGTGAACTGCACCTAAGTTCATAATGTAAAAAGGAAAAGAAAAGAAGGATGGAAGAGAACTTACGGCATTCAAAAAGAAGAAGTGGAACAAGAGATCCCGTGTGGTGGGAAAAGAATATGAAGTAAGAGAAAAATAAAAAAAGAAAGAAAATCTAAAGTAAGTGTGTGTGTTTTTGATCATCTAAAAGAATAAGACTAAAACGTTTGTTTCAGGAAATTCCCTTTTGCACCGGAACAAATAAAAAATAAAATAAAAGTTTTAAAATCTGCCTATAAAACGGTAATAGACAGCAATAATTGAACAGAGGCCGGACCAGCAATAGCGCCATATTTGGATCCTTTGGACGAAATTTACGGCTTTGAAAATGCTGCACCAGAGAGCACAGATTCAGTTAAGCAAAGCGTTGATATAGGGCAGCAAGGACCGAGGACACAAAATCAAGATGATGAGCTATTTTCAGGCAATCCAGGAAGAGCACCGCATCGAGAAAATAAGAAGGAGAAATTTTTGAAAAGGAAATTAACGTTTCAAAGGGAAGCCGCAGAATTAAAAGAGGCAGACAAAAGAACGAGGATGCTGGAACGAGAAGAGGCAAAGAATAAGAGACATACCGAAAAACGTGATTGGCACACTGAGAAAAGGGAGTGGCATAAGAAGCTAATTAGTGTGATGTCCAAGAGGAAGGAATAAAAACAATAATATATGTATACCTACGGAACAATAAATTTGTATTACAAATTATATTAAATTTAAATTTGAAATAACAGTAAATTATATTTTTTATTAGTTTGTATATTTTTTATAAAAGTCCTTTCTCAAGAAAACTGTGTATTACCACTACTGGCGTTAACCGTAACTGGCACGTCAATTGCCACTGTTCCTTCATCTTCACTACTTTGGCCTTCGTAGTTCCATTCATCCTGTTCACCCATACACAAGTTGTGGAGCACACAACATGCAACTTTGATGTTAATTACCGCGCTTATTTTGCAATGTTCCGTGAAATGCAGTATTCGCCTGAACCGAGTTTTCAGCAACCTGAAAGCATTTTCTACAACAATCCGCGTTGAAGAAAGGATATAATTATATTTATGTTGCTGTTCGGTTAAGTTTCCCGTATCCTTAAAAGGAGTGATTAACCAAGGTTTCATGCCGAACGCACTACCGCCAATTAAAAATTTGTTAATTGGAAACGACATTTTATATTCTTCGGTGGCCTTCTTATTCAAAAGTGATCGACGCAGGACCCGACTATCATGAAAAGATCCCGGTTCTCCACAATGAACGTCTAAGAACTTCTTTCCTCTATCCACAACAGCTTGCGTTATAATGCTGCAATATTTTTTGCGATTGCTATATAGAGGTGCCTTTATTTTAATATGGGTCCCGCCTATAGCCCCAAGAACACCAGAGATGCCTTTCATATTCTCGAAGGCTGACGAAATTTGTAAAACCTTCTCTGGAGTTCTTGGCCACTTTATTAATTGGTTCGATATGGAAACCATCCACGACGACATGCGATTGTCAATTGACCACCCTGTTTTATCACAAATGTCGAATAGGTTTCCTAATTACCTGTAGGTGATCGAATTGGCGACGTACTATAAGAAGACGTAAGTTTCCTTTTAACTACCGCGATTTGCTCGTCCGCTTTTGTATCTGGGACAAATTACTGGGTTGAACACTGAAACTATATTTTGGAATTGGATTTTCAAGACCGTCAAAAAGTAGGAATTCGACGAATTCCAAATTGGAATTCGATATATAGGACTGTTGTTGTAATTTGTCAAATAAAATACAGTATAGATATTTTCCGAAAATAGTCGTCAAACTGCATTGTTAAATATTCGCATACAATTTTTTTTTTCTAAACGTGCACATGAAAAATTAAAAAAGTACATAATGCTATACAAGACATACATACTTTAACAGTATAATGTTAATTTGCTAATAAGGTATCCCCCCTCCCCAACCTACATGAATACTTTGTACTAAACTGAAATATCAAAAATGTATCACAAAGTATTTTAGTTTGTATTTACACGATGATATTTGTTACTATGTACTTTTGTTCTTCTCGTGTAAACGGTGTATCATAGTCCTAGAATATAAAACCAAATCACTCAGTTCTTCTAAAATCTATAACAGAAAACTATTGTTTCCATGGCAACGGAAAAAAATATCACAAATCATTATGGAATAATTTCGCAAATTGTGTTACATTTTAGGAATCGTGTGGGAGTTTTTTTTATAGATTTTCGATAGAACTGAGCGATTTGTTTTTATAGTCTAAGACTACGAGATGTGCATAATTTTTGTAATTTTTCATGTGCACGTAAGGTTTTTTTTTTAAATTGCGAATATTTTTTATTTGTGTAGAAAAAAAAATGAATCAAACACACCTGCAGAAAGAGCTATTGCAAAGGCGAAGTGAATAATTAAGCAATAGTGACGAGTATAATAATCGAAGTGTTTGTAGAATAAATCAATCATCAAATAATCATATCGTGCATCAACCTATACTCCAAAAAAATTAGATCTGAAAATTTAAAAAAGTAAAGCTTAAGAAACTAAACCTGATAGTACTTTGAGAGAAGTCACAGGACTAGAATTGCTCAGGCTTTTGAGGAACTACATATGTCAGAAGTGAGTTTCAAAGTAGGTACTACTAGAAATAAATTTAATTAATATCCATTACATTCATAACTTTTGTTCACTTTAAAAATTTGGTCCAACATTTTTTCATTTTATTTACGTACTTAAATATTAGTTGCTATAGGAAGTTCCTGTGGTTGCCTGAACGATCGATTTACCAGCGCAGCGCATATTTAAAATTAACGAAACTGATTTTGACGAGGGGCATCAAACAAATTTTGAATAACACAAAAATTGAAAGTATTAAAATTTGTAAAACTATTAAATAAAAATAAACCTTCCACCACCCAGCTCCATTAACCAAATTCTCAATGACTTTAAGAACGGATTGGTATTGTAACACTAATAATTCCTTTGGGACTAATTAAATAGCATAGGGGCGATTTATAATAAAATCGTCTGTAATATTCTTTCTTCGAAGAGGAAACACCACAACTTTTATTTCGTAATGCATGTAATGAGTCCTTGATACTACGATTCCCTACGGTTGAAGGTAAAACATTTTCAAAACTTCAAAAATACATAAATACCTTACACATTGACCCATTATATAAATTTCGTAAAATATGAGCCTAGATTGAATTAATGAGTAAAGGAAATTTTTAAGCATAAACGATGTGCAATCATGAAATGATTATAATTTTAAATCATAAATTATTTTCGTGCACCCTCTGATAGATCAGATCAATTTTACAGTAGTTTCAAATCAACTGCAAATGCTATTTTGTTTGCATAAAAGTGAAATTCTAGGATTGAATTACTATAAAGGGGGAATAGAAGGGGTCCCAGCATGGAACCTTGAGGAACACCACTGAAGCTGATCAATAGTACTCGACATCTCATTAACACTGGTCATTCGATTCCTGCTTTCCAAATAAGACCAAAACCAGCTATTAGCCGTTCCACAAATCCGATTGAGAACAATTTATTAATAACTCCGCCTGCATTTAAATGTTCATACATTACATTAATGCATGTTAAATACTCAGTCCTTATCCAAATTCATATTGGTGCTCTATCTAAAAAGGACAGAATGCGAGCTTTTACACATTTCTCTAAGATCTTCTAAAAAATTCTGCGATAATTTGTCTGACCTTTAACAATGGAATTACCGCATCTTGTTTAAGACCTACTGGAAATTGACCGTGGAGAAAACTTTTATTAAATATATGTTATTATTGATCCAAGGTTTTAATTTATTTGAAACGGTAATGTCGAGCAGTTTTCGATGTATTTAGACAAGATTGACGAAAAAATTCAATTGACCTAGACCAATCATTTTCCGCATATACGTCCACCCATGATTCATCATTAATCCTTTGTTGAGCCCTAGTAAGTACAGAAGGAAGTTCATGATTCAATCTTAACTTTATGGAAGTCATATAAAGTCTACTAACGATGTAATCGATACGTCATTGTAGTGGTTCTGACTCGGGTGGGTTCATTAATTAATGATTACAATTTCAATGATCACATCATTGAAAAATATTTATATTCTGAAGCACTATGCCGATTAGAGTTTAGGATATTTATGTTAATATCACCAAGAATAATTAAATTTTGACATTTTATTTGCTTCAAATAATCCTCAAATTCACTAATAGAAACTGCAGTAGCGCAAGAATGCAAAGAAACATCACCACACGTTAGATTAACCCTGAGAATATTGAAAGACAGTAAATGATTACTCGAACATGTAAGCAGAAAACTATTTCTCACTTATGCTAGGACCCTTAAGTTTAAGATTCTTGGCTTCATAAAACGGTTTTAGTTTAATAATAGTCAGATTTTCATTAATATAAATCTTGCCATTCATCGGTAAACCCGCTTTGTTATTATGAAACTTCGCATTCGTTTTCGCTTTCTTTACATTTCTCCTGACGAATTTAACATAAACTGGCTATAATTAATAATTTTAAATTAGAGTAAAAAATTGGCAGGAATAGGCACAGGAATAGAGCATGTGACTGTGACGAGAAAAAGCTGTAAGGGAATTTGGCTATATTAGTATAATTCGCTAATACATCGTACACAGTACATTTTGTATATTATATATAGAATGTATGTGGTACAATCAGTCTGGTCGCCATGGCCTGATGAGAGAATTGATTTTTTCATAAAAGCGGTAGCGCTCAGGCTTAACGTAGCTGGCCATCTTTAATAAAATTGAATTTTTCTACATATTAAATGCGTAGAAAGAATCGGCCAACCCAAATGTACGTTGGTACAACAATATCAAGTCCATAAACCTTTTGTTAGATGTATCAAAATCCACAATCCAAGTACGATTGCCGATTTTAGATTTACTAAAAAGTTGGGTAAAATATGAGAGAAAAGGTAAGTGACGTTGTTTTTAATTTTTTGATGTTTCAGTGTTTTTTGTTAAAATTTCCGCGTTTCCATTATATGCCATAATTAAATGTAGTTCACTTTTACCGTCCTACTTTACGCGGTGGTGGCCCAATCGAGGACGTACGGTTGTACCAATGAAAAAACAAAAAAAAATATTTGACATTTCTTTCTGCGCCTAATAGCCAGCGATTTCAACCCGTCAAACCATTTTTACTTCTACAGAATTGGTACGCCAATTGAGGTAATTCTGAATAATTTTAAAGCTATTGAATTCCATCTAATTTATAATTTTGAAGTAAAATTACTTAAAACAAACCAACAACGAATAAGCAAGACCTTGGCAAACATAAACATAAACAAAATCTTGGCGAAATTCGAAAAAAAAACTCAAAACAATTTTATTGAAATTGAACTCAATTTTTAAAGAAGAAATTCCATTTATCTCTATTTTCTAGAAAACACCGGTTAATATTTTTAATCTTTTACATATTTCAAATTTATTTCAAACTTATCAGGTGATTTACTAAAAAAATGTCTCAATTTTTTTTTTTAACTTTACGATGCTTGTAGCTGTTGAGATATTAATATTTCAACCTAGAGATAAGAAAAATAAAAAACTCATTTTTGAACAGGGTGGGCCAAAACAATAAAGCAACTTTCTGAAAAATTTTTGAATATTTGCCCGTTCGTTTAGGTTGCTAGGATTATTCGTTTCTGAAAAAATGGCCTTAAAGAAACTGATACACTTTTTATTGGGTCACCCTTTAATTTAAATATTTGACATAAAATTTAAAAATATGATTTTGGCTGTATGTAGAAAAGTGAGTTGGCCGATTATTTTTTATTGCAACCGATATGACTTTCAAATGATGAATCAGGGGTGACATTCTATAAAATTGATTGGTGCGATTGACGGCACTGCGGTGATAGTGAAACTAACCAATAAACGTCGCTTACTGAACATTTTTGTTACAATTAGGTAGGTTTAGAAATTGTTTACATTATAATATACATTTATTTGGATTATAAAAATCATATCTGACGTATCCGACTAGCTGATTTTTCATTAAAAATTGTTATTAAATTTTTAAATCAAAATCTTATTTATTTACATTTTAACCATTATTTTAAATAAATTATATCTAAGTGGATTTAATTTGGATTCAAATAAAGTGAAATTTCTGGAGTGAGAGCAAAATAAATGTAACCTAAATGTTTGTTGGATTAGTACAAGATTTGCTCTTTGTGGTCAAAATAATGAAGTAAACTCTATAACTTTTGTGTTTATGAGTTTACAAGGCACAATCATTTTTTCAAAGTATCAAAAGTCACGTTTGGTCTTTTATTAAGAAATAAATTTGGCAGCTTGCAAGTGTCAATGTTGAAACTTTAAGAAACTGATGCAAGGGCACCACCAGAAACGGAGCCTGCAGCAATACTTTGAATAAAATACATTATACCAATTTCTCTGAATAAATCTGCGAAGTTATAAAAAAAATTGCCGTGATTGTTAAAGCAGACAAAGGGAATACAGTCGTAATAATGAGTAAACGGGACTACAACACGAAAATTGAACGATCCGACGGCCGGATATAATGTTACTATCAAGGCTGTTATCAGTAAATCGAGTCATTTTATGAGCAGTAGAGAAATCCGACAAAATAAAGTGATTAAACCAACAATCCCGATAATCAGAGAGAGGCATGCCCAAGATTCATAAGGTGGATGTGCCAATGAGACCGATCATGAACTTCACATCAGCGCCGGCCTTCAAGATTGCAAAAAACTTAAATCAATGGCTATATGACAATATTTGTATGGAAAATGACCATTCCGTAAAAAATAATTTGGAACAGCTGAACAAAATTGAGAAAGTCAACATACCAATGACGATGGTGATAGTGGTGAGGTGGTAAACAATTTTAGAGCGACAGCGTTAAGATCTATAATTTGGTCAAATTCAAAAGACACGGATGCTTCTTTTAATTTCTGTAAGAAAGTTAATGTTATAAACGAAAACAGAGCGGAAATATCAAATCGAATCGAATCGGACGTAGAATTTTGTGAATTTCCGGAAATAAACATGAAATTTGTGCAACGGGAATATCAAGAAGTCGAAAACATCAACAATATTGTAAACATTGCATCTTCAGCGTTGGACTCTATATTAGTAACAATTAATATTAATAATACATTAATTAAATTAGAAGTGGACACTGATTCAGCTTTTACAATTTTCTCATATAATTCATATAAATTTCTTTTTCCAGATGTGTCGTCGAGTCCATGTGGTGTAAAACTACAGTTAATGAACGGTGAATTACTGGAAGTCATCGGTAAAATTCCAGTTACGGTCAAATTTCATGGAAGCTTATTCAAATTGAGCATCACAGTCGTCAAGTCGAATCACTCGTTTACACCGTTACTTGGAAGAGATTGGATGGAATTAATAATGCCAAGGTACCGTGAGTTAATTTTAAAATTAGATTATTCGGAATTTTACAAACAAAATATTGTTCAAAACGTGAATGGTGTAGTAAATCCAATTCAGTCATGTCACATCAGTCAGCCGTTAATACCTTGTTCAAAAATTATGGAAAATCTACGAAACAAATATAGAAGTGTATTTAATTCTGAAGATAATAGGCCCATAAAAAAGTAATTCCAAAATTCTGTAAATTTTATGATGTTCCACTGGCATTAGAAAAAAAAGTTGAAGACGAAATCAAACGTCTCGTTAATGTAAAGATCTTTAGTCCTGTCAAGTTTAGTCGTTGGGCAAGTCCAATTATTTGTATTCCCAAAGCTAATGGAAACTTACGGATATATTGGCATTATAAGGTCACTGTCAACAAGGTATTGGATCCGTTGCCAAAGATAGAAAACATTTTTGCAGGTCTCGCCAATAGTGAAATCTTTTATGTATTAGATCTCACTGGCGCTTATCAGCAAGTAGAAGTCTCGTCTAAGTCAAGAGAATTTCTCACTGTTACCACTCACTTAGAATTATTCGAAATGAATAGGCTGCCTTATGGAATTGCATCGGCACCAGCTATTTTTCAATCGATTATGGACGAAATATTGAAAAATATTTCGGGTGTGTCTTGTTATTTGGATGATGTCTTGATAGGCGGAAAGAATGAATTTGATTGTCGGATAAAGTTAGTAAAAGTTCTTAGTAGATTTCATGAGTTTAACGTGAAAATTAATTTGTCCAAAACTATATTTTTTCAAAAATCCTTTAAGTATTTAGGGCACATTTTGTGCAAAAACGAAACAAGTCCTGATCCAAATAAAATATTGGCAGTCGTAAACGCTCCACAGCCCCGAAATATCATGCAGCTCAAGTCATTTCTCGGACTAGTTAGTTTTTATTCGAAGTTCATACCAAACAAATCACATGAGCTTCATATTTTATATAATCTTTTGAAGAAAGATTCCCAATTCATTTGGTCCAAAGAGTGTGATGAAACGTTTCAAAAATGTAAGAAATTATTGACGTCAAATAATTTATTAACTTATTTTGACCAAAATAAACCTATAATGAAGAGAGGCCAGTATGTTTTGCTTCCTCAACATTGTCACCTTCAGAAAAAAAATATGCACAAATACAACGTGAGTCATTAGCAATTGTATTTGCCATCAAACGGTTTCACAAATATTTATATGGAAATGAGTTTGCCCTGGTTACAGACCATCAGCCTTTAAAATCCTTTTTAATCCGGAAAAAGGTCTCTCCGTACTCGCAAGTCACTGGCTTCAAAGATGAGCCATTTTTCTTTCGGGTTATAAATTCAAAATACTTTATCGAAAAGGTGCTGATAAGGGTAATGCCGATGCGCTTTCACGCCTTCCTCTTCAGCAAACGCCAGCTTTAGAGGGTGAAGAAAATGTTTGGGTAAAAAATGTATCATATTTGTCTTACCCACTCAAGTTTAACGATGTCGCGATTGCCACTATGAAATATCCGGTTTTATCTGAAAAATTTTGTGAAAGATATTCATATAAAATCATATTTTGCGGTACGAAATGAAATCGTAATAGAGGATGGTTGTTTAATGCGAGGTTGTAGGATAGTCGTGCAACAGAAGCTGCTTGCTCTTCTACATGAGAGTCACACTGGTATTGTGCGAATGAAATTTGTTGTCCAGATCTTATTTCTGGTGGCCTTATCTAGAATCAGAGATAGAAAAAATAACGTCCAATTGTGAAATTTGTGCTTTAAATGCAAATTCAAAACCATCTCAGATGATTGCCTGGCCAGAAACAAATTTTGCGTTCGAGAGAGTACATGTAAATTTTTTTCATTTGTTTGAATCAACGTATTTTATTTTAGTAGAGAGCTATTCTCGATATATGTCCATATGGTTAATGAAGGATACCAAAGCTACATCGGTGATTAACAAAATAAAATCATTTGTGTTTGTTTTTGGTTTGCCGGTCGAAGTGGTGTCTGATAATGGACCCCCTTTCGGATCAGAAGAGTTTAACAATTTTTTTGCTCTATATGGTATAAAAGCTACAAAAAGTTCACCTTACCATCCACAGTCTAATGGATTGGCTGAAAGAGGGGTTCAAACTGCAAAAAACTGTTTGATGAAAATTTTCAAAGACAATAAACTAAACAAGCACATAAGGAAATACGTCAACCTCAGTAAACGGGAAAACCCCAAACGAGTTAATTTTTAAATCAAACATTAGTACGAAATTGGATTTACTAAAACCTACAGCACCTAAAAAATGCGTAAAGGAAAAAGAAATTAAAATTAAAATTAAAAACAAAACTAAGAAACTAATTCATAAATTTAATGAAGGAGATAAAATTTTGTGTAGAAGTACAGACAAATATTCAACTAAATGGGCACCTGGTCGAATTTTAGAAGTTACTGGTCGAATCACTTATTTGGTTAACGTTAATAATCGAGTGCGGTTAATTCATTCAGATCATTTGAAATCTATGCCTATGAAGTTTATACTATATTTTACTAAAATTGTTCTAGTATGATTTTAGTAAATTCTTCACTTGGGCACACAACGGGATGAATATTTTACTAAAACAGTACTAAACTCAAAACTAATGCTACTCAAATAAGGACATTTAGGGGAATTAAGTTGGTCAGGTTCCATTCAAAGTTATTGTGTATTAGTAAGACCAAAATATAAATTTAGTTGTTTATTTAAAATTTTTTTACTTGCCTAATAACACATTTGCCAAAAATTAGGAAGTTCTATTAAACTTTGTCTACCCTTAGTATTAAAAACTAAAAATCTCAATTTACCACTAAGACCGAAACATAAAATTAAATGTTTAATTAAAAAAATTTTACTGGCCCAAAATCAAACGATAAATATCGGTTAAGTTAGTTTTTAATACTAAGGGTAGCAAAGTTCAATAGAACTTCCTAATTTTTGGCATAGATATAGTTGAACCTGTTGCTTAACCGATAGTTATCGTGTGATTTTGGGCCGGTAATTTTTTTTAAATTAAACATTTAATTTTATATTTCGGCCCTTATAGTAAATTGAGATTTTTAGTTTTTAATACTAAGGGTAGCAAAGTTCAATAGAACTTCCTAATTTTTGGCATAGATATAGCTGAACCTGTTGCTTAACCGATAGTTATCGTGTGAGTTTGGGCCAGTAAATTTTTTTTAAATTAAACATTTAATTTTATATTTCGGCCCTTATAGTAAATTGAGATTTTTAGTTTTTAATACTAAGGGTAGCAAAGTTCAATAGAACTTCCTAATTTTTGGAATAGATATACATAGCTGAACCAATTTATTAATCCAGCCAAGTGATCCATATTTGCGGAAGGCAAATAATTTAACATAGTGGTATTTTAGGTATTTTAATTTAATAAGCAATAGTAGTAAACTAATATTGCTTACAAAATTAAAATTATTACATTTAATTCATTCATGAATTTCTAACTTTTTGTTTTTTACGCAAAATAAAAATAAAAATTAGGTAAACGAAATTTTCATTTTAATGTATTTTATAGTATGCAATGAATAAATTCGTTAAGCAGGGAATTGGTGCATTTGTTTTTCTAAATTATCAAAATATAATTTGCAAGATTAATTTTAATAATTCCTTTTATTGATGAATTACCCCTGAATGTATGCATTTGAGTAGCTAAAACAATTTATTATATTTAGTAAGAATTAGTAAATACTTCATTCGCGTTGAAATCTAGTAATTTAGAAGATGCTCCTCTTCCCGGAATGCGCGTTTTGCTTCCGCAAGAGTACAACTCAACCCTTCCAAATACCACTTTGGATATGAATACTACTAATTCACCTGTTCCTGCACTTAGAAGATCCACTAGGACTCGAAGACCACCTGATAGATTAACATATTCTGTTTAACAAGTAAATAAACTATTTTAAATTTAAACTAATTAAATTTTGGTGAAATTATAAAAAAAAAAAAAATAAATTGGGAAATGGGTTATAAATTTATAAGATTGGGTTATATTGTAAATTGTAATGTATATTGAAATTTAAAATATTTTTTAAAAGGGGAGGAAAATGATATGATATCTAAATATGAATTGTAATTTCTCGCTCTCCTTAGTATTATATTACTCCTATTAATGTATTAGTATTAAGTATATTTTGAATTAAATAAATGATGGATGGTCGTTCTCTTGGTTTTGGACCACCGTCGAAGCCACATCTTATTTTGTATGGATACAAATTTCGCGACAGATTAACCGTATGGTGTATTTTGTGATTTTTTCTGTCTAACTAACTATGTGTTGTAGATTATGTGGGTTTCGTATTGTGATGCCTACTATGTATGCGGTTTTGTTTCTTTTATCTAGCCATTTGTTCGACGCTCCATTGTCGACATGAATTTGGCTTAGGTCACGTTGATGCCTTCCGTGGAGCGACAGTAAGCACAAATAAACGAACAACAACTGAGAACTAGGGACTATAAATAAAAGCATATAAAACCCTTTAGACTTAAGAAACAAAATATTTATAAATCTTAAATTGATTAAATACATATTTTATGAATGAACAAATAAAAAGTTAAAAAAAAAGGAAAGTAAATCAACTGATGATGGTGCTATAGCATATCGAAATCTATATTGGAGCGAAAAAATATTCTATTTCACAATAAGGAGCTACTTATTGACAATACAAATATATAATAATAAAAAATAAATATTTAAAAATTATATTATTTGGCTTTTATTGAATTAAAATGAAATATCTACAAACACCGGAATCATGGATTTCTTTAATAAATATAAAAAGAAACCTCAAAACTTATTTGTACCCCCAATATATTAAATTTCATGAAAAACATGTTACTGTTCGATATGGCTACGTTCTGCTAAGGACGATGGCATGAAATCTTTCGATGAAGATATTGCATGGTTGATGAAACAGCAGCTGGATTGGCTTGTCCAAATTTTAAAGTGATGATTGCTGTAGGTAGCCAGTAGGCCGACAACTATCTGAAATAAAAATGTCTTATGGCGAAACAAAACGTCATGGCGATAACAGCAAAAGTACCCGATTCAGCAGTCCAGCAGTGCTCAAAGGTATTTCCCTTGCTTCAATCTCTTAATTTATTTAGTCCACATAAATTAACTTGTTAACAGGTACAATACTTTAATAAATAAAATTCCGGATATCTGGTCTCAATGACTTACAGTCACCACCAAATTTATATTGCTCAATCTACTAAATCACATTAAGTTACAAAAAAATTATTTTATTTAAACCGTTAAACGACCATTAAGAACAATATAATCAATGTTTTTTACGATTTCCTTCGATTCTATTTTAAGACAAAAAAAAAATTATCTCTCTAATAAAAATAAATTCCCATTCATTTATCGATAATTACAAATAATCTTTCCAATCCAAAACCAAAGTTAATACAAATACAATAATAACATGAAAAAAAAAAAAATTGTTTAAATCAATAAAATTTAATCAACTCATAATCATTAAATGTTTTCATTTTATTTTCGCTGATTTTCTTCATCATAAAAAATAATATATAAAAGTAAATTAAATTAAAAAAAAAAAAAAAAAAAATTAGGAACAATAAATAGACAAAACGAGCAAAAGAAAAAATTATAAAAGAAATAATACTTTATTTATTTATTTTACTTGCTCTTGTTGTTTTTGTCTTAAATTTCCAATAAGAATTTTCGACTCCGAAATAAAAAAAAAAAAACTTCTTTCACTTTTCCAATTCTGACTTGTTTATTTAAAAAAAGATTAAAAATATCGTTTTTAATTTCAGTTTTAACTGTGTACTTGTAGAATGTAGATTATGTATATAGACTGTGCGATGTGTAAATAGCGTGAGTCGAAATATGAAGAAAATGTTTAAACAAAAATTATTATTTAGAAAAACAGAAAAAAAAAAAAAAAAAAAAATTTCCCCAAAGATTATAAAATAAGAACAATATACGAGTATGTATGCTTCTTTTGTTTATTTAAGAAGGATCTTAAAATCTTACAGATTTAAGTATTTTGTTTAAATTCGTCATTTTTAATATCACGAAATCTATTAGCACAGATTAGATATACGTACGTGGGAACAAACGATTATCTTGCGATTTCCACAGATTATTTTTTTATGAGCTATTTAGAATAAATATTTGTTGAAATTTAATTATGTTGCACAATAATAATTCATGCAAGCCAATTTAATTATACCAAGAAAATTTCAACTAAACACGTGATGTATTACGTTTATACCAAAATCACCAAAAACATTAATTTATTTTCGCGCTAAACAAAAAAAAAATCCTTTGATAATTTTGAAAAATTGGGAAAGCTCATTCGATAAATTTACTGTGTAACTGATGCGGTAAAACTCGTGCACAAAGTAAAAAAGAAAAAAGTGTAACACGGCATGAGAGAAAAATGATTTTCCCATTATTTGTCTCTGTGCCACTGTTTTTGTTGTTCCTTGGTATTATTTAGCTTATTGTATTGGAAAATCATAAAAAAACAATTTGAAAAAGAAAATTTTTGTAAAAATTGTATTTTATTGATTGATAAAAAAAAACACACATACGTTTTTCCCTTTTTCGTTTGGTGTAGTTTTGTGGTGTACTGGTGTAGAAATGTATTGATTTTGTCGAAAGGAAATTTTTATTTATGGATTAAGTTTTTTCAATATTTTGTTCCAATCGAAAAGGGTAAGAAAATGGAATTTTCAATTTTCTTTTGATAAAATATTTATTAATTTGATATTTCTTCTCGTATTATATGTCATATATCTTATTTGTATGTATGTACGAGTGTGTATTTGTTAAAGTTCAAAATAGTGTGTCAAGGAGTTTTTAATATGAGTGTAAATTAAATATTCGACGGTCGATGCTCCAGTATGTATTTCAAATACTTAAACCCATTCTTCAGTTCGGGATGTCAATTCACTTAAGTCGTATCGTTGAAATGTAAATTCGTTACTTCTTTAAACCTAAAAGGTAGATAAGGAGTTTACTAAACCGGTTTACTAAATTTTAGACTTTTAGACGAAATTTTATTAATTTAATAAGTTTACTAAGCATAATCAGTTAACAAACAAATTCTTACGTCAATGTAATACCAGATAGTTCTACTCAAATTTCTACATAAAATATAAAGGGATGAAACACAGTGGCTTAAATCGCCCCCACAGCAAAACTAGAATTCCTTAAATTTCATTTTTGTAATTTATTTCTAAATTTTTGTTAATATTTTCACAAGTAATTAAATTTTAGAATGTTTTTTGAGCAAATTGGAAAACGGTGTTTGGTTTTATAATTTCAGTTTTTAATGATTTAACGCAAAGCAGTAATTGGATTCCAAGGGACTTACAACGGCCATTTGAAAATTGTTATTGCACTTTTTTTTACATGTGATAAAATTGTTTTATCGTCCATTTCAAGAACTAAGTGATTTGGAGTTAGAAACGCAAATAAATTAGAAAACATATTTAAACCATCAAATCTTTTTATCTGGTTGTGTGGTAACTTAACTTAAAATAAATTTCAGCGTTTTCAAAACAGTGAACTTGTGCCAATTCATCAAAATGCTGATGAAAAATTCCTCTCATTTTCGATTAATGTCGGCTTAAAGGTGTAGTGGGTCGTTTTTTAGCACCTTATTTTTCTTTGTGCCAGGGTTTTGGGTACATCCAGCTCTTCTTTTGACTAAATTATTTTTCTTCATTTGCGGCCATTTTGGATTTTGAGCTCATCCCAAATGTACCATCTATAATCTCGTTTCTCCCCAACTCTGGATCTTGAAGAAATTTTACTAACGAGGCAACATCTTTATTTCTTCCAAAGTCTAATTTTTCTTTTAGAAGTTTTAATGCCTGTGGTCAATAATAGTTGCCTGATCTTCTAAATTTGTTAACAATAATGCTGAAGTTACTACAGCTTTGGGTATCTGAAGGTATTTTCAGCGGTTTAAGAATATTTAGTAGCTGGACGGCATAGCTCAATATTCGTTCAACTCACATTTCGTATATTTTCAGTTCCCGGAGTGCTATTTTTATTAAGGATCTGTTCCAACGAACCCTCTAAATTACTCCAGCGGACAAGGATATCTAACATAATATTCAGTTCTTTACACTCTAACTCTATAATGAGTCTTGTTTTATAGCATTGCGCCCATTACCATCAATCTTCTGATTAATACCATGAAGTTAATGAACAACATAGAGGAATCTTGAAATTGGATTTAGCATTCCCGGGAAATATTCACGACATTCGCGGGAAACGAGAATACTTTTAATTCCTTAAATTCCCGGGAATTTCATCCCGGGAAATCCCAGGATGCAAGCCCTAATTGACAAATTATATCCCTTTTTTGTGCAATATTGGTTGTTTTTAGTAAGATGTTTCTAAATTCGTCTCTTAAATTTTTTATTTGCGTTTGACCAATATCTATAGTTCGCCTCTGTAAAATGGTTGAAGTTGCATTAATACTAGAGAGAATGCTTTCTACAATCAATATAATTATTACGAATTCAAGATTTTAAGATATCTATTTGGGTACCTCGCCTTTATGGCAATTATGGAATCCTGTAATTAAAATATAGATTTATGCTTTGTACATTGACGAAATAGTTGGATATTTCAGGAATTTCATTTACGGCATCTAGGGATCGTATTCTCGGGTATCGAATACCCCGATATTTTTCGAAAATTTTAACTATTCGAATAGCCGGGTAGTTGGTTCTGGTATCGCGAAAAATACATAAGCAACCTGCAAACTTTCCGTTATTTATCTCCAATATACATCATAACAGAGCCCTCTAAATCAGCCGTTACAAAAAATATTTGGTTTAAGCATGTAGAAACACGCGAATGTGCTCAGGTATTTAGTACTTTCCACCAGTAAATCAAATAATTGTCTCATGACTGGATCATATTCGGCTAACATTTTGACACCAAATAGCCATAGGTTTAACCAAAGGTTTTATGATTTTTAATACGAGTAAATTTAATTCGTTCTTTTGATTTTTAAATGCTTTTAAACGACATTTAAAGTTGTATACGTTATGGTCTAAGTCTAATAGTGGCATTTATTGATTGTCGAAATAATTAGTCAGTCAACAATTAGTTACAGTCAACAACACACACATTCAAACTCACTCGGTATTAATCATTTATTCTTTTCTGTCTTTTTTTAACATGCGATTAATGTTCAATGGCTAGACCACTAGTAGACATTGCGATCGGGAATTATTATCTCAGGAATTGTCGAAACACTAATCTTATTTGAATTGCCGTAGAGCATTTTTCTATAACCCGTTAAAGTAACAGACCAACATTTAAACAAATATAAATTAGATTAAATCGTAATCTGTCCATACTAAATTTGACCCAAGGACTTAAAATTATTCCAATCAAATTTACCATTATTTATCTTCCATCAAGAGGTCTAGACCAATCTTCTCCATCAAGAGCTGTGGGTGCCAGAAATTAGTGATAAAATAAATGGACTCAACAACGTCAAGAAACATTTGCATTAGTCAGGACAAATTTGGTGACCGCATGGGAACATGATTATGAAACGAAATCTAGCCCCACCCCTAAACCGTCGATGGAAAAAATTATCGAGACACAAAAAAAAATAATTAATGCGGGTCTAATGGGTAACCGCTGACTAGGAGATTGTATATTGTCTTGTGCTTTAACAATTTATCATAAAAAAAACGCTACAAACGTACATCTCGATAATCAATCATTCATTTTGACACCAATTCTGAAAACATTTAATGGTAGTTTCACATGCCGAGAATCGTTTCTATCTATGTTGAGAAGTTTTTCTGCAGGCTGTTAGTGTCCGATAAAAACTTCAACTGATATACAGTGGAAGATAGTTTCTCTACAGGTAAAAACCTTTTCCGTTTACTGGTAAACTTTGCGATTTTACCGCAAGTTTTTATCGGTAACTTAAATTTAATCAAAGAAATAAACAATTTTACGTCGCAAACCAATAAATATTTTATATAAAAGAAACGCGATACTCAAACCTGAGAAGAAACAAAAGGTGATTCATTTCCAAGACCTCAAATAGAACGAAAAATCTTACCATCAACTCAATGCTATGACGATTTCTAAATACTTCGGTAAAGCAAAACAAACTTCGAAGACTTTCTTCGATGTCGAATTTTCAAAGTATCTTAAATTTTCTAGAAAGTTCTCAACTATCGAATTATCCGTAAGTATATGTAAAACCAAAGGAGATCATATACGCGCTAATTCAATTAACCTTCCTTCGTAATTATTATTCTTGAATAATTTCAAATAAGCTTGGAAGTCGAAGAAATATCGAAATTTTGGCTTAATCTCGCAATAATCTTAAAAATGTCGAACCTAGCATAAACCGCGGAATAATCTCGATTAGACCAGAAAATTCGAATAATCTCTATATTATGTGAATCTCGATTGATTTAGAAAATTTCAATACTAGATCGAAAAATCTCAATATTAATGAATAATTTTGGAAAGCCTTTAACAAAAATGTAGAAAACAGACAAAAAATTCGGAAAATTACGAAAATTCGTAGAATTTGTCAATTAACTAAACGTTACTAATACTACTAAACAAAATGCTACTAAAAATGTTTTAGCTATGTTTTGGAACCCTCAAATAGAATCGAATAATATCGTAAATATCGAACAATCATATTCTTCGATAAGAAATAATTTATAATAAGAAAGAACGGTACTTCATTATAAAGACTGACTGGTTTGCCTCAAATATCTATTTAATCCTTTTCTAAATAAAAATGCGCTTTTAATGGGGGAAACAAGAAATTGTTTTCAGTCGCGGTTAGGTATTTTTCTACGAAGAAAGTCTCAATAATTTATTTTCCATTTTTATGAATATTTCAATGGTACTTCACAACCTGCTTAGCAACAAAGCAGATTAGTATTAGCTGCCTTTAACAAATCAGATTTATCCTTTTTCAAATCACGTTCAATCTTTTGCAAATTAATCTTTTAATCTAATGTCAATCACATTCAACCTTTTATAATCAAAATTGGAATTGTAAAAGGCTGAATTTGTTTTGCAAAAGGCTTAATTTGATGTGAAAAAGGTTGAATTTGAAGTTAATGGAGAACATATATTGAACTAATATCAAAGCAACCTACATTATACAAAGCCACTGCCTAATAAACAAAGCTTTTATATGGGAATTAGAAATCAGAAAAAATCCCAGCTTTCCGTAGTAAAACACATAAAACATATGGGAAATCACTTTTTATCCGAAGGCAAATGTTTAAATGAAAACGTTACAAATTCTTAATTATGATTTCTGGAATACTTTCATAAATATTGGAATTTCAACATATATGAATGTCGTTTAAGTAAATCGTTTTCATTTTCTCATTTCTTTTCAAAATATAAAAAAATTTCATAACAACAGCATTCTGGTTAAATTAAAATAAAAGCTTACTACAATTCGTTTGGTCATTAAGTCAATATATATTACATAGATGGCAGTGATGGCCGTAAAAATTTGGTAAAATCATACCTAAAATTACCACCTGAGGAAATGTCAAGTAAAAAAATTGTAGGAAAAGCAAAACAAATTCACAAAATATTAAGTACGAGTGATAATTTTGTGACTAAATAATTTTTTTTCGTATTTTTTCTGTAAATATTTTAGACATCTTACGTACACTAGTAAAACTAAAGATAAATTTAATTTAGCAAGTACATATTATTTTAATTCATCAGAGCAAACTTTGATTTATTTTTCATAATGGAAATTCGAAAAATATATTTTAGGCATAGTTTAATTTTAATATTTCTGCAAATAATATTTATTCAATAACAATATAGTCTTCTCGAATGTTAATGTTCAAGGTATGTAGAAAACATTTATATGACGTTTAATAATATATTTGCTTTTTTCATTGAAAAACTTGAAGCTAAAAGACTCCATTTTTACTATGGATTCCTATGGAAATCAATGAAAAGTTATAACACTAAAAAAGCTTCTAAAAAATACATTATTATGATTATGGCTCTATACTCTAGAAGGCTCTGATAATATTCGAACGCTTTATAAGATTGGATTACAAGATTTGAAAAATCCATTTAATTAATTCCCTTTTTAAAACGCCTCACAATGAACAACAGAACATAGAAAGTTAATATTTGAAAAGAGGCAACCTGCTACGCGTGTATCAGCATTATAGAACTACCACACTATTACGATACTATTTAGGGAGCTGCTTCTTATCCGTTTTTAGCCGAAGTGGAATCTTAAAAGTTGAATTGCTTTAACGTGGGATACTCAAATAGGTGTTATTTGAACTACACATTTGCCTCTAATATTTTTAATGTCGATATTATTGAAATAAATAAAATCTTCTTCAAAATAAAATTAACCATTTGGCGGCCTTATTAGTTGGAGCGCCCACCTGCAATGGCTACGCAGATCTTGATCTAACATCGTATTGTATGAACATATAGAAAAGCCCGATGAACTGCAACTTAAAACAGGGAATAGGTTTGCCATACTCAACGTGCAACCACCATTTAACCTAAGTACCAGATACAATATTAAAATTTATGAAATCCAGTGAGTTTTCATGCTATATGATGGTTCACTCAGATCACACCTTGAAAGTAAAGTTTAGTAAGGGACAATAATTATATCTCCATTTTCCAGTAAGGTTTACGTGATTAGGGTCGATTTCAACCTTAAAATGCTTCAGAATTTATTATTTTTTAGCTCTCAAACTAGAAATAGTACTCCACTCATTTTTAACGTCGTACTTACGAGTATGTAAATTAAACTTTGACAATTTATTTTGTCTTTTGTCTAGTTGAAGCACCTTTATTGTATGCGTGTGAAAGTATATTTAGAGAATAAATTTGATATTTGACAATTAAGGTTATTTTTTTGAAAAAATATGTTAATAAAAACAAATTACGGTAGTGAACTCAACTGTAGAAATAGTTATTATGTCAATTTATCTTGTTGACACTCGTGCAATTTTATAGCAAACTTTTTTTTTAATGATAGTTTTTATGATACAAGCTTTTTCATTACGTACTCTATTCTTAGTATCACATTGATTGCTATCACCGCGTTTCATGAAAAGTTATATTATTTTGAAGGTATATTTTTGCAAAGAAAGCAATTCGATTGCGGTTGCGGCCCACTGATATAACAAGATTAATGATGTTGATAATTTCCCACCCAATAAATTGTTACTAAACTGATAACATATTGTGGCGGTACCATCTAACAACAAAACGGAAAAAGAAAAGCAAACAAGTTTTAAAATTCAATCCTTTATAAATGATGTGAAAATATTTTAGTCGATTAATGATGATACTTGCGTTTATATTATAATCTGCGTAAAAATTCGTTTGAACATATGGTTGATGAACATAAAATTGTATTTATATTTTTTTAATTAAAATCATGTGGTTGCCGTTTATTTTTAAATTGTATTTAAGTATACCTAGTGATTTAACATGTATTATAAATAAGTATGTAATCGTAAATGTCACACGACAGAATTAGAAAGGAACCAAAATAATTTTTTTTTTTTTAAATTTGGTTATCTAATCTGAGATGGGGAAATAGTGGTAGATAGTAAATTTAATTTGATTGATGTGTCATACAATTCGTTTGTATGTGTATTTGTGTAGTATTTTGGGATATATACCTATTTACATAAACCTATATACATACATTTTTAAGTCTATACCCTAATCAAATATAAAACACCTTGTGTATATACTCCTTTTGATACCCCAACCACATTATTTATTTATTGAGTCATGAAAGCCCCTTTGAATTTAAATTTAAATTCAACGAAAAGTTATCCACTTGGGAATCAGGTTTTATACATAGAAACATACACACACACACAGAGATATATATAAACGTGTAGTCGTACACATATAATAACCACAATGATATACGAAATACGGAAAAGCACATTCTTAAATAACATTAAAACATAAGTTTTGAATTACTTGCACTCAGGTTTCTCGTTTTAATACTTTTACTATATATAAATGTATAAATATGTATATGTAAATAAATATAAATACTGTTAAACCCATAAAACGTAAAAACGAACTTTTATTTTTCGACTTTATGCCAAAATAACATATAAAGCTCGTTTTTTATAAATTTTGCGTGAGGAAAAACAATCTACCTGTAATATATTTTCATGATTTCCATATAAAATATTATAATAATTTTATTTTAGTTTGATATTTTATATTTAAAAATCAATAATTTTTCACGATTTCCATCCAAAAGTAGAACTAACCATATAAAACGGAACAAAAGCACATAACTATTTAAGACTTTTTCAAATTTATTGAATATACTTTAAAGAATTTAAAAAAAATATATTTTCACACCTTTTTTGTTATTGTACCGATGTTTTATTCTACCAAATATTTTTCGGTTGTAATTCCATCGGTGTACCAAAAACAAACCACTAAACCATGAGATAATCAATTTTTTTATTTATTTATATGTAACTATATCACTTAATTATTTTTCAATAGAAATCACACTTTCAATTTACTGAGAAACCATCAAAAAAAAAAAAATTGAAAATTCAAATTCCACTTTTCTTTTTTCGGCATAAAAATTTTCACTCGATTTTTTTTTTTTTTTTTTTCACTCACTCAACTAAATATTTCACACACCACACACATATAATCCGATATGATAATTTAGTCAACTTGACGATATGAATTTTCTTCAGAGCTTTGATAAATTAAACTAAAAAAAAGGAAAACCAAAAAAAAAAAAATTTTGTTTTTTAATTTGGAAAACTTTTTAGGTTTTCTTATGTTTTTTTTTTGTTTTTAACTTTAACAATAGAAATCTTAAACACGTTTGCACGATTGAATACTTCGGTAACGACTAAAGAATGTACAAATGAAAATGTTGTTACGATATAGGAAATATTATTTGCAACTGGTGTGAAGAGGAAAATCGTATTCGGAAAATTTTATGTACTCATGCTTGTTCGTGTATTTCAGTCGTGTACTGTATGCCACGACCAATGAACTAAAAAACGATATGGAAAATCTGTCTAATTATTTTCCTCTGTTAATACAACTATTTATCTTCTTTCCGCCCCTTACATACGTACACATATACACACATACATGAATGATATTTTGAGTTACGATTATTTTGTGTTGTTACCTGCATTGAAAAAACGAGTAATACTTAATAATCAACTGGGTTTAATTTATCAACACTTTAAATGTAAAAATAAAAATAGAAAGAAAAAGCAGCAAAAAAAAAAACGGAAATTTATCGACAAAGAAATGAAATTTTATATATGCAAATAATTTTGTGTGTTTACAATAAAAAAAGAAAATGTTTAAATTATAATTAGAAATTTCCCGTTGTGGCAATTAAATTGTATTTCGATTAAAACTAATATGGAGCCCTTTATGTAGTCACTCAACTTAAGCTTTATAGGTTTTCACGTTAATCAATAACACGAAAGCATACAAATACAATCTTCATTAAGATCATCTGGAGAAATACCAACATTTTGTTAATCTATTGATTTTGTTGTTTACATTTCGGTACACGAGTTTTGTGTACATTTACATATTCTCGAGTACGAGTAGGGAAGAAGATATAGGTTATTTCAAATAATTTTCATTTATTTATTTAGATTCTCGTTATTTTTGGAGAAAAAAACTTACAACATTTACTTATTACATGCACGCAATTATACCACGACCGCATTGAACGTCTGTTGTATGTACTTGTATACAGCGTTAATAATAAATAAAATAAAAAAAAAAAAGTTAATTAGTTGATTACTTAAAAATGTAAATTTATCCTACAATATATAAAAAAATTTACAATTTCCAAGAAAATTATTTTGTTTCTTTTATTTGGAAATTAGAACCGTTACACCAAAATTTTATGTGTACACTGTGTATAAAAGCACATTCTTATGTGTTTACTTTTGACGTTGTATAATACTTATATTTATCTTTGAAAAGAAAAACTTTTTTTGCTTGAGCTAGGAAAAGTACAAAAATAATTTCTATTTATTTTAAATATTCTTGTCAAATTTTTCTTTTGTGGTAATTATTTTTCTTGCAAGGAGAGTTTCCTTTCCATATAATATTTCTTGCTTTTCGTATTATCATTTGCCTAAAAGAGGGTTTTTCGCTTTAACGAGAATCCAACACAGCGATACATACGTATATGTATGTATACACAGAATATAGTGGACAGATAAAAAAAAAATGTTTTATCCTTTCTATTTTTGGTTCTCGTCTTTCCACATCACAAAATGGGTTTTTTGTGGAAGTTTGGAAATTTGATAGATGGAAATTTATATGTTAGTTTAGGATGGATTACGTTTTATTTTTCTTAAGGATTTATTTTTAAAAATCATTTATTTCAATTAAATTATATATTTTGATTTGAATGATTTAACCAAGGTTATATGGTTGTTGAATTGGATTTATTTTGTAAAGTGATTGATTAACAGTCAGATTTTATGTTTAATTGTGTTTAATTTAAAATTTTTCCATGTGCGAGCATCAACATAACTCAACGAATTTCCTAAAAAATGATTTGAAAACAACAACAAAAAAAAATGCCTGAAGACACATTTCACAAGCGTGGTATTAAAGAAGAAACGAGAAAGCTCAAATACCTTGATTTTTTGTACTGTATACAACTTTTAGAGTTCCTGTAATGATTAATTTTTTGTTATGCCTAATTTATGAGTTTCATTTTATCGTATGGCTTAGACTTTGTACAGCATATTTGGTCTTTAGAGTTTTTGTATAAATATGTGAATTGTTTATCTTGTAAATTACTGCAGTTGATGTGTGTTTTAACAAAATAAAATATATGACCATTTTATTACATGTCGTACTCTTATCACCATATAGCCAAAAGGTGTTTGAAAATGCACTGTATGAACTTAATTTAAATTTAACTAGTTCCATCTCTTTTCTGTATCTCCCTCTATATCCTGTATCTAATGTGTACTAATGTGTAAAAATTAGTTAGTTATTTTGAACTTCCGCTATTCCCTCTAAGCAAGCCTGATCAAAATTGACTCTAAAATGAAATTTTCAATATTTGTATCGATCAATTTTAATGTTTATATTAATATTATTATTTTATGCAATCCAACAGGTAAATCTTTCCAAATTGCTACAGGCGCAGAAATCGATTTTTATTCGTTGTTCCAGCTCCGTTGTGCATAGAACACCAAATGATGAAACAGAACTTGATCTGGATGATGTCCTCGGTGATGCTTTGATCTCACGTCGAACAAATTGAAGGTTCCTCATAATATACTACATAAGCTGAATGTTTTCGATTAGTAATTGTCTATCTTGATCATTGAAACTGGGATTTATTACGTGGTCTGAGGTTGAAATATTATTGTAATCTTTATTTGCAGTTATTACTGATGGAACGGCAATCAAAACCGGTTCAGTTAATTCTATTAATGTCTCTGTTCTTTTGATCCTGTTTCGTTTTGTATAATAATGTTTGTGAAGTGATATTTTTACGGGCATTTCAAACGTCAGTTGTTTTCATCCATTAATAGTAGTTTCATTCAAATGTTATTTTAGACAAAGCACACCTACGCATTATCTTGTTGATGCTAATTGTATATATCTGCAGTTTTCTTGGAATTAATTGAGCGCGTAATTAATTGATTCGTTCTCTAACAACTAAATTAATTTCTTTGGAGATAATATAAGCCAGAATCTCAGCAGGGAAATTTTTTCCATTATATAGTATTAGTTAGAATCCGGCTCATGAATTAAAAAGTGAAACTTATTCTATCCCGGTTGGCGCATATTAGGGGTTAAGTCCCTAAGATTTAGGGACTTGGTGTTAATTGTCATGACGTTTACTATAGTAGCAGAATGCCAGATATTACCTTGGTGCTAAATACAAATAAGTCGACCACAAGTTGTTGAACAGATCAACGTCTAACCAGTTTCGTTAAGCAGTCATTGCCGTCTTGAACAGTAAATAATTCCAAATATTGTAATATTCTAACACCAATAGGCGGTAGTGAGATTATTGCAATAAAAGCCTTCTAAAAAGGCCTTCAATTCCATCAGGTAGCTTGTTGACTTCTTGTAATTTTTATTTGCAAGAGATACTGATCGAATTGGAATTAAAATCGTTCATCGTATAATTTTGTCGTTCATCTCGTCGTATAATTTTGAATGGTTTTAATTTTTTTTTGCGGGTTATACTGATGGTACATGAATTGTAGTCGGTGCTACTAGTACCTCTGTCATTCCTGTATCATGAATAATTTTTGTGAAAAAGATAATTATGTTCTTGTTATAGGCATCATAATACATATTCACAAAATTTTATGTTTATTGAACAATGGTCATTTTCTCCTAAATATTCTGAATCAAAGATAGACTGTTCATCCAGGTGAATTTTAAAGATCACGTAAAAAATAATTGCGCATGTACAATATACGTATTAAAACTCTGAAAACCAATTTCCATAGTGCAAAGAACACCAAAATCCTCAGCTAGAAGAAATACATCCGAGTTGAAAGGAACAAAGGAACCTAAGAAATCCTGTTCCGTAGGAAAAATGTTGCCAGAGTTCAGTAGGAAAATGCTTTGCAAGTCAAGAAACCAGAGGAACAGTATGCTACAGAGTTCCACACTCACGAAAAAGAATTAAGAGAAAAACTGACTAGATCCTAAAACCGAATAGGAAGAAAAGACCTGAAAAAAGGAAGGCACAATGTTCTCCAAAAATTGTAGCTTTAAACCGAACTTTAAAATCAGGTGTATTAAATCAAAATCAGGAAAATACATCCGATCAGGAAAATCAACATACCAAAATTAAATAAAAGACGACATCATCAATCAGCATTATTGGCATAACTGAATATGGTACTATTCAATCATTAATGAAATCGGTGACAACAAAAGAGCTGTAGCACTGAACAATAACATATCGAAAATCTAAATAAAGCATTGGCTGCAAAACTTACAGATGAAGGCAAGGAATGGTATACATATGAGGACAAAAATGATCGCCCGATCAAAGTGATGGCCAGAGGTCTTCATCTAACATGTACAAGGCAGGATATAATTGAAGACCTTAAACACCAGGACTTCAAAATATAAGATGCGGCAAATATTCATAAAAAAGAAACGCCGTTACTGATCAAAGGATCAAAATTAATAAAAGGCGGATACCATTGTTATGCTTATTTTTAATAGCAAAGAAAAAGTAGCTTGTAATTTAACTAAAAATACGCCTCCAAAACACGTAAACTGAGCAAGGGAACTGCAAAATCTGATAAACAAAAATCGACAGCGCTCGCTAACACAGTAACTACCTCAAACAAGTGCAATAGTAGGCCGAAAATCAAACTCACAGTTTGTACAACAGCCGGAAATAGTAAGTAACAAGAAAAACGGCCAAAGCCCACTTCTTAAAAAACAAAATTTAACAATTCAGAGGCCTTAAGCTTAAGGCTACTAAAACAGTATTGAAGTCTGGCCGCTTTAAATAAGCGGCTAAATAATCAGGAAACAGTGAATGAGATCACTTTCATGGTGTACTAATCTATGAAGACGAATAACACATTCAGAATCGCTAATTGGAATGCAAATGAGCTGTTACAACAGATTTCAGATATACCTAATTTCAGAATCTCATTTGCCAAAAAAATAGATTCAAGGATACCATTGGTATCAAGTTATTCAGCCAGCTGGAAAAGCAACAGGAGGCTCAATTTTATTCGTGAAGGAAAACATCAGGGCAATCAACAAATCTTCAATGCATTACGCTCCAGACTAAAAAAAAACTATTTTACGTTACTTAAATCGCTTAGTTTTAACATCATAATCGGAGGCGATTTTAACACTAAAAATACATATTGATTATCAAGCCAAACAACCCATAACGGTAAGGAGCTGTTTACAGCCGGACAGGCTTTAAATTGCCAGTTCCTGCCAAAATGTAAACCAAAGTATTGGCGAGCGGATACAAATAAGGTACCAGATTTGATAGATTTCTTTGGAACAAAGGCATATCTAAAAACTACTTGCTAGTCGAAGACAGTGAAGGAAATCCGCCTGACCACATGCCTGCCATTATGATACTCAGTAATACAATTGCCAAAAAAGAAAATTTACCTTTGTTAACAAATAATAATACAAACTGGGATCTCTTCCGTAACTTAGTCATAGACGATACTAAATTACAAGTACCAATTAAAACTCCGGCACGCTACATCAGCGTGGTACATCAACCGAGTATACCACAAAGAAAATCACGACTTTGTAAGTTATCTCAAAGCTAAATAATGACTGTGCCAATCTTGATAAAACTTTTATTGATACATATCTTATAAAGGTTGTTCAAATTCTTCCGATATTTTTATTGAAAGTTAAAGTAAAAATGTTGCGGTTAATAAATAATAATGGAAAACAATATCTGATAAGTGGCCTCTTCTGCCAGCTTCCAATGACAGTTTTACATAATTAAGGCTGAATTTTAGCGGTATGCTTGATTATCCCTTGAAGAAACCAAACAGAGCAAAGTTCAATGGTTTCAAATCACCAGATCTAGGAAGCCAATTAACATCTGTGTTTCGTCAAATTATTCAATTAACAAAGTTTTCTTTCAAAAGATCGAGTGTCACAGTGGTTGCATGACACAGGGATTACATAAGAAATATCGTGTTTAAAAAATGAAAAACAACAACGATAGTAATTGGTGTCGGTATCAGGCGTATAGCCTGAAAATCTCTTTATATGTACATATGTATAAACTAACCCTTAACATGATGAAAAAATTGCGACTGCCTTTCTGGTTGAGAAAATGTTTATCTCGTGCAATTAATGGATGCAAACTCTGGATCCTAGGATCAAACTGTAAGAGTAATCGTTCTGTATTTACAATGACCGTGATTTTCACAAAATGGCGGTTGTTGCAATATAGTAAAACAATTATTTTAATAACTCCTACCCATAAATGGCGGTGATATACCAAAATTGGAAATTCAAAGTTCTAAAACCTGTTAAACTTTTCAAACAATGTTAAATGTTTATTTGTAGAAAAACTTTCGGTTCAATTACATTTATTGTGTGTGCAAAAATACACGAGAAATGCAGGATATTTCAGCCAGTTATTTAAAAACCACCCAAATTCAACTCTAATACTAAATTTACCCGTTTCTGCCAAAATAGTATTTAATTTGAATAACTATATAAACATGTTTCGCCTGATCAAATCCAATAAGATTAAAAACACATTATTAACTTGGTAATAAAATTAAATTATACCTTAAACTATTTATAATTAAAGCACGATAATTAAATAAAGTAGAAATTTAAATAAAAAATGAACAAATTTCTTATCTGAAGACGCAAATCTACTCACATACATAATATTATTTATTGTTATCTTAAGAACGATGGTAAATAAATTGTGATAGTATAAAAGAAGAAAAATAAATAATTTTTCTAATTAATTCATTCTTAAGATACTAAGAACAAAAAACTAGAAGAACCGACACATAATTCATAGAGTGTACACATTTTTAGGAAACACAACTTTCGCTGTGCTTTCGTTGGTATACACACATATTAAGCCATACCCAAAATGGTGTGTACTAATACATTGTATAACTATCTACTATAACTATAGCTGATGCAAAACTTTCGTGCTAACACGTACTGTTAATATTTTCACGTAACATCCTAATCTGTAATTCTTTTGCAATTTAAAGTAGTGTTTACGTATTTATTTCTCATCTCATCTCTCAACTATAATTTGCTAAATTGCTTTTGATTATTAAAATAAATATTTATTTTATTAAGTTTCTTCTAGTAAAATTCGATTATTTCTATTATTACAATCGATTTCGATTACAAGTAATCATCAATCAACCATCACACCTAATCAATTTATTTTTTTATTTAATTTCAGTTTGTTTGCATTACATTTTCTTTGGCCAGGTTTTGAAAAAAAAAAAACTCTTTCATATTGAGTATTGTATCAATCATAATTATTTATATAACAATTAGTATAGGTGCTACATTAAGAAAATTTTCTTTAATTTAAGCAAATTCTAAACAGCTTCGTAGGTTCTTCCGAATACAGATTTTTCGGTAAACATACAAAGAATACGAAGCTAAAGCCGTACTAAAAAGTGCATTGGTACAGTTAGTTGGTTTTCATATGACCAACCATTAGTTCCCGCTAGTAGTAAAGTTTTCGTCTTTCCAATGTACAACTAGAACACCCATAATAGTAAAACATCACCTAAAATTGAATATTATTGGTTAAAAAATCTACTAGCTGTCTGTTAGCCTGTACTAGCGGTTGGTCAACTGGATAGCAACTGTCATTTGCATCAAAACCGATTTGAACGAAACTTTATACAATTATTGTTTAAGACCTAGCTAAGGTCACTGTTAATATCTCATCACTCCACCTTCCTCTGTTTGGGTGAAAATCAGGTCCAAACTTACTATTGAGGAATTCCTAAAACTTTAACGATTGAGCTGATTTTTGAGATTCAGCGCAAACTCAAACGTAAATCGATACGTGTATCATTCAGCCTTATTATGAGTGGTGAGTCGATCGACAATCGACTCGATTCGATATGTTGCCTTTTCTTTTTTCATATTTTTAATGCCAAATAAAAAAACGACAACGCAATACGCAATAGCGGTGATTATTTTTTTAACGGTGATGGTGATGGTGATTTTGATGGTGATGGTTATGGTAATGATGATGTTGACGGTAATGATGATGGTGTATGATTGTTATTGAAATCCACCTTAGGAAGCAAGAAAAACAAATTTCAATGGCAATTTAAAGTTAACTTCTTTCACAATGTAAAGCAATAATGTAAAGCCAACGAAGAACCTCAATTATGAAAGTCTCATGCCACGGCAATTCTATTTCACATTCATACATTCAATATTTACTTCTTAAAGACACAACATTTGTAGGAGCAAATCACTGACATTGAAAATGAAGCACCGTAGGTAGAACTCTATCCAGCAGGTTGGCAGAAGTCAGTCCTCCCCATGCCTCTTCTAGGTACGTAGTTATGTAAAAGAAAAATCACACCTTCATTCCGAGGATTTCAGTGATTTCCAATTATACGCGTTTGTCGCCAAGCGTTTGAGCAGCCCTTGGAAGTACAGTTGGCAAATAATTTAAAAAAAAGGTTGCATGTTCAAGGGCTGGAATTCCGGGATTTAAAACTTTATGTTATGTTGTTATTTTTGTTTTTTCAAGTCAAATTCAAAAAAAGTGGGAAAATAAAATAACATAAAATGAATTTTATTGCACTGGAGGCAATGCCTTGAAGGCATCATAAATCCCCGTTATATTATGTTATTTCGCCGCTTTCTATTAGAATTTGCATTGAAAAATAAAAAGTAACATAACATAAAATTTTAAAGCCCGGAATAACGCCTGTTTTATGTTTACTAAGACGCAATGAAAAATACAACATTACAGAGACAGCTATTTTTCACCAGATCACAAGGCATCGATGGAAACATCGAAGAATACTTAACAATGATAACGAATATAGTGAAACGGTGTGAATTCAGAGAATTGAAGATGGAACTAGTTAAATACAAATTTATTGCAGGCTTAAATAAAAAAACAGGGATCTATACGACTCCTCGGACAATACTTTTCCCACAAAGCGTCGGTGATAGATCACCAAACCAACGACAAATCGTTTACAAACATTTTCTGTTATATATGGGCAAGGTCATTGAAGGATGTCACAATTTTTCTTAAATTTCTTAGACTCCTTACCCAATATTATAATTAGTCACGACAATATAAATCTTCTACACTCGTGCTGCCAAATCACAGACTCACAATTAATGTTAGATTATTGGAATAGGAACGAAAGGCCGAATGTCGAAAGGCCGAACGCCGAAAGGCCGAATGTCGAATGGCCGAATGTCGAAAGGCCGAATGTCAAAAGGCCGAATGTGTCGAAAGGCCGAATGTGTCGAAAGGCCGAATGTGTCGAAAGGCCGAATGTGTCGAAAGGCCGAATGTATCGAAAACCCGAATTTCGAAAGGCCGAATGTGTCGAAATTGATTTTAATTTTTCATCTTTTTTAACAAAATTTTTGTATAAAAATGTTTAATAGTAAATCGCCTTAAATATTAAAAACTTCTTACATTTTTACTGTCATATAATTAAAAATTAATTAATTATAATAAAAAAATAAAAATAAATAAATTTTTTTTCCGACATAATTTGTTCATTAATATGCTACATAGATAGGATTTATTAGCTTTAAGATTTAAATATTGATTCAATCAATTACGTGAAGGTAAATTTAATGAAAATTTGGCCTTTCAACACTTTCGACCTCTCGACACAATCGGCCATGAGACATTCGGCCTTTCGATACATTCGGCCATATGATATTCAGCCTTCCGACCCATTCGGCCTTCCGACCCATTCGGCCTTTCGACATTCGACCTTTCAACATCAAACGATTTGATCCACGATTAATGCAACATATACCGTTTTCTATTTTGAAGTTACACCATATTACAATTGCTTCACCAAAACAAACTCACACACTTGATATTTCAATTACTCCCAGCTCAAGTACAATTATTGTTTCCACAAAACGGAAAATTTAATAATTAATTTTCTTTCATAATAAATATTATAATTTTATTTGTGGGTGGAAAATTTAACGAAATGAAAATATTTGTCTCTTGATGATGTTGTTGGTGTTTTTGTCAGAATAATAAAGAAGGGAATCAAACTGAAAATGTAGGGAAATGGAATTTTTAATTTTATTAATTTTGTTTTTTTTTGTGTGTCTGTGTGTGTATGTCTGGGGTTATGTTCATTTCTCTCGTATAACTGGCAATTTATATATAGAGACCATTAGATGTGTATTTAATTGTTTCCTTCGTATTTTGCCTATTTCTCTTCAAAACAAACAAAAAAACTTATTAAATATAAATCACAACAGCGAATACATACAATTTTGTATTTAGATAAGACGGTTGTATTTTTATTCATATTACATGGGATTATATATGAATTTGTGTTACGACATAGCTGTGTTTTGAACTTAGTAATCCTTCCATACCAATGTGGCCTTGTTAATAAAATAGATTAGTCAAATTTGTAACACAACCGCACACAATCGGTTTTTTCCTAGGAACATTCTTAAAATAATTAACGTCTAGACATAAAAATAAATATTTGGTACCATAAATACGAGTCGAGTGTAAATATTAATTCCCTAATGTGATTTTTTTATACATAATGTACATAATATTATATTAAATGTTGTACTTTTCTTTCGGTTATCACTACTTAATAATCATAATACTTTATCGATCTACACTATATTACTAAACTCGAACTCTTACAGAGATTATTCTAATCGAATGGAAAATTCACTTAACACAAAAATGTATTCAATTACAAAAATTTATAAAATGGTTTCGAAATTTAATCTTCTAATATAACCTAACAAAAAAGTTTGTATAAAAAATAAAACATAAATACCCTTATACATATGTATGTATAGGCTAGATAATATTGATATTGATTAAAAAATATTTAAATGATTTTTTTGGAATTCGATATACGTTTTGTGAATTGTCAAAGTGGAAATATTGATTTGATGAAATTTGGTTGTTGTTGAACTATTTGTGTTTGTATAAAGCACTGATATTAATTTCAATGTAAAATTTGTTCAAATTTGTTTATAGGAATGATATACATATGTATAAAACTGTAGAGATCAGAGTTTATTTATTACGATAATTTAAATTGGTACATTTGTTTGTGGCTAATGCAGAAACGCAAGGTATGTGCGGAATCATGAAATTCGTACGATAAATTTTAACGGTAGTAAACAATTCTATGAAAAATATAGAATAAATTCAAAGAATGGTCAAAGTTCCCCAAGTTATTTTGTATCAAATCGTAATTACATAAAAGTTTAACGGAAAATTTCTGATCGGTTATGAAATATTTGTCCCATAAAAATTTGTCGATAAACTTTCACTTATTTCAAATCTCATACAAAATAACTATTTTACAACAAATTTTGCACGGTTGTTGCAATCCATCCACATTTCGATTTAGTCTGTTAGGGCTACCACTGGGTGCCGGTTATGTATCTCTCGTATTTCGAAAGTTGCAAAATATCTTACATAATTGCATTTTGTCACATTTCCCAAAAAATTTAGAAACTCATACAATAGTTAGAAAATGAGGCACCAGGCGTCCTATTTTTTTGGTTTTATAAATAAAGTTTAATTTTATACTTTGGAAATGTCTTAATAGGGATTCTGTCACATTATTCCAGTTTCTCGAATTTTGCAGTTGAGTTGCGCCAAATTTTACATTATAGATACATCGCGATTTTCGATATTTTATGTGATTATTCGAGCTTTTTAAGCACATTCGAGTTTTGTTTGGGGCTGAGTAATATTTTATACATTTATACAAATTATTCAAGACTTTATAGATTTTGTTAGATTTTCAAGATTTTCTGAAATATTCGATTTTCTTTGGATTGTATTTAGCATCATAGTATTGAGTTAGGTCGAATTCTCGAAATCCGAAATTTTTGGTTTTATGTAGATTTTATTAAAATTATCAAGTTTCAGTTATTTTTAGGAGAAATATGATAATTTTTTTGCTTTTGAACCGCTTACATTCAGATTTTTGATGGTTATTCTACGAATCCAAGTTTATTCGATATTTTTGGGAATATTCGAAATTGTTTGAGAATATATAGAAATAATTTTAGAATTTTAATGAGAATTTATTCGAGCTTTTCGATTTCAATATTTTAAAGGGATTTTCGATTGGTTTGAGATTTTATTACTTTTTGAGATTATTTAAGCACACCATCGAGCTATTTGATTTTATAGAGATAACATTTTCGATAAACGACATTTTGATGTTTTTGGATTAATATACATTTCCGGAATGAAAATTGGCATCATAGTTCTGGCATAAAGTTTTTCGAGATTGTTAGGGATTTCATAATCTTTTAAGATTTTAGTTTATCGAGTATATTCGTAATTTATTGTGAATAATAGTGTTTTTTAGGTTTTATTCTAAATTTGTGAAGAGCTGAGGTGGCGGAAACAGGATTTAGATATTTTTTCAATCCCTTTTGGAAAATGCATTTTGTTTTATTTACAACCATTTGGAATCTAAAATTTTGATTTGTTCGCCAACAATCAACTTAATCGACCCTAGATTTCCCAAAAAAAAACAAACTTAAACAAAAAAGTAAATGTGTTGTTGGAACCATCATTTTAAACAAATTTAAAAAGAATCTTGCCGATCGGATATGGTTTGTTTGCTCAAATAGTTGATGGGGAAATAAAAAACAATTTTGGTTTGCAGATTCATAAAGATAATAACCACAATATTATATAATATCAGCAAAAACTGTATACGTGTCTTTATAATTTTTATGTTTAAATTAATTTTTTTAAATATTGTTGGAGGTAAGCGAATAATGTATAAGCTAAGGTTGATTTAGCAAGCCTGTGTTGGAAATTTTTCAGCTGCTATTTATTTAGTTATCAATTCTGTAAACAAATTACAAGTCTACTACCTCCACCAAAAAAAAAAATTAAATAAAATTCAAAAATACAAAGTTGTACAACAAAAAAATTTAGTAAATCATAAAATTAGAAAAATAAATAGAATTAAAAGAAACTTTATCCGACTTAATTATCGCTAACGTAAACCGTTTTGCAATAAAAACTTTAGTAATACGGAACCACTTTTAAATATTTTGAATGAATTGAGCGTGCATGACACATTTCTGGTGACAAAATGTACACCACAAAGTTAGCTAAATGAGTTGAATTATTCTCAAAAACTTTAAAAATTTTGCCAGGGTAACCAACATAACGTAACCAAAATGGTTCATGTAGGCAAAAATTTTACCCACAGGGTTACGAAAACCATAACCAATTCATTATATATTCAACTCATGTAGCTAACCTTATGGTATACATTTTTCACCAAAAATTGCACACACCTTCAATGGATTAAAAATATTTGAAAGTGGATCCGTATTACCAAAGTTATTATTACAAAACGAACTAGAGGAGTAAAAACGGCTTCGGGAATAGTAGTCAAAAATATTTCAGTCAAAAAACGAAGGCGTTCCAGACATAAAATTTCCTCATACAAATATTACGGTTAAAACTCCCTTTAAAAAGAAACTTCAGTAAAAAAAAATTTTTCGGTCAGAAATAGTTTTATTGCAATGCTCTTTGACTATTTAGAGTGAACAACCTTTTTGAAAGACATTTTAGTTAAGAGTTTTTGGACTGAAAAACCTTTTGGTTGGTTTGTAAGAACTAACCTGTGAAATGTTCAGACCTTTAAATAAAATTGTCCAATCAACATAATCATAAAAGCTGTTCATACTTGGAAACTAGGGTTTTCTGAAACCCATTTTTAAAATCGTTCATAACAGAATTTTCATGTCCTGCTAAATCGAGACAAGATTCTATATCAATGAAATCTAATGATGAAAAAACTCGGTCCAAAATAAGTCCAAAATAGTTGAAGACTCTACATAGTATGTAGTAGATGGAAAGGGTTTCTTCTAAAGAACCCATAAAATCGCCGTCAATCCAGCACCAAGGAATTTTTGGTAGATTAAAATCAAACACAAACCAATCGTTAATACTTCTATAAGGTATTTAAACCGACCTTGGCAATAATTGATTCACCGTAGACTAATTCAAGGTCATTATTCAGTGCAATAATGACACCACTGAAGATACTCCTCAGACATGCAATCAGTATTCAATCAGGTTTCCTCAAGTAAGAAAACATCGTAATCTTTACATAATAATGATGAGTAAATTGCTAGGGCTTTGGAACGTTTTCCCCTGTTGTTGTGGTAATTTAAATATAGGTAACTATTGTTTGACTTAATGGTTCTATTAGCCCGCTTATTTTGATTATGAAGTATACAAAGTATTATACAACGATTGTCGACGAAACTTTACAAATTCTTTAATCAATACACATGGAGGTTAAATTTATTGATACTATGGAATACATCATTGTCAACTAATTCCGTTAATTCTTTCTCATACCGCTTTTTCCGAATTGAATTTAATTTTTCCGAAAATATGTTGTTGTAGTTTTTTATCAGATTTTGTATCTTTTTAGAGATAGTACCGCTCAATTTCATCTCATTATTATTGCCTAAAATCTGACTTCAATCTAAATTTAAATTTCGTAACCATTCCCATTGAAAAAAATAAAATAATAATATTTATAGTCAGCCCAAAAAAAAATTCTATTATGATAGCAAAATTTATCACGACAGACTCTCAGCCCAAAAATAAAACTATCTTGGGAAAGGAAACCTACTAGAATAACTATGGAGAACTTTTTAAATTTTGGTAATTCAACTGAGTATATTTTCTTAAGTCCTATGTGTTGGCACCAACCTCCCAATGATTTTTGTTAGACGTGTCACGAATTTTTTCAGAATTTTGTCATGAGGATGCCATTCAACTGAGTATTTTTTCCCAATTCCGTATTTTTGGCATCAATCTCCTGATCACTTTTTGTTAGCCGTATCAATAGGCGTTTTCAAATATGGCCGCATATATTGTTGTGAGTAATATTTAATTTAATTTTCGCAATTTCTTTTCGAATTTTTTTTTCCTTATTTGACCATACGATCCCCATGACAATATACAGACAAAATTCAAGATTACTTGCATTTGATAGGTCTAATAGAAAATCATGAGGAGGTTGGTGCCAATAATACAGGACTTGAGAAAATACTCAGTTGAACTTCAGAATTCACGACTGTGCGGCCATGATTGACCAAGACAATATTCTGTAAAAATTTCATGATACTGGTAACTGATAGGTCTAATAGAAAATCATCATTAGATTGGTGTCAACAATACAGGACTGGAGAAAATGCGCCGCTGATTTGGGAAAATCAATTTTAAATACGACTCACGAGTTTTTGCGGCCATATCCCATAACAAAATTCTTAAAAAAATTCAAGAAACTGGCAACTGATAGGTCTAATAGAAAATCATCATTAGATTGGTGTCAATAATGCAGGACTGGAAAAAATTCTCAGTTGAATTACGAAAATTTAAAAAGTTTTCCTTAGCTATTCTAGTATGTAACTTTTCCCAAAATAGTTTTATTTTTGGGCTGAGAGTCTATCGCGATAAATTTTGCTATCGTGATAGTATCATTTATTTGCCGACACTTAAATATGATGAAAATTTTTATTTTAGTGTAATCAAAATTTTAAAATAAGCAAAATAAGGTTTTTGAAAAAAGTGTTGCACAGATGCGGCCGACTGAATTTTTGAATAAACGATTTATTTCATACTAATACATTTGTATTTCACATTTATCGTACATGAAAATAAAAAGGCACTGAAAAATATGTAAATGTGTAGATCAATACAAAAAATAGAGACATCTAGGTTGAAATATGATAAACCTTATTTCACTATAGTTAAACTGCTCGCTTATGTCATTTTAATATGAACAATTTTGTTTCACTTCAAGGGCTAACTATGCTCTATCTACGAATACAAAACTAAACCGTAGCATTACTTAATAAAACGCAGTAAATAAAAAGTCCATAAATAACTCAAGAATAATTGTTATAAACCAAACTTACAAATATGTATCCAAAAAAAAATAAAAATAAACATCCTCTGTGTACAATAAAAAAAAATACATACATAAGGACCGGTAAATACATTACATTTCACACACAATCGAAGAGGAAAACAAATGGAAAAAATGTTTTTCACATTTTCCATCATCATCATCTTTGCTTGTAACACAAAAAAAAAATCGAAAGATTGTTACAATTTTTATTTATTTTCAATGTTATTTTTGACAACAAAATTATTGGTCCCTCGGGTAATAAATCATAACTAAAAGAAACATATATACAGACAAACACAAAACAGTAAGAGAATACCATGAAATGGAAAACATTATCGAAATTTTCAATTTGGTCTGCAGAACAAAAAAAAAAATCAAAACTTTTCGATTTTATTTCGGCAAATTGATTTATGAGGTTTTCATCTTTGATTTCGATTTAATACAATACACACCGATACGACGTAATATAGCACAAATATTTTACAAGCGTGCAAAACCGATGAAATTTAGGTGATAATAAATTTAAAGGGTTCAACAAATTTTTTTTTTGCTTTCGGTTTGTTAATTATTTACATAAACGAAGACACCAAGTCATATTTATATAAAGTATAAAATATACTCTATATTGAATATACAGAATCCGACCGTAAACCTTATTTAATGTATTCAGTACACCGTGAAATAAAAGGCAGAAAATTTAAGATCTTTCACATTATTCCAGTCTATTGTATAAAATATATACTTACTCTCTCGTTCAAACACAAATCGACTTTTTTAGTTAACGAAAAACCCCCAATTTAACGTAGTGCTGTTACGGCCAAATACGTATAACCGTAAATTTAGCAGGTTTTGTTTCTGACTTTAATTTAGATTTTTTTTTTTTCGATCCAAACAGAATGTTTTGTTCTCTTTTGAGGTTGGGGTGGGCAGCATTATCTTTTTACAGAATATTTTCGTGTACATGTAACAACAAAAATGTCGAATGTACGTTCATACACAAAAGTTTCTTTATTCTATATTTTACTTCTGTACCCTGACGGGATTCTTAATGTAAATTCCCTGTTTAAAATTTAAAAGCTTATCAACACCGCATCGTGATCCATGCTATAAAATTTTGTTTGGCAACAGTTGTCGTAAGTTTTATTTGTGGTATCTAAAGTTTCGTTTGATTAATAAAAAAAATAGAGCCAATACTTAACAATAACAACATCACCAGATATTAAATATTCTTGGTTATATCGAGGTTAATCTACTAAAAACAACACAAAAATGTAACCTAAAATAGGATCTTGGGTATATTATTTTAAAAGGGTGTTCTTCTTTCCTTTCATTACAAATTTTCAGCTATAAATTTATTTTATGGACCAGCAAAATCGTGTAATTTTACAACCGCAACGACTTAATTAGAGTCGGGCTTTGACCTTCACTCTTAATCTTAGTGTAGAAAACTCTAAAACGTTAAATTCATGAATTGTTCAATTTACTATAGTGTGTGTGTGTGTGTGTGTGTGTGTATGCACGAATTTGTTTCCGAACCCAAAAAGAATATAAAAATTTTAGGATTACGACCACAAATTTTCAAATTTCCATATTAATGAAAACAAATTTAATTTTTTTGTTCATATCAAATAAAATGTAAATTTCCTTAAACTTTTGCTGAATGGGAAGAAAAACATAAACAGAAATATAAAAGTTTTCAATTTTGATTTTATTTATTTTGATTTTTTTTTTTTTTTTTTTTTGATGAAAATAGATAAAAGATCATTTTTCAATGTCAAATATATAAATAATAACAGATTTTACAATTTTTCCAACAACACACACACACATACACAAAATAACGTGACGGATAAACGAGAACGCTCAACAAGGAAGAATGGATTGCGGAGATGGAAACCTTGTAAAAAGAAAATAAAATGATTAAATTGTTGTTGTTGCCGTTGGTGTTTAGATTTTTTTTTTTGTTTTGCCTCCCTCCAACACCGAAATGAAAAATCATTTATTTTATGTTATCTTGGTTCTTTCGAAGTTCTTTACATATTTAGTTTGATAAAAAAAAAAAAAAATGATGGAAATTTTATTTTATCTGTTTGATGGGATATAATGACCTCAAGTTCATTTTCAATTTACAAAATGGTGGTAATTTATATAAGGAAATAGTATATCAGTGTTGAGAAGGCAAAATTTATTCATAAACTGTCAAATAAATACATATTATCATTTTCATTTTTGAATAAGGAAAATTATAAATTTTTCACACCAAATTTTTGTCATACTTTTTATTTTTTGCCACCAAATTACACAATGTATAAAACTCAATTTATTATTCATAATTTTATCCCCAATTTTCTCGTAAACTCGCATCAAAATGTTTACGAATAAGAAAGTTTTCTAAAGATCATTGGATTTTTTTTTTTTTTTTACTTACTTTTCGTCTCATTATTTGAGATAAATGGCAAAAGTAAAATAAGTGAAGTTCAAAACGCGAAAGATAAAATTAAAATCAAAAACAAAAAATTCAAAAGTGTGGAAAAATTGTTTGCCTTCCTTAGCGACGGCGTATATGTGCGTATAAGCTTTGAACAACTTCTTACTGAATTTGACTCTCAACACTTTTTGCACTCGATTGAAATGAAAATGATAAAACCGTGTAGAATTTAAAACAAAAACAACAATACGGAATAGAGCTTTCTTTGTATATCTTGCATAAAAATATGAATAAACAGATGAAAAGTAAGATGGGAAATTGATAGTATTTCTTCTACACAGCGTAGCAGATATTTACACTTGTAATATTGTTAGGGGTGCAAATAATATAATAATAATAACGTTTTATTATATGATTACGCCCTGAAGTAGTTTTTCTTTGTTTTTACTCGTCGTCGTTGTTTCGAACATTGATAAGCAACACAAAAACGCTTCTTTTAAATACTTTATTGTATGAACATTAAATTAATTGATACGAATATGTATTTGACTTGTAGATATTATCGTTTCTCTCATCGCACGAAGAGCATTGGAAGCAGGCGAAAAAATATTATCCATCCAATAAAAAATCATTTCATTTAGTTGATTTATGAAAAGGAAATAATCTGGTATTTAACCTTTTTTGCTATACCGAATCTAATGTTAAACATCTGGAAGTAAAAAAAGAAAAGTTTTCTAAAAAAGATTTATTATGGATACTGGCACACACATGGCATTTTTTACAATGATCTTTTAGGATAAAAAATCGCTAAAGTTATGATTTGAAAAAATGTTTAAATGTCGCTTGTAATTTGATTCCAATTTCCCAGAAACACAGATTGGTTGTCACAACCAATATGAATTTAAATGTTTATAGAAATATTTATAAATTTAGGGAAACTGATGGACCCATAAAGTATTTCCATTTTTAGAAAATTATAATCCTTCGGATTATCATTTGATGATGTGAAATAGTTCATGCTTGCTATTTCAACAACTGTCAGAATTTTTAAAGTTTATCATACAAACCAATTTCGTTCCCTATTCCATTTTCATTTATTACCAAATAAAATTTAAAGTACACATACACACACGACATAAAAATGTCATTTCCGTAACTTATTTTTCCGTAAAATACGATTTCATTTCAGTTGACTCCGGTATTTCGCTCGATTTTGAATAATAAAAAAAAAATGAATTAAAAGCTGTGTAATAAAAACCATAAAATGGGAAAATGAAAACATAAAAAAAATTAAATTAAATTAAATCAGTTTGTACCTTGACTTGGACCGTTCAAATGAAAATTTGTAATCAATTAAATAATTTTTCTAATTTTTTTATTTTATCAAAAGGAATATTTATTTGCTTTGGACTTTGCTCAACTTTCAAGTTTTTCTACAAGCATTTAGAGTTTTTTTTTTTAATTTGTTTAATTTGTTTTAGCAAAAAATGTTTACCCCTTCAAACTATCCTATTCAAATTCATAAAAAAAAAAAAAAACTATATTCCGTTTTTGGGTGTATAAACTGCAAGTGTTCAAGGTAAATGTTCAGTTTCGGTCAAGAAATTGTACAAAAATCTTGAATATTTAGTTGCATCAACACTTGATACCTCTAGAGGTTTCGAGACCTGTAATTGTTGTGCTAATGCATATTTAGATTGCTTGATTATTTCCATACTTTTCATAGAAATGTCGCCTTTTTTGAAAATCACCTTACTATAAATCAGCAAATTCAAAACCAAAAATCCAAAATCTGGAATTATACTTCGATTGCAAAATTTGCAATTTATGTGGAATTAGAGTAAAATTAATTAAAATCCTTATCCCCTCCTATACATAACCACACAAATTTTGGTGGGATTTAATACATTATGAAGTAAATCCCAGAAAACGAAATGAAATCAGACCCTGTTAAAGTTAGTCGAAAGTTTCCAGCCGAAAGTGAAAAGTCGATAATGCAGATAATGTTATTAACATTCCAGCCGAAAATAAATCAGCCACTAGAGTATTATGTCTGGAGATGGATTGCATTGATGTGACTTATCAATAACTACCGCAGGAAAAAAATTCAGTTCAAGTTACCGTGGGAAATCTCGGAAAATTCGATTTTCCAAAAATTATTAGAAAATTTGTATAAAATCAGCCACTAGAGTATTATATCTGGAGATGGATTGCATTGATGTGACTTGTCAATAGCTATCGCAAGAAAAAAATTCATTAAAATTAACGGAATTCTTTGAATACGGACATTAATCTGATAAATTAATTAACATTTCATGTTTCTAGTTGAATTTCATTTAAGTTTCAGTTGTTTGTATTTTTAATTTTTTAATAATTTTTGGAAAATTGATTTTTCCGATATTTCCCACGGGAAACTTGAACTGAATTTTTTTCCTGCGATAGCTATTGACAATTTACATCCATGCAATCCATCTCCAGAAATAACACTCGAGAGGCTTGTTTTATTCGTTCATTTCTTACTTTCGGCTGGAAACTTTTTTGAATTTTCCGAGATTTTCCACAGAAAACTTGAACTGCATCAATGCAATTTATCTCCAAATATAACACTCCAGAGCCTGATTTTATACAAATTTTCTAATGATTTTTGGAAAATCGAATTTTCCGAGATTTCCCACGGGAAACTTGAACTGAATTTGTTTCCTGCAATAGCTATAGACAAGTCACATCAATGCAATCCATCTCCAGACATAACACTCTAGAGGCTGATTTATTTTCGGCTGGAATGTTGATAACATTATCTGCATTGTCGACTTTTCACTTTCGGCTGGCAACTTTCGGCTAACTTTAACATTATTGAAATCAGTCCCAATTTTGTAGTGTGAAAAACGTAGATTTAATTTTAAAATTAAAACAGAAATCTCAAACTAAATCTTCCTTTCCCAGCATCAAATTCGCAATCCTCTCCAATACTTTGGCCGACTCTTATTATTAATTCTAAAGTTATTTTTATTTAATGAATTTATTCAAGAAATATTGAATATAAAATACGTCGGTAATGTAGAATATTTTTTCTGATATCTTCAATTATTACAAAAAAAAAATATTTTTAAATAATTTTAGAAGTTATTCTACTCAATTTTTCCGCCATAAATTTTGTTCGGCTGAAATTTAAAACATTTGGAAATTATGTAATTATCTGCTAACTTCAGCTGCTTGATGTCAATCTTTGTTTACGGTGTTAACGAAGTTTATCTTAAAATAGGGCATATAGGTTAAATTGAGATACCCATTTAATTGAAATGTATACATTAAAGTGATATGTAAAATGTGTACAAAGAAAATTATAAGCGAGGAAGTAAAATGTTTTATGGTGTATGGGGTTAAATTTTTCAATTCAATAGATCATTCGATTCTTGTCGATAAGCTCGATAAACTAGATTCATTTCTCTTAAGTGGTTGTTTTATTACCATTCTGATCATTACCAATCTGTTAAGATTAATGATTTTAACTCTTGAAAGCCACATTGGTGACAGACTTCGATTTATTAAATCCGATTTAGCTAAACTCGCTTTAAATTACGGTTAATACACTTAAACTGTTATTGTTTTCATAATATTTATCAAACTAATATACTCCCATTAGATCGTTTTAATCAGTAAACTCAAAATAAAACATAAAAATGGTGTTTTTGATTGTGTAAAATTGCAATTTAGCTTGGTTAACTTTTGCAGTTGGTCATTTAACAACAAATTGTTGCCGACAAAAAATTACATTATGCTAGGGTTCATTAAGCGCGGCTTTTGCAACCCGTTCACACTGAAAACTTTGTTCGTTCCTTTCTAGAATACGCTTCTCACATGTGATCCTAATTTTATAGGTGTTAGTCAGACAGAATTTATAGCGTTTAAAAGCAATTTGTTCTGTACACACTTCGTGGATTACCTACTCCTTCGTTCACGATGTTCTATGATTTCCCGAATAGATCGTAACGATTTACTTGCTCGTTACAATATCTGTGTTCCTTGCACTTTCTGAACCGGTTTTGGGAAAATCTCGACTTTTTAATTCCGTTTACGATGTTTTCGATTTTAACATGACAAGAAATTCTTTTAATGGTAATTGTGTCTATTGGTAATCGTTAACTTTTATTTTTACATGTTTGCTGACCGATTGCATAGACATATTTACCTACTGTAGGTAATAAATAAATAAATAAGTTCAGAATTTCTTGTCTGACTTATATTTATTATTTAATTATAAATTGTTATTTCATTTCCGTTCTAAACTCCCACAACTCTAAATAATTGCTTACAGTCCAACAAATTATGACATACATATACCATTAAATTTAAATATGCATTTACATCTAATTCTGAAAATCAAGTAGTATTAACTTAAACAATAGATGAGATTACCTATTTTATCATGTATTCCAATACTTCCCTACAACTTATCGTCCAAATCGTGCTCTTTTTGTTTGACCAAAACAATGCCCAACTCAACACTCATTAGACTTCACCTTTTTTATAGAACAGAAATTCAATTTCACTTGCAAATTAACAACAAAATATATATTTTTTATGAAAAGGAAATTCTTACAGAAAATTAAAAAAACTAAAAAAAAACACAACCGTTTGACTCGAAAGTCATGGCCAACCGTATTTTATAAATTTTATAAATACTGATAAATTCAAAAAATATCCATTCCCATACAAACATACGAGTATGCATATGGAAACAAAAATCTAATGAGCTTTTCTTCTTTATTCTGTTACCTCAACATTGATTAAACGGCATGAGGGAAAATGTTCATGGGATAATTAAATTTATTTTTATGAGTTTCGAAATAATAAATTTTCTATTTTTCCAAATTCTCCCTTTTTAGGAAAATTATATTTAATTTGACTTAATTTTGAAAATTAAATTTTGTTATCATAATATTTGTAAATTATATCAGGTGGTTTTGTTTTAGGAGTGTTGCCGCATTACAATTTAATTTATATTTAAATAAATGAATAAATACTTTTTAGATCAAAAAGTATTTTTTTTTTTTAATTAATTTGAATGTGATTTTAATTTGGTTATTTAAAAACAAAATAGCGATTGACTAATTTGTATAATATTACATAAAAATACCAAATTTTGATGAAACTTGTTAAACAGTGGCCGCTTTGGACACAATAATGTTGTAATTAAATATTACATATATATAAAATTATTCTAGCTTTTTGACATTTTAGAGATGTTTTACGCTTGCTGACTTCAAATCTCAATTTGTTGACAAAATAAATTTGTTTCAATATTTTTGTATTCTTCGTCAAAATGTTATCTAAAAAAAATCAGGACAGTTATAAAAAATGAGCGATTTTGGACAAAATGTTAATTTATAAAATTTTTTGTTTTAATTTGGTAATAAATCATTTGGGCAGAATTTTTATAACCGCTTTTTGTATTTCAATTTTATAAAATTTTTGATTAAATGAAATACCCAGTGTTGATTATTAAAATACATACATACATTCTGTCAAAGAAGTAGCGAGAACTGTTAATGTTGTTAATGATTGTTGATAATTAGGACTGTCTTTCATTACGATGCCAACTTTGAGGGCGACCTGTTAACCAGTTTGTTTACAGCTTTTTTATTTATAAGTCGATCCACCTCATTAGTCCACGGCGAATTTTTTACGATGAACGAAATTATTGAACAAAGAGTTTGCCTTAAATTTTGTGTTGCAAACGAAATTTCTTGTGCTGCGTTATTTACAAAAAACAAAATTTGTACGCCAACTTTCGGACCTCCAGGAAAGTGCCTATAAAAAATGTTTCGATGATTGAAAAATTGCTGGCATAGCTATGTGTACATCCTCGAATGGTGAATACTTTGAGGGTGACAAAATATATTTTATGATTGAACTTAAAATTTGTGTTTTATTTAACAATTCCCGGTAATTTTTTGATAGAATGTATTTTGACGAATTGCTATGATTTCGAAAAACTGCCATAAGCAAGTGCCGTAACTCTTTTTATGAGGCGTGTTCGTTTCAACTGAAGAGTATAACTCGGCACTTCAGATATTGAGTTAATCTTTACTAAATTAAGCTACTGAAGAGAAGAAACTGTTCGATTGGCAATCTTCACTTCAGATAAATGTCAAAAATAAAATTGACGCATAGCGTGTGTTATCTAAAAGAGTTTTAAATTTAAAATAAAAATAAAAATTTCTGTTTACAATAAAAATAAATAATAAATAAATAAATTTATAACAGTTATAATTATTACATATAATTTTTAAGTGATCGTAATAATTTCAATATGACGCATTCAAATGGGATAACTAAAGACCCCTCTCTTGCGCTTGGATTAATTAATACTAATTTTTTTTTATATTTTACACATGTGTTATTCTCTTCGTTTTCAAGTTTTGTTCTCTTTCATTTTTCTAACATTATTGCCATCTACAGTAGAATAATGGAACTGTCGACATAAATTGAGTGACGTAGTCAGTAGTGAGGCTTGTATATTCTAGAAGGCATTGGTAGAATCATGTATGAATTATTTTATAAAATTATGTCTAATTCTACGTCCGTTTTCGACAGGTTGCCAATTTATTTGACATCACAAAAAGTACGGCCCATGAGATAGTAAATTATGTGACAGATTTAATTTATACTCATTCACCAAAACTCATCAAATGGCCGACCCGGAAGGAAGCGATGGTTAACGAACAATTATTTTTTAATAAAGGTGATTTAAAAAATGTTTTGGCCTGTATTGATGGCTCCCATATTCCAATTCTCAATTTAAATGCGAATAATGATTACATCAACAAAAAGGATATTCCAGCATTTTGTTGCAAGGAGTAGTAAATTTTAAAATGGAATTTATTGATATTCATTGCTGTGATCCGGGATCTATGCACGACTACAGATTGCTAAAAAAATCTAGTTTATATAGAATTTTGCAAGAAGACCCAGCGAAGATTTATGGTTGTTTTCTCCTAGGAGAAAATACCTATATGTCACAGGACTGGCTGGTACCACCATTTAAAGATAATGGAACCTTAACCGCACAGGAATGCCGATTCAATTACGTACCCTCATAAATTCATAATCAGCCGCAGTATTTTGAACCAGAAGACATATTTTTGACTACAAGGACCAATAGAAGACAACAAGCATTTCAACAGATATTCGAAATTTGGATGCTTTTAAGCATAATTTTATTTTATTTCATATGTACTATATTTCAGAATATAATAAATTTTTGTACTAAAATATTGTAATTCAGTCTTCCAATATTTCATTTCTTTTATCATGTTATTTGTTTAATTGAATAAATTTCGATAACAAAAACCAAACTTTCAATAGAATTAATCTATGTCAATTAAAATATGTTAAAGCCTATCGGCTATTTTTCGAATTAATTCTAATTTGTCTTTTTCGATTTGTAAAAATTCTTCCTCCCGCTTATCCCTCCTTTCCATTTTTTCCTTTTCCAACTTATAATATTCGTCTTTCGAACTTAGCCGCTCTCTTTCATTTTTTGGTTGAGATTCTGGCTCAGGATTTCCAATCGTATTTTCATTTTCAATTAAAGTTAATGTTTCGCTGGATGGAGTTGAAACCTACACCGTCTTCAGCATTGCTATCCCTCTTTGACCTAATATTGCGTCAATTTGATCATAATATTGGAAACGAATTGGCCGACGTCCAGTTCTATGTTTGTTGTCCTTGTAACATTTAAGGACATCCTTTGCAAATTGTTCCATTTATTGGAGCAATCAGTGGTTGATTTCTCAAAGCAGAATATTTATGATTAAGAATCGAAATTTACTCACTATCACACCAAGTGCCTCCAAATACATCAAAACCATTGCCCAGGCATGCTTGCGTTGTTTTACATGATTAAAGCTGTCTCTGTGCTGTTCATACGTGTCAATCAGCTCCAATAGCTCCGCTTTGGTCCACGTAGAAGAATTTACTGTAAACATTTTAAGCGGTGGTTTTAAGGTAAAACAACACATGTATCTATATTGTCTTATATGAACAAATATTATACTTACATTGGAGATCTGCAGTAGTCCCACTTATGCTTGGACTTTCAAAATAGACATACTCAATCAACTCATCGTTTTCCTCTATATTCTTCATTTTTTAAAATATATTATTTGTAAATGTATATTGTATACATGCATAAACAATATTTTGTAAAATTTTTTTGATTACCGATTACAACACTGAAAAAAGAAAAACAAATAAAAACCAAAAAATTCATCATCTGAGGTATCTACGCGAGCAAAATACCTCTTCAGTTAATTCAGTTGCTCAATTTTTGATCGAACAGCCTCTTCACTTCAGTTACTTCAAATGTAGCTACTACATCAGTTAATTCAGCTGAAACGAACACGCCTATGGTAATGACTGTACTTGGCTACTGATGTTTTTTTTTTGTATTTTTATGTTTAATTTGATTTTTATTGTTTTCGTTGTCTCTACTTTAGAGACATGTTGTTGCTTTTTCTCAAAATGTCTTTGTATTGTTTTGTTGGGATGATATCAAAGGGCCGAATGTCGAAGGGCCGAATGTCGAAGGGCCGAATTTCAAAGGGCCGAATGTGTCGAAGGGCCGAATGTCGAAGGGCCGAATGTCGAAGGGCCGAATTTGTCGAAGGGCCGAATGTGTCGAAGGGCCGAATGTCGAAGGGCCGAATGTCGAAGGGCCGAATGGGTCGAAGGGCCGAATGGGTCGAAGGGCCGAATGGGTCGAAGGGCCGAATTTTTTTTTTTTTTGTTTTGTTTTTAGAAATATAATTTTTAAAATTTGTTGTTTTAAGAAATATTTGGTAATTTTTTTTTGTCAAATGTAAATTAATTTTTTATGAGTTTATGTATTTTATTATATTTAATCTTTGGATATTCTATCGACAAAAATATTGCATTAATTGAGGTTGTTTATATTTTGCGGTCTTTTTGGAATTATCAAGTGAAAAAATATTTGTACATAATAGGTATTTTACCAAAACCAAGTCTTATTATATCAATATAAATGGAATATATATGTAGGTATACACATATGTATTACTTTTGTAGTATAACCCGCTCGTATATAATAACAAAAGGCGAAGGTTATTTTTTTCTAATATGCGTACCAAATGTTAATAGATTTTAAATAAGAAAAAGGAATTTTGTCATAAAATATCATAAAAATTCTTTCATTTACCAACGATGTTATTTTCTAGACCATTATATAGTTTATTACTATTGTTTTAGAAAAAAAAAAGTAAATAATGATGCCTAATTATCGGTCGGCTTTCTTTCAATCTCACTATACGATGTATTTTTTTTCTCTACACGACGAACACATAACAAACAAAGGGATGGAAAGATTTTTAAGGGGTGGATCTACAAAAAAGAGTTTTATTGATGTTTTCCATTCCAATCATAAATTACAACATTATGTATTTGGGTAATCCTTTTATTCTATATAATCCACTCCTACGTGCGGCACGCAGTGCGACATGTTTGCTGATCCCGGCTCCTACGTCCCCCGAAGCTCAAATCTAAAGCCCCTCGGAGGGCTAAGCGGGGGGGAGCGCAGCGACCTCCCGCGTGCCCGTGAGAGTTATCGAAGCCGTTAGCCTCTACAAATCCAAGTTAAATTAGTCGATGTCATTTTTCTTCAATTTATTTTCCTCAGAATAGAGAAAAAAAAGTACGGGAAATTGTTATGCAAGATTTTATATTGCAATATTTTATAATTGCAACTTTTTGTAATTGCAATATGTTGTGATGCAAAATTTACATACCAAAGTCAGTTTTCCTATGTCCCTTATTTTAAGTTGATTTTTTATATGAGTATGCATTTATCTACTTACATCAAGATGGTTCAGATTCAATTAATAAAAAACAAATTGTAATAATTACACAAATTTTATTTAAAATTATAATTCCGGAAGTTAATTTCTCTTCTTGAGCTTTTCTTCTTTTTCTAGATATTTTTGTTATCTTTCTCTTGTCTTTTCTTTTTCTAGATATATTTGTCCATGATGCAAATAGGTATACAGAATAACCAAAACACATAATACAACATTATTTATTTATGATTATGTTCATGGACACATCAATAAAACTCTTTTTTGTAGATCCACACTTGAAAAATCTTTACATCCCTTTTTTTTATGTATTTATTGTGTAGAGCAAAATAATGCATTTTCGTATAGTGAGGTTGAAAGAAAGCCGACCGATAATTAGGATTCTTTGTTCCAAAAGAGAAATTCCACCACTTACTTTTTTTTTTCTAAAACAATAGCAATAAACTATATAATGGTCTAGAAAATAACATCGCTCGAAAAGAATGAATATTATCATCAGTTTAAAGAACAGAAGTAAATTGAATTTTTATGACATTTTATGACAAAATTCCGTTTTCTTATTTAAAATCTATTTACATTTGGTACGCATATTAGAAAAAAATGACCTTCGCCTTTTGGTATTATATACGAGCGGATTATACTACAAAAGTAATACATATGTGTATACCTACATATATATTCCATTTATATTGATATAATAAGACTTGGTTTTGGTAAAATACCTATTATGTACAAATATTTTTCACTTGATAAATCCAAAAGGAACGCATAATATAAACAACCTCAATTAATGCAATATTTTTGTCGATAGAATATCCAAAGATCAAATATAATAAAATACATAAATTCATAAGAAATTAATTTATATTTGACAAAAAAAATTACCAAATATTCCTTAAAACAACAAATTTTAAAAATTATATTTCTAAAAACAAAACAAAAAAAAAAAAAAATTCGGCCCTTCGACCCATTCGGCCCTTCGACCCATTCGGCCCTTCGACCCATTCGGCCCTTCGACCTATTCGGCCCTTCGATATTCGGCCCTTTGACACTTTCGGCCCTTCGACACATTCGGCCCTTCGACATTCGGCCCTTCAACATTCGGCCCTTCGACACATTCGGCCCTTCGACCCATTCGGCCCTTCGACATTCGGCCCTTCGACATTCGGCCCTTCGACATTCGGCCCTTTGAAATTCGGCCCTTCGTACCCATTCCGTTTTGTTTACAAGGTAAACAAGACAAAATATAAGTACATACTTGCTATTTTCTCATTTTAGAATTTATTCTGTTTTCTTTAAAGAAAGGGGTGAGATGTTTCTGAGTGCGATGCTAGTTCGGGTGAGTAGGATTCGTGTTTGATTTGAGTATGATTCTAATAAATCTAATTCAGGTCTGGTTCAACTCAAATCGGAGTTTAACACGTTGACTGCCACGTGACCCACCCATGGATTTATTTTTTAAATAATTTCAACTATAGTAAACAAAGTTTAGAAATAATAAATTAATTTCCAATCTGATTTCGATTTTTAGGAAGTCCCGTGTGACCAGTCTCACCATTCCAGAATCTTCAAGCATCTAGCGGATATGTGGTTTGTAGAAATTGTGTTGTCTTGTGTATATTAATAACCCAATACTAACTATTGACTGCTTAGGTGTTTGTAACCGGGTGAAGTCTATAATTCTAACATACCTTTCCTTTTCTTCCGCTATGTTTTTTTTAAAATCGGTACACGGTGGGCTCGGCGACCACCGGGAGAGAACATGAGACGCATCTATAAAATTTGCAAATATTTGTTTGTTCGATTTCCTTTATCCAAAATTTTATTCCATGTTGTCATAAGAAAAACAAAGTCGAAATGTTCAATAGGGGCAAACGATCCCTCCGCTTCTGAACGGTAATGCTTTTTTATTATGTTTATAATTTACAAGACTTAACTCTAGAGAGCTCTAGTCCTCTAGTACCTCTAACCTCTAGTTCTCCTCATTTCATATGGCGCTCGAAGTCCGATGATTAGGAAATGTCGACCAAAGTGAGTGATTTAAAAATGTATCAAACTTAAACACACAAACAAAACAAATCACAAATAAAGAAGAAAAGTTTCATTTATGCCAATACATTCTTGTAAATCGACGATTTTTGTACAAATCCAATTTTGTTGGAGATTTCCCATTTCTCGAATCGAATTCTGAGAACCGAATTTTCAGTTAAAAATATTTAATAGGATATATTTTCGCTAAGTCATGCTACTTTATCAATTTATCTGAATATGTGAAATGTTTTAAATATTCCAGTGAAATACGAGAGACCCAGCCTACCAGAATATTTATTTTTCATGTTAGTTTAAAAAATTCTTTATTCAAATTTTATTTGTTTGAATATGAAGGAATACATCCTTGGAAATAGAGAATAAATTAACCTTTTGGTCAGACTAAACATTCTAATTTTTAATCATCCAACTGTTTCAACGTAAGAAAATCAATTTTTGTGACCACCAAAACTTTAAGCAGCATATTGAAATTATAACATTTTACCAACCAGTTTGATTCAATTTCATTTTGATTATCTAATCTTTCTTAACATAACAAAAACAACATCGACAGCAGCACCGTATCACCCACAAAAATATTAGAAGCAGAACACACATAAATAGACAAATATAAAACAACAACAAAGCTTTAGAAATTCAATATTCTTAAATAACACGAAAATTGTGTTAACCCCAAAGCTAAAGGATAAACAATTTTTACAACAAAAGATATCCTTTTCTCATTATTGTTGTTCCTAATGTAAGTTTACCTTCGACTATTATGGAAATAATGCTTAATATCCACAAAATAAACAACAAAACAAGGACAGTAATAATAATAATAATAATAATACAATAAAAACAAACATGGCAAAAAGGATAAACACATACACATACAAGGAATAAATTTAATTTCATTCAAAACATGTTAAAATTAACGCCTTTTTCCTATTTTACATAGTGAGTGTAAATCCAGCTCAGAACTAAATATAGATGGATGTGTTTATATACTCCATAATATGTATATATTTACAAAAACATGTTGGTCCCTTCGGGAGGATATTTTTTATTTATTTTGTTTTTGATAAAAGATCAAAAAATTTGCTTACAGAATACGATATATAGTATGTATACGGTTTACAGTGTTAATACTGCGTAAAGTTTTATTTTTTGGCCACCAAACCCAAAACACGAAATTACAGTAAATATATGAAAATTTAGTAATACAAATTTGCATATTTATAAGGGATGGGAGGATTGTGAATTCGTCATACCATTTTATTGACGGAATTACGTGTCAGGGTAATAAAAATCTGAAGAAAATTTTGATTAGCGTTATTTTGATATATCGATTTTTAGCTGTGTTGAACTAACTCTAAAAATTATGTATAAACTAAACAACAACGATAACCACGAACCTAAATCCGGAGTGTATTTAATTTCATTAAAATTGAATCACCAATCGCATTCTGATCAACACTGACAACTAAAAAGATCACCAGGAATATTTTCAAATGTCAATTAAAATTAATTAAATTCATAACATCAATATTCTTGTTTCTTTAACAAATTCTGAAGAAAATAACAAACATAAAAATTTAGATAGACAGAGAAGAACAAGTTTTTGTTTTAATTTTATTGATTTTTCAAAATTTCGAATATTTAAAATTAAATTAGTGTGTGTTTATAAGAAAATAATAACACGCTATCCACAACAACAAAAACAAACTTTTTTTTTATCATTATTTTGTCTATATATACAATATCTTCGCTTTGTTATCATTTGAATTACCTTAAGTACACTTGAAACCAATCAATAACAAAAGCTTTATCTTCTGCTTTTATTTATTTTTGCTTTTCAATAATATTTACATTAGTTTTTTTTTTTTTTCTTTTTGTTCCCTTATATAACCAATTGAGGAATAAAATTGTCAAGTTGATTTTGTATCGATTCAAATTATTTTCTTTTTAAAGAGTTTAATAAAAAAAAATGTTGAGTTAAATAATCCCCCCGGTTTTGTGCCAAGAAAAGAGTTTGATAAATTGAAATCGCTAGCATAAAACTGGTAAAAAAAAAAAAAATTCAATGTGAAAAGGGTTTGTGATGATATGACAGATTTTTGAAGAAAATTGGTTAATTGACAAATTAGGTTGGGTTCTGTCAAAGAAACAGGCGTTTCGGTTTTGAACATACAAAATTGACTTTTCATTATACGTTTTCGTAAAAAATGTGTCCTTTGTGCACTAACCATTAAATCCTTGCTCGTCATATTAATATTCTCATTATTATTTCATTTTTTTTTTTTTTTTTGCGAAGACGATCGAAGAAAGGATTATAATATACTCGTATATAAAGTTTTTTCAGTTCTATTCCTTATATCAATATCTAAAATTAAAATGAATTTTGATATCTTTTTTTGTTGCTCTTGGTTTTCACATTATACACATTACATAAAGAATAAATTTCCTTATGTGTTTATATATGTATGTATGTATGTACGAGTAAGTAGAAAATCGATGAGCCGAACAAATATTATACAACTGATTTTGGAATTGAAATATAAGATTGGAAGTACAACATACATATAGAGAACAAATACACAATCAGGCTAGGGTGACAGCCGACAGGTTTAATATTAAAATAGCCTTATTGTTTTGTCATTATACTTGCACGAAAATTATGTAAAGAAATATTTATAAGCGTTTTTAAAGTATTGCGTTTATACAGTGCTGGCAAAAAAAATTGATCAAACATATTTTATTACAAATTGGAGTCTATTTTTGTTAAAATTACAAAACTTTTGAAAGCAATTGGCTTATTGTTTTATTTTAAATACGTTTACCCATTTGACCCAATTTTTTTTTTTTTTTTTTTAAATATTTATTTGAGCTTTCACAATTTAGGTTTTTAAGCTCCTATTAATTTTACATAATATTTTTTTTTTTTTTATGATAATATATACAACGTATGTTACATATTTACATATGTTATTATCAATATTTAATATAAATAAAGTTAATAATTTTTATGCTAATACTAGTTTACTTTGGTAAATTAAGTTAATAATTTTATATCTACACATTTTATTTGAAACATATTTGTGAATTTAATATTTTTTTTATACAAGTCAATTTTTTATACTGATATCAATTTATAATTTTATAACTGTTCATTTATTTGTTATAATATATTTGGTATATTTTAATGTTAATGTTTTATATAATAAGGTTAATGGTTTAATATTAATATTTATTTATTTGTTGAGATTTTTATTTATATAAAAATTTAAGTACTTAAAATTTAATAGTAAAAATAGAGAGTGTTTTAGTAAATTAATAAGATTATTGGTATGAATAATACTGATATTTAATAATTAATTAAGTTATTTGTTTATTGTTTATATTTTAATATTTTATAGTAATTATATGTGACTGATAAACCCTATAGCTTTGATAAATTTCAGAGTGCATCGTAAGAATTTCTCATTATCCCCTAAGGCTTCTTTAAGGTTTAGAGAGATTTTTGTTTTCCTTCTTTGGGTGATTATACTTTGGACAATTTATAAGTATATGATGAATAGTTATGGGACAGTGACATATGTCACATTGAGGTGGATTACATTTTTTCTTCAAATAATCATGTGTGTATCGAGTGTGGCCAATTCTGAGTCTACATACAATAACACTTTCATAACGTGATTCTCTTAATGATGTTTCCCATGGTGCTGTTGTTGTTTTAATCTCATACAGTTTATGGTCAATGCATTCATTCCATCGGCCGTTCCACTTTTCCATTAAACTATTCCTCACATGTTTTTTTTAGATCATTAAAAGGAACATGATCTTGTACTATTTCATGTAGATTTACAGCTGATTTAGACAAAGAGTCGGCTTGTTCATTACCGAAGATTTCTGAGTGGCTAGGAACCCACAAGAATATGATGTTCTTATCATATAGTGAATGTAATTTTTCTTATATGTCTTGGATAATAGGGTTATTTATTTGGGAATTTTGGAGAGATACTAAACTTGAATAGGAATCTGATACTATAACAAACCGGGTGAAATTTGATCTGCACGGCTTGGATAAAGCAATTTGAAGTCCTACAGCTTCAGCTGAGTATATAGACATGATATTTGAAAGTTTATATTTTTCCTGTTGTATTTCATGGTAGATTCCTACTCCAACCCTTTCGTTAGTTTTTGAACCATCAACATAAATAAATTGGAAATTTTTATATTGATCCTGAATCTGTTTGAATTCTGTATGGTAAATGTAATTGTTGGTCATATTCTTTGGAAATTTTAATAATTTTTTAATTACGATAGGTAGTTTTAGTTCCCAGGGAGGAATTTTACGTGGATGGAGCGCCATAAGGTTTGGTAATATGAGGTTATAATTTTGGATTTGAAACAAAATGGTTTTAAATATAGGATCGGCAAATAATGATCCTTGTAGTGCATGGAGTGCTTTTGTTTGGAGGGAATGATCTGAATAAGTAGATATTTTTGTTATGAAGTTTATTGCAGTTATGGCACGACGATAAGAGAGAGGGGTTGACCCAGAATCACAGATGATGCTCTCCACTGGGCTGCTCCTAGAAGCACCAATCGATAATCAAAGACCCTGAGTGTGAATTGTATCTAATATTTTTAAATTAGTGGTAGATGCATTTTGGTATATGACACTGGCATAATCAAGCCTAGATAAAATCAAGGCATTATGTACTCTTAGTAGAAGATTTCTATCAGACCCCCCAATGAATATTTGATAATAGTTTAATTACATTAAGAGTTTTAAAGCATTGTGTTTTCAATGATGCAAGGTGTAGTTTAAATGATAATTTTTGGTCCAGTATTACCCCAAGGTATTTATGATTATTATTAAATGAAATTAGTTGACCTTTTAAATGGATATTCGGACTTGGGATGGGGCGATTTGTTCGACCAAAAACAACACCTTTTGTTTTTCCAACATTAAACTCAAATCCATAGTTTTCTGTCCAAATACAAAGTTTATCAATGGAATTCTGTAGGAGAGATTCACAATCGTCCATATTTTTAGATCTTATAAAAATCACTAAATCATCCGCAAACATAGTTACCTTAACAGGTGATTCAATTTATTCAATTAATGGGTTAATTGCTATGAGAAATAAAATTAAACTTAGTACTGATCCTTGAGGGACACCGTTTTCCTGTTCGTATGTGTCAGATTGTTTATTATTGGTGATAACTTTAAAACGTCGAGCTTTTAGAAAATTTTTAATAAACTGAAATAAATTTCCCGATATGCCATGTTGATCTAAGATATTTAAAATATGATGTTTCCAAGTTTTGTCATATGCTTTGTTGATATCAAAAAATTTGGCAATTATTTTTTCACCGTTTCGAAATCCCATTTGGATTTCAACAAGGTATCCCAAAGCATCAGTAGTTGATCTATGCTTTTGAAAGCCCATTTGAAACTTCGAAACTAGATTAAATTCTTTGGTTATCCATTTGACACGTTCAGCTACAAGTTTTTCCATAACTTTACACATAGTGTTGGTCAGTGCAATTGGTCTATAGCTTAGGGGTAATTTTTATCTTTTCCAGTTTTGTTAATAGGAATAACATCAGCTATAAGCCATTCATTAGGAAATGTATGATTTGTCCACAGATTATTGTAGAATTTTAGAAGGAATAATTTTGATTTTATGTTTAAATTAGTCAGCATTTTGTAATGTATTCCATCAGGACCTGGTGTAGAACCACGACATGTTTTCATAATCTGGGTGAGTTGATTAATGTTGAATTCTTTATTGTAGCCATTATTTGAAAAACAATTTTGATTCATAAATGGCCTATTTTCCGTAGTAGTCTTTATATTGATAAAATTATTGGAATATTGATTTGTTTGACTCGTTGTTGAGAAATGGTTAGCGAGAATATTCGCAATTTCTAGTGGCTCGGAAAAACACTGCCCATTTGTTTTAATTGTAGTTATCTCTTTAAATCTAACAATTCCTTGGATGGCTTTAATTTTTTTCCAAATTTTTTGTGGATCTTCATTTTGTCCAAGATTATTTACAAATTTTTGCCATGATAGTCTTTTAGCGATACGAATACGTTTCCTAACAAAAGCTCGACATTTCCTAAAAAGGTGTAAATTTGATGGGCTAGGATTGTGGATAGCGTTCCTCTGCGCTTTCCATCGAGCTTTCAGCACTTCAGAAATATCCCGAGAACACCATGGTACTGGAGGTTTATGACAATTAGTTGATGATATAGGTATAGAATTTATTGCTGCATGTCGTATTTCATCAACAATATATTGATTTGCAATATCTGGATCGTGGAAATGGTAATCATTTTTTAAATTGAGTTGTAGATTATATTTTTGCCAGTTTGCTTGATTTATTCTCCATCTCGGTCGAGGAGGTGGAGATGCTGCATTGGTTGGTATTTCTGTGGATAGTATAATGGGAAAGTGGTCACTTGAACAAAGGTTGGGATATATGTGCCAATCAAAATACATAGATACAATTGGTGATGCTATTGTAATATCAATCGCTGAAACAGTCCCATTAGAATAAGTGTAATGTGTTGGTTCTCCATTATTTAAAATATTTAAATTGTATTTATCAATTAGATTTACAATGTTGGTGCCACGTTTGTCGGGGCGAGTTGCAAATCTATCCCAAAACGGATGATGGGCATTAAAGTCACCCAAGATTATGAATGGAGTTGTTAGTTGATTGATAAGATGTTCAATATCACTTATGGTTATATTATTATCATTTGGTAAATAAAGTGAGATCAACGTGATTTTAATTGGGTAATAAATTTCGACTGCCACGGCTTGTAGATCGGTATCAATCTCAATTTCAACACTACTGTAATTATTCTGTATTAGTATTGCTACTCCACCTTTTGCTCTTTCATCATGATCCGTAATAACATCGTTTCTATAGACTTGATAATTTTTTAGAGAAAATTTATTTCCAAATTTTAAATGAGTTTCTTGGAGGCAAATGGCCAATGGTTTGGTTTGATTTATCATTAGATGTAACTCCTCAATTTTGTTTGTGATTCCGTTAGGATTCCATTGAATTATGCTATTTGAGTTAAAGTCACACATAATTATATAATTTAAGAAAGAGATATGTATATCATCATAATCGATATTCCCATTTCCATACAAGGAATTAAATGATTCAGTAATAGGGTTACCAAAAACATTTGTTTCATATTTACTTTCATTGATCAGATTCGGGTTTGCATCAATACTTGTAAGAGTACGGTTGCAATTTCTGTCATAAATATTATTATTATCAGTATTATTATTTTCTATGTTATCGTTAGTAGTATTTGTGTTAGTTGTATTATTTGGGTTATAAGGAAAATTTGAATTAATATTACTGTAATTGTTTTCTATTTCATTAGTGTTAGTGTGGTTATTATTTTGATTATTATTATCGTTTACGGTTTTAATTTTTTTATTTGGTTTTTCAGAGATTTGTTTGTTAGAATTAATGGGTGGTCGGTCTGATGGTGATATTTTCACAAGGTTGAATGTTATTTTTTTAACTGTTTATTGGTATAATTTTTGAAGGTCCTCCTTGTACAATTTGTTTTTGTTCATTAGTTTTAGATTTTTTACTTTCAGTAATTCTCGTTTTTGTAATGTCAGCATATGTTGTATTTGATTGATGGGTTGTACTTAAAGCCGGTGTAATGTTTGCAAAGTTACGGAAATATTTTTTCCTTGCTTCAATAAACGGTATACGGTCGATGGTTTTGATTTTGGTAATTTCTTTTTCTCTTTGAAATACTGGGCATGAATTATTAAAACTAGCATGTTCACCACCACAGTTTACACATTTTAGACTACATGGACTCATATGTCTTTCAACCAAAATTAATGAGCACAAACCACAAATAGGATCCACTGTGCATCGATTTTTACTGTGGCCATATTTCTGACAGTTTGTACATCTAAGGGGGTTTCATATAAACAGACGAACGTCTAATATTAGATACCCAGCTTTGATTTTCAAAGGGATTGAAGGTGAAGAAAATGTTAATATTATTCCAGGAGTATCTTCCAATTTCCCATCTCTGCGTTTTTTCATTCGTCTGGCACTAATTACTTTCTCGCTTGTGAGTCCATCAACTATTTCTTTTTCTGTAAGATTAAGTAGCTCTTTGCAATAAATGAAACCCTCAAAGTTATTAAGAAAGGGATGCTCCGTTACAGCGATGTTAACTAACCCACCGAGAGTTTTAGCAGCGAGTAATTATTTTGTAGCGGTATTATTTTTTGTTAGAATTAATAACTGACCTGTTTTTAATAATTTGGCATTTTTAATACCGGTTTCAGTGATCATGGCAAGTGCTTTATCATCGGCAAAAACTGATAATGATCCAAGGTGTTTTGTTTTTTCACATGCACTAGTGATTAATAGATACTTTTCGTTATTAATATTACTTTGGTGAAAACTACCATATCGTCGTTTTACTGGTGAAGGTTCAGGCAACTCAACAAAATCTGCTTCAGATAAGAGAGGCCCGAATCTGTTTGGATGTTCAAAGTGAGGCATCCTGCAAGCAGGAGCCGAACTATCGATATTTCCACTTAATAAGATAGTTTATTTAAATTTGCACTAATCACTAAAATTAATCACTACACAAAATGTTTTAATATATATGGTATAAGTATTTTGAAACTGTTCTTATTATAATCCTTCTTTTTTTGTTTTTGTTTTTTTTTTTTTTTTTTAATTTATTGTTTAAGAGCACTTATTTAGACGAGAGTCGAAACGAGTGTTGACCCAATTTTAATTTAAAAAAAAATTTACTTGCGATTTAGGTGGGAAAATCGAAAAAATGCCAAAATCTTCAAAGTACCCTATTTGAAACTTAAAGGCGTGGAAGTAGTGGATTAAAGCGGAACCATCTTGATGTAAAGAGAGCCGGCATGTGAAAAATGAACTTAAAAAAAAGGTCATAGAAACATTAAAAAATAATTTATTTTCATAGAGTTTGTATGAAAAAACGCGATTTCGATTGACGATAAAACATAAATAAAAAGACAAACCCAGTTAAATAATTTTTTCCGAAATCGCCAAAAAATAACTAAATGTCTTACTCATTTAAAACACAGGTTCTCAAATTTCCCGATTTTCCAGCAATAATCAAAAGAAAATAAGAGAAATTAAATTAAAAAACCTTCTACGACAATAACAATATATGTATTAAAAACAGAAAATTCAATTTAATGACGTCATAATTTGTCCACATCTAAAACGAATGGTAAGAAAAAGACAACACGTTTCCGCTCAACAATCGAAATTAACCCTTTAAAATTATCCTGAGATGTAAAATATAATCTATTGGATTGTATTGGTCAAGAAAAACTTGTAATGTTGATAGTTTTTCCGGAATTTCCATTTCTGTGTCTCACTCACATAAGATACACTATGCAAAAATGAAATCAAAAATAAAAATTTAATAATATTTTATTTTCATTCAATGAAAGGAATAAATAATAACTTTATTAATAATTCAGACTTTTACAATTAAAAATACAAGAATATCACACAATATCACAAATATTGTTCAAATTAAAAATAATAAATGGAAAAAGGAGAATTTTTATTTGTGGAAGTTAGTGAAACAATTCCGATCCTTATTGAGACACAAAGGCCCACTACATTTAGAACATTTAATAAATGTTAATTTTCCACAATTAGACACGCGTATTCACGCGTTACAAATACTGCCCTCCGTAGCTGTGTAATGATACCTTTATAAATACATTTGTGATCGATAATCGATTTCCCCTTTGTATGGTTGATGATGAGATTGATCGTTTTCGTTTTGAAGGAGAAATTTTTTTTTTTTTAGGCAGTTGAGAATATGCTGTGAAATAAATCGGATGGACGATAGTGCTATTATTTTTTTTCTTGAGTCTTGATATCGTTTTAGATAGTGATTTGAAATAAATATTCAAGCTAAGACGTTTTAAAATTGACAATTTGGTATATAAATTCCGAAAGTGAAACAGTTATTCACGTTGAAAAATGCAACAAATACCATCCAACAGCCACCGAATTCACCTGATTTGGCTCCCTGTGACTTCTTTCTGTTCAATCGAGTTAAAAAACCATTACGGGGAACGCGTTTCAGCAGCCGAGAGGAAATAATGGAAAAATCGCCAACACACACAGAGATAGATGTACTCTTGACTACGTAACTTTTGCAAATGTCAAGCTATGACGCTAAGATTTAGAGAGAATATCAACAACAAATGTACCAACTTAACAAAAAAAACAGAACTTAAATCGGAACGATGGGAGCGCCACACGGTGGTTATTCCGGGAACTTGTTGATCAAGGTAGTATATCATTTATGTATGAATTTCTAATACCAAGCCAGTTTATTGTTTTTTCTATTATTATTAATATTATGGTTTATGAGACAACTGTGAAGATGCGTTGAATCAAGTCGTGTGGTGTGTGTGCTGCGGTCAGGTAAGTAGGGGTGCAGGGGTCGTCAAACGTCGAATTAATTTTTTTTTTTTTTTTTGTTTTCGTCATCAATCCAGCAATGGAACTCATGGGAACACAATAAAGCCCACGACATAGAATAAAACCTCTCCGAACTGAGCTGAGGGCTAAGATGACCTTACTTCCCATGCCATTGATATCATTTTCCTGTCTTGTGTATAGCTCAAAATTATAGCAGTATCCTGATATGCCAGCTAAAATAAAAAACTTATAACCCCATTTGTGCGGTTTTGCTGGCAAATACTGCTTCATAAAATGCCTTGCTTTTGTAGAACACATTTGTTCGACGACGCATACATATTGCTCGTAAGGGACTTGTTGAAAGTTTTTTTTGTAAAATTTCAACTAGAGGTCTAATTTTATGTATCCGATCGTGTTCAATATGTGCCCTTGGCAGCATACTGTTGTTGTCATTAAAATGTAACATCTGTTTGATTTTCTCAAACCTATTGAGTGACACAGTTTTTTGTATTAATTCGTTGCCGATTGGCTGGGTCCAATACTTCCGTGTGTTGGTAATTTGAACAATGGATGCTAACAAACAGATGCCAATGAATTTTTGAAGTTCGGCAACCGTCAAATTTATCTTATTATTAATATTTTTCTGGAATGCATACACATTTAATTGGTGAACTATTAACTCCAACAATTTTATATCTGATGGCAACTGATCTTCCGCTAAGAATTTTATAGCCTCTTCGCTAATATCGTAAGGCATTTGTCGCCATTTCAAATTGGACATTTTTTGTTTAATCTTGTGATATTCTTCGGTATCCTGCTTAACTGATTTTGTTTGTTGCAAAACTTCCAAATTTTCTGTACCTAAATCTTCAGCAAAAACAACCTCCATTTCTTCGATTTTAAAACGTTCATTCTCTGTGGAAATGTTGATTATTTCAATTGGATCATTTTCTATCAATAAATGCTCTGCGCTTAAATGTTCAATCTCTACATCCTGGTCGACCTCATCTTTGTCAAAATCGTTTCCAAATTCATCTTCACTTTCGCCCCATCCATCAATTATTTTCATTATTTCCTCTTCCAAAAGAATACCTGGTCGAGGCTCTCTTAGCATGTCTATGAAAAAATACTTGTGTATTGCATAGTATTTCACATGTGATATTATATCACATATGATAGATTTTTTCTTAGAACACTCATTGCGCACTATATCATATTTGATATTATACACTTTATCGCAATAATACGGTTATAATTCTAAATAAATTTGTATATTTTATATATAGAATTTATTTAATAATCATTCTTAATTATAAAAATACAACTTACCTATCTGAACAGTTTTTTTAATACAAGTTATTGAAGAATTAAAATTTCCCAATATATGATCGTCGTCAACACAATGACAAACTTGAACAAACATGCGAATTTTAAGAGTGTTGTTGATTTTAGACTGTTAGAATTTATTTTGTGAATAAATATAGTGTTATCGTAGTTGAAAAGCGAAAAATATTAGTACATTTCCTTGCAGTAAAGATTATTAAGCTGTCAGTTTTGGTTATATCAAATATGATATACAATGCAGGAAAGGGTTAAAATAAATCAAAAAGAGCCAAACAGAAAAAAGTAAATCAATACAATGAGCGTGAAGACAACATGTCTAGCATGCTTCGCAAATTCGAAATAACTATAATAATAGAGGCAATGAAAGAGATGATTATTGTATTGTTTATAAATTTCGAGTTATAAGTTTATGAGGTACATTACAAAAACAACAACATTTTAAAGTTCAAAAATACCTTATTTTTGAAGACGACTTTCACTAAGAAATAAACAGTTTTATGACTCGATTTTTCAATCAAATATAATTACATGTTTCATGAACATTTTCGTATAAAAACAAAACAAAAGCTCATAATTCTAATAAACTTAAATTGTAAATGAAAATTATCGTTTTCATATATAGTTTCATAGTAAAGAAAAAATTGTTTGTACCTTATTTTAAGCTTAGTAGTAGGCTCTGATTAAATGCTGCTTTATTGTTTTATGCAACTTCATCTTTAATATTAATATTATTTGGATCACAGTTAGCTTTTATTATGGCGGTACATGGCGGCCAGTGCTGTGCAAAAATAGTGGCTAAACAATTAGTTTACTTTTACGCCTATCGTAATAGGACGTAAGAAGGGATCATGTTCAAGCAACGGACAAATGAATATCATCCAGCTTCGTGAGAAGAAGATTGGTTAAAGCTGGCTTGCGAGCACCTGACACAGTCCAGAAGACAAAGTTCGCAATACGAGTCAAACTAAAACAGTAAAAAACAATTTTCTATAATGAATCCAAATTCAAGCTGCATATTTGAGATTGTAGAACGCTCACACGAAGAAAACCTCAAGGGAGGCTTAGCAACGAATGTCTTTTAAGACTTGCACCGAAAACTGGAAGAGTTGTGGTCTGGGGAGTATTTTCTGGAGAAGAAACAGGTCGAAAGTGCTTCCTTAGTTCCATTACCACAGCAGCTGTTTGTCTGCAAGTCCTACATAACTAATTGGAGCCCTTTATTGGAGCCATTTATTTTTCAACTCAAGATAATTAACTTCTAGATAAACAACAATAATTTATTAAAAACGTATTTTTTTTCTTATCTCTTCATTTAAATGTAAAAAAGTCTTTTGCAGAAAAAAATATCGATATGTTAGACTGGCCCCCATACCCAATAGAAAATGTTTGGTTTATAATGAAGCTAGACGTAGCAAAAAAGCGCCCATAATCAATTCAAGATTCAAAAAAATTGTTGATAAACATTTAGGAACACATAACTTCTGCAATAAAAGCAAAAAGTGGGCAAACAAAATATTAATATTAAAGATAGAATTTCTATCGACCAATAGAAAAGAAAAACAAAAGATTATAAAAGAAGTGCTTACTTTATTCGATTACTGTAGCTCTTAATCAACGTATTTTAAATATTTTGGCATCTTTTCGTGTTTTCCCCCTAAATTGCAGGTACATTTTGCTTTCAAAAGTTTTGTAATTTTACCAAAACAAGACTCCAATTTGTAATAAAATATGTTTGACCAAATTTTATTTTCCCAGCCCTGTATAATCGTATAAACATATATATTTTATACATCACCCTCGTACGGATTAATCTTCAGTGTTCAGCATAATCCAAAAAAAAACATATTTTTAGTAAAAAAAACGTGAAACAAAAAATATTTTACTAAGCATAAATTTACATATTTCAATGTGCAAAAAAGAAAATTAAAATAATTATTTTTTTTTTTTTTTTTTTGTTGGATTTTGAGCACCATTTGTTGTTACTTTTGAATCATGATTAATTTATGTTGCTCTAATATACAACTTTTTTTATTATTTATTTGCTGATTGAAGTCATATTTTGTTTTTGTTGCTACAATACCCTCTGAACTTTACGTAAATGTATGATGAACGATATACACACTAAGTATACACTACAGTACTATGTGTATTCCGCCAAAAACGATTGTTTGCGTTTATGTTTTAAATAATATTAGAAAATTTATTATTTATACCAAACTTACACACACACACAAGCAAATATATACACGAAATATAAGGTTTCGCTTCTCATATCCAGACAAAATCATTAATTTTCATCATTGTATACGATGCGGATTCTAATTTAAAATTCGCTGACATTAATATTTAAATTAATTTTGGTTTACAGTGGTTGGCCGCAACCAAAGTACATTATTACAAGGATAAGAATTTATTCTTAAACATTTTTAGAATTTGTTTTATAAATATATTATACATTGACAAACATTTAAATGTGCCCCGATAAAACAGGAATCAAAATATTTTAAAGACACTTTAACGTGAGTATTGCTGCTTTCAATATTGATTAAAAATTAAAATTAAAATTTATCTCAATTTATAATTTATTTATATAAAAATGTCTAGGTAATTTAAATTAGTTATCCTTTCATAAATTTCTCCCTTTCCAATACTTTAATATTTATTATTATTTTTCTTAAATTTAAATATATAAATTATTTTAGTTATTAGACCCAAATATAGAACGGATATTTATAAACCTATATAACTAAGCTTAGATAAATATTTTGATTAATATTCTAATTTGAATATTTATTGAATTATTATTAAATTTAAGAAATATGTATCGAGAACAAGATCGAATGAAAGCATTAATTAATCTTTGTAAAATTTTATAATTAATGATAATGTAATGCTTAATAAAATTTTAACGATATGACAAATTGGTTTTATTTTATAATAAATTAAATTTTATGTAATATTAGGAGATTTTCATTTCCGTATCATCATCAAAAATCTTTTTTTTTATGCTTATGTCGTTGATACATCGAACAGAAACGTAAAAATAATAGCATACAGTAAATAAATCCAGTAGATGGAATAGTACAGCAAACATTTATATTTGAAATGGATGTGTATGCATGTTATGCATGTTAATTTTTCTTCCGCATTATTATTAATAAAAAATTAACTTCCTTTCAACATTTTTATTTTTCCCGTTATAACGAAGTAATAGTGGATAAGTCTTGGAATCGCGAAAAAATATTGTTCCAGATTTTTACATTGCTCGACGAATCAGGCTACCAGCATAGGAACTAAGCGCAAATTTTAGTGAAAAAAAACTCGATATAAAATTTTATTAACAAAAATAAAAATTGAATGCAACCAAAACTGATGTTAAACAATTTCGTGTATGAAACCAACCTGTCTACGCTATGCAAATTCACTGATATTTTACATGCATTTTGACACTATTAGCAAATTATCAGGAGACTATTTCACGTAATTTTATTAGTAAATTATTATGAAATGTCATAAAAAATTAATGTTTGATGTTATGTTTTGCCATTTGAAATTGTTCTCTCAAGTTGAAACATCGCGATACAACAAAATATCATAACTTAAACACAATTTTTTTTTTTAAATTATTCATATTATTAACGATTAAAGATGTCTTTTAATACCGAAAGTACCGCAAAAATGAAGTTTTATGGAAGATAACCCATAAAAATTACAGACGGGTGTCGACATAAAAAATTCTGAAATAAACGTAAATGTTGAAGATGTAAAGAAAAAAATTAAACCAAGTAGAAAAAAAATCTGGAAGCGCCGTTGACGATAAAAAAACTTGGTTTTTGTATGACGAAATGAAGTTTTTGGACGCTCGGTGGTTCTCCATATTGTATAATTTTCTGAATAATTTTCTTGAACAAATTATTTTTTAACCTAACCACAAATGACAAGAAGTGTTAAAAACAACTAAGTTTTTTATAGCATTGAAACAATTTTGTTTGACACTTGAAGATATTATTTTGATAGTGAAATGCCCAGCTATGATATTTTTTTGACAAATATTTCTCAATACATTGAAAAAAACATATACAAACATAAAATTGCTGATAAAAAATATCAGTGAATTTACTTAGTGTAGACACTTGCCTAGTGTTAGCGAAAATCGTATTAGTACGCGTTGAGGGTACTTGTAAAATAATAAAAAGTCGTTTATATATTTTAAACCAAAATAACCAACCAAAATAAACAAAATGTTTTGTAAACATAGCAAATGAATAAAAATTGCACAGGCGACTGGTGTGAAAAAAAAAATTAAATCGAACGTTCCTGGTTCGTTGGGTCTGTCCTTCCAGTCTAATATTTCTGTTATTTTTGGTTTTCCGCTCACTCTCACAAATATTGATAGTTTATGTCGAAATTTTGTACGGATTAGTTTGGATCCATTCGATTCTAATATAAAAGGGGTTGCAATGGAAACTAAAACTACAAAATAAATTTTCTCAAAAATGGGACCAACGAATTTTTTTATATTGATGATCACCGTGACGATCGATCATCTATCTGTAAACAAAATTTGAAATCAAGAATTAATCCAGTTTGCAGCTGTCAAAACACACCAATTCATCCAAATTCTTCGTCACAGTCATAACAGCTATATTTCTGTGTAAACCAATTTTAATTAACAATATTTTTAATTTTAATTTAAATTAATTAATTAATAACACGAAGAAGTATATTAGTATTAAGATTATTTATTCAACACTAAATTTTGTAATTATGAAATTAACACAATTTCTACCAAATTTATCAAAAGATACCTTTTAAAGTTTTAACTTAAAATTACTCTCTAAGTTTAATAATTTGTCCACAATTAATTTTTTGATTTTTCGTATAATAATTATTAAATTAACTTAGCGGTACCATTTTCCTCCAGCTCCTCTTAGATCTAAAAATATGTACATGGTATACGTATTTATACCTTGCTCCTCTTAGATCTAAAAATATGTACATGGTATACGTATTTATACCTTGAAGTGTACTTTGACACCTTGAGAATTTTTTTATAAATCATTTTATACATAAATATCAACACCATTTCAATTCTAATCAGTGGTGGGATGTTCTAACCATCATTATTTTCGATATTCGATAGTGTTCGCTTTTTCCGTTGTGATCTTTGCTGGCTCGCAAAAAACCAATATACATCACTCTTTATCACCCAAATTTTTGTTTGTGATTCTATTAATTCTTGTCGGTTCATTGTAGATGAATACTAAGTTATCTGCAAAAGCAAACACCACAGAATTAAATTCAATATAGAATAAGGAGCTTAAATAAATCAAGAGCAGCAATGGTCCTAATACAGACCCCTATCATCAACACAATCATTTATTTTTACACTATTTTATTGGACAAGTAAGAATTTAACTATTGAACAGCACAAAAAGGTTTTTTAATAACACACTATGGTTTCTTATATCGAACGTCTCTTTCAAATCAACAAAAACTGAAGCTACGGAATTTTTTACATCGAGACCTTTTTACACAAAATCAGTAACCTCTAGAAACGCATTATATTCTGGATTTCCTGAATCCAAATTGCATTCTATATAAAAAGTTTGTGTGACTTAAAGAAACCGGATGAGCAAGTTTCTCTATAATCTTGGCAAAGCTTATTGGACTTGCTTTTAATTTCCACAAGGAAAGTATTGTTATCAATCAGTTTAATAAGCCAATGTTGGCGATAACATCAAAATCTGAATTTTTAAATTAAACATTTCGTTTTCGTGTTCAAGTATTTGCCTAACTACAAATATTCAGTACTTTCTATTAGAAATATTTAATAATTTATCAAAAAAAAAAATGTTTTAACGTAATTCTCGTATCACTTGCCAGCAAAATTCACTTCATCAGACTGGTAATTACAATATCATCTTATTTTGCTGATTAGATTCTGATGTCGATTTCCTTGTATTTTTCAGACCTTTACAGTTGCAAATCATTGTAACAACCACTGTTTTTCTTGGATTTAGAAAAAAATTCGGCAGAGTTGCCAATAAATATAAATAAAATCATATGAAATAAAATACTTTGTATCTGCGGCATTAAAAATTTATTTGGATTTGAAATTAAATTCTTAAGTTTGGACGCAAAATCACGCATTCTTAATTTTTCTTAAGTGACAGATCTAATTTAACAAAACTTCGTTAAATTTCTTAAGTGACGTTAATTTTTCGCTGGGCACGAACATAGACATGATATCTACCGCGTTTTTAAGTTTTCATAATTCTTAATTTTTAAGTTTGTAATTTTTCGCTGGTTACCACTTTAAGGCAGGCCACACACGTACAGTTTTAACTGACAGTTTTAACTGTACAGTTAAAACTGTCAGTTAAAACTGTACGTGTGTGGGTATTTCAGTTCAGTTAAACTTAACTGTACAGTTTAACTGAGAACTTTAAAATTTTTATATTTTTAACTGAAACGATTAACTGAACTGAACGTGTGTGAGGGTTTAACTGCACAGTTCTCCGTTTTGTGTCGGAATTTTGAGATGAGAGGACGTTTCATTTAATAATTAAAACATTGAATTATGTATACAAAACTAGTTCGACTATTTATATAGAAAATTTGAGACATTCATATGCCCGTCCTGTTGCTAGAAATCTCAAGGTAGCAGTTAATCTTTCATGTGGAGATATTGCTCTTCTTATGACTGTATGTTTCTTCTTAATCAAAGGGGATACTAATGAAAGCAGTTTTTCGTACATTGTTTCAGTCATACGCAAATAATTGAGAAAATCTAGTGGTTCTTCTTCATTTAATTCTTTTAATAAATTTATATGGGAAGATAAATTTCGTTTTTGTAGCCACTTCTTGCACCACTTTTTAGAATTTTTTTTATTTAATTTTTTTAATATTAAAAAAACCACACCGAGTGCAGCCAAATTGTTCCGCTCATTCAAATCCATGATAATAACTGAAGGATTAGACTGAACATGTGTGTGCATCTCAGTTCACAGTTAAAACTGACAATTATAACTGCACAGTTAAAACTGTCAGTTAAAACTGTACGTGTGTGGCCTGCCTAACAGAGCGAAACTTAACGCGCAAACTGAAGAATATGTCAGAATACATCAAAATTTTCACAGCACACTTTTCTAAAAAAATAAATTTCCTATTTCCATTACAATTTTAATACTGTATTTCACAGTTGTTGCGGAATCGGTGGACGATATTTCAAATATTCTGTAAGGAAATAATTTCGTCAAATTCTCTAAGGATTCTTACTCATTCGATTTATTGTATATAGAGCAAGTGTAGAGATTTATTGGTTTTTATATTTTTCTTCATCTATCTTTTAAAGAGCGAACTACTAGTAGTGATACTACTGATTTAGGTAGTCCAAAAATTGAAAACTGACGTTTTAGGAAAGCAGATAATTACCAATTCATTTTGAAGAATCATCTACAGAAATCAAAAATTCAAAACCTTTGAAATAAAATAAATCAACATGGATTCGAATGAAAACGTTGTGGCAGGCCAAGTATTGTCTGGTAGTAATACCATTCCACCAAATAACTATTCCAATATATTCTTCAACAATTGACACCGCATACCAGTGACGCCTGTTTAAGAAAAACATACAACAGTTATCTACACATAGGGCAATCTGTTCCTCTACAATTTATAACTGTTTGAAGAACAGGGTTAGCTATCGAGGCTTTTTGAAAATCTTGAATAGATAAAGCAAATTTTTAGTAAACTCTACAAAGTTTATAAACGATATTCCGATTTCTTCATCCGTGCTGACATTTTCAGAGAGTCTGCTTAATGCATCAGCATTTTTCTATTTAGATGCTGGGCAGTACTTTATTTCGAAATTGTACTCCGACGAAAGAGATTTTTGATTTCTCAAAAGTGATTCCAAGGGCTTACCAATGTAATTTTTTTTTTTTTTTTGCAAAAATAATAATAAGAGACAGTCATGCAAGGTCCATTCAATTCCTTTCACATCTATTTTATTATGTAAAGCACCGACAACTGTAGGGCTCGCATCAGGACATAGTCTTTCGTTAATAATCTTTTACTGGCTTCGGAGGATTTTTGACATTCATTGGACCAATGTCAAATATCAATTTTGCCTAATAATTAGGCTAGTTTGGGAGAAATTTCGAATAATAATTTATTAAACACAAAAATCTTTTTAACGTTGTAATATTATTGGTCGGGTGAGCATTTGATTGGTGATAGTTTAATGCCTTCTCTCGAAATCACAGGGCCTAAATATTCAACCTGACACACAAAAAATTACATTTTTCTACACACACACATATCAGCAACAAATTTCCTAATTAATTTCCTGTTGTTAAATTACGCTCGAGACACCTGATTTTAATGTAATATTGTTGATATTAAAATCTATTCGCCCATTACTTTTGAAATAGTTTCGCCATCCTGAGCAAAAATGTCAATCCAATTCCTTCCGAGCAGTGATTTAAAATTCCACAAGTGTTAATTTCACCTTGAATTTATTCTCAACATCCACTGATATTTGCCCCAAAAATTCTACTTGTTATCCAGCCACAACCTGCAAATTTGGATAAATTTTAATTTGTAGTTTTAATTTGGGAAAATAATATAAATAACCAATATTACTAATAATTGAACATATGGCCTCCGTATCTATTTTCTTACTAAGCATGCAATTATTGATTATTTAAACCCCTTTACTTCACAAACAAGCCTATCCCGTAAAGCTTTAAAGGCTTTAATATCACATGTAACGGCTAACAACTTTAATTGAATAACGCAGTGTTCAATTTTCATTTGACCTTGAGATCATTTGAAATATTTATAACGCTCTGCAATAACGTTTCTCGCTTGATGTTACCGATTAAGGCCATTACTGGTTTGTTTAAACCACTTTTGATTTTACAGTATGAGTTTTGTCCACTTGTACTGTCCTCAATGCTGACCTTAAATTTTTGTTCGCTGTTTTTCGCCAGGTTATGAGAAAAACTATATTTCTTTATAATTATTTACCTCACAAACCATTTTTAAAAAAACAAACCTTTACGTGACTCTAGATATTGAAACACCTTTAGCAGACTGGAATGGTACAAATGTATACCCAGTATAAATTACTAGAGAATTTGACAAACAAATTTAAATTATTTTTTTGTTTATTTATGAAAGGGAAACACTGAACTACAACTTTTGTGTTTTTCCCCATCTTTGTTTGAAAAGTGGTGTTCGAGGAATCGAATAGACCTAAATTTTTTTTTTTCTAATTTTAACCTTAAACAAACACGTACGAAACATAAAAATTGTATGTTCTTCTTATGGAGGTGAGTTGTCAACATACCCACTGAAATTTTAGGTTAAAAGATAATGAGAAAACCTTAAGAAAAGGAAAAATTGTAATAAAACCCTATTTTAGAATTTTTTTTTCTTTTTTGTTAAATTTTTAAGTGACAGAGCTAAAATTTAATGAACCAAACCCATCGAAAGAATTTTTAAGTTACTTAATTTGAGTGTGGTCGAAAAACAAAACACCCAATCATCTCACATGATGATAATAATTCGCAATTATTTATTTATAATTCTTTAGTGTATACAACACCATGAAAGGGTTAATTCAGAACAATTTACTGTTTACTGGGTATACAAAAATACGAGGACAAAAAAGTCTACCTTCCTAACTAAATTTGTGTCGATTTACAAAGTAAATATAAAACACATTTTGCCTACGAATAGGCGCAAACCCACACAAAATCTAAGTCTTGAAATAAACCAGAGAATATTTGTTTTTCCTAAACAATAATTTTCCACTTTGTCCTACATGAATATGTACATTCTAATAAATACATACATAATAGTAGTGTTGTTATCAACACATAACAGAAGAAATAAAAATAAAAGCTTCTCTTTACCCCTTGTTTATATGTATCTAAAGACTTATTGTGTGTTTTACAAATTCATGAAAATTTATGTCCATTTCCTTTTTAGAAAATTAAAAATGGAAATAAAACCGAGTGTAGAAAAAATAATAAATAAATAAATTTAATTTAATGTTTATACTTTTACTTTTATGCACATGTTTTTTTTTACCTGATGACCGAATAACCAATTCTACACGTTTTACCTTGCTTATGTAACCTATTGTCCGGATAACGATTGATTTGGATTCCAGGAAGGCGTTATACGTACGCTCAAAATATTTCCGTTTTCGTCATAGAAAGTTTTGTGTCATTAATTTGTGTTATGCGGCGAGATATTTTTATGGATTTGCCTATTCTCGTTATGAAATCTATAAAACAAAAATACCACCCCAAAAATCAACCATTTTATTTTGATAATAAAAAAAAGGGATAAAAATATCAATTAAAAAACGCAAAGCAAATATTTAAAATTAATTAAAAAATAAAAAATTAAATTATAATGATTGAAATAAAATTTCATGGTTCTTAAGTTGACAAGTCTGTTAAAATATAGAAATAAAAAATGAAAATGTCATATACTCGTGTAATGGCAAATCGGAAGGGAAAATAAATTGCTGCGAGAAAACTTAAATTAATGAGAGGATTAATTAAAAAATATTAAAGAATATTTAAACAAAAATGTATAAGATTGATTGCTTGATTCCGAGACATTACGAGAGGCTTTATATATTTATAGAAATTACTATGTTCTGTTACCGATATCCTTTTATTGTTTTAGTCAAAAATAGAAATTGGTATATAGAATGAAAGTCGATAAGTATTTAAAAAGGGCGTGCGATACTGTTTGTGGTAAAATTCATTGTTGTCGAAATCATGGCAAACTAATTTTCAAGATTTTATATTTTAACAAAAGTACCATTTGACATTGCAAAATGGACGCCTGAACACATTAATTATATTCGGGTCATAAACCACACAAATTTTCTAAAATTATTTGTTATTAGAGACAATAAAATGTATGTACGAGCATACACAGTATATGATTAATATACACACGCTTATATAAAATTCTACTTCAGTATTGTTTATATATTTAATTTAAAAGTCAAATATTTAAATTTTCATTTTCATATTTTATCAATCAACATGAAATTTTCTTTTTTACATGAGTATATTTGTACGTTATATATGCACAGTAACAAAAATGGTTTCCACCAGATTTTATGTCTTTAGTAACACTACTTGTCAAATTTAAGATGAAAAAAATGAAAATTGTTACCTAACTAAGAATAACGGATATGAACGACACCTTCACCGATTCTACCGTAACTTAAAGTTGTTCGTTAAGGGTTAGAATTTGTCTTTTATTTAGTTTCAAAAATAACATAAATGACGTGAAAAGTTTCAAAAAAATATTATTGACAACGAAGTATTTTATTTCCAGAATTGGAATTTAAGTTTATTCAAATAAAATATCGCCAATCTTAATTTGTAATTGATCAAAGTTATGTATTCTCTTCACATAAAGTAAAGTAAACGTAATCAATCATGCGAGATGCCGGTAAGCAATTACATCCTGTAAACGTTAGTCACTCAGTAATATTAGTAAATGTAGCACATAACAAATTTAGCAGGTACTCACCTTAACTTGGGTGATACCAACAATTTTGGTACATCACTAACTTGATTCTCTAAACATTAATCTGATTGTAAATGTGACAACTACCAAAATGCAAAGCTTACTTTTATGAGTTTGGGAATTTTTTGTTAATATTTTCGAAGCAATCAAATAGAAAAATTGTAAACCGATAAAAGTAGGCATTGCTTTATACAAGTTTCCACGTTAACACATTATCTTATTTTTATATAGATTTAAGGCGGCCGCATGTATGCAGATAATTTGCGGATAAATATTTATCCGCGTTTTCAACCAAAGAAATCACTGAAAACAAACGAGAATTTCCCCTCCCAAGTTAAAAAATGTTATCTTTGTGCGGATAATATTTCTAAAAGGTAACTTGGAAGGGAAATTCTCTTTCGTTTTCAGTGATTTGTTTGGTTGAAAACGCGGATAAATATTTATCCGTAAATTATCTGCATACATGCGGCCGCCTTAAGGGTGTAGAAATGTATTTATTAAGCCCTTTAAAATGATAATTCACTTACCATATAAACCTTCTATAAAATATACTTTCAATTTTTGACCGTTGTCAAGCACGTCAAAAAATCGTTTAAATCATTTCATCATTGTAATGAGTTACCATTCGAGTTCAATAGAAATTGGTTTAGAGAAATAATGTCTGCACACCTGAATCAAAAATAGAAAGGGTTGGTTGGTTGGTTTGGTTATCCAAAATGAAAAAATCACAAAAGAACAAATTTTTTAGCTATCACAAATTTTGGAAATAATATTTTAATTCGTTTTATACTTTGGAGGATGGGGGGTCACGGCCCAAACCACCGCTTTGATCATTTTTTTGAAAAATTTGTGTTTTTTAATAATTATTCAGATATTAAAATAGAAACTCCCCAAAGCCGATTAGCATTGCCCCTATCTGTAACTTCCTTTTGCTTTCATATTGTATAGCTAACAAAAATTTAATGTGCCCGTCTATTTTAATCGGGCACATTATTTTGTATTTTTTTGCGGATTTTTATTTTTAGGAATATGATGGTATCACTTTTTTCTTACTCCCCAATTCCCTTAGTCGTATCACGTCATTTTTCATCAATATATTCACGTCACATCAATTTTCCTATTCTCTTAGCCGTTTGTCACGTCTAAAGTCACTTTATACGACAGATGTAACATGAATTTTGTAAGTGACAGATGACAACAAGAAAATGGAAGGTCGTGATTTTAGTCCTAATATTTTTGTAAATGTTTTTATTTGTGTAATTTTGTTCAACGATTTTATTTGTAATTTGAACGATAGCTTTTTAGTTAGAAAATTTAGAAATTTTTAGAATTGGGGTGTTAATATCAATAAAAACATAGCAAAAGCAGAATTCTGAAATCCAGAATTTTGAAATACACGATTTTGCTAAAACAGAATTTTAAAAAATTCAGGATTTTGAATGTACAGAATATTGCATACATTATTATCACGCCCTCGAAAATACGAAAAAGAAAATGTTTCGTGAAAATCAACAAAATAATGAAGCTGGAATATCTCTTTAAACATTAGATTAATAAAAGGTTCGAGGTAACATAATAGTTGGATCCTTTCAAAACTAATAAACCTTTATGACATAAATTTAAATGTTGGAGGGGAGGGGGGTGAGTAGACGAGAAAGAAGAGGAGCAACTACTACCATAAGAACGTCAAGCAAATTTTGCTGTAGTCATTTGGGTGAATGCATGGGTTTACGCAGAAATGATGGAATGAAATCCCTCCCGCCTCTTGCCCGGTGGAAAAAAGTGAAGAAAATATAAGTAGTTAGTAATTAGAGTAAAAATATGTGATAATAATAATTTAATTAAGTCTCAGAAACCTGACAGCTTTTCAGAACCTACAGGTAAAGGACGTTGGGGAATTTGTGTTGTCTTGTGGCTAGTACTTTCAATTTTTGGCCCAAATTCTAAATAATCTCTGATCAAAAATTAAAAATCAAATTTTTACAATTTTTCTATAATTAATGCTCATATGTATGAACGTTACTAAATCGTAGTTACGATTAGGATATACACAATTTTTAAAATTAAAGAACTAACATAATTTATAGAATTTATAAAGTTTATGGAATTTGTAGTAATTATATACCTAAATTCTTTAAATTTAAAAATTCTTTAACCGCTATAAATTCTATCAATCCTATAAATTCTACAAATGCTTTAAATTTTATAAATTTTATAAGTCTCTGATGTCTCTAAACTCTATAAATTTTTAAATTTTCTGAATTTTATAAAAAAACTTCACATTACAAATTCTATAAATTTAGTGAAGAATATAAATTCTCTAAATTTTGTAGCTTCTTTGAGTTCTATTAATTGTTTTTTTGTTTGTTTGTGTGTCTGTTTTATAAATTCTAGAAACTCAAATTTTACTTGTTTTATAAATACAAAAATTTCGGTAAATCCTATAAATTTTAATAATTCTATAAATGCTATAAGTCCTCTAAATTTTATAAGTTCCATAAATTCTGAGAATACGTTTAAAAATCCAGTAAGTGCTTTAAATTCTACAAATCTCATAAATTCTTTAGTTCTTAAAAATTCTGTAAAGTCGATAAATTCTGTAAGTTCTATAAATTCTAGCAAGTCTATGAATTATACAAAGCTTGGAGTGGCACAAAATTTATTCCCTTCACTATTCCCTTTACTGTTTCCGAGATACGACAGATTGTCCATTTAGAACTTACCCAAGTATTTATCCCTTATACGTGCTAACTCCGGACAAGTGAACCAAATTCCGTTCTTTTTCCCGTTTTGGGGCGCCCCAAGTTTTGGCCAGACTTATCTTACTTCACTACAAGTGAGGATGTCAGTCCATCTTTCCAGTTTGAATACTGTGATAGGACTCCCAAGACTTGCTCTTTCCGGTTGCAGCAAATGGTTATAGAAACTTTATAAATTCAATAAATGTTATGAATTTTTTAAACTCTTTCTATTAGTTCTATAATTTTGATTTAACTGACAGAGTTCTATAAATTCTACTAACTTAAATTATTTTTTCTACTACGACAAATGCGAAATTCGTAAAAAATAGATAAACTACATTCAAAAACAAGGCTAAAGTAGGCAGAAATATGATCGAACTTCCTAATACCAAAAATAAACCTTGTATAAGCATTGAAACATCTTTTGAGAATATTCATATTTTTTCTGAAGCATACCGAATAAAACTATGTCACCGTAAATAAAATGAGGAAGAAGATAAGACAAAAACAATTTTTTCCTAAACCGACTATCTCAGAAAATCCAACCCTGAGGCACGCCAGAAATTACAGGAAGGAAAGCAGACAAGGAATTGTCGAAAAAAAGAAGTTAATTCCCTATTATTCATATTACGCCTAATATTATCACATACATTTAATAACGCAGTATGAGTGCTATGAAATTTTCTAAACCCAGATTGGAAGAAACTAATTAAACTATTGCTATGTAAATGCGATCGAATTTGATTTTTAACAACTATCTCGAAAGCCTTAGAGAGAGAACTTAAAATGCTAATTGGCCGAAAATGGTATAGGCATAGTACTACTGCCCGAGTTCAGACTAGAGCAAAAATAACTATTATTAAATAAATTGAACTAATCTTGCATCTGCCTAGGCCTAAATTACGAACATTACCCCAGAAAACCTTGGGAGGAACAAAGAAGTCTAACTTGCCCTTGAAAAAATTACGCTTAGCAATTCGAATTAACCCTACAACTCTGTTACGAGCCTGCTTGTAATCTAAATGAGACTGACTATTAGGACACCTTTTCCATAAATGATATTTACTAACTCTAATATTTACGGCATTCGAAATTTCCTGAGACAACCAAGGCGGAGATTTTGCTTTGCAAGTAACCTTTTTAAGCGGAACGCAACTATCAAATACTAAACTATTATACGAGTTGAAAAATTCTATTTGGCTAGTTGCAGAACTAAGGCAAAAAATATCCTCCCAAGGAACTGAGTTATAAACTAAGTAAAGGCGGGAATTATCTATACTAGAAAAATCTCTAAAGCTAAAGCTCTTAGGTTTAGGTGGAGAGTAAGAGTTCACAGAAAAAACTAAGAGATCATGATGGGATCCCATACCGAGAGACAACTGATTGAAAAAAACAAATAGAGTTATTAGTAAAAGAGATGATACGATCAATAAGGGAATAGGAGGCCCCGCTAGCGGTTGGACAAGAAAACGTTGCTGCCACAGTGTTGTGTACGGAAATTTGGAGTATATCGAAATTAAAGTCACCTGATATATACATTTCATCGAATCTACAAGAAAAATAACTAAATAAACTTTCTAAATCTTCAAGTGATTTTTTAAATTGGCCATACGACCTCTTACTAGTTTTTGGTGGTTTATAGACGGTACCGAATAAGATTTTACGACCATTAATAAAAACATTGACAAATAAAAACTCTAAATCCGATACTAACAATTTCGAAATGGAAGACGATATGATAACTAATCTAGCCTTAATGTGATCACCTATACAAACATACATAAACCACCATAATTAAGGAGAGGTACCGCTCTATCTTTCCTAAATATATTATAACCTTTGATGGCCAAAGCTGAATTAGGGATATTCGGATTTAATAAGGTCTCAGAGAAACAAAGAATGTCCACTGAAGCACCATTAAAAATGTGACGAATTTCGTCAATATTTGCACGTTAAAACTAGCTACATTTAACAATAACCTATCGGCTAACATAGATTTTAAAACTACATTGGGATTCTTAAAAGACATTACACTCAAGTGTAAACACGACGCGACGTGATTGATGCGCAATACTTACAAATAAAGATAAGGAACGCTTCTTCCAAAATGAACGGGATAATTGGAAATCGTTGAGCCCCAATTTATGCACCAAAATCCGAATTCTTTTTAATATTTTTTTTCCTATGATGGAAAAAAAACCAAAAAAACGCGACACGTCTGTCTAAGGCTACTTGCTATATTAGCTTGAATTCTGGCAATTTTATAAAATCGATGAATTCTATAAATTTCATTATTTCTACAAATTCTTTAGACTTTGTATATTTCAATAATTTTTATAAATTTTTTAATTCGTTTCAATCAGGATAACATCGAAAAGTTTGAATTTCTTGAAAGAAAACATTGACTTGATCAAAAATTAGAATCATGATTAAGGCATCCAATTTTTGTTCTCGATTCCGGAATTCCGGAAATGATTTTTTTTTTTTAAATAATCTCTGATTAAAAATTAAAAACCAAAATTTTACAAAAAACATCAAATTATTTAAAATATTAGATAGTTTTATAATTAACTATTGAAATCAAGTATTTCCTGTTTTTCTGGTTTTAGGCATCTCAACTCAAGCAAAGCGCTATGTAGAGCGAAAGAGATGCCGTTGGTATCTGTTAACAAATCGTCGTTGGATTATTGGTTTGTCGTAAACGCCAATTTGACTTTATTGAGCTAATAAGTTATCTATAGGTTTACGGTTGCGCTCTTTCCAATTTTGTAATCGGTTTTGCTTTACCTTTAACCGTTTCTAAGGTATAGAATATGATTTTGTCGTATATCCCAAAAATTTCGAAATTTTTAATATTGGTTTGTCGTAAACCCCAATTTTTGCACGTACGACAAAAATTTATATGAACAATGCAGTTACTATTTTCTTAAAATTGGTTTGTCGTATGTTCCTAAGTGTTAAATTAAAACGATAGAGACATTTTTTACAAATTAATGTATTGGGTTGGCTTTTATATGGTTTTGTTACATTTTTTTCTGTGTATGTGTATAATAAAGTATAAAACAAAACAAAGAAGGCGATTGATTAGTAGAAGAGGAACAATAAAAACAATAGAAACATCGACGATGTGACGATTCTTTTGCCGATCCGAATTTTCAATTTGAAACCAATAACAGAAGTGAACCTTCAACGTCAAGAACCTTGTTTGCATTAAATCCGGCGGAAAATTGTACGAAAATAAATGAACCGGTGGTGAATGAAAATCTAAGAAATATTCCCTCGGAATACCAGTCATCTGGTAAATTATACTACATACTATTTTTTGTAAATCGTCATGCGTAATTTTTATTAATTGTTTTTAGAAAGTGATTCAAATTCTTCACCACTGCCAAAAAAGAAAAAACGGAATCCAGAATTGTGGAAGCAGCATGTTCGCCAAAAATTACGTGAAACTGGTCAATAGTACGTTAATATTGATGGCAAAACTATGCGACCGCGAAATTTTAAACCGCCGTGTAACAATACTTGCTTTTACGAATGTAGACAAAATTTTACTTTCAGTGATAGACTAAAACTGAACGCAACGTTTTGGAGACTATCTGATAAAGACAAGACGTCATTTTATTGCAAATTTGTCAAAAAAAAAATTAGTTAAACGAAGAAGATTACATGAATCAACTAAAAAGAAAAATACTTACAACTTTTATTTGCAATTGGAAGAAAGAATACATCAAGTGTGTAAAACATTTTTTTTGAACACTATTGATGTCAGTGAGAGAAGAATTTATTATTTTCATAATCATTTGAACGATAACGCTACCGGCTGCCCTATTACATCCAATAAAGGCAGGAATGTTAAAAAAGTAATCCCACCTGCAAAAATCGAAGGTGTTGTGAAGCACATTAGTAGTTTCCCTACAATCGATTCGCACTATTGCAGATCAAGCTCAGAAAGGAAATATTTTGACTCAAATTTAACAGTCGCTAAAATGTATTCTTTGTATAGAGAAATCACAAACGATCCGGTGAAAGAAGCGATTTATCGGAAACAGTTCAAATCATTTAATATTTCATTTTATAAACCGAAGAAGGACCAATGCGATAAATGTATTATTTTCAAAAACTGCCAGAATCCGAGTGAGGCTCAGATAACTGACCACAACGTACATAAAGCAGATAAAATAGCTATGAAAGCTGAAAGGCAATTGGATAGGCAAAACATTGAACCGAAACACGCAGTAATTTGTATTGATTTACAAAGTGTATTTGCCCTACCGAAAGGGAACGCATCAGCATTTTATTATAAGCGGAAGCTAAACGTTTATAATATGACAGCAACATGCATTGTTGTTGATAAGCTAAAAATAACATACTGCGCTATGTGGAACGAAGCACACAGTGGACGCTCAGGCGATGATATTGCTAGCTCATTCATAAAAATTTTGAAGCAAGTAGTTATTGATAATGCAGAATTAGAATATATAACCCTTTGGAGTGACTCCTGCATTGCACAAAACAAAAATAAAATTTTAACAACGGCCTTATTATATTTTTTGCAAACAAGTTCAAATATACGCACTATAATTTAAAAATTCTCAACTCCAGGACATTCATTAATTCAGGAAGTTGATTGCGTACATAGCGTAATCGACGCAGGCATTTAAAACATTTAGAAATGTTTAGTCCGTTATCGCTTTTAAGGCAACTTAAGAATATGTCATACAAAAATGTAACACTAAAAATAATGCAAATGCAAAAATCTGATTTCTCCGCATATTCTATTAAATGCGGCAGTTTAAATTTTGCACAAGTGCCGTTTATGAAAATAAAAGTTCTTAAATTCGAAAAAGATGATATTTTCAAACTGCAGTTCAAAACAAACGCTCGACAAGAATTCCAAAGTATTACATTAAAAAAACTAGCCACCAAAAAAACATTACCAACAGTGGAAGATTTATTTTGCCAAAAGATCAACTAATTCAGAACAGAAATAAATCAATATCAAAGGAAAAAGTGGCTGACATTAAAAGTTTATTTGCATTTATGCCGCAAGTTGATCAGGAATATTACAAAGTACTACTCAAAATAAATTGAGATTATGCCAAAATGTCTAGTATCGAACTAAGACAAACTAACAGGACTCTCGTGATTATCTTTTGTGATAAATAATTTAAGAATTAATACATTAAAGAATTATATTTTATTTAAATAATTATTTCGAGCTGTGAATTAATAAATTACGTTTTATATTTTAGCCATGTAAAAGGCTTAGTTAAACTTCGTCTAGAAAGACTTCTTGATTCTAATATTTATTATAACAAGATTAATTAATGAATTAATTTTTGTATTTTATAATTTTGAACCTTGTTTTTGTTTATTATTTAATAAAATAAAATAATAATGATAACAAAATGTGTTATAATTGGACTGTCGTACGTGTATTTCTGTTGTCGTACGTGTATGAAAGGAATTTTTTTTTTATATGGCGTATACGACAATCCCATTCTGAGATTTTTAAGACACAATTTATGTCCTGATTCAGTCGAAAGTCTGTTTCAACTGTATTATTAGAGAATACAAATCAAAGAATAACTGTTTGTAAAAAAAAGAAAATCTATCGGCTAATTATTTTTTAATCGGCCTTTAAACTTTGACGTACGTTTTCTAAAAATGTAAAAATGGCGTATACGACAAACCAATAATCCAACGATGAAATAGTAATTCGAAAAGTACTCATCCGATTTTCATGAAACAAAGACAGACTAATAGGCCTTGACCAAATAAGAAAAACAAGGTATGGATTCTCTTCATAACACATTCACTTAAAAAACTAAAACAATAAAAGTCATAGAATACTAGATACTTTCAAAATTTTATTTTGCTTATGAAATGAATGAATGAAAATGGTTTCGTTTGTACGAGTATGTACGTATATATATTGAAAGGCGGCATTGTTGAGATGCCGGTAACGCAATTACAACCTGTAATGGGTTTTCCTTCTTTTTTTTTAGTAAACCTGACGCCTGTGTTGTTTAGGCTATAATTTTTGGTGGTGATATTTCCCGCTGCTAAATATGTTCTTTTAGTCTCGAAGGGTACTTCCATCTTCCCAAAATTAAAGTTTTTTGACGATGCAAAAACGTGTAGAAACGAGCAAATTCGTCATTCCATTAATTGTGAACGTCTTGCTATCACAAATTTAATTAAAAAGACTAGCAACCCCTAATTTTCTTAGCATTAAATAAATAACACGATTTTTAGGAATTTTAACAATTTTGCATTGTCACTAGCGATATGTTTATTAATGTATGATATGTTTATCCTATCTATAAATCATACATTTTTATTGAAACAACGTTCCTGCAATGAGCATTCTGGGCCAAGGGACAAGATTATTGGATTCATCAATTATATCATAGCCTGAGCTTGAATTGCTCTCATCAAATTTATAACAAATTTGTTTGTTTGAGTCCGAAACCAGATATATGTATTATGTGAATAGTTACTATCAAGGGTGGGCGATAGAGGGAATAACGAATTACATGTATTTGAATTACTTATTTTCCAAGTAACTGTATCTTGCATTTTAATTACCTCAGTTTTTATAATTTCTTGTTTAAATTTTACAAGGCTTATTAAAATCTGATTCTAGAGCCATCAGTATAAAACCATAATGTTAATGATCGTTGTATTAATAATACTTTTTTTCACTAAACGAATTTTTCAAATCAAATTTATCAATTTACAAATATTGTAACTTGTATTTTAATTACTTCACTTGCAAGTAATTGTGATTCCTAATTTATTTTTGAAGCGATCATCGCAACCGCAATTCAATTTAGCTTATCAAGGTTATTGCTTTTGATTAACATTCACAAACGACATCGTTGGAACCATTATTTGAAACCATGCTCCTTCTCAGTGTAGTACAGTTTTCTCGAAGTCATCCGCATTCGTAATCGAATATTTTTGTGACATTTAACTCGATCATTTTACTAGACCTTAAAAATTACTGAAGAAAAACTAAACGATAAAATCGTTTGACTTAAGAAAATTTTATTGTATTTATGAGTCACACATAAAATAGAAGATTTCACCATGTATGTCGGAAACTCTTTTTTTTTCTTGTGATGTTAATCAATTTATTTGGATTATGTGTCTCTCATCCAAAACCAATCATCATCCTAACGGAGTTAAAATATAGTATAAGATCACTCATACAGAATAAAAGGACAACTCGGATCGAATGTCATCTCTTGTATATGTTTATATACGAGTATAGATACATTACAATGTTGTTAACTAAATTGACTTAGAAACCTGTCTTGAATAAGAAACAAGTCAAATACAATGACAAAAAAAATTAATTTGGCTGACTCATGATAAAAGTATAGGTAACATTGAATTCATGCAACTCGCATAGGTACTATAATCTCATAATATACCGAAATATATGCCTCTTCTACAAACATATACATATAACTAAATTAGAAAATTTGTGTTTGGATTACATTTTTGGTTTATATTCACCATTAATATACATAAAAGCTCCAGACGAAGACGAAGGGGAATTTACAAAATATGCGGGATAGGGAGACATTTTTATCCTTACAATTTCCTTTTTGTATACATCTTTTTGCAATATTGTTTTCTTTTGCTACCGTTGTATTTTTGTTGTTGGGTTTTTTTTTTTCAAATTTAATAAGGAAAGTTTATTAATTAGAAATGGGTGTTTTAAAGATTTTTGATTATTGTTATTGCCATCGTCTCTCTAGCATCTATTGTGTGTTCCCATTGTTTGCTTATGAATGGAAAGAAATTTAATTATTTAGATAAAATATCTTGTTATATATTTTCATACTGTATGATTAAATGATGTGGTTGAATATGAATAAAAAGGAGGATTAGGAGGGTGGGTGAGGAGGGGGGGGTAGAATAAATTTAGGTTACAAAAACATATTTAAATTTTTCATTATGATTGTGATTTTGTGGTAACTCGAAGATAAGTATATGACCTAGTTTCTTATACATGATTTTCAGGTATTCATTATTTCGTTCTTCACTAGTAATTTTACGCTGGCCTATGTTTTATACATACCTGTTGCATTACCGAATATTATATTGTATCATAACCTTGATTTATCTATATATATACATTTAGAACCAACGGATAATCCAGTACATTAAATTTAACATACAGTAATAACCTTACGACGAATCCACGGTGGAAGGAAGTAAAGGAACATAAATCATAGCATTCTGAAATCCTTGATAAATACAGCGAAATGGAAAGAAAATGGAGAGATTTTCATATTTATTTTATTTTATTTGTTTATTGGATTCATTCAACTTCATCTGTTTGGTGGAAAATACCGTAAAAAGTAATACTACTTTATACATATATAATAAATATTTGAGTAATTTTGTATAATTGTGTACTTTATATCCACTCTTCAAAAAATTTGTGTATACGTATTTCGATAAAATCAGTCATAAAAAGAAAATCATATTGCCTTCAAATGAAGATATTCCTGTTTAAACAGTAATACCAACGTGATGACAATTCCATAGAAGTATCACACATAAATGTATACAACACAATATTGAAAATATGAAAATTCATTCATACAAAATAGATAAATTTTTATTGTTTTTCTCCAAATTCTGGTGCTACATCGAGAGATCGCGAACATAAAACGCAGAGGGAAAACATAAGGTATAAATTCCACATCGGAAGACAAATAATACAATCGTTATATTTTATTGTTATATCTTCAGGTGATTGTAAACATAACAATGTGGGTGTTTTTTGTTTCTCTCCCCCATTTTCTTATGTCATTTACATTTTCATTATTACATCAGCATATCTTTTCTTTATTTTTTAACACTTCAAAAGAAGCCAAACGTGAAAAACAGGTTGTATTTGTTTGGCATCCCAAAACAAAAAAACAGAGGAAAACTCTGTTTCATATATACATATGTACATACATAATAAGTACGTACACATTCAATAAGATACAGTCAAGTATATGTGTTTCTACAAATGTACGACACAATGGAAATAATAACAGAATGTAAAGATCAGAAGATGCTGTTAACCTTTTACATGTAGGTAAGGTATATACATACATATATATGAAAAATGCAAGGAAAAATAGGAAAATTATGATTTACAGACTTTTTTTTACAAACGGTTAATTTTTGTTTTTCTTTTCATCGACTTAAATAAAATAAAAAAACAAATTGAATTAAATGAGGTGGTTGTTAACGAGTTTTTCCTTGAACAATTAAAGGGGTACGTTAAACATTTATAATGAGTTTTAAATGTCGTTTTACATTTTATGGTTATGTTATTGCTTATAATTACCTATTAAGGAACATGATCATTGCTCTTCAAGTGTATTTCACCATGTGAGACACTGATCCAGAAAATAAGTATATAATTAGTATGTACAATGAGTAAACGACTCAACTTCACTGAATTATTGATTTAAAAAGGGAACATAACACACTAACATACATGAAGGAAAATGGAAAAATAAAACAAACGATATCACAAAGCATATTTTTATAACATTATTGAACAAATGATGAAAATTTCCTGCTCTAATCTACTCGTACTCTTTTTACTATGTACTTACTATGCTATTTCTTATCTGTACCCTTTATATATAAAATAACGATGATTTGAAAAAACAAAAACTAAAAAATTCATATGTGCATAAAATTAATATGAAATTTCTCACTACAGTGTTTTTATACCAGCATCCCCAACAATCGTATCGTAAAATACGACAAATTAACAAAGTTTTACAGCGTTTCGTTTGATTTAGTACAGATCTTGCTAATTTAGCTCAATTATTTACTTATTTTTATTTTTTATTTAAACAGTTTCACAAAAAAAATGTCGATCTCCCCTTTTTCTAAATAGTTTGAAACCCTTTTGAATGAGCACTGTTAGTGTAACCTCTGGAATTATATAAACAATAATTTGTTTCTGTAAAAACGGTTTTTAAACGCTCCAGCTAGTAAACGTACATATATAAAATTCATCATTATAAGTAATACTTAAGTATATTAGATTAGAATTTTTATTTTTAATTTAATTTTATTTTTCAAAAAACAGAAGATGCTTGCTTACATGACAAACTGTCTGTCGACGCAACAATTTTTGATAATTTTTCAACAGAAAAGCTTGACGAAGATTTATGCTCCCGTTTTTTTTTTTTTTTTAAATTACTTTAAGTTTTCCTTATGAAAAATTTTCAAAAAAATTTCTGTCGACAATTTTTATGTAAGCACCTTGAGGCAGGTTAATTATTTTCCATTAACAATATTTTTCCACGTTAAAATCTTTATTATGAACAAAGACAAGTGTTTATTGTCGCATTTCACGTCAAAAACTTTTACGCTCGAATATGGCTCATATGCTAGCGTTAAGATATGAGTGTATCTAGCTCCAACTAAATCATAACCTAGAATTAGACAAAATTTGTTTTATTGTAATTTATAATTTAGATATTATCATTACATTATAAGATTGCTGCCCATAAATTGTATCCAAATCTTCCCCGAAATATAAAAAGTTTATCATTTAAATTTATAAATTATTTCTGTAAAACTTCTTACCTGAACCTGATCAATTTGTTTTTGTTTACATTTATTATGATTGCGGGTGATATATCAACAAAATAATTTGAGAGAGTTCATTTGATAATTTGTTATTGTAGATTATTCTTGTTCAATAAAACAGTAAACAGTAGCAAATATCCTTGAAGAAGGCATTAAAAATTCAGAAGATTACATCGCGACTACCGGCCTTTAAGTTTAATACGATCAATATGAGAGACATGCCAACCATTAAACTGGTCGATACAAACTTCTGTAAACCGGGATCCATCGATTTGCTTCTTGGAGCTGAAATAGTCTTCTACATTTTTAAAGAGGGTAACATGAAAATTGGCTCAAGCAATTTAGTAGCACATAATATAAAATTAGCTTTGGTCATATGGGGAAGGTATAAAGATATCGCGTCAGATAATACACAAACATTCACCACAATCATTAACATTGATGCAAGATTACGACGCTTTTGAAAATTGAACTAGTTCCAGAAACCAACGGAATATAATTATCCAAAGAAGAAGCTATATGTGAAGAATGTTTCAAAACCACCACCCAGCGGGCATAAGATGAACGTTTCGTAACAAAGCTTCACGTGGCGCTATGGAAATGGAGAGAAAATTTCAATCAAATGACAACTTCAAGAAGATGTACACCGAATTTTTACAAGAGTAGCAAGAGCTAAGAGCTAAGAGACATGAACAAAATCCCTTCAAACGGTATGGAGTTGCAGCGGTCCTATATTTCACCGCATCATGGTTTATTGGAAAGTGCTAGTAAAGCACTATAAAATTGTCTATGGTTTTCGATGCGTCGGCAAAATCCACGACAGAGAAGTCACTCAATCAAATGTTACTGACATAATTGTTCGGTTTAGACAACATTTATATGTATTAGTTGGTGATATATAGCAAATATAAGCACCAATGCGAGGAAAATACAATGGCGAGATGAGCAACATCGAATCTGCACATATGCTTAGAAAAACTTAACATATGGGGCGGCTTCAGCATCATTTATGTGTACAAAATGTTTGAAGGAGTTGGCACTAATAAATCTGGCTATAAAACTGCAAGCATCCTGTGCCTTCAATTATATTTTAAATATATTAAGTGGAGGCGGTTTTAATTTACGAAAAATATCTTCCAACAATCCACTCATTATTCGCCTACGAACTGCATTAAATCCATTGTGGAAACCCAGACGAATCTTTAAAGCTTTTAGGAATTGACTGAAAAGCGATAACAGACTACTTCATTTTCCAAGTCCATCTAGCAGATGCCAAAGAGTATATACTAAAAGACATTTTCTTTCAGAAGCGAGTAAGATTTTTGATCTTCTCGGACTAATATCACCAATCACAGTCAGGATCAAAATTATAATTTAAAGTTTATGGCTTAATAAGTTGGAGTGGGGTGAAGAGTTGCCGGCGGAAACAAAATCAGCTTGAATTGACATCAGAAATGATTTAGACAGAGTACCTGATATAAAAATTCCACGTTCCATCACTGTTTCTAGCTGCATAACCATCCATGGATTCTGTAACGTCAGCAAGTATGGGCATATGCAGCGGTGCTTTACGCTAGATCACAGACCGACTAATCTCCTCAAAAACAAAGTTACTCCGCTAAAGCAGGTTAGCTTACCAAGGTTGAAGTTGATGAATTCCGTTCTTCTGAGTTGACTTGCAAAACAAGTCAAAGCGATCTTTACTATACCATCATCTTCTGTCACGTTAGGGACTGATTCGAAAATAGTGTTGCACACACAAACGAGAGCAATGACGACATGTATCTTTCAAGCAAAATCCGACCGATTTCACGTCTCGAGGTATCTCAAGTGGCCAGATCAACCCAATTTACATCAAACAAAAAAGCTTTTGCGCAATAAAAGTTTTTGTTGTATAAGTAGATTTCCGACAGACACTTCCTCCGGTTGTGACAAGGAGAACACGAACCGATATACCGGTAGGAACCAAAAATTTAATTGAATTCATTTTTTGCTCAGATGTTTACTCGATGTCAACCGATGATTTATCGAAGAGAACGATCGTTGCTCCGACGAACACTCTCTTCTCAATGAGCAGACACCATCCGGAATTTAAATCCGAAATTTAAATCCAAAGAAGGGATTATGCAATGGTACAAGGTTGCTAATCGAAGAGCTCACCCGCTATTCCATTATGATTAAAATAATTTCCGAGTACAATCGAGGAGACAAGTCTCAGGGATAAACCTTTGATTACGTGTGAATCGATCTTCCAGCAACCGTTTTCTCGCATGAACAGCTTTACGTAGCTTTATCCCGATCCAAAAATCCCAACCAAGTGAAGGTGTATATCGAGACGAACCCACAACAGCGACAACTGTTGAAGAACGATCGACAATTTAAACGAAAGACATTTCCATAGTCTAAAAGGGCAGCTTTTATAAGGGAAAATTAGAAACGAGGAAAAAACCAAACTTTTCATAGTTAAACAAACAAAACATATGGGAAATCACTCCTAAGAACAATTTTTAAATGAAAACGTTACAAATTCTTAATTATGATTTCTGAAATATTTTCATAAATATTTGAATTTCAACATATATGAATGTCGCTTAAGTAAATCGTTTTCATTTTCTTGTAATAATTGATTTATTTAAATCCAAATATAAAAATTTCATAACAACAGGATTCTGGTCAAATTGAAATAAAAGCTTACAATATACATTACGTAGATGGCAGTGATGGCCGTAAAAATTTGGTAAAATCATATCAAAAATTACCACCTGAGGAAATTTCAAGTAAAAAAATTGTAGGAAAAGCAAAACAAATTCACAAAATATTAAGTACGAGTGATAATTTTGTGACTAAATAATTTTTTTCGTATTTTTCTGCAAATATTTTAGACATCTTACGTACACTATTAAAACTAAAGATAAAATTAGCAAGTTCATTTTAATTCGTCAGAGCCAACTTTGATGTATTTTTCAAAATGAAATTTCGAAAAAATATATTTTAAAAATAATTTAATTTTAATATTTCTGCAATTAATATTTATTTAATACCAATATTGCCTTCTTGTATATTGTTCTTAAAGTTATGTAGAAAACTTTTAAATAAACATTTTATAATATTTTTGCTTTTTTCATTGGAAAACTTGAAGTTAAAAAACACCATTGTTACTATGGATTCCTATGAAAATCAGTGAAAAGTTATACCACCAAAAAATCTTCTAAAAAATACATCATTATGATTATGGCTCTATACTCTAGAAGGCTCTAGTTATGGTTATCCTCAGCTGTAAAACAAAACATGAAACATCAAAAATTTTAAAAGAAAATTTACGGAAGGTTTGATCAAATTTTTCATAAAATGATATAAAAATACCATTCAAGGAAACTTCGCTGGTCACTCCGATTTCGGAAGGATTAAACCGATCCCGATTTCAACGTAATTCAATATTTTCGTAATTTATTTTAGAGTTGTTCAAGATTTAATTGACGTTGAATTGCTTAGCTTCCAGATTATGAATTCGATTTTCAGACAACAAGTGATCGTATAGGTGCAAATCTGGGGTTATACTAAAAAATTCGACAATTATTTTCGATTTGTTTTTGGTTTGTTGAAGTCATATTTTATTTGTAATAATAAAAACGACTTTATAAAGGCAGGTTTACACGATACAGAAATCGACCGATATATCTCTTCGATATAACAATTCGATGTACCATTTGTAATAAGGTTTTTGGTCCTTTTTATAAAAATTCTGGTGGCTCACAAATCACTGGATTAACTCCACCATTTTAACCTCATTTCAGTTGTTCTACATTTTGAAATGAAAAATGTGATTGGTCCGATAGTAATTGTATTAAAAATTTTGCTGACTTTTATTATTGGAGAAAAAAAAACGCTTATCGTTTAGTTATACATAATCACTTATGTGCCTGAATGATGTTCGAAAAATAGCGATATGATGTATTTATAAGTATGTACTATCTTTGAGTATACATATATAAATAGAGAAATTACGCGCAATTACAATGTTACCTCAATAGATAGCGTTACTTGCATGATTTTCAATTTTTTCTAATTTTTTCCCGTATCGAAGTATATGGTATGATTTGTCACTACAAATATCTGGGAATGATATCAAAGGGCCGAATGTCGAAGGGCCGAATGTCGAAGGGCCGAAAATCGAAGGGCCGAATGTCGAAGGGCCGAATAGGTCGAAGGGCCGAATGGGTCGAAGGGCCGAACGGGTCGAAGGGCCGATTTTTTTTTTTTTGTTTTGTTTTTAGAAATATAATTTTTAAAATTTGTTGTTTTAAGGAATTATTGGTAATTTTTTTTGTCAAATATAAATTAATTTCTTATGAATTTATGTATTTTATTATATTTAGTCGTTGGATATTCTATCGACAAAAATATTGCATTAATTGAGGTTGTTTATATTTTGCGTTCCTTTTGGTATTATCGAGTGAAGAAATATTTGTACATAATAGGTATTTCATTAAAACCAAGTCTTATTATATCAATATAAATGGAATATATATGTAGGTATACACATATGTATTACTTTTGTAGTATAATCGCTCGTATATAATAACAAAATGCGAAGGTTGTATTTTTCAAATATGCATCCCAAATGTAAATAGATTTTAAATAAGAAAATAGAATTTTGTCATAAAATGTCATAAAAATTCAATTTCCTCCTGTTTTTTAAACTGATGATAATATTCTTTCATTTACCAACGATGTTATTTTCTAGAACATTAAATAGTTTATTACTATTGTTTTAGAAAAAAAAAAGTAAGTAATTAATCCTAATTATCGGTTGGCTTTCTTTCAATTTCACTATACGAAAATGTATTTTTTTTCTCTACACGATGAACACATAGCAAACAAAGGGATGGAAAGATTTTTAAAGGGTGGATCTACAAAAAAGAGTTTTATTAATGTTTTCCATTCATCCAATCATAAATTACAACATTATGTATTTTGGTAATCCTTTTATTCTATATAATCCGCTCCTACGTGCGCCACGCAGTGCGACATGTTTGCTGATCTCGGCTCCTATGTCCCCCGAAGCTCAAATCTAAAGCCCCTCGGAGGGCTAAGCGGGGGGGGGAGCGCAGCGACCTCCCGCGTGCCCGTGAGAGTTACTGAAGCCGTTAGCTTCTACAATTCTAAGTTAAATTAGTCGATGTCATTTTTCTTCAATTTATAGAATAGAGAATAAAATGTACGGGAAATTGTTGGATTTATCTACATACATCAAGATGATTCAGATTCAGTTAATAAAAAACAAATTGTAATAATTACACAAATTTTATTTAAAATTATAATTCCAGAAGTTAGTTTCTCTTCTTGAGATATATCTGAAAAAATATAATAAAAATTAAACTAAATTTAATGGATTAGTGGTATAAATCAATAAAGAGCTATATTATTTCCAATGCCTTTAATGAAAGACAATTTCCTCTTTAGGCCGTCGATTGTTTCAGCTTTTCTTCTTTTTCTAGATATTTTTGTTATCTTTCTCTTATCTTTTCTTTTTCTAGATATATTTGTCCATGATGCAAATGTATATCGAATAACCAAAACACATAATACAACATTATTTATTTATGATTATGTACATGGACACATCAATAAAACTCTTTTTTTGGATCCACCCTTGAAAAATCTTTCCATCCCTTTGTTTTTTATGTATTCGTCGTGTAGAGCAAAATAATACATTTTCGTATAATGATATTGAAAGAAAGCCGACCGATAATTAGGATTTTTTGTTCCAAAAGACAAATTCCACCACTTACTTCTTGTTTTTCTAAAACAATAGCAATAAACTATATAATGGTCTAGAAAATAACATCGTTCGAAAAGAATGAATCCACACTCATCAGTTTAAAGAACAGAAGTAAATTGAATTTTTATGACATTTTATGACAAAATTCTATTTTCTTATTTAAAATCTATTAACATTTGGGATGCATATTTGAAAAAGACAACCTTCGCATTTTGTTATTTTTTACGAGCGGTTATACTACAAAAGTAATACATATGTTATATCTACATATATATTCCATTTATATTGATATAATAAGACTTGGTTTTGGTGAAATACCTATTATGTACAAATATTTATTCACTTGATAATACCAAAATGAACGCAAAATATAAACAAACTCAATTAATGCAATATTTTTGTCGATAGAATATCCAAAGATTAAATATAATAAAATACATAAATTCATAAGAAATTAATTTATATTTGACAAAAAAAATTACCAAATATTCCTTAAAACAACAAATTTTAAAAATTATATTTCTAAAAACATAACAAAAACAAAAACAAATTCGGCCCTTCGACCCATTCGGCCCTTCGACCCATTCGGCCCTTCGATATTCGGCCCTTTGACACTTTCGGCCCTTCGACACATTCGGTCCTTCGACATTCGGCTTTTCGACATTAGGCCCTTCGACACATTAGGCCCTTCGACACATTAGGCTCTTTGACACATTCGGCCCTTCGACCCATTCGGCCCTTCGACATTCGGCCCTTCGACATTCGGCCCTTCGACATTCGGCCCTTTGAAATTCGGCCCTTCGTACCCATTCCAATATTTGAGTGTCATTTAAACTTTTCCTCTTTCTACACGTATCGTGGACGTACATAATTAATTACATATACAACAAAAACAACAACAAATGTAGAAGCATTTTTCGCTGTAATTGTACAAGACACACGTGAATGTGTGATATTTGTTTTACAATAGCATAGCGTGTTGTTGTTGTACAAAATGCTTGTATCAGTGGATCATTTCTGTTTTGATTTTTAAATCTGTTGACATTTAACTTTGAAACTATGAACCTAAAAGCATTTTAAGATGAAAAATTAAAAAATTTAAAAAAAAAATTAAATAAACGTTCTTGTAGGGAAATAAAACCAATGCATAGTTAATTAAATCAATTCTCGTTCCGTGAAAAGTAAAATGGGTTACAAATTTTTTAAAATAACCGAAGAGATTCCAAAGATGTTTAAATAATTTTGTGAAATGGTTCTATGTTAGCGATGTTCATATTTTAGGTATAAAAAGTTGTTAAATACAAAGTTTATCCCATTACGTTTAAAATCTGTGGAATTAAACAAAAACAGAAAAAATCACTTTTTCAATTTTTGCTGCTAGTCGTTCCAGAATCGGAAGCTTTACCTCATAATCTAATTAATTTGTCAAATCTTCATTATTTTCATAACAATATGGCGAAAGGCAAAATTAGGTACTTTAGTATTTATTCAAATAAAGCTATATTTTGGATTGGTTTTTTTCGCTTTTAATTAATTCATTTGATTGTAATTAAAAAGTTTAACATTATACGTACAATAATTCAAAATATTTAAAAAAACTGAACTAAAGCTTTTAAAGCTTTTTCTCAACATTTTGATTTTTGCAGATATCACGCTTTGGTTTAATTTCACAGAAATGTTTGTTCATGTCGACCCCACCAATTTTTCAATCGACTCTACAAAATTTAGAGCAGTTCGGTGAACGAACACTTTTTAACCAACCAATTTAGCTAATCGGCTAGCAAATAGTAATAAGTAATGATAAAATAATATTCGAATATCGAATATCAGGCTGATGTGTCCCTATACACAAATTTTGTAATTTAGTGAAGTATTTAAAATGGAATACGGCATATTGCATAACGTTGGAAAGGGATAGACTAGAGAACTTTAAAAAAAAAGTTCGAAGATCACGATCATTTTTAGTTGTTTTTTTATTGTAATGTAAAGTTGAGTTTTAAGTTCTTTTTACCTTGATGTTATTTTTGACGAATTTTGAATTTGATACAACAGTAAACGTAGGAGTTAATATTAAATTTTAAAGCTATACCAATAATATAAAAAAAATTAAGTTTGAATGTAGGGCTAAAACTGAGTTATTGGAGCTTAAGAGATAGCAAATGATCCCTATTTCGGGCCAATTCAATTTGACAAACGATGCACCAAACACCCAGTATATAAATACTCAAAGGTACTATGTAACGATAAATTTATGAATTTTCACAGGCTGATACCAATCATTAAGTAACAAACGTTGGTAGGTGTTCGTTACACAATATGAAAGGATAGACATATATTATTGAAAATTAAAAATTTAATGTTTTTACCATAGTTAAAATATTACGCGAAATCGGCAACATTCGATTTTGTAAATGTATTGCTGTTGTTGTTCTTAAGAATGGTTATTACAAATTTCATACGAACACATTTTGTACATACATATGTGGTGTATATAATATACATATATGTAAAAAGTTTCTAATTCATTTCTGCAAAAATAAAATTTCCTCGCGCTACTCCCAGAGTTACCATCAAATTTTGGTCAATTAACCCCACACACAACATTGTCATCTTATTAACTAAATTTTCGTTTTGTTTTGTCTGTTATACGTCGTAAACCCGCACACAGAAATAATAAAAGGAAAATTAATTCAAAGGAAAATTTAATAATGGTATGAGAAAACAAAAACGAAATGCTTATCGTTTGATAAGGATAATTGTTTTAAATTTTCTATTTTATTTTGAGATGAAGAGAAAATTAATTTTCTTTTTCTGAATTTACTGGCCTATTAATTTGAAATTGGTTATAAAGGTAATAATAATTTGGTTCCGTCTCATTAATGTATCTAATAATTTGGGTTAGGCTTTATAGGATATCATAACATAAGCCGACTGCGTGCTTTTGTAAAATAATAAACCAATGTAAACGTTTAAATAAAATCTTAAATATTTAAATAAAAAAAAACTGTTAAATCTTTTTCGAGTAATACGTACTTAAAAGAATATTGTACTGCCAGTCCCAAAATAAATATAAAATGTTCGTAATAAATGTGATCATTTAATTTCGACACAAAAAAAAAATACATTCAGGACATAAATTATATTTTAGTTCTACAAACAATAAATCATTAGAAAAATGTCCGGAATATATTCCAAAAACGAAACAGTATAATACTATAGAAGGTATATTAAAAGTAAAGAGATGGATATAAATTACGAATACCGGAAATTTTGACTGCCCCTTAAATGATTATCTCCCATTGCCAACTTCATTAATTTAAGGTCAACCAGAGGATTTAATTGATTTTTGACGCTATATCTACCAACGAAAACATTGTTTTGCCCCCCATACATAAAACAATGTTTCCCAAAAAATGGTTTTATGTTACATTGATGACGACAATAATTTTCTTGTTGTCTTGATGATAATGATTAATGATTTTAGGTATGTCTGTTAAATAATAACCTAATATGTATATAAAATACATTAACAGCAATAACTGATAGTAACAACAAAACTTATTTCTCTTGTAGATGTACATGTACTATAAAAATAAACGATAACTGAAGGAGATTTTTATATTGTGTGTATCATGTATTTGTGTACAACAACAAAAATAGCGAAAAAGGATTAAATAAAATTTATACCGAAGAGTGATTAAAGGCGATGTAGATGCGTGTGGAAAAGTTTGTTAAGATCAATCAAAAAGAAATTAGTTGAAATACTTTACGATTTTAATTAGAATAGACTGATTAGTCTTTTTTAAGCGTACACGAGATTAATGTGGTTTTTCATAACTCTCTTATAGTTTATACAAATCGACCAAACCACTTATCCCTCTGAAGGAAACGAAAAAAATGGAAATTTATAACCATTTTTGTCGTACATCATCATCAAGAAGAAAACTTTACTTTATCACTTCCATCAACTTTTTACCAAAAACAACATTGCTCCAAAGTAGATAATTTCATTCTTTTGTGTTTAGCCATACAAAAACCAACAAAAGTAACATTCAAATTTTCGCCTTTTCTTTTACGATAGAAACGTGATATAAAACTCTTTCGCTTCCTTTTGTAAGAATGGTAAAAAAATGGAAATTCTTGATTCATATCTTTTATCTTGATGTCTATATCGACTGCCATTTTTGCTTCTATTTTCTATACGCTTAGAAATCCGCAGAGTAATTACTAGTTTGATATGCAAGTACTATTGAATTTTTAGGTTGATGACATTTATTTTCACCATGCAACAAACTGGAAAATAAATTTTTCTGACCTCATGACATTTTGATCACAATTTCCGTATATTAATCATTATATTTTGATCCCACTTGTCAAAATAAAAAAAATAAAACAACTCGAAATGAGCAAAGTACAACACAATTAAAACTATATTCATGAAATAGAACAACAACAAAACGGAAAAACGAAAAAAAAAATTCAGTATCGTGTGCGGCAATAGAAAATCTCTAGAGAAGTTTATCGAACGTATGTATGGTACCTACATACAATACACCATGTATTGTACATATTGTTCTTTCATGTCAAGAACAAGACATGCGTACACTCGATGCCAACCATAAAACTTACAAAACACATACATACATTTTTTTTCTATAGTCCCCCCCCTCAAACCATGTATGTCAAATTTTCCATTTTCATTAATAAAGTCACGAAAGTTGATTCTGTCATTGAAATTATCGTACACACATATTTCTTTGTCGTTTAGCCGAGAAAATATCGAATTTTTTGTGTGTACATATTTTTTGAATTATATGCCAGCTCTATTCAATAAAGCTTTCTAAGTTCATTGGATTATTGCCACTAAAAAAATAAAAAAGAGATGGATATAAATTTATCGTTTGAATAAAATATTCATTTTGATAATAAAATGAGTTTAGATGGATTTAAACTACTTTTGAATACACACATGCGACCATTATGCCCTAAATATATTATAAGTTACGTGTTTTCCGGCGCACTGTACCATTTAGTAACGAAGGAAATGGATAAAGTAACAAACTAAAGTGAACTCTCTGCGTGTTTTTTTATTCATTTTGCCAATTTTTTTTACAATTTTGTTTTGTAATAAACAAATCAACCAACTATCGATCTTTCAAGAAAATTACTCTCCATCTGGATTATGTATATACACTGTTAATTCGAATTTCTTACAAAAAAATCTATTATCTGTAATTACGATTCGAAACAGCATGCATGCAACGCTGTTTGTTTAAATTAAAAAAACAAAAACATTCATTTTGTCGATGGTGTAGCTCCCCAGTAATTTTTTACTTTATTTAGACGGCAAATATGGTTTCCGCACTGGAATCAACTGTTTTAAAAAAAAATTGAATTGGGTGAATATTAAACTTGAAAGACAACTTGAAATTGACGTATTAAAAAAATTTTGACAGCAGACTTTATTAACAAAAATTTAAATAAACTTTGATGTTCCCAATGTGATGTAATGTCTAAGTTTTAATGTATGGCACATTCAATAGCATAATTAATATTAACGTTAAACCATAGAGAATCATAATAGATTTCTCATTTTATTAAAAACACAAAAAAATTATAAAATTTTTTGCATTCCAATTTCGCTAAACAATTTAAGCGAATTCGCAAAATATGCGATAAGCAAATGTTCATTAACGTGTGACGGAACCTTATATGTAGCCAATTAGAAATGAATATTTTGACATTCGTCACACGGCACACGATACACAAAACAATTTAGTGTAAAACATGGCGGCGCCAATATTATTAAAACTTTAAATTTTATTTTTTTTTTGCTTAATTTCTGATTGTTTTGCCACATTTCCTTTTAGTGGAACACAACACCACAAAAAATATTTAATTAGACCCGTCACAAATGTAAATTGTTGTCAAGAAAGCGTCTCGTTATTTCCTATCACACGTCAAACGTCGAGTATGGAAATCAAGCTTTAACGTATCACTTTTTTTACTTTTCACTAATAAATTCTCAAGTAGTACAAAAAATACCTCGCAAACAAATTTAATTATCATGATGCAGAAACGATGTAAATGTTTCGTTTTTGGTACACCGAAACGTAACGATTACGAAGAATTGTTCGAACAAAATTCTTCGCTGATGTTTTAATATTAATGGAATAATATAAAGAAACGATAACCATTTAATTTTGAATTTTCGATCGCCATTACGTAGTTTTTCGGTTCATCAATTTTTTTAATAAATAAATAACTAAGCAAATTGTAAAATAATGAATAAGCAATGCATTAAATATGTACCAATTCGAAATTCATATTGTATACATTTTAGTGGCCTTAACGGGTCCATAAAATAAGTTACGTCAATAATAAATAATGATCGGCAGTAGTAAGCGAGACATGAATAAAGCAAGACCTGATCACTGATCAGTATCAGCCGGTGATGCAAAAAAATGTGAGTGAACTGGTTGAATGTTAAAGTGTATTTTGAAGTTATATCGCATGGGAATCGAAAAAAAAAATATTTGCTCCAGTGGGGAATGAATTAAAACAATTAAAAGCACCGCGAGGAAGACCGCCGAAAAAACACATAATTTACGTGGAAAGATTGCATAACAAGATGGAGTTTATAAAAATAGTAGACAAATTGAGTTTTGAGAGTAGCAATTTGTCAGAAAGTTGGAGAGTTTGGAAGCAGAATTTCGATTTTTTTTTTTCATCGCAATCGAAGGAGCTAAAACACAAGAAGAAGTTCAAGTGGCTATATTTCTTAACGCCATAGGACCAGAAGGGGTCGAAGTTTTCAATACCTTCTATTTAGAAGAAGCAGACAGAAGCCAATTCGAAAAGGTAATAAGCGCCTTCCAACAATTCTATCAGCCAAGAAAAAACGAAGTTTATGAAAGTTTTGTATTCAGAAAGAGAATATACAACAGGAAGGTGAACCGTTTGACACTTTTCTACCGGATTTAAAAAAATTGGTGAAGACATGTGGTTTCAAGGACGAACAACGGATGATACGAGATCAACTTGTTTTTGGAATATCGGATAAACAATTGCAAAAGCGGTACTTAGAAACAGAAGAGCTTTCAGTGGATAAAGCTATAGAAATGGGGCGAACAACAGAGACTTCTAAAATTCAATTTAGTGGGATGCAACAACCATCAACATCCTCGGTGAGCATAATTAATCAGCAAGATTGAGAGAATGTCATTGAAGATGCAACCTTGGATAACATCAATCTGAAGTTACGTAATAATTCATAAATCAAATTTTAATAAACAATCTTTTGTAAATTCTTTTAGAAATGATCATCAACAGAATAGAAATGAAATTTCGAGAAACCAATTGATTCACTGTAAATTTTGCTCGCAGACACATAATTTTGGAAAATGTCCAGCTTACGGAAAGGATGCTTAAGTTGTGGTAAGCGTAATCACTTTTCATCCGCGTGTTATTTAAAGAATATCAAAGAATTAACAGTAAATCTCGGTGAACAGTTATATATTGATTCAATTAATAATAATGATAAAAATGTAACCGCTTGGTTTGAAAAAGTCCGAATTCAAAATAATTTTGTTAATTTTAAACTTGATACTGGTGCACAAGCCAATATTTTACCTTATTTGTATTTCAAAAAACTTATGAGTGTGGGTCTAAAGAAAAGTTTTGTAAAGTTAGAAGCCTACGGCGGTACGCCTTTGAAAGTAATGGGTGAGTGCGAACTAGTGTGTTTTGTTCGGAATAAAATGTCAATTCAAACATTTCTAATAATAGATTCTAATGCAATACCAATTCTTGGTTTACAAGCATGTAAACATTAGATAGTTTGAGTATAAATAAAAAAAATTTTGTATTTAGCTAAATATGAGGACAGTTTTAAAGGGCTGGGTTGTTTTGTTGAAAATTTTAAGCTTGAATTAAAAGAAAACGTAAATCCAGTAGCCAAACCTTCTCGTCGCATACCTTTGAAACTTATGAAACCTCTAACGCTGGAATTGAAAAATTTGGAAAAACGCGGAATTATTGAAAATGTAGATGAACCAGCTGACTGGGTATCCAATATAGTAATTGTTGAAAAACCTAATAAGAATTTAAGAATATGTCTTGACCCTAAAAATATTAACGAAGCTATTAAATGTGAAAATTTTTTAATTCCTTCATTTTAGGAAATTTCTGCAAAGTTAGCTAATAAAAAGTGGTTTTCAGTATTGGATTTAAAAGAAGAGTACTGGCAGATTAAACTAGACGATAATTCTTCTAAAATGTGTACTTTTAATACACCGTACGATTGTTATCGGTTTAAAAGGTTGCCATTGGGAATAAAATCAGCTCCTGAGGTATTTCAAAAATTGAACCATAGAAATTTTGCAAATATAGAGGGGGTTATAGTTTATGATATTTTAATTGCGGCTACTACTATTAGTAAACATGATAGGATCTTAGAAAAGGTTATGAATAAAGCAATTGAATCGAATATTAAATTCAACTTAAATAAATTCCAGTACAGAATTCAACAAGTTAATTTTCTAGGGCATGTCATTTCTCAACATGGAATCATGTGTGACCCAAATCGTACTAAAGCTACAGCAGAAATTAGCATACCATAGTGTAAAAAAGATTTACAGCGTCTGTTGGGTGTGATGAATTATATCAGAAGTGTTTTTCCAAATGTTTCAGATATTTCTAATCCGCTTCGGGAATTATTGAAAAAAATGTTATTTTTCGATGGTTGCCGGCACATTCAGAATGTCTGGAGAATGTTAAAAAGCTCATTATTAATACACCTATTTTAAAATCATTTGATTTAGGTAAAGAGATTACCATACAAGCTGACAGCAGCAAATATGGAATAGGGTGCTGTTTAATGCAAGCCGATTTCGTTTGCTTCTCGAAGTTTAACAGAAGTAGAAATTAATTATTCACAAATAGAGAAAGAAATGCTCGCTATTTGTTTTTCTTGTAAAAAAATGCATAACTGGATTTACGGAAGTTAGATAACAATGATAACAGATCATAAACCATTATTAGGTATTTTGGCTAAAAAGATCCATAAAATACTGTCGGCAAAATTACAGCGTATGAAACTAGGCTTGCTAAATTATGATATTAGCTTAAAGTTTGTGGCAGGAAAATTTCTTTATATTGCCGATTTGCTGTCAAGATATTTTAGTGAAAATGAACCTAGTACTGTAATCGAGGATTTGAGTGAAGTGATACATACAATAAATTTAATATTAGTGACGAAAAAAAAAGATGTAAGTATACTGGAAATTTAAAAACGAATTAATTTTAAAAGATGGACTGATATTTTACCAAGAAAAGGTAATTGTTCCAACGTCTTTAAGAAAGGGGTTATTAGACGAATTACATCGAGCTCATTTGGGAATAGAAAAAACAAAAGCGTTAGCCAGAACACTAATATTTTGGCCAGGAATCAATGAATGTATTGCAAATAAAGTCGCATCTTGTGAAGTGTGTCAATAATTTAGAAACGCAAACCAAAGGGATCAAATGATCCCTCACGACATTCCCCAACTTCCATTTAGTAAAATAGGAATGGATCTGTGTGAGTGCATTGGTTCAAGTTTTCTAATAGTTGTAGATTATTTCTCCAAATATTAAGATATAATAGTGATCAAAATTAAAACAGCTGCCGAAATCATAAACAAATTAAAAGAAATATTCGCTGTGCATGGAATACCTAAAGAGATTGTCGCTGATAACATGCCTTTTAATTCGTACATTTTTCAAAATTTTGGAAAACAATTAGACATAAAAATTACTACCACAAGCCCATATTACCCGAAAGCAAACGGAATGGCTGAAAGGGCTGTGCAAACTGCCAAAAATATGTTAAAAAAATGTAAGGAATCGAATCAGGAATTATGGTTGGCTCTTCTTGAATATAGAAACACCACGATTTCTCAATTGGGGTTAGCGCCAAGTGGGTTGATAATGGGTAGGAAAACTAGAACGTTAATTCCGGGAAAAGAATTTTTCTTTGTTCCACACTCTTTACCTAATTTGGTTAAAAAAATTAAATTAAAGTCGCAAAGAATGCGATCTTATTATAAACAAAATAAAATTATTCGGGAAGATTTTCGGGAAGGTGAAGATATTTGGTTTCGAAATGGTAATCAATGGATTAAAGCTAAAATTAATAAGAGGCATGATACCCCGCGGTCATATTGGATCGAGTTGGATGACGGACGAATTGTGAGAAGAAACTCATATTGTTTAAGACATGCAAAGTGATTATGTTCACCAATAAAAATCAAAAATTAGATTAAGAAATATTAAAGTAAAACCAACTCGAGATTTCATGTAATTCTGCAGATGATTGAGTATGTATTAAGTGTAGGCAAAATGTAAAAAAAAATTTAAAAAAAAGAAAGATGTAAAATAACGAATAAGCAATGCATTAAATATGTACCAATAGGAAATTCATATTGTATACATGTTGGTGGCCTTAACGGGTCCATAAAATAAGTTACGTCAATAATAAATAATGGTCGGCAGTTGTAAGCGAGACATGAATAAAGCAAGACCTGATCACTTAATATTTTTTTTTTAGAATAAAACTAAAATACTTAAGAAACTTTTAGTTTTTTAGAAAAGAAAAATTGCAAAAAATATTTCATTAAATCCATATCGCTAAAAATGATACATTATTATTTCACTAATCACGTGACATAAATGCAACACCTCAAGTGAACTGTTTACGAACTACTACCACATTGATAACTGCTCGCAAAAAGTCTAATTATCATAAGACGGGAACGACATAACTGCTTCGTTATTGCAACACCAAACTGTTATGTTTACGAAGAGTTGTATGAACAAATTTCTTCACTAGTGTTACGTAAACGTAACACGTTATTTGACGGGATGTTATCGGTGCATTGCCTATACGTATTATATTAGCAACCCATTTTAAAATTATTGCCTTATAAAATACACCAATACAACGATAACATTGGAAATATAAGAAATTTTGTTTTTTTTTCCTTTAGTTTTGTGAAATGAGAAATCTAGTATGATTCCCTATGGTTAAACTATTCATTAGGTTAACTGTATAGGAATAAAAATAATTAATAATGTCAAACTCTCATGTCTCTAGAATACTTTCGCGAACGGTGCAAGCTGTTAGAAAACATGTCATTCCAGATGATGCAACTAGGTGTCACTACTAATATAATAGAGAACAGTGTTGAAGGTAGATGTCACTACTACTGATAATTTTTCTTATATTTAGTACGTTCGAAAAAAGACCAAAGTAAATTTGTAGAAAAATTCGAAGATAAAAGTATTTCAAATTGCGGCAATTAGATGACGTATTGATTAAAAGATTGTAATTGAAATAAATTAAGTTTATTAAATATTTTATATTAATAATGTTTGTTAATTTTGTAGGCAAATAACCAACCTAGAAGAGAAGGAACCAACAAACCCACTGATAACAAGTTTAGGTAAATACAGCTTGTTATTTACCTAGTGTTTTTTATTTTTAGAATACATTCCATTTCAACAAAAAAAGGCCTAATTCTAGTTTGTCCAATAGTAGACCAAGTTCTGCGGTGTCTGAAGGCAATGACAACGTAAGTGGATCAATTGACAAGCTTCTGGAGCGGTGCAATTAAGTTCTGCTCATCAAAGCAATCACAGACCGAACAACAGGGCACAACATTTCGGAGACATATTATACGTGGCCTCAACGATGTCGAAATTTACGAGGCTTTTTTATATTTTAATAAGTCCTTCCAAGAACAAAGTTAAAAAGAACCTTCTTTTAACGTAATAAAACAAACAACAAAAAATATTTTCTTTCAATTTAACTACATCAATAGTTATTCGGAAATATTCCCAAAACAAATTGGGTTGATCCGTTATTAAAGTAAAAAAAATAATTAACTCAACAAGAAAGCAATTTACAACATTTACCCTCAAGATTCCTACAATCGAAGTTTGTTTACTTGTAGTAATATTTAAGATTATAATATATAAAGTAAATACGCAGCTTAAAATACTTCGTGTCAATGGAAACTGTAGAAATCCCTAACTATGAGAGAATTACAATTTCAAACAACTTTGTCTGAGTTTTCGGTACTACAACAACACAGAGAATTTTAGAAGAAGGTATTTTCAACCATTCGTCTAGCTTTTGATTGATGGTAATTGAAAATCGATTTAGTATAAAAATTTCCGCAGTAGATTTACTGGTACAGAGAGTCATTAACCAAGTTTTAATACCTATAAATAAATCCATCCATTTTTATTTAAACGTAAATATAAAAAAATGCAATAAAGCGTGCAATAGAGCAAAAATGCAGCATTATAAAATTGTTAACCCATCCATCCCTGAATATTGAAACTATTAAATCAATAAGATTGTTTCGGCTTTTTATGGACAAAATATATTAAAAATAATGGCATTCACAACATTTTCGACTTGTTAATCAGAAAAAATGAAGAGGCCAATAATTTATAAATATATCTACCAGAAAAAGTAGAAATATCAAAATCCCACCCGTACTTTAACCCGAGGTCAATACATAGTGTATCGACTCCAAAAATGAAAACTTTCCTTGAGCTTTCTCTTTGGTAGTTTAGTTTCATACTGATAAGTTCGGTCTCCTCATCAGGTAGCTACGACCAAACTACAAAAATAAAATTCTAACTTCATACATTACGTATGAGGCAAGAACGCATTGACTTAGCGAATTATAAAATTCACCAAATCAAACTATTAAAAAATGTATCATAAATTCTGAAACTATTAAAAAATTTAACAAAAATTAATTTGGTCTATAATTAGCAGCTTACAAAAAGCCTAAATTCTGTAAATGTATACAATTATCCGTTAGAAAAAAAATTTTAATTCTATAGATTCGTTTCAAGAATATTTAAATCCATGCAACATAGTCTGTAAAATGTAGACAAGTTAGAGAATAAAGTGACTGTGATAGAAACCAATATTAATGACCTTCAGCATAAATATGATCATCAGAAAAGCGAGTGTAAAACAAATACTAATAAGCTTGATATTCTTCAAAAAAAAATGTGATGTTTTGGAACATTACGCCTTTCAAGCAAACTGTGAGGTTAGAGGAGTTCCAATCGTAAGGAATGAAGATCTTTTTAAAATCATTAGGGATATCTATGCTAAAATTGGTTTTAACTTGGAGAAACCAATGGGCGAATATATGCATCGTACATTTTCTACGAAACCTCCTAAACCAATTGTTGTGGAATTTATGTCCAAATGCATTAGGAATAATTTTCTTAACTGTGTCAAATTACAATCAAAAAATGGTGTACTTGGAATAAGAAGAAGCTTTTGATTGAATACAAAAAATTGAAAGCTTATTTCAAAGTGCAACATGTTTGGTTGAAGTTTGGGAAAATTTATTGCAAGATGGATGATGATAGTGTATCAGTTAAAATTGATTCATTTGATGAGCTAACTTCGTACCGTGATAGTTTATATAAAAAAATAAAGTTTGATGTCAACGAGCCTGCAGCCATTTAATAATTATTTCACGATGTCTTAGATTTGCATTAAATAAATTTTTATTTTTTTTATTTTTCTAGTTTATGTTAAATTTAATGGTGTCTATTTCGATAAATTTAGTCCCACGTCAGGTGTACCTCAGGGTTCCATACTTGGTCCATTATTGTTTATAACATTTACTAATGATGTTGTTTGTAAATTAAAAAGCAACTGTATGCTATATGCTGCGATAATCTTAAAGTATTTCGATCTAGTAAGACTGAAAATGATTGCAATCTATTACAAGAAAACTTGAACATGTTAATTAAACGGTGCGAAATAAATAAATTTGTATTAGACTTATTTAACTTATACTATAAATAACATTGTTAAGTAGGGTTGAGGTGGTTAAAGATTTAGGTGTTCTTATCGATAGTAAGTTGACTTTTAATCATCATATTGGTAGAATTTGTACCAAAGCTAAAAAATTACTTGGATTTGTGTTACACAGATGTCAAATCTTTTCGTTTAATAGAGTTATCATAATTTTATACAGCTAGCTAATTAGAAGCCAAGTTGAGTGTTTTACACAAATATATGAAATCCTTTTTACGACTGTAACAGTGCTAGAATTGAGTCTATTCAACACACTTTGACAGATTCTAATAAAAAAACGATGTTTTCAACAAAAAAATAAATAAAATCGAATAATTTTTGTTGTTGTATCACGATAAGTCCAAACCAACATCTAAACGGAGAGCGAAAACAGGGGTGCAATTATGTGTCTCTCGTATTACGAGTTACGAGTTTCGAGAACTCGAAATAAGTTGACAAATTTTGTTTAAAAAGAATCTTTTTAATCATTACGAATTGTCTGTCCTACTTAAAAGTTGTACGAGTAAAACAACTACAACAACAAGTCGCAATTACGAGAACTCTTAGTGTCTTATATAAAATCGCGTTTTGGCGCAATTTCTCTGAAATCGAAACTCGTAATGCTTATTTAATCGCACCCCAGTACTGTGAATGTAAAGTAAATATTTTAACTAATTTTGAACTAACTTTGAAATAATTAATAAACAAAAAAGAAATAAGTCAACATGAAATATTCCGCTGTTGCTATTGATGACAAAAAATATTTGCTAACGTACTTGATTATGCTAAAAATTTAATCGCCTCAATTTAGGCAACTATCCGTTCAATTTTTGTTCAATATTAAAAAAAAATCGCTAATGGTTTATGTTTCGTCTTAATAGAATAGGAGTTTAATACAAACATATTGACGATTGAAAATATAGAGAAAGCCCTATCTATCTATCGCAATAAAATAAAGATGTAACAACGACCAAAAATTAGCATCAGCGCTCGCAGAACGACAAAAATTTGGTATAGTGGAAATTTCTTGAAGCCGAGCAGCCTCAAATATTTTGTCTAAAATCACGGCTCCAATCGTCAATAGATGTATTGACGATTGCAGCCGTGACTTTAGACGAAATATTTACAGCCTATCACAACTTCAAAAAGTTCCCACTATACCATATTTTAGTCGTTTTGCGAGCGCTGATGCTAATTTTTGGTGTCTGTTACAGCTTTATTTTATTCCGATAGGTAGTGCTTTCTCTCTATTTGCAATCGTCAATTGCTTTCAACCAAAATGAGTTAAGTATTTTTTTTGGTTAACGGCTGGTCAAAAGAAACAGCAAAAATTAACCAAAATTTTTGGTCTAATTTTTTTCATGTACTTTCTTGTCAATTCGACTCTTATGGCAGATATTGAAACTAAAAATTTGGTTAGGATTTGTTTAACGACTAATTTTTTTTGGGTTGGTTAAACTATTTTTTGGTATATCTAGTACGATTGTTGTTGTAATTTTGTTATTTTTGGTGAAAGCAATACAACTAATAACGCTTGTATTTATATTAAAGGACGTGTTTCCGTTTAGCTCAGATAGTTCAGCAGATGATAGTGTGTAATATTTTTCACTAAGGAACACATATGGAATAATTGTTGGAAAATGACTTATACTGTAAGAAAAGACTTGTAAATAGACCTTGGGTAACTTCAGAGTAAGTTTCGATAGAAAAATCGAGTAAGATATAATATACATACAAGAAAAAAAAAAGTTCCAAGTAGCCGATTTTGAGAAAATCAATAAAACCTAATCTTACAAAAAATATTTCAGTCAAAATTGTCGGCCAATTCTGCGCCAATTCCGAATGAGAAATGACTTGATTTTCAGTTCTGTTCCTTATTAATCTCTTACAGAATAGAAGCAATAATTTAAATTGTTTAATTCAAAGATACATACCGTTGTATACTCATCCTCTGTTGTATAGTATTTACCAAGTCATATACAAACAGTCATTTATTCCAGTTTAAAGGACCCTGAGTTACACAAAACCGAAATACATTCTTATAAGTTATAACGGATAATGTAAGAGAAATGAACTTAGTATCTAATTATCTGGTGGAATAAAACGATTTTTCAAGTTTCTATTTTCATGGAAAGAGCGTTTGTTTTCTACAAAGTAAAGCTAAAAATGCAATATTCAGAACTTCTAACCTTAATTTATGTATGTATGTCGACTAAACAGTATACATTATGTTCAAACGTTGTGAAAAACTGGATTCACTTTGTTGTATCTTAAATAAGAAAAAACTTTTTTTTTAATGTTATTACGGAAGTTGTGTACATATGGCGCTAGATTGCTGAGTGCATAGAGCACGTGCAACAGTCTTTGCTGGTTTAAATTTAATTATTTTAATTACAGCAAAACTTCAAAATTTATTTTTATGTTTTGTTGGAATATAATTATGTTTTTTTATGAGCTTTATAACCAAAAAAAAAAGAACAAACTGTTTAATTTAATGTACATAAAATTTTCTTGAACTTTAACGTACGTACATGTACTCGTGGTGGTGTAGATTTATACAATTTTATTTTATTTAGTAAAACTCAATAAGAGGTGAATGAAAATTATGTTCGCCCAAAAAAGGACCATTTTAATATGCACAACATTGCTAATTTCCTGAAATTCTTTTAAAATTTAACTTATGTTTTATAAGTTATAACAACCATTTTTTTTTACTTATCTTATGCTATGGATGCAAATTTGTGATAAAAAACTTTTCAATTTCAATGTGAAACTGAAAAACGTTATTTTTTATAGTGCAGACGTGGACACGCCAAATGAGTATTTTTGACAAAGTCATGCGACTCGCGTGCCGCATTCTGCAAGATGGAGTAACTATTGCAGTGATCCTCCAGGCCCTGGATAAATAAATAAATACCGCGTTGGTACTTATTTATTTATCCAGTTTACGGTTCTGATACAAAGGTTAAACAAACACGTAACCTATTCATTATACGAATTTTATTTGAAAATTTTTCGCAAGATAAATAAATTGCTTAAATCTCATAATGCAGTGATTCTAAATTCAATAAAAAACTAAATTTTCTTTTTCAACTATGTATATTCTCAACTATGTACTTACATAACGACATAAACACACATATACGATGCTATACAAATAAAATATTATTTTCTGAAATCAAAACTTATTTTGTCAATATAAATAAATAAATAAACAACAATAACTTTGCAATATAAAGGTAGCATATAGTAATTAAATCAAAATAAATAAAACATTTTATAATTTGATTGTGTACGGAATAACTTTATTTCAGTAATTACAGATTAATCAATACTAAGGTTGGTATGCGTTAAAGCTATTTCAAAAAGTAAAAAAGAAAAAGTTTTAAAGTTTTGCTTATCGTAATTGGAAACCTAAACATTATCAATATGATAAGATATGATAAAATTGAATTTCGTTTCCACGACTTATAATATGTAACCAGTTTCGAGCTGAGAGACCTTTGATTATGGAAAATCAATCCCCCCATCAATCCTTCACAACTCTACATTCTACGTATATAGAACATATAGTGTATATGTTGTTCAGCTATTTATGCTAATACAGAAGAAATTTACTTACAAATTTCATCATCACATTTACATAGTTCTATTCCAGAGTAAGTTAATATTTTAATATTACTAAATGTTACATTAATTTGAATTAATTATTTAATCAAAAAAGAAAAAAAATGATCGACCTATTATTATTATTATGGTTGAAGGGCCATGTGGGCGTTCAGCCACCTCGCACTGATTGGACCCTGCTTAATTATCCGTCCAGTCAATATTCAGGCTCTTAATGAACCTGATAATACTGCCGGCCGGTAAGCGATACATCCTATCTGGAATCATTGCTCTACCTCCTAGATGTTTACCGTAACATGTACTTCTGCTAAAAAAGCCAGTAGCATTGGTACCCAAAGAATTCGAGAGTGCAGTCCCACTCCCGTATATTCCTACACCTGTAGTAAAGCTGGGTGATATACAGGCAACTTTCCATTCCCAGCAACTCGTAAGAGTAAAATCAAAACAGAAGGCTAAATGAAACTGGATTGTGTCTGTTGTCCAGAGTCCGCATACTTTAGACTGATTAACCTATCAGTGATTCTTCCATCGGCATTTGCTGTTCCACCTGCTGTGTCTATAATAGATTAGGGGTTTTTGTCAAGGATTTCTTCTTTAGCGCCGTACTTTAGCCTATGCCAAATGGTCTCAGTTACGAGTGATTGCCACGAGGAGGCAGCATCTACACGTTAAATGGTTCATCAAGCTAGTCTACAAATTAAGAAATTTTTGTTTTTCCCGTTCTTCGGTTGACAAGTGATAAACATTCTAATATGATTTGTGACTTTAGACGCGATAATATCTCCCGATAATATCTCGCGATAATAGATTATTTTTATCAAGTTCGAAGTTTTGGCTATACCGATCCTATCTATGCACGTTCTTTTCGTACTGTGCTTAATTGGGAACAGCGACATCCCAAAAGAATAACCATAAATTAACATAATGCAAATACTTGCTGTTTTTAATTTTAGAACTATCTAGTATTCATAAATTCAAATAACTTTGAATTTTTTTATTTTCTCTATGCCAAAATATATGACAGAAAGACAAAAGACAACAAAAAATTTACGTAGTACCAACGCTAGTATTGCTAAATATTAGGCAGATCCATCTGTTTTTCAAAAGGGAAACCTAAATTATCGAATAGTGTGACGGTGACACCTAGTGTGTGATAGAATAAGTTAAATTAATAGCTCAATGTTTTACTGTACTAAAATGGAATTTTCCATGATAAAACAGTTCTAAATGTGTCTACACTATTAGTACTGGAAAAGTCATGAGCTTTCTAGAAGTTTGGTTTGTGTATGTATATAAAAAGGCGAACGAAATCAAATTAGATTATTAGAATTTGGAACGCGATAGTGTAAACTTGTAAGATTATCAATAGTATTTGGAAAGCGACTTAAAAATCGAATTAAAAAGTGATTTAAAAAGTGTTTTAGTGGAAATAAAAATTATAAGTGTACAGTAAAATTTGAAAATAATTTATATAAAGTGATTTTGTGAATTTTTATTAATATTGTGACGGTGACACCTACATAGTGTATAATAGAATAAGTAAAACTAATAGCTCAATGTTTTACTGTACTAAATGGAATTTTCCATGATAAAAATTGTTACGTAATGTTTCTACGCTATTCCAACTGGAAAATTCGTGAACTTTCGAGAAGCTTGGTTTGTGTATATAAAAAGGCGAACAAGATCGAATTGGATTATTAGTATTTGGAACGCGATAGAGTAAACTTGTGAGATTATTAGTAATATTTGGTAAGCGATAGTATAAAGATTAAAAGGAATTAAAAAGTGATTTAAAAAGTGTTGTAGTGCGATAAATTTAAGAATAATTTATATAAAGTGATTTTGTGAATTTTTATTAATAAACTGTGTTGTAATAAATTTTGTGAAATAAATAAATTCGTTGGTGATAAATTGAATTGAGTTTGTATTATTCACAATCCAGTGATACGAACCTTAATTGACAAGGCAAAAACGTAACAATAGAATATTGTTGGAAAAATCATGGAATTTCTAGAAATTTGATTTGAGTATATAAAAAAAAATTGGATTAAATTGGATTATACGTATTTGGAACGCAACAGTGGGAAGATTAAACAAAGTAATTTAAAAAGTGAATTAGTGCGATATAAAAATTATAAGTGACCAGTAAAGTTATGCGAATAATATAATAAGTGATTTTGTGAGTTATTGTGGGGACGGTTGGGACGGTGGCAACCGTAGAGGAGACAGAATATGGAACAAACCATTGGTCGAAACAACAAAAGTACCTCGTGGAAGTTAGATTTGTCGGAGTTAATGGCTGCTATGAACCAGATGATGGTGTGAGAACTAGGAGAAATTAAACATGAAATGAAACAACAAATGAAACAAATTGAACCACCAATCTAAATTACGGAGCGTCAAATGGGAGAAATTGCCGAATGCCAAAAGCTAATGGACGAGAAAATTCTAGAATTATCCACAAATGTACACGGCGAAATAGAAAAACTGCAAACGGAAATTCAATAGGTGGAACAAAAATTACAAGCTGAATTTCAAACAGAGCGACTAAATTAACTATTGTCAAGGCAAGTGGAACAACGACGCATGTAGTTCAGACCGTTCACTCGATTAAGTTAAAGCTACCAACATTCGACGGAACAACGTCTTTCGGCATTTTCCAATTTCAATTTAAAACGGCGGCCAATCAAAATTTTTTTGCAACGATGAACAAATTGTTACACCTCTAATAGTGCCCCTTAAAAGTTCTGCATCAGCGGAGGCTTTGCAAATTTTATCTCGAAATTATGAAGACGCTGGATCGGGAGTAAGGCAGTGACCACAAGCGGGAAATATATCGCATTGAAATGAAAAGCCGCTACCAAAAGGGAGGAGAATCACTATACAGCAATTTTCATTCGGCCGATAGAAAGGCTTAAAATGATGGCATTCTAGATGCAAAGACACGCAGGGCGATGTTGTTGTCACCTAAAGCAACCTTCGCGGAAACCATCGCATGTGCGTTGACGAACAAAACTGCACAAGCCATCACCTACCCACAAGCCAAATCGACTCCAGAATGAACACCGAGCGGTTGTCAACAAGAAACTGAGACGGAAGCAGCAAAATCAGATGTTGAACACGTGATAAAATCTGTCACATCTCGCGGGACTGCTGGGAAACAAGAGGGAATCGCGTAAGATCACCATCTCCTAAGCGGCGACGACCAAACGGAGAGGAGGTAGTGACCAATCCAAGGGGGGTCTTCTACAAAAGGCAGAAGCTGACTCCTACAACTGACTGCCCATTAACCTCCATCCGCGTTTCGAAAGTAGCAAGAAGCGGTGACAGCTTAATAATCAAAGGCGATATTGATGGCACGGACTGCATCATCACATATAGGAGCAAATCGCCCGATTATCCCTAAAGATCTGATCTGTGGTGGTGTGCAACCAGCTAACGGATTGAAGTTACAAACGGCAACAGGAGACAGTGCAATAATAAAAGGAAAGAAGATCGTGAATATAAGGATCTGGAGAACTCTTTTCCAACAAAAAGTGCTGATTGCAGATATTGTGGACGAAGTCAATTTGGGAATGGACTTTATGAGGATAAATGGCTTCGTGGTATATGTTGTATAAGGAGTATTTACTTACAATAACATCGAGCTGCCACTTCAATAAAGCAGTGCAGGAGCAACTATCAGGCGAATTATTTTTGATCAGATATTTTCGATGCCAGTATACTATATGAGCTGCAAAATAACCTCTGTCGAGGAAAAATGTAGTGCCTATGAATTAGAGATACTCGCCGCCATAGTACCTGTAAAAATTCCGAGCATATTTCCTGTGCATGAAATTCAAAATAGTGACGAATTGTAGCTCTTTTAAATTAACAATGAGTAAGAAAGAACTAGTTACAAGGATAGGACGTTGGACGCTATATCTTGAAGAATTTAATTACGAGATCGAACACAGGGAAGCGGTAACTAGGATAAAAACGAAATAATCAAAAAAGGATAAAGACGAAATAACAGGATAAGGAAAGAACGCAAAGGGACGATGATCACATTAAGACGATACTAACAATTTTAAATGACCACCCGAATTATGACGATTACTTTGTTAAAAAAGATATCTTGTACAAGATGAAGGATGGTTCACGATTGATGGTTGTAAAAGAAGAGATGCAGCGTGAAATTATTAATATGATACACGAAAGTGATCACTTTGCATCTAAAAAGGTTCAAGATTTTTTCAAACAAGAGTTTTATATTGAAAAACTGAGCGATAGAGTAGAAGAATGCATTCGAAATTGTGTACCTTGCGTTCTAGCAAACAAGAAGTCTGGCCTAAAAGAATGTTATTTGATACCGTTTGATAAAGGAAGTGTCCCACTCGATACTTATGATATTGATTTATTTGGCCCGATGACAATTACTAATAAAAATTACGAACATCTATTAGTTGTAATTGATGCTTTTTCGAAATTTGTGTGGATTTATCCAACAAAATGTACTACCACCAAAGAAATCATAGACCGATGGTCTGTACAAAAAAAGGACATCTGGAAACACAAGACGAACAATATGCGACGCCGGATCATGGTTTATATCAAACGAGTTCAAAAATTATTTTGATTAACAAAACGTCGATCTACATATAGTGACAACTGACAACCGGAATTCTAAAAGGAAATCGCCAGGTCTAGATAATAAACAGCATTATTGTACTGATTTTGACGAAACTGAGAATTGACAACCCTTCACATTGGAACAAATTTGTCAATGCACAACGATACTTAAATGGTACTTCAACAGGTATTGAAAGAAGTCAGTTTGAAGTAATGATGAGAACCAAAATGAGAGTCAAAAATGATTTGAGAAAACAAGAAGAAAATATATAAATACAAAAAATATAAAGTGAGATCAAACATACTTATAATAAATAACGAAAGATGGCGAAAGAGTGATCTCGTTGCAATAAAACGACAATTCAACAATTCAACCACAATTCCTTGGTCCCTTCCAAATAATAATAAAAAAATGAGAAATCACCGATATCGAGTTGAAAAAATAGGTAATGGCGACAGTCCAATGAGAACCTCGTCATCAGCTAAATTATATGAAGCCGTGGTGGTCATCATTCAGATGGAACGATGAAGTCAGGGAAGGCTGTGTGGGATACCAGAATCCAACTCCTTCATGTCTACAAACACAAACGAAGCAAAACCCAGTAACCTACGGAGATGATACAAGGAGGGAGCGAACAATATGTAATGTGTCTATTCTCCCATTCTGGTCGATTATCTTCAACAGCTATTAATAGTTTCAGAAGGTTTCAGTAGCTTGTAATATACAAGCCTTTCATATCCAACCAAATACAAAGCATAACCTTATCACAATGAACATTTCAGGTTCTACCCAAGCTTTTTTACGTTTAGGGTTCTCTTAATAAATCCTTTCTTTGTTCTCTTTGAAGAAGTATTTCAGAAGTGATTTTTCGATATTCCATCTGCCTTTCTATTAATTCAAGTGGTATTCAATTCCCAAAGTTTTAAACCATCCCCATTCCATGTAGATGTCTACTGACAACGGATTGGTCAACATTGAATGCTTCTGCCAATTCTTGTCGCATTTGTGTGTTGCCTTCATCCAATAATGCTTGCAACTTTACATCTTCAAATTTTTTCGGTCCACCTTCACGTTGTGCGTCTTCAACATCGCACAAATTACTTAAACCACCTTCTACAAAAATTATCAGAAAAATCAAGTTCACCGTAAGCTTCTACAAGTAAACGATCACTTTCAGCAGTGCTTTTCTTTATAGTAAAAAATACAACCAAACTTCCCGCAAAAGACGATTATTTGGCACAAAACTCTCCATTTTAAATCGAATAAAAACTTTGTTGTTTATATTTTAATCAAATGTCATATACGGGTCTACTACGAAATCCCGATTTTCAAAATCCCGAATTCAAAATCCCGGTTTCCAAATATCGCGGAAAATTTTAATTTTGAAACGGGATGCAAATGTTTTACTCGCAACTGTATTTATTTTACTTTACGAAAATTTAATATTTTCTTTGTTTAAAAGATGTCACTCAAAATGAACCCACTATTATCTATCTTATCGATTTCATTCATAGAGGCACCTATCGTAAAAATGTAAAACTTGAAAAAAAAATTTTTAATTCTTCCTTACCGACAAAATATCCACCTTTAGGGGTAATACAAAATAAAAATAAAATTCAAGAGATGCCACTACAAAATTTGGTAAGTACATAATTTTCTTCTGACCTTCGACTAAATCAATTTTATATAGTGAAAGGAAAATTGTGACCATGGCATCCAACTTAATTCGCATTTATAAGTTAAAAAAATTACCTTCACGAAAACAACTATAATTTTCATATGTGACCATAGAATTGTTTACCTTGTCGCCGTTGGCCAAATATAATACACATAATTACGATTAATATGGGAAACACGTGTAGGTGTTACATATTCATTAAAGATTTGTCCATATTTTGATATTTTATTAATGCTACTAACTTTGAATTAAGTTTACGCACAAAAAATTAGCTTTGTACAATCATTACAAACCTATGGCAAAAACGGATGGAACAGAGAGAAACAAAACTACCTGGATGTCTCGGCTTAGTTTAAAATGGATTAAAACCTCGTTAAGAAAATGTCATTTTAAAACCGGTCATAAATTACATAGGCGCCAAAAATAGAAATAAAACCGCACCCCTGAACTTATAAATTTTATTATTTATTGACATGATAAATTATATTTAAAAATTAGTTAATCTTATAAATAATAGATATGAATTTCGTTTGAGACATACAAGCATTAGAATTCTCTTTAATTCATAAGCTCATTTCCCACACATGTATTAAGCATAAAACAAAGCATTTTAAGCTCATACTCAAATAAAAATTGTTGTTGTTTCTTATAATAAATAGTAAATGAATTTAATTCTCGTTGTCGAATAATAATAAAAAGAAGAAACAAAAACAAAAAAATATAAACAAATAAAAATTAAAGTGATTCAGTTAAATTCACGATTCCGATGAAGTAAAACGTGCTGAAAAGTTTTGAAAAAGTTTAACGATAATTTGTTTAAATTGTGTTTGTCATGTAAGTTTAATTAATCGTCGTCCGTCATCATCATCTGTGTATGTGACGTTTTATTGCGTTAGAATAGCATTAGATTTCTATGTTTTAAACTGGTTACAATTATCGTCTAATAATAAATACAATTTATGTTAACCTTGAAGAAACAATCTCAAGGAAATATCCACCATATAATTTTTTGCTTTTTTTTTATCTGTTTACATATTATTAAGTGAACCCATTTTTATTGTAAGAAAGCCTTATCTAGTTTACTTCCCATTCAACTGATTACAAGTGCGCAGTTATTTTTTTCAACCCAGTTATTTTGTGTTTACAAGTCTAAATGTATTAATATTTAATAATTGATCGTTTGACCCCATCCATGATGATTAACGTCTATATGAATATATGAATTGGCGTGTGCACTTGAATGAGCAATTCAAATACTTTAAAATATAAAATTGCATCAAAGCACCATATAAATGCTCACCTTGGCTTCGAATAAATATGTAAATTGTTGTTTTGTATTTATTAAAATAAAAGATTTTAGAACCCGATCTTGAGATTGTACCGCATTATTCCGATAAATATCTTAAGGCCAGAAAAAAATTTTTTTTTTTTTTTACATACTTACAACAATAAGTCATTGTGTTAATGAGAGTTTTTTTTTGTTGTTGTATTTCTGCAGTTGAATTCTACAAAATAAAAATTTCGAATAAGCAGTATTACACATTAGCATGTTAGTATTTAAGACTACAATGAAACGTACAAGCCTAAACAAAAGTTTTAAGCTCAAGGTAAGGAAATATACTTAAGAAAAAAAAATCGAATTTCTGTAAGCCACAAGTGTTTGCGCGAAATTATATGACTTCTTTAACTTCATCTCATCCGTATACACATAAAGCTAACATTTACAAATCTCTAATTTTTCGTCTTACAAATTTAACATTTACATTGTCTGTTGAGTCATATTTCGGCTATCAAGACTTACTTACGAGCATAATTTTTTTTTTGTTTTTGTTTTACTTTTGAACAATTGAGATTTACCTGCAATTTATATTTTTCAGTATTTACCCATCAACCGGTCGGTTAACATACTATTATAAAATAGTGGTGGTCTAAATAATTCGAGCGTAACTGATTAATTTGTAATTCTAAATTAAATGTAATTATGTGGTTTACAATAATTAAAATCGCGTTAATAACGGTTTCTCTAAAAGGTATTCAATATTTTCGTGCATTCATAATTATCGTTGTTTGATTGAATATTTTACAAAATATTAAAGACAATAATAAATTGACTTTGAGACAATAAGTGAAAGTATAACAATTGGAATTTGAATAAGATTTTTCATAAATCATAAACCCTTGTAAACGTGTTCGATGTGTGTAATGTAAGGAGAAGATATACTTGAGATATTTATGTAGGTCATCTATTTATTGTCTAGGTAATTAAATTTTCTATTCGGTGACAAAAAATTCGCAAACATTTTACATAATCCGCATACAAAGTGGTTTTTATTCACGACATAATAAAAAAAAAACATCAAAATAGTAAATCGAGTCTAGAATTCAAATGGTTTAATTTAATTATAAATTTATAAAAATATCTTAATTATATTAAAACTGCATAATAGGCAAGGTTAATTGGTTATCTTTGACCAATTTACGTTTAAAATATACATATTTGGAAGGTGAATAGCTCTGTATAATTAATTACTTTAGATGGCGAGCTGGTTAAGGTTAACATCCTTCAATATATCGATATTTTAATTTAGCAAATAGTACGATTACTCAAACCTAAGCAATTAAATGTTTCAATAGTTCGCATTCCTTGGTTGACTTCACTCATTACAAATTGTGTAATCGACTATAAATTGTATATTTCTTGTAATTATAATTACAAGTTAGAATCTAAACACAGCATGGACAAAGAGAAAAAAAATGCGAATTGCTTCCTCGATTGTCGTCTAAAGTACAAAATTTTGCCATAATTATATATTTTTAACCTTGAATACACAAAGAAGTTTGAACATTTAACAAATCGTTAGAGGCACCAGCTTATCGGTAAATTTTATTTCATACAATTTGTAGAAACGGAACAAACAAAACCAATGAGATAACGAGACGGATGCAGAGAACTGCATGCATCTCAAATATACGAACTCAATTTGTTTACTTTAACACATGTTTTTTTTATCTTTCTGTACATTATTGCTTCGATAGTAAATATTACATTACAAAATTGGTTTTGTTATTTTTGCAGAAAAAGAAAAACAATAGCCACATAAAAAATGCCGGTGGAGGTCTCGTACCAATTGGATTTGAATACAGAAATTCCCGAAGATTTAGTTGAAATAGCAGTCAAACAAGGCGAAGATCCGTCCAAAGTATGCGAATATTTAGATGATTTTAGACGATTAATTTACGGTAAAATAGTTTAAAAAAACACTTAACTCATATAATTATTTAATTGACGTCAATTTTGTATTTGGCATTTCAGAAAAAGGAACCGTCACACCACATCGTATGGATGATGAATATTTGATAAAATTTTTACGTGCCCGATTTTTTAAAATAGACAACGCTTATAAATTGGTAAGTGTATTGTTTGTGGTCGGAAAGTACACCAAACTAATTATCTATGTACAACCATTTTACATTTCTGAAGTTATGTCGCTACTATGAATTCCGTAAAGAAAATAAAATTCTCTTTGAAAATGTACGGCCACTAACATTAACGCGGGACTACGATATAATCTCAGTTTTTCCATATCGGGAACAATATGGCCGTCGCATGATCATTTATAAAATAGGAAATTGGCAACCGGCTAAGACAACGATCGATGAAGTGTTTCGTGCCACAATAGTGTTACTGGAACTCGGTTCTCTTGAATTGCGGGGACAAATTTTAGGTGGAATTGGAATTTTAGATTTAGAAGGGCTATCGTTAAATCATGTTTGGCATCTTTCACCATCTGTTGCACAGAAATTAATTAACATTTTGGTGGTTAGTAGACTATTTGGCTAACAGTTACAATTTATAAAGTATAATAATTTGTTTTTTAAATTGTTTTTTAGACTTCAATGCCGATAAGAACCACTGCTATTCATATAATAAATCAAAACTGGGTATTTGATACATGCTTCCAAATGTTCAAGCCATTTTTAAATGATCGAATGAAGAAACAAATTTTCATTCATGGGCATGATATGAAATCATTGCATAAACATGTTTCGCCGTCACATCTACCGCAACGTTATGGTGGCACCTTATCCGAATGTACATACACATATTGGATGGGTAATTTGGCACACAACGATAAAGTGATGGATGATCTTAGAAGTTTAGGCTATATTCTGACCGAAGAGGACATAGAGGAAGTTAAAAGAGTAAATGAGAATAAAAATAAAATCTGAAAGAGATTAGATGCTTGATGTGTACGTTTTAAATGCAATTTTATTAGACTTAAGATTGACATGAGGGGATTATTGTTTTTATACAAATAAATTTTATAAATAATTATAAAAAAAAAAACTTTGCTTGTAACGGACAGAATTTCTACATTACAATTTTGCAATACACTAAAAATTAATAAAAACCAAATAACACATTTGTAAGGTTTTAGTACACTATTTAGTACAAATGTTATTTTGACTTTTTGAGATAAACAAAAATTTTATTTGAAAATTGAAATTTCATTCACGTAATATATTTACATATCCAAAAAATCAATGTGTGATTAATCAAACCTAATTAAAAATTCTAATCACATGAAATAAAATATAATAACATTGGAATACCGTTTAATTAATGCGTATTCTAAACCCAATCAAATAAAGTATGAGAAAATTATATCAAAACAAAAATGTAATGCATTCCAAAAAGGCATAAAAAAATTGCAAGTTGGTAGCTCCGAATCTAGTTTACATTTTTATGTGTTTGCCCACCTGATTTGTGACATCAAACAAAATGGCGCTGTTTAGTTTATTTATTTGAAGGAAATACAAAAAGAAAAACAGAAAAGTAAAAAATAAAAATTTCTGTTTTGTTTACTGTAAAATAGAGGTATCGCGAAAAAAAATAAATTCTACTTCAGCTCCATAATATCGTGAATCAAAATCGAATTGTGTTTTTAGAATTGATAAAAGCAGAAATTGTGCAATTATATAAGTTAAGCGAAAAAGAAAAAAAAAACATTCGCAATTCAATTATCGAGTGTATGTGTGTGTGTATAGTGTATGTGTAAGCTGATTGTTTTTGGGCATTTCAATAATTAATTCCGATAAAATAAACTAAATGGCATTTTAATTATCGATTTGAAACGTGATAAAGTGAACAAGAAGTCATACAAGAAAGTTTTATTTGTACGTTCCTATTCTGTTTCCACCTGAGGAATGTGTTTTGTGTGTGTTTCGTCAAAAGATTCTAAAAAATCAATCGATAAATTTATTTTGCTTTAAGTAATTGAATTTACAACATTTGTATTTACTTGTGTAATTTAAAAGTGTTATAGTTTAATAAGATCGTATTATATCATAATAGATTGTGTAAATATTGTTCCGGATTGTCAAAAAATACTTAAGAATAAAAAAATAAAATTATTTCTCATCTTCCAATTCAAATGACATCAATGTCATTTTGACAACAGCGCAGGGGCACAAATTTTATTTATTTATGATTTTCATTAAAAAATTTTATTAACAATAATACAAAATAATATTTTTCTCGTTAAAATAACAAAGAATCTATTTTAGAATTCGAAATAAAAAGTGAATAATAATTAATTTTGGTTATTCAGTGTTCAGTGAGTGCCCCATACAATCACCTTTCACACATCGAATTGTTGGTGGTGTGAAGGGCGGATGTAAATGTTGTGAAAAACTGGAAAAGCAACAAAACTGAATAATAAACATAATAGAAATAGTAAAGAAAATACAATAATATATTAAAGTGATTTTGTGTAAGAGTTTGATAAGTAGTGACACCGGTTATTAGGATGGCTTTTAATGAGGTAAGATTTTTTTCATGTCTTCTTATATCCAATGACCTTGAGGTGACGTAGCGCTAAAATTCGTTTCTTTCATCTCTATGTTTTATTGTTTTGTGATGTGTTTCTTTGGTTTTAATATGAAAGAACCAACACGGATGTAGATTAATTCTAGGATTCTGCTTAATTCTAAACTACACTTACTTCTTCACTTTGAATTACCTATTGGTGAGAATATTAGTTATTAGAACAATGATTGCCTAATCAATGTGATCCTTAACTATTAATGGAAAAACCTTAAATAAACGGGACTTTATTCTTAGAAGTAGATGGTTTGAATTAAAAGTCGAATAAATTCTTAGGTCGTTAGGCTGAAGCTACATGGGTTAAAAGGCGGAGCAACACTTCCGTAAACCAATACTTAAGTAAAAGAGTCAATCACTTGATTCGCTAGGGTAAATAACATTAACACGTTATTACTTAACATCAATGAAATTTTTGCACAAATAAACCTACAACCACTGCGTATAATTATTGTTGAATATGTATTCAATAAAAAAAGCTTGATCATTAATCATCTATTTTGGTGGCATGAGATCATATTTTAACAATAATTGTTTGTAATGCTAATTACCTGAAGAAGACGATATATACTGCAATTAAGTATATATAATTAATTAAAAAAGCCCTTTAATTTTAAGAACGAATCATTGTTATTCTTGTTTTGTCAGAATTTATCCAAGTTCTAATAATTTAACAATAAGTAACTACATATTTACCTTGAAACAACTTTCCATTTCTTCTTAATCAATTCTTTTTAAGTTTCCTGCTTAGAATATTTGTGCTAATTATTAAATGTTGTGTTTTGGAATATTTTATTTTAAGTATCAAATATTTATGTAAAACGATTATCCAATTCCTAAGCAAACCAAACCTAGAATCTATCGTACTGGTTTATTGATTTGTATTTGGTTTAAATATTCGTTTCATGCCAGATGATCTCACTCATTCATTTTCGAATATTTTAATCGTTATTAATATAGTGGTTTAATTTTAATATTCAATATTTGCTCAGAAGATTTTGTCCTCTGGCACGCTGACAAGATTCTTTCCAAAAGTACATCTAGTCCCAGTTTTTTGATAAAACCGGACGGATCTTGGACAGCTTCTAGTGGAGAATCTCTGGAGCTTCTCTTCGAGACACACTTCCCAGGGAGCTTTGAAGACCTGTTGGTGCGTAGCAATCATCAGGAATCACTGTCAGTAATCCCAGAGGATATCGTAACCAGGAAACGGATCCTATGGGCACTGATGGGTTTTAAACCATTTAAATCGGCTGGTCCGGATCAAATTATACCAGCTGAACTTCAAAACAACTCAGTAATTATTCTTCCCTACCTGGAAGCTATATTCAAAGGGTGTTTAAGCTAGGCTATATTCCTAGGTACTGGACGGAGGTCAATGTGGTGTTTATACCGAAAGCGGGGAAAAGCTCACATGTCTATCCTAAGGACCTAAGACCAATAACTCTATCATCCTTTCTTTTGAAAATATTGGAAAGGCTGGTGGATGTATACATCAGAGATAAAATAGGTGCCAGGAAGTGGGCATCGTCTCAGCATGCGTACACAAAGGGTAGATCTGTGGACACTGCTCTGCACGCCTTGGTGTGTACGATTGAGAAATCGATTAGTTCGAAGGAATTCTGTTTGGTGGCCTTCCTGGATATAGAAGGCGCCTTTAATAATGTGAAAGCGGAGGCAATCAAGGAGGGATTGTCATTTTTGGAGGTGGACGTTCCTCTGATAGGGTTAATCAATTATATGCTGGGAAGCAGGATTGTTAGCTCGAAGTTGGGGGACACCACCATAAAGAGGCGAGTAACTAGGGGAACCCCGCAGGGGTGGGGGGTTCTGCCCCCTCTTCTCTGGAACATAGTGGTAAACGGGTTACTACTTGAATTGGAGAGAGAGGGTATTGCAGTTATCGCTTACGCAGATGACGTAGCTTTAGCTGTTACCTGAAAATTCCTGGGTACGATTGTAGACGTATTGTACAATGCGCTTACCATCGTTACGAAATGGGCTGGCAAATGTGGACTTGGTATCAACTCGTCCAAGACAGAGCTGGTACTCTTCACTAAGAAATACAAAACCCCGGTAGTTGTCCCTCCTACCTTAAATGGCACGAGACTTGCTTTGACTGACAGAGCTAGATATCTGGGCATTATCTTGGACAGTAAGCTTAGTTGGAAGCCCAACATGTTGGAGAGAATAAACAAAGCTACTATTGCTTTGTACTCCTGTAGGAACGACATTGGTCATAGATGGGGTCTGAAGCCGGAGCTGGTACACTGGCTCAACACCGCTGTAGTGAGACCTGTACTCATATACGGGGTGGGTGTTTGGTGGCCAGCTCTGGACAAGGTAACTTATAAAAGTAAGATTGAGAGAGTGCAAAGAACAGCCTGTATGCTTGTTAGCGGGGCATTGAGGTCGACACCGACAAGTGCTTTAGAGGTTATGTTGCACCTTCTTCCGGTCGACATTTTTGGCAAACAGATGGCGGCAAATACAGCTGTACGACTTGCAGCCGTCTCTCAGTGGAGGTCTCTTAGTATAGGACACTCTACTATTGTTAGATCGTTGAAGGATGAGCTGGCGAATCTTGACTACATTAAACTTACTCTATGCTTCGAGAAGCGATTTCGGACCTCCTTCCCTTCAAGGGAATCCTGGAGGGATAGACCGTTATCGGAAACCAAAGCGTTGCAATTCTTCACAGATGGCTCCAAGCTAGACGGCAAAGTAGGAGCTGGAGTATTCTGTGACAAATTAAATGTAAACATTTCTATTCGTCTCCCTGATTACTGCAGCGTGTACCAAGCTGAAGTCGTAGCGATTGAGGAGGTCATGATGTGGTTGAAGCATAATGTGTTATCCTCAGACGATATCACAATCTATGTGGACAGTTAAGCGGCGATCCGGTCGTTAGAATCGGTGTCTTTGGCGTCACGGGTGGCGTTGAGTTGTCACTCATCTCTAAATGAGATGGGTGAGCATTTCAATATCCAGGTAGTCTGGGTCCCAGGTCACTCGGGCGTCATGGGGAACTGCAGGGCAGATGAACTTGCTAGGCATGGTACGACTCTCCAGCTGCAACCGGAAAGGGCAAGTCTGGGGACGCCTATTACAGCGCTGAGACAAGCACTTGGGAAGCAGGCGCTATCCTCAGCGGGGGAAAGGTGGTTTAACACCCTCACCTGTAGAGTTGCAAGACAAGTTTGGCCAAAGCTGGACTTGGGGCGCACTAGGGCATTAATATCCTTACGCAGACGTGAATTAAGAACGGTCGTAGGAATTCTCACCGGACACTGCCTTTTTGGAGAACATGCAAGAAGGCTGGGTCTGGAGGCTAATGACTTCTGCAGAAGCTGCTTGGACGAAGAGGAGGAAGAGACGTTGGTCCACTTCCTTTGCTCGTGTCCAGCATTGGCTCTCAGAAGGCACAAACACTTAGGTAAGTTCAGGATGGACTGCCTCTCGGATCTCGAAAACAGTAAAGTGCGGGACGTCTTACGCTACATAAGTAGCTCGAAATGGTTCCAATAGGGGTAAAAGGGGATACATCCTGTGGTATCACAATGGACCGTCACCGGTCTAAGTGTGCGTAAGCAGCCACTCCAACCTAACATAACCTAACCTATAAAATTGGCAATGTTTTTTCAGTTTTTTTCGAACCCAAATTGTTCTATCTCTTATAGATTCTCAAATAATTAATACTTCTTTTGTTCATGAGACCATGTCCAGTTATTCTATTGTAAAAGGAAATTTTAAAATGAAATATCCTTGGCATTTTATTTTGATTTTCTATTTTGTATTTTTATTTTAAGTATTTTTGTCTGTCCTATATCTAATGCATTTTAGCATTATTGTAAACTAACAAATACCTATTAATAATTTATATGGAAAGGGTCCTGAAAATTGGTTTTCCGGTTTTAATAGAAAGAAAATTCAATTTGTCTTTCTTGTAAAATATTCAGAAATGTTAGAAATTTCAACTTAAATTAACAAGAGATCAAAATTGAGTGGAGAACAAATTTTATAATTCCTATGTTTAAAATTCGATTTCTCGAAAATTTTCCAAATGGCGTATAGGAAGGACACTATTGTACTCATATGACATTTTGTCAAAGTCTTTGCGATTATTATTAAACTTGAACTATTTTATAATTACAAATATTATGAAAACAATAATAGTTTAAGTGTATTAACCGTTATTTAAAACGAGTTTAGCTAAATCGGATTTATTAAATCGCAGTCTGTCAACGGTATTACGGTTAAAGTGATAAATCCGGGTTATGTTTAATCACCGGTTATTATATACACTACAGGCCAAAAGTTTTTGGTCGATTAGTCTTTTTCAATTAAAACAAAGGACTTGCAATACTATTTTCGATGAATATTTTTCTTACACACCCTGTCAAAATGCATTTTTATCTATGCATATTTTGTTTTGTTTCAACGTTTATTATCCTAGAAATCACCAACATACTGAAAATCGATATATTTTGTTGCGTAAAAAACTGATTTATTTTAGTTATTAAATAAATATCTGTGAGTGAATATTAAAGTAAATAATTTTTTTACCTTCTGCTGTGAATTATGAGTATTTAAATTAAATTTGCAATTTTTAAAAAATTAATTCTGGGATTAAATGTTTATAATTTTATTATAAAATTGATTTAATAAAAAAAAAACTTTCAAAGGTATAAAAAAATGGGCAGAAAGTGCCAACTGGTGATCGAATTAAGAGCAGCCGTTGTCACGCTACACGGCATTCGCATGCTGAAATTGTCCGAAAATTTCAAATTCCGAAGTCTACCGTGCAATACAGACTGAAGCGATTTAAACAAACTGGGTAGAACTCATCCCAATATCGGCAGGGGCGAACTCGGGACACCACTGCAAAGGAGGATGAATATATAGGAATGTTATCCAAGCGTAATAGGAAGTAGACGCCACCTCAAATAATAGCGCAAGTTAACAACGCTCGGGAAAATAAATTGTCGTTGACTACGATAAAAGGGCGCCTAACAAATCAGGGGTTAAATGGCAGAATTGCTGTTAAGAAACCACTTCTTTCGATTACAAACCGTAAAAAAAGACTTAATTGGGCAAAGTACCACCAGAATTGGCAAATGTCACAATGGAGAAAAGTCCTTTGGTTAGACGAATCAAAATTCGAAATATTTGGATCCAAAAGGAGAGTTTACGTTCGACGTTGTCCCGGTGAAAAAATGCTCCCAGACTGTATTATTCCTACAATAAAACACGGGGATGTTCTGTGATGATATGGGGTTGTTTTGGTAACAACAAAGTTGAAGATTTAGTCGTAATTACGGGTCGAATGGATCGCTTTGGCTATCTTGCCATCTTGGAGAATCATGCTATCCCATCTGGACTAAAACTAATAGGACGAGGGTTCACGTATCAGCACGACAATGATCCCAAGCACTCATCTAATGTCTGTAAATTATTTACTGCAACAATTTCGCCACCGAAAGCTGAATTTAATGAATTGGCCCCCTCAATCGCCCGATCTTAACCCGATAGAGCTCTTCTGGGATCAGTTAGATCGGGAGCTTCGGAAAACACGCCCAACATCGGCGAGAGATTTGCTACAAAAAAGGCAATATACCTGGAACAAGATTTCATCCGAACAATTAAATAAATTATTGGATAGAATGCCAAGGCTATGTCAAGCAAAGGGAGGCCACATCGATGAGCGTTCAATTTAAATATTTCACTGTTTTTTTTCTTTGTTTTTTGTAATGAATTAGCTGGTAATTAATTAAATTAATTGAAATAAATTAATATGTTTGTTAAAACTATATAAAAAATTGTTTTAGTTATAAAAACCATATCGACCAAATACTTTTGGCCTGTAGTGTATAATTACCAGTGTATTTGGTGAATATAATAAATATCATTGAATTTCGGTAGATTTATCAGTTTTACCGCCAAACTGAGTTGGTAAAAAATTAAATTGTATTGTGAATTTGGTTCCAAATTATTCGCTACCATTTTAGCAGCACCTTTTAAATAAGAGGAAATTCTAAAAACGGTAGATTTAATTTTTAAATTCCTTAGAATATGAAAATAAACAATTTCAACAATTAACAATTTTCTTACTCTAATTTGAATTAATTAATCGTGTAATTTCTAATATGCAACCGATACTAAGATCATTTTATTGCGTTTTACAGATAACACATGCTAGAAGCATATTAGTATTTACGAACAATTATTCAACACTCCCATAGATAGACAGATTTTCAATATATAATATATAATTTTTAATTTATTTGAAGTTAATATTTCCGAAAATTGTAAGAGAAATTAATCCAGTTTGGAACTGATGAGCATTAATTTTCAAATATTCTGAAAAATGGAAATAAATTAGAAAGGAAATCTCCATTTTTCAGAAATTTTTTGTTTTTGCCTGGAAATTAATTGTTTGACTGAATATGAGGCTCGTTTCGAAAACTGCCAAAAACGGATTTTTGAAAAAATTACGTACGTACTTATGTTATATCAAATGAAAGGTCTCTCAATCATCAATTACCTTTTGTGTTGCGACCTTCTAAGTGCATATCGAGCATTGTACCTACATCATTTTTATTTACTTTTTCCAAACAGCACGTTTCCCCAACAACACGTAAATCATCATTAAACGCTTTCAATCAGCGGTTACATTCAGTGAAAAGCGTGTGAGCGCCCTGCCGAGGGCACCCAATGAAAATGATTATAAAATTATCAGATACCCTAGTTTATTTTGTTTATCAATTTATTTTGTGAATACAAAATAAAATGATAAAATAAATTAGGGTATTTTGATAGTTTTAAAACCATTTGCACTGATTTTCTTTAAATCCGAAGTCATGCTGATAAAAAATAGTTCATTATTTTTTTTACTTTAAACAGAAATGGTGTGGTGTCTAAACCGCTATGGTCCGTTTTCCGGATTGAAATCAGTCACGTAAACATTGAAACGCTTTATAGTATGAAACAAATTATCTTTTCATCATTCAGTATATAGGCTTGATAAACCCAGTAAACAAAACAACAATATTGTATTTTACAAGATTTAAGGCGGATTCACGGTTGTGTTCATTTGTTCGTTCATTCGTTCTGATAATTTTTTTTATTCAATCAAAGGAACAGTAACGAAAAATAACGTCATTTTCAAGGAATACGATTGATTAAAAAAAAAAAATCAGAACTGATGAACGAACGAACGAAGGCAACTGTGAATCTGCCTTTATCAATTACAAATTGTATTGTCCAGCAAAACCTGATATTTTATGCATGATATCCTTCACTATTCTATCTAAATCGCAAGGTTCAAGAGTTTGTGATTTCCTTTTTGAAACTTATTTTATTTAGGAAAATAAAAATGCATAGCTTCAGGGAGGCGTGCCAAATAGAAAATATTTGATATCATCATTTCTTTGCTAAAACGCTAGGTTTTACGTGGATCGAAAGAAATCTAAGAAAACTGATAAAAGGAGAAACGCAGTGGTTGATAATTTTCAAATGCCATCGAATTGAATTCTTGCGGCAAAGTTCCATTGATCGTTTAATTTTAATTGTCTTTCTTTGATTTTTCACTTAGCTTTTGAAAAATTGACAAAATTTTGGAATCAACAACAACGACTTGTTTAATAATTTTAATTGTTTCTGTCAAATTTAAAGGAAACATTATTTTTTGTTTAATGCAATGAGAATTTGTCACTTTAACGGGTTAAATCAGCTTAATGATTACGAATTTCAAAAAATGGCCGTAACATTTTTTTATTCAGAATCTTGTTCCCTGCGATCGAACTATTTCGTTTAACACAAAGCAAACGTATAATCAAAGTCACGGCATTATGAAGGGGAGGGTATGATTTTAAATGTGATGATAATTTCAAGATAAGATATGGTATGCATTGTATTCAATATGGTTGTCTGTTGTACAATATTTAGAAAAGAGTTGAAACAAACCCCAAAATATCGATAACGAAATTATAAATTTTGTTTTGTGCTGCTTGCGATAACAATGTTGGATGAGATAAGTTTATTTAGTTTGATTATGTATATTAGATTATATTTATTCAATTAATTAGATCATTGTAACTTTCACAATCTAAAAATTGCGTACAGTGCTATCAAATATATATTCGTATATTTTCTTTGAATAAAATTAATGCGATAGACAATTTGAGAGAAATTTGATAATGAGCATCTGGAACATGATAAATATGTAATGAAGTTACAATTTTGGTATTTTGGTTTATTTTATGTCAAAGAAGATAGACTATTTTTATTAACTCTTCTCTTAATATTTGGATCCAGATCAATAAACAACCATTTTGACTATTTTCGAAATCACTAAATTTTTCTTTCCAACCTTTATTCTCCCTACTTAGCGTTGAACAAAAATTAAAACTGAAATCTTTAGATTTGTCATCCTGCCCAAGCGAAGGATAATCATCGGGGTAACTTTTAACGCTAACTTTTTGTACTAGGGTGAAAGGTAGAATAAAAAGAATATTCTGTCAAACGTCCAGATATCCACGTCTATTTAATAAAATAATTAATCAAGAAGTTAAAATTATGGAGGTAAGCGTTTATTATTTACTTAGACTACAATTATTTGTTAATTGATTACAACATTTAACTAAAAGAAAAAAGGCAAGCGACAGACGAAAACCGAAATTAACGACATGTAGAAAAATGGCAAAGACGAACAAATGCTAGGAATTATTTCAAAAATTAATTGATAAAATATAACTAGATATGTACTCATATTTTATCAATTAATTTGTCAAACAATTCCAGATAATGAAAATGTTTTCAGAGCTGAATTTCCAATGAAAAATTATAAAATGGATTAAATAATAAAATATGGCTTTAACTATTTAAAATCGTTAGAATCCGGTTTCTTTTTTTCATTGGCATGTGTATTAATTGTTGTTATTGCCGAAACACTACTTCCATCATCAATAATGATATTTAAACCGGCTGGCATGCTATCTCCGTTCTGCAAACACAGATTGTGTAAAATGCATCCCGACATAATTAGTAATACTATAAAATCTGGGCATCTGCTGTTTATACCGTTAGTCAGTCGAAACGCTCGTTCAATAGTGACTCGTGCTGTAGAATTAGCTTATTATATACTTTTTGCTGATTTGTTATATGCCCCATCTTCTCAAAAGAAGTGAATAAGTAGGTTTTGATCCCGTAGCCGAGATCACCCACCATATGTTGCTCTTCGGGAATTATTATGGCACAATACACAATTTACATACCGCTAGATATTTTTTGCTATAAACTAAACCGCCTGAACAAACATGAATCATGGATAGATCCTGCTTCTCTCGCATAACAATCTGTAAACTGCTTCTTTAAGGAAATTCTTAATTCTAATTCGATATATTTGCTGTCCGTCTCTACTATATTTTGATACAGAAGCTCGGGGTGCTTGGAATCATGCGAAAATGGGCCTTAAATTGTTTGCCGTTAAATTTACAAATTTTATTTTCATAATACTGTACATTTTTGTGATTCGTTATTTTAACTTCGTCCCCTGAATCACTGGACTCATCGTCGAATAGTAGAGCCCAACTTATTTTGGAGCATAATGAATGCTATGCCAATAATTTTTTTTTTGAACTCATTACAATTCTGTCAAAAATGTATTCTCTTTTTATTCTAATGCGTTTTTTTATTTATCTCGTCCGGAATATTCTGGTCAGGTGATGATTTTTCTATTCCTTCTATTCTTTCTGTGAAATGAATTTTAAAAAAATACCCGATATTAGCATCTCGCTACAAACTAGTGTCACAAATTTAAATTTTTCATACTAAAAAAAAGAATATTATTGAAGCCCTCTCAATAAAACGGAGGGTGTACCACGAAATCCCGGTTTTCAAAATCCCGAATTCAAAATTCCGAATGCAAAATCCCGGTTTCCAAAATCCTGGTTTTGAAAGATATATTTTTTAGAAATTCTTGTGGAGGAAAATTTTAATTTTGAAACGAGATTTCATAGTACACTCGTAAAATAAAAATAAAAATCGGAATTTTAAAAACCGGGATTTTGTTGAAAATCAGGATTAACAAAAAAAAACAGGATTTTGACAAATTGGGATTTTGAAAGCCACCCATAAAAAGGATAACTAAAACGAAAGGTATGCTCGCGTGGAGACTTTTTGTTAACGGTGTGTGGTTAATATCATAATTTAGTTTAATCAGAAATTTAGTTGCAAAAATCGACACACCACAAAAAAACTTATTTCTCTTCCATGTTAAAAATTAAAAAAAGAGAGGGCTAATTAAACAATGGTTTTTATAATTAGTACACTAATGTCATCTAATAGGCCATCAAGCACAATTAGGCAAAATAGTATAATTATTTCTTAGGTTGATGGTTTCAAGATTTTTACATTAGAAGGGACCTTTGTTTGTATCTTATCACTTACAGATCTTAAGATTCAAGGCTATAGTAATAAACCAATATGCTAATTTGATAATGTATTTTACTTACTGAACCTGTTTAAAAACTAAACTTGTATAACTGGCGCCTAGTACCATCTTAAAATTGCAATAACATAAAATTCAAAAAATATTCTATTGAATTATCATAACTATGCAAATATGTGCTTTATTTAAAAATCAAAAGAGATTATATTTTTTTTTTTGAATGGTATGTCGAAGTTGGTATGTTTTGAATTTATATATACATTGCTCGTATACAGTATGTGTTTCTATGTAAGGAAAATTTGAAATTCAAATATGTACTTTTTTCTAGAAAAAAAATGAATAGAGAAAATAAATAATCAGACGGATTATAGAAAAACTATTTTACAATAGAATGTAATAAATGTTGCTTTATTAAGACGTTGGCTTCTATTTATTAATACATACGAGTAAGTAGTTTAAATCAATAAGTTTTATAACTTAATTTATTTAAAAAAAAATAAAAATACACCAATTAAAGCCAAATCTTACTCTTTCTCAGATTTATTTAATCTTTACAACAATATTTAATTGTTATCTAAAAAGTTAAATATGTATACACAAAGGCATTTTTCCAAGAAAAGCTTTGATGCTGGTGATGCGGTTTAGCATAAAAGAATAGAAAAACAAAATAATAAGGTTATCATGATAAACTTTTTTGCATAGCTCGTTTTGTCTGTTGTTAGTTGTTACACACCAAAAATACACAAAACTCGACACAAGAAATATGAGGAAATTCTCTGGAAAATGGTAAAAACCTTAATCAAACACTCTGTGTAATGATAATTTTAATTTCTTCGATTATATTATGTCTTGATTTATGCTACTTAAGCTGTTGGTTTATTTTTCGCAAATTAAAAAACTTTTCAAATAAAGATAAATTAAAAGGCGAAGTTTGTTATTTTTATTTCAACTTTTTTTTTGCCAATAAGCTTAACACAAGTAGTAGGTAATATAAAATATAGAAACAAATCTGTTAAAATTAACTTTTCTTTTTCATCGCTTATTGATTATTTTTTTAATAGAATTTTCCAGCAACGTAATAAGTTTTAAAGTCTCACCTTTTTTTTATAGCATATTTGTCAGATCTGTGAGCTGTCTTAGCCAAATTTCCTCGTTTGCTTAAATATGTAGTTGTGGAACAATGATTTATACTTTCAATCTAATACATTTGGATACTTTTTCAAATTCAACCTACGAGGGTGAATGAAAATGTCTTGCAATATCATATGAAAAAAAAGAGTGACTGAGACAACTACATACACTCCCAATCATATGAATAGGTTCACCGAAATTTTTCAATTTTTTTTAAAAACGGCAAAGCTTATAACGGTTTTTTCAATTGTGAAATCAAAGTGTGCCATTGTTACGTAGTTTAAGAACAAAATTTGGTATTTTGAGAGACCCGTTAGCTTTTGTTTTAGATTTAAAATAAATTTATCAATAAAAAATGCGTCATTGGAATAGGTTCACTTGAAAAACTACAAATAAAACAGTGTTTATGTTATAAGAAATCATTATTTTTATTATTCAGTAGTGAGTGTTACCTCCATTATTTAAAGTCACTTCAAAAATTCTATTTGGGATTGAATCGTATAAAGATTTCAAGTAATTCCAGGACAGTTCCTTCCAGACATCCTTTATAGCTGCGATTAGCGAGTCCTGGTCCTCAAATTGCCTTCCACCTTCATAAACCTTTCTTGCCATCCATCCCTACACATTTTCAATAATATTTAAATCAGGTGAATATGGTGGCCATGTCAAAACTTCGATGTGTTCCGCATGGAACCAACTTTTAATTATACGAGCCGTATGGACAGGCGCGTTATCTTGTTGAAAAAGCCATTGCATCGGTCCAAAAATGGTATCGATTTTCGGATGAGCATTTTCCAATATGGTTTTGTATGACTCTGCTTTCATTTTACCTTTTATAAATTGCAATTCGATGGTCCCATAATAACTGATTGCACCCCAAATCATAACACCCCCGATTTTGCTGTGTCTCTTCGACAAAACTCGTTCCTCCTTTCTCAAATCGTGAAAGTAATAGTTGAATCCGTACGGGCCATTAAAATTAAACTTTTTTTCATCAGTAAAAATTACTTTTCGCCACTTTTCAGACCAACTCATCACTTCTTTTGAAAAGATCAAACGACGTTCTCGATGCTTTGCATTTAGGAGTGGTTTTTTAATCATTTTTCGATTCTTAGGTAAGGGCATTTTTTGATGACCCTTCGAACCGTCGAAATGCTGGCGGAACAACCTACTCTATTTGCGATTTTCACAGCTGAAATAGCGGCATTGGAGGCTTGTTTAATGATCAACCGATTTTCCCGTTCCGTTGTTGCTCTAAAAGTTTTCCCTTTTATGCGTCCTCCATAATTTTCTTTATCTTCTTTAAATACGAATTGACGACGTTGCAACTTCGACCTATTTTGGTTCCAATATTTCGGCCGGAATATCCTTCTTCTTGTAAAACATCAATTTTTGATTTTTCCGCCACGCTCAAGGCTTTTCTTCTGCCCATTTTATTGCTACAATAAATTTTCTGTAATTAATTTGAAATATTTTCATAAATTTTTGAAATATTAGAAAAAAAAATGGAAAAATTTTTATGGCTTACCTCGAATGAAGTCAAAATAAAACTGAACCTATTCTAATGACGCATATTTTATTGATAAATTTATTTTAAATCTAAAACAAAAGCTAACGGGTCTCTCAAAATACCAAATTTTGTTCTTAAACTACGTAACAATGGCACACTTTGATTTCACAATTGAAAAAACCGTTATAAGCTTTGCCGTTTTTAAAAAAATTGAAAAATTTCGGTGAACCTATTCATATGATTGGGAGTGTATATATTTTTTTAAAAAAAATTTTGTCGCTGTGAAACTTATAGGAACAAAATTCGATGTAAATTTTACAGTTCGTTTGTTTTCTTCAATTTAGTAGCCCGTGTTTTGAAAAAATTCAAAATGAATGAAATTGAATATCGTGCCGTTATTAAATTTTTCTGTAAAGATGGACGTAACGCAATTTATATATTCAATTACATATCGAAAGTTTACGGCGAATTTGCACCATCATATTACACAGTAACAAAGTGGGTAAAATTGTTCAAAAGTGGTCGGGAGTCATTAGAAGACGACAACCGCCCGGGTCGTCCCGCAGATGCTATTAGCCACGAAAACATACTTTTGGCAGAATCAATTATATTATAGGACTGCCGTATTTCTGTTTCGCGGTTAGCGTGGAGACTTTCCCTTTCATATGGTACCACTTATACCATATTACATGACCACCTTCACATGTCAAAAGTAAGTGCGCGATGGGTTCCCCGTTTGTTGACTGCACAACAAAAGAAAATTCGTGTTCAAACTTCAAAGGCGATTTTAGAAATGTATGAAAAAGATCCAGAAAACTTCTTGGATAACATAATAACAGGCGATGAAACATGGATTCATCATTGGTATCCAGAATCCAAACAAGAATCGATGCAATGGATTAAACGTCCACCACCTAAGAAATTCAAAACTCAACCGTCTGCTGGTAAGGTTTTGGCAACAATTTTTTGGGATGCTGAAGGGATATTGATGATTGATTGTATGCCACCGAAAACTACAATCACCAGGCATCTATTACGCAGAGTTTTGCGAAAATTGAAAAAAGCGATCCGGGAAAAACGGCCAAAGAAAGTTAGAAAAAAAACCTTACTTCTTCACGACAATTCACCAGTGCACAAGGCTAAAGTTGCTCAAGTTGCATTAAAGGACTGCGGCTTCGTGGAAATTCCGCATCCACCATACAGTCCAGACTTGGCACCCAGTGACTACTTTCTGTTTACCAATTTGAAAAAAAAATTAAGGGGCCGGAAATTTTCCAGTGATTCTGAAGTACAGTCTGTTGTAAATGAATATTTTTTGGAGCAAAAGAAAACTTTTTTTTTAGAGGGCTTAGACAAGTTAATTGATCGATGTCATAAATGTATAAACCTTAAAGGAGATTACGTCGAAAAATAAAAATATTGCTGTCTCACTCACTCTTTTTTTTCATATGATATTGCAAGACATTTTGATTCGCCCTCGTATATTCGATTAGATTTTTTCTTAAATTCTAATCCAAATTTGGCTTAAATATTGTTAAATAAAGCCTCGTTTACAGAAAGCGAGTTGACGTGCGAGTTGAACATGATAGGGTCAGTTACTACGTAATGGACTCATATAAGCAAATCGACCGAGTTCATTTTGCTGTATTGTAAAACCGAAGCCTACTTAGATAATATTTCAAATAATAGTTGACGTTGATGAGATAGGAGCCCATACAATCAAAAATGTTCTGAAAAATTGGGTTGACAGGATGGGGTACTGTAAAGCCAGCCGTGGAAGGCATTTGAATGAAATTGTGTTCCATACTTAATGGCAATTGGCCCATTCAGGCAAGTCAACTGTTGCCAACGTGTAGGGTAAAATCAACACATTGTTAAAATGTGTCATTTTTTCCATCGGTGGATTTTTGATGCCAACATGTTGGGAGATCTGAATGCGCCCCTCTTTCTAATAAAACAAACCGCTTAGAGTTAGATGGAGTACCCCTTACTATGAGAAAATGAATATTAAAACTTTTTATTGTGTTGGCACGTTAACAATCATTGACTAATTAATGAATACGTTGCTACAAAATCGGCATTAGTGTAATAAATTCAATCGCAAGTTTTTTTTTGTTTTCGCCATACACAAAATCATTTAAAGAACTTACAAGAGTAGTATAATCAATTTAGGTTAAAAAAGCCCTGCTTCACAGCCTATGCTCATGCACATTAAAATGATAAGTCATAGTAGCGAGCTCATACGCTCAAACCCCAATTCCCAGAGTCGTGTCAGGCGGCCCATTATGAAATTTTTCGAATTCGATTTTTTTCGATATCGAAAAAATTCGCCCTATTGTGAAACTAAAACGAAAAAATGGCAGCGAATTTTTCCGAACGCACCGACAAAATTCGACTGCTATTTAGTTGACGAATTTTGTATACGACTGATCGCATTTATCAAACTGTATTAATACTTATTAGTTTTTGTGTAAAAAAATATATTCTAAAGACTTTTAAAAAATAATAAATTATTAAAAAGAATAATTAAAATAATTATTGAATAAAGTTTATTCAAACAATTTTTTGAGAATTTATTTAAGAAATACAGAAATTACGTTTCTTATATTGACTTTATAATACTATTTTCGATGTAAGTTTTATTCTAATTATTTATATTTAAATTGATTAAAAAATATATAACACAACTAATAAATTTTTTTTAATACAAATTTGTTTATCAGGACGACGCACGCCAACCAATTTTATGTGCTAGTCTCTTTCATGGAGAGAAATGAATTGTTCAAATGTTCCACACAAATCAGAGAATATTTTTTTTATTTTAATTACTAAAAAATGAAATAAAACAAAATCAATGTCAAAACCTTTCTATTATGGTTAATACTATTAACTTTCATAATAGGACAAATCCGCATCGAATCGAATTTTTTCGATATCGTAAAAATCCGGAATCGAAAAATTTCATAAAAGGCCCCCAGGTGTCATTTCATTTTTTATGACTAAATTCACGTCACCCCAACTTTTTTATTATTTTAGCCGATTGTTCAATCTCTTTATCCAAGTGACAAGCATTACAAAAATTTATTTAAATAATTTTGAGCACCTTTTAAATATGTTATGATTTTTTCTAATTTGCCCAATATATTTCTTGTTGCGTCGTAACGCACTTGGCTTTCCTTCCAAAATGTCAATTTTTATGCTTGATCTTAGCCATGTGGCCTGAAAAAGTGACACTATTAGTAGAATTGAAGAATTAAACCCAATGACTAAATGTACTTGGCAAGCAACGTGACAGAAAAAAATGTCCCTTACTTTTGCGCCGAAAGATCATGCTGAAGTGAAGGGTCCGTTTGAGAGATAATAAGCTAGAGAATTTATTAGACAAATTAAAGTTTTTAACCTATTTTAACACAACCTTTCCTTTAGAAATGCAAAGTGCCTTCCCCACCAGACTAGATTTGTTTGCCTAAATCTAAAATAAAATTGTTTTTGTTTTAAACGATTTTTATAAATCAAACATCGCACTTTTTTGTTTAATTCGCACTTTGAAAAGAGATTTTTATTTTCAATCATTTTAAGGCCATAAATGTCCTCACTCGTACATTTCATAAATCTGTAATTCAGATTCCAATTAGCGACTGATTTGAATCGTTCGTTGTATTTAATATTTAAGGTAAAAGCACCATCTACCGTCACCGTAGTAGCTTAGTTTGAGAAAATCTAGTGTATTTTTATTATTTAGCACCAAAAATTTTTGTTATTTGTTTTTTTTAAATTTATTATAGTTTAGTCGCGATATCCTGAAGGAAAACATTCAATTCGTTGAGGAATTAAGTAATTATAATAACTTTTTTGATTAATCAATTGTTCCCTATCACCGCCACCCTTATATTGCGTTGTACCTATTACCGGCAAAATTAGCCAAAAAATGCATCAACTACCGCCACATGTAATTAACAGATAATTAAACACATTCAACCATAGTTTATCTAGTGTAGCAGTTTTATTTACTTAATTAAATATTGATTCATTCATAACAACATAAACAAAAAAAAATATTGCGTTCTTAAAATAAAAAACTTAAAAGTTTAAGGCTTATAAGCTTAAGGCATATCACTTTTGTATTTAAAACTTCATATATCATATGCATAAACATTTATAAAAATTAAATTAGGAATATTGACTCGTTTATATAAGGCTAATTAACAATTTAGTGTAATTGGTTTCCAGATTTTATTAAAGCATCTCTGGAACTGCATAAAGCCCTCGATTGGTTATTAATGATGGCGGAGAAATTTTGATAACGTCAATTATTGGATAGTTTAATACATCTTCATTTTCAGGCCATTTCCAATTTGATCCTGCCATAGCCATGGTTTTGACCTTTACCTCATCAAGAACTTCTACTTTTCCGACGACAAGCCCAGGAAACAATTCACCTTCATAATGAACTGCCACATAGTCTCCAACATTAAATGTGTCTTTCTTTTTCTTTATTTCTGATATAACACTGACCATTGCTTTTTGTGCTTCTTTTTCATTGAATTTCAGTTCTCTTTTCAATCGTCTTGCAGCCATTTCCCTTTCTTTTAACTCTTTTTCACATTTTTGAGCTTGCAGATGTGAAATAAATTCTTTTGACGTTGCCACAACCGGGGTAATCTTTTTCTTCATTTTGACGGTTTTGTTTTGTGAGGGCTCTGGCCAATACAAAGCATTTTTGAATGGTGTTGGATAGTTCGTATCATTCGAATTCGAACATTCATGCAAGGGACTCACAGGTGCTGCTATAATAGTGTTCATGGCTGCCTCTTTTTCTTTGTGTTTGTCCACAATTAAAACGGAACCATCTTCCAGCACGTTTAGATTAACAACGTCACTTTCTTTAAACCAAAAACTTTTATCAATATAATTTTCATCTTCATTAGGCAAATTAAATGTGGAATTTTCATTCCTTATCGTTTTGTACCACAGTTCAAATAGGCTTTTGTGCTGAAGATCACCGTCCCAAATACCTGGTGAGTTGCGGAATTCTGAAAGCAAATTGGATGGTATTTTACTTTCTAAAATATTTAAGAATGTTCGGTCTGAAGATTCAATTTTGTTTGCAGGTTCGTTTTTATTGTTGTCTATGGACTTAAGCGTTTCACTAGTAATTTCACGCGCAACCTGCTTTAATAATTTCCCATAATCAATACCATCAGCATTGAATGGAAACAGCCTCGTTGTTCTGAAGGCACATCTTATGGTTTCTGGTTTTGCACTATTTTCTAGGCATGTTAACAACAGAGGAGCAAAATTTTCTTTCATCAGTTTTCCACCATTATTTTTCCACCTGTAGTTATGCACCGCAGCCTTCCATTCAGCTTTGATTGGATGAAACAGCCCGACGTCACAGGGTTGCAAAATATGCGTTGCGTTTGGAAATAAAGCAATCAAACTAATTTTATTGTTCTCACAAAACTCAGAGAGCGGTAGCGTAATATGCGATGAGTGGCCGTCAACATATAATATTACAGGTAACTGAATTTTCTTTTCTGTAATCCATGGATGGAAAACATTTGTTATGTATTCATAAAATGTTTGAGCGGTCATCCAGCCGTTATCGGATACACCAATACCCCAATCCTTTGGCATCTTTTTTACAATTCCATTGGGAATTCTTTTATATGCAAATAAAACCATTGGTGGTCCAAGGTCACCACATGCTCTTACTGTAATTAATACTGTAATGCACTCTTTTTCATCATTCGCAATTCTCGAATATACCTATCTAGCTCCTTTTTTCACCAAAACCGATTTTTCCTTAGGTGCTAGGAAAAATGCTGTTTCGTCACAATTAAATATGCGTGATGGATCATTTGTTACTTCTAGGTAATTGTTTTCATCTAAATAAGTTTTAATTTCAGCAAACCAATTCCTAATATTCCGTTCTGTCAATTGTGATCTAGCAGCAGTCAAGTTTTGCGACACACGAAGGGCTAATTCTGGGTGTCTCTTTAAGAAACCGGCCAAAACCATTTTCTTCCAGGTCTCCCACCAGTAAAAGGGTTTGGCCGACTTAACGATTTTGTGAGATCTGCAACGGAATCCTGCAGCTGGGTTTTTGTAATAGGAAACCCCAACCTTGCTAACTTTTGGATCCACTTGACTAGTAGTGTCTCTTCATCAGCACTTAATATAGTAGGAGGTCCTGGCTTTGCTCCTAGCTCATATTTACAACTAAGCTTATCACGTAGTGTAGTTCGTGGTACATTATATTTCTCACTTGTAGCCTTAACACTTTGTCCCTTTTTTACTTCCTCGATAGCCTGTGTCATGGCATCAATGCTATACTGAAATTATTTACCCTACCCCGCCATATTTTATTGTAACTGAAAAAAGAACGACCCAACTACCGATTATTGCACCTATTATCGTCTTCTGAATAAATACTACTGTTTTGAAATTAATTGGCATTTATTGGTAAATAAAAACCAAAAAGTACACTTTTTGATTATTTTTCTAAATTAATTAGAAAAAAAAAATTAAAATATCTAGTTTCTTTATTTAAATATTTTAATTTTAATATACCTTTACTTGGCACCTGCCACCGCCATAGCAAAACTCCTATTTCCGCCACTATATTTTTGTCAGTGTTTTTACGGGAACAGGAGTTCAAATATTAAGTGGCGGTAATTGGACCAAAGAAAATACAGCTAATTCTTTTACAATTACCATATAAATAACTTCTTAAAAAAGTATAATTTTAACACAAAATCTTAAAATTATAAAACTCTATCACCGCCAGGGGCGGCGGTAGTTGGTTCAAATGGTAAACTTCGTGGTATCAATTACCGCCACACAATACATATTTGCTATTTTTAATATTTAGTTTTAAATATTTGTATATAAATACTTACGGGAAATGATTCACGAAACACTATTTATCACTTTTAACACATTCACCATCAATTATTTTCTCTAAAACTATTTAAACTTAAGAAATTAATTTTCCACGTGTTCTTAATAATTATTGTAAGACCTATCAAAAATATTCTTTCGGTCGCAACCAACGCTATTGAAATGAAATGTTAGATAGAATTTGTAACGGACTTTTGAAAACATATGGTCGATTGTGCTCAAAATGCTTCGGTATATTATCGTGCAATATATACGATATACAAATTTCAAACGGTTTTCTTATTATTTTGCTATTTTGCGCGCAGTGGCGGTAGTTGGTGGGGTGGCGGTGACGGGTGCTCTTACCTTAGTTGAATTTTTCTTTTTGAGTGACACACAAGATCCTGGTTTGGATTTGTTTCGAATTTTGAAAATATTGCTTTGAATTTTTACTTACTTTAGAAACGGTTGAATTTCTTTTCTAAACGGATTTTAAAAACCTTTATCGATCTGAAAATAAAATTACCTACATATTTTAATTTTGTAATTTATTAACGAATGTCTCATTAATATTAATAAACTAGAATATTTGTACCTGTGTAAAGTCTTTAATGTAAACTTCATTAAAATATTTTACAATATCGTTGATATTAAATATTTACTTTAACAAGTTAGATTAATTTAAAGTTAAATTTAACAAGTTAGTTAATTTTTTTACCTAAAGTTTATAAATTTCATTATTAACTTCTTTCATCAAAAATATAAAATCTAAAATAATAGAAATTTTCTGTGGATTAATATTGTAATATTTGGGTTTACTTTAATCTTTAATGAATTTTTACTTATTGTTCCAAAAAAACAAGAAAATTTCCATTTTTAAACTGCAAGGCTTTTCCAACTACATAAATAATTTTTGATAATCATATGGTAGGTAAAGATAAAAAATTTGCTTTTAAAAAATAAAATGGTGAATTTGCCAAGTGTGCTATTTGTTTCAAGTCTCTAAAATAATAAAGTTTAAAATATCCACAAAACCGTGTATTGCATACGAGTATGTAAATCTAAAAACGGGATTTTTTGTTTTAAATTCTGTGACCCAAATTTTAAATAACAAGTACATATCATATCTACCTACAAAGTAGTCAAGTAGTTTTTGTTATAAACACCACTTCTTAGTTGTTGAATTACAAATTTAAGTTCATAACCCAAACTAATCAATCAATCAATTGAATCGAAAAAAAACGATCGATATTATATTTAATTTTTCGTTACTTACAAAGTGTAAATGGTCGAATTGCTGTTATTTAATAGTTTTTCATTTGCTAAGTATTGTTGTTATTATTTGCTTATTACTCTATCGGTGTGTATGTTATTAAACTATGTACATCTTAAAAAACATTGTGTACGATCTTAGTATGCTGATGATATAGTCAATAGTGTGACGATGTTGTTGGTTGCTGGATTGGAATGTTTATAGTTGTTTTATAACATATTTTACTTGTGTTGATTTTGTATGGATACACAAGCGTAAAGTACAGTTGTTCGATTCAATTTTTTTTTTTTTTGTTTTGTTTTTATTTTCTTATAATATATGTACATATGTATATATACATAATGCTGTTTCTTTAGCTTCGATCAAGTTTTTCAAGTTAACTTATAAAGCCTAGAAAATAAATGTTATGTATTGATGAACTCTTAATATTGTTGTGGTGTTTATTGGTTTTTTTTTTCTTATGGTTGTAGTATTGCGATATATTTTGTTTGTATTTCCGAAAGTTTTGTGTGTTGATAAACTAATGTGTCTTTTATTTATGTAGAATAAGATTAGACGAAAGCTGGAGGATGGAGGTACTTGGTAATGTGTGCTACGTGTGTAGAAATGTTGTATTCATCAACAGTGAAACAGTAAAATAATTGTGGGAATTTATCGTAAATAATATTATGTATTTCTAAAATATAGTGAAATTTTTTAATTTACTATCTGTAGACATTATTCTAATAAACGAAGTTTTTGTTAGTTTGTTTTAGTTTTTCTTACAATTTACAAGTTACTTTTATTTATCTTATATAAATTAATATAATTTAGTGTAATTTAACTAATAACAAGTGTACGAGTTTTTTCTATGTATCATGTTTATTACTATGTGAATTTTATTTAATGTTTGATTGTCATCTAATGCCAAAGTGGTTTTTTCTTCTCAAAAAAATGTTTAATAATCTTAAAAATAAATTTTCCCGTTGACGTTGACCCAATAATTTCTTGCTTAAATAAAAGAATGGATGAGAGAGCGAGAAAGTTTATCCAGTGTTAGTTTTGGTCGTAAAGTTCCAGGTGTTTATTCCATTTAATTTTTAATCGAAGATTTAATATGAAAAAATATAATGTGTGTAAACTACAGATTAAAATTAAAATAAACCGTTAATTTCGGTTGAATAAAATAATAAAAGCAGTTGCGTAATTCCGCGACATTTATAAACATATTTCGCATGGATGAAATAAAAAATATTCGATAATAATTTTTAAATAGAATTTGATCTCAACTATATCAAAAAACACATTTTATTTACGTTTAAAATAAAATTTGTTTGAATCATAATATTTTAGTGCAATAATCAATATTTAATTGTGCGGTGTTAAAATACAAATTTCATAAAATAATTATTATTATGGTTTATACATCGAAAAAATTTACTGCAATGCATATATCGTCTTCACACCACTATCATCAACATCATCAATCTCAGTACAATTATCAGTTGGATACGATGGGAAATACAAGAATAGCGAATGATAATAGTGGTCATATTGACGGACATTCGATAGATAATTGTTCGTCATTGTCGGAGGTAATTAATATTTTAAAATGTTTATAATGGGTGAAGTGAATGAAAAAAGTTAATGCTTTTATTTCAATTTTTCAAGACCTTTACTTAAAAAATGTAAGTAAAGGCATTTTTTTTTATTCACCTGACAATAGTTATAATTTCTGAAATGTGTATAACTTACATATATTTATGTGTTATAGCTACACACCAGGAATTTAAAAATAGCTTCTTTAGTAAATTTGTTTTATCCACTTTTGATATATAATAGTCCAATAAGTACGCTGATTTCAAATAAAGAAAATGTAAAATAACCCTTTGTTATTTTATAACCCAAATGATAAGAAATGATAAGGCGACGTGAACAATATTTGCATAATTCACTGAAAAAAAAAACAAGACAACAAAAATTTATTAATAAAAATGGATAAAACGTTGATTCCACTCGTGAGAAACAGATATTATCTACTTCGGATATTTCTCGTTTTGTTCACTAGTGTCATAAATACTATTTTTTTTAAATTAGTTTGGTTTTGTATGAACTTTCTTTCATCACCAAATAGTCAAAGATAACAAAATATTAAATTGAAATTTGTATGGGATTTACTACACATCGAAATGCATCATGTTTTTTTGATTACACATATTTAAATAATTTAACTAGACAGGGTGTTCCAAATTAATCTATCATCAAAAAACTACGCACCAAAGTCATGAAACGGTTTCCTCAATTCGGCTTTGTTTCTATAAACTACCAAAAAATGTTTCACTTCTCAAATTTTTACATTCCTTCAACTTTTTATGAAAGAGGTATGGCTGTTGGGGTTTTTGCTGTTTTTTGAAAACAAGCGGAAACGAAAAGAAACTCGTTATTATATTTTTTGTTAGTTTTTAAATTTCCTGCAACCTCATGTACGATAGTTTTAAAAATGTTTAACAAGTTAAAATGGGTTTAATTGTTGATTTTGATGATTTCTCGAAAGCTCTAAGCCGAACTGCTAAAAATGTTGCATGCATTTGGAGTTTAGTTTTTTCATATGACCAACCACCTTCCGAAATGTTTTCTTTTAAATTTGGGACACCCCGTGTATAATATATACATTTCCGTGAATATAATGAGCTCTCGCGATTTTATAACCATGTTATACAGTATAAAGTTTTTAATGGAAATGGTCATCTTAAGTATAGAGGGGTCCAAATTGATTGAGATATCTGTGAGTTCTCTAAGTCAAAAACCAATATACTTCTAGAATTAATAAATGTTATGGATTTAGATGTTAAATTATTTAGAGATGTACACCTCCTATTTTGGTTTCGAATTTACGATCGTACTTGGCTTCGGGTACTAATTTTTTTTAAATTAACATGAAAAATGTATTTTCTGTATAAGAAACTCTGTTGTTGGGAACAACAGAAATCTGCTAATTTGTCCTGATATGAAAATAGAATTAATTAATCAAAAATCCATTATTACGATGCACAACACTTCATTTCTCCGTTCTGTCGAATAATACTGTTGGTAAAATCGACTTGATAAATAAACCTGCAGCTGTATTCTGAAAAAAAAATAATAAAAACGTGATGGGTAACGTGATATTCCTTTAACAAGAATGTTTCTTTTTTGTCAAATTCCTATTCCAATAAAAAAATTGAGGTGTTGCCAACACACGACTTTCTTTTACGAACAGAGAATTTTGAGAAATTTTATTTTTTTCTTAATTTTTTTTTTTAATTTTTTGTTTTTTTTTTATTTGTTTTTCATTTTTGGAAACATTTTGTATTAAGTAGTTTTTTGTAAACCTTATACTTTTTAAGATATTTGCAAAACAAATTTTCTGGACCAAGGGAGTGGCCACTTCCGGTTAGCCGATTTGGAGTAAAATTCACTGGGACCTCCCAATTTATCAAAAAAGCTTAAATCTGAAGTTTCAGTTCGATTGATTAAACCATCTGGGCTGTAGAGAGGACACAGACAGACTGACAGACTAACAGACTAACAGACTGACAGACAGACAGACAGACACCATTTCGAAACCCACTTTTTCAGACTCAGGGGACCTAAAAACAAATAAATTTCTAAAAATCTCAAGGTTCAAAATTTTCATGATTACTATTCTTTATTTTACTAGAGTAAAAGAAAGTAAAAAACCGTAATCCATACGAATCGTTCGTTTAGTAAAAGTTCTGCAAAATTATTTTTTGGAAATCGCACTCAACTTCCAAGGGCCAATATCGGACATTGCCAACAATGATGACAAAGGTTTGGCTAGCACATAGAATAGGTCCCTCAAATACCTAGTTAGAAAACCCTAATCCATACGAATCGTTCGTTTAATAAAAGTTCTGCAAAATTATTTTTTGGAAATCGCACTCAACTCCCAAGGGCCAATATCGGCCATTGCCAACAATGATGACAAAGGTTTGGCTAGCACATGGAATAGGTTGCTCAATTACCTAGTTAGAAAACCCTAATCCATACGGATCGTTCGTTTAATAAAAGTTCTACGAAATTATTTTTTTGGAAATCGCACTCAGCAATGATGATAAAGATTTCGCTAGCACATGGAATAGGTCCTTTAATTTCCTAGTTAAAATTGAGGTGTGGCCAACACACGACTTTCTTTTACGAACAGAGAATTTTTAGAAATTTTTTTTTTTAATTTTTAATTTTTTATTTTTATTTGTTTTTAAATTTTGGAAACAATTTGTATTAAGTAGTTTTTTGTAAACCTTATACTTTTTAAGATATTTGCAAAACAAATTTTCTGGGCCAAGGGAGTGGCCACTTTCGGTTAGCCGATTTGGAGTAAAATTCACTGGGATCTTCCAATTTATCAAAAAAGCTTAAATCTGAAGTTTTAGTTCGATTGATTAAACCATATGGGCTGTAGAGAAGACACAGACAGACTGACAGACAGACAGACAGACACCATTTCGAAACCCACTTTTTCGGACTCAGGGGACCTCAAAACAAATAAATCTCTAAAAATCTCAAGGTCCAAAATTTTCATGATTACTATACTTTATTTTACTAGAGTAAAAGAAAGTAAAAAACGTTCACGAACATTGAAAAAACATGGAATACTGGAAAATCGAAAAAATGGTCTGTCAAATTATGCCATTTGACCACGATTTTAATAATACACAAGTCTGTTTGCAACTATAACAGTAATAAAATGTATGTTTTGACGTACAGGCGGCAACAAGGAAGCAACCGAACTGAAATGTTTATTAATTTTAAATTATACACATATGCACTATATATAGTAATGCTTTCAGTGAATTAATAATATAAAACATCAATTTATTCATAATAATTAATAACATTGTCGGATTGGCCAAACCGTGCTCGAATTACTTGTGAATCTTTTAAATGAAATCTAACTGAAGATATGACTGTTTATTTTGTTTACTTGAAGTCATATTAGCATATCCTCTCTCCGGCTGTTTGCTTGTCACTGCAGTGCTCCGCTTATTATCTTACAGGTCCTGTGTACTGAATTATTATTTTTTCTCCAAATTTCGTTTTAAGATTATAAGTGCTTTAAAATCACAAGAGAAATCAAATGTAATTTGAAAATATGTTGTAAGCTTCCTAGGTAAGGGAGGAGGGGTTGTCCTTTTAAAAGGACGGTGGCAATTTATATTATGTAAAACGTTTATTTTAGAAATCAAAATAAATTAATTCATTTTTTTATTTATAACAAAAAATACTCAAAAACAATACAAAAAATTCATTATTTTGTACGAATATGGTAATCATAAAAGCAGTTTTTTGGGTGTAATGCTATTGAACATTTTGCACAGATAAAATTGCATTTTTTATGACACAGTCTACATCGTGTTTGGGTTTCCTTAAACAATTTTAAATGATCTTTACCATCGTATCTGGAATAACTGTGAAGGCTTTCAGCTGGTCTACGTCCTCTTGTTGTGGTTTTCTGAAATGACTCTAAGATACCAAGAGCAAATTGCCGCCTAAAATTGAGTTGATCTAATTTGCCACCATTTAATCGGTAAAGTTGCCAAGCGTTTTGTTCAGCCATGTCAACGCAGTGGGCTATTAACGGAAAATACCATTCTTTTTCCACGTATACCTACTCTATAGAGGCTGATGTTTTCGTCAGTCCGGTCTACCCCACCCATATTGTCGTTATACATTTTAAATATTTTTGGTTGTCCAACATTTATAATTTTTTTGTGTTTCTGTGAATATCTTGTCACATTGTGTGTTCCATTTAAAAATGATGACATCATTTCCATCGGTGGTTGCGTAGTCGTAAAATCCTCTTTCCTTCTTTTTCATGGCCTTAGAATCTAAAATGTTGCAATTTTTTCCTACTCGGTTCTCTCTTATCGTTCCCGTTCCTTTTATTCCTTTCTGACGCAGTTCTTCTAATAAGCTCAATGATGTAAAAAAATTATCAAAATATAGATGGCATGTTAAATTTGGATAATTTTTTTGCAGTACGTCAGCACACTGCAAAACAACGCTTGCACCTAAACCCAAATTTTTATATTTTTGGGGTAATATATTAGTAGATCCTTGATATGGTTCAAACCACTCTATGAGTCACCCTAATTTAGTTGTTGCCGTCCATAATTTGTAGCCCCAACGAATAGGCTTACCACGAATAAAATGTTTCGTTCCTTGATGACCGTAATATGGAACCATTGACTCATCCACGCTATGGTTTTCTTCTTTTGGTGCCATCTCGATAAAAAGTTTGTTTATTATATCCAGAAGTGGCCGTATTTTCGAAAATTTATCATTCGGATTTATTTTTTTATTATCGTTTGCATAATAAACCGAAATCTATTACGCGACAATTCATTGGACACTAATTCTCTACCCGTGTCCTTTAAGTTTTCCCAATACAACTCACGTCTAGGTGAAGGAACGTAACTAATTAGCAATAAAATTCCAATAAAACAGCGAATTTCGTCGGGCTGGATATCTGCTTTTCGATTATGTGATGCAGCATATTATATTAGAGTAATACACAATCATATCAATCACTGCATCGTTAAAAAAAATGTGAAACGCGTCAGCAGGTGACTTACAACCACTGGTACAACCACTTATATCTTTCCACATTGGTAAGGTAGAAGTGAGATCTTTCTTCTCCCATTTTGTAAAGTTGTTTTTGGATTTTGGAGTCGATTTAGGCTGTCGCTTTGATAATACAGCTAATGGAATTTCGTCATCACTATCATAAATGCTGTCACTGTACCGGAATTCTGTTTCGGCTCTTAGCTGTCCTCCAGGAAGATTATTTATAGTAACGTTATCCTCGTCGCCTGAATCTTCGTCGGTAATTTCGTCATTTAGGTTTTCAGATGGAAAAATAATTATTTCTTCGGGAATTTCGGCAACATCAAGTTCCAACTCTTCTATTATTTCGTTGAGCGTCAACGGTTTGTTCATATACCTATAATAAAATCCGTATAAATATAGTAATATATATATAGCCATTGACCTTTATAAAGAACACTGCAATTTTTACGACTGATTCACAAACAAGAAAACGGTTTCCTAAAAAACTGATTTACCAAGAACAATATTTAATATATTTTCAATAAAATAAGACCGAGAAAATGCAAATAAATCATTTATTTATTAAATTACACGTACCACCAATTATCCATTTTTATGTAAATGACGTCACTGAATTTTTATTCACAAAACAAAGGCAACTGAAAACTAAATAACTTTTCAACGAGTCAGTCCTTTTTATACTAAATATGCCTAACGGGACTTTCAAACAAAATATTTATTTATTTATTTATTTATCTAAATTTTAATTTTTTACATTTTTATATTATGACAAATTATAATTAATGAACACGTATAATAAGCGTAAAAAAAGTAAAAAATCTTGGAGGATTCTGTGCCGAACGAACGACAGAATCGAATCCACCAATAAAAAAAAAAAATAAAAAACTTATAAAAAAGTATAATACATAATTACTCAAAAAAATATCTAATAACTAATTATAAACTAAAAATCTAAACTAATAACGGTACAAGACAAATATAAAAATATAAATTACATAATCACAAAATCTACAACAACCAGTTATCACAGTGAAGCAAAAATAAAAATACCCATTATATAGAACTCATTTATTTAACAACCCGAAAAAGAAATGTAATGTCAGCCGTTTCAAGAAGCCATTTTTTAACTTTGGATAGAAATAATTTGGAATGAATATGCCCTCTCATACAAATAGGTAACGCGTTGAAAAAAACTGGAGCAGTAACAAGGATATAGCGTCGAAAGTGGTCAGTAAAAAATCGGGGAATATTATAAAGAAAACTTGGTTACCTCGAATATTGTACCGAATAAGGCTCCTTATAGTTTATTGCCCACTACGCTTAAAAAATATTCTTAAAACCTTATAAACATACAAATGTTGTAACGGCAAGATATTATTAGCCGTGAATAGAGGCCAAGATGACTCAGATCTGCTTTTTCTCAATAAAATTCTCAAAATAATTTTCTGTTGCACACTTAAATCAAGTAATGTAGTTGGACAGCACCCACCCCAACATGATAAACCATATTCCAATTTAGACATAACCAGTGCATGGTAGATAATTTTTAGCACAGGAACAGGGCAAAAATCACGCAGGAGATAGAAAATTCTTGAAGCAGCTGACAAGTAATGTCTTAAAGAAGAGACATGAGTTTTCCAACTGAGATTACCGTCTAAATGAACCCCAAGATATTTAAACTCGTTGACTAATTCAATATTAATACACTCAGAATGACACCCAGTAGATGCACAGTTGTAAATATTATGATAAATTACCTGATTAACATGTGCTGCTGATAATTATATTTCGACAAGTTTCAAACGTGTTTTTTACCAAATGTTTTATTTGGCTTTATAAAGGACAATGGCAATATCTGGGTTTTAAACTCACTGTTTCCAATTGGTGGAGCAAAGAAATTATGTTTCTTCATTTTTAGTAGCGCATTGAAAGTTTAAGCGACTTTGTAGGAAGAGTTGTAATAAAGGTTTTATTTATTTATTTATTTATAGTATTTTACAGACTTAACCTATTTATAAACAATCGTATTTATTTATTTTATTATTTACTTGATTATTAAAAAAAAAAAAGTTAGTGCCATCGCATTGTTAAAAGAAACTTGAATTTTACTTAATATATTTAAAATTAACTTTAAGAGGCAAATTGTTAAAGATTTTGTTATGAAGAGTGACAACAGTAGCTCATTTATTCGTATTAGCGCATTTTCTATAGAATATTGTTGTAGTTTTTAAGTTATGTAATGAGTAATTTTAATCCACGCTTGTTCGTTTTTAGGTTTCAACTTAGCCATCCTTTTATTTTGTGAACTCTACAAAATAATCATTAAGGGCGACTGATACAAGTAGTTGTGGAGTGCTCATTCAATTGATCATGCAATGGCCGATTTGTTTGACGGTGAGTTGTCTTGTTCAAAACATGTTTTATTGACTTTCAAATGGTCAAATAATGACACATACCAAGCTTTCATTCTTGTCATCCTCTTTTGCTAGTAAACTGGGGTGGCTCACCGACAAAACGATCTTCAACTTTGGCGTGTTTTCTCCATGGAGTAGCATTATTGTGACAGCTATTTGGGTTTTGTTGGGTAGTCCACGTTAAAAATCATCAATAAATAATACACAAAATTCAGCACACATGCTCGGCACCATGATTAATTGGATTCTAGCCTTAATTGAATGCTTTACGATTTAAAATTGAAATTTCATAAAATGCACAAATTTTTCCAATGTCTTAATATGTTTGTTTTTAAATAAATATTGAAATAAATTTGTACGAATCTTTAAATTTTGTTTGAATATTTTTTGAAAATAAGTTAAACAAAGACAGGATATTTGTAAAAAATCACTTTTCCGTTTTTATTTATTCAGTTTTTCTTTCCAGAATTTGAAGCACCTTATATTCTAATTAATTTTCATTATTTTCGGAACAATATTTCGAAAGATAAAATTAGACATCTTAGGATTTATTCAAATCATGCTATATTTTGGATTGTTTTTCTGTTTTAATTAATCAAGCTTATGCGAAATTGATAATCAAATTCAAAGTAATTAAAAAGTTTAATATAAGCAATTCGTAAAACAATTCAAAATATTTCAACAAATTTTTGACTGAAAATTTAAATGCAATATCTCAACGCTTAGTTTATGCAGTTCCTGATTTTGTTTAATTTCACAGCCAGTAAATTCTATAGAATTTTATTATTGATTTAAGAAGTATTTTATTCTAATTGCAAGATTCTATGATTTAATTTTATAGGTCTAAAAGCTAGTACTAGTACTATAATAAATAGTCATTTGTTTGTATTTAAGAATTTTACTATGGAGCAAAAAATTAGGATACAAGATTTTGGAAAAATCATAAAAAATTTAGGCAAATTTGCTCTTGCATAATTTGAGACTTTTAGTAGCAGACAAATGCATTTACCTTTCTCAAAAGAAGGCTAAACGGAATAAAAAAAGAAAGTAAGAATTGTGAGTACTTAAAACAACATGGACATTTAAATTCAACTTTTACCGTGTTAATTGTAGCCTTAGTACTATGATTGTGTCATTAAGACAAAACATATGTCATATTAGCACAATTTGTGTGAATAAATTTTGTAACTCTATAATACAATTCAATTATTTTGTTGAAGGTCAGAAAAGAGTTAGACAAACTTTTAAGCTTAAACCCTTCTTTTTTTAATTTAAAATCTTTTTCACTCAAGAGATACGCGAGAATATTAATAAAAAAAAATTGATTAATTGTTCAAATCCAAATCCTCCCGTCACATTATATTTGCCATTTCACTACATTACGTTTAATTTTTTAATGCATTTTTTAAGAAACTGTCATGATGCTGTACATCCATCAAAAATATTTCAATCCTCATTTTTTGCGACACGAAAGTTAATTTCATTTTCCTTATTTGTTGTTGTGTCATGTATTTCCGGATGTAACTTATCAAAATTCTAAAGTAATATTTATTAAAATAATTTTTAGTTTTTTCAAGAATAAATTTAAGAACAAAAATTTTAAGTTATACTAACATTCATGATTAAAATTTCTGTTGAAAAAAATATTCTTTTTTATTTTTAAAAATTTTATAAGTTTAACTTAAGTGTAATAAATGACAAAATAACAAATAATTAAGAAAAAAAATCGTTGATATACGCTCGAAACGGGAAAAACTGATGAAATTTGCCTGTACCTGAATTTAACTGTTTGGAAAAAATAAATCTTTCTGTTGTAAAGCGCCCGTCTATGCACATAAAAAAATATGAATTAGTAATATGCAGATCTTATCTTAATATTTTCTCCGTTTTTTTATATTTTTTTGTCGATTAAATAATGAAATTCATAATAAATCTATCTTAACTTCTAATCAATTTCTTGGATTAGCAGTTAATTTCAAGTTTTTCGCTGCATATTGGGGCACTAAATTATAACTTCATCGAAAAATTTAAGATACAATCTGTATTGGCGATGTACGTGTATTTTTCTGTAACCTTGAAAATTAAAATTACAAATTTTTTTTTATTTAAAATTTACCTTTTACTTTGTCCTGTAAAAACAAAGAGTACATTCGCCCTTGGTAGGTCAGCTTAAAATATGCTCAAGCAAATTGCGATTTATTTGATTAAGAGCGGCATTTAAAGAAGGTTAAAAAATGGAACATACAACACATAAAGCAAAGTAAATAAAAAATCTTAATAGTTTTACATTTTGTGACGACCTCAAAACTTAAAAAACTTATCATAACGGGTGTTTCACGGTTATTTATATTTTATTTTGGTCTGTAGTCACTTATACAAGATAATAAAAAAATAAAAGTAAATTCTTTGGGGGGCACATAAAAGAAGTTCTGATCAAATTGTCGCACTGAGTACGATTATAAAATTATCGTGGACTTTTGATTTATCGAGTTTTATTCTAATTATTCTGAGAAAACTCACATAATTATTTAATTATTTCTTCAACCCCCTCTAGTAAATGTAATATGGTATTAAGAACTTTGGTGGCTAAAATTAAAATTTATTTGAAAATAATGACATAGATTTTAAAATGTAATTTTTTATAAAGCATTAAGTACGAAAGAAGTAAGAGAAAAAAATGTCTTAGAATTAATGTTATTTTAGGCTTGTTCATCTGCTCAAGGAATGTGTGCATAAAATAAAAAGATTGAAATAAGCGAAATAAACAAAATATTTAAATCTTCAAAATTAAATTACATTTATTTTTTAAGAATAAAATAAAAACAATATATGTATGTAGTTCTTATATATAAAAGAATTATGTGCGGCTGCACCAACAACAATAAATAATTTACGATAAACAAAAGTAATTCGTACTCGTATTTTGAAAATAATTAATGGTGATTTGTTGTTGGTGAATAAACTGTGGCAAGATGAAGTGAATTTATCTATCTCAAGAAACGTTGCTGCTATTAAATATTCAATTATGGCGTTATTGTTTGTTTCTATCGTGCTTTTCTAAAAGCAGTCCTTAATAAATTTAATTAAACTAAGAAAAAAACAATTAGAATCCTATTTCCTAACTTACTAATATTTTTTTGTATTTTTTTTTTTCTTTTCAGGTAAGGCAAATATTTTATTAAACATTTATTTAAATGTTTATTGACTAAATCACCTAAGTTGTTGGCCGTAAGTACCTAAACGAAAGAAATATTTCATTGATTTGGTATTTGTAGCTAGCTTATTGTACAAAATGAAAGTGAAATCCATTGTTACGTACTAGAATAAATTAAATAATTAGTCGTTTAGTTTGTGATTCTGTACCTTACCGTCTCCTATTCTATTCATCTTCTACTACATAGTAAGGATGAATACTAATCAGTTTTTGAATGCAATAAATTAATGCTGTTTGTAGCAGTTGTTTCTGTTTCGGAAAAAACGTGAATAGAAGGGAAACTATGTACGTACTAACTACACAAAAAAAAAACGAGGTAATGAGAAATTACTTCTTTACGTACTTTCAAGAAGCGAAAATTTACAATTTCGTTTTTTTTTTTTTTTTGTTCATTTTAGAAAGAAAAATATAAAAATGAAAGCTAATTTATTTCTGTTTTATTTGCGGAAATTAATAAATTTTATAAACTACAAAATACAAATGGAAATTTTTCAAGATGATTCAATCGTGTATGGAAAATATTATTTTGTCTTCCGTATTAAATTTGATTTAATAAACGGTAGATTAAAGTACGATTAGACATTTTCAAGAATCGATAATTTTTTATTTATATTTTTTATGTGACCTGATTATCCTATATAATATGTGTAAATCAGGAAGTGGGTTTTCTTTATCTAGCTAGGTCGGTGGATGGAATTTAAATTCTTGTAATTATTAAATCTCAAAATTTCTCACTTAATTTACTCGTATTCTCAAAATATAATTTATTTCGTTATGCTTATATTCTCTCGCCGCTAAAGCGCATTAAAGTTTGTTATCATTAGAGTTCACAAAATCCTTAGTTTTATTAATTCGCTTCTATTAATTTATTCGTGGAAGTTTTTGTATTTTTCTGGTGGATTAATTGCATGCTTCTAAATAATCATTAAGAAAATCTGTTCCTAATCAGTATTAAAATTGTATCGTATTTTTGTGTAAGTTGGTCTAGACAGTAAGGATAAAAATTTGGTAAAAGTTCGAATAAATTAATTTTTTTCTTTCCTTAAGAAAAATACAACGAAATTCACAGTGTACGAGTAAATATGTGGGTGAAAAATGAATGGAAGGGAAAACATTTTTTCCCTTTTTATTAATCGTTTATTTTACTCTGCTTTTGTTATCCTTTTTTATATTCTATTCGTTTTTCCGATCGTTTCGTATACTTCTATATATTTAAACATATATGTGTAGTAGTACTTTATATTTTATTGTGTTGGAAAATGAAAATTCGAGTGTATTTTCCAACTTTTTTTGTTGTATTTTTATGTTTTAGTTTTCATTTTCAGTCTGTGTGTTGATGAGCTTTGAGTTGGTTGGAAAGTTCTTTTTATTATGTTTTGCGTAAATTTATTTTTTGTATGAAATTTTCAATTTTTTATTTTGCCGTTACGTTACTATTATTCTATGTTTTGATATTTGTGTAGGAATTTGTATTACCGTGCATTGAATTTTTCGTCACAAAGTGCTTCTGTGTAATTTTATCTTATAATAATAAAAAAAAAAGTGTTTTAGCTCATAGTTATTATTTTTTTTGAGTGGATATTTTTTAATTAGTATTGTAAATAAATTCGTAATCGTTTTTTTTTTTTTTATTCATAATGTGTTCCAATCTTAATATAATACAAAATTTATCTCTATATTGATTATAGGAAAAAATCGATTGACAAATGAATTTGATATTTTCATTTGTGTAATTCTTTTTTTTTTTTTGTGTGCGTTATCAAATTTTGAATAAATATAACATATGGAATGTGTTTAGTAATATCATGTGTTTTGGTGGAAATTGAGTGAAATTTTTTGTCTGTGAAAACTGATCGGATAATTAAAATTTTAACAATTAATTATATAAAGCTTATAATCGGTCTTACAATATTTCGGCGTTGGAGAACAGTTCACGGGGCTGAGGAGACTCCATCACCGAGTGGTTTCGGTATGGTTCTCCAGAAAGCCCCGTTGAGCCCGACTAATAATTTGGATATAAATGTGATAGGTAATAAAACTGATAAATCACCAGCTAAATCAAATACAACACAAAAATTCGATAATGCGGCTCCTGTTAATAATGGGGTGAGTTTATTTAAAGTTTTTGAAAAAGTACATACTAAAATATTTTATTTTATATGGTTTCAAAATATACTTTATAATCCTATAAATATTTCAAGTTCGTATTGTGTATAATGAACGTGACAAATAATAGAAATCGAGCTTTTTTATGAATCATAAGCAATACAATACACATGCGACTTGTATGTATAAATGTTTGTTTGTTTTTATATTTGGATAAAATTACGTCAGAGCGAATATTTTTTGTGCTCTATCGTCGTCCCTAAGCAAATGTAAATTATATTAAGGTATAGCTACATATGTGTACATAACATGCGACTAATTATTTGAATTTTGGCTGCATATCTAATAATTTCCTATTGTAATTCAAGGTTCACATTTATACATAATGTTTATAACATGATACACATACACACACTCTATTTATCACACGACTTTATAAATGTTAAATGTACGTATATAATGTTGAGCAAGCGCATTTAGAATAAAAAGAAAACTTTTTATTTAGTTTTCCTTATCATCAAACATTATAACGCTTTTTTAGTTTTTCTCTACATTTCTTGTCATATTGTTATTTACATATTTATATTATGAATTATAAATTTTTCAACACTAGTTTTTGTGATGAGTCGATAGACGCAGGGAGGTCCCCAAAAATCAAATTTCCATTAAAGTTTAAAGTTCAAATAAATTTTTATTTTTTATTTCCAAAACAAATAATAATATTACTTTAGTTTGGTATATATGAACTTTTAAACGTTGGAAGCTTTTTAATTTTATTACAAAAAACAAAACATGTATGACTCTGTATCTTGTTTGGTGCCAAAAAATGCTCAATGATTGTTTGTAAACCGTTTCAATTTCAAGGATATCCATGCAAGAATAGAACTGCATATCAGAATATAAATAATCTCGGGCAAGCGCATTCATTGTACCGTACCGCCAGAGAAAAAAATTAATATATTTAATTCCTTTAGTTCCTTCCTTATCGCTATGATGAAATCGTTTGTAGTTTTTTTTTTCTTTAAATGTATTTTTATTTACATTTTATGAATAATAAATTTTTGAACTCTTCGTTTTTTAGTCTCTGCAATATTATTAAAACGAAATAATTTCTTAAGATTTTTTCTACGTTATTTTTGAAATCATTCCAAGCAGTAATAGAATTTTGCATTTCTATAATAAGCTCGTATTTGTATTTAATCAAATTTACTCAAATAGGTTTTACGAAACCATAGAAATTTATTTTATTTTCTTAATTGATTTATCAACCGTAAGTAAATTCATAAGGTGGCCCAAAAATGTCTGCTAATTTTTTAATTGTAGATAATTCAAACTTGGATTCGGAGTTTTTCGAGACTGCTTCACCAGTCATCAATCACATACATATGTAATATATAAAAGCAATATAATATTTTAATATTTGCGAAACAGAATTTTGTGTTTGGTAATCAATCGACCCAAAACTATACTCAATTTATTCAAATTGATTTGTCGCCTATAGCTGTTGAACATTTCAACACTATGTATAAATATATTTATTTTACGTATACTTCGATTTAAATATTGTAAGAAATTATTTTAATGGTATTATTTTAACTGTTTTGTATGGAATTTTAACTACGTACACATACTGAAAGGTTGGGCAAAAAGATCAAAATAAAATTTGGCACGACATTTAAATCGGAGTGTACTTACATATACTTACAGTATATTCCAATTAAACATAAAATTTAATTTTGCATAAAACATTTTTGTTTTGTTGTTGTTGCTGTCTTCTTATTGTGCTGATAATCATTTAACAATATAAAAAAAAAATCCTAAACAGAAATATAATGGATTATCATCATTTTCGGCATAGCAGAAAAAAAATATCTATACATTTTTCACAATCATTCTCTGTGCTTGATGTGAAAATTGGATTTTTTAAGTTTCTCTGAAAGTTTTTTATTTTCATTTGAGAGTAGATGAAATGAAATTTTGCTTTTTTATAATATGTAATACTTCTGTTGGAAATAATGATTTAGATGATGTTGCTTCTATTAGAATTGAGATAGTTGTGTAATAACACTGTAGTCATCATTTTTACGTTGGTATTCTTAGAGTAACATATTGTGGTCTGGAAAAAGTTGATTAGAATGACAAAATATGTTTTGTATTTTAATTAAAATTACCTATTTCAACTTTCCATCGGTATTCACCTCATCGTACATTTGAAAATAAGGCAGGCATTAATACTTTGATTTTATTTCACTATGAAACTTTAAATGAGTCAAAATTAAAATCAAACAACGTTTTACTGTCGAAAGATCATTTGTCAATTCACGAAACAGTTCTAACGGAATACGTTGAAATTAGATCCGGATTAGCCCGGTTTGAACATATTTGGTATAGTGAGTGGTTTGGTTAACTTAAACGTAAATTAACTTCAGTGATAGCCCATAATACATTTTATTAAAATGTACAAAATATTTTTAGCGAAATTGGAATACGGAATTAAAAAAATTAAAAATATTTTAGTTCATGATATAGTTTACACGTTCTGATTTGGTGGGGTGGTCGATTTGGTCTGATTGGATGTAAAATCTGGTCTTGGATGTTATTGGTTAATTGGATATCGAGCCTACTTTACATTAAATCGAAATGCTCTTCATTTATACTTCAAGACACTACTAACGAAATTCCGACTTTGTTAATTTTTACAATGGCCAAGTTGATTCGTCTGTAGGGAATGTTACCAACGTTCATCATAATTGGTATGAGTCGTATGCGAAATAACAAAATAAGCTGTCCTAAAAGTATTTCAATTTTCACTCAATAAATTTTTACTGATCTAAAAACCATTTATAAAAAGAATAAATATTTGAAATTTATTATTAAATGAAAATATTTCAATTTTGCTTCAAAGGAAATACAATATATCTAAAAATTAGATGGCTAACTAACTGGATACTAGTTTGAGTGAAATTTACAATTAAATGCTGTCTCTTAGGTCGATTGAATCGATAGGTCGAAGTAGTTTTGAGTATGAATTTAGCTTAGAAAAACCATCCCACTTTTGCACAAAACTGTTAAGTGGGTTTATTAATTTTCAAATTACTGAACGATGTTCGTAAAAGTTTAGAAACTGTAACCTCTGAAAATAGATTTTAGAATCATTATTTAAGGTAAGCTATTAGCGAATTTTCACTAGTTAGTTTAGCCGAAAAATTGTTTATTGCTTATATTGAATGCAACAATCGTTTGCTATAGTCAATTTTAAATTCAAATCATCAAAGTAGTGATCTTATTACAGATTAAGAATTAATGGAATATAGCTTACCGAATTATCAAATTTTAAAAATTTTCTAAATATATATATTTGGTTTTAAATATCAAAATTAAAATTTTAAATTTTTCTGAAACTTTCAAGTCACGTTCAGGTATTTATAAATTCATGAACCAATTTCTCTGTTACCTATAATCACTATCTGCGAGGAAAATTTAAGTTTATTAACAATTACTATGAAATACTTCAAATTAAATTTTAAATTCCAAGAAACCGTGAAATTTTTGAATTTCAATATTTATAAACTTAGAGAGTTTATTTTGAATTTTTGTATTAAAATTTTACTTTCGAATTTTAAATTTATCCAAATTTCGATTTAGTTTATTTATGATTACGAAATGCTGGGTCTTCGTAAATGGCAAAAGTAACTTTTTGGCCTAACTCAGGCTTAATTGCATGTCCAGATTAAAATGTATTCAGAAAATATCAGTAGTTCGATTTCCAAAATTTTCAAATTTTTAAATTTTAGAATTTCAAGAAAGATATTCTTTATGGAAATTTTGAAATTTTCTAGTGAGAATCCTGAAAAGTTTTGTTATCAAAACTTATCGATAAAAATGCTAAGGAAGTATTAGAAATAATACAAAATTAGATTTTTCAAATATTTTTGTATAAGTATTTAAATGTTAAACTTCTCTTAATTCCTTTGGATCTCCCTATGAGACATTAAGAAAATTTTAGGAAAATGGAAATTATGATTAGAATTTTTTGAATGGTACTTGAAATTCCTATTAAATTGCCTTGACATAGCGAATTATTCGAACAGATCGCGTTGATGAAGTTTAGAAAATGTATCAGCTTCCAAATAAAGAAGGAATACTAGGTTAACTCGAAATTACAGCTGGTAATGAGTTTTTAATTTGTTTTTCCAAAAATTCTATCGAGGTTACTTATTTTCTATCCCTTTCTTACAAAAAAATCTAAATTGCTTGTCATTTTGCCTATGAATATTTTTCTAAGGTAGCGTGATACCGAAAAATTTAAAATTTGCTTTTGAGGAACACTGAAAAATTCTTTCTTTCAATAAGTCTGAAATAAGTATCGGTTTCGAAAACAGCCTTAGAATCATTTCAATTGTTAGATTTTTTATTGCGATTTAGATCAAATCCTTATTAATTATATGTTTGTCCTATTTAAATTCTTTTATGTGAAGAAATTAAGAAATTGTTTTAAATATTTAACAAGTTACATTTCATAGTTATTGGAATTTTAAACGTTGTTCTCTAAATTCTGAGTTTTATGTTAAATTCTTTCGATTTCCAAAAAAAATTCGATTTTTTTTATTTTCCAAAAATTATGAAAAAAAAAAATAAATTGATTTATTTGTAGTTGTATTGGTGAAAGAAATAACAAATAAAAAAGCGAGGTTATGTTTACTCATTTTACAGCATTTTGCATATTGTATTGTGAAATCTTTACCATAAAAAGATAAAAAATGTTAATTTAGATTAAAACGCAACTATTCGCATACAAATATAACCACAAATGATTTATGAAAATAGCGGCTTTTTTTTGTTTAACTAATTTTGAAGTTTACATTTCTACGCATTTGTGAAATTTTTATGAAATCTACCAAAAAATCCGGATTTGTGACAAATGATCCAGATCAAAAAATAAATCAATTTATTTCCTTCGAAAGAATATGTAATGTCAAAATGTCAGAAAAGATCAAAAAAAAATCAATTTATTGATTTATTTTTTCCCAAAGAATTCGACATTAACCCATTCAAACCCGAACTATTTTCTAGTGCCCCCATTTTACTGATATTCATAATTCATGTACATTTCAAGTACAAAAATATCATTGTGAATAGGGCTCAGGGGCTGGTATGATATATCATACAATGGGCAGAAACAGTATATTATTTTTATTTTTTCAATTTTTTTATTTATATATTTCAGTTCATAATGATAAATATAACATAAATAATAATATAAATAAAACATATAGCAATTCATTTAAAGTTTAAAAAATAATAATTCTTATCACAATTCAATTCATAAGTCTTGTAAGTTTATTGTTTTATATGATAATTTTTGAAACAATCTTTGGGATGTAGCCCAATATTGCACTTTTCGCAGATGTACTTAGTACATTTTTTACACGAAGCACATTTTCTTTGAGTTGGATTATATATAATAAGATGTCTCATTCCGTCAAATTGGATACTACTATTTGATGGTCTGGGACCTGGCCTCTTTGAAGATATGGAATATAATTTTTGTTGAATATTCTCGGCAAGAAATGAACGAACCAATTCTCTAGTAAATTGTAAGAGTGGGACATTTGGACGTGCGTCTCTGTACAAAAACCATGCGTTAGTGACTGCTCCATTTAACATGAACCGAAAAATAGGCCAATACCACTTTGTAGAGCGAATTCGTATTGTATACAATCCCCTTTGTTGATCAAATAAGTCAACCCCACCCATTCCACCATTATAAAGCTTTATTAGTTCTGGTTGAGGTCTTTCTTTTTTTTGTATGCCGGTATACCGGGTGCAAGTTGATTCATGTAATACTGTATCGGTATCAGTCATATTCGTCGCCATAGTGACTTGACTATTGTCGTGCCATCGAATCAATGTGATTTCCGTATCACGGTCTTGAATCGCACAGGAAGACCCTCGTTCCGATTTTTTTAAATCCAGTAGCGGGGCATTCTCTATACTATTTTTTCTTATTGTACCCACGATGTTATTTTTTTTGCTTTTGAACTCTTCTAGCAATTGAAGAGAAGTGATAAAATGGTCGATAAAAATCGAAGATCCTTCAGTAATTATATTTTCTGATAAAGTGTTTACTACACTTTCACCTAATGGTGTGCTTGTATCTCTTCCGGATTTGCCTAAAAATATAACCAATTTTATAAAATAATTGTGAGGGGCGTTTATGGATGTAAAATGCTTACCAGTGTAAGGTATAAATTTCAAAAGATAGCCCGTGCTTGTATTTAGACACCAAAACTTAAAACCAAATCTAATTGGCTTGCCTCGTAAAAATTGTTTTAGATGATGGCGGCCATAATACGGTTCCATTGCTTCATCAATTGAAAATGCAGTACACAATGATTTGCCGTAGAGCTGGAACTTGTTGTTTAAATGATCAATCAGTGGCCGAACTTTATATAATTTATCGTTCATGTCAATGGTTGCGTTATCATTTAAATGGATATATTGCATAATGGCATTAATTCGGTTTCTCGATATGGCATTGGAAACCATTATGTTAAACGCGTTTTCTTGCATCTCCCAATACATTCTACGATTTGGAACCTTGACGTATCTAGACAATAAAAGAACACCAATAAACTTATACCTTTCTTCTTCTATTATCTCGAAGTTTATTGCACCTTTAGATTGGGCATATTTAACGGTTTGAGAACAAATTTCTGTTATGATGGCGCTGTCGAATAATTTTTTAAACACGTCTACTGGTTTTAATTCTTCTTCATAAATATGTTGGCACAGAATGGTTTAAATTGGTTGGGCACACCCCCGCTTGTTTCCGAATTGATTTTCCTAAACAGCTTGTGTTTTAACCAGTGTCTAATTTTTTTCATTTTTTTTTGGCTTCAGGCTATGCGAGCTGCTTTCCGCTTCGTTGGTAACTATTTCATTCAATTCTCTATTCTGAATTACATTAAGTTCACAATTTTGGGATGACATTATTCTTCCTAGGCTTTGAATGTTTTGTTCTCCTTCATCTTCACTAGGGGCATCGTCTTTATCGCTATCTGCTCCATCCATTGGCGGCATAAGGGTCAATTGATATTCATCTATTCCATCTACATTTTCCGAATCTAATTCGTCCAAATATTTTATAATTTCCTCCGTGTCACGCTCTGCATGAAAACTGCAGAAAAAATATATAAACATACAAAATAGCACAGCCACTAATTGCATTTTTTTATATGTCATATCGTCGTGTCCAAATAAGAGTATTACATCTGCAAATCATTAATTGTTTGGAGGGGCGTGTCACGTTTTTAATGTTAAATTTGGCTTAATTTTTTTTAAATAAAATTTTTGCCACACTTTGTGGAAAGGATTTTATTTAAAAAAAAATTAAGCCGAAATTAGCTTTAACAACTTTAAAGCCTGTTCAAAAAATGACCGATTTGTAGATGTATTACTCTTATTTGGATACGACGATATCCCGTTGTATGATATATATCATACCATCGAAAATATATTACTATAATTCCTTTAATTGCGGGTTATAACTTTTATTTTAGTTTAAATTAAATTAATTAACATATTAAAATTAATTTTCAACTCATTTTTTTCTAAATTTATTACTTACCAACGTCGATCCATATTGTCCTCATTAAACAACGATCAAAACAACACTGAACCACTTTTTTCCGTTAGGTTTTTTATTTTTATTTTTATTAGTTTACACCATTATCATTATCAACAATTCGAGAGAGAGCAAAAGAAATATGTATGTATAGAATTCGAAAGAGAAGAGATTAAAAAAGTAGCGATTTGCGTATGATATATCATACATCGGGAATAAATGGATTAAAGAATTTTCAATTTGACAGAAAATCAGAATTTTTGAAAATTTTTGAAAGGTGAACTTTTTTTGAATTGTTTTAAATTAAAATTTTTTGTAACCGTATTTCAAAATTCGTAAATTTCAAAGATGTTGAATTTTTAAAATTTTAAATTAGACAATTTAAAAAATAAATGTTTAAATATAAATTCTGGAAAATGGAGAATTTAATATTTAAATAAATTTAAACAAAAAGCAAGATTTTGAAAAACAACATTTCGGGGCGCTCCCTTCCGTTTTAAATTTCTAAGTCCCACTATACTGACGTTTTGTAATTTTAACTTCTAAACCACCAAAAATTTCGAATTTTGAATTATTTGATGTTTTCACCTAAATTTTCCGTGCCCAAATAGTTTTTCGAATTTTAAAATTTGACGCTGTATTATTCTAAACTGGAAAGCACAAATTTGTCCTTTTTAAAATTTTAACTGTTAGATTACCTATTGTTGTATTTGTAATAACCCATACACTTCTAAAATTTTTTAAGTTTTGCTGACTTTTGAATATTTTAGCTAAAGTTTACAAGTTTTAAAGGTTAGCTAATTTCAAATTTGTATGAAAAAATTTAAAAATTCGATGAGTTTCGATTATTTTAAATGTTAATAATTAATCTGTAATGAATTATTTTTTTCAAAGTGGCTGAATTCTAAAAATTTTAAATTTCTAAATGTAGGTAATTTCTAAGCCTCATTGAAAATTTGAAATTTTGGAATATTTGTAATTTAATTTGTTATTTTTTTTGTGTGTCGTCAGTAGGAACCGGAATTCATTTTAAATGCTCTTAGCAAACGAACTCAGCCATGTATACCACCATGTTGGAGCAGACATTGTAGTTACCGGCAAGGTATAGTCCCTGCTCACACAGCAGGAAGTAGCCGAGAGTATGTAGTTTCGGTTAAAATAAAATAAATTTATTGGAATGGCCGGCCCAGAACTTCCACCTAAACGCAATTGAAAATTTATGCGATATTCTAAAGAGAAAGATCAGCACAAGAAAATGTACATTGATTGCCTATTCGAAGGCAGAATTACCAAAAGAATGGAGAGCTTTAAGTTCATTGATCTCTAAGCGACGAATCAAAAACCAAGGCGGGCCAACAAAATATTAATCTTGTCAATATGTTTATTTTCCGGAATTGTAGAAATCTCAGACATTTCCGATCGTGTGCATAGATTTCGATTCCAAATAATTTGAATTTTTTTTTTAACTTTATTGCATTTCCTTTGAACTGTAATTCAAAAGTTTTATTTTCTACATTGTCAGTAAAAGTTTATTGAATGAAAATTACATAGAATGCTTTTTTATAAGATACAGTGTGCACATTTTGATAATTCCATAATCTTCACACCCCGATCAATACCCATCTTATAAAATCGTTCAAACTCTTCACGTGATACACCCATATGACGTGTGTGCAATTTACATTGTTCTTGATGCCTTTTTGATCAGACTTATGTAAATGCAGAAAAAATCGTTCCTAAGATGTTCTTGCATTGTTATTTTGCATTTTTTTATTGATTTTATTTGACAACGAAATTTAATTATAAATTGAATAAGATGAACTTTTTTTATCTATTAACTTCATGTTTTGTTTTGAGTTTTCTATTTAAATTCTAAATCAATATTTTACAAAATTCTGAGTCTACGTACACAGACACACAAACATGTTCATTATATTATAGAAAAAGCTTTATTATGATATGAGTAAAAAAGCAGTTATAAAAAGAAGCTTTATGATGGTGTAACAGAGTAAATTTTATGGGTATGGCAAATAATGAAAATGTAAAAATATATAAATAGTTTGGTAGCTTAAGAGTAAGTTTCGTGAGCATTGAGCACATTTATGATATAATCCAAATTATTATTAACATTTTACAACAATGAATAAATTGATATTTGTTTATGACATTGTTTTGAAAGAAAATCTATTGGTGTTTGTTCTATTTGAAAAGACAAACTGAGATCAATAGAAATATGTAAATGCATTGACTTTAGTATTTTTTCCATTTTAATTAACGAGGATTCTAACTACTAAAGTTCATACGTACATATGTACATTGTATATTCATACAAATTATGGAAGGTTGTTTTTGCCCTCGGTTGTACTAAATTCATATTTGTTCGTCAGATATTTTTACAGCCGCTTGTATGCATAAATAACGCTTTCGTATTCTTTGCTAAATGAATAGTTTGTTTACCTTTAAATTTTCTAAATATTTTATACTAACCAAATTCTTTTTTTGATACCTGAAATTATAAGATTGTCCCCAAAAATATTCTGGTTTAATAATGAATACGATTTTACCCTAACAAGTCAAGTATATATGTAGTTGAAATTAAATTTAATTAAACCAAACTAATTATACAATTTTTATTATAATGAAACTAAAAAAAAATTCCATTTCAAAGTTGTTTTTTCGTTGTTAATTCTCTATATTTAGAGAAAATATGTTGTCTATCAATGTATGTAGTTATTACGAACGATTTACGAATAAGTACATGATTTGTATAACTAAATTGTAATTAAATAATTAGCATGTAATGAGAATTTTAAATGTTAATATCCAATTATTTTCCGATACTGTAACTAAAATATGTATAAGACAATGGCAGACAACAAGTTAATATTTCTCGTCATTAATAGTAAAGATAATAATTTATTTAAATAACTAGGTTAATATTTTTAGGTTTTGTAAATCTTATTAAGAACATCTTGCTCCCCATACGATACATGCATATTAGTTAATGACATTATAATGATAATAATTCTGATCTATACGTGGAAAAATATTAACAGATGTAATAACATTTTAATTAATTTGGATATACAATTGGTTGGGAGTGGAGTAACCTTTGGGTGGATAGGGGGTTTACTTATTTATTTATTTTTAAAATTTTTTTTTTGTATTAAAAATGGGTTAAATATTTTTCATTTTTATGTGCCAAACTAACTACAATATGTGGGTAGAATTTTTTATATTTTTGCACTTGTTCAATCGACTTGAAAGTTTATTTATAATTTAGGTTAATTAACAAGTTTATACATGTTGCCGATTATGGGTTTGGCGTGTTTGATTGATTGGTTGTAGAGTGTCGGGTTTTGATTTTAATTTGGTTCCTCGTTTGTTTATATTATGTATCACTAAAATCTATTAAATCATATATTGTCTTGTATTTAATGCAATAAATATATAATTATTATAGTTAGGTCATCCATATATTGCTAACATGCAACTCTTTGACCAATGACCAGGCAAGTGAAAATAATTAACTCATATTAAAAGATTTAGTTAGTGGTTGTCAGCAATATTGGCACTGTATAAAAATATAAAAAAAAAATCAATATTATTATTTCAGTCATTGTTTTATATAAATAGTTTTTATTTGTTTGTATTTGTATATCCATATTCATGTTTATATATACCTACACAACCGGAACAACACAAAGCATTTTTTTTTTCATTTCCGGATTCGTTGAAAATATTCCAAAACAGAATGCAAAACACTGTACGGTACAGCATTTATAGACAAATATTAAAATTCAATTCAAATACTACACACAGAAATGCATATGTATTTGGGGAAAATGGTTAAGGTGCATTCATTGGCACACAATTTTATTTGTTTGCCAATGGTCGATCCCTTTTTATGTTATTTATTGACATTGAATTGTTTTATGTTGCGGATTCATTTTTGTTTTTTATACATACTCGTTTACGTTGTGTATTCTTTACGCAACACCGAATTCGTATTTTTTTTATTTAGATTTTGTTACAAATTGCTGTTATATAATTCTTAATTAAACAGACCTCATTATGTAGATTGCATTGTATAGATAAAAAGTAAATACAATACATACAGTAAAAAAAATTTTGTTTATGCAAATTTAACAAAAAAATACACATAAATGTACCAGAAATATAAAGACGATTAGATTTAAGATCCATGCAGAATGTATTTTAAAAAAAAATATTTTATCATTCTAAATCTATTTTAATCGGATTTATGGTTGACCGAAAAACAATTTGGGGAGTCTATCAATGGTTTTGTCTCACTTGATCTAATATTATTTATAGGCGGGCCAGTTCATTCAACTGTCTGCCGCCTAATTATATTTTTTTTTGTAATTTGTACTAAACTTTTTCTTCCCGTTCGTTTCATGGCTATCGTTTTTTTTATCAATAATAATTCACTCCTACTATAATATGTTAACCTTCAGTCCATTACAATTTATTAATTTAACTTGATCTTATTTAAATTTTTCTTATACTTATACCACAAATGGAAAAATACCTTATTAATAATAAACTTCTACATTCACACCAGATGATTTTCAATTTTAATTTGTTGTTTTTTTTTATCTATTTAGTATCCATTGTGAATATTTACAATTTGTTAAATCAATAAATCACTATTGATTTCAATTAACCATTACGGCGATCATTGATCATACTTTATTGCTCTTTAGTACATATAAATGTATCGAGTATCAAGATAAAAATTTAATTTAATTTCAGCAATCTTTGATAAATACAAACAAGAGCGCGCTCAAGAAATTATAAAATAAAAATTTCAAAATCAAGTTGAAATTACGTGATTTCATTTTATATACATTTTGATATTTTTATGTACTTACATACTTCGTATACATACCTTTCTATTCACTTATATTCATAGCCGTCCATCCATCCAAAACATTCTTATATATACATAGTGTGTATATATGTACTCGGGGTGTAGCATTCGTTCATTTGTGTGTAGGAATGAATAACAAAAGCTTTTTTTTTATTTTATTTTTTATTTATATTTTTTTAAATTTTAAATTTTTTATGTTTAGTTGTATTTTAACATTCATTCCGATCGTATAGCATTTGTGATTCGCGTCCGCTTCATGAGTTTTATATAAATTTAATTAATTTATTTTTAAATTGATTAAAAGTTTAAAAATTGTTCTTCTGTGAATTATTTGTATGTGCGATAACGATAAAAGTGTGTTTAGTGATATAGAAAATATTACATTATTATTATGTTTTATGATTTCTATTAAAAAAAAAAAAGTGTTTTGATAATATTATAATTGAAAAGCTGTGAAAAGTGAGAAAATTTGTGTAAAATTGTGATAAAAATTGTAAAAAAGTATTATATATAAATAATTGATATGCTATTTAAATGTATGGAGTTAAGCTACACCTACACACCTTGTGGAATTATAAATAAAAGTTGAATAATATTATAAGTTTCAATGCTAAATATTTGCTGGAATTTAAATAAATGTTGAATTTTATATGTATATATATGTATAATATATCGTATATATTTATATATATATAAACATAAAATATACAGATAAATAAATGTTTTCAAGAGAAACGGAATTGGGAATGGATTACAGCGATTTTTTTTTTATAGTGATCACTGATCACAAAGCGAACTTTATTTAACGAAATAACGATCAGCAGGTTTAATTTCTCCAAGTTAATTCAAACATTGATTAATGGTATTACATTCCTCTGAACGACTAGAAAACAATTCAACCGGAACCTTTATTTTTCATATAATCACAAATTTGTTTTTATATTATTACGACCGTTGACACGTCTTAAATACGTATAAGTAGTTTAATAATAAAATCAACACACGCACTCTACCTTACCATATAGAAAACAAAAAAATTGTATACATTTCTGTAGGGTGATTTGAATGCAGAATAGAATTGTGTTGTATAAGAAACATAACTTTATTCACTATGTATTTACATATATAGTATGTATACTTAGTTTAGTTGATAATTGTTTTAATATGTTGGCTGTATAATAAAATTCTACGATATTTTTAACCAATCAAGTTTTTTTTTTTTAATTATTATTATTTGGAATGTAAATATTTTAACAAAGTAATAATTTCTTTTTTTTGTAAAACAAATAAAATGTTAAGTCTTAAGAATTCAAACAGAATTGTTATAGAAAAGATAAAAATCGAATCAATGAAATTTCTTAAACAAACGGTTCTTTAAATATTAAAAAGAAGAGAAACTACAAAAAAATACTCTATAATGCTATAGTTTTCAATTAACGTTATTATTTTTACAGATTTAATTACATATTTAATTTAAGTAGAGTATGTTTTGATATATCTACATAAATAAATGTACGACGCGCTAAAATTTTGGTTGTACATTTATGTATAAATAGGCTTTCAGGGTATAACAACATGTAAGCAAGTTTATAAATTTGCGATAGTAAAAATTTGCGAAAAATACAAAATTGTATAGTAATCATCTTTAAGATGTTGGGTTTACGAGTACAAGAAAAAAAAATAAACCATTCAAAAGAACTGTAAATCTATTTATGAGCATTATATAAATTACAGTTTTCAAGTTTAAACTATTTTTAAAATTGAATAATGCACTTTGCAAAACATGAACATGTTTATATTTACTTTTTGTCTAAACTTAGATAAATATTTTCATATATTTTGCAATTATACGGCATACCGATGTCAAAATAATTCACAATATTTTAAGATACAGTTTTCGGATCGCGCAACAGGTGATTTTATTATTTCTTGTAAATCTTAACACAAATTTGAAATTTTAAAATACGATTATGCAAACCAATAAATACTGATGAAGAAAAAGTATAATTCTGTCAACATTACTTTTTTGCTTTTTTTAAAACAAGTTAAAATGTATACAAATTTGTTATAGTATTGGCCTTAAAGCAATTAAAATAATATTATGTATCCATTTATTTTAAGTATGCGTACAAGTAATTCATCATGAGAAGGTTTTTTTTGCGAAATTTTATGTTTTAAATTAAACTTTTATTTCTAATCGCATAATACCTCTAAAGCTGTTTTTTATTTGGCAATATTTGTTAAGCTTTGTTAAACCAAAGTAAATCGATTTTAGTAACAAAAAAGTTAGATAAAAAGTCTTGTTTTTTATATTTATTGGTTATTCAATGGTTTGGGATATTTGGAAAAAAAAAACATTAAGTAACTTTATTTAAATTATGTTAATTGTGATTAATTCTTTATCAACAAAATGAAAATTGTTATATTTTCGTATATACATATGTTGCTTATTACTCATTGGAAAAAAAAATTAATTTTGATTTAGTTAAAATGAAGCAAATAGGTAATTATTCCTAAATTACTTACATATGTATATACATATTTGTCATCAAAAATTACGAATTTTGCAATCCAGCAATCTTATCAACATGATATTTTTGGAATGTTAAATATTTACTTCTATATAGCAAATTAAATCCATTTATTTGTTTTACAATTCTTATCTTTTTATCTCACACGCCGCAGAAATTAGATAACGTAATAATTATCTTCCTCTGATATCAACTCAATTATTTCGCTTCGTATAACTTTAAAAAATGTTATTTAGTTAATGATATTATTCCGTCATAGTACATATTACAAATTTACTACGGTACTAGTTATTAAAAAGAAAAACCTGTGTTTCTTCCATTTAACCAAGTAATAGAATAGTAATTAGAAAAGTGAAAATGGGATTGTTTTAATTTTAAATAAATTGTGTAGTTATTTGTTTTGTGATTCTGAGAGCTGTGGCAAATTACAATTATCTATATATGTAATTTAAATTAATTAATTAAAAAAACAGCAAAAAAGTTTTAATTGTGGTTTAGTGTGCGATAAAAGTGCTGTTATCATTATTTTGGTGTTTAAAAATATTACACAAACAAAAATTTAGATAAAAATAAATACTTTGTGGCAGATAAAATTATATTTTTGACGGGTTTAACCTCTTTTAATTTTATACACACAAACACACGTCACACATTTTTTCCATTCGAGTGGTTCTACATTTATAATAGAAATCAAAACAAACCTAAATATATAACATAATATTTGTGTGATGTTATTTTATTCTATGGTAAATGTTAATATTCTATGTTTTTTACCGAAAAAAGGCAAGGTTTTATTTGTTGAGGCAAAACAATATTTTAGGTTGGGCCTTTTTTTTTTTGATGAAACTGCAAAAAGTTTTTTTTAAATAATTGGATATAAGGATCATCATAAATTGACATTTATGTTTTATTATTTGGCTAATTGGAATTTATTTAAGGTTATGCATAATTACCTAATATTTAGGATGATTTAAATTTAATGATTTCCTCTTTTTTAGTACTTACACGTCGTTTAGTAAACACGTCATTTAAAAAGCCCTACCCTGTTTAATTTAAATTATGAAATTTATAGTTTTTGTTTTTTTTTTACGAATTACGTTACAATCTGTTTAAAAATCATCTCTCTGTTAAAGTAGCAAAATTTTCAATGAACACACCTACATCTTAGGTAATACACAATTGAATTTTGTAATTTCAATAAACATAATGGCAAAACGACGACGACAACAACAACATCTAATAAATTATTCAAGAAATTCAAATTGATGAGGATTTTTTTTTTTTTTGTATTATTTCTCCGCTGATTCCGTGTCAAGAGTGATTTGCTTCAACCAGTATCGCTTAGTATAATTTCGAAGTATTATTCGATTTGACTGTATTATTGCCAAATTAAATTAAAAATATTGAAAATTTATTAGCTCATTATAATATATTAATCATTAGTAATACCATTTCCAATTAATCTTGAAAACTAAAACCTAAAATTTTAATGTGGTTTTCAAATAAAACGAGAATTAAAAATTAAAAGTGAAATTTATTTAATTTATGAAAAAATTTCAATAAAATTTTTATCACGTTTTAAAAGTTAAATAATCAAATATTTTATAGGATAACATAGTTGTTACCGCAAAGTGTATTTTGTACTATATTGTTGTGAAAACATAAATAAAACAAAAAAAAAAAAAAAAAACTTGTAATATGTAAATAAAACGAGAAAAATAGTGTAGTGAATAATTAAAATGTGGAGGGATATTAGTGCGACAGCAATTCAATCACCTACGTTTCAACAATATCCGTCCCAACCTAAACCAAATATGTGGAATAAATCGAGTACCAATAATAATAATAATAATAATATAACCAATAATAATTCATATTCATTGCCTCATCCTGGCCATGCGCAGAGTAATTATCGATGGTCACATAATAATACGCGAGATGATTTACATTCATCGCGCACTCTAACACATTCACCATCTTATCCTCATATACCAAAGAGTATACCACCGCCACCTTCACAACAACAACAACGGCGGCCTGTCTCTATGTATGACACACCATTAAATTCATATAGTTTTCCAAGTTTTATGCCACAAAAGAATTCATCATCACAAATAATACGAGGCGGATCACAGGGAAGAAGACAAGTTCCAGGTGATTTGGTAAGCTTTTTATTTATTGATTCCAATTATAGAAATTCTTTTGTAATATACAAAATAATAATTATTTTATTTAGCTTCGATAGTTTTATTACACATATATAGTAGTCATTCATGTCGATGATCTAATCTTCACTGTTATGTGAAGGGCGTACGAATGTTGATTTGATCGTACGTAAAATTTGATTTTGCCTAACTAACTATGTGTACAACGTATGTACATCTATCTAATTTCTAATTAAATGAATCGTTTATTGATGATATTTTTACCTATTTTGAAGTACTATATTTACATGAAGTTGTTGGCATTCCTTTACCAACACTTGTAAGTGGTTTCATAAGAGTTAAAAGTTATAATAATTTATTATTGTTTATGGTGTACTTAAAACATTTAAAATTACTTTTTTCTACTTTGGGTTTGTCTGTGTGTGTGTGTGTGTTGGTTGCTCCTTTGCCTGGATAACATTAATTTTTCGCCACTCGTTAAGGAATGGTTGCAGAATCATAAATTAAATGTATTCTCTGGGTTTTTAGATCGTTGTTTATGGTAATAATAGGAATCTGGTGTGTGTGTGAATAATTATGGAAACGTCGTGTGGTGCGATAAATTGGTTTTATATTAAATCTTTGTTGGAATGAAATTAGGTACACATATTAAATTTGTGGTTTCTTAAACTGATATACATTTATAATTTATACGTGTACTATAATATTCATATATAATTGTGCGAGCTAAATTTTTTAAACAACGCCGCACAAATTACTTTAAAATTCCAAATTTTACATTCCAATCAAAAGATTTTCAAAATTTTTGTTCTATGGTATGTTTCATATGTATCTTAATTACAGCTCCCTCAGTTATGTATTACCCATTTGATTTACATTGCGAATACTGTGCAAATTAATAACAATAAAAAAACAAAATAAGCAGTTTTCACACGGAAACTATAATAAAATTGATTTTTCATTTTTATTAAAACGGTTTTAAGAAAATCGAATTATATCGAAGGACGTTCCAGTTGACTAAATTTGTGCCAATTGTAAATCTTTATTATTGTATTGTCATTGCGTTTTAATTTTTTAAAAAGTGTGTTTTTTTTTGCTAAACATATTTATAAAATTTAAAAAAATGTAACTAAAAGTAAGTTTTAATTACTAGTACTCAAACAAAAAATGTTGAACCACGATTATTTTGAACTTAATTTCTGTTAGACTAGTACCAAACATTGATTTTCGGTGGCCGTTAGTTTATTATATGACGAATAGTTATCATGACATTATTTAGTAATCAGGTTATGTTATTATATAATCTTAATTACTCATACATAAAATATTCCTTATATAGGTGACAATGATTCAGAAATAATGTCAAAATTGCTTTTTAATTCAAATGTATCACGGATTCAATACCGTATAACTGGCATTTCCAAAAAAGAAAAAAAAAATATTTTTAATTAGAATATTGAAATTATTTTATTGATTTAATTTAATATTCAGTTCTAGTATTTCCGTTGAACAATAGACGTACATATCCAAAATGACACAAAAATTACTGTATTTCGAAAACGTTTCTAATCGTCCAATATTTTTCATTATTAGCTTTGTCACTACAAGTAAAAAAGTAAGTTCATCTAAAGTTGAATAGTAAGCAAAAATAATTGAACAGCATAGCCCAGCGTTTCCGAAAGAGTCACAATTTTTTTACCATTCAGGGTTACGAATATGCGAAATTGACTAGTTTTACAAAAAAAATTAGACTTGGTCCAAATGAAAAAAATGAAGTTTTAATGAAGCTTTATTAAAAAGAGTTTCGACAATTTTATTAGTTAGTATTTTCAATTTTATATTTGTGTGATTGGCTTTTTCCGTAAATGATTACATGCTCGATCTAAATTAATACGTGATTTTTTACACAAATGAAAAATTTAATTTTAGTATTCCGCAAAAATTTTGCAAGTTTGAAAATTGTTCCGCAAGCTTAAAATATTGCGAAACACGAGTATATCAATCAAATAACTTTGAAACACGACAAATTTTGATGTATAAAATTGTGGGATTAAAGCCAGCATATCAATCAAAAATTTCTATTTTTTATATGATTTACAATGAAAATTATACAAAAAAAAAAAAAAAAAAAAATTTAAAAGCTCAGGTTGATTAAATCTTTAATTTCCAATATAAAAAAAATCGAATTTTCTGTAACTTTCATATATTATTATTATAATAAATCCAGTATTACGAAATTTGTTATGCACGCACGATATACTTTTATTTTTTATGTTTATTAGAAATTTAGTGAACAAAATATGAGTTTATTGACATAGCAAAAATTAAATATTATATTGTCTTACGTATCGCGTAAATATAAATATATTGTGTATGTACGTTAATATTAAACATACTTAGACTTACATATATTATACTAAACTAAACAAAAACGTTCGTACGTTTCTTAAAAGCATATAAGAATTATTACTATTATTAAACAAAACCACTTTGTCTATTATTATAATATTCGTAGTTATTTATTAATTTGTTTGCCTCTCCTTTTTTTACTTAAACATATTTTTCTAAAGTTTATCGAATATATAGTTATGATGCGTGATTGCGTGATTTTGGATATTAATTATATTGAATTCTTCCAGATTTAGTGTTATTAAAATTAGATAACTATTAAATCTACCTGGTATATTATCCATAATTAGTTTGGTTGAGCTGTTTATCGTGTAGGCTTATTATGTAAACTCTATGTTGATATCAATACATTGTAATCTTTATTATTTTATTATATTCGTAATCTTAGGAATTTATTAATCATTGCTTATTTTTAAGGTTATTTGGTAAATTTCTCATTCATAAAGCGTAAATCTTTTACAATTTGCAAAAATAAAAAAAGCAAAACAAATCTTGATCGTCCGATAATTTTCAAATCAAATATCACATACACTGACAAATATTTTTGTTATCTTCTAATTTTCATGTTGCATTTGCCTTTGTTATATTTTTATCGCCTACAATTACTTTACTTCATTTAATTATAACTCGACATGATATTTAAATGTGTCATCAATCAGACACGACTGTTTATAGTGTATATATATATATATATATATATATACATATATAATAAATTTACTTTTTAATTAGCGTTTATATCTGTAAAATACAGACATGTTTTTTAGATATCACAGTTGTTTTGTAAAGTCTCATGAGATTGATTCTACAATTAATATAAATTTTCCTTAAAAAATTCAATTTGTTCTTTTCGTTGTGAGTAACATAAACCAAAAAATCCACACTTTTTTAATTAAAACCCAGGTGGAGGATATCTGTCCATTTTTTTTTTTTTTTAAATAATTTGAATAAGTCTGGAAGATTTATCGTAAAAAATTCATCAACATTTCATCGTGAATCCACTGTAAAACAGTTTAGCGTGAAACAATTTTTTTTATTCTGCCTTTAGAAACGTACTAATCGATGCATTACACGCTGTTCCAAATTATATACACATTCCAGGATTTATGAAAATATCAAAAATTTTCAAAATTGTGGGTGCTCCAATAAAAACAGAGCGACTATTTATGAATTCGATTCGAATGTATTCGAGTCTTCAAAGTACTGGAATCGAAGAGTCAAATACGTTCGGATCGAATTGACAAATAGCCCCTCAGTATTCAAGGTTACTCAATTCTCTATTCCGAGTTTCTAAAAACTTAACTCGAAACAAAGTTGTAGAAATCGAATAACTTCTGAACCACTTAAGCTAGAAATCTCAAATAGAAACCAGGTACATGCTCTAACACGCGTGTATTGAACTTTTTAAAAATTTAAACAGCTCTTTAACTAGGTGGTTCAGAAGTTAGTCCAATTCTACACTGAGTACTGTTACAGAGGTTCAAAAGATATATAAATTCAAAAATAAATGAGCATTTTTTTAGTACACGCTCTTTAATTGAATTCGTATACTAAAATAGAGAACTTCCTAAAACCGCTTAGCATTATTAGACTTCCTTGTGCAACGAAGCCAAAAACCATTCTTATTTTTTATATTGGTAACCTTACTTAAAAAATATCGATTTACAAAAACATTGACTTTTTCTTCGTCTTAATTAAAATGAAATAATAATTGCAATATAAAAATTAAGAATGCTACATAAATATTAATTTTCTTAAATACTTAACAGTAAATCTAAAAATACTTTACATTTACTGTTCTCAAAAGAAGGCTAAATGGAATAAAAAAAAAGGTAAATGTTTCACGTTTAGATTATTTATTTTTTATTGTTATAAGGACTAAACGAGCCAAAAATAGAAGAACGACTTGCGCAGATAATACTGCTTTGCGTTCAAAAATTAATTCTGCTTGAAGAACGCAGCCATAATGCAGATTTTGCAGTCCTTTATTTAATTTAACCTGCATTAATACAATTTCGACTGCAAAATTGACTGCAACGATTAATTAATATTAATGAACAAACTTTTAGGCAAACTGCACTCTTAAATTGTAACATCTCAAGAAGCTGTTAAAGCCATTCTTACAATTATAAATTAAAAAATTAGAAATGAATCTCGAGACAGCGATGTACTGCCTCAATCTAGATTTTTAGAGCTACTCCGCATTTTGGAGCAAACCGAAATTTAAAATAAATTTAATGAAAAACTCCAATTTCGTGCTATTTATAAGGCGGTAGGTATATTTATGTGTACACTTTTCACTACAGTTTGGGTTTTAAAGTGAGAATATGCGAGCTACAGATTCTATTATCACACACTGCTTCTGAAAAACTTTAATTCATGGTCGAATCTTATTTACTAGACTTAAGCCAAATCTTTCGCAACTTACTGTTTTATACTGTTTACTTCATTATTTATTTTGAGACCCAATATTCATCTCGATGTCGTACTTTCTCAATTATTCTCACTACTTTGACAATTTGTTTCCATTGTTAATGCTTCCCTACAGCAGCAAGAGCTTAGATGACCTTTTATTATTTTACGTTCATGTGGGATGATTGAAGAATGTAACCATTTCTAAAATATGTTTAAATAAAAATCTAAATTTGTCCTGATTTTTTCCTAGGAACAATTAATTTCATTTGTCGAACACATCTTATTCATTCTTATACATACTTCCTTATTGAAGAATTGTGCGAGTTGATTAGGATGCATTAACATTACTATGCTTTAAAGGTCGTAAGTCTAATAGTACTGAAGGGCCTTCAGGATTTACATTTGATGCATTGAAGATTTTTCAGTTGGTCCAGGATTTACATTTGCAAGCGTTGAAATTACATTTTGAAGCATTGAACGAAAGTTTATGAACCATTAATTTTTTTATAGGAAATATTATGTACTCGTACGTTCTCATAGACTTGTTGACGAAAAATAATAACAGTGCCTAATTATTTCTAAAGTTCAGTACAATTTATTTCTAAAATTACAGCTTTTGTTTTTAGTAAATTTCATTGAACCAAATTTAACCATTTTCGATCATAAATTAATTAGGCTTTCGAGAAATTACTCAATTCTAATACCTTCATAATAACAGCCATTATTAAACATAAAATTTGACCTTTTTGGGTTTGTTTTCGATAAAAATTAGTTTTGTTTTGTTGTAAAAATGTATACTTTAGTGAAGAGGCACGAAGAGAGAAAAATACTGTTATCAGAGGGTAAAATCTGTAAATTTATTCAAGCTTTGCCTTTGTCTGTTTCAGAAACGGCTGGTGGAAATAGGATAATTAATTGAAAGGATTCATCGAAGATAAAACAGGAATTTTAGCTGGATGTAGACTAGTAAAATCAGAAGAAGGCTTTACGTAAACTAAGCTGTGTCGACTGTCGTGACTGTGCGAACACCAAGAAAAATGGCATTGTTCCAACCAACGCTTACAAAAGCGAATTAAGTTTTGGCCGGCTCGTCAAGCATTGGCTTACGATTGCACAAGTTTACGTAGAAAATGTCATAGTATTCATTAAAATATATTCTGATGCAAGACAATAATTCTATAGATACCAATTACCTAACAAAGGCTTGGTTTTAAACAAATTGGATTCAGGTTATGATGTGCAAGTTAGAATTTGGTAAACAAACCGTTTTTAAAGCAAAACCAATAACTCATCTTATTTATTTTATTTTACTTGATCCGGTACACCCTGTTTTGAGCATCAGCTCATTCATAACAGGCTTACCAAAAACGGGAGCAACTTAAAAATAACAAAAAATAAAAATAAAATAGCGGCACGTTCAGCCAGTATCACCGACAGTCCTGCAGCTTCAATTAATCGCCCTTCTTTACTAAAATACATATAGCACGAGTTTCTTTAATGACTTCCCCTTGATCCCTTAATCGGTCCGTAGGCTTCGCCAAAATCATCATAATCGGATGAACTCTTATCACCCGAATTATCTAAATTTGATTATTTCATTTTTAGATTTCGACATCAAATTACTTGTGTGACCCTTAATGGAATACTGTGTTTAGATATTAGAATAACATCTCTCGGTTTAGACGTTTGCTGTTAATTTAAAATTTATTTAAAATAAAATATTTCAGAAAATAATTTTACAAAAAAAAAGACACGTTCAACCGACGTAAAAGACAAAGCCTGTTTCAATAACGATTGACGAACTTTGACTTTTGTGGTTCGACTAATGACTATTCAAGCTGCGTACATGCTATACTTTTCTGGTGAAAAAATGTACACCACGAAGTTAGCTGTTTGAGTTGAATTATTTCCAACTAGAACAAAAAGTTCACCAGGGTAACCAATTTTAACAAAAAATTTTACTATTTTGCTAACTTCGTGGTGTACATTTTTTCACCAGAATTGGATCATGTACGCACCTTCAAAGACAAATTAACGCATCTACTGATCCGAGCTTAATTAGTTTCATTTCTAAGTTAAAAGGTCGATTTTTTTGTAAGAATTAGGTAAAATTAGTCTAGGAAATATAAGATTAACCTTACGGGTTCTGTCTTCCGCCGGTATTACTTGTAAAACTTATAATACCACCTAATTTTTGCGTTTTACAAATTATGGTATGAGAGAAAATAGTTTTCATAAATCATTAGTGAATTTGACTACTTGTCAAGTTTGATAGTTTGAATTTGCTTACTAGGTAAAACTGAATTTCCTAAAATTAATCTTTAAAACTTATAGAGCTGTTTTAAAACACAACCTGTTTACGATGTGCTAGGAAACGACCGTCGGCCGGTTTGTGGTAAAGAGCATTGAACGAAAGTTATTCAGAATATAAGAAAGAGCAAGAAAACTACGATTGCAAAAAAAAGTCAGCTGGACAACGCGGTAATCACTCTGGATCGTAGGGGCCACTGCAATAGTTATTCCATCTTGAGACCTGCGGCCCGCAGATCACTTTGGCCTGGACACGTCTGATTTATAGAACTTAATTTTCATAATTTATTAATTTTTTATATAAATTTTAAAATGTTGAAAAAAAATGTTACATATTGGTTTGTGTGATATTGCAGAAACTAAAAATTCTCTTTATTTTCAATCTGCTTCCCTTTTTTCGTGTAAATACAATTTCTCGGAGATTTAATTTTTTAGTAAAATGATGGAAATAGATAAAAATATAAATAATGTACATTGTGCAAAATAAATATCAGTCTATTCAGATGTCATATCAACCTACTATTGTCTATATAGTATACATGGTATAGATAAAGTACAAAATAACAGCAGCTCAAGATTGTTTTCAATTTCAAATATGTACGTAGATAGCACAAGAAAATAAGAATTTATTTCAACATACAATATGTATATTGAAATAAAATGCTTTTGTAGTCGGCTTGAAAATCTCGCGTATACAACGAACCAAACAATGATACGTACGAGTGAACGCGAACATTAATATGGAATTTAATATGACTCGCTGTACATACAAATAATGATTGTTTGTCCTTCGGTTCTTCCTTGGGATGGTGATGCTGCATGTAAAGAATAAACAAATAAATATTAACTTACATCTTCTTATTTATAAATTTTTTGCTCTTTCTGGTAATATATTTGTAGGGTTTTATTTCCCAAAGGTCGTTTAATATGAAATAAGACGAAATATATTGCACGTGATGTAACGCCAAGAATTTCTGGTAATACTTAATTAAATAATGATATTTTATCATTTGTAATGGTATAGTTTTAAAGTGAAAAGCTCGTTTTACTGCCATCCTATTACTGAACATTATTCCCACATTTCCAAAATAACAACAAAAAAATGACACAATAAGAAAACTATTTATAAAGGATACGAACTTTCAATCTTTCGATACAAAAATTTCTAAACGATATACACACTATACAAACATACAAAGTGAATGTCACACAGCATTCACTTATTCAGCCAGATTCTTAAGTAATTACCATTTATAATTTTAATTTTGTTTTGTATCAATCTATTAATTTTACAGGGTGTTAATAAATATGATTGGGTTTTATTACATATTAAAAAAAAAAAATTAATCTTAAAACTATTTGTGAAAGTAATATTAAATAATTTGTACTTGAAATAAATAACAAAAATAGAAAATTATAAAATATTTTGTATTTGTATTATTATAAAACTCTTTTAAGTGCGAATGATATTTCAAAAGAGATTTCATTCTCATTTCAGAATGAAAAGCTGATGTCTAGCTAAGTTTCTTATAGCAAAACATTGCAACAGTAGAATACCAATTCGATAAATTGAAATCCAAAAAAAAATACAAATTTGTTTTCTCTTTTTGTAAAATCCAATCTTATTCTAATGTGAGAATATCTGATTTCAAGAAACCATGAAGAAGAAAAATCAGGGCATAAATGATTTAAATTATGATTATTTTCACTTTTTTTTATATATATATTTGAGTTAAGAAATAAGAAGATTGTTAAGATATTTTTAAGTGATTTGAAAATTTTTAGATTATTTTATGTGTATCATAGGGCAAAGTTTATCGAATTTGTGTTTAGATCGAAAAAAAATTTTATTTTGGGATTATGTAGAATGAAATTTGAATCGAGAATTTAATCAAATTGAGTTGTATATGTTATGTGATGTAGTTCAATAGATTCGTATAAAAGGTAAATCGATTTATTATTGAATATGTATATAGAAAAAGGGAGCTAAGGATTTTACAAATGTGTATCTACCACGATATATTGATCTCCTCGTCACTTTGTTATTTTGTAACCACTCAAGGCAACCCAAAAATTTGATAAAAATCAGTAACCCATATATTAGGACATCTTAAAACAAACCAATTTCTTTTTTATTTATTTCAATTAAATGATAAAAAAAGGGAAATCTTTTTCATTCTCTGTTTTCAATTTTACAAAAAAATAGTGAAATTTGTTTTTGTTGTATGCTAGTTTTTCGTTCTCGCAATACTTATCGTTTTTCAAAAGATGGAAAAACAAATATTTTAAACAATCAAATTTTATTAACGGATTGATTTTATTGAATAGATTAATTAAAACTTTAATGAATTTACCATTTTTATTGTTCTTGAGAAGAACTTATTATCGAACGTCGTTGAATAAAAGTTTTGATCTCATCGGCAGATTCAGTTGAATTTAATAGTTTTTATTTCCATATACGTTTGTGCATAATCTGATTGCAACATAATTGATTCACGATCGATTGTTTTTTTTTTAAAGTCTAACCAGCATCCACATAAACATACTTACAAAACATGTTTAGTTCTTAAAAAGAGAAAGTAAGCTTTAAAAAAAACAAGTTACTTAAAGTTTTTTTAAATCTCAAGTACACAAAACTAATATAAGTAAAAAAAAAAACTGTTGACAAACAAGAAAAAAATGTCAGGGTTGCAAAGTAAAAGAAAAATATAAATACATAAGCATATACATAACATTTATATATTTATTTATATCATATTATTATAATATATAAATATTTATTTTTATGTTAATATTATACATATATTTATATAATACATTGAGAAACATGATTTGATCTGTTTGAAGAGAAAAAGCTTAAGTTTGTTTCTTTAAATCCGGAATACTCAGTGGCATTTCAAGGAAGTCAATTGAGAAATGTTTGCGTTGCTTGATAAAATTACTTTCTTGGTAAAGAATAGAAATGTATGCAATTTTTGTAAATCTACCTCTCTATATCTAATTATATTAGTATTTTGCAGACGTTTTGCCAAATATAAATATTTTTAACTAATTTATTTTGAAGTTAATATTTCCGAAAATTGTAAGAGAATTTAATCCAGTTTCGAACTGATGAGCTTATGATTATGAAAAAATCAATCTTCTCATCAGGCCGTGGCGATTGGACTAATTGTACTACAATTTTCATTTTATATATACAGAATGAACTGTGCAGGTTGTATTAGCGAATTATAATAACACAGCCAAATTCTTTTACAATTTTTTCTTCGTCACATTTACACAGCGCTACTCCTGTCTAAGAAAATTTATTTTAATAATTTTTCTTTTTCTACTCTACCTTGAATACTTATACCACTAAATATGCAACCGATCCTAAAGATCATTTAATGTGTTTTACAGATTAACACTTTGAAGCATATTAGTATTATTGCACGATTAAATAATTGATTCAAGGTAGAGTAGAAAAAGAAAAATTATTAAAATATAAATATTATTATCGTAACTTGCACTGTCGCTTATTGTAATAATATCTGAACTATTGTTGCCACACTAAATTTTGACTTCGGACTATAAGACGCACTTTTTTGGACCATAATGGAGAGCGCAATATTTGTTTGATTTTTCAAAGTAAAAAAGTGCGCCTTATAGCAGAGCCTTCTAGAGTATAGAGCCATAATGAACATGATATATTTTTTAGAAGCTTTTTTAGTGGTGTAAAATACGAAAAGAAATTATTTAATCACAAAATTATCACACGTTCCTATATTTTGTGAATTTGTTTTGCTTTTGAAATTTCCGCAGGTGGTAATTTCACTGCCAAATCACTGCCATTTATGTAATGTATAATGGACCAAACGAATTGTATTAAGCTTTTATTTCAATTTGACCAGAATGCTGTTGTTATGAATTTTTTTTATATTTTGGTTTAAATAAACCAATATTACCATAAAATGAAAACGATTTACTTAAGCGACATTCATATATTATAATTAAGAATTTGTAACGTTTTAAAAATTTAAAAATTTGTCCTAGGAAAAAAAGTGATTTGCCATATGTTTTACTATGAAAAGTTTAGTTTTTTCCTCGTTTCAAATTCCCTTATAAAAGGTTCGTTTAGACTATGGTACGTCTGCAGTACTTCTTCAATTTCACTTGGTTTTGCTTAGAGTACTTGAATGAGTTTAGCTAAATCGGATTTAATAAACCACAGCCTAGGTATTATGGTCCGAAAAATACTAAATAGATTGTAGCGTTCGTATGTGTAAATTTGTTGAATTTTCAGAAATAATTAAAAAAGTAATTTAAACAGGATCTTTTTTTGTAAGGAAACAACGTTAAATTCGAACATATCTCATAATAATAATAATTTTGAATTAATTACAATTTCATTAAAATGTGTCTTATTTAATCAAAGTTTCACACATAATTTGAACAATTGAACTCTATTTCGAAAAGAGATTTTCTTTCTAGTTTTGTAGCATTTTACTGCAAACTGCGCCAAATTGTTCTAAAAAGAAATTGCCGAACACTAATAATAATACCATCTGTCATGTTGGATGCACCATTCACTAGTTGAATATTTCATTCATTGTAAAGAACAAATAGCCTCATTTTTATAATTTGAAATAAGTATAAGGTTCTTCCGGTACATAACCAGATAATTATTTTTTACGAAGAGTGAAATTTTCAAGAATTTTGCATTTCAGTTTCGATTTAAATGAGGATTACGAAAAATTTAATTTTCTTCCTGGCAATTTCAACAGGCTACGGCGACTGAATTGCTAATTACACTTGTGATTACTTTCTACATATGGAAAGCAAGCATGTAGTAAAGTATTAGCGAATTATAAGTAACACTTTTTAAATTTTTAGTTTGTTTTTTGTTTATATTTCAATTATTTCATTTGTCAAACGATTTTTTTTTTATTAGTTGTGAGCTATTATCATTAGGGAAATTACATTTTGTAAACGTAATTTTGAAATTGGATATGTCTCAGTTAAATTAGCTGCTGTCCGCATTTAATACGATCGACAGCATAAAAAAATTGTAACCGAATTTAAATCACCTAAACTTAATATTCAACATAATTTTATCCGAAAATGTGGCAATTATTCAAAATCAAATTTTATAAATTCCACTCGAAATGAACAATAGCAAAATATTAGATAATCAATTAATTAAGTGTTTAAAAAAACGAAAATGCAAAGAGGAATTCGAAATTTTGACATAAAACGATTGCAAAAACGGCAATTTAATTTATGAGTGCCCAACTGCGCTGCTTTTGCCGCAAAACTATAGTTTTGAACATAACCCTGCAAAATATGTTGATTACTAGAAAGCGCAAGTCATGATTCATACTCATATTCATGTGGCATTACATCTGAAAATTAACTCATTAAGAAAAAATTATAAATGTTTAAAATTATAAAAGCCAATTTCTAAGTTAGGTGTGCTTCCGTTCCTAAAAATGTATCTCTTCATCAATGAAGTAACAATATAATTAAAAACCAATAAAATACGAATTTGTAACACATTTCATTCGAACTTGAAAAAAAAAACTTTATTTGATTCAACGTTACCAATAATGCGGGAAATATTTTGCTAATAAAATTAATTTTTCAAAAAGTAAATGAATTTGTTCAGTGATTGTCTTAATTTTGAAAATTTTTGAATAACGTTTCGAGAAAATGGTGAAGAATTAATTAAAAATAATTCTTGAGAATTGTATTCTCTCACGAAATACAACACCTGATTTAATTAATAATTGATCACTTTTTACTTGTTAAAACCGATGATCGGGCTTGCAATCGTTTAATTTGTATTGGGGCTTTAACCCATAAAAAATTATCAATTGTAATTAAGCAATACTTAGTTTTGTTATGGCTGAAAATAATTTAAATTTAGAGAAATATCAAAAACGACAAAACGTTGTCATAATAATTCAATAAATGCTTGAAAATTCCTGAGCATTTATTAAATTTTATTTTGTTTGTCACGAGAACTTTTTAAATGATATATTAAATATAATCCACTTTTTTAAACTTTATGTATTATAGTAAAATAATTTTTTTGGTTTTTTAGCTTAAATTTATTTTTTAATAATTTTTTAATAAAAACCCCGTCATGGCGGAGAATGTAACGTCGAAACGTCGGGTTTTTTATTAAAAAATTAATAAAATATAAATTTAAGCTAAAAAACTAAAAAAAATTATTTATGTATTAAAATTGATTGCATTCCGATATACATTGAGAACGAGCAACGAGAAAATGGTTAAAATGGTGAAAACCGTATGTTTTTAATTAACGATAGCTAAAATATCCTGCATTTACTAAAAATAAAATATACAATTTTAACAGTTTTAATACAAAATTTCAATTTATCGTTGAACATTTTTAATTTAAGACGTTAATAAACCGCCAACCCCCCCAGCAATTAGACCTTGACTATTGGACGATATTGATTTGGAAGATATGCGATTTCAACAAACAATGACACTCGCAAGACAGCGTGAGAACCAATGCAGTTATTACACACAAAGTAAGCCGTGTCATCTCTCGTTTCGGCTGCCAAAATTGGTCACCAAAATCGTATGACCTTACGTCGTTTTATTTTATTTTCTTTGGGGTTAAAGGACGAGATTCGATGCGTTTTTTAATACTATCGCAGGGTTTATGCTATAACAAAAACTTTCATCGAAAGAGGAAGTTAGCAAGGCCGATCGCAGAAGCTATATTTTTTATATAATTTTTTTGAAAGAAGATTCAAAGTTGCGATAATAGTGTGGGAAAGCATATCAAGTCTTCTCTTTGTTAGCCGTGCTTTGTATCCTCTACGTCCATTGCTAAAGTCCAAATATCGATAAACTGAAGCTGTACAGGGTGTAAATTAGGTTCATTTTCATTTACGTGTATGACAGTTGGACTTTGACGAGTATGAATGTTTCAATAAAACACAACAGTAAAAAATCTGCTTATATGGCAAATGATTTACCAAACCATTTACAAAATAATGTTTAAAACTCAAATTGAATTCAATTAATATGGTATTTCCAAATTTGAGGAAAGCTTATTCATATTATGAGGTAATAACATCATATAAATTTGAAAAAACTCCAAAAGACTGTAATCTGAAATTATAGTTTTAACAAAAATTTGCCTGCGGTCTATTTTTAATGGCAAAGAAACATTAAAAAAGTCTATAATCCTCTTTACAAGCCTTCTAGAGGGATTGTTTGAACATTATAAAATTAGATAGACCAAAATAACAATTAATCATTTAGTATCTGTTGATATTATTCGCTAGAGCATAAATATAGCTACTCTTTAGAGTAGACAAACAACTTATTCACACCTAGGTTTGAACAAGTTTCAATTTGGTTTGTTTTTAACAACTCGCCTCTGTACGAACATACAATTTATGTCTATTTTTAATAAATAAAAATCACCAAAAATCTTATCATGAATAATTCATAAACAATTCTATGATGTTTTATGTCTAAATTACATTTTAAATTTAAAAAATGTATTGACTAAAAAAAAATATCAATGGTAATTGTATGTTTATGCAAAGCAAAATAAAATTATAATTTGAATATTTTTTATGAATAAATTATATTTTTATGATTTGATTTTAATTTGTCACCCACTTACTAGGTAATGTGTGTTTGTATGCTACAGCGATCACCTAATTTTAACAAATTACACTCAATACGCGTGGACTTTCTCTGCATAGGAATAAAAAATAAGTAGCTTGCAAGATTTGTTGTTTTCACTATTTGTAATATGGCCACTCTTCTTTACGTGTTGTATGTACATATCTAAGGTTCATTAATTTTAAATGATGCTCCTGTCATGATCAACATTTTTTCATAGTAATTAAGAATGACACATGTATAGAAATATGGTAAATAAAAGAAATTCCACACCATATTATCATCAAATTCATTAACTTTCCTTTTTGTTTGCTGTTTGTTTGTTTGTTTATTGTGTTGGGGTTTGGTGTTGTATAGCAAATTGCGTAGTCTACCAGAAAATTGTTACATTCTTACATACTAATTACAGTAATATTATTTTCTTAATACTTAATCAAATTATCGAGATTAAAACACTCAATTTAGTTTAAAAATTTAGCAAGGAAATTGAAAGATATTTTACAACACTACAAGATCTGTCAATTATTATAGATTTGAATTGTTGCTTCGGATTTGGATATAAATAAATCGAATTAAAAAAAAAAGTTTCTTGATAATAATTTGTTTTTATTTTATTTTATTTTTAGAGAGTGGATCCTGAGCTAATATTTACGAAACAAGAACGAATAGGAAAAGGTTCATTTGGTGAAGTGTTTAAGGGAATTGACAATCGTACACAACAGGTGAGAATATTTTTATAAATTTTTATGCAATCTATTAATCAATAATTTTTATGTAAAATATTTTAAAATTAAATATCCTAAAAAGAAATGGCCGCGAATATTATTATTTAATAAAATATATCCACTATCTGTCAACACATCAAGAAACAATTTCTTTAGTGTCATAATTACGTTATAGTTTTTTCTTTATTTATTATTCGAGATAAAAATATAATTACATAGATCTACCAACTAACAACCTGTTTATTATCACAATTAATTAATTTTATTCGCGGTAAATACACGAACACGGTATAGGATAGACATAAGAGAAATTATTCATTAAAAATAAATAAAAGCAGGAAAATGAAGAAAAGACAAATACAAAATTATCGTTGTCGCAAAATAAAATATAGATTACTGTCTTAAGAAATTTTCAAAAATCTTGTAAACAATTTTTTTTTTTTTCTTTTAGGTTGTTGCTATAAAAATCATAGACTTAGAAGAAGCTGAAGATGAAATTGAAGATATACAACAAGAAATTATGGTATTATCACAATGTGATTCACCCTTTGTTACAAAATACTACGGATCATATCTTAAGGTAAGAAAGCCAATTATACTTACAAAGTTATATTTCACAAGAATACAAGAAATTATTGCTTACATAGAAAAACGAGAGACAATGTGATTTATTATATCTTCAGTCGATCATGATCTATTTTATTATTACGGTTATTATTATTTTTTATGTAAATTAACGTAATGTTTATAATATTTTTATTTATTTTCTTATTGTTATTTCTTAAAGATTTTGTTTTCTTAATTTAGTTCATTCTTTATTATAGAATTCATGTATAATAATAGCTTTTAAATATAAATTGAAAGTTGTTTGTGTTTGGATTTTATCGTTTTAAAGCTTGTCATAAGTTTTATATTATCAATTTTCATTTTCTATAATACAACAATCCAATCATAAATCATCAATCATAAAATTGTTTTTTTTGTAAATATGTGTAAAAAAAAGTCAGCCTGGTTGGGTTCAAATATGTGTTATAAATACGATTGATTTTTGGACAAAAGAACTACGAAATAGTTTTTTTTTATTAATTTGACTGTTTAGTCATCATTAGACACATAAAATACTTTTTTAGAAGTTTGAAAGGTTATTTTAGTATTTCATTGAAGGTTATTATTATTTTATAATTGAAATTGGTTTCTTTCCGAATGTTTCGAAAGTGTTTTTTAAGATATTCGCGTAATAAAATATTTTGTTGCTAAAATTAATTGTTTAATTTAAACTTTCTTACAATTAAATTAAAATATAAGTAAAAGCAATTTAATTGTTCCCACATACATTTGTAAATGTTTATTGGGTTAAGGGCTAGGTAGAAATCCCTTTCTTACATTTTAGACCAAACATTTTTTATAAGATTGCATTTAAAGATGTTGCTTTAAAAATACTCGTCTTTTTGGTTCAGTTTTGTTTTGACTTCGTTGATGACGGCGGTCATCAATATTGTTTTTAAAAATTGGGCAAAGGAAAAAGGTATCGGATAAATAGGCAAAACTTATTGAAGGTTGTTCGTCAATATATACCGTTCATTTTATTTATTAAATAGCATGTAGTAGTGTTTAAAACTCGTCCAATTTATTGTAGAGCTCAATTTTTCAGGCAGAAAAAATAACTTATCGTTTATGGAGGAACATATTTGTCTAGACGATATATTGTCTAGACAAATATGTTCCTCCACAAAGCTATTGATTTGAATTTCCAAAAAATATTTTTTTTTTATGTAGCAATTCGACGCGCCTACATCGATAATTGATCATAAACGCGATAATAATGGCACCTGCGTGATACAATCGCGAGATCAAGTTCCTCATCATCAAGGCTGGGCAGTAACGAATTACATGTATTTGAATTACGTAATTAAAATACAAATTACAATTTGTAATTTGTATTTTAATTACCCCAGTTTTTGAAATTTCTTATTTACATTTTTCAAGGCTTATTATAATTTGGTTCCAGAGTAATCAGCATAAAACCTAATCTTAATAATCTTTTTCGTTTTTTCACTAAATTAATTTTGTCAAATCAAATTTATCAATTTACAAATGTAAAGTAATTGTAATTTGTATTTTAATTACTGAGTTTGCTGTAACTCGGAAAAGCATTTTAATTACTCAGTGTAATGTAATTGCCCAGCATTGTAATTAGGTAATTAAGGGTCCTATTCCATGTACAAAGAACTTTTACTAAACGAACGATTCGTATGGATTAGGATTTTTTAATTAGGTAATTAAGGGTCCTATTCCATGAGCTAGCCACACCTTTGCCATCATTGTTGGCAATGGGCGATATTGGTCCTTAAGAGTTGAGTGCGATTTCAAAAATAAAATTTTGTAGAACTTTTACTAAACGAACGATTCGTATGGATTAGGGTTTTTGACTAGGTAATTAAAATGCCTATCTCAAGTGCTTTGACTTGTGGTAATTAAAGGGCCTATTCCAAGTGTAAAACCTTTGTCATCAATGTTGGCAATGGCCGGTATTAGCCCTTGAGAATTGAGTGCGATTTCAAAAATATAATTTTGTATAACTTTTTCTAAACGAACGATTCATTTCGTTTTTTAATTAGGTAATTAAGGGTCCTATTCCATGTGCTAGCCAAACCTTTGTCATCATTGTTGGCAATGGCCGATATTGGCTCTTAAGGGTTGAGTGCGATTTCAAAAATAAAATTTTGTAGGACTTTTACTAAACGAACGATTCGTATGGATTAGGGTTTTTGACTAGGTAATTAAAGGGCCTATTCCATGTGCTAGCCAAACCTTTGTCATCATTGTTGGCAATGGCCAATATTGGCCCTTAAGAGTTGAGTGCGATTTCATAAATATAATTTTGTAGAACTTTTACTAAACGAACGATTCGTATGGATTAGGGTTTTTTAATTAGGTAATTAAGGGTCCTATTCCAAGTGCTAGCCAAACCTCTGTCATCATTGTTGGCAATTGCCGATATTGGCCCTTAAGAGTTGAGTGCGATTTCAAAAATAAAATTTTGTAGAACTTTTACTAAACGAACGATTCTTATAAATTAGGGTTTTTTAATTAGGTAATTAAGGGTCCTATTCCAAGTGCTAGCCAAACCTTTGTCATCATTGTTGGCAATTGCCGATATTGGCCCTTAAGGGTTGAGTGCGATTTTAAAAATAAAATTTTGTAGAACTTTTACTAAACGAACGATTCCTATAAATTAGGGTTTTTTAATTAGGTAATTAAGGGTCCTATTCCAAGTGCTAGCCAAACCTTTGTCATCATTGTTGGCAATTGCCGATATTGGCCCTTAAGGGTTGAGTGCGATTTTAAAAATAAAATTTTGTAGAACTTTTACTAAACGAACGATTCGTATAAATTAGGGTTTTTTAATTAGGTAATTAAGGGTCCTATTCCAAGTGCTAGCCAAACCTTTGTCATCATTACTGGCAATGGCCGATATTGGCCCTTAAGAGTTGAGTGCGATTTCAAAAATATAATTTTGTAGAACTTTTACTAAACGAACGATTTGTATAAATTAGGGTTTTTTAATTAGGTAATTAAGGGTCCTATTCCTAGTGCTAGCCAAACCTTTGTCATCATTGTTGGCAATGGCCGATATTGGCCCTTAAGGGTTGAGTGCGATTTCAAAAATAAAATTTTGTAGAACTTTTACTAAACGAACGATTCGTATGGATTAGGGTTTATGACTAGATCCTATTCCATGTGCTAGCCAAACCTTTGCCATCATATTTGTCAATTGCCGATATTGGCACTTGAGAGTTGAGTGCGATTTCAGAAATATAATTTTGTAGAACTTTTACTAAACGAACGATTCGTATGGATTAGGGTTTTTGACTAGGTAATTAAAGGGCCTATTCCATGTGCTAGCCAAACCTTTGTCATCATTGTTGGCAATTGCCGATATTGGCCCTTGAGTGTTGAGTGCTATTTCAAAAATGTAATTGTGTAGAACTTTTACTAAACGAACGATTCGTATGGATTAGGGTTTTTGACTAGGTAATTAAAATGCCTATCTCAAGTGCTTTGACTTGTGGTAATTAAAGGGCCAATTCCAAGTGTAAAACCTTTGTCATCAATGTTGGCAATGGCCGGTATTAGCCCTTGAGAATTGAGCGCGATTTCAAAAATATAATTTTGTATAACTTTTTCTAAACGAACGATTCATTTCGTTTTTTAATTAGGTAATTAAGGGTCCTATTGCATGTGCTAGCCAAGCCTTTGTCATCATCATCATTGTTGGCAATTGCCGATATTGGCGCTTAAGGGTTGAGTGCGATTTTAAAAATAAAATTTTGTAGAACTTTTACTAAACGAACGATTCGTATGGATTAGGATTTTTTAATTAGGCAAGGCTGGGCAGTAACGAATTACATGTATTTGAATTACGTAATTAAAATATAAATTACAATTTGTAATTTGTATTTTAATTTTCATTCTCCAAGTAACAGTATCTTGTATTTTAATTACTTAAATTCTAAGTAATTGTAATTTGTATTTTAACTACCCCAGTTTTTGAAATTTATTATTTAAATTTTTACAAGGCTTATTAAAATTTGGTTCCAGAGTCATCAGCATAAAACTTATCATAATAATCTTTTTCTAATGATACGTTTTTTCACTAAATGAATTTTGTCAAATCAAATTTATCAATTTAAAAATGTAAAGTAATTGTAATTTGTATTTTAATTACAAATGACAATTCAAAATAATTGTAACTTGTACTTTAATTACTCCACTCGAAATTAATTGTAATTTGTATTTTAATTACTGAGTTTGTTGTAACTCGGAAAATTATTTTAATTACTCAGTGTAATGTAATTTGCCCAGCCTTGCTCATCATATATTTGGTCATTTGATGTATTTATTAAGTTTTTTAATGCATTTGACCAAATGAAATAAAAAGTTTAGAAAAAGAGATTGGTTTTGTTATATTATTTACTTCAATTGTACTAATCAATTTTAATGATGGAGGCTCATACGTTATTTGCTCATTATCCTTACCAATTCTCAAAAAACTCGAGTCGCAAATTTAAATTGTACGTAAAGTGTAAGCAAGCCCTATTAAGTTACACATCATTAGTCAGAGAAATGGAAAGAAATTTGTATATTCGGAAAGAACTCAATTTAGTTGGCACCGATGTATTTATTTATTATTTTCAAGTTTTGGGGAATAATTAACGAATTTTGATTAAACGTCACAGCAGAATCAATGTAAATAAGACGCTTCTTGCCAATTTCAAAATAAAAAATAAAGTAACTGTTTAGCTATAAAAAATATTGAAAAATGCCCAAAGTTTAATAAAATTATTTATTAGATTTAACATTTCGTTCAAGATATACCCAGATTACATAATCAGTATTGCTTCCATTGCGACTGTACCATATTTCATTTCTTTTATATGTAAGTCAACTCATTATGTTAAAGTGACCTACTCGTGTAGATATGGTTAGAAAAATATTGTTTAGAGGCCCAAAAAATATTTACCTTTATTATTATTATCACCATAAATTTAAATATATATTCTATCAAAAATCAAATCCCTTACTTAACTAAAAAATGTATTTGTTTGTGTTGAGATAGACCAATATTCCAAAAGAACACAAAAAAAGCAAAAATCCAAAAAGGATTAATTAGAAATACATAATATTATCTAAACTAATCTCATTCATTAAAAATGAAAATACAAAAAAAATTTGTTAAGGTTAATGGGACTTTAATTTCATTTGCCGTAAAAAGCTTATTGTTTTGAAAGTATTGTGGAAGCTTGCAGCATGAAAATTATTGAGATTTATATCCTAACCAATAATATTTTCTAACAAAAATATCTCAGTAACAGGGCTAACATTTTGGTTTGGGTGTTTTAATTTTGCCCTATCCAATTTTTTTTTTCAAAGGAGGTTTTTTGTAATGTATTCTTGGAAAAAATTATTTTCGCTTTGCTCTATTCTCCTTGTTTAGTAATAGACGTGTATTATGTAAATAACCTTCAGTTTGAAAATTCGTTTGCGCAGAGGACAGGCCAATATAAAATTCGTATAGTCCGTGTGAAATTTTTTATATATATAGACAAGCAAATCAATTTATAAATGTCGATATTAGTTTGATTAATGATTTTATAAAACGAAAACAAATAAATTTTGGAAGTTAAAGTTTGTATCAATTTTCTTCTAACAATTAGAAAACAATTGATTGATCAATTTGTTGTTTGGGTTATAGATGGCTAAGAAATTTATTAAAATTTGTATTTGATTTGAGAAATTACAATTTTTTTTTATAATAAATAGGTTAATTTACATACTTACGTACGTAGTTAACTTACACAATTAGAACATTGCAATGGATACAATGATAGATTTATGATAGTTCCCCCTAAGTTAAGAGAACTATTATAAACAAGTTGTTTGATCTTCCAAACAGCTAATTCAGAATTTTCTTCACTTAAATTATTGAAAAATTTTCTTGATGTGCCTTATTTTTTAGTAAAATAGGATCCCTTCGCTAAGGTATGATAAGCTCTTGCATTAGATTATACAATTTTTACAAATAAATAAGACATGAAATGAATTATTGTTATTTTATTGAGCCAATATTTTAATTAAACCATTGCCGGAAACGACAGTTATAGCCGTCCAATTTTTTCTGATATGTATAGACGAATTACGGCTAAAGCCGTGCGGTAATTGGTTAACACAAATTTTTAAATATCTGTTCTCTTTTACTTTCTTTTACTCTAGTAAAATAAAGTATAGTAATCATGAAAATTTTGGACCTTGAGATTTTTAGAGATTTATTTGTTTCGAGGTCCCCTGAGTCCGAAAAAATGGGTTTCGAAATGGTGTCTGTCGGTCTGTCAGTCTGTCAGTCTGTCTGTGTCCTCTCTACAGCCCAGATGGTTTAACCAATCGAACTGAAACTTCAGATTTAAGCTTTTTTGATAAATTGGGAGGTCCCAGTGAATTTTACTCCAAATCGGCTAACCGGAAGTGGCCACTCCCTTGGTCCAGAAAATTTATTTTGCAAATATCTTAAAAAGTATAAGGTTTACAAAAAACTACTTAATACAAAATGTTTCCAAAAATTAAAAACAAATAAAAATAAAAAATTAAAAAAAAAAATTTAAAATTTAAAAATTAAAAAAAAAATTAAGAAAAAAATAAAATTTCTCAAAATTCTCTGTTCGTAAAAGAAAGTCGTGTGTTGGCCACACCTCAATTTTTATTTAAAAAAAGCTTAATTACAGCTTTACATAGATTCCTATTCGGAATCATTCTCAAAAGCGTTATGGAGGAATCAGCGAGTCATTAACAACTTTAAGTAAGAATCCGATATACAGAAAGTGCATGTTACTGACCAGCGAATCTTTAAGAACGTTTCGTTCAGTTCAGTCGTCACTTAACAGAGCGAAAATTAAACGGCAAACTGAAGGATATGTCAGAACACATCAAAATTTCCACAGCACACTTTTCTTAAAAATAATACATTTTCCTATTCACATTACAATTTTAATACTGTATTTGTCAGTTGTTACGGATTCGGTGGCCGATATGTCAAATATTCTGTAAGGAAATATTTCGTCAAATTCTTTAAGGATTCTTACTGATTCGCTGGTTAGCCCTTTATGAAGAACTATTTTCAGAATTGTTTCTTTTATACAAATTTTAATTTTGCAAAGCAATCTTATGTGGATTTCGATTGACCAAATTGAATTGCACTCAGTGCAAAAAGTGTATTTTTTTTACCCTGGAAATATTCGATTGATCAAAAAAAATTGCTCCAGTTTTTTTGGTAGTTTTACCCCTCTTTTTACAAATGCACTAAACAGTACTGTCATTGTGCTGTCATTTTCGATTTGACTTGTCGTTTTAATATGGTTTGACAGATGACAGAACGCAATTCGGTGTTTATGTTCGATTGACGAAGAAATTGAGGTTACACTTTCAAAGAGGGGTAAAAAATCAATCGAAAACGACATTAGTAAACCAATTTATCATAGAGACGAATAGCCTAGACAATTTATTCGAAATTGAATTTGTATTATATTGCTTTTTATGAAAAAGTGTTATATAGGACCGAACTCTATAATATGAGTAACATTTTTCGTATTTGTAAACCTCACTAAAAGATTTGTTTGTAATGTAGCAACGTTCATAGTGATCAAAATTCATCACTATAATTTAACATTGCTACAAAATATCCAAAACAGCAAAGTAAATTCGAAATTCATATCGAATTTTTGACAGGATTTTGAAACGATTTTCGAAAATCGTGGCTAAATACTAGCAATAGTTACGACTATAAATTCGGGCCTAACGTTGCTTTGCAAAATTAAAATTTGTATGAAAGAAACGTTTTTCATAACGCTTGTGAGAATGATTCCGAACAGGAATCGAAAGCTAAAGCTGTGATTAAGTTTTTTGAACTTTGTTTTACATGAAATGAAGTTACGAGGAAAGAAATTTTGACAAAAACCATTCTGAGAACAAATCAGAACAGAAGTTAAGGCAAAAAAAAATTATATTTTTTGCCCTAAAACAGAAAGAAATTCAGGTCAAAAAAATGTACCCTCAATTTCTTTTCGAATTTTACATTTTTAGATCGGCTTTGCGTAAGATGGCCCAATGCAAAGTGGCTTTGTAGAGTTCGTTATTTGATAATGAATTAAAAATGAAACTGGAGTTTCGAGCGGCAGCCCCATCCGCTAAGTAAGCTGTCAGAATAAAAATACTACTAAAAAAAATCAAAAAGTAAAACTTTTACCTTTTTGTCCTTCTATTCTACTTAACTTATTTCTATATCGAGGTTTCTAAGAAACTTGTTGATAAGTCTCAAACAATTAGATTGAATCAGGCCCAATATTCGCTAAATAAGGGGTTACTTAAAGAAACTCACCCACAAACATCTTAAACCGTCGATAATTTGACTCAACTCAACTGATTTCTATTTTAACTAATACCTTTGCTTTTGTGAAAGGCTGAAATTAAAAACCAGTTTATTCAAAAGAATTGAACTAAAAGATCTTGGAATGCTACTAGGACATGCAAGAAATCGATAACTCAAAAAGTATACCAGTACCTACTGATGGAAAAAGATTTTGCAGCTCAATTTACTGTTAAAACGTAACATAAGTATTTTCAAAAATAGTTTTACCGATAAAGTATTACAGCAAAATATTGGGCACGAACAAATGTTCCAAAGTAAACCTGATTTTAAAAAATATAAAGTACGACTCTTGGTATGTTTATGTAAGTTCGAGCATCTTATCTAATTATATTATCTAGACCGGTCAAAATAATTTTATTGCTAACGTAACTATATAGAACTGAACCGACTATAACAAGGAACAATTTTCCAAAAGCTCATTTTGAAGTTGTTGTTATTTAAGTAAATATTGCCTGTTTTTTTCAAAGATATCACAATATTTGATAAAGGTCTCAATTTATTTTCACATCTTTGGGAAATAATAATATTGGTTCATTCGCTTAAAATTACGAAATTATATCTATTGAAGAATTGTAAGTCTTCGAGGTTGTCTATGTATTTTCTTAACAATTAAGGTTGCAATTTTATGTTCTTCTATTTCAGTTTTTCTGATTTGACAGTAATTGATCATAATTACAAGGGATTGAAATTCTCATTTCACTGTGCTATAATTAGTACATATACATTAGGATTATTAGGCGTGCTTTCTGGAACGTTAGATTATTCCGTACTGGCAGATATTAGATCACTAACTTTCCAGAGAAAAGATGTGTTTTTTTTTTGTTTGAAACATGTTTAAAGCAAACAAAATAAAACCATGTTTAAAAAAGCTTTAAAACATATTTAAACTTTGTTTTGAATATACTATTTTTAAACATTTTTCGCAAATCAAGATTTTTCGGAACTGTTATGTTGTGGTTTTGATATTATCTTAAAGTAAAAGGCCACACTTGACTCTAACATGAAAAACTTTTTTTTGGAAGCGAATATGTTTGAATCAGAACCCAAGAGATTGATTTATTTAACATTTACAAGATCATGGCATATATCGAAATATTGAGACATACATATGAATAGTTCTTGTTCATTCATACCGCTTTCATAAAATATACAATCAACAATGTCCAACATAGATTGAGTTCGTTTTTTGGAGTTTGGGCACTCTATTAAGAAATAAAACCAGAATTTCAAAACAAAATGTTTTCATTTTAATTAAAAATGAAGAACAATCAAAAAATTCTAAGTTTATGTTAAAACTTTACCCAAAAACGTAGCAAGTGTTTCCCCGTTCTCGCTCTTTCCTGCTCAGTCAAAACGATAATTTTAACCTCACTTTGAGATATGTGATCTCATTCAACAACAAGAGTCTGTCTGAATTGGTTTAGGATTTCATGAACAGGATCTCTAGACCTAATTACCTTCCCAACACATCCGAAATATGTATAATGAATTGGATTGAGGTCTAGGATCTAAAAGGTTGTCCAGGTGTACTATATATTTTCTGAACAGGATTTGAAAGAGCTTGATTGAACCTGTTTTTTTAGCTATATAGTGCGGTTCAAGAGAGTCTCTTCTTTGCAAATGTGGAAACAACTCAAACCTCAATGTCTGGAAAAAGCTTGAAGGAATCGTGTTTTTGTTTCTTTTTGTGATTTTCTGTTTTTCGTGCACCTGAGTGTATTTTATTCTATGGTTGTGTGTTAAACGAAATTACAAGATTGCATACTTCCGAAAGAGAACAAACAGGCTGGCCCTAATACGATAGAGAGCATAAATATCTTATTTAATTTAACCCTTTTATCCATGGCTTAGAAGCCGAAATTCACCCTAACTTGCTAGCTTTCGAACTTTTTAATGAAATTGGTAAATTCTATACTCAATCGTTTTTATTGTCTGTCAAAACATTTATTAATTATTGAAATTTTTGGCCACTGCCGAGAATCGAACTCGGAACCGCAGAATAGGAAGCAACTGTCTTAACAACTGAATATTTGACGACTTGTGATAATAATATGAATCGAATTTTACTTTTATTTTGGAGTTTAATTTTAATTAACCAATGTTGAATGACTGTGATGACAGTCCAACTTTTTCCCCATCAATTAAATTTCAGTGCTTAAACTCGATTCAATTATTTCTACCTTCAACTTTGGTTTAATTTGTGAAGAAACTACACTTTTTAGGCTTTTGGAATACGGCAAAATTTCTGAAATACTACCGTGTTGATTACCTGGGTTAACCTTAATTTTCTGTTTTGCGCGATTCGTATATAGTACGTTAATTTTTAGTATTTTAGGTAAAATTTGTCATTAAAACTTTTGCATAGTTATAAAATTAATTATTTTTCTTCAGAATTTAATTCGGAAAGATTTGACAATTAAAACTAAATTTTAAAGTTTGACCAATCCTTCGTTCGTGTTAGGTACCCTTCAGTGTCGTTATATCGTTCTAATAGAGATTTCGTCAGATTGACGATAGTAATTATCACCATGTGATGCACAATGACTGCTTAGTGTAATTTTTAAAAATTTTCACCAACAACATCATGAATGGTTATTGGCCTAATATTTACAATATCATCACTGCAGACATTTAATTTTAATTTTCATTTCGTATACAAAATATTTAAAATCAAATTTTCAATAAATCTCCATCCTGATTCTTGTGTTATCTTGGGAAAAAATAGTTTTCCAATTATTTATTTCGTTGGAATATTCAATTAAAATTGGCTCTGCACTTTCTTTGCAGTGGTCGTAAATATTAGTAGAATGAGGGAATTTTCTTTTATTGTGAAAAATTCAATATTTTATTTCTATTTCAGTTTATTTCAATTATCGTTTTCCAGATTTTAGATTAAATAATTTTCAATTGTAATGTTTTGTTGAAATTCCATTGTAATAACAAAAAGTATTTTTAACCCTTAAATTCGGTTAGTGGGATCTGTTTTGCAAATACTTTTCTTTTTTTTTTTTTAAATATTATGAATGTTTTGTGGTCCCATCTTGTACAAATACTTATTCATTACCCATATTTTTCACACTCCAATTATGTTTAAATATTTACGATTCATTCCAATTTGTGTTACTTATACACGACACCTATTCATACCTTCATTTACGTACATGTAAGTTTGAATATATTTGTAAATTCTAACAAAAACATATTTTAATTACAGTTTTAAAATTCAAATTACTTTATAATACATAAGTAACTAAACAACCTAAATTCAACTAAATACTTTGGCTTCCATTGTGTTAATATGTTTTCTAGTCTCTTCAAATTATACTCTAACATCCTAATTTGTTTTTATTAACATTTTCACTAAGCAATGGCCTAATTAATGTTATATGACACTCAAATACATACATATTATAACACGTTGAACTTTGCTAATATGGATATTAAGAAATCATTTTTTAATTAAAAATTTCATAACATTTTTTATGATGCTTCGATTTTATTAATTTATTGTACATACATACATAAATGTAATTGAACCGATAAACGTTACAACTTTACTTTCTGAGGAAGTAAAATATGTAATTATTGCATTATAACCAACCATTCGCGATGGATGGTTTGTATATTGCGGTTTTTTATGCATATGCTACAAATGTGCATTTCTAATTGCTTTTCTCGTTTAATTTACGGAAATCCATGCTGATTGTTGTGGTATATTTTCTCGAAAAATTGAAAGTCCAGTAATTTGTATGTTGTGCAGAGTCAAAGTTCTACTTACAAAACCAGATATAAAACGTCCATTTTTCATTTTTGAAAAGTGAAGAACGGTTTTAAAGTGATATTATTTGAAGTTTTAATAAATTACACAATTTTTGGGGAATTTGGTTGGTTATATTAATGTGTACAAAATTAAGTTGAATCAAATTTCTAAATAAAAAATAGAAAGTAGTATAGGAACAACTGACTAGTAATTAAAGTTATTTTTCAAAACAGTTTTAATATCATCACCATAGCTTGAAAATCTAAAAATTACATAACCGTATCGTACCATCAGAAAGTTTGGGTGTACCTAGTAATAACAAAAAATCGATTTTTGGTATTTATTACTATCTTTCAAAGCCTCATTTGGTTAATAGTTTGAGAATAGCGCCGAGATTAGACCGATACGTCTGCTAAAACTAATGAAACTTTGGCTGAACCAATATCAGTACAATAACAGTGAAATCGCGATTAAATAAAATAAAAAATCGAAAATAAAGGCATTTCACTTGTGTTTCCCAGATGTAATTATAAAAAAAAAAAAAAGAATATCGGTTTGATTCGCTTCTCGTGAGTGGATTCCAACCGCAAAAACTTCGAAAGCTTGTAAATAAATCGATAAGCACAAAAAATTGATTTTTTTAAAACGAACCAAAATTTTTTTGGCGGCAATGTATGAAAACATAATAAATCGTCTGATTATGTTTCCCCTAAAAATTATCAAATTTCATCCGCAACAATATATGTATATTGTTATATACATTTCCATAATGTATCCATTGTAGAATATTAAAATAATAAATAGAAACGCGACAATCTATGTATAAACATTTCTAATGTAATTGATATTTACATATGAAGTCTATTAAAATATTTGAAGACTGCCATCCACCCTTTGTTATAAAATCAAAACATAAGTACTTAAGTAATAAACACAAATATTAGGTCGTTAAAAAATTGTTTTGATTTAAATAAAGTAAAATAAAGCTGTTGATTAGTCAACGAAAGTGATATAACTGCGCACTGAGAGCCCAACACATTTCAAATTCTGAATTCTTTTCCTGGCAACTGTAACATATTGCCTGAATATACACATTAATAATAGTCACACCTCTATAATTACTATTTATAGTTCATAAACTTTATGAAACAGAACATAAAACTATTAATTATATAATATTTTTATGTGTTTGTTGATGATTCATTTTTGTACGATTTATCGATTCGTATACAGCCAATTGAAAGGTTAAAATGTTAGTTTTATTTTTTATTAAAACTACTGTGTTGGGAGAGTTTTTTTTTTTATTGTAATTTTAATGTAATAATGAATTCAATGTGGGACTTTCTAATTGTTTGCCTTTTGTTCTAAATATGCCTCACGAGTTCAACACGATATAATAAGTCGAAAAAAAAAATGTTGTTGAAATATTTACAGAACAAAAATTCTTGTTCACAAAGCTCTCTCCATTAATAAAAAAAAAAAAAACTTATAAATATTCTAATACTTACTCATACATTTGCACAAGCTATTAAATCATTTGGTTGACGAAAAATTTAAATAAAAATCCTATTGTAGCCAGTAGTTTGTTGATATTACACCGGGACTCTTTCTAACCCATATTTCACATCATTTTATGTTTTAACCCTAATCCAACCAATGTCTGCAATTTGTGTCCATTTGATTTTTAAATCGCTACGGTTTTTAATATAATTTTAATTTAGTTATGAACTTGTATGTATGCCATACATTATATATAACATACTTAGTATTCTTTGTAAATATTTTTATTAATGTTATTTGACTAAAATTGGAATTTCCTGACGTAACAAAAATATGTTGGTTGTATTAGGGTTAAGAATTTTATTTGGGTCTCAGTACTCAATGTAATGTAAATATAATATAAATTAGCAGCCATAAGCAAAAACTACAATTGTATTAACAAAAATATCAATTTTCATTTATCAAAAAATATTGTTGAATTGTAATTTTTTCAGATGCTCAATGAATAATTTTGTTGTTCTTGCATGAAGTGTTAGATGTGACACTGAATGGATAAATATTTATTTTGATGACAAACACTAATTAATGATTCAGAAGAATAGTTTGATTTTGTATATAAACAGATGTATACAAATGACCTTGACAAGAATAAAGAGATATTCCTAAATAAATGCCTAATAGTTAAACACAATGCTTGTGCAGCCAAAACAAATTTTTTGGGTCATCATTCAATATGCCAACAAACCAAATCATATTTCAAGCATGACTAATTTGGCCGATCAATATCAATCCCCCAAGTTTCTTTCGTTTCAACTAAATGACCGTGAACAAAACAAATTCAATTGAATTTCATCGTTTCTATTGATATTAAAATTAAAAATTGAATTAGTTAATATAATTTATCGCGATTTAATCATCTAAGCAGTACATACAGGCACTCAAATCTGATCTATGTGGGAGGCCTTTCATAAAATAATCTAAGATTTTAAAATTGATTATAATCTAAACATTTCGACTATCTTTCGACAAAATTATTCGTGCAACAACATTTTTTGTATTGAAATAAATTTTTCCAACCTAAGTTTATACGACAGTTGTTTTAATTAATTTAATTTTGAAACATAATTCAATTACTATTCGAAGGTTTGCCAAATAAATCGGAATTGTTAAATCGAGCATAATTTTTTTGTTATTCTGTGATCATTCGTTTCAAACCTAAGGGTAGGCATTCCAATTACAGTGAATTAAAAAGAAAAGAGAAAACACTTTTCTTGGTATAAATATCGTAATATTCAATAATATTGAGCCAAAAAGTAATTTGTGTAAATTTCACTAAATAGACGTATGTGACGTGACAATTTGTATAATAAACTATTTAGGATTTATTAGGTTCCAACGGAGGTGAATGTACTGTTTTGTATATTTTCTATATCAGACATCTGTAGCCTTGGGGCAGAAGTTGAAAAATAAACAGCATAAAGGAAATAAGAACATTTTTTATAAGAGGCATATACAAATACAAACCTTTCATCTTTTAATATTGGTTTGGTCGTAAAGTTTGTTCGTATTTTTAATTCCTCACCACAGAAGTTTATTGCCTTCCCAATATTTTATAAACTCATTTTATATTCAATCCTAATCAAAATCAATCTAATTAGGCTGTCATTAACACCTTCCCCTCCCCCTCCCGTGCCTTCCACCGCAATAGCTGAAACCCTATCAAAATGTATTCATGACATTACGATGTAGAAACCGTTTTTTTTTTTCGTGGCTTCTTTTTTTTAGTCGTCCTCCTATTACGTTAATTTCATGAATTATTTAATGCTTTGTAGAATGAAAAAAACATTTTTACAATAATGGCATTTATTTTTTCTGAGGGATTTAAAAAGGAAGAACAAACAAAAAACTAATGAATATTTTTAATTATTAACGATTTAGTTTGGATCCTTTTTGTCCTTGTTTTATTTGTAAATACTCGTGATATGTAAGTCTTTTTAACGATATGTATTATTATTTATTTTTATTTTTTAAATATTTTCAGGGTACTAAACTATGGATTATTATGGAATACCTTGGGGGTGGATCCGCCTTAGATCTAATGAAGGCTGGGTCGTTCGAAGAAATGCATATAGCAATTATATTACGTGAAGTATTAAAAGGCTTAGATTATTTACATTCAGAACGTAAATTACATAGAGATATTAAGGCTGCTAATGTGTTACTAAGTGAAATGGGTGATGTTAAGTTAGCTGATTTTGGTGTTGCGGGCCAATTAACAAATACAACATCGAAACGAAATACATTTGTTGGTACACCATTTTGGATGGCACCCGAAGTCATAAAGCAATCAATGTATGATTCGAAGGCAGATATATGGTCACTTGGTATTACAGCAATTGAATTAGCTAAAGGTGAACCTCCAAATTCGGAATTACATCCGATGCGGGTGCTATTTTTAATACCAAAAAATAATCCACCACAATTAACTGGAAATTATACAAAACCGTTTAAAGATTTTGTTGAAGCTTGTCTAAATAAGGATCCAGAAAACGTAAGAAATTGTAAAGTTTTATGTGATTCCATGCAAATATTTTTAAGATTTTTCTAATTTCCAGAGACCGACAGCAAAAGAATTATTAAAATTTCCATTTATAAAAAAAGCAAAAAAGAATTCCTATCTAATTGATTTAATCGATCGATATAAAAAATGGAAAACACAAAAGGGTGAGGAGAGTGAGACTGAATCGGAAAATTCAGATTCGTAAGTTTTAAAGAGTAGAATTGTTAATTAATTGTAATTGTATATTGTAAATGAATTACTATTTTATAGAGAGGATTCAAAACAAGACACTGATTTTGATGAGCCATGGATAATGACAGTCAAAGGTTTACATTACAATAATTTTAATAAACAAAATAGTTCGTTAGACGAAACATTAAGTCCTCTATTAAAACATAATGGTACAAATAATTCACCATCTAGAGATTTAAATTTAAATCATTATAAATCAAATCAATCGTCAAGACCATCGTCAACTACCCCGCCATCTACAAATCAATCGACGCCTTCCCATAATATAGACAATCGAAAAGAATCACGTGAACGTGATCTAGCAATTTCACAATCACAAATGTCCTCAAACCAATTACGCGAAAAAGAGCGGAAAGATGAGCGGGAAAATGAACGACAACGTGACCAGGAACGCGAACGGCAGCGAGAGATAGAACGCGCCGAACGAGAGAAAGAAAAAATCGAAGCCAAAGAAGTGAGAGAAAGACGATTATCAAAAGATGGTGCAAATTCGTTAGATCATCGGGGTGATAATAGTTTAAATACGGAGGAGAAACGAAGTAGTTTACGACGGGAACAACGGGAGAAGGATAAAGAAATTTCACATAATGGGAATGCAAATTCAGGCAGCAGTATTACAAACATCACAAACGCTAAAAATGGTAGTCGCATCAATAGTCCTTGTTTAAATAATTTAATATTTCCGTTATTATCAGAGGTAACAAATGAGAAATTCAACTATTCTAATGAAAAGTAAAAAAAAATTCATGAAAAATACTTTTATTTTGTTTTCTCTATAGATACAAAGAAAGTATCACTATTCTGGTAAAAATCAAAGTAATTTAGATGTTGTTGATTTACGTGCCGGTTTTGAATTTGCAGAGAAAAGTTGTCCCGGTGTTAGTGATTTATTTGTTAAGGAAATCATACATAAATTGGTTCCTGGATTTTCAGAAACCCGAATTAATACGCTTATGGAAAAGGTGACGAGGTAAGTCGACATTTTTGATAAGATAAATAAAACAATTTAGGTTTTTTTTTAAACTAAACAAAAAGACAATAAAATTTAAACATTTTCATGTCGTTTACCTTAAGTGGACATAGGAAATCTATAACACGGAATAGTCGCGTAAATTTTTTATTGTTTTTAATGATTAATTAATCAAAAAAAAAAAAAAAATATTCGATTGAGATAAAATTTATTTATTTCAAATTATTTATAGTTACAAATTTAATCATTTATTATGACGCATTTAAAATGAATTATTTATTTCAGAGCCACTTAAGATAAAATTATTTTGATTTTGTCTCTGGTACAATTTTTGTTACAATTTTTAGATTATAGTCGTGTTGTTATCAAGGGATGTAAGTAATAAAAAGTTTATAAAAAAAATTAGAGAAAGGGCAAAATTATTTTTTGAGATTGATTACTTTTATACAATAGACACGCGATACACTCCAACAACAGCAGTAACTGGCAGAAAATGATTAAAAAAGAAAAGAGTTTAAAAGCTCGTGCTTGTTTGCTAAATAATCGATGCAATTAATTTATTTTGCTATATCAAGACGTATTAGTTTAAATCGTTTTTTTTTTACTCGCAGCTTAATGTCAGATGTTTACTAAATTTTACCCTACTCAAATATTTGAATTCCATTGACATAACCGGAAGATATTTATGTAGCTAATCGTTTATCTGAATTTATTCAAAAGCCTATCACAAAAATGATAATTTTCCGTTTCTTTGAACGACAACAATATAATTGTCGATCATGCATGCTTGGGTTAATAATATATGTATAAGGTAAAAAATTGTATTCAATTCTATTGAGACTAAAAATAAAATTCTGCTAAGAAGTAAAATTTATTTTATTTGAGAAAAATAAAAAATGAAGAAAAAAGAAAAATAATAAGTCACAATATTGGAGAATTGAATTATGAAAAGGTTAATTGGAAATAGATAGGATTAGAAAATATTGCTTAATCAGGTAAATTATAAAGGCATTTTGATAATGGAGAAACGATTGTTATTTACCTTTACCATTTTGGAAGGAGATTGTCAGATTGTGATATGGCGCCAGCACTCCATAAAATATTACTCAACCCAATTACGTAATAGATTATCATGCCAACTATTTTTTTTTTATTCAAATTCGAATGGAACAATAAGATTGATTTAGGCAAATTTTTACAAAAAAAAAATTTTAGTAAATCAATAAGAGAAAATCAATAAATTTTCTCCTTGAACTAATGAATTATAGAATGGGTATAATACAACGAACCAATATTAGTTTAATTTGTAGAAAATTTAACAAAATTGATTGTTCAGTAAAACCATTTTCCTTCCTAAAACCTTACGTGTTTAATTGATACTTGTGTTAAATGTCATTTATTTGTTGAGGTAATATTTGATTCGAATATAAAGGCACTGCTCCACAAACGACAAACCGGCATTTCAAAACGTCAAATCCAATTTTTGACAAAAATTGTAAATAAGTTCCGTCCTATTTGTAGAAAATTTTATTAAAATTGATTTAATTTCATTCAAAAAACCGATATTTTATATTTTGACGGAGGGATTTTTGCTTGAGCAAAACATAAAATTGGGATTTTTTGAATGAAATTAAATCAATTTTAATAAAATTTTTAGAATAAGATGGAACTTATAGATTTGAACTATTTGTTAATAATTTTCACATTGCAAAGTGAAGCAATTTAGCCAAAAATTGGGTTTGACGGTTTTAAATGCCAGTTTTCCGTTTCGCATGGGGCAATGTGGCTTTACAGACAGGGAAAATATTCTATCTGTTTTTATCTAAAAATATTCGAAGTGAACACGAATAGGTGCGACGAAACTCTATTCTATCCCCTCTATCCGCTTGGGCCTTAGCTTTTGATTAAAATAATAGGATTTCAATTTTTTTTTGAACGTGTTGCGGCATTTTAGAATCATACATGTACGTTTTTATAACAATACCAGTCCTTAAAAATTAAACACGTGAAGAATATTTTTAATTTGTTGTTATACATTAATTCTGGCGGCAAGAAGTACTGTGGCAATTTTTATTGTTTATATAATATAATTGGGATATTATGAAAAGTAAAATTTGATTGATTACACGTAAGTCTTCCTCCCCCTCCCGTATTATAAATGCGACCCATAATACCCATGTTACAACACGACACCATTAAAGAAAGACGCCAACATCGATAACCACATAAGTCTAACCAGTGTGATATCTGCCCCTGGCCAGGCCAGCCATCGTACACCCTTTTTCCATATAACAACATCGCGGGATGAGAAACGAATGTTAGTTAGGAATAGACTCGGCCCGGTTACAGACACCCTAAAAAGCAGATAAGTTAGTGTTTTTTATGACAGCACAACAAGAACAACACAAAATTCCTGGTGCCGCAAACTCTTTTTTCTGAGAAACGAATGTTAGTTAGGAATAGACTCGGCCCGGTTACAGACACCCTAAAAAGCAGATAAGTTAGTGTTTTTTATGACAGCACAACAAGAACAACACAAAATTCCTGGTGCCGCAAACTCTTTTTTCTGAAAAGCTGTAAACAACTATTATTTATTCCCTCCACCATTTTTCCCATCGGTGGTTGTGCGGTGGGGGGGGCGAGATTTCGTTCCATCATCATGTTCCCATGCGGTCACCCAAATTTGTACTAACTGTAGTTAGTGTTGCTGGACGTTGTTGTTGAAATCGTTGCGTCTCTGCTGTCCCTGCTACTCGCCGCCCCCACGGGATATTATGAAAAGTAATATGAAATAAAAATTAAATCTTACATTGACACTTAGAAAACTAGTATTTTGACCTGAGACAGGATGTGCTTCCTTTCTAAACGGAGAACAGACAGGCTGCCAGAATTACAGAACTATTATATCAAATACAATTTTGTCCTACGCAGGCACTTATTTATTTCATTTTAAAATATAGTCCAAATTTTCAAAATTTGCCTCTTTCTCATTTTAATTTAGAAAACAGATATTTTATTTTATTCCTAATTTATAATGAGATTGACATATTTTTTCTACAAAATGGAATCATCACCGTTTAATGAGACGAAATAATCTGTTGAAATATTTTTCAATGGTAAATTACGTTCAATTTATTTTATGGGAGTTACATCAATAAAAAATATATTATTATCTTCATATAACAATGGGACCTTAAAATTGTAATTGAAATCATTAAAAAATGTTTGATAAATTATAGTTGTTATTGATTTGTTAAATATTGGTTATTTCAAAATAATAGTCGATCCATATTTAATTATAAATTTTTGTGATATAAATAAATGTTTCCAAATAATGTTAGACATTTTTATTGCTGTTCCACCAATAATTTATCCGACTTGAAAATGCAATCTTATTTTTTTGTTTATTTTTTCATTATAACACTATGCTATATTTGTTTGTTTGCTTCTGTGAAATGAACCATTCACCCCGAATTTAAACTTATTTTTCACCGTACATTTTTTTTTGTGTATTTTCAGAGACAAAGTATGAGACAAGTTTATCTACTAACAACATTAAGAGAATGAAATATAATGTCTTCACTTAAATTTGGTGGTAGAGATTTTGTTGTTTAATTTTGTTTTAATGTAATAAGTAATAATGAAGAAATATTACAAATTAAATAAATAATGAATTATAGAGGTACATATATATACATATATATAAATATCTAGAAATTAAAACATAATAAAAATTTAAAAATATTGATAAACCTTATTTGTTATAAATATCTATATTTTATCAAATTTTATTTAGTTAGAATGAAATAAATAAATAATTTAATTTAAACAATAACAGAAACAAAAATCAATAATTATTTTAGGTATATATAAAATTATGTATTAATTAAATAAACAAAATAAAATATGAAGAAAAAAACAAACATTGTATATTTATAAATAAACGAAACAGAAATAAAATATTTTGTTTATTTAATTTATTTCAATATAAACTAAATAAATAATATTAGAAACAGATGTTGAAATGTACATAAATTAATAAAAAAGTATTTGTTTTTTTTATTATATGATTTTTCTCTTCTTGTTTTTAATGAATTATTATTATGTATAATTAATTAAAAAACAAATTTCCAAACTAAATAAAAAAAGAGCGATAGAAAAAAGGCACCATATATTTTTTGTTATTAATTAAAATTTTGTTGATTTTTAGTTTTTTTTTTTTAAATATTATATTATTTTTTATTTTATCTAGGTTTGCCTTTAAAAAAAAAACGTTAAAACTTATGTATGAAGTTTTAGTATTTTAAAATACTTTTTTTTTTAATTTCGGTTTAGAACAACACAAAAAAAAAATTAATTAAATAAATCATTTTTATCAAATAATTTTGTTATTTATTTTAGTTAATTTTAAATTATTATTTTATTTTATTATTAATTTTCTTTTTGTCAAAATAAAAATAAATAAATTGAAATATATTTATATTTTAAATTGATTTGGTTTTTTTTTTTTTTTTTTTGTAACTTTCAAGGGTTTTTAAAAAAATTATAAAATATCAAAAATTAAGTACGTACAATAATTAAAAATAGAATTTTACTTAAATTCATGGTTTCACATAGATATGACGTAAACAACATAGTAGGTCCTTTTCTCGGATAAGTGTTTTTTGAGTATTTTATGATGTGTTTTTAGCAGTCGTGATGAATAGCTTTTGATGTGAAGAAATTTAGATGAATAGCCCGAAGAAATATGATTGAACCATACTTAACTACTAATTATATGTAGAAATGTAGTTCGTGTTTAGTGCATGATACGATTTGAATTCTAGTGATCGTTCAACTTCAATTTAATCATGTGTCGCATTCTATACTAGAAAATTTAAATTTACAATTAACAATGCAACCAGAACTTCTCTAACAAATCCACGGTTTCTTCAACTAACTGATTTACCCAGAATATGTACTACAAAATTTGCTCAACTTAAAACAATTAAAATTAAATAAATTTATTACTAAAAAAAACTATTTTATTATGATTTTATTAAAAAAATAACAATATTAACAAATATAAAAAAATGCTGTATTGTTATAGTTTCAAATTAAAATAAATAAAAAATTTAATGAAAATATAATCATCCAAAATAATTATATAGCAAAACTAACATAAAAAAAAAGAGTTAATTGTTAAAAAAATTGTTCATTTGTAAATAGAATAACAAGATAAATATTTAATTAATTGAATTAAATAAAAATGAAAAAAATATATATTTTTTCCAATAATTATAAAAATAATACAAGTTTTTTATGCTGTTTCATTTAAACTTTTTGGAACTTTTAAAGCAACTTTGAAATTTTTAATTAATTTAAGTTTTTCGTTTTAATTTCATTAGATAGTTGTGTATTTATTAATTATGTTGATGATATTAGGGTTGACATTGAACGAGCTTTACCAACCCACAAACGTTTTTTTTCGTAATTTTCGGTAAGTATTTTTTTTGAATCTAACTCAGTCAGAATATTAGATTTTTATATCAATATTCAAGTAGTTTGATGTATGTTTATATTGATCGTAGTTTGAAAGATACCTCCTGTTTTCAGTTTCCGTATTGCGTAAAAATGTAGAACATTAATCTACCGTATAAAAACCATTAAAACCAATATACCTATGTATATGTAAATTTTATATTTTTATAACGAAAAATCTAAAAATAGTCCATTTAATTTAAAATCAAGAGGCTTTTTGTGTGTCATGTAACTCGTAAAGTGTATTCATATTAAATAAAAAAAATAAGAAGAATACAGAAAGAAAAATATTTTTATTGAATAAGGAAAACGGAAAATACAAATTTAATGGTAACAACAATGACAACCTTTCTGAATTATTGAATTTAAATGAATGAGTTGTAAGAATTATATTTTAAATAATAATTTAGTAAGGTGTTTATCAGAGCTTAAATTTTCTGTTTATTTGATATAATTACTCAGTACGTGTGATTTATTTTATATACCCAAAAATTAGGTTGATTGCGGTCGAATTCTCGGGTAAATCATTTACTAAGGTAAATGTAGATTTTTAGTGTTCGTTTTTTATTTAATTACGCATTTTTTTTTCTATTTCATACTCGTTCAATTCTTATAAAGAATTGAAAGGTAAATGTATGTAGTCAAGAAAAGGTAAATGTATGTAGGCAAAAAATGGTAAATGTATTTACCGAGATTTGCGGATTTACTCGAGAATTCGACCGCATCCCTATTGGACAATTTTTAAATTGAACTAGCTGATAATTTGACGTTCGGCACTGTTATAAACAATTCCAATTTTGAACTGTAAACACAATTTTTACCTACCAGAATGCTAATAATTGTAAATAATTCCACAATTTTTAATTACCGGATTGCTAAATTTTCTTTCGTCGCATTTGTGACAAGTGTCATTTTGTCAGTAGCATCACTTGTAGCTGTGCAATGCAAGCAAGGCATATTCAGCAGAACCTGTTATGTGATTTGTTCAACCTTATTAGGTAACAAAAACAAAAAACTAACCGCCAAATTATTGACAATTTGACATAATAAATATTAGACGAATACAAATTAAATTAAATAAAATTCAAATTCATAGTTTTGATTGATGAATGTTTGATAAAAAATCTATATTTTTTTAAAAAGTAGAACTAAGTTATTGTTACGTGGAAAAAATATGGCAAATTTTCAACAACAAATGGACATGTTCAAATACGCCGATAACATGTTCGATCGGCACCATATGGCTGATGCAGATGTGCCTAGTTTATTAGAGGTATTCTATACTTACTTCAGAAACTCTTAAATTTATAAAAAATATAAAATGTAGCACATACATACACTCCTGGACAAAATTAACGCATATTTTTTTTTTTTTGGAAAAAAAAAATCCCGCTGGTCAATTTTAATACTACTAGTGTCAAATGATAGCATATTTATATTTTTGACAGAAACCACCTTGAATAAATTCCACTGCAAGTCAATCAATTAAAATTTTCAAAAATGCTTCATCAAAAGTGCATTCTGTTTGAAATCCAACGCAACGATCGGCTTTTGTTCCATTGCATATCAATTATTTGTAAATGCAGTACCACTAGTTCTTGTAAATGTGTTCTAAAGCAAACACCTAAAATAAGATCCATATTAATATGGTATCCTTTCGTGAGCTGGAGGCAGTTAAAGTAGTCATGTTGTATCAGGAAGATTATACTCAAGTAAAAATCGCACGAAAATTAGGAGTGAACCAATCTTCGGTTTCACGAATACTTAAGCGATATCGTGAGACCGGAGAATATAAAAGAAAGCCCGGACAAGGACGTAAAAGGTGCACAACCGAGCATGACGACCGATTTTTAAAAATTAATTCGTTTGCGTGATCGAAAGCATACTTCTACTCAATTAAAAAATGAGTTACTTAGTTGCGCGCCAAGTGAATGTTAGTGCCAGAACAATTAAACGAAGAATAAAAGAAGCGAACCTAACTCCAAAACGGCCCGTAAAAGTTCCACGCCTTCTTTCCCGCCACAAATCCAGCCGTTTAGAATTTGCTCATACTCATGCAAATTGGGGAACTGATCAATGGGCCACTGTTGTCTTTTCAGATGAGGCCAGAATCCAATTATGGAAACCAGAGGAACGTAACCTTGTATACAGAAGACCTGGAGAACGCTACGCACCATATAACATGGTGCAAACTGTAAGCTTTGGTGGAGGTTCAATAATGTTTTGGGGTGGAATCGAGTCCAGTCTGCATTCATCCTCAAACCATGGAATGAATGGTTTGAGGATGAATGCAGACTGGTATGTTCGGAACATTTTTGACGATCACGTTTTGCCATAAGTGAGCTTCATAGGTTACGATAGTTTTGTGTTAATGCATGATAACGCTCCAGTCCACGTAGCTGCAACGGTACGACAATATCTCCAAGATATCGATATTAAGTGGCCACCAATGAGTCCCGATCTTAATCAGATCGAACACGTATGGGACATTCTAAAACGTCGCATTAGAGCTAGAAATCCCGCACCAGTTGGTTAGCACAGCTGAAAGTTGCAGCGGAAGAAGAGTGGAATCTCATCCCGCAAGAAATGATACAAAGCCTTCTACTTAGTATGCCCAGAAGGATGGAAGCTGTAATAAGTGCACGGGGGGAAAATACTCATTACTAAATTAATCAAACTAAATTGTAATAAAGCTAATTTTAATGTTTATAAACCGCTTTAGAAAATTAAAAAAAAAAAAAAATAGTTTGACACATGTTAACATTTTGCAATGAAAAATAGCCGCTATAATTCCCTAACGCCACATTTGTGCCTCTTTTGAAAAAAATATAAATTTGGGATCATTTGATACCAATTCCACTGAAATTGACCAGCGGGATTTTTTATTATTACAAAAAAAAAAATATGCGTTAATTTTGTCCAGTGGCCCTATTCTGGCTATTCCCTGGGAATTGGGAAAAATATTGCTATATTTCCAAACTTCAACAATTCCCAATTTTTTATTCCCCAATTACCAAAAGTGTATTCTGGCGTAATTGGGAATCATCCAACAGGAAAAACCACTATTTCAAATTTTGCAGCCGCCATTATTTAAAAATTTTATTTTCTACATATAAAATATAAACTTTACCGATACTACGTTGTAAATAAAATATTGAAAATACACAAAACAAAGTTTCTTCTAATTCCCAAAACAAAAATTTGGGAAAAATAAACGTCAAAACTTATATAAAATGGAATTATTTTTTCCCTACATTAAAAATTCCCAATCGCCAGAATACACTTTTGGAAACAATAATTCCAAACTGCTAGAATACTGTCAAAATAGTTTAATTCCCAATTCCCAGGGAATAGCCAGAATAGGGACACAGGAGTGTATATTAAAATATTAAATGACATAACCTCACTTTCAGGTTACTAGAATATCGCAACATGGAATGGCCACTTCAAGTGGCTTGAAAGATTATGATTATCAAAGTTTAGTGAATTTGTGTATGGGTCAAGCTGAACTAATGCAATTATTAATGATCAACAAAATTCCGATTCCAGCAGAAGTAATGGAGCATTTCAAACATATTAAATGTCATTGTTTGATGGCGATGGGGTTATTTGCTGAGATATGGTTGAGCATGGTTAACAATTGACTCTGATATATATGCAAGTTACACATTTCACTCGTTAGTTTTTTGTTAAAGTTAATTTATACGTACCCCACTTGTATCTTTCTAGATTTGGAGATATGAAAATACACGAGACGTTGCATATTTTGATGGCCTCAACCATATTATTGTCAGTGTTGGGATAGTAATACCCAAACCTAAAGTATTCGTAGCGGATGTAAAATATGTGCTAATTTTAACGACTCCTGTTGAAGTTTTCGTATTAGGTGTTAATTTTGAAGATTCAACAAAGAATGCAGCTGATAAATAAGCCGATTTTCTTATTAAACACGGATAATATTGCCATTACAACTATAGAGGGTACGGATGATGGTAAAATATTTTTGGGAGCTCGTGACGGTTGCCTGTATGAAATTTGTTGGATGTTATCTTATATAGTTCCGGGATTTTTAAAAGCGTTTAGTGAGGTGGACTCCATCATAAAATTTACCATAGATAACTCACGAAAATTACTATATCTACTCACTGAGAAAGGTTCGATCGATGCTTGGAACTTAGGAAGTGAAGATAAAATTCAACGAATTGCTAGGTTTTCTCAAAATGACATTTGTCAAATGGCTGGGAATATTTTAAAAAGTACTGATGATACAATACTTAAGCCAGTGAAAGCAATTTGTCCATTGCAGAAGTCTGATAGTCAGTTCCTTAATCTAATTGTTATAACCCAAGGTGGTGTTCGCTTCTATTTTTCAACAGTACAACTACAAGTAACATCGAACCAGATGTCTTTTGATTTATACAAGCCGAATAATTTATATTTATATTTTATTATTAGGATCGCACCAAATGCGACAGTTGGTAAACCAAAAAATATCCATAGCGCTTTTCACCGTCACGGTTCCGTACTAATGATATCAACAGCAACCCAGCAGGATAAAGATTTATTATGGTCGTTGAGTTCAGAACCGTTTCCTTTATGTTCTTATCTGGCTGAATCCACAACAATATTATCATTAGATGTTCAGGTATGGGCACTAGCTCAAGCAAAACGTAGAAGAAGTGGAAATTTAAATGAAACATTTTTACAAAATGCTGAAACACCAACGCAAGCTGTTCTATTAACAAATCAAGGGGCCATAATATGGCTTTACTAAAACCTGTAGATTACAACAAATTCTATCCGCTTGTCACGGACCACATCACGATGCAGTAAAGGCATATCGACACATTATCACATCAATTACTTGGTCGTCTTTTAGGAATTTCAGAGCCATCATTGGGAGCTTATTTGAAATAGGCGGTCAATAAAAATCTGGGGAATCTAATTTTGATGGACCTATTGTGGAAATATCATGAAAGAAATTTACAACATTTGGTAATGTGTTATATCGTTGGAGCGAGTTTTTTGTTTTGTTTATTTCTCGTTGTATTAAATCATTGAATGAAATACATAGGTTATGCAAAAACAGAGCCGACTGACATGTTATCGCCGTGTTTCGTGTTTTAACAAATAATTAAACACCTTTAACTTGTAAATAGTGTTTTGATTTATGTTTAACAAGCTGATGTTGGGGAGATTTAAGCTCGGTAAACATTTAGTCTTCCGTTTTATCGAATGGCTCTTTATAACTATCTCCCTTAAAGCAATCATATAAATTCAGCTTTATACCATACATATATACCAACCAACCGTAATCAGTTTAACTGTAATAAAATTATTTTCACATGAAAAAATTATTAAATATCGATTCGGGGAAAAAAATGTAATATTAAAATTAAATTGTGGTGTATGAGAGTTGAAAATCAAAAAAATAAAATGTTGCTATTTGGATTTTCGGTGAAAGTTGAATATGTGCTATCTAAAATTGAAACACACATATTCATATATATGCGTATTAGTACACAGGTTACTTAACAATACCAAACGCCGTAATATGAAAACATTAAAAATCTCATTACTACTCATGCATAATGAATAATCTTTTCAATCAAATTATGTACGAACCAAAACACATACAAAAATTCATAATGAAAATGATTATTTATACTTTAATTAAATTAAATAAAATAAAAACAATAAATTTTATTATTGTAACAATTCTACCGCAACAACAAAACTAAGTAATTTATGCAAACCGCAGAAACGCGTTAATTTGTTGGGAATTCATCCTTTTCACCACCCTAACACATCATCGTTATTTTTAATGATTTCCACCCTGTAGCAGGTATCACTAGTAGGTATGTATATGAATAAAATATATTTAATAAACTGATTCGAATTAAAAACAAAGTTTTAATTATTTTTCATTTTTTGCTGAGTTTTAATAATAAATGTTAAATTGATGTGGTGAGGAGGTTTTTGTTTTTAGGGACGAAACCGTTTTGATATGTCGACATCTTTTATTAATTAGTCGACGAATTATAATTTATATGTAAATCTTAAATTAAACTAAAACAATAAATTTGTTAATTTATTGTTTGAATTTGGAATGGTAAATAGTTGATACAACTTTGTGTTTATTATAAAGTACATAAATCTAATTAATAATTAAGGTTAACCCAACAATAAATGAAAACTTTTATGTAGGTTTATTAGTCAATAATAAATGAATATTTGCGTGTTTGGGAATATCTTAACCCAGTTTTACTTTGCGTATCATGTAGTACGTAGTATGTGTAGTTTTAAAATGTATCAATGGTAGTTATGTTCGGTAGAGTATGTACGGTTTGACAATGAGTAGGGCGGTATCAGGAAAGCCGCGACCGTTCAAATTTTGATTTTTTTAAATCCTAAAAAATATCCAATAAAGAGATACACTTTGTGTACATGGGGACATTTGTATTCTTTAAAGTATAAATCTGCAATTGTGATGTAAGATTTGTGTAAAGAAAACTGTATTGTCGGAGATTGTCCTGTTTCAAACTTGGTGATATCGATTTCACTGGAAAATGTTAAGAAATGTTTTGTTGTCGCGCCACTTCTACTGACAACAACAAGTGATACAATTTGTGTGTACTAGAAACTTGGAGAGAAATAAACTTCGATACCTAAACTTCAAGCTTGGGCTAAATGACGATTTTAGTACGAAGATTTTAGACCATTCAAAAAATCGGTCTGTTCAATTATCAGCAGGAATAAGCTAAAAATTCACAATAGACCTTTTTTTAATGTAGTTTCTAATTTTATTAATTTTTGTTTAAATTTTAGGCTTAATAAGGACGAAAGATTGTGCTTAGATGCGAGAACATCAGCAATTAGTAACGGGTTACCGCTTTCTGTTTTGTCATATTGCTGAAATCAGATTAGTGGCAATATATCTCTGAATCGTGGATTTCGTAATATTTCAAATCAAACTGAATTTTACGGTACTTTAAGACATGATCGAATGATAAATCCTGGTGGTGGAGTTGCTTTATATTTTAAAGTTATCTAAACATTTTTATTGTGAAAAGTTTCGTTTTTGAAAAGTGAAATTTCTATTAACCCTTCACCATTGCGTAGTGATAATATCTTACAAATACAAATGGGGCTTCAAGAAATATTTGCAAAATTTAGTCAAGTAATCATTTGCGGTGATTTTATTTATCATACGAACTCTCCAAATACATTCTCAAATTTCTTCCAATCTTCGAGTCTATATTCGATTCCGTTCAAACCAATTCATGGTGGAAATAGAGTATTGAGTATCTGTTTAAAATCCTAACGTTAACCTTAACCTAATGGTTAAACTAGAATATATTCCAATTCCAAATTATAAAAATATTCACTTTACGGAATCTTGTTATTTAACCACTAAATCAAAATTATATATGGTGCATATGTTCCACTTAAGGAAGTCATAAAGCGTGATTCTCAGTCCCTTGGCTAAACGCAATTATTATCAAATGACAGTGAATTCTGAATCAATTCTGATATTTTAATAAAAGACGTGTGTTGTGTTAAAATGTTACATCGGTAGTGTCGTGTCTTTATTATGCACACTAATTATAATTGAGTTACCCTACAAACCATACATTCATTATACGTTACATCCACATTTTTTATAAAGATACATTATAATTTATTTATGTACGTATTGTATGTCAATGCTCTGCATTTGGCAATGTGTTTTGAATTTCTTCTTAAAACACTGCCATCAGCTGTTTCTACAATGTATGACCTTGGTGCATTTGACAAACTATTAGACAAACTATTGATTTTACCCGATAGCCATTTTCTGTGATCTAACTGGATTCTAACTGCATCACCTGATTTAAATTCTTCTGATGATTTGCTATTTTGGTCGGCATACCACAACTGGTTTTAGTAATTCTTTTGACGTTGGTATAGTTGATCTGGTGATACGACTAAACAATCTCTGGTTTGGTGATTGTAAGTGTTCATCTCGAGGCATGTTTCTGTAGATCAATAAGGCTAGGTACACATCTGTATCATCTTTACTGCACTTTGTTAGTAAATTCTTCGCTGTCTCTACAAATCTTTCTGCTAGACCATTTGAGCCTGCGTATTTTGAACTAGAAAATTGCTGTGTGATCGACCAGTCTCTCGTGAACTTTTGGAATTTTTCAGACGTATATTGTGTTCCATTGTCCGACTCCAGTATTACAGGAATACCATGCACCGAAAACCATGACTTTAACTCTTTGATAACTTCCTCTGACTTTATGCTGCTCAACAACTTGAAATCAAAAAATCCCGAATAACTATCAACTAACAGCAGATATTCCTTTCCTTGAAAGTGAAATAAATCGGTTGCTACGATTTCAAACGGATACTCTGGTACTTGTTTATTTATTAGCGGTTCTTTCTGTTTCGAGGTTTGATTTTGTTGGCACGCAGCACAACTATTCACGTAATCTTCAATCTCTTTAGACATTCCACGCCAGTAGAACATTTGCCTAGCTCTACTGCAACATCTTATTATACCAAAATGTCAAAGATGATTGCTTTCACCATTTTTTTTATTTGTGATTTTGGAACAATTATTTTCATTCCCTTAAAGGCAATACCATTATAATACGCAATTTCTTCTCTGAAATTATGGTACGGTTTAATCACCTCACTCAAACCTTTTATATCATCTGGCCATCCTGATTGTGAAATTTTAATCAATTCTTGAATTTCGTGATCATTTTTTGTTGCTTCTACCAGTTCAGCTTTTGCACTGTTCGACATGTTCAGCACTAAATACACTTGAAATTATTCTGCTCGATTATTTCTAAACATTTCATGGAAAATTCGATTTGATTGAAAATCAGCTGGGCTATAGCCCACAATTTTTTGGCGTCAAAAATCTTAAATGCTCCGATTACGTCGGTCGTTACCTCTATCAATTGGCTTCAGGAACTGCATTTATTGTGGCAAATTTCATTAGGTTTGCTCGATTATTTCTAAACATTTCATGGAAAATTCGATTTGATTGAAAATCAGCTGGGCTATAGCCCACAATTTTTTGGCGTCAAAAATCTTAAATGCTCCGATTACGTCGGTCGTTACCTCTTATCAATAGGCTTCAGGACCTGCATTTATTGTGGCAAATTTCATTAGGTTTGCTCGATTATTTCTAAACATTTCATGGAAAATTCGATTTGATTGAAAATCAGCTGGGCTATAGCCCACAATTTTTTGGCGTCAAAAATTTTAAATTCTCCGATCACGTCGGTCGTTACCTCTATCAATAGGCTTCAGGACCTGCATTTATTGTGGCAAATTTCATTAGGTTTGCTCGATTATTTCTCAACATTTCATGGAAAATTCGATTTGATTGAAAATCAGCTGGGCTATAGCCCACAATTTTTTGGCGTCAAAAATCTTAAATGCTCCGATTACGTCGGTCGTTACCTCTATCAATTGGCTTCAGGAACTGCATTTATTGTGGCAAATTTCATTAGGCTTGCTCGATTATTTCTAAACATTTCATGGAAAATTCGATTTGATTGAAAATCAGCTGGGCTATAGCCCACAATTTTTTGGCGTCAAAAATCTTAAATGCTCCGATTACGTCGGTCGTTACCTCTATCAATAGGCTTCAGGACCTGCATTTATTGTGGCAAATTTCATTAGGTTTGCTCGATTATTTCTAAACATTTCATGGAAAATTCGATTTGATTGAAAATCAGCTGGGCTATAGCCCACAATTTTTTGGCGTTAAAAATCTTAAATGCTCCGATTACGTCGGTCGTTACCTCTATCAATAGCCTTCAGGACCTGCATTTATTGTGGCATCTTCTTCAACACTATCATTTTTACAGTCTCTACTGAGTGTATCGGCTAGATCCATTGTTGTTCCTTTTTTATAAATTATCGTTGGTGAATACTGTTTTACGTCAAATAGTATTTTCTGCAACCTGGCTGGTGCTGAAGTCAACGATATCTTGAAGATGATTTCCAAAGGTTTATGATCGCTTTGTACTGTAAGTTTTTTTCCATATACATACTCAGGGAATTTTGTACAAGCCCATCTTACTGCTGCTGCTTCTTATTCAATTGGTGGATATCTTTGCTGAGCTTTGGTCAACGATTTGGACGCAAATGCTATCGGCTGATCGTTTTGTAACAACGCGGCTCCAAAACTTTTATAACTTGCATCGACCTGTATTGTTACATCTTGATTGGTATAAAAAAATTTTAACACTGGTGGCGACGAAAATGCTTCTTTAAGATTTCGAAAAGCTTCATCGTGTTGATCAGTCCATATCCATTCCGAATTTTTTTCGAGTAGAAGTCTGAGTGGTTGCGTTATTCCTGACAAATTTGGAACGATTTTTTGCAAATATGTTGCCATTCCTAGCAACCGTTGTAGTTCATTCACGTTGTTTGGTTTATTTAACTGTCGGATCGCTTTTGTCCTTTCCGGATCTACTAATAAACCAGTAATACTAAAAATATGGCCCAAAAATTTTACTTTTGGAGAATTAAATACGTATTTGTCTTTGTTCAGTTTCACTTCACATTCCATCAACTTTTTGATTACCCTGGACGGAAGTCTTTCGAGTTGTTCCAACGTTTCAGCATGAATCAGTATATCATCGATATAGAGTTCTCTACATTCTCCATTGACGATAGGATTTGACCAATTACATCCTGGAAAACTTCCGGAGCAGACGCTAATCCAAACGGCAATCGTTTAAATGAATATCGTCCCCAAGGAGTGCCCATTGTTAGATATTTTTGTGTTCTTGGTGACACCTGTATCTGCCAAAAACCTCTTTTGCAATCCAGTATTGTAAAAAACTTAGACTTCTGGATTTTCGACATAATCTCCTCAGCTGTTTTTAATGGATGATACCTTCGGATTATATTTTTATTTACATCTGTAGGATCAATACAAAATCGTAGTTTATCATTTTTCTTCACTATTACCATAGGCGATACCACTTGAGTAACCTCGTGTGTTTTCTCTAGCACTCCTAATTCTACCATAATGTCTATTTCTTTTTTCACTTGTAGTTTTATTGCCAAAGGTACTTTGCGAACCGGTTGAATTTCAAACTTTGGATCTGCCACAAGATCGATATCGTAGATGTAATATTTTATACACCCTAACCCGTCGAAGATTTCTTCCTGAACCTTCAGTTCCTGTACTATAAGCACTAATTTTAAATTTTCGTAAGCTTGTTTTCCCAAAATCGGTGCACATTTGCATTCACTACTAGAAATTTGATCTGATGATTTTCATCTCGTACAACACACTTCGTTTTAATATTACATTTAATTTCTCGTTATTGAATGCAACCTAAATTGGGGGTAACTCTATGTCAAACAAATATGTACAAATGTGTAAGCCCACTAAAAACCCATCAGATGTGGCAGATTGTTCTTAACCATCGGCCTAAACTAACAAAATTAACTTGATCGACCCTAGAAAATGTAAAGTAGTTGTTGGAACAATAATTTTAAACAAATTAAGAAAATCATCTTAAACTTCGGTTATTAGTTTAAATATTGATTTTTATTTTTATTTTTATTTTTTTTTTGGATATTAAACCAAAATCACAAAACATACATTTCAACATGAGCTTTTTAATCTAAATATTGCTAAAACGAGTTTTTGGTAGAAGAAATACAAACAAAATCCTTTTTTTGCGGAAAATGTTCTCGCTTGCATGCACAATTCAAATTGCTTTTTTCTTCATTTAAATAGCGAATATAAGCTTCTGTATGTGTCTGATGAATGAAACATGCGAACGAAAAACTTAAGTTGATGATGATTTTTGTAATTGAAAATTAGATGAAGAGGAAGAGATGAGAGGCTGATACCTGATTTGTGATGGTTCAATCAGCTGAAGTGGAAATAAACAAAACAACAGTTTTGATTTTGTTTGAGCAGTCGTCTCTGATATTATGCTGCGAGTCGAATCAACTGAGTTGTTTTTGATTGTATATTCTGAATTGAAGCCGAGTTGAAAAAAACAAAAAAATCGTTTGTGTGAAAGCATTTTAAATTTAGGTGACTCCACTTGATCCCAAAATGTCACTTGAACAAGCCGTATATACTTGGCAGAATACTGGACTTATACTTGTGAGCAATCCAATTATTAGTGGCGGCTGCCGTTTTTGATATTATTATCCGATTTTTCCTGAGTTATAAATTTATACTGAATTTTTGCTAATTTTCATAGTGCGGGTGGACTTCGGCTCAGCCACATTTCAATTTTATCTGTTAAATTTTGAGGCGCATGTTGCGAGAATTTTGTCGGAATTTCGAAAAAATTCTCGTAACTTATAATCGACCCCCTGGCGTATCGATGTTCGGATTTGGTGGTTTAATTTTTCTTTTTAAAATTAGCATTGTCTTAGCAAAGAGTTAGGTTGGGTCAAATATTAACGATTTATAATTGAGTATTTCGGAAGTTGTATGCGATTTTTCGACGTTTCGAAAATTTGTTTAGACTTTTTCAAATTTGAAAATTTTCAAATTTTCCAGGATTCTAATTTTATTTCAGATTTTCGAAAATATTCGTTTTTTTTAACCTGTTTTAGTTTCTCGACATTACCCGAAATTTGCAACAACGCCTTGCCATAGTTGACATATGTTTCAGAATTATTGATAAATCGAGTTTTACGATGTTTTTGAGATTTTAAGCGAGATTTTTCAAAATTTCGGAAACGTTCGAAAGTGGGTATTGAGGTTGAAAGTTTTCCAGAATTTTGACTTTTCGAACTTACCCAGATTATTCGAGTTTATACATTCCTGTTTCTCGATATTTCTCGATATTTGTTACGGAGGAGTCACACCTCGAGACTTTTGTTTTTGAACTCTCCGAGATTTGCATAGCGTTCATTGAGTTACTTAACGTACAGTTAAATTTGGAGTATGTTGAGTTGCATAGATGACATTTTTGGAGATTATTTGAGACTTTCAAAGATCCTTGAAATAATTTTGGGTTAATCCAGATAATATTCCGAATATGAAAGTAATTGTGTTGATCGAGATTATTCGGCACTTTCGAGTTTATCATGGAAGATACTACTCACATGATATAACTGTTTATTCAAACTTGTTGAAGATGTTCGAGATTATTGTAAATTCGTCTGATTATTCGGAACTTTTTAATTTTGTTGAAAATTGTTGAAGCTATTTGATAGTTTTATTAGCGATGACTTGCTGATTTTTGTTGAATTGCATGATGACCTGCAAGATTATTAGTCTTCATTGTTTTTGTATGATACGTACAAATATATGTCCCCTCTACTGTCGTCTGACAAATATAATTGTTTAATCTACGTCATTTACCCAATTTAGAATTTATTAAGCTTTCTTAAATATTGTACTAGACTTTCAAAACTGTGCGCTCATCAAGTATTAAGTCAGAAAAGCAAAGTTGTTGATGGAACCAAAATTTTAAAAAAATGTCTACAAGCACAAAATAGAGCTTTTTTATCCTAAATTCTCTTACATAATGGTCTAAAAAGTTTCCGCCGTTTTGACAATACAAGTCAGTAAAGTTTTATATTTCATTTCAAAAAAGTTGATATTTTGTATATTCGGAGAAAAATTATTCCATCTTAAAAATGAGTGAAATTATATACTTTTCAAAAAAGGGAGACAGGCATATAAGCAGCCATAACAAGGATTGAATTGAAAAAGAAGCTGGAAGTTGGGATACCGCACGATTTAACTGTGAAAATTTAATGGGCCGAGTTTCCATCTGCCAATCACTGTTGAAAAGATACGAAATCGAACCAAAAAGATCTTGGTCCGTCCGTGCGGTCAAAGCGTGATGAGACGATACAAGCCGCGGCAAAGGCACAGTTGACGCCAAAGTAGGTGATTCTTTGTGTCTGGTGGAAATTAAAAATATTTTCATCATCTCTTACTAAAACGTTTATTATACAGTTAAAGAGTTTCTTTTGGTATTCATTTAGAATTATCAGTAATAATAATCAATAAATTCTTTAATGGGTTTTCCGTCGCTCTTCTGACCTATTTTATACAGTTTAATTTTTCATTTCAACTGGAAAACTAGCGATTTCCGACTATAAGAAATAAAAAAGGAAAACTTTTATAATGGTTTTTGGTAGATTGTTCATATTTTCATTGTTATACCCATATGTACGTATGTCTATGTAGAAATGAACATTTATTGAACATTCTTTAAACACTTGTGGCATTCAGTTTTGAGATTTATGCAATTGAAATAGCTAAAATCATTTTAGCCATCTACAGTAACTACTAAATCAAACGATACACCATAACAATTTTATTGTTCACTGAAAATTCACTACGATGAGAACATGTAGTAAATGTACCAGGTATAGCAAAGTACGAAATAAAAGGAAAAAACAGGACGAATATTTTCATAAAAATACAACAACTGAAAACTAGGTTAAATTTTCTTAGGTTGTTGCACCACCACCAATCAGTTAACAAGGAATATTGATGATATAGAAAAATATGAAATATTTATGTTTAATACATAATTTTGTAATTCATTTAAACACTCTTCAAGCAAAAATAATCGTACACATATCTTAATGTTACAAAAAAGGTGTCGATTAGTTGAATTTGATCGGAATCACAATCAACCCCGTTTATATCCGCATGGTTTTTTAGCAGCTTGCAATATTTATCAAACTAGTCACAATGTACTTTAAACCAAGAACCAATAATCCTTCCTTTTCCTTTTCTATAACATTTTCAATTTCACCATTTTTCATTGTCTTATTTGAATTTCGAATTTGAAAGCTTTTTTTTTACAACATGTACATACATAAAAAAAAAATCAAAATAAAGCAAAACGAAAACTTTCGTTTAATAATCAAAATAAAAACTCAACAAAACTTCAGTCAACGGGCACTATTAGTTGAAGTCAGACGTTAAATCGCAACGTTAAAACACCATCGTCGACTTCAACGAATTTTTCAAATTCATATAGTAAACCCGTTGTATTTAAAAATTGACAAACGGAAATTTGTCATTTTCTTATAAATTTTCCTGTTTTAAAATTCTTCGGTTGTGATCTCAAATCAAACCAAAATTATAATATTTATTTTTTTTTTTTTTGGCGTGATAATGAAGAAGTGGTTTAAAAGTCTAGAAATTTTCTAAAATGAGTTTAAAATATTCTTTGTCGAGTGATAATTTGAGTGAGAAAATTAAAAGCTTGAATCAATTCAAAAGTGCTCCGACATCACCAAGGCATATTAATAAAATTAAAGGTGCTTTAGTACCGAACCCAAAACATAAAATAAGCAGCAAACAAGATGGTGATACAAAAAAAAATGTTAAAAATGAGGATAAAACGCGACGTCCCAAACATGAGGATAAAGAAATTGTGGGTGATATGTTACAAGAAATACCATTGGAGCTAAAGAAACAGGGCAACGCAATAAATTGTTCAGACATATTTATTGAATCAAATTGCCCATGCAATACTATGGATATTACACCAAAACGACATACTCCGGTTAAAGCAACACTCGACAAACGAAGCTTAATACCAATCGATCGTCTCAATGATCTGCGTAAAAAAGTTCAAGAAGCAATTAAAATGCACAAAGTATTTACAATACGAGGCTGTTTCTATTCCATTCGAAAATCACTGGTGCAACGTGGCTGGGTTGAAAAACTTGATATTCACCGTAAAACAATACCAAATTTACAATCAAATTTTATGTTCGAGGATTTGGTACAACAGTTGCCCGCTCGCCGTCCAGGTGAATCTCGGCGACAACACATAGCAAAATGTGAACGAAATTTAATGTCTCGCATGTTAGAGTATGTCGCTGTCGATTTTTTATGGACCTGTCGTAAAGAGAAAAGCGATTGGTTGGATATGGCTCGCAATCCAACATTGGTTATTAATAAATTTAATAAGGTGCCGTACACGACTAAAGAGGGTTTGTGTAATGTGTTACGAGATTTTCATTGGTTTTATGAAGAGGGTACAGCAGAATTATATTTTCCGCGATGCTATAACGTATGGAATCCAGAAGAATTAACTGAATTTATCGACAATTTTCGTATAACTGCATGCATAAGTGCATTGCGTTGGTTGGTCGAGAATTCAAAACAAAAAGGTTTAGATATTATTTCATCGCTTATGGGCAAAGTACCATCCACATGCATTTCATTTGCAATAACACGTTGCACAGAATTCATAAACAGTGCACAACATTATGATATTGATAGTGAGGATGTTGGTATTAAAATTTGGGAACATGACTGGGAAATTTTTTATACGCATCTTTTTATGTTGACGCATGAAAATCATATGATTCAGGTATCGACAACACCTATCGAGACGTTAGTGTCATCTGCGGAAAAAATGCTTCATGATGTGAAACAATATTGGCCACAATACAATTTGGATGGATACCTAAATATATGGATTGTTAAGCCAGGAAATCGTTGTCGGGGTCGCGGAATACACGTTATGAATAATTTAAAAAATATTTTGAATCTGGTGAATCCACAAATTGTTTCGAAAACACGTTATGTAATCCAAAAATATATTGGTAAGTAGGTCGCAACCCTTAAGTGGTTTAAGTTTTTTTTTTTTTTAATCTTATAACGCACTTAAATCTATTTATATTGTACATAAGTATATGACAAAATACATAAAAATCCACTCGATAAAACGAATAAACACATTACAGAGTAACGACTAGCGAAAATAATTAAATTTGAACGACTCTCACATAAATTGTTAATAAAAAAATGTTTTATTTATTACAAGTTCTATGCTTTTATTATTAAAGAAGAAAATAAAACTCACCCTTGCAATGCATGCGCCTTAGTTACAAAGTGGCCAAAATTCTTTAAGCTTTTTTTGGTTTAGAGAACAATTTTTTGTAGAGTTTTTGTATTGCAAAATATTTTTGAGGGTGTCGTTCATTAGTAACTTTAAAGCATAATAAACAGCACGGTGACAACACACGGCAACATGTTTAACATGAAAATTATTGAATACACATATTCAAAAGAAAATTCGTTAAATTTTCCAAATTTCGTCAAAAACAAAAACCAAATACATACGTTAAACTTACGAACAAATTTTCACAACAGTGTACGTGCCCCAAATAATTTAATTGGTAATAAAAAATAAAAGTAAATAAAGCACAAAAGCATAATTATTATTCTGTTATATTTTATGTATATGTATAATACGCTGAATATATATTTCAAGGATTTTCTAAAAATAGACGCTCATTTTCCGATGGTTTAGTTTTGTATTTTTGGCACAAAACTAAAAATATCATCACCTATTTCCTTTATATTTTCGTGACTGTCAATTTTATATATTTTCATTTAATTAATTTCTTTAAATCATGAATGCCATTTTTCCTTTCGCCATTGTTGTAATATTAAAGAGGCCATCGAACGTTTGGTAGTAGGTGAAACCGCTTTAATTCAATTATCCAACAAATATCTACATTTTATGTAGACGATTTGATCCAATTGAATGCAAATTTATAAGCTTTTTTGAATCAATAAGGTTTGTATGTATGCTTTTGTTGTAAAATAACAATTTCACTATTTATTGATGTATATTTAGGATTTTACTACAAACAGACATAAAAAACGAATATTGGAATTTTTAAAAATAAATAAATTTGCTAAAAATTAGGCTTCATGTGGTTTTATGTTGATATTTTGTCAGACAGACAAAAAAAATCTATTTTCTCTTGTTAAAATCTATAAATACCTAAACTGTTGTCGCCAACAACAAACGGAATTTTAGCAAAACGTGAATATACGATTTAATACTTTAACGAGCTTTTAAGATTTGAACAGTCGAAAACTACAGTTGCATAATCTTCTTAAAAGCTAAACCTACATAAATTTAATGAAAATAAACAAATGAAAACTATTTATAATTTTTGTATAATTAATTTTCAATACCAAATTAATTGATTAAATTTCCCTCCACCCTTCATCAAACGAATGAAAATTTATTTTCAATCAATTGATTATTTGCATAAATTGATTACAATAAATCCACCCTAAAACCAAATTAAATAAATTAAAATTTTAATTAATTTGTTTATTCAATCATTCTACTTCATTGCTATTATTTTGAGTTTTGTATTTTTCCAGAGCGACCATTAACTATTCATAATACAAAATTTGATATACGTCAATGGTTTATGGTGACGAGTGTACAACCGCTTGTCGTATGGATGTATAAGGAAAGCTATTTAAGATTTAGTTCACAAAATTATGATCTTAAGACATACCATGAATCGGTTCATCTCACGAATCATGCCATTCAGAAAAAGTATACGAATTGTGTTCGGGACGAGCGGCTACCGCAAGAAAATATGTGGGATTGTCATACATTTCAAGCATACTTAAGGCAAATTGGACAGATGAAAATGTGGAACGAACGTATTTATCCAGGTATGCAAAAAGCGATTGTTGGAACAATGTTAGCTAGTCAAGAACATATGGATCGTAGGCCACACTCGTATGAATTATTTGGTGCTGATTTTATGATATCCGAAGATTTTTATCCATGGCTAATTGAGATAAACGCCAGTCCAGATTTAAACGCCTCAACAAGTGTTACCGCACGGTTGTGTCCGCAATGCCTGGAAGATATAATAAAAGGTAATCACATTGTACCGTAGCTATAAAATAATTCATTTTAACTAATTAGATCAATTTCAGTTGTTATAGATAGAAAAACGAATCCAAATGTTGATACTGGATCATTTGAAATGATTTACAAACAAATTATTCCACCAGCTCCAGCGTACATGGGGCTAAATTTATTTCTAAAGGGTCAACAAATTTTACCAAAAACCACACGAAAAGAAAAACACCGTGATGAGAATCGCCCTCCAAAAATAAATCGCATGACTACAAAAAGTCATGCTCCACCTAGTGCAAATACAACTGGGCCGGTGATTGTTGACTTTATGGAATGTCTTAATATGCGTGCCAAACATGGAACCGAAGAACTATCAAAAGCAATTAATGGTGGGGTCGTTTTAAAAAAATCAAATTTATCAACCCATAAATTGTCGAATACCAAAATTATTAATGCAAAATATTTACATATCCGTTCTTCTATTGGCAGACTTCCATCAACGAAAGCTAATGCAAATGGTGATAAGAACGTAAGATCTGAATTCCTCAGACGGCACGCTAGCTGTGGTAGAAAAAATAATAGTACGACAAATCTAAGTACTCAGCCAGCAACAGAAGAAAATCTAGTTTCTCCGAAAAATTCAGAAGTGCTTGAATGTGTTGGTAACAAGTGTTTGGAGAAAATTGAACAAACCCAACCAACGGATACGCCTTGGGACCACCAACAAAATAATAATAACGTTCGTAATACGTATAATAGCGTCACCTCATTATCATCATCGTCCTCATCATTGTCGTGTAAACCATCTGTCGAAAATCTGTACAAATCAAAATCGGCCACCTCATTAAACGGCCATTTGAAAAGTTTACGTAAATTAAAAAATTACAAGAATAATGTAAATAATCATAATAATTTTCGGCGGCTTGTGCCCCAAAATAGTTTAAATAATTTACATGATGTCAATACAAAAAATTTAAAAACCCATTATTCGACTAATTTTTTTGCGGTTGGCCTTAGTTTGCGTGCCTGGCGTGCTAAATACAATAAAATTTCAAAAATTCAAGAAGCCAAAAAAGAGCAAAATAATTTGAATATTAAAACGTCAACGATTGTACAAAGTTGGCCATCACCATTAAGTAGTCCGGCCAATTTAGGTGCTGATCGTCCGATTCGTAATGGATTTTTAAAGGGAGGTGGTCGAAAATCTTTCGTAGAAAGCACCCAAAATAATTGTATATATAGAGCATCTAAATCTGCGGCAGTCTCACGGGCACGAATTTATTAGACGCTCTAGGAGTGGCAGCAAATTAAATGATTTCTCTGTGCGTTGCCTTGTTAGCTGAATTTAGAGTGATCCGTTCGTTCTTCGTTGCTTAGCAAAATTGCCACAAATTGTATGAAGTGACACAAATTGTATGTAGCTCTAAAAGTGAATGTTGTACAATCGTTGACGATCGATAGATGCAATTTTCAAACAATCCATACATTTGTGTAGATTTTTTTTTAATTGTATCGTTGAGTTTTTCTTGAAATAATAGATGAATAGAACAAAAGAAAAGTAGAAAATTTGCATTGAGTGCGAGTTTACGACCATTTTCTGATGACAAATTTTCAGCAGATTCAATACGAGTATATTCAAATTTGTTTACGAAATAGACTGTCGATTGGTTGCCTGTGTTGAAAATTTTTCATCAGAAAATGGTCGTAAACTCGGCATAAACGACCCCAATATTTCTGCTGGATTAAGACTGATTTACATTCAACGACAATCGACGTTTGCAAAAAAATTGAAACACAACATAGGAAAAAGTACAAAGACAAAAAGAGAAAAATATTCATGTGCTTAAAAAAGTCAATTGAAACCCGAGAAACAAACCCAAAAAACCTCGTCTGCTTTTCTTTGCAGTGTCGAGTTTCATCTTTTTTCTGTAAAATCGTCGATGCGTGAATAAATAACTATCATAAGGTTACATAAATAAGAAAACCAATCATTTGCAATGGTTTATGACATTTTTTGTTTAAATTTACTATTTATGTGTAAAGAAAACGAATTTTTGATTTGACATCTGCATCTGCGAAATTTTTTGAATATAAATCAGTCTTTACATTTTAAGTTTCAATGTGGTTTTCACTCATACGATAAATTGATCAATTATAAAAAATTAATTTAACAAAATTTACACTGATTATAATCGCAAAATTAATAAATCTCCAATAAATAAGATTGTTTAAAAAAAACATAAAATTTGCAATTTCTTACAATTGTATTTTATTAAAATTGATTTTTCTCGAAGTCCATGCTTCGGATCGGTTGCGACTGAACCTATTACCTTTACAATAATACTTGGAGGCACATGACAAATTTATGTACGAGTATATATAATTTAAGTAAGTACACTAAATTCGGGAGGTGATGGAGAACACATCTGAACCTATCTGTAAGCGTTGTAGAGATAATCAAGGTTCTACTGTAAAATTAGCCACTTTGAATTTCACTTATAACTTAAAAACTATTACTCACCAATTACTCAAATAAACGTTTTCTTATCGCAAATTAATTTGTTTATCAAACACTGGACCAATAATAAGGCTAAATTGATAATAAATACACTTCACACTGAAAAAGGTGTGAAAATCTTTAATTTTTTCAAGATTTCTTTTTCATTTTATTTTCAAAATATTTGGAAAATTTACTGTAATTTTTGAGGTATTAGTCGTACAAGCTTCACTAGTTTTATACGTAAAATGTAAGAAAAACGAGAAAAACTTAAGTTCATCTGTATTAAAGTGGCCCTTGTTCTGCTGAGCATTTGGTTTTAATGTTAACACAACAATTCGGTATCGTATCGCTTAATTATTTTTAATAATGTTCAATTACACAAATTCCAAAATGGCAGACATACATTTTATTTACGGACTTCCTGTTGGAAATGTTGTATAAACAAGGCATATTTATAGCAAGAAGTGCTCCAATCGCAGAGTAATCAATATTCGAACCTTTACGAGAATCCATCAAAGACTTAGGGGAAATGATTCTTTCAAACGAGGGAGTGTGCCGGGAAGGCCGTAAAAACTAGAATGCCTGTACTAGAGGAAACTGTTCTCAATAAAGTAGCATAACAACTCAAGATGAGTGCAAGGAAAATAATTCCTGAACTTAACGTGAGTCAAAAGCTAATCTGAACAATTTTAAGGGAAGCACAATTAAACGTTTAAATTTTTGTCAATGGATTCAAAGAGAATTTTTAAGATATCCGCAATTTAAAGGTAATGTACTTTTTACTGATGAGGCAAATTTCTCAAAAGACGCCGTCATTCATGTATTTCCTCATCAGTCATATTTAGTGTATCGAAAACCCACATGGAATAAAGCAAAGTAACTTGTGGGGATGGGAATTATCGATAATGTATTTTTCACAACTTTTTTACTGTGAAGTGTATTTATTATCAATTAAACCTTATTATTGCCCCTGTGTTTGATAAACAAATTAATTTGCGATAAGAAAACGTTTATTTGAGTAATTTGTGAGTAATAGTTTTTAAGTTATAAGTGAAATTCATAGTAACTAATTTTACAGTATATTTAAGTTAGCTGTCACACAATTTGTGTCCTCCATCACCTCTTGTATTTGTTCTAGCCGCGCGAGATCGTGGCATACGCTGTGTAGCACGTGTAACACGTAGTGGTTCCAGTTGGAACCACATATCGTCGGTATCCATATCATCCAGTTTAGGCTACAAGAAGTTGCTTATCATCGATCTGTATCGCTCGCCGTTGCAAAAACCGCACTAAACAGTGACATTCTCGGGATGCTATATCATCTCAAATCCGACAATTTTGCTTAGTAACATATCCATTCATCCAAAAATGGGACTCGTCGCTAAAGATGATTTTTTTGGCGAAATTTGGGTCAACTTCCAACTGCTCCAGACCTTAAGTTCCTGGGTCAGTTGGATTTTATACGGGTGCAGACCCAAGTCCCGACGCAAAATTCGCCAAGTTGAAGTCGCAGAAAGGACAAGTTCTTGTTGAGAAATTGACTGCCTCGGATTTTCTGGTACACTCTCACGCACAGTAGCGGTGTTTTCAGCAGACCTTGCGTTTCGGTGATGTACGGATGTTTTTTAAAAAAGAAGAACAAAATGCCTATAATTCATGCCTATGAATGCCGATTTGGTCGATTTTGTGGTTCAATTCTGGCATATGTTTGGTAACGCTAGACTTATTAGAGTTTTTGCTACCCATTGCTTTTAAATGTTCATTGAGACGCTCATGAAATGGTCTAGATATTTGGTCAATGTAGCATAATTCACGATCAGCACATTTTATTTGTTAGATTCCCGAAGAATTTTCAAAAGGTGGTTTGCCTTTAAAGTCACAGATAGCTTGTTTGAGAGTTGTGGAGCTTCTATTAATTATTTGAGTGTTTATCCTTTTATTGTCCTAATGCCATTTATGATTTGAGGGTAAAATAAATGGAAAGCTGTGTATGTAAGGATTCTGTAATTTCCGGTCGAAAAGTAGTTAGACAATTTCTAGCAAATTTCCGTTTGTTTTTTTTTTAATTTAGCCTATGAACTTTTTATTATATCCATTCATGGCTGCTGCCTCTTCAATATACTCCACTTCTTTATTAAAATCTTCTTCCTCCATAGGATTATTTTACAATCTGTTAGCCTTAGAATGGAATGCCGCTCGGTTGCGTTGGCTACAAGTGAAGGAGTCGTTAGTTATATATCTACAACTACTGGTAAGTTTTTAATATACTATATACTAAACTTTAAATGACCATCCAAATTTCTTGAAATTAATATGGTAATATGCCGATTTCCAACTCTTTTATAAATTAAATTGATGACAACTGGGAATTGAGTAATCTCATGTGGTTATCAATCTCATCCAATTTTATTATAGACAAAACATCATCCACTTAACGTAACCAAATTAGGTAACTGATTCCTTTTCTTTAAATTTGACTCTAACTGATACATGAACGCGTTGCTCAAATATGGTGCTAGCTTGGAATCCATTATTACTCCAAAACATTGCTTATAGAACCCATTTCTAAAACGAAAGAAATTTTAGCGCCATAAACATCCTTGCTTGCTATTTCCTTAAATGCGATTATTTTTGCTAAGCGAAGGTCCGATTCTAATAAGTGATCCGCCATACACTAAATTGCCAAGTCAGCCAGTCCATCCGGAAAAAGTGTCGTTACGTTAACTGGCATATTTTGTTGTTTTATTCAATTTAAATTACTTCAAAATATAAGTGCCATATGAAGATTGGAAGGGGAATCAGCCTTTTGGCTCTTAAATTATCAGCTGAATATTATCCTGTCAATGCTATGATGAATCAACCATGGAGGAAGAAAGGTAACTTTATCGATTCCTGGTGTAAATGAGTTGTAATATTTAAAAATTTGTCCATGCAACACCACCCCAATCGAAATGCAGCAGGGAGAGCAGTGTCCAATACGAAGTCGGAATCCTTCGACAGTTGTTGTAAAAATGTTTACAAAAAAAAAAAAAAAATTTAATCTAATCGAAGTTTGCCAAAAAATATTTTGTTCGTTACTAACAAAATTCTTTTATTAAAATTAGTAATTGGTTATCCAAATTCAAGCAACTAAAATGTATTTTTATTTGGATTTCTGATTCGCACAAAATTTTAGTTTAACTTTTCGACTAAATAATTTATTTAAATTTCAAATCTAAATTTCATATTATGCAAAAAATTAAACAAATCTTTTCCACTATATTCTCTTCACCACTTGATGATAAAATGACAATTACAAAAGGAAAATCGAACACCCACAACGAAGTAAAACGACCATCAAGCCCTGTAAAAAGTAAACCAACAACAAATGAACCACCCGTCGTAAATATTAAGCCAATAGTACCAATTTTAAAGCACCCAACAGTATCAATTATGAAACATCCAACAGTACCAATTATGAAACCACCAGCAATACCAATTATGAAACCACCAGCAGTATCAATTGTGAAACCACCAGCAGTATCAACTATGAAACCATCAGCAGTATCAACTATGAAACCACCAGCAGTTCCTATAAAAAGTGATTTAAAAAAATATATTTCACCGATTTTGCCCCGAAATCAGAATTCAACAAAATTAAAAAGGAGCACCGACTTTGTAACTATGAATAAAATTTTTCCAATAACCGGAGTCGGCGTAGGAGATCCAACTCGACCACGAACACCGGCAAATCTGTATTATACACCGTTTTCTTATGAGAAATATAAAAAATTCAAGCAAGTTGCAATGGAAGCATACCAAAATGAAAAAATATTCACAATCGTCGGCAATTTTCATATATTGCGGCAGGAACTACAAAAACGGGGCTGGGTGGAAAAATATTACAATAATCGTAATGATCATTTAACGGCTTTATCACAATACGATCTTTTAAGATTAGCACACGAGGGAAATGATTATGAAAAAATCGCTTTAAGTAAATTGCTTCTGGGATGTGCACCTAATTTTATATGGCAACCACGATATAACCAGGAATTTAATCGGGCGGCAAATTATTATCCGTTAAGGAATCGAATACTCCGAAAAGCATTGAATTTTACCGCAAAAGAAGGTCTATCCGAATGTAATGAATATTGTCATTGGTACTATATTCCACAACGATCGGATTTAAATTGTCCGAGAAGTTACCGTTTATCGATATCAGAAAGTGTTCATGACTTTCTTGAGGACTATCGAATCACGACGTGCCTATGTTTTCTTAATTATTTGTTAGATCAAAAGGAAGACGTGTATAAATTGTGTGCCAAAGGAGGACTGGTTTCAACCACATCGATAGATTTTGCGATACGTCGCCTCAACGAATGGATAAATATGCAAAATCATGAAGATATCGATGTACTTCCGTATTATAATCCCGATCGTATATTTTCAATTGATTGGCATGCCTTCTATAAACAGTATCGAGGTATTGTTCATTTTGAGGAACGTTTCCATGAGATGTTTCCGGAGGTTATTGAAAAATATATGACAGCAGCACGGAAAGTAGTCGATACATTTATAGATATGAATCCTAAATATAAGGCGGACGGGTATTATAATTTATGGATGGTAAAACCAAGTCAAATGTCTCGCGGTAATGGAATCCAACTTATGAGTGATGATACCCAAATTTTGAATTTCGTAGATAAACATAAACGACAGTATCGTTATGTTGTTCAAAAATATATAGGTAAAGTAAACTCTAAAAAATCAGTTTACTTGACAAAATATCTAATTTAAACTTCCTTTCTAGAAAAACCATTGTTAATCTACAAAACAAAATTCGATATTCGGCAATATGTACTAATAACTGTTGATGGTGCCGTTTTAATATGGATGTACAAAAACTGTTACCTAAAGTTTAGTTCACAGGAATTTCGTTTGAAAGATTGCAGCGAGTCAATTCATTTGACTAATCATGCGATCCAACGAAAATATGCAAATGGTATTCGACATAGTGCTTTGCCACATAATAATATGTGGTGTTTAGATGATTTTAAAAAATACTTAAAATCTATTGACCAAGGTGATATTTGGGAAAATAAGATATATCCTGGAATGAAGCAATGTGTTGTTGGCACGATTTTATGTTCGTTTGACGGGGTGGACTATGAAAAAAATTGCTTTGAATTGTACGGGCTTGACTTTATGATTGACGAAAATTTTGAACCATATTTGATAGAGATAAATTCCAGTCCAGATTTGACACATTCAACACATGTTACCGCAATAATTTGCAAACAAGTTTTGGTAGATTTGGTTAAAGTTGTTGTAGATCGTTATGATTTTCCAACTACAGCGACTGGAGATTTTGAATTGATCGATCGGATCGATATTCCAAAATTGCCAACTTATTGTGGTAGTTTGTCTGTAATTGGGGAAACCATTAAACAGCCAAACCTTAGAGCTCAAATAATTGTAACAAAACCGAATCAAAATAACACTACATATAAGAATACATCTTATAACAAACGTTTTCGAGAAGCTGGGTTGATTCCTGATGAAAGTGGTAATTTAAAAATGATAACGAAAGATATTGGAAAATCAGCAGCCAAACCGAAGGCTGCACTACAATCAAAGCTTAACTCTATTATAAAATCGCAAGCGAAGCCCGTACAAACAAAACGACAAACCGCCGAGGTTAAGAAAATTGATTTCATCGAGCGAAACAAGGAGCAGATTCATAAAAGAAAAATTGAATTTGAGCGGCTAAAATTATTAAAGTAAGAAAATTTATTGTTTTAAATTAGTAGTCTGCTCTTCTGGTGGATTTACTTCTTAAATTACAAATATTCTTTTTTTTTTTTTTTAGTTTAAGATTAAGAGAACAAAATAGAATAATTTAATTTAATTTCATCTCTAAAAACCCCATATTCAATTTTTTTAAAAAAACAGACTTGCAAACAAAATAAATAAAATGAAGAAAAAATTTAATAAAACGCAGTCTTGTTTAGTTGGATTTTATTTGTTTATTCATTATTTATATATAACTTTAAATTTTATTTTGATTTAATTTATCATGAATTTTCAGATAATCTGGTGAATGCGGATAACACGGAGAAAAGGAAAAATATAAAATGGGAAATTGGAAAAATTAAGCATAATGTTGTGTCTTTGGAATAATGAAAAATGAAATTGATTTTTAAATAAATTGCTCGAAAAAAAAAATTAAAATAGTAATATTTTTAACTTTCTAAAAGTTATATACAATTTAATAAGAGCAAGATTTTTTATATTAAAGGCGTTTGCTATTTTGAATAGTATTGTTAAATTTTATTGTTTTTTGTTACAAGTATCTAGTACGACCCCCCCTCATTGAGATTAAAGCTGTTGGTCTGATAAAAACTATTACCGATAAAAGGGAAGAATTCTTTTAAACTCATGAAAATTTTGTTTGCATTTTCTAAAAGGATTCGTTGTGAACAGGCTTAAAACAAAAGGAACAATTCTTCTAAAAGAATTTTTTTTGTACAATTTTTGAGATTCTATGAAACGATGGTTTAAAACGATTTCCATTTTTTTAACATTTTAAAAGTTTAATTATTTTGGTTTTGTCACTTTCTAAATGTGATATTTATTACTTTCTTTTACTCTAGTAAAATAAAGTATAGTAATCATGAAAATTTTGGACCTTGAGATTTTTAGAGATTTATCTGTTTTGAGGTCCCCTGAGTCCGAAAAAGTGGGTTTCGAAATGGTGTCTGTCTGTCAGTCTGTCCGTCTGTCAGTCTGTCTGTGTCCTCTCCACAGCCCAGATGGTTTAACTAATCGAACTGAAACTTCAGATTTAAGCTTTTTTGATAAATTGGGAGGTCCCAGTGAATTTTACTCCAAATCGGCTAACCGGAAGTGGCCACTCCCTTGGTCCAGAAAATTTATTTTGCAAATATCTTAAAAAGTATAAGATTTACAAAAAAACTACTTAATACAAAATGTTTCTAAAAATTAAAAACAAATAAAAATAAAAAAAAAAAATTAAAAAAAAAATTAAAAAAAAAAAAATTAAAAATTTAAAAATTAAAAAAAAAAAAAATTAAAAAAAAGTTATAAAAAAAAATAAAATTTTTCAAAACTCTCTGTTCGTAAAAGAAAGTCGTGTGTTGGCCACACCTCAATTTTTTTAGTTGAAAAAGGGTAACATCCGAAACAATCGTAAATTTAATTCAATAAGAAAGTAACAAAACCAAAGTAATTGTGTTTGATTTTCTTTCGTATTCGTTTCGATTCGCGTTCGATTTTGAGAATCCATATTTTACACCTTTCCTTAAGTTTTCTTAATCGCCTGCTTCCGACTTGCAGTGTCTTTACCTTAGGCAGTGCAATAAAACGAATTATTTAAACAAACTATTTTATATTCAATCAACGATCAGTTGTTTTAAAATTTCTGGTTTGCAAGTTTTCACTTACAAACTTAGTTTTTTAAATCCACTCTAAAAATTGACTTTCTAGATATGTATAACAAATATTACTTTCTTTTACTCTAGTAAAATAAAGTATAGTAATCATGAAAATTTTGGACCTTGAGATTTTTAGAGATTTATTTGTTTTGAGGTCCCCTGAGTCCGAAAAAGTGGGTTTCGAAATGGTGTCTGTCTGTCTGTCTGTCAGTCTGTCTGTGTCCTCTCTACAGCCCAGATGGTTTAACCAATCGAACTGAAACTTCAGATTTAAGCTTTTTTGATAAATTGGGAGGTCCCAGTGAATTTTACTCCAAATCGGCTGACCGGAAGTGGTCACTCCCTTGGTCCAGAAAATTTATTTTGCAAATATCTTAAAAAGTATAAGGTTTACAAAAAACTACTAAATTCAAAATGTTTCCAAAAATTAAAAACAAATAAAACTAAAAAATAAAAAATTAAAAAAAAAAAATTTAAAAATTAAAAAAAAAGTTATATGTACAAAAAAAATAAAATTTCTCAAAATTCTCTGTTCGTAAAAGAAAGTCGTGTGTTGGCCACGCCTCCATTTTTTGTCAAGAAGCCGCAAAAAATTTATAAATTTAAAGAATAATTTGTTATCATCGATCATCATTTTAAGAATAATTTGTTATCATTCTTTGCAACTCAGTTGTGTGTCGTTTCAAGAGAGTTTTTGTGACTTCTTGACAAAATATTTGTTATACATATCTACAATTAGACCACGCCGGCTCATTTTTATTGAGTTTTCAATTATAAAATACTTCAACTCAAATTATCCTCTCAAACATTTATTTTCAAAATTTGAAATTAGATAATCTAACTAATTCTATTTTCCCCCAACGACAATTCTTAATGAAGAACTCACCTATTCAGCAAAATTGTGAAAATCTTCGGACTAACAATTGACCAAATTTATTTTATTATATTTACTTTATCAACTTTAGCTATTCTAATTCGATTATCACCATCAGCTTCAGTAGTAATCTTTGACTTAATGAATTCTCTTCTGTTTTTAAGACGAATATTTTTTAAAGTGTTTGTTTAAGCCAAATTAAAAAAATAAAATAAATATAAAATAAAATAATTAACCGTTTTAATTATAAATCAACATCTGTCGCTCATCATTTTATTTTATAATCATTTTTGCCTTTATAATAAAATATAAAGTGCTCTGTAATTTTTAAAACGAAAGTTTTTAGGAAGTTTCTATATCCATTGATAATATAATAGATTTAAATTTTCTCAAATAATAATAAAAATAATTTTCTTAAATTTTTTTTTTAATTCTCAGCTCAAGGAATAAGTATACTATATGTGTGTATAAGTAACGTAACCGATTATTACCAACAGCTTTTTTAACTCTCTCGAATAACGCGACTTTGATTATATAATATTAAGGAAACTCACAACAATTAAAAATGTATCGTCTATCAAATTCGAAACTCAACCATCCAAAATCAATTAGTACCTTAAATAACAAAAACTTTTTAGTTCTCAATTAAATTGAATAAACCGTTGTTGAAAAAATAATTCAAATTATAACAAAAATATTTATACTCTTTGTAATAAAATTAAATCGCTATAAAATTAAAATTGCTTATTTTCTTGTAAAATTAGATAATCAATTTTTTTTAAATTTTCTTCAATTTTCGGTTTTTTTTATATATATATCATGCCATAACTATTAAAAACTTATATAAAAAAGTACATAGTTTGTTTTTTTTTGTTTTATCTACAATCACAATTTAAAAAAAAAAAAAATATCAATAGTAGAAATTAGGAAAGAAATTTGTAAATTATATAATTATTTTTTTTTTTGTCGTAACATTTAATTTTTATCCTTAGTTAAATTTTTTAAATTAGTTAATTGAGGCAACACAATGTTTTCAAGATGCCCCAGGCTTAAACGAAAACGATAACTTTGGCCGAGAATTATTTTTCCCTAAAATTATCTTTTGCTCTTCTTTTATTCGCTTTTCTTGTTCCTTTCGCATCTTCTGTCGTTCTTCATCCATTTTCCGTTGCTCTTCGATTATTGCCAGCCGTTCTTCAGCCTTTGTTTGTAGGTTATTGTTTTTTTTTATAATTTATATTTTTTTTTTTTTTTTTTTTTTCGGTTGAATCGAGTGAAAATAATGGAAAAATAAAAATATTGAATTAGTAAATTTGTTAAACAACAAAATAATTAAAATAAATAAATAATTAAATAAAACATGTATTGTTAATAATTTGAGTTTTTTCGTTACGTATTCGACGACCTGTTAAAATTGTTCATTAGCAAATGGAATCGTGAAATTTTTCATATTTTAATTTATAGAATACGAATAGAAATGGGATTTGGGATTTTTTTTTTTTAATTTCAGAAATTTCACGATTCCAGAATATATTTTTGTTTTAATTAGAGAAACCAACAAAAAATTATTAACACATTTAGAGCCCTTCGGTTTTTATTTTTCTATTTAGTTTTTTAAAACGATGGATTGACAGTTTTTTTATTTTATTATTTTAACCAAAATTTCTGAAAATCTGTAAATATCGCTGTTGATATAAAATTTTATCTAATTATAAAAAGTAAATTAATGAAAAATTATTTATAAATAACATAAATTTGATTTTTTTTTTTTTTTTTTTTTATAATGTTTAATTTGTTTTAACGGGTAGTAAATAAAAAATGTACCTGGGTATGGCCCTTAATTAATGAGAGAAACTTTATGATAATATGACTGAAACAGAAATTACACATTCCCACGTCTAAATTTTATAAACTCCCGTTAAAAAATAATGATAAAATAAATAATTAATTTAAAATTTAAAAAAAAAAAAAATTTAAAAATTATGCTTAAAACAAAATGTTTAATACTTACAAGTTTCTTTTGGGCTTCCTCTATTTTTCGATTGTTCTCAGCCAAAATTCTTTCCAATTCTTCCCGCTTCATTTTTTCCTCTTCCTATAAAAATAAAATAATGATTAATATCGTTTTAAGAAATTCGACAGAGCGCTTAAAAAAAATCGCATAAAAATATATTGGTTAACAAAATAAAATAAATTAAATAAAATAGGAATTTATTTAATTTTTTTTTTAAATATCCTTTCTTTATAATTAAAAAATTAATTTCAATGTACATTTCTATTTTAAAATATAATTTTTTAATTATAAAAAAAATCTAAAACAAAAAATATATAATTAAATTAAATTAATTATATATTTTTAAATTTCTATATATTTTATTTTATTAATGTAAATATTTATTTTAATATAAATATTTAAATAAATAATAAGATTATTTTGTTTTATAATACCTGAGAAGACGACGATGATTTTTGGTTTTATTTATAATATTTTATAAATGCTTAGATATTTTTTTTTTTTATTAACAAAGAAAAATTCCAAATCCAATATTCTGTTTAATATTTATATATTTTGATAGAGTTATATTAATGATGAAAAGCATTGTCTTGAGATATAAATAACAAAAATAAAAAAATAATAAAAAATTATAAAAAATAAAGAGTTTTTGGCTGTTGTATATCTTTAAAAACGTACATAGTACATTAAAATTGTCTTTAATCGATTTTAAATTTTAAGTTTTTGATAGTTATTTTCCAGCTGATTATAATAAAATTTCAATGTAAATTGGAACTATTCATAATTAGTTGTACGAAATAATTTTAGCGAAATTACCACAGAGGAAATATAATTTACGAAATGCCCCAGTTATTTTCACAGTGACGCATTTGTCTGTTTCATTTTAACACAAAGTTATTTATTTTCTAATAATTTTTTCATAAAACCTCGAAATTAGAAGAATAATGCTATGTGACACTTTGTTGATTTAATTTATACACACACACACATAAGTCGTTTAGAACTTACAAACAGTAAAGTAACATTGATTGCCAAAGAATAAAATTGAAAATCCACGAAAATAATCAAACATATTTTGTTTCGTCTGTCCCCAAGCTTTGTCTTCAAGAAGCACCTGATATCTGCAATCCATCATAACACGGTCAAGATGATATTCGTACACAACATCCAATAATTGTCAACATTTCTATTTTACTCTTTAATCAATATCGTTCAAATTCTAAACTGGCCCGTTCTGTTCCAAAATTTAAGTGAACATATAAATTCACTTGATTTATAGAAATTTAACTAAAACATAATACCAAGGTAGAGACCAACCAACTCAATCACACGCGTAACATTACATTAAATAACAAAAAATCAAATTTATATTTTAAAAAATTAAGTGATAATTATTTTATTTAATTGATTAGATATGCATATCTAAATAATTAACTACAAACATTTTAAACAGACATGAATTTACGTTTTAAGCATTAAATAATAATTTCTATTGTCTGATAAACTTTGGATATTTATGTAACTTCGAGAAAATAGCGAAAAACTATAAAAAAATCAGACAATAGGTAGCATCTTCTTAATTAATTTTGAAATCGATTAATAAATTTACTATTAAATATTTCTTTTACACAAAACTTAAAAAAATATTAAAATCTGAAATAAATAAATAAAAAAAAAAAAAAAAAAAAAAACCAACAAATAAATAAAAAGAGCTGCACAGCCTATAAAATACCTGAAAAATTGGTACTTTTGATTTTTTATTTTGATCACAAATTATTTTTCTTAAAGCAAAACCATTACTAGTTTGTATTGTTTGTTTAAAAAAAATGCATGTATTTTTAAAACAATTAAAAAAAACATAAAATAATCTGTAAAAATTATAAATATGTATGTAGAATGAACGGGCGATAATTAAGAAATAAGATACAGAACTAGTGACGTAGGGCAAGAGCAAAATTGAACAACTCTTGTAAATCTCATTTTTTCATTATCATCCGTTAAAATTTGTTACGTTTTTATATTTTATTGAATTAAAAAAAAAAATTATATTCGTATGATTTAAATATTAAATAAAAATCCAGTTCTCTCATTACTAAACAATAATTATAATAATAATTTATAATATAGCAGCAGCATTATTTATTTTGAAAATAATAAAATTAACATATTAAAATTAGTGATATAACCTACCTCCCGTTTGCGTTCTTGTTCACGAATTTCCTCACGCCGTTTCTCTAATTCAAGCATCATTTCTTTTTCCATTTGTTTTTTAGCTGCTTCAACGCGTTTTGAAACTTCCAACTCAATTTCATCTTTTCGCTTTTCTAATTCTTCTTCGACGCGCCTTTTCACAAGTAGTTCAATACGTTTAGCGGTTTCTTCTTCTACTACCTGAAATTGAAATTATGAAGTAATTTTTAAATAAAATTGAGCTTTGATTGTGCAATTTCTTCTTTTATTCAATGGCTATAAGGTATATATAGATATTATCAAAAGGTAGGTGAACAAATCAGACAAACGGTAGGATTACATTAATAAAGGTAGAAAAACTAAATATACCCGAATAACTTGAAAGTATATAAATATATAATATCAAATCGTGTAAAATACCATTTGTTTATACATATGGTTTAAATACAAATATTCTTTATTGAGACAAACACAATACTATCGAAATGATGAAAAAAAATTTAAAAAGTTGAATTCGCAGCAGAACCTAATATTATGGTTTTGCATATGGTGTATTAATTGCATAATACGTGCAAATATGAGAAATATCTAAGGTCCCTCAAATACTATTAAGGTAACAGGTTCTCAAAATTACTGATAACGTACGTAAAAAAAACATCTTGATTCCAGAACCCGAACTTACCCTTTGCTCGGCTTCTTTCTGTCTCCTCTGTCTCTCCATTTCTGCTAAACGTTCAACTTCATCCATTTTTTTACTTCTGGACGATTTCTTCTTTCGATGGTGCGATCCACCAATTGATACATCACTACTGCTATTCGTTGAAATGGAAAGTGATCGTTTCCTGCAACAAAAATAACATTAAACGTTTAATAATACATAACCTAATTTTTTATAAACAAATTCATCTGATTTCTATCAAATATACGATAAAATTAAAAATATATTAGATATAAGTTGGACACACCTAGATTTGGAACTTCTTTCACGTAATTTATCATGATTTCGACTAACATGTTTACTGTGTGAAGACGACCGATGTTCCGATCGATCTCTTGATTTGCTCCTCTTCCTGTGTTTACTTTTATGGTGTTTTTTAGGTGTCCTACTACGTGAACGTGATCTTCCCATTATATTATGCGATAGTAAACTATTGAATTATCATTAATTTGCCACTTTTGTTTATTATAAACCTAAATTGAAGTTCTATTAAATTTTTTTCTATATTTTTAATTTTTCTCACTCAAAATAAATGCTTTAATGTCAACATGATTGAAAACTAGCCACTTTTCTTAAGTTGGTAGCAATGATTTTTGAACGAAACGTAAATGCGGAGAAAAATTGTATGTACTAAAATTGAACGATTTTAGTTTGGTTTTGGTTGAATAATAAATACACGGAAGATGTCACTAGTTACTATAAGTGTTTCTAAAACAATTTTGGTTTTTAAAAAATCATATCTCCTAGTATGTAAGAATACAAATTGAAAATGTAAATTTTTTAATTAAATTTTTCCATTTCACATCACATTACATTTGAATTGATTTAGTGCAAATTTGTGTTTGTACTAAAATTGTCTTCGCTAAATAAGAATTATTGCCAGTAGATGTCAGTAATTCATGAAAGAGAAATTATTAATTAGCGCCGTTTATTGTTTCAAAGCTATCGCACAATAACGACTAATTTTAACTAACGTTCAACATAGTTATTGCACTTCCTGTTGTCGGATTACAAATGTTTTGCTTGGCCCCGGTTTGTTTCATGAAGCACAAATCTGACGTTTTCGAAGATTTAAATGATTTTCTTCTGCCTATGATGAAGAATACTACTGAAAACCACGTGAAGTTATGGTCAGAAGCGGTACGTATGGCGGTCATCCAAAGACGACACCAGATGAATTGTGGATTGGGGAAAAACCTCGTGGAAATAAATGGAAAGAGAAGACGATATCGAAAAATTTCCGCACGTATGATGTGGAGTCGAAAAGTTCTTAGTGTTGGTTAGTGTAATGTGAAGTGCAACAAAAACTTTATGCAAGACGACAAGATGCATTGTTGGGTTGAAACCAGCGCGAACGAAAGCGCGACTAGGGCGCCTAATGCGAATGCATCAGAGTCGACCGAGATATCGAAGCATGTTATTAATTCGTTAATTTGAAATTATGCATTCCATCCGATAATCAATCATCCGATAAGATATGCAGATGGATTCGATAACTCTACCAGATTATTCTGAGCAATGGTTAGCAGCGTTGAGCGGACGAACTTCGACCAATTAGGAGAATGATACATGATGTTTGCAAATGATTCCTCAAGTTGAAAACTCGACCAAATTGTGACCAACCAAAGTACAAGGCGAGATTTGTGGCAAAAGTGATGGTATATGATGGTGTGATTTTGTCCAACAATGTGAGCATGAGGCAAAAATGATCAGTATTGGGTAACCAACACAGATAAGCAAGCTCATGGAGTAGCTTAACATGACTGATGATAAACCGATATCAACTCCAGCCGAAATGGGTGTACTTTGAAAGTTCGATGGAACAAATGAGCCGGTTTTCCTATATAGGCAGGCGGTTGAATCATTGATGTCATATGCAGTGAAGCGAATCATTTGTTATTTGAAGTGGACGTTGAATTACGGAATTGTATATGGAAGCGTTGGGGAAAATGTTTTCATATTCAACCATGATGTGTTAACCACCAACAATAATAAACAACAAGATTTTTCTTACTTCAGCATTATTTACAAGAGCATTGTTTACTTCGGCAACAGTTTAGAGTTGACAATGTCTTCCTCTCTTATGCAATGATAAGTATCGAAGAATCTTTCAACATGACCATTTGACATTGGATGGTGAGGCGGAGTTTTAATATGGTCAATCCTACGATGACGACAAAATCTTTCATTACCAGCTTCTATTGACGCTGCTGAAAAACTGAGCCGATTGAAACTATAGATACCATTTGCCTTCAATCGGGTGTGGATCCGTTCTATTAATATAGTTACGTTTGGCTAGGATTGCTAAAGTGTTTTCATTAGTGATTCTGAGTTCTCAACATAAGTCTTCTTATGCAACTGAATTCCAAACATAAAACCTCCATGTGCATAACATAACTCATTACCTAGATGGTTTAATTTTATTAGCTTCTTGTCTTTTGAGACTTAGTCTATTCTGTCACCTTGTGTAGCTCCAAAGAATATGGATCGGTTTAGTGATAAAATACTTACAACCTCAAGGCGGTAGCTCAGATCGGCATTCCCGCTCAAACGGCTATTTCCTTTTCTAGCAAAACTAACTCAAAATGCTGCTTTAAGTCATAAATTTGCAGAACTGATTAAAATATTTTGAATTAGTCTGTTATTGGGTAATTTAAAAAAATTGATGTAGCGTGAAATTCATATAACGATAAAGATTTGGGATTTGCTTTGTGAATAGCCAAGAGTTTATAAAATTAATAAAAATTGATGATGATAGCCAAGTAATAATTTTCTTTACACAAATAAATGAAATGCACCGGAACAACAGTTTTATGTATTTACTTCTTCATCAGTCGGTCGAACACTGACTCCTTTTTATTATCCCACTTTTGATAAAAACGTTACTCGTAGAGTTAACATCTCCGCACTTTGACGGAATCATCCGTCAACATCTTCTTCTTCGTCTATTGGTAGAGGGCAAAGCTTGATGATTGCACGTTTGAATTTGCCTCTAATGGTGTTGACAGTCGCTACTCTAACTTTCTTGTCTACCCCGGATGTAGTTCGACGATTCTACCAAGTAACCATTTGCTTTATGATCACTAACTGTCCTTCTTTTAAATTAGGTGATTCGTTGAACCATTTATGGCGAAATTGCAATGAAGTTACGTATTCTTTCTTCCAGCGAACCCAAAAATGTTGTAAAAGAGTATCCACTAACTCCCATCGCTTTAAAAGTGATAACTTCTGGTTTGTATAGTTTGGTTGTGGTAGTGACATTAACGGCCGGCCAACTAAAAAATCGCCTGGAGTAAGAGCACGAAAATCATCTGGATAAGATGATAGTGGAACTAAAGGCCTAAACGGTTTCGATTTGTTTCAAGGTAGTTAGCAGCTCTTTGTAGGTCAAATGCGTGTCACCCACAATGCGTCTTAGGTGAAACTTCGTACATTTGACCGTAGATTCATAAATACCCCCAAAATGTGGGGAGCCTGGAGGAGCAAAATGCCATGCAACTATGTTTTCTGAGCACCATCGTTGTAGTCGTTGTGTATGATCTTTGAACTAAAACAGCTTAAATAGTTCATTTAAGGTAGAGTTGGCCCCAACAAAATTTGTAGCATTGTCTGAATATATAAATCGACAAAGACCTCTGGTCGCCACGAACCGTTTCAAAGCCGAGAAAAGCCGAGAAAAGAAGCTGTAGTTAGATCACCCACTAACTCTAGGTGGACGGCCTTTACTGCAAAACACACAAATACACAGACATAAGCCTTGACCGGAACTCTTCCTCTCGCCTTGAAGTGAATGTAGAATGGACCACAAAAATCGATACCAGCCGTACCGAATGGTGATGATGGTTGAATACGCCTTGCAGGTAGATTTCCCATTTTCTGTGGTTGTATCTTTGGTCTGACCTTGAAGCACACAACACATTTCCGAAATACCTCACTGGCCAAACGTCTTCCGTTGATTGGCCAAAATCGTTCACGTGTAGCAGCAAGAAGTGCTTGAGGGCCAGCATGGAGGTACCTGGAGTGATAATAAAATAAAACTGTTAGTGTAAAACAATAATTTTTCGTGTTGAAGGATTGGGTGCTTCATTGTATATGGAAGTGTTGATTGTTGCAAACGGCCACCCACTCGTAAAATTCCATCTTGGTCCAAAAACACCGACAATGATTTCAAGGGATTTTTCAAAATGGGCCTTCCTTTGCGTAGTAGTTGAAGTTCGTAATGAAAACATTTATTTTGTGCAATGCGGATTATTGCCAATAGCCCCGATTCCTTTTCGGAAGTACTCAAATTTCCAACTTTTCGTAGATTAATATCTGTACCCTTAATATGGTGAAATACGAAACGACATTAAATTTGGTAAATCATTACGAAATTTTATCCATTGCTTAATGAGCCCTGGTGGCAGCTGATCATCCCATCCTAACTTTAAATTCCATAAATTTTGCATAAATAATTTTTCTACAGTGATGACTGGTGCTGATATCCCAAGAGGGTCAAACACACGAGCGATGTCTGATATCACTGATCGTTTCGTTATTGCTGAATGTTGAGACACGTTTATTTTTATGTGGAATTCATCGCTGTTAGGTTGCCAATAAACGCCCAATGTCTTTACAAAGTCACCTTCATCTAATCGTAGTAGCTGTTCGCGATCTTCAATTGGCACATCTTGAAGTATTTCTGAGGAATTAGAGTACCATTTTCGAAGTTCCATACCAGCTGAACGCAGTAATTTGGTTGTTTCTGATTTTACAGAGATCAAGTGCTGAATAGAATTTGCTCCAGTTAAAATGTCGTCTACATAGATGTCATCTTTCACGACAGCGGAGCCCAATGGATACGTAGTTTGTGAAGTTATTGATAATTCTTTGAGGCAACGAGTAGCAAGAAATGGTGCCCTTGTTGTACCATACGTGACCGTGTTGAGTCGAAAAAACTGAAGTTCAGTACATGGATTATCACGCCACAAAATTAACTGATAATTGGGGTCATCTGAATGAACATCAATTTGTCGATACATTTTTGATATATGTATCTGCACTAAAAACATATTGGTGGGTTCTGAAGCGAAGTAAAATGGTGAATAAATCATTTTGAACTACAGGTCCCACCATTAAAATCTCGTTTAATGACTTTCCACTTGTAGACCCTGCAGATCCATCGAAGACGACACGTAGTTTTGTCGTTGAACTGTCAGGCTTCAACACACAATGATGCGGAAAAATGTAGTTATGAGGTGGCACGTTGTCTGAAGAAAGCGGTGTCGTATTCGTATGACCCAATTGTTTATATTCGTTGATAAAGTCAGAATATTGTTGCTTCAACTTTGGATTACGTCCTAGTTTTCCCTCGAAAATGAATTGCCCAAAACTGATGGTAGCTCTTTGAATGGCAGACGTACATTAAATTTGCCTTCTTCATTCCTCGTAACATTTCGGACAAAATGTTCCTCACAGGCTTGTTCCTCTAATGATATCGACTTAGATTTATTTTCGACTGATTCGAGTTTCGAAAACGACTCTATTTTATTACAAAAAGGTGCTTGATTCTGAATTGTTAGATATTGGTGGCATAAATGAACCTGAGACCACCCAGCCAAACACGGTGTTCTCAAGTATCGGAAGGTCATCAGCCAGCCGAATCTGTCCATTTGACGGTAAGTTGCAGATTATCTCAGCTCCCAATAGTAAATCGATCTGTTGTGGTTTATTGAAGTTTTCATCAGCCAACTTAATATTAGAGGGCAATTTCTAATTCTGAATGTCAACCAACATTACTGGTTGAGGTTGTGAAATTTTTGGCAACACTTGAACATTGATTGTAGCACAGTAGTCCGAGATTGTCGACATAATTGTGATTGTACCACAAACATCTGAAGTGACCGTGGAATCTCTCTCCAATTCCACAAACAGTGCTTTTAGATCCTTTAAATTTGAGTCCTAGCTTCGTGAATAATGTCTTAGTTATAAAGCTGATTTGAGACCCGGAATCTAGAAGTGCTCGTGCTAGCACTGGCTGGTCTGTGTTGTGGAATTAGTCGCAGTTGGTGAGTTTGAAACGACGGAAGACGTCATTGGATTGTGTAACGAATCACTTTGATTCGATTGCAATTTTGCATCTTTTTTGGGGACTGTAAAAAAAAAATTTTTTTGTGATAATGATAATAAAAAGAAAGGTCGATAACAGAAGAGAAAAAAAATGAAAAATCCCGTATAAAAAAAAACCGATCTGTTTTGTGGTTGATGAGGAATCAGTTGAGTGGCGTGATTCGAGATAGTATAATAATAAAAATAAAATTGCATTTGTGATTATTTAAATATTAAAGTTTTTTTCTTAAATATTTACAATAAAACAAAAAAAAAAAATGTAATTAATATTATAATTTTATTAAATAAATTAAGAAAATTTAAATTTATAAATTTGTTTTAAATATATACGTTTGTGAATAATATAAACAACGATAATGATAAAAATTCAGGATTTTCTACCATACTCGTAAGTGCTAACGTAAAAACGAGTAAAGTTTTATAAGACCATTAGTTTTGAGTGTATTTTTGTGAGTGTTATTATTGGTTTGTGAGTGATAAATAAATGATTGGTTTGTGAGTGATAAGCAAATTATTGGTGAACAAAAAAAAAAAAAAAGAGAAAGAAAAGATTTTTGGGTTTTCTTGTGAGAAGTCCATTAGACGTCATAAAATTGTATGACTTCGGATATTCACGAGCGGGTGTTGAATATCCGTGAAACACCTTTAAATTCCCGCACATCGGCAATACAAGGCTCGTTAACGGTGTGGCGAGCCACGGTAAACCACACCCGTGCACCGTTGGAGGGCAAGTAAGCTTAAAAAAAAAATAAAAAAAATCATTTGTTTCTTTTTATTATAATTATACTCGTAAGTTATGAATTAAATTAAGTTAATAGGGTGATGATTGGAGAAGTGAAAGTGTTGAGTGTGTTGTTGGGTTTTTTTTTCAATCAGTTTATCAACACAGCTTTTTCAAGAACAAACAGGATGCTGGAGAATTCACCCACCCCATCGCCGTGAGTCTTTAGCCAGACATGTGCTGTGTCCAGTATTCTTGTTTGTTTGATTTTTTTGTACACGAAATCGTTTTACATTTCGTTACAATTGGTACTATGCAGTAGTGTATGATGTCGCCTTGAACAAGCGCGACATGAAGTCGGATCAGGACATTCTTTAGTAATATGTCCCCTTTTTAAACAATTGTAGCAACGTTTATGTTCTTTGACTTTATTCCATCGATCCGAAATATCTTTAGACAAAAAGTTCTGGCAACGAAAAATTGAGTGCCCTGGTTTGCTGCACAATAAACAAAAATACTTCTCTGCAGGCGCTGACAGGAATGAATTACTTGGAGTGCGATAACAAAAATTAGATCTGCTAGATCTGGGCTGATGTACTGATGAAGTTGAAGACGATGATATTTTCTGAGTAACCACCGTTGTTTGAGGTTGTACATCAAGTTTATGACAATAAAGCGTAATAAATGTTAATAGCTCTTGAAATGTTGTAAGTTTCTTTGGTGGAGCGGCATCTAACCATTTCGATCGGGTTTCTGGATTTAAATTAGAAACAAACAAAAAAATAATCAGGTCATCCCATTGGGCAGTCGGTCGTTTCATTGTAGTAAGCGATCTCAAATGGGACTTGAAGTTATCGACCATGTCTAGCAATTTTTTCGATGAAGGCTTATCGATTGCCTTGAAGTTAAACAACGATCTTAAATGTTCTTCGCATATGTATTTTTCGTTGTGGAATTTTTGGCAGTGAAGTCCAAAGATGCAATAGTAGACAAAGCAGACTCCTTTAACGAATTTTTCAAATATGTAAACTTTACAATATCCGACAGAATTTTGTTTGAGTGCACTAATGATTTAAACGACTCAAAAAAATCTGTCCAATGCAACAAGTTGCCAGTAAATACCGGAAGTGTGATATCGGGTAGCTTTGGAAAATTGTTCAAATGAGACGCAGTTTCCAAGTTCCTTTTATCTGGCATCAACTCCTCTATTCGAGATTCAATCTCAGGTCTAATGTTGTAGTAGACATCTTCAATAATTTTGCGTGACTCATCTGCTATATATTCGTCGTCGGTTAACAAAAGTTCTTACGCATCTTGGGTTTTAACAAATGAATTATACGTGTTAACTATGTCTTCGAGGCGCAACGTTAGAGCGGCCTTAGAGGCGGTAGCTAAATTGGCCTTTTTCCACTCTAATGACCGGTTCATAAAGTCAATAACATTGTGAATTGATCTACAATTTTTTGAAAGCTTCCAAATGATGTCATATTGGACAACCAGGCTTAATGGCATTGATTTTTACTGTTTCATGAGCTTTAAATAATTTAAAGCCTCCAATTTACTTTAAGAATTCATATGAATTAAATTGGTGGAGTCATCATAGGAGCTAGATGACGGTAGAGTAACAGACCTAAGCTCTCGAAAAGTATGTAAGAGAAGCTGTCGAATATATGGTAACAAATTTAGATTTTCCAAAAGTCAAAAGCAGAACGAAATAAAAGTTTACCAGGAAAGGTTTATTTGGTATGGATACAACAAGAGAATTTAGTAGACAATAACCACGGAAGTATTCTCAATTAAATGATGTCGTGAGATTTTTAGGTTAAGTTGCTCTTGCGAATAAAGCAGTAAAACTTCCGCTCATAACGGCTGCAAAAGACCAGAATTCAAACTGGTTTAAATTTTGGAACGCATAAGTCATTAAATGAGCTATAGAAATCAGTGGAGTAAAAAATATTCATATTGTTGACCATTTTCAAAGCCGGGATTCGTTTATCTCCAACAAGCTTGGATGTGGTAACTGCACTAATGGTTGGCCAATTAAGAAATGACCCGCGGTATCTAGACGTCAATTGCCGTTATATCTTGATGCGGTGAGCGTAATGGCTTGCTATTTAATAATGCTACAATTTGAGTAAGGATGTAGTACATGTATTTTAAGATAAACTGCCCTCTTTAAATAATATTGTATGGCTTTAATGTTGGCATTCCAAATTCCTCCTAATCTGGGGGCGCGTGTTGGAATACAATAGAATTTTATTCTGTGCTGCAACAGGAACTGGGCTTTGACGATTTTATCACGATCAGCTTCAAAGAATAATAAAATATCTGTAAAATAATTTTTGGCGCCCATGAAATTCCTTGCAATATTTGAGTGTATTTCCGCTGGCAAACATTTTCTGGAAGGACACCTCTTTAATGCCTGTGTGTATGCATCGGTTGAAAGTTCGTCAATCACTTCGATATGTACAACTTTAGTTGCAAGACACACAAAGAGTGCTGCGTAACACTTAGTCAATTGTTGATCCGACCTCTACTATTGCGCAATTTAACCTATATTGGGGCAGCATAATCGGTACTAATTCGGAAGAATACTCGTGAAGATGTTACACGTGCGGCAGGAAGATTATTCATTGGTTGCATAAACCATGCACTTGTGATATATTTCACGAACGATGTTTCGGATGCCCGAAATCGCTGCTTGATGAAACTAGCAATTAAATATCCAATCGGATGATGATTGCGAAGAATGATTGGATGCTACGCATTTTTTGATATATTCGTATTCTTTAACCTACCACCTATACGAAGGTACCTCTTGTCTTTGTCAAGGAATGATGAAAGCAGTAGCGGTTTGCTGTTCTATTGGTTTATTGCACTGCATTATGTGAATCTCGTTTCAAAATAGTGTGAATTGTACATAACTCAAACATATGCTTTCGGCTTTCAAATATACAATTCAAACGAGTGGTTGTTTCGTTTCTTGTACTTCCACCTATAAGACACATATTGCCCGTTTTGAAAATCACAGTATCATTTTCATTCGATGTTGCCAAATTAAAAGATAAATACTGTGGTTGAGAATGAGCTTATTCTGCTGTTTAGAAAATATCATTTGCATCGTGCCAATTTCTCTGCCTCATTAGCCAGGACGGACCCTTTCACCATAATGTGTTGTTCACCAAATCATGCGCATTTGAGCCTCGGGAAACCAAATCGGCAGGATTGTCGCAGCCTCTAACTTGACTCCAATATTGTAGCGAATTCCAATGTTGTAAGCATTAATATCGTTGACTTCAATTTGAATAATTTGATTCATGTATGTATATATACTTGTTTTAATGGTGCAACCTTTAGACTAGCTTAGACTAAGAAAGTGTTTTATTATCGGCAATTATCTGCGCAAATACACCACTTCATCCGTATGCTTTCTCTGAAACATCGAAAAAGCCATGAATTTCTACAGATTTATGGCGCAGACACGAAAAATAATTTCAGTAACTTTTATGGTAATTTGGCAACAGAAGAACTCGTTGGACATAAAATTTTCTTATATTTGGTAATTTTTTCCCCTCCATACCATCATAAACAATGGAGGTGTGGCCAACACACGGCTTTCTTTCATGAACAGAGAATTTTGAGAATTTTTTTGTTTTTTTTAATTTTTGGAAACATTTTGTGTTAAGTAGTTGTTTGTAAACCTTATACTTGTTGAAAACAGATTTTTGGTAATTGGAAATAAAACACGTCTCTTACTTATTATGAGTAAAACGGAAGTAACATATATATATATTTCATTTGACAGAATGTTGCCTACAAACCAGCTTATCAGCTGTCCCAATTAACAACATAAATTCACCCTATATACCAACACTCCCACTTGAATTTATACTAATTCCCATTTCTTCTCGATGTTGTTGATGTTTCAATTTTGGAAGTCCTTTTGTTAACGCATCAGCAATCATCTGATCTGTTCCAATTTGATTTATTGTAATAACAGATGCTGCTACTTTCTCCTTTATAAAGTGGTGCCTGACATCTATGTGTTTTGTACGAGGATGGTAGGAATCTGCCTTCGAGAGATTTATCGCACTTTGACTGTCGCAGAAGATCGGAATCGCAGTCTTTCTGCTGAGTTCCACGTCTAATTTTCGAAGCCATAGTGCTTATCTTGACAGGCTGCCGAGAGAGCCATATATTCGGCTTCAGTTGAGGAAAGAGCAACGGTTTGTTGCTTACGTAATGACCATGTTATTGCTCCACCGCCTTTGAGAAAAATATAACCAGTGGTGGACTTTCTTTCATCAAGATCACTCGCCCAGTCGGCATCACTAAATCCCGTAGTGTTTTCCTGTTCTGATTTCCGATAATTTAGCTTCGCATCTATTGTGCCCTTCAAATAACAGAAAATTCGTTTCACTGCAACCCAATGTTGTTTGCCGGGATTATTTGAAAAAACGACTCACAAAATTCACTGCGTAGGCAATATCAGGTCGCATACCCTGGGCTGCATACAAAAGGCTACCTATACCGCTTCTTGAAATGGAATTTTCTTCATGTCCTCAATTTCGGCTTTGCTGGTTGGTGACATATTTTTGTCTAACTTGACGTTTATGTCGATTGGTGTCGCAACAGGATTAGATTGCGACATGTTGAATTTTTCCAAAATCCACGTAATATATTCTTGTTGATCCAGCGATAAAATTCCCTTTTCTCGATCCCTTGTAATTCGGAATCCTAATATGCTTTGCACCTCTCCAATATCTTTCATTTGAAAACGTTTGGCTAGTTCGACTTTCAGACTCTTGCTTTGTGCTTTGTTGGTACTTAAAATCAAAAAAATCATCGACGTAGACCGCAACAAACAACTTATGATGTTCGTTGATTTTATGATAGATACACCTATCAGCTTTAGATCGTGTCATGCCGATCTCTACCAACACCTTGTCCAACTTTTGGTTCCAGGCACGGCCGGCTTGTTTTAATCCATAAAGTGCCTTTTTCAATTTGCACACTTTACCTGAACCATCCGCGAAGTTTTCTGGTTGTAACATATACACCGTTTCCCTCAATTCACCTTGAAGGAACGCAGACACTGCATCCATCAGCTCAACATACATATCGTATTGAACAGCCAATGCCAATAGGTAGCGAATTGAGCTATACTTCACCACCGGGGCATACGTCTCCTCATAATCCAATCCTTCACGTTGGGCACAACTCTTTACCACGAGCCGTGCTTTGTGTTGAACTGAATCATCTATTTTTAATTTGGTTTTAAACACCCATTTTGAGTTGAGCGCTTTGCCTTTAGCCGGTAAATTGCATAGAGTCCATGTTTCGTTTACCATAATTGCTTCATATTCATCTTTCATAGCTATCACTGCAACTCAATGCTTCTTCAACACTAAGCGGATCATTCGTCGATAACTCAATTATTGATGAATAAACAAAATCTCCTTTCCTGTTTGACTTTGGTGACCTTTCTAAACGCCTACTTTCACAGTTCTGAATTACTGCAATGTCTGGACAATAATCGCTTTCAGAATCATTTACTTGTGCGCCAATAATCGTTTCATTAATAGAACATTCATCTTCATCGCTTGGGCTGTCATTATCTCCCACTTCATTCGGCAATGGTAAAGAAATACGTTCCGAATGAATTTCTGATGAATCAGATACGACCGGAGTGGTATCCCTAACCAACCAACCATTGTTCATTATTTAACATTTGGAAAAATTGGACGTCTCCATTGTTGTTTAAATATTTACCTGACTCGTCAAAAATACAGTCACGGGCTGAGAAAACCTCATCATTCACTGGATTGTACACACAATAGCCCTTTTGAGTTTCACAATAGCCAACCATCATGCATTGTTGTGCTGTTGGATCGAACTTTTTCTGCTTTTGTTTTGCCACATGTACCATAGCCTTTGATCCAAAAACCCTCAAGTTCAACAAATTCGGTTGTCTCCCTGTCCACACCGTCTCTGGCATCCGTCCTGATAACACCTTTGTTGGTGAACGGTTGATTAAATATATAGCAGTATTCACTGCTTCGGCCCAAAACCGTTTCGGTAAACCAGAATCTAACAGAAGACACCTCGTTTTTTTGACAATCGTCCGATTCATGCGTTCACACAATCCGTTCTGCTGTGGATTATATGGAATTGTCGTCTGGTGTTGTATCCCTGAACTCTGAAGAAAACTCTGGAATTCTTTGTTACAAAACTCTCCACCGTTGTCTGTCCGCAGAACCTTTAGTTTTTCTCCACATTGATTTTCGACAAATGCTTTAAACCTTTTGAAAACACACACTACTTCATCTTTGGATTTTAAGAAGTAAAAGAACGTACAAATCTGCATGAACCAATTCTAATTTATGGCTCGATGATGACGTTGATTTGCCGTACTGTGATTTTGACTGCTTTCCTTTACAACAAACAACACAAACGTCATTTTTGTCACTTGGTTGGACAAAGCCTATGCCCGCCGATTTTTGTAAATCTTTCATATATTGGACGTTCATATGTCCAAGACGACGATGCCACAATTCAAAGTTGTCCTTGACCACTGATCCGAATGAACAACACACACTCTTGTCCAAATCAAGTTTGTACATATTCTTTTCAAGAGTTGCTGTTGCAATTAGCTGATTGCATTTGTCAAAAATTCTACGCTGGCGGTCATCGAAAACTATCACATTACCATTTTTTGCCATCTGACCAACAGAAAGTAAGTTTGTCGATGATTCGGGCACATACATTACGTCAGCTGTGACAGTTGCCTTTTTATTGTCAATTTTAATGTCCAGATTACACGTTCCCTTACAGTTGACTGGCACCTTTTCATTGGTATCACCGTACTCACTAATGAGTAATTTTGATTTTACGTACTCCCCTGTAACTTTTGTTCCAGAACTTTCCATGGCCATAATCAATGGTTGAAATTTTTCTGGTAAACCTGCAAGTAAAAACGTCCCAATCCATACCTCATCGATTATAAAACCAATGTCGTTTAACTTTTGAAACGCACATATGATTGTTGTTACATACTGCTCCATTGATGGACAATTTTCAAGTTTGGTGTTGATCATTTTTCGCATTAAGGCGATTCTTTTCGATAGTCCATCATGCTGGAATACTTTCTTTAATTTTTCACACACTTCTTTTGAAGTTTCTAGACTACGAATATGCATATAAACACTTGAATACATGCACATGATGATCTTCGATTTTGCTTGTGTTTCCCGCTTGGTCTTCTTCATTTCACTTTTGTTTCGTCTTTATTTTCGATACAACACCACAGGTCTTCATGCTCAAGATATGCTTTCATGGCAAATTCCCATTCATTATAATTTTCTCGTCCCATTAATTTTTCTACTGGAACGCTATTCGATGCCATGATTTATTTAATTATCGAATTTACTGATACACTTTATACGCTAATTACTTTATTACTCAATTAATAACTACGTTTTTTACTCGATTCCACAATAAAAAATCTGGGCCCATAACCTGTTGAAAACAGATTTATGGTAATTGGAAATAAAACACGTCTCTTACTTATTATGAGTAAAACGGAAGTAACATATACTATATATGGTATATTTCATTTGACAGAATGTTGCCTACAAACCAGCTTATCAGCTGTCTCAATTAACAACATAAATTCACCCTATATACCAACAATGCTTTTTAAGATATTTGGAAACTAAATTTTCTGGACCAAGGGAGTGGCCACTTCCGGTTAGCCGATTTGGAGTAAAATTCACTGGGACCTCCTAATTTATCAAAAAACTTAAATCTGAAGTTTCAGTTCGATTGGTTAAACCATCTGGGACACAGACTGACAGACAGACACCATTTCGAAACCCATTTTTTCGGACTCAGGGGACTTAACATATTTGTTGTTTACTCGTGGACTAATATCACCAATAAAAAGATTTTATATAATAAAACACAATATTTCGGTTTTGTCACTTTCTTTAACAGATGTTACTCCTTTATCAAATTTCTAACAAACATTCCATTGAACATTTTTCTATTGCGAAATTACCATAAAAGTTATTGAAACAATTTTTGCCATCTCCAGCCGGAGTGGATCGAATAATTTTGCGATACATGACAACCATGTGGTGGTTCTTCGAAGTTATATACGAATGCATCAGTATTTGAGTAACATTACAGACCGAGAATTGGAATGTCAGCAACCGGATCTTGTATGGCTGCCAATAATTCGCAGTCGTCTTCTAATAAACACATTTGTGTTGAGTAATTCCACCCAATTTGATTTGAACTTACGTAGATGAAATCAACCAGCTTTAAGTACATTGATGCCTCGATTGGTTCTCCACCACAAAACAAGTCATCAATACTTATAAAATGAACTACATATTGAATTATATGCAAACGGGAATTCGTTTTTATAACCACTAGCTAGTTTTAGGAGAGTTTTGATTGATAGAGGCGATGCATATGCTTATCCCCTGAGTTGAGCAAAATATTGCGGTACATCTTTTCGATACCAATAGCAAAACCTACCTTCTGCTGTCGAAACCGTTTAATTCAATCAGTCAGATGAAGAACTGGGCCGACCTTTAAAATGTCATTTATTGATAACTTTGGCTTTATCAGCCAGGTTATACCTTTTAAGAATCTAACCTAAATTGTCGGTTGGAAATCGATCTGACTGAAATGGTCGATTTGAACTGAATGTTGAAGTTATGTTAATAGTTGCGTGCTTTCTGAAACTGTATTTTTTTCAACGATGTTGGCTGGGGTAGCTATTAGTACTTTATTAATTTTTTGTTGAATATTAATTAATTCATGTAATATCTATTATGCTACCGGTGGTTAGACCATTTTAATTGTGTTTCGATTAACACGAGAAGTATGTTAGTATTTACGAACAGTAATTCAACGAAACCGACTAATAGACGTAATTCTATTTATTTAATTATATTATTTTAATACGAGTATGTTCCGAAGATTGTAAGAGAATTCAATCCAGTTTCGAACTGATTAGCTTATCATTATGAAAAAATCAATCTTCTCATCAGGCCGCGGCGACTGGACTGATTATACCACAATTTACATTCTATATATACAGAATGTGCTGTGCGTTAAGTATTAGCGAATCATAACTAATAATCATAAGCTCATCAGTTCGAAACTGGATTGAATTCTCTTACAATCTTCGGAACATACTCGTATTAAAATCATATAGCTATTAGTGTTGCCTTATCTCTATATCTGATGTTGATGATTAAGTATTATTTACATGACTGTTGCCCAGTGATGTGCCAATTTTTTACTTTCATTTTTTTACGTACTTTTGTACGTTTTTTACACTTACTTTTTTACATTGAAATTGACGTCGTGAAAAACGTAAAAAAATTAAAAAATAGGAATTTTGAGTTACGCTAGTGTTTCGTTTTAAACATGTGGATTATTGTGAATATTCAGATGTTCGATTGCATATCCTAAATTGAATCAAATGTAAATAGGTAAATCAAAATCAGAATAAAATAACAATAAATAGTCTCAGTTAGTCATAAATTGCAATTTCGCTGCAATGATGTATTTCAAAATATAGTTTTATTAATAAATCACAAAATAAATAAATAAATGTATAAATAAATAATTACTTATTTAATTTCCGTTACCGAAGAGTCATCGTCATCGCTCGTATCAAAATTTAAATGTTGTTGGTTGTTAAGCGCAAAGTAGACGTGGAGCAGTTTTTTTGATCTTTCAAATGTGAGTCTGTTTCGCAAAGAAGAATGAATATGACCCCAATTTGAAAATATTCTTTCAATCTGCGCTGACGAAGCAGGTAGATTTAATATTTTAAGCGCCAGCTTCGACATTTCGGGAAATTCCATCTCTGCCATACTCCAAAAGACTTGTGTTTTTTTTATATTTTTCCTGATAAGTACATCAAATAAACCTGTTTTGGTTTTGAAACTATGCCACTCTTCAATTCCACCACCAGTTAAATTCTTAAGTAGGAAATGGTTTACCCTGTGTTGATAATCCCCTGAAATGAATAAATTGTTTAAAACAACGAGAATATTAGATCAACTACAGACTATTCTTCCTATTTATCTCACCTGTAAGCAAAGAGTTATCATAAACTGGATGCAAGTAATATCCAACTAATGCATAATCATTGAGTGCCATTTCACAACGCCGCTTGAATTGGATATCCATTTTCGTTTCGTATATGTCTTTAATCTCAAATGACAGCCACATAAATGCTGCATCTACTAAAGAACAATCCGCATTTTGGCAGAAATTTATTAATTTGCAAACGGGGTCAAGCATCTCCTTTTCATTCTTAATGTTTTCTATAAAGTCTTCGTCAAAAATAAGCTTGGATACAGAAGGTTTGACTTTTTTGTGGGTTTCTTCTATGATTACTTGCTTGAAAAATTGCAAATTTTGGAGTATGTTCTCATAGGCATCTCTGTATGAACACCACCTGGTGTCACATGCCAATCTTATTTTTTTACCCCCTTTATTTACAATTATGCGTTCAAAGTCAGTATTTTTGAATTCTTTTAGCACCATATTTGCTTGAATTAATAGCTGGTGATCGACGATATCTTTCGCTAGCAGGTTTCCTGTGTGACTGTTGCAGGTGGTGTACCAAACAATATGCTTTACATCTTTTCCCATGCGTATCATAGTGCTAGCATTGTCAGAAACAACTGCGTACACATTTGTATTGTACAATTTTTTGGCCAAATCTATTGACTTGCAAACAGTTTCGGCCAGTTTAGACGCTGTCTCTGATTCCCCACTCAAATCCCAAGCATTTAGAAACGCCTTTTGTCCGTTCGCATTGTGTATCATGGTAACCACTGTTTTACTGTTACTGGCTGAATTTTTCCATCCATCAATTAACAGAACAGAATCAGTTGGCAAAGATAAAGATGCTTCCTTTAAACAATTTTGGTATACATTGTCTAAAAGTCTACCTGAAATAACCTTTCGGCTTGGGATAAGTTGAGCATAAGATGGTTTAAAATGCTTAATTAATTTTTTAAAGTGGGGGGACTCAACCGTGTTTAATGGAATATTACACCCATAAAAAAATTGTGCGACGATTTTGTCTAGTTCCTCGCGCTCTTTTATGGAACAAGAATCAACAAAACTAGATAATGCTCCTTGCTTTTTTATATGTTTAGGTTTTGGCTTAGGCTTTGGTTTATTAATAGGATACGTTTGCAGCCCAGTGGATGTTAAAAAGTTTGGCAAAATCATATCCGGTGACGCCGATGAGACGTTTGAACTTGATGGTTCATTTGATGTTGATGACGATGGCAAGGGCAACTATAAATATATATTATTTTAGTAATGTGTGGGAAAACTAAGCAAATTCATTTACCTGACTAGCATCTACTTCGATGAATTCAATGTTCATGTCCTCAATATCTACCACGGTGTCTACGGTAAACACAACATCCATATTAGAAGACGTAGTTGAATCATTTTCTTTGGCTGCGTCGAAAAAGACATCTATTCCTACAGTAACACATGCGAGCAAATTAATCAAACGATATCGGCCGACTAAGATATATTAAACTTACCGATGTGCTTTAAGCCTATTTACGGCTGTATTATGCAAAATAGTTGTGCACACATTGCAGTGGGCCATACATTTTTTTCCTGATTTAATTAATTGGAATCCTAAATCATTATAATTTGTAGTTTTTGGCCGGCCGTTCATTTTTTACAAGTGAATAATTTTTAGAATGCAATCGTTTTTCTATAACATTTATATAATTAACTATAACTATAAAAATTAGCTTTGAACCACAATATTTAAGGTTAAGCTCTTCGACAGGTTGTTTTCAATAAAATAAATAAAATGACACTACCAACTTAAATGCATTTATAGCGCATGTGCAGTGCGTCTATAGTATATTTATGTTATTACTGGCAGGTAGCCAAATCCCAGTTAAAACAAAAACACTTAATTAGTATGTGTGTAGTAGAAAAAAAATTAGCCGATTTGATTTTTTGTATTTTGTATTATTATATACATCTTTTAAACAAAGCATAAAAATAATTTTTGGTTAATTAGATTCTAATTATTCGTATATAAGTTATGCTTCTTATATTTGTTGTAGTTTTTCTATATTATTAATAACATTTTAATTGATACAATTTCATTTTTGCTAATTTTTTTATGTGTGAAAGCTGTATTAATCTGCCTTGATTTAACATTTTTTTATGTTTTTTACGTTTTTTACGTTATTTTACAGTTTTTTTCGTTTTTTACACTAAAAATGTAAAAAATTATTTTTTACGTCATTATGCCCATCTCTGCGTGTTGCCCTCTTTATTGCATTCACGCCAGTGCAGCTAGTGAACATCCTTGAACGTTATGATTGCTGTGCAAACAGTTGTAGGCTAATTGTTTTCTTTTAAAAATCATTACATTTTTAAATTTTAAGTACCTTGCTAGACTATGTTTATCCCCACAACATTGGCAGCCAATATCAATACGTCCCGACCTTCACCTTCAGTTACCAAATTACATATGATTCTAACCACTGAATCGGTAGTGTCACTTAAGGCTTTGATTGCCTTAACTGATTAGCAGAACTTCGTTTGGGTGTGAACTATGGTGCTATTGGTATTCAAACTATTTCAAGTGGCAATTATTTTTTGAGATGTGTATTTATAATCGTCATATATGGTATAACGAACAACTTGAAGAAAATAACCCGAAAAATTAATCGCATATGACGCGGCATATGGCAAATCAATTTAATAAAACGTGTCACGCACAAACAAAACATTTAATAGCTATGTACTGCATTTACATCAAAAAGATGTTACTTCATTTAATGCGAACGGTGTTAAAAGTATTTAAATCATAATTATAGGCTGCATAAAAGAATTCTTGTTTAATCCTCAACAGCAGACTTTATATCTTATTCAAACACGTACAATAATTGTATTAGTTTCCTCTAATCGAGATCGTTTATTAATCATATAAAATAAAAGCTATCATTCTTATTAAATCTAATTACATTTTATGTGCGGTGTCAAAGTAATTTCTATTTTAAAACTATATCGCGTCAATTTATCACTTAAATTAAAGTTTAGCAACACGTTGATTGCATGCTGCGCGAACGGATAATTTATATTGATCGTTTTTGATTTTAGCTTCATTTAAAATAATTCATCGTATTGGATATCTGTGATTGAAAAACCTGCGATACATATGTGTAGCAAACGTTTAACATCGCATGATCACTTATCCTGACAAATGATTTTGCTAATTTATGTACACCTTGCGGGTATGAGAATATGTCATGTTTATAGCAATTGTTAACGGAAAGTTTGTGCGAGTATAGGTAAACAGTTTATATACTTTGGTGTTAAATTATTGCTCACAGCAATCTTTTGTCAGTTATTGATTGATTGTTAGATTAACTTTGCATTACTATATATTGGCCATTAATGCCACGCGTTTCGTATCTCCTCCGATTTAAATGTCGTGGGCAATTATTTTGTTCATTTTACAATATTGTTCCATAACTGGGATATTTATTTGCCGTATGCAACATGAATTCATGACATTGAAATCGGTGTGTACATAATAATTTGAATGGAGAGTGAAAGAAAAATTTCTTTCATGCTTTTCACAAGAAAATAAAAAAAAATTTTCTTTTGAAATTTTATGTTAAACGAATTGTCTGTAATTACAGTGTAATTTTAAATTCTGGCATCAGTCTGTTTAGGCATGATATTCTTTATAAGTAATCGTCTAATTAGTAATGTTGTATATAGAATGCAAATTGATATAGCGCCGGGCGTACACGAACATAAATCCAACAATTTTTTTTTTTTTTTTTAGTAATCATCGATCAATGAGATTGGTTCATGTATCAAGCTGATTACATGACACGCAACAAGTAATACCTATATAGATCTATGTATAACCAAACTATTAATTACAAATAAAAGAAAATCAATTAATTTTATAATTTAATATCTTTGATTAAAATAACACCCATCTTACCATACAGACAAATAGTTTCAAAATTATAGTTTAGCTCACTGCAACAGTGGAATTATACTGGTGTTTGTATATATAAAATTATAAAACAATGGAACTACCGACACCGACGGTTTCTTCTTCTTCTTATTTTTGGCTGGTCATCGTTTTTGTAATTTTAAGATTTGATTAGTCTGGTATATGTTGAGAATGACTGGCCGAAATTATATTTTAGATAAGCATACGTGTTGATTACGTAAAGTATACTAAACAATTATAGGTAGTTTTAATCAGAGACAAAAAAACATTAAATTTACTTATGTACATACATACCTAAAATGCGAAATGAATTGGCAGAATTTAAATAATTAGGGTTATTTAGGTATATTACACAAATTTAACACCATATTTCAAACGATGCACAGGATTATATAAATAAAAATGTTAATCGTGGAATATGCAACTGTGGTACCAACAAAAAAAAAATTGGATAAGACAATAATAAATCCAAACACCAGATTTTTCATTTTATTTTCGAATATCAATTAAATTCAAAGCAAGTGCAAATTATGATCGGCACCTTTTGTGATAGCACAAAAAAAAATTTGATCTCCGTTTTTTTTTTTTTTTTTGGTTGGGAAAATTAGTTAAATATTAGCAACACGCACACAGTTTTTGGTGTTTGGCTGCATAATGGCATTTTTCAAAACTACATAATACGTATGTATATGTACACTAAATTGAAGACAATACGATATTATCTCTGGTATATCTTCAGTTAAAGTGTTAGACAGTGAAATACGTAAGACAGGTATTTAGTCAATCATTCGAAAATACGCGCGAGATAAATATTTACGGGTTATCGATCTATTATTTTGATGCAAATCTTATATTTAAGTTAACTACCGCATCATTATCCTATTCCTGAGAATCAAAAATTTTCCCATCTTCATAAACGGCTTTACTTTAATTAGACTCTGTTTTACTTTTACGTTTAAGACAACTTAACGTTTTAGTACGATCGATAATGATGTGAGAATTAATATAATACATAGAATTGCGTGAACTCAATTAAAAGATCGTATTAATTATGTGTTCGATTTCTCGAATACCTGTTGCCCCTAATATTTATAGACTGATTTGTTACCTATTGGTATCATGTTTCGAAAATTACTGTACCATACCATATAAGTTATATCGATATTTGATCCGATATACTGAATTATGTGCGTGGGCTATAATTTTATTTTCCACTTTGGGGATCATTGAATTAAATTAGACGGTTAGGTACTGCTCCCTGTAATTTAATAATAACACTATTGATTATATACCTTTCTTGTATACACGTAAGAGTATAAAATTTTATTGTCTTTATTCTTCTTATTTTTTGTGTTCTTCTTCATACATCTTGAGCTCAGCTATGATGATTACGAGGCGTTATTTTTATTTCTTCGTTTTTATAGGCACGCGAACTATAATCAGATATTTTTGTTTTAATAAATTGGGTTTTTTATTTTGAAGTATTAATAAATAATTAATTAATTGCTAGGTTTTGTGAATATAGCCCTGCGGATATTTGTTGGAGGTTTCTAAATAACTGCATGTATACTGTGGAATTATTTTAATCACTTTATATAGTTTTTACCTTTTATTAACACCCAGCATTTAAATAATGGTGAATGAAAATTGCGATAATGATGGACATGAATGTGTGTTTGATAATAATTGTTGATTTGAAACAAATACATCGTTAGTCAGTCGTTCAGGTCTAATGACGGTAGCAATTAAGAATACGGAACGTTAATTGCAATTAACATTTTTTTTTTCTTTATCATTCATCGTCTTCTTTATATATTTTCATTTTATTTTATTTTTTGTATTTAATTCAAAATTATATTTAAGTTGTAAGACAAAACATAAAAAAAAAAAAAAAAAACATTGGACGGTGATGAATGGTTAAACCAAGTGTAAAGGTGATGAAGGTGGTGTTATTATTTATAATTTTTTAAATGGCGGAACAATTTACACAAAATTTAAATAGTTTACGATTTTTAAAGTCTAAAAATAAATTGATTTAATTTATTATTTAATGCGTCAAAAAGAAATTTAAAATTTTGGTTTTCGTTTTAAATTGAAATTAAACATTTTTTATTTTCAAACCAAAATAATCCATTCGATAATTCAATTAAAAAGCGAAAATATACAAAATGTGCTTATTCGCGTTTACCGCAAAATTATTTGGTAGCAAATCTGTTATTAAATTTTTTATTAAAATTAAAATTACCGCAGAAATTACAAGTCGGTAAAAGAATATAAAATTTTTAATTAAATTTTTATTAAAAAATAAATAAAAACGAGACCATAATATAAAATATTGAGATTTATATATTTGCGGGATGCGGGTGAATTATTAATTAATTTATGCGTACTTTATAACGAAGCATTTTGACATTAGATGTCATGTCTATTTTGGGATGATTCAAATTTATAAAATATACAGATGGAGGCTCGCGATAATCCTTGTATTATTCAATATCTTTGTAATATTGTAATACTATCCGCCAATATTTTAACCTTTTTGCCTTTTTACATACATCCTGAAATTTAATCTGTTCTCTTATTCAACCTAGCACGAGAAATCGGATTTTTGTTTATCGTCACAATTGTGTGAGTTGCTCCTGTATCCAGCATAATGATACACTTCCTTCCATCAACAGTGCCCTTAATTATTACGCTGCTTCCGCCTCGTGCTACATTCGTGACAGGGATGAATGTTATGAAGCAATCAGACGGCGAAGCCAGCTTCGGTTCCTTCAAACTGACTTCTAACCTTTCCATTTTACCGACTGTTCCCATCCGTTCATCCAATTCCTGCTTTCCTCTTAGTGCTCTTTCCACAGAAGTTGATGATACGTGCCGTTTTCCTCTTGCTTCCAAACAACCCCGCGAGATGTGGCCAATCTTGTTACATACCCAACATCTTAGCTCGCTGCCTCTAGATTTTTGTCCCGACCGTTCGGCGTTTTCCCGCATAAAAGGTGGCGATCTTCTCTCTCCATGTATCACTTTCCGACAGTCCATTGAGATGTGCCCCAACTTGTCACATTTCCAACACCTAAGTCTGCCGCTTCTAAATTTTGGTACTGTCCGCTCGATGTACCCTTTAGCGTCTAAATCTATTTGGCGCCTAACTAATGACGGTCTGGTGAAGTTCTGCACAGCCTCGATCGTTAACGCAAACGCAACAGTTTCCACAATGGTTGATTTAGGTGACAACATCACTGCCTTGCGTGTCTCTGGATCTCGAATGCCGTCAACGAATGCGTCAATTTTTAGCCTTTCCATATACTCGGCTAATGTACTGGTATGTGCTAGATATACTAATCGCTTGATTGCCGATGAAAATTCCTGCAGCGATTCTCCTCTCTTTTGGTAGCGGATTTTCAGTTCCATGCGATAAATTTCCCGCTTATATGGTCACTGCCGTACTTTCGATCTAGCGTCTTCATAATTTCAAGATAGCTGTTGCGCTCGTGTTCTGGAATGGTTTGTAGAACCTCTGCTGCTTCTCCTTTGAGGGCCACTATTAGCGCTGCGACACGATGTTCATCATTCCAAAGATTTTGATTGGTCGCCTTTTCAAATTGAAATTTGAAAATTCCAAAAGATGTTGTGTCGTCAAACGTTGGTGGCTTTAACTTGATTGATTGGACGGTTTGAACCACTTGCGTCGTTGTTCCACTTGCCTTGACATCAATCAGCTCCTTTTCAAGACGTTCAACCTCCACTTGTAATTTCTCTTCAATATGTTGAACCTTCATTTCTAATTTTTGTTCAACCTATTGAATCTCGGTCTTAAAATCCGTTTGCAGTTTCTCTATTTCGCCGCCTTGCACATTTGTAGATAATTCCAGAATTTTCTCGTTCATTCTCTGTTGACCTTCGGCAATTTCCCCCATCTGACGTTCTATAATTTGGATTGGTTGTTCTGTTTTCTCCATTTGTCGTTCCGTCTGGCATTTTATTTCTTGGTTTGACTGGTTTATAGTCTCCAACTGTCGCACATTCTGTTGTTCCATATTTAGGTATGACTGCTCAATTTTCTCCATTTGTTGTTTCATTTCGTATTTAATTTCTTGGTTAGACTGATTTTGTTGTTCCATCTGTCGTTCATTTTGTTGTCTTATTACACTCATTTGTCCCATCATCTGGTTCATAGCAGCGATTAACTACGACAAATCGAAACTTCCATTATTATCTCCCTCTTTCTGCTCTACGGTTGCCGCACCCATTACTTTCACACCAAAATCATGATGCTCCGCGTCTAACCCTTCTTTCTCCATGGCGTCACGTAGCCGCGCTTTACGTACCCCGTTTCTTAAGTTCCCTCTTTAATTCTGGAACTATTAATTCGTTGAGAATCATAAATACTACTAACTCAATTCGACTTCGTTCGTCTTTTTATATACACAAACCAAACTTCTAGAAAGCTCATGACTTTTCCAGTTAAAATAGCGTAGAAACATTACGTAACAATTTTTATCATGGAAAATTCCATTTTAGTACAGTTTAATATTGAGCTATTAATTTAACTTCTTCTATTACACACTAGGTGTCACAGTCACAATATGGACTGGAAAGTTTCCAGTATTGACACATAGATGGCGCTGTTGAGTTATTATTAATGTTAAGTTTTTGCCTTGTCAATCAAGCTTCGTATCACTGGATTGTGAATAATACAAAATCATTTTAATTTATCACCAACGAATTTATTTATGTCACAAGAATTATTGCAACACAGTTTATTAATAAAAATTCACAAAATCACTTTATATATTGTAAATTATTCTCAAATTTTACTGATCACTTTTACTTTTTATTTTACACTAAAATCTTTTTAAATCACCTTTTAATCTTTACACTATCGCTTACCAAATATTACTCATCCAATTCGACTTCGTTCGCCTTTTTATATATACAAACCAAACTTCTAGAAAGCTCATGATTTTTCTAGTTAGAATAGTGTAGACACATTTAGAACAATTTTATCATGGAAAATTCCATTTTAGTACAGTTTAACATTGAGCTATTAATTTTACTTATTCTATTATATACTAGGTGTCACCGTTACATTAATAAATTTTGGAAATCGAATCTTTTATTTTCAAGTCGGCCTGTCATTTACTTTGCATTTGGCTGATCAAAAATTTTGTGACGTTTCAATCTTACCCTTGTTGTGGTAGTGAGAAGCTTGCTCACCAGATCATTTGAATTAATTGTCAATCTTGAGTGATACCTTTCACTGGAATCCCTATGAATCCCTATGTCTCTGTGAATTGATGTGGCTCACTCATTCGTTTTCCGCCACAACATATCAACTAAATACATTGTCCGCTCAAAACGTTGTCATAACTATTTTCTGCTGCATTGGGTTCAGGATTGCCACTTTACTACAAATGGAGTAGATCAACCTACACTTTCCAAAATTTCAAAATTAAGTGACCACTTCGAAATTCGTCAAATCATTAGAAAAACCAATATTTTAACTCTAAATCTAAAACATACATGGTTTGACTGAACAAGTCCGTTTTAGTGGAAATTTATACGTTTCATATTTCAGCAGTTCAATTCATTATTTTTTTTGCGTGCGTCGTTTTTGATTGATGTAATTAATTGGCCGTTTATATAATGGAAGTGTATACGAAATAAATCCAAACACGGACCTAAAGTATGGATTGTATTAAAGATGTTGTTGTCTTCTAATAAATTTAATCAAATTTGTTTTTAATAACACTTTGTAGGCCTGGTGAGTCAGCAAATGCTATTCGACGCATTATACCCTCTTCTTTGCTTAACATCGCATCTAATTTGCAAATCTTACGCAAACAAATCTGCAAATTAAAAAACGGTAACAGCAAACACAGGGCATGAGCAGAGCTTTCAATCTGTTGATAATTCAACCAATTACCGTAAAAAGCCAACTGAATTTGATTGTGAAATTTACTATGTGCCTGACGACTTACCATTTTTAATAATGAACTCTTTACCGAAGCTACTTCAAACAACTTGCCACGATTCTCAATTGGCTAAAGATTTAAATTGTTTAAAATGTGCGGCGATAATTAATCAGATAATCGGACCGTTTTCTAAATAAGAAATTTCAGGAAAACTGCGAAACAGAAAATTTTCGCTAATGATCGATGAAAATGCTTGGTCGCCAGATTTTTTGATAAACAAGATAATGATATGTGATTGACTGTTTTCTGGGGTTAATTGAACTGAGTGCTTCTAGTAACGCCCAACAAATATTTAATGAAATTGAATACAATTCTAAAGGTAGCAATACTTCAATCGATAATTTTATTAGCCTAGCAGACAATAATGCTGCAGTAAAATCATTAGATCTTAAGGTTAAGAACGACGATAGATTGTTAGAGCTATGGAACTCTTAAATCATTATTACGAGTTTCTCTCGAATCCATTAAACAAATGTTATCTAATGTTTATATCTTACGTAATAAAACTAGTAAAGGAAATAAATACCAACCAAAGAGATTCTTAAAAAATTTATAAAACCTGTGTATCTAAAATTTGACACAAATAATAAACATCCAGAATTTCATCTTATTTGAAAATTATCTAATTTCAGAAGGATTGCAAGAAGGAATAGTCAAAACCCTCAAATTAACCAAACAAAGATTTGATTTTAATGACGAGAAATTAAAATTATTGAAATGTTTAAATATCAACGAGATCATAATAGGAAGCCTTTCCATTTTAACTATGAAGTAGAAATTTTAAAATATCGGGGGAGGTGTTTAAATTCTGGATTGAATTGAAATTTTCCAAGGATAAGCGTATTTTTATCGACATTTTAAATACATGCTAATATTACATTCCCTACCTCATGGTATTAAAACCAACTTAAGAATCAACCGAAAGAAATACCTCAACTGTCGAGAATCTTATATTTGCTAAGGAGCTTTTGAAACCAGATAAAGCTTATTGGGAAACAGGTGTAAAATCAAAGCAACCTTGATTATACAAAGCCGTAGTCTAAAAAAGGAAGCTTTTATAAGGGAATTAGAAACGAGGAAAAAGCCAAACTTTTCATAGTAAAACACACAAAACACATGGGAAATTACTTTTTTTCCTAAGACAAATTTTTAAATGAAAACATTACAAATTCTTAATTATGAATTCTGAAATACTTTCATAAATGTTTAAATTTCAACATATGTATAGGAATATCGTTTAAGTAAACCCTTTTTATTTTCTTGTAATAATTAAATTATTTAAACCAAAATATAAAAAAAATTCATAACAACAGCATTCTGGTCAAATTAAAATAAAAGCTTACTACAATTCGTTTGGTCATTAAGTCAATATACATTACATAGATGGCAGTGATGGCCGTAAAAATTTGGTAAGATTTTACCAAAAATTACCACCTCAGGATATTTCAAGTAAAAAAATTGTAGGAAAAGCAAAACCAAGTCACAAAATATTAATATGTTATCCATTGCAATTCTTTCGAATGGTGCTCCGACGTTATATTGTTTCATTATTCCACGACTTTTGCGTGTGGGTCCCTTCATCGCCGCACATTGGTCACATTTTTGGCACCATTCTATCACAGACTGCCTACACCCTACCCTGCCTAGTAGAATCGTTGACATATATTTGATAGTGTTTTATTAATTCCTAGGTGGCCCCCATTTGCTCCTCCATGATACTCATTCAGGATTTCCGCAATCCGGCACTTTGGTATCACCAGCAACAATTGCTTCACTTTGCCATCCGAGCTTTCCCAGAATCGTTTTAAACTGCCATTCTCAAGACGGAGGCTATCTCACAAAATCAATTCAATAAACAACACTATTTAGTAACGATAATTCACAAAATCACTTTAAATAATTTTCACACAATTTTACTGTTCAATTATAATTTTTATTTCGCACTACAACACTTTTTAAATCACTTTTTAATTACTTTTTAATCTTCACACTGTCGCTTTCCAAATACTACTAATCCAATTCGACTTCATTCGCCTTTTTATATACAAAAACCAAACTTCGAGAAAGCTCATGATTTTTCTAGTTAGAATAGCATAGAAATATTTAGAACAATTTTTATCATGGAAAATTCCATTTTAGTACAGTTAGACATTGAGCTATTAATTTTACTTATTCTATTACACACTAGGTGTCACCGTCACAATATTTTGAAATAAGAGCAGGTGTTTTACTTAGACAGGATTTACTCCACTTTTAAGCGGCATCTACTCCGTATTTTCTATGTAAAAATGGCAACCCTGATTGGGTTATTTTCCCCTTCGTGCTCAATGCATGACCAACACACGAATTACACAACACAAAACAAAATAAAATAATAATTTAATTTTTCAGTTCGTCTCGGATTTCAAAGGAATAACACGTCCCTGGGTGATGAACAAATGGTGATGATAAACAGATAAACAATTAAATTTTTTTTTTATTAATTAAGTAATTGTGCGTGAAATTTTATTTAATAACTAACGTTAAAGAATTATTCGTTTGATAACTTTAGTGCATCTACTATGATTCTTAGAAATTTAGACTAGAGCCGCTGAAAAAGGTCTTCCTGGCCGTTCCCCACCGCTGTATAAGATAAGTTTTATTACCATGTTTATGGAGCGGTAGTTTATTTTCAATGCAATTGGAATTCTTTTTTTTGTTCATATAGGGGAACATGTTGAACAGTGACACACCATAGACTGTCATACACGCCAAATTTTCCCACTCACGTAACTTTTCTTATTTTTGGTTCAACTTACTTTCGGAGGATGCGAAAGTAAATTAAATCAAAAAAAAAAAAAAAATGATGTGGCGTAGAAATTTGGCCAATTTGACAGTTTATGGCCCAACTAACAATTTTGAAATTTATAAGCCGGATATAAGAGTTAAAATGCATCTTATATTAAACTTATAAGAGTCTTCTGGCGAACTATTTGGGCATATAAGGTTAAAATAAGCGGCATATAAGGTGAACATAAGTGTCATATAAGGCTCAACCTTCTTGAGAAAGAATGATATAAGTTATAAGAATAGTCGTAAAGAAGTCTTTGGTAAGGTTGTTATCAGAATATACATTCTTATGTAAGAGCGTTTTAAGACTTACGTTGTATTCCTATATAATTCATCGTTATATTCTTAGAAAATTATGTTAAAGGATTATACAACTTTAATGATTCTTAATTCAGTTTTATAACACACTTGGTATTATCATTTGACAAATAAAACAGATAAATTAAATTAAAACAGATAATGCTTGAAAAACTAATTGCTTTTTATATAATTAAAATTTACATTGAAATTAGCATAGAATTTAGCTGCGAATTCAAATTTTTCAATTAAAAATAATAGCTACCTGATCTAATTTTTTTGCGCTCCTAAAAATTCGAATAATAAAATAAAGAATTATTATTATTTAAAAAAATAAAAATTATCAAAAAAAAAGAAATATCATAAAATGGACTAATTAAAATACTACATAGTACTTGTTATGAGAGGAAACTTTATAAAAGCACTTGCTAAGTTCCTAAAATTGCCAAAATATATCAAAATATTCCATTTGAAAAAATGTATCCAAAAAATTACAAAATGGATGCTTTTTTTAATAATGGAAATTTCTAAACCAATGGCCGAAATGATGTTCTACGTGAAATATCTTATAAGTGTCTTATAAGCAAACGTTTAAATTAGTTTCCAGTGTCGGCTTGAGTTTATATACTTCGGTAAAACTGAAGAAATAAATATAAAATAACCAACAAAATTATGTAAAGTCATATAAATCTGTTTTTTTTGTTTGTTTTAAATAAATTTAAATAAATGTGTTGATACTCGATATTATAAAACAATTATTTTATAATAACAAGTTTGTATGACTGTCTTGTATATATTATATATTATATATACATATACATATACATATATATATATATATATATATATATATATATACATATATATATATATATATATATATATATATATATATATATATATATATATATATATATATCAGGGACGAAGCGTGACATTTTTAGAAACGGAAGCACAACTAATTTTAAATTCGAATCATTAAGCGCCAGCTCTAATGAGCTCAGAGCAGTGTATGTAATAAGCATTTCAAATAAGTTCTCGGCATTACCGTGACACCGTAATAGTTTTGGCATACTAAGGTATTGATAATATTTTCTTTTTTTACCATTAAAATTATAAAACCAAATAATGATTGAGCTGTGCTAGTGCTACCGAGCGAGACCTCCAAACAGGCCAATAATCGATCAGCCACGCAATATCAATTTCAATATAACGTAATATTATAGAAATCTGTGAGAGGTTAACATTAAGCGAAAGAAGTCTGTTTTTGTGATCTTACAACGAACTTTCTCTGACACCACCAGAAGCACATATGGCTGTATTTGGCCTTGTTTTGAAGTTATATCACAAAGTAGTTATTTACTCAGAGACACATCTTTCCTACGTCTCTGAGGCTTATAAAATAAACTAATGGAATTTTTCGAATGTTAAACAAAGTTTTGGTACAAAATGGTTAGTGTTATATATAAAAACCAACACTTATGTATATTACCAGCCGTGAAAGCTTGCTGATACACGTATATTGTTAAATAATTTAACTACAATTTGTTTCATCTTTCATATTCATTTACCCAAAATTACACAAATTTAGTTGTAATAAATTTTTTGTAAATATCTAGACTGAATATGCGAGAATGAATATGTTTAATATTGTTTGTTGTCAATTTATTGTTACCAAATGGTTAAATAAAACCACAATACCTAATTACATTATACACATACATGCACTTTTTATAGCAAAAAATGTATACGCACATTTTTAATATTCATAAATGGGAATTTTTTTGAACATATTTAAACCCAAAAAAAAATATGAACAAACATAATAACAAATCTATGTAATAATAATAAATAATTTGATTCTATCGGTTCTAACTTTATTCTGTTTGAAGTACATTTATGCCACTAGGACATTCTATTTCAAAAATGTTCAATTTGTATAAACAGACCTCTGAAAATCATTAATGTATTCTAAATGATATTTTATTTTTTTAAACGTTCGTTAACCTTATGATGCCAGCGAACGTCATCTCATGCAGATCAATCAATTTTGTTTCACGTTTATTAACCGGTCATGTAGTGATGGTTAAGGTGATGACTTAGACACACCGCGGTCTCGAGTTCGATTCTCGGTGCTAAACACAACGCCGCGTCCAATTGTGTGTAATCTCGTTCGTTGTGCTGACCATCTACAACGATCACCAATAATTGTAACACATGGTCTGAAAGAGCTTGTAAAAAAATCTCAGTATAGGGTTAACTTTGACCTGTATAAAATATAAAATATACATGCAAAGAATTCTACACCGTTTCCTGGACTTGGCCTGATTCACCTGATACAACAAATCGGTTATACTGTTGCTAAACTGTGTATTTGTATACTTTGTCGTCAAATAATTAAATGAGATTTACCCTGAGCCCGCCACTGATAGAAATGTCTCCTAAAATAATATTTTTAATTATTTTCCTATGAAAGAATATAGTAAGTATCTAATAAGGGAGAGCTATGAGTTTTTCTTATAAAAAATGTATCCAAGCGTATTAAGAGAATATTTTTATTTTTATCCTATGTAAGAATAAAGTAAGTACCTAATAAGGGAGAGGTATGAGTGTTTCTTAAAGAGAACTTATCCAAGCGTATTAAGAGAATATTTTGCGAATACATATGATATATTTAGAGACATATTTACTATATTATTTTAAATAAAAAAACTGAATAAAACTGTAATATATCTGACACTCGATTTTTAACATTAATTAGTTTTAGCATTACGTCAATCACTAAGTTTTGTTTTCTACGGTACTCAAACAAATGTCATATTTTCTAAAAGAAACACACTTTAAAGGCTCTTGCTAAAGAATTTAAACAATATGTAATCTTATAGTGTTCTCTATAAAGATTTGTTTATGTTTTAATCTTACAAAACTCTTGGTCAAGAGAAATCCTACAGAACACTCATAAAGAAAGAAATTAAGAGAACTGTAAGACTAAATATGTCTTGGCTAAGAAAACTTTTCCACTAAAAACAATAAGAGTATACTAAGTGTGGAGTAAGAAACAGCCTTACAACAGAATCTGCCAAGGTGTAAAAATGCCATGTAAGAATATGATATCGTTTATAAATCGGCATTTCTTTGACAAGAAGCTAATAAGTATTCAGTTTTAAACATTCTTGGAGAATGTTATTCTAGGGCTCTTTTAAGTGAAAAATATTCTTAAAAGACAATTTATAAGGCAAAATGTTAGTTGGGGGTGTGTTACTGTTGAACATGTTCCCCTACATAAGTTTACGCCATGTTAGTCGTTTATACCTAAATATTTTACATCATCAGTTTGAGGTATATCCTGGTTTTTCATTTGTATTGGTGGACATGTACTCTTCGCATTGTAAACGTTACATGATTAGATTTAGCATCATTAACTTTAAATTCGCCACAATATTTTTTTTCTTTAAAACGCTTAAGTAGTAATTTTTCAAATAATTTAGACATTTACATAGACTCAATTATTAGCTTCTTCTACGGGCTTGCCTGGTTTTGGTATTAATATTACTTGTGAAACATTCCATTGTATTGGAAAATATCCTGTTCTAAGTATTGCATTGAGTAAGTATTATCTGGCTTATCTGGCAACTCTTGCAAAATGTTTCCTGTGATATGATCATATCTTGGCGCCTTTTTAGGAATTAACTTTCTCTGTATCACAGTTCTGACTTCTAATATAGAAAACTTATTCATTTATTTGTTTACATACATTTTGGCCATCCATCGGATCGATTGATCCAGAGAGTACACAAATTTTCCAATATGTGTTGAATTTCGGCCATTTTAGATTTGAGGAATTATAACATACACCACCACATACTAGTGATAGTATGATTCATTTGGAATGGTGATTCCAAGTAGTTTTGAATATTGTTATTCTTCGTCCGTATGCTTTCTGATATGGATACGGTTGAAATATCCTTACAAAATGGTCTGGAAATACTTCATTATTTCTCGCCCAGTGACCGTTACTTTAAACGTTTCAACGGAATAGGCTATTGTGGTTGTTCCAGCTTCTTATTATTAGTCGCCCTCCACAGTGAATAATTTGTACTTCCTGTTGGTGAGAGACTTGATAAATATTCTGGAATTGGTTGGTTTTTTTCATTGGGAAACATTCTTTTAACGTTTTGATGGCTTTGTTTGGTTTACGTTTATCTCCCGCTAGTCGATATCGTTGTTATTGTTGCCTTAATTTTTCTCCTTAATCATTTTCTTGACAACATTCGAATAATCCTCATTCTTTTCTTTCTCATTTTGTAGTGGTGTGGACTTCCAAGCTGCCGACTCCATACATTCATTGAGATGTTCCACTGCTTGATCTAAGTCGCTCTACGACTTTTCTGTGTATTCACTATCTTTTTTCCCTTATATGATTGGGACAGATGAGTGGTTCGATATGACACGTCGGAACATGGCGTCTGGCTAAAATCTTTGATGACAGGGATCTTTCTCTGATATAGAGCTATGACCCAGACAACTATAAAAATGATCATATTGTTCCATTTTTATTACATATTTTGGTGGGCAGTATATGACCGATATGGTTATAGGACTTAGTCAATCTTCTATTACTATATAGTAGTTCCTTGTAGATGCTGCTTCTTATACTTTTCTATTTCATGGTGTTTAATTATGTTTTTGATTAACCGCAGTGCCACCATGAACCGTTTTGTTAGGATGATTTGTGTCGTAGATGATGTATGTGATGATTTGTAGGGAACTTTTGTTCGTGTCATGCGTTTCGCACATTAACATCACATCAATTTCTTGTTCTATCAAGAAACTTTTAACTTCTTGTGCGTGTTCTGACAAACATAGTACCCATTTTGGTCATTAATTTTTCCATCATAATTTCCAACCGTTCTGTAGAAGACTGTTCGGGCAGTTGTTCTTGATTTTTTGAATTGTCCATTGAATGGTTTTCTTTGGTAAGATTTCCTTTTGAGGTTTGACCTTTAATTAAATCTTTGAGTTTCTTCGCATATGTTGCGCCAGTAACTAACTTCTCCACTATTTTTCCCTCTGAGAGGAGGAAGTCTATGAGTTCGAACTTCTTTGTATACTCTGCAACCTTTATAGTTGATTGGATGGCTACCATTATAGAGCGCGCACCTCTGTACTCCACTGGGTCTGTGTAGTGCAACTAGTGCATTATACCATTTCCCGCTTGACTTGCGGCTCTTCAACTTGTACAACTGATTGCATCAGTCTACTTATCGTCGAATGTATTTCTTTATTTGATTTACTAATTCGAAGCTCAATTTTAAAGAGTGGTGATGGCGTTAATATACAATTGTATGTTTAAAATATTGCAAGCCCATAGAATTTTTTGGTGTTTTTGGATCACTCAAATTTTTTAGATTTCATTTGTCATTTGAATTAAATTTAAATGTTTATGTGTGTGAAGCTTTCTGAAAGGAACTATTATTACTATGGCTGGGCCTCTTTTGTGCTCTGGACCCTGCATAGTTAATCATCCAGTAGAAATTCAGGCTATTTATATACTTCATAATATCTCCGTAGGGTGATAACATCACTATATCTGGGGCACCGATTAGTAGCCTCAATTCAGGGTTCCTAAGTATGAAGAGCTCTTTAACCTTGATTGTGTGACATAAATCTCTTAGTAAGAGAAATAAATTAAAAAAATTCTTTCGTTTATTTAAAATCTTTATTTGTGTGTTGTTTCAAGAAGGTGTTTGTAACTTTGTGACAAAAAGTTTGTTATACATATTTTCCCGATTTTGCAGGTTTCTGATATTATTGGAGAATCTTAGATTAGTGAAATTATTCGAGACTATTAAGATTTCCAGTTTATTTTGATTTTTGTTATAAGTTCGAAATTATATCCATATTTTTCGATATTATTGAAATAGATCGAGAATATTAAAGTTTCTCAAAGATTATTCGTTTATATGAGATTCCTAAATTATTCGAGTTTATTTAAAATTTCGATTTTTTTTTTCGAAATTTTCATGATTTTTGGAGCTTTTCGAAATTATTCGAATTTTGCAAACTTGGACAGGTAATAGAGAATATTCAGTTTAATCGAGTTTTACATAGCGGCAATTAGCGCTTATAAGATTGGTTTATTTGGTTTGTATTTCAAGATATTCCCCTATCATGATTCAAGAGTCGATCGACAATCGATACGACTCTGTATTGCGTTTTCGATTTTTCATTTGATAAAAACAATACGAAAAAGGAAAAGGGAACACAGAGTAGGGTCGATTGTCGATCGACTCGATAAACATAATAGTGGTAATAACTTACTTAAGTTTCTGGATTTTTTAGAAATTTTCAGAAGGTTTCGTTGTTTCCATGAAGAAAGAATTTACAATTTGCATGGCGTTCAGTCACATAAGCGTTTAGAGCAGAATTCAGGATCGAAAATAATTTATCAGGTTTCTTGAGGCTTAGAGCCTGAGTAGTTTTTAGAAATCTGAGAAACCTACTTATTTTTCAAAACTGTTTTTGTTCGATATAAGCTAAGTTTGGTTTCAGAAAATCTGGCACCCCTAAATATAAACAAATCGAATTCACAAGAAATTCGTTGAAAAACAATCCTAAATATTTTTATTTTGTCTTATTTATCGTAATTTCGGCTTTAATTATATTTTGGAATTACAAACGCCTTCTGTATTGTTGCCTACTGTCCCAAGAACTGCTGTGTTAAGCGTTTTTTATTATTTTTTTTTTATTTATTCTAAAAATCAACGGGATAAAAATCCTTTTTTGATTACAATAATTATAATTATAAATAGTTTTATAATTTAGCTTTGATTTGCTTTTTAAAAGTACATTTAGAAATATTAAAATCAAACACATCAAAATTATGATTAAATTGTCGACAAATAGATGGGATCGGAGCATTATATGCATAGTTCGATTTAAATGTCGGCAAATATATAAAATCCCTGACCCGAGTAGGTTTACAGGGCACATGAATATCAATCTTTGCAAGTAGTTCCGGACAGTCAATAGAATTGTTCAGCAAATCAGCGATGACTGTTGAAGCAGCACATCTACGTCTTACAAGCAATGAGTCCAAATTAGCAATTTTACAACGGTCATTATAGGATGGCAAATTCTTTTTATTCAGCCACATTGGAAGGTCCGGATCAAACGGCCAATTCAATTTATGAAGATAGTCAATACTAAATTTCTTCTGTACCCGTTCAATTCTATCGATATAAATATGGTAAGCAGGATCCCAAATACTCGACGCATATTCCAAATTAGATCGAACAATGGAACAATACAAAGTTTTAATTGATTGTGGATTACGAAAATCTTTTGTGATACGACGAATAAAGCCAAGCAGAGAGTTAGACTTAGCCACTATTAAATTGATATGGTCTCGGAAATTCAATTGATGGTCCAAGATAACACCCAAATCTTTAAATGTCATAACTCGTTCAAGCTGGTGATTACCAATAAGATATTGATGATGAATAACTGCTTTTTTCCTGGAGAAGCTCATAATCTTGCACTTTTCCAAATTCAAGTTCAATTTATTCACAATTGACCAATTATACAGCAAATCAAGATCACTCTGCATTTCATTACATTGCTGCGGGACATACAGTTTTTGATATTTTCAAATCATCAGCATATAACTCACAGTCACAGTACTGGAACAAAGAAGCAACTTCATTGATGAAAACGTTAAACAACACTGGTCCTAGGTGTGAGCCCTGAGGTACTCCAGAATGAACTTCAATCATCTTAGACGTAAACCCGTTAATTTGCACTACCTGCTTCCGATCACGCAGATACGATCCAATCCAATCCAAAAACAATTTACTCACTCCAAATCCATCCAGTTTGTCAAGAAGTAGCTCAAACTGAGGCGAGTCGAATGCTTTCGCAAAATCTGTGAAAACCACATCCAGCTGACATTTGGAGTCAAAAGCGCTAAACACTTTAGATGTTAGACTTAAGAGATTTGTAGTGGTAGACCGATGTCTTACGAATCCATGTTGTTGAAGTGCTAATGAAGATTTAACATTAAAATACAAATAATCAGAAACAATAAGCTCAAATAATTTTGGAATCGATGATAATATTGATATGGCTGGATAATTTGTAATGTTACTCCGTTTTCCGGATTTAAAAATGGGAATTATAAATGACTTCTTCCATATCAACGGAAATACACCACTCTTCAGAGACGCATTAAATATCAGAGATAATGGTAATGATAGCGAGCTATTAAGGTCTTTAAGTATTGTTGCAGGTATATTATCAAAACCACATCCCGATTTCATCTTGGATATACCAAGGCTGACATCTTTTTCTGAAATATAAGGTATTCCAATTAAATTTTGATGCTGCGGAATACGAGGTCCTAAGGAAACATCAATAGCATTATCATTGTATTTTTTATAGACTGATTGGAAAAATTCTGCAAATAATTCACATATGTCCTCCGCATTACAGGCAGTTACATCATTTAACGACATCATTTGGGGATAACCGGAACATTTTCTTTTGACATCAACAAAAGGCCAAAATAGTTTTGGGTTTGAAATTAAATTATCTTCCAGCCGTGAAATATAGTTCCGATACGCTCGGTGTTGTTCCTTATCAAATTCCCGGCGTAGTTGTCGGAAAGAATTAAGACAATCCAAATTATCACTCAAACCGTTGGCTAATGTATGTGCCTTATTCTTTTTGTTTCTTAAATTGACCAAATTGTTGTCAAACCATGGAGTATGGTTATTCTTACGTTTATAGCATTTAGGTACATGTTTGTCGAAAGCCTCAAGTACAATCAAATAAAATGAGTCGACCAAAGCGATAACATCACTCAATTTAGAATTAAAAGTTTCATCCCAGTCCACCATTTCAAAAAACTCCTGCAGACCGGCAATATTGGCCCTATTAAAATTGTAATTTAACTTTGGCTGTGCATTGTTGATGAATTTACAAAACAGCTCCTGGCAGTCAAAATTAATATCCAATCCATTGTGATGAGATCTATCAGGAACAAAAGACTCCAACGACTTAGTAACCAATCCACAATTAGGATCATTCAGTAAAACTAGATCCAAAATTCTACCATTCAAGTTAGCAACTTTGCAAATTTGATGTAAATTTAAAGACAACATGGTATCAATAAAAATTTGTTCCACATCACTCGTAACATTGGATGGAAAAACAGAAGTAGTATTATCATCATCAGTACACCAACATAAACCCGGAAGATTGAAGTCACCCAATACACATATGATGTCATGTATGCTACACTCAGATACAAAATAATAAATATTTGCACAGTGTAATCTATAAACCTCAACAGGGCTCAGAGGTGGGACGTATGCAGCATATAAATACATTGATTTTACTGTCCATGATAATTTCACAGCAACATATTCCACAGTATTATTCGGACATACTACATCATAATTTATAATTGAATTATGCACAGCTACAAGAACTCCACCACCATCAGATTTATCACTTGTTAGGCTGGAACGGTCACATCTGTATGTAACATAATTACCATCAAATAATTCCGAACTTAAAACACCTGGTCTCAACCATGTCTCAGATAAAACATATATCGGATAACAAGACGACGATAGAAATAATGAAAAATGCGTTGATTTTGTGCGCATACCACCAACATTCTGATAATAGATCGAGATTGAACTTAACTTTGAACTGGACTTTGAATTAAATGTAGGCTTTAAACCGTTAAAGCCGACCGAGGTACTAAAAAATTATTCGATGATTGCCGACGATAATTTACAAATTCTTTGATTAATACACCAGGAGGCCAAGATGATGAGTCCAACAGCAGGTTAAATTTGTTATCCGGAACCCCAATTTTGAATGATATATAGTCACGGCCATCATTACGTCTCATCCGAACCAGAATAGGTTTATCAATGGCAAATTTATTTTTTAGATACAGTACCATATCATCGTCAATAACATCCTTGCACAGACGTGAAACAAAAACCCATTTTACAGGTTCAACAGTGCGCAGAGTAGAATCAAGACCACCACTCCCAATAATAATTTTGGGGGAATTATTAATATTATTATCACTTGATGATTGAGTAGCAGCAATAGGCTCAGCCTTTGTTGTTGTTGACGAACCCCTTGATCTCGTAGTTCGTGACGACGGCTCAACATTGTTATTTTGCAATTTTTTGGATTTCAATGTAGCTGGATTACATTTTGGTTTTATTGCGGTTACCAGGTCAACATTTAAAGATGTCGTTTTATGTTTTAATGCAAGCAAAGTTGTTGAAATAGAGTTCATAGCATTAGTAAGATGATCATTGTTTTCCTTCAACACTTTAAAAAGATCACTACACTCATTACAACGCCATAAAAAATTAGGAATTGCAGATATTACATCAAACACTGTTTTTTTTTATTCCCGTACAACCATAATGTACTACTTTCTTGCATTCACCAGAACAAGAAAAAAAGTTATCAGTTATATTTACACTACACTTGCAGCACACGGACATTATCACAAATTAATAAATAATTATAATATTAGCACTTTGACGGTCAAAAGTTTGTATAAAACACAACTTGATGGCAAACACAAATTGTATAACACACACAAATTGTTAGCAAATATTCTTGTTAAAACAAGATAAAAAAGAAAATTAAACACAATAACAGCCAACAAAAATACTACAAAATACTATTAGATGAATAAAATGAAAATTTAATAAATTTATTAAATGGCGAAGAAAAATTTACGATGTTTTTGTCACAACATCAGTGTCAAAAAAATGCTATCCATTATAATATGATAAATTACTTCTGTGGATGTAAACAGTTCCGTAAAGGTTGGATATGGTATAGGGGAGTCTGTGTTTCTTGCAAAAAAATGCAAATTCAAAGTCTTAGTTCTAAACCAACGATTCTTCCATTCTTTGTAATTAGCTTAAGCAAGATTTTGATTAATTTAACAACTGTAAAATTGTAGTATATTCCATATTGAAAGCCCTAATTTATTATCGCATTCGTTACTGTTTAATTGTTTACCTCATTCAAACTTTTTACAAATCATTTACATGTCCACCTATTTAAACACCATTTTGAAACAAAATATGTCCACCATAGTATAAATTAAACAACGAACAAATTACAAGTCAATTAAAAATAAACATTTAATCCTAAAATGTTAATAGACGTGTGACAATTTTATTAAATCCATGTTAAGCATACATAAACATAAACATACATATATAATGTCGATTGAATTTGTTTTAAACTAAACTGAATCTAATTATTTAGGAGATAATTTGTCACTACAAAAAAAAGTGGTAGTCAAAACCAATTTAAAATTGATTAAAAGGTATTTGAACGAGTTTTTTTTTTTTTAATCAAAATCGATTAAATATTTAGATTTGTTCATTTGTGATTTTTGTTCAACCTAAAAATGTGTTGTGCTGTAAGCTTCATTGAATTTTTTAGTTTATATTTGTTAAGCCAATCATGACGCTTTTTATGTGTATTGTTTGTTAAATTATATTCGATAAAAAAAAAAAAACTTTTGGATTAGTTTTAATTTCCCAAAACCATAAAAATTTTGTGTACTCTAATCGTATAAGATGAATGGGCTTGTGTGTATGTTTCTTCTGACTATGTATCAATTATTTACGTGTACTTAAGAATCAAAATGGCGGAGTGTTGTGGGATTTGGGTGTTTTTATAATTGATGCCGGATTGACTAAATATTAAGAAGTTTATTAAAGCTATCGCCAAATTTCAAAGGACAGTCGAAAAATTCTACATCAAATAAAACGATTCAGAAGATCAATAATAAAAAAAAATCTGATTTCTTACGCTGTATGTGGATATTTATAAATAGATTAAACATTTTGATTAACAAAAAAAAATTGTAAATGAAAAATTAATAATCTTACTTTCATTATGGGGCACACCCCAAAAAAATAAATATTTATAATTTTTTTAATGCCTTTCTATCAACTAAAATACAATATTATTTAGTTCATAATTTAGTTTTTGTTGTTGTTGTTGATGTTGTTGTGCTACAGAGAGATTACCAGATTGAGATAACAACCAATTTTGTAGGCGTTATGTTGTTTCAAACTTCAAAATAAAGTCTATATCCACATTATATGGGTGAGCTGTATAAAACAATAAATCCTTGTTTATTTAGGTATTTAGATTTTAAAGTTGTTTAATAATTATCTTACATGTATCATCTTTTTATATGTCATTAACAAAATCGTTGGCTATTTCTTATACGAGTATGATATTGTATATTATATGAGACGTACAATTTTTATATCGCTGAGACAACAAAAAATAAATTAGAGATAATAAACTTGGAAGTTTAAGAAAATATCAAAGTTAGTTAAGAAGAAAAATTATATCACCTTAAGAGACAAGAACATTAACTCACGTAGGATATATACCTAATAAATAATAAAATATCGTACTGTTTTGCTACTGGAATATCGTAGAATGAAACATCTCAAGGTACATATGCATATAAAATATAATAAAACATTCACGGTATTATGAGATCATGTAAAACGTGGCTAAGTATCTCGATTAATTTGAATTACGGTTACAATATTTTATATTTTGCGGTTATATTATTTGCTCGTTTCACCTACTATTTTAAAACGGTATGCAGATGATTTTGAGTGGGCTCTAAGTTTACTTGTTACATACTCGTGTATGCCTCGTTTACAATGTTGTTTTCTAACAATTTATTTTAAATAAAATTTGTCGCGAACTTTTAACCTTTCTTTCGCGCCTTTTCAAATGATACTTACATGACAGTAGAATAAATTACATTTTTAATTATTTTTTCACCGTTGTAATGAGTTTTATCATATCGATGACCTTTGAGTTTTCCTAAAACATGAAAAATAAGATTGATTTTGAATTAATTTTTGTGTTTCATGCATGATGTACTGATTATGAGAATATTTTTAATGTATCAAGAACGTAAAAAATATTTCTTACTCTTTGGCCCTCGTTGAATATTTTCCTAACTGTTCACCGAATGAGAAGATCACTAAGAAATAATTGTAAATGACCAGAAATATGCAATTTTATACACCAGGTGGGGTTGCAAAATATGTTTAACCCAATTTCAAATTATTAGTTATGTAAACAAAACGTTTGTTTTGAAAAAATGATAATTTTGCTACAACTTTTTTCCACCTTTCCAGAAATAAGTGGATTCCTAGGTGAAAGAAGTCGATCGGTTTTGATGTATTGTAATAAATTTAGCGATTCGTTTTCAGGTTCTTCGTAAGTTTTGAGCAGGTTTCGCTACTTGTGGTAGAGCTTTGTCGTGCTAGCAACTGTTTGCCGTTTTTGGCTCAATATACGGTTTTAATCGAACTCATAATAAATAACACATTTTCATCCCACCAAATATACAGCCTGGCCTTCTTTCCGTGAACAGTCCGTTTTACCTGTGATGTTGAATAGTCAAGATTTTTTGCTTTTTGGATTGTCGAAATATATCCAGTTTTCATCAACAGTCACAATCTGATAAATAAACGATTTTTTTTTATAACAGCCTGTGTAACGTTTAACGCTGTTGCAAGTCGGTTTTCAGTTTGGGTCCAATAATGCTTCCAAATCATCTGTTTCGAACTTTCTCGGTTGGCCTGGGCTTTCTTTGTCTTTGACATGAAAATCGCCACTTTGAATCGTCTGAAGCAACTCACAGGAACAGTCAGATCTCCACAAGAAATATATAAGCTTCATCTGCTTTGTTTTTACAGTTAAACATCATTAATAAACCATGTCGATAATGACCTCTGCTAGCACTCCATTTTTAACGTGTTAACACTATGAATATTTTTGCCCAACTGAATTCAAATATGCCAAATCAAAAGTAAAATGGTCTAACATTTGACATACGACTGTTATCGTTTAATATATTATTTTAGACTAGAGCCATTTATTTGACGCGGGAGAAAATAAAGTTGTATATCTAATTAATTTTATAAAGCTTTTATAATTTAGCTGGATTTTGAATCAGCTTTAATAAAGGAATAAATGTCGGCTTTTGTGAAACAACCAGACTATAAATAATATGTAAATATATAAATAAATTAATATCTATATCGTCGGCTTGCTGCAATAGTGACACAAGTCCAAAACTGCCAATTTTGAGATATTCGAACACAAATGGGTTAAATCTAACAATCTTTTATCTGGTATAGTGTCACTTCTAAATTACTCATAGTTATCAATAAATGTCACTAGTGACGTTATTGCAGTCATATTTTGTGTTGCGCCGTTTTAAAGTTAAAATCTGAAATTTTTCATTTGTTGATGATTTATTTAACCCCATCCATATAATTATCCATTTAGACGCACAATAAAAAGAATTTAGTAAAGCCACGTCAAATGGAGCCACCTTGCACTGAAAAGTGTAAACTGTAATGCTTCGACAAAATTACGGAAGAAGAACGTAATGTGATATTTACTTCTTCTTGGGGCCTGGCCGATTTGAAAAAACAACGACATTTTATAGCCTCATGTATGGAACCTGTGGAACCAAAATATCGATATACCAGAACGGAGAGTCACAGATCATTAAATAATGCGTTTTATTTTAAATTAAACGGTCAAAAAATGCGGATATGTAACGTTTTTTTTTTAAATACGTTAGATATTAACGACAGACCAATGAGGACAGTCGTTCAAAAAAGAAACAAATTAGTAAATGATATTATGGAGGAGAACAAAAGAGGCAAACACGATCACCAAGGATGAAATTCGCCAATTTATCAGAAATTTTCCGAAAGTGGAAAGTCACTATAGCCGTTCTGAGTCCACAAGACATTACATTGAAGGATATAAATTCATTACAAATCTCCATAGGGATTTCGTTGGACAGTGCAAGCAAAACAACAACCCATTTTGTAATTATATAATGTTTTACAAAATTTTTACTACGGAGTTTAAGATATTTAATTACAAGCCGAAAAATGATCAGTGCGAATATTGTGTTTCTTACGAAAATGAGTCAATTGAACAAAAGGAAACAATGCATGAGAAGTATGAAGCTCACCTGAAAGAAAAGGATTTAGCCCGCGAAGAAAAGAATTCGGACAAACAAAAGTTCGCGAACATACCTAATGTTATTCTTGCAGTATACGATCATGAAGCGGTATTTCAATGCACAAACGGTAAGGCTTCAGTTTTTTTCTATAAGTCAAAGTTGAACGTGTTTAACTTCAGTATTTACGACCATCAGCATAAATCTGCAAGTTGCTTTGTTTGGCATGAAGGTATTGGAAATCGAAGTGTGAATGAACTGGGTACGTGCGTTCTAAGTTTTATTCGAGAAAAATCGTCTCTTGATAAAGAAATAGACGGTTTTTTCTACTCGGATAACTGCCCAGGGCAACAAAAAAAATCAATTTATGTTTTCTTTATACTTATATGCTGTTCGAACTCTAAACATCAAATTAATCACACATCTTATTAAAGGACATACCCAAAATGAGGGTGATTCAGTCCATTCGACAAATTATTCTCGAATTAAAAAGCAATTGCGAAGTGGTCCTTTATACACGCCTAAATCATTCATTAGTTGCATACGAACGGCCAAGAAGGGTGATCCATATAAAGTAACTGAAATGTCATATCAGAATTTTTACGATTTAAAATATTTAAATGGCCAAATGAAATTTAATTTAACAAAAATTATCAGCAATAATATAGTCAACATTTCAGATATAAAAGTTATAAAGTTTGAAAAATCTTCTCCTCGATCTATATTTTATAAAACATCGTACACCGATGAAACATTCAACGAAGCAATAGTCATTAGAAATATCAAGAGAAACGCAACTGCAGTTTCTGAATTAAAATACGCCTTTTCCGCTACACCTGGAATATCCGAGAAAAAACAAAAACACTTACTCGATTTGGTAAGGGGAAATTATATTCCAAAATATTATTCGAGCTTTTTTGAAAATTTGTAAGACAATTCAAATGGGATTGTCGCGAGAAAATTTGTAAGACAGCAAATATGCTTTTTTGAGATGTGACAATGTTGCAGCAAGCCGACGATACGAATTAAGCCTGATTTCCATTATGAAATATTTACTGACAGTATAAACAAAATGGGATAAAAATATATATTTGTGTGCTGTGTGAGAGAAAAAAAAAACACTTTTTCAGTTTTACAGTACTGAAAAAATTTACTGATAAATATATGTAGCGAAGTAAATTTTTTCAGTACTGGAAAAATATTTCAATTTTTCAATGCAATTCTTCAAAAAAATTAAAAACAAAGACCATTTCTCTGTCACTTTAATGACATTTTCCATTTTTATGTTTTTATTCAGTAAAAAATACTCTCAGTAAATATTTCGTAATGGAAATCAGGCTTTATATTACTATTGTCAGTATTCTATAATAATTTTTCAGTACGTAAAACTGAAAAAAAGATTTCACGCGAATTTGTTCAACAAAAATCAAAAGCTCCAAAGTCAAATGAATTGCATGTCACTTCCATTGTTTGTACGACGATACAAAAATCGCCAAAATATATACTAAATATGTAGTTTACTTACAATACTACATTTTTTGTTATTTGCTAAGAACTTCACTTCGGTTCACGCGAATATATATTTTTATCCCATTTTGTTTGTACTGTCAGTAAATATTTCATAATGGAAATCTGGCTTAATAGACAATATTTAAAAAAAATATTTCCGGAAAGTTTAATTAAATTTTTTTGAAGGGAAAATAATCGCCATATACATATGTATACGAGTATGTATATATGTAAAAGCGAGTTGTTGGATGTCCGTAGGTCTCACCCTTCAGCCGCTTAACCGAATAACCGATCGTTGTTAAAGTTTTTGACATGTATGAGTTGCAAGTCATGAAGAGATCTTGGAAGCGATATTTTTCTTTTTTTCAAAATTTGATTTAAATGTTTTTGAAGCGACTTTTGACGTATTTTTGAACATAACGTTATATTATTTAATGGGGGGAAAGTACTAATCGCTTTATATCTAAAGTTCACATCTTACAGAAATATCTGTTATCCCTAAACTTTTTGAAAAACTGGTAAAGGATCGTATTTATCTTAATATTAAAACTTAATTGTTCCCCAACAGGACGATTTTTTTTTCTGGTAGATCAACGACTACCAATCTTGCGGTATTTGTTAATGATGCGATATGCTGTTTAGAAAAAGGTGCCCAAGTTGACACTATCTATACAGATTTCAGTAAGGCCTTTGACAAAATTAATCACAAATTAAATTGGTTAAAGTGAATTCTAATTTTATTCATATAAAATGGTTATCATGTTATCTGTCGCAAAGGTCTCAACTAGTACGTATTGGTCAAAACTATTCTGAGAAGTTTACAGTCTCATCTGGTGTTCCTCAGGGCAGTCATTTAGGTCCATTATTATTTATTCTATTTGTTAATGAAATTGTTACATGTTTTAAGTTTTGTATCCGAAATGGCGCTGACATTTTATTGGTACAACAGGACCTTAATCGGTTTAGTGATTGGACTACCGAAAATCGTTTAGCTCTCAATATCTCCAAATGTAAAACTATGTCATTACACGAATTAAGATATTAATTGTAGCTCCGTATAGTTTACAAAACTTACTCAGTTTATTGATTTAGGTGTTTTGTTTACAGGTAACCTAAGTTTACTAAACATATAGAAATGATTGTAACTAGAGCCGGCTCGATGCTTGATTTCATAAAGAGACATGCTCGTTAATTTTCTGACCCATATACTCTCAAGACATAATATACTGCTTTTGTTAGGCATATTTTGGAATACGCTGTAGTTATCTGGAGTTCTGGTTATAAAATCTTTGGTGATCGTATTGAGCGGATTCAAAAAAGTTCCTAATATTTGGATTTAGTTTACCTTCTTATGCCGGTCGTTGTACACTTTTGAACATTCGTATAGTCTTGAATTCAGAAGAGAGATGATTCATGCAGTATTTGCTCGGGATCTAATTTGTGCTAAGATTGTTTGCCCGGTATTGCTTGACTTATATTCATTTTACGTTCCTAGGAGTATTCTTCGTCCACGACAGTTAAGACTGAGTATTGCTTTTCATCGTACGAATTATGGGATTGATGAACCGGTCGCGCGTACATCAAAATATTTTAACCAATATTCTGAACTTTTCGATTTTAACATTTCAAGGGATCTTTTTAAGAGTCGTGCTCGAAATAATAATTTGTAACACTTTTTTATATACAAAATTATTGGTATTGTAACCTATGCTATTTGTTAGTGCTGGTAATAAATAAATAAATATCCTTTGCTACAAAATTCAAATACAGTTCGCAGTGAAACGTTTCGAAGTGGATATGTTTTATAATTGTTTTGTGTAAATGCTCAATTGTATACATTCGAATGCTCGTTACTCCCGATTGTTTATGCCCATTAGAATTATACAATGACAGGTGAATATTTTTCAGGTGAAATATTGTGTATTTTTAGTTTACAATATTGTTAATCTGTTTGTTTACTTTTTGTTTTTAGGTAAGAATCGTTCAAGAAGTCCTAAGTTAATAGCAGCTCAAACAACTGAGCAACATAAATTTTAAATAGAGCTTCTACTTTAAGAGCTATTGAAAGAACTAAATGGCGTGATGCACGGTTTCAAACCAATCGCTTACGATTTTTATGATCATAAAGAAGATTCAGGCTACGATTATAGCATTTTAATGTAAAACCATTATATACGTGTGAAAAAACTGAAGCCAAATATGATTGAAGCAATGCTTATTATTGGTAAAAGTAAAGGAGAAGATGTGCTAATTTCGCACGTTCCAATGATTTTCGTCGATCTACAAGTTTTATGTTGCTTGATTCCAGAGTGATAACGCCAAAAAATTTAATAATTTTTTTCACCAAATTAAGTTTATTCAAATGCATTACAATAAAATTTAACATTAATTGAAATATTTTTTTACTATTCACTAAATATAAAAAAATTAATTTATTTTTAGCGACCACAGGGTATTCGCTAGTTATATTAGCTGTCTTCCATTCACGGTAGTAAAATACTCGCAAGTGCTTGAAGCTACTCGCAACTACTTATGCTGAGTTTACGACCATTTTCTGAAGAAAAATTTTCAACAGGCAACCAATCGACGTAGTCTATTTTGTAAACAAATTTCCCCTTCCGAACATAATTCTTTTGTTTTCCATTTAAAATATATTGAATCTGCTGAAAATTTTTCTTCAGAAAATGGTCGTAAACTCGGCATCACTCTCAAACGATGCCGTGTATTTTCATTCCGGAATGAATGGTTTCAAACCAAGTTTTTGTTGTTATTGACGATTGGAGCATCGTAGATTCCATCTAGTGGATAAAGTTTTTAAACTGGGCTAGCTGATAATTTGAAGTTCAAAATTGTTGTAAATAATTCCAATTTTAGATTATATAAACAATTTTTAATTACCGTATTATAAAATGTTCTTTCGTCATTTTGTCAGTACCCTCATTTTAACATTTTGCCTCGGGTGGCGCTTTCTCTATACTTTTACAATCGTCAAAAGAATTATTCTAGTAATAATTTTGTAATTTTATTTCTTTTTTTATTTAATTCTTAATGTCAATTGATAAAAGTAAAAAGGAAATTAGTTTCGGTTTTTATTTTGAGCATAATTTGCATTTCTATTTTTATACCAATACCTATTCCAGTGACCACAGTAAGACGGCAATTATGTTTGATTTTTTTTGATTTGTGATAATATTAAATGTCAAAATTCACCTAGCGCAAATTTTATGCGTAAGTACTTCTGTTTTTTACACCAATGTATGAGAGTTCTGAGTAGCTACAAGTACTTGCGAATACTTTACTACCGTGAATGGAAGATCGCTACTATTATAGTGATTTACAAATGTCATGGGAAAAGTTCATAAATTCCGTTTTAGCATAAATAAGAAATAAATTTTAAAAATTAATTTGAATTTGAATTCAATTAAAAATCTCGATATAACGGACCCCGATATACCGTACTTCGTACCGTACCGCAAAAAATTTCTAGAAGAAGTGATGATTGTGTTACCAGATGAATTTTATGAAGAAGACACTAGGGGGCTGCTGCCTACAAAATACCTTACAAAATTTAAAAAACTTTAACCAAAAATCCGCAATTTTTCATTTTGCGGCATCCTGAAATAAAGTGAAAGTTCGAACTTTTGGTTTGTGAGGGCTAGAAGTAACAGATTAGAGCAGAATGATACAGGATAATGGTAAAGTGATCGCAGTGGTTGGTGATCCGGGGTATCATGTAATGGCCGAAAGAGAAAAAAAATCATATTTTCATATAACGGACAATCGGCTATAACAGATTGCCCTCGTCCAAATTAGTCCGTTATATCGAGGTTTTACTGTATTTGAATGAAATATTTTTAGGTAGTTTATCTAATTTTTAATTTTTCGTACTGAACTTTTTGAACAAGTTTCATAATATGTATTATGTTTTATATGGAGGAAACTGAAAGCTTCAACAAAATTTGAAATGTCAATCTGAATTATTGCGTTTTGAAATAAGAAATAATTCAAAATACAGTGGAATCCTGATATAACAAATATCCAAAGGACAACAAAAAAGTTTTTTGTAAACGGAGATAAATATCACACCGTTTATAATAAACTCCCATTTTCCAAAAGTTTGTAATAACCGGAGGTTTTTTATAAACGGGGTTTGTTATAACCGGATTTCACGCTATTACTTGTTAAGACTGTGTCATGTGTCCGAAACCTGCGATAAATATTTTTTAGTACAAATTTTTGACATTTATTTGAAAAATATTCCCCTACATTCAACATGATCAACCACGTTTATTCTTTCATTTTATTGCAGTAATTTCTGAGAAATTGGTGGATTTGGACAGAAATTGTGATGGATAGTACCCAGAAGTAAACTTATTGGCTTTTTTATCACGGCTTTTATCAGAAGGGGTTATTTATGTGTTTCCTTATCTTTATGTGTAACTGTTAGCCTTATTCTGGAAAGTTATAGATTGGTAAAAAAGCCACAGCCACCACATTTCAGGATTTCGTCAGAAACTTGTTAGACTTGATGCTGCAACATTTCAATAAGTAACTACATTGGTCGAGGGTCGGGATAATCAGTAATCTTCGTATTCATCGATTCTGTTAGCTGAGGCGATAATGTCTCGTCGATCGTTAACTCAATTATCACATAAGTGGAAGCTAAAGAAAAGTTTTCTTCTTGATGTACACGCCGAATGAGGAAAATCTATTACTTCGAAACAAAACCCAAAGGCGAATACGTCAACCGCATTGCCAAATATTTTCATAGGAATTTACTATTTGGCCTATTTTTTTCAAATAAATCAAACACAGACTGACAATGATTGCGTCTGACAATTGAGCTTAATTTGAGTCGACGTTGACTTATGTGTGTTAAATCAGTCTTTGAACATTTTGTATTTTCTGTCCACTTTTTTCAAATACATTAAGTACGTTTTTAAGCGACGAAAAATGTTTGTTGGCGGCATGTTGTTCACAATCACGGCATCATCATCAATCGGAAACTATTTGGCCTTCTTGAAGACGGACCAGGTCTTATATTAATTCTGTTTTGGAGCACGTCTGGAAGAATGCAGATTTCTCACGGTTACGACAGCTGTTTACCGAATCGTGAAAATATTTAAAGGCAGATAGCAAAGGGCTAGGTTTACGATCTGCTAGTTTTCTTTTTAGGCTGCATAGGAACTCGTCGTTTAATTTTCCAATTTAGAATCCGCTGCAATTAAGTTCACATTTTGGCGGATTAGAGCTTCAACAGCAAGTAGTGGTCATAAACGTTAAATTGAGCATGTCGGATGCCTTTTAAATGTGTTTGCTGATGAGAATGTACCTGGCCAACACCGATTCAAGACCATTCCAACTTGTCTGGCAATACAATAGCAAGGGAAGCTCTTTCTTCTCGGCCGCTTTGGTAATAACTCTGCAAGACGGCATTTTGTACCGGCGAGTTCTTGAATTTCACTTTACTTTCGATTGCAAATGCGGACATTAAAGTAACCGTTTTTTAGGGGAATAAAGATTTTTATTTTCTTTTAAGATGTGAGGGAATCGTGTGGGATTTTCAAATAAATTATTTTGCGTTGTCTTTGTTATCAGTTTGTTGACTAGTAACCAGTAAGTAGTTGTGCTCTGTTTTATAAGCTTTAAGTTTAAATTAATTATGATTACGATTTTCAGAAGTGCCCCGAAATCTGATGCAGCAAACTATAATAAATGTTATTTCAGAATGCAGTTATAATTTTTAATAAATTGGCTAAACTTAGGTGTCGGTAACCGATTCAATTACTAAAAACTGAATTTCTCGAGAATTCTTGAGAAATTCTGGAGAATTCTCATCGGGAAATTCCCGAAATCCAGTTCAAGATACAGGTCAGTAATGGCCTATAAATACCAGCTATTTTTTACTTATACAATTCAAAATTGGATTTCAATTAATATTTTGAAAATGTTACAATTTGATGTAGGCAGCCCCAATACTATACTAATCGTTTCAATCTAAATCAAGTTAACAATTAAAAATTACAAATTAAATAAGAGAACCATTTGTTTTATTTGGACTCATCGCATATTCCCTATTTTGGAGTTCAAACAATAATAGCACTCGTATAGATAATAAATTTGTCAACTCCAACACGTTAAAGTAAAATCCAATTCATTCTCGTTTATTTTTAATCAAATTGACAATCTAATACAAGACAACCGATTTATATACATTTTATTTTATCCTTCAAATCAATCTATTATTATTATTATTATTATTATTATTATTATTTTAAATTTAAAAATAAAAATTATAAATCACGATAAACTCAATTTTTTATTTTTACATAAAAAACCGACATTTCAATCCAATTCTTTGACTTCCACTTCAAATTTATTAAACATTTTTTTTTTTTGTTTCTTCTTACTCCGTCTTGTAACGTGTGTAAGATATACATATAACATACATATATACGTAAAGTACTTATGGCAGTTATACCGGCTGGTCTAAATTTTTCTTGTTCTCCTCGGTATATAAAGTAAAATTTGGATTTATCTTCGACGCTTTATTTTTGAAAAAAAAAAATTAATTTTAAGTTTTAAATATTAAAAGTCATCTTTATCTATTTTTTATTTTATTACCATTACGATGATGGTGGTAAATTAATATGTTGTTGTTGTGAGTTACTTATGCAATATGCATATATAAAATATCGGCTTCAGTCAGCATAAAATCTGGAAGTTGTATTGAACAGTTTGATATTTACTTTAGCGATGAAATTAAAAAAGAATTGGATTCTGTGTAGGCTAAGCGATACATTTTATTAATTAATTTATTTGCACGAAACTAAGTAAGTAAATTAATTGTCTTAAGCTACCGAATTTATATATGTAAATATTTGTCACATGCAAGACTATTTTCCCCCCATTTATTTAGTAAACAAATAATTATTTTTAACCCAAAAAGTGTTTATTTTAACCGCCACCGTTTAAAACTTCCTCGTTCTTTACGTTATTTGCCAAATTGCGCGTATACTATATATGGTACATACGTACACACATCCATTATTTTATTTTCGGGATTTACAAACAAAAAAAAAATTCGTAATTTCTTTTTTATGGTTTCCTTCCGGGATAATAATGTATTTGGTGATAAGTTTTTCACTTATCCAACAAAATTGTTTGACGATTATTTTATATGTTCTCAATTCAATAGCACTCTATAGCTAAAAAGTATCGACACATTAACGTATTTTAGCGATAGTGTAATGTGATCCTTCACACGTCATATGCCTATATACAGTCAACTAATTTTATTGGCAATATAATTAAGATACGAATCAATTCCAGATTTAATTAATATTTTTTGACACATTTCAAATTTTAACAAACCCAGACCGAAATTGAATTTCAAATATTTCTTATATGTATACAAATGTTTGACATTGATACCTATCACATTCATATTGACCATTTAACATTAAATTAAAATCTTGTTATTTTTATTCGATAGCCAAAAATAAAAAAATAAAAAAAATTAATTTTTTTTTCTAATGTAATTCCAATCTAACACCTCTTTGATCATGATGATGTTGATATTAATGATTATTACTATTATTATTATTACCTTCTTTTTTTAAAGTTAATATTTTAATTTTGCCACGTCATTTTCGGAAAATATTCGAGATCAGAATAAAAATTTAATAAAAAAAAAAAATCGAATATTAGTTTTAGAAAAGGTGTAATTTCAGGTGGGTTATCGTGTTATTTTTGGTTTTTGGAGGAGTTGATTATTGATCTTCCGACATTGCTTATATATATATGTGTAATTCCTTAATCAATCAAAAACAAGCCGATTGACTTTTAGGGAGGGGGATGGTGATGACCCCAACATTAATAATCCCAAATTTGACATAGATCCCACCTTTCGATCACTCGATCAAATGATGCCGTCTTATGGTTATTACCCCAAAAAAAAAAAAAAAAATCAACATTTACTAATCAATCAAATGTTCGTTTACATAAAATATTAAATAAAAATTTTGTAATTTAATATCGGTATAGTAGTTCCCTCGAGATCACCAAATTAATGATTTGTCATATAAAACTTAAATTTATTTGTATTTTGGTTGTCCAATTATCAGATTAAATTATTTTAATCGATTTATTTATTTGTCTTAAACGTATGATTGATCATATGCATGTTGATTTTTTGACAGTGGGCCCCCATATAGAGCGTGTTTCTAATTAAATTTAGGTAATTTGATATTTTTGACGTATACACCTATAATGATCAGATAATTAAAAGATCTCAGTCATGTAATAAGAAGTGATGTGATGCAACTTCTTAATAAAATTACTTTCTTACTATTTGTTTACACCATAAATATGTATATAATAAAAACCAGGTATATTCGTAATACGATTATTAGTATGTATATGTAAAGTAACTTGATATCCCCTTGTTATAGAAGTTCAATAAAATGTCAAAACATGTGGCGTTGGAATTTTGATTGGATTTGGGATTAAACATGTTTTATTTTGATGTTATGGCGCTCGGGGAGATTTGCAAATCTATATTGTAGCCTCTTAAATAAAAGTGGGCCTACACACTAATTCCACCAAAACAAATTTTAAAATCTCCTTAGTCATTTGTAAGTCATATTTGACATTTCATATATGAAACAATTTTATCGTTCCAGTCATCTAATTCAAATGTAGATATATGACGATGCATAATTAGATGAATTTCTATTAATTATAGTAACTTAATTTAGAGATATGTCGTGTCAAATTATTGAAATTATTATATTTTATTTTTAAATTCAATAAAACACCATTTTGATTGTATTATGTATATGTATACCAATATATACTTTATGTCAGTCTTTTTCCGTGGTCGTCAAGATTTTATTTTTAGATTTGTAGATGAGATGCACGAATATTTAATTGACGGAATTTTTTATTTTATAATGACCTTTTAGTTATTTGATTTTTAATCGGTTTGAAAGGACTTTGTTGTGTTGAGAGCATTAAACCAAGAGTATTTATTTTTGCTGTAAGACCATACTAATTTATTAGGGAAAACAAAATCATCTTCAGGTAGCAAAGATGTTAATAAGTTTTTAAAAATAATTTGTCTTCTTGTTGAATGCAATATGATATGTTTATTATTTCTCTTGCCTTGAAATATATCATTTGCATATAAAATACTATTCTCTGTCCATATAAAATAAAAACTATCCTCAACAGGAGAAAATATAAAAGGTCATTAACAATGGTAATAAAAAATAATAATAATAATCTCTCAACCTCGTCGTAATAGAGTTAAAGTAGCAAATAGACCTCACAACGATTTTGACACCACAACAAATAGGGTTACATATTTATCTGATTGTGAGATGGAAAAATAAATGGAGGATGACAGAATAAGAAGAAAACGGTATATCTACTTTTTATCTTAATTTTATAAATTCATATTTCATATAATTTTTTATTCCTTACTCAAGAGATGTACGAGTATTGTATATAGAATGTACAGAATTCTTAAAATATGTAAACAGCATCCTTTTATACTCGCATTACATTTTGTCTTTTTATTTTTTTTTAAGAAAATTGTATCTCTGGTTTTTATCTGGACGACTCTGTTGGTGAATTTGAACCGAATGATCTTGACCTGTATAGGATTTTAATAATTCACAATTATCAACTATACATACTCAAATTTGTCCCAAAAATAATTCATATTATTTTGCGTGTAATCAAATTCGCAACTGAAATAACAAAGTTATTATATTGATGGCGCCGGACGAGTGCTGTGAGTACCATCGAGTGCCATACACTATTTTATATTCGATTCTAGAAAAAATGGAAATTCCATAAATGAGTCAAATTTGTTCAATTGTGCGATAGCATACTGACGAAGTCGGCCAAAAATAAAAATAAATCTAAGTTAGTCTATTGTGCTCTGCAAAAAGTAGGACGGAACATTTTTTTTCGCGTTCGGAGTTTTATTTAATATAAAATAATATTTAGTTATTGGTTTTATAAATTTGTTCTGTGCCGAAAGAAAAAATTTCGAAGTTAGTTGAAGTGTTCTTCCTTCCTCTCCTTAAAATATTTTGCAAGTACTAGCAATTTAAATAGATATTTGAATAGTATTGACAAGTAATCGCACTGCCTTCTAGACGGTCATCTGAGCCAACTAATTAACAAAATATCAAATAATATTTAATTTAACCGTGCGACTCTGACGTACATGTGATCATATGAGATCTTGCATCGAAAACATCAGCTTCCAAGCGGAAATAGGAAACTCAAGGGACTGTTTTGCTAACGCCAGAAATCTAACTAAAGACTTCCACCCAAGAAGTACAGCCATCAAAGACGGAAATGGAGAGCTGAGAACAAACGTGGTTGATGTTCTCTCTGTATGGCAAACCTACTTTCAAAATCTGCTAAATTGGAATAACGAAGTGACTCCCATTAGAGCAATAGCTCCTCCAGATGAAGAGGTCTTTGTCGAATATCCCACAGTAGAGGAAGTAGATGAAGCTATTAGTAGATTAAAAACATGGAAAGGCACCCGGTCTCGATGGAATCCCCGCAGAATTGATTAAGCTCGGAGGCGCTACTCTTGCAACAAATCTATACGATCTCATCGTCTCTATTTGGGACCAAGAACAAAAAAGGCTGCACAAAAAGGATACCGTCTTAAATGTGGAAACTATCGTGGTATCGTCCTATTGAGCACTGCTTACAAAGTGTTGGCTAATATTGTACTTGCCTCATCCCTTTCGCCGAAAACATCATTGGCGACTATCAATGTGGTTTTCGTCCCAACCGATCGACCACTGACCAATGTTTTACCATGAGGATGATCTTGGAAAAATGTTGGGAGTACAACATAACCATACATCAACTGTATATAGACTTCAGACAGGCATATGACAGTATAAACCGCGAAAACCTATGGGCCGCGCTCATATGCCTAGGAATTCCAGAGAAACTCGTTTCTCTATGTAAATTAACAACCTCTGGGTCTGTATGTAGAATCGTAATTGAGGCAGCTGTGTCAGACTCCTTTGAAATAACATCTGGTGTTCGACAGGGCATGACGGGGGATGCACTCGCGCCTGTGCTGTTCAATTTGGCGCTTGAATACGTAGTGAGAAAAAGCAACATTGAAACTTCGCGCTGTATATTTAATAAATCAGGCCAAATTCTTGAATATGCAGATGATATCGTGCTTCTTGGCCGAAGACCTAGCGATATCAAGGACAGTTTCATACAGCTCGATCGCTGCGCAAGAGGACTTGCTTTGGAGGTGAACAGCAGCAAAACAAAACTGTTATCCACACCAAGGAACATCTCCATGGTAAATCTCGGAATTGGCGACCATAACTTTGATAGCGTCGAAAACTTGAAATACCTCTGGTCAGTTATAACATTGTCGAATGATAAGCAGGCAGATATAAAAGTCCGTCGCTGCCGGACAACGAGGTTTCTACGCCCAATCGAAATTATTGCGATCTAAACATCTGTCGCAGTCGTGCAAGCTCGCACTTAATAAAGCACTCATAAGACCTGTGCTGGCTTTCGGAAGCGAGAGCTGGACCATGACCTCTAACGATTGTAGATTGTTATTTACCTTCGAAAGGAAGGTCATTCGCTCAATCTTTGGTCCAATTAAAGTCGCGGACAACGAATATCGGATTCGTATGAACCACGAGATAAGGCAACTTCTTGGAGGCTGCGATATTATCGGATTCATCAAATCCAATCGAGTTAGATAGCTCGGCCACGTTACACGGTCTTCACAACAACGAATGACCAATAAAGTATTCCACTAACAACCAGCCGGTGTTCGTCGTAGAGGAAAACCCCGACTGCGCTGGCGTGACGACGCCGAACAAGATCTACATGTATTAGGAGGTCGAAACTGGAAGACGAGAGCGATGGATCGAGACTTCATGGGATGTGAAAGCCAGAGAGAGAGAGAGAGAGAGAGAGAGAGAGACTCCGACGTACAGTAATAGAGGTCTTAACTAAGAGATTTCTATTAGTTAAGAGATTTCTCTTACTTAAGACTATTTTATGATTCTGTATGTTCTCTTAGTTATGAGATTCTGTTAAAAAAATCTCTTACCAAATTTTCTCTTAGCTGTGACACTCTTAACAATATTAACGTCAGAATCGCACGGTGAGTTTTAAACTCAATTTACGTAAGTTTTGTTATAGTAGGCTCATTAGAGAAGGCACAAATGTACTACATATAAAGGTGCAGTGTTTGGGTCGGAGGGCACTGAGTTCGAATTCCGACAGGGGATTTTTCACTATTTACGGCCGCAGACACATACCCTTTATTAAAAGAATTCATTAAATCTTTTGTTTTATCGGCAGAGATGTATTAAAAAAAAACGAAAGAAAGATAACAAAATATTCCAAATATCGCAGACTAATTTCGTCTCTGATTATTATGTTTTCGTGTTTCATACGATAGCAAATGAAATAAATCCAAAGAAAAGTTTTAAACTGTAAAATGAAAACAAGCTACTGAACCGCATGTCACCTTACAAGTTTAGCTGCTTGAGTGAGAGAAGGGCTGAATAAAGAAAGAAACAATTTGACTCTAAATAGAGGTTTTGGTGTTTTCCGATATTTTTTACAAGTTTTTACTTAATGTGTTTAGGTAAAGATTGGCCATGGTTTGTCGTATGAGAAGAATATGTCCCATATGCATATCTTCTTTATGTAAAGATTAAGCGGTCGATGAATCATTCGTTATTCTTCCTGGCTCGAGTATCTAATAGCTGAAGTTACCAGTGAAAAGGATGGGCATCGTAAACTTTTAAAATAAATTTTATTTTTGCATATTGTTGAGAGAGCATGCGAATCGTAGGTGGTTTTCATATGGCCGCCATTTTGGCATTTGCCAAGGCATTTCAATAAATGAATTTTTATTGTATACCTTTCAAACGATATATCGTTGTACTATGATGCATGAGCAATCGAGACATTTTGTTTGAGATAGCACGATAAAAACATGAAACAGAAAGATAAAACCGAAATCTTCGGCTCTTTAAATGTGTGTTTAAAATAGGAGTAAATTACAAAGCTCGCTTTATTTTCATTCTTTTTTGCAAATATGGTATACATGATGATCACGGTAAGTTCTAAGAGTGCGATCATCATGATTAATCAATAATCGATCATGGATTGACACTCATACAATAGCACGGTTGGGCGAGTAAATTACACAGTTTTTTACACGTAAAAAACGTGTAATTTACATAAGGTGATTTTATACATTATATATGAAAAACGTAAGAAACTGTACCGTAAATTCAATATACTGATTATATCATCCAACTGTAATAAAAGGTATTGTATGTCAAAATTATTGTTAGTATTTAAAAAAACTTTAGTTTTTGTTGTAAGTTGCACTTATATTTTCAAATTTGTAATTCAGGAATATTTTTTTTTGTGCAATTCTAAGAAAAGGGAGAGATAATTAGGTATATTAGGTATTTTCTTAGAAAGACCGGTCTTTTCCCCAAAAAGAACTCAAATTATAACATATCGAATTCATACATAATTTATCGAGTTTTGGCATGTTATATTGAATTCTGACAGGACATTTAGAGTTTTAGCATGATATATCGAATTCTGATATGAGATATCGTATTCCGACTTCGTAGTTTCAAATTCGAATATGATTTATCTAATGACTTATTGAACGACCATAGAATTCAGTCGTTAAAATTCAAATTCTGGAAAACATATCGAATTGAGACACGATATATCAAATTTTGCAATCAACAGCACAGAATCTTAAGTCACAATGTCAGAATTCGATATCCCATATCAAAATTCAATAAATTTTGTTGAATTCTGGGATGATATATCGAATTTTCAGATGATAAATATGGAATTCTGAAGTCATGAGATGATATATCAAATTCTGATAAGATCTTTTGAATTCTGAAAAGACATGTCGAATTTTGACCGAATATATCGAATACGGAAAAAATTAAAATATCGATGTGATATATAATATTTGACTTGCGAGATAAGATCTCGAATTCTGAGACAACATATCGAATTTTGAGATAATATACGGAATTCTGAAGGCTTCATGAGAGATTTATCAAATTGTGAAAATACCTTTTGAATTCTGCACTTCGCATAAAATATACAATTTTGACACTATCAATTGATATTCTGACATGTCATATCGAATTTTAACGTCTTATGTAGAATTCTGATACATACAATTCAAGCACCAAAAATTCAAATTCTGACTTCAGACATATCGAATTTAAACAGTATTAACTCTAATTTTGACAGGACAAATCGAATTCTATCTTGACATATTGAATTCTAAAATTATTTATTGAGTTTTGGCTTGGTATATCAAATTTTGATATGATATACCGAACTTCATACTACATCATAAATTCACATTCTGACATGACATATCAAATTTTGATATGATTTACCAAGTTTTGCCATGATATTTCGAATTCTGACACGATATATTGAAAAATGTAAATTCTGGCATGACGTTTCCAATTCAGACGTGTTATATCAATTCTGACATCATAAATTCAAATTCTGACACGACATATCGAATTCTGGCTGGATATCATAATATATGGAATTTTGACATCTGATATTGAAATTCTGACATGACGTATCGAATTCTAACGTGATATATCAATTCTGACATCATAAATTCTAATTCTAAAGTAACAAATTCTGACGTAATTTGTCGGATTCATTTATCGGCATAATATCTCGAATATGTGACATGTCGATTTCTGGCATGATAACTCGAATTCTTCCATCAAAAATTCTGACATGACATATCGAATTCTAACATAAAGTATTGAATTATTACATGAGATATCGAATTTTGACATCAAAGATTCAAATTATGATAAGACATATCGAATTCTGTTATGATTTATTGAGTCCTGTTATGAAAAATCTATTTTTGGCATCAAAAATTCAAATTCTGACATGGTATATCAAATTTTGACAAACCCCTTCGAATTCTGATATGATATGTCGATTTCTAAAATAATTTATTTTATTCTGGTATGGTATATAGTATATTGACATGATGTATCGAATTCTGACAAAGGTAGACATCTGAAATTCAAATTCATACATGATATATCGAATTCTCACCTCAAAATTCCAAACTCTGATATTTCACATCGAATTCTGGCACGATTCATCGAATTTTGACATGATGTACCGAATTCTAACATCAAATTCTCAAATTCAGACATGACACATCAAATTCAGGCATAATATATCGAATTTCGACAACATCAATTCCAATTCTGACATGATTTGTCGAAATCTGAAACGATGATACATCAAATTCAATTTTTGGCATCACAAATTCAAATTCTAACTTTGGCAACTTACGCAAGATATAGAATTCTGACAACATAAATATAAATTCTGATATTGCAAATTTAATTCTGACATCAATTATCGGATTCTGACGAAATTTGTATCTAGACATCCAATTTTGACACCAAAGATTCAAATTCAGACATGTCACATCGATTTCTGTATAGGAATTCCATGCAGTTTAGTAAAATTAACTAAACTAGAGTTTTGTCAGTTGTTTCATCCCTTCAACGATCGTCAATTGTTTGAAAATGTGTCGAAAAGGTCGCTGGAAGACGTTGGAAAAAGATTTTTAAATGTAGAAAACTAAGAATGTAATATCTATAAAACGTAATTTACACTTTAATAAAGTTATTATTATAATTTTTATTAACTTTGTATCCTTAATTTTCAGTTAATTACTTATTATTATTTGTTATTTTTAAAATGTAAATTTGTTTACATATAATTTACATTTTTTACCTGTAAAATGTAAAAAATGTTTTTTTTACACGGATGTGCCCAACTGTGTACAATAGGGTAGGTAATGCAAGAATCTAAAATCGTATAAGTTCCGAGGTGACCTTTATAAACAATTAACTCTCTATACATATCTCGATCTACTATAACTCGATATTTTTTTCTCTCCTTTCATTTTTCATAAGTAACTTAAATTCATTTTCTCGATAATTTTATAACTCGAACTCTCGAATAATACGACTAATTTTCTGTTGGTTTTTATTTTAAATTATATTCCATATTTTGACCTCGGTTGTTACCGTTAGACAGAACTTATTACGTTCTTTTTCACTTTTACAAAATTCTCTGCCTATTTCGACAATTCTCTATCTCAATGGCCCGTATACCGGAATATAATATGTTTTCCGTCAAGTCAATGAGTGTGGTGCAATTGACGATTGAAAAAGTAGGAAAAACGCCTCTCGCGGTAATAATAAATAAATAAAAAAAAAAAAAAATGTGACAAAAATCGAACTAGCGTCTAGATTATGCAAGAGCTAACCAGCACATTTACAAAAATCAACCTAAATTATAAGCGAAAAATCTAAAATAATGTAAAAACACACAATCAACACGAAAAAATCTGTATCCACCTCAGTTGAAAAATTTTCCGCTACGTGGAATCCGTGATGCTCCAATCACCAATTGTACGTATGGAAAACCAGCTAAAACGAGATAGAACAAATATAAGACTAGGCCTACTACTGACATTCTTATAACGCCAGTTGGGTTTAAAAAAGTCATTTGAGATACAAAAAATTCCAGAAAAACCGATTATTGATTCAATTCAACTCATTTAGTGAACTCAACTCACTTCTTGGTGAACATTTTTTCACCAGAAATGAAGGTTACGCACCTTCGACGTCAATAGGCTATAAAAGTAAAATGGTTTTATTTGATACAAAAATTATTAAAAAAGAGCTTGGGTTCATTGAGTTATGGCTGTATGATACTCACTTTTTTTCAAGTACAATAAAGTGCTGCAAAACTAGTAAAGCGAAACAGAGAAGGGTAGTGTAGACAATACTATAGGCAAATATTTTGAAGTTTCGGATAAACAAAATTTGTAAATAGAATCAACATTTTTTTTGTGTTGGACCATATTATTGAATTAATTTGCATTAGCTGCCGCAATTAATTGAAACGAAATAATTTATATGTTAAGTTAATTTTTATATTTACAAAAAAATGCACGTTTCAAATATTTTGGCAAACAATTAACAATGCAAACTCAAAATTGTATTTCAGTATCAAAAGAAAAATCTAAAAAAGGGGGAAAAAATCATAACAATAATGGCGAACAAAAATGGAAAAATTGTTTACTAAATTTATTTTAAAAATAAACAAATAAATTCTCTTTGGTATACAAAATACAAATATTTTCTCTAATATTTCGGAAATGTCAGAAAAAAGTATGTAATGTCAAAAAAAGAATCAAATCCAATTCTTTTTTTGCTATAATTGCTCGATTAACTGCTAGAAAAGTTGAGCTACCACTTTTTTTTTGACGTTTCTATATTTTTTCCAAATCTATGGTGTATACACTCACTCTCACAAATATTTTGTATATATATTTTTTATCTCACTCCGTTTGTCTTAACTAGTCACTGAAAAAGTGGGAAAAAAAGTGAGTATCATACAGCCATTATAGAGAGCAGTAATTCGATATTTTCTCGATGTTTTGATTTTTTACAGGGGTAACATGTTCTACTATCACGATTTTCGATGTTCGATCGAACATTGTATCTCTTTTTTCAAGAATAAAACTGTACGCTATTTCGCTTATTTAATTACGTTGTATTATGTTTTCGACTTATTCGATTGATTGTGCTATTTCTTCTTCACTTTATCACTAAACATTTTTTTTTCGATACTTTACCGATTACGATGGGATTGGATAGTACAGAGATTTACACTAATAGACGGAGATCGCAATAGATAAACGAAATTGAGAAAACGAAATGATGTACAATTTTATTCTTAACAAAAGAGATACAATGTTCGATTGAACGTCGAAAATAGTGATGGTAGAACATGTCATCCCAGAAAAATTCTCAATCTTCTTGCATCATTAGAAAATTAGACACTTACTTTTAGCTTTCAAAACTTTTCGAAGTTCCGAGATTATTATTAGAGTCTTAACGAGATTTTTGAGGTTTACGGGATTTACCGTTAGCTGATGGTGTTCAGTTGTAAAACTTGGCTTCAACGATATTCGGAATTTTTGCGATTTTTTGAAAATTGTTCAATCCTTTCCAGATTATTTGGGATGTTCGTGTTATGCGTAGTCTATTCGAGTTCTTCGAAAAATGATTTTGTGTCGAATGATGTTAGAGATAATTAAACTTTATTTATTTGTTATTTTTATTGTTTCTAACTTATTGCTAAAACGTTGACTTGTATGATGCTTTACAAGCTTACAGATAAATCGCGATTTTTTGAGATACTGAGATTGTTTGAGCTTTTCGAGTTTATCGAGGTTTACGTAGTATAGGTTGCTTAACTTTCGTTTTATTTTACTGCAACTAGTAAAATCTATTGTGCATTAGCTTCGAGTTACTAGACTTCTAGAATACTGTTTGAGATCTTCAAATTAATATTTTGACTTTTGTGTAACATTGAGTTGTGTCGGATTTGTTGTAAAATTTCTAAAAATACTTGAGACTTTGAGAAAACTGGAACTTATTTTTAATTGATTAGTGTTGAGTTGCTTATAGCAACCCAACACAGTCCAATGTTGAGTTTCATTTAATTATGATTTATTGAAGCTTTTTAAAGTTTTTCAAGGATACTGCAATTGAAAACCAAAGCAGCAAACCCAGTGACATTCAGATTAGTTGAGTTAGAAAATAAAAAGAGTGTTTATGGGTATAGTATACATTTGTGCAGTGCGAATATGAGCTTGCTATCATGTTGTTTCGAGTTTGGTAGTTAATTGTGACAAAGCGGTTTGCAGGACTTTCAGGAAATGTGTGCACGATTTCACGAAATTTCCTAATCAATAAAAAAGTTTAGTGAGTACTTGAAGGCCAATAACAGGAAATCGTAGTGGAATGGATTTTCGATGTATAGAAGTAAAATACAGAAATATATGATTAAAGTGGGGTTTTTATGGTCATTAACAGGGAATAAGATTTTGCAATTTTTTGATAGGCACTGTCCGTGTCAGGTAACCGAAGGTCAGTTTCGACCAATTTGAAATTTTTTTTTTCTAAGTTAACAAGAAATCGTCATAATCATTCTTCGCATTCTTCAGCCTTGAAATATTAATGAAGAAATTGAAAAATTGAAAAGTCATGGAAATTCCTGTAAAATATTTCTTAAAAGCTATAAAAATGGGATCCAATCATATTTCGTAAAATATGTATTAATAAAGCATTAAAGCTAAGAAATAAAATACAAGAACAAAACTTAGAGACAAAAAATCTATTAATTATTATAATTCTGCCCAAATGAGTTTTGAAATCAAAAATAAATTAAGAATTTTTATTAGCCAGTTTTTGGAATTTGACGTTTAATTACTTATTAAAAACTAATAAAAATTTTAAACATGCTTAAATATTTCACATTATTTTATCATAAATATTAATTTTATAGATATCCGAAACTTAACACTTTCACAAATCAAAATATGTTACAAAATTCCGGATAATTATGTATTTTTTTAAACTGAGCAAAAGCTCGATAATTTGAGTGTTGATAAAAATATATTTATAATTTAGGACACTTATATTTTTCAATGCACCTTCCGGATTCTATAGTTCTTCTTTATTGAATTTTATTAACTCATTTTTCATTTTATTAGTTGGCCATGACTTTCGAGTCACACCGTTGTTTTTAATTTTTCTTAAGAATTTATTTTTACTAAAAATTATTTTACTGTGAATTTGCAATTTAAATTAAATTAAATTAAAACAAGTGACTGATGAATTGTACATTTTGTGAGTGATTGTGCGTCGTAGCCGAAAGAATATCCAAGAAATGCTGGATTGCTTCGTGACATCCTAAAATATTTTCTCGGTTTAGAAAAAAAATGACGGCTTATTTCGTTCTATTGAATGAAAATAAGAGAATTTATAAAAAAAATCGTATATCAGGAACTGAACGTGGCTTGTAAAGCCATAGACGTATACCCTTTTTCGCATCAGAAAGCGGAACATAAAGCGTATCAAGTTTCTATAGGCACCATCTTTGATGAATTTCTCATTGACTGAACAATCATTTGAACAATTTGTGCACCGGGTCCCGAAAGCGGGTGAGTATTCGTTGTACCGTTTCTTTATTCACATTTTTAATAAGATTAGCATAATCCTGATTTATAATTTGTAATCGGATTGAAACAATGTTGTTTAAAGTCTTCGAATGGATTTAGTGAGGAATGTGTGGTAAACGGGAGGTCTGTTATATACAACATGTCTGATGTGTATTTTGGTTATATGTTATAATAGTAGCTTAGCGGTATTTGATTTGCCCAGTGGAGGGTTGCTGCAATATGGATTGCGAAATAAGATTATTAAGTACTAGACACTGTTGATTAAACTAACTGTAAGTAAAATTTATTTATTTTGTTATTTGATTTAATTTCTTTAACTTTGTTCTGTATGTAGATGATTTAAAATAAACTAAACCATGAGGATTTCAGAGTTTTATAGCTTTAGTTTATTTTATAGTGGTACCTAGTGAAAATTAACTACCTTTGAACCTAACGTAGATTTCCAGAAAATTTAAGCACCCAGCGGTCAGGTAGTTTAGAAATTGTGTTGTCTTGATTTTTGTTGTCTAAACTCACAGGAACTCCAGGTAGGACCTTCGTACTTTAAAAATTATTTAGAGTCCTATCACTTGAAATTTAAATTAATAATGATTACACGTTACATGTTACACAAAAATCTGACCAGCAAAATAATAAACGTTATTTCAGGATGCAATTGTTAGTCTAGTTTATTAGGCAAAATTAGATTTAGATAGTTAGTTAATAATTAGATTTAAACAGCTCTTAATCATACTGCAATAACAAATTTCCGGAGGTGGGTTCTGGAATCTGAAGCAGCCAAGGGGAACAGACCCTAATATTAACAATGAGGTTGTGTAGTACTTACAGATTAATTCATGAAAGGTTTATAGGAATTAAATTTAAACTTAATTGGTTTAAAGTATGATTAGTGATTTAAAAATCAATCAATCAATTAAAAACGGCCCGAGGAAGTAAGGTTGTGGAAAACATATAAGGGGTAATTGATAACTAATTAATATTTACTTTAGGATGCCATGGATTGAAAGTAATTTTTAGAAAAAATGTTTCTACTAACAATTGACCGTCAAGGTATTTGTAACCGGGTCGATCTCAATCCTATACTAATAATCCTGTCCATTCCTTCCAAGTAAATGTAAAAAAGGGTGTACGGTGGGTCCGGCGTCAACCGGGAGATCTTGCTTAATGCTTGGTCGAACACATAAGTACTACAATAATTTAAATCAGTTAAAAATTAGAAGTAAATAAATTCACGTAAAATAATGCTGTTCTAAATATCGCGCGTTCCGACCAAGGGTGACAAGTAAATAAAAAGTTATAGAAAAAATTAGTTTTAACAATTTTTAAATTAAACGTATTAAAAATTCTAATGCTTCAATATTTCTTCTCTTTCTTCTTTTTTGAAATTGCAATTTGTTCCTAATCCAAAACCAATGCTAGCTGATTATATTTTTTTTTTAGATGAGCATTGTAGCGGAAGATTAAACATTTCAATGTTCAATATTACTCAAAGAAATAAGTTATAAAATTGTTGAAACATAATTTGTTTCCACTGTATGAACCGCAGGCAATGTTTAACGTTTTTTTTTTTCATGATGAAAAGTCATATCCGGAGTAATTTCTTGCGCTGAGTCCGAATCTGGCCACAGAATTACCCTATCTCGTCAGTTTTTTGAAATATTCTAACCTAAATGTGTCAAAAAAGCGTGTTTAAGCGTGATTGTTCAAAAACTCTTTAAAGGTCATCTTCAAGTAAAATGGGGATACGCTTGACCATTTCACGGAACTCCAGCATTTTTTCTTCTTTTTCGTCTACATCTTGTAATGAGGTCAAAATGCGGGTTGTGTCCATAGGAAAAAACGGTATACCAAATCAGCATTTTACATTCACGGTATACTTTTTGCTTGTATGGGTGTGGTGATGAGCTTGAAGAGACAAACGCTGTAGTATTGAATCAAATTCTTCATAATCGTTTGATGCGTGCAATGATTTCATCGATAAAGGCACAAACTTCTTTGTCATTTACACATTCTTTATTATAAATTAGTGCTCCTGCAAGCCAAACAATCATGTGAACATGTGGACTACCACATTGTTGAAACTCTGTCCCTGTTACCAAATGGACCTTGCGAAGACTTAAACGTTTCCAACAAAAATTTTTGTCTAATGTATTTCTGCAGCACTTACGGTTACGAAAAGATTAGGAAGACCGAATTGACGCATCACGTACTGGAAATGCCAAGTCATCGCATTTATTCTTTCTGAAACAACACACATTGATCTGTTTCAAGTAATACATATGAGTTCGAGTGCTTTAGCCAGACAAAGAATGCACTCAAGAAAGACTAATTAATTCCTTTGTCATTTTTAGTCATTGGAAAAATAAGAATCTTTATGAAACAAAATGGACAAAGGAAATTCTTCTTGAGCATGAGCAGGACGAGTTCCTATTTCTTCGTGAAGTAGTGTTGCTGGAGGACAAGCATTATCATCTTCGTCGTTATTGTTCTGTGACGATGCCTCAATGCAGCAGTATAGTTAGTTGCTTAATCTGCATTCTTAATGCAATAATCTCAAATTAACCTTAATGACCTTGAACTCCATGAACTGTCAATATTTTTTTTTAAGTATATGCCTCGCATAGACAATTCATACTTCAAGTGGAATCAACACAGATACTTCAAGTATGATGTCAGCAAACTTCAATCCATTATAGTCAGACACAGCGTTGCCACTTTTACACTGTTTATCGCTTTGAAACAAGTACCATAAAGTTGGTATTCATCGTTATTTGGTGGAATAGATAAGGCACAAGTAATGTTAAAGTCAGCAGAAAAGTTTTTAGCTGCAATTTGATCACATATTTTCGTTTTATTGAGCATATGAACCACAAATTTGCACAGCTGTATGCGCTGACGTTGTGTATTGCGATCCTGCTCTGCGCGTCGACGCTCTTCGTTTTCTCTAGCAACACGTTGAGCCTGTGTATCACGTGATTGTTGTATATGGCGGAGTTTTTCATTTTCACACTTTTCTTGCATGCGAATTGCATTACGCTGACCGCTTTTCAGCCGCTGTTTGTTTGCTAGCCGGCGTTATTACTTGAATTTGTATGAAAGTCGGTGAGATTAGATGAGAAAGGATGCGTCGTTGCGATACAAAAATATGAGTTGAGAACAAATGTCTCTGTGATGGGATCGTGTGAGTTAAGAAAAGATGTTTCGACGATTTCTTGATGTTTATGATTAAAATGTCTAGTCAAGGCGGGCAAAAAAAAAATTATTTTAAATTAAGTCGGGTAATATGGAACAAAAATAACAGCCTTTATAGTACTTAGAGATTTTACCATTGAATTTTTATTTTACTTTACCAATATTAAAATAAATAGGACTTATACTTAATTCAGTCTAATTTATGTTTCAAAATCACTCAAACTCTATTGGACCTCCCAAAACAGCCGTACTTTTTCGTTTCTAATCAATACATCATTTAATTGTGAAAGTTTCTTCAACCTTTTCAAAATCCCATCTAGAGTGAATAAAGTACACAAGCCACCACACGACACCAAAATAACCGGAGTGACAAATAATTTACATGCCACAAAATTACAAAAAAAAAAAAAAAATCTATAATTAATCGATGGTAATTTATAAATTAACCTGTTAAGGACAAGTTTTGAGTACGTCTCTTATATATGTGTGCGTTTTTGTTTTTCAGATTTCTGTGAATTCTTCTTAACACCATAAAACTAAAATTAATTACAAATACAAGCTATTTATAATACATAACGTTATGATATTTCAAGCCAATATTCATAATCAGACACAGTGGGAGGTCGAAAGTAAATTTTCTTGTATTGGGTTGGTTTGGTTGTATTTTATTTGCCAGAAAATTGAAAATATTTATGAAATTAATTTTTTTTTTTTGAATTATATCATTAAAATTAATTATATAAAATTAATCGATTATTTTACAAAACGCAAACCTTGACTCGTAAATTGAAATGCTTTCGTATGCACACATATTAATGATAACCAAAATACAATTACCTAAAATTTTACAACTTCATTGAGGTATAGATTTGAATCGACACAAAGCTCTGTTTAGTAGTACCGAGTCTAGACAACACAAAAAAAAAAAACTACGTATGTAAAGTCATAATAGTAATAATAATAATTATTATGTTTATTTTTGTATTTAATTGAAATAATATTTCCGCTTTTAATTTATGATTAAAATTAAAAACTATTAAAATAGAAAAAAGTAACACCTTTACTATAGTTTTGATGATCAAATTATGTGATTTAAATATCATCAATCAAAACACAACAAAAAAAAAATAAATTATTTATAACAATAGGACATTTATTTCATTTTGTATACGTGCTATTGATATTATAATATTGTTAAATTTAGCTTCATAAATATTAGTAATAAAATCCTTGAGAGATTTTTATGACTAAAAATTTTTTTTCCCTCTGCATCGTATAATCCTCAACTCATCAATATCATAATATTTTGATCGTTCGAATTGTGCGGTTTGGTATGCGGTTGGATTATCTCTTTCAGTTTTTTTTTTACCACCCACCAAGGAATTTTTAGACTCTTTGCAATTTTGTAAATGGCTGAAATTAGTTTTGAACGTTGTTAAAATTATTTTGGTTAATATATTCGGAAACAATTTAGTTACGTTTTTTCAATAATTTTCAATAAAGTTCTCTAGTTTCAACCGTATTTTATTGCAGGTAATCTAATCAAATTTTTTATAGCCGTTTCTTTAAATTACCATATTCCGTATCAACAAAACTATCTGTGATGTATGTATTTGTTAGATCACAAAAACAAAAAAAAAAAAATCTGTTGAAACATTTAAAAATCTATAAAATTTAAACTTACGATTTGGTGACATTGCTCAAAATATTTCGATCAAAAATATAGATACATGTTTGTCTACAGAGAGAAAAAAGCTTTTCAAAAATCAATAAAAATCTCGTATCGCAGTCATAAAAAAATTCTTTATAGTTATATTTTTGTAAACATATACTCGAATTAATTTTGTGGCCATTAAAACTTGATATACGTATAAAATTTCAAATACTAATCAAATTTGTCAAATATCAATAAACTATCGAATTGTTAAACAAAAAATTATCATAAATTGATTTATACGAATATAGTTATCGATTTAGTCCAGGCGTCTACTAAAATGAAAGATTCGATTTAGTTCACAAACAACATCGTTAAAGTGTATGGATTATAACAACTGGTAACTTAAAATCTCCCATTTCACTGCATATCAATTTCATAATTGCTTCAATAATTTTTAAGCTTCGTACAAAGTTTTCAAAACAATCCTCTTTTAAATGGAGCTTTTAATCGGATTATATTATACATACACAGAGACGTCAACCAACTTGATAAAAAATTAAAAATTAATTTTTTGTTGTTGTTATTAAATCGTAAGTATAATAACACTGAAAATTTACCGAAGCTTGGCGAAACGTGTGAATCGCACGCCGATCGTAATATTCTTTTAGAAATCCATTAAATCGTTGCTAATAAAATAAATTAATTAAGAATTAATAAAAAAAAATAAAAAAATGTAAAAGCACGCCATTAGAAGCGCTGAATGCGCGTGTATTCGATGTGCTACATATACAAGGTGGTAATTTACATTAATTTATTGTACAAAACCAAAAATTAATTTCGATCGTTAAAATGAATATAAAAATCGTCATTAATAAAAAAAAAAAAATAAAAATTTAAAATTTCTTTTGTCTTAATGAAGTTCAAGATAAGCGGCGCGCGATATGGATGAACAACCATTAAATTGATGATCGACGATCAACGAACAACACAAATTGGTATAATGACATTATTTTTTTGTTTTGTTTAAATATTCTTTTGTTATTGGTGTTAATTATATGCGAATAGTCTGATTTGCCTAATATTTCATCGAGTCTGTTGAGGCAGATCAGTAGTTTGATTGAATAGAGTGTCGTTTTTAAAAAAGAAATTTACACAAAATTTAAATTATCAATTTATGTAGTTGCTGCTCTCAATCCTGCGCAAACAAGCATTAATTTATCCAGACAGCGTGAGCCAACAAATTCCAATTTCACTGGAGCCACAAAATTAATTTTTTATAAATTTAATTTCAATAAAATATCCAATTTTATCATAAATTAATTTTTATTAAAAATTAAACCGCGCTGATTTTATTTTTTGTTGCTGTGATATATAAAAACAAGTCAGTCGGATGTAATAATAATTCGAAACCATGGAATCCAAGAGAATGATGTAAACAAAAATGCATGTAGCTGCTATGTATCATGATATTCATTCAAGCAGCGGGATATCCTCAACATCATTTGACTACTGTATGTACAGTGTATGTATGTACGTACACCCAGATCAGATAGCAATATTTATAATTATGTTATAATGTTTTGATAGTTTCTTGCTGGAATGTCAACAAACGTTTTGTGCCAAAAAAACAAAAACAGATTGAAAATTTGAAATCGCTTGATAATACATACAGATATATTCGTTAACATTTCTAAATTTATGCACCCTTTTGCCAAATTTAATTTTGAAAAATTGAAAATTCAATTTTCTATCTTGTATAATACACGCATATTTACATTTCTGAAATACTCAAATAGATGGATAGTTAGGAGGGTGGTAAATTCTCTTGAGGGTATAGTAAAATCTAAAAAAAGTTGTTAATCGTGTGGGAGGACCTGCTTAACACTTTGCATAATAATTTGGTTGTTGTTATTTAATTTTAGGGCCATTCATGTGATTTAAGGAATTTTAATTTAATTCCGTTATTTACCAAAACAGGGGTGCATATATTATTGCGCTGATTAAATTATAAAATCAGTGTTTTAACCATGTCTTAATTTATTGACTTTTGTACCATTTTGAGTGAGTATTTACTCGTAATTGATAGCCTTTATATGAAATTTAATCAGTCCTTCGTGCGGGCAATACAATTAAAAGGCAAATCATTTCTTTGCACAAACATAAAATCCGATTAAAGTTTTGATTAAAAAAATAAAAATTAAATTAAATTTTTTATTTTCATTATTATAGTTTTTGTTTTCTTACATAAATTTTCCGAAAACTAAACTTTAATTAAAGAAAACAATTGAATTGATTCAACTAATTTTTTTTTTTTTATTTCTCAGCATAAAAGTTTAATTTTCTTACCTGCGAGATCTTGGAAAAACTTTATTTTCTTAGATAAATAAACAACCTGCAAGTTTTTTTTTTTTTTTTTTTTTGTAAAAAATTATCCAAAGTTCGAAAAAAAAAAAATATAAAATGGGAAAATAAACAAACAATCAAACTAAAATGAAAACTTTTAAAGTAAAAAAAATTATAAAAAATGAACGGAAAATTTATAAATGAAATATATTTTATTCGCGAACCTAATATTATAAAAGTCGTCAAAATGAAAGTTAAAATGGATATTGATAGTTTACTTGGTAATTTAAATTTAAATTAATTTTTTCTTTTTGAATATTAAAATAGTATAGCACATTTGCACACAATAGGCATTATTCGGCCAAGGAACTTTTTTTTTTTTTTTCGATATGTATGTAGCTTAGACATTTTAATCTTCTCGGCGCTCGCCCACCAGTCCAAACCAAACCCATATCAAAAACAAGATTCTACTTATTATTTTAATCTTATTTAAGTGTAAAAGGAAATTTGTTTAATTTGCTAATCACAAAAAATATTATGTCGAATTTAAATAGATCATTAAATACTCACCCATCTTATGTATTTGAATAATATATATATATATATACATAAGTAGGTATATAACCATAATACTTATCGGTAGTTTTTTTTGTGTGTATATCACCAAAATAGAAAATAACTTGTCAAGCCAACCTAATGATAGCGCTAACTCTATATATTGTACATTCATTCATGTCGTCCAACCTACAGAATATTTGTGATTTAATTTTATTTTATGTTCATTAATTTGATCGTCAACAAAATTATTAAAAAAAAAAAAAAACTCCGAGAATGCCGATCAATTTGAGATCATTGAAAATTCAATAATTTATATTGTTACAACAAATAATAAATTCAAGTTTAAATTGGATGGAAATTTTAATATGTAATCAATTTCTGTGTTATACGGGACGATCTATCGATCTGTTGATCATTTCGAACCAGCGACAAATTAACGTTTTTTATTGTTTTTGGTTGATCTGTGTTCACATAAAAATGCGAAAATTATATAATTTGGTCAATTTATACACTAAGGAGTGGTTGGATTGTGATCATTATTATATGGTTACGATTATAGTTATTATGGTTATAATTTAATTATAAATTTATACAGTTTTTTGTTTTTTTTTGGTGGTTTTGTTTTTTTTGTGTTTAACACTTCTTATTATAAAATAATATAATAAGATCTCGAATTTCTGGCGCGAGCCGATAAAATTGAAATTTATTTAAATTGCTCGCATATTTCAATTTTATGAGATTTGCAAATTAAATTTTATATCCATCGAATTTCCAATTTTTTATACTGTACATACCTGTTGTAAGATATGATTTATGCCGTGTAACATCATATCAATCAAATCACAGTCCTAATTTCAAAGTGATAAAAACAATTAACAAAATTTTTTTTAACAATTTTAATTTATGAACCATTTTGTTTTATTTAATTTTTATTCAAATATTCTAAGTTTTATGTTTAAATTAAATTAAATTTATTACAAAAAAGAATTTCTCATTAATATTTACAACAACAATTTTTTTTTTTTTTTTTTTTTGAATGATAACAAGATAATTTTAATCTTTATAATTTTCAAGAAAGTTATAAGAAATTAACATTCTGACCCCGCCGTTTGGCTGAGACATGCTAATAATAATTAATAATTTAAATTAATATTGTATAGTTTTAATTAATTTTATTGAGATTAAATTACAAGTTGATTTTCACTTAATTCTTGGATGTTGAGTTCATATACGCATATGTGCAATATGATATCTTGTAGTGTAGGTGCGTATCCGAGAGATAAAGATGAATGTTGATTAATGATTTATCGAAATCTGAACGGTATTTTATAACATCATTGAATATTGTTGCGATCACACTAGCGATATTTTTATTTTGTTCGATTAATTAAATTAAATAAATCATCTTATTCCCTCTTTGGTAACTACTATAAAGTTCTTTTTTTTTTTAAAAAAGAAACCTGTAACAAAAGATGAAAAAAATTGTCGTCATTTTTCAAATAAATATAGAAATATTAAATTATAATTGATGTAATCGGTTTAATTAGTATATGTATAAAATGTAGACACTAATAAATCATTAGAAAGAAAATATAAAAATAAAAATACCAAAAATTTGTTTTATGGATTAAAATTCTAATTTCAATTTTTGATTGGTATAAGCTGATTAAATGGTCCTATTATACGCTTTTTTTTACTGTTTCTCCCGTATAGAACACAGAAAAAAATATAACAGACAACAAATTAAAAATTTAATTTGTTGTAAAAAAAAAAAAAAATTAATAATAATAATAAAATAAAGAAGTGATAGGTAACACATATGTATACTTTATGGATATAAATATCTTGTGATCTATGACACTGCTGTTTACTGCATAATAAATTTGATAATTTCAAGATTATTCTTCTTTAGTATAGAAATTACGTCAACTCAAGTAAAATGTTATAGAGGTTAATGATAAATATAATTAGCCACTTTAAACATAGCACATAAGGTTGTTAGCACGAATTTGTTAGTTGTGACGCTAACATTGGTCAGAATGGAACTATCTGTTTACAGAATGTATTCCTTTCGGTGAGCGACCAACTCACAAACAATTTTACACAATAAGCTATGTATAAACTATAGGGTGGATCATAATTTAATGAAGGACTCGTTTGTTGAAAACTCAGTAACTATAGAAAATTTCATTAAAATTACGAATTATTTATTGGCATCATTACAATTCGTTTTGCTTAGGTATGGCCATCAGGTCTGGTTCCATTTTGGACCCGTATGCTGTCTGCTACTAGCTTTGAATCTATAAAACAAAACTTTGAAGACATCCTGCATCATCCGGCGCTTTTACGCAACAATATTTTGATCGAAATGCTTTTTCCGAAGATTTAATTTTATAAAACAATTTAAGCGTGTGTTGTATTGCCTTGGTAAATTTACAATAACAATTGCATTATATTTAAACCAAACAACAACCAAAGCAAGCTAGAATACACAAAGCCATAGCCTGAAAAACAAAGCTTTTATAAGGGAATTAGAAAAGAGGAAAAAACTAAACTTTCTATAGTAAAACACACAAAACTTACAAGAAGTCACCTTTTTCCTAAGACACATTTTTGAATAAAAACTTTACAAATTCTTAGTTATGATCTTTGATATATTTTCATAAATGTTTGAATAGTTAAGAAAATCGTTTTCATTTTCTTGTAATAATTGGTTTATTTAAAATAAAATTTAGAAAATTTTCATAACAACAGCATTCTGGTCAAATTGAAATAAAAGCTTACCGCCAATCATGTGATCACTAAGTCAATATACATTACGTAGATGGCAGCGATGGTAGTACAAATTTGGTAAAATCAAATCAAAAACTAGCACATAAACCAACCAAATAATATTTTTTGCTGTTGCTTTGGACATTTCTAGAACATCTAAAACAACTAAAACATGTTTTACCAAAGCAATACGCCAATTTGTGCATTTCATTCTACCAGAAAGAGAAATGTCCAGAAATACAAAAAATAGTGCCATCTTTTGATCGTTCACTTAATTACGGGCCACTCTATATTTAAAAATTAAATTTGAGGTCTATTTAGTGCTGTCCTATGCCTTAAAGCCTATTAAGTGTAACATTTCAATTTATCCCCACTTTTATTGGTTCATCCTGTTGATTTTTTTTATTATTTTTTTATTTATTTTTTTTTGACTCATACAATGAAAGATGTGTTCGACAAAATCGTAACGGTAATATCCCGTTATCGTTTGAGGTATTTTCATAACACATATACTGTACTATATACATATGGATATGTGTTATGAATTTGTGTAAAATTTTATTGTTTCTTTGTATTTTATTTTATTTATTATTTTATTATATTATTTGATTTGCTATAGTAAGGGTAGTTAGAACAAAACCAACGATGTCTGGCTGTATGGTCATTTTGGTTGGTTTTGGTTAGAACTATAACCTGCTAAAATTCTCTCTTAAAGAGAGAATTTTAGCAGGTTGTGACATAGGTAATCATAATACAGAACGTTTTTTTTTGTATATTTTTACTGTAGTGTGGAGTAGATTATTGTTTTTATTTTGAAAGTAAAATTAAAGGAATATCATTTAATGATTTTTATGCTTATATCGCTAGCGAAATAAATAAAATAATTTCGATATGTATTTTGGTGTGCGTGTTTTCTGAATCAAAATAAATAAAACATAACCTAAAATTTTCTTTTTTCTTGTTTTACACAAAATTGTCGTAAAAAAAGGCCGCAAATTAACTAAATTCGATTTAAAATAATAAAATTCGTGTCGAAATGATTATTTTAGTGGATTAGTAGTGTTTAGTGAGAAAAGTTGTTAGTGTGAAAATTGTATGAAAATGTCTCGATTCGATAAAATTACCGATACATTTAATTTATGTGCGATCAAATTATTCGATGAAATACAGAAATCATTACCGTCGGATAGAACATTCACGCGGAATTTAATCGAATGCAAGGATGATATGATATTCGGGTGGAATTCGTGTTGAATTATCGTTTGGCCTGTCTGAAAGATGGCAAAGAGGTTAAATATAAGGTAAGTGATTTTTTGATTTTTTGTTTTGTTTTGAGGTTATGTAGTGCTGGAGTTTAGGTTTTATGATTTTTTTAAAGTTTATTCGATGACAAATTACATTACAGCGGGAGGTATTACAGTTTTTTAACATAATTGACTGAAACTTTACTAAGAATATCCATGCAATGCACAATAGGCCTCAATGGTAGCAGTGCTCTGGGCTGCATACACCCACCCTTTTAGAAAAAAAAAAGGCTATCCAAATAGTTTCGTTGTGCCACCTGTTTTTTTATTTTTATTTTGTTTCCTGTACACTTCCTAATCAAGCAGCGGATGAAATGGATGAATTGTGTTTGTGTAAGATTTGTATCATATATGCATAATGATTAATGATCCTCTCAAATGAATTCGTTCTTACAACAATTATTTAAGGAAGATTATAATTTTGAAAAAAAGGGTAAAACTAAACGTTATTATCATTTTCGGTTCAGCATTGATTAAAATTTATTGATTTCGTGAACTAATTAAGTAAATAATTACATGGAATGGGCGACTTTGTATAACAAATTGTAAAACAAAATTTGAAAGCTTTGGATTTGGAGATCAAACTTATAAATATAGGGTTTTATCGAACTATTTTACAAAACTTGACACGATGTAAAGGACCACAGCTGTAACCCGCTGTATTGTAAAACGAACATGTAATGTAAGATTCGTAAAAATATGTATGGATTTATTAGATCAACATATTTGTAATACACTGATCATGATTCTATAATTGAATATTAATAGTACAATAAAAAGAGGCGGCTGGTCCGAAGAAATTCAGAGTTTTTGCCAACGTCATTGTTCTTATCTCTTTGCCAACAACTTTTGGGCAACATACATTTTAGTTGGTATTTTGATACATCACGCCACCACATGCAAACACTTCTAATTTATATTGATAAAGAAGCAAAAAGGAAACTAACGACCTACACCTCGGTGATACCTACATTCTATATATTTCCTATACTTCACAAAGCTAATTGTACTAAGATTATAGTCCAACTTACAGAACTTTAAAAATTTTTTGGCTGATTTATTAAAATTTGGAATATTATGATCTAATTAATTTAATTAAATGGTAGAATATCTCACAAAGATATGTACTGATAAGTTTGTTCGTAGTTTCATTTTTTACAAATAAGTATTAAAATAAATGAGGCGGAGGGAATAATTCCGGATAGACGGTCAATGATATATGTAGAACCCTATAAAATATTTTTAATGAAAATTTTTTAGATTTTTTGAAATTTTGTTTATATTCAGGCTATTTCAGCATATTCAACAGCCACTTCAAACAGATCAATGGGATGCGGAAATTCGATACGAAATATTTTTAGTCAGACGAAGAGAGTACACTGAAATTAAACGAATCTATAACAGTGTAATAACTGCCGTGTAATAATTGCTTTGAAACCACCGATGGGAGTGCCCATGCCACTGTTTGTGTCAGCGTTCCTTTGATACACCAATTTCAGTTCAATTATCGTTTCTTTTTTGGAAATGGCCCGTATAATTGGGAATCAGGGAGGTTTTGTTAACGGGAAAGGTGATTTGAATAGACTTGGTAAAGTTTATTCGAGGATCATTGAATTAGTATCAGAGTTTCCTAGGTACCAGTCTTTAATACGTCAAGTTTGAAATTCGACGATGGGGTTCACAATGTGTTGATTGTTTGACCGCTTTTCCATTGCACGGCACTGTAATGATGTGTCTGCGACGATGTCGTCGGATCGCAAATTGCGTAGTATGCAACGTTTTTCCGCTTTTCATGGATGAATGACGCCATGATCCCCGGTTGTGTCGGTCCGATAATTGTTTTATAGTCTGACGGATATTTTTCTTTAATTGTGGGTCACAGTTTTTAGCCTTAGATGCAGTAAGTGCAAGTAGTATTTGATATTGTATACTACATTACATTGCAAGAATATTTGAGGTAGTGATGAAAGCGTTTCATCACTTTTTGGTTGCTGAATTTAATTATATCAAAGTGTCATAGTTGTTCAAGTATTTTTGTCTGATGGTGTGGTTGTTATAAATTATACAATACTTAATTATATATAATTGTTAGATCGTCTCCAAGCTACAGAAATATTGGTGAAGTCTCGCTCAACACCCAGAAACTCCAAGCATCCAGCAGCTACGAGTATGTAGCGTAGAAATTGTATTGTCTTGTGATATCTATGTTATTTTATTTAGTACTAACTAATTTATATAAGTTAATTTCTATTAATTAAGTAGTAAAGCAATTTAGTTTTCAGACTAACCTGGGAAACTCTATTTGAGTTTTATTGTCGGTTAGTTTAATTTAATAGTATGGTTAAATATATAAAATATACATATTTTCAGCATTTACTTTTGAATCTAGTTGCAGTAGGTAAACCATTAATTAACTATCTACAGGAGAACGGTAGCTAATGAAACTGTGAATTTGAATTATAACTTAGAAATTTAAAATTTTTAAACATTCCCTTAGAATTTTTATTGTTGATGTTGAATTATTCATATGTCTTAATATTATGGTTGAGGTTGATATTGGTATTGAAGTGGGTGTTGGTATTGGCGTTCGTGTTGGTGTTAATGTTCATACTTATTGGTATAATTGTTAATGATAGTTTTGGTATTAGTATTTATATTGGTTAGTTAATATGGTTTTCTCGAGAAACTCGACCAAGATGATAATGGCTGAGATGACAGCACGATGGCCCGATGGTAGTTGGTTGAATGATTGTCAAACTATTAATGGTTATTTATTTGTGGTACATAGGGATTGATCTAGAATTTATTTCAGAGAATCAAATTTATACTTAATTAATTTTAAAATAGTTATTATTAAGAATTAATGCATATTTTAAATTTAGGAATTTCTTGAAGAACCTGAAACAACCTTACAGGAGTTGGAGCAGTAGATGAACTTCAAATTGTATTGTCTTGTGCTAAATAAATTACTAAAAAAAAAGTATATTACTAACAAATTTACTAACTATCAACTACTTAGGTGTCTGGAACCGGGTTGAGTCTTTGTTGCTAACATTCCTTTCCCATCCCTCGATTTTGTTATATGTAAAAAGGTGTACGACGGCTGCCTGGCCAGGGACGGATATCACAACTATTAGACTTATGTGGTTATCTTTACGGGGTGAAATATTGCTATGTTTGGCTTCATGAAAGGCTGAGTATGATGGTAAATATTTCCTTGGTGAGGAAGAGCTATGGTGCCGTGTTGCAACATGGGTATAGTGGTGTAGCATTTATAATACGGGAGACTTGCTTAATGCCTGATCGTACATCGCAATCAATCAATCAATCAAAACTTTTATTGGTTCATCCTGTTATTCTAAGGTACGTTAAGCATAATAGATAGATGGCGCTACAAACACAAGTTTTATTTTAGTTTGTTTAAGGCAACGTACAGAAAAAACTATCGATAAATTTGAATCCCTACGAATAATGTCAGAAAACATGGAACATTTGGAAAAGTTCAATTTAAGTTTTAACAATATTCCGGATAATGGAGAATTGATTTTAAAATTGGAATGAAAATTTCGATTTTCCATAATATTTTAAAATTAAATCTTCTTTTTCCAAAATACTTAAAATACGAGTAAAACGTGAATTTTGTAGATTTTATTTTCAGTGAACTCCATAACATGACATTTACCTACATTGCATTGCTCCTTTTCAATTGGAATTCCTGTCAACAGTCGAAAACTAATCCCAATCAAAAACGTTTTGACTTGAATGCCTTTTTAATTTTTTTGTTGAACTATTTTCGCAAAAGGCGTTTCAGTCTAAAACTATTTTGTCTCAGTTTCCTTTTAATTTTAGAACGGAAATATTTTTAACGGATATTCCCAGAGCTAACATTCAGGTGTACGAAGAAATTTCAGTCAAACAGTTTTCTGGCCGAAAAGCCTATCGTTTTTGAATGATAAAAGTTTGACTTGTATTCCTAAGGTCGTTGATGAAACATTATTGTTTACTTGGAAAAACGATTAGAAAAATCATTTAATAAAGATAAGTATTGCTCTTAGGATCGATTAAAATAAAAAGGGACAGTCGAAACAATGGAATTCTCATACCTGCGCCGAAGAAAACCAAGGCGATCTTATCGGCCAATCTGTCAAGGCCTTAATTTTTTGTTATACAGTTCATCTCGAAGTTATAGTTTACTGTTTCAAAGACGTTTTGAAGGAAAAGCAACCACACTTTGCGAAGAAAATAGTTCACGTGCTCACGTGTACTGTTGCCATGGCCAAGCTACATGTGCGCTATCCTACGAATTGCTTCCACATTCACCTTATTCTGCAGTTTTATCACTCTGTGACAGATGTCTGTTTAACCAAACGCCTAATTTGAACGTTTGGAGAAGTCATAATATAGTATAAAAAAATATTCCCTGTTTTATTTTAGCAGACATCAATTCACCCTCGTAATTTCAAGGTTTTAAGCTTTATTTTGTTTAAAGTAAACATATATGGCTCTTGCACTTTTACAACAACATTAGTTATGGACTCGGTGACCGAATCCTTGAATTAGCCTTTACATTTGTCCCAAAAAATACAAATGTGGTATACGATTTTTCGAGGTTTTAAAAAAATTCCAGAACACTTTTGTTTGTGAAGCCACAGTCATTCGTGGACTTGAAACTTGAAGGCGAATTCAGGGGTTCAGATCTTGTCCCAGAACACTATATAATGTCAATGCTCAGAAAACCATCTTCAATCACCATACAGAACAATGATACCGAATAATAAAAACTCCTGGCTCTCGGAATTTTAAAACAGCCGGAAAGGTAACAAAATTCAGAATATTACACAAGTAATTTTTCTAAATTTTTTACTAGGATAGGAGAGAAATGTAACATTAGAGACTCGACCCGGGTTTAGCCATCTATACAGTCGATAGTTAGTAAATTTGTTAGTAAAAATATAGTGAATTAGTTAGCACAAGACATCACAATTTAATAATTCAGACAGGTATGTGTTTCAAATAAAATTTACATGCGAAATTGAAAAAGAAACTGTTTATCAAGTCTTTATCAAGAGTTAATAAAATATTTTAGTTTCAAATCAACCAAAAATGGTACAGCTTTGAAACTTGATACATATCTACCTTAACCTTCAACTGAACACAACAAAAAATGTAACGCCCAATCTTGGTCCAGACACTTCCGAAAGCATATTCAAAGTTATCAAAAAAATGTATTACCCAAAAATCTGAAGAAGCTGTCAATCCTGAAACAGCTATGGAGATTACAATCATTTTGGTGGCTTTTTTTTTTTGTTTTATTTTACGGTTAAAATTAAGAGAGTTATGAATTTTTAAAATTTGGCGGGCGCACTCATACACTCGCAGGTTCAATTTCTATTTTTACACTCTGAGACTGTGACCGAAATCTGTAATACCATACATATTTTTTAGTACTAATTTTTGACATTTATTTGAAAAATATTCCCCTACATTCACAAATTTTTATTACGCTGCCCGAATTGTGTAATAATTTTTTGAAATATTTCCCCATCTGTCATGTTGTTGTTCGATTTTAATGGAAAGCAATCCTTTTATATGCATCGAATTGGCTCTCGTTTTATATATGTATTGTAGCGTAGGGCTGTATTTGTTAGGACATAGTATAATAGCATGATGGTGCAATAATTCTCCCCAAAATTTTGGAAAATAAATTACGATATAGTTGTTTTTATACAGGAAATGGGAACGTCACGGGTGGTCTCAAATAAGAATTGTAACGCAAAATTAAAAATAATGGAGGCAGTTCAACATTTTAAATCAATCGATCAATTAATTCTATAATTGCTTCAATAATCTATCAGGCGATAGTGGTATCTCACATTTACGTTTCACTACATCAATATGCCATTTAATTAAGATTAACCTTATAGTTGACATAAATGATTACGCGGATGAATCATCTCACTAGAAGACAATAATAGTAGGCAAGCTGCTATAGTTGAAAATAGGAAATTATCATTTTCCTATTATTATGTGCTGCTAGTTGACATTTTATTTTTATGATGTAAAATGCACCCTGTTAAAGTTAGCCGAAAGTTTCCAGCCGCAGATTATGTTATTGACATTCCAGCCGAAAATAAATCAGCCTCTAGAGTGTTATGTCTGGAGATGGAGTTTCCCGTGGGAAATCTCGGGATTTAAAATTTTGGAAAATCGAATTTTCCGAGATTTCTCACGGGAAACTTAAACTGAATTTTTTTTCTGCGATAGCTATTAACAAATCACATCAATGCAATTCATCTCCAGACATAAAACTCTAGCGCGGCTGATTTTATATAAATTTTCTAATGATTTTTGGAAAATCGAATTTTCCGAGATTTCTCACGGGAAACTTGAAGAGAATTTTTTCATTCGATAGCTATTGACAAATCACATAAAACGATTCAACTTCAGATATACACTCTAAAGGCTGATTTTATTCCAGTTTTGTGGATTCTTCTGATTTTCCGATATTTTCTACGAATAGGTTAAGAAAAGTTTTACACGTAAAACTATTTATAAAATTTTTTATTTAAATCCATGTATCCTATTTACTTTCGGCTGATAACTACTAAATTTTTTATTTTCGGCTGGAATGTTAATATCATAATCTGCATTATTCGGCTGGGGCTGGACAATCTGCATTGCTATTTTTTTTTTACTTTCGACTGGACTAATCCAATCTGCATTATCGACTTTTCACTTTCGGCTGGCAACTTTCGGCTAACTTTAACATTATGTAAAATACTAAGGCGACCATGTTAAATGTCTACCGAACAAATAATTTATTCTGCTTGTGTCAAAAATTATCATAGCAAAAGACATTGATAATTCGGGTGTATGCGGTTTTTTCGAATAAATATCAAAAATGTGTACTAAAAAATATTTATCACAGGTTTCGGGCACAGTCTGAGTGTGTCTGAAACCTATGATAAATATTTTTTAGTACTAATTTTTGACATTTATGTGAAAACCGAACACACACAAATTTGATCTGCGGGCGAAAACTCGGATAAATGCCTTGTTTAACTTTTTTTTAACATTGTAAGCGGTAAATGAAATTTCTGTCCTAAAAAGCTAGGTAAAATGCAATTGAGTATTGACAATTATTTTTTTATCAATATAACACAATTGGCGATGTGAACGGTGACATTTCAAGCCAAACAAATAAATTAAAATATAAAAAAAAATATACCACAAAATTTAACCGTTTAAACCGTTTTAGGTACCAAAATAGAATGAAATTGTACCCTTTAAACTGATATTGACATTAGTTTAGCGGAGAATTCGCACGAACTCAAAGGTAAATATATACTAAAGCTAAATTTTTACTGTTCTAAATAATTTACCTTAGTTTTCGCCCACAGGCATAGCAAATAAATTTGTCTTAGCGTTTTCTTTAAAGAAATTGATTGTCCTCATTCGCTATTATGAAGAAGCATTTTTCAAACGGGACGTAACTTTAATTCTCTGGCAGTAATTTTTATTGTCGAATTGAATTGTGTTATTATGCGTTATTGTGACACGTGGGTGTCGCGAACACTCGATAAATAAATATGAAATGTGAATAGTTGAATTTGTGATTTGTATATATTGGTCATGAAGGAGTTTAGGCCAATTTTCTATTTCTGCAGATGTTTATATTTCATATTCTTTCATACACACACCCAGTCCAATTTTCAAAAATATTATCTTTGTTTTCCGAATACCTCTCTGGGAATGCCATTATGTATTAACAATGAAATGAGCCAGCATTTCTTTATCGACCAATTCTTAACAATTCAATAGTATGAATCTGAATTTTGTAATTTATTCAGCATTTCATTAATCGTTCACATTTATATAAAGATACACAGCCCTAATTATTCTTTAAATATGCCACGCTACCAAGCCATAATACAAAATGGCCATGAAGCTTACTTTTCGGCATACTTGACGTCAAAAATTGTCATTTTCTATCCACAAATCGACGGATTTCTCGGAAATTTTTGCATTTAAAGTGAGACACTAAATATGTGAGGCTTAGAAAAAAACTTATCACTTTCGAAATCGAATGACGCTAAGAATGATTTAATCCAGTTTGTATTTTTTCGAATACTGGTAAACTCACCAATTAAGCCACACTTTTAAAAATGCTCTTTTATTTAATAAATTTTGGTAAATGAGGCAAAAACTTGTGTATTGACTAAAATTGAAATAAACATTTTATTTATAATAAATTCTGGAAAATGGATAATTCAATTAACAAACAAAAACTTCAAAATTCAAAGCTCTGACCATTTTAGTCGTAAACAAATAAAAATAAAATACCATCATGTTTGTAGCTTCAACAGATCTACAACTTCTACTTGAATACCTTTCTGTAGGCTATTTTAGCTTACCTTTCTGACCCTATAATTCACCCCGCTGATGATGGAATAAAGTCTTCGAAATGTCGGTCTATAAATAAAAGACAAATAAATTATTATTAGTGTTTCTGAGAAATTGCTCTACATTATCGATTCTGTCTTTTTGGATGAATTCGGAACTTCAAATATAAGAGCATGGTATTTATCCCTTAAATTAGGAACTGTATACAAAGATAAAAATAATAACAACAATAATATTTTATTCGCCTACGAATTGTCTATGCATTTTCTATATTGTCTAAATTATCTATTGTCGATATTTGGTGTGGACAAACCCCAAAAATGAGTTGGCGCAGAACACTGCATTTAAAAGATGAACTACAGCAGTTCCTCCCCCAAAAATCTATTCGGACATCAATTGAATTTGTTGCACGAACAACGTCAACTTATTGTGAATGTCAATGCCAATTTGTTAAATACGTACGCAAGATGAACAACCTCACATTAATCGTTTTACCTGATTTTGATTAATTATGTACGTTAACTTAAAGCCCCAAAAATACGTGTCTTCATTGCCGTTCTGCTTTTACCTGCCTGTTCTCACTGGCCAAAAAAGAATTGAAAATATTTTTTGATTACATCAATTCAAACGTTATCCAATGAATGGACACTTTAATTTACTTTATAAAACCAACGAGCTTACTTTGGATAATAATCTTTTAATTTAATTTATACCAAAGATGAAAATCGAATTTCTTATTATATATAGACAAATGTTATTGTTGTGATACACATTTCAATAATAATTAAAATAACAACTAATCGTACAAGAGAAAAAACAGATTACAAAAGAATGACAACTGTAAGACAATTAAGAATTAACACTTCTTAATGTTAATTTGACATGTTACAATTAAGAAAAAAACAAAAATCACGAATAGCTTTATAATACAAAGATGACTGTTTCTTTATTGGTCCGACGAAGAAATCACACTTCACAAAAGCACATATAACAAACCAATGTCCATTCTGATTCTTGGTTCTCTGTCCGCTCGTAATATTATTGTTATTGTTATTATTACTAATATTAAGAAAGAAAAACTTGTTTTTATCTTTTTTAAGATTTTATACGTACATATTAGTTTGTGTTTTTTTTTGTCTTGTCTTGTCTTGTGTGTTAACTGTAATAAGCCGCCCAAAGATCTCGATCAAATTTATTTGATCTTTGTATTATTTAGTGTTACTATTTACATTTATGAAACACGCGTTTTCTTATTCTTGATGTTATGGTTGTAGTTTGGCGGTTTATTTTGTTGATTGTGTATATGGTATATATGGGTATTATTATCGCCGGTAAATGTTAAATAGGGCCGATTATGACGTAAGTACCACAATTTGTTAATTTCACTAAGACAACTATTTGTCTAACTTTGAATTTGAAAATTGTTATTCGCGTCTAGAAATTTTCGAAAATGTACTTTAATTAAAAAAAATTAGCATTCCAAAATAATATTAATTAATGCGCGCGTACGTTTGTTAATCTGTTAATTTATTAGCATAAATAAATATATTTATATGCATAAATTAATTACAAGATTACTAAAAGAAGCGATTAAATTTTAATTTGTTTCTTTGCGAATTAACCTGGTGAAAATATTTGTGTAAAATCTGCCAGGGATTATTTGGTGATTAAAATTTTTGGTTAAACTTTAGACATGCTATAGCTACGACCATTAAACCACCTTTTTAAAATATTTTAAAATCATTTTTACGTATAAGAATTTAATGCAAATAAAGAGCGAGTAGACGATATATGTTAATAATTGTTAATAATTTTGACCAGTTTCCGTTCAATCTTGATATAAAATAAAACAATTTTAATTGGTAAGTGGGTGGACTTTAAAAAAAGATCTAGTTTGTAATTAAAAGTAATTTATTGCGATGGTCAAGTTTGATAAGCGAAATATTTATATGAGTGAGGTAATTAGCATTTTTAGAAGGTCATTAAATTCACTGTTGTACATAACCATCAAGGTAAACCGATTTATATTGCTTATCGAATAAAACGAGATCAGTGGCCCCAATTTGATTCGAGAAAATCACCTGCATTCACCTGTTTTTTTTTTACAAAATTAACCATCTAAATTCAACTTTAAATCACTTAATAATTTATAATTTTTTTTTTTTTTTAAATAATAAGAAACAACACTACAAGTTTGTAACTTAATATTCAATCTTAAGCATCTTATAAATACACAACACGAACAAAAATATGTCTATTGTTATTCAAATTGGTTATATTGTATAGTGTCCATTTGGTTGATAAAATAAAGAAACTTTCAAATTAGAATTTAAGTTATGTGACATGCGTCTACTTAAACTTGATTAGTTGGATTATTTTATTCGTTAATAATTTAATTAATTATATTATTATGGCGCTTAAGTCAATTGCTTGAATGGGTTCATATTGAATTTTAATACTTAAATTATGACTTCTGGGATTTGGGATGCGGGCCAAACCAAGTGTTTCACAAAGCCATTGGGGATTTGTCTCTTTTGTCTAATATTCTAAGGGATACTATTGATTTCAATTGCCGTAATGGATATTAATGGAAATTTTATGTTTTATGTGTTAAAAATTCGGATATCCTGTAACAACCAATTTTACTTGTAAATTGTCTGTGTTAAATTAGAACACTTTTTTCTCATACATAACAAGATAACCTATCTAAATCTAATTTCTAATTTCCTAATTATATCCCAAATTAAACCTATATGTATTTATGGGAAATTAATAAAAAAAAAACCTTTTAGTGAGGTTGTTATATGATTTCGGCTTCCCAGCTTCCGTATAACATATATTAGAATAAAACATAGATGCGCTAATCGATACATAATTAACAGCTAAATATTTTAAGTGTTTGGCGGTATATTTGAAATTATAAATGGTCCATCTATATTTTGTGCAATTGGTAAATTAACGTATAACAAATTTACCATTGGAATATATGCTTCCTTGTTGTGTGTTTTCATCTGTATTTCAGTCAATAACATTCGTTCTCACAATTAATTAAATATTTTTGTGTATACCTACATATATTTATTCTTAATTATATCGATGGAAATGGAAATTAATTTTTTGTATTCGTCTTAACACACTTGAATGTCAAAAACTGTAAAATAATGTCAAGTCACTCATTATAACGAGATTTTAAGAAATAAAAAAAAAAAATCATCTGATTTTGGTACATGTGATCTGCTGACGAAGAAAACAAGCAGCATCCAAGGATAGATTATTTTTCTTCACTTTAATAATGACGATGCTATGATGATGACCAAAAGTATTTTAATTTTAATCCATTCGATAATGGTATGTGATGGATTTTTATTTTTTTTTATGATCGTATAATAATAATCAAAATAAATATCCTCCTCAAATCATCAGCATCAGTTTAAAAATGAAAACAAAAAAAAAAAACAAAAAAATTTTGTAAGATTATAAGATTGAGATTTGAAGCTGTATAAAAATAGTTTAATTTAGATTTTATAATTATTCACGGTTAAAAGTAAATGAATTTTAATTTACTTTTTGAGTTTTTTTTTTTATGTTTAAGTAAATGAGAGTGATGAAAGGTAAATACGTTTTAAAGTTAAGAAGCTGGATGGTAACAGCTTGATATTTTTAATACGCCAATTTTGATTAAAATATTCGTCTAATCTAATCATCTCGCTCGTATACGCATCCAATATATAAAATATTTGTTTTGTTGATTTTTTGTCATCAATTTGAATTTTTTTTTACTGTTAAAAATTCCTACTTGAACATTTTTGTTTGCATTTTATAGGATTAAAATGTTTTGGTTGTTAATTAGTCATGCAAAATTTAGCGCGACTTTACATAATAAAAAGTATGTACTGTGACTAATCAACAACAAATATTTGTTTAACTATTTAAAAGTAGTGATGAACTTAACACTTAATCTGCTACGTACATCTGAGTGCCTATAATTACATTATTTAACACATTTATGCTTATGTACAACAATTAAACATTTCTTGATGTCATCTGTTCTGTAAGGAGATACAAAAAATTAAAAACAAAAATCTTCCACAGCAATAAATCATTCAGCATATAATCATCAACTTATCAATAATTAATTAATTTAATATTCAAGAAATTTTTTAAAATTTTTTTTAAGTTTTAAATTTAATAACCAGATTATTATCTTATACTACATCAATATACGTGTTTTATTCATATGTATGTATATATTTTTGGTTGATATCCATTTTTATCCAATTCAAATTTTTATTTTTTTTTTTATCAAAACCAGTCCCGTTTATACACCCGCTATTTTGTTTCAAATTAAAAATGCATAAATGATTCAAAATTAAATCGAAATTAATTCTAGAAACACCTTTCGTTTTAAAACCAATTTCAGGTTCTTATAATAAATGTTGCTTGGAATTTCAAAAGAACTTTCATCTCATATGCTAAATATTTTGTAATTAAGTCATCAAAATATATTTATCAAACTTTTTCAGATAAATCATTTGAATCGATAAAGCAGAAGAATGAAAACATTTCTTTTGAAAATTTGATATGGTGTCGCTTAACGTAAAATCAGCAAAATTAAAAGTGTTGCTTTTGTCGTAAATAAACTGAATTCTTAGTGTTTTTGGCTTTTTGTGTATTGTTTTGTCAAAAATTAAGTGATCATGGTGATAAATAATAGTGTTAAAAAAATCTATTGACATATCTAAATATTTTTTGTTTTGAAATCGCACGCTATCAGTGTACAATTTTTAGAATATTGGTTTTTTTATTATATTTGGACATATAATGAATTCTGGCCCATTTTCAGCGACTTTAAATATTGAAATGCGCACGCAAAAACCACCAAAAGGTTGGTTAATCATCATTAAAGTCCCTGTTACGAATATAATTAATTAAATTTAAGATTTTATTATTTAGTATTTTTTTTTTGTTTGGTTTATTATTTGATGAGACGTTAAAAATATTTCACCTCCGAGAGTAAAGCTTCATATTATAATGAATTCATTACGTAACTGAAGCGAAAAATTTAAAATTTTCAAACACACAATAAGTGGTTAATCAATCAATCATTTCTGTCAGAAGTAATTAATAAATAAATAAATAATTTATTTAACGAAATAACCAAATTATAAAAAAAAAAAAAAAATGCTTTATGACTCATGATAAAGTAATTTTTGTTTTCTTGTAACTTGCTATTCCGTTAATCAATAATAATAACTTTAAGACGTTAAACTTGAGTTTAAAAATAAATACAAAAATAAGAAGATGAAGAAATATATAAATACAACTTAAAGAAGAATTTCACCCACATTTAAGAAACGTAAATAACATGGTTACAACATATAAATCATAAAATTAATTAAACGCAATCTGGCGAATGGAACTTTTTATACAAAATACATATACAACTGATAATAGTGTGCATATACTTTATCGTATAATGTAATCTGTTCCCTTATTATCAGGTGTAGGTTGTATGGGCATAAGACAAAGATGACACACATAATTTTTGTTTTCGATATGATGGTGGATTGAAAGGTTATTGTCGATTTTTTTTTGGTTGTTGCGTAGGACCGGTTTAACCACTTCAAATATAACACCCCATATGCGCCGACGGCTTAATCATACAATTTTGACAAATACGTTTCGTCTACGACACCAACATTATTTCTGTAAACAATGTGTACATAGACGTGTACTATTTGAATTGTAGTAGGAAGACAACAAAAACCAAACACAAATCCATTAATAATAAACATCTCAACTTATATTTTGTTGTTGTATTTTGGAGTTATAATTATTATTATTATTTTTGTTTTAATACATTTAACGTAAATTATAATTAATTTCAAGATTTTGTATAGTTTTTGTTTTATTTAAAAAAAAAAAATCATTAAATCTTGACACACCTTAAAGACAAAAAAGAATATCGAGATAAATAAAAAAAAAAACAAATTAAAAAATTAAGATAAAAAATTGAAAGAAGTGTGAAGTTTTAATTTGAATTCATAACATCCCAAAAACCACAGACGACTCAAGAAATATTGGTTTGATAAAAAATGTATCTACACATATATTTTGAGTATTCTAAGAATTTATCTATTTGGGTTATGGGTATTAGCATTATCTCAATCTCCGTTTGATGTTTTCATTAAAAAAAAATATCAATTGAAATAAATTATTTGAAAATTCAAATTCCACGGAAATGATAAATTTTTATATTTAATACGTTATACATATATAAATTATGTACTTAGATGATATGTTACCAAACACCCGTGCATTCCATAAAACACTAATATATAAAATAAATGCGATTATGATGTTTCAATTTCAACCTTTTAACCAACCAAAATAATAAAAATAAAAAATCTCATGTGACATTTTAAGTAAATGCGAAAGCATTCGATAATTTAAGCTCATCATACAACACATAAAACTGTTATTTTTATTTTATTTGTCTTTAAGAAATCATTAATATTTATAAATATTATCTCGCTTTTTTTTATAAAAATAACATTTAAATTTTTTGTTTTTTTTTTTTTTTTTTTGGTGGAGAATCAATAAATCATTGTTAAATTTAAATACGAAAAAATAAATTTAAAGGATTTCCAAAGGCGTGTTATGACTTCACAAAATGTAAGCTTAATATTTTTATTTTTGTATCTTTTTTCTTTTTTTGCTCGGCGTGTACAAGGTATATGTATGTTCAAGGTGTTCTAGGTAATTATTTGTAAACTAATTTATAAAATATTTTACGTTTAGAATATACAATTTTTAATTTTTATTAATTTTAACTTTTGTTTCAGCACATAAATTAAGTTTCCTTTTCGCCAGAGCTTTGTCGCATAATATTTTTATATGTAAACCACTTTTTTAAATTCTAAAAATTAAGACAGTAGCGGATACATTTCTATTCAAATACATTGCTGTAAGTGTTATTATTAATGAAATAAATAAAGGTGTGTTCTGTCGCGGTTCATTATTAAAGATCTTTAAATAAATAGAAAAAAAAAAGAAATACAAACTATAACGATTTCGAAAAACTTCATCGTAAACTATTCCAATAACAAAATAATAAACATGAGTTTTTTAATTTTAATTTTGCATAATTTAGATAAAATAAATAATAAATAAAATTGTAATTCTATCCAAATAATTTTTAGATCTCATCATCCATAGGATTTTTATTCTATGGGTTGAAGGTTTGATAAAATGGTAGGCGGCATCTTTCAAAATATAAATCAGTAACCAACATTAAATATTTTTATTCAATTTTTTTTTGAAAATATTTATGTCCCCTCTCTTTCTCTTGATTCGCACTCTTTTCTTCTGCAGTTACTACCTCTTAATTACTCTATAATATTAGCTGTGTTCCATTGACGTGAGCAAAATACTCACGCAAGCACTTTCACCTACTCGCAGCTACTCTATACTAAATCAATGGTGTGGTTTTTGTACATGTATTATTAATTTTAGCGTTCCATTGGGTATCTATACTGACAAGTTTTTCAAGTAGCAAATTCGTCTCAATTGAAGCCAGCAACATATCAAACACAAATAAACTTTAAATTATTATTTAAAATACTTTATTTTTGACCAATCAAAATGAACTAATTTATACTATACAAAATCACATACTCTTACTGCGGGTTCACAATCGAAATTCCCGTTCGAATCAGCAGGAATGAATCGAATGCGGATCTAAAAATGCATAGAAAAATCAATGGAAACGTATCGTTATAAATCGCTTCATAGATATTCCTTTGTATTTCCTTTTCCTTCCAATTCATCCAAAAATGCTTGCGTTTGTGCGACTCATAAAATCTAAGTTGCTTGGAAATTAATAATAATTGTTTTCCAGGCTACTTTGATTTACAACAATTTGTTACTACTGTCTTCCCCCGTAAATAACACATGAGCTCTTTATTCGAAAGTGGCAAAAATTTTCTTATTTAAAGAATCTCTAAAAAAATTCGTTTAAAGCGCCCATTCGAATAAAACGCTTAGGCGTTGTAACTGAAATTTTCAAATTTAAAATTAAAACAATTCATCACAAACTAATTCAATACTATTGGAAACTAAACTTTTTGTAGGTACATATATGATCGGAATCTTAGTGGAGTTAATAAAAACCAGTAAATGCTTTCTTTTACTTCAGTTTTTAAAGTGAGTGCTTTAGTATTTTACTAAATTAGTATTTGATGATTTACAAGGTTGTGTATAGAGAGCATTAAGTTTAGAATAATCAGAATTGTTAATAATCAATGTATAAACAAGGTCATTCCTGAATATACGATACAAATTCAAATATGTCGCAGGTTCGCACCCCATTAAAAAATTTAACAATTTTTACCTTATTTTGGTAGGAAATTATCGGGTCAGAGGATTGGAGCCACTTTCTGTCGTTTGGGGTTAGAACCTTTTTAGGAAATAAGCATATGTCCAATTAGAGTTCGCATATACATTCATACATGCAAATTCTAATTGGATGGCGCATATAAATTCCGGTATACATTCCGAATGAGTGGTTTCCAGTTGGAATGCCTTTTATTTGATTATTTTATTCAACGCAATTAATACATTAATAAATTTTAGGGTTGCCCATTGTTTTTGCGTTAAATTGGGTCAAGATAATTAAACTAAGTTGATTTCACCTATTGTTAACCGAAGCGTTTATTTTAGTCAGATATCACCATTACATTAAAAAAAAATAAAATGTTGAAACAACAAGATATTTTCGTAAACTATTTTAGATTTGATGAAGATCGAAGTGTTTCGAATAACTATTAGATAATTTTAAACAGATGGAAACCTAACTTCCGAAATGTTGTGGGAGGCATCAGTCCGAAAATCAGAAAATTTAATCAAAAAAGCCATCGTATCTAAACCCTAAAAGATCTAACGGTTTCCATAGAATACCCTGTTCTTAACTCTGGATTAACTCTAATGGAAATAGAGCTGTTTAATCATAAAAACTAGAAAATAGTTTTTTGTAAAAAACTCCGGAACAAATAAAGCGTTTTTGGAAAATTTCATTTAACTTAAATTTTTTATTTGTTTTTACATCTTGACCTATAAGCTCCGAGCCGGAGCACTTTGGGAAGTTAATAATTTAATGGTTTTGAAATTGTAGTTTGTAAAAAAATGACGAACAGAATAGTTTATTCATCGTTAGGTCCGGATTGGTCATCAGTAATCAGTTTTATCATTTGGACTCCAAAATCAACAAATTTTTTTATTCAAGTTAGCAAGAAACTTTTGTTCAAGTTGGCGCACCATTAAAATAAACCGAACAATTATTTATACCATATTTTGATAGGAAATCGTTAGGTCAGGACTGATTAACATTTTTGTCGTTTTGGTCGATAATAATTATCATCGGTCCTCATCCAAATTTTACTTAACATATCTTCTTGACGATCCATTACATTTATGCGCTCCTCCAACTTTCCAAAACCGTTCTCCCATATTAATTTATGGTTCGCTTCTATGACAGACTTTGGCTTCTGACTGAGTAAAACCCGCAATTTTCGTAATTATGATTGTGAAACATACTTGGTGTTGAAAAAAAGTACGTTGGAAATTTTAAATTAGATGATAACACAATTGGAATTCCGACAGTATTCGTTAGTAAAAGGTTACCTATAACGACCAAACCTTAAAAGCCGGGTCAAACAAATCGTGCACGATGTAAAGTTTCCTGTCAAAATACGGAGAAAGATCTCCCTACAAATTTTAAATTGATTTTTTTTTTTCTTCAAAACTATAGATAGCCAAAGGACAAAGCCTGGTAGGACCTGACCTAACGATGATCAAACAATTCCACTCGTCATTTTTATCAAAATACTAGCATGGGCTACTAAAAAGTCGAAGCTCTATTTGAGCGTATTCCCGTTTGAATTGAATTAGAGTCATCCGATTCGTATTGAAATAAAATACGAATCTTATATCCATTCGAATTCGTATCATATTCAGAGGCTCTATTAGGAACAAAATGCGATTTCGCATTTACATGCCGTATCGCATTTCGTTATTATAAAACGATATTTTCGCAAAAATGTCTTCTTTGTCGAAAAATTCGCATTTTTATAAAATGCGATAGCGAATTTTTGCGAAATTAAAATTGACAAATGCGATAACTTAATAGCAGTCGAAAATCGCATTTGCAAAGTGATAGTGTAACTAATTGTGTTTTTAAAATGTTTTACTTTACCACTAAAAAGTTTCTTATAAGAAATTCGATATGAGATAATCGCTTTTCATAATATATATAAAAACATACGAAGCGAATCGCATCCACGAAATCGCAAAAAATGTGAAATGCAAAATCAAAATTTATAGCGGATTGTATTTTGGTTGAAAATGTCGAGTGTAGAGTAGAGATTTCAGTTTCTAACAAATAACTGCTTAGTTTTTAACGTTCCCTGTTTTAAAAAAATCAATAAGTATTTGTCCAAAAAATTGGACATTTTCCACAGTTATAAATTATGTGAAGTGTAGAAATGTTTACAAATGTAACGCCTAGGGCGCTGTATTTGAATAAAACGCCCAGCAGGCGTATTATTCGTTTAAAACGTCTAAGCGTTATTTACGGTGGAAGACAGTAGTTTTTAAGCAATTTTCGATACTCATTCGATTCACTCGTCTTTAGTATTGTAAAACAATTTAGATTTTCGACTAATATGAAGTATTTTACTAGAAAGTAATCGGTAATATTTTTCGGATAATTTAAAAAAGAGCCCTGTTCGACCTAGATTTCGGCTTTGTGAGATGGAATCAAATGGAATGGGATTTTTAATTATCTCGAATTTGGTTTTCTCACTGAATAATTCCATTTCACAAATTTGTATTCTCGTTCTCTTTGCGAGATAATTTATTTAGTACTAGTTCTAAATTGAATAAAATTTGAAAAATGGAAACTTCTGTCATTAATTCGTTTTGATTCTTGTGTAGTGTATTAATTTGAAGTAAATTTGTAATTATAAAATAAATAAAGTGAATTAAATGTTTGATTCAACAATATTTGTGAATTATAAAGAAAGCGATTAGTTTATTTTTTGTAAACATAATATACCATAAGTGAAACAAAAACACGTTAATAAATTTATTTGCTATGCCCGAAGCCAAATTTCAAGAATTATTTAGATTACCAAAACATTTGGCTAAAAAATTCATTGATGTGCTGAGATTTTATTTAATCAACGTCAAAAAATACACGGTTTACCGTGTCATTTACGGATATTGATAGCATTTACATTTTATGCTACAGGTAAAATTTAAATTTTAAATTTTACCCGTTTCGTTTATATAAACATTCTTTATGTTTTAGGGTCATACCAGAAAATAGTTAGTTATGAATTTCTGCTTGTGATGAGCCAAACCTCTGTAAGCCGCTTTATAAAAGAGGTCAGCCGTACTTTCCGTTATGTTTGAATCATTAATTGATAGCGTGCTGTTAATACTGAATAAAGGCTCGCTAGTGTAACAAATGTTTCTGGCACAAGAAGTATTTTCATCTCCTACCACGGAGTTCCAGCTGATTAAATTAATGATGTGCTCTTCGATTTCAGTTAAAATTTTTTGCCGACCCAACCCATTTACCCCAGGGGACTGCCTCTCGGATCTCGAAAACATTAAAGTGCGGACGTCTTACACTACATAAGTAGCTCGAAATGGTTCGAATAGGGGTAAAGGGGATATATTCTGTGGTATCACAATGGACCGTCATCGGTCTAAGTGTGCCTAAGCAGCCACTTTAACCTAACCTAACCTAACCCATTTACCAAGCGACTGCCTTTAGTTCGGCTGCTCTATTTTTTAAAATAAAGTCTAAAAATTATATCCAAATAAAACAATCATTTTTCGTATTTATTGCAACACTATAAAAATTTGATAATCTGCCTCAAATCGATCCAAGTTTATTTCCATCTTTCGTTCCGCCACCTCATTCCATTTCTGTTTCATGACCTTGTTCCCATCTATTTCTTCAATTCTTGAAGAACCAGAACGCTTATTATAATAGATTTAATAAAAATTAATTACACAATTACCTTCCACGAACAAAATCAAAGTTTTGTTCTAGAAAACTTACTAAACTTTCTTTTTGATTCGCTGAAACTTTTTTGCCAATTTTTTTGGTGTGATCCATTTTTAAATTTCGTATTGCGTAAAATTCTATTTATATAACAACTTTATTTCATATTCAAATTCCGTGACGAGAAAATTTGGCGTTTAATTTCACATATGCGGGATTTATTTTCTCATTCCACTGAACCAGAATGCAAATATCTCGTTTAGTATAAAATCCCATCTCACAAAAAAATCTCATCGAACCTGCATCTATGTACGGAGCCCATATTCTTGAATTTCACCTAAAAAGTCACCGGTAACTTTAGTATAGATCAATTTTAATTTTCGTGTTTCACTAGAATATCACGGGTGCCTTTTTTCGGGTGAATTTCAACGATAGGGGGGCGCTGAGGTGAGATTCTGGATAAAAAAAACTTTTCATTCCCATTTACTCATTCGTTTAAATATTTTTCATTGCACAAAACCTAATTATGCATGCACTAGGATGCGATACTGTTTCGATGATAATGAAATCTGATAAAAGTATCATTGTTATACACTGTGTTTTACGATTTGAAGTAAATGGCGAATGATACATTTATAACGAATTTAAAACAAATTCAATAAATTTATTAGACTGGTTTTTGTCGACGAAAGTTTTAACGCCGATTTTATTTGACAAAATTTCGACCTTATTTTTTCACGTCGGGTTGGCGAAAGTAAAATTCCAAAAATAATTCTGGTTTGACACGTAAAATGAAAGGTAAAGTCAAAAATGTTTTGGCCGGCGTAATGTCGCATATGATGATTATTGTGTATGTTCTTTACCTTTTGAAGGGCTTTCTGAAAAAGTTAAAGAATATTGGGTTTTTTAACAACCCCTTTAGTTGAATATATTCCGATAACGACGTTAAGCCGGTTTTTCGGAGTTTGCCAATTTTTAATGTTATAATTTATTTGAATATGAAATTCCAAAGTAACGGGTTACCTAATTTTGATCGAATTTAATGTCCACTACAAATCGAACGACAAGACAAGAACAAAAATATGATTAGTTAAAATTTACGCATAGCTAAGGTTGGTTTACGAGAAAAGTTTTGTTGCGCTCTAATCCAATCAAATCAAACTTTTGTGGTTATTTGGCTGATTAGGTTGGTTTTCATAGAGCTCAGATGTAAATAACGAGGGTAAAAACAATCTTCGGGTACTAACCTTCAAAACCATTTTGATACTTCATTCATTTCTCGCAAACTATACAACCTCTTTCACAGAGAGAAGCAAAGCCAACGTACTGCGTAGATACAATAAGCCCAGTATAAATAACTTTTAATAAAATTGTATCAACTTTTTTTACTGATGCTTTGTATGTCTCGTAAATACATTTCTAGAAGAAATGTCTGAAATTAATGAAATGTCATAAAAATAGCAATTACAGCTAGTAGTGTAAAATACTTGTAGAATACTTCATACAATATTAGCGTCATATGTCATTCACAAACCTAGCATAATGAATAATTATTTTGCCTTTGCTTTACTTCTGGATAAAATTCAAACGTTTAAATTTCAAAGTAGGCATAATACGAAAAACAATAAATTCTGCTTTTTGCTTTGTTTACACCGATTCAAATTTATCATTTCATTTAAAGTGTTTCATACTAAAGTCACTCAAGGATTCGGGTCCTGAGGTGACTTTCTAATAAAGCACGTCATTTCAACCAACAATTTAATTTGTTTCGTGTAACTCTGGGCCCATATTCTTAATATTTACCAAAAAAACACCGGTAGTTTAGTATAAAATAATTTAAATTGTCGACTGAAATGACAATATTCACTAGAAAGTCATCGGTGACTTTTTTTGATCGAAAATCAAGAATAATGGCTCTAATTTTAAACACTAATACTATTGAAAAATAATCAAGTGGCCTCGATTTTGTTGACGAATAATAATCAAGTAAACAGAATCTAAAAATATTACAGCTGATTTGCTTATTTTAGTATGTACGTAAGGACCGGTGATTTGACAAGGCCAATTTTAAATTCAGCAGAATTCCTATAAAACGAGTGCTCAAAGATCGAAATTTTTGTTCAATATATTTGCATGAATATTTCGACCGTGTATTATTTGCTTGTACGAACCGTGCTATCGATTGATTTGTAACACCAACAAAAAAATTCGCAAAATTTCGTAATAAATTTGAATATTGAACTTCAGCTCCGATTAAGGAACCTTGTCACCAATATGGAACCTTACGATTCTTGGAATTTATTGGAAATTATTAGAGTAATTTTAAACGGATCTTTTTAAGAATTTCTCGAATTTCTCGAGAAAAACAGCAAATTGCTTCATAACAAAATTATTTCAACTATTGGTTGCAGCAAAATAAAAATCTTTATGGTAGAAGACTTTTAGAATATGGTAGCCAGGGTACCCGTCCTAAGGTGAATTCTTTATTTTATATTTTGACCGAAATTTATTCAATCGAAATTTATGTACATTTTAAGATTAAATATTTGTTTTTTCAAAGTAAGATAAGCAGATTCCTTAGACCATATCCTAAATATATCGCTGTTGTATGTATACTGTAAGTTAGTGGTCACTTTTGTGGTTAATAAGGTGGTAATTGAACTATTTGTTTATTGATTTTGATATCAATTTGCAAAGGAAACCATTTGGTAAAAACTGGGTTTGTCACTTTGAAATGTCGGTTTGCAGTTTATCCATGGGACCATGTATGGTGAAATGTATTGGGGACAAAATATTTTGAAGGTATAAAATTGCGTCATTCGATTGAATCTGATAGTTTCGGAAAGGCCCTTTTTTACCTAAGAAGAAGTAATAATTCCGGAAATAATTCCGGGAAGGTAATATTTGGCCCGATTCTGAAATGCTAAAATTTATGTTATATGTTATATAATTTCCCCGCTTGCTATATGACATAATTGACAATATCGTCTCAGTTCATATTCGGCGTGACAATTTTTGTGTCGAAAGAAACTTTTTCAATTATATTCAGTTATGATCAAGTCCTTTTTATTAAATAGATCGTTATAAATGTTGAAAACAGCTATAAAAACGGTTTAAAGTAGTTATTGAATGTTTCAGTCGACAATAGCTGTTCGAAAAAATTGGTAAAAAAAAAATATTCGTCCGACGAGTTTGATCTGTAAAGGAAGTAACTGTTTTAGGGGGTAACACTAAAATGTTTTTAAATTGTTTGTTAAACGTGATAATAAATCACATAAATCTTCAAATACAGCCATCAACTATCCCTTATATTTAGATTTACTTATCTTGATCGCAAATAATGATACTTAACAAAACAAAAAAATAGAAATTCTAGAAAATGACATAAAAATTCATCAAAATAAATAACCAATCGTTATGTGCAGCTACTTAACTCCTTTCCTTCAAGATTTTATTTATATTTTTATTAATTTAATAATATTATGACAGGTACGAAATGTTTAAAGCAAAAAAAAAAAAAAAAAAATCATAATAAAAATTCTTGGAATTAATTCCAACTGGGAAGAAGTAAAATGAGATTTGTACTTTTTATCGAGAAATTTATTTAATGACTTCTGGTTTTACATTTTTTTTCTTTTTAAATTTATTTTGTAATAAATATCCAATATCTTGGTAATACTAGAATTTTTATTGGAATATCCATAAATTTCAAATTACGTCCTCATTAGGTCGAATTAATTACATTTAATATTCTTATAAATATCTCGAGGCTACTCATATGTAAATGAATTAAATTATGCTTATGTACGAATACATGTACGTATGTGATTTTGATCAAACTTCACGGGAAGTATTTAATTTGTTGTCGATTAACGCGCGATATAAACTTGGTAATGATGTGTTGAAAGTTTTATTACATTTTTTTTTTTTTTTTTTTTTAAATTACATCGGGTAGTTAATGAGTTTAATTAGTATTTATAGCTATAGTTGAGTGTCAATCGAGCTTACCGTATTTACAGTGAGTTTCTGTATACATTTTTAAAAATACAAAAGAATCGATGTATGTATATAATTATTTCAAGAACCTTTTCTATATGTACATATTTCATTGCGAACAAAATAATTTATTGGCAATAATAAATTATAAATGAGAATTCTCGTAATTATGATTTTTTCCTCCTTTGATTTATATTTCTTATTTAAGACGAAACAATTTCTTTGAAGAAAATTAATTTTTTCACCATACAGCTCAATCATTATAATGTATATATTTATATACTGTATATATCTATCAATTTCAGTTCAACCCAGAAATAATTTCCATTTTAGTTTTTTTTTTTATAATTTCTTAATTAAATTTAAAAAAATCATTTTTTGTAATTTATTTTATTTTATTTTTTTTTATGAATGACATGATTAATTAGAAAATATTTGATGATATAAATTATAATTACTCATTATACTTTACTATTTGATTGGATGAATTGTTATATTGGTTTGATAGGTTTGATACAGAATTAATTTGAGATAGATGGGTGCGTCGTGCAAACATTTGCGGAATTTTGATTAATTATGACTGATTGATTTTTGTTTAATTTTCTTAAATTTATAATATTTTATGATATGTTTGACCTTATTGCTTCCGGATAATTAATGTCGGAGATTGTCTCTGCATATAATGAAATTTAATGAGTAATGGGTTATAAATTGGCGGCGTTGGTCTTCCCTATAATTTTTCAAAAATCTAATTTATTTAAATTAACATACGATAAATATTAACTAATTTCCAATCAAATTTTCTTATTAATTGTTATAAACTTAAAATTCCAATTAATTATCGCTTCATTGAGTTTCACACTCAATTGAATTCTTTCAAAAAAAAAAAAAAAAAACTTAATAATAATTACATTGATGTAGTAATAGTTTAAAAGAGGAAAAAAAAATAAGAAAACAAATAAAGAATCTAATGAAAACAAATAACTCGACAAGGTGGAAAATAATTTTGTAATTTAAAGAGTTTAAATTAGAAATATTTCTGAGTTCCCATCATTATATATAGACAATAACACAAGTATATCGTATTGTTATGTACATATTATCGTTTGCTAACAAGAAGCGTTTTATGAAAATGTTCGTACAAAATTTAAGGAAATCGAGAAGCCGTAACGATTCTCTTCTTTCTACGTTTATTTGATTAATTTATTATATGCATTTAATGCACTTTAGTTATACAACGATGGCTTTAGTTGGTTTAACAAGTGATTAGATTTGTTATGGATTTATATTTTAATTTTCTGTGACAAATAGTTTTAATCACCTGGACAAATGTAATTATGTGTACATGCAACAACTTAGCAGCATTATGTTGTTTAAACCGTGCCAAATAAGTAGGTTCTTTCGCGTTTATATTTGCTTGCACTTGTACACTGACTTGTGTAAGTGCGGGTTGGTGAATTTTATATAAAACTAACTGGAACACCGGTCATTGTTCGGACATATGAACTCAAATAACTTTTTCGTGGGTCACTTTTGGCTGCATTGCCTAATTTTTGAATTATTTATGTGGGGGTCAAGTTAAGCAGAACTCCTTCTACAGTAGCATACTACTAAAGTAGTGTACTGCTTCCTTTAAAGTATTAATGAATTTGAGGTCATTTTAATTTTTTTTTCTTTGTCTGGTTTAATTGCCTGAAGCATATTTTTACGCACCCTTTACAATGAAAAATAACATGAGTAAAATTCCCGATTATTAACGTACTTTACGAGTATAACCCTAGTATACCTAGGCGTTTTTGGGATAACAATAAATAATTGTTAAATGTTCTATATGTTTCCAAACCATCTAAGAGACAAAATTCAAACAATTGGTAAATATAGCTGCAAGAATTATTGATAAAACCTCATTACTCTGGCAGCAAGCCTATTATGATTTCATCTCGCTACGAAACGTTTAAGAATTAAATGAAATAAGGTGACTTATAAACTATTTGCATAATTTTCTGATATATAAAGACCACATTACAATCCAGTTTGTGGCAAAACCTTATTAGAACCGTAACTTTCGGCTACTATTGGAACCAAGCCAAACTAAGCATAATATGTAACGATAATATTCTAGGTGATATTGCAATACATGGCAAACAGAGTAACTGCACAAATTTTGATCAATCCAAAGCATGGTAAATTGTTATCATTTCCATAAGACACTATCATTCCTTTTTTGATTTTAAAATTATAGACTCCAATCCAACGCATTACGTTGCAGATAGTATCGGTTTCTCTAATTAGTAACGCAATCTATGACGTGAGTATAAACGGCCTTATTTTCGAAAAGCCATTGCGAAGCAAGTAAGTATTCAAGATTATTATCAACTGTATTAGTTCAGTGGAAATTTCATCAAAAGGATTTTTGAAAATATCCAATGTTTCCATCCCCAAACTAGAACTGTCATCTTCGTTCATTTTCTTTATAAAATCACTAATAAAATATCCTGCAAAGGTATCAATCATATATTGAATAACATTTCTACAAAAGCTAGGTTTTTTTTTTGTAAACGGGCAATTAAATTTAAACTAGTCTAAATTAGTCTTTATATGTCAGGTTTTTCATTCGTTTCGTTGAAGTTTAAAATTTTCGATATGAGCGGGATTTTGAAAATGTGTTATGTTTTTTAAAGTCGCTGAAATATTTCGAAAATGTGTCCATACTCTTCAAATGATAACTGTATAATTTAGCAGTTAGAACCGATTTATTGCTTAAAAAATAATTCATTGTATATCTAACAACAGCGAATTTACTGAGGAGAAGTTTTGATCCAAAATGGTTGATTTATCATAAACCGCAGTTTTTATATTAAAAGCCAGATACGTTCTAACGCATCTGGAAATTTTGCATAAAAAACTGTGAAGCTTTTAAAAGAGCTATCAACAACTTCGGTTGTCAAGTAGGTCTCTGTAATACTTGCTGAATCTTGCTCAACCTACCAAAATTAGAGTCGATTGAAGGGTTTTTTATCCGCAAAGTGGTTCCGTCTAATTTTCGATAATTACTCATGAACAAGAAGAGTTGATTAAAATTATTAATAAATTATTAAATTTTTTGCTTTGGGATATTTAATAAATTATCTGCTGATTCGCTGTGAATGGTGCAATTATAGGATTACCTTTAAAAATCGCATATTGTGATTCGATGGTTTGCCACCAACATTCCTTAACCAACATTCCTTTATGAATTGGTTCCAAATATGTTTTAAACAATTTTAATTTTTGAAGAATTTCATTCCTTTATAGATTTTGTAGATTGTGAATTTCTTCCCCGCTGTAAATTTTTGTTAAAAGTCTGTAATTTCTACCAAAGTTTGCCAGAAGCTTTCTTTTTAGTTTCTGGTTCGTTTGTTTGTAGCACGAACCACATTACATTCCATACGAGTGTACGGGGTTCGAATCCCGATAGGGGAGGGATGCAAAAGGGATTTTTCATGATCTGATTACGATCGGTGATGAAGATGAACACATCTATGACCCCCTGTTGTGACACTATAGGCTGGCCACGGTGTGTCTGAACCACTTTTAAATGGCTCGGAAAACCATGTCTCTATTTTCTTCAAGGATCGAAAGTTCTATGTTTGAGAAGTCCAAAAAAACAAAAATTAGCAAAATCCCCGAAGCCCTTTTGAAAAAAAAAACGCAATTTTAAAATTTTTTTGGTGACGATACGGAAATTTACGACTTTTTTCAGAGCCTTCTAGAGTATAGAGCCATAATCTTAATGACGTATTTTTTAGAAGCTTTTTTAGTGGTATAACTTTTCACTGATTTCCATAGGAATCCATAGTAAAAATGGTGTTTTTTAGCTTCAAGTTTTTCAATGAAAAAAGCAAAAATATTATAAAATGTTTATATAAAAGTTTTCTACATATCTTTAAGAACAATATACAAGAAGGCCATATTGGTATTAAGTAAATATTAATTGCAGAAATATTAAAATTAAATTATTTCTAAAATATATTTTTTCGAACTTTCATTTTGAAAAATACATCAAAGTTGGCTCTGACAAATTAAAATAATACTTGCTAAATTTATCTTTAATTTTACTAGTGTACGTAAGATGTCTAAAATGGGTACAGAAAAATACGGAAAAAAATTATTTAATCGCAAAATTATCACACGTTCCTATATTTTGTGAATTTGTTTTGCTTTTCCTACAATTTTTGAACTTAAAATTTCCACTGGTGGTAATTTTTGGTATGATTTTTCCAAATTTTTACGGCCATCACTGCCATCTATTTAATGTATATTGACTTAATGACTAAACGAATCGTAGTAAGCTTTTATTTCAATTTGACCAGAATCCTGTTGTTATGAATTTTTTTAAATATTTTGGTTTAAATAAATCAAATATTACAAGGAAATGAAAACGATTTACTTAAACGATATTCATATATGTTGAAATTCAAACATTTATGAAAGTATTTCAGAAATCATAATTAAGAATTTGTAACGTTTTCATTTAAAAGTTTGTCTTAGGAAAAAAAGTGATTTCCCATATGTTTTGTGTGTTTTACTATGAAAAGTTTCGTTTTTTCCTCGTTTCTAATTCCCTTATAAAAGCTCAGATTTTTTGATTATGGCTCTATAAAATACAGGGTGCTCTGCTTTTTTGCAGCTTGTTTGTTCTCTCTTGTAGAAAGAAGAATCGAGAATAGAAAGTTTTATTATTTTCAACAAATATCAACTTTTCCAGACCAAATCAGTAATATTGGACGAAATCTATCGAATTAAGTAATACAACTTTATTTGAAAAATTACGAAAATCAAGATTATTGAATGAAATACATGGAGACATCAAAATGAAAAAGCAAAATTTATTTAGGCTGCCCAAATCATAATATAGTCCTTACACGAAAAAATGTCTTCTCTTGACTGTCATTGTTTATTTAAGGCTGTCGAACAAAAGCCAGAAACACCTTGAACCTTAAACATGGCGAGAATTATATTCTTGTATAGCTCTTAGAAGTTTGGAGCTATAATCTGGATGTGTATGGTGGACTTTATAATTCATCCAGGTATTTTTGAAGTCATGGTGAACTGACTCCATAGCTTGCTCACTGTAGTTCCCGAGTCCTTTCTCCATTTTTCGGCCAAAATGAGGAACGTGGAAAAAGACAGCATGAACTTTTGGCGTTATTGGTATTGCTAATTCTGAATATACACCTCAAATTTTTCGTCAAGACTACTTGAGAAATATGAATTGACGACACTTGAAAAATCATTAAAACATCTGACATATTTTAAACAATGACCACTACATTTTGCCCGAAGCAGATCTATCTTGTTCAACAAATTTTTGCAGGCATTGCCTGCGAAACCAGGAGATCCATGGAGAAATTCTCTGCTTACATTGCACGATTTTGCCCATTTCTCAGTATCGTCTTCGCATTCCCTCAGCATGTGCCCATACAACGTGTTTACTACCCCGAGCATTAGATGCAGTTCAGGTGGAGGTATTATATCGATGATTTCTGTCTCTGGATTCTCTGTAAAAATAGGTTGAGATACGTGACTGTAAAAATTCTTGGCATTAATTTTTTTACTGCCACTATTCTTGAAGGCGTCTGAATTTTCACGACAACTACCAACGGTTCTATAACTTCCACACTTACTCAAGAGATCTTTTGATGCAGTACACCACGTACACGGGTAATGAGAAGAATGAGCCATGACCCCAGTTACTATATTGACCATTTTTAGGTCTGTGGCAATGGTCATGACTTTTAAGCCATTCAAATGTAGAGAGGACCACAGAGTGCAAACATTCACATAATTTTCTTGTGTATCAGAAATGATACCAAGGATGAATAAATACCTTTTTCATGATAATGCTGCCTGGCCCCTTTGAAATGTGGATTATTATCGGCTCCGTCGAATCTTGATTGAATGGATAATCAAATCTTTAAAAACCCTCCACCACCGTCAAGCCCAATTTTCAAATCTACTTCTTGCAAACCTCTTTTTTCTCGAATATATGTAACTAAACCTTGTACATTATTACAACAAACAAAGCATCCAGATCTATTTATTACACAAGACTTCTTGGTATTCAATACGTCACAAACACGAGATTCAAAAAACGAATCAAGCTGATGATTCAACAAAAGCAGGTCCTGCTTCAAGTTGGGCTGAAACATTTTCCTATTCTTACTGCCAACTCGCAAAGCAGCAGTTAGAGAATGTGTCTTTCTTGTAGACAACCCCAATTCTGTACTTATTTTCAATATGTCGATAGCTGCGACTGTTTCTTTTCTTGAGCTTTTATCCACATTGTTTGAATTCACTGAAACTGGTAGTTTTTTGCCTCTCCTTTGTGATAACCGCAACTGAAATCTTTTAGTAGAATATCTTTTAACATTGATGAAGCTAATTTTTCCTTTTCTTTGGTAGACAAATTTTTTGAAATCAATTCAGTGAGAATATGGATGCATTTAGGTGAAGTGCAAATTTTGTTTTTATCCAGTGGTCCTCTGCATTTCTTACACTTTTTCTTGATCACTTTTCTTTTTGCTGAATTTCCTAGACACAGATTGTCTGGTGTACGTCTCGCAATTTCACACAACTTGCAGTCACAAAGTATCTTATTTTTAGATCGTGTTACACATGGGAGTTCCAGAAAACCAGAAAAGTCCGGTAGAGCTAATGTGGTTTCTTCAGAATTTTGTTTATTGAATTTGTATATGATGATTTTGCAACTGCTACAGACAACAGGGTGCTGATTCTCTAAAAAATAACATAATGTGTAGACGTGTAAACTTGTAAAAAGCAAAGCCTACTTTTATGAGTTTGCAATTTTTCAATATTATTTTAGTAGTAAGTCAAATTGAGAAATTCCAGAATCATAAAAGTAAGCTTTGCTTTTCGCAAGTTAACCCGTTTACACAATATCTTATTTTTTAGAGAATCAGGGTGCAGATGGGTAACGAATATCATCAAGATTAATATTTACAGCATTTTTCACCTCAATTTTCAATGGGCTCACAATATCCCACATCTTATCTTTCTTTCTTAAGCACAACAAACAAATCACGACTCGGTTTTCTTCATGAGTTCGCACATGGTCCTTTGTCTTTCGTGACATTTTGTTTCACTCTTACGTAGGTAATAGGTTCGTCTATTACTAATAACTGTTATTTACTGGCCGGTTTGTCAACGACTGTTTTGACTAATATTGCGACAACTAAGTCTGTCTTTCTGCTGATTTTTGAAGCAGACATTTGAAAACAGCAAACATATTTACGTGAAAAGAAACAAAACAATGTCTGTACACAGACAGATATGGTGATGTATTTATTTTTCAAGCATTTCAGCATATCTCTTGGCTACACCTACAGAATTATGAAAAAAAAAATCGTGAATTTTCGTATCGTCGCATGTACAGCACACACTGAGGAAATTCAAGCTGGTTCGCTTTCTCACAAAAAATAAATACGCGAAATTAAAACAATGTCGGCTGTTGTTGATTTTATTCAGTAAATAGGTTTTTATTGAATTTCCATTTATTTTTTATGTGTTGCTGTCACAAACGTTTAAAGAACACTGATCCGTGATCAAATTATTTTTATTACAGCGATAACAAAATATAACAAAAGAGACTTAACAGAATAAAAATTGTGCTATTAAATAATTTCTAAACATGTGAATTTACTCCAAAAGTTGGTAATACAAAATGTACTAAACTTATGTGTATGTCAAATGACACTGACAGCTTGACTAATAAATAATAACAACATACAATTCCCGAAATCAATAAGAAATTTAAATAAAGTATGTACTTCAAAATCTTAAAATTAATGCAATCATTATCTAATTATTATATTTATTGTAGATACATCTGCGTTGTCATCATTGAATGGAACCAATCTTCTGTGTATAATGTTTAAAATACTGTGCAGTGCGTTTTGAGTGCATTTTATGTGTAGTGGCTTGGAATCAGAAATACATGTATTAATAAATAGTCGGATTAATTCTAGTAGTTTGTTTTATTTATCTAAATTGAATCATGGCCCAACATACTCCCTCCAAAAAAAAACAAAATTTTTTTTTTTGTTATTCATTTATAGGTAATCTATATAATTTTGTTATTGGTCGTTTGAACGATGATGATTTGGTCTGCACCGTAGCAACTCGGATTAGTCCATCGTTTCCCTTATGCAATTCGATAATGCGACCTAATGGCCAATGGCAAGGGGGTGATTTACTATCATGCAATAAAACAATATCGTTCAGTTCGAGATTATTACTGGTAACTTGCCACTTGGATCTTTGTTGTAGTGTATTTAAATAACTGATAGAGTAACATCGCCAAAACGTTTGCACTAGTTTCTGTACTCGCTCCCATCGATTAATGCTTGACATGTTTACCTCTTCGTAGTTTGGGCAAGGCAGAGCAGTAATTGGGCCCAAAGTAAGAAAGTGTGCTGGGGTTATAGCATCAATGTTGCATGTGTCTTCATTCCTAATAGCACATAGCGGCCTTGAATTCAAAATCCCTTCAATTTTCGCCATAATGGTGATCATTTCCTCGAATGTCACATGGGCCGCTCCAGTTACCTTAATTAAATGCGTTTTCACTGACCTCACTGCTCTCTCCCATAATCCGCCAAAATGAGGTGAAATTGGTGGAATAAAATGCCATTTAATATGGTGAGAAGGTGCGTATTCGGTTATATTTGATTTGAACTCGTTAGATGCAATTAGCTCGTAATGATCATATAGTTTCCGTTTTGCTCCCAAGAAATTCGTTCCATTATCAGAATATATATCTGCAGGTGCTCCCCTTCGCGCTACAAATCGGTCCAATGCTGCTAAAAACGCGTCAGTAGTCAGATCCGAAGCTACTTCGATGTGTAATGCTTTTGTAATAAAACACACGAATATGACTAAAAAACCTTTTATTAATTTCGCCCCACGACCCTTTTTTGATGCCAGTAGTACTGGCCCAGCATAATCTACTCCTACTATAGAAAACGGACGACCGACTGTAATTCTTGATTCTGGTAAGCTACCCATCTGTTGTGCCGACCGCAAAGTCGAGTGACGAAAACAAACGATACATTTTTGACACATGCTGCGACTAGCCGTGCGAACACCCAATATCCAGTATTTTTGACGGGACAATGCCGTTAATAAAGATGGACCTGGGTGCAAATATTTCCTATGTAAATAATTTAAGATCAGATTTCCGATCACATGTCTCTTTGGTATGATGATTGGGTGTTTTATATTATAAGCACATTTTAAATTTTGCAGCCGACCACCTACTCGTAGCGTTCCGAATGCATCAATAAATGGTACTAATGCCTTTAGTTTCGAATTTGATGGTAATTGGCTCCATTTTGTGAGTGACTGAATATCTGCTGCGATATACTGAACAGACTGAATTATTTTGATTTCCGCATTTTCTAACTCTATTACGCTAATGAATCTGGAGTGTTTATTTTTATTCTTCACAATTTGTAAAAACCTCAGGATATAAGCCATCACACGCACTATTTTGTTCCAACTTGACATTGTTTCAAATAACATACAAATTGGATGAAGTTCATCTGTCTTTATATTCGTGTGAAGGAATTTCGTCCCGCTCCCCAAATGAAGTTCTTGAAGTGTTTCTCCAATTGTCGGGTTTATTGGCCATTGATCTTCCGCCTTTGACAGCCAACTTGGTCCATTCCACCACAAATCATTCGAAACTAATTTTTCGACGGAAATTCCTCGAGTCGCTAAATCAGCAGGATTGTCTCTGCCCTTCACGTGTCTCCATAACGACTCAGGAAGAAGTTGGTGGATTGAAGCCACACGATTCGCTACATACGTTTTCCATTTGCGAGGATGGTTTGATAGCCAAGATAGGACTACCATCGAATCACTCCACATATACACCTTAATATTTGAAACCTCAAGCGCCTTCTTTACTCGATCTACTAGTTTTGCGAGCAGATGTGCTCCGCACAGTTCTAATCTAGGTAGGCTGACAGGCTGGATAGGAGCGACCTTGCTTTTCGATGTCAGTAATGTTGTTGAGAAATGATTACCCTTTTGAACACGAACATAAATGGCTGCAGAATAGGCCACTTCACTTGCATCGCTAAATCCGTGGATTTGGTAATTCGGCTGGAAATTGGAAACATATCTGGGAATTTCTATTTTATTTAATAATTTAAATTGAATTTTAATGTTTGTCCAAGCATTTTGAAGTTCTTGAGGTAACCTTTCATCCCATGAAAGCTTTTTTAGCCAAAGACCTTGCATAAAAACTTTGATCAATACAGTGAAAGGACTCAACCACCCCAAAGGGTCAAAAATTCGGGAAGCAACTGATAACACTCCCCTTTTTGTATATATACTATCTTCTAACTTCAAACTTTTGAAAGAGAAATAATCATTTTGAGGTTCCCAATACAACCCTAACACTTGTGACACTCGACCTTCCTCAGTTATTTGAGTCAATCCGTTATCATCTCTTAATTTTGCGATGTTCGACCGCCACTTCGTGAGCGAGAATCCACATTCGTCAAACACCGTCAGCAACTGATTTTTTAACTTCAGTGCTTCTTCCTCATCGTCTGCGCCAGTTAATACATCGTCGACGTAAAAGTTTTTTCTAATGATTTTTGATACTCGAGGATATTCTAATTCACAGTCATCGGCAATTTGAAACAACACCCTCGCACTGCTAAAAATGGGGCCGAAGATGTTCCATAAGTGACGGTTAATAATTTGTAATGATCAATAGGTTTAGAAGATGAATTGCGCCACAGAACACGTTGTAAGGGTGTTTGCTTTGGATCTATCAATATCTGGCGATACATTTTCGCAATATCGGCACATATGGCAATCTTGAACGATCTAAATCTTAACAAAATGGCCCATAATGTGTCTTGTAGCCTCGAACCGATCAATAAGTTGTCGTTTAAACTCGTACCGTTGGATGAACTAGCCGACCCGTCGAAAACGACGCGCAATTTTGTCGTTAAGCTATTCTCTCGCAAAACACCATGATGGGGTAAGTAATATACTTCCTTATCCTTGACCTTAATTTCTTCTGGTTGCAACAATCTCATGTGCCCAAGACTTTCATATTCCTTCATGAAGTCGATGTACATTCTCTTGAAATCGGAATTTCGACTCATTTTCCGTTCCATTGATAATAACCTCTGTAAAGCTACCTTGTACGAATCTCCTAATGGACTTGCCGTGGATTTTAAGGGCAGTTGAACAACAAATCTCCCATCCGCGTTTTTTGTAGTTGTTGTTTTAAACATCGTTTCACACAGTTCTTCTTCCGTTGTTCTAGGTGTTTCTTCTAGAATCGTTTCCTGCTCCCAAAATTTCCGAAGTAATGTCTCTAAACTTTGATCTTCCGCAATAATGGTGTTGAAATTATGATACGGCTTCCACTTACCTTCCTCATTCGTTATATCCTCTGGCCTACCGGCAACAACATAACCGAACAAGGTTTCCTGAGCTACTATGTTAGATGACAGTGAAACTTGATTAGCAGCTAGTACATAGAAAAAGTAATCCGCACCCAAAAGGATGTCGATTTCCTGTTTTTTGTCGAAATATGGATCAGCTAACGGTAACTCCCTAATCTTATATCCTTGAATATCACAGTAACTGTTCGTGGCACCACTTAATGTCGTAATTTTTGGCAGAATATATGCGTTTACTGTTAAGCATTTCGTAGGATCCAATCTCGAATAAATCGTGAATACCGCACGTCCCGTTGTGGACACGTTAGATGTTGCGAGTCCTTCCACTCGCACCTTTTCCTGCTGTCTTAAAATTCCAAGTTTACGCACACATTTCTCAGAAATGAACGATGTTTGAGATCCCGAGTCCATTAGTAACTTGCAGCAAATAAACTGGCCATGTTGATTTTTTAACTCTACGGCTGCAGTCGGCAGCAATGTGCTTCCTTCCCCTGAGACGTTTGAATTAACAGTTTGTTCGGCTATTGTTACACAAGGAGCTACTTCATTTAGTACGTGCGTTGTTTGGGACTTTGTTAGAATTTGCGCATTATCTGAAAGTGGTGTAATATTCGCATCAACTACTGTTGATGTATTCGACAATGTACTTGCTGGTGGAGTAGCTACATCATCATGGAGTAGTGTATGATGTCGTCGTCCACACTTCATACAACTGGCCTGACTTTGACATTCGTTGGCTCGATGGTTTCCTGATAGACAGTTAAAACACATGCGAACCTTTGCTGCCTTTTCTCTTCGTTGTGCTATGTCTAAGCTCTTGAACTGAGGACATGTATAGACTCGGTGTGAATCCCCACAAACCAAACACTTAGAAATAATCGGTCTTGACGGTTCGCCCATTTTTATTTGGTGAACCTTGCTTGTACTTGATTTGGTGTTCCCTGCGTTAATTGGCTCACAGGCTTCAAGCGCATCGGCTCTCTCACTAATGAATTTTAGAAATTCTTCGAGTGATGGAAAATCCTTCGTCACTGTCTTGTGTGCCCATGCTTGTTGAGTTTCTCTGTCTGTTTTTCGCAACAATAAATAAATGAGCCACACATCCCTTTTATTTGCTTCATCGCCTAATGCTTCTAGTCCTCTGATGACTTCATCCGATACATTGTACAGTTGACGTAAACTTTTTGCTGAACTGTGTTGAGTAGCCGGCTGTTCCAGGAATAATTGAATTAAATTATTCAATACGTACCGTTTTTTATCGTAACGCTCACATAATTTCGTCCATGCTTGCATATAATTTGCTTCTGAAACCGTGATATGCTTGATTAAATCTGCTGCCTCGCCACGCAGATAACCCTTCAAGTATTGGAATTTCTCCGCATCAGTTAATGCCAATTTGCTGTGTACAGATGCCGTATACAAATCCTTAAAGCAAGAAAAATCCTTGTAATCCCCACTAAACGTTGGGATGTTTAGCCGTGGTAACCTGGCAGAACAATGAGGTTCTTCACATGATTGGTTGATCGTCTGATTTAGGGAACTAGTAAAGGTGGAAGACAAGCTGGTTAAAAATTCATTTTGATCCTTTAAGATGCGAGACATCATTTTTTCGACTTGACTAATTTCCTCTCGAGCTGTTGGTACTGCTAAAGATTGTGATAATTTGGCCTTAACCTTTAAATACTTTGTTTCGTATTCTTCCATCTCAGAGGGAACGTCCAGAATTGCTAACTTCATTTCGCACTCTGTGAATTCAATAAATGATCGCTCTAACAACTCTAGCCTGGACTTAATGTCCATATACGATGTTTTCTCGGAAATGCTATCAGCATACTTTACCAACCTAGTTATGCTACCCTTTGCTACACCCCTTCTTGCCATGTACTCTTTCTGATCACACATGATTTCTAATAACCGACTTTTCAAAATCAATCACGATTCTACTGTAATCAATACGACACCCGCACCTACCTTGCTATACAACTCAGCACTTACACAGAAAAAAGCCCTGTTACCAGTTTATTGCAACTAACCGCTACAGTTCTTTGCCGCTTAGAAATTCAGCTTTAAATGTGTTACTCTTAGTATATGTTCCGATCCCCTCGCTGCTACTAATTATTGAAGTAGCCCTCAGCAATTGCGTTGTTCTGCTCTGAACGTGTCACTCCCTCGTTGCAACCAATTGCTGAAGTAGCCCTCAGCAATTGCGTTGTTCTGCTCTAAACGTGTCACTCCCTCGTTGCAACCAATTGCTGAAGTAGCCCTCAGCAATTGCGTTGTTCTGCTCTAAACGTGTCACTCCCTCGTTGCAACCAATTGCTGAAGTAGCCCTCAGCAATTGCGTTGTTCTACTCTGAATGTGTCCCTCCCTCGTTGCAACCAATTGCTGAAGTAGCCCTCAGCAATTGTCTTGTTAATATTCAAATAATATTTTTAAGTACCGGTAAACCTCAGTAATCAAGATGATGCCGTGACCACGCCACTTCCTTAGTGCAAAATGGCGTCGAATTTAATTTTCACCTCAAAAATGCGCTTCTCAAAAAATGGTGTGCTGATCACGTTTTCACCAATACGACCGCAATATGGTATCGAATTAAATTACACTAAATTACTATACGACACTAATGACAATTATAATTATTTTCACTTCGCCAATACTATATATATATATCATATATCCGGCTCGAAGGACCAGTTTTTTATGTACAGCACACACTGAGGAAATTCAAGCTGGTTCGCTTTCTCACAAAAAATAAATACGCGAAATTAAAACAATGTCGGCTGTTGTTGATTTTATTCAGTAAATAGGTTTTTATTGAATTTCCATTTATTTTTTATGTGTTGCTGTCACAAACGTTTAAAGAACACTGATCCGTGATCAAATTATTTTTATTACAGCGATAACAAAATATAACAAAAGAGACTTAACAGAATAAAAATTGTGCTATTAAATAATTTCTAAACATGTGAATTTACTCCAAAAGTTGGTAATACAAAATGTACTAAACTTATGTGTATGTCAAATGACACTGACAGCTTGACTAATAAATAATAACAACATACAATTCCCGAAATCAATAAGAAATTTAAATAAAGTATGTACTTCAAAATCTTAAAATTAATGCAATCATTATCTAATTATTATATTTATTGTAGATACATCTGCGTTGTCATCATTGAATGGAACCAATCTTCTGTGTATAATGTTTAAAATACTGTGCAGTGCGTTTTGAGTGCATTTTATGTGTAGTGGCTTGGAATCAGAAATACATGTATTAATAAATAGTCGGATTAATTCTAGTAGTTTGTTTTATTTATCTAAATTGAATCATGGCCCAACATCGCAGAAAAAAAATTTAAATTGCGTTTTTTTCAAAACGGCTCCGGGGATTTTGCTAATTTTTGTTTTTTTGGACTTCTCAAACATGGAACTTTCGATCCTTGAAGAAAATAGAAACGTGGTTTTCCGAGCCATTTAAAAGTGGTTCAGGCACACCGTGTGGCATGAAGCAATGCAATGTGCAGGTGGTTTAAACAAAAACGGGTCTGTAGCCATACGTTGGGAGTACCTTGAGGACCCCTAATTCTCTTTGAAGATATTTTCTTCTAGAAAAACAAATAAAAATCCCAATGGCAATGTCGCGGTGTAGTTTTGTAGTGTCTACAAAAATGTAGATTTTTGTCAAGCGTTGTGTTCAATATTTTTCTTTTTGGGTTTCTACGAACGAAAACATTCCGAACATTTGCAATTTTTGCATATTAGCTTACCAATGAAGTATTGGAGATGTAGAAACTGTTAACTATTTCACTCTCCATAAAGCTTAGGGTAGCCATGCTATCCTAAGTTAAACAATTTGTTTTACTGTTTTCATCCCCCATTTTCAAGTTGCAATTGGCGTTTTGGGTGCTTTAGCCACACCAATCCTCTACCTGACTAAGCTGCAGAAGTATCACCAAGCAAGTCAGATAAATTCGATGTAATGAGTAGAAGCTGGCTTACAGTCAAACACTACTCATTACAAACGCCAGAAAAGATTGCAGAGATAGAAATAAACAAACATGGCTGTCATTGGTCTTAAAACGCGGTCTTACGTATGATAATTTCTCGTATAGAAAAGATCATAATTTTTACAAAATTTGCTGAATATCGGTGAGGTATTTTGCAAATAGTTTTTCGGCATTTTGTTGGCTAGAGTTTAATTAAATCGCATATAAAAGCTGATCTCATGTCATAATTTCCTAAAATGAAAATTTAGAAACCAGCCAGGCGTATATAAAAATGACGTTATGATACTTCTGGTTATTTTGTCGCTATTATTATAATAATATTCATAATTAAAAATAAATTTTCCTGTGGTCGCCCTATTTTATTTTTAACTGTCATTTTTTTTGTTGCATTCAATCAATGGAATGATTTGTCGGCTTTCTATTTGTTTTTCCGTTCCGGGGGAACAAATGTACAGTAAAGCGCGTTTTTTTGATTTCCCCTATTTATAGTGGAGTGGTTAATTTTGCTGGCACGTGGCACCTTCAGAATATCGCTCACTTTCTAAGTTACTTAAATCTTGATTATTTCGAAAATTGGCGCTGAAGTGACTGAGAGCATGACTTAGTTGAGAATTTTCAGTTGTAGGTTAAAAATTGGTCATTTAATGAGATATAAAAACTAATAAAATTATTTGTTTATAGATTTAGTTCTAACCACAATTTCTTATATAAATAACTGAAGAATGCAGAAAAATTTTCTACGAAACCATAAGCTTCTATTTATGCTATCTATGCATGCTATATTAGTTAAAATAACAGTCGTCAGTTTTTTTTGCGTTATCATCATAATACTTTAGTTGTACTGCAGATTTTGTGAATCTTAGTATCATATCATCAGTAATTTATTTCATTTGTAAAAATGAAGGGCGGGACATAATTTCGATTTATAGAGCAATATTTCAAAATGCGTGATAATTTGTGTTATTTTAGGAATTAGTTACTATAATACACAATTAATAAAAAATGATTGCTATATAGTTGTCCCATTTTCTATATTTAGTAAAATAATACTATCAAATAATAACTAATGATCAAACGGATTAGAAACGAATTAACTCATTATAAAAATTTGGAAAGTAGTGTAATTTGCTATTAGTTTCTTTTAAATTCAATTTAATCGAATTACCCCCTTTTCATAGATGTAATTGTTAATTTTTGGAGATAGCCCCTTTCAAAAGGATTAGTAATTTATCAAATAATGCACCTAGAAATGTGAAAATTACAGTTAACATAACAATATTGTACAATTCGAAAATCTAACAAAGTTAAAAACCTGATATTTCATTTATGACTAGACTAAGGATTTTTAGGTTCTAAAAAATCAAAAATATGTTCCTAAAATATGTAACTAAAATTGCAAAATATGTGATTAAAATGAAAGATAGGTGGTCAAATTTTGCAAAAAAAAAAAAAAAATCAAAACAGACCTTATCTTAAGAGGATTTCAATTCACTCATTAATAAAAAAGAATCAAGTTTTTGGCTATAAAGTTGGATAAACTAACATTCCTGGGTTAAAAAGTGCTGGAGAAGTAGTCAAAAATGATTACACATCGATACACTTAAAAATTTGGACTGTTAAGCGATACTTACTTCAAAAGAACACCGTAACGGTTGAGACTAAACTATTCACGCTATTAAAGCTATTTTCATATTCAATTTCTACTCAAATTTTACTAAATTACTCAAATTTAACAAACATTTCGACACAAATTAGAGTTTTTCTTAAATACACTGGCAGCTAAAGCTGAAGTTGTACTCCAAATTTCTAATCAAGCACATTTAGACAAATCTAGGTTGGAATTTTTACTTAATTTGTTAACAAAATATTATAAAATTTCTAGCATAATTGCAACCAGAATTTTGTGTTAATTAAATTTTGAATTCAAACTCAATTTTTAAATATTTTTTAATTAAATTGCTTCCAAATTTTTGCTCAAACTCTCGATTGGATTGAAATTGAATTTTTAGTCCAAATTTAGTTCAAATCTTCAAATCAAAGTCGAAATGCAGTTGACCAATTTGGACTAGATTTACTACCTTGATCAACAAGTTCTCGGAATAACCACCGTGTGGCGCTCCCATCGTTCCGATTTGAGTTCTGTTTTTTTTGTTAAGTTGGTACATCTGTTGTTGATATTCTTAGCGTCATAGCTTAACATTTGCAAAAGTTACTTAGTCAAGAGTACATCTATCTCTGTATGTGTTGGCGATTATTTACATTTCTGACTAAAAATCTTAATTTTTTTCGAATCCATTTTGATTAAAAACTAACTTACTGGTCTGAATACCAAGCAGAATGTGCTAATCAATTTCTAATCTAAATTTCCAAATCAATTTTTAAATTCTCTGCAAAATGTAGTTTAATCCAGAAACATTTTGTTACTTTCTATTTTAAATTTCGCTCAAAATGTTGTTGGCGTCGTAGTTTGAATAATTGTAACTCAATTAAAATTGTATCTGTTTAATTTCAAACTGAAAATTTATAGATTTAAATCCGAGTTTTTTTTTTAAATTCACTCAATATTTAGTCAAGCCCTGGGTTGGCATTTTTATTCAAAGATTGGAATTCAAACTCTATTTATAACTAAATTTCTCCTGAAAACTACGATTAGCTTTTGATTCAAATTAAGCACAAGATGTTGTTGAATTTATAAATCCAATTTAAGTTCCTACTCAAGAATTTATTCAATTACATTTGGGAATTCAAATTCTCATTTAGATTTTTGCTCAAAATTCTGATTTTATTTTCGATATGTTGAAATTCACAAATGTATGTTGACTTTTCTCATGTAAATATTATTCTACTTAAAATTTCGTTCACAATCATTACGTCCAATTCAGAATTGAAGCTAATTTAGTTACCTTTAGATTTCCCTCTCGAAATCGATTTCTAATCTTCCATTTTGGTCAAATAATGCAGATTGTAATTCACACTTAATATAATCAAATTTACATTCAATATTTCTCTCAAACACATACACATGTGTAATAACTTTTTCGAGAACATTTTGAATCAGAATAACATTAAAGCTGGTGCTGAAGTGCATAAATGGGGTAGAATTGCATTTAATACGTTTTTATAATTAAGGAATTTTAACGCTTGTTTGATTCATTTAAATTCCGATGAATCCTTTTACAAGCATTTCCACATTTTTTCCTAATCAGATAAGTGTCACAACGTGGTTTATTTCATTTTTGATAAAGGCAGATACGTTAACGAATAAAAACAATAATCACAAAATTTGCTTTCTAGAAGAACTTCTGGATCGTCAAATAATGTGCAATAAACTATTGAGATATTTTAATTTAACTTTTATTGGGTTCTTAATTTATTGATTTAATTTAGCAGAGCTTAGGCCAAAGTAATACTGTTATAACTTCTAAAAAAAATGTTTGTTGGCCTATGAAAGTCGAATTACGTTATTTTTGAAGAAAAATTAAAAATATTTGGAATAAACCATAAAGTATGTGGTAAAACATGGTAAAACGTAAAATAAGTGGAAATATGTAAAGATATGTGATTATGCAAAAGTATTTAAAAATATTTGGTAACATACAGAGCTCATTCGCTTTTATTTGTTCTAAAAAGAATAACTGTCCACCCAATTTTTGGTTTGAATTTCCCAAAAAGAATATTTTTTTACCTAAGAATCCTAAGCCTAGTTATAACCCTTTTTTTACAACAACAAAGTATTTTTTTCAACAAATTGCATCGAATTTCAGATTTGAAATTTATCACTGATTTGAATGATACTACAGTTTCTTCACTATAGAGGATACTATGCCGGAAGGTTTCTTTTACAACGTTTACAACTTGTTAGTACACCCTAAATGAACTTTTCCTTTAACCGAATTCATATTCTTCACAGATTTGAAATACACTTTCAAAGATAAACCAACTGTAACCTATTACCGGTATTATAATCCATACATAAATTTATCACATTTTTAATTTATTTAATTTTTATCTAACCTATCTCAGTCGTATACGAGTATATATAATGTATGCGAGCAAAACAAACGACCGACACCAGAAACATCTTCCTCAATATTTAAATTATCAGACATACTCGTATAGAACCATAAATTTTCAGAAATTAAAATTTATTTAAAATAAAAACAAATATATAAATAATCAACATTAAAAATTAAGATGTATATTAATATAATAGTTGAGAGTGAAATAGACGTATATAACGACAAATTTATGTAAACTAAACCTAAATTTTGGCTGAAAAAACTCTAAAATCCGCCATGACGTTTTTTTTGTTTTTTAAATCGCTTCAGATCATTAATCAAATTCGTTTTTTATTTTACTTAATTATTATTCCATTTAATCGCATGTTTTTGTGACTTTTTTCCTCTGATCAACGAAAAACATTTTAAAATATTTTAATAATTATTATTAAAGGTCTTATCAATGAATAGACTAACAAGCGTGAGATCAATGGTCGTTTAATTAAAAATTCTAACACTTAATTTTTTTTTTTTGTTGTAGATTTGATTTATCTTGTTTTAGGATGCAGTGGAAAGTTACATGTTAATTAGAATTTTGTATTTTTATTTTTTATTAGCATATTCGGAAAATTTATGGTTTTAAGAAATTTAATACGGTGCAGGTTGTTTTTTCGATTAAGATTTTCAGATATCGGTTTTAACTAAACCAAGAAATTCGTTAAGACAGATTTATTGCTATACATACTTACAATTTTTGGTTGATGAACGAGAGACATTGCTTACATATTTATACAGGTACATATAAAAGGCAACTGAACTTAATATTTATTTTTTGCTATTAAATCCACCAGCGTTTTAGAAATATTTTTCTCACACTTTGAAAAATTGGAAATAATGTTTGCGCGAGATTGTCTTTCATGCTAATCAATCAAATTAATGCCGAGAACTTATTTTTGTCTTATATATCGATAAAAAAAAAAAAAAAATTATTATCTAATCAATTTGATTTTCCACGGACATTCGTCTTTAATAAAAAAAAAATAAAATAAAATAGGTTTAGTTGATGTTCACAACACTTTCGAAATTGCTTTCTTAATTAAGACATTTTTCATCGGACGAGAAGCATACACATACATAGATATATTTTCGGTTAAAACATTTTCATTTTGTGTTGTTTTTATTTTTTGCATCTTAAATACGGATCAGTATGCTACCCATGCAGATATAAATTTATCATCTCTGCGCGCCAAGTAAGATTTATAGTTTTACACCTTTTCTGTTTTTTTTTTCTTACTTGAAATTATATATTTATATAATTAATTACCATTCATCTTAATGTTTTTACTGCACTCATCAACTGTATATATGTATGTGCTATGTATGGTCAATGAAGAATGGGAAAATTAATGAATTTTATGCTGTTGGTTTAATTATATCATCACTTTAAAATTATGCTATGAAGTTTTATTTTTTTGTATATATAAGTTCTCCATCCCTTCATTTATATAGTAACATACATTAACATGAAAGCTCCATTATACGTCATTCAAATAGTATAATTCGTCGCTTGGTTCATACGAGTATATATAACAACATATCTGTAAACTATAATAAAGCACGTGCATGAAATTAGTTTATGTTATTATGTATTTCGATATTATGTATGATTACACTATACATATGTATGTTATATATTGTTACACATTGGAAACCATAAATTTTGGAAACAAAAAGTCTATATAAAATTTCATACTCATGCTCCATATGCTTTTGAAATACAAACCGAACGAAATGTCTGAAGGCATAAAATTCTAATTAGACAAGATGATGATGATAGTTTCTCGGTATTATAATTTTGAAAATTTTTCAGAAGTAATTGAAATTCAAAATACCATAACCATTTGATTGTTATTGTTCAAGTGGTTATGATTTTCATTTTGTTATTAGTTATGGCTAAAATTACATATTGTATGTATATGATGGACAGATTTAGTTTATTTCAGGTATACATACACATACATACGTATAAAACATAAATGACAGGTGGAACTGAATTTGCAACCAATAACTCGGACACGCATCTCAAATATTACGTTTCTCTCATATCATATATATATTTGTTTTAACACGAAATTCAAAATTTCTCTAACAGTTAGTTCACCTAGCCAAACCTATTTACATATATTATTAGCCACGAATATATATATTTAAAAAAATTAAAATAAAACGATTATGAACATTGGTGGTGGTCCATCGATTTAAGTTTAAAATTTCAAAAGCAACAACACTATTATCATAAAAATTGTTTCGAATGACAGAAACGTCATAAACATAATGATTTTATACTCAAATAACAGTCGATTTCTCAGTTGTTGGATACTTGAAGAGTCACATAGTGTGTGCGCGCGCGCCCGCAATTTATATTATTTACAAATTGTTTTGCTGCGTCCGTATGTAAGGCGAAATAAAAACGGTTTGGTATACCAAAAAATCGAAAATAGAGAGATAAAAATATTAATTTGTATACCAATTAGTTAATCCGATAACTAAATTTTTCGGTGATTTGGTTAAAATTAAAAACAAAATTAACGGAACACTAAATTAATAAAACTCGTGCCAAATTTTAAATTCAATTTTACCTTAAAAAAACACCCAAAAACAAAATTTTATAAATGATCTTAATGTTTTGCTTAATATATACAGTCGATAAAAAGTTGTCTGCGTTTTTCGAAGAAGTGTTTTTGTTTTTAATTTTTTTTTTTCATTTCATTTTGCCGTTAATAATTCGTGGAACAATATAAGAAATAAAGGTGTAAGTCACAATGTCGCAGACAAAATTTGTTTATGATAAATTGAATACATATATACGATTTCGAAAGTAATAGCTTGTAGCACGTGATTCACATAGTATCTCCGCGCATATAATAAAAATCCACTTGACACCTTAGAAATGAAAGAAAACTTAACAACATTAATTCCGATTCAAATTAAGATATAATAATAATAACAATAATTTATGGAATTCCCATTGTATTCCACCACAACAAAAAGCTTTTTTTTTTTTTTTACTATAAAAACTTCAAAGCTTTTGAAAACGTTGTTTATTTATTGTTTTAGTTTTTACTTTTTTTTTTTTTTTTGTTGTATTTCGATTAAAATTCATTATTTACAAATATAAAAATATATTTTTATTATTTATTATTGTTGTTGTTGCTGTTATGTTCGGAATTTTTCAAGTTCACGATCAATTTTTCATTCATTCATTCATTCAATCGCGTTATGTTTTTATTATTTGTTGTGATTTTAGCACGCTGCTGTGCTCTTTGCTATTATTATGTATTTGTTTATGAATAAATAAAATTTCGTAAACAAATTAAATTACCAAAAACAAAAGTTTTTAATTAAATGGTAACTTTTAATGTTTTGTATTTAATTTATATACTCGTAGATGATAAAATAGAAAATTATTTCGAATAAAACTATAAATTGTTTTTTTTTTTTTGGGACAGCATAAGTGTGCAGCGTAAATCATCAATTTACATTTAGTATAAGGTTAAGTTCCAACATAACGTTTGTCGCAATCGATAATAATTAGAGATATTTTGCAATAAAACTTAATTCCTTATTTCCAATTACTATAAGTATAACTTGAATAAAGATATATTTCATAATCAACCTACTTCATCAGCAGCATCTAACTGCGCGGCAATGAAATATGTTACAATATGAGAATATATTCGATAATCTGACATTAATTTATTTAGTTTTTTTTACCTTAACCATAATCTTCAAAATTATATTTGTTATGAAACACAGATATACACACGCCGAGAGAGTAACAAAAAAATTTTTTTCTGCCTACGAAGGTAAATTTATGAACATTTGATTTTTATGGTACAGCTTTAGGACGGTCTAATTTAATTCAAATTGGAATTCATGAGCTTAATGATCATCACAAAAAAAAAAAATCTGGATAATTTGATCTATATTTTGGTGTGTCTTAAGATAATTTTTTTTTTTGTTTAATTTTACGGTGATTTTTATTTATAATGATTGGGCTTGCTTTTTCTCTATTATATTAATAAAGACATTTTTATACGTAATAAATTAAGATTTACATTTTTTTATGATGATTCAATTATTGTGTGCGTGCTTTCTTTCTGTTCGTAAATCAATTAATTTATTTTAAAGGTATTTATTTTTATTAGAAAGCGATCCCGTTATTAAGATGGTGAAGGTCATTTTAATATTTAATTTATTTATTTTATTTCCCTATAAATAATTATAAAAACCATTCACATTGTAATTTTGGTGTTGGAACTTCTGATTTGGAAAAAATGTATTTCATGATTTTAGCCTCAACATACTATTAATTACCAAACACTTGTCATGAGCTATTATTAGATAATTTATGATATTAGAAAAAACAAATCTCTGTTATTTTGTAAAAACAAAAAAACAAAATTAATTCGTTTTCTTGTCAAACAACATCCCATGCCCCTTTTTAAACAAATTGTATCCAACGAAAAACCATATAGAATTATTACGAGAGATGTATGTATATAAATATACAAACATAAAAGTGAAATCATTGAATAATTTAAAAATTCTAAATTTATTTTATTTATTTAATTTAACGAAAAAAAAAAATAATCATAATATTTATGTCATTAAAATGAAAATTTATTGCTAACTAAAATGTAAAAACGATAAACGACATAAAATTGAAATTATTTCATGATGCTCAATTTGATTCATGATGAAAACCAGGTCAATATAGGCGTTTGTTAATTTTTTTTTTGCTATTATTTATGGGTGTTAAAATTTTTGAAGTAATTGATGTTTGACCCCAAAGTAAAATTAATATCAATAACTGTACTCAGAGAAATTCTGTTGAAGACAAGTCATAGATAAGTAGGTGGTGAATTAAAAAAACTCCGAACACCTCTAAGCTTATTTTCGTTTTCGGAAGCAACATTTTATTTTCTTACTACAAGCATGAACATAGGTTTTTTCTCTGTTTTCCTTGTCCAAAACGTCTGTTTTCATTAATGGTTACACGTCTCCTGTAGCAAAGTGAGGCAATCTGATATTCCCTGATCATTTTTTCGACTGAATACAAATAATAACAAATCCTTATGCCCAAATTCCATTGTGAACAATTGATTGAGCTCACTTGAAATTAGAAGAAGACAAAAAAACATAATCCATCAGAGTGACAAAGACAGAGTATTTTGTTATTGTTTTTTATAGAAAATTTTATGGATACATTTTGACAGCAAACAAAAACATTACCAAGAATTATTAAAACAAATTAAGGATTAGTGTTAATTCGATTAGTTGCACGATTCAAAATAATCTAAAAAATAAATTATTATTAATACTCATATCAGAATTATTTTATTCAAATTATTTCCATCATAAAATACAAAATTAAAAAAAATTTTCCAATATTAATGTACATGGTCACAAGCCACAATATTTATGTACATGTATTAGTTGGACTGCCATAAAATGATCTCGATTTAATACTTGTCTTTAATTTCGATCTCAGTGCACTAACACAGACACATATTTTTTGTAAGTAAAATCTTGACTGACTCCGTTCTGTGTGTCGTTCACACAACCACCGATTTTATATATTTATCTCAAGTTATTTTTACTGACCTGTAAACGTGAAAACTTGTAAAAAGCAAAGCTTACTTTAACACGTTTACATAATTTTTTGATATTAAATTTTATCTCGACAAATCGAAAAATTCTATAAATTCACAAAAGTAAGCTTTGCGTTTATTATGGTCTATTTTCTTATTGTAACCGAGGCGATGCAGTGTTGCTCGGTGTTCACAAGGCAGAAATACGACGTTACAAAAATAATAATTGAGGTTAGAAATTGGTTTTGTGTATAGCGTGAGTTAAGATTATCTTTGAAATTAAAAATAAAAATAATAAGAATGAAAACGTATTGATCTTATTTGTTAACTTAGTGTCGATGAAATTCTTAAAGGCAATGCTGAGAGAATAGCGCTTTCCGCTCTATAACTTTCCGTGATTAACAATTCCGAGAGTGACTTCCATGATTTGGATATTCATATCTGCCATCCGGAAAGAAGTGAGGTTAATATGGAAAGGCAAGTAATGGTACAGAGAAACAATTAAGTATTTAATTTGGAATCTTGTACCACTAGTTGTTTTTACAATTTTTGTTTTTGTAGATCAACAGCTGGACGATTTGGGTGTGCCCATTCTACATAGGTTGGGTGGTGTTAAACAACTTTTCACGACAACTGTTGCGGCTTAATGTTTCCAAAGGAATAATCCGTTGGCGGATAGACAATGAAAAGAGAGAACCACTCATTATTTGAAACAAAAATGTAGGGTTGGAGGTGATAATCAAATTTCAATTTGTTTTGTAGGCATAATTGAAACCATTGATGGGAGCTACCTTCCAATAATTGTACGAATAGATTATCCTTTTACAAGCGGTGTGTAATGAAATATTGGAGTTTATTCAAACTTATGCTGGCGAATGCAGTTCAATTCATGACTCAGGTGTTCTAACTAAGACAAATTTAGCAACGCAAATCGCATCCTGTAAAGAAGAAAATTTATTGAGTAAATAGACTTAGTTACTTACATAAAATTTTAATTACAGGTGAAGGTGCCATGATTGAAAAAGGCAAATAAAATATTTAGATACTAGGGATCCTGCTTTAGCCTCATTAGGAGTTTCATTTATAGGAGTTTCATATATTCTTCATAATTATATTCTAAAAAATAATCCTGGATCTACTGACGAATTTATCGAAGAAATTGAAGATGATGATTATGATCAACTGATGATTTATCATCTGATATTGACTCCTTAAAAAGGATGGCTATTGTAAATGACCTATTTTAGTTCAACGATTTGGTTTTCAGTGGTGTACTTTTCTCCATTCACCTTTCTCGATAATTCGAATAACATTTTAGTTAATTTGGATGTCTTGCCATTATTTGTTTAGCAATTTGGGCTATAGCACAGTTAATTTTCAATAAAATTGAATTTTCTAAGAAATGTTTAGAAATAATCGAGCAATCAAAATGAAAATTGTCACAGCAATTACAGGTCCCGAAACCTATTGATAGAGGTATCAACCATCGTAATCGGACCATTTTAGATTTTTGCCGCAGCAATTACAGGTCTCGAAACCTATTGATAGAGGTATCAACCATCGTAATCGGACCATTTTAGATTTTTGCCGCCCAAAAACTTGTGGGCTATAGCACAGTTAATTTTCAATAAAATTGGATTTTCTAAGAAATGTTTAGAAATAATCGAGCAGTCGTTGTGTATCTTCCGATTAATTCGAGTTTTTGGCTTCTATAATGGTTTATATTTAATTGCGCTTCACTTGAACGTTTTTTGTTCTATTACTAAAAATTTCAATTCTAAAGAATACTTTCCACCAGATTATGTGGTCTATAGAAAAGAAAGACATGAATTTGATACCAGCCTTAAAGGAGGAGGTATGTTGATCGCCGTGAAGAATTCACTTTAGAGGGAGGTTTTAGCGTGTTATCCGCTATACGACATGATGGCTGTACGTATTAAAGCCGGTATTTCTTTGGATCAACTTTAGAAGTTAATCTGAAATTCACTACTTCTTCAGTATGTGTATCTTGGAAGGTCTATAATTATCAATATGGCCTCGTTCTGTGGACATTTATATAGTAGGATTGAGGGCTGATAACTAACTTTTTAAAATCTTTTGATAAAATTAATTATTCTGCTTCTCATTCATTTCGTGTAACTTCTGGTTTACCGCAAGGCAGTCACATTGGTCCATTTCCGTTTTTATTATTTATCTTGTGGATCTGATCTTGTGGAGCCTTTTGCATTTGCATATTGACTTTTTTACTCAGATGATATGAAAATATTCGTTCCGATTGCTACAAATTCTGATTGTATAAAATTGCAAAGAGAATTGAATAAATTTTGCAGTTGGTTGTTTAACAAAAAATTGTTGGTAAATGTGGCCAAATGTAAGGTTATCCCCTTCTTTCGAACACGGTTACATATTCTTCAGCAGTATTTACTTGATATAGTTATAATTCTCTTCTTAACTTTGCTTTACAAAACATATTGATTCTAGATTGCTAAGGCTTACATTAAGTTATAGGTTTCATTAAGGGCAAATATAGAGACATTTGTAATCCACTCACATTAAAATTTTTATTTGTTCGGTCTAATCTTGGATTTGCTTCTCAGGGCTGGTCACTTGTGCTGTACGCTCTTCGTGGCCTAATTTCTGAACCAACGACTGAATAACTACCTCTATTTGAGATTTAGAAACACCTATTAGCTGTTTTGAAAAAGTACATGTAACACATAAGCTAATTAAAAACTTGGAGACGAATCGATAGATAAATTATTGGAAAACAAATAATCGACATTCGAGTATCAATCAACTATCAATCTGTTTTAGATCTATAGGTAATGCGTTATACGCCTGAAGGCGTTTGTAAATCACATTATTATTTCATAAATTAGTATTAAATAACTCGATTTGGAAATGAGAACGACGTCGTGTTTCATATGAATGCCTTGCAGAGGTTTGTGGGAGGGATAGATTAAACTTTATAAATCCTTTTAGAATTTTAAAAATCAAAACCAGAAGTTCGCACTGTATTATATTAGTTAGTCGTAGTTGAGGAATATCGCAGAACAATTCTAATGTTGGGTAACGTGGAGGTAGATGGTACATACTACCTAGTTTGTTTTAGCGTACGATTTTGCAGCACTTCTAGTTCTTCCCGTCGAAAACCAGCGCAACCTCATCAAATTGGGTTGACATATGTTAAATGTATTAAAATGAAAGCATTATAGATAGTCATTATAGACGTCTAACATAAAAAATATATGAGCGAATTTTCGATTTAATCATGTCAATATGAAGGTTCCGTTTTAAATTTTTATCTATTATTAATCCAAGATTCTTGAATGAGCTAACTCTTTCAACTTCTACTCCACAATAAGTGATGACGTGTTCATTAATCACAGATTCTGGTATCTTTCTATTAGTGAATATCATGAATTTGGTTTTACTGGTGTTCAATTGGAGTCTATTTTTTGTGAGCCATAGATTCAATGAATTTAAATCGTGTTGCATACAGTCGTAAAGGTCTTTTAATTTTGTGTTGCTGTATTTGATAACTGCATCGTCAGCATATAATTGAATTTTTCCTTTCAAATCTAAGCCACAAATATCGTTAATGTAAATATTAAAAAGAACAGGGCCAAGTATGGATCCTTGCGGGATTCCATTTAAAGAGTATAGAGGTTCACTCTCGGTGTGGTCGAGAGCAACAACTTGAGAACGAGAGTTGAGATACGACTGGAACCACAAAATTTGCATAGGATCAAGCTTCAATCCTTGCTGAAGTTTGATTAGCAAAACATCGTGGTCTATACCGAGTCGAATGCCTTTCTTAGGTACAGCAAAACTAGGAACGACTAATTTTTTGTCAACTTTCTCAGAAATGAAATCTGTTAGCGCAAGACATGTTGCTTGAGTATTTGATGCTTTTGTGAAACCACATTGCTCTGGCGCTATTACATTATTTCTTTCTAGAAAGTCGATTAGCCGATTACTTATAACCCTTTCATATACCTTTGAGATAGCAGATAGTACTGAGATTGGTCTGTAATTCATCGGCTCAAGTACATCGCCATTCTTGTATACTGGAATAATTATAGAGGTTTTTAATCTTTCCGAAAATCTTCCTTCCAACATGGATTTATTAATCAAGCGAGTAAGAGCTCTCTTCAATTTTTTTTCGAAAAACTGAAAGAACTTACTTGATATCCCGTCTCGCCCCGTAGCTATGCTTCTGTTTTAAGATTCCGAATACTCTGTAAAATTTCTTCTTCAGTAACATTATTTAGGTTCAGTTTAATATTCACATCATTTTCCGCAATATCCACATTGATCTCTGGCCAAAGATAATCACAAGCATATGGACGAAGTACAAATTCATCGATTAAACCATTAATATTAAGCACAATTTCCTGTTTAATGTTGGAAGCTCTCTTATTTGATATTGCCATTTTTACTAAGTTCCAGAACTCCTTTGGTTTATTAATTGATGCACTTAATTTCCTATGGTAAAATTCCCTCTTTGCTTTTCTGATTTTGTATTTTAAATCATCTTTCATGTATCTATATTTATTTTTCAAGTAATCACAATCCGGATATCTAACGATTAATTTAAAATATTTTTCTCTTGTGCGAATGGCAGAGTACAACTCATTAGTCATCCATGGTTGCTTAAACCCTGATCGCCTATTTAAAGTTTTTTCTTCAGTGTGAACAATGACCAGCTTTTCAATACCAGCAACGTAATCATCCAAGCTTGTGCAGTTATGTAACTCATTCCAAAACGGACTTTTCGCAGCCAATTCATAATTAAAAATCCTTATGTTTTGATATTGCGTATTATTCTCCACATGCCGAAAAAGATACATCTTCCAACCTGACACTGTTGATTAATTCAATTTGGTCAGTTAGCACATAATCAATAAGAGTTGAAGTAGTTGATGATATGCGTGTACGAGTAGCATACTTTAATTCTATTTTGTTAACCACCATTAAACCATTTGTTGAAATTAAATCTAAATTTTACTAACTATAGCATTATTTGGGTTAAATAAATTAAGATTAAAATCCCCCACCACTATCGCTCTATTATTATACTGTTCCATAATACAATCAAACACATCAAGAAACCTATCTATGTGCAAGCTAGGACTTTTATATATACATATTAGATTAATATTTTGACGGATAAGTTTTAAAACTAAATATTTATTTTTGCCTATATCTTTGTCACACATAAGTGTGCATTGCATATTTTGTTTAACTAAAACACATATGCCACCACCGCGGCGTCCATCACGACAACTATGAAATATCTCATAGTTCGGAAAGTTAATTAAACATACCTCATTGGAAAGCACCCAAGACTCAACCAGTACAATTATTTCAACTTCTTAATCAAATAAGGCAACAAGATCCATCAGCGCGTTTACCTTCGATTTCAAACCCCTGATATTAAAATATAAAATATGCAATTGCCCCGTTTCCAACGATCATCACGATATTGAAATCCAACCTCGTATTTCACATTATCTATTAATCCTTCTATTTCTACCGGAGCATCTTTTGGTTCGACACTTGGTTAAAATGACTAAATTTACTTACAAGAACTTGTAACTATTCGGCTTATGTCGATTCTAGAACTTTAAGATATCAAGTTGAGAAATTAGCCACAACAGTTTTAAAAAAAGTCCACGGATAATTGAAAGGATATCAAACGAAAGTAAATCCACCCAAAAGAAACAATTTAGTGTTGATATTTTATGGCGCAGACTGCTGTACAAGGACAACTTATAAATTTATCATTTTGGTCTCCTGTTAGCACGGTCGAAAACTGTAAATCCTGAGCAAAATTAAAATTATTTTTGTTTATTGACATTTATCTATAGTGAATAGTAGCTCAATTGCAACTCTGTCAATTATGTCACGTAGTTTAGTAAGAGGTATGCATCACTCATACCAAAATTATTCGTTGTGGAATTATTCTTGCCTGTTCCGGGTACTTGCGCTCTCTTGTAGAAAATCTTATATGTAGTATTTTAAGTGCAAAATAATTAATTTACTAAAAAGTGATTGAGTCATAATTGAAATTCAGCTAATTATTCAAGGGTTAACCAATAAAATTAAATATTTAATAAATTTTTTTTTTAAGTCTATGATTTATCAATTTTTTATAAATATACTCCAAATATTTAACCATACAAAAAATAAAATGTAATCAGTTCACGTAAATTTTTTTTTTTTGCATAATGCCAACATACATTGCTAATATTAGTTCATATTATGTTTGGTGACATTTCCAAAGTTGAATATTAACTTTTAACATTATACATATATTTATATACATTGTATACATGTATGTATACATTGAAAAAATTTGAGCTATTGTTATCAATCAACTAACTGTGTGCTTTTTTTTTTTTGTATGTACAAACCACCCACAACAGTATCACCCTAAATATATTACATAAAAATACCATCACTGAAATTCGATATAAATTATTTAAGTTTAATCAAAAAATATGAATTGCATGTACCTATATATGGTTTGGGTTGCGTTTTTTTTTTGTGTCGTTTCGAAATATAAGAAAGCTTTATTGCCCAAAATATTGTATAATTTATGTAGGTATGTATGTATGTATGTATGTATGTAAAAAAAAAAGTTCAACAAAAAGTCGAAAATCTATATGTGTACTCATAAATGCATTACATAATTTCTAAATTGGTTTTTTGGTTGGCAGGTAGAATTCTAGCAACTATACAGTTTTAGTGGTTTTGTTGTTGTTTTATAAAAATGTCTCGAAGGCTTTTTTCTGCAAAACAATTAATTGAATTTTATATTAAGCTTTTTATGTGGGTATGTGGAAGAAAGTTGATATAAATACAATATACTTACATATTTATGTACGTAGTACAGTAAATTGAAAGCACATGATATATACGTATATAATGTATTTAGGTTTTAACCCTGGATGAAACGCATTTTATTTTATTTCGAAAACATGAAGACATACAGTTTCCATATACGTCAAAGAGAAAATATTTTGTTGTTTTAATAAAATAAATTTATTAAACGTTTTCGAAAAAATTTCAAATTTAACAAAAAAAACAAAATTTTTCATTTTCTGTTTGATGTGTTGAGAATTTTATTGAAAGCATTTCGTGAAGACAATAAGATTATTTATTATGTGTAGAGTATTTCTTAAGAAATAATATAAAAAAAAAAAAAATTTAACATTAAATTCAATATGAATAATTATTATTCTGTTGACAAATGTCACTCGTCCATCTTATTCTTGACAAATCCATTTAATTTCTTTCTATTATAAGATCTCATTATTCATATGAAGTCATATATCTTTTGCGCGGCGCCTTTTAAATGAGATGAAAATTCTCAACTTCACTTAATAAATACATTTAGTGAAGGCGGCGGCACGTTGTGATAAATGAGAATTTGCCATAATAAATAATTTTTCGCGGCAATGCATATTTTTGTTACCTTGGATGTAGCATTTTCGTTTCACTACGGTAAAATGACGCGCCACAGGTGAATGATTTATTTGCTGCACATTGAACTATCATTGAATCGAAAGTACAACTAATCGTATATAATTTCCTTACAATTTTATTTCGTTTAACACTTAAAAATAATTTGATTCAATTACCTGGTGTTGATGTTAGTGTTAGATACATTTAATTTTTATAACCTTAAACTTCCCTTCAAAATTTTTAAATTACTCTATTATAGCTAGTTAATGAGACGCTTTATTTATCGCGATTTCTCATCAACCTATCTCGTTTAAACGTAATTAAGAGGGAATGAATGATACAATTGACTCGGTTGTGAAAAAAAATTTCGAATCTGCAAACTGAGTATTTTGTTTCGTTCCAAAATATGAAATAAATAAATCTTCAAGGTTTAACCCGGTCGCCTGCCTGTGTTATATTTGAAATATATACATACGTACGATACGGTGAAATAAAAATATTTAAAATTCCAAAAAGGATAGTGAAGTAATAAAATTTATGATCATTTTATTTTTTGGCTATACTCGTGTATACCAACCAACCAACCAAAATTACTTTGACCTACCGCGCGCGATGGTAATGCGGTTTTTTAAGGTGCGAAATCTCCTGTATATTTGGTTATTATTTGTGTTAAAACAAAATTATTATTTTTTTATAACAGTATGTGGTGTAATTTATATCGTATATCTATACAATTTTTAAATTTAAAGTAAATTTATTTTTTCGGGCTCACATTTTACTTTTATGGTTGTGGCTGATACAGTAGCGGATTATCTCTGCTTATGAGGAGAGAATAACATGTTATGATATGTATATCGAAGGTTTAGGTACTACTAAATCATATCAGACATATTTGATAAATCAACAAACTTCTTTAAATACTAACTGTTATATTTTAAAATTGTGACAAAATTTCTAATTTTTTTTTTTTTTAATAAATCCAATACTCGAATACTTGGTGTTGGTGAAATGAGGCCTATTATAATCGAGCAACTAATCTGAAATAAATTAGAAAATCATAATGAAATAAAATGTACGACGTAAATTTATAGACATACATACATAATGCTATTAGAAATTTTGCGACAAAAAACAACTCAATCTAAATCATCAAAAACAGGTCAGTCTATATTTTATGTATGTCCGCACATATATCAAAACCAAACTGGTTCATGAACGGTTTAAATCTTAATCGCTATTATCAATAACTTTCACTGTTAGACAAGACGTGATATGTAAAACAAAAAAGTTTTAACGACTCCCAATTAAAATCTAATCAAATTACAAATATAAAATGTTAGAAGAAAAAAAAAAAAAAAGATCTACAATCCTATCGGCCACCGCTAATGACCGTAACCAAAATATGTAAATTTGAATATTTAATTTTTTCATTTTCAAATCAAAACAGACTCATTAACATTAATAATCGACTTTGCATAAAACATTTTTAGTATTTAAAAGCTTTTTTTTCGGATGGTTTTCATCTTGTAGGTGATCGTAGGAAGACATTTTTTTTTTCGTGAAGATTCGTCACTAAAGCCAATGTACTAATCTCTTGAAAACAGATGATAACTAATTAATTATTCATAAAAAATAACAACAACAAAATAATCAAAAAAATGTAAAAATACAAATAAACCGTGCACGGGTGTCTAATCATATGATTTATAAGGTGACGAAAGTTATCATGTTAAGGTAATTATCATTTATTGTTATGAGGTGTTTATATTGAGTTATAGTTCTACTTAACTATTGTTATGTTATTCCACAACCCAACAACAAAATTATAATTAATATTCTTAGCCATCGGTGATAATAATAAAAAACCAAATTCAAAAATTAATCAGAGTTGTAAATACATATACATACATACATACATATGTATATGTATACAAAAAAAAGGTGTGCCATGGTGACTCGAGTAAATGAGATGCCTGTTTTATTTCAATAAAAACCTTAACTTATAACTCATGTTGGACCGAAGCTGTGTCGTGACAATAATTTAATTCAAAATGGGCATCAATGGTCTGAATGGTTTTTTAATCATTAATATTAATAATAATTTCCATTTAAAATTTTAATAACAAAAATTATGTTTTGTAATATTATATATTAACGGACAACACACAGTTGGAATAAATTAGAAAAATATGGATATTGTTTTGGCAAGAATATTTCGTTGAACCCCTCCCCCCAAAAGAAAAAAAAAAATTTAACTTGTTAATTAATTCATTAATCTAGATTTTAGAATGAGCTGTTAATCTCATAAATAAGTATACGTGACGTAAACTTGAATAATATTCAAAGAGTTTGTGAACTTTACTCCAGTCAGTATTGGAGCCGGATTCAATAACCCTTGAAATTCGAGAGACACTATAGATAACAAATAATAAATCAAATTCAAGGTTCTTTTTAGCAATTTGTCTTCTTAATTTATAGATTAAATAACATTTTTAAACGCGGGTTTGTTGTAAAGATCTAGTAATTTAAACTGCATTTTAAGATGGTTTTAGTCGAATTGTAATCAAAATAAACTGCCGAAAACTCAGTAGTCATCAAATGAAAGTATGAAAGTGCTTTATCATTGATTTCTCACTTTAAACACAGTTCGCAACCTGCACATGACAGCAAGGAGAGAATTCCGGAACTACAGGTAATTTTTTTTTGATTATCAATATTAGTACTTCATCAGATCAAACCACTACAAGATAGAGCTAGATCTAATTTTATTCAGTATATTGTCGGAATTGATATGTGCACTAAAAGATAGACAATAAATTAATCGGTGATCGAAAGATACATGACAAATTTTTAAATGAGTAAAACATCAATTGGTACGAAATATTGGTTACCAAAAACTCGTAATGTCAGAACTAGAACAAGTTTCGACAGAATTGCCGCAAGTTTTGGAACAACTTAGCCTAATTTCATAAAAACAAAAAGAGCATGAACAGGCGCTGACGTATCTGAACAATGCAGAACAAGAAAAAATCGCAGCTCCACAACCACTCATTCTTGATCTATTCTGGTTCCTGGATCCAATATTTATTTATTTATTTATTTACTGAAACTTTGGGACGCCTTAGTTTGAGCATCAATAGTGTGAGTATTGTGAGCATTCACAATAAGGCGTCAGTATTCAAAAACATGTACAACATATAAATAAGTAACTACAAAACTTCGGCATATGTAGCCAGCAGCTGTAACAAAGCCACATAACTCCTTCGGGCAATATTGGCATCTTCGATCTCATAATCCTATATTTATTGGTTGCAGTTTTGCTGGATTGCATTATGCTCAATATTATTTGATGAGAGAGTTTGGAAAATGTGTCAATAAGCTCCCGAAAACATGAAAGGCCGGTGTAGTTTATGCTTTTTGATGCAGAAATTTTCACATTTTAGATTTTTTAAATTTTAATAAATTTTATAATTTTTTGAAATAAAAAAAAAAAAAATCACCGTCTGACTAGAAAGCCTTCTTAAAATCAAAATCCTTAATCGATAAAATCAATCCCCAAAGCAGTCAAAAATACTGTTACGTTTTTGCCTTGCCAATTAAGGTTCGTATCACTGGATTGTGAATTATATAAACTCAGTTCAATTTATCACCAACGAATTTATTTCACAAAATTTATTACAACACAGTTTATCAATAAAAATTCACAAAATCACTTTATATAAATTATTCTCAAATTTTAGTGTAGAAACATTTAGAACAATTTTATCATGGAAAATTCCATTTTAGTACAGTTTAACATTGAGCTATTAATTTAACTTCTTCTATTACACACTAGGTGTCACCGTCACAATACCCCCCCCCCCAACCTGTTCGTCACGAACAGAACCCAAATCACCTTCTCTGTATAGGGCCAGTCTCTCCAAATGCACCACCTTTGGTTAACCATGATGTCCCTTCCGTATCCGATAAACCACATCGTTCATCCTTTTGATGACAGTGTAAGGTGCTTCCCATGCTGGTTGCAGCTTCGGTGATAATCCCTTTTTCAGTTGCAGGTTGTGAAGCCATACTAATTGCCCTTCCTGGAAGATCTGGTTATTTGCTCGTATGTCATATCGAGCCTTCATCCTGTAATCCTGTCCACATAAAGCCGCTGATGGTACAGCCCCAAACTTTAGATCTCCAGGTAATCGTAGGTTATCCCCAAATAACGTTTTAGCTGGTGTCATTCCGGTTGTGTCATGTATTGCTGATCGATGAGCCATCAGAAATATCGGTATATGCCGATCACAGTTGCGTTGGTTTTTCTCAACGACCTTTGCTAGATATTCCTCCAGTGTACCATTGAATCTTTCCACCATACCATCAGACTATGGATGCAAAGGCGTTGTTCTCGTTTTATTTATACCGAGCATCTGGCATATTTCTTGAAATACCACCGATTCAAAATTCCTTCCTTGATCGGTATGAATCTCCATCGGCACTCCAAATCTGCTAATCCAATTGTTGACCACGGCATCAGCTATTGTTGTCGTCTCCTGATTGGCAATGGGGTACACCTCCGGCCATTTGTTGAAATATCCATTATATCTAGCACATATTTGTTGCCGCTCTCGGTGGTGGGAAATGGCCCCGCTAAATCCATTGCAATTCTTTCGAATGGTACTCCGACGTCGTCGTCGTTTTGCGTGCAGGTCCCTTCACCGCCGCTCATTGGTCACATTTTTAGCACCATTCTATCACAGACTGCCTACATCCTGCCCAGTAGAATCGTTGACATATCTTTGCTAGTGTTTTATTAATTCCTAGGTGGCCCTTACTTACTCCTCAATGATACTCATTCAGGATTTCCGCAATCCGGCACTTTGGTATCACTAGCAATAATTGTTTCACTTTGCCATCCGTGCTTTCCCACAATCGTTTTAAACAGCCATTATCATGACGGAGGCTATCCCATTGAGCCCAATAAGCCTTGACAACGGGACTTTTGTCCGCGATCTCGCTCCAAGTTGGCCGGTGTTCGTTTTCCTTCCATTTCATTCTAACTGATAAATCCGTATCTTCCAATTTCTCTTTCCTTATCATTTTGTCTGTCCACTCCTCATCAGGCAGCACTTGCGTAAGCTTAACGTTGATGATGCCTTCCTTTGCTTCAACATGGCCACAATGTTTACATTATACTGGACATGGCCATCTTGATAATGCGTCGGCATTTCCGTGTGCACTTTCCTTCCGATGTTCGATTTGGAAATCGTAGCTTTGAATTTTTGGCCATAAAGATACTTATGGAAATGCTTGACACATTTCACTATAGCCAACAATTCTTTCCGTGTCACGCAGTAATTACGCTCCGGTTTTGATAATGTTTTGGAGTAGTACGCAATAACTCGTTCTTGGCCATTAATTTCCTGTGATAACACACCTCCTATACCGTCATGACTTGCATCGGTGTCCAAAATAAATTTCACGTTGGGTATAGGGTACGCTAAGATTGTCGCAACACATAACCGTCTCCTTAGTTCCACGAATGCTTCCTCCTGGTCATCGTTCCATTCGAATGCCTTGTTCTTCCTGGTCAACTCGTGTAAACTCATGGCAATATTGTCGAATCTTGGCACGAAGCATCTATAGTAGGTGCACAATCCCAGAAAGCTTCGTAATTCGTGTAAATTTTTAGGTCTTGGCCAGTTCTTTACCGCTGCGATCTATTCTTCGTCGGTGTAAATTCTATTAGTTGTTACAAGATGACCCAAATATTTGACTTCATTTCTGAACAGTTTACACTTCTTTGAGCTTAACTTTAATCCGGCGGCCTGTATCCGATCCAAAACTTCCGCCAAGTTCCTTAGATGCTCGTCAAAATCCTTACCCATAACGATGATGTCGTCCAGATATATTAGGCAAGTCTTCCAATGTAATCCCTTTAACACGCGCTCCATTAATCGTTCAAATGTCGCAGGGGTATTACATAATCCGAACGGCATAACATTAAATTGCCAAAGCCCATTACCCACACAGAACGCTTTTTTCTCGCGATCTACCTCATGGACTTCCACCTGCCAATAGCCGCTTTGTAGATCTAATGTCGAAAATATTCGAGCACCCGATAACGTGTCTAACGTGTCATCGATTCTTAGCAGTGGGTATCTATCTTTTTTCGTCACAGCATTGAATTTTCGGTAATCAACGCAGAATCTCTTGCTACCGTCCTTCTTCTCGACCAATACTACCGGTAAGCTCCATGGGCTGTTAGATGGCTCGATTACTCCTGCTACCTGCATATCTGTTACCATTCGATTGACTTCTTCTTGTTTTGACAAAGATAGCCTCCTGGGTGGTTGACGAATCGGCATCTCCGCTCCCGTATCAATTCGATGCTTTACCATTGAGGTCCTTCCATTATTATCCGATGTACTGCAGAATATGGACGTGTACCGTTTGAGTATTTGATGTGCAGAATTTTTTTGTGCCTCAGTAAGATCTTCGGTCCATTTATGCATGAGTTATTCTACCATTTCTTTCTGCCCTTGCATGTCGGATTTTTCAATAGGACTTTTCTGTTCACACTTTACTATAGTTGAAACCTCGTTACATTTGCCGATTACTGTCTCTTTCTTGATGGTTTTCGTCTTATCCGAGAGATTTAGAGTCCTAATTGGTACTCTATGGTCGTTATCTGGTTTAACTAGGGCTTTTCCGATTTTAATTTCCTTGGCTCCATTCTCCTCTTCGTTAGCTTCAATAACCCACAAACTGGGTGACCCAAAACCATACGATCGTCTCCGAGTTCGACGGTGGCAGCTTCTCTCGATGATCAATAATAATTCGCCTGGTAGTTGCTCCGGCACTGCTAGATTTAAGTGACAACTCGATGTTATCGTAAATTAAGACTCCTCGTCCAACATCCACCACGAATCCATTTGCCCTCATGAAGTCCATCCCCATTTGACTTCATCCACAATATCTGCAATCAGCACTTCGTGTTGGAAAAGAGTTGTTCCGATCTTTATTTTCACGAACTTTTTGCCTTTTATTATTGAACTACCTCCGGTTGCTGTTTGTAACTTCAATACATTAGCTGGTTGTATACCTCCGTCGATCAGATCTTTACGGACAATCGTGCGGTTTGCTCCCGTATCCAGGGTGATGATGCAATCCGTGCCATCAATGTCGCCTTTGATTGTTAAGCTGTCACCGCCTCTTGCTACTTTCGAAACGCGGATGGAGGTTATGGGGCAATCGGTTGTGGGAGTCAGCTTCTGCCCCTTTAAGCTGACTCTTTCAAGTTTAACGACTCCGTCATCATTTGGCCTTCTTGCATGGCCACTGACTACTCCCCGCTTGGTCGTCGCTGTATAGAAGATGGTGATCTTCCCCTTTTTCTTCTTATTCTCGGTATCTTTTGGTGTTGAAAGTTCTATGTTTATGCTGGTGTCGATTTCCACTCGGCGTATTTTCATTGACGGTTTGATGATCGCTTGTGCAGTTTCATTTGTCAACTCACAAGCGATAGTTTCGGCAAAGTTTGCTTTAGGTGACAACATCACCGCCTTGCGTGTCTCTGGATCTCGAATGCCATCAATGAATGCGTCAATTTTTAGCCTTTCCATATAATCTGCCGACGTGCTGGTATGTGCTAGATGTACTAGTCACTCGATTGCCGATGAAAATTCTTGTAGCGATTCTCCTACCTTTTGGTAGCGGCTTTTAAGTTCCATGCGATAGATTTCCCGCTTATGGTCACTGCCGTACTTCCGATCCAGCGCCTTTATAATTTCGAGATAACTGTTGCGCTCTTGTTCTGGGATGGTTTGTAAAGTCTCTGCTGCTTCATCTTAAAGGGCCACTATTAATGCCGCGACACGATGTTCGTCATTCCAATGATTTTGATTGGCTGCCGTCTCAAATTGAAATTTGAAAATGACGAAAGATGTTGTTCCGTCGAATGTTGGTGGTTTTAACTTGATTGATTGGACGGTTTGTACCACTTGTGTTGTTGTTGAAATTTTTTTTCAACCTGCTGAACGAATCTCCGTTTTGACAAGTTGAACTTCCGTTTGCAGTTTTTGGTCAACTTGTTGAATCTCCATTTGTAGCTTCTCTACTTCGCCACGTATGTTAGTAGATAATTCGAGAAGTTTCTCGTCCATTTGTTGTTCCATCTGGCATTTTATTTCTTGGTTTATTGTATCCAACTGTCGCTCATTTGACTGCTCAATTTTCTCCATTTGTTGTTCGTTTTGTTATTTCGTTAGACTCATTTGTCCCATCATCTGGTTCATAGAAGCAAAGGATATTTTTTGTTTACCTGGAAACCCCTAAATTTTTGGGGAAATTAAACAGATCTTAAAGGAACACTTGGGGATAAACAAGAGTTTTCCTTTTAAAAGTCCCAACTTTGAGGTATACACATTTTTGTACAAGTTTAACACAAATGAAACAATTTCGAACAATTCCAAGAAAATGTCTGAAATATAATCTCACAATCAAAATAGAGTTCTGCAAAAGTCGGAACATTTCAGTTTCAGAAGACAGCGATATCCTGCCACTGAAAAGAAATCTGTGGGGCTGGCACAAGGTAATATTAAACCGATACCAATGGATATAGATCCCTCACTTAGATCTAGGATCTATCTTAACCGTCAACACCAGAATAATAAATAACCACAAAATCCCAGAAAGTATCGAAGAACCGAAGACGAAAATTTTTAGGAGTGGCAGGAATAAGATACAGATGGCTGAACTTGGAGCTGGGGCCAATAAAAATGTAATAAGTTCTAATTTTATTTCAAAAATCTTTAAAAATCTGAAACAACAATGTTAAAATATATTCTTGACTTCAATTTATCCAATCAAACAAACCTATTATAAATTTTATTTTCATAAATTTTTTGATGGTACCTTAAGATCCCAATCAATGGCGGCAATGAACTATAAATCTAGTACCTACGATATTCCTAAAAGACAATCCAGAACCGTCTTCAAAATTATCAAAATTAGCCCTTTAACAGTAAAAAATTTCAAGACAATCAAACAAATTTCAATCAATTTAAATACACCTATAGCTAAAAGGATAATTGAGAATCTTATCCGAATCAAACACTTGGATGTACCGTTGAAACAAGATGAAAAACTTTCATCAACAACGGTAATCAAACATAAAATATTAACAACAGATGAAAATCCGGTTTACACAAAAAATTTACACGTACCCACATCACAAAGGATGTTACTGGCCAAATTCAAGAATTATTAGATATTGGAATTATACGGAATTCAAAAGGCCGTATTCATTTCCAACTAGTGCTAAAAAGGCAGATGTTTCGATGCTTTGATTTTCGATTCCTCAATTTGAGGAAATTCTTCACAGTCTCGGGAAATCTGTGTACATATTTCATTAAATGCCGATGGACAAAAATACCAAGCGAAAACTGCTTTTTCTACAGACAAGGGCCACTTCGAATTTACTCGTATACTATTTGGGTTAAAAAACCGCCCAACAAATTTTCTACGAGCAGTAAATTACGTATTAAACGGCTTAGTGGGAGAAGTTTGCTAAAGTAGATAAATGTATAAGTGTAGTAAATTTACACTTGTGACTGAAAACTTCGGAGAATAACTCCAAAATTTTAAGATGGCGGTTAGAATTAAAAAACTTTAACTATACGACAACATATACAAATAAGGAAAAATTAACGTTGTCGCGGATGCATATAACAGAAAACCCAACGTCGATAAAAAACGGAACTAAACTTCAATGAGACTCAAGCCACTTGATGTGAAAATCACAAAAATAGACAGAATTCAAACTCCGGAGACGATTCTATAAAGAATCTTGCATCAAGTGGTTCCGACATAATTCATTTAGCCAAAATACTTCGGATGAATATACTTTCTCCTTTTTTCTGATCGGCCTGTAAATTATTGTAGTAGTCAGATAATTTTCTCCGAATTTCGAGAATTGACACTATCATCTAAGAAGAACTATAAAAGATGGCTGACGAAATGCAAAAAAACAAATATACGCATTTATGATTATTTTCTGACTAAACCCAGATTTAATTCGCAGAATAGGCCCCGTCGAACTCCCTGCGGTTAAAAATAGCTTATTATGTCCATCAGGTAAGCGCCTGCAAATAATCTCAACATTTATTTTTACATTTTGTGAATAGGGGCATTAAAAACTTGCGAATGCAGACAAACTGAACGTATCTATACTCGTATATTGTATGTACATATAAAGGGTGTTGATCAATCCATTTGTCGTTTATGGATCTGAAAGTTGATGCTTTGCTGAATTAGTGTGTTTCATGACTTTCGAGGGAAGAGCCTTATGTGTGAACAAGCCCAAAAGATCTTTTAGGTCGCAGTGCAGTGTTGGTCAGAACTTAGAAATGGTTGCGCTCATCTCGAAAGCAGAAAGCCAAAAACTGTAATACATATTTTTCATATTTTGCACCAAGCACAAACATTTTTTTGTGAATTATCGTGGATTTAATTCCCCCCGAAAATTGCTTCATCGGATTTACTCGATGAAGCGTCTGTAAATAATCTCAATCACTCTCCATCATTCGAGTTTCAAGTCTAAAAACTTTTCATCAATGGCTACTATTTTTCTTACTGCGGCGAATTCAAATGTATTTATTTACATTGACGATGTTCTTACCCGCCAGACAGTCTCGACGCTGCTGTAGCCCAGTCATGCAATAGCGCAAAAGTTAAACTACGTACGTGAAAACATATGCGGATTGATAAATTCGACGGACGTAGCGCTTTAAACCTAGTACTAAAATTAAATTATTTTCAATATTGCACGCATGAACGGATTGAAGTGTCACTTTGTGATGTAAAAAAAATACAAAATGAAAGACATTCCTGGGAACTAAAGTTATACAAATTAAAGTGATGCCAATCACACAAATTATTAGAACTTAGTAGATTTTATATTACGACGGAAAATTTAAATTGGTGAGAAAAGGGTTTGCAAAATAGGATTTAGAGCCATCAAAATATTGATTTATGGAAATCAAAAAGGTTTAGCTCATAAAAAATAGTTTAAGATTATTTTAATGTCAAAAATGTGCGTCGAGATTAACAGCAAAATTTTTATTTTTTACAGTCTCCGTTACGTCGAGATTGTTCTACCTTAAAGGTTTCTGAATATCAATTTTTAGTACTCTGTAACTTTTGCTCTATAAACAACTACTGTAAAATTACAGCTATAGAATTTTTACATTTTGTGATTAGGGGTGTTAAGCTCTGGAACTAGCCATTGGACTGTATCTCAACAATCATGAATTTGATTATGATAGAAAAGTTACTACGGTTCATTTTGAGGAGTCACATATTTTATATTTTTACTTTCTTTTACTCTAGTAAAATAAAGTATAGTAATCATGAAAATTTTGGACCTTGAGATTTTTAGAGATTTATCTGTTTTGAGGTCCCCTGAGTCCGAAAAAGTGAGTTTCGAAATGGTGTCTGTCTGTCAGTCTGTCCGTCTGTCAGTCTGTCAGTCTGTCCGTCTGTCAGTCTGTCAGTCTGTCTGTGTCCTCTCCACAGCCCAGATGGTTTAACCAATCGAACTGAAACTTCATATTTAAGCTTTTTTGATAAATTGGGAGGTCCCAGTGAATTTTATTCCAAATCGGTTAACCGGAAGTGGCCACTCCCTTGGTCCAGAAAATTTATTTTGCAAATATCTTAAAAAGTATAAGATTTATAAAATACTACTGAAAACAAAATGTTTCTAAAAATTAAAAACAAATAAAAATAAAAAAAAAAAAATTTAAAAAAAAAAATTAAAAAAAAAAATTTAAAAATTTAAAAATTAAAAAAAAAAAATTAAAAAAAAAAGTTATAAAAAAAAGTAAAATGTCTCAAAATTCTCTGTTCGTAAAAGAAAGTCGTGTGTTGGCCACATCTCAATTTTTTTTTTTGTATTTGGGTTGAGCACCAGAACGGAAACTAAAAACAATGTTTAATGATGCCAAATTAATAGCAATCGACTATTAACAAAATACTTAGACAACGGCAAAAAATGTAAAAGAAAATGGCTCTTTAGGTGAAAAATAATTTTTTGGAACGGAAAAGTTTGATAGAGAAACTGCCGAATTCCTGTCCTACATAGAACTAGCGAAAGGTTTATTGTGGTTATCGATCAGGGTAAACGAAATTATTTTATTTCCAATATCTATACCTGATATACTTTCTGTTTGAAGTAAACTAGTTTTGTTGTATGAAGCAAACAGTTACCAATTTTGTTAGTTTAAGAATAGCTAATCTTATTTGCAATCATATAAATAGTGTATTGGGCGGCAAAAAGAGATTGTAAGTTACAGATGCTTGCTATCTAAGAGACTCTTGTTTACACATTTCTATATAGGGATTGAAAACAAATTTGAACTTTTCCAGCTACAAATTTATAAAATTCTGGGAATATTTATCTATATCAATATTTAACTTGATCACTTACCTAACATTATACCTACCATATCGAACCATGATTCATTATTTATTTAATAAGATTTCAATTCGTTATTTCATATAACGTAGATTCAAGCGATACATCAGACATCAAGAGCGCGCAAGATAAAAGTGCGGCATTATTAGATATTTTTATATACTTTGCATTTTTCCTCGCTCGGTACGCAAGATCATTTTCGAAACCGATCAAAATAATAATAAAATTATAAATTTTATATAAAAATGATTATTCTTTCTAAAAGTGTTTGACATTTGTGCCGATTCATCGTTATTCGGAATGTTTGGAATGTTTGGTTGGACGCGATCATATAAGAGAAAACGAAAAATTATCGATGATGATCATGACGGAATTATTAATTTTATTATGTTTAGGGATACACAACACTTGAAGTTTTTTTTTTTACAGTTTAATGTCAATTAATATAAAAAAATCTTCGAATCTAAAAATTTTTTTTTGTTGTGGACGATCAAAGATTTTAAATTGATCGTTTATCTCGGAATATATATAAATGCGCGATCGGATTGATTAAAGGTAAAAACAATGTGATAGGTTAAGTGCTTATAAGAAATCGATTCGATTTATCATTTGATTATTATTGACAGGAGTAACTATAAATAATTAGTACGTGAATATATGTTCAACTGTATTCCCGATATGTACATAGTTCTGAAACAATAAAGAACAAGTTTTTTATTTTTTATTAGCGCATTCGATTATCCAACAGGTATATCCGCACATAATATTCCACCCACATTTCGATAAATATAAATTCTTCCTTTTGATTTATTATCGAAATTCGCGAAATTTATTTAATTATGACAATAGTTATGAAAAATTGAAATATCGCTTACAACCCTGAACCATAACCGTAAATATATTTAATTTTTATTTCGAGGACAGTATAAAATAATAAATTTTCGAATGGTTGCCGATATACTATAGTTATATTCATATCCATATATACGCGTATATAGGCATTTGTGTACGATTTGGGGAGCTTTCGTGTGTTTATATTGTTTGGCATTTATACACCAACCAAATTCGGTATGAGCTTGTTGAAAAGCAATTTTTAATTTATTTACAAAAAATTGTATAAATAAAATATTTAGTAATAAATTCATTGATAGTTCATGTATGGGGTCAATTACAAAATGTAAATTTCATGAAAATTTATTGGCAACACAGGTGCTGCATACATACTACACTTGTGTAGAGGGCACATAAAATTAAGAAGAAGGAATTTGATTTTTCACTGTACCTAATTATTTTGGTAATCAATTTGTCGAGGCTAATAAATAATGTTAGTCCCACATTGCGTTTTCCAAAAACAAATATTCGAACAGCATGGCATATTCCTTATTTTTATGATGACATTTGGTTTTAAGACCCTTATCACATGGCCACCCCTAATAGGTTCATGTTAAAACAAAACAAACATTATTTATAACCTTCAATTACCAAAATATATGTCTCGTTCTATCCTAGAAATGTTACAACTCAAAATTTGTTACTTTTTACAGCTCAAATTTCACAAAATACAAAAAAATGTACATTTGGACCTCATGCCGATGTATGATGTTATGTCGGTTTTTTTTTCTGGAATAGCTTTAAGAGAAAATTTTTGCTAAACACATACAACATTTAATATGTTCAATTTGACGAATTGCATAAATTTCATGCTGTGATTTTATTGGTAAAAAAAAAAATAAAAATATGTTGTGTTTGTTTCCTCATATATGTATATATTTTATGTGTCTGTGGTGCATTAGTGTTTGTGTTTTGCATGAATCGTCAATGTTGTGTGTTGGATTCATGAACAGAAATGCAGTTTTTATATATTTTCAAGATTTATGAGCGATCATAAAAAAGTATAAAAATTATGTATTTTATGTGTACAAAATTTTTGCCTTTTAAATCCAATACCACAAACTGATTGTGTGTGTTGACTTTAGTTTTGTTATGTATGTACTTAAAGGAATTATAAAGTTAGTTAGATGTGAACATTCTTGCGGAGATGGAAGGATAATTTTGATGGAGCGAGGACGAGCATAGATGTATTATTTAGTAATTAATACCAATCATTTTTAAATGTTTTTATGTTAATATTACAGACCTAAAAACCACATAAACGTATCGTCCTTTCTCTAATATTTATTTAGGGTAAGCTCGAGCTACACGTTATTTGATCTAAAATACATAATAATATATTAACCATCGTTTAATAAACTAAACACTTTGTATCACAGAAGATAAACATAAGATTTTTTTTTTTTTTTTTTTGACACATTTTCATCTCAAGTATCGTGTCAACATCATCCATGTGAACTACATATTTGAGTGAAACGAGATAAACACAAACAAATAAATAAACATAAAAATCTTTTTGGAGTTATATTTCATATATAGTAGAAACTATTAATTATTTATTTACGTCATATAATGTATTGTCCTTTTTTGCTGGGGGTTTACAAATATAATGAACGAGAAAATAGATATGTACGAAGAGTAGAAGAGTTGTTATATGTTCATTGAACTCTTAAAAACAATACAATGTAGATGAATTTATGAGATCCTTAAAAATATTTTTAGATTTTTTTTGGTAAATTTCCAAATAGGTAGAGAATTATAGAATTTTTATTTATTTTATGTCATAAATAATAAAATAAAAAATTATGGTTTTCTAAACTGAAACAATAGCGTATGTGTTTGTAGAAAAATTCTGAAGATACTTTACAATCTTGAACACAATACAATAAATTTAGTTTTGATTTATTTGCGAGTGTGACAAATTTAGTTTGAAATTTTTTGGAAATGGAAGTTCATTATATAACCGATTCGATTAATCGTTTATTATTATTTATAGCCTCATTATGCAGTATGTTTGGTATAAATCTATCGGGCGAAAGGCACAACAACATACCATACATAATAAAAACTAAAACTATCAATACAAATTTTACGAATGGAGTGAATAAGATTACATTTAACCTTTTTGATTGAACTTGAAACGAAGATATATTCATACATTTTTATTTATTTGTTAATTTCGCACCATCCATTTTATTTTTTCATACACGTTAATCAAGTAGAAATATTTTTAGATTTTTATTTTTATTTTTTTCTGTGGTATTTCTGCAGAAGTTAATTATTGATCAAGTTTTTTGGTTTGTGTTGTTTGTCAAACTCTTGTGAGAGAATCGGTATACAAGTAAATTTTTACTTCAATAAATGAATTGAAAATAAGAAAAAAAGCCACAGAGGTGATATACGAGATGTTTCATGACCGATGTGATATATGATTCGACATTAATTAAATGTCAAGTAAGTATAGTAGTTGAAATGGAGAGGAAGGGAAAATTATACGTTTGCGAAAAGTTGCATGAATAATTTCATGTCATTCTGGATTGGTGAGTCATAAGTTTTCGAAATGTATTCATTTGTAGCGATAGTGACAGTTCGTGTTTTTGTATGTTACATATAATTCACTAGAACAGCTATTATTTGTACCTCTGTGAAGTTAGCCCGAACTCGAAACTGAACTTGCAAAATTCTTGATAATTTCGTTTTCGTAAAAAAATGATTATTATAGTTTGATATGGAAAGTCCGATTTTTCTGTTCGAAAATAGTATAGAACCGTCAGTTTTTATTTAAATATTTTTCGGACTATGTCCAGATTTATATTGTTCACATTGTTCCAGCAGCGTTGGCTATAAAATAACAATGGCTTATTTTACATTTTCTTTATTTGAAATCAGTATAAAGTCTATTGCTTTCAACCAAAATGAGTTAGGTATTTTTTTTTTTGGTTAACGGCTGTTCAAAGCAACAGCAAAAATTAACCAAATTTTGGTCTAATTTTTTTCGTGTATGTATTTTCTCGTCTATTCGATTCTTGTGGCAGGTATTAAAACTAAAAATTTAGTAAAGATTTGATTAGCCAATAATTTTTTTTTTGGGTCAGTTAAATAATTTTTTAGTCTATCTAGTACGATTGTTGTTGTAATTTTTTTATTTTTGGTGAAAGCAATACAACTATAGTTATCGGGCTATTATACTTGTAGGATCGCTATACATACTTGGTTTTGTTATATTCAAACTGATCACAATAAAAACACGTTTATACCGAAAATAATCTCTTTATTTTTAATTCTTCTCACTTCAACGATTTTCTTTCGACTCCCTTTTGTTCTCCTTTTTATATGGCATATCTGTTTTTCGCAGTGGCGGCGTAATTTAGTATGGGTTAAATGCGACAGTGGTATTACTTACCCCACACTCGGCCATCCTTCAAAATCTTCCGTCCCGGAAGATTCGTTACCTCCACTATCATACGATACCCAAGGCTTCATTAAATCGGCAGATGCCAAGTTTTTATTGGTCCTTCGCCATCGCCTACCTTCCTAACATCGTATCTATCGTTCCCACCAAGGGCTGTTACTTCGTATGGTCCCAAATACTTCGCGCTCAAATTTTCAATCCTGTCCCAAACTACGAACGACTTATTGCTACTAAATCACCTATATTATACTGTGTAGCCATCTTCCTTTTCTGGTTAAAAGATTTTCTATTCTCGTCCTGTAGATTTTTTATCTGCTGCCTAGCGTTTTCACGTAACTCTAGACTCTACCCTCTTGTCACTGAACTCATTAATCAGCTCTTCCTCGATTATTTTGGTCAAATCATAATTTTCTGACCTAAACATATCAACTCCAAACATAAGCTTAAAAGGTGTGTTGTTGGTACTTCGACTAACCGTGGAATTTATCTGCTTCTGTAGAGTTGTGATTTGCTTATACCATTTTAAAGGTTCCGCCAAAGACAATTTGGTCAAGATTGGTATAATTATTCCATTAATACGCTCGACCTGTCCATTTCGCTGGGGACCCTTGTTGTGATTTTTACATGCTGTATCTTTTGTTGAGTGCAATACTCCTCAAAATTATGCGAGGTAAAAGCCGTTCCCCTATCCGAAATAATTCTTTTTGGATTTCCAAATATGGCTTGTTGCTGATCAAGTTTTTTTAACACTTCTTCTGTTGACGTCGTTTTAACTGGATATATCCACGTGAACTTTGCAAATCCATCAACAACGACAAACAAATATTTGTAATTCTATGCGGTGGATGGTAATGGCCCTAGATGATCCACATGGTATGTGTGAAGTGGAACATCAAATTTCTTGATGGGATTAAGGTAACCTTCCTGTTTTCCGTATTTTTTTGTTGCTAATATGCAATGTACACAATTAGAAATTGTTTCATTGATTCTCTTACTCAACTTTGGTATGTCATAGTCCTGCTTCGCTACAGCTTCCACTTTCCGTCTACTGATATGCCCGTTTTCATAAATGTTTTTTAGTATTTCATGTTCCATAATTCTAGGCACTGTGACTACATGACTTCCGTTGACAAATTTAAACACGATCCCGTTTCTCAATAAATATCCATTATATTCCCGTTCTTTCAGGATTTCTGCAATTAACTGGCATTCCTTGTCTTGGCTTTGGGCATTTCTGATTTTTTATAAAATCCCTTCCTCAATTATAAAGATGCTCGGATTCCTACTCAGTGCGTCGACGTGACGCATTGCACTCCCAGACCTATGTAGAACTTCACAGTCGTACTCTTCTAAGTACATTGCCCACCTGGCTATTTTGGCACATAAATCTTTCTTTTTCATCGTTAACTGAAAAGCTTTACAATCTGTATAAATTTTAAACTTCAGTCCTAACAAATAAACCCGTAGTTTCTCCAAACATTTTATAATTGCCAGAACTTTTAATTCGTAACTGCACCGTTTCGCCTCTGCTTCTGTGGTTTTGAAACTTACATAGTACACCGGATGAAATTTCCGATCGTCTGGGTGTTTTTGTAGAAGTACACCTCCATATCCTTCTTTGCTTGCATCCGAATGCAATTCAGTTTCCAGTTTTGGGTTGTACATCTTTAAAATTGGTTCATCACATAACCTTAACTTCAATGTTTCAAACGCCTGCTTTTGACAGGTACGAAATTCAAATTTAGTATGCTTTCGTGTTAAATCACTTAAAGGCTTCGCGATAACAGAAAAGTTTCCTATACACTTTCTGAAATATCCAGCTAAACCGAAAAAACTTTGAACTTGTTTGCACGTTTTTGGCTCTGGAAAATTTCTAATGCTTTTGGTTTTTTCAACTGACGGCTTGATTGACCCATTTGAAATGATATGGCCCAAGAAATCAATCGAAGATTGAACAAATTTTGATTTTCCAAAATTTATTTCTAAGCCATTGTCTTCTGCATTCTTAAATATTATTTCTAATTTTTTTAAATTTTCAGCTTCACTGTTAGCCGCAACCATGATATCATCCATATATAGAAGCATAATCTTATCCCTTATCAATGGTTGAAATATTGTGTTTATGTACCTTTGGAAAACTGACGGAGCATTACAGAGCCCAAAAGGTACTTTTAAAAATTCATAATGCCCGTCCGGCGTAACAAATGCTGTATATTTTTGGCTACTATTCTTAACATCTACATGAAAAAATCCGTTTTTTAAGTCTAATGTAGAAAATGTCTTCGCGTCGTATAGATTTTCAATTATATCCTCTATTAATGGCAATGGATATCTATCTTTAATTATTTTTCAATTAATCTTCCAATAATCGATGCATATCTTTTTCGAACCATCCTTCTTTCGCACTAAAACAATAGGGCTTGCATACTCGGAATTTGAATGTCTAATTATACCTTCTTCCAGCCACTGATTTATTTGCTTGTTAACCTCATCTTTTTCTACTTGAGGCAACCTTCTCGGATTTTGATATACTGGTGCTTCGTCTTTGAGCGTAATTTCAAGTTGTACGCACGACTTTGCTGTTTTTTCGGTGTATAATTATTTATTAAAGTTGTAATTCTTTGTTTAATGCTAGGATTTTGAATATCTGCTATGCATTCCATTTCATTTTCAATGGTAAAAACTGACGCCTCAACGACATTAATATCGTTCTCTGGAATGTCATGACTTTTTTTAACTTTCCGTAATGTGACTTCTCCATTGATTATGTTTACTTCAACTGTGTTTAGTAAATCCTTACCAATAATTAAATCGTGGTTCATAACAAAATCATCCACAACATAGCAATACAGGTCGAATGACTCGCGGTCGATTTTTATCGGTTAACTTAAACAGCCATACGTGTGTGTAATTTTCTTATCCAATCCGGTTAATGTTATATTGGATATATCCAATTTACGAAAATTATTTAATTTACCTAAGATTGATTTTCTGATTAGGTTTACATCGCTACCAGTATCAATTAGCCCTCTGATAGAAATGCCAAACATTTCAACACTGACCTGCATACTAGTTACTGCCACATGACCTACGTCATTAGAAGTAGTGGGAACGAAGTCTAAATAATTCTTGGCAATGCGCCCAAAGTTATTACACTTGAAGCACCTGGTTCCTTTACTTTTATTAGGACAGCTTTGCGTAATATGGCCAATAGCTCCGCAATTAAGGCAACGAGTTCCCCCGATATTGACTTTGGGTTTTACAAAATTGAAATTTTTTGTTCTTTGGAAATCGAGTTTATTTTCCAGTCTTTTGGCCTCAATAAATTCTTTATACACATCTAGCTTTCCTCTTAACTCACGTATGTTTATTGCATCGTATAACACCATTTTATTTGAGCTTGAATCTGGTATTCCTGCAATAATATATGACACAAGGTAATTTTCATCTATTAAATTGTTCGCTACTTTTTTCATGGTAAAAATATATTCCAAGTACGTTTCTTGGCTTTGCTTTTTTCTAGATGATAATTTTCTGTTTATGTCCATACTAGATAGTTGAGCTGCGAATTCATATTGTAATAATTCTTTCAGTGTTTCCCAGTTATTAATCTCTGGGGATGCTTCTACCGCAAGCTTTGCCGCACCTCGCAAAAGTTTACGCAAATAAACATATTTTGGTATGTCACTCCATTTAAATGCCGTCGCACTAGCTTCAAAAACCGCTATCCACTTATCAACATCTTGGCCTGATTCCCCATCAAATGTCACCATCGATTCTTCAACTTCGCGAAGTGGTAGGGTCCTTCTTGTCCATTACTGTTTGTAACCTCAGTACTGCCAGAACCACTCTCTCCCGTTTGCATTTTCTCCCGTCATCTTAGTACCTTCTATGAAATCTGACAATCGTTTCACTAACTCTGATTTAAATTCTGATTCTCTGATTGAAATTCGTATTCTGATTTCACTTTACCTTATCAAAAATGTTGCGTTCAATTCCTTTTCTTTTCAATAGCTTAAGTAAGCGTGGCGCTACCGTAGCTTTCTTTACCCTTTCCAGAATATTAGGTTTCCAATTTAGTTTGCTATCCAAACGAGACCCAGAAACTTCGCTTCAACTGTAAAGGTCAAGCGGCACCTATTTAAAGTGGGAGGATCGATATGAGGAAGTTTATATTTCCTAGAGAAGAGAACCAGTTCGGTTTTATTTGGGTTCACATTCAACCCACAGCCATTGGCCCATAATGAAAGAGTGCCGACACCAATAGCAACATCATCCGCATAGGCAACCACCTTGAAGCCACCGTCCTCCAGTCTCAGCAACAGGTCATTTATGATCAAGTTTCAAAGTAGTGGGGACAGTACGCCAACCTGGGGTATACCTCTGCTTGCAAATCTTCTGATGGAGGATTCCCCAAAACTAGCATTTATGATCCTGCCTCTTAGCATTTGATCTATCCAGTTCTTGAGTGATTCATCCACTCCCAGATCTGAACGTGCACGAGTTATAGCCCCTGGAAGCACATTGTTAAAGGCCCCCTCAATATCCAAGAAGGTTACCATTGCGTAGTCTCTATATTCGAAAGAATTTTCAATTAAATGTACAAGAGAATGAAGAGCAGTCTCTACAGATCTCCCCTTGCAATACGCATGTTGAGATTTAGACAGATTTTTCGATACAATAGTGCCTCTAATATGAGGTTCTATTTGTCTTTCCAGTGTTTTAAAAAGGAAGGAAGACAAGCTAATCGGTCTAAGGTCTTTGGGATTGCTGTGGGAGCGTTATCCCGCCTTAGGTATGAAACAACCTTCACTTCTGTCCATTTACTAGGAATGTCAATTCTAGGCTGCCTTTGAAAATTACCTCTAACCAGGAAATTGTTAGATCCACAGTTTGTTGAATATCCGCAGGGATAATACCATCGAGTCCAGGCGACTTATATGGTTTTAAACTGTTTATCGCCCACAGGATCTTTTTTCTGCTAATAATTTGTCTTATGAGGCTACTTGCCCTTTTACCTACTGATGTGCTAGGTACAGATTCGGAACAACCAATAAAATGAGTCTCCATCAGATGTTCCAGCGATTTAGCACTATTAGTGGTTCATATCACATCCGGCCGTTGAAGATAACTTGGGATGGAAGGACCAGTTGCTAGTAATTTGCTTAGCCTAGACATCACCGAAGACTCCTGAATTTTGCCACAGTATAATCTCCAAGAGCTGATCTTGGCAATTCTCAATTGATATTTGTAAATTTTATGGACTTCCTTAAAGGAGTCCCAGTCCCAGAGGTAATTAAATTAGAGGTATACCAATTCAAGTGGGTAAGTTGATTTATTATAACGGAACTGAGAGCCCAAGAGCGGCCATTTTGGCCACCTCGCAAATTAATTTTATTCCCATTTTAGTGTTCATCTCTAGGGACTTGTTTGCATTGATGGCTGGCCTACCTGATAGGATGCGATAAGAATGCGCTTCGCATTCTGTGGGGTAGCACAGAGTACCTTTTTGAGTTTTTGATTACAAATAATGTAGGATTTGTCAATAGGGGAAGGAAACCGACTTTAATTAAGGCGATTAGGCAATAGGTCCTAGATTTGACACTTGCCAGAGTGCATTTTAGCAATTTAGTTGAAAACTGCCATATGTCTGAAGAGCCCTCCTTATCAGATAACAAGATCATCTAATTCGATATGGCGGCTTGACGACTGACTGGGACTCTTATAGGGTTTCACTCAAATTAAAAATGACCTTGGTTATGGGGAACATAGTGCCTCCAAGGGGTTTGGAGTTCTGTTTGAACCAGCTGCATAACTCTAAATACTTGGCTTACGAGAACAGCTGTCCAGTTAAGCGAGTCCACTAAGATGGTCCCTTGGTGAAACGGGCGCAGGGTAAGCTGAGGAAAAAATGGAGAAGGTTATTCAATAAGGCTAAACGCACCGGTGAATGGGGCGAGTACAGGATGGCCTCAACGGAATGTAATGAAAGAAAGAGAGAAGAAAGTCCTTTCCAGGGATCATTCAAATGGTTTAGGACTTCTTCAGATAGAAAATGCGAGGTTCACTAAAAACGGGAAGGAAACCTAAGAAGTACTATTAGATACCCACTTTTTGGTATCAATAGTGATAGGAGCCCCGGAGGACCCGCATGCTTATGATTTTCACACCCAGTAAGGTGAGATGGGCCATTGGCTTCTTCAAACCTTTTAAATCCGCTACAGGGGATGGCATCTTCCCGGCTTTACTTCAAAAAGGTATTAAGGAAATACTCCCCGCAGCTTCATCCAGACGTTTCGGCCAAGTTTTGGCTCTTTTATGGTCATTGAATATTGACAGATTACTGGTCCTTCTGAGTAGCCATGGGTTAGATGTCCACGGCTATGCGGATGAAGTGGCAATTCATCTCTGATCTCATGCAAACTGCACTCAATATAATATGGCAGTGGTGTGATCAGGAAGGACTCAGTGTCAGTGTTACAGCTCCCTCGTTAAACTATACTACTGTACATTTTTCCAATGAAGTTAAATATCTAAAAAGTATATCTATCTTAAAAGTTAAAATAGAGCCACCAAGGCTTTCTGGGTCTGTTAGCGACTTTATGGACGTACTTGGGGATTACCCAAAACTGAGGGCCTAAAACTGAGCAGAAGGTAGCACAAACTTTATTGAAAAAGGTTCAGCGAACAGCCTGCATCGGTGTTACGGGCTCAATGAGTACATGAACATGATTCGGTTGCACCTGCATCTAAAAAAGAATGCTGTAATTATGGGGATGAAAATACAGCCAGAAAGAAACATCAAACCAAGCAATATGGTGGGTCATCTAAAAATCTTTTACGATCATGCTATCGAAAGTGTATTCCATTTATTCCAACCCCTTATAACATCCAACAATTCAAAGACAAATAGTTTTGTTGATTTTCGTTTCCATGTTATCCTATAGGAAGTTATTCGAACACTTTCTTCACTTGAGGCTCCGCCTCAAACTACCAAGTTGTATCTTGTTGAAAAGCAAATAACCATGTTTGGAATAACAAAATTAACTTCCTTCCATCAAATCCTATAACAAATATTACTTTGATCATAAATTAAAGTATTAATTTCGGTTTTTGGTGCGATCGAATAAATTACAACAAAATAAGAATGATAAACGGAATACTGTAGCAAACCGTGAACGTAATTTCTGATCATAAAATAAAGATATCAAAACCAATATAGGAACACTGCACCTATAAAATAAATCACCTCTTGAATACTCGTATATACCATACCTATGTGTTTGTATGTAACCGAAAAATTTTGTGTTTAATACAAGATCATCTAAAACTTGTTTCAACTCACTTTACTAGAGTTAAATATACAAACAAGCGAGATACAAATTTTATGTGCGTTTAGAATTAGAATATTATTAGAATTTGGTACTTTAATTTTGTGTCGCACCGTGTCGATTTAAAAATTTTTTGGTGGTTTTATTGATATTTCCATAAAAGTGATTTTTAATGAGCACTCAAAATGGTAATGAATTTCAGTAGGTTCTTTGGTTGAGTCGAGTCAAGTTCGTTCGCATGATTTTTTTATATTCGTATGTATTAACCTCTAAATCAAAAACTAACTAAACCATAACAAAATCATAACCATTTAATTACAACCTCTGTATAAAAACAAAGCATTAAAATGTGTATATACGGTGTATGATGACTTTTTAAAAAATAAAAAAAAAAAAAACCGGAACAGGATATGGGAAGTCAATCTACCATAAATAATCATGCTATGCCACCCGTTACAAATGCACAATCCATATTTTCAAATAATTTCGACTAAAACTGAAAAAAAAAAAAAAATGTTGAAAAGTTATGTTTTCGTATAATTACATAATTAACTTGATGGAAACCTTTTTTTTTTCTATGTTATGTGATGTTACAAATGGTAAATTATTTTACAAGTCTCGTGTCTCAAAATTATGAAATTAGCATGTTGTATTGTACAATAAAAGGTTTTTAATGTTTTGTTATTATTTAATAAACAATAAATGCAACAATGGCAACAATACGCTATATTATCGTACTTTGATGTTTTTGTTATTTACTAAAAAATTAAAAAAATTCAGTCAATACGCGTGTAATTTCTTCAAGATTTTTTTTTGTGTTGTATGTTAAACGAAAAAATAAAAAAATGATGCAAAGTAAGACACTTGAGAATTGAAATATGTTTGCGGAATATATACACAGCCATTCGTGTTATATACAAATGAATGTATGTAGTATGTTGGTATAACAAAACCCCTCGAGATACAAAAGTTATGCAGGCAGATAATTTTTAAAAATAGCGCGCGCTATGTTTTGTGTTTGTTTGTCAAAGGTGCGGAACGACATAAAAACAACTACTCCATACACGACGGTTTAGCACTTTCAAAGAGTTGATTAATTAATTATAAGTTTTGTTTAGTGTTTCACTTACTGTTGTTATTCAAATTTTGATTGCAAAAATCAAAATAGAAATTTCTAAACATTTTTATTTTTAATTTTGGTAATTTATAATTTTCATTCTGTACCTGCGGGCTTATTCCCGAACACATGTGGTATTCTCGTACACAAATGTAAATTGTATTTGTTAACTAAAAAAATTGTAGTAGATTCCTTTAAAACCTACCAAATTCAGAACCAAAGTACGATTATAAGTGCAAAACCAACACCACTTTGGTGTTACATGATACGAAATTCACAATATTGTCAAATTTCACCATATTGGACAGTATTTATGTGTTCGAGAATAGGGCCCTTGGAAACGTTTAAATTTGTTTCACCTTTTTCATTTTCTAAACTCAAGATTAAAGTATTAGACACTAACCACTTTTCTAATGTAACCTTCTTTCTCTCACTCTCAGCATCGTATTCAATGTACATGTACACATATGTATGTACGTATACAAAAAGAATTACGCATTTCTTAAATTTTAGCCAAACATTAAGCATTGGTTTAACTTGTCCTCTTTTTTTGTGCTATTTCCAAAGAATTTCGTCAAAATACCATACCACTTTGAAAAAACATGTTTGTCCATTTTTAAATCATTATTGTACGAAACAAATTAACATTTACAAATTCCTGGAAGGTCTTTTTGAATAGCAAATTTCGCAGCATCGAATTGTTTCACAATTGTGATCTGAATTTTTTTTTTTTTTTTTTGGAATTGTCCAGCCTTATGTGGATTCTAGTAAAATATCAACCAAGACTGCGCCAAAAATATTTTGAACCCATTACAAAAATAAGGATGTTATGCAATTAAATTTCCGGCAATATTCAAAGCCGAAACATAAGTATATATATCGAGAGAGAGAGTCCCTTTCGTTTTCTAGTCGCTATACAAATCGTTCATCAATAACTCTTATAGAACTACATCTTTAATCAACGGACCTCTAATTCTACACCGTGAGAATCGTATTATTTAAGCATAGAAAATTAAGAATACTTACACCAGTATGAGAGTGACCCTATGAAATTAATTTAATTAAATTGCGTGGCCTAAGTAAATTGGATATTAAGTCCGGACGAATTTTTAAATCCATTATCTATTGTAGACGGTTTTGCTACTGTAGCAACTCATAACGAACGCAATATATTACAAATAGTTTGAAAGATTTAATGAGAGGCGCGGTAAAAATCGGTTGCACGGTCACAGATAATATTTACCCAGATTAGCTGCATCTCGGTTTGCCATACATTTAATACCATTAATATCATCAATAACAACGCATAAATACTGAAAGTAAACTGAAAGTCTAACTGGATTTTTGATCGTTGCTCCCATTAAGGGGATGCATTATCGATCTTTTTCCGAATATTTTGCCTTTCAGAGATTGTTGATCTTTGTTTTAATTGTTCATCGAATTCTACTACTCGACGGCTTCTGCTGCATCAAAAACAGTCCAATTTTAATATTTCTCGCTATATGTCGTACTACCCGGTTGTGGGGCTGTTTTAAAAATTTTCGGGATAGAAATGCGACAATTTAACCTTGATCAATAATTGTTTTATCCAAACATTATGATTTGACGAGAGAAAAATTTGAAATTTTGGGAAGAGGAAGATGATGATCGCAATTCATACGATTTATAGTTAGTCAAACTTGATGATTATGGAATCCTATGGAAAAAACTTTCATCTTCCCAGCCGATCAATATTTACCCAGTTGTCATTTGATTGTCGATGGTGATAAGTAATGGTTTGATGTTGAATTTCTCAAATAGAGCCTAATAGAGATTTGCGTGCTTGAAATCCTTCGATAAGTTTTCGCTTCGAAATTTTTTTAAATCATTTGCATTTATGTCCTATATAGCTTTTATGTGTGTTGCGTTTTGCAAGTAAGCCCTTCTAGAATAAATTTGTGTTTTTTCCTTTATTGTTTCCTCATATCAAAATTTGGGTGAAACGATTGATAAATAGAAGCAGAAACAAAGGGTGTCGAAATGAGAACTTTAGGAGGTTATTTGTAATAAGTAAGAACCATTTCACGCGAGTTGAATACGATACTTTTCTACTCCGACAAGTGTTTGTACAATTTGTTACTTAAAGTCCAGTTTAGATGAAGAAAAATGTCTGAAACTTAAACTACATGCAATACAAAAATTTCCACTAGTTAAACTGAGAAAGAAAATGTAAACCGTTCGGTAAATGTCCATTCGGATGCCATATGTTTTAACATTTATCTGAAGAGACACAAATCAAATTAATTGGGGAAACGAATCAAAATAACCTTAATTAACAAATTGTCATAATTAATCATTCTAAAATATAATAAACGCTTGATAGTTCACCATTTTGTCATTTGAACAAATATTCATCTATTTTTAGGTAAAGACGCATCGGAATGACTTGAGTGCATCAATTTAATGAAGCAGGCGTTACATATTTTAGCCAAAAATAGCTTCCCTCGGCGAGCCTGCAGTATCATCGCCAGCTACACCACCACCAACTCCACCACCAAATGATGGATTGGATGCTTTTGGATTTTTTTTAGTTTTAAAGCTGAAAGCTCTTGACGCTGATTTGGCAGGTCAGCGGGAAACCGAAACAAACAATTAAACAGAAATTCGTTACAATGAAAGTATTTTTTATTACATTTATTTTGATCGAGCAGAAGCACATATGGAAGCTGCGAAAATGAAAATTAACTACAAACAAATCCGAACACTCCATTAGGCATAAAAACCTATTTAATTTTTTTAAAAGCAAATTCATTGTGAAACAAACCGATCGCCAAAGCCTCTCGTAATTATTTCCTGCTTCATTCTTCTTTATATTTATGATTTCTTTTATATAACGTGCATTTATTCTGTTTTGAAATACAAATATTAACTGAAATTGAAATTCTGTCAGCTCCATCATCAGAATTAAAATATTTCGCAAATTTATCACGCAACTTCCCTTAGTCTGTTTGGTAGAATTATAACTTTTGGTTTTCATGCTTGGTGATAGTTGTCTGCTATATCAACCAAATCAGATGAAATATACGGGATTGCTGCCTCAACCAGTTATGATTCAAGCGCCGACTATATTTTCGGCTGTTTCAAATCAATCCATAAAATTCATAACAATAAAATCACACTACACATTAGTATATCACTTACGTATGCAATTATTAGTTGTCTAAATATTCTTCATTTTTAGACCAAGGCCCGTATTCTTGAAATTCACCGAAAAAATTCGCCGGTGACTTTGGTATGAAACAATTTAAATTTTCGACTGAAATGATGTATTTCACTAGAAAATATTGGGCGACTTTTTTTGATCGAATTTCAAGAATACGGGCCCAAAAGTCCAAAACAATTTTCAATTATATGTCGTGTCTCGGCGCAGTCTATAATTAAAAATTTTCCAGGCGATTGGTTTGTGCTAATTTTGAGTAAAGTGCTTTACCCATTGAAAAACGAAAAGAAAAATCGGATTTAGTTTTTTCGATTTAATTCCAAAATTGTTGCTTTGTTTTTGCTAAAATCTTTTCGTTTTTGACCGAGTGTACCATACAATACTATTTTCAATTAAAAACTTTCAAAAAAATTTTAATTAGCTGAGAAAATGAAAATTTAATTTTTTTCGTCCGAAAAAAATTTTTTAGAACCGAAAAAATTAAATTTTCATTTTCTCAGCCAATTAAAAATGTTTTTGAATTTTTTAAATTGAAAATGGTATTGTATGGTAAACTCGATCAAAAACGAGAAGATTTTAGCGAAAATAAAGCAACAATTTTGGAATTATATCGAAAAAACTAAATCCTATTTTTCTTTTCGTTTTTCAATGGGTAAAGCACTTAAGGCTTCAAAATGTTCTGGTACAGGCCAAACCGCAATGAAGACATAAGGTACATTTTTTACTTGGCTTGATAAATCAGGTGGCCATGGTAACCTAAACCAAATATTATAAATAATTTGTTTTAGTTGCAGGAAAAATGAGTTAATTATGGTTACGGTAAGGAATTCGAAAAAAATTATTTTCCAAACTTGCTATTTCTAAAAATACTCAATTGTATTAATGGGATATGATCTCATATAGCCATTAATACAATTGAGCGAAACTTTTTGTAATTAAGAATCGCCGGTTAATAAAATTTAGATAGCTAGTTGAATATTAAAATCTATGTTTAATTAAGTCCCCTGTATAGCAACGTGTTTCGCAATAATAGTACCACCAATGCAGCGTGAAAAATTCCAGCGTTCTCTAAATCCCTTTGCTACTTCTTGTAAATTTTCCTCGTTTATTTTTGTAAACAGTTATTTAGCGTGCGTCGTTTCTCATATAATAAAATGTACGCTAGCCGGTGAGCATTTGTAGGCGGTTGATAGGCTTTTCTGTGATTCAACTGGACCGAACTTTTTTTTGTTAAACACTTTAGAATTCGCTCATTTTATTCTGTTGAGAAAAATTTAAACAGATTTAGTTTTGATTTATTTTTTATCCTGGGACCTAACTATGCAATTCGACGACTATTTTCAACAGCTATCGTTTTTTATAAGAAGGTGCAAGAAGGAAAAACGATAGTTATTGTTTTCCTTTTTCTTCCTGCACTTTCTAATACAAAACGATAGCCGTCGAAAATTGTCATCGAATTGCATAGTTATGGCCAGTCTGCATTCGTCGCGACGAATGAAAAATGGCATGACGTCATGACAAAATTGGTATATTATACTTACAACTATACCAACATAACAAATAATTATATTTACTCTGTTTTTGTTTATAAAATGGAAATCTATTTACATGTGTCATTTTGGATTAATAAAATATTCATTCAAACCAAATATAGACTTGCCCTCCCGTTTATAATTGTAGTTTTTACTTTAGGATTTTTTGTTTTATTTGTATAAATAAATTAAATTCAAGCTGCTGACAAATATGTTAAGCTGAAAGAAATGTATTAAGCCTTTAATAATATGAATGTCGCTCGTTTTGCCACCGATAGCAATCAAATAAAATTCTCCAACTGAAATTACAATTAAAAATTATGTACAAGTCAAGCCTTGTTACAAAAATCATTATTAAATTAAAATAATTCAAAAGTAACATTTCATTATCAATAAATTATGTTTATTGTTATTGTTACAATTATTATTAATTCTCTAATGATTTTGAAGAAACAAAATTTTTTTTGGCATGGCATTGGCACAAATAATTGAGAGTGAAATACAAATTGCTCTCACTTCGTCGTGACAAAATTTCATAAAAGATGGATATTGTGATGTTTTGGTTCTCTTCGTCACGGGTAATGCGCATGATCACAATCAGTTTTGTTTATGTATTCATTTCATACCAATTTTACCCAATAAACAATAATTGGCACAAGCTCGTGCCAATTTCTCTTCGTCGTGACGAGTGGAGACCGGCCATTGGGACCCTGTTTTTTCCTATCTACTACTACGATTTAAATTAGGAAAAACAATTTTTGCCTTGATTTAAATCAAGCAGCGCTTTATATCCAATGCAATTGTTGTTGTTACTGTCAACAAAGTACACTTACTATTTCCAAGCAATAAAACAAAAGATTTATGATACAATAAACTGTGCTTTGTAAATTTATTGAAAAAAAAAATTCGCAATGGTACACTGATAATAAAATTTTAAAAAAGTAAGGAAACCACACGCACATTCATTTGTATACAGAAGATTACTAAATATTTTCAAAATTAGCCGAGACTTACGAACGAATGATGATACATTAAAATGGTTGTATTTCACAATAGTTTAATATCCAAAACCTGTTTTATTGGTTGCACAAGAACCAAGACTATACTTATGTGCACTACTTTTTTGAGTGAGACAGTGGAAGTTTTGTTGTACTGACATTATAAAACAGTCGACCAATTTTGTTTAAATTTATTTGAGAATTGCTAAACCTATTAGTAAAAGAATGTGCTCTGTGCTTGGATGTCATAATTATTGCGACCAAATAAATAAAATTACCACCGCAATGGTCACCGCAATAATCAATTATTAATGAAATTTAAATGTCAAATGTTTCATCCGTCGTCATATTATGTAAACAATTACTTTCAAGGCACTTTTGTGCTTTTGTGCATTTATTCTGTTTTGAAATAAAAATATTAACTGAAATTGAAATTCTGTCAGCTCCATCATCAGAATTATAATATTTTGCAAATTTATCCCGCAACTTCCCTTAGTCTGTTTGGTAGAATTATAACTTTTGGTTTTTCATGCTTGGTGATATTTGTTTACTATATCAATCAAATCAGATGAAATATACGGGATTGCTGCCTCAACCAGTTATGATTCAAGCGCCGACTATATTTTCTGCTGTTTCAAATCAATCCATAAAATTCATCACAATAAAATCACACTACACATTAGTATATCACTTACGTATGCAATTATTAGTTGTCTAAATATTCTCCATTTTTAAACCAATATTCCAAAACAATTTTCTATTATAACCCTGTTAAAGTTAGCCATAAGTTTCCAGCCGAAAGTGAAAAGTCAATAATGCAGATTATGTTATTGACATTCCAGCCGAAAATGAATCAGCCTCTAGAGTGTTATGTCTGAAGATGGATTGCATTGATGTGATTTATCAATAGATATCGGAGGAAAAAAATTCAGTTCAAGCTTCCCGTGGAAAATCTCGGAAAATTCGATTTTCCAAAAATTATTAGAAAATTTGTATAAAATCAGCCTCTAGAGTGTTATGTCTGGAGATGGATTACATTGATGTGGTTTATCCATAGCTATCGCAGGAAAAAAATTCAGTTCAAGTTTCCCGTGGGAAATCTCGGAAAATTCAAAAAAGTTTCCAGCCGAAAGTAAGAAATGGATGAATAAAATCAGCCTCTAGAGTGTTATGTCTGGAGATGGATTGGATTGATGTGACTTGTCAATAGCTATCGCAGGAAAAAAATTCAGTTCATGTTTTCCGTGGGAAATCTCGAAAAATTTGATTTTCCAAAAATTATTAGAAAATTTGTATAAAATCAGCCTCTAGAGTATTATGTCTTGAATTCAAGTTTCCCGTGGGAAATCTCGGGAAACTCGATTACTTTCGGCTGGAAACTTTTTTGAATTTTCCGGGATTTCCCACGGGAAACTTGAACTGAATTTTTTCATTCGATAGCTGTTGACAAATCACGTAAAAACGATTCAGCTTCAGATATATACTCTAGAGGATGATTTTATTCCAATTTTGTATATTCTTCTGATTTTCCGATATTTTCTACGAAGCAAAGTTTTACACGTAAATTTATTTACAAAATTTTTTATTTTCGGCTGGAATGTTATATCATAATCTGCATTATCGACTTTTTAATTTCGGCCGGAAACTTTCGGCTGTGATTAGACAATCTTTATTACCTTTTTTTACTTTCGGCTGGACTAACACAATCTGCATTATCGACTTTTCACTTTCGGCTGGCCACTTTCGGCTAACTTTAACAGTATTCAATTATACGGCGTGTCCTCGGCGCAGTCTAAAATTAAAAATTTTCTGGGCGATTGGTTTGTGCTAATTTTGAGTAAGGCTTCAAAATGTTCTCGTACAGAGCAAAACGCAATGAAGACATCAGGTACATTTTTTACTTGGCTTGATAAATCAGGTAACCATGGTAACCTAAACCAAATATTATAAATAATTTGTTTTAGTTGCAGGAAAAATGAGTTAATTATAGTTACGGTAAGGAATTCGAAAAAAATTATTTTTCAAACTTGCTATTTCTAAAAATACTCAATTGTATTAATTTGTATTGTATTAATGAGATATGATCTCATATAGCCATTAATAAAATTGAGCGAAAATTTTTGTAATTAAGAATCGCCGGTTAATAATTCAAAATTTAGATAGCTAGTTGAATATTAAAATCTATGTTTAATTAAGTCCCCTGTATACCAACTTGTTTCCCATCAATTTTACCAATGCAGCCTGGAAAATTCCAGCGTTCTCTAAATCCCTTTGCTACTTCTTGTAAATTTTCCTCGTTTATTTTTGTAAACAGTTGTTTAGCGTGCCGACGCGATATATCTCATATAATAAAATTTACGCTAGCCGGTGAGCATTTGTAAGCGGTTGATAGGCTTTTCTGTGATTCAACTGGACCGACCTTTTTTTTTAAACACTTTAGAATTTACTCATTTTAGCGGTATTCTATGTTGAGAAAAATTTAAACAAATTTAGTTTTGATTTATTTTTTATCCTGGGACCTAACTATGCAATTCGACGACTATTTTCGACGGTTATCGTTTTATATAAGAAGGTGCAAGAAGGAAAAACGATAGTTATTGTTTTCCTTTTTCTTCCTGCACTTTCTAATATAAAACGATAGCCGTCGAAAATTGTCATCGAATTGCATAGTTAGGCCCCTGTTCTTTCCCATCTACTACTACGATTTAAATAAGGAAAAACAATTTTTGCATTTATTTATTAAATCATGCAGCGCTTTATATCCAATGCAATTGTTGTTGTTACTGTCAACAAAGTACACTTACTATTTCCGAGTAATAAAACAAAAGATTAATGATACGATAAACTGTGCTTTGTAAATTTAATAAAAAAAAAAAAATCGTAATGGTACACTGATAATAAAATATTAAAAAGTAGGGAAACCCACGCACATTCAGTTGTAAACGGAAGATTACTAAATATTTTCAAAATTAGCCGAGACTTACGAACGAATGATGATACGTTAAAATGGTTATATTTCACAATAGCTTAATATCCAAAACCTGTTTTATTGGTTGCACAAGAACCAAGACTATACTTATGTGCACTACTTTTTTGAGTGAGACAGTGGAAGTTTTGTTGTACTGACATCGTTATAAAACAGTCGACAAATTTTGTTTAAATTTATTTGAGAATTGCTAAACCTATTAGTAAAAGAATGTGTTCTGTGCCTGGATGTCATAATTATTGCGACAAAATAAATAAAATTATCACCGCAATGGTCACCGCAATAATCAATTATTAATGAAATTGAAATGTCAAATGTTTCACCCGTCGTCATATTATGTAAACAATTACTTTCAAGGCACTTTTGTAATTAATTCTTAATTGATTTAGTGAAAATAATGTTAGCATATATTTTATAGGTATTACCACTGTTAATAAAATATGTTTTTGGGAAATAACTCACTTATACTTACTAAATCTCCATTTTTAGTGGATATTTTTGTATTTCGTACCGACCGATACGTAAAAATCTAGTCGGGCAAACATTTTGCTTTATTTAAATCGGACTTAAATCGAACTTAATATTTCCCCATTTTGTTTTTTCATTAAAAAAATGCGCTAGCGAATTTTTGTTACGAAATTTATCGTTCACGGAATTTGTTTACTTTATTCAAAAAAAGAAAAAACAAACAAAACCTACTAAGATAATATTTTAAATAAAATGTTTTTGCTATGGAGAAATTAATATTAAAGTGTTTTATTTGTTGGCCTGCATAGGAGCCAAGCGCAAATTTTAGCGAAAAAAAACCTCGATATAAATTTATTGTAGTTGGCTAGAAAAACGTACGTTCCACTTTAAATTTTTTTTTTTTTTACAGCAGAAGCCTGTGCAATTTTTATTCATTTTGCTATGTTTACAAAATACTTTGACGTTTTGAAAAAAATGTTGTGGCCTAAAGATTAGGCGCTGATATTTTCAGTTTGCGCGATTGTAATTTTTTCCAATTAAAAATATATTGATTAAATTTTAGATATCTAATATGAGAGTTTAAAAAATCTTTTGGCCAATGTGCACCAAATGTTGTTATCCCTGCGGATATACCGGCATATGCCATCAAACAAACATATTTCTACGTATCGTTTAAATAAAATTAATCTATAAAATGGAACTTTCCAATGAAATAACAGAAATTGCAACTGAAATTTTACTTTAAGCCCTACTCCCAGCAAAACGTCGTGTGACTTTAATTTTGACTCATTTAAAGTTTCATAGTGTTTCAAATTCTCGAATTTTATCAGAGCCTTCTAGAGTATAGAGCCATAATCTTAATGACGTATTTTTTAGAAGCTTTTTTAATGGTATAACTTTTCACTGATTTCCATAGGAATCCATAGTGAAAATGGTGTTTTTTAGCTTCAAGTTTTTCAATGAAAAAGCAAAAATATTATTAAATGTTTATATAAAAGTTTTCTACATATCTTTAAGAACAATATACAAGAAGGCTATATTGGTATTAAGTAAATATTAATTGAAGAAATATTAAAATTAAATTAATTCTAAAATATATTTTTTCGAACTTTCATTTTGAAAAATACATCAAAGTTGGCTCTGACAAATTAAAATAATACTTGCTAAATTTATCTTTAGTTTTACTAGTGTACGTAAGATGTCTAAAATGGTTACAGAAAAATACGAAAAAAAATTATTTAATCACAAAATTATCACAAGTTCTTAATAAATTGTGAATTTGTTTAGCTTTTCCTACAATTTTTGAACTTGAAATTTTCCCAGGTGGTAATTTTTGGTACGATTTTTCCAAATTTTTACGGCCATCACTGCCATTTATGTAATGTATATTGACTTAATGACCAAACGAATCGTAGTAAGCTTTTATTTCAATTTGACCAGAATGCTGTTGTTATGAATTTTTTTTAATATTTTGGTTAAAATAAATCAATTATTACAAGAAAATTAAAACGATTTACATAAACGATATTCATATACGAGTATGTTGAAATTCAAATATTTGTGAAAGTATTTCAGAAATCATAATTAAGAATTTGTAACGTTTTCATTTAAAAAATTGTTTTAGGAAAAAAAGTGATTTCCCATATGTTTTGTGTATTTTACTATGAAAAGTTTCGTTTTTTCCTCGTTTCTAATTCCCTTATAAAAGCTCAGATTTTTTTATTATGGCTCTATAAAATACAGGGTGCTCTGATTTTATATGAAAAATTAGCGTTTGTCTTAGCAGATCGACCAATATTTTTGTTTATCCGCGAAAGATTATTCGCGTGAAGTTTATCCTAAACTATCCTAAAAAAAAAAAAAAAAAAAAAATAGGATCGTTTAGAAAAAACTTCACGTCTTTGCACAAATGTGTGAAGTTTTTCCTAAATTTTAATAGCTTTGCATGTGTTCGTGATTATAATATACTTAATTCGAATTAACCCAAGTCAGCATTATATAATGAAGAAAACGCGATTCGAATTACATAGTTTATAAAATGAATATGGCCTAAAATGAGCCCGAACCTAGACTTTCCCAAAATGAGAACATCATCATTTAAATAATAAATAAAAATAAAGCGAAATACCTGGTGTACTTTTATATGGGATTGTAAGGCTAACCAAAAGTTAGTGGTGTACTCAGGAGTACAACCACTCAGGCATTAAGGATCAAATCCATTTCTATGTGGACCTGTAGTAATACAGGACACTCATCTTTTTGTATAACAGAGATATCCTTGGTACCACCGATTACTTGATTTCATTACCATCTTTTGAGGAAAGGTTTCATACTGATATTCCCTCCAGAGAGGACTGACTTAGTGAAGAGATGTTGTACCCTGAAGTTTTGAACTTCTTCACGGATGGTTCGAAAATGGATGATATGGTTGGTTGTGGTGTTTCTGTGAGAAACTAAATGCGGCTGAATTAACTGCGATAATTGAGGCCGAGGATTGGTTGAGGTATAATGTAGTATCTGTAAGGGATATTCGTATTTTTACGGACAATCTACGACCTTATTTTCTTAAAATAACAATGTACGTCCATATCTTCACATTAATTATTCACGAGAAAGCTCAATTCGACAAAAAAATAATTCTGGTGTGAGATTTGCTCGAAACGAATCATTAGACAGACCTTTTTTGTATTTAACGAAGGAAAGGATGTTACTGTCAATGATAATCACTAGAGAGACAACGTGATGCTACGCGACTTTTTGGCACAAGAAGTGGGCGAACTTGGTATTGAAGGCCTTTCATTTCAGCAGGACCGCAACTGCCACATGCTACACATTCGGTCAAACAATGATCATTTTGCATTAAATGTTTCGTGGAAGTGTCATATCAACGTTCGGCGATATTATGGCCACTTACATGTTGATGGCAATCCCAATATTTTCGATTTGGTAAATCAGAAAAATGTGAGAGGCCAATCCATCATAACATATCTACTAGAAAAAAAAAGAAATATTATTCCCTCCTCCCGTAATTTTAGCCCGAGGGCCAAGAGTTATACCAATGTATTACTCTTCAAACACACAAGTGAGGTTTCTCCATATACTCAAAAATATACTTAGTATTTTTGGCCGGTTTTTCTAAGTTGCGGAAAATGCTTGGGAAATTTACGTAAGACATATACGGAAACCGTAATATGATTTTGTTATACTAAACACTCTTAATCTCTATAACTTTTCAAATGATGATGTTTTTCTGTTAGTTTACATCCATAGTTACTCAAAAATACACTTAGTATTTTGGGCCGGTGTTTCTAAGTATCGGAAAACGTTCGGAAATTGGACGTATGATATTGAAATTGGTATTTTTATCAACATAAATTATCATACAGAAATTAATAATGGAATATTGAAAAAATATTACATGATAATATTTAGACGTATCAATACAAAAGTTTTAATGTCCTCACAATTTGTTGTTTTTGTGATTTTAGGAAAGTTTAGGAAGAAATTCACATTCATGAAAGATTAAAGGATAAAACGGAATTCAAATTTTCTGCAGTACGGTTCCAATAAGGTTCTGTCTTTTTGTCGGTTGTCTATTTCCCTTTAAGGAAAACTTATTATTATGAAATTACAACAAGAAAAGTGAGGCATTTGTTTATCTTGAATAAACAGAAAATGTTTTTTAACTAATTGACTAAATTAATTTAGCAAAATTTAGAACAGGTTCCATTTTAAAAAAACAAATAATCCAGTGGTATTCTTAAATTATCTATTCATACTCGTATGTATCGTCATCATTAGCAGCTGGATTAGAATTATAAATGCAAATTTTGCTCGCATAACTTACATAATTTGTTAAAAAGTATAAAGCATAATTTATTTTGGTTAAAACATATATAAACAACTTTTTAAAATTTTATAAGTACCTACCCTCAACACGTACTAATAAGATTTTCTTTAATATATCGAGTTTTTTAATTTGGTTTCATGCCCGAAATTATTTTACAGCCGTTTTTTTTACAGCCGCATTCAATTTTTTTTTTTTAAATTGGCGCTTTGTTCCTATGCTGATATCAACCAATGAGTAATGAATTCGTTTCTTGCCCACTAAATCAATCCGAGAGTAAAGATTAATCAGAGAAAAAGTTCTTATATGATTGTACTGACGATAATTCTGGTTTTCCTTATTTGCTAGTGATGGATGAATAATCAGTGAAAATGAACAAATAACGGTTGAATTATAAATTATTAATGAGTAAACGTTCACTCAGTTTTCACCCATAATCCTCACTCTTTATTCTACTTTTACAATCATCAATAGAGAACTGGTTGTAGAACTGACGGGAAAAACTACTCGGTTTTCTTACATTGCCTCTTGCCTAAAACCCTTCTTATGCTCTATTATCAAGTGGGGTTTTAGTTTCATTCGTTTCCCAACAATTTTTTATTTTTCTTGATGCCTTTTTGGTACCTCTGTTTGCTTTATTATATTGTACGAATAATTGGAGTTTATGAAAAAATTTTAAATATTCAATTTGCGCTTCACTCTAAGAGTTTTCCCTATTCGTTTGGCCAATTTAATAACATATAACAACTTTGGATATTGTATCATTAGCCGTTTTCGGAAAATGCCCATAGTAACTTCACAGTAATTTTTATTTTCCTTATGTCTCGCCGCATCAAAACAATTAAAACAAATTTGGCATCGTTCCATTAGATCGAAAAAATTCGAAGATGCTTGTTGAAAGATGTATTTAGTCCAATTGTTATTTTAATAAATTCAAATAATTTTAATACTATTCAAAACAATAAAAACACATAATTGTCTACCATTCAAATCTTAATTGAGATTAGCAAGAATGACAGCAACGACATTTAAAGTTACTATATAAAGGTCCCAAACGATGTTCGAATCTAACTTTAAAGTTACGATCATTATGGGATGTCATTTAATTATTCGGAGCTAAACTAATTTTAGTGATCGCGAAGCCTGCAAAAATCACTTAATACGGAGGCTCCTCAAATATTATTATTATAAAATTGAAACATTCATCTGTCCAAATCATAGTGTTTCATTTATTAATAAAAGTTTGATAAACACTTGTTTGGAACATCGATTTTTGTACAAACCATCTCATTAAACCAAAACTGAAGGCGATTTCTACGTCAATGATAAACTACCTAGCATTGTGAAATTTAGTGGTGAATCCTCATTTTCGAATTTGTTTGTTCCACTTTTATATGTTCCTTGATTTTATTTTCCTTGAACTGCGTACTAATACTGCGTACAGGCTTCATATACGAAATTTTGCTTGCTGCAGTTACCCTCATAAGGGGTTCGAATGGCTAAAAATTGGGAATTTTTGAAAACTTTAAAATTCTACGATTTGGATTCTTTTGTTATTTCTCTGAACGCCTATTTGTTAGCTTATTTCAAAGTAGTTTTAACCTAACAAAAATACCTTTCTCAGCTTCGTAACTCTAGTTTATTTGAATAATTATGTAATTTATTGTATTTTTCATAGCGCAGGCAAACCTATCCCTATTAATTCTCATCTCTTATTTTTTATTGTTCGAAATTTTGCATAAATCTTTCGGTTTTGTAATTTAATAACTCTTGTTTAAGCAAAACTCTGGTAAATTGTTTTCCGTCTCTGGATTAATCCTCGTCGACTTTTTCACTGCATTAGTCCAAGGCTTCTGAACTTTAAGGCTTTCTTCTTGATTGTTAAAATAAAACAAAACTCTTTTCGATTTTCGTATTTGTATTAAACAATAAGCAGTTTATTTTAAAAGGCTCTTAAAATAATATACACAAAAATTCAGTTATAAAATGGATGCATTTCGTAGCTCCATTCATTGTCATCGGCAAGATAAGAATCTAATTCATCGTTGACTTCGTGTAAAAATGAATAGTTTAGCATTGTGTAGTAAACGAATACAATTACTATTAAGGCTATCCTTCCGTCCTGCGCTAATAAACAGAGCGTTAAAACAAAGCAATTGTTAAAACAATTCCAACATAATGATATCTTCAGTAATCTACAGTTGTTCTGAAAATTGCGTTGAAATTTATTACATATATACATACATAGAAAAGTGTACCTCCCAATTTTTACCTGGACTGCACCGGAAACATGCACAATCGCCATGCAAATTGCCAATGTATGATAACTGACCCAAAATAATAGCCAGGCCATATGATCCGTAAATGTATCGATTACATCTGCCCAATATCCTGTAGTATCATTAACTATTTGGAATGTTAAGGCCATTTGTCCAATCAAATATAATGAATGACTCCCAATAATTGCGAGGCCAAGGGCAATAATCCCTTTTTTCAAACTTATGCAGCAACAACATTTTTCGAGTATGAAAAAATAATTACATTTATATGACATTTTATAACGTAAATATTATTGGACAATTAATAATGTTGCGGGGCATCCTTAGAAAAGTAATTGGCCTACATTGATTATTTAACTGTTGTCCTGAATTCAATATTAAGACAGTAAAATATTGTTACAGTATATTTTGTTCTTGATGAAACATTTACAATAATATTCCCACATATGTATAACTACTTGTTTTGTAATATTTGTGAACTGAGAACAAAATATGTCTAATAAAATATATTGCGGGTGTGGCTCTTTAGGCTTTGAACAAACTGTACAAGATTCCGTTTTTTTTTAACAAACTGATGATGTTTTGTAATAAGCATGAATCAAAATCATTCTAAACCAGCAAAGATCACTATGATATGGTATACGATAAATTGATACCAAATGATTTGGAAGGTAAAATTTGATCAATATTTACGTTAGTTAGTTAGATTCGACCTTTAATGCTTGTTGTTTGTTTATTTCTATGCAATCTATTCTGGGGTCCGAGGAACAAAACCTCTTCGTACACTATAATTCGAGCTGATTTGTACTCAGATTTGCCTAGACATCAGTATGATTACCCTTGAAAACCTAAGCTTGATGTAAATACCTCGATCTCAGCGAATGTTTTACTCGGTGAAACAATCATCAACAATTAATTAAAAAAGTTGAAATGTTTCTCTGCCAAATCCGCAAGAATTATGTGTCGATTCTCTCTTCTTTCTTACTAATCGAACTAATCCTCGGAAGAAATAAAACTCTCAAATAATCTCAGAATTTTAAAAATATTGAATTACCTGTAAATTTTAAAATATAATAAATCGAGGATCAACACCACTAAAATTTTCCACAATCTCGAAATAATTTCTAGCAGTCGCAAATAATCTGCACTATTCAAAATTTGTTCAACAAAGCCTCGAGTAATTTAGAATAATCTGGAAGCCCTGCAACTCAACAAATCAACGTCAAATCGAAAACCCCTAAACTAAGGCTATGATGGTAGTTCCACAAGTAACTCGACCTGACAAAGAAAACACAAACAGTTTTTAGCCATCGTTTAGCCCGATACATTTTTTCCAGCGATATATTTAGTAGCTTCGATACCCTGTATATATAGTGAGAATAGTCGAGCTCCTCACTACCATAGCTTTTCATTGTTGGCAAATATTTTACCACCAAGCCATTTTTTCATATTTGGAAAGAAATGCAATTTTCGATAATTTGGATTTGATTTCCATGTAGCAAAACTGGTCGAGTTTGCCTAAAATACCACCTAAAACTTTACCTCCAAAATATTTTTGGTTTTGCATAATTTCTTGCAACACCAAATTAATACATCTTAAAGCGTCTCTTTGACCAGCATTGAAGCTTCATCTATAATTAATAATTAAGATGTTCTTATTTCAGCGGCTTCCTTTGATTTGGGAGACATTAATGAAACCGAATTAACATAGGAATCGGAAGCTTAGAACCACACTGTTCTACCACCCCTTAAAAGAAGAAAAAAAAATTCAACGTTACCATTTTCAATGGCATCGATTATGTTTGAGAAGATACTTTTAACATACTTTTAGAATCCCGCAGTTCTTGCCAAATATTAAATCCACAATCGTAAATTATTAGAGATGGTTCAGGTAAATTTAAAGTTTTACAGCGGAGGTATTTGGTTGTAAAATGTTTTATATTTCCCACAGCGCATGAAGAAATGGTATTGCGGAATTTTTCATAACCAAATTGTATAAATTTATATGTAGTGTTTCATTAGATATATTTTGTCCCTGATATGTTGAATAATGTTCATGGCATCACAGAATCGTCCTTTCAAATTTCTAGGGAAATTTTGAAATATAGAAGGCAATATAACAGATAATATATTGATATGTTAGTTTTCCGGCATATAAGATGGGATTAAATTCATGCGGCCTAACGACATATGAATTGATTTAATATTACAGCATTGTTAAGTTACTCCGAGGTCTGCCTTCAAAACCCATTGCTTTTATATTAGGTTGGCCTCCAGCTTCCACGTAAGTCATAGGATCCAAATTTGAACTTGGTATGTTTAAAGTGATCAGTATTCCGTTCAATGCATTTAATGAAAAATTCGATCAGTGTCAAAATAAACATCATAAAATGAAGATTGAACAGTTTTACATTTCTACATATTCGAAAAAATTTAATCAAACCTTCCGGAAATATTCTTTTCAAAAATTTCGTTATAAAGTGAAATATGTTTGCATGTCTTGTTTTACAGCTGAATATAACCAAAACCAACAAAAATTTTTACAAGCCATACTATTACGATATAAACCCAAAATAAAACCTACTATTTCTGTAAGTGTTAGTGTCGTAACCCTGTATAATCTTTACATACTTCGATTTTAAATTGTAGTTTGTATCAAAAATAGAATAAAATCTCACTAACACTTATAGAAATAGTAGGATTATTATTTAATAGTATGCGTGCGTCAAAGAAACAATACGGCTTATATAAACATTTTTGGTGGTTTTGAGATAACCCTTAGCCCGTACAAAAGAAAAACTGGAGAAACATTTTGGTTGCACTACTCTGAAATTTTTACTGAATATTGTTTATCGATATGGTTCCTTATTGTCGAATAATTTCAGAGAATTCTACAGTAAAGATCCATACGTCATAATCATACTTCATAATTTTTTACAAGCTTTTTAGAGGCATATCGCTTGCATTCACGTAAAATTGATGTTTTTGTGCTTCAAGTTTGTCATTAAAAAAAGAAAAATATTGTAAAACATTTATATAGAAGATTTCTACATATCTTTAGAGGCCGGTATTCACATACAACGTCAGAACATTGCACAACATACTCAAATTTAATTCAAAATTTTTGAATTTTATTGCGCAATATGTACGTGAATACCGACCTTAACAACAATACACAAGTAGGCAATATTTGCAGAAATATTAACATTAAATTATGCCTAAAATATATTTCTGAAACTTTCATTTTGAAAAATACGTCAAAGTAGGCTCTGACGAAAGTTAAACAGACTTGGTAAATTTATCTTTAGTTTTACTAGTGTACGTTAGATGTCTAAGTTGTTTACACAAAAATACGAAAAAAAAATTTTATCACAAAATTATCACACGTTCTCAATATTTTGTGAATTTGTTTTGCGCTTTTCCTACAATTTTTGAACTTGACATTTGCCCAGTGGCCCTATTCTGGCTATTCGCGGGGAATTGGGAATTGGGAAAAATATTGCTATATTTCCAAACTTCAATAATTCCCAATTTCTTATTCCCCAATTCCCAAAAGTGTATTTTGGCGTAATTGGGAATCATCCACTGTGAAAAAACATCATTTCAAATTTTGCAGCCGCCATTATTTAAAAATTATATTTTCTACATATAAAACAAAAACTTTACCGATTCTACGTTGTAAATAAAATAATGAAAATACACAAAACAACCAATTTATTGTAATTCCCAAAAAAAAAAAAAAAATTGGGGAAAAATAAATGTTAAAACTTACATAAAATGGAATTATTTTTTCCCTACATTAAAAATTCCCAATCGCCAGAATACACTTTTGGAAAAAAATAATTCCAAACTGCTAGAATACTGTCAAAATAGTTCAATTCCCAATTCCCAGGGAATAGCGAGAATAGGGTCAATTTTGGTTGGATTTTATCAAATTTATACTGCCATCACTGTCATCTATGTAATGTAATGTGTATTGACTTAGTGACCACACGATTTGTAGTAAACTTTTATTTTAATTTGACCAGAATTCTGTTAAATAAATTATTACAATAAAATTAAAATGATTTTCATAACCGATGTTCATATAGGTATGTTGAAATTCAAACATTTATGAAAATATCTCAGAAATTATAATTAAGAATTTGTAACGTTTTCATTTAAACATTTGCCGTGTTCTACTATGGAAAGTTTGGTTTTTTCCTCGGTTTTAATTCCTTTATAAAAGCATCATTTTTATACCATGGCTTTTTATAATCTAGGTTGCTTTGGTAATATGCAATAGAATGAAATAAATTGTTTTTGTGTTCGAGGGTGATCTTAGCCTTTCATATATACTCATAGTATTATGATGATGATTATTAGATTTGTTTGTCAATGTGTCGCGATGTTCAGGATTGAGCCTTTTATTATCGGTTGTGATTTTTATAGTGAAATATACTGTGACTGTGTAAAAAGTATAAATAGACAGAGCTTTTGAGTGCATAATTCGCGAAAATTGAATTATATCTTGGAGATTTCTGCACACGAGCTAACTGCATTCCGGAAATCATACATGAATTATGTCTGAAGACCTCGCTGCGGTATCAAGCCAAATAATACTTAAAAACAAAACCACAAAAAATTTTAATTTATCCGCATGTTGGTTTTTTAAGTTGGAAACTAGCTAATTTGTCTATTAAATGACAGTTTGGCAGGTTAATTTGTTTGAAAGAGAAAAATAAAACTTTGCTGTCGTCTTAAGATTAACTTATATGAAAAAACCATTTATATTTTGTACATAATCAAAAAAATATCGTAAAAATGACAACAAAATTGATGTTTTTTTATACATTCAAATTTATCAGATGTTTTTGAAGAGGAATACGGTACATATTTGTTTTCTTGATATATGAACTTAATGAACCCTTGAACTTTTGAATATGCTTAAGAAGAATTTTTTTTTTTTTTTTTAGGTAAAGACATTGGAGTAGCAATTTGAATGATTTTTTTGTTGGTGTGCGGCAACCATTTAACTAAACGACATTGTAAACATTTCGTCGAATAATATTTAATTAAAAATATTTCAAATCAAAACTTCATTAATTACCACTATATGTAAAAATTGTTGTTTATAGAAACAAAATGTTGTGCAAATTTTCATCCTTTTTGTTAATTTAGTCTTTCTGGACAGCAGAATTTAGATTATACATTTTTTTATACATAGTTTTTAATTGCATATAAAACTTTTAATTTGAAAAGTTTTGCTTTTGATTATTAGCACACTTTAACAAACTTGATGCTCGAATCTATCTGTCTCTCGATATACGGTATATTTAGGTATGTATAATAATCCGTGAAAACGTTTTCACGCTCACTATAATTTGTAAAAGTAATAATCATGATTTACAAAAATTTATACCACATCTAGACAATAAGGCGGCATTATATGAGGTCAAAAAACATTTTAAGAGATCGATAGCAGCAAAAATTCCATTTTAATTCGATATAGAGATAAATTTCTATAAGTTGAGTCTTCTTTTAGACCAAACACAAAAAAAGGACGATATTTTTGACGTATTACTTTAACAACTCTATATAATATGCATTTTTTGATGGGTTCTAAAATTAAATTAATTTTAAGGATATCATTTTTTGAAATTTTTAGTAATTTACCATTCCAAATTAAATTAATCTTTTTGATGGTCGGAACATGATATGTGATGCCACCGGTATTTCGTCGGAATTATGATTAGAGAATAATTTCATTATACATAGGTATATAGTGACTAATAAAAGGTGTTAATTTAGGATTGATTATTTATATACCACGTGGAACTAATTTCTGGATACAAACCATTAAAGCTAAACATAAGAATCCATATGCGATTGAAACGTCATTAAAATGATATACATACATACATACATACATAATAATAAAAAATCAAAAATGGTTTCTGGGAAATTTTTGTAAAATTATTGGAAACCTATGTAAAATAAACGTGCGTGTGTTAAATGTGCCGAGTATATGTTTGGTACATATGTACATGTTTCAAAAACGTTCAATCAAAACTTTCCCGGTATTTTGAAATGTAGGTGTGATAAAATGTTGAAACAAATTAAATCAATCTAACTGAAAAAGAAAAGCGTGAGTGATTATAAGAAATAGTAACAATATTAAACGATCCCAACTACCCAAGAGGAACTCGACGTCCTTCTATTGCTGACATAGTTTCAATAGGTAATTCTGCATTGCGCAAAATCATTCATTGCATTACTCTTATATTCTTGAATATAACGAATGACCTCGTTTTAGACGAATTGTTGGCAGCATTCTAGCCCGCCGTGCTGTATCAATTTGACCTTGGCATTACTTTGTACCTTTCTCATTCTTTAGACTCCATTTCTCTGCCTGTGGAAGAGCTCTGACTTGCAATTTTCCAGGAATTTAAAACGTCTAACGATACCTTATATCTTAGAAGCATTATTAATTATGAAAACAATATTAATTTCGCAACAGCTCGGCTACTGGAAAATGTAATAGCTTCTGTGGTTAAGCCAGGTAACCACTCGATATTAATAAGTATGATAATTTTCGAGCTAAATTCGCTAAGCGGATACTGTTAAAGCTAGCCGAAAGTGAAAAGGACGATAATGCAGATTGTCTTATCCTAGACGAAAATAAAAAGTTTAAGTTACATGGCAAAATATCGTTCTACTTCCTCGTGGAAAACGCTGGAAAAATATCTGTTCAAGTTTTAAAATTGTATAAAATTAGTCTCTATAATGTGTTATGTCTCTGTCACTTAAAAAAAATTCTGTTGAAGTTTCCCGTTGGAAATCAGGGCAAAATTGTTTTTTCAAAAATCAAGCAAAAATTTGTATACAATTAGCCTCTAATTAGTTTCTAATGATTTTTGGAAAATCGAATTTGACCCGATTTTCCAAGGGAAACTGGAACTGATTTTCTTTCAAGCGGATAGCCTATAAATCACATCAATGCATATCCATCTCCAGGTATAACACTCTAGTGGCTGGTTTTATACTAATTTTAAATATTTTTTGGGTTTCAGCGGATTTTCCGCAATTTTTAACGAGAAAGTGAAGCGAGAAGTCTCGCCGCATAAAAGTATTGACAAAAATCTTCAATGCTATCTACGGATCCAGCGTAACTTTCGGCTAAACGCTATCGTCTGATAATGAATTTATTTTTAATTTTCGGCTGAAATAACACGAACTCGAAATTTTTGTCAAATTTTCCTAGATTTTATACGGGAAACCTAACCTGAATCTTATTTTCCAGCGATAACTGTTGACAAATCAAGAGAGAGGCTAATTAGAGGCTAATTTTATACAAAGTTTTTAATGTTTTTTGGAAAATCGAATTTTTTCAGATTTTCTAGCTATTAACTAATCACATAAAGACGATCAACCTTCAGGTATACACTCTAGAGGCAGGTCTTATTCCACGTTCGCAGTTAAATTTCATAGACAAGTAACAGTGGCACTAAATAAAATTCAAGGAATAGGCTGAAACGCCATTTCGCCATTAAAAAATAACGAGTTACCAGCCCACTGCTATAATTATAACGACGTCAAATCGTGGAAAATTCAGCCAAATTTTGAACTGTCGCCAGAATTTTTTAAGTAATAGAATATTGATTTACTCTTTAGTGCTGAGATTTATCATGACTTACTCCCTGTTGACTTACCTACGCTCTAGATCACCATATTGGACTAAATCGTTGATGGAAAAGTCTCGCCTCAGTCGGATTCTGATAAATTTTGTCATTCGGACCCACATTAAGCCAAACTGCTGTTCTCCGAAGAAGCTAAGTGTGAAAGACACCATACAAGGGACGATTTATTGTCAAACTCCCATTTTTATTAGGTCCATCGATACCTGGAGACCCGAAAAGTCCCGCTACTAGCCGATTCTAAAATTTGTAATGACGACCTCATAAATCACCAGAATTATTCGCCACTTATTACAACTTTTCCACGAATACAAGATGTTAGTGTTGTTGCTCCATCAAATTTCTATTTTCCCCATCATTGCGTTCTAAAGTCGGATAACTCGTCCGCGAAACTGCGAGTAGTTTTCGACGGCTCTGCCCAATCATCTAATCAAAAATCGTTCAACTCAGTTTTGATAATTGGCTCTGTTGTTCAGACTGACCTGTTTTAAATTTTAATTCGATTTCGAGCACATGCTTATGCATTTAGCGCCAACATTGCTAAAATGTATCGGCAAAATACGGATCCACGAGGATGATCAAAAATATCAACTCATGCTGTGGCTTTCAACTTTTAAATTAAATACAGTACTGCGTCCCGTTTCTCACGTTGGCAAAGATGCTTGCTCATGGCAACTAAATCTGAACTGGCATCCATCAGTTCCACAGAGCCTGAACACATATTGACAAACGTTTCAAAAGAGTCTCCTGTTCAACAATAACGAGCCACTTGGCATCCACCCATAACAGAGTGCGTGAGGATCCGGTAAACTACTTCACCTAGCCTATTGGGTGCCGCGGTATTACTTGCTCAGCTAACGCACAAAATACACCAGAACCTGAACTTCAACGTAGAGTAAATATTCTATTGGTCGGATTCATCAATTACCGTACCGATGGAATTCAACATAGCTGATTTGATTTTGTGTAGCTTGAAATGTGAGAAGTTCATTCATTCAGATTTTTGGCTGGATGGAAATGAATTCCTGTTAAAAGAGGGTTTGTTCTGGTCAACGCTTCGCGACGAGTCTCCAAATGCCTGAGAACATGTTAAAATTAAAGAAAAGTCAATCATTTGCCGCTGTAGCAATTGATTGACCAGATCTTTTGAAGAAAATCAAATTTCATCGTGAGTTCAAAAAACTTAAAAGTCGCAATTCAAATTTAGTGATTTAGAAGAATTAGATCGAGCCCTCAATACTATTATTCGAGTCGTGCAGAAACGATCGGAAAATGGAATTTACGGGATTGGAAAACGCTAATTTCATTGTCAAGCAGCCATCACTTCGCTCGTTATCGTTTACGTCCACAGACTCTATTGGCCGCCGTTCGCCAATATTATTGGCCTTTGTACGGTACAACAGTATGCAAAGGAATTTATCAAGAATGCAAAGTTTGTTTTCGGGGAATCGAAGAAGGAGCAGCAGTCAATATGTGAAGAGAACTATATTGAATGGAAGTTTACGCCGCCTGATATTCTCAACTTTGGCGGCTTGCCTGGAGTTGGAGTGAAACTTGTCAAATTCCAAATTACATGTCAACAGCTACTGACGTAATTAAACAATTTGAAGTGGTTCTAAATTCACCACCGCTCGGGCCCACCAACACCAACATCCCCGATTACTTTGATTATCTTACCCTGATGAAATTCTTGATCGGCCGACCACTTAACACTTTACCTATGTGTGATGTAACTGACTGACCGCCGCTTGAAACCTGGAAGCAGATTGATTTTCAACACAATGCCAGCAACGCCACAAATGGGCCAAACTGATACGCAATCTCACTGTTGGTGATTTGATGTTCCTCATCGATGATAATGAACCCCCACTTAAATGGAGACTCGGCCGAGTTGTTGAAATATACAGCAGGGAAGGCCGGCTGATTCGAGTGGGTAGCATGAAAACCAAGCGTGGGAACTCGAAAATTTGTCTGCTGCCTCAAGATAATATTGAAACTGTTGGAACGTTTGAAGGCGGGGAGAATGTTGACGCATAGTCACATTTCATCGCATGCGCGCGCGTTTATTATAAACACGTTGTATTACTATTTAGTATGAATACGCCTTTCGAAAAAGCCTACCAAGACAATATTTTAAATAATAAGTTTTTGCTATGGGAATATTGATATTAAAAGGTTTCATTTTGGTGACAGGGTACTAACACGTGATTTTTGTTTCTTGTTCTCCAGACTAACAAAACCATACAAAGTTATTTTATGAAGTATACAGTACCCTGATTCCCTAAAAACTATTGTCGAGTTCTGACTATTAACGTGTCCCATAGAATGAACATATAATAAATTTGTTTTGTGATGGAAACAAAACAATTTTATTTTTAGATTTGAGGTTAGCTGTCAGGCGAAATTTTTAAAACTTGTGACTATGAAGTCATAAAAAATATAAAAAATTTTGTAATTCTTATTCACGAAAAATGGCGTCTTGTTTGTTGACATTTATAAATTTGGTGCACATTTTAATATTTATAAAGTATGTGCTTATTAGCGCAGGTGAAAAAAATTTAAGTAAATTTTTTAAGGAGTGGTGGTTACTTGAAGTTTAAGTAACTACTTTCTCTAGTATAAGGAAACCCTTATAAATTTCCCAGTACCTACTTAAAAAGCTGTGAGGGTACAAGGGGACTTAAGTTTAGTTTTAAATAAATTTTGATCAGAATGGCCCGAGCTATTATTTCCAAAAATGAAAAGTTATCGTGAACGTACACAAATTTTTGCAAAGAAGTTTATCGTGCAAAATGAAAAGTTTATAACGGTGGTTATTTATTTAAATTTAAGGGATTAAAAAAAATCGATCATACTCTTGTTTCATATTAAAAATTTTAATTTTTACACTACTTAAGTGATCCTGAGTGAATAATGAATTATGAACCATTTTTTTAATAATGCTATGCCGTGATACAATAGTGCCATACAATAGAGCAAAATCATCAGTGTACGCTGTAATATGACCCTTTAATTTCAGTTTAAAAAATTGACATTGTATATATTAAAAAAACAATGGCCCCAATACTGAAACTTGCGGAACTCCAATATTGACATACTGCTGCTTACTAACTATTTCATTTACTTTAACACTTTGGGATCTGCCTTTAAGATATGATTGAAATAGATCATAAGTCACACCACATTTTCCAACCGTGACCGTATCAAACGCCTTCGAGATCTCTAAAAAGGGGGCCGAGCATTTTTGTCCTTTATTACTTTCTTTTACTCTAGTAAAATAAAGTATAGTATTCATGAAAATTTTGGACCTTGAGATTTTTAGAGATTTATTTGTTTTGAGGTACCCTGAGTCCGAAAAAGTGGGTTTCGAAATGGTTTCTGTCTGTCTGTCTGTCTGTCTGTCAGTCTGTCAGTCTGTCAGTCTGTCAGTCTGTCAGTCTGTCAGTCTGTCAGTCTGTCAGTCTGTCAGTCTGTCAGTCTGTCAGTCTGTCAGTCTGTCAGTCTGTCAGTCTGTCAGTCTGTCAGTCTGTCAGTCTGTTAGTTTGTCAGTCTGTCAGTCTGTCAGTCTGTCTGTGTCCTCTCTACAGCCCATATGGTTTAATCAATCGAACTGAAACTTAAGATTTAAGCTGTTTTGATAAATTGGGAGGTCCCAGTGAATTTTACTCCAAATCGGCTAACCGGAAGTGGCCACACCCTTGGTCCAGAAAATTTGTTTTGCAAATATCTTAAAAAGTATAAGGTTTACAAAAAACAACTGAATACAAAATGTTTCCAAAAATTAAAAACAAATAAAAATAAAAAATAAAAAATTTAAAAAAAAATTAAGAAAAAAATAAAATTTCTCAAAATTCTCTGTTCGTAAAAGAAAGTCGTGTGTTGGCCACACCTCAATTTTTTAAATGATAATATAATGGTGAAACGAAACTTAATAGGGCATATTGAGTACTTTTTTTTCGTTCTAAAGCCTTATTGGCTATCATTAAAAAAAATTAATGTTTTCGAGACATCGCACAAGCCTAAGTTTAATAATTTTCTCGAACATTTTGGAGAATGTACTAAGTAAGGTTATGGTAAGGCCTGTAATTATTTAGAATTCTACCCGAGTCTTTTTTAAGAAGCGGTAAGACTAACCCATATCACATCTCAGATGGAAAAACCCATTTACAAGACGTAGGCTAAAAATATCAATTAAAACAGGCTGAATTTTTTTTACCACCATTAAAGAAAAATTATCAATACCAGAAGAACAAGAGTTTTTTAAAGCCCCAACAATAGCAACAATTTCAGTTTCAGACGTTGGACTTAAAAATAAATTACTGGAAACATAAGAAAATGCAAGTGAATTATTTAAGTCAGTGGGAATTACATAACTTTCAAAATTTGAATTCAATAATCCTAGAAGTATTTTTATAAGGAAATTATTGAAAATATTCGGCTGATTGACGTCCGTAATAACAGAGCCATTAAATTCAATAGAAACAATATTATTGCTAGGTTTATTTTGCTCCAACATCTCATCCACAATTCTCCACTTATCCTTAATGGTATGTGTATTGTTGAGTTTGTTTTTATAATAATTAGTTTTAAGCTTAAAAATTACTATTAGCCCGTTTAAGAATAGAACAATCATTAACTAGAAGGCTAGCTTAGCGATGAAAGACTCATAGGCAGTATTTGGTATTTGCGTACCAAAGATTTCATTCTAGTTACATTTTGAAAGACATTCTGATAAATTAGGAAACAATATTATTTTATTTGATTTAGCATCCAGATTTTGATATAAATTTTTAATAGTAACTTTTCATTGTAACTTTATAAAAAATGTATTATGATCCGAAATTTCCAACTTAATGCTAACACTGGTCAAGTTTAAATTATAAGTCCCGGAGAACCTACCAAGCACATGGTCAATACAAGATGCTGACTCAGACTAAAAGCATCAGATAACATTAAGAGGTAGTCGTCTGCTAAATTACAATTTTTTTAAATATTTATATTGAAATCCCCTAAAACTACAAAATTTTTTGATTTATCTTGAGAACTTTTTTTTCTTTTTTTACATTCTCTTCTTCCAAAAATTGCGAGAGCTCATTTACAAAATACAAAGGGCTTAAACCTCACGAGGTGGTCACACCTTCGATCTTGATTAATTAAACTCCCAAACCAATCCCGAAATGAATCTCTTAAGTCAATCTTCAGTACAACCCCCTACTAAATATACAAATCAACCTCCATCTCAATCGCAACATAATTCTAAACGCAATCACAAAATTAACCGCCAACTTAACCTAACTCCAAATCAACTCTTAAATAATGTCCCAGCCGAACAACTCACTTAACCCCAATGCAGGTTAACTAAATCGTAACTCAACTTAGCTCGAACCAAATAACCCTTTGCTCAACTCATACCATCATATCATCATACCCTCATACCACCATGCCATCATATCATCATACTATTATACCATTATCATCATTATACCACCATCACCATCACATAATTCTTGTAAACAAACCATCATACCATTATACCATCATAACATCATACATTTCATACCATCATACCGTCTTCCTCTCTAGTAACTTTAGATCTGGTTATCATCTCTCAAGAAGGAGATGAATATTAACTGTAACCTTTCTTAGGTCTTAAACAATATTTGTGTAAAGTTTGGTTCAAATCGTTCAATACGTCTGCATTCGTTTAAATATCACACACATATACTGTACAAAAACCTCATTTCAATGGACAAACTTTTAAGTCCCATCGAAGTGAAATTTTTCAATGAAAATGTCCCTTAGATAAGCTGACACTTCTTTAGTAAAGCGGACACGGACAGATATTTCAGCGATGGTACAGGTTTTACGAGTACACTTCCAATTGAAACTTTTACACTTCAATTTCTTCCTTTTACATTTCAAATTGAACCTGTAGCAAATTATATGTATGGCTGCTGAAACGCGTTCCCCGTAATGGTTTTTTAACTCGATTGAACAGAAAGAAGTCACAGGGAGCCAAATCAGGTGAATTCGGTGGCTGTTGGATGGTATTTGTTGCATTTTTCGTCGAAAAATTACGAATAATGTTGGCACTGTGCGACGGTGCGTTATCATGGTGCAAAATCCAAGAGTTTTCTGCCCACAATTCTGGTCTCTTTCGGCGAATTGCTCACGCAAACGTCTCATAACGCCCAAATAATACTTTTTGTTTACGGTCTGGCCTTCTGGCAAAAACTCATGATGCACTCACCGTTGTAATCCATGAAAACCGTGAGCATTTCCTTCTTTTTTGACTGAAAACGACGTGGTTTTTTTGGTCTCGGCTCATTTGGTGAACGCCATTCACTTGCCTGATGTCTGGATTGCGTGTCGTACTCATAAACCCACGTCTCGTCTCCAGTAATGATCCTTTTGATGAATGTGGGATCGGATTCAGCCTCGCAAATCGTGTCTTTTGCGACGTCAACGCGGTCTCTTTTTTGCATGAAATTGAGGTCTTTTGGCACCAACTTTGCTGCTACACAACGGAAACCCAAATCATTAACCAAAATGTCTTGGACGGATCCATAGGCAATGTTCAAGTCCTCCGCTATCTCTCTGATGGCTAATTTGCGGTTATTGACCAACATTTCTTTTACTTTATCAATGTTTTCGTCGGTTTTCGATGTCGATGGTCTGCCACTGCGTCCATCATCTTCGATTGACTCACGACCACTTTTAAACCGCTCGTGCCACTGGTAAATTACCGTTTTCTTTAGAGAATCGTTGTCGAAACACTTTTCCAACATTTCCTACGTTCGCGCACCATTAAAGCCGTTTTTTACGCAAAATTTAATACAAGTTCGTTGTTGCAAATTTAAATCCATTTCTAAAATTGTAAATAATCGCCAACACACACAGAGATAGATGTACTCTTGACTACGTAACTTTTGCAAATGTCAAGCTATGACGCTAAGATTCAGAGGGAATATCAACAACAGATGTACCAACTTAACACAAAAAACAGAACTCAAATCGAAACGATGGGAGCGCCACACGGTGGTTATTCCGGGAACTTTTTGATCAAGGTGGTATATATATATGGCCAATTAGGATGGAACATGGCTATTTGTTAGCCGGTTTTAGTGAAATTTGACATACATGATAGAAATGGGATTCTTAAATAATTTTTGGATAAAATGTTTGGAACCCCATTTCCATCGCACATGTCAAATTTCATCATAATTAAATAAGGAATAGCCAAGTTCCATCCTGATTGGCCATTTTCATTGGAAATGCTGGATTTCATCAATAGATAGACGGATAAGATATAGAATCCCAATAAAATAAAAATAAAAAATCTCAAATGCTCAGTTTGACGGACACCTCACTAGAGCGGATAACGTTTTTGGTCCAGTCAAACTGCTCACTAAACAGTAATCCAACCCCAACTAAACCGCAACTTAACCCTAATTCAACTCGCAAACCAAACCCAACTAACCCTCAATTCAACCGCATCTCTACGCAAAACTCACTCCTCAAACCAGCATATATAAAAAATTGGTCAACAACTCACTATATCCTATCCAACCCCAACTCAACTCCAACTCAAATTGACCCCTAACTTTACTTTCAAATCAACCCCAAATTCAATGCCCAATTCGATAATCAAATCAGCATACATAAAAAATTCGTAAATATTTTTATTTAACCAGGTGTTTTGGTTCAATTCGTATGGGAGGTATACCTCACCCTCTTGACGTACAGTTTCCAAAAGCTTTTCAAATCTCCGCCTTGACCATAGAAACAGATTGACGAAACAAATTCCAAATTGGACAAGCCTTTCTCGAGATACCATGGGTAGAGACATCCAGACGTCCAGACAGACGGGCGGAAAGAAAACGAAAAACGTCGAGAAAAATGGTTTTGACCAACCAAATTTTTCGTCATATTTGACAGGATTTCAACACTTCGGTGTTTTTAGACCGAATTGAATCAACTGCAGGAATAAAATGAAATGGGTATACTAAGATAAAGCTGACCTAAATGTTAATAATAAGAACTTTCAATTTCAAAGCATCTGGATCATTTCAAGTAATCCATATCTCAGTTAAAAATACTATATTGAACTTTCTCTCAAGTGCCATAATATTTGATAAGAGTAACATAACATAAGGTACGGTTCATAAATATACCAAGCAGAGACAGACATTAATGCTATTTTAAATATAACAATACTTATTGAAAGGCTAAAAACGCGGCGCAACTGTCCTATGTAACTTATATTCTAGGTTTTGGGAAGTTGTTATAATTGTTTTTGTATAGAGGGGATCTCCGACTATCTGAAAAACATGTGTCCTCTTGCGGTTACGGTCTTTGGGTCAGATTGAGTAATTTTTATAAATCAAATTTCGAATGAATTTTGTTCAATTCAAAATATTTTTTTACGTAAAAATTCATAATAATGAGAGATTTATTATTCGTACTAATACATTCTCAGGAAAAAAAAATAATTTTTAGGACAAATGTTTAATTTTAGGACAAACTTCACATCCGTGAGATAACCTACTTAAAAGTAGTTCCTTTTACGGAAAGGTAGCTCTTATCAGTACCTACTTTTTTTTATTCACTCCAACCAGAGATAAGAATAATCTTATCTCTGCTCCAACCAAAGTGTAAACGTGAAAACTTGTAAAAAGCAATGCCTACTTAATGCGTTGGCACTTTTTCGTTTTGTTAATTTTGGTTTTTGCAAATTTTCACGTTTACACAGAGAATCAGGGTGCAGGAGTGGAAAAATAATTTACTCATGGTTACACGAGTGTTTCTTTACGGGCTACTAATGAATATATTATAATGATAAGACATAGGAAAAAAGGTCTCCCGTTTTCCTTTCCTCTAAATTATCATTATTATTATTAACATTTTCTTTATATTTATTTTATTTTTTTTTTTAATTTAAAGAAAACACAGAAAGCCGCTTTATTATGATTTTTTTTTTTTTTGTGTTTATCGTTAAGATTTGAAATCCTCTTTGCTTTAAAGCATAACCAAAGAAAAGAAAGAAAACAGAAAATCATATAGTTTTGGTAGACATTCGGGCATCAGTTGTTAACAAACGATAAAAGAAAACAAAAGTCTTGTACGTAAAAACGTATAAAAAAGAGCCAAAGACAAAGAGGAACGTTAATAGTTTTGTCTTTGATTTGTGTGTACAATTACAATGAAGAATACAGTGTGAATGGATAATGAGGAGATAATTATATTTGTAGGGGCGTTTTATTGTAGCCTTCATTTGAAACATAAATTGTTGTGTGTACGCGCGACCTATAAACTAAATTCACGATTTAGTTTCAATATATCGATTTAGTGTTATGTGTACTCAGCAAACAATTGATCGCTTTCTGTGTGTTTATATTTATTTATGTTTCTGAATCATTAATCTTCCTGTATAACCACAAAAAAAAAATTTGAAACTACATAATAATAATTTTGTTTCTAATTTCACAGCTAAATTAACTATTTTCATGGTTAACACCCAAAATTAACACAACAACATTCTTGCATAAGGTTTGACCTTATCGTGATCCATAAGCACATATATAACATACTACATATATGTACAATACAGACAGACGAGAGCGCATATAACATAACACAAAAATTTTGCTGTTCGCTTAATCGAATGTAGGTGGGCCAACAACAAAAATTCTACGCTCATAAAAACATTTTATGTGTTTAAATCGGGATGGTATAAAACCGTGAAGGCCAGAAGGTATTTTTTTTTTGATATTTTATACGAGGTAATTTCAAATATATATTTCCAATTTATACCGCATACATTTTTTTGTTTGTTTTTAGTTGAATTTTGTCGTCTAACACAATTCAAATATGAATCATAAATAGATTTTGCAATTTTAGTTCTTCGTTCTAGACTAGTACTCAAATTATTCTACGCCTATATACTTTGACATTATACTATACAATCTCACCTCATCCCAAATAACAACGCGTATATAGAATCTCAAAATATATTTCATCTTATCTAATTTAAATTTCAATATCTGTTCGGTGTCACAGGTCAGAATATATTTATTTCTTTTCATTTCAAATATTCAAATTATAAACAAAAAAAAAAATAACCAAGCATAGAATAAATAAATAAATTAAACATAAGAATTTAAATTGAGAATTAAGACGCTACTTTATCGGTATTTTTTGTTCTACGTCTTGTATTTTTTTTTTTTTTTGTCTTGATTCATAATCAGATTCCAGCTTCTTAAAACCTTTTTGAATTACTTAAATAAATCGAACAACAAAAAATTTAGTTTAGCAAGAACATAACTCAATTTCTATATACATAGGTACATATATATGTTGTATACGTATAAAATTTATGGAGGATCACGTTTGGTAATTTGTTATGAAGCATAAACCAAGCATAATTTTATGTTTTGTCGCTGATTTTATTTTTTTGTTAGTTTGACGAAATAATTTTTCGTCATTCCAATAACTAGCAATTTGTTGTAATAATCCATTTATATACTTGTGTCACTCATTTGATCTTTATTTTAACCGCCCGCCAAATAATATCGCGAAAATTATGCTAAAAATATTCAAATTAAAAACTCGTTAAATTTTAACGCCTCCACATTTTCTAAACTTATCGGCTTGGTCTTGCTAATCCCAAAATATTTTTTTAAGATTCGTTATTCAATTTAAATAAATTATGAAGGTTTTTGTTTTTTTAATTCAAACTAGTATGTATACGGTTGATTGACTTTTCAAGTATTTAGTTTTCCTGGTGAATATTTGTGGAGTGCTTTTCCCATTTTCCACCAATTCATCGTTTATATCGCAATCAACATTTTTATCATGTTTATATTTAATTCCATGTGGTAAAAAATTTAATTTTAAGATCAAAATCTATGAATGAGATCATATTTTGTTAAGACAACCAACCGCAATTTACTTTATTAAAATGTGATGGAGCAGAATATTAATATGTTTACATAATATCACTAACTGTATGTATATTTATAAAGCATTATAAACCCTTCTTTCATCTTTAAACTATTTTGAGTGCATTGTTTTCGATTTAAAATAATAGAAAAAATGTACCGAAATCAAAACAAAACTATTTAACAATGGATTTATCATTTATATACATGATATCATGTTGTAAAGTTGTAAACTATAGTTGGACCCTTTTTATAGTTGTTTAGTTTTTTTTTTATTGAAATAATATCATAATCATAAATATCATAACTAATTTTATTTGACATTCATTGTTAGAAATCAAAAGTGTAGATTATTTTAGATCCCATGTATTTTTATCTATGTATAAATAAATACATCATAAGTCCAAATAAAAGAACTGTTTCACTGATGATGACGATGATGATGATTGGGATATGATATGATAATTAGACGATTATCAAACAGTAACTGATCTTGTGGGTCTCGCATATGCTTAGAGGGTTGCATCTCTTTAACTATAGGTATAAAACACAATAAACAAACTAATTTCGTTTCAAAATGATTAATTAGAATATTTGGCGCTGAAAAATTACTACAAAAAATAACAACAACAAAAAAAACATGATATTAACGTAGGTTGTGCGCGTTTTATTGTATATTGTCTAACATCCAACGATTAAATTTAAGGAAAAAAAAAATAAAACTATTCATGGTATATAACAACACCATCAACAAGTAAATAAATCATCGCAATAGCAAAAACAAAAAAAAACATTTTTTTGGTGAAAGATGATGAAGTAAGAAATCCTATTTAATTTTTTTTGGTCCAGATACATACATATGTGGACGAGGTAAAAAGAGTCGGCAAATCTTTATTTGATAATGAATTATTTTATTTCATCGAAAATCAGCTTTTACCTCTTCATCTTAATGTTTTTATTGTTATTATAAAACATTAATAATCTCTGGGATTAGGACACAACACAAAACAAACCAAAATTGATAATATCGTCCTTCTGCTCATTGTCGTAATGTTCTATGTTAATTTAGATTATTTATATCTCTTTGATGTTATTCGTTTTCTTAAAGACTTATGCTCGACAAATCCGCATAAACGTATGTATGGTTGGATTTTTAATTTTTTTTTATTTTTAAGCATCGGCAGGTGAACAAATTTGTTGTTATATTCAAATTACGATTTTTTTTTTTTTTTTGGTTTTCTAAATATCCGAAATTTCCAAGAATTTGCATTAAGCCATTATAAGTGTCGAATTTATATGTATCGGTTTTGTATTTTAAATCTTGTGCGAGATTTAATTTATATGTGTATGATGCTCTCAAGTTACCGGGTGAAAATGTTTAACGCGAGATGAATTTATGATAATTTTAATTTGTTTTTTTTTTATGGTGTTGAATGGTATTTTGCGATATTCGCGTTTACAGGCAGTTAAAATATGTATATAATGTACATTAGAAACCGACAGCTCATATAATATTTAATAAAATTTTAGGTGGGAATTTATTTTAACGTTCAATATTTATAACTTTAGTTTTGGAAATGTTTCAAATATTTGAAACACCAAAAATTTACACTGCAAATAATTCCTTAGTCGGTCTTAAATTTATATTTTTTGACAACATATTAAAAAATTTGTTCTTAAATGGTTTTAAATTTATCTAAAGTGTTGTCAAATTGCTTCGATGTAAAAGAGTGCATCAAAAGCTCCTATCGTTGTTAAAAATTCTTGTTAAAAAATGGTCTACTCCGTATTCTAGCCTAGCTGAAAGTACTTTTCCTGAGTTTGTATAGTAAAAAAAAAAGTTGAATTTACTCACATTTCTTTTTTCGAAACGTAGCAGGCCTATATACAATACGTGACGTAATAACCATCAGCCAATCATAATACGAATGAAGTTTTGTTTTGGTCGAGCATTTTAAATTTTTTGTAATGGGTTCAAACACATTTGTTTAATTGTTGGAACTAGCTGATTTAATATCTATGTAACTTCTAAAAAACGTTAGTATTACAATAAAATTTCCAAACTTCTGAATCTGAGATTTAAAGAATTTCTTAACCTAAATTTAAAGTTCGATTTATTTCATTTTGGCTTGGTAGAATTCAGAATTATAATATGTTTCTCGATTACCGCAAATATTCTGACTTCTATGTTGATTGTTACATTTGATAAGGCTCTAAATTCGGATGCATGGCCAACCGGTGTATTTATTAGACCCTTCCATAAGCAAAATTTTCGGACAGGAGCCTCATATATGAAATTCCGGATACCAGCTGCAGTAGTCAACTCTGCCGAAATTTAAATAACGCATTGTCAAAGGTGATGCGTCGGCCCAAAAGTTCTGGACAAATTACTTTTACTTCGATGTACTATCACAACGCCTCTAGTATTCGGGGGAAAGCTAAATTATTCTTGCTTGGCGTTCTTGATAACGATTACGATGTGATTATCATATCTGAAACATGGCTTACTAAAGGGTTTAATTCAGAGGAATATTTCCCACCTAACTACGTCGTCCACAGAAAAGATCGACATGATTTTTGTACCAGCCTTAAAGGTGGGGGTGTGTTGATTGCTGTTAAGAGTTCGATCCCAAACGAGCTCATTGCATGTCATCCAATTTATGATGTAATTGCTGTTCGGATTAATGTATCCGAGTCATCTATCCTCGTGGTGGCTGTATATGTTCCCTCTGGATCTACTATGGAATATTATATGGGAATTGTTAATTTCACCAGTTCTGCAGTCATGCCATTGGTTCGTATTAAGGAACAACTAATGATTATAGGGGACTTCAATCTTCCCGATATTACTTGGTTTAATGTTGATGGAGTTTTCACATCCTCTTCTTCTTGCCAGAAAGAATTAGCAGTTACTGATTATTTTGCTAGCTTAGCAATGATGCAGTTGAACCTTATAAGCAATAGTCGGGGCATATTTCTCGATTTGGTTTATTCAACTGATCGTATGTTTTCGGAGATTTCACCTTGTGAAGATTTTACTGGATGTTCGAGCGTTTACCACACTCCAATTACCATATATATATTTTTAGAGAATTGCAACACTACGTGTACTTCTAGTAATTCTTTGCATTTCGATTTTAGGCGTGCGGACTACGATTCGTTAAACGAATTTCTTGTCGGTTCTAATTGGGACTTTCTCGAGCGAGATGAAAATTTGAACCACTCTATTTTATTGTTCAACGGGCTGCTCAAGACTGGTATTGAAAGGTATGTTCCATCAAATAAAAATGGACCTAGGTTTCGTGAGCCGTGGTACAACAAAGAACTACTACGTCTTGAAAAAAAATGGAATAAGTTCCATTCTTTGTATAAGTTACAGGGCGCTGAGTTTTATTCCAGATTCAACTTAGCTCGTAAAGAGTTCAAAACTTTAAATTGGTTCCTCTACAACAACTACATTTTGCAAATAGAAGAGGATCTGACTTCCAACCCAAAAAATTTCTGGAATTTCATAAATGGTAAAAAGAAGGTTGTTGGGTTTCCTACTCCAATGACCTTTCAGAACTCTTCCGCAAGTCAACCCTCTGATATCGCTAATCTATTTGCAAAATTTTTTGAGTCCGTCTATGTAGTATCTGGGGATTCTGGTACCAAGCTTATAAATAATCGCGATTGCTCTGATTTTAATTTTTTACAGTTTACTGAAGCAGAAGTTTATGATAGCTTATCTCAACTTGATAGTAATAAGGGGGCAGGACATGACGGTTTTCCACCTATCCTTATTAAGAATTGTGCAGAGAGTTTAGCCCATCCACTGACTCTAATCTTTAATAAGAGCCTACGTACTGGGATTTTTCCGGATCCCTGGAAACTGTCTTTCATTCGTCCGATTTTTAAATCTGGCAGAAGAAGTGATATCAGCAATTATCGCGGAATCGCTATTCTTGCTGCCATACCAAAACTTTTCGAATCAATGGTACAGAAATTCTTGTTTTTTCATGCAAACATTTTTATTTCTCCTGCTCAACACGGATTTTACACGGGTAGGTCCACGGTTACTAACCTAGTCGGTTTTTGTCAACATTTATATAGTAGTTTAGAACATAGGCAACAAGTGGATGCTGTTTACACCGATTTTTCGAAGGCTTTCGATAAAATTGGTCACTCGATCCTTATCGATAAGCTGGATAAACTAAATTGTCAGTTTATCCCCATCAGGTGGTTGCATTCGTACCTGTCTGATCGCTACCAATTTGTTAAGATAAATGATTTTAGTTCTCGCTTATTTCGAGTTACCTCTGGAGTTCCTCAAGGTAGCCACATTGGTCCACTTTTATTCTCATTATTTGTCAATGATGTTGTTAATTGTTTTAAATTCGCAAAATGTTTGCTTTACGCAGATGATATGAAGATATTTGCTCCTATTACTGGAGTTTCTGACTGTGTTAAATTACAAGGTGACTTGAGTAACTTTTGCAGTTGGTCATTTAAAAACAAATTATTGTTGAATGTGGGTAAATGTAGGATTTTATCATTTTCTCGTACACACTCACCTGTTCTTCAGCAATATTTTCTATACAATACCGCTATTGACCGAGTTGAGGTCATAACCGACTTAGGTGTAACCTTTTCTTATGATCTTACTTTTACCAAACACATTGATTCTGTTATTTCAAAAGCTTATATTATGCTGGGTTTCATTAAGCGCAATTGTAAAGACTTCTGCGACCCACTCACACTGAAAACTCTCTATGTGTCCTTTGTTCGTTCCATTCTAGAATATGCTTCTCAGATTTGGTCACCATTTTATCATTGCCATTCATACAGAATTGAGAGCGTTCAAAAACAGTTTCTTTTGTATGCGCTTCGCGACTTACCTACGGAGCGAGTGCACCAATATGTACTACCTCCTTATAATGATCGTTGTAAATGATTAAAATTACAACGATTAGATCACCGACGAGATGTTGCATCCGCTATCTTCGTTCAAGATGTTCTGACTTCCCGAATAGACTGTGTCGATTTACTGGCTCGTTTCAACTTTTACGCTCCTACACGTTGTTTGCGCCGTCGTCGTTTGTTACATATTGATCCGGTTTCTACAAACTTCGCACTCTCAGAACCAGTTTTGAGAATGTCGCGACTCTTTAATTCGGTTTATGACGTTTTAAATTTTAACATGACAAGAAATTCGTTTAGAAATGAGTTGTTTAGATTTTTGTCTATCATTAAATAATTGTTAAATGTTATTTTTGTGCTAAAATATTGTATAATAACTGTTAATCTTTTTTGCATACCGATTGTATATTTACTGTAGGTTAAATAAATAAATAAATAAATAAAAAAAAAATAAATAATCTGTCCTCAACAAAGTTGCAAAAACTTGATATTTGTGATTTTTTACTGTCTTAGATGATTCAGCCGTTAAGCAATCTCAGATGGAAGTATAAAATTCTGTCAATGAAAAATATAAAAATTGGTTTAAATTTAAAAATAATTATAAATAAAATTGAATTATAATCGCAGATAACGGGTGTCATAGGTAATCAACACTGGCCTAGTCTAACATTTGAAGTATGCTTCATTTTAGAAAAATACATGAAAATTGGCTCTGATGAACTAAAATAGTACTTGCTACAGTTATCTTTATTAGTGTATCTCAGATGTCCATAGATGATTTTCAGTTTTTATAACCAACTAACATTAGTGTTATAAAATTTATTTGACGTTTGGTTTAGTTAGTTAGTTTTTTGGTTTGGTTAAATATCGACGTATTTTTGTATTAAATTACCTTTTTAAACCATTACATTGACTACTTTTCAGCAGCAGATTTTCAGATCATGAAAAGTTATAAACTTATAACCATTTTCCAAAAGGCTGAAATCTAAGGAAAAAATAAGGCCATGTAATTAAACCATATGTACTGAGGACATAAAAGAGTTCTAAAAACGCCTTAAATTGGGAATTGTTTAACTCATCCGGTACTAATCTCCTACACAAATTAACTCATTTAAGATTTGACGGGGAATGTAATGATTTCTTCGACAACATAAAAAAATATATCTAGCTATGAACCTAGGTATTTCGCACTTGACCTAACCAATAGTATTTTGTTAACATTTATAAAATAGAGACATAATGGATGTCCCTTCAGTGGTGGATTGCACTAAAATTCAAACTCAAATTCCAGCATGTTTGAATTACAAAATTTTGTCTTATTCTCAATAAAAAGGAAACATACGGCTAACTACTTAATTTCAGTATCTCCTGCTAGCCTTATGACCTTTATTAATAAAGGATATGGTAGGAAAAAGGGAAAGGAAAAAGTATTGAATTGGTTTGAAAGGGACACTGTAATAGTCGACAAAGGCTTTTGCGTATCAGAAAGGGATTACACTTATATAAGACCAGCATTCCTCCATCAAAAACAGTAATTCTTAAGAAAGTTTTCGATATTTTACAGCAACCAGTAGATAATATTTTGGTTTATTATTTAGATGAAATCGTCAAAATTATATCTGGACCTTCTTATGTATACTCAATTCAAATATTCAAGTACACAATCTTGATTAAAATTAGAACATTAAATAATTTCATATGACGAACAATAGAATTAAATAAAATTTCAAAAAGGTAAACCAAATACAACATTTGTTGTCTAAAAAACTTATGTTAAAGTACTAAATAAATATATAAATTTACAAACCAAATTTACAAAATTTATAAATCATAAATCATAAATCTGGTTGCATCTACCCGAACAAAATTATCACAAAACAATATGGACTAGTATTCCAAAATGAAACAAGTATCAACTTAGAGATGAGAAATATGTGAAGCAATCGTTTTTAAAATCACTTAGATTTTACTTAGATTGTAAATTAGGATTTAATGAGTTCCAAAGTTTAATACCCCGCACAAAAAAAGGTGGCTCACGTGCTTTAGTTTTGCAATTTGTAGGAAGACTGATAATAGATGTACGAGTTGATCTAAAAAATTTAATCAAATTGAAGAGATACATGGGATTTCTATAATAAATTATTTTATAAAGGAAAATAACCGTTATGAACTCTAAATAATGATATAAATCACACCCCAATATTAAACGAGCATAACTTGAAGTTGAATCAGCTCTCTTTTTGTTGTATATATACCGAGCACAAGAATTAAAAGCGATATTTAATTTTCTGAACGAGGACTTAGAGCAACCAGAATAAATTTGGACACAGTAGGTTAAATGCGGAATAATTAATGATCGTATTAATTTCAGCTTAACGTCCCGCGGCGTATAGCTTTCATGGGGCCATAGCGTCCTTAACGTAGCATATATTCTACCACATAATTGGGTTACATGATCATCCCAACTAAGATTGTTATTCATCAATAACCCCAAGTTCCTAACCGTATCCACAATCTCAATATTCGCATTGCCAATTTTGATATTATAATGCCGAAGGTTGGATAACATTATTTTATTACTAGCTAGGAACATGGCTTTGGATTTTAAGGGGTGGATTTTAATACGATTGTTATTGCTCCAAATTAAAATTCTTTCAAGTGTATATCGTTTATTCTCAGCACGCAAGCATCCATATCGCTTGCTACTGCCGAGTCATAGATTTGCACATCATTGCAAAAATATGAAACTTTACCGGAGCTACACTATTTCTGATGTCATTTATAAACATCATAAATAACAAAGGGCCCAAGATTGAACCCTGAGGAACACCAGAAGTCAATAAACTCTCGTTGGAAAATTTTTCATTCAATTTGACAATTTGATACCTATCCGAAAGGTATGAAGCAAAAAGCTTAACCGCAGAATGGGAAAAATTAAAATTTGAGCGCAACTTATGGAGCAGAACTTATGGTTAACACTGTCAAAAACTTTAGAAAAATCTAGAAGCACAAGCAAAGGCACTTTACGTTCTGCAACAGATGAACTCAAATCATCTATAATTTTGATTAATTCAGAAGTTGTACAATGTCTTTCTCGAAACTCGGACTGTAGATCATCAATTAAGCCAAAACTAGAAATATGATTCATCATCTGAAACTTCATAATTTTTTCAATTACCTTAGATAAGCAAGGAAGTATACTGATTGGTCGAAAATCTTGTATAGTTTCAGGCTTAGGTGCCTTCCCAACAGGGGTTATATGTACAATCTTCCACCCCGTCAGAAAAACAGATTAAGTCAATGCAGTGTTAATTATGTTTGTTAAAACAGTGCTTATTGACGGTAGTAAAAGTCGAATGAAACCTATAGGGATACCATCAGAACCTTGTGCTTCAGATTGAATATCATTAATTGCATTACATACTTTCGTTATCGTACCAACATTTTACCATTGCCATTTTTTTACATAAAAGTCATAAAATAAATTAATAAATTGTTTGAATTCAGTCTTATATATGTATTTAAAAACTTATTAAAGCTTTAAACTTAAAAATTTTGGTAATGAAGCATATTAGGTACACAGAATTTCAGTCTTAGTTTTTGATAAGTAAGTACTTCGATTTTTTCTTAAAACTAAAGGTTTAAATTATTTTTATCATGAAAATAAGATAAACATTGACTAAAGGATTTAGTAATTTTTAAAATAGGTAACATTTTATTTAAAAATTCAGAATTTTTAATTAAGGTTATCACAAATATTTCTTCAATCACAGCAAAAAAATAACTAGATGTTATTACGATTCTACTACCTGGCATTTTATTTTTATAAATTTTTGAGTTATTGCATAAATATCGCAGGCGAGAAGCCAAGCGAAGGCATCACGGGATGAACTAGTAGATATTTTTGCCTTCACTCTATGCGATTTGCATGCAATATTTATTGTACTACAATAAATATTGCATAAATCGTATACAATTTTTTCCACAATTTTGTTGAGATTTGAATTGTTCGTTGTTTACACCATACGGATGAGCTGCCTAAAAAAATTAGAATAATGGTTTAATTTTCTCCTTATTCAGAATGGAAAACCAAACAAATTTAATTTTAATCGAGTTATGCGCAAATACGATTCCAGGCGTAAAATTAAAAATAGGACGATGTTGGCAAGGAACTGGCTACAAAGGCAAGATTTTGGAGAAAAGAATATTCAATGTCTTGTTTTTCATGAATTAAGACTATAACATCCTAAAACGTTTAAAAATATTGCAATATGTATTATTAAAAAGCATAAAATCACAAATACAACGTAAAGATATAATTTTAAGGTAATTTATTTCAGCAAAAAGGATACTGTATTGCAGGCAAAAATATTGTACACATATTTTATGAAAATGCGGTTGGCTGCAATTTCAATGCAATAAGATCTCAGTACGGAGCAAGTTGTTGGGTTCTGAAAATGAAAAAATATCTGTTCCACAACACAAATTAAATACAATAAACATGGGAACTACCTGTATGTAACAAAACTGCAAATAAATATTTGCAATGGCTTCTTTGACAATTTTTCAATCAATTTTGAAAATTTTCGCCCATATGCAGTTCAATGGGGTAGGTATCGTTATCCAAAATAAAAAAATTCCAAAAAAAGAAAAAATCCCAAAACATGAAGTTTTTAAATATAGTATAACAAATTTTTGAGATATTATTTTAACATTTTTTATACCTCAGAGGATGGGGGCTGCCGCAACATTACGTACTTACACGTAATAAAATAGAGAACTCCCCAAAGCCGCTTAGCATTGGTCCTTTCTGCGCAAGGATGACATAAAATTATGTAACTTCATTTTGTTACCAAGTATTTAATGTGCCCTTCCTTTTTAATGGGACCCATTATTTTGTATTTTTTAGGGATTTATTTATTTTGAATAACGCTACCTACCTCATTGAACTGCATATGGGCGAAAATTTTCAAAATTGGTTGAAAAATTATCAAAGAAGCCATTGCAAATATTTATTTGTAGTTCTGTTACATACAGGTAGTTCACATGTTTATTGTATTTAATTTGTATTGTGGAACAGACATTTTTTAAAAAAATTAAAAATACCTACGCTAATAAAACGCGATATTTAGCTAGTAAAATATAGATGCTAAAGAGCTTTTTATTCCTTTTAGTTTTGATGGTGTTAACTCCTTCAATTTGAGCTTAATTGGCTTAAGTTGTATTTAAACATTCTAAGCTGATCCAATCAACGTGATAAAGCTTAAAAAGCATAAATGCCAGTTTCAATTAATTTCGAAAGCTAAAATGCGATTTTAAGCAATGCAAATTTCATAGATGCCAAAAGCTCCCCGAGATACATTTTAAATTCTTCTGAAACCATTTAATTCTGTTTGATTTGAACAGTGTTACAACTTTTAAGATTTGAGCTTAATTGTTTTAAACTGCCTTCAAATTTTCTGAGCTTTTTTGAATCACCATGAATGATTCAATCGAAAACAAACTTAAATGTAGGCCTCTATTAATTTTAATGTAAAAACATGTGATATTGAATAAACACAATTTAATAGATGCCGAAAGCTCTTAATATCACATTTTAAATTTCTAAGTAAAATCCTTTGACAGCTTTACAAGCTTAAGATAAATGTCAAACAAACTTTTAACGTTTTCTCATATTTTGACATATTTAGTAAATATTATGAAAATCATAGAACAGCTTCACAAAAGCTTTAAAAGTTAATTAATTTTACTAAAAGTTTTGATGGTTTTAAAATATTTAAAATTTGGTTTTATTTGATTTATAAAACTTTGTAAGTTTCCTCCAATCAATGTGTTCCATCTAAATACTAAAACGTGCCAGTAGATGTCGTTAAAACACCTACATTTGAATTAATCGGTTTATAAAACTTTCTAAGCTTTCTCTGACCAACGCGATAAATGTTTATTATTATTTTTAAATGCTTAAACTGGATTTTAAGGTAGTGATGAATCATATGTTAAACTTGTTTGAAGAAATTTTATTAAATAAATATTTTGATAGTGTCAAATCTTTTAAAATTTAAGATGAATCGATTTAAACTCATATTTAAAGTTTCTGAACTTTATCCGATCAATGTAATAAACCTTAAAAAATTTAGATTTAGGCTTTTAATTTATATTTAAAGATAGGCTTATAACTATTTTTATATGCTAAAACATACCTTCACTCTAAGCAAAATTAAATGGATATCAAAAGCTCTCAATGGACCATTATGCCTGAAATTTTGTTTCCTTCTAATAATATAATTCTCTAATTTCTAAATTTTCCAAATTTTCTGTTAAGTTAATAAACTTATTTAAACTACATTTAAACATTTTAGCTTCTTCCATCAACGTGATGAAGCTTCAAAAGCATAAATTTTAATTCAATTATTTTCAAATGCTAAAATTCGATTTTGAGCTATTAAAATTTCATACCTTTAAATGTTGATGCCATTAACTTCTTCAATTTGAGCTTAATAGGCTGTACTGTAATTAAATTTTCTAAGCTTATTTCTAAGCCAACGTGATGAAGCTTAAAATTACTTAAATTTAGGTTTATATTGTTTAAAATACGTACTAAATTTCAACTTAATCGATTTAAATTATTTTTAACTTTCTGAGCTTTCACCAATCAACGTGACAGAGCTTAAAAGCTTAAATATTGGTTTCAATAATTTTCAAACGCTAAAACGTGATTTTAAGCAAACAATTTCATAGTCCTTAATGACACATTTTACATTTTTCGGAAAGCTTTTATTCTTTTTAGTTTAGATGGTGTTAAAATTGTTAGGGTGTGAGCTTAATTGATTTAAAGAATATTTTAAATCTCTAAGCTTAATCCAATCAATTTAGATTAGCATTTAAACTGTTTTTAAACTTTCCGAGCTTAAATTTGGGCCTCTAATATTTATAAAGCCAAAATGTGCGACTTTAAAAAACACAATTTAGTAGATGTCAAAAATTCTTAATGTCACATTTTTAATTTGTCTGGATCATTTCTAAAATGTAACCAATTAAAAGTTTAGTTAATTAAACGATTTAAGTTATGTTGAACAATGAAATAAAGCGTTTAAAAGCTTACATGCACATCAAAATGCACGGCTTTATGTTTACAACATAAAAGTTGAAATAAGCAAGCAAAATTTAACAGATATTGAAAGCTCTCAAAATTTTTTAAACTTTCTCCAAACAACGTGATAAAGCTCGTTTAATTTTATTGAAAATTAACTGTGCTATAGCCCACAAGTTTTTGGGCGGCAAAAATCTAAAATGGTCCGATTACGATGGTTGATACCTCTATCAATAGGTTTCGGGACCTGTAATTGCTGTGACAATTTTCATTTTGATTGCTCGACTATTTCTAAACATTTCTTAGAAAATTTAATTTTATTGAAAATTAACTGTGCTATAGCCCACAAGTTTTTGGGCGACAAAAATCTAAAATGGTCCGATTACGATGGTTGATACCTCTATCAATAGGTTTCGGGACCTGTAATTGCTGTGAGAATTTTCATTTTGATTGCTCGACTATTTCTAAACATTTCTTAGAAAATTCAATTTTATTGAAAATTAACTGTGCTATAGCCCACAAGTTTTTGGCCGACAAAAATCTAAAATGGTCCGATTACGATGGTTGATACCTCTATCAATAGGTTTCGGGACCTGTAATTGCTGTGACAATTTTCATTTTGATTGCTCGACTATTTCTAAACATTTCTTAGAAAATTCAATTTTATTGAAAATTAACTGTGCTATAGCCCACAAGTTTTTGGGCGGCAAAAATCTAAAATGGTCCGATTACGATGGTTGATACCTCTATCAATAGGTTTCGGGACCTGTAATTGCTGTGACAATTTTCATTTTGATTGTTCGACTATTTCTTAACATTTCTAAGAAAATTCAATTTTATTGAAAATTAACTGTGCTATAGCCCACAAGTTTTTGGGCGACAAAAATCTAAAATGGTCCGATTACGATGGTTGATACCTCTATCAATAGGTTTCGGGACCTGTAATTGCTGTGACAATTTTCATTTTGATTGCTCGACTATTTCTTAACATTTCTTAGAAAATTTAATTTTATTGAAAATTAACTGTGCTATAGCCCACAAGTTTTTGGGCGACAAAAATCTAAAATGGTCCGATTACGATGGTTGATACCTCTATCAATAGGTTTCGGGACCTGTAATTGCTGTGACAATTTTCATTTTGATTGCTCGACTATTTCTAAACATTTCTTAGAAAATTCAATTTTATTGAAAATTAACTGTGCTATAGCCCACAAGTTTTTGGGCGACAAAAATCTAAAATGGTCCGATTACGATGGTTGATACCTCTATCAATAGGTTTCGGGACCTGTAATTGCTGTGACAATTTTCATTTTGATTGCTCGACTTTTTCTAAACATTTCTTAGAAAATTCAATTTTATTGAAAATTAACTGTGCTATAGCCCACAAGTTTTTGGGCGGCAAAAATCTAAAATGGTCCGATTACGATGGTTGATACCTCTATCAATAGGTTTCGGGACCTGTAATTGCTGTGACAATTTTCATTTTGATTGTTCGACTATTTCTAAACATTTCTAAGAAAATTCAATTTTATTGAAAATTAACTGTGCTATAGCCCACAAGTTTTTGGGCGACAAAAATCTAAAATGGTCCGATTACGATGGTTGATACCTCTATCAATAGGTTTCGGGACCTGTAATTGCTGTGAGAATTTTCATTTTGATTGCTCGACTATTTCTAAACATTTCTTAGAAAATTCAATTTTATTGAAAATTAACTGTGCTATAGCCCACAAGTTTTTGGGCGGCAAAAATCTAAAATGGTCCGATTACGATGGTTGATACCTCTATCAATAGGTTTCGGGACCTGTAATTGCTGTGACAATTTTCATTTTGATTGTTCGACTATTTCTAAACATTTCTAAGAAAATTCAATTTTATTGAAAATTAACTGTGCTATAGCCCACAAGTTTTTGGGCGACAAAAATCTAAAATGGTCCGATTACGATGATTGATACCTCTATCAATAGGTTTCGGGACCTGTAATTGCTGTGACAATTTTCATTTTGATTGCTCGACTATTTCTAAACATTTCTTAGAAAATTTAATTTTATTGAAAATTAACTGTGCTATAGCCCACAAGTTTTTGGGCGACAAAAATCTAAAATGGTCCGATTACGATGGTTGATACCTCTATCAATAGGTTTCGGGACCTGTAATTGCTGTGACAATTTTCATTTTGATTGCTCGACTATTTCTAAACATTTCTTAGAAAATTCAATTTTATTGAAAATTAACTGTGCTATAGCCCACAAGTTTTTGGGCGGCAAAAATCTAAAATGGTCCGATTACGATGGTTGATACCTCTATCAATAGGTTTCGGGACCTGTAATTGCTGTGACAATTTTCATTTTGATTGCTCGACTATTTCTAAACATTTCTTAGAAAATTCAATTTTATTGAAAATTAACTGTGCTATAGCCCACAAGTTTTTGGGCGACAAAAATCTAAAATGGTCCGATTACGATGGTTGATACCTCTATCAATAGGTTTCGGGACCTGTAATTGCTGTGACAATTTTCATTTTGATTGCTCGACTATTTCTAAACATTTCTTAGAAAATTTAATTTTATTGAAAATTAACTGTGTTCTAGCCCACAAGTTTTTGGGCGACAAAAATCTAAAATGGTCCGATTACGATGGTTGATACCTCTATCAATAGGTTTCGGGACCTGTAATTGCTGTGAGAATTTTCATTTTGATTGCTCGACTATTTCTAAACATTTCTTAGAAAATTCAATTTTATTGAAAATTAACTGTGCTATAGCCCACAAGTTTTTGGGCGACAAAAATCTAAAATGGTCCGATTACGATGGTTGATACCTCTATCAATAGGTTTCGGGACCTGTAATTGCTGTGAGAATTTTCATTTTGATTGCTCGACTATTTCTAAACATTTCTTAGAAAATTCAATTTTATTGAAAATTAACTGTGCTATATATAGCCCACAAGTTTTTGGGCGGCAAAAATCTAAAATGGTCCGATTACGATGGTTGATACCTCTATCAATAGGTTTCGGGACCTGTAATTGCTGTGAGAATTTTCATTTTGATTGCTCGACTATTTCTAAACATTTCTTAGAAAATTCAATTTTATTGAAAATTAACTGTGCTATAGCCCACAAGTTTTTGGGCGACAAAAATCTAAAATGGTCCGATTACGATGGTTGATACCTCTATAAATAGGTTTCGGGACCTGTAATTGCTGTGAGAATTTCCATTTTGATTGCTCGACTATTTCTAAACATTTCTTAAAAAATTTAATTTTATTGAAAATTAACTGTGCTATAGCCCACAAGTTTTTGGGCGGCAAAAATCTAAAATGGTCCGATTACAATGGTTGATACCTCTATCAATAGGTTTCGGGACCTGTAATTGCTGTGACAATTTTCATTTTGATTGCTCGACTATTTCTAAACATTTCTTAGAAAATTTAATTTTATTGAAAATTAACTGTGCTATATATAGCCCACAAGTTTTTGGGCGGCAAAAATCTAAAATGGTCCGATTACGATGGTTGATACCTCTATCAATAGGTTTCGGGACCTGTAATTGCTGTGACAATTTTCATTTTGATTGTTCGACTATTTCTAAACATTTCTAAGAAAATTCAATTTTATTGAAAATTAACTGTGCTATAGCCCACAAGTTTTTGGGCGACAAAAATCTAAAATGGTCCGATTACGATGGTTGATACCTCTATCAATAGGTTTCGGGACCTGTAATTGCTGTGAGAATTTTCATTTTGATTGCTCGACTATTTCTAAACATTTCTTAGAAAATTCAATTTTATTGAAAATTAACTGTGCTATATATAGCCCACAAGTTTTTGGGCGGCAAAAATCTAAAATGGTCCGATTACGATGGTTGATACCTCTATCAATAGGTTTCGGGACCTGTAATTGCTGTGAGAATTTTCATTTTGATTGCTCGACTATTTCTAAACATTTCTTAGAAAATTCAATTTTATTGAAAATTAACTGTGCTATAGCCCACAAGTTTTTGGGCGACAAAAATCTAAAATGGTCCGATTACGATGGTTGATACCTCTATCAATAGGTTTCGAGACCTGTAATTGCTGTGACAATTTTCATTTTGATTGCTCGACTATTTCTAAACATTTCTTAGAAAATTTAATTTTATTGAAAATTAACTGTGCTATAGCCCACAAGTTTTTGGGCGACAAAAATCTAAAATGGTCCGATTACGATGGTTGATATCTCTATCAATAGGTTTCGGGACCTGTAATTGCTGTGACAATTTTCATTTTGATTACTCGACTATTTCTAAACATTTCTTAGAAAATTCAATTTTATTGAAAATTAACTGTGCTATAGCCCACAAGTTTTTGGGCGGCAAAAATCTAAAATGGTCCGATTACGATGGTTGATACCTCTATCAATAGGTTTCGGGACCTGTAATTGCTGTGACGTTTAATAGACGTTAACGTGATTTTATAGAAGTAAAATTTCATAACTAAAAAAGTTCAGCAACGATGAACTTGTGAAAGGTTTTTGGTCCTTTAAATTTTGATTCAATTTTGCCGATACATTAAAATTTTCTATGGCATCCTACATTTTCTAAGGTTATTTTGAATGACCTTGATTTTGGTTTTTGTTTCATGCTTCTAGCTAGTGCGGTTCAAACGATATTCACATGAAAAAAAAAAAAAAAATTTTAGGGTGTCTCGTTTTCTTTGCCGGTCCGTGCAATATTAAAGAACTTTAACCTGTGAATTTCATTTTATTTGTTGCTACGATACACCATTTTAATCCTAAATCCAATGGTGCTATTCAGGACTATTCATCACCGATATAGCGTCGAATATTAAAGTAAAAAATCTATCAGTTTTATGTGATGTAAATATAAATATTTTACGTATTCGTCATCTTTTGATGATAACATATTTATGATGGCGATTCATGGTCTAAAGTCTTTCATAGATATGCCAACGGGTATTTTGAACAATTCTTGATATTCTTAAATTAAATATAAAGGATCATTGTAAGACTTCTATTGGTATTCTGTCATCCTATATTTATCTCTTGCTAATTCCTTGCCATACAGCGTTAAATGTATGACTTGAGTCAACAGACTTCACAAGTAGTTTGGTTTTAGGAAATTCAAAAATACAGAAAATTCTTTCTTAAGCTTACTGATGGCTTTACTTACTGATCCTAATATTATTTGTCATATCTCACGAATTTGAAGGATGAACAGTATATTAAAATTGAAAAATTTTCAACAATGATTTTTCAGATTCAGTTTTATTTTTGGCTGCTAAGATTTTGAATGGTTTACCTGTTGAATTGAAAGTTTTCCGGAAGCTGGAGATGAATGATCTGATACTAAAATTAAATTTTATTATTTGAATTCAATTTTGTTGTAAGATAACTTATGCACATTTTGTAAATCGTCACTGATGATATATCCACAGATTTTATTTATATTTAAGAAATTCAAAATTTTCAAGATTTATTTATACAAATTAATTTTCAGATATTAAGAATTTAAATTGTTTTTGGATTTCAAGTTTTTCACGAAACTAACAAATGATTATATTTCGTCACTTTTAAAGTAATATTAGAATTTTTAAAAATTTAAGAAATACCCAAGATCAGAACTTCAATAATTTTATGAATATAAATTTCCAGAAATTTAAGAATTTGATTGATTTTAAAATTCTAAGTTGCTAAAATTTCAAGAATTTCAAGGGCGAGCTCAATATTGGTTTCTTCTTCAAAAATTAACTCACAAGAACTTTGCTTCGTAGAAAATATCGGAAAATCAGAAGAATATACAAATTAGGACTAAAATCAGGCTCTAGAGTACATATCTGAAGCTAAATCGTTTTTATGTGATTTGTCAATAGCTGTCGAATAAAAAAATTATGTTCAAGTTTCCCGTGGGAAATCTCGGAAAATTCAATTTTCCAGATATTGGTATAAAATCAGCCTCTATAGTGTTATGTCTGGAGATGAATTGCATTAGCTATTATTAGCTGGGATAGCTATTGACAAATCACATCAATGCAATCCATCTCCAGACATAACACTCTAAAGGCTGATTTTATACAAATTTTCTAATAATTTTTGGAAAATCGAATTTTCCGAGATTTCCCACGTGAAACTTGAACTGAATTTTTTTCCTGCGATAGCTATTGACAAGTCACATCAATGCAATCCATCTCTAGACATAACATTCTAGAGCCTGATTTTATACAAATTTTCTAATGATTTTTGGAAAATCGAATTTTCCGAGATTTCCCACGGGAAACTTGAACATAATTTTTTCATTCGACAGCTATTGACAAATCACATAAAAACGATTTAGCTTCAGATATGTACTCTAGAGCCTGATTTTAGTCCTATTTTGTATATTCTTCTGATTTTCCGATATTTTCTACGAAGCAAAGTTTTACACGTAAATTTATTTACAAACATTTGCTAAAATGGTAATCTGCATTACCATTTTTTTTTTTTACTTTTGACTGGACTAACACAATCTGCATTATCGACTTTTTACTTTCGGCTAACTTTAACAGTATGATATTCCATCAATTTAAAAACAAATTTTACCTTTACTTCAAAATTTAACTCACAAGAAGAATAAAAAAAAAACTTTCAAAAAAGATAGTCTATAAATACATATAAATAAAAATGAATGAGTGAGAATGAGAGGGCGAGCAAAGTTAGACACGTAAACATTATTTTTCAATTTTTTTAAACATTGTATTTCAAAACTCTGATCAAATTCTAGAAATTTAAAAAATAAATTTTTTTAACCAGTTCCAGGTTCTAAGAAATTGTGGAATTACAAAACTTTCAAGAAATCAACAAACTTTTTCAATTTTTAAAAATTTAACAATTGAAAGACTTACGAATGGATATGCAGAAACAATATTTACCGAAGTAGCTACAGAGAAGGCGGCCAGCTATATAAGTTTATTGTTTAACATAAAAAATGAAGGAAGTGCCTCTATGGGCTAAACCCCAGCCGCTTTGTTCGCTGGACAAAGCACTTGAAAACTTCAACTAAATCGAAAAAATGTTCTAACTTCTATCGATAACTTACTTATAATATTTATTATTTACGGTATCCTTTTGATTTTGTCCTTCATTTTTGATCGTAATTGACTTATATCAGATCCTCAATTAAGAAACATTCGTTTGTGGCTGAAATGAAAGAAACAAACATATGCGATACCATTATTAATCGGGATCAATAATTTAATTTAAAAATGTATAATTATAATTAAAATTTCGCTATGTCAATGTCCACATTATTGTATGAGGTCAAATTTCTTCAAAACAAATATGAAACAATTTATTCGACAGATTAAAGAAAATACAATCAAGAATTCGAAACAAGGTGTTTTGAATAATTGCATAACATATTTTTTATCTTATAAATTTATTTAAAATAATATTCTTAAATTGACAAATTAATATCAATTAATTAAAATTAAAATTCCAATAATCAAAAACAAAGAAAATGTCTGTAATTTCCTATTAATGATTATCTATATTCGAATAGAGAAGACCTACATGTAATGCCTATATGGTATACGCTTACCTTTCAGTGCGCGCGGTCATAATCCTTATACATACCACCACAATTTGTATGTACAATACGTACGTAAAATATAATGTCTTCGATTATTAATTATAGCCATTTGAACTTGATTAATTTTAAAGATACACATACATGTTTTTCTTGTACACATGTACGCTGCTTATATACTAATATGTGTATGTAAAAATACAACAACAAAAAGACTTATTTAAATTAATTACATAACTAATTCCAAAATGACTACACGAAACAACAATGCTAAATGGTTTATTATCAATCGTTAAGATGGTTCGTTTGTGGTCACATATTAAAAAAAAAAAAAAATCTTGAAAGTTTTTTTTTTTGTTGTTGTTGCCGTATTTTCTACATTGCTTCGTTTATGGATTTGAGTGTGACATATGACAAATTTAACTATTTTTTATTTTTCTTCTAAATATAATCTTGTTTGAATAAATTTTCGGGTTTCAATTTTTGAAAAAAAAAAGACAAAAATATTTTTCTTTTTTCGAATTAATGATGATTAACGTTATCATGAGTTAAATCTTAAATGTTTATGTTAATTTATTTTTTTAATTTTGTGTTAACAATTTTATTTACCAAATTGGAATATAGTTATGTGTACAATGGGGTGAGTTTACCATACGGTCGGTCGGTCATACCGCTCGTACCATGATGCAATAACCGCTTAAATCGATACATTTTTGCATTAATCATTTTGAGTCAGAAAACCGGAAATTGATCTATTGAAAATTACAATAATTGTAAATCAAGTTCAAACGATGATGATGAAAAAACGGAAATTGCATTTCGAAGCGAGAACTGTGTGTACAAAAATCCAAATAAAATATTTTTATTTATTATGTAATTTATTCGTTTTGGGTTAGTTATATATAATTTATATGGTGGATATGTGGGTTGAGCAAAATTAGCGTGAAATCCATCTGTTGTACATTTTGTATTTTATTTTTAATGTTGATTGATTATTTTTGAAATGCGCGTAACAAAATTTCGAGAGGAAATCAAAAAAATGTATCATTTTTATATAATAAACGTACATACATACATACATATAGTATTTCATGAAAAAAAGGAAATGAAATTTCTACTTTACACGAAACAACAAAATATTAAATTTTATAATTTTCGAGTGTCATTCATAAACCGAAAAAATGTATACGTGTATACTGAAAAATATTCATTGAGTGTGTTTTCAATGTGAATTATTTGGTTAACCACAAATTGCAAAGTGCTTGAGAAAATATACAAAAAAAATTTTTAAGTATTTCTCTCCCTTTAATAATTTCTTCTATACTATATAACATTATGTTAAGAACTTCAAATATTCATATGCGTGATGATACATTATTATTTTAATAATCATAAGTTAAGACAAAAAAAAAAAAACTACGTTTCATTCTAATAAGGGTAGTAAAGAAACAAAAATTATTTTTATGTCATTCAAATAAGAGGAACGATCCTTAAGAACTGTTTGAGTCATTAAAAGTAAAACAAATTTAATTAAAAACCCTCCTCGAATACGAAATTTTTTATTTTCAGAATTTCTACCTTATATAATATTTTGCAGAACAGTCAAAAATTTTTAAATGCCAAATTATAATTAAGAAATACATAACCATTCTGGAAAAAGTCGTCTGTCACGTGAACGGAAAATTTAAATATGAACTAAAGAAAACAAAACAAAAAAGGTTTAATAATCGTAAAATCCTTTGTCATTACGTGACAAAGCATATATGTTTAATTTGTGCTGAAACACCTCCTGGCACTGAAATATCCTGTATATTCGTACTATCTAATTCCTCAAAAAAAAAAAATAAAAAATTAATTCGAATTAAGAACGAAACCGTAAATAGCTGTAAGGGCTGTGCGAATAGGAAGGCCCTTGTACAAATTTTTTATGTTGAATCATAAATGAAAATCATAAGCATACGTTTATTGATTAAATAATAATTATTTAAGGTGATTTGAGCTACTAATGTGCTGACTGAAAAAAAACATGTAAGAAGGGTAAATAGAATTTTTATTTTTCAAGTGGAACCAGAGAAAAACAGAAATTAACCGGAACGGAGGAAAATTTTTTTTTTAGGGGTGCGATTTTTCGTGAGCTATGCAATTATAACAATGTATACACAAGGAAGAAGATATAAAGATTTACGACTTGTACAGGGTGGGATGTGTTTATTTTATTATATTTTAATGATAATTAAAATTAATGTCTTACATGTCATTAAGTTTTTTTTTTTTTTTTTTTTTTTGGAGGTTATTACTTTGTGCGGGGACAAGTTAAAATTTTCCCAACGAATTCGGCTCAATAATAATTATATTGTTGTATAATACATACTCGTAAATATTAAATTTTTGGAGCCAGTTGTTGGATTGACTTAAAATAAAATATAAATGAATAACGTAACATGTGATGCGCCGTTTAATATTTTTACCTTTCGATTCCTTATTGTGTGTTGTTGGCTTAGCCGCAAAATGAGTTTACAAAATTAACGAAACAAAAACAGGAATATCGTTTCTTTTATGTTCGATTTTTTTTTTTTTTAAAGTAAATTATTTGTATTTGTCACGCTAATCTTCGTTATGTGTATATAGTACAGTTAATGTAGTGGTGAATTTATTGATGGATTACAATTTTGATACCGCATCCCTTCGTCACATACCTCACCATTACTAATATTAAAATATGGTTTTCGTGGTTTATAACTGTAAATAGGTACAATCCATATTTCCAGGATATTAAAACCATGAAACCAGTGTTTTGCGTCTACGCCTTTTTTGAGATTGTCTACACGAAAATGTCGAAAATAGCTTAGATAATAGTTTTCGACGTAGATAATGTAGAAAATTCGTAAACAGTGTGGTTTGAGGCGGCAGCCCCCATCCTTGAAGGTACAAAACGAATTAAAATAATATTTAAAAAATTTGATTTTTTAGGATTTTTTTGGATAACGATACAATCTCGAAATATATGACATCACATGTAAGTTCTCACGGTATGAAGAAACCCTAAAAATAATAAACCCAATTTATTTGTTGGTTTTATAGTTCAGGATGTTTTGTGCAAAAGCACAAAATAATACCAATAAACTACACAGTTGAAAAAATAACTTTAATTTTTAATGCAAGCCTTGCATTACGACTTATGTAATGCAAGTTATTATGAGGATTTCTAAAGCAGAATTTGCATTAAAAAATATTTTTAATACAACTATTAAACATTTTAAAGCAACATGCTCAACATAAAATTCGCTAAAACAAGATAATGTATATATGAATAATAAGATCATGCACGAGTTTTGCGTTACTGGTATAAAATTCACTAAATCAAACCGACTACATGACATATAAGCAGCTTAATATATCTTTAATAAATTAGTTTTCCGTATTCGAAAATATCTATTATGTTTTAACGTAAGCTTTTCAGTTCTTAATTTATAAGTTATTACCTTGGGCGATAAAGTGAACTAGGCTAGCCCGCCCATTGAAAGATGAGATGAACATACAATTTTTATTTTATTTTTTTAAGTAAACTGCTCTCTGAGATTTCGACCCTCAACCTCAAGGCACCAAAAACAAAAAAAAAACCCGGAAAAACAAAAAAAATCACTAAAATTACGGAGCTTTTAATGCAACTTGCTTTAAAATTTAATATTTCTAAAATATTTTATTAATCGGTTCATTTACAATTTGCTTTATATTCTAATGGAATGTTGCACTAAAATTTAATCTAATTGCTGTATTACAAATCAATGCATATTGTATTAAACTAATTTTTAATACAAGCTTTGTATCATTTTATAATACAGCCTTGCAAGCCTTGGTAAGTGTTGAAATTACTCGGATGATTCCAGATAAAAGTTAGGATAAACGTAGACCAAACCCTACTCAAGTGAAAAATAAAACACGTCTTTTCGTTTGTTAGCCAGTACACACACTAAACAACCATTTATTTTTCATTTCATTGTTCTAGTCAGTTTGACAACTGAACGAAATACACAACTGATCGAAATACACTCAACATCAATTCCATTGTTTCCTGCAGATGTAAATCTGAAGGATCTGTATTTATTTTGCCAACTTGCATTTGGATTGCTCGAATATTTCTAAACATTTAATAGAAAATTCGATTTTATTGAAAATCAACTGTGCTATAGCCCACAGATTTTGAATGGCAAAAATCTAAAATGCTCCGATTCCGTTGGTCAATAGCTCTATCAATAGGCTTCAGGATCTGTATTTATTTTGCCAACTTGCATGTGGATTGCTCGATTATTTCTAACCAATTCAGAGAAAATTCGATTTTATTGAAAATCAACTGTGCTATAGCCCACAGATTTTGAATGGCAAAAATCTAGAATGCTCCGATTACGTTGGTCAATAGCTCTATCAATAGGCTTCAGGATCTGTATTTATTTTGCCAACTTGCATGTGGATTGCTCGATTATTTCTAACCATTTAATAGAAAATTCGATTTTATTGAAAATCAACTGTGCTATAGCCCACAGATTTTGAATGGCAAAAATCTAAAATGCTCCGATTCCGTTGGTCAATAGCTCTATCAATAGGCTTCAGGATCTGTATTTATTTTGCCAACTTGCATGTGGATTGCTCGATTATTTCTAACCAATTTAGAGAAAATTCGATTTTATTGAAAATCAACTGTGCTATAGCCCACAGATTTTGAATGGCAAAAATCTAGAATGCTCCGATTACGTTGGTCAATAGCTCTATCAATAGGCTTCAGGATCTGTATTTATTTTGCCAACTTGCATGTGGATTGCTCGATTATTTCTAACCATTTAATAGAAAATTCGATTTTATTGAAAATCAACTGTGCTATAGCCCACAGATTTTGAATGGCAAAAATCTAAAATGCTCCGATTCCGTTGGTCAATAGCTCTATCAATAGGCTTCAGGGTCTGTATATATTTTGCCAACTTGCATTTGGATTGCTCGAATATTTCTAACCATTTAATAGAAAATTCGATTTTATTGAAAATCAACTGTGCTATAAGCCCACAGATTTTGAATGGCAAAAATCTAAAATGCTCCGATTCCGTTGGTCAATAGCTCTATCAATAGGCTTCAGGATCTGTATTTATTTTGCCAACTTGCATTTGGATTGCTCGAATATTTCTAACCATTTAATAGAAAATTCGATTTTATTGAAAATCAACTGTGCTATAGCCCACAGATTTTGAATGGCAAAAATCTAAAATGCTCCGATTCCGTTGGTCAATAGCTCTATCAATAGGCTTCAGGGTCTGTATATATTTTGCCAACTTGCATTTGGATTGCTCGAATATTTCTAACCAATTAATAGAAAATTCGATTTTATTGAAAATCAACTGTGCTATAGCCCACAGATTTTGAACGGCAAAAATCTAAAATGCTCCGATTACGTTGGTCAATAGCTCTATCAATAGGCTTCAGGATCTGTATTTATTTTGCCAACTTGCATGTGGATTGCTCGAATATTTCTAACCATTTAATAGAAAATTCGATTTTATTGAAAATCAACTGTGCTATAGCCCACAGATTTTGAACGGCAAAAATTTAAAATGCTCCGATTACGTTGGTCAATAGCTCGATCAATAGGCTTCAGGGTCTGTATATATTTTGCCAACTTGCATTTGGATTGCTCGAATATTTCTAACCATTTAATAGAATATTCGATTTTATTGAAAATCAACTGTGCTATAGCCCACAGATTTTGAACGGCAAAAATCTAAAATGCTCCGATTACGTTGGTCAATAGCTCTATCAATAGGCTTCAGGATCTGTATTTATTTTGCTAACTTGCATTTGGATTGCTCGAATATTTCTAACCATTTAATAGAAAATTCGATTTTATTGAAAATCAACTGTGCTATAGCCCACAGATTTTGAACGGCAAAAATTTAAAATGCTCCGATTACGTTGGTCAATAGCTCTATCAATAGGCTTCAGGATCTGTATTTATTTTGCCAACTTGCATTTGGATTGCTCGAATATTTCTAACCATTTAATAGAAAATTCGATTTTATTGAAAATCAACTGTGCTATAGCCCACAGATTTTGAACGGCAAAAATCTAAAATGCTCCGATTACGTTGGTCAATAGCTCTATCAATAGGCTTCAGGATCTGTATTTATTTTGCCAACTTGCATTTGGATTGCTCGAATATTTCTAACCATTTAATAGAAAATTCGATTTTATTGAAAATCAACTGTGCTATAGCCCACAGATTTTGAACGGCAAAAATCTAAAATGCTCCGATTCCGTTGGTCAATAGCTCTATCAATAGGCTTCAGGATCTGTATTTATTTTGCCAACTTGCATTTGGATTGCTCGAATATTTCTAACCATTTAATAGAAAATTCGATTTTATTGAAAATCAACTGTGCTATAGCCCACAGATTTTGAACGGCAAAAATCTAAAATGCTCCGATTCCGTTGGTCAATAGCTCTATCAATAGGCTTCAGGATCTGTATTTATTTTGCCAACTTGCATTTGGATTGCTCGAATATTTCTAACCATTTAATAGAAAATTCGATTTTATTGAAAATCAACTGTGCTATAGCCCACAGATTTTGAATGGCAAAAATCTAAAATGCTCCGATTCCGTTGGTCAATAGCTCTATCAATAGGCTTCAGGGTCTGTATATATTTTGCCAACTTGCATTTGGATTGCTCGAATATTTCTAACCATTTAATAGAAAATTCGATTTTATTGAAAATCAACTGTGCTATAGCCCACAGATTTTGAACGGCAAAAATCTAAAATGCTCCGATTACGTTGGTCAATAGCTCTATCAATAGGCTTCAGGATCTGTATTTATTTTGCCAACTTGCATTTGGATTGCTCGAATATTTCTAACCATTTAATAGAAAATTCGATTTTATTGAAAATCAACTGTGCTATAGCCCACAGATTTTGAACGGCAAAAATTAAAAATGCTCCGATTACGTTGGTCAATAGCTCTATCAATAGGCTTCAGGATCTGTATTTATTTTGCCAACTTGCATTTGAATTGCTCGAATATTTCTAACCATTTAATAGGAAATTCGATTTTATTGAAAATCAACTGTGCTATAGCCCACAGATTTTGAATGGCAAAAATTTAAAATGCTCCGATTCCGTTGGTCAATAGCTCTATCAATAGGCTTCAGGGTCTGTATATATTTTGCCAACTTGCATTTGGATTGCTCGAATATTTCTAACCATTTAATAGAAAATTCGATTTTATTGAAAATCAACTGTGCTATAGCCCAAAGATTTTGAACGGCAAAAATCTAAAATGCTCCGATTACGTTGGTCAATAGCTCTATCAATAGGCTTCAGGATCTGTATTTATTTTGCCAACTTGCATTTGGATTGCTCGAATATTTCTAACCATTTAATAGAAAATTCGATTTTATTGAAAATCAACTGTGCTATTAGCCCACAGATTTTGAACGGCAAAAATTTAAAATGCTCCGATTCCGTTGGTCAATAGCTCTATCAATAGGCTTCAGGATTTGTATTTATTTTGCCAACTTGCATTTGGATTGCTCGAATATTTCTAACCATTTAATAGAAAATTCGATTTTATTGAAAATCAACTGTGCTATTAGCCCACAGATTTTGAACGGCAAAAATTTAAAATGCTCCGATTACGTTGGTCAATAGCTCTATCAATAGGCTTCAGGATCTGTATTTATTTTGCCAACTTGCATTTGGATTGCTCGAATATTTCTAACCATTTAATAGAAAATTCGATTTTATTGAAAATCAACTGTGCTATAGCCCACAGATTTTGAACGGCAAAAATCTAAAATGCTCCGATTACGTTGGTCAATAGCTCTATCAATAGGCTTCAGGGTCTGTATATATTTTGCCAACTTGCATTTGGATTGCTCGAATATTTCTAACCATTTAATAGAAAATTCGATTTTATTGAAAATCAACTGTGCTATTGCCCACAGATTTTGAACGGCAAAAATCTAAAATGCTCCGATTACGTTGGTCAATAGCTCTATCAATAGGCTTCAGGATCTGTATTTATTTTGCCAACTTGCATTTGGATTGCTCGAATATTTCTAACCATTTAATAGAAAATTCGATTTTATTGAAAATCAACTGTGCTATAGCCCACAGATTTTGAACGGCAAAAATTTAAAATGCTCCGATTACGTTGGTCAATAGCTCTATCAATAGGCTTCAGGATCTGTATTTATTTTGCCAACTTGCATTTGGATTGCTCGAATATTTCTAACCATTTAATAGAAAATTCGATTTTATTGAAAATCAACTGTGCTATAGCCCACAGATTTTGAACGGCAAAAATCTAAAATGCTCCGATTACGTTGGTCAATAGCTCTATCAATAGGCTTCAGGGTCTGTATATATTTTGCCAACTTGCATTTGGATTGCTCGAATATTTCTAACCATTTAATAGAAAATTCGATTTTATTGAAAATCAACTGTGCTATAGCCCACAGATTTTGAACGGCAAAAATATAAAATGCTCCGATTACGTTGGTCAATAGCTCTATCAATAGGCTTCAGGGTCTGTATATATTTTGCCAACTTGCATTTGGATTGCTCGAATATTTCTAACCATTTAATAGAAAATTCGATTTTATTGAAAATCAACTGTGCTATTGCCCACAGATTTTGAACGGCAAAAATCTAAAATGCTCCGATTACGTTGGTCAATAGCTCTATCAATAGGCTTCAGGATCTGTATTTATTTTGCCAACTTGCATTTGGATTGCTCGAATATTTCTAACCATTTAATAGAAAATTCGATTTTATTGAAAATCAACTGTGCTATAGCCCACAAATTTTGAACGGCAAAAATCTAAAATGCTCCGATTACGTTGGTCAATAGCTCTATCAATAGGCTTCAGGATCTGTATTTATTTTGCCAACTTGCATTTGGATTGCTCGAATATTTCTAACCATTTAATAGAAAATTCGATTTTATTGAAAATCAACTGTGCTATAGCCCACAGATTTTGAACGGCAAAAATTTAAAATGCTCCGATTCCGTTGGTCAATAGCTCTATCAATAGGCTTCAGGGTCTGTATATATTTTGCCAACTTGCATTTGGATTGCTCGAATATTTCTAACCATTTAATAGAAAATTGGATTTTATTGAAAATCAACTGTGCCATAGCCCACAGATTTTGAACGGCAAAAATCTAAAATGCTCCGATTACGTTGGTCAATAGCTCTATCAATAGGCTTCAGGATCTGTATTTATTTTGCCAACTTGCATTTGGATTGCTCGAATATTTCTAACCATTTAATAGAAAATTCGATTTTATTGAAAATCAACTGTGCTATAGCCCACAGATTTTGAACGGCAAAAATCTAAAATGCTCCGATTACGTTGGTCAATAGCTCTATCAATAGGCTTCAGGGTCTGTATATATTTTGCCAACTTGCATTTGGATTGCTCGAATATTTCTAACCATTTAATAGAAAATTCGATTTTATTGAAAATCAACTGTGCTATAGCCCACAGATTTTGAACGGCAAAAATTTAAAATGCTCCGATTCCGTTGGTCAATAGCTCTATCAATAGGCTTCAGGATCTGTATTTATTTTGCCAACTTGCATTTGGATTGCTCGAATATTTCTAACCATTTAATAGAAAATTCGATTTTATTGAAAATCAACTGTGCTATAGCCCACAGATTTTGAACGGCAAAAATTTAAAATGCTCCGATTCCGTTGGTCAATAGCTCTATCAATAGGCTTCAGGATCTGTATTTATTTTGCCAACTTGCATTTGGATTGCTCGAATATTTCTAACCATTTAATAGAAAATTCGATTTTATTGAAAATCAACTGTGCTATAGCCCACAGATTTTGAACGGCAAAAATTTAAAATGCTCCGATTACGTTGGTCAATAGCTCTATCAATAGGCTTCAGGATCTGTATTTATTTTGCCAACTTGCATTTGGATTGCTCGAATATTTCTAACCATTTAATAGAAAATTCGATTTTATTGAAAATCAACTGTGCTATAGCCCACAGATTTTGAATGGCAAAAATCTAAAATGCTCTGATTCCGTTGGTCAATAGCTCTATCAATAGGCTTCAGGGTCTGTATATATTTTGCCAACTTGCATTTGGATTGCTCGAATATTTCTAACCATTTAATAGAAAATTCGATTTTATTGAAAATCAACTGTGCTATAGCCCACAGATTTTGAACGGCAAAAATCTAAAATGCTCCGATTACGTTGGTCAATAGCTCTATCAATAGGCTTCAGGATCTGTATTTATTTTGCCAACTTGCATTTGGATTGCTCGAATATTTCTAACCATTTAATAGAAAATTCGATTTTATTGAAAATCAACTGTGCTATAGCCCACAGATTTTGAACGGCAAAAATTTAAAATGCTCCGATTACGTTGGTCAATAGCTCTATCAATAGGCTTCTGGGTCTGTATATATTTTGCCAACTTGCATTTGGATTGCTCGAATATTTCTAACCATTTAATAGAAAATTCGATTTTATTGAAAATCAACTGTGCTATAGCCCACAGATTTTGAATGGAAAAAATTTAAAATGCTCCGATTCCGTTGGTCAATAGCTCTATCAATAGGCTTCAGGATCTGTATTTATTTTGCCAACTTGCATTTGGATTGCTCGAATATTTCTAACCATTTAATAGAAAATTCGATTTTATTGAAAATCAACTGTGTGCTATAGCCCACAGATTTTGAACGGCAAAAATCTAAAATGCTCCGATTACGTTGGTCAATAGCTCTATCAATAGGCTTCAGGGTCTGTATATATGTTGCCAACTTGCATTTGGATTGCTCGAATATTTCTAACCATTTAATAGAAAATTCGATTTTATTGAAAATCAACTGTGCTATAGCCCACAGATTTTGAACGGCAAAAATTTAAAATGCTCCGATTACGTTGGTCAATAGCTCTATCAATAGGCTTCAGGATCTGTATTTATTTTGCCAACTTGCATTTGGATTGCTCGAATATTTCTAACCATTTAATAGAAAATTCGATTTTATTGAAAATCAACTGTGCTATAGCCCACAGATTTTGAATGGCAAAAATCTAAAATGCTCCGATTCCGTTGGTCAATAGCTCTATCAATAGGCTTCAGGGTCTGTATATATTTTGCCAACTTGCATTTGGATTGCTCGAATATTTCTAACCATTTAATAGAAAATTCGATTTTATTGAAAATCAACTGTGCTATAGCCCACAGATTTTGAATGGCAAAAATTTAAAATGCTCCGATTACGTTGGTCAATAGCTCTATCAATAGGCTTCAGGATCTGTATTTATTTTGCCAACTTGCATTTGGATTGCTCGAATATTTCTAACCATTTAATAGAAAATTCGATTTTATTGAAAATCAACTGTGCTATAGCCCACAGATTTTGAACGGCAAAAATTTAAAATGCTCCGATTACGTTGGTCAATAGCTCTATCAATAGGCTTCAGGATCTGTATTTATTTTGCCAACTTGCATTTGGATTGCTCGAATATTTCTAACCATTTAATAGAAAATTCGATTTTATTGAAAATCAACTGTGCTATAGCCCACAGATTTTGAATGGCAAAAATCTAAAATGCTCCGATTCCGTTGGTCAATAGCTCTATCAATAGGCTTCAGGGTCTGTATATATTTTGCCAACTTGCATTTGGATTGCTCGAATATTTCTAACCATTTAATAGAAAATTCGATTTTATTGAAAATCAACTGTGCTATAGCCCACAGATTTTGAATGGCAAAAATTTAAAATGCTCCGATTACGTTGGTCAATAGCTCTATCAATAGGCTTCAGGATCTGTATTTATTTTGCCAACTTGCATTTGGATTGCTCGAATATTTCTAACCATTTAATAGAAAATTCGATTTTATTGAAAATCAACTGTGCTATAGCCCACAGATTTTGAACGGCAAAAATCTAAAATGCTCCGATTACGTTGGTCAATAGCTCTATCAATAGGCTTCAGGATCTGTATATATTTTGCCAACTTGCATTTGGATTGCTCGAATATTTCTAACCATTTAATAGAAAATTCGATTTTATTGAAAATCAACTGTGCTATAGCCCACAGATTTTGAACGGCAAAAATTTAAAATGCTCCGATTACGTTGGTCAATAGCTCTATCAATAGGCTTCAGGATCTGTATTTATTTTGCCAACTTGCATTTGGATTGCTCGAATATTTCTAACCATTTAATAGAAAATTCGATTTTATTGAAAATCAACTGTGCTATAGCCCACAGATTTTGAACGGCAAAAATTTAAAATGATCCGATTACGTTGGTCAATAGCTCTATCAATAGGCTTCAGGGTCTGTATTTATTTTGCCAACTTGCATTTGGATTGCTCGAATATTTCTAACCATTTAATAGAAAATTCGATTTTATTGAAAATCAACTGTGCTATAGCCCACAGATTTTGAACGGCAAAAATCTAAAATGCTCCGATTACGTTGGTCAATAGCTCTATCAATAGGCTTCAGGGTCTGTATATATTTTGCCAACTTGCATTTGGATTGCTCGAATATTTCTAACCATTTAATAGAAAATTCGATTTTATTGAAAATCAACTGTGCTATAGCCCACAGATTTTGAATGGCAAAAATCTAAAATGCTCCGATTCCGTTGGTCAATAGCTCTATCAATAGGCTTCAGGGTCTGTATATATTTTGCCAACTTGCATTTGGATTGCTCGAATATTTCTAACCATTTAATAGAAAATTCGATTTTATTGAAAATCAACTGTGCTATAGCCCACAGATTTTGAACGGCAAAAATCTAAAATGCTCCGATTACGTTGGTCAATAGCTCTATCAATAGGCTTCAGGGTCTGTATATATTTTGCCAACTTGCATTTGGATTGCTCGAATATTTCTAACCATTTAATAGAAAATTCGATTTTATTGAACCACAGATTTTGAACGGCAAAAATCTAAAATGCTCCGATTACGTTGGTCAATAGCTCTATCAATAGGCTTCAGGGTCTGTATATATTTTGCCAACTTGCATTTGGATTGCTCGAATATTTCTAACCATTTAATAGAAAATTCGATTATATTGAAAATCAACTGTGCTATAGCCCACAGATTTTGAATGGCAAAAATCTAAAATGCTCCGATTCCGTTGGTCAATAGCTCTATCAATAGGCTTCAGGGTCTGTATTTATTTTGCCAACTTGCATTTGGATTGCTCGAATATTTCTAACCATTTAATAGAAAATTCGATTTTATTGAAAATCAACTGTGCTATAGCCCACAGATTTTGAACGGCAAAAATCTAAAATGCTCCGATTCCGTTGGTCAATAGCTCTATCAATAGGCTTCAGGGTCTGTATATATTTTGCCAACTTGCATTTGGATTGCTCGAATATTTCTAACCATTTAATAGAAAATTCGATTTTATTGAAAATCAACTGTGCTATAGCCCACAGATTTTGAACGGCAAAAATCTAAAATGCTCCGATTACGTTGGTCAATAGCTCTATCAATAGGCTTCAGGGTCTGTATATACGTTGCCAACTTGCATTTGGATTGCTCGAATATTTCTAACCATTTAATAGAACATTCGATTTTATTGAAAATCAACTGTGCTATAGCCCACAGATTTTGAACGGCAAAAATCTAAAATGCTCCGATTACGTTGGTCAATAGCTCTATCAATAGGCTTCAGGATCTGTATTTATTTTGCCAACTTGCATTTGGATTGCTCGAATATTTCTAACCATTTAATAGAAAATTCGATTTTATTGAAAATCAACTGTGCTTATAGCCCACAGATTTTGAACGGCAAAAATTTAAAATGCTCCGATTACGTTGGTCAATAGCTCTATCAATAGGCTTCAGGATCTGTATTTATTTTGCCAACTTGCATTTGGATTGCTCGAATATTTCTAACCATTTAATAGAAAATTCGATTTTATTGAAAATCAACTGTGCTATAGCCCACAGATTTTGAATGGCAAAAATCTAAAATGCTCCGATTCCGTTGGTCAATAGCTCTATCAATAGGCTTCAGGGTCTGTATATATTTTGCCAACTTGCATTTGGATTGCTCGAATATTTCTAACCATTTAATAGAAAATTCGATTTTATTGAAAATCAACTGTGCTATAGCCCACAGATTTTGAATGGCAAAAATTTAAAATGCTCCGATTCCGTTGGTCAATAGCTCTATCAATAGGCTTCCGGATCTGTATTTATTTTGCCAACTTGCATTTGGATTGCTCGAATATTTCTAACCATTTAATAGAAAATTCGATTTTATTGAAAATCAACTGTGCTATAGCCCACAGATTTTGAATGGCAAAAATTTAAAATGCTCCGATTCCGTTGGTCAATAGCTCTATCAATAGGCTTCAGGATCTGTATTTATTTTGCCAACTTGCATTTGGATTGCTCGAATATTTCTAACCATTTAATAGAAAATTCGATTTTATTGAAAATCAACTGTGCTATAGCCCACAGATTTTGAACGGCAAAAATCTAAAATGCTTTGATTACGTTGGTCAATAGCTCTATCAATAGGCTTCAGGATCTGTATTTATTTTGCCAACTTGCATTTGGATTGCTCGAATATTTCTAACCATTTAATATAAAATTCGATTTTATTGAAAATCAACTGTGCTATAGCCCACAGATTTTGAATGGCAAAAATCTAAAATGCTCCGATTACGTTGGTCAATAGCTCTATCAATAGGCTTCAGGGTCTGTATATATTTTGCCAACTTGCATTTGGATTGCTCGAATATTTCTAACCATTTAATAGAAAATTCGATTTTATTGAAAATCAACTGTGCTATAGCCCACAGATTTTGAACGGCAAAAATCTAAAATGCTCCGATTACGTTGGTCAATAGCTCTATCAATAGGCTTCAGGGTCTGTATATACGTTGCCAACTTGCATTTGGATTGCTCGAATATTTCTAACCATTTAATAGAACATTCGATTTTATTGAAAATCAACTGTGCTATAGCCCACAGATTTTGAACGGCAAAAATCTAAAATGCTCCGATTACGTTGGTCAATAGCTCTATCAATAGGCTTCAGGATCTGTATTTATTTTGCCAACTTGCATTTGGATTGCTCGAATATTTCTAACCATTTAATAGAAAATTCGATTTTATTGAAAATCAACTGTGCAAAGATTTTGAACGGCAAAAATCTAAAATGCTCCGATTACGTTGGTCAATAGCTCTATCAATAGGCTTCAGGATCTGTATTTATTTTGCCAACTTGCATTTGGATTGCTCGAATATTTCTAACCATTTAATAGAAAATTCGATTTTATTGAAAATCAACTGTGCTATAGCCCACAGATTTTGAACGGCAAAAATCTAAAATGCTCCGATTACGTGGTCAATAGCTCTATCAATAGGCTTCAGGGTCTGTATATATTTTGCCAACTTGCATTTGGATTGCTCGAATATTTCTAACCATTTAATAGAAAATTCGATTTTATTGAAAATCAACTGTGCTATAGCCCACAGATTTTGAACGGCAAAAATCTAAAATGCTCCGATTACGTTGGTCAATAGCTCTATCAATAGGCTTCAGGGTCTGTATATATTTTGCCAACTTGCATTTGGATTGCTCGAATATTTCTAACCATTTAATAGAAAATTCGATTTTATTGAAAATCAACTGTGCTATAGCCCACAGATTTTGAACGGCAAAAATTTAAAATGCTCCGATTACGTTGGTCAATAGCTCTATCAATAGGCTTCAGGATCTGTATTTATTTTGCCAACTTGCATTTGGATTGCTCGAATATTTCTAACCATTTAATAGAAAATTCGATTTTATTGAAAATCAACTGTGCTGTAGCCCACAGATTTTGAACGGCAAAAATTTAAAATGCTCCGATTACGTTGGTCAATAGCTCTATCAATAGGCTTCAGGATCTGTATTTATTTTGCCAACTTGCATTTGGATTGCTCGAATATTTCTAACCATTTAATAGAAAATTCGATTTTATTGAAAATCAACTGTGCTATAGCCCACAGATTTTGAATGGCAAAAATCTAAAATGCTCCGATTCCGTTGGTCAATAGCTCTATCAATAGGCTTCAGGGTCTGTATATATTTTGCCAACTTGCATTTGGATTGCTCGAATATTTCTAACCATTTAATAGAAAATTCGATTTTATTGAAAATCAACTGTGCTATAGCCCACAGATTTTGAATGGCAAAAATCTAAAATGCTCCGATTCCGTTGGTCAATAGCTCTATCAATAGGCTTCAGGGTCTGTATATATTTTGCCAACTTGCATTTGGATTGCTCGAATATTTCTAACCATTTAATAGAAAATTCGATTTTATTGAAAATCAACTGTGCTATAGCCCACAGATTTTGAACGGCAAAAATCTAAAATGCTCCGATTACGTTGGTCAATAGCTCTATCAATAGGCTTCAGGATCTGTATTTATTTTGCCAACTTGCATTTGGATTGCTCAAATATTTCTAACCATTTAATAGAAAATTCGATTTTATTGAAAATCAACTGTGCTATAGCGCACAGATTTTGAACGGCAAAAATTTAAAATGCTCCGATTCCGTTGGTCAATAGCTCTATCAATAGGCTTCAGGATCTGTATTTATTTTGCCAACTTGCATTTGGATTGCTCGAATATTTCTAACCATTTAATAGAAAATTCGATTTTATTGAAAATCAACTGTGCTATAGCCCACAGATTTTGAATGGCAAAAATCTAAAATGCTCCGATTCCGTTGGTCAATAGCTCTATCAATAGGCTTCAGGGTCTGTATATATTTTGCCAACTTGCATTTGGATTGCTCGAATATTTCTAACCATTTAATAGAAAATTCGATTTTATTGAAAATCAACTGTGCTATAGCCCACAGATTTTGAATGGCAAAAATTTAAAATGCTCCGATTCCGTTGGTCAATAGCTCTATCAATAGGCTTCAGGGTCTGTATATATTTTGCCAACTTGCATTTGGATTGCTCGAATATTTCTAACCATTTAATAGAAAACTCGATTTTATTGAAAATCCACTGTGCTATAGCCCACAGATTTTGAATGGCAAAAATTTAAAATGCTCCGATTCCGTTGGTCAATAGCTCTATCAATAGGCTTCAGGATCTGTATTTATTTTGCCAACTTGCATTTGGATTGCTCGAATATTTCTAACCATTTAATAGAAAATTCGATTTTATTGAAAATCAACTGTGCACAGATTTTGAACGGCAAAAATCTAAAATGCTCCGATTACGTTGGTCAATAGCTCTATCAATAGGCTTCAGGATCTGTATTTATTTTGCCAACTTGCATTTGGATTGCTCGAATATTTCTAACCATTTAATAGAAAATTCGATTTTATTGAAAATCAACTGTGCTATAGCCCACAGATTTTGAACGGCAAAAATCTAAAATGCTCCGATTACGTGGTCAATAGCTCTATCAATAGGCTTCAGGGTCTGTATATATTTTGCCAACTTGCATTTGGATTGCTCGAATATTTCTAACCATTTAATAGAAAATTCGATTTTATTGAAAATCAACTGTGCTATAGCCCACAGATTTTGAACGGCAAAAATCTAAAATGCTCCGATTACGTTGGTCAATAGCTCTATCAATAGGCTTCAGGGTCTGTATATATTTTGCCAACTTGCATTTGGATTGCTCGAATATTTCTAACCATTTAATAGAAAATTCGATTTTATTGAAAATCAACTGTGCTGTAGCCCACAGATTTTGAACGGCAAAAATTTAAAATGCTCCGATTACGTTGGTCAATAGCTCTATCAATAGGCTTCAGGATCTGTATTTATTTTGCCAACTTGCATTTGGATTGCTCGAATATTTCTAACCATTTAATAGAAAATTCGATTTTATTGAAAATCAACTGTGCTATAGCCCACAGATTTTGAATGGCAAAAATCTAAAATGCTCCGATTCCGTTGGTCAATAGCTCTATCAATAGGCTTCAGGGTCTGTATATATTTTGCCAACTTGCATTTGGATTGCTCGAATATTTCTAACCATTTAATAGAAAATTCGATTTTATTGAAAATCAACTGTGCTATAGCCCACAGATTTTGAATGGCAAAAATCTAAAATGCTCCGATTCCGTTGGTCAATAGCTCTATCAATAGGCTTCAGGGTCTGTATATATTTTGCCAACTTGCATTTGGATTGCTCGAATATTTCTAACCATTTAATAGAAAATTCGATTTTATTGAAAATCAACTGTGCTATAGCCCACAGATTTTGACCGGCAAAAATCTAAAATGCTCCGATTACGTTGGTCAATAGCTCTATCAATAGGCTTCAGGATCTGTATTTATTTTGCCAACTTGCATTTGGATTGCTCGAATATTTCTAACCATTTAATAGAAAATTCGATTTTATTGAAAATCAACTGTGCTATAGCCCACAGATTTTGAACGGCAAAAATTTAAAATGCTCCGATTACGTTGGTCAATAGCTCTATCAATAGGCTTCAGGATCTGTATTTATTTTGCCAACTTGCATTTGGATTGCTCGAATATTTCTAACCATTTAATAGAAAATTCGATTTTATTGAAAATCAACTGTGCTATATAGCCCACAGATTTTGAATGGCAAAAATCTAAAATGCTCCGATTCCGTTGGTCAATAGCTCTATCAATAGGCTTCAGGGTCTGTATATATTTGGCCAACTTGCATTTGGATTGCTCGAATATTTCTAACCATTTAATAGAAAATTCGATTTTATTGAAAATCAACTGTGCTATAGCCCACAGATTTTGAATGGCAAAAATTTAAAATGCTCCGATTCCGTTGGTCAATAGCTCTATCAATAGGCTTCAGGATCTGTATTTATTTTGCCAACTTGCATTTGGATTGCTCGAATATTTCTAACCATTTAATAGAAAATTCGATTTTATTGAAAATCAACTGTGCTATAGCCCACAAATTTTGAACGGCAAAAATCTAAAATGCTCCGATTACGTTGGTCAATAGCTCTATCAATAGGCTTCAGGATCTGTATGTATTTTGCCAACTTGCATTTGGATTGCTCGAATATTTCTAAAGAATTTTATAGAAAATTCGATTTTATTGAAAATCAACTGTGCTATAGCCCACAGATTTTGAATGGCAAAAATCTAAAATGCTCCGATTCCATTGTTCAATAGCTCTATCAATAGGCTTCAGGATCTGTATTTATTTTGCCAACTTGCATGTGGATTGCTCGATTATTTCTAACCAATTCATAGAAAATTCGATTTTATTGAAAATCAACTGTGCTATAGCCCACAGATTTTGAACGGCAAAAATCTAAAATGCTCCGATTACGTTGGTCAATAGCTCTATCAATAGGCTTCAGGATCTGTATATATTTTGCCAACTTGCATTTGGATTGCTCGAATATTTCTAACCATTTAATAGAAAATTCGATTTTATTGAAAATCAACTGTGCTATAGCCCACAGATTTTGAATGGCAAAAATTTAAAATGCTCCGATTCCGTTGGTCAATAGCTCTATCAATAGGCTTCAGGATCTGTATTTATTTTGCCAACTTGCATTTGGATTGCTCGAATATTTCTAACCATTTAATAGAAAATTCGATTTTATTGAAAATCAACTGTGCACAGATTTTGAACGGCAAAAATCTAAAATGCTCCGATTACGTTGGTCAATAGCTCTATCAATAGGCTTCAGGATCTGTATGTATTTTGCCAACTTGCATTTGGATTGCTCGAATATTTCTAACCATTTAATAGAAAATTCGATTTTATTGAAAATCAACTGTGCTATAGCCCACAGATTTTGAATGGCAAAAATCTAAAATGCTCCGATTCCATTGTTCAATAGCTCTATCAATAGGCTTCAGGATCTGTATTTATTTTGCCAACTTGCATGTGGATTGCTCGATTATTTCTAACCAATTCATAGAAAATTCGATTTTATTGAAAATCAACTGTGCTATAGCCCACAGATTTTGAACGGCAAAAATCTAAAATGCTCCGATTACGTTGGTCAATAGCTCTATCAATAGGCTTCAGGATCTGTATTTATTTTGCCAACTTGCATTTGGATTGCTCGAATATTTCTAACCATTTAATAGAAAATTCGATTTTATTGAAAATCAACTGTGCTATAGCCCACAGATTTTGAATGGCAAAAATCTAAAATGCTCCGATTCCGTTGGTCAATAGCTCTATCAATAGGCTTCAGGATCTGTATTTATTTTGCCAACTTGCATGTGGATTGCTCGATTATTTCTAACCAATTCATAGAAAATTCGATTTTATTGAAAATCAACTGTGCTATAGCCCACAGATTTTGAACGGCAAAAATCTAAAATGCTCCGATTACGTTGGTCAATAGCTCTATCAATAGGCTTCAGGATCTGTATTTATTTTGCCAACTTGCATTTGGATTGCTCGAATATTTCTAACCATTTAATAGAAAATTCGATTTTATTGAAAATCAACTGTGCTATAGCCCACAGATTTTGAACGGCAAAAATCTAAAATGCTCCGATTCCATTGGTCAATAGCTCTATCAATAGGCTTCAGGATCTGTATTTATTTTGCCAACTTGCATTTGGATTGCTCGAATATTTCTAACCATTTAATAGAAAATTCGATTTTATTGAAAATCAACTGTGCACAGATTTTGAACGGCAAAAATCTAAAATGCTCCGATTACGTTGGTCAATAGCTCTATCAATAGGCTTCAGGATCTGTATGTATTTTGCCAACCTGCATTTGGATTGCTCGAATATTTCTAACCATTTAATAGAAAATTCGATTTTATTGAAAATCAACTGTGCTATAGCCCACAGATTTTGAACGGCAAAAATCTAAAATGCTCCGATTCCATTGGTCAATAGCTCTATCAATAGGCTTCAGGATCTGTATTTATTTTGACAACTTGCATTTGGATTGCTCGAATATTTCTAACCATTTAATAGAAAATTCGATTTTATTGAAAATCAACTGTGCACAGATTTTGAACGGCAAAAATCTAAAATGCTCCGATTACGTTGGTCAATAGCTCTATCAATAGGCTTCAGGATCTGTATGTATTTTGCCAACTTGCATTTGGATTGCTCGAATATTTCTAAAGAATTTAATAGAAAATTCGATTTTATTGAAAATCAACTGTGCTATAGCCCACAGATTTTGAATGGCAAAAATCTAAAATGCTCCGATTCCGTTGTTCAATAGCTCTATCAATAGGCTTCAGGATCTGTATTTATTTTGCCAACTTGCATGTGGATTGCTCGATTATTTCTAACCAATTCATAGAAAATTCGATTTTATTGAAAATCAACTGTGCTATAGCCCACAGATTTTGAACGGCAAAAATCTAAAATGCTCCGATTACGTTGGTCAATAGCTCTATCAATAGGCTTCAGGATCTGTATATATTTTGCCAACTTGCATTTGGATTGCTCGAATATTTCTAACCATTTAATAGAAAATTCGATTTTATTGAAAATCAACTGTGCTATAGCCCACAGATTTTGAATGGCAAAAATCTAAAATGCTCCGATTCGATTGGTCAATAGCTCTATCAATAGGCTTCAGGATCTGTATTTATTTTGCCAACTTGCATGTGGATTGCTCGATTATTTCTAACCATTTAATAGAAAATTCGATTTTATTGAAAATCAACTGTGCACAGATTTTGAACGGCAAAAATCTAAAATGCTCCGATTACGTTGGTCAATAGCTCTATCAATAGGCTTCAGGATCTGTATGTATTTTGCCAACTTGCATTTGGATTGCTCGAATATTTCTAACCATTTAATAGAAAATTCGATTTTATTGAAAATCAACTGTGCTATAGCCCACAGATTTTGAACGGCAAAAATCTAAAATGCTCCGATTCCATTGGTCAATAGCTCTATCAATAGGCTTCAGGATCTGTATTTATTTTGCCAACTTGCATTTGGATTGCTCGAATATTTCTAACCATTTAATAGAAAATTCGATTTTATTGAAAATCAACTGTGCACAGATTTTGAACGGCAAAAATCTAAAATGCTCCGATTACGTTGGTCAATAGCTCTATCAATAGGCTTCAGGATCTGTATGTATTTTGCCAACTTGCATTTGGATTGCTCGAATATTTCTAAAGAATTTAATAGAAAATTCGATTTTATTGAAAATCAACTGTGCTATAGCCCACAGATTTTGAATGGCAAAAATCTAAAATGCTCCGATTCCATTGTTCAATAGCTCTATCAATAGGCTTCAGGATCTGTATTTATTTTGCCAACTTGCATGTGGATTGCTCGATTATTTCTAAACAATTCATAGAAAATTCGATTTTATTGAAAATCAACTGTGCTATAGCCCACAGATTTTGAACGGCAAAAATCTAAAATGCTCCGATTACGTTGGTCAATAGCTCTATCAATAGGCTTCAGGATCTGTATATATTTTGCCAACTTGCATTTGGATTGCTCGAATATTTCTAACCATTTAATAGAAAATTCGATTTTATTGAAAATCAACTGTGCTATAGCCCACAGATTTTGAATGGCAAAAATCTAAAATGCTCCGATTCGATTGGTCAATAGCTCTATCAATAGGCTTCAGGATCTGTATTTATTTTGCCAACTTGCATGTGGATTGCTCGATTATTTCTAACCAATTCATAGAAAATTCGATTTTATTGAAAATCAACTGTGCTAGCCCACAGATTTTGAACGGCAAAAATCTAAAATGCTCCGATTCCGTTAATCAATAGCTCTATCAATAGGCTTCAGGATCTGTATTTATTTTGCCAACTTGCATTTGGATTGCTCGAATATTTCTAACCATTTAATAGAAAATTCGATTTTATTGAAAATCAACTGTGCTATAGCCCACAGATTTTGAATGGCAAAAATCTAAAATGCTCCGATTCCATTGGTCAATAGCTCTATCAATAGGCTTCAGGATCTGTATTTATTTTGCCAACTTGCATGTGGATTGCTCGATTATTTTTAACCAATTCATAGAAAATTCGATTTTATTGAAAATCAACTGTGCTATAGCCCACAGATTTTGAACGGCAAAAATCTAAAATGTTTCGTTTACGTTGGTCAACAGCTCTATCAATAGGCTTAAGGATCTGTATGTATTTTGCCAACTTGCATTTGGATTGCTCGAATATTTCTAACCATTTAATAGAAAATTCGATTTTATTGAAAATCAACTGTGCTATAGCCCACAGATTTTGAACGGCAAAAATCTAAAATGCTCCGATTACGTTAATCAATAGCTCTATCAATAAGCTTCAGGATCTGTATTTATTTTGCCAACTTGCATTTGGATTGCTCGAATATTTCTAACCATTTAATAGAAAATTCGATTTTATTGAAAATCAAGCCAACAGATTTTGAACGGCAAAAATCTAAAATGCTCCGATTACGTTGGTCAATAGCTCTATCAATAGGCTTCAGGATCTGTATTTATTTTGCCAACTTGCATGTGGATTGCTCGATTATTTCTAACCAATTCATAGAAAATTCGATTTTATTGAAAATCAACTGTGCTAGCCCACAGATTTTGAACGGCAAAAATCTAAAATGCTCCGATTCCGTTAATCAATAGCTCTATCAATAGGCTTCAGGATCTGTATTTATTTTGCCAACTTGCATTTGGATTGCTCGAATATTTCTAACCATTTAATAGAAAATTCGATTTTATTGAAAATCAACTGTGCTGCCCACAGATTTTGAATGGCAAAAATCTAAAATGCTCCGATTCCATTGGTCAATAGCTCTATCAATAGGCTTCAGGATCTGTATTTATTTTGCCAACTTGCATGTGGATTGCTCGATTATTTCTAACCAATTCATAGAAAATTCGTTTTTATTGAAAATCAACTGTGCTATAGCCCACAGATTTTGAACGGCAAAAATCTAAAATGTTCCGATTACGTTGGTCAATAGCTCTATCAATAGGCTTCAGGATCTGTATGTATTTTGCCAACTTGCATTTGGATTGCTCGAATATTTCTAACCATTTAATAGAAAATTCGATTTTATTGAAAATCAACTGTGCTATACCCACAGATTTTGAACGGCAAAAATCTAAAATGCTCCGATTACGTTGGTCAATAGCTCTATCAATAGGCTTCAGGATCTGTATTTATTTTGCCAACTTGCATTTGGATTGCTCGAATATTTCTAACCATTTAATAGAAAATTCGATTTTATTGAAAATCAACTGTGCTATAGCCCACAGATTTTGAATGGCAAAAATCTAAAATGCTCCGATTACGTTGGTCAATAGCTCTATCAATAGGTTTCAGGATCTGTATTTATTTTGACAACTTGCATTTGGATTGCTCGAATATTTCTAACCATTTAATAGAAAATTCGATTTTATTGAAAATCAACTGTGCTATAGCCCACAGATTTTGAATGGCAAAAATCTAAAATGCTCCGATTCGATTGGTCAATAGCTCTATCAATAGGCTTCAGGATCTGTATTTATTTTGCCAACTTGCATGTGGATTGCTCGATTATTTCTAACCAATTCATAGAAAATTCGATTTTATTGAAAATCAACTGTGCTAGCCCACAGATTTTGAACGGCAAAAATCTAAAATGCTCCGATTCCGTTAATCAATAGCTCTATCAATAGGCTTCAGGATCTGTATTTATTTTGCCAACTTGCATTTGGATTGCTCGAATATTTCTAACCATTTAATAGAAAATTCGATTTTATTGAAAATCAACTGTGCTATAGCCCACAGATTTTGAACGGCAAAAATCTAAAATGTTTCGTTTACGTTGGTCAACAGCTCTATCAATAGGCTTAAGGATCTGTATGTATTTTGCCAACTTGCATTTGGATTGCTCGAATATTTCTAACCATTTAATAGAAAATTCGATTTTATTGAAAATCAACTGTGCTATAGCCCACAGATTTTGAACGGCAAAAATCTAAAATGCTCCGATTACGTTAATCAATAGCTCTATCAATAAGCTTCAGGATCTGTATTTATTTTGCCAACTTGCATTTGGATTGCTCGAATATTTCTAACCATTTAATAGAAAATTCGATTTTATTGAAAATCAAGCCAACAGATTTTGAACGGCAAAAATCTAAAATGCTCCGATTACGTTGGTCAATAGCTCTATCAATAGGCTTCAGGATCTGTATTTATTTTGCCAACTTGCATGTGGATTGCTCGATTATTTCTAACCAATTCATAGAAAATTCGATTTTATTGAAAATCAACTGTGCTAGCCCACAGATTTTGAACGGCAAAAATCTAAAATGTTCCGATTACGTTGGTCAATAGCTCTATCAATAGGCTTCAGGATCTGTATGTATTTTGCCAACTTGCATTTGGATTGCTCGAATATTTCTAACCATTTAATAGAAAATTCGATTTTATTGAAAATCAACTGTGCTATAGCCCACAGATTTTGAACGGCAAAAATCTAAAATGCTCCGATTACGTTGGTCAATAGCTCTATCAATAGGCTTCAGGATCTGTATTTATTTTGCCAACTTGCATTTGGATTGCTCGAATATTTCTAACCATTTAATAGAAAATTCGATTTTATTGAAAATCAACTGTGCTATAGCCCACAGATTTTGAATGGCAAAAATCTAAAATGCTCCGATTACGTTGGTCAATAGCTCTATCAATAGGTTTCAGGATCTGTATTTATTTTGACAACTTGCATTTGGATTGCTCGAATATTTCTAACCATTTAATAGAAAATTCGATTTTATTGAAAATCAACTGTGCTATAGCCCACAGATTTTGAATGGCAAAAATCTAAAATGCTCCGATTCCATTGGTCAATAGCTCTATCAATAGGCTTCAGGATCTGTATTTATTTTGCCAACTTGCATGTGGATTGCTCGATTATTTCTAACCAATTCATAGAAAATTCGTTTTTATTGAAAATCAACTGTGCTATAGCCCACAGATTTTGAACGGCAAAAATCTAAAATGTTCCGATTACGTTGGTCAATAGCTCTATCAATAGGCTTCAGGATCTGTATGTATTTTGCCAACTTGCATTTGGATTGCTCGAATATTTCTAACCATTTAATAGAAAATTCGATTTTATTGAAAATCAACTGTGCTATAGCCCACAGATTTTGAACGGCAAAAATCTAAAATGCTCCGATTACGTTGGTCAATAGCTCTATCAATAGGCTTCAGGATCTGTATTTATTTTGCCAACTTGCATTTGGATTGCTCGAATATTTCTAACCATTTAATAGAAAATTCGATTTTATTGAAAATCAACTGTGCTATAGCCCACAGATTTTGAATGGCAAAAATCTAAAATTATCCGATTCCGTTGGTCAATAGCTCTATCAATAGGCTTCAGGATCTGTATTTATTTTGCCAACTTGCATTCAGGTGTATAGGGTCTGATGCATTTTATACCACCTAGAGCCTGAAATGTATCTGATCCGCTCAAGGTACTTTGTTGCCATTTAATGAAGAATGATTAGCCTGTATACCCAAAGAATTCAAAAAGTCAATGACATGCTCAGAACTTATAATGTACGATAAAGATAAACCCAATTTGCACCGGTAATGTAAACGATTTCGGTCTGCAACTCTATTAATAAAGATTTTCATTTTACTATTTTTTGTTGCTTATTTGTAAACATTTTCAATATTTCTGGTACAAGCTCTTCACCGCCATTTAAATTTCATCATATTCGGGATATTGTGATGGGTGTAAATATGCGACTGGAGGTTTTCTTTGATCATTGCTGCTGCTGCTTTAATAATTCGTATCCACTCTTCTTTGATTTATTTTCATTTACCGAGGCTTAGTTTTGAATTAACAAATTGGGGGGGGGGAGGGTGGCATTATGGCACATCATGCATGAAAGCATTGTGTCTTCAAATATCGGTTGAACCAACTGATATTTCTTCGTGTCAATCTGGTCAATTTCTTCGCAACAAAACAAACGTTTATTGTTACAATTAAAAGATTTGTTGGCTCCAAAATGAAGTTGAAGCATCGGCGTGGAGATAGAATTTTGTTTGTATATTGTATTTTTGGTACAAACAATCAAATAATTTTATGTTGTTCAAATGCTTTTTTGGAAGCAACAATACTACTTCTTCTAGAAAAGTTCTTTCGGCATTCCGTGCTTGTAATGAAATTTCTGGAACATCAAATTTTGTCCACATATTATCTTTCCTTGATTTGAAATTTTGAATGCTTCGTTTAAACTTTCGATTTCTTTTTTCAAAACAGTTCGTTCTTTTTTCTTTTAACTTATCACAAATCAGACAAATAATTACTGTCTTTGTTTACTGTAAGAGAACCGTACATCCTTGCAGTCTCACCATTGTAACTTCTGCAATGATCTGTGTAACTTATACTAATCGTTCCTAACATGAAATAATTTGATTTAAATTGGTTTGACTTGACGAAATACCAACTTTCCTTCTCATAACGTACATCATGTTGTCTGACACGAGTTGGTCCATTGCTCAATTTACTCGGCTTTTCATGAACACCATAATATTAGCCTTATCAGCCAGTCTTCTCACATACACATCGAGATTGTCGTATAAAAATCGTTCAGCTTTGTGAGCTCGTCTTATCTATAGTATTTGGTCCTTAGTCAAACTTATTGTTATCGTTTCACATTAGCAATTTTAATTTAAAATTAACCACCACCCCAAGGCCCCAACAACATTTATAACCTTGTTATTAAGTTTTTAAAACGTCCTGAGGAATTTCCAAACATGTTAGATCCACAATCCATTTCCGCTCAATATCAGTTTTGTATCCCATAGCATGGGACAAAGTTGTTTCTTCTGAAGCAGTAATCGGTTGATTTGGTGAAGAAACTTATGGGCCAATATTAGAATTTTGAAAGAAATCTTCATAGATAGCGGCTTAACATTTTTAAATTTGATTGTTAATTTTGATTATTAAAAACAATATTTTTTTAAAGTTTCTTTAATTTCTTCAATGATGATTGAAAAATGGATTACTTCGGTCCAAAAAGACCAAAGTATTGAAATCCTGTCAAAAATGAGCAAAAATTTGATTGGTCCGCGAGCCTGAAAAAGCAAAAAAAAAAAATGTCCGTCCGTCTGGATGTCTGGATGTCTGTATGGTATCCCGAGAACGGCTTGTCCGATTTCGATTTTTTTGGGGGCCTGGACGCCAAGAGGGTCTGGTTATATAAATATTTACAGATTTTTTATATATACTGGTGTGAGGATTGAGTTTGGCGTAAAGTTTGCGGTTTAGTTGAGTGTTGAGCTGGGTTTCGTTCGCGGGTTGAATTGGGGTTAAGTTGGAGTCAAGTTGAAGTTGAATTTGGGTTTAGTGAGCAGTTAAGCTATCTACATATAAAGGTGAGTGTTTGTATGTAAGCACAGTACAGGTTATACACTTCAAATTAAACCTTTAGCAAATTATATGTATGGCCAATTAGGGTGGGATTTTAGAGAAATTTGACATCCGCGATGGAAATTGGATTCTGAAATAATTATTCATTAAAGTTTTGGAATATGTTCAAGTAAAACAGAACTTATCTCACTGGAAGTGAGGTCCTAAAATTATTTTTAGATGAAATTCTGGAATATGGCCAATTAGAATGGAACTTGCCTAATTCTTAACAGGTTTTAGTGAAATTTGTTATCCGCGATGGAATAGGATTCTAAAATAATTTTTGGATGATTCTCAACCGATTATTATGAAATTTGACATGTAACATGGAGTCCTTGAATATTGCCAAGTAGGATGGAACTTGGCTATTCCTTAATCGATTACGATTAAATTTGAAATGTACCTTGGAAACGGGATTCTTATTAATTTTGGGATAAAGTTCTGGGATACGGCCTACTTGGAATTTAACGTTTCTTTATGAGGAAATTCGACATATGGGTAGGAAAAGATTTTAAGATTAAATTCTGGAATATGGGCAATTAGGATATATCTTAGCTATGTTTAATTGATTATGATAAATTTTGACTTTTCCAACGTTTCAAAAATTATTTTTCGATAAGGTTGTGAGAAGTATGGGCAAATTTAAACTACTAATGGTAATGTAGAATCTCCGGAGTTGAATTAATTTTGAAGACTGAAGTTCTAAGATCACCTCATGAGGTTTCACCCCTTTTTATTTTTTCTTCTATATTTCGGAAATTTTTATCGGCAATTTTGAACAAGTTTTTTACATGTCGATTTCCCGGAAAGGTGCCATTTTCTATACCTCTGTAAAACATTCTTCTTTCTTAAAGTTTTTGCTAGCATCAATTCTTTCTTTGGAAAGAATATTTTGTAAACTGTAATTCTATTTACATCAATTAGAATTTATACTGTTTCTATTTTAAGCGCAGTGAGGCCCACACCAAAAATAATTAAGTCTCACAAATTTCACGTGCTAAAAAAATCAATTATTTTGTTAGAGTTCAATTCGCTGGATGCGTCCCTATGCTAACGACTTCAAAACTTGGTTATAGACATGAAAACATAAAACTACTTAGTTTTCATGTTTTTCATCGTGCAAAAATCGGTATTTAATTTTTATAAAAGAGAGGGTGGCAATTATCGCGTATTGCATTAAGCGAGTTTGTCCCGTAATTTACGTCTTATTCTCGTAGAACAGCGCTAAAACTTACATATATTTTGAATAGGTAAATGACTAAATTGTCGGTGAGTTATCTACATTGCCGACGCCATTTTTTGAATTCTCTACATATACATATTGTCTACACGAGTGAATATACAATTGATTAACTACTTCATGTATAGACTACGCGGCACAACACTGCATGAAACTCAATACTTTTATGGTAATTCGGACCAGACTTTTCTATAAAGTATCATCTTATAAAATATTCCCGTAGTTAATTGACTTTAAAAAAAAAAAATCAAAACTCATTAAATATTTTAACCAATAAAAATATTTTACATGTTACTATTAACTAAATACAATCACTTAAAACTTAATTTTATGGGCATATCGTTATTTTATAGATCTCCAGCTTTTATGATTGTGTAGCTGATGATTAAATCCATGGTTTTATGATGTTTATACCGCCGTATATATAAATATAAACCTAAAATATCTTTGAGAACTTCGACGAAATATATGACATTTTAAAGTGTCAAAAATTTGGAAATTAATTGTTTTCTTTGATTTTATGAGCGGATCTATTCATTTTTTCACTCTTAACATCATTATAGCGCACATTTTTTTAGTGTTACTTCAAAAACGATCGAAAAACGGGTTATCACCATAAATAAGAAACTGAAATGCAATAAAATAATAATTTTTACAGAACATTTTAAAACATTATTGAAATTCAGCACGAAAAAAGATTTGAGAAATATTTAAAAAAGACACAAATTAGAGATGAACATGATTTGTTTTTTTTTTTTTGTTTCTTAATTAAGCGAAACATATTGTTCACGATTAACCGAAAAGTATATGTATATAAACGTAAAATACGTGATCCAGTGATCCGTAAAAATAGCAAAATTATCTCACGATTAGAATAATTTTTTGGTTAATCGCAATTCTTCTGTGCAATTTACGATTCCCATGAAGATTTCTATAATACATACTAAATATATGTATGTACATATAACCGTATGTTCCAAAAAAATAAAAAGCTAAAATAACAAATTTTTGTTTACGAAACCCTTTGTGTGCATTTAGAATATTTTTAACTGTCGTTTTAATGTCCTGAAGGCATAGGAGATAAAACGCAGAATGACAAAATAAAAAAAGTGCAAATTTTCGCATCTCGAGTTTTAATATTGCAAAGTAGTTTTCTCCTGAAATTTAATACAAAAGGGAGACGAATTTATATTTTCGTTTAGATGTCCTAAAGCAATGTCGTCAATTTGTAATTTTTTTTTTGGTTTACTTATTTAATTAAATATAATAATATTTTTCTAATGGATTCTAAAAGGGGAAACAAGATCTAATTACCGGGAAAATGTAACCGGTTAGTATTTCAGTTAGTCAAGATTTTCTTTATACCCATATCAAAAACGTTCGTACTGAAAGTGTTAATTATAATGTATACTATATAGTGAATTTATTTTCCACCCAAATGACCACAAACATGTTTATTTTGTTGCGTATTCAAATGAAAATCACAAAAAAAAAATTAATTCTTTAATTTTTTGATGTTTATCGCTACAAACATTATAATAATTCAACCCTTACCGTTTTGTTGTATTTTCGGTAATATTTGTTGTTTTACTTAAAGTAAAAGTAAAAAAAAATAAATCGTGGGAATTCTAATTTCACCCCCCGTTTAATTTCGATACAAACCGAGCACACAGACAGTAAAAATACCAACTGGGGGAAGCGTTCACAAAATTTATCTGATTTAGAATCACAACAAACGACGCGGTATATACATATCGGACAATGGAATTTACTTATATACAGTAATTTGTCGCAAACGCACAAAAAATTCACGGAAATTTGGAAATAATTGCTTTTATTTGTAGATTTTATATGCACGCGATGTCACTAGTAGAGAATAATATACAATAATATGTAAAAATACTGCCACCGTTCTAAAATTCAATAGCGCATACATTTATACTTACCATTTTATTACCATCGAAATGTAAACAATCAACGGTTTTTGAAACCTTAAGCATACATAAATTTAAATATGCAAATGAATCTTTAACACTTTACACATAATATATCATGGTTCATAAACTAAACAATTACCATTCATATATTATGTATATATATGTACATATAATATAGTGTTTGAACAAAAATACTTGTAGACGGTTACAGATAAACTATTAAAAGTAACTTTAAAACTTAAATGCTCTTATCTGCGATATTTTTTTTTTCTTTTTTGTTATGTTGTTCATCTTGATTGTTTACCTACATAAGATATTATTAATAATTTTCAATTAGCAAAACCAGTAAGTTATGTTATGTATATGTGTTATACTCATCTTGTTAATAGGAGAAAAAAACTTTGAACTTGAAATTCTATGAAGTGTTTGAATTGGTGTAGTGGCACAGGGCAATATAGGTCCAAGTGCACCAAAAAGCTTATTTAGTGTATTGAAAACGTTTGACAAAATATTTCAACCTGTAATATACATATTTGCTAGTCTATGCTGTGACCTTTAAGGTTTTAACCGTTTTCTTGAAATTCTTTATTATTTTCTCAATAGAAGTTAGACTGTTAAATATAATAATAAATTTATTTATTTTGAAAATCTCATAAGTTTGGAGTTTGGTTTTTGATGTACCCCAATTTACCTCCGTTATACAAATAGCCACTTAACAGAACCAACTGGTTCCCAAAAATAAGTCGCTCTATCGAAACTCAGCCAAACGAATAAAGAATTCCACACATATATATGGTTTAGCCATTCTATGCATGATAAGTTTGACAAAGGCGCAATTATGGGATTATCGGCCCCATTGCATTAAGACACCTAAATAAGCTTTTCATGTGCTGTAAATTGTTTAGAAAAATTGATTTTTCTTGTCAATAGAACACACAAATTTGATCTAGTGTAATTTGGGTTTACACATTATTGTTTATCGGGTTAAAATAGAGGTTTGTTAGGAAGATGTGCAAACATAATACATGGTGTCAGATGTGGGCGTTTAATTATGGAGTTAAATTATTGAGAAATATAGAAAGATTACACGAATAAAGATGGATAAAAACATAAATAAAGTGCAACCATTAAATGATGGGTCAACGTGGAAATTATGGAAACAAAAATTTTCCATATATTTAACGGCTGATAACAAGGAAAAGGAAGACGAAAAATTAAAAATTGCATGTGATGAAGGTATTCCTTATTTACAACACATTTGAAAAACAAAATTGTGATACGTTGGCAAAAGTGTTAAAACGTTTTGATGAATATTTCCTACCTAAAAATAATAATGTTGCAGAATCATATAAATTTTACACTATGCAGCAACAGATAGGTGAACCAATTGACAATTACATATATAACTCGTTTGAAAAATCAGATGTTATTATGTGAGTTATTGAATGTTCGTGTAAAAAAAGTTATGGTGATAGATACGTGATCGATTAATATTTGGTATCCAAAATGAATTCTTAAAGAAAAAATTGAAATCAGAAAAAAATTTAACAATGGATGCAGGCAGCTATTGAGTTATGTAAGGTCAGTGAAATTGTAAAAGAAACAGTAAAAATGGTGTCCGGTGAAAGTTCAGAAGAAAATATTGACTATATCCGAGGTGGTACTGTGAAACCAATATATGTTAACAAAAACAGTTATAATATAATAAAAGGTCATTTGTTCAATACAATACGAAATGTGCGAGATGTGGAAAAAATCACAATCAAAATGTAAAATGTCCAGCTTTTTGGAAAATCCTGTAATAAATGCCACAGAATGGGTCATTTTGCAGAAATGTGTCGATCCAAAAAAGTCAATGTTTTTGGTGTTGAAGAAGAGTCACATGAACTAAATCTACTAGAATTTCCATCAGGGTCAGGTGAGTCCGGTTTTGATACAAATAACCAAGAGAAGATTTATGATGGTTTGGTTTGTGTTGGTGATATTAAATCAGATAAACTTAGTTGGTATAAAGATATTATGCTAAAGGGAATAAAAGTTAAATTCAAAATAGATACAGGTGCTGAGTGTTAAAAATGTATAAGGATATTTTCGAGGGATTGGGTAAAATTCCAGGAGTATATAGGATTAAAATTAAAGATAATGCTGTTCCAATTATTAAATATAGAAAACGAGTTCCATTTTCTCTATACATGACAAATTAAAGAACAAACTAGATGAAGTTATAAAGGAGGGCATAATTTCACCGGTTGACCATCCAACCAAATGGGTTAATAATCTAGTAATAATTGAAAAATCAAATGGAGATTTGAGACTTTGTCCAGATCCTATATCACTTAATAAATACGTGGAGAGAGAGCATTACATGGTCCCAACAGTGGATGACATTCTTGCCAAACTTAGTGTTAAATCAATTTTTTCTGTAATTGATATGAAAGACGGATTCTGGCAGATACAGCTGGATAGGAGTAGTGCAGATTTATGTACGTTCAGTACACCATTTGGTCGATTTAGTAAACCATGTGTGTTGCAGGCTGATGCATCAAAGAATGGACTTGGGGCAGTATTGTTACAAGACGGGAATCCTGTTACTTATGCGCCACGCAGTTTAACTCCTACACAGAAGGGCTATTCGCAGCTTGAGAAGGAACTCCTGGCAATTATTTTTGGTACAGAAAAATTTCATCAATATATTTATGGCAAATACATAACATTACAAACTGATCATAAACCGATTGTAAAAATAGTTTAGTTAAACAAGATTTGGACAAGCCAACAGCTAAAGTGCAGAGGATGTTATTAAAACTCATGAGATACAATTTCAGTGTCCATTATGTTCCTGGGAGGGAGATGTATATTGCTGATACATTATCAAGAACCAGTTTGCCTCATATAAGCTCAGATGATCCAGAAATGAATTACAACATAAACCACATTGTAGATAGTGTCTGTATATCTAAACAAAATAAATAAAACAAAAAAAGATGAAGTTCTTTGTCGAGTGAGACTTTATTTGTTAAATTGGCCTAAAAATCAACGAAACTTTAATGGAAGTTTAAAACAATACTATAAACTCAAACATGAATTAACTGTAGAGAGGCATCAATCATCAAAATCGGAGCACAATTGCAGATTTTCATTAAATTCATGGTCTTTAGTTCAGGTGATATTCCATAACATTGAATTTTCTACGAAATGGGTAGAAATATTCGAGCGATCCAAATTCCCGTTAGAATAATAATTACAGGTCTCAATACCTATTGATAGAGGCATCAATCATCGAAATCGGAGCACAATTGCAGATTTTCGTTTTTTTATTATGAATTTATGGTCTATAGTTCAGGTGATTTTCCATAAAATTGAATTTTCTACGAAATGTGTAGAAATATCCGAGCGATCTAAATGCCCGTTGGCATGACAATTACAGGTTTCAGCAACTATTGATAGAGGCATCAATCATCGAAATCGGAGCACAATTGCAGATTTTCGTTTTTTTATTATATATTTATGGTCTATAGTTCAGGTGATTTTCCATAAAATTGAATTTTCTACGAAATGTGTAGAAATATTCGAGCGATCTAAATGCCCGTTGGCATGACAATTACAGTATTCAGCACCTATTGATAGAGTCATCAATCATCGAAATCGGAGCACAATTGCAGATTTTCGTTTTTTATTATGAATTTATGGTCTATAGTTCAGGTGATTTTCCATAATATTGAATTTTCTACGAAATGTGTAGAAATATTCTAGCGATCTAAATGCCCGTTGGCATGACAATTACAGGTTTCAGCACCTATTGATAGAGGCATCAATCATCGAAATCGGAGCACAATTGCAGATTTTCGTTTTTTTATTATGAATTTATGGTCTATAGTTCAGGTGATTTTCCATAAAATTGAATTTTCTACGAAATGTGTAGAAATATCCGAGCGATCTAAATGCCCGTTGGCATGACAATTACAGGTTTCAGCAACTATTGATAGAGGCATCAATCATCGAAATCGGAGCACAATTGCAGATTTTCGTTTTTTTATTATATATTTATGGTCTATAGTTCAGGTGATTTTCCATAAAATTGAATTTTCTACGAAATGTGTAGAAATATTCGAGCGATCTAAATGCCCGTTGGCATGACAATTACAGTATTCAGCACCTATTGATAGAGTCATCAATCATCGAAATCGGAGCACAATTGCAGATTTTCGTTTTTTATTATGAATTTATGGTCTATAGTTCAGGTGATTTTCCATAATATTGAATTTTCTACGAAATGTGTAGAAATATTCTAGCGATCTAAATGCCCGTTGGCATGACAATTACAGGTTTCAGCACCTATTGATAGAGGCATCAATCATCGAAATCGGAGCACAATTGCAGATTTTCGTTTTTTTATTATGAATTTATGGTCTATAGTTCAGGTGATTTTCCATAAAATTGAATTTTCTACGAAATGTGTAGAAATATCCGAGCGATCTACTGATAGAGTCATCAATCAACCAAATCGGAACACAATTGAAGATTTTCGTTTTTTATTATGGATTCATGGTCTATAGTTCAGGTGATTTTCCATAATATTGAATTTTCTACGAAATGTGTAGAAATATTCGAGCGATCTAAATGCCCATTGGCATGACAATTACAGGTTTCAGCACCTATTGATAGAGGCATCAATCATCGAAATCGGAGCACAATTGCAGATTTTCGTTTTTTTATTATGAATTTATGGTCTATAGTTCAGGTGATTTTCCATAAAATTGAATTTTCTACGAAATGTGTAGAAATATCCGAGCGATCTTCTGATAGAGTCATCAATCAACCAAATCGGAACACAATTGCAGATTTTCGTTTTTTATTATGGATTCATGGTCTATAGTTCAGGTGATTTTCCATAATATTGAATTTTCTACGAAATGTGTAGAAATATTCGAGCGATCTAAATGCCCGTTGGCATGACAATTACAGGTTTCAGCAACTATTGATAGAGGCATCAATCATCGAAATCGGAGCACAATTGCAGATTTTCGTTTTTTTATTATGAATTTATGGTCTATAGTTCAGGTGATTTTCCATAAAATTGAATTTTCTACGAAATGTGTAGAAATATCCGAGCGATCTAAATGCCCGTTGGCATGGCAATTACAGGTCTCAACACCTATTGATAGAGGCATCAATCATCGAAATCGGAGCACAATTGCAGATTTTCGTTTTTTTATTATGAATTTATGGTCTATAGTTCAGGTGATTTTCCATAAAATTGAATTTTCTACGAAATGTGTAGAAATATTCGAGCGATCTAAATGCCCGTTGGCATGACAATTACAGTATTCAGCACCTATTGATAGAGTCATCAATCATCGAAATCGGAGCACAATTGCAGATTTTCGTTTTTTATTATGAATTTATGGTCTATAGTTCAGGTGATTTTCCATAATATTGAATTTTCTACGAAATGTGTAGAAATATTCGAGCGATCTAAATGCCCGTTGGCATGACAATTACAGGTTTCAGTACCTATTGATAGAGGCATCAATCATCGAAATCGGAGCACAATTGCAGATTTTCGTTTTTTTATTATGAATTTATGGTCTATAGTTCAGGTGATTTTCCATAAAATTGAATTTTCTACGAAATGTGTAGAAATATCCGAGCGATCTACTGATAGAGTCATCAATCAACCAAATCGGAACACAATTGAAGATTTTCGTTTTTTATTATGGATTCATGGTCTATAGTTCAGGTGATTTTCCATAATATTGAATTTTCTACGAAATGTGTAGAAATATTCGAGCGATCTAAATGCCCGTTGGCATGACAAATACAGGTTTCAGCACCTATTGATAGAGGCATCAATCATCGAAATCGGAGCACAATTGCAGATTTTCGTTTTTTTATTATGAATTTATGGTCTATAGTTCAGGTGATTTTCCATAAAATTGAATTTTCTACGAAATGTGTAGAAATATCCGAGCGATCTTCTGATAGAGTCATCAATCAACCAAATCGGAACACAATTGCAGATTTTCGTTTTTTATTATGGATTCATGGTCTATAGTTCAGGTGATTTTCCATAATATTGAATTTTCTACGAAATGTGTAGAAATATTCGAGCGATCTAAATGCCCGTTGGCATGACAATTACAGGTCTCAACACCTATTGATAGAGGCATCAATCATCGAAATCGGAGCACAATTGCAGATTTTCGTTTTTTTATTATGAATTTATGGTCTATAGTTCAGGTGATTTTCCATAAAATTGAATTTTCTACGAAATGTGTAGAAATATCCGAGCGATCTACTGATAGAGTCATCAATCAACCAAATCGGAACACAATTGAAGGTTTTCGTTTTTTATTATGGATTCATGGTCTATAGTTCAGGTGATTTTCCATAAAATTGAATTTTCTACGAAATGTGTAGAAATATTCGAGCGATCTAAATGCCCGTTGGCATGACAATTACAGGTTTCAGCACCTATTGATAGAGGCATCAATCATCGAAATCGGAGCACAATTGCAGATTTTCGTTTTTTTATTATGAATTTATGGTCTATAGTTCAGGTGATTTTCCATAAAATTGAATTTTCTACGAAATGTGTAGAAATATCCGAGCGATCTTCTGATAGAGTCATCAATCAACCAAATCGGAACACAATTGCAGATTTTCGTTTTTTATTATGGATTCATGGTCTATAGTTCAGGTGATTTTCCATAATATTGAATTTTCTACGAAATGTGTAGAAATATTCGAGCGATCTAAATGCCCGTTGGCATGACAATTACAGGTTTCAGCACCTATTGATAGAGGCATCAATCATCGAAATCGGAGCACAATTGCAGATTTTCGTTTTTTTATTATGAATTTATGGTCTATAGTTCAGGTGATTTTCCATAAAATTGAATTTTCTACGAAATGTGTAGAAATATCCGAGCGATCTTCTGATAGAGTCATCAATCATCGAAATCGGAGCACAATTGCAGATTTTCGTTTTTTTATTATGAATTTATGTTCTATAGTTCAGGTGATTTTCCATAAAATTGAATTTTCTACGAAATGTGTAGAAATATTCGAGCGATCTAAATGCCCGTTGGCATGACAATTACAGTATTCAGCACCTATTGATAGAGTCATCAATCATCGAAATCGGAGCACAATTGCAGATTTTCGTTTTTTATTATGAATTTATGGTCTATAGTTCAGGTGATTTTCCATAATATTGAATTTTCTACGAAATGTGTAGAAATATTCGAGCGATCTAAATGCCCGTTGGCATGACAATTACAGGTTTCAGCACCTATTGATAGAGGCATCAATCATCGAAATCGGAGCACAATTGCAGATTTTCGTTTTTTTATTATGAATTTATGGTCTATAGTTCAGGTGATTTTCCATAAAATTGAATTTTCTACGAAATGTGTAGAAATATCCGAGCGATCTAAATGCCCGTTGGTATGACAATTACAGGTCTCAACACCTATTGATAGAGGCATCAATCATCGAAATCGGAGCACAATTGCAGATTTTCGTTTTTTTATTATGAATTTATGGTCTATAGTTCAGGTGATTTTCCATAAAATTGAATTTTCTACGAAATGTGTAGAAATATTCGAGCGATCTAAATGCCCGTTGGCATGACAATTACAGTATTCAGCACCTATTGATAGAGTCATCAATCATCGAAATCGGAGCACAATTGCAGATTTTCGTTTTTTTATTATGAATTTATGGTCTATAGTTCAGGTGATTTTCCATAATATTGAATTTTCTACGAAATGTGTAGAAATATTCGAGCGATCTAAATGCCCGTTGGCATGACAATTACAGGTCTCAGCACCTATTGATAGAGGCATCAATCATCGAAATCGGAGCACAATTGCAGATTTTCGTTTTTTTATTATGAATTTATGGTCTATAGTTCAGGTGATTTTCCATAAAATTGAATTTTCTACGAAATGTGTAGAAATATCCGAGCGATCTAAATGCCCGTTGGCATGACAATTACAGGTCTCAACACCTATTGATAGAGGCATCAATCATCGAAATCGGAGCACAATTGCAGATTTTCGTTTTTTTATTATGAATTTATGGTCTATAGTTCAGGTGATTTTCCATAAAATTGAATTTTCTACGAAATGTGTAGAAATATTCGAGCGATCTAAATGCCCGTTGGCATGACAATTACAGTATTCAGCACCTATTGATAGAGTCATCAATCATCGAAATCGGAGCACAATTGCAGATTTTCGTTTTTTTATTATGAATTTATGGTCTATAGTTCAGGTGATTTTCCATAAAATTGAATTTTCTACGAAATTTGTAGAAATATCCGAGCGATCTAAATGCCCGTTGGCATGATAATTACAGGTATCAACACCTATTGATAGAGGCATCAATCATCGAAATCGGAGCACAATTGCAGATTTTCGTTTTTTTATTATGAATTTATGGTCTATAGTTCATCTATTTATGAATTTATGTTCTATAGTTCTATCCGAGCGATCTACTGATAGAGTGATCAATCAACCAAATCGGAACACAATTGAAGATTTTCGTTTTTTATTATGGATTCATGGTCTATAGTTCAGGTGATTTTCCATAATATTGAATTTTCTACGAAATGTGTAGAAATATCCGAGCGATCTTCTGATAGAGTCATCAATCAACCAAATCGGAACACAATTGAAGATTTTCGTTTTTTATTATGGATTCATGGTTTATAGTTCAGGTGATTTTCCATAATATTGAATTTTCTACGAAATGTGTAGAAATATTCGAGCGATCTAAATGCCCGTTGGCATGACAATTACAGGTTTCAGCACCTATTGATAGAGGCATCAATCATCGAAATCGGAGCACAATTGCAGATTTTCGTTTTTTTATTATGAATTTATGGTCTATAGTTCAGGTGATTTTCCATAAAATTGAATTTTCTACGAAATGTGTAGAAATATCCGAGCGATCTTCTGATAGAGTCATCAATCAACCAAATCGGAACACAATTGCAGATTTTCGTTTTTTATTATGGATTCATGGTCTATAGTTCAGGTGATTTTCCATAATATTGAATTTTCTACGAAATGTGTAGAAATATTCGAGCGATCTAAATGCCCGTTGGCATGACAATTACAGGTTTCAGCACCTATTGATAGAGGCATCAATCATCGAAATCGGAGCACAATTGCAGATTTTCGTTTTTTTATTATGAATTTATGGTCTATAGTTCAGGTGATTTTCCATAAAATTGAATTTTCTACGAAATGTGTAGAAATATCCGAGCGATCTTCTGATAGAGTCATCAATCATCGAAATCGGAGCACAATTGCAGATTTTCGTTTTTTTATTATGAATTTATGGTCTATAGTTCAGGTGATTTTCCATAAAATTGAATTTTCTACGAAATGTGTAGAAATATTCGAGCGATCTAAATGCCCGTTGGCATGACAATTACAGGTCTCAGCACCTATTGATAGAGGCACCAATCATCGAAATCGGAGCACAATTGCAGATTTTCGTTTTTTTATTATGAATTTATGGTCTATAGTTCAGGTGATTTTCCATAAAATTGAATTTTCTACGAAATGTGTAGAAATATCCGAGCGATCTAAATGCCCGTTGGCATGACAATTACAGGTCTCAACACCTATTGATAGAGGCATCAATCATCGAAATCGGAGCACAATTGCAGATTTTCGTTTTTTTATTATGAATTTATGGTCTATAGTTAAGGTGATTTTCCATAAAATTGAATTTTCTACGAAATGTGTAGAAATATCCGAGCGATCTAAATGCCCGTTGGCATGACAATTACAGGTCTCAACACCTATTGATAGAGGCATCAATCATCGAAATCGGAGCACAATTGCAGATTTTCGTTTTTTTATTATGAATTTATGGTCTATAGTTCAGGTGATTTTCCATAAAATTGAATTTTCTACGAAATGTGTAGAAATATTCGAGCGATCTAAATGCCCGTTGGCATGACAATTACAGTATTCAGCACCTATTGATAGAGTCATCAATCATCGAAATCGGAGCACAATTGCAGATTTTCGTTTTTTTATTATGAATTTATGGTCTATAGTTCAGGTGATTTTCCATAAAATTGAATTTTCTACGAAATTTGTAGAAATATCCGAGCGATCTAAATGCCCGTTGGCATGACAATTACAGGTCTCAACACCTATTGATAGAGGCATCAATCATCGAAATCGGAGCACAATTGCAGATTTTCGTTTTTTTATTATGAATTTATGGTCTATAGTTCAGGTGATTTTCCATAAAATTGAATTTTCTACGAAATGTGTAGAAATATCCGAGCGATCTACTGATAGAGTCATCAATCAACCAAATCGGAACACAATTGAAGATTTTCGTTTTTTATTATGGATTCATGGTCTATAGTTCAGGTGATTTTCCATAGTATTGAATTTTCTACGAAATGTGTAGAAATATTCAAGCGATCTAAATGCCCGTTGGCATGACAATTACAGGTCTCAGCACCTATTGATAGAGGCATCAATCATCGAAATCGGAGCACAATTGCAGATTTTCGTTTTTTTATTATGAATTTATGGTCTATAGTTCAGGTGATTTTCCATAAAATTGAATTTTCTACGAAATGTGTAGAAATATCCGAGCGATCTAAATGCCCGTTGGCATGACAATTACAGGTCTCAACACCTATTTATAGAGGCATCAATCATCGAAATCGGAGCACAATTGCAGATTTTCGTTTTTTTATTATGAATTTATGGTCTATATTTCAGGTGATTTTCCATAAAATTGAATTTTCTACGAAATGTGTAGAAATATTCGAGCGATCTAAATGCCCGTTGGCATGACAATTACAGTATTCAGCACCTATTGATAGAGTCATCAATCATCGAAATCGGAGCACAATTGCAGATTTTCGTTTTTTTATTATGAATTTATGGTCTATAGTTCAGGTGATTTTCCATAAAATTGAATTTTCTACGAAATTTGTAGAAATATCCGAGCGATCTAAATGCCCGTTGGCATGACAATTACAGGTCTCAACACCTATTGATAGAGGCATCAATCATCGAAATCGGAGCACAATTGCAGATTTTCGTTTTTTTATTATGAATTTATGGTCTATAGTTCAGGTGATTTTCCATAAAATTGAATTTTCTACGAAATGTGTAGAAATATCCGAGCGATCTACTGATAGAGTCATCAATCAACCAAATCGGAACACAATTGAAGATTTTCGTTTTTTATTATGGATTCATGGTCTATAGTTCAGGTGATTTTCCATAATATTGAATTTTCTACGAAATGTGTAGAAATATTCGAGCGATCTAAATGCCCGTTGGCATGACAATTACAGGTCTCAGCACCTATTGATAGAGGCATCAATCATCGAAATCGGAGCACAATTGCAGATTTTCGTTTTTTTATTATGAATTTATGGTCTATAGTTCAGGTGATTTTCCATAAAATTGAATTTTCTACGAAATGTGTAGAAATATCCGAGCGATCTAAATGCCCGTTGGCATGACAATTACAGGTCTCAACACCTATTGATAGAGGCATCAATCATCGAAATCGGAGCACAATTGCAGATTTTCGTTTTTTTATTATGAATTTATGGTCTATAGTTCAGGTGATTTTCCATAAAATTGAATTTTCTACGAAATGTGTAGAAATATTCGAGCGATCTAAATGCCCGTTGGCATGACAATTACAGTATTCAGCACCTATTGATAGAGTCATCAATCATCGAAATCGGAGCACAATTGCAGATTTTCGTTTTTTTATTATGAATTTATGGTCTATAGTTCAGGTGATTTTCCATAAAATTGAATTTTCTACGAAATTTGTAGAAATATCCGAGCGATCTAAATGCCCGTTGGCATGACAATTACAGGTCTCAACACCTATTGATAGAGGCATCAATCATCGAAATCGGAGCACAATTGCAGATTTTCGTTTTTTTATTATGAATTTATGGTCTATAGTTCAGGTGATTTTCCATAAAATTGAATTTTCTACGAAATGTGTAGAAATATCCGAGCGATCTAAATGCCCGTTGGCATGACAATTACAGGTTTCAACACCTATTGATAGAGGCATCAATCATCGAAATCGGAGCACAATTGCAGATTTTCGTTTTTTTATTATGAATTTATGGTCTATAGTTCAGGTGATTTTCCATAAAATTGAATTTTCTACGAAATGTGTAGAAATATTCGAGCGATCTAAATGCCCGTTGGCATGACAATTACAGTATTCAGCACCTATTCATAGAGTCATCAATCATCGAAATCGGAGCACAATTGCAGATTTTCGATTTTTTATTATGAATTTATGGTCTATAGTTCAGGTGATTTTCCATAAAATTGAATTTTCTACGAAATTTGTAGAAATATCCGAGCGATCTAAATGCCCGTTGGCATGACAATTACAGGTCTCAACACCTATTGATAGAGGCATCAATCATCGAAATCGGAGCACAATTGCAGATTTTCGTTTTTTTATTATGAATTTATGGTCTATAGTTCAGGTGATTTTCCATAAAATTGAATTTTCTACGAAATGTGTAGAAATATCCGAGCGATCTACTGATAGAGTCATCAATCAACCAAATCGGAACACAATTGAAGATTTCCGTTTTTTATTATGGATTCATGGTCTATAGTTCAGGTGATTTTCCATAATATTGAATTTTCTACGAAATGTGTAGAAATATTCGAGCGATCTAAATGCCCGTTGGCATGACAATTACAGTATTCAGCACCTATTGATAGAGTCATCAATCATCGAAATCGGAGCACAATTGCAGATTTTCGTTTTTTTATTATGAATTTATGGTCTATAGTTCAGGTGATTTTCCATAAAATTGAATTTTCTACGAAATTTGTAGAAATATCCGAGCGATCTAAATGCCCGTTGGCATGACAATTACAGGTCTCAACACCTATTGATAGAGGCATCAATCATCGAAATCGGAGCACAATTGCAGATTTTCGTTTTTTTATTATGAATTTATGGTCTATAGTTCAGGTGATTTTCCATAAAATTGAATTTTATACGAAATGTGTAGAAATATCCGAGCGATCTACTGATAGAGTCATCAATCAACCAAATCGGAACACAATTGAAGATTTTCGTTTTTTATTATGGATTCATGGTCTATAGTTCAGGTGATTTTCCATAATATTGAATTTTCTACGAAATGTGTAGAAATATTCGAGCGATCTAAATGCCCGTTGGCATGACAATTACAGGTCTCAGCACCTATTGATAGAGGCATCAATCATCGAAATCGGAGCACAATTGCAGATTTTCGTTTTTTTATTATGAATTTATGGTCTATAGTTCAGGTGATTTTCCATAAAATTGAATTTTCTACGAAATGTGTAGAAATATCCGAGCGATCTAAATGCCCGTTGGCATGACAATTACAGGTCTCAACACCTATTGATAGAGGCATCAATCATCGAAATCGGAGCACAATTGCAGATTTTCGTTTTTTTATTATGAATTTATGGTCTATAGTTCAGGTGATTTTCCATAAAATTGAATTTTCTACGAAATGTGTAGAAATATTCGAGCGATCTAAATGCCCGTTGGCATGACAATTACAGTATTCAGCACCTATTGATAGAGTCATCAATCATCGAAATCGGAGCACAATTGCAGATTTTCGTTTTTTTATTATGAATTTATGGTCTATAGTTCAGGTGATTTTCCATAAAATTGAATTTTCTACGAAATTTGTAGAAATATCCGAGCGATCTAAATGCCCGTTGGCATGACAATTACAGGTCTCAACACCTATTGATAGAGGCATCAATCATCGAAATCGGAGCACAATTGCAGATTTTCGTTTTTTTATTATGAATTTATGGTCTATAGTTCAGGTGATTTTCCATAAAATTGAATTTTCTACGAAATGTGTAGAAATATCCGAGCGATCTACTGATAGAGTCATCAATCAACCAAATCGGAACACAATTGAAGATTTTCGTTTTTTATTATGGATTCATGGTCTATAGTTCAGGTGATTTTCCATAATATTGAATTTTCTACGAAATGTGTAGAAATATTCGAGCGATCTAAATGCCCGTTGGCATGACAATTACAGTATTCAGCACCTATTGATAGAGTCATCAATCATCGAAATCGGAGCACAATTGCAGATTTTCGTTTTTTTATTATGAATTTATGGTCTATAGTTCAGGTGATTTTCCATAAAATTGAATTTTCTACGAAATGTGTAGAAATATCCGAGCGATCTACTGATAGAGTCATCAATCAACCAAATCGGAACACATTTGAAGATTTCCGTTTTTTATTATGGATTCATGGTCTATAGTTCAGGTGATTTTCCATAATATTGAATTTTCTACGAAATGTGTAGAAATATTCGAGCGATCTAAATGCCCGTTGGCATGACAATTACAGTATTCAGCACCTATTGATAGAGTCATCAATCATCGAAATCGGAGCACAATTGCAGATTTTCGTTTTTTTATTATGAATTTATGGTCTATAGTTCAGGTGATTTTCCATAAAATTGAATTTTCTACGAAATTTGTAGAAATATCCGAGCGATCTAAATGCCCGTTGGCATGACAATTACAGGTCTCAACACCTATTGATAGAGGCATCAATCATCGAAATCGGAGCACAATTGCAGATTTTCGTTTTTTTATTATGAATTTATGGTCTATAGTTCAGGTGATTTTCCATAAAATTGAATTTTCTACGAAATGTGTAGAAATATCCGAGCGATCTACTGATAGAGTCATCAATCAAATAAATCGGAACACAATTGAAGATTTTCGTTTTTTATTATGGATTCATGGTCTATAGTTCAGGTGATTTTCCATAATATTGAATTTTTTACGAAATGTGTAGAAATATTCGAGCGATCTAAATGCCCGTTGGCATGACAATTACAGTATTCAGCACCTATTGATAGAGTCATCAATCATCGAAATCGGAGCACAATTGCAGATTTTCGTTTTTTTATTATGAATTTATGGTCTATAGTTCAGGTGATTTTCCATAAAATTGAATTTTCTACGAAATTTGTAGAAATATCCGAGCGATCTAAATGCCCGTTGGCATGACAATTACAGGTCTCAACACCTATTGATAGAGGCATCAATCATCGAAATCGGAGCACAATTGCAGATTTTCGTTTTTTTATTATGAATTTATGGTCTACAGTTCAGGTGATTTTCCATAAAATTGAATTTTCTACGAAATGTGTAGAAATATCCGAGCGATCTACTGATAGAGTCATCAATCAACCAAATCGGAACACAATTGAAGATTTTCGTTTTTTATTATGGATTCATGGTCTATAGTTCAGGTGATTTTCCATAATATTGAATTTTCTACGAAATGTGTAGAAATATTCGAGCGATCTAAATGCCCGTTGGCATGACAATTACAGTATTCAGCACCTATTGATAGAGTCATCAATCATCGAAATCGGAGCACAATTGCAGATTTTCGTTTTTTTATTATGAATTTATGGTCTATAGTTCAGGTGATTTTCCATAAAATTGAATTTTCTACGAAATGTGTAGAAATATCCGAGCGATCTACTGATAGAGTCATCAATCAACCAAATCGGAACAAAATTGAAGATTTTCGTTTTTTATTATGGATTCATGGTCTATAGTTCAGGTGATTTTCCATAATATTGAATTTTCTACGAAATGTGTAGAAATATTCGAGCGATCTAAATGCCCGTTGGCATGACAATTACAGGTCTCAGCACCTATTGATAGAGGCATCAATCATCGAAATCGGAGCACAATTGCAGATTTTCGTTTTTTTATTATGAATTTATGGTCTATAGTTCAGGTGATTTTCCATAAAATTGAATTTTCTACGAAATGTGTAGAAATATCCGAGCGATCTAAATGCCCGTTGGCATGACAATTACAGGTCTCAACACCTATTGATAGAGGCATCAATCATCGAAATCGGAGCACAATTGCAGATTTTCGTTTTTTTATTATGAATTTATGGTCTATAGTTCAGGTGATTTTCCATAAAATTGAATTTTCTACGAAATGTGTAGAAATATCCGAGCGATCTACTGATAGAGTCATCAATCAACCAAATCGGAACACAATTGAAGATTTTCGTTTTTTATTATGGATTCATGGTCTATAGTTCAGGTGATTTTCCATAATATTGAATTTTCTACGAAATGTGTAGAAATATTCGAGCGATCTAAATGCCCGTTGGCATGACAATTACAGTATTCAGCACCTATTGATAGAGTCATCAATCATCGAAATCGGAGCACAATTGCAGATTTTCGTTTTTTTATTATGAATTTATGGTCTATAGTTCAGGTGATTTTCCATAAAATTGAATTTTCTACGAAATGTGTAGAAATATTCGAGCGATCTAAATGCCCGTTGGCATGACAATTACAGTATTCAGCACCTATTGATAGAGTCATCAATCATCGAAATCGGAGCACAATTGCAGATTTTCGTTTTTTTATTATGAATTTATGGTCTATAGTTCAGGTGATTTTCCATAAAATTGAATTTTCTACGAAATTTGTAGAAATATCCGAGCGATCTAAATGCCCGTTGGCATGACAATTACAGGTCTCAACACCTATTGATAGAGGCATCAATCATCGAAATCGGAGCACAATTGCAGATTTTCGTTTTTTTATTATGAATTTATGGTCTATAGTTCAGGTGATTTTCCATAAAATTGAATTTTCTACGAAATGTGTAGAAATATCCGAGCGATCTACTGATAGAGTCATCAATCAACCAAATCGGAACACAATTGAAGATTTTCGTTTTTTATTATGGATTCATGGTCTATAGTTCAGGTGATTTTCCATAATATTGAATTTTCTACGAAATGTGTAGAAATATTCGAGCGATCTAAATGCCCGTTGGCATGACAATTACAGTATTCAGCACCTATTGATAGAGTCATCAATCATCGAAATCGGAGCACAATTGCAGATTTTCGTTTTTTTATTATGAATTTATGGTCTATAGTTCAGGTGATTTTCCATAAAATTGAATTTTCTACGAAATGTGTAGAAATATCCGAGCGATCTACTGATAGAGTCTTTAATCAACCAAATCGGAACAAAATTGAAGATTTTCGTTTTTTATTATGGATTCATGGTCTATAGTTCAGGTGATTTTCCATAATATTGAATTTTCTACGAAATGTGTAGAAATATTCGAGCGATCTAAATGCCCGTTGGCATGACAATTACAGGTCTCAGCACCTATTGATAGAGGCATCAATCATCGAAATCGGAGCACAATTGCAGATTTTCGTTTTTTTATTATGAATTTATGGTCTATAGTTCAGGTGATTTTCCATAAAATTGAATTTTCTACGAAATGTGTAGAAATATCCGAGCGATCTACTGATAGAGTCATCAATCAACCAAATCGGAACACAATTGAAGATTTTCGTTTTTTATTATGGATTCATGGTCTATAGTTCAGGTGATTTTCCATAATATTGAATTTTCTACGAAATGTGTAGAAATATTCGAGCGATCTAAATGCCCGTTGGCATGACAATTACAGTATTCAGCACCTATTGATAGAGTCATCAATCATCGAAATCGGAGCACAATTGCAGATTTTCGTTTTTTTATTATGAATTTATGGTCTATAGTTCAGGTGATTTTCCATAAAATTGAATTTTCTACGAAATTTGTAGAAATATCCGAGCGATCTAAATGCCCGTTGGCATGACAATTACAGGTCTCAACACCTATTGATAGAGGCATCAATCATCGAAATCGGAGCACAATTGCAGATTTTCGTTTTTTTATTATGAATTTATGGTCTACAGTTCAGGTGATTTTCCATAAAATTGAATTTTCTACGAAATGTGTAGAAATATCCGAGCGATCTACTGATAGAGTCATCAATCAACCAAATCGGAACACAATTGAAGATTTTCGTTTTTTATTATGGATTCATGGTCTATAGTTCAGGTGATTTTCCATAATATTGAATTTTCTACGAAATGTGTAGAAATATTCGAGCGATCTAAATGCCCGTTGGCATGACAATTACAGGTCTCAGCACCTATTGATAGAGGCATCAATCATCGAAATCGGAGCACAATTGCAGATTTTCGTTTTTTTATTATGAATTTATGGTCTATAGTTCAGGTGATTTTCCATAAAATTGAATTTTCTACGAAATGTGTAGAAATATCCGAGCGATCTAAATGCCCGTTGGCATGACAATTACAGGTCTCAACACCTATTGATAGAGGCATCAATCATCGAAATCGGAGCACAATTGCAGATTTTCGTTTTTTTATTATGAATTTATGGTCTATAGTTCAGGTGATTTTCCATAAAATTGAATTTTCTACGAAATGTGTAGAAATATCCGAGCGATCTACTGATAGAGTCATCAATCAACCAAATCGGAACACAATTGAAGATTTTCGTTTTTTATTATGGATTCATGGTCTATAGTTCAGGTGATTTTCCATAAAATTGAATTTTCTACGAAATGTGTAGAAATATCCGAGCGATCTAAATGCCCGTTGGCATGACAATTACAGGTCTCAACACCTATTGATAGAGGCATCAATCATCGAAATCGGAGCACAATTGCAGATTTTCGTTTTTTTATTATGAATTTATGGTCTATAGTTCAGGTGATTTTCCATAAAATTGAATTTTCTACGAAATGTGTAGAAATATCCGAGCGATCTACTGATAGAGTCATCAATCAACCAAATCGGAACACAATTGAAGATTTTCGTTTTTTATTATGGATTCATGGTCTATAGTTCAGGTGATTTTCCATAAAATTGAATTTTCTACGAAATGTGTAGAAATATCCGAGCGATCTAAATGCCCGTTGGCATGACAATTACAGGTCTCAACACCTATTGATAGAGGCATCAATCATCGAAATCGGAGCACAATTGCAGATTTTCGTTTTTTTATTATGAATTTATGGTCTATAGTTCAGGTGATTTTCCATAAAATTGAATTTTCTACGAAATGTGTAGAAATATTCGAGCGATCTAAATGCCCGTTGGCATGACAATTACAGTATTCAGCACCTATTGATAGAGTCATCAATCATCGAAATCGGAGCACAATTGCAGATTTTCGTTTTTTTATTATGAATTTATGGTCTATAGTTCAGGTGATTTTCCATAAAATAGAATTTTCTACGAAATTTGTAGAAATATCCGAGCGATCTAAATGCCCGTTGGCATGACAATTACAGGTCTCAACACCTATTGATAGAGGCATCAATCATCGAAATCGGAGCACAATTGCAGATTTTCGTTTTTTTATTATGAATTTATGGTCTATAGTTCAGGTGATTTTCCATAAAATTGAATTTTCTACGAAATGTGTAGAAATATCCGAGCGATCTACTGATAGAGTCATCAATCAACCAAATCGGAACACAATTGCAGATTTTCGTTTTTTTATTATGAATTTATGGTCTATAGTTCAGGTGATTTTCCATAAAATTGAATTTTCTACGAAATGTGTAGAAATATCCGAGCGATCTAAATGCCCGTTGGCATGACAATTACAGGTCTCAACACCTATTGATAGAGGCATCAATCATCGAAATCGGAGCACAATTGCAGATTTTCGTTTTTTTATTATGAATTTATGGTCTATAGTTCAGGTGATTTTCCATAAAATTGAATTTTCCACGAAATGTGTAGAAATATCCGAGCGATCTAAATGCCCGTTGGCATGACAATTACAGGTCTAAACACCTATTGATAGAGGCATCAATCATCGAAATCGGAGCACAATTGCAGATTTTCGTTTTTTTATTATGAATTTATGGTCTATAGTTCAGGTGATTTTCCATAAAATTGAATTTTCTACGAAATGTGTAGAAATATCCGAGCGATCTAAATGCCCGTTGGCATGACAATTACAGTATTCAGCACCTATTGATAGAGGCATCAATCATCGAAATCGGAGCACAATTGCAGATTTTCGTTTTTTTATTATGAATTTATGGTCTATAGTTCAGGTGATTTTCCATAAAATTGAATTTTCTACGAAATTTGTAGAAATATCCGAGCGATCTAAATGCCCGTTGGCATGACAATTACAGGTCTCAACACCTATTGATAGAGGCATCAATCATCGAAATCGGAGCACAATTGCAGATTTTCGTTTTTTTATTATGAATTTATGGTCTATAGTTCAGGTGATTTTCCATAAAATTGAATTTTCTACGAAATGTGTAGAAATATTCGAGCGATCTAAATGCCCGTTGGCATGACAATTACAGTATTCACCACCTATTGATAGAGTCATCAATCATCGAAATCGGAGCACAATTGCAGATTTTCGTTTTTTTATTATGAATTTATGGTCTATAGTTCAGGTGATTTTCCATAAAATTGAATTTTCTACGAAATTTGTAGAAATATCCGAGCGATCTAAATGCCCGTTGGCATGACAATTACAGGTCTCAACACCTATTGATAGAGGCATCAATCATCGAAATCGGAGCACAATTGCAGATTTTCGTTTTTTTATTATGAATTTATGGTCTATAGTTCAGGTGATTTTCCATAAAATTGAATTTTCTACGAAATGTGTAGAAATATTCGAGCGATCTAAATGCCCGTTGGCATGACAATTACAGTATTCAGCACCTATTGATAGAGGCATCAATCATCGAAATCGGAGCACAATTGCAGATTTTCGTTTTTTTATTATGAATTTATGGTCTATAGTTCAGGTGATTTTCCATAAAATTGAATTTTCTACGAAATGTGTAGAAATATCCGAGCGATCTAAATGCCCGTTGGCATGACAATTACAGGTCTCAACACCTATTGATAGAGGCATCAATCATCGAAATCGGAGCACAATTGCAGATTTTCGTTTTTTTATTATGAATTTATGGTCTATAGTTCAGGTGATTTTCCATAAAATTGAATTTTTCACGAAATGTGTAGAAATATCCGAGCGATCTAAATGCCCGTTGGCATGACAATTACAGGTCTCAACACCTATTGATAGAGGCATCAATCATCGAAATCGGAGCACAATTGCAGATTTTCGTTTTTTTATTATGAATTTATGGTCTATAGTTCAGGTGATTTTCCATAAAATTGAATTTTCTACGAAATTTGTAGAAATATTCGAGCGATCTAAATGCCCGTTGGCATGACAATTACAGTATTCAGCACCTATTGATAGAGGCATCAATCATCGAATTCGGAGCACAATTGCAGATTTTCGTTTTTTTATTATGAATTTATGGTCTATAGTTGAGGTGATTTTCCATAAAATTGAATTTTCTACGAAATGTGTAGAAATATCCGAGCGATCTAAATGCCCGTTGGCATGACAATTACAGGTCTCAACACCTATTGATAGAGGCATCAATCATCGAAATCGGAGCACAATTGCAGATTTTCGTTTTTTTATTATGAATTTATGGTCTATAGTTCAGGTGATTTTCCATAAAATTGAATTTTCTACGAAATGTGTAGAAATATTCGAGCGATCTAAATGCCCGTTGGTATGACAATTACAGTATTCAGCACCTATTGATAGAGGCATCAATCATCGAAATCGGAGCACAATTGCAGATTTTCGTTTTTTTATTATGAATTTATGGTCTATAGTTCAGGTGATTTTCCATAAAATTGAATTTTCTACGAAATGTGTAGAAATATCCGAGCGATCTAAATGCCCGTTGGCATGACAATTACAGGTCTCAGCACCTATTGATAGAGGCATCAATCATCGAAATCGGAGCACAATTGCAGATTTTCGTTTTTTTATTATGAATTTATGGTCTATATATAGTTCAGGTGATTTTCCATAAAATTGAATTTTCTACGAAATGTGTAGAAATATTCGAGCGATCTAAATGCCCGTTGGTATGACAATTACAGTATTCAGCACCTATTGATAGAGGCATCAATCATCGAAATCGGAGCACAATTGCAGATTTTCGTTTTTTTATTATGAATTTATGGTCTATAGTTCAGGTGATTTTCCATAAAATTGAATTTTCTACGAAATGTGTAGAAATATCCGAGCGATCTAAATGCCCGTTGGCATGACAATTACAGGTCTCAGCACCTATTGATAGAGGCATCAATCATCGAAATCGGAGCACAATTGCAGATTTTCGTTTTTTTATTATGAATTTATGGTCTATAGTTCAGGTGATTTTCCATAAAATTGAATTTTCTACGAAATGTGTAGAAATATCCGAGCGATCTAAATGCCCGTTGGCATGACAATTACAGGTCTCAACACCTATTGATAGAGGCATCAATCATCGAAATCGGAGCACAATTGCAGATTTTCGTTTTTTTATTATGAATTTATGGTCTATAGTTCAGGTGATTTTCCATAAAATTGAATTTTCTACGAAATGTGTAGAAATATTCGAGCGATCTAAATGCCCGTTGGTATGACAATTACAGTATTCAGCACCTATTGATAGAGGCATCAATCATCGAAATCGGAGCACAATTGCAGATTTTCGTTTTTTTATTATGAATTTATGGTCTATAGTTCAGGTGATTTTCCATAAAATTGAATTTTCTACGAAATGTGTAGAAATATCCGAGCGATCTAAATGCCCGTTGGCATGACAATTACAGGTCTCAGCACCTATTGATAGAGGCATCAATCATCGAAATCGGAGCACAATTGCAGATTTTCGTTTTTTTATTATGAATTTATGGTCTATAGTTCAGGTGATTTTCCATAAAATTGAATTTTCTACGAAATGTGTAGAAATATTCGAGCGATCTAAATGCCCGTTGGCATGACAATTACAGGTCTCAGCACCTATTGATAGAGGCATCAATCATCGAAATCGGAGCACAATTGCAGATTTTCGTTTTTTTATTATGAATTTATGGTCTATAGTTCAGGTGATTTTCCATAAAATTGAATTTTCTACGAAATGTGTAGAAATATTCGAGCGATCTAAATGCCCGTTGGCATGACAATTACAGGTCTCAGCACCTATTGATAGAGGCATCAATCATCGAAATCGGAGCACAATTGCAGATTTTCGTTTTTTTATTATGAATTTATGGTCTATAGTTCAGGTGATTTTCCATAAAATTGAATTTTCTACGAAATGTGTAGAAATATCCGAGCGATCTAAATGCCCGTTGGCATGACAATTACAGGTCTCAACACCTATTGATAAAGGCATCAATCATCGAAATCGGAGCACAATTGCAGATTTTCGTTTTTTTATTATGAATTTATGGTCTATAGTTCAGGTGATTTTCCATAAAATTGAATTTTCTACGAAATGTGTAGAAATATTCGAGCGATCTAAATGCCCGTTGGCATGACAATTACAGTATTCAGCACCTATTGATAGAGGCATCAATCATCGAAATCGGAGCACAATTGCAGATTTTCGTTTTTTTATTATGAATTTATGGTCTATAGTTCAGGTGATTTTCCATAAAATTGAATTTTCTACGAAATGTGTAGAAATATTCGAGCGATCTAAATGCCCGTTGGTATGACAATTACAGGTCTCAACACCTATTGATAGAGGCATCAATCATCGAAATCGGAGCACAATTGCAGATTTTCGTTTTTTTATTATGAATTTATGGTCTATAGTTCAGGTGATTTTCCATAAAATTGAATTTTCTACGAAATGTGTAGAAATATCCGAGCGATCTACTGATAGAGTCATCAATCAACCAAATCGGAACACAATTGCAGATTTTCGTTTTTTTATTATGAATTTATGGTCTATAGTTCAGGTGATTTTCCATAAAATTGAATTTTCTACGAAATGTGTAGAAATATCTGAGCGATCTAAATGCCCGTTGGCATGACAATTACAGGTCTCAACACCTATTGATAGAGGCATCAATCATCGAAATCGGAGCACAATTGCAGATTTTCGTTTTTTTATTATGAATTTATGGTCTATAGGTGATTTTCCATAAAATTGAATTTTCTACGAAATGTGTAGAAATATCCGAGCGATCTACTGATAGAGTCATCAATCAACCAAATCGGAACACAATTGCAGATTTTCGTTTTTTTATTATGAATTTATGGTCTATAGTTCAGGTGATTTTCCATAAAATTGAATTTTCTACGAAATGTGTAGAAATATCCGAGCGATCTAAATGCCCGTTGGCATGACAATTACAGGTCTCAACACCTATTGATAGAGGCATCAATCATCGAAATCGGAGCACAATTGCAGATTTTCGTTTTTTTATTATGAATTTATGGTCTATAGTTCAGGTGATTTTCCATAAAATTGAATTTTCTACGAAATGTGTAGAAATATTCGAGCGATCTAAATGCCCGTTGGTATGACAATTACAGGTCTCAACACCTATTGATAGAGGCATCAATCATCGAAATCGGAGCACAATTGCAGATTTTCGTTTTTTTATTATGAATTTATGGTCTATAGTTCAGGTGATTTTCCATAAAATTGAATTTTCTACGAAATGTGTAGAAATATCCGAGCGATCTACTGATAGAGTCATCAATCAACCAAATCGGAACACAATTGCAGATTTTCGTTTTTTTATTATGAATTTATGGTCTATAGTTCAGGTGATTTTCCATAAAATTGAATTTTCTACGAAATGTGTAGAAATATCCGAGCGATCTAAATGCCCGTTGGCATGACAATTACAGGTCTCAACACCTATTGATAGAGGCATCAATCATCGAAATCGGAGCACAATTGCAGATTTTCGTTTTTTTATTATGAATTTATGGTCTATAGTTCAGGTGATTTTCCATAAAATTGAATTTTCTACGAAATGTGTAGAAATATCCGAGCGATCTAAATGCCCGTTGGCATGACAATTACAGGTCTCAACACCTATTGATAGAGGCATCAATCATCGAAATCGGAGCACAATTGCAGATTTTCGTTTTTTTATTATGAATTTATGGTCTATAGGTGATTTTCCATAAAATTGAATTTTCTACGAAATGTGTAGAAATATCCGAGCGATCTACTGATAGAGTCATCAATCAACCAAATCGGAACACAATTGCAGATTTTCGTTTTTTTATTATGAATTTATGGTCTATAGTTCAGGTGATTTTCCATAAAATTGAATTTTCCACGAAATGTGTAGAAATATCCGAGCGATCTAAATGCCCGTTGGCATGACAATTACAGGTCTCAACACCTATTGATAGAGGCATCAATCATCGAAATCGGAGCACAATTGCAGATTTTCGTTTTTTTATTATGAATTTATGGTCTATAGTTCAGGTGATTTTCCATAAAATTGAATTTTCTACGAAATGTGTAGAAATATTCGAGCGATCTAAATGCCCGTTGGTATGACAATTACAGTATTCAGCACCTATTGATAGAGGCATCAATCATCGAAATCGGAGCACAATTGCAGATTTTCGTTTTTTATTATGAATTTATGGTCTATAGTTCAGGTGATTTTCCATAATATTGAATTTTCTACGAAATGTGTAGAAATATCCGAGCGATCTAAATGCCCGTTGGCATGACAATTACAGGTCTCAGCACCTATTGATAGAGGCATCAATCATCGAAATCGGAGCACAATTGCAGATTTTCGTTTTTTTATTATGAATTTATGGTCTATAGTTCAGGTGATTTTCCATAAAATTGAATTTTCTACGAAATGTGTAGAAATATCCGAGCGATCTAAATGCCCGTTGGCATGACAATTACAGGTCTCAACACCTATTGATAGAGGCATCAATCATCGAAATCGGAGCACAATTGCAGATTTTCGTTTTTTTATTATGAATTTATGGTCTATAGTTCAGGTGATTTTCCATAAAATTGAATTTTCTACGAAATGTGTAGAAATATCCGAGCGATCTACTGATAGAGTCATCAATCAACCAAATCGGAACACAATTGCAGATTTTCGTTTTTTATTATGGATTCATGGTCTATAGTTCAGGTGATTTTCCATAATATTGAATTTTCTACGAAATGTGTAGAAATATTCGAGCGATCTAAATGCCCGTTGGCATGACAATTACAGGTCTCAGCACCTATTGATAGAGGCATCAATCATCGAAATCGGAGCACAATTGCAGATTTTCGTTTTTTTATTATGAATTTATGGTCTATAGTTCAGGTGATTTTCCATAAAATTGAATTTTCTACGAAATGTGTAGAAATATTCGAGCGATCTAAATGCCCGTTGGCATGACAATTACAGGTCTCAGCACCTATTGATAGAGGCATCAATCATCGAAATCGGAGCACAATTGCAGATTTTCGTTTTTTTATTATGAATTTATGGTCTATAGTTCAGGTGATTTTCCATAAAATTGAATTTTCTACGAAATGTGTAGAAATATCCGAGCGATCTAAATGCCCGTTGGCATGACAATTACAGGTCTCAACACCTATTGATAGAGGCATCAATCATCGAAATCGGAGCACAATTGCAGATTTTCGTTTTTTTATTATGAATTTATGGTCTATAGTTCAGGTGATTTTCCATAAAATTGAATTTTCTACGAAATGTGTAGAAATATTCGAGCGATCTAAATGCCCGTTGGCATGACAATTACAGTATTCAGCACCTATTGATAGAGTCATCAATCATCGAAATCGGAGCACAATTGCAGATTTTCGTTTTTTTATTATGAATTTATGGTCTATAGTTCAGGTGATTTTCCATAAAATTGAATTTTCTACGAAATTTGTAGAAATATCCGAGCGATCTAAATGCCCGTTGGCATGACAATTACAGGTCTCAACACCTATTGATAGAGGCATCAATCATCGAAATCGGAGCACAATTGCAGATTTTCGTTTTTTTATTATGAATTTATGGTCTATAGTTCAGGTGATTTTCCATAAAATTGAATTTTCTACGAAATGTGTAGAAATATCCGAGCGATCTACTGATAGAGTCATCAATCAACCAAATCGGAACACAATTGCAGATTTTCGTTTTTTTATTATGAATTTATGGTCTATAGTTCAGGTGATTTTCCATAAAATTGAATTTTCTACGAAATGTGTAGAAATATTCGAGCGATCTAAATGCCCGTTGGCATGACAATTACAGTATTCAGCACCTATTGATAGAGGCATCAATCATCGAAATCGGAGCACAATTGCAGATTTTCGTTTTTTTATTATGAATTTATGGTCTATAGTTCAGGTGATTTTCCATAAAATTGAATTTTCCACGAAATGTGTAGAAATATCCGAGCGATCTAAATGCCCGTTGGCATGACAATTACAGGTCTCAACACCTATTGATAGAGGCATCAATCATCGAAATCGGAGCACAATTGCAGATTTTCGTTTTTTTATTATGAATTTATGGTCTATAGTTCAGGTGATTTTCCATAAAATTGAATTTTCTACGAAATGTGTAGAAATATTCGAGCGATCTAAATGCCCGTTGGCATGACAATTACAGTATTCAGTACCTATTGATAGAGTCATCAATCATCGAAATCGGAGCACAATTGCAGATTTTCGTTTTTTTATTATGAATTTATGGTCTATAGTTCAGGTGATTTTCCATAAAATTGAATTTTCTACGAAATGTGTAGAAATATTCGAGCGATCTAAATGCCCGTTGGCATGACAATTACAGTATTCAGCACCTATTGATAGAGTCATCAATCATCGAAATCGGAGCACAATTGCAGATTTTCGTTTTTTTATTATGAATTTATGGTCTATAGTTCAGGTGATTTTCCATAAAATTGAATTTTCTACGAAATTTGTAGAAATATCCGAGCGATCTAAATGCCCGTTGGCATGACAATTACAGGTCTCAACACCTATTGATAGAGGCATCAATCATCGAAATCGGAGCACAATTGCAGATTTTCGTTTTTTTATTATGAATTTATGGTCTATAGTTCAGGTGATTTTCCATAAAATTGAATTTTCTACGAAATGTGTAGAAATATTCGAGCGATCTAAATGCCCGTTGGCATGACAATTACAGTATTCAGCACCTATTGATAGAGGCATCAATCATCGAAATCGGAGCACAATTGCAGATTTTCGTTTTTTTATTATGAATTTATGGTCTATAGTTCAGGTGATTTTCCATAAAATTGAATTTTCTACGAAATGTGTAGAAATATCCGAGCGATCTAAATGCCCGTTGGCATGACAATTACAGGTCTCAACACCTATTGATAGAGGCATCAATCATCGAAATCGGAGCACAATTGCAGATTTTCGTTTTTTTATTATGAATTTATGGTCTATAGTTCAGGTGATTTTCCATAAAATTGAATTTTCCACGAAATGTGTAGAAATATCCGAGCGATCTAAATGCCCGTTGGCATGACAATTACAGGTCTCAACACCTATTGATAGAGGCATCAATCATCGAAATCGGAGCACAATTGCAGATTTTCGTTTTTTTATTATGAATTTATGGTCTATAGTTCAGGTGATTTTCCATAAAATTGAATTTTCTACGAAATTTGTAGAAATATTCGAGCGATCTAAATGCCCGTTGGCATGACAATTACAGTATTCAGCACCTATTGATAGAGGCATCAATCATCGAAATCGGAGCACAATTGCAGATTTTCGTTTTTTTATTATGAATTTATGGTCTATAGTTCAGGTTATTTTCCATAAAATTGAATTTTCTACGAAATGTGTAGAAATATCCGAGCGATCTAAATGCCCGTTGGCATGACAATTACAGGTCTCAACACCTATTGATTGAGGCATCAATCATCGAAATCGGAGCACAATTGCAGATTTTCGTTTTTTTATTATGAATTTATGGTCTATAGTTCAGGTGATTTTCCATAAAATTGAATTTTCTACGAAATGTGTAGAAATATTCGAGCGATCTAAATGCCCGTTGGCATGACAATTACAGTATTCAGCACCTATTGATAGAGTCATCAATCATCGAAATCGGAGCACAATTGCAGATTTTCGTTTTTTTATTATGAATTTATGGTCTATAGTTCAGGTGATTTTCCATAAAATTGAATTTTCTACGAAATTTGTAGAAATATCCGAGCGATCTAAATGCCCGTTGGCATGACAATTACAGGTCTCAACACCTATTGATAGAGGCATCAATCATCGAAATCGGAGCACAATTGCAGATTTTCGTTTTTTTATTATGAATTTATGGTCTATAGTTCAGGTGATTTTCCATAAAATTGAATTTTCTACGAAATGTGTAGAAATATCCGAGCGATCTAAATGCCCGTTGGCATGACAATTACAGGTCTCAACACCTATTGATAGAGGCATCAATCATCGAAATTGGAGCACAATTGCAGATTTTCGTTTTTTTATTATGAATTTATGGTCTATAGTTCAGGTGATTTTCCATAAAATTGAATTTTCTACGAAATGTGTAGAAATATTCGAGCGATCTAAATGCCCGTTGGCATGACAATTACAGTATTCAGCACCTATTGATAGAGGCATCAATCATCGAAATCGGAGCACAATTGCAGATTTTCGTTTTTTTATTATGAATTTATGGTCTATAGTTCAGGTGATTTTCCATAAAATTGAATTTTCTACGAAATGTGTAGAAATATCCGAGCGATCTAAATGCCCGTTGGCATGACAATTACAGGTCTCAACACCTATTGATAGAGGCATCAATCATCGAAATCGGAGCACAATTGCAGATTTTCGTTTTTTTATTATGAATTTATGGTCTATAGTTCAGGTGATTTTCCATAAAATTGAATTTTCTACGAAATGTGTAGAAATATTCGAGCGATCTAAATGCCCGTTGGCATGACAATTACAGTATTCAGCACCTATTGATAGAGTCATCAATCATCGAAATCGGAGCACAATTGCAGATTTTCGTTTTTTTATTATGAATTTATGGTCTATAGTTCAGGTGATTTTCCATAAAATTGAATTTTCTACGAAATTTGTAGAAATATCCGAGCGATCTAAATGCCCGTTGGCATGACAATTACAGGTCTCAACACCTATTGATAGAGGCATCAATCATCGAAATCGGAGCACAATTGCAGATTTTCGTTTTTTTATTATGAATTTATGGTCTATAGTTCAGGTGATTTTCCATAAAATTGAATTTTCTACGAAATGTGTAGAAATATTCGAGCGATCTAAATGCCCGTTGGCATGACAATTACAGTATTCAGCACCTATTGATAGAGGCATCAATCATCGAAATCGGAGCACAATTGCAGATTTTCGTTTTTTTATTATGAATTTATGGTCTATAGTTCAGGTGATTTTCCATAAAATTGAATTTTCTACGAAATGTGTAGAAATATCCGAGCGATCTAAATGCCCGTTGGCATGACAATTACAGGTCTCAACACCTATTGATAGAGGCATCAATCATCGAAATCGGAGCACAATTGCAGATTTTCGTTTTTTTATTATGAATTTATGGTCTATAGTTCAGGTGATTTTCCATAAAATTGAATTTTCCACGAAATGTGTAGAAATATCCGAGCGATCTAAATGCCCGTTGGCATGACAATTACAGGTCTCAACACCTATTGATAGAGGCATCAATCATCGAAATCGGAGCACAATTGCAGATTTTCGTTTTTTTATTATGAATTTATGGTCTATAGTTCAGGTGATTTTCCATAAAATTGAATTTTCTACGAAATGTGTAGAAATATTCGAGCGATCTAAATGCCCGTTGGCATGACAATTACAGTATTCAGCACCTATTGATAGAGTCATCAATCATCGAAATCGGAGCACAATTGCAGATTTTCGTTTTTTTATTATGAATTTATGGTCTATAGTTCAGGTGATTTTCCATAAAATTGAATTTTCTACGAAATTTGTAGAAATATCCGAGCGATCTAAATGCCCGTTGGCATGACAATTACAGGTCTCAACACCTATTGATAGAGGCATCAATCATCGAAATCGGAGCACAATTGCAGATTTTCGTTTTTTTATTATGAATTTATGGTCTATAGTTCAGGTGATTTTCCATAAAATTGAATTTTCTACGAAATGTGTAGAAATATTCGAGCGATCTAAATGCCCGTTGGCATGACAATTACAGTATTCAGCACCTATTGATAGAGTCATCAATCATCGAAATCGGAGCACAATTGCAGATTTTCGTTTTTTTATTATGAATTTATGGTCTATAGTTCAGGTGATTTTCCATAAAATTGAATTTTCTACGAAATTTGTAGAAATATCCGAGCGATCTAAATGCCCGTTGGCATGACAATTACAGGTCTCAACACCTATTGATAGAGGCATCAATCATCGAAATCGGAGCACAATTGCAGATTTTCGTTTTTTTATTATGAATTTATGGTCTATAGTTCAGGTGATTTTCCATAAAATTGAATTTTCTACGAAATGTGTAAAAATATTCGAGCGATCTAAATGCCCGTTGGCATGACAATTACAGTATTCAGCACCTATTGATAGAGTCATCAATCATCGAAATCGGAGCACAATTGCAGATTTTCGTTTTTTTATTATGAATTTATGGTCTATAGTTCAGGTGATTTTCCATAAAATTGAATTTTCTACGAAATTTGTAGAAATATCCGAGCGATCTAAATGCCCGTTGGCATGACAATTACAGGTCTCAACACCTATTGATAGAGGCATCAATCATCGAAATCGGAGCACAATTGCAGATTTTCGTTTTTTTATTATGAATTTATGGTCTATAGTTCAGGTGATTTTCCATAAAATTGAATTTTCTACGAAATGTGTAGAAATATCCGAGCGATCTAAATGCCCGTTGGCATGACAATTACAGGTCTCAACACCTATTGATAGAGGCATCAATCATCGAAATCGGAGCACAATTGCAGATTTTCGTTTTTTTATTATGAATTTATGGTCTATAGTTCAGGTGATTTTCCATAAAATTGAATTTTCCACGAAATGTGTAGAAATATCCGAGCGATCTAAATGCCCGTTGGCATGACAATTACAGGTCTCAACACCTATTGATAGAGGCATCAATCATCGAAATCGGAGCACAATTGCAGATTTTCGTTTTTTTATTATGAATTTATGGTCTATAGTTCAGGTGATTTTCCATAAAATCGAATTTTCTACGAAATGTGTAGAAATATTCGAGCGATCTAAATGCCCGTTGGCATGACAATTACAGTATTCAGCACCTATTGATAGAGTCATCAATCATCGAAATCGGAGCACAATTGCAGATTTTCGTTTTTTTATTATGAATTTATGGTCTATAGTTCAGGTGATTTTCCATAAAATTGAATTTTCTACGAAATGTGTAGAAATATCCGAGCGATCTTCTGATAGAGTCATCAATCAACCAAATCAGAACACAATTGCAGATTTTCGTTTTTTATTATGGATTTATGGTCTATAGTTCAGGTGATTTTCCATAATATTGAATTTTCTACGAAATGTGTAGAAATATTCGAGCGATCTAAATGCCCGTTGGCATGACAATTACAGGTTTCAGCACCTATTGATAGAGGCATCAATCATCGAAATCGGAGCACAATTGCAGATTTTCGTTTTTTTATTATGAATTTATGGTCTATAGTTCAGGTGATTTTCCATAAAATTGAATTTTCTACGAAATGTGTAAAAATATTCGAGCGATCTAAATGCCCGTTGGCATGACAATTACAGTATTCAGCACCTATTGATAGAGTCATCAATCATCGAAATCGGAGCACAATTGCAGATTTTCGTTTTTTTATTATGAATTTATGGTCTATAGTTCAGGTGATTTTCCATAAAATTGAATTTTCTACGAAATTTGTAGAAATATCCGAGCGATCTAAATGCCCGTTGGCATGACAATTACAGGTCTCAACACCTATTGATAGAGGCATCAATCATCGAAATCGGAGCACAATTGCAGATTTTCGTTTTTTTATTATGAATTTATGGTCTATAGTTCAGGTGATTTTCCATAAAATTGAATTTTCTACGAAATGTGTAGAAATATCCGAGCGATCTAAATGCCCGTTGGCATGACAATTACAGGTCTCAACACCTATTGATAGAGGCATCAATCATCGAAATCGGAGCACAATTGCAGATTTTCGTTTTTTTATTATGAATTTATGGTCTATAGTTCAGGTGATTTTCCATAAAATTGAATTTTCCACGAAATGTGTAGAAATATCCGAGCGATCTAAATGCCCGTTGGCATGACAATTACAGGTCTCAACACCTATTGATAGAGGCATCAATCATCGAAATCGGAGCACAATTGCAGATTTTCGTTTTTTTATTATGAATTTATGGTCTATAGTTCAGGTGATTTTCCATAAAATCGAATTTTCTACGAAATGTGTAGAAATATTCGAGCGATCTAAATGCCCGTTGGCATGACAATTACAGTATTCAGCACCTATTGATAGAGTCATCAATCATCGAAATCGGAGCACAATTGCAGATTTTCGTTTTTTTATTATGAATTTATGGTCTATAGTTCAGGTGATTTTCCATAAAATTGAATTTTCTACGAAATGTGTAGAAATATCCGAGCGATCTTCTGATAGAGTCATCAATCAACCAAATCAGAACACAATTGCAGATTTTCGTTTTTTATTATGGATTTATGGTCTATAGTTCAGGTGATTTTCCATAATATTGAATTTTCTACGAAATGTGTAGAAATATTCGAGCGATCTAAATGCCCGTTGGCATGACAATTACAGGTTTCAGCACCTATTGATAGAGGCATCAATCATCGAAATCGGAGCACAATTGCAGATTTTCGTTTTTTTATTATGAATTTATGGTCTATAGTTCAGGTGATTTTCCATAAAATTGAATTTTCTACGAAATCTGTAGAAATATCCGAGCGATCTTCTGATAGAGTCATCAATCAACCAAATCAGAACACAATTGCAGATTTTCGTTTTTTATTATGGATTTATGGTCTATAGTTCAGGTGATTTTCCATAAAATTGAATTTTCCACGAAATGTGTAGAAATATCCGAGCGATCTAAATGCCCGTTGGCATGACAATTACAGGTCTCAACACCTATTGATAGAGGCATCAATCATCGAAATCGGAGCACAATTGCAGATTTTCGTTTTTTTATTATGAATTTATGGTCTATAGTTCAGGTGATTTTCCATAAAATTGAATTTTCTACGAAATGTGTAGAAATATTCGAGCGATCTAAATGCCCGTTGGCATGACAATTACAGTATTCAGCACCTATTGATAGAGTCATCAATCATCGAAATCGGAGCACAATTGCAGATTTTCGTTTTTTATTATGAATTTATGGTCTATAGTTCAGGTGATTTTCCATAATATTGAATTTTCTACGAAATGTGTAGAAATATTCGAGCGATCTAAATGCCCGTTGGCATGACAATTACAGGTTTCAGCACCTATTGATAGAGGCATTAATCATCGAAATCGGAGCACAATTGCAGATTTTCGTTTTTTTATTATGAATTTATGGTCTATAGTTCAGGTGATTTTCTATAAAATTGAATTTTCTACGAAATGTGTAGAAATATCCGAGCGATCTAAATGCCCGTTGGCATGACAATTACAGGTCTCAACACCTATTGATAGAGGCATCAATCATCGAAATCGGAGCACAATTGCAGATTTTCGTTTTTTTATTATGAATTTATGGTCTATAGTTCAGGTGATTTTCCATAAAATTGAATTTTCTACGAAATGTGTAGAAATATTCGAGCGATCTAAATGCCCGTTGGCATGACAATTACAGTATTCAGCACCTATTGATAGAGTCATCAATCATCGAAATCGGAGCACAATTGCAGATTTTCGTTTTTTTATTATGAATTTATGGTCTATAGTTCAGGTGATTTTCCATAAAATTGAATTTTCTACGAAATTTGTAGAAATATCCGAGCGATCTAAATGCCCGTTGGCATGACAATTACAGGTCTCAACACCTATTGATAGAGGCATCAATGATCGAAATCGGAGCACAATTGCAGATTTTCGTTTTTTTATTATGAATTTATGGTCTATAGTTCAGGTGATTTTCCATAAAATTGAATTTTCTACGAAATGTGTAGAAATATCCGAGCGATCTACTGATAGAGTCATCAATCAACCAAATCGGAACACAATTGAAGATTTTCGTTTTTTATTATGGATTCATGGTCTATAGTTCAGGTGATTTTCCATAATATTGAATTTTCTACGAAATGTGTAGAAATATTCGAGCGATCTAAATGCTCGTTGGCATGACAATTACAGGTCTCAGCACCTATTGATAGAGGCATCAATCATCGAAATCGGAGCACAATTGCAGATTTTCGTTTTTTTATTATGAATTTATGGTCTATAGTTCAGGTGATTTTCCATAAAATTGAATTTTCTACGAAATGTGTAGAAATATCCGAGCGATCTACTGATAGAGTCATCAATCAACCAAATCGGAACACAATTGAAGATTTTCGTTTTTTATTATGGATTCATGGTCTATAGTTCAGGTGATTTTCCATAATATTGAATTTTCTACGAAATGTGTAGAAATATCCGAGCGATCTAAATGCCCGTTGGCATGACAATTACAGGTCTCAACACCTATTGATAGAGGCATCAATCATCGAAATCGGAGAACAATTGCAGATTTTCGTTTTTTTATTATGAATTTATGGTCTATAGTTCAGGTGATTTTCCATAAAATTGAATTTTCTACGAAATGTGTAGAAATATTCGAGCGATCTAAATGCCCGTTGGCATGACAATTACAGTATTCAGCACCTATTGATAGAGTCATCAATCATCGAAATCGGAGCACAATTGCAGATTTTCGTTTTTTTATTATGAATTTATGGTCTATAGTTCAGGTGATTTTCCATAAAATTGAATTTTCTACGAAATTTGTAGAAATATTCGAGCGATCTAAATGCCCGTTGGCATGACAATTACAGGTCTCAACACCTATTGATAGAGGCATCAATCATCGAAATCGGAGCACAATTGCAGATTTTCGTTTTTTTATTATGAATTTATGGTCTATAGTTCAGGTGATTTTCCATAAAATTGAATTTTCTACGAAATGTGTAGAAATATCCGAGCGATCTACTGATAGAGTCATCAATCAACCAAATCGGAACACAATTGAAGATTTTCGTTTTTTATTATGGATTCATGGTCTATAGTTCAGGTGATTTTCCTTAATATTGAATTTTCTACGAAATGTGTAGAAATATTCGAGCGATCTAAATGCCCGTTGGCATGACAATTACAGGTTTCAGCACCTATTGATAGAGGCATCAATCATCGAAATCGGAGCACAATTGCAGATTTTCGTTTTTTTATTATGAATTTATGGTCTATAGTTCAGGTGATTTTCCATAAAATTGAATTTTCTATAGTTCAGGTGATTTTCCATAATATTGAATTTTCTACGAAATGTGTAGAAATATTCGAGCGATCTAAATGCCCGTTGGCATGACAATTACAGGTTTCAGCAACTACTGATAGAGGCATCAATCATCGAAATCGGAGCACAATTGCAGATTTTCGTTTTTTTATTATGAATTTATGGTCTATAGTTCAGGTGATTTTCCATAAAATTGAATTTTCTACGAAATGTGTAGAAATATCCGAGCGATCTAAATGCCCGTTGGCATGACAATTACAGGTCTCAACACCTATTGATAGAGGCATCAATCATCGAAATCGGAGCACAATTGCAGATTTTCGTTTTTTTATTATGAATTTATGGTCTATAGTTCAGGTGATTTTCCATAAAATTGAATTTTCTACGAAATGTGTAGAAATATTCGAGCGATCTAAATGCCCGTTGGCATGACAATTACAGGTCTCAGCACCTATTGATAGAGTCATCAATCATCGAAATCGGAGCACAATTGCAGATTCTCGTTTTTTATTATGAATTTATGGTCTATAGTTCAGGTGATTTTCCATAATATTGAATTTTCTACGAAATGTGTAGAAATATTCTAGCGATCTAAATGCCCGTTGGTATGACAATTACAGGTTTCAGCACCTATTGATAGAGGCATCAATCATCGAAATCGGAGCACAATTGCAGATTTTCGTTTATTTATTATGAATTTATGGTCTGTTAAGGTGATTTTCCATAAAATTGAATTTTCTACGAAATGTGTAGAAATATCCGAGCGATCTTCTGATAGAGTCATCAATCAACCAAATCGGAACACAATTGCAGATTTTCGTTTTTTATTATGGATTCATGGTCTATAGTTCAGGTGATTTTCCATAATATTGAATTTTCTACGAAATGTGTAGAAATATTCGAGCGATCTAAATGCCCGTTGGCATGACAATTACAGGTTTCAGCAACTATTGATAGAGGCATCAATCATCGAAATCGGAGCACAATTGCAGATTTTCGTTTTTTTATTATGAATTTATGGTCTATAGTTCAGGTGATTTTCCAGAAAAATTGAATTTTCTACGAAATGTGTAGAAATATCCGAGCGATCTAAATGCCCGTTGGCATGACAATTACAGGTTTCAGCACCTATTGATAGAGGCATCAATCATCGGAATCGGAGCATAATTGCAGATTTTCGTTTTTTTATTATGAATTTATGGTCTATAGTTCAGGTGATTTTCCATAAAATTGAATTTTCTACGAAATGTGTAGAAATATCCGAGCGATCTTCTGATAGAGTCATCAATCAACCAAATCGGAACACAATTGCAGATTTTCGTTTTTTATTATGGATTCATGGTCTATAGTTCAGGTGATTTTCCATAATATTGAATTTTCTACGAAATGTGTAGAAATATTCGAGCGATCTAAATGCCCGTTGGCATGACAATTACAGGTTTCAGCACCTATTGATAGAGGCATCAATCATCGGAATCGGAGCATAATTGCAGATTTTCGTTTTTTTATTATGAATTTATGGTCTATAGTTCAGGTGATTTTCCATAAAATTGAATTTTCTACGAAATGTGTAAAAATATCCGAGCGATCTTCTGATAGAGTCATCAATCAACCAAATCGGAACACAATTGCAGATTTTCGTTTTTTATTATGGATTCATGGTCTATAGTTCAGGTGATTTTCCATAATATTGAATTTTCTACGAAATGTGTAGAAATATCCGAGAGATCTTCTGATAGAGTCATCAATCAACCAAATCGGAACACAATTGCAGATTTTCGTTTTTTATTATGGATTCATGGTCTATAGTTCAGGTGATTTTCCATAATATTGAATTTTCTACGAAATGTGTAGAAATATTCGAGCGATCTAAATGCCCGTTGGCATGACAATTACAGGTTTCAGCAACTATTGATAGAGGCATCAATCATCGAAATCGGAGCACAATTGCAGATTTTCGTTTTTTTATTATGAATTTATGGTCTATAGTTCAGGTGATTTTCCATAAAATTGAATTTTCTACGAAATGTGTAGAAATATCCGAGCGATCTAAATGCCCGTTGGCATGACAATTACAGGTTTCAGCACCTATTGATAGAGGCATCAATCATCGGAATCGGAGCATAATTGCAGATTTTCGTTTTTTTATTATGAATTTATGGTCTATAGTTCAGGTGATTTTCCATAAAATTGAATTTTCTACGAAATGTGTAGAAATATCCGAGCGATCTAAATGCCCGTTGGCATGACAATTACAGGTTTCAGCACCTATTGATAGAGGCATCAATCATCGGAATCGGAGCATAATTGCAGATTTTCGTTTTTTTATTATGAATTTATGGTCTATAGTTCAGGTGATTTTCCATAAAATTGAATTTTCTACGAAATGTGTAGAAATATCCGAGCGATCTTCTGATAGAGTCATCAATCAACCAAATCGGAACACAATTGCAGATTTTCGTTTTTTATTATGGATTCATGGTCTATAGTTCAGGTGATTTTCCATAATATTGAATTTTCTACGAAATGTGTAGAAATATTCGAGCGATCTAAATGCCCGTTGGCATGACAATTACAGGTTTCAGCAACTATTGATAGAGGCATCAATCATCGAAATCGGAGCACAATTGCAGATTTTCGTTTTTTTATTATGAATTTATGGTCTATAGTTCAGGTGATTTTCCATAAAATTGAATTTTCTACGAAATGTGTAGAAATATCCGAGCGATCTAAATGCCCGTTGGCATGACAATTACAGGTTTCAGCACCTATTGATAGAGGCATCAATCATCGGAATCGGAGCATAATTGCAGATTTTCGTTTTTTTATTATGAATTTATGGTCTATAGTTCAGGTGATTTTCCATAAAATTGAATTTTCTACGAAATGTGTAGAAATATCCGAGCGATCTAAATGCCCGTTGGCATGACAATTACAGGTTTCAGCACCTATTGATAGAGGCATCAATCATCGGAATCGGAGCATAATTGCAGATTTTCGTTTTTTTATTATGAATTTATGGTCTATAGTTCAGGTGATTTTCCATAAAATTGAATTTTCTACGAAATGTGTAGAAATATCCGAGCGATCTTCTGATAGAGTCATCAATCAACCAAATCGGAACACAATTGCAGATTTTCGTTTTTTATTATGGATTCATGGTCTATAGTTCAGGTGATTTTCCATAATATTGAATTTTCTACGAAATGTGTAGAAATATTCGAGCGATCTAAATGCCCGTTGGCATGACAATTACAGGTTTCAGCAACTATTGATAGAGGCATCAATCATCGAAATCGGAGCACAATTGCAGATTTTCGTTTTTTTATTATGAATTTATGGTCTATAGTTCAGGTGATTTTCCATAAAATTGAATTTTCTACGAAATGTGTAGAAATATCCGAGCGATCTAAATGCCCGTTGGCATGACAATTACAGGTTTCAGCACCTATTGATAGAGGCATCAATCATCGGAATCGGAGCATAATTGCAGATTTTCGTTTTTTTATTATGAATTTATGGTCTATAGTTCAGGTGATTTTCCATAAAATTGAATTTTCTACGAAATGTGTAGAAATATCCGAGCGATCTAAATGCCCGTTGGCATGACAATTACAGGTTTCAGCACCTATTGATAGAGGCATCAATCATCGGAATCGGAGCATAATTGCAGATTTTCGTTTTTTTATTATGAATTTATGGTCTATAGTTCAGGTGATTTTCCATAAAATTGAATTTTCTACGAAATGTGTAGAAATATCCGAGCGATCTTCTGATAGAGTCATCAATCAACCAAATCGGAACACAATTGCAGATTTTCGTTTTTTATTATGGATTCATGGTCTATAGTTCAGGTGATTTTCCATAATATTGAATTTTCTACGAAATGTGTAGAAATATTCGAGCGATCTAAATGCACGTTGGCATGACAATTACAGGTTTCAGCAACTATTGATAGAGGCATCAATCATCGAAATCGGAACACAATTGCAGATTTTCGTTTTTTATTATGGATTCATGGTCTATAGTTCAGGTGATTTTCCATAATATTGAATTTTCTACGAAATGTGTAGAAATATTCGAGCGATCTAAATGCCCGTTGGCATGACAATTACAGGTTTCAGCACCTATTGATAGAGGCATCAATCATCGGAATCGGAGCATAATTGCAGATTTTCGTTTTTTTATTATGAATTTATGGTCTATAGTTCAGGTGATTTTCCATAAAATTGAATTTTCTACGAAATGTGTAAAAATATCCGAGCGATCTTCTGATAGAGTCATCAATCAACCAAATCGGAACACAATTGCAGATTTTCGTTTTTTATTATGGATTCATGGTCTATAGTTCAGGTGATTTTCCATAATATTGAATTTTCTACGAAATGTGTAGTAATATCCGAGAGATCTTCTGATAGAGTCATCAATCAACCAAATCGGAACACAATTGCAGATTTTCGTTTTTTATTATGGATTCATGGTCTATAGTTCAGGTGATTTTCCATAATATTGAATTTTCTACGAAATGTGTAGAAATATTCGAGCGATCTAAATGCCCGTTGGCATGACAATTACAGGTTTCAGCAACTATTGATAGAGGCATCAATCATCGAAATCGGAGCACAATTGCAGATTTTCGTTTTTTTATTATGAATTTATGGTCTATAGTTCAGGTGATTTTCCATAAAATTGAATTTTCTACGAAATGTGTAGAAATATCCGAGCGATCTAAATGCCCGTTGGCATGACAATTACAGGTTTCAGCACCTATTGATAGAGGCATCAATCATCGGAATCGGAGCATAATTGCAGATTTTCGTTTTTTTATTATGAATTTATGGTCTATAGTTCAGGTGATTTTCCATAAAATTGAATTTTCTACGAAATGTGTAGAAATATCCGAGCGATCTTCTGATAGAGTCATCAATCAACCAAATCGGAACACAATTGCAGATTTTCGTTTTTTATTATGGATTCATGGTCTATAGTTCAGTTGATTTTCAATAATATTGAATTTTCTACGAAATGTGTAGAAATATTTGAGCGATCTAAATGCCCGTTGGCATGACAATTACAGGTTTCAGCACCTATTGATAGAGGCATCAATCATCGGAATCGGAGCATAATTGCAGATTTTCGTTTTTTTATTATGAATTTATGGTCTATAGTTCAGGTGATTTTCCATAAAATTGAATTTTTTACGAAATGTGTAGAAATATCCGAGCGATCTTCTGATAGAGTCATCAATCAACCAAATCGGAACACAATTGCAGATTTTCGTTTTTTATTATGGATTCATGGTCTATAGTTCAGGTGAATTTCCATAATATTGAATTTTCTACGAAATGTGTAGAAATATTCGAGCGATCTAAATGCCCGTTGGCATGACAATTACAGTATTCAGCACCTATTGATAGAGTCATCAATCATCGAAATCGCAGCACAATTGCAGATTTTCGTTTTTTTATTATGAATTTATGGTCTATAGTTCAGGTGATTTTCCATAAAATTGAATTTTCTACGAAATTTGTAGAAATATCCGAGCGATCTAAATGCCCGTTGGCATGACAATTACAGGTCTCAACACCTATTGATAGAGGCATCAATCATCGAAATCGGAGCACAATTGCAGATTTTCGTTTTTTTATTATGAATTTATGGTCTATAGTTCAGGTGATTTTCCATAAAATTGAATTTTCTACGAAATGTGTAGAAATATCCGAGCGATCTACTGATAGAGTCATCAATCAACCAAATCGGAACACAATTGAAGATTTTCGTTTTTTATTATGGATTCATGGTCTATAGTTCAGGTGATTTTCCATAATATTGAATTTTCTACGAAATGTGTAGAAATATTCGAGCGATCTAAATGCCCGTTGGCATGACAATTACAGTATTCAGCACCTATTGATAGAGTCATCAATCATCGAAATCGGAGCACAATTGCAGATTTTCGTTTTTTTATTATGAATTTATGGTCTATAGTTCAGGTGATTTTCCATAAAATTGAATTTTCTACGAAATTTGTAGAAATATCCGAGCGATCTAAATGCCCGTTGGCATGACAATTACAGGTCTCAACACCTATTGATAGAGGCATCAATCATCGAAATCGGAGCACAATTGCAGATTTTCGTTTTTTTATTATGAATTTATGGTCTATAGTTCAGGTGATTTTCCATAAAATTGAATTTTCTACGAAATGTGTAGAAATATCCGAGCGATCTAAATGCCCGTTGGCATGACAATTACAGGTCTCAACACCTATTGATAGAGGCATCAATCATCGAAATCGGAGCACAATTGCAGATTTTCGTTTTTTTATTATGAATTTATGGTCTATAGTTCAGGTGATTTTCCATAATATTGAATTTTCTACGAAATGTGTAGAAATATTCGAGCGATCTAAATGCCCGTTGGCATGACAATTACAGTATTCAGCACCTATTGATAGAGTCATCAATCATCGAAATCGGAGCACAATTGCAGATTTTCGTTTTTTTATTATGAATTTATGGTCTATAGTTCAGGTGATTTTCCATAAAATTGAATTTTCTACGAAATGTGTAGAAATATCCGAGCGATCTAAATGCCCGTTGGCATGACAATTACAGGTCTCAACACCTATTGATAGAGGCATCAATCATCGAAATCGGAGCACAATTGCAGATTTTCGTTTTTTTATTATGAATTTATGGTCTATAGTTCAGGTGATTTTCCATAAAATTGAATTTTCTACGAAATGTGTAGAAATATCCGAGCGATCTACTGATAGAGTCATCAATCAACCAAATCGGAACACAATTGAAGATTTTCGTTTTTTATTATGGATTCATGGTCTATAGTTCAGGTGATTTTCCATAATATTGAATTTTCTACGAAATGTGTAGAAATATTCGAGCGATCTAAATGCCCGTTGGCATGACAATTACAGGTCTCAGCACCTATTGATAGAGGCATCAATCATCGAAATCGGAGCACAATTGCAGATTTTCGTTTTTTTATTATGAATTTATGGTCTATAGTTCAGGTGATTTTCCATAAAATTGAATATTCTACGAAATGTGTAGAAATATTCGAGCGATCTAAATGCCCGTTGGCATGACAATTACAGTATTCAGCACCTATTGATAGAGTCATCAATCATCGAAATCGGAGCACAATTGCAGATTTTCGTTTTTTTATTATGAATTTATGGTCTATAGTTCAGGTGATTTTCCATAAAATTGAATTTTCTACGAAATTTGTAGAAATATCCGAGCGATCTAAATGCCCGTTGGCATGACAATTACAGGTCTCAACACCTATTGATAGAGGCATCAATCATCGAAATCGGAGCACAATTGCAGATTTTCGTTTTTTTATTATGAATTTATGGTCTATAGTTCAGGTGATTTTCCATAAAATTGAATTTTCTACGAAATGTGTAGAAATATCCGAGCGATCTACTGATAGAGTCATCAATCAACCAAATCGGAACACAATTAAAGATTTTCGTTTTTTATTATGGATTCATGGTCTATAGTTCAGGTGATTTTCCATAATATTGAATTTTCTACGAAATGTGTAGAAATATTCGAGCGATCTAAATGCCCGTTGGCATGACAATTACAGGTCTCAGCACCTATTGATAGAGGCATCAATCATCGAAATCGGAGCACAATTGCAGATTTTCGTTTTTTTATTATGAATTTATGGTCTATAGTTCAGGTGATTTTCCATAAAATTGAATTTTCCACGAAATGTGTAGAAATATCCGAGCGATCTAAATGCCCGTTGGCATGACAATTACAGGTCTCAACACCTATTGATAGAGGCATCAATCATCGAAATCGGAGCACAATTGCAGATTTTCGTTTTTTTATTATGAATTTATGGTCTATAGTTCAGGTGATTTTCCATAAAATTGAATTTTCCACGAAATGTGTAGAAATATCCGAGCGATCTAAATGCCCGTTGGCATGACAATTACAGGTCTCAACACCTATTGATAGAGGCATCAATCATCGAAATCGGAGCACAATTGCAGATTTTCGTTTTTTTATTATGAATTTATGGTCTATAGTTCAGGTGATTTTCCATAAAATTGAATTTTCTACGAAATGTGTAGAAATATTCGAGCGATCTAAATGCCCGTTGGCATGACAATTACAGTATTCAGCACCTATTGATAGAGTCATCAATCATCGAAATCGGAGCACAATTGCAGATTTTCGTTTTTTTATTATGAATTTATGGTCTATAGTTCAGGTGATTTTCCATAAAATTGAATTTTCTACGAAATTTGTAGAAATATCCGAGCGATCTAAATGCCCGTTGGCATGACAATTACAGGTCTCAACACCTATTGATAGAGGCATCAATCATCGAAATCGGAGCACAATTGCAGATTTTCGTTTTTTTATTATGAATTTATGGTCTATAGTTCAGGTGATTTTCCATAAAATTGAATTTTCTACGAAATGTGTAGAAATATCCGAGCGATCTACTGATAGAGTCATCAATCAACCAAATCGGAACACAATTGAAGATTTTCGTTTTTTATTATGGATTCATGGTCTATAGTTCAGGTGATTTTCCATAATATTGAATTTTCTACGAAATGTGTAGAAATATTCGAGCGATCTAAATGCCCGTTGGCATGACAATTACAGGTTTCAGCACCTAATGATAGAGGCATCAATCATCGAAATCGGAGCACAATTGCAGATTTTCGTTTTTTTATTATGAATTTATGGTCTATAGTTCAGGTGATTTTCCATAAAATTGAATTTTCTACGAAATGTGTAGAAATATCCGAGCGATCTTCTGATAGAGTCATCAATCAACCAAATCAGAACACAATTGCAGATTTTCGTTTTTTATTGTGGATTTATGGTCTATAGTTCAGGTGATTTTCCATAAAATTGAATTTTCTACGAAATGTGTAGAAATATTCGAGCGATCTAAATGCCCGTTGGCATGACAATTACAGTATTCAGCACCTATTGATAGAGTCATCAATCATCGAAATCGGAGCACAATTGCAGATTTTCGTTTTTTTATTATGAATTTATGGTCTATAGTTCAGGTGATTTTCCATAAAATTGAATTTTCTACGAAATTTGTAGAAATATCCGAGCGATCTAAATGCCCGTTGGCATGACAATTACAGGTCTCAACACCTATTGATAGAGGCATCAATCATCGAAATCGGAGCACAATTGCAGATTTTCGTTTTTTTATTATGAATTTATGGTCTATAGTTCAGGTGATTTTCCATAAAATTGAATTTTCTACGAAATGTGTAGAAATATCCGATCGATCTACTGATAGAGTCATCAATCAACCAAATCGGAACACAATTGAAGATTTTCGTTTTTTATTATGGATTCATGGTCTATAGTTCAGGTGATTTTCCATAAAATTGAATTTTCTACGAAATGTGTAGAAATATTCGAGCGATCTAAATGCCCGTTGGCATGACAATTACAGGTTTCAGCACCTATTGATAGAGGCATCAATCATCGAAATCGGAGCACAATTGCAGATTTTCGTTTTTTTATTATGAATTTATGGTCTATAGTTCAGGTGATTTTCCATAAAATTGAATTTTCTACGAAATGTGTAGAAATATCCGAGCGATCTTCTGATAGAGTCATCAATCAACCAAATCAGAACACAATTGCAGATTTTCGTTTTTTATTATGGATTTATGGTCTATAGTTCAGGTGATTTTCCATAATATTGAATTTTCTACGAAATGTGTAGAAATATTCGAGCGATCTAAATGCCCGTTGGCATGACAATTACAGGTTTCAGCACCTATTGATAGAGGCATTAATCATCGAAATCGGAGCACAATTGCAGATTTTCGTTTTTTTATTATGAATTTATGGTCTATAGTTCAGGTGATTTTCCATAAAATTGAATATTCTACGAAATGTGTAGAAATATCCGAGCGATCTAAATGCCCGTTGGCATGACAATTACAGGTCTCAACACCTATTGATAGAGGCATCAATCATCGAAATCGGAGCACAATTGCAGATTTTCGTTTTTTTATTATGAATTTATGGTCTATAGTTCAGGTGATTTTCCATAAAATTGAATTTTCTACGAAATTTGTAGAAATATCCGAGCGATCTAAATGCCCGTTGGCATGACAATTACAGGTCTCAACACCTATTGATAGAGGCATCAATCATCGAAATCGGAGCACAATTGCAGATTTTCGTTTTTTTATTATGAATTTATGGTCTATAGTTCAGGTGATTTTCCATAAAATTGAATTTTCTACGAAATGTGTAGAAATATCCGAGCGATCTACTGATAGAGTCATCAATCAACCAAATCGGAACACAATTGAAGATTTTCGTTTTTTATTATGGATTCATGGTCTATAGTTCAGGTGATTTTCCATAAAATTGAATTTTCTACGAAATGTGTAGAAATATTCGAGCGATCTAAATGCCCGTTGGCATGACAATTACAGGTTTCAGCACCTATTGATAGAGGCATCAATCATCGAAATCGGAGCACAATTGCAGATTTTCGTTTTTTTATTATGAATTTATGGTCTATAGTTCAGGTGATTTTCCATAAAATTGAATTTTCTACGAAATTTGTAGAAATATCCGAGCGATCTAAATGCCCGTTGGCATGACAATTACAGGTCTCAACACCTATTGATAGAGGCATCAATCATCGAAATCGGAGCACAATTGCAGATTTTCGTTTTTTTATTATGAATTTATGGTCTATAGTTCAGGTGATTTTCCATAAAATTGAATTTTCTACGAAATGTGTAGAAATATCCGATCGATCTACTGATAGAGTCATCAATCAACCAAATCGGAACACAATTGAAGATTTTCGTTTTTTATTATGGATTCATGGTCTATAGTTCAGGTGATTTTCCATAAAATTGAATTTTCTACGAAATGTGTAGAAATATTCGAGCGATCTAAATGCCCGTTGGCATGACAATTACAGGTTTCAGCACCTATTGATAGAGGCATCAATCATCGAAATCGGAGCACAATTGCAGATTTTCGTTTTTTTATTATGAATTTATGGTCTATAGTTCAGGTGATTTTCCATAAAATTGAATTTTCTACGAAATGTGTAGAAATATCCGATCGATCTACTGATAGAGTCATCAATCAACCAAATCGGAACACAATTGAAGATTTTCGTTTTTTATTATGGATTCATGGTCTATAGTTCAGGTGATTTTCCATAAAATTGAATTTTCTACGAAATGTGTAGAAATATTCGAGCGATCTAAATGCCCGTTGGCATGACAATTACAGGTTTCAGCACCTATTGATAGAGGCATCAATCATCGAAATCGGAGCACAATTGCAGATTTTCGTTTTTTTATTATGAATTTATGGTCTATAGTTCAGGTGATTTTCCATAAAATTGAATTTTCTACGAAATGTGTAGAAATATCCGATCGATCTACTGATAGAGTCATCAATCAACCAAATCGGAACACAATTGAAGATTTTCGTTTTTTATTATGGATTCATGGTCTATAGTTCAGGTGATTTTCCATAAAATTGAATTTTCTACGAAATGTGTAGAAATATTCGAGCGATCTAAATGCCCGTTGGCATGACAATTACAGGTTTCAGCACCTATTGATAGAGGCATCAATCATCGAAATCGGAGCACAATTGCAGATTTTCGTTTTTTTATTATGAATTTATGGTCTATAGTTCAGGTGATTTTCCATAAAATTGAATTTTCTACGAAATGTGTAGAAATATCCGATCGATCTACTGATAGAGTCATCAATCAACCAAATCGGAACACAATTGAAGATTTTCGTTTTTTATTATGGATTCATGGTCTATAGTTCAGGTGATTTTCCATAAAATTGAATTTTCTACGAAATGTGTAGAAATATTCGAGCGATCTAAATGCCCGTTGGCATGACAATTACAGGTTTCAGCACCTATTGATAGAGGCATCAATCATCGAAATCGGAGCACAATTGCAGATTTTCGTTTTTTTATTATGAATTTATGGTCTATAGTTCAGGTGATTTTCCATAAAATTGAATTTTCTACAAAATTTGTAGAAATATCCGAGCGATCTAAATGCCCGTTGGCATGACAATTACAGGTCTCAACACCTATTGATAGAGGCATCAATCATCGAAATCGGAGCACAATTGCAGATTTTCGTTTTTTTATTATGAATTTATGGTCTATAGTTCAGGTGATTTTCCATAAAATTGAATTTTCTACGAAATGTGTAGAAATATCCGATCGATCTACTGATAGAGTCATCAATCAACCAAATCGGAACACAATTGAAGATTTTCGTTTTTTATTATGGATTCATGGTCTATAGTTCAGGTGATTTTCCATAAAATTGAATTTTCTACGAAATGTGTAGAAATATTCGAGCGATCTAAATGCCCGTTGGCATGACAATTACAGGTTTCAGCACCTATTGATAGAGTCATCAATCATCGAAATCGGAGCACAATTGCAGATTTTCGTTTTTTTATTATGAATTTATGGTCTATAGTTCAGGTGATTTTCCATAAAATTGAATTTTCTACGAAATTTGTAGAAATATCCGAGCGATCTAAATGCCCGTTGGCATGACAATTACAGGTCTCAACACCTATTGATAGAGGCATCAATCATCGAAATCGGAGCACAATTGCAGATTTTCGTTTTTTTATTATGAATTTATGGTCTATAGTTCAGGTGATTTTCCATAAAATTGAATTTTCTACGAAATGTGTAGAAATATCCGATCGATCTACTGATAGAGTCATCAATCAACCAAATCGGAACACAATTGAAGATTTTCGTTTTTTATTATGGATTCATGGTCTATAGTTCAGGTGATTTTCCATAAAATTGAATTTTCTACGAAATGTGTAGAAATATTCGAGCGATCTAAATGCCCGTTGGCATGACAATTACAGGTTTCAGCACCTATTGATAGAGGCATCAATCATCGAAATCGGAGCACAATTGCAGATTTTCGTTTTTTTATTATGAATTTATGGTCTATAGTTCAGGTGATTTTCCATAAAATTGAATTTTCTACGAAATGTGTAGAAATATCCGAGCGATCTTCTGATAGAGTCATCAATCAACCAAATCACAACACAATTGCAGATTTTCGTTTTTTATTATGGATTTATGGTCTATAGTTCAGGTGATTTTCCATAATATTGAATTTTCTACGAAATGTGTAGAAATATTCGAGCGATCTAAATGCCCGTTGGCATGACAATTACAGGTTTCAGCACCTATTGATAGAGGCATTAATCATCGAAATCGGAGCACAATTGCAGATTTTCGTTTTTTTATTATGAATTTATGGTCTATAGTTCAGGTGATTTTCCATAAAATTCAATATTCTACGAAATGTGTAGAAATATTCGAGCGATCTAAATGCCCGTTGGCATGACAATTACAGTATTCAGCACCTATTGATAGAGTCATCAATCATCGAAATCGGAGCACAATTGCAGATTTTCGTTTTTTATTATGAATTTATGGTCTATAGTTCAGGTGATTTTCCATAATATTGAATTTTCTACGAAATGTGTAGAAATATTCGAGCGATCTAAATGCCCGTTGGCATGACAATTACAGGTTTCAGCACCTATTGATAGAGGCATTAATCATCGAAATCGGAGCACAATTGCAGATTTTCGTTTTTTTATTATGAATTTATGGTCTATAGTTCAGGTGATTTTCCATAAAATTGAATATTCTACGAAATGTGTAGAAATATCCGAGCGATCTAAATGCCCGTTGGCATGACAATTACAGGTCTCAACACCTATTGATAGAGGCATCAATCATCGAAATCGGAGCACAATTGCAGATTTTCGTTTTTTTATTATGAATTTATGGTCTATAGTTCAGGTGATTTTCCATAAAATTGAATTTTCTACGAAATGTGTAGAAATATTCGAGCGATCTAAATGCCCGTTGGCATGACAATTACAGTATTCAGCACCTATTGATAGAGTCATCAATCATCGAAATCGGAGCACAATTGCAGATTTTCGTTTTTTTATTATGAATTTATGGTCTATAGTTCAGGTGATTTTCCATAAAATTGAATTTTCTACGAAATGTGTAGAAATATCCGAGCGATCTACTGATAGAGTCATCAATCAACCAAATCGGAACACAATTGAAGATTTTCGTTTTTTATTATGGATTCATGGTCTATAGTTCAGGTGATTTTCCATAATATTGAATTTTCTACGAAATGTGTAGAAATATTCGAGCGATCTAAATGCCCGTTGGCATGACAATTACAGGTCTCAGCACCTATTGATAGAGGCATCAATCATCGAAATCGGAGCACAATTGCAGATTTTCGTTTTTTTATTATGAATTTATGGTCTATAGTTCAGGTGATTTTCCATAAAATTGAATTTTCTACGAAATGTGTAGAAATATCCGAGCGATCTAAATGCCCGTTGGCATGACAATTACAGGTCTCAACACCTATTGATAGAGGCATCAATCATCGAAATCGGAGCACAATTGCAGATTTTCGTTTTTTTATTATGAATTTATGGTCTATAGTTCAGGTGATTTTCCATAAAATTGAATTTTCTACGAAATGTGTAGAAATATTCGAGCGATCTAAATGCCCGTTGGCATGACAATTACAGTATTCAGCACCTATTGATAGAGTCATCAATCATCGAAATCGGAGCACAATTGCAGATTTTCGTTTTTTTATTATGAATTTATGGTCTATAGTTCAGGTGATTTTCCATAAAATTGAATTTTCTACGAAATTTGTAGAAATATCCGAGCGATCTAAATGCCCGTTGGCATGACAATTACAGGTCTCAACACCTATTGATAGAGGCATCAATCATCGAAATCGGAGCACAATTGCAGATTTTCGTTTTTTTATTATGAATTTATGGTCTATAGTTCAGGTGATTTACCATAAAATTGAATTTTCTACGAAATGTGTAGAAATATCCGAGCGATCTACTGATAGAGTCATCAATCAACCAAATCGGAACACAATTGAAGATTTTCGTTTTTTATTATGGATTCATGGTCTATAGTTCAGGTGATTTTCCATAATATTGAATTTTCTACGAAATGTGTAGAAATATTCGAGCGATCTAAATGCCCGTTGGCATGACAATTACAGGTTTCAGCACCTATTGATAGAGGCATCAATCATCGAAATCGGAGCACAATTGCAGATTTTCGTTTTTTTATTATGAATTTATGGTCTATAGTTCAGGTGATTTTCCATAAAATTGAATTTTCTACGAAATGTGTAGAAATATCTGAGCGATCTTCTGATAGAGTCATCAATCAACCAAATCAGAACACAATTGCAGATTTTCGTTTTTTATTATGGATTTATGGTCTATAGTTCAGGTGATTTTCCATAAAATTGAATTTTCTACGAAATGTGTAGAAATATCCGAGCGATCTAAATGCCCGTTGGCATGACAATTACAGGTCTCAACACCTATTGATAGAGGCATCAATCATCGAAATCGGAGCACAATTGCAGATTTTCGTTTTTTTATTATGAATTTATGGTCTATAGTTCAGGTGATTTTCCATAAAATTGAATTTTCTACGAAATGTGTAGAAATATTCGAGCGATCTAAATGCCCGTTGGCATGACAATTACAGTATTCAGCACCTATTGATAGAGTCATCAATCATCGAAATCGGAGCACAATTGCAGATTTTCGTTTTTTTATTATGAATTTATGGTCTATAGTTCAGGTGATTTTCCATAAAATTGAATTTTCTACGAAATTTGTAGAAATATCCGAGCGATCTAAATGCCCGTTGGCATGACAATTACAGGTCTCAACACCTATTGATAGAGGCATCAATCATCGAAATCGGAGCACAATTGCAGATTTTCGTTTTTTTATTATGAATTTATGGTCTATAGTTCAGGTGATTTTCCATAAAATTGAATTTTCTACGAAATGTGTAGAAATATCCGAGCGATCTTCTGATAGAGTCATCAATCAACTAAATCGGAACACAATTGCAGATTTTCGTTTTTTATTATGGATTCATGGTCTATAGTTCAGGTGATTTTCCATAATATTGAATTTTCTACGAAATGTGTAGAAATATTCGAGCGATCTAAATGCCCGTTGGCATGACAATTACAGGTTTCAGCACCTATTGATAGAGGCATCAATCATCGAAATCGGAGCACAATTGCAGATTTTCGTTTTTTTATTATGAATTTATGGTCTATAGTTCAGGTGATTTTCCATAAAATTGAATTTTCTACGAAATGTGTAGAAATATCCGAGCGATCTAAATGCCCGTTGGCATGACAATTACAGGTCTCAACACCTATTGATAGAGGCATCAATCATCGAAATCGGAGCACAATTGCAGATTTTCGTTTTTTTATTATGAATTTATGGTCTATAGTTCAGGTGATTTTCCATAAAATTGAATTTTCTACGAAATGTGTAGAAATATCCGAGCGATCTACTGATAGAGTCATCAGTCAACCAAATCGGAACACAATTGCAGATTTTCCTTTTTTATTATGGATTCATGGTCTATAGTTCAGGTGATTTTCCATAATATTGAATTTTCTACGAAATGTGTAGAAATATTCGAGCGATCTAAATGCCCGTTGGCATGACAATTACAGTATTCAGCACCTATTGATAGAGTCATCAATCATCGAAATCGGAGCACAATTGCAGATTTTCGTTTTTTTATTATGAATTTATGGTCTATAGTTCAGGTGATTTTCCATAAAATTGAATTTTCTACGAAATTTGTAGAAATATCCGAGCGATCTAAATGCCCGTTGGCATGACAATTACAGGTCTCAACACCTATTGATAGAGGCATCAATCATCGAAATCGGAGCACAATTGCAGATTTTCGTTTTTTTATTATGAATTTATGGTCTATAGTTCAGGTGATTTTCCATAAAATTGAATTTTCTACGAAGTGTGTAGAAATATCCGATCGATCTACTGATAGAGTCATCAATCATCCAAATCGGAACACAATTGAAGATTTTCGTTTTTTATTATGGATTCATGGTCTATAGTTCAGGTGATTTTCCATAAAATTGAATTTTCTACGAAATGTGTAGAAATATTCGAGCGATCTAAATGCCCGTTGGCATGACAATTACAGGTTTCAGCACCTATTGATAGAGGCATCAATCATCGAAATCGGAGCACAATTGCAGATTTTCGTTTTTTTATTATGAATTTATGGTCTATAGTTCAGGTGATTTTCCATAAAATTGAATTTTCTACGAAATGTGTAGAAATATCCGAGCGATCTTCTGATAGAGTCATCAATCAACCAAATCAGAACACAATTGCAGATTTTCGTTTTTTATTATGGATTTATGGTCTATAGTTCAGGTGATTTTCCATAATATTGAATTTTCTACGAAATGTGTAGAAATATTCGAGCGATCTAAATGCCCGTTGGCATGACAATTACAGTATTCAGCACCTATTGATAGAGTCATCAATCATCGAAATCGGAGCACAATTGCAGATTTTCGTTTTTTATTATGAATTTATGGTCTATAGTTCAGGTGATTTTCCATAATATTGAATTTTCTACGAAATGTGTAGAAATATTCGAGCGATCTAAATGCCCGTTGGCATGACAATTACAGGTTTCAGCACCTATTGATAGAGGCATTAATCATCGAAATCGGAGCACAATTGCAGATTTTCGTTTTTTTATTATGAATTTATGGTCTATAGTTCAGGTGATTTTCCATAAAATAGAATATTCTACGAAATGTGTAGAAATATCCGAGCGATCTAAATGCCCGTTGGCATGACAATTACAGGTCTCAACACCTATTGATAGAGGCATCAATCATCGAAATCGGAGCACAATTGCAGATTTTCGTTTTTTTATTATGAATTTATGGTCTATAGTTCAGGTGATTTTCCATAAAATTGAATTTTCTACGAAATGTGTAGAAATATTCGAGCGATCTAAATGCCCGTTGGCATGACAATTACAGTATTCAGCACCTATTGATAGAGTCATCAATCATCGAAATCGGAGCACAATTGCAGATTTTCGTTTTTTTATTATGAATTTATGGTCTATAGTTCAGGTGATTTTCCATAAAATTGAATTTTCTACGAAATGTGTAGAAATATCCGAGCGATCTACTGATAGAGTCATCAATCAACCAAATCGGAACACAATTGAAGATTTTCGTTTTTTATTATGGATTCATGGTCTATAGTTCAGGTGATTTTCCATAATATTGAATTTTCTACGAAATGTGTAGAAATATTCGAGCGATCTAAATGCCCGTTGGCATGACAATTACAGGTCTCAGCACCTATTGATAGAGGCATCAATCATCGAAATCGGAGCACAATTGCAGATTTTCGTTTTTTTATTATGAATTTATGGTCTATAGTTCAGGTGATTTTCCATAAAATTGAATTTTCTACGAAATGTGTAGAAATATCCGAGCGATCTAAATGCCCGTTGGCATGACAATTACAGGTCTCAACACCTATTGATAGAGGCATCAATCATCGAAATCGGAGCACAATTGCAGATTTTCGTTTTTTTATTATGAATTTATGGTCTATAGTTCAGGTGATTTTCCATAAAATTGAATTTTCTACGAAATGTGTAGAAATATTCGAGCGATCTAAATGCCCGTTGGCATGACAATTACAGTATTCAGCACCTATTGATAGAGTCATCAATCATCGAAATCGGAGCACAATTGCAGATTTTCGTTTTTTTATTATGAATTTATGGTCTATAGTTCAGGTGATTTTCCATAAAATTGAATTTTCTACGAAATTTGTAGAAATATCCGAGCGATCTAAATGCCCGTTGGCATGACAATTACAGGTCTCAACACCTATTGATAGAGGCATCAATCATCGAAATCGGAGCACAATTGCAGATTTTCGTTTTTTTATTATGAATTTATGGTCTATAGTTCAGGTGATTTACCATAAAATTGAATTTTCTACGAAATATGTAGAAATATCCGAGCGATCTACTGATAGAGTCATCAATCAACCAAATCGGAACACAATTGAAGATTTTCGTTTTTTATTATGGATTCATGGTCTATAGTTCAGGTGATTTTCCATAAAATTGAATTTTCTACGAAATGTGTAGAAATATCTGAGCGATCTTCTGATAGAGTCATCAATCAACCAAATCAGAACACAATTGCAGATTTTCGTTTTTTATTATGGATTTATGGTCTATAGTTCAGGTGATTTTCCATAATATTGAATTTTCTACGAAATGTGTAGAAATATCCGAGCGATCTAAATGCCCGTTGGCATGACAATTACAGGTCTCAACACCTATTGATAGAGGCATCAATCATCGAAATCGGAGCACAATTGCAGATTTTCGTTTTTTTATTATGAATTTATGGTCTATAGTTCAGGTGATTTTCCATAAAATTGAATTTTCTACGAAATGTGTAGAAATATCCGAGCGATCTACTGATAGAGTCATCAGTCAACCAAATCGGAACACAATTGCAGATTTTCCTTTTTTATTATGGATTCATGGTCTATAGTTCAGGTGATTTTCCATAATATTGAATTTTCTACGAAATGTGTAGAAATATTCGAGCGATCTAAATGCCCGTTGGCATGACAATTACAGTATTCAGCACCTATTGATAGAGTCATCAATCATCGAAATCGGAGCACAATTGCAGATTTTCGTTTTTTTATTATGAATTTATGGTCTATAGTTCAGGTGATTTTCCATAAAATTGAATTTTCTACGAAATTTGTAGAAATATCCGAGCGATCTAAATGCCCGTTGGCATGACAATTACAGGTCTCAACACCTATTGATAGAGGCATCAATCATCGAAATCGGAGCACAATTGCAGATTTTCGTTTTTTTATTATGAATTTATGGTCTATAGTTCAGGTGATTTTCCATAAAATTGAATTTTCTACGAAGTGTGTAGAAATATCCGATCGATCTACTGATAGAGTCATCAATCATCCAAATCGGAACACAATTGAAGATTTTCGTTTTTTATTATGGATTCATGGTCTATAGTTCAGGTGATTTTCCATAAAATTGAATTTTCTACGAAATGTGTAGAAATATTCGAGCGATCTAAATGCCCGTTGGCATGACAATTACAGGTTTCAGCACCTATTGATAGAGGCATCAATCATCGAAATCGGAGCACAATTGCAGATTTTCGTTTTTTTATTATGAATTTATGGTCTATAGTTCAGGTGATTTTCCATAAAATTGAATTTTCTACGAAATGTGTAGAAATATCCGAGCGATCTAAATGCCCGTTGGCATGACAATTACAGGTCTCAACACCTATTGATAGAGGCATCAATCATCGAAATCGGAGCACAATTGCAGATTTTCGTTTTTTTATTATGAATTTATGGTCTATAGTTCAGGTGATTTTCCATAAAATTGAATTTTCTACGAAATGTGTAGAAATATTCGAGCGATCTAAATGCCCGTTGGCATGACAATTACAGTATTCAGCACCTATTGATAGAGTCATCAATCATCGAAATCGGAGCACAATTGCAGATTTTCGTTTTTTTATTATGAATTTATGGTCTATAGTTCAGGTGATTTTCCATAAAATTGAATTTTCTACGAAATTTGTAGAAATATCCGAGCGATCTAAATGCCCGTTGGCATGACAATTACAGGTCTCAACACCTATTGATAGAGGCATCAATCATCGAAATCGGAGCACAATTGCAGATTTTCGTTTTTTTATTATGAATTTATGGTCTATAGTTCAGGTGATTTACCATAAAATTGAATTTTCTACGAAATATGTAGAAATATCCGAGCGATCTACTGATAGAGTCATCAATCAACCAAATCGGAACACAATTGAAGATTTTCGTTTTTTATTATGGATTCATGGTCTATAGTTCAGGTGATTTTCCATAAAATTGAATTTTCTACGAAATGTGTAGAAATATCTGAGCGATCTTCTGATAGAGTCATCAATCAACCAAATCAGAACACAATTGCAGATTTTCGTTTTTTATTATGGATTTATGGTCTATAGTTCAGGTGATTTTCCATAATATTGAATTTTCTACGAAATGTGTAGAAATATCCGAGCGATCTAAATGCCCGTTGGCATGACAATTACAGGTCTCAACACCTATTGATAGAGGCATCAATCATCGAAATCGGAGCACAATTGCAGATTTTCGTTTTTTTATTATGAATTTATGGTCTATAGTTCAGGTGATTTTCCATAAAATTGAATTTTCTACGAAATGTGTAGAAATATCCGAGCGATCTACTGATAGAGTCATCAGTCAACCAAATCGGAACACAATTGCAGATTTTCCTTTTTTATTATGGATTCATGGTCTATAGTTCAGGTGATTTTCCATAATATTGAATTTTCTACGAAATGTGTAGAAATATTCGAGCGATCTAAATGCCCGTTGGCATGACAATTACAGTATTCAGCACCTATTGATAGAGTCATCAATCATCGAAATCGGAGCACAATTGCAGATTTTCGTTTTTTTATTATGAATTTATGGTCTATAGTTCAGGTGATTTTCCATAAAATTGAATTTTCTACGAAATTTGTAGAAATATCCGAGCGATCTAAATGCCCGTTGGCATGACAATTACAGGTCTCAACACCTATTGATAGAGGCATCAATCATCGAAATCGGAGCACAATTGCAGATTTTCGTTTTTTTATTATGAATTTATGGTCTATAGTTCAGGTGATTTTCCATAAAATTGAATTTTCTACGAAGTGTGTAGAAATATCCGATCGATCTACTGATAGAGTCATCAATCATCCAAATCGGAACACAATTGAAGATTTTCGTTTTTTATTATGGATTCATGGTCTATAGTTCAGGTGATTTTCCATAAAATTGAATTTTCTACGAAATGTGTAGAAATATTCGAGCGATCTAAATGCCCGTTGGCATGACAATTACAGGTTTCAGCACCTATTGATAGAGGCATCAATCATCGAAATCGGAGCACAATTGCAGATTTTCGTTTTTTTATTATGAATTTATGGTCTATAGTTCAGGTGATTTTCCATAAAATTGAATTTTCTACGAAATGTGTAGAAATATCCGAGCGATCTTCTGATAGAGTCATCAATCAACCAAATCAGAACACAATTGCAGATTTTCGTTTTTTATTATGGATTTATGGTCTATAGTTCAGGTGATTTTCCATAATATTGAATTTTCTACGAAATGTGTAGAAATATTCGAGCGATCTAAATGCCCGTTGGCATGACAATTACAGTATTCAGCACCTATTGATAGAGTCATCAATCATCGAAATCGGAGCACAATTGCAGATTTTCGTTTTTTATTATGAATTTATGGTCTATAGTTCAGGTGATTTTCCATAATATTGAATTTTCTACGAAATGTGTAGAAATATTCGAGCGATCTAAATGCCCGTTGGCATGACAATTACAGGTTTCAGCACCTATTGATAGAGGCATTAATCATCGAAATCGGAGCACAATTGCAGATTTTCGTTTTTTTATTATGAATTTATGGTCTATAGTTCAGGTGATTTTCCATAAAATAGAATATTCTACGAAATGTGTAGAAATATCCGAGCGATCTAAATGCCCGTTGGCATGACAATTACAGGTCTCAACACCTATTGATAGAGGCATCAATCATCGAAATCGGAGCACAATTGCAGATTTTCGTTTTTTTATTATGAATTTATGGTCTATAGTTCAGGTGATTTTCCATAAAATTGAATTTTCTACGAAATGTGTAGAAATATTCGAGCGATCTAAATGCCCGTTGGCATGACAATTACAGTATTCAGCACCTATTGATAGAGTCATCAATCATCGAAATCGGAGCACAATTGCAGATTTTCGTTTTTTTATTATGAATTTATGGTCTATAGTTCAGGTGATTTTCCATAAAATTGAATTTTCTACGAAATGTGTAGAAATATCCGAGCGATCTACTGATAGAGTCATCAATCAACCAAATCGGAACACAATTGAAGATTTTCGTTTTTTATTATGGATTCATGGTCTATAGTTCAGGTGATTTTCCATAATATTGAATTTTCTACGAAATGTGTAGAAATATTCGAGCGATCTAAATGCCCGTTGGCATGACAATTACAGGTCTCAGCACCTATTGATAGAGGCATCAATCATCGAAATCGGAGCACAATTGCAGATTTTCGTTTTTTTATTATGAATTTATGGTCTATAGTTCAGGTGATTTTCCATAAAATTGAATTTTCTACGAAATGTGTAGAAATATCCGAGCGATCTAAATGCCCGTTGGCATGACAATTACAGGTCTCAACACCTATTGATAGAGGCATCAATCATCGAAATCGGAGCACAATTGCAGATTTTCGTTTTTTTATTATGAATTTATGGTCTATAGTTCAGGTGATTTTCCATAAAATTGAATTTTCTACGAAATGTGTAGAAATATTCGAGCGATCTAAATGCCCGTTGGCATGACAATTACAGTATTCAGCACCTATTGATAGAGTCATCAATCATCGAAATCGGAGCACAATTGCAGATTTTCGTTTTTTTATTATGAATTTATGGTCTATAGTTCAGGTGATTTTCCATAAAATTGAATTTTCTACGAAATTTGTAGAAATATCCGAGCGATCTAAATGCCCGTTGGCATGACAATTACAGGTCTCAACACCTATTGATAGAGGCATCAATCATCGAAATCGGAGCACAATTGCAGATTTTCGTTTTTTTATTATGAATTTATGGTCTATAGTTCAGGTGATTTACTATAAAATTGAATTTTCTACGAAATATGTAGAAATATCCGAGCGATCTACTGATAGAGTCATCAATCAACCAAATCGGAACACAATTGAAGATTTTCGTTTTTTATTATGGATTCATGGTCTATAGTTCAGGTGATTTTCCATAAAATTGAATTTTCTACGAAATGTGTAGAAATATCTGAGCGATCTTCTGATAGAGTCATCAATCAACCAAATCAGAACACAATTGCAGATTTTCGTTTTTTATTATGGATTTATGGTCTATAGTTCAGGTGATTTTCCATAATATTGAATTTTCTACGAAATGTGTAGAAATATCCGAGCGATCTAAATGCCCGTTGGCATGACAATTACAGGTCTCAACACCTATTGATAGAGGCATCAATCATCGAAATCGGAGCACAATTGCAGATTTTCGTTTTTTTATTATGAATTTATGGTCTATAGTTCAGGTGATTTACCATAAAATTGAATTTTCTACGAAATGTGTAGAAATATCTGAGCGATCTTCTGATAGAGTCATCAATCAACCAAATCAGAACACAATTGCAGATTTTCGTTTTTTATTATGGATTTATGGTCTATAGTTCAGGTGATTTTCCATAAAATTGAATTTTCTACGAAATGTGTAGAAATATCTGAGCGATCTTCTGATAGAGTCATCAATCAACCAAATCAGAACACAATTGCAGATTTTCGTTTTTTATTATGGATTTATGGTCTATAGTTCAGGTGATTTTCCATAATATTGAATTTTCTACGAAATGTGTAGAAATATCCGAGCGATCTAAATGCCCGTTGGCATGACAATTACAGGTCTCAACACCTATTGATAGAGGCATCAATCATCGAAATCGGAGCACAATTGCAGATTTTCGTTTTTTTATTATGAATTTATGGTCTATAGTTCAGGTGATTTTCCATAAAATTGAATTTTCTACGAAATGTGTAGAAATATTCGAGCGATCTAAATGCCCGTTGGCATGACAATTACAGTATTCAGCACCTATTGATAGAGTCATCAATCATCGAAATCGGAGCACAATTGCAGATTTTCGTTTTTTTATTATGAATTTATGGTCTATAGTTCAGGTGATTTTCCATAAAATTGAATTTTCTACGAAATGTGTAGAAATATCCGAGCGATCTAAATGCCCGTTGGCATGACAATTACAGGTCTCAACACCTATTGATAGAGGCATCAATCATCGAAATCGGAGCACAATTGCAGATTTTCGTTTTTTTATTATGAATTTATGGTCTATAGTTCAGGTGATTTTCCATAAAATTGAATTTTCTACGAAATGTGTAGAAATATTCGAGCGATCTAAATGCCCGTTGGCATGACAATTACAGTATTCAGCACCTATTGATAGAGTCATCAATCATCGAAATCGGAGCACAATTGCAGATTTTCGTTTTTTTATTATGAATTTATGGTCTATAGTTCAGGTGATTTTCCATAAAATTGAATTTTCTACGAAATTTGTAGAAATATCCGAGCGATCTAAATGCCCGTTGGCATGACAATTACAGGTCTCAACACCTATTGATAGAGGCATCAATCATCGAAATCGGAGCACAATTGCAGATTTTCGATTTTTATTATGAATTTATGGTCTATAGTTCAGGTGATTTTCCATAAAATTGAATTTTCTACGAAATGTGTAGAAATATCCGAGCGATCTACTGATAGAGTCATCAATCAACCAAATCGGAACACAATTGAAGATTTTCGTTTTTTATTATGGATTCATGGTCTATAGTTCAGGTGATTTTCCATAATATTGAATTTTCTACGAAATGTGTAGAAATATTCGAGCGATCTAAATGCCCGTTGGCATGACAATTACAGGTTTCAGCACCTATTGATAGAGGCATCAATCATCGAAATCGGAGCACAATTGCAGATTTTCGTTTTTTTATTATGAATTTATGGTCTATAGTTCAGGTGATTTTCCATAAAATTGAATTTTCTACGAAATGTGTAGAAATATCCGAGCGATCTAAATGCCCGTTGGCATGACAATTACAGGTCTCAGCACTTATTGATAGAGGCATCAATCATCGGAATCGGAGCATAATTGCAGATTTTCGTTTTTTTATTATGAATTTATGGTCTATAGTTCAGGTGATTTTCCATAAAATTGAATTTTCTACGAAATGTGTAGAAATATTCGAGCGATCTAAATGCCCGTTGGCATGACAATTACAGGTTTCAGCAACTATTGATAGAGGCATCAATCATCGAAATCGGAGCACAATTGCAGATTTTCGTTTTTTATTATGAATTTATGGTCTATAGTTCAGGTGATTTTCAATAATATTGAATTTTCTACGAAATGTGTAGAAATATTCGAGCGATCTAAATGCCCGTTTGCATGACAATTACAGGTTTCAGCACCTATTGATAGAGGCATCAATCATCGGAATCGGAGCATAATTGCAGATTTTCGTTTTTTTATTATGAATTTATGGTCTATAGTTCAGGTGATTTTCCATAAAATTGAATTTTCTACGAAATGTGTAGAAATATCCGAGCGATCTTCTGATAGAGTCATCAATCAACCAAATCGGAACACAATTGCAGATTTTCGTTTTTTATTATGGATTCATGGTCTATAGTTCAGGTGATTTTCCATAATATTGAATTTTCTACGAAATGTGTAGAAATATTCGAGCGATCTAAATGCCCGTTGGCATGACAATTACAGGTTTCAGCAACTATTGATAGAGGCATCAATCATCGAAATCGGAGCACAATTGCAGATTTTCGTTTTTTTATTATGAATTTATGGTCTATAGTTCAGGTGATTTTCCATAAAATTGAATTTTCTACGAAATGTGTAGAAATATCCGAGCGATCTTCTGATAGAGTCATCAATCAACCAAATCGGAACACAATTGCAGATTTTCGTTTTTTATTATGGATTCATGGTCTATAGTTCAGGTGATTTTCCATAATATTGAATTTTCTACGAAATGTGTAGAAATATTCGAGCGATCTAAATGCCCGTTGGCATGACAATTACAGGTTTCAGCAACTATTGATAGAGGCATCAATCATCGAAATCGGAGCACAATTGCAGATTTTCGTTTTTTTATTATGAATTTATGGTCTATAGTTCAGGTGATTTTCCATAAAATTGAATTTTCTACGAAATGTGTAGAAATATCCGAGCGATCTAAATGCCCGTTGGCATGACAATTACAGGTCTCAGCACCTATTGATAGAGGCATCAATCATCGGAATCGGAGCATAATTGCAGATTTTCGTTTTTTTATTATGAATTTATGGTCTATAGTTCAGGTGATTTTCCATAAAATTGAATTTTCAACGAAATGTGTAGAAATATCCGAGCGATCTTCTGATAGAGTCATCAATCAACCAAATCGGAACACAATTGCAGATTTTCGTTTTTTATTATGGATTCATGGTCTATAGTTCAGGTGATTTTCCATAATATTGAATTTTCTACGAAATGTGTAGAAATATTCGAGCGATCTAAATGCCCGTTGGCATGACAATTACAGATTTCAGCAACTATTGATAGAGGCATCAATCATCGAAATCGGAGCACAATTGCAGATTTTCGTTTTTTTATTATGAATTTATGGTCTATAGTTCAGGTGATTTTCCATAAAATTGAATTTTCTACGAAATGTGTAGAAATATCCGAGCGATCTAAATGCCCGTTGGCATGACAATTACAGGTCTCAGCACTTATTGATAGAGGCATCAATCATCGGAATCAGAGCATAATTGCAGATTTTCGTTTTTTTATTATGAATTTATGGTCTATAGTTCAGGTGATTTTCCATAAAATTGAATTTTCTACGAAATGTGTAGAAATATTCGAGCGATCTAAATGCCCGTTGGCATGACAATTACAGGTTTCAGCAACTATTGATAGAGGCATCAATCATCGAAATCGGAGCACAATTGCAGATTTTCGTTTTTTATTATGAATTTATGGTCTATAGTTCAGGTGATTTTCAATAATATTGAATTTTCTACGAAATGTGTAGAAATATTCGAGCGATCTAAATGCCCGTTTGCATGACAATTACAGGTTTCAGCACCTATTGATAGAGGCATCAATCATCGGAATCGGAGCATAATTGCAGATTTTCGTTTTTTTATTATGAATTTATGGTCTATAGTTCAGGTGATTTTCCATAAAATTGAATTTTCTACGAAATGTGTAGAAATATCCGAGCGATCTTCTGATAGAGTCATCAATCAACCAAATCGGAACACAATTGCAGATTTTCGTTTTTTATTATGGATTCATGGTCTATAGTTCAGGTGATTTTCCATAATATTGAATTTTCTACGAAATGTGTAGAAATATTCGAGCGATCTAAATGCCCGTTGGCATGACAATTACAGGTTTCAGCAACTATTGATAGAGGCATCAATCATCGAAATCGGAGCACAATTGCAGATTTTCGTTTTTTTATTATGAATTTATGGTCTATAGTTCAGGTGATTTTCCATAAAATTGAATTTTCTACGAAATGTGTAGAAATATCCGAGCGATCTTCTGATAGAGTCATCAATCAACCAAATCGGAACACAATTGCAGATTTTCGTTTTTTATTATGGATTCATGGTCTATAGTTCAGGTGATTTTCCATAATATTGAATTTTCTACGAAATGTGTAGAAATATTCGAGCGATCTAAATGCCCGTTGGCATGACAATTACAGGTTTCAGCAACTATTGATAGAGGCATCAATCATCGAAATCGGAGCACAATTGCAGATTTTCGTTTTTTTATTATGAATTTATGGTCTATAGTTCAGGTGATTTTCCATAAAATTGAATTTTCTACGAAATGTGTAGAAATATCCGAGCGATCTAAATGCCCGTTGGCATGACAATTACAGGTCTCAGCACCTATTGATAGAGGCATCAATCATCGGAATCGGAGCATAATTGCAGATTTTCGTTTTTTTATTATGAATTTATGGTCTATAGTTCAGGTGATTTTCCATAAAATTGAATTTTCAACGAAATGTGTAGAAATATCCGAGCGATCTTCTGATAGAGTCATCAATCAACCAAATCGGAACACAATTGCAGATTTTCGTTTTTTATTATGGATTCATGGTCTATAGTTCAGGTGATTTTCCATAATATTGAATTTTCTACGAAATGTGTAGAAATATTCGAGCGATCTAAATGCCCGTTGGCATGACAATTACAGATTTCAGCAACTATTGATAGAGGCATCAATCATCGAAATCGGAGCACAATTGCAGATTTTCGTTTTTTTATTATGAATTTATGGTCTATAGTTCAGGTGATTTTCCATAAAATTGAATTTTCTACGAAATGTGTAGAAATATCCGAGCGATCTAAATGCCCGTTGGCATGACAATTACAGGTTTCAGCACCTATTGATAGAGGCATCAATCATCGGAATCGGAGCATAATTGCAGATTTTCGTTTTTTTATTATGAATTTATGGTCTATAGTTCAGGTGATTTTCCATAAAATTGAATTTTCTACGAAATGTGTAGAAATATCCGAGCGATCTTCTGATAGAGTCATCAATCAACCAAATCGGAACACAATTGCAGATTTTCGTTTTTTATTATGGATTCATGGTCTATAGTTCAGGTGATTTTCCATAATATTGAATTTTCTACGAAATGTGTAGAAATATTCGAGCGATCTAAATGCCCGTTGGCATGACAATTACAGATTTCAGCAACTATTGATAGAGGCATCAATCATCGAAATCGGAGCACAATTGCAGATTTTCGTTTTTTATTATGGATTCATGGTCTATAGTTCAGGTGATTTTCAATAATATTGAATTTTCTACGAAATGTGTAGAAATATCCGAGCGATCTAAATGCCCGTTGGCATGACAATTACAGGTTTCAGCACCTATTGATAGAGGCATCAATCATCGGAATCGGAGCATAATTGCAGATTTTCGTTTTTTTATTATGAATTTATGGTCTATAGTTCAGGTGATTTTCCATAAAATTGAATTTTCTACGAAATGTGTAGAAATATCCGAGCGATCTTCTGATAGAGTCATCAATCAACCAAATCGGAACACAATTGCAGATTTTCGTTTTTTATTATGGATTCATGGTCTATAGTTCAGGTGATTTTCCATAATATTGAATTTTCTACGAAATGTGTAGAAATATTCGAGCGATCTAAATGCCCGTTGGCATGACAATTACAGGTTTCAGCAACTATTGATAGAGGCATCAATCATCGAAATCGGAGCACAATTGCAGATTTTCGTTTTTTTATTATGAATTTATGGTCTATAGTTCAGGTGATTTTCCATAAAATTGAATTTTCTACGAAATGTGTAGAAATATCCGAGCGATCTAAATGCCCGTTGGCATGACAATTACAGGTCTCATCACCTATTGATAGAGGCATCAATCATCGAAATCGGAGCACAATTGCAGATTTTCGTTTTTTTTTATTATGAATTTATGGTCTATAGTTCAGGTGATTTTCCATAAAATTGAATTTTCTACGAAATGTGTAGAAATATCCGAGCGATCTACTGATAGAGTCATCAGTCAACCAAATCGGAACACAATTGCAGATTTTCCTTTTTTATTATGGATTCATGGTCTATAGTTCAGGTGATTTTCCATAATATTGAATTTTCTACGAAATGTGTAGAAATATTCGAGCGATCTAAATGCCCGTTGGCATGACAATTACAGGTTTCAGCAACTATTGATAGAGGCATCAATCATCGAAATCGGAGCACAATTGCAGATTTTCGTTTTTTTATTATGAATTTATGGTCTATAGTTCAGGTGATTTTCCATAAAATTGAATTTTCTACGAAATGTGTAGAAATATCCGAGCGATCTAAATGCCCGTTGGCATGACAATTGCAGGTTTCAGCACCTATTGATAGAGGCATCAATCATCGGAATCGGAGCATAATTGCAGATTTTCGTTTTTTTATTATGAATTTATGGTCTATAGTTCAGGTGATTTTCCATAAAATTGAATTTTCTACGAAATGTGTAGAAATATCCGAGCGATCTACTGATAGAGTCATCAGTCAACCAAATCGGAACACAATTGCAGATTTTCCTTTTTTATTATGGATTCATGGTCTATAGTTCAGGTGATTTTCCATAATATTGAATTTTCTACGAAATGTGTAGAAATATTCGAGCGATCTAAATGCCCGTTGGCATGACAATTACAGGTTTCAGCAACTATTGATAGAGGCATCAATCATCGAAATCGGAGCACAATTGCAGATTTTCGTATTTTATTATGGATTCATGGTCTATAGTTCAGGTGATTTTCAATAATATTGAATTTTCTACGAAATGTGTAGAAATATTCGAGCGATCTAAATGCCCGTTGGCATGACAATTACAGGTTTCAGCACCTATTGATAGAGGCATCAATCATCGGAATCGGAGCATAATTGCAGATTTTCGTTTTTTTATTATGAATTTAGGGTCTATAGTTCAGGTGATTTTCCATAAAATTGAATTTTCTCCGAAATGTGTAGAAATATCCGAGCGATCTTCTGATAGAGTCATCAATCAACCAAATCGGAACACAATTGCAGATTTTCGTTTTTTATTATGGATTCATGGTCTATAGTTCAGGTGATTTTCCATAATATTGAATTTTCTACGAAATGTGTAGAAATATTCGAGCGATCTAAATGCCCGTTGGCATGACAATTACAGGTTTCAGCAACTATTGATAGAGGCATCAATCATCGAAATCGGAGCACAATTGCAGATTTTCGTTTTTTATTATGGATTCATGGTCAGGTGATTTTCAATAATATTGAATTTTCTACGAAATGTGTAGAAATATTCGAGCGATCTAAATGCCCGTTGGCATGACAATTACAGGTTTCAGCAACTATTGATAGAGGCATCAATCATCGAAATCGGAGCACAATTGCAGATTTTCGTTTTTTTATTATGAATTTATGGTCTATAGTTCAGGTGATTTTCCATAAAATTGAATTTTCTACGAAATGTGTAGAAATATCCGAGCGATCTAAATGCCCGTTGGCATGACAATTACAGGTTTCAGCACATATTGATAGAGGCATCAATCATCGGAATCGGAGCATAATTGCAGATTTTCGTTTTTTTATTATAAATTTATGGTCTATAGTTCAGGTGATTTTCCATAAAATTGAATTTTCAACGAAATGTGTAGAAATATCCGAGCGATCTTCTGATAGAGTCATCAATCAACCAAATCGGAACACAATTGCAGATTTTCGTTTTTTATTATGGATTCATGGTCTATAGTTCAGGTGATTTTCCATAATATTGAATTTTCTACGAAATGTGTAGAAATATTCGAGTGATCTAAATGCCCGTTGGCATGACAATTACAGGTTTCAGCACCTATTAATAGAGGCATCAATCATCGGAATCGGAGCATAATTGCAGATTTTCGTTTTTTTATTATGAATTTATGGTCTATAGTTCAGGTGATTTTCCATAAAATTGAATTTTCTACGAAATGTGTAGAAATATCCGAGCGATCTAAATGCCCGTTGGCATGACAATTACAGGTTTCAGCACCTATTGATAGAGGCATCAATCATCGGAATCGGAGCATAATTGCAGATTTTCGTTTTTTTATTATGAATTTATGGTCTATAGTTCAGGTGATTTTCCATAAAATTGAATTTTCTACGAAATGTGTAGAAATATCCGAGCGATCTTCTGATAGAGTCATCAATCAACCAAATCGGAACACAATTGCAGATTTTCGTTTTTTATTATGGATTCATGGTCTATAGTTCAGGTGATTTTCCATAATATTGAATTTTCTACGAAATGTGTAGAAATATTCGAGCGATCTAAATGCCCGTTGGCATGACAATTACAGGTTTCAGCAACTATTTATAGAGGCATCAATCATCGAAATCGGAGCACAATTGCAGATTTTCGTTTTTTATTATGGATTCATGGTCTATAGTTCAGGTGATTTTCAATAATATTGAATTTTCTACGAAATGTGTAGAAATATTCGAGCGATCTAAATGCCCGTTGGCATGACAATTACAGGTTTCAGCACCTATTGATAGAGGCATCAATCATCGGAATCGGAGCATAATTGCAGATTTTCGTTTTTTTATTATGAATTTATGGTCTATAGTTCAGGTGATTTTCCATAAAATTGAATTTTCTACGAAATGTGTAGAAATATCCGAGCGATCTTCTGATAGAGTCATCAATCAACCAAATCGGAACACAATTGCAGATTTTCGTTTTTTATTATGGATTCATGGTCTATAGTTCAGGTGATTTTCCATAATATTGAATTTTCTACGAAATGTGTAGAAATATTCGAGCGATCTAAATGCCCGTTGGCATGACAATTACAGGTTTCAGCAACTATTGATAGAGGCATCAATCATCAAAATCGGAGCACAATTGCAGATTTTCGTTTTTTTATTATGAATTTATGGTCTATAGTTCAGGTGATTTTCCATAAAATTGAATTTTCTACGAAATGTGTAGAAATATCCGAGCGATCTAAATGCCCGTTGGCATGACAATTACAGGTCTCAACACCTATTGATAGAGGCATCAATCATCGAAATCGGAGCACAATTGCAGATTTTCGTTTTTTTATTATGAATTTATGGTCTATAGTTCAGGTGATTTTCCATAAAATTGAATTTTCTACGAAATGTGTAGAAATATCCGAGCGATCTACTGATAGAGTCATCAGTCAACCAAATCGGAACACAATTGCAGATTTTCCTTTTTTATTATGGATTCATGGTCTATAGTTCAGGTGATTTTCCATAATATTGAATTTTCTACGAAATGTGTAGAAATATTCGAGCGATCTAAATGCCCGTTGGCATGACAATTACAGGTTTCAGCAACTATTGATAGAGGCATCAATCATCGAAATCGGAGCACAATTGCAGATTTTCGTTTTTTTATTATGAATTTATGGTCTATAGTTCAGGTGATTTTCCATAAAATTGAATTTTCTACGAAATGTGTAGAAATATCCGAGCGATCTAAATGCCCGTTGGCATGACAATTACAGGTTTCAGCACCTATTGATAGAGGCATCAATCATCGGAATCGGAGCATAATTGCAGATTTTCGTTTTTTTATTATGAATTTATGGTCTATAGTTCAGGTGATTTTCCATAAAATTGAATTTTCTACGAAATGTGTAGAAATATCCGAGCGATCTTCTGATAGAGTCATCAATCAACCAAATCGGAACACAATTGCAGATTTTCGTTTTTTATTATGGATTCATGGTCTATAGTTCAGGTGATTTTCCATAATATTGAATTTTCTACGAAATGTGTAGAAATATTCGAGCGATCTAAATGCCCGTTGGCATGACAATTACAGGTTTCAGCAACTATTGATAGAGGCATCAATCATCGAAATCGGAGCACATTTGCAGATTTTCGTTTTTATTATGGATTCATGGTCTATAGTTCAGGTGATTTTCAATAATATTGAATTTTCTACGAAATGTGTAGAAATATTCGAGCGATCTAAATGCCCGTTGGCATGACAATTACAGGTTTCAGCACCTATTGATAGAGGCATCAATCATCGGAATCATAGCATAATTGCAGATTTTCGTTTTTTTATTATGAATTTATGATCTATAGTTCAGGTGATTTTCCATAAAATTGAATTTTCTACGAAATGTGTAGAAATATCCGAGCGATCTTCTGATAGAGTCATCAATCAACCAAATCGGAACACAATTGCAGATTTTCGTTTTTTATTATGGATTCATGGTCTATAGTTCAGGTGATTTTCCATAATATTGAATTTTCTACGAAATGTGTAGAAATATTCGAGCGATCTAAATGCCCGTTGGCATGACAATTACAGGTTTCAGCAACTATTGATAGAGGCATCAATCATCGAAATCGGAGCACATTTGCAGATTTTCGTTTTTTATTATGGATTCATGGTCTATAGTTCAGGTGATTTTCAATAATATTGAATTTTCTACGAAATGTGTAGAAATATTCGAGCGATCTAAATGCCCGTTGGCATGACAATTACAGGTTTCAGCAACTATTGATAGAGGCATCAATCATCGAAATCGGAGCACAATTGCAGATTTTCGTTTTTTTATTATGAATTTATGGTCTATAGTTCAGGTGATTTTCCATAAAATTGAATTTTCTACGAAATGTGTAGAAATATCCGAGCGATCTTCTGATAGAGTCATCAATCAACCAAATCGGAACACAATTGCAGATTTTCGTTTTTTATTATGGATTCATGGTCTATAGTTCAGGTGATTTTCCATAATATTGAATTTTCTACGAAATGTGTAGAAATATTAGAGCGATCTAAATGCCCGTTGGCATGACAATTACAGGTTTCAGCAACTATTGATAGAGGCATCAATCATCGAAATCGGAGCACATTTGCAGATTTTCGTTTTTTATTATGGATTCATGGTCTATATAGTTCAGGTGATTTTCAATAATATTGAATTTTCTACGAAATGTGTAGAAATATTCGAGCGATCTAAATGCCCGTTGGCATGACAATTACAGGTTTCAGCACCTATTGATAGAGGCATCAATCATCGGAATCGGAGCATAATTGCAGATTTTCGTTTTTTTATTATGAATTTATGGTCTATAGTTCAGGTGATTTTCCATAAAATTGAATTTTCTACGAAATGTGTAGAAATATCCAAGCGATCTTCTGATAGAGTCATCAATCAACCAAATCGGAACACAATTGCAGATTTTCGTTTTTTATTATGGATTCATGGTCTATAGTTCAGGTGATTTTCCATAATATTGAATTTTCTACGAAATGTGTAGAAATATTCGAGCGATCTAAATGCCCGTTGGCATGACAATTACAGGTTTCAGCAACTATTGATAGAGGCATCAATCATCGAAATCGGAGCACAATTGCAGATTTTCGTTTTTTTATTATGAATTTATGGTCTATAGTTCAGGTGATTTTCCATAAAATTGAATTTTCTACGAAATGTGTAGAAATATCCGAGCGATCTTCTGATAGAGTCATCAATCAACCAAATCGGAACACAATTGCAGATTTTCGTTTTTTATTATGGATTCATGGTCTATAGTTCAGGTGATTTTCCATAATATTGAATTTTCTACGAAATGTGTAGAAATATTCAAGCGATCTAAATGCCCGTTGGCATGACAATTACAGGTTTCAGCACCTATTGATAGAGGCATCAATCATCGGAATCGGAGCATAATTGCAGATTTTCGTTTTTTTATTATGAATTTATGGTCTATAGTTCAGGTGATTTTCCATAAAATTGAATTTTCTACGAAATGTGTAGAAATATCCGAGCGATCTTCTGATAGAGTCATCAATCAACCAAATCGGAACACAATTGCAGATTTTCGTTTTTTATTATGGATTCATGGTCTATAGTTCAGGTGATTTTCCATAAAATTGAATTTTCTACGAAATGTGTAGAAATATCCGAGCGATCTAAATGCCCGTTGGCATGACAATTACAGGTCTCAACACCTATTGATAGAGGCATCAATCATCGAAATCGGAGCACAATTGCAGATTTTCGTTTTTTTATTATGAATTTATGGTCTATAGTTCAGGTGATTTTCCATAAAATTGAATTTTCTACGAAATGTGTAGAAATATCCGAGCGATCTACTGATAGAGTCATCAGTCAACCAAATCGGAACACAATTGCAGATTTTCCTTTTTTATTATGGATTCATGGTCTATAGTTCAGGTGATTTTCCATAATATTGAATTTTCTACGAAATGTGTAGAAATATTCGAGCGATCTAAATGCCCGTTGGCATGACAATTACAGGTTTCAGCAACTATTGATAGAGGCATCAATCATCGAAATCGGTGCACAATTGCAGATTTTCGTTTTTTTATTATGAATTTATGGTCTATAGTTCAGGTGATTTTCCATAAAATTGAATTTTCTACGAAATGTGTAGAAATATCCGAGCGATCTAAATGCCCGTTGGCATGACAATTACAGGTTTCAGCACCTATTGATAGAGGCATCAATCATCGGAATCGGAGCATAATTGCAGATTTTCGTTTTTTTATTATGAATTTATGGTATATAGTTCAGGTGATTTTCCATAAAATTGAATTTTCTACGAAATGTGTAGAAATATCCGAGCGATCTTCTGATAGAGTCATCAATCAACCAAATCGGAACACAATTGCAGATTTTCGTTTTTTATTATGGATTCATGGTCTATAGTTCAGGTGATTTTCCATAAAATTGAATTTTCTACGAAATGTGTAGAAATATTCGAGCGATCTAAATGCCCGTTGGCATGACAATTACAGGTTTCAGCAACTATTGATAGAGGCATCAATCATCAAAATCGGAGCACAATTGCAGATTTTCGTTTTTTTATTATGAATTTATGGTCTATAGTTCAGGTGATTTTCCATAAAATTGAATTTTCTACGAAATGTGTAGAAATATCCGAGCGATCTAAATGCCCGTTGGCATGACAATTACAGGTCTCAACACCTATTGATAGAGGCATCAATCATCGAAATCGGAGCACAATTGCAGATTTTCGTTTTTTTATTATGAATTTATGGTCTATAGTTCAGGTGATTTTCCATAAAATTGAATTTTCTACGAAATGTGTAGAAATATCCGAGCGATCTACTGATAGAGTCATCAGTCAACCAAATCGGAACACAATTGCAGATTTTCCTTTTTTATTATGGATTCATGGTCTATAGTTCAGGTGATTTTCCATAATATTGAATTTTCTACGAAATGTGTAGAAATATTCGAGCGATCTAAATGCCCGTTGGCATGACAATTACAGGTTTCAGCAACTATTGATAGAGGCATCAATCATCGAAATCGGAGCACAATTGCAGATTTTCGTTTTTTTATTATGAATTTATGGTCTATAGTTCAGGTGATTTTCCATAAAATTGAATTTTCTACGAAATGTGTAGAAATATCCGAGCGATCTAAATGCCCGTTGGCATGACAATTACAGGTTTCAGCACCTATTGATAGAGGCATCAATCATCGGAATCGGAGCATAATTGCAGATTTTCGTTTTTTTATTATGAATTTATGGTCTATAGTTCAGGTGATTTTCCATAAAATTGAATTTTCTACGAAATGTGTAGAAATATCCGAGCGATCTTCTGATAGAGTCATCAATCAACCAAATCGGAACACAATTGCAGATTTTCGTTTTTTATTATGGATTCATGGTCTATAGTTCAGGTGATTTTCCATAATATTGAATTTTCTACGAAATGTGTAGAAATATTCGAGCGATCTAAATGCCCGTTGGCATGACAATTACAGGTTTCAGCAACTATTGATAGAGGCATCAATCATCGAAATCGGAGCACATTTGCAGATTTTCGTTTTTATTATGGATTCATGGTCTATAGTTCAGGTGATTTTCAATAATATTGAATTTTCTACGAAATGTGTAGAAATATTCGAGCGATCTAAATGCCCGTTGGCATGACAATTACAGGTTTCAGCACCTATTGATAGAGGCATCAATCATCGGAATCATAGCATAATTGCAGATTTTCGTTTTTTTATTATGAATTTATGGTCTATAGTTCAGGTGATTTTCAATAATATTGAATTTTCTACGAAATGTGTAGAAATATTCGAGCGATCTAAATGCCCGTTGGCATGACAATTACAGGTTTCAGCAACTATTGATAGAGGCATCAATCATCGAAATCGGAGCACAATTGCAGATTTTCGTTTTTTTATTATGAATTTATGGTCTATAGTTCAGGTGATTTTCCATAAAATTGAATTTTCTACGAAATGTGTAGAAATATCCGAGCGATCTTCTGATAGAGTCATCAATCAACCAAATCGGAACACAATTGCAGATTTTCCTTTTTTATTATGGATTCATGGTCTATAGTTCAGGTGATTTTCCATAATATTGAATTTTCTACGAAATGTGTAGAAATATTCGAGCGATCTAAATGCCCGTTGGCATGACAATTACAGGTTTCAGCAACTATTGATAGAGGCATCAATCATCGAAATCGGAGCACATTTGCAGATTTTCGTTTTTTATTATGGATTCATGGTCTATAGTTCAGGTGATTTTCAATAATATTGAATTTTCTACGAAATGTGTAGAAATATTCGAGCGATCTAAATGCCCGTTGGCATGACAATTACAGGTTTCAGCACCTATTGATAGAGGCATCAATCATCGGAATCGGAGCATAATTGCAGATTTTCGTTTTTTTATTATGAATTTATGGTCTATAGTTCAGGTGATTTTCCATAAAATTGAATTTTCTACGAAATGTGTAGAAATATCCAAGCGATCTTCTGATAGAGTCATCAATCAACCAAATCGGAACACAATTGCAGATTTTCGTTTTTTATTATGGATTCATGGTCTATAGTTCAGGTGATTTTCCATAATATTGAATTTTCTACGAAATGTGTAGAAATATTCGAGCGATCTAAATGCCCGTTGGCATGACAATTACAGGTTTCAGCAACTATTGATAGAGGCATCAATCATCGAAATCGGAGCACAATTGCAGATTTTCGTTTTTTTTATTATGAATTTATGGTCTATAGTTCAGGTGATTTTCCATAAAATTGAATTTTCTACGAAATGTGTAGAAATATCCGAGCGATCTTCTGATAGAGTCATCAATCAACCAAATCGGAACACAATTGCAGATTTTCGTTTTTTATTATGGATTCATGGTCTATAGTTCAGGTGATTTTCCATAATATTGAATTTTCTACGAAATGTGTAGAAATATTCGAGCGATCTAAATGCCCGTTGGCATGACAATTACAGGTTTCAGCACCTATTGATAGAGGCATCAATCATCGGAATCGGAGCATAATTGCAGATTTTCGTTTTTTTATTATGAATTTATGGTCTATAGTTCAGGTGATTTTCCATAAAATTGAATTTTCTACGAAATGTGTAGAAATATCCGAGCGATCTTCTGATAGAGTCATCAATCAACCAAATCGGAACACAATTGCAGATTTTCGTTTTTTATTATGGAATCATGGTCTATAGTTCAGGTGATTTTCCATAAAATTGAATTTTCTACGAAATGTGTAGAAATATCCGAGCGATCTAAATGCCCGTTGGCATGACAATTACAGGTCTCAACACCTATTGATAGAGGCATCAATCATCGAAATCGGAGCACAATTGCAGATTTTCGTTTTTTTATTATGAATTTATGGTCTATAGTTCAGGTGATTTTCCATAAAATTGAATTTTCTACGAAATGTGTAGCAATATCCGAGCGATCTACTGATAGAGTCATCAGTCAACCAAATCGGAACACAATTGCAGATTTTCCTTTTTTATTATGGATTCATGGTCTATAGTTCAGGTGATTTTCCATAATATTGAATTTTCTACGAAATGTGTAGAAATATTCGAGCGATCTAAATGCCCGTTGGCATGACAATTACAGGTTTCAGCAACTATTGATAGAGGCATCAATCATCGAAATCGGAGCACAATTGCAGATTTTCGTTTTTTTATTATGAATTTATGGTCTATAGTTCAGGTGATTTTCCATAAAATTGAATTTTCTACGAAATGTGTAGAAATATTCGAGCGATCTAAATGCCCGTTGGCATGACAATTACAGGTTTCAGCAACTATTGATAGAGGCATCAATCATCGAAATCGGAGCACAATTGCAGATTTTCGTTTTTTTATTATGAATTTATGGTCTATAGTTCAGGTGATTTTCCATAAAATTGAATTTTCTACGAAATGTGTAGAAATATCCGAGCGATCTTCTGATAGAGTCATCAATCAACCAAATCGGAACACAATTGCAGATTTTCGTTTTTTATTATGGATTCATGGTCTATAGTTCAGGTGATTTTCCATAATATTGAATTTTCTACGAAATGTGTAGAAATATTCGAGCGATCTAAATGCCCGTTGGCATGACAATTACAGGTTTCAGCAACTATTGATAGAGGCATCAATCATCGAAATCGGAGCACAATTGCAGATTTTCGTTTTTTTATTATGAATTTATGGTCTATAGTTCAGGTGATTTTCCATAAAATTGAATTTTCTACGAAATGTGTAGAAATATCCGAGCGATCTAAATGCCCGTTGGCATGACAATTACAGGTTTCAGCACCTATTGATAGAGGCATCAATCATCGGAATCGGAGCATAATTGCAGATTTTCGTTTTTTTATTATGAATTTATGGTCTATAGTTCAGGTGATTTTCCATAAAATTGAATTTTCTACGAAATGTGTAGAAATATCCGAGCGATCTTCTGATAGAGTCATCAATCAACCAAATCGGAACACAATTGCAGATTTTCGTTTTTTATTATGGATTCATGGTCTATAGTTCAGGTGATTTTCCATAATATTGAATTTTCTACGAAATGTGTAGAAATATTCGAGCGATCTAAATGCCCGTTGGCATGACAATTACAGGTTTCAGCAACTATTGATAGAGGCATCAATCATCGAAATCGGAGCACAATTGCAGATTTTCGTTTTTTATTATGGATTCATGGTCTATAGTTCAGGTGATTTTCAATAATATTGAATTTTCTCCGAAATGTGTAGAAATATTCGAGCGATCTAAATGCCCGTTGGCATGACAATTACAGGTTTCAGCACCTATTGATAGAGGCATCAATCATCGGAATCATAGCATAATTGCAGATTTTCGTTTTTTTATTATGAATTTATGGTCTATAGTTCAGGTGATTTTCCATAAAATTGAATTTTCTACGAAATGTGTAGAAATATCCGAGCGATCTAAATGCCCGTTGGCATGACAATTACAGGTTTCAGCACCTATTGATAGAGGCATCAATCATCGGAATCGGAGCATAATTGCAGATTTTCGTTTTTTTATTATGAATTTATGGTCTATAGTTCAGGTGATTTTCCATAAAATTGAATTTTCTACGAAATGTGTAGAAATATCCGAGCGATCTTCTGATAGAGTCATCAATCAACCAAATCGGAACACAATTGCAGATTTTCGTTTTTTATTATGGATTCATGGTCTATAGTTCAGGTGATTTTCCATAATATTGAATTTTCTACGAAATGTGTAGAAATATTCGAGCGATCTAAATGCCCGTTGGCATGACAATTACAGGTTTCAGCAACTATTGATAGAGGCATCAATCATCGAAATCGGAGCACAATTGCAGATTTTCGTTTTTTATTATGGATTCATGGTCTATAGTTCAGGTGATTTTCAATAATATTGAATTTTCTCCGAAATGTGTAGAAATATTCGAGCGATCTAAATGGCCGTTGGCATGACAATTACAGGTTTCAGCACCTATTGATAGAGGCATCAATCATCGGAATCATAGCATAATTGCAGATTTTCGTTTTTTTATTATGAATTTATGGTCTATAGTTCAGGTGATTTTCCATAAAATTGAATTTTCTACGAAATGTGTAGAAATATCCGAGCGATCTAAATGCCCGTTGGCATGACAATTACAGGTTTCAGCACCTATTGATAGAGGCATCAATCATCGGAATCGGAGCATAATTGCAGATTTTCGTTTTTTTATTATGAATTTATGGTCTATAGTTCAGGTGATTTTCCATAAAATTGAATTTTCTACGAAATGTGTAGAAATATCCGAGCGATCTAAATGCCCGTTGGCATGACAATTACAGGTTTCAGCACCTATTGATAGAGGCATCAATCATCGGAATCGGAGCATAATTGCAGATTTTCGTTTTTTTATTATGAATTTATGGTCTATAGTTCAGGTGATTTTCCATAAAATTGAATTTTCTACGAAATGTGTAGAAATATCCGAGCGATCTTCTGATAGAGTCATCAATCAACCAAATCGGAACACAATTGCAGATTTTCGTTTTTTATTATGGATTCATGGTCTATAGTTCAGGTGATTTTCCATAATATTGAATTTTCTACGAAATGTGTAGAAATATTCGAGCGATCTAAATGCCCGTTGGCATGACAATTACAGGTTTCAGCAACTATTGATAGAGGCATCAATCATCGAAATCGGAGCACAATTGCAGATTTTCGTTTTTTATTATGGATTCATGGTCTATAGTTCAGGTGATTTTCAATAATATTGAATTTTCTCCGAAATGTGTAGAAATATTCGAGCGATCTAAATGCCCGTTGGCATGACAATTACAGGTTTCAGCACCTATTGATAGAGGCATCAATCATCGGAATCGGAGCATAATTGCAGATTTTCGTTTTTTATTATGGATTCATGGTCTATAGTTCAGGTGATTTTCAATAATATTGAATTTTCTCCGAAATGTGTAGAAATATTCGAGCGATCTAAATGGCCGTTGGCATGACAATTACAGGTTTCAGCACCTATTGATAGAGGCATCAATCATCGGAATCATAGCATAATTGCAGATTTTCGTTTTTTTATTATGAATTTATGGTCTATAGTTCAGGTGATTTTCCATAAAATTGAATTTTCTACGAAATGTGTAGAAATATCCGAGCGATCTAAATGCCCGTTGGCATGACAATTACAGGTTTCAGCACCTATTGATAGAGGCATCAATCATCGGAATCGGAGCATAATTGCAGATTTTCGTTTTTTTATTATGAATTTATGGTCTATAGTTCAGGTGATTTTCCATAAAATTGAATTTTCTACGAAATGTGTAGAAATATCCGAGCGATCTAAATGCCCGTTGGCATGACAATTACAGGTTTCAGCACCTATTGATAGAGGCATCAATCATCGGAATCGGAGCATAATTGCAGATTTTCGTTTTTTTATTATGAATTTATGGTCTATAGTTCAGGTGATTTTCCATAAAATTGAATTTTCTACGAAATGTGTAGAAATATCCGAGCGATCTAAATGCCCGTTGGCATGACAATTACAGGTTTCAGCACCTATTGATAGAGGCATCAATCATCGGAATCGGAGCATAATTGCAGATTTTCGTTTTTTTATTATGAATTTATGGTCTATAGTTCAGGTGATTTTCCATAAAATTGAATTTTCTACGAAATGTGTAGAAATATCCGAGCGATCTTCTGATAGAGTCATCAATCAACCAAATCGGAACACAATTGCAGATTTTCGTTTTTTATTATGGATTCATGGTCTATAGTTCAGGTGATTTTCAATAATATTGAATTTTCTCCGAAATGTGTAGAAATATTCGAGCGATCTAAATGCCCGTTGGCATGACAATTACAGGTTTCAGCACCTATTGATAGAGGCATCAATCATCGGAATCATAGCATAATTGCAGATTTTCGTTTTTTTATTATGAATTTATGGTCTATAGTTCAGGTGATTTTCCATAAAATTGAATTTTCTACGAAATGTGTAGAAATATCCGAGCGATCTAAATGCCCGTTGGCATGACAATTACAGGTTTCAGCACCTATTGATAGAGGCATCAATCATCGGAATCGGAGCATAATTGCAGATTTTCGTTTTTTTATTATGAATTTATGGTCTATAGTTCAGGTGATTTTCCATAAAATTGAATTTTCTACGAAATGTGTAGAAATATCCGAGCGATCTAAATGCCCGTTGGCATGACAATTACAGGTTTCAGCACCTATTGATAGAGGCATCAATCATCGGAATCGGAGCATAATTGCAGATTTTCGTTTTTTTATTATGAATTTATGGTCTATAGTTCAGGTGATTTTCCATAAAATTGAATTTTCTACGAAATGTGTAGAAATATCCGAGCGATCTAAATGCCCGTTGGCATGACAATTACAGGTTTCAGCACCTATTGATAGAGGCATCAATCATCGGAATCGGAGCATAATTGCAGATTTTCGTTTTTTTATTATGAATTTATGGTCTATAGTTCAGGTGATTTTCCATAAAATTGAATTTTCTACGAAATGTGTAGAAATATCCGAGCGATCTTCTGATAGAGTCATCAATCAACCAAATCGGAACACAATTGCAGATTTTCGTTTTTTATTATGGATTCATGGTCTATAGTTCAGGTGATTTTCAATAATATTGAATTTTCTACGAAATGTGTAGAAATATTCGAGCGATCTAAATGCCCGTTGGCATGACAATTACAGGTTTCAGCACCTATTGATAGAGGCATCAATCATCGGAATCATAGCATAATTGCAGATTTTCGTTTTTTTATTATGAATTTATGGTCTATAGTTCAGGTGATTTTCCATAAAATTGAATTTTCTACGAAATGTGTAGAAATATCCGAGCGATCTAAATGCCCGTTGGCATGACAATTACAGGTTTCAGCACCTATTGATAGAGGCATCAATCATCGGAATCGGAGCATAATTGCAGATTTTCGTTTTTTTATTATGAATTTATGGTCTATAGTTCAGGTGATTTTCCATAAAATTGAATTTTCTACGAAATGTGTAGAAATATCCGAGCGATCTTCTGATAGAGTCATCAATCAACCAAATCGGAACACAATTGCAGATTTTCGTTTTTTATTATGGATTCATGGTCTATAGTTCAGGTGATTTTCCATAATATTGAATTTTCTACGAAATGTGTAGAAATATTCGAGCGATCTAAATGCCCGTTGGCATGACAATTACAGGTTTCAGCAACTATTGATAGAGGCATCAATCATCGAAATCGGAGCACAATTGCAGATTTTCGTTTTTTATTATGGATTCATGGTCTATAGTTCAGGTGATTTTCAATAATATTGAATTTTCTCCGAAATGTGTAGAAATATTCGAGCGATCTAAATGCCCGTTGGCATGACAATTACAGGTTTCAGCACCTATTGATAGAGGCATCAATCATCGGAATCGGAGCATAATTGCAGATTTTCGTTTTTTTATTATGAATTTATGGTCTATAGTTCAGGTGATTTTCCATAAAATTGAATTTTCTACGAAATGTGTAGAAATATCCGAGCGATCTAAATGCCCGTTGGCATGACAATTACAGGTTTCAGCACCTATTGATAGAGGCATCAATCATCGGAATCGGAGCATAATTGCAGATTTTCGTTTTTTTATTATGAATTTATGGTCTATAGTTCAGGTGATTTTCCATAAAATTGAATTTTCTACGAAATGTGTAGAAATATCCGAGCGATCTTCTGATAGAGTCATCAATCAACCAAATCGGAACACAATTGCAGATTTTCGTTTTTTATTATGGATTCATGGTCTATAGTTCAGGTGATTTTCCATAATATTGAATTTTCTACGAAATGTGTAGAAATATTCGAGCGATCTAAATGCCCGTTGGCATGACAATTACAGGTTTCAGCAACTATTGATAGAGGCATCAATCATCGAAATCGGAGCACATTTGCAGATTTTCGTTTTTATTATGGATTCATGGTCTATAGTTCAGGTGATTTTCAATAATATTGAATTTTCTACGAAATGTGTAGAAATATTCGAGCGATCTAAATGCCCGTTGGCATGACAATTACAGGTTTCAGCACCTATTGATAGAGGCATCAATCATCGGAATCATAGCATAATTGCAGATTTTCGTTTTTTTATTATGAATTTATGGTCTATAGTTCAGGTGATTTTCCATAAAATTGAATTTTCTACGAAATGTGTAGAAATATCCGAGCGATCTTCTGATAGAGTCATCAATCAACCAAATCGGAACACAATTGCAGATTTTCGTTTTTTATTATGGATTCATGGTCTATAGTTCAGGTGATTTTCCATAATATTGAATTTTCTACGAAATGTGTAGAAATATTCGAGCGATCTAAATGCCCGTTGGCATGACAATTACAGGTTTCAGCAACTATTGATAGAGGCATCAATCATCGAAATCGGAGCACAATTGCAGATTTTCGTTTTTTATTATGGATTCATGGTCTATAGTTCAGGTGATTTTCAATAATATTGAATTTTCTCCGAAATGTGTAGAAATATTCGAGCGATCTAAATGGCCGTTGGCATGACAATTACAGGTTTCAGCACCTATTGATAGAGGCATCAATCATCGGAATCATAGCATAATTGCAGATTTTCGTTTTTTTATTATGAATTTATGGTCTATAGTTCAGGTGATTTTCCATAAAATTGAATTTTCTACGAAATGTGTAGAAATATCCGAGCGATCTAAATGCCCGTTGGCATGACAATTACAGGTTTCAGCACCTATTGATAGAGGCATCAATCATCGGAATCGGAGCATAATTGCAGATTTTCGTTTTTTTATTATGAATTTATGGTCTATAGTTCAGGTGATTTTCCATAAAATTGAATTTTCTACGAAATGTGTAGAAATATCCGAGCGATCTAAATGCCCGTTGGCATGACAATTACAGGTTTCAGCACCTATTGATAGAGGCATCAATCATCGGAATCGGAGCATAATTGCAGATTTTCGTTTTTTTATTATGAATTTATGGTCTATAGTTCAGGTGATTTTCCATAAAATTGAATTTTCTACGAAATGTGTAGAAATATCCGAGCGATCTAAATGCCCGTTGGCATGACAATTACAGGTTTCAGCACCTATTGATAGAGGCATCAATCATCGGAATCGGAGCATAATTGCAGATTTTCGTTTTTTTATTATGAATTTATGGTCTATAGTTCAGGTGATTTTCCATAAAATTGAATTTTCTACGAAATGTGTAGAAATATCCGAGCGATCTTCTGATAGAGTCATCAATCAACCAAATCGGAACACAATTGCAGATTTTCGTTTTTTATTATGGATTCATGGTCTATAGTTCAGGTGATTTTCAATAATATTGAATTTTCTCCGAAATGTGTAGAAATATTCGAGCGATCTAAATGCCCGTTGGCATGACAATTACAGGTTTCAGCACCTATTGATAGAGGCATCAATCATCGGAATCATAGCATAATTGCAGATTTTCGTTTTTTTATTATGAATTTATGGTCTATAGTTCAGGTGATTTTCCATAAAATTGAATTTTCTACGAAATGTGTAGAAATATCCGAGCGATCTAAATGCCCGTTGGCATGACAATTACAGGTTTCAGCACCTATTGATAGAGGCATCAATCATCGGAATCGGAGCATAATTGCAGATTTTCGTTTTTTTATTATGAATTTATGGTCTATAGTTCAGGTGATTTTCCATAAAATTGAATTTTCTACGAAATGTGTAGAAATATCCGAGCGATCTTCTGATAGAGTCATCAATCAACCAAATCGGAACACAATTGCAGATTTTCGTTTTTTATTATGGATTCATGGTCTATAGTTCAGGTGATTTTCCATAATATTGAATTTTCTACGAAATGTGTAGAAATATTCGAGCGATCTAAATGCCCGTTGGCATGACAATTACAGGTTTCAGCAACTATTGATAGAGGCATCAATCATCGAAATCGGAGCACAATTGCAGATTTTCGTTTTTTATTATGGATTCATGGTCTATAGTTCAGGTGATTTTCAATAATATTGAATTTTCTCCGAAATGTGTAGAAATATTCGAGCGATCTAAATGCCCGTTGGCATGACAATTACAGGTTTCAGCACCTATTGATAGAGGCATCAATCATCGGAATCGGAGCATAATTGCAGATTTTCGTTTTTTTATTATGAATTTATGGTCTATAGTTCAGGTGATTTTCCATAAAATTGAATTTTCTACGAAATGTGTAGAAATATCCGAGCGATCTAAATGCCCGTTGGCATGACAATTACAGGTTTCAGCACCTATTGATAGAGGCATCAATCATCGGAATCGGAGCATAATTGCAGATTTTCGTTTTTTTATTATGAATTTATGGTCTATAGTTCAGGTGATTTTCCATAAAATTGAATTTTCTACGAAATGTGTAGAAATATCCGAGCGATCTTCTGATAGAGTCATCAATCAACCAAATCGGAACACAATTGCAGATTTTCGTTTTTTATTATGGATTCATGGTCTATAGTTCAGGTGATTTTCCATAATATTGAATTTTCTACGAAATGTGTAGAAATATTCGAGCGATCTAAATGCCCGTTGGCATGACAATTACAGGTTTCAGCAACTATTGATAGAGGCATCAATCATCGAAATCGGAGCACATTTGCAGATTTTCGTTTTTATTATGGATTCATGGTCTATAGTTCAGGTGATTTTCAATAATATTGAATTTTCTACGAAATGTGTAGAAATATTCGAGCGATCTAAATGCCCGTTGGCATGACAATTACAGGTTTCAGCACCTATTGATAGAGGCATCAATCATCGGAATCATAGCATAATTGCAGATTTTCGTTTTTTTATTATGAATTTATGGTCTATAGTTCAGGTGATTTTCCATAAAATTGAATTTTCTACGAAATGTGTAGAAATATCCGAGCGATCTTCTGATAGAGTCATCAATCAACCAAATCGGAACACAATTGCAGATTTTCGTTTTTTATTATGGATTCATGGTCTATAGTTCAGGTGATTTTCCATAATATTGAATTTTCTACGAAATGTGTAGAAATATTCGAGCGATCTAAATGCCCGTTGGCATGACAATTACAGGTTTCAGCAACTATTGATAGAGGCATCAATCATCGAAATCGGAGCACATTTGCAGATTTTCGTTTTTTATTATGGATTCATGGTCTATAGTTCAGGTGATTTTCAATAATATTGAATTTTCTACGAAATGTGTAGAAATATTCGAGCGATCTAAATGCCCGTTGGCATGACAATTACAGGTTTCAGCAACTATTGATAGAGGCATCAATCATCGAAATCGGAGCACAATTGCAGATTTTCGTTTTTTTATTATGAATTTATGGTCTATAGTTCAGGTGATTTTCCATAAAATTGAATTTTCTACGAAATGTGTAGAAATATCCGAGCGATCTTCTGATAGAGTCATCAATCAACCAAATCGGAACACAATTGCAGATTTTCGTTTTTTATTATGGATTCATGGTTTATAGTTCAGGTGATTTTCCATAATATTGAATTTTCTACGAAATGTGTAGAAATATTCGAGCGATCTAAATGCCCGTTGGCATGACAATTACAGGTCTCAACACCTATTGATAGAGGCATCAATCATCGAAATCGGAGCACAATTGCAGATTTTCGTTTTTTTATTATGAATTTATGGTCTATAGTTCAGGTGATTTTCCATAAAATTGAATTTTCTACGAAATGTGTAGAAATATCCGAGCGATCTACTGATAGAGTCATCAGTCAACCAAATCGGAACACAATTGCAGATTTTCCTTTTTTATTATGGATTCATGGTCTATAGTTCAGGTGATTTTCCATAATATTGAATTTTCTACGAAATGTGTAGAAATATTCGAGCGATCTAAATGCCCGTTGGCATGACAATTACAGGTTTCAGCAACTATTGATAGAGGCATCAATCATCGAAATCGGAGCACAATTGCAGATTTTCGTTTTTTTATTATGAATTTATGGTCTATAGTTCAGGTGATTTTCCATAAAATTGAATTTTCTACGAAATGTGTAGAAATATTCGAGCGATCTAAATGCCCGTTGGCATGACAATTACAGGTTTCAGCAACTATTGATAGAGGCATCAATCATCGAAATCGGAGCACAATTGCAGATTTTCGTTTTTTTATTATGAATTTATGGTCTATAGTTCAGGTGATTTTCCATAAAATTGAATTTTCTACGAAATGTGTAGAAATATCCGAGCGATCTAAATGCCCGTTTTCATGACAATTACAGGTTTCAGCACCTATTGATAGAGGCATCAATCATCGGAATCGGAGCATAATTGCAGATTTTCGTTTTTTTATTATGAATTTATGGTCTATAGTTCAGGTGATTTTCCATAAAATTGAATTTTCTACGAAATGTGTAGAAATATCCGAGCGATCTTCTGATAGAGTCATCAATCAACCAAATCGGAACACAATTGCAGATTTTCGTTTTTTATTATGGATTCATGGTCTATAGTTCAGGTGATTTTCCATAATATTGAATTTTCTACGAAATGTGTAGAAATATTCGAGCGATCTAAATGCCCGTTGGCATGACAATTACAGGTTTCAGCAACTATTGATAGAGGCATCAATCATCGAAATCGGAGCACAATTGCAGATTTTCGTTTTTTTATTATGAATTTATGGTCTATAGTTCAGGTGATTTTCCATAAAATTGAATTTTCTACGAAATGTGTAGAAATATCCGAGCGATCTAAATGCCCGTTGGCATGACAATTACAGGTTTCAGCACCTATTGATAGAGGCATCAATCATCGGAATCGGAGCATAATTGCAGATTTTCGTTTTTTTATTATGAATTTATGGTCTATAGTTCAGGTGATTTTCCATAAAATTGAATTTTCTACGAAATGTGTAGAAATATCCGAGCGATCTTCTGATAGAGTCATCAATCAACCAAATCGGAACACAATTGCAGATTTTCGTTTTTTATTATGGATTCATGGTCTATAGTTCAGGTGATTTTCCATAATATTGAATTTTCTACGAAATGTGTAGAAATATTCGAGCGATCTAAATGCCCGTTGGCATGACAATTACAGGTTTCAGCAACTATTGATAGAGGCATCAATCATCGAAATCGGAGCACAATTGCAGATTTTCGTTTTTTATTATGGATTCATGGTCTATAGTTCAGGTGATTTTCAATAATATTGAATTTTCTCCGAAATGTGTAGAAATATTCGAGCGATCTAAATGCCCGTTGGCATGACAATTACAGGTTTCAGCACCTATTGATAGAGGCATCAATCATCGGAATCATAGCATAATTGCAGATTTTCGTTTTTTTATTATGAATTTATGGTCTATAGTTCAGGTGATTTTCCATAAAATTGAATTTTCTACGAAATGTGTAGAAATATCCGAGCGATCTAAATGCCCGTTGGCATGACAATTACAGGTTTCAGCACCTATTGATAGAGGCATCAATCATCGGAATCGGAGCATAATTGCAGATTTTCGTTTTTTTATTATGAATTTATGGTCTATAGTTCAGGTGATTTTCCATAAAATTGAATTTTCTACGAAATGTGTAGAAATATCCGAGCGATCTTCTGATAGAGTCATCAATCAACCAAATCGGAACACAATTGCAGATTTTCGTTTTTTATTAAGGATTCATGGTCTATAGTTCAGGTGATTTTCAATAATATTGAATTTTCTACGAAATGTGTAGAAATATTCGAGCGATCTAAATGCCCGTTGGCATGACAATTACAGGTTTCAGCACCTATTGATAGAGGCATCAATCATCGGAATCGGAGCATAATTGCAGATTTTCGTTTTTTTATTATGAATTTATGGTCTATAGTTCAGGTGATTTTCCATAAAATTGAATTTTCTACGAAATGTGTAGAAATATCCGAGCGATCTAAATGCCCGTTGGCATGACAATTACAGGTCTCAACACCTATTGATAGAGGCATCAATCATCGAAATCGGAGCACAATTGCAGATTTTCGTTTTTTTATTATGAATTTATGGTCTATAGTTCAGGTGATTTTCCATAAAATTGAATTTTCTACGAAATGTGTAGAAATATCCGAGCGATCTAAATGCCGTTGGCATGACAATTACAGGTCTCAACACCTATTGATAGAGGCATCAATCATCGAAATCGGAGCACAATTGCAGATTTTCGTTTTTTTATTATGAATTTATGGTCTATAGTTCAGGTGATTTTCCATAAAATTGAATTTTCTACGAAATGTGTAGAAATATTCGAGCGATCTAAATGCCCGTTGGCATGACAATTACAAGTCTCAACACCTATTGATAGAGGCATTAATCATCGAAATCGGAGCACAATTGCAGATTTTCGTTTTTTTATTATGAATTTATGGTCTATAGTTCAGGTGATTTTCCATAAAATTGAATTTTCTACGAAATGTGTAGAAATATCCGAGCGATCTACTGATAGAGTCATCAATCAACCAAATCGGAACACAATTGCAGATTTTCGTTTTTTATTATGGATTCATGGTCTATAGTTCAGGTGATTTTCTATAATATTGAATTTTCTACGAAATGTGTAGAAATATTCGAGCGATCTAAATGCCCGTTGGCATGACAATTACAGGTTTCAGCACCTATTGATAGAGGCATCAATCATCGAAATCGGAGCACAATTGCAGATTTTCGTTTTTTTATTATGAATTTATGGTCTATAGTTCAGGTGATTTTCCATAAAATTAAATTTTCTACGAAATGTGTAGAAATATTCGAGCGATCTAAATGCCCGTTGGCATGACAATTACAAGTCTCAACACCTATTGATAGAGGCATTAATCATCGAAATCGGAGCACAATTGCAGATTTTCGTTTTTTTATTATGAATTTATGGTCTATAGTTCAGGTGATTTTCCATAAAATTGAATTTTCTACGAAATGTGTAGAAATATCCGAGCGATCTACTGATAGAGTCATCAATCAACCAAATCGGAACACAATTCCAGATTTTCGTTTTTATTATGGATTCATGGTCTATAGTTCAGGTGATTTTCCATAAAATTTAATTTTCTACGAAATGTGTAGAAATATTCGAGCGATCTAAATGCCCGTTGGCATGACAATTACAGGTCTCAACACCTATTGATAGAGGCATTAATCATCGAAATCGGAGCACAATTGCAGATTTTCGTTTTTTTATTATGAATTTATGGTCTATAGTTCAGGTGATTTTCCATAAAATTGAATTTTCTACGAAATGTGTAGAAATATCCGAGCGATCTACTGATAGAGTCATCAATCAACCAAATCGGAACACAATTGCAGATTTTCGTTTTTTATTATGGATTCATGGTCTATAGTTCAGGTGATTTTCCATAAAATTGAATTTTCTACGAAATGTGTAGAAATATTCGAGCGATCTAAATGCCCGTTGGCATGACAATTACAGGTCTCAACACCTATTGATAGAGGCATTAATCATCGAAATCGGAGCACAATTGCAGATTTTCGTTTTTTTATTATGAATTTATGGTCTATAGTTCAGGTGATTTTCCATAAAATTGAATTTTCTACGAAATGTGTAGAAATATCCGAGCGATCTACTGATAGAGTCATCAATCAACCAAATCGGAACACAATTGCAGATTTTCGTTTTTTATTATGGATTCATGGTCTATAGTTCAGGTGATTTTCTATAATATTGAATTTTCTACGAAATGTGTAGAAATATTCGAGCGATCTAAATTCCCGTTGGCATGACAATTACAGGTTTCAGCACCTATTGATAGAGGCATCAATCATCGAAATCGGAGCACAATTGCAGATTTTCGTTTTTTTATTATGAATTTATGGTCTATAGTTCAGGTGATTTTCCATAAAATTTAATTTTCTACGAAATGTGTAGAAATATCCGAGCGATCTACTGATAGAGTCATCAATCAACCAAATCGGAACACAATTGCAGATTTTCGTTTTTTATTATGGATTCATGGTCTATAGTTCAGGTGATTTTCTATAATATTGAATTTTCTACGAAATGTGTAGAAATATTCGAGCGATCTAAATGCCCGTTGGCATGACAATTACAGGTTTCAGCACCTATTGATAGAGGCATCAATCATCGAAATCGGAGCACAATTGCAGATTTTCGTTTTTTTATTATGAATTTATGGTCTATAGTTCAGGTGATTTTCCATAAAATTGAATTTTCTACGAAATGTGTAGAAATATTCGAGCGATCTAAATGCCCGTTGGCATGACAATTACAAGTCTCAACACCTATTGATAGAGGCATTAATCATCGAAATCGGAGCACAATTGCAGATTTTCGTTTTTTTATTATGAATTTATGGTCTATAGTTCAGGTGATTTTCCATAAAATTGAATTTTCTACGAAATGTGTAGAAATATCCGAGCGATCTACTGATAGAGTCATCAATCAACCAAATCAGAACACAATTGAAGATTTTCGTTTTTTATTATGGATTCATGGTCTATAGTTCAGGTGATTTTCCATAAAATTGAATTTTCTACGAAATGTGTAGAAATATCCGAGCGATCTAAATGCCCGTTGGCATGACAATTACAGGTCTCAACACCTATTGATAGAGGCATCAATCATCGAAATCGGAGCACAATTGCAGATTTTCGTTTTTTTATTATGAATTTATGGTCTATAGTTCAGGTGATTTTCCATAAAATTGAATTTTCTACGAAATGTGTAGAAATATCCGAGCGATCTTCTGATAGAGTCATCAATCAACCAAATCGGAACACAATTGCAGATTTTCGTTTTTTATTATGGATTCATGGTCTATAGTTCAGGTGATTTTCCATAATATTGAATTTTCTACGAAATGTGTAGAAATATTCGAGCGATCTAAATGCCCGTTGGCATGACAATTACAGGTTTCAGCAACTATTGATAGAGGCATCAATCATCGAAATCGGAGCACAATTGCAGATTTTCGTTTTTTTATTATGAATTTATGGTCTATAGTTCAGGTGATTTTCCATAAAATTGAATTTTCTACAAAATGTGTAGAAATATCCGAGCGATCTAAATGCCCGTTGGCATGACAATTACAGGTCTCAACACCTATTGATAGAGGCATCAATCATCGAAATCGGAGCACAATTGCAGATTTTCGTTTTTTTATTATGAATTTATGGTCTATAGTTCAGGTGATTTTCCATAAAATTGAATTTTCTACGAAATGTGTAGAAATATCCGAGCGATCTACTGATAGAGTCATCAGTCAACCAAATCGGAACACATTTGCAGATTTTCCTTTTTTATTATGGATTCATGGTCTATAGTTCAGGTGATTTTCCATAATATTGAATTTTCTACGAAATGTGTAGAAATATTCGAGCGATCTAAATGCCCGTTGGCATGACAATTACAGTATTCAGTACCTATTGATAGAGTCATCAATCATCGAAATCGGAGCACAATTGCAGATTTTCGTTTTTTTATTATGAATTTATGGTCTATAGTTCAGGTGATTTTCCATAAAATTGAATTTTCTACGAAATTTGTAGAAATATCCGAGCGATCTAAATGCCCGTTGGCATGACAATTACAGGTCTCAACACCTATTGATAGAGGCATCAATCATCGAAATCGGAGCACAATTGCAGATTTTCGTTTTTTTATTATGAATTTATGGTCTATAGTTCAGGTGATTTTCCATAAAATTGAATTTTCTACGAAATGTGTAGAAATATCCGAGCGATCTACTGATAGAGTCATCAATCAACCAAATCGGAACACAATTGAAGATTTTCGTTTTTTATTATGGATTCATGGTCTATAGTTCAGGTGATTTTCCATAATATTGAATTTTCTACGAAATGTGTAGAAATATTCGAGCGATCTAAATGCCCGTTGGCATGACAATTACAGGTTTCAGCACCTATTGATAGAGGCATCAATCATCGAAATCGGAGCACAATTGCAGATTTTCGTTTTTTTATTATGAATTTATGGTCTATAGTTCAGGTGATTTTCCATAATATTGAATTTTCTACGAAATGTGCCGAAATATCCGAGCGATCTAACTGCCCGTTGGCGTGACAATAACAGGTTTCAGCACCTATTGATAGAGGCATCAATCATCGAAATCGGAGCACAATTGCAGATTTTCGTTTTTTTATTATGAATTTATGGTCTATAGTTCAGGTGATTTTCCATAAAATTGAATATTCTACGAAATGTGTAGAAATATCCGTGCGATCTACTGATAGAGTCATCAATCAACCAAATCGGAACACAATTGCAGATTTTCGTTTTTTATTATGGATTCATGGTCTATAGTTCAGGTGATTTTCCATAATATTGAATTTTCTACGAAATGTGTAGAAATATTCGAGCGATCTAAATGCCCGTTGGCATGACAATTACAGGTCTCAGCACCTATTGATAGAGGCATCAATCATCGAAATCGGAGCACAATTGCAGATTTTCGTTTTTTTATTATGAATTTATGGTCTATAGTTCAGGTGATTTTCCATAAAATTGAATTTTCTACGAAATGTGTAGAAATATCCGAGCGATCTACTGATAGAGTCATCAATCAACCAAATCGGAACACAATTGAAGATTTTCGTTTTTTATTATGGATTCATGGTCTATAGTTCAGGTGATTTTCCATAATATTGAATTTTCTACGAAATGTGTAGAAATATCCGAGCGATCTACTTATAGAGTCATCAATCAACCAAATCGGAACACAATTGCAGATTTTCCTTTTTTATTATGGATTCATGGTCTATAGTTCAGGTGATTTTCCATAATATTGAATTTTCTACGAAATGTGTAGAAATATTCGAGCGATCTAAATGCCCGTTGGCATGACAATTACAGGTTTCAGCACCTATTGATAGAGGCATCAATCATCGAAATCGGAGCACAATTGCAGATTTTCGTTTTTTTATTATGAATTTATGGTCTATAGTTCAGGTGATTTTCCATAAAATTGAATTTTCTACGAAATGTGTAGAAATATCCGAGCGATCTACTGATAGAGTCATCAATCAACCAAATCGGAACACAATTGAAGATTTTCGTTTTTTATTATGGATTCATGGTCTATAGTTCAGGTGATTTTCCATAATATTGAATTTTCTACGAAATGTGTAGAAATATCCGAGCGATCTACTTATAGAGTCATCAATCAACCAAATCGGAACACAATTGCAGATTTTCCTTTTTTATTATCGATTCATGGTCTATAGTTCAGGTGATTTTCCATAATATTGAATTTTCTACGAAATGTGTAGAAATATTCGAGCGATCTAAATGCCCGTTGGCATGACAATTACAGGTTTCAGCACCTATTGATAGAGGCATCAATCATCGAAATCGGAGCACAATTGCAGGTTTTCGTTTTTTTATTATGAATTTATGGTCTATAGTTCAGGTGATTTTCCATAAAATTGAATTTTCTACGAAATGTGTAGAAATATCCGAGCGATCTACTGATAGAGTCATCAATCAACCAAATCGGAACACAATTGCAGATTTTCGTTTTTTATTATGGATTCATGGTCTATAGTTCTGGTGATTTTCCATAATATTGAATTTTCTACGAAATGTGTAGAAATATTCGAGCGATCTAAATGCCCGTTTTCATGACAATTACAGGTTTCAGCACCTATTGATAGAGGCATCAATCATCGAAATCGGAGCACAATTGCAGATTTTCGTTTTTTTATTATGAATTTATGGTCTATAGTTCAGGTGATTTTCCATAAAATTGAATTTTTTTCGAAATGTGTAGAAATATCCGAGCGATCTACTGATAGAGTCATCAATCAACCAAATCGGAACACAATTGCAGATTTTCGTTTTTTATTATGGATTCATGGTCTATAGTTCAGGTGATTTTCCATAATATTTTATTTTCTACGAAATGTGTAGAAATATTCGAGCGATCTAAATGCCCGTTGGCATGACAATTACAGGTTTCAGCACCTATTGATAGAGGCATCAATCATCGAAATCGGAGCACATTTGCAGATTTCGTTTTTTTATTATGAATTTATGGTCTATAGTTCAGGTGATTTTCCATAAAATTGAATTTTCTACGAAATGTGTAGAAATATCCGAGCGATCTACTGATAGAGTCATCAATCAACCAAATCGGAACACAATTGCAGATTTTCGTTTTTTATTATGGATTCATGGTCTATAGTTCAGGTGATTTTCCATAATATTGAATTTTCTACGAAATGTATAGAAATATTCGAGCGATCTAAATGCCCGTTGGCATGACAATTACAGGTTTCAGCACCTATTGATAGAGGCATCAATCATCGAAATCGGACCACAATTGCAGATTTTCGTTTTTTTATTATGAATTTATGGTCTATAGTTCAGGTGATTTTCCATAAAATTGAATATTCTACGAAATGTGTAGAAATATCCGTGCGATCTACTGATAGAGTCATCAATCAACCAAATCGGAACACAATTGCAGATTTTCGTTTTTTATTATGGATTCATGGTCTATAGTTCAGGTGATTTTCCATAATATTGAATTTTCTACGAAATGTGTAGAAATATCCGAGCGATCTAAATGCCCGTTGGCATGACAATTACAGGTTTCAGCACCTATTGATAGAGGCATCAATCATCGAAATCGGAGCACAATTGCAGATTTTCGTTTTTTTATTATGAATTTATGGTCTATAGTTCAGGTGATTTTCCATAAAATTGAATTTTCTACGAAATGTGTAGAAATATCCGAGCGATCTACTGATAGAGTCATCAATCAACCAAATCGGAACACAATTGCAGATTTTCGTTTTTTATTATCGATTCATGGTCTATAGTTCAGGTGATTTTCCATAATATTGAATTTTCTACGAAATGTGTAGAAATATTCGAGCGATCTAAATGCCCGTTGGCATGACAATTACAGGTCTCAACACCTATTGATAGAGGCATCAATCATCGAAATCGGAGCACAATTGCAGATTTTCGTTTTTTTATTATGAATTTATGGTCTATAGTTCAGGTGATTTTCCATAAAATTGAATTTTCTACGAAATGTGTAGAAATATCCGAGCGATCTACTGATAGAGTCATCAATCAACCAAATCGAAACACAATTGCAGATTTTCGTTTTTTATTATGGATTCATGGTCTATAGTTCAGGTGATTTTCCATAAAATTGAATTTTCTACGAAATGTGTAGAAATATCCGAGCGATCTAAATGCCCGTTGGCATGACAATTACAGGTCTCAACACCTATTGATAGAGGCATCAATCATCGAAATCGGAGCACAATTGCAGATTTTCGTTTTTTTATTATGAATTTATGGTCTATAGTTCAGGTGATTTTCCATAAAATTGAATTTTCTACGAAATGTGTAGATATATCCGAGCGATCTACTGATAGAGTCATAAATCAACCAAATCGGAACACAATTGCAGATTTTCGTTTTTTATTATGGATTCATGGTCTATAGTTCAGGTGATTTTCCATAAAATTGAATTTTCTACGAAATGTGTAGAAATATTCGAGCGATCTAAATGCCCGTTGGCATGACAATTACAGGTTTCAGCACCTATTGATAGAGGCATCAATCATCGAAATCGGAGCACAATTGCAGATTTTCGTTTTTTATTATGAATTTATGGTCTATAGTTCAGGTGATTTTCCATAAAATTGAATTTTCTACGAAATGTGTAGAAATATCCGAGCGATCTAAATGCCCGTTGGCATGACAATTACAGGTCTCAACACCTATTGATAGAGGCATCAATCATCGAAATCGGAGCACAATTGCAGATTTTCGTTTTTTTATTATGAATTTATGGTCTATAGTTCAGGTGATTTTCCATAAAATTGAATTTTCTACGAAATGTGTAGAAATATTCGAGCGATCTAAATGCCCGTTGGCATGACAATTACAGGTCTCAACACCTATTGATAGAGGCATCAATCATCGAAATCGGAGCACAATTGCAGATTTTCGTTTTTTTATTATGAATTTATGGTCTATAGTTCAGGTGATTTTCCATAAAATTGAATTTTCTACGAAATGTGTAGAAATATCCGAGCGATCTAAATGCCCGTTGGCATGACAATTACAGGTCTCAACACCTATTGATAGAGGCATCAATCGTCGAAATCGGAGCACAATTGCAGATTTTCGTTTTTTTATTATGAATTTATGGTCTATAGTTCAGGTGATTTTCCATAAAATTGAATTTTCTACGAAATGTGTAGAAATATCCGAGCGATCTACTGATAGAGTCATCAATCAACCAAATCGGAACACAATTGAAGATTTTCGTTTTTTATTATGGATTCATGGTCTATAGTTCAGGTGATTTTCCATAATATTGAATTTTCTACGAAATGTGTAGAAATATTCGAGCGATCTAAATGCCCGTTGGCATGACAATTACAGGTTTCAGCACCTATTGATAGAGGCATAAATCATCGAAATCGGAGCACAATTGTAGATTTTCGTTTTTTTATTATGAATTTATGGTCTATAGTTCAGGTGATTTTCCATAAAATTGAATTTTCTACGAAATGTGTAGAAATATCCGGGCGATCTAAATGCCCGTTGGCATGACAATTACAGGTCTCAACACCTATTGATAGCGGCATCAATCATCGAAATCGGAGCACAATTGCAGATTTTCGTTTTTTTATTATGAATTTATGGTCTATAGTTCAGGTGATTTTCCATAAAATTAAATTTTCTACGAAATGTGTAGAAATATCCGAGCGATCTACTGATAGAGTCATCAATCAACCAAATCGGAGCACAATTGAAGATTTTCGTTTTTTATTATGGATTCATGGTCTATAGTTCAGGTGATTTTCCATAAAATTGAATTTTCTACGAAATGTGTAGAAATATTCGAGCGATCTAAATGCCCGTTGGCATGACAATTACAGGTCTCAACACCTATTGATAGAGGCATCAATCATCGAAATCGGAGCACAATTGCAGATTTTCGTTTTTTTATTATGAATTTATGGTCTATAGTTCAGGTGATTTTCCATAAAATTGAATTTTCTACGAAATGTGTAGAAATATCCGAGCGATCTACTGATAGAGTCATCAATCAACCAAATCGGAACACAATTGCAGATTTTCGTTTTTTATTATGGATTCATGGTCTATAGTTCAGGTGATTTTCCATAAAATTGAATTTTCTACGAAATGTGTAGAAATATTCGAGCGATCTAAATGCCCGTTGGCATGACAATTACAGGTCTCAACACCTATTGATAGAGGCATCAATCATCGAAATCGGAGCACAATTGCAGATTTTCGTTTTTTTATTATGAATTTATGGTCTATAGTTCAGGTGATTTTCCATAAAATTGAATTTTCTACGAAATGTGTAGAAATATCCGAGCGATCTACTGATAGAGTCATCAATCAACCAAATCGGAACACAATTGAAGATTTTCGTTTTTTATTATGGATTCATGGTCTATAGTTCAGGTGATTTTCCATAAAATTGAATTTTCTACGAAATGTGTAGAAATATTCGAGCGATCTAAATGCCCGTTGGCATGACAATTACAGGTCTCAACACCTATTGATAGAGGCATCAATCATCGAAATCGGAGCACAATTGCAGATTTTCGTTTTTTTATTATGAATTTATGGTCTATAGTTCAGGTGATTTTCCATAAAATTGAATTTTCTACGAAATGTGTAGAAATATTCGAGCGATATAAATGCCCGTTGGCATGACAATTACAGGTCTCAACACCTATTGATAGAGGCATCAATCATCGAAATCGGAGCACAATTGCAGATTTTCGTTTTTTTATTATGAATTTATGGTCTATAGTTCAGGTGATTTTCCATAAAATTGAATTTTCTACGAAATGTGTAGAAATATCCGAGCGATCTACTGATAGAGTCATTAATCAACCAAATCGGAACACAATTGAAGATTTTCGTTTTTTATTATGGATTCATGGTCTATAGTTCAGGTGATTTTCCATAAAATTGAATTTTCTACGAAATGTGTAGAAATATTCGAGCGATCTAAATGCCCGTTGGCATGACAATTACAGGTCTCAACACCTATTGATAGAGGCATCAATCATCGAAATCGGAGCACAATTGCAGATTTTCGTTTTTTTATTATGAATTTATGGTCTATAGTTCAGGTGATTTTCCATAAAATTGAATTTTCTGCGAAATGTGTAGAAATATCCGAGCGATCTACTGATAGAGTCATCAATCAACCAAATCGGAACACAATTGAAGATTTTCGTTTTTTATTATGGATTCATGGTCTATAGTTCAGGTGATTTTCCATAGTATTGAATTTTCTACGAAATGTGTAGAAATATTCGAGCGATCTAAATGCCCGTTGGCATGACAATTACAGGTTTCAGCACCTATTGATAGAGGCATCAATCATCGAAATCGGAGCACAATTGCAGATTTTCGTTTTTTTATTATGAATTTATGGTCTATAGTTCAGGTGATTTTCCATAAAAATGAATTTTCTACGAAATGTGTAGAAATATCCGAGCGATCTACTGATAGAGTCATCAATCAACCAAATCGGAACACAATTGAAGATTTTCGTTTTTTATTATGGATTCATGGTCTATAGTTCAGGTGATTTTCCATAAAATTGAATTTTCTACGAAATGTGTAGAAATATTCGAGCGATCTAAATGCCCGTTGGCATGACAATTACAGGTTTCAGCACCTATTGATAGAGGTATCAATCATCGAAATCGGAGCACAATTGCAGATTTTCGTTTTTTTATTATGAATTTATGGTCTATAGTTCAGGTGATTTTCCATAAAAATGAATTTTCTACGAAATGTGTAGAAATATCCGAGCGATCTAAATGCCCGTTGGCATGACAATTACAGGTCTCAACACCTATTGATAGAGGCATCAATCATCGAAATCGGAGCACAATTGCAGATTTTCGTTTTTTTATTATGAATTTATGGTCTATAGTTCAGGTGATTTTCCATAAAATTTAATTTTCTACGAAATGTGTAGAAATATCCGAGCGATCTACTGATAGAGTCATCAATCAACCAAATCGGAACACAATTGAAGATTTTCGTTTTTTATTATGGATTCATGGTCTATAGTTCAGGTGATTTTCCATAAAATTGAATTTTCTACGAAATGTGTAGAAATATTCGAGCGATTTAAATGCCCGTTGGCATGACAATTACAGGTCTCAACACCTATTGATAGAGGCATCAATCATCGAAATCGGAGCACAATTGCAGATTTTCGTTTTTTTATTATGAATTTATGGTCTATAGTTCAGGTGATTTTCCATAAAATTGAATTTTCTACGAAATGTGTAGAAATATCAGAGCGATCTACTGATAGAGTCATCAATCAACCAAATCGGAACACAATTGCAGATTTTCGTTTTTTATTATGGATTCATGGTCTATAGTTCAGGTGATTTTCCATAATATTGAATTTTCTACGAAATGTGTAGAAATATCCGAGCGATCTAAATGCCCGTTGGCATGACAATTACAGGTCTCAACACCTATTGATAGAGGCATCAATCATCGAAATCGGAGCACAATTGCAGATTTTCGTTTTTTTATTATGAATTTATGGTCTATAGTTCAGGTGATTTTCCATAAAATTGAATTTCCACGAAATGTGTAGAAATATCCGAGCGATCTAATTGCCCGTTGGCATGACAATTACAGGTCTCAACACCTATTGATAGAGGCATCAATCATCGAAATCGGAGCACAATTGCAGATTTTCGTTTTTTTATTATGAATTTATGGTCTATAGTTCAGGTGATTTTCCATAAAAATGAATTTTCTACGAAATGTGTAGAAATATCCGAGCGATCTAAATGCCCGTTGGCATGACAATTACAGGTCTCAATACCTATTGATAGAGGCATCAATCATCGAAATCGGAGCACAATTGCAGATTTTCGTTTTTTTATTATGAATTTATGGTCTATAGTTCAGGTGATTTTCCATAAAATTAAATTTTCTACGAAATGTGTAGAAATATCCGAGCGATCTACTGATAGAGTCATCAATCAACCAAATCGGAACACAATTGCAGATTTTCGTTTTTTATTAAGGATTCATGGTCTATAGTTCAGGTGATTTTCCATAATATTGAATTTTCTACGAAATGTGTAGAAATATTCGAGCGATCTAAATGCCCGTTGGCATGACAATTACAGGTTTCAGCACCTATTGATAGAGGCATCAATCATCGAAATCGGAGCACAATTGCAGATTTCCGTTTTTTTATTATGAATTTATGGTCTATAGTTCAGGTGATTTTCCATAAAATTGAATTTTCTACGAAATGTGTAGAAATATCCGAGCGATCTACTGATAGAGTCATCAATCAACCAAATCGGAACACAATTGAAGATTTTCGTTTTTTATTATGGATTCATGGTCTATAGTTCAGGTGATTTTCCATAAAATTGAATTTTCTACGAAATGTGTAGAAATATTCGAGCGATCTAAATGCCCGTTGGCATGACAATTACAGGCTCAACACCTATTGATAGAGGCATCAATCATCGAAATCGGAGCACAATTGCAGATTTTCGTTTTTTTATTATGAATTTATGGTCTATAGTTCAGGTGATTTTCCATAAAATTTAATTTTCTACGAAATGTGTAGAAATATCCGAGCGATCTACTGATAGAGTCATCAATCAACCAAATCGGAACACAATTGAAGATTTTCGTTTTTTATTATGGATTCATGGTCTATAGTTCAGGTGATTTTCCATAAAATTGAATTTTCTACGAAATGTGTAGAAATATCCGAGCGATCTAAATGCCCGTTGTTATGACAATTACAGGTCTCAACACCTATTGATAGAGGCATCAATCATCGAAATCGGAGCACAATTGCAGATATTCGTTTTTTTATTATGAATTCATGGTCTATAGTTCAGGTGATTTTCCATAAAATTGAATTTTCTACGAAATGTGTAGAAATATTCGAGCGATCTAAATGCCCGTTGGCATGAAAATTACAGGTCTCAACACCTATTGATAGAGGCATCAATCATCGAAATCGGAGCACAATTGCAGATTTTCGTTTTTTTATTATGAATTTATGGTCTATAGTTCAGGTGATTTTCCATAAAATTGAATTTTCTACGAAATGTGTAGAAATATCCGAGCGATCTACTGATAGAGTCATCAATCAACCAAATCGGAACACAATTGCAGATTTTCGTTTTTTATTATGGATTCATATGGTTTATAGTTCAGGTGATTTTCCATAATATTGAATTTTCTACGAAATGTGTAGAAATATTCGAGCGATCTAAATGCCCGTTGGCATGACATTTACAGGTTTCAGCACCTATTGATAGAGGCATCAATCATCGAAATCGGAGCACAATTGCAGATTTTCGTTTTTTTATTATGAATTTATGGTCTATAGTTCAGGTGATTTTCCATAAAATTGAATTTTCTACGAAATGTGTAGAAATATCCGAGCGATCTACTGATAGAGTCATCAATCAACCAAATCGGAACACAATTGCAGATTTTCGTTTTTTATTAAGGATTCATGGTCTATAGTTCAGGTGATTTTCCATAAATTGAATTTTCTACGAAATGTGTAGAAATATTCGAGCGATCTAAATGCCCGTTGGCATGACAATTACAGGTCTCAACACCTATTGATAGAGGCATCAATCATCGAAATCGGAGCACAATTGCAGATTTTCGTTTTTTTATTATGAATTTATGGTCTATAGTTCAGGTGATTTTCCATAAAATTGAATTTTCTACGAAATGTGTAGAAATATCCGAGCGATCTACTGATAGAGTCATCAATCAACCAAATCGGAACACAATTGCAGATTTTCGTTTTTTATTATGGATTCATGGTCTATAGTTCAGGTGATTTTCTATAATATTGAATTTTCTACGAAATGTGTAGAAATATTCGAGCGATCTAAATGCCCGTTGGCATGACAATTACAGGTTTCAGCACCTATTGATAGAGGCATCAATCATCGAAATCGGAGCACAATTGCAGATTTTCGTTTTTTTATTATGAATTTATGGTCTATAGTTCAGGTGATTTTCCATAAAATTGAATTTTCTACGAAATGTGTAGAAATATCCGAGCGATCTAAATGCCCGTTGGCATGACAATTACAGGTCTCAACACCTATTGATAGAGGCATCAATCATCGAAATCGGAGCAAAATTGCAGATTTTCGTTTTTTTATTATGAATTTATGGCCTATAGTTCAGGTGATTTCCATAAAATTGAATTTTCTACGAAATGTGTAGAAATATCCGAGCGATCTACTGATAGAGTCATCAATCAACCAAATCGGAACACAATTGAAGATTTTCGTTTTTTATTATGGATTCATGGTCTATAGTTCAGGTGATTTTCCATAAAATTGAATTTTCTACGAAATGTGTAGAAATATTCGAGCGATCTAAATGCCCGTTGGCATGACAATTACAGGCTCAACACCTATTGATAGAGGCATCAATCATCGAAATCGGAGCACAATTGCAGATTTTCGTTTTTTTATTATGAATTTATGGTCTATAGTTCAGGTGATTTTCCATAAAATTTAATTTTCTACGAAATGTGTAGAAATATCCGAGCGATCTACTGATAGAGTCATCAATCAACCAAATCGGAACACAATTGAAGATTTTCGTTTTTTATTATGGATTCATGGTCTATAGTTCAGGTGATTTTCCATAAAATTGAATTTTCTACGAAATGTGTAGAAATATCCGAGCGATCTAAATGCCCGTTGGTATGACAATTACAGGTCTCAACACCTATTGATAGAGGCATCAATCATCGAAATCGGAGCACAATTGCAGATATTCGTTTTTTTATTATGAATTCATGGTCTATAGTTCAGGTGATTTTCCATAAAATTGAATTTTCTACGAAATGTGTAGAAATATTCGAGCGATCTAAATGCCCGTTGGCATGACAATTACAGGTCTCAACACCTATTGATAGAGGCATCAATCATCGAAATCGGAGCACAATTGCAGATTTTCGTTTTTTTATTATGAATTTATGGTCTATAGTTCAGGTGATTTTCCATAAAATTGAATTTTCTACGAAATGTGTAGAAATATCCGAGCGATCTACTGATAGAGTCATCAATCAACCAAATCGGAACACAATTGCAGATTTTCGTTTTTTATTATGGATTCATATGGTCTATAGTTCAGGTGATTTTCCATAATATTGAATTTTCTACGAAATGTGTAGAAATATTCGAGCGATCTAAATGCCCGTTGGCATGACATTTACAGGTTTCAGCACCTATTGATAGAGGCATCAATCATCGAAATCGGAGCACAATTGCAGATTTTCGTTTTTTTATTATGAATTTATGGTCTATAGTTCAGGTGATTTTCCATAAAATTGAATTTTCTACGAAATGTGTAGAAATATCCGAGCGATCTACTGATAGAGTCATCAATCAACCAAATCGGAACACAATTGCAGATTTTCGTTTTTTATTAAGGATTCATGGTCTATAGTTCAGGTGATTTTCCATAAATTGAATTTTCTACGAAATGTGTAGAAATATTCGAGCGATCTAAATGCCCGTTGGCATGACAATTACAGGTCTCAACACCTATTGATAGAGGCATCAATCATCGAAATCGGAGCACAATTGCAGATTTTCGTTTTTTTATTATGAATTTATGGTCTATAGTTCAGGTGATTTTCCATAAAATTGAATTTTCTACGAAATGTGTAGAAATATCCGAGCGATCTACTGATAGAGTCATCAATCAACCAAATCGGAACACAATTGCAGATTTTCGTTTTTTATTATGGATTCATGGTCTATAGTTCAGGTGATTTTCTATAATATTGAATTTTCTACGAAATGTGTAGAAATATTCGAGCGATCTAAATGCCCGTTGGCATGACAATTACAGGTTTCAGCACCTATTGATAGAGGCATCAATCATCGAAATCGGAGCACAATTGCAGATTTTCGTTTTTTTATTATGAATTTATGGTCTATAGTTCAGGTGATTTTCCATAAAATTGAATTTTCTACGAAATGTGTAGAAATATTCGAGCGATCTAACTGCCCGTTGGCATGACAATTACAGGTCTCAACACCTATTGATAGAGGCATCAATCATCGAAATCGGAGCACAATTTCAGATTTTCGTTTTTTTATTATGAATTTATGGTCTATAGTTCAGGTGATTTTCCATAAAATTGAATTTTCTACGAAATCTGTAGAAATATCCGAGCGATCTACTGATAGAGTCATCAATCAACCAAATCGGAACACAATTGCAGATTTTCGTTTTTTATTATGGATTCATGGTCTATAGTTCAGGTGATTTTCTATAATATTGAATTTTCTACGAAATGTGTAGAAATATTCGAGCGATCTAAATTATCGTTGGCATGACAATTACAGGTTTCAGCACCTATTGATAGAGGCATCAATCATCGAAATCGGAGCACAATTGCAGATTTTCGTTTTTTTATTATGAATTTATGGTCTATAGTTCAGGTGATTTTCCATAAAATTGAATTTTCTACGAAATGTGTAGAAATATCCGAGCGATCTACTGATAGAGTCATCAATCAACCAAATCGGAACACAATTGCAGATTTTCGTTTTTTATTATGGATTCATGGTCTATAGTTCAGGTGATTTTCCATAAAATTGAATTTTCTACGAAATGTGTAGAAATATTCGAGCGATCTAAATGCCCGTTGGCATGACAATTACAGGTCTCAACACCTATTGATAGAGGCATTAATCATCAAAATCGGAGCACAATTGCAGATTTTCGTTTTTTTATTATGAATTTATGGTCTATAGTTCAGGTGATTTTCCATAAAATTGAATTTTCTACGAAATGTGTAGAAATATTCGAGCGATCTAAATGCCCGTTGGCATGACAATTACAGGTCTCAACACCTATTGATAGAGGCATCAATCATCGAAATCGGAGCACAATTGCAGATTTTCGTTTTTTTATTATGAATTTATGGTCTATAGTTCAGGTGATTTTCCATAAAATTGAATTTTCTACGAAATGTGTAGAAATATCCGAGCGATCTAAATGCCCGTTGGCATGACAATTACAGGTCTCAACACCTATTGATAGAGGCATCAATCATCGAAATCGGAGCACAATTGCAGATTTTCGTTTTTTTATTATGAATTTATGGCCTATAGTTCAGGTGATTTCCATAAAATTGAATTTTCTACGAAATGTGTAGAAATATCCGAGCTATCTACTGATAGAGTCGTCAATCAACCAAATCGGAACACAATTGAAGATTTTCGTTTTTTATTATGGATTCATGGTCTATAGTTCAGGTGATTTTCCATAAAATTGAATTTTCTACGAAATGTGTAGAAATATTCGAGCGATCTAAATGCCCGTTGGCACGACAATTACAGGTCTCAACACCTATTGATAGAGGCATCAATCATCGAAATCGGAGCACAATTGCAGATTTTTGTTTTTTTATTATGAATTTATGGTCTATAGTTCAGGTGATTTTCCATAAAATTGAATTTTCTACGAAATGTGTAGAAATATCCGAGCGATCTACTGATAGAGTCATCAATCAACCAAATCGGAACACAATTGCAGATTTTCGTTTTTTATTATGGATTCATGGTCTATAGTTCAGGTGATTTTCCATAAAATTGAATTTTCTACGAAATGTGTAGAAATATTCGAGCGATCTAAATGCCCGTTGGCATGACAATTACAGGTCTCAACACCTATTGATAGAGGCATTAATCATCGAAATCGGAGCACAATTGCAGATTTTCGTTTTTTTATTATGAATTTATGGTCTATAGTTCAGGTGATTTTCCATAAAATTGAATTTTCTACGAAATGTGTAGAAATATTCGAGCGATCTAAATGCCCGTTGGCATGACAATTACAGGTCTCAGCACCTATTGATAGAGGCATCAATCATCGAAATCGGAGCACAATTGCAGATTTTCGTTTTTTTATTATGAATTTATGGTCTATAGTTCAGATGATTTTCCATAAAATTGAATTTTCTACGAAATGTGTAGAAATATCCGAGCGATCTACTGATAGAGTCATCAATCAACCAAATCGGAACACAATTGCAGATTTTCGTTTTTTATTATGGATTCATGGTCTATAGTTCAGGTGATTTTCTATAATATTGAATTTTCTACGAAATGTGTAGAAATATTCGAGCGATCTAAATGCCCGTTGGCATGACAATTACAGGTTTCAGCACCTATTGATAGAGGCATCAATCATCGAAATCGGAGCACAATTGCAGATTTTCGTTTTTTTATTATGAATTTATGGTCTATAGTTCAGGTGATTTTCCATAAAATTGAATTTTCTACGAAATCTGTAGAAATATCCGAGCGATCTACTGATAGAGTCATCAATCAACCAAATCGGAACACAATTGCAGATTTTCGTTTTTTATTATGGATTCATGGTCTATAGTTCAGGTGATTTTCTATAATATTGAATTTTCTACGAAATGTGTAGAAATATTCGAGCGATCTAAATGCCCGTTGGCATGACAATTACAGGTTTCAGCACCTATTGATAGAGGCATCAATCATCGAAATCGGAGCACAATTGCAGATTTTCGTTTTTTTATTATGAATTTATGGTCTATAGTTCAGGTGATTTTCCATAAAATTGAATTTTCTACGAAATGTGTAGAAATATCCGAGCGATCTACTGATAGAGTCATCAATCAACCAAATCGGAACACAATTGCAGATTTTCGTTTTTTATTATGGATTCATGGTCTATAGTTCAGGTGATTTTCCATAAAATTGAATTTTCTACGAAATGTGTAGAAATATTCGAGCGATCTAAATGCCCGTTGGCATGACAATTACAGGTCTCAACACCTATTGATAGAGGCATTAATCATCAAAATCGGAGCACAATTGCAGATTTTCGTTTTTTTATTATGAATTTATGGTCTATAGTTCAGGTGATTTTCCATAAAATTGAATTTTCTACGAAATGTGTAGAAATATTCGAGCGATCTAAATGCCCGTTGGCATGACAATTACAGGTCTCAACACCTATTGATAGAAGCATCAATCATCGAAATCGGAGCACAATTGCAGATTTTCGTTTTTTTATTATGAATTTATGGTCTATAGCTCAGGTGATTTTCCATAAAATTGAATTTTCTACGAAATGTGTAGAAATATCCGAGCGATCTAAATGCCCGTTGGCATGACAATTACAGGTCTCAACACCTATTGATAGAGGCATCAATCATCGAAATCGGAGCACAATTGCAGATTTTCGTTTTTTTATTATGAATTTATGGTCTATAGTTCAGGTGATTTTCCATAAAATTGAATTTTCTACGAAATGTGTAGAAATATCCGAGCGATCTACTGATAGAGTCATCAATCAACCAAATCGGAACACAATTGAAGATTTTCGTTTTTTATTATGGATTCATGGTCTATAGTTCAGGTGATTTTCCATAAAATTGAATTTTCTACGAAATGTGTAGAAATATTCGAGCGATCTAAATGCCCGTTGGCATGACAATTACAGGCTCAACACCTATTGATAGAGGCATCAATCATCGAAATCGGAGCACAATTGCAGATTTTCGTTTTTTTATTATGAATTTATGGTCTATAGTTCAGGTGATTTTCCATAAAATTTAATTTTCTACGAAATGTGTAGAAATATCCGAGCGATCTACTGATAGAGTCATCAATCAACCAAATCGGAACACAATTGCAGATTTTCGTTTTTTATTATGGATTCATGGTCTATAGTTCAGGTGATTTTCCATAAAATTGAATTTTCTACGAAATGTGTAGAAATATTCGAGCGATCTAAATGCCCGTTGGCATGACAATTACAGGTCTCAACACCTATTGATAGAGGCATTAATCATCAAAATCGGAGCACAATTGCAGATTTTCGTTTTTTTATTATGAATTTATGGTCTATAGTTCAGGTGATTTTCCATAAAATTGAATTTTCTACGAAATGTGTAGAAATATTCGAGCGATCTAAATGCCCGTTGGCATGACAATTACAGGTCTCAACACCTATTGATAGAGGCATCAATCATCGAAATCGGAGCACAATTGCAGATTTTCGTTTTTTTATTATGAATTTATGGTCTATAGTTCAGGTGATTTTCCATAAAATTGAATTTTCTACGAAATGTGTAGAAATATCCGAGCGATCTAAATGCCCGTTGGCATGACAATTACAGGTCTCAACACCTATTGATAGAGGCATCAATCATCGAAATCGGAGCACAATTGCAGATTTTCGTTTTTTTATTATGAATTTATGGCCTATAGTTCAGGTGATTTCCATAAAATTGAATTTTCTACGAAATGTGTAGAAATATCCGAGCTATCTACTGATAGAGTCGTCAATCAACCAAATCGGAACACAATTGAAGATTTTCGTTTTTTATTATGGATTCATGGTCTATAGTTCAGGTGATTTTCCATAAAATTGAATTTTCTACGAAATGTGTAGAAATATTCGAGCGATCTAAATGCCCGTTGGCACGACAATTACAGGTCTCAACACCTATTGATAGAGGCATCAATCATCGAAATCGGAGCACAATTGCAGATTTTCGTTTTTTTATTATGAATTTATGGTCTATAGTTCAGGTGATTTTCCATAAAATTGAATTTTCTACGAAATGTGTAGAAATATCCGAGCGATCTACTGATAGAGTCATCAATCAACCAAATCGGAACACAATTGCAGATTTTCGTTTTTTATTATGGATTCATGGTCTATAGTTCAGGTGATTTTCCATAAAATTGAATTTTCTACGAAATGTGTAGAAATATTCGAGCGATCTAAATGCCCGTTGGCATGACAATTACAGGTCTCAACACCTATTGATAGAGGCATTAATCATCGAAATCGGAGCACAATTGCAGATTTTCGTTTTTTTATTATGAATTTATGGTCTATAGTTCAGGTGATTTTCCATAAAATTGAATTTTCTACGAAATGTGTAGAAATATTCGAGCGATCTAAATGCCCGTTGGCATGACAATTACAGGTCTCAGCACCTATTGATAGAGGCATCAATCATCGAAATCGGAGCACAATTGCAGATTTTCGTTTTTTTATTATGAATTTATGGTCTATAGTTCAGATGATTTTCCATAAAATTGAATTTTCTACGAAATGTGTAGAAATATCCGAGCGATCTACTGATAGAGTCATCAATCAACCAAATCGGAACACAATTGCAGATTTTCGTTTTTTATTATGGATTCATGGTCTATAGTTCAGGTGATTTTCTATAATATTGAATTTTCTACGAAATGTGTAGAAATATTCGAGCGATCTAAATGCCCGTTGGCATGACAATTACAGGTTTCAGCACCTATTGATAGAGGCATCAATCATCGAAATCGGAGCACAATTGCAGATTTTCGTTTTTTTATTATGAATTTATGGTCTATAGTTCAGGTGATTTTCCATAAAATTGAATTTTCTACGAAATCTGTAGAAATATCCGAGCGATCTACTGATAGAGTCATCAATCAACCAAATCGGAACACAATTGCAGATTTTCGTTTTTTATTATGGATTCATGGTCTATAGTTCAGGTGATTTTCTATAATATTGAATTTTCTACGAAATGTGTAGAAATATTCGAGCGATCTAAATGCCCGTTGGCATGACAATTACAGGTTTCAGCACCTATTGATAGAGGCATCAATCATCGAAATCGGAGCACAATTGCAGATTTTCGTTTTTTTATTATGAATTTATGGTCTATAGTTCAGGTGATTTTCCATAAAATTGAATTTTCTACGAAATGTGTAGAAATATCCGAGCGATCTACTGATAGAGTCATCAATCAACCAAATCGGAACACAATTGCAGATTTTCGTTTTTTATTATGGATTCATGGTCTATAGTTCAGGTGATTTTCCATAAAATTGAATTTTCTACGAAATGTGTAGAAATATTCGAGCGATCTAAATGCCCGTTGGCATGACAATTACAGGTCTCAACACCTATTGATAGAGGCATTAATCATCAAAATCGGAGCACAATTGCAGATTTTCGTTTTTTTATTATGAATTTATGGTCTATAGTTCAGGTGATTTTCCATAAAATTGAATTTTCTACGAAATGTGTAGAAATATTCGAGCGATCTAAATGCCCGTTGGCATGACAATTACAGGTCTCAACACCTATTGATAGAAGCATCAATCATCGAAATCGGAGCACAATTGCAGATTTTCGTTTTTTTATTATGAATTTATGGTCTATAGCTCAGGTGATTTTCCATAAAATTGAATTTTCTACGAAATGTGTAGAAATATCCGAGCGATCTAAATGCCCGTTGGCATGACAATTACAGGTCTCAACACCTATTGATAGAGGCATCAATCATCGAAATCGGAGCACAATTGCAGATTTTCGTTTTTTTATTATGAATTTATGGCCTATAGTTCAGGTGATTTCCATAAAATTGAATTTTCTACGAAATGTGTAGAAATATCCGAGCTATCTACTGATAGAGTCGTCAATCAACCAAATCGGAACACAATTGAAGATTTTCGTTTTTTATTATGGATTCATGGTCTATAGTTCAGGTGATTTTCCATAAAATTGAATTTTCTACGAAATGTGTAGAAATATCCGAGCGATCTAAATGCCCGTTGGCACGACAATTACAGGTCTCAACACCTATTGATAGAGGCATCAATCATCGAAATCGGAGCACAATTGCAGATTTTCGTTTTTTTATTATGAATTTATGGTCTATAGTTCAGGTGATTTTCCATAAAATTGAATTTTCTACGAAATGTGTAGAAATATCCGAGCGATCTACTGATAGAGTCATCAATCAACCAAATCGGAACACAATTGCAGATTTTCGTTTTTTATTATGGATTCATGGTCTATAGTTCAGGTGATTTTCCATAAAATTGAATTTTCTACGAAATGTGTAGAAATATTCGAGCGATCTAAATGCCCGTTGGCATGACAATTACAGGTCTCAACACCTATTGATAGAGGCATTAATCATCGAAATCGGAGCACAATTGCAGATTTTCGTTTTTTTATTATGAATTTATGGTCTATAGTTCAGGTGATTTTCCATAAAATTGAATTTTCTACGAAATGTGTAGAAATATTCGAGCGATCTAAATGCCCGTTGGCATGACAATTACAGGTCTCAGCACCTATTGATAGAGGCATCAATCATCGAAATCGGAGCACAATTGCAGATTTTCGTTTTTTTATTATGAATTTATGGTCTATAGTTCAGGTGATTTTCCATAAAATTGAATTTTCTACGAAATGTGTAGAAATATCCGAGCGATCTACTGATAGAGTCATCAATCAACCAAATCGGAACACAATTGCAGATTTTCGTTTTTTATTATGGATTCATGGTCTATAGTTCAGGTGATTTTCTATAATATTGAATTTTCTACGAAATGTGTAGAAATATTCGAGCGATCTAAATGCCCGTTGGCATGACAATTACAGGTTTCAGCACCTATTGATAGAGGCATCAATCATCGAAATCGGAGCACAATTGCAGATTTTCGTTTTTTTATTATGAATTTATGGTCTATAGTTCAGGTGATTTTCCATAAAATTGAATTTTCTACGAAATGTGTAGAAATATCCGAGCGATCTACTGATAGAGTCATCAATCAACCAAATCGGAACACAATTGCAGATTTTCGTTTTTTATTATGGATTCATGGTCTATAGTTCAGGTGATTTTCCATAAAATTGAATTTTCTACGAAATGTGTAGAAATATTCGAGCGATCTAAATGCCCGTTGGCATGACAATTACAGGTCTCAACACCTATTGATAGAGGCATTAATCATCGAAATCGGAGCACAATTGCAGATTTTCGTTTTTTTATTATGAATTTATGGTCTATAGTTCAGGTGATTTTCCATAAAATTGAATTTTCTACGAAATGTGTAGAAATATTCGAGCGATCTAAATGCCCGTTGGCATGACAATTACAGGTCTCAACACCTATTGATAGAGGCATCAATCATCGAAATCGGAGCACAATTGCAGATTTTCGTTTTTTTATTATGAATTTATGGTCTATAGTTCAGGTGATTTTCCATAAAATTGAATTTTCTACGAAATGTGTAGAAATATTCGAGCGATCTAAATGCCCGTTGGCATGACAATTACAGGTCTCAACACCTATTGATAGAGGCATCAATCATCGAAATCGGAGCACAATTGCAGATTTTCGTTTTTTTATTATGAATTTATGGTCTATAGTTCAGGTGATTTTCCATAAAATTGAATTTTCTACGAAATGTGTAGAAATATCCGAGCGATCAACTGATAGAGTCATCAATCAACCAAATCGGAACACAATTGCAGATTTTCGTTTTTTATTATGGATTCATGGTCTATAGTTCAGGTGATTTTCCATAATATTGAATTTTCTACGAAATGTGTAGAAATATTCGAGCGATCTAAATGCCCGTTGACATGACAATTACAGGTCTCAACACCTATTGATAGAGGCATCAATCATCGAAATCGGAGCACAATTGCAGATTTTCGTTTTTTTATTATGAATTTATGGTCTATAGTTCAGGTGATTTTCCATAAAATTGAATTTTCTACGAAATGTGTAGAAATATTCGAGCGATCTAAATGCCCGTTGGCATGACAATTACAGGTCTCAACACCTATTGATAGAGGCATCAATCATCGAAATCGGAGCACAATTGCAGATTTTCGTTTTTTTATTATGAATTTATGGTCTATAGTTCAGGTGATTTTCCATAAAATTGAATTTTCTACGAAATATGTAGAAATATCCGAGCGATCTACTGATAGAGTCATCAATCAACCAAATCGGAACACAATTGCAGATTTTCGTTTTTTATTATGGATTCATGGTCTATAGTTCAGGTGATTTTCTATAATATTGAATTTTCTACGAAATGTGTAGAAATATTCGAGCGATCTAAATGCCCGTTGGCATGACAATTACAGGTTTCAGCACCTATTGATAGAGGCATCAATCATCGAAATCGGAGCACAATTGCAGATTTTCGTTTTTTTATTATGAATTTATGGTCTATAGTTCAGGTGATTTTCCATAAAATTGAATTTTCTACGAAATGTGTAGAAATATCCGAGCGATCTACTGATAGAGTCATCAATCAACCAAATCGGAACACAATTGCAGATTTTCGTTTTTTATTATGGATTCATGGTCTATAGTTCAGGTGATTTTCCATAAAATTGAATTTTCTACGAAATGTGTAGAAATATTCGAGCGATCTAAATGCCCGTTGGCATGACAATTACAGGTCTCAACACCTATTGATAGAGGCATTAATCATCGAAATCGGAGCACAATTGCAGATTTTCGTTTTTTTATTATGAATTTATGGTCTATAGTTCAGGTGTTTTCCATAAAATTGAATTTTCTACGAAATGTGTAGAAATATTCGAGCGATCTAAATGCCCGTTGGCATGACAATTACAGGTCTCAACACCTATTGATAGAGGCATCAATCATCGAAATCGGAGCACAATTGCAGATTTTCGTTTTTTTATTATGAATTTATGGTCTATAGTTCAGGTGATTTTCCATAAAATTGAATTTTCTACGAAATGTGTAGAAATATCCGAGCGATCTACTGATAGAGTCATCAATCAACCAAATCGGAACACAATTGCAGATTTTCGTTTTTTATTATGGATTCATGGTCTATAGTTCAGGTGATTTTCCATAAAATTGAATTTTCTACGAAATGTGTAGAAATATTCGAGCGATCTAAATGCCCGTTGGCATGACAATTACAGGTCTCAACACCTATTGATAGAGGCATTAATCATCGAAATCGGAGCACAATTGCAGATTTTCGTTTTTTTATTATGAATTTATGGTCTATAGTTCAGGTGATTTTCCATAAAATTGAATTTTCTACGAAATGTGTAGAAATATCCGAGCGATCTACTGATAGAGTCATCAATCAACCAAATCGGAACACAATTGCAGATTTTCGTTTTTTATTATGGATTCATGGTCTATAGTTCAGGTGATTTTCTATAATATTGAATTTTCTACGAAATGTGTAGAAATATTCGAGCGATCTAAATTCCCGTTGGCATGACAATTACAGGTTTCAGCACCTATTGATAGAGGCATCAATCATCGAAATCGGAGCACAATTGCAGATTTTCGTTTTTTTATTATGAATTTATGGTCTATAGTTCAGGTGATTTTCCATAAAATTGAATTTTCTACGAAATGTGTAGAAATATCCGAGCGATCTACTGATAGAGTCATCAATCAACCAAATCGGAACACAATTGCAGATTTTCGTTTTTTATTATGGATTCATGGTCTATAGTTCAGGTGATTTTCTATAATATTGAATTTTCTACGAAATGTGTAGAAATATTCGAGCGATCTAAATGCCCGTTGGCATGACAATTACAGGTTTCAGCACCTATTGATAGAGGCATCAATCATCGAAATCGGAGCACAATTGCAGATTTTCGTTTTTTTATTATGAATTTATGGTCTATAGTTCAGGTGATTTTCCATAAAATTGAATTTTCTACGAAATGTGTAGAAATATTCGAGCGATCTAAATGCCCGTTGGCATGACAATTACAAGTCTCAACACCTATTGATAGAGGCATTAATCATCGAAATCGGAGCACAATTGCAGATTTTCGTTTTTTTATTATGAATTTATGGTCTATAGTTCAGGTGATTTTCCATAAAATTGAATTTTCTACGAAATGTGTAGAAATATCCGAGCGATCTACTGATAGAGTCATCAATCAACCAAATCGGAACACAATTGCAGATTTTCGTTTTTTATTATGGATTCATGGTCTATAGTTCAGGTGATTTTCTATAATATTGAATTTTCTACGAAATGTGTAGAAATATTCGAGCGATCTAAATGCCCGTTGGCATGACAATTACAGGTTTCAGCACCTATTGATAGAGGCATCAATCATCGAAATCGGAGCACAATTGCAGATTTTCGTTTTTTTATTATGAATTTATGGTCTATAGTTCAGGTGATTTTCCATAAAATTAAATTTTCTACGAAATGTGTAGAAATATTCGAGCGATCTAAATGCCCGTTGGCATGACAATTACAAGTCTCAACACCTATTGATAGAGGCATTAATCATCGAAATCGGAGCACAATTGCAGATTTTCGTTTTTTTATTATGAATTTATGGTCTATAGTTCAGGTGATTTTCCATAAAATTGAATTTTCTACGAAATGTGTAGAAATATCCGAGCGATCTACTGATAGAGTCATCAATCAACCAAATCGGAACACAATTCCAGATTTTCGTTTTTTATTATGGATTCATGGTCTATAGTTCAGGTGATTTTCCATAAAATTGAATTTTCTACGAAATGTGTAGAAATATTCGAGCGATCTAAATGCCCGTTGGCATGACAATTACAGGTCTCAACACCTATTGATAGAGGCATTAATCATCGAAATCGGAGCACAATTGCAGATTTTCGTTTTTTTATTATGAATTTATGGTCTATAGTTCAGGTGATTTTCCATAAAATTGAATTTTCTACGAAATGTGTAGAAATATCCGAGCGATCTACTGATAGAGTCATCAATCAACCAAATCGGAACACAATTGCAGATTTTCGTTTTTTATTATGGATTCATGGTCTATAGTTCAGGTGATTTTCCATAAAATTGAATTTTCTACGAAATGTGTAGAAATATTCGAGCGATCTAAATGCCCGTTGGCATGACAATTACAGGTCTCAACACCTATTGATAGAGGCATTAATTATCGAAATCGGAGCACAATTGCAGATTTTCGTTTTTTTATTATGAATTTATGGTCTATAGTTCAGGTGATTTTCCATAAAATTGAATTTTCTACGAAATGTGTAGAAATATCCGAGCGATCTACTGATAGAGTCATCAATCAACCAAATCGGAACACAATTGCAGATTTTCGTTTTTTATTATGGATTCATGGTCTATAGTTCAGGTGATTTTCTATAATATTGAATTTTCTACGAAATGTGTAGAAATATTCGAGCGATCTAAATTCCCGTTGGCATGACAATTACAGGTTTCAGCACCTATTGATAGAGGCATCAATCATCGAAATCGGAGCACAATTGCAGATTTTCGTTTTTTTATTATGAATTTATGGTCTATAGTTCAGGTGATTTTCCATAAAATTGAATTTTCTACGAAATGTGTAGAAATATTCGAGCGATCTAAATGCCCGTTGGCATGACAATTACAAGTCTCAACACCTATTGATAGAGGCATTAATCATCGAAATCGGAGCACAATTGCAGATTTTCGTTTTTTTATTATGAATTTATGGTCTATAGTTCAGGTGATTTTCCATAAAATTGAATTTTCTACGAAATGTGTAGAAATATCCGAGCGATCTACTGATAGAGTCATCAATCAACCAAATCGGAACACAATTGCAGATTTTCGTTTTTTATTATGGATTCATGGTCTATAGTTCAGGTGATTTTCTATAATATTGAATTTTCTACGAAATGTGTAGAAATATTCGAGCGATCTAAATGCCCGTTGGCATGACAATTACAGGTTTCAGCACCTATTGATAGAGGCATCAATCATCGAAATCGGAGCACAATTGCAGATTTTCGTTTTTTATTATGGATTCATGGTCTATAGTTCAGGTGATTTTCCATAAAATTGAATTTTCTACGAAATGTGTAGAAATATTCGAGCGATCTAAATGCCCGTTGGCATGACAATTACAGGTCTCAACACCTATTGATAGAGGCATCAATCATCGAAATCGGAGCACAATTGCAGATTTTCGTTTTTTTATTATGAATTTATGGTCTATAGTTCAGGTGATTTTCCATAAAATTGAATTTTCTACGAAATGTGTAGAAATATCCGAGCGATCTACTGATAGAGTCATCAATCAACCAAATCGGAACACAATTGCAGATTTTCGTTTTTTATTATGGATTCATGGTCTATAGTTCAGGTGATTTTCCATAAAATTGAATTTTCTACGAAATGTGTAGAAATATTCGAGCGATCTAAATGCCCGTTGGCATGACAATTACAGGTCTCAACACCTATTGATAGAGGCATTAATCATCGAAATCGGAGCACAATTGCAGATTTTCGTTTTTTTATTATGAATTTATGGTCTATAGTTCAGGTGATTTTCCATAAAATTGAATTTTCTACGAAATGTGTAGAAATATCCGAGCGATCTACTGATAGAGTCATCAATCAACCAAATCGGAACACAATTGCAGATTTTCGTTTTTTATTATGGATTCATGGTCTATAGTTCAGGTGATTTTCTATAATATTGAATTTTCTACGAAATGTGTAGAAATATTCGAGCGATCTAAATTCCCGTTGGCATGACAATTACAGGTTTCAGCACCTATTGATAGAGGCATCAATCATCGAAATCGGAGCACAATTGCAGATTTTCGTTTTTTTATTATGAATTTATGGTCTATAGTTCAGGTGATTTTCCATAAAATTTAATTTTCTACGAAATGTGTAGAAATATCCGAGCGATCTACTGATAGAGTCATCAATCAACCAAATCGGAACACAATTGCAGATTTTCGTTTTTTATTATGGATTCATGGTCTATAGTTCAGGTGATTTTCTATAATATTGAATTTTCTACGAAATGTGTAGAAATATTCGAGCGATCTAAATGCCCGTTGGCATGACAATTACAGGTTTCAGCACCTATTGATAGAGGCATCAATCATCGAAATCGGAGCACAATTGCAGATTTTCGTTTTTTTATTATGAATTTATGGTCTATAGTTCAGGTGATTTTCCATAAAATTGAATTTTCTACGAAATGTGTAGAAATATTCGAGCGATCTAAATGCCCGTTGGCATGACAATTACAAGTCTCAACACCTATTGATAGAGGCATTAATCATCGAAATCGGAGCACAATTGCAGATTTTCGTTTTTTTATTATGAATTTATGGTCTATAGTTCAGGTGATTTTCCATAAAATTGAATTTTCTACGAAATGTGTAGAAATATCCGAGCGATCTACTGATAGAGTCATCAATCAACCAAATCGGAACACAATTGCAGATTTTCGTTTTTTATTATGGATTCATGGTCTATAGTTCAGGTGATTTTCTATAATATTGAATTTTCTACGAAATGTGTAGAAATATTCGAGCGATCTAAATGCCCGTTGGCATGACAATTACAGGTTTCAGCACCTATTGATAGAGGCATCAATCATCGAAATCGGAGCACAATTGCAGATTTTCGTTTTTTTATTATGAATTTATGGTCTATAGTTCAGGTGATTTTTCCATAAAATTGAATTTTCTACGAAATGTGTAGAAATATCCGAGCGATATACTGATAGAGTCATCAATCAACCAAATCGGAACACAATTGCAGATTTTCGTTTTTTATTATGGATTCATGGTCTATAGTTCAGGTGATTTTCCATAAAATTGAATTTTCTACGAAATGTGTAGAAATATTCGAGCGATCTAAATGCCCGTTGGCATGACAATTACAGGTCTCAACACCTATTGATAGAGGCATTAATCATCGAAATCGGAGCACAATTGCAGATTTTCGTTTTTTTATTATGAATTTATGGTCTATAGTTCAGGTGATTTTCCATAAAATTGAATTTTCTACGAAATGTGTAGAAATATCCGAGCGATCTACTGATAGAGTCATCAATCAACCAAATCGGAACACAATTGCAGATTTTCGTTTTTTATTATGGATTCATGGTCTATAGTTCAGGTGATTTTCCATAAAATTGAATTTTCTACGAAATGTGTAGAAATATTCGAGCGATCTAAATGCCCGTTGACATGACAATTACAGGTCTTAACACCTATTGATAGAGGCATTAATCATCGAAATCGGAGCACAATTGCAGATTTTCGTTTTTTTATTATGAATTTATGGTCCATAGTTCAGGTGATTTTCCATAAAATTGAATTTTCTACGAAATGTGTAGAAATATCCGAGCGATCTACTGATAGAGTCATCAATCAACCAAATCGGAACACAATTGCAGATTTTCGTTTTTTATTATGGATTCATGGTCTATAGTTCAGGTGATTTTCTATAATATTGAATTTTCTACGAAATGTGTAGAAATATTCGAGCGATCTAAATGCCCGTTGGCATGACAATTACAGGTTTCAGCACCTATTGATAGAGGCATCAATCATCGAAATCGGAGCACAATTGCAGATTTTCGTTTTTTTATTATGAATTTATGGTCTATAGTTCAGGTGATTTTCCATAAAATTGAATTTTCTACGAAATGTGTAGAAATATTCGAGCGATCTAAATGCCCGTTGGCATGACAATTACAAGTCTCAACACCTATTGATAGAGGCATTAATCATCGAAATCGGAGCACAATTGCAGATTTTCGTTTTTTTATTATGAATTTATGGTCTATAGTTCAGGTGATTTTCCATAAAATTGAATTTTCTACGAAATGTGTAGAAATATCCGAGCGATCTACTGATAGAGTCATCAATCAACCAAATCGGAACACAATTGCAGATTTTCGTTTTTTATTATGGATTCATGGTCTATAGTTCAGGTGATTTTCTATAATATTGAATTTTCTACGAAATGTGTAGAAATATTCGAGCGATCTAAATGCCCGTTGGCATGACAATTACAGGTTTCAGCACCTATTGATAGAGGCATCAATCATCGAAATCGGAGCACAATTGCAGATTTTCGTTTTTTTATTATGAATTTATGGTCTATAGTTCAGGTGATTTTCCATAAAATTGAATTTTCTACGAAATGTGTAGAAATATCCGAGCGATCTACTGATAGAGTCATCAATCAACCAAATCGGAACACAATTGCAGATTTTCGTTTTTTATTATGGATTCATGGTCTATAGTTCAGGTGATTTTCCATAAAATTGAATTTTCTACGAAATGTGTAGAAATATTCGAGCGATCTAAATGCCCGTTGGCATGACAATTACAGGTCTCAACACCTATTGATAGAGGCATTAATCATCGAAATCGGAGCACAATTGCAGATTTTCGTTTTTTTATTATGAATTTATGGTCTATAGTTCAGGTGATTTTCCATAAAATTGAATTTTCTACGAAATGTGTAGAAATATCCGAGCGATCTACTTATAGAGTCATCAATCAACCAAATCGGAACACAATTGCAGATTTTCGTTTTTTATTATGGATTCATGGTCTATAGTTCAGGTGATTTTCCATAAAATTGAATTTTCTACGAAATGTGTAGAAATATTCGAGCGATCTAAATGCCCGTTGACATGACAATTACAGGTCTTAACACCTATTGATAGAGGCATTAATCATCGAAATCGGAGCACAATTGCAGATTTTCGTTTTTTTATTATGAATTTATGGTCCATAGTTCAGGTGATTTTCCATAAAATTGAATTTTCTACGAAATGTGTAGAAATATCCGAGCGATCTACTGATAGAGTCATCAATCAACCAAATCGGAACACAATTGCAGATTTTCGTTTTTTATTATGGATTCATGGTCTATAGTTCAGGTGATTTTCTATAATATTGAATTTTCTACGAAATGTGTAGAAATATTCGAGCGATCTAAATGCCCGTTGGCATGACAATTACAGGTTTCAGCACCTATTGATAGAGGCATCAATCATCGAAATCGGAGCACAATTGCAGATTTTCGTTTTTTTATTATGAATTTATGGTCTATAGTTCAGGTGATTTTCCATAAAATTGAATTTTCTACGAAATGTGTAGAAATATTCGAGCGATCTAAATGCCCGTTGGCATGACAATTACAAGTCTCAACACCTATTGATAGAGGCATTAATCATCGAAATCGGAGCACAATTGCAGATTTTCGTTTTTTTATTATGAATTTATGGTCTATAGTTCAGGTGATTTTCCATAAAATTGAATTTTCTACGAAATGTGTAGAAATATCCGAGCGATCTACTGATAGAGTCATCAATCAACCAAATCGGAACACAATTGCAGATTTTCGTTTTTTATTATGGATTCATGGTCTATAGTTCAGGTGATTTTCCATAATATTGAATTTTCTACGAAATGTGTAGAAATATTCGAGCGATCTAAATGCCCGTTGGCATGACAATTACAGGTTTCAGCACCTATTGATAGAGGCATCAATCATCGAAATCGGAGCACAATTGCAGATTTTCGTTTTTTTATTATGAATTTATGGTCTATAGTTCAGGTGATTTTCCATAAAATTGAATTTTCTACGAAATGTGTAGAAATATCCGAGCGATCTAAATGCCCGTTGGCATGACAATTACAGGTCTCAACACCTATTGATAGAGGCATCAATCATCGAAATCGGAGCACAATTGCAGATTTTCGTTTTTTTATTATGAATTTATGGTCTATAGTTCAGGTGATTTTCCATAAAATTGAATTTTCTACGAAATGTGTAGAAATATCCGAGCGATCTAAATGCCCGTTGGCATGACAATTACAGGTCTCAACACCTATTGATAGAGGCATCAATCATCGAAATCGGAGCACAATTGCAGATTTTCGTTTTTTTATTATGAATTTATGGCCTATAGTTCAGGTGATTTCCATAAAATTGAATTTTCTACGAAATGTGTAGAAATATCCGAGCGATCTACTGATAGAGTCATTAATCAACCAAATCGGAACACAATTGAAGATTTTCGTTTTTTATTATGGATTCATGGTCTATAGTTCAGGTGATTTTCTATAATATTGAATTTTCTACGAAATGTGTAGAAATATTCGAGCGATCTAAATGCCCGTTGGCATGACAATTACAGGTTTCAGCACCTATTGATAGAGGCATCAATCATCGAAATCGGAGCACAATTGCAGATTTTCGTTTTTTTATTATGAATTTATGGTCTATAGTTCAGGTGATTTTCCATAAAATTGAATTTTCTACGAAATGTGTAGAAATATCCGAGCGATCTACTGATAGAGTCATCAATCAACCAAATCGGAACACAATTGCAGATTTTCGTTTTTTATTATGGATTCATGGTCTATAGTTCAGGTGATTTTCCATAAAATTGAATTTTCTACGAAATGTGTAGAAATATTCGAGCGATCTAAATGCCCGTTGGCATGACAATTACAGGTCTCAACACCTATTGATAGAGGCATTAATCATCGAAATCGGAGCACAATTGCAGATTTTCGTTTTTTTATTATGAATTTATGGTCTATAGTTCAGGTGATTTTCCATAAAATTGAATTTTCTACGAAATGTGTAGAAATATTCGAGCGATCTAAATGCCCGTTGGCATGACAATTACAGGTCTCAACACCTATTGATAGAGGCATCAATCATCGAAATCGGAGCACAATTGCAGATTTTCGTTTTTTTATTATGAATTTATGGTCTATAGTTCAGGTGATTTTCCATAAAATTGAATTTTCTACGAAATGTGTAGAAATATCCGAGCGATCTAAATGCCCGTTGGCATAACAATTACAGATCTCAACACCTATTGATAGAGGCATCAATCATCGAAATCGGAGCACAATTGCAGATGTTCGTTTTTTTATTATGAATTTATGGCCTATAGTTCAGGTGATTTCCATAAAATTGAATTTTCTACGAAATGTGTAGAAATATCCGAGCGATCTACTGATAGAGTCATCAATCAACCAAATCGGAACACAATTGCAGATTTTCGTTTTTTATTATGGATTCATGGTCTATAGTTCAGGTGATTTTCCATAATATTGAATTTTCTACGAAATGGGTAGAAATATTCGAGCGATCTAAATGCCCGTTGGCATGACAATTACAGGTTTCAGCAACTATTGATAGAGGCATCAATCATCGAAATCGGAGCACAATTGCAGATTTTCGTTTTTTTATTATGAATTTATGGTCTATAGTTCAGGTGATTTTCCATAAAATTGAATTTTCTACGAAATGTGTAGAAATATCCGAGCGATCTAAATGCCCGTTGGCATGACAATTACAGGTCTCAACACCTATTGATAGAGGCATCAATCATCGAAATCGGAGCACAATTGCAGATTTTCGTTTTTTTATTATGAATTTATGGTCTATAGTTCAGGTGATTTTCCATAAAATTGAATTTTCTACGAAATGTGTAGAAATATCCGAGCGATCTAAATGCCCGTTGGCATGACAATTACAGGTTTCAGCACCTATTGATAGAGGCATCAATCATCGGAATCGGAGCATAATTGCAGATTTTCGTTTTTTTATTATGAATTTATGGTCTATAGTTCAGGTGATTTTCCATAAAATTGAATTTTCTACGAAATGTGTAGAAATATCCGAGCGATCTTCTGATAGAGTCATCAATCAACCAAATCGGAACACAATTGCAGATTTTCGTTTTTTATTATGGATTCATGGTCTATAGTTCAGGTGATTTTCCATAAAATTGAATTTTCTACGAAATGTGTAGAAATATTCGAGCGATCTAAATGCCCGTTGGCATGACAATTACAGGTCTCAACACCTATTGATAGAGGCATTAATCATCAAAATCGGAGCACAATTGCAGATTTTCGTTTTTTTATTATGAATTTATGGTCTATAGTTCAGGTGATTTTCCATAAAATTGAATTTTCTACGAAATGTGTAGAAATATTCGAGCGATCTAAATGCCCGTTGGCATGACAATTACAGGTCTCAACACCTATTGATAGAGGCATCAATCATCGAAATCGGAGCACAATTGCAGATTTTCGTTTTTTTATTATGAATTTATGGTCTATAGTTCAGGTGATTTTCCATAAAATTGAATTTTCTACGAAATGTGTAGAAATATCCGAGCGATCTACTGATAGAGTCATCAATCAACCAAATCGGAACACAATTGCAGATTTTCGTTTTTTATTATGGATTCATGGTCTATAGTTCAGGTGATTTTCCATAAAATTGAATTTTCTACGAAATGTGTAGAAATATTCGAGCGATCTAAATGCCCGTTGGCATGACAATTACAGGTCTCAACACCTATTGATAGAGGCATTAATCATCGAAATCGGAGCACAATTGCAGATTTTCGTTTTTTTATTATGAATTTATGGTCTATAGATCAGGTGATTTTCCATAAAATTGAATTTTCTACGAAATGTGTAGAAATATTCGAGCGATCTAAATGCCCGTTGGCATGACAATTACAGGTCTCAACACCTATTGATAGAGGCATCAATCATCGAAATCGGAGCACAATTGCAGATTTTCGTTTTTTATTATGGATTCATGGTCTATAGTTCAGGTGATTTTCCATAAAATTGAATTTTCTACGAAATGTGTAGAAATATCCGAGCGATCTACTGAAAGAGTCATCAATCAACCAAATCGGAACACAATTGAAGATTTTCGTTTTTTATTATGGATTCATATGGTCTATAGTTCAGGTGATTTTCCATAATATTTAATTTTCTACGAAATGTGTAGAAATATTCGAGCGATCTAAATGCCCGTTGGCATGACAATTACAGGTTTCAGCACCTATTGATAGAGGCATCAATCATCGAAATCGGAGCACAATTGCAGATTTTCGTTTTTTTATTATGAATTTATGGTCTATAGTTCAGGTGATTTTCCATAAAATTGAATTTTCTACGAAATGTGTAGAAATATCCGAGCGATCTACTGATAGAGTCATCAATCAACCAAATCGGAACACAATTGCAGATTTTCGTTTTTTATTATGGATTCATGGTCTATAGTTCAGGTGATTTTCTATAATATTGAATTTTCTACGAAATGTGTAGAAATATCCGAGCGATCTAAATACCCGTTGGCATGACAATTACAGGTTTCAGCACCTATTGATAGAGGCATCAATCATCGAAATCGGAGCACAATTGCAGATTTTCGTTTTTTTATTATGAATTTATGGTCTATAGTTCAGGTGATTTTCCATAAAATTGAATTTTCTACGAAATGTGTAGAAATACCCGAGCGATCTACTGATAGAGTCATCAATCAACCAAATCGGAACACAATTGCAGATTTTCGTTTTTTATTATGGATTCATGGTCTATAGTTCAGGTGATTTTCCATAAAATAGAATTTTCTACGAAATGTGTAGAAATATTCGAGCGATCTAAATGCCCGTTGGCATGACAATTACAGGTCTCAACACCTATTGATAGAGGCATTAATCATCGAAATCGGAGCACAATTGCAGATTTTCGTTTTTTTATTATGAATTTATGGTCTATAGTTCAGGTGATTTTCCATAAAATTGAATTTTCTACGAAATGTGTAGAAATATTCGAGCGATCTAAATGCCCGTTGGCATGACAATTACAGGTCTCAACACCTATTGATAGAGGCATCAATCATCGAAATAGGAGCACAATTGCAGATTTTCGTTTTTTTATTATGAATTTATGGTCTATAGTTCAGGTGATTTTCCATAAAATTGAATTTTCTACGAAATGTGTAGAAATATCCGAGCGATCTAAATGCCCGTTGGCATGACAATTACAGGTCTCAACACCTATTGATAGAGGCATCAATCATCGAAATCGGAGCACAATTGCAGATTTTCGTTTTTTTATTATGAATTTATGGCCTATAGTTCAGGTGATTTCCATAAAAATGAATTTTCTACGAAATGTGTAGAAATATCCGAGCGATCTACTGATAGAGTCATCAATCAACCAAATCGGAACACAATTGAAGATTTTCGTTTTTTATTATGGATTCATGGTCTATAGTTCAGGTGATTTTCCATAATATTGAATTTTCTACGAAATGTGTAGAAATATTCGAGCGATCTAAATGCCCGTTGGCATGACAATTACAGGTTTCAGCACCTATTGATAGAGGCATCAATCATCGAAATCGGAGCACAATTGCAGATTTTCGTTTTTTTATTATGAATTTATGGTCTATAGTTCAGGTGATTTTCCATAAAATTGAATTTTCTACGAAATGTGTAGAAATATCCGAGCGATCTACTGATAGAGTCATCAATCAACCAAATCGGAACACAATTGCAGATTTTCGTTTTTTATTATGGATTCATGGTCTATAGTTCTGGTGATTTTCCATAAAATTGAATTTTCTACGAAATGTGTAGAAATATTCGAGCGATCTAAATGCCCGTTGGCATGACAATTACAGGTCTCAACACCTATTGATAGAGGCATCAATCATCGAAATCGGAGCACAATTGCAGATTTTCGTTTTTTTATTATGAATTTATGGTCCAGGTGATTTTCCATAAAATTGAATTTTCTACGAAATGTGTAGAAATATCCGAGCGATCTAAATGCCCGTTGGCATGACAATTACAGGTCTCAACACCTATTGATAGAGGCATCAATCATCGAAATCGGAGCACAATTGCAGATTTTCGGTTTTTTATTATGAATTTATGGCCTATAGTTCAGGTGATTTCCATAAAATTGAATTTTCTACGAAATGTGTAGAAATATCCGAGCGATCTACTGATAGAGTCATCAATCAACCAAATCGGAACACAATTGAAGATTTTCGTTTTTTATTATGGATTCATGGTCTATAGTTCAGGTGATTTTCCATAATATTGAATTTTCTACGAAATGTGTAGAAATATTCGAGCGATCTAAATGCCCGTTGGCATGACAATTACAGGTTTCAGCACCTATTGATAGAGGCATCAATCATCGAAATCGGAGCACAATTGCAGATTTTCGTTTTTTTATTATGAATTTATGGTCTATAGTTCAGGTGATTTTCCATAAAATTGAATTTTCTACGAAATGTGTAGAAATATCCGAGCGATCTACTGATAGAGTCATCAATCAACCAAATCGGAACACAATTGCAGATTTTCGTTTTTTATTATGGATTCATGGTCTATAGTTCAGGTGATTTTCCATAAAATTGAATTTTCTACGAAATGTGTAGAAATATTCGAGCGATCTAAATGCCCGTTGGCATGACAATTACAGGTCTCAACACCTATTGATAGAGGCATCAATCATCGAAATCGGAGCACAATTGCAGATTTTCGTTTTTTTATTATGAATTTATGGTCTATAGTTCAGGTGATTTCCATAAAATTGAATTTTCTACGAAATGTGTAGAAATATCCGAGCGATCTACTGATAGAGTCATCAATCAACCAAATCGGAACACAATTGAAGATTTTCGTTTTTTATTATGGATTCATGGTCTATAGTTCAGGTGATTTTCCATAAAATTGAATTTTCTACGAAATGTGTAGAAATATCCGAGCGATCTAAATGCTCGTTGGCATGACAATTACAGGTCTCAACACCTATTGATAGAGGCATCAATCATCGAAATCGGAGCACAATTGCAGATTTTCGTTTTTTTATTATGAATTTATGGTCTATAGTTCAGGTGATTTTCCATAAAATTGAATTTTCTACGAAATGTGTAGAAATATCCGAGCGATCTACTGATAGAGTCATCAATCAACCAACTCGGAACACAATTGCAGATTTTCGTTTTTTATTATGGATTCATATGGTCTATAGTTCAGGTGATTTTCCATAATATTGAATTTTCTACGAAATGTGTAGAAATATTCGAGCGATCTAAATGCCCGTTGGCATGACAATTACAGGTCTCAACACCTATTGATAGAGGCATTAATCATCGAAATCGGAGCACAATTGCAGATTTTCGTTTTTTTATTATGAATTTATGGTCTATAGTTCAGGTGATTTTCCATAAAATTGAATTTTCTACGAAATGTGTAGAAATATTCGAGCGATCTAAATGCCCGTTAGCATGACAATTACAGGTCTCAACACCTATTGATAGAGACATCAATCATCGAAATCGGAGCACAATTGCAGATTTTGGTTTTTTTATTATGAATTTATGGTCTATAGTTCAGGTGATTTTCCATAAAATTGAATTTTCTACGAAATGTGTAGAAATATCCGAGCGATCTACTGATAGAGTCATCAATCAACCAAATCGGAACACAATTGCAGATTTTCGTTTTTTATTATGGATTCATATGGTCTATAGTTCAGGTGATTTTCCATAATATTGAATTTTCTACGAAATGTGTAGAAATATTCGAGCGATCTAAATGCCCGTTGGCATGACAATTACAGGTCTCAACACCTATTGATAGAGGCATCAATCATCGAAATCGGAGCACAATTGCAGATTTTCGTTTTTTTATTATGAATTTATGGTCTATAGTTCAGGTGATTTTCCATAAAATTGAATTTTCTACGAAATGTGTAGAAATATTCGAGCGATCTAAATGCCCGTTGGCATGACAATTACAGGTCTCAACACCTATTGATAGAGGCATCAATCATCGAAATCGGAGCACAATTGCAGATTTTCGTTTTTTTATTATGAATTTATGGTCTATAGTTCAGGTGATTTTCCATAAAATTGAATTTTCTACGAAATGTGTAGAAATATCCGAGCGATCTACTGATAGAGTCATCAATCAACCAAATCGGAACACAATTGCAGATTTTCGTTTTTTATTATGGATTCATGGTCTATAGTCCAGGTGATTTTCCATAATATTGAATTTTCTACGAAATGTGTAGAAATATTCGAGCGATCTAAATGCCCGTTGGCATGACAATTACAGGTCTCAACACCTATTGATAGAGGCATCAATCAACCAAATCGGAGCACAATTGCAGATTTTCGTTTTTTTATTATGAATTTATGGTCTATAGTTCAGGTGATTTTCCATAATATTGAATTTTCTACGAAATGTGTAGAAATATCCGAGCGATCTACTGATAGAGTCATCAATCAACCAAATCGGAACACAATTGCAGATTTTCGTTTTTTATTATGGATTCATGGTCTATAGTTCAGGTGATTTTCCATAATATTGAATTTTCTACGAAATGTGTAGAAATATTCGAGCGATCTAAATGCCCGTTGGCATGACAATTACAGGTCATAACACCTATTGATAGAGGCATCAATCATCGAAATCGGAGCACAATTGCAGATTTTCGTTTTTTTATTATGAATTTATGGTCTATAGTTCAGGTGATTTTCCATAAAATTGAATTTTCTACGAAATGTGTAGAAATATCCGAGCGATCTACTGATAGAGTCATCAATCAACCAAATCGGAACACAATTGCAGATTTTCGTTTTTTATTATGGATTCATGGTCTATAGTTCAGGTGATTTTCCATAATATTGAATTTTCTACGAAATGTGTAGAAATATCGGAGCGATCTAATTGCCCGTTGGCATGACAATTACAGGTCTCAACACCTATTGATAGAGGCATCAATCATCGAAATCGGAGCACAATTGCAGATTTTCGTTTTTTTATTATGAATTTATGGTCTATAGTTCAGGTGATTTTCCATAAAATTGAATTTTCTACGAAATGTGTAGAAATATTCGAGCGATCTAAATGCCCGTTGGCATGACAATTACAGGCCTCAACACCTATTGATAGAGGCATCAATCATCGAAATCGGAGCACAATTGCAGATTTTCGTTTTTTTATTATGAATTTATGGTCTATAGTTCAGGTGATTTTCCATAAAATTGAATTTTCTACGAAATGTGTAGAAATATCCGAGCGATCTACTGATAGAGTCATCAATCAACCAAATCGGAACACAATTGCAGATTTTCGTTTTTTATTATGGATTCATGGTCTATAGTTCAGGTGATTTTCCATAATATTGAATTTTCTACGAAAGGTGTAGAAATATTCGAGCGATCTATATGCCCGTTGGCATGCCAATTACAGGTTTCAGCACCTATTAATAGAGGCATCAATCATCGAAATCGGAGCACAATTGCAGATTTTCGTTTTTTTATTATGAATTTATGGTCTTTAGTTCAGGTGATTTGCCATAAAATTGAATTTTCTCCGAAATGGGCAGAAATATTCGAGCGATCTATATGCCCGTTTGTATAATTATTACAGGTATCAATACCTATTGATAGAGGCATCAATCATCGAAATCGGAGCACAATTGCAGATTTTCATTAAATTCATGATCCAGGTGATTTTCCATAAAATTGAATTTTCTACGAAATGGGTAGAAATATTCTAGCGATCTATATGCCCGTTGGCATAATAATTACAGGTCTCAATACCTATTGATAGGGTCATCAATCATCGAAATCGTAGCACAATTGCAGATTTTCATTAAATTCATGATCCAGGTGATTTTCCAGAAAATTGAATTTTCTACGAAATGGGTAGAAATATTCAAGCGATCTATATGCCCGTTGGCATAATAATTGCAGGTCTCAATACCTATTGATAGAGGCATCAATCATCGAAATCAGAGCACAATTGCAGATTTTCATTAAATTCATGGTCTTTAGTTCAGGTGATTTTCAATAAAATTGAATTTTCTACGAAATGGATAGAGATATTCGAGCGATGTAAATGCCCGTTTGTATAATAATTACAGGTCTCAATACCTATTGATAGAGGCATCAATCATCGAAATCGGAGCACAATTGCAGATTTTCATTAAATTCCATGGACTTTAGTTCAGGTGATTTTCCATAAAATTGAATTTTCTACGAAATGGGTAGAAATATTCTAGCGATCTAAATGCCCGTTGGCATAATAATTACAGGTCTCAATACCTATTGATAGAGGCATCAATCATCGAAATCGGAGCACAATTGCAGATTTTCATTAAATTCATGGTCCAGGTGATTTTCCATAAAATTGAATTTTCTACGAAATGGGTAGAAATATTCGAGCGATCTATATGCCCGTTGGCATAATAATTACAGGTCTCAATATCTGTTGAAAGTGGATGCATTTTTATTTCTGGGCAACAAAATGATAATTCCAAATTCATTGCGAATAAAGATTTTAAATGAACTTCACAAGCCTCATCTTGGCATTACAAAAATGAAATTGAAAGCGCCGGAACTTTATTACTGGCCAAAAATGTTCAAAGATATACAATATTTTGTAGAAAAATACAAAAGGAACCATTGAAATGCTATGAACTGCCCAGTTTCTATGGGAACGGGCGTCGTTAGACATATTTGAATATGGTGGCCTGAGCTACTTGTTGTTGGTATATTCTTACTCGAATTGGATAGAGATTAGTCCATTAAATAACAAATCAATTGATGAAGTTATCAGAGCATTAATGAAGATATTTGTTTCTGTTGGATTTCCATGTAAAATACTTTCTGTTAAAATCCGTATTGCAGTTGGAAGCTTAAAGAATTTGCTGAAAAATTTAATATTGAACTTAAATTTTCGAGTCCTTACCAATCTCAAAGTAATGGTCTAGCTGGAAAATCCGTGGGAATTGTGAAACAAATAATGAGAAAAGAATGAAATGAAGAGTGATTAAAACTAGGGCAATTGTACCACAAACTAAAAATCTTATTCAACGATTTATTGGATCCAGAGGATGTGATAAACACGAAAAGAAATATGCAAAAATTACAATCTCATTATTACAATCGTCAGGCAAAATTGATGTAAAATTTAATTCAAGATGAAACAGTATTGCTGAGAGATATAAATCAAAGAAAATGGCTCACAGCAAAAGTAGTAAAACCGTAAATGATAGATCATATTTAGTACAAAATGGAAATGGGAATATAATACGCAGAAACAAACGTTTTTAAAAAAAAATACTCGAATTCCGCATATGGATAATTCCAATTGTTCGAATGAACACAAATGTTAATGCTGCTTAATATCAAACCTATTTTGTGCAAAGTTTCAGCCAAAAGTATCAATATTTATAAGAAGGGGAGGAAAAGTTAAAACAGGAAAATGTTTGGCTGAAAGGATAGAAGGACATTGCATTTATCAATTTACAACTTGCTGATAAGTGCTGAATTTAAACAAAAACTTTGCAAATAAAATGTTTTTGTGTTTTTTTTTTTTTATTTTATTTTCTCCTAAATTAATTTAAAACGATTAATTTTCCAAAATACTTATTTAATTTCAATTTCAACAGAACCTACAAAGTGTTAAGGTAAAATACAAAATTGCAAAGTGTCAGGTGGAATCGGCTAAGACTTTGCAATTATTTTTCAATAACTGATATGTCTTTCTTTAATTAAAAAAATGTTACAACATGAATTATTATTCGGAAAGTATCGAGCTTTAAAAATGCCGGAATAGAGAAATCGCTGACACCAATATCATAGCTTTTAGTATGCTTTTACGGTGTTACAAAATAAATTTCTAAAACTTGTGTTATAATGTATGACCAAATAACGAAATATATTATCTAATATATATATATATTATTAGGCCACCAAGCTGAATTTATTCGAGTGAAATTTATTCGTTTAACGGATTGCCACAAGCTTTCATTAATTGAAAAAAGAAAAACAGAAAAAAATTCTAACACACTAATTGCCATATTCTCCTGTAAACGGACATGTATAAAGTCTTCAAAAACAATTATTTAATCTTTTATCATTCTTGAACGTATTTAACATTTCCAAGTAGTAGTTTTGACATATTTCTGCAAGGCTTGAACATTTAATTGAAAATTCATTAATTTTCTTTCCTACTGGTGTGTGGAACAAAATATACCCAAAATCATCATCATCATCAATTGTAACGCATATATACCAAACTATTTTCATAAATCACGCAACCGATTTTATGTTATATTCATGTAGTTTATTTTTTTTTTTTTTGTAGTTTTACGAATGAATGAATGAATATCCAAAACTCAAAGTTAATCATTTATCATTTTAATGTTACGTGCAATAAATTAGGGGGAAACAAATGGTCACAAAAATTTGTTCTGTCGAAATGTAAAAGCTAATGAATGTAATGGATTTTCTGGTACAATACTTGTAACCATATATGATTTTATATTTTAATAGCCGGTAACAAACGGTAATCCAATTTTTAGAAGATACTTTGTATATTTAGTGACACTATATATATCCCTTTAAAAAAACAACAAAATTCTGAAAATTGGATTGGAACACAAAATTGATGTCATTACTGTTATTATAAGGAATTAATACTGTAACCAATTTAGATTAACAGCAAGAAGTAAAAATCACATGAGTAAGTTACAAACAATTAACCCTCGAAGGTATATAAATTGTTTTTACTGTTTAACGTTTTTTTTTTTTATTTTATATTTTGTCAAACACAATTTAAATTATCCCTTCAAGGCATTTCGTAATTGGTTCTGTTAACATAACATAAAATAACATTTAAGTTAGTGGGAATTTTCAAAATATTCGTTCACAACGTTTAAAGTTAGCTTGTGCAATTTTCCCACCCCGAAATGTCGAAAGGAAATGAGTTGATTATATTATGTATACCTATATATGCATTATGTATGCCAAATTGCGTTATATATGATTTGCGTGGGTGCAGTATATTATGTCACCTTCAGTTATGCCTCATGAAAATCCCAACTCTACATAATATCTCAAATCTAATAAATTTACAACCAAATTAAAAAAAAAAAAAAATTCATTAAAATACCAAATTAAGTTTTATTTTATTTTCCATTTCGTACTCTCAATCAAATTCAATGAAAGATAATACATCCGGTTCCGGTTCTGCCCAGTAATTAATTATTGTGTATCAACAAAATAAAAATAAAATATTTGAATTTATTCTGCATAATATTATTACACAAACTGAATGTAGATCGGTTTGTGTATATGCATACGTATATTGTACTATATACTCGTAAGTTCTGTATATTCAATAAACATACAACAAAGTATATAAAGTAGTTATTTATTTAATATAATAGTTTTTGTTTATTATTTAGAGTAAATTTCGTTAATGGTTTTATTTTCTTGGAGCTTAAATTAGTTAGCAGATTGGTTTTATTCATGTCACCTTCGATTTTACCACCTTTTAAATTACTTTTATAATTCCGTCATGACCGTTTCATCTGGGTGTACTGCCTCGTGCGGTGGATTCGATTTTCCAGGCTGATTAGCATAAGTACTATTTACGGTGCTATGTTTTATCGAAGCCCCGGAAATCATTGTTAATCTTCACTTATTTAACGAATTTGACATTGTTGGATTTTTCATCTTGAGTCGACTCCGCCTCTAATGAAAACTTACTCGCAGGCAGGAACGCTACTTTTTTGATATAATTTACTTAATTGGTTCAAAGCTTTTCTGCAAAAATTAAAAGTACTATCAAGTAGCAATTTAACAGAAGCAATCCAAATATTTCAGAAATACACTCACATACATCCATCATAAAACATTGGCAAAACTGCTTCAAATTTTGTAAGTTGGACAGCAAAATGATGGTTAACATTTGAAATCAGGATGAAAATGAATGAGTACGTAAATCTAAAGATAATCATTCTAAAACCAAACTGCGATAACCAACCGAGATAGAAGCCTCCAGAAATGCTAGCTATAGAATTAAGATGCAGAAACCATTTGCTGTTAACTCGTTAATTTAAAAGACCAGCTGAAGCGGGCATTCAAAAATTCAACCAACGGTGCAGGAAATAAGAAACGAATTAAAAAATCTATTAAATTACTACTCAGAACTTAACGGAGCTTCAGGTTAATTTCGAAGTTGAATCTTTTCTTCTGGAATTTGATCCGTATTCAAACCACCCGAGAAGGATAAAAAAAACCTAGGAAATTTATTAAATTTGAAATAATTTTTAAAGTTTAATTTTGGTGAAACTTCAAATTTAAAAATTGATCAAAATGTTAAAAAAATCTTAAGATCTGCTTATCTCCATATACCTGTAAAAGCAATAAAATGCGTGGTAACGCTCTGTTCTTTGTTAGATAATAACATTACTGATCACATCATTTTTTATTACGAGTAACCAATTTTATTACTTACCCTAATTATATACCCTAAATATACACAAACCAATTTTGCAAATGGTATTCAAATGTAACAAAAAATTGCACACGGACTAAAGACGAATTTCTATATCATAACCATATACCTAAGATATCAATACTAGTTTGAAAAATTTTAGTTGAACAATTTTGATAATACTCAATAAGCTTTTAGCGAGACTGTGCTAGAGTTACATGTGCTCATAAAATTTTGTGAGATTAGTTTTAATTTAAAGTAAGGCTAACATATTTACTATTAAACTGAAAGAAATCACTGAAGTACATCAATGGCCTATATATTGGGTCCAGTTCTGTTTTTAATTTATTAAAATTAAAATATTAAAAAATATTCTGTGGATCTGAACTTCAAACGAGGTTGTAAGCTCCTGACGATCAGCAAAAATAAGGGACGTGGTTTTTTGAAGCTGAAATAGCTTCTAGTTACTTCATTACGTATGTGGTCAATTGGCAAAATCTCTAGGCTTAAAACCGCAGAATTATTTATTAATCTAATTTTTGGTTGGGAACGACATGACATTAAACGAGGTTATAAGCTCCTGACGATCCGCAAAACTAAGAGAAGTAAGTTTTTATGGTGAGACAGCTTCTAGTTACTTCGTTACATACGTGGAAAATTGGCAAAATCTCTAGGATCAGATCCATAGAATTTTGTATTTAACAAATGTCATTAAACATATATAAATATTCAGGTGTTTTCGATGCTGGGTTAGCTTCTGTTTGTTACATTTTATATAAAGTGATATGTAAAATCTCTTGAATAAATTCCTCACATAATAGTTTTCGTCTTACATAGATAATTTACTAACACATCTTCAATAAAAATTGTTTTCTAAATTGATCTGTAAAATTTTCTCATTGCCCAACCGCAACGTGAAGTCTTTGCGAAATGTACTGCTAAATATTTTAGTAATAAAACAAGTAAGTACTTCCCGGACATCCTTTGTAGGTGACCTGGAATTTAATAACAGCATTAACTCACCCTTCCTTCCGACATAAATCACCACTTATCAAAACATTCTAGAGATAAAGGGTGGAGTGAATATAACTAAAGGCTTTTAAAAAATCTTAAAATATTTTAAAATTTTATAGTAGACCACCTAAATCAAATTTTGTACTGTAATACAAACATTACCAAGCCCTTCAAATATTTTTTTATCCAGCAAGTATAAACTTGAACACATTGATTGGTTATTTTATCAAATAAAACACTTGAAAGTTTCAAGTAGAAGCATTAACTTTTTTTAATTCTTCATCTAATGGTTCTCGACACATTAAAATATAGTTGTGTGAAGATCAAACTATATAATTTTAAAATTACAGGAAGCAGCGTTGGAGGTCCAGGTATAATGTACCATTCAACCGACTGTCGGAAGTTAAGCTTAACTATGACGGCTATAACATGTAGTACAGCAAAAATAAGGTTTAAAAAAATGGTACAGTTTTAAAAATAAGTTTAGCGTGTACTAAAGTATGCATTGTTGACACCAATCTCATGATGATTTTCCGTTAGACTTTCAGAATTTTCTGAAAAATTTCAGAATACTGGCAATTGATATACATCTAATAAAAATTCTTCATGAGATTGGTGTCAACAATGCCGGACTTGAAGAAATACACAACTGAATTGCGGAAATCGTATTAAAAACGATTCACAAGGCTTTGCGGCAATATTCGGCCATGACAAATTCTGAAAAAATTGCAGAATATTGGTAATTGATAGTTCTATTAGAAAAATCATTGTGAGATTGATGCTAACAATACAGAACTTGAGAAATACTCACAAGTAACCCTACCCAAGTCTCACTCACCAATTCGAATGAAACTTTAAATAGAGAACACTACCCCAAAAGATCACCACCTAGAACACATTTTTGCAAATATCTCCTCTTGTACTCAATATTTTTCAACAAAACTAAATGAAAATTTTTCTTTTAAAAATTACTTGTAATCCTTAAAAAAATTGTACTATTGGGGTTAAATCCCCTATTTTTAGGCGGTGAAGTCGGATTTAAATAAATTTTTTTAATAAACATACACATTTTTCCATTCTATATTAAAAAAATGAGTTTAAAATGTTTCGGTATTTTCCTCAAACCCGTTACGGGGGTAAATTACCCCTAACACAAATGAATGACTTGAGTTTTTCCTGCGAACAAGTTTTGCAGTTGTCAGATCTTTTAAATGCAAAATGGTGGATCTAATATGGCGGAAAGTTTCATCAAACGGCGTAAAGAGCGTAAAAGGAATACTAAATTATTAAATCATTGGAAGCTATAATAATAAATACTAATATGATAGTAAATTCATTTGATGATTCAAATATTTCGCCAAACCGATAATTTTTCAATATAAATAATAGTGAGACTGTCAACAACAGGAAAACAAAGATTGTTTGAAAATAATGAATGCCACTTCTGCTAAAAAATTGATACGTATATATGAATTACAAAGTGCCACTCTCTGTGGACAACTAGAGGTTTGTGAAAAGGGCGGATTATTTTTTAGTCATTTCAGGATATCAACAAGTATATTACTATAACAGACTCTGAAACGGTCTTTTAGTAACAGCCAAACCTGTACTTGATCGGTAAAAGCCATATAGGGAGCTTACCAGACCATTCAAAAGGTAAAGTGTATCCAGCCGATGAAGGCAAGGTATAGTTTTTATTAAGTCAGTGGTTGGCAAGACAAAACATATTAGATCGCTAACAGTGGAAAGATGTCATATTTATTTGACCAGTGATGATGATTGTTTATCATTCATCATATTGATTACAGTAATGAGGTGGATTTTCTCCGTCTTCTACAAGGAAGTGTTGTATGCACAGCAAAATAGTACACCACGTATATTTAATCACTACGATTTGATTACACACCTGACAGTCAGTATCAACATTTTTAAAACAAACATCGTTTTTAACTTATCGGGCTCATCTGAAATATATCCGCTCTTCTACCATGCGTATTTAAAAATATTTACAAATCGGGATAAAGAGAACTAATTGTGGATAAGTGACCGAATTTTCAAAAAATTGTTGCTTAAGTGCAAATTAACATTATAATTGTAAGATAACAACGTCTGAAAAATGGTTTTTAAAATTTTCCAGGGTCTGAAGTGGTCCTAGCGGCTATAGTAAAATTTTTTATTTCTTTATCACGTTTGCCAATATTCTCGAATATTTTCCCTATTTTGACCCGTCCAAGAATCTAAACACAAGATCGAGCTCTTACTAGCTGTCGGTATAAATACCTTTTTGAACCATTCAGTGACAATAGATAAAGGTAATGGTATCTTACCGTCTGCAGTTACTAAAGGTTGATTTGTATTATACTGTGTGTTAAAGAATGCAACGACTGACATTTACTGACAGTTGAATTTGCCTCACAAATTTATTTATTTTTCTGGATACGATTCGATATTTTATTTTAAATAAATGTTACCATTTTGATGATGCTTTAAATAAATCAGAAGATAATCCAACGTTGTTCCATTAAACCAAAAAATACTTTGTTACAAGATGTAATTTATCTGGCCTTCAACCACCCTCGTTCGAGTGATTCGGCCTATCTATACAATATTTTCTGGTTTGAAACTTTCTTGAATTTTTGCTAGACTGATTCAAGACTTATTCTCTTCCATTTTCTTCAATGACACAATTGTACTGCTTTTTTCTTGCACTCGAGTTGAATATGTTCATTAGATCTTCAGTAATTGTCTTCAGCATCTTCAACTATACAACGGGTCGCAGGTATGACTAGAATCGTTGTAGCTTAAGCTCCTTTTATTAAATTTTTTTGGTGAAGAGCAAGTGATATTTCTTCTTTTGTTGTAATGGATTCTACATCATAAGCTGGATCTTTAAACTTTTGTTGCAGTTGTGAATTTCAAATTTAAACGCAAGTTAAAAATAATAGAGGCCCACTATTCGAATTTGGTTACTTATATGGACAACACTTTAATGCTTTCCTATACATATTTTAAATGCATGGTAAGTATTTTCAGCCACTCTGTGCATTTTCCACGTGTACATACCCCGTAAAAAATCTGAAAATATTTTTATATTTTTTTACGCCAAAAATACTACAATTTTACCAAAATACATAAAAATTAGGTAAAAATCCCGATTTTTGCGTACTCTGAGCTTGAACAGGTGTAATTAGGGTGACGAAATATTGAAGATCTTATTTTCTCAAATTTTGAATTGTGAATTTCTAAAAACAAATATTGAATTTGTGGTCACATTGAATTTTGAAAAAATTGCCCGCCATATTAGATCCGCCATTTTGAATTTCGAAGATTTGAACACGGATGCATGATCAGCGACCCCAAGAATCTTCGTATATCAAGCTTGTTGACAGAAAAAACTCAAGTAATTTATTTGTGATAGGGGTAGTTTACCCCCATAAGGGGTTGTTTTGAAGAAAATACCGAAATACGTTAACTTAATTTTTTCATATAGTAGTATGCAAAAATACTTTTTCTTTATTAATTTTTAAATAATTTCAGAATGTTTTTAAAAAAAATGTATTTAAAAAAATAAGGGATACAATCGGAAAGTCCGATTTTTCAAGTAATACAAGTACATTTTAGAAGAAACAATTTGTTTTGTTGAAAAATATTGAGTACAAGAGAAGATATTTGCATGTGTTTTAGGGGGGTGAGCTTTAGGGGTAGTTTTCATCCCTAAACATGTTAATCTTCCGCTAAAACACACGTGTCTCTTATGCGAATCGGTCAATGACACTAGGAAAGGGTTACTAGTCAGTTTAATTGGGTAAATTTGAAGAGTTCGAATGATCGTTTTATTTTTGTACTGAGGGTATCCCGTGATAAATTTTGCTATCAGGGCAATATTCTCGAATTCCACATCTCATTTTCACATATGTACCTCTGTCAAAATTTCCATTATAATTCCCTAGGTATTTCCCCATGTAAATTCCACATGCAACCAAATACCCTACTTGAATCATTCGAAATTTTTTATTTACCACTCCGAAATTGTGTCAAATTTCTTAGTGCGTTGAATTTATTTTTGATATTTGTTTATTGCGAAATATCAAATTTACAAAATTTTGTTTATTTTGATCATGATTTGTTGCATTGCTTTGGTAAAGGTTTTGGTTTAAGTTATTTAAGCTGTTTCAGAAGAACAACAACTTTATTTATTTGTTATATGTGTTGAACGTTATTGGTTTTGTTTTGGCTAAAACATTTTGGTTTATATTATACAATGCAATTTTGTAAATTTACCATAGCAGCAACTGTCACTAAGGTCTTGCAATGTTTTGTTTTTTTTTTTTTGCTATAGATTGTCAAATTAGTTCATGAGTGAAGATTTGATCGATCATGGTACAAAAACAAAAAGAAATATTAATTAAAAGTGTTAAGTGACTAGTGTAAATTAAATACAAATAGTTGAACGTACATATATGATCGGTGTTAAGTTTTTAAATACAGTGAAAGTGAAAAGAACGATAAATCACGTATTCGGTGGTTAATGTACGAATACACATAGATATTGTATGTGTTGTATCGTAACAATGAGAGTGGCAAACATAAAGTAGCAAGCCTGATCAAGAAACAGCCGGGTAAGTCATCGTAACTAAGTAGTTTTATCCTTATTTATTTACTCCAGAATATACCGTTCGACTGAGATTTTTAAAGGGGATTCCAACTTTAGATAAAATTCCAACATTTATGATTTGAGTCATGCATTTTGAGTTAGGTGAATTTTAATTCAAGTTTTGTTGGAATTTTTGCGAGGGGGCGGCACCACGCAACTATTTCAACAACAACGTCAAGCAACACTACCTACAGTTAGTACAAATTTGGATGACCGCATGGAAACATGATGATGGAACGAAATCTCGCTCCCTCTCACAACCGCCGATAGAAAAAATGATGGAGGGGGAATAATAATAGTTGTTTACAGCTTTTCAGAAAAAGAGTTTGCGGTACCAGGAAATTTGTGTTGTCATTGTGTCTTCTTACAGGTTGGAGCAGTGATGAACTTAAAAATTGTATTGTCTTGTGCTAAATAAATTACTAAAAAATATATTACTAACAAATTTACTAACTATCAACTACTTAGGTGTCTGGAACCGGGTTGAGTCTTTGTTGCTAACATTCCTTTCCCATCCCTCGATCTTGTTATATGTAAAAAAGTGTACGACGGCGGCCTGGCCAGGGGCGGATATCACAACTATTAGACTTATGTATAGTGTTATCGATGTGGCGCCTTTCTTTACGGGGTTTGGCTTCATGAAGAATGGTGTCGTGTTGTTGTGTAACATGGGTATGGTGGTTGTGGTTCGCATTTATAATACGGGAGACTTGCTTAATGCTTGATCGTACATCGCAATCAATCAATCAATCAATCAATAGATTGTCAAATTAGTTCATAAATATTTCGCTAGTTTCGCTAGTCGGTGTACAAAAGTGTCTGTTTATGATTTTTTTATATGAAGTGTTATAATTGATTTATCAACTAAACTTATTATTAAATTTATATTTTTCGATACAACTTACAAACTTTCTCTTTATTTTCTATCTTTAAATAGAAAACTTAACTCAAATCCCATATTTTGCTTGCTAATAAATTTTCAAAATAATGGGCATAACCTCATAAAATAAGAAAAGTTAGCACAGTTTTTACTTGCAATTTTCTTTGACCTTAAAGGGTCAGCGGATTATTTAATTTAAATAAAATATGTTAAATATTATTTCTAATTTTTAATATAACCTTCAACATTTATTCAAGATAATTTTAATTAAGAATTTTACAATTTTATTGGTCTTGTTTCTACCGAAACTCCATATATGTATAAAAAATGGTTTACGTGAATTTTGTCCTAAATCTGTCCTAAAAATCGTTAACCAAAATTATACTTTAAATGTATTAGTGTAAAAGCAGAATTTCTCGTTATAATGAATTTCTTTTAATAAGTATAGTAAACATAATTTAAAAATTATAATAAATACGATGTTCAAGTAAGATGTTCCATTTTTATTTTCTTTAAAATTTAACATACCGAATAATATGAATAAATGATTTTTCAATTTTCTTGGGGAGAACCTAGGAACCTGGCCCAAAATGGTCTAAATACAAAAGTAGCATCGAGCCTAGGCTAACCGTCATTGTATTCAGTTTTGAAAAAAGTGAAGGATTAGGGTATTTATGACAACAAAGTTTGATACGTTCTCTCCAAAAATATACCAAACATTATGAAAAAATGAATTTCCCGATTTCTTAAGAAAATTCTAGGTAGCTGACACCAAACTAGTCTCTATATGCTAAGTTGGCATAAAAGATAGGCTATCCGAAACAAGACTAAGTTTTAGAAAAATAGGGGATTAGGGTATTTAGGACACAATGTTTAATGATATCTCATATATAACTTAACGACTATAGGTAAAATAATTTCCAAATTTTCTTGAGAAAATCCTAGGAAGCGAGCATCAACATGATATATTCGAAAATGTCACTGGACCTAAGCTATCCGAAAAATATTCCAGTTTTTCAAAAAGTAGGGCATCAGGATGTTTAGGACAATAAAGTTTGATGGCATCTCATAAAATATATCTAATATAAGTAAAAGTCATTTTCCGAATTTTCTGGAGAAAATCCTGGGAAGCAACCAATATACAAAAATGTCACTGGACCTTCGCTTTTTCAAATTAATATAAATTGTGTGGTGCCAAAATTACTATTTGAAAAAGTCGATGCTTTATTTTGTTTGTATTGGCCGGTGTTGTTTATACTTCATTGACTTTTGACGTCAAAATGCAAAAAACTCTATATTGACAATTTTAAATTGACGTTTCTATCTTTATTGCTGTTAGTAAATAAGTTGAAATTTATGAAAAAGTGGACACTTCATAAAATTGATGTAAATCAATAAAACTGTGAAGTTTTTTTGGACAAAAGAGCGCAGTTTTCGATATATAGTGCATCAATTTGTTTGGATCTTTTTGGGTGAAAAAATTCGACATAAGTAAACTTCAAGCAATTTTCGTAAAATTTCTTTATTTTGCAAACATGGAAATTAACGCCTTTGATTTTACACTCTTCCTGTTATAACGAGTTGCTATTGGGTGTTAAACATTTAATTTCTTCCTTATTATCCAAAAATCATTTATTTTTGAAAAAAAATATTGGTTTAGAGACTTAGAGGATTGCCATAATTGGCGTGACGTCAGATATCATCCTCAACAATAAATTAAAAATACAATTACATATTAATATCACAGTTGTTTCCCCTTCACATTTAACATGGATAAAGCGATTACATGATATACATTCGACCGTGGGTGTCACACTTATTAACTCCCCAAAACCATACATACAATTCCGTGTCATTGCCTCTGATTTTTCAGAAATAATATTTTTCAGGTATACGAGATAATCCATTATTGCGGCACTATTCGTCTGTGGATTTTCAGAATGTAGTCCTTCAATTTGATTACCGGTAATTAAATCACTAATGGCCCACAATTAAATCCATCGCTCTGATGTGGTAAGGTACTTTTTGAAATAATTTTGAAATTTTTTAGAGGTTTCCCAAAATAGCTCAAAACTTCTCGTGCAAAATGTTCCAGTTTTTTCCAATTTCAAAAAGACGATGAAAAGGATTCAACGGATCATATATAATTATGTGAAATTCATCGAAGTCTATCACTGCTAATGTCCAGTGACTCGCTTTGCAGATGGGAAGAATAGCATATCGCTTGTTATTGCATCGCTGAACCTCATTCTGAAGTTTTAAGTCAACGACTTTATAGCCAAATACTAAAATTTTGGAAACTTGATATGGATCCAAGCAAACAGAATTCGACTTCTTAGTAATTAAGTTATATACACAATATACGCTAGATACACAAGCTCTGTTGTCAGAAAATTTTGATGGTTCAATGAATTAAAACATTCATTATACAAGCAGCACCACAAACCATTAAAATGATACTAAAAATAATGTTTAATTTCATTTTCGACATTTTTTCATAATATTTCAACAGATCTTTGAAAATAGTAGTTTTGGTGGAAATAAACGTTGCAACGCTAACTTCCCAGCATATCTTGATGATTTTCTTCATCTGCCGTAACTCTTAGGGGTGTGTATATTTCCTTTGATTGTTCAATCCGCTTTGTGTAAGTTTTAGTTTTAAACTTACAGATTTCAGTAACTGCAACATTGTTTCTTGCAGCTTATCTACAAATCTTCCTAGCTTTAAATGCAATTCTCCAACCAAGTTGTTTTTGAGAAGGTTAAACGACGTCTCAACAACTGCATTAGAAACTCGATTTTTTATTTTAAATTTTCGTAGGAATATGGTACTCCATAAAGGTAGAAATTTCATATATTTTTTCACGCAAAACTCTATAAATTCTGCATAATACAAATTGTTTTTTGCACCATAGTCACACTGTGATATTTCATAAGTCACTTTGTTGGAGATATTATTATATCTTAAGAAGAAATATGTGTCTTCTAAATTTATATCACTAACATCAAAAGCACTGTGAGTTTCCATATCGTCTGGTTCGCTCGATTCAGTTATTTCATCTAATCTCGTGAAATAAGGGCTCGAAATATTTAATTTTGCTTTAATTAAATCTTCTAACCTATTATGTGCTCTTAAAAATTGATTATTTTGATATTTGGATGCACCTAATATACAAAATATTTCGAAGTATTCATCGATTTCTTCTAAATTGTTGCTATCAATTATTAGAAACATTAGAATCATTATATGCTCCTTTAATTTGTAAGAACAATTAATTATCTTATTTTTTATTTGTCGCACTATTATGGCTGCAAAGTGAGCACAATCCTAGGATTTTATCAAGTAAATTCGGAAAAGGATTTTTATTTATATTGGATCTATTTTATGAGATGCCATCAATCTTTGTTGTCCTAAATACTCTAATCCCCTACTTCTTCTAAAACTATTATTTTCAGATAGCTTAGATATTTTACGAATGTTTTTATGTTATTTAAATATTTTATATTGTATGACACATTTTCTATTTATTAGAAATAAAATTCGTTATAAAGGGAGTTTCAGCTTTTTCACTAACACAAATACGCACAATTTGTTGTTGTTGCTTTTTAGGACAGATTTAGGACAAACTTCACCTAAGTTAAAAAATGTTAACAAACAAATTTGTACACGGGCTAGCGCCTCTTGCGAAAATGTATGCGAAGCTGATGATTGGAAAACACGGTCTATATGTCAGTCCGGTTTTTAAGAATTCTTTTTATTTTATTATGAATTTTGATATAAAAAAAATTTCAAAATTATTTTTTATTCAGAAAAAGTAAACCTAAAATCTATGTAATTATTGACGTTGTCGTAAATGGCGAATTTTTTTTAACTTGCTTATACCCATTCGTAAATATTCCATAAGTACCGAAAAAATTCAATTAGTAGCGAATTCAAAAATACAGGAATTTAAATTTCTAAAGGTTTTTATGAATTTTGACAGTTGTCCACATGTGGAAAATGGTTGTGGAATTCGAGAATAGAACCTCAGACAATAATTTTTTTGACCCGACATATTAAATAGTATCACGATATAATACCTGTTTTTGAGCTTTTGGACTCAAATATGAAGAAAATTTTGATTTGAGTGTTTCTTGGGATGTATTACGGGTCAACTTCACATACATCTTATTCGACTCCTAATTTCTGATTCACTAGTGAATCTATATATACCTAAAATACATAAATCCCATCCGATAATTTGGACATAGACATTCCGACATACACACAAATAGTGTAATATTCAATGTGATAATAATTAAAATACATTAACATATAATAGGATAATGGCTAGGATTAAAATCATAAAAAAATCCATTATTTATTAATATATTATGTGTGTCCCAAATATGTACATACAATATCTGTAGATATATCAAAAAATGATACCTTATCTCTCTATAGTTACAATTATTGTTGTAATAAAAATCGATTTTAATTTCGAGTTTATTTATACATAATTTTTCGATAAAAATCTAATGATTTATGTTTTTTATGTACACACACACAACATACAAAAAATATAGGAGGAGTGAAATATTAAAAAAAATATTGCTAGCTATCCACCACCGCATTACAAGAACAAGCAGAACTAAAAATTGTTAATGCTCGTAATAATTAAAGGGGGTAGGTCCTTTTTTATCACCGTAAAATTTTGGTTTCAGCATACCTGGAAAAAATTAACAGACAACATGACGCCTAAAAATGCATTTTAGACACAAAATGTTAATTCATCAAAAAAGCCATTAATAATATTGATCGATCCTTTAATAAATGGAGAAAAAACTAATCTTGAATCGATTAAAGATTTTTGGAACAAAAAAGATCATGCCACACACATAATATGTATGCTCGCTAAAATACCAAAACATTTTTTTATTTTTTATTTTTGAATCGTAAACCGCCGCAGGATAATTCATGTTATGGAGTTTATGTCAAATATTTGGTTCGCTTTTTCTACCTGCATCCAGCATATCCATATACATATAGTATAACAGTAGTGTTCAGAATATTCGAAGGTAAACGAAAAGAAATAATTTTATTTATTTTGTAACCCAAACGAGGATAATAAATCTCTCGGTATGATCACTTTGTATACATACATATATACATATATGAGCATAAATATTTCGAACAGGGATATTCCAGGAATTTTTTATGGGCAGAGGCAGACAACATGGATTTAGTAAATATTTATTTTCAACGGGGATTAATTATTCAGAGCCTCCACATTTTTCAACCTCTGAACCACGAATATTTATACACGTTTTGCCATTATGTTAATTATTTACATTGGTTCCCTTTCATTGAGGTTTATAAAATATTTTGCAACATCATTATAGCTTCAATTAAAAATTAAAAATAAAAATTGTACAACGTTCCCTTTTCGGTATATAAACAACAAAAAAAAAAATCAAATATCGTTTAATCAAAAATGTTTAAGATCCTAAAAATCGTGTAGGTAGACATCGAGTCGCCCCGAAACATGAACATCTTTGTTTTTAAGTTTTTTTTTATATAAATCACACAAGACCAAATTTGATGAGAATCATAACTAATGACGGTATACAAAATATTTTGAACCTTTTCTTCTATTTACATTGGATCGCAATGCGCCGAAATGTCTGCGAGGTGAATTCCATTTTTTATACTTTATGCAGCATAAAATTAATTTGATCGAATACAAACTACTTTAAATCGAGTGCGAGATAAAACTCTTTAACATTTTTACATCAATGAACAGCCACACCGCGCGCGTCTTAAAGAAATTTAAAAGTTTTTTTTTTTTTTGTTGTTGTTGAAGTTGTTATCAAAACATAAATAAATCACGGTGAAAAGAAAATAACAATTTTTTGTAGTGTTTTTTGCTGGTTTCTGTTCGTTTCAAAAACAAAATGGCGTGGAGTTTTTTTTTTTTTGCTATGTGTTATCAGAAATACATTTATATATACACAAGTGTGTATACCTAGCGCGGAAAACTAAATATGTATAAGACGAAAAAGAAAATGAAGGAAATTATTTTTTTTTTGCTTTGCTTCGTTATAAAACAAAAAGCGAATTGGAGAAAGACTAAAAGCTCATATTAATTTTCTGGTCGAATAGAAGTGACGGAATTTAACGCATGCGTTGTTTTTTTTATATGGGGGATTCGACAGTTTTTTTATGTAAATAGATACAGCACGGATTTTTAGGTTTTAGTAATATATTTGTATATAAGCTTGATTGTTGGTCTCTTATAGTTTTTTGGAATGAAATTAAGATTATAAATTTGGAACCCTAAACACATAACGTGTATGACTTTTTAAATCGATATCGTGATATTCGAAAGGGTTTTACTTAGCAATTTTTATATCAGCATAAATTTATGTCAATCAAAAACTACTAATAAGAACTGGGTAGTCTTTCATACCCCAATTTATACATTAAGAAAATTATAATATTTCAACCCTTGCTGTCATAAAAATAGTTTGATATTTCCGCTTAAATCACGATATGCTTATATAAAAATTCAAAATTGTCGTCGTCTATACTTCGATAGCAAAAGTGAAATCCAATCTTTGTGAAAAACATCCTGGTACAAGTACAACGGTATATATGTACATATGTACGCGATTTAAATAAAATTTAAAATACATGGCTTTTTTGCGTTAATGTTCAAGGGGGTCGAAAATATCATGGGGTGGTTTATACAACGAGTTTTTATTAGGGACTCGCATCGATATTTTAATGGCAAACTATTAATATTTAAAGGTTACATTATTTCTATAAATGCAGCTGGAATTTTATTCAACTGGTGGCATTTAATAGATTCGAATAATTTACACGTTGATGTTGCCGAAATTTGAAAGATTTTCGCTGTGAAATTTATTACGGTATATACGGTTAAACGATTGAACTGTAACTCCTACACAAATCTGATCACATATTGTAATTCCTACTAAATTTCAATAAATTTAAATATTTACACAATTTATATACATAAATGATACCACAAAACGGACGAATAATTTATCGTTATATCAGTTTTCTTTTTTGGTTTAGTAATTTGATGATTTTATGTTCAGTAAATCAATTCATTTGGTTAAATAATGAATGTTTAAAATATAAATAAAAGGGGTACCAACAACCATATATACACGAAGACCCGTCGCATACGTATATCCGACCCGACCTTCACAATTCCATTAATTTAATTTATGTGTATAAATCTGTATGTAATTTTTATTCCAATAAAACATATAGACAGATGACATAGGTATCCTTATACCCATTAGAGTTGTAAAAAAAAAAAAAAAACAAATCTCTGCAATTTTTATAAAATATTTTTAGTTTTGAAATAGTTTTCAGTATAATAACACACCTGGTTGGGAAGAGGGATGTAATACGTATATATTAAAATGTGTGTGTGTGCGATTGTGTGAGTTGTTGGGGGATGAAAAACGAGAAAAATATATAAAAATAACAATAGAATTGAGATTTATGTACGGTAACAAATAATTTCACCTCTTTCAAGTTTATCTACACAGCTGCTAAATTATAATTTAGTTACAGGATTTCCAAAATTTTGTAAAAAAATAAACAAAAATAATTCGTATTTTTATTAGCCGTTTAGGTTTGTGTAATCATACAAAATATATAAATTCGGGGATAAAAATACATGAAGCTACCGGGTTTGATAGAAAACCCAGCACTGGATAGGATGATGTCGTTATCTTTGCGCTTTAATTAAAATTATAATTTCAACAAGACCTGCTAATATTTCATTTTATTCACACACATAAATATGTATGGTATATGCAAATTAAAGTTACAGTCCATATCTCCCGTATGTCTGTCTGTATACATTTAAAATGGAATAATAATATACCGCGTGCGAACGTATCATTTTACAATTTATTTGCACAACTATATATGTATGTAGATCAGTTGCATCCGTAATACAGCGACGCTTCGAAAAAATCGAGACTCCTGTGTCTAATTTCAAAGAATAATTAATCAAAATCATATATATGTACAATACACACCAAAATCATCCTTGCGATACAAATTTTCATGATCATTATTTGATTGTAATTTATAATGTTGATATTAAAAAAAAAATCCGAAATGAGAAACGAAACCATTTGATAACGCAAGGAATTATCCCAAAACCAAAATCCAAAGTATCAGAGACACGCAAATATGTCGTTAGAAATAAATAAAAAAATAATTTTAATATAATCAAATCGAATTTATTTCGATTAAATTGTTTTTTATTTTATTAAAAGGTATAAAAGTAGCGATTTTTTTTTTTTTTTTTTTGTGGAGGCCTAAAATCCCATATTTTGTAAATGATTTATTGTCTTAGCTGTGCGATTATGTTTGTGCGGAAAGTATTTCATTTGGTAAATTTTTATGTTATTTTGTTTTACTTTATATGGTTGTAAGTTGAGTTGATTTATATAATTTGATTCGAACATGAACATTTGCAATCATTATTATGAGATAAAATTTCGTTGGAGTGATGGATATATCTAAAATATTAGACATATAGGATTAGAATAGCAAATTACCCCAAATCTTTCTATAGTCGGAACATGACGTTTTCTTCAAAAAACTTGTACAATGAACTTATTTTGGTAGGTCGGTTATTGTGTTAATTTTTCATTGAAATTGAATTAAATTTACCTCAAACTTTGTTTTTACTTTTCCAGTTTTTCCCGCTATAACGAAAATATATTGAGAAAGTATTGTGTAAAAAATGTTGCTCCACATCGTATCTACATTGGCTAAATGACGAATTTTATGATAAGTAATATTGTCTTCTCAACTCATAAGTTGCCTGATTTTCACGATATACGACAAGTATGAGCCATGTCGATGTATTTTCTTCTTTCATGACGGGGTCCTTCACTCGTAGTCCTTTTCCAGAAAAGCGTTTTTTTAAATATACTCGAAATAAATTTAATTCTGAACAATTCTAGACTTAAACTCTGGACATAATATAGATGAAATGCCATCTTGGCATTTCGATATCTTTCCATTTGTAATAGTTTCTATTTTGGATTCATTTCGATGTATTGTAAAAATACACACTGTATGCGTTCCACTGCTTCCTGGTTGCACACAGTTTTTAGGACGAAGCAAGCAAAATTTGCAAAATCCGATTTTTTTTACTCGTCCTCCTGATGGAGAATCTTGTAGCCCGCGTAGCATTCTTTTAATCTACTCATCATCAGACGTTTCTGAAATTTAACGTCCGCTTGGCGTTCTTTTACAGCCCATATTTCTTTTCAAAATTCGCAACACAACACTGACTTTGAAAATAAGTTTTCAATATTTCGAAACCATTTTTAAGGTCAAAATTTCAAGCAAGTCGTTCAAAAAGGTGTTGCCATAGCCTATGATGTAAAATCAAACAAATAGGTGGCCCACAAAAAATAATGAAATAATGTTACTCATTTCGACCATAATCGATTTCAACGTTTCTTATGCCTTACTTGAACTTATGAATGTTGCTTAGTCAGTATTTTGCCGTCAGGATGTTACGTGACATTACACGTAAGATTTTCTAGTCAGAGAGCGATAGATCGTTGAGTTTCGTCCTTTGCAACCAAGATATACTGCTTTGTTCATATGCAGATTCATAAATTCCAAATTTTGGTTATCAATCAACATTTTTGTCTGGGTTAAATTAATTTTAATAGTGATTCAATAGTCTTTGGACTTATTCAATGGCTCCTCTTAATCTATTGTTTCAAGTTAATATGTATGATTCCCCGATAATTTATCGCCACAAATACGAGTGTACTAGTACATTTGGAAAACACTTGTGCAAATAAATTAATAAAACTTAATAAATAAATTTAACTCCAAATGATAAAATATACTGTTCATATTCTGTTCATATTATTACTCCAATCAATCGGTGTATCAATGATTCTCTAAAAACAGCAATTACCCTTTCCCTTCTATCGTTTTTAAACAAACATACGATTCGGCAGTCAACTAAGTGACATGGATTTGCCATCGGGTAAAGTATTGAAACCACGTCATTTTTAAACGATGTCTACAGTACTCTAAGCTTAAAAAATGTGTTGCAGTTATATTTACTGGTATTAGGTAAGAGTTTTTAATTTATATGATTTTAATATGTTCCGAAGATTGTAAGAGTATTCAAACCAGTTTCGAACTGATGAGCTTATGATTATGAAAAAATCAATCTTCTCATCAGGCCGCGGCGACTGGACTGATTATACCACAATTTACATTCTATATATACAGAATGTACTGTGCGTTATGTACTAGCGAATCATACTAATACAGATAAATTCTCTTACATGTTTTTCTTCTTCACGACATTCATTCGTTGAATGATTGTTCTGTATTAGCATGCTTCGCTAGTACATAACACACAGTATATTCTGTATATATAGAATGTAAATTGTGGTATAATCAGTCCAGTCACCGCGGCCTAATGAGAAGATTGATCTTTTCATAATCATAAGCTCATCAGTTCGAAACTGGATTGAATTCTCGTACAATCTTCGGAACATATTAAAATCATATAAATTAAAAATTAAATAAATAGAATTCTGTCTATTAGTCGGTTTCGTTGAATGATTGTTCGTAAATACTAATATACTTCTACGTGTTATTAAAAACACATTTAAAATGGTCTAATCACCGGTAGCATATTAGAAATTACATGAATGAACATTCAAAAAAAATTAAAAAAAAAAAAGGTATTAAGAGATCGTTCGGTATGTAGGTCACACGCCACTTGATTAAACTCCATTCACTTGGGTTCAGGCTCTTATCACTGAAACAGTTTGAATCTTATCTCTATAAACACAGTGGTCCGGAAAGGCAGTTAGGTTTGGCCATCATAACCCGCCCGGGCAATAGACAAATTATGTTCCTTGGATCTTGAGAACTTCGAAAATTACCTCCACCCCCCCCCCCCCCCCCCCAAAATCGCCGCTGATCCGTTTTTACTCTTTTCCATACTTTTTGCGTGCTGAGAAAATGCGAAAATTCAATGATTTCGGGAATTAAAAGCGCGCAGCAATTTCCGCGTGTGCATGTCCGGGAGTAACATTAACGGGTATACACCAAGTAACCATCAATTTCAATTATTCAAACACTTGAAATGAGTATAAATATATATTAATATTCCTGTTGCACAAATTAACAGGGTACAAGAGCTTCCTAGTCCTGTAACAGATTGGGAGTTAGTACAAAGATTATTATATTATTGAATAATATAATGAAGCCTCTTACGAATTAAATGTGTTTTGAGGAAAATTCTACCACTGCTGATCTCAATCTCTAGGAGTATTGTGAGTCCAAAATATTGTTGATCTTTCATCGATTCCAGAATTTCAAAAATTCATGATGAACTGACTCGCCCGCTTGCTCGGACCAGAGACCGAATCCGTGGCCTTCCCTTAGAAAACTAAGGCTTTCTTCTATATGGCGAATCACTACGTGAATCTTCAAGGTCTCATTTATTCCAGTTGCCAGGACCGCTTTTCTCAATTCATCTATATATTTTGACAAATTTTCTTCATTTCTCCTGATACTGAAACAAGCTTCTACAATTTTGTTCTTTGCTTGGAAAGTAGAAACGTAGGGTATCATGATTAATTCACCACCAACTGCTCTACTAATTTCTTTATCGAACAATTTTTCTGGTTCCTTAAGAAGTTTCCTACAGGCATTCCCTTCAAAAACTTCTCCGTGATAGTTTTTGGATATCAACTTGAGCCCCTGAGGCCATAATATGGTCTTATCCCTGCCTAGCAAAGATACGAGCCCGTCCCAGAACAAGTGATTTACAAACCGTTGTAGAATGTGAAGCTCTGGGACAATGCACTTTTTCAAGACAGAAACACTCGATTACTCCTTGAGGCCTGTTTCTTAATACTGCTAAGTGAAACGAATTTCTGGTAGTCTGATTCTAAATCTCCGTAAGTTTTCAGTCTATAAACATATTGCTCTAATGAGTATGAAACATAGCTTAAGTCTAATTCACGCTCATTGTTTAATTTCCCAATATCTAGTTCTTTTCGACTCCTGAGATCTTGAAGACGCACGAAACAATATGAGTAAGGAAAGCTCGATGTAGCCGTTTGTTGACCGTTTACTAGCAGAAGAAGCTTGAAATCTGACAAGAATTTGAATGGAATAGAATTTATTCACCGATTAGGGGAACGATACCCAACATTATCAACTTATGAATTCCTGTTAACTTCCCTTCATTGTTGTTTGAGTCTAATTTTTGTTTTTGAGAACCATCATCTGAATCTATACATAGATAATCTTCTGGAAGAATAGTCATACAAATCTTGAAGAAGCCTTGACCTACGTCAGCCATAACTTTAATAACGTAATTGCCAATTAAATTTCTTCTTACTAAAACACACTCTAATATTTCTTCGGCATCGTCCCACACTACTGGTCTTTCTTGTTTATTTATATTTTTATCGACTTCGAAACTCAAAATAGAACTTTTATATACGTCATCTAATGCCTTGTATGTTTTTGACGCTTCTGCTAAATAATTGCTAGGAACCGATTTTCGACCGATATTCTTTCTAATGAAAGTGCATAATTTTTTCATCTGTCTACCAGAAGTACCTGACTGAACTTGAAAATCAAATAAATTATCAGAGCTCTGCTTTTGCGTCCTCCCGTACTCATTTTGACCATGGTCTTATTATCGGTGGCCTGCATTTTTTTGGACACCAGTGACATACAAAACTGTTCTTATTGTGTTGCAGGAATAGTCTCAACAAACTTTTCAATATTAACTCTCTTACGACCGGGCTTACTTTTTGAGCAGCACACATGTCTAATGCCTCTACCAGTACGCTGGAAGCAAATATTACAAATTTTAAAAGTCGAACCGGATTTTTCTACCGGCGCACGCATCACTTTAGTTTCAGTTGCTTCAGGAGATTTTTGAGCATACATGTAATTTTCAAATGTTATTTTTAAACGTGATATTATTGGTACACCTATCCTTCTTTTTTTGTCACCTTTACAACGTGCAGTTTGGCATATATAACATTCACAAGAAACAACACTTAATACACCACCGTACCTTATATTTTTCAGCAAAATAATATCTTCGTAGTTGGCCATGATTTTGAATGATCGGCTTGAGTTCTCCGCGCTCTCCGGATGTAAGTTTTCATCTAGAATTCTTCGACAATTCACACAGATATACAAGCACACGTTCACTCACACACATACATGTAGGACGAGTCCCCGTACCTAGAGACACCTAGAAACTTGAGTGTATACCCGTTAATGTCACTCCCGGACATGCATACGTGGAAATTGCTGCGCGCTTTAATTCCCGAAATTATTGAATTTTCGCATTTTCTCAGCACGCAAAAAGTATGGAAAATAGTAAAAAAGGATCAGCGGCGATTTCGGGGGGGGGGGGAGCGGGGGGGGGGGGTAATTTTCGAAGTTCTCAAGGTCCAAGGAACATAATTTGTCTATTGCTCGGGCGGGTCATGATGGCCAAACTTTACTGCCTTTCCAGACCACTGTTTAAAATATGTAATCATTACAGTCAAAGTAAGAAACCACAGGCTTCCGCACTTGGCTATAAACTAATTTTAATTTACATTAATTCCTTGTTTTCAATTAAATTGAATGATAGATTATAACAAATTTATGGATGATAAATGCCGTCTTAATCTAAGTGACGTCTTTTAAGCATTTCGGTTTGAATCTTGACATCTATTTAAATCACTGTCAGAAGTTAAAGGAATAATTCAATTTTGTTCTATACAAGCTAATTATTTGTTATGAAAATTTTGTCGCCTTTGGACTAGTGATCGAATTATTATGACCCAAGTTGTGGTGTGAAATTTTTTAGTGAACTTGGACAAGCTAAACTTTCCGAAACCATTTATGTTATTAAGATAGGAAGGGGCAAACACATTTCAAAAAATTTGTCAAAGATATCCAACCCATTAAAAAACTTATTTCGGAATGCTTGTCGTTCAACAACGCCTAATTAATTATTGTATTTTGCTAGATAGTTACACCTTTTTATGTAAAACTACACTTTTCCAGTACACTTACAATTTTCGTTAATTATAGTTGGCAGGGAAACAACATAGAACATTAACTAAACTTAAATGAGTTTAAGCATAAGTTTTGTAAGTCCTCGGAATCTTATTAATATTTAAAAGCTTTGTATTTTTCTACAAAGTTACCGGTAACTTTTTCAATTTAATTTCAAAAATACGGACCCAAGATGATGTGGGAAGCACTAAATATTTTTTGTTGTTCGATCAGTGGCACAACTACAAATTTCGAATCCTCCCGCAAAATCATACTTTCATCTTTTTGCTGGCGCTACATCCCCTCAACGATGCTCCTTGATCCTCTTACTCAATTGAATTAACATAATATGAGAGAATGCGATCTAAAAGGATGTGTAGCACTTAAAAAGACGATTGCCCCGTCAATCGATTAGTTCTTCAAATTTCAATCGATAGTCCAATATGTTAAATGTGTTATCATGCGGATTCTATACAAAAATGATGAAAGTAACACCATCTGTCGTAAATAAATATAAATATTTTTCAACATTATAACGTTTATTGGTGATTGGAAAGCTGCAAAATGCGACACCTATCGGAAATAATATAAACCATACGCTCTGCATAAAATGACAATTCTCTCTATATAAAATACGGAGAGTGAGTGTCGGAATTAAATTAAACCCTACGCTCTGCATGCAAAATCATAACAGTCCAATCGTCAATTGAACATTTTTATTTGTTATTTTATATTTGACAGTTAAATAATCAAAACAAAAATTGCAGTTGTATTGTTTTACAACAAAAATAGACAAAATCACCTAAAAATTAACGAACTTATTAGAATGTGTCTATACTAACTGGCTTTATTTTGTTAAATGTTAGACGGAACCTCAGTAAAAATAATTTAAATTGGTTTGAGTTTCAGGTTTGGGTTGCAGAATAAACTCAATATTGCTGCGTTCCATTTGACGTGGCAAAGTACAAATAACTACTTGGGTACTAAATATTCTGGTAACGAAGTCGCCATAAATTCAAAAAGCAAACTACTCATAAAGTTTAGCAAGAGTAGTACGTACTAGCTGCGTGCAGTCAGAAGTACTTGTGTGTATGTATACTTTGCCACGTTAAATGGAACCCAGCAATTTGTACCAGGCGAGCAGAATCAAAAACTGTTATAAATGATTTTAACAAAGGGGGGTTCGTTTCTGGGATAATACAGATAAATATAACACAAACCCAAAGTGTTCTACTTTTTGTTTTATCACAGAAACGAACCCCCCTTTTTTACAAATTATTTATAACTGCTGCGATTCTTGCTTGCCTGGTAGAATTGAATTTTTTTTTTGAGAATTTTGCCAACTTGTTCTTTCTTGTTCGATCGAGGATTTTCATTAGAAACAAATTTTTCTGATACCAGGCAAGCAGAATCTCAAACACAAATCATTCTGCTTACTACCTCGGCTACCACATCATATACAAGTTAATATAAATTTGTTTGTTTTATGCAATCGTGCATTTTTAGTATTTTTATAATTTACAATGGTTACAGGATGAGAATTTAATGCGGTATCGAAAAGAAAATGGTAGGTACATTTGAGGTAAGAATATATTTCGAAAACCAACATAGTTGCAAATAAGCAACGATAAATTTATCTGCATTCTGTTTATAACAAGAAAACTGTATAAGAAACACTTTGTACTAAATGTAGTACGCATGCCCTAACAGAGACATTTATTTTGGCTCTGCACGATTGTATAAAACAAACAAATTTTTTTTAACTTGTATATGATGTGGTAGCGGAGGTAGTAAGGTGCTCGATTTGAATGAGGAAGCTCTTGAGTTCGAGTCCAAGCAGAGCCAACGAAAAAATATATTTTTAAATAGATGAAAAAATTGTAGATAATTCGAGAAGATTATCGGGATCAAGATCGCTGCAAAAAAAAATTGGTAAAATTCGAATAAATTTGGTTAAAAAAAAAATAAAGTCGGAAGTTTGAAGAATCGAACTACAAACCTTTCGCACACCACTCCTTCATCTTACCACCCAACCACTCATGTAAATGTAATTTCCACTCAGTTTTTCGTTTAAATACTGATAAATTCGGACTTTGTGAAAAATCGCATACAAATTTTTGTTATTTTACCAGGCGAACAGAATTTAAAAAACAACATAATTGTCAGCAACGTGACATTATTTTGTATCAAAGCGTGCCACTTCAAGTTATGTGACACTTGAACATACAAAATAAAGTCATATTGCTGACAATTCTACCTTCTTGTAATTTCTGTTCGCCTGTTAAAATGACAAAAAAAATTTGTGATTTTTGATGAAAAAAAAAATTTTTTTTTTAAATTTCTGCTCACCTGGTAAATAAAAATTAACTTTTTTTAATTAAAAAGGTAATCAATAACCTCTACCTAGCCACCCAAATAGAAAATTTGGAGCTTTTTATTACAAAAAAGAAATCCTTCAGGTGCGGGGATCGAACTCGAGCAACCTCTATAGCCATAGCTCATGATTGCTGATATATCTATAGCTCATGATTGCCTTTTTAATTAAAAAAAGTTAATTTTTATTTACCAGGTGAGCAGAAATTAAAAAAAAAAAATTTTTTTTTTCATCAAAAATTGCAAAATTTTTTTGTCATTTTAACAGGCGAACCGAAATTACAAGAAGGTAGAATTGTCAGAAATATGACTTTATTTTGTATGTTCAAGTGTCACATAACATGAAGTGGCACGCTTTGATACAAAATAATGTCACGTTGCTGACAATTATGTTGTTTTTTAAATTCTGTTCGCCTGGTAAAATAACAAAAATTTGTATGCGATTTTTCACAAAGTCCGAATTTATTTTACACGAAAAATATATATAAACGATATAGAGATGAGTGGTTGGGTGATAAGATGAAGGAGTGATGTGTGATAGGTCTGGAATTCGATTCTTCAAACTTCCGACTTTATTTTTTTTTTTTTTAAGCAAAAATTTGATTTTTTTTTTATTTCCAAGAATTTTATACCAAATTTTTTTTTTGTAGCGATCTCCTCGATCCCGATTAATTTTCTCGGATTATCCCCAATTCAAAATTTTTCATCTAAAAACAAATTTTTCGTTGGCTTTGGGGTTTGATTCGAACTCCTGACCTTCTTTACTCCACTCTATCACCTTACTACCTCGTCTATCTTATCATACTTTTATTTGTTTTATGCAATCAAAACAAATGTGTCTATAATACGTCGATATGGTGACATCTCTGTTAGGGCATATGTACTACATTTACTACACAATGTTTCTGCTAAGTGCTGAAATATTCGGTTTTGCTTAAAAGAGGGCATGACATTTACTTGTGTAAAAATGTCTGAAACTCGATTTTTTAAATAATTAATTAATTACGTAACAATATTATTGCATTAAAATAATATGGATTAGTTGTACTAAATATTCTGGTAACGAAATCGCCATAAATTCAAAAAGCAAACAACTCATAAAATTTAGCAAGAGTAGCTGCGGGCAGTCAGAAGTGGTTGGTGTCTTGAGTTCGATCATCGGCATTCACTAACATTTTATTTATTTTTTATTACGGATTTAAAAATTCCGATCGCCTGTTAAATCCGAATTAATATTCTTTTGTAATAGGCAAACAGCACATTTAGCAGCGTTAATTATTGCAGTAGTGCGATACATCGATACTTTTGCTCAATGATATATTCTGTTTGCCGGTTACAATATTTTAAACAATGACATAAAAAGCGTTCGATGTTGAAAGGCCGAATGTTGGAAGGCCGAATGTCGAAAGGCCGAATGTCTTTTTATATTATAACTATTTAATTTTTAATTATAAGACAAAAAAACGTAAGATTTTAATATTTAAGGCAGTTTTATACAAACATTTTTATACAAAATTTTTGATAAAAATATAAACTTTGAAAATTTTCATTCATAAAAAGTTAAAAAATTAAAATCAATTTCGACATTCGGCCTTTCGACCTATTCGGCCTTTCGACACATTCGGCCTTTCGAAATTCGGCGTTCGGCCTTTGGACATTCGGCCTATCAACCTACGGCCTTTCGGCCCTTGTCCATGAAAAGGGCGAAAACAAATTAGCTCTAACAGAAATTTTCAAGACCCAATCTTGACCAGAAAATTTCATTTGAAATATTTTTGTTTAAACACCGTCCAATAAAAAATTAGTGAATGATAAATTAAATAAAATTTTTTTGGTCTGCGTCAAAGATTGAACTGAAGACCAGTAGCATGTTAATCTACGCTCTTACCACCCGCTCCATTTAAAACATTTTTTAATTTGCTTAAGTTCTTATTTATATTTTTAGTAATAAATAATTCTCTGTTACATATTTAATTTCCCAAAAATTAATTTATAGCAATAAATGATGATTTTATGATTTGTTCTGATAACAACCTTTAGAGGTATAGTGGTCTAAATCAGATTTAATTATATCGGAGTTCTATAGCAAAGTGAGGGCGAGATTCTCTCATATTTTGCATGTTTCAAACTCAAAAATTAATTACAAACGACACCTTGTGATTAGAAATTTTCATTAAATAGTTAAATAGGCGGGTCTACTAGTTACGCCACTGGGCTTAATATAGTTAGAAGTTGGTAATATTAATCATCGTAATCGGAAGAGCCGACTATTTAAAGTAGATCAAACACAATAAGTAGATCAAGAGATTATCTAAAAAATTAAACTTTTTGCAATTCATCATAATCAACCTAAGATTTCGTATATGTGTTTATATAAGCACAAATTAATTGATCTGTCAAAAAAAAAAAAAAATACAAAATAAATTTTAATTAATTTTTACCAAAAAATAAATCTAATTAACTCTCGATTGGATCGGTTATGTAAATTTGTAGCTTTCAGTTCTCTGTAATAGTGAAAGTATTACACCTAAACATAATTTAGTTAGTCCACATACGCCTAAAAGAATGCGTCTAGATAGATCACCAAATCAATCAATTTAATTACTTTATTTATGTACCAGATAACCGCACTCCAATTAAATTAATTGATTTGTTTCTAAAGACAACAACTCAATTAATTTATTGGTACCCTTATGATGTGAGGAAAATGAGAAAAAAATATTTTACTTATTGGATTTGTAACCAAGTGATTTAATAAACTGTCGTCGTCTCCCACTAATTTATCGGTTCACCAAGTGTAATTTGTTTTAGACGAAAAAAAATGAAATTGTCAGCAGACACAAATAAATACATACTTGAGAATTTCATTGGTGCGGTATATGACAGTATTCAACCCTTATTTATTTTAGTCGTCATTTAAAAAAAAAATAAAAATTTGATTATTTCGTCATGTTTTAGTCGAGTCGATTGTGTGACATGTACAGAAAAGGGGTCATAATGCTGATTTGATTTTGTATTGGCATTGTTGGCAAACACTAATATTAATAACATTATACAGAGTATGTGTATCGCGCGATACACAATAATGAATATTGTTCGTTATATATAAATAAAAACGCCTTCAATTCGTTTCGCGCACAAAAATTTATTGTTGGTGTTTTAATTTGCAATCAGCAAGTAGTTCTATGTAAATAAATAATACATTTTCTGCTTTTATTATTATTTTGCATAAACGTTAATTTAGGGCCATTAATATTTAATATGGGAGACATGGATTAAAGATTAAAATTCATTATAAATTATAGAAACATATTATAAAGGAGGATTTGTTTATAGTGGATGGAAGACATCAAATTTTTCAGAAAACTTATTATCATTATCTCTTTTGAATACCGTTGGAATTATAAAATCGTTTTAAATGTATATCGCATATATGCGCGATACGCATTAATAATGATTTGATGATCGTACGACACAAACTGTAAAATATAATCTTTACATCAATTTTACACTCATGTCATGTAAAGTGTAAATAAGGCGTAGCTAATTAAAAATTTATATGAATTTAAGATCCATTAACTGTATGAGGTCAAAATGAATTTTTGATTAACTCGTTCTTCCAATTTAATTTAAATGCAGTCCGATAAATTTCCATTTGAGATTTTTTTTTTTTTTTTTTTGGTCTGCGGAGCCCCAATAAATTTCAAAATAAAAATATCTGGATGGATATATGAATATCGCGCGAACGCATATCAAATCCCGCTTCACCCCAACATCGTTATTTAATTTTTAATCTTAATTTATATGATATTAACCATAATAAACATTTTGCATGCCATGTTAAAATGTACATTGTGTCCGATAAAAAAAAAAATTAAAAATCAAAAGGCACAACAACACAATCCGAATATGTATCTCTCTGCTTTGGAACGATTGTAAATTGTACCTACGCCTTGATTGTTTGCATATTACAAAATTATTTAGTGGCAAAAGAATTTGTTTTTTCTTGCTTATTTCAGATGTACGACACGAAAAACCGAAATCTTAAGATTTGCTTTTTTTTTTGTATTCTGCGGTTTATTTTAATTTTTTTTATTTTTTCAAATGAAAACAACAAGAAAAATATGTAAAGTGGAACTGGAACTCGTAATTCACTTCTTTTATTTATTTTATTCATTTGTAGAATTTGATTTGTTTGTTATACATATATACGTTAAGCGCAAGGAATGGTTCTTTTTAGTTTTTTTTTTTGTATATGTTACTGTGGTGTTATTTTAAATTTGTATATAAGAGAGAAATTGAGGAGGTTGTATAATTTGCTACCAGAAACGGTAGCTAATAAAAAAATGTGTAAACAGCAAAAAAAAAAAAAAATTTTCATTTGTGTGCCCCATTATGAGTTGTATCATTAGAATATTTATCAATTGTTGTAATAATAGTTAAGTTTTCATTTTGTGCCGCACCTTCAAACAATCTTAACTGCATAATTTAATATTGACGCATATTAAGATAGCGAATTGATTTATATTGAGTCCTTTGCAGACATTGATCAAAGACGATTTGTGTATTTTACGATCGCAACGATCATAAACCACACGAAATAAATTCAATTTTTATAAATTAAAATTTCTTCATCGTATTCTTTGTAAATAATTTTTAACAGAACTTGAAAGACGATGTTTCATGAAAATAATTGTTGTTGCCGTTTTTTTTTTAGGTTGAATTTATATGTTTTCTTCTCGTTGTACTCTTGATAAACTGAACATGAAATTAAATGCGTGGGCGTATCATTAAACTGTCAAATCAGTCATTTATATTATTACCAAAAAAAAACCTGTCAAAACTTTCATTTGTCATTGAAAATCCCATATATACGAGTACATATAAGATAGTGTAAAAAAAAAAATTGTATGTTGTTAACATTAACAGGACAGAAAACCCTTTTCATCAGTCACATATCAAAAAAATACTTTTCAATATAACAATAATGTTCTTGAAAGGGTTAATTACTTTCTCTGTACATATACTTACATAAGAAATTTGGTCCATAGGAAATGTATTAAGGTTATGTCGCATGATATATGATATTCTAGTGATTTACCAACAAAAATGTTATGTGCAGGATGTTAAATACTTACATATTCCAACCATATAAATATTTACAGTCCGTTCACTCGTTCGCATAAATAATTTGATACGACCTGCGTCTTTATTACTTTACAAAATATATATATTGTATATATAACACAAAACCAACCGACAACGTCAAGAGCAATATGTGCATATGTAAACCACAATACAAAATACGATAATGTCTTAGTTATGTAACATCATCTTATATTGAAGTAGCAAACATCTACATATATATATATATATATGTATATGAAATTTCATACTAAAATCTGGGTGCTGCGATGCTGTAAAAATGACGATGTGTGCTCTGTAACGAAACGTAAATTTTAATTGCAAAATAAATTTATAATTAAGACAAGGCATTATAGGTGGTTTAGAGAGATATGCTTCGATAATATTATGGAAATTTTGTTGTTTATACGCAATTACATGCACATTTGCTGTTATGTACATGGTAGCCGGAATTAATTTTTTGTTAAATCAGACGAGTGGAAAATTTGTGTAATTCTGGCTGTATAGTAACAACGAACTTAAAGAAGAATAAATTGGTCGTCACATTTTCATATATTATATAAACTGCATATTTATGTACATATAAAACAACAAGTAGAAACGACTAACATCTTAATTGGATAATAACTTCCAATCAACCGTATATAAGACGAAAATATAAACGACCAAAGGAATTAATATTGCCATACAATAATTAGTTTTCATTAAAAATGGAAACTATGAAAAACCTAATTCGCTTGATAGACGATCAAATTAAATTTAATAAAAAACTTGGTTATTTTATGAGAAATTTGTAATGTAAATAATGTCCGGATGAGAAATAACCTGAGACGATCGGTATAACAGAGATGAGCTTAATTGAAATACAAAAAAAACGAAAAGTTTATTAAGTTGGTTACATTGTGCCTATTTTACTTCAATTTATATAAACATATAAGAAAAAGGAACAATTTTTATGTTCCATCCATGATATAAGAGTTAGTTGTTTTCTTATAATTTTCCTTAAACGTAAGATAAAATGTATATAAAAATTGGATATAAACACACAAGAAAATGATTTTGCGCAATAAGAGGTTCTGCTCGGTTTTTTCCTCCAAAGAAAAACAATTCATAATTTTCTTTTCCATTTCTTATTGTTTGTGTACGCGGGTATATATGTAAGTGGTATAAAATGGAGCAGGAAAATTAAAGGAAAATATTGGTTAATAAATTTTATTTATCACAATCAGGCATAAGATTCATTTGCCTGAAATCACACACCATATACGATCTACATACAGTTTTACTGTGTATATTGTTTACTTCTTATTCGTGCTCAACCATATTTATAAAAAATCAAATTTAAGAAAACTGGTAATGACACTATGAAGGACGAGTAAATAATTTAAAGAATTTGTGTGAATAATGGGTGCGTCCGAACTATCTATTTAGCTGCACATTTTTCGATTATATTAGTAAAAAGTCTTCGGAATACTATAGAATACCTAATTATGCAGTAAACAAATTATCTGTTAAATTTATAGGGGCGCTAATTTTTATTATCAGTCATAGTTTCAATATAGGATATTTTCCAGATATGTTGAAATTAGCCATTATATAGCCCCAGTATATAAGAAGGGTAAACCGCCGGATTATGCCACTAGCTATAGACAGATTCCACTGCTATTGCATAGATTTTAAATTTATGAAAAATTTCAGCTAGAAAAAATACAGGGTTATTGTGAAGTTCGTGGCCTTATTCCAGACAATCAGTTTGGGTTTCGTGCATCTCATTCCACAACACATACTGCGGTTATTTTTAAAAATGAAGTATCACGGGTGTGAAGTTTAAAACAAAAAAACAAAAATTTATATGTATTGGTGCAATGGATGTACAGTAGGCTAAACAATTTCTTTTAAAAAAAATTAAATAATAATTAACTATTTAATTATAGAATATAAAACATAAAACAATTATGAAAATATTAAATAATAAATAATTAAAATATTAAATATTGAAGAAAATATTAAATAATTTAATAATTTTAAAAAGTTTTTTGTGGGTGAATCTGAAAATTGTTGAATTATTTTTTTTTTTTGATTTATGGATTTTAGAGGTTTGCTGTACTGAAGATTGCCCAAATCACAGAGATTTTCCCGGGTTGTGACATAGGCCACTAGTTAGCTTAAGGAGTGTACTTTACGCCTTACGTACAGATATATTATTCGACGTATTTGAAGATATATACTGTGTAAAAAGCTACAACAATACAACGCAACTGGACGCAGAATGTCAAATTACGTATTTGATCAATAAAATGATACCACAACCGACATCAATTTATCAGAAGTGTATTGTGAAAAATGAAGTTCGCCTTCGAAACTCCCTTAGTTGTTATCTACCGTTCGATATTTTAAAAATTAATGAAGACACGCTCCAGAATGTTCAAACGTCAATATCTTCTGAATCCCTTACATGTTCTAGCTGTGGATCAAATTTAAGTGGACAAAATTATAAGCAACTTTGGCATAGCTATAGCAGACGTTCAGTCTTTCAATAGTGAAAATTATTCAATTAAAATTTGCGAAATCGAAAATAAATTAATACTAAACACCGAGGATTTTGTTTCGAAAGCTATAGTAAATTACAATAAGTTGCTAAAACATTAAACAGCAATCGTTAAAAGGCCCAATAACAATTGGGAAATCTTTGACGACTTAAAAAAATTTCCTGTGCAAATGATTGACCAACTGATTGTTAATCCTGCAATTTTATTTTACTGCAAGAAATAAATTTCTTTAACAAAAAAATGGCCAAATCTTAAAAAGTTTTTATAAATCATTATAATTACTTCTAGTTACAAATAACCACACTTCAGTGTAGATACAGAATTGACCGACTAACTTTACAGAATCGACGAACTAACCTTACAGAACGACAGCGGTCAGGCTACTGTGTATGTAGAAGGTAAACACAAAATTCGTCTCTTGTACCTTAGCTGCATTAGCAAAGTCCTCACACTGCCTCTTCGCGACGGCCGCCAGAAACTACTCCGTTAAAGGAGTAGGCTAAAGAGTGAGGGCTATGGTCCTCCTACAGAGGGTTGGCGTGGAATTAATAGCAAAATTTATCAAACATTACTGTTCTTAACAACCTCAACATGACCTACGGGTATTTTTAAATTCACAACAATGACCTCTGAAACGATATAAGGACAATGATTATAAATTTTAAGCAAAGAACGTACTTAGCCTAAGCTAGCTAATGATCTATGTCACATCCTAGGAAAAACTCTGTGATTTGGGCAATCTTCAGTACAGCAAACCCCTAAAATCCATAAATCAAAAAAAAAAAATATTTCAACAATTTTCAGATTCACCCACAAAAGACTTTTTATTGCCATAATCAAATGTAACTAGTTAGTTTGTATAAACAATGTTGATATCACAAATTGTATAAAGCTTTAATTTATTAAACAAAGATTAATCCATATTTTTTTATAGTGGTTTACAAGTTTGCTCTCTTTCTTTTAAATTGCTTTTACCGACTGTTGCACTAATACTAATATAATTTTTTGTGAATCAACAAATTTTGTATACATATACGTTTTGTTGATTTTGGTTTTTTGTTGAAAACTTCACATCCGTGAAGTATCGATGAAATTAAATCAAAAGGTTCCGACATTGGCTTGTTTGCATGAAATTAATAGGGATGAAGTTTGATCCAGGTGTTATGAGAGTTACACACAGCTATGTTATAAATAGAAAGTTTCAAGTAAAAATTGAAGATAAGTTATATCGCACATGACATAGAAAAGTGATACAACTCAAAAAATTGAGTTTTTGAGATAATTCGATGAAAAGATGCGCAATGATCGATTTCATAACCAGACATAGTGACGTTTTCATATTTATTGTACAAAGCGAGAGACGGCTTAATTTTCCGATCTTTCTTTTCTGACGCCCATAGAGAGTAGTGTAGTAAAATCGAAATTAGCGTTTTTTCTTTTGCTCTCCTGAAAAATTTGAAATTTTGAGTTGTGTCACTATTCTTGGTCACGTGCGATGATCTATACTTCGACAAAGAAATATCAGGAGGGCAGAGGAGGATCTTAAGAATCGTCTCAAAATTCTTGAAGAGACCAAAATTAACGTCGAAAAATGTGAAGAAATATGTTTCATTGGGAGTAAAATATTAATTAAACAATAGAGAAAGAATTATAAAAATATAAAACCAAACATAAACAGCAAAGTAATTAAAAACAAGGAAACTATCAAATACCTAGGCATAACACTAACAGAAAATTTCAAACTATATAAACAACAATACAAAAACCTTTGATAGCCTACAATTACATTAAAGCAATATTATGGTTCAAAAATCCGCTTTAAAATAAAATTAATATGTTACGCGAATAAAATTAATATGTTACAAGCAGCTAATTAGGCCGATTCTTGCCAACCGATTTCCCGCTTGATCGGACAGATGGAAAAACTTAGAATTTTTGAATGAGAGATCTAACAGGATACTCATCTACTATAGTCAACAGTAGCGATCAACTGATACATTATCATCATCGATGCAATAAATTAACACAATTAAATAACAAAATAAAATTAGAATTAAAAATTAAACTTATGTGAATGTATTAAATAAAAATAAAGAAAACCTGTCATTTGAACCGAATTTAAAATTAAAATTCCGTTTGCTTGTAATTTTGCCTAATAAAATGTCGCTAAAATTTAGCGCTAAAAATTTTAAAATACAGGAACGGCCATACTTTTAATCAAAGGCTTAAACCAGCTTTTGTTTTATGATGTATAATTCTATAATAAACGAAATTAAAACTTTTACCAAAAAACAAAAAATTTTTAAGTTTATATAAGCAACATAACTTGTTATAATCGCTAACCGAATGTACCATAAAATACAATTTTCAATTTAAAAACCGTAAAATTGGTCTAGAAAATGTGTTTTAATTTGTTTCGTCCGAAAAAATTATTTAAATACGAAAATAAGGTAGCCAGTGTATTGCTGGCCAAAGAATACCGACAGAAGACTTTGCAGGCGAGTTGTGCCAAAGCAACCTAATTTTTATTTAAGAGAATTTAAAACGAGGAAAACACCAAACTTTCCATAGTAAACACATAAAATATATGGGAAATCACTTTTTTTCCTGACAACTTTTTAACCGAAAACGCTACAAATTTGAAATATTTTAATAAATGTTTGAATTTCAACATTTATGAACATTGGTTAAGAAAATCGTTTTAATTTTCTTGTAGTAATACGTGTATCACAATTTATAAAATTTTCATAACAACAGCATTATGATCAAATTGAAATAAAAGCTTACTACGAATCGTGTGGTCACTAATTTAATACACATTACATAGATGGCAGTGATGGTAGTACGAGTTTGGTAAATTCGAACAAAAAAACCACCTGGGGAAATTTCAAATTCAAAAATTATAGGAAAACCAAAACAAATTCACAAAATATTATAAGAACGTATAATAATTTTGTGATTAAATAATTTTGTTTCGTATTTTTCTGTAAACAACTTAGACATCTGTCGTACACTAGTCAAACTAAAGATAAATCTAGCAATTACTAGCAGCATTTTTTATTCACTCCGTATAGCTGCTATCGAGAGCCGTCATTTTTCTACGGCTAAATTTAAATTTGACGCGCTATTTATTGTTAAACTAAACTTATTTAACATCAAACTATCATTTTTAATTCAATTGTTTAGCAAAAATTTCATATAAAAAATATTTGGCTCTGCCTATTTATACGGAGCGCTATCGGGAGCCACTTTTCATATGACGGCTCTCGATAGCAGCTATCCGGAGCGAATAAAAAAACGCAGCTACTATGTTACTTCGTCAGAGCCAACTTTAATGTATTTGTCAAAATGAAAGTTCGAAAAATTTATTTTAGAATTTAATTTTAATATTTCTGCAAATAATATTTATTTAATACTATTAGGTGTAAAGCCTTCTTGTATGTTGTTGTTAAAAAAATATAAGGTAGACAACTTTTTGCTATTTTGATTCAACAACTTGAAGCTAAAAATCATCATTTTAGTTTAGTTTAGTTTTTTAGTTATACCAATAAAAGGCTTCTAAAAAATTTTGACATACGATTATGGCTCTATATTCTAGAAGGCTCTGGTTACGCACGTTATTTTTCCTGCAAAATCTTAAATTGTACTGTATTACCTTATAAAAGGTTGTCCAATTGAGATGCAGGAAAATTAACGCAAACTAAAATTACAAATATTTGTTTTTGAATCAAGTTGGGTACTTTATTTTGAAGGTTTACCCAGTGTCTACACTATCCAATTCCACTGATATTTTCTATCATGATATAAATTTTATCAATATATTTGTGTGTATATTATACGCATTTTGACACTATAAGCAAATTATCAGGAGACTATTTCACGAAATTATATTAGTAAAATATTAGGAAATGTCTTAAAAAAGTTGTTTTGTTTTGCCATTTGAAATTGCTCTCAAGCTGACATAATGTGTTTTAATACGGAAAGTACAATGCGATTAATCGATTTGTACCGAAAAAATGAAATATTATGGAAGATAACCCATAAAAATTACAGACGGGTCGACATAAAAATTTCTATTTTACAAAATATAGCAGACGAAATGGCCGTAAATGTTGAAGAAGTTAGAAGAAAAATAAGGAATCTTCGAAATCAATATGTACAAAATAAAAAATTAAAGCAAATTAAAAAAATTCTGGAAGCGCTATTGTTGAAGATAGAAAATCTTGGTATTTGTACAAGGAAATGAAGTTTTTGGGCGAGGTGGTAGTTCTCCATATTGTACAATTTACTGAAAAAATTACTTTGACAAATTATTTTTAACCTAAGCACAACTGGCAAGTGTTAAAAAACAACTAATTTTTTCATAGCATTGAAACAATTTTGTTTGACATTTGTGGATATTATTATGATAGTGAAATGCCCAGCTATGATATTTTTGGGATAGATATTTGTCAATACATTGAAAAAAAAAATACAAACATAAAATTGCTGATAGAAAATATCAGTGAATTTGCATAGTGTAGACACCGGGTTATCGATGCCATTTATGTATGAAAAATGATATCACTGAAATGTTCACCACGGCTGGATTTAGAGAGATCGATCCGATGGTCAACATTTTTTATGACATTTTCCAATAGGAACGTTTCTACGACATTTACCTCGGCCATGATGTTGTTGGTGTGCTTTTCAAAAATCCCCATAAAAAGTAATCTAATGGTGTTAAATCGCTTGATGATCCGCTACGCAAAATTAAGCGATTTTCGAAGAACCTTTGCAATTCATCCATATTCGCAATATTTTTAACACGGTCTTCATTCGAATACGACTCCATAGCGATAAATGGCAAACATTCAACTAACAAAATGACATGACATCAGACTCAGAAGATTTCCTTTTCATTTTCAAGTGAGTTTAGCGATTTACTCAGAACGAAAAATGGTTTAAGTATTAGATAGAATTCAGGGGTTGCCACTTTACTACAAACGGAGCAGATGTGCTACAATTTTCAAAATTTAAAAATTAAAAGGCTACTTAGGTAAATCTGCTACATTTTGAATGCCGACAAATAAATGGTCAAATTATTTGAAATACCAAAATGCTAACTCTAAATTGAATTGTTTAAATTTTACAAAACCGCATGAAAAAAATTTCCAAATTCCATAGCATAAAACTTAAAAAATATTTTCAACCATTTTGCATAGTTCAAAATGGATCGAATCATAACATCTTAAGGTTAAGTTACGACCAGATTAAAAATCCACAACTTCATCTTAAACTTAATGGCAATGTATTTTGGAATTAGGTTTGAAAATATTTTAATGTCAAAGGGATTGTGAGAAGAAAAAGTCTAAACCCAAAAACTGACATTAATATATATTGAAGTTACAGCACAAATCAAACAAAGATTTGATTTTAATGAGGAGAAATTAAAATTATTTAATTGAAATATTAACGAGATCATAACAAGAGCCTTCACTGCCTTTAAAAACTAATTTTCCATTTTACTTCTGAGATATAGAAACTTTGAATAATCAATTTCGCAGCATTGAAGAAGCATAAATAAGAGCATATGTTTTACTTAGACAGGATTTACTCCACTTTTATGCCGCACCTACTCCCTATTTTCTATGCAAAAGTGACAATACCCTGAATTAGAGATAGCATGGCCTTTTTCTCAAAAAATTGTAATTGAGAACCGCAATAGTCTACCAAAGAAATGATATGAGTCCGAAACAATAAATTTCTTGGTGTTTGTTACTTTACGATGGATACCAAACACAAAATTAATTATCGTTCTGATCACTTTAATATCTAGAAAAGTTATAGAATACAATTAATCTCCTTCTCAGAGGCGAATCGAATAGTTTCAACATATCTTACCCAAATGCGATAAACATATTACTCAGGTAGGGAGTTACTTTCCATTTATGTACGTACCAAAAGGCTGCTTGTATATGTCTCCTCTAAACTGGAAGTAACTTTTGTCCATAAAAATTTTGTCATTATTGATTATGTATTATGTTGCGTGGTCAGTCAAATCATTTAATTACGATTTCCACAGGCACATTAGGGTATGTATAAAGCTGTAACATAGAAGGAAATTATTATTTCATCGTTTAAGAGCCAAACTGCCAGTTTTTTAGTGTGTGGATTGATGTTTGATATGATCGGTCGCATTTTATTGCTATTTTTATGAATCTTTGGCCAAGCCGGTAAATCTGGGTTTCAAGGATTATACGTATTCAATTGGTAATGGAAATAATTTAAAAATAAATATATATTTGCGAAATAGTTTCCTGATTTTATAATGAAAAATTATTATGTGGGGTATTACGTTTTCAGTTGTTGAATTTGATGTATTCTGCAGTAGCTTACGTAATGTCAAGGCAAATAGCTTACTAATGAACTCTTTAATAGGAAGATCGAAAGAGGGTTAATTTTTTGTTCCCCGAGTAAATACACAACAGAAAATGGATGTTAACTTATATAAAACGAAATTTATAGAATCGGATGACCATTAGTGTTCAATCAATGCGTGTTTCGGTCATTTCCTTGTAAATATTGAAGTGCCACAAGAAGTTTCTATTTCTAAGTTAAATAATGAAAATTTCAAAGACTTTTACACATCAAAAATTTAATATTTCTATAAATTGATAGAAAAGCATTGAACGATGAGCACAACTACTTTAAAGGTAAACATAAGAAAGCGCCATGCCATGCACAATGAGAAAAATGAGAAAAAAAACTCCAGCTTCTCTTCATTTGGTCAGTTTCATTATTTAAGCCAATTTTTCTCATATAACATTTTTTTTATAATTAGCTTCATTCTATACATTATTACCAGCCTAACCAATTTTAATAAACTTAACTTTGTAAATCCGATTGTGAAACCTTGGTACGCTTAAAGTATCTCAGATATTTAGCCGTTGGAATGACTAACTATTAAACCTGATTTTTGAAATTGAGATCGAAATCGACTTCTATCATCGAACTAACATTTTAGATTAATCGACTTTACACAGAATTTAAATATAAATGCATTAAATTTAATATCGTTTGTAATACATTGGAATATTCAGAGTGACATTAAGGGCGTAATTGTCTGAAATTACATTAACATTTTCAAGAGAGTAAAATCCAAATAAAAAAAATAATAAGCTCATGAAAATAAGATCAGACCTTAATTATCGACCACTAATAAGTAGATTTTTATCCGGGAGCTATACATTGCGTTGTCATAGAAGAATACATATGAAAGTATTATACAAACACTCTAGACAAAAAAAGGCTTCAAATTTTACGAGTAAGGTTGATTTTCGAGGCAGGTTTTATGAAATAATACGAACATCTTACAATTAATGAAACCCATAATTAAATAAAGAGTTTCCTCTTTAGTTTAGTTGCCAAGAACTTTGGACCGTATTTAAAAATATTTTAATGATTCAATTTGATATTTATGATTTTTTGGGACCTTTTATTATCGCAAACCATCATTGTAACATGAGCTTTAAAAGAAGCGGTTAGGTTCAGTGTAAACAACATCGACAAAACACTGAACTTAAATTTTAAAGATGCTGTAAAACTGATTAACCAATCTGCAATCATTTCCATATATGATATAAAGTCGAAAAGTAAAGGCATTTTATCGGGAGTTTATCTAAGACATTAAACTGAGATAATGATTTCCGTTGTTGGATCTCAAGGTGAAACTTATAGCAAGGTGGAAATATCTAAACCAAATGAATTTATTATCGTATGGGACTAAAACTTAAAACAAAGAGACTTAGCCAGGTACTCTTTTCCAAATGTATTCTTCTCAAACTAACTTCTGCTCTTTTGAAGGAGTAAAATAAGTAAAATTCGTCGGTTCTTAACATTGAACATTATTCAAATTATAATTCCCAGTTTCGGAGAATACCTTCCAATCACTTTATATAAATGTTCGTCAAGGATGAGAATTAAAATCAATTTTGATTTCTCCGTTTGCTTCAAAAATTTTGCTTAATAAGGCATTTTGGTTTGTCAACATTTTTTATGAATCCAAACGTTTTTTTTTTTCGAAAAATTGAATTTTTATGGAAACTAATAAAATTGTTTCAAATTTAGATTCATTGTATTCGCATTGATCATGTTGTGTAATCTTTGGGTGAAGCAACTTTTCAAATTTTGCGTTCACTGGCTTAGTTAATGTTAAAGATTAATAATTAAATTTTTTATTTTCGTAAAAGGCTTTTCATCAGATATTCGGATTTTATGAACAATAATATGTGTCTCTGCTACTTAAATATTGTATGGCAAATTTTTTAATGTTTTCAGAAACCAAATTGTACAAAAAATTCACGTTGGTTTGATTTCAAGACAAATTTAAAATTTCCCGCCTTCAAAGACTTTTAAGTTAAATTCTACAAAACTTTTGACTAAAATGTCAGAAGAATTAGTTAAATGCTGAATTAAGATATTCGGGGGGTTCGGTTCGACAATAATATATATTGAGTTTGATTTCCTGACAAATATTATGTCAAATATATAGGTTCTTTCAAAAGAAAAATTTTCAAAAAATTGGAAACACATTAAAAATATTGAGATTGGAATTTTTGCGTGCAAAAATTTCACACAAGTTCTTACGAATGGACCATATTTCCGCCATTTTTTATTATTTGAACGGAACTGTATAAACAACACATTATAATCGAATTAATTATAATCTTACATTACAAATTCATAAACATATTTACCTACATTGAACCTCAACCCTCGCTGGACGTTCTTTCTTCATTGACTTTCGACCAACGGCACATAAACATTAAACAAAATTATCACTTTTTGAACACACTGTTTGTATAACTATTCAATCAACTCTAAATAAAAAATAACAACTTTAGATATAATTTTAATTATAATAATTTTTTGTTTTTTTTTTTATTTCATAAATTTCAGTTTCTTTGTAATTTTTTCTTTCTTTTCTTCATTTTTCAATTAAACTTAATATTTTATATTTTTTTTGTACAAATTTATTTTAAATTTTTTATTTTAAAATTATTTTAATTTATAATTATTTTCTTCACTTTTTCTTATGTGTGTGTTTGTGTGTATGTTTTTTTTTTGGTATTAAATTTAATTTATATATATATGTAGGTAATTTTAACAAATTTTGAGAAAATTGTATTTCTTATTTTCGTTATTTCATTTGATAAAAAGCAAAGTAATTTTTTTTTTTTTTTTTAATTTTAATAAAAATAAAAAATTAAATGTATATTATATGTGTAATAGAAATCGACGGTAATTTTTTTTTTTTTATGTTTTTCATTAATTTAAGATATTTACATTTTAATTATAATTAATTTGTACATTTAAAAAATAAAAAATATAACAAATTCCAAAATAAAAATATAATTTTTGTTTCATATAATATATATAATATTTATAATTAATTAATTAATTTCATTTTATCATTAATTATTATTTTTAAAATTCTAATAAATAAAAATCTAAATTTAAAGTATGTTTTTTTTAATATTTATATATTTATTCCGCACGGTATTTATTATTTTTTGTTTTTAATTTTTTTATTTAATTTAATTTATATAAATTTAATAATAATAATAGTTAATAATATCGCAAAAGAATAATAAAACAAATTATTCAATAATAGTAATAATAATAATAATTCTACCGCAATTAATTTTATATATATTTTTAAAAATTATAATTAAAATTTTACATTTAACTATGTACAGAATTTTTTGTTTTTGAGCACTGGCTTATTTTAATTAGAATTATTTAATAAAAAACAAAAAAAAATCATAATATAGTAAGAAAATTTTAAAAATTGGTACCTACAAATTTTCCATTTTTTATTCATGTGAATGTGTTAATTAATTTAATTTATTATTATCACAATTTAATTAATTTGCCGTATATATGGTACCTGTTTATATACGTAACATACATTGTGAGGTGTGTGTGAATAAATGAGAGAATATTTGCTGGATAATTTAAATTATGCGCGTATCTAATTAAAAAATGGATATAGTAGTATAGTACGAATTTTATAAATTTTATTTTAAAATAAATTAATTTAATTCCAGTCTTTAATTATTTTTTGTTTAAATAGTAAATTGATTTTTTTTTTTTTTTAATTAAATTATACTTTAAATAAAAATTATTAAAAAAAAAACACAAAATTGTATCACTTCATTAAAAATTATTATAAATATTTGCAGAAAATTACTTTAATTTAATTAAATATTTATATATTGTCTTTTGTTTTTTTTTTCTTGTTATAATTTTATAAATTATAATTTAATTAAAGTGTAGATATGTCCATTAAATTATTATTATCATTATTTATTGATGGGAAATTTTGTCGATACGACAATAGGGTGGCTGTTTCTCACATGTGTGTTAGTGGTGCCATTGTTCTAAGGGTTTGTTGCTGTTGCGATTGAATATCTGGTGAAACACTATTTTGGTAATGCATTAAATTTCTCTGCTCCACAGATTGCATTGAATCGGGCACATGATACATATTTATGATGTGACTTAAATCTGGACCCGCTGGCTGTTGCCCATATTCACGTTTTATTAGAATATTATTTGTGGTCGATTGAGACGAGTGTATCGGACTTGGTGAGACCGGTTCAGATTTTACACTTGAATCACTGGGACTATGCGATTGACATGATAGTTGAGAACCTGGTTGTGTGATGCCGTATGGTGAACCCGGTTGTTGATTTATCCCACTGTACGGTGAACCTGGCTGTTGTATTCCACTACTATATGGTGATGTTTGGCCACCAGCCACTGTGCCATACATACTATATCCCGTTGCATTCATATACGTATTTAACGAACCTGCAGCATTATGCATTTGTCCCATGTCATAACGATGATAGTTGCTCATATAGGCGTTATGTTGTGATTGATATGCCGACGGATCGTGCATCATGTATCCATTAGGCATATATCCATTTGGTGGCATTTGATACATATCACGATTGGCGGCAGCCGCTTGTTGTGCGGCTGATATTGACGATGTTGTTCTTGTATTATTCGACTCTGATGATGGTATCAATGGGCCAACTCCAATTGGATATTTCTCTTTTGTTTTGGTTAGTGTCTTAGTTTTCCGCCGTGGACGGTATTTATAATCAGGATGCTCCTTCATATGAACAGCACGTAATCGCTTGGCTTCGTCAATAAACGGACGTTTCTCTGTCTCTGATAGATCTTTCCATTGGGCGCCTAAACGTTTCGATATTTCAGAGTTATGCATTTTTGGATTGTCCGATGCCATTTTCCGCCGTTGTCCTCGCGACCATACCATAAAAGCATTCATGGGTCGTTTCACACGTTCAATATTTGCATTTTTGCTATTAGAATTATTATTATTGTTATTTGAGAGACCTGAATGATGGTTTTGTCCGGATGAAGTTATATGATGGCCACTTAATCCTGAATTTGTATTACTTTGAGTTTGTGACGGTGCATTCGGACTTAATCCTTGTTGAGAATGCGAATGTGGTGACGAATGTGTATTATGTCCATGATTAGGATGTTGTGTCATACCTAATATACCTGAACTTGAATTATTGCTAACATGCGAACTACTCAAATGCTGATTGTGTGCAGTCATATGAGGTTGATGCGAAATTTGTGATTGAGATAATTGTGATTGTCCTAAATTCATCATACCCAATGGGCCTAGAGAACCATACGCTGATGCACTATGCCCGTGTAATGATGTTGCATGATGCGGGGGCATTGTTGCATGTAATATACCCCCTTTCATATCAGCTTCCATTGTTAGCATATCGTCCGATTCCCTGTATGCAAACAGTTTGAATCACTAATTATATTAAAACTATCTTTCTAGTAAATATTTTTGACACGATTGTAATTAAGTTTAATTCCCAATTCACACATAAACAATTTATTTATCTTAATTTTTTAATTTTTTATTTTTTTTTTTCAATTTATCTTTAAAATCATCACATATAACTGTTTCCAGAAAACAAAAATAAAAATTTTCACACAAAATCCACAGTAATAAACACTTAAATTATTTCACAAATAAATAAATAAATATAGGTACTTATATAACACAAAACAATAAGACATTAATAATAATAATAATAATCCAGAATCCCGATACACAACTTTTTTGTTTTGTTTCTTTATAGTCTTTATTATCACGGGAAACTTATCACTGTTAAATATAACAACAAACTGCTCTTTAATGTCCGAACACATATGATGCTTGAACGTAACTCAAATAAAATAATAAAAATAAAAAAAAATAAACATTTTTTAATATTTCTTTTCTGTTTTAATACCTCCACACAGTACCAAATAGAGCACCTTTCTGTTTGACAAAAAATTTCAGAAACCTGTTCGAGGTACCAAAAAAGACAAAACAAAATTTTACCCCCACCATAAAAATATCAAAACTCAAGAAATATACGAAAACATAACAAATCACAGTAAAAAAAGACGAAGACGCCTGAAATATAATAAATTGAACCAATCACCGTGTTGCATTTTGACGCATGCTGTTTTAAAAAATGGGCGTGCACTAATTCCCCACAAAAAATATGGTAAAAGATACAAGGTTGCCGTTATTAAATTTAACAGTGTACTACACATTTTATAACACGCATCACCACCCTATTCATTTATAATCTGTGTGTTTGTGCCTGTGTACATCTTTTCCAAATTAAACCCGAATGGAAATTTGTTTTTTCTTTTACTCACATTTGGGATATTGTTGATTCTGAAGATTCGGGTGAACGTGGTATAAACATTGGCACATTCCGCAAGGTATACAATGTTCCATTACAAAACGGGTGCATATTTAAGTGTTTTATGTTATGATTGAACGAGTAATTCCCTTATTTATTAAAACAAAAAAAAAACAAAGGTGAGAAAAAACCTTGACATTGATTTGAATTATCTTACCTTATCAATAATAGGAATATAAAATATATTTATTATTATTATTATAATAAACAAAACAAAATATTATGTATTATTAAAAATTCAATTGTTTTATGTTTTTTTTTTGTTTGTTTTTTATGTCGCGCTCGTAATACCGCACAATAAAAATATAAAAATCAAATTCCATGTGGCTTGTTCAAATTTGTTTGTTGTTTTGACAAAACAAAATTTATTTTACACAATACAAAAATGAGACTGAAAAATTATGAAACTGTTATTAATTTTATAACACACACAATATGCAATAATTTTTACCTATTTATTCATAAATACATACATCCTTTTCACTCCGATCGTATGGCACAAAAAATGAGATCGATTAATGTAACTGGATTTGAAACTTATCCAGTTTTAAAGCGAGTTTGGAGATGATGGTATCATAATGGTCAGATTACACGACTCATTTTTTGGAGTGCAAATTTTGTTATATAATTTTTATTAAATTGGTGATAACGTGAGAACGAATACCGACATATTACGAGAATAACGAGTAATTTCTGAGCGAATTTGGTTCATGTCAAAAACGAATCGTCATAAATAATTGATTGGTTTTGTTGATGTCGTTTATTTGTTCCACAGAACGAATAGAATATTCATATAACGTGACCTTGAAATACTCCGCAATTAAGCTAATAAAATAACGCATTTGAATAGAGCATAGAGACGGGTAAAATGCTAAAAAATCTTGTTTTTCAAAAACTTTCGAGAAGTGTCGAAAACGGTCGAAAAATGTCGGAAAGTGTTAAAAATTGTGCGTGTGGGGTATGTATTGCGAAAAAGAGGAAACAAAATATTCTTATTATTTCAAGAGCAAGTTTTTGGAATATAACGATAAATTGTGAACCTGTTCATTTTTGTTTCATTTCGTTTTGGCGTTAAATAAAATTATCTTTAATTAAATTTCAATTTATACAGCATTTTCATTTTGTTCGCTGTCAAAAGTCTTGACAAAAAGTGTCGAAAGAATTGTCTGTAAAGAACTCGTAATAAAAAGTGTCGAAAACTGTGTGTCATAAATACCCCAGTTTTCGACAATACCCATCTCTGGGATAAGTGAAATTTTTTTTTAGTTTTAAAATAAGTAATTTTAATAAAATTCGAAATTAATAATTAATGTTACGGTAAAACAATTAATTTTATCACAATTAATAATTTCATTTCCATAATCAAAATCATAATTTTCGTCAAATGAAAGAAATTCCTTTTATTTCGTACTTCGATGTAGTTCAAAAATAGTCCGTATTCACGACTTTTTGACAGAAAATATCGTGATATTTTGGACAATTTTTACCTGCGCTAACTTCACTTTAATAAAATATCCGGATTTTTGTTTGATGACATAAGGGAACAACTATTGTACTTGTCATATAATTTGATATTTCACTTTATTTTAATCAATTTTCAAATCGATGCATTTTTACATTATATTAATTTATATTGCTCAAATCGTAGAAATTTTTAATTTTTTTACGCCGATAAAACAAATAATTTTCAGTTGTCAAAAAAACTTCGAAAAAATCATGTTTTTGGGGGAGTGTCTATTATGTGGAATGATAGTGGAACATGTTTGTAATTGAATGATAGCGTCGTTGGTTTTTAATTAAAGAAGGCAGTTTGAAATTTTATGTTAAAACTATTTAATTTGTTTCTAGTAAATGCACGATTTTTAGACTGGCCAGTGATAAAGGTAGTATGGTTAGGAATCAGGATTGGTGACATTTGGAAACAAGTAGAGGCTTCGTCATTTCTACAACCAACTAACAACTTTAAATTAACTTAATCTAACATAGATTTATTATAAAGACTAATTTATAATTTATTTGAGAAATTTAATTTTAACTTAACTAATTTAACAGTTTAAAATAAGTAAGGTGGATTTATGTTTTAGGATTTTTGATGAATCGCAACTAGCCTCAAAGAACATTCAAAAGCAGTATGTAAATTCATATTGGTTCTATGATTAATTACCTGGCATATTATACTTAAGAATGAAACTTTGGAGGGTTGTAGAGAGTTTGGTCGGGATTGGTGACATCTGGAGACAAAGCAGAAGCTCGATAATTTGTCCAACCAACATCAAATTTAACTTAATCTAAGACAGATTTATTATTACTAAAGTAATGGTCTTATGAGTGATTTGTAATAAGGGAAAAGGTTAAGGAGACCATAAACATTCTGCTCGATTCGTATTAAATTGCTGACTCTACAAGTTTTAATTTATATTTTTTAAATCTAGTTATTAGATATTAAGACTAACCCATAATTTATTTCGGAATTTTGAATTTAATTTTTTTTTTAATTTTTAAGCTTAATTTTAGCTTAATTAATTTAATAACTTAAAAGGAGTAATCTGGATTTATTTTGAGGAGTTTTCATGAATCGGGACTAGTCTTAAGGAACACTGGAAAGCAGTAAATAAATTTGTAGTTAGAAATAATGTTGCGGCTTGTTCTAATAATTAAGTATCAATATTACTAACTAAAACACACTATATAGGTGTTTGGAACCGGGTCGAGTCTTTATTACTAACATACCTTTCCTTTCCTTCGGTTTTATTGTTTATAAAATGGTTTACTGTGAACCAGGCATATTCCGGGAAACTTGCCTTAGGCTTGGTAGCACCAAGATTTTTTCCTTTTTCTTAATCAAAAAATGGTTTATTGCAAAAACAAAGTACTGGGAAATCGCATTTAATGTTTTAGTTCAGATTTTTTTTTTAAATTAAAGCTTTTAATTGCTTTAACTTGATTAATTAAGCGAATAAGAAGCAATTATAACATTAGGCAGCTCGAAGGGTTGCCAACTTTCTAAAATGGTCCGACCGGCCAGACGTAAAAATAAAATAAACGACAGATAAAATAATTGAGGTGAGCCAAAACCAGAATTTCTTTTTTGAACGGAGAATTTTGAGAAGCTAATTAAGCAAATTTTGTAAAATTTTTAATATTTTTATTTTTTATTTATTTTCTTTTAACATTTTGTGTGGTAGGTGCCGATTCTAAGAGTTTGTGTTACTTAGGTAGATTATTTGAGATTTTATAGATTTTTTCAGACTATTCGATTAAATTAAGAAGCATATAGCATTGGGTTAGGTGAAACTCTTGAAATTCGAGATTTTCAGTTCTTTGGATTCACCTAGATTTCCGGGGATGACTAACGTTAAATGTTTTGGAATCGAAGTTATTCGATATTTTCGAGATTATGCGCCGTCTTCCAGTTATTTTTCCGAGAAAGATGTTTTTTATGCTTTTGAATTGCTTTATATTGGAGATGTCTTTTTATTACAGAATGTTAGTGATTTTTTTTTATCGAGGTTTTCGAGATTATTCGAACCTAATCGAGTTTCTCTCACCTAGTTTTATATAACAAATTTTATTAAGCATTTGATGTTGTACATTTTTCGACTATTTTCGTTTTTCTCGAGATTCTTGGAATTATTCAGATTTTCGGATTTATAGCGCAAGGTTGCTTGGCATCGTCGTTATTCGAAAATATCGACATTAATCAATATTTTAGGATGCGATGTCTATAAATTCTTAGTGATTTTTTAAGACTATTCCAGAATCCTGAGCTTACGCGAGTTTTTCGGAAAATTCGAAATTTTTTGTGATTATCGATATTTTTCTAGAATTCTTGCATTATTCGAATTTTTCGAGCTTCTGTTTGTTTCCGATATTCCTCAAAATTTCCGAACGATGGAGTTGCTTCTTGTTACAATATTAATGATCTGCTTAACATCGAATTATTTAAAGTTAAATTTGAAGGATATTGATTTACATATGTATGTGACATTTTTTGAGAATATTAGAGACTATCCGAGTTCCTTGAAATATTATGAATTTCAATGGGCAAATTGGGTTGCTTGGTATGTCGACATTATTGGTATATCGATATTTTCGAGATTAACATTGAAGAAGAGAATTAGAAATTATTGACATTTTCGAGATAACCTGCTCGTTGATGTTACTCGCACGATGTTACAGTTAATTAAAACTTTTGATGATGTTAATGGCAATTCTTCGAATTTTTTTGTAATTTTGCAGTTTCGAGGAGATTTTCTGATACCTATTATTACAAATTGTTCAAAATTACTTGATTATTTACTAGGATTCAGTACAACTATACTTTATGTTGAGTTGTATTAGGATCTGTAATATGCTCTTCTTACAGGGTTCTTGGTAATGCTTACATATTATGAACACAAACAGATAGGTAACAGTGATGTGTTATAAACAAAATACAATAATGCTTTTTAACCAATTGATAATGATCTTCAAAATATTCAGCTAATTTAGCATTTATTCAGCTTTCGCAAGAATTTGTTGGTGAGATTAAATAAAAATATTTTTGCTTCGCGATTTGTTGAACTGATTTATTTTACGATTGGAATTCATGCATTGCATTCATATAGGCCAACTGGTTCTGGTAATAAATCCTAGTAGGTACTAACGAAATTCTAACTCGACCACTTCGAAAAATTTCGATATAACGGGTACAAAATAATAAAACCAAATTTTCTTCGATATATTTAAAATGATGATTTAACTGAATTTCACTGAAAACCGGTTATTCGTTTTGCCGGTCACCTGTCCGACCAGTGACCGTCTTAGTGCTGTGGAAATCGGCCAGTTGGTAGTCCTAGGCAGCTGTTTAATAGAAAATTCTTAAAACTACAGCACTGCAGAGTCCAAAACAACTTGAGCTAGAAGAAGAGTGCAATTCAATTTATTGCTATGTTCCTGAAGTTGCATTCTTGGTTCCAGAATTAAAACGGTACGCTAAAATAAAAATTCTGGTGAACACATGTAAAAAATATGACTTCATGTTTTCTAATGATAGAACTTCCTAAGTTTCAGTTTTGTTTTTGTGTAAACCGAACAAATGGTATTATCTCGAATGTATGGTTGGTTGAAGCTGGACATTAAAAAGGAAAAAAACAAAACAAAGTATAAGAATTTACTTTTTTTAATTTTTGTTGAATGTTAATTAATTCTTATAATTTCTAAATATGCTACCGGTCTTACGACACTTTTAAATGTGTTTTTATTTATTAACACGTAGAAACATATTAGTATTACGAACGGTAAATTCAACGAAAACCGGCTAATAGACAGAATTCTATTTATTTAATTTTAATTAAATAAAAATTATATATAATTCTTATAATTTAGAAATTATAAGAATTAATTAACATTCAACAAAAATTAAAAAAAGTAAAATTAGCGTTCACAGCTTATGTGATTGTCATGAAGAAGAAAAATTGTAATTGAATTTATCTATATTAGTACGATTCGCTAGTATATAAAGTACAGGACATTCTGTATATATAGAATGTAAATTGTGGTATAGTCAGTCCAGTCGCCGCGGCCTGATGAGAGGATTGATTTTTTCATAATCATAAGCTCATCAGTTCGAAACTGGATTGAATTCTCTTACAATCTTCGGAACATATTAAATTAAAAATAAGAATTTAGCTGGTGGGACTGATCATCAATTGCTTCGATCAGGATAATTTGTTGAAAAAACAATTACAAATATTTTGGTGTGTGGTTTAATTGTGATAAAGCATTTTGATTTACCTTAAGGTAAATCCTTTAAGTCTAAGAAATATGTCGAAACATTCAATGTAAGGATATTTGCAGCACCATTTACTCCCAATTCGATATTTCCTTGGTTCGATTCTCTAAATTAAACATTAAAGGAGTCTGTCAGTCTAAACAAATTAGAAACATTAAAACAAATATTAAAAATGCAATGTTTTCTGCTAGAGTTGCCCACTTTTATACAGAAAAAAAATTTTGCTCAATTTTGACATTTCATACTGATGACTCATACTCTAACGAATATCTTGTTTACACTTTTTTCTCTTGCTTCTTTTGGATTTTTCTACTGCTAAAAAGTTGGGCTCCTCAAGTCTACTCTAAATTACAGATAAATCCTCAAACTAAAAAAATTGTGTCGATGTAAATTTTGTCATTTGTTTTGTTTCTTTTTGGATGTACATTATTTCTTTTACTGTATTGATTGAGAAAGTTCTGAATTTAATTCACTTTTTAGACATTTCATTTTTATTTTTTAATGCGCGTTGTCTGATTTCCTTTTAGGTGCTAGTATTTCTCTTTACGCAGCATCGTCTAAAAAATTAGAATCCATATTCCATTTCAATAAAAAATTAATTTTAATGTTCCTCTATTTTTGTTTCTAGCACTTTAAAAAAAAATTAAAAATAATGAGCAGCCTACTTCGATGATCAAACCACAAACATCAAGATTTATCTTCAAATTATTGTCTTAAGTCCAGTGCACAGTTGACGTGAAATGAATTTTGCATTGGTCTCCAAAAAAAAATAAGATACGAGTACATAGGACGTGAACAATTTTTTTTGTCGGCTTTCGTAAAATTTTAGAACAGGATAGCTTTAAGTTATAATTATATGTTAAAAATTTATAAATGTAGTATCCGATTAAAAAAATAACAAGAAACTCAAGTCATGATTTTATAATTTAGCATCATATTTATCATAAATGATGATAAAAACGCATTGAAAAACGTGTAGAAATAAAATAGAGACATCTATATTCTAATACGACAACAGTAATTTCGCTAGCTAAACTGCGCGCTTACTATCTACAAAATGAAATTTTGCAGTGAAATTTTGATTTTTAATTTCGCTTTGTGTCATTTTTGTCTGCAAAATTTAATTTCTGTAATTTTAACAACTGATATTTTTACAAATTTGTCACGTGAAGGTGGTTACCGATCAGCGAAATCGTAAGCTAAAAAAATTAATTTTTTTTTTTTAAGTTAGCTAAATCTTTTGTATGGACAAGATTTTATACTCGGGCTTCATATTGAACTTAAGCATAAAAAACATAACATAGAAAAATTATAGCAGATAGGAATTTGTTTTTAAAATAGATTTTGCATACTCGGCTTGGAAATTTCTTCAGTGTCGTATAATGTTAATAATTTCTACAAAATTAGGGGAACCAGGGGCCCTTTTCTCGAATTCCACATTCATTTTCCACATGTGGACATCTGTCAAAATTCATAAAAATTGAATTTTTTTGATACTAACGGAATATTTCCAAATGGGTATAAGCAGGTGGAAGAAATTCCCCATATAGGAAAATGTCCATACCCCATGTGTTTTATTTACGAATTAAAATTTCCAAACGGTTTGATGAATTTTGACAGATGTCCGCATATGGAAAATGGATGTGGAATTCGAGAATTGGCCCCAGATAAGCGAAAAATATTTTCTTCTACATTTTTTATTTTGATAATTTGTGTTTGGAGAACGCCAGAATGGGTATCGACATGTAAATTATTAAAAGTTTCGGATAGTGTCCTACATATATATAGACAATACCCTAAAAATGAAATTTGGATTTTCTATTTTATTATACATACATACGACAATGTCCCAATGGAAGGGTTGGTAAACTTTTTACTTGTAAATTGTGAATGTTCAAATTTTATAAATTTAAAGTTTGAGTGGTTTATAAACTTATAGTATTTTTCAAATTTAAACTGGAAAATAAAAGGAATTCAAAGACGTCAATTCTAAATATGTAAATCTATACTATTAGTTAAAAAAAGGGATTTTCCATACATTTAAAGCTTAACTTTTGGAGCATATACGATTTATTGAAAGCGTCAATTTACTTATAGGGCGACTGGATGTCTTGCTTCTTTTGCATTCAGCATAGGGTTGAAATACTAACAAATTTCATGAATAAAATACATAACTTAAAATCTCAAAGATCATTTGATCTTAACCACGACAAATGTGGTTTAAAATAGATTCAACTACATAATAGATGTTACATATATAGTATTCGCAATAAACACAATATAATTGAAATTGGTATCAATTTAACTATTATCTGTGCTGTCACAGAGTTGCTCATTCATGCCAATTGAATATATGTATATCTAATATGTACGAAGAACGAAATAAAAAAATTATTTTTACCATCTTTATTTTTTTTTTATTTAATTTTATTTTATGTATTTAAAAAGAAACACCCATCGTTGAACTTCAACATCGCATCTCTAATACGTATGTGACTGCGATTATAAAAGAAGAAACTATACTCGCATATGTATTTAGAGTTCGAAACGAAAACACATCTAAGGCAAAGCAATAAAGTTAAAGAAAAAGAAAAATGGTTGGTTTTTTATACATATCGTTCGCCTTAACAAAGAAATCTAAAGAAATGGTTTATCAGCGGAAACGACAAAATACAAGTTTTTTTTTTTTTTTTTTTTTTTTAATTCAGCTTAGACAGCTTATTATAGTGATACTATAATCATAATAACGTTAAATACTGATTACTGTATCGCTTTGTGCTGTTGCGAAAATTTAATTTGATTTTTGTAATAAAACTGAATCTATTTTTTCTCATTTTCTAATCTAAATTACGGTTTTGATTGGAAATAATACCTTCTATATAGTCTATACACAGTAAACCATGTGTAGCTAAATGGTCAAATGAAGTTTAATTGAAATTTAATGACTACATAAAATGTGTATGTACATAACGTACATATATATAACAATGTGGATATATGGGAGTGGTGAGTTTTAATTTACTTTAGATATACATTTATAATACAAAGGAAAGGGTTATTGGATTTAACGTGGGTTTTGGCACCCCTGACCTAGAATTTGCTACTTTATGTAATGCAACACCCATTTACATAAAATAATCAAAAATATTTTAATCTTAAAAAATTAACTCAAACATAATACAACTGAACAACAATCAAAAATAAAATATAAAATCCAACAACACCAAACACAACAAATTATTTAAATCGTATAACAAAAATATTAAGATGAAATTCTATTGTTGTGTGGTGTTACATAAGGTGATTCTTCTCTTCTGTGTATTTATGTATTTCTTCAAACAAAAAATGAGAAAAAAGTTTTGTGAATGAATCTAAAAAAAATAATAATAACAATAATAAAAATAATAATAAAAATCGTCTTAGAAAACAATACGGTTTTTTTTTATCAATGAACCTGGTATGTATATATAAGAAAAGGTGAGGTGACTAATATACAATCAATAAAATAATAATGATATATAATAACAATAGTCGTTAAATTAAAAGATATATTGACATAATATACATGTGTTTTATAGATACTACTGATTACTGCCGATATTATATAAATATGTAAAGAAATATGTACCGTGAATTACAATGGTGGGTGGTATATGGTATATGCAGAAACATTTTTTTTTTCTTCCACCAATCTCAAATTCATCGACAAATCATAAAAATATATCGCGAAGATTTTTCCAACCCACTCATTCTCTCGTATCAGCAAATCGAAATGGAATACGGTTTTTGCTATATATGTAGATAGGCAAAACACAATTGAAACAACAATAAAGCACGCGAAAAGACGAGAAAAAATTGGTGAGAATATGAAATTGAATAGAGTCGCGCGACTCCTTGTTGTTTTGCCATTAAACAATTAGTTGATATTAAACAAATATCTTTTCTGAATATGTACGAGCTTAGTAATTTGATTTAATTGACAGTAGGTAACACAGTTTTGACTGTTGGTAACCGTCAATACTTCACTTATTTCATTAATTCAGAGCGTTGCAGTACTCGAGGGCAGTGCAAACATTTTATTTTGCTTATAGAGTTCTCTAGTTTTGCTTGTCATTGACCTAGGGAATTCCGTAAAATCGAGAAATCATTCTCCGAAGGTCATTGGAACCTGTTTGGCACCAATTAATATCCTCGAAAAGTTTCGAAAAATTTGAATAACACCACTAGCCATCTTATGTATGACATAACCGTAAGTTAGAAAAAAAAGCTTTCTACAAGAGGTGAACATATTTTTGTTTCCCATAAAAACCAATGTAAAATTTAAAGTTTTGATTTACAAGTTTATTAATGAAAATTCAATTAAATGTAATAAAATTTTTGTTAATTTGTATGTTTCGTAGATATGGTATGAAAATCGTAAAAGAAAATATCTGAACATTTTCAATTACCACTACATATAACACATGTATATACATTCTTGTACCAACATTTTCGAAGACATTCTGGTATACAATTAATAATATTCTCCTTTATGTCATCAATTGTTTGTGGATCGTTTGCATAGACTTTTGCCTTCAAATAGCCCCATTCGAAAAAAATCTAAGGTGTTAGATCCCAAGTTCTAGGCGGCCAATTGTTGTTTCTAATGTTATTGTTTCTGTTGCTATATAACATCTGGCACCATTCTGCTGAAACCACATATTTTGGACATCCATTCCTTCCAATTCGTCAACCAAAAAATTCGTAAAAATATTCCGATATATAGGTCCATTTACAGTATAATTTATTAGTCAGTTATTTTTCCATAATTACTGGAATTTTTGTACACGTCATCTGTCAAATAACATATAGCACTGTAGTATAAAAAATATAAATGTTGGCAAATTTAAAAATTAAGCTAAAATTGGAACACCCTTTAGAAAACAAAAAGGCGACAAAACGTTAAAATAAAAATAAAAACACGTGTAAAGACAAAAAATCAGAACAATCCTTAGCCGCGTTTTTTATTAGCTTCGGCTATCGGGAGCACATGGGATATTTCTATTAAAAGTTTTGCTGTTAAACACATGTGTCGCTAGTAAACCGAAGGCAAAACGATAATCCAGATGCATCATTGTCGGAAGCGACGAAAAACAAAGAATTACTGTAATCTAAGTAATCTACGTATACGTGAAGAGACAGCTGAATATCTCAGAAATTTGGACCCCAAAAACACAACCTGAAGAGTAAAATTTCATTTAATTTAGAATAAAAAAAATTAATTAATTTTATTATTTTAGATTTGAGTTCGCCGTAGAAAATTTTATACGATTTGCCGGAGACACGCAAAACATGGTAGCTAGGCCAACTAAATTGGAATTGCTAAAACAAGAATATGACAAAATGAAAGAAGAATTTAAAACTCAAGTAAAAGGCACAATTTTAGAAAAATTTAGTGGCGAGTAGCACCTCCAAGATTCACCAAAATCTCTGTTACTTGCACAAATCGAAAACTACACTGAATATTCTCGAAGTGGAAAAATCAATAAAGCACATTGGGTTAATCACTGAAGATGTATATTTGAAATTATTTAATATATTAAAACTTGTCCAACTTCAAATGTATTTATGCTTAAAACTAACATACGAGTAACTAACCTCAATTTTTGTTTTATCACAGAAAATTGGTTGTTCCAGATACAATCCATTGGGAGCTAATAAAAAAACGCGGCTCTTGTTGTTCTAATTGAAATTCAAAATGTATACACTCTGATCGTATACCATATTGAATATATTATGCGTTGTTTATTTCTTTCGTTTAAAAGCTTTTGTAGTTTTGTTTATACCATAGATGTGAATAAAGTTATTGAAATTTAAATTATGTTTTGCGGATTAATTGTAAAAGAATTGTCGAACAGAACGAATTTTCATTCATAAAATGTAAATTTGAGTCTTTTTTACACTGGCTTAAACAAGGAACGTCAGAAAATCTACACCTCTTATAGAAAGCAGTTTTCGTAAATGGCGGAGGCATTAGGGCTCTTATATATTCAGAGGGCTCTGACAATACGCAGCAACGTACCATTCAACATCAAACACCGTTGTGTTGCTACAAGTCCAATTTTTGGATTTGGTGGTTTAACATTTTTTTTCAATAAAGTTATAGGGATTATTTGAGATGTGGCTGACTTACAAGTACTTCGATGTTTTCGATATTTTAAGCGATTCTTCGAGATTTATAAACTTATTTGGGATTTGTTTCGAGCGTTATATATTTGAGGCCTCTAGAAAATTGAGTTAGTAATACCATACTATTTGTTTCATTGCGTTGAATCCGAATACGAAAGTAGTATCAAAACTCATTATATCCCGCCTAAAATAGGCTTTAAAGTTGGGATTTATTGTCAAAACTAACATTATCCAGAGGATAATTTAGAATCCAGAGGATAATTTTAGTTTTGTTTTATCCAGAGGATAATTTTAGTTTTGTTACGAATATGATTTAGACTCATACATTAAGCAAAACACTGAAAGAAAAATAAGTTTGTATCAGGTATTGTTTAAATGTGTGCAACTACAAAGTATAATATTTTAACTATTTTCTGCAAAAAACGTAAACCAATAAAATTAACGACTTTTTGATATTCATAAGAGCAACAGGTTAAAATCAATCAGTGCGAGTTTACGACCATTTTCTGATGAACAATTTTCAACAGGCAACCAATCGACGTAATCTATTTTGTAAACAAATTTTCTCCTCCGAACATAATTCTTTTGTTTTCCATATAAAATAATTGAATCTGCTGAAAATTTTTCATCAGAAAATGGTCGTAAACTCGCACTAATACTTCTGTGTTGTGCCTTTATTATTATTAATTACCAAAATTTCCTTTATTAATAATTAAAAAAATAACAAGTGCATGGAATATGGAAGAGTTTGCCTCTCCAGTATTAGGTTCTGGCAAAACAAGAAAAAGAACACAGAATCCGGCCAGTGGAAAAAAAATATCTGCAAGACGGCAAGGTAAGTGTTTTTGTTTAATGTTATTTTTAGTAAGCTAATAAATACATCGTTCGAGTTGGTCACCATTTTATCGTACCAAACGTGACAAAATTCTGTTGGTGTCATTGATGTGAACAAATTTAAAAAAAAAACCGGCGATTTAATAACGTGCGGTATTTAATATTATTACGAATTTAAACCCATAACCATTCTAAAGAAATGTTTTTTTTTTGTTCCAGACACATTTCTACCGATATGCCTGTATATCCAAAATGTAAGCGGGAAGGTTTTGCTGTAGATCGCTCACAATGAACGATATTAAAAGTTTCCATTCGGAATTTTATAAAAAACATAATAGGGCATATCAAAATCATTTCATAGTAAAATATGTAGAAATTTCGAACGTCAGTCCAAAAAGGGATTGGAGACCAAAGCATACAATACACAGCTAAGGACGACCCGTTATTTTGTCAGAAATTACAAAAAAGAGAAAATTCCAGTGTGCTTATAAAGTTGTATTTCTATTTTGGGAGTTTCGAGATTCAGAGTTAATAATATCACCAAAAAATTTCATCTTGATGGGTTTATAAAAGAAAAGCTCGGAGGATTTAGAAGATCTGCTGAATTTGCTCCAAAAAAAGAATGTGTGATGAACTTTATAAATAAACTGAAATGTCTAGAGGCCCATTATTGTAGAGGCAGAGTTTCTCGTCGGTATATATTGCTTCTGAGCTTAATATAAAAAAGTTGTGGAAATTTTACTCATTAGAACGTTATATTGCTGTTAAGGAATCGTATTTTAGAATGATTTTCAACACAAATTACAATTTAGGTTTCGGATCACCATGAACAGTTTGCTCGGATTGTTTAAGCTTGGATGAAAAATTGAAAGTGGAAAAGAATTACCAAAAGAAAAGTGAAACTATGATTGAAAAGCATGTTCAAACACTACCCGCGAAAGCTTTTTTCTCAAAACTGCAAGATATTGACGAAAAGCAACTCATTTTATCAGTGGGTTGCGAAAAAAATCTACCTATCCCTAAGCTGCCTGATCAATCTACTTATTATAGTCGCCAGATTCATGTTCAAAATTTCACAGTTGTTAGAGGGAATAGTAAGTCAAAATTAAACCGTGACTCAGTAACATCTTACTGTTGGACCGAAAATCAATTCCCTCGTGATTCTAATATTATTGCATCTTGTATGTTTGATGCAATATGCGCGATTGACTTCACAAATTATGATAGGGTACGCCTCATATCAGATGGATGTACTTCTCAAAATTAAAATTCAACATTCGTAGCTATGTGTAGCTATTGGTTAGCAACAAAATCTCCAAACCATATAAAAGAGATCCAAATAGTATATCCTGTAACAGGTCACTCGGACAGAGTGTTTGGTTTCATTGAAAAGAAAATTAAGAAGCTGGAAGTAATATCAACGAAAGAACAAATTTATGATATTATCTCCAATTATGCTACTGTTAAACTTGTAGGGCAGAACAGCGAAGTATTCAACTTTAAACATGCTATGAATACCACCATGAAATCGATTCAATCTTGGCATTTTAAGATTTCAAAATACAAAAGGCAGTCATATAATAGTGATAAAAATGTTTTTAAGAATTTATTTAAGGTTGGGAAAAAATCCGACGATTTAGAACTAGATAAAATTACAGAAGGAAATAACTTAAGCCGCGAAAAGAAAGTAGACGTTGCCAAACTCCTCACCAAGCATTATGGTGAAAATTGGCGAGATCATCCAGATCTGCAGTTTTATGTTAACGTTATAAACGGTTCTGATACGAGTGGCCTCGCAGAAAACACTACCTGTGAAATGGTGGAGGAGGCAACAATAATCTATTAATATTGAAATTTTATTAAAATTTCTATTATTACTAATTTTAAAGATTCAATTATTACTAATTTATTTTGTTTTACCGCTGGCTGTTAAGTATTTGGAGTCATAAGTCACATTATCCAAACATTGGTTACAAAAGTAACATTATCCAAAACTTAAAAGCTTGAAATGTTGTAATTGATGTAAAAGTTTATGATTTTTGAAAGGGATACAATTCAAAACATCTTAGTGACTTTGAATTAGTTACTTTGTGAAACTATATCACACAAAATAGAGGCCAGAACAGTTATTCATGAATTCCCAAAAATCACATTTTTAGATAATGTTAGTTTTGACTTTAAAGGCCTCATTTATGTATGATATTAAGCTAAACTTTATATATTTTCGATATTGTTCGAATTTGGGTTAGATTGTTGAAATTAGATATTTTCAGATTTCCGGGTTTGATTAATTTAAAGTTGTGTTTAGTTGTTTGCCATCGAAGTTATTCGAAATTATCAATATTATTTAATTATTTTTTCATTCTTTTATGAATATTTGCTTTTAGTATTTATTACAGATCGTTACATTTTTACTGATATTTTGATTTTTCAACGTTATTCTAGAATTTTATTCGAGATTTTCGGAATATTACAAATTTCTGGAGAACATTGCGATTATTCTATAGCTTAATCAAGTTTGTTCGATATACATATGTCGAGATTTTAGATAGTTTTGTGCTTATTCGAGCTTTGTTTAGAGTTCGGTTCAGTGTAGTATTCTGTTTTGTGATCTTACAGAGGTGAGATTCTAAATTCAGATTTTTAGATTTATCTAGATTTCCAAATTGTTAGTGTTAAATAGCGTTGAGTGATATATGACAGCAAAATTATAACCATTATATTATTCAATATTTTCGAGATTATTCATGGTTTTGCGAAATCTGTTTGATATTTTTGAGATTAATCGAGATCCTTAGTGGTTTCTCGTTTTAAGATAAGATTCCAAATTTATTCGAGTTTTCTGGGAATATTCGAAATTATTTGTGAATATCTGAGCTAGAGTATTCTATAAATGTAAGACTATTCGATCATTTCGAGATTATACGATCTTTTCGAAATTTTGCGGGTTTCTTGATATTGCTCGAAATTTTAACGGTTTGAACTGGTTCTTGTTATAGAATTAGTCATCTTTTCCGAAACTTTCATGGCATTGAGCTATATACTGATAAACTTGGTAGTTGTTGAGTTACATGTAGATGAAATGTTTTGGGAAATTTCAAATTTTCCAAGGTTACTTGTTTCCTTTTGTTGAAGACTTGTTGAGATTTGTGAGATTTTGAGATTAGACGTTCGGTAAATTTTCGAGATTATTGCAGATTTTCCGAACTATTCGAGAGATTTGTTTTCGACTGAAAATTATTTAAAATTCCCAAAAGTAAATAATTCAGAAAAGCAAAATTGTTATTGGAACAAAAATTTTAAAAACAAATTGTTTTTGACAGATAAATCTTATATATGTGCCCTAAAAATTGCTACTACACGGTTTTGGTCGAGGTGACGGTAACTCAAACAACGTCATTTCCTTTTATGTTATATTTTTACTTGCATGCTCAATTAAAATGTTTTTTTCCGCATTTAAACAATGTCTTCATAGTTTTGGTTGTGACGAGGTAGTGTGCTGAACGAAAATAAAACGAAAATTGTATTATAACTTTGTGGGACACGTAAGGAAAAGATAAAAGAAGAGTTATGGTTTCCTCAAAAAGTTGATTTCCCATATCAAGTTTATTTACTTCATCACCTATTGAGTCTAAGTGATTCATCGCATGCTTTTATGTTTGTTTTTTGAAAATGGGCTGGTTAGGCCTATATTCGGTAGAAGTAAAAAATTGTTATTACGTGATTATAGATCTTAATTATGAAATAATAATTATTAGAATACATAAAGCTCAATTGAGTCTGCGAGACTCAACCCATGCTGATTAGGGTTAGCCGCGGTTACCTTACTAATCGTTTTTTATTATTCGGTCATTTAGTAATTATTAACTTATAACTGATCACTTATGTAAATCAAACAATGCAACATTGTTAGAATATGATTTTAATATGTTCCGAAGATTGTAAGAGAATTCAATCCAGTTTCGAACTGATGAGCTTATGATTATGAAAAAATCAATCTTCTCATCAGGCCGCGGCGACTGGACTGATTATACCACAATTTACATTCTATATATACAGATTGTGGTGTGCGTTAAGTACTAGCGAATCATACTAATACATTCAACAAAAAATTAATAAAGTAAAAATTAGCGTACACAGAAATAGAGCTGTGTGAATATTGTGAAGAAGAAAAATTGTAAGAGAGTTCATCTGTATTAGTATGATTCGCTAATACTTAACGCACATCACATTCTGTACATATAGATCATCAGTTCGAAACTGGATTGAATTCTCTTACAATCTTCGGAACATATTAAAATCATATAATTAAATAAATAGAATTCTGTCTATTAGTCGGTTTCATTGAATTACTGTTCGTACATGAATTAATTAACATTCAACAAAAAATTAATAAAGTAAAAATTGTTTGAAGTTTTTCTGTTAAGTTAATCCGATACTTTGAGTTATAACTCAATCAGGATCATCTTACTTATTTTATTTGTGTAAAGAAAAAAAAAAACATCTGAAATTTTGCAGATGAACCGTTTCAGGCTTTAAGAATTTCAGATATAGAATAAGATTTTCGAAGTTCTGATATTATTGTAGAGTTATCATGGTTTCTCATATCATTCGTGATTATTCCAGCGCGTTAAGTTTTCTGCTTGAATGTGTTGTTAAACATTTATACAGATAAAAGGAATTCGATACTTTCGAAATTATTCTGTATTTTCATTTTTCCCACAATTATCAAGGTTTTTCGAAATGTTCATTTTCGAGATTATTTGGATATTTTCGATATGAAACCAGATTTAACAAATCGTTTGATTGGTTTTATTGTAAGATGTTACAGCATTTCAGACCGTACAACGCTTTCGAGATTTTAAGGTTATTCGTGATTATTCGAGAGTGTTCAAAATAAGTCGTTATTTTAAAAAAATTTCTTTATTAGGGGGCTTTAATAAGTCGTTATTTTAAAAAATTTTCTTTATTAAATTTTCTTTATTTTTACAAGAATTATCAAAAAATTTCCAATTGGTAATAATTATTCGATAGGTTGCTTAGCCCTAGGATGTTACTAATTTTCAGACGGTATGAGATTTGTGATTATTCAGGATTTTCGACACATTTATTTGATTATTTCGACCTTTTTAGTAATTTTGATTTTTTTCCGTGGAATTATCCAGATTTTTTCGAAATTTTGAGAATTTTCGAGAATTATTACTATATTAAGATTATTAGTGATTACCAGTTACAGATTGTTTCGAGATAATTATAAAGCAAATTTTGAAATCTATAAATGGGTTATTATAAACACAAAATGTCGTTCTTTGAAATCTCTTATTAAAGGTATACGTATACTATACAAAATATATGTACATAACACCTTTCTTTTCACTCTATTTTCTATTCAATTATTATATAAAACATTTATGTAACAATTTCCAACTATATTGTATATTACACCTGATCTCATCCATCCCAGCCATCTATCGAGAATCTACCTTTTATTGTTAATTTTATATTAACTTTTTTTTTTTTTGAAAAACCAAAGAGAAAACCCCATACAATTCGCATATACATATGTACCTTACACACAGGTTATGGGATCGAGAGTGCTATTGTCAAAATGATGATGAAAAAAACCATTTGACTTTGTTTGCGCTTCACAATATAATCATAATAGTAATAACAATAATAATAATAAAAAATAATGCTTGTAATAATCACAATACAATATACAAACTTTTATTATATTAGAGAGAACTATTGTGTTAGAAATTGTAACAAATATAATTGTCTGTTGTACACATTATACCTATGTGTTTCGATTATTTTTATTTTGAACCATTTGATTGATAAAAAATAATAAAATAATAATTGATAATTATATTACCATCTCCGTGTCACCATTTATCGCATCCATTGATAAAAAATGTATACAAATTAATAAAAAAATGCATTAATTAATTGAATCAGCAAATACACATTTTAATGATGCAAACAAAGATTTTGCAATTCAGGATGCATATAACCGTTAATGCCGATTTAGTAATTGCGGTATAAATCGAAAGACTTTATGCTTCACCAATTTCTTCCAATTCAATAATTCTTTAGATAAAATTAATCAATTTTCCTATCTTTACCTATATATATACTCGTATACCTAAATTATTTCGAGTAACTCCAGAAGTAATTTGGGTAAATAGATATACCCCGGTAAGATCTTTGGTTGCATGTAAGACAAAACTTTATGTAATTATTTTGGTTCTTTTTTCATTCCTAATAATTTCCGCTCTTCTATAGATCGCACCGAGATCACGAAACAAATAATCTTAAATTACACCAGAACCGTAACTAGATAAATTTTTTAATGTGGTCCAATTTCTTAAGGTATATTAAATTTCAAAATATATTTTGTGCAAAATTATCTCTCGAATCTTTTCTCCTAAATTTTATCAATGAACGTAATGTTATTTAAAAATCACGTGTACCATTTTTAGACAAAAAAAAAAAAAAAGAACCTGGAGTTTTTTTTTTTAAACGTGACACTTAATAATCACTTTGTCCTAATATTTAATTTTTTGTTTTTTTTTTTTAAATTCCAGGTGCGCATATAAAATTAGAAGGTTTTTGTTAAATACCAATTGGGACACGTTACTATTAAAAATAAAAAAATAAAAATCTCAATTACACAACTGAACGAACGTCGTCGCATACGAAGGTACAAATATTGGTTTTGTTTTTTTCCGCGGTATTATAAAATTCATGTTGTAAAATAATTTTCCAAGCTTGATGAAAAACGCAAGCTGTGAATTAAAACTTAAAAATGAGAAATAAAAATATTCATAACAGCAGGAGATTGAATGATTGACAAGTAAGAGTCGGTAACCAGATGAGATGAATTAATAAAATGGAATATTGTATAAATAATCAGAGGGACGGAAATTTTAATTTTTGTGTAACCCAAAATGGGGGAATTCAATTAATTTACAAAAATGTTGTGTTCATTTTACAAACCAAATCATTACATACATATATATGTACTTATATGAGAGTAATTGAAAAAAAAAATTGATCGGTTTTTTTTTTGCTTACCATAAAATATGTTGGTCATCTAGCATAAGTGGCAAATTGATTAGGCTACTATTTGATTCAACATTTCTTCGGTAGCAATTAGTCTCCAACTGAGATATTTGGTTTAGTCACCGTCATATTTCTTACGGCGTAGTGAGAAATATTAAATAGTACATAATATGTCCACCACCAAAATCCATTAGAAAAATTAAATTTCTATTTATTTGCCCTTCTAACATTCAAAACACTCAATTGATTTTGTGTGTTTTTGTGTCCAATAAAATATGTCGCAGGACATTTTTATTGAATTCCTCTATTCATTCGATTAGCGAACACAATGGAATTGGGCCGACTAAACAAACAATATGAATTAAGTCAATAATTTAAAATATTATTTTGGTATTACATATTATTATTGTTTAGAGGACTACCAAAAACCGTCGAATGAATGAACTCAACAAAACAAGGATCGAATACAAAGGATCGAATTAAATGTTAAAATGGAAAAACTTTATAGTATACGTTGATGTACAAGAATAACATGAAACCCACCCCTGATCTCTTTAAATAATAATCACAATAATTATTTGAAGTAATCTGTGCGGTACAACCTTCTTTTGGATTTTTGTAAAATGAAATATTAGAACTGTTTTCCGGTTTTCGCGGCCGAAGAGGGTTATTATTTTAACCTGTGGGTTTACCTGCGCATTTTTAATAAAAACTTCTCATCAACTGTAAATTTCAGTTATAGGTATTACTAAGAACTACATAGTAGTGTCTGTCAATTGTGAATACGCTCGCGCTCACATATATAAATTATAAATGAAATCAATTTCGATTTAAATGGTTAGGTTTTCATCGTTCGCAATGTTAAACGTTCTGTTTATAAATATACTTATGTACACACAAGGCTACACCCACAAATTGTATACTAAAAGCATAAAGAAACATAATCATGTATGTACATCTATATCTATATATAGAGAGAGAGATAAGTACCCAGTATCAACCAACATTCAAATTAAAATCTAATGTTTGTTCACGTTCATATTTTTTTCAAATTGACCAAACACTATATACCATACATACAATGTTTCTCTCGTACGGATAAAGAAGGAGATGTTTTCTATATTTCTTGTTCTTAATGACATGCGGGGTTGGTTGAGGGGCGACAATTTTGTGGAATGAAATGTATTCATCATTATATATTTACAAATGTGAAATATTCATGAGATATTTTGATGTGTTTCGATATTATATGTGTACGAGTATATATGCGGACATAAATAAAAGTGCAAAATTTTCATCTCTATACATATATGAGGCAGATATTTACATAGCTGCTGATCAACAACATTGCAATTAAAATAGACAAATATTGAATAAATAAAATGTACTGTATATGTAACTCTAGACTTAATGCTCTTGGCTAAAAACACTGTTGGAGAGTTTAAAGTTAATGTCTGTGTGTGTACGAATTCAAATAATGTCTACACATAATAATTCCATATAATGAATGAAAAAGTTTTCCTTTTTAAACGAATTTATTTCCCCATATAATAATATGCAAGTATACATAGATACCAGATCATTTATTCCTAACTGACATTTTACATTTTTTTTTTTTTCGTCTGTCCTTTTGCAAAAATTTTAACATTTTCGAGATAACATAAAACTGTACGGGCAGTGATAAAAAAAAAAATTGTAAAGTATTTACTTACAGTTTCCTCAATTTCCTCTTTGCCATATCAATGTCAAAGTATTCCAAACTAAACGCAGGAATTCTCTTCTGTTTTTCTTTTTATCATACATACATAATGTGGAAGCATTGATTGGACACTTCATATTTCCTATTCAGTGTGAGGGCATTTAATTTTATTTCGATCTCATACCTTTATATGCGCAGCGTAGGTATAGCATCTGTTCGATATGAAATTATGTATCTTATGATGTTAAATATTTTCATAACGTTAAAACAAACAATATTATAAACAACACATGTATTTATTGACTTTATTGAAAAAATTATTTCCCTATATAGCTATGTGTGTGTGTAAGCATAAAAAATTTATGTAATATTTATAATATTCACCAAACAAAAAACTCGTGAAATTTTTAATGATCATTTTGTCACTTTGGGATTTATATGAATTTCATTATGTTTCCAGTATTGGAAAAAATGTGTACATACATCAAATCTCCCTTGGTGTATGTGCGGGTGCAAAACTATATTTGTAAAAAAAAAAAAAATTTAACTTTCACCACGCCAATGTAGGAATACCAAATTGACGAAAAAAAAAAAAATATTTATTTTTTAAAAAGATAAAAATAAAATAAAAATTCATCAAATACATATTTTTTTATGCTACATACATATATGATGTACGTGCTTTTTGTTTGTGCCTCGTAGTATATTGTGTACATACATATATACACAAATAAATCAGTCACCAATCATTAAAATAACAACAATTTTCCGCTGGTGTATATGCTGCATATTATATACACGTCGAATGTGTTAATGATTAAGGTAATATATGGATTTTTTTGTTCCAACATTTTTGCATAGTAAACGCTAATTAAATTTTGTAATAATTATTTCATTATTCATTCAGAAACATAAACGAGAACATACAAAAAAAAAGTTTATAAAATATGATTAATTTTTCAATTTTTGATTTTATTTTTTTATCAGATAACCAAAATTTATTAAAGCTTATGATACAAGTGCATATTTGAATATTATAGAAATACGATTGGTGATTAAGGCACAGACGGTCGTAAATTAATTATAGACATCCATCCACCAAGAAATCGCAATAAATTAAGTTTTTTATTTTAATTTTTATTAATTTCGACAATCGATCAAAAATTTATAAAATATTAATTTAACACTATTGCCCGAAATTAATTCACCATCGCCGATTTTTTTATGTGTTTTTAATATGTACATATGGATATGGAAGATCGAAAAAAAAAACAAAAAATGCAAAATCTAAACACTCAAAAATATTGATGATCACGATCTTCAATCATGATGAATTCATTCTTCATGGTCATAAAATAATTTCATATGGACCAAAACTGATGATTTTATGTCTTGTAAATTTTCTTAGTATTTTTGGCAACAAACATAAAAATTTCGTAAGATATACCTACCTATACATAAAATATTAAAACACCTGGCTAAACAGTTATATTGTCAATGTAAGTATGCGCTCGTGTAAATTTTTACTACCTGACCACACTTTAACTTTATTTCTCAAAATATTTTAATTACATCAAGTTACTTAAAAGTCGAAGTAATTACTTTTTAAATAAGCATAAGTGCTGGGTATCATAAAAATTGTGAACCTTACACCTCTTTTCGTTTCAGTTAAATCCCATAATATTACGATTAACGAGTTTAGAAAATATTTTATTTATGGGCGTTGTTTCTAACCAGCTTATGTTTTAATGAGGCTGATAAAATCCGGAAAGAATTGTTAATAGTAGAATAAGACATGCATCTTACATGCCCAAAAGACATCCGGAAGAATGTAATCTTTCAAATATAGAACGCGCATGTAAGCAAATACGATAAAATTGAAATTATTAATATGTATGTGTTGTGTATGGCCCGATGATGAGATGACTGATAATGGTGTATCACACGCGGCTATGAAATCCGCACCGTGAATTTCTCAGTTCGACCAATTTAAATGATTGAACCACTGTAACGAGAGAATGGATCATCCGCTTCATCTAATCGGAGCCGTTTTAGTGCCAAATTTTATGGTGGAAATTCATAGCAAACTAAACTAATGACAAAAAACAAATTTTTGTCCAGTCTATGATACAGAATTAAATCGAAAATTGTTCGATATTGAAAGACAATTTTTTAGTTTTGTTTGCTATAGTAAAATTCTACGAATGTCCTACATCCAAGATTTTTTTCCAAGAGGAACTTCACCTTGAAAAGCAAATAATACCTACCGTTATTTGGTGCGCGAATAACTATTTTCATCACTCAATTCGTTTTTTTTCTAAATTTTCTAGTTGGTTACACGGATGGCTTTACTCTCGATAAACTATTGTTAACCGCAATAGGATTCATAGTTTCAAAACCGTAAAATGTCGGTTGAAAAATTAAAGCGAAACAGAAAATATCTACACGAAGGCTATCCGATTTTAAAAAAATCGAAATCATTGATCATTATTACGACTGGCAAAAAAAAATGGAGGTGTGGCCAACACACGACTTTCTTTTACGAACAGAGAATTTTGAGAAATTTTATTTTTTTTTTATAACTTTTTTTTTAATTTTTTTTTTTTTTAATTTTTAAATTTTTAAATTTTTTTTTTAATTTTTTATTTTTTATTTTTATTTGTTTTTAATTTTTGGAAACAGTTTTTTGTAAACCTTATACTTTTTAAGATATTTGCAAAATAAATTTTCTGGACCAAGGGAGTGGCCACTTCCGGTTAGCCGATTTGGAGTAAAATTCACTGGGACCTCCCAATTTATCAAAAAAGCTTAAATCTGAAGTTTCAGTTCGATTGGTTAAACCATCTGGGCTGCAGAGAGGACACAGACAGACTGACAGACTGACAGACTGACAGACTGACAGACTGACAGATTGACAGACTGACAGACTGACAGACTGACAGACTGACAGACTGACAGACTGACAGACTGACAGACTGACAGACTGACAGACTGACAGACTGACAGACTGACAGACTGACAGACTGACAGACTGACAGACTGACAGACTGACAGACTGACAGACTGACAGACTGACAGACTGACAGACTGACAGACTGACAGACTGACAGACTGACAGACTGACAGACTGACAGACTGACAGACTGACAGACTGACAGACTGACAGACTGACAGACTGACAGACTGACAGACTGACAGACTGACAGACTGACAGACTGACAGACTGACAGACTGACAGACTGACAGACTGACAGACTGACAGACTGACAGACTGACAGACTGACAGACTGACAGACTGACAGACTGACAGACTGACAGACTGACAGACTGACAGACTGACAGACTGACAGACTGACAGACTGACAGACTGACAGACTGACAGACTGACAGACTGACAGACTGACAGACTGACAGACTGACAGACTGACAGACTGACAGACTGACAGACTGACAGACTGACAGACTGACAGACTGACAGACTGACAGACTGACAGACTGACAGACTGACAGACTGACAGACTGACAGACTGACAGACTGACAGACTGACAGACTGACAGACTGACAGACTGACAGACTGACAGACTGACAGACTGACAGACTGACAGACTGACAGACTGACAGACTGACAGACTGACAGACTGACAGACTGACAGACAGACAGACAGACACCATTTCGAAACCAACTTTTTCGGACTCAGGGGACTTCAAAACAAATAAATCTCTAATAATCTCAAGGTCCAAAATTTTCATGATTACTATACTTTATTTTACTAGAGTAAAAGAAAGTAAAATGTAAATGCATTGATCACAGATTTACATAGTTTATTAATGAAAGCTTATTAAAGGCAGTGATTTTCAACAATATTATCCATATAAAATTCGGTTTTTAGTAAAATAAAAATTGGATGAGCACATACAATTAAATCCCGTTTAAATGGTTATTAATCAATCCCTAAGGTATTCCCAAATACGGTTCATTAAGATGGTTTGAAGCAAGAAGAGTGTGTCAAAACTCTTAAGATATTATTGTCTTACGTCACTTATAAATCAAAATTAAAATATTTAATTAATTCTTACCGAAGATAGTTGTAAGTCCGGTAAAATTACCTTCATTTTACGGTAATCTGAGTCATCTGAGACCGTAAAAAGTTGGTTGAAAAACTATATCTAAACAAGTATCTACCCGAAAAGTATCCGATTGTAAAATGAACAAAAGAATAAAATAACGAACACGACTAGACTAACAAAACGTTCACGTACTAAATGATTTGATGGCATCTATAATTTACGTTGAATCGAGCCTATCTAATACAGACACAAAGACGGTTTATGTACGGATTGAATTTTTCGGCTTTTTTATAGATAAATATTCGTGTGGGCATAATACACACACAAATTAGGTTTCTCCATGGGTTTTTTGATATTTGATGTAGTGAATAATAATTCGCTATGTCAGTAAGTTCTGGCTAGATACTTAATGTAAGTGGCTAGAGTGGAATTTTTATAGTTTGGTCGTAGCTACCTGATGAGTAGATCAACTTTTCAGTACGAAACCAAACTACCAACATAAAGAACTCATGGAGTGTTCTCATTTTTGCAGAGTAATATACATTGATATAACTCTTAGGGTCTTGGGCTAAAATTACGGGGAGGGCAGAATGATATTTCTACTTTTTTTCAGTAGATATGTTATAAAGGATTGGCCTCTTTATTTTTCTGATTCACCAAATCGAAAATAATGGGATTGCCATGAACAATTAATATATTTGTCTATAAAAAAGCCGAAAAATTCAATTGAGATATTTTACTTGCGAATGTTCGTCAATTGGACGGTGTTTTATCCGAAAACTTCGCTTACATATTAACGGTGAGGGGACTGCCAAATGTTATCTGATACGTTTCTTTACGGTAAATTTCACAAATAAATGTCCTACAATTGGACGATTTTTTATCCGACACTTTCACTAACTTCACTATATTATCGGCAAAGGGACTATAGAATGTTACCTGATACACACAAAGAGATGGTTAATTTACGGCAAATTTAACATGTAAATGTTCGACTATTGGACGGTTTTATATCCAACAATTTCACTTACATATTAAGAGTAAGGGGACTGCATAACGTTATCTGATACCCACAAAATAACGGTTTATTTACAGAGAATGTCACTTACAAATTGTCGGCAATTTGACTGTAAAGTACCCTACGGTTCTCGTTCAGACATTAGAGCCCGCCCAAGGTGTTCCAAAACACGGTTTTTTTTACAGTACTTGAGGAAAGTGAAGTCTGCCAAAATACAGTTCGGTCCTCCAGTCCCCCATCCGTTATTTTTCAGTACTAAATATTGAGATTGTTTGTCGAGACTTGTTCCATCGGGTTATGAGTTACATATATGTATGATAGATTTTTGCGCCAAACGGATTCGTGATTACACTTCAGATAATCGTTAAGATAACGTGAAAGGAGTTTTTGGAAAAGTGCGTCACTTTCAGTGTGGTGCGTCTACGCCTATTTTGAGATTGTCTACACGCAAATGTCGACAGTAGCGTAGACAATAGTTTTCGACGTAGACAATGAAAATATAATTTTTGTTGTTGTTTTCCCTTTGTATACAATATAAACTACCTACTATATCGTAGGTTTGCAGTTAATAAAAGAAGTTATTAGTTTTATTAAAATCCATCCACAAACATGCTACCCAGTTCCTCTTTGTTGTATTCCACAGTATCCCTTGAATTTGGCTCTTATTTGATTTGAGAAATTCGACCGGAAATAATACGACCGAGTGTCACCCAGTGACAATATGCGTGTTCCATTTGGTGCTAGAAATGTATATTTAAAAAACAAATTTCACTTTGGCACGTCTAATTTGTACTTCAACCTGTCTTAAACGGAACTTCTGCCATTAAGCAGAAATTCCATTGAAATTTGGTATCTGACTTAACTCACATATTTGAAGGTAAATGAATTAGTTGCAGCACGTCCAAATTATGAATCAATGTCGTGGATTTTGAAACTATTCTAGAAGGGATGTCACTACAAATTTTTTTCTAATGGGTGAATGGTCATCGCTACCAAACCAATTTTGTAAAGCTATTTCTTATTTTTTTTATCAAGTACATCACAAATTTCGAGACTTAAAAATTGTCCTGTTTTCTTTAAGTTGAAATGAACTACTCTTAGAAACTTTTTCAGACTTTGTTCAGTCTGAAAAGTTTCGAAAAGTAGCACATTTCGACTTAAAAAAATGAGACAATTTTTAAGTCTCGAAATTTGTGAGGCATGAATTCAGGTTTACTCGTTTCTTACTGTATTTTTTTTTCCAACTAAAACCAATGCAAACCTGTCTCTTAATTGTCGCATGAAATACCGCAATGAATAAAATCTCGCTAAAATCGCAAAGTTTGCGATGGTTTCGTATTACTGTTCGGTTTGAATCATTTCGGTATCTAACAAAAATATTTTTCTACACAATTTTTTGTTCTTGTGTTGGTACCGGATGCTTAGTTTATTATTGGCTGCCGAAAAGTTACGATATGTACTTGTGGAAAAATGTGAAACATAGAATTTGTATTGAATTTTACTTTTTTCCAATGTTTTGGTCATAAAACGTGTCACAAGAAAATTGACTCCGAAATTGTTGAATTTCGACCAAAAGCAATACCGAATTGACATTGCTCAGAAGTTACTGAATGAAATCAGCGATGATCGAACACTGGTCAAACGGGATATAATTGGTAATAAAACAAGAGAACACGGATTGTATGTCGAAACTAAGGTACAATCGTCTCAATGGAAGCTTCTTGAAGAAATAAAACCGAAAAAAGCTCGTCAAGTTCGATCGAATGTGAAGATTCTTCTCACTGTTATACTATAACCTCCTGAAAGATAAACGCTGTTTTCTGTTAATGCCTGAATTTGTGGCGAAACAACTCATGGCTATTGTACCACTGCGACAAGTGTACCAACACCAAAAAAAAAATATTGTGACAACTAGAGTAGCTAGTAATTTCTTTCGGACTTTCCGTATTTGTCGAAAATATTTGTTATTTATTCCAAAGATGGTTCGATAAAATTAATTTCTTGGCTTCCCATTTCACAGCATCAGAACTTTATAATCGTGTTTTCTATTTTTCGTAAGAATAACTTCAAAAAAGGTCGATTTTTAAAACTCAATATTTTTTGGCGTGCCGGACCAATTTTTAAACGTACCAAGTTTGGCACGCGTGCCACTTATTTACAATCACTGATATAAATGGTCAAAATAGGTGCTCGAGCACGCGAAATAGCATGTCTACATTGGAAATTGTTAACGTATACACGATTTTTGGAATTGTCCACATATGTACATTATCTACACGAGTAGACAATTGATTAATTACTTCCTGGAGACTACGCGGCACAACACTGGTCACTTTTCAAATCTATGTTACACCTCTAAAAAAATTGAATACAGGTTTGTTGACAAAACATTTGAGAAATTTCAGAAACATGAAAAAATAAAGTTGACGAATTATATTTGTTGAATGCATGTTTTCGAACCTTAACCAAACCAAATTTCGGGTTCGGGTTCAAAATGAAATTTTCACAAATTGAAAAAAAATAAAAATAAAAATGAAAATTTTTCCCTATACGAGATATAGGGCTGTATAATATTAGCCTTGCCTTTGTAAAGTTAGAAATGAAAATATTGCAAAATTTTGTAATGCAATCGGTAAATTTTCGCTACAGTACAAGTGTTTAGTATTACAAAATTTTTGTGGCCAGTTTGAGTATTATACAGCCTTAATACAAATAAAACGCCTGTTAACAAATTATAGAACAGTTCTCACAAATTCTAATAAATCAAAGTATGGAAAAAAAAATCGAAATCATGAAGACCTCGCACGAAGTACAAAAAAACACTGTCAACTTTTAGTAATACAAAAAATTAAAATAAATCAGTAACAATGGGTTAACAATAGAAGACAGTATTTTAACCGCTTTTCTTTATTTTGTGGTTGTTGTTGTTGTTGCCTTCTATTTCATTTAGTGGTATGGTACATTTCACACACAGAATCATCATAATACAAAAATTTTTTTACGTTGTGAATATTTACCTCATCGAATTTCGATTACACGGAATATGAAATTGTAATAAATTTTTTATTATTTAAGAGTTTGAAAAAATAAAACTGGTAACACCTCTGTCATAAATCTTCAAGTGACTATATGTATTCTTGTTGTCTTTTTACGTTACAAAATTTGTTACAGATATGTCAAATGATTTGGTGTCGCGCAGTTGAGCCTAAATAGAAGGGTAATTTTTTTAGTCAACTTTTTGGGTTTGTTTTTTAATGACGGCAGATTTTTAATTGAAATTAAATAACATTTTCAAAAAAACCACCGAAATATGGTTATCGTACTCAGGTTACATTTTATATGAGAGAAATGGGTCAAATTACCATTAATGCCCTTAAGGGTTTATCTTATTCTTATTCCATGAATTACCATGGTCAGATAAGCTAACTATATTTTGTTAGGAATGATTTCAAAATTATTTTATATCAGTAGCAAAACTATTACAATAAAATGTTTTATTTCCCAATCAAAATGATATTTCTTATTTAATTTAATAAATTATAACGATAGAGGAGAAAAAAAACGAATCCATCGTGCGATCGTAAATCAATCAAGAGGAATTTTTACGTTTATTTCTTCTTTTTAGGTTCTTGTGAGTGTTTTGTTCGAGAAGCAAAGGTGTGTATATAAATTGTGTATATACTGTTGATGATTTATGTACTTAAGTACAATTTCAAAGGAATTCAAATCACTTTTTTTGTCGAACCAGAAAAATGTGTATTTGACATCATTTGAAATTAATCGTCTTTGTAACCGAGGTGGGAATTTGTACAATTTTTAGGAAACCGTCGGCTATTTGTTGTTTTTTTATTTATTTTTTTTTCTAAACCATATACATACCTAGAATATGATGATTGTTAAAAATTTAATATTTAGGTGGACATGCTTTAGGAAATTTAGTTTGACGAATTATTCAATCAATCATCATTTAGTTTAGATTAGTATACGGAAAGTTTTGGATTGTTCATATATACATAGTTACAACTAGAATTGCACAATTTTTGTTTATATGCAAAAATGTGTACGATCCGTCGGTTTCATAAAGGAACCCCCAAAAATTCCGACCACAATTAACGTAATTCACGGTTATTAATCATACATATTATATAACAAAAATAAAAAGAAAAGATTCGTTCGGGGGGGAATGGTGAAAATCACTCGTAAATGATTAAAAATTCTCAGCATGTAAAAGCAATTTAACCTCATCAAAGACTTAAGAATCGTTAATCATTTCGTTTAAAAAGAAATTATACACAGATATTTGAAGTTTGAGTGAAATCATCGATCATAAAACGTGAATTCGTATACACGTATTTCTATATTCTATAAATTTTTTAATTTAATAATAAATGATCAAATATAAAATTGTATTTCCAGAAACCATTAGAAACCATTTGCCTATTCTTTAAATTATTTGGCAATATTTTGACAAAACATAGATAATGTAACGCGCTTAGACCTATTTATCATTACACGAAACGAGTAGAGGAGTTACATCATAGATCATATACTCAGCATCAAACGCAATTAAACTACAATTATTTGATTCATTCATCCGCGCTGGCAAGGGGAGGTGAATCAAAACATTTTTTTTTTGTTTGTTTCTTTTCTTTGTCTCCTTGCCATACCTTATCCTTATGTGTACATAATATAGAACAAAAAATTGTCTTGGTGGAAACTTGTTTTTCTTGTTTGAAATGTGAATCAAACACAATTCTTTGTCTAGCTGTGCTTCCCCCTTTCGAATAATTCTGTATAACACACACAAACTAGCTGATTTCACTCTCATTCGATTGTTAGTGGAAGAGCCGCGAATTTGACACGGTTAGAGGGATTCATTTATATTTAAATTAATAAAATTTTTATTTTTCATTTTTTTTTGTTGTGTAGTGAGATAAAGACGAAAATGTATATTTTATATTTTAGACAGGTACGCGAATTTAATTTGGTTGAATGAAATTAAATATTTTTAAGGGGTTCTCTAATTCTTGTCTTGTTATCAAGAAGAAAAAAATAGAATCTATATATAGATTTTTAGTTTTTTATGAAAAAAAAAAAAAAAAAAATGTAAACTTGATTGAAATGGTAAATATGCGTAAAGGAATTATTATGGCGCACGGGGAAATCTTCGTTAAGTTTTTACTAGACATTTTTAGGTTTATTAATTGTACTGATTTTTTTAAAATAGTAGCATACATTTACTTATGGATAATTGAATGACATTTACTATATAAGTGGCTACATAGTGTTGCAAATTTTCCTAACAAAGTCTAGAACTCAGATTGATTAAAAATTCATACAGGTTTTTTAAAACTCTTTAACAATCTGATCAAGGTATCTAAATTTAAAAAAATCAGGCTTATATTTGAAAACTCTTGTTATCAAGCTTATATTTGAAAGCTTTTGTTAATTTTGAAATCAAATGTCCATATTCAATTAAATTATTCAGTATTTCATAATTGTTTTGTTCAACTCTATTGGCACTTAGAATGTCGATTTATCGTGATGAGCTTAATAAAAATAAACTTTTACCAGCTTTTTGTAATTAATACCTACAAGTTTCAAATCAAGGAAATTTTATTTTTGATAGTTTCCTATTTCAGATACATTTTTATAACTGAGCGTTTATTTTGAAATTTGAAATGATATTATAAGAAAATTAGCCCAAAATTGGACATAACCCAATTTTTATCTATATTGGTTCTCGGAACCCTGTATCCCTGCACTTCAAAAATGTTTTTAAAAATATTTTAACATTTCTAATAGTCAAAAGCTTAAAATTGATTTTAATGGCGAAAGCTTTCATAGTTTAGTATTAAGCTTTAAACAAAAAGCTTTAACAAATAATTTCAAAAGCTTTTAAATTTATAATTAATCTCCAACTGAATTAATTAATTAAGTTTCCTTATCCATTGTAAAATTTTTAATAAAAGAATGATTTTCAAAAGCTTTTGTCTAATCCTGTACTTTTATTTAAATAATCCTGCTAAACAAATTATAATCCTGATAAATCCGAATTTATGAAAATTACTAAGATATGATTTGTATTAGTTTGATTCAATAACATTTTAATTCAAATTGGTTCTGTAAGCAACTCGTTTTTCCGAACCCTACAAACTTTAAATTTTTTGTAAAATCAGTATAAAATTTAAAAGCTTTCTGAAGCACATGAAAATTTTATGTGTAACTCCCATTTCAAGAAATGCAGTTTATTCTTCGCCTTTTTTTCTACTTTTAACTTGAAACCGGCATGTGGCAATGCCTTAGAAAGGGTTCGGCATGTGGCAATGCCTTAGAAAATTATTTTTTTTTTTAATTTTATAAATTTGATAAATGCTTTAGAGGATTTTATGCCACTATAATAAAACTTGAAACTGGTCGGCAGGTAGCCCTGGTTTAGAGCTGACGTCTATTTTTTTAGTGATTTTAGTGGATTAAATAAAAATTAGTTTTAATTTAAATAAATAAATCTATATACGAGTATAACAAAAAAATGTGTTAAATCCAATTAAAAGTGTTAGTGTTCGATTTAAATATAAAAGTGTTGTTAAAAGTGACTATTTAGCAATTTTGATAAATTTATTTTGTGAAAATGAAGTTTATAAAGATGGCGAGAGAATCATAATTTTTGGTTTCAAAATTAAATTATTTGTGTAATTTTAGTTTCAGTTTAAATGAAAGTGAAATGATTCTGTATGATGGGTTTATAAGAAACCTATTTTAAATGCGCATATACAAATCTTATGTTTGTTATTTCGTATGCGAAATTTAAAGATGCATTGCTGGGAGATGCATATAAGAATTGTGCCCCAAAATGTGTGCACTTTGCATTAAAATTAAGATAAGTTTTAAAGATGTGTTGATATAAATTATTAATATTATTACATATTTATTTATTTTATTCCATTTTCATTACAACATGACAACTAGGTCATTTTACGTAATTACACTGTAATTACGCTGTATAAACAGCAACAAATCCACTTAATCTACATTAGTTTGTACCACAGATCAGTAAAGGAAGAAAAATTATAAAAAAATATGAAGAGATAAAAATAAAAAATAAAAATAAAATTAAAACTAAGTCTTCAGATTTATAACTAATTATAAGTAACTGTAAAACAATGATTACATACAGCTATAGATTATTAAGATAATTCACGCATTCCACCCTAAACGTGTCCAAACGTGTTAAACATTTAATATGTGTTGGAATAGTATTCCATAGCCTAGCACCTCTCCTTATAAATGACCCTTACATATAATTGGTGCGAGTGTTTGGCAATATTATGTTTTGTGTCCGTAATGACTGAGCAAATACAAGCTTATGATATAGATATTGAGGTTGACAAGTTGTAATAATTTTGTACATTAAAACTAGAATTCTAAGATCAAAATAATTCTCCAAAGAGCATCCAAAAATCGTATTATAGTAAGGTGTCAATCGATCCCTGAGTTTCAATCCAAAAATGTATCTTAGGCATGAATTATACACTCTTTTAATTTTAGTAAATAAGCAAAAACTAAATTCGGAAAACACTACATCACAATAAAACAGATTACTCAGAATTAAAGATCTAGCTAACAGCATCCTGACCTTGATTGGAGTAAATGCAGAGTTACGCCAAAGCATTCGCAGCCCATTGAACATTTTCTGCATAATAGAACTCACATGCACATTCCAATCCAAGTGTTTATCCAAGGTCACACCCAAATTCCTTACTGATTCACTAAAAGGTATATTGTCATTACCAACTCTAACACAAGTTAAATCCACGTCATAAGTAAAAGGATTACGCTTCTGGGAAAACATAATCACCTGGGACTTTTTCGAATTTAATAACAATTGATTCTCCGCCGACCACTCAATAATATTATTAATATCCCTGTTCATATATGCAATTACTTCATTAGTAGCTACCATTCTATCACAATTATCAATCTCAATTTCACTAAAAATTTGGAGATCATCCGCAAACAAATGATAGTGAGAGTGTCGAATAGAACTTCCAATATCGTTTATATACATTGCAAATATTAAGGGCCCCATAATAGATCCCTGGGGGACACCAGTAGGCAGAGGCAAATAACTAGATTTAACTCCATTAACTTCACAAAATTGAAAGCGATCAGATAAATAAGATAACATTAATTCCAACGCATTAGATGAAAAACTGAAGCAGTTTCTCAATTTATAACAAAATTTAACGAATGAGTTAAAAGCTTTACCGAAATCAAGTAGACATAGCAGGACATAATTGCCCCTGTCCAAGCAGCTCCTAACAAATTCCATCAAATCCACTAACACCGTTGCAGTACTATGTCTTTACCGAGCAAACGGCGCAGTGGTTAAAGCTGCGGCGGTTGGATCGGGAGGTACCGGGTTCGAATCCCTATAGGGGCGGGATGCAAAAGGGATTTTTCATCATCTGATTGCGATCGGTGATGAAGATGAACACATCTATGACCCCCTGTTGAGAGTGCAGAATCCATGGGCCGACCCACCTTTCATGTCAGCACTACGGGTTGGCATGAAGCAATGCAATGTGCAGGTGGTTTTCAAAAACGGATCTGTAGCCGCCCGTCCTCGATTTGGCTACTCCAGGCGTAAGGTAGGACGGTAAAAAATAAATTAAGAAACAAACAAATACTATGTCTTTCCCTAAACCCTGACTGCTGAGAAGATAATAAGTTACTTGTATTAAAGTATTGTTCAATCTGGTCGGAAATAATTCTTTCGAACACTTTTGAAAGAACTGAGAGTTGAGCAATAGGTCTCACATCGGACACTAATGCAGGCTCCTTAACTTTAGGTAGCCCAATAACTCTACTAACTTTCCACACTTTAGGATAATATCTATGTTCCACAATACTATTAAACAAATACGTTAAATGAGGTACAATCACAGGAGCTATAATTTTTAAAAATCTTAGCGGCAAATTGTCAGCACCCATTGCATTAGACGTTAGAGAGCCTATTGCTTTAAGAACATCGTCATCAGACATAATATTAAAATTGAAGCAATTATAGTTATTAAAAGAGGTCCCAGTCTCCGAATGCTGCACCAGATTCATTATTGGCACTTTGACAAACTCCTTATTAAGCTCATAAGGAGAAAATTTAGAAACAACCTCAGCTGAATCCTTGGTTTTAAACCCATATTTGTCCAAATTCCTCCACAATAATTTAGTGCCAAGTTTGGGATCCAACTTATCACGCAAAAACTGTCTCTTAGCCGATCTCACCATTTTATTAAGTTCTTTTTCATAACATTTATAGGTTCGTTTGTCTTCCTCACAACGAGATCGTTTCCATACATTTTTTGCCATATCAACAAGTTGTTTTTTATTTTTAATAGAATAGCTGAACCATGGGATAGGCTTGAGTTTTTTCCTAATCATTTTAAAGGGAGCATACTGATGCAGCCATGTCGAGATTTTATCATATAAAAACTCAAACTTCCCATCAATTGTATCAAATCTACTCAATTCAGTCCAATCAACATTAAGTATATCACAATGAAGGCTGGGAACATCCATATTATCATAGTTGCGCACAAACTTAATCTCATCATTGAGTTGAACCGGTATGTTAAAGTCAATTGATATAAGATCATGATCAGTGAAGGATGACTGATGAAAATTAGATGTTTCAAATTGGGTGTTAGAAACAATGTAATCCAGAAGTCTTTCAGTAGTATCACAAACTCTTGTTGGTTGAGTTTGCGTTGTATGCAAATTAAGTGAATCAAAGATATTTCTTAATTCACGGCTTTCAACCCTGTCTAAAAAATCAATATTAAGGTCACCCACCAAAATAACCATATCAAAATCCACAACTAAATTAGACAACAGCTCACTCAATTCATTAAGAGGAAGGTCCCGAACATGCATATAAGCAACACAAACAACTATATTTAAAGAATTAATACTAAATTCAATTGTTAGATACTCTAAAGTCTCAGAAGAACCCGTTGAATGTATCTTCACATGATAATATTTAAAAAAGTCACTACGTACATAGAACGCAACTCCACCACCTCTTCTTCCCACTCTATCATTCCTGAGCAACTTATACCCATCTATTTCAACACTTTTAAAAGTATGCGATGATTTAAGATTTGATTCAGACACTCCAATAATGTGATGGGAAATGTTCTTAAATTCCATTCTCAATTTATCAATATTCGCCGAAACACTACGCGCATTAATATGAGATACTTTCAAGCAATTTATCGCTAACGGGGAAATGCTAGGTAAACTATTAAAAAAGCTCATAATCACAACCACAATGACAAGCCAGGATACAATGCATGAAAAAACAATAGGCAAAGAAAAGAGGAAAAAAATATATATTATTATTATTATTATTGGGGGGGCCATGCGGGCGATCAGCCACTTCGCACTGCGACCTAAAAGATCTATTGTGCTGGCCCCTGCTTAATTATCCGTCCAGTCAATATTCAGATTCTTAAGGAACCTGACGATACTGCCTCCCGGTACGTGATACATACTATCTGGGCTTATTGCTCTACCTCCTAGATGTTTACTACAGCATGTAGTTCCGCTAGAAAGACGGTAGCATTGGAGCTCAAGGACCTCGAGAGGGTTGTCCCACTCTCGTATATTCCTACTCCTGCCCCGTATTCCGTTTGATTTTACTCTTACGAGTTGCTCGGAATTGCAAATCACCTGTAGGTCACCCAGCTTTACTACAGGAAGGCTAAATAAAACTGGAGGGTGCCTGGTATCCAGAGTCAGCATATTTTGGGCTGATTAACCTATCAGCCATTCATCTTTCGGCATATGCTGTTCCACATTAGATTAGGGTTTTTTGTCAAGGTTTTCTCCTTTAGCGCCGTACTTTAGCCTGTGCCAAATGGCCTAAAATGTGCCAAATGGCCTTAGTTACCAGTGGTTGCCACGAGGAGGCAGTACGTACACTTGCGAATTGTGAACAGGTTACCCCTTCCACAATTGTACCCATCACGCAGCTGCCTAATGACAAGACCAGAACAGCTCACGTGATGCGCACCCTACTGGAAGGTTACGGAGCTGGTAGATTAATCTACTCAACTTTGATCCCCCCCTCCAATAGACGCCAAACCACCAAAAAAAAAAAAAAATATATAAGATAAACTATAAAATCTGAAGACTGTAAAACTATCAACTACTACATTTAAGATTAACTTAATATCGAAATTCAAAAGTTTACAATACATATTTAATAACTAAACTGAATAAGGCTAAGAACAAAATATATAAACTAATCATGCACATACTATACAAGATATGTATTAACCAATAACTAAATGTCTAAATGTTAAATGTTCAACTGAATCAACCATCTAAACCATTATTTTTTAAATTGAGCCAATTCTTCTACCGATCGCACAATTTTCGGTCTATCATTAGCTACCGCAATAATAGCTACCATACCTCTTCTTATAACCACATTTGATACCATTCCCGCTGTTTTCATCAACTTCGCTTTAATTAGAATGTCCTTGGCTTCCTTAGACAGATATTCATTGATGTATATCCTCGATTTTGGAAATTTGTCATCATACATGTTATTCATAATGGTTTATCCTTTAAGTACTTAAGATAAGTAGCCATAAAATGATTCCTCTTCAACTGCTTGAAGAAGCTAATCTTTATAACTGACGGACCTCCACCATTCTTTCTATGTATCCTAAAAACATCCTTAATATCGTCAGCATTAAAGTTATGTACACCCATCTCAACAGCAATATTTGTCAAAAATTGGTGATCATAGATGTTGACCGTATCTGGAATACCGTAAAGCATCAACACCCTTTGATTTTTCCACTCATCCCGCCTTTTATAAAGCTCAAATTGCTTCTCAAGAAAAACAATCCTTTCCACCAATTTCGATGTTTCAGATGACAAACTCGCCTTCACATCAGCTATAGCATTATCACAGTAACTAGTAATTTTCGGCCACATCACATTCAATTTCTTTGATACCCAATCCTCAATATCACCTTATTCCCTAGTTTATCCTTCTTAACCTCAGCATCTTTAGCTTTGATCAAGCCAGCCAGAACTCTAGTGAGGTTACTGTCCGCAATGCAACGTGGACAAAACCATTTAGCTTTTGATTTAAGATGTTCAAATTCCACATCCGTTTTGACATCGACACATTCCGAATGGAACCACTCCAAACAGCCATTACAATTCAGCCAATTTTGCTTATGCATAGAAGACTTAGGCTCAACTTCTTTTTTATTACAAATTGCACATTTCTCGCCCATAGTTAATTGAGGTTATGTTATGTTATAAGTATTAAAATTAAAATTTTAGATAAATCCACTTTAACCTAAGTTAGAATTGGGACCACTAACACATTATTTGTCGCGCCTATTTCCAAAATTTTCCGTTATAACAGTACACAACAGTAGACAATTAACTTCTTGCTTAATATAATAACATAAACATATGACGGAAAAATTTATATTACGTAAAATATATGAAGAGGAATGCAAATATCACACATATCACATCACAAGAACCGGTATCTCTTGCCTTATTGTTTTTAATAAGCAACATTTGTAATTTTATTTCTTTATAATATCTATTAAACGATATATAATTGTGTACCAGACATTTGATTACATACATTTTCTCGTACCTATATATACACTAAAAGCACAACACAAGAAAGTGAATTTAATTTACTTATTTACTTTTATTTCATGTTACCGTTTTATGTTATGTGTGCTATAATATGGAATTGGATAAATAAAATTTCGATCGAATTGCTGTAAGTCCTCTCCTAATATACCACAATTTAAGATATACATACATACATACGTAATTATAAATCATTATCCTTCCATCACACTCATATACATACAAATTGAAATGAATTGCTCACCTGTTTAATGATAGCAGTACCGTTAGTCAATTTTTGAACAAGATTAATCCTGTATCCTTGTTCAATCATCACTCAACACGTTGAAAAAAAAAAAATAAACACTTTATTTCCACAAGAAAACTTTAAAAATTGCACTAAATTCTTTCATTGATATAATTTTAAATTTTCAACAACTTTACACAACTTTTCACAATTAACACTCACTACACTTATGTACGTTAGTATGTACATAAAATAAAACAAAACCACTTTTTCTTTACATAACACAACATAACACATCACATCAAAACTATTATTACACTACACTACATATTACTTTACATAACAACACAACACATCATAACTCTAAATTTCACTTACGGAGACAGACTAAAACACGTCCATCTCCATCCATGAAAATTTTACAACCTGTTATTTATAATAAATATTAATATTAATAAACAATATATGCATAAATAAATATGTAATAATATTAATAATTTATATCAACACATCTTTAAAACTTATCTTAATTTTTGATGCAAAGTGCACACATTTTGGGGCACAATTCTTATATGCGCATTTAAAATAGGTTTTCAAACCCATCGCACAGAATCATTTCACTTTCATTTAAACTGAAACTAAAATTACACAAATAATTTAATTTTGAAACCAAAAATTATAATTCTCTCGCCATCTTTATAAACTTCATTTTCACAAAATAAATTTATCAAAATTGCTACTCGTAGATAGTCACTTTTAACAACACTTTTATATTTAAATCGAACACTAACACTTTTAATTGGATTTAACACATTTTTTTGTTATACATATATAAATTTATTTATTTAAATTAAAACTAATTTTTATTTAATCCACTAAAATCACTAAAAAAATTAAAAAAAAAATCAAAGCTTGCTTGCAAGTAAACCAAAAAAATTTTCCGAATTGAATAACTAGATTTAAGCATGGTTTTCATGATGGCGAGGCGAAAAAATTAGTCAAACTAAAAAGAGAAAGCAAAAATTCACCAATAGTACGATAGAGAGAAAATACCATTTGAACAGAAAATTTGGGACGTCCAATTTTAAACATTTTAATTCAGCACTCCGAAATAGGACGTCTAATCCGAAAAAAAGATTAGATGGATCATCTTTTTTCTGATTAGTTGCTGATTTTCGGAATTCATATTGTCAATTTGAAGAAAATTTTATATTTATTTTATTATTAAATATATTTTTGTTTTTTTTTTGCTTTGGGGAACACATTTTTCATCGTCAGAATCACCCTCAGTGCTACTTGAAAACATAACGGCATATATTGCCATTATTTCCTCAACAGCATCCATTTTTAACAAAATTTAATTTTAATAATCGAAACGTCAAAAATAAATAAATAAAAATTCGGAGTAACGACTTGTTGTAGTTTCATTCACTCTTATGTTATTTTTTTTTATTCCTTCCTCTTTTTAATTAGACTAATTTTTTCGCCTCGCCATCGTGGAAACCATGCTTTAGGCATGGTTTCCACGATGGCGAGGCGAAAAAATTAGTCAAACTAAAGAGAGGAAGGAATAAAAAAATTAACATAAGAGTGAGTGAAACAGCAACAAGTGGTTACTCCGAATTTTTATTTATATATTTTTTAAGTTTCGAGATTTCATAACCTATAACTTTGCGTTTTGATTGTTATTAAAATAAAATTTTGTTAAAAATGGATATTGTTGAGGAACTAATGGCAATTATATATGTCGTTATGTTTTCAAGTAGCACTGCGAGTGATTCTGGTGACGAAAACTTGTTCCCCCAATCAAAAATAAAAGAAAATATTGGGTTCGTCATTTCTACAAGGAAAGGAATGAAAGTGGTGCTCATAGCACAATAGTTGAGAGGATTAAATCTCTGGATGATGAGAAACTATTCCATAACTGCATGAGAATGAGTGCCATCAAGATGGAAGAGTTAAGGTTGTTAGTTGAGGCCGATATTCAAAAGAATACTTTCATACGCGAGCCTCTAAGTGTGAACCTTCGTTTGGCTATAACATTAAGGTAAAACAGTCATTTTTGTTTTGTGCTATAGTGAACTTTTAATATGTAATTTAATATTTTATTAGATGTTTGACTACCGGCGAGTCACAACGGAGTTTGCCACTATCGTACAAGTGCTCACCGGCATCTGTGCATCGGATTATTCAAGAAACCACTGCTGCCATAAAAAAAATCCTTACGAGATTTAGTGTTTTCTAAAATTACGGAGGAAATTTTTATTAATATTGCGAAAGGCTTTCACAAAAAATGGAATTTGCCCAATTGCATTTTTAAACATGTAATAATCGAGGTATATCGATTAGTTTTAATTAATAAATAATACAAATTTCTAATTTTATGTCACTATTTTAGGCACCAGCTAAAAGAGGATCTGAATTCTTTAATTATAAGAAAACTTATTTGATAGTTCTTCTAGCTATCTCTGACCACGATTACCATTTTATATCCCGCGACAGTGAAGCAGCTGGTAGACAAATAGATGGCGAAATTTTTCGTACATGTAATTTTGGTCAAAGATTTTACGACAAATCTTTACCGTAAAGATTTTTAATTAGTTTTAATAAGTCTGCGTATTTAATTGTATATATATATATATATATATATATATATATATATATATATATATATATATATATATATATATATATATAAAATAGAATTTTATATATATGTTGCAGAATTCCAGAGCCATGTGATGTCGCAGAAAACTTATAACCGTATAGCTCGAACAATTTGACCCAAGAACAACGAGCTTTCAACTACTGCCTAAGTCGCGCTACACGAATTATTGAAAACATTTTTGGAATATTAAGCACCAAGCGGCGAAATTTTAGAACAACCATAAAGGAAAATGTTTCCACAGTTGAACGCATAATTGAGTCATCAGTATGGTTGCACAATTGGCTTCGACAAGATATAAAATCAGGATATATTACGCCCAATTTAGTAGATGTGGACATCAATGGAGGGACGGTGTCCGGTTCCTGGAGAAGAGAAGAGAGCTTGACTTCCTTAGAATGAGTACAAACAAATCCATCATTTGCAGCAAAAAAATAAGAGAAATATTAACAGCACACTTCGTTGGTAGCGGCGCCGTAGAATGGCAATGGGATAAAATTAATTAATAATTAGTATTACTCGTCGTTGCAATATAAATCGAGTTCCTTAATAATTAATTGTTTTTACACAACAAAATCCAAATTAACGGTTCTATTTTGAAGTTTGTTTTATTCCGAAAAATTTCTTGAAATTGACAATATGAATTCCGAAAATCAGCGGCTAATCCGAATAAAGATGATCCATCTATTTCGGAGTGCTGTATTAAAATATTAAAAACTGGACGTCCCAATTTTTCTGTCAAAATGGTATTTTCTCTCTATCGTACTATTGGAGAATTTTTGCTTTTTGCTTTCTCTTTTTAGTTTGACTAATTTTTTCGCCTCGCCATCGTGGAAACCATGCTCTACTTGAAATTTGATATTTTGATTTTGCTTGTTGAAACAAACAGAAACGGGCCAAATTATTCGGAAAATCGTTTTTCGTATTTTTTGAATATTTTTTGTTTTGATTTTGCTTGAATTGCATTTCAGTGCTGCGTATCAAACAATTCAGAAATTTATAATACAAGAAAATTTGTTTATATGTTCATGACGAAATATTTTTCCAACTCGCTAACCATCATTTTCTGTGATGTAAAATTCCTCTGAAATTCAGATCTTTCGCTCAGAAGACGAGCGAATAAAACATAAATTAGCCAAAAAAAAAGTATTTTGCAATTTTTTTTTTTGCATGAACTAAGATATCTTATTTCTTACCTGTGCGTGTATATACATACATATTTATAAAATTGTGTTCCATTGTTTAACAAATTTTCTTTGAGGATCAAATATGAAGATCAGTCAAAAGAATCAAAAAAAAAAATAAAAATCTTTGTTCGTAGAATTTTTTCTATGTTGTGAAGATGAAGCTGAACATAAAAAATTGTCATTGTTATCGTCTTTCATGCATGTACCAAATTTTTTCTAAGAATTTCTAGAAATAAAATGACAAAAAAAAAAAACAATCAATGAATGGATGAAAAAAGTCATGAATTATGGAATGTGGGAGACATTTTGGAATCGGCTCTTTGGGTTTGTACTTTATTATTTTTTTTTTTTTTCTGAGTTGAGGTAAATAAATTAATTATTTTTTTGCTGTCAGAATAAAAAAAAATCCTTTTATGTCTGTAATGATTTAGTAAAAAAAAAATATTTTTTTTTTTTTTTAAAGAAGTAAATCAGCTTTGATTCTAGGAAAGTATAAATTAAAATTTAATAGATTGCTTCCTGCATCTGGAGCTACATAAATATATGCTTAATACTATTAGAAATTAGTGCGGGATTATATTTGCGGTACATGCTGATAAACGCAAAAATCAGGTTGGAAATTGATGAATTGCCGCAGATTAATCAACTATGTACATACAACGTTGAACCGATTTAATTTGATTGAATCTCAAATCTCTCAATAATCCATTAAATTTCAACTTCATATTTTTGCTTCATTATTTCTCGTAAATAAAATTATAAAATTAAAATCCAACTTATTTTTGTATTTTTCTTAATTTTTTTTAATGGCGTACAAAGAACCATGTTTATATGATAAATTCATACCTTTTGATTTCAATCATTTTCAAACTATCATTAGCGGCATATATCAGTAATATTAAATATCACTTTATATATTACATGACGATCGTAATATATAAAAAAAAAAAATTATTATTAATATTTTTATGATAAATTATTCTTTATTTTGAAATAAAATAAAAATATATATTAATGCATTCATCTTAATAATATAAAAAAAACATAAATGAGTCGAAGAAAATTATAAATGATTTTTCAAGAATTTTACTTATTTTAACTATTTTTTTTTATTGTGTATTGTTTTGTAAAAAAAAAATGAGAGGAAATCTGAAAGATTTACAAAAATTAATGAAGAAATATATAAAGTAGTAATTTCATTAAGTTTTAACAACTGTAATTTTTAACTAATTACACACCGCGGCAATTCATATATAGATCTCATAAACATCTTACCCATTAATCGTAATAACTCGATTTACGTATTTTGTTCTTGATGATTTTTAAAATGGTTTAATAAATTACACTGGACGGCGGTACGCCGCTCATTTTCATTCATCCATACAAAACTGTTACACGTACTACTCAGAGGAGTATCTTTAAATGTAAAAAAATTCAGAAAGCTCGTTTATTGTCATCAAATGACATAGTAGAAAGTTGCATTCACCTAATTCTATGAAAAACTGACTGAGAAATGCCGAAAGTTTCCATCATGTCTACCAAATATATTCTACAGTCTTCTAACCTTCGACTTATATATAACTTAAAAACAAAACAAGACAAACCATTAGAAAAAAAAAATATCGGTTTTGTTTTTTTTTTTTGTAACTTTATGATGAAGTTTCATCTTCTTTAATCAATGAAACTATTCAAGCATTTGAAACGAATTTGTTAAATGATTAATGAGTTTTTTCCTACTTCTTGATCTTATTCTTATGGCGTGTTCTTCTTAAAGAAAATTAAAAAAATAAAAAAATAAAGCAACGAAATATTTCAGGTGTGTATATACATATACTACGATTTGTTGTTTTATTCAGTTGAAAAGCAGCCAAGCAGTCTGCTGCAAAATGTAATTCTCTTTATATCTGTAACTATCCATCTCAAAATTTGTATTTTTACTTTTGGGTCCATCGATGTATCTATTTTATGGTCCCCTGTTGTGATACGATCCGAAAAACGTACCATATAAAATTCTATTTTTGTTATCAAAATTTGTTTAATATTATTGTGATGATGATGATTATGAGGTTTTAATGTTTTTTTTTAAAGTTCTTGCTGTTTCGCACTCAAGTTCACTTTTGGGATATGTAACGACGTTCGATTGAAACACAGCAAAAGATTGTACCGCCCTGTATACACAAACCTGTCGAATTTTGATTGTACTGCGGTTGGTAATGATATTAAACGGAGAGAGAGAGAGAGCGAGAGATAGAGAGGGGAAAAGGAAAAAAAAAATATAAATTCGCGATTTTTGTTGTCGCAAGAGAACCGTTTAGTTTTAGTCTCGATTCGATATGGTAAAAAACACTTTTACGGCTCGAGAGTAAAACTTGACTCTCCTCAACAAAAATCGCGAATTTATATTTTTTTTTTTGTTTTTCCTTTTCTCCCCCTCTCCCTCTATCTAAGTCCAAAATCATTAGTAGCCGCAGCATAATCAAAATTCCACAGGTTTGTGTATGCAGGGCAGTATAACTGTTTTCTGAATTCCTTACTAAGCTCAAGAATCGAAAGTCGTTACACATCACAAAAGTGAACACGAGTGCAAAACAACAAAAACATTTAAAAAACATTTAAAACCTCAGGGTTGCGCCAGAGACAGGCGATCAGCAGGTTGAATACATATGGAACAATCTACTAAACATTTTAGTTCCCTTAAAAGATGGTATTCAGATCCATGCTTAATCTTATGTTGCGCAAACACTAAATATTGAGGGGAGTATCCGGTAGTATGTGTGTTATTCACTATGATTATCACTGATGTAGGATCTAATAGCGGATAATATAGTTCGATTTGCTAATTAATCCGGAAATAAACCGGTTTGGAATATACCGTTTCCTGTTTGGTTGAACAATTATGTTTTATTGTCCATCCTAAGCTAAACTCCATGGTTTTAATTTTAAGGAATTTAGAAGTTCTAGATACACCGAATGATGACAGAGTATAGTTTCTCTGAGCATCACTAAATTTTTGTGACAAAGATGCGTTTGGTTTTTCAACACTCTGACTATCGAACTGAAACAAAACACTACCAATCCCATTTTTTACATTAAATGTAAAAGCGGTCTTTGAAATGTGGAAGCGAAAATATAGTGGGGCTGTTGACAATGAATCTTTTAAGCCAAAAAGACATTGTGTGTATCTTCGAACCAATTCCATTTATTTATTTTTTTTTTTCAAGAGATCGGGGAATGGAGCAGAAATTATTAAAACATGTTTTATGAATTGGTGATACGATCCACAGATAGCTATAAAACGGCGATTTGGTTTACGAGTACGTGGAATAGAAAAGTCAGCTGACGCATACCAAATAACCCAAATGACTTTTTTTTCGAAATTTTTAGTTAAATTGGCGGCTGTCAATATTGTCCCGATATGTGCAAACAGATCAAAATACTCGTCTAGAGTCGAAAATGTAACCAACAGATCATCTAAGTAAGTAATAACTCGGTAAAATTTATCTGGAATTACTATATGCATTAGACGGTAAAAAGTTTTATGTACATTGCACACGCTAAACGTAATCACCTTAAACTGAAAAATTATAGGAGAAACTGGATAGAATCGCTGCTTTATGTTTTTATCATCGGTTAGTTTAATTTTATGTAGTACTAGATGCGTTCTCGCGAGCCCAAGCATTGAACAGGAAGGAAATTGGCCTATAAGAAAGGAAGGTTGGTGAAGTATTGGAATTGTGTAAAGGATTGGATGACTGGAAATTTGGAAATTGGATTGATTATTGAAAATGACGTTGACATTGATACAACCAAACAGTCGCTAGCTTGATATGTTTGACCACCTATGAAGACTTTGGCATATGTTTATGTGTGGAATCGTTTGTAATAACTGAAGCTAAAATGTTGAAACGAAGCCTAAGTATTTTGTTCCAATATAGGCGTGTGCATTCTTTTTGGTTATACGAGGTAATATTGCTATTTAATAAAATTTCACTTTTAGGGTCAATTAAATCATCGGTTCGAGTTGTGAAAATTTGAAATACTATTGGATATGGGTGAAAATAATGATGGATTTAGTTGATTGAGATATGAAAAACCTAAAGAATTTGCTGAATGAAATGAGTCATCCGAATCTGTGGATCCGACTTTCCATTGTTTGTTTTCATTTGGTTCAGTTCGGGATGTATGTTGCAAGCACTGTCGGATTTCACTGTCAATAATTTAAACCTCTCGACATGGATGGATTGGTACTGTAATTGGACATATTTAGCTATGCGACATTATGCCGAAAACATTGTATTTGAGGTATATTAGTTTATGTTAATTATGAATCGTTACCATGATATGAACCGTTTGGATTTTCGTAGTTTACATCAGGTCAAATGAAGTTCATGAATTGATCTTTTACAAAGAACATAAACATCAAGATTGACACCTAATCGTGTTCATATAGTTTTCCAAGCTTTTAAGTAACTCTTCGACACTTTCGAGAGACTTGTCGGTCAAATTCAATTGCAAAGCAGGATGTATATTTAACCTCAACAAACCTCAACGTAAGATGTCATTATACAAATTTAAAAATGATACCTTATGGTGTTGTTATCTAAAACCAATCAGCCCGCGAATTTCGACTTTTGCTCTTCTGTCTTTATAACGCTCAAATCAATCATTTCGAAACTTATGCCATAAAGAATTGGGGTTAGAACGTCTGTACGTCCAATAATAATGTAAGACGTTGTCTTTTAAAACGAAACAAATCTCGATGAAAAGTAAGTCTCACGATAAATTTGGCTAATGTTTCGAATTGAAATACGAACAAGTCTATTCGAAAGTCGTTAGGCGAACAAATGGGGCTAAAATGGGAGTATCCGACATATAATTATACTTACTTTGGTTGGTTACTGGCCACTGGGTAACATCTGAAGATATAACACAGTCTACGCTATTTTGATTATTAGGATTATTAGGTTCAAATAAGCGTTCAGAACCTAAAAAGTTTGTATTACCAAGAGGAATGTTAGATGGTATCCCGATATTTGGTTGTGGGTTACCGGACATGGTAAATTACAATTATTGTCTTAACTATAGAATGTAATTGTGTATCTGATTATATTTCATGACTAATAGAAGTGCTATTGACATCATTGTAACGTTTAAGCTTCGACGTAGCAGAAAAACTGTGATCTTGCAGAACAGACTGATGCTTTAGAAGTAACGTTCGAGCAGTATCCACGAGTTCCGTAGCCTGAATATGATTCTTTAGGGACAATTGTGCTCTAGTAAGTCGGTCAATTAAATGAATTAGCATAGCCTCTACTCGAGAATCTAACTTTTACATCAGAAGTTTTAACTCCGATAATTTTGATGAACATTTCTTAATTTCGTGTGTGGTTTTTCTCGAGCAGCGAAGTAAATTTTATACGGACGGACTGAGGCATTCCATCTTTTTGTATATAAAAAATTGAGGTGTGGCCAACACACGACTTTCTTTTACGAACAGAGAATTTTTAGAAATATAATTTTTTTCCTAATTTTTTTTTTTAATTTGTTTTTCATTTTTGGAAATATTTTGTATTAAGTAGTTTTTTGTAAACCTTATACTTTTTAAGATATTTGCAAAACAAATTTTCTGGACCAAGGGAGAGGCCACTTCCGGTTAGCCGATTTGGAGTAAAATTCAATAGGATCTTCCAATTTATCAAAAAAGCTTAAATCTGAAGTTTTAGTTCGATTGATTAGACCGTATGGGCTGTAGAGAGGGCACAGACAGACTGACAGACTGACAGACTGACAGACTGACAGACTAACAGACTAACAGACTGACCGACTGACAGACAGACAGACAGACACCATTTCGAAACCCACTTTTTCGGACTCAGGGGACCTAAAAACAAATAAATTTCTAAAAATCTCAAGGTTGAAAATTTTCATGATTACTATACTTTATTTTACTAGAGTAAAAGAAAGTAAAAAACCCTAATCCATACGAATCGTTCGTTTAGTAAAAGTTCTGAAAAATTATTTTTTGGAAATCGCACTCAACTCCCAAGGGCCAATATCGGCCATTGCCAACAATGATGACAAAGGTTTGGCTAGCACATAGAATAGGTTCTCAATTACCTAGTTAGAAATCCGTAATCCATACGGATCGTTCGTTTAATAAAAGTTCTACGAAATTATTTTTTGGAAATCGCACTCAACAATGATGACAAAAGTTTCGCTAGCACATGGAATAGGTCCCTTAATTACCTAGTTAGAAAACCCTAATCCATACGAATCGTTCGTTTAGTAAAAGTTCTGAAAATTATTTTTTGGAAATCGCACTCAACACCCAAGGGCCAATATCGGCTATTGCCAACAATGATGACAAAGGTTTCGCTAGCACATGGAATAGGTCCCTTAATTACCTAGTTAGAAAAACCTAATCCATACGAATCGTTCGTTTAGTAAAAGTTCTGCAAAATTATTTTTTGGAAATCGCACTCAACTTCCAAGGGCCAATATCGGCCATTGCCAACAATGATGACAAAGGTTTGGCTAGCACATGGAATAGGTTGCTCAATTACCTAGTCAGAAAACCCTAATCCATACGAATCGTTCGTTTAATAAAAGTTCTACGAAATTATTTTTTGGAAATCGCACTCAACAATGATGATAAAGATTTCGCTAGCACATGGAATAAGTCCCTTAATTTCCTAGTTAAAATTGAGGTGTGGCCAACACACGACTTTCTTTTACGAACAGAGAATTTTTAGAAATTTTATTTTTTTCCTAACTTTTTTTTTTTTAATTTTTAAATTTTTAGTTTTATTTGTTTTTAATTTTTGGAAACAATTTGTATTAAGTAGTTTTTTGTAAACCTTATACTTTTTAAGATATTTGCAAAACAAATTTTCTGGACCAAGGGAGTGGCCACTTCCGGTTAGCCGATTTGGAGTAAAATTCACTGGGATCTGCCAATTTATCAAAAAAGCTTAAATCTGAAGTTTTAGTTCGATTGATTAGACCGTATGGGCTGTAGAGAGGACACAGACAGATGACAGACAGACAGACTGACAGACTGACAGACTGACAGACTGACAGACTGACAGACTGACAGACTGACAGACTGACAGACTGACAGACTGACAGACTGACAGACAGACAGACAAACACCATTTCGAAACCCACTTTTTCGGACTCAGGGGACCTCAAAACAATTAAATCTCTAAAAATCTCAAGGTCCAAAATTTTCATGATTACTATACTTTATTTTACTAGAGTAAAAGAAAGTAAAACTAACTAACAAGGTGAAATATTGAAATGTAGAACCATCCAAACCGACACTATCACGAAACCATATAATAAAAATCAGAATAAGATGAATGCCGAGTACAGGGCGAAAGTCGAAGCACAAAAGCAAAACAAAACACATTCAATAGCTGTGACGGATACGATGTATGTTCAGAAATCCGAGAAAAAAGTTTTACTTGAAAGCATATAAAGCGGAATGGTAATGATATCACTAAACCCTACGAAATTTGGTCTAAAGTGGCACCGACTATTTAAACTCCAAGTCTAACAGATTCTTTGAACAGAGGCTTCTTCGTACGCGGTTACTCAAGCTCCGATCAAGCTTTGGATGTAATTTATTTTTGTTTTGTTTTAAACACCTTTATTGATATGGCTACTACAATCTTAAACATTATTAATTCATTAGTAAGGTTGACATTAGTACTTATGAGATAAGCATAAACTTGTGTGGGTCTGCTGGACCAGTGCCCAGTTCCCATTAGATATACATACGGTTAGCTCATGTGGGTACTTCGTTTGTACTGTCCAGTAGTTGTACGGCCTCAATGTTGGTGTGGGTAAGAAGTCTTTTCTCGTCTTTAATGGCACATTCGCGGAAGACGTCGTCTATCAATTTTATTTTTAGGTCATTGTGTATTTCCCCGTTAGCCACAAATCGGTAAGCATTGGTGATCATTTGAAGAAGGATTTATGAGTACAACCCCATAGCTGCGCACCATACATCCATATTGGTTTGAAGATAGTCTGGTAGACTAGTCTTTTCCAATACAGGTTCGTATCGTATCTGTTCAGCTTTTTGTCTCACGTGATGTTTCCAGTTGAGCCTTGAATCTAAATGCAGACCAAAGTATTTTGCCGATTTAGCCTGCGGCACTTGCACCCCATTGAGGTATATGTGTAGACTGTTATGGGGTTGATTTGAGCTCATTAAGTACGATTTTCCAGTCAACTGTCCATTTAGTAACGTTGTTCATTGCTTGTTGAAGATTTTCCACTGCCCTTGGTTGTGATTCGTCTACTGACATAATTACAGTGTCGTCAGTGAACATGCCGATGAATGTTTTATTCGTTGTAGGTGTGTCCGCAGTGTAGAGAAGGTAGAGGAGGGGTCCCAATACGGTTCCCTGCTGAACTTCCGCTAGCGTTGGATAAAAGTCAGAACATGTTTCTTCATGGATGACTCTGAATTGGTGATCAGAGAGGTATGATTCAAGCAGCTGGCAATAGTTTTGTGGTAGCATTTTGCTCATCTTGAATGTCATTTCTTCGTGCCAAACCCTATCAAAGGCCTGAGATACATCCAGAAATATGGCGGGGCAATATTTCTTTCCTTCTAACGCTTGCTCTATTACCGTAGTTATTCGATGGACTTGATCTATTGTGGAGTGGTTATTCCTGAATCCAAATTGAAAATCAGGAACGTTTACCATTGGCTTTAGACGTTTTAGTAGTATAGTTTTTCGAACAGCTTTGATAAGGTCGTAAGCAGTGAAATCGGTCTGTATGATTGGTTTACCTGGTTTCTTCAATATAATTATTCGGGCCGTTTTGAAGCATTTGTGTACATACTTCAATCTCATACAGGCATTAAATAAGTATGTAATCATGATGATTGCTTTGCGTGGAAGTTCCTTGAATATACACGGTGATATTTCATCAATTCCTTGTGCCTTTTTTTGGCTAAGACTTTTGTCGATTTTTTCAGTAATTTCCATTGGCGTGACCCTTTTAAAATCCTGTTTTGGTTGATAGACAGGTTGAAACACTGTTGCTTGGTGTTGAGCAAAGAGTTTCGCTTTTTCTTTGTCTTGTCGAACCCAATTGCCTTGTGCATTTCTTATATGTGGTACTCGAACTACAAGTCGTTTAAATTTTCTGGTTGCTTTCCATAACTAGTGGTCCTTATCCATTTCTGGACCTAGCCCGCTTAAGTAGTTGTCAAAGCAATCCTGTTTGAAGCTTTTGATTAGCCTATAAGACTTTGTTACTTATTCGATTGAAGGTGGTCTTGTCAGGGGGATTTCTGGTGGGATGCCATATTCTCCTTGCCTTTCTCCTTTCCTTGATTTGTTCCCTGATTTCAGCCGGGTATTTGACTTTAATCTCCGCTTTGTCCTTTAATTCTGGAGTAGCTAGACTGGCGGCCATACGAGTGTATTCAATGAAATTGTTTGTTTATTGATCCAATTCTTCAATACTTTTAATATTAACTTTTAATTCAACTAACTCTTCCAGTTTTTCTCTGAAGAGATCCCAATCTGTGAATATATTAGTAAGGTTTTGCTTTTTATTTTTCTTGATGACTATAGCGCTTACTGACAACAGTACAGGAATGTGATCAGATGTTAAGTCGTTAATTCCTGCAACTCTAGTGTAACTGGATGAGATACCTTTTATGATGAAGAAATCAAGCAGATCTGGTATTTTTCCTGCATCCGTTGGCCAATACGTTGGCCCCCTTGGAGACAGATATTCACATTTGTTTTCAGAATGGCATTAAACCAAGCATTTCCTTTCCCAGGAGAAATTAGCCTGGAACCCCAAGCTGTATGTATTATATTATATTCCCCTCCAATAATAAATCTTGGGCGAACTTATTAAAGATGTGTTATTAAATTGTAACTTCGTTGGTGTATGCCGTGGAGGACAGTACGCTGCCGCAATATTTAGATCTGCGCCATTATATTGGATTGAGATAACAGTTGCTTGCATGTAGCTTTCTCGAATATCCTCTTGTTGATTATGTTTGATATTATTTTTAATTAGTACAGCTGAATCACCTCTGGCTCTTTTACTAGGATGGGTTGTCCAGTAGGAATTAAATCCCTTTATTCTGAAAAAGCTTTTGTTGGAGAAGTGCGTTTCTGAAATAAGTGCAATATCTACGTTGTTTGTATGGAGAAATATTTCCAGTTCTTGGGCTCGTTGGTTGAGACCATTAGCGTTCCAAGTTATAATGCGTAGGAACGAGTTAATCATTTGTGTGTATGCTGACTTTTTTTTACTAGGCGGATAGAAATTAATTTCTAGTTTTGCCACCTTTTCTGTTAAGTGACCAAGTGTCTGTTGAATTTGACTAAGCTTTTTAATAATTTCAAAGTTATTAGACTCGTTATTAACTTCTATGTGTTTGTTGTTTTGGTTTGATTCATCAGCAGATAATTTGGTGATTTGCGCATAGAATAATCCAACTGTGGATGGCGTGATTGTTGTTTGTGGTTTAGCAGCTTTGGTTTGTAATCGCTGTACTACTCTTGTTCTATTATTCTGTTGACTTTTAATTTTGTTCTGATATAAACGGCATCCTTTATAATTTGCAGTATTCCCTTGTTGTTGACAAAGATTGGATGTAACTGAATTCCCACCCAGACTATAGCGCGTTGCAAAGCCTCTCTTCGGAGATTCTGCTAACAACATTCTGTCTGACCAACTTTCATAGCACCGCCAAACCGAATAAACTGTTTGTATTTATTTAAATCATTAATTCATTTTAATAATTTAGTTTTTTGTAGGATATGAAAAAAATCTCAAATTAAAAACGCTTTGTAAAAAAACAATCAACCAATATTGTCGCATTGAAAAAGTTGGCGTATGCCCTCAATCTATAAATACAAAATAAAATCACTAACTGCACAAAAAAAAATTCTACCATATGCACATTTTTTTATTGACTCTATTCACAGAAACTAAAAACAAAACAAAAAATAAAAAAAAAATTAAACTCAACGAACCAAAATTATTTTTCCAAACTACAAAATTTTCCTCTTTTTCCCAATTTTCGATTTTTTTTTTTTTTTTTTACAACAGCATCCTGAAATAATCGTTTTGTCTTGTGTACCATGAAAAGATTTTAATTTTTTCGTTTCTGTCACATTTATTTGATGTGATTGCAATGCTGTTGGGTGACAGTACACGATTTGTAATATATCGCCATATGTGGAAATAAATAAATCGATCCAAGATCAAAATTTTATATCTGTATACACAAAGCACTTGAAATGCCGCGATTTGTGTATGTAAATTAATTTGTATACAGTTTGATTGTTTTTTCTTTTAGAACTAGATTATGTAATCAAAGTGAGATTACTCACAACTCGCACAGAAAAGGGTCCTTTATACGTATGCATGTATGTATGTACGTTCTTCAGCCGATTTTCTATTTTCCATGGCGATATTACAAAACGGGTACATACGGAGCTTAGACACACAATATTGAAAATTTATGGTACACAAAAAATAAACGGAAAATTAATAAGAGCTGGAGATTATAATTAGTGTATTTTCTAGTGGGTTTATCATGAACATTTTACTCGAACCACTCGAATGGGAAACGTACTAATTTTTTTTTTTTTTTTTATTATAAAGTATAGTACTTAGAGATCCAAAAAACCATACTGGCTGTGGAATTATTATTTATTTTTTTATGTGTACAATATACATACATATATTTTAAGAACAGATTAAAATCTCCTGTGGTGAACTTAATAACAAGTGATTATTATTGGAAGGGAATTACAGACCAAAATATTATTTGTGAAACGTGTGAGGGCTATTGGGAATACATATAAGTATTTATTAATTTTCAATTTCAAATTTTTTTTCTTGTTGTTGCTGCATCTTTGATGATGGATAAATCGTATGATTAATTAAAATTGTAATATGTATTATTTGGGGGGTGTATTATAAGCCACTTAAGTATTTCATCTAACTTACAGGGAGTTATATAAATGTGTTCAAACCGTCTGTTGTGTGTATACCTTAAAATCTATTAATCTATCGAGAGCTTATCTCTTAAAATAATAGTTCAAACACTCTAAATTGATTACACCTGATTCGATGCCATCGCATATTTTCTGTAAATCCCAAAAGATATAATTTAAAAATAACACAGTTTTCTCTTTATCCCGTGTGCTGCCTAAATCGTCAGATTAAAATAATTAGTTTTCATTTTTATAAAACCAAAATTCCTCACACATCCATAAGTACATTTACCCAGAAATTCTAATCTATGATTTATTTTTTGTTAGGGATCTCATAATTACTACCTGATGTACGCATATTATCGAACATTTAGGATCAATACAATTTTGATTGTTGTTTTTGTTGTCGAATATAAAATTGACAGAAATGAAAACCTTCGATTTCCATTAATTTTCATCATCGTCAGCATCACCACCGTAATCATAATAAAATTCAAATACAATGCATGTTTGATTGACATGCAACGCCCATTTATGTATATTTCCAAGTTCCAATTTACCAGAAATGTTTTACCATTCATTCAATATTTTGATTAATTTTTATTCTCATTTGATTTGATGTTGGGGGGCTTCTACATCGCTCATACGTATATTGGTTTTGATAATGATAGTTTTTCATCTGTTATGATGGACAGACAAAATAAGTTTCCAATTTTTCGTACGTCAAGGGCAAAATAGTGACGCAGGGTGAGAAAGGTCATAATATGCACACAAAATATTTAATTATCATTCAAGATTTAATTACGAAAATTAAGTACTCAACAATATTGTTAATTACGCAACAGCTTTATGCTACTTCCTCAAAAGGATTCGTATTTTTTGTAAAACATAAGAATAAAAGTACATAACAATATTTTACAAAAGTTGTTAATTAGAATCACCCTATTATTTATCAGCTTATAGGTGTCTCTCTTAATCTCAATCCGTATAGAGGAATAAACAATACGATGATGCTTTGTACGGTATGGCAAAATATGCTTCTGTGCAATTAAAAAAAAAAAAATAAATAAAAATTCCAACTAAACATAAAACTTCAACGGAAAAACATTTTACTTCAAAGGAACAATAATACGTCCAAATATTTTAATCCTTTGATTATTTTTTGTGCTAGATGTGTTACGCTCTTCTATATACATATTCTGGATTCTGTGCATTTATACGTTTTATTATGGTTTAATCTTGAATTTTTGGAATGTGTAATGGTGTATCGTTAAAAGTTTTTAATTACTTGTGTTTTACACTGAAGTGAAGGCTTATCGTGCAAAATTTATATTTACACACTCACATAATAAAAATGTCTTCAATTAACCAATCGCAACAGAAGCCTTTTATATTATACAAAGCAAACTAAATTGATGGTCACCTCTAAATCATTTAATCGGTCATTTTATCATATGTACCGAGATCATATGAAATCTCTTCTTATTACAAACAATTATTTTATTAAAATAAATAAAATAAAATAAGCAAACGACATATCGTGTATTCAATTGGTCATAAAATTATAATTTAAAATAATGACACCAAGACCAATTGGATATGAGTGATATCCTCCTCAACTCTTGAGAATTTTTATTTATAACGGAAATTAGATTTAATTTACATGAATTTTGTGCCCGTTATATGTCTTAAGTGGAATTTATTTAAAACAATTTTTTTTCTTTTTTTTTCTTGATACAAGAATTCTTTAGGTTTGATAAAATGGTGAGAGTTTTAAAATTTTAACTGATTTTAAAATTAAAAATTATCGCTGCTAAATTTCAACTCAATAATCAATTTTACATTATTGGAATCTCACTCTCTTACAAGGCTTCAGAGATTTTCTTTAATTTAATCATGTAAAATGGATAGGCGAATTGATTGAAAAAGTGAAAATCACTTTAGCAAGAGATGAGGCCATATAAGAAAGGTTATTGGTTTCCGATCCTAAAATTTTAATCATGACAAGTTGATTTCAAAAGATTTTTCTTCCGTCACTCGGTGTTCCTTAAGACTATAAAAATCTACGTCAAATAAATTCGGACTTACTCTTAAGAACCTATAGTGCCAAACACAACATAAGAATATTTGCGAAACCGATTCCGTTAATGCATTTTTGCAAATGAACCATGTTATTGATGACTTAAACTTGCGATAAGCGCAGTTTCTACATCTTTATTGAGCGAAATTTTATCAGGTGGCATTATCGTTTAAGGGTTGGTAACTTATTGATATTGTTAAGTTTTTGCAACAACTAATACAACACAACTTATTAACAATAATTCACAAAATCATTTGTCAATCATCATCTCAATTCGCACAATTTAACTGATCACTTATAATTTTAAGTAATAAAAATACGAATAATCCAATTCGATCTCATTTGCCTTTTTATATACTGAAACCAAACTTCTAGAAATTTCATGCATTTCCCAGTATTACAATAAAACTTTGCGCTATTAATTAACTTATTCTATTGTACCCTAGGTGGCACACTTAAACTTGACATTTAATCAGGTTCTTCTCATAAACCAGGTTAAGCATACCAATTATTGGAAGTTAACGAAAAAATCAGAGTGGCTACGGGTTTGATTTTGTCAAACAATTAAGAAATCATATTAAGAAATTGAACAACTGACAACAAAATGTCAACTCTTCACCTTAACAGTGCTGATTTGAAAGTTTTTCATATCTTCATTAGAAGATATTTTCATTCTGGCCATCGACAAAATTGGAAAAGAAATTGCAGACGAATGGAATAGAGGAAAGTGATCTAGGAGAAAAAATGGAGGTGTGGCCAACACACGACTTTCTTTTACGAACAGAGAATTTTGAGAAATTTTATTTTTTTCCTAATTTTTTCAAACACTTTGTATTAAGTAGTTTTTTGTAAACCTTATACTTTTCAAGATATCTTCAAAATAAATGTTCTGGACCAAGGGAGTGGCCACTTCCGGCTAGCCGATTTGGAGTAAAATTCACTGGGACCTCCCAATTTATCAATAAAGCTTAAATCTGAAGTTTCAGTTCGATTGGTTAAAGCATCTGGGCTGTAGAGAGGACACAGACTGACAGACAGACAAACAGACACCATTTCGAAACCCACTTTTTCAGACTCAGGGGACCTCAAAACAGATAAATCTCTAAAAATCTCTAAGTCCAAAATTTTCATGATTATTATACGTTATTTTACTAGAGTAAAAGAAAGTAAAAGTAGCGGTCGAAGAAATTCACGAAGAATTTGAAAATTTCTTAGTTGCCAAGGAAACAGGCTTGGAAAAAGAGAGAGAGAGGAAACCCTGATAAACTTGACTCCAGCCTGAAACGGTAACGAGACATAAGGAATTTTCATATGTGAAACATTTAGTACCTAAATACATCAAATAATCGAATAACTTTGCCGCTTTTGGCGAATAGCTTCACACAAACGATATTAGACCACACCACGATAATCGAAGAAAAATGTATGCATCACCTTGATTTTCTACTTCTTTCGACGTGTTTTTTTCGATATTGGCTCATCTTTGGCATGATATTTACTTGATTGGTTGCCTTTTTCCGGGTCGTATGCTCAGATCCATGTCTCATCTCCCGTAATAATGCGTTTGATGACGTTTTGGTAGTCTGAAATCATCATTCGTGCTGTGCCTCCTTTGAATAACTTATACCAAATTAAAGTACTCGGTCTGCACAGTGCATTGTCACAAAAAAGCCTTTTCTAATATTTTCAACGTTTTGTAAGCCGAGATTCCATTTTTGAAGCATAATTTGATGCTATTTCTTTGCTGAATTTTTTCACATCACTTTTTTTAGATGAAAGTAAAGAAGCGTATGTCATTAACTACTACTGTTTGGATAAGCCCGCGCGTTTACATCTATGTAATAGTTTAATCTAGATTTATGAAGATATTTAGTCCCTTGAAGCGGTCTGATTGGAGCGTATTTTCTATTTTGTGTAATGGCGAGAAACATGTAATAAAAAGCTTGGTCATCTATTATAAAATATTTTGTTTAGTGTATACTCGGAAGTCGATTATAACTGCCAAAATTATTGCTTCACAAAATGATTCATGTGGAATCCAGCAAATTGGTTTGTGGTATTCAAAACATAATGTTACTGTTCTAATGGGTGGAAATGTTTTGCAAGTTTATCCCATTAAGTCTGATTTACTAAAAGTATTTTTTACTGAATAAAAACAAGGATAGTAAAAATCGAAAATTCCATTAGTGTGACAGAGACAATTGTTTGGTTTTAACATTTTGTGAAAAGGAAGTATGGATTAAAATATACTATGCTTTATATTTTTACAGTAAATTTTGTCTGTATTTTTCAGTACTGTAAAACTGAAAAAGTTTTACTCTCACAAACATATCACTCGAATATATATTTTTATCCCATTTTGCTTTCACTGTCAGTAAAAGTTTCACAATGGAAATCAGGCTTTAGAATACCGCTATCGTTTATAAACAAAGCAATCTAGATTATACAAAGATATAGTCTAAAAATGAAGCTTTTATAAAGGAATTAGAAACGAGGATAAACCAAACCTTTCATTTAACATATTACACTATCATATTTTTACAACATACAAATAATTTAGCATTTTTAGTGATATTCCTTAGTTGGCTAAACGTCAAACATCAAGAAACATGAAAAATATTGAAGAATAATGTGTGTATGCTTATGTACAGCAGCAATAGCTACCATTACTTTTATGGGTTTTAAATAAAAAAAATAAACAAGAAACCTAATCTGGATGAAACCTTGGGTTTTCCGACTGCAATGTTGTATGACATTTCCTAGTTTTCATTTTTCATTACATTTTTTGGTAACTTCTCATGCACCAAACGTATCTTTTGAGCAACTGTCGGACAAATATTGTAGTATTTAGCTTCATGAAGCTATTATAAGAAAAATACAACAAATTATACAATTATTTCTACAATGCAGAAATATGATATTGTAATATCGGACTAAGGCCTGTATTACATTATCATACTTACATGTGATAGAAAAGTAATAATATTTATCTGACATAAAAATACGATAAGACAATAACTATACCTACATAAAATTTTGCTATATTACACTACAAGTAATATTTTTCGTCATATTGAACTAAAAATGAAGCAATACCGATTCTATGATTATGCAGCAATAATTTCATATATCACAATTGTAGCATTATTGAAGACAAAGAAAACAAAACGAATCTGCATTTGATTATTTAGTAAGAAAAATCACCCCTTTAATTAAAATGCAAGAGACACACTTTAGGAATGTAATAAGTGTAAAGGATAGGCCAATGGTTACCCAATAACTCCCGAGACATGTAATTCAATATTTCAAGCAATGAAAAACGTGTTGTTGAATAGTTTAATTCATTTCGAACATATTCGACTCTTCGAAATATAAGATTCGTATTTGATCTAACTAAATTTAATTTTTGTGTGATAGCAATTTTCTGCGTTTTTTCGCCATTTTGAGCCGCTGTCAAAACAAATCTTTTAGTATTTTTTTTCATGAAGCTAAATATCTATAGAAAAATACTATTCTAAGTTGATGTTTTTATATGATATATAAAGACAAATTTATAAATGAAAACACCTCAAATTCTTAATTATGATTCCTTAATTAAATTTCAACATATATCGTTCTCATTTTCTTGTAGTAATTAGTGCATATATCATGCGGCCCATACACGCTAAGACTAATTGTACTAATTGTACAACTGAATTTGTCGCTGAATGTGTGTGGAGCTGTTTGACAAACTTTTGTTAATATTGTTTTCGGAAGAAATATAGTAGGCTTATTGTTTCATAAATTGTGTATATAAAGGAAATTTAATTTACAATAAAATTAATTTTCCGAAAACTTTTTCCGAATACGGAAAAAAATAGTGGAGTTGTTAATGACAATGAGTTGATTGCCACAAAATTGATTTTGTGGCAATCAACTAATGAAAATTACAAAAACAAATACCTAAAGCGGAAGGCGTGGAATGAATTATTGACCCAGTACCACGAAATTGTACCTAATGCCACAATAGAAAATTTGAAAAATAAAATTAATAATATTAAAACACAATATCGTCGCGAATTAAGGTCAGTGGACGAAAGTCTAAAGTCAGGATGTGCCCTCGACAATATCTATGAACCGTTGATTTGGTTTTACAACGTGTTGCATTTTTTAAAGGACGAGATGACATCTTCAACAGCTATAACCAGTTTAGATATCGACGCTTATGATGAAGACGAACTGAATACTTCGATAAATCTCCTGCAGGTTGTAGTTTGCACTTTGAATATATTGAACTTTATTATAACTCTAAATTTAAATTTCATACATTCTAACTGCAGGAATCATCAAAACGAAAATATTCGCGTTAAACAAAAAAAAACAATGTATCCAAAAAACGATCCGAATTTTTACAAAAAGCAGTGGATCACTTAGAATCCACAAATTCTCAGAAAGAACCTGACGATGCGGAAATATATGCCAAGTCTTGGGCGTGTTCGTTCCGAAAATTATCTGATTTACAAAAAATTTACGCGAAAAAGGTCATTAATGAAATATTAATTTTCGGACAATTGGAAAAATTGACACTAAATTGTGTTTCATCTTCGCCCCAATCTTTCAATTCAACAAGTACCATTCAGTCACGCAGCTCTACACCCATTTCTGGAGCGTCTTATACAAGGCCATCAACACCGGCTTCAACCTCAGGACAAAAAATTTCACATATTTTTCAATTGTCAAATGGTATGTTTACTGTGCCAGTGCCACCACAAACGTCCTCAACAGATGAAATCGAATATTCCAATATCGCAGACATTTATAATAACCAAAATTATTAAATAAAACTAATAAAAAAAACTGAATTACAAACAAGAAACGTTTATTTTTATTTTAAATAATTATTCCCAAATTTGAGAAATGGCTTCACAAAAATCTTTTCGGATTTTCTTTGCTTGGTTGGAAGCATTTCGTGACATAGTAGCTTCAAGTGGCATGAGAGACTGGCTTGGTGTATTTTCTAAATTTGTTTATAGAATCCCGTGGCGTTTTCTCAAGAAATTGTGCAAGTAGCAATACGCTAGTGTTACTGTTGCTTCTTTTTCGGGATACAGCTGCATAGGTGTTAGAAATACCCGAAAACGTGATGCCATAATTCCAAATGTGTTTTCGACTTTAACTCGTACTGAACTCAGACTTTGGTTAAAATGTAATTCATTTGTCGATAAATTTGCGTGGGCATATGGTTTTAATAAGTCATCTCGCAAACCAAACGAATCGTCTCCAACAAACACATATGGCAAACTTTTTCCACCAGGGCATACAGGCTCTGGTAGAGGTAGATTTAGTTGGCCTTTATTTAATTTATTATAAAATTTTGATTGTAGTAGCACTCCTCCGTCAGAAATTTTGCCATTAGTGCCAACGTCTGCATACAGAAATTCACAGTTGGCGTTCACTACTGCAATTAGCACAACACTGAAAGTCTTTTTATAATTTAAATAAAAAGAACCAGAAAGTGCTGGCTTTTTTATATGAATATGTTTGCCATCCAGAGCGCCTATGCAATGAGGGAAACCAGAAACACTCTCAAATGAAGTAGCCACTTCTTTCCAACCTTCACTTAATATCGGCATCTAGAAAGATATTCATGAGAAAATTGTCAAGCTACCTAGTAACTAATCAAACGTTATTTTCTCACCTTTATAAATTTATTTAAGCCACTTATTATCGCCTCACACATTCCGATGGCAATTTTCCCAATAGATTGGGCCGAAACTGCCGTAGAAAACTTCAAGTCTTCAAAGGAATTACCCGTTTCCAAAAAACGCAACGTAATTCCTAACCGAACTTCGGGCGAAAGCGCATATCGCATTAACGTGTCTTGTTTTTCAATTTTTAGTTTGATGTGTGGCAATAAATTATTAAATGTGTTTTCATCCATTCGCATAAAGTTTCTGTAGTCTTCAGGTTCTGTTTCCTTTAATTTTTTTAAAAGTGATTGATTGGAGAACTTTTCTTTATCACCTAGCCATTCTTTCTGACAAATCCTTTTTTTTTTGCGTTTGATTCTGCTTACCTTCCTCGTCTTGTTGTAGACACTCATCAATAATTACTTTTACTTTGTGAAAAGCGTCAACCAACGAAATAGAGGTTATGTCATCTGTCATAGAGTCGAATCTGTGAAATCAGTTAGAGCGTATGTGTAAATAGTCCAACTGAGTTGTACGATTCAGTTGTACAACTAGTCTTAGCGTGTATGGGCCTCATCACAATTTATACAATTTTCATAACACCAGCATTCTGGTCAAATTGAAATAAAAGTTTACTTCGAATCTTGTGTTCACTAAGTCAAGACACATTACATAGATACAGGCAACACAAATTTGATAAAATCGAACCAAAAATTACTACCTGACAAAACTTCAGGTTCAAAAATTGTAGGAAAAAAGCAAAACAAACTCACAAAGTATTAAGAATGTGTGATAATTTTGGAAATAAACAAACATTTTTCTTATTTTCTGTGAACAACTATAGACATCTGACGTACACTAGTAAAACTAAAGATAAATTTAGCAAGTACTATTGTTACGTTTTTGCCTTGTCACTCAAGGTTCGTATCACTGGATTGTGAATAATACAAAATCAATTTAATTTATCACCAACAAATTTATTTATGTCACACAAGAATTATTAGAACACAGTTTATTAATAGAAATTCGCAAAATCACTTTATATAAATTATTCTCAAATTTTAATGTACACTTATAATTTTTATAACTTTTTAAATCACTTTTTAATTCCTTTTTAATCTTTACTCTATCGCTTTCCAAATACTAATAATAATCTTACAAGTTTACACTATCGCGTTCCAAATTCTAATAATCCAATTCGATCTTGTTCGCCTTTTTATATACACAAACCAAACTTCTCGAAGGTTCATGAATTTTCTAGTTAGAATAGTGTAGAAATATTTAGAACTGTTTTATCATGGAAAATTCCATTTAGGACCGTAAAACATTGAGCTATTAGTTTAACTTATTCTATCATACGCTAGGTGGCACCGTCACACTATTTTATTTCGTCAGGGTTAACTTTGATGTATTTTTCAAAATGAAAGTTCGAAGAATATTTTCCGAAGGCATAATTTATTGTTAGTATTTCTGCAAATTAATATTTATTTAATACAAATATAGGCTTCTAGTAAGTTGTTGTTAAAGATATGTAGAAAAATTGTATCCTATGAAACCGCACTTCTTAGAGAATGGTATTTCGTTATTTTTAGATCGTGTTTTGACACATTAGCAACAAGTTTAGCTAAATAGTACGTCCCTCTTTATTTCCGAACTTGCTTGGCCAAAAAATTTGAAATATACACAATGAGAGAATGTCTTGTAAAGATTACAGAAAAATAGTTCGATATCTCTAAAACTTACAATTTTCGTGGAAAAAAATAATGCAACCTATTGCTTAACTAAAACAAACTCAAATTTAAAAAAGTATAGACGCCTTAGTGTTTTACAAATATGCACACTTCTCATAGAAACAAGTAAATGATTTAGGTTCAAAATCTTAGTAGTGTTTGCGCTTTATAACACAGCCTTCTACCAAAGACGTAATATATCCAGACGAATTATTAACGAATAAAGACGTGGTTTTCATCAAATTGATTGATAATTGCGCCAATTGTAGTGAGAAAAATGTATACTTCAATCGAGGAACCCAATTAGCTATTTCGATATATTTGACTTCTACTTACTAGTAGATGGCATTATCATCAATGTCGTCGAAAACAATCAAATTTTTTTGATCAATGTAATTTAGAAAATAAAAGAAAACCGACACAAACACAAACAAAATTGCACTAATAATAGGATTATGTTAATTTTATTGGATCAAGTTCGTTTTAAAATCAAATTCAAAATACCGTTGTTATGTATTTACTTTGTATTTAGATGGTCGTCTAATTTTGAAGTTTTTTACAATTAACTTTTCAAGTTTTATAATTATAGGGTCCTGTTTCAAAACATGTTAATTTATAAAAGATCAAATTCAAATTCAAACAAATTTTAAAAATTTAACATATACTTATTCAAAGTAACTGAAGTTCGAGAACTAATTTTATTACACTTATTTGCCTTGCAATAGTATTCGCCAATTCGGATTTCGCACGTTTTTTTAATTATTTGTATGTGTTTTTCAGCAAACCATGTACAATGTTTCCTGATTAATACTAAAAGCATGAAATTTAAAGCTGCCTTATTATGCTTCTGAAAACATTCTGGAAAATTAATAAATTTGTTCTTTCGAAATTTTAAAGTAATAATCAATCTGTGCCTTAAGTTTACAGAAGTTATTTTCATCACCATAATTTTTGTTACTGATCAAATATTCCGATGGAGTCTCCAAAATTTCATCAGTTTTGATAAAGATGTTTTCGCAACGGGAACATTTAATTTTTCTCAAAATTTTGCATGCTACCTAGCCCACAAAATACCGCATTGAAGCTTCTTGAAAAATTTTCGGATACATCTGAAATGTCATCAACATGGTCAATTTCTATGGAATTTATATTGTCTTCTTCATTTGATTCATATGGTACATTTTCCATCATTTCAAACAGTTCGTCTGTATCATTCTCGTAATTTGATATATTTCAAAATGGTGATAAAATTTTAACCGTTGTAATTTTTGCAATATTATGATTAAAATCATGAACCGACAAGTTGCGATTGGGAAAATAAATTTTCGACTGGATCTTGATTGTATCTTGACGTTAAAATGTACTTAATTCCAATATTTTCCGATAAGTTTAAGGCAACATTTGGTAATTGAATTCACTTCTAAGTTGTAGAGTTATAGTATTATATTCTAACTTACCAAACCGTCAGGGGTTTTTATATCAGATTTCATTAACGTGTTCTTGACTGACTTTATTAAATTTAGTACGTCATATGTACATGCTACTTCAGCATCATTATACAAAAAATTAAGTCTTTAAATTGATATATACCAAACATATTCAAACATTTTCTATTATTGGGCCCTTCATCACAGACCACGCCTCTTATTTTTACTCCCAATTCACAACATATGCTCAAATTTTCTTGAATAAGTAAAAATAACCTATCAGCGGAAATACTATTTTGGGAAACATATTAACTTAATACATACATATTTCCAATTCGCTGATAAGCCTCTTATCATAAAACAGCATGTTAATTTACCAACTTCAGCTTCTCTGTCTTTGCCATAATCTACAAATCCGTCAATTTGATCTGAATAAATATTGTAAATGAGATCGCTTCTTATATGAATTTCGTCGAAAAATAATACAGCTTGTTTTGAATCGCTACTCATAACGCTAAGCTTTTCTTTTATTTTCATAAGTGCATTGTTGTTGAAGCCGGGACTCAAATATTTAATAGGTTGCCATCTTATTAAAGATGATTTAGATGGAAAATTAAAATTTAAACTCTCTATTAAGTATTTGTATAAGCTTGACGATCGATAAAATATGTTTTTTGTTCCTCCGGCCATTTTTGATTTTTGAATCGACTACTTATCAAAATCTTACAAAAATTCTATACGTTTTCGTCAAATAATAATTTATTTATGTCGTTGTTATTGTTTGGTTTGGATTTTTGGATAGACACTTTGGTTCATCTAAATTTTCTTTCATAATTATTGCATTTTCTTTTTAGCTGTTGAATTTCACGATTTTTTTATTGATCTCTTATTTTGAATATTTCGTAGATACGTTTTATATGGTGGCGGTTCAATGTCGCTTTCAATATGCAACGCTGGTTCTGGTAGGCACATTATGTCTTCTAAAGTCATACTACAAATTTTATCTTGGGATTCTACGAATGAAGTTTGACTCATATTTTCTGAGGTTGGTTGGAACTGACGTAAATTGTCTGTACTTGTTATTGAATTGTCTTCAATTTCCGACAAATCTTCCATTGACAAAATGGTCACCATCGAAATATTACTATCGAAATCATTTTTTCATTTTCAAATAAATTTAGTTTAGGAACAACATATTTTGATAAAGCTGTTTTAGTGAAATACTTTTTTTCGAATTGTTTTTCACAAATCAATCAATCAAGTAATCTTTTAACCTACAATTCAGTACCCAATCATTATATTTCTTGTGGAGGGCCAGCAATTTGAACAAACGGACATTTTACCGTCTAGATAAACAGCAGAAAATACATATACTTATGTAATTGGAAACATAAACAAATGTTAAAATTATTCGCTAGTAATAATTTTCCTTTACCGAAATTTATTGAAATTTGAAAAGAATAAACATGGAAACCTACTACATCCAAACCAATATTTCAATTTGTTTTATTTTGTAATTTGTTTATGTGTATGTATTTTATTGTTGGTTTATTCAAGTTATTGATGGTGTTTCTGTTTTGTATAAATAGATGGCAGTAATGAAAATGTTTTTGAAATAGATTGGGTTCCTCGATTAGATTACAAAAAATAAACTAATATGAAAAATGGAGCCACTATATTCGACCAAACCTTCCCTCCCAATAATTCGTCTGGATATATTACGTTTGTGCTTCTACAGTATATGTTCATAACCATACGTCATCATTTTTTAGAAGCTTTTTTAGTGGTATAACTTTTTATTGTTCACCATAGGAATCCATAGTAAAAATGAAGTTTTTTTGCGAGCATTTTTTCAATTAAAAAAGCAAAAAATTATCAAACGTTTATGAAAAATTTTCTACATATCTTTAGCAAAAACATACAAGAAGCCTATATTGGTATGCCTAAAATATATTCTTCGGCGTTTTATAATATTTTTGATTATTTGATTGAAAAAATTGAAGCTAAAAAACATCAATTTTACTATGGATTCCTATAGTGAACAATAAAAAGTTTTACGAATACGGAGTTAGACGGAAATTAAAAGCAATTCGTGGTATAAATATTTCACCCATATGTAGCATTGCCTAGAAAGCAGTAATACTAATAGTTTAAAGCACAGAACGACGTCGTACTTATAAAGTGAAGAATTCATTGCCTATAAGCTTCACATAAGTTCAAAGTTTGTTAATCGTCTACAATTATCGAGTTCTATACAACACAATGTCATATTAGATTTTTCTAAACTTCTCTTAACTTTTTCTAAGGGGTCCATCGTTTTTTCTTACATGATTTTCCCTAACATAACAATACCTTTGTTAACTTCCTCATAATATGTTTACCACTCGGTCACAAAATTAAAAAACACTAACCATATTTTATAGGGTATAGTATATTGTGTAACGTGTAGGAAAAACGATATATTCCCGGACGAGTATGGAAGTTGCTGGGACGAGGCGTCAGCCGAGTTCCAGCAACCATAAGAGTCCGGGAATTATAGTTTTTCCACGAGTTGCACATACGATTTTTTCTCTAATCGGCAATATATCAGATTATCCATTTTATTCATTATATTCTTTAAAATACGCAACATTTTCCAATTTATATTTTCAATAGATTTCACTATCAAAGTTACCTTAGAATTATAACAATCGCGTGCGCTGTCAATTTTACTAGGCAAGGAATACTTTCCAGTACTGTTATTAGGCAAGGAATACTTTCCAGTACTGTTTTTAGTAAGTTGCCTAGCAACGATGTAGTGTCGGGGAATACTTCATTTTGCTGACAGATAACAAACCAGAAAACTGACGTATTTTATCCGATTTGAGAAAAAATATTTTACTTGCGACCAAATGGAGAATATGACTCATTACTAACTTACTAGATTGTTTTCCTTTCACTTCCTTTGTTTAGCTGTTACACGATTACTAGCGAAAATAGTCATAAATTTTATTAGTAATGACCCAGATTTGCGAAATTAACTCTAAACGATTATCATTATTACTCGAAAATAAACAATATGGTGATAAAAATTAAAAATGAGATGTGCGTTAGAGACTTTTCTTCTTTGGAAACTCATGAATTGCCAAGAAAATCTCGAAAAATTTTCCGAAAACCATATTTCGACAATCTCAAATTCTTTAAAATATTCAAATACCTCATAAAGTAGCGTAGATGTCATGTAGAGCTGTGTTTGTGGCTGTATAGCTTCATCGTTTTGGCAAGACGCATATCTATATGTCATCTTTGAATCTGTTCCATAATTATGGACTTGACGGCTGACAAAAGCAACACGTAACAGAATCATTCTTTATCTCTTGTACTTGTCATACAAGCTTGCTGTGCTTTTTGCCAGTTTCCTCTCACGTGCATATATTTTTGATGAGGGATGTTAACATAAAGCAAATTCCGGGCATTGATATTATTTCTGTTGAGCTCAAACCCTATTCCAGTGAACCCTATGAAGTTCTGAATTCCGTTGTGACGAAGTTCTCGTTCACTACCTGAAGGCACGTGATGATGAATAAAGTTCTACATTAATGTAAGCATCATACTTTAAAGCTAAGTATGACATGCATTCTCCGCCGTTCATGCAAGGAGCTGTTGGACTATTCAATCCGCATGTTCCATACATCACATATTTATTGACGATTCCGTAAGATCGGAGATTTTCTGATTGTATAGTGGAATTTCGGCACTCACAAACTGATCTATCCTTTCTTCGATTGCAGATATTTCTTCTGCTCAGAGTCTCACCAAAATGCGCTCATGCGGTAAGCACATCTTTTGAAATTCGATGGTAAGCTATCTATTCTCCAAATACACCATAAACTGTTAGGACGATTCACTGTTTGTTCTCTAGATTTCAAGTGTTCGCGGTTATTTTCGGCCAGTATAGGCATTCACTTTGCGAAAATAGATATAGCGTCGTTACATATACAGAACATTACTCAAATTACACAGACCATTACTTCACTCTTAAATTTTGTTGCCGGATCTAGTTTATGTTGTTAGCTACCACCTGAAGGTACAAATCTAATAACCACTGCTTTCAGCTTTCCGAAGCGCATGATTGACGAACACCATCACGATTTTGTTTGATGTTGGTGTGTTGTATCGTCGTTGATCAGATTGACAGTCTCGTTTGAAATTCATGTTAACAATTTAAAGTTCCCCCAGCTTGAGCAGCTACTTGTTCGGCATGAGCTTAGATTTCTCGCACATTGCTCATTTGCTTGGTGATTCTGACGAATTTCTGTTGCTTTTATACTATCCAGAGCCTAAAGTTGAGTAAACTGTTGTGTTCGACGAGACGTATGGATCTCTTGCAGAAAAATCAATGACTGTAGCACCCGTGGACTATTGTACAGTGCACTATTGTATGAACGGATTTTGTCACGAAAATTTGTTCGATTGGAATCATTCTTCGGAAGTTTGATTTTTACTTTGCGTGAGCAGTTTGTGAATTTGCCATCAGTTGGGGGTTCAGCAATGAAATAACTACTAATCGTTGCACCACAGTTTTGTTGAGCGACTTGAACTTCTCCGAAATTGATTGCTTGAAGAGCTCTGGCTTGAAGTATGTCGATCAGCATTTCCCTCTCGTCTTTCCTGCAACTGTTCAGATGTTTTGTTTGCTCGATTTAATGCATGTCGAGCTCACTAAAACTTTTACTATAACAATTTCTAAATAATTTGTAATGGCGTTAGCATACATTTAGGGGCATCATAAACGCTTACCACGTATTTTGTTGTATAATTACTGTAATCTAATAACTATAAAACGCAATATTTAATTTAAAGTAAAATATTTGGTCACTGAAACTTTTGCCGCTCCAGTCAAGTGTGTCACCACTAAACCACAAACCATATTAAAGACAAAATTTAATTTTTATATTATTTTTTATAATTTTTTATATTTTTTACATTGTTATATTGTCACCTATATTATCCAAAAAGTGGAAATTAGTTTGTTTATGATTTTTATCTATACACAGAGTTCTGTAGAAAAGAAAAATCCTTTTGTTTTCGATTTTTTTTTCGGCTTGTTACACTTGACCTTATTGAGTTATAATCTAATTCAAACACACTGCCAGAAGAGAAGTTTGAATCGGGACATCTTTCTATTGATAACAAAGTGACTGATGGTCGGCATCAGATCAGTATGGACAAGAACTACATATTGAGCAATGCAGCATGTATACTACGTTGACCTCGATGTTTAGTAAGATAGGTTTATTGTTATATATAAATTGGAAAAAGACTTCTTGACACATGTATTTAAATTTTCATATAGGCTTTATTAAAGCATTTTTTTAAATTCTTCTTTACTTACGACTTATCTATCAAATAAAATTAAAATGGCGATAAAACGTTTCAATATAGTATTGAAAAAAGTTTAATTTTTATATCATTTACCAAATGTAGAAAATTTTAATACCTGATAAATCTTTATAGTCCAATATAATTATTAAACCCATAAACGTATTATCATCAAGGGAAATTACATTTTATAATTTAAAATTTTCATTTTGAAATTCAGCTTTTACAGTTTTTTTTGGGGGGGGGGGTGATTTATATTTGTAGTCCATAATAAAATCATCACCAAAATATAATTAATTTTTTTTTTTTTTTTGTATTGACCATTTTCAAAATTTGTTAACCATTGAAATATTCTACATATTTTATATGATTTGGTCACTTATTTGGGGATATATGGAATCACGTTAATCCATAAAATTAAATTCATAAAAAATACAAAATAAATAAATTATTATATTTAAATATAATTTTTTTGTATTTGAGATCCGGTTAGTTTTGCTCTGTTGCGTCTGTTCATAATTGGAAATGTGGAAAAAATGTAATTTTTTGATCAATCTGACGGAACTATTTTTGGGTCGATGAACGAATAAAAAAAATACAACATTTTTTTTTTTTACGTATAAAATATCATGTTAATTAATCAAATTAATTATGCAAATTTTAAAATATATACAATATGTACCTAGATTGATGTAAACACTATCAGCGTGTATAATATTTTGTTTGTTAAGATAATCAGTTTGGTGAAAAATAATATTGCGTGAAACATTATTGCTAATTAGTAGATTAGCTCGTAGGCGAGACAATAAACCCTATCCCCAGACGAATATTTAAATGTATTTATTTTTATGATATCACCACCATTCGCCATAGTTCACGGTATGCCGAAAAAAATTTCATTAAAAACGAATTTTCACACAATTTAAAAAAAAAAAAATATTTTATCCATGTTTATGTTTATCATCATGATTTAGTTGAAATTATTAAAATTAAAATTATGTTTCTACATAAAAATGAAAATCAAGTTAAAATGTGTAAAAGGAATATCCTTGTACCATCATTTGTCAAATATTAATGTATTTTGTTGGGGGTTTTGTTGTTTGGGTGTGTGTGTGTGTGTGTAGGGGAGCGTTTTTGCGTACGCTGTATATACACGATCATCAAATGTTGAACAAACACAAGGAGGATTCAGAGAACATAAAAAATCGGAATAATTTATAAACGGAAGTTGTTAATTTTTTTTTTTCTGATGATTTGATAAAAATAATGAAAAATTTTATGAAGGAGGAAGTTTGGTTTTTATTTTTACTCGGTTTAATAGTTTGCGCCACAATTTTTAATGAGGACCAAGATTTTTATTTGACAAAAACATACTCAAGAGTATAATGTATTTACTGAATGTGTGATGGGAGTGTGTCTCATATCCGGCAAAGCTGGATTGAAACACGTGATGTCGCCGGAATAAACTGCAAAAAAATTACAATATTACGTAATCTATAATTTTGCAATTAATTAAAAATATTTACAAATATTTTTTTTTTTTTTTTTCATCAAAATTGACACAATGACTAATGGAAAATTCGCTTCGTATATAACCAGAAATATTATTATCATGGAAATAAATTATTTATTTAAAAAAAAATAAAAATTGCTGAGTCACGTATAGTGGTATTCACGAAACACGATCCACTATTCGTAACTGCAGTTGAAAACTAAAAATAAATAACAACACCTTCGATACGAATACACTATAATTTCCATCCACCTTTTAGAATTCCAACCAAAAAAAAAAAAATAACAAACCTATTGAAACCCGTAACAAATCCACTTGACGTTTAATCAAACAATAAAATGCTTTGTAATAAAAGTAATTCAGTTTTATTTTTTCTACGAGTTCAAAAGAAAAATGTATATTTTATTTTTTACCTTTAATTTTGACAATAATTAATTAATTAATCAATTTAATTAATGAGTTTGAAGCCAACATGAGGTTTTTGCAGTTGTGTACAAAATATATGTATAATACGCTAATGAAATTAGAGAATCAAACTAAGAATACGTATATGACCTCATAATGGAATTAGTTGATTAATTGGATTTATTGGTCGATTAGCCTCTAATAGTGTATTACGCATTAGTGAGCCGCATATTATAGAAATAAATATTTAGCATTTTTTTCTATTCCCATGGATATTTGTATACAGTATACAGACCCTAATTAAAACGATATTGATTTGCTGGGGTTCATTTTTAATATGTTTCGCATAAAATTTTTTCCGCGCCAAAAGTTTTACTTTGTACTCAAGTTAAACACTATTTTGACGTGTTACCCAAGGTAACGATATACAAGTTCACCCTATGTGAACACAATTATTAACAATTTTTTTTTTTTTTTCAAGCGATTAACAATCGGGTATTTTTTAATAAATTTCACGTCATTGAATACATACAAAATATTTTTGTAGGGGTATAAAATATTTAAACTACTATAATTCATAAAATTATATTATAAATCAAAAAAAAAAATTATTCCTAATTACTTCCCCTTTTTGTCAAAATTTCACTGCTTTCATTTCCACATCCACATAGAACTCTCGCATATAATATTGTAAAAAAAAAACTTTGTAAAGAAACTACAGTAAAAAATTATAACAACATTATTTCCCGTCTCGCAGTATGAACAATAAGTAATTAAAAAAATTAATAATTCATAATAATAAAAAAATTGTGAGAACAATAAAAATCTTATATTAACGCAATTAGTCTCAACACCATTTTCTTAAAGGAAAAAAAAAATCTCTCTCCAAACAATACAGAAGAAAACAACATTCAAAAAGAAAAACATAAACAAGAGGCAAACACAAAGTGGAAAAACTTTAACTATAAATCAAAAACGATTTTGTACATAGCCTTGTTCTTGTGCTTTTATATGGCAGCAGCACAAAAAAAAAAAAAATAATAATTATAACCTAAAAATCTTTTGGAGAGAAACGCCCTTTTTCTTGTGTATATTTTCTTTTCCCAACTTCTTCATCATCATCATCATCATCGCATCAGTTTCTTAACTTTAAACATTAAGAAAGCAAACTAAGAAAATAATTTTTAATTTAATTTATTTCTTCTCGCTTTTCTTAATTTTTCATATTTTTTTTTCGTTTCGTTTCGTTTCGTTTTGTTTTGTTTTGAGGCGACCTTATACAAAGTGCCCCCCAAAAAAAAAACAAAACAAAACAAAATCAAACTACTGTTTACAATTTAAAACTTCTTATTTTACTTTCGCCTTCTGAACACCATTCGTATATATGTACATATGTATGTATGTACATATTTTATTGTATAAGAAGAAAATTTTCTTATACATTTCCGCTTTTGACATGTTTCTCTTTCTCTACATAAAATATATCCAAACATAACTTAACTTTAACAAATGGCGTGTTTTAGTTTTGTACATAATGACATATACACGCATTATTTAATGGTCTTGTGAATGTACATCCATATATCTAAACATACATATAAGAAAAGAGAAAGAAATAAAAAAATGCTTAAGACAATTGGTTTTAGTTTTTATTATGTACATATTACGAGTATAAGACAGAGTTGAGGTTAAATAATATAAAAATGAAAAAAAAACAAAATTACCGACCAAATGAAGTCATGCATGCTATTTAAAGTGAAGTTTATTCAAATATAAGATAAGACAAAATGGAGGAAAAAGTTAACCTACTCCCACTGTACACAACTATTATATTGATTAGACACTTTAATTGCGCTACATTGTTCAATATCATCCATCATTTTGCCAACAACAAAAACGATTAATGCATAAATAAATAACCACAATAATTTAATAATTTTTGACATAAATTAATCCCCAATGGGCAATGTTCTAAATTAAAGACCGGGAATTAAATAGGGGATGAAAACCGATCATCAAAAGAATATTAATGTGCGGGAGAGATTTGTTTCCATAATATTGATGTATTTTACATTTATACACCCTTATACATAGGTGTATAATAAACAGAGTATACGGCACTGGATATATTACATTGAATAGGGTGACAGTTTCGTTGCATAATTTTATTACAGAATTTTCCAATTGTAATGTAATCTCAGAAAATAAATGCGATTTAAGAGCAACATTAAAATTAAAGAGAAAATTGAAACAAAAAATTTAATTTCGACGATCTTACAAATTTCAAATTTTACTGAAAAGATTTTACACTCTTATCGCAATTGATATCTAAATTTCTGATCCTATCGGTGTGCGAAATTCAATTTTGTATAATCTTTACTGTAAAGAGTAAAGGTTGGATTGGAAGACTGCTTACAATATTCTTAGCAACACTGATATTTCTTCACTTCTAGAAATCGTTGGTCTCCCTTTATAACGGAACATTTCCTATATCTCAATACCATACAATACTCAATGCTATACAACAATATTGTAAAAGCTGCGTAAAATATCTTTAAGCGTCATAATTCTTATAAAGCTAATTTATTTTTTTTTCAGTTGGATTTAGGATTGTATAGAATATTCGGTAAGTTCGAGCATCTCTGATCTCGTTGATCTTATAAGGGAATATAATTGTGTCCGAACAATTGTTCACACAATTTAGCCATTTAGTAATCTTGGATGGTTTAAAAAATTTTGTACCACCGATCTTAGGTAAGCCCATAGGGATATGGGTAATACTTTCGGTTAGCGAATATACATAATTGTGATGATGTTTTTTTTGATTATTAAAAAAAAAAAAAAAACATTAAATCACATAACCTAATGGACCTTATTCGGCTTGTAGGCCGCAGGAAAATAAAATAGCATAACATAAACTTTATTGGTCAGGATCAGACGAAATTCGTAATTTTATTATGATCACCCCTATCCTTATACATTTTTTAACAACATATTAACTTCTTTTAACAACATTGAAAAATTGAATAAGTTATACATAGCTCTTGAGAAAATTTGAATAAACACAACAACAACAAAAAATAAAAAATAAAATAATGACGCAAAATAAATGTGAGACGTCTGGTGTTTGAAGTTGATCACTACGCTTAAAAAATACTCTTCATACTAAACATACAAATGTTGTAAAGGTAGAATATTGGTCGGCTTGAATAAAGGCAAAGATGATTCTAATCAGTTTTTCCTCAAAAATTGTTCGCAAAATCATTTTCTGTTGTACGTATACAATGGTTTGAAAGTCACAGTTGGAAAAATAACTTTAACTTTTAATGCATACCTTGCATTACTACTCATGTATGTAATACAAGCTATTAGTAAATTGTAAAGTAATGATTGCATTAAAATGAATTTTAACGCAACTATGAGGATTTCTAAAGCGGTATTTGCATTAAAAGTTATTTTTAATAAAACTATTAAACATTTTAAAGTAACTTGCTCAAATTGAAAAATTATACCAACAGAAAATTCGCTAAAATAAGCGGACTCAAATGTATATTATGAATAATAAGATCATGCGCATGTTTTGCATTACTGATATAAAATTCACTAAATCAAACCGACTATTATATATTCCCGACTATTATTCAATCACATTATAATGTGATTGCGCTGGACCTATGTGTAACAGCGATGAAAATGTTGATCCTTTAGTACTTTTTTCGGTCCTTTAGAAAGTAAAAAGTACTTCGATACTTTTTATTAACATTTCAGTCCTTTCGAAAAATTATGTATATTTAATTTTGTCTGTAAACGTTAGGCAGCACTTTCTGAAGATCGAAACATTTTGCGTTGGACAACTCTTCGAATTTCAACAAAATTCAATTCTAAGCGCCGACGCGACCGAATACGGACGGCAAACAAACGTAATAATGCTTTTTCCTTGTAATTTTGGCGGCCAAGGAATATGATCTTGTTCTTCTAATTGTAACTTGTGACAGTATTCCGTTTTGTGGGAGGGAAAAATAGTATCTATTATATTTCTTATAAATAACTAAAATGGATAAGTAAATAATTTTTAGTTTAGTTAGTAAATTTCATCCTTTGTTTAAATTTCAATTACAACACCAAGCACGAATTCTAAATGCGAGTGAACGTGTCTTTATAAAAATTTGGCCATTTATAATGTTAGTACGATATTTTGAATAAAATTAAATTTAATTAAATCCGAAAATTACTTCAAAGTTATATAAAAACGAAATTTAAAAAAAAATAATTGAGTAATTTTGAAGTAATTTTCAAAAAATATCACATAATATTATAAATAGGCAAAAATTTTATGTATAAGTGATATTAATATCATAATTCTAAAAAAATATTTACTCGCATTCGCAATTCGGATTCTAGGCCTATTCCACTAGTACAATTCCACTAGCCACAATTCTACTGCACACAATTCCATTGGCACAATTCCACTTGGCACAATTCCACTTGGCACAATTCCACTGGGCACAATTCCACTTGGCACAATTTAACTTTTTGATAATCAAACGGTTAAATTGTGCAAGTTGAATTCGTTTAATTATAAAAAAAAAGTTAAACTTAAAAAGTTACCTAGAGGTAACTTGTATGCAGTGGAACGAGTGGAATTACTACCTTCACCATTTTTGAAAGGTATACCCATCTTTGATTATAAATTTGCTTCTTTGCCCACTACCCACTTCAGTTTTTAATAATTTAAAATCCATATAGTTATAATTATCTTCATAATTACATTTCAATAATACCAATAAACATTAAAGTGTGTGTTTGCGTTTCCGTGTAACTATACAAGTTGTAACGCAAGTTAAATTGTTCCCCAGATGAATTGTGTCAAGTAGAATTGTCCCCGTTGAATTGCGTCCAGTGGAATTGTGTCTAGTGAAATTGTGCTAGTTGAATAGCCCGCTACCGCAATTCGTGCTTGATGTGGATAGCCCCTACTTCTAAACAAAATATATATGCCGACTTCCAAGTTCTGGTTAATTTAGCAACAGAATACCTGACTCTAATGCTTCACAAAATCAGCATTTAACCTTTTAGCCGAACTCTCCTAAAAAGAAAAAAATCAAAATACCTTTTTGTTACTTTTAGTGACAAAAAAGTGAAAAGTCGTCAGTTAGTGAAATATCGTCGTCATAGAATTATTGTTGTCTATGCCCAATTTTTGGTGAATTTGAGTTATACCATATATGTAGCTAGGGCAAAACGACTATAAGCAATCCAAACTTTCCAACAAAATTCAGCTAACTCCAATCGTTTCTGAGATATTTTTTTTAAAATTTGGTCTATTTCCACAAAAATTTTACTGTCGTTATTGCTTGTGCTAATTTTTTCTCCAGTTTTTTTTGTCTATATCCTTGAGTTTTGCAGTATCCTTGAGGGAAGTTCCCTCAACATCAGCAGGATGTTCAACTTATTTAAGATTATATGTCTTGACATCAACAACAAAAAATGGAAATACAGAGATACGTTCAACAAACAATTTGATTTGGGGTTCGATCGTCCTAAAAGATCTGGGCGATAATGTCATGGGATTACTAACGTTGCAAGTGCGCTTATAAAAATGTTGGAAAAATATATTAATTCTCAACCGGAAGTACAAACCATCATTTTTTGGTCAGATAGGTGTTTACTGCAAAACAGGAATTGCATGTCCTTTGCTCTACTTTTAAATAAGAGCTCACCACCCGCCTGCTCAGAACTGTATTGAACAGAAGTTTTCGGAAGCGGGCCACAGCAATACACAAGTTATTGACTCTGCGCGTAGCGTTTTGGAAAGAAATTTTAAAAATAAGTGTATATTCTCTGTAAAAGAATATGTATAATTACCAGAGGGAAGACAAAAGTTCACTGCAATACACACGAAATGTTCCGATTATAAGGATCATAACGCGTATAAATTAAACTAAATCAGATACAGCATACAAAACTAAACATTTAATTTATGAGAAAGTTTCATTCTACAATAATTATCGCTGTGGTTATGAATGTGATTTTATTTCTGTGAAAATATCATAGAAAAAATCAAATGATACCGTTTACCCACAATCCTGCCTCTTTCAAGATTTGTTTGACATCATTACCCACATGCCACCAGTGGATCAGGTATTTTATAAGAATATTATTGAAATCTGAAATGGTCGTTCATCGTCCTATGGAGGACATGTTTCACCTTCAGTTCAGAGTGGAGAAGCAGTAATTCAAAATAAAACGGTCTTAAATTCTGTCAGGTTACTTATCTATAATTTTTAATCATGAAGTTATTACACGAATTAATTAATTAATTCAAATTAAAGTTTAAAAATAATAAAAAAATTCTGATGTTTCTATTTATGCTTAAACAAATGGCTTTTAGAATTTTGTTTTTTATGATTATTTTAATAAACATTGCTTGGTGTATGCTAAAAATTAGAATTTTCAAAAATCGAGGATGGAGACAAAATGTTATGGAATTAGACAACCCTTTGAAGAAAAGTTGATCCAAAACTGGACATAGACAAAACTATTAAATTTGAAACTTAAATAATTAAAGTACTCTAAGTACTCTTTGAGTTTGAAGGATTGTACTTCGTAATTAAGCTTTCTTCTAACAAATCTATTTGGTAACGAAAATTTAGTAATGAAATCGCCCAGGAACATCTTTAAATTTTCAGCTAAGCTTCAAATGCCGTTTTCTCCAATATAGGCAAAATACATAAAAGGTCAAGAATAATTGCTGAGGTTATGTAAACACGTCAAAAAATTAAAAAGTACTTCAATGCCCGCCCAATTTAGTCCTTTGTTGCTCAACATTTTAGTACTTTGAAATTTATGTCAATTTCATCACTGGTAATGCAATTTGCATTACAAAAACCAATATTTTTTCAAGTGTTTAGTTGGACAACAACCACCCCAGCACGACAAACCATATTCCAATTTAGCCATTATCAAAGCATGAAATGAACAACACAGAAACAAGGTCTAAATCACGAAGGAGGTAAAAAATACGTGAGGCAGATGCCGTGCAATTTTTTCACTTTGAAATATGAATTTTCCAATTAAGGTTAGTGTCCAAAAACTAAAAGAGCTTTGATATGGTACTTGGAGATGACTATAGAAGCAGCTGGATTGGCGGAAATTTTAAACCACATAAACTTGGTTGTTTCACTTAGTATCGGGAAATGCTTATCAAACCATTTATGTAAGATATTTAGGTCAGAATTAGACATATAATTAACGTCATTGGCAATCCAGTGCTAATACCATTAACAGAAGAAACAGCAAAGGACCCAACACCGTTCTTTGCGGCCCCCCAGGTGTGTGACACTTCTCTTAAACCAACATCAAACAAAATAGACATCAGTAGTTTGTGATCCACCATATCAAATGCCTTAGAAGCGTCAAGAAACAAACCAGCACAGATCTTACCATTGTTAAGACCATTATGAATAATATCCAAAAAAAAATCCAACATAGCCGACTCAGTACTTCTACCTTGGCGGAACCCATGTTGATGAACGCTTAGTATTTTACACTGATCAAGAAATATGGGAACTCTGTTTTTAACTCCTTTTTCCAGAACATTGAGAATAACTGGCTGAAGTGCAATGGGTCTATAGTTACCCTTATCACTAGGGTCACCACTTTTAAAAATTGGATTAATAGCAGCATATTTAAGCATCTTAGGTACTACTCCCTGTTCAAAGGGGGACAGGGTTAATAGATTTAGAAATAGCTTTCAAAATATTGTTACTAATCCCTACAGCTAAAATTTCATTATTAGAAACCAGAGTCATAGAGAATTTTTTCGAACAATAATCATACGGAAGGTCGTAATTTATTGGTATGTATTCGCGAAAAATTAAGTCCTTAACATGTATAATAGAATAACAGTTGAACTCATTAGAAATGTGTACTTCATTAGTAAGTAGAGTACCGCGATCGGATAAAATATTTTTAATCGATGATGCTTTAGCCTTTTTTGTTAAAATTACATTAATAAGGCTCTAATCCTTTTTAGCATCACCTCCATTAATTAAGAAACGATTCAAATAATACATTTCTTTCTCGCCCTTAACATCTCACCCTACAATCATATATTTCCCTTAAATTCATAAAATTTGGACGTTTTTTTGACTTTTTGCGAAATTTGCTTCTTTTCTAATTCGACTGGCATAAGATTATTTGAGATCCATGGCTGTAAGAGCCTGATATTTTTGACCCGAGAATAAATATAAAACTGCTTTAAAATGTTCGAAATAATGGTAAAAAATGTATTACGACAAGTGTGACCATTTGACATTTTAAGGAATATGTTAGATATGACTCGGCTGATAAGATCTCCCACCCTAACTGATAGAATCCCATTATTTAACCGTTTATTTTGAGCTCAGAAAAGATTACTTTCCAAAACATCATTTCATTTATCACTATCAAGAGCTAAATGCCGATTGAAAAATTTATGGACATTACCTTTTGAATAAAAGCATTAGTTTTTTAAGAATAAGGCAAAACCAGCCAGAAACTTTGAAAATATTACAGTTACACTTACAAACGCTCATCAAGATTTCTAAGCAAATTTTCAGGAAGATCGGTTTAAGGCTTCTGTAATATGCGACCAAATTGAACATTTTTCAAATAAATTACTTAAAATGAATATCCCAAAAGAATTTACATTTGTAATCAACAGAATGTCATATTCAAACACAATTTATAAAGAAAACGATGCTTTAATTTTTAATTTTGACGAAAATGAAAATGCCGAAATATGGGAACAGTAAACCAATTATTATAAACAAATCTCTTAAAATACAAATGTTTGTATTAATATTTACAATATTTTTAACTTCACATAATTGCAAAAACCATATGTATTTGATAAATTTTTGTTTGTAAAATCACATGTAGAAGCTTGCCCTGTGTAGAAGAACACACACTCTACCTTTTTGTATTAAAGAAAACAATCTACATGTCAAAATATTTTATTCAGATATTTTGTATAATACACAGATAAAATTTTTGTTCTAAGTTAAAATTTTTGTACGGCGAAATTATTCAATTTTCAATATGAATTAAATCCGCGACATCTAATATTTTTTTAATTGAAATAATTTCGCGCGGATTAACTTCATATTGAAAAAATTAAATTGGAGCGGAATAAATTCAAATTTATCGGCGAAATTAATTCATTTTCCAAATGAATTTATTTCCGCCGATAAATACTATCCACCATAAAAATTAAAATTTTGACTTACAAATATCGTCGTCAAAAGTGAAATGAAAAAAAATTACACATACTTTACACCTCCATGAAAAATTACTAAAAAGCTTGTACTTCAACAATAGATTGAAATGAATTTAACTTATTATTGTGAAATTTGTTTAAATAAATTAAACAAATAAAACAGTTTATTTTCATTGCAATATTAATTTATAATTTCAAATTAATCGGATCGAAACTGTCGCGAAATTGATTCATTTTGGTGGGTGAGATTAATTTGGTCCGTGAGTTTAATTCACAGAGCCATTAAAAATATTTATCAAATATTTTATATTAAAATTTAATTGAAATGTCTTCAATTAATCTTCTGTTTAGCTAAGCTAGTAAATTTGCTTGTGAAAATTGAACCCAAAATAATGACGTATAAGAAAAATTCATAATCTAAATTCAAGTTTTAATAATTAACATAAACAATTGAAAATCAGAAATTAAACTGCTAAAATCGCCTACGTGCAAAATATGATACTGTAACATGACCATTAGCATCACTTCGAAAACTAACAATTAAATTATGCCAACAAAAATTCAAGAATAATACAATTTAACACCACTATGTAGTAAAGGCGTTAAAAGACAACGAAACTAATCAAGTAAAAAGCATCACCAATTATAAAAATGTGGGTGTTGTTAATTTTTTAACTAATGTGCAGATAATATTCTGAAAATTGTAAGATATTTAATCCAGTTTCGAATTGGTAAACCCGTATGATTGTGAAAAATTAATCCTCTAAACAGGCCATGATGACTGGACTGAGTATATCACAATTTACGTTCCATTTAATTCAGCATACACCGTGTAAAGGCAACATTAGCGAATTGAACTCACATATCCAAATTCTAGTACATATATCGTCTCTTTCACACAGTTCTATTTTTAAGAAATTTAAAAATTTGAAAATTTTAAAAAGAAACTGGTTCTTAATTTATTCTTTCCAAAACTTTGGCAGTAAAAGTAGCACAATGAATCATACTGATACCGAGCCTTCGCAAGTTATAAGAAACTAAAGTACATATGCGAGTTGTGAATGGACTTAAAAAAATTAAAATATTTAAAAACTTGACTTACTTTGGAACGGTTGCCCGAGTTCGGTTTTCATTTTTGTTATCTAAGGTTTACCAGAATTGATAACAGGGGATGATAAAACAAGATATCTAAAATAAAATTACAAATAATTTATAAAATAATTATATACAGGACATTTTTCAGGATTATCAAACTACATATAAATATAAATAAACCGACCCCATACCACATTTTTTATGGGGATGATATTATTGGGATATATATGACTCTTGCAAATGAAATATTTTATTACAACTAAATCCAAGTGAAATTAAATAAAAATTATTATGATTGATTGTCGTTTTCCGGGTAACGTTCTCGGAATCAGAAGATTTGATAGAATAGAATATTGTATGGCTAAGTTATTACAGACTTCATCGCAACATGTTACTGTAATAATTTTAGAGTCTACATCCATAATATTTGACTCCACAAATTGTAAAAAAAAACTTTCATCATTCAACTCAACTGACACATCCACACCACCACCCTAAAATTTTAATTCTTTTAATAGAAATACGTACATTTAAATTTAAAAATCATTTTTTAACTTAAAAATGTATTTTCTTACACAAAAAAGGGTCGCTCCACACAGAAAAAGGATAAATCTAGCAAAAATACGTAAAAGAAGAAAATTGTACCATTATTAATCATATAAGATTAAATATTTAGTCATGTCTCATACTTAGTATTCATTTTCTTTTAAATTATTTTATATAAAAATTTATTAATGCTTTAAGATGATAATACTCGGTTGATGTTCTAATGATAATGAAGGTAGACTTACGATATTATATCTCTCCACTTGATAACAATTTCTCTTATTTTCTTGCCTTGAATTTCCGTTTCCAATTTTTCATATCGTAAATATAAAATTTTGTCGTTAGGCTTAGAAAAGTTCTATATTACTTTCTTTATATCGCTGTTTTTATGGGGAATAAGGATTTGTGGAAATAAACTTTTTTGTAAGACAAACAAATTTTTATTATCTTAAATGATTTCGAAAGCTTATTTGTACATAAGCCAGTTTGAGCAGATTTAGAAAAGTTTGGGTTAGACAATAATTTGCCATTTTGTATATTTAAGTATGTACATACAGCATAATTAAATATTTCCGGCATAATGATCATAAAGGATAAACACCTTTTGACCACATTGTTCATATTCACGTTATATACTAAAAGTACTTTGAATTACATTTGTTCTCCAACTATGCGATGTGATTAACATTATAAATGTAGACCATTAAATTTTATATAATTACAATCAGCAAACAAAATAAAATTAAAAAGAGCTTTTCTGAAGTCATACAAATATTCATTTCTATTTAATTTAGAGAACAGCAAAAAAAAAAAGTCTTAATTACAGTAAAACATACTCAATTTTTTTGTTAAATTATTCATAACAAACCTAAACGTACAAAAAAAAAATGTATAACTGCACAAAACTTATATTTTGTACATAAACTACATATTTTTGTGAAGCATTTTCTATTTTGCTGTTGTTGTGTAATAGCACGGAGAGGTAAAATTGTTCATAAACATCAAAAATTAAAACCTCCGACACAAAAAGAAGGTGTAAACTAAGCAACAATTTATATACACATTATCATATGTAGATAAACATTTACACTGAACAACAGTATAATAAATGTGTATATAACACACCTAAATTTAATAGGAAAGCTATACAAAAGGGAGCTTTCAAAAACTAAAAAAAAAAAAAAAAAAATTTGTATAAATTAAACACAAAAGTCAACTTTATTTTTATTTTCTCTTCTTGGTCGTCTTCTGTTTCTTATGTACTACAATAAAATCAAAATAATAACAACGTTACGAGAGGCTAAAATGAGCTTTTTTAATTGTTTCGCTTCAAAAGAACTTTTCCTTTCCATTCACACTCGCAAACAATTTTCTTTAAAAATTATTTAATTTTTTGTTTTGTTTTAAAATGGGTTCGTAATTAATTTAAATTAATTTTATTTGAATCTTCGTAAGTGGAAAATATATTTCATGTACACACGGAATGATATAAAATTAAATTTGATCGAACATTGGAGGTGGTAAATTTATTATTTTGAGATATCCGAATTTATTGATTACTACTACTAAAAATTCACATATTTATCTTCTCTTGTTGATGTGGTAATTCTAAGATGCTGCTATCCAAATTGCCGATTCTATCAGCGTAAACTAACTTGCATTTCCCATGGGCCAAAATTTTGAACAAGATGTGGCATAACTAGCTGCTTCAAGTTTCTTGTTTGTTTTGGTTTTTTTTGGAAGGACTTTATATTAGGTAAAATTCGCGCAATAAATAACCTTAATAATCGACCAAACAGAAACAGTGGTCAATGCTGGGTTATTTGGTTCGGCAAGAAGCGCGTTCGAATCACGTAGGAGAGGGATGTAAAACGGATTTTCATCATTTAAATACGATCAATAATGGTAATGAATACACCTATGGCTTCCTGTTAGAGTACAGAATTCACAGGTATAGGTATAAAGTAGAATTCGTTTATAACGAATGCTCAAGGTGCTGAAATTTTTGTTCATTATATCCGCATGTTCGTTTTAATGTTCAGATATTTGCTTGTACGAACAGTGTTGAAGCTGACAAAGAAAACGTTCATTATATACGTAAATTCATTATAAACATTATTCGTTGTAAACCTACAGTAAAATCATACAAATCTATTGAAACACTAAATTGGCAACATTGCATCTTGTATTACACAACCTCTGATGTTTTACTGTACCTTCTTGGAAAATATTCAACCTTTTCATCGAGATCTTTTGTTTAAGTAATACTTGGCAAACAACTTTGGTGAAGCATCTCGCCAGTTAAACAGTAAAGTTTTTTTAGTGCTATAATTGAAAACGTATTTGAGCTTTATGGGAAATAAGCTTGATCTGTTTCGCAAAGGCTCAATAATAATCAACATTTTGTATTGCTTTGTAAATTTATGCCTAATCTTTTTTAGTGAGCCTAATAGCAGCCAGATTTGCAGATCTGGATGAGCTTTTTGGCGTATACTGTTTTAAATTGTGTTTAAATTAAGAAGTTGGAAATTGTATCCAATTTCAGGGGACCTATCTGAAATCTATGCAAGTTATCTAGAAATTGAATTTTGACCTGTTAGTATTTATTCACGGTAAATGTATATTGTGTCCAAAGGAACTATCAATAAATATTTAGTTTTCTATAATACTGTCAAATATTAATCAATTTCTTTTCAATTATTTTTAGGGATGAATCCCGTTTGGTTAAAAGCTTTGAATATTTTTTTATGGATTCAATGAAAATTTCCTTCAATTTAAGGCGAGACAGACATTTTGAAGAACATTTCATACTAACTTCTCATACGTGTTTATAAATCTATTAAACATAAATTAATTTGAGGTTATTTACAGTCAATCCAAGAGATATCTGAAACTAGAGAATATTGTCATGACACACAAGGAATTCATAGACTAATGGAATTACGCCTTGGTTTTACGAAACTGCTATGCCAAAACAGAAATAATTTAGGTGTGACTTTGTTTAGAATTTAATATTGTATATTGTGTAGAACAATTACTGATGTATGCACATACACCTAGTATGCACAAGAAGATCGTTTTCTTAACCAAAAAAAACAAATACCTATGTTGCTATAATAGAGTAAGATCCCAGTCACTCCAGACCTACGTCGTAGTATCAAGCCTAAGATTTTCTATAAATCTGTACTATAGTAGGTTAGAGCATATGAGATTAGCTAGCTTGATTCGGAGAGGCTTTGGCTGGTAACAGTCACCAAAGGGATGAAAAAATGTTGCCCAACTACGTAAAGCAACAAAGCTTGTAACAAACTTTTCAATATGTCTTACAGGATAGTATCCATAACTCACAAGTATTATTGCCAGACGCTTTCCGCAGGCCCTCAGGAGACTATTTTATACTATGTATATTATAAGCAGGCAGACCTAAAAAAATTCTACATAAATGTAGACAAAAACTGCATTAATAGTAAGAAAAATTCGTAAAAACTGACCCGATAAAACCGTTCGTTAATAGTACGAAAATCATACGTTAATATAGTGAAACAAATATTTTTTTTTTATTTTAATTTTGGACTACTAACGTTGTAATATGTATGAATAAAGCGTGTGTTAAAAGCATTAGTGGATACACAAGTTCTTATTATTAACGTAAGAAATTAAAGGTACCATAAAATTTTTCATAATACTAATGAAATGTTACATAATATTAACGAATAAATTCATACATATAAGTTTAGAAATTCATTATTTTGGTTTACGAAATTATTCGTTTTTAAGAAGAATGAAATACTCAGTGGTTATGAATAATTCACCAATATGATGATAATTTTCGTAAATATACTGAAAATTATTCATAAAATATAGAAATGGGTTCATAATTGAAACACAAAACTACATAATATTTCTTTACATAATATTTATTTACATAATAGGAATGTTAACATTTGGGTCGTTTGACGAATAGATTCGTAAAATCTAAACACCACAGTTTGTAAAGAAATTACAAAAAAATGTTAACATAAATTAAATTGGTACATTGGTACATTTTGGTATTGTTGAGAGCATCTTAATACATGGTGAACTCCCTGTAAATTCTGTAGAGAGCGTCTTTATATGGTGAACTGCCCGGCTTTTTCTGTAAATTCAATCAATTAATAACAATCACATGTACCATTATACTTGCTAATTTTTGTTATCTGACTCTGATCCAAATACTTCAAAAGCGATTTTATTTCATGGTCTTCTCATGGTCATGGTTAACATTTTCTTGCAGGCAACTATAATAAACCAGAAACACAATAAATTGATTAACATGAGTTATATGAATGAGAATTACATAATTACCAATCACGGCGGCGATAATCTTATTTTAATAAGAATACGTGCAAAAAGAAAACACTTATGTAACACAAACATAAAATAAAATATTTACCTGATTTGCCACATAAAAAAATCTCTTAATTTATGACCAACGATTTTTCAATGTTGAGGTGGTCTTTCAAGCTGCATAACAATTGTTAATTATGGAGCGAACTTATGTTACCCGATTATGTCATTCAACTTTACACAATTTTTATAGATGCTACGAATAGAGTCATCTATTATTAACAATACGAAAAATTCGTTTAAATTATGTAATGATGAAATTGGATCTTTTCACACAAATAGAAACGCGACAGAATTATTATCATTACATTTATGAATTTGTTCGTACTATTAATTACCCTTGGAATTTTTCCATACTTACGAAAAAAATACGTCAAATTTACAATTTAATTATACTATTTATGAATATTTTCATCACAATTCAATTAGAGAAAGAAGTGGACGACGAATTATAATATTCATGTATTAGAGTACATGATTCGTTAACATGACGAATAATAAACATAATTTTCGTATATACTCGTACATAGTATAATTCCAAAATAATGCAAGTTACACTAATACGAAAACAACAAGTGAATGTATTATACGTATAGTGCAATAAACTAACCCATTTTTTGTAACAACGATTTGTACTATTAGTGCACACAGTTTTATAAATATTTTCTAAATTTAGTTTTTTTTTTTTAGTAAATGTAGTAATTTTTACATTAACAGTACGAATTGTGGTTAATGAACGCCATTCGTAAATAGAATGCACTTAATTTTTTTCAGTACATGCATACTGAATTTCATCCAAGTCGGTTAAGAAATAACCGAGTTCCTTGTGATGAGTAGTTTTGTTTTATTTTTTCGACGTATATAAATCACAGTGATAAAATAGAGAGAAAGAATGGCAAAAAAAATTACAAAATTCATCAACCGCAAAATTCAAACCCATCAGCCCATGGTTGGGCGACTAAATTACACTTTGTAATTTAAACAGTTTTTTACACGAAAAAAAAATAATAAATCGAATTCGAATATATCGAATTCTGACATTCAAATTTGGATATGATTATTGAACTACGACCTGTCGCGACGTGACATATAAAATCTGATTTCTGATATCGAATTCTTTGTTCTTACGTCATATGTAGAATTCTAAAACCAAAAATTGAAATTCTGACATAACATATCGAATTTTGGAATTCTGAAGGATTCATGAGAGATTTATCCAATTGTGACAAAAACTTTTGAATTCTGGAATGAGATCACGAATTCTGATGTATCGAATCTAGACATAAATAACTCAAATTCTGGTTTGACATATCGAATTCTGTCATCATTTATTAATTTTCACATAAAATATACAATTCTCGCCTAGACAAAGTGCGATTTAATAAACCTAATTTAGTGAATTTTTCGATTTTAGCTAATCCCTTTGTTTTTGCATAGAATACTTAAAAAAGTTTAGCCCTACCTAAATTTCACCATGACTAAGGCGATGATAGATCCTTCGGAACGGTCTGGCGGCTTATAATATATTATAAAATAGTCTTATAAGTAACATTTATAATATTTAGCCTTATGACGTAGTTGCACCGATTATTTATCGAGCTTTAAAGCGTCTAACAAAAGCTAGGACCAGCGTAAAACGTCTAGCAATAGTAATTGTAGGTCGCTTATACTGTTCTATGAGACATATTAAAAAGGAAGCTTTTTCATCTCTCAGGTGGCTGTTACCTGACAACGCCGTACGCTCTAACCTACTATAATACTTACTTATAGAAAAAATCTTAAGCTGGATACTATGACCTAGGTCTGGGGTGACTGGGCTCTTGGTCTATAATATCAAAGCAACCTAGGCGAAACGAATGAAAACGAAACGGACAGAAACGAAATGAACAGAAACAAAAGGGACTTCGAAAGCGAAACGTCTTCGAATAGATTTTTTCCCTTAAAATATCGAAGGCCAAAACGAAATATGTCAACAAAAAGTGATGTGGTGTCCGCATCCTCGTTTTTCTTTTTTGAAAAGGTAACTTTAAAAATTCCCATTTTGGATCGGGATTGATTTATTCACCGAACTCCCCAACATCGTAAACGTCGACATGTGTTTTTTTTTAGTACGAATACTAATAAATAAAAATCAGTATCCATTTTTTTTTTTTTTTTCGAAAAGCTTAATTTATTGGAGTAAAATAATGGCTTTTCCTCCTTTTTGTCATATTTTTCTGTAAACAACTTAGACATCTGTCGTACACTAGTCAAACTAAAGATAAATCTAGCAAGTACTATTTTACTTCGTCAGAGCCAACTTTGATGTATTTTTCAAATCGAAAGTTCGAAAAATGTATTTTAGATATTATTTAATATTAATATTTCTTTAATTAATATTTATTTAATACCAATATAGGCTGTATGTATGTATGTATGTTATTGTCAAAGATATGTAGAAAACTTTTATATAAACGTTTTATAATATTTTTTCTTTTTTGATTGAACAACTTGAAGCTAAAAGTCATAATTTTTACTATGGATTCATATGACGAACAATGAAAAGTTATACCAACCGTTATATAAATTATGACGTATGATTATGGCTCTTTACTCTATAAGGCTCTGATAATATGCGCAGCTATTCTACCAAACACGATAACATTTCGGCGCACTTCGTCGTATGTATATTTGGGCGAGTTTAAATATAAAAATATTTTGAAAAATTATTAAAGATATCAGTGTTGCCATCTAACATTTGACTGATATACTATGGTATGTGTCACTACATGGTGGTTGTGCACTAAATGTTCAAAGACAATTCCTGTGATACCCAGTGAAGTACGGTATTTTGAAAACTCACTGGTTAGGTATGTAGGTCCGTCAGGCTCAGGTTCTCCATGTTCCAAATTGCTTGGTAGAATGGTTGTCTCATGTATTTTATTCACTTCTTTTGTGAAATAAAATTATGCGCCAGGTTTCTTAGAGACCTATATATTTTGTATAAATGGTGGCTTATCGTGATAGCTGAAAGCACGTTTCAGGTAGTGAATCCATTGTTGATTGGCTGTCTCGACTCAAGACCAATTTTTTTTAAATTTATTTAATTACCATCGATATTTTTGGAGTCGTTTAGCCAATAATGCTAGGGTTACGAACGTCCAGTTATGGATAAATGTTAGCCTATTGAATTCTCAACACGAGGTAGGGTTAAAATCAAGCCATCGAAAATCTGATTGCCCATTTCATGAGAATTTTAATCCATCCCTAAACACAACAATATCAAAAAAAAATTAAGTGGCATATCAGTTTCAATTAGACATTAAGTACATCGAAATTAATTTAATAAAAAAAAAAATTCGATCCATTCAAAAAAACATAAATCAAAATCTAAACAATATTAGCCATTTTTATAAACTCCAAACTAAACAATTAAAATGTTAACAATACCACAATATCATACATAAACGAAACGACCCACATTAATGGTTACATTCATCTCAAGTAGAATTTTTATTAGGTTCCAACTGACTATTTTTTTTTTATATATACATAATTTTGGAAAACTTAAAAATTCATCGGGACAAAATAGTAATCGAACAACAATAAGATAAAAATAGGAAGTAGTTGGGTTTCAAATTGTTTGTACACAAAAAGTTAATTTACATTTTCTTGTGTGTTAGATCAAAAAAAAAAAAAAATAAAAAAAATTGAATCATTTGATTTACATATGGGTGCATTGTCGATGCTGCGGAGAATAGAATATAAAAATCGTTATTTTATTTAACAATAGATTCGATTCATGGATATATTGGCAGGATGGATGGGATACTATTATTAGTATTTTTTTTAACATTCAAGTGACCACTTGACAACAGTTATTTTTTTGATTGCATGTCAACGATTTGTTTATTGAGAATGGATATGGTTGAAATTTCATTATGCTAACTCACAAATTTTATAGAAATTTTGACCGAACGAAAAACCTATTACGTCTATAAGCACAAAGTAATATTCCATCTAAATACGAAAATCAATTAAATCAAAAGGTTATCGCTTTAACCTTTTTTATATCAAATTTTTTTTTCTTTTTTTTTAAATCAAAATCAAAATAAAATTTTCATTATTAAAGTGTTTTCCCTTCTTACAATCATTTTCATATCATTAAAACAGTAACAACATTCATGTTTTGTTTTGTTATTTACTTATTTCAAGGATGTGTCCAAACAAGTAACAGTTGTCAAGTGCAAGTTCTTTAACTAGAGTGGTGATGTATATGGTATTATATACGACATACATGTAACTGTATGTTTGTATATGGAGAAAACAAAGTATTTTTCAGTATTTTATGTTTATAATTTGGAAAATGGAAAATAGAAAATGGTTGAGTTGATTTTTTTTTTTATATATGTACTACATACGTAATACAACGGAGTAAAGTAAAATAATAAATAAAATTGTTGAAACAAGTACTCTGTGTAAATGTATAGAGAACGAGATTGTGTGATTGGGTAAACAATTTTCAGAAAGGAATATTTTTTAGAAGCTGTGTATCGAAACAAATAAATTAAAACTACACGTGCTTTCCCTGTTTTCATTTTAGAAAATATATAAAACAAGTATTTAAAAAAAAAAAAATCAAACAATTTTCACATTTATCACTCTTATCAGTGATTGATGATGATTATTTTTAAATTGATTATACTGTAATGGTGTACGGATATGTAACTTAAGATAATCATATGATTTTAAATGGGTTACCACCAAATTTTGTTTCTTAAATAAAATATTGGCTTAATCGTACATTCCGTTTCATTAAACAAATCCACTTTCACTAAAAAAAAATATGATGGTGACGATGATTCATCTTGATCATTCGTTGGTTGCCGTCGAATAAATTAAATTGTTACGAATTTTGTGTAGGCGCAAGTACAAATCTTTAAATTTATTGTTATTTATTTGAAATAAATAAGATTTCTGTAACTTATGTGTGCTTACGTACAAATGTGCTTGCCTTGCGCGAAATATGTAAATGTGTTTCAAAAATTAAGAAGAATCGTGACTGTGTGTTTAATAAAATTATTACCGGATAATGATCGTAAAGTAGAATTTTGTATGAGGTTAGTATTAAGTCTGAACCAGATATTGCACAAAATATTTTTTTTTTTGTTTTTCAATTTCTAATCCAGCTTATCGTTCAAGTAATTTCATTTCTTTTGAATAGCAGCAAAAAAGCAACAACAGCGTATTGGTAAATCGAAAATTAGTAATTTGCCAAAGATGCTAGATGACGACATACATCCTTTAAATCATTCAAACCATAAATGCATCAAAGTCATTGTACTCAAAAACAAGATTTATCTAGCCAATTGTCTCAATCGATTACGCCACTCTTAAGTGTGAACTATTAAACCAAATATTTTGTTCTCCTTCGGTTCAAACATAATTTACGAACAATAAATAAAAAACTTTTCATTTTAACGAAAAATTTAAAGTATAATTTTCAATTTCAATGTCAGGAAAACTCTTTTCTGAGCTTTTCTTATTGTTATTGTATTTATTCAATTCATTTCATTCATAAAAATATACAATAGGATTTTTTTTTTGCAAATAACAATTTTTTGTATTCGCCACAAAAGAATTGAAAATGGCATTGAACTTTCCATTTTATTTAAATTTTTTTCAAAAACGGGTGGAATATTTTCCTTCTGATTTGAAAAATCTCGGTAATACCAAACAAAAATACTTTGAATATTTTAAAGTGTGTGTGTGTATGTGTGTAATACAAAATAATACTGTAATGAATGACCCGATTTAATTTTTCCATGTGAAAATCATTTTGATTTTTCACCTCTTTCTCTTTTATTATGCATATTGTTCAGGTCTTTGAAAGCTACTTTGCAGATATTATTATAATTGTTGTGTCATTCTTGCTTAGGGAAATGAATAATTTCCGTTTTTAATTCCTTTAACTATGATAAACATTTTCCAAAAATCGTGATAACATCGTACATACCTATAAATATTAATTTAAGCGGAAAAATAGTGTAATTCAAATAGTAATAAACGATTATTGTTATTATTTTTATTATTACAGTTGCTCGAGACAATTTTTTCCTCAAAACTGTAATCCTCCTCTCTCTCTCCATTTTGTCGGATAATATTACGAAAAGCACGAAAAATCAGAGTAAAGTAGAACATTTTTATCTCTTTAGCTACTAAACAAAATGAAACAATACCAAAAATTTTCCTTTTGTTCTAAATTGTGATTGGTCGCCAAGATATATCCCAAAATAAAAATAAAATCCACAAACACATTTACGAAGGATATACTGCAAAGGAGCTTTTTTTTTCTTGGTATATATTTTAGGTTATTTTTTTGGGTGGTTTATTGTATTACTTGGTGTCTGTGTATGTATACATATACGTAGTATATGTATATTCAAAGGGAAAAATAATAAATCCACACATTATTCTTAATATTGAGGGTGATGTTGATGAAAATGGAAAAAGTTGAGAATTTTCCTCAAAATGTGTATATATAGAACGTAAAAAGTGGGCGGTAGTAGTTGGGTGCGCAACAACAAAACAAAAAAATTCCACAATTTTTTCATTTTTTTTTTTATTTTAACTTAATAAAATATTTTCCCCCATTTTACATGAAACACAATAAACCGAAGTTTTATCCTTCTTTTACCAGAGAATTCAGTATACTCGTATATATAGATATACCTCGACTCGGATAAGTATATGCATATGTATGTACCAAATTGACATAGAACGTTATTAAAACATAAAAAAATCTGAATGTGAGTGATTGAAAATTACTAAAACAAGATGAATAACTTATAATAAGAAGGAAAACTTTGTTTACCGCACAGACTTGGAAACTGTGAAAATATTTTCATAAATTAGCCCAAAAATTCGTGCTTAGTCGTTTGGTATGTGCAGCCTTGCCGTGATTGATTAGGTAAAAAGGTAAAATGTTAAAACAAAAACTAATGCTTTAATCTATTTGTTCCAAACTAATCAATCAATCTTATAAATTAACATCAATTTCCATTAATCTCATCGTTCAACAGTCATCTCCCGCACACGAAATTACACCGCACTGCTATGAAACAAACAACAAAAGCAATGCGATTAAGATGATTATCATCAAACTAAAAGGTTGATTAATCAATTTATCAATAAACAAATAACAGCAACAAACAAACAAAAAAAAAACGTTTTTATCGGGGAGAAAATTGGTTTATATTAAAAACAAGAATTTTCACCTTTATATCAAACCGGCAAAACAAAAACAAACCGTAATGATTTTTTGTTTTTGTATTTCGGTGTGTTTGTTTCGCAGAAAAATCAAAGTGGAAATATATAAACAAAACCAAACAAAAAACAGCAGAAAGAAAAATCATTAATAATGGAAATATTTTTAACGATTTCCATTTTCGTTAAACATCCTTCCTTGGTGGAAAAAAAAACAATTCTTTTCACAATTTATTTTTTTTTTATATATAAATTTGCTTCCTAGACGCAAGTAAAAAATGATTACAATTTTTTCGCCCTATTTAATACGGAACAATTTTTTTTCTCTGCCATGGGTTTCGACGATATTCCCACAACAACAACAACACAAAATATAATAACAATAATAATAAAAAAAAATTATTTTTATTATTATTTCCGATACTTTCTCTTTCGATTTATATAATACCCGTGCGGCAATGGAAAATGAGCAGAAAACAAAATGATTCTATGTGGTTCGGGAAATTCATAAACATAAATATGTAAATAATATAAATGTGCCGGAACAAAGGTTACTGCACTCAATGCAATTATTCCAAATTTGGGTATTTATTACCGGCTGCGGGATATCTTAATTCCGATGCTCTTATTATACTTCTTAAAGCATACCAAAGCTAATAAAATAATGCAGACAAAATTAATTTATCCAATTATGGCAATATTATTGTACAAATTACTGAAATACTCGAAAAGAAATCTGGTTTTTATACAACTCATGCATTTAATCTTAATATTGCAGAAAATCACTTTAATTTATATTTTGTTTTCATTGCACCACTGTTATTGGTAGTTGTTACAACCGAAACCAAACTAAAACACACAACCAACATAAAAACCAAAAAACTCATAAATTATATTGAATTTTCCAAGCAAGTAAAATATAATAAAAATGGAAAACCATCAACTCCTTTAAATATAACATAATGTACGTACGTATACGTACGTATATACTTATAAACATACAGAGAGAAGTCCAAAGCTAAATAGAAGTTTTGTTAATTTTTTGTGTTTTTTTTTATGGTTTTGGTTCAAAATTGCCAAAAGCAAAAAAAAAAAAAAAAATTTAAAATTTGATATAGAAAAAAATTACAAGAAAATTTATTTTTCCCTACTAAAAATTAATTTTGTTGCTGGTGCCGCTGTGTGTTCGTATTACATAAATATTATGGAAAATTATATAAATATTTTGTTTTTTTTTTATTACGTTTCAGTTTGCTCAATTAATTATGAATGGAAAATTCTTAAAAAAAAAAATTAATAAAATGTAAATATTAGTTTATTTCGAATGCAAATAGTGTAATATGGTGTATACAAAAAAATTCTGTAATTTTTTTATTATTTGTAAACGACGCATGGCAATACGTTAAATTAAATTATTCTTACCAAATACCAATGTGTTGTGTTAAATTAAAAATAAAACCATATACAGTTGTTTGGCATAAATGTTTCGCTCGAATTATTTCCGATGGTATTTGCACATTACGTCGATGTCGATGATTTTTTCGTTTTCTCTGATTCGTTTATCAATTAAGGCACTTTTTAAGGTTGCAAAATACTGGCTTCATTTAAACCTAGCTTTGACCATTTGATATTTTTTTATCCATTATTTCTTAGTCGAATAAAAGTAGTTTGAGATTAAAGGCTTTTAAGGATGATGCTACACGTGTTGGGGTATCACACAAAACCTTACAGACCGACAAACAGGCAAAGTTTGGGTTTTTGTTAAAAAAAAAAATAGAAATTGAAAAACAAAACTAACATGAGTTGAGCAGAATCGAACCTCAGACCGCAGCCGCTCTACTACTAACTGACATCCAATACAACAAACTTGATTTAATTTTCATTGTTATTTTTCAAACGTAGCAAGCACTGTTTATACTTATGCTATGCATTTTATAATTTCATGGCTTACTACAACTGACAACATAAGAATTTTTAAATAATTTGTAGTAGTATTTGCATACATTTAGGCGCTACTTAAAAGCTTTCCATTTATTTTTTGCGTAACTACTGTAGTTACTATAAAGAGCAATATTTACTTTAAAGTAAAATATTTGGTTATTACATGAATAATAAAACTTAAAAAATCTAAAAAATTGGGAAAAAACTTTAAGGAGAACCGAACGTAAGACTTCGGAAGTCCTAGTCCAGTGCGGTACATTAAGTGTATTGCTTTCAACCAAAATGAGTTAGGCTGGAAACACACCGAATTAGACAAAACGTTTTTTTCTTGTCTTAAAGCGACTTGTGGCCAGTATGCATACGATTGTATAGCGCTATGTACACTGAATCAGGCAAAACAATTTTACGTCAAACATTTTGTTTCATAAAACATAGAACGGCAAACATTGTATTGTGCTTTATGAGTCCATTCACACATAATAAAGCAAAATTGTGTTAAGTCAAATTTGACTAATGATTATGAAACATGATTGAAGGTGTTCATACTCCATAAATCAATGTGCTAATTCACACTGACACAAATCAAAGCAACACAAGACAAAACTGATTGAATCAAAAAAAAGTGTTTGAAGTCGTTTCGTGGTCGCTGTTTTATAAACCAAATTAATAAGGATTTTTGTGGTACAGAAAAAATTGTATTAAAATACAATATACCTATATTCCAATACTGAATTCTATCGAAAACTTGAGTGAAGTTGCAGAAACACGGGTCAAATTTCGTAATAGACCGTTATGATATCGACGAATTGCACCGAAACGTAACAATTTTACTGGATAAAGTTGCTGCTGTTCTCGTCACAACAAATCGTAACATTTTCACCATAGTTTTACGTACTTTGCCATTACTGGTCCCAACAAAACGTAACATTTTCCTTTACAAAAAAAAAACAAGAAGGCTTCGCCACCTCCACTCATTCTATGCGAAAATTCTATGAAAATTATTTTGTGACATGCAAATACACCTGTCCCTCGATTAACACGGATTTGCTTTAACACGGTCAACGAATTGAGACAAAGTCTTAATTAACACGCACAGATGTTTCGCCGCGTTATTCAAGTACCGTGTTAATCGAGGGACGACTGAATTAGTCGCGATTAACACGGTTTTGAGTTACACGGTAATTTGGCGGAACGTATTTACCGTGTTAATCGAGAGACAGGTGTACCTATTTAACACATTGAGTGTCACCATAAAAAAGTATTCACATTATAATCCAATCCAGATACTCACGTTTGCGATTTTAGAAACGTAATTGTATCAAAATATTGCAGGCAAAGTGAGGATAATCAAACTTTATGCTTAGCATGTTTAAATAAAAATCAGTAACGTGTAACAATCGGTGAGGCTGATTGTATTAGTGAGAATATATATGGTTGTTAATGTGATACATGTGGGATCATCGTTAATATCTCGATATTTATGTTATTCCATACTCCGCTACTAATTGTTGGAATATTCGATCGAAGAGAGCTGGGAAACGTATCATGAAATCCGGACGATAAATTTTAGCGGTAAGAAACACTTGAAAATCTAGAATAAATTAAAAAAATGGTCAAAGTTACCCAAGTTAATTTGTATCAAATTGCAAATTTCTGATCGTCATGAAAATATGTTTGTCGCATACAAATTTGTCGATAACTTTCACTTATTTGCAATTTCATACTGTAACGGTGACACCTAGTATGAAATAGAATAAGTTAAATTAATAGCTCAATGTTTAACTGTTCTAAAATGGAATTTTCCATGATAAAATTGTTCTAAATATTTCTACGCTATTCTAACTAGAAAAGTCATGAGCTTTCTAGAAGTTTGGTTTGTGTATATAAAAAGGCGAACGAAGTCGAATTGGATTATTAGTATTTGGTAAGCGATAGTGTAAAGATTAAAAAGGAATTAAAAAGTGATTTAAAAAGTGTTTTTGTGCGAAATAAAATTAATAAGTGTACAGTAAAATTGTGTGAATAATTTATATAAAGTGATTTTGTGAATTAAAATTAATAAATTGTGTTGTAATAATTTTCGTGTGAAAATAAATAAATTCGTCGTTGAAAAATTGAATTGATTTTGTTTTATTCACAATCCAGTGATACGAACCTTGAGTGACAAGGCAAAAACGTAACAATACTAAATAACTTGGGTAACTTTGACCATTTTTTGAATTTATTCTAAATTTTTCATAGAATTGTCTATTACCACTAAAATTTACCGTCCGGATTTCATGATACGCCCCAGACAGAGAAAACAAAATAAAACATTATAGCTTTGTTTGTGAAGAAATATAGTGTTTAATGAGATTTTGATTAAAAAACCGTATCATGGAGTCAACTGTGGGCCAACTTAACCAAGGTCAACGAAAGCGTGTGTGCTAAAAAGTAAGTGTTTACAATGACGTTTCGATTCGCTTTTCTTCAAAGTTTTTATCCATACCATAATACTCGTATGTCATGTAAGAAATTAGGTTTTAGGTATTCAAATAAGGATCCTTTAGCATTGCAGTTCAAGAGGCCCTGCGATTATAAAGGAAAAAGTAAATTTAAATGTCAAACTGTCAGTATTATGGACCTTATAAGACAAAGGGAATTTCTGTAAAAGAATAAAGTCGAAGTTCCACAAGATCAATTTTTGACACGATTTATTGCACCCTACAGAACACAACAGCATCGTCCATCTTAAAAGTAGCCGACTTGTGTGTGCAAAAAATTCTTTCAGGCGACATTTTTAATTAATAATCGCCGACTAAATACCATTGCAAAGACGTTGTACAATGGAGACATACCCAAGGAAAAACCGGGGTGGTGATAGAAAGGCAACAAAACACAGCGCCAAGCGAGAAAAGTTATCATGTTTTTGAAGTCTATTCCTGCAAAAGAGAGCCACGACAACAAACAAAAATCTGTTCGCTGTTATTTGTCAAGTGAGTTGAGTATAGCAAAACTACGAAAAATGTATAATGATTCGGTTGATGAAAAAACACTCAAAGTAAAGAAAATATTTTTCTGGAAAATATTTAATACTTTGAATATTGGATTTTCTACTCCAGCACCTGATGTTTGTGGAACTTGTTTCATGCTAAAAAACAAAATAAAATCAGAGATGAAATGAAGAAATAGGAATATAGAACTCAGCACAGGGTACATAAATTAAAAGCGAACACATTTTATAAATTTACTTGAAAAAGATGTACCTAAATCACTAACACTGTGCTTTGACCTGCAACAGGTACAGCCGTTACCTAAATCTCCGATAGGGGATGCATTTTATTTAAGACAACTAAGTTTTTATAAAATGTGTGTGACTGCAAGGGATACTAAAGACCCTACGTTTTATCAGTGGTGTGAAGATCAAGCTGGATGTGGATCAGTGTGTGTAAGTTCAGTATTTCTCAATCATCTAGAGAATATTGAATTTGAAGATGTAGAAACATTGAGATTGTTTTGCGATGGATGTGGGGGTCAAAACAAAAATCAACATTTACTTCACAGCTTGATGTTTTGGCTCCTATACACAAAGCACCTTCATCACTGCAAAAAATTGAATTATATTTCCCAGTTACAGGACATAGTTTTGTACCGGCAGATCGAGTCTTTGCCCGCATCGAAAAAGACTTGAGAAAAGTGGCAATTATTACAAAAAAAGATCACTATTATGAAATTTATTCCAAACATGGCAATGTAAAGACTTTGGGAAATGATTGGCATTTGTATGATGTCAAGACATTAGGTCAGCAACTAAAACCGATAAATGGTATTCAAAACATGAAGTGTGTATTTTTCAAAAGATCACAAAATCACCGTCAATGCTTACTAAAAACCTATGAAAATTTCATATATGAAAGTAATGAAAAGTACATATCCTATTTAAAGAGAGGAAAACTGTTTCCAACAACAATGCCAAGTGTTGCCTTAAGGAATAAAGTTTCTAATGAGAAAAAGAAAGATATATCTAATTTACTGGTGAAGCATTTCGGTGAGACATGGAGAGATTTTGAAAATTTGGAATTCTTTAAAACGCTGTTGGACGGAGAGCGGCCAACTCCTGGAATTGAACAGTTTCAAGCTGATCCACTTGTCGAAATTTGTGATTGTTACGAAGAGGATTGTGCTCTTAGAATTTAAGTTTTTATAATAAAATAGAATAATATCCCTTAAATTTAATTTTATTCGTATCAAAAAGTAACATTTCTACAATGGCCCAACCAAAACGCTACATTACCAATTAGTTGCACCAAAACGTAACATTTTTTTAAAATATATAATTATCATGGCGTTGAAAGTAAAAATATTCAAATTATGATTGACCCAATTTATCTATGCTTATACAAGAAATTGTCTCCCCTTTGTGGAATAGAGCTTGCTTTAGACATTAAATGAAATGTAGCGTTTTGGTGTGGATCGCCACATATGTATGTACCTATTTAAAATATATATATATATATATATATATATATATATATATATATATATATATATATATATATATATACAAATTTATATATATATATATATATATATATATATATATATATATATATATATATATATATATATATATATATATATATGTATTATATACATATATATATATATATATATATATATATATATATATATACACAATATACAAACTGCCGAATCTTTGGGTTGGTTTATCATATTTATATATAAAATAATAAGCACATAATACAAAATCGTCCTCTAACTCCGACGACATTTTGTATTCTATGAAATCAATTCACACCAACCTATAAAGCAACACGAGACAATTTGACTAAAAACAATTTGTTTGATTGAATGTGCACTATGTTTAGAGAAATCGTCTTGCCTACTCGAAGCAAAAACGTTTTGACTAATTCGGTGTGTTTCCAGCCGTAGGTATTTTATTTGGTTAATGGCTGATCAAAGCAACAGCAAAAATTAACCAAGTTTTCGTCTATTTTTTTTCGTGTATTTTCTTGTCAATTGAACTCTTGTGGCAGGTATTGAAACTAAAAATGTGGTTAAGATTTGGGTTATCTAGTACGATTGTTGTTGTAATTTTTTTATTTTTGGTGAAAGCAATACAACTATTGTTATTTTGGTATGTTACAGTCTGACCAACAGAGTTCGGGGTTTCCTTAAGTTTATTGTCAACCCTATAATTGTCTAATGCTGCCACCTTAATGCTTTAGGCTGTATCAGACTAAATTGTTGATTACCTGTTGTACATAATACCCAATTTCCATAGAAAGTTTGTTGTTAACAGGTCGACACCTATGTATATTACTCAGGCTACTCAGCTATAAAATTTGAACATATAATTTGGAAATATAAGGGAAGCGTTCCCGAGTCGGTCAGTGATGAGCGTAAATATATATGTATATAAATTCTGTATGGTTAAAACTATGGATTGTATGAAATCAATGTTGCAATTCGGTAAATCATGGATGTAAAGCCCGCCTTCTTTAAAAAAGCACTTGGTATTACGTTAAATGCGCCGTCGCTTGTCTTTAAGTCAGTGTTGTTCCGGGTAGTTTACATGAAATAATTAATCAATTGTCTAATCGTGCAAGCAGTATGTAAAAAATGGCGTCGATATTCTAGACAATGTGAACAATGTTGACAATATGTCGCCAATTTCCAGCAGCAAAATGAGTAAAAGTTTGGATTTAACCTTCGGATGAGTTCAACATTCATTTGTTGGACCTCTATTTAGCGAGACATACTTAAACTAAAAATATATTAGGAACACAGATGTACAGCTGCTAAATTTTTTTTACGAAAATAATTGGGTTGCCAAAAACCACAAATAAGAAGGCTTTTTTGCTAATCAAATTATCGACAAAAATTTCTGAGATATCACTGAGAAAAAAGTACATTGGTCTTACACAGAAAATGTATAGGAAATTGAATTCTGGAAACATTTCCCATGCAACGAGAAATTCAACCAACATGTATTTATCACAATCCTATAATACCTACATAGGATAAGCTTCCTTGTTTTAATTTTAATAACCAAAATTATTCGATTCTATAATATTTTGAAAAATCTCCCCATTGATATTGGTTGGTCTACAATGTATATAGCAGCTCCACACTAACTTTACTTCTGAACTAAAACTGAACATAGGGTAGAAATTATACCAACTTTTATCGGTATGTCAATTTTCTACATGGTAAAGGGTGACCAAATTACTGTTCCGTACAGTAAAGTATTAATTAAATTCAATGGCCAACCAGACAATCTATTTGCTAATTTATATGCAGGAGGAGAATGAAGAAGATAGCATATTATCTCAAGAACGAGTTGCTACCGAAGACACCATTTTAAAATGGATTATTTCAACGCTCTATTGAACCATCATCAATAACATGTTGAGCTTCGAGATAGCTATAAAGTAAGAAATAACCACGACAATATTGGTAATCTCGTTAGTTTCCCGATAGCGCTTGTTGCAGATTCTCATATCAACTATGATATCGCTCTCAAGAAAGGCAAAATTCTGCTACAGAATACGCTGGGAAACAATTGTGAAAGCAATTGTGAAGATAAATAATGAAACTTTTTTTATAAACTCGCTGAAGTTATTCCATGTAATTGTTTACGTCGTCGAAACTTCATTAAAGTTGCATTCCTATTTTAAATGGGAATTGGCTTTAAACCCGTCATCTTTATTTAACGATGGTACTCATAACGGAAGGGAAAAAATCAAGCATCAAATCCTTATTTAAAGTACAAATATCACCGGGGACAATTTTCCAACAAATTTCAGATATGTTGTGTCTGGAGTGCTAAGGTTTTGACAACCCCAATTGCAGGGTTCGCTCAACAATTAGAGGCGATATATTTCCTAAATTACTAATATTCACTGGTTCTACATCCCTGTAAGTTCGTTTCTATTGGAATTATTTAATATTTTTTCACAAACTTCAAGAACTGTAAAACTAACAAATAAATTGTCTTTATTATTTTCAGAGTTTCTTCGTATCCTCAGAAATGGCACGTGATGCTTCATTTCCTTCTTTTGTTAACTGCATACGTAAGACATCTTTAATTTCGGGCCTCCGTGCTTTATATTACATATTCTGGATTTAAGGTAGATTTGGTAACATCAAATAAGAGCGTAAAATTTTTTCGCAAAAGTTAGAATTCGATACAAAGGGAAAACAATACCAAAAATTATATTTTCATTACCTACGAATTGTCTACAAATTTTCTACATTGTCTACGTCGAAAACTGTTGTGTACGATATGTTCGACAATTGTGTCAAAAGAATGGAATAGATGCAAGCCACTTTAATTGAGATTTCTGTAGTCACAAGTACCATATATATGATATCCAGGAAGAATTTGTTAGTTGGTGGTCCTCAAGATATTAGATACCGGTCGCCTCTCGTATCTCGCACTAAACAGTAAAATTATTTAGTCAAAATTTAAGACGTTAAGTTTACGAATGTTGAATAATCTCTTCGAATTATGATATAAAAATGTAAGATAACTATTTTTAGTCTAATTACAGACACAACCGTAAGATGGTCCCATTTTTAATCAGAAATTGGATGCATTTTAAATAACGCAATTTTGCAGTAAACTAATCAGAGTAAACACCTACAGTCTCAAGGAATTCAGCAAGGGATTTAAACATTTGTTTAGCCCCACTTCAATTTGAGCCATAAAATAAACACTAAGGACATCATCATGAGTAACAGCTACATATCATCTGCAAATAAGCAGAGATCACTACTTGATAGTTTATTAAATAATACCAGCACTTAACTGATCCATATCGCATTCAAAAGAACAAAATCATTGGCATACTATTAGCCGCTTTAATTAATTCAGCCATAAATAAATAATTTTTAATTCTCGAATTCATTGAATCACTGAATCTATTTTTCTTTTAATGATTAATTTTCTTTACAAAACAAATGTTCAGACTCAGTCAAAACGCACGCAGCGAGAATTTTCTTCGTATATGATGTGATGTGAAATCGTAAAACATGTTCAAAGGAAAATCAATAACTCTGAACATAATATGATTCTCAGGAAAATATGTTTGTAAACACATATGTATGTACAAATCTCCCACCTACTACTCATATTCGTGATACATAATAATAATCATCATCCATCTTAAACATAAAAAAAAAAGTCACCCTTTAAAAAAAAAAAAAGGAAAAATTGGAAATATAAAAATTAACCCTTAAAAAGTGATTTTTTATTTTATTTTTATTTTTATCATGTGTATTCGTATCACCAACTTTAATCTCAACAACTTTGTTTTCTTTATTTTTCATCCTGGGTTTGCTTCACTTTTCCTCAGATTTTCCTTCATTTCGATTTTTTTTTTTTTTTTTTTGTAATGAAGTTTATCGTGAATACGAAACAAAGCCAATCTTTTCATTTTCACCCTTTCATCTTTGTTCAGTTTTAACTTCAGTTTCAAAAAATTGTTGAATGATATGGGTTCGTTGAGGAATCGTATACTGAATAATGGGATTTGGGGCCACATATTCGTACGTATATAAATTTCAGATTTCATTTGAAAAGGCAGCATCTCTTTACCCTAAATATAAATATGATGTGTCGTGCACGTGAATCCACGCCACTCACTTAATTTAAACATTTTTAAGAAAATAAATAAAAATTAAGATTTTCCCGGATTTTTTATTTTTTTTTTTTTATTGCGTTCCCAAATTAAAGAGTATTCGATCGTATTAATTTTATGATGTGGAAATTATTATTCATAATTTTTTATGTGTATTATTTAAAATTCCATAATGTGCGTTAAATAATAATAAAAAAATAAAAAAATCATGTGAAAATTAAGGAAATTTATTTTTTAAATTTATATTTATGAAATTATGATATAATGGGATGGAAAATGGTAAACGTATGGCTTATGTAATTTTATTATAATGTGAAAATGAGGTTATGTATTTAAAAAAAAAAACTTTGTGGAATACAAAATGTCAAATCGATGAGTTCGTAGGGGGTACAGTAGTCCCCCATCACATTATTCACAAAAATATTTTAATTCCATATGCAATAAATTATTAAAGAATACTTATTTACAAGAAAATATATTTTCATTTTCTTAATAATGATAGATGTAATCTTGCATATACATATATATATATAGTAGTAGTTGTTGCTACGTTGATGATGATGAAGAATAATATCTTGTCAATTTTCATCTGAATTAAAATATACAAAAAGAATAAGATTGATGATGGGATGATGAGGAAATAATATTTAAACTAATTATTCATCTAAGGATTATGTACACATATAAACACATAAATATATCTAATGTCCATCTAATGTACATTTCTATACTGCTGACATTGGTTTTTGCGTGATGGTAAAATCTATTGCCTGAACAATTCCATCTCGATATTAGTTAATTTGTTACAGCAACAGAAGATAACGAATATTATTGATTCGTTTGGTCACTTAAGAAATGCCAAAGTTCCGGTTGTGGCCTAAATTTATGAGAAAACGAATGTACATACATATGTATGTAATCAAATTACTTAAATATTCTAAATATTTCAATCGATCAATAGTTAGTACATGAATGTTATAGAATATACAGGGTGGGCTTTTTAAATTTAAATATCTTTTCAAGCGCGCTGGTTAAACCGCCGTCAAATAAAACCCGTATTCAAGGTCATTTAATTCCCTATCAGAAATATAATTTTGTCCTACTCTAATTTCTTACGTGGCGGAGTTATCGGAGTTTTCCAAAAACATGACTAAAAAAGCAGCAACTGACTGAGAAAAAATATTGTTGTATCATGTATGAATATAATAAAAGATTGCGACAATCGACAGATGAATTTTTAACTTTTGTACGCTCTTGGTGATTTAAAATTCCTACAGGAAAAACTAATAAATCCAATTGAACTACAAAAACAATGTTTTAGTTTTGACGTTTCTTTGAATTTCATAAGTTAATCTAGTAGTCATATTTTATTTCAGACATTCTTATTAGAAAAATTCCAAATAAAAAAGAATTAAAGCCTGGTTTCCATTATGAAATATTTACTGACAGTATCTTTTACTGAATAAAAACATAAAAATCGAAAATTTCATTAAAGAGACCATTTATTATAATTAATATTATTTCGTATAATCACAAAACACCAACAGTTTTCACTTACTTAAAAATAAAAAAAACCAAAATTTTATTTTTGAATTTATTTACTTTTATTTATTTAAAATTACAACTAGTTTCGATCTTGTAAAGATCATCTACAGGTAATTTTTTGCAATACCATTGCAAAAAATTACCTGTAGATGATCTTTACAAGATCGAAACTAGTTGTAATTTTAAATAAATAAAAGTAAATAAATTCAAAAATAAAATTTTGGTTTTTTTTATTTTTAAGTAAGTGAAAACTGTTGGTGTTTTGTGATTATACGAAATAATATTAATTATAAAAAGATCACTTACGTCACTCCGCTTCAAAAAAAATTTTTTTTTTTTTTAAAAATGTTTAATAGACCATTTATTGTTTTTAACTTTTGCTGAAAAATTTCATTGAAAAATTGAAATATTTTTCCAGTAAGGAATAAAATATACTTCGGTTCATAATTTTTTCAGTAAATTTCGTCAGTATACTATAATACAGCAAGCGAATATATTTTATCACATTTTGTTTATACTGTCAGTTAATTTTTCATAATGGAAATCAAGCTTAAGTATGTTACAAAAACAACACATCATTGTGAGTTCACAAGATCGATTTTTCACCCTAGGTATTTATTTCCATACTGCACAATCGATGAATCACTAAAATAACCAAAAAAAAAAAGGAATAGAAAGGCCGAATGTCGAAAGGCCGAATGCCGAAAGGCCGAATTTCGAAAGGCCAAACGTGTCGAAAGGCCGATTGTGTCGAAATTGATTTTAATTTTTTTAAGTTTTTATGAATGAAAATTTTCAAAATTTATATTTTTATCAAAATTTTTGTCTGAAAATGTTTAATAGTAAATCGCCTAAAATATTAAAATTTTCTTAGTTGTTTTTTTGTCATATAATTAAAAATTAATTAATTATAATAAGAAAAGAAAAATAAATAAATTTTTTTTCCGACAAAATTTGATCACATTAATATGCTACATAGACAGAATTTATTAGCACGTATTTATTTAAATCATTTTACATTAAGAAATATATTCAATGGTTTTAAATATTAATTTCAATCAATTAAGTAAAGAAACATTTAATAAAAATTCGCCCTTTCGACCTAATCGGGCTTTCGACCTATTCGACCTATTTGGCCTTCCAACATTCGGCCTTTTGACCCATTCGGCAATCGGCCTTTCGACACATTCGGCCATACGACATTCGACCTTTCGACATTCAGCCTTCCGACCCATTCGGCCTTTCAGTGTTCGGCCTTTCGACATTCGGCCTTTCAACTTAGAACGAAACAAAAAATGTGATTTCATTGGTTTGAAACTCGGGAAAAAATCCGAGGATAAAAATCGGACCTCGTGAATCCACCAACAAAACTAAGAATATTTTGTTCAAAAAAGAAAGAGAAAAAACTTGAAAGACTGAGACAAATAATGTTATTTCCCTTGTTTTTATTTCAGAATCTTGCGCATTTTTCATTACAGCTTGAACATTAGTCAAGCAAAGTTAGGTGAAAACTAGACAAATGAAAATAAAAATTTAAATAATTTTGAATAAATTAAAAAACGGTATGTTTAGATTAAGATTATTAATTAGAAAATAGTTTAATTTAAATTGATTTTAAATCAATAAAAATATTAAATGAATGAAATTTTTGTCTCCTATATTAATTGGTAATTTTTTGGGCTTTATTCGGTTTAAGGTTTCTTTGTTTTTTTGATAATAAAATTTGTTGGTAATTTTTTGGAATTTGGTTGTTAATATTTTTTCGGTAATTTTAAGAACATTCTTCGTTAATACACAGATTACATTTTTCTTCTTAAATTTATTTTTGTTTTAAAAATTCTTTAAGTTTTTTTTGGTAATCAAATTTCTCGGCAATTTCACGACATTCCTCGGTAAACTTTCGTTTCAAATTTTTACCCTTCAATTAATTAATTATTTTAAAATTTCATTAAGTTTTTTCTGTGAATAAAATTTCACGGAAATTTTATGGTGGTAGTCAGTCGATCCACTAAGAAAGACGTGTTTTTGTCTTTCTCCGTAAATTAAATTTTAATTAAATTTAATTTAGTTTAATTTTATTTGAATTATTAATTTATTTGGTTTAAGTTAATTTAATTTAATTGGTTTCGATTAAGTGAATTAAGTTTTAGTGTAAGAGTGGTTTATGTATGGTGAAAAATAAAGCACTAATTAAACAAAACATGGGAAATCATTTTTGTTGTTGTTGTTGCTTTTTACGGTACAGGATGAAATATTTAAAAATTGTATGCACTTGGTGTTATATTTATTATAATTTTAATAATTAGGCTCATTTGAATAATAAATAAAGAGGGATTACAAATTAATTATAAAAATAGTACAATCTTTAATTTGTTCGTTTTCAAAATAGCTGCCGAAACGTTCTTTTTCTATTTTCTCCCATGTTCATCTTTTTTTTTATCTTTTTCCCCATTTAGTTATATTAGACATAAAAAATCAGGGCAACATCTCGTTTCGTTGTCTTACAAATTTGAATGATGTGTTTTCTCATTTTCCTGAAACCTTTTTGTGTACGGCCAACCTCATAAGGTAACCGTTTAAATAAAAAATAATAAAACATTAGATACAACAATTAGTAAAATAAAAATAAAATGTTGGTGAGTCCTGCATTTTGTTAGGTCCCAACCAACCACTTTAATATCATATGCATTTATCACAAACATTTTTGGAACTCCTTTAAAAAACTGTTAAAATAAATAACAAGTATAATAAAAGGTATAATATAATTAAAGACGGGTGGTATAATCTTTCAGGTATAAATTAGTGTCAAAATTAATTTTTAAAGGAGTTTAATTTTTCAAGTTGTGTGTGAAGCGATATTGATTTAAAGAAAACCAAAAAACAAAAATTTATTTTTATTTTAATAAGTGATAGTGTAATAATGAGTAGCTTTAAAAAGTGTTGTAAGCGTTTTCCTGAGTCAAACTATTCGAAAAAGTTATAAAATGCTAATGATAGTATTAAAATTCATTGGAACAAGAAACAAGCGCCTATTCATCCGTTTGTAAGTTACAAAAAAGTAGGAGAAAAATTCCTGCAGATTGTTTTCACCATGACACTAAAACAGTTTACTTCTTCATCGAAAAATTTATGAAGATTAAGTTTAGATCATTTTGGCGATAAGCTAACCGCTACTGATATAGTCACACATAAAATTTAAACTCTATCTATTTTAGTACCAATTTATGTTTGACAGCTTGGTCAACCATAAATAATTAAAAATTAAATTCTGAAACAAATAAATACTTTGGAAAAAAAACAACAGAAAACAGCAACCTTTCTTGGAACTTCCCATTACTGGTGGTACCAAAAAATCGAACTACTGTAAAAAAAAGTGGTGAATAGTAGCAGAGCCTTCTAGAGTATAGAGTCATAATCTTAATGACGTATTTTTTAGAAGCTTTTTTAGTGGTATAACTTTTCACTGATTTCCGTAGGAATTCATAGTAAAAATGTTGTGTTTTAGCTTCAAGTTTTTCAATGAAAAAAGCAAAAATATTATAAAATGTTTATATAAAAGTTTTCTACATATCTTTAAGAACAATATACAAGAAGGCCATATTGGTATTAAGTAAATATTAATTGCAGAAATATTAAAATTAAATTATTTCTAAAATATATTTTTTCGAACTTTCATTTTGAAAAATTCATCAAAGTTGGCTCTGACAAATTAAAATAATACTTGCTAAATTTATCTTTAGTTTTACTAGTGTACGTAAGATGTCTAAAATGGTAAAAGAAAAATACGAAAAAAAGTTATTTAATCGCAAAATTATCACACGTTCCTATATTTTGTGAGTTTGTTTTGCTTTTCCTACAATTTTTGAACTTAAAATTTTCCCAGGTGGTAATTTTTGGTACGATTTTTCCAAATTTTTACGGCCATCACTGCCATCTATGTAATGTATATTGACTTAATGACCAAACGAATCGTAGTAAGCTTTTATTTCAATTTGACCAGAATGCTGTTGTTATGAATTTTTTTTAAATATTTTGGTTTAAATAAACTAATTATTACAAGAAAATGATAACGATTTACTTAAACGATATTTATATATGTTGAAATTCAAATATTTTTGAAAGTATTTCAGAAATCATAATTTCGAATTTGTAACGTTTTCATTTACAAATTTGTCTTAGGAAAAAAAGTGATTTCCCATATGTTTTGTGTGTTTTACTATGAAAAGTTTCGTTTTTTCCTCGTTTCTAATTCCCTTATAAAAGCTCAGATTTTTTGATTATGGCTCTATAAAATACAGGGTGCTCTGATAGTAGTCGACGTATTTAACGACGTAGTTAACGATGTATTTCAACTTTCAAATATATCGGATATCCTAGACGTCCTTGGGTATGCAAAGTATTTTTCAACGTTCGACTACACAGCAGCTACCATCAGATCAATTTAGAAGAGTCCGACAGACCTGATCGAACCTGCAAGTATAAATCATTTTATCATGTCGTGAAAATGTTTTCAATCTAAGTGCTTAGCCAAAAAACTGAGCACATAACAATTGCCGCTTCTACAAAATAATATAATTGATGTGATAGCAGCTGATGCCGACAATATTCACGGGAGTTCTCGTGAGATTCTCAAGGTTCGGAAATATCTCAAATCAGCGTTATGAGAACTCATCAGGTTTCATATAGATTTGGGGAGATAAATCCTCAGCTGTTAAGACAGAAATAATGCTCTTGGATCGTTAAAGTTTTGTATGAATTTCATATACAATAAAATCATTGCATGGTTGATCCACACAGTAAACAAAATCATTTATAATTAGGAAATTAATCATAATATCTGTTATAGGTATAATACATGTAACCCATATTTGATTCTTCACTTAACATAAAAGTGAACAAAGCGGCATAATATTAGCCATGTTTTCATAGATCTGTATAGAACTTTTATTCAGATTAAGTCGAAATTAGTTTACCTAGGTGAAGTTTATTAAAAGGTTTAAAAGTTGGTCAGGTAGATCTTGAACGCCTCCACCTATCATAACATAATTCCAATTGGAAAGTTCCAGGGCCTTCAGGTGTTTTAAAAATTACCTACGAAACACAATCGGCGAGGAACGACTAAATGGATTTGAATTGTGTCATCTATGAATTGGTCTTAGTGTCACACACTGAATTAGTTCACAAAATGTTCTGAATTTAAAACGAATTTCTCAGAGAATTGTTCTAAAGCTCCCAAATCATAATGTATCTTGTTGATCTTAGTTATGAATCTTTCCAATTTTATCAATTTTACAAAACCTTATGAATCTTTAGAGTTGTTTGAAACTAGTGCATTTGCTAATTTTACTAAATTGATTAATTTTATACATCTGATAAACCTTATGAATCTCATGAATCTTACGAATCTTATGAGTCGTATAAATCTTATGAATCTTATGAATTCTCTGAATGTCTTGAATATTATGAATCTTATGAATCTTACGGATCTCACGAATTTTACGAATTTTGTTCGTCTTATACGAATCTTATGAATCTTACGAATCCTGTGAACCTTACGAATCAACCAAATCTCATAATGTTTTGAAATCTTAAGAATATTTTAAATGTTATGAATTTTTGAATTCTATGAACTGAAGCGAAATTTTATATAGGAATCTTATGAATTTTATTATTTTTATGAATCTTATGAATGTTATGGATCTCACTAATCTTATAAATCTTATGAATCTTGTGTGACGAATGTTTAGAATCCTGCGAATCTTATGAATCTCGTCAATCTTACTAATCTTACGAATCCTACAATATGAACCTTACGAATCAACTAAATCTTATGAAATATAGGAATCTCAAGAATATTTTGAATGTTATGAATTTTTGAATTTTATCAACTTAAGCGTAATTTTATGAAACATATAGGAATCTCGTGAATTTTATTAATTTTATGAATCTTATGAATCTTGTGCGTCTTACGAATCTCATGAATCTTAAGAATCTTGTGAATCTTATGAGTCTCGTAAACCTTATTAATCTTACGATTAACGAACAAAAGTTGAATGCACAGCAGTGCCTAGGTTTGTTATATCAATTGTTACTGATTATGCTTGAAGTTGTAAGTTTAGACGAAAGGCGTTATATGTGGTTCAAGCATGATGATTGCCTATGACATTTTTCGCGTTATGCACATGTGATTATACCGACCGTAGAGGAGGTTGAACTGGAGAAACTTTAATATATTTTAAGAAACAATCTTTTATACAACGTATTAACGACTGTGTGTAAGAGTAAATTAACGTATCTGACATTTTTTTTTTCGAAAGTTTTTTTTTTACCAAATTGTTCGTCGCGAGAAACTCTGCCCTAATTGTTGCACCAGCGTTGTTTCACTGTTAAAACGACAACGTGGTACTCACAGTTAATTAACGTGGATGTGGAAATTCGAGTGCAGTTTCTCATGACGAACAGTTTGGTATTAAAAATGAGTTTTCGAAAATATGTTTGGTCGACGCTATGTTGAAATCGAAGGTCAATATTTTTAGCAATTGCAATTTATTAAAATGCCTGCAAATTCACGTCCTATAAAACAGTCTCAGACAAAAATTAAAAAAAAAAACATTTGACCTCGATATGACCTTGAGATACATTAAACTGAAAAAATTAATTATGCAATATTTAGCAACCTTTGTTTAAACAATTTTCACTAAAATGCTTATTTTACGGTGTATACAGTTGTGCCAAGTTAAATGACTCACCCGGTATAAACATACGTACCTACAGTAACCACAACTATATTGTAGCACAACAAATATTCGATAAATATACATAATACATTGTCAACAGAATTCTAAACAAACCAAAGCAGTCACATACTACGTACATATGGACATTGTGGACGATGACCTAATCATCATAAAAAGATTACGTATTTATGAAAACGATTTTTTTTATCTTACGTCAAAATATACAAAATAACAACCATAATACGGAATACATGATATGTTTGTAATGTACGTACGTACCAGAGAAAAGATAACATATAATCCACAACATTAATAATCTCACCCTCACTTCGTAATACAACCATGTCGTCGTCTTTCCACAGTTTTATATTTTTAATTCTTTCGTTCCCGTTCAAATAATTAAAATTTTAAATTATCTAATTATCAGATTGTTTAATCATGAAACTGCATAATCCTTTTGTTATGAATTTAAATATTTTTCAACTTTTTTGAAATTTTAAATTGGAACTGATAACCTTATCAAAAATAAAATGACAAGAATTTAGTTTTTTTTTTTTTGTTTTACGATTCTCTGGAGAATTTATGTTTTCAAACGTTGTGTCTTCATTTGCATTAAATATTTTTTCGAAGTCATAGCAGAATGGGTGGCGGATTATAGATATGTATTTATTTTTGTCCATTTAGGGGAAAGGTGAGGTTTTGAAATTTTAAAGGTTTTATATTTGGAATCATTTCTCTGGTCAAACGCCAAAGATTTTAAATTGCATAATGCCAACCAATAATATATGATGCATTACTCCGGAAGTCCGTCTAATGTATCCGTTTATTGTTCTAATTTTTTTCTAATCCATATATAAGTCTTCTTTATATGTGTACTATATAAAATGGGAAATCAAAAATTTAGAAGGAAAATTATTTATGTATGAAAATAAATCTAACTCATAAATCTAACTTTTATTTTTCTGTTTAGAAATGAAAATTAATTTTTTTTTTTTTGTTGGAAAGTATAAATTAGTTAGCGTGACATATTTTATCGAATGAATGAATTTTTCCAAAAAGGAAAACTATAAAAATCAGATCTCTTTTGTGTGTCTTGATGATGAAATGAATAGAACGCTATAGTTGAGTATAAAAAACTACTGCGTTTTTTAACATTTCCAAAACGGACATAAATTACGTCCAATTTGACAAAAAATTTGTTGGTGGCCCACCCTTGTATATAAAATAGTCGTGTACATATTGTAGATTATCTTAAACATTTCTTTTTAACCATCCATTGAAATAATTAATTACAAATTTCCATTTCCTTATCAAAACAACATTTTTTTTTTCGTTTATATGTGTAAGACGACCAATATAATCTTAAGAAGAGTAAAAAAAAAAAATGTTGAAGATAAAATAAAATAATATACCTTCTACTCCGTGTTATTTGGAAGAAATAGACAAGATATTATATAACTTGGCAAAAAGCTTACGATTAATTTTCTCGCATTTTTTTGTACTTCCACATTAAGTGAAAATCATAAATCAACGGGCGAAGGAAAAAAAAAATTGCCTTCACCCTAAAATTAATTTTCCAATTTTCTTACACTGTGTTTAAGGTTTTTTTTATCTTCGGATCAGTACTCTCATTTATTACTGGACTTTAATTTTAAGATTTTTAATTTTACTGCCCTTAAAGGTGATAAATGCAGCTCTCTCAAAATGTAAATTTATTTTTGGCAGTTCGCCCTTGCTCTGCTAATATAAACGAAGATTGTAAAGAGCAACCATTATCATCCTTTATCTCTAATGTTTTTTCCGTTTTTGTTACATAAGTTTATATGTTGGAATTGGAAAAATGCAAACACATAACACAGGTCCGAATTCAATAAAAGCAAATCTGTTGTCGTAAAACGTAATTTAACTTCCTGGCTGGCTGACCAATTGTAAAAAAAAAAAAAAAAATGAAACGAGATGTCAATAAAATAAATAATTTATGGATTTATATTTGTGATCCGTTTGGTCATTAGAGTTTTATTGCGGTTTAACCATATATGGAAGGGTAAATACACATATATGTTGTCTAAGGTGAACTTATTCATGCAAATTCAACCCACAAAAAAAACATTAATTATGTTCAAACTATATATGACAGGGTATCATCATGTACCGTAAAAAAAAAATCATCTGATTAAATTATAGATGATAATGATGACGATGATAATAATTTAGAAGAAAATAAAACCTCCATGATTATGGTGATTTAATAAAAACGAATAAATAAAAATGATTCAGCAAATGATTTGATAATATAAAAAATAAAAATCATTATTTATCCTAAAAATGTATACATATCCCTTTATGAATCATCCCCTCTCGAATTTTCTTCATCATTTTTTTTGTTTTCATTACAGTTTTTTTTTCTAACAAATTTTTTATCATGTAATTGCATCACATCAGGTGATTCTTTCCCACAAGCTATTACAAACCATAAACATGACAACAACAACGATGACAATAGTAATATCAGCATATACATAGCTTAAAAAATACAAATACAAAATTGTCAGGGAGACTTGTTTCGTTTTTGTATTTTTTTTTTTTTTATTAAAGATTTTAAAGATTTTCCAAAAAATATAAATGTTTGGAATGGTTTGAAATGACTTCCCGAATAGAACATAGCAAATGAAACCCGAAAAAAACAACATCAAACAGTTTTTCCTTTCCGCTTTAAAGAAAAAAAAAACGCATATTCCTTTTCCATCATCTTATCTCTGGATTCCAATCTTTGTTGTTATAGCATTACTATTATTATTCCTATCCAAGTGAATCCTATGGTTTGCATGAAGAAAATCACCCTATCATTATCAAAACTCATAATCAGGAACGCAAGAACACAAACAAAAAAAAAAATGGAAATAAACGGTAAAGTATACATTCAGAGGAAAAAATATGTCGTGATTATCATGATTGTAATCATCTGAAGCCAAAACATCACGACAATTCTCCGTTTTCTTTTTTTTTTTTAATGGTATATCGTTAAGGGAGACAAATTAAACGTAAAATTAAGGTAGAGTATATTTTCATCTGTTGGATTTATGAAATTACAGTGATTTATGTATGTCTAAGTATGTGAAAATATTTATAACAATCACACACAACACACAGATTAGTGGCAAGAAGAGATGTGGTTATGGAAAGCTCAAGTGGAAAATTTGCGAGATTGTTATTCGATACTTATCGTAAGTGCACATTTCTTAGTGAGTAAATATACTTCGGTAATTTTACTAAAAGCTAATTAACCGCTTACCGGATCATCAACACAATTCATAAATAATACAGTTATAAATTAAAATTGGAAAGCTTTAAGGCTTGTTCAATCGATAACAGGTTTAATAGTTTAAAGAGGTTCAAAATCCCGGAAGAATAAAGGTCAATGGTGAAAGTCAAACAGTTTGGAAAAAGTAAAAAGGCAGTAGCATATATATAATCTGATATATTTACTCCTCCACCGGTGTGAACTATTTCACAAAAAGTGTAGCTACACAAATTAACGAAAAGTGTACTGTACTGAAAAAGTGTAGACCTACATAAAAAAGTGTAAAGAACCAGTAGAATCAGGTATGGGGCGGTTTTGGCTTATATTTCCATAAATTGGACAGGTCAAGCTTTCCGAAAAAGTTTTTGTTATTAAGTTAAAATGGGTTGGGCATATTCGACGCATTTAGCTTAAAAGCTTAACCTGTCCAATTTATGGAAATATAACCCAACACTATTTAAATGACAAAAAATATTTCGGAAACTTGATCTGTCTACCTTAGTAAAATATTGTGAAGTTATCTTATGTGTGGTAAACTTTACCTCGACTTGAAATACTGCAACAAAGTAGAAAATAATTCATCAGGGAAACGTAGAGATTGTTCAACCTATTTGAATTTGAAATGTAAAAACAATCCAAACATATAAACAGCTGAAACCTCACGAGGTGATCAGATAAACTTCGGTCCTAAAAATTAACTCAACTCCCTTACAGCTTCATCTCTAGCTCAATTATAACTCAACCATAGGTTTGGATTTTCGAATAGAAAAAAAATATAAAAAAACAAATCGTACAGAGAGACATCCAGACAGATGGACGGAAGTTTTTTTTTTTTGCTTTTAAAACACAGGGACCTTCGAAACGTCGATAGAACTGGTTTTGGACTAAAGTTATTGCGATATGGGCAAAAATGCTTATACGTCAAATTATAACCAAAGAACTATGACTTCAAGATGTTCAACAGGTTGCGCGCTCTGAAATAAAATATTCGTTTATGATAATTTAAATTTCGGCTGTACGGTTACCAACAAAGATTTTCCACTTTTCATTTTCCCTCTCAGGGCTGAGAGCCAATCTGCAACTATCGTATCATTAACCCAAGCGTACCTTCTATTTATTTTATTTTTAATAAACTTTTTATAGTGAAAATCAGCGTTTTTTAGAAGTACTGCGCCGCACAGCTCAAGAAGTGGTACATAGACCAGTTTAACACGTGAGACATTTGTCGAGCGTATAACATCACTGTAAATGCGTCTTTGGAGGCATCATCTGAAAACCCGCGAAACTTTAGTTTCGTACAATAATTGGTGTTGATGCATCGGGAAAACTCGATTTGTTCAATACTAGGGGGTTACAAGCTCAGAAAAAATATTTTCAAAGAGACAGTAATTGCTGTGATCCATCCCAAAGAATCGAAAAGGCGGGCTCGACTTAATAATATCAAAGAGTCAAAATAAAATATCAGTTGTCGGATTCGTGTTTTCTAGGGAACTATCCTTGGGCCGTTATTAAATACTCGAAATATGATTTGTATGCAGATGATTGCCAAATTTACCAAGGAGGCGTTAAAGATGTTTCCAACATATTAGACTGGTCTATATCTAATGGCGTCTCATTGAATATTTCAAAGACGCAGGCAATCTTCATTTTAAAACGTGATTTTTTAGTCATCCCAGATATTTACATTGATAATAAGATAATTCTATTTCAAAATTGTGTTAATAATTTAGGCACTTGTATTAACAATAGATTCACGTGGCATTTCCAAATTATCAATGTATATGAGTGAGGTCGTAGAAAAACTTGCCTCATGCGAGTCGTGTGACATTTTCCTATTTTCCGAAACTCAAAAATCCGCTCCGGAAAACGCACCCTGAGTCGATTGAAGCCATAAAAAAATTCGCTGAAGGAACCAAAGGCCATCTCGGCTGAGCCCTATAACATGTGTATGGAAAAATGGATTAACCGTTGACATGCTTGTATTGGCGCAAAAGGAGCCTATTTTAAAGGCGATAATAAAGATTTGTATTAAAATATATAAAAATGTTGTTCTTTTTACCAGTCCGGGTCAAATTTGATCAGATGGTATGGATTGAAACTCCATAAAAATATTTCTCCTAAAACCGTTAGAATTTTGCTAGCTAAAACGTTGGTGTAAATTTCTTTACACGAGCTGTCATTAAAACTCGAGGGAAATTTTACAGGTTACTTTAAACAACATAGCCAGATATGTCAACGGATTGAGAAAATATGATCATATCTCTGCCAAGTTTAGAGAAAACCGGAATCAGGTTCCGGTCGAGATTAGAAGCTTTTGGTAGATTTAAAGTTTTATTGTTTGAATTTGTTAAGAATAAATTTTAATTTTTTTTGTTTTCATTATGTGTGGGATAGAAAAGCAATGCTTTGTCCAGGATTGATGAATAAAATGAAATGAAATAATACAATATTTTACCGGCTCCCAACATAATCCGATAATTTTAACTATCCGAGATCCTTCAATTTCCAGGTCTGGTGCATCATTTAAACCGTAATCGATTTGGTTTAGCACACATTTATCGTTGATAAAACTGATCTGATTTGGATAGGACTGATGTTATCTGTAGCAATTATAGGTCTCTGGGTATCTTTTTTTATGACATTCTACAGTTTTTATTAAGTATGAAGTTTCGAACTGCTTAAACGAATTACAAGACTACCAACCAAGAATTGATATTTTCTAGTTCCCAGAACTTTCGTAAGAGTTCATCCAAATTTTCACCATTACTACTGGTGCTGATTGTAAGCGATTGAACGGTCTGATAGTTGCTCTGTTATTATCCAACCTAATGCAGTATTGTACTAGTAAGATTGTTTTTATTGCAATTGAGCCATATTTTAGTAACTCGAACAATTTTTCAGAACCAATTTATGTATCTATACCTGTTGTTGTGGTTCGTCGTGTAATTTCCTATTATAATGGTAATTGAAACCGACTGTTTAGTGAATATCGTGTTAAAACCTTCAATTCTATAAACTGTTAGTTTTTCGCTGAAGTGTCCAGTAATCTTCTTTGTTCTGCTGGCGTAGGGTTAACTAACGAACTGCTTTAGAAACATGTTAAATGCCTCAATGCAACTCCTGAGATGAGAACAACTGCAGCAAAACCACTGGTAAAGGTATGTATTGACATTTTAGGTAATTTAATTTCGTTATGACTTGGATAATCGCATTTTATTATCTTTGGCGGTTTATTTATGCTTCTAAATAATTTATTCAATTCATTTAAACTGCTCTTAATAGTAGCATTCCTTTCCTTTAACGTTATGATGTCGGCCATTTCGTTTCGATTTTCTTTAAACACCTGTTGCACCTGTTGCCATGTGCAACTCATGAGATATTGCCAAAAGTAGTAATTCAATACTTTCGATAAATTTATTTATTCGACAAACCTTAAGTATTGCATGGTAACTGGTAATATCCTTTCCGATCGCACGCGGTACAGCTTAACGGTTTGGTTATGGTTCTTCCTCAGACTAATCCGGATTGTAAGACCGATTAACGTGTATATACACCAGGCCCAAAAACAAATTGATTATCTTCATTTAGTTTAGGCCTGATGTGAGGAGTGTCGAGAGAAGGTGCAGTTTTCTGGTTCGTACCAAACACACAATTTATGTTTTAATTAAAATCACATGAAACAAATGCCGTTTTAGCATAGAATTTAATTTTATCTAAATCAATTTCAAAACATACACCCGTAATGAAAAATCCAAATTTAACGATATTTTTTGTTTTTATTTCGAAATCCAAAGTACAAGACAAATATCGAACATTCACAAGTACCTTACTATCCGACAGAACATAAAATTACACACATACAAGATGGAAAAATTAAAAAAAAAAAAAAAATACAGCCAATCCAAGTATCTGGTAATGGTAGTTCGTTGTTTTGACAGAATAAAGGATGTATTAAAAAAAAAAAAAATGAAAACCATTTCATTTCCATTATCATTATCATCCTCATCATCATCATAAACATGATTATTATTAATTCTCATTCCACAACAGATTTTCGGAAAAGAAAATTCAGTTTTCCACTTAAAACATAAAAAAAAAATAAACCGTTGTCGTCGTCGTCGTCACATAAAAATATAAATTAGTTTTTTTTTTTGGACATGTGGATAAGTACTTTCGAAACGAAAAAAAAAAGATTGTTTTGATTCAAGATAGTACGAGAGTACATACATAGCTATTACATAAATGTATTTACAAGATTAAGTTGCGACCATATGGGTAAAGTGCTGGTATATGATAAAGATGAAATTTTTCATCTTCCTCCGTAAATGACGCATTTCGGTGGAAAAACGTAATTAATCAAGCCCGTAATTTTTCAATACCCTTATCAAAATTATGTATTTATTTATTTTAGACAAACAAAAAAAGGAAAAACTAATTATCGAAAAAACAAAGAATAATTTTCATTTCTGTAAAAATAAAAAATTAATTGAAATTTTTTTATGCTCAATTCTTTCGAAAACCTTTTTTTTTTTTTGGTTTTCGTTGTTGTGTTGAAAAATTGCAGTTTGGTTTTGAAATTTTATTGATTGATGTAGATAAGGGGATTTTTATTTTGTTTAATTTTGAAATAATTTCGAAAAATTTCTAAACATTTATCCCTTTGCATATGTCTATAGTCGTATATGTATATGGATGTGAGTTCATCTAGAAATATTTTGGCAAAATTTACAGACAAACATAACCTAAGCACGATTCATGTACACATCCACCAATAATATATGTTGCTTTGTTTCCCAAACACCTCATTCCCATTTCAAATTTATTCAATTACAAAATTTTATACGTCTCTACATAGACATTAATATATAGATACATACGTAAATACAAATAAAATAGAAAGATGTAAAAACAGAGGAAATTTATAATGAAAAACTCTCTCTCTCTCTCTCGAAAAATAAAAGAAAAATTATTTATTTTCAAAGTCCATCCGTGTTCGAACTTTGATAAACGGATTATATGTTCTGTATATGTACATATAACATCCAATCATCAAAACCCAATTTTTTTGTTTTTTTCTTTTTTTTTTTTATTTAATTTTTGAAAAATTGAAATCACTGAAATGGAATTAAATTTTTATTTTTATATGGAAATGGAAAATAACAGACGATTTTCATTTATACGTACTGGTATGTATAATGTACATGTAGTATTGAAGAGTAGACATTAATATTAAAATGTGATTTTAAATTTCTCGCCTCTTCGCCTTTAGAGAAATTTACAACAATTTTCCGATATCGCGTGATTTTAAAGGCGTACCAGCTGAAAGAATAGGATCAAATCTAATTTTTAATAAATAAAGAAAAAATTTGGAAAAGAAAAATATTAAAAAATTAAATCGAAATTAACGATTTGAAGCACATTCGTTTGTGGTGAATTCCGATAGTTGAGTTAATATTCAAATAATTAAGCTACTGAAGTGAATTGGTCGTTCGCTTGCTACTATTCAGATAAATGTTAAATTGTTGAAAAGTAATTGGCTTGTGTTATAAAATAATTAAAATTTAAAGTTAATCGACCATTTTCTTGGATCAATTATTTTTGTGTATCACATTACAAAATTCTCTAAAATATCCTGGCTTCTTCGATGCGTAAAACAAAATAATGTCAAAAAACAACAAAAACAATTATCTGAATTACCTACCCAAGCAAAATTATTATTCAGATAAATCAGTAGCTCAATATTTTTAACAGAAGTGAAGTATACTAAACGAACGGATAAATCACTTCAGTTAATTCACCACAAACGAACGCACTATATGTCATGTGCTCTATGGGACAAAAATAAAAGCTTCGTACCCAGATTTGAAAAAAAATAAACACAGTAAGCTTTGATTGTTCACTCAAATATTATACGAAACTGATTACTATATCAAAGCTATCTAGATATTTTAAATGGGTGAGAAGTTTTAATTTCGGGCAACAGATATCGCATTTACAGCTTTTCCAATCGTCAATAGGCCAATAGAAAATTCCAGGTAAAGTTTCATATCGCTAAAGTAAACAAAAAATAATTCGAATTATGGCAGAATTCATTAATGTTTTTGTAAAATGTCGTAACTACAAGCGATAACCTCAAAATACATTTGTCTCCCGGCGTTGCAGCTTCAGTAAACACAACAAGAGCATTGTACTTTAATTTGAGAGGGGTCGTTGCTGGTTGTCGTAGCTCATGTTCTGTTTATGCCTTAAGATAGTTTTGAACTCTCTTTAAATTGTTCTAAAATCACAAAGAAATTTTTTCAGCGGTTTTTCTTTTATTTCTATAAATCTTTAACGTTCAAAACTCAGTTATAAAACAAAAAATTCAAACATATAAATACATACAGGGTGACCCATTTTAAACGACGAATCCAAATCTCTCTTGAAATACGCCAACTACAAAAAAAAACTGCTTTAGACAAAAATTTTCAAGGACAATGGAGGTCATTTATCTGTACCAGTGCCCTTCACCATCGAGTCATTTGAAGGTCAAGGTAATTTTTTTAAATGGAAACCCTTGTTTTTGACTATCACAATATTACGAAAGCTATTATTGTGACCTTGAGAAGGTCAAATCAAAGTTAAATGTTTAACAAGTACTCAGTTGCTGTTCATTTAGATTTATGTGCTTTCCCTCACACGTTTAGGGGTGTTGTCTGAGTCCGCTTGCCTCTCACCATTACTATAATTATATCAATTATCGATGGAGTAACTCTTGGAAGTTGTCTCCGGTTGCTTCAAGGCACAAATTTAAACGTCTTCCAAAAGTTCTCACTTTTTTAAGCATAATGTCTCTAGGAATGGCCGCGCAAGCTCTACGAATTCGTTCCACCGTAACTTCCCTAGTTGTGGGCCGTTGAGCAAAAACATTATTTTTCAAGTTTCCCCACAAAAAAAATCTAGTGATGTGAGATTTGGTGAGCAAGAAGGTCATGCAACTGGACCTCCTCGCACGATCAACTTATCATTGTAACGGTCATCCAAAAAAGCACGTACGATGATCTTGTTGGAGCCACATTCTTTGTCAACATTTTCTTATAATCATTTTCTAATAATCTCGTAAGTGATTAACAATTGTAAGTAGCTTTATCTATCAACGTTTTATTTAAAAAAGTAAGGATCAATTAAGTATCCATTTAAAGTTTCTCACCACAGCTTAAGACTCCATCGATTTTAATGATACACAGGACTGTACTAGTGAGTATTTTTATCTCACCAATAATGACCATTGTGTCTATTAAGTTGTGAAAAAATTACATACCTAAAAAGTGAGGATCATCCTGTTTCAGTTGGCAAAAAAGATTCATTTTGTCGCGTTGTTAGGATATCTCCTATCTAGAAATGTGTATCACCATTTTTAACGTGGAATTCCCCAATTTTTTCGAATATAAACTCGAAAATGAAGTTTACTTATAAAAAAAAAGTCAATTTAAAGTGATATATTTACCTAATATGCGTTTTTTTTAATCTGCTTGCTTCTCACAAATTACACCGGTTTTATTGTGGGAAAACTATAGTAAATTCGAACAGTTAGTTCATCGGGAATGGATATAATTATAATTATGTTGAGAGGCAAGAAGACACTCACGATAATTACGCACCCCAAAGGAAACAGAACTTATTACGTCCATGTCGGTGTTCCCAGGTAACGATAAAAATAAGAATAAGGCCTTCGAATTTTTTGCAGCTTTTCTACTATTCGAAGTGCAGTCAAACATTTATCATGCATAAAAAGCTCATAAATTTAAATGAACAAAATCTGAGTACTTTTAGAACATTTAACCTTGATTTGACCTTCTGAAGGTCACAATAATAAACTCCGTAATTTTATTTCACATGTCAAAATTCCTGCTTTTATTAAATCCCGTGTCAAACTAGGGCTTTCCGTTCCAGTCACCTTGACCAAAACAAATGACCTTGACAATTGACTTTAAAGTCACAGTCATTAACATTATTGTATACTACCTACCTGTTCAAGATACTTCAAACGTTTATTATGCCCAGAAAACCCCTCAAATTCAAATCACAGCTTCTAAGTGTTTTTTAAACATTTTACCTAGATTTAACCTTCTCAAAGTCACAGCAGCAAACTGTACCCACTCTTTTCGAATCCGGTGTCAAAAGTAGAAGTTTCCATTTTAAAAAATGGCTTTGACCTTCAAATGACCAGAAAGTGAAGGGCATTAGTACAGATAAATGACCCCATTGTCCTTCACAGTTTGCTCTAGATTATTTTTTTGTAAAGCTGGCGTATTTTAGGAGACATTTGAATCACCTGTTTTACCAAATTAGTTCAAATTTTTCAGATAATTCAAATTTTCAGGTTCTGTTGCTTTCAAAATATGTATTACATATTATTTATAATTTTCGTGTCTTTCGCGAACGGGTTTTGAGTTGCTTGCTCTACATCGATACTTTTCCACGAATTTTTTAATAATTCTCGCGATTATTCCTGATTTTGAGATTATTCAAGATTATTATTATTATTTTACAGATTTATAAGAAAATCGAAATTTTTTATATACCTAATATAATTCGAGGTATTTTAGGTATTTGAGATTGTCGAGATGTGCTTAGCGTAACATTGAACTACTTAGCACATATACTAGAGATTTATCGTATTACTCCAGATTTTAAGTTTTATTCGAAATTACCGAGACCAGTTGCCGTTACATTTCTTTTAATTCAAGATTTTCGAGGCTTTCAATATACTTTCGACGACTTATCGACGATATTCCAATCACAAATCCAAACCACAGGTTATTCGACATAATTCTAAGATTTTATGTCTATTTTCCATTTCAATAGCCAAAGTTTGATTTTTGAATAATGAAAGCAACCACAGAGTTCAGTACGCAAATTTGAAGTGAAACAAGAAGTTTCATTTTGTTACGACGGAGCTTGCCGATTTTGATGAAATACAACCTGTACGCTGGAAGTGAAATTCTAAAATGATTTTTATTTTGAAGTTGTAGAATAAGGCAAATTAGGATAGAAACACCAGATGAAGTTCTGGAATAGGGTTAATTAGGAACCAACGTGGTTAGGCGATACGACGGAAAAGAGATGCTAAACTGATTTTTTGATAAAAGTCGGCAATTTAGACATAGAATAGAACTTTAATATTTCTTTATAGATGTTAAGGTAGTACAGGAAATGGTATTCTAAAATAATTTTTATAACCGCTAAAATAGTTTGTTGATAAAATTCTGAATATGTACTACGAAAAATTGTATATGATGTTCATGTGTTACTCTCGATTTGACAACAAATAAATCCGAAACAAGTTTTTTAATTATAACAAATCTTTGAAATGTTATTTTAATTCGTTGTACACCTTAGAGGATGGAGTTTGCCGATCCAACCCCCGCTTTGACGATTTGTTGCAATTCAAATATAAATAAAAATTACAACGTTTTTCGAAATCTTGTGTAATAAAAACACTCAAATATTCACATACTAAAATAGATAACTCCCCAAAGCCGCTTAGCATTGGTAACCTCTGCGCAAGATCCTTTCGTTATCAAATTATAGTTGTTCGTATTTAACAAAAATCTAATGTGGCTTTTGGTCTCTTTACTTTGGGCTTTTCGAGATTTTTTTGGAGATTTTTATCATTGAGAATTCTAGGTGCCTGATGTTCATGAATTAAAAAAACAATAATGTGGTTTTCCCAAAAAGCAATAAAATTAATTTATTTGTCGAATAACCGCAAGTGTATTTATTTAATGTATAACTATCTTTCTCTCTGAAGTCTGTGATTTTACCAACACATATTAAAATTTTCCCGGTAAATACAGTGCAACCTTACTAGTTATGAATATGTAATGATGGTGATAATGATGATGATAGTGATAGTAATGATAACGATAATGGTAATGGCAATGATAAGGGTGATTGTATTGGTAATTGGAATGGTAATAAAAATGGTAATGGTAATGGCAATGGTAATGGTGATGGCAATGGTAATGGTAACGGTAATGGTAATGGTAGTGGTAATGGTAATGGTTAAGATGAACCAGATGTTCTAGAAAAACATTTTTGTATAACGTCTTAATGAACCTGCATGTTGATGGTGATGATGACAGTAATGGTGACGGTCATGGTAATGGTGATGGTTGCGATGATGGTAGTGGTATTGGTAAGGATAACGGTAATAGTAACTATGATGGTGATGAGATTACAATTCCCACTCCACGAAGAAATCAAATCCATCATGTTAACCAAAGAAATCTTACAGAAGTTAACCACTAGGGATTTAAGAATTTAAAATTTTACAAAAAATTTAAGAATTAAAGAAATTTTTAGTATTTCTAATTAAAAATTTATAAACGGGAGAGTTCGTGAATTTTAAATTGTCTAGAAATTTCTGAGATATAAATCTCCAATTTTATAATTCTAGAAAACGTTAAATTTATGAATTTTGCATGTTTAACTGAAGATTTTAAGCTTTTCAGAAATTTTTATAATTTTTTATAAATACATTTTAATTACTACATTCTATCGTTTTTATATACTTCACACATATGTAAAACTCGTCTTTTACTTCCGACCTAATGTATATAACATAGAGTATATGCAGATAATGATATCCTATTTAATACAAAAAGAAAATAATAAACCTGTAAAACATAGGTAGGAGCTTTATTTTGAATGTAACGGAAAATTTTCATACTCTATGCATACACATATACCTGTAATACATGAAGTACAATTTTCACCTCTTAAGCAACGATAATTAAGGAAAATCTACTTGTTCCTCGTATCTTACTAATTTATTCCATATATTCTTTTGTTGCGAACGAACGAAGAAAACAAAATGAAAATGTTTTCCAACATTGTAATTGACGCATGTATACATTTGCACATTAAATGCATGTATGTTTTTCTTTCTTAGTGTCGAAAAATTACAATTAAGATAATTTTTGTTTAACACTTGAACAATGTATAATTTGTGTGAGTTGTAATAAGAGTATACACTGTTAACGTTTCAAGTATTAACAGGGAAACTACTTCTATATAATATACGTCTATATCATAATATGGTAGCCTGTCTAGTTTTAGCTGTACAACGTTAAAAAATAAGGATGGTGGTAACACCTGATTTACCCAGAATTACATGTAAACTCATCGTCTTACACACTCGTGTATCAACCAGTGTCACACACGATAAAAATTAAAAAGCAAAAAAAAAAGTCCAATTCATCCATTTAAAATCGAAACTAATCATGACTTTTATTAATTCCTCTCGATTTAATTCAAATCACATTTTTCTAACCCTTTCAAAAAAAAAAAAAAACATTTAAAAGTGTATATGAAAACCACATACTCATTTGACATTTATTACCAAATAGGTATTCTCTCTGGTGAAGGATATAAAAATCCTTTCCATTAATAAATATAAATTTTCCTAATGAAAGAAAATTGCGTACTCATCGAACAAAAGGAATTCCAAAGTATTCACAATTCCCTTTTTTGTACGCTTTTTTATTTTTTTTTTGCTACCTTATTTATTTATTATAGAAAAGAAAATTTTTTTTGTTTTGCGTCAGGATTTTTTAGAAGTTTTTCATTTAAAATTGTAGTACTTTTATAGATATGAGTATGTAAAGAGAAAATGTTGTCATGGTAAGACCTCTCGCTTAAATTAGAATACGCGCACAATAAAAACGTATACATTGTATTACTGCGGTCTAGGGTTAGAGAAGCAATCACAAATGATAGGCCGGCAAATCCTAGTTTATCCATTTATCATTTAAAAACAAGAAAATTCTCATCATCTTCTTCATCAACCAAAAATAAAGGGAAAAAAAATCAGAAGATGTAGCAGAAAAAAATCTTCATTTTCAATTTTATTTATCTATCTCTACATCTAACTGATATTTTCTTTTATTTCCATCTTATATTTAAGAAGATTACGGAGACAATAAAAGAAATGTTTCAATTTTTTGATTATTTTTCCTTCTTTAGTTTTCCATCTTCTTATATAGATTTTCCTCCTGGTACCTTTTTTTTTTTCATTTTCATTATTATTTTCTTTTATGTTTTTTTATTTAATTTTTTTTTTTTTTTTCGCTTTTTATTTGTATAAAAAATCAATTAAATCACTGTAAGGATTCATTTCCCATTTTCTTCAATTAAGTTTTCTTAACGGTTTTTATTTATATACATCTAGCTTTTTGCTCTGCAAGCACAAGAAAATCAATTTTAATTTAATTTAATTTGCTTGTTTCAGAGTTGCTTATTTTTTCGCCTTATACCTAACACTTTAGTTGTCGACTAAACTCAAAATGTTGTTACCCTGTAATTAAAAATAAATTCACGCGCGTTATCCTGATATAATCAACCCTAACTGCGTATACCCGATTTACTATTATTAATATATGTATACAACAGTAGTTTTTACTTCATCAAATGAGTACATATTTGAGGTTTTGAATTTTTATTTTTTATTTTTTTTTTCCTTGAAGTGTGCACTTGAAGTCAACTCACTCAGCTTGATATAACATGTGTGAGGGCGTGTTTTTCAGCTGACAATTTCAAATTTGTGGGTTTTATAATTTTTGAAGTGCACACGTTTTATAAATGTATAAAACGTTTGTAATATTTGCGGTGAAATATATTCAAAATAGGGCAGGAGTTTTTGAATTCTTATCTCGATTTAAAATGCGGGAATTAAAACTATACGGAGGATTTCTCATTTTGATTAGTCTCTAGAATTATATGTTTGGCTGCGCACGTGTTTTCTTTTTTTTTTTAATTTAACTATGTTTTAAATTTTGATCGGGCATCCCAACTTGAAACATAAAAACATTATATTCTCTCTTCCAGAATATAACTCGAAATTATCAATTAATTTTGGTACACAAAACGACACCATCAAGAGATTATTTGTTTTCTAAAATAACATTTTGTTTTTGTTGTTTTTTCTTTAGCAAAAAAATAAATTTTTTATCATATAAAAACACTCTAATTTTTTTTTTTTAACAAATAATTGTTGTAACTTTTCCCATTTTCCGAATTACAAAAAAAAAAAAAAAATCTTTCTCCCCATAAGGAGTGTACAGAATTAAAACGCAAAGATGACGATGTAAAACAGAAGAAATTATTTAATACAAAGCTTATTAAATGTTACATACAATAATTAAATTATTATCGTGAATTTTCATTTTGTTTTTCCAAAGAATTTTCATTTCATATCGCGCGCGCGTTTTTTCATAAAGCGAATGACACGTTTTTGTTGTTGTTATGTTATTTTATATTGTTTTGAAGAGAAAGTTTTTTATTTTTTTTAAATTATCTAAAAAAAAAGTTTACTTTTCCTTATTAAATTCAATTAAGTATTAAAATTTTTTTTTTAATTAGAAGATGGCTACTTTACTTGTTGCTAATGTTCGCACCCTAAATCCATATACATATAACAAATTGTATAATCAGATTACATCAAAACGAAATCAAATTCTAACACTCTTTGCACAATAAACATATGGAATCTAACAGCGCAGTCTTCATCATCCAGCCAGGGTTCAAAAATAAATTTAATTTAATTTAATTTAATAATCAAATAGAAATAAAAGTAGCCCATCATGTTCATATTAACAACTAATAATAGGAAGTGTTGATGGTATATTGTTCACTGTTTATATGAAAGTTATTCCAACCCCACAGTTTTCATTTCTATTTTTATTATCATATCATATATGCAATTGGGAAATATGTACAAGTATATTACCAATTTACTTTAATAAAAATTATACAAATACAATTGAAAGTACTTTTTGTTTCATGTAGTATTTAGCATGGGGCGCAAATTATTGGGAGTATTTATTAAAACAAAAAAAAAACAAAAAATCCCTTCAGCGGAATAAAATATATACAGTTCTCCCCCATTTTGTTTACAAAAGTGTAGAAAATATTAAACCAATGGGAACGCAGAGATTTGTATAGTATCAACTATGTATTACATAGAAATGATTTAATCCGATTTTAGAACTTTTGATATCTATTTTGTGTGTGTTCAAGTCATGCTGATTTCTTATCGGTACGATCAATTTAATTAAAATATGACGACACTTTACATATGGGACGCTGTATAGATACTAATCACCCCTTGACATTTACTTTATTCGATAGATTTAATGCGTTGTCTTTGTCAATGAAATTATCTAAATTAAATTGTCGATTAAAGCATCATCAGATTTGATAATATTTAAAGAGAAAACTATAATGACCGTTCATTTTGAAAACGCGCTTTGGTTAAATTATTTTGTTACGGCTTCGCAATTTATCTCTTATGGATAACAACCATTTTTCAAAAATTTCAAAAATTAAAGTTTTAAATTATGAAGACCGTCGTTACTGAATGAACACAAAAACATCTACAATTTGTAACTTTACCGATAGAGCCGATAGCCCTCTATCTGTTATCAGAAATTTTTACATAGACAGAGGCTTTGGTATGGTCATTTTAAGCCAGCTAGAAGTCAGGGTATTGGGGTGGGAATTTCCAAAGCTTGACTATGTCTGTTTAGACCGTAAAGGCGAACATAAAGAAAAACGAAATATGAAAACTAAGAAAGGAAGGTAGACGAATGACTCAGCTTCGCTATAACACTCAGCTAACGCACATCATCCCCGAATTAAAGCTTTCAACTTCTCATACTGAAAAGAAATTTACGAGCGAACCGAAATAATAGCGTAACATAAGTGAATCACAAAAACAAATGAATATTTTAACCCGATAAATGAAATTATTATTGAATCAATAATCAATAAACAAAACAAAAAAAAAATTTGAAAATATAAATTATTTAATGAACTAAGTCCGAACCAAAATTATTTGTACCTGCTAAATTCTTGAAGCAACGTAACGCAAACAACTTTAAAAATAATATAAATAATAAACTTTTTGAAAACATTAATTTTAATTCAATAAATTTAATTACCCCTGTTTTACATTTCTATCCAAATTTTTTTTAAACTTTTAGTTCTAGGAGAAGTTACAGTTAATTTTGTTTTTGCCAAAATTATTTGTACCCACAAATGCTGAAGAGCAAATTAAAGACTGACTAGTTTATAATCAACCAGAAATGTTACTCTATTTATTTATTTTTTAAAAGAAAATTTTTTTCGGAACCATAAGCTCCAGTATAGTTTTGACTAATAATAACAAAAAATACAATTTTCTCAAAAAATTAAATTATTAAAAGCACAAATAAATTATTCAACTGAAATAATTTTTTTTTTCAATGATTGTCTGATTTCCACTTTCGTCATGTTAAAGTCGCAAAATATGCAAAGTTCGTTATAAAGTTTCGACATAGAATTCAAAGGTTCGCCGCTTCCATAATTCGTTCGGTGAAAATCAATTTTCAAGAGTGTGCGAGTACGTAGGTTTTTAATAGGAGCATACAATTTTAGATTCATTAACAAGTATGCACTCAACCGTTAAGTAAATCGGAAATAAAAATAGCTCCAGCATGCTGACGGCGAATTTCAAGTGGCTCAATTTTCAAAGATTTACATCTATCTACATATGAAGGTAGATTCCTAACATTTTCCCACCAAGGTAATCGACGGCCAAACTCCCCAGTTGTATATGCATAAAAAATGACAAAAGATTTTTGTATTGATTCAATTCTGCTGATGTGATCAGATCATTATAACGTGGAGGCCATACGCATGATGCATATTCGAGCTGTGAGCGTACAAGAGATTGATACATGCAAACAAAAACTCTAGGATTATTAAACTCTTTCATACTACGTTTTAAAAATCCCAACATAGAATTGGCTTTGGCACAAATCATGTCAAAATGACGATTAAATGATAATGTGTAGAAGTGAATATAATTCCAAGATCCCTTATTTCGTTAACACGATTCAAAGTGTTATTTGCAATGTTGAAATTATAAATAAGATGCGAAGATGAACGTGTAAACGTCACCATTTTGCACTTAGCTACATTCAAATGTAATAAATTATTCCTTCACCAAGAGCTTACCCCATCTATATCCATTTGTAATTTAACTGCATCAGATAGACTACGAATAGGAGAAAATATTTTTAGGTCGTCAGCATATATTAGACATCGGGAAAATTTTATGCTTTTTGTGATATCAATTACAAATAATATGAAAATAAGTGGACCAATATGTGAGCCCTGAGGTACTCCAGAATAAACATAAATTGGTTTAGAAAAACTGTTGTTGACTGTACCCGCCCAGTGAGGTACGACTCAAGCCATTTGAATAAATTATCATTAATTCCGAAGAATTTTAATTTTTGCAAAACAATAAAGTGATTGATTGAGTTAAACGCCTTACTGAAGTCGGTGTAAATGACATCCAGTTGAGCATTACTCTCAATCACCTCCGTGGCATGTTTCGTAAACTCCACTAAATTTGACGCAGTAGAACGCCCACGGAAAAAACCATGTTGCTCACCTACAATAAACGACTTTAGTCCAAAAAAATATATAATCACACAATTGACTCAAACAATTTAGGAATGGCTGACAATAACGAAATACCCCTATAGTTAGAAACATCACTCCTATTACCAAATTTAAATATCGGTACAATATAAGACGATTTCCAGACAACCGGAAAAACACCTTTTAAAAGTGAATCAATAAATAAAATTGACAAATGCAGAGCCATTTCATTACTAAAATTTTTAAGAAAGTATGAAGGAATACCATCTGGGCTACATCCATCCTTAAACAAATGGAGGGATTTAACGATATCCTCTGGAGATATGTGAGGTGTGTATAAACAAGAGTTGGTACAACTACCTTCTGCACTAACATATTTGTCAATATCAATATCAGTCCGACTATATATATTTTGAAAAAATGAAGCAAATAAGTCAGCAATATCCCCAGAATTATTACTAGTAACATCATTGAACCGCATAGTTGATGGAAATCCAAAAGTTTTCCTTTTGGAGTCAACGAAATTCCAAAATGATTTTGGATTTGAAGTCATATTATTTTGAGCCTTAATAATAAAATTTTTATAAGCAATATAATACAAATCGTCAAAATGTTTCGATAAAATTAAAAATGGTAATCTGTCGTCAGCGTTTCCGGATAACTTCCATCTTCGATATAATTTTTTCTTACGATTACGTAGGTTTATTAGAGATCGTTGTTAAACCACGGACGATTATTGCGATTAACTTTTTTATTAGAAACCGGTACAAACCTGTCGAAGCCAATGAATAAAATGTCATAGAAAATTTGCACGTCGCGGTCAATATCCACCAACGAAAAACACGAATCCCACTCTACTGATTTGAAATAAGAAATCAGACCATCATTATCAGCACGCCTAAAATCATATAGAATTACAATTATTAGTATTAAAATTAGACGGCGAAATTTAAATTGATTTCCATAGATTTTTGGTTGACATCGTTGATAATATACGGAACTGGTTCCAACTTTATCATAAATAGATTGGCAGAGTCAGCAAAAAACAAGTCCAGAAATTTACCATTATAGTTAGAAACGTTATTTATCTGAACGAGACCAAATGACAAAATGGAATCAATACATATTGATTCAGCCTCCGACTTAACATTGTACGGAATGACGCAGTTTACGTCGTCATCTACCAGCCATTCAACCTTTGGCAAGTTGAAATCGCCAACTATCAGCACGTTGTCAACTAAGTAGAGTTTATAAATTATATTTTACAAACAGTTTGTATATGTCGCATAAACTTCAGATGAAGACCTCGGTGGAATGTAAAGGCCAATAATGAAAATATTTTTCTTAAATATATTTAACTTGATGCATAAAAGTTCAATTGTTGGATCACTGTCAACTGCCACACTTACAATAGATGAATGAACTGCCATCAATACACCTCCTCCACTTGATTTGACACTAGATAGTGCCGAGCGGTCACACCTGTATACAATAAAGTCTGTCGGAAAATACTCAGAAGTCTGGTCTCTACAATCACGTAAACGGGATACATAGAAGCGACGACAAAGCGATAGAACTCAGCGGATTTAGAGGCAATACCGCGAACATTTTGAAAATATATAAAATTGTTTCTTAAATCAATACTATTAGATGTTGATATGTTTATGCTTAAGGCACTCGTTGAGGGAGCCGCCGACCTCCCCGAAAATTTCTTCTATTTTGATTGAAGTTGAATTCCTTGATAAGTACGTGTTCATAATAATCTCAAAGGATTCAAGTGGCACACTTATTTTATACGAAATATAAGGCGCTCCTTCTCCATTCTGCGAATCTTTATTGATCCGTACACAAGTAGCATCCGAAATTTGAAGATTATTTTTCACAAACTTAGTGAATTCACTGTCAGTAATGGTGGGTTTAAGTCTCGACACAAAAATACATTTACGTGGTGGAATAGCTTCAATATATGTTATATTACTACCGGTACCAATTATGACATCAGGTTTAAGCTTTTTGTTTTGGAAAGCCACATTATTATTATAAATCATCGAATGTTTCGATGAAATTATCGGTGAAACATTTTTGCACATGTTTATATTTGAGGGTTTCGTTTTAGTTTGATTCATACAATCATTATTAGTAATCATCGTCGGTAATAAATTTGTAGCCCGTTCAGACGGAATCTGAGCTACGGTACCACCATTATCATTAACTTAATTATTAATATTTATATGACTACCGTTGCACCCACCGCTATTGGTTAATTGTTGAATAGATTGAGAAACAGCCACACTTACATTCGTGATGTCATTAGCTTTAATATTACTGGTTTTATTTAATGACTTCCAGTACCGCTATTATGACGATTTTTAATATTGGATAATTTTGAACTCATGGAAATTAGATCACTTTGGAGGTTATGAATGTTTGTGTTAATAACATTGAAAGAATCTGTCACCTTTGAAAATAAATCCATTTGGACTTTAAGCAAATCATCACAATCGTCACAAATATAACGAAGATTTTTTAGTTGACAAATTAAATCGAAGGTAGTTTTGCTTTTGATGCCAAAACACTTAAAATCAATTGATTTATCACAAACAACACAACAAAAGTACAGTTCTTTTGTAGCAAAACCACATTCAAAACACTTCTTATACATTATCACTAAAACTATAAAACTACTTATAGTACACTGATTATTTATAGATTCAGAGTTAAACACAAAAACACAGAAACTATAAAATATAATTAAATTAAATTAAATTACGATTGCACCGAAATCAAAAACACGTCTGATCGGTACCACGTCTGATTATTGTCTCGTATTGTTACTTTAAGAAATAAACCGAAATTGAACTATGGCCTTGAACAGTTATAGTTTCTAGGGCACACAGACAAACTGAATATGATCTACCGTCAGGAAATGAAACGTGAACGGCATCATAAGATAAGCCCTTTGATCTACGGAGAGCTGTTTTATGTCCAAATTAGTACACTTTTGTCCTAATTTGATAATATTGGAAATATTTTTATTATAACATAAACATCGAGCATCAATTTTCAGGCAGCAAATAAAAGGTTGCACAGCTATATAAACTGAACTATTCAAGGAGAATGTTCTATTTCGGTTTATTTGATTAAGTAACATTCCATAGTCGGTCCTCAATTTGCTCTTCAGTACAATAATGCTCCCATACATAAGAAAAGTCATTGCCACGAAATTCTACAAAAATCTTGAATATAATTATTTGTCTTGGCCAGGGCAGGATTTCGATTTAAACTTACGGAGCTTTAAATTAAAGTGTATAAGATATTCATGATCAAAAAATACCAAAAATTTGTAGCAGGATACCCAGAAAACTGAGCGGGATAAGATTGTAGGTGAAGTTAACAACCAATTTTTGAACCAGTTGCTAGATCTTATAGAGGCTAAACAAAAATTGACCGTCTGCATACAAAATATGAGTGACTATATCGTCATTTAATTAGCAAAAAATAATCTTAAATTTATTTGATTTACTATTGTATTTCGATTTTTTCCATATTGCACTAAAATTTAAAAAAAATTTTATAGAACTAAAATTTAAAAAAAAATTTTGATAGAAATATAAAATAGGGTAATTAAATTTATTGAATTAAAATTAATGTTTTCAAAAAGTTTATTATTTATATTATTTTTAAAATTGTTTGCGTTACGTTGCTTCAAAAATTTAGCAAGTACAAATAATTTTGGTTCGGACTGTATATTCGCCATAACCAACCATTTATAGGAAGAATACGAAAAAAATGAAGCTAATGGAAACTTGTTACTTCCTCAAGTCACTCAAACATAATCAAATATTTAATTAATTAATGTAGAATATTTTAGCTTTCAACTAATTCTTATTCATAGAAAAACCAAATTAATGTCAAGAAACAAATGAACTTAATTAATAAATATAGCTAATTGAAAACTTTAAGGAAAAATTAATTTAAATAATAAAAAAAAAAATAACAATCTTAGCTTAACATGGCTGCAGTTGACGCTTCCTCGATGTTCGGCTGGGCTGCATATTTTTTTGTTTCCAAATAATTTCAGAAATTTTAATCCATTAAAATTTGTATTAATTAAAATTTATTGTACACCACACAAATTATTTTATAAACTATAACATTTTAAATTTAAGTTTAATTTTCTTTTACTATAGGTATAAACTTTATTGTTAATTTAGTTTAAAATCACTATTAATTTACCTGATTATTTAGGTGACCACATTCAAGTTTATGCCATTCACTTTACACGTTATAACACTATATTGTTTTTAGTTTTTAACGTTTTTATTTTTATTTTATTAATTTATTATTAAATATTACAATTTTGGGTTTTTATTTAATTTTTAATTACACAATTTATTAGCTTGTACCTAATAATTATGGTATCAAGGCTTTGCAGTAAAAAAAAACGCTATCAACGAGTTGCACTATCGAATATTCAACCAAAAAGTACAACCTTAACGATTACTAAGCACTTATAAGCAAAACAGTTTTTAATAACTACTTATAATAATAAACAACAACATTAATTATTCACGATAACTTAGATCATCATAAGATATATTTTCCTTATCTTGATCACTCAATCACTATCTAAGACCAATATCAAAAGCAGCTTGAATATTCTTTTAAGTTTATTGGTTTTTCACAAACTTAAAGTTTAGAATTAAAGTTTAAAGACTTAAAGTTTAAAATAAAGTTATTTAAGATAAAACTTAATAATTTTGGGATTCACTATGTCCAGCAAAATTCAACAAAATACTCAATCAGAATTCTCTCGTGCATTGTAAATTATCCCAATTTATACCAAAATTATGAACCGTTGATCATTCGATCAAACAAAATAAAATAAAAAAAATACAAATCAAACAACGGGATAAACAGGTTGCTTCCTCAACATAGAAAAAAAATAATAATAATTATCATTAAATCGTCTGTGTATGTGTCATCAAAAAAAAAAAAAAAAAAAAATGGAGGTGTGGCCAACACACGACTTTCTTTTACGAACAGAGAATTTTGAGGAATTTTATTTTTTATTTTTATTTGTTTTTAATGTTTGGAAACATTTTGTATTAAGTAGTTTTTGTAAACCTTATACTTTTTAAGATATTTGCAAAATAAATTTTCTGGAACAAGGGAGTGGCCACTTCCAGTTAACCGATTTGGAGTAAAATTCACTGGGACCTCCCAATTTATCAAAAAAGCTTAAATCTGAAGTTTCAGTTCGATCGGTTAAACCATCTGGGCTGTAGAGAGGACACAGACCGACGGACAGACTGACAGACAGACACCATTTCGAAACCCACTTTTTCGGGCTCAGGGGACCTCAAAACAGATAAATCTCTAAAAATCTCAAGGTCCAAAATTTTCATGATTACTATACTTTATTTTACTAGAGTAAAAAAGTAAAATAATCCGGAGTGCACATCATGTACAAATTGGAGCGGTCGAACAAAGTCGAATGTTACAAATTCCAAAACCAACTCTTTTATCTATTGTTAACAGATACCACTATACTTGATTGACTTCGCTAGGTAGGCTAAGTGTCTAAATAAAAATGGCAACTTTTATTGTTCTTTATATTTGTTTTCATACATGAAGATACTTAAGCCTCTATTCCATAGTGAAAATATGTTTGATAAACAAAATAGAATGAGATAAAAATATAAAATCGCTTGTTGTGCGTACGAGGCATCAAACCTTTTACTTACAAAACAAGTTGTGTCTGTGCAGAAGTTTGTAAATTATTCCCGGCCATACATACATTCTGTCAAAAAAGTACCAAGAATTGTTAAATAAAATACAAATTTTAAGTCCAATCATAAAAATTTATTTTAGAGCCCTCAAAGTATTCACCACTCGAGGATATACACATATGCCAGCGTTTTTCCAATCATCGAGACATTATTTATAGGCACTTTCCTGGAGGGCCTACAATTCGCACGCCCAATTTTTTTTTATGGCTTCAATGGAGCCAAAATAGATCCCACAGAATAGCAATTTGAGTCTGGGAAACAGGTCACGAATTTCATAATAATTGGTAAACAAACAGCCAAATTACAGGCTAGTTGGCCATAAAGAGATGTTGAGAATAATTTCGGTTATATTAAATGATTTTTAATATGTTTCGAAGATTGTAAGAGAATTCAATCCAGGTTATATTGTTCGCCATGGATCTCCGCGGAAAAAAGTGGACACTGCTCGTCTGTGCCGATGGTTCCTAAAAGTTCGCGTCGAAAACCACTGTAGAGTAATGGCTTTGGAATTATTTGATGATTTTGAATGACAGATCTCGGAAATTCCCAAATATTTCCAATTTCACGGTGGGAATTGTTATTATTAAACTTTTTGACATTGCAAGAGTGTCAGGTAATTAAATAACACGAATATTTTATAGAAAAGCGACATTTTATCAGAATAAAGGATATTTTACCTTATAGAAAATGGAAACGGAAAATTCAAGGCAAAAATGACTGCCCTTCCCAAAAAAGGACACTTGAGAACCCTAATACCAGATAACATGTACAATAAACCATTAAAACCATTTTTTGATTGTTTTATTTCTAGCGGAAAAAAAACCAAAAGTTAGCCTTCTTTTTAACACGCCTGAGTGATATAACCTCTTAACCGGGCCGAATGTCTAAATAAAAAAATAGTAATGTATATACATTCTGTCAAAAAAGTACCGGTTGGTTAATAAAATCGAATCGTTGGTTAATCGAAAAGTACAGCAGTAGGTTAAGTCAGTCGACCTGTCTGTGTTACAAATGAAATTTCTTGTGTTGATGTGACAAAAGTGACCGGTGTTCTGGGAAAAATCTCGTGAATTTTACATGACGATAACGCACCATCAGACCGAGCTGCGATTATGAACGAATATAAGGCCAACAACTCAATAGATTCCATCGATCAACCCCAACATTCGCCTGATTTAGCACCAGGTTACTTTTTCCTGTTACCCAGACTCAAATTGCTACTCTGTGGAAACCGTTTTGACTCCATTGATGCTTTTATTTAACAATTCCTGGTACTTTTTGACAGAATTTATATACACATCGGATCTTGTTTTTCATGACCTCATTCGATTAGAATTTACTTTAAATCAAAAGTTATATTTAGTGAGGCATCCGTGGCTAATAGTACAGCCCACAAGCAGATTTATAATAAGAAGTATGTTATTTAAATTCAGTATCGAATGGTGAATTAGGAAATTTGTGATCAGTTTGGCTGTATGGTTAGCTGTAAGAGTTAAATTATATCCAACTAAAACAAAAAAAACTGAGCAGGATCACATATCAACATAGCGTAACCAAAATGGTTCACAGGGCAATAATTTTGGTTCACAGTGCTCAAATTTAGCCAGGAGGGTTACAAACTTAGTTCTAGCTAACTTCGTGGTGTTTTTTTCACCAGAAATCTACCATGTACACACCTTAAAGTCCAGAGTTGATTTGATCGTCCGGAGCTACCAGGACGCCCCTAAAAACCATTTTGTGGTTTGTACGAAGGTGCTCTGATAGTTATAGATGTCTGCGTCGTCTCTGGGTTTCAGTGATTTATCTATGTGGTGATTGTCTTGGTTTTAGTGCTGCTATGCCAATGATCTATAATTTAGAATTCCGAGCAAATTTATTAGTTAAAGGTTTATTATTTAGCTTGCCAGATATACAATTCAACTGTCATTTGAATTAAGATGTCCAATTTAATTTATTTTTAGCATGTAATTGGGTTAAACTTTAAATTAATAATTAATGTTGAAGTAAATTATGTTTTAAGATTTATTGTACTGGGAACGAACTAATTGGTTATTTAATAGTATTTAGTAATAAACCTATTTTCAGTTTAGAAACTTCAGGCATTCAATGACGCGTAGTTTAGAAATTGTATTGTCTTGTCCTAACAATTTTACTTTTGGTTGTGTATAACAGGGTAATCGGTGAGGCCCGGTAATTTCCGGGCAGTCTTGCATACAGCTTGGCCGACAACACTCCAATCAATTCTTTTAAAATACGATGCTGTCAATGGCAGCAACTAATTTTAAACTTAAATGCTTAATTGACTTTATATCCATAGTAAACGGAAATAGAGCCAATTGACTTAATTTCCGTTGGCTCTCTTACACAGCACTGATTTCTGAGGTTAGGAACTACAGTCAACGTATGTAACCAAGAATTTTTTTTGTTATTCTAATGATAGACATTTTATCCGTTAAAAACATCAGTATTTCTTCCTTTTCTGCTGTTTAGAAATGTCAGAAAGTGTTGTTTCGTTTAGAACTGCTGTGCCAATTTCCAACAATTAGGTAGGCCTTCTTAACAAAAGATATTAGTGGTTTTGCTGTGATAGCTTTACAAAAATTATTTGTCTTATATCACTCCATATGGATTATGGTCTTCTATGATTCCAAGACTTTCTAAACAAACAAAATGAGGCAATAAAATGTTATTCAGTTTTGTGAAATTAATTATAATAATTTTTCAATAAAAATCTATGAACCGGATAACTATTAGCCACTAAAATGACCTTCCGTTCCAAAGAAGGATATTGCCGAATATAAATCTTATCTTCAATATATTTATACAAAATGTGTGTGTGTAACATACTTAGATATATGTATGTTTCGTTCAATAATTTTTATTCGTACAATAATTTTTAGGGATGACCAAAATTAAATTCCTAATATTTTCGGTTTTTTTTTTTTTTTCGGTTAGTATAATACGTAGTCGAGAGAGAAACAATCGGAAGCAATAAAATAAAAAATTTGAATTGCCAAAAATAACTTCTGTATCATACGAGAATATTTTCGGTAGTAAAGGGTCCATGGGAATTAATTACATGAAATTTGATATTTTATTTGTGATTTATCGGATCGAATATGGTTTTTGTGTATTGTTTGGCAATGTGAAATTGTAAATTTATTCAAGATATGCTCTGATACGAATCGAAATGGCGATTTTATTTTATTATTCTGTGAAAAGGTTGCCTTATTCATAACTCTATATACTCGTTAGATTAATTGCTCTCATTCATAATAATTTAAAGCAGTCATTTGTTATAGATACATATTTCATAAATAACCGACAAATTGACTCATCATCATCGTATAAATTTTGATGTGTGCATTGAAGAATGCCGCAGTTAATTATTAAGATTTTAAGCCGCGATGAAATGTCGGAATTTGCACGCGTTCCCATAAAACAAATTGAAAATAATATATTACCTGACTCAACTCATCTCTATGCCACAAAACATAATATTAAAATTTATCGCTTTATAAAAAGGTAACAAATGTCTCATGACTTTTGTGTCACAATAGCAGAACATATGAATCCACTTAAAAATTCATTTCCTAAATATATGACAGAAGGCAAAGTCGTATATGTATACATATATGTACAAAAATTGAACATAAAAAGGTGTAACCGTTGTTGAGCTTTTTTTATGATTATGATTATTGTTATCTATATATGTAAATATAAAATATTATCATCATCATAATAATCATAAATGATAATATTCATATCGAGAAAAGCATACACCAAAAACATGGAATTTGGTCCCAATTTCTCATCAACATGTCGTCGGAAAAATAAACCCCCCACTTGTTCACTGAGGGAAGCATTTATGTGTACATATGAAACCTTTTTTTTTTGCGGTATGTAAATACTACAGCCAAAAATAAAAAAACTTTCACGTATGCTTATGAAGCAAATACAAATTATTCTTCAAGCTTATTTTGTATTTATACAAAACGCGCACGGTTTTGTAATATAAGGGTAATACTGATTATAGAATAAAAGCAATTTATCATGAAACCAAACCAAGGAATTTATTTATAAAAACAAGAAAAATTATGGGTATAAATGGTTAAACAAAGTGGGAATGATTTAGTGTTAAATAAGCCGCAAAACGCACAGAGGATGACAGCGTCAAAACAAGTGTTTCGGCGGTTTGCTAATATAAAAATTATTGCAGATTTCTCATGCCTATAGTTTAAAATGGTTCTACAATGAGTTTGGTAAAAATTGAAATAAATATTTGTATATATAAGCCCAAAAGAATGTCGAAGTCTTTTAAATCCAAACTGCTTCATTTCCCAAAAATGCATCGACGATATACACACAAACTCTGATAGACCTTCTGATCCCGTCCTTTGACTAAGTGAATGGAAAACAGCCCCGGAAAGTCAACTCCTCAGTATGACGGCAGGTTCCTCATTAAATTCGGTCTTAATTCAATTTTAGTGAAGGTTGTATATTGGTCAACGTCCCATTTATCTATAATGAGTTTTCCTTTAGGTCCCAAATAAATAACCAACTCAATCTGGATTTTGACTGAAGTATAATTGAATGCTTAACTAAATTAGATATCAAACCGTGATTTAATCGACTCGAGGCAGCCAAACAGATTTATAAATGAATTTAATTATCCCACGCGGATTTTATTTGCCTCACTGGTATTTTTGAGCAGTTATGTCCGTGGAATAAATCTTTTGAGATCATATGACTGGTTTTTGATCATATGACTACGATCGGTGATGGAGATGAACACAACTATGACCAGTCAGTAATGACATGAAGCAAAGAAATGTGTGGGTGGTCTGCACAAAATGACCTAAACACTACTTCATTACTGCATAAGGTTGGAGTGTGGTGTAAAGTTTTGTTGCTATTTGCCGCAAAGTGTAGTATTTTCCTAAGCTAATTCAATCGAAAACAGAAATTTCTTCTCTCGTTGGAATAATTTTGGTTGGGAAATAATTGGCTTCTGTATTAAGAATTTAATTTAGTAAAAAAAATTTCTTCACGAGTGCGATGCTCTAGTAACAATTTATATTCTACTGTACGTAATTTGGCAAATAAAAATTTCGAAAGAATTAGGAAAAATTCTAGGAATAAAGAGGACTAATAATGTAAATACCCAACTAAACTTCAACTCAAATATTATTTAACCCTAACCCAACCTCAACTCCAACTCAACCTTAAACTCATCTCACAATTCAACTCCAAACTCAACGTTCAAAACAAACCCTAAATCAACACGGTTCGAAAACTACACGCGTGCATGAACTCAATTTAATCTAGTCTCTACCTAAACTGAATACCTTACTCGACAACAACTCAAACCTCATCGCAACCCTTAACTAAACGCACAACTCAATCCTGAAATCAGCATGGGTTGAAAAACTACATGCAGGCAGGGAGTCAACTCAGAACAAACCAAATTCCCATTCAAATCCTAACGCAAGCCACAAATATATCCCCAACCGAACAGCTGCATAAACCCGAACTCACCCCAACCTAACGCCAAGTTGACCAAAAATTCAGCTTTCAACGCACTACATAATCCTCAAATCAGCAGTTCCTACTCAACTCAATCCCAGCTCAACTTCAAACACCTCACAGGATCTCACCTTAGAACTTATAGTGGGATATTCAATTGGCGGTTCATTTAATATTATTTGAAGTAGTGTTCGAGATAGTGCTATTGGTTGAATAAAACAAAATTCACTAAATATTTTCATTGTGTGTGATCGGCAGAACTTTATGAAATTGTGCCTAGTCTGTTGAGGTCAACAAGAAGATTAGACAGAAAGTTCACAGGTATAACCTTCAACTTCGGCTTGCAAAAACAAATAAGCATCAAAATTCCTTTTTCCTTTGGAATACGCGTTTATATTATGAACTTAAGGACGAAGCTTTCCCATTGGCTTGTAGCTTACAGAAGTTCAAACTTAATATCAAAAATTTAATTTTGTGAAAAATCGCCATTCCAATTTCATCTGCGGAGGTTATTTTTGGGTGTCGATTGACTATCTATAGGACTTTCGAGACTCGCAATTTACGCGTCGCAATTGCGAGAAAATGCGATTATGGTATCAATTAACATAATTGCGTTTGCAAAAAAACATTATGCTAACATAATGAGACATAATGAATTGCGTCATCTTATACAAATTTCCAGAATTTATGTTTTGACGCTTATTGGATAAATATTTGTCGTTTAGTTAGTTTAGCTTGGGCTTTAGTGTTTGTTTGGGTTTGAGATTAATATTTTAGAGATTACTCGACAGGTGTAAACTGGCTATGATTTATGACTTTTTTCAGTTATTTTTTTCGAGAAACTAGTTCTTTTAAGATTATTCTTGTATTCTAACTTTATTACGTGATTATTCAAAAATTCTAAATTGCGCCAACCTTACAGATTTACTAGAGTGTAAGTTTTTTCAAGATTTGATTGAGATAGATCGTGATGTGACGATATTACTAGAAATTTTATAGATTTTTCGATATTGTTCGAGATTTTCAATATTATTCGATTTAGCTTCGAGGTGAATTATTAATGCATACTACTGAGTTACATGATATTACAGAGATCGGATTCTCGAATTCCGAGGTTTATGGATTTATTTGATTAGCACCGGAGTTATTTATTCGAAATTATCGACCTATTTTCAGTTTACACTCAAGGCTCTTAATTTTTCTAAGATTCCGAATTTATTCGATTATTTCGAAGCTATTTGTATTTCCCATATAATTCGAAATTTACAAGGGATTCTGTTGCGTTTTACTATTCTGCCCATACTGATTCATCTAGACTTTTAGAATTGAGCTATTCGACATTTGCATACCGTTGGACGGCGACGATATTTTTAGAGAATATTTGAGATTTTGCGAGAACCTCGAAATAATTTTGCACTTATTCAGATATTAGGAATTTGAGCGATATTAGAATGATTGGTATCGAGATTATTCGAGGTTATTGCTAAAGATCGTTGATGTTACTCCTATCATGTTATAGGTCATTCAAAATTGATGAAGATATTCAATGATTCGTTATGATGAATTTTTTTTTCTCCAATTAAAGAGCGAATGTTGGTTTTTACTTTTGGTAGTGGCGCAAAGTTAATTACCACTTTTGTCACTACATATTATGCCACTCATTCAAACATGAGAATTTATTTAGTAACCACCTAATCAAAAAACCATAAATAGATAATTTTTGATTTCGTTGAATAATGCAATGATATTTGGCAATATTCCTTTCACGGATATTCAACTATTTTCATTTGTTGATTTTGCTTCTGAACCCAAGTTTTCCAATTGACTTGGCCGTCGAAGAGACAAATGTGTCATAATAAAATTAACCGAATTTAATTCATTTGTACAAGTTGTTGGCGAAATGCATGTACCATGTATTGAATATTTCGAGTAAAATTTATGCATGCCAATAATTCAAAACCCAATAGATCAAGTAAGTTTACTTTGGTCTATGATTGATTTAGCAGAATTACATCAGTCCGCAAAACGACTTTTCTTGAGGTTTTCAAAGTTGCTGATTGCGAAAAAGTAAAAAGAAAATGTCCGCCCGCCTGTCTGGACTTCTGAATGTCTGAATATTTGGATGGCTGCGTGTCTGTCCGTACACTGTACTTCAACGGCTTATCCGTTGTAGAATTTTACTTCGTCAATCTGTTTCTACGGTCAAGGTGGGATATTGAAGTATGTATAGATGTATGTACGTTGACCATATTTCTATGTTTCTCGGTTGAGGATTAATTTGGGCATTGATTTTGACAGTGACTTGAGGGTTGAGTTGGATTCCATTTGCGGCTTGAGTTGGGGCTAAGTTGGAGTTGTGCTAGGGTTGAGTTGGGGTTGAGTTAGCGGTTCAGTTTGGAATTTATTTGGGGTTGTGTTGAGGGGTTGAGTTGGAAGTTAGCTTCAGTTATTTTGAGTTGAGTTCATGTAAGAGTATAATTTTTCGAATCGAGTCTTAGAGATTTGGGTTAAGTTGACGGTTGAGTTGGAGCTCGAGTTAGAGATCGAGTTAGGATTGAGTTGAGTTCCTCGATGCAAGCAACATAGCGACTACTTGCCTTGAGAATAAAATATATTTAAGCCACAGAATAAGGATTTACTTCCAGGCTATATGTAAATGCCAACACGATTAGTAATACCATTCATACAAATAGTAATCGTTTACTGAGATTTTGACGTTTACTTATTTGTAGCAGGTAAACGTTTAGCTTTTTCAAGAAACTTGAATTATTGAGAGTATAGACATGTATTTCATAGTCTATCGATTAATTTTGATTTGAAAGTCATTGAATTATGGCACTGAATCCAAATTTGATTTGATGCACATATTCTGGATCTTAATTGGACCAAAAAAAAAAAAAAAAAAATTAAATTAACCCGATGAGCAAATATGAAGTTTGGTTCATTTTCAAACTTTGCATTACTGAATTTTTTTTTGTACATTGTCAAAAAACTATCATTAAATATTATTTTATTACAGTAAAAATCATTTTCGGAAACATCTTTAAAAACGTGACCATAATAACCTTTCCTGTAATATTAAATAAATAAAAATAAAAAAATAAATAATTCCGGAAATTCATGACTATACGTACACAAGCATTTATACAACATTTTTTTTTTTTATCCAAAAATTTCAATCAACGTCAGAAATATTTTTTTTTTTTTTTTGCAAAAAATATAACAACAAAAAAATAGTTCCGAAAGCCCATTAAAAATTTACATTCCCATTTCAATTTCCGTACTAAAAATTCGTTTTGCACAGTAGATTTTTATTTTCCATCATGTTGTTGGTGCGGTGCATGATGTTGTTATTTGTTGGTAAATTCTATTTTTTTTTTTTTTTTTTTTTGTAATCATCATAAAAATGAAAATAGATTTTGACATTTCGGCATACATCGGAGAAGTATGTATAGATGTATGTATGTACACGTTATAATTATCATCTCGTCGGCAACAGACTGGACATACAACAGCAACAACGTATTTATGAATTTGTTCGTATACGTATTTTGAACATAATATATGTACATAGCAAGAAAAATCCATACATATCAAATCAAGTACAGTGATTTTCTGTTTTGCTTTTAGTCGGGGTGATTTGGACAACAAAAAAAAAAAAAAAAATTGACATTTAATGAAAATGCATATCAAATTTCATATAAATTTTCATTCAATTTTTCCCAAATGAAATGTTATGGCTTATGAGAGAGGGGTTAGGTTGATTGAAATGTCATGATTTTGATCCCAGAGGACTATTAAATTTGGGTTCTATCCTAACCGTTAAACTCGCCTCGATATGTGTGATTCAATTTCATTACAAGACTATTTATTTTTGAGTGTAATTAGACTGAAACACTTTTTACTAATGCAATGTACACATAATTATATTTACAGGGGATGCGATATAATAATTTTATTATTTGATTTGTTCCTATTGTGAAGTACTGTAACTTATTTGTGTTTGTTTTATTAATTCATTAGTCGGCCCCAAAAATACAGTGCCTCCAATAAAAATTCATTTAATTGTTAATCGAATTATCTCCCTATGTCGCATAAATAAATAATCAACAATGAAAAATCTAAATCTCATCAAATCCCTACTAAAATTAAATTTAGAATCATATGTTTTCATTTTTTTTTATTTAACGAAATTTGAGAACTTGGTATGATTACGTGTAGAGAGTAAAACATCACAATCAACATCATGATTATTTATTCCACCCATTTTATTTATTATAATTTCAAATCTATGTAACACATAACCAAATCTAACTTTAATATAATTAAATTTAATTCATGTTCATGAATTTTGTATTTTTTTTTTTTGTGTATGTTTGTGTGCACCACCTACTTATTTTCCCCCTATAATTTTTCGTATTCTATATATTGTTAGTGTGAGAGATAAATTCCACTAATTTAACTTCCTTGAAACTATAAAATATTTTCAGCTTTTCGACACTCGTCAAGGAATGAAAATTCATCCCTTTTCCTTGTAAAATGTGTACGCAGGTTTCTCTGAAAATACCACCCCACTTATTGTTTCCATGTAAGAACACACGCCAGTACATGAAAACTTATATAAATCGAGTTAAACTTGCAAAAAAATAGCATATTGCCTTGCAACCTATAAACATACATACATAAATCTAAATGTATCTAAATAAACTACGATCTACTCGTTTATACGAGATGTATTTCGAGAGGGTGATTTTTATTTGTTGGTTTCGGGGATTTCGCTACGTATGTAGGCTGTCGAAAATCTCTAGAAATTGTCTATAAATTATTTCTTGATGAGTGGGAAAATGAAATTGAAACAAATAGGATTATTTGAGGGTAAACCAAATTATAGTTATTATGAATTGAGGTTGTGATTTTATTGGATTTTTTTTCTTCTTCAACTTAGATATTAGTAATTTGTTAATTAGATTTTGAATTATGAAGCTTGAAACGATTATTGTTTAATGATGCCTTTGATTTAGAATATGTTTACTAGACTTGACAATCCTAGCCGTTTTCGACGGGGCAGACCAGTGTTAGAAGCTAATGACTTGGCGCTACTATGAGCGGGGCGATGTTAATCCCATTCTTCATAGGAACCAAGCTCACATTTTAGAGCAAAAAGAACCAAACTGCTGTAGAATAATTTCGTGCATGAAACCAAATTAAAAAAAACGGTAAATTAGAGAAAATCTTATTAGTACGTATGTACTTATAAAAAATTTAAAAGTCGTTTATATATTTATAAACCAATTTAGAATCAAAGAAAACGCCGATTTTAATCAAAAAGTCACTACATACGGTTAATTTAAGACTACGACTGGAGTTTTTGTGATTACGTAATTTAAACCAAAAACGCTACGTGTGTTAAAGTTTGCTTAAATTAATTTTGTATAGTTAAGGAGCATTTTCTGAATTTTCCAAAATTTTCGGGGGTTTTCTAGATTTTTACAGTCTTTCCCATATTATTGATTAATATCCAGATTTTTCGGTATTATTGAAATTGTTTGAGATCATTCGATATTCACATAATATACAGACTACAGAATTTTTGGAAAGGCACAAAAATTACCGAAAAATATAAATAAATTATCAAGCTTAAAGCTCATTGTGAACAAATACAGCTTCCTTTATAATATCAAATTTAAAAGTCCAAAGATTTGGTTTGAAAAGCTCTTAAAACTAAAAGCTCTTAATAATTTACATAGAGCACAAATATTCTAAATCATACTCAAAGTTCTGGCATTCCTTCTACTATCAAATTTCGAAGCAAAATGTTTAGTTTAAAAAGCTTCGATAAGTAAAAGCTCTTAAAACTAAAGCTCTCCAAATTTTCTTCAAATATATAATTTATGCTCATAAAATATTTTATTAAAACCCTGAAATTACTAAAAAGCTCACAAATGTTAATTTCAAACACAAAACTATGGATGAATTGTCAAGCTTAAAGCTCATTGGAAACAATCATTCTAAATTTATCCTAAAATTCCGTTACAAAGGGTAACGGAATTTTGGGATAAATTGTTTAAAAAGTTTTGATCAGTGAAAGCTCTTAAAACTAAAAGCTCTTGAAACTTTTTACAAATACTTATTTTTTGCACATAAAACATTCTAACAAACACCTAAAATTATTAAAAGACTCAGAAATATTAAGCTTAAATCCAAATACATAGTATAAATTAATTATCAAGCTTAAAGCTCATTGAACACAAATATTGTGTATTTATCCAAAAATACCACCTTCCTTTGTAATATCAAATTTTAGAGTTAAATGGTTTGATTTGAAAACCTCTTAAAACTAAAAGCTTTGATGATTGATGATTAAGTTTGAGAACAAATATTCTAAATTTTACCTAAAATTCATTTCCTCTTTGTACTATCAAATTTCTGAGTGAAATAATTTGATTTAGAAAGCTATGACATGTGAAATCTCTTAACCCTTTACACTCGAGTTGCGCAATAGAGGCGGTATGCATGGTTTATTAAGTATATTTAAACGGTTTATATTAATAGTAAGCCCGTATAACGTTTTCTGGATTAAGGAAGCAGTGCTATACGCTAATTCGAAAGACGGATGGCAAGCAATTTCAGATCACTTATTTCGAGGATGGTTTCCCACCAATGACGGGATATGGAGGTGGAAAGGTAGCGTCGATAAATATATTTAAGTGCACTATAAAAATAGATGATATGGAATTGAAATGCGAGGTAAAGGACATCAAATTACCGAACAACCTCACAAAAAAATTGTAAGCGACAAACATGGGCTTCACATAATCAATGTCGAAGTACGAAATAATATGGAATCAGAACAAGAGTTTGCTAAGAGCAAAATCATATTGTTGGAAGATATGATTATTCCCAAAATCATAAGAGTCACATTAAATATAAGAATTCAACGATTTTTCAATCGTAAATTAATAAAATTTCAGGAAATTACAGGTACACGATTGCAATGATATCTCTAATTTAACTAGTGAAGCTAATTTAACTTTATATATTGAACTTTATATTGAACCAGGACGTTTTAAGACAGAAGCAGTAGAATGGTTTCCGACTCCCAAGTGTATTAGAGATGTAAGGGCGGTTTATTGAACGGTATGCTAAAATGAAGAATTTATATAGAGTGGATCACAAAAATCGCATTCAATACAATTAAACAACATTTAATCAATAAACCGGTATTGGTAATGTACATTTTGGATAGGCAACTAGATGTTCACACTGATGCCAGCACGTTGGGATTAGGTGGTGTACCTTATCAAGAAATGACACCGAAATTCTTTAAACTAAAAAGGGTAAAGATGATCACGTTAATTTACAACACTAAAGGTAAAATTTATTTTTTAAATATTTATTTTAATAATTTATTACCAAACGCATTATTTTTTGATATTATGTAAATTAAAAATTTAGAGGTTATGTTTGCTCATGTCATAATTTTTTGTTTGTTCCAATCGATCGAAAAAAAATTATTTGATTATAAAATTGTCATACATTCTTGTCATAAATTGTGAATTTGTTTTACTTTTCCTACAGTTTATGGACTTGAACCCTCGGTGGTGATTTTAGGTACGATTTTACCAAATTTTTACTGCCATCACTGTCATCTATGTATTGTATATTGACTTAATGACCACACGATTCATAGCTTTTATTTCAATTTGACTAGAATGCTGTTGTTATGAATTTCTTTTTTAAATTTTGGTTTAAATAAATCAGCTATCACAAGAAAATGAAAACGGTTTACTTAAACGATGGTCATATTCAAAAATACAAAAATCATAATTAAGAAATAATTGCAGCGCTTTGCAAATTTCGGCTAATAGACTAATATCGCGGAACTCGTATTGGCTCGAATTTTTTAGAATTCTCTACCCAAAGCGTAATGCGGAAATCGCTTCTCGATCAAATGTATCAAGCAGTATGCGATATTCTATTGAATCAAAAACGCTGAACTCTTCGTAGTACAAATTGAGGCTCAGCTCAGTTTATTTTTTGTCGGGTCCCTAATGCGGTATAACATAATGCGCGGCACAACTTGCCAATCGCATTAATAAAGGAAATGTGTTCCACAAAAAGCCAAAAAATCTATAACTATAAATGCAAACAAATTAATGAGGTTATCAAACAAGAAAAAGAAGCGTATTACACAAATCGTTTTTCACTCAACCACGGTGATGTTAAAAAAAACTGGAAACTCTTCAACGAAATTTAGCTAAAAACACCTAAAGCTTGCTCGATTACAAATATTCTTAAGGATAATGGAACCTTTCTAACATGTGGGCCTCATGTTTCAAATGAGTTTAATAGCAATTTTACAAGTGTGGCTGATAATTTAAGAGTTTATCATTTTACAAATGTCATTCCAGCCGAAAGTGAAAAGTCGATAATGCAGATAATATTACTTCAACCGAAAATAAAAACGACGATAATGCAGATTGTGTTAACAGCCGGAAGTAAAAAAACATCGGTAATGCAGATTGCGTTATTCCAGCCGAAAATAAAAAATTAAGTCGTGATCAATCGGTACTGTTTAGCCTAAAAATGACTAAGGATGCATGAATAGCATTGAAGAAATTTGTCAATTTTCTTATATGGTAAAACTTGGCTCAGGTTCTGGAAAATTGCGAAAAATTAGCGAAACCGAAAAAATATTTTAAATTGGAATAAAATCAGCCTCTAGAGTATTATGTCTGAAGATGGGTGGCATTGATGTTAATTATCAATAGCTGTCTAAGGAAAAAAATTCAGTGCAAGTTTCCCGTGGGAAATCTCGGAAAATCCAGTTTTCCAAAAATTATTAAAAAATTTCTATAAGATCAGCGTCTAGAGTGTTATATTCGGAGATGGGTTGCATTGATGTGACTTGTCAATAGCTATCGCAGGAAAAAAAATTAGTTCAAGTCTGGGAAAATTTTATTTTTGAAGTTTCCAGCCGAAAGTAAAAAGTGAAGTATAAAATCAGCCCCATCTGCCAAATTCTTTTTTCTCAAATTAAGTAACAAGTAACTAATGCAAAATTGTGAAAAAAGTCGAAACAAATTATTTATTTCCTACGATACAAGTCACATCAATGCAATTCATCTCCAAATTTAACACTCTAGAGGCTGATTTCTAATGATTTTTGAAAATCGAATTTTCCGAGATTTCCCACGGGAAACTTGCACTGAATTTTTTTCCTTAGACAGCTATTGGTAATTCACATCAATGTCATCCACCTCCAGACATAACACTCTAAGGGCTGATTTTATGTATACATTTGTTACTTTAGGCTTAAAACGTTTTCAAATTTTCAAGATTTCCCAAGCGAAACTTGAATTGAATTTTTGTCAACTTCAGATATATACTCAAGAGGCTGATTTTATTCCAATTTTGAATATTATTCTGATTTTACGATATTTTCTACGAAGCAAAGTTTTACACGTAAATTTATTTACAAAAATTTTTATTTAAATCTATGTATCCTATTTACTTTCGGCTGATAACCACTATTTTTTTTATTTTCGGCTGGAATGTTAATAGCATAATCTGTATTATCGACTTTTTACTTTCGACTGAAAATTTTCGGCTAACTTTAACAGAGTCTAACTATGATCACCCATAGGATAGTTGTCCAGAAACATTTTTTATGGCTCCTGCTTCTAATTTTGAAATTTTTTCCATTATTGAATCATTGTAATGATTGACTGAGTAATTTCATTCCGAAAACGATTTCTAAATTTATTTGTCCGTCATTACTCATATTTTCAATCTTTCTTTTATCCAAGGAATTGCACCTGTGAGACTTAAATCGCGAAGATTATTCCTATATTCAAAAATGGTGACTGCAACCGTAAAGAAAACTATTTACCTACTCCAGCAGTCAATAACAGACTTACCATAATTTTAGATCGGTTTGCTATTACGGCTCAAGTGCTCACCAACATGGAATTCTTGAATACTACTGGTTTATTTGTTTGTTGATACTACTAAAGCCTTTGACATGGTAAATCTTAACCGTCTCTTACCAATTTTTGCTGAGATTGGTTTTAGAGGTTTATCGAAAAAATGGTTTGCTTCTTTTCTTGTTCCTCAGGGTTATGTGATGTACCCCTTGGCTGTTTTTGATAGATTGAAATTGTATGGTAATATTACTGACTTTGCTGATGATTTAGCTTTTGCTTCTATTGGTAAATCTTCGACTGACGTTGTTTCAATAATTAATTCTGATCTTAGAGTGCTGCATTTATGGTTCAATAAACACTGCATAATTCTTAGTGAGATAACTAAATTGGTTTTTAAACTAACCGGTGTCCCAATTTTGCCCAGTTATAACTTAGACTTGACCCGGTCAGTCTGTGTGTTTTAATATTGAATTAGTCGACTCGTTTAACGAGTAAAACCAATCTCAATTGGAAAATCTTGTGACCAACTTTAAATTATACACGAACTCCGCTTCCAGAGTATTCTGTATATTTCTCGTGATCTGTCCACAGTTTCTGTTCTGCTGATGTTTTATCATGGATTGGTAATGTCTAAACTGGAATGTGGTTTATCATGTTGGGATAGTTGCTATACATATATGTACTTTAAGGTATTTTTTATTGTCACACACCCATTATATTGGCTGTGTGACAATAAAAAATGTGTAAAAATAAAACACATTTGCTTGTTTAGATTTATTGAAGGTATGCTCCATTTGCAGCTACAACTTTCCCCCATTTTTCAGGCAGTTTACGGATTCCCTCTCTGAAAAAATCTTGGTCTTTGGAGGCGATCCAATCATTAAGCCAATTTTCGATCTCAACTGAACCGCTGTTCAGAAAGAGACGACTGCATCGACCGGAATAAGTAATAATATGAAAGAGCTATGTCTGGTGAATACGGCGGGTGGGGTAGAACTTCTCAGTCTTGTCCTTCTAAATAATTTTTCACAACGTTTGCAACATGTGGTTTTGCATTGTCATGCTGAAAAATTAATTTGTTGTGTCTATTCACCCATTCTGGTCGTTTTTCCTCTATAGCTCGCTTCAAACGTATTAGTTGTCATCGGTATATATCGCCATTGATAGTTTCACCTGATTCCAGCAGTTCATAATATACCACACCTTTCTGATCCCATCAGATACAGAGCATAACCTTATTGCAATGAATATCTCGCATTGGTTGCGATGAACCAGCTTCACCACGCTGCACCCAAGATTTTTGGCGTTTGGGATTCTCATAATAAATACATTTTTCATCTCCAGTAACTATCCGATGCAGAAAACCTTTTCTTTATTGTCTTTAAATCAGTCCACAAATGGTTTTTCGACGTTCGAGGTCTCTTTCTTTTAATTCATGTGGCACCCAGTTGTTAGCTTTTTGAACCATTCTGATTGTTTGTAAACATTTTGCAACAGTTGATCGATCAACATTTAATGCTACAGCCAATTCTGATTGTGTTTGAGAAGAATCTTCAGCCAATAACGTTTCCAATTCAGCATCTTCAAATTTTTTGGGTGGTTTTCCATGCTCTTTATCTTCAATGCCAAAATCATCATTTTTAAATCATCGAAACTATTCTTTGCACGTTGTATTCGATGGAGCATGCTCACCGTAAATTTCCACAAGCAAACGATAAGTTTCCGCTGGACTTTTCTTTACAATAAAATAATGTAATAAAACTTCCCGTAAATGATGTTTATTTGGAATAAAATTCAACATTTTGATAGAGTTAAAAATACTATTTGTTTACACTTCAACCAAATGTCGTATACTGCGTCTGATAGCTAACATCAAGTACTATAGAATACAAGTATTGCGCATTTATAGTTTACGTAAGCAGTAAAAATAAGGGTACCAATTGAGAAAGGGCGGAATCATTATACAGACATCCAATATGAAAATATAAAAAATAGTACTGAACTTTCTAGGAATTTATTCTAGTTTAACAATGTTTGGCCGTTGCAACATTTGTACATTTACAAGGTTTTAAGAATTTTTTATAAGCGTAGCGGTTAACAACGCATACGATTTGATAATACATAGTTATAACCTCCGTGGGAACCATCAACTTCTTCATAATATTCTGAGATTTAATAATGAACATTTCCTTAAATGATAATTATATCTTTCGTATTTGACTATAATTATATTGGGTGTACAAATAAATTTCCTACCTTTTTAGATAGGTGTCGTTAGTATCACTGCTTGCATATTATTCAATCGGGCAATACATGTTTTTTGGAGGTTAGATGTCAAGCTTGAATAATTACTAGTGACATTTGTTCAAAGCGTAAACAACAATTATTTTCATGTAATTGAAAATGTCGAATTTTGTGCCAAAAAACAGCATTTGCGGGAAGTTTTACTTCATTATTTTTTGTTGAAGAAATGTGCAGCGCAAATAAATCATTTGCTTATGGAAGTTTACGGTGAACATGCTCCATCGAAAACAACATGCAAAGAGTGGTTTTAACGATTCAAAGTTGGTGATTTTGACGTAAGAGACAAAGAACGTGAAGGCAGACCAAGAAAATTTGAAGATACAGAATTGGAAGAATTGCTTGATGTGGATCCTTGTCAGACTGAAAAAAAATTGCCAGAAGAGTTGAATATTACCCGACAATGTGTTTCGCAACGTATACATGCAACGGGATTGGCTCAGAAGCTGGGAAATTGGGTGCCACACAAATTGAAAGAAAGGGACATGGAACGTCGGAAAACCATGTGTGAATTGTTGGTTCAACGACAAAAAAGGAAGGGGTTTTTGCATCGGATCATCACTGGGCATAAAAAATGGATCCATTATGACAATCCAAAGCGCAAACCAGCGTGGGTCAAGCCAGGTGAACCAGGGTCGGCGACGTCAAAAGCAAATATCCATAGTTCGAAGGTGATGCTTTGTATTTGGTGGGATATGAAGGGTGTCGTCTATTATGAGCTGCTGAAAGAGCGTAAAACCATTACGGGACAAGTTTATCGACGACAACTGATGGCTTTAAAGCAAGCTATAGCTGCAAAACGACCGGAATGGGACAAAAGGCACAATAAGATTATTTTGCAACATGACAACGCTAGGCCACATGTTGCTATACTTGTCAAAAATTGCTTGGACAGGCAGAACTAGGAAATTCTACCCCAACCGCCGTATTCACTAGACATTGCTCCCTCTGATTACCACTTGTTCCGGTCGATGCAATCAGCCCTGGCACAGCAGCACTTCACTTCATATGAAAACGTCAAAAAATGGGTCGATGACTGGATCGCCTCGAAACCACCAGACTTCTTCCTTCGGGGAATCCGTTTATTGCCTGAACGATGGGCGAAGGTTATAGCTTCGGAAGGAGCATACTTTGAATAAAACATTCTTTCATTTTCTACACAAACTAATGTCTTTTATTTCAGTAAAAAAAGGTCAGAAATTTATTTGTACACTAGATAAAGCAGTCCGTAAAGGAATTCTATGCTCATACTCGTATACAACTTGTAAAATTGATCAAAATTCGTAATACGTAAACAAGAGGATTTTTAGCTTCGTAATTCGTGCTATGAAATAAAGGCATTAGTATAAACTGCGATTCCGAACATTTAAGTTTTTTGCTTCATTTGTACAAAGATGAATTGTTACCGAAAGTTTAGATCTGGGGTGGGATGTTGTAACATCACTTTCGATTCGAATTCTATAGAGTTTATATCTATTGTTTCAAAGAGAAACTCTTGTCTTTTTCTATTGCGATCTCTTTTTGTTCCATATTTTTCCTTTCCTTCATATCGATAAAGGATCACTAAATAAAAATTTGTTTTATTCGAGCAAGTTGAGTTATCAAGAAAAAAATCATAACTGAAAAACGAAACAGAGTACAATTTTATTCTTGAAACAAGAGACATAAACTCTATCGAATTCGATTGAAAGTGATGTTACAACATCCCACCCCAGATCTTCTCGTCCAGATGTGACTTTTTTGATTTTTAGCAATATACGAAAATTTGCCAAACTCCTTTGAAAATACTTTCGACTTATAAATATAACGATTTTCAATCAAACAGGTCACATGTAATTACTCGGACATTCACTATCTTCAAGGAACCGAGAAAAAGTTGTTTGCCCTTTCTTTCTACAAAGATTCCTGATTAAGATGATAAAGCAACACATAGAAATGTGATTTCACCAGGTATTAAGACCGATATTCGATTATAGTGAATGCGTTTTTGTAAGTTTTTTCAAAGTTTAAACAAAAAGAACAAATTATATAACATTACATGCAACATCAAGGATATTTTGAAATATAAAGATGAATAAAAATGTGTGGTATCAAGTCTATAGTGTGCACCTCTTAAAATATCTAATTGAAGTGTAACTAACCTAAATTTCTAACTCTTTATCGACGATTTTATAATATAAGGACTACATTCTCTCTCACAACCAGACCATCGAAATATAAAAAAATAAATAATAATTATTATATTTATGTTCAACTTGTTTTCATTTTAATAATTTTATTATTATCATTTTCATTATTATATTTCTTTCATATTTTTCAATATAAACATTAAATGAAATTTTTTAGAATATTTTTCCTCTTACAAACAAACAAAAATGAGAATCCTCTGTTTTTCAGTTGAAAATACATGAGGGCTATTTTCTACTGTCATTTGCAGTCTAGATAAACATAAATTGTATTATGTATTTTTTCAGTATACGCCATAGTGTTTAGACTAGGATTGTACACATAATGCTGAAACAGAACTTCATTTACGATTTAATTTAAACAACTAATGGTATAAATAAAACCACATTTTTAATCCAAATTTTCTTGTTTCTCAAGGTTTTTCGGTGTGATATACAGATTTAAAGCTGATAAATCATTTCTTTGCCACAGACTTAACCACAAAATTTAAATTTAATATTATTAATTAAAAATCTTCCCTCAATTCATCACCACACCGCTTTATGTTGAGTATATAGTATATTTTTGATTGATATTCTTATACAGGCAGTCAAGATGATATAACATGTATAAAGCAAAAATCATGACGAATAGGATTCACAAGATGGATAGTGCTTGTTGATATAGTATAGAACACATCACAGCGTATATATTATGATGTAGACATTAAAATGTTAGAAAAAAAAAAAAAATTCTACCATTTTTCATATTTATGATTTTTGGTGTAATGAGTTGGAAATTCACTGATAGTGATGGCAGAATAAGCAAATGGTGAAATTACTTCAATGCGGAAGGGGGAATAGGATGTTACATATTTTAGAACTTACATATAACAAAAAAAAAAGCGGAAAAGTAAGGAGTTTCCAAAAGGCCAACATGCTTTATAAAAATAAAATTCCTTTATAAACCACCAACAATAATATTATTGTTTCAAATCACATTGTAATAAAGCTCTAAATACAATGCTTTATGGAAAACTTTGAGTGAAACCTCCAAAGTACACAGGAAAAAAATATTCTCCATCTTTTTCATTCTTTTTTCAAACCTTATAAGAACAATTTTTTGTTAAACTGTTATGTAGATGGAATGGATAAATGTGATTGTGGAGTGTCGTAATCTGTTTGTTATGTTTATAATACAAATTTTCCTTGAACTAGTTTTAATTCGGGCTGGCTCATGTTACATAACCAATCCCGAAAATTTGATACTTCAATGACGTTTTATTTTAAATTGTGTACAGCAGTCGCTAAAATATTTACTTTGTGTTTAACCAATAATTTGATATTAGCGCCTATACATTATATAAATCAAAACACTTAATACCTGTAATTTTAACAATCAATACCTCAATGTTTGTAATCGTGCGATCAAAACAAAATCATCGCAATTTTCGATTTATTTGCGCTCGAAGAATTGAAATAATGATACAATAAATAAAGAACAAGCAATTTTAAAATAAGCTACTATGGTACCTATATACCTAGAGGGTATGTAATCACTTGGAAGTAATATTCGTAATATTATTTACCAAACCACTTTCAAGAAAAACTTGAAAATATTTTTAATGAATTTTCTTGACCGATTAAAAATTAATGTTCAAGTTCTGTTTGGTATTTAAGTGGCCAGGAAAAATTTCCATCTTACCATATTGATCCGAGTTTCTTATAAATTTTCCTCTCATATATAGAGGCAAAAAAAAAATTATTTACAAAGAGTTTGAGAAACAGAATTGCTTTAAAAAAAAAAAAAAATTGAAGGGGGATGGTGAGCTAAGTTAAACATAAAGAATAACATTTTTTTATGGAAAACGGAAAGGAAAATTTGATTTGTCTTGATTTTATTTTATTATATGTACGACATATGTTTTATTCACACTAAATTATGTTGCTGTGTATATAAAAAAAAATACGAAAATGCTTTAGGAAATTTGAAATATGTTTCATTGTAAAATAAAATTATTGACTTTAAGAAAGTTTGTTTTGCTTTTTAAAATAATGTAAATTTGAGTTTTTAGTTTTATGTTTTATGTAATCATAATATTTGTATATACATATATGTACATATAGGGGTTATATTATTGATATTAACAAATTGAAATCGTTTCGATGGAAATCAGATTTGTTGTTTTACTCAGTGCCGGCTCTCGTGTCACTTCTTGATTCTATACTTTATACCTAGGTCAAACATATAGGGTTCCTTTATGGCTTGCAGCACCTCTTTGTGATAGTTTTACTCATTCTGTCTAATGAACCAAACTAAATTATCATACAATCACAAGACAATCTAAATAATTTCGTGCCTTTAGAATTTATAAAAAGAAAAGTGCAAATTAAATCAGTTAACCATACATATCTTTACGATAATAGAGGAAAATCCATTAGGTTTTTCCTTAGAAATATCGTATTTAGTATTCGTTCCGTTTGATATGTTTATTCCGTTCGAAAAAAAAATAAAATAATAAAAGCATCCATTTATTTAATTTTCGTTATTTTATTTTTATCAAATTTAAGTTAATTTTTTTATTTTTTTTATTTTTGTGTAAATTATAGAAGGAAAATCCTTTTTTATTCGTTCATCTTAGAAATAAAAGAAAGACGAACGAAAAACACACTAATATACAAACGAAAAAAAAATACATTCGCTTAAAATAAAATCAGAGAAAAGCTTAATAAAAAGCTCAATAAATTTTCTTTAAAATAAAATTTAATTTTATGTTTTTATCCTTTTGGAAAGAAAATCGGAAAAATTGAAATTCCAACAGAATTTTTTTCCCCGAGTTTTTTTTTTTTTTTGTTCATCACATGAAGAATTTGAATGAGAAGAAATTTACGGTTTTATTTTTTTTAGTGGAAGCTTTTAGTATATTTTCAATGTGGAAAGCTTTTTACTCCTATAGAATATGTATGATTTTTATCTTTACTTTTGGTTCTTATTTTTATCTTTATACAGGGTGTCCGGATTATGGTCACAAATATTACTGTTAATCTTGAGTAAAAACTCGTACAATAAACACACTGTAAAATAATATCAAGAAAATTTTAAAGACGAAGAAATAAAATAAAGTTGAAGAAAGGACATTTTGTCTGGACATATTGTATTTGTTAAAAGCAGTATCCTTGGACGTTTTGGATATTTTGTGTATATCGAGAGAGTAAAATAACAAACAGATAAATATATTTTACAAAACTAATGTTGTAATAAATTATGTAGTTGCCGGACTTTAAGCATTGCCAAGTTTTATTTTTTCATCACGACATTTTATGTGTGCCACTTCGAATGATAAGTCAACCATGTATATGATGTATACATGTAATTTGCATAAGAAAAACGTTTCACTTTAATTTAAAATTTCCATTTAAATGAGGCATCAAAACAAAATTCAATTTTCCAACAAAAACAAAAAAAAAACATATTTAATTATAAAACATAATTTTTTTGCACGTTTTCATTTACTTTTCTATGTTTTTTTTAAATCGTAAAATTTTTAGTTTTCTTTTAGAATTTTTTAATTAAAATACAAAAAAAAAACACAAAATTTTCTATTTTTCTTGAACTAACTACAAAAAAAAAAAAAAAACAAAAACTTTGATTATATAAAGCAAATTTTTTGTGATGCTTTTCCATCGATTTTGTTGTTTTTATTTACGACGAAAAAAACCAATTTTATAACAAAAAAATTTTCCTTCGTCACTCAAATAAAATTTAAAACGAAAATATTTTCCTTTCTTGTGTTTGTGAATGAAACTTTTAAAGTTTAAATTTTATTATGATGTTTTTTTTCTTCTCGATGCTTTTTCCCGTTGTTGTTGTTGTTGTAAGTTTTCATGAACATTAATAAATAACACATAAAATGTTAAGACTTTTAAGAAAAAGAAGAAGGAAAAAAGTTTGCTACCAAGAGAATCAAAATCAACCATATAAAAGGAAAATAGAAATTAAGAGTTTAAGCTTTTGTTAGATTTCATTTGTGTTACGACGAATATTGTTTCAATTTTTTTTTTTTTTGTGAAACTTTTAAAAAATCGTTGTTTCGTTCTTTTAATAGGGTGAATTCCATCGTTGCGTAATTTTCTAACAAACATAATACTTAGACAAAGAAAATTCGTTATGTAGTAATCTTGCTTTAATTAAATATTCATCATTTTTTAATTTCAATTTCAACATATAATGTTGTGACACAAAAAACGTAACACGTGAAGACATTGATCTTTAACGCAATGAATAGAATCATTCGTCATTTTTTGCGCGTTTTGTGACAAATTCCAAAAAAAAAAATTTCTAAATTTCATTTTCCTGTTCTCATAAACTTATAACACATATTCGTTATACGAGACATTTCATTGAAATCAACAGTAACTTTTCCTTTTCATATTCCCATTTTCAATTTTCATTTTCTTTTCATTAATTTCATCTTGATCAAACTCACTGTTTGTGTGTTTACATTATAGTAAAAAAAAATGACGACGGTATTCCGTCAAAATTGTAATCGTCATCTGTTTGTCACATATTTGTGCGAGAGATTTCCTTTTTTTTTTTTGCAATTGGTATAAAGAATATTTTATATAAATCCTTAATCGTAAACAGGATGGAAGCTTTTTGTAGGCCATAAGAAAAATATATTAAATAGGTGGTTTAAAAGCGGGATGAGAAATACGCGGGAAACCAAATTATTATTCGCACTTTTCTTCACTCGAGTCAAATAAATCAATGTCAGTACAAGAAAAAGGAAATCATTTTAAAATTTTCTCTTCCTTTAGTTGGTGTTAGATGGTTTGATTGTAAATAAGGAAAGCTTCTATTATCTGTTTGGCAAAAGCTACATTACTATTAAGAATTATCTGATTTGTATATTGTATCCCCTACAAGGGGATCCAGGATGAAACGAATTAAACTCCATCTTATAAAATTGCACCCCATCCTTTTTCCCTCGTATTTTATATAATTTGTCTCATTTGGAATTGTACATAATAAAACAAAAAGGGTTTAAATAAAAATTCCCATTTACGATAAAATGTTTTGAAGCATAATGAAAATAACATTAAAACCATTTACACCAACCACAAGTCCTATATATGTGTGTACCGAAAATGGCAAGAAAAAATGTATTTAACTTTGTTTTTGACAATTTTCAATATTTTCCGCTTTTTTCCTCATATTTTGTTTTTTTTGTTTTTTGGAAAAAGGAAAATTTGTCGGTTATTTCTTTTTAATGAAAATGTCAAAAAGTATAATAAAAATTCATTTTCGTCGTAATATAATATTGAGGGCGGATAAATTACTATTTTTATTCCAGAAAATAAAATAAAATTATGAAAAACAAATTTTCCATTTCCTGTTTTTTACATACGAGTACGTACATAATGTACAAAAATTATTTGTGCGCCTTTATACGGAATAACTGGAATAACGCTATTTTATGCGATTTGAAAACCAATTTTCTATTATAAATAAATATTAAATGGTTTTGACATTCATTCAGCCATATACACGTGTCAGCAAGTAAATAGAACAAGTTTGTGTTTTTTTTTTTTTTTTTTTTTTATTCGAACTGAGCAATGAAATATGAATATCGATAAGGAAAATATTTAATTGTCTACGGAAAGGTAAATTACCCATATAAATGACTACCAAGGTATAATAAATAAATAAGCACACGCACACACTTGTTGTGTAAAAAATATGTATGCGTAAACAATCATTAGTGACCATTAAGGAAGTTAATTTGTAGCAGCAACAGCACAAAAAAAAAAAATTGAAAATCATAATTTTCCTAAAAAGATTTTCATTAGACAAATAAAATAATTAATAACCGTACTTTTCCTTCCACCGCATCAAATCCTACACACATTCAAAGTATGTTTGTATTAAAAGGGATCTTACTTATCTCTTAGGGTTTTCCTTTATCCCATAAATCAAATTTTTGTTTTCCTTTTTTTACTGTACTAATTCTCCGAAAATTTTGTAAGAAAAATAATGTTAATGTTATTTAATTCAAGTAGATTTTCTCGATACAGACAATTAATTGAAAATTAATGTTTGTTATTATTTTTGTTATAATTTAATGTTGTTTAATCAGGATTACAGATATGGAAACGTAATTAGGATACGTGCGGAAGATTAATCGAGTGGACTACACTCTGTGATGTTTTCTTTCTCAATAAATAAATAAATGAGTAGTCAAATCGGGTAATATCTTTAGTAAGTTTTTTTGGTAAAACGGAACTTACTTAGCAGCTCCAGGAACATCTCCTTGAGGGAAACTTTGATATTTTGAATTTGTACTCATGTCGTTCCGCGTATTTAATTTTCTACGAAACAGTACGGAAAATTAATAGCAGAGTCAATATAGACAACTAGATTATAGATTACAGTAAGTGACGCTGTCAGTAGGAAACCTGCTGGCTTTATTATGAACAGAACCCTTGACAGAACCACACCGTTTGTTCCGTTTTGGAAAGAATCAATTTTAGTATTTAGCCATTGCTCTTCCATTGATTCCAAAACTCACAGTGCTTACTATTGCTGTAGAACGAAGATTGAGGCATCAGAGAATATTTTTGGCTTGGATGTCTACATTGTCCCAATAGAGATTAGGATTCTTCTAATAAAGTAAGCAAGAAATTATTTCTAGTCATTACTGATACAGAATAAATCGATTTTTTTGACGTTCTGCAATAAAATCGTTAAACGAAGTGAATAAGGAGTCGACAAATTTTGAACGCAAAAAAAAATTAAAAATGGAAATGTTGTGGCGAAAGAAATCAATTTACAAGATGAAAACTTGTTGTAATATGTAGAAACGCTTACATATACATTTCTGTGCTTCTAATAGCTGATTTACATTCAATGATATTCGACGTCTGCAAAAAAATTGAGAGAGAGAAAAAATAATCATCTGCTTAAAAAAGTCAATTGAAACCCGAGAAACAAACCCAAAACTCGTCGTCTGCTGATTTTTGCAGATGAAATCGTCGATGCGTGAATAAATAACTATAATAAGGTTACATAAATAAGAAAACCAATCATTTATATTGATTTATGACATTTTTTGTTTAAATTTATTTTTTTATGTTTAAAGAAAACGAATTTTTGATTTGATATCTGCATCTGCGAAAATCTTTGTCCAGTCTTAAATCAAACACGAGAAAAAATTTCATCTATAAAAAATAAAATTTTAAAATGCATAATAGATTAGTGAACCTGAAAAATTGGGTTTCAAATTGGTGTCTGTCGGTCTGGATGTGTGTCTGTATATCTATGTCGTCGCTACAGCCCAGACGATTTAACCAATCGAAATGAAATTTACATGGATCTAATCATGCTTCATCAATTCTTAACTTACGTATTAAGAATCTTTACCTTCTTTCAAATCTAGAAAACACAGTTAACCCTAAAATTGATGACAATAAATTATTTAAAAACTTTTAGGATAGGAATCTTAGTTTGGGTGTTTGGAAACGGTAATGTTCGCAGGTCATATGAATATTTTATCGGAAAACAAAATGGACAATTCTCACAAGCTTGGGAAAAATCAAAATTACATCTCTTTAACAAAAAGCGTCTTCAAACCTGCAAACAGCTTAAAACTGAAATAAGCAAACAGACCTAATGCAGTATTGGAGTTTCTCCACTAAAATAAGTTTGTTAAATGTGGAAATGGCCTTAAAATGAAATGGGGAGCAAAGGCCAAAAGTCAACATTAGATACAACAAGTTATTGATTAACTGATGCGTTTGAAAGAGTGATGTTGACATTTTCAAAGCATTGCTTTTTAGTCAATTTTTTGTCGATTCCGAATCAGCTGCGAGAATATTATTCATCTGAGTGTTAAAAATGTTTTAATAGAAAAAATGTTGTACTCTCACTGAGAGAGCAGTGTTTAGCATTTGTTATAATTCAACCACTGAATTTGAAATTTTCAGTATTATTTCACAGAAGAAAAATTCCAATTCTTCTAGTTGGTCTTTATGTTTAAAAATATTATAATAGAACTCACACTTTTCTAATTTTTGAGCAAGAATCGATTCTTGAATTGAGACGTTCATGTTGAAGAAAATTGATTTTGCAAATATCTCAAATCAGTTTTATACAGGTTCTGCTTACGAATTTCTTTCTTTGTCTTTACACGAATACACAAAAGTACCAAAAAAGGAATAAAAGTGCAAGGAAGGAATGTTGAGAGGGTTTTATAAGGATTAAATTTAAAAAAATGTGGAAGGCTAACAGCAGATGAAATGTGTAAAAAAATCGGCTGCATTTGAATACGACCGACCGTCTGCCTACAAGCAGAGAACACATTTGCTGATTAAATATATTAATTTATGAACGATTGATTATCAAATTAGATAATAATAAAAAAATTAATATTTGCAGTTATTGCATCCCATTTTATGTGGCGGTAATACTGCACGGCTTGAATTTATTTTCTAAATTATAATAATCCAGAATGCTCTGTTTTGGCTGCAAAACCTACATTTTGACTTCACAGCGGCCATATTTTGGCTTAAATCGGGTCGATTAACCGAAAAGCACCACAAACTAGGGATTAGCTAAAAGCGATTAGCTAAGCTCGATTAACTAACCTACTACTAATCTAATTGTTTTGACAGACTAAGGTTTAGTTAGTGGCGCAACGAGTTCGTGACTTTGGTATTAATACAAAAAAATTTTTGATTTAGTTCAAAAAATTAATTAAAAATGAAAACAACATAAACATTTAAAAAATAAATTAATATTTAATTTAATACTTTAATTATTAATTAACCTTACTTTCTTCTTCTTTTAAAAATGACAATAATAGTTCCATCTGTATTAAAATAGCGCAACTTGTATTTAAACATATACGTATAATGGCGCCACCTGTACTACCACTACCTTCACTAAAAAAACAGATAAACGTCAAAATATTTTGAGATCAGTTCACTATCTTGAAATAATCTCGAAATAAAAAGCGATTAACTAATCTCGAACATGACGCACTACAGCAAATCTCGAAAAATTCATTAATCGCGCTTAGCTAATCTCTAGTCTGTCAGTGGTATTAGATTAATCGGTTAACTAAATTCAGATTTCATATCCCATGCATCCTTTAAAATTTAAGTCAGCGTCATTGGTCATTAAAATTTGGCTTAATTAAAAGAAAACTGTAAGCATTCAACTTTCTAAAAAATTCGCATATCCTGCGGCATACAAAGTTTAATCAGCTCTCAATGTTATTGCTTCCAGGTCCCAGGAAAATATTTAAAAAAATCATTGAACCTACAGGTACAGATTCTCTACGCTAGGCTAATTTATAATCCCTAGATTGAATACAATATATAAGCATTTCAGGGTGATAATAAATTAACGGTTTTAAGCACCCGAATTACGACGGGATTTATAAAGGGTTTATTCCAGGGGCTGCGGAGTCCGAGCAAAAATGTTCGGCTCCGGCTTCGGCTCCGACTCCGGAAATTTATAAACTTATTAACGACTCCGGCTCCAGCTCCAACTCCAGCTCCAACTCTGACTCCAGCTCCTCCCCCGACATCAAAAATATATCTTTATATGTGTAAAGCAAATAGGATTTTCATTTCCATGAAACGCTGTTATTTATGTGCTGAAAAACTGTGGATATTTGGCAAGCAGGCAGTAGCTGGACTGTAGTGTCTCGGTGTTAATTTACAAAGACCGTCGGCTCAATCCCAAGAGCCGATATTTTTTTTTTTTTTTATTTACTGTGGCGCTTTAACTGGGAGGGTTTCTATTGATTTATTACCGATTACAAGGTTACGTGTTTGAAATTTGTCAGGTTCACTAAGTCCCTTTTAATTTTTTTAATTCTTTAATGTTTTCCTTTTCAATTTTTGGTTTGGTTTAACATCAGTAATTTTCCGTGAAATGTGATGACAAAATACTTAATTAGATTTGCGCGCTTAACCTAAATTTCTCGACTTCTCGACTTTCTACGCGTATCTCTTCATCAGAAATGAAATTTCTCATATAAAAATGACACAGGCGAAAACGAAAATGAAAATTTCACCGCTGAACTTCATTTTATGATGCGCAGTTTAGCTAGCGAAATGGGAGTTTTCATATCAGAATACAGATGTTTCTATTTTATCTCTAACATTTTTCACTTCATTTTTATCTTCCTGGACGATAAATGTGAAGATAAATTTTGACAATTTCATTTGAGTTTTTGCGTTTTGAGGGTCGAAGTGAATTTTATTGTATAAAATACGTTGTCAAAGACAACATGAAGTTGTACGCCCTAAAATATTTACGAAACTCGTCAAACTAAATTTTCACGTCAGATTTATATTCCTATATTTTTGGAGACCAGTGAAAATTGCGTTTCACTTGAACAGCATACTAGGCTTTAAAAAAGACGAAGATTTTTCGAGAAGAATCCCTAAATTCGGCTAGTCCGATTTTAAATTCCATTTTGAACTGAGCTAATGCATATATAAATAATTGGGCTACGTAAGCAAAAAAAATCCGGAGCCGGAGTCTGTCTATTCCACAAGGCCTGTCTATTCCACAAGGCTCCGGCTCCTTTAAAAATATGAAAATAAAGATAAAATCCGCGACTCTGACTCCGGCTCCGGCTCCGACTCCACAGCCCTGGTTTATTCATATAGCAGCCTTTAGACCTACCTGCATTTGACCCTTTCAACATTTTTTTACTGGAGTTTGCTATATTTGTTCGATATTGCGGAGATTTTTTGCGGTTTTCGATTTTTTTTTTCTTTTTGATTTATTTAAAATTGATTAACCTTTATGTACGTGACAAGGTACAATTGTACCTTTTTCGTTTTGTATCTAATGTTTTTTTATTTTCGCTTTGAGCTGTATGCTTAATGATTTTATTAAGCCTCTATTGACATTTTTTAAGTCGATTTTAATTATTTTCAACCAAAGTATAGAACAAAATTATTTTGTTATTCCGCCAAATCAAATGATACTCCTTAAACGGATGACAAAGGTACGTTTGTACCTATTTTTGATCAAAAATTTATTATTTCCAATTTAAAGTTAACACTGATTGCATTTTGTAATTGTTTCTGCGTGTTCGTTACAAATTGGCCGTTTGCAGATCGAGCAGCATTTTCGAGTTTTTCGCTGAAATGATGAAGTTGACCGACAAACAAAGCAGCTTCCTAAATGCGAACTTCCAATTTTAGTCGCAGATACAGATGGTTGAGTTAACACGATTACAGGATGGTCTAATATACACTCTATTCCCGATTTAGTGGAAAATAGCTACAATTTTTGGATTGAATTTTGGATTTTTGCAAGATCTTCTATAGCCATGACCAATTGTTTGACTAGATCCTGAAGAAAGATGCGTCGACCGGAGCAGCATACAGTTTGTTGTATAATGCATCACCATCTTATCCATGTTATCAACTCCTCCTTTGGTGGCATTGTAGTACAAAATCATTTCTGGTTTATTTTTTGCACCAACCGTATTATTTGTAGTGAGCATCATCGACTGTAAGTTTTGTTTTGTTTAAGAGTGCCGATACCATTGTCAAGTGCCTCAATAACAACAAACGCGCTAAGGGTAATATATGAAAAAGAAATTGTTCATTCTGACATTCCGGCGTGAACTTTTAAATTGGTGGTACAAATCGCGTGCAATTCGCTGTCCTTGATCCTTTTCTTGTCCACCAGGTCCTTCTTATATGGGTTCTTTGCTTGACTAACGCAAAATATTTTTACACCATATTTGAACGGGTTGGATGGTATATATTGTGTAAACCGTGCCCTGCCTCGATAGGAAAATAGTTCTGCATCCACGGTCACACAGTCCGATATCATGTAATGTGATGATAAATTAGCATTTAACATCAGCCAGATATCAGTGATAGCAGCTGCTTTGAGAACGGGTGACATAGTTGTCAAACCGAACAAATCAGCATATGGGACGAAATCATTCGATCGACATGGTCGCTCTCATGGTCGTGGTGCTCCGAATTGGAATGATGTACACCAATTGTAATAAGGTTCAAACACTTCCAGCTTTTAGCAGGTTTTCGGAGATTATTAGCGTTCCATTCTTCAAATGTTTTGAGTGCTTTCCGATTCGATTCGCATACAATAATGTCCACCATCACCTCCGAAAATATCCATTTGAATGTATCTGCAACAGACAAAAATTTTGTATAAGTGACTGGTCCTGGTTTATGACGGAAAATATTCTATTTTTGTATCCGAGTAACTGCCGGTGGGTTTTCCGTCCATGACGTAACATCTTTAGCAATAAAACGGGGAATTGAAGATACGCTTCCACAAAAAATTTCTTCGGCAGTATCATCTTCTTCATGTAGCCCTATTTCAATATCAGTTACATTGTAAGCATTTTCAACGTCCGATAATTCCTCAACACCCCGAACACCTGAATGGCGTGGAGGGATCCATTCATCTTCTGAGCCGTTACCTTCAAGATTCGAATCATCGCCGGTGCTTACTTATTCGAATAAACGAAATAAATAGGCTTGTTGATCATAACTCAGTTCTGTAAAAATGCCGAAAACAAGTTATGTCAAATGCTCGATTGGAAACCGGTCGATTAGAAAGATTATCCAACTTAACGTGCGAATGCCGCTTGAGATAATTCGTCCATATTTACTTGCCACTTTTGATATTGCGCAGGACACATAAATTCACGAAACAATATTCGCTCAGACCCAATTATCGACTATAAATTATTCGAATATACACAGTATTGTACAAATGCAAAAAGGATAACAATACAAAAACAAATAACTAATAAACACGCAAGTGTTTAAGTTGCTGTGTAATCGAAGTCATATTATGAAAACGTAAAAAAAACATGAAAATAGGGCATCTCCCATACAAAACCTGTACGAAGGTACCTTGACCACTTAGGATATGATGTAAAATTTGTCAATCACATAAATGTTAGGTCAATTTAACGTATAGCGTATAGTTGTTTGGCGTTGAGTTGTGTGATTTCAGCATTGAGTTGTTTACATGACCTTTCGAGATTATTTTTCGAGTTCCGATGATTTCGAGATTTTTCTAGATTATTCACGAAGTAGCAAAATGTTACAGATTATTAAAAAGATTTTCCAAATTGTTCGGGCTGGTCATGGCATTTTCGACATTATTCAATATTTTCAAGATGATTTGAGATTTTCGAGGTTAATATTATACTGAATAGCTATTTGAAAATAATTCGAGTTAATCATGATTTTTAACAACAAGCTGCTTGATTTTATGTGCTTACAAGAATGTCTGGTCCATAGCACAATTCAAATCAGTTGGTGTTGAATCGTTCAAAAGAAATACACATTAAGGTTTTATTAACATAGGTGATACAACGTAAAAAAGAGATTCTTCTTCAGTTTTGTAGGTTTTCCTTACAGTAAGAATTCTCGTGAACAATGTTTTGGAAACGAAATTACGAACAACTTCTTTCCAGAAAAGAACCACTTTTTCCAACAACTCTATTATACCAATTTGCATTTATCCTTTCGTACATAAGTGACTTTTGTTAACTTTTATTTGGAAGGCACTAAGCGCGTGTTATTATTTTTATTTTTTGTTGTATTTATAGTATATGGACACGCATCGCAGACACAATATCACCACAAAACTCTGGATGGATATTATCGAAAGGATTAAGAGTGAAATCAAAGTTGTATGCCAAAGAGAGGAATTAATCGACCAACCATTTCCGCAAACGCAAACTTCAAAGGAAGAAAGAGTTTTGAAACTGAATGGGCTTTGTAAGTTTTATTTTTATTTTTATTTTTGAACTGACCTCCGTAACGCATGTTGTACTATAAATAGACCAGCCAAAAGATTATAACGCTTCACCGAAAAACACGTTATGGAAATTTAATATTCCAGGCGCTCCTATGTATATTCCTAGTGGAAATATAGGAAAAGAGATCGGAAAGAGAAGATGTTAGAAATGAGATGTGGGTCGAGTGGAGCCAATTGGCACACATAGATGAAACTTTTTATGCTCTTAAGAATTGCTGCGGAGGGCGGAAGCCAATAGAATATTGGGCTAAAAACATTGCCTTGAACCAAAAATGCAAAATTAATATTCCATCAATGGCGACTTGAAATTTTTCACACCGAAAATAATTTATTATTCTTTAATTTTGACGAAATGTCAAAATATTTTCTAATGTAAAACTATACAATATAACAATAAATTATTGATTCATTCTACATAAATATAAATGGATTTTGGATTAGGTTTTTATGTACATACATAATCAACAAATATCCCAAGCAATTCACCCATCTGAATGGCGAGAGAGGGAAAATATAAATATTCAAATTTATCATTTACATTCTATACACAATAGATTAGAGTCACGTGTCCGAGCGTATGCCACCCCTTCCAAATTTTTAGTTCAATATTATGTCTAATCTGGGAGATAGGAAATCAACTAACATTATGATGATCATCGTCATAGTCATCATCACATAATTTTGTTTCATTGATTTCTCAACCCTAAGATATAATGGTCGGATGATTTAATTTGGTATTTGAATGCGCGTTGAGTGAAAATTCTGCACGGTCTAAGTAAATATCCTGTAAAGACAAGAAACGTAGCCTATCGGATCATTTTACCCACAATACAAATTCGTAGGGTGACACTGCGACAAGCGCACCACGATGAGAAATATACCTGAATCACCCTATACGAGTATGTACTATATAACTCAAATTTAGATAATTAAATTAATCGATTTAAGTTGCATGCCACACGTGCCACTTAATAGTTGTTTAATCCAAAAATAAAATAAAATCTTATGTAAATTGAGGTAACTCTTTAGATAATCAGGCAAAAACAGCATGTATCCATTCAATGTCAAAAATAACATCAATAAAAATCCCAAAGTCTTATGCCCTTCCAAATCAACTTTATAATTCAATTTCACTCAAATTCAAGATAATTTTTTTCCATTTGGTTAGAAATTCAATTTAGGTGACATTTTGATGAAAAACTGATTTTTAACGATAAACTCTAGGATATGTGTTGTGTTGTTGTACGAAAATTATGTTTATACCCACACACACACACATATGGGGATGTATAGAAACAACAGCCAGCAAATAAAACTAAATTGTAACATTGACACCCACTTTGTTATTGGAAAGAAAAAAGTTTGATCACGTGCTTCATTAAAATGAGCATTTTTTTATGTAGTTTTGCGTTGCGTTATCGCAAAATTTTTATGGAATAACCGCTTGGATGAAAGCGAGACTATACGTATGATTAAATTAGTATGTATATGTAAATAGGTATACGTATACGCATATATTCTTGAACTACAGCACACCATGCTGTGAATTATATTCAGATTTTCCGTTTTTAATTTTAATTTTCTTGTTGTTGGGAGTGTTTTGGTTTTTGGCACCTAAATTAAATTTTCATGTAAAATCAATTAAAATTTAAAAAAAAACAAAAAATTGGTTTTGGAGTGAAATGTGGTTTTGTTGTCATGCTTTTAAAATAAAAATTAATTAATTGGATTTTTATTGGGCCAATTGTGAAAACCAATAATGCAAGGGAACATGCGTGTACTGTATTATGTATAAGGAAATTACGGCAACATATTATCGTTTTGAATGTTGCCAAATATTTGCCACTGTTAATTATGATGTTGTTTAGACAGTTAATAAACCCTCAGGTCAAAAACGTATACGTTAAATTCGTTTTTCATTTGCCACGCAGCAAATCCACAACACGTGCCCTCAAATATTCATTAATAACGCAATCAAGTTTTTTTTTCGCTATCATCCCCCAAAATCATGTTGCGGGTAAATAATATTACCAGCACTGCATGATTTTATGGTTAACATAGCACACCATAGAAAACGGTAGGTAATTAAAATAATTAAGAGTATCAAATTTTGATCATACTTTTAGCCTTAAGGCTTTCAACATAACAAAAAAAAATGTAATATTCCAGAATGTTTTTATATATAGTATGGTCATTATTCTTCCAATGGATTACCTTTCAGTATTTTAAGTCTAGTATAAATTATGAACAGTTTCGTTTTTTTTTTTTTTTTTAAAGTATAAATCCAAAAATGAACAGAATAAAAACTTTTTCGAAGATTAATCATCTTTGCAGCTATGGCAATAAAATATTACGTAACCACATAAGCAGATTGGTGGCTGTAGTATGAATTTATAGCCGCGTCACGCAAAAATGGTCAACCATCACGTAGAAATTTGTATTTGTCACACAAGAAATTTAATTACATATTTCGAATTGTTGAAATTTTTAGAAAATTTAGTTGCTTGGTAAATGCCATGGAATGATGAACGAAATGTGGTGAACGTACAAATTTTTTGCTTTATCATTTTTGTGGGAACCGATTTTCATGTTTTAGTTTTTAATTTATATGTAGGTACATATCTATGTATATATGTATAGTTTTTTATTTTGTACTCGAGTATATATATTTATATCGAATATTAAGCTTTAGTTCTACAAACGTGCATAAAATATACGTACATGGTTTTATTTTTAGAAAATATGTATATCCTATAGTTATTACCACCCAATTTTTCAAAGAGCAACCAATATAAATTTTCTACCCTTTAGCATTATTTTTACGTGTACATATATTTATAAGGATATGAAACCATACTTATATACATACGAGTATATATATTTATGATAGTATATAACCAGTGAATATGTCGATAAATTTATCTAAAAATAAAAATGAAATAAAATTCGTTCGTATATACACACGGCTGATAGAAATATTATTATATATCATACAAAGACATATGCTCAATATATATATATGTATGTTTGTACATAACGATTGGATACGTGGCTTGAATAATCAACACAAAAAAATCCTATACACTGAATATGCTATGAATGTACGGTAAAGCCTCAGGCACTTTTCGTTTCAACTATAACAAAGTGAAAATTATTTTCCATTTCTGGGATTTATTTATTTCGGTTATTTTTCGGAAATTATTTGTTTTTAGAACAGAACGTTAATTTATTAGAATAATTAAATGTTATTTTGACGTATGGTATGTTTTAAAGATGTACCTATATCTAAATTTGTGCAATACTTATCTGAATTCAAAACTTAATACCGACAAACTCTACAAAGCAAATCAATAATCATTGAGAACTGTTTTATAAATAACTGCTCTCAACTTTTTTTTTTAAACCGATCAAGATCGGCCTACAAGCTCATTGTAAGGAAATTTCCGCCTGGCCCTAACTTGTATAGTGCCAGGTGGATATTTCCTTACAAACTGAGTAGATGGCAAAAAGCGGAAAGACTTTTTGTTTGTTCCTTATAAAAATCCGCACCGCTTAACCGATATGATTCAAATTTTGTTTAGCCATCTGTTGGAACCCTTAGATGGGAACCCATTCAAGGTGAATCCCTTCGATTCAAAATCGATCCCTTCCGAACAAAAATTCGTTAAAACTCCGGTTTTTTTATAATAACTGAACAATATCAGGAAGTTAGTACATAACCGGAAAACTTGTGTAATCGGAATTTTTAATTGAATATAAATGGATTATTCTGTTAGCTTGTGCGATTTAATTTCAATTTTGTTGAATTTAAATAGAAAGCTGTTAAAGAGGCAATTTCACAATTCTGTTTATAAATAAGTTGGTTCCCTTTTAACCAGTAAAGACCGTCGCCCGTAGCAGCGTTTAAAATGTGATATACCTAATCGTGTCATAATAAGTTAATCTATTAATAAGCACATTCGAAATTAACCAACCAAATCATTATTGGATGAAAGGAATATTCCGCTCTAAGCTTTAGCTTAAGTGGGTTAAAAATGTATCAATTGAAGTTGACTACTTCATACTTAAAGGTTTAAACGTTGAGGCAAAAATGGTTTAAGCTCAAGGCATATAGGATTCGTTTTATCGTCAGATTGTGTCAGGTATGACATTTAGTAGGATGAACATGCAAACATAAATAACTCAATTTTTAGGCTTGAATATGTATGTTCGGTATTAAGTGCAATATGCGTATAATCTAAATGATCAGTTATTTATCCTGACCTGATATAACTTTAAGGATTATAAAGTTATAAAGTAATCGCTATTCACTCACTAGGTCTACTTCACTCGTCAATCACTATTTATCTCATTCCTTCATTTCACCACTACAAATCAAATATACAACCACACCAGATAAATATCCACAAAATTTATTTTCAACAGAAAATGCAATTCATTTTCATTTGATCTGATCGAGATCAGATCATGTCTCATGAAATAACAGCAAAATACGTAAAACAAACAAACACCCAATCTCAATTTTCGCCCTCGTTTCGTTTTGAATCTGCTAAATTTATGGTCGACCATCTTTGTTTTCAGTTTTCAGTCCCTTGCATATTTTTTCTCGTACAAGTCGTAATGATACAAAATACAGTGGTGAAAAATAAATTAAGAGAGTGAAAATAAAATTTTACTGTTTTCAAAAAACAGTTTAAAGTTCAAACAACTCATAATAAAATGACAAACGGGGACGGAAATACTATAGGGACCAATCCATTCGACAGCTCTGCAAAGCGTTTAAAATTACAGCCATTCTGGCTTGATAATCCTAAAAACTTGGAACTTTAGTTTCAACTTCAGGGTATAACTAGTGACAAACTTAAATTCATGCATGAAATATCTTGCTGTTGATATCAGCATTGTTTCCAGAGGCCAGCAACTTAGTATCGGATCTATTGGAGCAACCGCTAAGCGATAACACATTATATCACGTTAAAAAAAACACTGCTTGAGAGATTAACATCATCCGACGAGCATAAGTTAGAAGCCTTCCTGAATGGACAAGATATTGGATACAGGCACCGTCTGTACGCTACGTACACTAGCTTGACAAAATTTTCCCGCTAAAATTGTAAAGTCACTGTGGATCAGGAAGATGGCGGAAATTATTAAGATCGTTTTGTTGGCACAACCCACAAGACAGTCACGCCTAGCAAAACGTTATGTTAGTCTCCCCAAATCAGTCATCAACCAGCAAGACCGCTATTGAAGAATGTTTTGCCCGTTTAGAGGCTCCAATCTGGAGGGCGTAGGCGATCCCGTAGTAACTCTGAAGACTGTTCACAACAGAACAGACAATCGGGTATCACGCTGGTATCACCGCAAATTCGGTAAGAAAAAGCACCAGCTCGTGCAATAACAACAGGTCTTATTCGGCTCCCTCAACCGTACCCTAAAACCCATAATTCTTACGGTCGCTGCGGCAGACTTTTTAGCTTATATTTAAACACAGGGCGTTCCGGTAATCGCATTAGGCTTGTTCATTGCTTTCATAGCTCAAAAATCTGATCTAGTTCTGTCGGCTGCGAATAGAACAACAATCCACACCTATGGCAGAAAATTGCTTCAGGTGGACCTCGCACTTAAAAGAACCTTCATACATGCTTTTATCTTAGCTGATTGGTGCCGATTTTATCTGTAAATTCGGCCTCCTTGTCCACCTAAAAAATAAACGGCTGGTTGATTCAGCAACAAAGCTGTTAACATTGACTAAATGGTTCGCGTCGTCACTCCGACACCCATCCATTTCACAATCGACAGTGGCTATGGCACTTTGCTCAAGAAGTTTCCTTCTTTAACAGTAGAGATGGCTTACAACCCACAAGTTCGACACAAAGTGGTCCATCACATTGTCACAGCTGGCCATCAAGACCACACACAAAGAAGCATTTACAGAATTCTAGCACATAGTGGAATTAGGAATTTGCCGACCATTTGCATCTCTTGTCTCTTGCCCGCTCCATATGGTAAAAAATCAGATCACGATTGGCGAACATGTGGGTATTATCGACAATTAAGCACGATCACAACACTTGATCGCTACCCGATACCCCACAACCAAAATTTCCCCGTTCACTTGCATGGTTGCAAAATTTTCTAGAAAATCGATCTTGTCAGAGCATATGGAATAGATAGAGCATATGGCAATTCCAAACCAAGATTATCTCTAACAGTATTCTACCTTCTGAAGAACGAATTAACGCCATTAGGGAATTTCCAGCTCCTACTTCAATTAAAAGTATTCAGCGATTCGTCAGTATGTTAAATTACTACCACCGATTCATACCGAAACTCTCTGAAACACTCGCACCAATTCACAGTCGCTTGGTAGCTTTACTCAAAAAGCCTAAGATAGCCAAGATATTCTCTTAGTTCGACGAATGTCAATACAGATTCACATCGCTAAAAACTAAATTGGCACAGATAACACTTCTGGCATATCCACTGAGCGACTCAAAACTCAGCTTAACTATTGACGCATTAAACACTGCCGTCGGGGCAGTACAATAACGAGTGTTCAGAGCCACTGGGATTATTTTCCAATGAACTCTCGGATGCCGAAAATAAATATTCCGCATTTGATCGGGAATTACTGGCAATATATCTGACAGTCAAATATTTCATATATTTTGTGGAGGGTCGGGACTTTACCATTTGCACCGACCACAAGCCTCTGACTAGAGCAATTCAGTCTACAAATGAGCGTAAAGCAAGGCAACCCCGCCACTTACATTACATTAGTTAATTTACTGCGGATTATGTCAGCTGCAATCATTACCACCACATTCGTCTGTAATTTCATATCGCAATTCGGCGTGCCCCTTCACATTACAACCGATCAGATTCACTATTCAACCGATTATTACCCACAAGCCAACGGAATGGTTAAATGGAGTACGGAAATACCAATCGTATACTACTTTTAAATCCTTACTACAGTGAAACAAAATTTGAAATTCTCACCAGCGGTATTAGTTTATGATTAACCGATCAAACTACCTGGTAAGTTTTTTATCGAAAACTCTCTTTCACCTTTACCAACAAGCGACACAGTCATCGTCCGACTGCATCGACTCATATCAACAACCACTCTTCAAACAAAACAAGACGATATGGTTTGTCCCAAAATCAATTTCAAACTGTGATTATGTTTTCATTACGGCTGACAAGGTTCGCATAGGATTATCTCCTCCCTAAATGAAGGCCCTTACAAAGTTATACGACGCGTTCGGAAATAATAAATTGTTCCAATTAATAGTAAAATTCAACTTATTTCAATTGATCAACTAAAGCGGGTTTCAAAGTTTCAGACGAAACAACAATCTTTTCGCAGGCAGGGGGAATTCACTCGCGGAGGAGTTCTGTAGCGTATTTATATAACAAAATATTAGGGGCTTTTTAATAATAATAAAGGTTTTTTAATAGAACACCATGCTAAAGCACAATTTTTACCAATTCGAAATTTGAGGTTTTCAGATTAATATAAATGTCCGGGCATGAAGTTATTCGACATTCTTAGGATTTGTTATTTTTTTATGATTATTGTCTAACTCTAAAGTTTGTTCGAAGTTTTTCGGGTACATTCGAATTTTTTTTGTGAATAATCGTGTTTCTCTCGTGTTTATTTTATTTTATTTTAGATGTCTACACTTCGACAACCAAAGAATGAAAATAGATTAAGAGAAAGAGATAAGAACAATGAGGCCGATTGACCATTATTTACGATCCGACCACAGAGTTGATGGGGAAATAAACAAAAAGATTCTTAATTTGCGCTGCCTTTATTTTTTATTGGAAAATCTGAACATCAAAAAAAAAACGCATAATTAAAAACTTAATGTGCATAGTTCTAAATATTTCGATAACTAATGCATTTATATAATTTTTCTATAATGGACAATGTTTGGACAGATGTCATGAACAAATTATGCTGTATAAGAGCAAATTTCCAGGACAAATGAGTTATTCAAATATTAAAGATAAAACTACTTATTTATCATTTTTATTCAACAATCATTGCATAGTCTAAAAATCTTGTGTGTAAGGACTCAGTCGCTCAACGTTCTTCTCCCAGATATGAAAGAAAAATATTGATTCGAAACGGACTGTAGTCGAGTAATGTAGCGATATCAAGAATGTTAGAGTAATAAATCCTAGCTATAGAATATCATGATTTAGCATCTGATATTGTGTATATGGTCAAATTGTTTTAAGATGACATTCAAAATAATGGCTGGAATGCATAAAAATAAGTAAATACTTTCTCTAAGCACAATTCTAGCAAGTACTTGTTGTTTACTTGCATTCATTCCAGACAATACCTCGTGAAAGTATGTCTTCTTCTTCTTCTTAAGATTGACAAACTGCAGACACCTAGCCAAATTTAAGTTTTGCTGTATAAGCATAATTTAATGAAACATTCGGGTTAATTATTTTTTGTTTGTAATGAATGAACGAAATCTGCAAATGAAATGCAGGATTGAAACGGGTATTTTCACGCATATTTGATTATGCGAATGAGTGAAACGCTACAAGGCCTTAGCAAGTGCGATATGAAAGATGAAATAAGTCAAGAAGTTATAAAAATCCCAGGATTGATGTTGATCTTGAATGAGGACCAAAAAAATTCTAGAGCCAGTTAAGAGAGATCGATGGGTAATTTGTAGAACCCCTTGCAATTACACTTTCAATAAGATTGATAAGTCAGTGGATAACGCAAACAGATAACAAATAGGGGCACAAAAGTTCTTGTAGCGGCCCACTCATATTCATTTATTCCAACAATAAAATATATTCAACCATAATATATCTCATCCATTTCACTCTGACTCTGTTAATGAATCTTACGAGAACATTTCAACCGAGCGATGGCCACTCCCGTTCGGGTGATCAAATATCAGTCTCCGAACACATAGACAGACCGAAACCAACCATGTTTCTGAGGGAGGGCAAAATCACTAGCGGGGCAGTCCTGTAGCGGCTCACTCATATTCATTCATTCCACAACTATAACATATTCAACCATAATATGTCTCACCGAGATATATTATGGTTGAATATGTTGAAAACAAAACAAAATATTTATAAAATTAATTTAAAAAAAAATAAATTAATTAAATAAATACATTTTAATAATTAAATAAAATTAAATAAAAAATAAAATTTATTATTTTTTTCAAAATTCTTTTGAAGTAGAAGTGCAAGATGCTGCTTATGAAAGCTAACATCATGTTGTAAAACTAAATTTAAATAGCCGCGTGTAAAACCTGCACGGGGTAGGTAATTTTAAGTAACAGCTTGCTATGTTTATTAAAATAAAGATTAACTATTATGTTAATGTATAGTAATTAATAATCTACATTAAAACAATCTTTCGCAGGTTCTACGCTATTTAGTACAAAAGAACTAGGTAGCAAATTTTCATTCAAAACCACTTAAGATTTTGTTTCGCTGCTGCGTTATTTTGATTCAGATAAAAACACTAAGCTAAGAAGAAAATGAACAAAAAAACTATGTACATACATACCATATACAAAAAAAACGTAGATTACATGTATTATGTACAAATACATATATACATATATTAAAAACAAGCATAATGAGCTTGTCTTAAGAATACAATAAAAAATAAAAAAAGTTGATGTTTTTTCATTCATCTACTAAACCATCCATTCAATCATTTCATTCATTTATTTCTACACTTCGTACATTTTTTGTCTTTTCGTATTATTTTTTTGTGAAGGCGGAGGAGATTCAATCCTTTTTCCTACCTTTTGTTTTCAATTGGAATATACATGTGTACATAAATACGTTTTTTTTTTTTTTATTTAGCTCAAGTGTCATCGTGTTTTTTTTTTGAGATCTATACTCTGAAATGAATAGAAGATTTGTTATTTGAATGGCATGGGAACTTTTTATCAGTGCTCTAAATAATCATACAACAGAAACCAAAAAAAAAAAAAAAATACGTAGAAGGAATTTATTATCCTTATGAAGTGCATATTTTTTTTTTTTTTTTTTAACTATATGAATCTCAGGGATATAACATTTTTGTTCTTTTCGATTAAAAAAGAAATATGTTACTTGAGATTTACCTGTAGTTTTTTCTTCTTATTAACGAGAGCACTTAAAATCATATACTTCAAACCGGAAATACTGTGTAACTGAACATCGTCTAAAAATATGCCAACCGAAACAAACAAAAATCTAATATTTAACTTGATGATGAAATAATGATGCGAGTACATTTTTAATGTAACCCTGGACCTACACTCGCTAAACCGTGGATAATTTAAAATTTGATGTTGATTGAATGTGATATGAGTTTCAGAATTTTTGAATCTCTATAATCAACCAAAACGGTCTATCATTCCACTATAATTTTGTACAAGTTTCCAATCCTTAAGCAAAACAAACACTCAAAACAGTAGCATTTTGTTGTCCATCCCATAATTGTGTACGACTCCATAGATACTAACAACGATTCACCCTAACATTATGTTGTTGTTTCATGATTATTACATAATTGAGTTTAAACTTTGAAGTGGTCTGCCATTCTTTATGTACCTGAGTTTTTAATTTTTTTGTTAGTTTTATTTTTTTATAATTTAACAACAAAAAACAAAACAAATTTGTTTTTGTTATCTCCATTCGGTTTACAATGCTTTCTCTCCCGGCTAAAAAAAATGTTTTCTCCTTACGGTCCAAAACAATTTTATTTTTTTGCTTTATCGTTCGTACTTTGCATTAGGATGTACTGTAGATTACATGATGACGTATAAATGAAAATTATTGCATTATGAATGGTCCAGATAATTTCTGATGCGGGTTGGTATCTACTTATTACCATGAAATCATTTAACTTGAATACATGATTTTTGTGTTCTCATTATAAGGATTTAATTTTTCTTTTAGCCTGGGGCCTCAAGTACCTGAATCGAAATATACAATATTGTTGTTGTGGGATCGTATAGTATACGGTCTAAATCTATATGTTCTTATGAAATATGAAATTTGTAAAATTTAATTGAGTTTAGGGAATTTTTTAATGTTACCTCTCAAGTGAGGTAGCGGAGCCCTTAAGACAGAAAAAATAAAATTAATTACACTTCTCGATACAAATAAATCAAAAATACTATTAACATAAAAAATTCAAACTCAATTTAATTTAATTTATTTTTAACAAAAAAAAACTCATTCTTTTCACACAATAGATAAGAACGCGAAAATACAGAAAAAAAAAAAAAAAGTTTTTCCGCGAAAACGGAAATACTTTTTCAAATCATGCAAAAAAAAAAAATTATTTTATTTATTTATTCTTCTTAATATTATAAATAATCATAATTTAAACTATAATCATCGTTTCAAGCATAAAAAGGTAAAAGCAGCAAGCAACAAAGTAGTAAAAAAAACGCGAGTATAAAATTCTTCATTTTCCAAGTCTATGTTATTCTAGAAAATGATGATTTCCGAAATAAAAAAAAAAATCGGAAAATTCTTTTTGCCTCATTAGCGACCGAATTGAACAAGAAAATATACATTTTGTTGTTGTTGTTACTGATATTGTTGTTATGAGTATACCTTAAAAATATGAAGCTACTGGATGTGAAAAGATGACGGTATACAGAGTACAGAGGAAAATGGTGCGGTTGTAGCATATTTGGGATAAAAAAAAAAAAAAAGATAACATTTCTATTCAGACGAAATAAAATTTTTCCATTACCGTAATTACACATATTAATGGTTGGCTAATTGAAAATTCCAAAAAAAAAAAACCAAAAAAAAATTGTTTGTATAATAAATAAACAACACAGTTTATTGTTTTCCATATATGCAACATCCATCGTCATCACAAAAATGCTAGAAACAATAATAATGTACAATATTCCGAAAGTAGTTTTGTAGTTTTAATGCAACCAGGCATGTTTTACTTCTATACGCTATAAGCTTTTATATATTTTAATCATATACTCTACAAGGCGTCTTTCTACAGAACGTCTCCATTTTCCTAATGGAAATTTAAATGTGCGGCGAATGTGGTTTTTGCGAAAATTGTTATAAATCGAAACGAAATGATCGCCGCCTCTGACTAAACCGCAGATTAATAATAAAAGTTTCTCACTAAAATTATTATTAATATAAAAAGACCAGCGATGATATTTATTCTCACGTTCTTTGTAATCCAATTTAATTAATTTAATTACTTAATCAAAAAAATAAAAATAAAAATACGTACAAAGAAATGTTTTGATTTCTTTTAAAGTCGATCCGCGTCTACTATACAGAAGCAAATTAAAGTACTGAAATAGAGAGGAAAAAAAATGTACAACATGATCGCAAGCTTCTCCTCCTCTTATATACGTATGTACCATAGATAAAAATTCCAATCAAATTAGCTTTTTCATTTGATTTTATTGGCCCAGTTTTTTTTTATATCAACTTTAAGACGCATTTAATCACGTTCACGATTCAAAGGTTAGAAATAAAATTGAAAAATTGCCCTCACTAAAAGAAAAAATATGCCACCCTCCCTTAGTACATGTATATGTATGTATATAGCGATAGTCCCTGCATATATGTATACAAAATGAAATTAAATCCATTTTTTATGGGAATTTTTAGGACACAAAATTCCATAAACGAAAATTTCCTTCATATTACGTACAGTGAAAAAAAATTAATAAAAAAAAGGGAAAATCTCCTAAATTATCAGAGATACGAAAAATAAGAAAATTCACTAAATTCTTATTGCGGCTCCCCTGAAACTATGTGTCTATATACTTAATATGTGGAGTAAAAATTCGTCGCTGTGGACGTATGTACGTAAAATTAATCAAACAAATTCGATAAATCTTCCTTTTATCTTTTTTTTTATGGATGTAAAAAACAAATAACTGATATGTTATGACGATAGTGGTGAGAGATAAAAAATTATAGTTTTAGAGATTTTCTTTTTTTTTATTGTTTGGCAATCAAATTGAATAAAGGATTTTCAATGATATTATGTGGTTTTATATATGGATTTATATCTGCACATCGATTTCGGAATTATACTTATACACCTTCAATCAACCCTTATATTGTATAATGGGGTGTACGACTACATTTTGAATGTTTTTTGTGGAATTTACCCTCTTACATGAGATTGTCAAACATAATCTTGGAACAGATTTAAGTGATGCAAAGAAGCTTAAAATATATTATTTTGTAATACATAAGTCGAGATTTTAAAGCTTCTTCTTGCTTTTGTACTGAACGAATTTGTGTGATGTTTAATATTTATGCTTAAAACCTCTCAATTCTCAATTCACTATTTAATTAGCCATGTTTATAATTCGTCTATAAGTGATCTTGTAGAGTTCTTGATCATCTGCAATGTGGATGCCCTGTTATAATTCACCAAGAACTTTCGATCGTGCAAGTACCTTTTTGGTTCTAAAGCGTTCCCCCATTTCAGATATGACTCTACGACTTGCTCCACGGTTCCGTATTCGTATCTACGCTAAATGCCGACGTACCATCATATTATACATGAAATGCAAGTCGAACGTCACGAAGGAATGTTCAACAGTGACGCATTGGGAAGAGTAGTTTAATTTATTTAATAATTGAGTAATTTTACACTTTCATTCAAAATTGAATAAAATATTTCCTAAAATTTTCATTTATATTTGCCTAATTAATTTATTACAACGAAGATTTAAAAGCCCCATATTTTTTTAGAAATTCACTCAGTTACCGGTAGTCAGTCCAAAGTTCTCAGTTACCAAATAAATTTTACTTTCAGTTGCTGTTTCTGTTGTACTTCAACATTTGTTTTTTTTAATAACCACAAAATTGGAAAGCGGTTACTAACCGAACATTAGTTCAGTAAAAAAAAACAAGGCAAATTCTATTAAGAGAAGGGATTTCGGTAAAATCGGTTAAGAAATAGACAAATTCCAGATTAATTTAACTTATTCAGAACTTCATCTACAAATAATTTTAAGATCCCATTTCTATCGCACTTGTCGAATTTCATAATAATTGGTTAAGAAACGCCAAGTTCCGGAGCGAATGTTCATCAAAGAGGATGACCTGTTTTTTCTATCCTCTTCAAAAATTTAATTTAATTTGATTTTTATTTTGTTTTATTTATGTAGTTTATGTAGTATATAAAGTTTAATTATAATTATAATTTTAATTCTATTTAATTTAGTTTTTAGTGAAATAATAATTAAAGTGGAAGTGAAATAATTTAAAGTGTAATTTTGGAAAATGCAATCCACCGGGATGCATTTATCAGGCAATGTTTTATATTTATAGATAAAGAAATGAAAATTATTTATTTGTATTGGGTGCATGTTTTTAACGTGTGTGTGTGTGATTGGATTGTACATGATTTTATTACTAAAACCTAATAATTGGATCGTATCAAAATAGTTTTTAACGTAAATTAACAACCATACGTCGTAGTTAATTTCATATTCGATTTTATATTTACGCATAATTGAATGCGTTCTTGCAAGCCAAACAAAGGTGTTTATACGTACATACGTATAAACATTTTTGTGGGTTTCGGTATGGTTTTGGTTCTTGGTTTTAATGTTACGTACAAAGTATAATAGACAGAAATACATTCTTGAAAATTGATACATGACAAAGCCAATGAAATGTTTGTACGGGCCGCCTCGTTCGCTCTTTACGCGGATCCAATTAGGGAAATGTACTATTTATTATTGGTTTTTGCTATATATTAGCTAAGCAACAACAACAAAAACAGAGACTTTTTTATGGTTGTTGGTATAGTTATTCCCAATATTTTTCTAATAAGCGCTGTTATTTTAAATTTTTATTAATTATTTTATCAGGTAAATTAATACAAGACGGACAAGGGTGAAATTACAACATTAATAATTTTTTAAGCCCTGTTTTAGATTTAGGATTTAGGGAGTCCTGAGTATCCGGCCCTGGATTCCAGAGAAATGATCATCTAATAATGTAGTTAGATTGTGCTGTCTTATGCTAACCTATTTATTATATATTGTACTAATAATTTACTAACTATCAATCGCATTGGCGTCTGTAACCGGGTAGAGTCCGTCCCAACTAATAATCCTATCCAATCCTTCGGTTTTGTTATATGTGAACGGGTGTACGGCATGGGCCCGGGAGTCCGGGAGATCCTTCTATTATGCTTGGTCGTACACTCATAATCAATCATAAAAGTTTAATTTCAACTTTATTTTATTTAATTTTATCTTTATTTTGTTATAATGATGTTTTTTATAATACAGCAGAATCCGTTTATACCAAACCATGTATATAACGAACAAACGCTTATAATGATCATATGGTTTTGTCATATAGTTGTGTGCCTTGAATTTGCACGAACACTTATTTTTTCTTATACGCTACAAACAAAGAACTACGTTTATAAACGTAAACGAATATTTCATTAAAATGAACAGCCGGCTATAGTGAACAAAATTATGTCCCTTGAGTGTTTGCTATAAGCGAATTCTACTGTAATTATAATTATAATTTTAGCTTAGTAATTTTAGATTTTCTTAAATATTTTATCAGGTAAATTATTGAAAGGCGAACAGGGGGAAATTACAACATTAATAATTTTTAATTTAGGTTTAGGGAGACCTGAGTTTCCGGCCCTGGATTCCAGAGAAATGATCATCTAAATATGTAGTTAGATTGTGTTGTCTTTTGTGCCGTTAATTTACTAACTATCGATCGCATTGGTGTCTGTAACCGGGTCGAGTCTGTCCCAACTAATAATCCTATCCTATCCTACGGTTTTGTTGTGTGTAAACGGGTGTACGGTGTGTCCCGGGAGTCCGGGAGACTAGCTATAATGCTTGGCCGTACACTCACAATCAATCAATCAAATCAATCAATCAATTGGTTAAGAAACGCCAAGTTCCATCCTAATTATTATTTAACTAAAATAATAAAAAAATCCTTAAATAAATTCGTTGGTACAAAATTGTTTCCTTCTTTAAAAAAAAATTCAATGAATAAAAATAAACCGGAAGGACTCATATTTTTATTATACTCATATTTTCTCATTCATATTTTTACTTTTAAAATTAGATTTAAATAAAAATTAAAAATTATAGATATCAAGCACTTCCCGATTATATCTTCATTACCAATATTTTTATTTCCGTTGGGCGAATAAATTTAATTGCATTAAGTGAAGGAAAATTATATTAAACGAGTTGAATTTTTTTAGTTGATGACTAAAACCACTTTAGAATCCCATTTCCTTCGCACTTGTTCAATTTTATCGTAATTGGTTAAGAAATAGCCGATTTCAATCCTTATCGGCCATATTCAAGGACTTCACCTATAAAGCATTTCGATCATACTTGTCTAATTTCATTATAATCTGTTGAGAAATAGCAAAAAGGATGCATATTAAAGAGATACTTAGTCAAATAAGTAAATCTACTATGGCATTGTTAGTGTAAAATATTGCAACCCTGTATGTGTATTAGTGCACAATGTGAAATAAACTTTATACAAGAGAACATAATATTTTGAGAAGAATGGAACTTGAGCAAAGCACGATAATACGCACAAACCTTTTAATCATTTTGGTTTTGAATGATTTTCAGGTTGATGTATTTTTATTTCTACCTCTTGCTAATATTTGAGTACACACATTAATTTTGGAATTTTTTGATAGTTCTGCTCGGGTGAATCGGAAATTGGATGGTAGAAAATCATGATTCAAAATTGGCTGAAAAAAATTTTTGTCACACTTGGATCGTATTTTATTATTTTGGTTTAGTACAAATAATTAGTGTTATTTTCATAAAAGTTGCGAAGCTTTGAAATCTTCTAAGTATTAAAAGAATCCTTTTCATTGTAATAAATCATTTATTAAAATTATTTTGAATTTTTCTATTTATAAATTACTCACCGAAGCAACCGATAATTTTAATATTCGAATTGGTGTAATTCTGCAAATAAATGGAATTCTGGAAAATAAATTAAAATCAAAGATTTTCCGGCCTATATAATTGATTTGTGAGCGTTACGTACGAGTAGACATTGGATTGGGACCGTTCAAGTATGTTACCATTTTCGTGTGTGAGAACATTCAGCAATGGCACTTTATTGTTGAGCGTATACATTACCCTAGAGCCCAAGAAATGGACAGGCAACAGCAACAATATTTTCAGCGCAGCATCTTGTAAAATTTCTAGATAAATTCTGTTCGGTTGAAAAATTCAATTGCAGAACTTATTTTTTTTTTTTTCAGTACAGGTTTTATGACGTTTGAATTATATAAATTATGATAATTTTGGTTGTTCGACCGACATAAACTTAAATCATGAAGCGTTGAAAAATTATTGGGTTCAGGGGTGACCATGAAGGTAGTGTGTGTGACTGGGTGAAATAATGAAATGAAGTGACCTTAATGCAGCTTTCAAGGCCCTGAATGGACACCACCACCACCCACGACAGACTGCACGATAGCTGGAGCAAATGCTGCAGCTGGTGACGTCGGGGCATTCTGTTTAACGAAGAGAACCACAAGTTGTCCCCGTTACACACTCACTGTTGATCAGGCCCATTGTCAAAATGTGTGTGAGAGTTGGATTTTGATGGATGAGTATGAAGGTGGCCGAGTTCTGTTTAATCTTGAGAACAAGAATTTAATTCGAATTCCTTAACTCGTGCATGAAATTATAGGATATCGAGTAGGCTGGCAGCTTGGTCACGTTTTGCTTTCTAATCCGAAACGAATTGTGTGCAGCGATCTCTGAGAGATGAGCCAATCTTGGTAGGTGCCGAGATCCTTATTTATGATGATGGCACCTTGACGAAGAGCAAAATCTTATTATTATTGGTGACAATACAAATAGCTGATTCGTGATCAAAATCAAAAGCACCAGATTGTTGAAACAGTTACCAGTGCGTACCTGAGGGAGAGGTATTGGTAGTAAATACCTCCATTAGCTTTGCAGAAATTGAGATATTGAGATATTTCTGACCCTTATATGCGCCTCTACTAAAACCGTTTATTATTAGTCAGCCCGATTATAGAATTCGCAAGAGTGATTATGAATACAATTCGAAAACCCCACAAAAAGGAAAACAATAATTAAAAATCACTGTCATAGAAATTCTTAAGATGCGTCTCTCTAGACGATGCCTTTTTCTCTTCAACTTTGCACTTGCGCTTGCCTCTTTCTATAATAATGATTGAAAGTGATTTTATTCCGTATTATGCATGCGCTTTTATCCTATAATGCATAAACTTTTTTCTGTATTGCATACGTCTGGGCCCACATTAAGAGGTTCTTACAATTTGTCGAAAAAAAAAAATTGATAAAGAAACGCGAAAAAATATTATATTTGCACAGGTACTCATAAAATTGAATAGCCTAAATAAACTCGAACGGTGGGACGCGCCGAAGCCCTTTTAAAGGCCTAAATAATTTAAATAAAAGTAAAAACTTTGACACTATATGCTATAATAGTATATAACGTTACCATTCTATATTTAAACGGTGTGTAAACGGGCTAATTTGACCTATTCTGGGATTTAAATAGGCTTATGCCGGTTCCGAGCATTGAATTTGTTTAGGCTATAAAGGAAATCAATAGTTCCAGGATACATCGCAATTATTTTTAATTTTTCTATAGGCGTGTTTTAGTATTCGTGTCTGATCTGGATCGCGATAGTAATTATTCCAATTTAAAATTAGGAAGTAAATCATAGTTAGATTGCTTGTTCTGGAAAACTCTCCAATTGGAGAGATTATACAGAACTAGCATATTGTATATTGCATAAAAACTAAAAAACTTTTTCAATAGAATTTTTTTGTTAAATGTAGAACATGTTTAGATCTACATTATAAAATTAAAAAATTTGACAATATTTCATTTCAAATTAACTAAATTCGAATAATTGCCATCGCGATCTAGGGCAGACATGAATACTAAAACACGTCTTATATCGCTTCCGTGCATTCTATAATCGAGCTGAATCTATTTATATAAGTGGAACTATATTATATAAGTTTCACTTCGAAGAAATAGACAAACCCAAAGTGGCTTTTTCAATAAAGCTTAACAGGGTTAAGAGGGTTGAACGACAACCGCTTAGATCTAAATTCCAGCTGTCTGAAATATGCCGACCACATTCAATTGTAATACAAAATTAATAATACACAATACGAAATTATTTTCTATATTTTTTAGTCGAAACATTAACCTCTTAAAATTAACAATTTTAATTGTGAAATGTTTTGCTTTGCTACCCACTTAGAATTTTTCTTAACAATACTAAAATCATAAAATTTAAAATAGCATAATGATGACCGTAACATGCATTGTTCTGGTTTAATATGTTTTCAAATTTCGATTTTGATTTAATAATTTCAACGCATTGATCGTTTATATAGTTTTTAATATTTCGTATGTGTGGAGTATTAGTAAAAATTTTAGAAAAACTATTCAAACAATATTTTGAAAAGTTAAAAAATAGTTCGCATGGAGCGTTTTAACCTACCAAAATCTGAACAAAAACGAAACGTAATAATAAAAACAATCTGACTAGTAAATAACAATCTTGCTTGTAAATAAATAGGACCAAAATCTGCAAGAATTCTCTTTTTTTCTTCTAAATTTTTATGTAATCTTGTTGGTAAATTTACACTAACACATATCCAGGGTTGCAGTATTTAATATCAATTAATTCGAAATAATTGGAAAACGTATTTGACTATGCATCTCTTTAATATGTATCCTTTTTGGAAATAGCCAGTTCCTTCAAAATTGGCCATATTCCAGAACTTCATTTAAAACCAGTTTTAGAATCCCATTTTCATCGTATGTGTTGAATTTCATCATAATCGGCTAAGAAATAACCAAGGTCGTATACCTTATGCTATATGGTATCATATACCGTACTAAAATATGCGGTTTTGAAATAAACCACAGTGTACCTTATGTCATATTTTCAAATTCCGTTTTGAAATATGCCATGTTGAACGAATCCCATCTATAACAAATCGCTGAGTTTTGGCATAAGTTTTTAAATTATACGGCATCTAAGTTGTGACATTAGGTTTAATGTTATATACATATACTAGCAAGAACCCGCGATATACGTCCCCTTAAACTGCCTAAAAATCACTAAAACATTATTTTAGAGCCGATCAGAAACGATTTTGGAAAAATTTTAACATAATGTAATGAGGTCTCTCTTATTATAGCGTATGGGTAGCTCAAGCGACAGGTTGGACTCGTCATATCTCCAAAATAAAAATGTCTCATCTTAAATTAAAATTTAGACCATTGTATTAAATTAAACAGGATTCATATTTGCTTATCTGCTGGCTTACTCAGAATATGGGTGATTTATTATTTTTACTAATACATTTTCCGAGAAAAACATTTTTAGGACAAATAGTATAATTCTACGACAAACTTCACAGCTGTTGCCAAAGGTTAAAAGACAAGCCAATTTCCCTCAGTTTACAAGTTAAGAATTGTTATGGTCGATATAATATTCATATTATTCTACGTCCATAACCCTTTATTTAGATTAGACGCTTACACTGCATGGATCAAATCAAGATTTTGTCCGGTTTCCCCCAAAAAATTTCTTCTACACAAACATACATAAGAGTAATATGAAAACTATCGCAAAAAACTTTGACCATATATCGTTCGAATAACGATTTTAGTAATACTTAAAACTTTTCTCGTGTATAGCGAATTTTTTGATTTAACGAATATTAAGCATTTTCATTTCATTTGCAAAATACATAACATTTTCGACGATATTTTATAATTTAAAGGGGATTCCTATATATATATGGTGGTATCGTGCAAACGTACAAAGAGTTTTTATTAAGTGAATTATGAACTGTATATAGTATATAACTGACAAAACTATACTGCATTGTACACTCATAGTTTTCAGATAATTTACAGTTCGATGAATTGGACTTGATTTTTACTTCTTCTTATTCGCCTTCTTCTTGTTTAACGTCGACATATTTTTTCCGCTATTTGTATTGTTATAATATTTTGATCGGTTCGGGTTATTTATGTATATCGTATACATAGTAGAAAATGGTAAAAATCAATTTGATTTATGAGGTCATATACCTACTACATGAGATTTTAAAATATGGAATCATATATCAAAAATAGGGCAACTTAATTAAAACTTTTCCCGCGATTCTCATATTTACAAGAATAAAACTGGAAATATAACTTTTCTTTTAAGATTACAAGGTGGTGTGTATAACGGTCAATATTTTATCTGATTAGCGGTATATTATAAAATCCTTTTAAATCTAATAAAAATATCAGGTTTAAAGTGGAACTGATTACTTCCATTTCGTCACTGTTATCTCTCTTGGGTAATCAAAACTTGCCTATATGTACTATATACAAGTATTTCATTTAATCTCCCACCAAACTGCATATAAATACCTATATACATATATTATGTAAAGCGCAAACAGGATTTATCGTCAAAAAATATTAACCCTGATTTTAACGATTATGCTAATTTTTTGTTGTAATACTATTGGTTTGAGATTTATTTCAGACGGTCTAAAACTAAACCTCTACCAAAACTATATTGCATATTTGGTTTTTTTTTTCATATTTCACATCATTTTGATATTGTACTCGTAATGTTCATTCGACCGCGTCTTTCTTCAAATCAACCCTCGAGTTTTTTATTTTTTTTTTTTTTTTTTGTTCCACTGCAATAAATGCGCGTTTTATCCGCGAGAAAGTCTACATACATAATATGTGGCATCGGGGATTTATAGAGTCGAAAAACTACATTCTAATTGAAGGGGTCGTAAATAAAATATTCACACGATATATTTTTTTTTATATAATTCACGACACAATCGTCGTCCATAATAAAATGAAGGAAAAGGATAGGAGAAGGAATGCCAACTACCATATATAGGTAACAAGATTTTATTGTTTTTCGCGGACTTTCTTGTCTCGCGTATATTTTATAACCAAATAAATCAAATGTTGTTGGTTTTGTTCGAATATGGTTTGTGATGGTATAGAAAAGATATTTTTAAATGGATTTTATAGAAAAGGGTTAGACATAATATTTGGATACGTTATAATAAACGGATTTTTAACTGGTATTTTACAATACAAACAATTTACAAATTTTTTAAAATCCACGAAATGTTCCAACTGCTACTAGACTACCTAATCAACTATAATTAAGATAATACTAAAATTTTTTTTGACAGCATCTTATTAATTATATAGTTTTAAAAATTACCCACTATCGATAGCACACATAATTATTGAGTTCTTTTTTATGTATGCACAGTACACATTATAATTAAAATGTAATTAGCGTGTTAATCAGGGAACCTGATGAATTGATTGATGAAATTTTAATTTAAGTGCTCAAAGAGAATGGCCAATAACGCGCGCTAAGCACAATTTTAAGATGTAATTGATCTCTTGTAATTTTTAAATGTGGGCAGGCATGCAACAATCCCACTCGCTAAAAGCACAATAGATTTTTTTTTTTTTAAGTGTCATGTATTTTTTAACATCATACATGTATGTATGTACGGATAGATAGTAATATAACCGAAAACATAAAAAACATAATGTTGTAATGATAACAAAAAAAAAAAAAAAAAAATTCTATTGAATTAAAAAATCCAACTACAATAGATCACCAGTTGAATTTTGTGCTATTATTGTTTAGTTTTTCTCTTTTAGTTTTTCCCATTTTGATTTCCATCAAATGTATAACAACTGTACTGACTTTAATGTTCACTTTTATGTGTTATGTTGCTGTTCAAACTATATATTGTATAATGATGATATATACCATGATAATGATGACGATGATTTCTATTTTGTAGAAAAGTGCAATTGGAAGTTTTATCTTTCTTTCTTTGAAATTAATGGACATTAAGAAAATGTGTACTGCGTGTCACACATCATCATTTTCCATATGCCCATAACGAATTGATGAGGTGTGTTTTGTACGCATAAACCTATAAACATATTTCCGGAGTAAATTGACCCATAATCTGCAACATTTAAGATTAAAAGAAAATATAATTTTATTTGTTTGTTATTCGCCGATTGCATAAATTATCAGTATTATCGATAACTTTTTGTATTCTCATATTTACAAAATTTATCCTTAAAATTCTTACTCACGATTTTTTACGTTTACGAAATGCGTTCTACGTGCTGCTTACAAAAGAAATTAAATTATATTATTTTAAAATAAAATATAAAATAAAAAAGATTAAATTATAATTTTTATTCTCTTCTGTTAAATATCCTTAATTAACATTCCAAGACATTCTGCAGGTGTCTCTTTAGACAGTTTTTAATGTACACATAACGATATGATGTATTTATAAGATGAAATGAATGAAAGAATACAAAAAATGAAATACTTTTAGTGATTAATAATATTCATGGCATAACTAATCTGGACAAATTGCCACCGACCGATATCGGCATCTTGTATGTATATGTAAGTTAAGTGTTTTTCTTCGTCCAATCGAATTCGTTTATATCTATCCATCTATCCATCCATCCAATTTCTGTTGTACAAAGAAAATAATTTTTCGTCGGTGCGTATTCTTATTCTTTTTAATTTCTCATAAATTAGAGGTAATTTATTTCGTTGTCAGTACAATACTGCGACGGCCATATAACATGTATATTTTACAGAGTTAAAAAATGTTTTGAAAGCTGTTGAAATCTACATAAATAATTGAGAAGTTGAACGTGATTGTGATTTAATATTTGTAAATATTCCACGAAACTTTAAAATTATACGCGGCCCCGTCTTAATAGATATATGTACATATGTACAGTGTATATGTATATCGGCCTAGATATGGTAATTTTTGTCCTCATAATCCTCGAATAAACACAAAAAACTTGTTTATGCGTATACTATCTATATTAATATACGATTAAGCCTCTCTATTCAAATTATTGCACAATAACGAATTAATTTCCATCAATTACCGTTTATAAAAATAAAAAAAATGTTAAAACCTTTCGCAGAAGGGACTTATGTGTACGAGTACACGTAAATAAATTTATAAGTAAAACAAACAATAACGAAAGGATTAAAGCCTTCCTTTTTTAATATTTCCAATTAAAATTAATTTGCTGTTGTTGTTTACGTATAGTGACTATATAGTATGTAACACAATTGTGAAAAGGTAAACATAAGAAATTTTTCTTTATGCCAAATCAAAAAAAAAAAAAAATCATATTAAGATGATTGAATGGTATATATTACCGAGGGGACATAATATTTGACAGATGATTAGTATAAATAAAATATTTTCATTTTTTATCCATATTGGTTGGTTAAAAACTTACTTGTGGATGAAAAATTAAGTCATGTCTCCTTTAGTAGTTTATAAAAGGAAAGTTTTTTTTTTACTTTGTTGCGTGTACCGTTAAAAGAATAGATAAGTTTTAGTTTTTTTTGTTATTGTTGTTGTTTTGTTAAGATCATACTTGAACGTGTCAATCATTATTATGACACTGAATAGAAAAATCATTTGAGCTCACTATAATATACAATACATAATATAAAAGGATAAAAAAATTATCAAAGCGAAAATTGAAAGTGTTAAAACTTGCTTAAGGATATGTTTAGAAAAAAAAAGATTTGATTTCTTCTTTTATATTCATTTTCAATTTGATTTGTGTATGGATGGCTTTCTTTGTTCTGTTAATTTGATTAACGCCGCTATTAACGCTTAATAATCTACAAAACATAAGGAAAATGACGGATTATGGCATGGAAAATTGACGTCATTAATCAAATTTAAGTTAATTAAGATTTTAAGTTCGTTATGTTTACCTTTGGTTCACTCAAAAACTAATCATCATAAAATTAAAATAAAAACCAAACTCAATTTACTATCATTATTTATCGAGATAATATTCTCAATTGACACATAAAAATAATTTTCTCCATTTTCCATAACCCAACAACAAAAGGGACTACAAAAAAAAAAATGTGGTCGTAATAATATCAATAATCACATACATAAACATAATAATAATAACTTTAGTGATTCTATGAGATGATGATGATGTTTATGTTGAGAATAAAAAAAAAAAAAAAAAATATGGAAAATCATTTTCATAAAATATAGATTTTCCCAATTTTTTTTTTTTTAATATAAATCTCATTTTTAACACATCAACTAGCCCCAAGGGTACATTTTATTTGAAAAGTTTTTTTTTTTTGTTATCATTGTTGTTATATGTTTGCGATGGGGTTAATATTTATAAAAAAAAAAAAGTCGATATAACATTTTTAATTTGAAAATTGGAAAATATTAAAAAACTGTTTGTGGATTTTGTTTTAAATGTAACTTGTTTGTTTTGTCTTTTATATGTATATTTCACACCACTGCTTAGTGACGCTTTAAAAAATTGAACCCGTGTCGAATAGTCAAATAATAAAACACCTGATTTTTAAGTACGTGACCCGAGTTCATAAATTGAATTGAGAAGCAGATTTGTTTCCTTTTTGTTATTTAAATTTTTAACTTATACAACGAGCTGAGATAGGGTAACATTTCCTTAATACTTAAAGAAATACAATCAAATCTATGGATGCATAGGATTAACTCAATAAAAATCTTTGAAAATACAATATACTTAAAAAAAAGTTAAAATCTCAATAAGACGTTCCAATTTGCACAAAATAATCAAATTACTTTTAGAAGCACGCACACAGTAATAATGGGTCGTAATTATTGATAATTTTGGAGTTTTCTATTTTCGGCAAGAAACGCTGATTATATATTTACTAAGGTTACCTCCACAATTGGCCACCGGACCCAATTTACGGCGGCGCATTTTTATATCTTTCATGAAAGGCGCTTTACCTTTATACGGTATTTTAATGAAAATTGAAACATGTACGTAATTTGCTTTTTGTCTTTAATTTTGTTTTTTTACAAAATATTCAGTTGTTGAGTTCTATCGATTTTGTAGTAATTTGTATATTTGTGAACTAATTTTTCTTAATCAAAATCAAAATGTTTCATCAGAAACAAAATTAAGAGGTCAATTATTCATAATATAGCTACCCAAAAAAAGTTGAACAAAAATTAAAAACTTTCCTTAAGCTCATTGTGTTGGTAGTTTGGTTTCGTACTGAAAAAATGTCACTAATATATTTATGTCTATAAAAAGCCAACAAAAAAAATCATTTGATAAACAGACATACTTCTTTTAAACTTCTTAATATTGTGTGGGCATTAAACACACATAAATGAGGGTTTCCCTTAACTTTTTTGATTTAGTGAATATAATTCGCTAAATCAGTACGTTCGTACTTAATACTATCTGTGTTATTCCAATATAACGAAGTTATATTGGGTACGTATTGTATCAACGAAAAAAATATTGTTTCAGATTTTCACATTTCTCGACGAATTGGGTTACCAGAAACCCGAAACATCGATTAGAAAAATGTGGTGTTCGTCCTTCCGTCCTTCCAATCATTCATTTTTATTATTATTGTTTTGCCTTCCATTCTCACAAATATTGATAGTTTTGGTCGAAATTTTATACAAAGATAGATTTTAGTAAAAAGCAGTTTGAACAGAGGAGGTTGCAATGGAGGAGAAAATTATGAAACAGTTTTTCTCAAAAACAGAACCGACGATTTTTTTGTTATTTTGATGATAAATTTAACAATTCATCATCATAACAAAAAGGAGTAATATAAATTTGTTGATCTGTTTTCCGAGGTAATGACGAACATTTCAAAGAAATATTTTTCTACGGTTAATACACGTGAAATACACATAAAAAATAGTGAATGTGACTTTTATTGTTGTTCAACACGTGTCAGTTCTAAATAATCTAACATTATTTGTGAGTCTGTGATTTGGCGGCACGGGAGTAAAGAATTTATATTTTGGTGATCAATTATGATATTGGGGAAGGGATCTCCAAATTTAAGAAATGCCGTGACATCTTTTAAGGAACCTGTCCAAAATAATGGAAAATGTTTGTAAAATATAAATGGATGGTTTGGTGATCCAAAAACGCACGCTTTGTGGGAAAAGTGTCGTCCGAGAAGTCGGATAGACCAAATTATTTGTATTACTATACAGAAAATAAAGACAAAAATTACACAAAGAAATTAGTAATGCAATTGGGGTTTCTATCGAAGTTGTTGCAGTAAAAATTCACAATTTGCGAAACAAAGAAAAAATGGTCAAGATACATATGTGAATATGTATCTCGATGGCAATATTTTAGTTCATTGAATTTCCTTTGTAAATCAAATAGCGGACTCTCGGTCTCCGTTCCTACACTTGGTTATATAGAGAATGTAGTTATTCCATCGAATATCTCTTAAAACCATTAAACGGCTTGAGTGATTTTCTCATAATTGGTTAACCGATTGATCTACCAAACAAAAAATGTGATGTGGTTAAAGGACTAAGGTCGCTGGGATCATCAGATAATACCGTTAGGGGTCGTGAATTTAAGATTCCTTCTATTTGTACAATGAAATTGTTTAGTTCCTCGTAAGAGAAGGTCTTATTGGGTGTTACATGTTTCAAGTAAGTTTTCTAAGATTCAACGAATTCGTTTTAAAGCAGTTTGTACATATTCGTTAAATCATTCCTTGCACCAAGGAAATTGGTGCCATTATCGCTCCGTATCGTGTTTGGTTTTTACAAATCTGTTACCATCTCAAAGTGAACAGGCTCCGTCACAAAGCATACAAAAACACAGATATATTATATTTTATGAGCCGACAAATTTCGATGCGACTTAATTTTTATAGAAATAGGACCACAGAAATCGATGCCTTTGGTATAAAATGTTCGTGCTGGCTTAAAAAGTGCTGCGAGCAAGTCCCCCTAACTCTGTACTTGTTTGTGGCCTTGCTCTAAAACACACAACAGAAGTTCTTACGTATTGTTTAGGTATGTTCTTTGCAGCGAGTGGCCAACATTTTTATTTCACGAGAGACACGAGCGTCTATGTGCAAAAGATTAATTTTGTAAGATTGTTCTTTGATGGCAACAAGAGTTGGTGTTTTTGATCATAACCAAGATCAGATAATCGTCCTCCTACTCTAAGCAAACCTGTTACGTCGGAAAAATGGTTCAATGACAATATTGAACATTTACAGTGTCGATATTTCATCAAAAAATGATTTTTCTGAATTACTCGACTAACGTATATAATGCGATTTGTATTTCCTGTGAGGACAATGGTCCATTAATTCGAATAATCTTTGACCTAGCATTGTTTCGAAATCTTAAACAGTAAGATGCAATCCGCAGAAGTTTGATATAAGAGCTTTATCGATTTATTAGTTCGTTATGATTTGCTTCTGTAGAAACGACTATTGACGTTAAATTCGTATATATCATTTTAATTCGAGAATATTATCATCGACGTTTTGTGTACTGCAATCAAAATTCGTTGAGAATTTGATTGTTCCACCAAAAATGAAAATCCTGTAATTTGTTGGTAAAACTCCTCTAGTTATCACATCTGCCGGATTATCATTGGTTAGATTTTGAATCTCGCTGACCCACGTTGAGTTATGAGGTTCGGTTTTATCCATGTAAGGCTTAGTCAAATGTGACCTCGAGTGCTGTTATGGATGCGTATGTAAGTAGACGGGGCACCTAATTCGAGTAACTGTATTGAAATTGGCTTTATAGGCGTTATCCACGTCTCACTACCAACAAGCTCTGCGTGAATCCTGACTTCCTCGGAGGCATCGAAAAATCTACGAATTTGTGCAGATTTGAATTTGTCGCAAAAAGTTCGACGATTTCCCTGTACCACTGATTTATTGCGGATTGGCCTTTGCTGCAAATGTTGTAACCTAACAAGGTAGGATGTTGTTCAAAGCAGATCTTGGACAATTTTTAACTGCATAATTTTAAAAAACCGCGATTTCTAGATTTTTTCGTGTACCGTTCATGCATACACATACATATAAGAACTTGGAAAAATGAAATGATTTGCGTAGCTGCAAACAACATATGCCCCATTATTTGAACTAAAGCAATTTGGGGTTTTGCAATACGAAGATTCGATTTATCATAAATTTTAGATACCGCACCTAAACTACGAATACGAATTCATCGTATTGGAATCACGATTCTCAGCTTGGAATTTCACAAATTGCGGGTTTCGTTGAAACCCTTGACCGTTTGAACCAAATTCCACTACATTTGCTACAGATATCTTTGATGAATCGACGGACTCGACACTTTCTCTTTAAAAATTTAATTTTTTGGCAGCTCATTGTCCCATTCTTTCCTAAGTCAGAAAACCATCTCCTTGTGAATGTGATAAGATGATTTAAAACCTGTCTTTTACTGTCGTAACTGTTAGATTTGCCAGGAAAATTTGTAGCCCTCATTTGACAATACGGCCATAGTAATCAACCATGAAAATTTTGGACTTTGAGATTTTTAGAGATTTATCTGTTTTGAGGTCCCCTGAGTCCGAAAAAGTTAGTTTCGAAATGGTGTCTGTCTGTCAGTCTGTCTGATGGTTTAATAAAACGAACTGAAACTTCAGATTTAAGCTGTTTTGATAAATTGGGAGGTCCCAGTGAATTTTACTCCAAATCGGCTAACCGGAAGTGGTCACTCCCCTGGTCCAAAAAATGAATTTTGCAAATATCTTAAAAAGTGTAAGATTGACAAAAAACTACTTAATACAAAATGTTTCCAAAAAATTAAAAAAAAAAAAATTAAAATTCTCAATATTATCTGTTCGTAAAAGAAAGTCGTGTGATGGCCACACCTCCATTTTTTTTTTTTTTTTTTTTTTGGGATAATAAAGAAAGAAAACAAAAAATGAAAATGTATGTGATTAGCGGGAAAAAATTACGATACGTATTAATCAACCAATTAAGACGCTACATACACGAATCTCCTGTACAGAGGGAAAACGAGATACTCGTATATCGACAACTAAGTAGCCAATCGCGAATTAAAATACGACAAAAGTACTTTTTGATGCAATTGACGAGAGTATTGTATGTTCTAGTTTAGTACAAATAATATTAAAAATGTTTGTCCAATTTCTGAGGATGAAGACTTGTCTCCGAACAATTTTAGAAAAAATTAAATATTGATAGTGCTGTTAAAATTTTGATAGGTTTATAAATTTTTTATAAAGTTATGCCTGCTATTACATAATAGCCGTATTTTTTGACGTTTGATTTTATCCGGAACAGATCATGTTTCATGAAACGACAAGATTTTGATCCAGAAACAAAAATTTGTTAAACATTTGTTGTAGCTTTCAATGTAAACTTTGATATGATCCGTATCACTATGCATCAAAAAATGCTACTTTCATTACAGATATTTTAAACATGCTTTGCTAAAAATATTTCATTGGGCGATCAGCTGATCAGCTCCGGTTTGCAGACCTCACATAGATAGTTTTTTTGCCTTGGTCCCTTTTTAGCTTTAATGGGCTTTATTTAGGCTGTGAGCTTTTACAAATAAATGGTGGGATGTTATAGTCTAATAACTAAAGCAGTAAACCGCTGAAAAACAAAAAGAAAAACTATGTATTTCGTTTTTATCGCAAAAATTCTCAGTTTAGCTAAAACCCTTTAGATCTAACCCGTTTGTGCCATACAATATTACTTTTAATTTAAAAAATTCTAAGAAATATTTTAATTGGCTCAGAAAATCGAATTTTAATTTTTTCGGTACTAAAGCCAATTAAAATAGTTTTTGGACTTTGGACAACAACAATCTCAACAAGCACAACAACAGCCAAAAACACCGCAAGTCGCAGACACAACACAAATTACTAACACTCAATAACGAGTGAAATATAGCGATGTAGCTAAAATATCACAGGTTCATGAAGAGGCACAAAACAAAATTGAGTCTATTAAAAAAATGGTTAACGTTAAAGAACATTTAAATACAAGAAAACAGCAAACCGACTCATCGTGTATGGATACGGAAAGTGAAGATGTGGAGGAAAATATTGGCAAGCGCGGTCGACCAGCAAAGAAAACGGAGATACACCAATGCCAAAAATAGAATTGCGTTCACCGAACAATATAATATGGCAATTTTATTGCACCAACACCACCTTTAAAAAATAAAACAGAGGGGACCGGATAATATGGTCAAGTTTTACGATGTAATCGTAAACACAATACAAAAAAAAATCAATATTATTCACACGTAATTGGACAACAACGCGCAGCATAGAGCAACAAAATGCAACGTTTATGACATTGAATGATGCAACAACAACATTTGTATGCAACAAAATTTATTTAGTTTTAAATTTATTTTTGTTAAACTAATGAATGGATTCTCCCTGCACATATTTTAATTGGTATGTATAAATTGTTATTTGTGTGGTGAAACATGAGTGAAAGAATTATTGCTCAGATAAACATACAAAGTTTTTACGCAAAAAAAAGTATGTTGGAAAATTATCTGGCCAAGAATAAAATGAATGTGATGCTAATAAGCGAAACGTGGGAAAGAATGAACAAGACGTTAAATGTGAGAGGGTACAGATTTCTTTCCAAACCAAGAAATGATGGTTATGGTAGAGTGGCGATAATGTACACCAGAAACATGACGCTTCAAGAGGTTCAGTTACCCGCTTTTGAGTGACTTTAAAAAATTGTTTGAGAGGGTGAGAGATAAAAGTGACCTGATTGTATGTGGAGATATGAATGCGCATGCGAAAATGTGGAAGGGTTGTTTTGATAATTGCGGGAGAGAAAAATAGTTGGCCGACCTGATTCAAGACTCCGATATGGTGCTCTTGAATGATGGAAGACCAACTAGAATGGCGGATGTGGGAGGCACGGCCAGCGCAATAGATTTGTCTATGACAGCTATTGAACTGGCCTGCCGGGTGGGTCACTTGCAATGTTGAAGAAGAGAATTTGGGTGGTGATCATTTCATGATCAAAATGATCATGAATGATAATCGAGTGTTTAGGAAAAAACGTGAATTAATGAATAACAGGAAATGGGTGAATGAGGTGAATGAGATTCTCGGATAAAATGAAATAAATCAAAGCCAGGGTAAATGAACTGTGTACAAAAATTGTGGATATGAAAGAAATTAATGTGAATGGTTGGTGGAATAATGAAGTTCAATTCTGGTATGAAAGGAAGCGAATAGCCTTGCGTGAATTTAATAGGAATAAGAGTAGTGAGAATAAGATTATGTATGGTAAAATAAATGGAAAATTGAAAAAGGCTATTCGCAGAGCAGACCCCCCAATAGGGTGAATGGTAAACTTTTTCATGTGAGCAATATGGTATGTGAGAACAGAGAAAAAGGTGAAGAATTTATAAGAATGGTATTGAATGAAAGCAATGATTTGAATGTAATAAACGAAGTTGATAGAATGAGTAGAAATGAAAGAATGGATTGTAAATATGAATGGTGAGAGTTCCTGAGAGTGTTAAATAGTTCAAAATCTACCACTCCAGGGACAAACCGAGTAAGTTATAAAATGATTCGGTTATTGAGTGACTCAGCAAAACATAATTTGCTTGAGATACTCAACAAAGTGTGGATGGACTCAAAAATACCGGACAAATGGAAAGAGAGCAGGGTGGTTCCCATTCCTAAACGGGATAGAGATCCAAATGTGGCAACAAATTATCGAGACATATGTATGTTAAATTTTTTTATAAAAATTTTAAATGGAATGATGAAAGAACGAATGGAAGATTTTGTAAATGAAAATAATTTGTTGCCATCTACAACATTTGGATTTCGAAAGAACCACTCTGCAATCGAGTGTGTAGAAAAGTTTGTTTGGGAAGTAAGAAAGGATAATATGAAAGCTGTTGCGGTATTTTTGGACGTTGAAAGAGCTTATTTATGATTATGTGGTTCCATGGAAATTACAACAAATTCTCTCGAATTTTGGATTTTCACGGAAAGTATGTATGTGGATAAAAGATTTTATGACTGAGAGAAAAATGGTTCTGAATGGAAGTGGTTTTAGGTTGGAGGGAGTTGCAAATGTTGGACTTCCGCAAGAAAGTAGAATATCTCCAGCTCTGTTCAACCTATATACCAGCGAGATGCACCACATCAACGATTTTGTAGTAATTGGAAAAGGGAGAAGTATTGATGTGGCGGCTCAAAGAGCGCAAAAGGGGGTACATGATTTAATACAAAAACTTAAAATGTTGAATCTGAGAGTGAATCCTAATAAGTGTGCTTTTATGAGTTTCAGAACAAACGTTGCAAATGTTAATATAAGTGTTGATAGTCACAGAATTGAACAAGTAAATGCGTACAGGTATTTGGGTATTTGGATTGATAGACGTATGAATTTTGGGAAACATATGAAAATTGTGGCAGATAATTACAAGAAACGTTTAAATGTGGTTAAACGGGTGAGCAAACCTAAGTGGGGCGCTAATCCGAGTATGACTGATATGTTAAGGAAGGCCCTTATATCCTCCAAAATTGAATATGGTCGAAAGGGGCTTTTTTTAACCAATTAATGAAAGTAGAAAATGCATGTGCAAGAGTGGTATTGGGGGCGATTAACTCAACCCCAAAACACACTCTGTGGTCTGAAATGGGTGATTCACCTATTGATTACAAGAGAGAGTGGATCACAGTGAGAGAGTGGGTGAGAATGATAGCTAAGAAAAATGAGTTATGGAATGAAATGATCCGCAACCTTTTCATAATAATCTTACTGTATGTTTGAATATGGAGGAATATAATAAGGGAATGAATAAAGTTATAGCCAAAATTATGTTTGGGAAAATCAGTCAGCGGTATGTGCAAGATGAGATCGTTTATACACATGCTAGTGTGAATGAGAATGGAGTGGGTGTTGGTATATTTATACCTGGTAAGAATGTTGAAAAGTATTTTAAAGTGGACAAAAGCATCTGTATAATGAACGCTGAACTGATTGGAATATTTCAAGGAATTAAACTGGCTGTGAATTAAGGGGAAAGGAAAATAATAATATTTTCCGATTCCCAGAGTGGTTTATGTTTGCTTAAATGTGGAGGTGGAAGGGAAGGCAACGTGATGTGACCATACAATGGATCCCATCACATAGACAGATCGAAGGGAATGAAAGAGCCGATATGTTAGCTAAAAAGGGTACATTGAATGACATGGTTCAGGAGTACGGAAGAAAGGATGCGAGAGATGTACTTCGAATGCTTCAGATGAATCTGTGGGGAAAATGGGAGAGTGAATTTAACGAGAAAAGTCTAACGAAAGGAATGAAGTACAGAGTGCTCCGTAGTACTCTTTTGAGAATTCCGTTCTTTAAGGTGCTCAAAGGAGATAAGAGAATGTTACGAACGGTTGAGAGAATTAGGCTGAACCATGGAAACTGGAAGGAATGCTTGTGGAAACGTCATTTGAGTGAGGACAAAGATTGTGAGTTATGTGGAAGTGCGGACGATGTTGAACATCTTATATTGGCTTGTCCCAGATATAGCCAATGTAGATCTAAGTTCAACATCCTACGGAATGTAAGAAATCTAAGTGATTTAATGAATGAGGGTGGTTCTTTGGCTTATAAGGAAATGTATGAATTTATTAGGATGAGTAGGATAACAATTTAATACAAAATAAGAAGTAGCCGACAGAATATATGTAGGGAGAATCCGGATCCATTTTAATGGTTAAAATTTGTTTGGTAAAAAATGAGTAATGAATTAAAACAATGTAAATAGAAAACAAATTTAGATTTTTTGCAATATGGCTCTAATGTATGTAAAAGCCAAGGCCTAATAAAAAAAAATTTAAAAAAAAAAGTTCATGCCAGGCATCAGAATTGCTTTTCAACTAGCCTTAACATGTAATTGAAATTATTTAATTCTGCAATATACGCTTTATAATTCATTTTGTAGATCTAATTTAAAAAATGTTCGCTTTCTAAATTTAAATTTTTCACTTTAACTGTGTAACTTAAATTATTTCTCGGTTAAACTGAATATTTTACAAATTTTAAATTAAGTTATATTAGAAAAACATTCATCTTGAATTTATTGTATAACTTCTACCATAAAGGATGACGGACCAATAGTCGGGGGGAAATACGTTTAATTAGGTGTAAATGCGTTTACCACGGCCGATTAACATACGGCTACGCAAAAATGAGATAAGTTAATTTATACAGTTAAAGTCTAAAACTAATTTTTTGGGTTATGATTATGATAATGGCAGGCCAAGCTTCTAGGTTCGACCGCCGATAAAAGTGGGGCGAACCCGGACACTAAAAATCATCCAAATAAGAAAGTCTAAACATAAAACAGGTTAAAAACCTTAAAAAAATATCTGATAATCCGAGTAAACAAAACCGTGTTAAATCTATTGCCGCGCCGAAAAAAAGAGTTGGGTATAACAGTTTAATATTTTTGACGCTCTTTGTGGTTAGTGCTGACGCAAATTTTAGACTGAAAGTTATAGTTAGTTGATTTTTTAACACGGTATATGAAACCAAAAGCTGTGTTAATTCGCTTAAATGAATTCTAAACCGAAACGATTACGATTGATTTTAGAAAGCACACATTTTTGATTAAATAAGATATTAAAATTGATAGAACTCAGAACAGTGTCAAGTAGCACTTTCATTAAAATATTCTTTTTAATAGGCTAAAATTTATTGATTTTAAACAAAACTTTGGACTTTCTATAAAAACTAGAATGTTCAATAAAATCAACTAAATCGTATGAATTTTTAACGAATTAACACAGCTTTTGGAAATTAATTTGGCATACAATGAAATTTAGTAATGGAATTTTGCTTGATTTACTTAGAAATTGTCACAAACTTTAAGGAAGGAAATTACATATTGTTAATAGCTGACTGTTTGTTGCTCTTGACCCTAAAGTGTTGGATTTTTTGTTTAGCTTGCTGTAAAGTTATTGTACATTGTCAACTTTAAACCAGAACGAATTAAACCAGATTAAATGCCATATTAACAAATAAGTTATGTCTATGACAGATCATATATAAATTAACGTATATTGAATTGAATGAAAGAATAGAAGTTATTAAAAGCATTTAATTATGACAATATCCTTGGTGAATGAATGTTGCCTTCAATTTTCATGTCAAATTTACTGTATATTATAGACACACTTTAGAGAAATTAAATTTTTCGCTGCGATATGGTCCCTCATCACAATAATTTCAACAAGTATTTTTATCTTTGGAATTAAAACAAACATTATTCATGCATATGACAATTTTAACTTTATTGTTTCTGAATGTGATATTAAAAAAAATGATTCTCCTTGTGTATTTCACCTCTGTGTACATATATACAAATAATATCCTCCAAGTCCTTCTATTCAAATCCATCTTTTCACTTCATATATAAGTAAATGATGGATTCACAATGTTGGAATTGTTTTTATTGTTGATACGATTTTTTGTCTTTTTCGAATAAAAATATTTAAAAAAAAAAAATAAATAAATATGAAGATAGAGAGTCGTAGGAGGATTTGACGATAAAATACTTCCATATCTTTCAGTAATTTTATACGGTTGTTTAATAATTTTAAGTGCGAATGATGATTTCTAGTTGTACGAGATGATTTGAATCTTGTTTTATTGTCTGCCATTATAAATGACAATTAATTTTACTCAAGAGGATTTCAATTAGAAATATTATAAACTGAAGTCATAGTTATAATGTTTAATGATAGGTCATTTCTCACGACTAACGGTAATGTACATGCATAAATAATATCATTCTGCTTCAGTAATTTCGGCCATATATGTACCAGAACTATAAACATCCATCATCAATGTAGTTCCTTCTGTCAACATTAAATGTAGACCCAATATATCGTTCGTTTTGGGATAAGATTTCATTTCATCCTTTTTTATTGTTATTCATGTTAATCAAAAAACATAAATTATTAAAATCATAAAAATTATTATCACAACCAGAACAAAAATGTCTTCATCTTAAAGGAATAAACAGCTGGTGATATTATTTTAGTATAGGGGACAGTCGACGAAATATTATGATGATTTACTATTTTGGTTTTGTTGAGTGGAAATTTTAAAGTTCTCTGATTGCACTTTAATTTATTTTTAACCCAATCCCGACGAAACTGATGGGTTAATTTTTATTATACATGAAAACCATATTATTCTTCACTATTGTGTTCTTAATTCGCGGATACTATGGTTGCATTGTTGTTAAATAGCCGTTCAAATTATTTTTTCCATTCTTTCCTTTTTAATTTAAAACAAATATTAACTTTTAATTTACGATTTATGATATTTTTAAAGAAAACTTACATCAAAAGCAAGACACCACAAAATTGTATCACTTTATACATATATACGGTAAATGTAAGACAAACCACTTTTTAATTTATTCTGTTAACCATCCGAAGATGTGTGAGTCTTTTTGGTATCTGCAATATGAATTTTACAAATTTAACTGCATAAAGGGTTAATCAACGTGTAAAAAAAAATTGATTTATGGAAAAACTTCAAAAGTTATTTGTTATACCAAACAAGACTTATTTTAATGTCCTGAGTGAGTTTTAAATTATATATACATAAATGTAAAGAAGAGAAAATGCGTTGAAAAATATGTTAATTTCCTTTAGCATCAATGATTTACGATTTCTGGTTTACTTCTTGATGATCGTGGAAATTTATTTCCCCGAAAAAAAAACAAGCCTTTAGGGAACGTTGTAATAGTAATATCTATTCTATTACCTTTATGTGTGTTTAACGACATTTATGATTTTTAATCATATTTTTATTACTTTCTGAAAACAGATTATATTAATTTAATAACATAAAATCTTTTGATTTATTAACCAAAATTATTATTTATAATATGTTGGGAACCAACCATATAAACCTATGTACATATATGCAAAATTACCCGAACGACAAATAACTAATAAATAATTTACTTGTGTAACAAATTACGAAGTAAATTAATCAAAAAGCGTTCATTCAAAATAATGTAATCCATCAGAGATTTCTTTTCCGCACTGTCAATGGAATTTAATTAACCAAAAATTGTGAAAACTCTAATGTGCAAACCAATAACACAACACGTATAAACACAGTGTAGAAAAACAACAATAAATGATTCCCAAAAGGCAAAAAAAGAAAACAAAAATATTGAAATTGCGCAAATCATACCCCTTCAATATCGAAATCGAAAATTACAATCCCTCCTTTATTTTTTTGGTCTGCGAACAAAATATAAAAATCTATGATTTTTAGTCGTGCGCCTTACTCCAGTAAATCATCGTCGTTTCCATCATCATCATATCGGGTGGTGTACAATATACTCGTATACAAGGATAAAAAAAAATTATTGTGTCCTCCTATGACTTTACATTTCTGTTTCTACTTCTGCATTTTCAATTTTTTTTTTTTATTTTACTTACCCTTATTCGCTGTTATATATATCCACAATTTTTATATTTATAGCCTAGCATCCACAATATTCTACCCCTCTCGTTGTAAAAAAAAATATGAAATTTGTACCTCCATTGCGAAAATGTTTTACGAACATTGCTAAACGTGTATAAATCTGTAGTCCTCTCTAATTTTTTTAAGTTTTTTTTTTTTTTTTTTTTTTTTTTTGTGACAGGAATTCGATTTGACATAAAAAATGTACACAGTTTCTATGGGGTCCTTATCGTAATCATTGGCAACGATTACCATCATCATAATCAACATATAATACGGTTGAATGTGCATATAACAACTATAAACTAGAGAAAAAACATACAATAAGGGTCGTACCAGGTGTTCGTTAAAAAAAAAAAAAATCTCCGCTTATACAAAGAATTGAAGTTAGCTGAAGGTAACATTAGATTTACAGTCGTAGCTTGTATTTTCTGTATATAAAGGAATTTGGTTAATGACGCTTGATTTTTATACGTATTTTAGTGAAAATCTTGATAAACAAATTTTATTGTTGTACAGTCAGTGGCTACTATCAAGTTTTTCGTTTTAAGATCGATTTAATTTTATTGATTTAGCAATTAGATTAGATCAATTTAGTACTTAGCACCATCTATCCTCAGCACGGGAAAAATGTAATTTACATGATCCCAATACTATAATGACATAATTTCTGTGTCAGTGACGTATCACATAAAATACAGAAGCAGCAGACACCCGCTGAGTGAATTTTTGAATTTTATTTCATTCTTCTTGTTTAGAACTGGGGATAAGAACACAAAATAAATGGAACGAATGATTGTGAGTCTGGTTTGGTGTGTATCGTGGTTGATACAGCTCATCATTTGATATTTTTGGGGTTAAAAAAAAAAATCTCTATGTATGTATAATGTCACCCTTTAATAATTCATGTTTCCGTCGTTGTCATAAGGACTCAAAATATTAAAATATATTTAAAATTAATTAAACCATAATAAATTCATAATATTTGAAATGAAATGAAAAATACGCGGTTAATGCAGCTGTTTTTTTTTTTAAATATTTTCTGTGGTTATTTCCATCAAGAAAGAAAAATCCATAATCATCACCATCATCATCATCATCTTTGTAACATGTTATGATCTACAAAAAAAAAATTATTAAAAATGAATCGTTCCCTTTAAATCGTAACTTTGAATCACTGGCAATCCCTTATCAATTTCATATTATGGAAATATTTTATTTATTAAAAATCCCGTGACAAAATGGTTATTGTTCAGTTATGTTATGAGTTTTTTATGCGAATACAATTTTCTAGTGGCGGAACGAATGTCCCACTCAAATTTATGTCAAAAATTATGATCAAATAGTTTTTTATATTTGTTTAACGGTTGCATACAAATGCGGTAAATATTTTATAAAAATAAAATTAAAATAAAAATTGTAGGTGGTTTGATAAAAATCATCATGTTGAGATGATGAAAAAAACCGAAAGATCATTATGGTCATGCGGAGGACAGCAAAATAGATATGTACACACAAACATGTATACAAATATATGTACATACATAAATATGTATATTTTCCATTTTCACAGCATTTAATGGTTACGGAATATAAGAAGTTTTATATGATAAAAATATAACAACCAGAAGCATAAAATAAACAAGACATGTTGATGGATTTTTGTGTTGAATTGAAGAGGAAAACACAAAAACAAAAAACGAAAAAATGGTAAACTGGAAAATAAAAAGAAGTTTCTGTTCAAAAAAAAAAAAAAAAACTTAATCATGTGTAAATTTAAGATAGTCTTACGGAATATGGTTGATTAGTTTCTCATCTATCTGAATACAGTATACAAGTATAATACACAATCTGTACTATATATGACTGCATATATATAGACATAGATATACAGATAAATCTACAATTTGACAGTTTTGTTTTGCACCATAGTACAATGTTTAGCACATACACCAGGAGACAAGATGCTAATCAATTTTAATCTGAGAAGAAATGAGAGAGAAAAAAATTAATAATAAAATAGTGACAGTCATGTCATCATCATTCACATAATCATAATTTTTGTTTTTCTTGTTTTTCTATATCATCTTTGCGGATTGGAAAATTAATGACTTTCGGTTTATTTTCCTCCATTCGTTTTGGAGACAATTTTTTTATTCACTTTATCTCGGGCAATCGGTACATTAATTAAAATGAAAATTGGCACTGATAAATTTATTAAAGTAAAAAAAAATAAATAAAAATTAAATTATGTGCGATGGCAGATCTAATTAATCAAAAAATAATGTATCGGGGCACAAAAGGATGTATGTATAATTACAAAAATTAGGTCAACACAATTTGCTAAATCATTCGAATTCACATTATACGTGTGGAATATTGCAAAGGTTCATGGACATTATTTTACCCACACTTAATACAATTAGCTACCTATGTAGTATGATATTTAAGTTCCCCTTGATTTGTACTCGTGTACTGTGGTAAATATAATCAATTACGAGTTTAGTATTTGTGATTGCTGTGTGCCTCATGTCGATTTTATTTTTTTACTAAATCGCAGACTAATATAATGTCTTATTAGTTCATACTATTCATACTTCTTAGATCGTCAGACGACTTAATTTAATTAAAATTAATTTCCGTAGGCCGATAGAATTCATTTGATTTAAATAAAATGAACACCGATAAAAAATAATCCGTTATTTAACCGCCGATGATCGCCTACTCACATCCACTTTGTAGAAATTATAAAAACTTTGTTTGTTTACGTTCTTATTATGAAAGAAATACCAACTTTATATTATTTTATATATCCGTCCCTCTTCATTGTAAATCACGCATCTTGTCTAAGGCAACGCGATATTTCGCTGAAACCAAAACTCCATATGGATATTCCATGTTTTTTGCGGCAGTACGCTTTGAAACCCAAGCGGATATTTGGAAAATTCAAAAAAATGTTTAATTTAGGTCTAATTCGATCATTTGTTGTTGCTAATCTTTTATAGATTAGCGACTCTAAAAGCTTTCCTGAAATAAATAGAACGAGTTTAATCAAAAAATCTCATGACGAATTAAGTTCACAAGAGGCTGTGAGGAAGTAGAAAACTATTATGTTGTACATTTATTCCATATTCAGGTCGATTTTAGAACCCGCGGAACCGAATAAATCGCGGATCGAAAACAGCATATAAAAAAAATGGAAAATAATAATTTTATATCACAGTTGCTTTGGAAAAAAATTGCTTTAGAAACGCGACAAAATTATTTCGTTTGTACGGGGAATCATGTTTTCCAGGATGCTTTGATTTGTAGCAATTGTTTCCTATTTTATTATATGCAATTTTTGATTCGCTCTTGCGGATTCTAGTATCGACATGAATTACTCCAAGTGTAAAACTTCTGTATTTAGTTTAGTTGTTCATAATTCAAATTTTTTATTTTAATTAATAATTTGTTAAGCATTTATTTGTTGTATAATTTTAATTTTATGTTATTTTGTGTTGAATATTTAGACTCGACTCAATTTTTTTGTTGTATTGTGTTTTGGTTGTAAAATTAAATCGAACGTGACGTGCAGCGATTGGTCGAGAAAGCTTCATGTGAGGCAAATCACTCAATGCACTAGTGACAGAGAAACTGTAAGGATGATGTATGTCTTGAGGTGAGTGAATATATTTGGAGAATTTTTTGATGTTTTGCTTAAGTAAGGAGTTCTGGTGTGATCCACGGATCCGAGACGACTTGACCTGATAAATGGCTACTTTTTGAAAAGTGTAGATGAAAAACGGTTTAATAAAATAATACGTGTAGATACAAAAATGTTGACGAATTAAGGATTAAAATTAACAATCGACTTAAAGATGGTGTAACTGTGAAAAACCGGGTGAAATTGTCTAAGTCATTATCATTATGCAGTAACAAAAAAAATGGTCGAAATGTTTTCGGTTTCAGCTAATTTGGCCATAAGGATTTCAAGTCCGCGAAGAGAGGTAGTTCTAATAATTCTGCCTCTAGTGAAAGGAAAACATATTTAGCTCAACGTTTCTGTAATGGACACTAGGAGCGCCTGAAACATCATCCTTAAGAGTTAATATTCACCACGAGGAGGTGAAAAGGAGTTTTTTGATTCTAATATAACTTGAAGGAAGAGTCATTGAAAAGGGCTTGATATATAAAAAAATCCATAAAAAATTTTACCACGGCAAGGTGAATATTACCAAGCTGTAATCGTTGTAAAAGTCTTAAAGAATACAACAAATTTATTCCTGTTACTATAGTTATCAAATTAATCTCCACAACGCTGGAGAAAAATACACCAGTATAGTCGTTTTTGGAAGTCGTGCTTAGACTTTTTTTTTTACCACTCCTACAAAAATTCACTGTGTTGTGTTAAAAATCAAACTTTTCAGTTGAATGTAACCGTTTGGAATGTCTTTGTAGAGGTCTCGAAAAAAGCAACAATTTTAGTTGTGGTACTTTAGTAATGAACCTGATCTACTAGGGACACAAGAAAATTCTAAATTTATTTTTTACCGCATTTATGTTGGCGCAATTCACATCGCTTAATTCGCAAGTTCGAAAAACCCAAAACTTCAAATTTTCCTTTTACTTTTTTAATTTTTTGGTTTACAATAATCTTGATGTTTACTGCCGACAAACTGACACTTGCCTCAAACCCGACGAAATAAAATTTAGCAACTAGGTAATTAAGTATTGCGTTCCTAATTAAAATCTCATTAAAAATTGGCATTGTTTAAGTAAGAATATCTCCAAGGAATGCTCAGTTTAAAACATTCCCGCTAGATGGTATCACTTTAGTTATCTAATTCACCAATAAAGCGCTAGTGGCAGATAAACCAGTTTAATCAATTTTGGAAGTCGTGTAGACTTGGAAATAGTATAAGTGTTAAGGTTTTGATCTAGAGATGTCAGAAAATCGTATGCCTATTTTTTTTTTTTGTTTTTTTTTGGTTTTAATCTATGCAATCTTTTTCTGGGGCTCAAGGCACTCCCAACTCTTTCGCAGTTAATTTTACCGTCCTACTTTACGCAGTAGTAGCCAAATCGAGGACGTACGGCTATAGACCCGCTTTGTATAAACCACCTGCACATTGCATTGCTTCATGCCAACCTATAGTGCTGACATGAAAGGTGGGTCGGCCCATGGATTCTGCACTCTCAACAGGGGGTCATAGTTGTGTTCATCGTCATCACCGATCGTAATCGGATGATGAAAAATCCCTTTTGCATCCCGCCCCTATCGGGATTCGAACCCGGTACCTCCCGATCCAAACGCCGCAGCTTTAACCACTGCGCCGTTTGCTCGGTATGCCTATTTTACCTCTCCTATAAAAATTCATCATGATGAGTTGAGAAATGTTTACTTGCATATGCGTAGCATGTCGTTGTAAAGGTCCTTAAGAATGTAACAATTTTGGTTCTCATATTTTAGTTTTAAAATTCACCTTTAACACGATGCTAATTAACTCCTAGAAAGCTCCTGATTTGAGAGTCCCAGGTTAATCAAGATATAGCGAGGTGAAATGTTTTTTTTAATTTCTTTTTTTGGATTTTCGTATTAGTAAAATTTTGGTGGGAGCCTATAACCAGATAATATTTGAAATACTCAATTCATCGCTCAGGTTAGCTTAAAATTTTCAATCGACATTCGATTGAGATGTAAAGGCATTATAGTTTACCTTGAAATAGTATACCCTTGTTATTATTAAATATATAAACCTACAAGCAATACGGCATGTCTTAAAATTTCGTTTTAAAATAACCAAGGTGAAAACAAATTTTTCTTTTGAAGGTCTTGAAGAACTCAACAATTTGCCTATTATTATTATTATTGGAGGGCCATGCGGGCGATCAGCCACCTCGCACTGCGACCTAATAGATATATTGTGTTGGACTCTGCTTAATTATCCGTTCAGTCAATATTCAGGTTCTTAATGAACCTGACAATACTGCCCTTATTGCTCTCCCTCCTAGATGTTTACTACAGCATGTAGTTCCGCCAGAAAGACGGTAGCATTGGAGCCCAAGGACTTCGAGAGGGCTGTCCCACTTCCGTATATTCCTACTCCTGCTTCGTATTCCGTTTGATTTTACTCTTACGAGTTGCCGGGAATTGCGAATCGCCTGTAGGTCACCCAGCTTTACTACAGGAAGGCTAAATAAAACTGGAGGGTGTCTAGTATCCAGAATTCGCATATTTTGGACTGATTAACCTTTCAGCCATTCATCCATCGGCATATGCTGTTCCACCTTAGATTAGGGTTTTTTGTCAAGGTTTTCTCCTTTAGCGCCGTACTTTAGCCTGTGCCAAATGGCCAAAAATGTGCCAAATGGCCTTAGTTACCAGTGGTTGCCACGAGGAGGCAGCACGTACACTTGCTAATTGTGAACAGATTACCCCTTTCCCAATTGTTCCCATCACGCAGCTGCCTTATACATGACCAGGGGATCGATTCTGTTTCCGTGAAAAAAATGAAATGAAAAAATAGTTCTGTGTAAACCAAGCTCCAATTTGAATTAATTTTTTATAGTTTGCGCCTACTCCGAAATTTAAATACATAAATGTTATAACGAAGGTAAACGACAAATAATTGTTCGTTTACATAAGACACTTGTTTATCGACATTTGTATTAAGAGCCTAATATTTATAGCTGCAGTAATTTTTGTGTGGCAATAAGTGACTAACTTATGTGCCTTGTGCGTATGTTGATAGGTATCTTATGTTAATTAAGTTATACAACCATAATGAACGCAATTCGACACTACCAATAATTTTTTTAGGCTTTACTTTTTTTTTAATAAAGTATACACTACTTTAGTTGTAACATTTAAATGGCGGTCATCTATTTGTGGAATTTGTAATTTGATATTTTACACAGAAGTTTTGTACATCTATACTTACAAAATTCGATTTTTAAAGTTCGAACTAAGACAAAGTACAAGAAAGTTTGAAATACACAATATTGAAATGTTTATAAAATAATTCTGATTGAATAATAAAGATAAGTTATGTCGAAATTTGAAATTCTTAAAAGCCCAAACAAATACTAATTTCAATAATTTCACCAATAAGCTGTATTTGTCAATTTTTATGAAAATGGGATAGCAAGAATTTTATAAAATTTAAAATGTTCCATATATAGTCTCAAGTTGAAAGTATTTTTGAGTTTACGAATTTTCTTTATTTTGAAATGTCTAGAATCTGAAGAATATTCAAATACCGATCATAGTCTAAGCGTCTGAAGCGCTATTGTGAAAGCATTAAAACTCTTAAATTTTATTTACTACACCGAAATTCGAATTTTTAAATGCAGTCGTTTCGAAAAACTATTTGTAATCTGACATAATTTTGAAACCCTAGATTCAATAGGATATTCTAAATTTACAAACTTTTAAAATAGGAGTAGAAATCAGATGCTTGAAATTAGAATTAAAGAAGCTTAGGGAATTATAAAATTATAAAATTAAGGCTTAAAAGGGCTATTTTGGAAATCTAGGAATTAAGTCGATTTTAAGAATTCAAGAAATTTGAACCTAAAACGACTGTAAGTAAATCAATGTGAATTAAAAAATTTCAAAAATATACATTTGAAATAGTTTAGGATTTTGGAAAATGAACAAAAGCTCTTTCTATTTTTCAATACCTTTATAAACTATGAAAACTACCAAGTTTGCTTGAAGTACGATCAGATGATGGCGGTCAACCACAACCCTTTGAGATTTTGGATACAACTTTCGGTATATCGGTAAATCGGTACATTAATCGACACATTTAAATGATTTTCTCACCACCAAAATGGTCAATGAACAAATTCTTTTCATATGAGAATATTTTGACGAAAATAATCAAGTATTCGTTAAAAACACTTTGGAATTATGTTTTTTTCCACTGAGAAATATTTTCATTTTATTTTTCATGGAAACAGAATCGGCCCACGGTACTGTGAAAATTATATAACTTTGTTTTTTTGCATTGAAAAAATAAAAATGGTTGATTAGATTAAAACGAAAAGATTTTTTTCATTGAATTTTTTCATAGAACGAGAATTGACCCCCAGAACAGCTCACGTGATGCACACCCTACTGGAAGATTACAGAGCTGATAGATTAATCTACTCAACTTTCGTCCCCCCTCCAATAGACGCCAAACCACCAACAATTTGCCTAAACCGTTTGTTTACTAATTTGCAGATATCATTGAGACTTGGAAGAGTGCCTTTGAAAATGTCTTGACATGCAATTACTTCTGCAAAACAGTCTAAAATATTATTCAACCGAATAAAGTTTAAGATATTATGAATTATTTCTTAATTTGTTCTTAAATCCATGGAAAAATTGAATTTTAAATTTTATTTTATTTTGAACCATTTAGTTCCAGGAGAATTACCCAAAAAGTTATTTTTTGCTGTAAATATAAATTTTATAACTAAAAGCGATTAGAAAATTTTGTTAATTATCCGAATAATGGGAATTATGAAAACCTTAAGAAATAAAATAAGTATACGAATGAAAAATCTTGGATTTTGAAAAAGGCTCTGTTATCTTTTCAATTCCTTTCTTTTTGAATCAATGATGTAGCTTGGATTCAGCATAAAAATCTCGATAAATGAAGTCTCGGATAGTCTAGCAACGAGATTTTCTGGATCTAAAGACAAGGAAATATTTATTTAAATGATTCATATTTGTGTGATTCGAACGATATTATAATCGAAACATAATGCTTCTATCCATTAAAGATAATTTAAATTCCCCAACCCTTTTTATTAAAATGCTATTTTTCGTACTCATCCCAAAAAGGATAAAATTATGTCGATCTAACATTCGACAAACATAATATACATACTTAAATCTCATCACAATAATTTTTTTTTTTGTGTATTTCGAAATCATTTTTACATAAGATGTTTGTATATAACAACAATATATGCGACGATTCAGCTCTCATCATCATCACCATCCATATATTACATATGAATGACCTAAAAGTTTATCCTTTTTTTTTTTTTGCTTTCGGATAATAATAGCAATGTACTACTAGATAGTCACATAATAATAATCATAATAATAGTGATAACAGAGTTTCAACAACAACTATAAATCTATTTATGATGATAAATTCACGCGAGATAAAAAAATGTATGCTCGGATTTTCTGCTGCTACAATTTTTTTTTTTTTTAAAGGTCTTCTCTCTACATATGCTCAGATATTTGCATATAGCAATGGTTAAATATTTTTTTTATTTTTTTAAGTTTTGATGATATTTTAATAGTGGAATTATTTGTATAGAAAAATGTTTATGGCATTTTAAGAAGATTGAGTTTAAATATGCGGGGGGAAAAATATGCGATAAAGAAGCCGGAATTTTGGAATGGCGATAACTTTAATATGGAAAATATACGGTAAAATTACGTTACTCATTCCATGCTATAGATTTTGGCTACTTTCATGCTACATTAAATCCATACTTCATTAATAAATGGTCCATAAAATTTAATTTCAACATTGCATTATGTATAAAACCCTTAATATTGAAATATTAAAAATTAATAAGCAAATATAAATATTTACCAATAAAATTCAATTTAATTGGGCAAACTAACTATAAACCAACGTTCCAATTGTGTGCGCGACCCACACCAAAACAAAACAAAACAAAAAATTTAAATAAAAAACGATGGATAAATATTTGTTTTAAGGGATGTAAAAATACCAAATATCTGATCTCTCCCACAAAAAAAAATTATTTTCTTCACAATGTATGTATGTAATCTTAAAGAAACTTTTCCCATTGAAAATTCAAGGATTTTGATTATAGAAATATAGAAATTAATTTAATAAGGATATTAAAGGAACAATGGTTATACGAGAAAGTATAAAAGAACGTATATCGTATATACAAATACACAAGAAAATGTATATTAGAGGATTTATCATTTCGCAAAAACTTATCAACTGTCACATGAATATGTATCTATTCGCTACGTCATCTTTATTGAATATCTCGGATTATCCTTAAAGATCCCTTTTCGTTGTTACATCCACGGCTCCAAGATACTTGAAAATATATTTATGAAATATATCTCATAAGAAAAGTTCTAGATTCGCAGAATAGCTTATTTGCATAAAGATGAAAATTCTAATTAAAATAAACTTGTTATTGTGTTATCCGCAATGTGAGAAACACCTCTTGTTACTAAAATTTTTAATTTTATGGAGAAACACACAATAAAAATGTACAAGTCGCGTGCCATGTCTCTTGAAATTTTTAGAGTATATACACAAAATAACATAATGACGATCTTTTCAATAAAAAACGCGACCTCACAAGTGTATATTGTTTAAATTTCAATTAAAATATTGTTATCAAGTGCCTTGCAGTAATGAAATAATGTTACTATTATGTATATGTATATACAAGGGAGCTATGGCCTTTAGTTAACAGGTGCATGCTTTTAATCTGTATACACGGTGGTTGTATATAACAGTCATTTTTAATCCTCGCTGATACGCGTTAGATTATATATATAAACCCATATTAAGCTAATGTAAATCAACTTTTTTCTTTATAACCATAGTTGATTCTAGACGTCCCACTGAGTTTTCACCATTTTTATTTTTTGCGTCAACCATGTCAATCAAATATATTTTGCTGACATAATTAAACATTCCCACAATTTTTTTTTTTTTTGTGTTATTCAATAAAATTATAACCTCAATAACGCAAAAATGAAATTGAAATTACCACTGGTACAGTTACCAAGAAAAACGAGAAAATTAAAAAGGAAAAATTTATTAATATTTTGACATGATGTTTTGTTTATTTGTATGCTTTTGACATTTGACATGCGTCTCCCATAGAAAACCAAAAAAAAAAAAAAAAAAATGTATATGGTGTTTCTATTAAATATATTATATTTTATATAAAACAGGGTGTAACATTACATTATATGTATACATACAACATATATTCCAAAAATTGTAAACACTAAAAAAAGTTTAAGTTTTATGCTCCCGAACAGTATATAAATGGCAAAAAAACTCAATCAAAATTCAATTTTTGGCGCTTATGATGGAATTAGGAATATTTTCATTGGAAAATTTGAAAATTGACAGGCAATTTTGAAAACTCAAATCACACATACCTATATACATACATAATTTGTTCACCCTTCTTTTGATTGTCGCGTAAGAAAATTGAAAATCCACTTTGGAGATTTGTTTTTGTAAGCTTTTGCCTTACATTATGTATACATAAGAAATCAGAAAAATTCTTAATTAAACCACAACAAGAAAAGGGATGGGTTTTGGTTTTTCAATTTTGGCCATAAAATCGGGAAAACCACAAAAGATATTAATAAAAACAGGGAGAGATGAAATCGTCAAAAAAAATTCTTGGAATTCTTTTTTTTTTTTTTTTTTTTCATTATTTTAAAGCTTCAATAAGAATGAAATGAAAATACAATTTATTTTATATTAAATTTTCCGGACGGTCACCTCTGTTTGCCTTCTTGTTGTACTTGTCTGTAGTATACAGATGTGTATATAGTGTAGTATATGTATAGTCTTTGTTTGTGAATTTGATGATTTTTATTTTATTTTTTGTAAATAAAATGAGATTTGATCCATGAATGAATGAAGCGAAAGTCATAAAAATAAATTTTCATTTTTATGTATTTTGCGGGAGAGTCATCATAATTGTTCTTGATAAACTTTTCTTATATTGATGAAACTTAATGTGTTTATTAAATTGGATTAACGATAATATGGTACACGATAACCACATCGACAATAATATATTTTTTTAATAAAAATTTAGATTCACCAACCAAATAAGATGATGTCTATTATACTACACATATTTATAAATCTAAGATAAAATTATCTCAGATGTTGTGATGTAGATTTTTTGTGGTTGGGTTGATATTGTTTAATTTAATTCATTCATAATGTGGGAAAACTAAACAAAACAATTATTCTTGTCTTCTAAACTCATGAATCTTAGATGATTTTTATTTTTTTGATATTTCTACTCTATTCATTGAATAGCTGCAATAATGTCATGTCATGTCAAGTTTTTATTTAGTTTGTTTTCAATTTTTCAACACGCTAGAAAATGTATTAACTAATAGTGTTACTATGCAAAAATAATCCAATTTTATTGATTTTTCCAACCCATTATTAGTATATGTATGGTTGCCAATTGTAAAGCGTCCACGTGGAATGGGGCACAATTTATGATATGGCTAATTAATTTGTTGAATTTTAAAAATATTTTAGATATACGTAAAGATTGGTGTTTCTAAACGTAACAGTAATTAAATATAAAAAACACGCAGAGTTGCACAACGAGATAAAAAATAGCTAGAAGATATTCTGTGTATTTACATAGTATGTGAAAATACAATTCTAAACACATAAATTATTTGATAAGTATCTAAATTTGTATTTCAAATGATTGACAATTGATAACATTCTCTTTAGGTCATCTATTGTTTGTGGATCGTTGGCCCCATAGAAATTATTCAATTACCAAAGTAAAAAATCAATTGTTTCTGTTGCTGTATGACATTTGACACCGTCCTGAGGGAACTACAAAAAATCAAACAAAAAATTCGCAATCATATTGTTATACCGACACATATACATTTACAGTAACAGCAATCCCAGCTTCGTCCTTTCGGATGCATCGGCTTTCCATTATTTCTCGTAGATTTTCTTCACCACAGATTCAACAATTTTGACATAGTTCAAAATTTGCAAAATTAGAAGCATTTTTGTTACAGAATACCAATGGACTTCTGAGTCTTTCGATATTTTTGAAACGCTTCTAAGTGGTTGGCTCTCATATTAACAGTTTTGCTTCTTGATTTTCGTAAATAAAATTCGTTATGTAATGTTACATAATCAAATTAATGGATATTACTGAACAATATATAATTTATATTTTTCCAAATTCCATAAAAAAAAAATTTAAGAACCAAACAAATGTTCTCGGAGTCGGTACATTCCTTTTATATATCCCATAAGGTAATCCAGGTGCAAATTAATAATTTCAAATTAGAAAAGACATTTTTTAGTTAGTAATCCAATAATTTTGTATACAACAAAATCATAAACATTTTTAAAAACGTCGGGGGTGTTTATTTTTGTTGTTTTTTTGTCACGTGTACCAATTTATTACGAAATTTTTTGAAATATTTTCAGTAGAAGCTTTAATACAAGTTTTAAATTCACGGTAAGTGATATGGGTCGATGGTTACGATAAATTGTTTTGTTTAACATTAAAAAAATCTGTGTTAAAGGTGCAAAAAACAGAAGGAATGGATATTGAACAAATGGTATACATGTATCCAGCACACCTACTAGTATATATGTAATATAAAGATAATAGATAAAGATGATAATTTATGATTTTGAGTGTGACACTTCAAGATGATATATATTGTATTTTACGGATGTCCCTTTTTGATGATAGATGGATAATTTATTTTGTTGTATCTGATTAATTGATTGTAAGCCACGTGAAGTGTGTGGTGGCAATTTGTTCTTCAACCATGCGGTGCGTTCTTCTCCATACTACAGGATTACACCAATATTTAAATAACAATGTGAATATGAACCAGGGGCGAAATTAGCATAATTTTCCAATTCCAGAATCCACAAAGTATTAAATTTTACTTTAAAGTACTGGTAGATATCACTAAAAGTAACAAAAACTGAGAAGACTGAATTTAGGAAACACTCTACCTAGAGCCAGATGCCCCTGTAAGTCTATAATCTACTGCTAAATTAGTCACCACTCAGCAAATAATTAAATCTAAAGGTTAATGAACGAAAAATGGGATCAAATAAAATGCTGTTGTGGATCAAAGTTCAAGTTAATTGGTTCGTATCAAGCGTCACAAAATTTTTGATTTACCAAAAATGTCTTAAATATACCTTGTGCCATTAATTTTTAAAATCTCTAATGAATCGAATCAATATTCAATAAAATACTTCGATCATGACAATAAACATTAAGATCTGTCATTTCGGAAAATAGTAGCTCGTTACTGAAGTGAGACGAAGCTTAGTAGTAGAACTAACTATGCTGCTCAGCATAATGGATCTAGCGAAAATGGTTAAAGAAAAATGTTTTTAAATTATTTCGTTTGTTTATTATATGAAAAACTACGGCTGTATTTAATTAATTCTGCGTCTTTTTAAACAAGTTATCTACTTAAAGTAAACTATTCAGAAATACAGTACTTGGTGTGCTAAGCTGGACTACTACTATTCCTTTAGTGAGAATAATTTTTTTTTTTGTAACACCAATTCTATTTGTATCATATTTTTCTGAAGTAGCCCTAACCTAGGTTTTTTTCATCTTTTTGTTCATGAAACTATAAAGCAAAAATAGAATGAAATATTTTCATTTGGTGAATTTGGAATCAAACTAAAATTCTAGAATTCGATATTTTAGAATTATCCTTATTAATGACGTCAGATTTACTTAATAAGTTTGATAAGTTCAGATTAAAATGTAGTGAAAACTTCAAATTAAAATTTAGTGAATCCTAAAATTTCATAAAAATTTAAAATACAAATTTGATGAATTCTCAACTCATTCAATAGAATTATTCTAATTTCTTAAAACTTAAAAGCTTAAACAAAAGCATTCAAAGCCACAATGTGCCTGTGGTGCAAAATTCGCTGTTGACAAAACCGTCTAGATAAACCGTCTAGATAAACCGTAATTACGTCTTTAATAATTTTTGCTTATTGAATGTGTTTGTACTCGTGCTTTGTTCTGAAAGTTTCGAGGTGCGTAGGTATATTGAATTTAAAATTAATTTACTGAAAAAATGAGATGATGTTGTAAAAGTTCCCGATTTATTAATGATGAGACCTTTGATTTTCTCCCTTTCAGACCAATGGAAATGTTTTTTGTTGCAAATGGCCTTTATAATAAAAAATATAAAATCGCGTATGTTAAAATCGCGAGGCTATCTAGGCACGTAATTTATTTTGGCTCGGAAATTATTAACAATTTTAAGTTAAAATTCCATAAATATTTTTCATTTTGTTTTATAATTTTAAAATCGGTTCCAGGGCACCCAATTCCGTCAGGCTACCTTAAAATTGCCCGATATCCCCATGGTCTAGTCCGCCACTATTTCAGAGTAATCAAACTGGTCCGGATTGTTACTTTGTTGTCTACACAGTGGTATAGTTCTCCTCTCGCTACATTTACATATTTGTTCAAAGAAATATACAACTAACAAAGAAACAAAACCTATAGTTTTACGCAGAGGCGACTGCTCCATGAATGCAATGCAAGCATTGCATGTGAAAGAAAATTCAGATTTTTCAATGCAAAATAAAGACGCAAATCAAATCAAAATGTTTTTTATTTACTTCCCCATCTACCCTTTCAGCGAACCATAACTAATCAGAAACAGCCTCTCGTCTCTTTCTCTTCATTTAACTATCAATTACAAGAATCTCCAACAATTTTTAGACAACAGACATTTTTCGTTAGCATTTCAATTCATCACACACATGCTAACACTTATATTCGCAGTTTAAATGGAAAAAAAGCAATTTGCATTATGCATGCAAGCGAGAATATTACAAGAGAGAAAATGATATTAGTTGCATTTCTTCGAACAAAACCTTGTTTTGGCAATATTTAGATTAAAAAAACTCTATCTTGTGATTTTGAATTTGGTTTAATATTTAATATTATATTTAAAACTAATCACCGAAACTAATCAAGTGATCAAAAACAAGTTGGTAGTTGATGAACAAATCAACATTTTAGATCCGATGCATAAAAATGGTTGTAAATTAAATGGAACTCATTTTTTAAAAAGGAACTGAAAAAATTTCTAGTTACTGAAATGTAAGATTATGTAGCTCAGTGCTATATGCTTAATTAACCTTCAATAATCGATTCAAAAGCAAGGAAACTTACTTCTTCTAAAAATAACTGAAAGTTGATAATTTTGAATAAACTCGAATAATATCGAAAATATTGAATAATCTTGCATAATTCATATATGTATAAAATAATACTCAATAAACCTCGAATGTGATAAAACAACAAAAAAGTCACTTAAAATGAGAAAAATCCCAATGTATGTGGTGTAGTTCGGTAACATTTGCCGCAACTCAGTGTCAAAATTCGAGAAATTAGAATAATTTGAATAATTCCAATTAAGATATTACCAATGTAAAAAATTAAACTTTATTTTTAAAAAAATAAATGAAAGCACTAAACCATAAAATCGGGACGCCTGCTGGCCGATTTGATAAGTAGTATATCAGTTTCAAATTTTTTTTTTTTTTTGAAAATGTAAAGAAACGCAATTATGAAAGGCATTTCGGGTTGACGTATCTAATCCTCTAGCTTGGCTAAACTAAATGAAACCGAAAAGTTCTTAATGGTTTGTTGGTGATTAACAGGCATTTTCTATATATCATAACTTTTATAAGGTAATCAAATAGTGATGAAAAAAATATACCAATGGTGCCAAAATTCACTGAACAAAGAATTAATTCGACTGCTAAAACACAAAATTGGCTCTCATTCCCCAGTTTCACTAAAAATCAGCATTCGACTGAGTAAAGTGAATTTAGAATTAAAATTCAACTGTGTATAAGCAATTTAGATATTGGAAATTTAGGAAAAGTTTACCAAATTAGATTAGGAAATTTGGACTTTCTTAAAAAAATCCTAAATTGTATGTTTATAAATATGGCAATTAGCTATAAAGGCATTAGGTTGTCAAATGGTTTGCCTTAGGATCTAGGAAAATCTTAGGATAAGAACTTTCTTAGGAAAATTCTGAACAGTAAGTTTACAAATATGGCAATGTGACTATGTGAAAGGCATTAGCTTTTCAAATAGTTTGGAATGCTTGTTATCTTAGTACAGACCATAGTGAGATTTCTAATAAATTTCCAAAATCTTTAGATAACCTTTTTCTTCAAAAAATGTAGCCCATGTATCTTTTAAATGTTGGCTGATTATATTTTAGATAAATAAGATAATTTTCACAGAAGTTTTATACATTTTGTATTAAGAAATTTTCGTCTAAATGTAATTAACTTTGTTTATTTCCTAATGCAATATTCTTGTGTTGTTTTTGTTAGTTTAATTCTAATTTAGGATAAACTTCATAAGAGTACTATAGCGTCTTAAATTTGTGCTTAATTAAACCTATTTAACTAGATAGAGTAGGCTTTGCCTTTCGGGTCAACCAGACGTTAAAAATATTTGTATTTTCAATTTTTCTAAATTTTTAATTATAATTTGCGACTTAGGACTTGTAGAATCCATGACGGTGACTACTTTGTATTCAAGTAGGGTCAACCGGTCAAGATCCTTAAACTGGATGCCCCCAGTAAGTAAAAATACAGAGTATCAATTACAAACAGAAATGGAAAGAGCATAACCCCATTACGAATGAACATACCATGTATCTTAGAAGTAGTCCACCTATTTCATTTAAGCACTATTTTGTTTCTGCGCTCAAAATAGAGTGTTTATGATCGAGTGGATATCACTTGTGAAAATTCCAAATTTATGTTACCAAATAAATAAAATAAATAATTTTCACTTGCATTATATAATCGCATTTACTCGCAATCGGACTTTGTTAATTACGCGTGTTCTCGAATCTCGACACTCGTAATTCGAAATACGAGAGGTTCATAATCAACACAACCATAAATTTAACCTTAGCAGATGAAATTGAAATGGTTGGTGAATTACGATAATTGCGTTTAACTTGTTGTGAAATTGCATTACAGTAAGCTGAGAATTTGCTTCAAGAATTTGTTTTCCCAAACCGAAGCAGTTAATCATCAACCGTCAGTATGGTTCTACGTCAACAAAGGTCTCATCAACGAAGTCTAATCATTTTTACCACACTAGGGCCCCTTACGCCCACTGAAAACCATTTTCGCTAAATAAGTTAATGCTTAATGAAAAATCATCCCATTTTCACAAAAATTAGCTAAAAATGTCTACTGAAAAAATTATAATTTAAATAATTTCTCTTTCTAAGTATAAAGGGTGGCCAGAAGGTCTCTTTAAAAGAGAACATGTTCTCTTTCTTCATCCCGATCTTTTTTACTTTTTCTTTTCTTTTTAATGTTTTCTTTTGTTTTCGTTCTTAATTTTCTATATTAATTATTATCAAAGATTTAGCATTTTCAGATGTCATTGAACTTAAAAACCACGTTTTTAAATCTTACGAAATTTCCGTCGAATGTATAAAAATTTGGTCTGAAGAAGAATTTAGATGCTTTCAATGGATGAAATTAGATAAAGTTCCCCAATGGGATATTATCGAGTGACAAATGGGTGATATAATTTTTCCAAGCAAAAATGATAAATTGTTCAGTGAGCTCCGTAAAATTGTTTTTTTTAACCGGACCAAAACACCAATGTGGAATGGGGTTTTTTATTGGTGGGGGCTCAAAGAGGCTTGAAGTACATGCAGTACAGTACCTGTAACAAAATTTTTAAAATAGTGCCTTGCGTGGATTTCTTAGAGAAAATCAAATCCCGCAGAGAAGTCTTATTGGCCATTCAAAGCTCAGATAAATATGGTTCTTCGGAATCCTCTGAAAAATATTGAGAAATATTGAATGTTCTATTGGCAGTTTATTTACAAATATAATGACAGTTTTATTTTCGAAAAATGTCCTCTTTTGTTTAGATGAATGTTCTCTTTTCCTGACTTCGCATTATTAACACCCTGTATAGGATCAACTTTTTCATCCCCGATATGAACTTGTTGAATTTTACAATTATTTGACAAAACATTCATAAACAAATCAATAAATCTATAAATGTATTTACATATTATTATACAAACATTAACATATAGAGCTACATACAATACATATAATCTATTATTATTAAAGTGAAAATACATAATGGAAAACTTTATGTTATGTGTCATGAATTTATTTATATAAATTTTTCACTTTTCCCGGAAGTAATAACAGTTAATAATTTTAGTTCAAAATTTATTTTTTATAATTTTTCTATAATTAATTTTAATTAGAAACATTATTTAAATATGTATATACATATATGGTAATTAAATATTAATTGAGTGTAATTAGGAAATTAAATTAGAAAATTAGCACATTTTTTGTGCATGAATTCGCAATGACATTATTTTTGGTGTAATTAGTAAAGTTCAATAAAAAAAAAAAATTGTAATCTGTTGTCTTGAATGCAAACACTGTATAATTATATGTATACAGGTATTACCTTTTAATTTAAAATAATTGCTGTATTATTGAGCCGACTCGTGTGCCTAGCAATCTATTTAATATACGTGAAAATAATTGAATTATTTAAATGTATAATTATATAGAATCGAATTTATTCCAGAATAGTCGGACATAATTTTTCTACCTAGATACAGATACTGTACCATAACATTCAAATGGTTAAATTCAACTTTAATTTCTACCAAATCACTATTTTTAATGAAGAATTTAATTTTCTTCTTTAATTTGGTCAAAATAATAATAATAATAATAATCTTAGCGATGAAGATGGAAACGAAGAAAAATATTTTTTTTTATTTTTTGTATTTTTATCTTGAAATCTTGATTTTTTTTTTTCGTTTCCATTTTTTGTTAGGGATTCAATCTTTAGAAAAATAAATAAGAAATAAAAAAAAAACAGAAGCATTAAAAATTATAATTAAATTATGAAATAAATATTTTATTTTTTTAAATTAAAAAATATAAAAGGAAAAAATCTTAAGAAGGTTTGAGATAATCTCAAGAATTTTTAGTGCTGTATACAGATTATTTATTTTGTACAATCTAATAATATAGGTAGGCCTGCAATACTATGTACTTGGTAACAAAAAAAAAAATGCAAATATTTTGCTCTAGTAGCAACGCAACAGAACAATACACACACAGAAGCTAGATAAATTTAAAACTCTTGTTCAAGACCATGTATGTTCATATTTAAATAGTCACATCACAAGATTTATGTCGAATTCTTTTCGTTTTTTAAATCAATGTAAATTTTGTGGTGTGGAAAGTACATGAAATATAATTGATGTTGTTTTGTGTTTGTATTGGTAATATAAACTCATTTGGTTTTAGTTGATTGACATTTGACATTGTAGAGTTTTGTGGTTGTCGAGTGCTTTATTCAACAATTAAAATGATTCAAAATCGAGACACAAAAACATCTATAATTCGTATATAGATGCTAATTATAGATGTTTTTGATTGACAACTTTGACAAATAAAAATTGACGTTTCTATTTTTGTTGGTGTTAGTAGCCAAGGTGAAATTTATTGTGGTTTTCATGTTGACACAAAAAAGAGATTCCGACCGAAAACCAAGAGACGGCAGTTGTCATTCGTCGCTCGGTCAAATTTTTCGGAGCGATTTTATGGGAAAATTTTACCGAATAGTAGAATTAAAGGAAGAAAAAATATATGATTTGCTAGATGAGGGAATGAAACAAAAAACCGGATCTGTAAAAAAAATATTAGTGTCTGTAGTTGGGACACTGCTCTAAAAAGTATCAAATCGAGAACTTTTTATAGGAGTGTCACTAACACACGTACATAAAATTTGTATATGATGAAAAATAATGGTAGCACCCACCAATAATTTTAAAAGGATGACGATTTTATGGTAGAGATTTTTTTTTAATTTTCTTTATTCTGTGACGGAAATTGTTCGAGAAAATGAAATTCTGATAGGAGTGTGAGTCTGATTTGAGACGAAAAAATACTCGAATAATACTAAACAATTAATTTCTTTAGCAATTATTGGTTATGTTTTTGTTTAATATCAAATTTCATTTTGCTATAAAAAAATAAAAATAAAACACACCCTGTCTTTGTTTATTATATGGTGTTTAATTTTTATTTTCTCTTTTTGGCGTATTTTACTATTCAGTAAAATTTTCTCATGGAATAGCTGGATGTATTCCCATGTGAATAATTGACTGAACTGACTTCAAGTCGAAAGAAGACAAAAAAAACTAATCCATTAGAGTGACAAAGGCACAGCATATTTTTTTTTTTATCAAGATTTTATGGCTTGATTTTAGATCCACTAAACTGACACACATTTTTTATAGGTTAAACAAAACCAACGCTAATGTCCTACAAGCCTGACCAAAACCAACGCAAATGTTTATAGACATAGGTTTTGGCCTGACTGTCACCAATATTAGCTGCGTTTTTTATTCGCTCCGGAAAGCTGCTATCGAGAGCCGTCATTTTTCTACGCCTAAATTAAACTTATTTAAAATTAAACTATCATTTTTAATTCTATTGTTTAGCGAAAACTTCATATAAAAAATATTTGGCTCTACCCATTTATACGGAGCGCTATCGGGAGTCACTTTTTATATGACGGCTCTCGATAGCAGCTATCCGGAGCGAATAAAAAAACGCAGCTATTATGAATTTATTTTGCGCTTATACATGATAGTATTGGTGATCGACACATTGTATAAATGAGAAAAAATAAACATACAAATTGTAGATAAAACAAACCAAACGAATTCTGGAGAGAAAATTTGTATGTATATGTAAAGAAACTAATTGGTGTTGGTTAGATGAGAGTATTGTTATTCTATTTTCTCACTAACACTTTCAACTATAAGCTATTAAATGTAAGAGGGCATCTCTGTGCCTCATCAATGGGCATATCCAGCGGAGATAGATCTACAAATGAGATATTTTTCAAAAGTAGAATATGTAGTGTTTTTTTATTCGCTCCGGATAGCTGCTATCGAGAGCCGTCATATGAAAAGTGGCTCCGGATAGCGCTCCGTATAAATAGGTAGAGCCAAATATTTTTTATATCAAGTTTTCGCTAAACAATTGAATTAAAAATGATAGTTTGATGTTAAATAAGTTAAGTTTACCAATAAATAGCGCGTCAAATGTAAATTTAGGCGTATAAAAATGACGGCTCTCGATAGCAGCTATCCGGATCGAATAAAAAAACACGACAATAATCTCACTTGTAGATTCTACATGCACTGGATATAATTTGTATACATATATTTAGGTTTATGTCTTGGATAATAAGTCGTTTTTTTGACAGTTCAATTTTTTTGTTTCACAAATAAAAAATTTTAACTCGAGAACATTAGAAATTCTTGAATTCTTGATTTAAAATGGAAAATATCGTCAAACATATAGTCTTGGAGGAATTGGCGGACTCAAATGACCACCATATAAATACACTAGTGCCACTAACGGTAATTTTAGATTGTAAATATGCCGACGTGCTGAAAAAAATAGATATGCCCCACACTCGCAACAACGATTATTACGAGGAAACCATCCCGAAATATAACTTGGATGAGTTTAAGGGACATTTCCGTATGTTCAGAATGTGTTTTGAAGTTTGTTTATTTAATTAGTATATTTTAAAAATAATTGGTATTACATACTTATTTTAATTTTTAGAAATTACATTGTGTAGTGGCCCAGAATTATAAAGCAGTGAGTTACAGCAATTTTGTTAACGGTTTGGCTTTTAAGCAAACAGGAATCTTTCCTGTCAGTTAGTGACCGATTTGAATGGCCTCTAGTACTGGGCATTATATTTTTACGGGTGTTGTCTTCCTCCTCCGCCTTCCCGTCGAAATCCTTCATCAAATTTCCAAATGTTGAGGGACATAATCGTATTGCTGAAGTAAGTGTTCTTGTAAGTGTTTGTTATGTGTTTAGATAATTAAATATTTTGTATTCCAGAATTTTAGATTAAAATATCAGATTCCGGGCATAGTAGGGGCTATTGACGGGTGTCACGTACCTATTAAACAACCACCACACAACCCAACGGATTTTTATAATAGGAAAGGTTTTCATTCCGTAGTATTACAAGGTAAATTTATTTAACAAACGAATATAAAATTGGAATTCAAAACTTAAATTTTTTATGTGAATGTGACCATGAACTAAAGTTCATTGATGTATTCGTTGGAATGCCCGGAAGAGTCCATGACTCAAGAATATTTAAATGTAGCCCGCTATTCAAATTGCTAGAGAGCGCAGAGTCCCCGATTGGACCGAACAATCATCTGATGGCAGATTCAGCATACGGCACATGTAACTACATGATTACGCCTTATAAAGACAATGGACATCTAACCAAGCCACAATCCATATATAATACCCGTTTGTGTTCTGTTCGTTCAGTGATTGAAAGGGCTTATGCTCTTTTAAAGGGAAAATTTCGCAGGTTGAAATATTTGGACGTAAACAACTGCAATTTCGCGGTTAAAAATGTAGTTGCTACGTGTGTCCTGCATAATTTTATTTTGTTGGAGGATGGCATTACCGAAGATGAATTTTTAGACGTTGCCATATTTGATGACTTCGACGCTACAACACATCCAGAAGTTCGCCAAAATAAAAAAAAATATTTTGCTTTGTTATTTTAGTTATAAAATTCATTTTTATTAATTTCATTTATTTTTTTATTTCATTTTTTATTTTTTTTTTTAATTATAAAATAAACACTTAAACACTATTATTATTTTTGGTGGCTTCTAATATAGCAGCCAAAATTTCATTCGTTTTTTTTTGGATTTCGGAATTACCTTCCACGGCCCGCACTTTCCGCTGAACGAATTTGTACTGTCGTCTGTAACAGAATCTATAGAACATCCTGGTTCCGGAGTGGTTGGTTCTGAGGTGGACGATTCAAGATTTTTTGGTAGATTTACCGTTAAATCATCCCGAAATATATCTTGAAATAGCTCGAAGTATTCCCAACGAGATCTTCCGTTGCCCGATTTTTTGCGGCTCCTTTTTACTATTAAAAATGTTTTTCTTTAGATTCGCAAATTTTTTGTTAATTTCGGCCGCCTCCACATCATGTCCCAAATTTAAAAATACCTTGCGGATGTTTCTCCACAAAGTGATTTTTTTAATTTTGGGGTCACGAAATTTAGTTTTCCTTGCTCTAAATTCAGCAATTAATAATTTTATTGTCGAATGCGTCCACTTGAAACCCTTTACTTCTGGTTCTGGCATTGGAAACGGAGTACGCAAGACATTTTCCTCAGTCTCTTCGTCCAAAGTCTCTTCGTCCAAAGTCTCTTCGTCCACAGCCAATTCGCCCACAGCCAATTCGTTCACAGCCTCTTCGTCCATATAATCTCCCTGTTCGAGATACTCAAACTCATATTGAATATCTCCATAAAGGTAGAAAATAACAAAATTAAAAAAGAAATAGCAATTAACATGAATAAGTAAAGTTTGGTTAGAAACCAACTTTTATTTTTTTTATGTTTATTCCATGAGTTAACTTATTATCTACAGATTTTGTAGTTAAATAAAACTTGCCTCCCTCATTGTCGTACTGATAATTGTTATATTCTTCCATTATAACTATGGCTTACAAGAAATTAATTTAAATATTTATTTTACACTATGTATAATTAACGTATAATATAATTGCAAGAAGACAAAACAAAATTAAAATGCATGAAAACGATGTCAAAAAAAAGCGAATACTCGAACCAAAAAATAGATGTTTTGAAATGTAGACAAGAATTTTTAATCTCACTAAAACAGTGAGATTAATCTACATTTTTTACTGAGATATTTGTATCCAGCGCATAGAATTTGTGAGGTCTCTTATTTTTTAGTGAGATCTATCTGCGCTGGATATGCCCAATGAGTCAGGCTTGTAGTACATTAGTGTTGGTTTTGAGTTAAATCTTGACTGACTTTTTGTTTCGTTCACACAACCACCGATTTTATATTTGTACCTCACTTTATTTTGACTCAGGTGTGTGAATCGTAATTAGAGTTGCCAGTTGTACTTCTTTAGAGGGTACAGTACTTCTTTCCCGGTTGCAATTTTATAATTTACTTATTTTCTGTAATTTGTAAAGAAGTACACAAATGTACTTCTTTTAGCTAAAAAAAGCGCGATAAATAGATAAGTAAAAAATTAAAACATTTTTTGGAAGTAATTTTCTGTATTGCTTGGATGGTGTATCTTAGCAGTAGTGATTTTCTTTTTTATTCTATTATCGCGTGATCACTGTCACACTCCATATGATTGTGACCCGGTACCAAAAACTTGTGATCGACTGTTGATAAGTTTCTATTAGTTGTAACGATCGAAAACATTGTAGCAACGAAAGAGTTCTTGTTCTGGCCGGAACAGGAGTCACTATAGAAAATTTGTAAAATTTGTAAATTTGTAATTTTCTGAGGAAGTTGTTTTATGTGTTCCAAAAGACATGATGATATTTCATTGCCTCCTCTTCCACCAATTCCGTCATGCCACATATAACAAGTAGCCTGACTACTAACACATTCATGAACTATGAGATTAAAAGTCCACAAAGGACGTTTATAAAACGTTACTGAAGTTTTCATGTACGGTGTGGGCAAGCATTGTTGCAGATCGAAAGTGAATACTTTACAGTTATCCGAAGAATCACATAAGGCCTTATCGGTTCTCTTACTAGCGTAACCCAACTCAGCTAGTTCATGATGAGATTGTTGTTCAATTTGCAACGATTGTTTGGCAGCTTCAGATGGTGATGCAGCAAGCTTGGCTTTGAAAAGTTCACACTTATTACACACATCCAAGTGAGTATAAATATCAACAAAAGTACAAACCTTTGAAAATTTGTGAATATTTGGATAATGATACTGGCTTCTGGTGACATTCAGAATATAGTTTATGCGTGGTTACGAGAGTTAGATCAGATTGAAAACAAAGTTGCGATGTATGTCTCCGTGAATAATAGCTTTCATAAGCCGAAAAACTCATTATGTGGTTTTTAATTTCAGTGATCTTATCAGCGGTTAATGTATTTGGAGGGATACTTTTCCCTCGACTATGGAAAAAACTATTTGGAATACTTGCATTGAGCTTTTTATTAGACACGGATTTTATAAAATTATCTGTTTCTCCAAGTGTGAACCGAAAGCATTTTTGGCATACAACCTTGCCGTTGATGTTAAAATGGTAAGTATATGTATAATTTCGTGTTTTGTGTTTTCCAGCGCTGTTGTGAATTGTTTTCATTTTTACTGGATTAACGGTAATCATTTCTGAAGCATATAAAACACGTAGCTCATATTTGCCCAGAGACCAACATTTTTTAAATATTTTGCTCCATAAATGAAACCTTGGATTTACACTGTTTTCGACAAATTTCTAACGGGCGACACTCTCGTGCTTTAATAATTTTCTCCCCGGTTTTATAGCTTTCGGCAGTATTTCTTTTAAGTTTTATGTCTTGACGTATTGCACTTTTGGATGTAGATGGACGATTTTCATTTACTGATATCGACAATTCACGGCAAATTTTCGTTTTCACAATCTGATTCAATATTTCGTTCTATTTGCCCTACTATTTCATTCATTTCACTATCAGATTCCGAGGAAGAGCTAGGTTTGTAATCGGGATCTAAGTCACTATCATCGAACGATTCACCTATATACAAAATAATGTCATTAAAGTTCAATTACAATTTTTCAAACAAATACTTACCTAGACACGCTTCTTTATCATTGTGTTTTACACTGTTTTCACTAGTTGTATATAGATTTTCACTTTCCTGAATAGAATCCGTTTCCATTGCTACAGTTGGTTTAAATGAATGATCCGGGTTTGACTGATTTCCTATATTTTCTCGGTTATCGTAATGTGCTGGATTAATAATTATTGCTTTAGATTGATTACTATTTGCAATGGCCATCATAGCCATTTCTGACCACGAGACAACATGTTCTTGCTTGATTAAGCACTTGTTTATTAAAATAACTTTTAAAATTCACTTACGTACGAGATTATCAGAAATAAAGACCACTCACTATCTAATTATATTGCACTATAATCTAATTTGCATACACAATTTCAACGTCTTATAGTACGTAAAACAATTAAATGATAATTTGAAAAAAACACTTAACTGAAATTTTTTGTTTTATTATAAATTTAGGTAAACCACCTATTTCTATTTAAGTTACTACGATTATTTTTTTCAATTTGGAAAAAAAACTTAACTCATGCAAAAACTTATATCCAAATATTTTCTGATGTATTTACGAATTTTTGTATTTAGAATAATCACTTATTTAGTCTTAAGTAAACCTAAATTTAATTCAAAAATTTAAAATAAGCACTTATTATGGATTGAGTGATTTTTCTGAATCGATTTTATTCGAAATGGCGAAAATAATTTTAGAGAATATCACTTATGTCGAATTACCTACAAACTTTAGTTGAGATAAGTGGCTTTTCAAAAATCAGAACCGATTAAAATAAACATAAGTGGTTTTGTTTTTTACTATAACTTCAACAAAAATAGTGCGATTGCAACAAAAAATTGACTGGATATAAACGACAATTAGGAGTAACTATTAAAATATAATTCAACATAACCTCTTATCTCGAATTAAGTGTTTTTTCTGAACTGCCACAGGTATATCGGCCATAATGTAAAAGTTCACCCAGATTTATGGTCCATTCACCGAACCAACCGAAAAAATATTACGAAATTGAAATTGCTGAAACGCGTGTTAAAAAAACAGGATAAAATTCAATCACTAGATTTTTTACAAAATCTAGCTAAAGTCATTGTTTTAATAAAAAAAATAAAAGAAAGTTTGGAATTTTGGGTTGGGAATTTAGATTTAGGCAATTTTGGAAAAGGGAATTTCAAAATTTGGATTTTTGTTTTTTTGGTATTGTGTCCCAATCCCATAAATTAGTATGAGGATAACTCTAAGATGACTCGACCCCGAATATAAACGTAGTATTCGATATCCTCATTTGTGTATTGTAATATTTTTTAGTTCCGCTGGGTACGGAAAAAATTTAATTATCTCAACAAACTAGAATTTTATACACCACAAACATTCATTGCCTTTGTACAATTGAATTAATTCTAATATTTCATTTTTGTCGTTCATTTCAAAAATACTGAAATTATTAAAACTTAATTATTAGCAATACCTGATCCACCATACGCGGGATTACAATTGACGTTACTTTGAATGTGAAATTTTTTATAACATCGGCTAAATTGTAACAACTTTATGGTATAATTTATTGGTCGACTTAGGAAAATCACATCCAATTTATTCTCGTGAAAATAGAGGAAATCGCGCGATTTCCTCCATTTTGACGAAAATAAATTGGAATGGGATTTTTTGGAATTTTGGAACTTTAGTTTTTGTAGTTTTGGTTTTTGGAATTTTGGCTTTGGAATCTTGGCCCTGTTTTGTTACACACAATCATGCTGCGGGTACTCCTAATCAAATACATTGGTGGGCATGATTGTGGATGCAACAACAGAGCTGACTGACGAGTTATCGCCGTGTTCGCTATACCTATTATGTGTTCCATTTTTGAGATAATGGGGTGAGGGGGAGGGGAGGGGTATAGTGGCTGGACTTGAACAATCAAAAAAATTCTTATAATATCGTTAAAGTTATTACTTCGGCGTGATTTTTTTTTATTTAATTAAAAATATGTAAATCTTAACCGATTTAATTAGGCCCCTGAACACATTTTGTTTGTAATCCAATTAATAATAATAATGTTAAACAATTTTATTAACGATCGAGTTGATCGATCTTCAGTTTAGCAATTATTTTGACGTTGTATATCAAACAGCATTCCAATAAAAATGTCCATCAAAATTGACCATGAAGTGAACATAATGATTAAAATAATTGATGATGATGTTGATGATGTGTGAATCATTATAATATTTATTTTTAGAGGAAAGAAATCGAATTTAAAACTGTTGATCTTATCATGTATCAATATCTCATCATATATAGTATACATATGTACATATACGAAATACTTTACATTTTATTCCATGTCTCATTAAATGAAAAGAGTTTCAACTATATCTCGTTACGATACGCTGTATTTTAGATTCGTTGATCATTATCATGATGATTATAGTAATCAACAATAGAACAATTTTAATTTTATTTTTTTATTTTTTTTTTTTTAAGAAACCAATTTACAAATATAATTAAGTTCTTTATGCCTAACCACGTTGATTATGATGATGTGTTCTTCTAACGTCTAATCTTGTTTATATAAAGGTGTTTCCTATTTTGACACGTAATTTAATGTATCTTCAAGCTGACAGTAGTTTTTTTTAGATAATTATGGTGTACCAATCTTACTCAAAATATTTATTTAAATTGAATTAAAACTTGATGTGGGAGAGATATAAAATGCAGTTAATCGCGTGCAAAATAAAATAAATACCCGGAAATAAGGTTGGAAAAGGTATAAAGGAATTTTCATATTTATAATAAAGTTTACCAACAACAAGAGAAAAATGTAATAAACTGTCACAATCAATCATCCCCAAAGTTATTATTTTTTGAAAATTAATTAGGAAAATATTTTCCATTGCACTGAATTTATCTATTTAAGTGTACATACATACACATATACTATATGTGTCTTATCATAAATTAAGAGAGTTTACGTAAAATGTGCACAATTAATTAAATTTCATCACACCATCTCGTACTAAAGAAGAAAACATCAAAATTTTGTAATTAGATTAACAAAAGCCAAAAAGGAAAGGATCAATCACCTAAATTGAATTAAGCATAAAATATGAGAAACTACGCATTCATATTCTTATTACCGCATAGAAATCCTTTTTACTTTGTCCTCCAATCGGATGAGGTATAACGAAATTTGTGTAGGTAAAATATTTTTTTTTTGACATACTTCATCATTTTCCTCCTTCTTGTCTTATACATATATATTGTATGTATTTATATAAAGAGAGCACAACGTCTTCTTCTTTTTCTTATTAAAAAATATTTGTTCTTATATATAAAATTTTTTTGTTTGTAAGATATATTTAAAAATTGCACCTGGACGGATATGTCGATACTATTAAAATGATGTCTTGCGGCGTTGGATGAAATTACACTTATATATATATATATATATATATATATATATAGATAGTTGAATGAAAAGCCAGAGTAAACGCACACAGAATCCATATAACACAGTGACGTTGCTGTAAAATTTTAAAAACTACACACAATTCATCTTTACGCGATTGTTTTTTTTTTTTTTTTTGCCATAAAGGTCACCACAGGGAATCAAATAAATTAAATAAAAAAATAAAATAAATTTTCATGTCATTCCAGGATAGAAAAGGCATAAAATATTGGACTTATGTCAAGGAGACTAAAAGTCTATCAACAACAATTTCATTGAACTATTTCGTAATACCGAGAATGCAGGTTAGACACATTGTCGGCATATTGCCTATATGTACGTATTTGCGAGATACATAACTAAGTCATGTATAAAATCCCAAGGGCTATGTATTTTTTTTATTTATTCAGCCTCTTCATTATGCGAGTGTTCGAAATTACATTATCAATCAACATAAATACTAACTTTTTAAAATTAAATTATTGGTCTTATACAACCCAAAACATACAGATTTTTTTTTTTTTTTAATCATTAAGGGGTTGAATAGTGATCTAATTGTCAACGGAATATTCTATCCACCCCTACAATTTGATTATAAATTCATGAGACAATCATTAAGGTTATAAGACTGAACTTTATCAAAATATTATTTTAACAGAAATAAAAATCTGCACATAACTCGATGGGTGTTACAATTCGATTCAATTTTTTATTTTTTTTATTGTATTTTCAATTGCGATTAGGGATGAGAACGACTGTTGTAGTTATATGTATATGTATGTATATGATTATTGTAAAAGGGTTGTTGCGTTAATGGTTTGGGAATTCAGTGTTTTTATTTTTACAATGATCATTATGATGACAGCAATGATTATTTTATTTATTTATAATTAATTATTTTATTTTACTCGGTCGATATTCTTTTTTCGCAATTGGCTATCATAATACTAGGAGGGTGCTCTTTTTTTTTTTTTTTTTGTGGGACACGCACGAGACGAATAAATACACCTACCGCCATTTTTTGTAAGCATAATAATTTACAAAAAATAAAAAAAAAACGAAAAAGAAATGGAAATTTTCACGATACACTTGAGAAACTTTACCTTTTCTTGTGCTTTTCATTATGTTTTGGTGTTTAATATTTTCTTTTTAAGAGTTTCCTATTTTTGTCGAAAACTTTTCGATTTTATATTATTTTATAATATTTTTAATTTTAATTTTTCATCATAAATAATTAAAAAAAAAAAAAAATACATTTACAGCGGGAAGAAAATTAAAATGGGAAACATGAAAAGTTCCACCTTTATAATGTAAGGGAGGGGGGGAGGCAATGATGAAGGAAAATTTTAAAAATTCACCATAATTTTTCCGTTTTTCTCGATAAAATTTAATAGAATTTTTTTCAATTTTCTTTCCAGCACCTAACTAACAAAATTTACAAAGAATAAAGCTGTAAATTGGGAAAAACAAAAGACTTTAGTGGAAAATGAAAAAAAAAGTTTATCGTTTAAAATTAAATCACATTGTATTCTACCTGTATATATGGTATGGTTTTCTATGGCAGAGATGCAAGGATGTTGTATTTTGTATTTCCAGGAAATGTTTAAAATTTATTTTTGGTACTATGGTATATATGGCGAACTCATTAATTAAACAATTAAAACAAAAAGAATTTGTAACTCAAGTAGAGATATGTTACAAACACGTGGAAATAAGCAAGCCACTTTAATTTAGATTTGGTTAGAATTAATAACACAATATAATAATTAACAGTAACTGTTAAATGATGTCATGCGTACAATAATTTCCACTCATCAATTTTATTTAATTATACAAAAAGTGGAGAGACATAATAAACATGTCAACGTATGATGTGTAACTTTGAAGTGATCATCACATATATGCGGTATTTTTTGTGCATTGTATTTTGCCACAAAGAATTGTATGATAAAATCCCAATTAGCAACTTTTTGTTCTTGTAAAGCGTTGGGCTTTGTCAAACGAGAATATTTTCTATTTTTCTTGTGGTTTTTTTAGTATTCTACAATTTTCTTTTACTTGTAGGTGTAATACCAAAACCAATTAAAGTTTCGAGTGAGTCTCACACAAACAAAAATTACAGTAGAAAGTTAATTTTCTCTTTGGGATTTTTCATTTTGTTTTTTGCAAATCTTAAGCGGAAAACCAACCTAATAAAAATTAAAAAGAAAAAAAAAGTGCTGCAAGTATTAATAAAGTTTTTTTTGACAAACAAACTTTTTAAATAAATAGTTTCAAAAAAGGAAAATGTGACCAAAAAAAAAAAAAAAAAATCTTCAAAGTAAATACAAAAGTATTATATGCGGTTTTGGTATAAGCATGTGAAAAGATTCAGATGTTTTGTGTGCAGAGAGAATAAATATGTATACGCTCGTATATTCATGGTTCGGGGAAGCCAGTAAAACAATAATTCTTTGAATGATCATTTGGGAAAATTCTTTTTTACATCCACAATCTATATAGACACATCAAAATGTAGTATTTTCCACATTACACATAGGAAATATGCACATAAGCCATTCATCCCATTTTGTCGTTTCATTTAGAAAAAAATGCTAATAATACTGAGTGGTTTTTGTTAAACCAAACAAAATAATCCTAATTAACATAATGTGAACTGGAAAAAAAAATGTTGAAAATTCCATGCGAAGAACAATAGCGACATTTGAATATGTACACGATGAAATAAGATACAAAATAGTGGAATGATTATAAAAATGTGTTTGAACTGCACACATCTAAGATTCAGTGAATATATTATGGTAACATATTTTATGAGCTGTTGTTGTATATTGAAATCAGGATAGATTTTACAGGTATTTTTGTCACTGTATATTTACATAAAAGTCGTTAATTAAGGCATCTCGCTTTTGCCACTGCGATACACAGACAAGTACAAAACGCATTGTTTTGCTTGTACTTGTATCGTTTGTGCAATGTAAAAATGCAGTTTTAATTGTTGTTCAAAACACATGATGTGAAAATAAGCGTTAAAATGAAGCAGCATCGTTTTTTTTTATGTTTTTCATTTATGTTTCAATGCGCTTGACTTCGAATCTGTTATCATAGTCTGTTCTACATACTCGTACATATAAACATGCATCACACTATTTAGAAGAACTTTGTAAGTTGTTATAGTTTTAATATAATTATCTAACAACTCAAAATCGTTTAAATTTATATGAATGTGTAATGCGAATTTATGTAAATATAATTGTTCGCGATTTAACACCTCTTTCGTTGTATGTAACAGTATGTATTCGTTTGTATGCGAGCGCTAATGATTAAAAACATGTGCTAAAAATTAAAAAAAAAAAAAATGTAACAATAAAAATTAAAATAATTATAATTTTTATTATTATTATCATCACTATTATTTTATTATTATTATTATGATCATTGTTGCTGTATTACATACATGAATTTTTATTGTTAAAACCATTTTGTTTTGTTCTTGTTGGTGTTGTTGAAAGTGTATGGAAATATGTACATAGTTTTCCAAATGAAAATGAAAATAATGCAGGTATTATTGTTAAAACAAAAAAATTATTAATTATTTTAACTGATATATTTTAGTTAAAAAATCATTTTTATATTGTTTTAATGTGAGCAATAAAAAATAAATGGCATAACAAATCCTTATAAATACACGAGTAGGTATACAAACATTACAAACAGGCAGAAAATATATTCAAAGTGTTATAATTTTATTAATTGTTATTACAGTGGATTGAAATATAGTACCTTCAAAAATCGATTGCCAATTTTAGGCATAAATTTATATTTATGCTTCACATAAAGCTTTCGATAAATATTTCATATAAAATCATCCGATAACCATAAAAATCAAAATCCTTTCACATTAAGGAAATCATAACATTTTTGTTCGTTAACATAATATGTACATAAAAACCCTTCTATATGTACTTTCAACATTGCACTATATAGAAACCGGATGATAATGATATGGTGACTGTGCAAAATAAAATGAGACGAACAAAAAATAGAAGAACATTTTACGCGATTTTTTTCTATTGAATTTTGTACACACATATGAGATTTCCCGTTAAATAGCATCATCATGTTACCGCATAAAACATATATTATCTGCATATGATTTTTATGGAAGAAACCGTTTTCCATAAAAATTATTGACAATACATAAAAAAATCGGCAAAGTGTTTTTCTGTAACTTCTGAACATAATGGATTCATGATTTGTGTTTCTAAAGCGTAAAGTAAATCAGTAGTGTAAATTATGATAACATAAAAAAATAAAATTTATATTTTTATCATAACGTTCGAGGTTATCTAAAAAGTTTTGTGATTTTCAAAAAAAAAATGTTGTATTAAAATTATGTCGTGTAATATTGCACACGCATTCTAGAAATATGATTAGCCTAGAAAATCTACAAAGCTACAAAGTATAAAGAAAATATAGGAATCATGAAAACTTCACAACCCAAGATGAAAAATCATGTGACACCTTGGTTGGATGTTGGCATCAATAGGAAATTTTAATTAAAAACGTTCGATCCTCGAAAAGGATTAACAGGGACAAATTTGCACCTGTGTTTTTTTTTCGTCAATCCTTTTATCCTCGCAAATACGTATACATATAATGAAAAAATAATAATCTAACTAAACTTAAAATTCCGTTTAGGAAAAATAATTGAAAAATTGGTTGCATTATCCTTAATCTGCTTCAGAAACACAATGCACTGGATAAATAAAAAAAAAAGGATTTAATAATGGATACAATGAAAATATGTTTATTGTTTGAAATTGAGTTTGATTTTTTATTATAAATAAATATTTTACTAGAAGCCTACATCTTTTGCCACAACATCGTAGAAAACTGGGGGCCTATTATGAAATTTATCCGTATCGGATTTTTTCGTTAACGGATAAATCCGTGCTATTATGAAACTAAAAAGTAAAATCGAATCGGATTTTTCCGATCACACTAAAAAAAATCCGACTGCTATTTAGTTGACGTATTCAGATTCGATTGATGTTATTTTGAAGTTTCAACAAAACATAAGTGGAAGTGATTAATTTTTCAAAAATATTGTTAAAATAAATTAATTTGAAGCATTTATTTAGTATATCTAAATAATTAAAAAATAAAAATTTAAAATGTAATATTTTATTATGAGAAATTTTTAATAAATAAATTTTTAAGAAAACTAATTTTTAATTGTATTTGTTAGACATGATGACCACCACTAATGCGAATCAGTTTGAAATGCTAATTTCTTTTATGGAAAAGAATGAGGGCATTGCCAAAAACTATTTAAATGCTCCTGAATACAAGGAGACAACAAATAAATTGTGGAACGACCTTATGCTTGAATTAAACAATGAAGGCCCTCCATCAAAAAATGTAGCTGGTTGGAAAAAAGTGAGGTTAATAAACATTTATAAAAATACAAAATATTAATGTGAAATTTATAAATTATTAAGGTTTGGCAAGATTTCAAATATACCGTGAAAAACAAAATATGGGAAAACAAAAAATCCTATAGCGGAACAGGGGGAGGGCCCTGTAAAATTAAAAGATTGAGCCCTTTGGAAGAGCGGGTGGACAAGATACTGGATCTTTCAGGAGAAATTCAAGGCATCAACGCTAGAGATTTTTGCTGCCAAGTTGAACCAACAGAAACCATTGAAATTATGGAAATTTTTGAAAATACAAATCCTGAAACTCATCCCCAGATACCGATACCTCCAACAATTTCAACTAATACAAGACGCGAATCAAATAATACCACTGAATACAGGAAAAAACCAAAGGAAACAGGCAAAATGTTACTAAAACAACAGCTTAAAATGCAAGAGGAATTATATAAGAAATGTGACCAATATCAAACAAATAAATTAAAAGTTTTAAAGGAAATTAGAAATAGCAATAAGGATTTATTAAAATGTAAAAGAGAGACTTTGAGTTTTAACAAAGAAAAATGGCTTTCCAAAAAGAAATTATTGATTGAAAAGAATAAAGCGTGATTTCCATGAGAAATTCTTACTGACCAGTATATTTTACTGAAAAATACAGAGGAGTAAAGACAACTAAAAATTCCATTAGAGTGACAAGGACATTATTTTTTTTTATAGCAAAACTAAACGGTTGAATTTTGACAGATTTTTGTTAACATAACCAATAAATTTCATAATTTTTCGTGATTCATTGAGTGTGGTTTCATTTTTGTTGTATTTTCGAAAAATTATTTACTTTTGTGAATAAAAATTAACTTAAACTTGCGAAATTTAACACCAAACGTCACTTTATATTTACTATATACCATAAAAATGTCGGATGGGGTGAAGTATTTTTTTTTTATAGTTAGTGCTTCAGTGTGCGAGAAAAATTTTCTATCCTTACACAATCTGTATGTAGATGTATTGTAAAGTACTGAAAAAATATACTTCGCTTCATATTTTTCTTCAGTAAATTATGGTTATACACCAGTAAATTATGGTTACATATCACAGTAAAAACAATTTTTTTCGAGTACTGAAAAAAAAAATTCCCTCTCACACCTCAACTAAATCTATATTTTTATCTCGCTTTATTTTTACTGGTCAGTAAGAATTTCTCATGGAAATCACGCTTAAGATGAAAGCAGAACAGCTAGAACTACAGAAAATGGAGCTGGGACTTAAAAGATATTAAAACAAAACATTAAATTTTTTATTATTTATTCTAATAGGTACATATTTAGTAATAATTTTAGCATAAGTTGAATTATGATCGTGATGAATAAAAAAATGTGATGAATTATAAAAATGTTTAAGACTGTTGAATATATTTTTGAATATTTTATAATAAATAATTACATATTATTTTACAATCTATCTCTTAATTCATTTCGTATTCGTTTGGCCTCATTTGGAAAATTTTCAGAATCTACTTCGTCTTCTTCATTTTGCACGATATGTTCCTCCGATTCTAATAATTGTTCATCAATAGGAACATTAAATTGTATACATAAATTGTGAAGAAGGCAGCAAACGTTTACAATTTGAGCTGCTTTTTCGGGTTTATAATGCAACTCACGAGTATGCAATAAACAACGCCAGCGACCTTTAAGAACTCCAAATACTCGTTCAATTATACTTCGCGCTCTAGAGTGCAAGGTGTTGAACCGTGATTCGCGCGACCCTTGCAAAGCAACTCTATATGGAGTCATACACCAAGGTTGAAGAGCGTATCCAGAATCCCCTAATGTATATAAAGAAACATAATAATATCACACTTGCATGGCTTTGTTTTGTTAATATTACCTAATATCCAAGATGATTTATCACCTGATAAATATGCTTGCTTCAGGATTGATTCGTTCTTACTCATTTTCCAGACGGCTGAGTCATGTGAACATCCTCCGTAACGTGGATTAACTGATGTAATTTTCATGTTGTAATCGCATGTCTAGAGAAAATTTGATATAATTAATAAGTGGTCTATATAGTTATACTAAACAAATGTTTACCATCATTACGTTTAGACTATGGGCGCCTTTTCTATTATAGAAATGGTGTTCGTTTTTATCTGGCCGGATAATGCTAACATGTGTGCCATCTACACATCCAATGACACCAGGAAATCCAATTTAGTCAAAACAAAATCTTTCGATTTGGCTTTTTCTTGCTCTGACAACTTAAAATTAATGTATTTTTTACACATTTCCGACTCCAATATATTTAGGGTTTCAGAGATTACTACAGATACCGTTGGTTGGGCCATGCCTATCAAAAAATCTTGGCCTACAGCTTGTTGATAGGATCCTTCTGCTAGAAAACGTAGAGTACCTGCTAATTTCAAGATCGTATGGCATCAACGTTTTTACGATTCATAAAATGTCCCTCCGTTTGGCTAAGAATTGTTCTAAAACAATCTTTCGTTATGCGAAACAATTTGATAAACCTATAAAAAATACCAAAATAAGTGATATTGCATGTAACATATAACAAGTAACTTTAAATTACCTTTTATTTGTCATATCAAGAGGATTTGATTCAGAACGAATACGCTTTCTCTGTATAGATATCGGCGTTATTTCATCTTCAGAATCCTCATCAGTTTCACTCAAACGAACCAAATAGCCAATGCTATCCATCGTATTCACCAAACAAGCACAAATAAAATTAGAATTATATTTATTTAAGATCCAAAATATTTTATTAATAACTTTAACACATTTCCCAGCAAGACGCTATAAGATAATAAAATAATATAGCAGTCAAATTATATAAAATCAAAATCTAACCTCAAATTATTTAAAAAAAATGATGTTGCTAACTTCAGATTTGTTTATTGAAAATTCGATAATACAAGTTTCATAATAGGGTAAATCCGAGTCGAATCGAATATTTCCGTTAACGGAAAAATCCGACACGGATAAATTTCATAATAGGGCCCCTGATTTTAAATGAGTACCTATACAAGAGGAGTATAAAAAGTACCAAAATATTGAGTTTTACTTATAGTCTTGTTTATATTATACTAATTAATTTACATACTTAGGGGCTAGGCCCATTTGGTAATTAAAATAGATTTTCTACTAGTAGCTTATTTCTTGTCTGTGGGGAGGTTAGCACAAAATGTTTCAGTTAAAGTTTTATTTTCAGGAGGTCTGAATCTCTTAAAAAATAGTTACTTTTAGTACTTCTCAGATTGCGTGAATCATTACCCAGTGGTGCGTTCCCCTTGTTTGGGAAATAATTAAAAAATTCTCTCGTTGATAAAACCTTTTTAATTGTTTCCTAAGTGCCACCCTGCGCGTTTCTGAAAACTTCTTCACTATTTTACCTCTGATAAATTTACTAATCGAACCCGAGTTCACTTTATAATTATATAAAATTTCATCTCCAACACAAAAACTTTTATTTTCTTGCATTTCACCTTCACCCGAATTAATTCTAACTTTCTTTCGTTGTGTTCGCTTCAATTGTGGAAATTGTGTAACGTCCCAATTTAAAATACCTGCGTAGTCCACCTATCGGTGAGCACGAAACCTATTAATTTAAATTTTGAACTATGTATAAACTTACCTTTTATTTTAATTTCAGTGTGCATATTAAAAGAAGAAACACGCGAACACATTTTTATAAGTAGAGTAGAATTTCAACATGGAAGGATATAAAACAACCGAATAGTATATACGTAAGCGATCAGCCATTTTGTAAGATGAAATCAAATTTAAAATATAGTATCGACGATTGTAAAAGTACAGAAAGCGCCTCTCTAGGAAAAAAGTTAAAATGAGGCAACCGGCAAAATGACATTTCTCATAAATGCGACGAAACAAATTTTTGCAATCCGGTAGTTAAAAATGGTTTTTATAATCCAAAATTGGAATTATTTACAATTATTATCAATCTGGTAGGTAAAATTTGTGTTTACAGTTCAAATTGGAATTGTTTACAACAATTTCGAACGTCAAATTAGCAGCTACCTCAGCTTAAAAATTTTCCACTAGGTGGAATCTGTGATGCTCCAATCGTCAATACTAATGTGGTTTTCCTGTTGCAACAAAAAACAGATTCGGAGTCGAATCCGAGTTGAAAAATGACAGTTTTTTGACGTTTTAACTGGAACAGCCAAAAATCCGGATTCTGCGATTTTTTGTTTTTTATATGGTTGTGTGAATATACGTATTAATTGTCAAATTCTATTTTTTTATTAGATTGAAAATACTGATGAATTTTTCCGTAAATTAATAAATAATTTATTGTAATCATGTATATTTTTTATGAATAATACAATAATCATATGAAAATAAATTTTGTGTTGAAGTGAAGTAGACAAAAACTGAAGTCAAGTAAACAAATAAGAACATTAACATAATAAACAAAAATATCGACAAATCAGTTGTCTACAGAATCAATTTTGAATTAAATACACCACAATTTTTTCAAGTTCTTGTTTAATACTTAATGCTGAATCGACATCGTACAATAAACTAACATCACAGTTTCTCAAGTTCTTGTTTAATACATAATGGCTGAATCAATGTCGTACAGTAAACTAATCGTTAAACCTACTTGTACTTGTACGCTTTATATATATAGAAACCTTAATAAGGTTGATAATATCAAACCAACTAAATTCGTAAAGAGATTGCCCTAATTATCGTAAAGCAATAGGGAGTTAATGGTACAGAGTTATGGAATACATTTTATGACGTTATTATGATTCCCATTCACATTTCACGGCTGCATTTGTGTCCAACAATTTTATTTTTTCATAACAAAATATTCTTTCTTGAATAACTTATTATTTGTTAATTATTTTACTGCTTTTTAAATACATTTTTCCGCATATTTATTTTGATGTTTAAATGACATTTCGATGACATTTAAATGTAATTGTGTTAGTAATCGCTTCGAAAAATTTTACCGAGCGACGAATGACAGCTGCTGTCACTTGGGTTTCGCTCCGAATCTGTTTTTTGTTGCAACAGGAAAACGACATAAGATTTCCAAATATATTTTAGTAAATATACAAAACTGCAAAATGCGATACCTATCGGAAATAATGTAAACCCTACGCTTTGCATGAAATGACATTTCTCTCCATATAAAACATATGGACGCTCTGCATGCAAAATCTTGACAGTCCAATCGTCAATAAGTGATTTTAAACCAAGACCCGAACCATAAAAAGGTATTTGCTGTTAAATAGTAAGATTTTCTGAGCCAAGACTCAATCCAAAATGTATTGTAGTTTACCCTTAATTCCGCATTTTTAAAAAATGGCGTTTTCAAATAATTCTTTGATAAGTAAAATTAAATTATTTTTATACGATCTCACATTATCATAAAATGTCAGCTAAACAATTGAAGCAAAACGGAAGGATGTTGCCCTAAAATTTTCTTCAAACTGGAGACGAATGGTGTAGCTCGTGCCTCGAGTTTAGCGAAACATTTCAGTTTAAAAGAATTTGCTGTAAGGACTATCAAGATCTCTTGAAAAATCTGTGATTTCTGGAATAAAATTAGGTGCGCATACAAACATGAGTGAACACAAGAGACATTGTCAAACAGAAAATAGAAAAACCTCTTATACTAAGGAAAGAGGATAGCTCGCAAAAAAGAATACCAATCGACGGAAATAACATCAAATAAACGTCATAAAGAGCGATAAGGAACTAACACTCGTAGATGTGTGGATAAATTGTCGTATAGCAAAAAACCATAAATGGAATTTTTCATTTCTTATTTCAGTTTGGTTTGGTAATTTATTTGAAGATTTTACGATCAATCGAAACATTTTGGAATAAAGCTTGAGGATCATAAAATTCTATTAATTTTTAAATATGCGTTGTTGAACGGTATGGCATGCCCATAGAATCAGACATTAGTTCAAAGTGTTCAAATATTAGCTAACAAAACCAATTACTGCAAAATAGATTTCCAACACTTAATTTAAAATAATTAATAAGACACCACAATTTCACACTAACTGGACAGTAAAATTAAACAAATACGTTTACATACTTACATACATATGTATATAAAATCAATGTTTAATAAATCTTTGAACTTTCTTTCCAAAAATTGTGTAGCATAACTTTTCTTCAAAAAAACTTTTACTTTACAAGAATAAATTAAACACCACCAACAATGGAAATACAAATTTGTCACTTAAAAATTTGACAAAAAAAAGAAAAAAAAACAAATTTAAAAAGAAAATTTTTGTTCAAAAAGGAAAACTTTTAAATTTACTTCAAATTGATATTTAAAGATAACATACATACGTATATACGTTCATACATCTGATATTTCGTCACAAGATTTGTTGAGAAAAGTTTTCAATTGATTTTTTATTTTTATGGAATTGGGTTGATTGAAAATATTTCTTCGATACACTCGTATAATCGATCAAACTAAATCGTAAATCTAACAACAAAAAAAACGTACTAAGCTTTATTTCGAATAACCAATTCTTTGATTTTACAAAAAAAAAAAAAAATTTAAAAGTTTTAACATTGAAAGTGAAAAAAGTTTCACATTGATTTGATTGAGGACTCATGTTGTTTTATATTTAGCGCGTCAACATAATAGATGGATCCATCGCTTTTATAAACTTTAATTCAATCTTTCAGAATGCATGCATACGCATTTTAGAATGAAAACCAACAAAAAATTAATAAAAATTCTATTATCATTTTAATGTCTTAATAAATGCTTGCGTTATATTTCATTCCATACCTAATTTGCATATTTTAACATTTTTAAATTGAAACATTTATGACAGGATTTTACTTTTATGATTTAGGGTTTACGTTCCTTTTCTTCTCTCTGATGGTTTTAAATGTATAAATTAAGATTTAATATTTTTGATATGTACAATATACGAACAAATACGCGCAAAGATTAAATATAATGTAGTTGAAGGTTTTTATTATTATTAAATTTGTGAATCACTTTATTTCGTTTAATACTAAATTTAATTTTAATTTGATCCCTGATTACAAAGTTCATTTATATGTACATATTATGTGCGTTGACAATCAATTACTTTTAAACGTAAGGTATTAGTCAGCTGCCGCAAACATGTCCGTGCCACCAAATGTTTCAAAATGCAAAACGAATTACTGAAATATTTGTATGTGAGATGTTGACCTAAATTTAAAAGGAACGACAACACACAAATAATGTATTTCGATATCGATCAATTGCTCAAGACGAATCAAATTTAACAATAAGAATTTTTTTTCTTTTTCCTGTTTTTTTTTTTTTTTGTATTTTGATTTGAGATGAAATCATAATTTATGAAATGAAAAATTATTTACAGCCATTTTATTCTTGTGGTGATGATATATTTTTTGTATGAGTATTTACTGAGACAGACTGTGTAAATAAATAGTGGAAGGTGTTTTGGTTTTCATATTTTTTGCCGCCTGATGTTTATTGTTCAAGTTTTCGGTAAACTTAGTTTATATACCAAATGAAAAACATTTCAAGGAAATATGCGGGATGGGAAAATATTTTGATTGGAATAAAGCCAATCATTCTAAAATCGGCCCAAAAATTTGCACTGCTTCGAAATATTATCAGAAAAAAAAAATCCACCGCACCAGTGACGTATCTTTCTATGCGATCTTCATTCAAAATTGTATTTTTGTGTACATACAATACAATGGTATAAAAACGAAATACTTATCGTATATTCAAATTTAGAAAATCAATAAAAAATGTCTGAACTTTTTGTGATGTTGGAAATAGTGTTTTCAAGGTTAAAATATGTGATGTCATATCTCTACTATATGCTCATATATAGTATACTACGACTCAAAGCAACACAATACTGATTGTAAATGATTACAATCAAAAATGAAAATACTAAGAAAATCGTTTATGATTCCCTTTTCTATATGTATATCTAAAGAATAGTCCTGGTTTTCTTTGTGCGAGCTTATTTCGTTTTCATTTAACCCTTTTATAAAATATTGTTTGAATGAGGTGGAGAATGAAAACTTGACAATCAATAAATTATATATTACATTAGTGCCAATTTATTTATATGGAATATTTCCTTACAAAATTTTTAAGTTGAAAATGTTGTACCTCTAGTATCAAGTACACTGTAAAAGCCGCGTCGAACGCTTGATCAACAATAACAACAACGTCTTTTTAATATTAATAAAAAATTTATATTTATTTGGTTGCTATAGCATTGGAGAATTTCGATCCAAAATATAAAATCAAAGTAAAAAAAAAAAAACACGTAAATGTTATCTTGACTCTTGAGTGGGGGTGCTCGCCAGTTTTTTTTTTTTTTTTTCTATCTTTTATCTTACTTTTTAGCCATACTGTGTCGTTCATCTAAGAAACTAAAAAAAAAAAAAAAATTCCAATTTATTATCTCTCCATAGAGTTTGCGCAAAAATTAGCCTATCGCGTTACCGTAATGGCTGAAAGAAGAGAAAAAAAAAATTTGTGGGAAAACGTTTTATATCGAATGTATCGAAATTTTCCGAGGAAAAATGCAAAAAATTGTATTTATACATCTCTCGTCTGTGTCTCGATATTCAGTGTTGCCAATTTTAATGTTGTACCAATTTTATTTTATTTATTTTTATTTCGATTTTTTTCTTTTTTTTTTTTTGGTATTTTTTACGAAATTGGAAAACTTATTTTTTGTTTGGTCGGCAAATTTCTCCAACAATTTTTTATTTATTAAAGCACGATAGATTCGTTACAATTTGTGTGTATATTTTACATCCATATACATATGTATATATGGAGAAGTTTATCACTTCAAATGGATGAGCAGCACACAAAAAATAAATAAAATAAAGGAGCCACAGGGTGGCTGATGTACCAGAATACCTATAGTCAGATTTTATGTGTGAGTGAGTTTTTCACTGTGTCGGTTGTACCCAGTATTTCATTTACCATAAAATAATAATTTATTGATTTTATTTTTATGGAAATTAGTTAAAGTTTTTATTTTTATACTTTTTTAGAAATGATTAAGCTTTTTCCAGTTTGATACTTCGGTTGTTGTTATAGTGAAAAACAATGAAAATATGTGCAAATATACAAATATATTGGATTTGTAATAAACTGGAATTCTATATTGTAAATATTGCCGTCGGCAAAATTACTTTTAGTTTTCAAAAATGTATTAGAGTTTATTGATTGATTGGGTATGTACTCGTATATGTGGGAGTGGGTGCAATGTGTATCAGTCAATAATGTTATTTCAATTTTAGTCAAAATCAACATAAGAATTAAACGATATTGGTTGGGATTCAAATGAAAATGGAAAAATTAACTATTCTGAGTCGTCCATATGCCTAAGTTTTCACCTTAAGCAACCCACGCATATTTCACACTTTCAAGATACCTAAACGTTGTTGTTCTCTCACAAACTTCTATTGTGCCTAATAATTTGGATAAAGCAGTGAACGAAAGTATTCTTGATGTGACTGTTTAGTTATGAATTTATTAAATTTCAGTCCTTATTTGATTTTAGAATAAAAACTTTATACCGCCTTGACTATTCGGGGGGTAAATACAAAAATTTGATTTAAAAAAACGCAAAAAATATTTATTTTATTTTATCTTACGGTCGTCTGACCTAATCAGCTTGTTAATACATTTTAAATTTAATTCAATTTTGACACCCATTTTTGATAATGACTTTTACATAGAATGAAATTTTAAAGCAAGATACATAGGGTGATTATAGGGAGCCAGCTCGAATTTTCGCAGCAAGTTGTAGAGATACGTAGAGTTTTGTGTCTGTTTGATGGAGATACAAAATTCAAAACAAGATATTTTGTTTCTTGAATGGATCAGCTGGCGTATTTTTACCACCTCAAATGGATCTGAAATAATTGAAAAAACTCGATTTTGTCTTCTTGGTTGTATCCTCCTTATTCAGTGCCTAGCGTAGCTATATAAATTTCAAAAAATGATTTGCTAAAAGATTTGCTACTAATTTACGTAGCTGTTAGAAGATATTCTCATTAGGCAGTCACCTTCAGCCCGCAAAGAGAGCAAAGCCTTCCGAATTCACATTTTTCAATATTTCACGAAAAATTTAAGAAAATACAGATCATTTTCACAAACAAATACGACAAATCAATTAAAACCATAATTAAATAAACTATTTCAATTCAACAAGCCATATTAGGTACAGCGAAACATCCCTTTCTATAAAATTCAAAAAATATTGAAAAACTATCGGCCTCTCGCTTATTAAGTAGACTTGTGCATGATTATACGAAGAATATTCATAGATTCTCCCGAGTGGGAATCACAATCGCGACAATCATTTCGCCGTGGTGTCAATTTTGGAACAGGGAAAATTGAATTTTAAAAAACTCAGAAATCGTTACTGTCTGAGTTTCGCACTTACCTGAAGAAAAAAAATTCAGAAATTAAGAACTCTAATGAAGAAACTCAAATTTTACAGAGCTTTTATAAATATTAATTTTATGGGGTATCTGGGGCTTCTGTAGGTTTCAAAATTACATTTTTACCTTTCCAGAATTTATTCTTCTAATCCTAGTGAAACTATTAAGTGTATTTTTTGAAATTTTCATCCGCTGATATTATGAAAATATTTGTAGAGCTAGGTAATGTTAAATTGTGTCCAGCTAATTAAATAAATTTAAAATCTGCTGATGCTGTAAAAGAAAGTCGAAAATACAATGATTCATGTCAAACCAGAGTGAATTACGCAGGCTTAGTAAAAGCTCTGTTTTAAACCGATTGGTGTACTGTGCTTGATGCTGGTCAACCTGATAGTGCTTATTCAATCTTTCTTGATGAATTCAATGTTGCTCTACATAAATTTAAAACAACTACTAAAATTAAACTGTGTCATTTTTAACTAAAACCTTGGCTGTATGACCCTTTATTAAAACTAATTAATTATTGGACCAGTTTATCCAAAAAGGAAAAGTATTTTAAAAATAAATTTAAAGCTGCTTCTGATTTGAAGGCCAAATGGAAACTGTATGTAATGAATGACGTCCATAATGTAAATTCTATAAAAACATTTGATGTTGGTAATAACTTTAAAGAAACGGATACCCTAAAGATTGTCAATATTTTAATGACTACTTTATCATATATCATATGTTCAAACGTATGGAAATCACGAAATTATAACTGAAATAACGGAACGGATAGTTTAATCCTTTCAAGGTATTCTCAAGATTTAATGAAAGGTCTTTATTATGCTCTAATTGGCTAGCATAACATATTGGGGCGACATTTACTCTATAAATATAAAAGCATTAATGACATATCAAAATCACGCCGTCCACACCATTGTTTTTGGAGCATAAAATATTACCTCAGCGACATGTATGTAATAAAAGTACCACAACCTAATAAAGAAAATTTTGAGAAATTTTTTCGTTCACCGGTCGAGGTTTAATGCCGGAAGAAGTGTAAAATTTCGAGGCATAAAATCCCGTTGGTTTAAAAAAAAATCCGAGGGTGCAAAATCTCGAGGTAAAAAATCCCGATGGTATACAAAATACTGAGGGGACAGAATCCTGAAATCCTAAGAAAATTCGGAAATTCATTTATTGCGATTTTTTTATAGTTTTTAAACTACTTTTTGTTCTTCCTCGCTTTGAAATCTTTTTTTCTTAATTTTTTGTGTACTGGGTCTCAATAGGGCAGGTGTTAACCATCTATAGCCAACAAAGTATTTAGGGGATTGCAGTACACTATAAATGAGAGCAATGAGCGGAACCAAAATGGAAACTAATACCTCAGGTGGTACAGCTGATAGTCAGAGAAACCCACCCTCTTTGGAGATCGGTCTCATGGATTCTGGGGAAACTTGCCGTTGCTATACTACAATTATTTTAGCCATTCCCAAGACATGTTACTGAATAAGATAGTCAGAAAGTAGCGTGATCTCCAATAAGAGGTGGTAGTCCCTCATTTGGGACCAGCAGCAACAACACTCGTTCTACAAACAAAGAAAAGCTTTAAAATGAATTGTGTTAAACTTTTCAATCGTGTGAAAACTTTGAGATTAAATAATTTTTTTCGTATTTTTCTGTAAACAACTATGAGGTACACTAGTAAAACTAAAGATATCTTTAGCAAGTACTATTCACTTCGTCAGAAACTCACCTATTCAATATTAGTCTGTTCTGTACAGTATTAGGCTGTTTGTCGGGGAAAGCTATAAGGTGCATTTAACGGGGGAGGGGAGCCACAATTTTAATCCAAATCAATTCCCCGTTTGCTTAACACGTACGACGAGTAACAAGAAGACCATATCTATCATATACAGTAGGGATAGGGAGTAATTGAATTTATATGAACTCAGCATTTTATGCAATACTACGAGTTGGTTTTAAGAGGAGTTCCAAACTAACATTTAAAAAGAAAAAAGATTTAAAATTATGCATTGACCATTTTGCTTTGTAGTAAATTGCTGAGTTTGGGTGAGTAGTTGGTGAATCAGTGTTTATTTAACCACAATGCGAAATTCAGAGCAAATGGATTTCTTTTAGTTCGGGGACAGGAAGTGGGAAAGCTTAGTGGCGTAACTAGGTTAAAAGGGCCCACGAGAGTTATCAGGCAAAGTCAAGATCAGAGAGACGACGCTCAGATTAAGGTTAAAGTAGATCATCCTTTCCAATTTGCAAACGGGACATTTTTAGGAGATTTTTAAGAAAAGTGTCTATAGTTTTTAGAGAAAACAAAATCGGTCCTGCTATTAAATATTTTCTTTAGAGAGGTCCAACAATTTCTTGTCGGTTGCTGAAGGTGAATGTCAGAGTAATTACACGTAATCTGACTCCTTAGAAATAAAATTAGCTTTAGGTTCCGACAAATATTTAGATTTAGAATAAAATTTGCTAAACTCGTTTGCAATCAAAGCTTTTGATATCAAACGAAAAGGATTTTTGTGTCTGCTGGGTTGATTTATTTGTAATATTCGGTGAGTTAGCACTCCAAATTTACCTCATTTGCACTTCAAATTCAACCTTTTACAAATCAAGTTTCGATTAGAAAAGATTGAATGTGATTGTTATACCGGTAAACCGTAAACAAAACCTTAATTTACCGGTAATTTATTTTGAAAAATTATTTTAAATAAGGAAATTGCAAATTCTCCTGTTTCATATACCCTTTTCTCGGATTTCATCTTTATAAAATTTCTCGAAATTATTGAAGTATAGCATGGAAATGGGATGCGTGATTGGTGCGACACTATCAGGTTATTCGAGGTTTTCGAGATTATTTGAGAATGTTTGAAATTGTCGGGTGAATTTGATAGTTCGATGTTACTCGAGAACATTAGAGCCTATTCGAAGAATATGAATGTTGGAAGTTTACGAAATTATCCAATCTATTTGAGGCTTCCATTATTATTGCAAATCGTATTGTTGAACTTAGCCTTACCTTGCTTAGAATAGCATTTTCCTTAGTAATATTAGTTAACATGACAAATAATACGATATTTACACGAATTTTTGGTTTTTTCGAAATTTTCGTCGGTTTTCTACATTTTTACAGGCTGTCCGAAATTATTCATTAATATCTAGATTTTTCGGTATTATTGAAATGGTTCAATATCAATCGAGATAATATACAGTTTAATCGAATTTTTCTGGGCTATTCTAGATTGTTCCACGAGTTCTTCTAAATTTCTTGACTTTTTCGACATTACTATGATTATTCGAGATTTTTAAAGATTTTCAAATTTATTCGAATTTTGTATGGCAATGTTCTGCGCTCAGCTTTGAGTTGTGGGATTTACAGAGTTACACATATAAATTTAGATAATGATATTTAGTTGATTTTTCGATATTTCGATATTTCTCCAATTTCCTAGATTATTCGAAATTATTCAAGAATGCCCAGGTTATTTACATTTTACATGGCGATGATTAGCGCGCATGGGATTTCGATTATTTCGAAAATCTTGATATTTTTCAAATTATACTCAAAATTTGTGATGCTTTATCGAAATATTTAGAAATCGTCATATAGCATTGAGTTGATTGTAAGAAATTTAGTTTTGTTTGAGGCCATTCAACTGAATTACATATTTCTTACTCTCGAAATCAGACATACTTTTATTTAATGCGAGGGTGGAAAATAGGAAAAATTAAACTTTACTTGTTCATAGGTACAAGAAGAATTTTTAGAGGCCAGAGAAAATTTTGTAGTTACGCCAATGGGAAAACTTACCTGAAAATTACAGCCACTGATGAAATTACAATAGCTGTAGCTCCAAGACGTTTCAGCAGTACCAGGAGATGGGTATTTGCCAAACATTAGAAGGATCAGGTCGGAAATCTAAAATTAATTAAACAAATGGCTTAAATAATGTTGCGGCTAAAAAAACCTATGATCTCCAAACGGAACCTTGTCAAACGAGACTACATTCGCAAAAAAGTATGTCAACATCCCACAATATTAATTTATAATTAAGATATCTAACTAGCTAAGCAAATATATATTCATTCTTTCTGCCTTCCCAAGTGAAGTTAAGTTGTGCCGGTAGCGGTTCGCTGAAAATATTTGTCTATTCTTATATTGAAAAAACGAAGTTTTCTTATGTGCTTTGTTGTAAAGGGGTTAGCGTACCTAATGCGCTGAGGTATTAGGGTCAATGCCTTATCATGGAGGTATCTCATTTGCAAACACAACACCAATAATTTTTTCCTAAATTTATTGTAGAAGTGCTTGGTTACACTTAGGCGCAACGAATACCTATAAAAAACCGTATGATAAGATTAACATTGATCCAATGGACGGGTGAATTAAGACTGTGGTTTAGAACCGAGTGTTTCAAGTGAGTAGCAGCGCTCTAGCCAAAAAAGGAAACTATCGAATTTCTACAAGTACGAGTAGCATTTAACTAAGAAGGTAGCGGTTCTGTATTCAGTATTCTTGTATGTTGTTGTCAAAGATATTTAGAAAGCTTTCGTATAAAAATTTTATAAGATCCGTGCTTTTTTCATTGAAAAAGCTGAAGCTAAAAAACATTATTTTATTATGAATTCCTATGGGGAACTGTCAAAAGTAATATGCATGTACCACTAAAAAAGTTTTTAAAAAATTATATGTTTCGTTAAAGCTCGATACTGTAGAAGGCTCTGGTTAAACTCTTTATTTATCGTTATTTTAATAGTGTTGGAAAATAGTTCGATTGATGCGAGAGAGAAAGAGATATAAAAGGCCTTTTGCGCTCTTTTTTATTTTCTCTGATCGATTCAATCACAGATTGCTATTTTTCGATCTGAAATTTATTTCAGATAGATCAGAGAAATACATAGTTTGACGTTCAAAAAGGTGAACGCTATAGACTGAGACAACAATAATTTTAAATTAATTTTATTAACCATTTCTTGTTTATTAACGTTTAATTTATTTTTGTATATTTAAATAATTTAGTGCGTTAATATCTGGGAAAAAAATCTTTTCAGATTAAAACTTGTCTCTGACCTCTCTGGTCGCTTCGATGTAATAAAAAAACAGGCCAAAAATCCGCTCTAGAAAGACAATTGAGCTGTGTCCAAGACACAACTTTCTTTTACCAACGGGAAATTTTGAGAAATTTTATTAAACAAATTTATTATACAATTTTAATTTGGAACATGTTGTGCTTAATAGTTTTTCTGTAAAATTTGATTAATACAGGGCATTACAGGGGACATGGAGAGACCAATTTTCGGAATCATGATTGAAATTTTCAAGATTGATAAACTTTATTTTACTACATAGCGTAAAAGCAATTTCTCATGAACATTTTCCACCTTGACATTTTTGGGGATTCATTCGAGATAGAGTCACCTAACTCTGAGCCCAAAAAATTTGGTGTTTCGTGACGGTTTCGGTCGGTTTATCTGTCTGTGTGTTCTGTTTAAACATTGTAAGCTTTTTTGTAATATCTGATATAACGGATCAAGTACTTAATTGATAGAGTGATTGAATAACAATACATCACTTTCATGTGTTTGTTCTACATTGCCACAAGTGATTATATTTGCAAAGCAATTGTTATACAAACTAACTTTACTTTTACTATATATAAGAGTATAATAGACTCAACATCGATGTTAAATGGCGCATCTTTTTGTTAAAAAAAGCAACAAGAAAATATCTTAACTTTTATTTGTATTTTTGAAAATAAAATCAAAAATTGGATGAATGAATTTAATTCTTTTATTATAAAATACAAATAAATAAATAAAGAAAAAATTCTTTGTAAAATTTAAAAAGTGAATTTTTCGTTTTCATCTTTCGTTGTTCATGGTGAACATGCCGTTTATTTTTGGTATGTCATTATTGTTTAGGTTCTGTGTAGTAAAATTCTTAAACGAGTTGGGTTTATTGAAAAGGCATATTTCAACATTAGTATGTGTGAGATTTACTTCACTTATTTATACATATGATTGCCACTTGCTGGTGTAACCTATATTTAAAGAGTTTGGTAACAGAATTCTTAATCGTATCTGTTTTCTTACTTTCTTCCATTTGACCTTTGTCTTATGCGGTTTATCTCTATATTGAAGGTATAAAAAGGGCCCTTCTAATTCATATCACCCTCTCCACCATACATAATTATACAATATATGTATTTGTTTTTACCCATAAATAATTTGGAAATTAATGTTGCAGGGATTTTATCTCCACCTTTACGTGCTGTTGAATTCTCACATTAATTTCGTTTTAATTAAATTTTTGATTTAATTTTGTATTTTGCCGGTATATACATTTATGAATACGTATATAAATAATTTATATTATAACATATTCAGGATTTAGCCCGATTTGATTGTTGTTGTTGATTTACAGATGCAATTAACTGATAATGAATACACACATATGTATATACGAAATACACAATCAGTTCATGCGTACAATAAGGTTACAATTCAGTTATAAAAATATGTCCCTATATATGTACTGTAAATAAAGTAAATTTTTCTTGGTTCTTTATCGGGCGAAGAAGGAAATATGAAGGTGGGTTGGTTGACTGCAAATACACATAAAGAAGCTAAAAAAAGGATGTTCACCAGTAGAAAAATATAAATAAAAAGGATATTATATCGAGCAAATATAAGAATAAATACGGAAGGAAGTAATGTATTTAAGTGAATCGTAAGGTGCTTCATTTTATACCTTTCGATATGCAGTGGGGTAGAATTTGTATAAAATCCGTTTGAGGGACTATGTAGGGAAAAATAAAATTTGGGTCAAGAATTTTTAAGTTTAATTATTGTTAATGGCCGTTACACACGCAGAATGTTTGTACACGTATTTTAGATTCGAAACACCCTACATATGTACATACTATATATCGCAACTAAGTGTTGTAATATTTTATTGTAAACATGTAAACGGATAATTTAGTGACACGATAAGGTAATTGGTTTTACGTTTATTACGACTTCACATGCAAGCAAATTAAAATCAAATTAATCAAATTCGCAGCTTTGCTGCGTTAACCGGGCATTTTTACGTAACACTTTTTTTTTTTTATTTAAGTTTGACCTACAGTCGATATATAGTATAAGTATTCGATTGATTCTCATCATTTGTAAGGGAAGAAAACATCATCGATATTATATATGAATGACCCATAGACTGTATTTCAATCCGGCTCATTCATTTTCAATTTTAATTTTCTATCTTGAAAGGTTATTTTTCTTCCTCATTCAAATCTCAGAATATTGATTAAATTCAATACAAAAAGGTCATTCAATTGTTCAAATGATAACAATAGAAAAACTATATACTGATTGTAAATAGCCCCCTCTGATTTATACTCGTACAACATATATAGAGGTTTTCTTGATATTTTATATTGATTAAAAATAATCGTAATAATAACAACAAGGATATCAATTATTAGTAATAATTTTGTATGAATAATTTAATATTTTAATGTTAAGTTGATAAATGTCATATGCTTTTACAATATACCATATAATTAAATTAATTCATGTGATGATGGCCAACATGTTTTTACGCCTGTCAGCTTTAAACAACATTTAAACATTTATGAAGATATCTCAGAGAAAAATCCCTCTTCTCCGACATGTTTTATACGATAAGTTTACTTTTTTCCTCATTTCTGATCCGTTTATAAAAGCTTCGTTTTTAATACTCTTGCTTTGTAAAATCAAGGTTGCTTTATTGGTTTAATTAGAACCATCTTCTTGTAAATATAGCCGATAGGGACATATGCATATGAAGATATCAATGATTAATACACATATATTGTAAATTGAATTTCAGTTTAACCATCTTGGTATGAACTGGTTAAGTACTTTCATCTCATTTTATTTTTATTTCCCCATGATATTTGCGATTATTTCAGCATTTCGCTAAGATTACAAACATAAATCCCGATTCAAGATTTTATTTTTTTCACTTTTAATACATTTGACCAGTTGAAGGCAAAGTAGAGATCAATTTACTTATTTATGATTGTGAAAGAGGGAAAAGTATCTCTTGTAGAAGATATAGAAAATACGGGCCAGCATATAAATTGCGACGAAACTCTAGTAAACACCGCTCGTGCGTAAAATATAAAACACGAGCTAGATACATACAAACCGAGATCCTCAATAAAGTGCAAAAAATTTAAACTAATGATCTATATTGCAGGGATGAAAAAGTTGATTGTTAGGACTTTTTTTCGGTTCTTCTGAAAATAAAAAGTACTTCGATACTTTTGTTCAACATTTCAGTCCTTTCAAAAAATATTTATATTCAATTTTTTCTGTAAACGTTAGACAGCACCTTAGGAAGAACGAATCATTTTTCGTTGGCCAACTCTTCGAATTTCGACTAAAAATTTCGAAAAGCGGCGGCCAACTAACATAATAACGCTTTTTCGTTGTAATTTTTGGTGGGCAAGGAGGGTGGCCTTGTTCTTGTAATTGTAATTTGTGGGTTGTGGTGGTATTCTGTTCGGTGGGAGGAAAATATAGTTTTATGTGTTATACTAAAATGGATAAGTAAATGATTTTTAGTTTAGTTAGTATATTTCATCCTTTCTTTAAATTTTAAACACAACACCAAGCGCGAATTCTAAGCGCGAGTGAACATTTTTTATAAAATTATGATACAAAAATCATTTTTTATATAAAATTGTTATCCATTTATAATGTTATGATAAATTTAATTAAATCTGAAAATTTCTTCAAAGTTTATTTATTTATCAAATATGTAAAAAAATACAAATATGATAATTAATCACACGCCACAATAAGTAAAAAAAAAACACAATTTTCAATCTTTAAAAATTGTATCATAAAACATTAGAAAACGGGCGAATTCACGTTCAACTCGCAAAAATAGTATGTGAAATATTTTATGTATAAGTAGCCATTGAATCATTTCATCATAATTTCAGCCTCTTCGATGGGCAGGAAAAACCAATGCAGATAGATGGCTGCCGTTCGCTCAATATTTAAATTGCGTTACATTTTTGATTTAAAAAGTCAATAAGTTATTTTACATTCGGTTTGGAGGACGAACCTTACCGATATTAATTGTTTAATTAAAAATTGAAATGTTTAATTTATTTGTTGACAAAGAAAAATACAAACGACTAAATTTTAGTATATCTATGAATGTCTCTGTGAGCTTGAGGCAAGTACAGTTCTGTTAAGTTAATCATCTAAACCTGCCCTGTATACGCTTTGAAATACAGTACACCGTTACTCATACACGGCAATCTTGTTAAAAATTCCATATTTAGACTTTTGTGAATGGTCACTGCAAACCCGGTGAACAAAGCAAAGTGGCATCGCTGATTTGATCAGTTTGATCTTCCTGCGGCTTTTCCTGGCATGCATATTTAGAGAATATCGTTCGAATCTGTTTACCACTTTTATAGTTTTTGTTTCCTACACTTCCCGCATAACCAAACTCAGCAACAGCATGAGCAATATTAAACATAGCATACGGATTAAACAGTTTCAAAATTAGTATTTTATTATGTGTCAATGGTGTAATTTTCACTGCTCGCTAAGACGTAAAATATCAGAGCCTTCTAGAGTATAGAGCCATAATCTTAATGACCTATTTTTTAGAAGGTTTTTTTGTGGTATAACTTTTCACTGATTTCCATAGGAATTCATAGTAAAAATGGTGTTTTTTAGCTTCAAAAGAACAATATACAAGAAGGCCATATTGGTATTAAGTAAATATTAATTGCAGAAATATTAAAATTAAATTAATTCTAAAATATATTTTTTCGAACTTTTATTTTGAAAAATACATCAAAGTTGGCTCTGACAAATTAAAATAATACTTGCTAAATTTATCTTTAGTTTTACTAGTGTACGTAAGATGTCTAAAATGGTTGCAGAAAAATACGAAAAAAAATTATTTAATCGCAAAATTATCACGCGTTCCTATATTTTGTGAATTTGTTTTGCTTTTCCTACAGTTTTTGAACTTGAAATTTCCCCAGGTGTAATTTTTGGTACTATTTTTCCACATTTTTACGGCGATCACTGCCATCTATGTAATGTATATTGACTTAATGACCAAACGAATCGTAGTAAGCTTTTATTTTAATTTGACCAGAATGCTGTTGTTATGAATTTTTTTTAATATTTTGGTTTAAATAAATCAATTATTACAAGAAAATGAAAACGATTTACTTAAACGATATTCATATATGTTGAAATTCAAACATTTATTAAAGTATCTCAGAAATCATAATTAAGAATTTGTAACGTTTTCATTTACAAATTTGTCTTAGGAAAAAAAGTGATTTCCCATATGTTTCGTGTGTTTTACTATGAAAAGTTTCGTTTTTTCCTCGTTTCTAATTCCCTTATAAAAGCTCAGATTTTTTGATTATGGCTCTATAAAATACAGGGTGCTCTGATAATATTTAATACTTAAAGTATGCGTGTAATTCTGTTTGTTTCATTTTAATCCGGCGAAAGTTGTAATTCGAATTATATAGTGTGCAAGTTCGGTGCATTTTGTGTTTTTTTTCTCGTATGTATAATTTGCAATTTCGATCGGACCGGATTTTCCGTTCCTTTTTTTACGTGCGGAATTATTGAAATTATTAGTATTAAACGGAGTACGTAATGAATCCGGGCGATATCTTAAGGCTCGCTGAGGAGTATTAATACAAAACTTCTCAAGCAGCTCAGGGCAATCGATTATACAACAAAAAACATGGTAGATGCAATATTGCGTCTGCTTTCTAAAGTTTGCAAATTTTTTTAACGCGAGACGATTTATATAGGGTTCACAAACAAAACAATGGATCAAGTTAGGTAAACGACGTAATGCCTAAATCAAAAATTATTTTTGAATACTTTCGATTCTCTCGAAATGGGTGTGATAAAACGGATCCTAAATCATTAGAGGGTCATAAAGTTCCCTCCCCAATATGGAATACCCGCTGCTTGTAATGTAGTCCACATGATTATTAAATGTAAGGTTGCACGAAAAAATAACGCCAAGATCACGAATATCAGAAACTCTGCTAATTTGTCCATCCATTAAAAAATAAGGGGCATATATGCTAGATAAGCGTGATCGACCAAAAGGTATTACTTTCCATTTGCACGTGTTCAAGGGTAACTTAATCTAAGCGAACCAATCACAAAAGACAACAAGTTCGTCTTGCAATTGCGCAGTGTCAATTAAAGAATTAATTGTAGCATATATTTTTAAGTCATCAGCATACAATGGACACTTACAAAATCGTAAGCACTGAACAATATAGCCAATAAATACAGTGAACAGTAAAGGTCCCATATCCTGGCATGGGCTGCCTCGAAAAACACCAGAAGGTATAACGGACCTGCGAAATACTCACACATTGATGGCTTTATGTCAGATAAGAAAGAAATCGTATCCGAACTCAATCTAAAGCTTTCGAAAAATCTGTGTAGACAACATCAACCTGGGCACGGTTTCCAACAGTCTCGAAAACATCGCCCCAAAAAACCATCAAATTAGTAATTACACGTTTAATAATATGAATCTCATTTATAGATTTTATTAACGATTCAAAAAGTTTAGGTGTAATCGAGGGAATTGAGATACCTCTGTATCATGCAATATCACTCCTTCTAAAAGATTTAAATATAGAAACTGTGGCGGCTCTTACATTCATTCATTTTTCATTTACTCTCCACTACACAAATCAGTTCGCACGAGAACACAACAGAAACAAAGAAACGCACCTTATTCATTCGCAATTATACCAACTGCACGATAAAACAAAACACAAAACAAAATTCTACATAAAATTATTTTTTTTGTATCAGTCTCGCCTCGGATATCAACGCGACAACATGTCGCTCTTGTGTTGGCCGCCAACCACATTTTTGGCGTAATAAATAAAAATGGTGGTGATAAATATAAAAATTATAAATTATAATAAATGATTTAAATAAATTAAATTAATGGTGTCATTGAATTATTGTAATCACTATCGACGCCTTCGATAAAACTATAAATGTTTTTCTCAAATATCAGGAAACACTCACCAGATCAGCATTCCTAAAATCAAATTTAAAATCGCTCTCAATAAAATTACAAAAATCATAATCTAAAAATTAAAATTTAATTAAAAGTGGCGTGTGATGTTCGGCTATTAAAAATTGTATTGAATTGGCGCGTTCCAAAATCGCAAAACTTTCTAACACAGCTAGAAGTGATACAACGGATGATCCCATAAACTGGTCATCGATCCAGCAACAAGAGATTTATGGTAGATTAAAGTCGCCCATACAATCAACACCTGATCAATTTTATTAAATAGTGGTTCAACATTATTGGCAATAAATTCAATAAATCCTTGGTAAACGCCTGCAGTACTACCAAACGGTATAGACTCCCAAATTGACTCACCATAGTCACAATTGACAGCAACGATCACACCACTATGTACCAGTGATATCTCTAATATTTGAATCGCGATCCCTACGAAAAACGGTGTAGCATGAAGGAAAATATTCCTCCGATTTGAATTCAACCAGGTCTCCGAAAAAATATCGATGTCCTAGTTATAAGACAAAATAGATGAGTAAATTGAGTGAGTTTTGCTATAGGTATCCCGCTATTGTTTTGGTAATATACGTGTAGATTATTATTGCTGGAATTATTTGATGAAATGGTGGGAATAATATTATGGAGTTTAGGTCGATAGAAAACGTTACTACTCCGGCAGGCCATATGTGTAGTTAAAGGAGTTTGCTGAAATGGACTAAATCAACGGCGATTTTGAACGAAATGAAATTTAACCGACTAACGTCATGGCCAACTGACACAAGAACCCGACACTCAATCTCATCGTCAGAGATAACCAGCTTACCATACTTAGAAATTTCCGTAAACAGCCGGTTCAGTGGTGTTACCGAATTTTGAGGCATAAATAAACTCCGCTTGCGGCGGTTGAATTGAAGCACTCGCAGATTCAACAGTGACAGGTGTAGCATTATTAGAATGGCCCGGGATGATTGACGTATAACAACGCTAAACTTTTCCAATAGATCATCTACGTTGAACGGAATAATGCCGAGAGATTGATTAACAGCAACAAATTAGAGAAAAAGAGTCAGAGAAAAATGAAATTCAAATGTAAAATGCCATACTATGAGCGAATTCCCGTTTTTCTCTAATTTTGAAGTAATTTTCGGAATTAATTAAATTTAATTTGATTGAAAACATTACATTAATATTATAAATAGGCAAAAATTTTATATATAAGTGATTTTAATATCATAAGTCTAAAAAAAAATGTTTACTCGCATTCGTAATTCGTGCTTGATGTGGGAAGCCCGTAATTCTAAACAAATTATCTGTGCCGACTTCTAAGACCTGGTTAATTTAGTAACAGAATACCTCTCTCTAATTCTTCACAAAATCAGCATTTAACGTTTTAACTGAACACTCCTAAGAAAAAGTAAAAAGTTTAAAGACGCATTTGTCATTTTTAGGTTACACCTATCGCTGAAATACGTTAACACATCAAAAAAATTAAAAAGTACTTTAAAGCGTAATTTAGTCCTCTGTTTCTCAACGTGTTAATATTTTGAAATTTATGTAAATTTCATCCCTGCTATATTGTATAGATATTTGTAAAAAAAAAATGGGAAATTGTAACTACTTCTATCATCCACTTAAAATAGTGGCACTCGCTAAAGAGCCAACCAGCGAACATTTAAGAAATTTAACAGAATTTAACGAAAGTTTTTTCTTACGGAATATTTGACAGGTTGACTAGCGAAACTGTAACCAAACTTGTAAATTGCTTTGATGGTGACGATAGCTCGTATTAATATTTTTAAAAATTTGTGTAGAATTTTGAACTGGCGATGGAATTGGAGGAACTTCGAAAATTATTTCAATTATTAAAAACCCTTAAATTCTTAAAAGACATAAACATAAATAATAAAAGACACAGATCTTGTGGCGTAAGAAAAAAAACAAAAATAAATAAATTTGAAAATAAATAATTTGATGTTACAATTTATAAAGTCTTTAATAATTCGGTTTTCAATTTACCTATTTACCCCTGATTGATTGATTGCGATGTATAAATGCGAATACCACACCACTATACCCATGTTGCAACACGACACCATAACTCTCCCTTACCAAGGAAATATGTACCATCCATACTCAGCTTATTTTTTTTTTTTTCATGAAGCCAACATAGCAATATTTCACCCCGTAAAGGAAGGCGCCACATCGATAACCATAATAGTTGTGATATCCGCCCCTGGCCAGGCCGCCGTCGCACACCTTTTTACATAACAAGATCGAGAGGATGGGAAAGGAATGTTAGCAACAAAGACTCAACCCGGTTCCAGACACCTAAGTAGTTGATAATTAGTAAATTTGTTAGTAATATATTTTTTAGTAATTTATTTAGCACAAGACAAAAATACAATTTAAAGTTCATATACTGCTCCAACCTGTAAGAAGACACAATGACAACACAAATTTCCTGGTGCCGCAAACTCTTTTTTCTGAAAAAGCTGTAAACAACTATTATTATTCCCTCCACCATTTTTTTCCATTGTGAGGGGAGCGAGATTTCGTTCCATCATCATGTTCCCATGCGGTCACCCAAATTTGTACTAACTGTAGGTAGTGTTTCTTGACGTTGTTGTTGAAATCGTTGCGTCTCTGCTGTCCCCACCACTTAGAGATAAACTCTTTTTCTTTAGTGTACCAGAAATTGTGGTAATTGACAATGAAAAATCCTTCAACTCGAATTCCATAATATCAATGATGGAAGATGGTTTAAACATAAAAGTCTTCAAAACTCCCCCATACAAAAGTGAAGTGAATGGCCAAGTGGAAAGATTTTACTCGACACTCTCAGAAATTCAGAACATTTCAACAGAACGATTCAAACCCGAAATAGTAACGGAAGACAGAAATACAACAGTTATAACGGAGTCCGGAAGAGTAATTCACAAAAGCAATATTAAATCCTAAGAAACCAAAACTTATTTTTATTACAGTTACGCCTTAAGCATTGGCAGAAATTCAAATTATTGATTACACAAATTCTCAAATCATCTCAATTAGCACAGGTCAAGCAAAAATACAGGACGGAAACTTCGAATTAATCCATATAATTGAATTAGACAAACACCAAAATTACATAGACAGAATGCAATCCATATTGGACAAAGAAATGACAATAGATCACCCATTGCACTCCTATTTGAGGCATGAACTCTCGGAATTACAAACATTACTGGACAGCCTTAGAATACATAAATCCAAACGATCCTTAAACTTTATAGGTATAGTGCATGGAAATGGATAGCCCAAAATCCCGATCACGAGGATTTCAAAGTAATTAAAGATAAAACGAATAATGCATTAGAGAATAACAACAACCAAGTAGTTATAAACCGATTGTATACAACAAAAGAATCAATAATATTACAAAAATGGCTAATTTAATTATTAACGAAATTCACAAAGAAAATAAATTAAACGACCCATTAGCATTAAATATTCAATATAAATTAAAACTAATGAAAGAAGAATTGGTAAATATTAAGTACGCAATTCACTGGGCTAAAGCAGGGATTATAAATTCACTCGTTTTATCAAATTCTGAAATTAAATTAGCAATTAATACACTGGAAACCGAAAATTTACCATATAGTACCCCCGAGGAGGCGTTAGATTTCGCTAATATCAAAATCATTAGTAGCAAATTGTGTCTACTTTATATTGTGTACATTCCGGTATAACAACTCCAGAACTATATGATAAATTATTGGTTAAACCGGTCAGAAGAAACGATAAGGTGACCGAAATTGAGTATGAAAATGACATTAAAAATCACGATAAGATTTATAGTATTATTAACGAATGTAAAACGATCAACTCGCTTTCAATATGTAACCAAAATAATATACTAGACATAAGTAATTCTTCTTGTTTACTCAACTTGATCATAAGTCGACCTTCCAAAATGCAAACACAACAACAATCAACATATTCAAACAGTTAACGAAATATCGGAGGGTCTAGTTCTACTGAATCAATTCGATGGGAACATCAAAATTAATAACGAAACTCAGAAACTCAATGGAACATATTTGATTAAATTCAGCAATACTACCTTGTCAGTTGGAAATAACATCTACATTTCTAAAGAAAAAACGACCATTCAAGTACTTCCAGCTATTCTACAGCCGACGCCGGAAGAAAGTGATTTCAAGGAAATACTTTCATTACAAATGATGAAAGATATTCATATAAATAATACTCGTCACATTGGGCTCCTTAAAAAGGAGGGAGCCATCGAGCGATTCACGAGCTGGGGATCATTCTCAATAGTCATCATTTTGGGAATAGCGGTCATCACTACAAAATATACCAAAACTAAGAAATTACGAATCATTAATACAACGAACCAGAGACGCCTCAAACGATAATACCCAAAGGGGCCTCAGAGCATAGACGGAAATTTTATGAAACACCGTTTTTCTGATGGTTCGAATGTGAGCATTCGAACTTTAAGGGGCAGGAGTTAACACGCGTAATAATTAGGTTTCCCACAAAAATACAACGTGATCATATTTGTCTCGTTGCATTAGCAATGACAACAAGTTACACGCGCATCCGGCATAATGCTGAGTGAATATTCTTGACGACATGGTTTAATATTCTACATATTTTTAATTAAGCAAATTGTAATTAGAAAATAAGAAAATAATCAGTTGTAATTTCGATGTTAAACAAATAAGTTAAAAATAAAAATTACTTTTTTTTTAACCAAAAATCAATAAAGAATTTAACTTATATGAAAGGTGAATATTAAATAAAATAAAAATAGAATGAATTTAACTCTAATATTAACAACAAGTTGTTTATTCTCAATAACTAAATAGACACCCCACCCGTAGTAATCTATTAGATAACTGTAAATCAAGACTATATTAAATTTACAATTTAAGTACAAGAGTCTAAGATTTTACACTAATATAATAATAATTAGACTTATTAAATGTTTTTTTACAATCACTTACCTGAGTAGAACGGTTCAAATCAACATTTTGAACATTATTACAACATGTCCGATCAACTATCAAATTTTTTTACTTTGATTCACTATAAAAAATCAATTTATTCACATTTTTCACACATCTAGATATAGTTTCATTGAACTAACAATATGTGTGTCAAAATGTGTTTTAAGATTTAATTTAACACACATATTTTTGAATTTCGACCGAGTCACTTCACATCGCAACGATGCACCATCAACAGACTGGTTCATATCCCTGTAGCATTAAGAATACCGTATTAATATCACTAACAAAAAAATACACAAAATTTACTAAAATCACAACATAAACGGTAAAAATAAACGTTTTGAGTGTATTAATGAAACACATCAAAGTTTATATTTGTGTTGAACTGTTTATTATTATTATAAAATAAATGAAACTATTTTAATTTAATTTTTAAATTGCACAATAAATAATGTGACATGAGTATATAGTTACAGGGATACACACCCATCTAACGGTAACATATAGCGCACTAAAAATTGTGTTTATTTTGAGAACGCTACGTCATTGTTGTTTTCATTATATTTTGTTATTCTAAAAGTATATAGCTAAATGAGGAAAAGTGCGAATACATTTTATCCATATATAAAAATGAGACGGACATACTGAAACTTTTTTTTGTTTTCATTCAAAATGTTACTGTGATCTTATAAATTTTGAGCAACTTTTACGAAAAATTATAAACAGGTTCTTTTTCGATTTTTCCATTCTTTATCGCTAAAAAAATTTGTGAGTTGCGGGAAATAGTATTAAACAACAAATTTTGAGTAGGCATCTTCATAATGCAAGGAAATCATAAAAAAGCATCAAAAATGTAAATCAGCTACTAGTTTCCTATTGTACTAAACGAAAATGGCAGATGTACTAAAAATTAACTTTGGTAAGTTTCCATGCTGAAATACAAATGTTTAATATGTGTCTGTAATCATGAAAGATAAAATCTGTATAGTCTCGAATATCTGTATAAAAAGCAAGATTTTCATGTACATTTAATAAGTCGTAAAATTCAATCAAATGAATTAAAAACGATAAAATGTTGTGTGTAAATGTGTCAATCCAAACAAAACTTTCATTGTTCCTTTTACGAAGAGGAAAAAGCGCGCGCTTACAGTTCCCTCGTTAAACGGTACCATACTGGTCATTTTTCCAAAGAGGTTAAATATCTAGGGGTTATCCTAGATCAAAAACTGAACTGTCAGAAGCTTTATGGATGTACTTGGGGACTACGTATAATTTATTGAATAAGGTTCAGCGTATAGCTTCCATTGGTGTTACGGGCTCAATGAAAACATGCCCGCAACCGCTGCGATGGAGTCACATCTAGGACTGACTCCGTTGCACCTGTATGTTGAAAAGGATGCTGCAATTATGGCCCTGAAAATGCAGGCGGAAGGAAATATCAAATCAGGCAATATGGTGGGTCATCTGGAAATTGTTAAAGAATTTCAGACAGACTCTACAATAGGAATGCCTTCCGACTGTATGTCAGCTAAACTGGGCTTCCACAAACCATTTTGTGTTAGGTTACCCGACCGCGGTGTGTGAAATGCAGGTGGATCATCCTTTGAGCGAGGATCCATTTTTCTGAATAGACTATCCATACGATGCTATATCCAAAAAATGCTGGAGCCAAAATCAAAACAATGGAACTTTGAATCGCCAAACAATACAATTTTCTTGCTGCTTCATCTGACGGTATCATATATAGACGATCGAACAAGAATTTTTGAAGTAAAATGCCCCCACTCGACAAGGAAAGATGGACATTTTGGAAATTTAAAGTGCATCAGAAATGGAACATTAAATTAAAAACATAAATACAATCTACAATGGCAGTTACAGATGAGGCTAACAAACACAAAAATCTGCGATTTCGTCATTTGGTTACCGAAACTAACTTCATATTTCTAATCCAATACGATGAGGAATGCGTTAGTAAATGTATTGCCAATATCGAATTGTATTATATGTACCAGAGCCTTTTGTAAAGAGTATATGCGATATGGATGTGGAACTGACCTATGAAACTGACTTGTACCAAACATACCACGTATTGAAATCCTTTATGAAAATAAGTCGGTTTGAGTTTCCACAAAATATTGGAAAGGACGCAACAAATCATGTAAACCTACAAATTTTTAGTTCACATTTAATATCAGTGAAAGCAATTGAGATTAGCGAAGAATGTTATAGCGTTGCCAGACTGTGGTTTAATAAATCCGATTTAGCTAAACTAGATCAGGTACTCTATGAAATAAGAAGCGATTAGCAAAAATTACGGTGTGTCAATGCTAGAGTGCTTGTGAATGTCATGAAGAATGCGTGCAGCTGTTTCGAGTAACTAATTTAGCAAGGGGCATGAAAGCGGTGGTCGATTGGAATGCCACTATTATTCACAAATTGGTCACTGAATATCCACTCATTACTCACTTACAATTCGCTCATAATCACATATTATTCATTAATTATTTACTGATAAACTTACTCATTATTCACTCGTTATTCAAAAATTATTCACCCAGTATTACTTCATTATTTCTCACCCGTTAATCAGACAGTATTCTCTCATAATTCACTCATTCACATTTAATTCACCGATTATTTACGTATTTTCACTGATTATTCACGTCCATTCATCATTCCGTCATTATTGACTAAAAATGCACTCATTATTATCTCACAATTCACTGATTACTCCCTAGTTATTGTCATTATTCACTATTAATTCATTCATTAGTTACTCATTATTCTGTCATTGATAATTTTTTATTCATGTTATTCGACACAGTATTCTCTAATTATTGACTGAATATTCACGGGCTGTTCATTAGCTATTCAATGATTATTCGTTGAAAGATAAATAATAAGTAATGGGCGATGAATGAATAATCAGTTAATAATGAATAATACGTGAATAATTAAAGAATAATTTAGTGAATTCCTCCCTTACCTATAAAAAGTGAATTATGTATTCTCTCTTTATGTGCTACATTTACAAAACTCAATGAAAAGTGGTGTTAGGCCCTACCTAGGCCTTACCTTAGGCGCTTTTTACTTTTTTGCGTTACCTTTAATCCATTTTACATTATGTCAATATATAATCGCCAATATAATTTTAGTGCCGTTCGATTCGTGAAGGCTTTAGATCGTTTTTGGTAGACATATTGAACTTTATTAAATTATACTGATTCTATTGGACTGATTTAAAACCAATAACGAATTCAGTGGTAACTATATTAAAATTATAACAAAGGCTTGAAGATGTCTCACAATAATGAGCTATCGGTACTGGTACACTGGTACAGCTTAATCTTAACTCTGACAATGGCATGTTGACCAGGTCTAAGTCATGAAAATAAATTACATGGCTTGTCACAAGCCGATTTGTCCTGATAGCCAATGGCTGGAACAACGGCTGATATAGAGTGCGATAAGCCAGGACATCAAAATTGATTTTAGTTAGCAAGTTAGAGTCTCTATAAAAGTAACGAGACAGATCTAGACAAAATCAGCTTTGGCCGGAACGTCCAAACAATGGTGGACGCCTTTAATCGGTCCGTAAGGCTCTCGAACTTTGTGTAATCTGGACTGTATACATATTTTGATAATTTTTAGTAAAACTGTTTGGTTTCAATAAACTTTTGAATTGTTTAAGTAACAAATTTCATTTTATATGACATCCGTGTTAACCGTTCAACAGAAAGTGTAACCAATTTGGTAACTGGTCTCTTCAGCTCTCCTGAGTTTTCAATGTAACCACCCTTGTGAAGCCGTCGGATCCAGGATGAAGCGCTATAACTCTTCCCATAAGAGCCACTTGCTAACGAGTTTTGTTATAGTGATGTGATACCAATGTTTACAAATGTGATGGTTTGAGCTATGGCTAGTATCATATTACGGCAAATTCGTATATATGCGCATGCCCAATGAGAAAAAGCGATGGTGTATTGGTCGAAAATTTAAAATGCTTTCAATTTCAGCTAATAATGTGATCATTTCTTCCATTGTCAGGATAGAATCTTCAATGACTCGACACAATTGAAACTTAGTAAATTCAATTGCTGATTGCCAAATGAGGTTCCAATCAATAGCGGTTTTAGAAAGAAAATGGGGAATCTTATTAGAATTGTTGATGCAATTCTATGAAAACTTGTGATGAGTTGGATCCGTTTTCGCTGTATCTATCTTGGTAGCATCCGTGTTGTGCGACGAAACGTTTGAGAACAGCAAGTTCTATGCGAACTGCCCTTGTGCTGAGAAATACAAACAAACATCTATACATATATAGGCCTTATAGGTCTTCTGACCTCGTCCCTTGGATAAATGGATAAGTAATAGCCGTGCAAAATCAACGCCAACTTTCAAGAATGATCAAACCAGTTCTGAGCGGTAACCCGGTAGATTTCCCATTAGCTGGGTCCCACATATATAGATTGCACTGTGGAGCCAACCGCTTGATAACTGTCGAATACAACGCAAAGCTTCATTGTTAAGCTTTCCTCATTAATGACTCTGTGATGGGGACGAAAATAACCATCATCTTTCGCCATCATATTTAGTATTTCTTCCGTATGACCCAGGGTGAAATAGTCCTTCATAAATGTTGCGTATAGCTTATGGAATTCGTGGTCTTCTCGATTAAATCGACGTTCCATACTTCTTAATCGTTGGATAGCCATATTAAGTGATCACCCTAATTTCTATGTATCGGATTTGACCGACAATCTTCGAACTAAGTATTCTTGAAACTTTCCTCATACAGTTCTTCTTCTGGCGTTAGAATGGACGCGACATTTGGAATTGCTTCTAACTCGCAGAATCGCTTGAGGGTTTCATCGATATTGAATTCTTGTATGCTATTTTTACTACACCGCACATTGAGTTATCTTTGTTAATTTATTTATCGTAATGGCTCCTGCTCCATCTATCCAAATATTGTATTTTGTAGCACTAGATGGTCATGAAGATGTTTAAGTTCCCTAACGATCAAAATATCGAAGAAGAACTGATCGACGCCAATGAGTAAATCTACGTCGCTTGCTCCGTAGAATTTTGGATCGGCTAATTGTAAGTACCTATGAAATTGGTGAACTGGAACTAAACGATAAGGGCAAGATTCGGTCACAAAACTGACTTGGGAACCTGGATCAAGCAGTGAACTGCATTGAATTGTTTGACCCGAAGCGGTGATTACTTCGTTCCCAAAGTGGGTAGTAACCCTATCAAGAATAGTTGATCACTATTCTGGTTTCTTCGATATATCTAAGCATAAGAAAACTGTCTATTTTAAAATGTTTAATTGAAGAATAGCGAAAATAAAATTATGCCATGAACTTTTTGCCACCCTGTGATTTGGCCATGTACTCATTTCGGAAACTAAACTCACTAAAACGGAAATTGGCTGAATTAGGTAATAGGAATTTAATAACCATACAATTGAAGGCTGTCAACCAAAATGTTCTCTAAAATTGACGATACACCCTATACTATGCGCTTAAATATCGATTAAGAATACCCGCGGAAAGCTCTCAATTAAATATCTCATCTGTTCAAAAATATTCGTACAAATACGAACGTTCAATAAACTTCCAGGATTAACTTTAAAATAAAATCAAAAAAAATATTTGGCCCCATCGACAAGCACTTAAAAATTCCAAAACAAAAAATCCATTTATCAAGCAAACCCCCTGTCATCCAATCCAATCACAACGAACAATCGAAAACAATTACAATTGGATGCTGGCTGACAAAATACCATCGTAAAATGGAATGAGAAGGCGATTTTTACTCAATCAATAACACCGCCTTATACAGAGCTGTATTGTTTACCAATCAAATAAAACCTAGTGTCTACATCTAACTAAATTACATTGAACTAAAAAACATAAATGCGCGTTTCTGGTGACATCTAGAATGCAATAGAAATAACATACCAAAATATATTCTGACATCTATTTTATATTTATCTCAACTTGACAGAGCCTGTGTCTCGACTTAGTTCTTTTTGTACTGGATAGATGGCAACAAAATCATTCGAATGTTTTATGAAACTTTAGAAAGATGGCTTTAAAGAGAAAAAAAATGTAAAATGTATAATTACGTTTATATTTATATATTTACGACATTTACAATTGTTTTAAAGTGTATTCATTTATAATTAAACATTTTCTAAATTATTGGTTATACTTATGACATCTCACAATAATAATAAATTAAAATTCTATTAAATCTTGAATTCAGCACCTTTTCAAATCAATCATTTTTATTCAGCAAACAGATTTTCAAATGTTACCAAACTTCATTGCTTTTTCGAATTTCGACAAAAAAAAAAAAAAAAATCATCACGTCGTTTTCGTAGATTGTAGACCATTTGAGGAGACGCAGCAGCTACCAGCTAAATAGACGCTCATTCAAATAGTTGTAAAATAAAATAAAATTATTTTTTTTCACTTAAGTTTGTACTTTTTTTAAGCCAACAAACAAAAACAACAGAATGATGTTATTTCATCATAATATTTTAAGCTTATTTCTGTGATTTATAAAATAAAATAAAAAAGAAGCCGAGTAGTTTATAGCTGAAAAACAACGAAAAGGAAAATTTCTAAATTAAAATTGCTTGTGGATAAAAATCAAATCAAGGTAAGCCGTCCATTTTTATTTTTTCTAACTGTGCAAATAAAAAAAAAAAAACTTCGATCTCTTGGATAAGCGTTCTTATAAACACGTGTCGTATTATACCAAATTATGCCCTAATTTTCTTCTAATCATAATTCTTCATTAAATTAATGTTTTAACCGAAATGTACGAAATAAAAATGTTTTGCGCGGGTCAAGGTTGACTCTATTTTGTATTTGTGTTGTGTTCTGCCATCGCTAAAAAAAAAAAAAAACAGCGGGTGCGGGTGTGAAATTTTATTATATAGCTGACAAAAAACTGAAATCTATTTTTAAATCACTAGATTAAATATATTTGATAGATTTTTAAAATCCTACGTAAAAATTATAAGATATTTCGAGATTAACTGTGAAGAAAATTAGGTTATGACTATGAGTATAACTTCCAATTCCTTTGGATATAACTTCCATGTACATATTTATCTATCTATATGTATTGGTTGTTTTTATATGTTCCCCATTGCATATAATAATTATGTGCTTGCACAGTTTTATTTGACCACACACACTATACATAAAATTTTGGTTTGTTTTATACATTTTTTTATCTAATAGATAACAGAATTATCGCAACTCAATCTCAAATTTTATTAAAATTAGTTCATATCATTATTATTTTAATAGCACTTGTGCCATAATCCATATTGAGAATTATGTCCTATTGCGTTTATAGAAATAACAAAAACTTTCATTCAAATTAGTGCACAAAACTCGACGTGCATTGTACAGCTTTTCATCAAATTTTAAATTGTGGTTCATTGAACTCCGTATACAACTTGGAATCATTGAAATTTCCTTTGGAAAAAATTCACTCACGATTAGGAGCACACTTTAATGCACAGATATTAGAAATGTATTCTGTCAAAGTATTGAACTGGAACGAAAATGTTTGCAAACGTGGATTATACCACCTACATATTTAACTTTACATTGTTTTAAGCCAATTACAATCTCGCACCTGTGATATGCTTACGAGTATTTAATTACTCTCTATAATCACGGGAAGGTCTGAGAATTAACAAAAATTATGTTTTAGCAAGACACTTGAATGAATTCATGATGGAAAGACCATAAATTGTGAAAAAAATAATTTTTTATTGAAATTTTCCGTTGTTCGCAAATTAAGCAAAATGTGCGAGCTAAATAAGTTTTTTTCTAAACTATTTAGAACTCAATTCAGACTAATCTGTGATTGGCTTGCCAAACAATACAAGAAACGTGTTGATTGTTTTTTTTTTATAAAATACATTTTGTATTCAATTACTTATTTTTCTAGTATTACTATCGTACTTACTAGTGAAGGTATGTTCTTAAAAACTTCTAACTAACTTCATTTCTTCAAACAATAAATTTATATGGAAATCTGGGATTATTACACAATTTGAAGAAATGTTCATTCAATTAATAATTTTATATTCTAATACTGTTCTACTCTCATTCCAAATTTAGATGGCGCTTAATATTGCTGTACCACTTTCGGGAGTAGGTGATTTTTTTGAAGGATTTGGATTATTATCACCCATTTCTCCCATAAGTGTTGATTGCCGAGAAAATTTGAAACTTCTTGTTTCACCAATCGGAAGTGAATCAAGTGGAGTAAGTTCATTAGATTCTGAAGAATCTAAAGAAAAGGTAAATGTTTTATTTAAGATATAATATATTGTTCCGGTTTGAATATTTTTTGTATTTAAGCCAAGGATCAATCTCACAACTGGGAAAAACATTCGGGTATTTAATTACTCAAACAATCCCGGGAAGGTCTGAGAAATAGCAAACAAAAAGTTGTATATCTTAGCAAGATACCTCTCTAATGAGTTGACAGAGTACCGGAAACAGTGGAAAAATCTAAATTTTTCTTTGAAAACGCTGTTGCTAGCTAAATTAGTATCATTTGTGAGCCAAGTTTAAATAAACTTAGAACTCAATTCAGACTAATCTGATTCTGGCTTATAAACCTACATTATATTCTTGAATTCTTTTATAGTTAGATTGCGTGCTTTTTGTTTATTTACATATTTCTAAATGATCGATTGGACCATATTTTTGTTTTTGGGGAGATTTCATAGTCAAAATTTAAAAAATTTATGAATTATCTTTATATTTTTAGGAAAAAAAACTAAATAGGTGTTAATACGTACATATATGTAAATCTAAAAATAAATGCAATTTTCGTGTGTGACGATTACATATGTACGTAGGAGAATCGTTTTTTTACGACGCTAAGCGTCTAAATTTGTAGTCTTTGAGAAATGATGATATTTCGCTTACAAAATAAAATTGAAGATGATGTGAGATTGAAAATTGGGTAGTCTATTTTTCGAGTGAAGCTTTAGCTATATATAATTCACCAAAGACACTCTTCGAATCTCGTATCCAAATTTATAATTAGCGGAAATATCTACCTTTAACCACATTAAACTGGTATACATTTATTAACAATAGCAGCAAATATTTTGTTCATTGTTTATCAAACATTGGACAAATTTTATCATCACTTGATAAATAAAGAATATCTTATCTATGTAAATGAAACCAAAATTAGATATGTGATAAATTAATATTTCCGAGTGGTTTAAAATGAACAAGCCATTTTTAATTCATGTAAAAATGAAACGGGGTATACTGCCTAGGTGTGGTAACGATTAGAAAATAAACAAATATTATATAAACAATGAAGTAGATAACATTAGAATTTGTGTAATGATTTATCAAGATTAAATAATACTGAATAATAAAAAGAAAATGTTACCTTTAAAAACATAAATATGGTTTCAATCGGACATTTTGATTCTAATTTTATTGATTAGAAAATTAAAAATTTATGATTAAATTTAAAATTTCAGAAGTCTCCAGTCAAAGAAGAACTTAAAATAACGTACAAAGGTCGAAATATACTTGACTTGCATTCAAACTTAAATGACAATCAATGGAAATTTTCTCCGGCACTTCTTCCCGAAAATAATTTTAAAATGTATTTAGCCAATCGTTCGCAATATCATCGTCTATCAAATAACAGTCATTTACAAGACTATTCGTTATTAAAGTGCCAATGCTGTGATTTTCGTTATCCAGTTGAAAATTACAAATATAATTTATCTGATGCTACCGCTGCTGCTAATCAAAACGTTACTAATAATAATAACAAAAATAATTATCATGCTAACAATAATTATTTGAATATCAATAATAATAATTTTGTTAATAACCATAATAATTCACGTAATTATCAATCTTTCAAAAAATTTTATGATGATTATAATAAGACCGAAACCAATTTTAATAACACAAATAATAACAATAATAATTCATCGATAACCTATTGCCTATATCGACAATTTTAAATGAGAGGAAAATATTGATATCTTAATTATTTTGGAGATTTAATTTCTTTCGTGTTCCTAAAAAAAAAAACAACAAAAAAAATTACCTGAGGCTATTCCTCCATTTAATTATATAATTAAAACACCTCATGCTCAAAACGATTTCAACAAGACACCCATAACATTATTATTTTTTAAACGGCTGTATACTGGGCTCTATTTATAAAAAAAAAAAAATTTTTTATAGTTCACTAGTTTTTTTTAATGTATTTATAAAAAAAAGTCACTTTAAAAATTCATAAATTAGGTCCAGGGAATATTAAGGTTAGATTTTATTGTGTAAAGTGACTGATTTAATTATTAATTTTGTTTCTGTTGAACAGGTTTATGTCAATGCTGTTAAATTTAGTAGTTAAAAAATATATAAGAGACTTATTCAATTTTAGCCAAGCTATAATTTTATGGCACTTTTACTGTGATAGATTTTTTAATTTTTACTGTGAATAAAGAAAGTAAAGCTTCAAGTTTCGCTTAATAATCAGCCATCCTTAAAAATCGAACAAAACATGTATTGTAATGTACATGTATTTATTTATTAGATAGAGACATATTATATCTTGATTCGCACAATATCATCTCAGATATATGTAATATTTGGCATTATTCTCTGATCTTTCAGCACATACTACAATACATCTCAGGTCTTTCGGAAAATATAAATAAAAAATCATGTTAAAAAAAATTGTGTGAGTACCTTCGCAGGAACATTATATTAGAAATGAACTGCCAATTTAATTTTGTTGAGTGGAATAAGTCAAGTGTCCAAAGAGTTAACGTATGAGTAAACCTGTTCACAAATTATTATTATTATTTTTTTGCAATTGACAACTTATATATTTATTATAATTAATATATTTTTGTAGATAATTATAATTAAATTTTTTTGTTTCTCGATACTCGAAATACTACAAACAAAATTTTCATTTTTTTTTTTACCATTTTATATTTAATTTTTAGTCACAAATTCAAGTCAATTAGTTGAAATTATTGTAAATTATATTATTACGTTTATGCGCAATTTATTTTTAAGATGGTTTTTTGAGTGGCAATTTTTAATTGTTTTCTTTACTATTATTATTATTAAACGGATTTATCAAACAGAATTTTTGTAGTTAACATTAAATTATTATTAAATAAAACGTTACATATCACCAGTATTACAAAATGCGATCTCGAATCGAGTAACACTTAGTTCATCAGATAAGAAAATTGTACAATTTTCAATATTTGTAATTACATTAAGACTTATTTTTATTTTTGTGTAGTGATTTAAATATTGTCTTATATTTTGGTGTTACGCTATTTGTGCCATATAAAACACGTCTGTTTTTTTACTCGTCTATGAACAAATTACAGTTTTCTCATTGTTTGTGCCAAAATTTGGAGCAATTCTTTTTTTTTATATTAATTTTTATATTACTTCACCACAAAAATATGTAGAAAATACTTAATGTAATTACCCAAAATAAATGTGATTTCACAAAACATCAATATTACATGAATGATGTAGTTGATAATCCCACCGCTAAAACTAGCAAAACCATTAATAATAACACCAATTAAAAATTACGAGAAATTATTAGCCAAAGATATAAATGATGTTAATAAGATGTTTTTCTTTAGAAAACTATGACTTAATAGGGAATGTTTGTTTTATTGAAATATTTAAATGGTTATAATAGGGTCATTGCAGGTTTTTTAACGGCGATTCCATAAGTAGGCAGAGACTTGTTTGGTTGTCATTCCAAAATTATTAAATAAGTACATGTAACTTTTAGTACCTTGTGACCAGCACGATTTTTAATTTAATTATAGTCAGTCGATTTCTGTACCAGTGAAAAAATCTAGGCACACTACTAAAATGTTATTATTTAAAAGTATTAAATACTTATCTAACATAAAATCTCAATTTTCACCTAAGGCGAATATATGGAATTATGACAGAAAAGTCGAAAATTAATAAAAACTTTACGAAGACCGTTATTAAAACTAGACAAAAGTTGCAATGATTGTTACATGACAACAGAATTATGTTTTACCAAAACTCTTGAAAATATTTGTAACTATCGAAACATACAGCTTATGATAAACGGGAATAACGATGTGTAATTAAACGAATTTGACATAAAACTAAGAACTGTAATAAAGAACTGATAGTTTAAAAGTAAAATGTGATTACTGTCTTAAAACGCTCCACTTGTTAATTACACATTCTTAACCCGAGTCATCTAATCGACCAACATCATTACAACAAACATTTCCTGTAGAAAATAATACGATGGACATTCCGAAAAAGGTTTAAATGCTTCTAAGATCCACTCTCTTAAAAACAATCAAAAGAAAATTCTGTTTGATTAAATCCAACATATTTTTTTTAATATATTCCAATTTTGTTGATTTAACAGAGATTATTTGCTTTGGTTTATTTATTTAATTTAATATTTTTGTTAATTTTAAGATTTTTTAGGGCAAATTAAACTTAACCATATCGTAGTCGTAGCGTATTATTATTTTTTTGTTATAAAAAGAAAACTACTCAATTTTCTTTTTTTTTTTTGTTTGTGTCTTTTTTTTTTTTGCGGTGATGAGATATTTTTTTTTTTTTTATTATTAATGTTTAGAAAAAAGTAATAATTTTAGAAAAATTATGTTTTTAGTTTTTAATATTAAAAATAAATGCTGTGCTATTTTCATCGAAAATCAGAAAATAAAATTAATTAAATGGAATAAGAATATATTTTGTTAAATTATGTAATGTTCATTTTTTAAATTAAACAATTAAATTGATAATAGATATTAACAAAACACGAATGATCGTCTTCATATAAAATAAATAGATTTAAATGAAAGGAATTAATTTATACTACATACGTAAAAAAATTAATTGATATTAACGAATTTACTGTCAGTTCGGCCATTCGTATACTCGCACGATAAATTGTTCGAAAGTTTTCGCTAGACGCGGAACGTGTTTAATAATTTACGAATATTAAAAATATGTAAATTTGAATGGCCATCCCTTTGCTGTTACCAATAACTTAGCTAATATAAATAGTGGATTACAAATCCTCTTCAATTTAAATTTATGTATGTTACCAAAAAAAAAATCTTATATTTATCAGCAAAGGAAATTCCAAAAGTTGAATAATTCGTAAGTTCGTTTTTCTTTCCACGCCTAGGTCTTTTAGACGATTTTAACAATATTTATGTAACCTAGAACAGACAAAAATGAACCAATTTAAATATGAATATCATACTAACTAATTAAGTGTTTCAATGTAATATTAATTTTTATTTTTTACTGATTAGATAATTTCGATCCTCATAAATATTATATTATATTTTTTAAATAAACTACAACGTACTCCAAATCATACACAATTTTAGTATATTTAGACAAAAAAAGAAAGTTGGTTGATAAACTTATTCTAAATAATTTAATTAAAATTTAAAAAAAGAAAAATAAATAAAATAAAGACTTAGATGTTAAATTAATAAAAATTAAACATAAATTATAAAGAAATAATCAAAATTTCCATAATATTTATTAATTATAAGACAAACATAAAAATACGATAAGAAAATTAAATGTGTTGCCTAAAATTGAAACAAATTAATAATAATAATAATTCCAATAATTAATTATAATAAATAATAACATGAAGCCTCTAAATATTTAAGCATATTATATAAAATAAAATTATTCAAAACATATTATTAAGTTTAAAAAAATAATTAAAATATATATTTTAATTTATATATAAATAATAAGTAAAACAAAATTTGAATATGAAAAATTTGAGTGCATCCTTAATTTAATTTTTATTATTTTCTCTTTTTTAAGTAATTTCCAAATAATTTTTGTTTTTAAAAATGTATATTTCTATAGTACAAAATCGTGCCTTAAAAAAGAATTTTATTTGTATTTTAATCTTTCCTACATTTAAATTGAACCAGTCAAGATGTTGTTTGTTTTTGTGTGTGTGTTTGTGTAATAAGAAAAGAAATTACTTGCCTACCGCGACTAAGATTGATTAAAATATAAATAAACAATTACTAATGTAAAACAATAAACTTGGGCAAAAATTAAAATACAAATAACTAAAGAAAAATAACTAAATTAATATAAAAGAAATTATAATTTAATATAATACTTGTTAATTTTTTATTTTAATCTCACAGTATAGATTCTAAACAATTCATTGTTTTTTTTAAGTTTTTTTCTTAAATGTATTTAAAAATAAAAATGAATTTGAGACTGTTTAATTCCAATGTGATAAAAATTACTGAATGTAATAAATAATAAAAAATAATATTTATAATAAAAAGTCATGAATAAAATTTAATTAATAAAATATCATATTTATGTTTTTATTTACATAATTTATTACGAATAGAACACCACTTGAGTCGAATTGTAAGAACGCAGGTTATCATCATCAACCAATAAGTAGGTATTAGGACGAATAATAATTAAAACCATTTGTTATCCCTTCCTTAGTAATGGGCATTTCATATCTGGAATCTAGTTATTCCCATACTTCAAACTTAATATGTAAGTGCAAAAAAACTCAATAGAAGCTGTGTACCATTTTATTTATATATTTACAGAAGAATTATACGTTTAGAAAAAAAACGCTGTGTTTAGCATAAACCACAGTATGCAAAATATCGTACATTGGGACATTTACCATCAACCTTTAGATATGTGTTGGCTCTGAATCTTGGAACGCGTGTTCCCAAACATTTGTGTTGTTAACACCGTTCCAGATAAATAAGCGATCAATTTAAAGCCCGGAAATCAGGAATTTAATATAAGAATTATAATTTTGAAATAAAAATGGTACAATTCAGTCGGTAAAGAAATGGAGAATAATCTGTTGATTGGTGATTACTTGATTAGCTTGTGAATCTCCTAGCAGCTAGATGTTTTACGCTAAACAGTATGCAAACAAAATACCAGTTGAAATTTTTTTTGTTTTAGAATTTTCCTATTGAATTTTTATTATACTTGTACTAGGTTCAGGGAACAGTGATGAGCAACATAAGCAAAGCCTCTAAAGTTTGTTACACAACCTAGATTCAAGCATGTTCCAGAAGTGACCTCGTCTAGCAGAACATAACGCATCTAAAGGAGACAATTTTATTAAAATATTCCCCAATCAAAGCTGAGATATGTGCACCAAAGGATGGATACTATGGGCTAACTTTGGTCGCTAGTACGGATACTTGCAAACCTCCGGTTTAAATTAGCGTTGGTAGCCAGATGATCCGCTGTGGTGCGTATTATTTTCCGAAATCAAGACCAAAAGATCGAGAGGTATTCCCATTTATTTAAAAAAAAAACACTACACAAATTAATATTATTCCATCTTTCAATATAACTGTACCTGGGGTTACAACCGTTTATAATAATACTGGGAAAGCCAATCGACGAATGCATATTTTCAGAAAGTTGTTTCCTGTAGAAATTGTTACAACATTGAAGAAATACAGTTTATAATAGAAATAAGGCTTTAGTAAACCCAAGGAAACAAAGTTAAAATGCCAATTATATAACAGCGAGCCATATGATCAAAATCTATTTCAAGCGGTAGTAGAAAGCCTCAATAAGTTTTCAAGTTGTTCGTCACATAAACGGTTTCGGTATTGATGTATAAGTACTTGAAAATAAAGAATACGATTTTATAACTCCATCAAACAAATTTTCAAACTTTGATGGGCTAAAGGCATTGTCCCATGCACAAACAGCAAACCATCGTCAAATCCAATTATGACAAAATTGTTTCATTTTCAATATCAAAACTATTAAAAAATAGTTCGAATTTATCAGTTCCACCTTATTCGTAGAAAATTTTATTAAAATTGATTTAATTTCATTCAAAAAAACCCCAATTTTATCTTTCGACGGACGGATTTTTGCTTGATGGCCGCCAGGCAAAACATGAAATTGGGGCTTTTTGAATGAAATTAAATTCATTTTAATAAAATTTTCTTAGAATAAGGTGGAACTTATAGATTTGAACTATTTGTTAATAATTTTCATATTGCAAAGTGAAGCAACTTAACCAAGAATTGGGTTTGACGGTTTTAATGCCGGTTTTCCGTTTTGCATGGGGCAATGCCTTAACGAGCTTTTAAAATTCAATTTCGGCTACTTTTGAACTTTTTAAAGTGACATCGGTTTGTAAATCGCTAAGTTCTAACTAAAAATTTGTTGGTTGATTTGCAATTGTGCAGTGAATAGGATTCCCAAATATTTCACTAAGTAATCTAATATCTTCAAATTATTGAAATCTTTCGTTGAATTTATTAATGAAATTGTAATTTAAATAAAAATGTATTTCCAATTATTTCTCTTATTAAGATGTTTCCTCTTTGTAATACCAAAGCAGACTAAAGACTTACAAAGAGAAAGAGACAACACTACTTGTACCCTATCTACCGTGATATGTTAGATTGTTTATTACATTATTCAACAGCCCTCCTCAATCTAACAATCCTAACTCTCTTCTTAAAACGGTAAACTGTTTGCAATTCAAACTCTTCGTCATGATATCGGCTACCTGTAGACTTGATGGAATATATTTTACAACAATTTTTCCATCTCCAATTACTTCTCGAATAAAGTTATGTTTGACATCTATGTGCTTCATTTGCTTATGATCTCTCGGCTCTTCAACAATTTTTATGCATGACTGATTGTCTTCATAAATGGTGATCGGATCAAAGTTACGATAACCTAATTCCGTTAGTAAAAGTCGTAACCACACTGCCTCACATGCCGCCTGACTGAATGCTACATATTCTGCCTCTGTCGATGATAAACTGACTGTTATTTGCTTTCTTGAAGTCCATGACACCGTCGAATCAAACACTTTGAACACGAATCCGCTCGTCGACTTTCGATCATGACTATCACCTGCCCAATCCGCATCCGCAAAACCTTGAAGCACTTTAACATTTGGTGTTCTTGCATACACCAGTTCAACATCGATTGTCCCTTTGATATATTTTAATATTCTTTTTAGATACATGAAATGCTCATCTGTAGCACAATTTTGAAATCGACTGAAATAACCCACAGACGCTGCCAAATCTGGCCTCGTAGTCATTGCAACATAGTTAAGACACCCGATTAACTCTCTGTATGGCTTCGTTGTACGTTGAGCACTATCTCTTTTTAGATTGAGATTCACTTCCATAGGTGTTGAAATAGGCTTGCATCACTCCATGCTAAACTTTCTTAGCACATTGAGCAGATAATGTTTTTGACTCAACTTCATAATTCCATTTTTCTTATCACGTTCTACATTGAATCCCAGAAAATATTTCAATTCATTCATGTTTGTCATTTCAAACTCATTTGATAATTTCTCCTTCACCAAGTTAATTTCATTTACATTGTTACAAATTAGAATGAGATCATCAACGTACAATAATAAAAAGAATTTTGTTTCATGCGAAGATTTTTCATATAAACACGAATCCGAGTTCGTTCGTCGAAACCCCAATCTAACAATGAAATCATGAAAACGCTCGTTCCAAATTCTCGATGCTTGCTTTAGTCCATACAAAGCTTTGTTCAATCTACATACCAGTCCCCCATCCGAATAGCCCTCCGGTTGATTCATAAATATTTCCTCTTTCAAATTTCCGTTTAAGAACGCCGTTTTTACATCCATTTGATGAATCTATGGGGAATTAATTAACTATTCATTTGATTATTAAAACACACCATAAATTTTATTTATTTAAATAAATCTTTATTATTTATTATATTTATTTAATGTATTTTTTAAAAGAACGTTATAACACTTAAATATGCATATCGTTCATACTATATTTATATTTATTTATTTTTAGTACATATAGTAATGAACTGCATATTTCGAATATCTATTTTCCCTTCTTGTTTATTTTCAAACAAAATGTTTTTCGGTAAAAAAGCTATGTTTTTATGAACACTGCGTTTAGGGGAGAATGTAAGCGTTCCATATTTTATTGAACCCTATGATTGCTTCTATTTGTTTACTCACTTGTTGACAATACGAATCTGAACAAATAATTTTTGGATAGGATTTATTTAGGAATATATCCCCACAAATCAACAATTCTTCCTGATTCGCAACTGCAAGCAAAACACGTAACGTGCTCAACTTAGCAACTGGAGCATAAGTTTCATTGTAATCGAAACCAATTTTCTGTGAAAACCCCTTTGCCACAAGTCTAGCTTTGTATTTATCAATACCACCGTTTTCATTGGTTTTTATTTTGAATACCCATTTGCATTGTATTGCGCGTCGATCACTTGGTAATTCGGTCAACTTCCAGGCATTGTTCTTCTTCAATGATGCTAGTTCTTCATAAATTGCATTTTGCCATTGAGGCCAATCGCTACGTGCTTTTGCCTCCTCCAATGTTTTCGGATCATTCGCCACATAACTTTCCGCACTTAAAGCAAAGCTTAGACTTGATGACAACTCGTAGTCTTGAACCCATTCGGGTTGTCTCCGAACTCTCGAACCTCTTCGCATCTCCACATCTGTTTTCAATTCACCATCATTTTCCTCGACATCATTTGATTCGTTGCCCAGTTCTTCATTTGATGGGTCATCATTTTCCGATTCATTCCCTTTTCCGGAATCTTCATACTCGGTTACTCTTCGATTGTCGACTGTACACTGTATATCTTCCTTAAACACAACGTCCCTAGTCGTAATAATTCTTCCTTGAATTGGATTCCACAGTCTATATCCGTTGATTGCATATCCCATCATAATATTGCGAGCTGATTTTTCATCCAATTTTCTCCTACACTGCTTCGGAATATGTACGTATGCCACACAACCAAACATTTTTATTTTTGATAAGTTTGGTTTTTTTCCGTACCATAATTCAGCCGGTGTGCAACAATCATGATCACCTTTCAGCGCGCGCGTCGGGCTTCTATTAAGTAAATATGCAGAAGTTAAGACGGCTTCGTTCCAAAACTTCTTATCCAATTTTGCATCGCATATCATTGTCCTTGCCTTTTCTATAATTGTCCTGTTTAATCTTTCCGCAACGCCATTCAATTCCGGTGTATGCGGTACTGTATACTCGATTTGAATTCCCAACTGTGAACAATATTCTTTAAACTTTTCTGATGAGTATTCACCACCATTGTCCACCCTAAGTTTAGACATTTTTGTTCCACCGCCAAAATGTGCCGTACTCATTGCAGCATATTTTTGAAACATATCAAATACTTCACTTTTATTTTTTATTACATATATCACAACAAAGTGAGTATAATCATCTATAAATGATACAAAATATCTTTCTTTAGACCATGATTCTGGGTTTAATGGTCCACATACATCGCTATGTACCAACTGCAATGGCCTACTTGAACGATTTTCCATTATTTGTAAGAAAGGTTTTCTTGTTTGTTTTCCACGAAGACATGGTTCACAAAAATTTAATTTTTTATTTTTAATCCCTCTGATTCCATCCACCATGTTTCCATTTATGAGCTTTATCATGTCGTTCGCGTTCAAATGTCCCATTCTACGATGCCAAATGTCCATATTTTCTTCAAAACCACAAATTCGAGCATGCTTTTGGAATTTGACTCTAAATTCCAATTCATATAATTTGTTTAATCTTTTTCCAACCGCAATGAGTTTTCCTTGACGATACACACACACTTTACTGTTTGCAAATACAATTTTCATTCCGTTGTCTTCCAATTTTCTGATTGACAATAAATTACATTTTAGATCCTTTACGAACAATACATCTTTAATTATGCATGACGTTTCTAATCCATTTGCAAATACAGTTCCAGTAATATTACCGACTTTTAATGCAGTTAATAACACACCATTCTTTGCAATAGCGATTTTAATTGGATCAATTAAATCACGATAATCATCAAAAACACTTGCATCATTTATCATGTGATCTGTTGCACCAGAATCCATACACCACCTGATAATATTACTGTTCGTCATATTCGCACTGCACATAACATTATTTTCACCGCTACTTACACTGTTGCCAATCTTAGTTTCTTCTATCGTTGTCGCACAAAATGAAATTTCATCATTCGTAACAGTTGACGAAAAGTGCGTTCTATTGTTAATTGGTTTTATGTTAACGGTGCATTCTGATTTCTTGTGACCAATCTTCCCACATTTGAAACATTTATATCGGAATTTCATTGCGTTCATTGCCACACCATTCTCTTCTTTCACTTCCGTACTCTTTTCAAAACTCTTCCTCTTGTTGAATTCATCCAACAACCGACTTTTCACAAATTCAATATTTAAATGATTTTGATCCATCGTTTCCAAAGCAGTCACCAAAGAATCATACGAACTAGGCAATGTTAACAACAAGTAACATACGACGTCAATGTCTTCTATCGAGGCACCCGTTGATTTTAATTCCCGCACTGTTTTATCAAACCCCAGAAAATGGTTTTCCATTTCATCATTTTCACTGTATTTCATTGTCATCAACTTCCTTCGTAAATACAATTGTCCAGCCACACTTTTTCGTTCGAAAATAGCTACCAAAGCGTCGAAAATTTCTTTCGCTCGATTTTTGTCCTTAACATATTCTAAATGACTATCGGCAATATACTGAATCAAAATTGATTTGCACTTTCGCTCATTTTTAGTATGAATTTCACTTTCATTCGGTTTTCCCTCTGCGATTATTAGATCCAGTTTCTTTTCTACATACACCAATAATTCTTTTTCCTCCAACAATACCTTAATTCTGTATTTCCAATTATTGAAATTATTTCCGTCAAACTGACCAAATCGAAAACGAATTTCCTCTGTCATATTTATCCAATATATATATTTATATTTATCGCTTCTGGGCCCATAACCTGATAAATATTATATTTAAATAAAACACGCAGGCTTATATATTTATTTATATAAATGTATTTCCAATTATTTCTCTTATTAAGATGTTTCCTCTTTGTAATACCAAAGCAGACTAAAGACTTACAAAGAGAAAGAGACAACACTACTTGTACCCTATCTACCGTGATATGTTAGATTGTTTATTACATTATTCAACATTGTGCAGTGAATAGGATTCCCAAATACTTCACTAAGTAATCTGATATCTTCAAATTCGTGAAATCTTTCGTTGAATTGATTAATGAGAATTTCTAATTCTGGAACAAATTTTGAAAAGTTGGAATTTCAAAATTCTTCTAATACAGCAAAACAAGATTGAATTTTAAAATCATCAATATTTTCTAGAGATTGAAAAATCGAGAGGTGTTATGCCTTGAAGGTTTAAGTAATTTGTTATAATAATTTGTTCAAATTTATAAATATAAATTCTTAACACTTTAATTTACTAATTAATAATTTTGTATTGTCGCTAAAAAATTGAACATGTCCTTTCTTAATTCAAAAAATCAATTCAAGCAGTTTCCTCTGTTGAGCCAACGAATTTGCGTAAAAAGAGTCACATCTTCGTGGGCTGCTTCCGTTTCTTTTAAAATCATCTTCAATTCTCTGTATGTTATTAGCGAGTAATGAGCTCATTCCAAGTTATTAACACTTTTAATTACAACATCCATAGTTGCTTTAATATTAAATTCTTTTGCACACAGAGCTTCTTGATGAATGGCACAGTGATAGGCACATTAATATTCTTCTTCTTCATTATTCCTTTAGTTCGTTAATTTTCCCCATCATAGCAGGCGCCCCATCAGTACATACTCCGGATAAGTTTGCCAACTAACTACATATATGTAATTCTTTTACCTTTTTTTGTGATTTGGCAATTTTATAAGAAACGATATAGGATGCTTTTAAAGAGAATTTCCGAATGTCAATTTCGATAGATGATGATGCAAAATTTGTTCTCATCTGTTTGAACGTAGTTTTTTTTTTGCAGTTATATTGCCGCTCACTTGCAAACCCACACGTACAGAACACATTCGTTTCATGTTAAAATATAACAATTTCAATCAGAAATACAAATTATCTAAGTACTGCCAAACCAAATGTTTCCCGCGGTCTAGAAAAATTGAAACTCTCATAACAAGTGTAGTTTAAGCGTACATTAGAAATTAGAAAACAATTATGTGTATTGAAATTTAATTTAGGGAAATTGGAAATAAGCTAGTAAATAACAATGTATAGTTAAGTTAAAATATTAAAAACAAAAAAAAAGTTCTGATGGTGAAATAAAGGGTTATAAGAATAGTGATTAGATTATTGTCTGGGATTTCACAGATTCTTGTGATAATTTATTTCAGTTAATTTTGTGCTTTTTTATACTATGTACATCTTCAATTGGTTGTTAAGTTTGTATCTCAAGGATTATTTAGAAGAATAAATTCGAATAGGAAAATTATTCTTCGTAAAAAAATATTATCCATCGGTAATCGGATAAAAATATTGTAGAAATGTTAAAAATAAATGACGAGTCTCAGCGAAGTAGATGTGACCACTTACCTGTAGCTCTGAAATTAAAAGTGATTCGGGGTACCTATTGATTGTGGGCTTCAACTATAATTTTAGAAGAATAGCAAAAATAAAAAATATTTTATTGACTTGTTGTTCTCTTCTATACAAATCATTGTATTATTATAGAAAAGGATATTCTTTTTATTGTTATTCTATTATACATAATTTTCTTTTCATTTCCCTACTGTCTTGTGTATTGAAAAACTGCTAAACCAATATTTCTATTGTCTTATTTTTCTATTTTTTTTTTTCCTATACATTGTTTAGTAGATTCTATTATGTTCTTTAAACTTCTTTTGTCTAAACGAATTGTTATTAAAACTTTTCTCTTACATATTTTTTGTTTTGTTTTATATGTACTTTAGTTTTCCTTTTGTCTTACATTCAATCTTTTTTTATTTGCTTTTATTATTTTACGAATTTTTCTATAATTTTTGTGTTTTTGGTTAAATTTGATAAATATAGAAATAAATAACTACATATGAAGCACATGGAAACTGTAATGGTAATTTTAAGGTAAACCAATTAAACAAAGTTAATAAATAATGCAAGCCTAAAGTTTAAAAAAATTGTATTGTAGCTTGATAATTATCGATTCTCAACTGTATCTAATCATTTTTCAAATAATCTGAAAATCATTTTTTTTATTTGCTGTAAAAAAATAAAGAAGCAATAATTATTAAAAGCTGAATAAAAAGTTTAAAACTATTTTTTGTTTTATGTTTTTTGTATTGTTTTCTAAAAAATAACAATAATATCATAGATAAAGCACATTTTCTTTTCTACATAAATTATGATTTTTCATCTTTTTAATTAGGAATATTTTCTTTTGTATTACATATTTATTTTTCAAATCAAGTTTTACCCTTTTTATTACTATTGTTTTTTTTGTACTTTAGATTTTACAAGAGCAGAAGAAAGAAAATGATTTCTTGAACGAATTAACTGGGTTAATATTCTCGCTTGGTCTTTGGTGTTTCAAAAAATATATACCTATGTGTTAAATTAAAACTAAGCTCCTTACCATATTCTATATCCTTGAGCTATGTATATTATATCCATTTGAAATATCTGGAATTGAAAAAAAAAAAAAAATTATTTTCCTGGTAGGATGAAATTTTTTGTTTATATTTACTATTTATGTTAATTATCATTATTAGTAATTAATGTTCATTGTTTATACCAAAAATTAAAACACATTTTTTAATGTTTTATTATTGTAAACTAAATAATGGAGGTAAATAACTACATACACTGCGCCAAAAAAAAAAAATGCAACAGGAAAATTTAAATATTTTGGGTATCCATTTTTTTAATTCAGTCATCAATTTTCTTCAATTCAGTCATCGGCTTGTTTGATAGGACACTTTCCTTCGCCAGAACCGTAAAGATACTCTTTTTTAATTGACATTTTTTTTTTTTTGTGGCTTGGATTGAGTTGATGGTATTCCACTTAACCTCATTCAAATTCTACTTCCGGTGTTGCTACCTCACTTAACTTTTATTATAAATTCTGGCCTCACAAAATCGATATTTCCTGATGCGTGGAAAATTGCGACAATTTCGCCTATTCCAAAAATACCGAATCCATCTACAGTAACTGATTTTCGTCCTATAAGTATATTACCAACATTATCTAAGGTTTTTGAAAGAATTATTCATACTCAGATCAGTGGCTTTATTGCTAAACATAACCTATTAGATGAACCACATATTACTATTAATATTGAAGATGGTAAAGTTGCAGTTTTGGTTCTCTTAGACTTTTCTAAGGCATTTGATAAAGTAAACCACGCTATATTGTTATCGAAACTATGTTATGAATATAACTTTTCCAAGAGTGCTTGTCAACTTATAGGTTCTTACTTGCATCTGCGACAACAATCTGTAAATTATCATGGCAACTTTAGCGACAGCATTTTTGTCACATCTGGGGTTCCTCAAGGATCTATTTTAGGACCTATTCTGTTTTCATTGTACATAAATCAAATTTGTCAAATCAATTAAATAAACGGGAAACATTTGCATTTTCATTTTGATTGCTCGATTATTTCTAAACATTTCTTAGAAAACTCAATTTTATTGAAAATCAACTGTGCTAAAGCCCACAAGTTGTTGGGCGGCAAAAATCTAAAATGATGCGATTACGATGGTTGATACCTCTATCAATAGGTTTCGGGACCTGTAATTGCTGTGACAATTTTCATTTTGATTGCTCGATTATTTCTAAACATTTCTTAGAAAATTCAATTTTATTGAAAATCAACTGTGCTATAGCCCACAAGTTTTTGGGCGGCAAAAATCTAAAATGGTGCGATTACGATGGTTGATACCTCTATCAATAGGTTTCGGGACCTGTAATTGCTGTGACAATTTTCATTTTGATTGCTCGATTATTTCTAAACATTTCTTAGAAAATTCAATTTTATTGAAAATCAACTGTGCTATAGCCCACAAGTTTTTGGGCGGCACAAATCTAAAATGGTCCGATTACGATGGTTGATACCTCTATCAATAGGTTTCGGGGCCTGTAATTGCTGTGACAATTTTCATTTCGATTGCTCGATTATTTCTAAACATTTCTTAGAAAATTCAATTGTATTGAAAATCAACTGTGCTATAGCCCACAAGTTTTTGGGCGGCAAAAATCTAAAATGATGCGATTACGATGGTTGATACCTCTATCAAAAGTTTTCGGGACCTGTAATTGCTGTGACAATTTTCATTTTGATTGCTCGATTATTTCTAAACATTTCTTAGAAAATTCAATTTTATTGAAAATCAACTGTGCTATAGCCCACAAGTTTTTGGGCGGCAAAAATCTAAAATGGTGCGATTACGATGGTTGATACCTCTATCAATAGGTTTCGGGACCTGTAATTGCTGTGACAATTTTCATTTTGATTGCTCGATTATTTCTAAACATTTCTTAGAAAATTCAATTTTATTGAAAATCAACTGTGCTATAGCCCACAAGTTTTTGGGCGGCAAAAATCTAAAATGGTGCGATTACGATGGTTGATACCTCTATCAAAAGTTTTCGGGACCTGTAATTGCTGTGACAATTTTCATTTTGATTGCTCGATTATTTCTAAACATTTCTTAGAAAATTCAATTTTATTGAAAATCAACTGTGCTATAGCCCACAAGTTTTTGGGCGGCAAAAATCTAAAATGGTGCGATTACGATGGTTGATACCTCTATCAATAGGTTTCGGGACCTGTAATTGCTGTGACAATTTTCATTTTGATTGCTCGATTATTTCTAAACATTTCTTAGAAAATTCAATTTTATTGAAAATCAACTGTGCTATAGCCCACAAGTTTTTGGGCGGCAAAAATCTAAAATGGTGCGATTACGATGGTTGATACCTCTATCAAAAGTTTTCGGGACCTGTAATTGCTGTGACAATTTTCATTTTGATTGCTCGATTATTTCTAAACATTTCTTAGAAAATTCAATTTTATTGAAAATCAACTGTGCTATATATAGCCCACAAGTTTTTGGGCGGCAAAAATCTAAAATGGTGCGATTACGATGGTTGATACCTCTATCAATAGGTTTCGGGACCTGTAATTGCTGTGACAATTTTCATTTTGATTGCTCGATTATTTCTAAACATTTCTTAGAAAATTCAATTTTATTGAAAATCAACTGTGCTATAGCCCACAAGTTTTTGGGCGGCAAAAATCTAAAATGATGCGATTACGATGGTTGATACCTCTATCAATAGGTTTCGGGACCTGTAATTGCTGTGACAATTTTCATTTTGATTGCTCGATTATTTCTAAACATTTCTTAGAAAATTCAATTTTATTGAAAATCAACTGTGCTATAGCCCACAAGTTTTTGGGTGGCAAAAATCTAAAATGGTGCGATTACGATGGTTGATACCTCTATCAATAGGTTTCGGGACCTGTAATTGCTGTGACAATTTTCATTTTGATTGCTCGATTATTTCTAAACATTTCTTAGAAAATTCAATTTTATTGAAAATCAACTGTGCTATAGCCCACAAGTTTTTGGGCGGCAAAAATCTAAAATGATGCGATTACGATGGTTGATACCTCTATCAATAGGTTTCGGGACCTGTAATTGCTGTGACAATTTTCATTTTGATTGCTCGATTATTTCTAAACATTTCTTAGAAAATTCAATTTTATTGAAAATCAACTGTGCTATAGCCCACAAGTTTTTGGGCGGCAAAAATCTAAAATGATGCGATTACGATGGTTGATACCTCTATCAATAGGTTTCGGGACCTGTAATTGCTGTGACAATTTTCATTTTGATTGCTCGATTATTTCTAAACATTTCTTAGAAAATTCAATTTTATTGAAAATCAACTGTGCTATAGCCCACAAGTTTTTGGGCGGCAAAAATCTAAAATGATGCGATTACGATGGTTGATACCTCTATCAATAGGTTTCGGGACCTGTAATTGCTGTGACAATTTTCATTTTGATTGCTCGATTATTTCTAAACATTTCTTAGAAAATTCAATTTTATTGAAAATCAACTGTGCTATAGCCCACAAGTTTTTGGGCGGCAAAAATCTAAAATGGTGCGATTACGATGGTTGATACCTCTATCAATAGGTTTCGGGACCTGTAATTGCTGTGACAATTTTCATTTTGATTGCTCGATTATTTCTAAACATTTCTTAGAAAATTCAATTTTATTGAAAATCAACTGTGCTATAGCCCACAAGTTTTTGGGCGGCAAAAATCTAAAATGATGCGATTACGATGGTTGATACCTCTATCAATAGGTTTCGGGACCTGTAATTGCTGTGACAATTTTCATTTTGATTGCTCGATTATTTCTAAACATTTCTTAGAAAATTCAATTTTATTGAAAATCAACTGTGCTATAGCCCACAAGTTTTTGGGCGGCAAAAATCTAAAATGATGCGATTACGATGGTTGATACCTCTATCAATAGGTTTCGGGACCTGTAATTGCTGTGACAATTTTCATTTTGATTGCTCGATTATTTCTAAACATTTCTTAGAAAATTCAATTTTATTGAAAATCAACTGTGCTATAGCCCACAAGTTTTTGGGCGGCAAAAATCTAAAATGATGCGATTACGATGGTTGATACCTCTATCAATAGGTTTCGGGACCTGTAATTGCTGTGACAATTTTCATTTTGATTGCTCGATTATTTCTAAACATTTCTTAGAAAATTCAATTTTATTGAAAATCAACTGTGCTATAGCCCACAAGTTTTTGGGCGGCAAAAATCTAAAATGATGCGATTACGATGGTTGATACCTCTATCAATAGGTTTCGGGACCTGTAATTGCTGTGACAATTTTCATTTTGATTGCTCGATTATTTCTAAACATTTCTTAGAAAATTCAATTTTATTGAAAATCAACTGTGCTATAGCCCACAAGTTTTTGGGCGGCAAAAATCTAAAATGATGCGATTACGATGGTTGATACCTCTATCAATAGGTTTCGGGACCTGTAATTGCTGTGACAATTTTCATTTTGATTGCTCGATTATTTCTAAACATTTCTTAGAAAATTCAATTTTATTGAAAATCAACTGTGCTATAGCCCACAAGTTTTTGGGCGGCAAAAATCTAAAATGATGCGATTACGATGGTTGATACCTCTATCAATAGGTTTCGGGACCTGTAATTGCTGTGACAATTTTCATTTTGATTGCTCGATTATTTCTAAACATTTCTTAGAAAATTCAATTTTATTGAAAATCAACTGTGCTATAGTCCACAAGTTTTTGGGCGGCAAAAATCTAAAATGATGCGATTACGATGGTTGATACCTCTATCAATAGGTTTCGGGACCTGTAATTGCTGTGACAATTTTCATTTTGATTGCTCGATTATTTCTAAACATTTCTTAGAAAATTCAATTTTATTGAAAATCAACTGTGCTATAGCCCACAAGTTTTTGGGCGGCAAAAATCTAAAATGATGCGATTACGATGGTTGATACCTCTATCAATAGGTTTCGGGACCTGTAATTGCTGTGACAATTTTCATTTTGATTGCTCGATTATTTCTAAACATTTCTTAGAAAATTCAATTTTATTGAAAATCAACTGTGCTATAATATAGCCCACAAGTTTTTGGGCGGCAAAAATCTAAAATGGTGCGATTACGATGGTTGATACCTCTATCAATAGGTTTCGGGACCTGTAATTGCTGTGACAATTTTCATTTTGATTGCTCGATTATTTCTAAACATTTCTTAGAAAATTCAATTTTATTGAAAATCAACTGTGCTATAGCCCACAAGTTTTTGGGCGGCAAAAATCTAAAATGATGCGATTACGATGGTTGATACCTCTATCAATAGGTTTCGGGACCTGTAATTGCTGTGACAATTTTCATTTTGATTGCTCGATTATTTCTAAACATTTCTTAGAAAATTCAATTTTATTGAAAATCAACTGTGCTATAGCCCACAAGTTTTTGGGCGGCAAAAATCTAAAATGATGCGATTACGATGGTTGATACCTCTATCAATAGGTTTCGGGACCTGTAATTGCTGTGACAATTTTCATTTTGATTTTGACAATTCACATTTCTTAGAAAATTCAATTTTATTGAAAATCAACTGTGCTATAGCCCACAAGTTTTTGGGCGGCAAAAATCTAAAATGGTGCGATTACGATGGTTTATACCTCTATCAATAGGTTTCGGGACCTGTAATTGCTGTGACAATTTTCATTTTGATTGCTCGATTATTTCTAAACATTTCTTAGAAAATTCAATTTTATTGAAAATCAACTGTGCTATAGCCCACAAGTTTTTGGGCGGCAAAAATCTAAAATGATGCGATTACGATGGTTGATACCTCTATCAATAGGTTTCGGGACCTGTAATTGCTGTGACAATTTTCATTTTGATTGCTCGATTATTTCTAAACATTTCTTAGAAAATTCAATTTTGTTGAAAATCAACTGTGCTATAGCCCACAAGTTTTTGGGCGGCAAAAATCTAAAATGATGCGATTACGATGGTTGATACCTCTATCAATAGGTTTCGGGACCTGTAATTGCTGTGACAATTTTCATTTTGATTGCTCGATTATTTCTAAACATTTCTTAGAAAATTCAATTTTATTGAAAATCAACTGTGCTATAGCCCACATCTATTCTTTCGGGGATATTGATTCGGTTGACGCTGTGAATTATAATCTAAATCAAGCTTTGTGTAATATTTTGGAATGGTCCAAAGTGCACAAACTCCAAATCAATCCTTCAAAGTCACAAGCCATACTAATAACTAACAAAAAACGTATGAATTTACCGATAAACAGTCTTTTAATTGACAATCACAGAATTGAGTTTTGTGACGTTATGAAGAGTCTGGGGTTGATCATAGACACTAAATTAAATTGGAGTACCAATGTTAATAACCTATGTGGTAAAATTTATGGAATCTTAGGTAAATTGTGGAGCACGGCGAAATTTATTTCAAGTGATGTGAAATGTCATATCATTCGTACTCTTGTGGGACCTTTACTTTCATATTGTTCTTCGATATATTCGCAATGTTCCAAGAAGTCCCTACGAAAGTTAAATGTTGCTTTTAATTCTTGTGCTAGATACATATTTTTGAAGCGAATGGGCGACCCAATTTCGCACCTTTCTGAACAGATATTTGGTGTAAGCTTAAACCAGTTTTTGGAACTGTCGGTGTTGACTGTGATGTTTGGTTTGACTAAAAATAAAGTTCCGAACTACCTTTATGATAAACTGAAATTCTCGAAATCGCAAAGGACATTAAATTTAAATTTGCCTAAATCGTGCAAAACTAAGCCAAGACAACGTGCTTTCTTTATCCATGGAGTGAAGCTCTGGAATAGTCTGAATCCGTCTATAAAGGCAACATCTAATTTGCATGGTTTCGAGGGGCTGATTGGCACATAATTCGTTTCCATTAATTCGTTTTTTTTTCTTTTTTCCATTATCACGTCTTATAATGTTTTATCTTTTCTTCTGTATTTTTAATTATATTATATTTAATTTTAATTATTGTTCTAATTATTTTTCTGTGTAATTGCTGGAATACACAAAAAAAAATTGCAAAAAGTTCACCTATTTAAGATTACAATTTATTTTCATTTAGTTTTCTTGCAAAACAAAGGCTTAAGGCTTGTAACCGGCAAGATAACCCTTTTCAACTTCAACCATCATCTTAAAGCTACAATAACAACAAAACAATGAAGTATGTACACTGCGCAAATAAAATACGTAACAGGAAATTTTTCGAAAAACTAAACGCTTGCGTCTTGGCTCAGATATCGAATTAAAAATTATTTGTTTCTTTTAACTTGAGGAAAATTGGTCTACTTTCCGATGCTAAATCATAGATGGAAATATTGAAATATTTAGGTAAAATAGAAAAAAATTGCCTTTCTACAATTTTTATTCATTGTGAGATTGATATATAATTTTAAAACAGACGAGTTGATCGACAAGTTTCGTATAATTTCACTTTACTGTAACAGTCCGTGAGCTCCGATTTTTGGCCGTTGGGCCTTTTTTTCTTACGACGGCAGTGTGTGTGAACCTATTTAAAGTGGGAGGATCGATATTCGGAAGTTTATATTTCCTAGAGAAGAGAACCAATTCGATTTTGTGTGCGTTCACATTCAACCCACAGCCATTGGCCCACAGGGCATTTTGCATAAGTTCACTAAGGATGCCGGGATATTTGCCACGGACACCAATAGCAACATCATCCGCATAGGCAACCACCTTGACCCCACTGTCCTCCAGTCCTAGCAACAGGTCATTAATGACGTAAGTTCCAAAGTAGGGGGGACAGTATGCCACCCTGCGGCGTACCTCTGCTTGCAAATTTTCTGGCGGAGGATTCCCCCAAACTGCCGTTTATTTATTTCCTTCGCAAGCAAGCAAGAGCAACACGTACAGCTAAAATAGGTTCGAGCAATTTAAATGTACGAGATTGAACCCGACCCCCGGGACCAAACTAAAGCCCACTTATTATTATATACTAAATAAATGTGTACCCATAAAAGTTTATTAAATAAATAAAATCGCAAATAATAATTGAAATGTGAATGAATGCAATTTGAATGCTGCTGCAACAAAAGACATGAAACAATAGATAACAGATACAAAAAAAATACATTTATAGTATAACATCCAATTGTTAGAAACATAATGCTGTGTGGTTTGATTTTATGCTACTTTTTTGTTTGTTAAACATACAACATATATGTATAATATGTGTGTACATTATGTATACAAATTCATTCATTCATTGTTCATATTCAAAGAAGTGTATATTGTGCATGCTCGCCGTATTGTGTGCATATAGTGGGCTAATGAATCAATTCACGTTTAATTCACTTTGCAAATTTCTATGGGAATACAATAATGCAAAACAAAAAAATGGTTACCAAACCAGCAAAACTTAAAGTGCAGAATAAATTGAGTGATTATAGATTTTGAGTGCAAACGAAAATTATCCTAACGTCAATTCGTTTTATATACACAGCTACTATATATTCATTTAAACATTTTACAAAATTAATGAATGCTATTCATCTATTCAGCTTCAGTTTATGAATAACGATTTTTAAGCAGCAGAGTATTGTGTGACCACAATTTAGCAGCTTTTGTACAGAATGTCACGATTTTTTTGTTAAATACATTTTTTAGTTTAAATATAGCGAAGCAGCCGAATGACCCAACTACTTGCTTACATTATAATATATTCCTTTTTTTACCCTGAATTCCCCAAATACAAGTACGTATGTATGTATATTGAAAATAAGTGAACCTAATTTTCAATTTTACTTTCGCACGAGCGAGAGATGTAGCATTTTTCAAAGGTTGAGTCGGTTAAAAAGAAGGAAGATTGAGGGTTGAATTTTCTTTTCGTTTTCATTCCGCAAACTGGAAAGTAGAAAAAAAAAAAATCTGAATAAAATAATAATAATAATATATAAAATTATTATTAAATTGTGAATAGATGAAAATTTACATTTTTTTTTTTTTATTTGATCAACAAAACAGTCTAAATTGATCGTGAATAGAACTTAAAATACAAGGTTTTTTTTTTTTTTTATTTATTTGATGTGGAAAATTGAAAAATATAATGAAAACATATTCATTGGTTTTAAATATAAAATAAATAGAAAAAGAAAATAAGTTTTTCATTCAACTAAATAAAAAAAATAAAAACATTTTTTTTTTTGCATGTGGAATTTAAATAATAGATCAAAAATTAAGTTACCAATTCAAGAAAATGAATGTAATTACAGTTGATTCAGTCATTTGAAGTTGATTTTTTTTGTTGTATTGTGAATTTATATTTGTATATATAAAGCAGGCAGACTTGACGATAAATATGGTATCGGGCGCTGACAAAAATTTCGAAACCCCTGTACGTGTTCCTTTTGTAAATTACATTCAGTCATTTTTGTGTGAAATACACAACTCAAAGACGCTTTTGTGTGAACTTTCAAAAGGAAAATAACTTTTCTATTCTTTAAATTTTTCTCGCCTTTTATCTGTGTCAGTGTTTGTATTATTATTATTTTTCCATGTATTGTTTGTTGTTTTGTGCACACCAGTGAAAATCAGTACTACTTCTTATCCATACAAACATACGAGTATAAGAATAGGATCTTACCATTTTTTGAAATCAAAGAAACGAAGAACAATAATAAAAGACAAAAAGAAACATCCGGTATGATGTTTTCCTAATATGTATAGCCATGTACAATTTTTTTTTTGTTTTGTCCAAAAGTGTAACATATTTTCCACATCTATGAATTATTTTGTAAAACACAGAACCACAAGAAATACGTCAAACTCAATTGAACATATTGAAAACTCATGTGTCGAAAAACGAAATTAAATTGACTTTTTTAAATTTTTAAGGATTATGACGAAGTACATACATTTACTACCCAAATAATACACAATTAGAACAGCGACGACAAGACACAAAGGTTTTCTGTTTTATCTATTTTCCATATAAACCAGGAATATTGTTCAAATGACACAATAGAAATAGAAAATAGAACTCATTTTTGTTATATCATTTGTATTCAAGAATAATTGAAAATTCAACAAAAACATAAAAAATAAAACTCACTGACTGATTACATATTGTGTATGTCGAATCAAAAAACATGCATACATATGTATGTGTATATATGCATTGTTTGTATTCTGTAGCTATGTGATGATTTCAAAGTATTTTTGGTTTTCATCAACCGTACAAACAAAAAATAATAATTTTCACATCTGATTCACATCATTGAATTGTTTTTCTTTTTTTAAAGCTCTCATGTAGGAATTAATATAAACAAACCCACACACACAAATTAAGATGTTTTTTTTTCATTAAAAAGCTTTCAAGTTCATTTCATCATCATATCACATAATAAATTTCAATTATCCACTTGATTATCATTCTCAAAATAGTTAAAACAAGATATAGATTGTCATTGAAAAATATTTTATACCAATGGGATTCTATTAAGAGCAGATACTAAGATGAATGTAATGCGGAGTCTGTTTGCCTATGTTTTTTAAGAACGAAAGAGACGTTGGGTGGCAATAAATTACAAGGAAGCACTCAATCATTAACTAATACATCGGGAGAAACCCGAAACACCAAATGGAAGAAGGTATCGCACTGGTCACTAACATTTAAACTGTATGAGAAGTAAAGGAATCAATCTTTTTCCATGAATGAATAAAATATAAGATTGCGACAGTCGACAGCCGAATATTGAAGCTTTCTTTACCACTCTTGATGACGTCAAATAAATATCTAGCAAACATGTTCGATACACTTTTATGATCTGTAATTTTCGCGCACCTACATTCTATTGTGAAGAATTCTTACGGACAACACGGATTGGCGTGAAATTTGGAAAATATTATATAGTGCTGATGTGTGCTTCTACCTTGGGGGTGAATGCCACCCCTTCTTGGGGATGGAAATTAATACACTCAAAATAACTACAGAAATCGATAGAGCGATGAATTCTAAGCAAAAAATGTTCTATGAAGTTTTTTCGGTAAATCAGTATTTTTCGAGTTATGCCAGAGCACCCTGTATTTTATAGAGCCATAATCAAAAAATCTGAGCTTTTATAAGGGAATTAGAAACGAGGAAAAAACGAAACTTTTCATAGTAAAACACACAAAACATATGGGAAATCACTTTTTTTCCTAAGACAAATTTTTAAATGAAAACGTTACAAATTCTTAATTATGATTTCTGAAATAATTTCATAAATGATTGAATTTCAACATATATGAATATCGTTTAAGTAAATTGTTTTCATTTTCTTGTAATAATTGATTTATTTAAACCAAAATATTAAAAAAAATTCATAACAACAGCATTCTGGTCAAATTGAAATAAAAGCTTACTACGATTCGTTTGGAAATTAAGTTAATATACATTACATAGATAGCAGTGATGGCCGTAAAAATTTTGAAAAATCGTAACAAAAATTACCACCTGGGGAAATTTCAAGTTCAAAAATTGTAGGAAATGCAAAACAAATTCACAAAATATAGGAACGTGTGAAAATTTTTCGATTAAATAATTTTTTTTCGTATTTTTCTGTAACCATTTTAGACATCTTACGTACACTAGTAAAACTAAAGATAAATTTAACAAGTATTATTTTAATTTGTCAGAGCCAACTTTGATGTATTTTTCAAAATGAAAGTTCGAAAAAAAAATATTTTAGAAATAATTTAATTTTAATATTTCTGCAATTAATATTTACTTAATACCAATATGGCCTTCTTGTATATTGTTCCTAAAGATATGTAGACAACTTTTATATAAACATTTTATAATATGTTTGCTTTTTTCATTGAAAAACTTGAAGCTAAAAAACACCATTTTTACTATGGATTCCTATGGAAATCAGTGAAAAGTTATACCACTAAAAAAGCTTCTAAAAAATACGTCATTAAAATTATGGCTCTATACTCTAGAAGGCTCTGGTTATGCGCGATTGAAAATGTTGATGTTTTATCTAAAAAATGCTTGTTTCAGAGAACGCGATTGGTTTTTTAATGATAACTTCCTTAAGCCTAATCAGTACGGGTTGAGTCTCGGAGATTCATTTTAAGTTTAATCTGTAAAAAAATATCCTAAAAACTATGGTCATACAGATTGGGCCACATGTATTTCAATACATGTTATTCGTGATCAAAAAAATTGCAATTGCAAATTTATACACGTAACGATAAATGTCCTGGGACACCATTTACAAAATAAAAACATCCGTGCACGATGAGTCTGATGTACTCATTGTCTTATTGAAAACAAATGATTTAAAAGCAGCGTTCTTTTATTGGAATATTAGCAGTAAGTTTATATAATAAAAACTACATATTTCCGCAAAGGACACCGGATTGTATGCTTGTGGTATAAATATGGTAAAATTCCACCAGGAAAATGGCGTTCGGCCTTTCGACATTCGGCCTTGCGACATTCGTCCTTTCAACATCGAACAATTTTTATCAATTGCCCTTAGTCTTAAATGCGTGCTTCATCTAACTTGTTGCATTGCCTACTTGTAACCACTGACACGGTCGAGAGAGCATCTTCAAGCAACTCTGGTAACCTCTACGTCAAAAACGTTGCAACATAAAATTATTAATACCCTGTTTAAGTGATATTTATATGAAAGGATTTAATCAATTTACATACGGAAAACTCTCTCAAACACAATAAATTCTATCACACCATCCTGCATATATGATGACTGCGATGATATTTCTGCATACACATAAACACACACACACATAAGAATAAGAATGTTCATCCTTTACTTTATTTTTCCTCATTTTAACAATACACAAAAGAAAACGAATTATTAACAAAAGACAATTGACTTTATTGTTTTCCAGTTCTTTTACTTAATTTTTCTTTTCAATTTTCTTTTTATTTTATTTTAAATAAATGAAAATACAAAAAAAAAAAAGAAAAAAATATTGGATAAAAGAAAATAATAAGATGATGATGATGACGAAAATGAATGAAAATATGACTACATATTGTTGTTATGATTTTCCGAAAAGCTCATGTTGAATTATCAGTATGAATGACGATGATGGTTTATGATAATGATGAGTGAAAATGAATATAAGTTGTTTGATATTTTATAAACTTTTTCTCTCAACTTTCTTCGTCCTATTGTTGTTTCAAGGTATACATTCGAGTGTATCGGGCCTTTCTTCTACGTAAACTGAAATTTCTCATACCTACTCCTTACAAATTAAAGAATAAAAGATAACGTAATTGTTTTTTGGAAAATTGTAAAAATTGATGCTTAATAATATAAAAACACTGAGGCGATGAGAAAACTGATTTTTAAATTGTGGTCAAATATTTGATTGGATGTGTTGAAGAATTTAATTTTTCATAAATTATGGTTGTTTAGAAGGTTCGTGGCCCAAAGCAGCGCTATGTCGCATCTTGTTCGGTTCCACCAGTTTCTGATAGTTCCTTTGTTTCTGGGATTCTGGGGGTCTATTACGAAATTTTTCGATTTTGGATTTTTACGATATCGAAAAAATTCGATACATTTACCCTATTATGAAACTTGGAAAATCGAATTTAAATAATATTTAATTTATTTCAAATTGAATAAATTATTTACAAAAACGTATTTTCCACAAAAATACAAAATACCATAAATTTTACAAAATCCGCCAACTAAATAGCAGTCGAATTTTGCTATGTACGTTCGGAAAAATCCAATACGAATTTCCTTTTTTGTTTCATAATAGGACGAATTTGTTCGATATCGTAAAAATCCGAAATCGAAAAATTTCATAATAGGCCTCCTGTTATTTCAAATAAGTTGAGTTATTTAACTTATTCAAAAATGGTGGAGCAGAATAAGCTATGTGGTGGTCTAATGCAAACCAAGACTTATTTCAACTTAAACTTACATTTGGGAGGAATTTTGTGAGTCAAAAAATTATAAAAATGGAAAACATCTGCGTTGGATGTTTAAAAATATAATAATTGATTGATCTGAATGTATCACCAAGCCAAACGAGTGCATGTTAGTGTATATTGACAAAGAATCGACACTGGCCCAAACACATATTACCAGCAACACCACTAAGAATAACCTAGATAATGAGCAAGACCTAACAAATGGCTGTTCAGAAAGCTCACAACGCTTGAAATAGGCAGACAACAATTTCACTCAACCTGTCGACAGATAATCGACTACCCGAAGCCTCCTCACACAAGCCATTCGCAAAATTCATTACCAATCTATAAAGAAACCAGGGAATAAAGTTATTAGGATCAGCAGTGGTAATCAAACCAGTCACACAGTCATGAAGTTTTTTACCTTATTACCCTGTGTCGCTAATAATTCAAAATTGAACCTGAAAATTCATTGGGTTACGAGAGATACAGCCCTAAGGTTTCGATCTTCTCTTTAATCTGTAAAAATTATTGAAACTCTGAAAGTGATTACGATAACAGTGATAGTTTCTTTAACAACCCGGATTTACATTGTACGACGAGTGAAACGACCATAAAATGTTGACCCTAAAAAACTGGAAAATGGATAAGCGGCTACCAAAGCGAGCTTAATCTGAAAGCCATTTGGATAGCGACAGATATTCCGCTACATTAATTTGATTTTCGACCTTTATTACGTTCGCTAAAACATTAGAAAAAATATAATCATGAGATGATCAGAACTTTGGTCTTGATTAATTCAACTCCCAAATCAATCCCGAAATGAACCTCTTAAGTCAATCTTCAGCTTAAACTCCAACTCAATTTACAACTGAACCTCTATCTTGCCTCTGTAATCACCAAATTAATGGCCAACCCAGCCATCAATAAAATCACCAAATCAATCCTTAATCAACTTTCAAATCAATCCCTTAACCTAACTCCAAATCAACCCTTAAATAATTCCCCAATCGAACAACTCACACCCCAATGTGAGCTAACTAAATTCTAATTCTACGTCCATTCAACTTAGCTCCACCCAAATCTCAACCCTCTGCTCAACTCTACACTTATTTTTCAACCCAATTACAAAATTAACTCGATTCGAAAGCTACGTACGTGTATGAACTCAACTCAAGTTAACCTCAATTTCAACACAAACCCTACTCACTATTATACCATAATAGCAACGTACAATCATACCGGCATACGTATCTTCGTACTATCACAACTTTAAACAATCATTTCATCATACCATTATTCCATTGTACCATCATACCATCATGATACTACACCATTAAAACATCATACAGTCATACCATCGTACCATAATGACGCCGAACAATCCACTACACCTTCATACCATCATACCACTATATCATAGTATCATAGTACCTTTATACCATTATTATTATCGTACCATCAAACTGTCAGGCCATGATATCATCATACCATCCAACCGTCATACCATTATACCATCATACCCTCATACTATCACACCATCATTCTAGAACAAATATCGTCCTACCATCGTACGTTGTATTATATATATACAAACATATCATCACACCAACATACAAAAAGATAAATCCGTCATACCATTATACCATCATAATCTCACACAATCATACCATCATACCATCGTACCGTCATACCATTTTACCATCATACGATCATATCGCCATACCTACCATCAAACCATCATATCACCATACCACTATACCCTCATACCATCATGCCATCATATGACCATGCCTTCATACCATCATACCAACATATCATCATACCCCATACCTGTACATATTTCTGATACAGTGCAGAGCTGAACTCCATCATAATTCATAATCGACGGAAAGCCCGTTGTTTTGCGCTTATCATTAACAAACTTCCAAAATGATTTGGGGTTTTGTTTGATATTAGCTTCGATCGTTTTTATGTATTGTAGATATTTAGTATGAAATTCGGATTTAAATTGATCCCGAAGATTGACAAAAATAGATTTGTTAGAGTCACAATCATTGGTTCGAAGTCTGTAAAAGGCTTTATTCTTACGGTTACGCAGATTAATCAAATCCGAATCAATCCATGGAGGGTAACTGTAGTTACGTTTCCTTTTCAAAGGTACGAAACGGTCAAAGGCTAGAAACAGAAAATCATTAAAACTTTTTACATTTACATCAATATCATTGTTAAGAAATAACTCATTCCAGCATATGCATCGGAGAAACTCAGACATACCGTGGGAATCGCATGCTTTAAAATCATAAAACGAATCATCCACAGAAAATTCACGACATTTAGCATTAACGTTATTAACATGAAATTCAATTTCGAGAGAATTATGATCTTTATCATTGTTCTTAAAGGATGTCAAAGATTCGAAAACTGATAAATATTCCGTATTATTAACAAAAATTAAATCTAGAAACGAATTATTATCATTAGAATATAAATTAATTTGTTTAAGATTAAAACTAAATAATGCGTCTATTACCACCGAGTCTTTGATAGACAGAACATTAGAAGGTAATATATCTAATGATTCGGAATCAACCGACCAATTAATATTGGTTAAATTAAAATCGCCCAACACTACTATAGTATCATTACAATGAGACATATTAACTATTTCACTTATACAATCTATGTGATTTAAATAAATATCGATAGAAGATCTAGGCGGTATATATAGAACTATAAAATAAAATGTTTTTTTTACAAATAAAAACTTTAACACATAAAAATTCAATTGTTACACAGCCCGGAACAACGATACGCTCACAATGAAGTGATGAATGAACAGCCAAGAGGACACCACCTCTCGTTTGTTTCGAGCTATTCAATGGTGATCTGTCACATCTAAAAACAACAAAATCATTTGGAAAGAATTCAGCGTTGTAAATTCCACAATGAAATCCAGTTTCCACAATAGCATATAATTGGAAATGCATCGAATAAAAAAAATTGCGGAATTCCATAGACTTCGATGACATTCCCCCAACATTGCGATAAAATAATTTATAGAGTATGCAATTCGATTTTTGGCTGGGATCTGTTATTGACTGCATGGAGGTCGTTGAAGTAAAGCAAAAAAAATTATTGTTCTTATTTTGTTTCCTCTTATAAATCACAAATTCCTTTATCAATGAATCTGATGGCCATGAGCTAGGTTGAAGCAAGCTATCCACGCTAGATACCGGAACATTTATCCAAAATGAAGAAAAATTACGGTCTTCTTCATTGATTCGACGTGATAATATGCGTTTGCAACTAACATCCACAACACCAAACTTGTCTTTTAGATAGGATAAAACTTCCAGTTCAGAAACGTCTTTATGGAGTATGGACACAAAAATGGTTTTACGAGGTGCAATCACTTGGAGTTATGAAATCAAGTCACCGGTGCCGATTATAATTTGCCGCTGTTTCGGAATCGTCGAATGTTTAGATGAAATTACCCGTTCATGTTGAGAACTCGTTGTGTTAGTAGATGGAATCAGACAACCATCATTAGTCATCATCGTCGATAGTAAATTTGTATCCAGTTCAGTCTGAACTGGAGTTACGGTACCACCATTATCATTACTTTTATTATTAATGTTTTTATGATTCACATTCGTATTATCATTAATTTTAATATTTTTATTATTACCTACACATTTTATTTATAGAATTTGAAGTAACGGCATTATGACAATTTTTGGTATTGTATAATTTTGAACTCATGGACATTAAATCACTCTGAAGGTTATGAAAGTTTGTATTAATAACATTAACAGATTCTGTTATTTTTGAAAATAACTTCATTTGGGATTTTAACAGGCCATCACAGTCGTCACAAATATATCGTAGATTTTTTAGCTGACAAATTAAATCAAAGGTCGTTTTGCTTTTGATTTCAAAACACTTAAAGTCAATTACTTTATCACAAAGAACACAACAAAAATACTGTTCTTTTGAAGTAAGACCACATGCAAAACACTTCTTTTCCATTATCACTAGAGGAATTATTTCACTGAAGCTAATATGACGGCACAAATTAGCAACCACAGTCAAGAAATAAAACAATAAAAAAATTAAAATTTTTAAATTTTTTATTTTTGTTTTTAATAAAAATTAACTTAAAAACACGTCCGATCGGTATGAGTACCAATAGAGGATTCTCCTATAACCAATAGAGGTCCTATAAAGGCTCAAAACACTGAAATGAAAAAGAATCATGAAAACATATCTAGAACATACTCCGGCATTTTACATCAAATACAAAAGAACAATTGGGTTGTTGAATGAATAAATCCAAAATATTCGGTTTGACTATCTCGCACGATATTTCAATATAAATTTATAGAGTAGGATAGACCGCGTATTATTTGCACCACAATTTTTATCTATTCGTACACAAAACTATTGTTTGGAACAGAATAAAAATCTCCAAAAATAGATAACACACAACAATTGTTTTGAGCTGGTATTGGTTTATGTGGTGTGTTATACATATTTGCTTGATAATATATTACAAAGGATTCGTTAAGACACGCGGCTGATTCATAAAAAAAATCCCCAGATTTAAACTTACAAATTTCCAACGAAAAAACACTGTGCAATTAACACAAAACATATAAACTCACTTAATATATCCTTTATTATATTTTGTAATGTATTCAATTTGTGTTTGTGTGTGTGTGTCTGTTTATGTGTTCTTTAATTTATATCATAATCCTTTATGTCTTTACAACAAACAAGAAACAACAAAAAACTGGGAAAAGAGTTCTTTTCAAAAATAGACTTACATACAATATTTTAATATATAAATTCACAATAACAATGGACAATGTTGTCATCGCATTGTCATCATCAAATAATAATAAACAACAACAAAAGGGAAAATATGTATGTAAGTGTATGTATATATGCCAACAGAAAATGGGAAAGTTGGATATCCACCATCCATATTATAGTGTACTATACAAATATACAACGTACAGATCACGATACCTAACAATGAGAAATGTTTTTGAATTTCTGTAAATCTAAATTCTAACTGAAACTTTTCTCTCATTTCTATTTGTGCGCTACAAAATAATATTGTTAAATTCCCCACAAGAAAATTGTTGGTACATACATATTGCAAAAATAAGGGGAAACATTTACCAGTTATTAATTTTCACTACTCGTATTTTGAATACAAAGTGTTACGTCAACACAATAAGAAAGATAAGCAAAAGGTGGTTCAATTAAATGGAGTGCACAATAATATTTTGCTTTATTGCACGTAAAAAGTGTTAGACATTTAAATTTAAAACAAACAAAATTTGGACCACAGGAAAAATCTTTTCGATTTCCCACAAAATAAAATAAAAAACAATCTTTCGATTACTTATCAGTACAAAAAAAAAAAAAATCAAACGCTTTTATCACACATCGAATAAAAAAAATTAAAACAACAAGCAAATAAGAAGAAAGCACGAAGCCAGTCAAAATTATGCCATGATTTGTATGTTTTCATTGCCGCTGCCTTTGCTGCTTTTGTATTTTTATATACTGTTCTGTTATATCAATGGAAAATTCATCATCAAACAAAACAGAAAATTTAACGAAAAACAATGGAAATAAAATAAATTTTTCATTTTCTTTTATTATTATTATTATTATTATTACTATTATTGCGATTATTATTATTATTATTATTATTGTTGTTGTTGTTGTTGTTGTTGGTTGGTTGGTATATTTTATTTTGTTCATATATAAACATACTAAAGATACAAAACAATACAATTGTTTTATGTTTGTTTGTTTTATTAAAAAAAAAACATAAAAAAAAACAAAAATAAAAGAAAATGATTTTTTTCATTTATTTCGTGAAATTGTTGTTTTTAAACAAAAGCAACAAATAAAACAAAAAGAATTTTAAATTCTTTAGAAACAATTGTGTTTTGTGTACAAGCACTGTGTGTGTGTGATCTCCAAAATATGCTTTGACATTTTTTATTAAAAGCTTTAAATGTAATTTTTATTTTCTGAGATCAGTCTCAGTTATTGTATTCATTGCTGCGAATGTACCATACATGTATTTGCCGACATCGAGTAACCATTTATTAAATTTGGGGTCTGTGCTAGCTCTCACATTTTTATTCAACGAAAATAGCCGGAAATTTGGCCACAAATGAGATTTTTTAATGTTTGAGTTTAGAATTAACCTCTGAATTGCTGTTCTTTTTGTATTAAATCCTTAAGAATCAACTAGCTCTAAAGGTATACCAGATGCCAAGGAAACTTCATTCCAAATAACACAATCAGTTGATTTTAAAAATCTCGTTTCTGTTGACATAAATTTGGTTTAAGGGGAAGGAAAATGCAGAATGACAGGTCATGCCAGTAGGAGCAGATTTGATGCGATTCCTATCCAAGCGACACAAATTACTTTTTTTATTACTTTGATTAAATGTTTCAATTAGAGGTCGATATAAAAATGTTTTCCCACTACCACCAGGACCATCAAGGTAGAAACATTTTTTTAAATTTCTCGTATCATCAAATATTTCAATCTTCCCTAATATCAGCAATCGTTTATATTGACATCTGAAAATTCTGATGGATTTATAATGCAATAAACAAAATAGGTTAATACCCGCCTGATTACATTGACCTTTAGGAAAAGAAACACAGCAACGGTTTGTTGATGTTCATTTAAGCGTTTATGTACATAATCTTCAATCAAGCTTTGTTTAAAGTCATTAAAAAGTTGAAGAGGATTTGATAGATTGTAATAGCATAGTATTGTTACAAATAATAAAGCCTCTAATAAACAATTATGCCATTCAGCGGAATCGTTTATTAAATCTCTTGCTTTAGCCGCTTCTTTATACGTGGCATAAGAATGTTGTTTACGAATTTAAGCGATCGTCTGACCTCTTAACTGACAATAAAAGCAAACGTAAGAGGTACAGATCAGAGTTTTCGAAGATACAGAAATAATAGTTCCAATAGTTTTATGTCCGTGATCTTTTCACCCATTTTTTATTTTCCATTATGTAAAAACTCATGTGGCTTCTTCTTCTTCGGAAGCATTCAGTTCAAAAAATGCAGTTATTGTGGTACAAGTTACTGATTGATTAGACTGATAGCAAGCGACTGACTAGCCAAGCTGCCTCTTGGAAAATTATGCAGTGACAGTTTAGATATACTAGCTAATTTCGTTGTACTGTACAACATTTGTAGAATTCTGTTCTCCGACAAATCAGTGTCACTATAAAAACTTTTTGGAAATTGTCCGTGAATATTATGCTTTAAAATTATATTTGTAGTTGGGGATTCAAATTATGGCTCGGAAGCTTGGCAGAAATAATTGTGTCAACTTGGTCCGCGGTTCTAAACTTATCTTCAGCCCTTAATGTAAACAAATAATGCGCATGTGGTAGCCCTCAGGTAGTGAAATTTTAAAAGAGTTATATTACTTCGCACAGCATTAGTCTGATGTATATTATATTACATATTGGTAGTCCAAGGTCGCTCTCCAATGTCCCTCTCCGAACCCAACAACAAACACGACAGGTGTTTTTGCAAATTTGTAAGAACGTGGCCCTTAAATCAGACTTCTAATTGCTTGATTAGTCATATAATGACTAATATTAGTCCATATTAGTCATTATATGTCAACTGTAACCTAATATTAATAACACAAGACAGAAATCTTCATGGGCAATTGACCATTATTAAATACCAATAGAAAGTTGGATTAGTCAACGCGATTCAAGCCTCGATGCCCTCCTTAACAACAGATTTTATTTGTTTTATTCGGCCTTAAGCAATAATAAGCCATCTCGTCAAGATCATATACTTACAGCTCAAGACAAATTTTTTACTTTTGCACAGAAAGAGATATGAAGAAAGCAAGTTAGGGTTTCAAATACATTTAAATTCTAAAACAATTTAGAGCTCTGTGCTTTTAGCATGAGGAGCCTTATGGATGAGGTGAATAAAAACAAGTAAATGCTTGAAACTGTAAAAATACACAAAATAAATAAACTGTACACAATTTAATTAATTTTTAACTTTTTTATTTTTCCCCACCATGTTATTAATATTATTTTATCACTGCGCGAGGTTCGCGGGCGGCATGTCGCCGTAATGAAATTCGAGAGCAGACTGAAGAAGAGACGTGAGACACTCAATGCGCACTTGAGTCGAAAAGCTGTGAGACATATTATGGCTGAATATGTTGTAGTGGTGGAATGAATGTATATGAGTGAGCCGCTACAAAACAAATACCGAATTTTTCAAAATTTTTACTTGATAATTGTGTTCAAATATTTGATTTACTCATTGTACAAGAAAATATTTAAAGGTAGTACTCGTAACATGGTTTACCATAGTTCGTTTACTGATAAGAATCCGCAACATGTTGCAGACAAATCTGTCGCAAACAAATAACACAATTTAACTTAAGATGGTGCCAACAGTTGGCGCCCAATACCTCCATAAAATGATAAAGATTAGATCATATTCATAATTTATCGCTCCCGGTGGTGGAGTGTGTAGAACGCTTCCTTCGATACTCATAAAAATGTCCTTCCTCACTTCTTCCTTTCCAATAAAAAAGTTGTGCTGTGTGACTCCGTTATTGCATGCATATTTAAGGAAATCAATAAAAATAATAAGCGAAATAGGGGGAACTAGTGTCGTTCTTTACAACACTTTCATTTTTGAAGGCAATCTGTAACGAAAAGGACGTGAAGTCACTCCGTTAGCAGATATCCATGCCACTTGTTGTTCCTGGGAGGTCATTGGCCGGCTAAGGCTCAGGGGAAAGGCGTGGGGTTTGCCAGGAACATGGCACGGATCTAGTTGAACCGCGGGAAGGGAAGGAGGCAGGATGTGGGAGAATAGAATAGGCGGGGATGTGGATTGCGACGACTAACATCTCGCTTTGGGGCTGGGTTAGGAGAGTCCTGAACTCATCCTAAATGGGGCTTATCTCGCCGATTTATAACTCAACTTTTATATTAATATCTGGTATTTCTATTCTTATTTCACTATCTACTATTATTTTATTCGATCAATCCAAAATCCACACTTTCAATGTCTTTTTAAAACGATTTTGGATTCCTAATGGATTAATGTACAACTAACTAACACATCAAAAATTTTATTAATCGCAATAAAATATACTTTTATTATATGTATCAAAGTTATGATTACGTTCGAGTTAATCGCAACGCAAGTAGGGATATTTATTTCCCATTTTTCACTTCTTAATCCTTATCAACTTATTATTATTCGAATTTTTATCACTTTTTTTTTTAATAGTCTTTAGAATTCTCACTTTCCTTAATTTTATATAAATTTTATAATAGTTTCTTCCATCTTTTAATTTAATTAAATAATATTAATTTATTACTAACAACTTGTACTTTATCTTCTCGTCACAAACAACATCAACCAAAAAAAAAAAAAAATAAAAAAATAAAATAAAAGAACAACCCGACTTCCTCGAGCTCAAAAACTTAACTCCAAAAAAAAACCACGCCATGCACGTCGGTCGTCAATCGCCCACATCAGAAGAAAAAAAAAATGCATCAGCATAAAAGGAATTAGAAAATTAGATTATAAAGTATGTACTTGGTAATATCAAAAAAAATTAAAAAGATAAAAACCCAAGTGAAAAATGAGCTTCGTGAAACTCAGAAAAATGAAAATTCTCATGCGTTGATATATAGCTGACTTGGTTGATTTCCGTAGAAGAATGCTCGACCTAATTGAGCACAAGTAGTCACATGAGATAGAAATTTGTTATCTGTTTTAGGCAGACAGATAATTTGTTGTTTGCAATACCAACAACCATGGGAAAGAATGTGGACAGTACGTATAGTACAGGTAAAATAGGCGATGACTTAAGAAAATTAGAGGTACGCCAATTGACTGGCGTAACAAATCTTTTATCTTTAGTTAGGCATTAGGCAAAGGAAGAAAAAGGAAAAAATAAAAGAGTAAACATTTACTATTTCTTTCCTTTCCTTATTTTGCCTTCTATCAAACGAAAGCCACTATAACTTATATTAATGTCGAAATCCACAGTTGTAGGGCCCACATGCTCAAATTATTAATTTTTGTCCCAATACTATAGTTCGTTTCAGCTGAATTAACTGATGTAGTAGCTACATCTGAAGTAACTGAAGTGAAGAGACTGTTCGACTCGCAACTCTTCATTTCATTTAAGAATTGAGCAACTGAATTAATTGAAGAGGTATTTTCCTCGCGTAGATACCTCAGATGATGATTTTTTTGTTTTTATTTGTTTTTCTTTTTTGTTTTGACATTTTGAATTTTGTTTATGCCGTTAGTGTTGTGATCGGTAATTATAAATATTAATTAAAAATCATTCAAAACCTATAGGTATCAAAAAAATTTTACAAAATATTGTTTTTGCATTTAATTTATACAATTACATTTACAAATAATATATTTTAAAAAATTGAGAATATAGAGGAAAACGATGACTTGATTGAGTATGTCTATCTTGTTCATATAAGACAATATAGATACATGTGTTGTTTTACCTTAAAACCGCCGCTTAAAATTTTTACAGTAAATTCTTCTACGTGGACCAAAGCGGAGACATTGGAGCTGATTGACACGTATGAACGTACAGAGACAGCTTCAATCATGTAAAATAACGCAAGTATGCCTGGGCAATGGTTTTGACGCATTTGGAGGCGCTTGGTGTGATGGTGAGTAAAATTCTTAGTTTTATGTACAAAATCCAGTACACCATTCTTAATCATAAATATTCTGCTTTCAGAAATCAACCACTGATTGCTCCAATAAATGGAACAATTTGCAAAGGATGTCCTTAAATGTTGCAAGGATAACAAACATAGAACTGGACGTCGGCCAATTCGATTCCAATATTATGATCAAATTGACGCAATATTAGGTTAAAAGGATAGCAATGCTGAAAACGGTGTAGGTCTCAACTCGATCCAGCGAATGTTAAATCAAACATTAAAAATGTTAAAAACAAACTTCGAAAATCTTGAGCCAGAACCTCAACCAAAAAATAAAAGAAACCGGCTAAGTTCGAAAGACGAATATTATAAGTTGAAAAAGGAAACAATGGAAAGGGGGGATAAGCGGGAGGAAGAATTTTTACAAATTGAAAAATACAAATTAGAATTAATTCTGAATTTTAATTGACATAGATTAATTCTATTGAAAGTTTGGTTTTTGTTATCGAAATTTATTCAATTAAACAAATAACATGATAAAAGAAATGAAATATTGGAAGACTGAATTATTTTTGTACAAAAATTTATTATATTCTGAAATACATATGAAATAAACTAAATTATGCTTAAAAGCATCCAAATTTCGAATATCTGTTGAAATGCTTGTTGTCTTCTATTGGTCCTTGTAGTGAGAAATATGTCTTATGGTTCAAGATGATTTTGAATTTCAGTTACCATTTCGATTTCATCATTCTGTGCTATACATATTTTATGGAGTACAGTGGCACATATAGTACAATAGCTTTTATAATAAAATTTTTGTTTACATTTTGAAATTCTTTTAACCGACGGAATCTTCCCTTGAGCATTCCAAATGCATTTTCAACTGATACGCTTAAAGATAATGTACGCAATTCAATCGGCATTCCTGTGTGGTTAAAGTTCCATTATCTTTAAATGGTGGTACCAGCCAGTCCTGTGACATATAGGCATTTTCTCCTAGGAGAAAACAACCATAAATCTTCGCTGATAGATTTTTTTAGCAATCTAGAGTCGTGCACAGACCCCGGCTCACCGCAATGAATATCAATAAATTCCATTTTAAAATTTACTACTCCTTGCAACAAAATACAGGAATAGCCTTTCTGTTGAAGTAGTAATTATTCGCATTTAAATTGAGAATTGAAATATGGGAGCCATCAATACAGCCCAAAACATTTTTTAAATCACCTTTATTAAAAAATAATTGTTCGTTAACCATCGCTTCCTACCGGGTCGGCCATTTGATGAATTTGGGTGAATGAGTATAAATTAAATCTGTCACATAATTTACTATCTCATGGGCTGTACTTTTTGAGATTTTAAATAAATTGGCAACCTGTCGAAAACTGTCGTGATTCGCCAAATAATAAATGGATATAAGAACCTTTTCCTTTTTAGGAACCATCAATTTTCCTCCAGTCTGCGCAGAATTAGTTTGAATCATAAACGGCTCCAAGAAAACTATATATGTATTTAAAAACGTAGAATTAGACATAATTTTATAAAATAATTCAGACATGATTCTACTTACTCATAAGAGAATTAACAGATGACTTATCTAAGCGTAAATTTACTTAAATTCAATGTCGGTATACGCCTTTATAATTTATACTATTTTCTTCCTCACTATCACTATCACTCGATAAAATTTCTTGATGTTTTCGTAAGCTACGGTCTTGTAAAAACTGCATCTGAAATTTTTCCTAAGAATATGCTGATGAATATATAACAAAGACTTTAAATATTTTTTTTTTGTACCATCACGTCTTTAGGTTATTCCATTTGAATGCGTCATATTGTAATTATTACTATTATAAATGTATTTAATTATTTAATTTTATTGTAAACAGAAATTTTTATTTTAAATTTAAAACACTTTTAAGTAACACACGCTAGGCGTCAATTTTATTTTTGACATTTATCTGAAGTGAAGAGTTATACTCTTCAGTTGAAACGAACACGCCTTATATCAAACTGATCAAATAAAATTAGATTACTGGGTTATTTTTATAGTAAGCCGAATTGGTCAGCTACTGGTTCTGTGGATTTAACTTATATTTGGCCTCTAGCGCTGCAGGAATAACATTTTAGTTCGTTGCTAAAACTGATCATACATAACCTCTCAAACGTTAAACTTATGGTTTCATTAACATTCGATTTTATTAAAATTACACTAAATTACACTAGACCATACACCCAAACAGGTACCTATCTCGATATAATTTATTATATTCCGAGCAGCGACAAAATAATCCCATTTCCCATTTACAAAACAATAAAACAAAAACCCCATAATTAAAATCCATAAAATTTTTCCAAATATTTTCTAATCAAAAAATGCTTTATACATTTGCACATATCCCAAAATTTATCTCTACAACGTTATTGATAATATTTTTTTGTTGTTTTATACATTTTTCGAACGAGAATAATGACTGTTATAGCATCCGGTTATGCAATAATACTACTCACAGATAGTTGTTAAATTTTGGAAAAATGTTATAAAATTAAATAAAAATAACGATATTTTGTATGTTAAGTAACATAAATACATACTAAATCGCGTTATGTACACATCGCTTCAATAAAAGTTCCCCAGATTTATTGTGTCCTTTGCCCGTCATTTTTATTTTGAAGTTTGAACCATTCGCTGTACTATATCTTAGATAACAAAGTAAAACAAGTCATAAATTGTATTTCATTAAACTGTAATCGACTCACTATCAAAAAATATTTTTCAAATTTTCCACTTATTTATGAACATCAAAATCCGGTTTAATGGAAAACGATTTTTTTTTTTAACACTTTCAGGACAAATCTTAAATAATATTGCCTGTATTTATGAACATTGGGCTCGAACGTAGGTATGTACATATGTCTAAAATTATCATAAAAAATAAAAATATTGTTTTGGGGATAATTTTACACCTTTAACCCTTTTTTGTTTAGTTAAATTGTAATAGTCAGTCTCTATTTTAAATAGTGTGATATTTGGGAAGTAATATGTTACATAATGTATTTAATAGATAATTTTCTTTTGTTTATTATAAATATATTCGTTTGACATTTTTTGACCGGAAAGTTGGTTAAAATATGATAAATGATAATGAATATATATGTAGAAACTGACACATGCAACGTGGCTATCGCCGTCGCCACTAAGCAAAGGGATTACGCTTGAAATTTAATTTTTTTTTGCAAATTGGCAAGATTTATTGGTCAAGTACAAAATAACTTTTTAAGTATGTTGATATATCTGTATTCATCTGTAAAAAATAATAAGTCGTCAAATGTAGAGCAGTGGTTAAGTTGTGCCGTCTAAAACGTCTAAAGCAGCAGATCTCATTTATAATAAAACTATCCATAAGTCCATCTGTTACCAAAAATGTAATTAGACCCGTGATCACTAAACAAAGGTGACAAGTGGAGACAAATTACTTACATCGTGCCGGGTTTGGAATACTAATCCGTTAAGGGGAGATTCCTTGGTTCATTCTGAGAAAAAATCGTATGGGGACGGGGGGGTCAACAGCCAACTTAGCCTTATTTGCATCTGCATCCATTTGAGAGCTATGATGCTTTAAATTTAAAAAAAATAAATAAATATTTTGTATAATTGAGTTTTTCTCAAAAAAGACGTTACGCCATGATATCCCCTACAATCTCCCGACACAAAGTTTGGATCGAGGAGTTATAAAAGGTGCTCAAAATGTCCTCCTTGTGATTGTAGTATGCCTTTAGTTATTTCAATTCTTCGTAATTCTTCCCTTATCTGTTGTGCTGCTGATTGTATTCGTTGGATTAGTTCTTCTTTTGTTTCAATTTCTTTGGAGTATACACATACCGTAAGATCAAGGGATCTTGCAGCCCAATTTAACAAAATTCTTAACATTTCTATCGTAGTGACAAGGTGCATCATCATGTTTGTATGTATGCGAGATTCTACATAAAATAGGAGCATCATCAAAAAGAAGTGGTAAATCGTTTTGTAAAAATTATAAATATCGTTCACTATTTAATCTCGATGGTAATATGAATGGTCCAATTTTCAGCAGCCCATGTCTGTAGATTGTGAAAATTTGTTATGCCATCTGTTGTGAATTGAGATTCGTCAGTCCATGGAATCCGTTTCACAAAACTATCGTTGTCCAAATTCCTTCCCATCAACCAATTACAAAACTCCAATCTTTTATTGTGGCCTATCGGTAATATTTCTTGAACGGGTCTTATATGATATCGGTAGCGAGAGACGTTCAATTGTAAAGCGAGCCCCCTTATGTTGATTCTGGATTTGCTGTTACATTATGAATTATTTCTTCGTCGACATTCAAATGATTTGGTGAGGCTGAATGAGGCTCCGCCCGGATATTTGATGTTGTTACGATATCTCGCAGTCTTCTATTAATATTTGTAAATACTCTTGCGTCAGGAACGCGACGCGTTGGAGATTCTTCACTGAAAAATTCACTGTGATTCATTACTGAAAAAATTCAAATTTATATAATAATTAAAGTATGAAAGTATGCTAATGAATGGAGCGAGTATAAGATAGCCTTGGCGGAATATAATCTCGAATTAAGAAGATACAAAAGGGCTACCTGGAGAAATTTCTGTGAGGGAATCAATGAATTGCCCTCTGCAGCTCGTCTCCAGAAAGTCCTTTCCAGGGATCATTCAAATGGTTTAGGACTTCTCCAGAAGCAAGATGGGAGGTTCACTGAAAACCGGAAGGAAACTTTAGAGATACTACTAGAGACCCACTTTCCGGATTCAGTATAGTGGTAGGAGCCCAAGAGGACCCTCATGATCCCTCAAGTGAGGCGGCCTATGCGCCTCACAGTAGGATCTGGAGTCTCTCTGGGAAAATATTCACACCCAGCAAGGTGCGATGGGCTATTGGATCTTTCAAACCTTTCAAATCCGCTAGAGGGGATGGTATCTTTCCAGCTTTACTTCAAAAAGGTATTGAGGAAATACTATCCAGCTTGATCCAGATGTTTCGGGCAAGTTATGCTTCTAACTATATTCCGAAACTGTGGAGGAAGGTAAATGTGGTCTTTATACCAAGGGGGGGGGGGGGGAGGTCGTCCAGGCACCCAGGCCAGGGAATATCGGCTAATTAGCCTCACATCGTTTCTATTGAAGACGATGGAAAAAATCCTGGACTATCAAATAAGAAGTGAGGTCCTTGGAAAAAATCCGCTGCATCAGGACCAGTTTGCGTATCAAACTGGTAAATCTACTGTGATGGCCCTTAGCGGTCTAGTCACGAGGATTGAAAAAGCAGTGACATATAAAGAAATTGCCTTTGTGCCTTTGTGGATCCGTTCCATGCTGGAACATCGTGAGATTACTTTCAGAGTAGGTGGCGAGTCAGTAACCATCAGGGCTAAAGGGCTGTCCCCAAGGAGGCGTACTATCTCCTCTTTTGTGGTCATTGGTTATTGACAGACTACTGGTCCTTCTGATTGATGTCCAGGGCTATGCAGATGATGTGGCTATCATAATCAGAGGCAAGTTTGATGAGGTCATTTCTAATCGCATGGAAAATGCACTCAATATAATATGGCAATGGTGTTACCAGGAAGGACTCTGTATCAATCCAAACAAAATTGTCATTGTTCCTTTTACGAGGAGGAAAAAGCTTGCGCTTATAGCTCCCTCGTTAAACGGTACTACTGTTCTTTTTTCTAGCTAGGTTAAATATCTAGGGGTTATCCTAGATCAAAAACTGAACTGGAACCAACATTTGTTGAAAGTTCAAAATAGAGCCACCAAGGCTTTCTGGGCCTGTCAAAGACTCTATGGGCGTACTTGGGGACTACAACCAAAAATAATCTACTGGTCATTTCTTACAATCATTAGGCCTATGGTCACCTACGCATCGGTGATATGGTGGCCTAAAACTGAGCAGAAGACAACGCAAACCTTATTGAATAAGGTTCAGCGTATAACCTGCATCGGTGTTACGGGCTCAATGAAATCATGTCCAACCGCGGCGATGGAGTCACTTCTAGGACTGACACCGTTACACATGCATGTTAAAAAGGATGCTGCAATTATAGCCGTGAAAATGCAGGCGGAAGGAAATATCAAACCAGGTAATATGGTGGGTCATCTTAAAATCCTTAAGAAATTTCAGACAGACCCTACCATAGGAATGCCTTCCGACTGTATGCCAGCTAAACTGGACTTCCACAAACTATTCTGTGTTAGGTTACCTGACCGGGATGTGTGGAGTGCAGGTGGACCATCCTTTGAGCGAGGGTCCGTGGTATGGTTTACAGATGGATCAAAAACGGAAGATGGGGCGGGGATAGGAATACACGGGAGTGGCACTACCCTCTCGAAGTCCTTGGGTACAAATGCTACCGTTTTTCAAGCAGAAGTAAGTGCTATGGAACTTTGCGCTAGGATAGGCATAGCAAAAGGCCTAAATGATGCAAAGATTTATATTGTATCAGACAGCCAATCGGCCTTAAAGGCTCTTAGGTCTTGTACTGTTGAATCAAGGCTGGTATGGGATTGTCTGAAGGTTATTAAACATCTGGCAGGCTCAAATAAGGTAACACTTATGTGGGTGCCAGGTCATACTGCTCGCCTGTGAGGTTTCTGCCTCTCCATTTATTGGACCAAAACCCTTCTGCGGCGTCACTAAGGGACACCTTAGAAGAGTGGTAAAACGCTGGGAGGATATTCAAAAGTCCTCCTACTGGCGCAGAATTCCAGGTTTGCGACAGACGAAGAAATTTATATCACCTTCGTTTGTCAGGGTTAAGGAGTGTCTCGAACTTGGGAAACCTGAGTTGAGGCTGTTTACTGGCTTCCTCACAGGTCATGTCCCCTTAAGGTATCACCTTAAGAAGATGGGCCTAAGTTCGACAGATGGATGCCGCTTCTGCGATCTGGAAGCGGAATATGTTCGGTGCCAATGCCCAGCCATTTTCCAGCAAAGACTGCAACATCTAGGAGGGAGAACAATGAACCCGGATAGTATGTATCTTGTACCGGCCAGCAGTATTATCAGATTCATTAAGAGCCTGAATATTGACTGGACTGATAATTAAGTAGGGTCCAGCACAATAGATCTTTTAGGTCGCAGTGCGAGGTGGCTTATCGCTCACATGGCCCTTCAATCAATAATAATAAAATGCTAATGAATAACATCACTGAAAGAAATCATATTAGTTGTTCATAATAGTATAGAATCCACAATTAAACCATAACAAATATTTTCAAAATCCAATTAAACAATGTACACTTACCAAATTGAATGTCAATAAAAGTAACAAAAAAAATGTATACGTTGTTATTTTCAGTTTTAACTGGCAGAGCACTGATTTTAGTAATTGATCTTTTAAGAATAAATTTCTCGGTTTTGACTGTGACGACGCGTGTTCGAGTATCAGAACCTGGATGTGCATTTATTATTCTGGCCAAGATCCAATTTATAGGTGGGATATTGCCTCCATGTACAAGAACCAACGAACCAATTTTGTAAATATTATTTGGGGATTTTTGCCACTTATAGCGTTTTTGAAGTTCAGTTAGGTATTCACCATGTCAACGTTTCCAAAACTCTTGGTACATTGCTTGTATTATTTGGTATCTAGATAATCTATTACTGATTCTCTATGATTTTTAATATTAAAATCGATTTCTCGTAAATTGCAAATTTTAGACATTCCCTTTGTTTTATGAGCAACAATTCTCGATCATGTTCCTTCCTTTACAGCTCATTTACGTTCAATGAAATTTTGCATATGCAAAACAGTCCAGGACCAATCATCACCCACTATCGAATAAAGGCCCAACCGGCCTATTTTCAAAAAAATAAACATAAAAGCATGCGATGCTTAAATAGACTCAATAGGTAATTTCAATATACATACATAAATGAAGGAAACAACATCGCATTTGATCATTTTAAACTTGGTATAAGAAAAGCCTAGCATGTAGAAACTTTTACTGATTACTGGTAGAATGGAAATTGAATGTAAAGGTAAATGAAAATTGTGATCAGTGAATTTATAAAATATTTGGTTTATAATTCGCACGGTGCAGTGCAGTGTTTTCCCTTTTCTCACCATTGGACAACAACATCAAAGGATGCCAATAATTGCGATTTGATGATCAGTCTCTGAATAATCAAGAAATGTGCATACTATTGATGTGCGAATGTAACAATTTTGAGAAAGATTTCTTTCCAGCAGTTCATTGCATCTAAATTTGACATACAGTCCGTTACAGTTGATTAAATCCAATGAAAACAATATAGGAAATACCCTTGTATGATTTAATTTTAACCCCCGTGTTATTTGGGTTTTTACTAAAATTTAAAGAACATTATCACTAAAATAAAAGGCTGAACATTTTGTTATTTTGTTGGGAAGTCCCAAAAAAATGCATTTTTTTATTGTTACATGTGAATAAATCCACAGCAGAATTTGAATAAATACACAAAATATTTTTATGAAATTATAATTTTTTTTCTAATATTTAAGTTTATTTATTTATAATAATATATTTTTTATTTATTTTAATAATGAGTTGTCTCCATTCTTTGAAATAAGCTCAAATGTTCTATTAGGATTTGAATCGTATAGCGACTTCAAATAATTCAAAGAAATGTCGGCCCAAGCAGCTTTGATGGCTTCAATAAGCGACTCCTTATCATTATACTGCTTATCCCCTTCATAAACCTTACGAGAAAGCCATTCCCAAACGTTTTCCATAATATTTAAATCAGGAGAGTACGGGGGCAATTAAAGTAAATCCAGCCTTGCTGATAAGTCCATTTCAGTGGTCCGAAGAGCTGTTGGAACTTTGGAAATGCTGAATCCAAAATAGGCAGTAACGACTTAGCTGTCATTTTTTAATTTTGAAAAGCTAACTCAATCCCACCGTAGTATGAAATACCTCCCCAGACCATAACCCCTTCTTCCCTGCTATGAATGATGTCGATTGAGAACTAGCTCTTCTGTGCGTAGGTCATGGAAATAATAGTTATAACCATATCGGGCCCGCCTAAATTGATTTTTTTCTCATCCGAAAACACGACTTTATACCACTGGTTATTCCATGTCATATGCTCTTTCCCAAATTGAAGCCGATTGTTTTTTCGAGCTTCGTTTAATGGTGGCTTTTTCTTAATTTTCATCCTTTAAGATGTTTAGCTTTCTGTATGGCGTGACGAACGGTTTGTACACAGACATTAACACCGGCTTTCTCCTTTATTCTGCGAGCAGATACGCTTATCTACCGGTTTTAATTTCGAAACAGAACAGCCTTTCATATTTTTTCCATAGTTTTCAGGATTTATTAAATAATTTAGCACAACACTGTGACTTCGGCCTAGTTTTTCGGCTATGAATCGGCTCGAATGTCTTTGATCGTGGTAAGCATCAATTTTTCCCTTTTCAACATCCTTTAGGCTTTTGTTTTTCCCATTTTTTTAAAAAACAATTTACAACACTAATTTAATTTTTATTTAATATTTTTTATTTTAATAAAACTAAACAAAAGAAAGGAAAATGAACTGGATTTATTCACGTGTAGCAATAAAAATGATTTTTTTTTACAGTGTTTAAATGAAAAACAAAAAAAGGAACATTTCCAAAGCCAACTAGAAAACAAATTTTTAGTCATTTGATTAGTGATGAAATCATCTACCTTTCCGCCTTTTTCGGGAAGTTCCATAATTCCATCGGTGTAGAACTTGTGTGGTTTATCGGCGAAAAGCTTGGCCAAGTGATTTTCACATTCCTTTTCTGAAGACAACTTTAGACCATCAAGGGAGTTATGCAGAGATCGGAACAAATGGTAGTCGGAGGGTGCAAGGTCCGGGCTATACGGTGGATGCATCAAATTATCTCAGCCAAACTCTCTCAGTTTTTGCCGGGCTGCCCTTCTATTGATCAATTCTGGCCGGTTTCTTGAATTGCTTGTTGCAATCTGGTTAATTGGTGACCACTTTTCGTAGTAAAATTGCAATATATATCGAATTTTTCTCAGAAATTTCACTCATTTTCACACTAATATAACTTTTGACAAAGAAAATTGTAGACTGAAATGTCACCTTTCAAACGCGCCTCAGTATGACGCAATCTGATTAGTGTTGCCCTATGACACCAAACACCATATAGTGACAAAAATTTCTCAATACTTTTTCCCCAACCTAATATATCTTAAAAATAATGTTAAATGCATATATACAATACATAGTTCATCAACTCACAAAACAAAAACATTAAAATGTGATGTTAGAATTTTTTATCTATCAAGCTTGTCAACATTTTTATGCCCTCTTTACATTTGTTTTGCTGTCAAAATTTTAATTTTTATTACTTTTTAACAATTTTTTTTCGATTCAGACACAGCCCACCTAAACAACTAAAAGTTGTATCACTTGTGGAAAAAATGAAATTTAACCCTATTTACTGAATTTTGTTTCAATATGTCTAAGGATATGTCCGAAGTTTGTGATAACTATTTTTTTGTAATAATTTTGACAGGAGTGATATAATTTTCACCTACATATTTTGAAATAAGTTTTATTTGTACTATTTTTATTAGATATAAATTAAGATAATACGGCTTAATTATTGTTTTTACAACACGGTAGTGGCTGTGATAATTTGGTTACATACAAAATAATGTCATAATTATTACAGCTGGAATAATTATCACAAGGTTTGGACACGTCCTAAATGAATTTCGAAAATGAAAAACGAAAACATTATTTTAATCGGGTTATGTGCAAGTACAGCTTGTTTTCCATACACAGAATTTGACTGAATCCGGAATTTTCAGGTAGTTGCGTATTTTTTGAAAACATACGTTAGAATGATGCTACGTTAATTTAGAGGGCGCTTCTTGAAATATTTAATGGTAGGTCTCGGGACCTGTAATTGTTATGCCAACGCCCATTTAGATTGCTTGATTATTTCCTTACATTTCATAGAAAATTCGATTTCTTTCGAAATAGGAACTCTCTTAGTACCGATTACCCAAACTGATATTAAAATCTTACCCGCTAACGCAACAGCCCTATATCTCATACGAGATAAAATCTTCTTCAACAAAAAAAAAAAAACGTTTAACAAATTCACCATGCCTTCGGTTATGAGGAACATGAGTCTCCAGAGGGATTGGAGTTCTGTTCAAACCAGCTGAATAGCTCTTTACAGTTAGTTTACGAGAACAGCTGCCCGGTTAAGCGAAGAGAGTTCACTAAGATACATAACGCCCACATGGCACTTCAGTAATAATAATAAATTCACCAAATAAATTTCGACACAAAATTATCAACAAAAAAATATTCACATCTTAAGCTACCTAAATTTTATAGCTTAAATAATTTAAAAAATAAGTTTTATTGACAAATCCAACCACAAACTTGAATAATAACAAAAAAAATTACATTGTCTTCTTTGAACTAACGTATAAGCGCATTTACTTAACTATAAAACGTGCCATTTATGCATATATTTGCATACTAATATTTCAAAATAATAAAATACAAAATATTATACGTACATACTGTAATTCCTCTCCACAAATGCATACAACGTTTCATATCCTACACATAGAAATAACGTAATATGCATTTATTTCCAAGAGTCATCACTCACTCGTCATCAAAGAAAAGGTTAATAAACCAAAATATGTACATAAACAAAAATAAAAGTTCGATGACCTAAATAATCGAAGAAAAAAATCCAAATTCAATTCATAATACTATTTGGGCTAAAGGCAGTCGGATACTACATTTTTAAACTAAGTAAAATTAATAAATCAGTTCACCAAACAAATTTGTTTTTAACAGCCGTAACAATTCCTGTGCGAGGATTTACATCACCTATATTCTTATGAACACAACATTATCCAGACTGTCGTTCATTTCGATTTATTTGGAAGAAGAACTTTGGCTGCTGTGCCTAGACACAAATATAATATTAATGCTCCAGCGGATTTTTTTAGTTTCTCATGTTTAATAATTCCTTTCTCTCGGAAGATAGCTCTTAGGTCCTGTAGTAAAAAATTAAAGATTTCATTAAGGCAGTATCCTTACCAATATAAGTCGGCTATATTGTTGATGAAGCATTTTTAACTCCTGCAGGTTGGGGGTAATTTTTCCGGTAGCCTCATATAGACTGAATTCTCAAGTTCGGGTTGCTTTAGACTGTTCGCTAAATTTTTTGTAAATGACTTATTCACATTTTTTTTTTTTTCATTTGTGACATTAATTTGAGAATATACATACACGATATCACTCGTTTGCTCGTGAACACAAAATAAAATTAAAACACTCGATTTTGTTATCAGATTAGGTATAGCATTGTATAATAAAAATAATCTGTTTGAATTTGAAAATAATCATGACAACAACTAGAGCGTTTTTTTATTATAACCAAAACAAAGCTAACAAGTTTAATACAAAGTTTATTATTTTGAGTGTTAAAAAAAAGCACAATATATATTCCGAGAAACTAATTTAGACATAGTGTATGTACATCAATACACTTACTTAACTCTGAATAAAAAATCTTTATCATTTACTATCTCATGCTCGTATATGATGGGCTATCTTAAAAATGACAACAAATTAATATTCTCTTATTTAACTTAACGCTCACTAAATTTTCCCACACGAAAACTTATTTATATTAATAAACGCGACTTATCACCCAACCAATCAAAATAAACTCCATTTCACAAGTAAACAGAAATAAATTCATTCATAGTCCGCGCTCGTTTTGGTTTAATAACAAGTGTAATACTAAAAACAGCCGTACGCCTTGTTCCATTAAATTGAATCGGATTAGACTAATTTGACCGGTGCCATTATTTTCAAAAAATTTGTTTGTGAATAAATTTACAATTAATTACCGTGTGTAAATATTTATTTAAATAAGTGAAATTATAGTGTCTAGCATTAATTCGATTAGTAAATAAATGTATGTGTTTCTGTATTTGACTCTTTCAATAATAATCTTCTTATATTAATCTCTAAAATCTGTGATTAATTGTTAATGTTTTATAGTGAATGAATATTATGGATTACAGTGGATTAAAAAATAACATTCAAATAACATTCAAATAACAAATAAACTCGATTGTTAAACTTGACCCGAGCGTGCCAGTTTAAAAATTATTAGTTTTATACGCGATGTTAGTAAACATAATTCAGTTTAATGTAAAAATAAATAAATTGTTACGTTAAAATATTGGTTTAATTAAAAGTAAAGAAAACTGTTCTTATATGATCTGAGCGTGAGCTACGATACGAATTATAATAAATAGTATAGCAAAAATTTATGTCACATCGAACGTATCATAGCGCGAATATCTGATGCCCGAATGCGTAGATAACATTTCGAGTACATTTCTAATATTTCTGACTTTCTTATCACTTTAAACAAATATATAACCTGATTCAAGCTATAATCTTTGCTGCAATTTTGAATTCTCATTCGTGATCATATTGATATAAAACAAAACTAAATGTTTCTTAACGTATACGTATTAGGTTGGATGCTAAATTTACTGATTGGGATTCAGATAATTACAGGTTTAAGGTTTAACCAAATTATAACATACATGCCAATATTATTCCCAAGGTCATATTCTATAAAACATGATATCATTTACGTTCTTAACAAAATAAAAAAAAATCTTAACTTCTTATTATAATTCTATATTAATAAATATGCAAAAATATTATTCGAATATTTTAGTCACGTTTAATTAAATGTACACTGTGTACCAAGGAAACTTGAAAAGAATTTCTCAGTATTGCAACTATTTTTATATAGAAGCTGTAGAAAACCGTTCCGAGCAAATTATAAATACTGTTACGGAATGGTTTCATAAGAACGAGTTTTTCGAAATGTTTTCAAGAAGAGTCAAATCGAAATTCTATGTATATTCTCTTTATATAGTTATCAAATAAAAAATCTTTTGAGTCGAAGATGATAACCTGAACACACAATTAATATTGTTATTTGAAATAAAATAGAACGCGTCGTAGATAATATCCGCAGTACCATTTACATTTAGGATAATGCGTGTGGTCTGCGGTTCATTTTATCATAATTCAAAGAGTACCAGAAATATGTTTATTTACAAAGTTTAATTTTAACCTTAGGTTAACGAAGTTCTATTAAGCCTAATCATCAAGCGCTGCGTTAAGCGACCGCGTTTACGGTGGATTAAACAAATAATTTTCGTCTTGAATGACATCTGGTGAATAATATCTGATGTAAGCATAAAGTTTGCTCTTAACAATTTTGTTAAACATAACATTTCCACTACTAAAGACACCTACTGTGAAGGAACGTTTTTCTAACAACATGTGACCAAAGTGAGATACTATATTATCCAAGAGGATAAGTTTCCCCGAGTATACCGAATATCTTTTTACTCACGAGTGTCTTATCAACTTATATTAATACGAATAGCTTCATTTTGTGATTACGGATTAGAGCATCGCTTTGTGAAATGCATTTTATTCAATAATAGAAGCCGTTGCTAAAGTTGTTTTGATCAATTTGTATTTAAATATTTTTCGAACTATAAGTTTTCCTGCAATTTTAGACTAAGATGCGCAATTCATCTCTCGCTCGACAGTAGCGCCCTTTCTTGTATATAGCGAAGATTTGAAAAACTAGAAAACAATAAATTCTCCATTTCCCGAAAGATTTGGTAAAGAATTTTCCTCCTTTTCCAATAGTCAGGGAGGCTCAACCCCCTTTTCCAGAATATTTGTAAAGAATTTATCCATAAATAAACAACGTCTTTGTATCATTTTTAAACTATTTAGCCTAGATTCAAACCAGTATTTTAGCCAAGACAAGTGAGTGATGAATTACGCTTCGCCTCCATATTTTATTTGTTTTGAGATTTTTCAGTTGTGCTTCAGTGTTCACAAAAATAACTCACCCTGCCTCTAGCAACGTGGGTTATTTTATATTATGGTTCGATAACTACGCTAAATTGAAATATAGAAAATATAAAATAACCCATTGTTATATTCTATAACCCACGCTACTAGGGACAACGTGAGTTATATTTACATAACCCACTTACAAAAATCAAATCATATACAATTTCAGGAAAACGTGGTTGAAGAAACATGTGTGTCACTCTGGTTATTTTCTATTTCTGTAGAAATTCTGCCAGTTTTAATGGTTGATTAAATAGAAGATACAGAGAAATTGACAATATCGTGAAATCTTCTATCAATGAAGCTGGAATCCCATCAGAACCACACCCATCTCCAAATACTTCTAGAGCTCGATAGATATCCTCGGTTTCAATTCGTGGTGTTAGTATGGTTACATTGTTTTCAACATTGTTTGGATTTCATACTTATGCTATTATGACACTGGCTAGAAAAAAGTGCAATAAAAAGAGTAGTATGAGACTAGGATGTTAACAGTCAGAAGAAAAAAAATCGTATACGGCATGAGGCTTGCTTTTATTGACAGAGCAAGATATTTGGACGTTATCATGGACAGTAGGCTCAGTTGGGGCCTGACATTTTGGAGAGAATAAACAAAGATACTATACCTGTGTACTCCTATGCAGGAACGCCATTGGCAAAAGAGAGGGTTTGAAGCCGGAGCTGCAACACTGGCTGTACTCCGCCATAGTGAGAGCTGTATTCATGTAAGGCCTGAGTGTGTGAAGAAAGTAGAGAAGGTTCAAAGAACGCCCTGTATGCTTGTAAGCGTGACATTGTGGTTCATACAGCCGTTTCTCATTGGAAGTGTATTGTACTATAGGTAGTTTGCTAATGGTTGAGCTGGCGAGCCTTGACTACATTATGCCTACTCTACGCTTCGAGAAGAGCTTTCGGACCATGTTCCCTTCAAGGGAACTCTGGAAGGACTCGTCATGGGCAATCAGGTCGCTGATGATCACGTTTCCTTAGTGTCACGGGTGGCGTTGAGTTGTCTAATCGGCCACTTCAACCTAACCTAACCTAACCTAAATATGATTCTGTAGAATTTCTCTCCGGTAACATCTAAGTACAAATATTTTGCTGCTGATAAGTTCCTTCTCCCTGCATAATCTGCTCAAGATGTAGACGAAGTTTTATTCTGCTAGCTTTTCTAAAGTTATAATATGGCTTGCGATTTTGTTGATTATAAATAACATTTTTACCACCACTTTCCAAAATTATTTTCAAAGTCAAGATAAGGTAGCTCAGTTAAGTTTAAAGTAGACCACTCTTTCAAATTTACAGAACGGGACATTTCCTTTTTATTAAACGAACGATTCGTATGGATTAGGGTTATTTAACTAGATAATTAAGGGGCCTATTCCATGTGCTAGCCAAACCTTTGTCATCATTGTTGGCAATGGCCAATATTGACCCTTGAGTGTTGAGTGCGATTTCAAAAAATTAATTTTGTAGAACTTTTATTAAACGAACGATTCGTATGGATTAGGGTTATTTAACTAGGTAAAGTTAAATAACCCTAATCCATACGAACTTATACTTAGCAAATAATTCGATATTTACTCATTTGTAAAAATAGGTGTAAAATTCGGTCTAGACTATTTTGAATCTTGCAAATGAGGCCTAGATTTATATCGATCAACAGACGCTTTGACGAAATTTCATCCATTTCTTCAAATCTCCAGTGATTACGATGGTGTCGGACGGATTAATAGCATTGTTGATTTGCATCTTTGAGTCACAGCACGCAGTGAAAGATGATATCGGTGGACCAGACGGAACATATGGAATGTAGATAAAAATTGACAAAAAATTGAAGAATTGAAAAATTGTTTGCGGTGAACGGTCACATCTATAAAGCTTGATATTAGCTAGGAAAGAATTCAGAACTCAGGATCCCTCTATAAAATGATGTTGTAGTTGGATATTTCCAAGATATGTTCTGGGTTTTGTTAGTTTCCACATAAGGCAATTCGTTTAAGAATGCAGTTGGCCCTATAATAGTATAATTTGTATAATTTGTTTGGGTGTCTGGTATGATTGTAAAATTTTAATTTCTTTCTCAGACAGTCGGACACAAATAACACTAGCAGATCTTAAGCTTTGAGCCTCATGAATAGCCAGGATTTTAATTGAATCAGATAATTTTTAATTGTTTGTTAATTACCGTTTGTCGGGTTTTTGCGAAAGTTAAGTATATGGCATTTGGTATAACCGGAATATCGGATATCATCCGGCATTTCTCAAAATTGACGGATCTCCTATTGTTTTTAGTAGCACAGAATTAGTGGTATATTCATTGTAAAGCATGTACCACATCCGCATGGCATTTATAAGTTATACTAAGATATTTAGGAACCGAAAATTTACCAATAACGGTATTTTGTATATAGTGTGTGTTTATGTAAGAACCTAGCACTTTACTCTAGGAAGGGCCGTCGACCACTACGTAACATACAACATGTTTGTCACTAGATTTGAAAGAATCCTCAACAAAACACAGTTTCTCATGGATACTTTTCTTGATATTGCGGGAACTATTGATATTATTTCGTTTCTTATGATTACTAGAGCCTGTACCAATTTTGATATTGATCACCCAAATGTTTTAAGTGGATCGAATCTATGCTTAAGTCTCGCATTGTTGAGGCGAAGGTGGATGACTTAGCCTTTTCTATTAAGGATGCCAGGGGCTGGTGACGAAGCGCTCTTCCCTCTGTTGTGGCTTTTTGGTCATAAATGCGCTACTTGTTATATTGCAGCATTCTGATGTCATTGTCCTGAGCTATGCTGATGATATTGTTCTTATAGTTTGACGTAAATTCCAGAATGTCTTATCCGACTTAATGCAGCAAGCCTTTCCTATAATGAGGGCATATTGATGCTCTGTCTGGTCCCTCTTCTTTTGGCAAAATGATTACTTGATCCGAGCTAGCAAGGCAATATCGGTGCCACCTGGGACAGTATATTACCAGCTTGATTGTAAAATTCCGAAAGCTACTGCCATATTTTGCCAGTGTGGAAGAGCTACTTGGAAAATCCTGCGGCTTGAGCCCCAAAATATATCTACTAAGATAAATTGCTAATTTTACCAATCTTCTCATATGCTTCCATTGTTTGGTGGCCTGTTATCAAATTAAAGATTTTGTTAGTCAAGATCTATATCTTATCTTATCCTTGGAAATATTTGCTCTGCGGTGTTTCGCTTGATGTGCATTGGTACGTGGAATATTTTTGGTGCAACAGAGAGGCATAGACAGAGATTATCAATAACTGGAACTCATTGATACCCGAAATCGTTATGCTTAATGATAGATTAGTCAATAAATTGTACTTCAATAATTTATTCACGATGGTTTATTCTTCGAGAGATTATTGGTTCTAGCAACAACTTCCTAAAAATTTACCGCAGTTTACCTTCTTTTCAGATGGTTCTGGCTTTGAACCTAGTGTTGGGGGTAGTTTTTCATTGTGACACTGAGTAGTGAAGTACTTCACAAATTGTTCAGTAGTAAAAACAACGAAGTGCTGTTAAACGTAAAATTGTATAAACTATGTATGTAGATTTTAAATCAACAGTGTACATAATTCATAATTCAATTTTATTTGTGTGCTATGTACAGCTAAAACTTAATTGAATAATTGATCGCATGTGTTCGCTCCACTTATTATGGTAGAGTACAATTAAAAATATTGAAGTTTGAGATTGTATCTAATAAATGTCATTATGAATGAGGTCATAATATAAAAACCCATCTAAATTAATTAGCTTTTCAGTCGACTCGACACTCAATTAAGCTTAATTTCAAAATTTTCGTTTTTTTCGGCGAATTTCGTTGGTAAGTAATATTTTGTACCGACCCCGTTGTACCTCTAACTTCTAACAAAATACAAAACTCGAAAAACAACTTTTTAACAACTTAGCTCATGCTTATGATATAATCTTATAAAAAATTCTACCATTACATAATACAAATACCTACAAAAAATACAAGCCATAATGTGTAAAACTAATTAATGTAACGATTTCTTATATTTTGTTTATAAACTTTCACTTCATAGTAGACCGATCGTAACGATCATAAGAGAAGGGTCTTAAGCAAATATGAAAAAACAGTCGAGTTTAATGTTCAGCTGAGCCAACATCTAATTAACATTAATTTAACTTCACTTAACTTAAGTTTAAAATTTAATAATATTTTATAGTATGTGTGACTCTGTATGTGTGTGTGTGTGCGTATTTTTAATGTACTATTAAAATTAGTAGTGAAATTAATTTCAACTATATTTGGATTCTTCTCTTTTCTTCCAATATATGTATGTTAACTTGAAACAATTATAGACTTTGAATTTTCATGGTTTTTGTAAGTTAAGATTTATAATGTTGACTGGACAACAACCGGAATAATAACATCGTTATATTTACAATGAAGTAAATGTTAGTACGTACTCTAATAGAATTTACTTAAAGCATTAATGTACTTAGTATAAGGACTACATTCAATTTAGATATAAACCACTGTTCGCGCAAAAAGGTAATAATTAATGAATATTTTGTATTTCTTATAAGATTTTTAATACAGCACATTTTAAATTATCAGATACCAATAAAATGAGCTCTAAATTGAATGGAGATATTGATGAAAATTCCGTGATATTAGATATAAAAGATGTCAAAAAGGCAATAAATCTAGAATTTCAAAATATATTTTATAAGGCGAAATCACCTAAAAAAGGTAAGATAATATGTAGGCGCCAAGTCCTACAGACTTCTTTATAATTCAATTTTATGTCATATAACGCTAAATATACCAATCAGTAGAAGTAGCTGCATTCAATTTATTTATTTACGATATTCAATTATAATGAAATAAATAATGAAAGCAAAATTAAAGACCAAGACCTCAATTTAAAATGAGGGGACAAATAGATTGACCGCAAGTATTATTCTCTTCCCATGTTCCTAAACACAAAGTTGTTGTAGTTTTTTATTAAATATTTCTGTGTCCAAAAGCGAAAACCACTTAAGTGAAAACAAGCTACTTTTCAGTAGAAGCAAATAAAGATTTAAATCGGTTTCTGGAAAAACTGAACTAGTGTTTCTTTCAAAATTTATGACTTATAAGTGGCTTTAAAAATTGGACAGTGTAATGCAGACATAAAATTGTATTAAATGAGCTAAAACTAATAAAATCGCTTAAGTGCACTTATGTGGTTTTCGCTTTTGAACACAGATTTCAGTAACTTATTGCGTATATCTTTAAGTGAAGTGTTCACACCTGAATAAAATATAATTGTGTAAAATAAGCGGCTACATTTACAATCTGTATGATATATAATTTCAGAAAAAACTCAAACACATATTTTAAAAAACCTCTCCGGAAGTTTTTATTCCGGAAAATTAACAGCAATTCTTGGACCGTCCGGTGCCGGCAAAACATCACTACTAAATGTACTCACCGGTTTTAAGTACGTATAGGAAAAAATCTATATATGTACATCCCCTAAAATTTACTAAATGTCGTCTTTTAATTTACAGAACAACAGGTGTTACCGGCAATATTCTATTAAATGGTGAACCACGTGATAAACAAGCATTCCGTCAAAATGCATCATATATTCCGCAAGATTTTGCTCTCTTAACCAGACTCACAACATTAGAAACGCTCGATATAGCCGCAGATTTAAAATTAAATGCAAAAATATCAAAAATTACAAAACGAAAAATTGTAAACAAAATTCTAGAACTTCTCAAATTAATTAAGTGCAAAGATACATTTGTCTCAAAATTATCAGGCGGTGAAAGAAAACGGCTATCAATCGGTATTGAATTGATTACAAATCCACCGATTATGTTCTTCGATGAACCAACAAGTGGTTTGGATAGTTTATCATCAATACAAGTAATTTCACATTTAAAAGAATTGGCGATAGCCGGTCGATGTATTATCTGTGTTATACATCAGCCTTCATCTAGACTTTTAGAATTTTTCGATGATTTGTATGTGATATCGGAAGGTAAATGTATTTATAGTGGACCAACCGACAGCATAGTCAGAGTGTTTAAAGAATATGGTTTTGAATGCCCGAATTTTTACAATAGAGCGGATTTTGCACTTGAAGTGGCTAGTAAAGGACGACAAGGAAATTACGAACAATTAGTGGAGCAATACGAGAATTCAAAAGTAAGAACCGGTGCAAAATACGAGCCTAAGTCTATGTCAACTACTGTATTCAACTCTAAATCAAAACAAAGAGGGTATCCAATATCACCATGGCACCAATTCTTAGTTTTAACTAGGAGGAACATTTTAAATTTAGTTCGTGATGTTGTAAGCAAATATCTAATTGGTACTTCAATATTATATTTATGTGGGGTACTACTTATATTCTTTCTAAATTTTCAGATGTTCGTGCAACTCCGAATAATAAGCCATCTAATTATAGGTGCATTGTTAGGCGTTGTATTTTATGACATTGGAAACGATGCTGCTAAAATTCATAGCAATGCATCGTGTCTATTTTTCTTCACATTATTTATATTCTTTGCGAATGCTATGCCAACGGTTTTATCATGTAAGCAGAAACGAATAACTAAATTTTAAAAAAACAAACGGTTTTATTGGTTTAGAGCTCTTTTTTATTTTAAACCAATAAAAGCTTTTCTAATAATTTAAAGAATGGCTCAAAAATTAAAAGCAAAGAATTAATCTTACAACTTATTTACAAATATCGTATATTTTTTTACAGTTCCACTAGAAGCTGCTGTATTTCTTCGAGAACATCAAAATAACTATTATTCCCTTGGAGTGTATTATTTATCAAAATTGGTATCTGATTTCCCGTTGCAAGTATTGGGACCAACATTATTTCTGCTGCTCGCATATTACTTATCAGGACAACCGGCAGATGGTGAAAGGTTGCTTATGGTATGGGCCATGTGTTTTTTACTTGCCACAGTAGGTCAAGCTACCGGTTTAATCGCCGGTGCAATATTTAGCATGCAACTCGGTGTATTTATAGTTCCCTGTACAACAATACCAATGCTGATATTCTCAGGATTTTTCATTAAGCTCAATGAATTGATGGGATTTTTACAGCCAATCACTTATGTTTCATATTTCCGTTACAGTTTTGAAGGTATATTACATGCCGTCTATGGATTCAATCGAGCTCCGCTAGAATGCTCCGAAACGTTTTGCTATTATAGGTCTGGTAAGAAATTTATGGAACACATGAATATGCGACAAAACCAATATTGGTTAGATTTAATTGTCCTGTTTGCCTGGATTATAGTATTACAAATTAGTTTGTATGTAACACTAAAGATAAAATTAAGAAAATCTAAGTAGCGTATTAAGGTTTGATTTTTTTTAAAATATATATGGGGTAATAAAAATGTACTAGGTATAGTAAAATTTGGTAGTTCTTTTATTTCTATAATTAAAATATAATACATAAATTAATTTTGAGTTGGTCAATTAATTTTAAATACAAATTATATGAAAAACTAATTTTATTTCCCAAACAAAAAAAAAACAAAAAAAAAATGTAATTGCTTTCATTGAATAATGGAAGTCGGATACATAAATTTTTTAAATTTATGAAATAGAAATGATTTAAATTGAATTTTTGTCTGTTTCATACGAGGATAGTATTAAAATGTTCCAGTGTACAAAATTAAATTAATTTCAAGGCATACAAAACCAACTTTGACATCATAATTGACCTAAGGCCTCTTTTTTTCAAATAATTATTGTTATTTTTCCATCTAATATTTGGATAGCAGTAAAATTCAGAAAATGAAAAAATTGGCCAAATTTATGCCAAAAGCATGAGAACGCAATTTAGATGTGTCTGCTCTAAAGTACCTGTAATATATATATTTTTTTTTTTTTTAGAAATACATAAATTATATTTCTATACATATAGTTCCGTACACATACTATGTACTCGTATTTAATTTCTGTTGATCTGTGATTGTCGGAAAAATAAAAATGTCTTTGTTTATATTTTTTATTAACTCTCTTCAAAATTATTTTCATTCAATATGATTTCTTTGTAGTTATTTTTATCGTACCAAAATGAAAAATATTTTCAATTTTCTTTTTCTACTCTACCTTGAATCAATTATTTAATTCGTGTAACCACTAAATATGCAACCGATCCTAAAGTTTTCGTGCAATAATACTAATAAACTTCTACGTGTTAATCTGTAAAACACATTACCTAATCTTTAGGATCGGTTGCATATTTAGTGGTTACACGAATTAAATAATTGATTCAAGGTAGAGTAGAAAAAGTTGAAAGAGAATTGAAAAAAATTGTAAGAGAATTTGGCTGTGTTAGTATAATTCGCTAATACAACCTGCACAGTTTATTCTGTATATATAGAATGAAAATTGTGGTACAATCAGCCCAGTCACCGCAGCCTGATGAGAAAATTGATTTTTTAATAGTCATAAGCTCATGAGTTCGAAACTGGATTAAATTCTCTTACAATTTTCGGAAATGTTATGTATTAAATAGTTTGTATGATTTTTACATAAAATTATTTACTTTTTATATTTTCTATAAGAATAAATCATTAAGTGCTTAGCTATTTGCAATACGATATAAATATGTATTTTTCTTCTAAGCATGATATTCTGTTTTAAATAAATTTTATAGAAATAATAAATCAGATTTTAAGGAAAATTTATTTTCTTTCCAAACAACTCACGAATAGATCATTTGATTTACAAATGAATTGAATACATGCAGTGCATAATAATCCTTTTATGAAATAAGCCTCAAAGGAAGCAAAATAAAATGTAAAATGGAAATATTTCAAACAAAAAATGCATTAGGCACAATTACAATACAAAAACAAAAATCAGGATTGTTACTAAAAATCTCTCTATATATCCCAACTGAGCGTGGCACAAGGTATATTTAAGTGGCATTATATTCTTAGTCTATTGTAAATCGTTTCTATAAGGATTTAATTTATTTCAAATAGGATTTAGATGTATGGAAACTGGAAGAAACTTTACTTCCTTTGATATGTACAAATATAAATTCAAAGCATTGAAACAAAGTTATGTATAAATGAAAGAAATACTCTTACACAATAAATGTGTGCGAGCTGGATTAAAGAAAGCAGTTTTTAATTTTTTTTTTAGCCAATTATTATAACAATTTTATACAAGAGATGTGATGTATTTATAATGGTTGGATAAAATGATATTAATAATTATACATTTGGTTCCAATCCACATTATTATCTGCTGCACATTTTCTAATTTCTAAAAATTAAGTTATGTACCAACATTTTAAAAAAAATTCAAAATACTAAACATTTTACGGTAATAAATTTACTGTTTGTTATCTGTAAGTTACGGTTAAGCAGGTTAAACCAAAATCACAACAAATTCACCCCAAAGATTATGATACACCAATTTATCATTATCAACAAAATAACAGGCAAAATACTACTTCTAATTTTCAAATTTGAAGGACCCTTCGTTATTTATTTACATACTTATTTGTATAATGATTGATTGACAATCAAACCACAAATTTGAAGCATTCTCATCCATACTTGAACCACTTGAATCACCGAACATATTTTTATTTTGTATGTTTGTGTACGTATATAGAAACAGAAATTTGCTTGAGATATAAATATTTGGCCCAAATGTGTATCTGATTCAATCATTAAAATTTTGTGGCACAATGCATGTGATTGACGAATTTATAATTCTAATTGACGCGGAAGATATGAAGACGCCAAGCAAAAAGTGAAATCTTGTAAGAAACCAAAAACGTTTTCCTTCCAATTCAATATTGTTGTGATTTTTTAACTTATCAGGAGTATAAATTTTAATTATTTAATAAATGAAGTCAACAAACACCTCAGTATACACAATCGATTCGGAAGTACCTGACCTACTACTAATATAAAACAAAAAACTACCTGATTGAAATGTAAATCTTTCGAAAGTAATAACAATGAAAGTTTTAAGCTTCGATAAAGTTATTTTTAAGTTCCACCATCATATTGGACAACCGACTATTGTTAAAGAAATAAAAGAAAAAAATTTAAGTTTTCCTCGAAAATTCAATACAATACAATAATGATTAAGATCTATTTTCCCATCTAAAAAGTTATTATTTATATTCCATAGTTCTGGTTTTTCCATTCATAAATTTTTTATTTTAAATCAAAAAAAAAAAAAAAATTAACCAAAAAAAGGGAAATTTTTAAAGAAAACCTCACAAAATTCATCTCTGATGTCTTTTCATTTGATTTCTGTTTCTTTTGTATTTTATTCTATGACTCTTTTATGTGGTCCATCTTTATTGTTATATATACTATATATATATATATATATATATATGTATATATATATATATATATATATATATATATATATATATATATATATATATATATATATATATATATATATATATATATATATATATATATATATATGTATATATATATATATATATATATATATATATATATATATATATATATATATATATATATATATATATATATATATATATATATATATATTTAGAGGTTTCCAACACTGTCCTTGACAAAGGAAACCTATCTTCTTGCCATAAAATTTAATCATTTGTATATTTAGTTTCGTAATTTTGTATGGTTTAAGAGAATTAATAAATAAATAAAAATATATATATATATTTATATATATATATATATATATATATATATATATATATATATATATATATATATATATATATATATATATATATATATATACTGGCAAAACTAGAATGGTTAATCGGAAAAACAATACAAAAGTAATTTTAGCAGGAGCAAACGAACATTTTAATAAAATTATGGTGAGTATGAAAATATTACTTATGTATATTTGATTGGTTAATGTAGCTACTATTTAATTATTCTTACATTAGTATATACTTGTTTGTGTTCAAGTGAATATTCCATTAAAAATTCCATTTTAAATAACCAATATCGGTAGCATACCATTATGATAACAGATAACAAGTCCACAAGAACAACATTGGAATACAAAAACATGGGCACTTACAATTGCTGTTGACAAAATAAACCGTCTCAAATGTAATCCAAATATTATCCAGATAGATTAAGGTCACTTCAAATCTTCTACACAGAGCCACTAGAATTCACCACACAACACCATATGTTCATATATTGCAAACAAATATCCACTAATTAATAAAATAATCAAAAAAGTTGATTTTCTTAACCGACAAATATATATCAAAAAAACAACCACACACGTGTTAACAAAATGAAAATAGCCACCGTTAGGAAAACATCTAAACACAACGACTGTTAAAATATAACTGACTGTGAATTATAATTATCTTCATGATGATTATGGTGATGACTATGATGATGATGATTCAAAAACTTTTGAAGCTTTTGTTATGCAAAATAATAAAGAGAATAAAAATGAAAAGATGAATAAAAATATTCAAACAAAAACGCAAATAATAGATGGAAAACAAAAGGAAAATTTTTGATAACAAAGGAAAATACAATAAAATAGACAAAAGAAAAATCAAATTTGAGGAAAGAGAGGAAAAAAAATCGGTTTGTTTTATAGGTGTTTGTGTTATCATTAGCTTTCCCTCTTATTTTCTGTTTCAGTTCTTCTATCCTTATAACGAAAATGATTCGGAAAACTGAGAAAATATAGAACAATTTCCCCAACGGTTGTAAAATTGTATTGGTGAATTTCTCCTTTAACAATGTTAGTAAGTTTATAGTTTGTTGCCCTTCAGAAAACAGAGCTTGATTATTTTTTCCAGTAATTGATCCCAAATCATGTTTAAAATAAAGTCCGAACTTTGATATTAATCACTAGATAGCTCGAATTAATGATTTCTCTTTTTCTAACTCTACAAACATGGAACAAATTTTGCCCTTGTTTTATTATTATTATTTGGCCCATAAAAATAACAATTTCGTTTCATGCTACCATTGAATTCCCCACATCATATTGTGTTGTTGTTGCTACTGTAAAAAGACACAATTGGAATCTATTGAAAAGAAAGAAAACAATAACATTAACAGCAGCACAAAAAAAATGTTTTATTTGATTCATTTTCTGGTACAACAAAAAATCGTATTGTAATAGAAGAATGGCATGATTACTATCAAAACTCTTTTGTATTTTGGCTGTATTATGGCACCAAGAATATTTTTATTTGTTTTGTTGTTTAATCGAAAAATATAAATGATTTTTTCCTTATTACGGTTCTACTTACATTTATTGCATGAGATGCGTTTTTCCTTTTATATATTTCCATGATTATCTAAACTTTTTTTTATCTATGGAATTGAGAAAGCGATAGATTTAATTGAATGGCCCTTCTCAATATGAGAACTTGTATGTCGTGCTAAAGGGGTCGACTGATTAAATCGCGCATCACAATATTTACATTCATATGGTTTCTCACCAGTATGAATTCGTTTATGAGCTGCTAAATTACCAGAATTTGAAAATGCCCTACTACAAATTAAGCATTTAAATTTCTTGATTTCTAAATGTATAGTTCGTACATGTCGATTTAAATCTCTTTTATGATAAAATAGTTTCTCGCAGTTGCTACATGGAACATCTCTAATACCATCGTGCTTCTTCAAATGCATAAGATAGAATCGCTTCGTGCGGAATATTTTATCACACTGGTCGCATTTTATTTGTCTTTCAGCATCGGGTGCATGTACCCTCTTATGTTGCTTCAAATAAGAAGCGGACACAAATTGTTTACTACAAATTTCACAAATAAAAGGTTTATCTTCCCCGTGGATCTTTTTGTGGGAGTAAAGACTTCCTGGATTAGAGAACAATTTTTGACAAACATTACATTCAAAAGGCTTTTGACCTGAAATTAAAGAACATTCATGTAATCGTTAATATGCTTAAAGCAAAATCTCATTTACCTGTATGCATTGTCATATGTGTCTTGAGAGCAGTTGTACTGAAAACAATTTTTCCACATTTTTTACATTTAAATCCTTTCCGGTTTTTACCCAAACCGGAACAAGCAATTTGGGAGTCAGTATGAGATTTAGCTGATGGTTTATCATTAACTTCAATTACATGAACTTTATGAGCTTGTGCGAGTGCATTGTTATCGTATTCTTTCCATTTTGCTTCCGCGTTGCATATACTATTTCGCAATTCATACGCAATTTCAAGTTTTCTTAAACAATCGATGCAGATAGATGCTGGACAATGGTCAGAATTTAAGATCTAAAGCAAAAAAACCTTCAAGATATAGCTAGTAAAACGATTTTTCAGTTTGTTGATCTAAAACTTACCGTTATATTGAATACTTTTTTGATCGCATAAATTACTGAAAGGTCTATGATTATTTCATCTAACGCTATTTTACCATCTCCTCGTAAACATATTCGACATAAGTGTATATTCAAATCGCTAATTTCTTGCTTGAAATTCATTTTAAATTTGTTAAAAATAATCTTAAGAAAAATGTCAACAACGCAACATAGATTTTTGTTTGAAACTATTATTGTCAAAAAAATTGGTTGTATCCACTGTAATTTTTTGATGGTTTGTAGAAACTGGATCAACCTTATATTTTGACAAATCAATGATTGGTATATACCAAAAATTGTTTTCATACATTTTTAATGTTTTGGTAAGTTACCGAAATATGTATACATAAATTCAAAAAAATATGGAAATAGTAACAGAAATGCACACAGGACTGTGTCGGATCTGCATTCAAAATGAAGGAACACTCCTTCTGGCCGAATTTATCGAAAATATACCAATTTATAAAGTGATTGAGAATATTTTTAGCATAGTGGTAATCGTAATTTTGAAGTTTGAATCAAAATTTGATAAATTTATTTTTCTAGATAACAAATAATAAGAAATTTTCCGAATCAATATGTGAAAATTGCTGTGCCCTGCTTTCGACTTCAAGCGAATTCAAACAAAGCATAACCAGAGCAGAAGAAATGTGGAAACATTTTTGTATGTTGATGACCAAGCATGAGGAACACCAAAACGAATGTGAAATTGTTTATCAATTAAAAGTGGAACGAATTGATCCCGAACTTGACCATTTTACTAAAGAGGAGGAGAAAATAATATCTGATGATTATTATTCTAATCAAAGTCTAGATGAACGAAATATCACAGCAAAAATAGAAATTTTTGACATCAATGAAGAGAAGATAATATCTGATGATTATTGTTCTAAATATGCAAATATAGATGAATCAATAACAAAATCTAAAATACAAAAACAGACCTATCATTGTAACGCTTGTGGGACACCCTGCACAAATGCAATTGATTTGCATAGACATAGACAGACACACTGTAAAAATAAACTTGGAGAAGTATGTGAAATCTGTAACAAATACTTTACTTCCAAACTTTATTTAAAAATTCACAAAAAGACTCATATACCGGATGCCGAACGGAAAATCAGCTGTGAAATGTGTGATAAAACATTTCGTACAAAAACCGCTTATCAAATCCATTTAAAGCACCATAATGGAACTAAAGATGTACCTTGTATGCTGTGTGAAAAACTATTTTATCACCGAAGAGATTTAGCACGACATATGAGAACGCTGCATTTAGAAATAAAAAATTATAGTTGCAAAGTTTGCTATAAAAAATTCTCAAATTCGGGAAATTTATATACCCACATGAGGGTTCATACGGGTGAAAGGCCTTACGAGTGCAAATATTGTGACTTTAAATTCAACCAATCATCACCTTTAAATAAGCATATGGTAAAACATGTTCAAAGAGGAGATCCAATAAAAACACTAAAAGAGACAAATGAATGAACTACTAAATTTGAATTAAATAAATTAATAAAAATTAAATGAATTCTTAAGACATCAAACTTTATTGCAAAATTTCACTTCTACCACCAAACTGTTACGAATGACGATATAAAGGCTAAATTCGATTCGGCCACAGAAATTTTGCATTAATGTCGTTTTCCTGTTGCAACAAAAAACAGATTCGGAGCGAAACTCAAGTGACAGCAGTTGTCATTCGTCGCTCGGTAAAATTTTTCGGAGCGATTACTACCACGATTACATGTAAATGTCATCGAAATGCCATTTAAACATCAAAATAAATATGCGGAAAAATATATTTAAAAAACAGTAAAATAATTAACAAATAATACAACATGTTTCCCAACAAAAAATGAAGAGATTAGTATATCGCGAATTCCATTTTAAAGACAAGAACAAATATATAAACAAACAAAATTTTGTTGGACTTTTTTTTTCAACTTTGTTCCCATAAAAAATTTGTTTGACTATAAAATATACTCGACCCGAGTATATTTTATGGAAACAAACACATTAAAAATGGTGATTTAAAAATTTTTATAGCGCTTTATTTTTATTTTTTAAAATTTTTATTTAAAAATTAAAATTTACGTTCGAACAATTTTTATTTTAGCCAAGAAAAGTCGTAATTTTGATAAATAAAGTGGTATCGCTGCGGCATTCGTCAAAAATTACATTGTCGATTTTATACCGCCAAAAAATTATAGCATGCCCGACATTTTTGTTTTATTTTTTTATAAATTTTTGTTTAAAAATGGAAGTTTACTTTCGAAAAGCTTTATTTTAGCCAGAAAAGTTGTAATTTTGAAACATAAAGTTGTATTATCGGCCTATTCGACATCGTAGATTTTATACCGCCACAAAGTTATAGCATGACCGACATTTTCGTTTTATACTTTTCTCTTTTTATCGCATGTAAATATTTTCTATTGCGTGTAGCTCTAAGTCTCAACAAAAAAAGTTGGAAAAACATTGTTGGAACGTGTAAATCACGCATTTAATTATACTATTGCTGCGTTTCTTATTTCCGATCTAATTGATCTAATCGATCTGAGTACTAAACATCTATGTAAAAACAGATTTTTAGTACTCAGATTGATTAGATCCGAAATAAGAAACACAGCATATAGGCCCTTTCCGAAAGTTATACTTATTTATTTAGACCTACTTATTTAAATAAGTATGTTAGCGAGGTAACTTAAAATAAGTATGTTCATACAAAAAAAAATCTTAAACGAAAACCAAAATTCTATTAATTTCATTGCATACATATTGTGATATTATGTAGTAATTAAGTTTTATACACAATTTAATTAAAACAATTATTTTATAGTTACAAAATAGTCAAAATAAAAAATAAGTATGTGAAATCAATTCGGATGATTTTACATACTTATTTAAGATGGCGGCAAATAAGTATGTCTAAATAAATAAGTATAACTTTCGGAAAGGGCAATAATGGTCGAAATTTACTGTGGAAAAAGATCAATTTAGCACATCACTAGTTTCGTTAAATTCAAATAAACACAACGAAGTACTTGCGGTGGTCTATTGGAAAACCACTATAGTTTTCCACTCGTAAACAGATCGAAATGTTTTCTGGATTTAAGGTTGCCAACACAATAAAATACTGTATACAACCAAAAAATATTACGTCAACGAATTTTTTTCCCCAGCTGATTTTGACATTATATATGTAAACATTAACTAAAATGTCGTCCGAATCAAAATTTCCCAATGAACTTATAAATCAATATAAAAATACATCAAACAAACTAAAGAAATTTCAACGGGTCGTATTCAAACGATTTGGTCCAAATGTACCAGAAATATCGGAAGAATTTAATTTACTTGCTTTAAATTTTGATAATTCATACCTCCATCAGTACGCAGGATTGTGTTGGCTGGGTAATGCCAAATGTGAAAAAGCATTAGGGAATTCGTTAACTGAAATTGATGCATTATTGAAATCAGCTCGAGCTTTTGTTAAAGCTAATAATCAAGTAGAAAATTTGAAGATCCGTAGCAATAACCATGAACATTTGGAGGGTGCATTGAGATGTTACAACCAAGCTATAGCACATCTTGATGATGATTCTGCAATGAAAGCTGCTATTATTCGAGAAATTAAAAAAATTAACCCAACTGCAGAAAATACGAGTAATTTTACATCACCGTCGCATCGGATCTATGATTTGGAACTAGCGGCCAATCAAAATATAAGAATGCGGGATTTTGTTGCGGCATTGGAAAAACTCACAGAGATTTATGACAATATACATGAACGTAAGGTTGAAGAATTATATGAAGAGGTATTGACTCAAAATGAAATATCTCGGTTATTACTTTTGTTGATTCTTGATTTGCCCCCATCGCGGCAATCTCCGTCACATATTAAACTTTTGGAAAACTATTCGCATTTCGATGAGGATATACCGAAAGGAAGTTTCCACAAAATTGGTAAACATCCTTTAAATAAACTAATTTGAAATAATAACTAAACTCTCAAATTTTAGATGATATTATTCCACCTGCCCTGACACTTGCGCTGAAAAACTTAGTAATGGCTTGTTCGTTGAAAGATTTGCAACTTTTCAATGAGAGCAAAAATGAAATAATTCATCATCATTTTGTCACAGAAGAACAAAACATTCTTCTTGAAGAACTAACTATTTATTAATAATAAAGCAACATAAGAAACTTTACATTTAGGAGTTTATATTCACTCACCCAAATTTTAAGCTTAACCCAGCCAAACCAATAAAATAAAACGTAACTATGTACAATACGAGGGGAGAATTTTATGTTCGCAAAATTTTAAGGCCAATAGATTTTTCCCTTATTTTTATTTTTTCCTTTTTAAACAAAAATGTTCATGTTTGTAATACTTTAGTCATTCTCTTGCAATTGCAATGGGAAACGAAAAAGCCGTTTTGAGAGTCATTTGCAAAAATGCCAAATATGTTTTGAATTTCGTGCAGTTATTAAATTCCTCACAAAACAAGGCAAAAGTGTTGAAATTGTTTTAATTGAAATGAGAGAAATTTATGGAATCAATTGCCCTGGAAAAATAATGATAATCAACGTTCTGGAAGGCCAAGTGTTGGGACTTCAATGAGATGAAATGGTCCTAAAAGTCGATGATGCCGTCAAGGAAAATTATCGAATAAAATTAAAAGTAATGTCCACAATGCTTAGTATCCGATTGATAATACGTGATCATAAGGCAAAACGGCTTGGTGGGTACCAATAATGCTCGAATCTCAAGAGAATTTCGTGTTCATTTTTGTAAGGAGTTTTGGAAGTTGTATGGTGACAATCCGGCAGATATATTCAACAGAATTGTTACTGGAGATGAATCTTGGGTTAGTCATTATAATCCTAAAGTCGTGCCTTCTGTGGGAAAAGTGATGGCAACCATCTTTTGGAACTCGGAGCGAATTCTTTTTATTGATTATAAAAGCTGCTGTTACACATCGTATGAAAGAGCAGATCAAGTACGAAAGCAGAGGAAAATTGATGAAAAGTGTACTGTTGTTTCATGATAACTCATGGTTCACGAGGCGAGAATTGCGGTGAATGTCATGAGGTCATGCGGGTTCGAAGAAATTAATCATACAACCCAGATTTGGCACTCCATGATTACTTCCTGTTACCAAATTTGGAACAAGGGCTTCTTGGAAAGCATTTTGATAGCGACGAGTCACTCCAAGCAGTGGTAAATGAACATTTCTCAGATAAAATAATTTAGCGAAGGTATAGAAAAGATAAATCAAAGATATAGTAAATGTAATGATATTAGAGAAGAAATAAATATGCATATCTAGGTACTTGTATCTTTTTCGTAATTTATGTACATATTTGTTTGCATTTGGGTTATTTTATCAAGGCTATTTTATGTAGGAAGCTGTCTTTTCAACATATTATTCTACCTATACGACTTTAATTTGCTATGTAGTCCTTTTTAAAACACAAATCATAAAAAAACGTGTATTTTTTCACCTCATTCAAGCTCAGCCCCTGTGTAGATTTAAATTATGTAAAGATCATAAAATTAAATAAATGTCTATAAGAATTGTAGTGTGTATTATGTATAAATATGAATCTTGGGGAAAACATAAAAATTATTATTTGTATGTATAAAGGCCATTTATAAATACTTATTTTATTCTTCCTTTTTTCGGATACGAAATTACGAATCTCTTAAATTTTTACCAACAAATATGATTAGAAAAAAAATTTACCTGTAATTTTCAAAGAATTTTTTTTACATTTTGTTATGTGACTGATGACTGTGCTGTGTACATGCAAAACTGAAACGGGTATATATAAGTGTACAGATGGCTGTATCGATATTGCTGTGGTTAAACAGAGTTGGTTGTATTAAACAGACATCCTTTCCTTCCAATTGGGATAGAATTATATAAAAACAATCGCAAGGTTTTCTCTTTTTATCACACTATTAAATTTATGTAATATTCTTATTTTGTTTTTGTTTTTTAATTTTTTTTTTTTTTGTTTGAAATGCCGTAAATTTCCCTCCTTTTTTAGCACTCGTATTCGTGTAGTGTTTGTAATTTAGTGTGCGTGTGTTTAGCGATAGGACAAAATTCATTCATTCTTAGAAAATTCTTTAGCTTAACAACAAACGTGATGTGTGTCGTGTTTTAATTTTTAATAATTAATTAAAATTTAATATTCATCGAATTGTTTATATAGGATTAAAAATATAGAGTATTCATTTGATCTTGCAGACAATATATTTATTGATGTAAGTATTTGTAATTTTTATATTATTTGCTATCCGGTCTCGTGTGTTTGTGTTAGCTTAATTTTAATGGACCATTTTAAATCTCGATCACTTACAATATCATCTATAAATAGTACAATTAAATTGGCGGTTTGCAATTTTTTATTTTAAAAAATAATACGAATGGGGCATGTGCGGTGCGTCTTCGCTTTTTATTTTGCTTCCTCTTATTGGACAGGAGAAATATAAACAGCTGCTCTTTAATTTTGTGATTGTTTCGAATTTATTTTTGAATAATTGTATATCCATATGGTAAAATAGGGCACACAAACATATTAGAGCATTTAGATTGCAGCGAGTTCAAAATACTGAGACTTAATTGAATGTTTTAATAATTTTAAAAACCCGCTTATATTCGCCCACGCTCATCCATTTCACTTAAAATACAAAATTTACAATAGCACAATTCTTTTCAGCTGTTCCAAAAATATATTCTATAAAAGTGTTCAAAAATGGAATTTGTATCCGAAAAATTATGGCTCCTTTGCGAATTAGAAGCATATGGGGGTCGCCCGAGTTTCGCTATATTTGATTCAGAAGAAGTTATCGGACAACCAATTAAAACCAATATGCACAAAGGAAAAACCGTTAAAATAAGAAAAGGCAAAATAACAATACAAGGCAAAATAATTGTAATTTCAGGTAAAAAAAAAAAAAAAAAAAATTATATAAATGTACCTAAAAGTTTGGATGGTATTTAATTTTTTTTGTGTCGGAACCTTTTTACAGATGATAAAGAATTTTTAGAAAAGGAATTGAAGCACTATAGGAAAAACAATATTGGAAACCAATTAGCGTCATCTAATGTAGATGAGTCGCCAACCAAAATGAAACGTCGTAGAACTATCCATGATGCATCGCCTCAAATAATTCAGCATCAACAAATTTCTTGGATGCCGCATTTACAACACCAAAAGGAACGAATATTAACACCATCGTCATCACTTCAATCGCTTAATAGCATTACAACTACAACTCCCCCAATGACGTTCGATCAACAAACGCAAACCGATAAGAAATGGAGTGATGACGAAAATATAGATACCCCAAATTTTATAAAATTACTTAACAATATCGAAACAATATTGGACAACCAAAGAGCTTCACAGAGCGAGACAATCGAACTAAAAAAAATCGTAATCGATCTGTCCAAGCAAGTACAAACCTTAACCGCATTAAATCTAAATGAGCCAAACGGTAAGGCAACCCACCATAATTATACCAAAAATGAACAACAATCATCAGATATGATGATACATAATTCACCCGAATCACATTTAAATGAGACTGCGGATTTTAAAATCGATGACGCAGAAATTATTTACAATGATTCAAATGATCATATTGTTTCGGATCAGGGTGACGGGGTGATATTCACATTCGAAAATGAAGATATAAATTTATCGAATTCGAATAATGAAAGCGTGTCGTTTAACGAAAGCATCAACAACTTGAATAGAACAAAACCAAATGTAATTAAAATTGAACATGTCACAAAACATATCGAAAAATTCAAAACCAAAAAAGTATTAAAGTCGTTAAACTTAAATAGTACGCTTATTAATAGTTTAAATACAAGTAGAAGTAGTTTAAATAATAGCCGAATATTAAATGGATCAACTAGTAGTTTATCATCGAATATAATAAATGAATGGAAAGATGATTCGACAAGTGAAGACTACGTCATAATAGGAAATAATGGTACAAAAGTACCAAAGTATGTAATGAGTAAAATTAATTGGGGATCACATACGAATGCGACACGAGGATTGTTGATGTCTCTTTTTTCCCGTGAAACTTTATCGACTCATTCGCTTACTGGCAAACCGTCACCTGGTAAGCAAATTTATTTTCTAAATATTTTTTTGGTAATTTATTTATTTTCAAACAAATTATACCACTTCCAACAGCTTTCATGGATCGTAAAAAGCCAGCCAAAGAACAGCTCGATGCCAAAATTGTAACCGATATAATACAGTTTGTTACGACACAATGTAATGTACCTGAAAGTGTTGTACGAAATGCTATTACAACCAAGTGTGCCGATGAGAATAAAATGAGTCGTCAGAAACGAAATTCTTTGATAAAAGCTGAACCTGATTTTAACAAAGAAAATGCTACCATTTAAAGGTTCAATTTTAAATTATTTTAATTTAATTAGTTTATTTAAGTAAAATTGACTGCCAAGCTAGTTTCCATTTATTTTCAATGATAATTCTGTTCTAATTCTCACAAGTTTTGCAAAATAGCTCGAATAATTTAAGTAATTTTAATGAAAGACTGATAAATGGCCTACTAAAAAAAAATGCCAAATTTTTTTTACTTTGCGTTCAAAAATAAAATTTTACCATCGCCAGCCAAAACCATAAGACTGAAGTGATTATAATAAACCTGTGTAGTTATATCCAATCGTATTTTTAATATGTAAAATGTAAAATTGTATAAGAAGTAGTATTAAAAGTTTCTAATACTAAAATAATTTTCGCATTTCAATTTCGAATAAAATTATTTTTTGAGTAACCCTGCAACGATTTTCCGATCGCCAAAAAACAAATACATATTCGTCTCAAGTTTTCAAATTTATTTTAGTTCTTCTAATCAAAATATAACGAAAAATTCATAGTTGAGGCTCCTCGCCAGTTTAATTTAAACACAATTTTTTTTTAATTAAACCACGTACGAGAGTACGTAGTATTAAACCACGTATAAGAGTTTAAAAAACGTGTTTTTTAGTGGAATCAAATGAAGTTCGCGGCTTCATCCGAGTTTGTTGAGTTACTAGAATTGTTATTTTGTTGTTTTGAAATTAATTTCTAATTAAATAATGAAGTTCAGATGATTTCAATGTCAGAATAATAAGAAAAATTTTCCCGAAAATTTCTTTCTTTTTTGTGTTGATATAATGCCAAGAAAATTTTCTAAATAAATAAACTGTTAGATAATATAAGAACAAAATTAAAATATAAATAAATCATAATAAAAACAACCACCTGCGATAGAGAAAATGTCGAAAAAATTTTGTGTACGTTCTTTAAATGAACTGGCACTATCCGAATTGGCCAATTGTATTGTGGCCGCATTTGGAATAACAATGCAAATACAACAGGATGATATGACATTGGCAATGGTCGAAATAAATAGTTATTTAAGCGAGTCTGGAGCTACAAGCGATATTTATCAAGATCTAATAAAAATCATTTTGGGGTCAGATTATTTAGAGGCATCGTTAAGATTCGTATGCCTTCAAACACTCCTTAACGAAAGTGTTCAATATTTAGTAACGGAAATTTTTCCATTCTCATATTATGATCGTATACTGCAAGTGATTTCGCTACAAGGATCTGGATTGCGTGCGCTTAATTTAAAAGGTGTTTGGATTAAAGATGAGCAAATGTTTGCAATGCATGAAATAATCAAAAGACTGCCCCATCTCACACGACTTAGTATACCGTATATTGCTAACGATGAACTGCTAAAAGAACTTTCCGAGCACTGCCCGAATTTAAAAATCTTAGACGTCTCAGGCGAAACAGATATAACCGAAATTGGAATTGAAGCAATTAGTTTGGGATTGTCCCAGAATAATCTACAAGTTGTGGATATTGGAATGTTGGGCGAGGAAAATATTTGCCATACAGATATAGCGCTACTGCTTCTTAATTTACCTAATTTAACTAATCTATTAACCTATTCGTTTGTTGGAAAGTCTTTGCAATATATATATGAGGAAAAGAACAGCAATTTCAAATGTAAGTTAAAATATATTCATGATACTGGAACAACAACAAAAGCTATGGACATAATTGTAAATTCGTGCCCCGAACTAGAAAGTATTTATATTGATACACCTGTTAGTGGAATTATTCCTAAACTATCGAAATTAAAATTAAAACAATTAAAATTATATAAATTCATTTGTAATGAGTTAATTGATCTACTTGGTGTAATCGGCGATGGAATGGTTCATTTAACCCTAATTAAGGGTAAAGGTGTTCTAGACATTGGACAAATTATGTACGAATGCTCAAATTTAGTGAATTTAGATTGTTACATGATGGAACAGTTAATCTATATGCTGGATAAGAAATTCTACTTCCTTCAAGGATTAGAAATATTGAATAGCCCTTTTTCGACTAATAGCCTAAAGAAATTCATTTGTCATGCCACAAATTTAAAACGATTGGCCGTCGACAGTGTTAATTTTGGTGATGATGATATGATCAACATATTTTCTGAAAATTATTTTATGTACTTGGAGGATGTTTGGTTTACATCGGCCGTGAATTTGACGATTAATTCAGTTGAGGTAAAAAAAAAAAAAAAAAAATTGAATTTGATTTTGTTGGTCATTCCCTAATTACACCTAAGTGGTATATTTTCAGATGTTAATGCAACGGTGTCCAGAACTACAAAGTTTAGGTCAATTAAGCGGTTGGGCATTGACACAAGATGATTTAGCGTTACTTCGTGGAATTCTTAAAAGCGGCAATTCGTCTTTAGTTTTATCACCTACAAGTTTATTTCCTTGACAACAGTAAAACCACAGAAGAAAGATTAACCAGAATAGACATTACGTGGATCAAAATTTTTTTTCATCTTACCTTCTTTTTTGGACATTGAAGTATAATTATTTTCGAATATTATGAATTTTTTGAATATTTAATACAAATTATGCTGTCAAAACAAAACTTGTCAAATAATTTCACTAACTATACTGTTAAGGATTCTCAATTTTTATTATTTCAAATAAAAACCAGTAAACAAAAGAATACATAACCCAACTTTCTCTTACCTTCGGCAAATCAAGGTCAAAAAAATGAGTCCAATTTTTTCCATACAAAAACAGCGTTATGACTATTCTGGTTAATCTTTCTTCTGTGGTAAAACGAACAAAATAATTAGAATTGTATTTTGTGTTATTTTAAAATAATTATTGCATATTTTAAGAAATTTTGTTTTTTTTATTTCACTTAATCATTGAAATTTAAAAAAAAAACTGGGTTAGATGGAAAATGTAGTTAAGAGAAAATCCAAATAAAAACATTTTTAAAAAAAAACATTTTTACCGACGAGTCCTACGGCTGCTTCTTGTTAAAACTTACTGTACAAAGACCAAACTAAAAAATTCACTAATTATTTTCATAAATCATAAAACGTATTCTCGGTAATAATATTAATATTTATTTATTGTAATTAATTTGTTGCATTATTTTATATAATAATAATATATTTTATATATATATATAAATATATATATATATATATATATATATATATATAATATATATATATATATATATATATATATATATATATATATATATATATATATATATACATGGTGTTTGACACTGACGGGATTATATTTTTTAAATTAGATTCGCTATTTTTTATGGAACCCACGTTCACTTCTTGATTCTGCCAATATCTGAAAGTATAAAAATGATACCTCATTCGTTTAAGAAATATTTGTTAAATACTTGTTTATCTGACACTTAATTTGACCTGTAATCAGATTATTAGGTCGTTGACATACTGCTTTTTTCACCAGCTCTAAATATGAAGATTTTCGTTACAAAACAGTAGAGGGTCCAAATTTTGTAGCTTTTGCTTATTACAAGATACATAATATTTTGAGTTTTATTTGAGCTCCAACTACTACTTAGCGTGATTCTACGGAATTACAGCTCTTAAAAATGGCGCACTACCTACCTCTTATTAAGCAAAAGCTACGAAGTTACAAACCATTACTGTTTTATAGCCAAAATGACCAGGTACCAGCGTAGGGGGAAATAAATCAGCAGCCCAATAATTCAAAAAATATTTCTTTAAGTAAGCATTTTTTACTCAGAATTGTATCGTCTATCATCCCCCCTTCTTTATAATAAGTGTGTGCCGAACACCCTATACATATATTGTACTTCGCATCATAATTAAACATTCACCGGAAAATTTAAAAAAGTTTACGATTTTCAAAGTTTCATAATTTCATCATAAAACATCCAAAATGAAAGAAAGAATACGTAATAAAATTTTCAAGCCTCTAATTTTTTGCCATAATGTTAAATTTACGAATGTAAAAAGAAACAAATTTATCAATTTTGTATTTAAAAATCTCTAGTTTTAAAGCCAAAACTAAATAAAGAGTTTAAAAGTTTAATTACCTAGTTTCAACTGTTTTGGATGATTTTTGACACGGTTATGGAACTTTAAAAATTGTAAATTTTTTCAAAATTGTAGGCAGGTTGATTAATTTTAATCGGAAGTATATACAATTTTTTTATCTCTTTTATATTTATTAACATTTATATACACCTATATTTATGTATAATATATTTCCTTTTTTATTTATTTATTATACCTAATTATTTTTTGTTTTTTTAAATTTTAATAATAAGAAATATTATTTACAAATAATTTTAATTTTTTTATTTTGCTTAATTTTATTGTATAAACGAATTAACAGCCGCAGTTTATTTTTATTATTTTTTCTCAAAATTTTACATTTATAATATAATTTATTTTCTTATTTCCTTATTCGTTTATACAATTATTAAAATAATAATAATAATCATTAGTGATGACAATAGTAAATTTAAAATGTAACATTAACTAAATCACTAACATCAGTGATACCTTTCATTTATGCTGTTTTGTTTACTAATTGCTTGACAATACTTTTGTTTGTTTATAAACCTAACACCGCTTATATTTTTCGTACAGCAGTTCTTATTTGTGCTTACCTCAATCTAAATATGTGAAACGACAAAGCACACCTTGTTTATAAAGAATGATGGTTTTTATGTTACTCATTGGATAATTTGGAATTATTTTTGGTTTGTACTTAAACTTATATAAGCTTAAACAATTTTTTTACATAAGAAATAGACATTTTGAAAAAAATAAGTTTTCACTGGTGACGTTTAATTGAACAAGAGGTAGAAAAATAAAGCACCGGTGATCATGACATTCTGTTCTGTTATAGACTATATATAATGGCTATGTACTGTTTTAGTGATTTAAATTAGCATAAAAATTAAAAATTTACTAATATGTATCATATTTTTAAAATATTTATTTGATTGGTCGTTTTACATATTACATAAAATATGTATAATATAAATAACAATTTGTCGGATATCATTAACTTTTCTTTCGTATTGGCAATTAATTAGTAAATAAATAATAATACAATTTTTAAACAAATTAACAATGATATAATTTATAAAATTTTTAGTTTGCCGGATTAACAAAAATGTTTACATTGATTGGTAAGGCTTAAATATATTTTTTTCGAAATTGGACTAAACATTTTCGACGATATCTAATTATAAAATAAATGAAAAATTAAAACACATATAATTATAATTCTCTAATCAAATTGATACATTTAATTTGCTTGGGGGGAAGGTAGGGAATGCGAATTTAATTGGCTTCTTCGGAAAAGGGAAATTAAATTTAATTTCATTCTTAAAATTTAAAAATTTACTCTTAATTTTCTTCTTTTATAATCGAATAATATAAATTCTATTTTATTGCACATTTTTTTTATATTTAAAATTTATATAATGCAAATTATTCAATCGTTTCGAATTAATTGAGGTTATCAAACAAAATAATCGAACTATAAAAATTGCTTTAATTTTTGTTGTGAGAAATTTACCCACACAAAAATTACCAGACAAATGATTTTTAAATGTTTCGAAACTCATCGAACAAGCCTTAGGCTCGATTAAAAGAGGAGTGTTTAGCCAATATAAAGTATAAAACATGTAAATTGTCTTGTCGCTAAAATAAATCAAAAGATTTAATTTTGTTGAGAAAATGTATTGTTTCCTAGCATCCATGTTGTATCCAATTTTTACATTAAAATTATGAATTAAGCCAATTAAAGAGTTACACGCTTTAGTGTATCTTAATTGATTTAATGCACGATTATGTAACGTAACAAGAAAAATAATAAATTACAAATATTTTAATTACTGTACCTGGTTATTAAATTCTTATAACTTTTAGTTTAATTTTATTGTGGTTTTATTTTTAGAAACTAGTTAACTACATTTCTGTCGAATTTGAGTTATGAATGAAAATAACTCGACAATTCTCTAAAGTTTCAAAAATAAATTTTAGTTTTCCAATATTTTCATCCATTTCGAGTATGTAATTACTACTAAAAGCTACTACCTACGTCTTTTTAGTTCAAATGCATTTTCTGAATAATTTACTTTTTGCGGTTAACTAGTTTCTCAAATAAACCACAGTTAATTATATAGGTATTTGTATCTGTTTTTATTTATTTATTTAGGAAAAATAGAAAAATATTTTTCAAATCTTTTTGTTTAATATGTGTTTTTTGGGTTTGATCTCTTTTTTATTTTTTTTAATTTGTAATATTTTTTTTTTTAAGCACACTTAATTTTATAATTTTCATTTATTAAATAATTTATTTTTTCTCTTTATTAAATAGTTTTTTTTTTAGATTATATTATTATTAATTTAATAATTATTATTATTTACTTTAAATATTTATATAATCACTGAAAGATTTATAATTGTGTCCATACAAGAGGTTGTTTATTACGCACGATGTTTGTTGATTTTGTGATTAGAAATTTATATTCTTCTTTTTGGCCAATAATAATAAATTATATAAATTATAAGTGAGAAACTATTTAGATTAAAATTAATTTCAATCATGATTTGTACTTGGATATGGAAACATAGTAGCCCGATCTAATAAAAGTAAGGTAAAGATTACAAAAAAAAAAAAGTGATATAAAATAATTAAGCGCTTCATTTACCTGAATGAGATCCATAGTGTTGCGGTTTTGGTTTAGGTGGTAATTTAGGGGTGATTTCTGCTGGAGAAAATCGCGGTGATGTAGTGCTGCAAAATAAGATAAATTTATTAAAAAAAAAACGTTCGCCTTTATATTTTATGAAGTAGCAAATTACCTTGGTCTACCACTTTTATTTAGCGTCATTGAATTCGGTGTCATCTTTCCAGCAGCTATCGATGAGCTAGCCGATTGGGGAGACGAAGGTGCGGACGATAATGATGGTGTCGCGTTTGTATTTTTACTTTTTGAATTTTTTTCCATGGCCGAATTTCGGCGCATCATAATGGTACTCGTATTCGGCAACATTAAATTATGTTGGTTGACATTTTCATGTGATAAAAGTGTTTCTTCACGGAATTGTGATGCTAATTTTAAACCACTTAACATTGTATGAATGCTACTATCGTTATTATTACAGTGATGAGTTTTATTTGAGCGTGGTGGCAGAGGCGGTGGACTAAGATCTCTAGGAGGTAATTGCGGTGCATCAGCTGCTTGCTTTATTTGTGCAGAAAATACAGAGTCTTTTGTTATTATTCGACGAGGAGGTAGTGGAGGTGGATTATGGTTAAATGTATGTGTATTTGGAACATTAACATGTGGTGATATTGGTATTGGTCCAATATCATGATTAGATGTTAAATCTGTGCTATGTGGACTCGGCGGGAATGCTGCCATATGTTGAAATTCTGGAATAAAATCTTGTTGTAAATCATAAGATGTCATTGCCGATGTAGTAGAGTAACCCGTTTCACGCGAATGAAATGAATAACTATCTGTATTATGTTGATTATATCCTGGAAAACTACTTATTGTATTCGTACTTAACGAATCAAGTGTATTTGGACTAATATTTAATGGATTTCGTCCTGGACTAATTATCGGCTTTACTAAATCAGAAATTGTACTATTTGTCATCGATATAATGCTATTCGATCGCTTTGGCAATTCGGGTGCGGTTGATATTGAGCCTAATGAGATAAATTCACCAAATTCGGACGTATTCAAACTAATTTGACTATGTGAGAAATTATGCTGATGATGTGATCCACCACCTTGTATATGTACATTAGCAAATACGGTAAATTCTTGTGCTGAACCTGATACATTGCCCGGTGGTGATTGTTCACATTCATTATTGTTGCTATGCATATGTTTCTGATTTAGTTGCAACGTGCCTGGTGTTAACGATAAGGAAGAATTTGCGCTACTGCCAGTACTGTTGTTGTGTCGTCTCGGCTTAATTCCAGGCGATTTTAATGTTAAATCCGGCCATTTTCGTGGCTAAACAAAAATAATTATATTAATAAAAAAAACTAATTCAAACAAATCATATAATTGCTTACAAATTTGGCTGGTTGCTTTGCCCCTCTGGGTTCTAACTTTAAACTTGAAAGGTAAAGATAGTTTGAAATTTCATTATCTTGCATTCCTTTAAAAGGGTCCAATTTTTCTAAGAAATTCTGAAAATAAAAATTATAAATTACTACTGTTTTAGATATTCATCAGGAACAAAGAACTTACCCTAATTTTAGGATCAGTATTTAAACAGTACGGTTGATTTTGATATTGTTGAATTTCTCCAATGATCTCCGCCACTTTTCTTCTTTTAGAAAAATTAATTAACATCGAATTTGGCAAAAAATCCGGATTACCTTCTTCTATATGCAATATATTAGTTAAATACATTCCAAAAAATGGAACACAGGGCGGGTTGATGGATCGTAATTTTTCTTGATATTTCCGAAAATGATCATTGTTCAATTCCCGACAATCTTCTAAACTTCGTTTCAATCGTTCCGTAATTCCTTGAAACGTAAATTTTAATCGATAAACAGCCGCACTTCCCATTGCTGATACAACAGACAGTACACCATTGAAATTATTTAAATCTAATAAAACTATCATAACTTCTATGGCACGTGAAACAATTGCAACACGTTCATCATAATTTTCGGCTTCGAGAATTGATTTTTCTATCCATCTCGTAAACTGGAAAGATACAAATTAAAATTAAATCTCATACAAAAAAATTGCAACTCCAACTAAACACTTACATTCGTCGTATGCTTAATGATTTTTAAAAGGTTTGGACTTTTAATTTCCTTATCACGTTTCGTCCAAACCGATCCAACTAATTCCGATGGTTTAACATTTTTATAAAATTCAAATTCTAATAAAGTTAATTGCCTTGCTAATTCTATAGGATGTAACGTTAATAAATTAAATTCCGTTTCAGGAACTTGTAAATGAAATTCCATTGCTGGTGGACTATTCCCAAATGCAAATGTTATTTGTTTGTGATTGTCCTCCGGTTCACTCTGTGAACGTAATTAAGATATTTAAGAATTATATAAATTATTTTAGCAAAATAATTGACACTTACCTTTCTTTGGACGATTTTTAAAACAGAATCAACCCATTTGCGCATTGATTTTCCCGTAATTGTTTCTAAAAATCTATGTAATTTGTCTAATAATGTAGTATCACGTTCAAAATCATAAAAATGATGATCGACCCAATGTCGTAATACATTTAATACTCTAAATTGCACTGGTTGAACATATTCCTTTTTATAACGCTTCCAATCTTCACGCTGTGAATTTTTATAAATTTTATCTGGTTCAATACCCAATTCCTTATCACAAGATTCATATACTAAACTGGGATCAGGTATATCAAAACGTTCTATAAGTAGTTCTAATAATTCATGTGGTGAACAAAATGATCGATATGTTGTTAAAAATGTTCGAACAAACATAGGATCAGCATATATATGGTATGTTAACCTTTCTATTAATTTACACAGTGTTGCCCCCTAAAAGATGAAGAATAATGAGGATAATACTTAAAATAAATCAAAAATATAGTTAATAGAAACCACTTACCTTTATTAATGGCACCCCAACACTATCACGTTCCTCTAAAAGAATATTAGTATCATTGATATCTGCTTCAGCAAAACTATAAATATCAGGACTAGGTAATTTTAACGGATGTTTCTTTTCTATATCCAATAAAATACTGTCTAATATTCGATCCAGCATCGACTTTGTGTTAACCATAATTAAATCGGCCATCCAATCATTTTTATGTTGTGTACTTTTGGCTATTAAAATTACAGCTTGTTGTACACGTGGGGATATTTCAAATGCATGCTTCAATTCATCCGTATCAGGTCGATCGATTACCTCAACTTTACGCATAAAAAATTTCTCTTTCAGTCGAAAATCATAATTTGTTGCGCCAACCGAAACAGTTTGACGTCTTGAATTTGCCTTGCATAGCACCAGGAGACCATCAAATAAATATACCTTACGTTCCGTTATCCGTTTACCAGAACCTAATTTTGCTAATGTATCCTCTGCGAATATTTTAATAAAATATTTTAAGTTTATTTGATTGAAAAAGTCTGATAAAAATTACAAACCTCTAATAAATTCATTGCAGGATTGACCCACGTCCTTATCCCAATGTTCTACAGTATTTTGAAGTTCCCTTGTTTTTTCAATTGCTAATTGCCGTCTTGTCCTACTATGCATCCTTACGTGCGATTCTCTGGATAGCAAAATGGCATAAAATTAATTAAATTTCAAACCATAAATAATTAGCAGTCATCTTACTTTGGTAATAAATTCACTATATTATGCAGATCACATTGAAGTGGTTTTAATAGTCCTTGCACTTGCTCGAAACTTTCTTTGTCCTCTTGATTAGGACTTAATCTTAATAAGGTTTTTACATAATCTAAATATAAAAATGCATGCAAAATAGGTCCTAATAATAATTTTGGTAAATAAAATTTAACAGCTTCTCGAAAACCGTGCCCAGCTGAAATTAGTGAATTTGCTTCGGGCCGCATTAATAAATTTGTGAGCGCTTCACGTGATGCCGTTGATGTTACATCACGGGCATATTTCGCGTATACATCAAATTCAGCAGCTTCTGCCAATTCTTCAAAACAACTACCCACACATGGTGGAGTCTGCTCCTGTGACATTTCTATAACATCCTCTAGTGAACCGAGAAGTGTTACTGTTACTTCGTAAATATCCATAATATTCGAAAATATTGGCTCAAGTTCCTGTATAAATATAAATTATTAATAGGATTAGAAATATTTTACTTAATAATGCTCTGAAGTTTCACGCTCTTACCTTTGGATCACTAACAATTTTCATTAATTCTTCCCTAAAAACTCTAATAATCATATGTAAATCTCTCTGATACTGCTTCTCATCATGAATTAATTCTTTAACTACTTCTTCATAATTTAAACTGGCTCGCGGTGTCGGTGGTAATGGACTGGGCGCCATTGATCCACCACTATCACCTTGATAAAACATATCCATAAGTACCTGAAGCATAAAAGAGAAATATATAGGCATTAATATTTCTAATGTCCTATTTTAGAGAGAATTTTAGCAAATAATAATTATTTTTAGATAAATTACAATAAAATAAGTACTGCCATCAAAAGTATTGACATTTATGTTAAATAATTTAAACACAATAAATTAACCCCTTAAAAATGATGGGAATGAATCCATCGAAACCCTTGGAGTTTTTTATTATGAGAAATAGGTAATATAAAAAAACATTAAGTTAAAACTAAATAATTATTGAATTTAATTAAAAATAACTAAACATCGTGCTTCGAGTAGAAAAATAATAATTAGAGGTGAGAATTATTTTTACAATATTTTTTAAAATTAAAATTTAAAAAAATGATTTTATTTCTTCAATAAAAATAAATACAAATAAGCAGTTTAACTCAATCAAAATTATTTTTAAGGAAAACTATATATAATTATGAGATGAGAGATAAATTTCGAGAATCGGGAATGATTTGCTAAAATAAATCTTTGGAGCTCATTCACTGGTCATCTCAACTATACTATACCATTGCCCCACGACCAACCGATTATCTCTCACCATTCCAACATAAACCAAAAAATATACAAAGTAAAAATAGTATCTTATATTTTTACTATGCGGGAATCCACTTAACACACTCATTACAACATACATTTGAATCTGATTAGAATAAATTTTGAGCTTAATATAAAGAACTTGTATGTTCATTTTTTAAAATTTACATTTAAACAATTAAAAAAATTGATTATATTAAAAAAAAGCATAAATAATCATTGCTGATGCTTATGTTTTTTTTTTTTTTTGATTTAATTAAATTTCAATAGAATTTATTAAAAAAAATGTTTTTTTTTTTTCGTTTTAGATTTAGATTACAATTTCATTGATCTACGTACCACCTTTAAAATAAGAGGACAGCATGTAAAAACATAATGTTTGGCAACATATATTAATCAAATTAAACAAAATTTTTTTTTTTTAAAGTTGTAATATGTAGTTTGAAAACAATTGTTTTTGGTGTTTTTCGTGTGTGAGGGTGTGATTTTATTTATTAGTTAATTAGTTTGACTGTTTGTGTTTTACATCGCATATTTAATTATTTTTGATTTTAAGAGACAAACAAACTATAAATAAGTAACTTAAATTAAGTAATACAATGGGAATGGTTAGTTTTTGTCCTGTGAAACGATTGTTGAGATTATAAATAATGAATTCAAAATTAAATTTCATCACCTAAGAAATTATTTACACCTAATCAAAAATGCTGCCTAGAAAATAATATTAATAGTTCATCTGTACATTACTTTTAGACTTACTGTATTTGCTTATCTAATTTAATTACAAAAGCCTAATTAACAAAACTAAAAATTAACCGACAAAAAAAGCTTACGCAATAATATTTGTGATTTAGCAAATTAATTTAAACGCAATTTAAAGCAGGACTCAATAAATTCCTCAAATTTTCAAATAAGCAGCTAATTTCAAAAGCATACGTTTTTGATTAAGTGTTCAATTCAATTTTACTTTTGTGTTGGTTTCTAAACTAATTCCTTAAAAAATATGTTATCTCATGATCTAAATTCAAAATAATTAAAAAATTAAAGTTAAACAATTTTAAAAGCGTCCTGAAAAAGTTTTTTGTGTATATAGTTTTGTTTAAAATCGAAGTAATGTTCTACGTACCTTGTCAGCACACATAGCAACCTCAATATCCTCTCGCGATATCTCAACATGTCGTCGATTTTTAACATAATTTCCGGCTAACTTTAATATATCTGCTGATATATATTCAAGTACTGCTACAAGAAATACTGATACAGAATTGTCAATTTTGTACTGTAGAACTTCCTGTAAATATAAGAGTAAAAAAAAAGAATTATACCATGTAGAACTAAAACTATAAATTAGATTTAGGTGGGTCTTTTAATCTGAAGCCTAGCTTGGTATCTTATTGTCTTTAAAATTTCGAAAATAATCGACCAAGGAAACTTTAAAATTGTTTTCTGCCTTCATGTTTTTGACGCACTGTAATCTTAATGGAAACCAGTAGCCAATATCTTTGATCTGATTCTTTCTCGTACAGAAATTTGCTAATGGTTTTGTATAAGCTAGAAGATCTGTCAAAAAGGGCGTAGAATTATTTTGTCATCAAATTTTTTGACTTTACCTTTGTAAGCGTATTATGCACTCGATCAACAGGAAAAACCGATTTCTTTTTCTTTGATTTATCAATTGTGTCTCGTGCCTCGTTTAATGCCCATCTGTCTATCGGCGTTGGAAATGTTTTTCTCACCCTTTCCTCAATATCCTACATTAAAAAATAAAAATAAAATGTTATGAGATATTGAACATGCTACGAGATGAATCATTTAAATCATACTTGTATCGTATGTGGCGGCGGATTTGCACACAACATTCCCAATAACCTAAGACACAAACTTTCAACATATAACAAAGCATCGTCACGTGCGGATAATGATGGATGTAACTGCTCCAGCACCTAAAATATAATTACCAAAATATTACAACCCGAACTTGAACTGTATCCGCTAAACACAAAGTTATAATACCAGTCGCAAAGATTTTATAAAAACTCCTTTCCATTTATTATAATTTTCGACATTCTGGAAATCATAATCATTGCTATCTGCTATTGAAATATGGTGACCAGAAAACATTCTGCGATTTTTTTTATTATATGGATAAGTAGATAGAAATTATAAATTTTATAAATGTTTCCAATTAAAAAAACATTTTTAATATATGATTATTTTTCATTTTTTATGTTTTTTATTCTTCTGGTTGGAGAGAATTTTTTCTTTTTTTGTGAAATGATTTGCGTTTGAAGTTCAAAACTGTCATCAGAGAAGAATAAAAATTCGAGCCACTTCAAAAACTTCTTATTTTTTCTTTCGGATTATCACCCACATTACTTGTCTGAAACATTTCTTGCGTTTCCTTTTTAACACATTTTTATTCAGAAATTGTTCACAATTCTATTTGATTTGTTTTATCATTAAGGAAAAATATGAATTGTATAAAAAAATAAAATTTCGTTTTCACTATTTATCTTTTTTTAATAATGGAGCTATTAATGACGCACAATAAAACGAGTTGCCCGATGCAATTTTATTGACTTGGACGTGCTATAAAAATTTGAAGGTTTGCACCAATGTAATATTTTATCAATTGTCAATTTTTAATAAAGGAAATAATTTATAAATGAAACTAAATATTAGATCACTGCTAAATTCTAAGTCATAATTATAACTAAATAAATAAGTTTGAACTATCGTAAAATGCAAACGGCGAATAATACATTTAAATTGAGTAGTTGGTGCTGATCATCATTGGGTTGAAATATTACATTATAGATGGCAGAACATAGTCCGTCCCTAATACGGTTTAAAGTACCATTTAATTTAATTAGGTGGCGGACTGGACACGCAAAATTTAAAAATTTGACCGTTTCAGAAAAAAAAAACCAATCTCCTAATTTCTTTTTAATTTTAATATAAGTACTTACAATTTTTTTATATGATGTCTTATTTAGTCACTCCAAAATGGTGGAAACAGTTCTATATTTTTTGACATTCATTTGATACACATTTAATTTTAGCATACAGTTTTTTTTTTACTTTATATCCTCTATCGTTATTCGGTCGGAAGTTTTTCATATGGCAAATGGCAATGCCCTAAAGCTCGTTTATGCGGGCGATATTTATTCATTTTAAAAATTAACGGTTGGTTTCGGATTTAAAACCATGATAATTTGAATATTTTGTTTTAAACCGTGCTGTGTCGTCATCATGTTTGGACATGTTAAACAGTGTGAATAAAGAATCATTTTTAATTTTAAAATAGTGAGTTAATTTGTGCGCTTTCCATTAAGATGTAAAGTTGTTACGTTCGGACACAAATAAAGGATACAAGCATACAAGGCGTAATTTAGATGTTTTAAATTATGCAACAATATAGACGCCAGGCAGCCGTCGTGATTTCTTGTAAAATCTGTATTATATACAAATAATTATCAAAAATAACTGAGCATTTTAAACTAGGTACGTAATTCAAATGTTTACTCGTGGTTGTTGCCTATTTATATAAATAAAAGGTGTTTATTAAATACATATTTTCTGAATACATTCAGTGCGAAACAGACGCCTAGTATTCCACAGTTTCCAATTGTTTTTTAGAACCTATTTGTTCTGGTTGCGAAATTCTTTTTTGGCAATTTGGTATATGGTGTTTAAGTGTGAATGTAGTTCTTTGGTGAATCCCTCCTCTATTTTTAAATTTTTTGAACATAATTTACATGTTACTGAATTAGGAGTCCATTATTGCGTCCATAACTCCACATTGCCGATTTGCTTCCGGTTCACCATTCAATAAATTTGGTTGTTAATGCCATTGATATGACCATTGGAGCCGTTATTTTAGACAAAATATTTGAGACTACTCGGCTTCAAAACGTTTCCACTATACCTTATTTTAGTCGTTCTGTATCCATTATTTCCATTGTTATTGAATCAAAAAAATGGCGCCAGGGCCTAGATTCTGATCAAGTGGCAAATGAAATCACAATTTTTTGAGACATTGTACTAAAATTTTAACTGCTATAAAATGATAATATATAGCATGTTGAAAATATATAAGAGCAATTGTTAAATTTACCCTCCTATAAAATGACAATAGCTGTATTTTGTTGAAGGTAGCTGCATGCCAAAAGACTTCAGGTTTTTTGACACGCAGTCTACACTAAAAAGATACAATTTTTCCATCTTTCTTGTGTTATATTCTAAAAAAGTTACCAAAAATAATACAACAACAAAAACATTTAGTAACTTTTTAGAATATGACACAAGAGAGATGGAAAAATTTTATCTTTTTAGTGTAGACTGCGTGTCAAAAAACCTGAAGCCTTTTGGCAATGAAGCATGCGGCTACCTTGAGAAAAAATTAATTCGAATTATTTGGGAGTTATTTTTTCTTAACAGAATAAGCCGCGAAATATTTTTTCGATTTAATTTTTATATTCTATGTCGGAATTTTTTCTGTTTTTCATTCAAGCACTTACGTATTTTATTTGTTCGAGCTCGAATTAAATAACTCAAATTTTTTGTTCGAATTATTTAATTCCTGTCACGTGCAATTGTTGTTGTAAATTTCTCAACAAAATACAGCTATTATATAGCAGTTAAAATTTTAGTACAATAAGTCTCAAAAAAATGACATACGTTATTTGATCATAATCTACCCCCAGGGCCTAGATTCTGATCAAGTGACAAATGACAAATGACAATTTTTTGTGACTTTGTACTAAAATTTTAACTGCTATAAAATGACAATATACTGTGTTTCTTATTTCTGATCTAATCAATCTGATTGATCTGAGTACTAAAACGTTGTTTCTTATTTCACGTCAGATCGATCTGATCAATTTTTTTGCTGTTTCTTATTAATTTTCAGATTGATTAGATTGATTTTTTTGATTTGTAAAAATATTCCGATTTCTCAGATTAGTTTTAGTTTAGCTAACTTCATGTAATTCAAATACATATATTACCGCATAGAGAACTGTCTTCTCATCACTTATTTTTTTTTTGCAAACGTTATTAAAATGGAAATAGAAGAAAATTTTAATTATTATGTGAACGAAGGTAAATAATTTTATTAAATTATGAAATAAATATTTTTTGATCTAAAAAATCTGAACCCTGTTTCTTATTTCAGATCGACCAAATCAATCTGATTTCAGATTTCAAAATCTGCTCGATCTACGGATTTAAATAAGAAACACAGCAATAGTTGTGAGTTCTAAAATGCGATTCTGATGAAGTGACTTTTTCAAAATGTCACAAGAAAAAAAATGACAAATTAAACAAAATTGTCATTGATTTGGTTTTCCGTGACAAAAGTCAGCTGCAGTTTTAAATAAAATATGTGTGAGTATATTTTGTTAATTTTTAATAATTCTTGTTATAAATTTGAATTGTTTATATTTTAATTAAAATAAAACAATATTTTATCTATTTTTATACATACATATATAAAAATAGATAAAATATTGTTTTATTTTAATTAAAACATAAACAATTAAAATTTATAACAAGAATTATTAAAAATTAACAAAATATACTCACACATATTTAATTTAAAAATGCAGCTGACTTTTGTCACGGAAAACCAAATTAATGACAATTTTGTACATGTACATATATGTATGTATATACAAAATAAACCTTAAAATATAACTGCGGTTAACTAGAAATGCAACTGCTGTAAACTGCTGTTAATGTCATAACTCATTTCATCAGAATCGCAAATTTTCCGTGACAATATTTTGTACTAATAACAAAATGTCACGAAAAATTGTCATTTCATCATAATCTACCCCCAGATCAAGGCTTTGTGTTTTATTGGCACAAAAGTTATTAGATTGCTTGATCTAGATCAAATTTCAAAAATCGAATTTTTTTACAAGATTCACCCCCACCTTTCTACCGAACTCACTAATACGTAGAAATATCCATTTTTTACTATTATAAATAATAGCTAAAAATCTATAAACGCCATTTTGGCTGGCATCATTCGTGAATTGAAGCTGCTTACATGGTACAATTCTGGGCCTAGATTCTGATCAAGTGACAAATGACAATTTTTTGTGACTTTGTACTAAAATTTTAACTGCTAAAAATGACAATATATAGCAGTTAAATTGTTGATATTGCAGTTGTTTAATTTTAACTGCTATAAAATGACAATATATAGCAGTTAAATTTATCATTTTACAGTAGTTAAAATTTTAGTACAAAGTGAAAAAAAATTTCATTTCTCACTTGATCAGAATTTAGCCCCTGGGCCCTGGGGTATTGTTAAACTCACAAGTCACAATACAACATTCAAGGTGTCTTCATGGTGGTACATTTCTGGGGCTCTATTGGACATCTGCTAAAATCTCTGTAATTATCATAGAGTTATACCACAGAATCAACCAGAAGAGACATAACCCTGTTTTTGTATGGTAAAATTTGCACTCATTTTTCTGACCTTGATTTGCCGAAGGTAAGAGAAAGTTGGGTTATGTATTCTTTGGTTTACTGGTTTTGATTTGAAATAACAAAAATTGAGAATCCTTAACAGTGTAGTTAGTAAAATTATTTGACAAGTTTTGTTTTAACAGCATAATTTGAATTAACTACTATAATATTCAAAAATAATTATACTTCAATGTCCAAAAAAGGAGATAAGATAACAAAAAATTTGGTCCACGCAATGTCTATTCTGGTTAATCTTTCTTCTGTGGTTATACCACAGAAGAAAGATTAACCAGAATAGACATTGCGTGGATCAAATTTTTTTTCATCTTACCTTCTTTTTTGGACTTTGAAGTATAATTATTTTCGAATATGATGAATTTTTTGAATATTTAATACAAATTATGCTGCAAAACTTGTCATATAATTTCACTAACTATACTGTTAAGGATTCTTAATTTTTATTATTTCAAATAAAAACCAGTAAACCAAAGAATACATAATCCAACTTTCTCTTACCTTCGGCAAATCAAGGTCAAAAAAATGAGTCCAAATTTTTCCATACAAAAACAGCGATATGACTGTTCTGGTTAATCTTTCTTCTGTGGTTATACACTTAGAGCTGAAACAAAGTTTTGAAATGGCTTTTTCCCGTATAAAATCTTGTAGTTCAAGCGTAGACAGTTTTAGCACAGATAAGAATAGACAGATGTGGATCTTGTATGGGCCATATTTACATTCCAAATTTCAATAGCAAATTTCATTCCAATCTGTTTAGACCAGGACGTATATATAATTTACAGTTCTATCCCTTTTTATCCTTTTACCCATGACTATTTTTATTACAAACGAAAACCAAAAAAAAACGAAATGCTTCCTTTTTGTTTTGATGTAGTAAAATTAGTCATGGGTAAAAGGATAAAAAGGCATAGAACTGTAAATTATATATACGTGGGCCCGAATTCCGGATCAATGACAAATGAGAATGAGAAATGACTTTATGTTTTATTTCGCCTACTCTAAATAAAAATGCAACCGACTAGTTGAAATAAAAAATCAAGTCATTTCTCATTATCATTTGTCATCGAACCGGAATTCGGGCACTGGGGTGAGATGTTGTAACCATCACGTTTTTCGCTTCGATGCATTTTCGATAGAATAACGGTATTTTAGAACTAAATTGTTTTAAAATTTTATATTTTTAACAAAGCAGTACAGTTATTCTATCGAAAACGCATCGAAGCGAAAAACGTGATGGTTACAACATCTCACCCCTGGTATAAACAGATTGGAATGAAATTTGCTATTGAAATTTGGAATGTAAATATGGCCCATACTTCAAGATCCACATCTGTCTGTTCTTATCTGTGGTTTTAATTTTTATTCTTATTAAAAATTAGTTGTGCGTAGCATAGTTCCGAACCTCGAACCCGCTCCGATTCAAAGATTTTTAGTAATTTTTTCGAACCCAACAAATCGCGGGTTCGATTCAACCGGATTCCGGGTTGACAAAAAAAAAATCGTACATATTATTTATCATCATCCAACAATTTATACGCTAACTTTGAACTAAGCGTATAACAGGAGTTTACTGTTTATGAATCCTTCTCACGGGTTCACAAGGAGAAAAATATTATGGATTGGTGGGAAAACTATAAAATTGAAATTCCACTTTTATACGAAGTTGCGCAAATTGTGTTAGCGGTTCCTGCAACGTAAGTGAATGTGGAATGGGCATTTTCGGCTTTAAACTTTATTTTGCACCACAAAGGGTACACCTTGAAGAAGAATCATTAAGTGATATCCTATTCATCAGACTAAACGAAATGTTTTTAATGAAATAAATAAATATGTATATAGATTTTTTTTATATACATATTTGTGAAGTTTTATTTTTTTATTAACCTGAACCCGAACCCAATTATTTTCTTGCTTTGAACCAGAACCCGAACACTAACCCAAAATTTTGCGGGTTCGAAACCCTGATGCGTAGTTTCGTGAAAATTAAAAATTATCAAATAAAACAAAACAATTTTTTTTTAAATTTTCAAAATATAATTTAATTTTTATTTACTATTAACAATTATTTTGTTTATTTCTTTTCAAAAATTCTTAATTTTCCTGTAAATTTGAAATGTATATAAGGAAAATTTCCAAATTTTTTGTATTTTGAATTTTTCATTTGTAAATAAATTAATGAATAAAGTAAAATAATAGTTGAAATGAAAAACTAAAACAAAACAAAATAATTGGGACTAGAATAAATTAAAATGTTTTATGTAACTTGTAACAAAAGAATAGTTCTCCAACAAGTAAATAAACGTTTTATTATTTATTTATTGTAATTTTTGTCATAATTACTAAGTTTAAACAATAAAAACAATGTACATAAAACAAATTAATTCATATTCTAAATAAAAAAAAGTTAAGAAAAAACTAAAAACTAAAAAAAATCCTAATTATAATAATAATTTTATAAATTGATTTAAATACTTTTTGATTAGTTTTATTTCTATTCTAATATTTTCATTGGGGCTTTTAAGTATAGTCCGCGAAATAATATTAATTGATTTGATATAAATAAATTTTTTTATTAAAATGAACAAATAATTAGTTATTTTCTTTTTTAAATATTAAAAAATATATTTGTTTAAAAGCGTTTTCTTATAGTTTTGTTGTTTTTTTTTTAAATATTATTTAAATAGAAAAAATATTATATTTTCTTTTAATTGTAACAAGTAACAAAATTAATGTCGTGCAATAACATAGAACACGACACAACCGAGAATGTAGGACAAAATTTTGAATCAGCGAAAAAATCAACCAACATAAATAAATTGAAAATTAAATATATTTTTGATTTAATAGAAAATAAAATTTCTGTATTGCTTTAAAAACTATTTATCTGTTATTTACAAAAGTCCACCTTTCCGTCCAAATAGGAGAGAACTGATCGTACCAATGAACCCGATTGGTTGGTGCTCAATATTTTTATCACTAATTTTACTATTATTACTTTTAATTATATTACTATTATTACCACCAACTGTGCCCAAATCTGGTCTCTGGCCACCATGACCATTTTTAATATTTCGACGAGACTTTTGCCTTTGCATTTGTTTCATTCGAGCACTACCCAACTCACTTGTCATTGATGTTGTTGTGCCAATCGTAGCGGCTGCTGGTGATGTTTTCGTAGCCTGTATCACAGATTTTTCCAAATTTTTCTTCGTTGATGATGATGATAAACTTGTCGATAAAGATGATATGCAACTTGAATCTGGATCATCTGACGATAAATCAAGGCTTCTTAAATTATCATGAGATATACCTTTGCTTAAGATCGCTTTAATTGTTCTTCGATTTATTAATACTTCATCACTTTCTAACGAACCGATTTTCTTAAGACTCGTTAGCTGAGCCATTGGACTTGCTGACCGTGAACTATAAAGTGACGATGTGCCTTGTAATGGTGCTAGTGGACGACTTGCCGGCGTAATACTATCAAGTCCCATATGCTCTACTTTCTCTAGAATTCTTAATGATTTCAGTGCACGTTTTTCAAGTCGCGAAAGCATTACCTTGTTGATTGGTCGAAATTTTTGTTGCTTTGAATCAATCACTTCTCCTATTAATTTACGACGAAGCATATCAGCACCGGATGATAATAGACCCGACAGAAATTGCGGTTCTGGGGATATATGTCGCTCGGGTGATCCTTCAGGACTATTACACGGTGTCACAGTTGGTGAATAATTTACGCCACATGGGGTATTTAAAGCACTTGGTGTTACAGCCTTAATTCCTCGTTCATTTAGCATTGATGCTAAGCCTAAATTAACCGAAAATGTTGAACATGAATTTCGTCGAGATAATGAAGCTCTTGGTGTCGATGGTGCGCTAGGTTGGCATGATACATTATGTGATGACATGCGGGATGATGGTACGCTTGATATTATGGAAGTTCCATCGTCCGGATGCAAAACTGTACTATTGGTATATGTGTAAACACAACTTGACGAAGGGAACCGTTTTCCTGGATGATCTTCAATGTCTTCTTCGCAATCATCGAGTGAATACAACTGAAAATTGAAAATTATATTTACATTTAATAAAACTAAAACTTTACGGAATGTATTACTTGTAATCCAAGATCATCTAAACCACGACCACCACGTATTGTAACACCCGGTCTTTCTTCCAATAAACCACTTAAAGTTGGTGTCGCCAAACGGTTCCAATTACGAAGCGTTTGGGAACCTTCCATTGGTTTAACAATTTGTAATTTTTCTGGGAGACGCCATTGTGGATGATGAGAATATCCTGAACATGTCATACTAAACGACCCTAATGACATGATACTATCAGGAGTTCGAATTCCAAGTGGTAAATTTGTTCCATTTTCATCATAATTATATGTTCCTACCGGAGCATGCGATAGCATTGCACGCCTTGCTAACACTTCAGCTGGTGTCAGACGATTTAATGCAGCTTCCAAGTCTTTAGCACCCGGAGCACCAGGACATCCTGAAGGAGCTTGGGCTGGATAGTTTGACTGGAATAAAATAGATGAATAAATTAGTAGATTACTCAAAACATTTATCTTGGTTGGATTCCTCACCTCTGAATCTGATGTCAAACTGTCACGTGAATAAACTCGTGCCCCCATAGAACTTTGCATACTAATTGAATTAGTAAACGGTACTGAGGAGGTTCGATATAAGTTGGTTGAATCTGTTGATTGTATAAATGTGGCCATTTTTGGTTGTGACACCGAACTCATCGACATAACACCTAAATGCAACATACTAGGATCGGTGAATGTATTAGTTTTAGATACACATTTAACGGTGTCAAACACCTTTTTAAATCCACCTAAATTTAATGTACTACCACTTCCAATTCGATCTAATGCAATTCCCGAATCTAAACTATTCTCAGAAAACATCGATGTTTCCATCAATTCAGATTGCAGTGAATCGGCTTGTGGTATTGGAAGTCCTGGTACTAAAGTAGATCTAGCTGTTGGTTGATTACGTTTTTTGGCATTGCGTAGCTGTTCTTGTGTCTCACTTAAAAGTGACAACACTTCTTGATACCGTTCCTTGAATTCAACCAATTCACTTGCTAACATATTTTGATTTTCTTTTGTAATACTTAAAACGGATACGGTCTCTTCATTTTCGGTACTCAAGTCGTGGAATCGTAATTCCGTTTCGTTGAGACGTGATGACAAATTTGTGATTTGCTCAAGCAAGAAACGATTTTCTTCTTTATGTCGCTCTAATTCCAAATCTAAATAAATATTGAGGAATTTAAAAAGTGCTTATAATTAAATTAAGTTTTATTTAAGTGTACTTACTTAATCCATCATATTGAGTATTTGTACTATGCAATTGATTTGTTATTTCTTCCATTAGCCTTTTTTCTTTGTCTTCTATTTCATCTGTTTCCCGCGCCAATTGCAATGTTTCACGTCGCAAACTAACATTCTCGTCTTGCAGCGACGAAATCTTCTTTTGTAAAAATTCTAAATTTAAAGATTTTGTTGTTGATGATAATGGTGTTGTGGGTGTATCTACAAAAAAATGCATAATATTAAATAAACTTATTTGGATAAAAATAATTTGAGAGAAAATTTTTTTTTAATTATTTTAATTAATTGCCATATATAAGAGATCTATTTATTAAAAACATTGTTAAACAAAACAATACTAATTGTATGGCGATAAATCATAAATCAATTAGATTTGGTAGAAACTTTTACTAAACGAAAAAAAAAATCTAGAGCTTCTTCAAAAAATATTGAAAGTGACTGCTGTTACCAAAGTTATATGGTAATAATTATTAGTTGTGTACATTTTGGATTAGAGAGTACATTTTAATTATTTAACCAAATAAATTGTTTGGGAAAATACACAAAATGTAAAAAGCATTCTTGTATTGAATTTTTGAAATTCTCTAAAAATTAGCCAGAAACAATCCTATATAAACTTTAAATTAGTAAGAAAAGGTAACATTTTCTTGACTTCGCTTCTATTTGCTGAGAAATGATTGTTTATATCCTTTAAAATACCAAGACAAAACATTTTTCTACAAACCGACATGCTATTGAACTATAACAAAAGGAAATACGTATGTACATAATAAGAAAATGAGGTGCATTCAAATTAATGCGGAAATTGAAATTTTAAATCAAGTATGTATAAAGAATCAATAAATTTTTATGTATCACAGTTTGATTGAATTATAAAAAAAATAGAAAACTAACAATAAAGAATTTTCAATTCCAACCCTTACAATTAAATTTAAAAATGATTTCATCCAAATTATACGTTTAGGCCTCACTTAATAATATTTATTGGCCGTACAATTTAAAACCTATTCAATTAAATTAATGAAACTACTTTATAACATTTTAAGAGACGTCCTAAGGTAATTAGACATATAATTTTAACACGCAAACAAAAAAACAAAAAAAAATGTTTCACCTTTTTAAAATTTAATAAACCTGATGAATAAGTTTAGGACATTGATCCATCAAAACACGAAAACCTAAATTTTAATAAATTAGGGACTCACCGTATCCTGTATTTGTGCCATCAACATCGTTTGTTAATATCGATATTAATTCATTTTTTTGTATAACTTCATGTGATAATTGCTGGTAATTTTCATTTATATTCTTTAAATTTACTTCTAATGCAACAAGTTTAGTTTCTAATTTATTGTTTTGTGCTAACAGCTCTTTTCCAATTTGTACAGTTAATTCTAAATCCTTTTCTTTTTCTTCCAGTAATCGTGTTACAGCTTCTATATCATCATAAGCCTTTGTCATTTGGCTAACTCTTTCACCAGACAACACTGTAAGTAAACAAAAAAACATACAAAATTTTCATTAAATACATACGTATACATATAAAAATATAATATTGATGATTTTACCTAAAGCAAAGATAATTGATTATAGAGTGGTGAGAAAAACCTTTAGGCTTTTTATAAACAAAGTAAATAAAGAAATCAAGTGATCAAAGAAACGTTCTCTTACTCTTGTTATATAATGGAAAATAAATTTGTGCTTGTCTAAAGCTTAACTTGTCAATAAAAACATTCTATTCCGATCACAATAAGTCCTAACACTGATTTTATTATATTAAAATTATAAAATGTACTCTTGTATTTAATGTACAGTTTTCTATCAAATACCATAAAACAAAACAATAGTAAATAGACTGCAAAGATTAACCAAATGAATTTCTTATAAAATAACTTCTTTTATGAGTATTAACTACAATATTAAAAAAACTAAAAGTAAAATAGATATTGAAGCTATAGGTTGTTCACGTTATTACTCAGTGATATAATAATTAACTGAAAAAAGAAATAGCTGAATGCACATTCTTGCTAATATAAAGAGAAATATTTATGAGATGTTTTGCCAAGTCGATAATGAAATGATGGGTTACGGTATGACATGATCTTTTAGGAAATTCGTTTGAGATTCGCGATTGCTTAATCAGTTGGAACTGGAATAAATAATTAATTCGTTAGTTAAATACAATATCATTTCGGAATTTTATTTTTGTAAATATTCTTTCGTAAACAGCTTTTACCTACTCCCAAAATTTTGTTAGACATTTTCAATTGCTCTTCAACATATACAGTTAAATCACAAGGTGGACATTTTTAAAATTGAATCATAAACGAAATCATCATACGAAATCAAATTATTTTCTAATGTTTTGATACAGCGAGCACGTTTAAAAGGTTAAAGGCGCCTAAAATATTTTTGTGAACAAGTAAGAAGTATGAACATTGAAATAAAATAAAATTGTTACTTCAAATTATTAGAATTAAATAAAGGCAATTTAATGAATTTATTTCTTTTAAAAATGCTTTAATTGCTGCTGTCAATTATGAATTTTTAATTAAAAATATAAGAACACTAACATGAAATTAATTATTAATTATTGCATTAGTGCAATTAAAAAGTAATATAATTATAAAAAATTTATTAGTAAAACGGAATCTTCTTTTATTAATAGAACAGGCTTGAATGATATTTTTGTAGCCAAGAATGAAAGTATCTTAAAAAAAAACACAAATTCCATTAAAGTTTTCGTTTAGGTTTGCACAAATTAAACTAAATTATTATAATTTGTTTAATATCTTACAATTTCAAGATTAAATTTACACAAAAAAATGATAACCTTTTTTATAAATAAAGCTACACACCCTTTTGGAACTGTTTGTCAGATCAGATGTCAAAATTTGTTGTTTGTTTTTCACAAAAGTCTAATTAAGTAAATGTTAAAATGCCTTGGGATTATTGGAATTCTTTTAAAAAGTGTTTAATCTATTTTATGTTGTAAATCATCAATATGTTGTAAAGGTCAATATTTTGACACTAGTAAATCTTGGGAGTGAGAAAAGGATCGTTGGATGTTTAGATTCTTACATAAATTTCAAACCAAATATACATAAAGATATATTTATCTGTGACCAAACTCTCACTCAGATAGTGATTCTCTTACATAGCCAATGAAAACAGGCTTGATCAAGAATTTTGGACAAAGATTAGCTGTAAGGCCCGGGCATTGCTAGAGTGTAAAACATCAATTTTTATATCATAAAAAGAAACCAAAGAGCTTTATTTAAATGGCTACTATTTGCCCTCAAATACAAAGCCAAAAATTGTTTAAAGTCATTTTGGAACCAATCATCCGTTCCAATATCCAGTCCAATCCACTCCACGTTAAATTCCACAGAAGAAATTTTTGGTATCATAAGTTCCGATGGAATTGTATAATATTTTCAAATTCAAAAATTATAATTTTATGAGTGATAGGTTACAGGGTAATCTTATGTGTCAAAATTAAAAAAAAAAAAAAAATTTGACGTTGACCATCAAAAACCTATCTAAGAGTATAATGTTGAATTTATTTTTAAATATTTACCAAAATTATTTGTCTGTTATTCGCGACATGATTCAAAATTATTTGTGCAAATGATTTTGAATAATATTTATGGCCATTCTAAATTCTACAAATCCCACCAACCCTTCCCCTCTTTTCACCTAAGTTCATTTAAATGTTGAAATTGCAAGGTATTATGCGTCACGCAATTTTGATGAACGCTTTTATTTCGAAATATTACCTGTCACTCTAAAACTCGTTTATGATTGAATTACATTTCACTAAATTCTTTCGATGATTCGGAGAAGTGAAGAGTTTTTGAGAACTTGTTCGTTCGCCTTTTCTGATGGCTCTCGCTCTACCCTTGGTGTGGAATTTGAAACGTACTTCCTTCGTTCGATCTGAGATAATTATCTACTGCAGAGGTTTTTTTCAACGAAATAATAGTTCTTGCTTCCAGTGTAATTGAGGTTTTAAATCCGTCTTTACTGTTTGACTAGATTGAAAAAAACAAAAACCACTTTGTTCTTCTATCTATCTCATCATTTGGAGCGATACAAAAAATAAAAAAAAAATTGTTTCTATAAAGGAACGAAAATATAAAAAAATTATTTTCGCTCTCAAGAAAGGAGGAACGTTATTTAATTTGGTTCTTCTTCTTCTTTTTTCGATCTAACTGTTGAAAAAATGTATTCGCTCTAAATTTTTAAACATCATCATGAAACTATTGAGTTTCGTTCCCTCTTTGTCGACCGCACAATAGAAAATACGTTATAACTTTTGATGAAAAGTTGGTGGAAGGTTGCGTGATCTTTATCTAGACAAGTATTATGTAAATCAGTATTTCTCAATCTAAATCGCTTCGCGGTTATTTAAATATTAGATTTATTTAACACATTTTTCACAATTTTCAATCATTAAAAAGGCAAATATAGATCAAGCTGCTTAAATGAAAACTGTCGTTTCAAAATTTTTGACATTTGCTGTAAGCAGTAATGTAAGGAGCTTCAGTAAAAAGCTAAAAAATCTTAAGACTAGGTATATATTGCCAAGTTCCATCCTAATTGGCTATGTTCCAGAGCTTCACATAAAAATCATTTTAGAATTTCGTTTTCAATCGCACTTATGTTCAATTTCTCAAAATCGGCTAAGAAATAGCGAAATTTGGTCCGAATTAAACCATTTTAAAATTCCTTTTCCATCTATAAGTTGAATTTCGTCATATCGGTTAATAAATAACCAAGTTCACGTTTAATCCCAGTTTTCCTATATCATTACAAAACCTAACTATAGCGGACAATGACAGAACCAAACAAGGTGTCAGTTCAAATGATAGGTACGTTTAACCGAGGGAAGAGAAAACATTACATGAGAAAAATAAACTGGGACTTTCAAATTAGATCGTTCGAGTGCGTTGTCCGCTTAAGCGAGGTTTCATTCATTTCTTAATTTATTAATTTCCAATGATTTTTTTTTTTCGATATAACATATAATAATATCTAACAAAAACAAAGATGCTAAAATTTCGATTATCTTTAGCGAAATTTTTTACGAAAGTATTGCGATTTTATTATATTTGATTTGACGAACGCGTCAGTTGTTTGAAAATAAATCTTTCTCTTTGGGATTTGGTATTTATTTAGTTTTGTTCTTTATAATAGAGTAATACCCTAGATAGACTGTGGTTTAATAAATCCGATTTAGCTAAACTAGTTTAAGTTTCTATGCAAAAACAAAGGGATTAGCTAAAGGCATATAGGAGCATTATTGTGCATGGAGTACTTAGACGAGTTTAGTTAAATTGAATTTATTAAATTACAGTCTATCTAGGGTATAAGTAGTCTTCAAGACTATTTTAAATTTAATTCTACATATCTTAAAAGTATGCCCACTAATCAAAATACAACATAATTTACCGTATTTCACATTTTATCTTGTGTTCGTATTCACGAAAGTTAGTTAGAGTTTAAATTGGAATTGTTAATTTTGTTTTATATGAAAATGGATGGTATATTGGCCGATTAAATTTAATGAAATTTTGTGAGTACAGCAATTAGTTTTGTTTATGCCGCATACTGGAAAACTATCGACTGTAACTTTTTTATGTAATTTCGCAATTAATTTTTTCTCAACTTTTTTCAAAAATTACTAAAAAATTTCTCGCCGTCAAGTTCTTCTGTTGTGAAATTACCAAAAATGTTACTGTTGACAGTTTTCGAGTTGCGGCATTAAGCTTCTTCAAAGCATTGCATTTCGTTTTCTTTATGTTGCGCTTTTAAATGCATGAATTGAACAAATTTATAAAATAACGAGAGCATAGTGTTAAATTGATTTTAACAAATACCTTTTTACCTATTTACATTCAAAAACCATTGCAAATTAAAGATTTCAATTTTTAAAGGTGGAGAAAGACTTTTTGACGGTAATGTCAACGATCATAATTACAACATTAATAACACATTTATGCACATTTCTTTAAAACTTATATATTATAAATATCGACTTATATTTTGAATTAATTATATGGAAAGCTTTTTCTATATATCTATCGCTTTCCTTGTACTAAAAAATTATCAATCATTATCGAAGCTGATATCGGCACTCTTAAAATGTTTTTAAGTAAATGAAATGCATTTTAATTGATCGATAATCACACCCGCCAAAACATGTTAGGATCCCAGATACCGTTGTACCAATCAATATCTGCATGATATATCGTTATGCCGTTGATGAGTGATTTTCAAAGTGATTTGTAGAACACTTTGCACCAGCTGAAACAAGAAACGAAAAAAGAGACGCTTCTTATTAAACTATGCGAATTTTTTGACGTAATATTTAACAGCTAGTATACCAAGCTCCCTTAGTGATCTAGCTTAAATTATTGCAAACCGAGGTTTTTGTTGAAGCGTCAACGGACATTGCTTACAAATGACTTGGCAATGAAATCAGAAACAGACTTTTCAGACTTTTTTTATTTGCAACCCCCTTAAAGATTGATTGATCAAAATCGTTGTATCATCGATTATTCTTTTCGTTGACATAATAAATTGTTTATTATTTAAGAATTTAAAAATAAATTGTTTCATGTTAATGGAAATTTGCAAGTCGACAATGTCGATTACAATTTTATTTTAGTAAACAAATGTTTAACTTTTATCTAGAAAATTAAAATTTTTTAAAAATTTATGTAAATACTAACCTTTGTCAACCGACAAATTTTTCACAACTCGCAAATATAGTCGCCCTTCCTTTCCTTTGGCAATATGATAAATATATTGTGGATATTCACCACTTTCGTGCGTAATCACTTCATTTTCGTGATCAGTTGAATTCACAATAACATCATTATTCCGATCACTATCCTGTGTCAACGTACATTTCAGCCTTTCAAGCAATATCCTTGAGGCTTCTAATTCCAATTCAAAAAAATCAGAATCATGCCAATCATTATTGCTATTATCCAGCAATTGTAAATCAGCATTCATAAACATTAATTTATTGTTTACTTTATAATAGTTGATTATGTGATCTAAAAATTTGGCCGTATGTTTCGATAGCTTACGATAGCTTAAATGGCTTTCGAGAACTTTAAATGTATTCTCGAGGCCAAGACTAGAATTTGATGGATTACTTGTTATGAAATCTTCTTCAATATTACTAACTACACTAACACTACTAGTTGAATTTAATTGGTTGTCATTATGTAATAGACGTTTTGTAAATTTTGTGTAATGTTCATCCTCAGCGGTAAATGTTATATATTCATCAAAATCGTCATTTGACGATGTCAAAGAACTGCTACTGGCACCTGGATAATTATTATCCATATTATTTATGTTTTATAAACACTAAGATCACAGTCAATTTTAAGCACAATTCATCAAATACATCATTTCTATTTTATTTGCTTTTTTCTTTAACATATTATTTAAGAACTAGAACTAATACGCGCAGTTAACGTCTTACATGGTTGAAACTGGAAATTAAATTATTTTGGAAAATTGATTAACATTTAAGCTTCTTTATAATAATTTTATCGTACACAATTTTTTATTTCTTTTCTATATTGATAAGATATAATAAAAATACATTTTAAAATTCGCGATTATTTATTTCTATTCGAATGTTTGATAAATATTTCTAACATGTAGATTTTTAATACACTGATCAGGCGATGTACGAGGAAATCAATTAAAGGTGAAAATTTTTAGTTTATCTTCGCTTCTTAATGGCCATAAACTTTGAATGGAATTTATGTGTTTCCTGGTTTGTTTACAGAAATAGTTAATTATTGTCGAAATAGGTTAACGAGTTTGAATCTAAGTGGTGGGATTATGATTGATAAAACAGCTGGGATTAATAAGTCAAAATAATGCTTTATATAGTGACAGTGGAAAAATTAATTAAAGGATTAAAAAAAATCTAATAAATTATTCCAAACTGTAATAATCTTACTTTTGAATTAATTTATTTCAGAAGCCTAATAATTGCTCATAACAAGCGAACAAATCGTCTATTTTCTAGAACTTGGGCGTTAAATTTGGAATCATAACTAATTAAAATTGAAAGGTTTACGACGAGAAATTCTACTTAGTGAAAGCTAATCAATTATCGCTTAAAAAACACAATTCAGATAAATTATTTTATTATCCGTAGATATTAAAATGAACCACACTAAATAACATTTTATTAACGCGGATTGTAAAATGAGATTATACGAGTATAAATAAGGCAGACATACATTAAAATTCTTATCTTTGACACCAAGTTTCATATCTGATCATTGAAATTGCAAACGAAACTTAAAAAAAATATTATACATAGAATTAATTTTAAGTCAAAGTTCTTAATTGTTTTTTTTATTACTTTTAAACTGATTGTTTTAAAATTCTTTGTAAAGTTTTAACTAAAATCCTTGGAAGTTATTATTAATTATTTAAGTATATCCTGTACATAAACAACATAAAAAAACTATATCAATTCATGTTTTTACTTTTAAAAATTATTATAAACAATATTTCTATACATCTACAATTTATAAACGAATAACAGTATGTACTATTAATAGCGGAAGTAAAATATAAATACCGCGAAAATGAATCGACTATCGAATTAAAAATATTTTTTTTTTTTTCATAGATAGTTTCGCTTGTTATTGTAGTTGTAACTATACATATTATATATGTAGTATTTAAAACTGTTTAATTAAATTATAGCCCCCGATTTGAAGTGAAAAATAACCAATTTGATTTATAAGAAATGTTTTCTTTGGCGAAAATTTATTGCGATTCTCGCTCGTTATAATTGGGATTGAAAATGGAAAGTTTGTCCTCGATTAATTAAAACATGCGTGATCCAACAATAAAATTTTATCGCTAATCAAATCTTCGCTATCATAATATTTAGTTTTATCATAATTACTGTTGAAAAGGGGCGATTTCACCGTACAACGTTTGATAACTTCGTGTTATAAACAAATAATTAGTATACATACATACAGACAAATTGAACTTTCATGTTTACAATAGAATTGGTTGCAATTAACTAGATTCTAGGGTATCTAATGTAAGTGTTATCAAACAACAAGGCTCTAAATTATCAGTAAAGTACGCTTATTTTAATTGAAATTGAAATAAATAAAAAATACTTAACCTCAATATTTGTAAAATACCCGAGCGAATTTTAACTAAATATCACGAGTGCGTACGAATTCATAAAAAATTATTTGCCTAACCATATTTGCATTTCATACGTAGTTAGAGTAGTTCTTCACTGTATTTAAATAGCAAATTTTGATTTTTTAAGGTTTCAGGGCATGCATGTGCAATGTAAAATACAGACAATTTATGAATTGATTTAAATCAATAAAATAAAATGTTTCATAACAGGAGGAAAGGTTTCTTGTTAAATATTATTAGTTATTACTCCATCAATATCAACTTTGTTCTAAATTATAAGTCCATCAAATTTATGTTTTATGATTTATTTTTCTTTAGAATGTTCGTGCATATATAATTTTTAGTTAAGAAAACATTTTATTATAACATAAATATAAATTTTCCGAGGCTAACAAGTAAACGGCTGCGAAGAGATAACTTAATAAGAGAGCTAAAACAAGATTGTTTTAAGAATCGGTGTATATTTGACTATTCGGCTCAAATACTTTTATATTAAGTACTATCCGGTGTTTACAACCACCGGAAATATGTGAACGTAATACAAAAACTCAAGGTGCAAAGAAAATCAAAAGAAGATGATCAAAATGCTGCTACCTGCTACGGCAGCTTTAACCTCATGACTCATCATTTTTATTGCATCGACAAAAATTATTTAAAATACCATTGACCCTTGAGATTTGGTAGACAATTCAAAGTGAATAGATTTTAATTTATTATACGGTTAACAACATTTTCTTAACCTTTCAATATATAGGTAAAAACAAAAGATACAAGGAAATTAATTAAGCATGTTAATTCACACCTTTCTTTTGTCTACCTATAACTTCCATAAAAATTGAAAAAATCAAAAACCTTTGCAACCTTTTTGGTTTTTATTTGGTATTTTGTCGCTTGAGCCCCTTTAACCAAATTACCGTCGTATTGCATACAGATAAATATATTTCTTTTGTTGTCTAATCTAATCTGAACTATGCAGTCCAATATGCAAAAAAAAATTGTCTTACAAATATGATTAAATTTTGTAAAACGATTCGGCGCAGCAATTTCCTTAGTTAACAAGAACATTACAACAAATATTTTAAGAAAATATTACATATTGACAGATGACAAGCGATTGTCATCAGAAAGTGTGACGGAAATTCAAACGCTGTAACAACGGTCTAAATAAAACAATCTATAATTACACATAATTTGGTTCCATGTTTCACGATATTTTATCAAACATAGTTCTATTTCTTTACTCCAATTTGTGTGTGACATATATTATCATGTGTACGAAAATTAAAATAAATTAACTTGTGATAGTTAATTTTCTATTTATAAACTACTACAAAATGTTTATACTAAAACATTCATTACATGAATCATTTTTTTTTATTATTGTGGCTTAAATTTAAAACGAAAATATTTTAAAAACCACCATGAGATGATTATTTTCTAATAATTTTATTCATTTTCCAATTTATATTTTCATCAATCACATTTTTTCTCTTATTTAAATATTTGTTAAGTATTTGTTGTTTGTCTATCACACACTTTTACTAATTGCTATAACTTCACACTACAAATATTATAAGCCACTTTTTTTTTCTTTCTTTAATAATTATTATTATTTTTATTATACATAATAAATTTTATTTTATTAGTTTTTCTAATAAGACATTTGTAAATAAATCACGTGAATTTTGTTTTGCATTGAATTTGAATTAAAACAACTCAGCAAGATAAAATAAAAATTCAAATTTTGTTCACACTACACATATTTTACTGTCCACCGAGGCAGTCGAGCCAACACTAAGATAATGAAAATCAAAAAAAAAAATCTCATAATCAACACAAAATACATAAAATAAACATATGGTTGTTTGAAAGAAGCACAAAAATAAGTACGATGTGAGTTGAATAACTCAGCACGATTCATTTATTATTGAAAAAAAATTGTGTGTTCGTCGGTTAAAAAACCGAATCATTTTATTGAAATAAAAATACAGTTGGAGCAGTGAACAATAATGTTTTGGGAATCAACGTTGGATATGATTCGATATCTAAATACCGCAGAGTATAAAAGTTGGGTGAGTTGCCAATTAAATAGAAGGTCAAAATTCAGGCGCACAGCTTTTATGAAATATTAGTCATTCTCATTATGTTCTAGTTTTATATGAACGGTAAAATGTCATATTGCTTTCTAATAATGTTACGTTGACCTTTTCTCATCTCTCTGAGAGTTATTTTATTTACAACGAATCATTAAAGGAACACTTCTAGGAATACGTATTTATTCCTAAGGACATCATTAAGAAAACAGTTTTCAGTTTAATTATCTATACTACTTTAGTGGGCTACACCCTTAATTAACTGTTATGCAATGTTACAAATAGCTATTAATTTTATTTTATTTTTGATGCGAAAATTTATCATTTAATTGTATTTCTTGTCAAGATAATTTGTATTGTGCTAGTTGGTTGTAATCTTATCTGTCGTTGACAGTGATATAAATTAATTGAATGGTTAGTTCCATTGTGCGACAAATACAGTATTCCCATTATCCATTATACAATTTTACATGAATGGGATATTGAAAAAAGCTTTTTCGAAAAAGCTGTGAGAATATTTGAATAAACGAATATTGCGCATGTCTTTCCGTTCATTTACAACTAATTTTATTTTTCTTGGAATTGGAATATAGTTTGTCATGAGTAATTACGATAATAAAATGAAATGTGTGAATTAGTTTGTATTTGTAAGAATATCGAAAATTATGGCATAACCTACCCTTATTTAAAAACTTATTAAATATTTAAACAATTATTGAACAAAATTATTATAATAAGCGGTTCATTGATTTTTTAATGCAAGCCAATTTATCAATTGGTGCCACATAAAGCCTTGAAAACTTAAAATTAAAACCAAAAACTCGCATCGTTCGCTAAATAACATTTGTTCTAATTGAATCAATGGTTTATTCAACAAATTTGCATTCATTTTTTTTTTAAGAGGCAAACATTTGTTTAAATAACCAAATTACGTAGAATAACAGTGAATGCGTCTCTGTTACATAATAATTATTATAACTAAATGACAAAACAAAACAATTTTCTTCATAAATCGTGTATGTAGGTACATATACATAATAAGTTCTACAGTAATAAAAGTAACCAAATATTCAAGCGGCTACTCAAAATAGAATAATATGAATTTATTTTTCTAAGTAAAATTAGAATACGCTAACGTCATTTTAATTTACGCGTTTTTAAGCTATAAATATTTATTCAATTTTCAATATTTTTCTACTTTACAGTAATGAAAGTTGTTAGTAAACGGATTGACCGGCTCCTCCATCACTGTAGGCACTTTGTACCAATTTAAAAATGAATGACTCAAAAAAAAACGTATGAAAATTATTTATAGTAACTAAGGAAAAAACAATACCAACAAATCGGAAGTTTCGTATTTATCATATAACCTTGCCAGTAATTTGATTCTATCGTAGACAAAAAACAAAATTTGCGATTTTACCAACTGAAACAGAAAGGTTGATGAATCTCCTTAAAAATATAAAGAAAATATCTGCACAACAAGACAGAAATAGACATTTCGCGATGTAATTTTGTTACTTATATACATCTCTGTCTGTAATTTCATAAAATTCCACTTGCTGTGTTGTATTTTTAAAGACACATTTATTTCATAAAAATAAAATAGTTCATGATCAAAAATTCGATCGTGAAAAATATTACATTAACATGAACAATTATTTTGGATTGTACTTTCTAAAATAGCATGATTTGAATAATAACCTAAATATGTACAGAAAAATCAATATTTTGTATTAAAAACAAATTTCCACTCCTTTTTTGTACGATATTGTTAGCTTATGATGTTATTGTTCTCTATTTCTACTATCGAACAACTGGTTGGCGTTCAATTTTTATAGAGCGTCCTGCAAGAGCCTTACCATAATCATAACGGGTGACAACTTGTTAAAAATAAAGTCTACTCTAGTTCACCGCTGAATTTAGATATAATAATAAAAAACCGTTGAACAATCAGATTCCATTGATTTCGATCCCGAGATCCTGTTCGTATTATCCTAAACAGCCAGTAGGTGCTAAATCTAAAGCCGGCCGTCCTTTAATTATATGCACAAAATCAGGAATTCGCATTAAATTCCTGATTTCACGCACTCGGTTAGCACCATCATCGTCGAGTTTAGTCCACATTTCGTATTCATCCGCAATGGTCAAGTCTCACATCCATACATGGTAACACTTTCATTTATTTTCATTTATTAATTTACGAAAATTTTTACCAACATCTTGCTTCCACTCTCGGTATTGAGCATGTGCTCAATCATAATGTTTGTGCAACATGAGAAGGCTTAACAATATAACAAGTAAAAATAAAACTATAATATTGCAATCCGGATGGCACACCGCTATGCAAAATATGTCCATACATACTCGTTATAGACGATGTTGTGTCCTGATGTGTTTCACTTTTATGAAAGATGTTTTTCAACATGAGTTTAAAGAGTTTCGGCGACGCAGAATTTCCTTGCCAAACAGCGAAGTTAACTGCACCCGAACCTTTGTTCTCAACTTTAACTAATTATGACTGCATACTAGTAGTATTCTCAAGTTCCAACGCAAACCATAGACTCTTCCGGTTGATCGAGTCATATATTTATATGAAATCCAGAAAAACCTGTTGTACGTCACGAGATGATTCTTAATATTTAGAAATAATCATCGCCGCGAAAAACAAATTTTGCGTGCGCTAGACGTGCACTTATGACATAACCTCATCAAATTACCCCGCATTATAACTTTACGAAAATTTGAAAAACTGTGCCCTTACTATTAAAATTGATAGTCTTCGTTTATTATCGTGTCTAGTTGAACTCCCATGTAAAAATTTCGCACCATTACGCAGTCAAACTTGAACAACCAAAAAATACTGGTTGTTAATAAATAAAAGACATTCGTGAAATAACGACCCCATCGAAAGGAAAGATAGTAAGGGGCCCGGTTATTCGACTTAACTTAAAATAAACGCCTTAAAATAAGGCTAATCAAGATTTGCAAAATACCAAATATACTACTAAGCAACTTTTCTACAAAAATTTGAATCACAATTTCTAGACCTAACAATAAGAAGTGCTTTATTTGATTTATGGAAAAATCCAATTCAAATTTATTAATTAGAATTCCAAATATTAGTAATTATTTTAGCTAACTCTTTGTAGGATTGAGGCCTATGCCGGCTCTTGGCTGACTAGCGCCTCGATGTAAAACTGATCTAAGACACCCCTTTCAGGAATAATCCTAAAGAATAGGTGTGGGAATAGCTATTTTTCGATTTCTATATTTGCCTTTCTTTTTCGAAATTCCGCCCTGGTTAATATTTTCTTTGATTCCCCACTTTAAAAATTATCTTAACAAACTAAAAGTAATTTTGCATTACTACTCTATAATTAAAGAAAAAATTTCCAACAAATTTAAATTTGATTTTCTATTTGATGGAAATGCCAATTTACACAGGTCAAACATACGTTTTTCCCAGTTAATTTTATTTGTTTCTGGCTTAAGAAGCCCTTTTCAAACGCGCATGGATGCCTTTCAACTTTTGCATCTAATGTAACTGCAGTAAATCGTAAATAAATTGAACTTTTCCAATAAATAGTTGTTATCATTCCTTATTGCAACATAATTGTAGACAAATTATTTTGAAAATTTCAGTTTGTAATGCAAAAATCAGTGGGCGTAGTACTTTGTACATTTATACCACTGCTAAATTAGCGGTGCATTTCGGTTGCTAAAACCGAATTAATATAAGCAACGACGAAGAAATAAATTATTCGTTATTAATTTAGTTTACATGACAGTTATCTGAAAGAAATCTGGTTTTCAGATTAAGCTAGAGTTTTACGAAGATATCATCGGCATTGATCTTCAAATGTAAAATTGTGATTAATTGTTTTTAATCCGCAAATTACAAAAGTTCTTAATAAATATACAGCGCTAGTTAATTACCGCTTTGTTCAACATTTGACCTCATACACATACATATATTGCATCCGAACAAAACTTAAACAATTTATTTATGTACCTGATTAAATCACCTCACATAACCCTGTCGTATTTATGTTGCAATAAATTTTGTGTAAGTAATAATTCTATTAACATCGAATTAAGGTTAAATTATTTAAATGAGCGTAATGATAAAAGAACAGTACAATGATATCATTAGAACATCAACTTGTATATTGTTTTATGAAAACGTAACATGACATTAATATAATATTATGTATATTTAATTGTATTATGACGCAAATTTTCTATTTTTTTATATATTTTATGTTTATTAAAAGTAAATAAGCAACATAAAATTTTAAGAACATTTAAATATTAAAATACTTACAAAAATAATTTAATGTTTCTCGTACTTGTTCTTTACTAAGACCTAACCCATCATTTGGTATTGGTAGGGTTGGGAATGGTACAAACCAGTCCTAAAATATAAATTTTTAAAATTAAAATCCTCAACTTCGCAGTACGCAACAGAATATAAATACTCACTTGATTTTCATAACCCCCAAATTCTGTCATTGCATCAGATCTAATTTTATATTTAGGAATTTGCTCTTCCAGTAATGAAAAAATTTCAATTTCTGGTAAATGCTCAGAACTACATAAATCTGAAAATGAAAGAATGTAAAAGAGTACGTTTAATTTTATTGGCGTGAAAATAATAATTTATTAATATAATTAAAATACCCATGTTTTTCGTTTTTAGTTAATTTTATCTCATTTTCCCACTGTCTACGTCAAAAATAGTAATTAACTCAAGGACAAGGTAAAATTAGTAGTTAAAGATTTTAATCAAATTACAACACTTTCTTTTCGAATGAAAATTTAACACAAATCTGAAAGTGTTTTGTTCAAAATTTTAAAACAAAATAAAAAAAAATCTTGTGACTGTGGTATATACATTTTCACAAGATTTTCACGAAAATGTGAAGAAAATTTCTAAATTTATTTTTTTTAAAAATATAACAAACAAGAAGAAGAACTTGACGATATTTTTACACATTTGCTACTGTTATGAGAAACATTTAAGTTGAAGATATTTACGATTTACAATATTTTCTTGAATGAATTTTGTTAAATGTTGAAAATACAAGTGTTTTCATTTTTAGCGTTTTTTAACAAGGTTAGAATATTTGAATTACTCTATATAAAATAATCAATTCGCACGACTTATCTTTTGCGGTGTGACCGCAACACAATCATGTACGTCTTGTCTTATTGGGAACATCTTTTGATATATTTTGAAAAATGTTCGCAATCTACCAAACATTTTATTTCAAACACTTTACGCATCATAAGTCTAATTTAATACCCCAAAGTAGACAAATAAGATTATCAGTAATTGTTTATTTAAAGAAATGAACTAATTTATTTGAAAATCATGGAAATTATTTTCAACTGGTGTACATTATTCTTTTATATTATTTGTGTTAGATATTCACACAACATATGCCGCATTTCATAACAAAACGTTAATACAAATTAAGTTTATTATACGGTTGATTTGGATAGGTAGTTACATACGAAAATATGACATAAAACCAATTTCGTCATATTATTAACAATATTAATTTTGATTCGAATTTGTACAAATCAAATAAGATAGCATTATCTTAATCCCATACCATGCAAAACATAAAGAGGAAATTATTTAATTTTTCCCTTTTATACAGGGCATTAACACAATAATAATACTAAAAATTCTTACCTGTGATGCACGATACATCTCGTTTTTGAATACTAACTGGCGTCTGACAACAGAGCAATTGTCTTGCATTTGGTATATGTTTTTCAATGGTAGCTTGTGCGTGCGGACTAAGCGGTGTCCTTCCACCATAGTTTGATGTTGCAAACATTAGTTCGATAACCGGTCTCTGCAACAAAAAAATTCAAACCAAAATAAAATGTGTTAATTATAAAATAAATTGTTTTATAAATAAAATTAATTTTTATTTTTTTTATTTTTGATAATAAAACCTGATAATCTAGCAACAATAGCGAAATCATGTGAATTAGATTTAACAATAATAAAATTTAAATCGACATTTCATACACAGATAAGAAAAACCATAATTATCGTGTTATCATGAGACATTTTGTTTATTTAAAACTTATCAAAATATCCAGAATGATGCGCGACTAGTAAAAGCAAAAAATAGAAATTCGAAATACATCAGAGGATATATTTGACTAAAAATTAAACACAAAATGCAACCAGGTTTGTTGTTGACAATACATGAAGAGTGCATATCCGGCCGAACTACACATTTAAAAATAGAACCTTTACAAAGCAATTAACGTTTTCTGTTAGTTTTGTTTTTCTTTTATAAATCGTTTTTTTAATGTCACTGACAAAGAGATATCTAAAATCTTACGTAGGAGGCGAGGCGGGGTCGTGATAAAAATTTAGTAAAATTTACCTTTATTAGAAAGTTAATTTTAGATTCAAAAATTACACTATCGGGAAAATTTGATCTTCGGTGCTGCAATGGCTACTTTCAATTAGAATACAATAATTTTAGTGATAATTTAAAAAGTTTTGTTCAGAAGTGTTTTTATTCGCTTATTTGACATTACCCCAAAATATCACATTGACAGAAAACAAATTGGGAATATTAATGAATGAAATGAGAATATTCTGAAATATGTCTGGTGGCGAGGTAGATTATATCGAAGGAGCGTAATCGACGTCTATTTCATTGATTTTGGGGTATACAAATTAAAATTTACTTTTTAAAAGTTGGTAAATGTGATCTTATGTGATCAAATGAGTTGGTGGTAGTTATATTTAACAACTTGTAATTTGCAGTTTTCTCGAGTATTTCCCCGATTATATTTTCAAACAATTGGCTTCCTTATCTTTTTTTGTGGGGAAATCCTTGAATTGAAATTTCAATTTAAAATTTGTCTAAATTAAAAATTTTACTTCTGAAATGACATTTTGAAAAGGATTAATAGTTGTGAAAAATACGGTCATAATCTAAATCTCAGCCATGTCACTTGAGGTATACCTTAAAACTCTTCTTAAATATCAATATTTTCTGTTATTAAAATAACGATAATTGTAAGTTTATTTATATTGAACCACACCACTGTGTAATTATAATTCAGCCTATGAAAATATCCCTTAATATAATTTATAGGCAAAGAGATAAGTAAGAAACGAGAAAATCACGTGATGTGGTGCATGTACTTCTAAATATGATGCGTGATAAACAAATGTAATACTATAAATAATTTTAGATCTAAAGAATATTTAGACACCCCTAATAAAATTAATTAGACAATTTTTCCCAAAGATCCCTTGCATCGGATTTAACACTTTTTTTAGTTCATTAACCATAAAAACGAAGTTAACATTATCAAATCGACGTCCTTTGCAATTTTATTTCAATGGAATGATTTTAATTTAGGCAATAGTACTAGGTTTGAAATGGAGCTACAATTATGTAAACATTTAGTTTATAATTAGTTAAAACGAATGGGTAACGGTAAGTAAATCAGCCGACTTTATATTAAAATAAAGAAAGTTGAAATATTCGGAATAGTTTGTGCTTTGTTTGTATCACTTAATTTGAATCACTGTTTTTATTGTAGAAATGTCCTATAATTATTTTGCTGCTCTACACACTATAATTGTTTATGTAAAATCGATATAGGTAGCCATAATTTTAGATATTCATTTTCTTATCAATATTTTCACTATAAAAGATAACAATACTGCGCCACTGATAAATGATGAAATAAATGTGATTCGGTCGTCATAGATGAATTTTTTTATTTATTTTGTATGCACTACAGCAACATTGAATACAACTTACCTTACACATTTTGTCTAATTATAAACAGTATTTGTTTTGAAATCAGAATAATTATAAATTTATATTGCAGATGATTTGAAAATTAAATTAACATTTCACTGCTAAAAATTACAATTAAAATTAAAACAAAAATAAAATGTATAGATATCAAAAAGCAGTAAGTAAAATAATAATTAACAATTTTTATAATAAATATTTGCAAACTGCACCAAAACGAAAAGTGAGGATAAACAATCCGTAAAGACTAAATTTTGAATTATTTTTAAATATTGTGCAGTACTTCGTCACGTACACACCTATTTTGACTATATAATAATCTCAATCACCAAAGATTTCTTAAAAAATCACAGTTTTCTTATTTTTTTTATATTTAACACCTTGTCGAAAATAAATAAACAAATAAATTAAACTTTTCCAATTTATTTTATAATTCCTAAACTTTTATGTTTTCATCAGATCAAATTACGTTATGAAGACTACAAATTCATTTGCTGAATTAGAATTTTTTGTTGGCTAACTGATAACAGGTGATAACGTTTTAACATTGTGGTAATGGGGTAAAATTGCTAATTTGCCCTTCTACCTATACCAATAAAATAAAAATAACGATTGGCAACATTCTTACGTACTTATTTAATTATCAGACAAAGATCGTATAAAGTTCATATGGACGGCAGGAATTAAAAAAAAAAAATTATCGGTTATCTATAACATCACGATGCTAAGCTTTTTATTTACTCAATATCTAAACAAAAATAGCCATTCACAATCCATATGACAGTGTTGTAAGAAATATGAGCATTAACGAACTTAAAGGAAGGTTATATATGTATGTGATTATCCGTCACAAAGTAATTCGTACAAGATTACTAATTAATCAGTTGTAAATAGTGTTTGTTATTTATAGTAGCGTATTTATTGGGTGTACAAATAAGTTTTGAGGGATTTACAAAAGAAGGAGTAACTAGTATTAAATCGCATCGAAGACCATCTTGTAACTATATTCATGTTATAAAGCGTCATCATTTCCCTCTAAAAAACAGTATTGGTGTGTCATTTCGCTGAAGTATAACAACATATTTTTTTTGTGCTCTAACCATGTCAACCTTTGTGCTTTTTTTTTTTAATTTGAAGACAAATGCAGTGGATGGATATCGATTGCATGTGAAGCATATGGGGAACATGCTCCATCAATAAAAACTTGTGAGTACTGGTTCCGGCGTTTTAAAGGCGGCGATTTTGACACTAGTGGCAAAGAACGCCAAGGGAGATCAGTAAAGTTTGAAGAGGCTGAGTTGGAGGCGTTATTGGTACCAAGATTCATGCCAAGCTCAAGAGGACCTTGCTGAAACTTTGGGAATGACTCAACAAGCGATTCAAAACCGTCTCAAGGCCATGGGTATGATTGATGATCAAGGCATTAAGCAAGTCTCCCGTATTATAAATGCGAATACCACACCACTATACCCTTGCTACAACACGACCCCATAACTCTCCCCTCACCAAGGAAATATGTACCATCCTCCGAATAAAGCTTCAAGTTATAAAAAAAAGCAGAACTTATTCTTACCCCCAATATTTAGTGAATAATATATTCGTTGATAACGATTGAGTAGTAGTCGAAAAATTTAATTTTTTTGCGTCAGAAGACGACGAGTTGAAATTGGAATGAGTGTTCCAAGATAAAAAATATGTTTGGTGATCGTAACACACTACACACAATTAAACTACACTCCCAGTCCCGAGCAACTAAATCGACTCAAACCTCCGCGCGTACAAAAAGACAAATTTTTTTAAAATGGCTTAACCGATTTTCGTAAAACAACTTTTTTTGACAGCTTAGTACTTTATTTTTCTATTTTTAGAAGGACAACTTTATCATTATAATCTATACAGTACTTTTCAAATTAAAGTAATCGTAGCAAAATGCAATGTTTCGGTGAAAACAATTGGCGTGCTGCAATCTCCTGTATAATACCACGTTGACCTGAACAAATCTCTACCAGTTTCATTCGTTGTTTCTTCAAAATACAACTTCAGAAAAAATCCCACAAGTTGTTGCTTTACTGCAAGAAGGACCCAATCAACGAGAAGTCGCTCGTCAGTAAACATGAGCCAATCCGCTATCTCAAGAGTATCCAGAAGTTTTCAGGAAACTGGTACCTTCAATCGGAGACCACATACCAGCCGGTATCGGTCTACATATGAGAGGGGCAACCGATTTATCATCCTAACTTCACTGTGAAATCGACTTCTCACGGGCGTCGATGTGCAGCAAGAGCTAAGTTTTACTAATTTTTTGTTGTAATTTAAATATGACCTGTTATTTTTGAAAGTGGTATAAGTCCATTTTTCAAAAAAATTAAGTAATGAAAACAATAGAAAAAAATGACAGTATAATCTTTCTAACGGTAAACAATCTATAGTGCAAATAAAAAAAATGAATCGCTAATACTTGTGCAATAAAAGAAAAAATTCAAAATCCCGTATATTTTTGCATTTATTGTTTATTTTTTTCATTATCTCATTTCAACAAAATATGGACTTATACCACTTTCAAAAATAACCGCTCAAATCATTATTTTCATAATCATCAATTTTGATTGCGTTTTCATTCAAAATTTATTATAAAAAAAAGTACTGAACCAATTTTCATGAAAATAGTGTAAAAATATCAGGCTTTCAAAAAAATAACGTCTTGTGAAAATCGGTTAGACTGTTTTAAAAAAATTTGCCTTTCTGTAAGCGCTAAAGGTTTGAGTCGATTTAGTTTCTCGGGAGTGTAGGTTGTTAAAAAGTTTATTTTCGTACAGAGAAGCAAAAATAATACCATCGCAGATTCTTATCTTAGTGTAACACAGTTCGGGATGTAAATCATTTTAATGCAATTAGTTTAGGGATAGTTTAATTTTAAAAAACACAACGAGCTGTATGCCGAAAAAAATGAAGGGAGCCGATTATTTCCGCGAAATTTATCCGTTTTCAAAATGTATTAAATCTGCGATATACATTTTTTTGAATGAATTAATTTCGCGTAGATTTAATTCAGATTTTAAAAATTTGATGTCGGGGAATTAATACATAATTAAAAATGAATTAATTTTGCGAAAATGTCACGAAATTAATTTATTTTTGTCGGCGGAATTAATTTACGGAGCCGAAAATGCAGTTCGTTCAGAAAAATTGTAGCACAAAGCATTTTATAAAGAAATCAGTGTTAAAGCCTGGAACTAAGACAAACAATACACCGGGTCGACAATATTTGTTACAAGTTTTGGATATAGCCAAAAAACGAGAGTAAAATATTCGCAAACGGCATTTACAGAGGAAGCTCTATCTGGAGGAAAAAAGTAACAAATAAGTTTATTGAAAAGTGCAGCACAGTAACAAATTTCATTTGAACCTTACCAGTGTTGGTAGCTATTATTGCAACTACTAACCGAAGAAGACACATTATTCGAAGTAAAAAATTATAAAATTATGGAACGAACCTGAGAGAATCATGTCATTTAGCAATCTGGAAACATATACAATATTTCCGGTCAGGAAGTCGTATTTTGTATTTCTTTACGTGCGATATAAAAAAAAAATAATTCTTCACAAACCGTTTAACTAATAAAAACTACTGTTTACACATACAAAACAAACTTAAAACAAATATATTTGTATTAATCTAGGCTTAAATTTTAATGGTAAGAAACTTACATTTTATTTAACAAGTTTGGCAACTATTAATTAAAAGCGAAAAAAAATAACAAAAACTCTTGTAATTATCTTAATTAAATTTTAATGTACATATAACACATAATCACAAATAAAGTTTCACTTGAATACTATTTAAGATGTACAGTTGCAAGTCGAAAATTTATTGATGGCAACCTGATTAAAGCACTGTGGCCAAATAGCTACTGTCCAACAACTTGAATTGTTTACAATATATTCGTGTATAGAAAATATTTTAAATTAATAACATTCATTTTGATGGGTAAAAATATTAATAATTACACTTGTGTAAGGAAACACGGTCTTACATCGTTGGAAAGTAATAAATTTGTTATACCATATTCTTTAGATTTGTGAATTATTTTATTATGTATGCACATGCAAAACGGAAGACAGCTAAATACGGACAATAAAGCGTATTAGCATATTCTTTTTATAGATTGGTCGCCGGCTTTGTAACCTTCGACAAAATTATTATACTTCAGTATTTGACTTTTTCAGATGTTTCTTTCTATCCCTACATATGATCAAATTGATGAAGTCATAAATTATAAATACACTGAGAGAAACAAAAAATGTAAATCCACTAAATTAATTCAAATTATTTCATTAAGTTTGTTCTAGAATCATTCCCTTAATTTTAATCGTCGAACTGATAAAAAATTGCGAAAAGTAAAGGTTTAGCGTTGATTTATTGGAGTACGTACTCGAATTAATTAAACGAAACGAAATCGTCATTCAACGGCTTTTTACGTATTTCCTCCGGTGGTTTGATATTTTCTTATTGTCAGTATTTGAGAAGATATAGAGAGTCCGTCACACGAAGGGTTATCAACTTCACGTTGTCAAGTTGTTTACAAGCCTACGGAACCATATTGTTCTAAGAAGTAATTGAAAAGAAATATACAAATGGAATTTAAACGTAACAGTGTGATTGCCTTGTATTCAGCTATTGTTCGTGAGCTTCAGTATTTACGTGTGCACAAAATGTTTTTGTACAACAATTTGTTATTAAAAGTTATAATGATCCTGGTAGCATCACAAAACCAGAAATGGTTTGAAAGTTGAATGCTCGAACTCAAAGAAATCCACGACATAGCGCAATAAAATTTGCTAAAAATTTGAAGGGGTACTACTCAAGCGTATTGCGCATACTGAAAAATGAACTTAAATTGAAGCTTTAAAACGCAGTTCATCTTCAACGATCAAAAGCACTGAAAGCTTTGCTCGCAAGTGCCGACCTCGAAAATTTGGTATTTTCGGATGAAAAAAATGTCTACAGACCAACAAGTAAACAAACAAAACATGTATGATTGAAGAGCAAGTCCAGCGAAAACTTAGACCACCGAGTTGCTATGCGTAAACAAGCGTCTGCTTCTGCGATGGTTTGAGCTGCTATAACTGCAAATGGCAATCGGCAAGAGCGTTAAGTTAGCCAGTAAGTGTATCAACAAAGGGTAAAACAGTTCAAACAGTTTGGTGCCAACCGCTGGACATTCCAACAGATTTCGGCACTGTCTCATAAAGCTTATTACACACAACAATTTTTACAAAATCACAACAGTGACAGCCATACTCGCCAGACTTCGATTTCTTCGTAACAGTAGCCTCCTTACTCCCTATATGGTCCATTTTAAAGGCTAATGTGTCAATAAAGTGTGGAAAGCGAATTCCACAGGCTCACATTCGTTCAGCGTGCAATCGCTTCATCGGAAAACTGGAAGACTTTCTCCGCGCAACTGGTAGTAGCGACATGTTTTTCATGAAATTGTGTATATTTTCAACGTTGTCTCAACGTTGTCGTTTTTAACTTTTTTATTTTTAACAATGTTGTTTGCTTTTGGCCAAACTATTTATTCTTGATTTTAAAAAACATTTTTTTGTTTTTCTTAATTGTAGAATGAAAAATCTAAGTGCAAATTAATTTCTATTTATGGATGGTGATACGAGATTTCCAAATTAGGCGTTATATGTGTCATTTTCAACAAACAAAGATTTAGGTCTAGTTATATGAATTTCTTACATTGAGAGGACGGTAAGAATTTTTTATTAACGACACATATACATACATATACGGACAAAAGAAAAGTTGTCAATACCTCAATGTAATGTAAGTTATATTGTTGTATTTTTTCTTTTTAATTGAAGGAAATTGGATCTACTTTTCGATGCTGGAGTTCATTTTATATATTTTTTTTAACGATATTTTTAATCAAACAAAAAATTTTAATTTATTTTAAGACTGGCAACGAACGTTCCTAATTTTTATTGCCAACTGGTGTTGTAATATTTTTTACTTTTTGTAATTACGAAGAAAATACTGCTACTGATTAAACTTAATTGGATTTTGTTAATAAGGTCATTTTTATTATTTTGATAGCGACACTCAAAAACAGGTTTGATAAACATTTTGGCGAGCCTACGACACCTTCGATTAGAATAATTGGTTGAGTGATTTTCGATATAACCGAAAGAACACAAGGGGCGCAGAGCTCACTAATCCATCAAATATCGATAAAACGCATGGTATGGTGATGACAGAAGTCGAGAGTCGAGTTGATTTTAATCCTAGTTTAACTCTCACTATATACGGAGTCGACGAGTTAAACTCGACTCGACCTAAATAATTTGTTGAGTCGAGTTAAACTCTACTCTAAAAAATGCACTATATACGAATAGTAGAGAGTAGAGTTAAAAAACAACAAAATTAAAGAAAAATTCGTGTACCAATATTAAAAAAATTTCGTTTAAATTTTTTCAATTAAAGTAATTATTTTATTTTAAATATCTTATTTATTAAGATTTTAATTAATTAATTTTGATAATAAATTTTTGTTTTGGTTATTAGCTTTTTTTTCCTCTTTGAAACTCTGCAATCTGTTCTGGGGCTCTAGGCACTCCCAACTCTTTCGCAGTTCCCTTTTACCGTCCTACCTTACGCAGTTAAGCCAAATCGAGGACAAACGGCTATAGACCCGTTTCTGTATAAACCACCTGCACATTGCATTGCTTCATGCAACCTATTATAGTTTGTTTGTTTGAATTATTGATTTATTTTTTACCGTCCTACTTTACGCCTGGAGTATCAAATCGAGGAGGGGCGGCTACAGATCCGTCTTTGAAAACCACCTGCACATTGCATTGCTTCATGCCAACCTGTAGTGCTGACATGAAAGGTGGGTCGGCCCATGGATTCTGCACTCTCAACAGGGGGTCATAGATGTGTTTATTTTCATCACTGATCGTAATCAGATGATGAAAAATCCCTTTTGCATCCCGCCCCTATAGGGATTCGAACCCGGTACCTCCCGATTCAACCGTCGCAACTTTAACCACTGCGCCGTTTGCTCGGTGAACCTATTATAGTTGCTGATATGAAAGGTGGGTCGGCCCATGGATTCTGCACTCTCAACAGAGGGTCATAGATTTGTTCATCTTCAACACCGATCGTAATCAGATGATGAAAAATCCCTTTTGGATCCCGCCCCTATAGGGATTCGAACCAAGTACCTCCCGATCCAACCGCCGCAGCTTTAACCACTGCACCGTTTGCTCGGTAGGTAATTAGCTTTTTATTTTTTCTAAAAAATTACTCCGACATTTCGGTGGTCTATCCCGTAATTTTCATGGAATTTGATTGAAAATTACAATTTTTTAGACATAAGAAAAAAATAATCAATCATTTGATCATCTGAAATATATTTTATTCCATTTTTTGTTTAACTCGGTTTCAATCCTATTTGAACTCTGCATATTTTTAACTCTTCAGTGTATACACTCAGAGTTGGTTAGAAAATAACTCGACTCTGTATATAGTGAGAGTTAAACTAGGATTAAACTCGACTCGCAGCTTTTACAATAAAAGTAACTGTTGAAAATAACGCCTATTTTTAAGATTGGGACTAATCATCGTTCTTTCAGACGGGGTCAATTAAGAAGCATTGGATTATGTGCGGCCAGTTCCAAGGAATATTTCGGAAATTAATTTGAAGCCCTAACGAACCTAGAAATTTCATTGCCGAAACTCTATACTTGTCAATAATAATGTCCATTAAAATAAAAAATTTGTCTCATTTAGAAGAACTGATCCGCAGAAAAAAAACACTTTCCCTTAAATATTTTGGCAACAAAGTAGAATATATTATTTTCTATTATGTATCTCACTAAAACTACTTATTCTTCATTCATATTTGTATTTCTAATGTTTTTGGCAATTAAAATAAATTTCGCTTTTAAATCTATGTCTACGAAAATTGTGAGTATCAATTGAAATTTATTAATTTAAATTATAAGGAATTTGTGTTGTCGCATAAGATTCGTAGCTGTTTCTGATATAATATGTACAAAGATATATGTATAGGTACATAAACTTAATTTATCCAAAACATAAGGAGAACTAAATTAAAAAAAACTAATTCTTAGACTTTCGCGTTAATAAATTTAGTACCTTATTTAATACTCCTACATTCTACTGTTGATAGACTTAAAAAAATTATAAAACACGATAATCTAAAAATAAACGAATTTATGTTTATAAAATATATAAGTCCATTTATGAATAATTTAGAAGAAAACACTTGTGTGAAAAAATGGTTAGGGTTATAAACAGTTTGTTTCTACCTAATATTTGCTATCTGCTCTGTTTCCAGGGGCCCGAGGGTTTGACTAACTAACTGGCAGTTTGTTGTTAGCGCCGTAATCCATCGTAGAGTATCGAGTATCTGTAGAGTAAGGATCGTCAATTTTTTAGGATTAGCTAGTTTTCTTTATTTACATTGATCGCAGTTTAAAACTTGAACTTCATAAATATTCTAGCTTGTACCAAATAAAATGTAAAATGGGTATTCTATACCCTTTACAGAGTTGATAAAGGGAATGGGTAATTTAAATAATAATTATTGATAATAATTTTACTTTAATTAAAAGAAATTGATTTTTAAAATTACAATGATCTCATAAAATTGAACGATTAAGAAAATTGAATAACTACGGGCTACGATTTTGAACACTGCACGAATCCATTTCTCGACGCTGCACAAAATATATTACAATACCGGTTAATATTGATATCCTGTAACAGGTGAGACAATGTGGAAACCAGTGGTTTCAGGCAATCTCCAATTTTCGATAAATATTGCCAACAAACCTTTTAGATGCCCAGCCAAAACTGAAATCAATAAATTTATGTGTCAATGTCCTAAGATGGACTTATTAATGCCTCCATCGTGAATCATACTACAAATTAGGATAGGGGTTATTTGAGGTTACACCTTACAAACCGACCTATATATTTTATGAAAGAAATCAATCTTTTGACAAATGACACCATTTTTAATGCCATAAAGAAGATACGAATGATAAACGGAAATACAAACAATCAATCATCACTATAACAACTCGAAGGGTTAACCGCGTATTTATTCATTTGGTATTTTAAAAAAAAAAATATTGAATTATCAACACCAGCATAATTCAATACCAAAATAAACATTTTATAAAATCAATAATAGAGATAAATCTATAGTTTTTACACATTTTACTATTTAGTACTTACATCTAATTTAGATCCAAATCGTATTCTAATGTATTTTTGTGAATTTATTTTAGATTTTTAAATGTTTTAAAAATAAGTTTATATTTAAATATCACATTTCTTCTTATAAATTCAGAATTAGCTGTTCATTTGATCTGTAGAAAAATCAGAAGTAAAGAAAAAAATTGTTATATAAACTACAAATTATAGTTTCATGTACTTTTAGAAATATTCATTAATACAAAAAACTAGAAGCAAGCAAAATAAAAACTTTAAATGAGTCAATACAATGAACTATTATTACGTGATGATAGTTGTAGTAATTTTATTTTTCGCGTTTGTCCCTGCGCCAAATAGGACAAATGGAAATTAAATAACTTATTACTTAACACACTTATTCATCTTTTAAAATTATTATTAATAACAAAAGGGCAATCATTTCGATTTTTTATAAGAACAAGATATTTTTAGACAAAAAAAATGTCATAATGCCATTTTACCATTTGCAAAACCACAACACAGATTATTTTTTCTCGTTTCTCTTGTTTTATGACATTGAACTATGATTTCACACACTTTTTTTATACAAAACACTTTGTTTTCTATTAATAGGCAATTTATAAAATAAAAATTCAGTAATATGTTTAAGCAGAACTATGGATTATATTAATAAAATTATATTTTTATTTCAAAATAAACAAAAAAAAACACCAAACTATTTTTAACGAGACAATTTTTATTTTTTTTTATTTTAATTCGTGCCGTCTCTTATGACAGTAGTTTCAGATTCAACTGAGTGAAGTTTGATCAGTTTGAAAAACAATACTAGAAAATCAGGGCTGCCAACTGAAATTTTGCGTATAGGCTTTTATAGCACTTCAGGGGTGCCTACCGAAGTAATAATTATAAAAATTAGGCCCATTCCTGAAACGATAAAATTCTTGTTTTGTATTGAAAACACAAAAATTACATAAAAAATTTTGGAAGGCAGAATCGGGCCTAATATTTTTTAACACGACTTCTGTAGTACATTAATCCCGAATATTCAACCATAAAGTTCTTAAACATGAAGCAAACTGCTGACAGGTTAGTTGAAATGTAGTTCAAACGCAAAATGGCCTTGTGAAATGTTCTAGTGATGTGCTAAATCGGTTCTTTTTGTTCTGTTTTGCTTATTTTCTCTTATGTTTTTAACAAAAAAGCACCGATTGATTCAGCCAGCCTATCACTAAAATGTATGGAACGACTACTACCTAGCCAACTTCACTGAATTTTTGTGTTAAGGAGGAAAACGGCAAAAGCGACAAAAGAAAAGCTCGATAAACATTACGGTGAGTCTGCTCCGTCAGATTACATGGTAAAATATTGGATTGCTGAATTTAAACGCGGCCGAAGAAGCACTGCAACAATACCATCAATAGGAAGGCCAAAAGAGGTGGTTACTGAAGAAAATATCAAGAAAATCCTCGATATCGTTATGAATGATCGCCGAGTCAAGTTGCGTGAGATTGTTGAAATGGTAAACATATCATATGAACGTGTGTTCAACATTTTGCATGAACATTTGCATATGAAAAAGCTATCGGCAAGATGGGTGCCACGTTTGCTCAGTGTCGAACAAAAACGAGTTCGACAGACCACTTCACAGCGGTGTTTGGACATGATAAAGCGTAATTACTGTTGATGAAACGTGGGTCCACCACTACACTCCTGAAACCAAAAATCAATCGAAACAATGGGTGGAAGCTGGTGGAAGTGCTCCGAAGAAGGCAAAGGCAGTGAAATCGGCTGGCAAGGTTATGGCCACTATATTTTGGGATGCACACGGAATATTGCTCATCGATTATCTTGAAAAAGGATCCACAATCACAGGAAAGTATTATCGTGCATTATTGGATCAATTGCTTGATGCAATCAAGGAAAAACGACCACATTTAAAGAAGAAAAAAGTGCTCTTTCTTCAAGACAACGCACCGGTTCACACATCATTAGATACGATGCTGAAATTACATGAAATACACTTCGAATTGGTTGATCATCCACCTTATAGTCCAGATTTAGCTCCTAGTGACTTTTTCCTGTTTCCAAACTTGAAAAAATGGCTCGCAGGACAAAGATTCATCTCAAACGAAGAAGTGATTATCGAAACTAACGCGTATTTTGAAGGGTTCCCGAAATCGTATTATTCAGATGGTATAAAAAAGTTGGAATATCGTCTTACTAAGTGTGTCGAATTAAATGGAGACTATGTTGAGATATAAATGGTTTTTGGCAAAAAAAAATTTTGTTTTCCTACTTAGGTAGCTTCATTTTCAATCCGCCCTCGTATATTACATAGATTTACAAAATGTTTTTGCTAAATTTTATTTGAAACGTCTTCCATTAATCCTATTTTAAGCTTAGTCAGTAAATTTTTTTGTGAGAAATCGAGAATAAAATAAAAAAAGAGAAGGAAAATTGGTAATATTTAGGTAAAATCTTCTTTCGTTTTAATGCTGTTTATGTCCCTTAACACTCAGAAAAAACATATATATTTTGGACTTTTGGCTGGTCGAGTAAAACTTTTGTGTAGAGGCACTTGATCATACCATGTCTCTCTTGCCCTGTCACCAAATAAAAATCGCACTATTTGATTGATCTTTTATGTTCAATTGACGATTGGACTGTCATGATTTTGCGTGCAGAGCGTAGGGTTCAAATTAATTCCGATAGTTTCACTCTCCATATGTTTTATATGGAGAGAAATGTCATATCATGCAGAGCGTAGGGTTTACATTCTTTCCGATAGGTATCGCATTTTGCAGTTTTCCAATCGCCAATTGATTTCACCCAAAAACGATGATTGACGAGCCGATCGACAATCGACACGACTCTGTATTGCGTTTTCGTTTTTTCATTTGATAAAAACAATACGAAAAAGGAAAAGACAACACAGAGTCGTGTCGATTTCGATTATCGATTGACTCGACACTCAGACAGTCATAAAAATGAATAGTGAATGTTTTTTCGATATACATAAATAAATTACATAAATTTACTAACACCAGCAAATTAGAAACGTCTATTTTTAGTTGTCAAAGTTGTCAATATATGGAGTTGATATATATGGAGTCAATATATGGACACAAAGTCTCGATTTTTAATCATTTTAATTGTTGTGTTTAATTATTTTACGACATAAAATACCAAGTCAAGAACAAAAGTTGTTCACTCAAGTCATAAAAAAAAATCCGAATATTTTATTAAAGTGAAGTTAGCGAGGGCGACATCTGTCAAAAATATTTGGATATTTTCTGTCAAAAGGCCATCAGTGAACATACGGATTAATATTAGGAAATTTGTCAACTTGTTTCTGATCAATTTTATTGAATATTTATATATTGGTCACTTTTTATTTCTAGAACATATGTCACCAAAATTAAAATCACCTACTACATATATATCATCATTTGAAATTCCACCCCTAATTCCGTTTGTTTGATCAATATTTTTACAAATTATAGTAGCCATGGTTTTCCCTTCGTTCAGCCCTCAAACAATATGCTATAAAAAAAAAGCAAAAAACATTCGAAGTTCTCTTTCTCGCCAAACAAGTGAAAATTTGCGTCTAACCTCAAAATAAAAGTGTTATTTTAATTCAACTAATCCATATATTTAATTTTATTTTAAACATTTTAACATTAAGCGTCCTCTGAAGGTATCTATAATTTATTCAAATATAAGTTTTTCGTGTTTAATTTTAATATTGAAGTTATAGAATCTCCAAGTTTGGTCAAAATCGCAAAATAACAATGACGGACATTAAAATAAACGAGGCGCGAGATTTAACCCATATCGAACGAATTGGGGCACATTCACATATAAGAGGGCTTGGGCTGGATGATATTCTTGAAGCGAGAACTGTGTCCCAAGGGATGGTGGGGCAAAAGGATGCAAGGCGAGCGGCTGGAATTGTTGTACAAATGGTACGCGAGGGGAAAATTGCCGGTAGATGTATTTTGTTAACGGGTGAGCCAAGCACGGGTAAAACGGCTATTGCGGTCGGTATGGCTCAAGCATTGGGTAATGAAACGCCATTTACTAGTATGTCGGCTTCAGAAATTTTTTCGCTAGAAATGAGTAAGACTGAAGCTCTTGCACAATCCATGAGAAAAAGTATTGGAGTTCGAATTAAGGAGGAAACGGAAATTATTGAAGGGGAAGTTGTTGAAATCCAGATAGATCGACCTGCCACTGGTACTGGACAGAAAATTGGGAAAGTTACCTTGAAAACTACAGAAATGGAAACCAGTTACGATTTGGGCAATAAAATAATAGAATGTTTTATGAAAGAGAAAATCCAAGCCGGTGATGTAATTACGATTGATAAAGCATCAGGAAAAGTTAGCAAATTAGGTCGCAGTTTCACACGTGCTCGTGACTACGATGCAAGTGGACCACAAACAAGATTTGTTCAGTGTCCCGAAGGTGAATTACAAAAACGCAAAGAAGTCGTACACACCGTTACGCTTCATGAAATTGATGTAATCAACAGCAGAACTCATGGATATTTAGCTCTGTTCTCTGGAGATACTGGCGAAATAAAACAAGAAGTTCGAGATCAAATCAACAGTAAAGTAATGGAATGGCGTGAAGAAGGCAAAGCGGAAATAAATCCTGGCGTTCTGTTTATTGATGAAACACATATTTTAGATATCGAATGCTTCGCTTATTTAAATAGAGCCCTGGAAAGTGATATGGCTCCAGTAGTCATAATGGCCACAAATCGAGGAATCACACGTATCAGAGGGACAAATTATCAGAGTCCTCATGGCATTCCATTGGATCTTCTCGATCGAATGATTATCATTCGAACAGTGCCATACACTGAGAAGGAGTTAAAGGAAATTCTAAAAATTCGATGTGAAGAAGAGGATTGTCTTATGAATCCGGATGCATTAACCGTATTAACGCGTATTGCTACAGAAACCAGTCTCAGATATGCAATTCAACTTATTACTCTTTCGAATCTTGTTTGTCGTCGTCGTAAAGCATCTGAAGTCACTGTAGAAGATGTTAAAAAGGTGTATTCCATGTTTTTGGATGAAAATCGTTCCAGTAAAATATTAAAGGATTATCAAGAGGAGTACATGTTTAATGAAATCAAAACAGAAACATCCGGCGATTCCATGGATGTTGGTGACAACTAAAAATTCCTTTGTAGATTTTAATTTTATGAATTTTCCAAATAAACTTTAGCTTTTCTTTAAGTTAATAATCAGCAATTTTAATTTAATAAACGAAATGGAATATCTGTTTATGATTGTGTTCGACAAGGGCCAAGGCCAGCAGGGCTATTTGGGAATTCCATTCGAACGTGATGGATTCTTCGATGTATTAGATTCCTATTTGAATTGAATCAGATTCATTCGTTTCTTATTTAAATCACATATGAATCTTTTACATCGAAGACTCGATCACGTTCGAATTGAATTCCCAAATAACCCCCCAGTGTTTTCCAGTTGCACAAAAAATTTCAACCCTGCACACAAAAATTTAAATAAAAATCTTCAAAATGTCATTTTAGTTGGGAAACACATAACCTTATTTCAAAAATAATTTTCTTTTACATATTCGTAATTAAATTAATTTTGATATTTTAATTAGTAAATGTAAAACAAATCAATGAATATCTATATCTGGTTTAAAATAAACTTTTAAAAATCACGATTTTTAATTAAACGCAATTATTGCATTGTTGGACGAGTTACGAACGAATTAAAACGGAAAATTTTTGTAAATCTTTTATATATAGTGAAAATGCATATTTCAGGTGCGACACGAATAAGATGTTTAATCGTATTAATATTATTACTGATAGTATGGCAAATTATGAAGTATTGGAATGATTTGACTAAAGTGAATCACGAATTAATGCTGAAAACTATTGAGGCGCCTGTTGTCGTTGGAGTATTCTATGAAGCGCTTTGTCCTGATAGCAAATACTTTGTCATAAAACAGCTGCAGACGAGCTACCAGAAAGCGCCATATTTGATGAGTATTGATTTCTATCCATACGGTAAAGCAAAAACAATGACTAATCCAGATGGTTCATTGCGGTTTACGTGTCAACATGGCAAATTGGAGTGTGAAGCAAACCTAATTCATGCATGTGCAATTGAAGTGATAACAGATCCAGAGACACGTTTAAATGCTATTAGTTGTATGATTAAAGATAACACGGAGCCTATGAATGCTTTGAAAAGGGTAAGTCCGTTTACGATTGTTGGGTTTATTTTTGTACCTACCTACTATCTACTCATGATATATGCATATTTAAATTAAATTAACAAAACTCCTTTATTTTAGTGTGTTGATGTTGGTTCCGAATTAGAGCAAATTGTTAAATGTACAAACAGTCCACATGGATCAGAACTTTTAAAAGTGCATGGTGAAGCCACACAAGCTCTTCGCCCAGAAATGGCATTTGTGCCAACAGTAACACTAGATGGAATGCAGAACAATCAGGCATATATTTTAAAAGACTTATTTTCCGAAGTTTGTAAAGTTATTTCAGGACGTGGGCCCCCGCCACCCATATGCGAGAAATGATTTTGGTTTTATTAATTTTTTAGACATATGTTTTATATTGTGTAACATTATTTTTAATTTGTGGTTCCTAAAGTGATAAACCTTATGTTGTGACCAAGAGATCTATTCAACAAAACATTTGGCATTTAAACGTCGTCTGATACTTTTGTGTATTTAGAAAGAATTAGAGGCGATGTAAATTTTATGCTGAATAAATACTACTATGTAGCGGATAACCTATTAGCAAAGAGTATGTAATATCAAGAGTAACTAAACTGTCATAACTATCATAATAATTGTATGTACGCCCATTCCTCATATTACGGTTGCAGTATTTTATATCCTTTGTTTTAGACAATGCAGTTCAGATAACCCACTGTTGAAAATTTGGTAATCGATAGTGGCGGCCACAATTACTCATTTAAACTTATCCAAGGCAAATAAGTATTTTTGATAAATTTTCAAAATAAACAGATCAATTAAACTTCATTGAAAAAAAATCATGTTATTTTTCCAGGGGTGCAGAATTTATAGTGTTCTAAAATGAGTGTGGGACAGCTCTACTACTTCGTCAGAAAATAAAACTTAAAATCTCTGATTGAAATTAGGTATGTAAATGAAAATTAGAACAAAATTAATGGTTTGGTCATTAAAAAACGAAAACTGTTTAAAGTTGAGATTCTTCTAATCGATGAGGAAGTCATATTTTGATTTAGAAACTTCATTTTCTAAAAGCAATTTCCAAAACAATTTTTAGATTTACCTACGTAAAATCGAAATCATTCTTTAGTTTTAATACCTACCACTAGAGCTTGCAAGCCAATCAGTCTATTCCTTTAATTTCTCAAAGTTATCGGTGGTGAAGATAAACATATCTATGACCCCCTGTTGGGAGTGCAGAATCCATGGGCCGACCCACCTTTCATGTCAGCACTACAGGTTGGCATGAAGCAATGCAATGTGCAGGTGGTTTTCAAAGACGGATCTGTAGCCGTCCGTCCTCGATTTGGCTACTCCAGGCGTAAAGTAGGACGGTAAAAAATAAATCAAAAGAAAACAAACAATTTCTCAAAGTTAATCTCAAATCTCAATTTTTTACCATTACCTTTGAGCTTATTTAGCCTATCTTTACTATTGTTAAGTTTAAGCATTCTTGCCTTTGTACAGAATTCTGTCAGTAATACAAATATTAATTCCTAGGCAGTGGCGGACACAATTAACGATTTAGGTCAAAATCTTACAAAATTCTCTTGCTGATTGTTTATTTTTTGGTGAGATATTTACGGACGGTTCCAACTACTTTGTGTTAAACAGCATTTGGTACCACATTTTTTTAATATGGTTTTTTGTAAAGACCGATACACTTAAAAGTTAATATTTTTAAATGTCCTACGTGCTACAAAATCTGTGAGAATTCTCTCTTGAAAGCTTGCTTGTTTTGTGGACGCGTAAATACATATTTAAAAATATCAACATTTAGGTATAATAGTCCCTAGGAAAAACCAAATAAAACCGTATTATACCTACGACACATTAATAGTAGTGTTTTTTTATTCGCTCCGGATAGCTGCTATCGAGAGCCGTCATTTTTATACGCCTAAATTTAAATTTGACGCGCTATTTATTGGTAAACTAAACTTATTTAACATCAAACTATCATTTTTAATTCAATTGTTTAGCGAAAACTTGATATAAAAAATATTTGGCTCTACCTAGGGATCAGCAAACATGTTGCACTGCGTGCCGTACATAGGAGCGGATTATATAGAATCTATTAATGACATGTATTTGTGATATGTGGCGAACCCCTAATTTAACTTAGAATTGTAGAGGCTAACGGCTTCTAAAACTCTCACGGGCACGCGGGAGGTCGCTGCGCCCCTCCCCGCTTAGCCCTCCAAGGGGCTTTTTTGGAATTTAATATTTAATAAATAAGTATAAATAAAAAACAAGATTTTGGAAAACAAGATTTCGAGCCGCTCCCATTTTTCCTCTGTTCTTTATCGTATCATTTTACTAACACAATCAAAGAGGTTGGGCTTTCCACAGAGAAAATTTTGGAAGGTTTTGGCATGCTAACAATGCCACTACATAAATAGCCAAAAAAATCAAATCACCAATATAAAGAGGGGAACAAAGATTTTTGTCCACAACTAACGTATAATATACTTATTATACGTTTGTTTCTTCAATTATAATGATATCCATTATTCACTGCTAGTTTATCTAGTAGTTCCTTCTTCCATTATTCACTACTACCAAATAAAAATTTCATTTTTGAAATTGTATCTAGTAGTCTCTTGCAATTTTCATTATTATTAAACTGAGACGTCAAAATGTCGACGGAAATTATTTTAGGTTTATTTAAAGGATTTCATAATAAAATACAATTTTTTATCGGTCGTGGACAAAGTATCGTATTCTACTCGCATATAAATGGCTGTTATTCACTCAGATGATTTATGACACTCGCCTATCGGCTCGTGTCGGTAAACTTCATCTTCGAATTCGAATGGCTTTTCACGTAGTGGCATTGGTGCTAACAAAACAAGCAGGCTTTTTAAAGAGAGAATTCGCGAGGATTTTTTATTTAAGTAAGTATGTAACATTTTTTTTTGTTTTAAATTGTCCTGTGATATTGTACGAGTACTTATACAACCTAGTTTAAATTAAAATAAATTAACAGATGATTAGGATACCTTATTGAAAAACGAAAATGCATTAAAGCTGAATTTTTGTTAAACGACAAGGAAATCATATTTTATTTAGAAATTACAAATGGTTAACATCATTTACATTTAAAAATTGTATGTAAAACTTATGTTTATTTCGTTTACTATCCGGATTTATCAGATTGGAATCTGCGAAACCAATAATTAGAGCGCATATAGAGCCTGAAAGTGAGATGGTTTCATATGTAGACTGGACTTCATAATGTGGACAGTAAGCGTTCTTTTTCACAATTTTGTTGCGTTTGGTGCTTGTTTTTGTTCCAAATCCAAATTTAAAACGACGATAAAATGATATTAGTGGCTATCCAAGTTTATTTTTAATTTTTTACAAATGTACATTTACGTTAACGATAAAATCAAATATTGTTTGAATGCCAGATAAAGTTCGTTGCGTAGGTCTTTTATTAATTCATATTTTGATGCATACCGATTAATAGAAAATTGAATGTAAACGAATAAAGCAATTTGAAAGTATCAACGAAATAAATCTATTCCAATGTAAATTTTATGGGAATAAAATGTATTTTAAAAATTTTAAAGGTAAATGATTGTTGGAATTTTAATTAAACATGGAAGAAGTAATAGAATATTACGTGTGTTAGCTGAAAACTTTTTCAAACTTCTTATACAATTCTGATTAGGGTACACCGTTTAAAAATTTTTCTTATAAAAATATTATTTATAATATAATTTGTCCAAAAATTAGTGGTTTCATTTCTTATAAATTGGCTAACAAACTACGCAGTATTAGAAGAATTCAAGGCAAAATTTTATTAAATTAATCTAGATTCTGATATGAAATGTAGCTAAAAATTCCGGAGATCGAGTAATCACGTGTTCGAACTCGAGAAACGACAATTTTCCATCACCATCCACATCACCTTCTTCAATAACTTTTTCGGCAATCTGTTGATGTTCCTCTGGTGTCAATTCGTTACGTGTTAATAATATTAAAGCGGCTTTTAGATCAGCCTGGCCGAGGTATCCATCTTCATCAAAATCTGTATAAATTAAATAAAATTAAAAATTATTGGTAAAAATAAAACAAACAATAGCTCGAGACAAACCGTAAATTTTAAATGCATAGAAGACTTTAATATCTCGAGGCGCTTGCTCACTAAAAACGGACAGTAAATCTAGAAAGTCTTCAAATGTTAAATTACCTTCACCATCTCTAGAGAAAGCTTCACAAATCCGACGACGAAATGGATTTTCTTTCAACTCGGGCAACTTTTCAACATTTTCTCGTGGCACTTTCATCGTGGATGCTGCACCATCGGTCATTTGTTTTGGCACCAAATCGGGGCGTAATTCACGAAATCTTTTATGCACACTGCAGAAGTAGGTATATCCAAGTCTTGTCAATCAAATATACAAATCATTTTCATCACTTTTCTTACCGTAATATTTCCTTGCGTGTAAAGAAGGTACAATCTTGATAATCATCCAACTGTTGGTCTGTAAATGTAGCAATTTTATTTCCCATTTTCGCAATTCAATTAAAATTATTTATTTTTTTTTATTTTCAATTAAAAATTAATTTTATTTCTTATCAAGTCTAACTTCTATGGTTTGTATTTCATACGATAATAAAGAAAACTGGAAAAAAATATGAAAGTAAATTAATTTTCATAGAAAATACACATACACAAGAAAATAGAAAAACTAGAAATATATTAAAAGTTAAAAATTATATTCACCAGGACGCGTAGTCACTGTGGTAACGCGAATAACCAGGGAGTGCCCATTATAATTTTGTATGTATATCATTTTTATTAATCTCATTGTGAGTACGTTTTAGGGTGCACACATGAAATGGATACGTGTTATACTTAGTCCTTTTTGTGTAATGAAACGATTACAACGTAGTCTTCTTAAAAGTCACATCCTTTTCAAATTGCAAAGAAAATTTGTTTTAAAAAACTTTGATCTCATTGAAAGAAAAACAAAACTCAAGCATTAAAAGGTGACAAAATGAAAAACGGAAACAAAATAGGAAACAACACGTAACAAAATTCCTACGATCTGACTCCAAAATTTATTTTAGACCGAAAAAAAATTGAGATACAGATCCACCAGCATCAAAATAATTTTGTATTTTCCGGATTATCCACCCAGAAGTCGTTATCTAAATATATATTACCTTACCTAAATACTATTTTATTAATTTAGGTATGTATTTAAATCAAATATTTGTACATAAGGACAAAAAGGAAATATTTGGGTGAAATGAGAGTGATTGTACAACTTTTCATTAAAAATTCAACAATCGAATCCGAAAATAAAGGAAACCAACCCGTTTTTTATGTCTAGTTTACGTATCACCTACTTTGGCTTAAGCGCCCACACCCCCTCTTCCATATTCATTAAAATTGTTTAGCATTTGATTAACTATGTATTTGGTGGTAGCTTTGTTTTGTTGGTGTATTTCCACGGAACGAAAATCAAGTAAAAGCTTATGGACAATTTAATATGGTTTACGTTTTGCGATCAATAAAGGTTTGTTGAATAATGTAAGATTTTGTTTTATTGATTTTTTATTTTTTTGCTTAGAATTTGTTTTGTCTAATTTTCAAACAAGAGGATTAAGATTAATGATATATTTGTGAGGATTAATTTTGTTTTGTTAGATGTTGTTTTTCGTTGACATGGGTGTCACCGCTGGTTTCGTTGAGTAAAGAGATGTGGGCTCTTGGTCTACCAAGTTATGCGTAATAGTTTCATTTGATCGACGAAGCTTGAAGAAAAGCTCAATTACTAGTTCGTTTCTCATTTATAAAGCTGATTAGAAAACTTCTGTCAAACATACAAAACATACATATGCTGATAAGAAAATGAGAAAACCCAAAATTATAACAATTCAGTGGAAAAACAATTGAAAACTTTTGCAAATGAAAAATCAAATATCACAAAGTTTACTTTGATTTCCAAGAAAATTTGAGGAAAAAGAGTTTCCTTTTATTTTCCATATCAAAAGGCATTTAAAAGTTTTCTTCTTCCCGAAAATAAAATAAGAAAAAAAAAACTTTGATGGAAAATCAAAACTTTTAAGTTTTGAGAGATGAAAAAACTCAAATAATTTCTTTTTTAACGTAAACAAAAGAATTGTGAAAATTACAATTAAGACAATAAATTAAATTATTTTTTATTTTTTTGTGTTGCTTTTGGGTTGTATTTGTTTAGCTTAGCTGTTGAAAACCCCGTTTTCTAATTGAATAATAAATCATAAAAATGAAAAATTCTTGGAAAGTTCAGGTTTTTGTTTTCGGTCTTAGGACGTAATTTTGTTGTTGGCAATAAAGTATTTAAAAGGAAACAATGTGAAATTGATACGTGTGTAAGGACTGTTTGTTTATATCTGTCGCAAATGTGTTGTGAGATTTGGAGTGAAAAACCGCATAGTATTTACTCAAATTGAACGTATGTGACACCACTTCCTTAAAGCTTTAAAAATGATTGAACTTTCCGTTATTTAATTTTTCTTTTAATTTAAATGGAATACATACTTACGTAACAGCCAAATAATTACCATAAAGTGTCCAAAATTGGTACTTGGTACTAAAGATATCAAAGTTATAATTAGGCAATTGATTACAAATTTTGATAAGTTCATATAAAAAACAGAATTTTCACTTGAATTTTTTTTTTTTAATTAAGAAACAGAAGGAGAAAATGATATTCTGTGTATAAAAAATAATTTAGCTAAAAAAAGTTTGTTTTTTATGTAATGGAAAATTATTAACTCTAACATTTAATTTTGATATAAATAATTGTAATAACTTAGATATGATAATTCTGTTTGTTTTAAATATTTATTGTAATGTTTTGTTGATTTTGGGTCTAGATCCATGATTGTGATGTTGGTGAGAAAATTTAAATTATGATTTAATTTTATTAAATGCCGAAATGCTGAATCACTGTTGAAAGGAAAATGTTTTTTTTTTGTTTAACTGTAATTATCTTGTTTTTTTCCAAATCTATTACCTTTGTTTAATTTCCTTCAAATCTTTATTCGTTAATTTTTGGAATGATAACATCATTGAACAGTCGAGCGCCGTTGCACCAATTAAATATTTTTCCATTTTATCTAGTTTGTTGGTAATAAAATCATCCACAACATTCGCTTCAATGCTACTCAACGATATGCAATTTTCCAATTCCTGTCGTATATGATCCCTTGTCATCGTTGGTGATACTGCGACTGAATTACATCTTTCGTTTACTAAATTTTTCCACTTCAATAGAATCCCATTAATGTATTCATCTAGATTTTTGGTATCATCAAAAAAATCGATTTCACTTAGGCTAGACTAAAAATAAATCGAAAATAGTTTGAAAAATATTTTAACCGAAGCGAGAGCGGGTAAATATGTATAACAAAAATTAAGTTCAGTTTTTCATTTTTTTTTCCTCTGATACAATGTAATAAATTTTAATCAAGTTTGAAGTAAACAAACGATGAATTCACCACACCCCTTAGCATATAAGTTTATGATGAAATTTTGAAATTGGATTCAGCATAAGTGTTTAGGAAAGGCAAAAGGATTTTGATGATTTATATTTTGTATCATTTGTCGCATGATTTTTGTATGCAGTATTGTTTGTAACAGGTGTAAAATCAGAATCGTCAATTAATTAATTGCTGTCGATGGAAATTGCTTTCACTAAGTGTTTAAAAGACAATATATGTATGAGTAGAAGTGAGTATCCACGAATAAAAAGAAAAGATTATAAAAAGGCTTTTACAGTTTTATATTATAAAATGAAATTAAGAGATTAGATTTAAATTTGAAGATGGATGTGGAATGATATTCTAAAAGTTGAAAATTTGGTCTGTTTTTCTATTAAAATGTCATTCTAATTTTTCACTCAATTCACAAATTGAAATATGAGTATGTAGTGCGCGCCTAGTTTGGAAGTTATGTTCGTATACATATATGCGGAAAATCAAAATTGAATTGCGAATAAAACGACGTAGAAGAAAATAGAATTTGTCGGATAATTCAATAAATTGACTACCACCTTAAAATATATTCAATTTATTTATAAAAAAAAAAAATGAAACAGTTTGCCGTTAGGATGAAGACGATGACTGTGTACCATCGTATATGTAAATAAATGTATTGGAAATTTAATTATCTTATTTCGAAATTTATCTTTATCATTACGACGATGATAATTTGTGTTATTAAATTTGTGAACTTATACATATGTATTTGAAAAGCAATCATACGTTTTAATATTTCTGCATTTTTGAATTTTCAATTTAATTTGATGGCGTAATTTATATACATATAAAAAAAAAATGAATAAAACTTCATTAAATTTTCAAACAAAATTTACGGTATGAAAATTTATAGTGAACAATTTTTTTCGCCATATCCGTTTTTATTCGTTGTATCCATTTATCTTTCAGTTTCATTAAACATTTTTCATCATATTTATGTTGTGGATACACAACAGTAAAGGAAAAGTTTTAGTTGTGAAAATGAAATTTTAATTTTTTTTTTTTTAGACAACATTGTAGAAAAAAAATTGTTTATAATAAAATGTTCAGGTATATTTAAAATACCTACATATACACATATTTGAAATTTGATGTCAACATAGTGCTGGATACTGACTGGGTTTCATAAAATACGTAAACTGTGGTAGGTGGTTCCATTGAATAAAATTGTATGTATTTCTATTAAATATGGTAGAACCATATTACATAAAAAAGCATGGTGAAGGAAAAGTTTTTTAATTTTAGTTTAAAAATTGCTTTTTTGTTGAAGTGATGCTGTTTCAGAGTGATCAAGATCCAATTTTTTAGCACGCAAAATTAAACAAACCAAAATACAGCTCACCAACTACATAATTGAGTTACGTTCTTGACTTCAACAATCAATTTTCCTTACACCACAAAATATAAAGATGAACAATTTCGAAGTTCTATTTCATTTAATTTTTTAAATGTAAAAATTAAATTCTGTTAACACAATAATTGTAAGAAAGCAGTAAATAATTTTGACAAATTATCCTCAAGTGATTTTTCTCTTTTTTCAACCGCCAACGTACATTTTTTCCCCTTCCCGATTAAAAAATTAAATTTGTTTTCTATGTGCAGATATACGAATATATCCCAAGGGTGTATAATTTTATTTTAATGCTGCAACAAACATAAAGAAAAATTTGTTGTTTTTTTTGTTATGGTGTGTGGGCTAGTTAATCAGCCACAATTTCGATTAAACATTAATTTACCAGGAAGTTCTGTTCACATGCATACGTACAATAAAAAAATCACCGACAATAATATTTTTAAAAAATCTCATATAAATATAATTTTAGGTTGGATTGAACTGGATGGAAACCGCAGAAACAACCAAATTACTGCATTGTATCGAATTAAATTTCTTTAAATTTTTTACTTGTTACAGTACATTTTGGTATTTATTATTTATTACTTACTTTGGCCAGTAATTGGAGTTGTAGAATTTTTTTTAATACGCAATTTTCACTCAAATTCGAACATATTTTGTCTTTACTGGAACGTCGATATTTTTTTCCATACCGTTCACATTTCTTACCATTCACACTGTCATTAACATAATTGTTTAATAACATTTTTATCAATAATTTAATAAATAAATTTCTGAAAATATAAATCCAATCAAATATAGTGCGTTGTATCAATAAATAGATAGCGCTGGCTTACAATTTATAATCATTTTCATCTAATAGGTTATCGTCGACACAATCCTCGTCATCACTTGTGTCGCTTCGATCACTATTCTCAAAAATGTCTCTAACAACTTGGTTAAAATATTTTATCCTAATTTTATCACCATAAACGAGTTGGCCATTTTTGAATATTCTCAAATTATTTTGTGGCGATTTAATCAAACCTATTATGGCTGAATGCATTCGGTTTGTTGTCCTGGAAAGTAAACAAAAAGGAAGAAACATTATAATCAAAGTAGATATGAATCTAGAAGCTTGAAACTTTACTCACCCAGAAAATAAATCAATTGGACAATATGAACTAACTTCCTTTATCGTACCTTTGCACATTTTTAAATACTGCATACAACAGTAGCGACACTTGTTAATTTTATCGAAATTCTTTAAATATTTTAAATTCTTAAGAATATTTGCCTCATAATTGGTATCATCAAAAAATTGCCAGCCCTGCTTTGGCTTAATTTCAATACAATAGGTATCGGGAGAATTTTTGGCATTATCAATACTGATGAATTCGGATGGGTCAGTCTTAATAGTGTTTCGAGTTGAGCATGACGAAGAACATGTGGTTTCGATAGTCGAGCGTACCTGTAAAATATGATAAAAATACGTATGTACATATATGTAATGATCGTAACGTATTTTCTTACCTGAGTTGATTGTTTAAATCCCGATAAAAGAATTTTATTTGGTAAAAATGCAACGTCAGGATAAAGAGTACCGTATTGGCATTTTATTTCTTTGTCTAGTCGATCAGCTGTAAAAAAAAGGTTTTGTGTGTTATGTTTCAAGTAAGAACAAAGGAAATAATAAAATGTTAAGAGATGAAGATGATCGTCTACAGGTGTTCCAAACAAATTCATTTAGAAATGAAAGGAATACAAATATTGGAATGCTGTTCGCCTTCGATTTCTAAAGTTATAAGAATAAAAAAAATAACGACGTAATAAAAACGAACCAACGGATGTTAGAAATGGAAGGAATGGAAAATTCTTGCATGTCTAGAAAAGATAAGTTAGAAAAATAATTTGAAACATATAATTATGTTCCCCTTAGTAGTTATGTATTTGTTGAGTTGAAGCCAAAGTGTTTTTAGTTTTCTCATTTATCGCAGACGAAATACAGCACAGAAAATAATTGTTGTGATAATTACAATTGACACAATGAATGTTTTGGGATTTAAATAATTCGCTTTTGTGTGTATGTTGCCAAAAAAAAAAAAAAAAAAAGGAATGGATTTTTGTTGTTTCTATAGAAGCAATTAGAGTTTGAAACACGTGATGCTGTTATGTGAATAAGTAAATAGGTTTTTTGGGAAGAAGTATGAAGTAATCGGAATAAAGTTGGGTTTATAATTTTTAAGTACATGGTTTAACCCCAATCAGCTGAAAAATCGATTACGTAACATAAACGGTTGGCGTAACGCTGAACGATAACAATAAATCGTAAACATACCAATAAGGAACAGGTGTACTTGTAAATTATTTAATTGTAATGACAAATTACTAAATATATACCATATATAGTGCTGAGAACTGTACAAGATTGTCGTGTAGAACTGGGGCTTTTATTGTATACTGTTATATGTAGTATATTGTAGAACTAATTGAAAATAATTTTTCTAATCCATTCCGCCTATCAAATTCCGCCTATCCATTCCGCCAATCCATTCCGCCTATCAATCAAAATAAAATAAGCATCAACGTAAATAGCGTCGATGCATATAGAAACGTAGTGAAAACTTTGACCGAAGGCTCATTTATCTTTCACACGTATGAAAATAAACAAGAAAGGCCAATCAGAGTTATGGCAAGGAACTTACATCATACATGTATCCCAGAACGAATTAAAGAAGAATTATCATCGAAAGAATTTAAAATAATCAGCGTAATGAACAAAGTTAGCTGGAGAAATAAAAAGAAGCTAGACATGTTTGTACTAACATTCAGTTGTGACGAAAATATAACTAAAATATATAAGATCACTAGTTTATTGGGTTGCAAAGTGGAAATTCAACCACTTAGAAAGTCTAAACTAGTTCCCCAATGCCAAAAGTGTCAGGCATATGGACATACGCAAAGATATTGTGGCAAACTTCCAAGGTGTGTTAAATGTGCCGGACACCACCTAACTGGAAAATGCGACAATCCACAAGCTCAACTTAAATGTGTACACTGTGGACAAGGTCATCCTGCTAACTATCGAGGATGTATTGTTGCAAAGGAAATTCAGAAAATGAAAAACCAAAGGATGAATAAAACTCAAATGTATGGCCAGTCAAATCGATATGAGAGGCATGCAAAACAAGACAATGGGCAACCATTTGGCCGCCAACTAAGAACTGAAGGTGTTACATATGCTGAAGTAACAAGTGGCGTAGTCAATAAACCCCAGCAAAAATCTAAAGATGTAGACATCAGTCAAACATTACAAGATATTCTCATGAAATTAACAAAATTTGATGAGAGGCTACAAAAATTGGAAGATAGAGCATTGGGAGCTAGACCCAAATCAACACAAAAATGAACAACACAATGAAAATCATGTCATGGAATGCTAATGGTTTGCTCCGGCATCAGCAAGAACTACAAGCAGTCCTCGACATTGAGAATATAGATGTGTGTCTTATTTCGGAAACACATTTTACTAAGCAATCCTACATAACATTTAAAGGCTATTGCATATATCACACTATTCATCCAGATAATTCAGCCAGAGGAGGAAGTGCAGTCATCATTAAAAAAAATATCCAACATTTTGAAGAAGCAAAGTACGGAAAAGAAGAAATTCAGGCCACAGTGGTTTATATAAAAACGGAAAACTTTCCTATTGTTGTGGCAGGATTATACTGTCCACCAAGACATTCAATTAAAAGCAAACAATACTCAGAGTTCTTTAAGCGTCTGGGAAAAAGGTTCATAATAGGTGGTGACTTCAATGCGAAGAATACTCACTGGGGTTCTAGATTAACTACCACTAAAGGAAAAGAATTATTGATTGCCATCAAAGAAAATGGATGTGAATCCATTTCAACAGGTAAACCAACATATTGGCCAACTGACCCAGGGAAAATACCTGACCTGATCGATTTTTTTATAACCAAAAATATTTCTAATAATTTTATGAAAGTTGAAGAAAGCCAAGATATGAGCTCAGATCATTCTCCAATAGTCCTAACTCTAAGCGAGTATATCATCCAAAAAGGGAATAATCCAGTATTAACCAACAAATATACGAACTGGGAAAGTTTCAAAGTACACCTGGAACAAAGAATACTTTTGAAAGTTCCTTTAAAAACTACGGATCAACTGGACATAGAAGTAGAAAAGTTCATTACAGATATTCAACAATCAGCATGGGAAAGTACTCCAGAAATCAAATCAAGGCTAAAAGGAAATAACTATCCAATAGAAATTAGAAATCTCCTTAGGGATAAACGCAAATCCAGAAAAAAATGGCACCAAACTAGAGCTCCACAGGACAAAAAAAGACTAAATAATCTTACTCAACAATTAACAAGAGAAATTCAGAAATTAAAAAATGAGTCAGTTAATTTCTACTTAAGTAAGTTAACGAATGATAGTAATACGGATTATTCGCTTTGGAAAGCAACTAAAACTCTGAAAAGGCCAATAATGCCGATCCATCCTATCAGGAAAATGGATGGAACATGGGCAAGGAAAAACAAAGAAAAAGCTGAAGGTTTTGCCAATCATCTTGAAAATATATTTCAACCTCATGAATGTCAATTACGAGAAATATTGGATGAAAACATAACACAAATTCTCGAAGATGTCACCCCTACATCGACTACTGAAGTAGCAAATGAAATTAAAAACAATTTAAACTTAAAGAAAGCACCAGGGTTTGACCTGATTACCGGAGAAATAATAAAGCAGCTACCGGGAAAAGCTACGGTAAAGTTAACTAATATCATAAACGCCGCATTTAGGTTAAAATATGTACCCAAACTTTGGAAAGTGGCTGAGGTCATCATGATTCCCAAACCAGGAAAACCGCCACATCTAATAACATCATATAGGCCTATATCGTTGTTGCCGATAATGTCCAAACTCTTTGAAAAGCTACTATTAAAAAGGCTTAAACTAATAACTGAAAAAAATAATCTAATTCCGAATCACCAATTTGGTTTTCGCAGTGAGCACTCAACTATCGATCAAGTGCATAGAATAACCAATATTATTGAGAAGACTTTAGAAGAGAAAAAAGTTTGTTCAGCAGTATTCCTTGATGTAGCGCAGGCCTTTGATAAAGTTTGGCACGAAGGATTAATCTACAAACTCAAATTAATCCTACCGAAACAGTACAGCATAATACTGGAATCATATATAACGGAAAGATATTTCAGGCTTAAGCAAGAAGATGAATATTCAGAGCTTAAGGGAATAAAAGCAGGAGTTCCACAAGGAAGTGTACTTGGGCCACTTCTGTATTTACTATACACCCGAGATGTCCCAATCCCACAAAACAACATGATAGCCACTTTCGCCGATGACACAGCTATCATGGCAGTAGGTGACAACAACTCAGATACAGCAGAGCAATTACAAAACGCCATAGAGCAAGTACACAATTGGACAAAAAAATGGCGCATAAAACTAAATGAAACTAAATCTGTACATGTTGACTTTACGAACAAGAGATTAGTTCATAAACCAGTATATTTAAATAATCAAGAAATACCACATGCAAACACTGCCAAATATCTTGGTATGACGTTAGACGCTAAACTTCGCTGGAAAGCTCATGTAAAAAAGAAAAGAGGCGAGTTGGAATTAAAATACAAAAAAATGTATTGGTTACTGGGAAGAAACTCTCATTTATCAATCCCTAATAAACTTCTGCTTTATAAGCAAATATTGAAGCCTGTTTGGACTTATGGTATACAGCTGTGGGGGTGTACCAAGCAGAGCAACATGGATATCATCCAACGATTCCAAAACAAAGTGCTAAGAAGCATCGTCAACGCACCATGGTTTGTCAGAAATAGCGACATCCACAAAGATCTGGGCATAGAACTCATCAAAACCGAAATTATGAAATTTGCTAGAAGTCATGAACAACGGCTACTTCACCATGTCAACATAGAGGCCAACCAGCTACTGGATAATACGGATTTAGTTAGAAGGCTCAAAAGAGTAAAGCCTTTTGAGTTAGTGTAAATCAGTTAAAATAAATCTTTATCTAGCGCACGACAAAAGCGCGATCAAATCATAAATATCAAAACTAAGGAGTACATCGATGGATGAACCCTTAAATTTCAGTAAAATGTAGTAATTTAAGTTAGAATAAAATTGCTTATTAGTCTTAGACTAGATTGTAATTAAAAAAGAAATAATAAAACACAATTATTTTCAAAAAAAAAAAAAAAAAAATTCCGCCTATATATTACATTACATGTGTAAGGTTTCATATTTATCAATAATTATGTAATCGCAATGACTGAAATCGATTATACAAAATAAACATTTTAATAACTCACCTGGACGATAATTTAGCAGCCATTGATTAAAATGTTGAAAATTATTTATGTCGCAATAAACAAAATTTGGTTGACATGTATACGTTTCGCCAATCAGTTCGGTCACAAATTTTGTATATTCGCAAAATTTTTTTAATTCATTTAACGCTCGCTCAGATGTATCTGGAAAGAACATAAAATTCGTTTTTAATTAAAAACCAATAAATTTCGATATACAGTATATAGAGAGATATGTACTAATTAAAATAAAATTATCATTATAAATCGATTATGCGGGCACGTAAATTTATAGAGTTATTTTTGTTATGGTGTTTGGAGTTTTGCACAACCTTTATTTTTGGCGGTTTGACATGTATAAAACAAACTACTAATGAGGTGGTTAGGCTGCGCTGTGTGTGTAGGGGGATAAACACAAAACTGGCTTTGTGTGCCTTAGCGGCAAACAATTTCAGCAAGTGCTCACACTGCCTTTTCGTGGCGGCTACTAGAAAATACTCTGTTAAAAGAGTAGGCTAAAGTGTGAGGGCTGTAGTCCTTCTACAGGGGGTTAGCATTTGCAATGAAATTATTGATTATATTCGCTACTAACTAACTCTCTGTCACTCTATCGGTTTCTTGATTAGCAACGATGTCGTCAATTTATGACTGACTTCATGCCTGTTAGCAATCGGATTTGTGCGCTCAGGTTTCATGGTCGCCATTTTAACTTAACTTTTATGAACGTTCAGGTACCCACCGAGCCTGATCAAATCAAAGATGCTTTCTACCACCAAAAAATTCTCAAATTGGCAGCGCTGGCAGTCCATATCGTAGCACGATAGCCAGATGGAAATCAAACGAAGGGACAACGGTCAACCAAGTCGATCTTATCCTCTTGTCTAAAAGGCATTTTTCTAGCCTTAAAAATATCAGAACTAAACGTAGAGCTGACATCGATTCAGACCACTTCCTGGTAGTTGCTGAATTAATGTTTCGTCTATCCACCACATATAATCCTAGTTTCCAGCGCATCACTCGTTGCAACATTGCGGCATTGAACAATCAAGTTAAACGGACCATCTTCGGGTTTACTGTATCAGGAATCTTGGAAAATAAACCACTTCCTGACTCTGTTCAAGAACAGAGGGATATCATCAAAACGGCGGTAACCGATACCTCAAAGTACACCATAGGCCAAAATTCATCTAGGCGTAAAAATTTCTGATGAGATGTTGATTGTCTTGGTGGAAAAAAATGGAAAAAAATTCGCAACGAATCCGATGAATTAAAAATGGACACTAAAACCATCCACAACCGTTTCTCCTCACTTCTAAATACAACTCTCTTTCTTCAACGCGATATCAATGTCTAGATGATACCACCATACCCTCCCTCCATCATATGATGAAGTGTGGAACGTGATATCGCAGATGGAAAATTTCAAAACGCCACCGGTGAGGATAGTAACTGCATGTTTGAGTTCATGTCAATAATTTGGTCTAGAGAAGACATCCCAGTAGAGTGGAAGATGGTTCTTATCTGTCCACTTCATAAAAAGGAGGACAGGTTGAACTGCAACAACTACCGCAGTATAGCTTTACTGAATACAACTGGCTACAAGGTTTCGGCCAATGTAGCGAGAGGATCTTGGGTGATTATCAATGTCGTTTTCCTCCAAATAGTTCAAAAACCGATGAAACTTTTACGCTAAGTATGGTGCTGGAGAAATGTAATGAAAAGGCTTCCAACAGGCGTACCACAGCATTAAGAGGAATACGTTTTGGAACGTATTGTCCTACCTGGGCATACCGTCATAATTGTTTTCAATGTACCAGCTTTTAATGGATGGCTCGATATGTAAGGTGCTAACAGAAGGCTGAATTTCGGATGCCTTCGAGATAACATCTGGAGTGCGGCAAGGAAACCCATGGAGAAACCTCATTTGTGTGTGTATTATTCCCACACAAATGAGATTTCTCCATGGATTTTTGATATTTGATGTAGTGAATAATAATTCGCTATGTCAGTACGTCCTGGCCAGATACTTAATGTAAGTGGCTAGAGTGAAATTTTTGTAGTTTGGTCGTAGTTACCTGATGAGTAGACCAACTTTTCAGTACGAAGCCAAACTACCAACATAAGGAATTCATGGAGGGTTCTCATTCTTGAAGAGTAATACATTGGTATAACTCTTGGCCCTTGGTCTAAAATTATGGGGAGGGGGGGATGATATTTCTACTTTTTTCAGTTTATACATATATTATGAGGGATTGTGGCCTCTTTATTTTTCTGATTTACCATGAACAATTAATATATTTGTCTATAAAAAAGCCGAAAACCCAGTGGTAGAAGTACCACAAAGAAGTGCAATAGTAGGCCGAAAAACCTACTCACAGATTTAAGTTTAAGGCACAGAAAACGATCAGGTGCAAAAGGAATTAGTCGATGAGGAAGTTCAGGAAGAGAATCCAATACAAGATCACGTTCAGAATGAAGATGAAGAGCAAACTGTTAGACGATCACATGAACGTGGTGAGTTCAGTCATTCAAGAACCAAAGTGCTACGTAGAAGCTATCAAGGGTGATCAAAAGAGGCTGTGGATTCAAGCAATGACAGATGAGATGAAGTCATTGATTGAGAATCAAACATGGGAGCTTGTGAAAATTCCAGAAGGTGCAAATCTAGTTGGCTGCAAGTGGATTTACAAGCTAAAGTGCAATTCAGATGGAAAAGTTGTCAGACACAAGGCAAGGCTTGTTGCTCAAGGTTTTTCGCAAAAATACGGTACTGACTATGATCAGGTGTTTGCTCCAGTTGTTTGTCAAATTACGTTTCGAACATTGCTTACAGTGGCAGCAAACAAGGACATGAAGGTTTACCATCTAGATGCGAAAACGACTTTTCTCAACAATGAATTGTCTGAAACAATTTACATGAGACAACCTCGGAATTTTCTAAAAAATGTTTAGAAATAATCGAGCAATCAATATGAAAATTGTCACAGCAATTACAGGTCCCGAAACCTATTGATAGAGGTATCAACCATCGTAATCGGACCATTTTAGATTTTTGCCGCCCAAAAACTTGTGGGCTATAGCACAGTTAATTTTCAATAAAATTGAATATTCTAAGAAATGTTTAGAAATAATCGAGCAATCAAAATGAAAATTGTCACAGCAATTACAGGTCCCGAAACCTATTGATAGAGGTATCAACCATCGTAATCGGACCATTTTAGATTTTTGCCGCCCAAAAACTTGTGGGCTATATCACAGTTAATTTTCAATAAAATTGAATTTTATAAGAAATGTTTAGAAATAATCGAGCAATCAAAATGAAAATTGTCACAGCAATTACAGGTCCCGAAACCTATTGATATAGGTATCAACCATCGTAATCGGACCATTTTAGATTTTTGCCGCCCAAAAACTTGTGGGCTATAGCACAGTTAATTTTCAATAAAATTGAATTTTATAAGAAATGTTTAGAAATAATCGAGCAATCAAAATGAAAATTGTCACAACAATTACAGGTCCCGAAACCTATTGATAGAGGTATCAACCATAGTAATCGGACCATTTTAGATTTTTGCCGCCAAAAACTTGTGGGCTATAGCACAGTTAATTTTCAATAAAATTGAATTTTCTAAGAAATGTATAGAAATAATCGTGCAATCAAAATGAAAATTGTCACAGCAATTACAGGTCCCGAAACCTATTGATAGAGGTATCAACCATCGTAATCGGACCATTCTAGATTTTTGCCGCCCAAAAACTTGTGGGCTATAGCACAGTTAATTTTCAATAAAATTGAATTTTCTAAGAAATGTATAGAAATAATCGTGCAATCAAAATGAAAATTGTCACAACAATTACAGGTCCCGAAACCTATTGATAGAGGTATCAACCATCGTAATCGGACCATTCTAGATTTTTGCCGCCCAAAAACTTGTGGGCTATAACACAGTTAATTTTCAATAAAATTGAATTTTCTAAGAAATGTATAGAAATAATCGTGCAATCAAAATGAAAATTGTCACAGCAATTACAGGTCCCGAAACCTATTGATAGAGGTATCAACCATCGTAATCAGACCATTTTAGATTTTTGCCGCCCAAAAACTTGTGGGCTATAGCACAGTTAATTTTCAATAAAATTGAATTTTCTAAGAAATGTTTAGAAATAATCGTGCAATCAAAATGTAAATTGTCACAGCAATTACAGGTCCCGAAACCTATTGATAGAGGTATCAACCATCGTAATCGGACCATTTTAGATTTTTGCCGCCCAAAAACTTGTGGGCTATAGCACAGTTAATTTTCAATAAAATTGAATTTTCTAAGAAATGTTTAGAAATAATCGAGCAATCAAAATGAAAATTGTCACAGCAATTACAGGTCCCGAAACCTATTGATAGAGGTATCAACCATCGTAATCGGACCATTTTAGATTTTTGCCGCCCAAAAACTTGTGGGCTATAGCACAGTTAATTTTCAATAAAATTGAATTTTCTAAGAAATGTATAGAAATAATCGTGCAATCAAAATGAAAATTGTCACAGCAATTACAGGTCCCGAAACCTATTGATAGAGGTATCAACCATCGTAATCGGACCATTCTAGATTTTTGCCGCCCAAAAACTTGTGGGCTATAGCACAGTTAATTTTCAATAAAATTGAATTTTCTAAGAAATGTTTAGAAATAATCGAGCAATCAAAATGAAAATTGTCACAGCAATTACAGGTCCCGCAACCTATTGATAGAGGTATCAACCATAGTAATCGGACCATTTTAGATTTTTGCCGCCAAAAACTTGTGGGCTATAGCACAGTTAATTTTCAATAAAATTGAATTTTCTAAGAAATGTATAGAAATAATCGTGCAATCAAAATGAAAATTGTCACAGCAATTACAGGTCCCGCAACCTATTGATAGAGGTATCAACCATAGTAATCGGACCATTTTAGATTTTTGCCGCCAAAAACTTGTGGGCTATAGCACAGTTAATTTTCAATAAAATTGAATTTTCTAAGAAATGTATAGAAATAATCGTGCAATCAAAATGAAAATTGTCACAGCAATTACAGGTCCCGAAACCTATTGATAGAGGTATCAACCATAGTAATCGGACCATTCTAGATTTTTGCCGCCCAAAAACTTGTGGGCTATAGCACAGTTAATTTTCAATAAAATTGAATTTTCTAAGAAATGTATAGAAATAATCGTGCAATCAAAATGAAAATTGTCACAGCAATTACAGGTCCCGAAACCTATTGATAGAGGTATCAACCATCGTAATCGGATCATTCTAGATTTTTGCCGCCCAAAACTTGTGGGCTATAGCACAGTTAATTTTCAATAAAATTGAATTTTCTAAGAAATGTATAGAAATAATCGTGCAATCAAAATGAAAATTGTCACAGCAATTACAGGTCCCGAAACCTATTGATAGAGGTATCAACCATCGTAATCGGACCATTTTAGATTTTTGCCGCCCAAAAACTTGTGGGCTATTAGTTAATTTTCAATAAAATTGAATTTTCTAAGAAATGTTTAGAAATAATCGAGCAATCAAAATGAAAATTGTCACAGCAATTACAGGTCCCGAAACCTATTGATAGAGGTATCAACCATCGTAATCGGACCATTCTAGATTTTTGCCGCACAAAAACTTGTGGGCTATAGCACAGTTAATTTTCAATAAAATTGAATTTTCTAAGAAATGTTTAGAAATAATCGAGCAATCAAAATGAAAATTGTCACAGCAATTACAGGTCCCGAAACCTATTGATTTATTTGCTATTAACTTCTAAATTTACGGCACCCCATTTTGAGCATGAGCTCATTCACAATAGGGTGTCAATACAAAATAACTTTGGCAACATAATAATAAAATTTGTACGTATAACCCAGCTCAGTTCACATCATAGCGGCAAAATTTCTCGGACAAAGCGCTACTTCAATCGATGGAGATCGTCTCCATCATACGTCCGTCGATTTGAGGCATAATTCAAATACATATTTTTAATTATTTACTCAATAATAATTTTGACGAAAAATTTTAAAAAAATTCCGACTGACTCGAAAGTCAGAGCCTACGAATTGATAGAGGTATCAACCATCGTAATCGGACCATTTTAGATGTTTGCCGCCCAAAAACTTGTGGGCTATAGCACAGTTAATTTTCAATAAAATTGAATTTTCTAAGAAATGTTTAGAAATAATCGTGCAATCAAAATGTAAATTGTCACAGCAATTACAGGTCCCGCAACCTATTGATAGAGGTATCAACCATCGTAATCGGACCATTTTAGATTTTTGCCGCCAAAAATTTGTGGGCTATAGCACAGTTAATTTTCAATAAAATTGAATTTTCTAAGAAATGTTTAGAAATAATCGAGCAATCAAAATGAAAATTGTCACAGCAATTACAGGTCCCGAAACCTATTGATAGAGGTATCAACCATCGTAATCGGACCATTCTAGATTTTTGCCGCCCAAAAACTTGTGGGCTATAGCACAGTTAATTTTCAATAAAATTGAATTTTATAAGAAATGTTTAGAAATAATCGAGCAATCAAAATGAAAATTGTCACAGCAATTACAGGTCCCGAAACCTATTGATAGAGGTATCAACCATCGTAATCGGACCATTCTAGTTTTTTGCCGCCCAAAAACTTGTGGGCTATAGCACAGTTAATTTTCAATAAAATTGAATTTTCTAAGAAATGTTTAGAAATAATCGAGCAATCAAAATGAAAATTGTCACAGCAATTACAGGTCCCGCAACCTATTGATAGAGGTATCAACCATCGTAATCGGACCATTTTAGATTTTTGCCGCCCAAAAACTTGTGGGCTATAGCACAGTTAATTTTCAATAAAATTGAATTTTCTAAGAAATGTTTAGAAATAATCGAGCAATCAAAATGAAAATTGTCACATCAATTACAGGTCCCGAAACCTATTGATAGAGGTATCAACCATCGTAATCGGACCATTCTAGATTTTTGCCGCCCAAAAACTTGTGGGCTATAGCACAGTTAATTTTCAATAAAATTGAATTTTATAAGAAATGTTTAGAAATAATCGAGCAATCAAAATGAAAATTGTCACAGCAATTACAGGTCCCGAAACCTATTAATAGAGGTATCAACCATCGTAATCGGACCATTTTAGATTTTTGCCGCCCAAAAACTTGTGGGCTATAGCACAGTTAATTTTCAATAAAATTGAATTTTCTAAGAAATGTTTAGAAATAATCGTGCAATCAAAATGTAAATTGTCACAGCAATTACAGGTCCCGCAACCTATTGATAGAGGTATCAACCATCGTAATCGGACCATTTTAGATTTTTGCCGCCAAAAATTTGTGGGCTATAGCACAGTTAATTTTCAATAAAATTGAATTTTCTAAGAAATGTTTAGAAATAATCGAGCAATCAAAATGAAAATTGTCACAGCAATTACAGGTCCCGAAACCTATTGATAGAGGTATCAACCATCGTAATCGGACCATTCTAGATTTTTGCCGCCCAAAAACTTGTGGGCTATAGCACAGTTAATTTTCAATAAAATTGAATTTTCTAAGAAATGTTTAGAAATAATCGAGCAATCAAAATGAAAATTGTCACAGCAATTACAGGTCCCGAAACCTATTGATAGAGGTATCAACCATCGTAATCGGACCATTCTAGTTTTTTGCCGCCCAAAAACTTGTGGGCTATAGCACAGTTAATTTTCAATAAAATTGAATTTTCTAAGAAATGTTTAGAAATAATCGAGCAATCAAAATGAAAATTGTCACAGCAATTACAGGTCCCGAAACCTATTGATAGAGGTATCAACCATCGTAATCGGACCATTCTAGATTTTTGCCGCCCAAAAACTTGTGGGCTATAGCACAGTTAATTTTCAATAAAATTGAATTTTATAAGAAATGTTTAGAAATAATCGAGCAATCAAAATGAAAATTGTCACAGCAATTACAGGTCCCGAAACCTATTAATAGAGGTATCAACCATCGTGATCGGACCATTTTAGATTTTTGCCGCCCAAAAACTTGTGGGCTATAGCACAGTTAATTTTCAATAAAATTGAATTTTCTAAGAAATGTTTAGAAATAATCGTGCAATCAAAATGTAAATTGTCACAGCAATTACAGGTCCCGCAACCTATTGATAGAGGTATCAACCATCGTAATCAGACCATTTTAGATTTTTGCCGCCAAAAATTTGTGGGCTATAGCACAGTTAATTTTCAATAAAATTGAATTTTCTAAGAAATGTTTAGAAATAATCGAGCAATCAAAATGAAAATTGTCACAGCAATTACAGGTCCCGAAACCTATTGATAGAGGTATCAACCATCGTAATCGGACCATTCTAGATTTTTGCCGCCCAAAAACTTGTGGGCTATAGCACAGTTAATTTTCAATAAAATTGAATTTTATAAGAAATGTTTAGAAATAATCGAGCAATCAAAATGAAAATTGTCACAGCAATTACAGGTCCCGAAACCTATTGATAGAGGTATCAACCATCGTAATCGGACCATTCTAGTTTTTTGCCGCCCAAAAACTTGTGGGCTATAGCACAGTTAATTTTCAATAAAATTGAATTTTCTAAGAAATGTTTAGAAATAATCGAGCAATCAAAATGAAAATTGTCACAGCAATTACAGGTCCCGCAACCTATTGATAGAGGTATCAACCATCGTAATCGGACCATTCTAGATTTTTGCCGCCCAAAAACTTGTGGGCTATAGCACAGTTAATTTTCAATAAAATTGAATTTTCTAAGAAATGTATAGAAATAATCGTGCAATCAAAATGAAAATTGTCACAGCAATTACAGGTCCCGAAACCTATTGATAGAGGTATCAACCATCGTAATCGGACCATTCTAGATTTTTGCCGCCCAAAAACTTGTGGGCTATAGCACAGTTAATTTTCAATAAAATTGAATTTTATAAGAAATGTTTAGAAATAATCGAGCAATCAAAATGAAAATTGTCACAGCAATTACAGGTCCCGAAACCTATTGATAGAGGTATCAACCATCGTAATCGGACCATTCTAGATTTTTGCCGCCCAAAAACTTGTGGGCTATAGCACAGCTAATTTTCAATAAAATTGAATTTTCTAAGAAATGTTTAGAAATAATCGAGCAATCAAAATGAAAATTGTCACAGCAATTACAGGTCCCGAAACCTATTGATAGAGGTATCAACCATCGTAATAATCGGACCATTCTAGATTTTTGCCGCCCAAAAACTTGTGGGCTATAGCACAGTTAATTTTCAATAAAATTGAATTTTCTAAGAAATGTTTAGAAATAATCGAGCAATCAAAATGAAAATTGTCACAGCAATTACAGGTCCCGAAACCTATTGATAGAGGTATCAACCATCGTAATCGGACCATTTTAGATTTTTGCCGCCCAAAAACTTGTGGGCTATATCACAGTTAATTTTCAATAAAATTGAATTTTATAAGAAATGTTTAGAAATAATCGAGCAATCAAAATGAAAATTGTCACAGCAATTACAGGTCCCGAAACCTATTGATATAGGTATCAACCATCGTAATCGGACCATTTTAGATTTTTGCCGCCCAAAAACTTGTGGGCTATAGCACAGTTAATTTTCAATAAAATTGAATTTTATAAGAAATGTTTAGAAATAATCGAGCAATCAAAATGAAAATTGTCACAACAATTACAGGTCCCGAAACCTATTGATAGAGGTATCAACCATCGTAATCGGATCATTCTAGATTTTTGCCGCCCAAAACTTGTGGGCTATAGCACAGTTAATTTTCAATAAAATTGAATTTTCTAAGAAATGTATAGAAATAATCGTGCAATCAAAATGAAAATTGTCACAGCAATTACAGGTCCCGAAACCTATTGATAGAGGTATCAACCATCGTAATCGGACCATTTTAGATTTTTGCCGCCCAAAAACTTGTGGGCTATTAGTTAATTTTCAATAAAATTGAATTTTCTAAGAAATGTTTAGAAATAATCGAGCAATCAAAATGAAAATTGTCACAGCAATTACAGGTCCCGAAAACTATTGATAGAGGTATCAACCATCGTAATCGGACCATTCTAGATTTTTGCCGCACAAAAACTTGTGGGCTATAGCACAGTTAATTTTCAATAAAATTGAATTTTCTAAGAAATGTTTAGAAATAATCGAGCAATCAAAATGAAAATTGTCAGAGCAATTACAGGTCCCGAAACCTATTGATTTATTTGCTATTAACTTCTAAATTTACGGCACCCCATTTTGAGCATGAGCTCATTCACAATAGGGTGTCAATACAAAATAACTTTGGCAACATAATAATAAAATTTGTACGTATAACCCAGCTCAGTTCACATCATAGCGGCAAAATTTCTCGGACAAAGCGCTACTTCAATCGATGGAGATCGTCTCCATCATACGTCCGTCGATTTGAGGCATAATTCACATACATATTTTTAATTATTTACTCAATAATAATTTTGACGAAAAATTTTAAAAAAATTCCGACTGACTCGAAAGTCAGAGCCTACGAATTGATAGAGGTATCAACCATCGTAATCGGACCATTTTAGATGTTTGCCGCCCAAAAACTTGTGGGCTATAGCACAGTTAATTTTCAATAAAATTGAATTTTCTAAGAAATGTTTAGAAATAATCGTGCAATCAAAATGTAAATTGTCACAGCAATTACAGGTCCCGCAACCTATTGATAGAGGTATCAACCATCGTAATCGGACCATTTTAGATTTTTGCCGCCAAAAATTTGTGGGCTATAGCACAGTTAATTTTCAATAAAATTGAATTTTATAAGAAATGTTTAGAAATAATCGAGCAATCAAAATGAAAATTGTCACAGCAATTACAGGTCCCGAAACCTATTGATAGAGGTATCAACCATCGTAATCGGACCATTCTAGATTTTTGCCGCCCAAAAACTTGTGGGCTATAGCACAGTTAATTTTCAATAAAATTGAATTTTCTAAGAAATGTATAGAAATAATCGTGCAATCAAAATGTAAATTGTCACAGCAATTACAGGTCCCGAAACCTATTAATAGAGGTATCAACCATCGTAATCGGACCATTTTAGATTTTTGCCGCCCAAAAACTTGTGGGCTATAGCACAGTTAATTTTCAATAAAATTGAATTTTCTAAGAAATGTTTAGAAATAATCGTGCAATCAAAATGAAAATTGTCACAGCAATTACAGGTCCCGCAACCTATTGATAGAGGTATCAACCATCGTAATCGGACCATTTTAGATTTTTGCCGCCCAAAAACTTGTGGGCTATAGCACAGTTAATTTTCAATAAAATTGAATTTTCTAAGAAATGTATAGAAATAATCGTGCAATCAAAATGAAAATTGTCACAGCAATTACAGGTCCCGAAACCTATTGATAGAGGTATCAACCATCGTAATCGGACCATTCTAGATTTTTGCCGCCCAAAAACTTGTGGGCTATAGCACAGTTAATTTTCAATAAAATTGAATTTTCTAAGAAATGTTTAGAAATAATCGAGCAATCAAAATGAAAATTGTCACAGCAATTACAGGTCCCGAAACCTATTGATAGAGGTATCAACCATCGTAATCGGACCATTCTAGATTTTTGCCGCCCAAAAACTTGTGGGCTATAGCACAGTTAATTTTCAATAAAATTGAATTTTCTAAGAAATGTTTAGAAATAATCGAGCAATCAAAATGAAAATTGTCACAGCAATTACAGGTCCCGAAACCTATTGATAGAGGTATCAACCATCGTAATAATCGGACCATTCTAGATTTTTGCCGCCCAAAAACTTGTGGGCTATAGCACAGTTAATTTTCAATAAAATTGAATTTTCTAAGAAATGTTTAGAAATAATCGAGCAATCAAAATGAAAATTGTCACAGCAATTACAGGTCCCGAAACCTATTGATAGAGGTATCAACCATCGTAATCGGACCATTTTAGATTTTTGCCGCCCAAAAACTTGTGGGCTATATCACAGTTAATTTTCAATAAAATTGAATTTTATAAGAAATGTTTAGAAATAATCGAGCAATCAAAATGAAAATTGTCACAGCAATTACAGGTCCCGAAACCTATTGATATAGGTATCAACCATCGTAATCGGACCATTTTAGATTTTTGCCGCCCAAAAACTTGTGGGCTATAGCACAGTTAATTTTCAATAAAATTGAATTTTATAAGAAATGTTTAGAAATAATCGAGCAATCAAAATGAAAATTGTCACAACAATTACAGGTCCCGAAACCTATTGATAGAGGTATCAACCATCGTAATCGGACCATTTTAGATTTTTGCCGCACAAAAACTTGTGGGCTATAGCACAGTTAATTTTCAATAAAATTGAATTTTCTAAGAAATGTTTAGAAATAATCGAGCAATCAAAATGAAAATTGTCACAGCAATTACAGGTCCCGAAACCTATTGATAGAGGTATCAACCATCGTAATAATCGGACCATTCTAGATTTTTGCCGCCCAAAAACTTGTGGGCTATAGCACAGTTAATTTTCAATAAAATTGAATTTTCTAAGAAATGTTTAGAAATAATCGAGCAATCAAAATGAAAATTGTCACAGCAATTACAGGTCCCGAAACCTATTGATATAGGTATCAACCATCGTAATCGGACCATTTTAGATTTTTGCCGCCCAAAAACTTGTGGGCTATAGCACAGTTAATTTTCAATAAAATTGAATTTTATAAGAAATGTTTAGAAATAATCGAGCAATCAAAATGAAAATTGTCACAGCAATTACAGGTCCCGAAACCTATTGATAGAGGTATCAACCATCGTAATCGGACCATTCTAGATTTTTGCCGCCCAAAAACTTGTGGGCTATAGCACAGTTAATTTTCAATAAAATTGAATTTTCTAAGAAATGTTTAGAAATAATCGAGCAATCAAAATGAAAATTGTCACAGCAATTACAGGTCCCGAAACCTATTGATAGAGGTATCAACCATCGTAATAATCGGACCATTCTAGATTTTTGCCGCCCAAAAACTTGTGGGCTATAGCACAGTTAATTTTCAATAAAATTGAATTTTCTAAGAAATGTTTAGAAATAATCGAGCAATCAAAATGAAAATTGTCACAGCAATTACAGGTCCCGAAACCTATTGATAGAGGTATCAACCATCGTAATCGGATCATTCTAGATTTTTGCCGCCCAAAACTTGTGGGCTATAGCACAGTTAATTTTCAATAAAATTGAATTTTCTAAGAAATGTATAGAAATAATCGTGCAATCAAAATGAAAATTGTCACAGCAATTACAGGTCCCGAAACCTATTGATAGAGGTATCAACCATCGTAATCGGACCATTTTAGATTTTTGCCGCCCAAAAACTTGTGGGCTATTAGTTAATTTTCAATAAAATTGAATTTTCTAAGAAATGTTTAGAAATAATCGAGCAATCAAAATGAAAATTGTCACAGCAATTACAGGTCCCGAAACCTATTGATAGAGGTATCAACCATCGTAATCGGACCATTCTAGATTTTTGCCGCACAAAAACTTGTGGGCTATAGCACAGTTAATTTTCAATAAAATTGAATTTTCTAAGAAATGTTTAGAAATAATCGAGCAATCAAAATGAAAATTGTCACAGCAATTACAGGTCCCGAAACCTATTGATTTATTTGCTATTAACTTCTAAATTTACGGCACCCCATTTTGAGCATGAGCTCATTCACAATAGGGTGTCAATACAAAATAACTTTGGCAACATAATAATAAAATTTGTACGTATAACCCAGCTCAGTTCACATCATAGCGGCAAAATTTCTCGGACAAAGCGCTACTTCAATCGATGGAGATCGTCTCCATCATACGTCCGTCGATTTGAGGCATAATTCACATACATATTTTTAATTATTTACTTAATATTAATTTTGACGAAAAATTTTAAAAAAATTCCGACTGACTCGAAAGTCAGAGCCTACGAATTGATAGAGGTATCAACCATCGTAATCGGACCATTCTAGATTTTTGCCGCCCAAAAACTTGTGGGCTATAGCACAGTTAATTTTCAATAAAATTGAATTTTCTAAGAAATGTTTAGAAATAATCGAGCAATCAAAATGAAAATTGTCACAGCAATTACAGGTCCCGAAACCTATTGATTTAGTTGCTATTAACTTCTAAATTTACGGCACCCCATTTTGAGCATGAGCTCATTCACAATAGGGTGTCAATACAAAATAAATTTGGCAACATAATAATAAAATTTGTACGTATAACCCAGCTCAGTTCACATCATAGCGGCAAAATTTCTCGGACAAAGCGCTACTTCAATCGATGGAGATCGTCTCCATCATACGTCCGTCGATTTGAGGCATAATTCACATACATATTTTTAATTATTTACTTAATATTAATTTTGACGAAAAATTTTAAAAAAATTCCGACTGACTCGAAAGTCAGAGCCTACGAATTGATAGAGGTATCAACCATCGTAATCGGACCATTTTAGATGTTTGCCGCCCAAAAACTTGTGGGCTATAGCACAGTTAATTTTCAATAAAATTGAATTTTCTAAGAAATGTTTAGAAATAATCGTGCAATCAAAATGTAAATTGTCACAGCAATTACAGGTCCCGCAACCTATTGATAGAGGTATCAACCATCGTAATCGGACCATTTTAGATTTTTGCCGCCAAAAATTTGTGGGCTATAGCACAGTTAATTTTCAATAAAATTGAATTTTCTAAGAAATGTTTAGAAATAATCGAGCAATCAAAATGAAAATTGTCACAGCAATTACAGGTCCCGAAACCTATTGATAGAGGTATCAACCATCGTAATCGGACCATTCTAGATTTTTGCCGCCCAAAAACTTGTGGGCTATAGCACAGTTAATTTTCAATAAAATTGAATTTTCTAAGAAATGTATAGAAATAATCGTGCAATCAAAATGAAAATTGTCACAGCAATTACAGGTCCCGAAACCTATTGATAGAGGTATCAACCATCGTAATCGGACCATTCTAGATTTTTGCCGCCCAAAAACTTGTGGGCTATAGCACAGTTAATTTTCAATAAAATTGAATTTTCTAAGAAATGTATAGAAATAATCGTGCAATCAAAATGTAAATTGTCACAGCAATTACAGGTCCCGAAACCTATTGATAGAGGTATCAACCATCGTAATCGGACCATTTTAGATTTTTGCCGCCCAAAAACTTGTGGGCTATAGCACAGTTAATTTTCAATAAAATTGAATTTTCTAAGAAATGTTTAGAAATAATCGAGCAATCAAAATGAAAATTGTCACAGCAATTACAGGTCCCGAAACCTATTGATAGAGGTATCAACCATCGTAATCGGACCATTCTAGATTTTTGCCGCCCAAAAACTTGTGGGCTATAGCACAGTTAATTTTCAATAAAATTGAATTTTCTAAGAAATGTTTAGAAATAATCGAGCAATCAAAATGAAAATTGTCACAGCAATTACAGGTCCCGCAACCTATTGATAGAGGTATCAACCATCGTAATCGGACCATTTTAGATTTTTGCCGCCAAAAACTTGTGGGCTATAGCACAGTTAATTTTCAATAAAATTGAATTTTCTAAGAAATGTATAGAAATAATCGTGCAATCAAAATGTAAATTGTCACAGCAATTACAGGTCCCGAAACCTATTGATAGAGGTATCAACCATCGTAATCGGACCATTTTAGATTTTTGCCGCCCAAAAACTTGTGGGCTATAGCACAGTTAATTTTCAATAAAATTGAATTTTATAAGAAATGTTTAGAAATAATCGAGCAATCAAAATGAAAATTGTCACAGCAATTACAGGTCCCGCAACCTATTGATAGAGGTATCAACCATCGTAATCGGACCATTTTAGATTTTTGCCGCCAAAAACTTGTGGGCTATAGCACAGTTAATTTTCAATAAAATTGAATTTTATAAGAAATGTTTAGAAATAATCGAGCAATCAAAATGAAAATTGTCACAGCAATTACAGGTCCCGAAACCTATTGATAGAGGTATCAATCAACCATCGTAATCGGACCATTTTAGATTTTTGCCGCCCAAAAACTTGTGGGCTATAGCACAGTTAATTTTCAATAAAATTGAATTTTCTAAGAAATGTATAGAAATAATCGTGCAATCAAAATGAAAATTGTCACAGCAATTACAGGTCCCGAAACATATTGATAGAGGTATCAACCATCGTAATCGGACCATTCTAGATTTTTGCCGCCCAAAAACTTGTGGGCTATAGCACAGTTAATTTTCAATAAAATTGAATTTTATAAGAAATGTTTAGAAATAATCGAGCAATCAAAATGAAAATTGTCACAGCAATTACAGGTCCCGAAACCTATTGATAGAGGTATCAACCATCGTAATCGGACCATTTTAGATTTTTGCCGCCCAAAAACTTGTGGGCTATAGCACAGTTAATTTTCAATAAAATTGAATTTTCTAAGAAATGTTTAGAAATAATCGAGCAATCAAAATGAAAATTGTCACAGCAATTACAGGTCCCGAAACCTATTGATAGAGGTATCAACCATCGTAATCGGACCATTTTAGATTTTTGCCGCCCAAAAACTTGTGGGCTATAGCACAGTTAATTTTCAATAAAATTGAATTTTCTAAGAAATGTATAGAAATAATCGTGCAATGAAAATGAAAATTGTCACAGCAATTACAGGTCCCGAAACCTATTGATAGAGGTATCAACCATCGTAATCGGACCATTCTAGATTTTTGCCGCCCAAAAACTTGTGGGCTATAGCACAGTTAATTTTCAATAAAATTGAATTTTCTAAGAAATGTTTAGAAATAATCGAGCAATCAAAATGAAAATTGTCACAGCAATTACAGGTCCCGAAACCTATTGATAGAGGTATCAACCATCGTAATCGGACCATTCTAGATTTTTGCCGCCCAAAAACTTGTGGGCTATAGCACAGTTAATTTTCAATAAAATTGAATTTTCTAAGAAATGTATAGAAATAATCGTGCAATCAAAATGAAAATTGTCACAACAATTACAGGTCCCGAAACCTATTGATAGAGGTATCAACCATCGTAATCGGACCATTCTAGATTTTTGCCGCCCAAAAACTTGTGGGCTATAACACAGTTAATTTTCAATAAAATTGAATTTTCTAAGAAATGTATAGAAATAATCGTGCAATCAAAATGAAAATTGTCACAGCAATTACAGGTCCCGAAACCTATTGATAGAGGTATCAACCATCGTAATCAGACCATTTTAGATTTTTGCCGCCCAAAAACTTGTGGGCTATAGCACAGTTAATTTTCAATAAAATTGAATTTTCTAAGAAATGTTTAGAAATAATCGTGCAATCAAAATGTAAATTGTCACAGCAATTACAGGTCCCGAAACCTATTGATAGAGGTATCAACCATCGTAATCGGACCATTTTAGATTTTTGCCGCCCAAAAACTTGTGGGCTATAGCACAGTTAATTTTCAATAAAATTGAATTTTCTAAGAAATGTTTAGAAATAATCGAGCAATCAAAATGAAAATTGTCACAGCAATTACAGGTCCCGAAACCTATTGATAGAGGTATCAACCATCGTAATCGGACCATTTTAGATTTTTGCCGCCCAAAAACTTGTGGGCTATAGCACAGTTAATTTTCAATAAAATTGAATTTTCTAAGAAATGTATAGAAATAATCGTGCAATCAAAATGAAAATTGTCACAGCAATTACAGGTCCCGAAACCTATTGATAGAGGTATCAACCATCGTAATCGGACCATTCTAGATTTTTGCCGCCCAAAAACTTGTGGGCTATAGCACAGTTAATTTTCAATAAAATTGAATTTTCTAAGAAATGTTTAGAAATAATCGAGCAATCAAAATGAAAATTGTCACAGCAATTACAGGTCCCGAAACCTATTGATAGAGGTATCAACCATCGTAATCGGACCATTTTAGATTTTTGCCGCCCAAAAACTTGTGGGCTATAGCACAGTTAATTTTCAATAAAATTGAATTTTCTAAGAAATGTATAGAAATAATCGTGCAATCAAAATGAAAATTGTCACAGCAATTACAGGTCCCGAAACCTATTGATAGAGGTATCAACCATCGTTATCGGACCATTCTAGATTTTTGCCGCCCAAAAACTTGTGGGCTATAGCACAGTTAATTTTCAATAAAATTGAATTTTCTAAGAAATGTTTAGAAATAATCGTGCAATCAAAATGTAAATTGTCACAGCAATTACAAGTCCCGAAACCTATTGATAGAGGTATCAACCATCGTAATCGGACCATTCTAGATTTTTGCCGCCCAAAAACTTGTGGGCTATAGCACAGTTAATTTTCAATAAAATTGAATTTTCTAAGAAATGTTTAGAAATAATCGTGCAATCAAAATGTAAATTGTCACAGCAATTACAGGTCCCGAAACCTATTGATAGAGGTATCAACCATCATAATCGGACCATTTTAGATTTTTGCCGCCCAAAAACTTGTGGGCTATAGCACAGTTAATTTTCAATAAAATTGAATTTTCTAAGAAATGTATAGAAATAATCGTGCAATCAAAATGAAAATTGTCACAGCAATTACAGGTCCCGAAACCTATTGATAGAGGTATCAACCATCGTAATCGAACCATTCTAGATTTTTGCCGCCAAAAACTTGTAGGCTATAGCACAGTTAATTTTCAATAAAATTGAATTTTCTTAGAAATGTTTAGAAATAATCGATAGAGGTATCAACCATCGTAATCGGACCATTTTAGATTTTTGCCGCCCAAAAACTTGTGGGCTATAGCACAGTTAATTTTCAATAAAATTGAATTTTCTAAGAAATGTTTAGAAATAATCGAGCAATCAAAATGAAAATTGTCACAGCAATTACAGGTCCCGAAACCTATTGATAGAGGTATCAACCATCGTAATCGGACCATTCTAGATTTTTGCCGCCCAAAAACTTGTGGGCTATAGCACAGTTAATTTTCAATAAAATTGAATTTTCTAAGAAATGTTTAGAAATAATCGTGCAATCAAAATGAAAATTGTCACAGCAATTACAGGTCCCGAAACCTATTGATAGAGGTATCAACCATCGTAATCGGACCATTTTAGATTTTTGCCGCCCAAAAACTTGTGGGCTATAGCACAGTTAATTTTCAATAAAATTGAATTTTCTAAGAAATGTTTAGAAATAATCGAGCAATCAAAATGAAAATTGTCACAGCAATTACAGGTCCCGAAACCTATTGATAGAGGTATCAACCATCGTAATCGGACCATTCTAGATTTTTGCCGCCCAAAAACTTGTGGGCTATAGCACAGTTAATTTTCAATAAAATTGAATTTTCTAAGAAATGTTTAGAAATAATCGAGCAATCAAAATGAAAATTGTCACAGCAATTACAGGTCCCGAAACCTATTGATAGAGGTATCAACCATCGTAATCGGACCATTCTAGATTTTTGCCGCCCAAAAACTTGTGGGCTATAGCACAGTTAATTTTCAATAAAATTGAATTTTCTAAGAAATGTTTAGAAATAATCGAGCAATCAAAATGAAAATTGTCACAGCAATTACAGGTCCCGAAACCTATTGATAGAGGTATCAACCATCGTAATCGGACCATTCTAGATTTTTGCCGCCCAAAAACTTGTGGGCTATAGCACAGTTAATTTTCAATAAAATTGAATTTTCTAAGAAATGTATAGAAATAATCGTGCAATCAAAATGAAAATTGTCACAGCAATTACAGGTCCCGAAACCTATTGATAGAGGTATCAACCATCGTAATCGGACCATTCTAGATTTTTGCCGCCCAAAAACTTGTGGGCTATAGCACAGTTAATTTTCAATAAAATTGAATTTTATAAGAAATGTTTAGAAATAATCGAGCAATCAAAATGAAAATTGTCACAGCAATTACAGGTCCCGAAACCTATTGATAGAGGTATCAACCATCGTAATCGGACCATTTTAGATTTTTGCCGCCCAAAAACTTGTGGGCTATAGCACAGTTAATTTTCAATAAAATTGAATTTTCTAAGAAATGTTTAGAAATAATCGTGCAATCAAAATGTAAATTGTCACAGCAATTACAGGTCCCGAAACCTATTGATAGAGGTATCAACCATCGTAATCGGACCATTTTAGATTTTTGCCGCCCAAAAACTTGTGGGCTATAGCACAGTTAATTTTCAATAAAATTGAATTTTCTAAGAAATGTTTAGAAATAATCGAGCAATCAAAATGAAAATTGTCACAGCAATTACAGGTCCCGAAACCTATTGATAGAGGTATCAACCATCGTAATCGGACCATTCTAGATTTTTGCCGCCCAAAAACTTGTGGGCTATAGCACAGTTAATTTTCAATAAAATTGAATTTTCTAAGAAATGTTTAGAAATAATCGAGCAATCAAAATGAAAATTGTCACAGCAATTACAGGTCCCGAAACCTATTGATAGAGGTATCAACCATCGTAATCGGACCATTCTAGATTTTTGCCGCCCAAAAACTTGTGGGCTATAGCACAGTTAATTTTCAATAAAATTGAATTTTATAAGAAATGTTTAGAAATAATCGAGCAATCAAAATGAAAATTGTCACAGCAATTACAGGTCCCGAAACCTATTGATAGAGGTATCAACCATCGTAATCGGACCATTCTAGATTTTTGCCGCCCAAAAACTTGTGGGCTATAGCACAGTTAATTTTCAATAAAATTGAATTTTCTAAGAAATGTTTAGAAATAATCGAGCAATCAAAATGAAAATTGTCACAGCAATTACAGGTCCCGAAACCTATTGATAGAGGTATCAACCATCGTAATCGGACCATTCTAGATTTTTGCCGCCCAAAAACTTGTGGGCTATAGCACAGTTAATTTTCAATAAAATTGAATTTTCTAAGAAATGTTTAGAAATAATCGAGCAATCAAAATGAAAATTGTCACAGCAATTACAGGTCCCGAAACCTATTGATAGAGGTATCAACCATCGTAATCGGACCATTTTAGATTTTTGCCGCCAAAAACTTGTGGGCTATAGCACAGTTAATTTTCAATAAAATTGAATTTTCTAAGAAATGTTTAGAAATAATCGATAAAGGTATCAACCATCGTAATCGGACCATTCTAGATTTTTGCCGCCCAAAAACTTGTGGGCTATAGCACAGTTAATTTTCAATAAAATTGAATTTTCTAAGAAATGTTTAGAAATAATCGAGCAATCAAAATGAAAATTGTCACAGCAATTACAGGTCCCGAAACCTATTGATAGAGGTATCAACCATCGTAATCGGACCATTCTAGATTTTTGCCGCCCAAAAACTTGTGGGCTATAGCACAGTTAATTTTCAATAAAATTGAATTTTCTAAGAAATGTTTAGAAATAATCGTGCAATCAAAATGAAAATTGTCACAGCAATTACAGGTCCCGAAACCTATTGATAGAGGTATCAACCATCGTAATCGGACCATTTTAGATTTTTGCCGCCCAAAAACTTGTGGGCTATAGCACAGTTAATTTTCAATAAAATTGAATTTTCTAAGAAATGTTTAGAAATAATCGAGCAATCAAAATGAAAATTGTCACAGCAATTACAGGTCCCGAAACCTATTGATAGAGGTATCAACCATCGTAATCGGACCATTCTAGATTTTTGCCGCCCAAAAACTTGTGGGCTATAGCACAGTTAATTTTCAATAAAATTGAATTTTATAAGAAATGTTTAGAAATAATCGAGCAATCAAAATGAAAATTGTCACAGCAATTACAGGTCCCGAAACCTATTGATAAAGGTATCAACCATCGTAATCGGACCATTTTAGATTTTTGCCGCCCAAAAACTTGTGGGCTATAGCACAGTTAATTTTCAATAAAATTGAATTTTCTAAGAAATGTTTAGAAATAATCGTGCAATCAAAATGAAAATTGTCACAGCAATTACAGGTCCCGAAACCTATTGATAGAGGTATCAACCATCGTAATCGGACCATTCTAGATTTTTGCCGCCCAAAAACTTGTGGGCTATAGCACAGTTAATTTTCAATAAAATTGAATTTTCTAAGAAATGTTTAGAAATAATCGAGCAATCAAAATGAAAATTGTCAAAGCAATTACAGGTCCCGAAACCTATTGATAGAGGTATCAACCATCGTAATCGGACCATTCTAGATTTTTGCCGCCCAAAAACTTGTGGGCTATAGCACAGGTTATTTTCAATAAAATTGAATTTTCTAAGAATTGTTTAGAAATAATCGTGCAATCAAAATGTAAATTGTCACAGCAATTACAGGTCCCGCAACCTATTGATAGAGGTATCAACCATCGTAATCGGACCATTCTAGATTTTTGCCGCCCAAAAACTTGTGGGCTATAGCACAGTTAATTTTCAATAAAATTGAATTTTCTAAGAAATGTTTAGAAATAATCGAGCAATCAAAATGAAAATTGTCACAGCAATTACAGGTCCCGAAACCTATTGATCGAGGTATCAACCATCGTAATCGGACCATTCTAGATTTTTGCCGCCCAAAAACTTGTGGGCTATAGCACAGTTAATTTTCAATAAAATTGAATTTTATAAGAAATGTTTAGAAATAATCGAGCAATCAAAATGAAAATTGTCACAGCAATTACAGGTCCCGAAACCTATTGATAGAGGTATCAACCATCGTAATCGGACCATTTTAGATTTTTGCCGCCCAAAAACTTGTGGGCTATAGCACAGTTAATTTTCAATAAAATTGAATTTTCTAAGAAATGTTTAGAAATAATCGTGCAATCAAAATGAAAATTGTCACAGCAATTACAGGTCCCGAAACCTATTGATAGAGGTATCAACCATCGTAATCGGACCATTTTAGATTTTTGCCGCCCAAAAACTTGTGGGCTATAGCACAGTTAATTTTCAATAAAATTGAATTTTCTAAGAAATGTTTAGAAATAATCGTGCAATCAAAATGAAAATTGTCACAGCAATTACAGGTCCCGAAACCTATTGATAGAGGTATCAACCATCGTAATCGGACCATTCTAGATTTTTGCCGCCCAAAAAATTGTGGGCTATAGCACAGTTAATTTTCAATAAAATTGAATTTTCTAAGAAATGTTTAGAAATAATCGATAGAGGTATCAACCATCGTAATCGGACCATTTTAGATTTTTGCCGCCCAAAAACTTGTGGGCTATAGCACAGTTAATTTTCAATAAAATTGAATTTTCTTAGAAATGTTTAGAAATAATCGAGCAATCAAAATGAAAATTGTCACAGCAATTACAGGTCCCGAAACCTATTGATAGAGGTATCAACCATCGTAATCGGACCATTCTAGATTTTTGCCGCCCAAAAACTTGTGGGCTATAGCACAGTTAATTTTCAATAAAATTGAATTTTCTAAGAAATGTTTAGAAATAATCGATAGAGGTATCAACCATCGTAATCGGACCATTTTAGATTTTTGCCGCCCAAAAACTTGTGGGCTATAGCACAGTTAATTTTCAATAAAATTGAATTTTCTTAGAAATGTTTAGAAATAATCGAGCAATCAAAATGAAAATTGTCACAGCAATTACAGGTCCCGAAACCTATTGATAGAGGTATCAACCATCGTAATCGGACCATTCTAGATTTTTGCCGCCCAAAAAATTGTGGGCTATAGCACAGTTAATTTTCAATAAAATTGAATTTTCTAAGAAATGTTTAGAAATAATCGATAGAGGTATCAACCATCGTAATCGGACCATTTTAGATTTTTGCCGCCCAAAAACTTGTGGGCTATAGCACAGTTAATTTTCAATAAAATTGAATTTTCTAAGAAATGTTTAGAAATAATCGAGCAATCAAAATGAAAATTGTCACAGCAATTACAGGTCCCGAAACCTATTTATAGAGGTATCAACCATCGTAATCGGACCATTCTAGATTTTTGCCGCCCAAAAACTTGTGGGCTATAGCACAGTTAATTTTCAATAAAATTGAATTTTCTAAGAAATGTTTAGAAATAATCGATAGAGGTATCAACCATCGTAATCGGACCATTTTAGATTTTTGCCGCCCAAAAACTTGTGGGCTATAGCACAGTTAATTTTCAATAAAATTGAATTTTCTAAGAAATGTATAGAAATAATCGTGCAATCAAAATAAAAATTGTCACAGCAATTACAGGTCCCGCAACCTATTGATAGAGGTATCAACCATCGTAATCGGACCATTTTAGATTTTTGCCGCCAAAAACTTGTGGGCTATAGCACAGTTAATTTTCAATAAAATTGAATTTTCTAAGAAATGTTTAGAAATAATCGTGCAATCAAAATGAAAATTGTCACAGCAATTACAGGTCCCGCAACCTATTGATAGAGGTATCAACCATCGTAATCGGACCATTTTAGATTTTTGCCGCCAAAAACTTGTGGGCTATAGCACAGTTAATTTTCAATAAAATTGAATTTTCTAAGAAATGTATAGAAATAATCGTGCAATCAAAATGAAAATTGTCAGAGCAATTACAGGTCCCGCAACCTATTGATAGAGGTATCAACCATCGTAATCGGACCATTTTAGATTTTTGCCGCCAAAAACTTGTGGGCTATAGCACAGTTAATTTTCAATAAAATTGAATTTTCTAAGAAATGTTTAGAAATAATCGTGCAATCAAAATGAAAATTGTCACAGCAATTACAGGTCCCGAAACCTATTGATAGAGGTATCAACCATCGTAATCGGACCATTTTAGATTTTTGCCGCCAAAAACTTGTGGGCTATAGCACAGTTAATTTTCAATAAAATTGAATTTTCTAAGATATGTTTAGAAATAATCGTGCAATCAAAATGAAAATTGTCACAGCAATTACAGGTCCCGAAACCTATTGATAGAGGTATCAACCATCGTAATCGGACCATTTTAGATTTTTGCCGCCCAAAAACTTGTGGGCTATAGCACAGTTAATTTTCAATAAAATTGAATTTTCTAAGAAATGTTTAGAAATAATCGAGCAATCAAAATGAAAATTGTCACAGCAATTACAGGTCCCGAAACCTATTGATAGAGGTATCAACCATCGTAATCGGACCATTCTAGATTTTTGCCGCCCAAAAACTTGTGGGCTATAGCACAGTTAATTTTCAATAAAATTGAATTTTCTAAGAAATGTTTAGAAATAATCGATAGAGGTATCAACCATCGTAATCGGACCATTTTAGATTTTTGCCGCCCAAAAACTTGTGGGCTATAGCACAGTTAATTTTCAATAAAATTGAATTTTCTAAGAAATGTTTAGAAATAATCGAGCAATCAAAATGAAAATTGTCACAGCAATTACAGGTCCCGAAACCTATTGATAGAGGTATCAACCATCGTAATCGGACCATTCTAGATTTTTGCCGCCCAAAAAATTGTGGGCTATAGCACAGTTAATTTTCAATAAAATTGAATTTTCTAAGAAATGTTTAGAAATAATCGATAGAGGTATCAACCATCGTAATCGGACCATTTTAGATTTTTGCCGCCCAAAAACTTGTGGGCTATAGCACAGTTAATTTTCAATAAAATTGAATTTTCTAAGAAATGTTTAGAAATAATCGAGCAATCAAAATGAAAATTGTCACAGCAATTACAGGTCCCGAAACCTATTGATAGAGGTATCAACCATCGTAATCGGACCATTCTAGATTTTTGCCGCCCAAAAAATTGTGGGCTATAGCACAGTTAATTTTCAATAAAATTGAATTTTCTAAGAAATGTTTAGAAATAATCGATAGAGGTATCAACCATCGTAATCGGACCATTTTAGATTTTTGCCGCCCAAAAACTTGTGGGCTATAGCACAGTTAATTTTCAATAAAATTGAATTTTCTTAGAAATGTTTAGAAATAATCGAGCAATCAAAATGAAAATTGTCACAGCAATTACAGGTCCCGAAACCTATTGATAGAGGTATCAACCATCGTAATCGGACCATTCTAGATTTTTGCCACCCAAAAAATTGTGGGCTATAGCACAGTTAATTTTCAATAAAATTGAATTTTCTAAGAAATGTTTAGAAATAATCGATAGAGGTATCAACCATCGTAATCGGACCATTTTAGATTTTTGCCGCCCAAAAACTTGTGGGCTATAGCACAGTTAATTTTCAATAAAATTGAATTTTCTAAGAAATGTTTAGAAATAATCGAGCAATCAAAATGAAAATTGTCACAGCAATTACAGGTCCCGAAACCTATTGATAGAGGTATCAACCATCGTAATCGGACCATTCTAGATTTTTGCCGCCCAAAAACTTGTGGGCTATAGCACAGTTAATTTTCAATAAAATTGAATTTTCTAAGAAATGTTTAGAAATAATCGATAGAGGTATCAACCATCGTAATCGGACCATTTTAGATTTTTGCCGCCCAAAAACTTGTGGGCTATAAGCACAGTTAATTTTCAATAAAATTGAATTTTCTAAGAAATGTTTAGAAATAATCGTGCAATCAAAATGAAAATTGTCACAGCAATTACAGGTCCCGCAACCTATTGATAGAGGTATCAACCATCGTAATCGGACCATTCTAGATTTTTGCCGCCCAAAAACTTGTGGGCTATAGCACAGTTAATTTTCAATAAAATTGAATTTTCTAAGAAATGTTTAGAAATAATCGTGCAATCAAAATGAAAATTGTCACAGCAATTACAGGTCCCGAAACCTATTGATAGAGGTATCAACCATCGTAATCGGACCATTTTAGATTTTTGCCGCCCAAAAACTTGTGGGCTATAGCACAGTTAATTTTCAATAAAATTGAATTTTCTAAGAAATGTATAGAAATAATCGTGCAATCAAAATGAAAATTGTCACAGCAATTACAGGTCCCGCAACCTATTGATAGAGGAATCAACCATCGTAATCGGACCATTTTAGATTTTTGCCGCCAAAAACTTGTGGGCTAGCACAGTTAATTTTCAATAAAATTGAATTTTCTAAGAAATGTTTAGAAATAATCGTGCAATCAAAATGAAAATTGTCACAGCAATTACAGGTCCCGAAACCTATTGATAGAGGTATCAACCATCGTAATCGGACCATTTTAGATTTTTGCCGCCAAAAACTTGTGGGCTATAGCACAGTTAATTTTCAATAAAATTGAATTTTCTAAGAAATGTTTAGAAATAATCGAGCAATCAAAATGAAGATTGTCACAGCAATTACAGGTCCCGCAACCTATTGATAGAGGTATCAACCATCGTAATCGGACCATTTTAGATTTTTGCCGCCAAAAACTTGTGGGCTATAGCACAGTTAATTTTCAATAAAATTGAATTTTCTAAGAAATGTATAGAAATAATCGTGCAATCAAAATGAAAATTGTCACAGCAATTACAGGTCCCGAAACCTATTGATAGAGGTATCAACCATCGTAATCGGACCATTTTAGATTTTTGCCGCCAAAAACTTGTGGGCTATAGCACAGTTAATTTTCAATAAAATTGAATTTTCTAAGAAATGTTTAGAAATAATCGTGCAATCAAAATGAAAATTGTCACAGCAATTACAGGTCCCGCAACCTATTGATAGAGGTATCAACCATCGTAATCGATTATAGATTTTTGCCGCCCAAAAACTTGTGGGCTATATAGCACAGTTAATTTTCAATAAAATTGAATTTTCTAAGAAATGTATAGAAATAATCGTGCAATCAAAATGAAAATTGTCACAGCAATTACAGGTACCGAAACCTATTGATAGAGGTATCAACCATCGTAATCGGACCATTTTAGATTTTTGCCGCCAAAAACTTGTGGGCTATAGCACAGTTAATTTTCAATAAAATTGAATTTTCTAAGAAATGTTTAGAAATAATCGTGCAATCAAAATGAAAATTGTCACAGCAATTACAGGTCCCGCAACCTATTGATAGAGGTATCAACCATCGTAATCGGACCATTTTAGATTTTTGCCGCCCAAAAACTTGTGGGCTATAGCACAGTTAATTTTCAATAAAATTGAATTTTCTAAGAAATGTTTAGAAATAATCGTGCAATCAAAATGCAAATTGTCACAGCAATTACAGGTCCCGAAACCTATTGATAGAGGTATCAACCATCGTAATCGGACCATTTTAGATTTTTGCCGCCCAAAAACTTGTGGGCTATAGCACAGTTAATTTTCAATAAAATTGAATTTTCTAAGAAATGTATAGAAATAATCGTGCAATCAAAATGAAAATTGTCACAGCAATTACAGGTCCCGCAACCTATTGATAGAGGTATCAACCATCGTAATCGGACCATTTTAGATTTTTGCCGCCAAAAACTTGTGGGCTATAGCACAGTTAATTTTCAATAAAATTGAATTTTCTAAGAAATGTTTAGAAATAATCGTGCAATCAAAATGAAAATTGTCACAGCAATTACAGGTCCCGCAACCTATTGATAGAGGTATCAACCATCGTAATCGGACCATTTTAGATTTTTGCCGCCAAAAACTTGTGGGCTATAGCACAGTTAATTTTCAATAAAATTGAATTTTCTAAGAAATGTATAGAAATAATCGTGCAATCAAAATGAAAATTGTCAGAGCAATTACAGGTCCCGCAACCTATTGATAGAGGTATCAACCATCGTAATCGGACCATTTTAGATTTTTGCCGCCAAAAACTTGTGGGCTATAGCACAGTTAATTTTCAATAAAATTGAATTTTCTAAGAAATGTTTAGAAATAATCGTGCAATCAAAATGAAAATTGTCACAGCAATTACAGGTCCCGAAACCTATTGATAGAGGTATCAACCATCGTAATCGGACCATTTTAGATTTTTGCCGCCAAAAACTTGTGGGCTATAGCACAGTTAATTTTCAATAAAATTGAATTTTCTAAGATATGTTTAGAAATAATCGTGCAATCAAAATGAAAATTGTCACAGCAATTACAGGTCCCGAAACCTATTGATAGAGGTATCAACCATCGTAATCGGACCATTTTAGATTTTTGCCGCCCAAAAACTTGTGGGCTATAGCACAGTTAATTTTCAATAAAATTGAATTTTCTAAGAAATGTTTAGAAATAATCGAGCAATCAAAATGAAAATTGTCACAGCAATTACAGGTCCCGAAACCTATTGATAGAGGTATCAACCATCGTAATCGGACCATTCTAGATTTTTGCCGCCCAAAAACTTGTGGGCTATAGCACAGTTAATTTTCAATAAAATTGAATTTTCTAAGAAATGTTTAGAAATAATCGATAGAGGTATCAACCATCGTAATCGGACCATTTTAGATTTTTGCCGCCCAAAAACTTGTGGGCTATAGCACAGTTAATTTTCAATAAAATTGAATTTTCTAAGAAATGTTTAGAAATAATCGAGCAATCAAAATGAAAATTGTCACAGCAATTACAGGTCCCGAAACCTATTGATAGAGGTATCAACCATCGTAATCGGACCATTCTAGATTTTTGCCGCCCAAAAACTTGTGGGCTATAGCACAGTTAATTTTCAATAAAATTGAATTTTCTAAGAAATGTTTAGAAATAATCGATAGAGGTATCAACCATCGTAATCGGACCATTTTAGATTTTTGCCGCCCAAAAACTTGTGGGCTATAGCACAGTTAATTTTCAATAAAATTGAATTTTCTAAGAAATGTTTAGAAATAATCGAGCAATCAAAATGAAAATTGTCACAGCAATTACAGGTCCCGAAACCTATTGATAGAGGTATCAACCATCGTAATCGGACCATTCTAGATTTTTGCCGCCCAAAAAATTGTGGGCTATAGCACAGTTAATTTTCAATAAAATTGAATTTTCTAAGAAATGTTTAGAAATAATCGATAGAGGTATCAACCATCGTAATCGGACCATTTTAGATTTTTGCCGCCCAAAAACTTGTGGGCTATAGCACAGTTAATTTTCAATAAAATTGAATTTTCTTAGAAATGTTTAGAAATAATCGAGCAATCAAAATGAAAATTGTCACAGCAATTACAGGTCCCGAAACCTATTGATAGAGGTATCAACCATCGTAATCGGACCATTCTAGATTTTTGCCACCCAAAAAATTGTGGGCTATAGCACAGTTAATTTTCAATAAAATTGAATTTTCTAAGAAATGTTTAGAAATAATCGATAGAGGTATCAACCATCGTAATCGGACCATTTTAGATTTTTGCCGCCCAAAAACTTGTGGGCTATAGCACAGTTAATTTTCAATAAAATTGAATTTTCTAAGAAATGTTTAGAAATAATCGAGCAATCAAAATGAAAATTGTCACAGCAATTACAGGTCCCGAAACCTATTGATAGAGGTATCAACCATCGTAATCGGACCATTCTAGATTTTTGCCGCCCAAAAACTTGTGGGCTATAGCACAGTTAATTTTCAATAAAATTGAATTTTCTAAGAAATGTTTAGAAATAATCGTGCAATCAAAATGAAAATTGTCACAGCAATTACAGGTCCCGAAACCTATTGATAGAGGTATCAACCATCGTAATCGGACCATTTTAGATTTTTGCCGCCCAAAAACTTGTGGGCTATAGCACAGTTAATTTTCAATAAAATTGAATTTTCTAAGAAATGTTTAGAAATAATCGAGCAATCAAAATGAAAATTGTCACAGCAATTACAGGTCCCGCAACCTATTGATAGAGGTATCAACCATCGTAATCGGACCATTTTAGATTTTTGCCGCCAAAAACTTGTGGGCTATAGCACAGTTAATTTTCAATAAAATTGAATTTTCTAAGAAATGTTTAGAAATAATCGTGCAATCAAAATGAAAATTGTCACAGCAATTACAGGTCCCGAAACCTATTGATAGAGGTATCAACCATCGTAATCGGACCATTTTAGATTTTTGCCGCCCAAAAACTTGTGGGCTATAGCACAGTTAATTTTCAATAAAATTGAATTTTCTAAGAAATGTTTAGAAATAATCGAGCAATCAAAATGAAAATTGTCACAGCAATTACAGGTCCCGCAACCTATTGATAGAGGTATCAACCATCGTAATCGGACCATTTTAGATTTTTGCCGCCCAAAATCTTGTGGGCTATAGCACAGTTAATTTTCAATAAAATTGAATTTTCTAAGAAATGTTTAGAAATAATCGTGCAATCAAAATGAAAATTGTCACAGCAATTACAGGTCCCGAAACCTATTGATAGAGGTATCAACCATCGTAATCGGACCATTTTAGATTTTTGCCGCCCAAAAACTTGTGGGCTATAGCACAGTTAATTTTCAATAAAATTGAATTTTCTAAGAAATGTTTAGAAATAATCGAGCAATCAAAATGAAAATTGTCACAGCAATTACAGGTCCCGAAACCTATTGATAGAGGTATCAACCATCGTAATCGGACCATTTTAGATTTTTGCCGCCCAAAAACTTGTGGGCTATAGCACAGTTAATTTTCAATAAAATTGAATTTTCTAAGAAATGTATAGAAATAATCGTGGAATCAAAATGAAAATTGTCACAGCAATTACAGGTCCCGAAACCTATTGATAGAGGTATCAACCATCGTAATCGGACCATTTTAGATTTTTGCCGCCAAAAACTTGTGGGCTATAGCACAGTTAATTTTCAATAAAATTGAATTTTCTAAGAAATGTTTAGAAATAATCGTGCAATCAAAATGAAAATTGTCACAGCAATTACAGGTCCCGAAACCTATTGATAGAGGTATCAACCATCGTAATCGGACCATTTTAGATTTTTGCCGCCAAAAACTTGTGGGCTATAGCACAGTTAATTTTCAATAAAATTGAATTTTCTAAGAAATGTTTAGAAATAATCGTGCAATCAAAATGAAAATTGTCACAGCAATTACAGGTCCCGAAACCTATTGATAGAGGTATCAACCATCGTAATCGAACCATTTTAGATTTTTGCCGCCAAAAACTTGTGGGCTATAGCACAGTTAATTTTCAATAAAATTGAATTTTCTAAGAAATGTTTAGAAATAATCGTGCAATCAAAATGAAAATTGTCACAGCAATTACAGGTCCCGAAACCTATTGATAGAGGTATCAACCATCGTAATCGGACCATTTTAGATTTTTTCCGCCCAAAAACTTGTGGGCTATAGCACAGTTAATTTTCAATAAAATTGAATTTTCTAAGAAATGTTTAGAAATAATCGTGCAATCAAAATGAAAATTGTCACAGCAATTACAGGTCCCGAAACCTATTGATAGAGGTATCAACCATCGTAATCGGACCATTTTAGATTTTTGCCGCCCAAAAACTTGTGGGCTATAGCACAGTTAATTTTCAATAAAATTGAATTTTCTAAGAAATGTTTAGAAATAATCGTGCAATCAAAATGAAAATTGTCACAGCAATTACAGGTCCCGAAACCTATTGATAGAGGTATCAACCATCGTAATCGGACCATTTTAGATTTTTGCCGCCCAAAAACTTGTGGGCTATAGCACAGTTAATTTTCAATAAAATTGAATTTTCTAAGAAATGTTTAGAAATAATCGTGCAATCAAAATGAAAATTGTCACAGCTATTACAGGTCCCGAAACCTATTGATAGAGGTATCAACCATCGTAATCGGACCATTTTAGATTTTTGCCGCCAAAAACTTGTGGGCTATAGCACAGTTAATTTTCAATAAAATTGAATTTTCTAAGAAATGTTTAGAAATAATCGAGCAATCAAAATGAAAATTGTCACAGCAATTACAGGTCCCGCAACCTATTGATAGAGGTATCAACCATCGTAATCGGACCATTTTAGATTTTTGCCGCCAAAAACTTGTGGGCTATAGCACAGTTAATTTTCAATAAAATTGAATTTTCTAAGAAATGTTTAGAAATAATCGTGCAATCAAAATGAAAATTGTCACAGCAATTACAGGTCCCGAAACCTATTGATAGAGGTATCAACCATCGTAATCGGACCATTTTAGATTTTTGCCGCCCAAAAACTTGTGGGCTATAGCACAGTTAATTTTCAATAAAATTGAATTTTCTAAGAAATGTTTAGAAATAATCGTGCAATCAAAATGAAAATTGTCACAGCAATTACAGGTCCCGAAACCTATTGATAGAGGTATCAACCATCGTAATCGGACCATTTTAGATTTTTGCCGCCAAAAACTTGTGGGCTATAGCACAGTTAATTTTCAATAAAATTGAATTTTCTAAGAAATGTTTAGAAATAATCGTGCAATCAAAATGAAAATTGTCACAGCAATTACAGGTCCCGAAACCTATTGATAGAGGTATCAACCATCGTAATCGGACCATTTTAGATTTTTGCCGCCCAAAAACTTGTGGGCTATAGCACAGTTAATTTTCAATAAAATTGAATTTTCTAAGAAATGTTTAGAAATAATCGTGCAATCAAAATGAAAATTGTCACAGCAATTACAGGTCCCGAAACCTATTGATAGAGGTATCAACCATCGTAATCGGACCATTTTAGATTTTTGCCGCCAAAAACTTGTGGGCTATAGCACAGTTAATTTTCAATAAAATTGAATTTTCTAAGAAATGTTTAGAAATAATCGTGCAATCAAAATGAAAATTGTCACAGCAATTACAGGTCCCGAAACCTATTGATAGAGGTATCAACCATCGTAATCGGACCATTTTAGATTTTTGCCGCCCAAAAACTTGTGGGCTATAGCACAGTTAATTTTCAATAAAATTGAATTTTCTAAGAAATGTTTAGAAATAATCGTGCAATCAAAATGAAAATTGTCACAGCAATTACAGGTCCCGAAACCTATTGATAGAGGTATCAACCATCGTAATCGAACCATTTTAGATTTTTGCCGCCCAAAAACTTGTGGGCTATAGCACAGTTAATTTTCAATAAAATTGAATTTTCTAAGAAATGTTTAGAAATAATCGTGCAATCAAAATGAAAATTGTCACAGCAATTACAGGTCCCGAAACCTATTGATAGAGGTATCAACCATCGTAATCGGACCATTTTAGATTTTTGCCGCCCAAAAACTTGTGGGCTATAGCACAGTTAATTTTCAATAAAATTAAATTTTCTAAGAAATGTTTAGAAATAATCGTGCAATCAAAATGAAAATTGTCACAGCAATTACAGGTCCCGAAACCTATTGATAGAGGTATCAACCATCGTAATCGGACCATTTTAGATTTTTGCCGCCCAAAAACTTGTGGGCTATAGCACAGTTAATTTTCAATAAAATTGAATTTTCTAAGAAATGTTTAGAAATAATCGAGCAATCAAAATGAAAATTGTCACAGCAATTACAGGTCCCGAAACCTATTGATAGAGGTATCAACCATCGTAATCGGACCATTTTAGATTTTTGCCGCCCAAAAACTTGTGGGCTATAGCACAGTTAATTTTCAATAAAATTGAATTTTCTAAGAAATGTTTAGAAATAATCGTGCAATCAAAATGAAAATTGTCACAGCAATTACAGGTCCCGAAACCTATTGATAGAGGTATCAACCATCGTAATCGGACCATTTTAGATTTTTGCCGCCCAAAAACTTGTGGGCTATAGCACAGTTAATTTTCAATAAAATTGAATTTTCTAAGAAATGTTTAGAAATAATCGAGCAATCAAAATGAAAATTGTCACAGCAATTACAGGTCCCGCAACCTATTGATAGAGGTATCAACCATCGTAATCGGACCATTTTAGATTTTTGCCGCCAAAAACTTGTGGGCTATAGCACAGTTAATTTTCAATAAAATTGAATTTTCTAAGAAATGTTTAGAAATAATCGTGCAATCAAAATGAAAATTGTCACAGCAATTACAGGTCCCGAAACCTATTGATAGAGGTATCAACCATCGTAATCGGACCATTTTAGATTTTTGCCGCCCAAAATCTTGTGGGCTATAGCACAGTTAATTTTCAATAAAATTGAATTTTCTAAGAAATGTTTAGAAATAATCGTGCAATCAAAATGAAAATTGTCACAGCAATTACAGGTCCCGAAACCTATTGATAGAGGTATCAACCATCGTAATCGGACCATTTTAGATTTTTGCCGCCCAAAAACTTGTGGGCTATAGCACAGTTAATTTTCAATAAAATTGAATTTTCTAAGAAATGTTTAGAAATAATCGAGCAATCAAAATGAAAATTGTCACAGCAATTACAGGTCCCGAAACCTATTGATAGAGGTATCAACCATCGTAATCGGACCATTTTAGATTTTTGCCGCCCAAAAACTTGTGGGCTATAGCACAGTTAATTTTCAATAAAATTGAATTTTCTAAGAAATGTATAGAAATAATCGTGGAATCAAAATGAAAATTGTCACAGCAATTACAGGTCCCGAAACCTATTGATAGAGGTATCAACCATCGTAATCGGACCATTTTAGATTTTTGCCGCCAAAAACTTGTGGGCTATAGCACAGTTAATTTTCAATAAAATTGAATTTTCTAAGAAATGTTTAGAAATAATCGAGCAATCAAAATGAAAATTGTCACAGCAATTACAGGTCCCGCAACCTATTGATAGAGGTATCAACCATCGTAATCGGACCATTTTAGATTTTTGCCGCCCAAAATCTTGTGGGCTATAGCACAGTTAATTTTCAATAAAATTGAATTTTCTAAGAAATGTTTAGAAATAATCGTGCAATCAAAATGAAAATTGTCACAGCAATTACAGGTCCCGAAACCTATTGATAGAGGTATCAACCATCGTAATCGGACCATTTTAGATTTTTGCCGCCCAAAAACTTGTGGGCTATAGCACAGTTAATTTTCAATAAAATTGAATTTTCTAAGAAATGTTTAGAAATAATCGAGCAATCAAAATGAAAATTGTCACAGCAATTACAGGTCCCGAAACCTATTGATAGAGGTATCAACCATCGTAATCGGACCATTTTAGATTTTTGCCGCCCAAAAACTTGTGGGCTATAGCACAGTTAATTTTCAATAAAATTGAATTTTCTAAGAAATGTATAGAAATAATCGTGGAATCAAAATGAAAATTGTCACAGCAATTACAGGTCCCGAAACCTATTGATAGAGGTATCAACCATCGTAATCGGACCATTTTAGATTTTTGCCGCCAAAAACTTGTGGGCTATAGCACAGTTAATTTTCAATAAAATTGAATTTTCTAAGAAATGTTTAGAAATAATCGTGCAATCAAAATGAAAATTGTCACAGCAATTACAGGTCCCGAAACCTATTGATAGAGGTATCAACCATCGTAATCGGACCATTTTAGATTTTTGCCGCCAAAAACTTGTGGGCTATAGCACAGTTAATTTTCAATAAAATTGAATTTTCTAAGAAATGTTTAGAAATAATCGTGCAATCAAAATGAAAATTGTCACAGCAATTACAGGTCCCGAAACCTATTGATAGAGGTATCAACCATCGTAATCGAACCATTTTAGATTTTTGCCGCCAAAAACTTGTGGGCTATAGCACAGTTAATTTTCAATAAAATTGAATTTTCTAAGAAATGTTTAGAAATAATCGTGCAATCAAAATGAAAATTGTCACAGCAATTACAGGTCCCGAAACCTATTGATAGAGGTATCAACCATCGTAATCGGACCATTTTAGATTTTTTCCGCCCAAAAACTTGTGGGCTATAGCACAGTTAATTTTCAATAAAATTGAATTTTCTAAGAAATGTTTAGAAATAATCGTGCAATCAAAATGAAAATTGTCACAGCAATTACAGGTCCCGAAACCTATTGATAGAGGTATCAACCATCGTAATCGGACCATTTTAGATTTTTGCCGCCCAAAAACTTGTGGGCTATAGCACAGTTAATTTTCAATAAAATTGAATTTTCTAAGAAATGTTTAGAAATAATCGTGCAATCAAAATGAAAATTGTCACAGCAATTACAGGTCCCGAAACCTATTGATAGAGGTATCAACCATCGTAATCGGACCATTTTAGATTTTTGCCGCCCAAAAACTTGTGGGCTATAGCACAGTTAATTTTCAATAAAATTGAATTTTCTAAGAAATGTTTAGAAATAATCGTGCAATCAAAATGAAAATTGTCACAGCTATTACAGGTCCCGAAACCTATTGATAGAGGTATCAACCATCGTAATCGGACCATTTTAGATTTTTGCCGCCAAAAACTTGTGGGCTATAGCACAGTTAATTTTCAATAAAATTGAATTTTCTAAGAAATGTTTAGAAATAATCGAGCAATCAAAATGAAAATTGTCACAGCAATTACAGGTCCCGCAACCTATTGATAGAGGTATCAACCATCGTAATCGGACCATTTTAGATTTTTGCCGCCAAAAACTTGTGGGCTATAGCACAGTTAATTTTCAATAAAATTGAATTTTCTAAGAAATGTTTAGAAATAATCGTGCAATCAAAATGAAAATTGTCACAGCAATTACAGGTCCCGAAACCTATTGATAGAGGTATCAACCATCGTAATCGGACCATTTTAGATTTTTGCCGCCCAAAAACTTGTGGGCTATAGCACAGTTAATTTTCAATAAAATTGAATTTTCTAAGAAATGTTTAGAAATAATCGTGCAATCAAAATGAAAATTGTCACAGCAATTACAGGTCCCGAAACCTATTGATAGAGGTATCAACCATCGTAATCGGACCATTTTAGATTTTTGCCGCCAAAAACTTGTGGGCTATAGCACAGTTAATTTTCAATAAAATTGAATTTTCTAAGAAATGTTTAGAAATAATCGTGCAATCAAAATGAAAATTGTCACAGCAATTACAGGTCCCGAAACCTATTGATAGAGGTATCAACCATCGTAATCGGACCATTTTAGATTTTTGCCGCCCAAAAACTTGTGGGCTATAGCACAGTTAATTTTCAATAAAATTGAATTTTCTAAGAAATGTTTAGAAATAATCGTGCAATCAAAATGAAAATTGTCACAGCAATTACAGGTCCCGAAACCTATTGATAGAGGTATCAACCATCGTAATCGGACCATTTTAGATTTTTGCCGCCCAAAAACTTGTGGGCTATAGCACAGTTAATTTTCAATAAAATTGAATTTTCTAAGAAATGTTTAGAAATAATCGTGCAATCAAAATGAAAATTGTCACAGCAATTACAGGTCCCGAAACCTATTGATAGAGGTATCAACCATCGTAATCGGACCATTTTAGATTTTTGCCGCCCAAAAACTTGTGGGCTATAGCACAGTTAATTTTCAATAAAATTGAATTTTGTAAGAAATGTTTAGAAATAATCGTGCAATCAAAATGAAAATTGTCATAGCAATTACAGGTCCCGAAACCTATTGATAGAGGTATCAACCATCGTAATCGGACCATTTTAGATTTTTGCCGCCCAAAAACTTGTGGGCTATAGCACAGTTAATTTTCAATAAAATTGAATTTTCTAAGAAATGTTTAGAAATAATCGTGCAATCAAAATGAAAATTGTCACAGCAATTACAGGTCCCGCAACCTATTGATAGAGGTATCAACCATCGTAATCGGACCATTTTAGATTTTTGCCGCCCAAAAACTTGTGGGCTATAGCACAGTTAATTTTCAATAAAATTGAATTTTCTAAGAAATGTTTAGAAATAATCGTGCAATCAAAATGAAAATTGTCACAGCAATTACAGGTCCCGCAACCTATTGATAGAGGTATCAACCATCGTAATCGGACCATTTTAGATTTTTGCCGCCCAAAAACTTGTGGGCTATAGCACAGTTAATTTTCAATAAAATTGAATTTTTTAAGAAATGTTTAGAAATAATCGTGCAATCAAAATGAAAATTGTCACAGCAATTACAGGTCCCGAAACCTATTGATAGAGGTATCAACCATCGTAATCGAACCATTTTAGATTTTTGCCGCCCAAAAACTTGTGGGCTGCACAGTTAATTTTCAATAAAATTGAATTTTCTAAGAAATGTTTAGAAATAATCGTGCAATCAAAATGAAAATTGTCACAGCAATTACAGGTCCCGAAACCTATTGATAGAGGTATCAACCATCGTAATCGGACCATTTTAGATTTTTGCCGCCCAAAAACTTGTGGGCTATAGCACAGTTAATTTTCAATAAAATTGAATTTTCTAAGAAATGTTTAGAAATAATCGTGCAATCAAAATGAAAATTGTCACAGCAATTACAGGTCCCGAAACCTATTGATAGAGGTATCAACCATCGTAATCGGACCATTTTAGATTTTTGCCGCCCAAAAACTTGTGGGCTATAGCACAGTTAATTTTCAATAAAATTGAATTTTCTAAGAAATGTTTAGAAATAATCGAGCAATCAAAATGAAAATTGTCACAGCAATTACAGGTCCCGAAACCTATTGATAGAGGTATCAACCATCGTAATCGGACCATTTTAGATTTTTGCCGCCCAAAAACTTGTGGGCTATAGCACAGTTAATTTTCAATAAAATTGAATTTTCTAAGAAATGTTTAGAAATAATCGTGCAATCAAAATGAAAATTGTCACAGCAATTACAGGTCCCGAAACCTATTGATAGAGGTATCAACCATCGTAATCGGACCATTTTAGATTTTTGCCGCCCAAAAACTTGTGGGCTATAGCACAGTTAATTTTCAATAAAATTGAATTTTCTAAGAAATGTTTAGAAATAATCGAGCAATCAAAATGAAAATTGTCACAGCAATTACAGGTCCCGCAACCTATTGATAGAGGTATCAACCATCGTAATCGGACCATTTTAGATTTTTGCCGCCAAAAACTTGTGGGCTATAGCACAGTTAATTTTCAATAAAATTGAATTTTCTAAGAAATGTTTAGAAATAATCGTGCAATCAAAATGAAAATTGTCACAGCAATTACAGGTCCCGAAACCTATTGATAGAGGTATCAACCATCGTAATCGGACCATTTTAGATTTTTGCCGCCCAAAAACTTGTGGGCTATAGCACAGTTAATTTTCAATAAAATTGAATTTTCTAAGAAATGTTTAGAAATAATCGAGCAATCAAAATGAAAATTGTCACAGCAATTACAGGTCCCGCAACCTATTGATAGAGGTATCAACCATCGTAATCGGACCATTTTAGATTTTTGCCGCCCAAAATCTTGTGGGCTATAGCACAGTTAATTTTCAATAAAATTGAATTTTCTAAGAAATGTTTAGAAATAATCGTGCAATCAAAATGAAAATTGTCACAGCAATTACAGGTCCCGAAACCTATTGATAGAGGTATCAACCATCGTAATCGGACCATTTTAGATTTTTGCCGCCCAAAAACTTGTGGGCTATAGCACAGTTAATTTTCAATAAAATTGAATTTTCTAAGAAATGTTTAGAAATAATCGAGCAATCAAAATGAAAATTGTCACAGCAATTACAGGTCCCGAAACCTATTGATAGAGGTATCAACCATCGTAATCGGACCATTTTAGATTTTTGCCGCCCAAAAACTTGTGGGCTATAGCACAGTTAATTTTCAATAAAATTGAATTTTCTAAGAAATGTATAGAAATAATCGTGGAATCAAAATGAAAATTGTCACAGCAATTACAGGTCCCGAAACCTATTGATAGAGGTATCAACCATCGTAATCGGACCATTTTAGATTTTTGCCGCCAAAAACTTGTGGGCTATAGCACAGTTAATTTTCAATAAAATTGAATTTTCTAAGAAATGTTTAGAAATAATCGTGCAATCAAAATGAAAATTGTCACAGCAATTACAGGTCCCGAAACCTATTGATAGAGGTATCAACCATCGTAATCGGACCATTTTAGATTTTTGCCGCCAAAAACTTGTGGGCTATAGCACAGTTAATTTTCAATAAAATTGAATTTTCTAAGAAATGTTTAGAAATAATCGTGCAATCAAAATGAAAATTGTCACAGCAATTACAGGTCCCGAAACCTATTGATAGAGGTATCAACCATCGTAATCGAACCATTTTAGATTTTTGCCGCCAAAAACTTGTGGGCTATAGCACAGTTAATTTTCAATAAAATTGAATTTTCTAAGAAATGTTTAGAAATAATCGTGCAATCAAAATGAAAATTGTCACAGCAATTACAGGTCCCGAAACCTATTGATAGAGGTATCAACCATCGTAATCGGACCATTTTAGATTTTTTCCGCCCAAAAACTTGTGGGCTATAGCACAGTTAATTTTCAATAAAATTGAATTTTCTAAGAAATGTTTAGAAATAATCGTGCAATCAAAATGAAAATTGTCACAGCAATTACAGGTCCCGAAACCTATTGATAGAGGTATCAACCATCGTAATCGGACCATTTTAGATTTTTGCCGCCCAAAAACTTGTGGGCTATAGCACAGTTAATTTTCAATAAAATTGAATTTTCTAAGAAATGTTTAGAAATAATCGTGCAATCAAAATGAAAATTGTCACAGCTATTACAGGTCCCGAAACCTATTGATAGAGGTATCAACCATCGTAATCGGACCATTTTAGATTTTTGCCGCCAAAAACTTGTGGGCTATAGCACAGTTAATTTTCAATAAAATTGAATTTTCTAAGAAATGTTTAGAAATAATCGAGCAATCAAAATGAAAATTGTCACAGCAATTACAGGTCCCGCAACCTATTGATAGAGGTATCAACCATCGTAATCGGACCATTTTAGATTTTTGCCGCCAAAAACTTGTGGGCTATAGCACAGTTAATTTTCAATAAAATTGAATTTTCTAAGAAATGTTTAGAAATAATCGTGCAATCAAAATGAAAATTGTCACAGCAATTACAGGTCCCGAAACCTATTGATAGAGGTATCAACCATCGTAATCGGACCATTTTAGATTTTTGCCGCCCAAAAACTTGTGGGCTATAGCACAGTTAATTTTCAATAAAATTGAATTTTCTAAGAAATGTTTAGAAATAATCGTGCAATCAAAATGAAAATTGTCACAGCAATTACAGGTCCCGAAACCTATTGATAGAGGTATCAACCATCGTAATCGGACCATTTTAGATTTTTGCCGCCAAAAACTTGTGGGCTATAGCACAGTTAATTTTAAATAAAATTGAATTTTCTAAGAAATGTTTAGAAATAATCGTGCAATCAAAATGAAAATTGTCACAGCAATTACAGGTCCCGAAACCTATTGATAGAGGTATCAACCATCGTAATCGGACCATTTTAGATTTTTGCCGCCCAAAAACTTGTGGGCTATAGCACAGTTAATTTTCAATAAAATTGAATTTTCTAAGAAATGTTTAGAAATAATCGTGCAATCAAAATGAAAATTGTCACAGCAATTACAGGTCCCGAAACCTATTGATAGAGGTATCAACCATCGTAATCGGACCATTTTAGATTTTTGCCGCCCAAAAACTTGTGGGCTATAGCACAGTTAATTTTCAATAAAATTGAATTTTCTAAGAAATGTTTAGAAATAATCGTGCAATCAAAATGAAAATTGTCACAGCAATTACAGGTCCCGAAACCTATTGATAGAGGTATCAACCATCGTAATCGGACCATTTTAGATTTTTGCCGCCCAAAAACTTGTGGGCTATAGCACAGTTAATTTTCAATAAAATTGAATTTTGTAAGAAATGTTTAGAAATAATCGTGCAATCAAAATGAAAATTGTCATAGCAATTACAGGTCCCGAAACCTATTGATAGAGGTATCAACCATCGTAATCGGACCATTTTAGATTTTTGCCGCCCAAAAACTTGTGGGCTATAGCACAGTTAATTTTCAATAAAATTGAATTTTCTAAGAAATGTTTAGAAATAATCGTGCAATCAAAATGAAAATTGTCACAGCAATTACAGGTCCCGCAACCTATTGATAGAGGTATCAACCATCGTAATCGGACCATTTTAGATTTTTGCCGCCCAAAAACTTGTGGGCTATAGCACAGTTAATTTTCAATAAAATTGAATTTTCTAAGAAATGTTTAGAAATAATCGTGCAATCAAAATGAAAATTGTCACAGCAATTACAGGTCCCGCAACCTATTGATAGAGGTATCAACCATCGTAATCGGACCATTTTAGATTTTTGCCGCCCAAAAACTTGTGGGCTATAGCACAGTTAATTTTCAATAAAATTGAATTTTTTAAGAAATGTTTAGAAATAATCGTGCAATCAAAATGAAAATTGTCACAGCAATTACAGGTCCCGAAACCTATTGATAGAGGTATCAACCATCGTAATCGGACCATTTTAGATTTTTGCCGCCCAAAAACTTGTGGGCTATAGCACAGTTAATTTTCAATAAAATTGAATTTTCTAAGAAATGTTTAGAAATAATCGTGCAATCAAAATGAAAATTGTCACAGCAATTACAGGTCCCGAAACCTATTGATAGAGGTATCAACCATCGTAATCGGACCATTTTAGATTTTTGCCGCCAAAAACTTGTGGGCTATAGCACAGTTAATTTTCAATAAAATTGAATTTTCTAAGAAATGTTTAGAAATAATCGAGCAATCAAAATGAAAATTGTCACAGCAATTACAGGTCCCGAAACCTATTGATAGAGGTATCAACCATCGTAATCGGACCATTTTAGATTTTTGCCGCCCAAAAACTTGTGGGCTATAGCACAGTTAATTTTCAATAAAATTGAATTTTCTAAGAAATGTTTAGAAATAATCGTGCAATCAAAATGAAAATTGTCACAGCAATTACAGGTCCCGAAACCTATTGATAGAGGTATCAACCATCGTAATCGGACCATTTTAGATTTTTGCCGCCAAAAACTTGTGGGCTATAGCACAGTTAATTTTCAATAAAATTGAATTTTCTAAGAAATGTTTAGAAATAATCGTGCAATCAAAATGAAAATTGTCACAGCAATTACAGGTCCCGAAACCTATTGATAGAGGTATCAACCATCGTAATCGGACCATTTTAGATTTTTGCCGCCAAAAACTTGTGGGCTATAGCACAGTTAATTTTCAATAAAATTGAATTTTCTAAGAAATGTATAGAAATAATCGTGCATTCAAAATGAAAATTGTCACAGCAATTACAGGTCCCGAAACCTATTGATAGAGATATCAACCATCGTAATCGGACCATTTTAGATTTTTGCCGCCCAAAAACTTGTGGGCTATAGCACAGTTAATTTTCAATAAAATTGAATTTTCTAAGAAATGTATAGAAATAATCGTGCAATCAAAATGAAAATTGTCACAGCAATTACAGGTCCCGAAACCTATTGATAAAGGTATCAACCATCGTAATCGGACCATTTTAGATTTTTTCCGCCCAAAAACTTGTGGCCTATAGCACAGTTAATTTTCAATAAAATTGAATTTTCTAAGAAATGTATAGAAATAATCGTGCAATCAAAATGAAAATTGTCACAGCAATTACAGGTCCCGAAACCTATTGATAGAGGTATCAACCATCGTAATCGGACCATTTTAGATTTTTGCCGCCCAAAAACTTGTGGGCTATATCACAGTTAATTTTCAATTAAATTGAATTTTCTAAGAAATGTATAGAAATAATCGTGCAGTCAAAATGAAAATTGTCACAGCAATTACAGGTCCCGCAACCTATTGATAGAGGTATCAACCATCGTAATCGGACCATTTTAGATTTTTGCCGCCCAAAAACTTGTGGGCTATAGCACAGTTAATTTTCAATAAAATTGAATTTTCTAAGAAATGTATAGAAATAATCGTGCAATCAAAATGAAAATTGTCACAGCAATTACAGGTCCCGAAACCTATTGATAGAGGTATCAACCATCGTAATCGGACCATTTTAGATTTTTGCCGCCCAAAAACTTGTGGGCTATAGCACAGTTAATTTTCAATAAAATTGAATTTTCTAAGAAATGTATAGAAATAATCGTGCAGTCAAAATGAAAATTGTCACAGCAATTACAGGTCCCGCAACCTATTGATAGAGGTATCAACCATCGTAATCGGACCATTTTAGATTTTTGCCGCCCAAAAACTTGTGGGCTATAGCACAGTTAATTTTCAATTAAATTGAATTTTCTAAGAAATGTATAGAAATAATCGTGCAGTCAAAATGAAAATTGTCACAGCAATTACAGGTCCCGCAACCTATTGATAGAGGTATCAACCATCGTAATCGGACCATTTTAGATTTTTGCCGCCCAAAAACTTGTGGGCTATAGCACAGTTAATTTTCAATAAAATTGAATTTTCTAAGAAATGTATAGAAATAATCGTGCAATCAAAATGAAAATTGTCACAGCAATTACAGGTCCCGAAACCTATTGATAGAGGTATCAACCATCGTAATCGGACCATTTTAGATTTTTGCCGCCCAAAAACTTGTGGGCTATAGCACAGTTAATTTTCAATTAAATTGAATTTTCTAAGAAATGTATAGAAATAATCGTGCAGTCAAAATGAAAATTGTCACAGCAATTACAGGTCCCGCAACCTATTGATAGAGGTATCAACCATCGTAATCGGACCATTTTAGATTTTTGCCGCCCAAAAACTTGTGGGCTATAGCACAGTTAATTTTCAATAAAATTGAATTTTCTAAGAAATGTATAGAAATAATCGTGCAGTCAAAATGAAAATTGTCACAGCAATTACAGGTCCCGCAACCTATTGATAGAGGTATCAACCATCGTAATCGGACCATTTTAGATTTTTGCCGCCCAAAAACTTGTGGGCTATAGCACAGTTAATTTTCAATAAAATTGAATTTTCTAAGAAATGTATAGAAATAATCGTGCAATCAAAATGAAAATTGTCACAGCAATTACAGGTCCCGAAACCTATTGATAGAGGTATCAACCATCGTAATCGGACCATTTTAGATTTTTGCCGCCCAAAAACTTGTGGGCTATAGCACAGTTAATTTTCAATAAAATTGAATTTTATAAGAAATGTTAAGAAATAATCAAGCAATCAGTATGAAAATTGTCATATGGTCTAAAGCAATCAGCGCGCATTTGGAACAAAACAATTCATCAAATTCTCATCGATTTCGGTTTTGTTCAAAGCAAGAATGATCCATGCTTGTACACTTACAAACATGATGGAAAAATATGCTACGTATTAATCTACGTTGACGATATGGTCATTGCTAGTGAAAACAACGAGATAATCTCCAAGTGCGAAATGTTTTTAAGTTCGAAATTCAAGATTAAGAACTTGGGAGAGATTAAGGATTTCTTGAGTCTTCAAGTCAAGAAGGAAGCAGATGGCTATTACACGTTGAATCAGACTGCTTACATTGGAAAATTACTAAAGGATTTCCAAATGTCTGATGCAAAGGAGTCCTCAGTTCTATTATCAGTTGGATATGGTAAAGGAGGAGATACGGATTTGTTGTTAGGCAACGGCAAATATCAAAAGTTGCTCGGTTGCTTACTGTACATATCAGTCAACATGAGAGCTGACATATCGGCAGCAGTTTCAATTCTAGCACAAAAGATGTCCAGTCCAAACCAGGAGGATTGGAACGAATTGAAACGAGTATTAAAGTATCTCAAGGGTACTGCCGGTTTGCAATTGTCACTTGGCAAGAGTGATGGTACGGATCAGTTAATCGGATATGCAGATGCAAGTTGGGCTGATGATCGTGCAAGCAGAAAGTCACAATCTGGTTACATATTCAAGTATTGTAACGGTATTCTCAGTTGGTGCAGTCGAAGACAGGATTGCATTGCGTTATCATCAATGGAAGCAGAATTTATTGCGTTGTCTGAAGCATGTCAAGAGGCGAATTGGATTTCGTCGAACCGACAACAATTTTCGAAGACAATCAAAGTTGTTTGAAATTCATTAAGGAGGAGAAATTGTCGTCACGTAACAAACATATTGATGTTCGAGAGGCATTTGTCAAGGATTACATCGATTCGACAAATGTATTGTTACATGCCAATATTGCCCTACGGAAACTATGGTGGCAGATTTGTTGACAAAACCATTGGCGGGACCTCGTGTCAATGTTCTTCGGGATGCATGTGGAGTTAACTGATGATTCAAATGAGGAGGAGTATTGGAAATTGAATGCATTCGAATCATTTTATATGTTTCACTGTATTTAACTATTGTAGCTAACTTCATTCGAGTTAATAATATCTTCTTCAAGTGACACAACCGGGGTGGGAAAGGGGGCTTAAGTAATTGGTCTACAAATAGTCCAAATGTCATCCTCACCTGCACGTGGTGCACCCTGCTAGATAACTAAAGAGGCTCTGGCGACCGAGACACGGCGGTATAACTGACTACCGAGAATTTAGTAAATGATCTTCGCAAACCAGACCCACTACCAACTCGTACTGGCCAGAGTGATAGATGTTTATGACCAGTAAAATAAACAATGAGTACAACGGATTCAGGAAATTGTACCTCAGGTGGTAACCCAGCTAATCAGCTGGCAAATCCACCATCTAACGAGGCTGGCTCAAAGGATTCTGGGGTGAGCCAATCATTGTTTAACAGCCCTTTTGGGCAACCCAACCCATTTAAACAACAATCCAGGGTGGGTAGATCACCACCACCAATAGCGAACACCTTAAGATTTACGAAATAGAAAAGTTAACGTTAAATCTAAACAAAGACCTTAAAAACTTACAGCGAGAAAACAAGGAGTTAAAAGATGCTCTAAATGCAGTAATGTCTGAGAAAGAAACCATTAAGATAAACAACACCAATGACCATATAGAGATTATGTATGAAACAGACGAGGAAGAACTCAATAGAGAAACGGGATGGATTCTGAACCGTAACAAAAAAAAAAAAAGAAACGTAAGATGAGTAAATCACCACAGATTTCACCCGATTCGAAACAATCAGTTGAGCAGCTTCCAACCGGAAGTAGGCACGTGCAACAGGAGGATAAAGCTCAGGTTCCGTTGGAACAGAAACGATCAAGTAATGAACTCCCAACTGGAAGTAAGAATGTACAACTGGAGAAAAAAGTGCCACGGCCACCTCCAGTAATAATATCTAATTGCAATAATTATCAGAGTATTAGAAACATCATGGACAACAATCATATAAAGTTTCAAGCTACAGCGTTAAATAGTGCTGATATCAAAATAAATGTCACAGACGGTGATAGCTATAGCAAGTTAACAGGAGCTCTTAACGAAGAAAAGACAGCGTGGTATTCCTACGAAGATAATCAGACAAGGCAAACCAAAGTCATTGCTAGGAAGCTACACGCTTCATGGAAACCAGAAGAGATAAAAGAGTATCTTTTGGAGAAAAAATACAAAATTAAAGAAGTTACACAGCTGCTAAAAAGAGGTGACAAAACACCTCTTCCATTATATATGTTGTCTTTTGAAAGAACAGAAGACATTAAAAATATTTATGCAATCAGCGAAATACTCTAAAATATGAAAGTGCAAATGGAAGCAGTTAACAAATCTAAACTGATCCCCCAGTGCAAAAAGTGCCAAGTCTACGGACACACGCAAAACTTTTGTAATAAGGAGCTCAGATGCGTGAAATGTGTAGGAAAACACCGTACGGCTGAATGTACGAAACCAAAAGACACCCCACCAAAATGTGTCAACTGTGGAGAGAAACACCCAGCCAACTACAAATTTAAGGCCACACCAAACATTAAACCAGCCATAATAAACCAAATGTAACATTTGCTGATGTACTATCTAATGGAAGTTCGAGAAGACAACATAGTTCTCTTTTATTTATTGATTCAAATAATAACCAAACTAATAAAATACTACAAGATATTCTTGATATAGACTTAGTTCACAAGAAGAAAAGCAAGAAAAAGCCCTTATATCAATCCTACAAAGGCTCACTTTGCTCGAAAAACATGGCAAATAATTTAAAAATTCTTGCATGGAACTGCAATGGTATATTGCAACGACAAAATGAAATAAAAGCAATTAGCGTTAGCATTAATACCCGCAACCACAAGTTAGTGGTATCCGCAATATATTGCCCACCTAGATATAACATCAAAGAGAATGCTTATACTCAGTTCTTCAAGCAGCTCGGTGAAAAATTTGTAATCGGGGGTGACTTCAACGCTAAACATACTGACTGGGGATCAAGACTAACCACAACTAAAGGGAAAAAGCTTCATCAAGCAATAATTAAATACAACTGCAACTGGCATTCTATACTGGAAAACCAACTTATTGGCCCAGTGATCAAAATAAAATACCAGACCCAATTGACTTCTTTATAACAAGAAAAATCCCGGTTGATTATATACAAGTGCAGAAAGGATTGGACTCCACATCTGACCACTCCTCTATTTTAATGATAATAAGTGATACAATAATTACTAATGATAAACAGCCACTGTTAACAAATAAATATACTGATTGGAAAAAGTTCAGGAATGAACTAAACAATAGCATCATTTTAAACACACAACTTTCATCAGAAGAAACATTAGAATAGGAGGTGGAGAAGCTCGTCAAGGACATACAGCTAGCGGCGTGGAAAAGTACTAACACAACAAACAAAAAAATAGCTGGCAAATGCTATCCAATGGAAATTGAATCACTAGTTATAGAGAAGAGAAGTACCCGTAGGGAGTGGCAACGTACACGAGACCCAACCGTCAAAAATAGATTAAATAATTTAACATAACGAATACGTAGAGAAATACGGGAATTTAAAAATAAATCAATAAATTTGTAGCGGTCCACCCAATGAACCACTACAATCCATCCGGTGCCAACACGAGCTCGCCGCACATTGGGTGCCACCTGTACCAGCACATTGGGCACTATGTCACATGACATAGAACGACCAACCGCTGACCGGCTTGTCCAAAAACAACGAAACGAACACGAAAGATACACAACATAAAACAAAATAAAAATTAGTCTGCTCTCGATTTTGAATAAGGCGACATGCCGCCCAACTCGCACGGTGGTGATAGTTAACTAAAAAAATGGTGCTAAATAAATAAAATTTATGTTCACATAAATTTATTAAATTAAAATTAAATTTATTAACTAAATAAAATTAAAATTTATAAAATTAAATTTAATTTAATTAAAAAAGTTTATTAATTGGTTTACGTTAAAAATTCATACCTACAATCTCTCACCTATGATAAAGATAGTGATTATTCATTGTGGAAAGCAACCAAATATTTGAAAAGGCCAGTTATGCATATACCACCAATAAGAACAAATAATGGTCACCTGGCTAAAAAAAGCAAAGAAGAAAACGCAGAAAAATTCGCGGATCATCTCGAGCGTACCTTTCAGCCAAATTTAACAACACTTAACTAACAGGATATATTGTTCGAAAACCAAACAACTATCCTGAGACAGGAAATTCCATTAACTAATGCTAAAGAAGTAAAACAAGTAATAAAGAACCATGTACTTAAAAAATCACCAGGATATGACCTGATAACTGGAGAGATTCTAAAACAACTGCCTAAAAAAGCTATTAAAAAAATATCGGACATAATTAATGCTTTCTTCAGACTCCGTTATGTCCCTCTATCTTGGAAATTTGCGGAAGTGATAATGAAACCTAAGCCAGGTAAGCCACTAAGTGAACTGGCCTCGTACAGGCCAATATCACTTCTTCCAACTATGTCAAAACTATTTGAGAGATTGTTATTAAAACGAATTAAACCAGAAATTGTATAATCAGGAGCTGTTCCGTCCCATCAGTTTGGATTTAGAGAGGAACACTCCACAATCGACCAAGTCCATAGAATAACAGATATAATAGAAAAATCCTTAGAGGAAAAAAAGATTGGTTCAGCCATATTTCTTGACATAGCGCAGGCATTTGACAAAGTCTGGCTAGATGGTTTAATATTTAAATAGGAGAAAACTCTGCCATTTGAGTATTGTGAACTGCTAAAGTCATACCTGAAAAGGAGATATTTTAGAGTTAAACAGGAAGGAGTTTACTCCAGTATTAAAGAAGCTAAAGCAGGAGTCCCGCAGGGGAGTGTCTTAGGGCCTTTCCTTTTCGTACTGTTTACTAGCGATATACCGCAGACGAGCAATACAACTATCGCCACGTTTGCAGATGACACTGCAATTCTAGCTGTTGGTGACACAATCGGTGAAGTCACATTCAAACTACAAATAGCCGTAAATAATATACAAGATTGGCTAGCTAAGTGGAGAATTAAAGTGAATGAATCGAAGTCTACTCACATTAACTTCACTAATAGATCAATAGAACCACTACCTGTGACTCTCAATAATATCTCTGTACCACATGCCAATCAAGCAAAATACCTTGGTATGAACCTTGATGCAAAGTTAAAGTGGAAAATACACGTGAAAAAGAAAGCAGAAGAGCTTCAGTTAAAATATAAAAAAATCTACTGATTAATTGGAAGAAACTTTCAGTTATCCATTCATAATAAACTTGTGCTTTATAAACAAGTACTCAAGCCGATCTGGACATATGGTATTCAACTATGGGGATGCACCAAAATCAGTAATCAACAGATAGTTCAACGATTTCAAAATAAAGTCCTTATGCCCCTCGGTACACTCGTAATAGTGACCTTCATACAGATCTCGGAATAGACACAGTCGCAAGTGAAATAAAAAAATGTGCTCAAAAACACCAGGAGAGGCTCCATCATCACCCTAACATCGAAGCTGCAAGACTACTTCATCAAGAGGGTATAATAAGAAGACTCAAAAGACTGAAACCTTTTGAGTTGCCTGAATAGTCCGCACAATGCAACATCAACCAAAACAACACTTTATGTAAAGAACACATATGAGTGCTTTATTATTATATTGTCAGAGTCAAACGCTGTTAGTCAAAAATGACTAGTTACTTTCTAAAAAAATTTTATTGTTATCATAAATAAAATTATAAAAAAAAAAAAAAAAAAAAAAAGTGACACAACCTAAAAGAAGCAAAATAAAAGGTTTTTTATTTTCCAGTTTCCAGCTCTGCTTAGTTAAATTCCATTAATAAATAGAGTACCCATTAATTTTGAAATAGCTATTTTTGGTGAAGCGTGTTTCTGATATTAACATTGAGCGTGTTTTTTTATTAGCTCCGGATAGCTGGTATCCGGAGCAGCTAATTTTCTATTATAAAACTTATGTTTGACAAGCTATTTATACATATAACTAATTTATTTAAAACTAATCTATAATTTTTAATTCAACTTTTTAACTAAAAACCTATAAACAAATATTTAGCTCTACCTATTTATCTGGAGCTGCTATCCGGAGCTGCTATCCGGAGCAAAGGGAAATTTGAAATATTTTTGAATTTTGTACAACCCTAATTGTGACAAACTTCATTTTGGTTTAAAAATTTTGATAGATGTCAAATTCAAATGTCATATGGTTGTATGACATTTCATCCAAATAAAAAATCATCGGGATATTGATGAGGAATACGTTAAAGTAGAAGCTGCAAAAATATTTTTAAAAGCTGGAAAGCAAAACGATAATCGAGATGCATCATTGTCGGAAGGTGGCGAAGATGAAGATAAATAATATTTTGATGAAATTGACATGCCTGGTACAAAAGTTAATTCGATTCAAAACAAAGAATTACTGTACGTATTCTACGTATACGTGAAGACACAGCTTAAGCCTGAATTCCACTGTGAATAATTGACTGAACTGACTTCAAGTCGAAAGAAGACAACAAAAAAAAATCCATTGGAGTGACAAAGATAAAGCATGTTTTTTTTTATTTTTTTTTATAGCACAAATATCTTGATAAATTTTGACAGCGACAGCAAAAAATAAAAAATAAAAATAATAAATTTTTGGTTATCACTTGGAGTTTTAATTTGGCTTTTTCATCACCAATAAATTATTTAAAAAAAAAACGATTACTTTATTAAATTGCCAATAATAGTATTTAGCGATATTATCACAATTGATCCCAATTTATCACAATTTAACTGTACCCAAACTTTATATTTTTTTATTATCACAGCTATTTTAGAAGCAACCACCAAAAAAAATTATGACACTTTCCATAAAAATAACAAACTTTTAATTAACTTAGTGTGCGGAAAAAAATTTGCGTTCGTACACAAAATTTGTGTGCATATATTAGTTGGATAACCATAAAATGACTTCGATTTTGATAATTTTTGACCATAATTATGGCGATCCACTAATACAAACACACATTTGATGTAAGTAAAATCTTAACTGACTTCGTTTTGTGTTTCTTTCACACAACCACCGATTTTATATTTTTATCTCCCTTTATTTTGACTGACAAACTTTTATTCGCAATGGAATTCAGGCTTTAATATCACAGAAATTTGAACCAAAATTCGGCATATTATGATCAGACATCTGTCAAAATTCATCAAAACGTTCGGAAATTTTAATTGGTATATAAAAAACTTGATACATGGCCATTTTCCTATATGGAGAATTTCTTCCACCTGCCGATATCCATTCGGAAATATTCCCTTAGTACCAAAAAAATTCCATTTTTATGAATTTTGACTGATGTCCACATGTGGAAAATGGATGTGGAATTCAAGAATAGGGCCCCTGAAGAGTAAATAATTTTTGTTCACTAAGTTTAGAATTAAATAAATTAATTAATTTTATTATTTTAGAGTTGAGTTGTGTACTGGAGACATGGAAAAATATTCTAAAGCAGAACTATTTGCTTGGGAAGCTTATGGTAAAATATTCTCGAAGTGGAAAAATCATTAAAGGACAAGAGAAACAAATCATTCGAAGCCGATATGAAAAGATGTACATATATGTATTTAAATAATCACTGAATATATTAAAAATAATCCAACATGTATTTATGCTTCTTATCTTCCACGATTTCCAGTAAGGCTTATTAATTTTATTCAAAGATTCAGTTTTATTAAATCATAATTTGTATACTTCTTCGAATTTAACTTACAAACTTAAATCGTTTGCTTGCTGTTCATTAAACAACCTTGACATGTTACCTGACCGCAAATTAAAATTTTGTACAAGGTAATTCCACTGCCGCTAGATAGTAAACATTTTACAGCAATCCGAGTAACAATCTTCGCCTGTTTCCCTTTACCTTCCACAAATTCTAGCCTTTTTAATATTTTTCATGGCATTTAATACTAATAATTTAAGAAATGGATACTCGATACTCAAAAAACGAACAACAGCTGAAATGGATGGAATTTATTCAAAGTGGTGCGCCAAAATCATTGGCTTTGGAAGCTCGCGTTTTTGATCGGAGAAAATGTTCACCAAGAGATAGGTATTCAGGTCTTTTGAATCTAACTAAAAGGGACTCTCTATTTTTAGTAGTATTTTAAACCAATTGTATTTATTGCAAATCCCGGTGCAGAATGGGCCTATCTAGGATCGGATAACACCGCAATTATGTCTGGCCAATTTAATGGGGTTCAAGCAAGACTAAAAAGGCTAGAGTTTGAGAAGGGGAAATAGGTGAAGATTGTTACTCGGATTGCTGTAAAATGTTTACTATCTAGCGGCAGCGGAATTACCTTGTACAAAATTTTAATTTGCGGTCATGTAACATGTCAAGATTGTTTAACGAACAGCAAGCAAACGATTTAAGTTTGTAAGTTATTTTCGAAGGAGTATACAAATTATGATTTAATAAAACTGAATCTTTAAATAAAATTAATAAGCCTTACTGGAAATCGTGGAAGATAAGAAGCATAAATACATGTTGGATTATTTTTAATATATTCAGTGATTATTTAAATACATATATGTACATCTTTTCATATCGGCCTCGAATGATTTGTTTCTCTTGTCCTTTAATGATTTCTCCACTTGGAGAATATTTTTCCATATCTCCAGTACACAACTCAACTCTAAAATAATAAAATTAATTAATTTATTTAATTCTAAACTTAGTAAACAAAAATTATTTACTCTTCAGGATGTGATTTTGGATCAGGAATATTCCTCATAGAACGTGTTTTGGATCATAATATGCCGAATTGGGGTTCAGATTTCCGTAATATTAAGCTGTCTTCACGTATACGTAGAATACGTACAGTAATTCTTTGTTTTGAATCGACTTGACTTTTGTACCAGGCATGTCCATTTCATCAAAATATTATTTATATTCATCTTCGTCACTTTTCGATAATGATGCATCTCGATTATCGTTTTGCTTTCCAGCTTTTAAAAATATTTTTGCAGCTTGTACATTAACGTATTGCTCAACAATCTCCCGATGATTTTTAGATATTTTTATTCCGATTCTTTATTCGGAAGAAATGTCATACAACTGCATGAAGTTAGGTAAAATTTTAGTTTTTTGTTTATTAGCGACACATGTGTATAATAGAACAACTTTCAATAGAAATTTCCCTTGTGCTCCCGATAGCTTGCTATCCGGAGCTAATAAAAAAACACGCTCATTATGTCAATGTTGTGCTCAGTGAGAAATGCATGTACCTCCGCTTTATGTTGTGCTAGACCGTTTGCATTCCATATGGCTATTTTGATGATGGTCATTTCTATCTTTTTACGACTATCTGCATCAGCGTGCTCATATTCTGCATCATTACGAGCTCCATCATTGCCTATATACTATATGTACATACATATCCGACCCCTAGTTTGTTCAATTTATATAAACTGGAATAATTTATTGAGTTTCAAATTTCATCATACCAGTATACGAAATACTAATGTACATAATTGTACAATATTATTAATTAAAATATTAGCAATTTTGAAAACTGAAATTTATTATTGAGGTTGACAAATATATTTTTAACTAATCTTTAAAGCAAAAATTGATCTCATTATAGTGCAATAAATTTAAATATGTATACAAGGGATTTACATTTGTATATAAAACAAAGGTTTTCAAATAATTTATTTTTAAAATATTTAATTAGAGGTCTTTAAATAGCATAAATTAGAAAGTAAACCGGGGAAAAAAATTTCATATTTCGCAGGTATTGTGTTGTATTGTGTTTGTATTACATTTATTGTATCAAAAGCGACAAAAGAAATGAATTAATAAAATATGTAGCTGAAAAGGTAAAAAAAAAAAAAAAAAACTGTAAAGTTATAAAATTTCAATGAAATGGGCAGATTGCTACAAAAATGGTTCCAAATTTTTATTTATCGGTTATATTTTATAAATAGTAGTTTTTAATAGGTTTGTTTACTACTTTATATCCTGGGAACTTTTTGCTTTTTTTTTTTTTTTGTGGAAAGGGGTGTTTTATATTGTTACCGGACAACATTTTGTTGCAGCCAGATGTTACTTATGAATATATATGAATGTCACAGTGGAAATTTTTTAAACACGATACATTTTAACTGTTCCAGCAGCTATTAATTAATATTATATGCGGAGAATAAAGATTTTGTATATGTATTACTAAATTCCATACACTTACATATTAAATTAATTAAAAGTCGCCAGTCGAGATTGTTTTCTAATGATTACTATTGTACAGTATAAGAAAGTAATCGAATTCAATTAATTTACATTTTTCATCTTACTGTACGTCTACGTATTATAATATACAATATCATATTTCTCATGAAATGTAATTAAAAACTGTAATATTTTTTCTAGCGACATTGAAATAATACAACATACATATGTATGTACATACACCGTGAACAATTTCACGGTACCACCTTTAAATGCAAAAAGAAAATAATAACATTCAAGTTGCTTAAGTCAACATCTTATTGTTACTTTCTAGGTTAAATATTTAGTTACAATGGTCTTTTAATACTTCATATTTTTAATGGTCGTATCAAATTTTGAAATTGTAGCAGGTGCGTACACTACTCGTACTTTGTCTTTGGCTAAGTGGAAAAAAACACAACAAAAAGTTGCTGACCAAGAATAGGTAAAATAGAGACAAAAATTGTGTCGACTGTCACGTTCAAATGTACGTATGTCAATGTGTAATCAAAGTTCTTAGCTAGTACGGAAAACTAAGGATAAGCACATAGCGTGTTTATGTAAAATACAGAAAATATTCGTAAGATTGATACTTGATCTATTTTTCTTCATATTTTATAGCATCATCTGAATGAATGTATACAGAATTGAGAATAAAAATACGATTCTTTTTAAGTTATTAAGTTTTAATTTTTTGTAGTTTCGTTCTTGTTCACAACGAACTATAAGAAATTTTAATAACTGCGCATTTAGGTTTATGTTGTGTTTATTGAATATATTTCCATGTGGTTAAATGAATGTTATTTTGAATTGAAAATTATACATAATACATATGACTACAGTTTATTAGTCGAGAATATTTTGAACAGCCAGAATATCCAGTAAATTTTGTACATGTATTGATAACTGATAAGAGCTTAATAAAAATATGATTTCAAATGTACGCAGTAAAAAAATAAAAATTTGTTTATACAATTCGTAGAAGACGAAAGCTACATACGTATGTAGTAACTGTATACATAAGTATGTAGAAAGGAAGTACGTAATACATCAATATATTTTTAATAATACGAAACCACAAAAAAATCAGCTGACCGTCTTTATGAATTTCTTTGTTTACGTTCCTCGTTATCAGCAAAACATATTTGTGTATTTTCTATATATGCATATACAAAAGACCAATAATAAGTGTGGTGTTAGATTACCTTAAATGGCGATTCGATTCATAATTCATTATTTATATACCCAAAATCAGCATATCTTCGTAGAAGTGTAAAATTTCGTTGAAATTTAATGATTCTGTTTTCTTTTCAATGTGACCTCTCACAGTCGACACCACCAAACTAAACTGATTTGATTTGTTCTCCAAAAGTTAGATATGAAATGAAATGTTCACTAAACAAATTATATAAAAATGTATTTCCTTCTTATATCCTTTCTTTCCTTCTTTTAAAAACGGAAATTAAAATTTGTTCAAATTGGGTTTTGTTGTTTTCGTTCATCGTTTAGGCGTACTATATTATATAGGGTCGATATAACCACCAAATATTTTTTTTTGTGAAAATATTTAAAGAAATCAATCCGTAAAAAGCATTAAAATTGAAAATCTTAAAAAATTTACTGTAATTCAATAATAAGAGCAACAAAATACTCCCTCCTAGAAAATCCTTTAGTCTGGATGATCAATTTTAGACGATTTGGTGTTGATCGGGCAAATGCGACGTTTCACGTCAATTGGATCACTCCTTTGTCCAAAAATTGACGCAACATAAAAAATTCGTACTGGGTTTAAATTGCTCGTATAAGCATATGCTTTCGAAATTCGACTGGCCGAAATGAGTGAAACGTCCGGATAATCGAAGAATTTTATCTAGAAATTCTCATTATGCACAGTTAAATAAATATTGCTTATGTAATGTAAATTGCATTACATATAGGTCTGGTGGAAGGCTGTATTACGAAATAATACAAAGCTTGCATTAAAAAGGTTTTTAATACAATTTGCATTAATTTGTAATACAGCAATTACATTAAATTTTAGTGCAACATTCCATTAGAATGTAAAGCAATATATAAATGAACCATCAATCAACTGGATTAAAATTTATCAAAGACTACATTAATAAAATATTGTAGAAGTATTAAATTTTAAAGCAAGTTGCATTAAAAGCTCCGTAAGTTTAGCCCTTTTTATTTCCTTTTACGTAAGTAAAATATAGTATAGTAATCATGAAAATTCTGGACCTTGAGATTTTTAGTTCCTGAGTCCGAAAAAGTGGGTTTCGAAATGGTGTCTATCTGTCAGTATGCCAGTCTATGTCCTCCTCTCTACAGCCCAAATGGTTTAACCAATCAAATTGAAGCTTCAGATTTAAGCTTTTCTAATAAATTGGGAGGTCTCAGTGAATTTTACTCCAAATCGGTTAACCGGAAATCGTTTGTTGGTCACATCACCATTTTTGTTTTCTGGGGTTGGTCATTTGGTCTTTGTTTTTGGTGCCTTGAGGGTCGAAATCTCAGAGATCACTTTACTTTAAAAAACCAAACATTCATCTTTCCATTGACGGGCTACTTCAACTTATCGTCGCCTAAGGTAATAAATTATACATTAAGAACTGAAAAGCTTACCTTTAACATAATAGAGATTTTCGAATTCAGAAAACCCAATTACATATTTTATTTGGAATAGGGCCGAAAGGTCGAATGTCGGAAGACCGAATGTGTCGAAAGGCCGAATAGGTCGAAAAGGCGAATAGGTCGCAAGGCCGAATGTTGAAAGGCCGATTGTATCGAAAGGTCGAATGTCAAAAGGCCGTTTGTGTCGAAATTAATTTTAATTTATCATATAATTAAAAATTAATTAATTATAGTAAAAAAAGGAAAATAAATAAATTAAAAAGCACGAATTTTCAATTTATTTAAATCATTTTACATTATGAAATAAATTCAATGGTTTTAAATATTGATTTCAATCAATTAAGTGAAGGAAAATTTAATGAAAATTCGGCCTTTCGACCCAATCGGCCTTTCCACACATTCGGCCATTCGACCCATTCGGCCTTTTCGACCTTTCGACATTCGACCTTTCGACAGTTGGCCTTCGAGCTTCGAATATTCGGCCTTTCAACATCGAACGTTTTATTTGTCATTTAGTCGGTTTGATTTAGCGAATTTTATATCAGTAAAGCAAAACACGTGCATGAATTTATTATTCATATATGTACGAATAATAAATTCGCTTGCTAATGCGTAATCGGCATGCCAAAGTGCATTTAGATTACTCGATTATTTCCATACATTTCGCAAGAAATTCGATTTTTTTGAAAATCACCTTACTATAATTCATTAAATTATGAGCCACAGAAATCTAAAATCTGCATTTATGCTCCGATTACGGTTTTTGATACCTCTAACGATAGGTTTCAGGGCCTGTAATCGGCATGCCAAAGTGCATTTAGATTACTCGATTATTTCCATACATTTCGCAAGAAATTCGATTTTTTTGAAAATTACCTTACTATAATTCATTAAATTATGAGCCACAGAAATCTAAAATCTGCATTTATGCTCCGATTACGGTTTTTGATACCTCTAACGATAGGTTTCAGGGCCTGTAATCGGCATGCCAAAGTGCATTTAGATTACTCGATTATTTCCATACATTTCGTAAGAAATTCGATTTTTTTGAAAATCACCTTACTATAATTCATTAAATTATGAGCCACAGAAATCTAAAATCTGCATTTATGCTCCGATTACGGTTTTTGATACCTCTAACGATAGGTTTCAGGGCCTGTAATCGGCATGCCAAAGTGCATTTAGATTACTCGATTATTTCCATACATTTCGTAAGAAATTCGATTTTATTGAAAATCACCTTACTATAATTCATTAAATTATGAGCCACAGAAATCTAAAATCTGCATTTATGCTCCGATTACGGTTTTTGATACCTCTAACGATAGGTTTCAGGGCCTGTAATCAGCATGCCAAAGTGCATTTAGATTACTCGATTATTTCCATACATTTCGTAAGAAATTCGATTTTATTGAAAATCACCTTACTATAATTCATTAAATTATGAGCCACAGAAATCTAAAATCTGCATTTATGCTCCGATTACGGTTTTTGATACCTCTAACGATAGGTTTCAGGGCCTGTAATCAGCATGCCAAAGTGCATTTAGATTACTCGATTATTTCCATACATTTCGTAAGAAATTCGATTTTTTTGAAAATCACCTTACTATAATTCATTAAATTATGAGCCACAGAAATCTAAAATCTGCATTTATGCTCCGATTACGGTTTTTGATACCTCCAACGATAGGTTTCAGGGCCTGTAATCAGCATGCCAAAGTGCATTTAGATTACTCGATTATTTCCATACATTTCGTAAGAAATTCGATTTTTTTGAAAATCACCTTACTATAATTCATTAAATTATGAGCCACAGAAATCTAAAATCTGCATTTATGCTCTGATTACGGTTTTTGATACCTCTAACGATAGGTTTCAGGGCCTGTAATCGGCATGCCAAAGTGCATTTATATTACTCGATTATTTCCATACATTTCGTAAGAAATTCGATTTGTTTGAAAATCACCTTACTATAATTCATTAAATTATGAGCCACAGAAATCTAAAATCTGCATTTATGCTCCGATTACGGTTTTTGATACCTCTAACGATAGGTTTCAGGGCCTGTAATCGGCATGCCAAAGTGCATTTAGATTACTCGATTATTTCCATACATTTCGTAAGAAATTCGATTTTTTTGAAAATCACCTTACTATAATTCATTAAATTATGAGCCACAGAAATCTAAAATCTGCATTTATGCTCCGATTACGGTTTTTGATACCTCCAACGATAGGTTTCAGGGCCTGTAATCGGCATGCCAAAGTGCATTTAGATTACTCGATTATTTCCATACATTTCGTAAGAAATTCGATTTTTTTGAAAATCACCTTACTATAATTCATTAAATTATGAGCCACAGAAATCTAAAATCTGCATTTATGCTCCGATTACGGTTTTTGATACCTCTAACGATAGGTTTCAGGGCCTGTAATCAGCATGCCAAAGTGCATTTAGATTACTCGATTATTTCCATACATTTCGTAAGAAATTCGATTTTTTTGAAAATCACCTTACTATAATTCATTAAATTATGAGCCACAGAAATCTAAAATCTGCATTTATGCTCCGATTACGGTTTTTGATACCTCTAACGATAGGTTTCAGGGCCTGTAATCAGCATGCCAAATTGCATTTAGATTACTCGATTATTTCCATACATGTCGTAAGAAATTCGATTTCTTTGAAAATCACCTTACTATAATTCATTAAATTATGAGCCACAGAAATCTAAAATCTGCATTTATGCTCCGATTACGATTTTTGATACCTCTAACGATAGGTTTCAGGGCCTGTAATCGGCATGCCAAAGTGCATTTAGATTACTCGATTATTTCCATACATTTCGTAAGAAATTCGATTTTATTGAAAATCACCTTACTATAATTCATTAAATTATGAGCCACAGAAATCTAAAATCTGCATTTATGATCCGATTACGGTTTTTGATACCTCCAACGATAGGTTTCAGGGCCTGTAATCAGCATGCCAAAGTGCATTTAGATTACTCGATTATTTCCATACATGTCGTAAGAAATTCGATTTCTTTGAAAATCACCTTACTATAATTCATTAAATTATGAGCCACAGAAATCTAAAATCTGCATTTATGCTCCGATTACGGTTTTTGATACCTCTAACGATAGGTTTCAGGGCCTGTAATCGGCATGCCAAAGTGCATTTAGATTACTCGATTATTTCCATACATTTCGTAAGAAATTCGATTTTATTGAAAATCACCTTACTATAATTCATTAAATTATGAGCCACAGAAATCTAAAATCTGCATTTATGCTCCGATTACGGTTTTTGATACCTCCAACGATAGGTTTCAGGGCCTGTAATCAGCATGCCAAAGTGCATTTAGATTACTCGATTATTTCCATACATTTCGTAAGAAATTCGATTTTTTTGAAAATCACCTTACTACAATTCATTAAATTATGAGCCACAGAAATCTAAAATCTGCATTTATGCTCCGATTACGGTTTTTGATACCTCTAACGATAGGTTTCAGGGCCTGTAATCGGCATGCCAAAGTGCATTTAGATTACTCGATTATTTCCATACATTTCGTAAGAAATTCGATTTTATTGAAAATCACCTTACTATAATTCATTAAATTATGAGCCACAGAAATCTAAAATCTGCATTTATGCTCCGATTACGGTTTTTGATACCTCCAACGATAGGTTTCAGGGCCTGTAATCAGCATGCCAAAGTGCATTTAGATTACTCGATTATTTCCATACATTTCGTAAGAAATTCGATTTTTTTGAAAATCACCTTACTATAATTCATTAAATTATGAGCAACAGAAATCTAAAATCTGCATTTATGCTCCGATTACGGTTTTTGATACCTCTAACGATAGGTTTCAGGGCCTGTAATCGGCATGCCAAAGTGCATTTAGATTACTCGATTATTTCCATACATTTCGTCAGAAATTCGATTTTTTTGAAAATCACCTTACTATAATTCATTAAATTATGAGCCACAGAAATCTAAAATCTGCATTTATGCTCCGATTACGGTTTTTGATACCTCTAACGATAGGTTTCAGGGCCTGTAATCGGCATGCCAAAGTGCATTTAGATTACTCGATTATTTCCATACATTTCGTAAGAAATTCGATTTGTTTGAAAATCACCTTACTATAATTCATTAAATTATGAGCCACAGAAATCTAAAATCTGCATTTATGCTCCGATTACGGTTTTTGATACCTCCAACGATAGGTTTCAGGGCCTGTAATCAGCATGCCAAAGTGCATTTAGATTACTCGATTATTTCCATACATTTCGTAAGAAATTCGATTTTTTTTGAAAATCACCTTACTATAATTCATTAAATTATGAGCCACAGAAATCTAAAATCTGCATTTATGCTCCGATTACGGTTTTTGATACCTCTAACGATAGGTTTCAGGGCCTGTAATCGGCATGCCAAAGTGCATTTAGATTACTCGATTATTTCCATACATTTCGTAAGAAATTCGATTTTATTGAAAATCACCTTACTATAATTCATTAAATTATGAGCCACAGAAATCTAAAATCTGCATTTATGCTCCGATTACGGTTTTTGATACCTCCAACGATAGGTTTCAGGGCCTGTAATCAGCATGCCAAAGTGCATTTAGATTACTCGATTATTTCCATACATTTCGTAAGAAATTCGATTTTTTTGAAAATCACCTTACTATAATTCATTAAATTATGAGCCACAGAAATCTAAAATCTGCATTTATGCTCCGATTACGGTTTTTGATACCTCTAACGATAGGTTTCAGGGCCTGTAATCGGCATGCCAAAGTGCATTTAGATTACTCGATTATTTCCATACATTTCGTAAGAAATTCGATTTTATTGAAAATCACCTTACTATAATTCATTAAATTATGAGCCACAGAAATCTAAAATCTGCATTTATGCTCCGATTACGGTTTTTGATACTTCTAACGATAGGTTTCAGGGCCTGTAATCAGCATGCCAAAGTGCATTTAGATTACTCGATTATTTCCATTCATTTCGTAAGAAATTCGATTTTTTTTGAAAATCACCTTACTATAATTCATTAAATTATGAGCCACAGAAATCTAAAATCTGCATTTATGCTCCGATTACGGTTTTTGATACCTCCAACGATAGGTTTCAGGGCCTGTAATCAGCATGCCAAAGTGCATTTAGATTACTCGATTATTTCCATACATTTCGTAAGAAATTCGATTTTTTTGAAAATCACCTTACTATAATTCATTAAATTATGAGCCACAGAAATCTAAAATCTGCATTTATGCTCCGATTACGGTTTTTGATACCTCTAACGATAGGTTTCAGGGCCTGTAATCGGCATGCCAAAGTGCATTTAGATTACTCGATTATTTCCATACATTTCGTAAGAAATTCGATTTTTTTGAAAATCACCTTACTATAATTCATTAAATTATGAGCCACAGAAATCTAAAATCTGCATTTATGCTCCGATTACGGTTTTTGATACTTCTAACGATAGGTTTCAGGGCCTGTAATCAGCATGCCAAATTGCATTTAGATTACTCGATTATTTCCATACATTTCGTAAGAAATTCGATTTTATTGAAAATCACCTTACTATAATTCATTAAATTATGAGCCACAGAAATCTAAAATCTGCATTTATGCTCCGATTACGGTTTTTGATACTTCTAACGATAGGTTTCAGGGCCTGTAATCAGCATGCCAAAGTGCATTTAGATTACTCGATTATTTCCATTCATTTCGTAAGAAATTCGATTTTTTTTGAAAATCACCTTACTATAATTCATTAAATTATGAGCCACAGAAATCTAAAATCTGCATTTATGCTCCGATTACGGTTTTTGATACCTCCAACGATAGGTTTCAGGGCCTGTAATCAGCATGCCAAAGTGCATTTAGATTACTCGATTATTTCCATACATTTCGTAAGAAATTCGATTTTTTTGAAAATCACCTTACTATAATTCATTAAATTATGAGCCACAGAAATCTAAAATCTGCATTTATGCTCCGATTACGGTTTTTGATACCTCTAACGATAGGTTTCAGGGCCTGTAATCGGCATGCCAAAGTGCATTTAGATTACTCGATTATTTCCATACATTTCGTAAGAAATTCGATTTTTTTGAAAATCACCTTACTATAATTCATTAAATTATGAGCCACAGAAATCTAAAATCTGCATTTATGCTCCGATTACGGTTTTTGATACTTCTAACGATAGGTTTCAGGGCCTGTAATCAGCATGCCAAAGTGCATTTAGATTACTCGATTATTTCCATTCATTTCGTAAGAAATTCGATTTTTTTTGAAAATCACCTTACTATAATTCATTAAATTATGAGCCACAGAAATCTAAAATCTGCATTTATGCTCCGATTACGGTTTTTGATACCTCCAACGATAGGTTTCAGGGCCTGTAATCAGCATGCCAAAGTGCATTTAGATTACTCGATTATTTCCATACATTTCGTAAGAAATTCGATTTTTTTGAAAATCACCTTACTATAATTCATTAAATTATGAGCCACAGAAATCTAAAATCTGCATTTATGCTCCGATTACGGTTTTTGATACCTCTAACGATAGGTTTCAGGGCCTGTAATCGGCATGCCAAAGTGCATTTAGATTACTCGATTATTTCCATACATTTCGTAAGAAATTCGATTTTTTTGAAAATCACCTTACTATAATTCATTAAATTATGAGCCACAGAAATCTAAAATCTGCATTTATGCTCCGATTACGGTTTTTGATACCTCTAACGATAGGTTTCAGGGCCTGTAATCAGCATGCCAAATTGCATTTAGATTACTCGATTATTTCCATACATGTCGTAAGAAATTCGATTTCTTTGAAAATCACCTTACTATAATTCATTAAATTATGAGCCACAGAAATCTAAAATCTGCATTTATGCTCCGATTACGGTTTTTGATACCTCTAACGATAGGTTTCAGGGCCTGTAATCGGCATGCCAAAGTGCATTTAGATTACTCGATTATTTCCATACATTTCGTAAGAAATTCGATTTTATTGAAAATCACCTTACTATAATTCATTAAATTATGAGCCACAGAAATCTAAAATCTGCATTTATGCTCCGATTACGGTTTTTGATACCTCCAACGATAGGTTTCAGGGCCTGTAATCAGCATGCCAAAGTGCATTTAGATTACTCGATTATTTCCATACATTTCGTAAGAAATTCGATTTTTTTGAAAATCACCTTACTACAATTCATTAAATTATGAGCCACAGAAATCTAAAATCTGCATTTATGCTCCGATTACGGTTTTTGATACCTCTAACGATAGGTTTCAGGGCCTGTAATCGGCATGCCAAAGTGCATTTAGATTACTCGATTATTTCCATACATTTCGTAAGAAATTCGATTTTATTGAAAATCACCTTACTATAATTCATTAAATTATGAGCCACAGAAATCTAAAATCTGCATTTATGCTCCGATTACGGTTTTTGATACCTCCAACGATAGGTTTCAGGGCCTGTAATCAGCATGCCAAAGTGCATTTAGATTACTCGATTATTTCCATACATTTCGTAAGAAATTCGATTTTTTTGAAAATCACCTTACTATAATTCATTAAATTATGAGCAACAGAAATCTAAAATCTGCATTTATGCTCCGATTACGGTTTTTGATACCTCTAACGATAGGTTTCAGGGCCTGTAATCGGCATGCCAAAGTGCATTTAGATTACTCGATTATTTCCATACATTTCGTCAGAAATTCGATTTTTTTGAAAATCACCTTACTATAATTCATTAAATTATGAGCCACAGAAATCTAAAATCTGCATTTATGCTCCGATTACGGTTTTTGATACCTCTAACGATAGGTTTCAGGGCCTGTAATCGGCATGCCAAAGTGCATTTAGATTACTCGATTATTTCCATACATTTCGTAAGAAATTCGATTTGTTTGAAAATCACCTTACTATAATTCATTAAATTATGAGCCACAGAAATCTAAAATCTGCATTTATGCTCCGATTACGGTTTTTGATACCTCCAACGATAGGTTTCAGGGCCTGTAATCAGCATGCCAAAGTGCATTTAGATTACTCGATTATTTCCATACATTTCGTAAGAAATTCGATTTTTTTGAAAATCACCTTACTATAATTCATTAAATTATGAGCCACAGAAATCTAAAATCTGCATTTATGCTCCGATTACGGTTTTTGATACCTCTAACGATAGGTTTCAGGGCCTGTAATCGGCATGCCAAAGTGCATTTAGATTACTCGATTATTTCCATACATTTCGTAAGAAATTCGATTTTATTGAAAATCACCTTACTATAATTCATTAAATTATGAGCCACAGAAATCTAAAATCTGCATTTATGCTCCGATTACGGTTTTTGATACCTCCAACGATAGGTTTCAGGGCCTGTAATCAGCATGCCAAAGTGCATTTAGATTACTCGATTATTTCCATACATTTCGTAAGAAATTCGATTTTTTTGAAAATCACCTTACTATAATTCATTAAATTATGAGCCACAGAAATCTAAAATCTGCATTTATGCTCCGATTACGGTTTTTGATACCTCTAACGATAGGTTTCAGGGCCTGTAATCGGCATGCCAAAGTGCATTTAGATTACTCGATTATTTCCATACATTTCGTAAGAAATTCGATTTTATTGAAAATCACCTTACTATAATTCATTAAATTATGAGCCACAGAAATCTAAAATCTGCATTTATGCTCCGATTACGGTTTTTGATACTTCTAACGATAGGTTTCAGGGCCTGTAATCAGCATGCCAAAGTGCATTTAGATTACTCGATTATTTCCATTCATTTCGTAAGAAATTCGATTTTTTTTGAAAATCACCTTACTATAATTCATTAAATTATGAGCCACAGAAATCTAAAATCTGCATTTATGCTCCGATTACGGTTTTTGATACCTCCAACGATAGGTTTCAGGGCCTGTAATCAGCATGCCAAAGTGCATTTAGATTACTCGATTATTTCCATACATTTCGTAAGAAATTCGATTTTTTTGAAAATCACCTTACTATAATTCATTAAATTATGAGCCACAGAAATCTAAAATCTGCATTTATGCTCCGATTACGGTTTTTGATACCTCTAACGATAGGTTTCAGGGCCTGTAATCGGCATGCCAAAGTGCATTTAGATTACTCGATTATTTCCATACATTTCGTAAGAAATTCGATTTTTTTGAAAATCACCTTACTATAATTCATTAAATTATGAGCCACAGAAATCTAAAATCTGCATTTATGCTCCGATTACGGTTTTTGATACTTCTAACGATAGGTTTCAGGGCCTGTAATCAGCATGCCAAATTGCATTTAGATTACTCGATTATTTCCATACATTTCGTAAGAAATTCGATTTTATTGAAAATCACCTTACTATAATTCATTAAATTATGAGCCACAGAAATCTAAAATCTGCATTTATGCTCCGATTACGGTTTTTGATACTTCTAACGATAGGTTTCAGGGCCTGTAATCAGCATGCCAAAGTGCATTTAGATTACTCGATTATTTCCATTCATTTCGTAAGAAATTCGATTTTTTTTGAAAATCACCTTACTATAATTCATTAAATTATGAGCCACAGAAATCTAAAATCTGCATTTATGCTCCGATTACGGTTTTTGATACCTCCAACGATAGGTTTCAGGGCCTGTAATCAGCATGCCAAAGTGCATTTAGATTACTCGATTATTTCCATACATTTCGTAAGAAATTCGATTTTTTTGAAAATCACCTTACTATAATTCATTAAATTATGAGCCACAGAAATCTAAAATCTGCATTTATGCTCCGATTACGGTTTTTGATACCTCTAACGATAGGTTTCAGGGCCTGTAATCGGCATGCCAAAGTGCATTTAGATTACTCGATTATTTCCATACATTTCGTAAGAAATTCGATTTTTTTGAAAATCACCTTACTATAATTCATTAAATTATGAGCCACAGAAATCTAAAATCTGCATTTATGCTCCGATTACGGTTTTTGATACTTCTAACGATAGGTTTCAGGGCCTGTAATCAGCATGCCAAAGTGCATTTAGATTACTCGATTATTTCCATTCATTTCGTAAGAAATTCGATTTTTTTTGAAAATCACCTTACTATAATTCATTAAATTATGAGCCACAGAAATCTAAAATCTGCATTTATGCTCCGATTACGGTTTTTGATACCTCCAACGATAGGTTTCAGGGCCTGTAATCAGCATGCCAAAGTGCATTTAGATTACTCGATTATTTCCATACATTTCGTAAGAAATTCGATTTTTTTGAAAATCACCTTACTATAATTCATTAAATTATGAGCCACAGAAATCTAAAATCTGCATTTATGCTCCGATTACGGTTTTTGATACCTCTAACGATAGGTTTCAGGGCCTGTAATCGGCATGCCAAAGTGCATTTAGATTACTCGATTATTTCCATACATTTCGTAAGAAATTCGATTTTTTTGAAAATCACCTTACTATAATTCATTAAATTATGAGCCACAGAAATCTAAAATCTGCATTTATGCTCCGATTACGGTTTTTGATACCTCTAACGATAGGTTTCAGGGCCTGTAATCAGCATGCCAAATTGCATTTAGATTACTCGATTATTTCCATACATGTCGTAAGAAATTCGATTTCTTTGAAAATCACCTTACTATAATTCATTAAATTATGAGCCACAGAAATCTAAAATCTGCATTTATGCTCCGATTACGGTTTTTGATACCTCTAACGATAGGTTTCAGGGCCTGTAATCGGCATGCCAAAGTGCATTTAGATTACTCGATTATTTCCATACATTTCGTAAGAAATTCGATTTTATTGAAAATCACCTTACTATAATTCATTAAATTATGAGCCACAGAAATCTAAAATCTGCATTTATGCTCCGATTACGGTTTTTGATACTTCTAACGATAGGTTTCAGGGCCTGTAATCAGCATGCCAAAGTGCATTTAGATTACTCGATTATTTCCATTCATTTCGTAAGAAATTCGATTTTTTTTGAAAATCACCTTACTATAATTCATTAAATTATGAGCCACAGAAATCTAAAATCTGCATTTATGCTCCGATTACGGTTTTTGATACCTCTAACGATAGGTTTCAGGGCCTGTAATCAGCATGCCAAAGTGCATTTAGATTACTCGATTATTTCCATACATTTCGTAAGAAATGGCACGAGAATTGCTTTTACTGATAGAGTTAGATATCTGGGCATTAACTTGGACAGTAAGCTTAGTTGGAAGCCCAATATGTTGGAGAGAATAAACAAAGCTACTATAGCTTGGTACTCCTGTAGGAACGCCATTGGTCATAGATGGGGTCTGAAGCTGGAGCTGGTACACTGGCTCTACACCGCTGTAGTGAGACCTGTACTCTTGTACAGGGTGGGTGTTTGGTGGTCAGCTCTGTACAAGGTAACTTATAAAAGTAAGATTGAGAGAGTGCAAAGAACGGCCTGTATGCTTGTTAGCGGGGCATTGAGGTCGACACCGACAAGTGCCTTAGAGGTTATGTTGCACCTTCTTCTGGTCGACATTTTTCGCAAACAGATTTAACACCGGGTGCTGTAATAGAACAATGTAAAAGAAATTTTAGTCGTTATGGAATTCCTCAGCGAGTCTGTACTGACAACGGTACTAATTTTGTCAACAGACAATTCAAAGACTTCGAAAGGCCGTGGTAATTTGAACACGTTCGTTTCGTCATCTCCACATCACCCAAGAGGTAATGGAAAGGCAGAGGTAGCAGTAAAGATTGCTAAGAGTCTAATAAAGAAAGCGGAGGAATCTCATCAAGATATTTGGTACTGTTTGTTAAGCTGGCGGAATTCCCCGAACAAAATTAATTCAAGTCCAGTTCAGAAATTGTTCTCAAGAAAACGCGATCTGGTGTTCCATCGTGTAATGAACAATACTTACCAAAAATAATCGACAATGTTCCTGAAAAGATAAAAGCGTATAAAGAATGGTCACTTGGAGTTATTGAGCAACAGCTCAAAAATCGTTCTTACTTGGTAAATGTAGACGGTTCTACATTCAAACGCAATATCGTTAATATCAAACCGTTTGTGAAAGAGGAACCTACACTTGATACCAGAAGCAGCAGTAACTCTTTTAATATATGTACCAGAGGCTCCTGAAATTCTAGCTCAACAGGGTATTCACAGTTCCACACAACAATTAACAGGTCGTCCTAAACGAAACATAAAATTACCAAATCACTTGAATCAGCTTTACTAATAATAGCTGGCGGTGCGAATATCCCTTACATCCAATATTGCGATTAATTTAGCCTGAAAAACGCAACAATAGAGGGAATCCTCGCAGGTTTTAGAATTCAAACTTTTTTCTTTTTTGAGAAATGTTCTATCGATGTTACACTTATTTTCAAATTAGCAGCAAATTACCAGGAGGCTATTTCGCGGTAAAATTTGCATGAAATTATTATGAAAGTTTTGAGGTTATGTTTTGTTATTTTAAATTTTTCATGTAGGCGTTAATACGATCTTTTCTTACTTAAAGTTGTTACTGACTCGTTGCGATGTTTATTTCCAATTTTTTTGCGGATTGATACGGAAAAGTAAACTGAAGTATGTGCACAATATTTACTTCTACTTACTAAAGTGATAATTCGACAATTTGACCGCTACAAAAAAATTTCGAGTTGCGCACAAATAATTTTGACTAGGAATAACCTTAAGATGAGAATGAGATCGAATAAGTTGAGTTCAAAATAATTAAACATTTCTTTATAAGCACACAATAAGCATCTTTTAAAATCCCCTCTCCCAAAAACCGATCATCATCAAAATACAGATAAAATTTGAATTGCTAGCAAAACAAAATTGAATTATCGCAGGTACAATAAAGTCATAACATTTTATTGACTTTTTGTGTTACAAGAGTACAGGAAACAACAAAAAACTACATAAATTTTGCTGGCAAATAATAGTTTCTTATTTGCTTCTTACTTCCTTCCTTCTCGTCAAATAAAAAACAAAACTAGCAAATAAATAATAACTTTAGTGTTTTTTTTGAATGTACATACCCATACGTATACGCTGTGTGCTTGATTGTTATTTCCACCAGACTTGAATTCCATCTCTAGCGAACTATGTACAGCAGCGTTCAAAGTAAACAGAACTCTCCAGGATAATTTATTGCCAATGGCATAGAATAAGCATATACTTCACAGTAAACATAAAACATAAAATTCATGTGTTCCGAATTAATTTTATCTTGTATGGTTTCTTCTCTGCGTACGCTTATTTAGAGTCGAGATATAACAACAACAAAAATGCTATCAACGAAATGTACATACAACGTAAAAGGAGGATACACATGATACACATTACACAGCACATAGAACTTAAATTTTTTTGTTTTTCTCATGAAATTTTATCTTCATCGTTGAGGATTGGGATTTTTATTGTTTATTCATTCATTTAACTTTAAATCCTGTTTATCCTGATTTTTGGTTTTTTTGATTTATTTATCATATACATAACAATATACACGTATGTATACCCAAAGCAGAGCATAACATAAATTTTGTGACATAGAATTTAATGTTGTTTTGTAATTTAGCTTAAAGCAGATAAGGTCCAGGCGGGATATATTGGTTATATGTACATATGTGAACTGGATTTAGTATGGCTTTGTTAAATATTTAGTGAATCAGCTAAAAATTTTAATAATCTATAAAAATCAATTTAACTGTATATTTTTAAAAGGGTCTTCTATTATAAATTTTATTAATAAAATCTTTACCCTTATTTCTAACTTTCTTTAATTTTACAGTATTTTTTGTCCCTTAAGACAGACATGTAACGAAATCTTTTAAGAGATTAAGTGGGGTTTTCAACAAAATGTCAATATATCAAGTTCGCTAAGATATTTATTATAAAAGCAAGTATGTATCGACTTAATTTTTTCGTTACGATAATAATCACAGATCAAAACCAAAACACCCTCCGCACGATATTCTGTTCTTGGCCTAAGGTGACAAACACAATAAATGAACCAAATTTCACGTTATACAGCAACAAGAAGTCTGGAGGACTATATGAAACTGGTGGCCAGTTTAAGTCTTGATGTGTAATTTGAAGGTCATTAAAAAATACGTAAGATTTGTGTCCCCCTCGAGACCAGAAAATTTTATTCTGTAAAATTTTAATATTAAGCTTAATGTTCGAATTATTTAGGTGGGGTAAGTTAAGACGGTATATAGAAAAAAAAAAACATAAACGTTTATCAATTACCACAGTTTTAAAGTCGGTATTCGTAATGGAACCATACGGGTGCGCGTGATTTTGGGAAATGGAAGAAGTGCCATACTCTGCAGAAGCGAATGATGAGGACATGCAATTGGAAATATTTTATAAGGAAACAACTACTAGAAGTACAACGGGCAGATTTATTCTCTCTACTCACTAGCTCGACCCCTGAATAAAAAAAGTTTAATAAGATGGCCAACAAGTAACACCGCATTTTTATGTGTTCTAATTTTATAATTTATTTCTGTAAATTAAACATTTTAATAAAGTGAATTTTCAATCGTTATAAGTATTGTAACGTAAATATAAACCAGCGTATTTATTATTAGTGTGAGAATAGCAACATAAATCTCCGAGTTTATAATATCAAGTTCAGCACGTGCCCCAAACGCGTGCGTACGGAAAGTGGAAGTGTGGTTCAACCGGACACAAACGATATCTAACGTATCAATAATCACCTCCACGTTTGGTGACCCCGACGTGATCACAATTACGATTAACGTGATAAAAATATCCACACATCAGTGGCAACGATACGAAATACAAAATTACATACTAGGCCACATTAACTGTAAATCGTGGTTCAACACAACAATCTAGCGGAACTGACGTGTTCTATAAAAACAACCACCGATTCGAGGCAATATATTAGACGTTTCATCCTAATTTCATTTCTTTTATTTTTTTTTCTCAATTATTGAGGCTTTGTATTATATAACTTTAAATTAAAATTAACGTAAGATACATACGGAGAAACGGTCTACGCGTCAGGGGTAAGTGCGTTCGCTTGTATATTTTAATTTAGTGGCTTTCAACTGTTCGGATTTCCATTTATAATTTTACCGGTCGATTATCGTCTCTCATTCCGAACATTCGCTCAGTGACAAATTTAACCGTCGATTTTCCACCGCGTTTCAAACATTTCGCGTGACGTCTGTTAATATGGTTGCCGACGAAATCGACGGAGGGGCGAAACCCAAAATAGTTGAAACGCCGAATGTTTACAAAGTGTCAATAAAGTCCTTCCAACATCCTTTCAACAGTGACGATCTAGAAATTTGGTTCACTCAATTGGAGGCACAGTTCGAAATTGGTGGTATTTTGGTCGATGTTACTAAGTATGAACACCTCATCGCAGCCCTCGACCGTCAAACAGTTAAATGCGTACGTGATCAAATTCTTACACCGCCAATGGACAATAAGTACGAAACTTTAAAAAAATAATAATCGAGCGCCTATGCGAATCGGCAAAAATCAAACTGGATCGATTGTTATCAGGACTGCAACTCCCAACTTTAGAGAGAGATGGAAGCCTTGTCTATAAATCAAGTAACCGAACCAGTTTTAAGAAACTTATGGTTGCAGCGCCTACCAACAAATATACAGGAAATTTTATCATGTATGGACGACGCAAATTTGGAAAAACTTGCAAAAACAGCAGACAAAATAGTTGACGTGCAAACACCAGCTGGCATTTATAACCTCAATGCGTCGAAAGGCGACAACAGAACAGTACCAACCAGCTTAGCAGCTCAGATCAACGAGTTATCACAACGGGTGGAAGAACTATTCGGTCGATTCGAAATGTCTAAAGACAAAACATATCGCGGCCGCTCTGAAAACCCTATCTCTACGAATACTTCACGTCAACGCAGTAATTCACGATCGAGCGAGCGAGTAGCCAAACACCCGAATTGCTGGTACCATCACAAATACGGCGTTCGAGCAAAAAAATGTGCAAAACCATGCCATTTTAACGATTCTAACCCATCGTCAACAAATTCAAAAAACTAACTGGCACCACGCTACATGCGGCAAGCGGCGGTAGCCAAACAACAAAAAGCCGTCTAATCGTAGTCGATTATCAAAATAAGTTACAATTTCTAATCGACACAGGCGCCAAAGTCTCTGTCATACCACCAACAAATTCGGAAACGTCGAACCCGTCCACGTTTAAAATATTCGCAGCAAATTCTACCGCCATCGATACGTACGGTTGTAAAAATCTCACACACAACATAGGTCTGTGCAGGCCACTGACATGGCAGTTCATCTTGGCGAAGGTCGATCGATGCATTCTTGGCACTGATTTTCTGGCACACTTCGGTCTATTAGTCGACATCAAGAATAAGAAACTTATCGACCCTATCACAAAACTCGATATCAAAGGGAAAGCAATTCAAATCCCGTCTTACGGCATTACGACCATAAAATCCGGCGCATTGACACCCGAGATACTGGGATTACTATGCGAATTCAAAACAGTAACCCATGCGCCTACAAATCTAAACACAATAAAGCACAACGTCACTCATTCTATTGAGACATCTGGTCAACCGTGCCACGCAAAGGTACGTCGTTTAAATGCCGACAAAACCAAAATCGCCAAAGACGAAATCGAAACGTGGTTAGCGCAAGGGGTATGCCGACTCTCCAAGAGCAATTGGGCGAACCCATTACATATAACACGAAAGAAAGACGGTAACTGGTGATTATGCGGCGACTATAGAGCCTTAAATGCGATAACAAAACCCGACCGTTACCCGATTCCCTTCGTGACCGATTTCACACACCAACTCGAGTCATGTACGGTGTTCTCAAAAATCGATCTCATCCGAGCCTACCACCAGGTACCTATCGATGAACGAGACATCGAAAAAACGGCAATCATCACTCCTTTTGGATTGTTTAAGTTTCCCCGAATGACATTTGGGTTACGTAACGCGGCTCAAACGTTCCAACGATTGGTACACTCAATATTTCGAGACTTGCCATTCGTATTTCCGTCCATCGACGATCTGCTGATCACATCACGAAACACGGAGGAACACCTCAAACACGTGCGTATGATCTTACAACGTTTAAGTGACGCGGGATTGGTAATTAACCTTAACAAGTGCGAATTCGCAAAGAACGAAATATCTTTTCTCGGATTTCACATCACCACAAACGGCATTTGACCGGATAAGCATAGAGCAGAAGTAGTCCAAAATTTTCCTCGACCAACTACGACTGATTCGCATTATGCGATTTTTAGGAATGGTAAATTACTACCGAATTTTTCTACCAAAGGCAGCACACGACCAGGCGATATTATATGAATTCATAAAAGGACGTAAGAAGAAGAGGTAGTGCTTTACGGCACATACGACCGGGAGCTTTTAGCCGCTTATTCAGCTATCAAATACTTTAAAAATTTTGTTGAAGGTCGAGAATTTACCCTATTTTCCGACCACAAACCATTGACATACGCTTTACAGCCAAAACTCGATAAAGCCTCACCCAGACAATGCCGTCTGGATTATATAGCACAGTATACAGCAGATATACGGCAAATTGCAGGAGACAACAACGTCGTCGCGGATTCACTTTCCCGGATCGATCAAGTGAACATAGGAAGTACAATCGACTATGCATTAATTGCTGATGAACAGTCTAAAGATCTAGAACTCTCTATGCAACACATCAACTGGTACACAACGCCCATTTATTCCTAAGGCATTTATTCCTAAGGCATTAATTTACGAATCGTTCCACAACGCCTCTCATCCCGGTATCCGCGCCACAGCGAGACAAATCCGAAAAAAATTTGTGTGGCCAGCTATGAACCAAGAAATACGCTCTTGGGTCAAACACTGTATACGTTGTCAAAAGTGCAAAATAACAAAGCACGTCAAAAGTTAAAACTGGCACTTATGAACTGACCAGCAAACGATTCGATGAACTTCACATCGACATCGTCGGACCTTTACAACCGTCCGAAGGCAACCTATATTGTTTAACAATGATCGATCGCTATACACGATGGCCAGAAGCCACTCCAATCCCGAATATTAAAGCTGAAACCATAGCTGATGCGTTGATCAAAACATGGATCAGCCGATTCGGAGTACTAACTAGCATCGTAACCGATAGAGGCGCACAATTCGAAGCAACGATATTCGACGAACTCTCAAAATCACTTGGATTCCTATGCAAGCGAACCACCGCTTACAATCCAGATTACAATGGGATGTTAGAACGATGGCACCGCAGTTTTAACGCCGCAATAATGTGCGTCGGTGAAAAACAATGGACAAAGTCGTTACCGCTAATACTACTCGGTCTGAGAACGTCGTTCCGAGACGATTTTCAAAGTATGTCAGCTGAACTCGTTTATGGAGAACTTATTCGACTACCAGCGAATTTCATTCAACCCAGCAAAAATATCCATCAGTCCGAATTCGTCATACAGTTGCGCAACCAATTCAAAGACATTCAACCTTCGTTGACTTCACGACATTCGAAAGAACAAATCTTCGTATTGAAAGAACTACCAACATGCGAATTCGTTTTGGTCCGAACTGACGCGGTTCGTCAATCATTACAACCTCCATACCCGGTAATCAAACGCAACGAAAAATATTTCACGCTACTAATTAAAGGTATCGAATCAACGGTTTCAATAAATCGGCTTAAACCCAATTTCGTCGAAGCACCACAACTTGATCAACCAGCAGACGAATCGATCAAAATACCAACCAAACCAAACTCTACGCAGAGCCCTACACATACCGGAGAAATAAACAAATCAGCTCAGAAAAGAGTAAACCTAAATCAAGAGGGGGTCGCAACATCAACAAGCCAGCTCGAAGCGATGCGATTAGTGGGCAACAGTTGTCAAATTAAGTAGCAGGATCACAAAGGTTCGCAACGTATTCGACAGTCGAGATTTTATTACGTTATCGAAAATTTAAATATGTGATGGCTGCCGATATCGAAAAGATGTATCTTCAGATACTCACATCTGTATCAGATAGGATAGACCATACCAACAGATTTTATGGCGGGAGAATCCAAATAATGAGCTTAGACGATATTTGCTAAATATGGTAACGTTAGGTTTTTTCAGGAGGTTCCAGAAGAGCCAAGACAATAATGAACGACTTCTATGTCGATGATTTGTTGTCCGGAGCAGATAGTAAAGACGATCTGAACAGACTTAAGTCGCAAATTACCCAAATTTTAAATTCCTCTAGATTCCATCTACGAAAATGGGCGTTTAGTTCAGTGTTACTAGGCACACAAAATGCGTATGAATTTAAAGAAATCGATAACAGTGAATGCTCTATAAAATGATTGGGAGTTCGATGGGTTCCCAAAGCCGATGCCTTTACTTTCGATGCAGTAAAAGTTAAAGTCGAACCAGTCACTAAAAGAAAGTTCTTATATCCGATGCATAAATATTCTCAGCAATTCAATCTATATAGGCGAAACTTTACAAAGAGTTGTAAGAATTCAGCAAAATATAAATTCTGAGGTGGATTGGGAGTGATGACATTAAAATCCATGCGTTCTGAGATACTAGCAATGTAGCTTATGGTGCAGTCATATAAACAAGACGTGTAGAATTTGGCAGGAAGATAATCTGTTGGAATCGCACTGTGAGATATTTTTCCATTCCTCTAAAAGCGCGCTTGGGAATTGTTCCATCGTTTTTGCAGCTGGAATACGAGACCGAATTCTTTTAACATAATGTCGCACGCATGTTCTAAAGGATTCAAATCGGGACTCCTTGCCGGTCATGTTATAGTCGAAATATTTACTTCTGAGGTCTTGCTTCCAATATTTCGCTAATATAGCGAACGGCGGTTATAGATCCGGCTGGAACCAGGTAGAGCTCGGTATGTGCTTCCATCGAAATTTCCACTCATCATGACAGATTCGCCTCGACCCCTTTCGCTAAAGGTGCATGGAGCGTAGCGCTCCCTCTCCCTTGGTCGTCGCCATACTCGTTATCGGCTTGCTCATTAGGAAACCGCAAACGAAATCTCGATTCATCGGTGTTATAAGACTTGGCTCCAATCAGGTTCAGGTCCAATTTTCATGTTCCCTGGCAAATTGTAGAAGTTCTGGACCCGTGCCTGGCCTTCGTGCATGAACATCGGCTTCTCCCAACCTTCGCCGTATTGTTCTTTCGCTTACATTTATATTACGCCCACAATCTCAAAGCTACTTGAAAAAATGTTACTAACGAAATTGAAACCAATATTAGAAGAAGGGCGCGTTATTCCAGACCATCAATTTTGGTTCCGAAGCCAACATGGTACTGCAGAGCAAGTACACAGAATCGTAAATGCAATCAAAATCACCTTCGAGGAAAAGAAATATTGTTCTGCTGTCTTTTTGGATATCGCCCAAGCTTTTGATAAAGTTTGGCACGATGGACTAATTTACAAAATTAAAGAGCTTCTACCGAAGAAATTTCACTAAGTTTTGGGAAACTATCTTTTTCAAAGGCAATACATGGTCAAACAAAACAGCGCAACTACTTGCTTAAATGATAGTCCCAGGAGCACCGAGCTACGCTCGTTCCGAATTACATTAGCGTTTGTTACACGTTCATGTCACTGAGTTTCACCTCATTCAATTGAGCAATATGTTAGTTCCATTTAGACTGTCGATTTTCCAGAAAAATTTCCGACACTCATGTTTGAATCCCATTCTATACTAAACAAATCACATTCTATACAATTCATCCCAATTGAAAGGAAATGGTTTAATTCTATTGAAACTAGAATAATATTCATATTCCCATTTTACAATCCCATTTTCATGGTACATACCGAGTTCTATCGAAATCGGTTGAGAAATGGCTTTGGTCCATTGGAATTAGCCATTTTACAGAACCTATACGATCCATATTTGGAACTAATTTATGATCTCTATATAATTCTCAAAAATCACAATTGAACAAATAAAAAAAACAAAACACAATGCAATATCAATAGCAATAACAACAATTAGATTTCCTTTGTTAGAAAATAAAATAAAAATGAAACCCGAACCTCTCCAGAAAGCCTACTAAAATATTTTTCCAAGAAATCAAAACCCATTACAATTGCTTCCTTTCACTAGAAAATTTCCATCTAACCAATTACTATTAACAAAAGAAAATAATAAAAATATGAATTCCCATAGGAGGATCCTCTTAAACGAATTTTACTGAAATAAAACCACCCCAACCAACATTAATAAAAATCAAATAACCGTTTCAGAAACCGGTAGTAAGTTAAAAAGTAAGATAAAACCAAGCAAACAGGGGCTCACCGGACGAGAACTTCCTAAACGTTTTTTTTTAAGAATCAATACCCGGTGTTATCGCGTTTTGGCACTCGAAAACTCTCTTTCACCTATTATGATCAATAAAAAAATATTCAAAAAAACGGAGCCCAGGCCTATTAGAGGACCCACTAAACGACATTTCCCGAAATCAAAGTCCACTGCAAATGTTTCCTAACACTAGAAAATCCCTGCTCACCAATTATTACAAAAATCGTTGAACTTAAAAAATAGACCTCGACCATCCGGAGGACCCTCTAAACATATATTTCCCGAAATCAACACCCATTGCAGACCTTTCAAAACCCTATTTGACTTCAATCAATACCCATGGCGATCGCTTCCTGCCGCTCGAATATCTCTCATTACCAAATGTTTACCAAAATTGTTAAAATGAAAAAAGGAACCCGGATACCACTGAAAGACCCTAAGCTAATTTTTTTAAACCAAGACCCATTGCCATCTCTGTCTGGCACCCACCCGCTCACAAATTTTTACCAAAAATGTAAAAATTGAAAAAAAGAAGCCCGGGCTCAACTGGAGAACCCCCTAAACGAATTTTCCAAAAATTTATACCCATCACAATCGCTTCGTGGCACTCGAAAACCCTCTTTACCAACTTTTAACAAAATAGTTAAAATTTAAAAAACCCAAGTTCCAATGGATGACACTCTGGACTGGTAAACATACTTACCAATTTTCAACAAAATCATTAAAACTATAAAAATGGAGTCTGAATTTTCCTGAAATCAAGACCAATGGGGATCACCTTATACCACTTAAAAACACTTCTTACCAATATTTACCAACATCGTGAAAATTACAAAGGAGCCCGAGTTCCACTGAAGAACCCCCTAAACTATTTTTTTCGAAATCAAGACCGGTCACAATTGATTCTTGGCACACGAAAACCCCAGCTTACCAATTTTTACCAAAATCGTAAAAATTAAAAAAAGGCCTGGGCACAAATGGAGAACACCTTCTAAATTATCAAGACCCGTCGCAATCGCTTCCTGGCACCCGAAAACCCCCACTCACTAATTTTTTAGCAAATTCGCCAAAATTAACAAAAAAGCACCCGGGCCCACTGGAGAACCCCCTAGACAAATTTTCCCGAAATCAACACCCAGCGCAATCGCTTTCTAGCACCCGAAAACCCCTTACCAATTTTTAACAAAATCGGTAAAATAAAAAAAGGCCCTGAGCAATACTAGAGGACCCTCTAAACGAATTGTATACGAATCCTGTAATCAAGACTAGTCGCAATCACTTCCTAGCCCTCAAAAACCGGTTTCGAAATCGTTGCACAAACAAACAAACAGACAAACAATTTTATGCCGTTTAATAACAGTAGATAGATAGATAGATAGATAATAAAAGTGTTTTATTCTTTTTAGCTCTTTATTTTAATATTTTTTATATTTACCCGAGTAACCAGATGTCACAAAAAATCATCAAATATTTCACAAATTTCTGTGAATTGTCGACCAAAATGTGGAAAAAATTGGTCAAATTTTGGTCAATAATTTGTCGACAAACGATACCCTAAATTAACAAAATTGTCACATTTTGGTTGCACATTTTGGTCATACAATTTGTGATGAAAAGGTGACAATTCTACTACAAAAATTTGTGAATAATCTGTAGGGTATTTGGTCATAATTTTGTGACAAGTTTCTTGATATTTTTTGTCAAAATGTAGATATGAATATTTTACAAATTTTCAACAAATCAAATGTGATTGATATACATATACATCATTCTCTTCAAAATTATTAAATCAACACAAGCAAATTTAATGAAGTTACAATGATCAAAACAATTGAATATTAAAAATCAACGAACATTTAAAATTTTAAACGAACAATTTGAATATTAATAATCAACGAAATATTTAAAATTTTAAACGAACAATGAGTGCGTTTTAAGATTCAGTCTAAAGAAAACTGTTCGTAAATCTGATGTTTCTTAAACCTTTGGACCGTTAACCAAAAATGCGAAAATTAAATTTGTTAATTCAATTATTTTGATTATAGGTACTATATTTCATATGCATATATTGTAATTTAAAATTAATTAAGATTAACCAATCATTCTATGCTAAATATGCTGCTAACTAGGTGATAAAAAGCGAGTAAACCATACATTATTTAAACAGTGATTAAAAATTGTAGAAATTTGATAATTTTTTTATCGTAAATAAACTTTAAAACTATTAAATATATTTCAGAAATACTTTTCACCACTTTTAATGTATTTTTGAAGATTGAAGATAGGTATAAAGAAAATAAAAAGTTTAGATTTTAAAACTTTTATGGACACATTTACACTACATGATATCCAAATTCTCTAATTTTTAAGCAACGTTTCTTAGTGTTTTGAACAATAAAATTGGACCAACTCATCAAAATATTAAAAAATTACACTTTAATTTATAATTTTAGTTGACTACGTATGTACTAATTATTGAAATTTTAATTAATAAAATTTAAATCCGCAACATCATTATTTCCATACTATAGACAATGGACTTGACGGTTTTAGTGGTGGCGTTGCGGCATTTGGATAATTTTTCCAGATTTGAATGCTTTACAAAGTTTTCCCAGACATTAGACCAGTCTCAATCGCATTTTCATGCAAAAACACGTCATATAGCCATTTTTCGCCAACGAAATCGCTCTCGAAGTAGTTTTTCGTGGAGACATATATACATACAATTATTGCTCGTTTAATAATATAGATAAATAAACTAGGTGCCGGAATCTACAGTAACTCTAGTGTTGATATAATTTTGATTACAAACCTTGCCAACGTGTGTGTTATTGTTACGACCAATATTAATCAAATGATCTATAAGGCGCTTGTTTCGACGCCTAAGTCTTTTTGATTTGATCGACTCAAATTTAGTCAGTTTGCCTGCTTACGACCATGTCCCTATACTAAATATTGCTGAAAAATTTTGCCACCACAATGTAACAAATTATCAAAATTTTCGCTCGAGTTAATGATCCTTCACCCAAATGCGTATATGTATGTAGTTCACCCAAATTATACCGATATACGTATACATTGATTATCGACGCGAGTGAAAATTAATGATATCTGTGTAATATTGTGATTGGCTAGCTAACCATTGGTAAAAGCGGTCGAAATATTTACTGCAATATAAGTGTCGTATATGAATAACTCAGTATAAGAATCATTTGATCCCCGATTAAGATAATTATCTGGATTCAGTAAAAATCAATTCTAATATATTCCGATTAGCGATGATACCGAATATTTTGAAGGTAAAAACAATACCGTTTAAATTATCAATCTTTGCACCTATTGTTGCAAAAATAATATATATAATATGGTACTGTAAATGTATGTATTGTACTTATTTCGGTAAATGTATAGACATAACTTGAGAAAACTTTACAAACTTAATTCGAGCGAAAATCTTGAAAATTTCTTCTAAATCTAATTTGAAAAAAAAAAAAAAAAAATCCCAGCCTCAATTTACATCATTAGGATTTAATTTCCACTCATTTTCGTGATTTTTTGGTCAAGAAAATCACTGGAATAATTAAATCCTACAATTGAAAATTGAATCCAATATTTCCAGAAAATTATTTCAATATCGATTTCATATAAATTTTCAAGATTCTCGCTCGAATTAATGATCCTTCACCTAAATACATATATATATGTAGTTTCCCAAATTATACCTACGTTTACTGATATACATACATTTACCGTAACTTAAATGTAAATGTAGTTTTTGTAGTTAATTCTTGATTTTTGTGAACGTAAATGTCATAATTGTGCCTTTGCAACACAAATAATTTACTATAATAGCCTAAATGTAGCTTACAACTTTTACATTCATCTTTTATTATTATTCAATCATCATGCCATATAAATTTGAAAAAAAAAACGAAAAAAAAATTTATCTCAAGAATGTAATTTTCGAGGTTCGAACTACGATCTAAAATTTTAAAATCCACAACGCTAACACCTAGACTACTGCGGCATGGGAATTTGCCGAAAAATTACTTGGTTTTATAAAAAGTTTTGAGCATTCTACTAAATTATATAATATGTAGATAGATTTACACAATGTGACGTATCAACATAGAGAAAGATAAAATTTATCAGATCTTTCTGTAATTTGGTATACAGAATACAGATGAAGAAAAATATTCTAAGAATAATTTCCTTTTACATCATATCGGAAAAATCACGGAAAATGCGAGAAAATCGCGAATTTCCACTCGGAAAATTCGTCGGGAAAAGACTAAAAAAAATATGCTGATCATCCAACATTAATTTAAATTTTTTTTTTTTTTGTCGTGATTTTTGAAAAATGGACATCCATGAAAAAAAAATCATAAAAAAAAAATTAAATACATCCCAACTCCGTATGCTGCTAACTACGCAGCTGTACTATTTAAAAAAATCATCAAACATTCTTTTCTATAAAAAAAAATACACAATACATATCGCTCATTTGCTGCAACAATGACACAATTTAAAAATAACAAATGTTATAATTTGAGAGACATTTCCGTTTGTCTTGTAGTGAGCTTTATAGCTTTAGGTGTGTCGTTATATCAGTTTTAACTATATTAAAAAGCCGATATTTCTCTATAAATAAGTCAAAAACGACCGATTTTGAGTTATGCCATTGTGGTAGCAAATGAGCGATATACAATTGACCATTTTAGAGATGGCGCTGTAAAATTTGGATAATTTTTCCAGATTTGAAGGCTTTACAGAGTTTTCCCAGACTTGAGACCAGACTCAATCGCATTTTCATGCAAAAAGACATCATATAGACATTTTACATCAACGAAATCGGTCTCGAAGTAGTTTTTCGTGCGGACATATTTACATATATACATACCCGCAATTATTGCTCGTTTAATAATATAGATTAATGCAGGTGTCCCGAAAGGCAACGTTCTAGGACCAATATTATACTTGTTGTGCACAGCTGATATACCTGTAACCAACAAAATAATAATATCAACATTTGCCGATGACACGGCTATCCTGGTGTCTCACACTAATCCTGATAATTGCCTCAAAGGAATTACAGAATCATTTAAACAAAGTCGCGGACTGGCTGAAGGCATGGCGAATAAAAGTGAACGGAAACAAATCAACTTATGTCACATTCACGCTAAACAAACGCACCTGCCCACCAGTGAAATTAAACGATAAAATTATTCCTCAACAAACGAAGGTAAAATATTTAAATTTGCACCTGGATAGAAGATTAACGTGGAAAAATCATATTGAAACCAAGCTCAACCAAATAAAAATTACATTTTCCAAAATGTATTGGCTGATGGGATGAAAATCTCAGTTGTCATTAGCCAATAGTTTTACTTTACAAAGCGATAATCAAACCCATATTGACATATGGTACTCAGTTATGGGGATCCACCAGCACTTCAAACAGAGTACTCCTGCAATGAGCTCAAGCGAAAATACTTCGCAGTATTACCAATGCTCCTTGGTACATTCGAAATAGTAATATACATGACGACCTTGGGATTAAAACTGTTAAAGAAACAATTAAAGAATTCAGTTCGAAATATTACTCAAAACTAGAAGCACATCTCAACGAATTGGCCAGGGAGACACTAAAACAGCCGCGATTTAGGCGACTGAGAAGAACAGATCCGCTCGGACTGATGAACCTGTGAACCTGTAAATTTACTAAATGATTATGTTATACTTATAAGTATAATCTAAATTAATTAAATTGTGAGCACTAACAATAAGTATTAACATTGGTTAAGACTTAAAATTAATTTTTAGCTTAAGATTTGATTACTTCTAGTGAATTTCTTATTTAGAAAGATTCAAGAATAAAGCCATTGGCAACACGTAAAAAAAAAAATGTATATTACGTACGTCTAACAATTCAAATGGTCATTTTGAACGTGTGTTACTCTTTGCCTGACCGTACCTGATCGCCTGGTATACAACCCTGTCTCGAAAAAATACGTTACTACAGGAAATCCGGGACTTATTAACGATGTAGCATTGCATTCTCCCATCTTCCAACAATGCGACGATTGCCACTACACTTTCTGACTTTAGTAACATAATAAAAATTTAACACACTGACACAGCAAAATGTAAACTCGACAATAAAACGATTGAATATCGCAAAAACCATTCCACAAATATTAGATTTTGCCGATACATACAAATTTTCCATGGCATCCTATATTTTCTAAGATTGTCTGGAATGACCTTGATTTTGAGTTTTGTTTCATGTTTCCATTCCCATCTAGTACTGTTCAACATTCACATCAAATTTAATTATAATCCACATTGTGGGATAAGTAAAAAAAAACTCAGCCACATGATTAGACAAAGTATGCTATGGTAATATTTTCTAAGATTGTTTTGAATGTCCTTGAATTTGGTGTTTGTTTCATGTTTCTAGAGCTAGTGCGGTTCTAAAGATATTCGCATCAAAAAAAAAAAAAATTGTTTTTCGGGTGGCCCGTTTCCTGTGCAGGTCAGTGTACTATTTTTCTGAATTGTTGTTTTTCTTATCCTTTTGGAACTTGGATTTATCTAGCTGATAATATTTAGTTTTGGCCGGATGCCGCACGATGGAATAATTATTGCTGTGTTCCTCTCATTCCAGAATGCTAAACTTTCTGGCCAATACGCGTTAGACAGTTGGCTTTATTACACATTTGGTTTGGACACCACTGCCCTAAGTATAGAACCATACTTGTTGCGTAAATTTTCATTATAGTATATTTTATTAAATATTCTCCAACTATTCATCCCAATTCCATTCTCCTTACAAGTAGTTTGTCTAAATAATTAAATTATTTGAAATCCAATTTCGATATGGATAGTTAGAGAAGCGCAAAGATAAAATTTGAATGAAATTTTTTTTTTTTTTCTGACAATACTAAACTGTTACGTACAAGAGCTGTTTAATCAGGTCAAGAAACAAAGTGTAAAAAACCGCACAGATCTCATTAAGATTTCTTCTTCATTCTAATTATTAACAAATTAATTATAATATTTTGTCTCTAATATTCGTCTTTAAAAATTTAACTGCAAAAAATACAAGAATATGCAAGAAGGTAAGAAAAAAGTTGAATAATAAGAAAATTCAATTATTTTTCACAGTTACACTACTCAGTTACTGTTTTGTACCTACTTCTTGTTATCTATTTTATACGAAGATGAACAATTTTTTATTAAGATTTTTTTTTAATTTTTACATTACCGTTACATTGTCATGACTTCGAGATTTTATAAGCTTAAATATCACATTCATATGACATACGAACAGTACGTACAATAATCTGTGTACTAACTTTCAATTTTATTTCTTGCAATCAGCTGATGTTTTCCTTCTCTCGTAACTAAACCCAATTTCTTTCCTTATCATTTAATTTATACACATTTATCAAGTGTCTGTGTACAGATAATCACTGCATTTCTAGTCAGTCTGGTAACTATTTGCCGTTATTTGAGTGATAAAAGAAAATGTTTATTTAAAATGATGGGAAATCTTTGTCAGATACGAGTGTATTGTGCTGCAATCATTTTATCAGTATTTCAATGTCAAAAATATAATTTATTTTCCAACAATGATATAAAACAGAACATTTGTGTACAAAATAATGTTGATAAGAGAAAACTGTAAATAACACAATATAATATTAGATCGGTCGGATGATCTGAAAGTGGATGCATTTTGTACAGTATAGAGACAAAACAAAGTACAGTTAATTTAAATAAATTCTATGTACAATCATGAGTACAGATTTACGTAATGTCATTGCACAAACTATTACGATTTACAAAAAAAAAAAAATCATCTGTTCTTTTATGTTTTATACTCGTACATACAGTCGAATTTGAGATCGCGAGAATAAAATCTATTTTCAATTTTTGAAAATTATAAATTAAATGTAAAACAATAAGTCAATGAACTGAACTGCATTTCATTTAAAACGAACATTTTATAAAAAAAACTTTTATTACATACTTTTAACACGTTGGCGAGGTTCACAAACACACGCAGCTTGTTTACTTGTAATAATAATAACAATTATTATTATTATTGTTGTTTGTGCCAACAAATCTTAATTTAAGCTTATTTTCAAATCACATTCAATTTTTATTATAAATAAAACATGCAGACATTTATTAAGACAATAACAATATTTAATTGTTTGCGTTTATTAATTTACTTGAAAAATGTTTTATTTTACTGGTACACACCTGATAAAGTTAATGCATGCGAGATTGGGATGTGATCCGGGCGAAAGAGTAATGTTCAAATTATGTAATCAATTTTGATGAACTCAAATGTAAGTATTTAATATGGAAGCCAGCTTTTTTTGTTGTTGTTGTTGTTGAACAATAAGCTGTATGGATCAAAGATGCGTTATTTAGTCGCATAATCTTGTTTTCTATCTGCTTATACGGCTAATAATATTGCTGTTACACAATCAGTTTTGTTGTAATGACACTTTGCTAGAAATAAATGATCTGTAAATGGTTTGTAATGACAAAACATATATACAAAACATAAATAAATTATGTGTTGTGTACACATACTTATAGTGACTCTATATTGTATATAATATCGAACAATGCCCTCCATCAATGACAAATTTAATTCCACTTTTGTATTTTATATTTTCGCATACACATCGACGTCAAACGAATTAAAATCATTGTACGCTTCCAGTATAATTCAATTACAAAATTGGTTATTCAATGACAATAATAATTATTATCGTATGCAAACATAAATGCAACGAGGTACAGCGATATGGTAATTTTCTAATCTTAATCTGTACAAAATGGCAAAATTGTTTTGCTTTTTATTCAGCTATTAAGTATTTACGTTTGCCATTTTGCCAATTAAAATGCACCATCATTATTATTTTTGTTATTTCCCAAAATTAAATTGGCTCGCATCCAAGAAAACATTTTTGCATAAAAAATAAATTATATTGACGAGTAAGTAAGTATTAAAATTGCTTTGCATCTATATTTATTCATATTAATGGGGGTTTCCATTTAAAAATGATGATTTAATTGTTTAAAGTCGCCAAAAATTAAAATTGGGAACCATGTTCAATGCTCATCATATTTTTATATTATGGGAAAATAAAATAAATGTGAGTTTCGTACATTGGAAGAATTGGTTTGGAGAACTTCTGCCCCTTTCGTGAAATAATCTATTAAAATGAAACAATTCCGCTTTAAATCACTTAACGGTGAGGGAACAAAAATATTTGTGCTAATTAAAGAATCAAGTTAATCTCGGTTCATAAAACCTATTGTTGGGAGTATCAAGTATTAACTATCGCAGTTAGCGAACAATATGATTTTTGACCCATAAAATTTGTAGCCAATAAAACTAAACTTTATAGGACAATAATTAAGGGTCCCGATACTTGGTGCTGAGAGAATTTTAGCAGGTTATGCAAAAACCAATAATAAATAGTACATTTCCCTAATAGGATCCGCGTAAAGAGCGAACGAGGCGGCCCGTACAAACATTTCGTTGGCTTTGTCATGTATCAATTTTCAAGAATGTATTTCTGTCTATTATACTTTGTACATAACATAAAAACCAAGAACCGAAACCATACCGAAACCCACAAAAATGTTTATACTTATGTATGTATAAACACCTTTGTTTGGCTTGCAAGAACGCATTCAATTATGCGTAAATATAAAATCGAATATGAAATTAACTACGACGTATGTATGGTATGTTAATTTACGTTAAAAACTATTTTGATACAATCCAATTATTAGGTTTTAGTAATAAAATCCATGTACAATCACACACACGTTAAAAACATGCACCCAATAGAGATCAATAATTTTCATTTCTTTATCTATAAATATAAAATTTTGCCTGATAAATGCATCCCGGTGGATTGCATTTTCCAAAATTACACTTTAAATTATTTCACTTCCACTTTAAATATTATTCCACTAAAAACTGAATTAAATAGAATTAAATTTATAATTATAATTAAACTTTATATACTGTATGTATATAGAGTATATACATAACACTACATAAACTACATAAATAAAACAAAATAAAAATAAAATTAAATTAAATTTTTGAAGAGGATAGAAAAAACACGTCTATCCTCTTTGACGCACATTCGCTCACCTCCCCCGTCGAAAACTCAGTGAAGTAGATGTACTTTTAACCCAACTAAGAAGCGAAATTGAAAAACTAAAAAAAGAAAATGAAGAATTGAAGAAGCCCAAACCAATGGAGATTTCTGAAAACCCGCTAACTTGTTCTAATGAAGCAAGTACTCACACCAGTTATAACAATGAGTTTCATACTGATGAAGAGGATCTCATGAGAGAAACAGATTGGGTACTGAAAAGAAAGAAAAGACCTACCAAAAAACGAAAAGCAGAATTCTCGCCTGAAGTTGGAGATCATTCGCAAACTAATGTCTTAGTAACTGGTGATACTAATACCAAACCAGCTCACTAGCAAAAGCAACAAAATCGGCAACAAAAGATTGTACCGAAAGAAAAGGCTCCTCCGCCAATATAGAGTAGGTCTATATGGAATATAGAGTAGTATCACTAAACAATAACGTGTGGAAAATCAATACACCAGATTCCGATACATATAAAGCCCTAGCAACAAAGCTCAATGCGGAAGGTAAAGAATGGTTCACATACGAAGAATAAGCGTTCGTTTGTACGCGCAATTAAGGTTATGGCCAGAGGCCTTCATCCAACGTGTAAGAAGGAGAACATAATTGAGGACCTAAAGGCAAAAGATCTGCAAATAGGATGCAGTAAACATCCTAAAACGAGAGAGAGGTGAGATCAATCAAGTCAAAAAAAGGGGGCTTCCACTCTTCATGCTTACGTTTAACAAAAAGGAGAACGTTGAAAACATCTTCAACATCAAAGCAATTCTCAATATGAGGGTTAAAATAGAACCGCTAAAGAAAAACACGAGGCTAATACTCAATACAAAAAATGCCAAGGTTTCAACCACACGCAAAAATATTGCAGGCGGGAGCCAAGATGCGTAAAATGTTCTGGAAAACCCAACGCGAAAGAGTGTAAAGAAAGTAGAAACACCCCTGCAAACTGTATAAACTGTAAAGGGCATCATCCTGCAAATTATAGAGGCTGTGAAGTAGCCAAAGAACTTCCAAGACTAAGAAACAAAATGCATCAGTTTCCTCAAACCCCTAAGGTTACCAGAGAGAAACCAACTAAAACCCAAGCGGAGCCAAAACCACCAGTTATAGGTACAGAGCGGAAAATTTATTCACAAATTGTACAGCAATCATCTAATGCTATGAATGATAACCCCCTTGAAAGGATATGTCGAAGCATAGAAGCCATAAATATAAGGCTAGCAAAGCAAGAACGTGGTCTAGAAGCTTTATATAAGCGTCTAGATATGCATCAAACCTTGAACGAGGCAACAGCCCTCATATACTAAAATGAGCAGAACATTAAGAATTGTCACCTGGAACGCGAACGGACTAGCGCAGCATGTTCTAGAGTTAGAAATTTTTCTAAATTTCGTGATTATGAATGTTACTATGCTGTTCACCCAGGAAGAAAACCCAGAGGAGGATCAACAGTAATAGTGAAAAAGAATCTCAAACACTATGAAGAACCTAACCTAGTTGAAACTAACAATAATAATGAATACAGTATTTGCTCTATCTACTGCCCTCCACGCTATAATCTAAACAAAGAAGATTATAATAGACTCTTTAGATCACTAGGATCCAATTTTATTATTGGAGGTGACTTTAATGCAAAAAATACCTATTGGGGATCAAGACTTACAACCCATAAAGGAAAAGAGCTATTCGAAGCCGGACGTATAAATAATTGCGAGTTCCACTCTGAAGGTAAACCAACATACTGGCCTGCTGATATAAATAAAATACCAGATCTCATTGATTTCTATGTAACGAAAGGGATCTTCGAGGATTACATGTGGATCGAAAACAGCGAAGGGATATATTCCGATCATACACCTGTTATCATGACTCTCAGCACAATGATAATTAATAAGGATAACCTGCCTAAATTAACAAATAATAGAACTAACTGGGACCTATTCCAAGAACTAATTGAAATGCAAATAAATCTACGAGTGCCGATTAAAACACCGGTACAGTTGGAAGACGAACTAGAGGTATTTAACAGTACTATTCAACAAGCAGCATGGGAAAGTTATCCTGCTAGTCACACCGAATCCCGTAGGAATCAAAATTATCCTATTGAGGTCAGGGCGTCAGTTAGAGAGAAACGGAAGGCAAGAAAGACCTAGCAAAGGACACGCGCCCCTCAATTTTCTATGCAATAAACTAAAACAACTTATAAAAGAAATTATTAACAAGTACTTAAATGGTCTCACCGAACATAAAGATACTGATTACTCTCTTTGGAAAGTAACAAAGGAATTAAAAAGAACCAAAATGCATGTGCCACCTATTAAAAATGGGGAAGGAACCTGGGCCAAAAGCGACAAGCAAAAAGCTTTTTTATTTGCGGCTCACTTGGAAGATACCTTTCAACCGTTACCTAGGCAAACAGCAGATGAAAACATAATAACAGTTAGCAAAATTTGAACGCAACAAAAGCTCCAGGATATGATTTAATTACTGGACAAGTATTAAAGGCCATTCCGGAGAAGGGACTTCGAAAATTGGTTCAAATTATCAATGCTGTCTTCAGACTAAAATATGTCCCACGACAATGGAAGGTTGCTGAAGTAATTATAGTACAGACCGATTTCACTACTTCCTGTAATTTCAAAATTATTTGAAAAATTACTGCTCAAGAGACTAAAGCCAATAATAGAAGAGACAAATTTGATTCCACCATACACCAATTTAGATTTAGAGAGAATCACTCTACGATAGAACAAGTTCACAGAATAACGGACATAATCGAAGACGCACTTGAGCACAAGCTTTCGACAAAGTTTGGTACCAAGGACTTGAATTTAAATTGCATCGAGATCTACCTAAGCAGTTCTATCAAATTCTTAAATCTTATATCGCAGACCGACATTTCCATGTAAAATATAACGGAGAGTACTCTGAATTAAAGAGAATATCAGCAGGCATACCACAGGGTAGCGTACTGGGTCTTATATTGTACATCCTGTACACCAGAGATATGTCAAATACAGAGGGTGCCACCATAGCAACATTTGCAGACGATACAGCTATTCTGGCGACTGGAAAGTGTATATCAGAAGCAACGACTAAACTTCAAAAAGCAACCGACACAGTGAGTAGTTGGACAAAGAAATGGCGCATTAGCCTAAACGAAGCAAAATCGGTTCACGTAAACTTCACAAACCAGAAAGTTAACTGGATTCCAGTGGCACTTAATTCAAGGCCGGTTCCAAATGCAAATAGCATGTTAAAAAAAAAAAGAAGAATTGAACATCAAATATAGGAAAATGTATTATATGATTTTAATATGTTCCGAAGATTGTAAGAGACTTCAATCCAGTTTCGAACTGAGGAGCTTATGATTATGAAAAAATATATCTTTTCATCAGGCCGCAGCGACTGGACTGATTATACCACAATTTAAATTCTATATTTACAGAATGTACTGTGCGTTAAGTACTAGCGAATCATACTAATACAGATGAATTCTCTTACAATTTTGCCTCTTCACGATATTCACACAGCTCTGTGTGTAAGATAATTTTACTTTTTTTATTTTTTTATTTGTTTTTGTCAGCGGATATCTCGGCACCAAAATGCAGACATACGAAGTTTGTTGGATACCACCAATGCAGTAAGAAGACTTCAAAGGCAGAAACCTTTGGAATTGGGCAGTTGTATTTAATTAGGATAGAGAAAAATAATTACTATGTAAATTAAAACGGGAGTAACCATTGGGCTACTGCCCGTCAAATATGAATCTTCGTTTAAGAAAGATAAATTACTGAATGATTTGTAATCAGTTGTAATATTAAATAAAGGAAACTAATGTATAATAATGTATGCCGGGTTCTACAAAAAAGTTGCAATCTCCAGTTAAATAATATTTCTTTCTTTTCTTATGTAATTACGGTTTGTTTTATAATACAAATAATTGAGAAATTATTAGAAGTGTGGAATTCACTTTATGGAAATTTCAATTGATTCTTTCTTTTTATTGGTTATTATGCTATATTGTGGCAAGCGGTATCATACTGATCTCTGATGCACTTTACAAATATAAGCCAGATAAAATTCAAAGGATACTGCTTCTATGTCACTAAGCCTTAATAGAGAACAGAATAAGTCACTATGAATTCATATTTCTAAAGCTAAATAGTCATACTACAACATCAAAATGTGAAATTTCTGCGGATGCAAATAATGCATAATACAACATTGAAACTAAACGCCAACAACTAAACTGGTTATTCGGAAAATATTCAACCTTATCCCTAAGAACAACAGACAAAAATAGAATCCTTCGAACATGCTGAATTTCATCATAATTGGTTATGAAATAAGCAAGAGAGAAGATAGCGAAGAGAACGAAGAGAGAAAAGAGAGCGAAGAGAGAGAGAGAAAAGAGAGAGAGAGAAACACCAAATAAAACAAAACAGGTAAAAAACGTCACTTCAAAAATATTTGTTGGTGTTGTTGAGTTTAAAATAAATTAGTGAAAATTTTAAATGTCTAGAAAAATTCAGTGTTGTCTTGAAAATTCTAAGCGCAGTTGCACAAAAAAACAACCAAACCGCCAGTTAAATAATCACTGGATACCTACAAAAATTTTCTGTGAAAAATGATAAAATCGATTCAGAATCAATCGAATTGAATCAGATTCGTTCGTTATGGTTAAACAAAGGTACTGATCAGGTGTATGATCGTTGATATATGTAGCTTGTGATCATCTTACCATTCACAATTAAATGTTACTTTACTTCTTTGAAAGGGGAGACTATATTTCATTTAATGCTTTTCTTGATAACTAAGACTGGTCCTTCATATTGCACTACTGATAATATTGACGACATGCTGAGTGAGTTTTATAAAATTTTAAATCTTGGTAAAGAGAAATTTATTTCGAAAATTGATAAACCGTACTCCAAGAAGGAACCGTGGCATAATAGAAAACTGCTCAAAAATATTAAGGACGAAGCTCATAAAAAATTTAAAATGTTTCCAAATACCATAAATTATGATAGTTTTAACGTTTTGCGGACGAAGTTTAATAATTTGAACCGGTTTCTTGTGCGCTTACGGTTTCATTCATACTCGCTGATCATTTGTGTCACATATAGACCATGTCATTCAAGCATCGCGGTTTATGATATGTTTTTGGACACCGTGAAACTTAATATTACTGCACTTCTTCAACCGGAGGACCGCTTATTTATCTTTGGTGATTTTAACTTGGCAGGTATTGTATGGGAGTATATGGATAACAATTTAACTCCCATAAACATGAACGATGATGTGGAAAAGTTCATATCTGAAATATTTTCGGTTGGGATTGAAACAATATACGAGTATCAATGTGAAGAATTGCAGTAACAACGTGTTAGACCTAGCCTTTGTGCCAATTGATCATGAGATGACCGTCACAACATGTGATTATTTAGCTGGATCTTCAAGTATTCATCATATGCCGCTAAATATTTCAGTCTTGTTTGAATACAGTGAATTAATCGAAAATAATACCGACTCTGTCACATCTATAACTTTAAAATGGGTGATTATGTTTCTTTAAGTGCATTTATTGATGGGTATAATTGGTCTTCATTTTATAATAGTAATACTATAGACGATATATTGAACGAATTTTATAAAATTGTTCAAATGGGCATTGAAACATTCATTCCTAGATTGGTAGTTTCAGGCGCCAAGAAGGAACTGTGGTATAACAATGAATTGATAAGGCTCATAAACGTTATAAACTATCTCCCAATACAATAAATTACAACTCATTTAAGGTTTTACGTAAAAAGTATATATTTCTTAACCATGGTTACTCTTCCACAATGTATTTGAAAGACCGATTCTGTGATAACATTTTAGATAAGGTTAATTTGTTTGCTGATTTCTTTGAGGGCGTTTATAATCCAGATTCAGGTTCTAATCTCTGCAGCTTGAATAATGTCACGAGTAATAAGAAATTTTCAATGTTTCGTTTGGAAACTGATACAATCTTATCGGAATTGTCAAATCTTGACATTAACCTTAGTGCCGGCTTTGACTCGTTACCGCCTTTATTTTTAAAATTGACCGGTAACGCAATTGCCGCTCCGGTGTGCTTTCTATTTAATAGAAGTCTAAGAGAGGACTATTTCCCTACTCTTTGGAAGCGACCGCTTATTAAACCTATTTTCAAATCCGGGATTCGTGGTAATATTGAGAACTATAGGGGTATTTGTATAATTTCAGTCTTACCCAAGTTGTTTGAGAAACTTGTTAAAGATCAATTATTCTTTCACTTGAAAACTTTTATCTCTCCTAAACAGCATGGTTTCTTTCCTCTCAGATCAACTGTTACTAATTTACTCTTGTTTACAAATTGTGTCTCTAATGCCTTACATAGAGGTAAAATTGTACAGGTTGTGTACACGGATTTCTGTAAGGCCTTTGATAAGATTGATCATGACTTGCTGTTAAAGAAACTTGATTCCTTGCATTGTAGTTTTCTCCCACTGGACTGGATCAGATCTTATCTTAATTCCAGAACTCAGATAGTTAAGATTGGTGGTTTCACATCCAGAGTTATTAATGTCACTTCGGGAGTGCCTCAAGGTAGTCATTTGGGTCGTATGCTTTTCATACTATTCATCAATGACGTAATGAATTGTTTGAGTTATTCCGACATCCTCATCTATGCGGACGACATTTAAATTTTTAAAACCATTTCATGCACCAATGACGCAAGAGACTTCCAATCTGACTTGAATAATTTCAGTATGTGGTGCACAGCTCAGAATTTGACCCTAAACATTTCCAAATGTAAAACAATCTGTTTTACCCGTACAATCACACCCGCTAATTTTGATTTTTTCCTGGATGGCTGTATTATTGATAATGTTGATCGTTTATGGATCTAGGTAAAACATTTACGTCGAACTTATCGTTCAATAAGCACATAAATATTTGCATTTCTAAAGCGAATTCCATGCTTGGGTTTATTAAAAGGTTTTCGAGAGATTTTATAGAAAGTGTTCAAAAGCGCTTTTTAAGGTTTTCTCTGAGAATGTTGCCCAGAAATGGGAACCTACCCGCTTTTGTACTCCCACCGTATCGAGGTAGATGTAAATTAATAAATATTGAGCCGCTCTTTATCCGCAGAATCGAAATTGGCGCGTTATTGGTTAGAGACTTGTTGGTGTCTAAAATTGACTGTCCTGAGATTTTGGTGTTATACGATATACTGTATATACTCCGTTACGGACCCTTCGCGTTAGAGATTTCCAAATTAAGCTGCCTTATATTAGGCATAACTACGGTAAATATGAACCTGTTTATCAATCTACTGTTTCTTTCAATAAAGTTCGATCGGCTTTCGACTTTAATCTATCCAGGGATGCATTTAAGAATTTAATGTCTAATCAAAGAGAATACACGATGTGTATTCTCTTTGGTCTAATGTTCTTTTATATTATTGGTAATTTTTTATGTCTGTTTAATTTGACTTTTTTTTTTTTTTTTTGAATTAAATTCTTAGTATATATTAATGTATTATTGAAATTGTACCCAGATTGTATATAAGTATGAAATTGGTAATAAATAAATTTATAATAAAACAACTTACGTTATTTTTAAATAATTTTAATTGAAAAAATTTTTTCCTTATAGTAACAATATTTTAAAAAATTTTTTTAGAAGATCGATTTCGGATTGACTCCTTCTTCGGTTGTTTTTTAACAACTATTCTATAGTTGTTAAATAAGAACCGAAGAAGGAGTCAATCCGAAATCGATCTTCTAAAAAAATTTTTTAAAATATTGTTACTATAAGGAAAAAATTTTTTCAATTAAAATTATTTAAAAATAACGTAAGTTGTTTTATTATAAATTTATAAGTGACAAAATATACACAAGCAAAATGGATATACACCATTATAACTAATAAATAAATAAATCCCGATCATTTTTGAAGTTGTGTCAACTAAAAAAGAAATTCTAATGGTTATCCTCCCATTTTGTCCTTACATGGTCAGTTACATGTGACAATCTGCCAGATGTGTGCAATTTGTTTGAAAATTTCGCCATTCCGTGATTCTATACCTCTCATACTGCTTAAAATGGCTGCTTGCGCAATTGTGCATCTCATCACTGTGCTGTTTAATAAAAATTTCGCTCTATATCCAAATCTGGATCTTTAAGTAACATCGAGAATTATAGGGGTATACGTATATTATCCGTTTTGCCGAAGTTCAGTTAATCATACATTTTTTCACACTAAGAGTTCCATTTCCTTCAAACAGCATGGATTTTACCCTGGAAGATCAACTATTACAAATTTGGTTTTGCTAAGGAACTACATTTCAGATGCTATGTTAAATGGAAACAGAATAGATGTTGTGTATACCGACTTCAGTAAAGCTTTTGATAAAATTAATCACGATCTTCTTTTACAAAAATTTACTGAGTTAAAAACTTTGAATCTAGAACGATAAGTTTGAGTCTAGATCGATACACATTAATTCAGGGGTTCTCCAAGGCTGTCACTTGGGTCCTTATTTTTTATTCTGTTTATCAATGATGTGGTAAGTTGTTTGGAATATTTCAATATACTAATTTATGTTTTGCTTCCAATCTCTCCTATTTAATGTTCTGATCAGAAGCTAATTTTAACTTTTTCTAAATGCAAGGTAATATGCTAGGCGCTATCAAATAGTCTCTAATCTGGTTTATCGTCTTGATGATAATGTTGCGGAGAGAGTTATATCAATTAAATATTTTGGTATTATATAAACACATGGACGGTTTTATTTCAAAGGCATAGGCAACTTAATTTTTGCCACATGTTTGAAACACTTTCTTATTTGACTCAAATTTACTAACCCCAATAATTCATATGTTTTGACGATAATTCAGCTGTATCAACTTTGCAGACTCATCCTGTATATCATAAAAATAAAAAATAAAACTCTGCTTAAATATCTCAAATCATCATTCGGCATTTTGAGTGAAAATCCGACGGCTATATATAGAAATTCATTTTTTGGCAACTTACATAAGCAAAACGAAATTTACTCGCTTCCACATTACGTAAATCAAAGATTTAGGTACCAGCCGATAAAATGTTATAATTTGGATGCTCTAAATTTTAATGCTAAAAGTAATTTGCCGAAAGCACTCACTTTTATCAACTATTGATCAACAGTTGCTTACTACGTTCGGTCCGTGGCCTATCTTGCATCTGGCTCTGCAAATTTTCAACTATAAAAACTAGGCGACCCCTTTGCAATTGCACAGTTTTATTGTTTTGTAGAATATTATCGCCAACAAACACAGATTGTCTTGGCTTACATATTTTATTTGCGGGCTCAAAAAATTGTTAGCAACTATTCTGATTTTGAAGAAATTTAATTTGAAATGAAAATTTGGTAAAATTGATCTAGTAATAATAGTTGTTGAATTGCGAATTGCAATTTTCGAGTGTTTGTCCAAATAATCCCTATTTATGAAGAACTCAATCACAGAAAAATCTCACCGTACACCACATTATCCGGAACAAAATTTCCGGATGCTATTGTTCCTTGTATTGGAGTTTCAAAATTTTTTACTTTCAATGCTTTAGATTTTGTAGCTCTAGCTAGGAGATGCTGTGTTTAGCTGACCATGAGTGAAGACAAACAGGGAATTGATGATCCACAAAAATAAAAGGCAGAGCTGGGTATCTGACCTGTATCTAATGAAATTCATGAAATAAAATGGATCGTTCCACAATGAGCCCCACTGATTACCTCTGTCTTTGTACAGTTTGCATTGAAATCTTGCACCACCATTCTAGATAAGCAATATGTACGTTTCGTAAGAGCACTATTTATTAAACAACTTTTTTAAATTTAGGTTGTAGGGTGGTAAACCAAATGGAAAGTTTACTTGAAAATGTACGCGATAGGCTCCATCATCTTTTTTAACTGAATCAATTGAAGAGTGGGATATTTGTTCAGAAACTTAATTTTCAGGCACTTGTTCATTTATTTCTCTGACTTCTTTATTTTTAGGACCCAAAATTGCACGTTGTGATATGGAGCAAGTTTCATTATCAATCGACTTACTCACCGGACCAGAAATTTCCACCTTATAAAATTACTTTGCCACAAAATGGCAATACCTGATGACACTGGTGCTTCATCCCAGATGACATAGTCTATCGATGTTAACAAATCCTTTTTTTTGTAAAGTTGCAGAAATTGAATGCCTTCCATATTGAAAGCAAGCGACACTGTACAAGGTAAAAATATTTTTGGTAGTTGGTAACGATGCTTTATGCTGCTGAATGTTGGTGATCATTAATTATTTCCCAAAGATTAGCTGCGGAAATCTTAATGAGTAAATTAACTGCTACATTTAACATTTCTAAGGCGTTATGTATTGGAAGAATGCCAATGGCTCAAGCTGTATATTCGTCCACACCTTCATACACAAAATCCACACCAACTGTATGACGATGTGTATGATTTTTCACTTTATATGGAGAAAAATGTCGGATACGGATACAAAGACTTGAAATTAATTTGCTTTTATTTACTTTTTAAAGGTGCAATTCAAAAATCATCAAAATGGCAACGCTAATAAATTAAAGTAATTTAAATTTAATATATTTATTTATGTAAATTAAGTATATTAAGCTAAATTAAATTAATTATTATTAGTTTTCTTTTTTGTATTCAAATATTGAATGGATTTTATTAAATTAAAAACAACCAACTTCATCAATATTCATAAAAATTCGTTTGCTAGCATCAAAAAATGACAAAACTATTAACGCCACTTTCAACATTCCCCGAACTAAAATTCGTAATTTTTTTTTTTTCAAAAATACTTTTTTAGCGAAACATTTTTATTACAGCAATATCAACTTTCTCCGAAATATAGAGTGCAGCAGCTGGTGTTCTGTTCGTGTCATACATAAATTTCTTCCTATTTCCCAAAATAAGCTATGCTCAAATTTTATCTATAGGCACAAAATTGCGCAATTAAATAGAAGTGTAATATAAACATAGAAAGGGGATTTCTCGTGTGATGTACACCAATTTTAATCGATTTTTCACAAATTTCCGTTCAGAAGTTATCACACGTTATACTAAATATACTTGGCAACTATATTTGTGAAAGTGTGTTTGTTTGTTGCTCAATCACGCCAAAATGGCTGAACCGATTTTGATGAAGCTTTCACAATTAGATGGGTTTTATGGCCAAGCGTAAGGCTATGTGTCATTTACCTATCTTATTAGGAGGTTGAGCAATGTACAAGCAGCAAATTAAAGACAAATTTTCAGCGACTGACAAACATGAACCTCATTGCTCAAATTTTCAAAATTAAAGTCCAAAAATTGGTGGCTATATAATCACGAAAGGCAACATTTTTGGTGATTCCAGATGTTTTATGTATTCGATCGAATCGTAAAGCGCGGACTACCTCAGACCATGAAAATTTGCGCCAATACTGAGATACCGGACGATAGACAATGTTGAGTGTTTTTATGTGCGATTACTGATTAACCAAGTGCGTGGACCGAAAAGTTTTTGCGACCTCAAAACGGTGAATCGGCATACGGGTAACCTTCAGAGTGGTGTGTGCAGTATTGTTTTCAAGGGTTACATTCGGACGTTTAACTATGAAATTTATAATGAAGCTTTGACTATAATTGAAAACAAAGTGATTTCTATTCCCCAAAAAAAAATGTGTTGGGTGCGTCTCAATAGGGTAGGGGTTGACCGTCTATAGCCATGTATCTCGTGATCTATATTCCAACGCTGCAACTATGTAGAAACCACCAATTATGTCTAGTATACCTCCAAGTGGTAACACCCGGGCAACGATGTGAAACATCGGCGAAATACTAGAGGCGAGTGCAGTACACTATAAATGAACAATGAGCGGAACAAATATGGAAACTAATACCCCAGGTGGTACACCTGTTGCTCAGGTAAATCCCGTAACCCTCTTCGGAGGTCGGTCTCATGGATTCTGGGGAAGACCAGCCATTGCTATACTATAATTATTTTAACCAATCCCAAGACATGTTGGGGAATAAGCAAGCTCAATTGAGTGAAACAGAAAAGAATAATTCACATCCCTTCCAGAGGAGTAACAAAGTGTCGTATTCTCCGATAGGAGGCGGTAGTCCCTCGATTGGGGCCAGCAGCCATAATACTCGTTCTCTCTCTCTTTCTGCATGGATTGCGCGAGCATATGAAGACGCTTGGAAACGAAGTTAAAGCTCTTAAGTCAAAGGAGGACATCGGTTCTACTCCTAACCAGAATACAACTCCACAAGAGTATCATACGGATGAAGAAAAACTAGCTCGAGAAACTGAGTGGATTAGAGTTAAAGGTGGAAGAAAAAAAAGGAGACGGAATAATACACACTCCCCACCTCAATTAAAGAATGATGTTCCAAATATTATCCAGAAACAACCAAAAAAAAAATACCCCCACCACCACCAATAGTAATAAATGAAGTCAAAGACTATGATGTACTCTATGAGAAAGTAACAAGTACCACTGACAATCAGCTTGGGAAAATACTCCTGAAATTAAAACGAAAATCAAGGGAAACAGCTACCCTATGGAAATTAGGGAACTCCTCGTAGAAAAAAGAAGAGCGAGAAGAGTATGGCAACAAACAAGGGCCCTCCAAGATAAAACTCATTTGAACAATCTCACTCAACAATTAAGAAGAGAGATCAAAGAATTGAAAGATGAATCAATCAGCAACTATTTAAGAAAATTAACTAATGATAACAGTACTTAATATTATCTTTGGAAAGCAACCAAAAGAATCAAAAGACCAATAATGCAGATTCCCCAAATAAAAATAGCAGGTGAGAAATGGGTTAGAAATAATGAAGACAAAGCTCGAGAATTTGCCTCGGACACCTCGAAAAATATTCCAGCCACATGAATACCAAACGTTGGAAGCCGAGATAATAACCGAACAAGCTGTGCAAGAAAGTAAAGAAATCCTACCCACAACACCAAAAGAAGTCATGCGTGAGATAAAAGCTAATATGAATTATTACTGCAGAAATCTTAAAAGAACTACCAAAGGAAAGCTCTGATGAAACTCACCAATCTTATAAATGCAGCATTTAGAATCAAATGTGTACCAAGCTTATGGAAAATTGCAGAAGTAATTATGATCCCAAAACCTGGGAAACCACCACACATAACATCATCTTATAGGCCACTCAACAATTGATCAAGTATACAGAATAACCAGTATAATTTAGAATGCATTAGAGGAGAAAAAATTCTGTTCAACAGTATTTCTAGACGTTGCACAAGCGTTTGATAGAGTGTGGCATGAAGGACTTAACCACAAGTTAAGAAATCTTCTACCAATACAATTTGCTAAGATACTGGAATCTTACTTGAAAGATAGGTTCTTCAGGATTAAGTTAGATGATACATTTTCTGAATTGAAAGAAATCAATGCAGGAATTCCACAGGGCAGTGTACTAGGGCCGGTTTTATACCTACTATACACTTATGATCTTCCTATATTAGAAAACAACACAGTGGCAACTTTTGCAGATGATACGGCGATCTTAGCTGTTGGAAAAAGCAACGAAGAATCAACACAGAAGTTACAATCAGCTATAACCCAAATATATAAATGGACAAAAAGATGGAGAATAAAACTAAACGAAGCTAAATCAGTTCACATCAACTTTACAAACAGACGATTTGAACATATTCCGATTACCAGCTAAGTATCTCGGCATGAATCTGGATGCTAAACTGCAATGGAAAGCACACATCAAGAAGAAAGGTGGAGACTTAAATACAGAAAAATGTATTGGCTGATGGGAAGGAACTCTTCTTTATCAACATACAACAAGCTTCTACTTTATAAGCAAATATTGAAACCGATTTGGACTTATGGTATTCAGCTTTGGGGTTGTACCAAACAGAGCAACGTAAATATCATCCAAAGTTTTCAGAATATGGTATTAAGGAACATCGTTGATGAACCTTGGTATGTCAGGAACAATGACCTTCATAGGGACCTTAAAATGAACCTCATCTTAAACGAAATCCAGGAAAAAGCACGGAGACATGAAGAAAGGCTCCGCCAACATGTGAACATTGAGGCAACTCAGCTCCTATAAGCATCACGAATTTAGTACGCAGACTTAAAAGAACCAAAATTTTTGAGCTGGTGTGATTGTCAGTTTAAACAGCATTGTGCTGATGTAAAATCCACTACAAAGATGTAGTTTACTTCAATTTACCAAACACTATGGAACGCCAATGGGAAGAAGACATACATTAATTTAAGTTAGTAAATTAAGTCAGAAACAAATTGTGCTTGCGGAAAGACCGCGCCACTTCGAACGAGAGAAACATCTGACGAAGTTAGAGGAGAACTCGTTTATGACACCACATCGAAATGACAGTACGACTTGTTTCAGAGCAACGGCAAGTGTTCGACAAAGTTCTGCAGCAGATTGATGGAGGAGAAAGCACCCTGTTTTTCTTAGACACGCCGGGCTTACAGAGAAAATTTTCTTACTCAATTTTCTACTGGCTCAAATTCGTAAGGCCATAAACATTACCACGCTACTTAACGTACGTGGACCGCATTGCGCTTATGTATATTCGAGGTTTATTTCTTTGGGGTTGAGACAAATAGTTTGCAAGCAACTAAAGAAACAAAATATTTGTAAACCAATTTTTATCGTTAGTATTGATTTTCTTCATTTTCTTTGCGGACACCAGATTTTTACTAAGAGTGTTACATATGTAGATTTTATGCGAGATTTTTCGATACTATTCAAGATTTTCGATGTTATTCGAGTTTAGTTTTAATTGAATTGAGCATTGAGTTAGGTGAGGCCTTCTAGTTTATTTTTCGATATTAGTCTAAATTGAGGGGTTATCGAAAATCGAGATTTGGATAATTTTGGATTACTTTTCTTAATTTTATTGATTCGTAATTTTTCAAGGTTATTATAGAAGATAGAATTCTAAATTTATTCGTAATTTTCGACATTTTTGAGCTTTTCGTGACCATGATACATAAACAGAATAAAGTGAATTTTGGATGTCATGCTCTATATTATTTGCTCAACCATTTTTATGTTGAGCGATACTCTAAAAGTCTAAACGTTGCTAAAACTAAGGTTTTGGCCGAAGTGGTCCATAAAGAACGTGATTTTCTCTAGTGTAATATTCTCGCTTGCATGCACAACTCATATTGCTTTTTTTCTCTGCGGTTATTCAAATTTTTTGCGTTTAGTTGTGGTTTTATATCGTTTTGATTGAGAATAAAATTGATATTCCGGTGCATCAACGGTCTGTAAAAAAGCGATGATGTGCAGGTACATACATACGTATGTTGCTTGGTATAATGCGAAATTTGCATGATGTATCATTATAAATTGGAAGGCCTCAGCTATAGTCAGGCCAAATTTGATTTTACATTTTTTAAGCAAAGAATTTAGTTGTGTAATTTTTGTTTGTTTTCAGATGATTTGTTAACATAATTTACACATTTTTCGATCATCCTGATTAATTTATTAATGTCTTAATAACCATACCATACAGATAAATTATAGTTTCACATCATATACATATGCAGTAAATTATTTTATTATAATATTAAGCTCTGTTTCGGTTGCAAATAAATTACAATAAAACACATTTTACCAATCACTTATGAATTCCATTTTGTAACAAATAAAGATACAATTTATAAGAAATAAATTAAAATTTAAATGCAACATTTAAATTTTCTTCATTTGAATACAGACAGAATAATAATGTGAATTTCAGCAAACATTCATTTTGTTATAATATTCTTGGAAAGTTCAGTTTCGAAATAATTCTGGAACACATAAATGTATGTACATTTAATTTTTTTTTTTTATAATAAATTATTAATTTCAATGTTTTCAAGGGATACACAACATACTATTTCTCGACTCGATAATTCCACGTGACTTTCATAAACAAAACAGAATTTGTATGGAAATTTGAATTTGATTGACGTTAGTTGATTGGGCATGTCATTAACATATTATGTTTGTATTGTTTAAAACTCGTGTAGAGAGGGAAAGAGATAAAGAGACATAAATTTGTTACATTGTATCGCATCTGCGCGAGCTTAGTACCATCTTATCGGTTACAAAATCCAATCAATCATATAAAAAATAAAAACATTTTTCATTTTCTATGACAAGCCATCGATTTGATTCTCTATACATATATAGTATGTATAATAAAATTTTATATTCCATTAGAAAAAATCCATTTCCGCTTAGAAAAAATAAAAATAAAAATAAAATAATAATAACAAACCGACTTTTTGTCTAATTTTATTGCTTTGTCGACTCGACTGATAAGACAAAGATAAGAAAGGTAATTTATTTTTATTGTTCTTATATGTTATGTTGCTGCGAAGACATCGAGCGTTATCAAATTATTTTCTAAAATTTATTTTTTATTTTTTTTTATCGAGATTTTATTTAGTTGATGTTGTTGTTGTTTTTGCGATAGCTATTCTTCGAGTGAATGTTTCATTAAGTACTGATTGATTGATTGATGTTGGCGCTAGTACAGTAATTTTGTTGTAGGAAAAAAAAGTGATGTGCAATTTTTAGAATTTGCTGTACTCTTATTGGTTATTATTAAATTAGTCATTGATGGATGATCGAAAGTGTACAAAAGTGAAATTTAATTTATTGTAATATCCTACACTACTCAGGATGGATAAGTATCTGATGAGCAAAGAAAAAACCGGTTGTTAAACTTCTTTCTTTTCTGTATCAGGGACCAATTTCAAAGTTTACCCATATAAATAAAAGTTTAACAAAGAAAAGAAAATTATTTATCAACGATTACAGTTCTTATTGGATTAAGAGTAGTGTCCAAGTGTAGTTATAGTTTTCGCGTTTCTTGGTCTGTACTGATTAAGTGATGAGCACAATGAGTCATGATTTGTTATAATTTTTCTTTGTTAGGGAATATTAGATTTGCATCTAGCAACAGATTTTTCGATATTAAAATGTAAAAATAACAATAGAAGAAGCTTGGAGGCTTGTGTTTGATTCCGGTTAATAACATTACAAATGTTACGACATTAGGTGTAAGTGTCGCTCTCAGTGGTACATTGCGTAGAAATTTGCTTTGCAAAAGTGGCGGCAACAAGAAATTTCTCACAATTTCTCTCAAATTTTTAAAAACTAAAAAAAACAACAAAAGTGTTCTAATCGAGTTTTCAAAAAATAAATTTATTATTTTGGTCATCTATGTAAATCCTAAAATAAATATACCTACTTCAAAAGAATTAACATTCAACATTAAATAAATAGAAAAATAAGTTTTAATCTCTAAACTCAAAAACTCTGAAATTCGAATTATAAAAACCTGTGTTATTTTCAAAAACCATCTAAACTCAATAAATTTCTCAAATTTTCAAAATGTTTATAAAATGTTGCTGTTAATTCAACTTAAAATTCAAAATTCTAAATTAAATTTGATATTTTTAATTTTTCGAATTAATGCCTGGTGTGGAATGTTGTAACATTAGTGGTTTTCCATTTGACCACCGCAAGTACTTATAAGTGCGAAAATATGTCTCGGCTAAATGTCGATTGGAACACAAAAAAAATTATGACATGAGCAAAACATAACCTCTAAATTTGTAATTCACATAATACCAAAAAATAATGCGATTGTGGTTTAATTTTTTAATTGTGTGGTACTAAAATATTAAAATAAATATTTAAAAAATAAATTTGAGCTTTATTGTTGTAAATTATTATCAAATATCACCTAGCGGAGAATGTTGACAGTTGACGTAACTGCTTGTAGCTGCTCATGAAAAAATATGTAGAGCAGTTGCGAGTAGATGATTTAGTAAAGACATAAACCATAAATGCTTATAAGTACTTGCGGTGGTCGATTGGAAAACCACTATCATCTCTTGTTTCATGAATAAAATTGTATTCTATTTCGCTTTTTAATTGCGCTTTTTCTATTGCGATCTCTGTTTGTTTGCATACTTTTCCTTTCTTCCACATCGATAAAGAATCATGAATATAAGTAGAAATAGAATGTTGTTTTATTCGAGCAAGCTGAGATAGCGGCAAAAAAAAGATAATTGAAAAGCTAAACAGAGTAAAATTTTACTGTTGAAAGAAGAGACAAAACCCTATCGAATTCGATTCGAAAGTGATGTTACAACATCCCACCCCTGGTTTCCATTATGAAACATTTACTGACAGTATTTTTTACTGAATAGTAAGATAAAAATCGAAGATTTGATTATAGTGACAGAGGCCATCAATTGTAATAAATGATGAACCAAAAATATCTGTAATAAGATCGAAAATATAACCTGAAGGTATTGGAATAGAGTATTGTGATTTTTTAGTGTGTGAGGTATCAAAATTCTTCCCCTCACGGTACGTTCAAAAGCCAACTGCTAAAATGTGGATAATGTGGATCACTTATTGCTCTCATGTTTGTACTTAAGCTTAATACTTTAAAGTGATGCCACAAATGGGACTTTTTAATAGTCGCATTTATAATTGACGCACGATTTCCTCTTCTAACAACAGGTAACACTTGCCGAAAATCTCCTCCTAAAACCATTACCTTTCCACCAAACGGCAAATCGTTTTTCATTAAATCGCGAAATATTAAGTCCACAATTTCAAGAGAGAAGAGCTTCATCCCAAATTACGCAATCAACAGATACTAAAAAGTCACGTTTTTTGAGAGGCGATAAAAACGCAGAGTGACATGTCATTCCTTTGGGTAAAAGAGTTTCTGCTATTCCTGTCCATGCAACACATAATACATATTTATTTTCTGCATCGATTTTTAGAATTAACGCTCGGTATAAAAATGTTTTTCCACTTCCACCAGGTTCATCTAAATAAAAACACGTTTGAGAAATTCGATTATGTAAGGACGAAAATATCATTCATTGATGCTGCGACATTCTGATCATTGTTGAGTAATACCCCCGGTATAGTTCAGATGTTGTTATAATAGGAGCAAAATTTATGTTTTGATTTAAGATTTCTGTTGCATTAGGAAGTGGTAAAAGTAAGAATAAATCAAATCCTGCTTGCTCACGCTGCTCTTTTAATTGAAATACGCAATGAGCGAATGCTTGAAGTAGTGATACACTGATACGTTATTTATAGGACGCATCCTCAACTTGATTTTGATAAACATGTCAAAGTTTCTTGGAAGACATAGCATAAGGAGAATTTTGAAGAACGGTAGAAATGATTGTCATTATTTCACGATTGCAAGATGCATTAGCTGGATTATTCATACGAATATTAACAGCAGTATCCAAGTCATAGATAAATAACTATGCGTAAGCAATTTACACTACAGCGATCGTAGTAGTTTGCTGAATTTAAGGAGAGGTCAATAGGAATATTTTCAACTGATCGATGATACACTTCACCTGATATTTTAAAACAATAAACGCTTCCTGGCATGTCATGTATTTTAGCACCCATGGAAGAAAATGCAATGGGGTTATTGAATTGACGAATATATGGTCGAAAATTCTTACTTTTATTATCAGTTCTAACAAATAAATTTTTTAATTCAAGGGAAAATTTTCGTCTCCTGTTGGTAAGTGGACAATTTCACATTATGACAATAATTGCTTTTAGATTCCATGCTAAAGAAAAGAGCACCGCAGTGAATATATTGGACAGACAATGATCCTAATCAAAGGGTTTCTGGTACAGTAAAATTATCACTACCACGAACAGCGCACCTAAATAGTGATTGCCGTCTACGATTACTGATTTAGTATTATTTTTGCGACGTTCCATTGCACGCATGCGTAATTGTTCGTGATTATTTTCGCGATAACGTCTTTCATTTATCATATACCTTTCACGATTTTGTGACATGATAATTAAATTCTTTGAATTTTAAAAACAAAATTATATATCATTCACAAAATATATATTTTTGATATAAATTTTAAAACAAATATTTTTTTAAGCCTGCAATAAAATCACAATCCAAAATAATACGTCTATCCGCAAGCAAAGCATAAATTGAAATGAGAATAAAATTTGGAAGAAATTCAAAAAATATATTCTTGCTGTATGAGATTGTGTGAATAATCAATCATGAATGTGCATGCATAAATTGTGTTTTGTTTCGTTCGTTTTTTATACCTTTTTCTATTCTTTTCTTTTTGTAGATAGATATTCTCAGTTCTCAGCAGCCAGTGCTGTCAAAGTGAGTACGATCGGAGTATTTGTACTACTTTCGCCAATTGCGTACTCCTGTACTCCACTATTTGATTTTGTCTTCCCCTTTTCTAATAACTGCAATACTAAAAAACCTTTGTACAATATTTCAACTTATCGGTTTTTGCTTGCAATAATTATAATAGACTAGGAACTCTATATAAAAATAATACTATATGACAATTTCAGTAGTTGTTTTTGTATGGAAGTCTGGATTTATGCAGTGCGATATGAGAAATTTCATTCGTCTAATAGGCCTTGACATCAATATTCTCAAATCATTTGCTTACGTTTGAATAAAATCCTGACTCTCATGCATCTTTCTTGTCTGGCAAGGTTAAATGCTGACAGCAGAAATTATCTGTCAGTTTTATTAGCCTAGCTAGGATCTAGGAACATGTCTTACATGGTCCTGGTTCCCTAAATTTATTAGCAGCAATGCAAAAAATTCTGAAGGGAACAGAAAAATAATAATTTCAACAAAATTTAATTCTAACTCCAGCCCAAATGACTGGCCGAAAAAATTATTTAGGGCGTGATTTAAAATATTTAAGGTTTGAAACTCTTTATACAGAATCGGCTTAACACCTCCGAAATAAAATTTCACTAAAATATATCGACAAATGAGTGTATTCCATTTGGTGCAGGAGGCGAAGAAAATTGTCTGGGTTGGCTGTGCATGGCAAACCAAAATTAGCAAATCTAATTTTTGATTTATGGTATCGATCATATAATACCATTAGTACAATACGATTATAGAATTCACGAAATATTGCAGATAATAAATTTCACTAAAATCCATCAACAAAAAAAATTTGGCGAATATCATTTTTGATTAAAAGTTTCAAAAAATATTCTGAATTTGAGTCATTCCTTAATTAAGAAATCCGATCCCAGATGATATGGCCGAAGAAATATTTTAGAGCCGCATTTAATTAATGTTATATTAGGAACTGCTTAAAAATCAACTTAATATCTCAAATTTCAGTTATAAATTCTATTAAAATCCATTAACAAACGTTCCACCAAGTTCCATTTGAAGCTGGAGACGTAGTACACCGACTGGATTGGTTGTCTAAGTAAAAATCGAAAAATTGGTTAAACAATGTTTCTAATAAATGGAAATAAACCAAAATATCATTAAAGGTGTTCCACAATATTTTTTCAATTTAATTCTTATTTTATTTAACATATCTGAGCCCAAATGAGGTGACCCAAGAAATTTTCAGAACCGGCTTAACAACTTAGATATAAAATTTATCGGGTTTTTTACGGTTTCGCTGGTCGGAACTCTTATCTACGAGAAAAACTAAAAAATCTCAAAATGATAATCTAAAAATATCTGTGATTTCGTGGAGAGTTGTGACCGTGTTAGATAAATTGCTCGAAGCCAATAAATAAAACAGTTTTCTTTTAATATTCAAATTTGGCTTAAAAACTAAAATCAATTTTAGTGTAATTTGCTGGATCGTGATTTTTTTCAAACACAAAACACCAACAATTGTTTATGTCTAAGGCTTGATACGCTGCGAAATGGGAGTTTTCGTATTTAAATACAAATGTCTCTATTTTATTTCTACACATTTTTCACCATTTTTATCTTCCTGGGCCCCTATTCTCGAATTCCACATTCATTTTCCAGATGCGGACATCTGTCAAAATTCATAAAAACTATGGAATTTTTTCAGTACTACTTCGCTATGGAGTTTATTGGGTACTAAGGGAATATTTCCGAATGGGTATAAGCAGGTGAAGAAATTCCCCATATATGAAAACGTCAATAATTACATTGTGTATTTTGACAGATGTCCACATGTGGAAAATTTTTGTGGAATTCGAGAATAGGGCGCCCGGACGATAAATGTGAAGATTTGACAATTTCATTTCAATTTCTGCGTTTTGAGGATAAACAACTATCGAAGTGAATTTTATTGTATTTGTGAATTTTATTGTACTGTCAGAGGCAACATGAAGTTATATGCAATAAAATATTTACGAAACTCGTCATACTAAATTTTCACATCAGATTTATCTTAATATTTTTGGAGACCAGTGAAAATTTCATTTCACTTGAACAACGTATTAGGCTTAAGGTATAACTATTTTACTTCGTAAGTACTCCCTTCCGACAAGAAATGCACCCCTAAAAATTTGAAACGTACTCCATTTAAAGTTTTCAGAGCGACAGCACTGAGCTCTTTATTTATTTTTATCGGAAATGAAACGACGATAGAGCATTTACACGTTCTTTCCATTATACTTTTAGTATTTTTGTACTGTTTGTTAATAGATTATTTTATAGAATTATGATGAGAGTATTTATACTGAGAGGAGAGTGGAAATGCCCTATGGCTACGCTTTTTCTTGGCTTGTATTAGTATATGATGATTGAAAATTGAGATATAACTTTGGTCTTTGGGTGAACTGGTAAATTGGATAATGACTTAGTTATTTAACATGAGCTGAATCAGTATTAGATTTCCGGAAGTAGGAACCACGAACCTGAATCAGCAGGCGCTTGCGGAATTGGGTTTATTTAACTAATTACTGCGATGTTAATTTATACTTTTAGAGATTTCCGGATTTTAGGGGTTTCCGGAACATTCTTGCACCGGCTTACTGAGAGGTTGAATTGGAAATGGATCTGAATTAAATTTGTTAACCTATTAACCTACAGATTGTTTCCGATTTTGAAAGTTTTTAATATTTAAATTTAAATTTTAAGTTGGTAGTTCTTGAGTTCGGTTACGGGGCCGACGGGAGGCAGGAGGATTTTGCGGAAGTCCCGCGGAACCTGTCTCGGCCTTGCAATTTAGATGCCTAATGTAAGTTATTTTTATAGTGTTAGGGCTGATTTTAAATTAATAATTAAATTTTAATAGGAAACGAACGGATAGTAAATTTTTTTGGTTGTAGAAATACTAATTCGAAATCTGTTTCAGGGATATAAATTTAAATTTAAGGGGGGTTTGGGTTTAGATTATTAGGCAATAAAGGCTGATTATTATTTATTCATATTTATTTGGTTTAAATATAAAATTATTTGGAGTTTAATTTACTTTATATTTATATTTAATTCTCGGATTTAATATAGCTTTTTTGTTTTACTAAGAAGTTAATTATTTAATTAGTTTTTAATTTATTATTTTAGAAATTGATTTTCAATTTATAAGCCGTACACTGCAGGTATATTTTAAGGCAGTTTTGTAATGTGTTTTGTGACCAGGTTTTTGGGGACTAATTAACATTGAAGGAAGTTCCCCAGGAACCTGATTTGCTGCTGTTTAATGCGTTCCAGATTGAATTGAAGTTTGCAATAATTTCATTTTTTTTTTAAAGTACCTCCTGGAATTCATTACTAATTAATTTATTAGCTTATTTAGGCTGCCAAGGATTGAAAGCTGGTTTAATGTAATTTATTTTTAATTTAGTAAATACAAAAGTTTATAAAGTTAAAGAATGGTGGTATACTAAGCATGAGCTAAACCACTAACTATTGACCGCCAAGGTGCCTATAACTGGGTCGATCTCAATCATATTCTAACCATTCTATCCAATCCTTCCAAGTTGATGTAAAAAAGAGTATACGGTGTTCTTAAAGTTTTTATGGAGGCTCTTTTACTTGAGCCAATTTGTACTCAAATCTTCTTCACTCTAATATTCGCATTAAAAGAATTCGGATTTACAAAAAGAAAAAAAAAGTTTCGTTTTTCAAAAATTACAAAAATTATTTGTGAAAAAATGATGATGTCTTCTAGTTCTCAATTAAAAAAAGATTTGGCATCAAATATTTTTAATGACTAACAAATGTAGAAATCGCCAAATTTTCTTATAAAAAAATTAAAACTATTGTTGATTGTTTATTTGTAATATTGCCTAATTTCTAAATTACCTTTATCTTTCAAAGTAAATGTTTGATAAACAAATAAAAAACACAAATCTTACTCCGCATTATGATGATTAAGATGCAAAGCACATTTAACTGTCAATCCTATATTTAGTATTTTACGTAAACAAAATACGACACTCGACCCTGAGCCCCCTTATTATTATGATTAGCTTATTATGTTTTATTTTTGAACGTATTAGTCATGTTTAGTTTTTCGTGATTAGTTAACACTTTAAGTGCCGGCTATTATGTTGGAAATTTTAACTAGAGCGCCGCAATGAATTTTTTTTTAGAGGACCCGAATTTTCCAAATAAAGTTACACTTGTAGTACAAAAAAATTAATTTTTAAAAATTTTGCATGATCTTGATAAGTAACCTGTTTAATTAAACAAACTTTATAGATAAAATAATTATTCATAATTATTAAAGATAATTAAAGATTGAACAAGTGAGTAGCGGCTCCATTTCGGAATGAAATTTGCAGTATTATTTGTTCATTCCAACACTTTTCAGTTTATTTATTTCGAAAAATTAAAAATTTTGTTGATTTGATCATCCTGTTTTCCTGTTAGGTTGAGAATGGCTAAATATGTATTGTATTTATCCTTTCTGAGCATTTTCTGAGCAATAACTTGACCGTTTTAACGGCTCTTTCGGCTAAACCGTTTGCTCTAAGCAAACGTGGACTGGACGTTCGATGTTCGAAATTCCAGCAGCAACGCAAGAAACATAATTTCAAGCGAGGTTTTTAACGAAGAGTTAAAACTTTTTAACTAATTGGTAAGTACAAATTTTTCTCGTAATTCTTAAAGTGCAAAAACCATATTTAAGTTAAAAAACTTGGATGTTCTGCGAAAATGGTCTGTAATTCAGTAAAATGAACTGATAAGGCTGAAACACGTGGGAAAAGGAAAACAACTGAGCTTATTGACCGACCAATTATACAAATGGTGAAGAACGACTCTCATATCAGCTCAAAAAAGATAAAAAAGGAACTTCAGGTACCTGTAGGTGCGGTGACTATACGGAGACGCCTATTAGAAGCTAAATTGGCCGCCAGGAGTCCGAGAAAATTACTATTGCTCAGCAAGAGGCACGTAGCAAAAAGAATAAGGCGCACGTCAATTGGCCCCTAGAAAACTGGCGAAATGTTTTATGGAGCGACGAAAGTAAAATTGCCCTTTATGGTTCCACAGGTCATCGACAATATGTGAGGAAATCTTCAAATACTGCCCACAACCCAAAGTAAACATTAAAGACTGTTAAGCATGGTGGTGCAAAATTGATTGTTTGGGCTTGCTTTACCATACAATGGTGTTGGGCCGATATATCCTATAACGGGCATCATTGATAAATTTGTATACATTAAAATACATGAAAGCACATGCTATACTGTATGCTGAGTATGAAATGGCCCTGAAATGGGTGTTTCAACAAGATAATGTCCCAAAACACACAAGCAAACAGGCGAAGTTATGGTTTCGGAAGTACAAAATTAATCTTATGGAGTAGCCAACGCAATCACCGGACCTCAATTCCATAGAAAACGTGTGTGCTGATGTCAAAAATAAAGTGAGCAAGGTTAATCCAAAAAATGCCTAATAATTGTGGGAGGCAGTGCAAGAATCATGGAGTACAATACCTATTGAGAGATGTCAAAACTTAGTGAACTCTATTAAAAGGAGATCCGCGGCTGTCATTCGTAATAATGGGCATGCAACTAAATATTGACTGCTTTATTAAAAAACAAAACACAGAAGTGGTGCTTGTTAAGTTTTTTTTTGATGAATTTTTTAATTATTCCTAAACATTATTTAGGACTGCTATTTTTGTGAACATCGTGAAATGGAATTTTTTATTTATGTATATTAATTTTTAATCAAAAGAATAAATATTTGTTTGTCTTTTTATAGCTTAATATGACAATATCAAATATATTTCATGAATAAATCTTAATCAAACTTGCGTTTTTGAAAACTTATACGAGTTTTTCCTTCTTCTGGGTAGCGCTGCTATTAATATGAACACAACTGTATATCCAGAATTTCTCATAGTTCGTATGACTTTTTGCGTCGTATGTCTACACCCTTCTAGCGTTGGGTCATGAATGAGTATATCATCCATCGATACCTCAACATTTTTTATACCCTATAATATATTAGCCATCAGCCCCTGAAATACTTCTGCCGGATGCAAGTCAAAAAGGTAGATGTAGGTATGCACCAAAGGTGTGGCGAAACTCAAGTATTTTTCAGTTCGTTCTGACACTGGTATCTGCCAGAATCCTTTTAGACAGTCTAGAAATGTGAAATAACTGGAGATCTCTGCAGGCCGGTTAATGCGTCCGTTATTTGGTTAATTTTATTTTTTCCACTCTTAATCTACATCTCATGTTTTTTTCTGTTTAATGTTTTATTTTCAGGTCTCATATCATTCTAGATTCTAGATATCTATGAAGTCAATAGGGTCAATCTCCGACTTCAATGTCGAACTATGTGGACATGACCTTGACTGTGTCTTGGGTCACGTTTCCGACACAATCTCGGGTTCGGAGACTGTTGTGCGAGTTCTACTATTAGAGCTTGCATTTATATTTCTGGTAGTATCAGTGCATCTCTTATGGATAAATTGCAGTTTGGCTGATCTCACAGCGGTGCTGATCACTATCTAATTTGGCAAGTCTTGCACTGAACTGATCATCATCTCATCTGAGCTAGAAATACTCAATAGAGGCTGTGAGCCAATTTTTGTCAATTCTATGCGACGGGAAGTTATTGATATAGGTCTGTGGTTATTGTTGACTTAATTTTAAATTGGAGTATAACAAATGATATTCCCACTTCTAGCCATAGGTGCATCTCTTAAACCATATCGTAATCAAAAAGTAACCCTCGAGTAACCTCTCGAATTTCGAATAACATTAAGTTACAAGCTACTAAGCTGACAAAAGCATTCTCGACGAGTTTTGAAAATTCGTGTCCACTTATTACCAAACGAAAGGTTGAGAATAAACCTTTTTGGTGCTGAAGAATAAAGTTAAAAATACTAATCTTAAATGCTCAAATGGAGTATAAAAAAAGCTTAAGGTCCGCTCACAGAACCGTATGGACAAACTTCTGTGAGAAAACGAATAATCCCTCTGCGATCGCTGGAATTAATAAAGCGTTGGCTGAAGTGAACGATATTTCTGCCTATTCATTTTCCTAAGTGTGCCATCGTTAACTGTGATCTTGCTCACTCTCTAACTCTTCAGAATTGCAATGAAGGTCCCAATTGGGTGGGAACTAGCGGATCGGATAGCGGACGTTCGAAGTTCTGCGGCGGAGTATTTTCTCCTTTAAACCGTTTTTAACAGTCTGTCCTCAACATTTCTTAAAGTTGGTTGGAGAGGATTGTCAACAGATTTATTAGAGACAATTATTTATCTAATTCCCCACACCGTAACATGCAATATGCTTATAGAGTAGCTAAGTCCTGTGAAACGGCTCTACATGAACTTGTTACTTTCCGTAACATTGCGAAAGCCTTTGATCGTTCAATTTCGGTATGGATTCCTCCATGGTAAAATGGATTGATTCTATGCTCGCATTGTTGAGGTTGATTTGGATAATGCTTCAATTTCGGTCAATGTTGCCAAAGGTTGTCCTCAGGGAGGTATGTTCTCACCCCTGTTATGGCTTTTGGTGATTGACGATCTACTTGTGAAACTATAACAGGCAGCCTTTGTTGTTCAAAGCTAAGCTGACGATCTTGTTATTACAGTTGCCGGACAACATCTGAATCTGTTATCCGATTTAATGCGGAACGCTTTTCGTATTGTGAAGGCATAGTGTGATGGAAAGGATTTACACGCCAACCCTTCTAAAACTGATTTGGTGGTTTTTACTACGCATAGAGATATTGGTGGTCTAATTGTGCCCTCTCTTTTTGGGAGGCTGATTAATAGATCTGACTATGTTAATCATTTAGGTGCCTTGTAGACGAGTCTTTGGGGGAAACTGCAGTTTAACTCCCAAAATGCTGTCTTACATCTTTAAATCGTTGGTTCTACCGATGTTATCGTAAGCTTCCTTAGAATGGTAGCCAGTGATTAAATTAAAGGCTTCAGTTATTAAACTCAATGGTTTCAATGGTTTACAAAGTTATTGCTTGTTCAGGTTATGAAATGTAGGTACTGCACAGTTTTTCAAGCGGAGGCAATCACTCTTACGCTCTTTATAATGAGGCATTAAATCTCGCTGTTACAAATAAAATTTTATTTTTTGTACAGACAGCTTATCTGTGGTGAATTCGTTCGATATAATCCCTTGAGTGTCAAGTAATAGAGTGTCGACGATCATGTGGGTTCCGGCCCACTGTGTCATTGAGGGCAATGATATTGCTGATTCTCTGGCAAAAGCTGGGGTTCGGTTTAAATTTGTCGGTCCTGAACCAGTTGCTTCCTTACCATTTAGCTTTGTTAAAAAGGCGATCAAAAATGAGCTCTAAGTGAATTAAAACAGCATTGGCTTGATACTAATTGCTGCCGCATTGCGAAACTTTTTATTAGTAGACCTTACTTGAGGACCCCTAGGTTTTCTTTATCTCTCGGCAGGAACCAGTTGAGAGTCTTGATCGCGATTCTTACTGGTTACATTTGTGTCGGTTTTATGTGATACTATGATGTGATGACGAAAGAAAGTTGTTTTGGTATCAATAGAACGCAACCTGGAGTTTTAAACAAGAAAGGGTTAGGGATCGATCTTTCACTGCTTTTTTGAAAGGTATTGCTTTATTGAAGTAGAAATTCCATGGAAACATTATTTGTACACCACAAACTGTTAACATTCGCAAAGTGAATATAATACGTGTTATGGTCAGACAGAGCCGCAGCCAGTATAAAAAGTCCAGTGTCTATCAAAAATGTATTTGAGATTGTAGCACTTTGTAACTATATTAGGCAAGTTCAATATTTCGTTCAAAAATTTCATTTGCTTACATTGAACAATTAAAATGGTTTTTACAATACACATCTAACCATCACACCAAATTTGCAAATCGATTTTGAAGAAATGCTAAGTTTTTAAACAGTTGACTGAACCGAACCGATTTTTATAATGTTAATGTAAATGTTTATGTAAAATTCTGAAATATTGTATTTAACATTCGAAACAATGCTAATTTTCATATTTAAAGTTTTTTACAAATATTCAAAATGATTTTTAAAGATTTTGTCCAAATTTTGTCCAATAAAAACTAAATGTCGTTTGCTAGTTACCATATCCATAAAATATGTCAATCAACAATACTAAAATATATTCTTCAACTCAAATTGATTTTAACTCGATCGTGAATGTATAATTTTTCCCTATTAACTAGGATTTTTCCAAGGAAATAACTTTACATATTTTATGGTGGGGAGAATAACTGTTCGGTTTCGAACGAATTCGTGACAAAAGCGGTTTAAAGTATTCTGATATAACTTTTGAATATCGATTGTACAGAGAATATCTTAAATGACCATCGTACTGTTGTTTTCTATATACATATTTGCAGCTGAAGAAAATAATTGATACAAAACAATGAAATTCAGAACGATGACCTAATCGACATTTTCGATTTATTCTATTCACGATTTATTTAATTTATTTATTTTGCTTCTTCTCCATTTTGTTGTTATTTAGCCGAGTCGAATTAATTATTCTCGCTAAGTAAAAGTTCAAGTAAAATTAGAATACAAATACATAATATTACAATATTATGTATGTATGTATCTATATATTGAGTGAGCTCTCTAAAATCACGATTTATTTATTATCAAATATAAAATTTATTTAGAAAATTTGTTATTTCGACTTACCATCTACCGTATCGTTAACAAACGACTTACGAAAACGCAATACTTGACGAGTTTCCGGTAACGATAATACTAAATTGGCATTCCCTTCGGCACGATAAATTAAATTCTTATCATTCAATAAATAATTATCACTTAAATATTTAATACAAATAAAAAAATTTTCTTTAATCATCTTAATGCTGTTATCATCACTGCTACTGTGATCGGTGTCACAATTTAATTTAACAGTTTTGCTGCTATCGGTGGCACTATTCCTTAAGCATTGTGTGACCAGGTTCACCAATAGTTTGCCCATAATTTTTCAAATCAGAATTATTTACCCACTAAACTAAATATTTAGTGTAATTATATATTGTAATGGTTAATAAATAGTGAGTGGGTGGTGGTGGTGGTGATATATCTAAACGTAATTTTTTGTACTTTGTTCTTTTGTAGGTGTGTATGTGTGTGTGTGTTTGTTCGAGCGGTTTTAAGCCATGTCAAAACAACATTCTTATCTAAATTAGGTGATTAGAGTAAACCTGAAACGAGAACAAAAAAAAAAAAATAACAAAATATAGTTCATAATTCACTTGATCAATAAAGGTAAGGTGCGCGGGGGAGGCGAAATCACAAATTATTCCATAATTATAATACGCCGTAGTATCCAAAACATGAAAAAAGCTGTATTGAGCTTTGAGCATATTCAAATTCTGGCTAACTAAAAATCTATTAGACTTTGTCATCAACAAATAAATTTCTTGTATGACAAGTTTTTTGTTTTTGGAAATAAACTTTTTGCAATAACAAGAAAATTAAATATAAATTCTTAATAAAAAATTTATTTCTTCTTATTCTCGCCAACATTTTATTCATTTCGCGAATAAAAACCAAAACCAAAAAAAAAATGTATTTACGGTATATTATCACAAGAGCAAAAAAAAAATAAAAAATTCACAACCAAAATAATATAAACAAAAATTTCGCGGCGTAATAACAACTACAGTGACACCGTATATATATCGCAATATAAACCTATAGTCGCATTATCAGTACAACCATAATATAAAAATAAAACACCGCGCGACTATTTGTGATTTAAATTTTTGTATGTACATAAATAATATGTAAGTGTGTTTACGTCGTACGTTGAATAAGTGGACTTCAAGTCTGAGTTTACTTAAAACAACCTTCTAGCGAAACTAAGTAGTGGGATCATAATCGAATAACGATAAGAAAAGGATTTGATAATTACAAACTTTTGTTTACAAATTTCCCAAACCCCAACTATTTATTTATGCCCTAATTAAATTGTTACAATGAACCCCCAGTCACATAAAAATAAAACAAACAAACCGACAAAAAAAAAACGCCAAGAAAACCTTTTGATATTTTGAAAGGCATAATCAATAAGTAATGACTCACGAATTATTAAGAAATTGAATAAATTCTTAGTATTTCTTAGCTAATAATTTGTCTTCGAATAATGTGGAATGATATTATAAACAACCAAAAACAGCAAATCCATTCTCTTTGCAATACACGAGTACATAGATAGTTAATGGTTTAGAAGGTGTTTTGTTTCAAGCTCGTTGATTCTGTGTTTTTGGACAATCTCTTACCAGTTAAAAAAAAAAAAAAAAAATATGACGAAGATGGGTGTGGATCGAAGGTTATAACGTAGTGCCTGGTTATTCTTTTCCGGTTAATTTGATATTCCACACAGGGTGATCACAAGTAACTTCAGTTTTTCCAAACATACACTATGACAATAATATGTTTTTCAACAATAGCATTCACAATAAAACTAAATTAACTCTATAATACTATATACTCGTATATTGTATATATGTAATTGCATTTTGTTAAGCGTGAAAACTAAATTTTTATAATACTACTGAACGGTAATTTTATTGTATTTATAAAGGCCAATTAATTTAAGGTGAAACATATCACGATTTCAACATCAACAAAACATTAAAAAAAAAAGAACTTGGATTTTGAATTGTGCCACAAAGACATGCGCTAGTGTTTTAGGGCAACTAAATGAAATCTGTCTGTTTGTATGAAACGTTACTTAGCTAGAGTCATGGTTTATATTTTGAATATACAAACTAGCGTTAAAAATCGTTTTAATCGGAAAATTTGAAAAATTCTATAAGTATCCAATTAATTTGATTAGCTAGCTTTTAGTGTTTAATATTAACACACATGGTTGTTGTCTTATTGTATTTGTTTAATTGGACTGAAACCATATTTTATTAACAATGTTGCAGTTTTTTTTTTATTTTTTGGCAATCCATATGTAGGTATGTGCTTTATACTCATTTAATCATATGACTCAGCTTAGTCTTGTTGGGAGATGTAATGGTAAAAAATTTGACGTTGCGAAACTTTAAATCATACAGAAGTAAAGGTAATACAACGGTTCTTCAACTTGTCATTGGAGTTGGCATTTTAGTATTATTTTTGGATGGCTTTGCCCTAATTTAATAAAACACGATGATCTATTTTTCTGTTTTGTTTATTTTACGCAACTCTGAATTTATCGACCTCTCGGTATGTTGCTTTTTCTTCTTCTCCTTTTTCGTTTTTCTTTTTTTTGAGCATCGTAATGAACTTAGGTACAATACTATTTTCCCAATAATTATTCTGTGTTTACATGCAGCCAAAATACTATAGTTCGGCCGTCCTGACATCTATCGTCTCGATAGTATCTGCACAAAATAATTATTGTTTACATTGTTTATTCTTATTACTAAATTTAATTCATTTTATTTTCTTAATATTACTTCAAATCTTTTGGCGTAAATGATTCAATCATCTCACAAGTACTTTCTCAAGCATCTTCATCCTCTTCACTCCCTTCACCTAAATCACTCTCTACCATATCTAAGAGTTCTACCTCTTCATACTCATCCTCTGATTTTCCTTCTACTGACTCCTCTTGTTCTGCTCGGTCCGTTAATTCTGTTAACTGGCCTCTCCATCGTTTGATATATCTAGGATCTAAAATTCTATCACCTCTGCCTTTCGTCCCCTCATTTTCTATTTCTCCTATAATATATCTATCGTTCTCAAGCACTTTCTTGATTATATAAGGACCTATGAATTTTCTCTTTAATTTATTTCTTTCTCCTATAACTGTACTATTTTTAACAACTACCAGATCTCCCTCTTTGTAGTTTGGTACCCTACCGCATTTCTCGTCATGTTTCCGCTTATTATAATCCTGTAATTTTATGATATTCTGACTAGCTTTTTGCCTTAACTCATTTAAATTTCGTTCCTCTTTTCCGCTTAATTCTTCTAAAAATTCTGTTACTCCTCCCTCTATCTTTCTTTTCTGAATCACTCCAAATAATAATCTTGCTGGTATATCATTCACGGATCTATTTAGTGTATTATTTAACATGAACTCTGCGTTTACTAAACATGTGTCCCAATCTACTAACTTGCTCAATAATGGTACAAGTGTACGATTATATCGTTCTATCTGTGCGTTTGCCTGCGGGCATGCTGTTGCATTTAATACATGCTTTATACCGTGATTATTCATGAACTCTTTGAACTGATTGGAAGTAAACGCTGAACCTCTATCCGATACTAATGTTCTTGGGGTCGAATACGTAAGAATGTAACTCTTTAAATGTTTTAATACTTCCTTGACATTTGTGGTTTTTGTCGCATATAACCTTATATATTTTGTAAATCCGTCTATTATCGCAAACACAAAACTATTCTTCCCTTTTGTTTTCTCTAGCGGCCCTAAATGATCTAAATGAATCATTTCAAATGGACTACTCCCTTTATCTATATTGTGTAATTTTGTTCTATCAATTCTCACTTTTGGATTATATGCAATACATACAATGCAATTTTTAATATGATCGAGCACTTTACCTCTCATCTTAGGAAAATAAAATAACCGTTTAATAATTTCGCACACCTTGTCCACACCGAAATGACCTATTTCATTGTGATATCTAAAAATAACCGACTCCTCCAAGTTTTGCGGTACAACTAGTAATGACTTATCTTTCAGTTTTTTATAAATCAATCCGCTTCTAATTTCATAATCTTTAATCTCACCTTGCTCTAATATGTTTTCTTTTATCCTCTTGATATGTTCATCTAATGATTGTCCTATCCTTAAACTTTCCTCAAATATTGAGGTTGATTCCTGTTCTATCATATATATATTGGCTCTACTTAATGCATCTACATGCCGCATGCTTTCTGCTCGTCTATACACTATGCTGTAATCGAACTGCTCAAGATACATGAACCATCTAGCTATTTTTGGGTTTATGTCTACCTTTTCAATTGTTAATTTAAGCGCATTACAGTCCGTCACAATTGTAAATCTCATTCCGTATAAATAGGTTCTGAATCTCTTCAAACTATATACGATTGCCAATGTCTCGAGTTCAAAACTATGAAGTTTAGCTTCACTTGATGTTGTCTTTTTACTGTAAAACATTATGGGGTGAAAATTGCCGTCGTCTTTTTGTCTTTGTAATAAAATACCCCCAAATCCCTCTGCAGATGCATCTGTATGCAACTCTGTCTCTAAGTGAGGCGAGTAAATTCTTAAAATCGGCTTGGAAATTAGTTTCTCTTTCAAAATATGAAATGCATTTACTTGTTCATCACCAAATTGATAATCGTCATTACTTTTCAATGTTTCTAATAATGGCGTTATGATATAGCTAAAGTTTTTGATAAATTTTCTAAAATAACTCGCTAATCCTATGAACCTGTGCAATGACTTCTTGTCTAATGGTTCTGGATACTCATTAATCGTACACACATGTTTATTTGTTAATGATATTTTATTATAAGTTATCTCGTACCCTAAATATTCGATGTTTGTCTTGATAAACTTGCACTTTCCTAACTGCAATTGTATTTTGTGTTCCGATAACCTAACTAACAAACTCTTTAATATTTCTATATGTTCTGTAATAGTCTCTGTTGCTATTAGTATATCGTCGATAAAGACAATTATTAATCTTTCCTTAATAAAATCGCTTAGAATTCTATTAATATATCTAACGAATACAGCTGGGGAATTAACAAACCCAAATGGTAGTTTGTTAAATTCGTACAAACCATCTTCAGTCACAAATGCTGTATATTTTTTTGATCTTTCTTCCAGATCAATATGGTAAAATCCGTTTTTTAGATCTAGACTAGTAAAATATTTTTTCCCGTGCAATTTTTCGATTTGCGTCTCAATAACTGGCATCGGAAACCGATCCCTCTCTACTAATCTGTTCAATGGTCTATAATTTATGCACAATCTATATGTGCCATTTTTTTTCCTCAACAGCACAACCCTGCTTGAATATGATGATTCGCCTTCCCTTATAATACCCTGCTTTAATAAATCTTCTTTTACTTTGTTCAATTCTCCCCTTTCAAATTGACTATATCGTTTTGGACTTACACTGTATTTTTTCTCTTCTTTCAATTTTATCTCTACCTCCTGTTTTACCCCGTTTGAATCTTCTTTGGTGTCCTTACATTCTAAATATATCCCTAGTATTTTCTGTTCTAACTGTTTAGTTTCAGGGCTATCCCCTACATCTAATTGCAATATCTCCTTCTCATTAAAATACTCCTCTTCTACATTTACTACAGACTGCATCAAATTTACATCAAACTCTACTCTATTGTCTGACGTTTTCCTCTCACCATTCTCTGTCTTCTTCAACTTTTCTCTCACTATCGTAACACTCCCAAAATGATTATTATTTATAAAGTCCCTACCTATTATCGCATCTACCTTCATTGTACCGTCAGGTACGATTAAAAAATCCACCGGATACAACTTTTTCTCAACTTCTACCAATGCTTTTAATTGTCCCCTTATGATCAACTCAGAATCATTTATTCCATTAACTTTGATTGACTCTACGGTATCCTTATTTACTAATTCCATTTTATTTTTTACAATGGTTTCTTTTAATATGCTTACACTACTTCCTAGATCTAACAATAAATTTACCTTAATAATGTAATTACCTATAACTACCCGTGACGTCAGCATTCCTTCCTCGCTGATCTTCACTTCTTCTTTCTTGTCACCTTGTGATGTGTCCACTGTATATATACGTTTATTCTCCGCCTCCATATTGACTTTACATTTGGTCTCATTGTGACCCAATTTTTTGCATCTATTACATCTCTCTGCTGTTATCGGTTGTTTGCATTCTAATGAGCGATGTCCTATTTGTTTGCAATTGTAACATTGTATTGATCTAGAACAATGTTCAGCTTTGTGTCCATAGCCCTTACAATTATAACACTTTAACTCCCTTTTGAATTCGTTGGTATTTTTGTTTAGATCTATTCTCTTTTTATTTCCATTCATATTTGGCTCTTTCACACTAATATTCGGCAGCATCATTTCCATATTTGACTCAGCCCACTTTATTCTTTCGGTCAACTCCTGAATTGTACTACATATTGGTTTGTTTATCCAGTTGTAAATTCTATCTCTGGATAATCCTCTTTACTTAACTATAGCCGGTTCACTCAAACCGCCCGATGCTCCTATTGCAAACATTTTCATCACGTACATTTCATACGCTTGCTCCTTATCATAAATATTTTTAATTAATTTAAAAAACACGTCCGCTTCATCTTCTATATTTCCGTATTGTTTGATCAATGCACTTTTCAAGCTTTCAAAAGAATTGATGTCTTTATCTATTGCCTCGTGAAACAATTTAGGTGCCCCCTCCAACCTCGTGATCGCGTCTAGCAACGTGGCTTCTTCTGACCACTTATATAAATTGCGATATTTTTCCACTTTTTGCACCCATCTTTCCACCGTTGTCTCTTTATTGTCGAACACTGGTATTAAGCTTCTAATATTATCCGGATGCATAAGATTTTGATACGATTTCCCTGATTTTGTACATTCCTCCTCATCTTCACTCTGTTTGTTAACCTTACTTCTCCCCATTGTCGTCTATTAATAGTCTAGAACGCGTTTTATTTATTTTTTTTTTCCGCAATCTTATCGGATATCTCTTATTTGGATATAATCCCACTTCTGAACTTTAGTATTATTTTTGGATGGCTTTGCCTTAATTTAATAAAACACGATGATCTATTTTTCTGTTTTGTTTATTTTACGCAACTCTGAATTTATCGACCTCTCGGTATGTTGCTTTTTCTTCTTCTCCTTTTTCGTTTTTCTTTTTTTTGAGCATCGTAATGAACTTAGGTACAATACTATTTTCCCAATAATTATTCTGTGTTTACATGCAGCCAAAATACTATAGCATTAAGAAATCGCGACCATATCGTCGCTATCATCGCAAACTATCGAATGTGAAAATTTGTCATTGTATTATCTATGTTTCTGTTGCCGATTTGCCACTGTATTTTGCCCAACAATTCGTAGCGAATAAACCAAATTAATTTTTTCACAATCGATAGTTTGAGATGACTGATGAGGTAGCGACGATATGTAACAAAAACCAATAGTAAAGTACAACTCGCATTTCAATTCCATTGAATTGCCTATACATCTTTGACTTCCGACCTATTAACATGTCTTCGGTCATTTGTAAGTTGTGTATTTTACTTGATTTGTTCGAGGCCTTCGATCCGTTGGATCATCGATGTTTTTCTATGGCTCTAACGCAAATTTTCAAGTTATGCTATGCGGTTTAACTTATCGTACTTATCGGGCAAAAGTCAGTTACTTCGGTCTAAAAAGGAAAGAAAAATTTGATTGGTCCAAAATCACTTTTCTCACAAAAACGACTAAAAATGTCCATCCGTCTGTCTGGATGTCTGTATCCATGATATCTCGATACCGGCTTGTCTGATTTGGATTTTTCATAAATAAATTCACACGCCGGGGTGATGTTAATGATAATGGTAATGGTACTGTTAATGGTGATGGTAACGGTAATGGTCATGGTTACTGTTGTAAAATTTCCGATATTTTTAAATTTGGTAATGTTACCGGTAATATTACCGGTAATATTACCGGTAACACGGGTAAAATAGGTAACACACTTTTTATTCAATATTTTAATTCCAATTTGTACTAAAGAACACTGATAATATTTTACTAGTAAAAGTCCATTGAACGTTAAAATGTCAAAACGATGTTCCCGGAGCGGTTTCCTGACCAAATAGTCACGTATAACCAAAGCAGTGTGAGATGGCGCAAAATTTTCGTGATGTCAACAAGATCTCTAATTGTCAATCGACGATTTTTGAGCACCAATTCATCGGTAGACGTCGAACGACGGCAAGGTCGTCACCTTCAACGCCTACAGTAAATAATAAATTTTACATAAATATGAGTTTATGATCAATAAAACTCTTTAATCAATGTATGGTTCATCCTCGCTGACACATTTATCATCCTCAGCCTCAACATCATCCATGGCCGAATTATTCTTACTTTCCTCCAAATCCTCCTCTTCTTCAAGCGAATATGATTATGCAGCTTCATCCATTAATAATAATTTGTATTTGATTCAGCAGGAATAACTTCATCTTCGTTATCCACACTTCCTACGTTCGATCTCGACAGGTTTAAGTTTTGCGCAAAATGTACGTTAGTTTTCCTGCACGATCAACAGTCAATGGATCACGTGTTGAACTATGTGTATTAAACCATAGGTACTGAATGTGCTTTCCATTGCAGCTCTCAATGCAAACATGCTCAAAATATCAACCGCCAAGCACTTAAAGATGAAGTAGAACATGCTCCCGCAGAACAAATTTCATCAGAGAGCTGCTCACTTGCAACCACAAACGGTCGTGAAAAAAGTTCACTTCGAACATTGTAATGCGCCAAAGACTCGTATATTTTGTTTCTCTTCTATTTTTTGTCCTTATATTTTGCGTGAAGTTCTGCGACATTAAAAATAAATTCAGTCGCTTCAAGTTTCTGTGATTCCGAAAGATTATTTCCTCGAATTCTTTCCTCGACTCTTTCCTGGCACATTTATTTTGTTCAAAAGTTTGTTTTAAATTAACAAAACAGTACACCACTTTAGACAAAACAGCAAACTCTCAAAAAAAGATGGCCATTTAGCAATCGGATGTAGTACACGGTGAACAATTTCAAATAGGAAATCGTAAATGCCTTCATAACTGATTTCACTTCGTCTTCGATAGCCAGCGTCTTCAAGGCATACCTGATGTAGCATGAATGTAGATCGAATTTAGTATGAAAAATGTGCGAGTTTTTTTATTTCCGAAACCATCCGTATGACCGACTGAAAATTTCAAACTGTTGATAGACTGAATCTTGAAGATATCGACAATGAGCAAGTTAAGTTCATGGCAGATGCACCCATACTCGGTAATATAGGGATAGCTTTTGTTAACCATTTTTCGGGACGCTTTATTGTACGTTCCATTATCAGTAATAATTGCAATAAATTTATAATTCTCGACGTCTTTTAACATCGCTTCAACTTTCTCGAAAAGCAACTTTAAAAGCCAAATGTCGATTTTCCTTAGTGAGTAAATTTATAGAAAACGGCTTCGGGTGTATGTATTGATGGCATAATTTGTTATGGAGCCCCTGCGTATGTTCGACTAAGCATCGGTCTGCAACGTCAGATGCGCCGGCAATTTTTGGTAAGACTGACCCTTCGACGCGATGGTACTCAAGGCCCAATAATTGATTGGAAAGTTGGTATCTCGAAGGAAGTTGAGACTTTGTGGTTGAGCCTAATGTAGCACCAGTAACGAAAATTGTTCGAGTAATAGCTCATCGACCATCTGGTGCTACTTTGGTCTCATATTCTCAACGAAATTTCAGCATACTAAAGCTTTTCATCGACTAAGAATAGTATTTGTCAAATGAATATGTCAATGAAACAGGAAAAAGGTGTAGATTATTATATTTTACAGCAAAAAATTTGGTGTAGTAGGTTAATAGTACATAAGAGAGTATAATGCAGTGATGTCACAGCTCTTTTTGCATTTAGACTAGTTGAGTTTTTGGGAAAACACATTTTTAATTTATGTTACCAATATTACCAGGGTAACACCACTTTGGGTAATATTACCTAAAATTACCTATTTTACCGGTAATATTACCACCGAGAAAATTACCGTTTACAACAGTAGTCATGGTAATGGTAATGATGATGGTGATGGTGACGGTGATGGTTAATGTGATGGTGATGGTGACTGTGACTGTGACTGTGACGGTGACGGTGACGGTAATGGTAATGGTAATGGTTATGGTTATGGTTATGGTTATGGTGATGGTGATGGTGATGGTGATGGTGATGGTGATGGTGATGGTGATGGTGATGGTGATGGTGATAGTGATAGTGATAGTGATGGTGATGGTGATGGTGATGGTGATGGTGATGGTGATGGTGATGGTGATGGTGATGGTGATGGTGATGGTGATGGTGATGGTGATGGTGATGGTGATGGTGATGGTGATGGTGATGGTGATGGTGATGGTGATGGTGATGGTGATGGTGATGGTGATGGTGATGGTGATGGTGATGGTGATGGTGATGGTGATGGTGATGGTGATGGTGATGGTGATGGTGATGGTGATGGTGATGGTGATGGTGATGGTGATGGTGATGGTGATGGTGATGGTGATGGTGATGGTGATGGTGATGGTGATGGTGATGGTGATGGTGATGGTGATGGTGATGGTGATGGTGATGGTGATGGTGATGGTGATGGTGATGGTGATGGTGATGGTGATGGTGATGGTGATGGTGATGGTGATGGTGATGGTGATGGTGATGGTGATGGTGATGGTGATGGTGATGGTGATGGTGATGGTGATGGTGATGGTGATGGTGATGGTGATGGTGATGGTGATGGTGATGGTGATGGTGATGGTGATGGTGATGGTGATGGTGATGGTGATGGTGATGGTGATGGTGATGGTGATGGTGATGGTGATGGTGATGGTGATGGTGATGGTGATGGTGATGGTGATGGTGATGGTGATAGTGATAGTCAATAATAAATCAGTGCCGTTATATCAAATAATAAATCAGTGCGTGTTCTACAATTGTCTAAATTAATTAAATAATGGATAAATCGGAGTTGGAAGCTGTGTTAAAAGTGCTGCAAAAACAAAATCAAGCGTTATTGAAAAAAGTTTTAACGAATCAACAACAATTTTTTAAAACCTTTACACCGAATGTGAAAAATATTAACGTTACACAAGCGGTTCTAGTATTCCATTTATTCGAAAAAGAAAAAGTCACATGGTCGAACTATCTTCTGCAATTGGAACAACATTTTGAAGATAACAATATAAAGGCAGATAATCAAAAACGAGCGTGTATTTTAGCGTGAGTAGGTAATGAAACAATAGAATGCTGCTCGATTTAAATTTAATAAAATTTTAATGAAGCCTAATCAAACATATTCTGATTGGGTAGCTGATTTAAAAGATGCTGTGCGCGATTGTTTATTTAATTGTCAAAAATCAGGTTGTAATTTTTTTTTTCTTTTTTTACAGGGTGGGCTATACTAGCCCTGTGCACCGCAACCATTGAGGTCTATTGTGCATCCGCAGAAAGTTTCACTTAAAGTGGAGGTTCAAGTCCTTGAAAAACGCCCCCAGCTCATGCATATTTAAAGGGCTGACGTTAGGCCACTGTATTGTGTATGCATGGAGGAATTTAAGTCTTTTATGGATTATAGCATCACACGTGAATAGTAGATGTTCGGATGTTTCCCTTTCCAGGTTGCAAAATCTACAAACGATCTGTAGGGGACTTTCCCATTTTCTCCAGATGTCCATTAAAAGGGTCATGTCCTGTTATGTACCAGGTGAGGGATCTTAGAGACTGTCTATACCTCTTAATTGCCTGATATAAACGTCTAATATCATAGCTTAATAGTTTTTTGGTCTGTCTCATCCCAATGGAGGACTCCCAGATTATTTTCGTATGTTTTTGTTCCCAATTCCTTATGCCATTTGCCAGAAGGCTCTTGGAGTAACCAATACTAGGCTCTTTTGCACAGTGGTCTGCCGCCTCGTTTTCCTGTATATCGGAATGGCCGGGGGACCACAAAAGGGTTACTTTGTTCTCCCTGCTGAGTTCTAGAAGTTTGCAATAGCAGCTCCAGATTATTTTGGAATAGAAGACAGTTGCTCCTATGGCAAGCAATGCCGCCTGGCTGACCGATCTCGGTTTTTCTATATTTTTTTGTGAGACATCGAAGCACACATACCTCGATCGCACAAATCTCTGCTTGGAAAGCTGTGGGGGTTTTACCCAATGGAATACAGAGTTCGAGACCCGGCCCGATTATACCCGCACCAGTGCCCACTCCTGATTTTGAACCGTCAGTGTACCATATGGAGGCGTGACGGGGTAAGGAGGAGATGATACTCCCGCTTGCTCCCTGTCGGATATTTCAATCGTGAAATTCCTCCGGCAGTCAATAGTTTTAACCATCACGTCTGATAGTTGGATTATTTCCTCGTCCAGATTCAATTTCTCCAGGATGCTATTATGTCCTGGTCTAATAGTTTTAATTTGAGATGTTATTTTTAAATTGACTGCCCTTGAACCAGCTACTCTTTTAAGGTGCCAGTGTAGTGGTGAGAGCCCCAATAGCTTCTCAAGAGCAGCTGTAGGGCAGGTTTTCATTGCTCCCGTTACACTCAAAAAAGCTAGCCTTTGGATCCTATCCAATATTGAGCAGGCACCACTTTGCCCTGTCTTAGGCCACCACACAAACTCCGCATAAGAGATTATTGGTCTTACGATGGTTGAGTATAACCAAAGTGTCATTTGGGGATTTAGATTCATATTTTGCCAAGCATTCTTTGGCAGGTGAAATGCGCCCTATTTGCCTTGTTTGTGATATATTTTAAAAACGGGTTCCATGTCAGTTTTTGATCAAGTATCACTCCCAGGTACTTAACCTCCGTCGCCATTTGGTGAATTTCCCCATTTAGAGATAGAGGTGGGAGAATTGTTTTCCTCCGATTTGTAAAGAAAGTACAAATAATTTTGTTGGGGTTTACTCTAAGGCCCGTCTCAATACACCAGTCGCTTACCAACTCGAGGGCATATTGCATACGTTCCGATATTGTACTATCGAATTTCCTCCTGACTATTAAGACTAGATCGTTCGCGTAGGTGATATTCGAGAAGTGAGAGTTTTTTAATCTTACAAGTAGTCCATCCATCACGAGTAGCCACAAAAGGGGTGAGAGAACTCCCCCTGGGGACAACCCCTGGTAGCCGCAATCGTGATGGTTTTATCACCAAAAGAGGCCGTTATCCTCCTGTTTCTAAGCATATTTATTATCAACCCTATGGTGGGGGAGTCTATTCCCCTTGCATGTGCTTGTTCTTGAATCATTTCGAATTTGGTATTGTCAAAAGCCCCTTGAATATCGATGAAGGAGGATAACAAAACATCTCCAGCTCGTGGAGCGCTGTTTCTGTCGATCTCCCAGTCTGATATGCATATGTTGGCTGGGGTCTAGAGGATGCCTTAGGAGGGCATTGGATCTAATATGTAGGCCCAGTATCTTCTGCATGGTCTTCAGAATAAAAGATGTGAGGCACAATCGTTATAGATCTTCTTGTCAATGGCATCAAAATGACGTTTCAAGTCGACACGGGTGCTTCGTGCTCGTTAGTTGGACTGGACAGATATAAGCAGCTAGAATCGACCCAGGGCAATCCGACAAATAAAACTTTAACATCATACGGTGGAACTTGTATCAAATTAAAAGGCGCTGTTGATGTCATCATTTCGCATTTGACGGTAATCTTCTGGTTGTTGACAGCAACAAAGCGACAAACGTTATGGGACTAATCTACTTGTTTAAAGCATTAAAGAAGAGAATGCTGATTTTCAACCATATTTTGATCGTAAATTTTCATTTTCCTTACAGAACAAAATCGTTTTACTTCACACAGATTACACCAGAATTGTCTACCACACATGCTCCAACAAACCGTATTACATAAGGTGCACGATGGAACAACTTGCTCGACGATACTGCTGGTTCCCAAACATCTATAAAAAAATCGAACAATTAACGAAAAGTTATCAAACTTGTCAAGTTACCTCCAGTGATCCAAAGGGGAATTTTTCCAGTTGGCCGGTCGCTGAAAAGCCCTGGGAAAGAATACATATAGAATATATATCAAAGTACCCGTATACCGTGGAAATGTCTAAAATTACATTAACAACAGCCATTTTGGTTCTACAAAAAATAATTTCAATACGACATGGTACGATGGAATGATCTTTTGATGGTGTGATGTTATGATGGAATGATGGTTCGATGGTTCAACGGTACCAAGGAACGATGGTATCATTATAGAACGACGGTTTAAAGGTATAGTGGCATGATGGTATGATGGAATAATGATATGACGGAATGATAGTTGTTTAATGGTATGATGGTGCAACAATTTTTTGAGCCGCATTCAATTGAGGAATAGTTTGCACGTTAAGTTTGGGGTTAGGTTGATGTTGAGTTGGGATCGAGTTAGAGATTCAGTTAGGATTGAGTTGAGTTCATAGACACAAGTGATTTTCAGACCGTGTTAGTTTACGGATTGAGTTTGGAGTTGAGTTGAGGGTTGAATTGGGAGTTGAGTTGGGATTGAGCTCAAGTTTAGTGAGGGTACAATTGCGGATTTATTTTGAGAGAGTTATGGGTTGAGTTGGAAATTAACTTGAGTTGAGTTCCCATACGCAAATATTTTTTCAAACTATGTTGATTTGGGGATTGAGTTTATTAAGCTTTATTTGGGGTTGAATTGAGATTTGATCCTTAAGTTAGCTTGACTTGTTCTAAGTTGAGCTCATGTATGCATTTAATTAATATTTCGGAACGTGTTGATTTGTGGATTTAGTTGTTGAGTAGAAACGTTGCAGAAAAGCTGTACTTTGGTAAGCACCAAATTACAATTACACTGTTTTTACACTAACATCGTGAAAAAAAATCGTGTAAAAAGGACCGTGTAAAAACCAGTTTGAGTGTAAATTACTAGTAACGAAATTACTTTTATCTTTTGTTATTTCGCGGCCTCAGATTTTATTAGACATTATATTGTTTTTGAAGTTAGAATTGATTTTCGCATTTTCCAAGGCCGTAGAATTAGAAAATGTTGTTATAATTTCATTTAGTCTATTCGTATTTCTAAACTAATAGATTAAATGAAATTGCAATGATATTTTCGAATTGTACACCCTCGAAAAATGCGAAATCGTAACTAACTTCAAGAAATGTAAAAATATCAGATAGAACATTTTCATTCTAAAGATTACATTCTGATGAAAAATATCATAGTATTTTTTTCCAGTCTCTACCAAATCACTTTAAATGACTTAAGCTCCATCTGCTAATTTCATAGGTTAGTTGAAAAAATTCTTTCTTTAAGCAAAAGTATCGGTCTATCGCACTACTAAGGTCTTTTCCCAATGGGCATTCATAGCGAAAAATGGTTGAAAACCAATACTTTGTACATATTTATACCTATTATTTGAAGACAAAGAAAAATATTAAAATCACACTACGACCGTAAGAAACCTATACACTGTCATGTTTGCACTGTTAAAATTACTAATTGCTACCTTTTACATTTTTGACAGGTAGTATAATAAAATATTATAACTATTAAAGTATTATACAACTGTAAAATATTCGGATATCGACAACTTCAAAAACACATCATAAAGTAAATAGTACTGTAGAAAAGTTTTTTTCTAGCATCGAAACAAAGGAATATGTTAATGTTTTATACTGACACAGAACAATATTAAAATCATGTCTTGCCGCTGAAGCCAAAACTTATGCATATTCTCATTATCGTTTTCTGTTGTTTTGAGTGGCTGCGATTATTTTGTTCTGTGTACCATTATCTCGAATGCCCCCAAAACCTGTGTACTATTCACTATATGTATTTTTTGAATACATATTTGATTAAAACAAAAACAATCCCATATATACTTGCCAACCACTATGTAGTGTACACAATAATGTACATTGTACAATGCACATTATGTAGACAGCAGAACTAAAATACTTGTGTAGGTTTATTTTTTTTTATACATTATTATTACTAATATTATTTCTAGTTTCTTATTTATTTATTTATTTTTCTATTTGATTTCAAAGTAAAAGAACAAAAAAAAATGATTATAAGGTTATTGTTCGTTTAAGTTTATTGCACTCATTTGATTAGAATTTAGTTGTGTGTTTTTGTTTTCAATAAAAAAAAAAAATCTTTCATGCAATTACTATAATTTTCTATTATGTTTGTTTGGTACATAGGTGCAATATAGTTTGATTGATTATTACTTTTAAAGATGGTCTCTTACCTATATTATATCCAGCTAAAACCAAAAAATTTACTTTTCACTTTAAGAAGGTTGTTAGTATGTATTTGCAAGACAATCAAAATGTTGAAGAAACTTGTATCACTTACGGTATTACTTAAGCAAATATTATATGAAATAGCATCGGTATTAATATTTAGCACGAAGTTTCTTCGAAACACGCCAATTGCACAATCTCGTCAACGGAATACTATAGTTAACTAAGCTTTTTTTTTCATGGACGCTTTTGCTACAAATTTGACCTGCAACATAAATACTACCTTTGAAAGAAAAAGGCAGACACAAATATGTATATGAGTCTAATCATCAGGCGCAGGTCACTTGATAGTTCAAGGTAACTTCACAGAGTCATTTTAATTTTTATTTTGTTGATAACAACTTACGTACGTTGCCAAGCTAAACAAACAAATAAGAATATATTGTATTTCGAGCGCGATTGATGTATTTAGCAAACATTTTTAAAATTCAAAGTCACATTTTGACAGATAGGTATGTAAATTTATTTATGCATAAAACTTCTTCTGGCATACGAAAATTTAAAATGTGACTTTGAAGACTATTATTTAAATATTTAATGAATTTCCTTCTTAATGAACTAAGGTGTTTCCCGTGTTCTTTATATGTGGATAAAAAACCAACGTAATATTATTTCATCTTTGTGCATAAATCTTATATTATATTTTAACGGTATCCAAAATCGTGACCATTCATTTTAATTGGGAATATTACAAATACAGTTTTTGTTTTTCAAAATGTTTTATTGTCTCTGTTTTAAGAAGGAGAACACAAAAAGAAGTAATTTCAAGCTCAATCAAAATTCATACTGTTATATGGTATGTTCATTGTGTCCACAGTATGTATTCAGCGATAGTTAGTCTTGTACGATAAATTTATTTACGTTTGTCACAATCAATCTGTTGGCTGAGAAACAATATTTTTTTTTTTTGTTTAACGGTTTTCCCAGTGAGTTGGTAATTTCCATTGGTATTTTCCGTGTTTCTTTTTTTTATAGCTTGCTCGTATATTACTTTATGATTGTTGCTATTTACATGTTTGAAAATCAACAAAATTAGAATAATGCTAGCTTATATTAAGAATGACTAATAAATAAGTTTTTTGTATTTCTCATTTTCCAGAAAAACAAAATACGTGTACGAGCAAATAAATAAATAAAAAACAGGTAATTGATTTGGCTTCAATCGATTATTGTTATATGGCCATATTTGCTTATAGAAAATGAAAATGAGTATGTGTGCACAAATATAATGTACTAATTCTCCACATTTTATAAATAGAAAAATTATATTGAAATGGCAAATGTTGTCGTGTAATTTATAGATTGAAGATTTATATCCTGGATTAGAATATGAGGGTTTTGGATTATATATTTTTGGGATGACAGTTTCATTTAAAAAGAATAGTTATTATGTAGGTTGATTATGTGTGCTTTTTCTAATTCGTTTTGTCCGAAATGTCCACCCACTTTTATACTCAAATATCTGTGGGCCATGTAATCTCTTTCTAATCTAAATCATTTATGGCAAATACATTTTTTTGCGACCATTTTATACATTGGAACCTTAAAATATTACGGAACTAGAGAAAGAACCTTTTATCTACCAACCCTTATCTTGTCATTGTCAAACTTAGTGCATTAAGGTCAAACCCCAACAGATTTATGTGAACCACTTTCGGTGGCTTGGTGTATTGGAGGTTACATATTTGACAAGTATAATTTCCTTAATATTTTTGTCAATGGTAAGCTTATTATATTACATAAATTATTTGTAATATACACTCTGTGCTTTATTTATAAATTATTAAAAACAGTTCAATGATTTCACAAAAATTTCCCCTTCCGTTGATATACGCTAACTATAATAGCCATAATCTATAAACTATAAATAATCATAATTGAAAAATTTGTACTTACAAAATAATAATAGTATATTATATACATTTATTACATTCTCATTGTTCTCGTAAAGTTATGTGCATCTCATTGTATTCTTTTCAAATAATAAGAAAATTATCTTTATTGAGTTGAGTTGAAAAGCAAATGAAAATTAATGCGATTATGTGTATGAAAGAGAGACTTTGTTTTATGTGTACAATAGTTAAATTTCTAATTCAAATTTTGATCCATAAGTTCAGAATTGTAAATTTAAATGTTTCTTTATTTAATGTTGCCTATTCATTATTGTTTGCTTAATGTATTTAACATATGTGGTGAACTGTTTTAAAAATTATTGTGACAGTTTATCACTAAACTTTGATCTTTTCACTAATAATTTAATAACTCTCCATTGAATGATTCTGTATCACCTTTCTGTATCATGTGAACTTTAAATGCTGTCAGCCTAACAAATTTTTTTATAGTTTTTTTACCGCAATATATGAGACGGGGAAAGCTTTATGAATTTCGAAATTTAATTAATAAATAATAAAATAATTCCGCTATAAATTTAAAAAAATCTTTAATCTACTCTTCGGTAAATTGTAATTAAGATTGAAAAATTATTCTCACTTAATGCCAAGGAATAATTGGGTTTTGTACTTGGAAAATTTTGATTAGTCTAGATCTGTACTCTACAATAATTCCTAAAATATCAAATAATCTCGATTAATCTGAAAAAGACGTTCCGAATCTAGAAATCGGGCGGCCTAGCAAAACAATGTGATATTTAAAAAGTTAATTTGCAGCCTGTTTTGTAAAAAGTGTTTAAATAAGTGATAAGGGTAAATTGACGTTCACGTTAACATATTCCGGCTGATTCATTGTGAAACTTTAAAGCATGGCAATGTGAACAAATATTTTCCATTTGCCTAATTAAAACATTGAGTTGCATGATATAATCAATATGAAAGCGATTATTTTCAAGCCATGTATCACACCATTCAGTTCTTTTAGCATTTCTTTAAATAGTGTAAGCTCTGTTTTCAAGTTGCATGTACTTCAAGACGAATTTGACGTTGACGAGTTTCAACCCCTCCTTTCACTTTTATCTTTTGTGATGTTGCCGTAACTTATTCACTAGGTTTTTTTTCTGTGACATATTTTAGTACTCGTATGTGCACCTAAAGCAATATTTCACCTGAATATATTCACCAATAATTATATTGTTCTAATGTGCGTAAACAATCAGGAGTAACGGGGATTCGGATATGTATATTTGAGTATTTACACAAAACAATTACAAAACATGTCCACTTCGAAATGTTTCACTGCAAACTGTGTTTGAACATGACAATTCGAAAAACAACAGAAAATTTTAAAACTAAGCCGGTTTTACACGTACAATATTTTGTAGCAACAGATATTTCTTGTAGAAGATTAAAAAAGTAAATTTTAAATATGGAACGTTAGTACATTTCCCTCGTTAAATAATATGTGCAAAATTACGTCAAAAATCTCAACAAATTTAATTGAAATTAAGGTTAGCAAAAAATTCTGTGTTCGATATTTTAAGTCTTTCCTTTTTTGTAATTCTTTGAATAAATTCCCATTGAAGTTCTTCCAGAGGTGACCGACTCCCTAGAAAAAGTGTTTGTTAATTCAATTCGATTCATTAGAAGTTATGCATTACTTCTTTTTTGTCTTAGGTCGAAATAAGCTCAATGAATAGGCTGATATAAATTTCCATATATGAATACAATAGAACTGGAATCTGCGGTTTGAAATTGGGGCGAGTTTAGCAGATAGTTCAATTATGAAAATGGTATAGACAAAGTTTGAAACAAGAAACACTTTTGTTAGCACTCGCGCTGCTATGTACGAAATCTATTGGGTGTACAAATAAATGTCCGACCTTTTTTACTGAAATAAAAGGCATTAGTTTGTGTAGAAAATGAAAGAATGTTTTATTCAAAGTATGTTCCTTCGGAAGCTATAACCTTCGCCCAGCGTTCAGGCAACAAACGGATTCCCCGAAGGAAGAAGTCTGGTGGTTTCGAGGCGATCCAGTTATCGACCCATTTTTTGACGTTTTCATATGAAGTGAAGTGCTGCTGTGCCAGGGCTGATTGCATCGACCGGAACAAGTGTTAATCAGAGGAAGCAATGTCTGGTGAATACGGCGGCTGGGGTAGAATTTCCCAGTTCTGCCTTCCAAGTAATTGTTCACAGGTATAGCAACATGTGGCCTAGCGTTTTCATGTTGCAAAATAATCTTATTGTGCCTTTTGTCCCATTCCGGTCGTTTTGCAGCTAGGGCTTGTTTTAAAGCCATCAGTTGTCGTCGATAAACTTGTCCCGTAATGATTTCACGCTCTTTCAGCAGCTCAAAATAGACGACACCCTTCATATCCCACCAAATACAAAGCATCACCTTCGAACCATGTATATTTGCTTTTGGCGTCGACGGCCCTAGTTTACCTGGCTTGACCCACGCTGGTTTGCGCTTTGGATTGTCATAATGAATCCATTTTTCATCCCCAGTGATGATCCGATGCAAAAACCCCTTCCTTTGTTATCGTTGAAGAAACAATTCGCACATGGTTTTCCGACGTTCCATGTCCCTTTCTTTCAATTTGTGTGGCACCCAATTTCCCAGCTTCTGAACCAATCCCATTGCATGTATACGTTGCGAAACACATTGTTGGGTAATATTCAACTCTTCTGCCAATTGTTTTTCAGTCTGACAAGGGTCCACATCAAGCAGTTCTTCCAATTCTGTATCTTCAATTTTTCTTAGTCTGCCTTCACGTTCTTTGTCTCTTACGTCAAAATCACCAACTTTGAATCGTTGAAACCACTCTTTGGATGTTGTTTTCAATGGAGCATGTTCACCGTAAACTTCCACAAGCAAACGATTTGTTTCCGCTGCACTTTTCTTCAACAAAAAATAATGAAGTAAAACTTCCCGCAAATGTTGTTTTTTTGGCACAAAATTCGACATTTTTAATTACATGAAAATAATTGTTGTTTACGCTTTGAACAAATGTCACTAGTAATTATTCAAGCTTGATATCTAACCTCCAGAAAACATGTATTGCCCGATTGAATAATATGCAAGCAGTGATACTAACGACACATATCTAAACAGGTCGGAAATTTATTTGTACACCCAATACGAAAAATTGAGATTTGATATCCAAAATAAACAAAATTATTTTGAAATTTTATTTACTTAGTCCGAAACCTGTGATAAATATTTTTGGCTATGATTTAGAAAGGCATACCATGTCACACAGCGCCAATTTTTACAATGGTAGAAATATTTTCAACTAGAAAATAGCTCCATATTTATTAAAAGTGCTAATTTTTAAAACTAAAAACTGTAATGATTTAAAATGTAGAAATAAATTGAACTAAATGAAAAACCACTTTTCCAAAAAAATTATTGTGTTATTTTTGTAAACTGAAGGTAATGCATTACTTTTATAAGTACATAATGGATTATTTTTCGTATATTTCGTAAATCCAAACTGGATTTTTCAATACATTTTTGGAATATGACCAATTAGCTTGTCTGTAACCGATTATGATGAAATTTTTAAGGTATGATGTAAATGGAATTGTTAATGATTTTTGGATAGACTTTTAAAATATCGAAAATTATCCTGTAACTTGGCTATTTTTTAAATGATTATGATGAAAATCGACAGGTACGATGGAAATGAAATCCTTTAATGTTTTTTAGATAAAATTAATAGAATTTGATGATTTTGAATACGATTACCATGAAATTCGACATGTACGGTGGAAATGGAATTCTATAACGATTTTTGGTTAAAGTTTATTATGGAAAATTAGCTTGTTACTTGGCTATTATTTAATCGATTATGTTGAAATTAGACAGGTAATGGGTTGGAAATGGGATTTTTAAATGATTTTTGGAAAATGGTCGATTAGCTTGTAACTTTGCTATTTATTAACCAATTATGATAAAATTTTACAGGTACGGTGGAAATGGAATTGTTACATGGTTTCTGGATAGATTTTTGAAATATGGCCAATTATCCTGTAACTTTTAAACGATTATGATGAAACTCGACAGGTACTATGGAAATGGTATTCTTTAATTATTTTCAGATGAAATTAATGGAACTTGGAAATTTTACAACATTATTATGATGAAATTCGACAGCTACGGTGGAAATGGTAATCTTTAATGATTTTGCAATACAAAATGTTGCAATTACAAAATGTTGCAACTACAAAATCTTGCTTGCATAACAAAATAGTCCACTTATTTTTCTTTTTAGTAGGTGTCATTAATAAATCCTATATAATCCGCTCCTACGTGCGGCACGCAGTGCGACATGTTTGCTGATCCCGGCTCCTGCGTCCCCCGAAATTCAAATCTAAGGCCCCTCGGAGGGCTAAGCGGGGGGGAGCTCAGCGACGTCCCGCGTGCCCGTGAGAGTTACTGAAGCCGTTAGCCTCTACAGTTCGGGATTAATAGATTCTATATAATCCGCTCCTACGTGCGGCACGCAGTGCGACATGTTTGCTGATCCCGGCTCCTACGTCCCCCGAAGAAATTCCCCATTTTCCAAAATTTATATTTTTGGTTATTTTCGTTTGTAATCGAAATCCCCATTTTCCAGAATTTATAAAAAGAGAGATTTTAAATTCAAATCGAAAGCCCTAAAACGAAATTCAGATCTAGAGTCCCTCGGAGGGCTAAGCGGGGAGGAGCGCAGCAACGTCCCGCGTGCCCGTGAAACTTATCGAAACCGTTAGCCTCTGAAATATTATAAAATAGAAAAATAATGCGTTTAACCGAAAACATTTTTATTCATTTTGATTTTTTTTACCCTGGTGGGCATATTGTAGGCTAAGGTATTGCTTCTCGATTCAATTAATACATTTATCATGAAACTTTAAGGCCTGGAGGTTTTCACACAATGTATCACAGTTACGGCACACAAATACCTCCGATTTTTCCGTTGATGTCTCGATAATAGTTTTATCTGTAAGCGAGGACGGTATATCAGCCGAATCATCAATTTTGTCGTGTTCAATTTTTACATGTTGACGTAATATGATTTTTAGCGGGAATAACTTACCGCATTTTTTATAGAAATAATTCGCCTCGAATCGATGCTTATGGAATTTATGTTCGATCGCTTTGAAAATTTATGGGGAATTCTTTGGGGGTATCGTTTTCAGTCGACAAAATCTATTTTGGTTGATGTAACTCTTTTTGCTGGATACTTAAGCAGAGTTGATGCGAGTATTGGTCTACCCAGGATATCAGTTTCACTTTCATGCTGCCTGAAATCATAAATCACAATTATAATTTTAAAATAACATACACATATAGTGTTGTTTACCGAAAATGTCCTATTAAATCACAATGCTTTATAAACTTCTGGCTAGAGATCACACATTGAAAGGGTTTTGGCGTTTATTGTTTTAATTTTTTCGAACATGTTGGGCCTTGTTGACCGCTACTTGTGTCTTTTAAATCACTTTGTTTTACTGCATCACTTTGTCTATTGTTGTAAACGATAGTTTAAATTAAAATTATCCGGAAAATGGAGATTTAATATTTAAATTTGGTAGGATTTCTCCATTTTCCACAGTAAATTATTTCGCATTGTGTTGTATGTATGATCATAAGTATGTGTGATAAACATAAACATTTTTATGACAATCGAATTAAACGAACTAATCAATTCGTTTGCCTCCTAAACAAGCACTTTTGTTATTTATTTTATTAACACAGTATATTTTATCCAAATATATAAATTATTAAAGTAGGTATTTGATTATAAATCAATATTTATACACAAATGTCAAAATTTAGTTCATTTTTATAAAACCAGATGGTTCTTAGCTATCTAAGAAATAATACGCATACTAAGATTTCATAAATTTATTGTAGTAAATACACAAACCAAATGAAGTGTTTTAAACCCAAGACTCGAACCATAATAAGGTATTTGCTGTCAAATAGTAAGGTATATTTTTAGCCAAGACTCAACCCAATATGTAGTTCACATTAATTCCGCTTTTTACAAAATAGCGTTTTCAAATGGTATGCCTTGATAAATGTGTTCCTCATGTTACTGTCCAGCGAATCTTTAAGAACTTTTCGTTCAGTTCAGCCGTCACTTAAGAGAGCGAAAATTAACGCGCAAACTGAAGGATATGTCAGAATACATAAAAATTTTCAAAGCATACTTTTCTTAAAAATAATAAATTTTCTGTTCACATTAGAATTTTAATACTGTATTTGTCAGTTTTTACGGATTCGGTGGCCGATATGTCAAATATTCTGTAAGGAAATAATTTCGTCAAATTCTTTAAGGATTCTTACTGATTCGCTGGTTAGCCCTTAAGACTGTGACCGAAACGTGTGATAAATATTTTTTAGTACAAATTTTTGACATGTATTTGAAAAATATTCCCCTACATTCACAAATTTTTATTACGCTGCCCGAATCGTGTAATAATTTTTTGAAGTATTTCCCCTTCTGTCATGATGTTGTTTGATTTTAATGGCAAGCAATACTTTTATACGCATCGAATTGGCTTTCGTTTAATATTATATATTATAGCGTAGGACTGTTTTTGTTAAGGCATAGTATAACAGGAAGATGTGCAATAATTTTCGCTAAAATTTTGGAAAATATATTACGATACAGTTAGGTTTTTATAAATGAAATGGGAAAGTCACGGGTGGTGTCAAATCAGAAATGCAACACAAATTAAAAAATATTGGGGGCAAATCTGTTATGAATTAAAATAAATCGTTAATGATGTGGTACATACAATTCAACGTTTTAAATCAATCTGTCAGACGATAGTGGTAACTCTCACATTTACTCACTAAATCAATATGCCATATAAATTGTTGACATCCACGGACAATTCATCTCACTAGAAAACAATAATTGTCGGCAAGCTGCAGCAGTTGAAAATAGGAAATTGTCATGTTGCTGCAAACGATAACATAATCATTGAATAGTTGACATTTTATTTTGATGATATAAAATGCTAAGGCGACCATGTTAAATGTCGACCGAACAATTATTCTGTTTGTGTCAAAAATTATCATAGAAAAAGACCGTGATAATTTGGGTGTATGCGGTTTTTTCAAATATATGTCAAAAATATGTACTAAACAATATTTATCACAGGTTTCGGGCACAGTCTAAGTCAATGGTAGTATTCGACGCATGTTTTTGACATTAAAATAATCTTAATCTATCTAACATGAACTAAAACTGTTTGATGGTTCTAAATCCTATTTTGTAAACTCCTTTTTTGACCGATTTTTATTTTTCGTCTTAGACTATGCCCGAAACCTGTGATAAATATTTTTTAGTACACATTTTTGATATTTTTTTTGAAAAAACCGCATACACCCGAATTATCATTATCTTTTGCTATGATAATTTTTGGCACAAACAGAATAAATTATTTGTTCGGTCGACATTTAACATGGTCGCTTTAGCATTTTATATCATAAAAATAAAATGTCAACTAGCAGCACATCATAATAGGAAAATGATAATTTCCTATTTTCAACTGCAGCAGCTTGCCGACTATTATTGTCTTCTAGTGAGATGATTTGTCCGCGTAATCGTTTATGTCAACTATAAGGTTAATCTTAATTAAATGGCATATTGATCTAGTGAAACGTAAATGTGAGATACCACAATAAGCAGAGATAAGCAATTATAGAATTAATTGATCGATTGATTTAAAATCTTGAACTGTATGCACTACATCATTAACGATTTATTTGAATCCATATAGAGCTGCCTCCATTATTTTTAATTTTGCGTTACAATTCTTATTTGAGACCACCCGTAACCTTCCCATTTCCTATATACATAAAAACAACTATATCGTAATTTATTTTCCAAAATTTTGGGGAGAATTATTGCACCATCATGCTATTGTACTGTGCCCTAACAAATACAGCCCTACGCTACAACACATATATAAACGAGAGCCAATTCGATGCATATTAAAAGATTTGCTTTCATTTAAAATCGAACAACAACATGACAGATGGGGAAATATTTCAAAAAATTATTATCCGATTCGGGCAGCATAATAAAAATTTGTGAATGTAGGGGAATATTTTTCAAATAAATGTCAAAAATTAGTACTAAAAAATATTTATCACAGATTTCGGTCACAGTCTTAGACTGTGTCCAAAACCTGTGATAAATAATTTTTAGTACTAATTTTAGACATTTATTTGAAAAAAACTACACGCACCCAAATTATCATAGGCAATTGCTATGACAGCTACAAAATAAATTGATTGTTTAATATACTTGCTGTGATTGACTTACTGTACTGATTTAACATAATTGGCGTAATTCTGTACTAAAAAGCTATAGTCTCTTATGTGCATTTTAGTAGTTTTGAGAAAATGTAGGTTAGTTTTAAAATCAAATAAGAATATTATGAGTATTATATGTATTAACCTGATAACTTTATTATTTTTTAAACGATTTTTACCAAAATTTCATACAATCTAAATAGTGGACCAATTTAATTATTTATAAAAACCGCTTAAAGTCACTTAAGCGACTTTTGCTTTGCCTTAATAAATATACCATCCATGACATTTTTTGTCCAAACAACTATCAATTTCTCGAAAATTACTTTAATCAAAATGAAGCAACAAAAATGTGAGGCGGGAACATATACCAAAAAATTATTACACTATTCGGACAACATAATAAAAACTTGTGAACGTAGGGGAATATTTTTCAAATAAATGTCAAAAATTTGTACTAAAAAATATTTATCATGGGTTTTGGGTATAAAATTTACTAACCTAGTTAATAACTAATAATTTAGCTACTTACATATATGCCGTTTAATGTGATTGGCATCACTATAATTCCTTTGTATTTTTTTCACTTCAATCGTTCTTACGTGCAACATTGAAAATAATTTTAGTACTTGGTCTAATGCGATCCGCGATCCGTTGATTTTGTCAATTCGCATATATTTTCATGCAATTATACTTTTGCGTTATTACATGACTACAGCGTCGAGACTGTCTGGGGAGGTAAGTCTTAGTTTCGACCGCAAATCTCATTGTAATTTTTACAAAGGGAAATATTTTTTTTATGGTTGTGTGGGTATTTCCTTTGGATATGTATTTCTAAATGAATGACAAGTTTACGGTTAAGTAGGATTGCTAACTTGCCACCTCTGGTGGTTCGTTTTTCCAATTTTCCAGAGGTGGTAAGTCTTTACATTTCTACACAATTTTTTTTTTGCTTTTTTTTTTTTTTTTGAGATCTGACCTAACCTTTCGATAAAAAAATCTTTGTGCAAGTGATACCATCACTTAGGGAATGGAGCCAACTTCAGCAAAAAACTTCTACATATGTTTGGAATAGCAACGGAGAACGAATTACGGAGCTCAAAACCCTCTTGATGGTATTTGGAAGTTTAATCCATTTCAAGTATTTTAATGTTGATAATATGAGATTGAGCGTAGAATCTTTTGATGAATTATAATAATGTACATATAAGTCAGTGACGGTTGCTGATTTAAATTTTGAACCATGCATAACACGAATTAATTTGGGTACTTTCGAAAAGCAAATTCTTCTATTTTAGTTTTAAATCCTAAAGTTTTTAGAGAATTGCGCCATGTGTTAAAGAATTACAAGTAAATCGGGATTTTCGATTTTTCGCAATTATATTCGTGATTTGTTTGCGTTAAGAGCAAATAATTTAGCTACTAAACAATTTTTATAAGTAAAGAAACAAATTATCTGCGAAGCAATTTTTATCGTTAGTATTCATCTTAACTTTCTCATTTTATTGGTGGACCCGAAAAATTGTTAGCTGAATTTTTTGGAAAATAAACGAAATCTGGAAAAAATTAAAAATTGAAGGTTGTGGTCTAATGACGTAATAAGCAGTGCTTGGTAAAATTGATCGACTATTTAGTAATACTGGCTTCCGAATTACAATTTGCTTGATTATCTAGTATTTACCCTTAAGAGTGTTGCATATTTATACAGATATTATGCGAGATTTTTCAAGAATATTCAAGATGTTCGATATTATTCGAGCTTAGCTTGGATTAAATTAAACGTAGTGTTGAATTAGATGCAGTCTTCCAATTATTTCTCCAAGTAGATTTTTTTATTGCTTTTGATTTGCTTTACAATTGTCAATTAGCATTGGAGTCCCTTAAGATTATTCTAGGATTCGATATTATTATAGAATTCTAAAATTTAAGTAAATTCGAGTCTATGCGAGTTTTTGGATATTAGTATATTACCCTAAATTTGCAAAGCGCTGTAATTGGGTATGCAAAGATTGGTTGTACGGCAATTTTCTGAGTTCAGACACGGAAATACTAACTTACTTTTTACCGTTTTGGATCATTATTCTAAACTTATTTTTCTGAAACCTTATATTTTTCTTACATTTTCCGTACCAAAGTATTTTGTCTCTGATAATGGTCCACAATTTACTTCTAAAGTCTTCCAAAGTTTCCTGTCTAAGTTCGGTGTCAAACTCTGCGGAATGTTGTGCATGACTCGATGAAGTACCCTCCTCATTTTTTAATGTTCAGCACATGATCAAGCATGGCAAGGAATATGCCGTAGTTATAAACGAAAGTTAGAAATTGGTCAGACGCTATTTCAAAGAAATTATGTGTCCAATAAGCTAGGAAACACTGCGTACGAGTTAGTAAATTGAGGCGGCAAAAATTTTGGAATCTACCATATCAAGGAAAACCGTTCTTGAATTAATCTTGTTTACTTAATTTAAAAGCCAGTTTCCTTAATCCTAATAAACAAATAAAATTGGTGTTTTGTGTTGCCCGGCTTGGTACGTCCCCACGGATTTAACAGTTGTATGTATTGGGACCGTATAACAAATCCGCGGTAGTTTAAATTTATTCAACGATTCAAGGGAAAAGTTCTGATGCAAAATTAAGTACTATCTTAACGAGGAAACATGCCTCACAACCAAACATGACCACACCGAACAGAGCTCAAGGCAACAGTATTTCAGCTAGTACCGAATGAATAAAATTCAATACCTTTATTGTAACAGAGGTTTTTATGCCTAATCAATCAATTTTTTGTTTTTAGTTTGATTTTCAATATTTTCATACGAACCACAAAATTTATGTAATAGTGTTATAAAGAGAAGTTCCATTTTGTGTTGTTGTTTGGATTAGAAAAGTATTTCCTTGTTTTCATATTTAATTTCAATATACAATTAAAATAAATAAATTAATAAAATACGAATAGCAAGCGGTATGTATACAGATATATGTCATTTGTGTACCAATTATTATCCATTCACGTTTTTTCATCAAATGTAACCAGATTTTGATTTTGTATAATTTCACATCTTATACATATATGTATGTATGCCAATAATTGAATATCTATGCACATGACTACGTATATGGCAACAATTCTCTTCCAAAACGTGACTAATATACCTGGTAAGTTGGTTGGATTAGACATTATTACGTATATGTTTATAACTTGATGTGTACACTTTGTACAAAAAGTGTATCAGCCTCTCTCAAACTGTCATACTGTTTTTTATAATTTTATATTTACGTTTTTTTTTTTTTAGATGGATTTTATGTAACACTATAATAACTAAACATTCTCTATTTCATAAAATGTTCAAATTTAATCACCCAATTGGCAATGTGAGTTATATACATTAAATATGTGTGTCACCACCACGTAACTCATTTCATTCATTCATCTCAAAAAGTAATTTCATAATCTTGCCTATCATACATTTATGTACATACCTATATAACAGTTTTTAATATACAGTTAAGTATTATTTAATAAAATACATATTAGAAAATAAATTCTGTGTTATTTATTTGTGCCGCCGTGATTAAAAAATTGAAAATTTACTTACAAAACCTTAAAAATTGTGTGACGTTCGCAAAAAAATACAAAAAACAAACTGGGACATCCCAAAGAAGAAGTATTGTTGAGAGGCATTTGATAAGTTTTTATTTTGTTTCATCATTTTTATATGCCGACATACTAAGAAACTATTGAATTGATAAGATGATTGTTTAAGCAATGATTCATGTAATATTTCAAGGAATACAGATGTACACATTATGTATATGGTTCAGATTCAGGTGATATCATTAATTAAAAATGATTGTGTACACATGGCCATTTATTTATTTAGCAGTATGTAGTAGACATGAGGTAATTATGCGATGAATAAAGAATTTGTATATACACAGGTACGTTGTAATTAATGATGATTCACAACATCATGTTTGTAATATACTGAGTACAAGTACATAGGTACCTAATTCTTGAAGCTGGTTAAATTTCGGTCTCGAAATATAAAAATTTCAAATACATATAGACAAATATATGAATGACCTTAGTTAGGCCGAATCAATAACCAAAATGTTTTTTTTTACAGATTTATTCTAATTAAATGTGGGACGTCAACAGCTATGTTTTTGATAAGAAGTACTAAAATTAATATGTAATATTATCGAAAATCACCCCATTTATTTTGTTATCGTTCATAATTAAGGCTGTTGTAAATCACCTTAAAACAATAAATTAGTCAATTTATTTGTTCATAATTAATATTAATCAATTCATTTTTAATAAATTCGATTGAGAAATTGTTTTATTTGCAGTACGACAAATTATTGAATACAATAAAAACTCCAACAACCACACCATTATCATACTGTGGAAAGAGCACACAAACGATAAAGTGTTTTCTTTTATTTAGTTACAATAATTAATTAATTATTAATTTAAAATTTACAACATATTTTAAAATCAAAATTTCTTAACAATTAATTATTTATAATCATAATTCTTAATTGTTTGTGTGTACGTTATTTACGTAATAGTTTTATTTATTTTATTGGTTTAAACTACTTTACGACAACGACACATTGGTGTGACTCGACAACGCGCTACCTCATCATTTTTCTGTTTAAGGTTATGACTTGGTCTACTTCTGAAAACATTAATGTCGTAATAAATCAGTAACAGATTTTTAATTTTGTTGCTTATTTTTATGCTAAATAATTAAGCCACACCCAGTATTTAGTGACTGACTAAAATCGTTTAGTTATTTTGTAAATTATATGAATTTATGAACGAGTGACTTGTGAAGCTTATAACAAACAATAAAATGTCAATAAAATTCCAAAAAGAATTTTGAGTAAAATATGCTAAAGTAAAAATGGCTGTGAAGTTTATAACAAAAAACACAAAATTGGATTTAGAATTTTTTGACAAGAATAATAGTGGCTTTCCAATCGACCAGCGCAAGTACTTATAAGCACTTATTGTTCATGTCTTTGCTAGATTTATTATAGTTAATCTTGCTTATAAGTACTTGGAAACTTATAAGTAACTGGAAAGCAACTAATATAAAGTGGCGTAAATCATATGGTTTATGTGCCATTTCTCAACGGTGGGGAGAAATCTTAAATTTAATTTTTTTTTGTTACGTCATATCGATTCTGCTCGTTTCAGTTATTAATTGTTCAAACGTCATCATTCAAACGTTCATAATGCCATTGCCGTGTATACATAATGCCATTACCGTGTGTACGTGAATCGAATGGTGCATTGCCCATCAATGGCATCTTGCACCGATCCCTGTGTTATTCATATTATTGGTTTGAACAATAAATTACTCAAACGAACAAAAGCGATATGACGCAACAAAAAAAAATTAAAATTTGGCATTCCTCTACACCGTTGCGAAATGTGGTATTCACCATTTGATACAGGACACCTGAGACTATTATTCCGCATCAATGGCATCTTGCGATAATCCCTACTCCCTTAACTCAACACCTAAGGCTTTTAATTTCCATCAATGTGATCTTGCAGTAGTCGATGTGTTGTTTAATGATTAGAACAATACTCATAATTTACAATAAACTTTGGCCTTATATTAGAAGAATAAACAAAATAAACCCTCCCCCCCACCCCCCCACCTTTTCTTTTCTTCAATTTAAAATAACTTGTATTTAACTCAATGTAATTTTTCACTCATATGTTTTTTGTTACAAACTTCACAATTGATGTAATAATAGAAAGAAAGAGATATAATAATAAAACATGACAGCAAGTCTCATCTCTTGCACTTGTACAGTGCTGGTAAAAAAAAATTGGGCAAACAAATTTATTGCAAATTGGAGTCTGTTTTTGCTAAAATTACAAAACTTTTGAAAGCAATTGGTTTATTGTTTCATTTTAAATACATGTATGGCGTAATTTTTTGAAAAAAAAAATTGACCTGCAATTTAGGGGCAAACACCGAAAAATGCCAAAATATTCAAAATACGTTGATTGGTGTCAAAGTAATGTAATAAATTAAACACTTATTTTTTATTTTTTTGTTTGTTTTTATTGATTTATAGAAGTTCAATCTTTCAAATTAATATTTTGTTGGACCGCCTTTTGCTTTTATTACACCGGTACAACCCCGCAACTGATGTGCAAAAAAATTGGGCAAACAATTATTTTTATTTACGCCTACCGTTCTTGGCTGTCATTAGGGTGCAGATGTTTTATTGTCTGTAATTTATTTTTTGAGTATAAATAGTGCATATTTTGTAAGATTAAGTTATTCTGTAAGTGATCCTACACAAATAAAGAATAAAGTGCAATTTTAGTTAAAAAATGGGAAAAGTTAGTGACCAGTGTAAAAGCAATATGTTGATTTTGGCGCGAGAAAATTTAACCACACGTGAAATAGTTGAAAGATTAAACATTCCTAAAAGTACTGTCGCGTGGAATATTAAAAAAAATCGAGAGATGGGCGGTACACAAAGAAAGAAAGGCTCTGGAAGGCCCAGAAAGACAACGCCAGTGGAAGATCGTTTTATACTATTACAAAGTCGTCGGAACCGTTTTAAAACTTCATCGGACATAAGACAGGATCTTGAGCGAGCAACGGGGAAAAAAATTTCAGCCGGCTTAGTGAGAAAAAGACTTGTTAAAGCTAGCTGGTTTGAGAGCACTTAAACCAGTCCAGAAGCCTGGGGCCTTACTATGCAATTCGATGACAATTTTCGACGGCTATCGTTTTGTATAAGAAGGTGCAAGAAGGAAAAAGAAAACGATAGTTATTGTTTTCCTTTTTCTTCCTGTACTTTCTAATGCAAAACGATAGCCGTCGAAAATTGTCATCGAATCGCATAGTAAGGCCCCTGAGTTCACATTACTAGTGAAAAAAAAAACGTTTGCTATGGGCCCAGGAGCATGTTAATTGGACTTCAGAGATGTGGAATGATGTGATTTTCTCCGATAAATCAAAATTCAAGCTGCATGTTGGAGATGGAAGAATTCTCGTAAGGAGAAAACCTGGCGAGAGACATAGCAACGAATGTCTTTTAAGACTTCCACCGAAAAAAGAAGGAGTTATGGTCTGGGGATGCTTTTCTGGAAATGAAACCGGTCGATTGTGCTTCCTTAGTTTCAGCATTACAGCAGCTGTTTATCTGCAGGTCCTTCAGAACGAATTTGAGCCTTCTGCGTTAAAGCTTTTTGGCGAGACTTGCAAATTTATTTTTCAACAGGACAACGCTCCATGCCATACCGCCAAAATTGTGAGTTATTAATTTTGAATTGTAGATAGACAAATTGGCTTTCAGATAAACATAAATAATTTGTTAAAAACTTGTTTTTTTTTCTTATCTCTTCATTTAAAGGTAAAAAAGTACTTCGAAGAAAAAAGTATCGATGTGTTGAGCTGGCCCCCGTATAGTCCAGACTTAAATCCAATTGAAAATATTTGGTCTATAATGAAGCTAGAAGAAGCAAGGAAGCGCCCAGAATCGATTGAAGCTTTAAAAAGTTTGTTGATGATGATTTGGGAATCCATATCTCCTGCGACTTTGAAAAATTTATCAAATTCAATGAATCGGAGGTGTATCGCTGTAATAAAAGCAAAAGGCGGTCCAACAAAATATTAATATTAAAGATTGAACTTCTATAAATCAATAAAAAACAGAAAAAAATAAAAAATAAGTGTTTAATTTATTCCATTACTTTAACTCCAATCAAACGTATTTTGAATATTTTGGCATTTTTCGGTGTTTTGCCCCTAAATTGCAGGTCAATTTTTTTTTTCAAAAAATTACGTCATACATGTATTTAAAATGTAACAATGAACCAATTGCTTTCAAAAGTTTTGTAATTTTAGCAAAAAAAGACTCCAATATGCAATAAATTTGTCTGCCCAATTTTTTTTTACCAGCACTGTATATGTCTTTCAGTGCTGTCGAAGTGAGTACGGTTGTAGTATTTGTACTACTTTCGCCTACTGGTTACTCCTGTACTCCGCTATTTCATTCTGTACTTCCCTGTTTTAATAACGGCTATACTAATAATAGTCATTCTCAGCCAAAAATCCATAAAACGATTTTCTTAAATTACCTCAGCTTAACAATGCTTTTTTACAGAATCTGAAGAGTTGTTGGTAAAACTTATAAAAATATAATTTAGTAGAATTTTTCACAACTTTTAAAAACATCAAGGCACTCTGTATGCTGCTTTGCCTAAATATTTAGATTAGGACCTCCTGACAGATGCAACATGAAAACGATGTATGGAAATCTGGATTTACAATACTCTAAAAACCTTCCATAAGCTTAAACTAGGACCCTCTTTTATAGGCATATAAAAATAATACTGTAAGATGATTTCTGAAGTCATTTAACTTTATCAGACTAGAAAGTTGGGTGGCCTTGACATCAATATTCTCAAATCCTTTACGTCTCCCTTGCATCTTTCTTGTCTAGCAAAGTTAAATGCTGACAGCAGAAATTATCTTACAGTTTTATTTTGACATTCTCCTTCTCGCCTAGGTTGGATATAGGTAGGAATTGGGTGACCATATCACCTGCAAAATGCAGGAGGAACCAGAAAAATAATAATTTCAACAAAATTTAATTTGGACTGCAACCCAAATGACTGGTCTAATGTTTATTCTTTATATATAGGAACAAATATGTCTGTTCCATTCGGTACTGGAGGCGAGGAAAATTGTCTGGGCCGGCTATGTATGGAAAAAACAAATTTGGCAAATCTAATTTTTCATTTATGGTGTCGATCATAATAACATTAGTACGAATAGTGTTCCAAAATAGTTCTTAATAGTAATAGTAATAGTAATAGTAATATTTTATTAAAATGTTAAATAAGCCGAAGCTTTTGAATAACAATCATATTTACAAATATTATCGATGTTCAGTTATCAATTTAAACAGACCCTTTTTAAATAAGCCTAGAGAGCTGATAAATTTTAGCTCCAAAGGCAAGCTGTTCCAGGTGATAATTGCATTTATCAATGCTGAATTATTCCTAACATTAGTTCTGTTAACAGGCAAGTTAACATTCTTTGTGCGCAGTGACTGGGAAAAATTTAATTTTTCATGCAAATACAATGGCATGCCCGAATTAACTATACGAAACATAAAAACGGCAGTCCTATAGCAGTAAAATTGAAACAAGTCGCATCCAAGAATTATATCTTTATACTCAGAGATATGATCAAACTTTCTAAGATCATAAATATATCGAGTACAATTATTAAATGTAACCTCAAGTATACGTCTTGAGGAACTATCACATTTGTTATAAATTACATCACAATAGCTGAAAATGGGTACAACCAAGCTTTTAATTAAATAAATTCTTAAGTTAACAGGGCAAAACTTTTTTATCAACCTAAGCGTGTACAAGCTATAATTAATACGCTGGCACAAGGAGCGCACATGGTCGTTCCAAGTAAGATTTGAGTTCAGTATAAGCCCTAAATTGTTTAATGTTGGAACAAATGAGATGATATCACTGTCCAAATAAAGCACAGGTCTAATATTAAGAGAAGTATTTCTAGAAAGAAACAATGCTTTACTTTTACCTGGATTAATTGAAAGTGAATTATTCTTGGCCCATAAAGAAATATTTCTAAGGTCAGAATTAAGTCGCAAAACAATTTCATTCAATTCTGATAAGTTACCACCAATATACAGTTGCAAATCGTCGGCATACAGATGAAACCGACAATTTAGGATTCGCCATGATAGATCATTTATATAAATAGAAAATAACAAAGGACCCAATATGGATCCCTGAGGCACTCCAGCAAGTATCCCCGCAATACAAGAATGATCATCACCACACCTCACAAACTGCTTACGATTACATAAATACGAATGCATCAACATAATAGCAGAATTGGAAAACTTATAATACAAATATAGCTTCTGTAACAACTGGATATGATTAACACAATCAAATGCCTTAGAAAAATCCAAGAGCACCAAAATACCCATCGAATTTCTACTGTCTAAGGTAGATGGCAGATCATCAACAATATGTACAAGAGCTGTAGTAGTGCTACAGCCGGATTTGTACCCGGATTGATATTTACAAAGAAAATCAAATTTATTAAGGTGCTCCTGGATCTGCAATTGCATAACTTTTTCCAAGACCTTAGATAGAGCAGACAAAATACTAATTGGACGTATATCACCAATACCAGAAATAACATCCTTTTTAGGTAGTGGTGTGATAGAAGCTATCTTCCATAAATCAGGAAACACAGACTTTGTCAAACATTGATTTATAATGAATGTTATAAGAGGCAGGAACAGATCAATAAATAATTTTAGTACCTTGAAGTCTACCATATCATAAGCTTTCGAATCTGATTTAATTGCACGAATCGCATTCAACACTATAAGTTCATCAACGCAATCAAATACAAAGGCATCATTTTCAGAACTACAGAAATCAATATCAGGTAAAGGCAAAACCCCAGTAGAATCACAAATATTACAAATCCCAGACAAGATTTGTTCCGCAGAAAATTCAATGGCTGCATCACCTGTAGAGCTTGAAACACCTAGTTTTTTTAAATTGTTCCACGTTGTCTTAGAGTTATGAGCATTTTCAAAATAAAATTTTTGTTTAGCTTGATTGATGCCTTTAACAGTTTTATTCCTAAAAAATTTAAAAGCTGTCAAATCAGCATCCAACCCATACAATTTATATTTTTTATGAGCCAAATCCCTACATTTCATTAAATTTAATATATATGAATTTAACCACGGTGCAGTAGGGCATTTATTAATGATACTTTTCCGGGGTACACAAGCTAAATCTAAATGTAAGAAATTTGAATTAAATATATCAAGGATGTCATTCACATCGGAATAGTTGTACATATTAAACCAATCTAACGAAAAGAAATTATTTACAAAATGCTCGTGATTGATAGCTTTATAATCAGGAACAACAGTATAAGAAATTTGATCCCTAGTACGAGAAAACTTATAAGATGCAAAAATCAAATCATGATCAGAAATAGCAGGAACAGCAGCCTGGCCAAATGAAATAATATTATGTCTATCAGGTACGTACAAAATTATCAGATCCAAAAGACTGTTGATCCTAGTGGGTCTATAAGGTAAATAACATAAATTATGCAAATTCAAACAAGCTTCTAGTTGATTATTAACCATCATATTGAAGTTAAAATCACCACAGCAGAAAATCTTTTCATAGCTTATTAGGTATTCAGCAAAAATTGTTTGTAAACTGTTAATATCATTACTACAAGCAGGAGGTGGGTTGTAAATAACCAAAATTAAAATTTTACCAAAACTCCCAGTAAGTTCAGATGCTAGATATTCTACTTTACCCAAAGAACCAGAGAATATTTTTTTAACCTTAAAAGTGGCCCAAAAATAAAGACCAACTCCACCCCAATTATTATTTTTTCGATCAGATCGTAGCAGTTTATAATTATTAATTTGAAGCGACTTGTTAGAAATCTTACTACTAAGCAAAGTCTCAGTCAAGGCAAGAATATCAAATTGATATGTTTGTAAAATAATAGTTATGTCATCAAAATGTTTTACCAAGCTGCGCACATTCAAATGACCAAACTTTAAACAAGAATTATTATGTACCTGCAAATTATCACCTGGAACAGCTTGATTAGCTTCATCGATTGAGCCTGTATACATATTATAATTATGTAAAAAAATGTTTTCATCTAAACAAGTGGTGTGTCGATTACAGCTGGTATCCGAAATTTCACACGTGGAGTTAGAGATGCCCGAAAATTTTTTTTGTCAAATTTTCTAACCAAAATACCAATTGGCCAAGTAGCAGGATCCAGAGCCTTACCACGCAATTCTTCCTTAAACCCCAATTTGAAGCACACATATTCCAAATCATTCAGATTGTGATTCTTTGGGACTAATTTAGAAATTTTACAGTTATCTGTATCTAAACAAGTTTTTGCCATAGCCAGGATGTCGTCCTCAGGAGTATTAGAAGCAAATCTTGAAATATGTATCCAAAACATTGGAGTAACCGTTTGTATACCAAAATTATTCGGAACATTTTTAGTACCACAAATAGATTTAGTGACTACGCGCTGTGGAGTTTTAACTCCAACTTCACTAGCATTCATACATTTGCTTGGTTAATCCGGAGCACCACTGTGAGAATGTGCATTCGATGCTGCAACAGGCACAACTACAGGATTTTTTACCACTTCAGCAAATGTCGTACAAGAAGTGGAAAATACTGGATTTTGATCGTCGTCATTAGTTAAAGGCGATGTAACCACAGCTAAATCTTCATTCACACCGACAGAGGAATTTAAAGGCATAGATGTAATAACATTAGTTGATCTCAACTGAGGTAAACAATCCAAAATCATGCCGATCTTTTGTTTAAGCGAGGAAACTTCATCAAGCAACTTTTCAATGAAGGAATGCTGAGCATTATCATCACTCAAATTATGTTTAATTAATTTAAGAAATGCTTTATTTCTTAAAAGGTCACGGCAATCGCAGCAGAACCACATGATATTTGGACATTTCAAAGTTAGATTATATGCAACACGATCAACCACAGCGCATCCATAGTGGAAAGTGTTACTACAAAATTCAGAGCTGCTAATCATTTGATTATTAGTAAACGCCAAGCTGCATTTACCGCATTCCATATTATGATATTAACACAATAACAGAACAAGAGAAAGAAATAGAAATGGCAATGTCAAATTAATATTTACACTGTTTAAAAACTTATTCACCAAACACTAATATTTACACAACACATTGTACATAGTTAATAATATTAAATATTAAATTATAATATTTATTTCACAAAATCGAATTCAAATTATTTTTTAAAATTTTCAAATCAGAGAAAAATAAACAAACGTCTGATCACTTGGAAAACTCGATTCCAATAACGGAATTTAACCAAGATTTATTTAAATATATGTATAACATAAATTTGTTTTATGAGCAAAAATGGACCAATTTTTGAGTATCTCTACTAAAATCATAAGATTTACATCAATAAATTACAAAAGAAATTTCCAAGTTCATCATATTGGTTAGAATTCGGCGTTCCATTACCTAGGCACCCCCTCCAAAATGCCTTGGTCTTGTTATTTCGTTGTACTATATTCTTCGCCCAAAGCTGATTTGACTGTGTACTTCGTTTGAATTGAATCATCATTCAATTATTTCAACGATACTGCCGGGCGGAACAGACCTTAATACTGCGAGCGGCGTATTTTTCGAAATTCTCATATTATTAAAATGGGCATAAACGTAATTTTGGTCTTCTGTCTCCTCCATTCCAGACAACTGTGATGACGGTATATTATGACGACGAGCTGATTGGTTTTGTGCAGCAATTTTACGGTTTGGTGGTGTCTTTAATAACTCATCCAGTTTTGGCCGATATGATTCTCCGCATATTGATGCTCTTCTTTTCGGGTTTTGCATTTTTATCGGAATTTTAGGTCCTTTACTGTAACTTTTGTTTTACATTGTTCTATTAGCGGATCTTCGTTTTGGCGTGATTTCCCCAACCAGTTGTCTTATTTTATTTTCCGGTACATAATACCGTTTTTTGGGCTCTGTTATATTTGTCTCTGAGAATTGTATTCCAGCTCGCTTTCCTACTTTCCTATATGCGCTTTTGCCCAGTATACTTTTTCCTTTAAATGGATCGTCTTTCTCATAACTTATATCAGTTCTTGCCATTGGGCCTTGTTTTATTTTAAAAACTCTGATTCCAACCCTGCCTTATGGCAGAAAATTTTTTCAGCCCATGAAATAATAAGTTGTATAATAGGAACTATTTATAGAATTTACAAAATATTGTATATAATAAATATCACTAAAATCCATCAACAAATGTGCTTATTCCATCCGTTTGATACTGAAGAATGAGAAGATATAGTCTGAATTAGCTAAGTATGTATATGTCTATGTAAAAACAAAGAAAAATTGGTGAAACAATGTTAAGGTGGTGTTCCGCCATATTTCTTCAAGGAATTTTCAGAGTGTGAATAATTTTGTTTTATATTAGGAACTGCAAATAGAATCGACTTTATAACTCAGGCATACAACTTCACTAAAATCTATTGGAAAACGTGCTCCATTTGGTACTGGAACCTGGAAATTTAGTAAAGGCCTGGAGTGGCTATAAAAGTAAAAAAACAAATTTTTCTTTGCCAAATCTAGTTTCCTTTAATTTTTTCTAATAACCAGAGTGGCATTATGGTGTCTTGCAATATTTGTTGAATTCTGACCTTGTTTTATATATTTAAGAAACTCCATTGAAATTTATTAACTGACTTAGCCAATACATTTGATGATCAACGAATTAATTATAGCACCACCAAACCAAGAATCAAGTTAGCAAGTTTAAAACTTTTTTAAATTAGTTTTCACCATGTGCAAGTGTTGTTACCAGTCGTCGCCACCAAACCAATTTTATTAGCAATTTTTTTAAATTAAATACCCAACATATTTGGTGACTTCGAGAATATTTCTGGCTACCCCCTAGGTACCTATTAAGGTATCTGACAATGACATTTCTGACATGTCTGAATTTGAATATCTGTCAAAATTACGCTTTTGAAAATGAAAAGAGTTCGAAGCTAAAGTTGCTTTAAGACAAATTTTCCATTAACCACTTACGGTTTCGCTGATCGGTACTCCTCCCTACGAGAAAAACTTAAAAATCTCAAAACGATAATGTAAAAATATCTGTGATTTCGTGGAGAGTTGTGGCCGCGTTGAAAGCTATTTAGCTCGAGCAGCGTACAGAGCTTAACGCTTTAATAGTAAAATTGATAAATAGTTCTAAACCAATAAATAAATCACTTCTCTTTTAATATTCAAAATTGGCTCAAAAATAAAAACAATTTTAAGGTCTAATCGTATGTACCGTACTCCGTTTAAAGTAAGAGCTGCCTGAGGCTAAGATACTGACATCACTTGATTGGAGAGAAACAATCTGTTGACTTTTTTTATTAGGCTGACTCTGTTAAAACCCAGATCAACCCTCGAACGAAGTGGAGCAAGCCCCCTAACCTCAATCGAACTCTAAAACCCTAACTCTCCAAATCTCCAATTCCACAACATAATATTTATGTTTATCCGATTACTTACGCAACGTTTTAGTTCACACAAAACTATTACACAGACACACTGACTTAGTGAATTATAAATTATTTTCTTAAAATTTTGCCCGTGACAATTTCTTTTTTTTTAAAATTAGGCGGCAAATTGGCAACATAAGCAGGCTGAGACTTTTTCCACTTGTGAATGTGATAGAGGAAATATTTAAATATATAAACAATTCTTAATTTTTTTATTCTCAAAATACGATTTTCTAGACGTCTCCTAATTTACTGCCAACACGTCATTCCTTGCGTATTTCACTTTCAACCTTAAAATTGTCGGCATCTTTAATAAACTTCTTGATTTTTTTATTTAAAAGGTTTGACTTCGAACTTCCCTCAAAAAAATTCTTCTAAAAATCTTAACCTTCTTCGTTCGACTATACCGAGGCTGCTTAAGGTTTAAATAGTTGTGTTTTATTTTTGTGCTTTTTTCTATAGTGCTCAATGTTAACCGTTATAAAATATATAGCGATAATTAAATAAAGTTAGTCAATTAAATTTGGCGATTGAATTTACGATTTTTAGGATCAAAATAATTGACAGTCTTGTCTCGCCACTTAAGGACCAATTCGTTGCGGATTGAAATTAAAACAAAGTGTGCGCAACTGAAGCGAAGCAGTAGTGGTTCAGGCTTTCTGGAATTAGAAACATCATATTAGAGCCCAATTTCTTCATAATCGGTCAAGAATAGTCAAGTTCCATCCTAATCGCACAGAGTTGCGTTAAAATTAAGTATAAAGCATACGCAAGTTTATTTGAAAATAAAAAGTAAATAAAGTGGAAACTTTGAGAAAAAACAAAAACTTTATTTTGCTTAAAACATGAGACTTCGAACAACTGTACTGTTTTTATAAGGCGATTTTTTTAGATTTCGCCCAGCTTCCAAGTCTATGTACCTATATACTATGGTATCGTCTGGCAATGACATTTATTTAAATTGCAGCAAAATTTCTTCTAATTCGCAAAAATTAGCTTTGTGAAAATGATGAACATGTTCGCATATTTTACATGTCCATCTTGGTATCCATCTGTCAAAATTACGCTTTTGAAAATGAAACGGGTTCGAAGCTAAAGTTGCTTTAAGACAAATTTTCCATTAACCACTTACGGTTTCGCTGATCGATACTCCTCCCAACGAGAAAAAACTTAAAAATCTCAAAACGATAATCTAAAGATATCTGTGATTCCGTCGATAGTTGTGGCCGCATTAAAAACTATTTAGCTCGAGCAGCATGGCTTTAATAGTAAAATAGATAAATAGTTCTAAACCAATAAATAAATCACTTTTCTTTTAATATTCAAATTTGAATTTAAAGTTTTCAGAGCGACAGCACTGATGTCTTTTTCATAAAATTATGATTTTTAATAGTGTAAATCACTCACACTTACGAATAAAATAAAACTCCAATTAGAATTGTATACGTATACGGGTTATTTTTTGTGATAAACTTCACATGTATTAGATACTCGTGTTTATGGCAAATCATAGTTTTGTTTTAAATCTCTCTATCTCTCTCTCTCTCTCTCTTTCTCTCTCTCTCACACACACACATAGATTAGAACAAAGCAATTACTTCGGCTAAAAAGACCAAAGTATTGAAATCCTGTCAAAAATGATCAAAAATTTGGTTGATCCAAAACCACTTTTCTCGACGTTTTGAAAGTCCCTGAATCTAAAAAAGCAAAAAAAAAATGTCCGTCCGTCTGTCTGGATATCTGTTGGTCTGTACCCATGGTATCTCGAGAACGGCTTGTTCGATTTAGATTTTTTTTTTTTGCCAAGTTGTTCCTATGGTCAAGGCCGAGATTTGAAAAGCTTTTGGAATCTGTCTGTCAAGAGGGCGGATACCTCCCATACGAATTGACCCAAAATACCTGGTTATAGAAATATTTACTAATTTTTTATGTATGCTGGTTTGAATATTGAGTTAGGCATTGAGTTTGGGATTGAGTTGCAGGTTAAGTCAAGGATCAGTTTGCGGGTTGAGTTAAAGTTGAGTTGGACTTAAGTTAAGGGGTTGGATTAAGATATAGTGAGCAGTTGGCTAATTTGTATATATGCTGGTTTGAGAGGATTGAATTGAAAGAGAGTTTGCGTTTGGGTAGAGGGTTGGGTTGGGGGCCGTTTGCGGATTGAATTGGGGTTGAGTTTGGGTTGAGTTGGGGTGGGATTAGTGTTTAGTGAGCAGTTGGGCAATCTAGGCAATATAAGTGAGTGTTTTTATGTATGTACAACATAATGCGCATGATTTTTAGATTAAGTTCTGGAATATGGCCAGGTATGAGGGAATTTGCCTATTTCTCAACCAATTGTGCATTGGAAATGGGATTCTAAAATGATTTTTGGAAGAAGATCTGGAATATGGCCAAGTACAATGGAACTTGCCTATTTCTCAACCAATTATGATGAAATTTGGCTTGTGCATTGGAAATGGGATTTTAAAATGATATTTGGATAAAATTCTGGAATATGGCCAAGAAGGATGGAACTGCCCCATTTCTCATGTGGGTTGGAAATTGGATTTTAAAATGATTTTTGAATTGGATTAATGAAAACCAAAGTTCTGATCACCTTATGAGGTCAGCCCTTTATACTTTTTTTACGTTTTCACATAAACTGAAACTATTATAGTTCTCAAACTACGAGTAATCTTTAGAATTAACTTCTTTATTGAATGAACCTATTCCTCAAATAGTTTACTTTTTCACGCTGATAATGGGTGGATGGATGCCTATGATTTATGATTTTAGATAAAATTTATTTATGGCACTTTTGTGAAACCATATTTCGGATCAGAAGCTTTACAGTTTAATCTGAGGTAGAAATTATAGTAACTCTGACGGTTCAAAATCAAATAGTGCGGATGATTCCGCCCTAAATTTATACAATGCCATATAGAAACTTTGTTATAAAATTAAGGGAGTTCCTTAGGGGTTTGTGATTTTTAGGGATTATTAAACATAAGGAATTTGAAACCTTATAGGATTGAACAGAGATTTTATTTTCTCAGTCAGTTATGGTAAACTATCGGGTACTTAGAAATACATACCGCCTCATTATCGGTTTCAACTTCATTCACCATCCAAATTCCAAGGTCATTCGAGTCTTCTTGAAATTCTCAATATTATTCAGCTTTTACGAGGCAATTTAAAAATTTTTTTATTATTCTATCTAGATTTAAGGTTTCAAGTAGCGTTCAGCTTGATTGTTATTGAATTATTCGAGATTATTAACATTATTCAATATGTTTGAGATTCTTCGAGATTTTGTGTCTTCCAAATTGCAAGATAGCAGACAAGATAGTGCGGACTATTCGAGCTTTCTCTACAATCCTTCGATTTTTCAATATTTTTGAGAATATCCGAGGTTTTTAAGATTATCCAGATTATTCGAATTCAATCATTATACTAGAATACTAAGATTAGTCACAAGTTATTTAAATAATAGCTATGAAATAACTCGCTTAGAGCCCTTAGTATAGAACAATTGGTTAAGGGTTCACATACATATCCAAACGTTTTGGTTAATCGATCCGATATTAACCGAATTGAAACTTCGCTAGACGGATAGTCGGATAATCGGATTTAGCGATTTTTTCCAGTTCAGTCCTAGTACCGCAATCTCGATTTTAGCTAAACGTGCTTTTTTCCATAAAATACTTGAACGAGTTTAGCTAAATCGGATTCATTATACCGCACTCAGTCTCGCATATTACTGTACTTCAAATTCACAGACAGTTATTGTAATACATCCAGATTTCAATTTACCTACTAGAGTTACATAGCTCTGGATTGATTACCAATCTTTCGCTTTTCGAGTTCAAGAACTCGAAAACGCGAGAAAATTAATTTGTGAAATCTTGAAATGTCGAAAAAATCTCAAAACTTATTTATTGCTTACAAAATCGATAACCAGGCGCCCCGATTTTCGGATTTGTTGGTTTTAAACATTGGAAATGTCTATCGATGGAATTAATATGGATGATTCCAGATGAGCTTACCTAACCGGATTACAGGTACTTGTGATCGGGATTTTCGATTTTTTATGTTTTAAATATTTATATGTTTACATAATTATATAATTTATGGAAGAGGTTTAGATTTTCGATATTATTCGAGATTTGTCTGCATTGAATTAATCCTATTTAGGACCCACCTGTTAAGTGAGATTCCCGAAAACCTAGTTTGTTCGATTTAAGTAGGTATTATTCAAAATTATCAACAATAATGTTTTCGAGATAATGCGAGGCCTTTCAATTAGGTATTTTTGTAGAACTAAGTAGGAGTAAGCAGCCAATAACAAATAAAACACGCGATGATTGCAGATACACTTTATACAATATTTATTTATTTAACGATGCTAGTATTATAGTGAATGAAAACGGAATGACGCAATATCCAAATGTGTCAATATTAATGTGTTAGTTTAATACCCTCTAAACAAAGCGTTTCGTTTATGATATGAAAGTTAATGCTTTGTTTAGAGGATGAGCGTTATTAAAGATAATTTGAATGTATGAAAAAAATGAGATAAAATGAATTTATTATTTATTTCAACACTTCTCCTCATTCAAATAATCCGGCAGCCTCTCGAAATTTTCGAATCTTCGCTTTTCGTAATGACTTCGTCATCATGTCGGCTACCATGTCTTCTGTAGGGCAATAAACACATTTGATAACACCTTTATCAACACTGTCTTTGACTGAATGTGTTTTGATGTCGATATGCTTCGATCTGTCTGAAAACTTCTCGTCAGTAGCAAATTTGAGACAACTTTGATTGTCTTCGTAGAGCAAAATGGGTTTATTTATGTCGACACCAAAATCGTTTAATAATCGTTTTAACCATTTTACTTCTTTTACTGCACCACACAGTGCAATGTATTCTGCTTCCATTGATGTTAATGCAATAAGATCTTGTTTCTTGCATCGCCAGCTGATTGTTGCACCATGCGTTTTAAATATGAATCCACCATTCGATTTACATGTTTACCAGCATTCAGCGAAACTAGCATCGCAATAACCGATCAAATTTTCTTCATCAACAGAAATATTTAAATTTAATTTGATCGATAGTTCCTTTTAAATATTTCAAAATTCGTTTTGCCTCATTCCAGTCTTCTTGAGTTGGGTTTGATACCTTTTGTGACAAAATTGCAACACTTGCAGCAATATCTGGTCTCGTGTTTGTTGAGAAATATAACAAACTTCCAATCAGTCTTCTGTATTCATTGTTATCACGTAAAATTTCTGATTCATTACTCTTGCCATAATTTACGCTGAGTGGAATATCAGAATTCTTTGCATTAGTCATACCAAATTCGTTCAATACTTTGTTGATATATTTTGACAACGTGTATACCAAGATATGTTTTCACTTCACCCAAGTTTTGAATTTTGAATTCTGAATTTAATGTCTGTTCGCATTCTATTAACATTTCATCGCTATCACTTGCAGCCAAAATATCGTCAACGTAAACGATTGTGACACACCTTGGTCATTGTTCTTTTTAGTGTATAAACATTGGTCATTTTTGCTTTGTTCATAACCAAATTTTATGAGCAAATCGTGAATGCTTAAATTCAAAATTCGAGCTGATTATTTAACCCCATATAAACTGCGTTTGAGAAGGCATACTTGATGTTCCTTGCCTTCTTCAGTAAATCCTGGCGGCTGCTTCATATAAATAGTGTCCTTGAGTTCACCATGTAAAAATGCTGTCTTTGCATCGAAATGCAAAACTTTCATACCTTTTTCGGATGCAACGATGAGCAAAATGCGAAATGTCTTTTGTCTGGCCACAGGTGCAAACACTTCGTCGTAATCAAATCCATATCGTTGTGTAAAGCCTTGTGCGACTAATCTGGCTTTATATCGCTTAGCTTCACCCTTTTCATTCGTTTTAATTTTATAGACCCATTTAGAACCAATGGGTTTTCGGTCTGTAGGTAAATTTACTAACACCCATGTTTTGTTGCCACGCAATGAATCCATTTCATCTTCCATTGCATGGACCCATTTTTCTTTGTCTTCGCCTTTCACAGCCTCGTTGTATGTTAATGGTTCTGTCAACACTTCGTCCGTTAAGAAAGCTTGATTACGATACCGTAACGGTAGTACGCCTTTGTTTGACCGATTTGATCGTCTCAAACCGTCGTCTGTTTCATCAGCGGTTTCCTCAATATCTGATAAATCGGCAAAAATTAAATCATTGCCACTAAAATAAGTTTCACTGTCGGTAAATGACACTTCATTTGGGCACAATATGTCATCCAGATCCACATTAATTTCATTTAAGTCTGCATTAACTTCAGTAACTTGCACAGTTTCATGATCAGCACCGTTGTCGTGTGAAATAACAACAATACTATTATTACTTTTATTTTTCATCTTCGGAAATTTATTACAAGAAACTGATTTTAATGCACTCAGATTACCACTTTTGTTGATAAATTTCAGATCTCGGCTAACAATCACCTTCCGAGTCTTCGGATTAAAACATCGATACGCCTTCGAAACGTCGTCATAGCCAAACAAAATTGCTTACATGGCTTTTGGTTCCAATTTCGTTCTTCTTTCCGGTGGAATACGAACGTAACATTCTGATCCAAATGATCTAAAATGATATATTACGGGCTTTCGTCCAAGCCATTCTTCATATGGGGTCGTTTCAATACATCTACCAGGCAAACGATTTTGCGTGTAATTAGCAGTCATTACTGCTTCACCACAAAATGTTTATGGCAATTTTGCATCGATCAACATGCATCTAGCCATGTCTACCAACGTTCGGTTTTTACGTTCAGCTACGCCATTTTGTTGAGGTGTATAAGGTGCAGTACAACTTCGTTGAATACCCTCAGCATCCAAATAATCCTTAAACTCGATACTCATGTATTCTCCGCCACGATCCGTTCTTAAAACTTCAGGTTTCTTTCCAAAGTACGTTTTCATCATTTCAACAAAATGCTGAAATTTCTCGAATGCCTCTGATTTATTTTTCAGCAAATAAATCGTTGTAAATCTCGAACAATCGTCAATTAGCGTTAATATGTACCGCTTTCCCGATGGCGTTTGTGTATTCATCGGTCCACAAACATCCGAATGAATTAAATCAAGCACATTTTCAGTACGCGAGACATTTTTCGGAAATTTAGTTCGTGTTATTTTTCCTTCAAAGCAGACCCTACAATTATCATCACAACCCTTACATTTATCTGCGCACGGTATAATTTTTACACCCTTGACGTTTCCACTTGTTGATAATGTTTTAACAACCTCGATGTCACGATGTCCCAAAATTCGGTGCCAAACATGAATGCATCCCGAATAAAGAGAAGACTTAGCGTTCTCATCCATTTTTTCGTGTGCAATTAGAGCCCTGTTTACTTGCTTTAACAGAAATAATCCCCCGTACCCGAAACCAATTGCTATTTGTTGTCCTTTGAGTGTGATTTCAACTCGTTTGCTCTAAGTAAAATTAACTCCGACGCCTTTGTCATTTAATTTTTCCACAGAAATTAAATCTGTAACGATAGTAGGAGCCCAATACACGTCATCAATTTTAAAGACATTTTCTTTATCGAATTTGTTCATAACCTCAATTCGAACCGTCCCTTTTCCCATTATTTTGATAATCTTACCGCTGGCACATTTAACTTCATGTTGAAAATTAGTATCCAACTTATCACACAACGCTTTGTTTGATGTAATGTATGACGTTGAGCCTGAATCAATAAACCACCCGCTTGTGGTTCCGCTTACTGCAAACATAAATTCTTGACGGGCCGTTGTATCTTGATAATCATCACGTTCAGTTGTTAAATTCACTTTCTTCTCGACAGCGGATTTATTTTCTTTATCGTCTACCTGTGCTGTACATTTATTCGCAAAATGACCTGAACCACCACAACGATAACACAACTTCTCCTTTTTCTTATGATTTGATGCCTTTTTATGTTTGTGTGTAACTTTCAGTGCGCTCGCTTCACCGTCATCGATTCCATTTCTATCTTTTCGGGTCTTATATTCATCAATTAATTTCGATTGGACTACCGCCGATGTCAACTCACTTTCTTTGTGCGATTCCAAAGCCGTAATCAACATATCGTAGCTTTCGGGCAGACTTCCCAACATAGTAGCCGATTTCCAGTCTTCGGGTTTCATTTCGATGTTTAAATCAACCATTTGTTGGAACAATTCATTAATTCGGCCACGTCGCCGCCCTCTTCCAATCGTAGTCTCATTATTGTTTTCATTAATCGCACTTTGCTGTTTGCAGTACTTATTTCATGGTAATCTTGCAATGATGTCCATGCCTCTTTCGACGTTGTAGCATTACGAATGTGAATTAATTGGTCGTCACACACATTTAGCCCAATTGTTGCTAAGCCCTGTTTATCCTTTTTATTCCATTCCTCTACTTTTGCCGTTTCCGTAGACGCTATAGTTGCAATACAATTCCATGTACCTTCCTTCACCATCAGCATTTTTATTTTAAATTTCCATACAAAATAACTTGTGTTGTCTAGCTTCGAAATGCTGTACTTCGTTTCCACTGATGACATTTTGTATGGCTGATGAATATCGCGTGCAACTCACAATTCTTATGATGAAAATATCTCGCAATAAATACTAAATCGAATGAAAATATTATTGGCATTGGGTTCCTGGGCCCATAACCTGTAGAACTAAGTAGAAATAAGCAGCCAATAACAAATAAAACACGCGATGATTGCAGATACACTTTATACAATATTTATTTATTTAACGATGCTAGTATTACTGTGAATGAAAACGGAATGACGCAATATCCAAATGTGTCAATATTAATGTGTTAGTTTAACACCCTCCAAACAAAGCGTTTCGTTTATGATATGAAAGTGAACGCTTTGTTTAGAGGATGAGCGTTATTAAAGATAATTTGAATGTATGAAATAAATGAGATAAAATGAATTTATTATTTATTTCAACAATTTTCAGGTGGAAATCTATGTTTTTGCTTTTTGTTGGCAAACCCTGCAACTATTGTCATCTCAGTCAGTTATCTGTCTCTCTCTAGTTTAATTATCATGGATTATTGTTCTAGGATTCCAGAGAGAACAACATTGTATTAACGTAGCAAGTACAGAAATATGTAATAAAGTTTGATTTATTAATAAAATATATTGTATGTTGTTAATCAAAGGCACAACATATATGTGGCGACGAGGATAAAGAATTTTTTTTTTTTCGTGAACAACATTTTCAAAGTGCGAAATAAATAAATAAAAAAAAAAAAAAAGAAAAACGCATTTTTTTTTGCTCAACGTGGCGGCAAAGAAAAAATCTATTGTGACACCAAAAAGAAACGAAAAAAGAATCAGCGATGGATCCAAAGTATTTGGAAGCATTAAACAAGATTTTGCAAAACCAGAGTGCTGCTATCAATCATTTGACACAGTTAATTGGTGATGAAAATACAGCAGCCAACATAACCTCAAATTCGGCATTCAACCTTTCATCACAAATCACAGAGTTTTGTTACGATGCTGATTCGCGTGTTTTCTTCGAGGCGTGGTACAGTAGATTCGCAGAAATATTCAAAGAAGATGCCAAGAATCTCGACGACTCAGCGAAAGTGAGACTTCTTCTCATGAAACTGCACACGTCGAACTATGAAAAATATTCGAATCTGATTCTGCCCAAGACACCAAAAGATTTTTCATTTGCCGAGACGGTTCAAAAACTTACAGAGCTGTTCGGGCCACAGAAATCTCTATTTCACCGACGATATGAGTGTCTACAGTTCGAAAAAAACGACGGTGAGGATTTTGTGTCATACGGGAGTAAAGTCAACAAGTTATGTGAAAGTTTCGAATTGTCCAATCTTTCAAGTGATCAGTTCAAAAGCTTGATATTCATCATTGGTCTTCGCTCGAGTCGCGATAAGGAAGTGCGTACACGGCTCCTATCAAAAATGAACACAAAAGACGAACAAATCAATGGTATCGACAAAATGATTGCAGAATGTCAGACTCTCATTAATCTCAGGTCTGATGTTAGGTTGGTTGAGAAACACCAGCAAGAGAAGTCACCAGCCGTCAATTTGGTCAAGCACACAGAAAAAGTGAAGAAAACGTACAACAAAACGCAGTACGCAGGAGACAACAAACTATCCAACAATAATCCAGCAAAAACTCCAAGAACACCTTGTTGGTCATGCGGAGGCATGCATTTTTCGGCAGACTGCTCATTCAAAAGTCACAAATGTCAAAATTGTAGAAGAACTGGACACAAGGAGGGTTACTGCGGGTGCTTTCCTGAAAAAGCACAACAAAAACAGATAAGTTCCAAAACAAAATACATTCCAAAAGATAATCCAAGTGTTAAAGAAATTTCAATTGTTAACAGCATGGGTGGATTTGCCAATAAGCACAAATTTATCGCGGTACTCATTAACGGCGTCGAAATTAACCTTCAAATGGACAGTGGATCAGACATCACAATCATTTCCGAGTCGATGTGGGAACGCATCGGGAAGCCCCGTTTGTCAAAACCAAATTTCGGAGCACGGACCGCAGACAAAAGCAAACTCAAGATCACAGCACAATTTGAAGGCGACATCAGCTTCAAAAATGTCGTAAAATCAGGACTAATTTACGTCGCGTCAGACATCAACATCTTCGGGATTGATTTCATGGACAAATTCAATCTGTGGGACGTGCCACTTAGCGTGGTATGCAATCACATTACCGCCGAAGACGCACCAAGTTTAGATGTAAAATCATTGTTCCCTGATTTGTTTTCGGGTAAGCTGGGTCTCTGTACAAAGACGAAAGTCACATTACATCTAAAGCCTGATGTGAAACCAGTTTTTCGTGCAAAACGACCAGTGGCTTTTGCGGCACTGCCACTCATTGATAAGGAACTCACACGTCTTCAGAATTTGAGCATCATTACTCCAGTCGAATACTCTGATTGGGCCGCGCCGATAGTCGTTGTGAAGAAAAAAGAAGGAAACGTCAGGATATGTGCAGATTATTCAACCGGTCTAAACAACAGTTTGGAACCAAATCAATATCCATTACCAATTCCTCAAGAGATCTTCGCAAAAATCGCGAACGGAACAGTCTTCAGTCACATAGACCTCTCCGACGCGTTTCTTCAAGTGGAGATCGAAGAAGAATCTCGAAAGTTACTCACAATCACAACTCATCGAGGACTTTTTCGATTTAACCGCTTGCCCCCCGGCGTGAAGTCGGCACCGGGTGCATTTCAACAAATTATGGCAAATATGGTTGATGATTTGGAGGGAGTTGCTGCCTACATGGACGGCATTATCGTCTCCGGCACAGACAAGTTGAATCACAATCAGAATCTGACACGCGCACTCAAGCGAATACAAGATTTCGGATTCAGCCTAAAACTCGAAAAATGCAAATTCGCAATGAGATCGATTCGCTACCTGGGTCACGTCATTGACAAGGATGGTCTGCGCCCAGATCCAGGTAAAGTGGAAGCAGTTACGAACATGCCACCACCGACAGATGTAGCAACCCTACGTTCATATTTGGGTGCTATAAATTATTACGGTAAATTCGTGAGAGAAATGCATCAACTGCGTCGGCCACTCGACATGCTGCTGGAACAAAATGTTTCATGGAATTGGACACCAGATTGTCAGAGGGCATTTGATAGTTTCAAAAACATTTTAAAGTCCGATCTGCTGCTTACTCATTTTGATCCAAGCCTTGAGATCATAGTAGCAGCTGACGCATCCAGCACTGGCATCGGAGGTTGTATTTATCATCGGTTTCCTGACAAATCTGTCAAAGCAGTTTACCACGTTTCAAAGACCTTGAACAAAGCCGAACAAAATTATAGTCAGATCGAAAAAGAAGCCTATGCTTTGGTTTTTGCTGTGACTAAATTTCACAAATTCGTATTTGGTCGAAAGTTCTTACTTCAAACGGATCACAAACCATTGTTGTCAATTTTCGGATCGAAGAAAGGTATCCCGGTATACACAGCGAATAGACTTCAGAGATGGGCACTCACACTACTCATGTACGATTTCAAAATCGAGTACGTGTCCACAAACAGTTTCGGATACGCAGATGTTCTTTCACGACTGATCAACTCTCACGTCAAACCAGACGAAGAATTTGTGATAGCGTCAATTCAAGCGGACGATGATTTTCAATCAGTACAACACGAAATTTTTCATCATTTGCCCGTAACACACAACATGATACAGCAATCAACGGAAAAGTCAGCAGTTCTCCAAACAGTTATTCAACACGTCAACAATGGCTGGCCTGCTTCATTCAAGCAAATTCAAGATACTGAGGTGAAACAATTTTATCATCGTCGAGAAGCACTTTCAATAGCGAATGGTTGTCTCATGTACGGTGATCGCCTTGTTATCCCAGAAAATTTTCAGCGACGTATTCTTCAACAACTTCACAAAGGACATCAGGGAATGCAGCGGATGAAGTCGATCTCTCGAAGCTATGTATACTGGCATGGTCTTGATCAGCAGATCGAAGAGATGGTTCGCGCCTGTAATCAATGCGCGAGTGCAGCTAAATCACCACCGAAAACCTTTCTCGAATCATGGGAAGTGCCTGATGGTTCTTGGCAGCGAATTCACATGGACTACGCCGGACCCATTAACGGGTATTTCTTCCTCGTAATAATCGATGCATATTCAAAGTGGCCGGAAGTTTTTCTGTCGCAAACAACAACTTCAACAAAAACTATAAAAATGTTGGAGGAAACATTTTCTCGTTTTGGTATTCCAAAAACCATCGTGTCGGACAACGGGACTCAGTTTGTTTCACGACAATTTAAAGAGTTTTGTGAGTCAAACGGCATTGGACACATGCGTACCGCACCATTCCACCCACAATCAAATGGACAGGCGGAACGTTTCGTCGATACACTCAAGAGATCGCTAAAAAAAAATCAAAGGGAAGGAGGTATCGAGGAAGCTCTACAAATATTCTTGGTTACATATCGCTCAACGTTGAATCCTAACACACCATTACAAAAATCACCAGCCGAGATCATGCTCGGACGGCCAATGCGAACAACGTTCGATCTGTTAAAACCATCTGAACATCCAAGGATTAATCACGATGATCGTAAGCAGAAACAAAATGAACAATTCAACAAGCAACATAGCGCTAAGAATCGACAGTTCAATGTTGATGACTCAGTCGATGTCAAAGTGTACTACAACAACAAGTATCGCTGGCAATCCGCAATTATCAAGGAACGATTGGGAAACGTGATGTATCGCGTCCAGTTAAAAAACTCTAACAGAATTGTTCGTTCACACGCAAATCAAATGCGATATCGACCGGTTCAAAAACCGTCAGCCTCATCTGAGTCAGGATATGAATTACCACTTGACACGCTTCTAGCTGAGTTTCCAGCGGATACAGTTCCAGATTTTCAGAGTGAACATTTACATGAAGGCGCGGTTGACGTGCAACAAGACAATGAGCAACATTCAGCTACTCCAGTTCGCCGACCATTCAGAGAACGAAGAATTCCTCGACGACTGGAAGGATTTGAATTAAATTAGAGGGAGATGTTGGCAAACCCTGCAACTATTGTCATCTCAGTCAGTTATCTGTCTCTCTCTAGTTTAATTATCATGGATTATTGTTCTAGGATTCCAGAGAGAACAACATTGTATTAACGTAGCAAGTACAGAAATATGTAATAAAGTTTGATTTATTAATATAATATATTGTATGTTGTTAATCAAAGACACAACACTTTTAAATTGCTTGTCATTGATATTTGATTGGAGATTATTCTACGATTATGAATTTATTCGAGATTTTCGGGAATATTTTGGGGATTTTCGATATTTTAAGGGATTTTTTTAGGTTTTCAAGCTTTTTTGAGTTTTATTTGGTGTTGAGTATTATGTAGTAGAAATTGTTTGGAGGTTTTATTATTTTTCTATACTCGAGTTTACTGAGACTTATTCTTATTTTTCTTACAAGCCGATGTTTTTAAAAAAATCGCGAAAATTGCCTACGGCACTAATCTTATAGAAAAATCCTTAAGTCGCTATGCCGCTGGATGAGATTCTCGAAATTCGAGAATTTGCGGTTTTTGTATTAATCTAAATTAAGTAATTAATCCTAAGTTTAGTCGAAGTCTTTCGGGTAGGTATATTCGAAATTTTGTAAATAATCGTGTTTCTCGGATATTTTTCAAAATTTTCAAAGGGTTAATTTCCGTAACTATATTTTAGTAATACATCGATATTTATGTACATAAATTGTTTGCTAAATATAATTCTTAAAGGTCTTATATAATTGGTAAAAACCTTCGAATCTATCTTGTTCTTGTTCGATCGTAGATTCCCCAAAAAGTAAAGCCGTTGTTGGAGCAATAATTTAAACCAAATATAATAAATCTTCAGCGAATAGAACTGTTTGCAAATGGTAGCGTGATATACAAAATTGCGAGCGAAAAATATTTGTTGTCTAAAAGTTGTTCGAGATGAGCCTGATTGTCTATTTTGTGAAAAAATAAAGTATGGTTGCCAAAATTATTTGGATAATCATTTTGGATTTACGATAACCTTATTTTTTACACGGTGGTCGTTGTCCTACAAGCAACAACCCCTAAAATATCGAGGAACGAATTTATTTGATCGCTCGGTCACGATAGGTATCACATTGTTGACGTTCTCAGAGCCGAACAAACCCAGCGAAAATTTCATGGTGTATACTGTTCAGATCGGTTAAAAGACTTGGAGGAAGTAAAAAATATAGGTAGCAGCGATGAGGACATCTCTGACGCAGGATGGACGACTTAAACTGCAATACTCAGTAAACAAAATCAATGAACAAATGGAATGTTGGGTAGATATATAGAATGTTGATGAAAAAAATCAAAAAATAGGAGTAGCATAGAGTATGTCAATCAAGGAAATAAAAGTGAATTCATGTACTCATTTTAATTTTAATAAAATGTATTTTCTTTGTGTTAACCGTTGAGAATTTGTTTACAAAATCGGGTTTTAAATTGTTTAAGAAACTCGAAAATTAAGCCAAAAAAAAAAAATCGACCCGAGGCACAGAAGTTAAACACTCGTTTAATGTTCCAAGATTTCAAGTTCCTCTTTAGTTTACGTGCAATTAATTGATACGCTTGAGTATAAATATTTTTTGATAATTTTTCATTTTTTTTTGTTTCTGTTATTCTCACGTAAATGTATTATGAATAAATTTTCAAAATTTATAAATTATAGCACAACCGAGCTAATTCGCGTTTATTTTCTAAAACACCTTTCACGTAAAGGAAATGTTTTGATAAAAAAGAAAAGCCAGAAATAGCAACATCGGCCATAAGAGAGAAATAATTCACATTATAATTAGACGATAGAAGAGTGGTCATAAATCACTTTAACGAGAGCAGTGTTATATTGTGAGGATTGACCCACAAAAAAAAAAACCTCCATATTTGATGGATGTGAGATTAGACATGAGTGTAGGCTTTCTGTCGCGAATCGTTATTCTATAAAATGTAGGTCAAACTTGCTCATAACTCAAAAGTCATAATGCACGATCCAACCTTTCACTATACCTACTCATGTATAAATCTCCAATGTGTAAGTAGTGTATTTATATCAATAAAATGGCGCCATGCAAACAAAATTCGCGAAATACAAAAAGACAGCAAATAAAAACTTGTTTCTCGCTTTTTCTTTTCTTATTATTTATTAATAATAATATTAGTATTATTATTATTATTAATTTAATGTATAATTATTTATGTCAGATCAAACTAAATTATAATTTTTTAGTTTTCTGTTTTAAGAAACTCACACTCACCACCTTAGTACTCAAAAATTCTTACATAACTACGTACGTAAATATGTATATTTGTATACGCGATCTTGCCACGATTGATACGTGCATGTACACATAAAATCGTAAATGGTTTGGAAATTTTGCGTTATTATTTGTAAAACGTAAATATAAAATATGAATCGCGTATTTACCAAATTTAGTAAAAATAAAAACTGGTTTTGCAAGAAAGAAATTGCGTGGATGGACGACGCTTGTTTATGTTGATTTGGTTCGATAATCGGTTGTTAAATAGATTAAATTTTTAAACACAAGGATAACAGGTATAGGCACGAAGGTTTCGCTAAATATTTATAGATCATCATAATGTATGCATGTGGAGGCAAAAAGAAATTTTACACATTGTAATGGATTAAATTTTGCTTAAACAAATAAAACAAAATAAAAAAATCTCGTCATAATTCAAAACCGCAATTTACAACTTAGTACTTATGTATCAACTTTCAAAAAAAAAAAAAAAAAAAAAAAAAACAACGAACGAGACTGATGCGAAGAAAACGCAGAATTAAGACTAGACATAAGACCAATGTTGAAATTTTGCAGTTTTTATTTTTCCATTTGGTTTGAATCGAAAGATGGATTTAACCAAGATTTATATAATTAATTGGCTATTTAAAAACCTTTTTTCTAACGTCGAATTATCTATTGGGATATAACACTCGCGGTGAAAATTTTTGGACCATCTAATCATTTTGCGCGTACAATTTGAACTATTTCCTTATCTGTCAACTAACACATTTTTTGGGTCATTGTGGTGGTATTTACTAATTGAGGTTATAATGCGATGATAAATATTATGTGCACAACACCCTATACCGTTTGACATTGGAATTTTAATTTTGATGATTCCTACAGCTAAGAGCATAAATAAAATTTTTATTCATTCCGTATGATCACAAATCAGGAAATTTTATTAACAATCTTCCGCTATTGAAATTAAAATAAGCATAAACAAATAACTATACTCTCTACACCTACAAGGATTCCTTTATTTGAGTTCTAAATATTTCATTGAATTTTAATATTTTTTTAATTTTATTTATATGTATTTAAACAAAGAATAGTTTTAATAGTTTTATTATTTTATAGACATGGCAAAATATGTGTGTGCTTACAAATAAATAAATTCACTTGAATTACATACTAACTTTTTGTATTGAGTGCACGTTGCAGTATTATGCTTGTTGCTAACAGATTCGTGTGTTCGGATGACACGACTATTTTATGAATATGTCCTACACAAGTTCATTTGGTGCGTTGACAAATCATTAACTTATTGAATTAAGTGGGGTTTACACTGGCTGTTTTTATTCACATCTTTTATCAGCACAAATTATTATGATTATTTTGTTTACTATTCGCCTCGAGTATTTATATTTACAGATTGCGTTTGATAATTTCATCTTATGGTAGTGCAGTGGGCAATATGACGTAGTCTGATGTGCATTCATAACTGTACAAAGAGTAGGTATAGAGATACTAATATAGTATCATTCCACTTTGCATTAAACTGCAATGCATGGAGATTTTGCCTTTAGGTCGTTTACATTATAAAGTGTAGTAATGTGTCAAATTTTCAAAATAAGCCATTTTGACTTATTAACGGACAAATCAATAATAATTATTTTCGATTGGGCTCGAAGGGTAGTTTTGGATCATATAAATTTGAGTAAAGCCGAGGATCGCACAGACATGTCAAAAATACGAAGAGTGAAGGCTGTTTTTGTTAACAATTTTGGTTTACTAGTTTAATGATAGAATCAAAATCCATAAATACTTACAGGTTATAATTCGTGATTTGGTTTTAATGTGCTAAATACCCATATCTGAAAATAGATAAAAAAATGAATGTAATAAATATTTTATCTACTCACAGGAGAGTTATTTTATAAAATTTCGCAGTATTATGAAATATTTGAAATGTTTTGATAAACTGGGAAATTTAAAAAAAAATAAAAATAAATTAACGATAATTAGTTTGTGTATTGCTTCAGACATAAAAAATTCATAATTTTTTGAAATAATAAAATAGAGGTTTATAGTAAATAAGCAAAATACAGCTATTTTTGTACTTGGGATGTCGAAGATTTTTTTTTATAATTTTGAAAATATCACAAAAATCTAAAAACTCTCGTAACATTTTTCAATTTTAAAATTCATTAATCTTTAATAACCTCAAAAATCTTGAATAATCTCTAAAACCTTGAAAACCTTCAGCTACTAAAATGCCAAGCAAAACTCAAATTATCTCGATAAATTTCAATAAAAAATTTGGAAATCAAGAGAATTCTCGAAAATTTCAAAAATTTCAATTAGATCCGGCTCAGCAAGGGGAAAAATTCCTCTAAAAATGCAAAAAAATAAGACAATTGCCATGCTATTCTTAAAGTATTCTACAGATTTAGAGTTACTTCTACTAAATAATGTCCAATGTGCTTCCCTGGTGACGTTCACGCAAACATTCACGAATTTTAATTCATCAATATCATCCAAACCTCCTCATAATCGCTTCCCTTGGTTGAAATGAAAGGCTCTCAGTTGTTCCAATGTAATTTCTCCTATTTTGGATTCTTATTTTTGAATCTTTAAGTAATAATTTCAACGAAAGAAAATTGAGGTGTGGCCAACACACGACTTTCTTTTACGAACAGAGAATTTTGAGAGATTTTATTGTTTTCTTAATTTTTTTTTTTAATTTTTAAATTTTTTAATTTTTTTTTAATTGTTAATTTTTTATTTTTATTTGTTTTTAATTTTTGGAAATATTTTGTATTAAGTAGTTTTTTGTAAACCTTATACTTTTTAAGATATTTGCAAAATAAATTTTCTGGACCAAGGGAGTGACCACTCCCGGTTAGCCGATTTGAAGTAAAATTCACTGGGACCTCCCAATTTATCAAAAAATCTTAAATCTGAAGCTTCAGTTCTATTGCTTAAACCATCTGGGCTGTAGACTGTACACAGACAGACTGACAGACTGACAGACTGACAGACTGACAGACTGAAAGACAGACAGACTGACAGACTGACAGACTGACAGACTGACAGACTGACAGACTGACAGACTGACAGACTGACAGACTGACAGACTGACAGACTGACAGACTGACAGACTGACAGACTGACAGACTGACAGACTGACAGACTGACAGACTGACAGACTGACAGACTGACAGACTGACAGACTGACAGACAGACACCATTTCGAAACCCACTTTTTCGGACTCAGGGGACCTCAAAACAAATAAATCTCTAAAAATCCCATGGTCCAAAATTTTCATGATTACTATACTTTATTTTACTAGAGTAAAAGAAAGTAAAATCATTTAAAGTTATTCTGTTAAGGTTGGCTGAAAGTTTCCAGCGGTAATAAAAAGTCGATAATGCAAATTAGTGATTATCAACCGAAAGCAAACAAGATACATTGATTGCAATAAAAACTTTTGTAAATAGTCTTACGTGAACAACTTTGTTCCACCTAATTGTGGAAAATACTGGAAAATCAGAAGAATCCCAAAAACTGGAATAAAATCAGCCTTTGAAGTGTATATCCGAAGATGAATCGATTTTATATGATTTATCAATAGCTATCGCAGGAAAAATATCAATTCAAGTTTCCCGTGGTAATCCATCTCCAGATATAACAGAGATCTATAGAGGCTGATTTTGTACCAATTATAAAAAATTTTATTGGGTCCAATTTTTGACAATTTTCCACGAGGAACTGGAGGCAGATTTTGCCACTTAATAATATTGGCAAAAAACTTCAATAAACATTATCGACTGATTACGACTAAATTTGCTATTTTCGGCTAGGATAACACAATCTGCATTACCGATTTTTTACTTTCGGCGGATATTAACAGGGTTCTGATTATCAACTTCTCGCTTAAATAAAAAAAACAGATCATTAGAAGCTGAGGAATATATGCAAATTACCGGATCCAACTTTTATATTGGGCAAACTGAAAGATCATTCGTTAAAAGGTTTAAAGAATGCAAAAGACTTGCTCTTCACATCAATAAAACACTAGCTAAGAATACTGGTATGTAAATTTAATACAAAATGAGGAAAGATGGTGGTATTCGAACCGAATGGAGGAAATGACAATTTATAAACATAGAAAAAAGAAAACAAACGGAAATTTATTGAATAATAATGTACTACCACAAACAAATTGTACGACCTAATGATAAACTTTGTTTCTTCCAGGTGTACAAAAAGTGGAATGAAATTATTCCCTCAGTAGTACTTGTAATCGAAATCGATCTTATAAAAACTAAAAATAAAATAATTTCAATAGAAGGAAGTCATCAAAATTAAAAATAAAATAAACTTTTGGTTTATTTTAATTAATTATTAAAAAAATTCTGAAATTAAAATTACCTGTTTCTAACTTTCGAAATTCCCAATACTAAAATTTTTAATTTCGTAATTCCAAATTTCTGAATATCCTAATGCTGTGTGCCTCAGAAGACTTTTCAAACTAAACTTTTCAAATTTTAAAGCTTTCGCTATTTCCTCATAGATGCTTGATGAAAAGGCAGTTTACGAGGTTACTTTTCGACGACTTTTCAATTTGTATGACATACAGTTTAAAATACATAGTCAGTAAAGCCCGGTACAAATTGAGAACGAGTAACGAGAACGATATTCCCTTTTTTACCAAATTATGTAACATAATTATTAAAATAGTTAAAACTGTATGATTTTAATGAATGATAGTTAAAATATCGTGCATTTACTAAAAATAAAATTTTAACAGTTTTAATACGAAATTTCAATTTACCATCGTAAATTAAAACGATAAAATGAAATTTTGTATTAAAACTGTTCAAATTTTAAATTTTATTTTTAGTAAATGCACGATATTTTAACTATTGTTAATTAAAATCATACAGTTTTAATAATTTTAATAATTTTCTTACATAATTCAGTTTATAAGCAATCGGTTTCTCATCGGTCAGCTCAATATCCATTTTTATGTTTGGACTTGGCGCTCTCTTCTCTGGATTTTAGTTTACTACCAATAATCGAATTCTATCCGCCACTTCACGATCATTAATATGGTTTATGTTCAGCGGAAGTTCTCCATGCTCAATCACCATTGAAACGTTTCCCGGAATGAATTTTCTCTTTTTCTCATTTTCTCTTACCCAAATCTCTACCCAATAAAAAGTCAAGTGGCAGTTTTCCATCAGGAACTATGTGAATTGTGGTCTCATACACTTCATCCTCTATTTTTAGCTTTGCATTATACCTATACCTGCGGTTGATACATCTCTGGACCCCGCACAACGGAATATTGTGCACTCCTCGCTAAATTCGCAAATGCCCGTTCCCATGAATTTTTTATGTGACATTCGCGACTCTTCTAAACATTTCCATCATCTTACGCATAAAAGCGTCCTCAATTTCAGGTGAATTATGAAGATTATTTTTTTTTCGGCCCATCTCTGTTAAAATTTCTTAAAAATTTGTTATATAATAGCAAACCTCATTTTCGTATATATACACAATAAATTATAAGAACCTAGAATGGTTTATAAGAACCGTTCTAGTTCCCGCTAGTTTTTAAGAAAAAAGCACGAGTTGTTTACTACTCGAAACACCAAAATCAATTGCTTTAATCTGATTGTATGGTTAATAATCGTTTTAAATAACAGGAATAATATATAAAGCAATTATACAATTTAAATATAACATAAAATACGATACAGGCTGCAATTGAGTTGAACAAATTCGGATACCTTAAATCCTACATATGGTATATATATAAATCTTGAATTACATATTTTTAATAAACGACTCGATTTATTTTTTATTAGACGTCATTTATTTAAACGAGACATTGGACGGCTATAAGGCACAATTTAGTTGGATATAAGGCACAATTGAATACTTTTAACCTAGTGACATCTATTTAAATATTGCATGAATTACTGGGGCTTACAAAAGTTTAGTTTGAAAAGTCTTCTGAGGCACACAGCATTAGACCTAAATTCTAAACTTTTAATAATCTCTTCTAGTAAGCCTACCTTCTCGAAATACCACAAATTTTCGAAATTCGGCTTGATTGAAATTAAATAAAAATTTTGAAAATTTAGCAGTAATTTAGTTTTTATTTAAATTTTTCTCTATTGTTAATTATAACATATCTTACTAAAAATTTTTCATCTCCAATTAATCTTGATACGGCCAAATAGATTTTCAATAATGCATCGTGCTTGTCCATAACATGTCAAAATTCTCTGGCTTTAAGTGTGTGATCTTGAACAAGTGTTACAAATGGTGTTACAAATGGGTGTTACAAAGAGAAGTACTGGATGAGTATGTGATATAGCAAGAGCGTAAATGATAAATCAACAGTAACGCATTACCGATAACCGTTTACCGATTTACCGGACCTACCAAATTATCGGTAATTTTTATTCAAGTTTGTGCGTAAAATGCCTAGGCGGGGAATTTATGTTTGGCTGCTCAAATAGGAAGTTTGGGCAGATTTTTTTTTTAAATCTGTATTTACTAAAATAGAGAACTGCTCGAACTGAGCCAGTTAGCATTAGACCTCTGCGCAAAAATGATAAAAAATCATAGAGTATTTTATGATTTTATGTCGTTAATAGAAATTAATTGAAACGGTTTGTTTAGCAATTTCGGTTAATACATTCAAAATGAAATTCAACTCTATTCCAAAAATTCCCTAAAAATTCCGTAAAAAATTAACAAAATGCCTGAAAGTTTGGAGAAATTTGATTTTATTTTTCTGGCTGTTGTGTTTTACCGGGTTCTCTGTTTTTTTGAGATTTATAATATTATATTACTCTAGTAAAATCCTTCCATTTCCCTATTTATAAGCGGCTGAAAAGACAGGGGGAAAATACCTTTTCGGATGGCTTAAATCGGCTAATGAAAATACATATTTAAGCCCTAAATAACTATGTATTTTCATTTGTCGATTTACCTATTTAATTTAAGCCGTCTAAATAAATAGTTTGCAATTTGTATATTATTAGGATATTCTTTTGCCATTATAAAACCAAAACTGACAAATCTTATTTAAGCAAGCCTGTATAACTTTATTTAGGAAACAATTTTTTTCTATTTTGCCATTTTGCTCAGGGCAATAGACTACTGAATTTTGGTGAGAAATTCCATATTCTTTCATCAATTTTGTGACTTGTTGATTGACAAATTCCAGGCCATTGTCAGATCTAAAAATTTCTATTCCTCTGGGGCAATGTTTTTCTGTTTTCTTTATAAAGTCTTTTAGACACTCCAGTACGTCTGATTTTGCACCCAAGAAATATACGGTTCTGTAATGTGAGTAATCATCCTTTAATTGAAGAAAATACTTTGCACCTGTGAATGACTTTTCTGGTAGTGGTCCACACACATCTGCGTGGATTATTTGGCCAATACGACTAGTTTTTGTACTGCTTTGCTGAGGAAAAGGTAGTCAATGGATTTTACTCAATGCGCAAGGCTCACAGACTATTTTGTCATCTCCTCTTGGATTAATGTCATAATTTTTCAAAATCTTTTTAACTTGAGTGTAGTTTTAATGAGCTAATTTTTGATGCCATTCTTGAAAGGAACTTTTCTCAGCAATACATGCTTGATATTCATCAGCACTTTCTTTGCCATTTTCGATTGGCATTACCTTAATTTTCATTTCAAATAATTTGTTTTATCTCTCACCTACAGCTATGGTTTTGCCTTCTTTATTGAATTTACAGATTCTTTTATCAGCTTCTAGAGTTAAATTTCTATCCAAGGCCACACCGCCAGAAAAGAGATTGTATTTCAGCTTAGCCACGTAGAGTACATTTGAAAGGTGACATTCTGTCCATTTTTCTCCATTAAATGCTGAAATGTTTATGCTACCTCTACCTTTGCCTGAAATGGTTTCTCCGTCTCCAATTTTTATTTTTATGTCATCTTTCATTGGTGTGTAGTTTATGAACCACTCTAGTTTATGAGTCATGTGATCGCTCGCTCCAGTGTCCATATACCAGGCCGCGACTGTAGTTATCGCTGTCTTTTGTACTGAGGCAAATGCTTCGCTTATAAGAGCTTCATCTCTCTCTTTTCTTGAAACTTTGGAATTTTTAAATTTATATTGTTTACTTTTTGGATTGTCCCAACATTCTGCTGCCCAATGTCCAGGTTTATGACAAAAATTACATTTTTCAGGTTTTCCTTTTGTATTTTTTTGGTCATCGTTTTTATTCTTAACATACTGAGTATTTTTGTTACCAATATTATTCTTGGAAAAATGATTCTTACTGCTTACTCTTACATTAGAAGCTTCTACTTCTCTTTGACTTTGTCTCATCTCTTCAATTATCAATCTCGAGGTTAGGTCGGCTAACGTTCTATCGGTGGTAGCCATTGATTCCCAGGCACTGATAAAATGGTCAAAATTTGGTGGCAAAGTTAGGAGAATTTTGGTCATTACTCCCTTATCTTCAATTTTCTCTCCCATTGCTTGTAGTCTATTAGATATATCTTCAATTTTTGAGATATGTGCTGCAATATCATGTGAAGGATCTTTAGCCAATGTAAACCACTTTTGCTGTAAAATGTGGATTGTAGATTTTGATTTTTGTTCATATATATTGGTTAGCTTTTTCCACATTGCCTCAGAATCCCCCGAGGTCAAAATATGCATCATCGTTTGTTCAGATATTGTGGTAACGATTACCTTTTGCGCCATCCCGTCGGTTTTATTCCATTTACGTATCGCTTAGGCATTTTCCTTTTTCTCATCAGCCGTCGGATCTGTTGCCACGGGTGCAGGTTGTTTGTTTGTGCCATTTACTATGTTCCATGCTTCAATTGACTTCAAAAATATCTGAATCTGGAATTTCCATAGATTCCAGTTTTCAATTCCTTGTAATTTGCTTACTCTGGACAATTCTGAATCCATCTTCTTAACAATTTTGGTCGACGGTTAAATTTTCACTTCGCACACAGCTGGATATAACCTCACAAAATTTGTCAAATTTTCACTTTTATTTCCGAAAATATTACCCAAAACACGTTTCTGGGTCCATAACCTGTCGATTATATGTGGAATTATGGGAAAATAACTTAATAACTTCGGATGTTTAATGAACAAAAATATTTATTGTTAATCACAAAGTAATGAAAAAAACACATGTTCTTAACTCTCTTCGATAGCTCGAATAATCGTAAAAAAATTGTGTGTACTTGAACAAACCATAAAACTAACTAGTGCTGCCATCTAGGGAATAAACAGCGAGTGATATCCATAAAACACAATTTAAAAACAACAATTCTGACATGTGGTATGGTTAAATTGCGTTCATGTTGTTTTCACCAGATGTCAGCTGCTTTGTTGAAAATCGCGAATAGTGACGGAACCGAGTTAAAAAAATTTCGAAACGGAATTCAAAGTGGAACGCTAAAAAAAGAAATAAAGGTTAAGTCATCAAGGCTGGCTTTGATGCTAGCTATTTGCAAAATTAAAGTTTGAAAAATGTGTATTGTTATTCCAACAATTAATATTTTATTAGTGAGTGCCTAATATAGTATAGTAAGAGAGGAGTATATGTAGTAAAGCAATTAGTGAGCGAGTGAGTGAGGAGGTGTGTGCGTTCTGTATGTGCCATTTCAAGCCATATGAAGTTAATTAAGAAGCATAAAGGGGTCATTATCCATGAAAACTAGAGAAAGGTGCGATATTGACCTGATACAAGAAGATATTACCGGCCTTAGTGAGTGGTGTGAACGCAACTCATTACAATTACATAACAAAAAATGCAAGATTATGTCGTTTCACAGGAAAAAAAATCCTGCAATACATACAAAATCAATAGTGCTTTACTGAAAGCTTCGTCAGTTATTAACGGATGTTGCAAAATTTATCAGCTTCGGCACTCTCGATGATCTTCTAAGTACGACATTGTTATCAATATTCACATTACTCTGTGGAATATAATCATAATTATTAGAGCCTGGACGAAGGATAACATCATCTGATTCATCACCGATATAAAACGGCGTTCTAATAATCGGTGGGCGGTTGGGGTGAACGATAGTTAGTATATGTCGCGGTGTTTGTAGCTTCAGCTCAAAATATTTTATCGAGTTTTGCAACAAACAACATGCAATGTGCTCTCTTAACTAGTGTCCTATTCATTTGTTCAGATACACTATTTTGTTCCGCTGTAAGTACGGTTGTTAACTGATGTTAGATGCCTGATTTACGAAACAATGCTTGAAACGGAGCATTACAAAATTCTGTACGGCATTATAAAAGACTGTGAAACAATCTAAAGCTTCATCGATAAAAAACATAAAATAACGTGCACCTCCTAATGAAGTTTCTTTTATTGGACCACATAAATCTGAATGGACAATTTCTAAAACATCACTTGCACGCGTTCTAACATTTTTGAAAGAAAGTCGAGTTTGATTTCCTTTTCAACAAATTGCACCAAAAACTATAGTAGATTTCATAGAGACGTCTCGTGTCGAATAAATAAAAATTCAAATTAGTTGGGTGTAGAAAATACCTATTTGGGTGTAGAAATTATATTTCGAACAATACAGTGAGCCCCTACGCAATATACTTAAAACCACAAAAATATAATTCTCTCTTTGAGTAAATTTACTCTTCAACTAATGTGAGATTGTTGAGTGAGGTCAAAAATATGTAATGTGGTTTTCGATTCACCAAAAAAGAGTAAGCCGGCTTGCTCTTTCTGCTGTCAAACTGTTCGATTCGCCAAGAAAGTCGCTCGATCGAGCAAAATTGTTGTTGTTTTACGAATCTCGATTTTTTGGCAGATTTACAAACCCAAACACAAATAGAACTGTCATTTTGAAAGCGTCATTTGTGTTTTGTGTTATATTTTGTGTTTCTGTTTATTTTTATGTAAATATTTTATACAATAGAATTAACTTGTTGTTGTTATGTATTGTATATAACATTACAATATGTTAAGTTGTTTTTTATAGAGTATCGATCTTTTATAAAATTTTATAGGTTATGTTTATATAAACGTCAAAAACACGCACACATATATATTACGGAGCAACTGTTCGATTCACACAGCCTAGAAAGTGATCTTTTAAAGATTTGGTAAAAGGTGAATCGAAATCGACATAAGTATTCAGAAAAATTTTCGTGTGTTAAACTAGTTAGTATGCGCTGGTACACCGGTGAGCATAATTCAAGCAAAGTTAGCTCGATGTTTCGAGTCACATGTTCGTGACGTCACACAATTCTGGCACGTGTTTGTAATAAATAGAGAAAAAGCGAATGAAACATTTTTGTGTTTGTTTTTATTTTTCGTTTTTTTACTTGTTGTTGGGTGTAATTTAAAGGTCTCCTTTAATACTAGAGTTGAGTGTCGTCATTAAACAAAAAATTATCATTTGTTTACATATTTAGAGCTAAACTGGTATTAATTGAATCACGACCGGTGAATAAAGGGAATATATGTTTATTTGTTTTTTTCTTTATTAACAAATTAACGATGGGTTTTCATTGGGTAATGGATTATTTATTATGGCCAACCAGCAATATACATTTGAATACGATACTGACTAATGGGATTCTAAACTGATTTTAAGATTTCTATACTATATATAGTATTTCTCACCCGATTGTGATGAAATTCGACTTACGTGATGGAAATGGGATCTTCAAATGAGTTTTAGATGGTTCGGGAATATGGCCAAGTAGGATAGAACTTGCTATTTTTTAACCGATTATGATGAAATTCGAAGGAAGAAAGAAGGAACTTGGCTATTTCTTGAACGATTTTGATGAAATTCGACACGTGCGACAGAAATGGGATTCTAAAATGATATTTAAAAGAAGTTCTGGAATTGGCTAATTAGGAAGGAACTCAGTTATTTCTCAACCGATTATGATGAAATTCGATTTGTTTGATGGAAATGGGATATTCAAATGATTTTTAGAAGAAGTTCTGGAATATGGCCAAGTAGGATTTAACTTGGCTATTTCTTAACCAATTATGATGAAATTCGACTTGTATGATGGAAATGGGATCTTCAAATGATTTTTAGATGAAGTTCTGGAATATGGCCAAGTAGGATGGAACTTGGCCATTTCTTAACCGATTATGATGAAATTCGAATTGTATGATGGAAATGGGATCTTAAAATTATTTTTAGATGAAGTTCTGGAATATGGCCAAGTAGGATGGAACTTGGCTATTTCTTGAACAATTATGATGAAATTCGACACGTGCGATAGAAATGCGATTCTAAAAGGATATTTAGAAGAAGTTCTATGGCCTATTAGGAAGGATCTCGGTTAGTTCTCAACCGGTTGTGGTAAAATTCGACTAATACGAAGCAAATTGGATTCGAAAATGATGTTTAGAAGAAACTCTTGAATATGGCCAAGTAGGATGGAACTTGGCTATTTCTGAACTGATTATGATGAAATTCGAGTTGTACGATGGAAATGGGATCTTCAAATAATTTTTAGATGAAGTTCTGGGATATGGCCTATTAGGATCTAACTTGACTATGGTCAATTAGGAAGGGACTCGGTTATTTCTCAATCGATTGTGATGAAATACTACTTGTACGACGGAAATGGGATCTTCAAATGATTTTTAGATGAAGTTCTGGAATATGACAAAGTAGGGTGGAACTTGGCTGTTTCTTAACCAATTATGATGAAATTCGAGTTGTACGATGGAAAATGGATCCTAAAATAATTTTTAGATGAAGTTCTGGAATATAGCCTATTGGGATCTAACTTGGCTATTTTTGAACCGATTATGATGAAATTCGACACATTAACCATCACATAATCAACACAAAGTTAATACCCGATTATGATGAAATTCAGGGGAAAATGTTTCCATTTGGTTTCCATCAAGTCTTTTTCATTTATAATATTTCACACAACATTTCACAATAAGCGATTCTCGATGTCCAAATGAAAAAGAATTGTGGAAAAAAATGGTGAATAAATTGTTTTCATAGTAAACTACACTGTAAACAGACATTTTATCGAGTTTCATATAAATTTCCGCTAGATGATACAGCAACTGGTTTAAATATTAGCTAAATAAATGATAAAGTAGATTTAGTTAATCAATTTTCGCCATTGCCTGTCAAAATATAAAATAAATTATAAAAATGACCAAACTATTTATAAAACTTAACTAAACTAAATATTTGGAGGCTTTTCTTAAATACGCGGAATAGTTTTTAATAGATTTACTTATTAGTTAAGTTTAAAGTGAATCATATTATAGTTTCAATGCACTTTTAATGCTCAACATACAAATTTAGTTTTTATAGAATTTTATTTCCTTATTTAAGATGTTCTCACCGCCAAAATGGTCAAAGAAAGTTTTATTCATATGAAAAAATGTAGACATCATTTTTTCCTTCTCAAGGAAGATGAATGGGAAATGTGTATTTCTCACTGAAAATAGTTTTCATTATACTTCTCACGGAATGAGAATTGACCCCCAGCATATGTATACGATGGAAATGGCATTCTAAAATATTTTTTAGAAGAAATTCTGGAATGCGGCTAATTAGAAAGGGAATCGACCAATCCAATTAGAAAGGAATTTAGCCACATTTTAACCGATTATGATAAAATTCAGCATATAGCATTATAAAATAATTTGTTGATGTCCTTAAATCATTATAAAATCCCATTTCCAATTTACTGCGTAAAAGTAAACTGCGAAAGAGTTAGTAGTGCCTTGAGCCCCAGAACAGATTGCATAGATTAAAACAAAAAAAAAAACATTTTACAATCCCATTTCCTTAGTCCATGCTGAATTTCAATTAAACAGTTAAAAAGTGGTCAAGTTCCTTCCGAATTATAGCTGTGTTCCATAACTTCATCTAAAAATCATTTTAAAACCCCAGTTATATCATACATGATTAATTTCATCAAAATCTGTTCAGAAATAGCCGAATTCCTTCAGAAGAAGCTTCAACTAAAAATTATATGAGAATCCCATCTCGATCATGTCGCATTTCGTTATACTAGGTTAAAAAATAACCGAGTTCCTTCCTAGTTGACCATATTTCGGAACTTTATCTAAAAATAATTTTAGAATCCCATTTCCATCGTACAAATCGAATTTCATCACAATCAGTTCAGAAATAGCCAAGTTCCATCCTACTTGGCCATATTCCACAACTTCACCTAAAAATCTTTTGATGATCCGATTTTCATCATAATCGGTTGATAAATAACCGTGTTCCTTCCTAATTGACCATACTCCAGAACTTCTTCTAAATATCATTTTAGAATCCCATTTCTATCGCACGTGTCGAATTTCATCATAATCGGTTAAGAAATATCCAAGTTCCATCCTACTTGATCATATTCCAGAACTTCATCTAAAAATCATTTGAAGATCCCATTTCAATCGTACAAATCGAATTTGGTCATAATCGGTTAAGAAATAGCCAAGTTCCCTCCTAGTTCCCTCAGAACTTCATTTAAAAATCATTTGAATATCCCATTTCCATCGTACAAGCCGAATTTCATAATAATCGGTTAATAAATAGCCAAGTTCCATCCTACTTGGCCGTATTACAGAACTTCTTCCAAAAACCATTTTAGAATCCAATTTCCAATGCACAAACCGAATTTCATCATAATTGTTTGAGAAAAAGAGATGTTCCATCATGCTTGACCGTATACCAGAACTTTATCCAAAAATCATTTTAGAATCCCATTTCCAATAGACATGTCAAATTTCATCATAATCTGTTAAGAAATAGCCAAGTTCCACTTTACTTAGTCATATTCCAGAACTTCATCCAAAAATCATTTTAGAATCTCATTTTCGTTGCACATGTCAAATTTCATCATAATCCATAGAGAAATAGCCAAGTTCCAGCTTACTTGGCCGTATTCTAGAACTTCATCCAAAAATCATTTTAGAATCCCATTTCCAACGCACTTATCATATTTCATCATAATCGGTTGAGAAATAGGCAAGTTTCATCACACTTGGCCATATTCCAGAACTTCATTTAAAAATAATTTTAGAATCCCATTTCCATCGTACAAGTCGAATTTCATCATAATCAGCTTAGAAATAGCCAAGTTCCATCCTACTTGGCCATATTTCCGAACTTCATCTAAAAATCAGTTTAGAATGCCATATTTTTTTAGTATCATAATCAAAATATCAAATGTATACTCCTGAAGAAGTAAGAGGTAAGAAGAAATTAACAGCAGAGAGTCTGATTTAAAGAGATTAAGAAGGTAAAGTTATTACAGTTCTACTGTATTTTCCATTTGTTGTTGTTGTTTATTTATTTTTTGAAAATAAATGTTCACGAGACGTCTCGGTATTACATAGTTTTTGATTGCACATTGACGATTTCGTATTTTGTTGAAATAGACACCTTTAGCTTGATCAACTCTTAATTTTTGAAGACATTCTACGATGCCATAAAGTTGTTGGATCATCTACTTGCGTACCGCTAGCTGCAAATTCCTGTTTTGGTTGACTTAAAACAAACACGAATTGCTGGGGCAATCAATTCATTTTCAGGCACTATAAACTTTTGCCCCTGATTACCAACAACTTCAACTCTCATACGGGAACAGTTAGCAGTTACGACTTCACTGTTCGCTGGTTCTGAAATATCGTTTAACATCATCCGGTGCATCGGCATATGCGACGTTGCAGCTGAATCAAAATACCAGTCAATATTATTTACTTTACACATAAAAGTTGTATAAAATGTTTTACTTGACGAGCCTTTTGTCCATAATCTGCTGTAAATTAACAATACAGAGCACGGATCAAATAAAACAAAACAATGTTAATTCAACTTTCAACATTATCCGGCAGAATATCACATTTCATAAATATTACTCAGGAATACAACGAGTGCACTCAGAAATGCAAATTTTTTCGCAGTAGAATTTCGCTACATGTTAGGAGACCTAAATGCACCTAATGTTAGGCTTACGTGAAACATATCAATAAGCAAAGGAATATTTAATGACACGAGAATTTATTCGAAATCTATCTTTATATAAAGTCAATAATCTTACGATACATAAAAATTCATTGCACGTTTGCTTAACTTGCGTGATGACTGAAACAATAAGTTGTATTATATATTCTCAAAAATTGTCGAACTTCTACAGATAGTCTATAGCTGAGGGGTTAGCATGTCAGTGGGTGATAAAGAAAATCAGAAATTTAAAGATTAAGCCCGAAAGATTCATGGAATAGCCCCATAATTATTTTAATCTCTGGCTTACATCGGCTGTCGCCTTTGATGTCAGTTAAATGAGTTAAATTGCGTCAGTTATATACAATATCAGTTGTACATATAGAAAAATTCCTACATAAAATACTTATCGCTTGGCAACAACCATAAATATACGCTTTGGTTGCGAAAGTTTATTTTTTCGGTCGACACAATTTTGATGTCTCAAATATCGAATGTGTAATTGATTTATCGACTGTAAATTATAAAATAATATTCTTACGAAATTGTATATATTTTTAAGGTTGTATTGTATGTCTATATCTGAGTATGTACATATGTATGCCTAGCCTCCTACTTATTATTTATATATACATACATATATACTCGTCGCATATGCTGTTGTTGTAATTGCAATTTCCCAATAATCCATAAAAGTTTATTCGATTTTTCATTTTGGATTTGCCTGAAATTTACATTTTCAATTTTAAATTTAAATTTTTGTCAATAAAATGTTTACATCAACGCAGTAATAAACTCAGAAGCTGCGATTGAAAGCATGACGAATTTTAGGAATGTTATGGTTCAAATTATGATTGATGAATTAGCGCTATGTGTCGTGTGTATTAGCTTCCTTCACTAGACTTATCGCTAATTTTAATGTCACTGTTGAATATTTTTATGTTTCATCGAAACTACATATAAAAAAAAAATCATTCAGCAGTTCAAATTTTACATTTTTTGTTTAAAACTCAAAAAAAAAAACACAAAGGCAAGAAGAGCAAGCAAGACGAATAATTAAAATGTGTCGAACAAGATAATCTTTGTTCTTGAAACGTAAAAGAATACATAATGATATCTTACGAATAATGTATGTAGGTAGTTTATAAATAAAGCGCAGCGCAGGCACATTAAATATTAGACCGAAGTAGGAATGATAACAGGAAATTGGGAGCATACATACCTACATAATTACATAAGTCTTATAAAATGATTGTTGTTGTTGGCAAAAAGATTGAAACCTGAAACCCGCATTTATAAAAAAAAATGTAAAATATTCGTTTACATATTTTATGAACACAACAACATAAAATTATGTTGTTCGATAAAATTGGGCCAAATTTGTTTGAGTGAAACCATCTGCTTTCTTTGTTCTGGATGATATTACGAAGCATCGATCATTGATGATGTGTACGTTAAGTAAAGTGTTCTTTGTTGTTCTTTTTTCCCTTCATTCAACATGTATGTGTATGCTTGCTTATGTATCTGAAATATGTTTTGGTATTTTTAGTTTTTTAGACAATAATAACAAACACGTGACGTCACACAGGTGAGATTGTTTATTATGCTGGGCATACAAAAAAAAACATGAAAATTCATGAAAGAGGTGAAATATACATATGGATAAACGTTTGTATAAAAGTAAACAAAAAACTTTACAATTAACAATGGAAATTAGTTTCGTATGGAGGCAGAGGCGAACAGCTACACTACGTAGTAGTAAAATATTCAACAAAATGTTACCAATACCTGTATTTTACAAAAACAACACACTACAATGAATAAAATATAAGGCTAAGCTCTATCTATACATGCATATTTTATTTAAGTTAACTACGGTACATGAAAAAAGAAACTAAAAAAAAAAAAAACATTTCAATATAAGCAGTCAGTAGTTTAGTTGAAACTTACACAGATAATGACCGTGCTGCATACACTGAAACTCTTTAAAAACATGATTTTTCAAGACACTATTTTGTGTCTGTAAGACTTTCTTCTCTTATAATACACAAAAACTATTTCATGCATGAAATTTTCAATTTATTGTTTCTTCATTTACTGACATTAAAAAGACATTTAATTTTTTTTTTTTTTGTTTTGGTTGAACGAATGGGTCTGTCTATTTCGTGTAGGCATTATTTTATTCAAAGTTTTAGGGACAAAATAAATACTATTTGTATGATTCCATTGATTAGCAATTCAAAATATACAACATTCATGCCCCATCGTTCAATAAATTCCAGGAAATAATTTATCAAAATATGTAGAAACCACAAACAAAAAAATTAAAAAAGCGAATTAATAAATATTCAATCAACAGTTTAAAAATCGTATTTCGACATTTTTCAATAATGTTTGGCAATGTGTAAGCAGAGTGGAATTTTCAGTACTCTCTCAAATAAACATAAATTGTATCACTCGTTACGACAATACAAATTTAATCTGGTTGAACTAACTGAAACGGAACATTACAGTAAATCACTAATATAAAAACATCCCACAGTACTTGCTAGCGTTCATAAATCTATCAATATGGTCAAATCTCGTATACAAAGAAATAAATGTCTTATGCATATGTATATCATGCCGTAAACATATTACCATTTCAGTGCCAATTAAAAGAGTATATTTATGAAATCCAATCCCATATAGATCATATAAAAAAAAATGTGGCATTATACGAACGTATACACGTACCATCATCATCATCATCATCATCACCTCCTCCACCAATACGCAACATAGAAATTCATAATTTATTTTGTTCTTTATATTTACCCCACGCAATGATACGAAGATGATAATTTCTTTGTTTTTATCATTCGTTCTCTTATACACATCGTCGTATAGTCAATAAATGGAAGATACTCGTACTGTGAGCAATCAAGATACTCTTATGTATACTTATACAAGTACGATTGTTTCGTGTATACATAAAAAATAAAATTTCAAGCCAGCTAATAAGGCAACATACGATTTATGTTGTGCTGTGGAAACCGTATTCTAGGCCGTAAAAATCTTACACACAAAATTTGATCGTGTACACATCCAAAATATTAATTTTGTTCTTTTGTAATTAAAAATATTTTGTATTCGAAGACATTTTAAAATTATGATACATTAGGGAATTATTATTAATAATTAAGTCAATCGAGAAGAAACTGTGTTTACTAACTTCTCAAATTTATTATTACAACATTTTTTCCATACGGAATATTTTCTGGTTTATGCATCTTAGCTGCCTGGAATTTTGGTCTCACGATAATTATTATCTTTTGTATTTAGACAAGAATAATGGTGTGAGATTTTTAATTCGCTTTAGAATTTTTTTTTTTGTGCTTGTTGTACTATACATTTGAAAATTTAATGCCTAATAGCTTAAAATATTTTTAAGCTACAGTGCTACAAATCCAGAAAAAAATTAGTGAAGTCCCAGATTGGATAACACAGTCAATGTGCATACCCTGTTTCGCTGTTATTGCTCAGAAAAGGAAATAGCTAAATAGAGGAAAGAATAGTGATCGTCAATGAGAGAAAAAACGTTACACGCGACCTCGACCATCTTAATAAAAATATCGAATTTTAGCCTTTTCCGTTTTATTTTTTGTAACATACATAGCTGTGATTTTGATCGGTCAAATGGGATTTGAATTAAATTTGGTTTGTAAGGGGGGGAGGGGGGGGGGGGGAAGGCGGTTGAGAAGATGGTTAATATGTGTCAAAAAATTACAAATTTTAATGCAGATGAACTGCAGATCTTGTTTAAATAAATAAATTGGTGTGTGTCTCAGCCACATAAGCGCCCGGGTGAAGTTTAGCCATGCAAATCTTTTATTAATTTTTTGTTATAATGTATAAGTAGTGAAAACCCCGACATAAAGGAGTAATTCGATCCATGGGTATCCAATATATCAGATTTTTATTGTTGACGATATTGTATTATTGGTTAAAAAATTGACAAATATTTTAAAAGCGGGGAAGATAAATCGGGATCAGACAATCACGAACAATGTTTGAAAATCATATCTTAAACCCTAGGGTTCCACGAGATGTATAAAATAGTTCAATGTAAAATCTTTTTACATTCGGCCATCCTGCAATAGAAGTTGGCCTCAATATACTTCAATTTCATCATTTTCTCCGAACTCATCATCGTCAGGAACTACTACTAATGGCAGATGATCGGATGGTATAACTCCTCGAAACCGGCGTCTTCCATCATCGGCGCTAACATCCTCTGCGCGGTACCGATCACCATACAATACATCGGTAATAACATACGGTCCTCTATATCGGCGAATTATTTTGGTGGTTCTCGGAATACGGCAAATATATCACCCACATTATAGTGACGTGGTGATTTAAACTTTGCGTCGAATCGTAATTTCTGTTGACGTTGATTATCGTTAATATTGTTCGCTGCTTGGTCTCTATTTGTATCTCTTTTTGCTGGCTCGAACTTCTCCTTATTTATTACGACATCACTTTCTAATTCTAGTGTTACTTTGTCGGCATATTTAGACTTCAAATTGAAACCGAAGAAAATTTCGTGTGGCGATAGTTTGGTAACTGCGTGCTGTTGACTATTTATAGCCCATTGTATCTTAGATAGCAATATGTCCCATTTTTCAGGTTCCTTAACAGCCATAGTTTTCATAGCATGTAAAATGGTTCTGTTATATCGCTCGACTTGCCCATTTGCTCGTGGAGTTGATGTTGCATTTAACACATGCACAATATTGTGTTGCTTGCAGTATTCGGTGAAGTATTTCGCAGTAAAAGCAGTACCACGATCCGTAATAATTCGGGTTGGCAGTCCAAAATATACAGCTGTACCATTAAGAACATTCACAACAAGTCGCGAAGTGGTGTCTTTCACTGGTTTCAAAAATACATAGTTTGTGAAAGCGTCGACAATTACCAATATGTAACAATTTTGGCTTTTACTTTTTATGAAGGGACCAAAATGGTCCAGATGCCAGGTGTGGCACGGAACAGGAATCTTTTCGATTGGGTGTAACTCGATTCTATGAGCATCTCTATTTGTTTTATGATATAAACATTCTACACACGTTGATATATATGTTTTAATAAATTGTCTCATGCGTGGCCACCAAAATAACTCGCGTATTGCAAGTAAAGTTCTATCGAGGCTGAAATGACCCTCATCAACATGATAACTATGACAGATTCGCCCAAGCACACCTTTTGGAACGACGAAAAGTAATTTACCACTAAATTTTTTATAAAACCGACTATTTTCTACCGTAATCGTCGTATTTTGCATCGTGAATATTCTCTTTTATTTCACGAATATCAGAATCGTTTTGTTGCAATACATTCAACCAATCATCATCTACATCATCAATTCTAAAAATATCTAACATGCCAGGTTCAATTTGGCTAGGTGCCTCAACCGCATTTCTACTTAACGCATCTATATGTAGCATTTGCTTACCACAACGGTGTCTAATTTCGTATTGAAATTCTTGTAATCGAAGCCACCATCTATCAATACGCGGTATTAAGTGTTTCTTTGACGAAGTAGTATGGAGTGCTTGACAATCTGTCACGACAATAACCATTTTTCCTAAAATAAAGGTTCTGAACATTTCTAACGTTTCTACGACTGCTAATGATTCCAATTCATAACTATGGAATTTACGTTCCAGATCACTCGTTTGTCTACTAAAATATGACACTGCATGCCATCGATTATCTTCCTCTCTCTGTAACAACATACCAGCAATTCCTAATGAACTTGCATCGGTATGTATTTCATGTTCCTTTGTACAATCAAACAAGACTAACACATCTCGGCGACCCAAAACTTCTTTAGTTGCCTGAAATGAATCTTCTTACTCCGGTAACCATTCAAATTGAACATCATTACGAGTCAGTCGCGTAAGTGGTTCCGCAAGGATAGCAAAATTTGGAACAAACTTTCTAAAAAAACTTGCATCGGTGTACATTTTTCGGTGTAGGGAATTTTTGAACAGCAACAGTTTTCTTACTTCCTGGTCTAATTGAATTATGTGATACTTCATGTCCTAAATACTCGACTTCGCTGACCATAATCTTACATTTTGTTAATTTTATTGTTAAACCATACTCCCTTATCTTTATAAGTACCCTTCTAAATAAATCTAAGCCACCGCTACTGTATTACTTGGCAATATAATATCATCGAGATATACGACGATTTCATTATTAAATTCTTGTGAAAATCTATTCATCAGCCGCTGAAATACGGCTGGTGCATTTACTAAGCCAAATGGCATACGAATGAATTCATATTGATTATCCGGCGGGCCATATTTGGTATGGGAAACCTATCTTTAATTATCTTAACATTTAATCGGCGAAAGTCTACACAGATACGATTTTCTCCGTTTTTTTTTTAACAACGACGATAGGAGACGCATATACTGAATTCGATGGTTTCACTATTCCTAACTCTAATAATTCGTTTATTTGACCTCTAACTTCTGTTAGCTGCGCTGGAGACAGTCTGTAGGGACGATAACATACAGGCTCTTTATCACTTAATTCTATTGATATTTCAGTTTTATCAGTTTTACCTAATTCTCGTAAATTCATTGCAAAACAATCTCGATATTCATTTATTAATTGTTTTATGTTGTTTTTCGTTACAACATTAATCTTTTCATCGATGCAACTGTTAAAAACATCGCTCGAAATTTGCGTAAATTGTTTGTTTAATAACTTCTCCGAAGCATCGTGATCTTTTCCTAAAACTAACTGGTTTCGTAAACCTACACTCATACTACTATTATACTTACTATCTACTTGACCATCAAAATAACCCTCACTAATCAATTGAATAAAACTATCTTCGTTGCCTATATCATTTTGAACTTTTTCGATTTCATCACGGATAACATGATATACGACGAACTTTGGATTTATCCCACTTCCGATTTATAAAAATATAAAATTAAAATAAAATACTAACAGAAAGAAAAACTTGGACTTTTTATAATGTAACGTTTTATTTATTAATAGAATACGGAGCACCTAAATTACGTCTTTTCACTACGACGATTGTACAGTAATAATTCTTTTTCTCTTTCTCCTCCCAAATATATTTTATTTTAGTACACGTAGGTACTATCAACTAAACGAATATTAAAGTATATAAAACAAATCATCTAACTAATAACAGATGGCTCTGCCATCCATAAAATAATTCAATATAAAATCATCTATGTTTTTCTTGACTGAATAAATGCAAATTAATATCTTGTATAAAGTTTTTAACATAGGAGGGTTCCGTCGCAAATTCGCTTGTGTTTGAATAGAAAAATGGTTCCACGGAATGATAAAGTTTGAAGAACACTGTTTTATACGATGCAATTGTATTTAAATTTACAATAAGCAATTGTCAATCAGGTCAATTAAAAATATTTTTGAGATATGTTTTAATTTGAATTTCGTTTGATCATGTTGCGTCACTCCATTTTTTAGGAATTCTTTTTTAGAAAATATTGGCATTTTCGTATATGAGGAGTTTGTCCACCTGTAGCCCTATTCTGGTAATTCCCGGGGAACGGGGAATAATTTTTTTACAGCAGTTATTCCCAGATACATATTTCCAACTTTTTATTCCCCATTTTCTTAAAGTGCATTCTGTCAATTGGGGGAATAAATATACAGGGGAAATAAATTTAGTTGTATCAAAATTATTATAATAACTCTTATTTATTATAATACTATCTTCAAAACTATTAACAGTATTAATTATTAATAACAACTACATATAAACAAACATTTTCGTTAAAAATCTATTCCCCATCAATTCTTTCATAAAATCGGTGTGGAAAAACAAACGTCAAAACTGCTGTAATGGGGAATAATTTTTTCCCAATAAAAAATCTTTCCCGAACACCAGAATACACTTTGGGGAAAAGGGAATAATACTGCATCAAAATTTAAAATTTCTATTCCCCGGGAATTACCAGAATAGGGCCACTGGAGTGGGATGTTCTAACATCACTTTCGATTCGAATTCGATACATTTTATGTCTCTTGTTTCAAGAATAAAATTGCACTCTATTACGCTTTTCCTATTGCGATTTCTTTTTGTTGCGTACTTTTCCTTTCCTTCATATCGATAAAGTATCACTTAGCAAAAATTTGAGTGATAAATAATCATGAATCTAACATAGAAATAGAATGTTGTTTTATCGGAGCCAAAAGAGATAGCAAGAAAAAAATCATAACTGATAAATGAAATAGAGTACAATTTTATTCTTGAAACAAGAGACATAAACCGCTGTTTTATACCCTTTCGAAAATATTCCCTTAGTACCGTAAAATTTCCATTATAGTGAGGAATTTAAGAATACATGAATTACAATTTCCAAACGATTTTATGTATTTTGACAGATGTCAAAATATGGATTTCGAGAATCCCTTGGTTATAAGTGATTTGTGATAACTAAAATGTAAACATGATGTTTTTGGCTTCAAATGTTTTGATGAAACATACACATATATATGGTGAAAAATACGTCAAATCACAAATTTGGTATTTGGGACCGGTAGTCGTGTTTAATTTTTTTATTTTTTATGTTTCCAATTGGTAGTACTAATTAAAAAAAAACATTTTGTAGAAAAAGATTTTGTTGTTGTTGTTGTTACATGGTGTCAAATTTTGAGAAAAATGATAAACATGATGTTGTGTTTGTGGCTATAAAAGGAAAAATAAATATCCGATATTTTTGATATAGGGCTCGTTTTAAAGGTGAGTTAATACGGATTAATAAAAAAATATAAAAATGGTAAGTTATTTAATTTCTTCAATTTCAAATTTCCCGCCAAAATTTTATTTTTGAATTTTCTCAATGATCATTTAATTTTTTTTTTTTTTTTTTTTTTTAATTTTATGCCCTTTAATTCTATTGAACATACTAATTTTTCGTTTTCGTGCAAAATACGTTTAAGTATGACGATTTACCCGTTATTGGAATAAAAAATCAAATTGTTATATGTTATGTTCAATTTTTAACTAACTTACGCTCGACCTGATAATGTAATTGTTTAAAATTATTTCGTCGATCTTTAGTATATTCTTACTTCTAATAGAAAATTAAAAAACAAAGAGGAAACAATTTGTAACAGTCCGTTCATAAACTACGTCAACTTATTTTGGGCCATTCTTAACTCCCTCTCTCTCACTCCTTCATCACAATTCGTCACAAAACTGAATATGTGGGCAATGATGTAATCATTTAAGAACATGAAGTAAGTGGTACATTAAATGTCATATGTAATAGCCCATAACAGTAACTTCTTATAATTACATGACGTCATCTTTTATGAAATTCTCCCTGCTCAGCCTAAACGTGACGACAATCAATACTCCTTCCCCAAACAAAGGCGTAACGTAGTTTAGGGATAGCCCATAAAGCTATTAGTAAAATAATAAATTTTGGTATGAGTCATTTATTTTGTTAGTTCCAACCCTAAAAATGCGTCCCAAAATATTACGTTCAGGTACATAAACCGTAACGTAATCTTTTGGAACAAAATGACGGATATTTAAAAATTTAATTATAAAAGAAGGGGTAGGTACTAGGTAGGCCTGTAAAACAACATAAAATATAACCAGTGGTTTTTGTTAACAATTTTTGGTATAAATTAGTGTTTAAATGAATATTTCAGTTAGTTTAACTTGTGAAGTTCTATTTAAATCATTTGCTTATTTAAATAACATCAAAAGCATTTCAAATAATAAGTGTAATAATGGTTGGGTACAAAAAGTGTTGTAAGCTGTTTCCTGAGTTGAAATGTTCTAAAAATCAAGTATGCGTGCAATATATTCATGTTATTACCGGGTGACTAATAAACGTCAAAAAGTTGAAAAAGAAAGTGCTCTCGTTCGTGAAAAACTTAATAAGATATTACCTGACATTGGCATGTCCCCTATATATCCAAGTAAGTTGGAATCCAGGCAATATCATGAGCAGAAAAAATTATTAAATTTAACTACCACATTACCGACATCATCAACATCTTTGGTATCTGGAATAGAACCTCTTTTGACTCACTAAGAGGAAAATCATTATAAGGCACGTCTTTATGATGAATTCATGGATCAACTAAAAATCAAATTCCGATATTTGGAGAAAAATTGTGATAAAATATAGCTGCTGTCTACCCTGCCCGAAATCTCTAACTATACAACAAATCCAGGAAGAATTCAACAAAACCCAATATATGGTACGGGCAGCTAAAAATATTCAAAACAAGAATGGGTCACTGAGCCTTCCAGCACCCAAAGTTGGAAAACGGATCAGTGATGAACTCAGGCATTTAGTGCTAGAATATTATAACGATGATGATGTTAGGGAAAAACGATTATTTAACTATTGATAAAGTTAAAGTTCAGAAACCTCTAATGATGTGCACATTAAAGGAGTGCTATGAGGGCTACAAGTTGAAATTTAAGGATGGGGAATAAAAAAAAAATTGGTTTTTCTAAATTTTCTCTGCTACGTCCTAAAAACTGTGTTCAACCAGGAAGCAGCGGAACGCATACAGTTTGCGTTTGTATAATACATCAAAATGTCAAATTAATTATTCATGGAACTAGGATGGAAACTGTCACCAATGGAAAAATTTCGCGATACCAGGACTGCATTTCATTAATACTATGTAAAGATTTTTGAAATTTTGAAAATAGGTAGCGTTTTTAGTATATTCAATTGAATTAAAGGACGTAAAATTTAAAAAAAAAAAAAAAATTCATTGGACGATCATTGTAAAAATTCAAAAATAAAATTTTGGCGGGAAATTTTAAAATGAAGAAATTAAACAACTTACCATTTTTATATTTTTTTATTAATCCGTATTAACTTACCTTTAAAACGAGCCCTATATCATAAATATCGGATATTTATTTTTCCTTTTATAGCCATAAACACAACATCATGTTCATCATTTTTCTCAAAATTTGACACCCTGTATTTTAAACAACAACAACAACAAAAAATCTCGTCCTACAAAATTTTTTTTTTAATCAAGACTACAAATTCAAAACATAAAAATCATAAAATTAAAACATGACTTCCAAAAATTTGTGATTTGACGTATTTTTCACCATATATTTATAAAATAATTATACATACGTTATCTACAAATGTTTAACTAAAACGTGTATAAAACTTGGCTAATATCAATCTAATAAAGGGTGGTCCATTTAACGTTTGCAATTTTATTTGGCTCTAAATTCAAACACGAACGAATATTTCTCAAACCGGTTTGTTTTATTGGAAAGACTATACATTTCCATTAAGTATGGAACATAATTTCATTCATATGACTTTCACGACTTCAATGAATTTACAGTACCCCATTCTGTCAAGCCAATTTTTCAGAACATTTTCGATTGTATTTCGTATGTATCTCCCATCTCATCAATGGCAACTTCGATTCCGTCCTTCAAGTCTTGGATAGTCTCGTAACAGTTACCCAATTGACAAATACTGCTCCAATTACTGCTTCTTTCCATAACTCTTTAAAATTATTCCTTTTTGCAAGGGAGGTCACTCAAAAATCCAAACCAACCATGGACATCTTATTGAACGCTGTTCAACGATGGGCCGTGAATCTTGGTTCTTTGCAACATGAAACAAGCTCTATTAACTTCATAAGGCTTGAAATGGCACTCCCAGAAAATAACTGACACTACTCGTTTTTATCGAATTTCATCATAATAGGTTTAGAAATAACCTAGTTTCTAATTTTTTACACTCCAGAACTTTTTATACATATCATTTTAGAATCCCATTTCTATCGTACAAACGGTTAAGTTCCTAATTGATCATATTCCACCACTTCTTCTAAATATCATTCTGGAATCCCATTTCCATCCTATAAATCGAATTTTATCATTATAGGTTGAAATTGACTTTAAAATGCTATATATGGATAAACTTCTGCGGGCGATATTTAAATTTTCTACATTCTAAGGGACAGTCGGAATTAAGAGCCCCAATTAAGACCCCAAATTAGTCTCTTAAACCGAAGTTTTTCTGCAATATATTATTAATATGCGGTTATTGAGTTGCAGAATATAAAATACGGGAAAATCTCGAGATTTCCCGCTCATTCACGGCCCCTTTGCTTACATAAAAACCAACACCGTCCACATTTGTTGGAAATGCCAATACAAGTTTCAGTTAAATGACAAACGGAGTGAAGTAATAATTTCAATCACATTGCAATGCTCGTCAATCTTTGGAATTTATACAAGTACACAGAGTTGCAGTCTAAGCGTAAAGAGGTAGCGCGTCGGTGGTTCCGGGCTCGAATCATCCGTGGAATATACCTGTAGTATTTATTGTTACGCGAAATTTAATTTCGCCTCTTGATTAACATTCTATTGTGAATGAGCTGTTGCTCAAAATACATAGAAACTGTATCGGTGACGTGGAAATTGTTTGAAAAAATATAAGAGGAGAAATAAGATATATAGGTTACTGTACGAAACAGTTGGATGCCACGCGTAAATATCGCATCAATAGTCGTTCGTGCTTCCCAGCGTCATGTGTTTATCCGGATCAGTATAGCTAAGCTCATCTGGAACTCGGATTGCATAAATTCAAGAAACCAATGGTTGTCCAATTTACTGATGTCTATATTGAAATCTCCGGTAAGAATTATCGGTATATTCCACAACTCGTCTAGGTCACTAAATATCTGTGCAAACTTGCGTATGTAACATGCCAAGTTTCGCAGCATAAACTCTCATGCTTGCTTAGATATTTAAGGTATTGCCATTATTCTACTTGAGCAGTGTTTGCGCCGAAGCCGCAGTTACAGCATCCTTTTTCTCGTAAATTACGACACCTCCTGCGTTTATCTTTCCACGCTTATGCAGCGAGACGCATTTGAAGCCCTCGATACTTAAAGCCACACCAGTAGTGTATCCCATCCAAGTTTCGCTCAATGCTAAAATGTCCACTGAACTCAAGACAGGGTCAGCTTCGATGTCTTTACTGTGACCCACTAGACTTTACACATTGTGACTCATTAAGCATAAATTCGTCTGCGCCTTTGTATTAAGAACTTCGACCACTTGATCGCCCAACGTTTGCATGCGATGATTGTCTAGCCTTGCTAATTCCGATCGCAAATCCCGAAGTATTGGATTGTTATTCTCCACCGTGTGGTAGAATGTAAAATCATCATTGGCGTTGGTTAAGAAGAGGCCATCGATTGACATGACTCTCGATAATGCTACATAAACCAACTGCTGATCTTGTGACTTGTTGTAGTGGAATACCACTTGAGAGAATGTACCACACTGCGATTTATGTATTGCTGACACGCAGGGGAACTGGAGTCTTCTACATTTCACAGTACCTTTTAACTGAATGGTAGCCGATCGCTTGGAAATCGGAGTCCAACTAGGCGACAAGGATTTGCTCACGACGTATGGAACCACAATCGGTTCGAACCACAACTCGATTGTCCCACAATTACCGTATGTTCGATATGCTTCAGTTCGCCGATCAATCCGTTAACAATCCCGTCGGCCACATCTACGTTTGTTGTTATCATGTACGGCATACCAGCGCACAATCGCAGCAAATATGGCAAACCACTTGTCTTCATCACAGTCTTCTTGAACAGATCGTTACGGCAGCTCGTCAACTCTTGTTGAGTCCTGTACCCCGAGAACGTATCATCGGAGATGCAGTCGGTAGTAGATTCGAATGCATTGGAGTTGAAACCATCAACATCTCGGATTACATTAAAGAGCCTGATCGCCCCTGGTACATTTTCTCGGCACCAATTAATTGTTCGAAAGCGTGTGTTAAGCAGCGCTTTCTCTTCGGAAAGCAAAGCTTGACCGTTACCAATTTTCGTTAGGATAGTCGAGAACATCACAGCTGGCGAGTACCATGCCGCGAAATCTGCAAGGAAAACCTCGTTCATGCCGTTTCGTAATTCATACTTTTGGATAATATTCGAAGTCCACACATTTGTAGAGTCTTCAGCAACTCCTTCGTCGTTCATCTGCTTGATTGATTTGTGGGATTTAATATGCTCGTGAGGCCACATTGTCGGCACAAAGACCACTTCACGACTTGATTCAGACATTGTTATACGCAGCAAATACCAAGCCGCTTCCTGACTGCTCATTTCGACACTATTTAACATCTTGATGCTGATTGTCTTAAGAAGAGTGGTGTAATCATGATCCGGGTTCTCGCTCTGCAACTCGATCAATTGACGATGAACGCTGCACAAGAGTACTCCTCTAATATGAATTGTAAATCCATGTTCGAGTTCAACACGCTAGCGATCCATGGGTTAAAAGAATTTGTCCATATCTGTCTCATTCCTCGCTTAAACATAACAAATAGTACGGTAATGTTACGTTTCCGTCAACTAAGAATGTTTCTAACGTATCATAAGATTTTTGTTCCAGTAGCTCCCGCAATTTTCGCGCGCGTTTAACTAAAATTTCCCGCCGACTGTCGCCTTTGGTGATAGGTAATAAAATTCTTGTCTTTTCCATTGGCCAGTATGGAATATTAAATCGACAGCACTTGTTATTCTTTTTATAACACGTAAACGTGTGCTTGTGTATTTGTCGCGCCTACTGTCCCTCGCTCAACATACTGTCGTCATTGGAAACGGAGCAGAGGTCGTCGGTAATTAGTTTTACTGTCTCAGGCATCTGTTCACTAACCGTTTCTCTGGGATCGTTTTCCAGCCAAATAAGTATGTGAGCATGTGGACTACCTCGATGTTGGAATTCAATACGCTTGAAATAATGGACGACTCGATATCGACCAAAAGCATTGAAACCTTTAGGTGATGACAAGATGCACATGATGGTTTTCACCAGACGATCGAAGTATATACAGCAAGTTACTGGGTCTTCATTGACAAGGTTCGTACGCTGCAGGGCATTTAATTGTTGCAACGGATCCAATAGGTCATCTTCCAATAGGTCGGCTCCAATGCAAGTTTTAAGTCTATGTAACGTACGCAGCAAGTGTGGACAACGGATTTCATTAGCACTTAACGTAAGAAACATAGTCGGTTTGCCTAACTGCCTAATCATAGCAAATAGTCTTTCTTACGCTGAGCCCAATATTATACCGAGTTAGGTATCGACTTCAAAAAAGACAAATTCTTTTCAACGCACTCCTCTAAAAATTGTCGGTATTCGATCATCTTGCGTGTAATGTTGGCGGTCAATCCCTGGCACTTGAACGTGTTATACAATAACCTGAATATCTTTATCGCCATGTACAATATATGTTGTGGTGTGACTCCACGACGATCACGACGGCACACCTCACGCGTTGCCACCATAAATGGTGTCACGCGCATATCCTGCCCAAGTAAATCGCCGGAAAAGATAGTTCTTCTGCTTAGTCATCATAGATAATCGACAATGGTTGTTGATTCATACCGGGAGCTATATCCAAGCACTGATCTTCTTTCCATATCATGGTGTGTTGATGACCAATCAACAACAACTCGGCATCGGTATTGTGTTCTATCTTTTCTAAAATATCCAGATCGTTCTGTGAGAAATTTCCTTCATCGGTGTGCCGCTGCCAGTTGCCTTCATTAAGCGCTGCTGGATATACCGTAATGTTGAAGTGCTTGTATAATGGAGTATTAATAAAGTAATTCAACCAACTCTTCGCCGTCGCTTTCTTCACAAAACCAGACAGATAAGAAGTCTTGTGTATCGTGTGTTTCTTGATGTTGACGTTAAACGTGTAATCGTCATCTACGAGGGCGATTGACAACACGAGAAACACAAAAAATTTTTGTTTTTTAGAAATTGCGATCTGTCAAACGTCAGCTGTTAAAATTTCACCCAAATTCATCGATTAGTTTATTTGTTGTAGTCGTTTGAAGTAAGCAACTTTTGTGTTTCTTGAAAAATGGAAAAAAACGAATTTCGTGCAGTAATTAAACACTATTATTTGAAAGGGAAAACGGCGAAAGAGACAAAAGAAAAGCTCGATAAACATTACGGTGAGTCTGCTCCGTCAGATTACATGGTAAAATATTGGATTGCTGAATTTAAACGCGGCCGAAGAAGCACTGCAACTCGTAGTTGTCTCGGTAGTTGTTGAACCATGTTGTTCACGTCAATAGGTACGTTTATTACCTGTCCCACGATGCTGTAGCTTCCAGTCTCGTGCCTCAACCGACGTTTATCAGACGTTCAGCAATGCAATCCAGCGGCGGCAATTCGGTTGGGTAATCTGGATATGTGAAGCCGTTATATTTCGACAATGCAGGTAAACGAGTTTTCTTTAAATTAGTTCTGCAAGTAACGCACACTTTAAAGTGAGTCGTCATAATATTGGGAATCAAATTACGAAGAATTGTCTGTTTATTCTCATCTATCAAATGCAAATCATTCGCAAACCACAACCGATCGCAGACGTCGCATACTCGACTAAACTCATTGTTAAAAAATATTTTGTAGAATTGCGCGGTTCCTTTTTTATAACAATTCACATAATTTGTTGGCTTTACGTAATCGGGCTCCTCCGCGCCATCGACTTGTGCACTAGAGGTAGTCGCAATGGGCTGATTGTGACGAGGGGGTTTGGCATCGGCCTTATTTATATGCGATCGTTTGGCATCGTGATAGCGTTTGCAACGGTCGGCATGAGTCAAACGTCTTTTCGGGTCCATAAAAATGTCGATTAATCTGGTTAATTAAACGTATGTAAATTATTTATCCGATTAATTTAAACAAATGTAGACAGGGTTATATTAAAATGAATGATTTGTACTTACATACTATATTTCAAATATAAAAAAAAAAAAAAAATTATTTATGCACTGCTCTGTTGAAATAAAATTCACTAACTCAAAAACTGTCAAAATTTTGTTTTAAATTAAATACATAATTCTAAATAATTCAGCACATCAATTGTTTTCGGCAGTTTTTATTATTACAAAAACTAGAAATACATTCTAGTATGCCACGCACGAAATGACAAATAATATAACAAAATGTTTAACTGTTGTAGGGTTTTAAGCATTTGTAAAGGTTTCATATTTGCTCAACTCATATTTAAACTTTGATGTACGATAATTCTTGAATCTGGATATTTTTCGTCACGATTTTTGTGGTTATGAGCTGTTATAGATAGCATATATTCACATGCATTAACTCAAGTTCCTAGCGGACTTTTAAAGTTAAAAATAGTTAGTAAAAAGTTATATGCAACTTATATATTGTACCTCGCTAATAGACATAGTTCTACGTGAAAAACATTTATGGCTATTTCCCGCTCTAGAAGAGATACCCGAGTTAAAGATTTTGAATAAGCGTTGGCTTATTTAAGACGCGATTATTGGTTTGAAAAGGTGTAAACACAAATTTTAGTATGCTCTTTGCTGTTAACAATAAAGAATCCTAGCTGGTTAATGTTTCTATTGTCTTATCACCGATTGCAAAGCCCGCTAGATGTTCGAATTTTTTTCAGATTCCGTAAGTCCCTGTTAATTCTTCTTGATGTTCTTTTTTAATTTTTTGTTTGGTTTAACATCAGTAATTTTCCGCGAAATGTGATGACAAAATATTTAATTAGATTTGCGTGCTTAATAAAAAATTGGAATAAATTAAGATTTCTCGAAAATCTCGACCTCGAGAAGAAATCCTAACTTCGGCTAATACGATTTGGAATTAGAATTTAAACTGCGCTTATAATGCATAAATAAATAAATGAGCTACTTCCACAATGTCAATTCCACAAGGTTCCAGCTCCCACTTCGGCTGCTTTAAAAATATGAAAATAAACTTAAACTTCACGGCTCCGACTCCCCAGCACTGCGGATGATTTTTTTTTTTAACTGCCCAAGGCTTTACTCTGAAATCTTTCCTGTATAGGAAACCAATAAGATGTAATCAAATCTTACAAATTAATACAAACATTTGATTAAGACTTAACCTATGTTAGTTCTAAATATTAACTTGTACTTAGTAATTCGTTTAAATTGGATAGCTAGAGAGGATCTTTTTTTTAAGACACCGGTATCTGGGCCTTTATAAAATTTCCCTGGCTAAAGCATTGGGACGTTGTTCAACTGGTTCTTTTTACTGTACTGCTTGATATTGTCTGCTACTGTTGATTTTGTCTGCTATTATTCTTAATATTCTTCCCTGCATTCGTTGCAATTTTATAATATTGGAAGCACAAGCGGATCCCCACGTGGTGTGAATGTAATGTGAGCCGAAATTTCAAATTCAATCGAGCTACAGAATAGCCCCGATTATCTTATTTTTTTGGAGAATCAGGTTGCTGTACAACAAGTAACAAGTTTAAACGGAAGAATCATTAAAACAGTTTCGATTTGATACCAAGCGCATTTGATTATTTCTGTTTCGTAAGCATACGTGGGATTACACACATATGAAAAACGGACGGCCTCTACTTGCGCAGTTTTATTAATGCCAATGTTCAATTATTTTATTTGTTTGACTTAAATAAATATAAACTCAAGTGATATGGCATAAAGCAATTATCAAAATAACAACACACATATGTATGTAAGTAATAATTGTGTATATAAATAGCGAGTGTGTGCGCATTATTGTCTAGCGAAAACGCGAGAAATACTTACATCAGGCATCTTATCATAATTTTTTTGTTTTTTTTGGTAAAAACATTTACATGGATTGCATCATACATACACCCTGTCCCTACCTATGTACATATATATGTGAAATATTATTTGTTTCTTTTTTATTTCATAAATGCAAATACTAATTAAAATTTGTGATAATTATATACTTAATGATAACACGGGCTATCAATATTTATTTTTATTCAAGGAAGTGTTTATCCACTCAAGGTTTTTCTAATATGGTTGTGCCCGTAAGATTATTTTGTAGGAAATTAAACGTTTGCAACATGAAAGTGAGTGGAATTTCCATTTATGTATTTGATTAGGGTTTATTTACCACGTTTTATTTATCGATTTAATAAATCTAATGGACGTGTCTCTTCCATCTATTTTTATAAATGAACGAAAGTTTATATGTATATGCATACCGAGTAGATGATCTAATCGTACGATCTAATCTTATAATTATATTATAAAGAAATATTAAAAACTATTTTGCCATTAAAATCAATAAAATTGTACACTCAAATCGCGCAGGTAACTTACTTAAACCGCATGTGTGGATTCAAACGATAATTTACACGATAATTTTTCTAATTAAAACTTACCTTTCTCTTTGGTGTACATAGAGTATCGAAAGACGTCGTTATATAAAATTATTTTATTTTTATTTAACCCTGTCGGTACTATAAATAAATTATAGTCTAATCAGTGAAATATTTTATTTCACATTAACGCAAAAATATCTGAGTCAATCGATTTGTTTACTTAGTTTTTAAAAAAAAAAAAACGATGTCAAATTCTTTTTATTTTAATAATATGAGTATGTATGTATACAACAAGACACTACACCTACACATGTAATAAATCACCCATTTGAAACTAGGGGTAATAAAAAAGTGTTTTTCCACGTGAATTTCAATATTTTCCAAACACTTTAGAACTTTGAAAAGAATTTTTCTAATTATATTTGAGGTGAGTAAATTTTCACATGTTTGTAGCAAGGCGGACACGTACATATGTAAGTACAATGTAAGGAGAAAATAAAAATTTAAATTTAGAATTATGAAAGACTTCTTGCGAATCTGTATGAATGGAAAAGTCGGTTACATATTGTTATTTATTATATGGTAGGTACTTGAATAGGGTTAAAATAGATTATTTTTGGTTAGCTAAAAATACGACACAACTATTGACGTGTAACTATGTTTCATTATGTTACGAAATGTAAACCAGAATATTTTAGTCGAGACTATTTTCACCATATTATGAAATTTGTTTTTTGTTTAGATGTTCAGCAAAGCTGATTTTATTTATATATAAACACACATATTTGGCAATGACCAGTTCGGCCAGGCTATAAAAAATATTTACAATAAAATTTAAAAAAAAAAAAAATTGACGTTTTGTTGATCTTTCAGGTCACAGCGACGGTCACATTTTATTCAGTATAATAAACCGTGAATATATGAACGCGAAAAATCATACAGGAATCGTAAAAATATTTCAAAACCAAAATAAAGATTTATTTGCATTTTACACTAAATATAAACTAGCTCAATACGCACAATTGAACGACTTTGAGATTGCAGCAAAATTGTTTATTAGTCATGCACATTAAGAACGGCATAAAGTTTTTTTTTATAAACTATAAGAGAGCGCGGAGCAAGGAGATGATTCCGTCCAGGGTTTTTCATTTTTAAACTGAAATCCAATGTACTTGAAATTTTGCGATTTTCTTTACTAATTTTGAAAGATTTAAATTATTACAAAATGTATGGTTACAAATCTTCCCAACTCAATTAAATCCGTTCATTGACCTCTTTTTCGTTTAATAAACTAACATCTTTGCGATGCTAATTAGAATAACAACAACATAACCTATCCCTCTTTCTCTGCCGCATCCATTTAGAAGCTATGAATACATTTTTAGTAATACCTATATTAAATAAAACTATTAAAACCATAAATAGTTTTGTAAACTTGTCAAGGTGAGTGACATGAATTCAAAGTTTGATATTGTTGTTTACGATAATATAATTTCAAACGTCGCCCACCGTTAACTTGTAACCATTTACGTGGTTAAATAGCCATACGACGCTTATTCAATCGAATGTGATGACAGTGTTTCTAAATAATAATTTAGGAAAAACTTGTAAAGCTCGTTACAAAATAGAGAAAAATTAAAATTAATGACAAGTTAAATTATTAATCATAATTATTGAAATTACACTTTATTAAGATTCTTAGGTAATATGCCAACACGATTATAAAATCAAATGTTCATGGGAATTTATTTAGAGTTTACATTGAGTTCGAACGTTATTAGATTTGGGAAATTAGGTTTACATGTTTGAATTCGTATTATACACACAAATAAGGTTAAAGGTTTTTAGTTTACGAAAGTGAATTAAATAATTTCCGTTGGACGCAATAGCATGAACCTTTCTTTACCTATGGGTATACCTTACATTAATTTATGTTTGTTATTCTTTTTATGTTTTCAGGAAAGTTACCAAATTAAATTAACGTTCAATAGTTTAAATTATCACTTGTGGCACTGGTTGTTAATAGCTTCTGTCTATAAATAACAAATAAATAATTATTATAAGTTATTAAGGTATACACTAATTTGTGAGTAATTAACAAGATTACCGTGCGACTAACTTTGCAGGAATATTGGAATGTAGATACTGGGGTGATAAGAGAAATTAGTTTAAATTAAATTTGGACTTTTTTTCTTGGCGACCTAAAATTAATAGGACCAGTTTTGGTAAAATTTCCATAATTCATTTAACGATATAATATAACGGCAATAAATAAAACTATGGACGTTATATTGAAAATATATCACAGTAGAAGGCTGGTTGCGTAAGATAAATACCCGTTTAAATCGATTCAAATATAAACAGTAGTCAAATCGAGAATGATAAGTCCTTTTTGCATCCGTTCTTTTAATAGAACCTGGTGGCTCCTGATGCAAACGCCGCAGTTTTCTCGAGATGAGATAAAATCCCAATTACGATTGATTGATATTCGTCAAAATTCACTAGAATTTTGTATTCATTCAAAATAGCTTCGCTATAAAATAAATTTCTAAATCAATGACTAACTAGAAAATTCAAGCATTTTCCAAATTTTATTTTAAATTTTTATGAAATCCTAAAAATTTACTCCTTGTATAAAAGTTTTCAAAATTTAAAAAATTGTGAATTTTATGCTTCAAAATCTGATATTTTCGAATGCGATTTTAATATTTCGTCAGGTTTTGAAATAATATTTTATTGGATTGATACTAAATTACAGTATTTCATAATTTTGTGAAATTCTGTTAAATTCCAAGCATTACCGAAGTTTAACGTTATTTTTTCAGATTAACAAATTTTGCAATAATATTTGTACGAAATTTAAAAGGAAGATCGTGAAGGTAAATTATTGTTTAGTGACAATAAATATATTATACATATAGAACAATGTATGATTTTATCTAAGATGGTGAAAAACTAACATTTTTGTAGAATCTCAGTAACTTAACTTGCCTGAATTCAAAATTCAGAAACTAGAAACCAAAATACAAAATTAAAAACAACAAATCTCAAATTATTAATTTCAAAATCAATGAAATAAAATCTAAATTACCGATATTGAGAAGAAAAGTTTCTATAATCACGCCGTAAAATAGAAAAAAAAAAATAAATTCTGAAAAATTTAGAAACCACAATCTGCTCTTAGATTGAGATAAGCCAAGTTTATAACACTAGTACAAATGGTACTTGATTTTTCACAATAGTCTAAAAGGTGACTATAGGCTCGATACACTCAGTCGAACTTTTTTCCAATTTCCCGATCCCTTCCAAAATATAGGACTTCGGCAACTCTTTAAAATATCCATTTGTTTCAGCAATCACCTAATCGTTTGAGCCAAATCTTTTTCCGCCAACCCATTTTTCCGTATTTGGAAACAGGAAATAGTCGCTGGTGGCCAAATCTGAAGAATATGGTAGATGCGGAAGCAATTCGACTGCACTCATATGCAGACGTGCATTTTCTTGATGGAGAAAAACTTTTTTCTTCGCCAATTGTGCCCGTTTTTTCCATAAATCGTCGTAAAATTGGTCCAATGAGTCTGCATATTTTCCGTTTATCGTCTTCGTCTTTTCAAGATAATCGATATGGATTATATTGCGTGACAGACCCACCTTTGCATTCTTCGGATTTGCCTGCAGAAATTCACTGTTTCGACTGTTCCTTGATCTCCGACATAATTACAAATTTACGCAAAAACTCGATAGGATTCCGATTAAACATCGCCAAACTTTCCTTTGAAGTTGTCATTCGATTACGTTTGTGGTCAATTGTCAGCAAACGTGGCACCACCCAACGCGCGGATAGCTTTTTCATGCCCAAATATTTGACCAAGATGTTATGTACTTGCCATGGACTCTATCAATCATTTCTGACCTCAATTGGACGCCCCGCATGTTCTGAATCGTTAGCACTTGTACGACAATAATGAAATTCAGCAAACCACATCTGAATCATTCCAAACGATGGTGAAGAGTCCCCATAATGTTTCTAAGCGATTTTTGGGTTTGCGTAATATGTTTTCAACGCAAAAAAAAATGTTTTACTCATACACGAAATTCACTTTTTTTCAATTTGCTCACGAGGTTATATGCTTTCAAATGTTGTAAAAACTGAACTATCTGACAGATCTGTGTGAACATTTTTCCGTGGAATTTTAACAATTTTTTTTGTTCTTATGATAGCTTTCATAAATTTGAAACATTTTTTAATAATTTTGGCATTGTACAAATAACAGCTTTATCAAAAAATAAAATTGTCGGTTTAAAAAATCGTTTGTTCGTTTTCTATGTGGCAATGCCTTTAAGCTAGTAAAATTGCGATTGAGACGCCATCTATTACATTTATCATGGACTTAATGAACTACCCTCATATTAAAATCAAATAAAGTTTAAAATTTCACATTTTTGAATTTATGAAATTCTAATCGATATCTGAAGTGGCTCGCCAAATTTCAAAATGTACACTTTATCCAACTCTTTTATCAATTTCTGTAATTTGTTTTATATGCCCAATATTTTTTATAAATTTGGGGTTTTCAACCCTACGTCTATATTCCTATAACATCTGGAGTGTTCAGTACAGTGCAATGCTTGTTGCATTATAGCTGTGGTCGTGAGCACGGTGCAGCGGCCGAAAATCAAGAAATTCAAGAAATTTTCAGTAGTTTTAAATATTTAAAGATTTTATTTTATTAATTTTTTGTTGAAATGTTAATTAATTCATGTAAGTTCTAATATGCTACCGGCGATTAGACCATTTTAAATGTGTTTTTACTAACACGAGAAGTATATTAGTATTTACGAACAATCATTCAACGAAATTGACTAATGACCGAATTCTTCCGAATGTCGTGTGAATCTGTGTGAATGTCGTGAAGAAGAAAAAAAAATTGTAAGTTAATTTATCTTGATTAGTATGATTCGCTAGTACATAACGCACAGCACATTCTGTATATATAGAATATAAATTGTGGTATAATCAGTCCAGTCGCCGCACTGGATTGGATTCTCTTACAATCTTCGGAACGTATTAAAATCATATAAATTAAAAAAATTTAAAGATTACCGACAGAGCAACAACTTTAATAATTTTTTGAATATACATTTTAAGAAATTTAATAGTTTAATTAATTTTGGAATTCTAAAAATTTTACAAATAGTAAAATTTGAATTTCATGAAATTTATAAATTTCGGTAATATTTTAAGAATTTCAAGTCAGCCACGAGACTAAATATTTCAAGAATTTGATCAAATCCCAGAAATGTAAGAAATTTAAAAAAGTTTTAATTAACTTTGAAAATTAAGAAATTAAATAATTTGAAGATTTTAACTCAAGCAATTGAAAGTTTTTAAAAGTGTCACGGATTTAAAACATTAATTTTAATTTTAAGAGTGTATAGGATATCTTGAAATTTTAAGAATATGCCAAGTAAATCAGAGTTTAAAGAATTTACGAAAGTTCACGAGCGATTTAAAACATAGTTTATCACCTGAAAAGGCTGGCATATTTTTTGTAAGTTTTTTATTAACAAATTGCTGCACAATAATCAGAGGCAGCTGGTCCATGAATGCAACGCATGCATGCGTAAAGAAAACCAAATTTTTCAATAGAAAATAAACGCGTAAAGCAAAAATAATTTTGCTCAATTTGCTGTTTCAACCCTTGCAGAAAAAAGGAATTTTAATTGAGCATGGAAGTCAAAATTTATTATGATGGGGAATGATGGTTTATGGGTATTGGGTCAATAATATTTAGGGTATTTACGCTTTATTTGAGTCTTGTGGTTTAAAGAACGTACGTGTTTAAAAACAATTTGTTTCCAAAAATTTTGAATTTTGCTTTTCTGAATTATTTTCTTATGCGAATTTTGTATAATTTTCAGTAGGTAATATTCAAATCTCGAAAATTTACCGTACATCTAATCTAAAAATTTCGAATAATCTTCGGCAGTAAGTAAGGAATAATCTCGCTACCAAGCATTACTCAATTAAAATTTGCAATCTCTGCAAGTACTAAGAATCTGGATTAATCTGAAAAATATCAAGTACCATATCTTAGAAATATCGCAAAACCTCGAATAATCTCGAAAATACTGGAAAAAAATTAAAAGCTATACATAAGTAAAAATCTCGAAATCTTTAATTTCTAGAATTTAACCCTCCAATGCTACGCTTAATTCAATCCAAAATAAACTCAAATAATATCGAAAATATATATAATCTCGAATAACCACGAAAAATCACACAAAAAAAAGTTAGCAACATCTCGAATAACATCCCTAATAAGACAATTCCAATGTATAAAATTAAACTTTATTGAAAAAACCACCAAATCCGAAAATTGGGGCGACTGATGGTGGATTATACAACAAATAAGTATGTATTAAACGAGTTTGGAGAATTTTTTTTCGAAATTGCAACAAAATGCGTTTATGCAAGACATTTTGAATTCTCGCAATACACACATAATGGCATTTTCCTACAATTGCGACTTTATAAATGAGCTCGCGAAATTCGTAGCTCGCAAAACGAGCACTAGCAGTTGTAATTAAAAAATTGATGGATTGCAATTATTTCTCGGCAAAGATCGGTTACTATCGGATCGATTATCCGAAAAATTTAGATTAATCGATTAACCTTAACCTGTCTGTTGTTGTTTCCCTATCTATTCCAAATTCTGCTTCGCGGATAAAAGTAAAGAGAAAAAAAAAATTTACGATCGAAAATGAGTGTTTCTTGTATTATAGTTGTGAACTTCTCTATTAGTGCAGAGCATTGAATCTAAGTAATTTGGAAGTACTCCGTTTTCAAGGCGAAACAACAATTTCAGAACGTTAAAGTTAATCCTCTGCTTTATGGACTTCCACTCCAACACTTCAAGCATTTCTCGTATATGGGTTCTACTTTCTGCCCTTAAAATAGCTCGCATAAATCTATTTTGTATCTTTTGGAGACGATATATTTGTGTTTGGTTCATTATAAAAAATACTGATGAACAATAGTCAATATGTGGGGCAACAATTGATTCGTAGAATATAATCTTTGTTTCAAGCGGCAGTTTGTCCTTAATTCTATTAAAAAGTCCCAATTTTTTATTCATCTTTTTAGCAATATAGTCCAAATGATCGTTGAAATTTAAATTTTCATCAATAACAACACCCAGGTATTTATATTTTTTTACACGATCTATGATTTGGTTATCTACTTTTATATTTTCATCACATTCTATTTTAGTCCTTATTGACATTACCATATACTTAGTTTTTGAAATATTAAGTGATAGTTTGTGGAACATTAACCATTTCCTTAAATTCTCTAAACCTTGGTTTATTTTTTGTACAGCTTCTATAAGGGTTGGTGCAGAAGTTGTAATTAGCGTATCATCTGCAAACATATTCACTTTACAATCTTTTATGACTGTGACTATATCATTAATATATAGGATGAAAAGCAATGGTCCTAATATAGATCCCTGGGGAACTCCTAGATTGTTTGGTGTCAATTTAGAGACACAGTTATCTATCTTTGTGTATTGTTGCCTTCCTTCGAGATAATTAGTGAACCATTCAAGTTCTTTCCCTTGTACTCCATATTTAATGAGCTTTTTAAGCAAAATTTTTCTATCGATTGTTTCAAAAGCGCGTTTAAAATCCAGGAAAACTGAAACCACAACTTTATTATCATTTATTTCTGCCTTCCAGTTATCTAGCATTAGATTTAATGCTGTTTCGCATGAGTGCAGCTCTCGAAATCCGGATTGTTGGTCGACTAGTATATTATTTTTGTTAATGTGGTTGATTAATTGATTTTTAATTACACGTTCCATTATCGCTTCATACGGTGGCAACATATTGATTGGGCGTAATTCTTCTGGTGTCATCGGTTTAGTAGTTTTGGGAATTGGTATTACTGTTGATATTTTCCATGATTCAGGTACTTTAGCTTGATTTAAACTTTGATTAATTAACTCTGTGAAATTTTTTGAGAATATTTGATTTTTCATCGCATCCATCATGACAGTTCGATTTATTCCATCTATTCCTGCATTAGAATTCATGCTACTTATTATTTTGGATAAATCCTGATGAGTTACATTTTGAAAACAGAATTTTTCTGAGCATTTATCCACATCCGAAAAATTCCAATCCTTTACTTCAGGAATACTATTGTGAATATTAATCACACTGGATACAAATGACTGATTTAGAGCCTCAGCTAATTCGTGCTTCTCAGTTATTATTTTATTGTTAAATTGAATATTCCACTGTGTTTTATTTTTAGTTTTATACATCGATTTTAACGTTTTCCAAAGTTCTTTTGGTTTATTTTTGTTTTCGATGAATTTACTTTTGAAATAAATTTATTGCTCTTTCCTCAGTGATTGTTTATACAAATTTCTGGATTTTTTATAATTATCCCAGTTATCCTTTGAATTAAAAATTTTTAAAACGCCATAGTTACGTAATTTATCTTGTTTCAACGACTTTAAGTTTTGAGAGAACCATGGTATTTTATTCTCTCTTCGAATTGTTGCCATATGTGTCAATTCCTTCACACAGGTTTTTAACTTTAATACTAAAACTTCAGCTTTTTGGTTGATTTCTGCACCTCCTTGAAATCCCAGTAGTTTTTGATTTAAAGAGTTGTTTAGTGATTCAGAAGAGTAATTTTTCCATGATCTTATTTCTACTGCTGCAACTTCTTCTGCTGGCATTTTCGTTTTATTATTTATACTAACAGCTAACATGTAATGATCGCTAATTTGTTGTTCTTTGACTACTTCATATCGAATATTCTGTGAATTAGTAATTAATATATCTATTAAGCTCTTGCTGTTATATGTAACTCTAGTATGATCATTTACTATCTGAATCAATCTATTATCTGTGATCAACTGTTTCAATTTAACACTGTAAAATTCATTGGATTTAACATCAATATTGCAATCACCGAAAATAAAATTATTTTTGTTGTGGTTTATGACATTTTCTAACCATTCATCGAAGTGACTTAAGAATACTGCATTCGTTGTTTGAAATGATCGATAAACTACTCCAAATATGCCAGTTGTATGATATCCTTTAATAATTTGAATTGCTAGAAACCAAGCGCGGTTTTTCTCACACTTGGAAATTATTTTAAAATTTATGTTTTCGTGAATATACATAGCAACACCACCCGTATGTCGACTATCCGAATCGCTACGAATAAAGTTGTAATTATTAATATGAAATTCTGCATCGTACATTTCTGGAACTGTTCTGGTTTCACTGAGTAACACTATGGCTGGTTTAAAATCTAACATTATCTGTTCAAGCTCCAAAAAATTTGAATACAAACTTCGAATGTTTGTATATAGTACGTCTTGTGTACTGAACTGCTATTGGTAATTAATTTGGTTCTTAAGTGATCTTAACTTGCGTTGAAACACTGTACAACTATTATCCCACGTAGCATGATTTGTATTAATCTTAAGATTAAGTCTATTATTTGCATCTGTACAATTACTGCATTTCATTTCCGTGCTCTTACAATCACTAAATTTGTGGTTTCCGCTACATTTCGGGCATGTTAGCTTGCTCGTGCACTTCGTACCGTGATGTGAATATCCGTTACAATTATAACACCTAGTTATCCCCAACGTCTCTACAACATGGCATCTATCAAAATTGATATTCAGTTTCTCCGCTGCTATTATCTTTTTAAAGTTATCGGCATCAACTTCAATAATTGTATCGACCTTCTGTGTATTTCTTCTATTGTAAGTTGTAACTACCTTAATTTCACCCTCAGATAAAAATGGGTTCTGCTGCTTCAAAGCTGAGATAATTTCAGCGCTTTCTAACTTCTCGGACATGCCTAGAATTTTAACTCTTGGATTTAGCTCCGTTGGTAGTTTAATTTCGTAGTCTGCTCCTAACTTATCTGTAGCAATTTGTGTCAACTTATCCTTTGCTTCATTTGAATCACATTGTAATATAATTCCTCCATTAGAGACATTTCGGCACCCCATTACTGGTATACTTTTAGGATCAATTAGGCTGACTATGTCTTGTCTTGTTTTTTTACTCTCTTGTGATTTCTTTGGTTGCAACAGTACTAGCTTAGTTGGATTAGATTTCAATACCGATGCAAAAGATGTTGTTGGTTTTTGAATTTCTTCTACATGGGTTTTGATCTCTCCTAATTGTAAATTTAATTTTGTGTGATTCGCACACAAATGTTGCTTTAACTCTTCTACAAAATTATTAATTTTTTTGAATTCCTCATAAATGGTGTCTTCATCATGTGCTTGACATTCTAAGCAAACATATCTTGCGTAAGGGCAATCTTTAAATAATTTGGCAAATTTTTCGAAATTCCAGTCAATGCAAGTATAGTGAAATATCTTTTTACATTTGCCGAAACATCGTAACGAATTTCTTTCACGAGAGTCGGTCACTTTTTTACACTTTTCACATTGAGACATTTTAAAATGTACTCAATTGTAAACACTACACACAAAAATGTTTTACTTCACTGATTAATTATATTTAACTTAAAAAATATGCAATAACTGCAAAAAAAAGAAAAAAAATCTACAATAAAACGTTATTATTATGTTTACGTGTTTAATTTAATTGTCCACTACTAATTCAATTGTTTTTTTATTTCACTAATTTGTTAATGTTCCATTTATTGTTTTCACAAAGCCTATAGTTATAATCACTCTTCAACTGTTCACACTAATTTCTAGAGATTTTGACAAATTTTAATAACCATTTACTATGTTTATTTAATAATTAATTCGCACCTCGAAACTCATGTACTACACATGTAAAGCAGGGTAGCACCACCATAAGGAAAATAAGGAAAAAAAACTCTAAGGAAAATAAGGAAAAGTGACTGACAGGATGAGCAGCTTCTGTGAAACTTCTAATGGTAGTGTAGCATTCCGGAATTAGAAAAATCATTTTAGAATCTCAATTCCGTAGTGCATGTCGAATTTCATCACAATCAGTTAAGGAACAGCCTAGTTCAATAATAACCAGTTCTGAAATATGAACTTTATCTAAAAATAATTTTAGGGTCCCATTTCCATCGCAAATGTCAAATTTTACTAAAATCGGTAACGGAATAGCCAAGCTTCATCCGAGATGGCCATATTCCAGAACTTCATCTAATCCAGTCTTTCATATAATTTTCTGTCTTCCTATGGGCGAGTTTTACAAAAAAAATGTCGACCGTTAGGGGTTAATAATCAAATTTGCGCGTACGTCTTCTTTATTTCAAATATACGTTTATCCCATTTTTCGAGTATCTTACACTACAAATGCATAATTTGTGTTGGTTTTGCTGTATGTGATTTTCGTTTGCATATTCTTACCAACATTTCCGTTTCATTTTTAGCTCGTTCAGTACCAACCACCACATATGTGTGACACCACATTAGTTTGTTATCAGAACCCATCGTCACATATATGTGACAGACGTTTTTGGTCAATTTATAAAAACATGTTGAAACGCAGAAGTACGTAAAGTCTAGTCCAACTGGTGTCATATAATTGAAAAAAAATCCTGAGCTGTGGTGGACATCTTTCCCAAGAGGCCGTGGTAGCGAACGAGTAAATATGAATTTTTTTACTTACCCCCGCTAAAGATGTTAGCGTCCCAAACAGTCCTGTTTACAAAGTTTGGTGCAAAATTTTAAAATACTTTAAGAAATACCCATAAATTGCAATTTTGCTCCGAACTTCATGGGCAATAGTTTTGGGAGTCGCTGATTATTAAGAATATTGACAAAGTACGGACCAGCAAAGGCCTGTAAAAACCGGTAATTATTATTATTTATACAACCTTATAAAACCTCCGTTCTTTGATACATACTTCGTCCAAGAAAAACTAAAAACCAAATAAATGGAAAGTAACCAATGTAATTTGTGTTTAGTGGTGGCAGGCAAATACGTAATTGCTTGTATAAAGATGCATTTTTAAGGTTTTTAATTTTTTTTATCTTTTCACTTCCTGCTTAATTAATTAGTAGGAACTACGTATTTATTTTCAAATTAGCAAGTTTTACAAACAAAACATGAAGTAATTATTTCATGTTAAAGTTACGATATGTTTACGACGTGATTTTTACAATTCGACATATTCGAATTTTTTCTAGAAGCTTTGATTTTCCCCAAAAAAGTTAAATTGGTTTGCATTATACATAATATCTATTTTGATAAAATGTCAGTTACATGAATGGCTTTGAGTATATTAATACTCGTATATATCAGCAGGTGGCAAATTGGCTAGAACAAATTTATGTATGTACAACAAATATACATATACAGATATACATACATACATTCTAAATCAATTTAAGTTAATCCACTTAAGCAATTCAAGTTCAGCGTAATATCTCAAGATACAAAAAAAACTACTTTACGGTAAAACAGAATGTCATCATCTTAAGAGATACTTCTTTGTCTTGTCGTTAAGACATGATTTTATTTTTTATATATTATTTCTTCAGAGAAAGTTATTTTTGGATAAAATTGAACTGAAAATTGGCAATTTACTTCAAAAAAAAAAAAATTTTGTATTTTATTGTGAAAGTTAAAGAAAATCGCTTGTGAATTAAACAACGGCACACAGTTAAGACATTTAATAAGTTGAAAAGTTCAATTGTGGGTGTACATACAGGCGATGATGATTCATTTTTAGTATTTCAGTTTTTTATTTTTACTTTTACTTTAAAACTAAAGAAGAGAAATTTTTTTTGTATTACAATTGGAAGTACATATATACAGTACACAAATAAACACAAAACAAAAAAAAGAAATCATAAAACATGAATTGTTTGCGCTTAATACAAACACCAATAGTTGTGTATATGTTTAAAAATTTTGCAAGCGCAGCAAAAACCAAACCAAATGGGAAGTTTAGTTAAGTCGTATCGTTCAAATCCACATTATAATCTTTTCAAATGCATACCTAAGGCCAGCACACGGTACGGCTTTCAAGAGATTACCAAAGCATTAAATTAAAAATAAATCAAGCTGTAAAAATACGCTTATCGGTCATATACACAAACGAGTACCCCACAGGCGAGAGTACAAAATTTAAAAACACAAAGCAACTAAAAACCGAGATAACTCAAATTATTATCATAAACAAATACAGTACGGGTGCATTATTATTTGTTATCGGGCGAATACAAAATAATACAGAACAGCTGTTTCGACACAATTTAAATATATAAACATTAACAAAACCATTATACACAAAATATAGTTGGAACCATATAGTAAATCAATAAATTCTGAATATCCTTGTGTAAAATAAATTAAATTATAAACATAAAAAATGTTCCCCTTCCCAAACCCAAACCCTCGAAATCAAACATGATGGCTGGGCATTTATATGTTTTTGAGTTATACATTGTATGTATATAGTATACGTATGGCGTGTCGCTCGCCAATTGAAAATTAAAAATAAATTGAAACAAACGGCAAATGAATAATAACCATTGTTATACCACGTATGTATGAATCTAAGTGTGTACATACATACATATATAAAAAAACGATGCACGCACACACAATAATAAAAACAGCCCATTCACTGGGTGATTATAATTAACCCCTTTTTTTACAGTTCGATTCGTGTGAATTTTAGCTGCTGATTTAGGGGGGTTCGAATAAAATCAATAAATTATTTGAGACTGAATATACATAATTTGTGTGTATGTACACATACGAGTATGTAGGTACTGAAAGGCCGGGAAATCGATTGAAATGTTTTTGTTCTACATAATTCAATGTCATGTGTTGTAGTTATGGTAATTAGGATTGATGCGTTCATGGTAACACAAAAATGTATTTTTATATAATGGTTTAAGCACTAAAGGTTTAAGGTTTTGCTATTTAATCTCATTTTATAATATGCATGCTTACTGATAAGAAATAATATTCCATTGACTTTAGGCCTTCATTTAATACTCTAAATTTAAATGCGAGCTTATTCTACCAAATATGGTTGCATTTCTAATAGAGCTTGTGTTTTGGAGATTTCACAGTCGATTGTACAGTTATTGTAATCCGTCCACATTTCACTTTAATGTGCTAGGTACAGCTAAAAGGTTTGAGATCGCGTTTTATCGCAATTTCAAGATTATTCGAGTTTCTCGCGAATTTTGACGTTGAGTTGCGTCATATGTTACCGAGTTATAGGTACATCGGAATTTTCGGTATTTATGTGATTTTTCAATGTTTTAAAGCTTATGCGAAATTTGTCAGATATCATTCAAGAATATATAAATGTTTCGATATATTATTAAAGTTTAGCTTGGATTAAATTAAGCGTATTATTGGTTTGATTAGCGTTGCTTGGCCAATATTTTCGAGATTATTCGATTTGTTATGCGTTTTCGGTATTGGGTTGGGTATAATATCTCGACAAACGTCATATCGAAATGACAATCTCGAAATCGAAATCACGAATTATCTCGAATTCCGGGTTCTACGTTACAATTTTTAATTATGTATTTATTAATATACGATTATTAAATATTAAAACAAATAATGCTATATATTTTTATAATTCTATTTACGTGATTTTATATAAAATCATAACTGTTTATGTATAACTTCTAAAAATGGAAATATAAAATTCAGAAAAAAAATCCGAAAAACGAACAAACGACGTCAAAATAACGACTCAAGTTAAAATTAAAATTTCTAAAAACTCCGATTTTTTCTTAAGAATTAGTAATCCTGAAAATCGGTCCGTCTACCTTGCAGAGACGCAGATAGATATACCACAAATATTCCAAGTTGTGTTTTGGTTGGGCTTAATTCGTTGGGTTAGTATAGAATCGACGAATGTATTGGAATTTTTGTTAATTGATAAATGGTTCGTCAACCTTGGAGACAATTGATCAAAGGAATTGTATCATTCGTGTCGCTTCTACTGTTAGATGTACCACAAATATTTCAAATTATGACCAAATACAAATGCTTAAAATTGAATTTTATTTTAAAAATATTGACAAAATATTTTTCTGGATCTTTTAATATTTTCAACTTTAATTCAAGAACAATTTTTAATTTTAATTTTTTGTGTTTCGTTTGTAGATAAAAAAATTCGAAAAATTTTTCAGCGATATTCTAAAATTCGATATTGTGAAACTGTATCAAAAAATTTATTCGAAATTTTGTTTATTCGATATTTTGATTTTGCGAGGTTTTAGCACTATCCCACCATGGGTTAGGTGAGAATCTCCAAATCCGACATTTTGAAATTATTTGTTTGAATAACGTTGCTTGGTATCGAAATTATCAAAATTTTCGATACTATTCGATATTTTATGCGTTTTCGGTATTTTTGTGAATTTTTCGATGTTTCAAAGCTTATTCGAAATTTGTTGGACGTTGAACGTATGTATGTACATACCATATGTATATTAAGTAGACTACCAATGGTTTAGGGGAGAATCTTGAAATCCGAGATTTTGAAATTTTTGGTTTGATTAACGTTGCTTGGTATCAATATTTTCGAGGTTATTCGATATTCCTAGACTTGTTCGAAAATTGTTTGGCATTGAATATTATGTAAATAATACTCGAAATTTTAGAACATTTAAGTTTATTGGCTAAATTAAACAGAGCATTGCGTTAGATCATCTGACAGGGATCAGATTGTCGAAATGAGTTTTTTTGGATTTTAATAAGGTTGAGCTGCTCGGCATCGACGTTTTTCGAAATTCTCGATTATTCAAATTTTTCGAGATTATTCGAGGTTTTCCGATGTACACGATACTTTTCAGATTTTATTCGAGATTCTTTAAATTATTAGAAATATTCCAAATTTTTTATGGATATCGAGATTATTTAAGATTATACGAGCTTGTCGAGATAATCTGCGCCTAAATAAATAACGTTTATCCAGATATTGCGAGAGTCGTTCCAGGTATTGGGTTGCTTGGTTTCATTTGATGTTTTCAAGATTTTTCATATTATTGAATATTTTTCGAGGTTACTTGATAGTTTTAGTGATGAGTTACTTCGTGATCTGTAACATGAACATTTCACAGTATTTATGATTTTTGTAGGCAATATCGACATATATTCAAAATCCATTGATAACGATTGACAGACTTTTAAAACTGTGCTCAAAAAGTAACAAGTCGATTCTGATTTCGATTCTAGTTGGAGGTGTCCTCTTTCAAATTTTGTAAACAAATCAAAACTCGCAAAATTTGTGTGGACTTTAGAACAAGTCAAATTAAAGTCGGTTTCTGAGTATTTTGTAATTTTCCAAGTTGTTTCATTTTTTTGCACAATAAAGTAGGAAACATGTAATATTCTACTATAATCTAAATTTTTACGCTCATGTGATATTCTGGAAAAGGGGAAATTTAAAAGAATAAAAAAGCAGAATAAGTCACAGAGTAACCACCTACGGGATTCACATCAGCAGCCAATTGGAAAAAATTCTGCAGCAAAATTATGATAATGGGCGGTTGTTTATTTCTTTCGGAGTATTAATGCTGAATCTGAACTGAAATATAGTAGAGGAAATATTTTTAAAGAATTTGAGAAACTTTTAATGACGGTTAATTTGAATTTAAGTCAATTAATCACATCGACGGAGTAAAACATGGAAGGACTAGAGAAACGGGTACATATTAAAATTTTGCCGAAATATAAGATGTTCGAAACCACACAGATTTGCCATCATACTAAGCTACAATAGCTAAGCAGTGGTATAAGAAAAGTTTTAATGTGACTTTTTGAAATAAAATTGAAATTTAAACGAAAATTATTTTGCCAAATTCTAAAATTCCAATTGTTTTAACCACTTAACGCTCACATTAATTTTGAATTTTCTGCCAAAAAATTCTTTGTTATGGAAGTTTTTCTGTAACGTATTCAGTTTTAATTGGTTTTTTGTATAAAATTGATTAGAGTTGTAAATGAAAATAGTTACAAATTACGAAGTGTAAACACTCTTAATGCGCATGGCCGTGTCAGACACGGGCATGTGCATTAAGTGGTTAACAATGAGTTGAACGGATAGATATTCAACAAAATAATTTAGTAGAATTTTATAAATATATTCCTGAGGGGTTGAAAAAATATCTACGACATTGTACTAACTAAAGAGTGGCATCAACTGATTGCCAACAATTTTTCATAAACAGCCTGAATTGTTTAAAAGCTGCAGTAGTACTGCTTTTAAAATGTATTTCTAGTTGTGTATGGACTGCTTCAAATTATTTTGCCGATTTTGAGGACCACAATAAGAATAAAGTTGAGAAACCCTGTTTTATCTAACATATTTATAATTACGCGAATGTACGCAGCTGTTATCCATTTTTAGTTAGAAAAAGAAAGTTGTCTTACCTCTACGTTATAATATCTTATATACCTATATAACAGTAGGTACATACATGTATATATGTATAAGTACCCACTAAGAAAATAAAATTAATTACACGAACGAGCTTATTTATCATATTTTGTTATCAGGAAATGAAACTCAAAAGCACGTAGGATTTTAAAAATGTGTTTTGTATATTTTTGGGTTATTAAAACTATTTTTTATTATTATTAAACTATTTTTATTTTGTTAGAATAGATAACTTAAACTTTAATGTTTATAAACAAAATTAAACGTTAACACAAAATGTGTGAATCAACACAACAAATATATTTTTGGACTATAATACTTGACCGCTAAATTTAATGTATCGGTTTTGATAATTAAAAGTGGACAATGTTTTAAGTGATTACGATAAAACAAACATCGATCAGTACACAAGTTAACAAAAAAACGAAATAATTCATACAGCATATCCAGCACTTGAAATTTTTTGTATGTTTGTGATATACTTGAGAAGGCGTAAAAAACATGTGGCATATTTTCAGTACAGACAATGGACGATGCCTAACGTTGATTTAAATGAAACAATTACGTGCACGGTTTAATAATGGCTAATAATAATCAAATTAATCATAAGCATTTTACTTTTCAAACTGGTCCTGATCAAATGTGTACCGACTATGTTCGATAATTCGCAAAACAAAGGAGACAAGGGGTGTGTCCAAAATGCATATTTTAATACATATTTTTCAAAATTAGCATTTTTGGATTAAATTAAATTACATTAAAATAATTAAACTGATTAAAATTGGACAACACCAAATTAATAAATCGAAAGGCAGTGTCTTTGCTAAATAAGCACTACACAGCACCGTGCGAATTATCAAACAGGCCCATTGTAAAGAAGATTAAAAAAAGATGGCCAAGATTTTACAATATTACTAAGTTCTTTTGTTTAGTAACGATGTAGCCCACCAAGTTTAGAAAGTCGTGCAGCTATCTCTTATAAAAAAAAGGAACACGTATAATTGGTACTACGATTTGAAAATGCCACTTTTTTAAAAAGCTCAATTAATGGTAAACTACGTTTTGGATTGAGTCTTGGGTAAAATACCTTACAAAATGATTCGTGTCTTTACTAAAATAAAATTTAAATCTTAGTAGGCATATTGTTTCTTAGCTAGATAATTCGTAAGAATGGTCGAGCGGAATTATTGGAAATGGATGGTGGATCAAACGTTAATGTAGTTCTACAATGAGTGTTCTAGAAAAGAGCCAAGAGGAATTATTGGACATGGATGGTGGATCAAACGTTAATGTAGGTCTACAATGAATCTTCTAGAAAAGAGCCGGAAGCGGAACATATTCTGGAAAAACGGGAGGAAATTCTTAAAAATTATTTTGGAAAAGGAGGAATTTTCTACTCTTTCCTAAATACATATTAGGGAAAAGTTGGAAATATTCTGGAAAAGGAGAATATGTTTTGGGAAATAGGGAGAATTTACAGCTATTTTTTATGGTTATTTAATTTTCCGAGTAAAGAAATAACAAAGTTACTTCCCGATTTTCTATATTCCAGAAAATTACCTAAAAATCATTTAAGAATCCCATTCCGGTTAAGAAGCCAAGTTATAAGCAATACATACGTATGCCCGGCTACCGAGAAAGATAAAGAAAAAACCACCCGTCCATTAAGTGTTAAGAATCACAATTCCATCGTACATGTCAAATTTCATCTTAATCAGTTAAGAAATAGCCAAATTACCAGCTAATTGGCCATTTTCCAAAAATGTATCCAAAAATCATTTAGGTTCGTAAGTTTGAACGAGTTATTAAAACCAACGATTTGTCCAGCCATTACTATGACCAAACAGTGGATAAATTCTCGGTTGTGGATTAATCCTTGTTCAAACTTAGGGACCTAAACAATCCCATTTTCACCGTACCTATCAAATTACATCATAATCGGTTAAGTAATAGCCAAGTTACAGGCTAGTTGGCCAAATTTTACTATTTTACTTACCATATAAATTAATTTTATTAAATTTATCTTCCTAATCCTAACTTTTTAAACTGTGGCGGAAGGTATTTCACTATACTAAAGGAATAAGTATAAGCTGACTTAAAATTCCCTTATAAAAGTTACTGGATTTGGGTTATTAAAATTAAATCTGGTTTTACAAAGAATAGTACTGAAACTTCTGGAGGCGTTCATTCCCTTTTGGAATAGTACTTCGTTTCAAAAATTTTGGAAATCATCGGTTATGCCTGCCCTAAAGTATCTTTTCTATAGCTTCACCCCTATTTGAATAAAAAAATTTAAGATATCATTAGCTCAGAGAAGGTTGGCCAAAAATATTGAAGAGGAACCAGATTTCCGGTATCAATTTAAAAATTACAACAAAACTGGAATTTGCCCTTCTTGCTTTTGGGATTCACTTATTATGAATGTTGGCCAAATTTGATCAGAATCTCTAAATTTCACCGATATCAAATGTTTGGCATAAATTTTCAAGGAAAATGGGTAAAATTTACAATCGCCAGATTCGAGAAGTGCCAGATTACCAAACTAGAATTTTTCTTTCTGACGCATGCGACTTTTTTTAAATTTAACGGTCTTCAACGATTCCTGATCATACGGCCGAGGAGCAACGTGTAATTAATTAGATAGAGCCGCAATTGAGGTTAAAATAATTCTCCCACTTTTCCAGAATTTTTCTAAAGAAAAATTTCGAAATTTATCGAAATTTATCGAAATTTATAAATAAATATTTCATTTTATAAGTTATTTTAGCACCGATTCAAACCAGTTTTTTTAGCTAAGACAAGCAAGTGATAAATTGCACGTAGCTTCCAACATCAAATTATTGAACTTGACATGTACTTCAATCCCGAGTAAAATATTTGTTTGTAAACTTTATTAATTAGAAAATAATCGCTTAGCTTGCAACGATTACATGCTCAAATAAACATGTTGATAATAATATTGGAAATTAATTTATTATTTACAATAATACAATAATATGAAGATATTCGGCCCGTGCTACATTCCCTAGTACAGCGGTAGCGAACCCAGGGGCGAAGCGCCCATATATTGAACGAAATGAATGCTTCTGTAAACCTAGAATCGACAATGTTACTTAAAGTATAGGTATCCCTCGGGATACGCGGTACTTGAGTTGTGATATTTGTTTCACAATATTTCACAATATTTCACGATATTTTGCTGCTACTGAAAGAGAACCGGTGAGTAAAAACAATTTGTTCATACATATATATCACACAAGCCTTCGAACATTCTCTCTGTAGTAAGCCCAATCATCTGCTATACAAATATAAATCGAGAATATTTGCGTAATTTCAGTATTTTTTACTCTCTCTAGTCGAGAAATATTTATTTTTAGATTGTTTGGAAAATAACGGAATTTTGAGTGGAACGAATCAAAACGAATTTGAAAATATACGCAAAGTATAATGTTATATAAACTCGTATCTAACCACTCTGAAAATGGTAAGTAACCTTATGTAGCGATAGTAGGCAAACTTGAATTAAGGAGACTTTGGGAATTTTTTAAAGTTGTATAATTCATATAAAAGACTAATGGTCTATTCATAAATCGCGGCCATATTGGAAAATTCGCACGTGTAAACACTTTTTTGCAATTTTTATTAGGAAAAGTGAGTTTGCTAAAAAAATTGTCGATGGCATTATGTTCGGAATTGTTTATTAAATATTTTTTAAGTGACTAGTATTTATTTTACGACGTAATTTAAGAGAAATCAGTGAATCATTTTTACTCGTACGAGTAAAATCGCGATTCATGTGAATAGGCCAAAATCTTGGAAATTTTCCAGGTAAAGTTTTTTATTAATTTTTTGTTTCTAGTCTAATCCCTAAATTTGCAGGATCTCCGTCGAAAGGCAAAAAGGAACTGGTAAGCGGTGTACGATATCGCTTGAAAGAAAAAGAGAAAAGATATTGGACCGAATAAAGGAAGGAGAAATAGTATCAGGTATTGCAAAGTGAAAGAATAGAAACGAGTCGATATCCGGACAATAAAACGGAATAAGGAAAAGTAAGAAGGTATGCTTCAATAGGAACCTCAGTTGAAAAAGGAAAGCTTTGCTCAGCAGATGAGAACGTATAATAAAAACTGAGAAAGTACTTGCAATATGGACCGATAAAAAAGCAATAAAAATATACAGCCACTTATAAAGAGACCTTCAAACTACAAAAGAATTGCAGACACATTCCATTTCTGTAAGCAAAGGTCGCCTATTTACAAGGGATTTTAAAGTGTCTAATGTGAAGTTTCTCTTTCTACCTGCGAATACTACATTACTAATACATACTAAGCATACTAGCATAAGTTATTGTTTTTATTTATGCTAGAATTTTCAATTCTACAATGTGTAAAACCATAACTTATGCTATGAATGGCCTTAAACCTTCAACACTGAATATTGGAAAGCCGTAGGTGGTCCACAAAGAAAATCGTATGCCATTGATAGTATGAATGCTCAAGACGTTGATTAACTGTTTATAGACCAAACTGTGATTGAAGATGATTTGATCTTCAATCACAGGCTCTAATTCAAACACAATGCCAAATAATACTGAATAAAATTTTGAGGATAAATCTGTTGAAAATATTTCCATGGCTTATGTAGAATATGGTTTAAATTTGGCAAGACAATTAGAGCAGCATTTTACAAAAATAGATCCCTATAATGAACGTAGAATAAAATTTGTAATCTCACTAAATAAGGGCTTGGATCCATATCAAAAATTGTTAGAAGATTTGAACATCCAGACGAAAAAATATCAAGCGATGATGATATTCAGGTAAAATTCGGGATGATATTCATTTTCAAAAATATCAAGCGATGAGGATTTCCTCCTAAAACAAGAAATACTGAACGAACGAAATTTTGGCTTAACACGAGTGTTGATGAATAGGAAAGTATTTTGAATGATATTCATTTCAAAACTTTTTTGTACCGACATATTTCATTATTTTAATAAAATATTTATGAAGACTTGTAAATTTGGATTTTTTTCCCCTATGGGACTATGTTTTTCAAATTAAACTACTAGATAAAAAATATTTTTTGCATTGAAATTCCATAATTTTCCCACTTCTCTTTTTCACATTTACATTACAGCATTACAAAATGTATTATGAAAGATTGCGCTATAAAAGTTCATTAAATTGTTGCACAATTTTTAGATGAAAATCAAACGATGATCTTGAATTTGACCTTGTGGTCAAATTTCAAGGTCATTTCAAGGTCAAGTCGTTTTTTTTTAATGGAAATTCTACTTGACCTTGAAATGACTTAGAAATTTGATCTCAAGGTCAAGTTCAAGATCATCATTTGATTTCCTCCTAAAAATTTTGAAACTTTTGTATCTACACTTTTTCTGATTTAGGCCTTCGCCTGTAAGTTATTTGAGTGGTTTTTTTTAAATGGGGCATACTGTATAGAGAAAGTAATCAGAGTTGTAATTAACAATTTAGTCGCTATAGCCTGACAAGATTGACTGAAAATAAATTTGTCAGAATTCTCATTCAGATTGAAACTGAAGTTCGCAAAACTCTTGATAACTTCGCTCTTCGTAAAAAATTGTATATTACTATCACGACACTGTCACACATCATCACATAGAACAAATCATAATTTTAAATAACTCATTATTTTCCATTTTGCTTCGCTCTTCTCCTATTTCATATTAAATTCCAATAGGATGTGAGTAAATGAGTAAATGAGACAGTATGCACAATTTATTCAGAGGAGATATTTGTGAATCAGATTCGTTCGTTCTTTATTTAAATCAAATACGAATCTTATAGTTCGAAGAGTTGGTTACGTTCTAATCGAATTCACAAATAGAAATGAAATATATGAAAGATTTTACTTTTAGTTTTGAGAAAACCTTTTGTTTTATTTCATAGACTGTCCCCTTTTAAGCAATATTTGAACGGAGAAATAATCTTTCGCATGCAACCAAATTAAACTGACACTGGCGTCGCTTTTTAGCACCTACTTAGCGTTCCATGTAATAAATATTTCAATGAAATAAATAAATTAATTTACTATATTGACATAATACAATTTTCCATTCATTTTGAAAGAAAATGTAATGCATATGATACCAAACTGTAATTTGTAACTTGATTTGATTTCCTTCCTAAAAATGTCACGCTTCGTCCCTAAGCGAACTATAGCGTTCAAAAATGATTTTTCGACTATAACTTTTGCCACACATTTCATAGCATAACCAAATGCGAAATCCAGCCCAGGAAGTATGAACTTTTGGAAACAACCAAAATAATCTATAAAATGACCTTATTTGTGAAGTGACAATCACAGTTCAAAGCAAGTGGTATCAGATATAATTAAAATGATAATTCCACTCAGACACAGTTCAAGAAATTCAAGAATATTGATAAAACCACTTCTTGCAGTATATACTAGTAGAGTTGCTGATTATTACAATGCACAATTAAAACGTATTGCTGAAAGACTTATCATTTTTCCTATTTCTGAATTAAAGAAATCAGTTAAATTCAATTATTTTCAAAGTTCTGGTTTTCCTAAAACGGTCCTTTACATTCAACGATTTTCTACAGCTGCAAAGGTCAAAACAAAATTTCGTTTTGTCTACACTCAAAAAATAAACTCAAGTAAAAAATGTGGTAAAAACCCAAACTAAAAGACAAAAGAAGTTACTTGACATTTTCATATGTGTAAAGTGTAATTCGGTTATAGTGTTTTGTCCTTAAATCCCCCTAAAGTAAGATAGCAGCCGAGCAGCGCAAGTATAGACTCAGATAATAAAATATTTCTCGCAAATCTTGACTAATTGTCGATGTAGATAGGCGGCGACAATGCGTCAAAAATTGTATTTCCTCTCTTCCTCTAAATGTTTGTGTTCTAAGCTTTTTAATTTGTCAACATGGAACACGGTCCTGTTTTTGATAAAGAATTTTAAGATGAAAAATGATTGCTTTAATTTGTAACATTGTTGTTGAAATCAGTATACTCTGATTGGGATTCAGATTGGCTTCCATAATATGTCTTGATTTAACGATGAAAATCGGGTTATTTGGTCATAAAAATTTGAGTTGAAACATTTTTCTGTTATTGGTAATTATTGACAAACCTTATGGAATTTAAGGTGGCACAAAACAGAAAGAACAAAGCACCAGGGCACCATTAAGAGGGTAACTTTCTGGAAATATACTATTAACTACGACTTGAATTTATCTATGAAAGGGAAAGTTTTCAACCCCTTTCAGAGAGAGAAAAACACAAACCAAAGGAAGGAAGCTTTGGCAAAGAAAAGGGCATCAAACAAAACTCGGTCAAATACCTTAAAAATGATTAAGCACACGATATAGGTCTTCCCCATCTCTGTAAGTTTGCATTGCTCTGTTTCATTTTTTCGGCACACAAACTCAAAAAGGTTTGCAATCCCTGCTATAGTCAAAATATAAATATATTATAACGATTATACACAAATGTATAGTGCAAAATGGATTATTTTCAATAGTTAAAAATGCTGTCTGTACAGTTGTAATCTTAATTGCTCTAAGCATTTTTTTTATTGTACTAAAAATAAATCTTATCACCAAAAGTTTATCTACCAGGTCAATCAATAAGCATCCGATTTATTTTATTTTATGTTTTACTACAGGATTTTGTTACGTTCACTAACCGTCACAATTAAATTACAAATAAATAATTTGTGGCATTTATCTAGCCTTCGGTGTAATATAACCCTGAAAAATAATAACGAAGCCCTAAGAGTTCAAGGATACACAAACATACACTCAATAAAAACATTTTTTTTTTTGCTTTTATCTATTTCCGATCTATTCGATGCCGTGCTTTATATGAAGAATTACGAATTTCCCATACAAAATATCCTCTATAGTTTTTCGTCCTTTTTGACTTTCGTATAGCTACATTGTTGTTTTCTTTTGTGCGTCGTATCTGTGAAGAACTAAGAATTTTTTTTGCCTTAAACGGAATCAACACAAGTTTTGATTATAAACAATTTGGATTTTTGATGATTGGTTTGAATGGACTACCTATATATAATTTGATGCTATTGATTATGTTTTCGTGTATATATTTTGCTTCATCATTTTTTTTTATTTTTATTGTATGTTTCGTTCTCTTCACGCTTTAAGTTGAAATGAATTATGGGAACGAAAATGATTGGTTTGTTTCAAAATAATAACAATTATGCATATGTACGTTGTTAAAAGAATTTTAAAGTATTTGGTTAGTTATATTTAAAGCAATTAGAGATTATGTTAATATATACAAAAAATACGATATGGTCCGTTTCTTGTTAGATTAAGGGCGCGGTTCTCCTAGATGACGGAATTCCGGCACTGATAGTCCAGAAGCAAGATAGAATGAACAGGTTCATTAATATCTGTCGTGCGCTACAGCATTCTATTCATCCGAGACCGAGACGTCTTATGAACATTTATTTTGGAAAAATAAAACAACAACGGAAGCTAATGGTTATTACAGTAGAATCGCAATAACTTTATTTTCTTACTATCTTCACAAACAAAACTATTTTTGGTGATTTCTCACTTCCCTAAAGTGGTTTTTGTTTGGATTTTAAAAATTTTACACTGCATTCACAATAAAAAAACTTTTTACTTTTGACTTGGATGTGGATTTCCAATAAAACGAGCAAAAATTTTTGTTTGGTAAGTTGAAAATTCATACAAGCTTGTAAGTAAAAAGTAAACAGTTTCTTTATTGTGAATGCTCTATTATTTTGTTTAGAGATAATGAAGCAAATAAAAAAATCGTCATTTGGTTTTCGTATTTGTAATGTTTTGTGGTAACGTTTGATGTGTGAACAGAAAAAAATCAGAGCACTTAAAATTATCTGAAGGTACTCTTCGTATCTGGCCGTTTTGTTTGTAATTTTGGATTGAAATTAGTATGTATTTGAAATCTTTGCTTCGTGAGGAATTTTTATCATATTAGACATTAGTTAGTTGGATTTTATTAAATTATTTAAAGTAAAAAAGAACAAAAGAATTTAAGCCATTTATTTGTTACAGGATCATTTTTTTAAAGTCATAGTCAAAGTCATCGTTTATGAATTTGTAGAATTTATATTTTAAAATAGAAAACAAACGGGTAGTTAAGTATTAGCGAATTATACGCAAACACACATATTAAACTCGCGTATAATTCGCTAATACTTAACTACACGTTTGTTTTCTATATATAGAAAGTAATCAGTGTAATAAATAAGTGTAATTAGCATTTTCAGTCGCTATAGCCTGATGAGATTACTGGTAAAAAAATTAAATTTTTCGTTATTCTCACTTAGATCGAAACTGAAACTAGCAAAATTTTCTCGATAATTTCTCCCTTCGTAAAAAATAATTATTTGGTTTAAGTACCATTCAAAACTTAACATTTCAAAAATAAAATATTTCAGTTTTTAGTAATTTGAAGTGAAAATTAGAAAAATTAAATTTTTCTTATCTGAAACATAGAAGGCCATATTTGAAAATCGGTGGAAATTTCCCCATTCCAAATAATTAATTGCGAATTGACAAATTAGCCATTGTGTTCCGATATATGTATGTACCAGCAGCGTTCGAGCATTTTCAAAATATTGTGTTAGGCTCACATCGAAAAGTCCACATATAGAATAAATCGTATATAAAAAACACGTATTTTCCAAAATGCTTTACATTTTCCTAGCATCTTTGCCCAAATAGGTTCAAACCTAAGCGGCTTTGCGACAATCCCGACTTTAACATGAGAATTAAGTCCCTGCTTTTTAATTTTCACCTGAAATTATGTGAATAACATATTTTGGCTTGTGCTCAATTTTTTTTTTTTGAGTTGGTCTCAGGTTACCGTAAAAAAACATCTTTGAGCGTGAAATAAAAAAAAAAAAACAAATTTTAAAGAATTTGGATATTACTTTAAATTCTCAAATTTATAGAAATCCTGAAGGGGTTTGGAGAAAATAAAAATCTGTAAAAAATTTGTTATGTTTAATAACCTGTTTCTTGTGAGGATTAAAGTGGGGGAGATTTTTTCGGTGAACAAATTTCGTGTGCTCTTTCTTCATTTTTTTTTTTTGGCTTAGAGCCCGAAATCGACCCTTTACTCTATCTTTACTGAGATTTTTCGAATAACACTTGAAACATATTGATGAAAGTTACAGGTTGGTCAGCTCAACAAACGAGTTTACACAGAATCTGGACAGCGGACTGACAAGAATCTTTCTTAAGCAATGTTTTATATTCTATTCAGGCTCCCTGAGAACCGCGAGAGAGCTAGGGTCATGAAATAAGAACAATGTACAAGATCATCACATACAAGAACTTATTTGTTATGCGATAATTCTAACTATTAATCCGCCTTTAAAAGCGGTTGAACCAGTGCACTTTTATAAACATTTATATCCAAATTAGTTCAAAAGTGATAATGAAAAGTGACAAAACCCTTCGAAGACAATTGAGTTAAATTCCCTTTATCATATTATTTAGGTTTTCTGATAACGAAAAATAAATCAAGTACCTATCTTTACGAACCTGCTGAATTTATTTATGTGCGCCTTATAAAATGTGGTCGAGCCTAAGTAAAAAACAGTTTATTACAATATTTTCTGACAAACTTCGAAAAGAGCCTTCACCTGATTTTCATTTGAAGTTTCAGGAGTTGGTTCAGGAGTTATTATTACACTCCGACGCATAATAAATTATAGTAGGACAAGCTTATATTTCTACAAGGCAAGAATAAAGATTAAAACAACATTTTATAAATTTTAATGCTGAGTTGGATTTTATGTGCCTTCACAATATGCAGACAGTTCTAAGAGCCTATAAAACCCAATGTACACCAGTTCGTTTGCCTGCCCTCAACAAACAAATGTGATTGGCATTACGAGATGAGAGCGAGACATAAAGATATAAAGCTATAAAGAACATTCCTTACTTTAAATCAAACAAATCCAAATTGTTCTGTTTATTTTGGTATTGCTCCCAGACGTTTTTGATCATCCAAATGATGATCTAAAAATTAGTTTGGCTATTAAAATGTAGGTGAACAATAATTTTGTATTAAGTGGTTGGTACTGTATATAGTATTAAAATGAAAAATAAAATTAAATACCGAATTCTGCCTGTTCAAATGAATTTTGTATTCTTTTTTCATTGGTAGAGGAAAGAAACGACAAAGAGATGAATACAATACGCGTATGAACAGGCAGATTGAAAACGAAACGAGATAGAAAATTGGCATTTGGTGTTTGCTGGTTTTACGCATTTTCGTGTCGTTCCATGGGACCTCGTCTGATCTGCCCTGGATCAGAGCAAACGTCACGAAATGCAGCTAATATGAGAGAAAAGTAGAAAATAATTTTTGAAATCTTACGATATTTTTGCAACTTTAACTCCTTCGGGTAAATTCGAAATATTATTGAAAGGAACATAAATGAGGCGCAAAGCTTGCGGCAGTTAGTCGGGAGGAAATTCCCAGCACGCCGAGGGCACGTGTCTGGCTGCCATCCAAACCGGCTAGCCCTGACGAGGCTTTGGAAATCATTCAGGCTAGTAACCCGAGTCTTCCGACCGGAAATTGGAAGATCGTCAAGCAGGAGGAGGCGAAGGGGGGCTCGAAATTATCAATTATGGTAATAAATAGGGAGTCCCTTGCCCCCCTTCACAAAACGAAGGGAGTAATTGACTTCGGTTTCGGGTCAATTACTCTCAACGTTTATAAAAAGGATGGGGCGGAAGCGCGTACGGGAGGCCAACCGGAGGATGGTGGCAACCCGCCCCGGCCTGAAGGGGGTACCAGCAGCATGGGGGGAGAAGCTGAGGGTATAGGGGATAGTGAAGCCGGCGACCTCGGTCGGGCAAGGCCTCCCTTGCACATAAGCAAAGGAGCTGGTGTACCGATGGAGGAGGATGTCGGCAGCCCGGCCAGACGGGGGGCACTGACAAGTCCTCTACAGAGGGTATGAGGGGTGGCGAGAGGGGCGGATTCGGCGCATCCCAAAATACCGAGAAATAATATTCCTGCGGTAGCAGGAATATACCATAGAGATAGGTAGAGGTGAAATGGTTATGATTAAGATAACACAAATTAACCTTCACCATTCTAAGGCTGCTTCGGCAGCTCTACTCCTCAGGCTGACTAGTTCGGGTGAGGATGTGATACTAATCCAAGAACCTTGGATTAACAACAACAGGATCTGTGGCCTCAGAACCAAGGGGTATAAAATTATATCCTCTAGTAAGTCTGGGAAGATCAGATCTTGTATTCTTGGGAAAAATAATATTAATCTTTTCCTTCTCTCTCAATACAGCAATGGTGACACTACTGCAGTTAGCCTGGAAGTAGGCACTTGTAGATTCTGGCTACTTTCAGCCTACATGGACCGGGAGAAGGAGGTTCCTCCGGATAACCTGGAGGAGCTGATCCGTAAAGCGGAACAATCAAAGGTAGGTGTGGTACTGGGAGTTGATGCTAATGCGCATCACACTATCTGGGGAAGCACAGACATTAATGAAAGGGGTGGGTCGCTTTTTGATTTTTTGATGAGTACTAACCTTTCAGTGTGTAATATTGGGCGGGAACCCACATTTATTACTAGTAACAGGCAGGAGGTTCTAGACGTGACCGTTGCCTCAAATAATATTCTTCATATGGTTAAAAATTAGAGGGTGGATAAGGAACACTCCTTTTCTGATCATCGATATTTAACCTATAGCCTCGATATTCACCCTGCTACCCGGGAAGCCTTCAGGAACCCTAGAAGGACCAACTGGAGGAAATATGGGGAATTATTGGAGGAAATGTTGCCGACGAGGGCTATGGAGCCCCCGACGACCGTTAGGGAGCTGGGGGACATGGTGGCTAGCGTTACTAGCGCATGCAACCGATCCTTTCGCGCTGCCTGTCCACTGGCTAAGCCTAGGGGTAGGCAAAAACCGGTATGGTGGTCCAGGGAACTGGGAACCTATCGTAAGGCTTGTAGGACAGCCTTTAATAGAGCCAAAAATACAAGGTAGGCTCAGGATTGGGACTCCTATAAGGAGAAACTCGGAATTTATAAGAAAGAATTAAGAAAGGCACAAAGGAGGTCTTGGAGAATCTTCTGTGATAATATGGAAGAGGTATCCGAAACCTCCCGCCTTAGGAAGATTCTTTCCAAAAGTACATCTAGTCCCAGTTTTTTGATAAAACCGGACGGATCTTGGACAGCTTCTAGTGGAGAATCTCTGGAGCTTCTCTTCGAGACACACTTCCCAGGGAGCTTTGAAGACCTGTTGGTGCGTAGCAATCATCAGGAATCACTGTCAGTAACCACAGAGGATATCGTAACCAGGAAACGGATCCTATGGGCACTGAGGGGTTTTAAACCATTTAAATCGGCTGGTCCGGATCAAATTATACCGGCGGAACTTCAAAACAACTCAGTAATTATTCTTCCCTACCTGGAAGCTATATTCAAAGGGTGTTTGAAGCTGCGCTATATTCCTAGGTACTGGACGGAGGTCAATGTGGTGTTCATACCGAAAGCGGGGAAAAGCTCATATGTCTATCCTAAGGACCTAAGACCAATAACTCTATCATCCTTTCTTTTGAGAACCTTGGAAAGGCTGCTGGATGTATACATCAGAGATAAAATAGGTGCCTTGAAGTGGGCATCGTCTCAGCATGCGTACACAAAGGGTTGATCTGTGGACACTGCTCTGCACGCCTTGGTGTCTATGATTGAGAAATCGATTAATTCGAAGGAATTCTCTTTGGTGGCCTTCCTGGATATAGAAGGCGCCTTTAATAATGTGAAAGCGGAGGCAATCAAGGAGGGATTGTCATTTTTGGAGGTGGACGTTCCTCTGATAGGGTTAATCAATTATATGCTGGGAAGCAGGATTGTTAGCTCGAAGTTGGGGGACTCCACCATCAAGAGGCAAGTAACTAGGGGAACTCCGCAGGGGGGGTTCTGTCCCCTCTTCTCTGGAACATAGTGGTAAACGGGTTACTACTTGAATTGGAGAGAGAGGGTATTGAAGTTATCGCGTACGCAGATGACGTAGCTTTAGCTGTTACCGGGAAATTCCTGGGCACGATTGTAGACGTAATGCAGAATGCGCTTACCATCGTTACGAAATAGGCTGGCAAATGTGGACTTGGTATTAACCCGTCCAAGACAGAGCTGGTACTCTTTACTAAGAAATACAAAATCCCGGTTGTTGCCCCTCCTACCATAAATGGCACGAGACTTGCTTTTACTGATAGAGCTAGATATCTGGGCATTATCTTGGACAGTAAGCTTAGTTGGAAGCCCAACATGTTGGAGAGAATAAACAAAGCTACTATTGCTTTGTACTCCTGTAGGAACGCCATTGGTCATAGATGGGGTCTGAAGCCGGAGCTGGTACACTGGCTCTACACCGCTGTAGTGAGACCTGTACTCATGTACGGAGTAGGTGTTTGGTGGCCAGCTCTGGACAAGGTAACTTACAAAAGTAAGATTGAGAGAGTGCAAAGAACGGCCTGTATGCTTGTTAGCGGGGCATTGAGGTCGACACCGACAAGTGCCTTAGAGGTTATGTTGCACCTTCTTCCGGTCGACATTTTTGGCAAACAGATGGCGGCAAATACGGCTGTACGACTTGCATCCGTCTCTCAGTGGAGATGTCTTAGTATAGGACACTCTACTATTGTCAGATCATTGAAGGATGAGCTGGCGAATCTTGACTACATTAAACCTACTATACGCTTCGAGAAGCGATTTCGGACCTCCTTCCCTTCAAGGGAATCCTGGAGGGATAGACCGTTATCGGAAACCGAATCGTTGCAATTCTTCACAGATGGCTCCAAGCTAGACGGCAAAGTAGGAGCTGGAGTATTCTGTGACAAATTAAATGTAAATATTTCTATTCGTCTCCCTGATTACTGCAGCGTGTACCAAGCTGAAGTCCTAGCGATTGAGGAGGTCATGACGTGGTTGAAGCATAATGTGTTATCCTCAGACGATATCACAATCTATGTGGACAGTCAAGCGGCGATCCGGTCGTTAGAATCGGTGTCTTTGGCGTCACGGGTGGCGTTGAGTTGTCACTCATCTCTAAATGAGATGGGGGAGCATTTCAATATCCAGGTAGTCTGGGTCCCAGGTCACTCGGGCGTCATGGGGAACTGCAGGGCAGATGAACTTGCTAGGCATGGTACGACTCTCCAGCTGCAACCAGAAAGAGCAAGTCTAAGGAGGCCTATTACAGCGCTGAGACAAGCACTTGGGAAGCAGGCGCTATCCTTAGCGGGGGAAAGGTGGTCTAACACCCTCACCTGTAGAGTTGTAAGACAAGTTTGGCCAAAGCTGGACTTGGGGCGCACTAGATCATTAATATCCCTACGCAGACGTGAATTAAGAACGGTCGTAGGAATTCTCACGGGACACTGCCTTTTTGGAGAACATGCAAGAAGGCTGGGTCTGGAGGCTAATGACTTCTGCAGAAGCTGCTTGGACGAAGAGGAGGAAGAGACGTTGGTCCACTTCCTTTGCTCGTGTCCAGCATTGGCTTTCAGAAGGCACAAACACTTAGGTAAGTTCAGGATGGACTGCCTCTCGGATCTCGAAAACATTAAAGTGCGGGACGTCTTACGCTACATAAGTAGCTCGAAATGGTTTCAATAGGGGTAAAATGGGATACATCCTGTGGTATCACAATGGACCGTCACCGGTCTAAGTGTGCGTAAGCAGCCACTCCAACCTAACCTAACCTAACCTAACATAAATGAGAACACTTGATCAAGTTAAGAATTTCAGGTAAATTTAAAAATTCTCACTGTCACAAATCCGTAAGAATGGAATAATTAAATTAAAATTCGATTTTTGTACGTTTAGCTTCAGTTCATTATTTCTCATTATAATTTTCAAAATATTAACTTCATAAAATTAATTAGAAACCTAACATAACTTTGAAAACCAAAAAGGTTCTGAGAGTTTAAATTTAAACCTGAATAAAAAATACCAAAAAAATATTTTCACCTTCTTTTATAAAAGTGTTGCAACTAAATTTTGAAGTTGCTGTATGTCAATAGATGGCACTGCAAACAGTATATGTAGTATCTAGTATGTATTAAAACCCTTATAAGTAAAATAATAAAAGTTAGTATTCTTTGTGAATAAAATTATTTTTTTTTTAAATTAAATTCGTTTTTATTTTACGACCACAACAAATCAGAAGTGGGATCCCAGTGAATCAATAAATATTTCTACTATACGCAGAACGAAAATGAGTTACGTAAATGATATGGGTGAACCATCAATGATGAGCCCCAGAGGGTATTTTCAACCGAGGTCTCTAACGCCAATGTATCCGGGATTGTAGTCAACAGTTCTAGAAGATTCAGTAATTTTGGACATGCCCACAATGGTATTCAATCAAAATCATAACCTGCAACAACCACGTGTGGACAGTCTACCAAACAGTATACATCCAGCAAAGATATCATCTACAGTAATAGATAACCCATTGTTGCAAGTGCCTTCAAATCATTAAACACTACATCCAGTTCAGACATCACCGAATTACCAGTCATCGAATGTGCCACTATAACAAGTACATCAGTTCGCACAACCTAACCTCATTTATTATGGACAACACGTGCCGATACACGGTACTCAGAATTCAGTGCCGTTACCACATACATATGTACCCATTAATGGTTGATCATGGCAGTACTCAACAGAATATTTCAACTGCAGATATTCAAAGACAAATTTTGCAGCAACAACTCGAAATCATCCAGTTGCAAAAAGAAGTGTTAGTTCAGAGAATCAGCAATGAAAATCAGCATGGTATCACACCACATTACCTATATCCGTCAGAGATAGAGAATATAGTACCAGAGTATAATCCTGGTGGTAAAAATGGAATGAACGCAGTGCAGTGGCTGAAACGTATCGAATATTTAAGAGCTGTATATGGGGCTGGGGTGACACCGAAACGGTTCATTATGCAACTCTCCGTCTTAAAGGACCAGCCAAGGCATGGTTTCATGATCTGGAAACTCCCTTGAAATCTTTTCGAGATTTTTCTGATAGTTTAGTCAAGTCATTCGGATGCTACATGGACGAAGCAGATCTTTATTCGAAGACGGTAGCTTTGTTTAACGAAATTTTGGGAGTTGAATTCGAATCGCAGGTATGTGAAAATTATACTTATGATATAGGGCCATTTTCCAACGAGTCAAAATATAACTTTGAGATTGAGAAGCGATTAGTACAAATGGTAGACAATCACTTTTCCAAACCAAAACAGCAAACACCTGAAATTAAGCATGAACTAAAAATTGTATTGACGTCCGATCGACCAGTTTATTCAACTCCACGCAGATTATCGTGAAAGGAACGCGAAGTCGCGTACGAAGCATGGTAACAGACTTGCAAAAGCAGGGTGTCGTGAGGGAAAGTAAGAGTGATTACGCAAGTCCGATAGTCTTGATAGCTAAGAAAAACGGTACACATTGACTGTGTGTCGACTACAGACAATTAAATAAAATCACAGTGAAGGATCGTTTTCCTTTGCCTGTAATGGACGATTGTCTTGAGAAATTGAGAGAAAAAAAAAGTGTTCAGTTTACTGGACTTAAAAAGTGGATTTCATCACATTCCTGTAGAAAGAAATTCGATTCGTTACACCTCTTTTGTCACACCGGACGGACAGTTTGAATACGTTAGGACTCCTTTCGGATTGTCCAATGCACCTTCGGTTTTCCAACGATTTGTTGCAGAAGTTTTTAAACCGTTATTGGAGTCAGGTGATCTAACCATTTATATTGATGATATATTAATATCAACCGATACTGTTGAAAGTCATTTCAAAGTTTTGAAAAGTGTTTTGAGTCTATGTCATAGCAACTATTTAGAATTATCAATAGAAAAATGTCGTTTTTTAAAACCCAAAATTGAATTTCTCCGGTATGAAGTTAGCTATAATGGAATTAGACGAAAAACGTCCATGAACTTCACCGTTTACTAGGGTTAGTTAGTTTCTTTAGGAAATTTGTTTTAAATTTGTCATTAGTCTCGAAGCCATTGTACGATCTTTTAAAAAGATGTAAGTTTTAGTTTTGGATCTAATGATTAAGATTATTAGAGTCGCCGGTTTTGGTATATTATAACTCATCAGCGGTTACAGAATTGCACACGGATGCCAGTAAAGTTGGATTTGGTGCCATATTTCTGCAGAAGCAATCATCTGGACAGTTCCATCCAGTGTTTTATTTTAGTAAACGGACTACTGATGCTGAGAGTCGGTATCACTCTTTTGAATTAAAGACTTTAGCCTTAGTCAATGCGGTTAAGCGTTTTCAAATTTATTTATATGGAATACCTTTTACAGTGGTAACTGATTGCAACTCTCTGAAGCAGACACTTCAGAAGAAGGAATAAAATCCTAAAATTTTAAGATGGACTCAATTTTTAGAACAATATAATTTAGAAATAATTAATATAATAATCAATTATCTGATCCCATAATTGCCGGTATAAATGAGTCAGTTAAGTCCACAAATGGGGATAGTAAACATTTTATAATTAGAGACAATCTTTTATATAAGAAAGATCGAGATAAGTTTTTATTTTATGTTCCACAGACACTGGAGGAAAATATAACTAGGCAGTTTCATGAAATAGGTCATGCTGATGTCAACAAAACGCATGAACAGATAAGTCGACAGTATTATTTTCCGTCTATGAAAGACAAAATTATATCTTCGATTAAAAAGTGTATTAAATGTATCGTATATAACCCAAAGGATGGTAAAAAAGAAGGCTATATGAATTTTTATGATCGGTTCGATAAGCCTTTCCATAAATTGCATATTGACCACGTTGGTCCGTTCGAAGTTACCAATAAGAAATACAAATATATATTAGTAGTGGTTGAAGCATTCTCGAAATGTTGCCGCTTTTTTCTTACAAAGAGTACTAATACTCATGAAGTTATTAATAGTTTAAAGAAGTATTTTAGAGATTATAGTGTTCCTACGCGTATTACATTGAAAAAATCCTACATCAATGCAGACAAAAAATGCATTAATAGTAAGAAAAATTCGTTAAATCTGAGCTGATACGACCCTTCTTAGTACGAAAATCATACGTTAATATGGTGAAAGAAATAAAAAAAATTTATTTTATGTTTGATTCATATAAGATACGAAAAATGTTATAATTTTAATGCAGTTAAAAGCATTTGTGGATGAACAAATTCTTATTTTTAACGTAAGAAAGTAAAGATAACATGAAATTGTTCGTAGCTATAATGAAATGTTACGTCATATTAACGAATAAATTCATACATATAAGTTTAAAAATTCATTATTTGTGCATACGAAATTATTCGTATATAGGAAGAACGGCATACTCAGTGGTTAAGAATAATACACAAATATGATGATTATTTTCATAAATATATTGAATATTTTAAATGGAGTAACGGGTTCATAATTGATAAACAAAATTACTTAAGATTTATGTATGGTTCGTAACAGGAACGTATTTCTGGGTCGTTTTATGAATAAATTCGTAAAATTTATACAGCGCAGTATAAAAAAATAAAAAACATAAAATTTCCTTTTATAATATTGCTTAATTTATTAAATTAGTATCGAATTTGATAAAATGTTAGGCTTTTAATTCTAATATTTTGTATTAAATTATAAGCATATTATCACATTTGCTTTTAATAAACTAGAACTTAAAATTAAAAATATAATCAGATAAAAAATAGGGGCAGTAAAAATGCCATGTTGATATTCGAATTCCAAAACTTCTCCCATTTTGGTATTCTTGAGAACGTCTTTTTTGTGTATGAACTTTCAATATTTTTAAAACTATGATAGTGATGTTCTGTTCTGTAAATTCAATAAATTAAATTACATTCACATTTACTTTTATTTACTTATTTTTGTTACTTTATCTGTTCGCAATACCCCAAAAGCGGTTTTAATGCCTGGCCTACTCCGTGTGCTGTACTTACAGGCTGAGAAAAATGTATAAGGTGGATGGTGGCTCGTGTAGTCCTCCTTGCTCATCTTTGATATTTGTCATTTTTTTTGCAAGCAATAATCAAAAAGTAAAAATATTATTAACACAATAAATTTCTAGTCCCGTATATCACATAACTTATAAATTTATACATTATTCGCACAAAAATGTTCTCATTTTAATTTAACGGAATGAGAATTCCGACAAAGTCGCGGTAAAACGAAAACACTTATGTTCACGTACAATACTAATATAAAATACCATATTTACCTGAATTTCAATACACAAAAATTTATTATTTCATTAAAATTTATTTTATTAATTTGAAAAAAATGTTCTTATTCATCACAAATTAAACAAAATAAATGGACGTTCGTAAGACACATTTCAGTAAGCACTTCTGCCTAACTTTAACATTTGATTTATGGTGATGATAAATCTTAACTGGAGATGGAGATGACAAAAGAAAATTTCTAAAACATACACATTCAACGCAGATTTAAGAGCCGAATTATAATATTCATGTATATTAGTGCCAGATTCGTTGATACGACGAACAATAAGTATTTAGCATATATTTTCGTACATAATCTTATTCATATATATTATGAATTGTTCACAAATGTAATTATTTAATAAAATAATGCAAGTTGCACTAATACGCAAACAATCTGTGATTATATTGTGTGTATAGTACAATAAACTAAACAAATTTCTAGTTTATGAACTATGATTCTTACTATTAAATGCATACATTTGTATGATTTTTTCTAATTTTTTTTTTTACGTAAAAATAACAATTTTTACATTAATAGTACGAATTGTGGTTAACGAACGCCATTCGTAAATAAAACGCAGTAAATTTTTTTCAGTGTATATCTGATCGAGGAACTTGTTTTACATCCCATCAGTTCAAAAGGTTTTTAAATGAGTTGGAAATTATTCAAGTGCTTACTCACAACGCACAACGAGCTCACCGCAGTCGAATGGTCAGGCTGAACGAGTGAACCGAAGTTTAGTCCCTATGCTTGCAAAACTCCGTGATGCAGAAAAAGGAAAAAATTGGGATGCTGTTCTTAATAATGCTGAGTTCGTATTTAACAATACCATCAATCGTTCTGTAAATAATACTCCATCCATGATTCTTTTTGGTGTCAAACAAAAATTTGAAAATGCTAAAATTCAACAGTTAATCCATGAATTGAATAACGATAGAAGAGACTTGAACAAAATACGACAATAAGCTTCTCAGGAAATAGAATATTCTCAATTGAAATCAAAGGAATATTTCGATTCAAAACGAAACCCCGCTCAAAAGTATAGTGTTGAAGACCTGGTATTTTTAAAAAATAATTCAGTAGAAACTGGAATAAGCCATACGTCGTAACCACGATTTTGCCAAATGATCGATATCAATATGAAGATATTCCAGGCCAACAGTTATCGAACAGGCCTTTCAGAGGAGTAAGTGCACCGTTCAATATGAAGCCATATGAATAAATTGAATATATAATTCATTTATTTTAATAATGTATTCGTGAAATTTAACTTTAATTTTTCTATATTTTATTATTCCAAATCGAGACGATTGGAGCGTCAGGTACGGCCGAATGTTGTAACTAAACTTGGAAGTTGCTGTATGTCAATAGATGGCACTGCAAACAGTATATGTAGTATGTATTAAAATCCTATAAGTAAAATAATAAAAGTTAGTATTGGTGTGTCATGTAAAAAGAATGGACGTAAAAGGCTTTGTGAATAAAATTGTTCTTTTGAAATTAAATTCGTTTTTATTTTTTCACCCACAACAAAAGCAACTGCTTTTTTACAAAAAAGAGCTAATTAATAAATAAAACAACATTTTTATGTTTGCCTAACAATAATTCGAAACTATAGACACAGAATTTTACAAAAATTTCTTTAAAAAACACGATATTGTATTTTCCGAATAAATTTCAACTTGTCGACTTCTTAATTAAAAATTGGCAATTTTAGCAAATTTTTTTTAAACTTATTTGATGTTAAAAATCCAAACTATTTTTCATTAATTTTTTGAAAAAATTTCTGTTCACGCATATTACATAATGCATACTCTTATACTCATCAGTGATCGGATGAATACTATACTAAAGATTATTTCTATTGTTCCTTTCATGTCGATCGTTCATGTTATTACTTTCTTTTACTCTAGTAAAATAAAGTATAGTAATCATGAAAATTTTGGACCTTGAGATTTTTAGAGATTTAATTGTTTTGAGGTCCCCTGAGTCCGAAAAAGTGGGTTTCGAAATGGTGTCTGTCTGTCAGTCTGTCAGTCTGTCAGTCTGTCAGTCTGTCTGTGTCCTCTCTACAGCCCATACGGTTTAATCAATCGAACTAAAACTTCAGATTTAAGCTTTTTTGATAAATTGGAAGATCCCAGTGAATTTTACTCCAAATCGGCTAACCGGAAGTGGCCACTCCCTTGGTCCAGAAAATTTGTTTTGCAAATATCTTAAAAAGTATAAGGTTTACAAAAAACTACTTAATACAAATTGTTTCCAAAAATTAAAATCAAATAGAAATAAAAAATTAAAAATTAAAAAAAAAAATTAGGAAAAAAATAAAATTTCTAAAAATTCTCTGTTCGTAAAAGAAAGTCGTGTGTTGGCCACACCTCAATTTTAACTAGGAAATTAAGGGACCTATTCCATGTGCTAGCGAAATCTTTATCATCATTGTTGAGTGCGATTTTTAAAAAATAATTTCGTAGAACTTTTATTAAACGAACGATTCGTATGGATTAGGGTTTTCTAACTAGGTAATTGAGCAACCTATTCCATGTGCTAGCCAAACCTTTGTCATCATTGTTGGCAATGGCCGATATTGGCCTTTGGGAGTTGAGTGCGATTTCCAAAAAATAATTTTACAGAACTTTTATTAAACGAACGATTCGTATGGATTAGGGTTTTCTAACTAGGTAATTGAGCAACCTATTCCATGTGCTAGCCAAACCTTTGTCATCATTGTTGGCAATGGCCGATATTGGCCCTTGGGAGTTGGGTGCGATTTCCAAAAAATAATTTTGCAGAACTTTTACTAAACGAACGATTCGTATGGATTAGGGTTTTCTAACTAGGTAATTAAGGGACCTATTCCATGTGATAGCGAAACCTTTGTCATCATTGTTGGCAATGGCCGATATTAGCCCTTGGGAGTTGAGTGCGATTTCCAAAAAATAATTTTGCAGAACTTTTACTAAACGAACGATCCGTATGGATTAGGGTTTTCTAACTAGGTAATTAAGGGACCTATTCCATGTGCTAGCCAAACCTTTGTCATCATTGTTGGCAATGGCCGATATTGGCCCTTGGGAGTTGGGTGCGATTTCCAAAAAATAATTTTGCAGAACTTTTACTAAACGAACGATTCGTATGTATTAGGGTTTTCTAACTAGGTATTTGAGGGACCTATTCTGTGTGCTAGCCAAACCTTTGTCATCATTGTTGGCAATGGCCGATATTGGCCTTTGGGAGTTGAGTGCGATTTCCAAAAAATAATTTTGCAGAACTTTTACTAAACGAACGATCCGTATGGATTAGGGTTTTCTAACTAGGTAATTAAGGGACCTATTCCATGTGCTAGCGGAACTTTTATCATCATTGTTGAGTGCGATTTCCAAAAAATAATTTCGTAGAACTTTTATTAAACGAACGATCCGTATGGATTACGGTTTTTTAACTAGGTAATTGAGAACCTATTCTATGTGCTAGCCAAACCTTTGTCATCATTGTTGGCAATGGCCGATATTGGCCCTTGGGAGTTGAGTGCGATTTCCAAAAAATAATTTTGCAGAACTTTTATTAAACGAACGATTCGTATGGATTAGGGTTTTTTACTTTCTTTTACTCTAGTAAAATAAAGTATAGTAATCATGAAAATTTTGAACCTTGAGATTTTTAGAAATTTATTTGTTTTTAGGTCCCCTGAGTCCGAAAAAGTGGGTTTCGAAATGGTGTCCGACTGTCAGTCTGTCAGTCTGTCAGTCTGTCAGTCTGTCAGTCTGTCAGTCTGTCAGTCTGTCAGTCTGTCAGTCTGTCAGTCTGTCAGTCTGTCTGTGTCCTCTCTACAGAGCATACGGTTTAATCAATCGAACTAAAACTTCAGATTTAAGCTTTTTTGATAAATTGGAAGATTCCAGTGAATTTTACTCCAAATCGGCTAACCGGAAGTGGCCACTCCCTTGGTCCAGAAAATTTGTTTTGCAAATATCTTAAAAAGTATAAAGTTTACAAAAAACTACTTAATACAAAATATTTCCAAAAATAAAAAACAAATTAAAAAAAAAATTTGGAAAAAAATAAAATTTCTCAAAATTCTCTATTCGTAAAAGAAAGTCGTGTGTTGGCCACACCTCAATTTTTTTACCAGCAACAATCTCGCATTTTTATTATGTTTCGGAGCGAATTTTGTTTTGCTGGTTTTAAATATATAATTAAGGGTTTCACTGTATGGCTCGATAAGGATTTTTCTACATCCATTATATTTGAATTTTAGTGTATACGACATGAAACGTCTCTATTCTATTCTTATTTTCAAGAGCATTACCATTATTACAACATTTTCTTGCTGAATGTTGAGTCAAAGGTAATAGGCACTTGAATGTCTGGTACGAAAATTGTTAACGGAACCCGTTGGCACTTTCGGTACCCGCCAAAGAAAACCGGCCTTTTACCTAAAGATCTTCGAATAAATTATGGTATAATAATTTAATTGTTCATTGCTCTAAGACCATTCACCTTTTTTGTTGCGCTTTTGATAGTTTATGTCGTTTTATTTCCTTATTTAGTTGCCAACGCATAATTACAACTTGCCACATATTAAACCGCCAGTTGAATGTTATAGTCATTCGAAAGATTTTTTATGACTTTAAGATGTTTTTAATGTACATACATACTTACGAAACCGGCCTAAAGAATATATATTAAATTCAAATATATGTAAGTATTCAAATATGAAATTTATTTTTGCAATTCAAAGTTTGATTTAATTGAAATTGATTTAAATTTCTCCATTTGTGAGTGTTTGTGTGCATGTATGGCACAAAATAGGTGTAAAACGACAAAATATATTTTTTTGGGTAAAAGTCATAAGTTTAATCGCACAATATTTGCATATAAAAAACAAAGTTCCATCAAATTGAAAATTAGAAAATTTTACCTCGGTCGTTAACTGAAATATTGATTGCAAATCCAATTCAAAACTGTATTTTATTACAAATCTGAAAGTTGATAGCTTTACTTGTTTGGTAGTTAAAGTAGTTTTCATTTTTTCTAGTAAATACATTGATAAATAATTTTTAATTTATAATAATTTATAAAGTTATTGTTTTATTTCTTACTTGGTTGATATTTTTTCGTTATTAAATAATCTCGATAAATAAATCTAACCTAATGGCTCTAATCTATACTGCGACTGTATAAATTAAATAATTTATGTTCTAAATGATAAAAAAAATGTTGCTTATAACTGCGATTATATTTATTATTTACGGTAATGTCATTAATTAAGAACACTATGTATGTTTGTTCCACCACACTTTTCTTATTAATTTCCGATCACCGGGTTCGATTCATCACCGACAAATTTTATATAGCCAAGAGTGTGGGTAGCGGTGATTTTTACGAAAACGGTTTTTGTTTAAATCCGAAATAACCTAAATAATTATGAATTTTATATTTTTAATTAGGAAAACACACGATCGTATATGATCGGTTTTAATTACCATTACAATAACAGAACAAAAAATTCAATCGTACATGACACATTTTTAAGCATATACGTCGTATGAAAATTTTTAATTAAAGATTAGATGACTTATTCACAATTATACAGAATTTAAATACAACACACATAAAACTATGCGCAAGCCTATGAACGATCAAAACCCAAATCTTATCAATAATAATAAAGGCAAATTAAAATATGCGTTCAATTACACAGTCTTCTAACGTGATATGAATAGTGTTCTAGAATCTAGTTTTGGGGCCTACATAAATTTCTCCGCACATAAAATTCTTAAACTAAAAGAATTCTGTATGCACTAATATAAAAAGAAACCATCACATGATCATAAAAATGATGATCATTTTCTTGATGATCATTTCAAAATGGTAACAAAATAATAATAAATATAAAAAACGATCGTATCATATGGTTTTTGTTTTTGTTTTCAGTGTTTTTTTTTGCTTTCTTCAAGAAAAACCGTACAGACAAAATACAAAACATAACAAAGAAACCATAGTATGGGTTTGTGCATATACATAATGATTATGTCTGTGTATAAAGGTTTTATGCTGCTTTTCTAAATTTATTTATATTTCTTAAGAAACTCGTTAAAACATGTTCAACATCGTGATGATTATTGTATACTATAAATTTTTATATACAGGGTCATGACAAAAAAAAACGTTCAGAGCATTACTTGGTAAAGCAATTAGGTATAGAAATAGTTTAAAAGAGGATTTGTTTTAAACCAATTTGTACTTTGCGTGAGCAATCAAGAAATTTTGTTTGAGTTGGTACGTTAAAAACATGAAACCGAAGTGTAAAGCATAAAAAACAAAATCTTCGGTTTTTTAAATGTGCTCAGTTGTACTTTGCGTCAGCAATCGAGAAGGGTCCCAGTCGATACGGTATAGGTATTTCATTACGGAATATGACAAAACGGCATATTTCAAAACGACATATGGGGTACACTACGGCATGTATGATTTGGCAAATTTTAAATTTAAAACGTTTAATGGCATGTTGAAATGAATCAAATAGACTTATTTTCAATAAGAGATCGGTGTAAAATTCACAAGTTGTGGTTGGATTATTTCCGCGCACCGTACAAACTATGTTTTAGTAAAGGGCTAATTCACGTATTTTGAATTTTAAAATTACATTTAATTAAAATTAGATTTACATACAAATTTATTTCCATTGGAAGAATAAATTTAATTTTATTAAGTGAAGGAAAATTCTGTTAAGCGAAAGAAAATTTTGATAACTGAAAAAAAATTCCAATAAGTAAAACAAAATTTAAGTAAATAAAGGATAATTTTACTAATTGAAGGGAAATTCGGTTAGATGAAGGTTTAACCTTCATCCTGCTAGAAGAGTCTTTGAGACTCATTTTTTTATATTATAATGATTTCAGTTGCTAAAAATATAATTATGAAGTTGATTTCTTAACATTCGTTGAATTTATAGATAATAAGTTAAAAAAGCTTTTTTAATTTTTTCTAATTATTTCTGCAGTAAGGAATATTGATGAAATTTATAAATAGAAACACAAACGTATAGAAGAGTCTAAAAGACTCTTTGACTGTATTTAGTAAAAATGTTTTCAGGGAGTTCCCGTAATTTTAGAATTATAAAAAAACAAATTTCAGAAAACAAATGTACCTATGAATTTGCAAGAAGTTTATTTAGTGAGAAAGAAAGTGTTGTAGAAGTAACATTTTGTGAAAAGTTTTGAAATTTATTTTGTATAATTAGAAAAATAAAGGTATATTGAAATAGTTATTATTTTATCACAAAACAGATATACATACAATTATAATTTTTTAGTCCAATGACCTCAAGACAAGTTCAAAAATTAACTGACGAAGAGATTCGCCTAGCTATTGAAGCAGAAATAGACGATGATATATGTAGATGGGGATGAAAATGTTGATATTGATTTCGCTTCAGATGACGAATCATTTTCTACAGAACTAGATTCTGAAATAGGTGATATAATTTATGGAAGTGAGTCAGAAGATGAAAGTGTAGATGTTACTGATGAAAATGGTGAACAATATACTGGTAAGGATGGTACTCTATGGAATTCACTACCATTGCCAACACGAAAAAGACCAGCTTCTTTCAGAGATCCAGTAAAGAAGATTGTTTTACCACCAGGGTTTCATGTAGACCAACCAGTAGACAGCTTTTCCCTATTTATAAATGACGCAGTAATTGAGTTAATTGTGAAATACACCAATATCGAAGCCATTAGAACAACTGGAAACTTATGGAAGAAAACGAATTCCATTGAGATTCGCGCATTTATTGGTCTCTTGTAAACTGCTGGTGTTAACAAACAAGGAAACGTAAATTATAATGAGTTTTGGCATCCACTTTTCGGAAATCCTATTTTTCGCGCGACTATGGGTATCAACAGATTCACGTCACTTTTAAAATTTTTAAGATTTGATGACAAAAACACACGAACATTGCGTAGGACAAAATATAAATTAGCACCAATAAGAGATGTTTGGGACATCGTAAATAAAAATCTGCTAAAATATTATATTCCTGGAAAAAATTTAACTGTAGATGAGCAGTTGGTACCATTTCGTGGGGGAGTTCCTTTCAAACAATATATTCCGAGTAAGCCGGACAAATACGGTATGAAAATTTGGTGGATTGTAGAGAATGAGACTGCTTATCCATTGAACGGAATTCCGTATTTGGGCAAAGAAGGCAATACAAGAGCTAATAACTTAGCTCAAAACGTCGTGGAAGAATTGTGTAGGGCATTTTTTTTTTTTTTAATGTTTAAAAACAATCTTTATTTGTTTTCATTTTACTCTAGAGGTCTCAAGAGAACCTATGAAATATTACTTTTGATAATTTTTTCACTAGCTATGAACTGGCCCTTTCTTTATTATCTCAAGGATTAACTAGTTTGGGTACACTACGAAAGAATAAAAAATGCATACCACCATCTTTTCTGGCACATTCATCAAGAAACATAGAAACTAATAAGTTTGGATTCCGTAATACAATATCGCTAACCTCGTATGTGCCAAAAAAAAATCGCTGTGTTTTGTTCTTATCCACCAAACACCATACAACCAGAACAAACATTGAGAACAAAAATAAGTCTGAGGTAAATTTGTTTTATAATGCCACTAAGGGTGGTGTAGATACAACAGACAAATTATGCCATACATATACTGTAAGATGCAAAACTAATCGCTGGACAATGGCTTTTTTCCAAAATATTCTTGATATCAGTGGAATAGCTGCGCTAGTTATTTGGAAAAATCTATATCCTCGGTGGAATTTTAACAAACCACGAACTAAACGAAAAATATTTATTCAGGAAATTGCAACAGATTTAGTTACGCCACATATATTTTGTCGCAGCAAGAAAGGCATTACAGCATCTCACTTATCAATAATAACTGAAGTTACGAAAATAATAAAGAAAATAATGACAACAGGCCATCAAGTTCAACAGCAGTAAAACGAAAAAAACGGTGCTACATCTCTCCTAGTAAAATTAGTCGTATGTCAAAACAGACCTGTGATGTTTGCAATAGGCATGTTTGTTCGAAGCATTCACAAAAAAAATTATCTGCAATAATAAATGTAATAATAAATAACGACATTGATATGAATGGTATTATTCTTTTCTTTTTTTTTTCTTTTTAATAAATTATGAATTTAAAAATATAAAATATTTTGTAATTATTTATTTTACAAAAATTCTAGTACAATTCTATATAGAGAGCCTTAGAGACTCTTCTATAAGTTTATGTTATGAAAACTTACTATCATTGTGAAGGTTAAAGGAAAATCCGTTAAGTGGAGGCTTAATTTAACTTATTCCAGAATTTAATCTACAAATAATTTTAAGATCCCATTTCGATCGCTCTTGTTGAATTTCATAATAATCGGTTAAGAAACAGCCAAGTTCCATCCTAACTGTCCATATTCTAGAATTTTATCTAAACGGCATTTTAGAACTCCAATAATATATTGTACATATTTTTCCTTTTAAAATTAGATTTAAATAACAATTAAAAATTATAATACTTTTATTTCCGTTAGGAGAATAAATTTAATTACTAATTTAATTATTTTAATTTTTCACTTGATGAATTTCATCAAAATCCATTAAGAAATAACCGATTTCCATTCTTATTGGAAATATTCCAAAACTTCACCTAAAACTAATTTTAAAATCCCATTTCCATTACATTTGTCGAATTCCATCGTAATCGGTTAAGAAATAGGCAATTGGCCATATCCCAGAACTCCATCAAAAAACCATTTTAAAATCACATTCCAATCGCACTTGTCGATTTTTATCATCATCGAATATGTCGAATTTCATATTCTGTTGAGAAACAGCCAAGTTCCATCAAAATTGGCCATATTTCAGAACTTCAACTAAAACACAATTTAGAATCCCGTGTCGATCACACTTGTCGAATTTCATCGTAATCGATTAAGAAATTGCCATGCTCCATAATAATTGGCCATATTCTAGAATATCAACTAAAAACCTTTTTAGAATCCCATTTCAATCGTATATGTCCAATTTCATCATAATCGGTTGAGAAACAGCTAGGTTTCATCAAAATTCGCCATATTCCAGAAATTCATCTAAAATCAGTTTTAGAATCCCATTTCCATCGAATATGTTGAATTTCATCATATTCGGTTAATAAATAGCCACTATTCAGCACTTCGTCTATAACATCCATTTTAGTATTCCATTTTCATTGCACTTGTAAGAAATAGCCAAGTTTTCGAATATGACATATTGTACCGTGTGCCATGTTGAAATATGCCGTCGTGTACCTTATGCCATAATGTACCAGGTGCCGTATTGAAATATGTCATAGTGTATCTTGTGCCGGTACATTGAAATATACCATTTTGAAATATGCCATAGTGTATCTTATGTCGTAGTGTACCATATGCCGTTTTGAAATATGCCATAGTATACCTTATGTCGTATTTTCATATTCCATTTTGAAATATGTCATGTTGAACGGATCCCAATCGAGAAATTTTGTTTGAGATGGTACAGTCCTAACCAAAATTATTTGTACCTACTAAATTAAATTTTTTATGCAACGTAACACAAACAACTTTAAAAATTATATAAATTATAAAGTTTTTGAAACCATTAATTTTAATTCAATAAATTTAATTACCCTGTTTTATTTTTCAATTAAAATTTTTTTTTAATTGTACTTCTAAGTAAGAGAAATTACAGTTAATTTAGTTTTTGCCAAAATTATTTGTACCCACAAATTTGTTCTCATTATTATTTGTATAATATGGAAAATTATTTCTGGCAAGATTGGTCTAAAGGAATAGATTTCTTTTGTTAAATTTTTGTTTATACCACACATTCCATTTAAAACAACAGTAGAACAGATCGCTTGTTAATCTAACAGACACGTATTTTATAAATTATTATTATCAAAATATTTTCAAAAACGTAACGTAATATTTTATTTTTATTAGATGGCGACCGCGTAAACAAAAAGCTAGCAAAGAGCAGCAAAATTATTTAATAACTTATTTAAAAGAAGGTTTGCCTCAAACGGATCACTTACATCTGGGGGTAGATTCTGATCAAATGACAATTTTTAGTGACATTTTGTTATTAGTACAAAATATTGTCACGGAAAATTTGCGATTCTGATGAAATGAGTTATGACATTAACAGCAGTTTACAGCAGTTGCATTTCTAGTTTAGCGCAGTTATATTTAAATGTTAATTTTAATGATATTACACGCTACATACACATTATATACATATATAAAAATAGATAAAATATTATTTATTTTAATTAAAATATAAATAATTAAAATTTATAACAAGAATTATTAAAAATTCTTTCTCATTCTTATTTGTCGTAGAACCGGAATCTGAGTGCTGGTCTTTGTTTATTTTTTTAAATATTTCCCCTAACCCAAGTATAACAAAACTGAAAACTTGAACCGGTTATCAATTTTTGTCCGGTTTTCAGGCGAAAATCTCGGAGAATGATGAAATTTGGTTTCCAAATTTCGACACATGTAGCGTTGGAGTAGAATCGTATTTTTGTTTTCTGTAGACGCCATTACGATTGCGTTATACATAAATAGAATATCGCTGGTGGCAAAATACTGTGATTGTTTATTAAAAAAAAACGAAATCGGCTGAAAATTTTACAGTAAAATGTTAGCGAAAAGGTGAGTTTGTTGAGTGTACCGATATTTCGGTATCAGCTGATTTAAATAATAAATTTAATAATTACTTAAAAGATAATACTTATAGGAAATAGGAATAAATTTATCAATAAAAGTGTTACAAGCAGACGCCTGGCCACTACTTGGTTCGACAATGGTACCAATTACATTTGCGATACCTCAGGAATTGGAAAATCCATTGGAATGTTTGAGAAATTCTATCATATAAATTTTAGTGGTCAAAAACTTATGTGGCTACACAAGTTTTGTCATGGTGAACTCAGTCTCATACCTCAAGAAACCTTATATCATTACGATGCAAATTTTTCAAATGGCTATCCTATTGTTGTTTGAGACATGTGATGTTATGACGTAAGGATATACAAGAAACGTTACAGTCAAATAATGAAACGTTACAAAAGCATATTCAAAGTTTAATTGAATCAAAATTGTTGCTGTGTGGGACAGAGGTTGGTTTTTTTGTTTTACTAGGTCTTATACTTTGAATACAATATAATATTGTAACGCTTTTTTTCTTTACAGAAATTAGAAGATTCAACCGAAATTATTGACTATTCAAATAAAAGGACTAAGTTTAAAATTACTGCAGCTCTCCAACGTGAAACACCTCAGGAAGTTGAACATGTGATGCACGCAGTAAATGAAGATGGAAAAATGTATTTACTCAGGTGGAGTTAAAATGTATATATATGTAATAAAAATAAAAAGTATTCTTAAAAAAAATTTTTTTAAAAAAAAATATATTTTCAATTAAAGCTGGATTTAAATTCAAAAGTGAAATTTTGCCGCCAAAATTTATATTATAAGCCCCGCCCACAAATTTGTCGTACCATAACCTAACTTTTTTTGTCATCATTTTCCGAGTTTTTTGGCCAACTTTCATAGGAAATCTTATAATAAGTCGGACATTATTCCTGACAAAAGTCGGTGATGAAATCCGCAAAATGTCAGGAAAATGCAAAAATTTTCGGAAATAAAAATACTTGGGATTCGAACAAATATTGATATAGTTTTGACAGTATAATAAGTAAATTGTAGCAACTTTTGGATCCAAAAACAATTCCAAGAGATTTTTTATGTTCACCAACCATCTATTATTACAGAAGATAATGAAAAAGTGACGCTATATATCAAGAAATCAATTTAAATTCCTAATGATTTCCAGAAATAATTTTCTTACAATTTTTTAACCCCTTATTAGTTGAAGGTACTGGTTTTATGTTGGAACATCAGGACTATAATTAATGGGATATGGGACATTGATCAAAGTTGTGCGGGACAGCTGAAGTCGAAATAAAAAATGAAAACAAACAAAATCCCTTTCTAGCGACCCTGTAGTTTAAACGATGTTGATTATGGATGTATTAGTGTTGATCGTCTTGATTAAAATAACCAGCTGTTTTTTTTTTGTTTTTCTTTTAGTATTTATATACAAACATTTTATATTGTCTTATGTGCTTAATTCTTAAATGTAATGAAAGAAACAAAATTTGTATATAATATACTACAAATAAATATATTATATACAATAACAATCGTTTTGTACATATAAGGAATTGAATAAATAAACAGAACATACACACACTGTTATAATGTATGCACTATAAAAGACTCAATCTTTATACCATACATAAATATGAATGGCACAATCAAGTATTGGTGTTGTTTGTTTGAAAAGGCAGATCGACAATAATTAAGCGACGAGAAGCTCAATATATACGTATATACCATATATATCCCCCAGACGTATGTTTCCGTTTATGTTTAATCTTCAGGGTAAGTACGAGTATAAGATAAACTCTTTTGGTAGAAAACCAGCAAGTCAAGTTGATCAAGTGGTGTGGGAAATAATCACGAGTTAATGGCTAAATATTTAATTTCTATGGCTTTTATTATACCATCAACCCAACCCAACTATTTACATTATACATATACCTAAAGATGAATGTAACTCTTTGTTTTGTTAAGAATTAAAAAAGTTTATTTACTCATATTTAATTTTAGGCCTCTACGTCGATTTATCAATCAAACATTTTCTGTGTGGGAACACATTAGCTGATCGTGCTTAAATGGTAGTGTTACACCACTAATTTCTTATTATTTTGTGCTTATTTAATGCCTGTAAGAGGTATATCGTAGGTAGTATTAACTACCACACCTTTTCACCAGCTCCTCGTGGTTATATTGTGATTTTATTAGATGTAATTTTAGTTGTCGGAAATAATAAATTTAAAATCGATATAATTTTTCATATACATATGTATGTACATAAATACATATATTGAAAATTTGTTATAGTGCGACTGGGATGGGAGTTCAAAGTGGATGGAAATGGTTGATTTATGGGATACTTATGGTGTTTTCTATTTTTGTAAAAATATGAATCGGTTTCATCTAACTAAATAATCAATTTTCATTAAAGTTTTACTTTTGGATAGTTTTTCGGTTGCAGAATATCAACTAATTTAAATATATCGTCGTTCGTATCTATATATGTAGCCACGTCTATACAACGTATGTAATACATATGTATAGAGGAAAATTGTTTAATTCTGTTTGGGTCGTTAAAAATGTTTTTTTTTATCTTTTAAATTGATTTTTTATGATTATGTACAGGATTTTGATTTATTACCGGCCCTAGTATCTTATTGGGGACATATTTTAGAATTAGGCTGTTAATATTGAGTCGTCTTCTTGTAAAGTATTTGTGAAACCAAATTTTTGCCAATAAATATGTACACACTTTAGAGAAATCATTATAATTTCTAAACGATAAAATTTATTATTGCAAAAATCACAATTTTTATAAAGAGATTGTACAATGTTGAAATTGCTTTAAAATATAAAAAACATTTATATAAATTAAACTCGTCGACAAAAACCAGGCAGACCTTTTCTTTTCTATTCTCGATTTGTATATGCCGTTTTCTTATAAGAAAACAAAATATGTACAACATAATATACATACATAGATACGAGATATACATAGAAACTAAAAATGAATCATGTCTTATGTATATACATAAGACCTTCTTCATTTCCTCTTACATTTAATCCATGTCTTGCGATGTTGTTGGTTCCTCGTACATTTCGTTGTTATATATTTTTAGTTTACTTAGAAAATAATGAAATAAAAAACTTTCTCAACACAACATAACATGAAAAATGGTTGGCACAGGCAACCACACAACACTATATTATTGTATATACTAGTACGTTTACGTACAAAGGTATATATAGTGGGTGTCCACATATTTTTTATTTGTAAAGCCATAAGTGAATATCTTCGCGACAACAAACACACGCACACAAACATACAAACATACATCATTCATCGAAGTTATTATTGTTTACAATTTTTATTTTATCAATATTGATCGTTTGTTCATATGTACTATCTTACATAATCATATAAATAGTAGAGTTGATTGATCGGATTCTAGTCCAAGATAACCAACTTCAAGGTTCTCAAATAAATAGAAAACATAAAACTTTAGAAATATTATTAGAATATTTATAATCAATCTTCGTTCTATTGCCCGTGCCCGTATATGTGGGTTACAAAATTATGATGACGACACTGTTTTCAGATTATTGATTTGGTATTGAAATTTATTGCATTGGTTTTGATGTTGATGACTATATAGTATACTAAACAATTCAAGGAACATCATACTCGTGGAATATGTACGCCAGCGATTTTACAAAGGTATAAAAAATTAAAAATCTCTTCCTGTTGTTATCACATCGTTTTCGTTTATAGTGAAACCAACTGACAAGGTGATCTTTCCAATGAACAGTAAAGACAAATAAGTGAACAATAATGATCGGCATGAATTTACCCCGCCTTAGTAGACAAATTCATTGAAAAGACTGCTTCTATTGGCCAGTCAACTTTCTTTATTTCAATTTTGAAGGGAATTTTGAAAAAAATGTAAAATCTTTTAAAAGAACGTAAAAGGTTCTGCCTAACGGAAAAACGAGGGCAAAATATGGAATGTAAATTAACGTTTGATGTTAAAAGGCCGAATGTGTCGAAAGGCCGAATGTCTAATGGCCGGATGGGTTCAAAATGCCGATTGGGTCACAAAACCGAATTTTCAAGAAATTTGCCTTCACTTAATTTATAAAAATCAATATTTGAAACTATTGAATTTAGTGCTTAATGTAAAATGATACAAAAAAAAAAAAATTAAAAAGACCGTTGATCCATTTTTTTCGGAAAATGTGTGTCTTTTTTTATATTTTGTATGTTGTAGACAGAAAAAATATTTGTTTAAAAGAAATAAAGAAAATTCAATTTTATATGGCATTTTTAGAATTTTGTCATCAATTAAAATATTTATGGTACATCTATCAGTACAAGCGATATGAGCGATACAATTTCATTGATTTGTATCTGAAAGGTTGACGAAGCAATTTCCAGTATCATACATAATAAAAACTTTACGGAAAGCTCAAATTTTATTGACATTTTCTAAATTTTAATTTTAACTTGGGCCGCACTTTGATAATTATGTTTCTGGATTTTAGTTTTCTGGATTTCATTTTATCGGGATTTTTAGTTTCTATATTTTTTTCCTAGATAAGGTAGCCAACCCCTTTCAGTATGGCATATTTCAGTACGGCGTATTTCATAATATCATATTTCAATACGGCATATGGTACACTACGGCATGTTTCAGTATGGCATATGGTACACTACGGTATGTCTCATTACGGTATATTTCAATAGACATATAGTATACTACGGCATATTTTAGTACACCATATAGTAAACAATGGCATATTTCAGTAAGACATATTTTAATGCGACAGATTTATACGATGGAAATGTTAATGGGATTCCTTTTTGATGAAGTTCTGGAATATGGCCAATTAAGGTGGAACTTCGATATTTCTTAACTAGAAATTTCTTCACCTTTTGGAATTTTCCTTGATTTAATATAACTTTCCTAGACTTAAATAAATCAAATTTTACTTTAATCAACAGAATTTTCTTTCACTTAATAGAATTATCCTTTACTCAGGAAAATTTTCCTTTGCCTCAGGAAAAATTTCCTTCACAAAAATTGAGAATAACTGTTGACTTCCACTAAGTAATTATGGTGGCTTTCAGTTGCCTGATGAGAGTATTTGAAAATAAATTGTTCGTAATCCACTTTCAGATCGAAAATCAAATTGCAAAACTCTTCACAATTTTGCTCTACAACACACTCTCTTGCAGACGATACGTATTACACTGTCTTATTACTCCATCTACAAAAATGCCTCATCTTGAAAACGCAGATATTGCTAATAGAGTGGAATTTAATGGAAATAAATTTCAAAGCCCACTTAAGTAAAATCGGTAAATGGCAAACCCATAGTAAACTCTCCATCAGTTCGCATATTGGACACCGATATATCTAGTGGATCCTCTTTGAAAGAGTTTATATATGCGCTACCTCAGACGGTATAAGTTTAGATTTAAGTTTAAAAGTCAAATAATGTCTATGCAAGATTTTTGAGAGACCAATTCTCTTTATACACTGTATAAAATACGCTTGCATCATTTTGTTGCTTAAATTATTTATAAATAAACTGCAAAAGAAATTGGCGATATTAAAATATAACGATACAGGAACTTCGAGAAAAAAGGACCTTTGAAATTTCAAAAGTTATACTGAAAAATGATTTTTTGTGAACCTCAACTGCCGTAAAAAAATCTAATTCAACCTTTCTGGTCTGTCTCGAAACTGTTTACTGTTTTGAATTTTTTTGAACTGTTTTGAATTCACTCAAATTCAACTAAAATTTATTGAATGGCACATAATCGATATTTTGAATGTCAGAGTCGATAAAATATACCATATTTGAATAAATAAGAATAATATTTTACGTCTTGAAGTTCCTCAGTCGATTGTAGTAGAACAAGGAACCCAATTTAAAACCGAGTCATTTTTCAAACTTCCTCATCATTAAACACAAACGGACTACCAGTAAAAATTCCAAATAGTTTAATTAAACTATGGCACATACACCATGCGTACCATACTCATCACTTGCTCAGAGAAGAATTTTGTGATGTGTTATTATTTATTATGTGTTAATTACTTCTAGATATGTATTCACTTTGATAAGGCATAATTATTCTCAAGATTGCAAATAGGTAATTTCATACAATAATGATCATGACATTCATTCAAACTTTGCTCAAACTGCCCTTAATTTCCATTGGAATAAAATCAACTTACGTCATTACGTTCTATTTTCTGTATTGAAAATTGGTAAAATGTCGTAGTATCTGAACCTATGACTTTAAGTTTAATTGTGTTGATCTTGATATTTACCACCGTGATTATAACATTGATTTTGATCGACTGATGTCGAATTGTGTGAGCCTTAATTGGGATTTTGTAAATACTTGAGTAAATATAAAGGAAAAATTGGACGGTTAAATTCTTTAAATGGATTCCTATGTTAGGAGAATTAAACATCAGAAGAGGCAGGGTTTATGGCTCTCGAAGGAAATTTTAGCTAAGTATTTGGATACAAAATTAAATCTAGCGCAGTCCTCTAAAAAGTTTATAATAATTGTTTCGTTAACATGGTAGATACAGATCATTTGCAGATACAGAATTTGCTGACTGCTCTTATCGCTTCTTCTGGTAAGTACTACATATGTTAAACACAGCGAGTTTTTAAACGCGAAAACATTCCCAATATAATTTTAATTCGTCATTTACCTTAGAAGGTGAGGACTACCGCCCCAAAACCCCGCTTTTCCAGAATATTTGAAAATTTTCCTTTTGCAGAATTTTTCTCTTCTTTTCAAAGGGGTTGCCTGCAGTCATTATCGGGTGCATTCCGTGCATCTGCCAATATGTTGGCATCAAAAATTTACCGATGGAACATTGCCTTGAAATTTTGAATGTATAATTTGCATTCAGAAGGTTCCGGTTTTAGTGAGATGGATTTCCCACTGAATAATTTCATTCCACAAATTTGTACTCTCGTTCTCTTTGCGAGATAATTTGTTTAGTACTAGTTCTAAATAGGATAAAATGTCAAAAATGGAATGGCTGGGTTTGCTGCATATATAGTATTGAATTATTAAATAGAAAACAAACTAATTGTAAATTTATAGATGAATTGAATTAAATTCTTAACTGAAGGTTTTTCTTGATCAATGTCAAAAGATACAGGGTTTACCCAAAATTTCCTTTTGGTATGCAAATATGCGTATCACTGAAAATTCCACCATGTAATAATTTCATTTCAGCTTCAAATTATGTGTCCAAAAATTTGACATTTAATCTCACATACGCGGGATTTATTTACTTATTCCACTGAACCAGAATGCCAATATCTCGTTTAGTACAAAATCTCATTAAACGAAAAACATAGGGATACTACTTGTCTATTATTAATGTTGTCTAGAAACATATATTGACGAGATTCGTCACATTTTTAATGGTGCTGCAGTGGACATTCTTTGTTTCTCTGAGACATTTTTAAATTCGAATATCCCTAATTCAGCTTTGGCCATCAAAGGTCATAATATATTTAGGAAAGATAGATCGGTACCTCCCCTTAATTATGGTGGTTTATGTATGTTTGTAGGAGATCACATTAAGGCTAGATTAGTTACCATATGTTCTTCCATTTCAGAATTGTTAGTATCGGATTTAGAGTTTTTATTTGTCAATGGTTTCATTAATGGTCGTAAAATCTTAGTCGGTACCATCTATAACCCACCAAAAACTAGTAAGAGATCGTATGCCAAATTTAAAAAATCACTTGTAGACTTAGAAAGTTTATTTAGTTATTTCTCTTGTAGATTCGATGAAATGTATATATCAGGTGACTTTAATTTCGATATACTCCAAAATTCCGGCTTCCCTCAGGATTATTTGAATCTTTTAAATAGTCTTAATTTATCCGTACACAACACTGTGGCACCAACGTTTTCTTGTCCAACCGCTAGCGGGCATTTTATTCCTTTATTGATCATATCATATCTTTTATTATTTTTATTTGTTTTTTCAATCAGTTGTCTCTCGGTATGGGATCCCATCATGATCTTTTAGTTTTTGCTGTAAACTCTTACTCTCCACCTAAACCTAAGAGTTTTAGATTTAGAGATTTTTCTAGTATAGACAATTCCCGCCTTTACTTAGTTTGTAACTCAGTTCCTTGGGAGGTTATTTTTTGCCTTAGTTCTGCAACTAGCCAAATAGAAAATTTTCAACTCGTATATTAGTTTGGTGTTTAATAGTTGCATTCCGCTTAAAAAGGTTGCTTGCAAAGCAAAATCTCTGCCTTGGTTGTCTCAGGAAATTTCGAATGCCATAAATATTAGAGTTAGTAAATATCGTGTATGGAAAAGGTGTCCTAATAGTCAGTCTCATTTAGATTACAAGCAGGCTCGTAACAGAATTGTAGGGTTAATTCGAATTGTTAAACGTAATTTTTTCAAGGACAAGTTAGACTCCTCTCTTCCTCCCAAGGTTTTCTGGCGTAATTTTCAAGTGGGGATTTCAAACCCAATGAAATTAATAGTTATTTTTGCTCTAGTCTGAACTCGGGCAGTAGTTCCGTCGATTTGTTCTCTAACGCGTCCTCTAATTCGTTTTCGTTTTCAAATATTTCTCTCGAGGATTTACAATCTGCTATTTGGAAGGTTAAATCGGAATCTTCTGGTCTGGATAACGTCAATTTAAAATTCGTTAAAGTATTTTTCCCTTTCGTCTCAAAATACTTGTTACATATCTTCAATTTTATTCTCACGTCCTCTTCCTATCCAGATCAGTGGAAGCTAAGTAAAATAATCCCGATCCCAAAGATCAGTAATCCTTTAGAGCTATCTCATTTTCGGCCAATTAGCATTTTAAGTTCTCTCTCTAAGACTTTCGAGATAGTTGTTAAAAATCAAATTTAATCGCATTTACATAGCAATAGTTTAATTAGTTGCTTCCAATCTGGGTTTAGAAAATTTCTTAGCACTTCTACTGCGTTATTAAATGTATGTGATGATATTAGGCGTAATATGAATAATAGGGAATTAACTTCTTTAACTTTGTTAGATTTTTCTAAGGCCTTTGATTCTATTAATCACAGAATCCTTTTTAATAAACTCTTATCTCAGTTTAGATTTTCGCTTTCTGCTGCCAAATTGATTTTTAACTATCTTTCTAATCGTTCTCAGGCAGTTTTTTTCGAAAATTCCTTGTCTGATTTCCTTCCTGTAATTTCCGGCGTGCCTCAGCGTTCAGTGCTGGGTTCTCTATTATTTTCTATGTACATAAATGACATAGAATCCTCCATTCAACATTGTTCATTTCATATTTTCGCTGATGACGTTCAAATTTATAGAAATAGTCGTGTAGATCAGGATTCTATTGTTAGGAATATTTCTCTGATAAATGAAGATTTAAGTAATTTCGTTAGCTGGTCGGTCTCTAACAGGCTCGTTTTAAACGCGAATAAATCTCAGTCGATTATAATTTATAAAAAACCGTTAAATACCTCGTCCTTTCCTGGTATTTTTCTGCAGGGTTCGCTAGTTGAATATTCAAATACTGTTAGGGATTTAGGCTTAGTTATTAATAAAACTCTTACTTGGGGTAACCATTTAGTTACTATTAGTAAGAGGGTCTTTGGCATGCTTAGTTGTTTGTATAAAGTGGTTGCATTTTCTGATAGTCAGTTTAGGAAAAAATTATTTTTGTCTTATCTTCTTCCTCATTTTATTTACGGTGACATAGTTTTATTCGGTATGCTTCAGGAAAATATGAATGTTCTGCAAAGATGTTTCAATGTTTGTACAAGGTTTATTTTTGGTATTAGGAAGTTCGATCATATTTCTGCCTACTCCTAGTCTTGTTTTAGAATGTAGTTTATCTATTTTTTACGAATTTCGCGTTTGTCTTTTTATTTTAAAACTTCTCAAAGCTAAGGAGCCTTGTTATCTATATAGGAAATTAATGTTTAGTAGGTTTCATTCCTCTAACTTCCGCTTAATTCCGGCTAAAAATTGTTGTAGGTTGCTAAACACGTCATTTTATGTTAAGGGAGTTTCCCTTTGGAATTCAATTCCATTGGAAATTAAGAGATTAGGATCGGCAAAATTATTTAGGCCAACATTTTTGGAGTGGCGTGATTGATGGGCAATATGTAGTTTTTTTAATTTATTTTTATTAATTTTTACTATTATTTCACCTCGTGCTGTACATTTTATTGTAAATGAGCTACTGCTCAAAATAGAATGTGTAAGCATGAGGTGAAGAGGTTTTTATGCCTTCATTATTTTTTTATTTGTTTCGATTGCTTTGTTTCCATGTGTGCTTTTCCTTTTAATATTAAATTATTTATAAAATACTATAAATAAATAAATAAATGAATAGAACGTTTAAATAAAACGATAATTTCAAACCAGATTTTACGTTTTCAGAACGTTTTCTAGAAACTAGTTCTATTTCAATTGAAATAGAGAAACCATTAAACGTCTTACAAATGCTTTCGAACGTGTTTTGCAATTCTAAAAGGTTTTAATGAACTTGGTTCCTCAAGAGACTTCAAAGACGTTTCTTTTAACCATTTCGTTAAAATTGTACGTACCACTATACATCTACTTTTCATTCGTTTTATCACAAGAAGTTCTTTAACTGGATGAAACGCACTCTTTTCATTGCTCAATTTGTTGTCTTTCATTGGTCTAGCTTTTGTATTAAATACAGCTACGTTATTCTGTTTAGTTTAAATTCAAACGTCATCTGTGTTGTGGCAGAAGATATTTTTTTGGCGGTCAATCGAGTCAGACTGAAGGGCGATTTACTATTGTAAGGCTATATGTTCAGAATAGGGATTAGTAATCCCGATTATTTCATACAGCGCTTAAAATATTACATTGTTAGAGCGAAATATTTATTATTCGAGACGTTAGTAATTTCAATTATTCTTTAGTTTATCATTTGGTTAGCATTAAGCAGACTAATTTTTTTTCCATGAATTATTTTATACGAAATACTCTACATAATAAGGAATATAGTTTTGAACAATTTTCGGTAAAATCACAAGGTACAAGACCAAATAGGTAATCCAGTACAAGTAAACTTGATTAGCCAAATCTGGATTACTAATCCGAAGTCTGAACAAGCCATTATAGTTGATAAAATTAAAAAAATTTTCGATTTTTCTTGACGTTCAAATTTTAACTCAAAGGTAACGTACATTACTTTGTACTTAAGTTTAAATGTCCAGTACCAAGTACAAAAATTATACAGCGTTTTTCGTTTTTATATTAATTTATATGAAACCTTCTTATAAATTAGTTCACTTTTCATATATAATGTTTTTTTTAACTTTCCAACTACTCTAAGACGAAACCACAATACATATTTACGAGCCAAACGAATTTTGTTCAGTAAAATATTAATATAACGAATTATTTGACCGGTGGTACAATAACAAATAAATAAGGAAGGGCAAAATAATTTTTTGAACCCAAAGGAATTATTCAACGGAGTTGAGTTTCTTCGACAACTTCTTTTGTAAGGCACCATTGGAAGATTCGCTGAAGAAAAGTATGCACAATTATAACCGAAGTAGTGAGAAACTTCAGTCTTCAGCCTTTTTTGGAAAACACTATGAATAAAATAATTTTTATTAGCAAATTATTAAATGAACTTTACACTATTTGCAGTGTACATTACACCAGAGATTCCAAAACACTCCAAAACTGGTTAGAAACCAGAAATTCTCGACTCAGTGGTTTTAGTAATAAAAATTATAAGTTTACTACTTCTTAATTTACCTAAATATAAATTACTCATATTTTGTTTAAAATTACTTACCTCTTATCTATTAAATTGTTTCTTGCTATTTTTAACGACCCTAGAAAATAAAATAAAAACGCATTACAAATTATAATTCTTTAATGTCGGTAGTTTATAAAATCTAACTATGCATGTATGTCTGTTCATAATAATACAGAAAGACCCATACCTAAAATTTTTTAAATATTTTGACCTGCCTCAAATTCCAATACGGTTGTCGGCGCATAACATTAACAATTTGCATTTGCAATAACTGTCCCTTAAAAAATAAAGCTGGTTTGGGCTATTAATTTTTCTGTGGCAACCTTTAATTGTGAACCGAAGTTGTCTGTTGTTATTGTTTCTGTGTGTGTAAAGCATTGACCAGCGAGTCTTTAAGCATCCGTCATAAAACCTTACAGAATTTAACGAAAATGTATTGTTAAGGAAATTTTGACAGATCGCCCAGCGAATCCGTAACACGATTTGATAACAAAAAATAAAGAATATTTGTAATTGTATTTTAAAACAATAATTTTTTTGTCACATAACGCTACATAATATATTATGAACATATTTAAAATATATATAAGACATTATTTTAATTAATAAAACATAAATAGACAATGTTTCACTGTTTGACGTTTCTTCCTTCAGTTTGGGCGGTAATTTTCGCTCTTGTTAAAGAATGTTAAATGACATTTCAAATTTAACGAAACTGAACGAAAAGTTCTTAAAGCTTCGCTGGTCAATAACACGCATGTTCCTATGGTCGCATTCTTACTTAAATTTCTTAAAGACTCGCTGGTCAATGCTTAAGTCAAGCGCGAATCGCATTTTTAATTGGAATGGCACAGAAATTACATAATAACTGAAACTGATACACTATATGTACAAATTATACAGAAAAAAAAATTCAACTGATTTCAAAAGTTTATTGTTTGTTTTATTTAGTTCTTGAATTGTTTGCCAAATTTATCTATTTTGTATTTTCTGTTTTGTGGTTAGTGTTTGAACCGTGAATTAATTTTTTTATGTTTCCGGCCATATGGATTACATTAGCATATTACATACACTCATTATCCCCTAAATATGAACTATACAATTTTTTAATTGTTTCATTTCGTTATTGTGAAAACAACACAAAACAAATGTCCCTGAAATTTAATAATACATTTTATGAAAAGGATGTGTAATTATCCTTTTAACTCTGCCATAGAATAGAACCAGGGTTGTTGAGAATTTGAGTAAATATGGAAAAACGTATTTTACAACATATACCACTATACACTATTAAGATAGGTTAAGTTGGCTACCTAGTTTCATGAGAAACTAATCTGTATATATTGTTAACACGTTCGCCAATCAACCATTTTTTTGATATTCAGAAAAAACTACCGTATGAGCAATAAAAAGTCACTTATATAGTATGTGACATGAGTTTCTTGTACAACGATGCATCACATATATGCGACATGAGTTTTTGAATGCCGATACGTCACGTATATGCGACACGAGTGTTAAGTTTGTACAATGTATGCGCCACATTTGTGTGACATGAGTCTATGGGTATATGCGACTCAGATGTGATATAAGTCTTTGGAATACTACAATGGACGTATTATATATAAATTGTAAATTATGATTCAATATCATATAAAAACAAAGCGTAATTCGAATGAGTATGTCAAATTTCAAAATAAATAAAAAAAACAAATTTCGAAAATGTATTCAGTGTGCCAAGTTCTGAAACATGGATATGCACACAATCGAATCTCCTCATCTGCATTGGTTTTACAAATACAACAAACGTATTTGGTCGCAGTCCTCTTGCCAGTTTTGCTATTTATGACATGAGTTTTTTTTAAAGTAGCATGTCACAAACAGTGGTGGCCACGAATTTAGCACGCACCACAATAATTGCACGAAGTTGGTATTTTCGCCGATACATTCTAATTTAATATTTGGCTAACTCATTAGCTCGGTGAAAAAAGAACAAACAAATACCACTGTTTTAAATAATGATATATTTTATTCGCTTAGAAAAAAAAACAGTTTCACTACTATAGTTTGTTTCAAACTGGACACTATTTCAGCACATTTTCGGATTTCTTTAATCTTTGTGATTTTTTTAAAATTTAAAGAATAAATTCTGAAATATTTCTAAATTTCATATAATAGTAATGCATTTAATAACAAAAAGTGTAAATATAGGAGTGATGAAAGGTCAGTGGTGCCCAGAAACAAAAACGGACTAATTCAGAAATTGTAAAATAAGCTCCTTGAGCGCTGGAAACTTCGCAAAGAGAAAACCAAATATGTAATACATCGGATATCAGCTAAGGACCCATTTAAGAGCTCTAGCGCCATACAAGAAGAATTAGGATCTAAATGTGGTATTGTTGTGTCTTTCAGAACGGTAAGGAGCCGCTTAAATGGAAATAACTCACGTGGGGGCATAGCCCAGTGTAAAGCCCTCGTATCAAAAAAAAAAAATAAAAATAAAAATGAAAGCCAGATTAGGCTTTGTAAAAGAGCACTTAGGCAAACTACTTAATTTTTGGAAAAATGTACTCCGGAGTGATGATTCAAAGTTCTGCAGATTCGGATCTGATTGGAAAAAAATATGTACCGTGCCCCCAAAATATGTAGCATAGTCCCAAGTACATTATCAAAACAAGCATGGCAGTGGAAACGTGATGGTTTGGACTGCTTTTTCCTGGCATGGAGTTGGCCCAATAATAAAAATTGATAGCAAAATGGATCAACATATTTATAAAAGTATTATTGAAAACCATCTGATTCCTTTTGCTGAAGAGTATTTACCGCTTGGATGGATTTTCATGCAAGAAAATGACCCTAAGCACACTTCACGACTATGGTTAAGATTAGATTAGAACCAAATGGTATCAATGTTTAAGTGGCCCATGCAATCACCAGATCTCAATCTGAATCAGAATCTGTACAACGCTGTTTAAGATCACGTGAAGCAAAAGAAACCGAAGAATTTAGCGGAGTTGTGGCAGGAAAATCAAAACGCATGGAATGCTATTCCAAACAGATATTGCAAAGTGTCGGTAGAAAGTTTGAGCAGGCAGGAGATGTGAAGCAGTAATTCAAAATTAACGATTTCCAACTAAATATTGAAAAATAATTGACTTCTGTCAATGTTGCTTAAATTAATGTGATAACTTGGTAAATGTGCTAAATTTGTGTTCTCGCAAAATATTAATATTTTTTAATTTTTTCTTTATAGGTATACAAATGAATTAATCTGTTAGTACTCTAAAAATATGTACTTACATTAAACTGTATTTAAGTTCAATTTTTATTGAATAATAAATGAAATAAATTGTTATTTTTTATTATAAAACAAGTGTGCTAAATTCGTGACCACCACTGTCTACACATATGTGACGTTGAGTGGCGAACATGTTAAATATTATTTTTTTGTCAGGTGCTGTCTAATTTATGTCTTATCCTGTGTTTTTTTATTTGCTCCCGATAGCTGCTATCGGGAGCCGTCGTTTTTCTACGCCTAAATTTAAATTTGACGCGCTATTTGCATTTAAATTATGCCTCAACAATTTTAACATTAACTTTGTCTGTGATGATTGTCTCAAAAACCATAACAATCAGCAGCAACTAATCCAAGCATTGATGTCTCAATTAAGTGAGGTTAGCAAATTGCTGACTAATATGTTTAATAATTTTCAAACGGTGACAAACAACCTTGTCTCCCAAGATCAAATGGGCGCAATGATTGTTAACAACAATACCATGTCTGGGCAATCTATCAACAATAACGTCGACAACATCAACAGCATTAACAAATTGAGCTCGCAAAATATCATAACTGGAACTGAAGTCAACACCGAATTGGAAATGGTGAAACCAAAAAATTACCTGCACGTCTCAAATTTTAAACCAACCACAACTAGTGAGGATATTAAAAACTATCTTAGTCATAAGCTAAATATTTCAGTGGCTGAAATCGAATGTCACGAACTTGTTCCAAAAAATGTTGATAGAAGTTTGCTAAACTTTATTTCGTTTAAAATTGGGTTGGAGTCTTCAATATACAACAAGGCTTATGATGGTAGTATTTGGCCACTACAGTGTGCCATTAAACCGTTTATTAATGTAAGACGTCAAAAGAAATTTCATGCCACAGCAACATTGCAGTAATAAACTTATTAATAGTGATTATTCGTCGGTCATTCAACAAGGTCATCGTAATTGTAAAAGTTACGTACTTTATTCTAGTTTTTATGATTTTTTTAAATTGATTTTTAATATTTTTTTGTATTTTAGGTTTTCACACTTCAGTCTCTATCGGCATACACACAATAACTCTGACAAAAACTTGAGAGATAGTGATGGTTCATGTTTAAAGCTTGGATTTCTTAATGTTCGCTGTCTTTTTTGCCATATTGATCAAATTCGAATTTTTATTAATTTTAATAACATTGATCTTTTTTGAGTGGCGGAATCCTGGCTTACGTGTAAGATCAATGATCAATCTGTTGCCATAAATGGCTATAATATTCTACGATACGACAGAACATACAAAAATGGTGGTGGGGTCTGTATATACTACAGAAAATGTTACAAATTCAAGAGGATTCATTCAGGTACATATGGTAAAACTGAAGTTATAATGGGAGAAATGAAACTTCCTTCCATGACAATTCTAATAGTAGTTTGTTACAATCCCCCACCTGCTATAAAAACTGACCTGGACGATTTCCAGAAAATTCTATCTTCTTTCGTATTACGATATTGTCATTTTGTAATAAGTGGTGACTTCAATTTTAATATCCTTGACAGGTCGCATATATTCCATGATCTATTAAAATCCAATAACCTTTCTCAGTTCCTTTTTCGTCAACTCGTGGCCCATCGTGGCTAGATCAGTTTATTGTTTCTAATCCGGAACAAGCCAGAATATTGGAGTTCAATCAATACAATATGCCACATATATCCGATCATGACTTTCTACTCATCTCCTATAAAGTGAAGTCTAAACGGGTCAAAATCGGAACAAGCTTATTTACGACTATAGTAACATAAATAATGCAGCAATTTCTTCTTGCCTTTTGGGCGCTGATTGGGGTCGGATCTGTGTCCCGGTAAAACGAGTACTGGATGGCCAATCTGCAGCTCCTTGGTTTAATTTTGAAATTGCTCATAGAATGTTACTTCGGGATCAGGCCTTTTCTAAATTTCAGAAAACTTCCGATATAAAGTACCGCAAAATATATCAAAATGAGCGAAATTGTGTTACTGATTTGATTAGAGCCGCTAAACAAAATTATTATTTTCGTAACCATAAGCTAACCATGGCAAGAATTTGGGGAAATATTAATACGATTGGCATAGGGAAAAGTAGATCTAATGTTTTAATTGACATGGACCCTGCTGTAGTAAATTCTTATATTTTTGCAACATACCTAACAAGTCGGTTGTTTTTCCTCTTCCAGATTGTAATGCTACAAGTAGTTTCACTTCTAATTTGTTTTCAGTTAGCTGTGTAATGGAATTAGATATTTTGAAAAGTATTTGCAGCATAAAATCTAACGCAGCTGGTCATGATGCAATGAATCTAATTTTTTTAAAGAAGATATTACCTTTTGTTATCTCACCGTTAACGTACTTAATAAATAATTGTATCATGCGGTCTGAATTTCCTGATATATGGAAAACCAATTTAGTGATTCCGGTTAAAAAGAAACAAAATAATGACTCGCTGGATAATCTTAGACCAATCAGTATGGTATCGGTATTATCTAAAGTTTTCGAGATTCTAATTCGTGATCAAATTAACGACCATATAAAAAAATATAAATATTTAACACAGTTTCAATCGGGTTTCCGTAACAATCATAGTACAAGCACCATCTTGATCAAAGCAACTCTTTTGTTGTACTAGTATTGCTCGATTTTTCCAAAGCTTTTGACTGTTTAAATCATAAGTTACTTTTGCAAAAGTTGATGATTTATTTTAACTTTGATAAAACTGCGCTTAAGCTTATGTATAGTTATTTATCGGAGAGATATCAAAAAGTCTTAATAAAAGATCAGTTGTCTGATCCACAACGTATTCCTTCTGGTGTCTTTCAGGGAACTATCCTTGGGCCGTTATTATTCTCCCTATTTATCAATGATCTACCGCAGGTCTTGAAATATTCGAAATATGTTTTGTATGCAGATGATTGTCAAATTTACCTTGGGGGCGTTAAGGATAATATATCTGAAACCTTTAATAAAATTAATAATGATTTATCCAACATATTAGATTGGTCTATATCTAATGGGAAGTCTCATTGAATATTTCAAAGACGCAGGCAATCTTCATTTCTAGGCGTGATTTTTTAGTCATCCCAGATATATACATTGATAATAAAATAATCCCATTTCAAAATCGCGTTAATAATTTAGGAACTTTTATTAACAATAGATTCACGTGGGATTCCCAGATTATCAAGGTTTGTAGTAAAATCAACTTTACGTTATATGGATTGAAACTCCATAATAACATTTGTCCTAAAACCGTCAGGATTTTGCTTGCTAAAACGTTGGTAATCCCCCATGTATTGTATTGTGAATTTCTTTACATTAGTTGCGATTGTAACTCAAGGGAAATTTTGCAAGTAACTTTGAACAACATAGCCAGATACGTCAATGGATTGAGGAAATGTGATCATATCTCTGCTAAGTTTAGAGAATTATTTGGTTGCACAATGACTCAATTTTTTTATTATAGATCATTATTGCTCCTCTATAAAATTATCAATAATCAAGTTCCTGTTTATTTAGACAACAAAATAAAAATTGGTTCAGCTCGAAATAGCAATATAATACTGCCAGTTAACCGTTCTAATGTTTACAACAACTCGCCACTATTTACTATGTTTACAAGTTGGAATCAGGTTCCGGTGGAGATTAGAAGTGTTAAAACTTTTGCTAGATTTAAAGTTTTATTATTTGATTTTGTTAAGAATGAATTGTAATATTTTCGTATTCTTTTTTTTTTTTTTTTTTTCTGTATTCATTATGTAAGTGTGTGGGATAGAAAAGCGATGCTTCATCAAGGATTAATTGATAAATAAATAAATAAATAAATATTTATTGGTAAACTAAACTTAAGTGGTGACCAGCGAAAAATTATAAACTTAAAAATTAAGAATTAACAAAACTTAAAAATGCGGTAGATAAAATTTCTGTATTCTCGCCTAGCGAAAAATTAACGTCACTTAAGAAATTTAACGAAGCTTCGTTAAATTAGATCTGTCAATTAAGAAAAATTAAGAATGCGCGATTTTGCGTCCAAACTTAAGAAATAAATGTCAAATCCAAATAAATTTTTCATGTAGATGCAAAGATTTTTATTTCATGCGATTTTATTTATATTCATAAATTTAAATTTTATTTTTATAGGTTTTACTGTGGTATTAATTTATTTGCTAATTTGGCAACATTTTTCTGCCGATTTTTTTGTAAATGGAAAAAATGGAAAAATTTTGTGTTTCGTGTTTATAAATTACAAAGCCCCATTTTGGTTGCCATTTTGACAATAATTTGTAATTCAATATTTTTACTTTCTTTTACTCTAGTAAAATAAAGTATAGTATTCATGAATATTTTGGACCTTGAGATTTTTAGAGATTTATTTGTTTTGAGGTCCCCTGAGTCCGAAAAAGTGGGTTTCGAAATGGTGTCTGTCTGTCTGTCTGTCAGTCTGTCAGTCTGTCAGTCTGTCAGTCTGTCAGTCTGTCAGTCTGTCAGTCTGTCAGTCTGTCAGTCTGTCAGTCTGTCAGTCTGTCAGTCTGTCAGTCTGTCTGTGTCCTCTCTACAGCCCATATGGTTTAATCAATCGAACTGAAACTTCAGATTTAAGCTTTTTTGATAAATTGGGAGGTCCCAGTGAATTTTACTCCAAATCGGCTAACCGGAAGTGGCCACACCCTTGGTCCAGCAAATTTGTTTTGCAAATATCTTAAAAAGTATAAGGTTTACAAAAAACAACTAAATACAAAATGTTTCCAAAAATTAAAAACAAATAAAAATAAAAAATTAAAAATTAAAAAAAAAAATTTAAAAATTTAAAAATTAAAAAAAAATTAAGAAAAAAATAAAATTTCTCAAAATCCTCTGTTCGTAAAAGAAAGTCAATTGTGTTGGCCACACCTCAATTTTAACTAGGTAATTAAGGGACCTATTCCATGTGCTAGCGATATCTTTATCATCATTGTTGAGTGCGATTTCCAAAAAAATAATTTCGTAGAACTTTTATTAAACGAACGATCCGTATGGATTAGGGTTTTCTAACTAGGTAATTGAGCTAACTATTCTATGTGCTAGCCAAACCTTTGTCATCATTGTTGGCAATGGCCGATATTGGCCCTTGGGGGTTGAGTTCGATTTCCAAAAAATAATTTTGCAGAACTTTTACTAAACGAACGATTCGTATGGATTAGGGTTTTCTAACTAGGTAATTGAGGGACCTATTCCATGTGCTAGCAAAACCTTTATCATCATTGTTGGCAATGGCCGATATTGGCCCTTGGGTGTTGAGTGCGATTTCCAAAAAATAATTTTGCAGAACTTTTACTAAACGAACGATTCGTATGGATTAGGGTTTTTTAACTAGATAATTGAGGGACCTATTCCATGTGTTAGCAAAACCTTTATCATCATTGTTGGCAATGGCCGATATTGGCCCTTGGGTGTTGAGTGCGATTTCCAAAAAATAATTTTGCAGTACTTTTACTAAACGAACGATTCGTATGGATTAGGGTTTTCTAACTAGGTAATTAAGGAACCTATTCCATGTGCTAGCGAAATCTTTATCATCATTGTTGAGTGCGATTTCCAAAAAATATTTTCGTAGAACTTTTATTAAACGAACGATCCGTATGGATTAGGGTTTTCTAACTAGGTAATTGAGCTAACTATTCTATGTGCTAGCCAAACAGGGTTTAGGGTTTTCTAACTAGGTATTTGAGGGACCTATTTTGTATGTTAGCGAAACATTTGTCATCATTTGTAGCAATGGCCGATACTTTCCACATCTTTCCATTGGGAGTTGAGTGCGATTTCCAAAAAATAATTTTGCAGAACTTTTACTAAACGAACGATCCGTATGGATTAGGGGTTTTTAACTAGGTCTTTGAGGGACCTATTCTATGTGCTAGCCAAACCTTTGTCATCATTGTTGGCAATGGCCGATATTAGCCCTTGGGAGTCGAGTGCGATTTCCAAAAAATAATTTTGCAGAACTTTTACTAAACGAACGATTCGTATGGATTAGGGTTTTTTAACTAGGTAATTGAGCTACCTGTTCTATGTGCTAGCCAAGCCTTTGTCATCATTGTTGGCAATGGCCGATATTGGCCCTTGGGGGTTGCGTGCGATTTCCAAAAAATAATTTCGTAGAACTTTTACTAAACGAAGGATCCGTATCGATTAGGGTTTTCTAACTAGGTAATTAAGGAACCTATTCCATGTGCTAGCGAAACCCTTGTCATCATTGTTAACAATGGCCGATATTGGCTCTTGGGATTCTTATTTTTGAATCTTTAATTAATAATTTCAACGAAAGAAAATTGAGGTGTGGCCAACACACGACTTTCTTTTACGAACAGAGAATTTTGAGAGATTTTATTGTTTTCTTAATTTTTACTTTCTTTTACTCTAGTAAAATAAAGTATAGTAATCCTGAAAATTTTGGACTTTGAGATTTCTAGAGATTTATTTGTTTTGAGGTCCCCTGAGTCCGAAAAAGTGGGTTTCGGAATGGTGTCTGTCTGTCTGTCTGTCAGTCTGTCAGTCTGTCAGTCTGTCAGTCTGTCAGTCTGTCAGTCTGTCAGTCTGTCAGTCTGTCAGTCTGTCAGTCTGTCAGTCTGTCAGTCTGTCAGTCTGTCGGTCTGTCGGTCTGTCAGTCTGTCAGTCTGTCAGTCTGTCAGTCTGTCAGTCTGTCAGTCTGTCAGTCTGTCAGTCTGTCAGTCTGTCATTCTGTCAGTCTGTCAGTCTGTTAGTCTGTCAGTCTGTCTGTGTCCTCTCTACAGCCTATATGGTTTAATTAATCGAACTGAAACTTCCAATTTAAGCTTTTTTGATAAATTGGGAGGTCCCAGTGAATTTTACTCCAAATCGGCTAACCGGAAGTGGCCACTCCCTTGGTCCAGAAAATTTGTTTTGCAAATATCTTAAAAAGTATAAGGTTTACAAAATACTAATTTATACAAAATGTTTCCAAAAATTAAAAACAAATAAAAATAAAAAATTAAAAAAAAAAAATTTAAAAATTTAAAAATTTAAAAAAAAAAATTTAAAATTCTCTGTTCGTAAAAGAAAGTCGTGTGTTGGCCACACCTCCATTTTTTTATTTTATGACAATAAAATAGTTTAAAATATTCAAGTTTATTTCATTAGAAGGAAAAAAGTTTGGTGCAATGGCACTGCAATCGCCACTAAACTTCTTAAATTTATAATTTTTCGCTGGTTGAGCCTTTAAGCATTGACCAGCGAGTCTTTAAGAAATTTAAGTAAGAATGCGACCATAGGAACGTGCATTTTACTGACCAGCGAAACTTTAAGAACGTTTCGTTCAGTTTCGTTAAATTAGAATTGTCATTATTTAACATTCTTTAACAAGAGCGAAAATTACCGCCCAAACTGAAGGAAGAAACGCCAAACAGTGAAACATTGTCTATTTATGTTTTAATAATTAAAATAATGTTTTATGTATACTTTAAATATGTACATAACATATTATATAGTGTAATGTGAAAAAACAATTATTTCCAAATATAATTACAAATATACTTTGTCTTTTGTTATCAAATCGTGTTACGGATTCGCTGGGTGATCAGTCAAAATTTCCTTAACAATACATTTTCGTTAAATTCTGTAAGGTTTTATTACGGAAACTAAAAGACTCGGTCAATGCTTTACTTAACATCACACTATCGCTTTTAATTCAACTGTTTAGCGCAAACTTGTTATAAAAAATATTTGGATCTACCTATTTATACGGAGCGCTATCGGGGGCCACATTTTATATGACGGCTATCCGGAGGGAATAAAAAAACGCAGCTTAAATTATTTTTAAAATTTAATTAACATTTTTTTGTTATATTTGTTGTAAATGAAATCAGCACAATTATCTAAATACTGCCTTTTTTCGACATTTCACTACCTTTAAAAATCTTTCAGGCCATATGTTCAAAAATGACGTTTTCCATTTCCCCCAATCGTGGAAACAAGACTCCTTCAACCATGAAAAAATAAAAACATTCCATCATGTTTTAAATTTTAAATAAAACAGACTGAACCAGACATTCGTACACTTGTTTTTTTTTTGAAGCCTATGTAATTTAATCTCGTTATAAGTAAACAATTAAGAACACGTGAAAAACAGGAATTTCTTTGTTTATTGATTTTACAGGATATTGCTGGATTTTTCGGATATTCGATAGTTTTGAATTATACGGAAATATATTAATATTGATCGATCGATGGTAATTTAATACGTCGGCATGTCACCCGGTCTTATTTTAAAGAAAATATTTTGATTTATCATGAAAAGTGAAAACCCTCTACGTACACCATTGGCAATTGAATATTATTATCATTTTTGTGAGGTTACAGAATTAACATTAAAAATTTGTCGAATACATATTTCGAGGTTGCCGTATGTACAATGAAATGAATAAATGAACCATTATATGAAAAAAAAAAAAAAAGACACAAGTCAACGTTTTTTTTATTGTCTTTGTTTTGAGATCTTGAGAGCGTACATAAGTAAAACGTAACCTTAGAATTTTGATGTGGCACTTTTTGTTATACTATTTTATGATTATTCGTAATTTTATTTGAGGCGATGCTTAAATAATGCGATGATTTTATATAAAAATCAGGGACTTGGTAGATATTGAAAACATAACATCTTAAATTTTTCTACTTATATAATTGTAAATATGCTGTTGTGTACAAGTAAATAATTACACAACAATTCATATACGTCTCTCAATTCAATTCACATAAATTAAAACAAGCGTTATAGACATTTATTGTCTTCAATTTTAATTTAATCAAAATAAATTAAATTCAATTCAATTAAAATCAATTAAAGATTTAACCAAAACTAATAAACATCGCTGTCTAAATATTCTACCATGACCCGTATTTTGTCCTCGCATCTATAGTTTTTGAACATGTGTGTGGGGGATGCACAAAAAAAAAAAACATGTCGTAAGAAACATTTCTAATCTCCCAAGCGACTTATTAGCCGTCACCAATAAATAATAATACATCAACCCTTAGTTAGTCATACTCATAATAACCATAAAACCATTACGACTGGAATAATTACTAAATTAAAAGACTTTCAAAAAAAAAAAGCGAGTCCCACTTACTTTTCTGTTTCTTTCTCGTGTACATTTATAATTTAACAACTTACAACTTAATTAATTTTAATTCTTATTTCATTTCTTTTACGACTCTTGCTATTGGAGTTGGATGCGATGCAGATAATTTACAAAAAATATGATTGCATATTGCACTTTGCTATAACCGAGATACACAACCAAAATTCTAAAATGGTTGTCCTACACAACTCTATTGACACAAGCCTATATAATCATCATTGCGCACACACTTTACAGTCATTAAAATTTAGAGATTTTATTGCGTAAGCGCTCCATCATTTCGTTTAACTGTTTTAAATTAAAGTGTGTACATATTTTATTCTCCAACATCTGCTATCGATCATCTAACGTACCCAATTCCCTAATCTCATAAAACTACTTAAAATTATAATTAATAAGAGAGTCTAACATAAAAACAGATTCTGTTGTAATAATATAAAAAACTATTTAATGATATCACCAACAAATGAGTTAAATATGAAAAAAAATAAAATAGAAAATGGAACCTAAAACAACAGAACTCCTCTCACCATTATATTTTACTATACATTCGATATTACTATTATTACTATTACTATTGATGATGGAGGTTTTTAATGTTAATGTCGATGAACAAAAGCGATATGCTTTGTTGCTGTTGTTTTGTATTTCGTAAATTAAAAACACAATAAATAGCGAACGAATGTAATAATGGTGCAGTCAAAACTAGAAATTCATAAATATTGTAGTAACGTGTTCATTTTGCTGGGGAGTTAATTTGAGGTTAGTTTCTCGTTCATAGGTTAGGGCCGAACAGTTTTACCCTTAAAGAAGGGCCCATCATATCGTGAAACTTCCCGCTCACAAATTCTACAAAAAAAAAAAAACATAAATATAAAAACCGGATTCTCATGGTTGGATGGCGCAAGAACACCTTTATTTATTTATTTTATTACATATATGTACAACTTGTGTGTTGTACAAACGTAGTCGTTGTTGTTCTCTATAAAGACAGAGGGCAAATGTAGGTTCCTTAGTAGGTAAGATTTTTTTATGATTTCTTTGTGTTCTTTTCTTATACGCATAATAATAATTAAAGCAATAAAATGAAACTGTGTTACAGAAAAACAAAATATTTGTATTTTATTTAAATATTTTTATAAAAAGGAGATTTATGTTGAGGAAATGATTTTTCAACCCAGTAATGCATAAAAAAAAAATGTACAATAAGAAGGTATTAATTTAATAATAATTAGTCGGATGGAATACGATTGGGATGACTTAACATAAAAGGGTTTAACATTTTTTCATTATACTCATACAGTAATGGTCATTTCCTCTTGAATACAATACAACATAATGGTTTTATAAAACAAACTTTCTCATGTAGATACATAAAAAATCAGCATGTATGAAATTTTCAGTTTATCGGAAGTCGATTTATGTTGTAATCTTTGTTTTATGCAGGGGCTAGGGTTAACAACAATCGAACATCTGTAACCCGGAGAAATTTAATAAAAACTCGGAGGTTTTATTAAATTTTTGCTTATGTAGCAAAACTTAAAGGAGGCTGGGTAATTTGATCAAGTACTGTACACTTATGACTCCTCTGCCATACTTATGAGACCCATGTACCATAACATTATTAACAACATCACTTTCCAGTTGTACTATGCGTGAGCAATCGAGATATTTTTTTTGAGATGGCACGTTAAAAACATGAAACTGAAGTATAAAGTAAAAAACAGAAATTTTCGTGATTATCACGGTATAAGAAAGCGATCACCGTGATTGGCTAATAGCCGCTCATGGACCGCTCTCCCGTACAATAGGGTTACAACTTGTGCTACTTCAAAAATTAAGTTGTTGTTGACGAAGCATTTTTCAATTCAACACAAATTCGCAATTCGCTCCAACACAATCACAGAATGAATTTAACCAAAACACAACTTGAAATATTTATGGTGGTAGTGGAACTATCAGTAGAAGCGATACGAGTGATATAATTTCTTAAAATTTAACTTACAAGTAGAATTAAAAAGACTTTAAAAAGAGTTTATATATATACAACTGAATGAGCGAGAATGAGAGAGCGGGCAAGAAGAAAACAATGCTAAGAAGAAGAAGACATACATTCACGAGGTATTGGCTGGAATGCATAAAAATATATAAATGCTTCCACTACCACAATTGTGTGTAAATAACAAGCGCTTACTAGAATTATGCTAAAGAGAAAGTATTTACTTATTTTTATACAATCCATTTTACAGGAGGATTTATTGCTCCTATATTCTTGTGATCACAACATCACCCGAAGAGAGTTCGTTTTAAATCACTATTGTTCTTTTATATCTAAGAGAAGAATGTTGGGCTGTTGAGCCTTTATAATGTCTTGTAAGGTTTATGGGTTGGGCTACACACCAATATAATATTAACCTTCCAGCAAGATTTTTAGACTCTGCAATAATTGATGAATAAAAATACCAATTAAGTAGTTTTATCTTTAATATTTCAATAATTCCTTTCTCCCGGAAGTTGACACTCAGGCCCTCCAAATGGTTCCTGTCCAAACATTACTCATAATACAATAACAAAACTTTAAATATTTATGCGTAAGGAAATTCAGATTTTTCAATAAAATATAAACACGCAAATCTTTGATCGAACCATAACCAATCGCCAATCAGCCTCATTCTTCTCATCTCTTTCTCTTCATCTAATTTCCAGTTATAATAATCCAAAACAACTTTTAGGCAATACACATTTCTCGTTCGCATTTTCATACACCAAACACTTCTATTCGCTCTTTAAATGGAGAAAAAGCAATGTGAATTGTGCATGCAAGCGAGAACATTATACAAAATTGATCGAAGACCAATGTTGTTGGCGCTTTTTTTAGCTTATTTAGACGACTACAGATGCTTTCCTTTGTAATTTAATATACAATAAACAAATCAAGGTTTTAACTAATTGTTCCAATAAAAATTTTACATTTTTTGGTTGGCTTTAGAAAGGTTTTAAATAAAATAGAATTAATTTTTCAAATGGCTTTACCTATTATATTGAGCAACCAAAATATACTATATCATCCGAAACGCACTTTATTCTAAATACCGACATTTTACTAATTCTAAGATATACCAAAAAAAAAAAAAAAAACCTTTGCCCCGAAAAACTTCGAACAAACTTAGAGTCCTACAATAATCTTAAAATATGTACAAACCCTAAAAATATCGAATAACTTCATGCCTCTTAATTTATTACAATGATATTTTCCTGTAAATAACTGAAATACCTCCAATTATCTCGAAAATATTGAATAATGTTGATAATTTTGAATAAAATCTTCTTAATTCAATCCAAACAAAATTCGAGTAATATCAAAGTCTTAAATAATTTCGCAACATTTATAAGGTCTCACAATAATAATATATAAATAATAATATAAATATTTTAGTAACACTCAACTCAAACAAATATCGAATAGGCGCTTAAAATAAAGAAAATCCCGAAGTTCCACTAATTCAGTTACATATGACGCAACTCAACGGGAATAATCCCTATTAAGTCATTTCCAATGTATAAAATTAAATTTTATTTTAGAAATTTATAAAGGGGCGCCTGGTGGTTAATTTTGTAAGCAATGTACGACTGAGTACGAAACCGAAAACGATTATGTAAGACTGAGTACGAAAAAGTCAGTTTCGAAATGTTGCTGTCTATCTGTCTGTCGGTCTTTGTCCTCTCTACAGCCGAGATGGTTTAACGAATCGATCCGAAACTTCATATTTAATCTTTTTTTATAAATTGTGAGGTCCCAGTGAATTTTAGTCCAAATCGGCCAACCGGAAATGGCCACTCCCTTGGGCCAGAACATTTATTTTGCAAATATCTCAAAAAGTACAAGATTCACAAAAACAAATATTAAAAAAAGCCAGTTCCACACATCTATTTTTCGATTCGTAAACTAAACGTTGATAAATCTTGCAGTGTGTTTAGAATCGTTATCCTATTTGAAAACATATTGATCCATTCGCTTACTAATTTTAAATACTACTCGAAAACCGCACCAGAAAAGTGCTTCCCGAACCATAAGGTTCCTACCTCCGTAAAATTTGTCGCTCGATCCAAGCAAATTATACACTGCAGTTCACTTGAATAGGAACGACAGTTTTTTTGGAATATTTCGAAATCGATCCAACTTTTTCAAGATTGTCTTTTACAGGATTAGCACTTGTTCAAAATGACAAAATTTTTAAATAAAAAGAAATTAGTAGGCCAGAAGAATTTTATTTTATTTTGTTTTTTCTTAAAAAGTGTGATTTTTGTTTGTTTCACTTGAATAGAAACGACCCTAATTATCAATAAATTTGAAGTGTTAGCAACTTAAACTTAAATTATTTTTTTTTAAAAACGTTACCAATTTAACATAAAAAAATAAAAATGTGGGTCGAGGAAAAAAACTTAGTAAGGAAGAAATAGCCCAATTTCAAGTACTACACAGCAAAAATTATTCTCTGCAAGCAATTGCAGATAAAATAGGAAGAAGTAAGACTGTAATTTTCAATTTTACAAAAAATCCAAGTAAATATGGCTCAAACAACAAAGGCCGAATTGTTGAGGCCACATCTGCAGCCGACAAGCGGGCTATACTAAGGACAGCATCCAATTGTGCACTATCTATCTTGTGCAAAAATTAAAGTAAAAGTTGGTGTGGAGGCGAGCCGAATAACAGTACGGAGAGTGATTGAAAAATCAGATCACCTTATTCGAAGAAAACTTCAAAAGAAACCACCTCTAAATCAGGAGAGGAAACAGAAAAGGTTGGTTTTCTCGAGGCAACATATGACATGGGCTGAAAAATGGAAATGTGTCGTTTTTTCTGATGAGAAGAAATTTAACCTCGATGGCCTCGATGGGTTTAATTATTATTTTCACGACCTTCGAAAAGAGGAAAAGTTCTTAACAAAACACCATAGCCGGGAAGGAGGCGTTAGGGTGTGGGGGGGCGATATCATTTTATGGTCCGGGAGATTTGTCATTTCCAACCGGAAAAATGACCGCAGCAACTTACAAGGGCATCCTTGAAGATGCATTTCCTAGATTCAATGATACTTTTGGGCCATTGCCATGGATATATCAGCAAGATAATGCCCCTATCCATACGGCTAATATAATTAAAACATGGATATCGCAGTAAAACGTAGAACTTTTGCCATGGCCACCGTATTCTCCCGATCTTAATATCATGGAAAACGTGTGGGGTTGGCTGTCTCGGAAAGTTTACGAAGGTGGTCGACAATTCGATAACAAAGAAAGCCTTATTAAGGCGAGATAAATGAAGCCTGGAAGGAGATTTCTTTAGATTATTTAAAATCTTTGTATGACTCCATCTCCAGCAGGTTGTATGAAGTTATTTTTAATAAGGGAAGTAGTACGCATTACTAAAACCATGTAAACTAAATTAATTTTTAATAATAAATCGAACTCAATTGTATTTATAGTCAACAAAATAACTTTTTATTAAGATTAGTTAATCGTTCTTATTTACCATTTTCTTAGAAAAAACAAGAAAGCAAAATTAATCGTGAAAAATAAATTTGTTTTTCCTTTAATATTTACTGCTTAATCAGAACTTATAATCCTGTAAAAGACAATCTTGAAAAAGTTGGATCGATTTCGAAAAATTCCAAAAAAACTGTCGTTCCTATTCAAGTGAACTGCAGTGTATCACTTTTTCCAAAACTCAAATGATTTGTGCAAATGTTGTTTCGCGATATTGATCTTTCGTTTTAGGTTTGTTTGGAAACATTTGCCTCTTGAGATTAAACCAGCCGACGTCTAATAGACCAACTCTCCGACCAACTCTCCGTAATTTGAGATGATTCGGCTTCATTTTGCTTTTCTGGGTCTGTTTTCAAAATCCGTCAAGCAACATTTGCCATGGTTAGTAGAAATTTGGGTGACCGCATGGGAACATGATGGAACAAAATCTCGCTCTCTCCCAACCACCGAAGGAAAAATAGTAGTCACCAAAAAAAAAAAAAAAACTACTGACTACTTAGGTGTCTGGAACAGGGTCGAGTCTTTAATACTAGCATACCTTTCCTTTCCTTTCGGTCTTGTTATGTGAAAAGGATGTACGAAGGGGGGCCCGGCGTCATGCGGAAGTCTAGCTTAGACTTGGTCTCGTACATTCTGATCAATCCAACCAATCAATCTCTGAACTATCAAAATCAATATTTAAATTTTAAAAATGTCTTACCGTCAAATTTAAAAAATTCAATTTTAATTATTGCGCTGTTTCTAAGAACTGTATCGAAAAGAAATTATCTACAAAAAAATTTAGTTTTCTTTCCATTGCATTTTTAAGTAAACAAAAAGTAGAATATGTTCAACATCCCTTCACTGTTCATTTTCGATTAAAGATGCTTTTATATTAGTCGTTTTGAATGATTCATCCGTGAGGATCATCCAAAGGGATTCGTGTAAATACGCCTTTAGTATAATAGTTTTTTTGTAGATAAATATTGGGTAGTAAACCCCAAATTAGAAGCCAACATTTTGAGTAAAATTCGCAAAAAACAAACCAATCTCTATCACAGATTTATGTGGAAAACTAGGTTCCTAGTGTAGAAATGATCAGCGAGTAAAAAACACAACCCGTAAAAACAAAGTTTTTGACTATATATCCTTTATATATAAGACTCGGTCGATTGCAATTCAGTTTCGATCTTCTTCACCATGACTAAAATTTAAAATTCAATGAGTAAGGGTCATTCAAAAAACAAATTTGAATTTTAAACTTAAGCCTGATTTCCATTATGAAATATTTACTGACAGTATAAACAAAATGGGATAAAAATATATATTCGCGTGCTGTGTGAGAGAAAAAAAATACTTTTTCAGTTTTACAGTACTGAAAAAATTATTATAGTATACTGACATTTTTATAGTATACTGACAAAATTTACTGAAAAATATATGAAGCGAAGTATATTTTGTCAGTACTGGAAAAATATTTCGATTTTTCAATGCAATTTTTCAAAAAAAAATTAAAAACAAAGAATGATCTGTGTCAATTCAATGAAATTTTCGATGTTTACGTTTTTATTCAGTAAAAAGTACTGTCAGTAAAGCCTGATTTTCATTACGAAATATTTACTGAGAGTACTTTTTACTGAATAAAAACATAAAAATGGAAAATGTCATTAAAGTGACAGAGAAATGGTCTTTGTTTTTATTTTTTTTGAAAAATTGCATTGAAAAATTGAAATATTTTTCCAGTACTGAAAAAATATACTTTGCTTCATTTATTTTTCAGTAAATTTTGTCAGTATACTATAAAAATGTCAGTATACTATAATAATTTTTTCAGTACATACTGTAAAACTGAAAAAGTGTTTTTTTTTCTCTCACACAGCACGCGAATATATATTTTTATCCCATTTTTTTATACTGTCAGTAAATATTTCATAATGGAAATCAGGCTTTACTTGAAGAAACATTTGGAATACTACTAGAATGAATTTTTTAAATTGATAATTAAAGAAAAAACTTAGTTATAGTATGTTGATCGAACTGAAATTTTGCCAAAAAGTATTGTTAGGTGACAAAAGTCGATGTGCAAAATTTCAGCGCGAGAGCATCACGGGAAGTGGGTCAATTTTTAACTTGAAGATCGTAAGGACACTCAAGCAAGCAATCAAGCAGGTGAAGTTAATATAAAGGATATAAAAATAAGGCATGATTTGAAGACAAATAAAAAATAAAAAGTTTCGAAACGAAGTGAAAAACAAAAAATTGTATGTCAAAAACGTTCTAGAAAACTGTTTAGAAATTACAAATAAAATCGTTTTAGAACAAAAAACTATTAATTTAAACAATAACTTATTTAATTAAAAACATTTTTTAAAAATATTAGGCCCTTTCATTTTATAGCGGTAGCCTGTCACCTAACAAATTCAAGTGACATCTGTCGTATAAAGTGACTTTAGGCAGAAACAAACGACTAAGAGAATAGGAAAATTGATGTGACGTGACTACAGTCATGAAAAAATGACGTGATACTACTATGGGAATTGGGGTGATTATGTCAAAATGGACTCCAGCACTTTACCAGGACCGCGCAACCTATTTATTTTTTTTGATTTCATAACTGTCCATTATGCCAGTAACATTTTAGAGCTGTTGAAAAGCACTGCATCAATTTTGTGGAAAGAGCCAAAATCGCCAAATTTACCAGATCTTGGACCAATTGAAAGATATTGGACAATTGCGAAACATAAATTGAAAAATGATGGTAAAGTAGCAGAAAATTTAAAAGAGTACAAAAAAAAATTGGCTCAAAGCAATCAGCAAAAATTAATAAAACTACTATGCAGAACCTAATGAAAAACGTTCAAGGAAAAATTCGCAGTGTTTTTAGAAAATATTTGCTCAAATGTTTTAACAGCTCAACATCAATTTATAACTTAAAATTGTTTTTTTTTTGTGGCTACTTTCTTTTCGATATAGTCCTTAATTAAAAATTCTCGTTCACCACGTTAATCAGAAATGTAAAACAGTTGGGGCCAACCAGTTGCGGTTAAAATTATTCTTGAAAGTGCCTAGTGTTCTAGTTTATCGTTGGGCCAACCAGAGGGGCTATTTGGAAATTCGATTCGAACGTAATAGAGTCTTCGATGATTTAAATAAGAAACGAATAAATCTGATTCAATTCAAATACGAATCTAATACATCGAAGCCCCCCAGCATTGAGGTTTCACAAAAAAATTTATTTTTGACCAATTAAAATGTGGTCCTACTCGTTTTTTATTAAGACCTCACTTCGCTGTTAATAGAGGAAAAACAAAACCGTTGTTCTTGTTTATATTCAATCAAAAAAAAAAAAACGAACATTTAAAATCAGTTAGTCTCACAAGTTCTAAGGACACGCGCGACTAAGAAGTCTCAATGCTGAGAAAAGCAGAGATTTGGGGCATGAAAGAAAATAGTCGTTTTTGGTGACATGGGAAATAGAGAAAAAGCCTACTTATCACGCATATTTTGAGAAAGGAAATTTTGTTTCATGAAACGAAAGGTTACTTAGGGTCTCCTTATCCTTGACAGCTCGGATTTTCCTTAATCAAGTGACCAAACTATAAGGAATTAATACCCATATTATGGTTCTCACCTCACCGACAAGTCGCCGTGACTCGAAAAGTCGTGTGAGTTCAATTTTGGTATTATGGTTCTCACATTTATTTCGGCGAGAATTGTGCGCAGCTGATCTTATTGGTTTTGTTAATTATCACAGTTTCCATTCGTTTTTTTTTTTTTTTTTTTTTTTTTTTTTTATATACATACATATTTTAATTGGGTGCAGAGCGGACTTATTAACGGTCCTAGCTCCTTGTAACTGTCAGAGCTTCTGCACCCAATGCGCGATCCTTCAAGTAAAGATTAATAGCTACCTTAAATTTATTCATTTTGTATTCCTCCGGAAATTTGAAGTGTATTAGCGAATTCCACTTTTTTGATGTTCGATATACAAATTCGCGCTTAATTTCTTCAGTTCGAGGTTTCGGGAGCTTCACCGTAAACCTATGTGCATTGGTTGTTCCTCTTGTTACTCTTGTTGTTGTAACGAATGGTGGTATTTTCTCCGATAGTTCTGCAGAACATTTACCATGTAAGCATCTGTAGAAGACGCAGAGTTCTGCAACATCTCTGCGATGCTGTAAGCTGTCTAGTTCTTGGGTAAGTCTGGGATTCCGTATTATTCGGATAGCGCGGCGTTGAACCCTGTCCAATAACTGGAGGGTGGTACCAGACGCACCTCCCCAAACTTGACAGCAATACTCTATATATGGTCGGATGAAGGTTTTATATATCTGGAGAACTTGATGCGATTTAAAAAACCTTCTGCATCTATTTAGGAACCCGAGTTTTTTTGAAGCTGATTTAGCCAATGCAACAATGTGTTCATTCCATTTGAGTTTGTTACTTATTTGAACACCAAGCAGTCGAATTGAGTCGCAACCCACAAGGATATGGTTTTTTACCACAAATGGGTAGTCGTTGCGACTTTTTTTACGTGAAAATGTGCATATTTGTGTCTTTTTCTCGTTAAATTGCACTAAGTTGTTGTTACCCCACTCAAATATTGTACTTAAATCGGAATTAAGAGAAGTTACGACTTCTGACCGTTTATTATTTAAATCTGTAATGCTAGGCTCCGCCTCGATTGAAATAGAAGAATGCAATGTGGCATCATCTGCAAAGCTATGGATAGGGTTTACAGTGCTATCCAGCAAATCGTTGATGTATAGCAAAAACAGTTTGTTTGCCACCACAGTAGTTTTATATTTTTTGACGTATAGTTAGCAGTCTTTTGTACACATTTACATTTATTGTGATTAATTTTGTAATTTTATGAGATTTAATTAGATATTTTATCGGTTAAAAGTGTTAATAAATAGTGCAAATAGCAAAATACAATGTGGATTTGTTTTTCTGTAGCGAATGAAACTGGAGGAAACAAAAATGTTCGACAACTTACATACGCATTTTGTTGTTAACATGTACAATAAAAATATTTTAAAATGTTTAAAAAAAAAAAAAAATTGATTTTTATTCAATATTTAATAAGGAAATATTAATTAAAATATGTATTTTGCCTGTAAAAAAAACTGTCACCGAGAAATATTAGGTGAGCAATTTTGACATTACTTTCACTCACGGCGAGAATTATAATACCAAAATTTGATTTGGGTGACTTGAAGTCGCCAAGTGACTCTTAGGTGAGAACCATAATAGGGGCATAAGTCAAACTTGACTATATCACTTTGGAATATTCAAAACGGCAAACAAGATAAAAATACATATAAAATTCGAATACCAAGTACACGTATTTGTTAGCTATTTTATCAAAATGTGGCTAAAAAAAACAAAATTCTATCTAGCACACCAAACTAACATATTTGTGGGTTCTCGAGATAATATTATATTATATTCGTAGCAGGATTTAAGGTTTTCCGGATTTTTATTTATAAACATTTTGATAAACTTTAAAACCATAGGCATGGTATGCCCTGAATTTCTTAGAAGAACACATGACCATAATTATTGTAAATGTGCAAACCGCACGTACATTTATCACTATTGATTTAGATGTTTATAAATTCTGTTTGCTATCATTGTCACAATACGTGATAGTTTGACACTACCGTACTTTCTTTTCTACGACGAAACGTGTTATTAAACACCAATTATTTGTTCGTGTTACGTTTAGACCAAGTGATTTAAATTAGTAATAAAAAAAATTGAGTCATTATTATATTTAAAAATATTATAATTTCCTACATTACACAAAATCCGGAAGTTGATATTCAATCATATACGTACATATGTATGTACGTGTAGAGTGAAATAGTGCATTGTGATTCTCTACAAATTCCCCAAAATTATTTTTTTTCCCCCCGTCATCATTCGTAATACCTACGTCATTTTATTGGATGACAAATCACAAATACAAAGATTTAGATTCAGGCAATCGATTATAAGGCGTAAGTTTTAAAGGTTTGTGGTTTTAATTATTATGTGAAGGTTATGAGAAGCAAAAGATTAAAGCGTATTGTTTTGGTTGGTGATCACTGATCATTGACAAAACCAGCCAACCTAAAATAAATTAAAACACCAGTATGTTTTTTTTTTTTAAATATTTTCTACTTTTTTTGTTTTATTATTAATTTTTGTCATAATTTTTTTCTTTTTAACTTAATTTGTTTTCTTTTGTTTTTTAAATTTATATTTTTCTGTACAAATTACAATGTATTTTTAATCTTTTAATATTTTTATATTTATATAATGTATATATATATTTATTTATTTATTTATATTTTATTAATTTTTAAATTTTTACTTTATATTTATAAACAAGAGATTATTATTATACTGAATAATCATTAATTAATTTTAATTTAAATGTAATAAAAATAAAAATAAAAAAAAAAAAAAAATTAAGAAAAAATGTATAATTTTGAACTAAACTAAAAATAAAAAAATTATAAAATATTTACAATTTTCATATGCATATTTATTATTATTTAAGTGAAATTAATTAAACAATATACTTAAAATTTTATTTATTTTAAAAAAATATCTTATATTTATATATATGTATTTTGTACGGAAATTCTAATATATTTATATAATTTTTTCATTTTAATAGGAATTACTAATTTTAAAATATTTATGCTTATTAAATTTTTTTTTTTTTACTTAATTTTGAAAGACAATTTAAAAAAAAAAAATAAATAAGAGTAAAACAGGAAAAATATGTCGACTAGTTAGTAAGTAAGTAAGTATATGTATGTATGAAAATATAAAAATAATAAAATGTAAAACAAAATCAATTATTTGAAATTTCTATAAAAAATTTAGATAAAACAAATTTTTATGAAATTTCAAATTCAATGTGTATATTATATTATGTGTGTATGTATGAACGCCATTTTGTTCAGGTGACACCATTTCGTTAATAAAACTATAATCAATAAAAAAAAAAAAGTTTTACGCCATTTAATTAATAGTTGTGTTTGTGTTTATAGAGGTAGAAGATAAAACAAGTAAGGGCGCATATCTTTTATTTAAATCATTATTTTATTTTTTTTTTTATTCTTATTTAAAACAAATTTTCTTATATAAATTATTTAAAACTTCTTTTCTTTTTATTTATTTATTTATTATTTACAAAAAATCCAAATTGTTCAGTTCTTTTTAAATACTGTATTTATTTTAATAATTATATAAAATTTAAAATCACAAATTAATATTTCATTTTTTTTTTTTAAGAAACAAAATTAATTAAAAAAATTATAATGAATAAAATCACAGTAAAACCATAATATAAATATATATTTGTTTTTTTTTTTATTTAAATGTAAATAATTTTTTATTTTTGTATATTTATTTTAAATATTTTTTTACTTTTTTCATTTTTGTACATATTTAATTGTTTTATTATCAAAATTTCGGTCAATTTAAAGTTTATACATATAGATATTTAAAAAAAAAAAAAAAATAGTCACCGTTTTTATTTTATATTATATCGATATGAATGTGATTTTAATTTTATTTCATTTAAATTAATATAAAATTTAACTTACTACATATTTACAACAATTTTTATAGGGAACTTGTTTTTTTTTTTAAATTAAAAAATAATAAAAATTTAAAATTAATTTAAAAAGAAATTGGGTAAAGCTTTTTATTTTGTTTATAGATCCAATTATTTTTTTAAGTTCTAAGCGTTTTTCCTAATATATTTTTAAGGTTTATTTTATAGGTATATCACATTCGAAATAATTTTTTTGAAAAATAATCTAACACGCGGTATGCTGTAAATAAGGAATTCGATACTCACCGGTTTCATTAAAATAAACACACCATGTTGTTAGTCTTGCATAATACCTTATATTATTGAAACACTAATAAAAATATTGTCATTTTCACAAGATCATCATCATCGTTAAAAATGATTTTTTTTTTTTTTTTGTAAGCCAAATTAGAAAGTCCAAATTAAAGTGAAACCCACTTTTTTAACACAAAAAAAAAGAAATCATATTTCGCGACGATATTTAATATTTTTAAAGTACGGGAAATTAATATAATGGCGCTAAGATCAATTTTAGCTTCCAGCCATCGATCGTGACAATACTTTCACTCAATAATAGGTGTTGGTGGTGGTGGTGGTAGATTTGCATTATTAAGAAAAAAAAAAAATTTAAATTGTAATTTTTTTAAATTTATAAATTGACCGACCTGAGAGATTAACATTATAATTATTATTATTATTATTAATTAGTTTGATTCTAATTAACAGTCTTCTTAATTTTCATCTTAAATATTTATATAAGTAAAATGTTTTAACATTATAAAAAAATAAAATATTTATTAGTGATATTTCAAATGGGCCGTGATCATTCAAACAAAACCGCATGGCAACATGTTCACTGTCTTATGACCCCTTTTGTTTACAACTTTCTACTTACACCTATTTCATATGCATACAAATATACACGTATAGAGAGATCTATTTAAGATCAGATACTATCATCTTATATACAAAAAAAAAACCAGTTATTAGAAATTGATGATATTCACGATTAACTTTCGAATATATATGTGAATGTAAGTATATTGCAAAATATATATGTAACTAAACATTAAGTTTCAAATAGAATAAATAAGTACAGCTATGAATAAAAAATTTATTTAAATAAAATTGACGGGAAATGATCTAGTTGATCATCGAAAGAAAATTTAATAAAACAGCATATCGGACCTAAATACATACGTAATAAACTTATTTAAATTTAAACAAAAAGGGATCATTCCGTTATGGAGACGGCCAGCCGGGGGTGCATATGCATAATTATTTCGAAATATCACTAATAATGTAAAAGCAAAAATCTTTAGGATTTTGTTTTTATGTTTGTAAAAAAATATTCGCCCCTTCCCCTCCCCTTCCCCCAATTTATTTCATCAGTAAATTTGATCATTTAGTTAATTATAATTGAAACAAAAAAAAGTTGAACTTAGTCGATGGACGGTGGGTCATCTAGCTTACTCGTTTTATCTGTCTTCTTTTTTGTTCTCCTCTCCCAAGTTTTCTTTTAGTAAGAAAAGATCGTTCTATAAAGAAAATAAATAAAAAAAAAACATCCTAAGATTAGGTTAAATTTACTTAAAGTATATGATTTATTTTTAGTAAATTTAGAAGCGATAAATTAAGGCTAATTTACATTCAAAGATTTTCGCAGATGCAGATATCTAATCAAAATTTCGTTTTCTTTATACATAAAAATTAAATTTAAACCAAACCAACTTATAAAACATTAAAAATGTTTATATATGCATGAATCGACGATTTTACAGAAAAAAGATTAACACCCCAATTCCTATAGCCGTGTCATTTCAGACGACGTGACTTGAAGTCGGCTCAACTTCATTCCATTTTGATTTTTTAAGTCCTTCCATTTTGTTGTAGTCGCCTGTCAATTACAAAATTCAAATGACATCTCTCGTATAAAATGACTTTATACGTAACAAACGACTTATACCCTTGACAGACTGCGATTTATTAAATCCTATTTAGCTAAACTTGTTTTAAATTACGGTTAATATACATAAACTGTTATTATTTTTATAATATTTACTCCCTTTACATCGTTTTAATTACTAAGCTATAATAAAGCATAAATACCGTAAATCTAACTACGTCTAACCTCGTCTAAATCGAATTTATTAAATCATAGTCTGTCTAGGACTTTAGCCTGTTTTCGAAACGAATACTTATGTGTGGAACCTAACTTATTCAATGTAATTTCTTATGGAATAAGTTAGGTTACAGAAATAAGTATTCGTTTCGAAAACAGCCTAAGAGAATAGGAAAATTGATGTGGCATGACTACAGTCACGAAAATGACGTGATACGACTATGGGAATTGGGATTTAAGACGATTCTTTAGTTTGTTTCTCGTGTTTCAATTGATTTTATTAAGCAGAAGGCTAATTTTTCTCTTTTTTGTTTTTATAGTTTCTGCTAAGTATGTTGTATTTAAACTTTTTTGCGGATGTCGAATGTCACTGAATGTAAATTGGCTATAACTAGTTTGATAAAGTAGACTGGAGCAAAATACTCCCATTATATTCTGATTTTACTAGCGATTAAAGTCGCTCTAACCTTTTGTTAGAATCAGATAGATCGAGCCCATTCTTCTGAAATACATTTCCATCCAATTCGAAGGGAAAAATGAATATTATTGAAATAATTCTAAAGGGCTGTGCTAACGTAAAGAAACGTGATGGAGTTTTTCATTAAAGGAAATTTGATTTTTTATGCAGTCACTGCAGTGCTGCTAAGCGAACGTAACGAAATGCAGCAAATGTCTGAACATTACTATTGAGTGGGCCAAATTTCCTAATTAATAATAGCATGTTATATATGCATATCCATGCATGCATTAACTTTTCAAAATATTGCTTCAATTTATAAAAACCAGCTTGTACTTGTATAAACAATCATGCAGAGATTGGAATCGTTTACAACAACAATTTAATTAACTGCAATAATTACTTTATTGCAAGTTAAATCACGCAAACGATTGATAAATACAAGTGCAAAGCTCGAAACATAAATTTACAATAAAAAGTATATTTCATTTAACCAAGTTATTTATACTTGTGTTTAATTAGTTAATTGATCAGCTCTTAAAATTAGAATTACTTTACTCATCTTAAATTTTAGATAGTTTTGTACTTAAATCAATTACCGATTGAACTCAACAAAATTTGGATTAAACAAAATCCCGTCGTAGGTTAAATTTTAGGGATTCGTAATCTAGATTTGCCTAATCAATAGTTGTAATCTGGATTACTTTTTTTGGCGTTCATACTAGGCTGTTTTTCACCACTACCTCTAAGCCAGTGATTATAATTGATTTATTGCTTGAGTTGGAGATTCGTAACAGCTTCATGGGCGAGTTTTACGGCGATCAGATTATAATAAATTATAACCCCCCTCCGACATAAATTGTCGATACCAACTTTGTGTGTGAAGTTACTTCATGCCTTAAACTACAAATACTTGTGAAAAATTATAAGCAAACGGAACCCTACAAAACTGGTAAGACAAACCATTGAAGCTTTTAACTCACTTATAGTTTTTCTGGGTGTCTTTAATTTGCCTTGCGCGCTACCAAGAGCCCGCAGGCTGCCGGTTGGAAGTCACGGCTCTTAGCTATTTATATATTTATTTCTAGTATCTTTCTATTATCTAAAGATCTCAAATCTTTGTATTTTATAAAGAGGGCATATTTAACATATCAGATGGTTGTACATAAACAAAATTTGTTTGGAACCTGAAAGATCTGTTGTATTGAAACAAACTAACTAATAAATCCATTAATTAACAATCCCAACCCGCATTGCAATTCTGAACAAAAGAAAGACAATTTATACAAAACAATCATTTCCACTTGAAATGTTAACAGCAGCAGCTGCAATACCTAACAAAAAAAAAATGTATCGGGGTTGTAATCGACAAAATGGAGCTTACGTACTTTATATATTATATAAAGGGTGATTATTTACTAAATTATAGTTTATTCAACAAAAAAAAAAAAAAAATATTCCAGAATATTTATTAAACCATTTTATAGATAGGAAATAAATAAATGTTAGTACTTTCTAAGAAAATAGTGTAAATATAAAATTTGCTACGTACCTATTGTAATTGTTTACAAAGAATATAATCCTTCTTTTCTTATCAAAATTCAACTTGATGTAGCGCGAAGCGATGATCTCAAATCATTTTTTTAAAAAAAAAAAAAATAAAAATAAAATAATTTACACAACTCATTCTTTTTTTGTCTTTTTCTCAAAATAATATTTGTTTAGAAACTACTAATTTTAAGAAATATAATAAACTCGCAACCAACGCTGTGAGTTGTTTCACATAACTAAAATCACTTTCGTCACATTTTTCTGCTGCCACCAAACAAAAAGTCAGTAAAATCACACTTTTCTCTTAATAGATTTTGGTACACAATTGTTTGTTTTCATTTTTGTTTTATTAATAGTAAATAGTATTTTTTAAATTAAATATAATGATTAAATTTATTTTATTTTATACAAAAATTATATATAGGTATTTATATATTAAAATTAAATTATAAACAAATTATATTCATTTTTTCTTAAGATTTTTTTTTTTTTTACAAAAGGGTCGTTAGGTCTCGTCGATTTTTTTTATATATAGAGTCGGGGTCGTCATCGTCGGATGGGATTTTTGAATGTTGTTTTTGTTCTTGTTTTATTTAGCATTGAGTTCGTACTTTAGTGTTGTAGTTATTGAAATTATTGAATCCACTATCCCAATGGTACATTGAGTTATCCAAATGATTCTGATGATGCTGAGACTGTTGATGATTATTATGATTATTTTGGTGATTATTTGATTGATGATGATTATTATGGTAATGATATTGATTATAATTATAGTGATTCCGTTGATTAAAATGCCTATTATTATGATGATTATTATAGTTTGAATAAGGTGGACTTAACGGTGGTGGCGTCGATGAATTCGATGATGTTTTTGAATTTGATGCATCAACTAAATAATCAATCATTGATATGTCACTTATATCTAAACGTTCCACCCGTTCCATAAGTAACTCTTCACTGCCGGTTGAATCTAAATCACTAGATGGACTAGAACGGCTTTGCACCGCATCCAAAAGCACACAAATTGAACCATTTTCACCAATACGGTACGCCACCTCTTCCGGATCAATCCACATGGTTAATTCTTGTGGCAACATTTTACGTAATTGTCGAGGATGTAAACCAACTGCAACGCCAGCCTGCTCAATCATCGGATCCATTTTTCCATTTATCCTAATGCAACGATATCCCGACCCTTTTGTTGGTAAATCCGGATACCAATGTGATTTATAACGCACTAACATTAAATCCGATAAAGATCCTTTAAATTTTTCCAACTGCACATCTGTTAATCCTTTACCGTGCTTCACACGAAGTAAATTCATTACAAAATCAGCCGCAGATTTTACTTCGACACGCATTTTTAATTCACTGTTTTTCTTTTAATTTGTACTTTACAATTATAATTTTCACTTATAGATTTTTTTCTTTTGTACGTAATTAACTGAAGAAAAAATTTTGTACCACTTTATTTTCGTATTATGTGTATGTGTCTATCGTACGATATTATGCTTCCAACTGTATTTTTTTACTCATTCATTATTTTTATTCCCCGAAATGAAAAACAAAATAATTCACAGCTCACACTTTTCCTTTGTTGTTTTTTTTTTTTCAAGATATTTTTTTTAAATTAATTTTTACAATTTTTTTGGATTTTTTTAATTTTTTTTTTTTTTATATTACTTCTTTAGATCACAACTTAATATATTTCATTAAAAAAATTAAAGGAAAATAATTTAAATTAAAATAAAAAAAACTTATTATTTACTTAAAAAAAGCTAATGGCTGCTTGCTAACAGTTCCGTCGACTCATCACTAATGGGCTGGAGTGGGGCATACAAGTCTTTTACGTCGAATCATTTTGCACCAATACCAATTTAACTGAATTACCAGATGTACAACAAATTTCCCATTTTCATAATAAAAATGAATGAGTCATTTCTTTTTTTATATACATACATACATTTTCGTGCGTCATCTAAATAAACGACGTCATTATATGGTTTTGGGTATGTATTTTCTTTAGTGATTTTTTGGAATAACGGTTTTTGTTTTAATAAACAAAAGGAGAGAGTCGGGTTGGACTTTTTTTAAATGGTAGTTTATTATTATTTGTTGCGATTTCAGAAATAGAAGAATATTAATTAGTTACATAAGGAGATAATTTCTACCTAGAAATTTTACAAATGCTAACATGATTGTGTTCCGTTTTTACTATTTAAATTGTAATTATAAATGATGAACTAATATTTTACAATTCTAAAATTGAAGGTTTTCAAAGCAAATAATATCAATGTTAAAATTAAGAAAAAAGAGTTTGTCATCACTAAAAATCAGCTGTAAAAAAATGGTTGGCTAAATAATATGTGGTTATTCTCACTATCGTAATACATTTGCAGTTTTGAAATGATCAATCGAAAACAACTACACAGCGAAATTTGCATGCTTGCCACTAGTCTAATAACAATAGTACATCAAGGGATAAACCATGTTGTAGCACAGTTATCATTATGAAAACCACATTTACGAATACACTAACAACTTGTCATAATGGCATCCATTTCGATTCCCAATTAAAGCAACCATTTCTACGTTAAAAAAAAATCTTAAAAAACCTCTAAACGTCTAGTAAAACATCTGTCAAAAACCAGTTTTTGAAATCGTTACAAATTATGAATGAAATAAAAACAAAACTCTAGAAGTTTGGTACATAGCTACTTACATTCTCTTTTTAACACTGACAACACTAAAAAGAACAAAAATAATTTTAATCACTTTACAATGTTCTTGACACAATCTTAATTTAAAATACAAAACTATTTGATATTTATAATAATCACATTTAATAGATTTTCTAAACTAATAAATATTTAAATAAAATTAAAAACTTTTCCAGAATTTATGAACTACAGTTTCATTAAATTAATAATAAAAATAAATACACAACACTGATGCAAGGCGAATTTTTTTTTTTAATAAGTGTATGTGTGTGTGTGCGAGAGGAGAAAAACTAAAAAAAATATTCAAATCAAACTGTCTCTCTTTAGTTTTTGTTTATTTTGAAACATAAAACTTGAAATGAAAGATGATAGCGATGAATGAAATAAATGAGAATGACGATATAAGAAATGAGACACAAATAGATAAATCATATGTTTTTCAGATAGAGTAAATAGTAAATACACGTTTATTTAGAACGATACGAATGCGGATAGGGTGAGTCAGAAATATAAAATACGTGTTCTTTACCTTTAAAATCAGAGAGTTCCATGGTAGAAATTTAAAAGGGATTTTATGTTTTAAGGGAGTAAATCAATAGGGGTCTGGAACAAATTGGAAAAGATCGAAGACATGTTATGCTACCATAAAAATAGTTTCGATTCACGAAAAATTTAAAATTAGTTATAAAAATAATAGTCGTACACATCCAGCTGTTTTACATTAAAAATATTCTCGAGTCTCGTTCAATACAAAATACATATGAGTCCAATCGATTGCGATTTGACAATCGATGAACACGAATTTCGTAAAATCCGCTCTCCTTTATGAATTTGATACTCGGCAAATCGATAGAAGAACGCATCAGTAATGAAACAATTTTCCACTTTGATTTCCTTGAAAAAATCGATTTAAATCATAAATATTTCAAAATTTTAAACATACTTAACACTAGCCGTCTCCTCAGATATCAAGTCTAAATTTTTACATTGGCTTAGTTCAGCGATATGCTGATATGAAAATTGCGTGTGACCAAATCCAGCTATTGAAAACTAATAAATTCAACTCTCGATATTCTGGATCTAATTCATATTTGGACTTGCTTCCATGAAGCAAATCGTAATCAATAGGGGTCTGTGGATTTGAGGGTGTTAAGTTTTAATTGTGAGAAAGAATATTTTGGGAAAGATCGCAGCCATGTTATGGTACAATAAAAATAGTTTCCCTTCTCGAAAAATTTATTTCAAATTTCTTAATTATAAAAGTCATAGTCGTCGCTTACATCCAGCTGTTTCACTTTAGAATCATTTGATTCCTCGATGTAAATATATTCTCCAGTCTCGTTCATTACAAAATATGAATTTTCCCAATCGATTGTGATGTGACAATCGATGAACACGAATTTGGTAAAGGCATAGCCATAAAATCGATAGTTTCTCCGCTCTCCTTTATGAATTTGATACTCGGCAAATCGATAGAAGAACGCATCAGTAATGAAACATTTTTCCACTTTGATTTCCTTTAATAAATTGATTTAAATTGTAAATACATATTTCGAATTTTTAAACATACAAACTTACCACTAGCCGTCCCCATTCCTCCAAATTGATTGCCAATTTTAGCAACAAATCATCGTTTAATAGCTGACAATCATAAAATGATATTAAATCTAAATTTTTACATCGGCTTAGTTCAGCCATATGCTGATATGAAAATTGCATGCGACCAAATCCAGCTGCGTTTATTAAACTTTCATTGAAAACTAATAAATTTTCAAATTCACAATCATAACAAAGTATTTGTAGTTTAACAAATTTATTAAAATTATGATTAAATAAGAATTTGACAAAATTCGTTATAAATCGACCTGCCAAACTAAAATCATGTTTGTCGTTGCAGAGTATTACAAGGAAATCCGGTTGTAACGAAAATTTACAAATTTTAAGGTGCTCAATATCCCAATTTACAAAATTCCGGTAGTAGGTACTTAAAGTGAGTTTCGCCAAAAATGGCAATTCCAATATTTTCAAGAATAGAAATTCATTGAAATTTTCGTAATCCTGTACATTTATGGCCTCGACAAACATTTCATTTTCATTTAAAATTTTTACAATTTCACTAATGCCTTTCTTACTCTTATTTGATATTTCATAGTTGAAATTTTTATTTGTTGCATCATTAATTTTGAGTATTGATTTTTTGTTTAAATTTCTCAATCGAATTCCATCCATAACGATCGTGTTTACATTCTTACAGTATTTGTATATGTGGAATAAAATTTTGTTCAACTTATTGCGTTGAAATTCCGGAATCTCTACCAAATATTCGGAGCCAACAAAACGCCTTACAAATTTTCCGTAAATTCGTAACATTTTTATAAAATCTTCGAACTGAATTTTTTGCAGTTTAAAATGTTTAACAATTTCGTACAAATTAAGTTCGTTACCTTTTTGTGGTCGGATTATTTGTTCCTTGAGCGCGGAATACGGATAGAACGAGAAGTCCAAGTTTAAATCGAAAAAAGCAGATTCAATTCTAATTAAGTCAAATAAATTGAAATACGAATTGATGTTGGTCTGATTAAATAAATATTGAAGAGCATTTTTTTTGTGTATCACAATATTTTTCCATGCTTTGTAGTGTTCACAGTGCCACGGGAATGCAAATTGATAATTAATAAAATCTTTGGTTTGGTATGTCGACTGGAAATGGTTGGCCAAAAAATTTATTAGTTTGTACCTCATTGAATATAAATCGAGGTTTAACAGCTTTTTAACACTTTTCGAGTCGCATAAAATCCGTATATTCGACACCTTTTTGACTGAAAATATGATATCAGTCTTGTCAAAGAGTTGCTAAAAGAATTTATGTTATGATTTGTTAAAAATAAAATTTGTTAACTAACTTTTATAATGTATGTATGTACTTACGAATAAAAAAGATTCGATTTCATCGGCTTGAAAATACAACGAAATACTAGCACAAAAATTCGGGGTTGAAAACGATTGTGGTACAATGGGTAGCCAAGGTTTAAAATACTGTTCCTCATCGATCATAATTTCGGTTACATTGGGACACAATCTCGCAATCATCACAAGTATTAGATTCAATTTTTCGCGGACATAAAATTCAATTATTATCAAGCTCTCATAATTATCGATCACAAATCTCGTAATTATTTTACCAATTTTTCGTAAAACTGCCTCGAAATCCAAAATACCAATGTTGGCTAAATTACATTTGACTAAAAATTCATTTAAATTGAATTCGTGTTTGTTCAAGAATAGTTTGCTGAAATAATTCTGATAAACTACTTGACTTATCTCAAAATTGTGATAAGATGCCCGCTCGACATTAAGCAAATCGATGAAATTTTCTTCGTCAAACTGTTCGTAAAGCTTTGATATTTGCAGAACACTCTTAAGATAATAATTGTTTTTCGGATTCCTCTGCATATTCATCCAATGCTGCCGTTTGTTATTCTTTCGGTTGGCTCGTGTCTTTGTGGCATATTTAATTTCTGAGAATGCGAGATTACAATGATATGCCAACTCATCGATTGACAAATTAGTTTGAAAACTAATATTATTTATTAATTCGTAATGATCCTGTCGAACGACGGATATTTTCAAAATTTTGAATACTCTGTCCGGGTCAGCTACATGAATTAACGTCTATAAATCGACATAAAAATAATAAATTGAACATGATTTTATGACGATTTATGAATTTATGCGATGATTACCCGAAGAAGTGCTTGTAGTTTTGAATTAATCAGGCAACAGTCATATTCAACTAAAATATTCAATCAAAAAATAATTTTGATAACATATCTAAGACTAAATGATTACTTACACATTTTAGCTTCGAATCCATCCATAATTTATAAACATCACTGATGAACTATTGTGCTATCACTAAATAATTGAAGTTTAATTGTGATCGCAAACAAAAGCAAAGCATTGTGTGTATGTGTACGTTGTTTTCTCGCGAAATACAAATACAAATTCGCGGCCTTTCATGCGATCAAATATATAAATATTTTTTTTAATTTTATTGGATTGGAATATCTTAGTTTATAAATATCGTGTGTCTATTATTTCAAACAATATTGCCTTTATCAAAACAAAACAGATATCGGTTATCATTTAGATATCGAAGTATGATTAAAATACAATTTCCACTAAGTATTATTATTGCCCTGTTGGGCGTTGGTGATTAAATGACATTTTGTGTTTAAGCCATTTAATTTGAGATGGAAACAGAATTTAATACATTGTGTAAGTTGGCGATTTTCTGCCTAGTATTTAGCTAGTTAATAATTAAAGTGTTATTGTTTCAGATGATTATGCAATGGAAATGCATATTGCATACCTGGCCTCATTTCTGAGGGTGAGTAATATTTTTATTTTTAAGTAAATTCATTGCATAATTCGGCTTGTACTTATTTTGTCGGGAAACCATTAAATGTGTTCTTTCCATTTTTATTTCCAAATGATCATTTCAGAATATCCAAGAAGACCGTTCAGTTGGGACCATTTTTAAACTAACCAAAGTTAATATAATCAAACAGTACAATCAATACAAAATGATACATTTGATTAAATTCAGCACCAACCTATCGATCGATGAATTATGCCACTTTTTCCATTTAAATATAAGTGATATAAGATATGTTACGACGAATCGTCAAATATGCAAACAAATAGCATCCAATCGCTGGGCCCTTTTAAAAGAAGATCCAAATATTTTGGATATATTAAAAAAATCCAATTTCTTTAAACATTACAATGAGACTAACATCTGTGATATGTTCAATTTCGAACGTGCCTTTTGCTATAATCCTAAAATATGGCAATTAATTGAATTAAACTATTTTAAAAGAGCCGATATATTCGAGTACTTTACTCGTAGTACCGAATTTAATTTAAATGAATTACTGATTAGGCTTAATTTAACTCAAATAAGTATTTTCAATGTAGCAGATTTGTTGAAAAAATATGGCGAACGTGTTAAGACCGTAATTATTGAAAATTTCGAACAAATAGTGCCGATTTCATTTTTTGTACGACGGAAAGTCAATTTGATTTTGACTTTTATTGAACGATTTTGCCCAGAAATTGAGAAGATCGTAATCGATCATGAAAACCATACGCCACTGGAATCAAATTATGAATTGGACGCTGGCAGTGATCTAGTGGATTTATGCAAATCCATGTTAACCATATATGCGGGCGAAAATGAGTTAGAAAGATTTTTACAGATTCTGCATAGCGCAAATATAATGTTTCGTATCAGAAAAGTAAAAAATTTCAAATTAAAATGTAATAAAAAAATTAAAAAATTGATAAAGTTAAGTTTCCCATCCAAGGCACCTGAAACCCTAGCTCTAATGGGAATTTTTCTTAAACCAGAATCATTCCCATCACTCCAAATTGCGTTTGAATGGGATCAAGACACACCAGGATATTCATGGAAAGATATAAAAATCTCCAAATCTCATCAAGCATATATTTCTTATATGTTCACCGAAATAAATCTCTTAAAGTACTACAATTTATTCGATCTACTATTTTTGGATGATATATTTTACGATATAAACAATTTCGCTCTGAATTTAATTTACAATCAAATTTTATTACTTCGGCCAACATTAATAAATTCCACAACGGGTGAATTGAATCTAAACAAAATCTTATTAAATTTTAACATCACGAAAATCCCATTTAAATCATTATTAAAAATATTGCGAATATTCGGCGAATCTATAAAAATTTTCGTCGCATCAAAAAATATAATAGATTTTCCAATAATTTACAATTCGAATACAATTTCATATTTAAATATTATGCTATATTATTTAAATAAGTATTGTAAAAATTTGGAAACAATTAAATTCGACAACACAATTTCGGAAGGAAAATTGTTTAAAAAGGGTAATATTAAATTAAAAAATTTGCTAGTCACCAATTACAATGCCAACGATTTATTTGAACTATTTAAAAGTGACTTTAATAATATTTACAACGAAATTAATATAAAAAAATTCACAAATTTAACGGAATTGGATTTCGTCAAAACGTTACTTATTAAAAATTTAAGCAAATTAACTTTAAACTCAAATTACACGGAAATCATAAGTTGGGCATTTCTACAGGACACAAAACATTTAAAACTGGAAAAAATTTTTTTGGAGAACACGTTCGAAATTAAATTACATCACATCATGTACAATCTATATCGATTTGATTCGGCATGCGATACATTTCTTGAAGCGATTTTTAAGTTCTTTAAACATTTCAATTTGAATAGCAATTTTGCGTTACGCTTGGTTTTAATCAAGTGCAACTTTAAGAGTTTCAGGATATTTAACTTCTTTAATTTAGAGCGGATCGTGTTCGAAAACGTTAATTTTACGAACACAAATTTAATTGAACTGGGAAAATGTTATAATTTAAAATCGATAACGTTCGTTAAATGTGATAAACTATCGGATGAGTATCTGATGTGTTTAATAAAAAATTTGGACAACAACAAGATTAAAGTAAGTTTAGAATTTAATAGTTTATTCATTCAAATCTAACAGAATACAAACGATCTTTAGGAAATAAAAATAGACAATTGCCGTATAACAAATGCATTCTTTTATCAATTTGCCGCACACGAAATTGATCGGTTTCATTATCGAATTTATAAGTTTTGGTTTTCATCGATAAAATTTTTGTTTAAAAATTGCCCACAAATCACAATAGATTGGGAACAAGAAGAATTTGTGATCAGTAATGATGACTGTTATATCAGCATGATGGATGAATTTACGGAAAATAATGGTGTGCCAATCGGTGAAGAAGACCTAAATCTGCTAGACCATATTTACGACGAGGAGGGTTCTCAAAATGAAAATCGAAATAATCTCGATGAAGAGATGAGTTATGATTTTTATAATTAACTTACACAACTAAATTTCTTATCATAAATGTTTTCATAATAATTTTGGTTGAATTTTATTTATTTTTTTTTGTTGTTAAAAATGACTTAAATGTTTCTAAGATAATACAATAATTATATTATGAGCAAAAAGGGAAAGGGCGAGCATGGATAGGATAGCATGATGGAAATAAAATTAAAAAAAAATATACATGTTTTTTTATAATTATAGATTCTGGTGGTTTTGCTGCGCGCTTTTTTTTATCTATAATTAATTAGGATACAAAATGTCATAATGGCCGGGTCGGTATAATAAATATACGTTTATATTTCCACCTTCAGGAAAATCATGTGCCTTTATTGAACTTCCATCACCTCGATCCATATACTCGACTCGGACGCCAGCACTAACAGCATTCGATAAAGCAATTATGTGAATGTGATCAGACTCTTTGTACATGGGCTCGACTTCTTGTTTACGGAATTCGGCTACGGTTCGATCACCATCAATGAAATTTTGATAGAATTCACAATTTTTTTGAATTTCTCCTGAGGTAATCAAACGCAGGTAGACAACAATGTAATCGGAATACCCTTGATCATTTAGTAAACCTTGCAATACTTTATCTGCTATATCCATTGTATTTTCAATTGGGCTGATACGTTTTAATACTTCGACAAACTAAAAATAAATAAATGTATGATTTTAGGTAAAATGGTCCATCAAAGATATTTCTGAAATATTGTGGAAAGTTGTCTGCTAGGATGAAAAAGAACACTCGTTTTAAGCATGTCCAGTTATTATTAATAATCATAACATAAAGATTAGGTGGAATTCGATATGTGCCCGTATTAATATAGAAATTAATTTTATAAGAAATATGAACCAAAACTAAAATTGAAACATTTTTGGAAACAGCGCCCTAATATGCGCTAACAGTGGCAATAAAAGAGACAAAAAAGTTGATTCAATAAATCTATAAAATTGCGAATTTTTTTTGATTTGTATTACGAAATTGGCCCCGTTAGATAATTATTAGGTAGACAACCTTTAGTTTTGTGTAATGTATTAATGCTCATATTCACGAAAGTTAATTAGCCTTAAATATTTAATTAAAGTTAATAGAGTTCCGTGAATACGGGCAAATAGAGTACGAATAATCTTATTAGGCACTTACCGTATCATAGAAATCCTCTATAGTAAATGAGGGAAATCCCAATTGAACTAAGTCATTTTTTGAATTAATTATGTACTCCGAAAATTTACTAAATTCTTCTTTGTGATTAATTAAGTATTCCAGATAAGAGTAAGCAAAGCCGCGAAAAAAGCAATTACCATCCGGTCGCGTGCGGCGTATTGATTTGTATTTTGTAGATAAATGCTTTACTTTTGAACTGTAAACCGTATCATCATTGTATTCATCGACTAGTTTAGATAACGGCCCTAGTTCACTTACAAATGGATTTTTATTCTGGATCTGAAATTTAATTAAAAAAGAGGAGCCTCATACCAATTCTTAACCTCACAAAACATTCGTCGGTCATCAAATTTTTTGATAAATCACAATCGAAGTTATCGCATTACCTACCTCCAATTCAATTTCACGTTGCTGTTTTAATATTAAATCATCTTGATTTGTATTTGTGGTGGGTACTACAGTTTCTTCTTTATTTTCATCCATAATTTACACTTAATTTTTCGCGTAAAACCTTTTAGTTTAAATTTTTTTTTTGATTACTTTTGAGAAACAAAACATTATACGACGTTTTTTTTTTATTTTATTATTTGCTATAAAATAATATTGATTGGGTGTGAAGTTTGGCACAATTATGTTACTATAATTTTTCGGTAAACAATTCAAAATCCCAAGTATTTTTATATCCGAAAATTTTTGTATTTTTCTGACATTTCGCTGATTTCATCTCCGATTCTTTTCCGAATTAATGTCCGACTTATTATAAGATTTCCTATGAAAGTTGGCCAAAAAACTCGGAAAATGATGAAAAGAAAAGTTAGGTTATGGTACGACAAATTTGTGGGCGGGGCTTATAATATAAATTTTGGCGCCAAAATTTCACTTTTGAATTTAAATCTAGCTTTAATTAAAAATATATTTTTTTTAAGAATACTTTTTATTTTTATTACATGTATAAATTACAATATTACATTTATTATAATATATAAATTTTAACTCCACCTGAGTAAATACATTTTTCTATCTTCATTTACTGCGTGCATCGCATGTTCAACTTCCTGAGGTGTTTCACGTTGGAGAGCTGCAGTAATTTTAAACTTAGTCCTTTTGTTTGAATAGTCAATAATTTCGGTTGAATCTTCTAATTTCTGTAAAGAAAAAAAGCGTTACAATATTATATTGTATTCAAGGTACAAGACCTAGTAAAACAAAAAAACCAACCTCTGTCCCACACAGCAACAATTTTGATTCAATTAAACTTTGAATATGCTTTTGTAACATTTCATTATTTAACTGTAGCGTTTCTTGTATATCCTTACGTCATCACATCACATGTCTCAAACAACAATAGGACAGCCATTTGAAAAGTTTGCATCGTAATGATACAGGGTTTCTTGAGGTATGAGACTTTTAGTTCATCATGACAAAAACGGTGTAGCCACGTAAGTTTTCGTCCACAAAAATTTATATGATGAGGTATCGCAAATGTAATTGGTATCGATGTCGAATCAAGTAGTGGCCAGGCGTCTGCTTGTAACACTTTTATTGATAAATTTATTCCTATTTCATAATTATTATCTTTTACACACTATCAGTTTCAGTCGATTTCGATTTTTTTAATAAACAGACACATGAACTATTTACGTATAACGCAATCGTAATGGCGTCTACAGAAAACAAAAATACATTTGTACTTCAACGCTACATGTGTTAAAAATTTGAAACACCATCTTTTCAGCATTTTCAATTTTTTCGAACGAAAACCGGAAAAGATTTTATAACCGATTCAAGTTTTCAGTTTTGTTATACTTGGGATAGACACAAAATATGTGTTTTCTTTCGTTTATTACATTCCAAATGCAACGTTCGAATTGTATGAATTTTTTTTAAGATGACTGAACTTGAAATTCAAAATTCAATTGGGAAACAAGATAAATTGAATTATAAAAAATATAATATTCAAATGCCGATGCCAGTGGTAAGAAGACATGTGGCCCGGCGCATGAGTAGATTAACGAATCATAATTTTTTTGTCAAGATTTAATTAAAGAAAACAGTTTATATTGCTTTTATTTTTTTTTATTGTAAATTTCTAAAAATAATGTATTGTGCTAAAAACTATAAAATTAATTTTTATTTCCCATTTACCAACTACAAGTAGCAATGGCTCCAACTTACAACAAATCTTAAATACGTAATTCTAAACGAATTTATATACGTAAATAGATTTCTTAAAATAAAAAATTTATTTTGTTGAATACAAAATTATTTATAAGATAGTTAAATGTGGTGTCAAGCTCAAGGCTATTCAATTTGCGTACAACGCGCTTCTAGATGTGAACGTACGATGGCTAAATAAAATTAATTTGTAACCGTTTTTTCTCTAATTTAATATTATAATTATCAAATGCAACGTATTAAAAAATAACAAACAAATTATAATTTACTGGAACTAGTTAGTCAATCTTGATTACAAATAGCCATGGCTTCTTCTTTTTCCTCGAGTAATTCTTGTGAAGTGATATTGAATTTACCACGAGCAAAATCATCAATATCGAGTCCTTGAATAATTTTCCATTGTTTGTTGACTATTTCAACTGGGAATGAGAATACAATATCTTTTGGAATACCATAGCTTCCATCTGACACAACGCCCATTGATACAAATTCCCCCGGCTTTGTACCGTTCCACCAGTCATGTACATGATCGCTGGCTGCCTTTGCTGCAGACATAGCGGAAGACATTTTACGAGCAGCAATAACAGCGGCACCTCGTTTTTGAATCGTTTCAACGAAATCGTTTTGAAGATAACTTTCATTCTGGATGGTTTCATAAATTGGTTTCCATGTGCCACCAATATTTACTTGGCCATGTTTTACGTCTGGAAATTGAGTTGATGAGTGGTTACCCCAGATGATAACATTTCTGATGGCATCAATTCCAACACTTAAACGTGCTGCAATTTGAGCCGCAGCCCGATTATTATCCAATCGAGTCATGGCGGTGAAATTTTCTTTTGGAATTGATGGTGCATAATGAGAACAGACCAAAGCATTAGTATTCGCTGGATTTCCAACAACAAGTACTTTAACATCTTTTTTGGCGTATTTATCAAGAGCTTCTCCTTGAACCTTAAAAATTTTTACATTGGCTGCGAGTAAATCTTTACGTTCCATTCCCTGTTTACGGGGCATAGCACCAACTAAAAATGCAACCGATACATCTTTAAATGCAACAGCGGGATCGGCTGTTGGTACAACTTCAATTAATAGTGGTAAAGCTGAATCTGCTAATTCCATAACAACACCTTCCAAAACTCCCATCATTGGTGGAATATCCAAAAGGTGGAGTGCCAATTTTTGAGTTGGCCCAAATACATCACCTTTAGCAATCATATACAATAGGGAATAAGCAATTTGGCCAGCGGCTCCAGTTACAACAACACGAATTGGTTCAGACTGCAATAAACAATAAAAAATATTTACATAATATAAGCATAAATACAAAACGACTCGTAACATGATAAATCGATTATCATTACGAAAATCAATTAACAAGTTAGTGTGAAATTGCGACAAGTATTTTTATCAAATAAAATCGACAAGTTATTTCAGCAAACAAAATATGGTATTTTTGAAAATAGTTGCTGGTTGATTAGATTACATAAACGCATATATAAAAAATCTAAATTGATTCGAATTAACCATGTATCTGCTGCGTGCATATAACTTTTAGAATATCTGTTAATTAAAAACGATTAGTTCATCATATCATAATCATCTAAGAGTTCGCTAAGAATAGTGTAAGACTAAGTTGAATTAGGAAAAATAACAAAACGTCGTAATGAGCCTTGAAATCAACGGCTACGTTAGCAGTATGTTTGGCAATATTATAGCGAAATAACGAACGAGCAAGTGACAATAAGTAAATACCTAATAGTGACGGACACGATACCGAAAAAAGGGTGAAATGTTGTAACTGTCACACACTGTGTGTGTGTTAAGTATGTACATATCTCTGGTAATTTTAGAACTAAGAGGCCATGGAAGAAAATAAAACAAGCTTTCGAGCTATTGTAAGCAAAATGTATTTGGCTCTAATCTTTCAACTTTAATGATGACTATTTTTGGTTTATTTTATTTAGTTTCAAAAATGTAAAATTAGAGCTGATTGAAAAATTTTCATAATGGAATACATACGAATTTTTATTGGCGATAAGCCCATGATTTAATGATCTAATATTCACTCGCCCCCTCACAAAACAGCACAGACTCAAACCACAAGTCATTAGCTGAAAAATTGATCTAAAGACCTTACAAGTAAATTAATAACGAAATCATTAGAACTTCGATATAATCTGGAAAATTGGATATAACAGAGCATTCACAATGCAAAAAATTTTACCTTTAACCTTCAGGTTCGTATGAATTTCCAACATAACAAAAACGTTTGCTCATTATGTTGGAAATCGTATAAATCTTTAAGTAAAATGTAAAATGTTTTTGCAATGTGAATGCTCTGTGAGTCTGTGACTTCAGGTTTGTGTGAAATTAAAACATAACGACCAAAAATTTGTGTTCGTTATGTTGGAAATTCATACAAACCTGTAAGTAAAAAGTTATTTCATTGTGAATGCCTGTAATCTGGAATTCGCTACATTTATTTCGTTTATGTGTACATGCGAAATGCAATAGTATGTGCTTTAAAAGCAAAAAGAAAATCACCAATTTATTCCAACAAGAATTACTTTCTAATCACATCATTCGATTTTAATTAGATTGATTGTAGCCGAAAGCCGAAGTAGATGAAGAACAATATCACGTGTTACACGTTTTCTAAATCTAATTATTCGACACTACTTGTAAAAGAATTAAAAAATTAATGATTTCGATGGTTTGCTTTGCAATACGGAACGTCATATACACAACAGACTGTTATAAAAACAAAAATTTCACATACATTCTCATACATTAAAAGGTCAATTGAATGTTATCAGAATGAACTTCTTCTTTAACAGAACAATAAAGCCATAAACAATCAACGGAATTTTTAACTAAACAGAAATTCATCTTATCTTATCGAAAAATGACAACTCACGATCATAAATATCCTTCGCGTTTCCTTTGCAATAAGCGAGTGTTACGCAACTATTTTTATGAAACCGGTCGATGTAATATTTATCCATTATAAAATCGATTATTATTAAATATGTATAATAGAATATTCACTTACCATCTTCTTTATTTAGATTATTTTAAATACAAAATTAAATGCAATATATATTTTTAGTCAATTACAAATTAAACAAGTGTTACAAAACGTACGATGACCGGACTTCAACTAAACTAAAAATTAGCTTTCAAATGAAAACCACACAAGCAAAAATTAATAATCTACAATTTATTACATCACACGTAGTAACTACACATAAACAAATAATTTTTTGTTTATAATTGCGTTGTTATTACGTAAAAGTATACAATTTTATTGTCGTATTCTGAATTTCTGAATTGTTTTACGATTCAAACTATTTTTTTAGAGGAAAATGTTGAGCAAAAGTGGTATTTTTGTGAAACGTCATTGAACAATACCGAACGAAGTTACCTAAAATTGAAATATTTTGTTTGTTGATTGATGCCGAGTTTATGTACGTGCCTTGCACCACTTTACTAGAAGCTTGCCAGCATAAAAAAGTTGGAATTTTTGAATTTTCTAGTTTTTACTGAATGGTGTACCAAAGTTACAAACAAAAAAAAATTATAATTTTTTGCGCTTTTTGTTTGACAGAAAATAAATTTATTTTGTTAAACTAATATCATTTCTTGCTAAACAAAACTAGTAGCGCTTTATTTTAGGACGTGTCCGAATTATGTGATAATGGTCATGTTTCCTCGGGCAAATTTGATAACATATGTCATGATATTTTTTATCACTTTTTGCCATAAAACGCACTCATTTATCACAAAAAAAATCCTAGAATTTTTGTGGTTTTACCTGTCAAAAAATCTTGTTTTGTTTATGCAAAAGAAACTTAATTAATAATTTTAAATAATATCAATTTCCATACTGGAAATATTTAATAGTTTAAAATACAACAAAAAATTATAATTAATTTTGTTAAATAAAAAAAATCAGAATATATTAAATTGTTTGACGTTTAAGTTTAACTTTTTTTATTTTGGTCGTTTCCTCGGGTTTCACATAAAATTTAACGGAATGAAGTTAGGATTATAAGTAATTGACGTGCAGTAGCATAATATGTTTTATCACGTTTGACCGAGGAAACATTAGGAATAGCTGTATTTTGTTGAGAATTTGCAACAACAATTGTACGTGACAGGAATTTAAATAATTCGAACAAAAAATTTGAGTTATTTAATACGAGCTCGAACAAATAAAATACGTAACTGCTTGAATGAAAAACAGAAAAAATACCAACATCGTTTCCATCGTCAATAGTATAATAGCAAAATAGTATAATACTATTATACTATTTTTCCCTATCGTGTTTCCATCATTTGGTGTGAAGTTAAAATCGTTTTATATTTTTGTATGGGAACTTGGACGCAATTCATTATTTTGATAGTGAAAAATTATTAAAACCCATATTTTATGCATCTTTAAAATTACCTGATAAATATTACTTCAAGTAATATAAAAAATATAAAAAACACACTACAACCGCAGCCAAAAAAAAATTAGTTTGAAAAAGAATTCAAACAAGCCTAGACACTGCCATGATTGCACTGTTAAAATTACAATTTGCCAACTATTATATTTTTGATAGCTAGTATAATGAAATATTATAATAAACTATTATACTACCAACTTCGGGTTTCCATCGTCATAGTATAATAGTATAATACTATTATGCTATTATACTATGACGATGGAAACCCAGTAATAGAATATAAAAATTAAATCGAAAAATATTTCGCTGCTTATTCTGTTAAGAAAAAAATTACTACAAAATAATTCGAATTAATTTTTTCTCAACAAAATACAGCAAATATTTTTTTTGTAATAATTTTGACGTGAGTGAAATAATTTTGTTTTCCATATTTTGTAATAAGTTCATTGAAAATGAAAAAAATTAAATTTTATTTAAATGGGCCAACAGTTGTGGACTCAATATTAATTCATGTAGGAAATAGAAACTTGCTCAGATTGATCCACTTACTTTAAATGGTATTAGCTTGACCTTTACTGATAAAGCGAAATACCTGGGTATTATTTTGGACAGCAAGCTTAGCTGGAAGCCTAATATTTTAGAAAGGGCAAAGAAAGCTACTACAGCGCTATGCTCTTGTAAAAACGCTATTGGAAAAGATGGGGTCTTGAACACCACATCGTAACCTGGCTCTATATGTCTCAGTGAAAAGGCCCATACTTTTATATGATATTGTTGTTTGGTGGCCAGCCTTCATGGAACTTCCACCTTGTGCATTAGTGGTACACTCAGAAGCACACACAGGACGCACTCATCCATTTCGTGTAACCGAGACATCCCTTTTGAGGAAAGGTTTCGTACTGATATTCTCTCCAGAGATGAATGGCTGTGTGAAGAGATGTTGAATCCTGAAGGTAAGGACGTTTGTAGTGTTTTCCCCGACTATTGCAGCGTTTTTCAGGCTGAATTGATCGCGACAATGAAGGCAGTGGTCTGGTTGATTTATAATGTAGTATCAGTAAGGGATATTCGCATTTTTTTATGGACAGTCAGGCCTTTATTAAAACGCTACGATATTATTTCCTTATGTCGAAGGTAGCCCAGTAGAGCTGTCTCGCATCACTTAACGAGATGGCAGATCAGTTCAACATACATTCAACGTGGGTACCTGGGCACTTCAGTGTTGCGGGAAATGAAAGGGCAGATCGAACTCGCTCAGCAAGGTACAAATTGTCTTACTTTACGAAGTAAGGTATGTAAATGTTGTAGTTCCGCTCTTGCTGCATGCAAACTCTTGCCTCAGGAAGAAGCTAGGAAAGCAGGTAACTATAGATGGTCCAATTGTATCACATGTGTTATAACTAGGCAGATCTGGCCAAAATAGATCAGGTAAGAACTGTACAGCTGTTAATACTTCGGCGTCGTCGTATTAGTATGGTCGCGGGGGTTGTTACAGGAAACTACAGCCAGCATGTACGTTAGGAGTCTCCCCTGCGTCGATGATGCAGTGAAAGAACTCAAGCGCATTTTCGGAATCACAGTTTTCGATCTGCTACAAGTGGCTGAAGATGGAAAAAGAAGCTGGTGAAGATTTTTCCGAGTATGCGGCACGGGTTAATCTGAAATGCGAAAAGTTCGACATTACAAATTGCACATCTGACGATTTCGAAGTACTGATGAAAAAGCGATTCATTTTCCTCGATGACAGTGACCTGACAACATTTTGCTGGAAGATTTTGATTTACCAGCTCCAGCACAACGAGTATTAGAGCCAAAGGTCTGGCCAGAGCTTGAAACAGAATCCGAGAACGAGCCTTTTCAAGGAGCCAGATAAGATTCAGAAGAAGAGGCACCACAAGCACGACGCACGACTCGAACTAATGCTGGAAGAGTCCCACAACGCTATGTTTGAATTTATTTAAATCTTATTCTAATTTTTGGTTTTCGTTCATAAAAAAGAAAGCTCTAGCAATAAATAATCTTTAATTTCAAATAATAAAAAAAAAATCGTTGCATTTTAGAAATAGAAAAAGTTTAATTTGAAATAGAAATATGTATGTATGTAATTTCAAATAAAGTGGAAATGGTTTAATATATTATGGAAAACGTTATATAATAATTGGAAAAGGTTGACTTTGAAGTGGAAAAGGTTGTACATATTTTACCTAGAAATACTATATACCCCAATTCCCATAGCCGTGTCATGAAAAATGACGTGACGCGACTATGATAATTGTGGTGATAAATCCTTTTGTAAAAACGTAGTATTTTAACCCTTTTGTAACTTGACCGCACACAAAGGTTCAGAATTTATTTTACAAATTTTATTACTTCGGCTAACATTAGTAAAATCCATTGAATTTATCCATTAAAGCGTGATTTACACGTTCCAACAATGTTTCCCAACAAAAAATGAAGAGATTAGGATATCGCGAATTTCATTTGAAAGACAAGAACAAATATATAAACAAACAAAATTTTGTTGGACTTTTTTTCTTTTTTTTTAACTTTGTTAAATTATTATTATAGCATGGCCGACATTTTCGTTTTATACTTTTATCTTTTTATCGCATGTAAATATTTTCTATTGCGTGTAGCTCTAAGTCTCAACAAAAAAAGTTGGAAAAACATTGTTGGAACGTGTAAATCACGCATAAGTAAATTCCATTGAATTTAATCTAAACTAAATTTTATTAAATTTTCATTTTACAGAAATTTCATTTAAATCATTGTTAAAAAATATTACGAGTATTCGGCGAATCTATAAAAATGTTCGCCACATCAAAAAATATAATAGATTTTCCAATAATTTACAATTCGAATGAAATACCTGAACCAATTGAACTTTATATAGTGTCATACCAAGGTCTTTATGCAGAATTCGTCGCAATGTTGTACGCGAAATGTTCAATTCTTGAGCACGATGACGAGTTGACGTTCCCGGCGACTCACGCACATTTTCGGCTACAGCATCAACATTTTCGGGTGTACGCTTGGTTCTTGTTGGTTTATTAATTAGCAAGCCTGTTTCTTTAACTTTTTTCACAAAATAACGCACATATGGAACTCCCGGCGCTTCGTTTCTTCCGAAATCCGCATACATTCTGCAACATTATCATGATTTTCGAAGTAATGTTTCAATATTTCCCAGCGTTGTTCAAGCGAATACACAACCATTTTCGTTCAGCGGAAGGATAAAACTAACTTTCTGTCAAATCAAAAGTGACATAAACCTTACCATACTCAAAATAACCGCTAGTTCAAAAACAATAAAGTTAGATGGCCCACCCTATACAGTGGAATTCAGCTCAGAAATTTAACACGAAACGAAAACCCAGTTCCACAGTTTCTTCTTATTATTTCCGCTTAAGATGAAATTCTGAAAACAGGAAATATTTTGTCGTTTCCATCGATTTCTTGTTATCCGTTTCCTGCTGTATCTTATTTCAACAGTCCGTAATAATTACATAAGAACCGTAAAAATTTGGAAACAATTAAATTCTATAACATAATTTCGGAAGAAAAATTGTTTAAAAAATGTTAAATTAAATTAAAAATTTTACTAGTTACCAATTTTTAAATACATATTCATTTTTATCAAGCTCTCTGAAGTTTAATGTTTACCACTGGTATTAGAGAATTTGGTTTATTATGTTCCATCCATTTATAATTTTTAGTTGAATTCAAAAAAATAACGAAAACTATTAATAAATTATTATTATTTTTTTTGAATTATTTCACTTTTATTTATTTATTATTTTTTTTAAAAACTATATATGTGTATAACTAAAACTGTAGATTTTTATGTTTTGTTTGTTTAACGTCATCATTAATTTTTTAGGGAGGTTAAATCAAAACTTGTATTCCATTTATTAATTTTAATTTATAATATTAATACAATGCAAAAAACAATTCAAAAGAATATAATATTATAATTAATTGTTTATAAAAATAAAAGGTGTAAGTAAATTGTCACAAAACAAAAAATTGAACGACAAACGCCCTCAACAGTATTAATAGTAATAATATAAAAAATGATATTAATAATTATATTTTAATAATAATAATAATAATAATAATAATAGCAGTAATAATAATAATAGTTATATATTTACACACACTTTCTGAGATAATTTAATTTTATATATAAATTTCAAAAAAATAAAAAAAAAAACAACAAAAAATTTAATTGTTTCTTTTTTAAATCAATTTAAATGGAATCCTTTTTCCCGTGTAGCCGTTAATAAGCGATCCTTTAATATTTCCTCGGTTGGATAATCGGGTAATTTTAAATAGTGTACGCATGTATTTACAGAAGGATAACTCCCTTCGCCCGCATCTACTTTTCGTACAATGGTTAATCTAGGATGTAAATTTGAGAGACCACCTGGTGGTAGGCTGCTACAACCTGTTGTGAATTGTAAAAATGCCTTACGCTCTGGACCGGTGAGGCTCATTAAAACGTTGACAAAACGTAGAAATCCCGGACTGAAAAAAAAAAACATGTGTTAATTCCCCTTACAACAATTTATGAATTAGATATTAATCACCTGTCTTTACTGTAACCCAATTTGGGCTCGGTGTAATTCAATAAATCTTCTTTTGACCACTCCGGATGTTGTTCTCCACAAATCATTAATCTAGCCTCGTCTGGTGTGAATGCAGCCAATTTATTTAATGGGAACACTTCACAGAAACCTTTGTGGAATGCCTGCAATTGTTTCGCAATTCCATCTTGTAGACAGAAATTAAGCGTTAAATCACAATATTCCTCTAAATTATTTATATTAACGTCGATTTGCGATCCATTCGGTATCAAATCAATTGCATCAAATCCGTAAACTTTAGAGCTGGGCAAAAATGTAAATGTCAATGCTAAATCTTCGAGTGACACCTCACTTTCTTTGATCTTTAATTTTAAATCATCAATCATTCTGTTTCGTTCATCCTTCGAGAGTTTTTCGTTTGATTCGATATTCTGTTTCTGTTGGACCATCTCTTGCAATTCTTTTAAAAATTCGGCACGAATTGGATCAATATCGGCCAAATGTTCTTGTAATAAAACTCCTTCATACCAATTCGTCTCGGGGAATTCAGTTATTAATACTTTCGAATAAGACTCAAGTAGGTCACTCTCTTCAGACATAATACTTGAGATCATTATATCTTCTGACATTTTATTTGTTAGTGCTGATATATTTTTGGATTTAGATAAAATTTTATTATGACATAATAATTCCAGAAAACTATTTGAAAGTGGTAAATCAACGAGACGGCCGTCCTGTAATACTTTCGCAATAAAAACACCAAGGAACCAAAATAATTTTGATACTTTTTCACACATATCAGAATTCTGAAAAAATAAAAAAAAAACAGAAATTTTGGTTAGATTCCAATAGTAGCGTTTATACAAAATAAATAGATTACCTGGGGCAATGGGGCCGGAAATAGCCCATTGGTTCGATTAACATAAAAACCAACTGGCTTAAGACCGTCACCTAAATCTAATTTCTTATTGTTAATCTCACTATCATCTTTCTGATTGATTGACGATTCAATAGCACTTTCATCATCGCACAGCCACATTCCTAAAGATGATTTTTGTAGTTCAGCTGCTACGAGTGCATAAAATTCTAATGTTGGTCCCAATCCAGTACCTTCCTCTCCAATAAATTCGACTTCTAGTACAGATTTTCTATTGCAATGAATTTTCATCACTTGAATTGCCCACTCTAGTAAATTTTCGTTACGAGGTACCTTTACACGTTCGTGCTTCAAGCGGCCAACACGGAATTCATGTTGATCATCACGCCGGGGACTTAAGCCCGGTGTTCGTTGTCGCTCTAAGGTAACATCGCGTTGCGATTGTAACCAAACAATACTTCGCGAAGCACCAAATGCTGTACAGCTAAAGTACAATTGTCGTGTTTCGAACGGGAATAAAAATGGGCATGACTGATTTAGATCTTCGCACCATATCGGCAAACTATTACTAGAGAGGACCAATGGATCTTGGATTTGCTGTAATAATTTGTTTGTCAATTTTTTGCTCATAAAGAGATCAGTCGGATGAGCGTTTTCGTTCGTCTCTTGGATCAACGCTTTCTCTTTTGGAGTTGTTTTCAGACTTATCGCATTCAATTGGGAGAGCAACTGTAGAACATCATCCATACTGCAACATTGACTGTTAAATGTGGATGTTATCGCTGTGATATAAACAAATACATATATTGAGCTTTATTAATAAAATATTAATAAAAATAAATTTTACCTTTATTTCCTTGAACAGGAGAATTTGGTGACAACGTCGAGGTAACACTTCGCCCTCCTGAAGGAACTGGGGTGGCACGTCCATCTTCACCACTTCCTTGATCATCTTTGCTATGCGCCTCTTTATAAATAATCGTATATGTTGGTTCCCATATTTTTCTCATCTTATCGGGTCGTGACATATTTGATTGCTGAACTAATTCTTGAACCGCACGGAATATAGTCCAATCAGGGTTATTCAAAGAAACTTCAATATCTTGGACACCAGATAGATTGGGCCCTCTGATTGATAAATGCAATTGTGGTTGTGGCATTGTAAATGTATCGATATTTTGATCTTGATTATTATTTCCTGGAGCAGGAATATCCAAATCTGATGTTTGATTTACATTTGTACGGCCAGGACGAGGATCGAATGCTGGTATAAGAGCAGAAAATTGCCTTTTTAATACAAACTCGTCGTCCCACGATTTACGTTTTCCTGTCGTGGCTAAACGATTCTCTAATGCTTCTTCGTCCATAAACGATAGTAAATTACGTGAAACCATAACTTGAAGTAAGGTATTTCCAACTTCTTCGTATTCATCTTCATTTTCCTCGTCATCATTGTCATCTTCGATATCTTCGTCATCTTCTAGTTCACCAAGCAGAGTTGGGGCGCGACAACTTTCGAGGAAATCTTCCAAGGATACTTGTTCACTATCCGATGATGTTGAAGTCAAACTCATAGTCAACGCTGGATTCAATACTTGATTAGCATTTGTTGAAATGGGAACAACAGCGGTTGATGAATTACTAGCTGCGTTATTTGATGGACTGGTCAAACTTGGATAACTTTGGGCTGTACTTAAGAGACCAGTATGGAAATTACTGGATAATGCTAATTTTACTAAACTTGTGACTGAATTTGGCCCACGTGGGAAAAAACTCGAATTTTGATTGTTTGCATTATTGATCACTTGATTATTTGACTGGAAATTACTTCCTTGTGAAGTGCGTCTGCGCGCCATAGCGGCAAAAGTTTCTAGTAGGCCTGGTGGTGTGGCTGCTTCAATTTGATTTACATTTTCATTGTTTGATGTCGTTAAATTAGGTACACTCACGCTCATTTGATTCGAGACTACGTTACTTTGACTACCACCTGAGGTTTGGTTATTTGATTGATTTGCTTGATTATTCTTTAAGTTATTTGTATTATCACGATCTTTGTTATTAGCATTATTATTACTACTAGTGTTATTGTTGGACGGAGGTGGCAATGGTGGTGGTGGGTGACAACCGGTCTCATCGATTGATTGTTGCTGAATTTGTAAATGCTTTTCAACGCGATGAATATGCTTCTTATTATTCTCACTCTCATTTTGGCTATTCTTATTTGAAATCGATATCTTAACCGCTGGTGCAAGTAAATTAGAAATTTCGGCTGAGAGAATATTATTCGTATTATTTCTCAACATGTCAACACCTTCACGCATTTTATCAATCACTTCCAATGTAGAAATGTCACTAGCTGTCAAATGTGACTGACGTGATCCACTTGAATTTGAGCGTAAGCTATTTAAAATTGTTTTACTTATGGAAGAGGCGTTTGTTGAATTTAATTTATTATTTTGACTTTCATTAATGTTATTCAAATTGGAACTTGTACCCGCTGCCATCATATTATTCTTATTGAATGAAGTTTCGTTTAATGTTAAATTTTCTGTGATTGTTGCTAAATCTGATGAATTGTTGATAGCCGATAGGTCTGTGTGATTATCACGATTTTCGCGAAGTGGATGAACTACAACACTAACTTCCTGATTACCCGATGAAACAATATCAGACTTAGCTGACGAGAGCACAGTTTCGGTGATCGCATCAACAGTTTGTTTCCATGATAAATTATCGGCTGATGCAGCTTGATCAGATGATGCAACCGAATTTTTATCGTCAATCGTTGCTTCAGGTAAACTTGGTGTTGAACTAGACTTACGATTTGTTATTAATTTATCACATTTATTATTAACATTATTATTATTTAAAGTAACACTATTATTATTGTTATTATTATTCTTATTATTCGATGTGGATGATGATGTGGTAATTGTTGTAACAGGAACTACAATTGAATTTGATGATGTTGTTTGTTCAACTAAAGATAAATTATCACAATTTGCTAATTTTAAATCATATTTGCCTTCAGCACCCATACGATAGGAATTTCGGATGCCATGATCCCATTTTACATCGATCCACCCATTATAAATTTCACCTGTTACCGTACCTAAAGTTAAATATAAATCATAAAAAAACTGCACAATTTAGGATTTGATTTGGACTTACCTTCGCCGGATGAACTACCATCTTGATCTTCCCATCTCCAATCGACTCCTCGCACAACCCTTGCTCCTGTAACTATGTTCTTTAATTGCGAACGAATTAACCGACGTTCTCGTCGATGTTTTGCCTCAAATTCTTTGCCTGAATTTTTACCAATATCCTCACAGACCGATGTCACTTGACCGTAAATTTCAAAACCACTAAGACTTAAATAGTGTGTTTGGCCAGAAGCATTTCGGCCGTTCTGTTGAATTCTAACATGCCGATAGCCTTGAGTTTCTTCAGCAGGTGCTTCAACATTCCAGGTGCATGTACTTCCAGGTTCGGCTAAACTTTTATCATCTGTATGAATGAGTAAAGTTATCCAATTAATTCCATCTTTGGACATTTGGAACATCCAATTACGCAAAGCGCTGCGACCATACCCACGTGCATGACGCAATGTATAGCATGTTGGAATTAAATATAAACCCAAATCAATAGCAAACCATGCCTTTTTATTATCCTTGGTATGACAGTTGATACTAACACTATCACGTGACAATATATCTTCTAGCTTTCCGTAAGGTAATTGTTTCCCTTCACTGCTAGTTACAGTAACTAATTGATATTGTGCTGGATTAACCCATTCGGTTGTTTTTCCGTTTGTGCCAATAAAATAAATTAATCCATTTTCATCGAAATCAAATTGGTGTTTGAACGCAGAATTTTTCTCTTTTAATTTTTTTAGGAAATAAAAAGTTGATCGCTCCATATCGTACCACTGTTTTGCAACCATTTTTAATAAATATTTTGAAAGCTGGGAAACCGTTGACAGTGGTTCCATTTTTAGAGTGCGACCAGTCCGATCGAAGAGCATTGTTTCGCATGAATCACGCTCTAATCTAAATCTTAATCGTTTTGTTAAAATATGAAGTCCATAACTGGCCCCTGGAGCGTCATAAACATAAACCGGTAATTTTTCAATGCTCTCGAGTACAGCTACTAGTTTCTGAATCAATACATTTCCGGTAGTTTTGTTATTTTGGATACATTTTTTGAATATAGCGATACGTTGTTTTTGATATTTATTAGCCCGATTTTTGGAGATTCCACATTCCCAATAATTTTTCGAAAGTACCGAGACTAGGGCTTGAACTAATCCGGAGCTGTGCATTTCATAAGCACTAACGACACCATCCTCATTTAATAATTGTGACAAATCATTTAGTGCTGTTTCTAAAGTATTTTGCCAACTAGCCAAACTATTCGGATTTAAATTCTCTTTATGTGGTGAGCATTGCTCCTCTAGTGAGGTTTCGATTTGTTTTACGATTGTAGAAAGTTTAACTACTGCGCCACGTTGCACTTCTTGTGCTTGTTTAAAGTATTTATTATATAAATCGCGTGCCAAATTTTTAACTTGACTTCGCTGTGCTTCTGCTTTATTGCGTATCTTCTTTTTACGTGAATTTGGCCAACCTGACGCAAAATCTGGGCCTAATGTCGTTTCGGCTGTAAATGTATGTTTTGTTCCCCGATTACTTTCGAATATAAAACCAGGTAAGTCATCTTGTAAAATTGTTACTTGATGTCCTTCCGAATTGTGAATATGCAGCTGATTGTCTTTTTGACTTTGCAATACCCAGTTACCAACCACCAAACGCAATGCGCCGGGCGACGTTAAAACAGGTTGCGATAAAGAACCGGGACGTACAGCTGATCGTGCTCTTTGTAATTTTTCCAAAAATTCACCACGATTTTCTATTCCATAAAAGATAAAATAAAATTTTTAAGAAAATGTTAAATCTCAAAAAATTGTTTTATTCGTTTTGGAAATTAATTTTGCATGCCCAATGAAAAGTTTGTTATTAATTTTTTAAAATAGAAAAAAAAAATGTCTATCTACAAACCTTCACTATAAATATTATCCGTATTTCGTCCCTTGCCTATAAACAAGATAAAATCACATTTTTACAGATTTATTTATACAAAAAGTTTTAGTAGGAAACAAATTAAATTTTTTCATGCTTTTACCACAAGAATAGCAGAGAAAATCAATCACATAAAATAGCACACAAATTTTGCAGATTAACTCACCGGAACTGTCATTTCCATTTTCAGGACTACCGCTTGAATACATCGTAGCCAGTTTACCATCCAAAATGAATCTAAACCAACCATTTGATCCGTTTGATAATTCTAGTGCCGCCGAATCGGACCATACGTATAAACAATCTCTTCCTCTACAAATACTCCAGTCTCGCCAATGATATGCTTTTCCTTGTAGTATTTCTTTCGCATCTTCGGCACCATCGTCTTTTGTTTTCTCTTCAAATTTAGTTACCGTCAATGCATCACAGGATTCTAATTCGATACTGCCGCCCATTAATGTTTGTACTTTGGAGAACACTCCCAACCGTGCAAAATGATCTAAGAATACATCTTGGGTCTTTGACATTAATTCCTCAATTATTGTCAATACGACTAAGTGACCATCTTCATCATCCTGAAAATGAATTTTAAATAAAATTAAAATGGAACGTTTGGAAACATTTAAAACAGTTTCTCGCAATGATGATTAATTATGTTTAGACAAAATAAAACGCATACAAATTAGTGTAATTAAAAAATCTAAAAATTAAATTTCTTTAATTATTGTTTTAGTCTTTCTTAAACAGTAAAACTACAGGATAATGAAAAGAAAAACTGTATTTGATTTGTTCGCTGTAATTACAAAATGCTTGCTTTATTTTAGCCACAATATTCTGGAACTTGATCGAATTTACCACACAATACTATTTTACATTTAAAAATTCATTATCTTATTCTTCGTTTTTGCACTAATTACGATTAATATTTAATTTTCCAAGTACCAGAAGATATTAGCTAAATTAAAGCAAATTCAGTATTTCTCTTGGTTTTGTTGTGAGTTTAAATATCTTGACACAAATTATATTATAGACCACTTCAATAAAATAAAAACTATTTCTACCGTTTTTCAGTTTAGCTTTGTCTGATTGTCTTTTAGGGGTTATTGTACAACATATGTTGTTTTCAATTAAGACAATCTTTTGTTAATACTTAATGGATTAAATTCAAGCTATAACAAAAGCAATTAATGAAATTGAATAAGCGAGCTTGCAAGCAATAAATTGTATCAACTAGTTAGTTTCAGAGGTAGTTTATTTTATTTTTAGAAACAAATTAACAATTTCCGATTTTCAATTAACATTTTATCTTTTGTTTATTTTTTATTGCATCAATTATTTCGGGAAAGAGTTTTGCAATTTCATTTGAGGTAATCTGTGCTATTCAGGAACACAAAGGATTTTAAGGTGCGGAATTTATGAATTTAGAATAAAAATAAACAACACCTAAACTAAAGTAATAATAAGTATATTTTATCATCTGATAAATTTGTTAGTTTCATGAACAGCTTCTGCGTGTACTCAAACAGAAAAACGCATTAAGGTTGTGCTTCAAATAGTTATAAAAAAAAATCGTGTCGTTAAATGTGATGAATTATTTATTGGTTCTTTTCAACGGTTAAAAATTTTAACATTTATGTATGTATATAACTGGCAATTTTTTTTAATTTCGTGGAAAATTTAAAATGGAAAATAATAAAAGAAAATATGTACATTAAACAAACGATTTTTGGTGTACAGGCAAATTTTTCATTATTTTTATCCAATAAATACGGTTTCGATGGCCTATTCCAGCGTTTTTAAACTCCTTGAAAATGGTGAGATAGACCACCGGGAAGACGGAACCTAACAAATTTTATTATTTTAGCAAAGTTTGCTTTATTAAATTTTTTTTTATTAAATCATCAGATAAAATGTTTCAACATTTTTATCACTTAATTTTTAACTTTTTTTGCAGTTTTTTATCCAATTGAATGAAACACAATCTTAGTTCTTAGTAAGTAAAATAACCAATAAAATAAACAAAAGAAACAACCGACTGGTAATGTTTTAATAGTATGTTGGTGTGATACAATCACAAACTCAAGTGTATACCTAAGTACATATTTGCATTAGTGTAAATCATAAATATTTGCTGACTTTGCAATACATGTATCCGATTGCAATTAGTTTTTTATATGTAGTTATATACCAGATACTACCAGATACATATTAGTAAACAGTAAAAGCACGCATGTCAGCTTTCAGAATATGCTCGTTTCTACAACTCTTATTTAATTTTCTCTTGGTTAACTCATTTAATTTTCCAACATTTACACTCTACTGTGTAATAGTAAAATGACAAACAATAATTAAATTACTTAGAAAAATCTTATTATGTTTCTTTTAAATAAAGACAAAAATTCAATCAGCAATTTACATAAAAAATCGGTCAAGACACATTGATAGTAAAAAATAGTAATAGCTGGTGATTTGCTAACGCAATTTGGTCATTAGGATTTATGCGAATGTCCCTGTATTCTGTACAATTAAAAAAAATTTAAATTTAATGAATAGTATTTCAATCTTAAGTACAAATTGTAATAAGTGAATATATATTTAAACAAAAACAATGCAATATTATTGTATTATTCATTTATTGTTAATTAATAAAAATTTTAAAACCTACAAAACAATAAACAAAACTAAAAAGCCAACAAAAAGTAAAGATTTTTTTCTCATTTTATTACCGAAATTCTCACATGATTGCAAGATGATAAAATATAGCGTTGCGCGGAATTTATATTACGCTGTTTTATATTTTGAATGAGAGCACCAACCTTGGAATTGGTTTTGATACCAATTATAGTGGTTGATATAGTCGATGTTGATGTCGTGTTAGCGGTAGCACTAGTTACAGTAGTAGTGGTAGTAGTAGTAGTAGAAATAGTAGAGGTAGCAGTACTAGCGGTAGTAGTAGCAGTCGAAGTAGCAGAGATAACCGAAGTAATATCATTACAGTTACTTTGATTACTAGCATTATTATTTATATTCATTTTTATTGGGATTATTGGTGGTAGTGCTTGTGGTGACGATGGCGGTTCATTTATTTCAAATGTTGGCCAACTATAACTTATCTGTTTTTTTTTTTTTTTTTTTTTTTTTTTTTTTTTGATATACCACGATTGAATTTTATTTAAAAATTAAATTTATTCAAAATTAAAAATCGGAATTGAAATAAAAATTTAAACAAAAATCAAAAAAGAAAATATAAATTTTATTTGTATATTTACCTCATTGTCTAAAACACTTGCTACAACTTCGACCAGAAGCGTTCCTAAATTATGCTCTGCCTGTTCACATAAATTTTTTAATAAATCAGCTTTTGTATACTGAATCATTTTTTTGATTAACCCTGTATTTAAATTGGAAATTAAATTATTGTTCTGTAAAATATTGGATATAAACTAAAAAATTACCTAGACTAGCTTTTCGAATACTTGGCAGCATAGTGCCTTGAAACGTTTTACAAAAAACAGGTAAGAAAAATTTCAAATATACGGGGGCCATTTCTGGATCACCACGAGGTTCTTCGTCTCCTTCAACTTTTATGCTATTTTGTCCGGCAGCCATCCATTCACCAGGAGACTGTAGAATTGATGCTACTTCACGATGCCCTTCGTCAATTCTTTCGCGTGCTTTATCAAGTGGCGTTTTACCATCTTCATCACGTAAATCTGGATTTGCACCATGTTTTAGTAACACTTTAGCAATACCTGGACGTCCGAAACAAGCAGCATAATGTAAAGATGAACTTCTTTGTCCCTTATTTACATCAGCACCTTTATCACATAAATATTCAACCATTTCTAGGGTACCAAAAGCTGATGCCCAATTTAACAATGTTTGTCCGACGTCATCCATACAATTTACATCGATGCCACCAGATTCAACAGCCTCAATAAGTGCTTCGGTGTCTTTACTTCTTATACAATCTATTAATTGACGGTGTGTTCGCTCAGCTGTTGAATCAGCGCGGCGAACGCGTTGTACTAATTGGCCTTGTGCACCACCTACGCGACCCAAAGCCTGTCTACCTTCAAATAGCAAGAGTAATAATAAATCAGCTAGTCGCATACAGTCGAGTACACATCGTTCGTCGCCTTTAAGAGCTCTTTCCATCGCATCAGGCAGTTTTGATCTCAATAAATCATGTGTTATTGACGGACTTCCACGACACAGCGTCGATAAAAGTGAAATGGTTGTTGATATCGATTGACTTGATCTATTTGCTTCAGCAGCTTGTGATTTTGGATGGGAACTTGTTGTATCCTGGACAGGTTGTGTTGATGTCGATGTGCTAGCCACAGGACCTGCTGCATTACTTAATCTATTTAATAATTCTGTAACTAAGCCATATTCAGCTAGCGGAGCTGGATCGACGCCTTTACGCGTGAATCGATCAGCAACTGAAGCGAAACATTTAAGTGCACCATCTGATACTAGAGGATCTTCATGCTGTAATAATGTGCTTAAGCTTTCAACACACGTCTGTATACTAGCGCTCTGTGGTTCAACTTTTGTACATAAACGTGAAACAACAGACATTGCCGAGTGTAAAGTATCCTTGTGTACTTGTGATCCACAATCGCGTATAAATGATAGAACACAATTTAAACCACCACCTTCAAATACAGCACCTGCTTCACGAGCACACATTAATTCTAAAACTTTAATGCATTGTTCTGCAAGATCCCGGCTTGTACGGCTGGCCAAATCAGCCACAACAAGACGATTGCAAATGGCTTTAATAGCACCATCGATATTCGATATACGACGTGTGCATTCAGCTGATACATCTAGGTAGTAAGTAATGGCACGAGCTGTTACTTCTAAAACATTCTCAGGTGCTAATTCGTCAAGAAATATTTTACATAATGCTGGTAGAAATGTGCGCGGAGGACAACTATACACAAAAATGATCACAGTATTAATTTAAAATTTTCATAAATTTTCAATTTTACTTACTTTTCAAAGCATCTATCAACATTATCTGACATCAACAGAAGCATGCATAATTGCTCGAGAGCAATTAATTGCATATCCCTTTCATCACCTTGTCCCATGGACAGCCATTCCAGTAATGTTTCAGGATCTACGTCCCCCATCTAAAATAACAGAAAACAAACAAAAAAAAACTTCATTATTATTTTATCACAGAATGTTGTACGTTTACTAATCACACACAACACAACGCCAATAAGTAAAGAATGTGCTGCATTTTATTACTTTTGGTTTTTGATTATTTTATAAACGAAACCGCAAAAAACAATCTTTAGAGATCTTATTAAAATTTTTGGGGTTTCAAAAAAAAAAAACATTTTTCTTTTAAGAAACAGTGGGCTTTGCCCCATCATTTTTATTAGTGATGTGCTAAATCGATCTTTTTTGTTCTGTTTTGTTCATTTTCTCATATGATATTTAAAAAAAAGATCGATTTAGCCCATCACTAATTTTTATTTTTACTATTTGTATACGATAAATATATTTAATTACCTGTTACCTAAATATTAATCAATACAAAATTGATCTTTTAATACTATGAAATGATAATAAAATTAAATCTACACAATATAAAGATCAAGTTTAAATATTAAGAGACTGGAACTTGAATTTCTGATTCAAACAAAATTTCAAATAATATTTGCATGTGTTCTTGAAGAGAGAACCAGCCAACATTTAAGACATTTAACGTAACAGTGCGGTATATGGAGTTTACATGTTACTGTCCAGCGAACCTTTAAGAAATGTTCGTTCAGTTTCGTTAAATTGAAGTGTCAACTTAACAGAGCGAAAATTATCGCGCAAAACTGAAGGAAATGTCAAAAATCCAAATTGCCCTTTGTGCAAATCTTCTTGTGGGAGCTCATTGTACATTTTAAGCATAAATTCAAATAAATAATTTATATTTTATTTTTATGTTCATGTAGGTAAATTGAAAACCGAATTATTAAAGACTTTATAAATTGTAACATCAAATTATTTATTTTCAAATTTATTTATTTTCGTTTTTTTTTCTTACGCCACAAGATTCAAGATCTGTGTCTTTTATTATTTATGTTTATGTCCTTTAAGAATTTAATGCTTTTTAATAATTGAAATAACTTTCGGAGTTCCTCCAATTCCATCGCCACTTCAAAATTCTACACAAATTTTTAAAAATATTAATACGAGCTACCGTCACCATTAAAGCAATTGACAAGTTGTGTTACAGTTTCGCTAGCCAATCTGTCAAATTTTCCGTAAGAAACAACTTTCGTTAAATTTTGTTAAATGTCTTAAATGTTCACTGGTTGGCTCTTAACACTATTGATTTTTAGTACATTACATTTTACCAAATAAATTATAACTATAAGGGAGATGAGGTTATGTTTCCATAGTAAACTTGCTTGTCCCTATCTTTTCGTTAATTTTTTTTTTTTTGGGATAATCGGCAGGCGTCGCACTAATCGGTTATTTTATTTTAGCCATAGAGTTAAAGAAATAGAACTGAAATAAGCAAACGTCAAGCATCGAAAATTCTGTGCGAAAAAGAAAAAGACTGAAATATATTAGGGCCGTATTTAGAATTTTATTCAATGGTTTAGAATAAAGTGGGGGTTGCTTAAAATAAAACAATTAATGTTTAAAAAACATTTATATTTTAGATGAAAATACACTTATAATTATTTTTAAATTAAATATTTTTAATAAAATTAATTTTATTATTAAAAATAACTTTTCTAAAAACGCTGCATTATTTTACACTTTTAGTGGGGACATGGTAAAAATAATTATAAACAAATCATAAGACCTCAACAACAACAACATTTTCTTTTTTTTTTTTGATAATGTTTGATAATTATGTAATAAATTTAAATTAAAAGTGTACTTTTTTTATCACAAATTACAATATTTACATCACAATTTTAATTTCGTTATATATAAACCACAATAAAACTTTTCGATGAAAAGAAATTCCATGTCATTTGGGAGTATTGTTACGACATTTTCTGGTTATAACTTCATTTTTCATAATTTTTTTTAAATAGTTTATCACAAATAATAATTAATTATCTATTTTTTTTTTAATTGTTTTGTTTTATTTGATAATTTTTAATTTTCACGAAACTACGCACAATCACTTTTTATTTTTTAACAACAATAAAAGCTAAATGGTTTGTTTACATAAAAGAAAGCGCAACCATATATTATTCGTAAGAACCCATATATATCCGTCCTTCTATGCGAAAGACTAAACTACTTTTCATACCAGGCGCCTCGGCTTTGAGCTTCGTAAATAAAAATTTTTTATTTCGTTTTTTAACTATGTAAATTAGTTTTATTCGATTGATACCGTTTAATTTTATAGTAATAAATTCAATTTGTTGAAAAATAATTTATTTTTAAGTGATAATTAAAAAAAAAACAAAATATATTACAATGAAGTTATCTACAAAGCAACGGTAATGCGTTCCACACTCGACTGCGAGATTTTAAAGTAGTACAAAGCGAAGTGCTTTCTCAACATAACCTACAAATCACATTTTTTGCACAAATATTTCATACTTACCAGAAAATCTAGCTCATATGTACGTTCCAAATTAAGAATATCTCAGTTATTGCTATAATTCACGGATAAAATAGACCTAAATAAAATATTTGATAGCAACCGAATGTTCAAAGCCAAAGCCACCGGTATGAAAGGGTATCAGCTTCGCATTTGTGGTAACTAAATATGTCGAGGCGAGGCGCCTGGTATGAAAAGTACTTAATGCTGTGTTTCTTATTTCCGATCTAATTGATCTGAGTACTGAAAAGCTATGTAAAAACACAGATTTTTAGTACTCAGATCGATTAGATCCGAAATAAGAAACACAGCAAAACAATCAAAAATAATTCACATTTGACGTTTCTTTTTGCACCTAACAGCTAGCGAGTTTAACCCTTCAAACCATAATTTGTGTCCATACCATTTTTACTTATAGAGAATTGGTACGCCAATCAAGGTAATTTTTTACTAAAATTGAAATTTACTGTACTAAATGATTTACCCGACTATTGGTCCGCAGACGAGTCACTTTATCAGAATCGATTTTTAGTACTGACATTAGGCGTTTTCGGAAATAGATCCTGAATAACTTCAGGCTAAAGCCGGTATTCCATTACGAAAAATTTACTGGCTGCTGGAAAAAATTAAAGAAGACAAAAAAAAAATGTTACATTAGAGTGACAAAGAAAAAACCATTTTTTTACTTTTTATTTTATAGCAAAATTATATGGATAAATTTTGACAGCAAACAAAAACATAACCAACAAATATGAAATTATGCGTTATTCTTAATTCGTATATTTTCACCTCTGAAAATTATCTAAAAAATTAAATATTATTTTCACCCATATCAGAATTATTATTTTTTTCATTTATTTTCAGTCACAGAATTAAAAATAAAAAAAATTTTTACTATAAAAATGACGTACTATGAAAATTAATATTGTGTGCGAGAAATATGTTATCATCTGTACACAAAATTTATGTAGATGTGTTAGAGGGTTGCAATAAAAAGTACTCCATTTGATACTTTTTTTTCAATAATTATGGCATCACACTATTATTATTATTATTTACTGGAGGGCCATGTGGGCGATAAGCCATCTCGCACCGCGACCTAAAAGATCTATTGTGCTGGACCCTACTTAATTATCCGTCCAGTCAATATTCAGGCTCTTAATGAATCTTACAATACTACTGGCCGGTACAAGATACATACTATCCGGGCTCATTGTTCTCCCTCCTAGATGTTGCAGTCTTTGCTGGAAAATGGCTGGGCAATGGCACAGAACATGTTCCGCTGATTCCGCTTCCAGACCGCAGAAGCGGCATCCATCTGTCGTACTTAGGCCCATCTTCTTAAGGTGATACCTTAAGGGGACATGACCTGTGAGGAAGCCAGCAAGCAGCCTCAACTCAGGTTTCCTAAGTTCAAGACACTCCTTAACCCTGACAGACGAAGGTGATATACATTTCTTCGCCTGTCGTAAACCTGGAATTCTGCGCCAGTAGGAGGACTTTTGAACATCCTCCCAGCGTTTTACCGCTGCTCTAAGGTGTCCCTTAGTGACACAGCAGAAGGGTTCTGGTTCAATAAATGGAGAGGCAGAACCCTCGCGGGCGAGGCCATCAGCTGCCTCGTTTCCCTCGATTCCAGTATGACCTGGCACCCACATAAGTGTTACCTTATTTGAGCCTGCCAGATGTTTAATAACCTTCAGACAATCCCATACCAGCCTTGACTCAACGGTACAAGACCTAAGAGCTTTTAAGGCCGATTGGCTGTCTGATACAATATAAATCTTTGCATCGTTTAGGCCTTTTGCTATGCCTATCCTAGCGCAAAGTTCTATAGCATGTACTTCTGCTTAAAAAACGGTAGCATTGGTACCCAAGGACTTCGAGAGGGTAGTGCCACTCCCGTGTATTCCTATCCCCGCCCCATCTTCCGTTTTTGATCCATCTGTAAACCATACCATGGACCCTAGCTCAAATCTCCACCTGCCCTCCACACATCCCGGTCAGGTAGCCTAACACAGAATGGTTTGGGGAAGTTCAGTTTAGCTGGCATACAGTCGGAAGGCATTCCTATGGTAGGGTCTGTCTGAAATTCCTTAAGGATTTCCAGATGACCCACCATATTGCCTGGTTTGATATTTCCTTCTGCCTGCATTTTCAGGGCCATAATTGCAGCATCCTTTTTAATATGCAGGTGTAACGGTGTCAGTCCTAGAAGTGTCATGGCATCACACTAACACAGTCACAACTTGTTTGTAATAAAAATGTTTACTGACGAAGTCGGGTGTCTCATTCACAAAACCACCTATTTTATATTTTTATCTCAATATATTTTTGCTGATAAACACTTTTTCACAATGGAATACCGGCTTAATGCCTCAATTCCACTGTGAGTCAAAGTTTGTTAGTAAAAATAACTTAAGATAAAAATAGAAAATCGGTGGTTGTGTGAACGAGACACACAACGGAGTCAGTCAAGATTTTACTTACAAAAAATGTGTGTCTGTGTTAGTGCACTGAGTTCGAAATTAAAAAAATCGAGAACATTTTATGGCAGTCCAACTACTACATGTATATAAATATTGTGTTTGGCATTTTTATGGGAAAGATTTTTTTAATTTTGTATTTGTATCCATAAAATTTGCTATAAAAAACAATAACAAAATACTTTGTCTACTTAATAATTAATAAAATTGTAATTTTTTCATTAAAAATATTTTACATAAGCATAAAAATAGTTTACGTAAGCATAAAAACGTGTACATATTTAAATTTGACGACCACCAATCAGCGACGCTTGCTGTGATAGATCCTTAAAGGCATTGCCACATAGAAAACGAACGAACGATTTTTTAAACTTTGACAAAGCTGTTATTTGTACAATGCCAAAATTATTAAAAAATGTTTCAAATTTATGAAAGCTATCATAAAAACAAAAAAAATTGTTAAAATTCCAAAATTTTCATTAAAGAAAACGCATTTTAATCTTTTGTCGGACGAAATTCGACTCGTCGTCCGACAAAAGATGAAAATGAAGTTGCTTTAATGAAAATCTTGTAGTTTAATTTTTTTTTTATTACTATTATGGCTTTCATAAATTTGTATAATTTGTAAATAATTTTTTCATTGTAGAAATACAAAATTTGTTAAAAATTGGAAATTTCGGTTTAAAAAATCGTTCGTTCGTTTTCTATGGGCATTAAGGAATAGGAAAAAAATATTGCAGTTTTTCTACAGTTCCCTATTCGCAGGGAAAAATCAGAATGTCTGTAAGTTTTTTCATTATGAATGCTCTGTAATTCTCTATGTAATAAATAATACAAACAGAATATAGATTGTAATTCATTTGTATTGGTTAATGGTTATTGATAGTGATACACATACAATTATTGGAAGTAATGATTGGTGAACCAATTATTAATTATTATGAATCGAAGTGGAGTTGATGTATTCAATCGGGTATTTTTTTATATCATATGTATGACGCTCATAAAAATATAAACATACAACTATTTATAGCGTGTCTGTTTGGATCACGCAACTGGAGTTTGTCAAATAAAACAATCAATATTGTTCAATGTCGATATTAGATTAGTTATTATTACTAACATCATTAGTTTTCTGTTTCTTGTTCAATCATAATCAATTTAACCTTAAAATAGTACTTTTGTTTAAAACTTAATTTTTGTTCAATTAAAAAAAAAATCGTGCACACATAATACATAAATTTAATTTTAAAACAGATACATTTCCTTTCTCGATTAGGATTCAATTTTCTGAACAACAGCACATTAAAACAAAAAATTAACGTGCTTATCAATTCCAAACATGAATGTAATGCCGCTTTAAATGTATTTACATGTTTAAACAAAACTTCTATAAATTTCACTCCACTCAAATTCGAAAGTGTTTGATTCGGTATCTGAATATTTTTCTTTAAATATCTTCTTAACTACCTCAAACGGGAATAGGCTAGTGTAACTGCAGAAGGTCAATCAATTAATATTCTTTATGCTTTAATTACGTATGAGTGTATTTCAATATTTTATATAAATAAATAAAGTTTGCCAATTTAAAAAAACGTCCTTGAATAAGAGTTTTTGAAATGTTGATATTGAAAATTAAAAAAAAAACGTCTTTATTGTCATTTTAATTCATCCTAAATAAGCACGAATAATAAACGTGAATCTTAGCTTCATTCAACTGAAAAAGTTGATTTTGTGAACGCAATTGAACGCTGAGGATTAACGTACGTTGATAATTGAAGGTGTTAATTTCTTATGAAGCGATATTAAATTAACATCTTAAGAAATGTGTAACTACAAATCTTTTTATGTAAGTGAAATGATTTAATATTAATTTATAATTTTACAGATTCCGATACAGCTATTGGAAAAGTAAATATTTACAAAAAACAATGTTGTTTTTACTGAATTACATACATACTTACGCATCGCTTTCTTTAGTTGTTTTTATGAATATATGTGTTGAAAGGCCTTCAATACAATTTATACAATCTACACGTATAGCGAATGTTATTGTCTAATAAAGTGTTCATTGAACCGTAACTAAACGTCAAACCAAAACATGGGAGAGCGATGGGTTCATGAATTATTAGTTTAATCTACTTGATCTATAAAAAAGTTTAGAAATTTAATGTTTCTTTTTCTTATCAAAGGTCGATCTAGTTGCTCTAAATCGCAACACATTTCGTTGTCTTCTTTTTTTAAAATTTGTATGCTTTTCAAAATCGTGACAATAAAATTTTCTTTTTCAAAACTAAATTTATAGTTGAATAGAGAGTTTTCTTTTTATTTATTGGTTTTAGTTTGAGTGTAACAAAGAAAATATTTTTTAGATTTTATTTACTTACTACCTACTTACAGACAAATCGACTACTAAAGCTAATTGATTCAATTCCTCCGTCCGTTTTTATTTTGTTTCGTCTATATACATATGTAATTGGTCTGATATGTTTTCATACGTACTTATAAAACCTTACCTATAAAACTTAATAATTCGAATATAAAATATTTGAGGAAATGACGTTTAGAGAAAACAATACTTTGCTTTTACTGTATTGTTACTATGTAAATAGTACATAATTACATGATATTGGCTTGTATTGCAACAATATATTTACCACAGTCTTGCATTAAATTATCTTAATTAAATGAATATGAGACAACCTTCGAATTAGTAACAATCCAATGTAACAACACGATTTACGGAATGAGCTTGTAACTGACCAGCGATACTTAAAGAACTTCTACATAGGCTAATCAGTCCATAGTATGCAGACTCTGGATACCATGTACCCTCCAGTTTTATTTAGTCTTCCTGTAGTAAAGCTGGATCACAGGCGACTTCCGATTCCCAGTAAATTGTAAGAGTAAAATTAAAACGGAAGACCGGGCAGGAGTAGGAACATACGGGAGTGGGACTACCCTATCGAAGTCATTGGGTACCAATGCTACCGTCTTTCCAGCAGAAGTACATGCTACAGTAAACATCTAGGAGGGAGAGCAATGAGCTCAGATAGTATGTATCGCGTATCGGCCGGATATTATCAGGTTCAATAAGAGCCTGAATATTGATTGGACGGATAATTAAGCAGGGTCCAAGCACAAAAGATCTTTTAGGTCGCAGTGCGAGGTCGCTGCCTTTCTATAGTAATAATAATAAAAATTTATAGTTGTTTGAAGGGTATTATTGTTTGCAGGCATTTTTAACCTTTTTCGACTCACAATTTTTGTAAAACTGGCCCTTATACGTAGACAATCGTGGACAGTTTACCGAAATACTGGTATACATAATAAACAGAATCGATCACTGTTGTATGGATTTATGGTAAGCTGTACAAATGATTTTTAGCGTACCGTACTACTGAACGATACGACCGATATCGTACTGCAGTCTGATACACGATAGATAATAACTCATGTAAAACAATGATTGGTGAAATACTTTAGAACCCAAGGTCGCAATCCGAATTTGTGACGAACTTAAACTAATATTAACACCTGTCGAATGTAAGAAAATTTAATTTAAACTAGATTTTGATATTAAATTTGAGCAGAATTTTAAATTTCTTAAATTTTGTGACCCAAACAAAAAATTGGACAAATGGTTCACACAACAAATGGGGAATCACGTAACATAGCTTTAATGGTTGGCTCAATATGAAGGAGCTAAAAATTCGTGACCTCGAACTGTAAAATGTAGCCGAGAACCAACTTTTTCAAATCAAATAATTTTTAATAATTTATACTATTAAAATCAAATTAAAATATTTTATTGTTTCTAACTTGTCAATTCAAATTCCCAAGACAACCGACTACGTGTCCCGTCACTATCTTTTGAGACAAAGTTTCGAACTAGGATCCCATCCAGGGAGGACTGGATGATGGATGCAGTTTTGGAACCAAGAGTTATAAACTTCTTCACTGATGGTTCAAAACGGGACGGGAAAGTCGAACTTGTGAAATTCGCATACATATGGACAGTCAGGCTGCCATTAAAGCGCTTCAATCATACCTCTTCACGTCGAAAGTAGACCAGAGCTGTCTCTCATCTCTTAACGAGATGACAGATCAGTTCAACATCCATATTACATGGATGCTAGGGCATTCCTTCAGGAAGAAACTAGTAGGTTGACGAACGACATATGGTCAAATAGTACCTCATGTGTAATAACTCGGCAGGTCTGGCCAAAGTTGGACTTAGCGAGATCCAAACATTTGATCTCACTTCAGCGGAGTCAGATCAGTGTGGTTGTTGGAGTGATTACAGGCACTTGTCGTAGTTGCGAGGACGAAGAGGAGGAAGAGACAGTACTTCATCTTCTTTGCACCTGTTCTCGTCTGGCACGAAACAGACTAAAGTTTCTAGGGGTATCCCTTTTCAATGATCTGACGGACCTTAGCAGAATGGACGTCAGGAGTATCCAGGGTTTTGTTGACGCCTCAAAATGGTTTGAATGAGTTGGAGGATATACAATTAAATCGTGGTATGGTGGACCGCCACCTAACCTAACAGGTCAATTGCAAAAACATATTTTTCCAGAAGCAAAAAATAAAAGTTGGTACACCACTGCTTTTTGTTGTAATTGTAAAAAATTATTAAAGATTGAATTAAAAATCGAAAAGTAACTGTGCACAAATACATTGCTCGAGTCTTTCGGCGTCAGGTCCATCGATTGCCAAATCAGTAAATTTGCCCAAAACAATGGTATAGCTTGATAAAACGGTATAAGATATCTTCTCTTAGTCTCAGCGTGGAAAGAGCAGCTAACAAAAATCGGAAACGTGGAACAGTTGATAAAACAACTTTACAAAGTAATAAACCAACCTTAAAAATAATCCCGGGATCACTGACAATGACCGTGGCAAAAAATGTATTACGACCCACTCCATAGAAAGACGAATTCGAGTTCAGAAGAAAAGTTCGAAACGTACATGAAATTGAATGTGAATCAATTGCCGGGCGGGGCGAAGGTCTTTTTGTGAATTCGATTCGAACGTATTCGAGTCTTCGAAGTATTGGATTCTTATTTGAATTGAATCAGATTCAGTCGCCTCTTATTTAAATCAATTATGAATGTTATACATACTTCAAAGAGTCGAATACGTCCGAATTGAATTCACAAATAGCTCTCCAGATCAAAAGTTGTATCTTGCCAAAAATCTGTCAATAAAAGCAATTTAAGGCAAGGGAAAATTAATTCTTTGGAAAGTGATTTGCATTTGCGGACTCAAGACCCAGGTTTTTTCACATCCTAGAAAAGTATTTTGGCTGTAATTCGTCGACCCGATTAAAATAAAGTTAAGTTTTGGTCTGGTTTAGCTAGTTAGACGCTCAGTACTATAAAAGTATAAAAACGTAATGCACCCAGCGAACTACCCACAGTTGTAACAATGAAATTTGAATTTTAGACCAATTCAAACGTTAAGTAAAATAAATATTCATTAAGGTATTAGGGTTTATGTTTAGCTTTCACTGCTACACTACTTTTATTATTGATTCTCATATTAATAGTAATGTAAATATTAGGGTTTATTTTATCTCGATATAATATACCTGTTTCCAAAGTAGACATAAATAGTATGTCAAATGAATTAGGAAGTGTTAAATTATTCTTTTTTTGTTCTATTGTCGAATAACTAAAAATATTAAAATTTCATCTAGTACACAAAATAATTACAAAATCGACCCAGAATAGAATAATATAATGTGTGTATGTACTAAAATAATTAAACATTTAAAAATAACAGTTCATGCACTCAAAAAATAATGTTGTCTCGCAAAATATTTTCTAAACAATAAACTATTAACACATAATTTACCTTTTGACATTAATGGCATATAGACAATTGAAATTTAATATCAAAACTCAAATAAAGAAACTAACTTTTTTTTTTAATAAAGTTGTACATTTTTACATTCCAAACATGATGAATCATCAAAAACGATAGCGTTTTTGTAATCAATATACTTAGAATATGTATACTAGATTTATTTTATTAAATATTATATGTATATATAATGTATAAATATAAATATATGGTAAGCTTTATGTTTTTTATAATGAAAGTATTAATAACCATAATATAATTATATTACGGAAATTAAGAAAAACTAAAATGGTTGTATACAAAAAAATTTCTCTTTTTTTGTTGCTTTATTTACAAAAATTTCACAAACAACGAGAACTGCTGCTGCCAGTAAAAAAAATATGTAACTCATTGGGGCAAATTATTCGATAATTTAGCAAATTTGCAAATCAGAAAATATTAATTCATAATTTTAATAAACAAATCAATTTTACCAAGCAAATTTTAATTTAAAATTTTTACACAATTCATCAGTATCAGTGGCTAACAATTTTTTGACATGGAATACGAACGATAAAAATCGGCTCGGCTAAGAAAATTGGTTACTTGGAATTAGATAATCGAGTACCTTCACTAATATATTGTAATTTAATATTCAACTGCATAACTTATCAATCATGAAACATAAATTAAATATGTTGCTGGCTTACTTATTCAACTCTGCATTATCTTTAGTGAATCAATCCAAATATAATAATATATTGATAACCGTTTCTTATCTAAATAAATATGCACTGTGACTTGTAAAACAAAACTGCAAAATATTTACGGAAGTCACATTTTTTTACACATTTTAGATTAAAATAAATAAATATTTTCTTTTTTTTGATCTTCAAAGTTCTAATATATTTATTTCAAAATGGCATTTTTTGGATTTAACAGAGTAACAAATTTTCACCGCGTTTTTTATCAAACTTACGATAAAGAAACAGGTTAAACAAATTAAAATATGTATGTATACACCAACGTTTTACGTGTACTTTTTGATAAAATTTCATTTAATTATTTTGATTCTAATTTTTTTTGTTGGAGTTTTTTTAAAACGTGTCCAGATAGGAAGATTACTTTATTCCAATATTGAAATAACCGATAACTATTGCTTGTCATCAAAAGTATTTTTACTCTTGTTTTTTATTTATTTTAATTAATCAAATGGTGGCGTTTAATTTAAATGTTTAGCTAAATATCTTCAACGGTTTATGAGCCATGCTTAAATCAAGGAAAATCATACAAATTTTAAAAGAGAAGTTGAACCAATCTCTAACCAACAATTGAAAGTCAGTTTATATTGTCAAAATAGGTTGAACGTTAGAAACAAATATCTGAAGATAACTCAATTGACACAGCCACAATCTAATGAAGATAACCCATTAGATACAGCCACACCAATATCTGCCGAATTAAAACCTACAGAACCTTCCAAAATTCATCCATCGTTGTGTGTCTTAGCATTTCTGCGGAAATCCGGAAGACCTGATTCAAAAGTCGAAGTGATCGGATCAAATTACTCGAAAGCATTAATAATTTCATATATGGAGCAAATCCAGTAGGCTCAAGGTCCCAAATATCGATTAATCGTTGCACAATTCAAAGACCGTATTTAAACCATATTTAGCACCTATTGGCGAATTTTATCGAAACGTTATATTCTCGGAAATGAGAAAGGTATAATTTAACCGGCAATGGAATAGGGAAACGCTCTATTGATTAAAATGTTTAACAACATACATTAACAAAACAAAATATTAGAAGTTCATAGTTGAGAATATTTTTTGTTATATAAAGTATGATATTTTCATTGAAATATTTACTGAATTTTATGCTATCTGAAAAAGTAAAAAATACTTATGAGCTGGTAAATAAATGATGATTAGAATTTCCAGATCGATTTTCATTTTTCTGATTTATGTGGTAATATTTACAAATATGTAATTAATGCACACGCACATTACTTAAAAACTAGAGGAATTGAAAATAATTCATGTTTTGTAATAAAAGAACCGAAAATCAAAATGAACGCTACTTAGTGTAAATATGTATTGAAATTAAATTAAATTAGCATTAGCCAGCAATTATAGTTAGTTGATTTAATTTGAAATAGCATGAATTGCAGTTTTAAGAAATTATAAAAAATAAATAATTATAAATTTCATCCGCTTCAGTTGAATCTATGTTAAGGTCATTATAGGAGTTTGACTTGGCAGCAACACGCTCCGATAATTCAACATGCGTATATTATGAAAATGTAGAAATCATATCAATACCAATGTAAAACTTTTAAAAAACAAAGACTAACTACATATTTGTATTTCTTGTAGATCAAATGAGGAAAAGTAACATTTTTACAACTATTTTTAATTTACATGCAAACAGCTGGGCTCTGTTTTATAAACATACTTGAGGTTAAAAATTTGTAATACATACATTGATATTTTTCTTCTCAGTTGTTTATATATAGACTTGGCACAAAATTGATCGAAAAACACAAAAAATCCGAACATAAAATTATTAACAAGAATAATAATTTAAAAAAAAATCTACTTGTTATGAATAGGAAATTAATGTAGGTTCGTTTACAAAGAAAACTGCTCGTTTTTTTTTTAACTTTGAATTTGTTATTAAAAATTGATTTTACTGTTTGTAACATAAATGCTAATAAACGTAATAAATATGAAGTTTTGTCATAAATTTTTTATTTATTGTATTGTTTCAGCACCGATTGGTACTGAATAATAAATATGTAGTTTATAAACGTACTATCTGTCAAGGTCATGTTGGATTATTATAAGGTTATCATAAATCGCGAAGACACCATTGATATTACCTACTCGAAATTTCGGTATGTGTCATTTTTCAAGATTACGCAATATAATGCCATATAACGTCATCAATCATTATAAATACATGTGTTTTACTATATTATTAAAATCGACATAATATCGGTACATACAACCCTCGTAAAACGCGGTTGATTTGCATTTTGTGAACGGCGCCTTAGAAAAAATTGCGGGGCTACTCGTATATTTAATGCAAATAATGAAAACAAAATTAAATAGCTGCCTATTTCTCATCGATATGTTAACGTTACGAAAAGTTAATGAAATACGGCACAAAAACAATATTAATTGAGAAACTTATTTAAAATCTTAAATAAGCCTACCTACAACCAGGAAATAACACTTTAAATTAATAAACTAAATTTTTTGCTTTGTATGCGTTTTCCAAGGTCATTTATTACTTTCATTAAATCATGATTCACCAATTTGTCTTAAAATGAAATACAATATAAGACGATAACAGAAAGCACAGCGACGATTAACTATTATTTTAATTAAACATGATTTTGCAGTTTTCGAAACCAGACGAATTCAAAATAATCAATCGTTCACAGCCATGTTTCTCGAAAATACTGGACCAAAATGTATAAACTATGTATAATTATACATACATGCACACTTTTTTCTTTTATTAATCAGAGTTTTTCCATACGAATATGATTGAAATATGTACATATATGTTTATGGACAGTTTGTAGGTGTTGCTAAATTAAGCTTGTAATTTTAAAACTTGGTTAAAAGAGAGATTCTAAGAAAACCTGTAGTATTGTGTTTGCCGTGTAAATAGCTCAGTAATTTATCACTTATTCAAAATGAATACAAGCAAAAGTAGAGCGCTAACTTGGAGTAAAAAACTCGATATGAAATGGTCCCGCAGCCGTATGCCATTAAGATGACGACACATCGACAGAATAAAGAAAACTAAGTAGTTAATATTATGTTTACTATAATTAAAATAAAATGTTCTTTGTTTTTCAATAAAGTTATTAAATGTACGAGTAAAGACACAACTCAATATTCGCTAACATTTGGTAAAATGTATTCAGCTGATTTATACACAGCAATATTTTACTGCTTGAAAATTATACAGTTTAGACTTTGGAGAAACATTACATGCAAATAGCATTGTATAGAATTTTAAATATTTGATTTGATTTTAGAAGTTTATACAATTTAAATACCTTATTTTTTTTTATTTACCATTAAATATAATATTGTATAAAAATTGCTGCTTGAATAATGTGTGATGGACGTGCGCCATAGGTAAAATTAGTCATAAATAAATTTTTAATATTTAATTAAATTGTTTATTTAAGCAAATAACAATAGCCTTACCTTGATTTGAGTGTTGCTTTAATCGGTATGTTAGCTGCTTTGAAACACAAAATTGCAGCACCGTTAAATTTATCCTATACTGTAAAGAAAAGAAAATACAATTAATCTTAAGAAATCGTATTCTGTTTGCACATTAAATACAAATGTTTTATTCTCATTATTATGCGTTAGTTTTTTTGCTTTTACATAAGTTCACAATACAAAAATGGGACACAGCAGAATTTAAATTTAAATAACGTTAGTTTTAAATTGTAACACGGAAATATAATCGAATGTTGGTTTCTTTAAGAAAGCGAATTGCAAGTCATAAAGAGCAATTGCCTAGGTAGTATTGTAGTACAAATTTACCCAATTTGAAATATGTATTCTGTTATCTGAAGGACGAAGTCAAAATATGACGAAAATTTAAACAAGCGTTATATAAATAAATATAACAACCATATTTTAACGATTAATAAGAAAAATAATAAACAATGTAAAATGTGTAGACTCTTTAGTGGTTATGTTCTTATCTTAGGTTTATAAGTATGTATTAATTTTATCTAAAAGATAATTTGTTTGGCGAATGGTATATTTTCCTTGTATTTTAAATATTTATTTGAAAATGTTTTAAAAGGTGGGTACACTCCGCCAAAAAACATAATGTGTTTCAAAGTTTCGAGACACGCAAATTTTATATTTTGGGCCAGCAAACTTGGTTATACCTTCACGGTGCCCTAAATTTAAATATTAGTTATGGACTAGGTAATATTTATTACCCGGAACCGGCAATTTCTTTGGTTACTCAATTCCTCATATTCAGAGTAATAATAATAAATGGTTTTGACAGGCCATTGCTGGTCCGTACCGTGTCAACAATTTCACCCTATCGGTTTCAATTCCGCGAAAGCTCCTCGTATTGTCCTAGACAACCGGAAGTAGCTAAATCGTCCTCTACGTTATTTAGCTAAAATCCCATTATCTTTTGAAAAGAACCCCCAAGGAAAGTTAGTAAATTCCGTTAGATCTACTTGGGGTAATTATATGCTGGACAGGTAAGCACCACCATCTTTCACAAATGAGCGAGTATCACAGCCGATACCATAGTATGGTTTAAAGGATGCTCAGAATGGTAACCGATGTTATTAATGCTAGAGGAGGGTATTTCCATAAAAATCAGTTAAAGTGTTATTTTCAAAAAATTTCCTGATTTGGAATAAATTGCTGTTAAAAATGTTTCGTTGTACTTTATTAAACCTTAAAAAGTAATTATTACTCAAATTATTTTCGTTGTGTGCATATACCGGCTGAATTTCGAATAAAGACAAGGTCTCAAACTTATGGGCGGTATTGTAAGTAGGATAATTTTAAGCATATTATAATAGTTATTTAAAAAGAGTTTTTCATTTATATTATTTCAAACTCAACGTCGCTAATTGATAAGTATTTTAAGTTCTTATAATTAATTTCTCTGGATCGGTTGTAATATCGAGCCAGGCGATATTTCGAATTTAGTTAACAAATGATAGAATATTTAAAACAGTTGACAAAGAGCTTGGTAGCTGTATATAAAAATAAAAATTTTAAAATTATCACTATAAGATATAAAAACATTCAGTTTTTTATTTTATTTTATTTATCTACAAATAAAATTCATTAATAGAAAAGTGATAAAAATGCAATCAAAAAAAGATCTCTCTCTCTCTCTCAATAAAAATGTTAAGCAAATTAAATTAGCTACTCTTCGTCAATTATTTGAAACGTCATACATACACATATGTATATTCGAACGTCATGCGAAAACGTCCAATAGCGTAAACACACATGAATATGTAATGTTTTCTTTGTTAAATCGCGTGTGTTATTAATTATTTGTTTTGTTAGTTTCAAAAAATCAAAATTATGTACATCTGAGCTTACTAAATTAATCAAAAAGTAAATCTCACTGAGTCACTGAGGAAGAGAAAAGTAGGTCTAACGAAAAAAAAAACATTTTACAAAGACTAATTTGACAACAATTAAATTTTATGTTTTTCACTGTCACAATGTTGTGAATATTATATACCTGAAAAATATTTATATATACGTTAAAATATAAATTGCACAATTTTCAGTTCTTCAACCTCTTAACACGATGCATATTTATTATCCGGTCAATTATTTTTTAGTTAAGCGATGCCCATATTTGCTGTGTAATTTATGTTAGCCGGGAAGTATTTGTTTTGTAATAAAGTCCACCTAGAAAAAGTAAAAATTACAATACATGCTTAGTTGCAACAACAGAAGACGAGGTATACGTAAAAAAGAAAAGAAAACATAAAAAAGTTAACCGTGTTCCGTTTACGTAACGCACAAGAAAGCTAATATAAATTAGAAAATTAAGTTTCATTTCGATATTACTAGAAAGATATAAATACTTAAAAACATTAATAATGAATATATATTTAACATCTCTCTAATTCATTGACGACAAGACAATCAGCACAACATAATTTATAAAATATTTAGTGAAGATACAAACATATTGCGTCTTCCAAACCATAATAAGTATTTCGAACTTTGATTTACTGCATTGTATCGTTCGTGTATCTGAGTTGGAGTGATAACAGAAATTTTTTTCTTCACATCTTAATAATGTGTGACACACATTGTTGAGATTTTGTAACTTTTATGTTATATTGAAAGTAGTTGTGATTACATAAAATGTAGTTAATTGCTGAATATAATTGAAATTAAGTAGTTTACGGTAATTAAAGATAAAAGCGACCATTTCTCTTAAATATTTTCGTGTGATTTACACAGAAAAAGTGTTATTTTGTTACTTCATAAATAGTAATCCCCATCATATGTTCAGAAATTTTCCACTGACCTATAAGCTACAATTGAATGTAAACGCGCATTAGTACATGAGTTTTGTCAACCAACACACAAAATGCTGTATATCAAATTTATAAATAACCTATGGCTGGCGACTTTTGTCAAATAAACTTTTGTACAAAAAAAAAAAAAAAACATACACAACGGAATATTTTTATCAATTAAATTTCTTTATTTTTATTTAACAAATAAACAAATATCTCTCATTTTCTTAGAACATTATCACAAAATATGAATGCATGATTCTATCAAATGTTAAATTGTTCAAATTGTTTAGATAAGTGAATATTAAAAAAAAAAAATATTAGACACAAATCATTTTCTTAACCATCTAGTCTGCGCAAAATCTAATGTCTACGAATGAGAAAATTGAAACAAACCACGCACAGCTCTAGAAAAATTATGTTAAAAAAAAAACAAAATAAATTATTTATTTTTAACTTAAAGCAATTTTCTTAAGGAAATTATAATTATGTTTCTTTTTTCATGTGAATTTAAATTTAAAATCTTGTTTTCTTTGGTGTAAATCTATTTTCAATTAGACCTGAAACATTAATTACTCGTAGGTACACAAAAATATAGAATATGTTATTCACCATAAATAAAGCAGGTATATTGAGATTGTGAGTCCAAGAACAGTTACGTCAAAACCTTATTTCATTCTTTATTATAATAAATAATTTATTCATGCACCTATTAACGCGTTAAGTGTACACATTTTTAATTTAATTTAATATGTAGTCAATTTTATTATTAATTTAAATAGTCTTAAGTTACGCTAGATAAATTGCCGACGACCTATTAAATTAAACTCGTAATTTGAATTTATGTATGTGCGCCATAATCACAACAACACAAATTATCCACACCACAAAAAAAAAACAATTAAGCTTTAATGAAAGGAAAATTGGATGGAAACTCTACAGTTTCCAACTAATAAATAGGAAAGAAATTAAAAATAAAACCTAAAATACTTAAATTTATGATTTTAAATATCTCTTGGAATTGTACGAACAATTTGTATATTTTTTTATTAACGTTATTACTGTGCCTTTGTTTACATTGTAACATAAACTTATAAAGAAAATTATATTAAATGAGGTGGTGTCTTAATGTATTACGAACTTTTTATTTTACAAACGACGATGTCCCGATGCAATGCTCTAATGTTGTCTATGAGTATAGAGAAAGAATAATTTCTTATAAAATTGCTTAGTACTGGTTGAAAATTGATTAGTTGACAAAGACAAAAACTTAAATGATTCATTGCTAACATCAACCAAATAAGTCTTATTTTATAAAATGTTAAATGGTAAGAAGATGTAAGTTTAAGTTACATAAAAATCAGCAAAAATCGTAATGCTTCCTGCTTAATAATATCATTGTATGAAATAACTACACTATGGTTGCTTTTAGTTTCGACAAGTGTTGGCAACATGTATATATAATGGTTTTGTGAATGATTGCGATTTATCGAACATTTCTTGGCAAACTAATATTAAGTAGTTCGTTCAAACGACATTTTTCCCATCTTTGTTTGGATGTTCAATGAGTTTGGGTATCTCTTTTTTAAAATAAAATTAATAAATAAAATAAAATTGTACACTATCTCACTTTTTCAAAAGATCGTTTTATTTCTGGAAGGAATAGTACATAAACTTATTCTAACAGGCTTAAATCGCAATAAGTTGCGAGAAAATTAAATGGTTTGATTTATATTTATTATATTTATATACAAAAGTAATTTTACCACTCTAAATATGTTTAATTATAAAAAATTAAATTGCACTAAATAAATTAATCAACTAGATGTCGTTTGGATCGGGGGTTCCAGTCTTGAATTAATATTTTGGCGCACAGGGATTTCTCATCATACAATCACAATCAGTAAAGACGATGAACAAATCTATGACTGCAAGTTGGAGTACGTACATGGGCCGTGCTACTTTTCATACCAAATTTATCACTATTTTAAATTTCTTAGATTCAAAAAATCGGTAATCTACACAGCGGCCTCCAATTTTTTTTTTATAAGTGAGCCAGATAAGAAATTTTCATTTATGTGGCATACCGGAAATATATTTCTAGAAATTACATTTATTCTTGAAAGTATGTGTCTAGTTTAATAATTGCAAATAGGTACCGCAAAAATTTTCTGAAAGAGTTGAGAAAAGGATTGACCTTAATATTATGACACATAAATGTGGCGTTTAAGTTTATTTTTCCCTGAAAATTTTTTGTTGGGAATTATGATTGTGCTAGTCGCTTACAAGCAGAAATAGTATTTTCCTTTTGAAAAAATACCAATCGCCACATTACCCTTTGGAAAAAATAATACCAAACCATACTAAAAAAAGTCACATTAAATCAACAGGGCGATTTATTAGTTCTAGAGGTTTGTCGTAGATGCGAGATTGTTAGGGATAGACTTACAAATATTAACTATTTACATAGAGAATCCTATTAGAAATGGATAAAATAAAACAAATTATGAACTACTCTTTCAAAACTCGATCATGTATGTATCACTCATTCCATATAACGTACTGTGACAGTGTACTAATATTTTTACCAAAATTCAACAACAAATTACTTTTTCTAAAAAAATTCTTTATGATTTATAATGGTCAATTTATCCCTTCATTTAAAGTGTATTAATTTTTTAAAAATTGCATTACTAATTAACAAAATACTTATAACGTATATGTGACAAAATTTGATTTGTGTACGTTTTACAAATGTGTTATTTTAAGAAAATTTGATTATTTCTGTCAAAATATTGTCATATAAAAAGAATTTGTTCATTGAGTATTTTGGCGGTGAGAAAATCAATAAAATGTATCGATAAACCAATAGTTGTGTGTCGAGTCATCCTTCAACCATTTGTATTATATGAGATCAGCCAAACTTGGTAATTTTGATAGTTTATGAAAATATTGAAAAACAGAAAGCAGTTTTCTTCATTTTCCAAAAACCTTAAAACTATTTCAAATAAAAATGTATATTTTTGTAAATCTTTTAATTCACGTTATTATATAACAGTTTTAGGTTACTAAATTTTGAATTCTTAAAATCAACTTAATTCGCAAATTTCCAAAACTTCTGGCCCGATTTTATGACCGCGGATAGAAGATTAATCAAACTCGGATTAATCGACGTTTGCGTTTTATGAATGACGATAAGCAAGACAATTATTGGCGAACATTTTTTAATCCTCTGTTTTAATCAAAGGATAGACTTTTTTGTAGTCAGATACCAGAATAATTTGGAATTATTTTTGGTAAAACATACATTAAATAAATTATACCAAATTTTATTACCTAAAGCACAGAAATCGGTTTTCATTTTCTAGATCGTTTTCATATTCAATTACCTAGGATAATTTATTTCCAAATACAGCGGAGGCAATATATATAGGGACAACATTTTAATTAAAAAATTGAATATTTAAAATAAGAATTCATATTACTTTTTATTCTAGTTTATATACATAAGAAAGGAACTTCTAATAATTATGCCACATTTCGGATTTCGAGTGAACTATTGTCTTTAAAAAATAAAACAAAAAATTCCTGAAGGCAATATTTATAAGGACAGTTTGCTAATCTGTATTATATCAGCATCTTATTGTTATCCTAATAATTAGTATTACCTCCTGCTTTTATAATTACTTGTTGGAGGCGACGAGTCATCGAGTTGATATGGTTTTGCAGCAAACTTTGATCAATATTTTTCCATTCTGTGACAATCGATTTACGTAGTTAGGTAACCGTTTCAAATTGGCTGCCGTTATGGTAAACGCGGTTAGAAAGTAATGCCTAAACGTTTTCCATTGGATTAAGATCTGGACTAATCGCAGGCCATTGTAAAACATCAATACCACGTTCTGCAAAAAATGATTTTGTAAGTCGAGCTGAATGTATTGCAGCATTATTTTGCTGGAATACCCAATTTTGACCAAGCGTATTATCCCCAAAATCAACTAAAACGTCTTCCAACAGATTTACATACTTAGCAGCATTCATTTTAGTTGATACAAAACAAATTGGAGCACGTTCTGTGTAACAAAATGCTCCCCATACCATCAGCGAGCCACCGCCAAAATTTCGTGATTGGCGAGTAACCCTGTTCTGACGAGTATCCCCCAATACCATTGCCAACCATCAGGGCCGTCAAGAGAAAACTTTTTCTTATCGCTAAATATGACCTTATGCCACTCCTCATCCCAAAATTGGTAAACCTCAGCAAATCTCAACCGAGCGATTTTATGCCTTGGTAAAAGTCGCGGACGAGCATCTCGTTTCATGTATTTCAGATGTTCCGATTCTTTTAAAATTTGCCGAATACGCCTTTTTTTAATTGGAAGTTGAAGATACTGCCCTATCTGTGCAGGAGACAATGAATCTTTAACTGCAAGTCTTTTAATCTCTCGTTTGTCACGATCAGTTATCGTTGATTTACGACCACAACGCTTTTTAATGCCATAATTATCTCGTAATGTTACGTAATTATGCACAAGGGTTTTACTTTTACATATTCTGCTAGCAATTTCACGTAATGTCAAGCCACTTTCATAAAAAGCATCAATTTTGCCGCCACTTTCATAAAAAGCATCAATTTTGCCGCGCTTCGCCAAGGTTAATTGTTTTCCTTGTGGCATTTTGTAATTATAACCTACAAAAATATATTAGCCATTTATAAAAATTTCGACCTAATTTGCAATAATAATATTATTATTATTATTATTATTATTATTATTATCTTTATTTCAAATAAAATATATACATAATGAAAGCTAATTACAAGCAAAACAATTTAAAAATTTGGAATAGAGTAAAGCTCCTTTAGACATTACGTCTGTAGTGGAGCAATTAAAAACAAACTATTAATAAAATTAATATAATATTCTTTGGATATCAGTATAAAATATAATAATTTTCTACAATATACAAGCTCAGTTATTATTACATTATATACATTTTTTACACGAAGACACATTGGAATATAGCATACTTCAATTCTAATGCTAAAAATATCGCTCAATATTATCCATGCCAAGCAGCCAAGTCCGAATTTCTCTGTTAAATTTGTGTTTCTGCATAGATGGAAGTATTTTCACGTGGTTAGGTAAAAGATGGAACCAAAACGGTGCCATATATAGATAAAATCTCCTAAACTTTTCATTATTACAACGAAGACCGATAAAATTGTTTGGATTTCTCATATTATGCGCATGATTTATTCGATTATGATAACTATTGCTGCGAACAAAAAACATTTTCAATACTTTAAATACATATAGATACCTCAGTGGCAACAAATTCAGCTCACGGAAAAGCGGAATTGTGGGTGTAGTTTTCGGACGAGCGTAAATTAATTTCACAATTCTTTTTTGCGCTATAAAAAGATCAACAATATTGGCAAAGTAAATTCCACCCCAACTAGTTATCCCATACATTATAATGGATTCTACAAGAGCATGATATAACCTTCTTAAAATATAAGATGGACATGAAGGTCGAAGATTATAAAATTTATGCACCGCAGTAATAACAATTTTCCTGATATTAGTTAGGTGGGAGGACCAATTTAGCCGTGAGTCAATTATTACACCTAAGTATTTAAACTCGTTTACGCAGGGTAAATCAAAACACTGACCAAAACATGAATTCTTATCGCATGAGTATACATGATACTTGAAAAAGTTTTGATCAACTGTTGTGTCAGGTCGTCTAAAATGCAAAACTCTAGATTTGTCACTCGCAACTAGTCGGTGATAGAAAAACCATTTACTTAAAATGTGTAAGTCAATTTCAATAAATTGTTTAATTTTTAGGTAATTATTAGACGCATATGTTAAAGCCAAATCATCTGCGAACGCTGTAGCACAGCCAGTGAGATTTATTTCAAAAACGGAATTAAAATAAATTAAAAATAATAAAGGTCCCAAAACTGAGCCTTGAGGAACACCACATCTCAAATTACCTGGAAGACTGTTTGCGTTATTAACTTTAACAATTTGGCTACGATTACGAAGGTAACTGATAAACCAATCCAACACCATTCCTCTAACTCCAATACTTGACAATTTTGTAATGAGTATGCCATGGTTAACAGTATCAAAAGCTTTTGAAATATCCATAAATACGGCGGAGCATTTTTGAGAGTTGTTAATGGCTAGATAAATATTACTCAAAAAATCTAAGAGAGCTTCCTCCGTAGATTTTCCAGCTGTAAATCCAAATTGGTGATCATTAAAAAATTTAATTTTACCAAGGTATGAGATCAATCGTCGTTTAATTAATTTCTCAAATAATTTGGAAAATGTACTCAATAAGGAGATTGGTCTGTAATTATTCATATGCAGAGCATCACCCTTTTTTAAAATCGGAATAACAACAGCTATTTTCAAAGCGACTGGAAAAATTCCACTCTTTAAGCTGAGATTAAATAAAAACCTTAATATGTCAACCAAATACCAAGCACAGTTTTTAACAACTACATTATCTACTCCATCGTATCCTTTAGAGTGTTTGTTTTTTAACTTCTGAATTTCAGATAGAATCTCTAAAGAATTGATGTCCTCAAAATAGCAAGAAGTACCATAATTTTCTCGGTTTCCAAGAATAAACCGTTTTTGCTCTTCACTGTTATTAGTACTATTAAGAATAATTTCAGAAGTTGGCTCTGAAGATACATTTATAAAAAAAATTATTAAACTCATTACATATATTTTGATTATCAGTAAGTAGAGTATTAGATTGATTTTTATAAATATGCGTTATCTGGTTTTTATATGTACCTCTACCCAAAATATCGTCAATTTCCTTCCACATAAGCTTAGGATTATTTCCAATTAATTCAAATTTATTTTTATAATATAATCTTTTAACCCGTTTAACATTAATATTTACGCGTTTAGAAAGTTTTTGAACATAATTTTTTAACCGAGCGCTATTAGGATATTTTCTTAGTTTTTTTGAAAAATGTTTTAGTTTATTAATTTGACATAAAAGGTAAGAATTCATCCAGGGCTTTAACTTCTTATTATTGCGATTTGTAATTGTGTCTTTGGAAAAATCAATATGATAATTAGACCTTCTGTTCCAATAAAAGGATTAGTTCTTTTATTCGAATTCGAAGGAAAACTGTAGTTTTTATAATCGTCAAAAAAGTTTATTCTGTTGAAGATTAATGTTTACTCTCAGATTATTATTTATTTCTCATTGTTCATAAAATCGGATCTCTTTTTCATGTTGATTAGTGCAAAGGTAAATTATTGTTCCCCAGTGGAATGTAAAGTGGAATTGCACCAAGTAGATTTTCCTAGTGAAAGAGTGTCTAGCTAGAGTGCCGAGTTCAGTTCTCGACGTTGATTTAAAAATTACACTTCTACCTATACACTCTTCTTTTGTTTTATGTGCTTTTAACATTTCAACGCTTCTTCTAGATTTGATTATTTTAGAAAGGTATTCTTATTATTCATGAAATACTACTTTATTTTTTAAAAAACGAGAAATTAATAGTATTTTAAGTCATTTCAATGCACCCCAATGAAAATTGGATCAGAAACCAACTACCATAGTGCGACTATACCAACGATTAATAAATAGTTAAAATACAAAAAATTAATGAAATAAGGAAGGGAAAGTTTTTTCGCTATGATTTAATAATTTTTACTCTTTATTTTTGTTTGATACTTCACTACCCTTGATATAATTGTATAAGTAATATTAATACTGAATGCCAACATTCGTTTGAATTAAACATTTCGAGTTTTCGAACCATTCGTGTATAAAAATAATAAAAACTTGGTTTTCTTTTTTTATTGTGAAAAACATGTTTATCGCCAAATTCAAGAAAACGGAAAAAATCCAACAAAACAATGAAATTACATACTTATAAACTTATTTACCCTTTTTATTCCTTTCACCTTCAATGTTTTTTATGTTGTTGAGGAACCTTCACCTTATCGAAAAATAGTTTTATAAATGAATTATAATCGATTTTCTGTTTTTGGTAATTAACCGGTGTCAGACAAAGCGATTTTATTTACAATATACATACAGGCATATGTTTGTTTTAACGGAATGAAAATTAAATTTGTCAGGTATCTTATACCCGTTTTATGGTCTAGGCCATGGGGATGGAGAATTCGCAAAATTATCGTTTTCGGATCGCAAACATCGTTTTCTTATCGTAAACGAATCGCTTTATTTAGAGAGTTCACTTCCAAACAAAAAAGAAACTCCGAGCAGAAAACAGGCGAAAAAATTACAGTTTTTCTCAATAAAATAACTGTAATTTTTCACTCGTTTTCAGGAAAACCATATAATAAGAAATTGTAAAAGTAGCGGAATATTTTCAAATAAATGTCAAAATTTTCCTAAAAAACATTTATCATACGGTCTATTTTTAATTCATAGGGTCTATTTTTTCTATTCTTATTTTTCTTTGTCTGCTTTGGTCGTTCTCTCTTGGAGAATGGGTGGGAATAAAAAAATAGGCCCATAGGTTTCGGACACAGTGCGTTAATTAATTGGTGAAACTCGCCTGAATCTGGTATAATTCTTTGCAAAACACAGTTAAATCATACCCGAACTATGTTCTAGTTGCATAATATTACTCAAATTCACATGCCAGTCATATTTGTGGTTTAAAAAACATAATTTTGAGAGAAAAAAAACCATTTAAAATGTCTTGCCAAAGACCCGCAGGTCGGTTTGATATTTTGTACATTGGAAAGAAACAGCTATAAAAATCTTATAGCGGGATAAGTAAAATTGTATTGACCAAAATAACTTATTTATATAATTCATAATTCAATAAAAAAAAATATTTTTGATTACAAATCAGTATTGCGAATGGGAATATTGACATTTTGAATTGTATGTTTTGTATTTACAATTTTTTTTGTCTTTTGTTTTAGATTGAGAACAAATTTAAATTAAATTAAATTAATATATGGATATGGTAAGTGATGAATGTGTATAATACATATAGTGTGTACAATATACAGTAGTATTTATAATTAATTCGGCTGATGTAGTATTTATAAATAATTTGGCTAAGTTTTGGCGGCTATTGATTTTTGCCAATTTAAATTTACAAAATGTAATATAATTTATAATCTAAATCCCTAATATTTTAAAATTAACTCTCTCGGCCATCTCAAATAAAAAACAAACAGAAAAACTGTGCTCACTAACGCATCAACATTTGAAAATACTATTACGTTCCGGTTATTTACTCCCATACTCTCATGTAAAAAAATCGCAACAAAATCGCAGTACTGGTTTGAGCCGTAAAAACCAAATTAATGAAGTGTTGCACGTTTTGAAGCAAACATTAAGTGTATTTTTTTGACAAATTTACAACAACAATTGCATAGGATAAATTCCCCCTCGCAAGAATAACATTAACCCAAAAAAAATTGGGTTTTATTAAACATAATTCTAATTCTTGATTATGATACCTGCCACCAGAGTCAGATTACATATTAAATTTATATTTTATTTCGAAAGTTTGGCTTTTGTCAATTAAATCAAATTGGCTATTTTCTTGGACAAAAAATAAACCCAAAATAATTCGAATTCAATTTTGGTCAACAAAATACGCTCATTTGCGTTTAGCCCAATAGATTTTCTAATGGTTGGTAAAATATTAGCCGCGTTTCTTTATTAGCTCCGGATAGATTGTATCCGGAGCAGTTAATTTGTTTGACAAAACTTATGTTTCACAAGTTATTTATGCATATAATTAATTTATTTAAAACTAAGCTATAATTTTTCATTCTACTTTTTAATTAAAAATCTATAAAAAAAATGTTTAGCTCTACCTATTTATCTGGAGCTGCTATCCGGAGCAAAGGGAAATTTGAAATTTTTTTGTTTTTTGTACAACCCTAAAAATTGTGGCAAACTTCATTTTGGTTTAAAAATGTTGATGTATTCAAATGTCATATCATTTTCTGAATAATAAATACGTATTTAAATAAATATGTGCGTATTTAAAATTTATTTGTGTATAATATTTATTGTGGTGAAAATAAAAGATCAATATCTGGATCGTCTTCATTTTCTTACACAGCCTCTATTAATTACTGAAACATAATATGATTCATTAAATATTTTAATTTTGTGTACAACATATACAGTGGTGTTCAATAAAATAGGACAGTACATCATTTTTTTATTCAATTTAAAATTTCAAAAATTTCCTACAAACATATCTAATAATAGTTGGCCGGGTGAAGTCCCAATACAATCTACTAAAAAAATGTAGATCGAGTAAACAAATATTTTTTGTAAATTTCGGGAAATCACCGCAAACAATTATGAAAAAAATTATTTCTGCGTTCAAAAAAATAGGACATCAGTATTAATTTGAACTTCGCTCGATACACGTAAAATAATTAATTAAAATTATTACAAATTAGGTAAGTGCCATTCAAAAATTAAATATTATTTAAAAAAAAATGTAAAAATAATTATTCAGAAATTCAGAAATGGGCCGTGCCAAAACATTGTAGCAATGATGAAAAGAAAATTGCACTAAAACTAAAATCGGAAGGAAAATCCATTTCCGAAATTGCTCGAATTTTGTCCAGATCGCGCAATATGGTATTAAATGCCCTTAAAATAAAAAATCTTGTGGAAAAACGTGGACGCATTCGAAAAACCACAAAAAAAGAAGACGCTTTAATCGTGCGGACGGCAAAAAAAGAACCATTTATGACATCCAGCGAAATCAAAAAGGATCTAAACTTAAACGTTTCAGATGTAACGGTAAGAAGAAGATTGCTAGAGAACAAATTAAGAGGTTGCGCCGCCCAGAAAGTCCCACTTTTGTCAAAAAAGAACATCAAACACAGGGTTAGCTTTGCAAAAAAACATCTGGCAAACACAGATCCAGAAAAGTGGAAGAAAGTGTTATGGACTGATGAATCCAAGGTAAATCTCTTTGGGTTCGATGGCCGACATTATGTACGACGGCCACCGAATACAAGTTTGTTGCCAAAATACACAAAAAAAACCATAAAGCACGGCGGTGGTTCAATTATGGTATGGGGTGGTTTTTCGTGGTATGGTCCAGGGCCAATATATTGGATAAAGGAAACGATGAATGCGGATGTTTACGTTGACATACTAAATAACGTAATGCTAGAGTTTGCTGAAAATACAATGCCCTCAGGTTGGTGTTTTCAAGCGTGGTTTAGGCAACACAATGTAGAGGTTATGGATTGGCCAGCTCAATCACCCGATCTAAACCCGATCGAGAACTTATGGAGTATTGTGAAGAAAACCATTAGTACAAAAAAGTACAAAAATAAGAACGAATTATGGGATGCAATAACGCCTGGGAATAAATTCCGGTTAAGACTTGCCAAAATTTAGTAGAGTCTATGGACCGCCGCTGCAAAGAAGTGCTGAACAAAAAGGGTCATACAACTAAATATTAATTAATGTATTTAGTCTAATATAAAAATATCCACATGCAAGACTGAATTGAGGCCATATTTACGTATTGAAATGAACTGTCCTATTTTTTTGAACAGACTTTTTTTGAAATAAAAATTTAATGATTTTTATTTAATTTTTTTTGTATTGAATTTAAATGGAGTCTTAGAATTTATTTATACGTATTCAAAAATATTATCTAAATAAAAAAAAAATTGAAAATTGACATGTAATTTTCTATTTATATTATTATTTCATTAAAAAGTGCCGTATGTCCTATTTTATTGAACACCACTGTACATACTTGAGTGAATGCATATTTAAATGTACACGACGTACGTATCCACTCCATAAAAAACTGACCAAAAAATTATTGTTTTGTTAATTAAGCGAATCAAGAATTTAATTTTCTACGAACATACGTAAATAAGGGGATTTTAAAATAAATTATTTTGTGTTGTATATTCCTAATTTTTGATTTTTTACGACTGGACATGGACATAGATTTTGTGTAGGACAAAGAAACACAAACAAATTTGTTTTGATTTTGTTGTTTTGAAGGCGACACAAACACTTTAAACACTACTTATTGATGTTCGAACTAATTCATTAAACAAATTAATTATTATTATTGCCGGTACCATTTATTTGAACATCCAAAAATGTCCAAGTCGACATTTATATCAGGATTAATATTTTATTTGAATATTTATATATTTTATATAAATAAATATATACGAGTATATATGTATATATATATATAGCCGAAATGTCATACAATTGCGTGAAGTTAGGAAAAAGTTTAGTTTTTTGTACTAGCGACACATGGGTATAATTGACGATTGTAAAAGTAGAGAAAGCGCCTCTCGAGGAAAAAAGTTAAAATCAGGCAACTGACAAAATGACATTCCTCATAAATGCGACGAAAGAAAATTTTGCAATCCGGTAGTTTAAAATTGTTTTTATAATCCAAAATTTGAATTATTTACAATTATTAGCAATCTTATAAGTAAAAATTGTGTTTACAGTTCAAAATTGGAAATCGTTACAATTTCGAACGTCAAATTACCAGCTAGCTCAGTTCAAAAAATTTCCACTAGGTGGAATCCGTGATGCTCCAATCGTCAATCACTGTGTTCCATTGGAGACAATTTGCTACTGCCAAGTACTTGTGAGTAGATGTTCAATGGAACGCAAATTTTTGTGACAATAGTAAAACATAACCTCAATTAAAATAAAACTGCTAGATTTTAATAAAAAATACGTTGTTCTATTAATAATAATTATTAATAATAAGTAATAAAACATTAAACAACAAAATAATTAAAATATGTTTACGATTTAACAATTTCGCATCGTATCACAAACATCAACAAAATTTTTTTTGTTTTTAACCCTAATCGAACCAACATTTAATTTACGAAAATGTTTGCAGATATTGAGAAGATGTCAAAGACGTTATATGGAAATATTTCAAAATAAAATACATAGAAGTTTACAACTAAATTCACATTATTTTGAAAATCGAGGCATTTATCAAACGAGTCAAAAAGGCACACAATGGTTGGATTAGGGTTAAAAAATGACGTTTCACACAACTAAAATTGGTATAGAGCCATCTATTAGAATTTTTAAACTAAAATCCCTCTTTCGTTAATTAAATGCGTAACTACTTCAACAACTACACCATCACTTTTGAGCATGAGTAGTTGCGAGTAGATACAAGTAATTGTGAGTAGTTTGCTAACGCCAATGGAACACGCTTAATAGCAAAACCGTCAATAGAAATTTCCCATGTGCTCCCGATAGCTTGCTATCCGGAGCAAATAAAAAAAACGCGGCTATTATCTGATGTTCTAATCCTTCAGACAGTGTACCAATACTTGACGGCTTGAGATTTGCTTAGGGAAAAGTTGGTCTGGTTACCTGTTTACTGTGCCAATTGACGCACTTAAAGCATCGAAGGTGGAAAGCAAAAGTTTTCTTTTAAATAACGGTTTTAAAATGTTTATATTTTAGGCAATGGGTGTTTTTTTATTGGATTTTCAGCGTTGAGTATGCGGAAGGAATGGGTTAATCATGTAGATTAATTTACATATGTACGTAAAATATGTATGCCTAGGAACATTATTTTAGATGCACTTTAAACTGTTAAATATTAAGACAAAAATTTAGTACACAAAGACAAATTTAGTACCTTTACATTTTGTAATAACGTCTGTATAATAAAATTAACTATTACTAAGTAACTTTATTTTAAAAGGGGTTTCGTGATGGATAAGAGATCTATAAAGATAACCTAATCCACATAGCTATTATTGTACTCATGTTTATTTTAGAAAGGTTCAGGCCGAATCATATGTTGCATTTAGAATATTGTATAACTGTGGCTAATGCGCCTTGCAAAAATCAAAAGAATAATAGATTTTATTATATTTGTGACCATGTGTAAAACTGATAATTTTACACCCCTTAATAAAGCAAAAACAAATTCTCAGCAAATACAAGGCACTAAAAATTAACTGTTCACTCATTTGCTTTGTTTTGTAAATTTGTACTGAACAACTCGCAACTATTCAATATGGACGAATATTATTGAGGTCACAATATCAAATTCTTTACCAATTCAACTTAAATTTTCTTTAGATTGCATTTTTTATCAAACAAAATATTCAATTAACTTAAAAATCGTAATAATTTTTATAAGAAACTATACAAAAGCTCGACAAAACACGTAAATAAAAGATGTGCGAGACAGAAAAAAAATGAAATTTGTATATTTTATGACTTGTGGCTGCCATTTTTTTTTCTTCAATGTATTTTGGCATATACGAATGAAAATTGAGAAAATTTAGTACGCAATTAATCACATGTAATAGGAAAATTCATTGCTTTACCTGTATTTTAATTTACATATCCAAAAATCCAACACTATTTTAATATATAGCTATTTTGATAATTTTCACACAAAATCACACTACGAACCAAACTTTGAATTTTTTTACAAAATTTTTCTTTATTTAATTAAACTTAACACACAAAATTTAAAGCTAATTATGATACACTAATTTGTCACTATTTTCTTTTTTCGCTATGAAAACATTAAATTTAATATTAATAGAAAAAAATTAAAAAAAAAACAAAAATAATTAAAAACTCTTTTAATTTTTATATTTCTTTATTTTGCGATGGAAAAACAACACACTTTCAACGATCAACTAAATTTTACAGACTGAAAATTTTGTTCGTGTGAAATGACGAATGTCGGTTTTTAGTTCAGGCACTGAACTGAATTTGTTTATGTCATTTTCATGCCGCAACTTCAAAACTGTCGACAGTAACTTTTTTGGTAATTTTGCAACAGAAAGAACTTGACGGAATTAAATTTTCCACATCGTTTTTAAAAATTACTCAAACAATTTTCGCCGTCACTTTCTTTCTGTTACAAAATTACCAAAAAGTTACTGTCGACAGTTTTGAAGTGCGCCATCATATAAAAAATGTGTGCGTTTTGTGCTAAAGCGCATCGGTTGTTCGATCAGTAAAATACATTTTTAGCTCATCATAATATATGTATATATATTATATGTACATATTTTTTTTTTTTTTTTTTTTAATTTTAAAATAAATTTTATTTATTTATTTTATGTAATTACAATCTAGTCTCCTGGACTAATTAGCAATTTGTTTCTGACTTAATTTACTAACTTAAATTAATCTATGGCTTCTTCCCATTGGCATTCCATAGTGTTTGGTAAATTGATGTAAACCACATCTTTGTTGTGGATTTTAGATCAGCATAATGCTGCTTAAGCTGACAATCACACCAGCTCAAAAGGTTTGGTTCTTTTAAGTCTGCGAACTAAATTCGTGATGGTTAGGAGCTGAGTTGCCTCAATGTTCACATGTTGGCGGAGCCTTTCTTCATGTCTCCGTGCTTTTTCCTGGATTTCATTTAAGATGAGATTCATTTTAAGGTCCCTATGAAGGTCATTGTTCCTGACATACCAAGGTGCATCAACGATGTTCCTTAATACCATATTCTGAAATCTTTGGATAATATTTACGTTGCTCTGTTTGGTACAACCCCAAAGTTGAATACCATAAGTCCAAATCGGTTTCAATATTTGCTTATAAAGTAGAAGCTTGTTGTATGTTGATAAAGAAGAGTTCCTTCCCATCAGCCAATACATTTTTCTGTATTTAAGTCTTAATTCTTCACTTTTCTTCTTGACGTGTGCTTTCCATCGTAGTTTAGCATCCAGGGTCATGCCGAGATACTTAGCTGTGTTTGCATGCGGTATTATTTCCCGATTTATGGTAATCGGAATATGTTCGATTCGTCTGTTTGTAAAGTTGATGTGAACTGATTTAGCTTCATTTAGTTTTATTCTCCATCTTTTTGTCCATTTATATATTTGAGTTATGGCTGATTGTAACTTCTGTGTTGATTCTTCGTTGCTTTTTCCAACAGCTAAGATCGCCGTATCATCTGCAAAAGTTGCCACTGTGTTGTTTTCTAATGTAGGAAGATCATAAGTATATATTAGGTATAAAACCGGCCCTAATACACTGCCCTGTGGAACTCCTGCATTGATTTCTTTCAATTCAGAAAATGTATCATCTAACTTAATCCTGAAGAACCTATCTTTCGAGTATGATTCTAGTATCTTAGCAAATTGCATTGGTAGAAGATTCCTTAACTTGTGGTTAAGTCCTTCATGCCACACTCTATCAAACGCTTGTGCAACGTCTAGAAATACTGTTGAACAGACTTTTTTCTCCTCTAATGCTTTCTCAATTATACTGGTTATTCTGTGTACTTGATCAATTGTTGAGTGTTGGTTGCGAAAACCGAACTGATGATTTGGGATCAAGTTTTTACTTTCGATTATCGGATTTAATCTTTTTACCAGAAGCTTCTCAAAGAGTTTGGACATGACTGGCAATAGCGAAATTGGCCTATAAGATGATGTTATGTGTGGTGGTTTCCCAGGTTTTGGGATCATAATTACTTCTGCAATTTTCCATAAGCTTGGTACATATTTGATTCTAAATGCTGCATTTATAAGATTGGTGAGTTTCACCAGAGCTTTCCTTGGCAGTTCTTTTAAGATTTCTGCAGTAATAAGATCGTACCCAGGAGCTTTTTTCGTATTCATATTAGCTGTTATCTCACGCATGACTTCTTTTGGTGTTGTGGGTAGGATTTCTTTACTTTCTTGCACAGCTTGTTCAGTTATTATCTCGGCTTCCAACGTTTGGTCTTCATGTGGCTGGAATATTTTTTCGAGGTGTTCGGCAAATTCTCGAGCTTTGTCTTCATTATTTCTAGCCCATTTCTCACCTGCTATTTTTATTGGGGGAATCTGCATTATTGGTCTTTTGATTCTTTTGGTTGCTTTCCAAAGAGAATAATCAGTACTGTTATCATTAGTTAATTTTCTTAAATAGTTGCTGATTGATTCATCTTTCAATTCTTTGATCTCTCTTCTTAATTGTTGAGTGAGGTTGTTCAAATGAGTTTTATCTTGGGGGGCCCTTGTTTGTTGCCATACTCTTCTCGCTCTTCTTTTTTCTGCGAGGAGTTCCCTAATTTCCATAGGGTAATTGTTTCCCTTGATTTTCGTTTTAATTTCAGGAGTATTTTCCCAAGCTGATTGCTGTATATCGTTTACAAATTTGTGAACTTCTTTGTCTAATTGTTCTTCAGTCTTTAATGGAACCATTAAGTTAATTTTTTCTTCTAGCGATAGTCTAAAGCATGCCCAATTAGTGTGATTATTTACTAGGAAAGGGTTTCTTTCTTTCTGAATGATTTTTTCACTTAACGTTAGAAGTATTGGTGAATGATCAGAGTTTAAGTCGTGGCTTTCATCTACTTGTACATAATTTACAGATATGTTCTTTATTATAAAGAAATCAATCAGATCTGGCACTTTGTTTGGATCAGTTGGCCAGTAGGTTGGTTTTCCAGTTGAGAGGGCTTCACAACTGCATTTTCTGATAGCTTTTAGGAGTTCTTTACCCTTAGTTGTTGTTAATCTGGATCCCCAGTGGACATTTTTTGCGTTAAAGTCTCCTCCAAGTACAAATCGTTTTCCTAATTTACTGAGGAACTCGAGATAATCTTTTTCTTTCATTGAGTGCTTCGGTGGGCAGTAAATACTAGCAATACAAATAGAACTACTTTTGGATTTGACAATAACAGCAGTTGCTTGTATTTCTTCCGTTTCATATTTTAACTCCTCATAGTGATGAATACTATTTCTAATTATAACAGCACTACCTCCTTTAGCAGTGTTTCCAGGGTGAATAGTGTGATATATTTGATAATTTTTAAATTTAATGTTTGATTGTCTAGTGAAGTGTGTTTCCGTGATGAGACATACATCGATTTTTTCTGTGTCCAGGACCACTTGCAGTTTTTGTTGATGTTGCATCAGTCCATTGGCATTCCAACATAAGATTCTAAGATCTTGGGCCATTTTTCTGTTTAGGGATGGCTCCCTTAGTGCTGTACTCTAGTTTCTGTAATCGCTCATCAAATGTATTTAGTCTGCTTAAAATTAATTTAAGTGTTTGACTTATATCGTCATTTTGAGCAGTTTTTCCTGGATTTCCGTTGCTCATCATTACTTGAGCATAAGTCATTTTACCAAATTGTCCTTGAGTAGTTCCCGACACTCTACGATTTACTTCGGGTCGGTTCATCTTAACCGCTTGTTTCCTGAATGAACTTGGATTTTTAGCAATCACGTTCTTATTTTTGATATTTTGCAGTTCAATAGCAACGCTGCATCCTCTGTAGTTAGCCGGATGGTTTTCTCCACAGTGAACGCATTTAGGTTGAACATTTTGGGCTTTTACACAATCTTTGGTATGATGTTTACCTAAACATTTGACACACCTAGGTTCCCTGTTGCAATATTTTTGTGTATGTCCATAGGCTTGACATTGTTTACATTGTGGTATAAGCTTAGATCTTCTTAGAGGCTGAATAACCACTTTGCACCCCAAGATGTACTTAATTTGATAATTTTTTTCGATATCTTCATCAGTATCGAAGGTCAACATAAACATGTTGAGAGGTACTTTGCCTCTCCGTTTTAGCTTAATCGATGCTTCAGTTGCCTTAAATCCTTTTGCTTTCAGGTCATCAATTATTTTATCTGGTTTACACGTAGAGTGTAAGTTTTTAGCCATGACCCTAATTGGTCTGGCTTGTTTATCTTCAAACGTGTGCCAAGCACGTTTTTCTTCATTTAACATTTTTGTCAATTTTCTGTATGTTTCAGCATCTTCTAAGTTTATTTTGATGGTGTTTCCATTCATCACCTTTGCATTAAACTTATCAGTAGCAGTTATGGTTTTTATTTTTTCATAGAGTACATCGTAGTCTTTGACTTCATCTATTACTATTGGTGGTGGTGGACGTATTTTTTTTGGTTGTTTCTGGATAATATTTGGAACATTATCCTTTAATTGAGGTGGGGAGGGCGTATTATTCCGTCTCCTTTTTTTCTCCCACCTTTAACTCCAATCCACTCAGTTTCTCGAGCTAGTTCTTCTTCATCCGTATGATACTCTTGTGGAGTTGTATTCTGGTTAGGAGTAGAACCGATGTCCTCCTTTGGCTTAAGAGCTTTAACTTCGTTTTCAAGCGTCTTCATACGCTCCTGCATCCATGCAATTGTAACATTCAGTTGCTTATTTATATTGTTGGCTTCAACTAATGCATTATTAGCTTTACACAATTCATTGTGAAGCTTTTCTTCGTTTGTAAAACGAGTGTTGTGGCTGCTGGCCTCAATGGAGGGACTACCGCCTCTTTTCGGAGAATACGCGACTTTGTTACTCCTCTGGAAGGGATGTGAATTATCCTTTTCTATTTCACTCAAATGAGCTTGTTTATTCACCAACATGTCTTGGGATTGGTTAAAATAATTGTAGTATAGCAATGGCTGGTCTCCCCCAGAATCCATGAGACCGACCTCCGAAGAGGGTGGATTTACCTGAGCAACAGGTGTACCACCTGGGGTATTAGTTTCCTTATTTGTTCTGCTCATTGCTCATTTATAGTGTATTGCACTCGCCTCTAGTATTTCGCCGATGCTTCACATCGTTGCCCGGGTGTTACCACGTGGAGGTATACTAGACACATTTGGTGGTTTCTACATAGTTGCAGCGTTGGAATATAGACCACGAGATACATGGCTATAGACGGTCAACCCCTACCCTATTGAGACGCACCCAACACCCAATAAAAAAAATATGTACATATGAAAATATTCGTAATTTTATTATTATTGAATTATTAAGAGATCATAAATAAAATATCTAGATTTTTTTTCCCGTCACCAAAATACAGGAAACCATGAAGTGGTGTATTTAATTTGTGCATGAATATCATGCCAGGCCAAATCAAGGAATATATCACAGAAATTTCATGCTTAATATCAACAGAAATTGAAAAGCTCTTATTATCTGGAATTACTATATCAAGTGTATCAAAGTTATCAATCGGATAATTATAGTTATGCCTTTTCAATAAATTTTCGTTCCACTTGCACTGAGGATCACGATAGAGTTGGTAATTCATAAATGATTTTGCTTCACGGAAGTTCAACCCTCTAAAAATTTTATTGTAAACTGTTTTCCTGTCGACTCGCTTATAAAGAGCGCCTCTTGGAATTATTGCAGCTTCCTCAGTGATTATAGCTATGGTACAAGATAATCTATCTTCTTCTTTCAATTGCGTTACATCCTGTTTGAATGGTCGAGAAACTGCGTATTCGTCCGTCTTGAACTCCTGATCCATTAACACGTCAAGCACGATACTCGGGTCCCCAAAGAATTTAGTTGGCGATAGAATACATCTTTCGTATAAATCAGGTTTACGAGGCGGTAGGAGTATCCAATCAACACAGTTGAAACTGTAGAAAAATCTTCGTCCTCTTAAGCAATCACTCATATAACCAAATGCAATGTAATAATCTTTTTCAACTCCATTTATGCGTCCCCAGAAGAAAATATCTCGAAACTTATTCTCGCTTTGAAGTAATATTAGCGAGCTTTCAATTAAGGCGGCCTGTAGCGGCGTTACTCGAAATCCGGTGTGAGCGATGGCTTCGAGGCCATCTCGAAAATTAGAAAGGTTCATTATTTTGTAGAACAGAATATAGTTTGGAATGAACCTCTGTAGCCCCTATTATATTATTTTGATTGTAGCTAAAAAAAAACCAACTGAATTTTAAATTGGAATGAATATTTATTATAAAACAAAATCATAAAAACAAATCGGCAAAGATATGCAATTCAAAATAATTTCAACAAATTTCTGCGACAGCTACCTAGTATAGGTACCTTTTAATTAACGACAAAAATTTTGTGGTGGAACTGAGACGGGCTCATTTTTCATCTGATTAAAAAATTGTTCTATATCTGCCTTTGTTACAACTCTTTGTTCTCGCGCAAATTGCGATAAATAATCAGACAATTTCTCTTGCATACTTTTAAATCCGGACAGAAGATGAACCTGCTTGGTTCGGTCTAACGAAGTCAGCGCTCGCATTCCCCGTTCATAAAGTGTATGGTCAGTTGCTAGGCGGTTGGAGCCTTTCTCCTCGTATATCTTAACAGGATCCTCCGGGTCAATAATATATTCAATTTTTAATGACTTATACATATCCATACATTGAGCACATTGACATAACATATTACGCCAACCGTCCTTCCAATATGTTGCACCCCCTGTGTTAGTTGACTTAACATTCACTGGCTTAACACAAACCAAAGCAATCTTAGGTTTTTTATTAGCTGGTTCTTCAGGAACAGTTTCTATGTCTATCTTGGAGTTATCCCCACCTTGATCTAAGCTTTCACCATTCCTCTCTATCATTAGCTCAAAATATAATTTTAAAAAACCGTATTTTTCCATACATTCATTGCAAACCATTTCGTCATAAATAGCCGGTAATGCAGTTCCCAAATGTCTTTCATGAAACCAATCTTCACAGACGCAACACTGGATCATTGCATCTTGAATTGGATCATCTGAATCTGGATACGGACGATGACACGTACAATAATATCCAGAAAAATTCTGATTATATTCATTAAGCTGATTTACGGCATCTCGCTCACCCGGCACCAGATTACACAATACTTGTGTCGCGTTCTTATATTTGGAATTTCCACAGTCGCATCGAAAATTCCGTTTCGTATACAACTCCACTACCTCATGACCTTCATGGCAATTGTAATAACACGCTAGACATACGCCAGCACGTTTCGATGGATCATCGCGAGATTCGGGAATACAAGTCAAGCAGGAATACAACGCCTGGCGCTTTAAGTAACCCTACAGCACATTACACAAATTAGGAATGATTTCATTACATATTTTATTAATATTCTTACCTTAGGGTACGTACAACACTTCGGATCACCTGCTCCAAGCACGGCATAATACTCTTTCTCATTTTCTTCCTCCTCGTTCAAAACATCCACCATGGTAACCACATCATCCATATTTTCACCTTCTATTTCTATGCTGTGGTGAGACATAATGCAGTTGTCGATCAGTTAACTTTAACACGAAATGGAAAAGGGAATTTAAAATGTTTAAAAGAAAAATACAATTTAGGATAATGACTATACCCAAATTATAAACCGAATGTCAAAAAATGCGCGATTATAGTAGATGGATTACAATACAATGCAAACATACCATACAACATTTATAACGCTTTCTAGCGGTGATACTGTAAATTACGTACATATTTCGGAATCATCTGGGATGTACACCAGTGATTGAGCTGCTTTCTAATTTCTTATATCAACCGTGTTCGATTGAACTGAATTAATTAAAGTAGCTGTATCTGAAGTGAAGACACTGTTCGATTGACGACAACTCTTTCTTTATTTTCACTAGAAAATTTATTTAATTTTGTTTGACTCCATATGTTCAATAATGGCTTTTTGACAGAAAATATCCTAATATTTTCGACGAAATTTAGCTCCGCTAACTTCACTTTAATAAAATATCCGGATTTTTTTTTCTGATGAAATGAGTGAACAACTTTTTTACTTGGTTGACATAGACATTTGGTATCTCAACAGCACATTTTCTTTTTATTATTTTAATACTTCTTATTAATGTTCAAATTGACGCATTTTAAATTATTTTAATTTATATTTCTCAAATCGCAGACATTTTTGATTTTTTACCCCGATAAAAGAAGTAATTTGCAGTTGTCAAAAAAATTCACAAAAAAGGTCGGTACGCTGTTGAAGTGAACTGAAATTTCTCATATAAAAATAATACAAGCGAAAATGAAAATGAAAATTTCACAGCTGAAGGCGGGCGCATGCCAATAGACTTCAGGTTTTTCGACACGCAGTCTACACTAAAAAGATAATTTTTCCATCTCTCTTGTGTTATATTCTAAAAAAGCTAGTGTTCAGTCGGGCAAACGTGATAAAAATTATCATGATATTTTTTATCATTTTTTGCCATAAAACGCACTCATTTATCACAGAAAAAAACCAAGATTTTTGTTCGTTTTAGCTGTCAAAATAAATACAGACATATTTGAAAATAAAATATTTAGCTTTTGATTGTGGTGTGATAATTTTAATATCATTCAGGAAGGGATTATTTATTATTTTATAAAAAAACGCGATAAATTGATTTGATGTTGCCCAAATAAAGTTGCACTACAGAAGTTTGACGTGTAAAATGACTTTTTTCATTTTGGTTGTTTTGTCGAGCATGACATAAAATACAACGCAGTCAAGTTAGGGGAATCAAAAATATTTTTTATCATTTTTGCCCGATTGAACACGACCAAAGTTACCAAAAATAATACAACAACAATAACATTTAGTAACATTTTAGAATATAACACAAGAGAGATGGAAAAATTTTATCATTTTAGTGTAGACTGCGTGTCGAAAAACCTGGGGTGATATGTTCATATTATAACCACAGAAGAAAGATTAACCAGAACAGTCATAACGCTGTTTTTGTATGGAAAAATTTGGACTCATTTTTTTGACCTTGATTTGCCGAAGGTAAGAGAAAGTTGGGTTATGTATTCTTTGGTTTACTGGTTTTTATTTGAAATAATAAAAATTAAGAATCCTTAACAGTTATACTGAATATGCTGCGAGTCGAGTCGAGTTTAATCCGAGTTTAACTCTCACTATATACGGAGTCGAGTTATTTTCTAACCAACTCTAGGTGTATATACTGCAGAGTTAAACATATGCAGAGTTCAAATAGGATTGAAACCGAGTTAAAAAAAATGGAACAAAATATCATTTCAGATGATCATAAGATTGATTATTCTTTTTGTTGATCGCCATATATGTTATTGTCATTTTTCCAGCGATATTTTGTCTAAAAAATTGTAATTTTCAATGAAACTCCATGAAAATTACGGGACAGACCACCGAAATGTTGGAGTAATTTTTTCAAAAAAATAAAAAACTCAACACCAAAACAAAAATTTTTAATTAAAATTAATTAATTAAAATCTTATTAAATAAAATATTTAAAATAAAATAATAAATTTAATTGAAAAAATTAAAACGAATATTTTTTAATATTGGTGCACGAATTTTTCTTTAATTTTGTTGTTGTTTTTTTAACTCTACTCTATGCGTATATAGTGCATTTTTAGAGTAGAGTTTAACTCGACTCTACAAATTATTAGGTCGAGTCGAGTTTAACTCGACTCCGTATATAGTGAGAGTTAAACTCGGATTAAACTCGACTCGACTCGCAGCATATACAGTATAAATATAGTTAGTGAAATTATATGACAAATTTTGTTTTGACAGCATAATTTGTATTAAATATTCAAAAAATTCATAATGTTTGAAAATAATTATACTTCAATGTCCAAAAAAGAAGGTAAGATGAAAAAAAAATTTGATCCACGCAATGTCTATTCTGGTTAATCTTTCTTCTGTGTTATAACCATCACTTTTTTCGCTTCGATACATTTTCGATAGAATAACTGTATTCCTTTGTTAAAAATATAAAATTTTAAAACAATTTAGTTGTAAGGTACCGTTACTCTGTCGAAAATACATCGAAGCGAAAAAAGTGATGGTTATAACATGTCAGCCCTGGTCTTTTGGCATCCGCCCGCCTTGAATTTCACTTTGTGGTACGCAGTTTAGCTAGCGAAATGGTGGTTTTCGTATTAGAATACCGATGTCTCTATGTTATCTCTACACATTTTTCACTTAAATTTTTATCTTTCCGGACGATAAATGTGAAGATACAGTCTAGTAGTACCGTAGTACGCTGTTAAAGTGAAATTAAATTTGCACTGGTCTCCAAAAATAGGAAGATAAATCTGACGTGAAAAATTTGTTAAAATTTTATATTAGATAATTTCAATTTGGAATTTAAAAACAAAATTAAAATTGAATGTAATATAGGCAGTTGAAAAACAAGAAACTCAAATCATGAAATGTCAAAATTTATTTTCTCATTTATCGTCTGGGGCTCTATTCTCGAATTCCGTAACCATTTCCCAAATAAATGCAAAGTTCAATAAATAACATTTCCATTAAAAAATTTTTTAAAGATAAATGCACTAGCATTTCAAATTATATTTGTTAACATTTTGTCACTTCGTGTGGATGGGACACAAATTCATCGGTTGTTTCCTTTGATGTCTGTCGTTTAACGCCTATTTGTCGAACAAAAGCAAATAAAAATATTCAATTACATTCGTCATGCGAAAACCATCCACACGACGTTTATATTCGCTAAATGCGCACATAAGTGTACATTTCACATCTCGTGTGGCTTAACTACGTTTTCGTATGTGGGAAATTTTTTTCACCTTCTAAACGAAGTCGAGTCGAAAAATAAAAACAAGAAAAAAATAATAATAAAAAGACACCATTTTGATTTCTTAATTCGTGCACGAATCTTCGATTTTTGTGTGGCAATAAAACTTTGTTATTTTGTTTTTATAAAATTCAGAAAATAATACAAGAAAAACATATAAACATAAGTTAGTAAATGATTTTTTTTTGACGTTTCTGACTCGGTTTCAACCTAGTTTCGACTCGACTACGATTTGACTCTGCAGTATAAACGCTAAAAAAGATAACTACAAGATGATCCAAAGTTAACTAAAAGATGACTCGACGCTGAGCATAAACGTACTCATACATGCTAATACGAAAAGCACCATTTCACTTACTAAACTGTGCCCTTCTCGCTTGTGTCATTTTTACATGAGAAATTGCATTTCACTTCAGCAGCGTACCGGCCTTAAATTTTGACGTTTCATCATTTGAGCTTTTTGTTTTTCAACCCAATAGGCTGTTTATCCTTCCAGTGGCCTTATTCTGGCTATTCCCTGAGAATTGGGAATTACTTCTCTACTCCCGTAGAAACAATAAAAATAAAAATAATTCTATTTACGATATGTAAATAATTCTAATTATCACAGGACGTTGGGTTCGTAAAAGCGTATCGATTTCGAATCGCAAAACCGTTTCATAAAAGATGTTTTGTACGAACAATAAACATCATTTCCGTAACGTAAACGAATCGCTTTGTTTAGAGGGTTCTGTTTAATACATACATATCTCTTAAAACTCTCCAAATAAATTGAAAAATATTTGGAGAGCTGTCAATTTGAATTCTTAAAGTTTTTCGAGATATATTTTTGGCGGTTGACAAATAAATAAAAACAATTTTAGGAGTTTTGATTTAAATACGTTTATTTTTATAAATTACATAAATATTGTGGCTCTAGAACATGCGTAGAACAACACACCCTTTCTATTAAAAAAAAAAAAAAAATCACTGGCAAATAATAACGTTGGTACATCGTTGAGTACAAACTAGAAAATTCATACATTCCGATTTTTTTATGTTGGCAAGCTTCTAGTACAAACGTGCTGGAGATGTACATTAACAGAGCATTCACAATGCAAAAAATTTTTACCTTTTACTTACAGGTTTGTATGAATTTCCAACATAACAAATACAAATTTTTGTTTGTTATGTTGGAAATTCATACAAACCCCCAGTTCATACAAAGATTTTTGCATTGTGAATGCTCTGTAAGTCGGAATTACTATTCGCTTAATTGAGGCCGAGTTTATGTACATCTCCAGATAGTTTTTTTTTTTTTCAAAATATGTAACAGAATATTTTTGGCGCGATACTAAAAGAAAAGCAAGAATTATCCAAGAAAATAGTTACGTTTCAGATCAGGTATTTAATGCGGATGAGACAAGTATGTTCTAAAAAAAAAAATGCCTAAAAGAATTTATTTGTCGAAATCTGAGAGGTTCGCCAGTAGATTTAAAGCTGCGGAGGATCTTGTGACTTTAGTTTTTGTAGTCACGCGTTGGGGTATCATTTGTTAAAACCGTTTTTTTTTTATTAACAGAGCCAAACGCCGCGTGCGATGAAAGGAGTTAACATCGCCAATCTGGCAGATCATCGGAAGGCTAACAAAAAAGCGTGGATGACGTGTTCTGTTTCGAACGAAAAAATCTGAAGTTTAAGGTTCTCCTTTTACTAGATAATATTCTAGGTCATCCAATAAATTTAAAATATACAAATGTAAAGATTGAGTTTTTACCGACTAATACTACCTCAATGATTCAACCTCAATATCAAGGCATAATTTCTAAGCTCAAGGCCTACTATATTCGACGAACCTCCTTCCTTTACTTACTGCACCGGAAGCATGTAAAAAATATTTAATGTTATACGAAGCTTCTGCCGTTGTGGAAATAAAACACACAATTTAAACACCTTTTGGTAAATTATTTGGCCGGAAGCGGAAGATGAAAGGAATACAGTTTCGTTGAAGGGCAAGGATGCGGTGAGCTTCATATTCCCGAAATTTAAGAGTTGTTTGAAGATAAGGAAATTCCAGAGGAAGAGCTTTTAGACATGGTTACGTGGTGGTCGATGACATTGAAGTAGTTAATGACGGTAGCGATGACGCAGTAGAAGAGTTTACCGCCAACGTAGTTTTTTCAAGGGTTTCTTCTGGGTGGTTTGGCGTCTATTGAAGGGGGACCAAAGTTGAGTAGATTATTCTACCAGCTCCGTAACCTTCCAGTGGGGTGCGCATCACGTGTGCTGTCCTGGTCTTGTCATTAGGCAGTTGCGTGATGGGTACAATTCTGTAAGGGCGTCTAACCTGTTCACAATTCGCAAGTGTACGTGCTGCCTCCTCGTGGTAACCACTGGTAATTAAGGCCATTTGGCACATTTTTGGCCATTTGGCACAGGCTAAAGTACGGCGCTAAACGAGAAAACCTTGACAAAAAACCCTAATCTAATGTGGAACAGCATATGCCGATGGATGAATGGCTGAAGAAGATTGAGCCAAAGCAAATAAATGTTAATTTCGGACTTCATAATAACAACCCAAATGAAAAATGTCTGCAGTAAGGAAGCAGAAAATTCAGCCAGCATGTCAATTCGTGAAGAAATCCTTGTGACAAGTGGTGATATAATCGATAATGGGATTTCTATTAGTGATTCTGATAGTGATATTGTTCAAGAAGGTATAAAAAACGAATCTTAGACTTTGGAACCTCTGATGAAGGATAAAGACTTATGTATTTTATTTGTTATTTTATGTTACATTGTTGATTTAATTTAATTTTTCTTTTGTTATTTTTGTTGAAAAACTTCAAAATCGTATTTCTTTGAATTTATGAAAAAAAAACTGGCTTTACATAATATTCAGTGGAACCAATCTTCACTTTTCCTTTGAATCATTGCCTTGATTTATACGGTTCTCACGAACCTATCTGCGATTTTACTGTTTGAACCTATCCTCAATTTTTATATGAATTGCCTATTTCGTTTTACGCTATTTTAATTTACCGTTTTTCGTGGGACTTACCTAACGTGTAAATCGAGGTGTATATTATTAGGTTCTCAAGTCAAATTCATTCAACCTTGATCGTTATTTAGAATGCTCCAAAGTCGAACGGTAGTAAGTTGAGGAATATCTGTATTTGAAATCATGATATCCGACGACAGGTCGAAGTTTGATGTAAATTGGAGAAATATCTTCGCATAGTTTTAATTTACCTGACGTTGAGAACTGTAGCAATTGTTGTTAAATCCTGTCTTAGTGTGTAAATTGAAGGGCTTTTGTTTTAAGATTTAATCATATAGGTATTAATAAGACTAGCTTGGATGGGATTAATAGAGGAGAAACAAGTTAGTTGGAAGGATAATTTATTCTGCTTTCTTTTACGAATTTTCAAAATCACTTTAACAATTAATACTTTTTAACATTTTTGCCTTTCCTTTAAACAGATAGGTACAAGTATTCTACTTACCAAATTAGTTTTAATAAGATAGTTGCGTTTAAATATGAGCCTATAAGTTAAAATATGGGAGGCACCACCAAGGAGGCACCACAAAATTTTATTTAATTTCCTTTAAGTAGTACCATACGGCGGTCAGCTGATGTTCACATTACAAATTAAATCGGAATTAAAAATTATGCTCATATTCTCAAATTTTCTTATGAATATAATTTTATTAATATAATTTTCTTATCAATATACTCGTAATAATTAAAAATATTTTTTTTTTATGTACATATTTTTATATTGATTTCCTTGAATTTAAAGGATTTTCCGCCTTTAATTTATAAAAATCTTTTTTTTATATTATTATTATGTAGTTTATTTATTTAAATGTATCAGTTTATTACAATTTAGATGTAAAATCAAATTTTATGTGTCTGTATTAATGTTAATTTAAAATGACAACTATTTTCGTGGCGTGTCTATTCTGTATTGATTTAAATCTCCTATTCCTCTAATTGTTTCGGTAGTTAAACGATTAAAACTATCGGTCATGTTTTCTTGTTCTTGCTCCACACGTGTTTGATCATTTATTAAAGGTGTTTGGCCCTCGAATTGTGTATTTGTTAGGATACCATTTAGTTCGGTTGAATTAAAGTTTGGTAAATTTTGTAATGTACTTAAAAGTAATTGACTACTTGTAAAGCTATCACTTATATTCATACTATCGTTGGTTTCATTATGATTATTTGTTGGATGAGCGTTCGCACTTGCAGCGTGATTTGTTGTAGTTAAATTATTTTGATGTTGATTTAAGTTTTCAAAATTGTAGGGTAACAGGGAATTATTTAAACCTAATTGTCTTGTTGGATATTGATGGATGTTATATGTAGTGTGATTTGTTGTTATATTCCAGTTTATACCAGGTTGCGGCAGTTCACCGTTTTCGTTTAGTTCATCAAAATTATACGTACGGTAATTTGGATTTTGCTGCTGTTGTTGTTGCATTTGCAAATTTAATGATTGATTTTGTAATGGGGTATAAGGAGGTGATCCAAAATTATTATGAGATGGTGTTAATGGTGTTCCTGGAGATATCGGTTGTGGTGATGGACTTTCTTGCTGTCCTCGATATATGGGTGTCAAATGATAGGGAGATCTATCTCTGGGTTCCTGTTTGATCGATGGGTCATTTAAAAATCCTCCGCTAGTTTTTGGTAAAGCTACCATTGAAGAAGACTCCGCCACTGTAAAAATATATTGAAATAAATTTAATAAATCAATCATGTAAAATTATGTTAAAAGATTAGAGATTATAAAAGAAATGCATTGTTAAAAAAAAACAAAAACGAAACATATTACGTAAAATCACACAGTGTAAGTACATTAAAACTAGCCAAACAAATAAAACAGTGCTCTAAAGCCTAACATACCAAAAAAAAAAAAAACACAACAGCGATTTATACCGAACCTTTAGAGAAATCTACTTACAAATATCTCTATACGTTATATGTTTGTCAGCAGATAAAATAACTTTTTTTTTTAAATTAAAATAATTGAAAGATATTTATAGTTTTTCAATTTTAATTAACTTATTATTATCATTTTCTTTTTGTAAAATTGATTTTTGAACATTCAACATTTAATACATTCTCAGTTATTTTAAAAAAATAAAATTTCGTTTGTTTTACAAATAATTTCCCAATTAATTTTAATAATTATATTATATAACAAACAAGAAAAATAATTGAAAAATATGTACGCCATTTTATTTTTTGTTGTGTGAGAAAATAAAGGAAATATAATATATTCTATATAATGGTTATGAATGAATATGATCCAAACCGATTTTTTTTAAGGTTTTTTCTTTTTTTTTTTTTTTTGTAAAACAATAAATAATTAACAACGATTAGTTTAATTCGTTTAAAAAGTTTTCTGAAAATTTTAAATTTATAAAATTTTTATATTTTTCAGTCAAAAATATTTTCGTTTATCCAATTTTTTTTTGTCGATGCACAATGATCGACAGTTTCAAATATAATAATTATGGTCAAAAAATGATTTTCTTATAAATGTACATTTTTTTGGCCATTTCCAAAATAGAAAATAATTATTTTTAAGTTTTTTAAAAACTTTAAAAATCATTAAAAAATTAATAATAATGTAAAAATATTTTTTGGGTTTTCAGAATCCATGGTATTATTATTAAATATGGAAAAGGATTTGTTTAATAATCACAATGGGAGGGACGAACTTGTCCAAACCTTGACTAAACATTGCACAAACAATTTCCTTTTGTTCCATGTTTTCAATAATACGAAGGATCAAAATTTTAATCTCATTTGACTAGAATACTATAAGTTTTTTTTTCGTATAAAATTTGTAAATTTTATAATTATTCAAATTTTCGAAGACAAAATTACAAGTTTTATTAAATTTTTTTTTTTTTTTTTTTAAAAATAGTATCAAATTGCTTATTATAATATTTTCGTTATTTTATAAAATACGTTTATTTTTACAAATTTAAAAACTATAAAATATTTAATATTTAATTTATCTAATAATATAAATTCTATTTATTTAAATCTATTAATATTTATTAAATATATTAATTAATCTCTCTTTTCCCGCGAAAACTCGGAATAGTCAAACTCTGCGCAAGGAAAAGAAAATGCATTTCCCCCAAGAGTATCAGAAAAAAAAAAAATTGAATACAGACATATGTATTACAATTATGCCAATTCGCGGTCGTTTCTAAATTTATTATAATAATAGCTATGTTCTTTTGTAAATCGGATTAGATTTAAAAATTTTCGATGATCTATTTCAAAAGAGCAACTTGGACTAGTTCTAGATTAAAAAAAGCATTACACGATTTAAATCTTTAAAAAGGTGAATTAAATTCGTTTTTTCTAATTTTGCTTTAGAATGGGAATATGGAAATGAAGAAGTGATGAAACATTCAATTCAACGCCAGACTATACCTACTTGATTTAAAAAGGCTTTTCTTTTATCAAACTTCAAAATTAGAAAAAATCTTGTATGCAACACGTTAGGAAATGTCATTTTATGTAACTTGTATGCTCGTTTCCTACTCGTTACAAAAATTAGGCATTCCTTAACTGGTTACATAAAAGCTGTATTGCTGTAACTTGGCAAATAAAACCAAAAAAATATAGATTCAGAAAAGACTTTGCTACCTTGATGGTTTGGGAAATAATAAATCCAAAACTGAGCCAAGGCAATAGATCATAATTAAATTCAAATCCGAATGACAATCATACCTATTATGTAACAATTTAAAACAATCAAATGATCGTACATAATCGGACAAAACAAACAGATTCCCGAATAAATCCGAGATAATATTACAAGTATGTAAATTTAAAATGGAATCAGAATCAGAAAGTGAAATCACTTTTACCAAAACAAAATTTCATTGTTCACAAAGCAATATATTTGTGACCGCAAGAAAACATGAATGAATGAATGAAATATAAAGATATCGTGTGTATTAAAAGAACCCAGCCACCATCAATAAAAATAAATCGTGATCAAAAATATTGTTTAAATAATAAAAAATATGGATAAAGACACTTACTAGGTTCTTGTCTTTGCTGTTTAGCTTTTTGCTGTTCACTTAAGGATTTATGATCTGAGTATCTTTTAATCGGTTTTTGACGAAGGTTATCTATAAAAATAATGTTTTTGGTATTTGATTATTACATTGTTGTCAAAAAAAAAAAAAAATAAATAAATATGTTTATAAATTAATGTAATGAAATCGAAAGGTTAAATTTGGTTAAAATAAAGGTTTTTACTTAACATTTCGATTAAAAAAAAAAAAAATCTAATCAAAAATTATAATTTGACTAAAATTAATAAAAATTTCTCGTTCGATTAAATATTGTTAGTGAGCCTTTTAGCAACTTCAGCTGGTGTTAAAATTTCACCAGCTTCGACAGGTGCATAATAACACGATGTTTCATCAAATTCACTGACGGTAGCATGTGGTGGTACTGATGTATATAGAGCATAATGTTCCGCCTCTGTTAAATCAACTGAAGGATCTAATTGCACCCCATATTGTCCTTCACATAAATTCTTTAAGCTTTGTGCATCGGCAATGGCTATCAGTTCCATATTACCATCTTGTAAAGGAAGATCAGCTAATTGTAAAGCACTTACGGTTCTTCTATCATTTGGATGCAATAAACGGGATCCAGAATTATTTTCATGTAACGATAAATGGGTTCCACTTTCACTTCTTTCTGGTATTGAATTTGTGCTGTCACCCTTAAGAGGAATGTGGATTATGTTGGGTGTTAAATGTGGTCGTTTTCCGGAAACACTGCTTACACTACGACCAACCGGTTTAATTTTTGACTTTTCATTATTTTCTTTACTATTGCTATTCTCATTACTACTACTACTATCTTTATTACTATTTGGAAATGTTCTTAACGATGAAAATGAACCACGTGAAAGATTTGAATTTGTATTAAAATTAGCTAAAGATGGTTCACGTGATCCTAACGGGGTTGTCTTGATACTTAGATTATTACTATTTGTTCCACTTATATCGCTTTTACTTTTCTTTCTTGAAAATAATTTTGAGAAGAATCCTGGCTTTTTCTGTTTTGGTAGAGTATTACTATTGCTATTTGGCTTTGGTGGTAGCTTTTTATTTGGTGAGTCTGGTGTCTTCATTATAATGATTGGCTGGGAGATCGGCCGTATTCTATCACATTTTGTTGAAGTTCTACGTGATAACTCTGTAATATTTGTTTCTATGATAATGTTGTTATCGCCTAAAATTGGCATTTGTTTTTTGATACGTTTCGGTGGCAATGGCGGTAATTTCTCATCATTCTCATTCTCATCATTGTTTTTCTCACGTTTTAAAGAAGCAACGTCTATTATTGGCCCCATTGGATTCAATATAATTTGATTGTCAACAATATCATATGTGGTATTGTAATTATTATTTTCATTAATCATCAGAGGATTCATTTCGGATGGTAAAGTTTGTGATTGTTGTTGCAAATTCTCATTAATAATTGATACTGGATTTTTAAATGCTCTTTGTAAACTTGTATAAGTAGCTGCATCATCAAAAGACTCATCTACATCCATTTTAGTTAATTGGTTTTGGTTTGAATTAATATTTATATTTGTATCTATATTATTCATATCATTGAGATCTTGCCGTAATATTTGATGTTCAGTATAAATTTCATCTAATTCAGCCACTTGTTCCAATAGTTCGGTTAGAGTTTTATCCTCGTCCGAAGTTGTATTTGGTTCAAACGAATCAGTTGTATCACTGATGGTATTACTGAATTGTGTTGAATTTAGCCAATCGTTAGTTTTATCCATAGCCGATTCATTCGTTGGCTGTGAATTGGCGAATACAATCTCTTCAGCTGTCGAGGTAACATTATGCTCTTGTTCGGGAATAATACCTTTTTCATTTTCGGTTGGTGTATCAAGTATGATTACTTCGTTGTTTTGATGATTTTCTTTTATATTTGTACTACCAAATATTAAAGCATCTTCAGATAATATATTACGGAATAAATTACCCTTTTCTTCAAGACTACGTCGCATAGATAAAAATGTACGCCTACCTGGACAAGGAATATAGTCAAATTGGAGTGGCTCACTGCATACATCGTCCGATGGTCGTTTTAGTTGAACGTTAACCTTAAAAAAGAAAATAAAAACGTGAAAATTTGACTTTAAATACATTTAATTAATTTTTTTACTTACAGAAACTGTTTGATCTATATTTAAATTGTGATAAGCTGGTACTTTGAATGATATAGCAACCTGTTTATGCACATTTGTGTGATTAAAATCACCGTATGCTTCCCATGTAATCAACTGATCATTATAATCAACTTCATAAAACCTAACTTTAATATCCTCTTTGGCGACTTTTTCACATAGTAAAATGATTTCACGGCCACCCCGAACATCTGCTGAACAATCGCTCATTTTACTTATAACTAATTCACTAGTACCTTTTTTGTCATAAATTGGATTTGATATTACTGGTGGTAAAGGTACACTAAAACGTGGTTGATGTTCACCACCAATAAACACTTGAAAACATAATCGTACGGCATTTAGATCTATACTCGCTGGTTGATTACGATGTGAGAATCCAGCTAAAAATAGATTTATTTATAAACCATATTAGACATATTGGTCACCAAAACGATTGTATACGTGTAAAAAAGTTTAAAAACCACAGAGAAAATTTAAAATAAATAAAAATATAATAGTGACTCACTTCGAAATGGATCAACACGTATTTCTTCTCTTAATCTTAAAGCATCCTCAATATCGCGTTTTTTAACACACTGTATTCCTAAATTACTAAACGTTAAACTCATTGTCTCATTATTAATTTCCATAGTACAAACACCTTTCTTGCATCCCTCTTTACCAACAAGGCGGTGTGGATGAGGCCTAGATTTTTTTTTTTTGTTTGTTAATATAAATAAAACAAAAGTATAAATTAGAAAAAATTTTACTCGCAACACATCTGGAAAATCACTAAATACTGATCAATTATTATGTAACGCAAAAAATAAAAATAAAAAATATTGAATTAAAAATGAAAATTAATTTTATTTTAATTTTTGGCCAAAATTCAAATTTTTTATTTTTTTTTTTGTATAAAAATGAAATGAATTTTCATGAAAAATGTTTTATTGAAACTCACCGATACGGAATATCTTTTGTAACACATGATACAACAACCACAGCACGTCCTGTATAATTTCTAATTCTGATTGCTGGATATGTTTTATTTTCAGGTGTACTATTTTCACCTGGTATTGAACCAGCCGATCGTCCTTCACATTCATATCGAAATCTAATTGCCTTAGGTGCTGGTTGCTCTATTATCTCAACATATGCATTTGTGGGATTATTATTATTTGTATTATTTGATGTTGTTGATGATGATGATGAAGGTGATGGTTGTTGTTGGGTTTGACGGTTTCCTCCATGATTTGGTGGTTGATGTGATCCGCCACCGTTAATTGGATTTGGATTAAACATGCCTCGTACGTCGGGATCAGTTTGTTCAATAACATCAACTAAGCACAGAAAAAATTTAATTTTTTATTTTTTTAAATTTAGTATTTGCAGAGTTCTGTATTCGTTCACAGAAAAAATTAACTGAAATTTTCTCTAAATTTTTACGTGTATTTTTGGCTCACAGAATACAAAATATATGTATATAATATTGTTAAATTAAAGAAAATTTTATAAATAGTAATATAAAATTTGCGTAATATAAGTGTATATTCACTTTTTTTCGTTCGAAAATGCAGTGGCGCTTTTATGAAGCGGACTAGTTTATGAAGCGTTTGTTTGGGGGCCGGCCACCAATGGATGATTTCGGTATACATACTAAAAAAAAAAATATGTTTTTGGCTTTGAATATTTCGTTTGTATATAATTTGGTTTACGGAAAATGAGATTTTTGTCTGATGTATTAAATTAATCTTATGTGCTCATTCAAATGAATTCGTAGAAAGATACACGAGTTGTTGGCACAGTGTTCACCGATGAATAAGAATTTATGTGTTTATTTAGAAACAAATGAAAACAACAATAAAAACCACTTGGTAAAAGGTGCACATCGCTGGAAACCGCTTTAGAACCGAAAATATTTCTTCGGTAGAGAGATTATGACGTTAAAATCCGCAAATTTTGCTTAAATTTAAAAACGATATTCAGAATAACATTTAGTTTAGTTGAGATGATGTAACATGTATAAAGCAAACAGAGCATACATACATATATGTAAATAATTAGCGATTCTAATTGTGGGTCAGAAATTTGTGGAAAACCTATTGAAATATATTTTAAACAAAATCTGGAAATCTAAATCTCTTTTCATTTCATTGAGTTACCGAACATACAAATCATGTACATATATACATTACGTAGCATTAATTTTGTAATTTTTGATAGAAATAGAAATTTTCGAAAATTAAAATCTAAACGATTAATAATTTAGTATATTATGTATTAGTATAAACATACAGTTTTTTTTTATGTTTATAACTGTGATGTTTGATGTTTATGATGACAAAATTATTAAAAATAGACGAATCCGATATTATATATGTTTACAAGTACAAATACTATAAAACATAAGAAAATTTTTACTCATACATGATACAATGATTATTATTGTCGCACGAACGACTACGACGGCCTGGGATTGAAAATTCGAAAAATCTATGATTGTATTGTTATACGCCAACTTTATAAGTTATAAATTGATCAACCGTCATGATCAACAAATTGTAGTTTATTTTTGACTTTATAATTTTCATGTACTTTCTGTTTGTTATTTATTTTCATTTGTACTTCAGCTACCTAGACTATATCGTAATAGTTTAAAAATTGACTATGACGATGATTTTTAAATTGATTTCGTCTGATGACGTCTAAGAAAGAAAAATTACTATCTTTTTATATTTTCGTTGTTGTCTTGGAGATTTTCTTCTGGTTTTAAAGTTCGATTAGGAGACGAATGTGACCAAGTACATTGTAGTAGATACATTCGCTGGGCCAATAATTATCAGATGCAATGGACGTATAATATTTCAAGAAAGCTACTTTCTTATTTAGAATCACACGAAACCAAAAAACAACAAGAAGAAACAAAAATCGCAAAAATACTTTACGGTTTAAGAAAAGTACCAAAATTATATGCTACGTTTGGGAAAAACCCAAACGTAAATGAAATTTTAATCAAATGATTGTTAATCACGATAATCGTAAAAATCTTAAAACTGTGTTTTAATGTGTCTCATCATTTTGAACGCCCGAATATAAGCTAGGAAAACAAATATAGATGGAGATAGATTCGTGAAAAGTTTGGCTCAATAAAAAAAAAAAAAACAAGAAAAACTTTTGAGAAAATTTCAGTGGTTTATGTCTTAAATTGATCGTGGTGAATAAAATCTATTATGGTTTGAATATTCACTAAATGAAAATTAAAAAAATTTACTTACTGACATCACTTATATTAATTTGGGCACTGTCATCCTGTTGCATACCATTTTGTGGACTCAGTGGTATATCACCTGCAAATAAAAAATATATTTAAACATTAATAATTTGATTTGATTTTAATTAATAAATCATATAACACACTTGAAAATTTTAAGAAACTTAAAATATTCGTAAAATTAAGCACTTCTGTCATAATTATAAACGATAAAAGATTTAAACCGTCCGCACTCGTCAAAGATTTTATAAAATCTGTTTCTAAAACAAATTAATTTTTTTTGTTTTCATGGGAATTTAATTTGCATTTACAAATACAACTTTAAATTAGTAAATATACTACTAATATACACGTAAAAAAAATGTGTTTTAATCTTTTAAAATATACTAATTTATAATGTTTTCTTGTATTGTTGATTTAAAAAAAATTATTTTGGCCTAATGTTTAAGGTTATCTTATCAGTAACAAAATGTTTTTATGAAACGGAAACTAATTTTTCTTAGGGGCCTAAAGTCAAAACGTTTAACGACTGGAATTTTTGAAATTAAGTCCGTTTCACTTCTCGTTGTTTCGAGAAATTGATCAAATAAATCTGATAGTGGTTTTGTACATATTTATCATCCAAGGCACTACAATTTTAAAATATTTTCCACATTTATGTAAATATTATGATTTTATTTTAAAAACCACTATATTGCCGGTTTATTTGAAAAAATAAGAAAACACACAACCGGCTTTTTGTTAAAGCAAAATAAAATTCAACTATTAATTAATTACTACAATAAAATACTCATATACGTACAATAATTAAAAGAATTCAAGTACCACGACATAATTTTTACTTTTCATTGATTTTAAAAATATTATTTAAAATTAATTTAAAATTTTCACAATTAAATTTTTTTTTTTTTTTTTGAAAAAAGAAAATTCCTATTATATTTTCATAACCGCCATTCAATTGAAAATTCACTTAAAAACTAAAATCACAAACCAAAATAATGAAAATCGACACACTCGAGTCACAAAAAATAAAAGTAAAATAAATTATTATTAACAAAACTGTTTTCATCGATGAGAATTTTCAAAATAAAAACAAAAATCAGAACTAGCTAGGTAAAAGAATTTTTTTTTTGTGTTTTTCCAACCAGAGCAGTACACAACAAAATACAATGAAAACAAAAAAAAAATAAGAAGAAACATGTTTATTATACATCGGAATGTTAAATATACATAAAAAAATAATAATTTATAAATTCTCGTTATAATTTTCGTGGCAGGTGGAATGTGGAAAAGCATCTACTTTACACCCACCTACATAAAAAAAAAAAAATAAAAATAAATGAAAATGAAATTATTTTGAATGGTCAGTAGAAAATTTTATTGGTTATGTTTATTGTCACTTTTTCTTTAATTTCTGAGAAAATATATTTTCTGAACGAATTTTTATGGATGGCCTGGCCTCACAAGGAATGGAAATTGATTCAAATTCTTTCGAATATATACAATATATAGTATAAAGTAGTTTTTCGATGAAATAATAATGATTAATGATTTCCCTAATTAGAGAAATTTCTTTGAACTTGATTACACATTTTTTTGAGCCCTTGACATTTGGCCTTTGTTATTTATTGTTTTGTGTATAATATCGCACGACTTGCAAAGTTAGGCATGACATAATCGCAGACTATTGAACCTAACATACAAAGGGAACAACACTTTTGTATATATGTACATATAATGTCAAGGTGAAAGATTTTCCTTAAACAAATATGTAATTATCATACCTATATAATTTGATTTGCATTCCACACATTCTATTCTAGACTAAACCATTATTTTTCGATTTTATACCCTTGAAATATAGAAGAGGATAGGTATATAATTACGATGAAAATCAATCTTTTACTATGCTGAGTTAGCCGAAAAGGGAAATTTATTACGCATACAGTAATTTTGAGGATGTTACATTCCCTATGCCAAATTAAACACCTGAATGCCTTGTGCCCACCATAAATCATTTTGTTTACATATTTTAAAGATTTCTATACAATTATATGTGATTAAAACTAATTACCAATTTTTTCATGTCAAATGTTTAATTTTCTTAAAAAGAAATACTCGATTTTTCATCAGGCACACAAAAAAAAACAAAACAAAAAAACTGTAACGCGCGCGTTAAATATTAAATTTTTTAAATACTTCAAATTTTGGCATGACACATTTATTGAAGTCGAAATAAAAATGTACAACGATGATAAACTATGATTTGTGGTTAAATGTTTTTTCTCGTGCAAACTTCGCATTATATTTAAAATACAATAACATGACAAATTTTATTTTTACCTTAAATTTATGATTTTTTCCAAGTTCTAAAACAATTTTATTAGATTAGATTTTGTGCAAAAAAAATCATTTTCTTGCACCAAAATATTGGTTCAAACCATTTCAATGTCCTTGAACTCTAAACAAGCCCTATCATGTGTTCAAATAGAGTCAAGGTTATATTTTTAACATTGAAAAAGAAAAAAAAATTGAAATCATTACATGGTTGAATTTGGACTTTAATAATTGGCCCTCTTGATTTACTATCATAATTTGGTGGTAACGAGTACCTTCATTGTAGAGCAAAATAACAAAAAATGAACTTGTCTTTAATATTCCTGGGAAATTTATATCGTTATTTTCACAAATAAATAAAAAAATACAACAAAAATGTGTATAGGTATGGATTTCAATTCTGAGAATTTTGGAAAAATGGTTTTGGAAAATAAAAGGAAAACATAATCGTTTTTTAGGAAAAAAATAAAATGTTTATTGATTTATTCCATTAATATTTCAGATTATAAAATAGAAAATTGATTATAACAATATGTCGTTCGAATTTTTTTGGATGTCACAATAATTTCGCGGAATTCATAAACCGTGTTTTATATGTGTGACCTAGATCAAGCATGCAGCAAGGTCCTGTACGATTTTTTAGTGCATTTTTTTTTTAAATTGTCGACAAAATAGCTAGTGTTCACCATACCCACAGGAAGCAATTTAATGGTTGAAGTAATTGACAACGCGTTGTGCAACTTTAGATATTGACAAAATAACCACACAAATTACTTTTATTTACGAGTATTAACTGATATGATTAAATATTTTAAATCATGGCTTCTAATTCTTTGCGCAAATGATTTTGATCGGCAATTAAAAAAGATCCAACGCGAATACGTTATACTAAAATTATTAGTTTTAGACACGCTATAAAATCGTGCTTTACATTATACAAGTATCATGCAAACATATTTATACATATGTATAATATAAGGGTTATAAATTAAACTCGACATTTTTGACTCAAACCAAATGAATTTTTAAACTTTAATATATCTAATCGCTTAAAATTTAAAGGGGCCCACATAAAAATTCCTCTGTATCAGCGCGCTACCATACAATTTTTAAGCATGTTTTTTATTTGATTTGATAATATGCTGGGAAATTTTTATTTTCATTCACCCACACTGTATTTTGTATTTTCATTCATTCATTCAAGAAAATTGCGAAGAGAGAAAATAATAAACTCATCCAAGGGAAAATCGATGCCAAATATTTTAACAGCAACAAAATTTTTTTTATTTATTTTTTTTTTTACTTATACTTTTCGTTTCTAGGAATCAATGAAAAATTTGTTAACTTTGCCAAAATAAAATTAAAATCTCTATTATCAGAATATATTTTAAATTTCCCGTTACTTGAACTGTAGAGTGTATGTGTAGTAGTATAGGTAAATTGTTTTTCTTTTCGAGTTGTTTTTGTTTACGGTGTCGATGAATCACCACTCACTATTATAGGAGGAAGCGATGTGGTGATTTAAAAAATAAAATTGAGATTGAGGAATGCGGTTGCATGTTAGGATCACGTCGTTCAGTAATGAAATCATTGTTTCATTCCTTTTAATGGATTCAATAATAATTGTTGGCGCGTGCCATTTCTAAAACATGTATTATATTACGTTTATATTTTTTGGTTGTAGATAGGCTAGATAAGGAAAATCTGTCCACAAAAAATTTAAACAAATTATCAAGTTGGAGCCACTCAATAAATTTTATTTCATTTTTTTATGATTCACAAATTTCTTCTGAGAAAAAATAAAAACTGAAATAAAATAAAAATTTGGCCTCATGAAAATCGTGAAATATTTAAGTGAAAAAATAAAAATAAATGAAATTCCATTTCATGAAAAATGTTTTTTAGAAGAAAATTAATTTTAATTTCTGTTTACTATTTTTAATTGTATACAGATACGTTACTATATACACAGGTCCATCAGTAATTAGTTTTAAATTATATATTCAGTGATTTGGAATTTTATTCTAAATATTATTGAAAATTTATTTTAATTTGATTGGTGTAATTTATTTATTTATTTGGCACATGGCTTAATAGGATGTGGAACATGGTGAGTTATGATAATTAGGAGGCAGTAGGATGTGGAAATAATTTTGGTTGTATCTTGTTTCAATTAAACAATTTACTTAATATAGTATATATGTATATAATTTATATGATAAGAAATGGAATGCGAGTGCTTGTTGTCCAAAATCTCTATAACTAATTTCATCAGTCACGCAAGTAAGTTAAACTATTGATGAAAATATAAGTATGCAAATATTTTTATGTTACCCCTTTTAATATCTTTTTAATTAGTTTCTGGTTGTGCTGCTAATAACATAATTTTCATGCGCCAAGCAAATTTCATGTGGTTGTTAATATCGAATTAAATTTTTTTTTTTTTTTTTTACTTTGATGAGTACATAAGGATCTAAGAATAGCATGAATGTTGGAGTTCTATAGTATATTTTAATATTTTATGTTTATAGTATTTTGGTGTTGGTATGAATTTATGATGTTTTCGCTTTCTTATCCAGTTTAATTGGTAATAAATTATATTGAGTAGATATAAATGAAAATAAATTCCATATTCTGGAAATAAGTTGGATCATAATAAAACATTTGTCAATATTCGTTCGGTCTATGACCATTCACCATGAACTCGGTAACAAATCTGTCTATTGTTTTATTTATCGCTTACGATTACAAATCGATTATACATTTACTATTAGATTCATACATTATATAAAATACAAGATCGATAGTATTATTAGTACGTTCCAATTATTTGGAAGAAACCATTATTAAATAAACCAAATTAAAAAAAAAAAAAATTTACAAATTTACAAATTTAATTTAGTTGGTGGTTCCTCAATTCTTTGAGAACGTGCTGTTCGAAAGTGTTTCTGTTCATACATAAAAATGTTTGTACCAAAAACGTTATAACGACAGGCTCAACTGCTAATTTAAAGGTTTTTCACAGCATTCTCCGCTTGTCTATTTGATTGCGGGTGATAGTGCCGTTAAATGAATAATCTCATTTCCTTCCATAAACCTTCTAAACTCATTAGAAATAAACATTGGTCCATTGTATGTTACAACACATTCCGGTGTACCAATTACTACAAAAACTTACTTAAATTGTTCTAAATGGTCTTACTAGCCATTTAGAAATCACGTCCACCAATACCAAATAGTTCATACCATATTTTGGGCCGCAAAAGTCCAAATGTTCGCGTTTCATTTTAACGATACCTCGATGTCCCGAATGTATTTCTTTCAGTAAAACAGGTCTAATCCAGCTTTGTTTAACGATTCTATGGCCTATAACACCCATCTCTAAACTCTTCCACCAATTTCGATTTCGATAAAACACTTTCTTGCTTTATAGCTTTTGTTATATCAATCAAATTTAAAGGTCTTCCTTCTCCGAAATCGCTTCCACAGGTAATCTCGATCTACATCTGCACAAATGTTTTTTTACCCTTTCAAGTATTTTATCTGAAAGTTGAAATTCGATAAATATAATGCCTTCTGTTCGGATTTAGATAACCTGCACAAATGAGCCACTACCAATCAGACCGTGTATTGGCTTTAGGCTAGCTTTTTTATATGAATCTGGAATAATAGTTTATCATCCCGCAAAAAGCAGGAACTTTTTTGTTTCTTCCTCTTTCTTTAGCGCTGGCATTTTCACTATCGCTTCGCTTTTTTTTATCTTTATATGAAATTTCGTTAAAACGTGTTTTAAATTTTCGTTATATTTTTCATGTGATTTGCCTTTAATAATAATATTGATTAACAAACGCAATTGAACCTTCATATCCTGTTAACACCGTATCCGTTATTTTCGAAAATAAAGGTATTTGGTAGCCATAAGGTAATCCATTCATCTTAAAAATGCCCTTTTGCGTGCTCAACGCCAACGTTTTTCCTGTTTCCCAATCCACCTTCAATGGATGGTAAGCTTTTCGATAAATCTAACGTAGAAAAGTAACGTAGTTTCTAATCTTTCCAATTCACCTTCCAGCTTATCTTTATAGGCAAAAGGTACTCGATTAACTTCAATTTGATTTCTTTTTCTGTGTAGTATCCTTTACTACCGCTTAACTCTTTTACCATATCTTCTAACGTTTTTGGTACATAATTATTTTTATCTTCAGTTCTTGAAATATTATTTAGGCAGTGTGAAGTTTCTGACAAATTGACAAAAAACCTTACAACAGCTAAAAAGTGTAAAGGGACTGCTACACTTTTGCTATGTGGTTATTTGAAACGACTGACGAGACATCGCAGAGATGTCTTGGTACAAAAATGCCATGTGGTAAAATTGTCCAACATAAATTTATCCAAGTTTCAAAAATGTAACGTGGTAAAATTCTATAGTTGGGATTTCTATGGGCAATCATGCACAGAGGTCAATACAATGAAATGGCACACTCGTTATTACTTAGACATCTCTACGATGCCTTGTCAATGGCCCATACAAATCTCAATTACAGAATTTTACCACGTGACATTTTTGAAACTTGAATAAATTTATGTTGGACGGGTCGCATAAATATGTTGTCTACTAGAAATCATGCACAGAGGTCAATACAACGAAATGGCACACTCGTTATTACTTAGGCATCTCTACGATGCCTTGTCAATGGCCCATAGAAATCTCAACTACAGAATTTAACACGTGACATTTTTGAAACTTGGATAAATTTATTTTGGACGGGTCGCATAAATATGTCGCCTGCTACAAATCATGCACATAGGTCAATACAATGAAATGGCATACTCGGTATTATGGGGGAACCAGCGAGTCAGTAACAACTTTAAGTAAGAATGCGATATACAGAAAGTGCATGTTACTAACCAGCGAATCTTTAAGAACTTTTCGTTCAGTTCAGCCGTCACTTAAGAGAGCGATAATTAACCCGCAAACTGAAGGATATGTCAGAATACATCAAAATTTTCAAAGGCTACTTTTCTTAAAAATAATAGATTTTGCTATTCACATTAGAATTTTAATACTGTATTTGTCAGTTTTTACGGATTCGGTGGCCGATATGTCAAATATTCTGTAAGGAAATAATTTTGTCAAATTCTTTAAGGATTCTTACTGATTCGCAGGTTAGCCCTTTACTTAGACATCTCTACGATGCCTTGATCTAAATTCCAGTTACACAATTTTAGTGTAGCGGAGCATTTACACTTTTTAGCTTTTGTAAGGTTTTTTGTCAATTTGTCAGAAACTTCACATTAGTCATTATTTACTGTAATTTTAAATTTCAATTTTTAAAAAAATATCACGCCCTAGCTGGGGAAGATAATCATTCTCGATAATTGTAAAATTTCCGCGAATTTTCCGATCTCTGTACACTACCTCAGCTGCAATTGTACCTTTTGTTGCAATTTCTTTCCGATAATATGAATTTATTTCTCTTCTATATTGTTTTAATTCCAAATAATTGAAAAACAAGGGAAATTGTAAAGTATGTATTCCATGAGAAAAATTGACGGACAGTCAAAAAAAACGAAAAGAGAAAAATAATCTGATGCCCCATATAAGAGACAAAGGCAACATTTTTTATTTTGTAGAAAAACAATTTTGTTGTAAAATAAAAAATAAAATAAAAAACGCTGTCCTTGTCTCTTATAAGGGCATCAGATTGTTTTCTCTTTTCGTTTTTTTTTGACTGCCAGTCAATTTTTCTCATGGAATATAGGCTTTATACAATAAATTTCTATACTGTAAAATGATAATTGCAATCGGCAAAATCATAAAGGGAAAGATTCCTCAGTAAAACTGATTTTTTAGAAAGAATCGTGTAAAACGAGAGCGTATCAAAATCATTTGGTTTTTAGAAAATCATGGTTTTCAAAATTTGGCTTTTTCAGAATCATGGTTTTCAAAATCTTTGTGTTGAAAACCCCATTTTTATTAATTCGGGGCGCGCCCAAGTTAACAAAAATGAGGTTTGACTTTTGAAGTGATCTTGCCTTTTATAAATTCTAGAAAATGGGGATTTGCATTTTAAATTGAAATTATCAAAAAATAATAAATTCTGAAAAATGGCGAATTTAATTTTTAAATAAAAAGGGGAAGGTATCAAAATCTTGGTTTTAAAAATCGCGGTTTTAATCTTGGTTTATATTTATTTTCATTTAAAACTTAAATTCCCCGCTTTTCAGAATTTATATTTTTGATTATTTTCGTTTCCCCATGGAAAACCCCATTCTCCAGAATTTATAAAAATAAAGAATTTGTAAGACCAAGATTTTGAAAACCAAAATTTTGATACGCTCTCGACCGTGCTCCTTATGGAAAAGAGACATTCGAAATAAGCCCGAAAGTCAAAAATGGAGCAGTAAAATAAAAGTGTGGAGCTTTTGCTTTCTCAAATAATTTGAAATAACTTCGACAAATATTCACCAGAAAGCCGGCTTTACCTACCGAACAGGCTCAAAAGCAAGAAATGACTAGAGCTGAAAAACAACCTGATAACCAGAATTATTTTTCTATCTGAAAAGAATTTTAATATTCGAAAAATTATTCTGTTAGGAATACGATCAAGCCTTAAACTCCTTAGCCTAAAGGCGGAATGTTGGCGTTTAGCGGGATCAGTTCTAAAATTTAAGCCTCATATTTCAAAACATTCTATGAAATATGTAAATTAACATGTGAATGCGATATGCATTTGAAACCAAAAGCCATAATTTCTGATTGAAGATTTTAAAAATCAAGATTTTAATAACATCAAGATTTTGACTTTTATGAATACGCAAGATAATGTTGCAGATAAACTAAAACTGCAAAATTTTTTAACTGCAAGATTTTGGGTTAGCAACATCTTGATTTGTATGATTTTTTAAAAAATGAAAGGTTTTGTTTTTGTAAGGTTTATATGCTTAGTAAGCGAATGGACCAGCACGTATACAAATATCTATTATATATCACGAAAAATGTGATGAAGCCCTTATTCCTTCGAAAACATGCCGGTTTCATTTATCTTTCAATAGGATACAGATTCTAAACATACTACAAGGGATAATGAAGTTTTAATTTACGGATCATTGAATAGATGTTTTGGATTGGCCACCGCAAAGCCCTGACCTTAACCCATTGGAGAAAACTTATGAGCAGAAATTAAGCGAGGATTAAAAAAGAAAAGTTCCAGGAATTCAGACGAGCTGTACCAAAATATTGAGGAATTCTGGAAAAACATTCCAGTATCCCATTGTTGAACATTAGTAGCCGCCAAAATTCATGGGCCCTGGAGGCACGTGCCTAGTGTGCCTAGGCCTTAATCTGCCTTGAGTTCCGCAACAACTTATATACCGTTACTAACATTGAATGAAACAACATTTCCAATCTTTCCTTAAATATAAGGAAATCGTCATCCATATCAAAATGTTCATTAAATTTTACTGCAGCCTAAACTTATAACTTTTTGTTTTCATTTTTTTTATCTCGTGGCCAATTGTAGTAAATGGATCACAATAAAATACTTGACAATATTCGCTCGGTCTATTGGCATTCACCAAGAACTCGGTAACAAATCTGTATCTTCTTTTAGTTGTTACGATTACAACCACATTATATACCTGTGGCCAAAAGTCATAATGGCATAAGTCGAGCTATGCCGGAATATTATAAAACATTGATAAAATTTGAAATTGGTTACGGAGATTTTGAATTTGAAAACGTAAAAGGGCATAACTCGACTTTTGCCATTATGACTTGTGGCCACAGATATAACACAAGATCGACAGTGCTATTACTACGTTGTTTTGTAATAAGAATATACCACAAAGTTATTCTTTAACAATAATTTTACTTTTTTTTATAATACCTGTGGTAAGATGTTCTAACCATCACTATTTTCGATGTTCAACAGTGTTCGTGTCTCTCTTTTCAAGAATAAAATTGTACACTATTTCGATTTTTGAATTATGCATACTTTATTGCGATCTCAGCATGCTCACATAAAACATCATTCTGTTTCTACTTCCATTCATCACCTTTTATCACCCAAATTTTCGTTTGTGGCACTTTGTCGATGTGAAAAAATGAAACAGTATATAGATTTATTCTACAAGAATGAGATCGCAATAAAGAAAGAACATTTCAAAAATCGAAATAGTATACTATTTTATTCTTGAAAAGAGAGACATGAATACTATCGTTATCGAACATCGAAAATAGTGATGGTTAGAACATCTCACCACTGATTAGCAGCCATTACACGGTCAGTAATAATGTCATTACCTTCTGATAATGACAGTATTATTGATCGTGTAACTTAAAGTATTGACGAATGATGGTCGGTAATGATGAAAATCCGAATTTTCTGATTTTGAGACATCAATACCGTTGAGTGGTGGGGATACTGTCACTATTAATGATAGTGTAGGGTTCGCGTCATTATTATCGTGTATCATTCCTCTTCTTTAGTTCTACCGTGTTAAAAATTTGAGGTTAACGTGTCAAATTAAATAAATTTCTCTAACAAATTACATACTAGTAAACATACATAGTTTTAATTAAATATAAAGAGTTTAAATATATTATTATTATATTACAAATATAATATTAGAATATTTATTATATTACTAATATTAAAATTAGAATATTGTTATATTACAAATATTAAAATCATCAAAAATTAAAATGGATGATGACATGTATTGTGTTATAGAGGATAATGAGTTGAGTGTGGATTTCTCCGACTGTGGGGAGATAATTAGCGAAGATACCCAGTGTAGTGAAGATCATACCAAGGTTCTTCGGGATTTCATAGAGCTGTATGAAACACTACCAGAGTTGTGGAACCCAACCAATCCTGGTTATGTAAGAAAAGATAAGAGAAATAATGCATTGGATAAACTTCTACCAACATTTCGCAAAATCAAGGCTGGTGGTAACCGAATAGATGTCCGGCGGAAAATAAATACACTTCGATCAAATTACAGAAAGGAATTGAAGAAAATAGTGGATTCGAAGAGATCGGGTAAAGGTCATGATGAAGTGTATCAACCAACCTCATGGGTGTTTTATTCTCTCCAGTTTCTGGACAAATTTGAAAAGCCAGTTAATACAAAAATTCAGCAAACATATGAGGTCACTATTAATAAAATTCAAAAATGAAATCGTTTAATAATATAAATTTATTTTATTTTCAGGTTTCTGAAAGTGATAGTATCGAGGGTGAAATTCACATGGGGCAACGTCCAATACCCACTATGTCTCCTACTGTATCCCGTTCAAATATAATGTCACCGCCACCACCGCAACTTGATAAACGTCGAAAAAGCCACTCGTCAAAACAAAATGAATTGTTACAGAAGGCGTGTGAATTTTTGGATAGTTCGACATCGGGGAAGAACAATGTTCCAACAATTGCCATAGCTTGGGGTGAGGCGCTCACAACATTGGATCCTCGGCAATGAATGTTTGCTGAGAAAGCAATAGGAGACATTATTTTTGAGGCACGGCAGGGAAACCTTTATAAAGATTCAGTTAAAATAAATGAGGAACCATGGCCGGTTAGATCACAAACCACCATCTCAAATTCATCATCAACCTCTTCTCTTCTCCCCAACTGTTCTCCTCAACCTCCTTCAGATGAACAAACACAGAGCACAATTTCTGGATTTTTTTCAAATTTTGTATCAGAGTAAAATAAATTAGAGTAAATAAATAATAAATAAGAATAATAAGAATAATTAATAAGAATAAATAAATATGAATTTTTAATATGTTTCGTATATTTTATTTTAGTAATAATTTTTATATTTTATAAATTTCATATATCAATCAACAGAGCGTTACTATTCCAATTTGCCTTCATTGTTGTAATAAGCACATAATTTATCTCTGTTTTGTTTAGCATCTGATGTACTGTTCCTGCTTAAAGTACTTTGGACATCAACAAAGTTATAGTTATTTGTACTTTCTTCATTTGATGCAAAGTATAATTGTGTATCTTCTTTTGCGAGAAAGTTGTGCAAATAGCAACATGCCATGGTAATAATTTCGGACTTTTGAGGTTCAAGGCTAATTGGTTTTTGTAGTACTCCGAATCTGGACGCCAATATACCGAAAGTGTTTTCCACAACTACTCGTGCTCTTGATAGTCGTTTATTAAACTCATATCGATCTTTTTCTAAAGATTTCTGTGAGTATGGTTTCAGCAAGTTAACATTTAATGCAAATGCCTCGTCCGCGACGAACGCATAAGGATATTTTTCGTTGGTATTTGGTAACGAACGAGGCTTTGGTAAATTTAATGCTCCTTGCTGCATCAGTTCCCCAAATTTCGAGTAGTACATAATTCCTCCATCAGATATTCGTCCATTCATTCCGACGTCTACCATTACAAACTGTTTTTTTGCATTTACAATAGCCAATAGTACAATGCTATAAAAACCTTTGTAATTGTAGTACAACGAACCGGAATTGGATGGTTTTTTAATGGCAATGTGCTTGCCGTCGATTGACCCTAAGGTATTATAAAACTGATGCAATTTGCCAAAATCATCGGCAATTTCACCCCATTCGTCAGAAGTTGTGGGAAACTGAATATAAAAAAACAAATTTAAAATGAAATAATAGGTATTTCTATTCTTACAATCGAGCACTTACTTTTATATAATCTCGCAATACGTTTATGAGCACTTCACATGTTTCAATAATAGCATTGCTTATTGAAGCAGGTGACATGATAGCGGAGAATTTTAGATCTTCAAAATTCCTCCCAGTCGCTAAGTATCTGAGTGTTAATGCGAACCTTTCATTCGCTGGGATGCTCTCCCTAATATTCGTGTCCTGCCTTACATTAAACGGGTTAACCATTCGCAGCAATTGTACAAATGTTTCATCGCACATTCGAAAATAATTCTTAAAATCGGCTGCTTCAGTTGCACCAATTTCTTTTAAGAGCGCTACATGTGAATACTTTTTACGTTTTTGTAGCCAACCCTTCATCCAGCGTGAGCGCCGAACATTTTTTTTTATGGATAAAGCCAAAATTATAGCAATACAAGCTTTTTCCTGAGAATCCATTTTGTATACTTTCACTTTAATGTCACTTTAATTTCTTACTTATTCACTGAGAAATACGTAGTAATGATGATAATACTGATGTGTAGGAATGATCGTGTAATGCTGCAAATGACTAAAGAGAGTATTGACGCAGATAATGACAATACTGGTATTGACATTATTATTGACCGTGTAATGGGCGCTATTGAGATCATGTTCGTAACCTATGATAAATATTTTTTAATGCTAATTTTTGACATTTATTTGAAAAATATTCCCGTACAATCACAATTTTTTATTATGCTGTCCGAATTGTGTAATAATTTTTTTTGGCACATTTCATCGCCTTATATATTTGTTATCTCTCTTTAAATAAGATAACTCGCAAGAAATACGGAAATTTTTGGATAGAAAATGACAAAATTGATGTTTATTCAAAAGAAAGCTTCATGGCTCTTTTATATTATCGCTACACTAGTAAATTTTTATTTTTATTATCAGATTTATTAAACCACAGTCTGTCTAGGGTATAAGACTCATTACAGCATAATCAAGCAATTTTATTCGACAACCAAAATTACAGCAAGAAATTAAATCACATCCTAGTTGAAAAATGATTCTTCATAACAGCGAATGAGAAAATCCTTTTCTTTGAAGTAAAACACTAAGGCGACTACGTCAGTCACACAATGAATTTATTTTTTAAATGACAAAAATTCGTACTAAAAAATATTTATCACAAGTTTCGGACACAGTCTAAATGGAAACAATTGCACTTCTTATTGTATATTATATTATTCCATAAACTAGTAGAATAAAAATACAATTTTTTCCGACCTTCAATCTCATTCTGTAAATCTGAATGACGAATCGAAACAAGCAAACTTAAAGATCTGTTTTAAAACTTAATGTACCTTAAACATAGATTCGCAAAATAATACAAGTAGGTGTGTACAATACATACATAAAAAATCGGGGATTTTTTAAAATAATCATTAAACAAATTATGTTTTAAAGAATTTATGTAGAACCTCGAAAACGTTAGCGTGATCTTAAGCGGAGAAAATTGATTATTTTACTTTATAATTCCACCTAATTTTTGATGCCGTTTGAGATTAGACAAATCAAATGTTAATATATTGATGACATTTAAATAATGATTCGATGTCAAAAGAAAAGTTAATTTAAATTGAGATTATCTTGCTTTGTGCGGTCAATACACTAATAAAATGTACTAATTTATCGGAAATTAATTTAATTATAACATCCAGTAAATAGAATTAATAATACATTACAATAAAATATAACAAAACCTCATAATTACGATACAGAAAATAAATGAAAATATCTTTTGACATTTTCATTTACAACTTATACAGTTTTCCGTAATTTTCCATTACAAATTCAAATAGAAAATGGTACATAAACTAAATCATAATAGAAAAGTAGAATAAAAAAAAAAAAAAATCTCTAAATTGATTACAAACATGTGTGTTTTGCATGATTCCTTGGCACGCGTTCAAAAATAAAATTTGTACATTTTAAAGATTTACGTTTTCATTTAAGAAAGGGAAAATAAAATGATTTTCTTTGAGTTTTAACAAGTCATTGTTAACATACCTATAATTATGTTAATTAAGTTGATATACCTGAACAAGTAAGCAAATTACGTTTTTAGATGCATGTACCCAAATTCGAAACTTAACTAAGCGTACTTCAATCGGATGATATAAAAACATATTAAAGCAATGATGTACTTGAAAATAAAGTTTTAGTTTTTTTTTTTTTTTGTTAAAACCACAAAAGTTACAAAACTGGCGAACCTTCAAAAATTGAACACATTTTTCGATTATTATTATTTCTCTATTGTTTGTATTACCGCTTCCGAGGTCTTATTTAACTAAATAAATGAACTCGCGAATTTTACGCGGCATATCAATTGAACATACATACGAGGTAGTTATGATTATATTTGGTTAGTTGTTATCGTGGTGTACTTTTATTACAAGTGCATAATATTGAAGAAAAAAAAACTGAAAGACTTATGTCAAGTATATTTTGAAGAGGATTTAAATTTCACAATTTGTTTTGCTTTAATCCCATCAAACAAAATTATTTAAAATAAATCTTACACAAAAATCGCGAATATCAAAGTCCAAAATATAAAAGCAGATGGGAAAAATGGAAATAGAAATAGAATTTTCACAATGATTATGACTTTGGGGAAACATAAAATGTATATTTCCCTAGGCACTATATGTATTTACCAAGTAAGAAATTTTCAAAGCGTGCGCGGCTATTTTTAGGTAAATTTTCCGAGATTTTCTGTTTGATTTAATTTTTTGTGTTGTTTTGATTTTTTTTTTTTTTTTTTTAATTCTTTGTAATTAGAATTCTGTCTTTTTGCAAAAACACATCATCATAAATTATTCGTTGCGTTGACATGTCAACTTATATTACTTTTTCTTATTAAAGGGAATACACGTACAATAATATTTCGTTTGCGGAAAATCTTTGCAAATAACACAATATGTGTATAATTTGATTTATTTGTAGCATCGATCAAGGTTGTTTGTAATGTTAAAGACCTCCGGAAGGAAAATAGGTATACGCCTGTCAGATACTAAGTTCAAGTTAGTTAATAATTCTTTTGGAAAAATAGCCGATATCTAAAATCAACATTGAACTAAAAATAACGAACACCTTCCATCTTAAAGACAAAAATAATTGCTAGAACTTAATATTTTTAAAAATAAGGAACAATTTAAAAAATTGCCTGATTTACATTAATAACTGTACAACCTGAGTTACTGTAACCATGAGTATTGTTTTAGTGTTAACGACGAAGTTATTGATAAGCTAAATTAAATATTTGGTCGAGTGAACAAACATAAGTAAGTGCTTTTAAGCAAGTTAAATACTTGTAAGTATAAGGTAAGGTAGTTATTGTTCACATCAAAATTAGAAAAAAACGTTTACTTAAAAGTATTCACCCTTATTATGATTGTCGAGTCGATCGACGACGACTCTGTGTTGCTTTTACCTTGTTCGTATTGTATTTATCAAATGAAAAAGCAAAAACGCAATACAGAGTTGTGTCGATTGTCGATCGGCTTTAGAATCATAATAGGATTGATTACTTTTTACGGAAAAGTCAACTATTGTCAGTGAGTGCTTAATTTTTTTATTCACTTCAGCCCACCCAAGTGAATGTTTTAATGAATTGTTTTGTGCAAATTGCGATAAAAAGAGGAATAATTGACCGCTGTTTAGTATATTTTCAAGTAGCTCTACAAGTTTTCGTAACTTCGTCTGAATGTAAAAAAAAGTTAAACTAGATTACAAGTAAACTTATTTATGCAAATCTAGATTACTATTTCCTATTATAGTCTGAACAACGCATTTGGCTCGATTTTAGAATATAATTTTAATTGAGATTGAACTGTAAAACATGTAATGTGCGTAATAACATGTACAGTTTAATGTTTATTGGGATTAAGAACCTTATTAAACCTTATGAAATGCAAAGTAAAATACTAAACCTAACTCATAAATTTCGACAAATTAAAGTTTAGATGTTACTATAAAGATTCACTAAATCGAACTAAAAAGACAATGATCGATCTGAGGAGAAAGCTTATTTCTCAACGGGGAAAACTCAATATTGCAAATCACTTCAATGAATGCTTGCCAAAAATCGTAAGCCTAAAAAATTTAAATTTTATTATACAAAACTGTTTTGCAATTACTTTAATCTACTGGTAGCTTCTTTTTAAACCTATCATGTCATCAGACATTTACCGTTTAATTCAGTCTCTTGAAAATAAGAGTTCTTGCACGTCAGACAATAATTTGCGTAAGAAAATTTCTTATTTTATTGTTGATATACTAGCCCTCATTTTTAATGTAAGTGCGGAGTCTGGAATATTTCCAAATTCACTAAAATTAGCTAAAGTGTTTCCTAAATTTAAAAAGGCCACGAAAAACTTATGCCTATTACAGACCTATCTCTTTACTTCCGACTATATCAAAATTGTTTGAAAAACTATTGAAAGTTCGTATTGTCAGACTCTAAAATCGTTATCAATTCTTTATCGATTCTCAATATGAACTATTTGTTAACAAGACAAAGGCATTTGACATGGTTGATCACAAAAATCTCTTACATAAGCTTGTCGCAGCTGGTTTTAGAGAAACAGGCGCCAGACAGTAAAGCTAAAAGATGTATTTAGTGATGAATTGGAATTGGTAACCGGGGTTCCTCGGCGGTCCTATTTTTAATTTATATAAATGTTATATTTATACAACATTTCAATGGTAAATCATAGCGTTTGCTGATGACCTTGCATATACTTACTGTAGCAATAGTAAATTAAAACTTACTTTCGAGATTAATTATGGTCTGCATACGACAATGCGACAATGGTTTGCAAAGCACAAACAACAAACCAAACCAATCTACTTCAAAACAACTGGATATAGCACCTGTGATCTTGACATAATATACCATTCGCCTGACTGTCACAAATAATACACTCGAGGAAGCCAGAAATTTGAACATTGTAAAATTATGAACTGATCAAATTTGCCCTGTGCAACAAATGCATCAAAATAGAGTAAATCGCGGTGGTTAAATAATTGGGATTAACTGTCGATATAAAGTTAAACTGGAAAAGGGATGGATCGGACATAAGAAAAATGTATAAACTAAAAGAATGTTACTAAGAAAAAATAATGAAAATGATTTACTTTGGCAGTCTAAATTTCGATATGGGATTTATGTTGGGGTGGGACTTAATTCAGTAGCTTAGAACCGACTCTACTTAAACAAAAACCTATTATTCGAATAATTTTGAGATTATTCGAGCTTATTCGAGTTTCTTTGATTTTTGTCGAGATTTTTTATATTTTATAGGATTTATAGGATGTTTTTAAGCTTATTCGAGGTTTATTTGGCGCTGAGTGTGATCCAGTAGATATTATTTTAAAGACTTTTCGATTATTCGAATTTAACTTAGAGTTGAATATTTCATTAATCCTCATATTTTGTATTAATTCTGACAAATTTTAAATTTTTTTTTGTCATTATATCAACAGGACTACAGCATTATGGTATGTTTCATTACAGCAAGTCTTAGTATACTAATTCTTAAGATATATTACGGCATATTTCAAAACGCCTTATTTCAATAAGAACCAAATAAAAAATATTGGGAAAAACATTTTAAAATGGCGGTTACGGAAAGTTAATTTTGTTTTATATAGTGGAAACACATTCCCGAATAAAATTAACTAAGCATTTATTTTGCATGGCGCACACCAATAGGAATTCCGAAATAGGCACACAAAACAAATTACAAAACGGCATATGACAAAATTCGACCAGTGCGGTGGAAATGGGAAATATATTAAAATAAACAAAATATCCCGTAGTGTACGATATGAAGTGTGGTTTATATGGTAAAACTCTTATTTTTAATTTTTCTTTGAAATTAAATAAAATCTCAAATCCTGAAGTGACATTTTTAATTTTCTTTATTTCTTGTTATTTTGATTTAAACTTTCTTTCCTAAGTATATGTATAGATGTCGCAATCATGTTATTGTTTTCCTATAAAATTGTCTATACGGTTTAGGTAATTTCATAATTTTCATAAATGATAAAGCTACATAAAGGACTTGCAGTTTGCTTTTAATTTAACTAAGATGTATCTCTTTACTGCAACAGTTTTATTTTATTCATAACTTAATATGAAGAAAATTAGGTGTTTTCGTTTGTAATATTTTCTTTTGAATTCGGTTCGGTTGTGTTTAGCTTCTACCTTTAGTAGGTTGGGTCATGAATAAATATAATCTAATATTTTATGACTATAACATTGAAATAACACTTCTTAACTAAAGAATTAAAATTAGAAAATTATCTCGATGGGCTAATCTTACTAACTGTATGTACATAAAATCAGAAACAAATCAATAACATGTGCCAGAAAAGTATTTTGCCAAGCACCTGCTCATAAAGAGAAAGTGTAAGCTGTTGTTTATAATTATAATAATGTGATTTCAACGTCTACATTACACATAAATCTTGAATTGTACTGCATTAATATTTTTTGTAGATTTTTCTACCAATACAATGTGAAATAAAAAATTCTAAAATTAAATTTAGCACTTGATCTCGTTTAATGTATTCGTGTAATACAAAATAACTTTACTCTATGCAAATTCTTAATACACGCCAATATATAGAACAAGAGTATAATTTATTGATATTCGTATTAATATTATAAATAATTGTGGGTCAAAAACTATATGTTTATAACAAATACAAATGTTACCTACCTTAATATTGAAGAAATGAAGGTATTAAAAAACTAAGCCTAAGTTGTATGAGACGGATTCCGGATTGATTTTTTACTATATGCCCATGCGTAGTATATACTTAAACAAACAACCTGTACGTACAAGTACTAGTATATTTATAATAATATGTTGTTGTTTATAGTTATGTTGCAATATCCAGTTTTAAATTTTTTTTTTTTTTTGAAAACAATTTGTAAAGCTTCAGTGGTTTAAACATAACTACGTTTTTACTAACAGAAATTAAATGAGCATTTGGGTTGTTTAAATATTATTTTGTCAAATTAAAGTAATATGCCAACGAATATACGAGTTTACATAATTGTAAATCTAACGCCAATTTTCATCGTTTTTACATCTATAAAAACGACTGCAAATGAATTGCCTTGAACTTAAAATCAGCTTATTCCCTGAATTAAAAGAACATGTATAATTAATTAATAATAATTCATCAAGTTAATCTTTATACATTTTGTAAACCAGTGCGCGCATTCAGTGGTAATTTACATAATAAACTCACAAATTTTCGATTGTACATTTGTGGACATTTTTGTTTACTTTATAGACGTAAACAGTTTATTATAATTAATACTAGTTTTACCATTCTTAAAATACATACTGCAAGATGATTCACAATACGTTTATGAAATTATTGTAAAACACGAATTACCTCTACACTATTTAGCGTATATAAGTTTGTATGTGTATCCCCCCAATATGAAATTATAAGATTGATGAATCACTCGATACAAGTATAACCTGAACAAAAAATTGCTTTTTAACTTAAATTTACAACAATTTTATAAAAAAACAGATGAAATTATTTTCCATTCGTCTTTCTATTCGTTCGACTTTATGCGGCTGAAGAAAGTGCACCAAATTAATAAAAATTTGTTAGCGTTTCATGTATGGTATGTACATAAATGCTTTTGCTTTTGAATTCAAATATAAAATTATATTTTGGCAATTATATTTATTATAATTATTTAATGCGGTATATAATACATAATTAATTATAAAGTATATTAACTCAAGACAGTTCATGTTATATGAAAGCTTAACAAAAAAAAAAAAAAACAAAAAAAAAATGATTCTGTCTATGACCCAAATCTTCTAATACGCTAACGTAAACTTATATCCGGTAAATTATAATTTTTTGTTTTAATTTAGTTTTAATCAATTTTTTGTTCGGTATTTGAGAATGTATATTATAAATTATGTTAATTTATTTACAAATTTTATAAATTTTTGTTTATTGCGTGTATATACAGATGAATCTAAAATTATGATTAACTGATCTATTCTTTTGGTTGGTTTTGGTTTCGTTGAAAGTTTAATTACCTGTTATACAAATTAACTTATACAAATGGATATGGTGCAAACAGGCAGAACAAGTAGATATGTTTAATTGCTAATCTATTTAATTCATGGAAAGCAGAAGCAAATTGAATTTCCAGGTATGTACAAATATTTGAACTTTATTTTGTCATTTGGCTCCCTATTTTAAATAAATACTTGCAAAATTAAAACTTCTAATGAAATTTGGAAGGGAATTTCGAGCATATATTATTATAATATATATTATTATAATATACTATTGTAGTCTAAAGTCGTCATAGTATGATTATGTTTCACATTTTTACGGTAGTTGCTAAATTCTTTTTTACGCCAAGGAGCCATCGTCGCCGAAAACGACCATTGCTTCTATTAAAAGTCAGCACACAGAACTTGACCGAGCCAGTGCACTCACTGTTCTTAAATTTAATGCACAAGAGCTGGAATTCGTATTAAATTCCTGATCTCGCGAATATACAAAACCCGGTATGTGCCATTATCGTGACGTTTAGTGCCATATGCCACTAGCATGACTCTTCTTTCGAAACCGACTATTTTAAGAAGAATTCAGGAAATTTCAAAATTCTTTGATTAGAGAAAATCATTTTTTTTTATTGAGACTGGCACCTGGAAGAATTAAATCATAGAATAATATTTTAAGATTGTTAAAAACCAATTGAAGTTTCGATTTGAAATAATTTAGGTTAAGATCAGCCTTAGTTTTGTAGCTCATTTAATTGTTTCCTAAATAGTTATGCTTCTTACGCTTCAATTTCTTTCTAAGAGTATTTTTCATTCACATCAATCTTATAAATTAATCTATGGTCCAACCATTTTTATACTGTGACGCCTCAGCTAGACTAGAGTTTTTAGTTTCGAGTGCTGAACTATTTTGCTACTGTTCAATAAGTCCATTAAAATACTCAACATTTAAGCTACTCAGCAGCAGACGATTTCAGCTATGAAACTTTTTTATTTAAGACGTATTTAGCTTTAGGGTGGGTAGTATGACATCTTAAGTTAACCTCAACCTGGAGTAGAAGTCAAGCCGCTTTCATATAATCAAATCTAGCAATTGATAATGGTAAATCCGAACGACAATAGCAAATTTTTATATTTTTATCACACACACACACATATTCCGAAGTGTATGGTTTTATGTTTGATGAAATCGAAATTAACTAATTTTTCATAAAAACAGTTGCCAAAAATGGTAAGATACTACTGATTTTATAGCAACTAAACTAATGATTCAAATCAGTGCAAATCAATGGGCAGCAAAATTGAAATTAACGGTTTTGTCCAGTTAATCTTACTAAAAGTTGTGAAACCTGAGCAGATTTTATACAACTATTACCAATTTTACTTTTGTTTTTCATACTCGAGCATATCGGAATACTGACACACATTTCAATCCTTAAGCTTTTAGCCATAAGCAACTGAAAAAAGTTAACCTATAATGCAAAATGAAAAGGAAAACATCTATCAGCTCAGTTAATTCAACTTTTCTTGATGAATTTCAGTGGCATTTGCATATGTGCCACTTAAAATCTGTTTTTTGAAACTTTTACGCTCTGATACACCTTCTATTTCAAAACTGATCACACAAACTATTAATAAAGTTTAAAAAATTGTAAAATTAAAACTTTGCCACAGTTCAACTTTTTGGGGATATATTTTTTTAATGACCTTGGCGTCGATATTGAGGTGGCTTTGGTCTTATAACCACATACTATGCAACGATTAATTCACTTTCGTTTGCCTTTTCTTTTCACGATCAATAATTTTTCAGAAAATGGCTTTAAAACAGGGTTACGAAACTGTAAATTTTTCAGTTTCTGGTTTGGGTTCAAAGAAACAAAATAATTCGGATCTGGATTCGGAAATGAAACTTCACTAGGACAAACAATTTTTGGTTTGTATTTATCTCTCTATATATAAAAATCAAAATGCTTCACAGAAATATACACTATTCGTGTTATGATTGGCTAATGGGGTGATCAAGTGTCATTTGTTTTTCCCACCATTGAATAATATTTTTCTGCTTGAGGATCCAGTGAAGGATTCAATAAATTTCAATTTTGTTTAACAAAATTTTAAGAATTCGTAAAATTTTTAAAATTTACAGATTTCAATCAGCTTTTGGGGCATAATGGAACTTTTTTATGTAAATTATACTAGCAAACTTTGTTGATTTATCAGAAAAAATCTAATTATGAAATTTTCATAAATTCGTAAACCAAAATTAATAAAATTTCGTAAAATTTTAAAATTCGTCAATCCAAAAATTTTTACCAAGTTTGAGCATCTCAAATTTACCATTCATGAAGCACAATTGAAGAAAGTTTACAGAATTCAATGAGCTTTTAGGTATAATTGAATTTTTTTAAGAGGTAAACTCAAATTCTATTTCCCAACTCTAACACAACAAACTGGGATTAAATCGAACTAAATATCAATTAGCTAAACCTGTCAAAAGTTATATTAGGATGAAAATAAGTGAAATTTCTGAAAAAATCGCTATAGCCCGGGAAAAAATTTGTAGGGTTTACAGTCAAGATGCTTTATCGTATGTAACAGTGGTTTTGTCTTCCATCATGACAACGCGAGACCAACCAAATTTTTGATGATCCGGCAAAAATTTAGGGAGCTTGGTTGGAAAGTTTTGATGCATCCACCGTATAGCCCGGATTTTTTGCACCCTCTGACTACCATTTGTTTCGATCTCCGTAAAAGTCCCTTGATGGTCTAAAGTTTTTAAAAAATGACTGTGAAAATCACTTGGCCTTGGACTTTTGAAACTTTCTGAAAAATAGCAGAAGCATAGATGTTACTGAAAAGAAAAAAATTAATCAAGAAATGACAAAAATTTTTTTTGTGAAGCCCTTTGAATGGATCCTGCAAAATTTTAGGGTCGGTTCGAAAGATTGCTTTAAAAATTAGGTGCACTTTTTAAAGGCCCACTCTGTATTATTAAGTATAAATATACAACAAACCTATATACATATATTGATCGGTATTTCTTATGGTCAAGTTTTAAAAGTTATATTTACATTTATCTATTTATTCAAATATTGATTTGCTGGTCAATTTTTGGATATCCCGAAAACGTCAATTTACGAGTTACCAAAATTAAAACGAAAAACAATTATTTAATTTATTTAAGTAAACTGATGAGTTTTGGTCACACATAGTTTTAATGTAATTAGTAAAATACATACACTATTGTATAGTATCGGCACAACCTGAAAATGTCGCTAAAAATCGTTAAATGAAATCAACTATTATTAAATCTTATGTTTAGTTGAATTAATAAAATAAATCGAAGCGAATTCTTATGAATTTGTTCACTACTACACCAAACACTGCATTAAGTAATATTTAAAGTAATAATAATTTCTTGAAAATAAACAAATCGGATTTTGCATTTGCACGGATAGCAATAAAACTATTTAATAAATTAATACAATCAAATACCTTGATCTTCCTGTTCCATTTTGTATTAATATCTTTCACGATTTCTTTAATATTAACAACAATAGTAAAAAACATATACAAATGTATTAACAATATGTACTTAAATGCTGCGCACAATATAACAATAGTTTTTCTAATTAGAAATATTTTTTCAAGTTCACTTAAGTATTAATTTAATTAATAAAATAAGTTTTTTTTATAACTTTAACTTTTTAAATGTAACCATCACCGATACGATTTTAGACACTTTGAACTTTATTAATAAAAACTATAACATTTTGAAAATTTAACTTATTTATTTCTGCAACGACAAAATTTAAGAAATTTTATAAATTTTCAAAATTCATCAATAAAATTTTTAATAAAATCACACACTACATAAACACAACAAAAAAAAAAAAAAAGTAAAAAAAGTGATGTTTAATCATTGAGAATTTGTCATGCACTATTTTGCGCGGTTTGTTGTATGCCTCTTTTTTTACTTTTGCAAACTTAAATAAAAAAAAAAAAAAACAAAAAACAAAAAAAATCTTGCAAACATCTTAAAATGCGATTTACAACAAAAACAAAAAAAATAATAATTATATAAAAACAAGTAAAAAAGCAACAATCTTTAACATATTTAAATCGTTATTATTAATTTTTTATACTTTACTTTGTCGTAATGGCTAAGGTAAAAATAACGTGCTTAAATTTTGACTTCTTATATACATTAGAAATTAGAGTGCGACACGCGGGGTTATTTGCTGGCGTCACTAATTTTAAACCAACGTCATATTATAGTTTTGGTTAATCTTAATACTCATTCGCGGTTAACTAAACACACAGACACAGACACAGTAGCAGTAGCAGTACGTTTCAATTGACTTTTTTGTTGTGGTTTTAAATTCATAATTAAACAATTTTTTTTTCCAACTCTAAGTGTAATTGTATTAATTAAAATGTTAATGTATATTGTTTCTGGTTTATGTGTATAAACAAAAAAAAAAAAAAAAAAAAAAAGTCATAATAATGTCTATTTTAAGATTTGAGGCTTGGGTTTTTCCGCTTGAAAATGAATGAAATTGTAAAAATAAACGATTTGGGTAGCTCTAGGTAGTATTGTTCGATAACAAAAAAAAAAAAAAAAAAAAAAATGGAGCACAGTGTATATAAAAGGGGGGACAATTTTTTTTTTTTTACAATAATATTTATTTTCCGGAAATTGAAATTAAAAATTTAATTTTTGTTCGTATCTTTTCGTTTTGATTATAATTAAATTTAGCTTAAATGATCGATTAGAAATTATGAAGTTATATTTGCAGAACAGTTTTAATATTGATATGGACTTCCTGAATATTTTTTGTTGTTTGTTTGTTTGCTATAACAATAAATTTGGAAATATAATGATTTCGAAAAAGTCGTTTATATAAGACAGAAATTAAAATTCGTTAATTGGGTATAGGTATATTCAAAGAAATAATTAAATTAAAGACAGTAAATTTGATAGTTGATAGATAACCAAATTGATACAGAATTTAAACGAACATAATTCCATAAAAGTGTGTATATCCCATAAGTTTAATTCTTGGGATATCAAATCCGTTGATCATAGTCGCGTTTTTATGAGAATGAAACAAATTTGCATAAATGAATTTGTTAGTCTAATTCAATTAAATAATTTATTGATATAGTTTGGCAGGTAGGAGTTAAAACAGAACAATTTCGCGAATACCATATTTTATATTGCACCTTGAGATGACATTTTGTTGTGTTAATAAGAATTTTATAGATTATAAGAATATTTATATTTCAGAATAATAATGTTTCCGTGAAATTTTTAAAAAAAATTGTTATTTTAAGCGTTTTGTCTGCTTTTCATATTAATAATTCCGAGAATTCGAGAATGGCTTGTGCATGAGATGATGCTGACGCGTGCTTATATTCGTTAACATCTTGTTTATCATTTGTAGTCTATATGGATAATCTAAAGCTGTTAAAGTTTGGGGGTTTTTCTTATAATTCTGTTTAGTAAATTTATCGGAATGACTAAGTTGAATGTATTTTAAAGGTAGAGGCTATAATTAAATAAAATTCGAAGAATTCTCGTATAGTTTTCAATATCGTTTTGATATAATATGCAAATTATTATAGCTAAAGCAGACCAAGAGATTATAAGGTGTATCTTTGCGGTTGTTAAATGAAAGTAAATATCAAACATAAAATGCTACAAGTTCTTACGTCATTGAATACGTATTGTAAAGACGCTTAATAAATATTTAAGGTGAACATTTTTATTTGACATGCATTTACTAATAATAAATCAAATTACTAAGAAATACAAAGTATATATGATATACTATCAAAACGCTCCTCTCACGATCTCGACATGATGTTACAGAGTTTCGGCGTATTTTGTTTTGGTTTTATTATTCTTACAAAGATTTTTTTATTATGAAATAAGATTTCGTTGAACTGATAGAAACCGGTTGGCAAAACTAATATACAATAAAACTATATTATGCGCGTGTTTAGGTATCACAAACAATTTTTATATATTAATAATTGACGACTAAATTTAACATTTTTGTCACCTTGACTAAACATATTTTGATCATAAAACATTTGGATACACTAAAACGTTGTTATATGCAAATATTGTGCAGCTTTTAACAAATCTCAATCACCAAGCATTTATTTTTTGATCTATATCCAATTGATATTTTACAAATGTTCGAAAATAATGTAAAAACCCCCTTATTTTTTAATCACCAAAAAACTTAATCTGGTAATGTGTTGAAAATTGATAAATTGATCGAACGGACCAAACCAACCATCTCTCAAACTGTTTAAACAAAAATCACATAAATCGATTGTGATTGACAGGCGTTTAAACATTAAAAAAGAAATAAAACTCTTTTTTAAATGAGATTACGATTAAGCTTGGCTGAACAAAACTTTTATATTGGTAGTGCCAGTGTGTTTATAACTCAATAACGAATATTTTGCTCAACATTTTTATTTTTATTTTTATATACAGGTATACATATTCGGCTTTATATTCATTTTACAATGACTTTTACTTTCTGTTTCCGTTATGGATGAATAAGTAAACACCTTAATGTACATTGAGACTAATATAGAAATCTATTCACAATCATCTTGAGAAATTTTATGATTTAAAACATTTAAGTGATTTTACAATTTTTTTAAATTCTATCTGTTAAAATATATCGGCCATTTCGACGGGCAGCATCGTTCTGAGGTTTCACTATATAACTAGATTTTATTATCAATTTTAATTTTCTGGTTACATTTATTGTATTTATATTATAAAATAAACTAGAATTTCTTAAAAGTCATCGGAACACAAGCAAAAAGACAAAAAGCACCACTTCACAATTGACCTTAATAAGATAATTAAGCCACTTTTAAAAAAAAAATAAAAATCGTTTCAATATTTAAAGATCTGTTGCTTTTTTTTTTTATTTTCGAAAAACCAAGAAATTTAATAACGCAGTGCTCACACTATACTTAAGAAAAAAAACAACAAAATAAAAATGAACGTGAAATATTAATTACAACTTGTTTTAAAACCACTTCACGGAAAATTTAACAACAATTTAGAGCTAGTACATTGTATTTTATTTTTTTAAAATAAATAATAATATGATTAATAAAAATATTATGCACATATAATTGTTATTTAGTTAGAATGTCGCGAATTAAAATACTTTACGCTCATTCTCTTATTTCATACGACTGACTTGTAAACAAAACTAACAAAATATTGTATGTATATACGCGAATATAATCGCGGATCTTATTTGTGTTGTATTTTCTGTAATTCTCTGTTTGATTTAACTTTTATTCATTTCTGATTAATTCCAAAACGAAAATGAAAATAAGCAAACTACCAGAATGAAATTTTTTTTGAATTTGAACAGCTATACTTATGTAAATACATAATAATAACAATATATGTACACCTAAGTCGCTTACTCACTTATACTGTGGCAACTGAATTTTATTCGCTGAAAGTTTGAGAGAGCCGTATTAAATCGCCAAAGAATGGCTCATTGAATTATATAAGAAATTGTGAGAAAGCTGTATACTTCGATATGGGACAAACTTTACTAACTTTTTTTTTTTTTATAAATGCCACTCTGTTTAACCTATACAAAACTATAATACAACTATATATCGACTAATCATACATTTTTAAATATAATTTATCACTAAAAAAATATTAATCAACAATAATACAAACATAATATTTATGACATTTAGAAACAAAAAATAAAAAAAATAAAACTAGTTTACATATATGTACATTGAAATATGTAGTTGTGTCTCTTCACTTTATATCCTCTCTTTCGTACAGTCCGCCAGTAAGTTTATAACGCGACATAACAGCTTATTTGAATAGGTGATACTTGGGCAAAATGAAGCTGAACAATAATATATTTATCAAACTTTTTGACTTCTTATGAAAATTATTAATTTCTTTTCAAATTCGTAATTAAATTATAATGTTAAATTGTGCACTAGATTTTTATGTATTTTTTAAAATGATTTTGCATTTAATTTAATAAATTTGGAAATTCCAAATGTTGAAATATAATGATTAATGGATTAGATATGGCTGGGAATATTTATTTAAACAGTATTGAGGCAGGTCTTGTAAATAATTTATGTTTGTATGTACTTGAGTAACTGATTTCCGAATTTCTATTTTAAACTGTGATTGGTTATAATAAAAACCGGAACTATAGATTTCTTTACACCATGCAATTAAAATTAATTACAAATAACACTCTATTTTGCAGCAAAAAAAAAAAAAAAAAAATCAAAAAATCAGTGCTTTTAAATTACTAAAATCTCAAAATATATTAGGTTTAATCATATAACATCAAAATAAATGCGGCTATGTAATTAAAGCCATGCAAATGTACATACCTTATTTTATTTCCAAAAACTGGTCGCGCATTCAAAAATATTTATATTTAATTTACTTTTAATTATTTAAACAATAACAAGTGAAAATGTGTATTTACATAGAGAAAGAAATTAAAATAACCTAATCACTAAAAAAAAAACTTTGCTGACGAGCATTTATTAAACAATAAATAGTTGCAGTTTATTGGTGATGTGATGGTTCAAATATTTTTGTTTCAGCACACTGTAAGTAGAGGAAATAAATAAAATACAGTTTTAATACATAATTTTGATAATTTTAAAAGTGTTACACAATAATTTAAATAGTTTTATTTAAATGTTAAAATCTTTAAGTAATATAATTCTTTCTCTGTGATTGGGACGTACTTTCATATCTCATAAAATTCCATTACAAGGACAGTAATCACTGCTGGAATAATAATGAATAGTTGGCACCTCATATATTCATAAAAACTCTCAATGTTGAAATATCTAAACACAATTAAAACAAGGCTACGCCAAAATTATCTCAAACCCTTGCTAATTTACCCTGATATAAGATTTAGGATCGGTATGTGAAGCACAATTATTTAGAAATACAGACACACAGTGAGATTTTTACAGAATGCCTACTTTACCGGCCTTTTTCTGAAAATTCATTTATGAAATTATATCGCCTACGCCTTTGACTATTAAATGCAATATGAACAAATAAATACCGTTAAATAAAATGAGAGCACGACCCTAACTATATAATTCGACGACTATTTTCGATGGCTATCGTTTTGTATAAGAATGTGCAAGAAGGAAAAAGAAAACGATAGTTATTGTTTTCCTTTTTCTTCCTGTACTTTCTAATAAAAAACGATAGCCGTCGATAATTGTCATCGAATTGCATAGTTAGGCCCCAGTATTTAATTTTTGGTAAATTTTACATTTGCTGCGTTCCATTTAACGTGTCAAAGTACACACAAGTACTTCTGACTGCACGCAACTACTCTTGCGAAATTTTATGAGTAGTTTGCTTTTCGAATTTATGGCGACTTCGTTACCAGAATATTTAGTACAACTAATCGGTAAGAAATAGCTGATCAGTTTTCAAATTAATAATTAATTTTCCAACTTTCCATGTTGACGTAAATTTTTTTAAATTAAATTTTAGTTTCGCAACTAATTTTCTGCGTTCCATTTACCATCTACTCCCAAGTACTTATTTGTACTTTGCCACGTCAAATGGAACGCAGCAATTATTGGCACAAAAGAAAGACAACCAGATGAGACATTGCGTGGACCAACATTTTTTTCATCTTACCTTCTTTTTGAACCAGACTGAACGACAATTTAACACTGTTACAAAATTTTTCCAATTTGTCGAAAATTTGAACAGTTTTACTGTAGTGATTTATTTCGGTCAGGTAGTCAGTGGCGTAACTAGGTACACGCAGCAGCCGCAGCCGCGGGAGGTTCCACGGTTATTGGGGCCCACGAGATTTATCAGGCATTTGCTCAAATTAAGCTTAAAATAGACCACTCTTTCAAATTTACAGAACAGAACATTTTTAGAAAATTTTTAAGAAAAGACGGTGGTCTGTAGATTTTAGAGAAAGAAGAAATTGTTCCTATTGCTATTAGATGTTTTCTTAAGACCGCGCCCAACAATTTCTTTTCGGTAGCTAAAAATGGGTTTAGGTTTTGATAGATATTTAAATTAGCTAAACTCGTTTGAGATTAAAGCATTCGACATCAAATGATAACGATTTTAGTATTTGCTGGATTGATTTATTTGTAAAACGCATTTTGTACTCCAAATTTACCTCTTTTGCGCATCAAATTCAACCTTTTACAAATCAATTTTTGATTAGAAAAGGTTGAATTTAATTTGTAAGATTGCAAGATTGAATGTTGTGACAACTGATTAAATTTCTTTTGCAAAAGTTAAATCTGATTTGTTAAAAGGACTAATACTAATCTGAAAACCAAGAAATTGTTGAAACTATCTTCCTATAGAAAAATACCTTACCACGACGGAAAACAATTTCTTGTTTCTATAATGAATTCGTTTTATAGTTTCTCATTTACCGAATCTTTTCTATTACCGGTAAACGGTTAATAAAAACTAAATTTACCGGTAAACCAGGTAAAAGCGGTTTATTTGAAAAACTATTTCAAATATAAGGAAATTGCAAATTCTAAATTAATTTTGCAATTAGTGATGATGTTTTTTTTGCTTCTTTTCGGCGAGTTCTCCTGTTTCATATCTCCTTGTTTGGGATTTCATGTTTTAATCACTTTTTAAAATTTCTCGAGATTATTGCATGGAAATGGGGTGCATGATGTTCGAGACTTAATTGGTGTTTCGGAAAATTCAGGTTATAGAGATTTCGAGGTTATTCGAGTTTGTTTGAGATTGTAGGGTGTATTTGATGGTTCGATGTTACTCGAAAATTTTAGAGCCTATTGGAAAAAAATTATTGTTCAATATTTACGATATTAACGATATGCTAACATTAAATTATTTGACAAATAATTCGATATTTAAACGGATTTTCGAAAGTATTGTGCGTTTTCTATATTTTTACAGACTTTCCAAAATTACTCATTAATATCCAATAATTTTAGAGATTTTCAAATTTATTCGAATTTTGTTATTCAATGTTCTGTGCTTAGTTTTAAATTGTGAGAATTTGCAGAATTGTATATATAAATTTGAATCGTAATAGTACATTTTTCGAGATTATGCCAAAATGTCGATATGCCGTTAAATGTCAATATTTCTTCAATTTCCTAGGTTATTCGAAATTATTCAAGAATGTCCATGTTACGTTTTACATGGTGGTGATTAGTGCATAAAGGAATTCCGTTGGTTTTACTTAAATCGATATTTGTGAACTTTCTAGAATATTTAAGATACTTTCTCGATATTTTTCAAATTATATTCGAAATTTGTGTTGCTTTGTTGATATATTTAGAAATCGTCAAAGCATTGAGTTAATTGCAGGAAATTTTGCAGGTCGTTTTATTTGAAGCCATTGAACTGAATCATGTTCTGTATCGTATATTCTTTCGAAATTAGATACTTTTAATTAATGCGAGGCTGGACAATACGAAGAACTAAGATTTTAACTAAAAGCTTTACGTACAAAAAACATTTTAAGGGCTCAAGAACAATTTTGCGGGGGTGCCCGAAATTTGTAGTTACGCCACTGCATGTATGCACTGAAATTTTTCCGTTGCCATGTGGTTCGAGAGTTCTATCAGAGTATATTCCCGAATTTGAGTATAACATGTTGAGAAACCAAAGTGCTTTCTTGTGAAAATTTAGTCCTGACAGAATGTATTTAATTGCTTTTTCATTTGATCAAACCTCTCTGAAAATTTATTTATATCAAAGTTGTGCGTCTCAAAATTATGTTATTACGGAAAATTTACTTAACAATATAACACAGCTAAATTGGGCGTGCGGCCTATTCACAAATGATGGCCGTTACGTAATTGTCGGCACAGTTATTTACATATCGCATGATTATTGTTCCTGGGGTTGTTGCCGGGAATTCCCGGTAAACATAGGTCGATTTAATCCATCATCATAAATCCCCGAGAATTTTCTTAATTTTTTTCTCAAAATTTATTAAATTTTTTCAGAGAGAATTCTAAAGAGAATTCTAAAATAGTTTTATTCTATTTGATTCATTTTTAACATTTCAAAGATTACGTTACTCCAAACATAACAAATACTAAAGATACATGTTAAACCGAAAGTGGTCTGACTGAAAATGTCCGAGATAAATTCAACATTAAAACGGCGACTTCACTGAAAGCAAAGATTACTAACAAGAAGATCTTCTTGTTAATAATCTTTGCTTTCAGTCAAGCCGCCGTGTACATGTTGAATTTATCTCGGACGTTTTCAGTCAGACCACTTTCGGTTTAACATGTATCTTTAGTAAAAGCCTTTCCAATGGGTTTTCTTGCATTGCATGTGCAAAATGTCTCGCTGGTTAATGGGATAGGTAAACTTTTAAGCTTTAGATTAATTTTAGGCTTAGAAACTAAATTTCTTGCGTTCTTAATATTTCTTTGGATTGGAACTTAACTGAACTGAGCGTTTACTAAGTTTAGCGAAAAGTTTACTCATGCTTTCAATATTTTTAACGTCCTTGAGTACTGAAATTAGCCAAAAAAAATCGGACGGACGAACTTTTGTTTACGAAGCCACAGTAATTCCTCGACTTGGAACTTGAAGTCGAATTCGAAAAATATAAAAGTAAAATTTTACCCATACTCGTATAAGTAATATTTGTGTCCGTTTATCAGCTTCTATAAATCAATGGTTTGTTTATTTTACGTAACTTTCAAAAGCCATGGTACATTTAGTAAAACTTCAGGATTTATCTAATCGAATTAAAACTAAAGAAAGTGGCAAATTAGAAAAACTCTCAGCTCAGTGGAAATTTAAACAATCTTAAACACAAGTTTTGAATTGACAATAAATAATCGATTGTCTTATTTAGATAAGGGAGTTAAACTGAAAAATCACTTATCCCTAGAATTATCATAGTTAGCCATCATAAATTATCTATGTAGAGCTATAAGCTATAACAAATGTTAAGCTCCGTTCGACGTTCGACGATGTTCACTGTACGCATAATAATTTTTAATGGATTTTAATGGATTGACTGAGTTGAGGCATAGATATTACGGTCTTCAATTAGTTTAAATTGTTGATCCCACCGACTCAGTCTTATTATGGTCACTAAGTTAGATCTCCAATTATTGGTAATTGTTTATATTTACAAGATTTTGAATTTTCTATTATTAACTAACTGTAAGCAACCCAATTTTGTTGAGACTGTTATATGTAATAAAATAAAATACAAATCTTTAAAAATTGTTGTCTACTCTAAACTACCCATTTGATTTGTAAATTGAGATTTTTCTTTGACTAGTCTAGTTTTGGCGCTCTCATTGGTAAAAATAATTTCCTGTTTAGTGTGTTTACCAATACTATTGGCAATTTATTTAGACAGAGGAGTCTCAAGTTACGGATATCATTTAAAAGAATTGTTTCATAAATTGGAGCTTTTATCCCATAGGCCAACTATAAAGCAACAATCGCTCGTTAAAACAACATGTGAAGCAAATATGTACACATGTGTGTGTCTGACGAGTGTTTCAATATATTTGTGCAATCAAAACTAAAATCATAACTTGTTAATAATACTTTACACTTAAATACAATAGAATTGAACCTTGATTAAAATAAAGCTATATAATAATTATTCATCGCATCTCATCATCGTTCATCATTCACATAATATTGTTGTAAAATACAGTGGAACGTCAGTCGATAAAATACAATATACGAGTATAAAAGAGTTACAAAAGCTGAATTAAAAGATTTAGGGAATTTCCCAGGTAAGTTGAATATTATATCAATTTTAAAAATAGTTTAAGTGTGTATATATATATATATATAAGATTACAGTTAATTGTTTGACAATTAAAATATTTTGAATCGTGTGCCTGATACGAATAAAAATTGTTTGAATTACATAAGCAGAAATAAAAATTAACACCTTATGAAGTTGTAAGTGTTGTGTGACTATGACCAAATAGTGGCCGTATAATGTATATAGTATATACGTATACGAGTATATTGTATAAATTGCTATATGACTAATTAACTAATCGCGAATACCATATCGTCTTATTGTGTATATTATTAATTCACAAAATGTTGTCAATCGATTTTTGACATAAACGGTTAAAACGACATGAAAACATTGGATTTTCCAACATTGTTTGGTTCGCAAAAATATCTCTGGTATGCAATACACAAACTAGTTAGTTAAATATTTTCTATGTCTTTCTAACTATTGTGTAGTTTTTTTTTTCTAAATACTTTGAAGTCATTGATCAGGGTATCAACCATTATTGACGTCTAATTCAGAGTTTTAGACTATGGGTAGCTGGTTGGTTTTACAGACATTCTCTAAATTTCAATTTTTAAAATTTGATCTATTAATTATTTTTGAATGTGTAATAATAATAATAGAAATATAATTTTCTGGTTTTTGTTTGTCTAAATTTGAAAGTTTACCCAAACAAAATCATTTTAGTGCTTGGAAATTTTCTTTTAATAATTTAAAAGTTTTTGTTAATACAAAAAAATCGATTTTCTTCTTTGTACTCGGTATGTGTGCTGTGTGTGTTTACAAAACCAAAAATTATATTTGTTTACGTGTTTTAATTAAAATAAGTGACCAATTATGTAGGTGAACAAAACTAAATGTTAATTTCTGATTTTTGAAGCGTGTGAGAATATGAGTTGCATCAACACTACTAAAATATAGGGGTCTAAATAAACCTCCCAAAATATTCATCCCAACTATCTCATGTTAAGGCTGTGGGTAAATATTTTCTTTGGAAAAAGAATATTTTCAATATTTACGTTTTATGGAAAGGCTTATTTTCGGTTTAATATAGGTATCCAATCTCGGTATTTTGCTTCCGGTAATCATATATGTATTTAAAAAACATTTGGTTGCTATTATTCGAAATCGAATAATCGATTGTTATTCGCATATAACGAACAAAGTGGAGAGTAATTAAAAAATGAAAAATAGGAAGCACTTTTACGAATTGTAATATAACAAGACGTCCGCGGCCTCCATGAACTGGACCCTATATGTACTAATTAAAAGGTTGCTGGGCATATTTATCGCTTAATACAATTAAGCAGTAAACAACTTATAAAATGTTGTTAATCACTTTAGCTTCATTAATAATAATAAACACAAGTTGTTTGTTGGTTAAGCTTAGCTTTTTATTTTTTACACCAACGTTTCGATGGCTTTTTTCTATCATCATCATACACCCTTATATAATTATTAATAATCATAAAATTATTATTGTAATTCTTCCAATAAGCAACTCAACTTGAACATACTTAAATATCTCGAAAAGCCTCAAATAATCTCAGAGTTTTAAAAAATTACCTGCAAATTTTGTAATATAACGAATAATCTCTAACAGTCGCGAATAATCTTCAATAATTTCGTAAACATCAAATGCGGTCCAAAAGATCTCAAAGATTATCTCGAAAGTCTTAAACATTTCAAATAATGTAATTTCATTTACTCAACTCAACACTACACTCGCAAATAAATACAAAAACTCATAAATCTCGAATAAGCTAGAAGCCAGGTAATTCAAAGGTCTGGAAATCAACCGGTGTGAAGTTATTGGATACTTTTTTGGGACAAATAATTTATGCGAGTGTACATTTAGTATAATAGAGAAGATCGTCCTTGTTTAAAGCGAAATTCGTCGATTTGTAAATTTTCAATAAAATTTTACAACAACCCTACGGCTCAAAAAATGACAATAAGTGCTATGATCTGCAGAGAATTTAGCGATACGTAATTGTAGCAACAAAATTTGAAACTAACGTTAGAAGTTTTTTGATGGTTATTTTGTGTGAATCGACTTATTTTTATTAAAAGTTTTTTTTTTTTAAATACTTAATTTAGTGCAAAATCTCAATTTTGTTCAAAAACTCTACAATTAACACTCGCATGGATTTTTGTCCAAATAAAGTGTCCAAAAAATGCTTTATCTTTGTCACGCTAATGGATTTTGTTTGTGTTCTTCCGTCTTCAAGTCAGCTCAGCCAATTATTCATAGTGGAATTGAGAAAAAAGAACTGATGCCGCATCTAACAGACAAAGACAACGTTTTATTTTTTATTTTTTACTTTATAGCAACATTGTATTGACCATTTTTGACAACGATTTTTAACCTAACTTACAAAACAGATTCAAAAATTATAAAATAAATTCACCTCACTATAAAACTCACTCTACATAAAATTATTTGAGGGTGCGAGAAAAGCTACGCAAAGTTTATTGAGTATGAATGCGACTCCCATTCACTTGAATTGATACTTTTTGTGAAAGTCACACTACTACAAACACAACAGAACCCGTATGATTTTACAGCTTTATGAAATAGCTACCGGAGAAAATGTTTGTTTTTCATAAATCTGGATTGTTATTCCTAGTGTTTCCTCAGCCAAACGTGTCAATTACTTATGACCCGAACTTCATTCCGTTAAATTTTATGTCAAACGCGAGGAAACGAACAAAATGAAAAAATAAAAACAAAAGTTTAAATTAAACGTTAAAAAATTTAATTTATTCTGATTTTTTTTATTAAAGATAATTAATTATAATTTTTTGTAGTATTTGAAACTATGTATTAAATATTTCCAGTATGCATATATTATGGAAATAGAAATAAATTAAAATTATTAATTAAGTTTCCATTGCCTAAAAAATACAATATTTTTTGACAGGTAAAACCAAAAAAATTCTAGAATTTTTTTGGTGATAAATGAGTGCGCTTTATGGCGAAACGTGATAAAAAAATATCATGATATTTTATCAAATTTGCCCGAGGAAACATAACCATTGAATACTGACTACTGATGTATTAAGCGTGTTCCATTGGCGCGAGCAAACTACTCACAAGTACTTCTATCTACTCGCAACTACTCATGCGCAAATAATAGTCTAGTTGTTAGAAGTAGTTACGCATAAAATTAACGGCAGAGGGATTTTAGTTTTAAAAATTCCAATAGATGGCTCTGTACCAATTTTGGTGAAATGTCATTGTTTAACCTAATCCAATTAAGGTGTGCCTTTTTGGCTCATTTGATAAATGCATCGATTTTCAAAATAATGTTAGTTTAGTTATAAACTTGTATGTATTTTATTTTGAAACCTACCAAAAATATGTTGGTTGTATCAGGGTTAAAAACAAATAATTTTTGTCTATGTTGGTGATACGACACGATAAATTTTAAATCTTAAAAATATTTTAATTATTTTGTTGTTTAATGATTTATTACTTATTATTATTAATTATTATTAATGGAACAACGTATTTTTTTTAAACCCAACTTTATGGCATATCCTCGATTCGGTCGCAAGCATGTTCAGTAAGTTTCGCAATTCGTTAAATTTTTCTTGCTTTCAAAAGTAAACATCACGGTACATAACCGACACAGAAAGTTGTATTCTTTGTACAGATTTAGTGATAATTCAGGAAAGGAACAGATTCCGGTGATTGGAATTTTTAATAAAAAACTGAAATTAAAATAAAAATATTTCCTAAACAATTTTGAAATAAATAAAGTTGGCTGTAATCGATTAATCGGCACCAAAAAATTCCGGTTAATCGTTAATCGAAATTTGGCCAAATCGATTAATCGACCATGCCCTAAAAATTTCACAGTTTCCATAATTCAAAAATGTTTAAAAGTAATGTAGTGTGAATAAAACCTAAAAATAAATTCTAATTTCTACCATTTTTAATAACAACTTAATTTCATAAGCTAAGAAATTTGAATGTCTTGGTACATATTTTCTTTAACTAATTAAGGATTTATGTTTAAACTTATCCACTTATCCATATTTAGTAAATCAAATTCAGTAACATACTGGATTTTCGATTTTCATGCATTATTTGTCACAAATTAATTATTTTGTGACGGCGCAAGATAACTTATGGTTTCTCTTCTATACTTTGGATTGAATATCTATAATATATCTGTTCATATACATCTTAGGAAAGTTCAAGCTAATGTGATTTTTGAAATTGTGCCAATTAAAGGCAATCGTAACCAAATTTTTGCTTGTGTGTCAATCAATGCATTCAACGCAAATGTTTATGCCAATATCATTAATGAGAAAATTTGCTTAACCAAAATAGGTGAAAAATTCACGCTAAAGGTGGTGATGCATATTTCGAAACTTCGAAAATAAAAATTGGTAGGTAAATTTTGTAAAATTTTACAAGTTGCTTAGATAATATCCAAATATGGTCTATCAAGCCGACCAAAATTTTTATATAAGTACTAAAGCAGCGGACCACCCTTACAACATCCTTTGAAGCAAGGGTGACACAACTATGCGTAGTATATTTAATGATAAATTTGTGAATTAATATGTTAAACATAAAGAAGGAAATTTTGAAAATAAAAAACGAGGTTTTAACATTATTCTGTCACTTCATAAGTCATAATCATATAATCATAATCGTTCACCTTTGCTCCTATTTGCTAAATACTACCTCAACTGGGCTGATGACGTTGAAATCTTGAGTAATTTAGTAAGCGAAGAACCCTCCTTTACGTCTTTCTTATGTTTTTATTGGACATCTTAATGTTTCTTTTAGTTAATGTAGTTTAACAACTCTACTTCTAACTAATAACTCAGTTAAAATTAGATTCAGTTGTTACCTGAAAACCCTCCAAAAAAAAAAAATGACGTGTTTCGACGTGTTTTGTTTAGCCAGTTTACAGTTAAGAAACTATTACGCTTGTAGTATTTTGTTTAAACCAAATTTTTCAAAAGCGAAATAATTTAACCGCATATGTGAGCCGCCAGAAACAGAAGTATATTCTGAAAATAATGAAAAGAGACTAAGAACATTTTTTTAGTTTTGTTTTGGAAAACTCAGATAACTCCGCCACGTAATAAATAAGAGTAGGACAAAACTATATTTCTTAGCTCCCGAAGTTGAAAATTTTTTTATTTAAAAATCTAGTGCTTTTTTAGCCCATCCTGTATGTGAATATGAGTTTTCCCTAATTGTAAGACTACGATTTTAAGCATTTATCCCGTTAATATTGTATTTGCCTGAAGATATTTATCAAACAAGTTCCTTTAGCATAGATTATAGTGCTGCTTTGGATGAATTCTCACAATTGGTGATGTTTAATTGGTAGGCTGCACAAATTTGAAAAGTATAAAAACTAAACTATATTTGTGTTCTTTATGCAGTGTTCATATGCCTAGTGATTTGCAGTAAAATTAAAAGTAGTAGCAATCTGCATGGCTTACAGAATAGATCCATTCCAAAAAGACTGGAGTGTTCTAATTCCAATGAATGTAGGATTCTGCAAAACTGTTAACGCTACATACAGATGTGCCGCATTACCGCATGCAACACTGCAAACGTTTCTTCTGCACACAAAATATGTCTGCTGTAGGAACAGCTAAATTTTTTTCACATTCACAATTTATAAACCGTTTTTGATGTAAATTATTATTTATGTTCCATTAACCAAAAATTTTGGTTTTCAGCCAACAAAATAAAAAAATTGAATTGAAAAAAATTTAACAGAATATATTTAAAAATTGTAATAGATTTGGTTTCTTTTATGTAAATAAGTTAACGGGTTAAGTGCGAGTTGACTTATAAAACATAACTTTACTTCTCAAAATCAAACTTAAAACTAAAACCAAAAATATTTTTATCAATTTATACAATAAAAATGGTTGAAGTTGCATAAAATGTATGGAATTTCATAAAACAAGTGTTATCTTTCAACCGGACACAACACACGTTGTGTTAATTCGTCAAGTTTCCGCGTGTCTTATAAATCACGTTGTGTTGACTCGACATTAAATTACTTTTCACACCAGGCCGAGGCATTGAGCTTCAAAAATAAAAATTCTTTATTTCATTTTTGAATCATGCAAATTAGTTTTAGTTAATTGATAACGTTTAATTTTATAGAAATAAATTCAATTTGTGATAATTTAAAAAAAATCAAAATATATTACAATGAAGTTATCTATAAAGCCAATGCAATGCGTTCCACACTCGACTGCAATATTTGAAAGTACAACTGTTTTATATTTACCGAAAAATCTAGCTCAAATTCAGATTATCTCAGTTCTTGCCATAATTCACATAAATAAAATATTGATATAGCAACCGAATGTAAGGATCTCAGCTTTGAATTTGTGGTATCTAAAAATTTCTTGGCGAGAAATTTACCGATGCTCAAATAAGCTTGTGAATAAAATTATATAAATTATATAACGTTTCGGTATATTTTTCAGCAAAGGTTACGAAACGGAAAATACACGCACCAAACCCAATTCGTTCAAAAGTTATCGGTATTAAATAAACGGGATGGTAAAGTACGTTTATCTCGTGTGAATACACCACTATTTTCAGGGAGCTATTCGGAGTTTCCATTAGGAGTTCGTCGTAAACAAAAAATTGTGTTTTAAATATTTATCATCTACGTACACATCAAGCTACAGTTTGTCGATCAAAGTTCTCTATATCACGTTACATTAATTCCGAAGTGATGGTCAAACTGATCAGCAGTCTATGGATTCTACCAAAGCATCTATGTCCAGTGTATAAGTCGCTGGGAAACCTGAAAATTGTGCTACGTATTTATTCCAAGCTATTTTACCAACGGCAATCGTTTTAATTGAATATGAGTTTGGCGAAATGCAGAAATGTGGAGCATTCCGGGTCGCAATCATCTTTCGTATCTGAAAATTGTGGTCAGAGATTAAAATTATAGCGAGAGAAAGCAAACTTCATTGGTCAACCGCAAATCTCTGTTACTGATATTGAGAGCATTGATCCGTTTACTACATATAAGGAAGAGAAGCCGAATTTGGACCAAATACCTAAACGCAACGTAAATTTTGGGAAATTGACGAAATACCCAAAAGCGAGAAATTTAAATAGAATGCGAATATCTTTTTGTAAACATACTTGAGAGAAGAGATGACGGGCGATTTCGCTCTCTCGAACGCAAATTATCAGCCAATCCGGAACTATGTGATCATTACATGCAGTAAATGAGGGAATATATCAATCGGGAACATATGATTGAACCACCTGCGAATTATCAAGACAGCAATACGTATTACTTACATCATCACTCCGCGGTAGAAGAGAGCAAAATGAGCAATGGTATCTCATTAAATGATAAACTCATGGTAGGTCCAACCATCCAACCTACGCTACGGGCAGTTCTACTAAGGCTTCGATCTCACACAATCGTACTAGTGGCTGATATCGAGAAAATGTATCGGCAGGTTATCGTATCTGAGAAACATCGGAGATTTGAAATAATTTTATGGCGAGAACAGCCTAATGAGAGTTTCAAACATTATCAGCTCACTCAAGTAACTTTTGGACTCGCATGCTCAGCTTTCCCCGCAATCAGATAGATGTAGCAACTCGCAATGGATATGAATAATAAAGAAATTAAGAGACACATACTTGATAATCTTTTGACAGGCAGTGATAATTTGGAACGACCCGTTGAATTGAAAGAGAATCTGACCAGTGAATTAGCGAAAGGTGATTTTATCTGAGAAAATGGAAGTCGAACGTATCTTGTTTGTTCGATACCCCAACGAGGTACATACGGGTGATATATTTAGCGATAAAACATTAACGATCCAGACGCATTAACCGAACGACACATTCATCTTTAAAATTCAAGCGGAAAGAGATAGGGCACAGCGATTTAGTAAAAGTACATTAATATCTGAACCCTGTAGATTATTTGGTCCGCTCAATTTCCTGTCCCCTTCAATTATCCTTTTAAAAATATTATTCCAGAGATTATTACCACGTAAACAAACTACAACAACGAATCTCAAATATATGGGTTTTTAGACGTGAGAAATGTGGATTTCTGCGCAGTGGTATACAGCGGAACAGTCGACGCAGATGGAAGCATTACAACTCAACTACTTACGTTTAAAACTAAACTAGCTTCAATCAAAAAAAATTCTCTACCATCACTAGAGCTATGTGTTGCTCACCTACTGGTAAAATTAATGTCAGCGATCAAAAAAGCTTCTCAAAAGGATGTTCAATACTTTGCCTGGACAGATTCGACAATTGTATTTGCCCGGCTCTCTAGTTATAGCCCGCGCGTTAGAAGATATTTATAGCCAACAGAACCAGCCAAATATTAGGCAGTTTTCCTAGACATCATTGGGCTCATATCGAATCTAAGGATAATACTACAGAACATGGTTCCAGAGGTGTCCTTATCTCCCCCTAAGTTAATCAACCTGACACAATAGTGGAGATGTCCAGAATAGCTAGTTGATCCGCGAGAGTCGTGGCCAGTAAATAAAAACCCAAACGAATTTAATGAAACGGATCAGAATATGTAATACAGCAGGGCAGCGCGAGAGTACATATAGAATGTAATCAACATGATGATTCCTGGTTAGAGCAACTTTTTGAAGGTGAATTCAGATTGGAGACAATATTTCGAGAGGTTGCTTAGGTGTTAAGGTTTATAAATAACCTTAAAATTTGCAAAAAACAACGCAGCTAACAGCTAAAGGGACTCAAATTGCCAAAATGAAATGTATCGTCTGGGTACAAGAAGGTAGATGGCCTAGGTGTTGACTGCAAAATTCCGACTGTGACTATGACAGTAAGCACCCAATAATCTTGCCACAGAAACACATATTGTCCATTTCTACAAACTGCATGCTGGTCCAACGCTTACATCATGTCACATAAGACAGAAATATTAGGTGATTAATGGTCGAAGCAGAATCAGAAATATTTTAAAATAACGTGTCCTACGTGTACGAGGTACGCAGCAAGAACCACAAAACAAATAATGAGAAACTTCCCAGCCATAAGAGTCAGCAGCATAATTGTTCGAAGTATTATGCTGCCAGACTAGTGCATATACAGAACCTAGAATAATCTGAAGTCATTTTTTACCTGTTTGGTGCTTGCAGAAATTATGGAAATCGTTGCTTCGTTGAAATTTATTTTAATATTTGAGCGTCAAGCGGCAATAAAAATAATTTTGGATGGATATTTCATCATTTCTATTTAAGTAAGCAATAAGTTTCGGTAACCATGGTCAATTGGTTTATATATTGACTCATTTTGCTTAAGTCACTATAGAATGAAAATCAAACATCAAAACTTCAGAATTTCTTAATTTTGATAAATCAAGAAATTAGGAAAAACTCGGAAAACATTAAAACATCAAAATTCTTGTTACATTTCTTGTAACCATTAATCAGATTAACTGCCGATAAGTCAAACCCAATGTTATATAATTTCCGTAGTAAGCATTCTTTATTTAGTGAGTCAAACGCACGATTAAGGTCAAGTAAGAGTGCTGCAGTAACCAGTTTTGTATCTAGCGACGATTGTATTGAGTTCACAACACAAAGGCTGACGTTATATTCGAATGTTGTATAAAACCAAATAGATTTTTGTTTATTGTTTCAGTTAATCTGAAGGTAATCTGTAATTTGTTGTTGCATAATATATTCAACAGGCTTCGACAAAACTGGGAGTATACTTATACATCTGTAGTTATTCGGATCATTTACATATATCACTCTTTTTATGTATGGGAGTCACTTTAGCGATTTTGAGTTGGTTAGGAAATTTAGTAACAATAAACAATCCATTGGTTAGAAAGGTCAAAGGACCACTAATATATTCCGCAACACCCTGGATAATTTTTTTTAGAAATAGAATCATACCGCGGGGAACTAGTCTTAATATTTTTATCATTCTCCTCATCTCAAATTCAGTAATCGGGGTAAAATTAAATATGTTTAATTTAAACAATTGATCTAATCCATCCTATCCTAATTAACAAATGATTAACAATTAACAAATACTTATTTAATTCGTTCACAATTATTTGAAAAATACATCCTTTTGGCACTTTCTAGAAGATTGGATTCAGGGAATCGCCTATTTAAGTTTGTATAGCTTATTCTTATAAGGATTCATTTCGACTGTTTAATTTACTGTGTTTTGAACAATCACTGACCTAAATAATTCCAGCAATTCACCGAGTTCATCCACTTCACTAAAAACAGTATCATTAAGCATTTGCTTGGGGGGATAGATCTAGGCACTCTCATCTTCTGTAGATCCAATACAATTGAATTGTGATCAGCAATGAGTTGGCTAATTATAGTCAGAGAGAATATACTCCCCACTATATTTAGAAAATGCATGGTCTAGGATCGATCTACCATTTAAATTAGATCTTGTTGGTTGGATACGAATTGTCAATCTTGTTTAGTAACTTAAAACCATTTACCTGTAACTGGTTTAGATATTCTGATTTTAGCTGCGAGGAGTCTAAAAGATCAATATTACCGTCCCCGACAAATCTCGAATTCCTATGTCTGTCTAGCAAATCTCCAAATTACGAATACAATTTCATTCTCATCATTTTAATGCGCTGTCTGGGAGCACGCACGCAGCTTTGTTATTCATTATCGCGTGGGATTTCTTGCTCTATACAAAAATGTTATATTACCATCGTTGTGAGTCTATTATTTAAAAAGGTATAACGAATTTCGCTTCGCTTTTTGAGTTTCATAGCGAGTAATAAATGCACACACCACTAATCAACTACTCTACGTAAGGACATCACTTGACTGGCCCATAAACATTTAAATTACATCCAACCGATTAACATTAATTAAGCTAAAATAAAAGATAGCCAAAGATTTTTTTTTCTACATAAACTATATAGGCACCAAACTAAATTCGGAAGTCTAACTAGGTACTGCTTATCTAGAAATTGAAGATACAATATGTGCGAGAACAAATTATTCATAAATTATTGGATGTTACAAACACAGCTGAATCTAGAGGTTGCAAAGGGAAGGTAATTTAGGGTAGAGCCCCTTTAGAAGATTGCTAAAGAAAAACCACCTCTAGGGCAGGTAATATCGCCTGGATACAGCCTACACAAAAACATTAGAATTTTTATCGTCTCCCTATTTGAAAATAAAATTAACTCAACTACAATATTTACATAAATTTAATTAATGCTGTATTATTTTTAATTTTTGTGATGACCTGAAACGCAAAATTAAAAATAATCGTATATCTTTCTACCATACGTCAAACACATTTCCCATTTTCTCATTTTCAAAAAAAAAAAAAAAAAAAAAAAAAATTAAGCGAAATAAAAAATTAACGACAGAAGAAAGAACATTTTAAAAACAGAAAATATTACATGACAGTTGTTGTGTGTTCGGTTTTTTATTTGTCTTAGCTTTTATTTAAAATTTTTTTTTTTTGGTTTTTTTAAAGAAGAATACAAATCTAAATATTTTCATAGAAGGAAAATAAAATGAAAATTTATTTGATTTTTAAAGTCAGGGAAGATTAACATTGTTATTTATGCTCCGTTAAAATAAGATTTTTATCGTTTCGGATCAATAGCCTCTCTCATATATTTGTCTCAATCAATTTTGTTCAATATTATGTATGTGCGATATAATAAAAAAAAAATACTGACCATGACAAAACTAAATAAATATTTATGTTCCTAAAATATGATTTTAATTGAAAAAACATAAGTTTTCATGTTTTTATCGATCCAACAAAACAAAAACAAAAAATTGATAATATTTACGCGCCGCGCCATATTCATTAATCTTATCGTTTAAAAAATTCAATTATTTTTCTATATACATAGCTGTACAGCTCAATTAGCGAATAATAATTAATTAGTACTATACTAAAGTATAGTTTACCGTTTAAAATATTATTTATAAAACAGCTGGTATTAGTGACCGGCCATCGATAATGAGTTATCCAAATAAAATTATTATGATTGTAATTCACAACCCTAAAATACCCAACCAAATGTTATCACCAAATTTACAAATTTTCCGTGAATATCTAAAAATCCGAATTTTTTTTTTTTTGACTTTTACGCTGGATTTTCCACCGGCAAACGGACGGTACTAGGTATGAATGTTAACGTTATCATCTCACGCGAAACAACTCACGACTTCCTGTCTTTTTGATTTTGATCTCTGACATATGTTAATCTAAATTTACACCTGCTGCTTAGTAACTGTATACGTTAAAAACAATAGAAACTAAACATTTCTAGATAGGGCTTTCCAATTTTTTTTTTCTGTTGCATTTCTTTAAATCATTTTTTTTTTGTTTTCTTAATTTTTATTTGGTGCATATAAGAAAATATTTAAAATAATTGATTTCATGCCAAATTTATGTAAATCGTAAATTAAAACAATTTTATTTTGGAATTTGTGTGTGATCATTCGATGCGAATGAGGCTGAGGCATGGTAACGTTTTTTTTTTTTTTTTTAAGTTTGCATAGGCGAAATTCTGTCTGATTGGAATATATAAACAAAAATACTTCCGACTTTGATAATCTTATATGTGTACCTACTCCAAATATTATTTTACACCAAGTACAAAATCAGTGCCGTTTGTAATCAAAACTTTCAAGGTATATAGGTATGTGTATACTGTTATATACTAGTTGATAAGAGTTTTATTATAACATATACTTATGCGAAAATTTTTCACTTATCCATCTCTCACCGGACATTTGCTGACCATTAAAAGTTTAAAATTAAATGTTGGGATTTTCGGAATTCTTTATAAAACAATTTGATAACACATTAAACAAATTTTATCACACACCCAAAAAATGGTTGGATATAATCTACATTGCTGTAATGAATTTGCAAAACTATGACATTTCTATCTTTTTATTTTTTATATGTAAACATTAAGCCTAATCCATGTTTGGTTTCTTCAGGGGTAGGATGGTTATACATTTGTTTAACCTGTCAAACTAAATTCCCGAATTACATTAGAACGAAGGGATTAGATTTCATTATTTCAGAGAGTCACGTTTGTTGTATATACACATTTGTGTATTATCAGACATTTGAGCACTTCAAAGTTTCATTGTGTGATTGATAAGAAAATCAATGTTACAAAATACGTTTTATAATTTTATTTGTATATGTATTTGTATAGAAAAGGTTATGGCTATTTGTAAATAATAAATAGATAAGATCCGTGTAAATACCAAAAAAAAAAAAAAAAAAAAAATTAAGTATTCCCGCTACATATCTGTAACTTTTCATGATCTACCTCAATGCAAATAACGCAAACTTTGGCAACCGAAAAGGTTTATTAGAACTGCCAATATTTACAAAACCAAAACACTTTGCAAAGCGGAAATATCATTCAAAAACATTTTGATTTTAAATTAAACTCCACCGAACATCGGCTATCAAAATCTGACTCTATTATACAAAAATTTCATATTCATTACACACACTGAAATTAAATTAAATTTTAAAATCACGTAGCTTATAATTTTTTGTCTGTAAAAAACGAAACATAAGCAAAATAAAATTTGTATCTACCTTGATGTGCGTTTTTTTTTTTTTTTTGTATAAAGGGAACAAAATACAATTATTTTGAATAATTGTTATAAACCAAACTAAACACTTTAATTTAAAAACTATATATAAACACTTTTATTAATTAAATATTCATTTAATTATGGCACTAAAATAAAATAAATTTCACTAATTTTTCTTTTTTGTTGTTTTCACAATAAAATTTTCACTAGAATTTTTCACTTTGTTTTTGCATAACAATTAATTTTTTATTGTATCTAAAATTCTTGGAAAAATTTCGCCAAGTCCATTTGCAACAACGGCCACGAGCTTTCTGAATAACAAGTTGATTTAATATTAAAAAAAACACAAAAAAAAATCTTTTTTTTTTTTTTTTGTTGTTTGTTGTCTAATTTTCTATAAATAATATATAAATAGAAATTGGAGAAGTTGGAAAGAAAAATGAAAATGTATTTCTATATTAAATCGGAAAATCGAGGAAAACTTTTTTTTTATTTTTTTACATGAAAACCGAATTTTTATTTTATTTTTAGTCGTCGACACACACAAAAAGGTAGAGAGTGAAGTTTGAATGTTGGGTTAAATGTGGATTTAAAAAATGTTTTTTTGTTAAATTGTTTGTGTATTGGCGTTTACTGATTTGATTCTCTGGATTTTTCTAGCAGCTCTGTGTATGCGAGTATGTACTGATACTGAATTTATTTAGAGAATTAGAGTTGTTTGTGGTGGTGTAGAGTGAAAATGTTGTTAGTACATACAAAATTTAGATACTTTGCGCAGTGAATAAAAATTGCAGTAATAAATTTTGTACACTTGTTGCGAATTTTGGGATAATGATGAACGATTTATTATTATTATTATTAGGTCAATTTTCTATTCCTTTAGCTGGGCTAATAAATTACATGTATACAATCAAGGTAAATCAGACAATGAGTAAATTTTCTACTTGTTGAGATTAGGGTTGATACTTTTCTTTTGCTACATTCCAATTAGCTTTTGGGTGAAGTGTAGTAGGTCTGGTTAGTATTATATTGATTAAATATTATAAAGAGGAATGGGACGATGTAATTTTTATATTGTGTAGGAGGACAAGATTTATTTTTATTTTATGACGTTTTCACAAAAAATTGTTAATTATGATTCATCGTTCAACAGTTCCTAAAACCGTGTACCTAGCAAAAAGTTGACAAAACCCAAACTTGTATGAATTTTCACGTAAATAATTCATTATCATTATATTTTGGATTTTTCCTGTTTTACATACATAAATTTGATTTTTGCATACATGAATTTGATTAGGTATATATGGTAAATGCAGACCTTAAATGTACTAAAAACAATTAGAATTAGCATCAAGATATAATATTGTATAATCACAATAATTACTACACAAAATGCGACGTAAAGATAAACTTACAAAAAGCTCTCCGAATAATTTTATTGGTCAATATGCTGTCACATGTTTTCTGCGGATCGCTGAACACAAAGATCAAACTAAATTCTCACGACATTTAAATCTAGGTATACATAGTTATTATTTAAAATACACATTAGAAATAAAAATATACGAATATAGCGATGAGAGTGAGAGGCGGGCCCGAATTATCTATATAATTGTGATGGTGAATATTTTTTAACCCCATCAATTTAAGTAAATATTGATTGTGGTAGTATACATTGGCGATAAATTGAAATACTTTATCAATCGAAATGATAGGGTTAGCTTAAAAGTAGTAAACACCTATACATGTATATATTTCACCTAAAGCGATTACTCATCATACGTAATTGAAACGATCAAAAGTGATGATGCTTTTTGTTTCATGTTTATGTAGTGAAATCTATGGAATTACCAATTTTTTGTCGGAAGTTCTTAATAAATTCAAAATCTTTTAAATCTGGACATAACATATCTATTTGTTTTATAAATTATCGATTGGAATTACACGGGTTTTATCGACGTCAGTTGTTGTTTTTTTGGAATTTCTAAACTAAGTTGGCAAGGTGAGGTTCTTTTTTATTGTTCCATCATTTGCACAGATTAATTACTGAGGTCCAGTTTAAATATAATTTTTGAATTTCATTCAATTTTGATTTATGTAATGTATACGCCATACGCATTCGTTTATACATATGAAACATTTATACTTGTTTCATTAGCCGATGATAAATTAACAACTGTTCGACGTCAGACGGTTTAAATATATGCTAAAAATAAATTCGCGTAATGTTTTGTCTATTGGACCATGAAATAATTTTCATATATTTTTTTTTTAATTTTAGTTTATAATTTATTTAATGCATTTTCCGGTATGTATTAAGAAAAAAGTCGTTTCTTACTTTTTAAGTCGACCAAAATTAGTCACACATCTATTTTATGCCAAAACATTATGATAATAATATACAGATACAAACACCACAGTAAAAAGCTCTCTTTTTACATAAGCACGCATGATTCATTTAATAGCATCGTCATCATTTATCGTCATCACAGATAACTCATTTATAATTCAAAGCCATACCACCCCAACTACTACATTGTTTTGTTTTATTAACTTCAAAAGCACAAATTATTTTTATTTTATTTCGTTCATGACATTTAAAAATAGAAGTGATGATCACGAAACCAATTACAAAACTTGTTTGCATACGTCATAATTCAATTAGACATTTTTGTAGTTGTCATCGTCATCAAGAGTTTTATATTTTATTGTTGTACAAAATATATCTAATACCTTATCTTATCTTTCAATTTCCAAGATTGATAATACGAAAAATTATCGTGCTTTAGTGTTTTGCTATGTTTTTGATAAGTAACCAATATCAAAAAAAAAAAAAAATGCTGCGGCATCTTGATCATAACATGTCCTTGGAGTATTCGAACAGTCTAACTAATTGTCTTATACTAATTTAAACAATTAATTATTTAATAAAAGCTAAAAAAAAAAAAATCCGGCGGCAGGTAATTTGGCGTCAAATCGGATAGGAGGAAAACATGAAATAAAAGGGTGCGCGCTCATTGTGTCACTAAACCTTTAAACTACAATTTATTTAATAGTTAAATCACGTGACGCGACATCAAGTCCTGTAAGATTACATATTAGTAAATTTGCAAAATAAATAATGGATGAGGGACGGTAGCGGAGTTGTATGTGGTGGCATGCTGATGATAAGATCTGAACCGTTAAAGTCTAGTAAAATTAAACTGATAACTTAAATATGTACAACATACATATGTACGTTGATATGTCACGCAAGCCAGTGGTTAATCTAATGTTTACGCACAAATTATGTTAATGATGTCTGGAAATAGAAATTAATGAATTTCTGTACCAAGAAGACGATTGTATTTATTTTTAAACTGTACATACAGTGATTTGATTCTTGACCATGATTTTTTTCCACTTAAGACTTTTTTCACTCTTCTTGTTTAGAATTTTTTATTTTTTTTTTTAATTTAAATTTTTCTTGGAACTACAATTCGACAACCGATGTTAAAAGTTTTGTTACAATTTTAAGCCAACCACCATTGAGTACAAAATCTATATCGAATTGATTTTTAGATTCCATTCTGATTTCCGCGTGAAGTAACAAGAGAATACATGGTATGGTGTATTATTGGCGGGGCAGTGTTTTATTATATATGCATAAAATAAAAGGTCATTAACTAAATTAGAATTTGCATTTTAGTTTTTTATTTTAGCGAGTTTAATATTAGAGTTTTCTTATTAAATAAAAGGCAGGTTTAAGATTGGAAATTCCCACTTTGTATTAAAAAAAAGACACTTAATTCGCAATTCATCTAGAACTTGAAATGTATTATATTGGTACTCAATTTTTTTTTTGTTTGATTATCTAAACGATTATCTCAAGCGAACCAATTTTATTTTTTTGATTGTCATTTTGTAAACGAAACAGTTATTTTACATTATCATTAGCACAATAATTTGTAATATTTACTTAGTAATTTAACTGTCTTCTTATTGAATACCTTAATGTTAACCTTCAAACGGTACGCCGAAATCGGACTATTTTATACTATACCAAATGGAAAAAAATCAGTTTTTATTCGTTTTATTACTCTTTTGATTTTATCAATGTGTTTCCAACAGGCGCATTCAGCTTCGCCAACTTTTGGCAACATTTTGAATAAAATGAACAATTAAATAATAGGAAATTGTGTGTTTTACTCCGTAATGTCTTACTTTACCCCTAATCCAACTCAATCCTCTAAGCCAACCTCCAAATTAACTCAATCAGCAATTCAATCCCCAATTAACTTCAACTCATAAACAGCCCCAACCTTAAAGCTTTAATTCAACCCACAAATCAACATGGTATGAAAACTGCTTGCATAAATGAGCTTAAGTTAATGTAACCTCTAACTCAACCATCGACTCAATCATCAAATAAATCCCCAACTGAACATCTTGCTCAAGGCCAGCTAAACACGCCACTCTGCCTCAATTCAGCAAACAATTCAGCCTCAAATTCAATGTTAAGTTCAATCCGTAAATCAACACGGTCCAAAAATTGCAAGCTTTCATAAACTAGATATCCAACTCAACAACCTCAGTTCGAAAGCACAGTCCGAAAAACTACATGTGTACATAAACTCATCTCAATAAAACAAATAACCCTTTTACTTAGTGTTCAGCGAAAAATTTAAGTTCTGCAATTTGTTGCATTTTGCGAGAAATATAATAAAAAAAAATTGGGCATAAAAGGTACTCAACATCGGTGTATCATTGTTCGGCACTATAGCGTCGGTATCATGAAACTTGTCCGACTATACAAAAAGTTAAGTAAAGAGTAAGCAATGCGAAGAGCGAAATAAAAATTTGTTACAACACCATCCGAAATCTTCAATTGAATCGCTGATTTAGCCTCAATTGAACCCCAACTCAACCCAACGCAAGCTTTGCGGAATGGTCTGATTATATGCATATATAAACTCAACTCAAATCAGCTCAAGTTAACTCTAACTTAACCCTCAATTCAACCCTCAAAAACCTTCCTAACTGAACTGTTTACTCAATCCTAACTCAACCCCAACTTAACTTCACCTCAACCCCAACGTAACTCACAAACTCAACACCCATCTAAATCCTCAGATCATCATAAAAAAAATTTGGTCAACGTGGATGGAAAATCATGCGGTAATGATACATGTTAAAAACCACGTGGTCTTGGTTAAATTGTTATAGCAGTTACATATTGTCAATTCGTTTGGCTTTTCAATTCTCCACCTCGGCCACAGAAACAGATTGGCCAAAACAATCCAAATCGAATAAGCCGTTCTCGAGATACCGTGGATACGACATTCAGAGGCATCCAGGAATCTAAACAAACGGACAATCATTTTCTTTTTTTCTTTTTCGAACTCAGGTAGCTTCAAATTGTCGCGAAAAGTGGTTTTGAGCAAACCCAATTGTTTGAAAGATTTTATTGTTTATGGAATATCTACATAGAAAAAATCGTTGTTTCTGTTGTCGCATCCTTTGCGATTCTTAAAAATTCGAAATTCCATCCATGTGATCAGAATATTTATTTATTTATTTGATACCTATAGTGACTACAATCGGTACAAACAATTACGGCTAAAACTACAATTATTAAAAAACTTAAATAAAACATTCTTGAACAAATCTCTCGACAAGTGAAAATCGAAAATTTCAAAAACTGAATTGAATACCTGTTGTATTTTCAGGTTGTTGTATTTACCGTGCGTATACCGTGCACGTACAGCAGCGCGGAAGCTACGTCCCGGCGATAGTCTACATATTCCAAAGCACGAGGACATATTCCACAGCACGCGTGGACGGCAAACATCGGAGCGCGAACAAAACAAATTGCTTCTGAACACTCTCAATGCTCCGGGAATGATAGTGGTAGTATTGCGCCCAAACTAAGGATGCATACTCCAAAATAGACGGAACAAACGAAACATGCAGTGGTGTCTGGTAAATGTAACGTCAGATGCGAAAACCACACCAAGATCGGAAATGAATTCGACTTGGTCAACGTCTTCATTGTACAGCTGATATTGGTGACCAATAGGTGAGCGTCTATTGTTAATTGACCAACTAGAAAATCTGTTTAAGTCCTTCTGCAAATTTACACAATCAGATAAACCAAGAACCTCGGCGAAAATTTTCATGTCATGTGCGAAGAGGAGGCAGTTAGCAAACTTGAAGCATTGCACCACATCGTTGATAAACAATGAAAACAACAATGGTCCAATGTGGACTACCTTGAGGCACGCCAGATGGCACATGAAACAATTGGGAGTAAGAACCAAAGATCCTAACGGAATACCAACGATCAATTTAGACTCTCTAACAAACTAAGAAGAATAGAGTGGTCAATCTTATCAAAAGCCTTGGAAAATCTGTATAAAAAACGTCAAGCTGATGTCTGGAATTTAAACTATCAAATAAGTCGCCACACAAAACGAAACCAAGTTAGATACTGTAGACCTACCGGGATAAAATCCATATTGTACAGGAGAAATGAAGTTTTTAGTGTGGAAGAACAAGATTCTGTGAACCATAGATTAAAACAACTTGGGTAAGATAGAAAGAAAGGCGATCCCACGATAATTACTCACATCACTTCATCTACCCGCCTTGAAGATTGGCTGAATAGAAGAAATTTTCCAAGGATCGGGGAAAAAACCGTGAAGAAGGCTTTCAGTAAATATGAAGGTAATAGGAAGGGTCCAACTCTCAGCACAATACCTATACAGAATCGGCGGGAAGCCATCATAACCCGCTCCCTTTCCAACCTCGAGCTGGAGGAAGCAATCCCGAACTTCTTCCCCGGTAAACTTGAAAATATTAATTTGTTTAGACAGAACAGGTTTATAAACGCACGCAAAAAAATTGGCAAACAGATTACAGATATCCAAGGGCTAACTAGCGACGGAACTCTGGTAAGACATAGAAGACGGAAAGCCAGCCACATTTTTCTTGCTGTTAATGAAATTTCAGAACTCCTTAGGACTGGATCTTAACTCTTCCTCAATTCGCACTACATAGTTGTTGTAATGGAACCAGTTTAGGTAATTAAATTCCTTGCGGGCTCTATCAAAATCTGGATAATATTTAACATCACGCAATCTATACAAGGAATGAAGCTTATTGCGTCGTTTCTCAAGCAACACCAATTCATTGTAATACCATGGCTCCCGACGGCCGATTTTATTTATTTTAACCCGGAACGTGCTTCTCGATACCACACCTGAGAAGATCGTTGAAACTTAACACCATACAGGTCAAATCACCACCGCGTTGTAAGAAGTCCCAATCAGAAATGCTGAGAAATTCATTCAAGGATGTGAAGTCGGCTTTTCTAAAATTAAAATTAAAATCATTAGAAACATAATTTTTTATTACAGTTTTATCGTAATCGGTACGTGGTAGATGCTCCCACAACCAGAAGTCCGGACACAATAAACAATGATACATATTCAAAGGAAAATGCAATTGCCGTAACACCACACTAATACCTCATCACATATTATAAATGGCTGCTTCGTTGGACCATAAGAAACAAAACTTTGACTATTTATTATAATATCTAAAGTACATTGATTGGGCATCTTTGGAAACTTTACAAAGACGATAAAAATAAGATATCGTTATTTATCATCTTGATAATTAAAATCGCGTTTTAGTAATCAAAACTTAGCTGATGTTTTTAAATTTAACAAGCGGTATCAATCCAACAGGTGCCGGATCAATCGTCGTAGAATGGGCTTACACAACTTACCAATGGGTGAGAGGTAGGATTATTTGTGGTTTGAGAAATGACTCTGTTCAAAAGAAACTTTTATCAGAAATAAATGACGTTGGTTTAGAATTCGGATTTATACAGAAGTGTTATGCCTGCGAATATTTTGTAGAGCCTATGATGGAGTAAATGGTAGAAGCCATTGGGCTAGCCTCCTGTAGCCGTATCTGAAAAGGATTCAAGGGGCCTTTCTTAAAGTCGGTGCACAGTATTAATAAGTGAGTTAGATTCAAACTTTATCTCCTGCATGCTATAGAAGATATCTTCGCCTGTTTGGTGGTATTTACGGTACTGGAAGAGCTTACTAGCTGCAAAGTCAAAAAATCCATTTCCTTGTTACTATTAACACGCACCTGAGCTCTATTTACGGACTATTTAATTTACGGACAAAATATAATCAAAATTGTTATTTTATGCCCATATTTTCCCTTTATATCGAGGAACTTGTTTGCTAATTATTAGTTCGGTGTCGAAAAGTTTAAAGAGCTCAACAACAGCTGAATAGGTATACCTAGGTTGCATTTGTAATTATGTTAATCATGAACGTTTAATCTTTAAATATATCTCATTTAATGTAACGGTGGCTGGATTGCATTTTGATAACACTCATCACATGAGGAAATTATTATTAAAGAATGAGGGATACTACGATGAACTCTTTCGATATCACGTAACATATAGTATGTAAGTAAGACTTAACTTTTTATTTGAGGATTATTTATTTGAGAAATTTTGCCCAACTTGTTTTAAGTTTTAAGGTTCAAGGAGATGTACAGGCTCCCAATAAATTTGTCAAAAAATTATATTGAGGAGGTCCGAGATGTGGGTGATACCCATTAGGTTATTTGTTCAATAAATTTCGCAATAAATTTGTCTTACTCTTATATTATAACCACTTTTACGTGACCATCTAATATATCTGGCCTACAAAGGTTAATAATCTTCCAATTCCACTCGGTAATTTGGGTAGCTCCGGAATCTGCCCAGTCACCTCCAACCTCTGCATTCGTAATTGGTTCCACTCCACTTTAGTTTCCATCGTTCCGAATCGTTGTTAATTTATCTTTCACCTTACTTTAAAGTTGTCCATGTCTAAATATGATAACCAAATATTTTGCAATTAAATGCATTTTGATCCCACTTTTACATTTAATTTTTGTCATTGTTTACCTATCTAATTTATATGTCCGATGTTATTCACATTCTTCCCTATTCGGTTCCAGGTGGCATTTTTTTCGGTGGCCCCTCCAGCCGATGCGTGTTTCTCTTAAAAAATATCATATAGATAAGTGTGTAGATATGCGTTTGCTAACCTTGAATAAATTCAAAACTTTCTTCAACCAAATCGATTAAAGCACTTTTTTGTCGACTACCTAGTCTTGCTCTTGACGTCTCATTTGGCTTTAAATTATTATTAAACTTAATTTAAACATGGAAGAACACATATTAGGTTAAAATAAAAATATAACGGTAATAAAAAGTACCTCAATACGTAACATGTGAAAAATAGAAATTATAGCAGTTTTGGCTGCAAACAGTTTTTTAATACAATATAAATCTAGTAGACATTGATTTGACAGTTCGTAGAAATATTGTTGTTGTTTTAATATGTAAAATGTGCGTTGATTACGGGCCCATGTGAATGACTTTTTCGAAGCTGCACACGTACTTTCTACATTGCAGATTACATTTTTTTTTTCAATTTAAAACCTTTTCAAGTTTTCCCGAGCTAAATTAAACTCTATAATTTAAAATAACTTTGGTTAATTTTTGTTTAATTTTATTGAAAAAAGTTTAATTTACGATCGATAATTTTGCTCTGCAAAAGTTTTAAATCGGGTTGGGTACGAAATTCTGTTTCACATAATTCTTCAAAAAATGAATTCTGCAATTATTTTTTTTGTCGCAAAAAAATTAATTGCAGAATTCATTTTTTGAAGAATTATAAAACCTTAGGAACCTCATGATGTGTATGCGTATGTGTGTAACTGTACGAGTGAATCTGTTTATGCATGTGTTTGTGTATACATGTGTATGTGTTTATGTGTGTGTCAAATGTGCATGTATTTATAGGTGTGTTTATGTGTGCCTGTAAGTTTGTGTGTGTATAAGAGAGTGTGTGAAGGTTTAGTTGGGTGTGTGTCTTTTTACCAGTAGGTGGATAAAACTCTTCGAAATACACTGTCTGCTCGTGTAATTAGTAGTGCCGGAATTTTACCGGTTTGATGTTTCCTTGGGAGGTGGGGTTTGATTATGAACCACTATTGGTTTTCCTCTCGCGCTCAAGTCACTGTAACTTAACCAAAGTTTCTGCTGCGAAGCTGCAAATAGCAGACCAGTAATCATGTGAGCCCTCCATACATAAGTTGATGTTCTCCGGAGTCGGGCAAAAGAAAAACACGTCTTCTAATTCTCTCCCTTACAGCCCGGGCCCTCGGACATATCGTCGTGTCCGAACCAATACAGGTGTGTACGGAAATATCCATGCAACTTCACCTTGTTGGCGGTTTAACCAAGTACATATCTATCATTGATATGAGGTTAAATGTCCATCATCCCTTATCTCGTTCGTTCTAACGTTATTGCCATTCAGATTACGATTCGCCCTAGCCGTTGTTTGGGATCCGTTAAGGTGTAGCTTGTGTCGCTTCCTTGCCAATTGATCAATTTGTCACATTTCCACTACTATATATGCCGCATTATCTGGTACCGAGCGAAATATACGGATTAATCTTAGCGCACACCGTCGGTATGCTGCATCCACATTTCTCTTAAACCTGATCTTAGAATTATCCACATGGATAGCAATGGTTTCCAGCCTTTTTCTGCTCGAGATTAATACCACCTCCGCCTAATGTTCGGCTAACATCAGTCCTATCTTAGATAACCACTGTTGGATAAAGTCTATGACCTCGTTACAAATATTGTCTGCTTCGGCCTTAAATTTGGCAACCAACTTAACCGCAACGCCCCAGTTTTTGCTTCGTCACTTATGCAAAATCTAAGCCCACCATTATACAAAATATTCTATAACAATGGACTCAGATCCGAACAGTAAATATTTTATCTGAGTAGATAATTGATGAATAAGTTAGTGACCACTAATATGTTTAAAAATACATAATTTTGTAAAAACAGAATTTTTTAAAACCGAATTACGTACCGATCCCCTTTAAATCCGATAGGACACGCATTCGCAAATTACATCGAAGGACGTGCAAGGAATTTATTAGGTTAGGTTAGAATGGCTGCTATCGCACACTTAGGCCAATAGTGGCCCATTGTGATACCACAGGATCTTATCTCCCCTTTACCCCTGAAACCATCCAGTGCTATTTATGTAGCGTAAAATATCTCGCACTCCACAGTTCGCGAGTTCCGAAAGGCTGTCCATACCGCACATACCCAAGTATTTATGTCTTCTGTATGATAGTGCCGGACACGAGCATAGGAAGTGATCTAAACTCTCTTCCTCCTCCTCGTCCATGTGACTTCTACAAAAGTCATTTGTCTGTAGACCCAGTCCTCTCGCATGTTCCCCAAAATGGTAGTGTCCTGTCAGTATCCCTAAGACCAATCCTAACTCTCGTCTTCCCAGGGATATCAGTGGCTTGGAGCGCCACAAGTCCAGTTTTGGCCAAACCTGTTTTGCTACGCTGCACGTGAGAGTGTTGGTCCATCTCTCATTTGTCAAGGCGATTGCCTTTCCACTGAGCGCCAATTTGAGCGCTGCTGTAGGCCTCCCCAGATCTGCCCTTTCCGTCTGCATCTGGAGAGTCGTACCGTACCTAGCTAGTTCGTCCGAGTGACCAGGGACCCAGATTATCTGGATACTGAAATACTCGCTCATCTCATTAAGAGATGATCGGCAATCCAGCGCCACCCGTGACCTCAGACAAACCGCCTCTAGTGACCTGACCGCCGCCTGACTGTCCACATAATTTGCAATATCCCTTACTGATACCACATTATGCTTCAACCATGTCACAACTTCCCCCATCGCCACCACACAGCTTGGTACACGCTGCAGAAGTTCTCACAGAAGACTTCGGCTCCTACCTTACCATCTAGCTTAGAGCCGTCCGTGAAAAATTGCACTGCCTCGTTTTCCAGTATTGATCTGTCCTTCCAGGATTCCCTTGAAGGACAGACGGTCCGGAACCCTTTATCGAAGCACAAGGTTGGTATAACATAATCTAGATTCACCAGTTCATCCCTTAGTGATCCAACTATCGTCGGGTGCCCCACCTGCAGACACTTCCACTGAGAGACAGTCATAAGTCGCATAGCCACCTCGGCTGCCTTCTGCTTACCAAAAATCTCTACTGGAATAAGGTGGAACATAACCTCCAAAGCGCGAGTAGGTGTCGTTCTAAGCGCCCCGCTTATAAGCATGCAGGCCGTTTTTTGCACCCTTTCCATTCTACTCCTGTATGTTATTACCTTGTCCAGAGCTGGCCACCACACGCCCACTCCGTACATAAGTACAGGTCTCACTACGGCAGAGTACAGCCAGTGTACCAGCTCCCGTTTCAAACCCCATCTCTTACCTCTGGCGTTCCTGCACGAGTAAATGGCTACAGTGGCCTTATTTACCCTCTCTGACGTGTTAGGCATCCAGCTGAGTTTACTGTCCAAGATTATGCCCAAGAATCTCGCTCTGTCAGAAAAAGTCAGTCTAGTGCCGTTTATCGTAGGCGGGCAAACTACCGAAATTTTATACTTCCTGGTAAAAAGTACCAGCTCTGTCTTGGACGGGTTGATCCTTAATCCACATTTGCTGGCCCATTTGGTAGCGATCAATAGTGCATTCTGCATAACATCTCTAATCGTGTCCAAATATTTACCTGATACCGCTATCGCTACATCATCTTGTTACGGCCATCAAAAGAAAAAAAACTGATTTTTTTTTTGGAAAATATTGAAGGATTGCGAAGTAAAAAAAATGATAGTGTCCGACCGCCTTTAGCATCGAATACCATATTTAAATTGAATTTGAATTTTTTTTATAATATAGGTCAATGAACTTAAATTTTGTTTTGCATTTATTTCGGTTTATTTACCTCTAGTAATGATGATGAGTGAATCACTTATTTGGTCTTATGTAAAATGCATTTTTTTTGGTTTGATTCTGTGTGGATAGGTATATAATTGGAAACAATGTCGTATGCGTCAGGGGGGAAAAATTGGCTATATACTTGTTTAATTTTGTATTGTTTTGTTTTTATAAGTAGGTAAATGCATACACACAAAATAGTGTAATGAGCTTTATATGCATCTTTTATGTAATATAAATGAATTACAATAATTTCTGGAACATGCAAAAATTTTTTTTTTGATCATTCAGTTTATTATTGAGGCTACCGCGTTGGAGTTTTGGTGGATAATTTATCTGTAATTAGTGAAGTGTAATTACGAAATTAATAGTAGTTTCAAGTATACGTATAGTAGTTAACATTTTCATTGTTAAACAAAGTTTAACATTAATATTAAATTGAAGCTCGTTGAACCGATCGGTAAGCGTCATGGTTTTTCATTTTAAATTAAATCGAATTTTTATGTGAAATGTTTCGCTTACATAGGATTGCTGACGAACTGCCAGGAGAATTATCTCAACTTCCACTTCATAGTGCGCCCCAAATATGCTATAATTGCTGTTTTGTGGGTAAGTTTTGTGTCCTATCTTAGTGCAAATGAACCTGTTACTAAATTAGTTCCGTTATAGTGGCGGCAGCGGGGCCTCATTTGTATTAAACAGCGGAATAAAGTGTTACGCAGAGCCCATAGTGTAATATTGCATAAGGCAGACTAAGCTTGCCTCATATGGCAACCTTGGCGTTATCAGTGGAGAGCAGAATCTAGTTTTGTGCGGTGTGGAACCAAATAAAAAAAAAAAAAAACTTTAGTGATTCACAATAATTTGGATACAAGTCATAATTTTATAATTTTGTTTTTCTTAAATTTAATCTATAGTCTCTTTATCTTTATTCAGAGCAATGTAATTTTTCTTATAGTATTAATCCTGTGCATGAGTAGTTTTTTTTTAAAATAATTTTCTTTAGATAATATCAATTGTGAGTGTTCAAAGCGAAAGTGTTTGGGCATATAAGATTAATTTTTGTTTTTAGCTTCCATAACAAGCGAAGAGTACTCTTGGCGAAATTTGGTAAGTTTATTTTGGATCATTAAATTTATTTTTTTTTTTGGCTTTTGCCTTAATATATGTATATGCTCCAGCATAATTTTGTACATATTTTTCTTTTAACTAATTTTTATAATGATGTATATAGTAGGTATATTATATACTAGGGATTGGTAGTTTTTTTTTGCAAAGAATGGATTATTATTTGTTTGAATTTTGAATAAATTGTTCAATTAAGATGAACGAGTAAACCTTTTTATTGATGATGATGTTGAGAGGTGTTAAGGGTTTAAGTGGGTCTGATCTTTGTTCTTAATTTTTTTTTGTGAGTCAAAGTTTTTGTTTTTTTTTGTGCACGTATAGAAGTGAACGGTCAATTCCAGTTTGGCGGCAAAGAACCTCCCATATGCCGACTACAGCATACCCGATTAAGAGAAACGTGTACGCTGCCAGGAGATCGGTAACAATCTGCGTACCCTATAACCAATACCCCTCTCTCTCCAGTTCCAACAGCAATTCGTTAATCACTATACTACAGAGAGAAGGGGACATTACACCTCCCTGCGGGGTTCCTCTAACCACCTGCCTTCTAATTGTGGACTCCCCCAGTTTTGAGGTAATAACCCTGCTTAACAGCATATGGTTAATCAACCTATTTATACAGGGTGGCTGAGACCAAGTGTTACCAAATGAAAACGCTGTAATTTTTTTAATTTTGATTATTTTTTATTGAAATTTCGTGGAATATGTTGAAAACATATTACATTTTATGAAAAACATGTTACTGCTCGATATGACCTCCTTTGGCTTTGATTATTTGATTCAGTCTTCCATAGAAAGCATTGCATGCTGACCGAACGTGGGCTTGCGGAATTTTATTCCATTCTCGAACAAGAGCTGACTTCAATGCATCAACACTTTCGTATTTTTTAGTGGACACCTTACTCTCCAAAATGGACCATATGGAGAAATCCATGGGATTCAAGTCTGGTGAATATGGTGGCCATTCTTTCGACGAAATCAGCCGCGGAACGCAATTTTGTAAAAATTGCTGTGTCGCTCGAGCTTTGTGTGACGGTGCCGAGTCCTGTTGGAATGTCCAACGGTTCGTACCAAAGTGTTTACGTGCCCAAGGTAGCAAAGCATCGTTTAGGATCTTTTGGCGGTACATCTCTTGGTTTACCTTGACTCCATGTTCGATGAAAACCAGAGGAGTGCGTCCATCTGCAGTAACTGCAGCCCAAACCATAACATAAGCTGGTGATTGCTTGCGCATGGCAACTCTTGTGTCCAAATTATCGTTGGACTTGTCCTCTAACCAAACACGATCATTTTGTTTATTCACATGCTGTTGAATGGTGAAAATTTTCTCATCAGAAAAGACAATTTTTGGAATCTCATCACGTTCGGCCAAGGCCTTCAATGCTCGTGTTCTTTCAAGCCTAACTTTTTTTTGTGCCTCCGTAAGATCTTGAACTTTTTGTATCTTGTAGGGCTTCAAGTGTAGTTCATTTTTCAATATGGTTTGAATGCTGTATCGTGAAACATGTAGACGTGCGGCTAATTGATTGGCACTTTGACGAGGATTTCGTTGGATTCGTTTCTTCACCTTTCGTATCATTTCTTTTGATGTTGCTGTCTTTTTAGGACCGCCTCTGTTGCGTTTAGCGATGCTACCAGTTTCGCTGTATCGAGTTATGGTTCGATACACAAACATTTTATTCACATTCAAATGCTGGAGCTGACGAACTATTGCTGTTTGTGAATTTCCACCCAAATACAGTGCAATTACACTATTACGTTTGAATTCCATTACGATTTTTTTATTAAGATATTAATTTAGAACAATTATTTATTGACCACATATAAACAACTAACCAAACTTCAATCTGTCAAAAAATTAATGCGGGAAAATGACAACTACACAAATGACAGCAGAGTGAAGTTAGTAACATTTGGTCTCAGCCACCCTGTAGAGTAATCCACCTTCAAAGCTGACAATCCCTCCATGATCGCCTCCGACTTTACGTTATTAAAGGTACCTTCAATATCGAGGAATGAGACAATACAGAACTCCTGCGAGTAAATTGACTTCTCAATTGTGCGTACCAAAGCGTGCAAGGCTGTGTCCGCCGATCTCCCTTTACAGTACGCATGCTATGACATTGCCCAATTGCTGGGTTCAATTTTTGACCGTATAAATACATCCACCATCCTTTCCAATGTTTTCAACAGAAAGAATGATAGAGTTATAGGCCTCAGGTCCTTCGGAAATTTATTAAGAACTAAGAGAAACTGAATTTAGAAGGGGTGCTCAAAATAGTGACAAATACATGTAGGAAATTTAAAATGTGCATCAGAACGATTGCTTTAGTCTTCATTTAGATTTAACGAATATAGCTAGGCTTGTCAATGGCTCGCTCGATATTAGAATTTGAAAACGACAAATTTCAATCAATGACTCAAGTTCGCGTAACATTGCATGATATAGCTACATAGTCAAATAAGTTTAGATTGGGTGAATTTAGCTATTTGTACGGGGCAAGCATTTCAATAAACATTTGATTGATGTCTCCAAAATCAGTTAAAATATTTTTTAAACTATCTCTCCGAAAGCCTGCAAATGTACGATAAATCAGAACATGACCGGGGAAACCAGGACAGATGGCAACCTTAGATGTACCGTCAGTTTCAACTTTTCACTTCAAACTTATTGGAGGAAGCCCCTTGTCCCTTCTCCGATCACAACCAAAAAGTAGGAGGTGCACATAAAACATGCACCTAAACCCAAAATTTTATAATTCCTGAAGTGCTGGTCAGACCAGAAATAATCAATTTGGACTGCGCCACATATCTTAATTTCATCGGTTTATGCGGTTTATAATCGGTAATCGGTGTTTATGCGGTGACAAGAAACAAAACTAAAATGGACGTATTCCAATCGCCGAAAACATATATTCCCTAACCTCGACTACGTGTAAATACATCTTGTTTATATCGATGATGATCACTCCAGATTTCGAATAAAGTCCAAACTGCTGAATATTATAGTCCAGGCGGGAGAAACAGCACAAATTGGTATTCTCATTTTATACAGTCTGGAAACTATATATAAAGCATTAGTTCTAGTTGTGAGGATTAAAAAATCAAATAAAAAAGCAATTAAAAGCAATAGAGGTAGGACTTGACTGAGTCCCTCTAAGAACTAAAGCTACATTGCCGAATTGTTCGGGATGGGGCACCAGACTGGAGGGGAGTATTTTTGCCAGACTTTTGAACCGAGAGTAAAAGAGGGCCAGGCTATTGTTGTCTGGCTTTAAATGCTTATCAAGCATATACATGAATTGGCGGGCGCGGAACTTCTGAAATATCTGCTTGCTTAAAACCGATCCTAATACCCAAATTAACACAAATTGTTATGGGTTTAGTTTAAATGGACCATCGTTCAAATGGTTATTTCGTAAAAGGATTCGCCTACGGTTTAGTGCTGTTGGTAAGCAACATTCTTTCGGAATATGTGAAGAAATTATTTACACAAACATTACAAAATAACTGAAGTCTGATGTTAGTTAGTAAAACCATCGATAACTATTATTGTCGATGTTGCCACGTGTCGATAAAAATTTATTTTATCGGATTTTTCTTTTTAGGGTAAGTTTTTTAAAATGTTGTAAATATTACCCCAAAGAAAATTCCGTCAACAATTACTGATGACGTCACACATCACTGCAGTAAACTAATGCTAAATTCGTTCTAACAAAAGGTGATCGATGCCGGTAAACGAAGAGTGGTAAAAAAAATCCGAAATAGATTTACAAATTCATTTAATTATTCCAGGTTACTTCAATGAAGTTTACAATATTTTTAAATTTCGATAATAGAAGCTGTAATCCTAAAATTCCCAATACGAAAAAATACAAAAAAGAAAGAAAATTCATTTACTGGAATTAAGATGTTATTTATGGCATCCGAAATTTAAATTCAAATCTTACAGTTGACTCATCATTTATCAAAATAATATTTTCTATGGTATCTCCTGTATTGACGCCAGATAAAATTTCGTATACCTACAAATCGATTTCTAAGAATTAACAACAAAACAACCCACCAAATCAAATTATTCCAACGGGAATTTATTAATCCCTATTCAATTGCATGATTGAAAATAATTATAAACTGAATTACAAAATAGAATACTACATCCCTCGTAAAGTAAACGTAGCCATGTTTTGGAATCCTTACAAATATTCGAATGTTTGTAAATTCGTGTCGTCAAGAAAGTCAAAATGAGCTATGAGTCAGAAAATTTTGAACTCAACTTTTTTTTTTTTTCTACATTTTCCACGAATATCAACTTCCCATTTTTATTAGTATTTTTCATCTCGTATAATTTATATGTTGTTCATTTTTGCCACCATTATTAGTTGAGGGAGCGGGGTATTTTGGTAACATCTCATAACATGATTTTCATTCAAAAAGCTTTTTTTCGATTATTTTATGATGTTTTGTGAAATCATCGCCAATTCTTAGAATTTGTGTATACACAGTGTGTGAGTCACTATATAAAGCAAGTAAGGCGGTGAGGAAACAGATAATGTATTCTCAGTCGATTAGGAGGGATAAAATGGATATACAAATACAATATATGGAACATGCGCGTTACTATATTCCGTATAGTAGTAGGATCATTTGGTGGTAGTTGTGAATTCAAATTTTCTAGGTCAAAGTTTTGTTTTATTATGGATTCGCCGGTTGGGGAAGAATCGGTTCAAATTTTAAAGTGCGATAGTTATTGTTGAATCCAATGTGTAAACATACAGAAATATATTTTGTATATAAATGTATGTAGTAAAGGGATTTACTTGTTTTTGCGTAGGACGATGGGATTTAATTTTCAGGGTTTCAGCATTTTCCGGTTTAACGAGGAAGGAATGGGAATATCAGGCATAAATACGTTATTTTCCCAAGTCTACATTTATTTTGTTTATTTATATTTTTCCATGCAAAGAAAATATATGCTTTAGTAGGATTGAGTCATATTCAATTTTGATACTTCAACAATTTAATTTGTTTTGAGTTAGGCACATAAATGAATCATTGCCATATATATGTTACAGAAAAGTGGTAGAATTTTGTACACGGTTATAAATTTTATTGATTTAAATCACTTATGAACAACGACGAACGTTATTTTGTAAATTCCAAAACCTCACAAATCAGAACTTCCCCAAAACTGAAATTTTAATAAAATTTACAATTTTTATCGTAACCAAATTATTCAACGCATGTACACTAATTATAACTGCTATTTGTTAAATACATTTTACTAATCGCTTCATTATTGGCAGACATGGTACAGGGTGTCCTATCCAAAAACAACTTTTCAAAATGTGATATTCAAACGAACAAAAATCGAGTATAGAAAACCCTCCAAAGGTTAGTACATGCTTTTGCTTTATTGTGTTTAGAAAAACGTAGTCACGTTTTGAAAAAGCCACACCCTGTAGTAGTACAAAATATAAACGCAATTCATTTTTTATATTTTATCTACAAATTTTGTAATGAGTTGAGTCAGTGTATGTCTGATAAAGTACCAATATAATTGGGCTATTAAATCGGGATGTTTTGATTTCAAATCAAATGCTTGGGATTTTCAATTTGCAATATGGTTTATCAGTGATCAGAAATGTTTAATTTTCTAGAAAAATTCATGATCGAATGGGAAATTATGTTTTCGAAACAACAGTACACGATTCGTTACTAAAGACGACAGTCATCCTTTGTTAAAACGCAGCTTAGTTTCTTTAGTCCATTAGAGCAGTTTTAAATGCAACTTCAAGTACTTCTTGTTCTTACGTACAAGGGTATTTGGTACAATTACATTAAGCTAAAAATTGGTTGATTTTTAGGTTAACACTTCAGTACCAATATTTTTCTTTGAGTGTTCCGCAGAAAACACTGGCTGTTAATGAATTACCTAATAATATTTTCTATAAATATGGTTCATATTACCGTTTAGTGGTTCAAATCATCACTAAATTTACCGATTCAAATAACAATCAATGTGAGGTGAATAAAATGTTTGTGTCTCCGCTTTAAACTCTCACTACAGTATCATAAAGTAAAAGCGCTGTTCAAATACTATAAGGCCACGGACCAGGTATTTACTTGAATATTTTTGCATTTTTATTTTTTATAGATAAGTAAATAATAACCGGTAAAATTTTTACGATTAAAAGCTGATTTGCTTATTCTTATAGACTATTCACGAAATTTGCGAATGCAATTAATTAACTAACTTTGGTTTTTCGATATAATTACAAAATTGCTGCATTTTAACTAAAATCGTAACGGAATTCCCCATAACACCCTATTTCCACTTTAAAAAATTCAAGCATATATTTTCACTTAATCAAGTTCCTGGTTGTAATTCCGTTTACTTGTTCATTGGTTCTTTCTTTAAATGAAACTTGATTTGATTGATCAAATCAGGGAGGAACCATGAAATGTGATGTTAAGCAAGAAGTTGTACAATGTACAATAGTAAAAAGCCGCGATCTTAGATGGTTTAAGCCAACCCTGGTTCCATTGTCTGATTTATCTTTCTTCGCCTTTCAAAAACTATCAAGTTAATTTCTGTAAATTAACTTCATTTCGCCATTTAAAGTTTCTTAGCATAATTGGTTTTATGTATAAGACGATAGCAAACTGCCGCAAACCTTGGTCCCGATTACTGCTAGGTCCTAGGTGAGCTGCTTGATGAAAAACAATTGTTTGAGTTTGGACATGCTGAGATCCGAGGAAAAAAGTAGATACAAAAATCCCCAATTTTTTTCTGGGCATTATGGTGGAATTTGACTCAGAAAAAGGAAAATTTAATTTTAAAATTAGAATGAAAATCTCTATTTCCCAGAATATTTTATAACGTGGTGAGCTTTAATGAGCACCAACTGACAATGCCCGAACCAACAAAAAACGCTTAATCAGAAGTTGATCGTTATAGGTCTTAATATTACCAACATAATCATCATCGCTGTAGCCACACAACTCCAATGTTTCACCACCTTCGATAAATAACACCCACATTAATCATACTCTTAATCTATTTAAGAATTATTTTTGCAGCATTCACATGAATATCCGATGGATTTTTTTTATATCGGCTAGCATTATTCACGGAAAAGTCACCTTCACCCAAATTCGACGATGTATCTGAAAGTGTGGTCACTGGTTTCCACTCAAACATGATAAACCATTGTAACACCTTATTTGCATAAGCCATCTGTTTCAGAATTTACATGATACCAAGGAAACAGTCGATATTCTTGACTTTAATATAAAAATCCAGCTGCAAACTTGAAATGACCGTATTGATGTCATCTTCATTCTCAGCCGCGATTAATCCGTCGTCTATTTAAATCGCTAGTATCATTTCCTTACATTATACGAACGCACAAAAACACAAGGATCGGATTCACATATTTTAAAATTGAAACGTATAATAAAATCGATGAACTTTTTATTCCAACAAGCTTATTTTAAACCATATAAGCTTTTTAACAATTAGCATACTCAACCATTGCCGTCATCGCATATCTAATCGGTTGCTTCATGAAAACTGCTTCATCCTGTATATGCCCTAAAATGGCTATAGTTAATGTGAATTTTACTAAATGTTTCCTGATAATTTCTGCTTCAAACCACGTACAACCAAGCGATCCTTATAGCGTTCTATAGAGCCATCGGACACCCAGCGGTTTTTAATAACATTTTGATCGTCGATTCTTTTTAATTAAAATCCATGTACTATTTTTATTTAATGATTCGTGCTCGTCGTCGATCACATTAATCCATTATTTACAGTCACTCGGTTGAATCGCCTCTTCATCAGGTTCAATTACCGATGCAAGCATCGCCACTTGTTCCACAGCCGTACAAAATGAATGCGTATATGTTTGACATTCTTGAATGTTTGTAGCATTCAAATCACGCTCCGATCCTTTTGGTTTAGTATCTTTTGGCGTCGAGTAACAAAGTCTGAAAATATTTTTCATCTTTATGATCGAGTTTTAATTAAACTTTTACATGATCATCATCGAAAAAATAACATCGCTCTATTTCAACCTTTTCATTGTTTGGGTTCCAAACTCTGAACCCTTTCACATTTTCATCGTAACAAACAAATATACATTTAACTGATTTTGAATCGATCTTATTCCGTTTTGCGAAGGTACATAAATTTTCAACGTTTGTCTTTTTCCGGTCCACAACTCGAATGTTGTTTTGTTTTCACTGGTACCGTTTATCCAAGTAATTTAATATTAACAAAGTTCTAATTGCCTCGACCAATGTGCGATTGTCCCTGTCTGCGCACCCATTTTACTGGCGTATGAAACAGTTCGATGCGTGTCTAATACCCTTTTATTCCATGAAACCGTTCATCTAGTCATTAATGAATTCCTGTCCATTATCCGATCGAAAATTTTTTAAATGATCACAACAATCTTTGTTCATCAAAGCCACGGACATTTTGAATTTTTCGGACACATCTGACTTATTTTTGATCGAATCCACTTCCCGGTATTTGGAAAAATCATCTCGGAAAAGTAAAAAATATTTAGCACCACCAAATGACTCAATCGGCATCTTACACATGTCGCTATGGCTAATTTTACAGCGTATTGCCATTTCATTTCGATTTTTAAAACTCAACCGATGCTACTCGACCGATAGAAACTTTCTCACGACTGCTAGATTTTGGTGTCCAAATCGCTCAAGCCAAATTAGAATCGGAATATTATTGCTTGTGAAAGTATCATTCGCTTCAACGGCTTTCATCAATTGAAACCATCTTGAATAACATCCTATTCATCCAACCTTGCTTTACTCCCACTGCAACAACACTTCCCTCGTTCAATATAAAACATTCTTCTTTGTTTTTAATAACTACCATGTTAGGCAATGTTACCGCAGCCGAAGATAATAAATTTGTATGGATCGTTGAAACAAATAAAAAATTTGCTAAATGTTTCTTGCACCATTTTTCTCCATGAAATGCCACAATGTTTATTCGCCGGGACCATCATCAGACTTGAGAAATTGTCCATCTACAATTTTTACTGACGACGAAGGCTCTACAAAACTCATGATCCATTTCCGTTGATTACTCATACGATGTGTCGCATAAGAATCCAACCACCATAATTTACTATTGCTTTGTGAATTACCGCACTCTCACACATCAAAGCGTCGCCATGTTGGATTTTTAATTTTGGAATCACAAAAAAAAAAAAAATTGTATATAATAAAACACAATATTTCGGTTTTGTCACTTTCTTTAACGTGATATTTATTTTATTTGTAAATGAAATTACGATCGTTTCGGATGTTACTCCTTTATCAAATTTCTAACAAACATTAACTAAGATTATGCTAAAAAACTGTTTTTATACCCAATTTTTATTTTTTGTGTGCCTACGTGCTTTTTGAATGTTCTTTCCCCCTTATTTTGTTTTTCTTCTTAAAGAGCTGGTACCGCCCTTCTTTTTAGTATATACCATCTGGTTTTTGTGGGTGTGTATGTGTAAAATGATATTAATTACGGATTTACAATGAGGTCGTAAATTTTGTTGCGGCCAATTTTCTTGTGTAGTAAAAATGGATTATATCGTTCCTTGTATATTTCCAGTTCTTCTAATCTGTTCATTAGTAACCCTTTTCGTATTCTGTGTAATACCTGTGGGTTTGTGTTGATGTCAGTGTAATTATGTTTTTCTGTAGTCAAGTGTTGTGCATATTTCGAGTCGATTTTTGGTTTTCCGATTTCTTTTATATGTTCTGTAAACCTAACTTGAAAACTTCTACCAGTTTGTCCGATGTAGAATTTGGGGCAGTCATTACATGTACTCTTGTAGATTCCGGTGTCTATTGGTGTATTTATGTTACGTTGTTTGAGTCGATTCCCTAATTTGTTGTTTGTTTTAAATGCCATTGTGTATCCGTGTTTTTTTAAAAACCTTCGTTATACATATTCTTGTTGATGTTATTATTGTACTCTATGGTGATGTATTTCTCTGTTTCTTCATTTTGCTTGCTTAACGTGGTCATCATATTCTGTTGTTTCTTCCAAATGTACCTATTGTTCATTCTGTCAATTAAGTCCGTGTTATAACCGTTTTTTATTGCTATGTGTTTAATGATCTTTGGTTCTTCCATATAGTCCTGACTGTTCATCGGGATCGTGTTTAGTCTATTCATTAAAATTTGAACGTTGCCATCTTTTGTTGGTGTGGTGGTTAGATGATTTGTCAATGGCGTGATCCGTTTGCGTGGCTTTTCTGTATACTTTGAATGTATGCTTGTTGTTAACATTTGTTATTGTCAAGTCTAAAAATTAATGGCTTTGTTCGTCTCTGATTCTAGAGTAAATTTTATGTTCGGATGTTTTTTGTTTATGTTCTTGTGAAGATTGCTGAGTTGTCTCATTGTGCCGTTAAATAGTATTAGAATATCGTCCACGTATCTGTGCCAGTACCTAATTATTTGGTTTTTGTTGTTCGATTCGTTGATTTTCAAAGTGATTCATATATATGTTAGCTAAGGTTCCTGATAGAGGATTCCCCATTGCAAGTCCATCAGTCTGTGAATAGAATTTGTTGCTGTGTTGAAAATTGTTTTGTTCTGTAACTGCCTTGATTAGAGTGATAATTTCGTCAATTTTTTCTTTCCTGATTCCGTTTTTCAGTAACAGTTCCTTGGTTATTTGAATTGTCTCTTGAGCTGGTATGTTTGTAAACATGTTGGTTATGTCGAATGACGCCAGTTTCGCTGTAGGTGGTACATCTATTGATTCTATTTTGTTGATTAGTTCAATGTTATTTCTGATTGAATGATCGTTCTGTAATTGTATATTTTTGCCGAGAAAATTTTAATTTCTTTAGCAACTTTGTACGCTGGTGCGGTTGTAAAGTCTACGATTGGTTTCATGGTCATTTCTGGTTTGTGAATTTTTGGTAGTGCTCTGATTTTAGATGCCTTTGGTTTTATGGTTTTAAGTCATCTTTTTTGTCCTGGGTTAAACAACATAGAACAGTTGTTAATCAATTTATTGATCATCTTGTGATATTTGTTTGTTGGGTCTTCTTGGAGTTCAACTATGTTATTGTTTTCGATATAGTCATCAATCTTCGAGTTATAGTCATTTGTTTTCATTATAACGAGTGTATTCCCTTTATTGGCTTTTGTTATTAGAGCGTCATTCTCTAATAACTTAACATTGATGTCTTTCACTGTTTGTCGTTCGGTTTTGTGGATGTTTTGGTTTGTAGTTGGCTTGTTTTTGCGGAACAACATCAGGATGACATACGTGTCCGTATGTCATCCTGATGTTGTTCGTTTGTTCGTCTTATTGCGTTTTCAATACCGAGTAGTTGTCGTGTTGTTTGTGTTGCATTGTTGGGTGGAGCAACATTAAATTTAAGTCCTTTCTCCAGTAACATTTGTTCCTGGTTATTAAAAGTGATGTCCGTCATATCAGGTACTCTATGGTAGAATTCATGATTTATCTGTATTTGTTCGTTATTTTGAATTGTTATTTATTGTGCTGATCTCCTTTGAACAATTGGTTTATGTAGTTCAATCTTTTGTAAAATATTTTCGTACTCTAGTCTATGTAATGTCTTTGATAATAATAATTGAGAACAGTATACCTTAGATGTTAGAACACTCACTCTTTTACATACATTTTTAATTGTTTCACTTAACCACGTATGTTCTGCTTTGTGTTTCGCTTTCACTGCTGCACTAGTTTTATTATTAATTCTTACACTAATAAATGCGGGCACTATTTTTAATTTTTTGCACCTTCCATTAAAAACAAACTAATTCTACATTCTTTGAGTTTTTTAATATTTCTATAATGTTCCCTCGTAATTATAGCTGATTCACTATTTAAAATTAACACATTTGTTGTTTATTCGTGAACTAATATCACCAGTAAAAAAATTTTATTTAATGGCGGTACCAGCCCTTTAAGAAGAAAAACAAAATAAGGGGGAAAGAACATTCAAAAAGCACGTAGGCACACAAAAAATAAAAATAGGGTATAAAAGCAGTTTTTTAGCATAATTTTAGTTAATGTTTGTTAGAAATTTGATAAAGGAGTAACATCCGAAATGATCGTAGTTTCATTTACAAATAAAATAAATGTGTAAAATAAATTTTTTTATTGGTGATATTAGTCTACGAGTAAACAACAAATATGTTAAGTTTGGAACCACATTCTTCGATTTATTGTAATCTTTTTTCTAATGATCGGGTGAGCCACACTTAAAACAACTTCCATTTCTGGCGGTTTTATTTCGTCTTATAAGCTTCTTGGGATTTGAATACCCTTCTTTTCATCACAAGTGCCTCCACACAGTATCAACACTTCCTTAAGTTTTTATTCTCGATTCTATTGTCAACAGCCGGCATTTCATATTTTCAAGTGTTCGAACAGCATTTGGTACCGGATCTCATACACTTGCCATTATCATCGATTCCGACAGTAGTTCATCGCGTTCGTAATTTGATACGTATTCCTTCTTAAGCGCGTTCCACATTTCATTGCAATATTTGCAATTCAAAATATGCAACACTCGCTGTTTTCCTCATGTTGTTGATATATACCGATGGGCCATATCATCTTCTGTTGGAGGTAAATTAATGCCTGTTGCAACGTCATATAATTCCAGTAATTTCAAAATTTTTACACTTCCATGTTTGTAATGTATGTGTATTGTTACCAACATAAGAAAAATAAAAACGAATTGAGTCAGTCATAAAGAGTACGACATCATGTACGTGTGTGTTTCATTTTATAGCGTGCAATAACATTTTGAATGAGACATCACAATGTTGCATAAACTTTCTAAAATATTCTCGTTTGAGATTCTTCACACAAATTTGTGGGCTATAGCACAGTTAATTTTCAATAAAATTGAATTTTCTAAGAATTGTTTAGAAATAATCGAGCAATCAAAATGAAAATTGTCACAGCAATTACAGGTCCCGAAACCTATTGATAGAGGTATCAACAATCGTAATCGGACCATTTTATATTTTTCCGCCCAAAAACTTGTGGGCTAAAGCAAAGTTGATTTTCAATAAAATTGAATTTTCTAAGAAATGTTTAGAAATAATCGAGCAATCAAAATGAAAATTGTCACAGCAATTGCAGGTCCCGAAACCTATTGATAGAGGTATCAACCATCGTAATCGGACCATTTTATATTTTTCCACCCAAAAACTTATGGGCTGCACAGTTGATTTTCAATAAAATTGAATTTTCTAAGAAATGTTTAGAAATAATCGAGCAATCAAAATGAAAATTGTCACAGCAATTGCAGGTCCCGAAACCTATTGATAGAGGTATCAACCATCGTAATCGGACCATTTTATATTTTTCCGCCCAAAAACTTGTGGGCTATAGCACAGTTGATTTTCGATAAAATTGAATTTTCTAAGAAATGTTTATAAATAATCGAGCAATCAAAATGAAAATTGTCACAGCAATTACAGGTCCCGAAACTTATTGATAGAGGTATCAACAATCGTAATCGGACCATTTTATATTTTTCCGCCCAAAAACTTGTGGGCTATAGCACAGTTGATTTTCAATAAAATTGAATTTTCTAAGAAATGTTTAGAAATAATCGAGCAATCAAAATGAAAATTGTCACAGCAATTACAGGTCCCGAAACCTATTGATAGAGGTATCAACCATCGTAATCGGACCATTTTATATTTTTCCGCCCAAAAACTTGTGGGCTATAGCAAAGTTGATTTTCAATAAAATTGAATTTTCTAAGAAATGTTTAGAAATAATCGAGCAATCAAAATGAAAATTGTCACAGCAATTACAGGTCCCGAAACCTATTGATAGAGGTATCAACCATCGTAATCGGACCATTTTATATTTTTCCGCCCATAAACTTGTGGGCTATAGCACAGTTGATTTTCAATAAAATTGAATTTTCTAAGAAATGTTTAGAAATAATCGAGCAATAAAAATGAAAATTGTCACAGAAATTACAGGTCCCGAAACCTATTGATAGAGGTATCAACAATCGTAATCGTACCATTTTAGATTTTTCCGCCCAAAAACTTGTGGGCTATAGCACAGTTGATTTTCAATAAAATTGAATTTTCTAAGAAATGTTTAGAAATAATCGAGCAATCAAAATGAAAATTGTCACAGCAATTACAGGTCCCGAAACCTATTGATAGAGGTATCAACCATCGTAATCGGACCATTTTATATTTTTCCGCCCAAAAACTTGTGGGCTATAGCAAAGTTGATTTTCAATAAAATTGAATTTTCTAAGAAATGTTTAGAAATAATCGAGCAATCAAAATGAAAATTGTCACAGCAATTACAGGTCCCGAAACCTATTGATAGAGGTATCAACCATCGTAATCGGACCATTTTATATTTTTCCGCCCATAAACTTGTGGGCTATAGCACAGTTGATTTTCAATAAAATTGAATTTTCTAAGAAATGTTTAGAAATAATCGAGCAATAAAAATGAAAATTGTCACAGAAATTACAGGTCCCGAAACCTATTGATAGAGGTATCAACAATCGTAATCGTACCATTTTAGATTTTTCCGCCCAAAAACTTGTGGGCTATAGCACAGTTGATTTTCAATAAAATTGAATTTTCTAAGAAATGTTTAGAAATAATCGAGCAATCAAAATGAAAATTGTCACAGCAATTACAGGTCCCGAAACCTATTGATAGAGGTATCAACCATCGTAATCGACGAACAAGTGAATTGTACCGTAACTAAATTTCGCTACAAAATAAATTAAGCGCGTGTTCTAGCAGATTACAAAATTAACCGATTTATCAGATAAATAATCGCCTATTTTTGTTAAGTAATGCCAACTTATGTTTATATCTCGTCATGAACATTTATTTTCCTCCAAATACACACGTGAATAAAACAATCACTTATCGTTTGTCTACTAAAAATTTATTACACGAAGTAGTTTTAATTTTATTCACAATTTTCGATGTTTCTCTTTAAAAATTGTTTTATTGTAGTTTTGCATCTAAGATAAGGTAAACTTTTTTTTTTTATTTCAAGTAAAATTAAAGTTTTTTATGATTTTTATTATATACTTATTTTATTTACAAATAAATTGTATATAAATATAATTTTATATTATAATCACAATATTTTGTGAATTTCTTTAGCATTCGCGAATTAATAATGATTTAAACCATTTGAATTTGATTCGGTTGGTGTTACAGAGAGAGAGATACATAAGGGAGTTTTGATTTAAAATGAGGGTTGTTGGATAAATATGAAATGATTATGCCATTTATATAAATTTCGATAAAATTATTAGTTTTCACCAATTAATTTGAAACCAATTAAAACAAAGGAATGCTAATTTCGATATGTTACTGCTGCCGATCGGTTAATTTTCGATCTAGACGCATAACCTCACGTGCAAATTAATGAGAATAATGAGGGGGAAAAAAATGGGATTTCCTTTTAAAGTAAATTTTCAAATGATTTCATTTTACACGAATGTTAAAAAATTTCAAGTGTATAAAGCATTTTTAATATTTTTCATGCTTCTAATTATATATTAGTTAAATTCTAGTTTTCAAATATATTGTGCTCATGTTACTTATTACATGTTTATTTTTCTCTAAATTATTATGTATGTTGGATCCCTAAATATTTATATAGATTTTTGTTTTGTTAAGTATTGCTAGTGTAAAATTAGCGTGATGTTACGTTTTATTAATTTTCAATACTTTATATGTGATGATAAAAATGAGCTCGATATTGTAGCCCGCAGAAAATTAATAATAATAATTATATAAAGGCTTGAAAATCTAGTAAAACGTTCTATCAAAATGAGTTTAACTTTGGTACGTTCTTGCAACTATACCAAAAAAAAAACGAAAAAGCAAATTACTAATAAAATAGAATAATTATATTTATATAGATGATTAGCAGAAACAATTTGACAATTTTGATAGTGATTTGAAGTTTTTATCTTTTTTTTTTGTTTGTAAATTTTATAATATTCCTCTAATTAAACGGCAATATCGAGCCTACAAATTTAACAAAAGTTATCTTCATCTAATATTTTGAATTATGTATAAATTTATTATTTATCAAGTTTTTATTGTTAATATATTACAAGCAAGATTTATTGCTTTTCAAGAATTCTAAGTAAAATAAAATACTTTTTTTTTGTTAAAGAACTTAAACGAAATTAATTAAGAATAAGTTTGAGATTTTAGTTGTGGAAATAAATAAAAGCTTGCATTTCTCTAAGAAGAGTCCACAGAATTGAAAATTACAAATAAAATAAAGCTTTTAACACAACCATTTTCTAAATGAAATACTACAACCTAATTCTTTTGAATTTTAAATAAATAAATAATCTTTTGTAATTTTATTCGAATTAATTATTAATATTTTCTTTTTAGAAATTATTTAAATATTTTATTCTTACATTTTTTTGGTTTTTTAATAAATTTTTTTTTTTAAAGATATCACAGAATTAATTCAATTTATTATTATTATTATTATTTTTAAGTTAAATTAAAATTAGTAACTATGTATAATACAGTTATTTAAAGGAAAATAAAATTTTGCGTTTTTCTTATTTTAGGCCGATTGTTGGGCATCACCAATATATTGTTTGGGTCCACTTATAAGGCCAGCGCAAAGAAGGAATGATAATGAAACTAATATTGTTGCATCTTTAATAATTTCTTTTTTAATTATAAGGCGCATTTTTAGTTGATTTCCCCCTCCCCCCAATGAGTGGTTTAAAATAATAATAATTGAATAAAATAATTTGAACACGTATTAAACCATTCCAAACCCTTCTGTGCCTTCAGATATTGCGATAAGTAATGCCTTTTCAAATTGTTCATAGCTTTCGTAATCTGGTAGACATAGTTGGTTGAAACTAAAATATGGAATAATTATTAGCAAATGAATGTTTCAAAATGTATGTATTACAATTTTACCATGTGTGTGCCGTTGGTAGATTTCCAAATGTTGGTGCGGCAGTAATCTGAAATCTAGGATTCAGATCAGAGAACCCGCCTGGCGGTAGCTGAGAACATCCTGTTGTAAACTGTAAAAGTCTAGCCATTTCGGTTCTACTAAAATTACTGATTGCTCCCCAAAACCAGCCAAGTACTCGTCGAAATTCAGCCGAATTTCCATTCACAATATGATGAGCACGAAAATCTGCTATCGAATATTCTCCAGTTCCGCATAATAATAATTCTAGTTCATTTTCATCGAAAATACTCAATAAGTTGTCGGGAATTATTCCATTTAAACCTTTCAGGAAACTATCGACTTCTTCACGTACATTGTTACACAGGCGCTGTTGTGCCAGTGCGTCGAGATACTGGAAGGAATTAACCAAATAAATAAAATTCAATTCAGACAAAATTCTGTATTAAATATGGTACCTGATTTTTAGTTGCATTCGTTACTCTCGTTCTAGATCCATTTGGTACTAGCTCCACAGTTTTTGATAATTGCCCAGCAGTGTCGTAAACTTCTTCAACGAAGTACAACTCTAAACTGTCGCTTGCATCAAGGTCTGTGTCTAGAATATACTTGATTTTTGATAGATACAAATCTGGATCGTCTTGTTCGAAATATTTATAATGAACACGAAGACCAATCAATTGTGCCAAAAATGAGCGTGAAAATCGTGCTCGCACCAATTGTCTGTAGGTTCCACCTAGGGCACTTTCGTACAAACATTTTCCTACCACTTTACCGGCAAATTCATAATATTTTAATTTTAAATTGGTCGGACGACTAGGATTCGGATGTACCAAAGCTTGCCGTTTATCGTGAAACGTACAAAACAAACCGCCACGGGGATCAAACAATGACGAACATATTAATTCAAACCATTCACGTCTCAGCCCACCCCAATCAATTCCTTGTTCACCAGTAAACGTAACCTCAAAATTACCACACCAATCTGATACTGAAAACCCTTTAGTTGATTTTAAACTAGACTCTAAAATTTTTTCACGTTGAACTTTGAGCGATAATTTCTCGTGGTAGTAGTGTGAATGGAATTTTCGTACTTCATGATAAAAGAAATCTTGTTTATCTTTGAACGTCTCTGAGCCGCCGATATTTTTCAACAGGAAATGTGTAAATGTTGCAGCGATTACATTTCGATCCTTCGATGCTAATTCAATTTTAGGCTGTGAACCATCATCGATCAAAAAAATTGGTCCATATGGATTAAGATTTGACGGTGGTGGAAAATGAAACTGTGGAAAAAGAATAGGTAATCAATTGTTCGTAAAAATCATCATTATTCGTGTAATGTACCTTGGTCGATGGACATAGGCGAAAGGTAGCAATCCGTTTTGGTATGATTTTTAAAATCATTTCTTTTAAAGTGATTTGTTTTGGACCAACATAGCACATAATTTTGCGGGGTTTACTCTTCGGTTGGCCAAACACACTAATCAATCTAGCCTCATAGCAAATATTATGTTTACGGGACGCAATATTTTTATGTACAAGTGTAGTATCGCTGCTGCTTAAGACTATAATATCAAAGTCACCATTTGGTAATTTCTGTTCATTATAATGTATAACCGCACGTAAGCATATTGGCTCGGGAAACGACAAACTTAGAGTAACACGAGAATTTACTTTGTCATAGTTTAGCGAAACTGATGTTAATAACTTTTCGGTTGGCGTACCATGTAAATCGAAAATTTCGATTTTATATCCGCGAATCGGATCACTATCGGAATCATTGAATATGCAAGCATTTCCAAATTCATCGCGTGGATCAATGTGCAGTAGGGTTGGAGCCCCAGCGCAACAAATCACAGTACTTGCTGGACGGATTAATCGTGATCGACGCGCATCCATTGGACCTGGTATAAAAACTTTTGTGAACGGACTTCCACCAATATGACTCGAGCCTATCATAACCGATATTTTATATTGTCCTGCTGTGCGAACCGTAAATTTTACTTTTGCTATATTTGCATTATTTGGGTCAGTCGAAGATCCTAATTCACTTATTGTTACCACTTTACGTGTTCCTTCGATGACTTCAACAAAAAATTGATCTGTATCACAAATAGGATATGGTTGCCCGTTACGTTGAAAAAATTTTACAGTAAAGCACATGGTGTCACCGACAATATGTGGATCAGCCCAGTCCCATTGCACTTTACAATTGGCTGGTAGCAAGTATTTCCCAGTGACATATTGTAATAAAGAATGTCTAGCTTCTGGAGCTAATGAGGGTTGTGTCATGGCAGCCAAGGTAACAAGACCCGCGACCGATACAGACACTACAAGCATACCACCCCATGTCCAGGCGTCTTGATGTTGACTAGATTTGACCACCGTTGACCATAAATCAGCCTTTAATGACTCGAGTAATGGTTTTGAGGTCGGTAGATTTTGTCTTGCTTGTGACCAAACGGGCCAGTCTTTTCCCAGCAATTGACTAGCACGTGAATCTTCTAACCAATATACATCTTCTAGGGCTGCTACTTCAACTGCTACTAATCTGTAATGGTGATAAAATAGAATTCTTGTTCCAACCAAATTAGAAAATGTTTTTTCTTTACCGTGAATAATGATGTTGCAGTCGATATTCCTTTAACCATTCGCGGAATATCAGTTTTTGTTGTAAATTAAGAGCAGCCCTTTGTAATCGTTGCTCATCACCTGGTGGGAGTTCTGGAAGACGTCCAGGATCTCCACAACTGGATAATGTGGAGATACCTACAATGAAAAAAAGAGAATACACACAATAAAATATCAGTCAGCATATAAAACCAACAACAAATTATCAATAGAACCGAATTTATCTTGTCTATGTGGTTTTTATTTATTTTGCTCATTTATAAAGATTTAGACGGAAATTGTGATGCAAAGGCAAGAATAAATGATCTCAAAGTGTTTGAATTTATTTTATTTTCGCTCTTTTCCACTTTGCTGTTGTTTGTCTTCTGTCGGAAAACACATAATTTTTCATATGTGACGGGTACTCCTTGAGAGAAGGCAAAATGCGATTTTTTTTTTTTTTAAGAAAGAAACGACTTTCTTCGTAATTTATGAAGAATATTTCAAGAATTAATTGGTTAGGCTCTGTAGTAAAACAGGTGAAATATAAAAATGAGTTATGTATCTAGTTGAATGATTTATAGCGTCTTGAATTTACACTCATATTTAGTTAATTTTATACGTGATGTTTTTTCGTGAGTTCGAACACCTTAAGGCTTTAAGGCTCTGGTGTAGCCTTGTACATTTTGTCCAAAAGAAAGACTGCGACGACGAGATCACAAACTAAGGTTGAATTCTAGATTTGTTGAGCTTTTGACGAAATTTGACGTAGATGGTTTTTATCATAATTTTTAAGTCTTCATAGTTGAAACGTTTTGCGCATTCTCCTTTTCCCTCGCTTAACGAAAATTGTTAACAAGGACGGAAATAAAAAATTTTCAAACTCACAACTTTTCACTGCCCTTCTTTTGAAATTTTAAACTGAATTTACTTGGTCGAATTTTTCTTATTTAAAACCCAATTTTTCTTTAATTAAACTTTTTAATTTTTAATATGTTCCGAAGATTGTAAGAGAATTCAATCCAGTTTCGAACTGATGAGCTTATGATTATGAAAAAATCAATCCTCTCATCAGGCCGCGGCGACTGGACTGACTATACCACAATTTACATTCTATATATACAGAATGTCCTGTGCTTTATGTACTAGCGAATCGTACTAATACAGATAAATTCAATTACAATTTTTTCTTCTTCACGACAATCACATAAGCTGTGAACGCTAATTTTACTTTTTAATTTTTGTTGAATGTTAATTAATTCTTGTAATTTCTAAATATGCTACCGGTCTTACGACACTTTTAAATGTGTTTTTTATTAACACGTAGAAACATTTTAGTTGTAAAGTTAGTCTGTAAACGTTAGACATCACCTTAGGAAGAACGAATCATTTTTCGCTGGTTAACTCTTCGAATTTCAACTAAATTCAAATCTAACCGCCGAAACGACCGAAAAGCGACGGCAAACTAACATAATAACGCTTTTTCGTTGTAATTTTGGTGGGCAAGCGTATGCTTTCTAAAGTTTGTAAATTTATTAACGCGAGACGATTTATGTAGGGTTCACGAACAAAACCAGGCATAAATCAAAAATTATTTTTGAATACTTTCGATAAAAAATAATAAATAAGGAGCCTAAATGCTAGATAAGCGTGATCGACCAAAAGGTATTACTTTGCATTTGCACCGTGTTCAAGGGCAACTTAATCTAAGCGGACCAAGCGTAGTGTCAATTAAAGAATTAATTGTAGCATACATTTTTAAGTCGTCAGCATACAATGGACACTTACAAAACCTATAGCACTGAACAATATCGTCAATAAATATAGTGAACAGTAAAGGTCCCATACCTGGCATGGGCTGCCTTGAAAAACACCAGAAGGTATAAAAAATTCGAAGAAACGGACCTGCGAAATACTCTCACATTGATGTCTTGATGTCAGATAAGATGCGATCCATTTTATTGGAAAGAAATCGGATCCAAACTCAATCAAAGCTTTCGAAAAATCTATGTAGAAAACATCAACCTGGGCACGGTTTCCAACAGTCAGAAAAACATTGCCACAAAAAACCATCAAATTAATAATTGTTGATTTACTCCGAGCGAAGCCGAGTTGCGCACTTATAGGTTTAATAATATGAATCTCAATTATAGATTTTATTAAAGATTCAAAAAGTTTAGGTTTAACCGAGAGAATTGAGATACCTCTGTAGCATGCAATACCACTCCTTCTAAAAGATTTAAAAATAGAAACTATAAATGTTTTTCTCAAATATCAGGAAACACTTCCCTTGAAAGACTCTATTAAACAAATAAAGTAATGGTACAGACAAAGAAAGCGCACACTTAGCGACCATCAATGATATCTGAAAAGTTAGATATATCAGAGTTATCATAAGAGGCCTGAAAAAAATTGGCAAACGCGTCACATATTTCATGAGGACCTGAGAATGAAAAATTATTGCATGACATAATCCTCGGATAGCCAAGTGAATTTCTTTTTGATTTATAAATGCCAAAAACCATTTAGGATTAATCAAAATTTCACTTTGGATCTGGAAAACATACATTTTGTAAAGAAAATCGGTTAGGTACTTAAACACTTTGCATAAATCACGATATCTTGATTTGTCGTCTAGACTTACGATTTGTGAGGTTTTCTAAGCGGTGATTGAACCATGATTCTGTATAAATCGAACCCACAAAAACCTTTGGAACGAATAATTCAAAACCATTCGTCATAAAATACTATAAAACTACCGAAATGGCCAATAAGTGAAATAAAGTTGTCCAATCAACATTATCAAAAAAGTTATTTATTATTTAAAATCGCTCTCAATAAAATTACAAAAATCATAATCCAAAAATTAAAATTTAATTAAAAGTGGCGTGTGATGTTCCGCTACATCCGGACAAGATTCTACCATATGTCGATGAATTCGCAAGATGGAAAAACTATGTCCAAAATACGTTCAAACTCGTTAAAAATAGTATTGAATTGACGCGTTTAAAAATCGCAAAACTTTCTAACACAGCTAGAAGTGATATCAACGGATGATCCCATAAACTGGTCATCGATCCAGCACCAAGAGATTTTTGGCAGATTAAAGTCGCCCAATCAACATCTGATCAGTTTTATTAAATAGTGGTTGAACATTATTGGCAAGGAAATAAATTCAAAAAATCCTTGGTAAAAGTCTGAAGTACTACCAAATGGTATATAGACTCCCAAATTGACTCACCATAGTCACAATTGACAACGACGATCACACCACTACCAGTGATCTCTCTAATATTTGAATCGCGAACACTACGAAAAACGGTGTAGCATAAAGAAAAATATTCCTCCGATTTGAAATCAACCAGGTCCTGGTATTCCGCTATTATTTTGGTAATATACGTGTAGATTACTGTTGCTGGAATTATTTGATGAAATGGTGGGCATAATATTATGGAGTTTAGGTCGATAGAAAACGTTACTATTAACATTGGTAGATCACGATATTATTCCACAAGGGTCAGTCTGAAGTTTTTTGGACGAGGTACACACTCTCGGACCAATGCTCCGGCAGGCCATATGTATAGTTGAAGGAGTTTGCTGAAATGGACTAAATCAACGGCGATTTTGAAAGAAATGAAATTGAGCCGACTAACGTCATGGCCAACTGACACAAGCATCCGACACTCAATCTCATCGTCAGAGATTACCAGCTTACCATAAGTAGAAATTTCCGTAAAGCAGCCGGTTCAGTGGTGTTACCGAATTTTGAGGCATAAATAAACTTCCTATCCGGAACAGCTTTGATAGTATCATCGGTATCGTCGCATCGCAAGAGCCAACAATAAACTCCGCTTCCGGCGGTTGAATTGGAGCACTCGCAAATTCAATTATTAGAATGGCCCAGGATGATTGACGTATAACAACGCTGAACTTTTCAAATAGATCATCTATATTGAACGGAATAATGCCGAGAGATTGATTAACAGCAACAAATTAGAGAAAAAGAGTCAGAGAAAATTGAAATTCAAATGTAAAATGCCATACTACGAGCGAATTTCGTTTTTCTCTAATTTTGAAGTAATTTTCGGAATTAATTAAATTTAATTTGATTGAAAACATTACATTAATATTATAAATAGGCAAAAATTTTATATATAAGTGACTTTAATATCATAAATCTAAAAAAAATGTTTATTCGCATTCGTAATTCGTGCTTGGTGTGGGAAGCCCGTAATTCTAAACAAATTATCTATGCCGACTTCTATCCCTGAAATATGTTAACACATCAAAAAAATTAAAAAGTACTTTAAAGCGTAAATTAGTCCTCTGTTGCTCAACAGTTTAGTACTTTGGAATTTATGTAAATTTCATCCCTGATTTGAATTTATATGTATTTTTGCCTACTTGGTTTTGTGTGTTTCAAGCTGCGAAGTAAATATTTTTTTTTGATTGATACATTTCGTTGTAAATTGTCATTTCATCATTTTACTCGCATATTTAAGCGGCAGCGCACATAATTTTTTAAATTTGAAATTTTAGAGTTAATTTTTTTTTAATTGTATGTGCTAACTATTTTGTTGCTTTTGTGATTATTTTTTTATTTGGTGATTTTTTTATTACAATGGAGCGTTCCAGAATCGAAATTCGAAGAATGCAATCTAGAGAACGTCAACGTCGACATCGAGCAAATCTTACCGATGAACAGCGGCTCGCCCAGTACACAAGAAAATACAAACGCTAGGCGTAATCGACGTAACCCTTCAAATTTTATTCAGATTTTCCGAAATAATTATAATGAAAATAATTGTGAGGTATCTGCACTCGGAGAAATGGTTGAATGCTGTTCACATTGTAACGCAAAGTTTTGGGATTCCGAAAAACTAAGCACGAGTACAAGGTCTGAAAAAAAGTTTTCAATGTGTTGCCTGGGAGGTAAGGTAGAGTTGCCATTATTACCGCCGGCACCTACTTTTTTGGAAAACCTTTTGAATGGTACAGACAATCTTTCAGGTGTTTATTTTGCAAATATTAGAGCATTAAATTCATCACTCGCATTTACATCTGTTGGAGTTAATTTTGATCAAAATTTAGCAAATGGGCATCAAGGTGTGTATACTTTTCGTATAAATGGAGCAGTTCACCATAAAATAGGGTCATTAATACCTAACTCCAATGACCGACCAAAATTTTTACAAATGTACATATATGATACTAATAATGAGTGATATGCCATTTCTAAATCGTCAGTTATTGTCCGAGTTGCAACAAATGCAACATGAAATGAATCCATTTGTTCAACAATTTAAAATTGCATCTGAAATGGTTGCATAATAATCTAAATTTTACTATTCGATTACCGGAAAATCATTCGATTGACCGAAGATACCATAATATTCCTGCACCCAGCCAAATAGCTGTTTTATTGCCCGGTGATGGTAATGAGACTTACGCTCCAAGAGATATTATTTTAAAAACTACACAGGGACCATTGGCGCGAATAAGTGAAATACATCCATCATACGATCCACTTCATTATGTTTTACTATTTCCCACTGGTGCTTTAGGTTACCATTCGCAAATAGAATATCGTAATCCAACCGACAGGAAAGTTTCACTTAGGGAATTTTATGCATACCGACTAATGTATAGGAATGAAAAGGAAATTTTACATCGCTCCCGTAGACTTTTTGCTCAATACATTGTAGATTGTTATGCAAAACAAGAAGCTATGATACTACTTTTTATTAGAAACAACCAATCAAATTTACGAGCAGAAGTTTATCAAGGAGTTCAAGATGCCCTTAATGAAGGAGATGGTGATGCAGCGACTATTGGAAAAAGAATGATTTTACCATCCTCTTTCACTGGCGGACCCCGCCATGTGCACCGTCTGTTTCAAGATGCTATGTCTATCGTTAGGAAATTTGGAAAACCATCTTTCTTCATAACATTTACAGGAAATCCAAACTGGGATGAAATTAAAAATGAACTGTTACCTGGCCAATGTCCAAATGATCGACCAGATCTTATTTGTAGAGTATTTCGCCAAAAATTGAAGGAATTTCTCTATGATTTACATAATCGCCATGTATTAGGAAAAGTTATTGCTTTTGTATACGTCATAGAATTTCAGAAACGTGGCATGCCACATTGCCATATATTAGAGATATTAGATGAGACCAACCGTATATATGATGTTGATATGTATGACCAAATTGTATGTTGTGAAATACCTAACTTGGAAACGGAACCAGCTTTGTACAAAATTATAGCAAAGGTAAATTTGCATGGACCATGTGGTGCTGAAAATTCAAGTTCACCGTGTATGCAGGAAGGGAATTGTTCAAAGGGTTTTCCAAAAAATTTCCAAGACTCCACAGCGTTGGATAAAAATGGGTTTCCTTTATATAGAAGACGAAACAATGGAGTTACTTACAAAAAACGTGTAAATGGTTTTGAATATGACAATGGTTGGGTAGTTGGATACAACAAACATATGTCCAGAAAATTTAACGCACATATAAATGTCGAAATTTGTTCATCAGTGTCAGCAATCAAGTATTTGTATAAATATATTTATAAAGGCAGTGACCGTACCTTAGCTGAGGTAAGAAATATTGACGAAATTCAACAATTTATAGATGCCCGTTACATAGCTCAAGAAGAATGCGCCTGGTGAACATTAGCTTTTGAAATGCAAGTTCATTTTCCGGCTGTTTTTATACTGGCTTTACATTTGGAACAGCAGCAACAGGTATATTTCCGAAATGATGCAACACACAATCAATTACAAAATTTAAATACGGCATCCACTTTGACCATGTGGTTTCAAAAAAACAGTGAGGATGTTGACGCACGGCAATTTAATTATTTGGACTTTGTACACCATTACGTTTGGAAGAACAAGAAGTGGGAAAACAGATTGAGAGGTTCGAATAATATAATTGCCCGAATAAGGTCTGCTTCACCAAGAGAAAGCGACGTTTTCTACTTGAGAATTTTACTTCACCATGTAAAAGGTGCCACAAGTTTTAGTGAACTTAGAAAATATGGTAATATTGTATGCGCATCTTACAAAGGAGCATGTATTGAGCGTGGATTACTAGACGATGATTTAGAATGGACAAAATGTTTAGAAGAGGCATCCAATTTCAAAATGCCTATTCAAATGAGACAACTTTTCGCAATGGTGTTAATTCATTGCGAGCCTAGCCAGCCACAATTATTGTGGGAAAAGTTCAAGTTAAGTCTTTGTGAAGATTTCTTGCACGAACGTCAGGTAATACATCCAAATGTGGAGCTAAATAGTTCTGATATAACTTCAGCTTTGCTAGAAATAGAAAATTTTTTAAATCAGAATGGTTCTTCTCTTTCAAAATTTCCAGAAATGCCTAAATTGGATGTAAGTATGATAAATACAAGTCGAATAATACAAGATGAAATTAATTTCATTTCGCTAAATGAAAGAGAAAAATATGAAACTAATTTTCGACTTTTTAATGATGAACAAAAACATGCTTTTGAAATTATTATGTCATCTTTAGGTACAAATTACGTTGGAACAAAATTGTATTTTATAGATGGTCCTGGAGGAACTGGGAAATCGTTTCTGTTTAATACGTTCTTGAGTAAAATTAGATCAGAAGGTAAAATAGCATTAGCAGTAGCATCGTCTGGAATCGCTGCTCAGTTACTTGATAATGGTCGAACGGCTCACAGCCGATTTAAAATTCCACTTTGTATTCATGAAACATCAACATGTAATATTTCATATCGTTCTGATATTGCAGAATTAATTAGAAAGGCAGATATAATAATCTGGGATGAAATATCGATGGCAAACAAATACATTTTCGAAGCTATTGATAGAACATTTAAAGATTTGTTGAAATGCAATGAATTCTTTGGGGGTAAAGTCATCGTGTTGGGCGGAGATTTCCGACAAATTTTGCCTGTTGTACTGCATGGGGGAAGATCAGACATCGTAAACGCATCTATAAAAAAATCATATATATGGGAAGGGGTTAAAAAAATAAAATTGTCAACAAATATGAGAGCATTGAATTCCAGAAATGGCAGAGAATTTTCGGAATATTTATTACGCATCGGTGAAGGAAAAGAGATTGCCAACGGTTGTAAAGATAAAATTCAAATACCTCAGGAACTAACGCTTCCATTAAATAATATGGAAAGCTTAATAAACTTCATTTACTTTGAAAATTCCAATCAACTTAATAAATCAGCATTCTTAGAAAATGCTATTCTAGCACCTACAAACAATTATGTGAATTCCGTTAACACGTACATGTTAAATAAATTAATTGGTGACGAAAAAATATATTGTAGTGCTGATGAAGTCATTGCAGAAGATAACGCAGTTATATATCCAACAGAGTTTTTGAATTCATTAGAAGTTTCCGGTTTACCACCACACAAATTAGTTTTAAAGGTTGGTTGTCCAATAATTCTCCTAAGAAATTTAAACCCATCAATTGGACTTAGTAATGGAACAAAATTGTTAATAATTAATTTTAAGCCCAATATAATTGAAGCGGAAATTTGTGTTGGTAGTAAGAAAGGAAATCGTGTATACCCAGAATTCCTATGATCCCATCGGCGACGGGAACTACACCATGTACTTTTAAGAGACGTCAGTTTCCTGTCCGAGTTGCTTTTGCAATGATTATCAATAAAGCACAAGGTCAAACCCTCAACAAAGTTGGTCTTTTGCTTGATACACCGGTTTTTTCCCACGGACAACTGTATGTTGGGAATGTCGCGCACTGGAATAAGAAATAATTTGAAAATTGTAACCGAAGAGAATAGGATTGTTAGAAATATAGTATTTAATGAAATATTTTTTGATTAAATATTTCAATTTGTTAATCTCTAAATATTCTTTCTATTAATTTAACTAATTTAAATTGAAACTTTTATGAATTCCAATTTTTGTTCATCTATTATAAATGTTGAATTTTTTTTTTTTTATCATTCAATTTTTATTTTTTTTCAGTATATCTCTCTGTCTCACATCATTAGTATTTTTTTTTTTTTTTTCGCTGGCGCTACATCCCATAGAGGGATTTGGCCGCTTCATTTTGAAGTTTCGTAATCATTTTTATAACGGATAATGAGTGATTGATTCATTGATCCTACATTAAACAGCCGTGATTTTTTCATCACCCGCCGGAATCGAACCCGGGACCTCCGGAGCTTAAAGCAAGCATGCTAACTACTGTGCCACCGGGGCGGCTGTAGTATTCTTCATTGCAATATTTCATATTATTGATAATGTAGGGGCTGATTAGAATCGACAAGAATTTTTTTCGTCCCAGAATATCTTTATGTTAACCATAATTTAATATATTTTTTGTGATGAAATAAAACTATAAAGCAAAGTTACGTAGGAACGGGTAATCAACTAATAGATTATAATATGTTAAAGGTTGTAACAATGAAGCTGATGTTTTCTCGCGACTCCTTATTAATGAAATTTCTGACTTTCAAATCGAAAGGGGCGAAGGGAATTACATAAACTTTATTAGACAACCGACGATGTTTTGTCAGAGGTATACACTGCAATTCTTCAGGAGGATTTTTCAAAATTAGTTGGATATAGATTTCTACTATTTATTAGAACTATGTATTTATTGAAGCCGGAACTGTAATATGGGGCTATCGATAGCATTCATATGAGTAATTTTGGAATAGTAAATTCTAAATCGATTGCTCAATCTTATTTATTGTGGCCAGGAATGAATGTCGAATTGGAAATTTTAATTAAAAGTTGTCGTGCATGTTTGTCCGTTAGACCGGTACCAGCAAATTGTACCTAAATTCCCTCGGAAAATTCACATAAAGTATGTTCAAAAATTCATGTTAATTATGCAGGTCCAGCGGTCAATAATTGTTATTTAATAATCATGTTTTTAAAACTGCGTAGAAGTTTTTAGAACAAAAATAATTATATCGGATTATACCATTTCAAAATTAAGAGAAACCTTGGCACGCTTTGGATTGCCGGATACAATTGTGTCCGATTGTGGTACCAATTTAAATCGAAACATTTTCAAGAATTTACGGACGTGGGCATCCTGCTTCGAATGGTGCTGCAGAGAATTCAAAATGGTTTGAAGGCAGCTAACTATCGATTAAAACCACAAAAATTGGTGTTTTGTTATCATTAAAGGTAGTTTCGAGCACTTTTTTATAAAATTTTATGACTTTTTTTGTAAAAAGCTTTGCAAGTCGTGGATACAACTTGTTTTTTTAAATACGGAAAATACATGTTATTTTAGAGCACTTAATAACCTTTCAAACGTGATATTATACTTTTTGATATCTTACGTGAATCAAAAAATATAAATCCTTTTCTAAAAGCAGAATTTTCGATTGAACGCAGTTTTTCGTAACTTTTGTAAATGGAGTCTGAAGTTGGTGTATTTATCTTTTTTATAAATTTCACAATTAATAAATTTTTGATGCATTAAATAACCTTTTAAACGATATTACACAATGCATTACAATATCTTTCAAATGGCTTAAAATATAAATCAAATATTAAAACTATCTTTTTATATATTTTTACATAGTTTATTAAGAAAAGTTACATAATAATTTAAGTTTGTTTTAAAATATTAGTTATAACAGTAATATTAATAATAATAGTGATAAATGCAACTAATTAGAGTTTCTCCTTGATTTGAGATTTTGTGAGGTTGATAGGAAACTCTTCTCGATATCGCTCGATTACTTGAAATGGAAACTGTTTTTCATCTTCTTTCTTTGTTATTTTATCGTTCAAAGAACTAACTAAGGCTATTGCTCTTTCGGCAACATCATTAACAATAAATATTTTATTAACTTTTATTTTCGCAGATAAACAGTTGTTGTTTTCATTCCACGTTTCAGGGTCCATTTCAAGGAATTCTTGAGTCGAAGATTCACCAATTGCATTGAAGAAATGTTTTGTATTCTCCGTCACAAAATCGTATAAATATAGTTGATTTACTCTGTCTTTGCTTATAATGGCTTTCTTTGGATTCTTATCATATCCAGGGTTTTCCAAAGCTGAAACCATTAATCTTTTTTGTTCTAACGATATACATTAAAAAATGCAAGTCCAATAAGAGTTTCGCTGAGGTACCATAAATGTCTGGAAAGTACCTGAAGAACTGCTTCTGCCAAAGATTTATCAATTTGTTCGTATTCTACTAACTGTTTAAATAATTTTAAATCATTTGGAGCTGCTTTAGTTGGAATACTGCATTCGAACCAATATTTAATATATAGCCTTATTATAAATGTATTAAGTTTTTGGAGTGCACGGAGTTCTCTGTCTACAAAAAATAAAAATAATTAAAATTGTTAATGACTGAATTGTAATTATAAAATATATTACTTGACAGAGTGAATTGGTTTCGAAATAAATATATTTTTAAACTAAATGTTGCCTTTGCCATCCACCTTGAATGTGATGTAGCACCTGGTTTTTTAACTTGTCCATTAATTGATTCCCCCAAAAATAGAAGCCCCTATTCCAAAAAATCAATATAATCCCCACGAGCTTGATGAATTTTCAACTGTTGTTTCAAAAATTCCACAATTTCAGTTCGAATAGTTTCTGGAAAGTATTCTTTTACATGTGGATCTTGCATACCAGATCCATACGGTTCCCACCACCAGACACAACTATAGCTAAACGTTCAATATCCATATTTGTTATAGTATTGTAAGTTGATGTTCTACTCGTTAAATCTTTTATTTTTTTCCATCCCAGTGAACAGTCAGAAATGTGTTAGGCTTAAAATTTTCTCGAATATCGGTGACAATCATTTCTCGATATTTGCGCCTGCTGTTTATAACAGTTGATGGGGACAGCTTTAAATCATTCAAAAAATGTCTTAAAGCATTTGATACTAAGGATAATATGATAAATTCAGATCTATTATTTAATCCCAGTCTATCTAAAGTTCCAGCAACTTCTTTTGTAACAATTTTTTGGTTTCTTTTCATACTTTGTGAATTTGCTCTTTCAATAGATTTCTTAGATTTTTCGGGTGGTTCATATTCTGATAAAGATGTATAATCGGTTTCAGTAGTTTCTTCTGATGATTCATATATTTTTCTGCTACCGGTTCTACAATGCTAGATTCCAAGTCACTATTTTCAATCAATTTTTTTACCAATTGCAATCAATTTTCTTTTATTAGAAATATCATTTCTATTGCATAATAAGAAATCTTTTGATGCTTCGCCAATCAAATCTAGTGCATTTGCTCGAGCAACATCAAACAGTTTATTGGAATTGAGTTTGAAATCTTCTTCGTTTTTTTTCTTAGCACCGCAATCTCTCAATGTATTTTTCTTTAACTTAATGTACTGTTCTGTACAATTTTGTGATCGTCCATAGTCGGAATATTTGCTTCTTTCCATAATGCAATAATTTCTTTCGTGACATCTTTTACACTTGTTTTTCTATCTACTTTATCGATCAAATGAATATGCTGGAATCGGCAAAGAACTTGAGCTTTTGATGGTGGATTATAACGGTTGAATTTTTGTAAGGTGTGATCTGTAATGCAAAAACATTCAACTTAAACTTCAAGATATATTTTTTTTTATTGATTCATAAAAAACACACAATTACTAACACTCTTATGAGTATAGACGTGTTTTGACCGAAATATTTAATTTTTTCCAAATTTTTTTTTGTAAACTAGTGTATTATTTTATAATTACTTATCAACTAAAAAAATATTTAATACCTACTGAACAAATAAATATCTCTCGAAACTTTTAAATTTGGCATTTTTTATAATTATCACAAACACTCTTAACAATGTTTACTTTTAATAACTTAAAATTTCACACTAATAATTTTTATGCTGTGAAAATGTTTAACAGCATACAATTAGAATTAAGTCGCACAAAAGTCACCGTTGAACTGAAGCTAAAACATAATAATTTTGAATGGCAACGATCATTTCTCCCCTAAATTACAAAAAATATACTCTCCCCTCGCACACACACACACACACACACACACACACACACACACACACACACACACACTGGGACTGGGATAGTATAATAAAGCAGTGTCATTCGAAAAAAATATGCAATTAAAAACTAAAGGATTTTTTTTTTGTTTTTTATCCCCGCCCTTTAAATTTTATTACTAATAAATTTTCCACTCCTCATATAAAAACATTGTAAACAGAACTGATGCCTGTAGGCAATAAAAGTAATTGTAATAGCCAGATGTCCTTAACCAGACAAAAATACCTAAATTTTAGTTCAAAACAGGTTAAACTCAAAATTTTTCCTTACGAAATACAAAGGAAAATAATATTTACATTTGTTTATACTGCCCATAATATGTATAAAAATTTATTGCTGTGTAATATCGTTTAAAAGGTTATTTAAGGCATCAAAAATTTATTAATTGTGAAATTTATAAAAAAGATAAATACACCAACTTCAGACTCCATTTACAAAAGTTACGAAAAACTGCGTTCAATCGAAAATTCTGGTTTTAGAAAAGGATTTATATTTTTTGATCCACGTAAGATATCAAAGAGTATAATATCACGTTTGAAAGGTTATTAAGTGCTCTAAAATAACATGTATTTTCCGTATTTAAAAAAACAAGTTGTATCCACGACTTGCAAAGCTTTTTACAAAAAAAAGTCATAAAATTTTACAAAAAAGTGCTCGAAACTACCTTTAATGATAACAAAACACCAGTTTTTGTGGTTTTAATCGATAGTTCATACAATTTTACTTCAAGAAATGGTATATTCCATTTTTTTTGAAAACGTGAATGAGATTTATATTTTATTCGCAAGAATTCGGCAATTTTTCGTTTATTTTTGCACGTTTTTGCGTTGAGCACCATCTAATTTTGAACTTTTATAATTTTTTTTTTCACCTAAATTAATTATTTTGAACCTACTTTTAGATTTTGCCCGGCGAACATCAAAAAGAAATACTTTAAAATTCACCATACATTTTTTGTGCACTCTAATATATATATATATATATATATATATATATATATATATATATATATATATATATATATATATATATATATATATATATATATATATATATATATATATAAGTGGAATATAGACGAATGTGAGAGCGATACAGAAACATAATTCTCTCGCATATCCAACATCGTATTATGATGAGAAATCTGTAAATTACTGTACATAATTTATAAATAAATTAGTTCAATCTTGTATTCAACAGTATTCAGACGTGTTTTTATTATAATAATTCTTAGTGCATTCTTGCCGTTGGTTGCCGGAAATTCTACTTGGGGGCTCAACCGGGATACTTGGTGTACATTAACGCTTTCCTAAGTTATCCTGTGTGTACGCGAATTTCTCGAATTGTGTGGTGCGTTATGTAACGCGAGGACGCGAGAAAAGTGGTGTATTAATTGTTCCTGCAATTGTATGGGCTGAATGCGGTAAAAGAATCGATCGAAAATATTTAAAAAAAAAACCAAACGAATGTTGGATTAATGCAGAGGAATAAATCGTGAACGAAAATTGTGTGAATTATATAAAATTATAAAAAGTTCCAGAAATATAAAACTGTAAATCTGTGAAAAAGCGTGTGCGAATTAGCATAGCTGTATCAAGGTGAAATAAAACGTGTGCGAACTAGCATAGCTGTACCAAGGTGAAATAAAACGTGAAGTTTATAATTTTAATAAACGGTATATTTGCATTAACTTCAAAGAGACATTGTGGTCGCTGAATTATACTGTTTGTAAAGTAGAACTCGTTTTAATCGCAATGGGTAAGAATAGAAAAAGCAAAGGTCGCGGAGATCGATCATCTTCATGCGAATCACAAGAAAAATCGTCTCGACGCAAATCGTCGGCGGTGGACGCCAGTTTCGTCGAAATTAAACGTAAGGAGGAACAGATTGAGTTTTTACAAAGTGAATTAAATGCGGCGGCTCAGAAGTATAAGAACGCGTGTGACTTGAATAAGCCTCGCTATAATTTTCAAGATGTGAGTTCAGCATTAGTTAGTTTCAACGGAGAAGACGACTACCGTGTGGAGAAGTGGATCGAAGATTTCGAGGAAACAGCTGAGTTGTCAGGTTGGTCTGATTTGGATAAATGCTTCTATGCTAAGAGACTCATGGAGGGGGACGCTAAGCTGCTGATGAGGTCTGCTGATGTGAAAGAGGGCTGGAACGGGATAAAAGCATTCCTTCGACAAGAGTTTGGGGTACAACTGAATAGTGCCCTGATTCACAAAAAGATGGCAGCCAGGAAGAAACATACGTCAGAAACTCTTCAACGTTATCTCATCGAACTAAGAGAATTAGGCAAAACTGGAGGCCTTGAGGATGCCGCTATTATTCAATACTGTATTGATGGAATCAATGATTTAGAATCAAGTAAGCAGATTTTATATGGATGTACCAGAATGGACGAATTCAAATTAAAACTGAAACTGTACGAGGAAATCTCTTCCAAGATGTTAAAAAAATATGTTTCAGTTTCGGCAGCGTCACCTGCGATTGATGCTACAAGGAGTAGAGCACCATCAAGTGCTGTACCTTCGAGTGAGTCGAGGAAAAGTCGATCAGGTAGCCGTGTACGATGTTTCCAATGCAAAAGCATTGGTCATATCAGTAAAGAGTGCCCCAATAAGGGAAAAGGATACAAGTGTTTTCGATGTGAAGAATTTGGACATATGTGGTCCTCGTGTCCCAACTCCAAAGGACAACCGAAGATTGGTGCAATTGTCGAAAAGCTTCATGAGTACAACGGTAGTATGCTGAAACAAATTGTCGTGGGTAGTAAAAAGTTAATGGCTATGATCGATAGTGGAAGTGACTTGAACCTGGTTTCGGAAAGCAGATGTAGAGATATTTATGACGGTGAATTAGAGAATACGATTATCATTTTTAGTGGTGTTGGGTCAAAAGGACTACGAACAAAGGGGCGATTCGCAACAACAGTGACAGTGGATGGTGAACCATATGAGACTTATTTTCATGTCGTCGAAGATCAACTTCTGCCGGTAGAGATTATTGTAGGAAAAGAATTAATGAAACAAACAATCACAATCCTCACACCGGAGAGTGTAATCATGAAGAAATTTGTTCCAGAAAACACGGTGCTCGCATTAACAGCAGAAGAAGAAATTGAATTATCCCACTTGAAAGATCCACAAACCGCGAATGAAGTTAGAAAGCTTATTGTTAACTACGTGCCAAAAAAATGCGTTGTTGACACAACGGTGCAAATGAAAATAATTTTCCTAGACGAAAAGCCTATTCATCAACCACCAAGAAGATTATCACCTCTTGAATCAGATATTGTGCGAAAGCAGATCGACGAGTGGCTTTCAGAAGGGATTGTCCGACCAAGTTCATCACCGTTTGCCAGCCCAATTGTGTTGTCAAATAAAAAGGATGGTACCAAGCGCCTTTGTGTGGATTATAGACGCCTCAACAAAGTCATCGTGAAAGATCGGTACCCATTACCACTCATCGAGGAACAGGTTGATCAACTACAGGGGGCAGATGTGTTTACGACTTTGGACTTAAAAAATGGATTCTTTCATGTTCCAGTTGCTGAAGAGTCTATTCCTCTAACTGCATTCGTGACACCGTTCGGACAATTTGAGTTTTGTCGAGTTCCATTTGGTCTGTGTAATTCCCCATCCGTTTTCCAGCGATATATTAACAATATTTTTAAGGAATTATGTAGAGCTAAATTAGTATGTGTATACATGGATGACATTGTAATTCCGGCAAAAGGTGACAAGGAAGCACTTCAACGATTGGCGGATACTTTGAAATTAGCGGCAGATAACGGACTACAGATAAGATGATCTAAATGCCAATTCATGGCAAAAGAAATTGAATATTTGGGGTACGAGGTTTCCAAGGAATGTGTCACGCCGTCAAGGAGAAAGCTGACTGCAATTGAGAAGTTTCCGGAACCTCGATCAGTAAATTCCATTCAAAGTTTTCTTGGTCTGACCGGATATTTCCGGAAATTTGTTGAAAACTATGCAATGATCGCCCGCCCGTTAACGCATTTACTACGAAAAGATGTATCTTTCAGTTTTGGTGTCGAGCAGACAATAGCTTTCAAAAATTTGTGCAAAGCACTTGCAAGTCAGCCTGTTCTTCGTATGTTTTCATTGACGGCAGAAACAGAGTTGCATACAGATGCGTGCAAGATAGGAATTGGGGCTATTTTGCTTCAAAAGTCGGGTGAGGACCAAAATTTCCACCCTGTTTTTTATTTTAGCAAGAAAACATCACCTTGTGAAGAGCGCTACAGCAGTTATCAGCTAGAAGTGTTGGCAATCGTTAGGGCTCTTAAAAAATTTAGAGTTTACCTTCTTGGTCTCAAGTTTGTGATCGTTACGGATTGCGCCGCATTTAAGGCCACTATGGAAAAAAAAGAGTTGACAGCTCGGATATCTGGTTGGGCGTTGCAGCTACAGGAATTCGATTTTCGGCTAGAACATCGACCGGGAACAAAAATGCGACATGTTGATTCGTTAAGCCGAAATCCCATAGTGTTGTTGGTTCAGCACGATTTGATGACAAGAGTAAAGGCTGCGCAGAAGAAAGACCAGGACTTAAAACCTATTTTCCACATCCTGGAAAATGATGGTACGTATCACTGAGAAAAATGTGTATTGGGGTTAAGCAAATAAAATATAGAAAAATAAGATTTAGGAGTTTTTCCTGAACTTAAAGTAATTTTCCGAAGTTATAAGAAATAATTTCTAACCAAATTGTTGAAATCGATATAGTGTACAGATAATTTCCCAATATATATTGGATGTTCTAGATAATTTTTTATTTTGTATAGGTATTACATTATTTAGATCAAAGCCCTATGTGATATTGGTTGTCATCCAATAAATATAGCAAGTTCACAATATTTAATAAGCATAACTAATTTGATCGAAATTTTACCTATACATATAGTTGCCAATACTCTTTTAAAGTGGGATTTAATAATTATTCAAATATGTAATAAAGTTTAGTGTTTTATTTTGGTTATGTAATTGAGTGCTGCTTGTATTAAATTAAACAGTGCAAGTTAAGAAAAAAAATTTATCCGGATCTCATAAAGTTATGAATGCATTGGATGCACTAAGGAACTTAATTTCTACAGGTACGAGTAAGTATAAATTGTAATTAGTAAAATTATAGTTTATATATTTCTAAATTAAACAAATGCTCTATTTTCAAGATAAGTAATAAAAATGTAAGACGCCATTGAGTCTTCTTTATGATAGAGGTTCATTATGGGTATATTAACAATTTACACTGGATTGACTCCTTATTTAAACAGTTAACATCAAAAATATTAATAATTTTGATTTTGGTAGAAGAAACCGCAGTACTGTAATCTGTAATCATTAACTAAACTTATTGGTTTGGTATTTCTTTAAAGGAATTTTTCACAGCTAAAAATACCAATTTCCTATAACGTAGGCAAATGTGTATTTTTTTGTTTAATTGGAAAATAATCTTTGTTGCAGCAAAGTTCTTGCTGTGATTTTCGGTCGAACAAGTGCACCATATTCTTTTTGGTTGATTTTTTCAAGTTTAGTTTTGTGCATTAAATATTAAGTTTCAGTAGATAAAATTTAATAAACAAATATTTAAATTAGGTAATTAAAATCAAGACCTCGCGAAGAGTCAAGATAATCACTTGGACATGAAATCTAACTAAATTTAGCCATATTTTTAAAGTTGATATACGAAGTATGGTTAAGATTTCAATAGCTGTGCTTATATATTTTGTTGGCTTGCCTAATTTTGAGCAAATGTAACCTCACCACTTTCCTTTCTGGTTTTTTTTTGTTTGTTTTATTTCTTTGCAGAAGAAGAAAAAGTTTCCGGCTCATTTGTTATATTATACTAAACTCGTTGATTATAATATGCTAATAAAGTGGATCCCAGAGCAAAGTTGTTTAACGTTTTTCAGCAAAATTTAGGAGGAAAGTCCTACTGGTAAGGGCGGTTTGCGCACTGATTTTCTTTGCATAAAAGCGAAATGTATGAATAAAATTTCTTAATCTTACGTTTTAATTTTTTCGATTTATCTCACATATCACAGTAAAATCATCGGAAGACAGCAGTTCTGATATAGTTAGTTATTTATTATATTCTCTACACCAGCTCACCTTTTGTGCAACTTAAGTGAAACGATATTTCTTGAAGTCATTTGTATGCTAATAAAAGGCTTTTATTAATTGGATACGATCAGAATATTTAAATACATATATCTTAACATAAAGTTAAATGATTTAAATTTGGGATACAAAGTTTGATTTTGGGTTTAATAATTAATTTAGTTTGTGTGAAGTGGATTTTGTATTTTGGTCAAATAAGTTTAATAAAACAATAATAATAAAATAAATGTATTCAGCTTTTATTTCAACATAATTGAGAAAGAGAAGTGTGCCTGTCTCTATAGGTAATCATTCAAAAGTATTAGCATACTACCTATAATATTCTTAATATTCTTAAGATTATAGTAATACCACCATTTTGTCGAGGCCGGCCCTCCTATATTGTCTGGATCATTCCGTGGTAATATAGCGATTTTTCCAAATTGGATTGTAAATATGTGCAGAAAAATTGGCAGGTCACCAATTTTAATGTGCAATGTTCCTATTTTTGTAAGACCAAGTATCAATCGATGAAGGCTTGTTGACAGTATAATGGGATTTTTATTAATAATTGTTGTAGCTTTATTGCCCAAATATTTGAGAAATTGCTATCCATAAGGGGATTTCAATTATATTATTGGTAATTCCTTCTATGTAAACTATTTTTCTTTCGACCGTGTAAAGTAGAATCACCTATACTGTTTAGTTAAAATTCCATAAAATTCGTTCGATTACATTTGTTCCAATAGTTTAATTTCCTATACAATTAAGAATTTCACCCAATCGATTGCTTGGAAAAATATAGAGCATATAACTAGAATTTCTTGTTGTCCCAAAAACGCCTATAACTATGGTTAGAAAGTACGTAAAAAATAGGGAAATTTACCAATAATTTTTTTCAGTGAATGATTTCATAACTAATCATGGTATTTTGTTTAAGATAGTTGATGGTGCGTTGGTATTAGTTGTACCCAGGGGTATGCAAAGAGAGGTTGTACGGTACTACCACGAGCTAGGACATTTTGGAGCTAGAAAGGTAGGGGAACTAGTACAGCGAGATTTTTTCATTCCTAATTTGGTCCGGCAAGTAAGTTCCTGTATCAAGAATTGTGTTACATGCATTTTGGCGGAGAGAAAACTGGGTAAAAAGAAGGTCTACTCAATCCGCTGCCGAAAGGAGATGTACCCTTGAGCACATACCACGCGGATCACATGGGACATTTAACTGCGACAAAGAAAAACTACCAATATATTTTGTCCATAATTGATAGTTTCTCGAAATTTGTGTGGCTCTACCCAATGAAAGGGCTAACAACCAAAGAAGTTCTACAGAAGCTTGATTTGCAAAAGACTGTATTTGGTAATCCGGCTAATATAATTGCCGATCGCGGCACCTGTTTCACGTCCGCAGAATTTAAGGATTATTGTGAAAAGGAGAGAATCGAATTGCACAACATAACCACAGGGATGCCATCGGGGAATGGACAGGTTGAGCGACTTAATCGCACAATTATTCCTGCTTTGGCAAAATTGTCACGTGATGACCCTGGAGAATGGTATAAGTACGTCGACCGCCTGCAACGTTATCTAAATAACACGTACCAACGCTCGATCAACAGGACTCCGTTTGAATTAATGATGGGGGTTAAAATGCGATACCCCGAGGATCTACGTGTGATGGAGGCGATAGAGATAGAGATTGCTCAGAATTTCTGTCGGGAACGAGATGATGATAGGCAACAAGCAAAGCAACAAATCGCCAAAATACAGAATGAGAACCAAAAGTCATATAACCACAATCGAAAGACAGCAACCCGTTATGATAAGGGCGATATTGTTGCTATAAAACGTGTTCAGTACTCTGGGTCAAAACTTCTTCCGAAATACCTGGGTCCATATCGCGTAACTAAGAGTAAGAGAGGGAATCGGTATGATGTCGAGAAGATCGGGGATGGTGAAGGGCCGCGTACTACTTCAACGGGAGCCATGTTTATGAAACCGTATTATGATGGTTTGCTGACGGATGAAGAAAGTGACGAGATCGATGACCAATCAGCTGGGACATCTGATGAAGCAGGAGGGCCGAGTGGAATATAGACGAATGTGAGAGCGATACAGAAACATAATTCTCTCGCATATCCAACATCGTATTATGATGAGAAATCTGTAAATTACTGTACATAATTTATAAATAAATTAGTTCAATCTTGTATTCAACAGTATTCAGACGTGTTTTTATTATAATAATTCTTAGTGCATTCTTGTCGTTGGTTGCCGGAAATTCTACTTATATATATATATATATATATATATATATATATATATATATATATATATATATATATATATATATATATATAAGTGATTGTTTGTATGTGTGATTGTTATACAAATCCACACACGTGACCGATTTGAACCAAACTGCACACAATTATTGTTTAAGACCTAAGGACGGTCACTGTCAATATCTCACGTCTCAACCTAAGGTCCAAAGTTACCATGGAGGAATTACTAAAACTTCAGCTATTGAGCTGATTTTTGGATATTTAGGTGGTTGTGATCATGATGGTGTTGAAGATGTTGATGATAATGATGATGAAAACTAAAATGGTGATAGGAAAGGTAATGGCTATGGTGATGGCGATGATGTAAGATGTTATGATGGTAAGATGGTATGATGGTAAGATCGTATGATGGTAACATGGTGAGATGGTAACATGGTGAGATGGTATGTCGGTATGTTGTTATTATTGTATGATGGTATGGTGGTGTGACGTTATGTTGGTATAATTGCATGATGGTTTTGATGGTATGGTATGGTATAGTATGCTATGATAGTTCGATGGTATTATGGTATAATGTATGTATGATGGGATGTATGATTATTACTGATAATGGTGTCATTCGCAAAACCGCCTTTTGAAGCATGTCAAACAGATTTAATAACAGCATGCGAGTTCAACTGCAAATCTACGTCTCATCGTGAGTTTTTACGCCAACTTCTCCAAAAATGTAGATAAAGAAGAAAAAGTCAACGAAGAACTTGAGGGAAACATTTTTATAAACATTGAACTCAATTACCTTAATCATGAGAGTCTCATCGCATAACAATTCAGTCTCACAAGCTCACATTCAATATTTACTTCTTGGCGACACAACCTCATACAAATAATTTAGCAATTAACACTGATAACGAAGCATTACGTAGCTGTCTATCCAGCGGTTTGGCTGTACTCTATCCTTCTTTATTTTTTTATTATGTGACTACCTAAAGGTAAAAAGGTTGCATATTCAACGGCTGATAATTTCTTGACTTAAAATTGAAAAAAAGAACGAAAATATTAGGCCATACATATTCCGGGATTTACAATTTTATGTTATGTTATTTTTGTTTTTCAGGACAAATTAAAACAGAAAGCTGGAAAATAAACTAACATAAAATGAATTTTATGTACTAACTTAAATAAACTGATTGATTTGGGAATTTTATTGGCTCTTATAATTTATCAGTACACTAAATCTAGACGAGATATAACTCTGTAAAGGCTATTGGGATTGGTGGCGTTTACACCACCAATGATAGTTGTTTATCCCATTGAAACCTAATTTCACATATAAGAACAACTAAATTAAATTTTTCAGATCATAATAACACAAATGGGAAATTTATCTTCACAACAAACTACTTTTATTTATTAACTAAGGAATAAGAAAAATATTTCTGGTTTTTGGTTAACCTAGTTTCTCGCTTCGATAAAATTGCGAGTCCGTCATGTTTGCACTTTACCCCAATGAAAGAACATATTATAACGTAAGAGATACAGTTTTGATTTTTCACTAATTTGAATTCATGAACTAAAAAGTAAAAACCAACCAAAAAAATTTACTAAAGTCATCAAAGTAATGGGTATTATACTCGTATATTATATGGTTTGGATACAAATTAAAATAAATTATAAAACTTTCAAAATCATGCCCAATTATTAAACCTTTTTACCTCAGCATCATTTTTAATATCTGAACCACAATAAGTTACTTCCCTTCTGTTTTATGCTTCTACCACAATATATGTAGGTATCAGCTCAGACCAACATAAATAAAAATTATATAAGACAAAAAAATTAAGTTCTCGTAAATCTCAACCTATTTTAATATTAAAAGAATTTTATTTTTTCTTCAGAAAACTTTTATGAGCTTGAAACAGTAAAAAAAAAAAACATTTAATTTAGGGTAGGAGGAGAATCGTTTTTATGATGTTTTGAGACTTCGTTGAATTACGTACGTATAGAGAGGAGCTTTCACTCCCACTAAAAGTATTCGACAACTTAGTTCTTTCTACTTATTTTCTCAACGTGTGACATAAATGAAATTTTTCACTTGATTAAATTGATCGAATTTTGTTGGCAAAGAATTTTTCAAAACGCACACCCACATTTAGACAACTCATCTTAAATGCCTAAATATGATAATCATCAATCATTTAAAAATTAGCATATAAATTTTCATTTAGAGAAAATATCATTTTTGTTAATTTCATAAATTGAAAAACCCCAAACAAATAAGAAAAGCGTTTTTCATTTATTATTTCAGCCATTGAAAATTAATGAGCTTATTGGCAATAAATTAATGAGTTTTTGTTTTTCTGTTTGTATGTACCTCTAAATTTTCATGTTCATGATGAATTCGAAATTAATTGATGTGATATAAATTAATTAAAAAAATATAAACGAAATGAATTAATAATTAATAATGTTAATTGATTTTTAATTCATTGCTATATTGTTTGTGATTTTTGGTTTTGTTTAGAAATGTTATTAATCATGAAAATGAGTTGAAAAAAAATTATTTTTGTGCTTTGAATTGGTATATACGAGTACGGTTGTGAATTTTTATTTGCCATTTACTTAAACTATGGTAAATGCGTGGGCTTAGATTTCCTTATTAGATACACTTTATAACTAGGTCGAATTAATGTTGGAAATCAAATTGTTGTTTGTTTTGGAACTTTGGGAAAATAGCCACATAAAAATTGAGTGCCAAAAGAAAACTCGATACATAACGATCATGTCTCTCAAAAGGAATATAATACAACAAACTCGGATTTTTCATTTCCCATTAATTTCTTAATTCTTTAATTTTGCTATGACCTTATCGCGTTATACAAAAAGTAACGAAAACAATAAAAATTGATCCGTTTGTATTTATGCCGACATTCCACATTGTCTTATAGTTATGTGATTTTTCTTCTCTAATAATTTCCTTTCTTAATGATTGTTTTCAAGAATACAAGAATAAAAAAGTTAAGTAAAAAAAAAAAAACAAATTTGGAAAACGTGCTTTCACTTTACGAATACGAAGCGGAATGATGGTATACATTTTGGGATTTGTTGTTGTTCATTTCCATTCCAACTGTATAAACGACGCTGTTTTGGATTCCGTTTCTTTCCTTTTCCAATAACCAACATTGGTAATTTAAATATAATTTTAATTGGTTTTTTGGAACTATTCATATATTGTTCGAAATATTTTCCATTAAATGGGAAAATGAGATTTATCCCACTAAAGTGGTTTTTCTTTATGTCGCATAAAAAAAAAAATCTTCTGTTGAAAATTTATTCTTTTGTCTATTGTTTCGTTAATATTCCTTTCTTCTTTTAAAATTAAAAGTAAGGAATGATTTTTGAGAAGCGTTTAAGAATTTTCTTAATTTTTTTGTCTTTTTTGTCATTTTCAATTTAACAAAATGATAAATGAAATGTTTAGGTTGTTTTTTTTTTCATTTGACACGGATGAGATAAGAAAATAAGCTTAACATTTTTTTGTTACAGTATTAATGTTTTTTAACTGTCACCGGCAGTTTAAAAACAATGTTGATAGTTAAATCTCCCGGGAAACATGATTTATGTAAATGCTTAACATCTCTCTGGAAGATATATGATTTCCGAATAAACTGACCATGGTAAATAGATTAGAAATTGATTGTCATGAGGAAAAAAATGAACTAGATTTTTTTTTTTGTCAAGAGAAAAATACGAAAGTTGAGACCAGCCATGATAGTGATTAAGCAAAAATTTGCGGCGTCATATATGGAGCCTTAAAAAAGCGTAAAATAATTGAATTTTTTAAAAGTGAGCATTTGTTGTGCAGTGTATCATAAAATATTGTGTTAGATTAAAATCAAATTAATTGTTGTCCCGTTTTAATTTAAAATGTGTTACATTTTGGCGGTGGCTTAAACAATATCACGAGAGACTCATATGACTGATGACGAAATATACAGCTGGTAAGTCTTGTTAACTATATTTCAATTATTTACAAACAATTGATCGCTTATTTAATTCATTTATTACCCACCTGAATTATAATCAAATTGAAATTTCTATTCTTGTGAGAATCTTATGGATCAGTTTAGGAATTAAAGAATTATAGAAATTTAATTACATGCTTGTATTGTTGTTAGTCAAAGGTCAGTGAGTTTACCGCTTAAGATCAAGTGACTGCATATTTTTGGTGTAAATTAATGAGAAAAGTGCAGGAAAACCTGGTTGTAGATTATTTTAGAACAGATTGAAGAATGTGGTGTCGCCCCCATTTTAAATCACAATTTTAAAGTGAATTTATAAATTTTTAATGCCTGAACTTTTAAATATTTGAATTAGTTATTCAAAAAGCCTTCAGACCACAATTTTTTTTTTAATTTAGGAATGTTGTATTTAGGATTTTTGATTTCTATTAAAAATTTTAAAAATGAACTTTCGATGAGTTTACTAAATTTGAAAACGTTCGGAAACAAATAGTTTTCTAAAATTTAGAAAATTTAATTTGTTTCGCCTGAATTGCTCAATTTTTTTTAATAAGTCTCGTAATTTTCAAGACAAAAATGCGGAGGCGACTCGGCAATTGTTGAATTTCGCAGCCTGCGTTAAGAAGAGCTTACAAAATAAGTTTGAGCCATTTTAACAAAATAATAGGAGCTGTAAACGCAAGCTTGTAATATTAAGTGTTTTTTTTCTAAAAGCGCAGAATATTTTGCTGAAATGGTTGTTAGTTTTCCACAAATCAAGTGTAAGCAGTGGGCGACGTATAACGGGTTCTTTAACTCTAAATAGGTGGTTTAGGGAAATATACCACCGGATCCCTTACCAAAAACCACGTCGAATTGATTAAAACTGGTCTCGATAGAGTTTTGATCCGGTTACAGTTTTGCAGTAAATTAGGAAATTTCTGTTACAATAATCTTTTTCAACATATTAAAGCTTACATTTTCCTAACTAAATTTCTTGATTTTTAAATTCTCTTTGATTCTCTTTGAATGATTTTGAATCATTCCAAATTCATTAATTTGAAATCCAGAATGCTGATATTTAATTTTGTTGAATTTCTAAATTTCTTACTTTTCTTAAATTTTAAACTTCTTTCTACAATTTATTAAAAGAAAAAGTGAAGGACAAAGAGCTTCGAACGGTTGAATGGTTAATTATCCTGATTTCCTAGTGCAACTATTTTCTTTTGAGAATAATACAACAGTCATCAATTAGTATTATGGCCTTTACAATGACAGTAAAACCGTTCGTTTTCTGATGCGGAACTCAGATTTGTACTCAGTACAAATATACGCGACGATTAGACGGTAGCTTAGTATTTTAGATAACGGCTGACGAGCTATTAACAATCCCTTCGACCTTTTTAAAGCCCAGACTTTGAACCATTCGTCATAATCGGTAGATGTTTTGATGTGACTTCTAAGCAGATTGCCAAAGCTGAGATAACAAGAAATATTAAGGAGTGGAAAATCTTAAGCGTTTTTTTCAGTAGCCCGTTTATTTAGTTACGATTTTATGCAATTAATTAGAACAAAATTCGCTTTTCCGAGGTTCACCAAAAAAATGTTCTACCTCCAATTGTTTCATATTCAGAACATCATTTTGCCGGTTGAATGCTGGAAATTAGAAAATTATTACTAAAAGCGAACTTCTTCCTGCAATTAAATCGTTTCCTCTGTTGACTGGACAAAACAAAATTTCCTTCGAGTTAGGATTTGGAGGAAGCCTTAATTTAGTTACCTTTTGATCCAGATTCTAAAATAAAAATTACCAGTTTAATACTTTAAATTATTAAACGGGCAGTTACCTTTTGGCCCCTGTAAAGCTCCTCCAGATTTGAGTCGATTGTGCAATGATGCATTATCGTGTTCAATTCGTGATATTTGTTCGTGATTTTGTTTTAGGACGATATCTCGCTATTCTACTGGAGTATGTGCTGTTATTTTCAGTGAATTCAGAGCGCACCGAATGACTAGTTTATCATACTTCGCGGTGAAGTCTGAAGAGACATGGAATTATCGGGGAAGGGTGTAGTCAGATCACTTTAGAATTTGCAGAATTTGTAGAATTTAGAGGACTTTTAAAATTTATGAAATTTAGTGGATAGATAGAAGTGATGCTTAAAATTGTTAAGTTTCATAAATTCTGATATTTCAACCAATCCCAAAATTTATGAAATTTTTAAGTTACTGTTGGAATTTATTTCGTTGCAAGGATTTTTTCCGAATTATATTTTTAAAAATTTAAAATTTTGAAAATTTAGGTGCAGAATTCACAGAATTTAGACAATTTTGACAATTTTTTAGAATTTTCAGAATTTATAAAATTTATATAATTAATAGAATTTAAAATTTTTATAAAATTCACATAATTCATAGAAATTAATTTTAATAGAGTTTAGAAAATTTAAGGAACTTAGAGAGCTTAGCGAGTTTATAAATTTTAGCAAATTTAGCGGATTTATAGGTTTTCAGAATTTTTAGGACTGTTAGGCCTAATAGAATTGGGAATGTTTAATTCGATAAACTGTAACTAACTCTAATTGAATTTCTAAAATTTTAATTAGCTGTAGGAACTATAGAACTTCAGAAAATTTATTAGATTTATAGAATTTACGGAATTAGTAGGATTTATTGAAATAAAAAAAAAATTTAAAGGCAGAAATCTTAGAAATTAAAGTTAAAAAATCTACAAAACAGAATTTCTAGAATTTTCCAAAATTTAGAGAAATCACAGAATTTCCAAATTTAAAAATGTTCTTAGAATTTTCGAAATTTATAAAAGAAGATTAAACGAGTAAATAGGATAATTCATAATTTGTGAGGTTGGCGAGAATTCGTCGAAGAGGATAGACGTGTTTTTTTCTATCCTCTTCAAAAATTTAATTTAATTTAATTTTATTTTATTTTTTGGGATTGGTGAAAATGTTTTGTGCTTTTTGTAAAAAAAAAGTGTTCTAGTTTTTGTGTACAAAATAGTGATATTTATAGAATAAAATAGTGGATTAATTCGTTTACAGTGTTTTTTTTATCTGTTGTGCCAATCAATTAATAAAATTGTGTTAATTTAGTGTTTTTTGAACATTTGACACATGAGACAAGATTCTCGTGTTAAAATTAACATAACTGTACCACTCAGGAATCGTTATAGGCAGGTAATCCCACGCCATATGCGCTTGTATGTGGTAGTGGAAATAATTATTAATTATATTGATTTTGTAACGTTGGATGTATATTTGCAATTGATGAGTGTGTAAACAAATATTTAATTTTGTATTGCTGATAAATTTCCGTTGCTTTATCAAACAAATTTAAATGCGGCCCAATTTGTATGCAAAGTTTTTCGTTTACTATGTAACGGTATCGAGCACAACCGTTTTGTTATTGTTTTTGGCATGGACTGAAAACAATTTTAGTAAATGAAATGGGTTGATAAAATTTATATTTTATATTTTATCAAAAGTCAAGACATGAATTTTATGCTATTTGTTTTCACTTTTACTTCACAACGGTAGGAAAAGCGAACCGAACTAAGAAAGTCTAACCGATTAAAATACTAAGAAAGATTTTGGCATAAGGTAATAATTTAACATAACCAAAGTGAAACAGAACTTCCAAAATAAAAGCAATCCTAGTGCTTTTATGAGGTTTGTGGCCCAATTTCCGCTTTCCATTATTGTTTCTAAAGCTTACTGGAATTTATCAAAATTTTAAAGCCTCTGAAAACCACAAAATTTTTTTAAATGTCTTCTGCTGAAATCAATCACTTTGTTGGTGTTAAATTGTATACATATATAGATTGGGGCACTGTGCTGATTGGGTGAGCGGCGTCGCGCGTTGTCTGGGATAGGGGAAGTTTCCTTTTGTGTGATATTGTGTACTATGTTGCATTGTAAGAATGTTTGGGGTGTTGATGAGAACGTTTCAGCATTTTTTGGTTGTTGAATTTAATAATATCAAAGTGTCATGGTTTGTTCAAGTATTTTGTCTGATGGTGTGGTTGTTTCGAATTATACTGGATTGTGTATGATTGTTAGATTGTCTCCGAGCTGCAGAGGTGTTGGTGAATTCTCACTCAACCCCCAGAAACGCCAAGCGTACAGCAGCTGTGTGGCGTGGAGGTTGTATTGGCTTGTGGTATCTATTTTATTTTATTATGGGTTGGTTGCTGTTGATTGGGTGGTGAAGCGGTTTGGTTTTCAGAGTAACCTGGAAAACTCTGTTTGGGTCTTGTTGGTGAGTGTTGTATATGGGTGCATGTGGTGCTTGACTAAACGATTGATGTTCTAGACCTTTTGTGTAGTACCATACATAATAATTAATTTAAACATCATTAACTGAGTAAATAAGTGGGTAATTTAAGCATTATTAATGTCCTTTTGCAAGATTTTTAGGAAATTGCCGATTAGTTGAATTTTTGATAGTATGGTTAAGTATATAAAATATATATTTTTTCAGCTTTTATTTTTGAATCTAGTTGCAGTGGGTGAACCATTGATTGACTGTCTACAGGAGAGCGGTGGCTGATGAAGCAGGTGCTGTGAATTTGAATTGTAGCTTGGCAGTTTGTAATTTTTTAACATTCCCGTAGAATTTTATTGTTGATGTTGAATTATTCATATGGCTTAATATTATGGTTGAGGTTGGTATTGGTATTGAAGTGGGTGTTGGTATTGTTGTTCGTACTGGGGTTTAATGTTCATACTTTTTGGTATAATTGTTAATGATAGTTTTGGTATTAGTATTCATATTGGTTAGTTAAAATGGTTTTAGTTTTAGATCACTCCTGAGAAACTAGACCAAGATGACAATGGCTGTGATGACAGTACGATGGTCAGATGGTAGTTGGTTGAATGATTGTCAAACTATTAATGGTTATTTATTTGTGGTACATAGGGATTGATCTAGAATTTATTTCAGAGAATCAAATTTATACTTAATTAATTTTAAAATAATTATTATAAAGAATTAATGCATATTTTAAATTTAGGAATGTCTTGAAGAAATTGAAACAACCTTACAGGAGTTGGAGCAGTAGATGAACTTTAAATTGTATTGTCTTGTGCTAAATAAATTACTAAAAATATATTACTAACAAATTTACTAACTATCAACTACTTAGGTGTCTGGAACCGGGTTGAGTCTTTGTTGCTAACATTCCTTTCCCATCCCTCGATTTTGTTATATGTAAAAAGGTGTACGACGGCGGCCTGGCCAGGGGCGGATATCACAACTATTAGACTTATGTGGTTATCGATGTGGCGCCTTCCTTTACGGGGTGAAATATTGCTATGTTGGCTTCATGAAAAGCGGAGTATGATGGTACATATTTCCTTGGTAAGGGAGAGTTATGGTGTCGTGTTGCGACATGGGTATAGTGGTGTGGTATTCGCATTTCTAATACGGGAGACTTGCTTAATGCTTGATCGTACATCGCAATCAATCAATCAATCAATCATGGTAAATAGATTAGAAATTCATTTAAATTTGTGTTAGAATTTTACCAAAATGAACTTATCCTAGTTTGTTCTGTCTTTTGTCGTGCTTTTATTCAATCTATGTTGGATACAAAGGTTTAGCTAAGAGTTCTTGAAACAGAAATAATGTTGATAAATTTATTTCTAATCAACCTTAACAGAAAAACTGTTTTTGACTTTGAATTGGTTTAAGCTGTAAAATTATGGCATAATTTTTTCCTTACTTGTATCAAATTAGCCAAATTACAAGTTCTATTGAATAAACTAATTTTGAAAATTTTTTTGAGAACTTATGAATTATATTTTAAGGGAGCATTATTACTATATGTGTACTTCCAAACAAATATATCTCGTCATTACAACGTCAAATCATTATCTGCTTATCTTTTTCTCTAGTTCTTGGCAATTTATCCAGATATTATAGTTCAAAGAGGACAGATAGAAAATTCAAAGAAATTCATTTTTTTTTAACTTTAAAATAAAGTTAATTTCACAAATTTTTAAGTAACGTGAAAAGCAGTAAACAACAATCTTATTGTAGAATTTTATTAAACTTTCTCAATATTTTAGTCATAGTCATAAAATTTATTTTATGAGCTTAAGTGTACCTTACTTGATATTTCAAAATTTTGATTTGAAATATGATTTTGTTTTGAAATTTTTAAATTTTTCCAAGGTTTAATCTGAATTTCCTTGCCATTTTTTAAATTGTATAATACTTAAGTTTTTTTTTTTAAAACCATTAATTAATGTTTAGTGCAACTAGATATCTACACGAAAACACTAGTGGGCAGTTCGACAGAATATAAATATTAAAAAACTCAAGGAGAATAAAATTAGATTATTTTATAATAGAAAGTGTAAACAATTAAAAATAGTATCCAAATTTATTTGCGTAAAAATCAGTAATAAAATAGTGCGGCAGTGAAGGCAAAACACAAAGCAGAACTTTATTTATTTATTTATTACTAGCACTAACAAATAGCATAGGTTACAATACCAATAATTTTGTATATAAAAAAGTGTTACAAATTATTATTTTGAATACGATGCTTAAAAAGATCCCTTGAAATGTTAAAATCGAAAAGTTCTGAATATTGGTTAAAATATTTTGACGTACGCGCGTGCGACCGGTTCATCAATTCCATAATTCGTACGATGAAAAGCAATACTCAGTCTTAACTGTCGTGGACGAAGAATTGTCTTAGGAACGTAAAATGAATATAAGGCAAGCAATATCCGGCAATCAATCTTAGCACCAATTACATCCCGAGCAAATACTACATGAATCATCTCTCTTCTGAATTCAAGACTACGAATGTTCAAAAGTGTACAACTACCGGCATAAGAAGGTTGTGGGGTTATCCTGCAAACCGAAGACGTCGATATATTCAACTTCAATTTGGTTCATCGGGAAATACTTTTTTCAAAAGGTTTTTTTTACTTTGTTAATCAACTATACAAAAAAGAAAAAATCAGTCTCGTGTATAAAGCAAAAAAGAATAAACGTATTTTAAAATAGAAAAAGCATTCCTTTATTCGTAAATAATAAATAACGACCCATAATATTCCCATAAGGTAAACTAAATCCTGAAGTTGACCTTGGAAGTCTTCGGAGGGCAAATATTAAGAACTTTTTTGGAAACCGCTCAATACGATCACTAAAGATTTTATAACCATAACTCCAGATAACTACAGCGTATTCCAAAATTGGCCTAACAAAAGCAGTATATTATGTCTTGAGTGTATATGGGTCAGAAAATTGACGAGCATGTCTCTTTATGAAACCAAGCGTCGAGCCGGCTCTAGCTACAATAATTTCTATATGTTTAGTAAAATCTAGGTTACCTGTAAACAAAACACCTAAATCAATAAACTGAGTAACTCTATCTATTTCCACGTTTTGTAAACTGTACGGAGCCACAATTAATATCTTAATTCGTACAAATGACATAGTTTTACATTTGGAGATATTGAGAGCTAAACGATTTTCGGTAGTCCAATCACTAAACCGAGTAAGGTTCTGTTGTACCAATAAAACGTCTGCGCCATTTCAGATAGTAGCGTAAATTTTAAGGTCCTCTGCTTGTAACAGACATTTACAAAACTTAAATAGAATAAATAATAATTGACCTAAATGACTGCCCTGAGGAACACCAGATGAGATTGTAAACTTCTCAGAATAATTTTGACCAATACGTACTAGTTGAGACCTTTGCGACAAATAAGATGATAACCATTTTATAGCAATAAAATTAGAATTCACTTTAATCAATTTATCAATTAATAATTTGTGATTAATTTTGTCAAAGGCCTTACTGAAATCTTTATAGATACAGCATATCGCATCATTAACAAATACCGCAAGATTGGTTGTCGTTGATCTACCAGAAACAAAACCGTGCTGTTGGGGAACAATTAAGTTTTTAATATTAAGATAAATACAATCCTTTACCAGTTTTTCAAAAAGTTTAGGGATAACAGATAATATGGCTATTCCTCTATAATTCTCAACTGAATTTTTAGGTCCCGATTTAAATACTGGAATTACATACGAGGGTTTCCAGCACTGGGGAAAAATACCTTGGCTAAGGCTATAATTAAGTAAATGTGCTAAATGGCCACTTAAGGCTTAGGCGCAATTATTTAAGAGTAGTGAGGGAATACCATCAGGGCCCATAGACATTTTACTATTAATTCCAACTAAAGCCATTTTGATTTGTTCCCTCGTAAAAGAAGAAATACAATGAATATGATTATTGACCAAGACTTGGTCACTGGGGGATGTTAAAACATTTGCGACTGAATAAACGGATTTGAAAAACCTTGCTAATAATTCACAAACAGCATTTAGAACCGGTGTGAAGTTTTTGGACACTTTTTTTTTGGGACAAAAATTTAAGCGAGTGTACTGTGAAGTTTTTGGACAAAATTAAGATTTTAGAAAAATTAAGTTTTTGGACACATATTTATGCGGGTGTACATCCTTTAACAGTGTATTTAACAAAAATAACGTTATTCAAATAAAATAGGCCTCAAATAATTTCTAACAATCATTTCTAATTTTCTTTTCAACAATTCAACGAATTAAGCCCCATAGGGCCTTTGCAAAAAAAATTTGAAAGTTGTTAATAAATCGACGAATTTCGTTTGGAATAAGGACGTTATTCTCTATTATACCAAATAGCATAAATCTCAGAGATTGGCTCATATAGTGACTATATAGGTTGTAAAGGGCATACATTGCGGAATTAAAATCACTCAGTGCCATTTTGATATGAGCCGTATGGCTCTTGCAAAAAAATTTTGAATGTTGTTAATAAATCAACGAATTTCGTTTGGAACAAGGACGTTGTTCTCTATTATACCAAATAGCACGAATCTCAGAGATTGGCTCATATAGTGACTATAAAGTTTGTAAAGGGCATACATTGCGGAATTTAAATCACTCAGTGCCATTTTGATATGAGCCGTAGGGCTTTCGCAAAAAAATTTGAAATTTAATAATTCGCAGAATTTCGTTTGGAACAAGGACGATGTTCTCTATTTGGTATAATAGAGAACAACGTCCTTGTTCCAAACGAAATTCGTTGATTTATTAACAACATTCAAAATTTTTTTGAAAGAGCCCTACGGCTCATATCAAAATGGCACTGAGTGATTTCAATTCCGCAATGTATGCCCTTTACAACCTATATAGTCACTATATGAGCCAATCTCTGAGATTCGTGTTATTTGGTATAATAGAGAACAACGTCCTTATTCCAAACGAAATTCGTCCATTTACTAATATTCAAAAATTTTTTGCAAGAGCCCTACGGCTCATATCAAAATGGCACTGAGTGATTTAAATTCCGCAATGTATGCCCTTTACAACCTATATAGTCACTATATGAGCCAATCTCAGATTTTTGCTATTTGGTATAATAGAGAACCACGTCCTTGTTCCAAACGAAATTCGTCCATTTATTAACTTCAAAATTTTTTTGCAAGAGCCATACGGCTCATATCAAAATGGCACTGAGTGATTTAAATTCCGCAATGTATGCCCTTTACAACCTATATAGTCACTATATAAGCCAATCTCTGAGATTCGTGCTATTTGGTATAATAGAGAACAACGTCCTTGTTCCAAACGAAATTCGTCGATTTATTAACAACATTCAAAATTTTTTTGCAAGAGCCCTACGGCTCATATTAAAATGGCACTGAGTGATTTTAATTTCATAATGTATGCCCTTTACAACCTATATAGTCACTATATGAGCCAATCTCTGAGATGTATGCTATTTGGTATAATATAGAACAACGTCCTTGTTCCAAACAAAATTCGTCGATTTATTAACAACTTTCAAAATTTTTTTGCAAGAGCCCTACGGCTCATATCAAAATGGCACTGAGTGATTTAAATTTCGCAATGTATGCCCTTTACAACCTATATAGTCACTATATGAGCCAATCTCAGATTTTTGCTATTTATTATAATAGAGAACAACGTCCTTATTCCAAACGAAATTCGTTGATTTATTAACTTCAAAATTTTTTTGCAAGAGCCATACGTCTCATATCAAAATGGCACTGAGTGATTTCAATTCCGCAATGTATGCCCTTTACAACCTTTATAGTCACTATATGAGCCAATCTCTGAGATTTATGCTACGAGTATTTGGTATAATAGAGAACAACGTCCTTATTCCAAACGAAATTCGTCGATTTATTAACAACATTCAACATTTTTTTGCAAGAGCCCTACGGCTCATATCAAAATGGCACTGAGTGATTTCAATTCCGCAATGTATGCCCTTTACAACCTATATAGTCACTATATGAGCCAATCTCTGAGATTCGTGCTATTTGGTATAATAGAGAACAACGTCCTTGTTCCAAACGAAATTCGTCGATTTATTAACAACATTCAAAATTTTTTTGCAAGAGCCCTACGGCTCATATCAAAATGGCACTGAGTGATTTAAATTCCGCAATGTATGCCCTTTACAACCTATATAGTCACTATATAAGCCAATCTCTGAGATTCGTGCTATTTGGTATAATAGAGAACAACGTCCTTGTTCCAAACGAAATTCGTTGATTTATTAACAACATTCAAAATTTTTTTGCAAGAGCCCTACGGCTCATATCAAAATGGCACTGAGTGATTTAAATTCCGCAATGTATGCCCTTTACAACCTATATAGTCACTATATGAGCCAATCTCTGAGATGTATGCTATTTGGTATAATAGAGAACAACGTCATTATTCGAAACGAAATTCGTCGATTTATTAACAACATTCAAAATTTTTTTGCAAGAGCCCTACGGCTCATATCAAAATGGCACTGAGTGATTTCAATTCCGCAATGTATGCCCTTTACAACCTATATAGTCACTATATGAGCCAATCTCTGAGATTTTTGCTACGAGTATTTGGTATAATAGAGAACAACGTCCTTATTCCAAACGAAATTCGTCGATTTATTAACAACATTCAAAATTTTTTTGCAAGAGCCCTACGGCTCATATCAAAATGGCACTGAGTGATTTCAATTCCGCAATGTATGCCCTTTACAAACTATATAGTCAGTATATGAGCCAATCTCTGAGATTCGTGCTATTTGGTATAATAGAGAACCACGTCCTTGTTCCAAACGAAATTCGGTGATTTATTAACTTTACAAATTTTTTTGCAAGAGCCCTACGGCTCATATCAAAATGGCACTGAGTGATTTTAATTCCGCAATGTATGCCCTTTACAACCTATATAGTCACTATATGAGCCAATCTCTGAGATTCGTGCTATTTGGTATAATAGAGAACAACGTCCTTGTTCCAAACGAAATTCGTTGATTTATTAACAACATTCAAAATTTTTTTGCAAGAACCCTACGGCTCATATCAAAATGGCACTGAGTGATTTCAATTCCGCAATGTATGCCCTTTACAACCTATATAGTCACTATATGAGCCAATCTCTGAGATTTATGCTATTTGGTATAATAGAGAACAACGTCCTTGATCATACGAAATTCGTCGATTTATTAATATTCAAAATTTTTTTGCAAGAGCCCTACGGCTCATATCAAAATGGCACTGAGTGATTTAAATTTCGCAATGTATGCCCTTTACAACCTATATAGTCACTATATGAGCCAATCTCAGATTTATGCTATTTGGTATAATAGAGAACAACGTCCTTATTCCAAACGAAATTCGTTAATTTTTTTGCACGAGCCCTACAACTCATATCAAATTATGAAAGTGGTGCTGGACTGATTTGTTGAAAAGCATTTTGGAAATGAGTGTTAGAAATTATTTGAGGCTTGTTTTATTTGAATACTTTTATTTTTGGTTAATACATTGTTAAAAGAAGTATGTACACTCGCATAAACATTTGTCCAAAAACTAATTTTTTATTTTGTCCAAAAAATTCACAATGTATACTCGCATAAATTTCTGTCCAAAAAAGTGTCCAAAAACTTCACACCGGTGCATTTAGATCATTAGCTTGCCTATCGTTATAACTCATGGGTAAAGGATAACCAACAGATTTTCTTTTAGAGTTAATATAATGCCAGAAACACGATGGATTGAACTTGATACCAGATTCAATTTCTAACAAATAATTACCATACATAAATTGATTCAAAACCTTAAACTCGTACCGAAGGTGAGAATACAATGCATGATCAGCTGATGTATTCGTCTTTTTATACAGTTTGTGTGCCTTGGTTTTACGGTTATATAAATTAATAAGTTTTTTGTTAAACCACTTTTCACGATATACTATAATTATGTTTGTTGACAATTTTTGGAATCAATAGATCCATCCCCGCATACAAAATTTCGTAAAACCGGCTAGTCATAATTTCAATATCCTTCTCATTACAAAGGAAATCCCAGGAAATACTTTTAAGAAATCCATTTAGAGAGTCATAATCACCATTTCTAAAATCAAAGATTAAAATATTATCATTTGGAACATAATCGTCGAAACATTGAAAACTTAACTTAATTAACAACGGTGTATGATGAATACTTGATGAGCGAGCCAGGTAAATTATCGTCAGTGAAAACAAGATCTAAAAGTGAGCCATTCTGATTGTGCACTTCGTTATGTTGCCTTTGACCCATTTCAAAAAATTAATCTATCACGAAAGAAGTATTGGCAGTGTTACCAAACGGTGTAAGTATTCCGTCAATTCGTTTCCAATTTAAGTTTGGAAAGTTAAAATCACCCACGATGCACAAACTATCATTTTCTTCCATTTTGGGTTGAATCTTATTTCCAATTATATCGATAAATTTGGTTAAAGAATTCACTTGTAGATTTCCCGGGAACATACGTAGCACAAACACGTAGCACTTACGTGGTTAAGTGAAACAATTAAAAATTTATATAAAAAAGTGAGTGATTTAATATCTAAAATGTGTTATTCTCAACTATTAATATCAAAGACATTATTTAGACTGGAATTCGAAAACGTCATATAGAACTTAGGAAAAGACGACGAACCATTAAGAAAATACTACAAAGACAGATTAGCACGAAAAACAGAGGTTCAAGCAACGAACAAATACAGATAAATCAGGAATTTTACCATAGAGTACATAATATGACGGACATCACGTTTAATAATCATGAATAACATTTACTGGAGAAGGGACTCAGATTTAACATTGCTCCTCCTAACAATTCAACGAAAACTACAAGACAACTAACTAAAACGATCATTCAATCAGAAATAATATCGAACTAATTAACAACATAGAATCAATGGATATACCGTCTACAACAAAATTGGCACATTACATAGAAAATTGACAAAATTATCACTCTAATCACAACAATCACAGAACAAAACTACTTTCAACACAACAACAAATTCTATTCACACACTGATGGACTTACAATAAGAAATTCTCAATCAAGAACTTTAGCTAACATACACATGAACCACTTTGAAAATCAACATATATTAACGGAATCGAACAACAAAAACCGAATAATCAGATACTGGCACAAGAACATAAACAACAAATAACCGAACATATAATTTACTCTAAAATCAGAGACAAACCAATCCATTAATTTCTTAAACTTGCCAATAACAAATGTTAAGGATAAGCATACATTCAAAATATACCAAAGACACATCTTCTAACCGTCCATACCAATATACAATGGCGGCATTCAATTTTTTAATAAAAAGACTAAAGACGATCCCGATGAACAATAAGGACTACACAAAAGAACAGAAAATCATTAAACACGTGTTACGCCGCCCGTGTCTGCGTAACCTTCATCGCATTTTCGTTCGGTCTGTAGCTTGTATGTTTTTGAACAGCGCTGCCGAATGTTACCCCTTAATGTATAATAAAAAAAAAAAAAAATAAAAACACAACCAAATTACCGTAATATCGGTTTTTTATTTTTATTTATTTGATTGAGTGTTTTTGTTCGACGAGTGATACCAACTCGTGAAACTGATTGTGTAGTGATCGGTCATAAACAGGAATAAACAGAAACAGAATAAAAAAAAAACAAAAAATTATAGAAATAAAGGTTATATGTATATAGTGGATAAACGGAGCTGAGTGTTCTGGTGCCAATTGTGAAAAAAGGAAAGAAAATTCCTGGTGAGCGGTTGCTATTGTAAGACGAAGGTACTATCGGGGCCAAACGTCCAAAGTTATGTGATATACGTAGTGTGTTGATGTGATATACGATTGAGGTGCATCTCAACGTTCAGTGTACATTTCCCGTGTGTGTGTTCTACTTACAAAAAAAAAAAAATAGTGTGGATAATTACGTGACAGCAGCCCATTGAGCGGGCATCTGCGTCGGGTGGAGTTGAGCTTTTTCAGACCGGTTATGATCGGATGGCGTCACCCGGTCGACACTAAGGTATTGTGATTTTTTTTATCAAAAAAGACGAAAACAACAAATATTTTTTTTTTTTGGTTGCTTAAATATTGAATTGTTAACGTAATTTTAATTTTTTTTTTTATTGATTAATTTGAATTTTGTTTTAAGAGTTTATTAATGTTTTGGTGACAATAGTTTTGATTGACTATCGCGTATCGCGTGTTTTCGTTTCATATTACATATATTTTCTTTATTATATAACCTTTGTTTCACAGTTCTCACAATATTGTGATCACGCATTTACAGATATTGTGGTCCGTTATTGTTTACTTTTTTTTTTAATCTCTTGCATTTACTACTGTTATTTACCATTATCCTTTATTTCTAACTTTTACCAATATTATTGATTTCCTATATCTACTTCTATTATTTACAGTAATTTTTCATCTGTATTAATTGCCGTAATCAATTTTTTTTATCATTTTCTGTAACCAACGTTGTCGCGATTATTTCTGTATTATAACCTCATTATTTTCTTCTCCGGTCGTGTGACTCATGTCAGGAGTGACTGCGTACACCGCGAGGGATCACTGCATGATTTGTTACTAAAAGGAAAGGCAATTCCGGCAGACTGGCCGATGAAAAGGGGGCCTCAGTAGCAGACTGTGTGGAAATTCCGCTGGGTGGAGTGGTCATCCCGGACGGACGCACCCATTTTATTATTTTTTATTTGCTGTGCCAAATATTTTAATTTGATATTAATATTAATATTTGTCAGAATTCGATTCGAATATTCTCCAATTTTTTTTTTTTTTTTTGTAATCTAATCCGCATTGAAAGCGTGAGAGAGTAAAAAATATTCAGCATTTGAAAAAACTTAAAAAAATTGAAATCAAATTCATAAAATTTAGAATTTTTTCGAATTTCAAATAATAAAATATTAAAGTTTGGTGGAACCTTCGGATTTTATAAGAAACTTAAAATACGAGTAGAATTTATCCTTGGAATTTGACTAGCAATTTGGCACAAATTAAAATTCACTTAATGGAATAATTCCAAAACCAGTTTCTTTTAAAAATTCTCTAAATTTGACAAATTATTGCTCTCAAATCAACTGAATTGGTGGTGTTATGCAAAATACACTTGTAGATTGTGTATGTGAACTTACGTCTTTAAAATATCTTTTCTCTACTAAAATTCGGAATTCAACAGGTTTTAAATTTATAAAATTTTTAATAAACACCTTAATATAAGCTAACCAATACCTCGGTTTGCGTCTGTGTTTGGTTCTGGGAAAATTGCAGGCAAAGTGAAACGACGCAAATCGAACAAATTTTTTCATTATTTTCAATAAAACACAAAATAAAGTTTAATTATGTTGTATAAGTGAACAATACTATATCGTTAATTCAAATTTATTTATTAATTTATTCAAATAAATCACATATCTTACAACTACATAAATTATAGATACATTTATTTGTCATTTTGGCTCGTACTTGGACAAAAAAGTATTGTTCTAATGTAGTTTGAACTGGAACTGACTTATTATGAAAATACATTTCTTCATATATTTGGAGATTAATAGAAATTTCTCTGCGAAATTTAGAAAATTCGGCATGATTGTCATCCACCTTAGCAAAAATTTCAATAGCTCTATTGATGAGTTTCAAATCTTCCGAAATTTTTTTTGAAATTGGCAGCTGTTCCTCTGCAACTACCTCTACGTTATCTTTCTCTTCATCTTCATTTACGACCATTGCCATTTCTGACAGTTCAATTAAATCTTCATTAAACATTTCTTCGGGGCCGTAAATTATTTCATCGATGTCTAAAATTTCCATGCCTTCGAAATTTGCAGCAGAAGCCAGTTCAGCCACATCCTGACAAACATCGTAACTTTAGTCTATTTCAGTATCCGTTCCTAGCACAGTTTTATTCCGACACTCATACACGACGGCTTTACTTCATCCGAAGAAGAGGCTATATTTTCGACAGCATTCGCGACGTTGTAGCTTTTCCAAAACGCTCTCATTGTCACATTATCGTCTGAATCGGTTATATCAAGCAGTTGTTTGAATGTTCGCCTTAAATAGTAACTTTTGAATGTGGAAATAACCCTTTGATCCATGGGTTGTATTAAGGAGGTTGTATTCGGTGGCATAAATACGAATTTCACTTTGTCTGATAATTCATTGATGTAAATGGGATCGCCGGGAGCATTATCGAGCAGTACTAAGGCTTTAAAATTTATGTTTTTCTTCATGCAATACTTCTCTATCTCTGGAATACAACAGTTTTTAGCCCAATCGTCGAATAAAGTCGCCGTCATCCACGCTTTTTTATTCGCTCGCCAATAAACCGGAAGATTATGTTACGAAATATTTTTCAATGCCCTCGGATTTTCCGAATAATATATCAACAGAGGCTTGAATTTAAAATCTCCATGTGCCTTACCTCCCAAGTAGTAAGGTAAGCCGTTCTTTACAAGCTTTATAACCTTGAACCGATTTTTCAGCCTTTGAAATAAAAGTCCTAGTTGGTAGCCGCTTCCAGAACAAGCCGGTTTCGTCAACGTTGAACACCTGCTTGGCGATGTAACCTTAATGCGCTCGGCACCAACAAAATCTGCGCTACCAGATTCCCCTTTCAAGGAAACGTTGTGAAGGTTTGCCCGGGCTTAGAACCGTTGAAACCATCCTCGACTTGCCTCGAAGATTTCGAAGTTAGACACATCGCTCGTTGAAGCGCTTTCACTACCCGGTAATTTTTTAGCCAAGTCTTGGTATAAACTTTTGGCTTTTGCTTATAAAATATTTTGACTTAAAGGCATTTTTCGTTGAGTTTGAATTTCAATCCAATTGGTAAGTAATAATTCCATATTCATTAACAAAGGATTTCTGATTCGAGTCAATGTTTTACAACCAGAACTTAATGAGGCATTCGCAGCAGCTTTAATTTTTTCAGCGTTTCGTGATTCGCACAGTCGATGGGGCTAAATTCAGAGCTGTTTTAGCAAAAAAACGCAAATGGAGTAAAAATAAAACGCAAAGTAAGTTTTTTTTTAAAAATCAACGCAAATCGAATTAAAAAAAACGCAAAGTGAAAAATGTTGTCATCAAAAATATAAGAACGCAGACTGAAACATCGCAAAACGAAATATCGCAAACTGAGGTATTGTGTATTTAGAAACCTTGAAATTACACAAAATTGAATGTGAAATTTTGTTCAGTGCCGAACTAAAATACAAATAGAATTCAAAATTCATTGCCATACTAGAATTTACGATTTTGTAAATAATATGTTGTTTCGAAATATTGTCAATCTGGATCCTCTCTACATAGCCAGTTGGGTTAACCAAACGAACAGAAGCTTCATATTTAAGCTTTTTACATAGATTTTAAGGTCCCAGAGATTTTTTTTTTCTCAAAAAATATCTGGCCTGTTCGTAAAAGAAAGTTGTGCATTGGCCACATCTCAAATATTTAATACCTGAAATACACTGAACTATTGGTACTTGTTAATTTCTTTGATGATGATTTGGAGAATTGAAATAAGAACCAGGTTTGATTAGATTTATGGTTATAATATTTAATTGAACAATGAATTAAACAATGTGCTCGGTTATTGGCGAAATTGATATAATAAAAATGAGAAAATGTCAATTTTTACCCTAGAGCACTAAAACTTATAATCTCTCAAGTATTTCTTCTTTTGGAAAGAATCATCGAACGGTCGACATACATCAACCGACATTAATTCACCTGGCTTGGTAACCTGTGTGCTTTACGATAAATATACGACTCACACAGTTCATTCCCTAACGGAACTTTTACACCCAACTCTCTTTCCAACATACTCTGGACATGACGTTTATCTTGATGTCCCCATCTCTTATGATACAATTGTAGTAATTCTGTATCATCCATGGCATTTGTCTCAATTACCTGACTTGGCGAAATTGGCTTAACATCTGCTTTGTACAATGTTCCATTTCTTTCGCGTCTTCCATGCAGAATTCTCCTGCCTTCTATATGAAGCCAACATTCTGTTGCTGTGGATTTGAACTCACTCTTTAGATTACGGTCTTGAGCAGCAAGCACTGAAAATAAGTTTCTATATAATTTTGGAACATACCAAACTTCAGTTAATATTATATCTCGATCACCTATAGTTGATGTTAATTTTACAGTGCCTTTTCCTACTGCTGATAGGGTCTCTTTCCCAGCTGCTCTTATACCGCAAGGACTTTCAAACTTCTGAAAGTCTGTAAAATATTCTGAACTGTTGGTAACATGCCTTGTTGCCCCATTATCAATCCACCATATTGCTGAATCCATGTCAATCATATGTGCCTCTTCCAGACTAGACATAAGTTCCACACTCTGTGCTGTCAAAGTCTCTTGAGCTCCACTTTTGACTGTACTCTTGTTTGGTTTTCCATCCGCGATCCACTTTCGGCAAGTATTGACCCAGTGACCCTTTTTCTTACAGTAATTTCAGATATCTTCTTTCTTTGATCTGCCTTTAAAAAATTGGCTGCCCTGGCTGTCTTTTCTCTGTGCATCTGATTTTACCATTAATGCTTCCTGTACTATTTGGTCACTATTTGAGTCCTTCGTGAAGTTTCTCTCAAACATACACAATTGTGTTGTCAACTCATCAAACGACTTCTTATCGTCCTTCGTCAACAACATCCAACTCGATTTAAAAGTCTCAAACTTACTTGGTAAAATATGCAAAATCTTACAAACCAACATAAGATCCGGTAAAGGGTCCTCTAATTTGGCTTCCAGACCACCATTCAACTCATTACATAGACTCTTGAGTCTTGCTATATGGGTTGAAACATCCTCTCCCGATATCCAACTGAACGCAAAAAAATCGATGCATATCTTAAACAACTGGTCCCTTGAAGTGGCCTCAAACTGTTGCTTTAATGCCTCCCATGTCTCTGAAGCTGACCCCTTGTCCATAATTTTCTGATAAACTGAATCAGTCACTGCACTCGCAATCATTGACTTTGCGTAGCTATTTGCCTTACGATAAAAATCAAACTTCCCCTTGTACTCTAGGGTCTGTTCTTTCGTAGCTTCCTCACCTAACTTCTCCGGTGGTAACAATTTCTTATCGATGACGTCCAATGCTCCATCATGATAATCTAAAAGATCTCTAATCTTTCTTTTCCATACTGGCCAATCCGATTCTCCAGTCAATGGTTTGATATGCTTCGCCAAATCCATTTTTTAAATCTCACTTTGACTATTGTGATATGCAACGTGCTTAATTCCTTATAACCTCACAAAACTATTCTCGCTGAACTTTACTCATTAAATTCTTTTTAATCAAAAATGCGTTACTGGGCCCATAACCTGTTAATTTCTTTGATGATGATTTGGAGAATTGAAATAAGAACCAGGTTTGATTAGATTTATGGTTATAATATTTAATTGAACAATGAATTAAACAATGTGCTCGGTTATTGGCGAAATTGATATAATAAATATGAGAAAATGTCAATTTTTACCCTAGAGCACTAAAACTTATAATCTACTACAGCAAATAATACCCAACCGACATATATGCGGATTTCTAAACGGATTTCTATGTAACTTTAATTAAATAAACACAAATAGTTCTTTTAAACTTCAACAGTACTAGGCAAAAACTATCGTACAAATCTCAGAGCAAACAAAATAATGCGGAATAAAATAGTTTCCGGGAAAATTTAGCGTGTTTTAATTTTCTTTTTCTAATTTTTCTAATTATATTTTTATTTTACGTGCTTCATCTATTGTCTTAACTGGCCCTTGCCTTTTCTAAATTTAATTTTGATGTAACCACTTCTAATTTCATTTGTCAGAGAGAAGTTCTGAGTGTAACCACAAGTTTTATAATGCGCCGCTGATGCATACGAATTTATTTATTTAAAATTAAAATTAAATATTTTGTTTAATTAAAAAAAATTGTAACCGCTGTTTATATCTATTTTTGTTAATTAATCTAAAGCTAAACAGAAAATACATGACATGCTGTGTACGCGTCTTAAAATGTGAGATGATAATATTTGTAGATTTGGCTTATCATGTTTTTTGTGTTTAATTAAATCATCTAGTCAGTCATTCTTATATTATTTATAAATTTTTCGTAATTATTATTATTATTACACTCAAACAATTTGAAATATAGAAAATATTTACAAAAGAAAACTATAATTTCTGTGAATAATTTTATAATCCAATTGGGGGGGTTTATAAACAGCTATCGCATCTTATTTCAAACAATACATCCATTCGTTGTGCTGCTGTTTAACATATAATCTAATATTTTTAATTAAATTAATTAAATATTTGATCACAGCAATAAAAATGATAAAATAAATATTCTCGAGAGAAAGAATTATTTGTCTTTACAGAAAACCAGAAGATTTTATTTAGACAATATTAAATAAATAGTTTTTTTGTTTTATTTCGAGATTATCTTAAAGTGACATATATGATGTGAATCTTTATACAATGTACATATCATAAACATCTGTTTGGATTAAAATTAAATTTTTTGAAAGGTTATCCAATTCCTTGATAAGGCAAACTTAATAAAAGTGCTGCATGAATTTCGCATACAATATTACGCATCTAATCCATTTAAATAGAATATTCTTTATTGAAATCTGCTCTAAATTTATATAATTTATGTAAATCTAATTTGTTTATGGTACTTACAATCAACCTTCGTTACGGAAAGCGTTAACGACATACACGTACATACATATCTATAGAACACACAAAAAAATGAAAGTGAAGGAGAACAATTCTTAAGCATTTCCATTATGTCGAATACAAAGTAAAGAATAAAGATACATTTTGTTGTCTTCTTTTTGTATTCCTAATGTATTTTCATCTCGCCTACATTTTATTTAATTTTCATCTTATACGATGTTACTTTTTCCAATTTTCAATTTTTTTTTTTTTTTTTTTTTGCTGTTACATTTATTTTACATTAATCCAATTTTCCAGTAAACTTTTCCATGAGCTTATACCTAATTTCCAAAATAAATGATGTACATACCAAGAAAACCGTTTGAGTTTTTCATCTCATTTTTTATTATTAGATTGTGCGCCATTAAGTTTTTCTGGTGTTATTATTTGCTTTGCACGTTTCTTTCCCATTGTATTTGTGTATTATTAAAGCGAAAACTTTATCAATATTGAAAGGAAAATTAACAATACGCCAACACCAAAATTAGATTGAATTAGTGGAAAAGCTTTGAACTGTGTTTGTATAAGCGTATATATATTAGCATTAAATTAGGAATTAAGTAGGTTGATGTGTCAACACTTTGAGTATATTCAATTTCGGTTATAAATAAATAAACAAATAAAATTGATACTTTGCTTTTCATATTCATGAAAATGAAAATTAAATTTAAGTTTCATCAAACCATTAAAAATATTTCTACCTTTTGCTGTTTATTATTAGTAAATAACTTTTAATTCGCCCCAACGTGTCGCAAGGTTTCATTATTTGATTAAAAAAGCCATCAGCTATATGTACATATGTACGTACATCGTACAGTATGTCGTTTGCATACACACGATGTACTACTTGAAATTTAATTTATTCTAATTTAATTTGCATAGTTGATGAACAGCGAAGATGGATGAACAAGCAAGTATATAATTTTGTTAGTAGACAAACATTTTTAGATAGTTTTTATTTTAACATGCTATTGGGAATTTTCATTAAAGTTGGACGCTCAAACTGGATATTTAATTAAATTTATAAATGATGTGGATATATTTTAATAATTAATGAGCATTAAATGTGTCCATTAATTCCTTATGCCGAACAAATAAAAATTTGGATAAAACTGGAAATAAAATTTCACTGAATAATAAAGTGTCAGTAAAGTTTGCAGTAATAAACTCCAATATGTTCAAAATATTTCAGCTAGTGAAATGTTAAAAATGATTTTGATTGTGTTGTTTTATCCCGATAGGTATCTTATCAGAGAGTAAATTCAGCTACTCAAAGAATAAACATTTATTATCATAACGCAAGCGGTATTCGCTCTAAATCAAAGAATCTTTATTTATCTTTACTTGAGGATGAATATGAAGTGGTCTGTATAGCGGAGTCTTGGCTAACATCTAATTTCAAGACGGAAGAATATTTTCCGGCATCGTACATTGTTCATCGTCGAGACAGGCATCTTCTTAAAGACACATATGAGAAAGGTGGAGGTGTGCTAATTTATGTTGCGGACAAATTTTCATCTGTACCTTTAATATTGACGGATTGCGACTTGCATATATCATGCGTTTTCACTAATCGTTTGTGTCATGTATGGTAGCACCCATTTTGCAACCAGAGGATCGTTTATGTATATTGGGTGATTCTAATTTACCAAATGTTAATTGACTTCGACTCCGTTGAACATGAATGCGAATTATAATAACTTCATGACCGGATTACTTTCAATGTGTCTCAAACAATGTATGGACGTTAAGAACAAGTGTGGAAATGTTTTGGACCTGGTATTTTTGCCGTTGGATCAAGAAGTTATTGTCGAGACGTGTGACGATTTAGCTGGAGCGTCGAGCATATACCACTTTCCAATAAAAGTGTCACTGTCTTTCGATGTACGTGAAATTGTCAAGGATGAGTTATTTGTTGAAAACTTTAATTATAAAATTGGGGACTACGATTCCTTTAATGCTTTTCTTGATAATTATGATTGGAGTGCATTTGAGGGTAATGATCATTTAGAGGAAGTACTGGATAAATTTTATAATGTTCTAAATGTTGGAATGGTGAAATTTATTCCTAAATTTAAAACTACGCGTCAGTTGAAGGAACCGTAGTATAATAAACAGCTTATTAATCTGAAAAACCGTAAAGACAAGGCTCATAAGAGATTTAAACTTTTTCCTACTCCTGATAGGTACGCAGTATTTGAATCCTTGAGAAATGAATTCAGAATATTGAATAAATTTCTTTACAACAATTACATTTTGGAGATCGAATCGAAAATAAACGATAGAACTGATAGCTTCTGGAGATTCGTTGATTCTAAAAGAAAAACTAAGGGATATCCGTCTACTATGTTTTTGGAGAGTGTTTATGTAAAGAAACCGTTAACGACAAATTCGATATCGAGCTATTGTTCAGTAACTAATATAAATTGTTCCTTGCAATTGGAACTTGATACTGTTTTGAATGGTCTACTCTCGCTTGATATCAATCAAAGTGCAAGGTTCGATTCCATCCCTCCCTTGGTTCTTAGAATGACAGCACATGCTGTCGCTTTTCCAATCACAGTTCTTTTTAACAAAAGCCTTCGACAAGGATACTTCCCGAACTTTTGGAAATGCTCTTTAATTAAACCAATATTTAAGTCAGGTTCCAGAAGTGATATTACTAATTATCGAGCCATCAGTATTTTATCCGTTTTGCCGAAGCTTTTTGAAAAATTAGTCACAGATTTTTTTTTTTTTTTTAATACTCGTAGGTTTATTTCTTCTAAGCAACATGGATTCCTTCCTGGCAGATCAACTGTCTCGAATTTGTTTTTACTGACCAATTATATTTCAACGGCTTTTGAATTGGGGATGGATGTACAGGTTGTTTATTCAGATTTTAGCAAGGCCTTTGACAAAATTGATCACAAACTACTATTCCTTAAATTGGAGTCTTTGGATTGTAATAGTTTACCTATTAGGTGGATCAAATCGTACTTAGATGGCAGAACTCAAATCGTTATCGGATTTATCGGATTTTACGAATTGGTGTACTTACCAAAATTTATTATTTAATACTAAGAAGTGTAAAACAATGCGATTTTCCCGTAGAAGGAATGTTTTGAACTTTGACTTCGAATTTTTTCTCAAAGACCATAGAATTGAGAAAGTGAACACTTTCAAAGATTTGGGTATCACATTCGCTTCTAATTTAACCTTCCAAATTCATATCCAGGGCATTGTTTTTATGGCGTTTTCCATGTTAGGTTTTGTTAAAAGATTCTCCAAAGACATCTGGGATCCTTATGCGATTAGAATCTTGTATATTTCGTTGGTGCGCTCGCAATTAGATTATGGCGTAGTTATTTGGGACCCATTTTATCAGGATTCTTCTGATCTTATAGAAAGGGTTCAAAGACAGTTCTTAAAATATGCCTTGCGTAGATTACCTAGGGACAATAATCTTCCCAATTATATTCTTTCTCCTTATAGGGGACGATGTAAACTATTAAAATTGGAACCTCTCTCTATTCGTAGAACTGCGACGAGTGCCACTTTTGCCCGTGATCTACTCCTTTGTAGAATTGATTGTAATGAGATTCTCGATTTATTTTCTATTTACGTTCCAACACGTGTGTTTCGATCGGATTACTGGGGAATTTGTTCTTAAATTAACAATACGGAGGAGTAATTTAGCTATGAATGAACCTGTTTATAATGTCTCGGTTGCTTTTAATAAAGTAGGTCGATTTTTGATTTTAATTTATCAAGAGATGAATTTAAGGTTTTGATGTCAGATTTTCTTTCTAATTTTTGGTAAAGTTTTTTTTTTTTTTTATAATGTAATGTAGAATATTTTAAAATTGTAACCAGATTTTTTTTTTAAAGTTTGTAAATAATAAATAAATAAATAAATAAAAAATTTTAGGCGTTATGAGGTCATTACCACTTGTTTCCAGAACAAAAATTTATGCTTGTGGTAAAATGTTCCATATACATTATTTAGCTCACGATCAACCAGTTAACATATTTGCTATTTTATGGGGTTTTGCAACGAATTTAATTAAACACAATCGTATTTTTAATAGGAGTTTAATTTTTTATTAAATTAACCTTTAATAAATATTTCTTGTTAGACTAGATTCCAAATAGTTGCGAAATACATAAGAAAATTATTCTTGAAAGCTTGCTAGAATTTTATTTTATTTTTGAAAGTATTTACAAGTTTCGGGCCTCCTACATCTAAGCCTTACCGAATTTACAAGTGTTATTTTACAAATCAAATTCTCCCTTTTGCAAATCAAGTTCAACCTTTTATTTGCAAAATGGTAAATTTGATTTTCAAAAGGGTAAATTTGATTTATAAAAGGCTAAATTTTGAATTTGAAGTGCAAAAAGATGAATTTGGAGTGCAAAACCTATATTATAAATAAATTAAATTGGCAAATATCAAAAGCTTTGATTTCAAATGAGTTTAGCGAATTTTCTTCGTTTGGTTTAAATATTTTTTAAATCGATATTTCAGATTCCAGGTCCAAAATGTGAAAATATCGAACAAACTGTACTCATATTTCCGTAATTCAAATATATACCCATTATATCTTTGTTATGGTGCCAAATATACAAATAATAAATATTGTTTCAGTAAAAAATTAAAATTCATAAATATTCCATTTAAAATTTATTATCGGGTTCCATATACCAACGTAGTTTGCTGCAATAGCTATTTTTTTTAAAGTATTTCTACTTTACGGATTTATTTATTATCAAAAACAATGTTCGCACGCAAATGTTAAATGTATAAAATAAATGTTATTCTGCATTTTTATAAAATTTAGACGGTGTTTGTGGGTGTAAATAATAAAACAAACCTAGAATAATGTGGGTGTAAATAAGCTGGAAATTTTCCATTTTTAAAGTATCTATGTAAATGTAGATTGTTGCAAACATGGTTAGGTACCGTGTAAGGAGCAAATATTTTCATCAAAAAAATTATTTCTAAGATTTCCATTAGCCAGATAACTTTAAACCAAACTTTAAACTTTGTACCATTAAAAAATTGAGGTGTGGCCAACACACGACTTTCTTTTACGAACAGAGAATTTTGAGAAATTTTATTTTTTTCCTAATTTTTTTTTTTTAATTTTTAAATTTTAAAATTTTTTTTTTAATTTTTAATTTTTTATTTTTATTTGTTTTTAATTTTTGGAAACAATTTGTATTAAGTAGTTTTTTGTAAACCTTATACTTTTTAAGATATTGGCAAAACAAATTTTCTGGACCAAGGGAGTGGCCACTTCCGGTTAGCCGATTTGGAGTAAAATTCACTGGGATCTTCCAATTTATCAAAAAAGCTTAAATCTGAAGTTTTAGTTCGATTGATTAAACCGTATGGGCTGTAGAGAGGACACAGACAGACTGACAGACTGACAGACAGACAGACACCATTTCGAAACCCACTTTTTCGGACTCAGGGGACCTCAAAACAATTAAATCTCTAAAAATCTCAAGGTACAAAATTTTCATGATTACTATACTTTATTTTACTAGAGTAAAAGAAAGTAAAAATTTTTCATTGCGGAAACCGTAAAAGTTCCATACCTAATTATAATTCACAAGCATAACTCATATAAATAAAAAATAATATTTTCTTTTTCATAACTAAAAAAAAAAAAATCCCTAATCAGCAACCATTCGTTATCTAATTTTATTTGGTACGTTTTACCATTGAAGATAACATAACCATTTTTTTGAAAATTTTTTGAAAGCACGAATCTTTTTCTTCGACCATAAAATGTGTTTTTTGACATTCAGCTTGTTAAATTATTTTCGATTCAAAATACAATGGATGCGAATTAAAAATATTAAAAGCTCTGCATAAATATTTACCACAAAAAATAAACTCTACTTAATTACATCTGCATAATCACAATTATGACAATAATAATTAAATTTTATGTTGTGTTTGTTTTTGTGTTGACTCTGCTAAAGTTTAATGAATACATGTGATATTATTGATTTTGGATACAGTAGTATTTTGTAGTTATAATTTTGTCCTACCCAATAATTTATTAATTGTTTTTTTTTTTTTTTTTGTGATAGAGAGACGGATAGTTATATGTTATTATATTAACATATTGATTTTATGATTTGGATATCTGTTTGGATTGTTGACATTTGCAGTTTATAAAAAAAAAAAAAATTTATTGGGATTACACATATAATCGGCTTAAAATTGAAGATTGTATTTTGTTTTGATTTATTCCATTTAAAATGTACAACTTAATTTATATTTTATTTAGCTTAAAGCTTATTATCGATCCATTACTGTTGTTATTGTAAATAAATCGAAACTAAAATCAATTTCTGTCTGAATAATTCCCACTAGATGCCAGACAAATAATTACTCATGTTATTTTTATTCATATAAATTGCACAAAACTAAACTGCAATAAATTAGACAAATCAGCAACTATTACAAAGCATGTGTTATTCCAGCGTCACACCAATTTTATAAAAAAAAACAAATTGAAAATATCTTAAATCTTCAGAACTGGAAATAATTTCTTCCGCTTCCACCTTGGATTCGAAAGTTAAGAAATAGTTTTTGTTGTTATATAATACTGGTTTTTGTTTATTATGTACATCGATTACATTTTTTTGTTGTAAATAAAGCAAAAAAATTTAATTTCAAGCAACAAAAATTTGTTACTGCACATTGGAACACATGCCATTAGAATTTTTTGCATTGTTTTCTTATTTAGGGAATAATTAATAATATTGAGAGTTTAAAGGAAATAAACATAACCAATCTAAATCAGTACCCGCATTAAAAATCCGATGTTCTGTAACTTGTAAATGCAGTTAAATGCGAATGCCAAAAAATCGTTATAAATCTAATTGATGTTTAATGTTTTCATACAGTGAAATCTCCTTATAACGAATACCGATTTAACGAAATTCAAATTTAGCGACGAATTTTTATTCGCTAAAATGATATTTTTTTATGTGGAAATTTACTATGGCTAAACAAATGAATTGCAAGAAATTAAAATAAAAACACTTTACATAAATACATAACGAGATTTCACTGTATGTACTTACAATTTCATTAGCAAGATTCATTTTTATTTCAATATGGTATTCGGTTGGTCTTATACATCGTGATTAATTTTATTGTTTTTCTTTCGAAATTTTATTTAACCTCATAAATTCACTTTATACAGAATTTATACCGATGCTCTCAATTGCTATTTATTACCATCCAGTATCACTGTATAGTGTGCACCATAAATTTTCTTTAATCAATTTATATTGAAAACGATATCCGTTTAATTTCTATTTGCTATCGTGCTATCGTCTCAATATTATTTTCATATACAAAAAAAAAAATGTAAATGTTGTATATGAAAATTTTCTAAAACATAAATTCACCGCTTATTTTATTTTGCTTCGTTTTTTAGTAAATTTGCCTGTGTATATAGAGAGATAGTCTCTAGCTGTATAATACAACAAAGTGGCGGAAAATCTAAAAAGAAAATTGCTTGATGCTTGATATATCATATAAACACGTAATCTTGTCTTAAAGTTTTCCAACAATTTCTAATAAAATCGGTAAACCTGTAAAAAATCAAATTATTATGAAAAACCTGTTATTTCCGGAATACACACTTTCAACCTGATTTCTTATTTGCTTTATTCCAATCAATAACCAACAAATAAAAGAAGCGAGAAATCAAACAACTTAAGGGTATTTTTCTTATCAATAAGAGTGTTTTTTTGTTAGTTTTCCGTTTCTCATTTTTGCACATATGTACAACATACTTGTCAATTGGTAAAATCAATATTGAATAACATGGAGCTGAAAAGTTATAGAAAATGCATTAGTGCAATGAATTGTTATTTGTTTTCGTAAGAATATCTAAAATTGTTCAAATTTAATACTAATGTTTGCTAAGCTTCTGTCTAAAAGGCGTCGTAAATCCTAACAACATGGTTCGCTTTAATAAGTACATTGAACTAATTTTCCTAAAACATTCTTTACTTCTGTCGGGACCCCTAATAAAACAATATGTACTGAAATTATTTTTGAAAAACGTTCTGCTGCTATTACCGGGCATTGTGGATAATTCTTTAAATTAGAAGTAAATTTTTAACACAAACTGTAACCAAGCCTTCTTTACAGAAGTTACCACATTTAAATAATGCCACTAAAGAAAAACCAGTGGAAATAAGCTAGAATATTCCGGAGGAGTCTCCAAAAATAAAAATATTCAAAATCAAAATTTCAAGAGCACATATGAGGCTAACGAAATTCATCAAACGAATCTAAATTATCTAATATTTCACAATTGCGAAAAGTTTGCGGGTCTATAGGTAAATCCGGCCCTAAGTTTTAGAATCACCTACATACATCAGCAAATTGGAATTTTACCGCTCCAGACATAATTAATTCATGATCGAAAAATGTTGTCTAATAGTAACAAGTATGCCTTTTTGAAAAGGCATGAGAGATTTATGTTTGCCCACCCTTATATTACGTATGACATCTGAAAATGTTTTTATTATTGATATTTGTTCGTTTAGAGCCAGGCCGAACGCTTGTTTATGTGGTCTGGAATCTATGTAAGGAATTCTAATATTAGGGCAATCGAACCAATCGTTGGTTTGCTTAATTAACTGAGCAACTGCTGCTCAATTTCAACAGCCTGCCAAATAACTGTGTGACGCACACCGATTTATCGATGAGCGGTACCATGTGTGAAATTAACTAAACAGCCAGTTTTAGTTTTTGCTCATTTATATACTCAAATCAGCCGGTTTTGATAAACAAAGTGTTTCTCTAATTGGGGTGACATTTAAAATTTCTCCGTTTAAGTTAAAGCCATGGTCAGTATAATTATTTCGTATTAATTTAGTTAAATGCGGTGGATCAGAAAAAACGGAAAGGAGTTTCTTCAGAAATACAAGGGCGAATCAAAATGTCTTGCAATATCATATGAAAAAAAAAGAGTGAGTGAGGCAGCAATATTTTTATTTTTTGACGTAATCTCCTTTAAGGTTTATACATTTGTTACATCGATCAATTAACTTGTCTAGGCCCTCCAAAAAAAAAATTTTCTTTTGCTCCATAAAATATTCATTTACAACAGACTGTACTTCAGAATCACTGAACAATTTCCGGCCCCTTAATTTTTTTTCAAATTGGGAAACAGAAAGTAGTCACTGGGTGCCAAGTCTGGACTGTACGGTAGATGCGAAATTTCTACGAAGCCGCAGTCCTTTAATGCAGCTTGAGAAACTTTAGCCTTGTGCACTGGTGCATTGTCGTGAAGAAGTAAGGTTTTTTTTCTAACTTTCTTTGGCCGTTTTTCCCGGATCGCTTTTTTCAATTTTCGCAAAACCTCTGCGTAATAGATGCCTGTGATTGTGGTTTTCGGTGGCATATAATCAATCATCAATATCCCTTCAGCATCCCAAAAAATTGTTGCCAAAACCTTACCAGCAGACGGTTAAGTTTTGAATTTCTTTGGTGGTGGTTCACCACGTTTAATCCATTGCATCGATTATTGTTTGGATTCCGGATTCCAATGATGAATCCATGTTTCACCGCCTGTTATTATGTTATCCAAGAAGTTTTCTGGATCTTCTCCATACATTTCTAAAATCGCCTTTGAAGTTTGAACACGAATTTTCTTTTGTTGTGCAGTCAACAAACGGGGAACCCATCGCGTACTTACTTTTGACATGTGAAGGTGGTCATGTAATATGGTATAAGTGGTACCATATGAAAGGGAAAGTCTCCACGCTAACCGCGAAACAGAAATACGGCGGTCCTCTAATACAATTGATTCTGCCAAAAGTATGTTTTCACGGCTAATAGCATCTGCGGGACGACCCGGGCGGTTGTCGTCTTCTAATGACTCCCGACCACTTTTGAACAATTTTACCCACCTTGTTACTGTGGAATATGATGGTGTAAATTCGCCGTAAACTTTTGATATGTAATTGAATATATAAATTGCATTGCGTCCATCTTTACAGAAAAATTTAATAACGGCACGATATTCAATTTCATTCATTTTAGAATTTTTTTCAAAACACGGGCTACTAAATTGAAGAAAACAAACGAACTGTAAAATTTATATCGAATTTTGTTTGTATAAGTTTCACCGCAACAAAATTTTTTTTAATAAAATATATAGTTGTCTCATTCACTCTTTTTTTTCATATGATATTGCAAGACATTTTGATTCACCCTCGTACACCTGTCCCTCGATTAACACGGTACTTGATTAACACGGATTTGATTTAACACGGTCAACGAATTGAGACAAAGTATTGATTAACACGCACAGAAGTTTCGCCGCGTTAATCAAGTACCCTGTCAATCGAGGGACAACTGTATTAGTCGCGATTAACACGGTTTTGAGTTACACGATAATTTGGAGGAACGTAATTACCGTGTTGATTGAGGGACAGGAGTACCTAATTTCTTCCAAAGTGCCGGGTTACCACTTCCAAGGTCACAAACAATCGCAACTACCGAGATTTCAATATCTTCTAATGTTAGTATATTTTTATTTAAAATATCTGTGGTGAAGTTACTGTCAAAGCCGAAAAAAAATATTGGTTGTTTCCAGCTATTAAACAAGCTACGGTCGTATTCTTTCGCTTTATACACTTTCATTTCATGAAATGACAGTATGCACACTTTCTCCGTTTTATTCAAAGGTATTTCTTTTAAAATTGAAATTACCGTTTCGCATATCCCGGGTTGAATGCGGGGAACGCGACGGAAAAGGAAAGCCATGTTTCCGTAGTAATATATATATATATATATATATATATATATATATATATATATATATATATATATATATATATATATATATATATATATACTATATACTATATAAACGAGGACCGGCATTATAATAGGAAATTGAAGATTCGATATCACAGGTAGTGTATCGGATTGGTTTTTTGTGGTATTTTAATTTATCTAGTTGTTTAAATGAAAATATTTTCCATAAATTAAATTCTAAGTCGACTTGAATTTTACTATGATCTTGCTTTCTGTAATTTTGCACATTTTTTGAATAGGCAAGTTCTCTTTCTAATTTGGCTAAATAATTGTCGGTTTGGGTACCATTATTAAACTTTCCAAGCAATCTGATTGAATTTTCAATTGGAACATCAGATTCTATAAAATCGTGTGAGACTTCTGAACAACTCCTGGTGTTAAAAATCGTTTTACTACCTCATAACAATCAACTTTGTCTATAAAGTCCATCAAAAATGTCGTTTCTCAAGGTGACATTTCCCCACTGCTTTTGAAGACTTAAATGTTTCGAAAAACGAAAAAAATTAATCGATGAATCGAAATGATCAAGTTTTAAATTCGTATTACTGTTACACTCAAGAATAGAACACACATCCATTTCTTAATTTTTACAAGATAAACAATTTCAAACCGGTTAATTTAAACTTTTAAATAAAAGTACACTTGGGTGCAAAAAATTCGCACATAGGACGTGTTTTTTTTTTATGTCGGAGTGATCAGAGACAACAGAGAGATTACATATCCGATAAATCCGATAATTTTTTTCTCTGATATTTATCTGTCAGAAAGGAAATTTTTTTTTTTGTTTTTTTTTTATTATCGGAGAATTACGTCAAATAAAATATTTTTGTTGATTTTAAAATCTCACGCGTGTACAAAAATAAAGCTTTTTAATTCAATTACATTTATTAAATAGTTCAAAATAAATGAACAGCATTTTATAAATATGGTTAGTGCGTCATTTCGTAATCTATACGAAGATTCTAGCGATGAAGATGACTGCAGTGTTGAATTAAGACAAATATTTAATTCTGCCGAAGAAATTGTTCCTACATAACCGAACCAGCAGGTTAAGGAGCATTTCAGATTAGTCTTTAATAAAAACAATATGTTATCGTTGGACCATTTAAAATGACTTTCATCTAAAAATATATCGTATTAAATAAATCACAATTTTCTTTAGCCAAATTACAAGATTTATTGCTTACCCGAGTGATTAACAGTATTCGCCATGTTTGAATTTAAAACAAAACGATTGCTGTCAAACAACAATCTGTACTTCTCAGAGAGAAAATAACGCATATCTGAATTTTGACAGTTAATTTATTTCTCCGATTTCTCCGACATAAAAAAAAACACGCCCATAGACAACATTTTGACTTGGAGCTTAAATATTATTTTTATTTTGAGCCTAACTTCAAATGTAACTTCCACGAAAGTAAAATGAATACAGTAGGCTTTCGAAGGTCGCATAAGGGGTACCAATTAACCTACAATACAATAGCATAACAAGAAATCGCTCGTTCGGAATTGTCATCATTCGCATATCAACGCTTAGCCTGAACGGTCTTCTATCGATTACGTCTTCATCCGGAACAAGAAAATGAATGCCTCATCAGAGGTAGCCGCTCAAGTAGTTGTAGTCTTCAAACGGCGATAAGGATCTGGCCGACCTCGTGCTACAACACAGCGTGTTGACCGCTTTCTTGTGACGACCTCGTTGCGAAATCGTCGTTTGAATGCGGTTCAACAGGGACAGCAACTCCAAGAAGTTCGTGAAGTCAAAGTCAGTCGGTGAACAGTTAGAAGACGACTTCGAGAAGGTGACCTGACTGAAATTGATCCCAGCCCACCTTCAGTTAGCTCGAGAGTATTTATATTGTACAGAAGAACAATGGAGAACAGTCCTGTTCTCTGACGAGTGCAGGATGCGTTTCCATGGCAACGATGGGCGAGGAAGTGTACGGAAGACCAGGAGAGCGATTTCATCAATGTTCCATTGAAGAACGTGTCTCGTAAGTCGGTGGATCGTGCATGTTCTGGGGAGGCATGTCACTAGAGGCAAGACAGATGTTATGTTTTTCTCCGAAGTGAATACTGGCCGTCTATCAAGAGGATTGATTTCTCAACGATGCATTGAGGAATTACTCGAGGGCTATGTCGTACTTTTTGCCGGGTTTATTGGTGAAAACTTCCTGTCTATGCAGAATAATGCGAGACCGCAGTGGCCAGCTCGAAGCCCGGAACTCAACCTCACCGAACATTTATGGGACAAGCTGAAAAAAAGAGTTCGTGCCAGAGATATTGCTCCAACGAGTCTCCAGGAGCTGCAACAGGCGATTGCAGTGAAAACTTTGGGGAAATCAATGAAACATCGAAAGGAAGCTGTCATTTGGGCTACAGGGGAGGGAATACTTCTTATTAATAAAAATATTGTTTTGCTGATTTCTATGTTTTAATTCAATTTTTACCACTAATTTTCATGCTTGCAAATTCACAAAAAACGTGTACTTCAGATATTGACCACAAAAATCACTTTGTTGGCACGGTATAAGTACAAAAAAGGTACCACTGGATAGGTGTTGAAATATACTTTGAATATGCATTCAAGAAAATTAGGCAAAATTGATCAAAGTGCGAATTTTTTGCACCCAAGTGTATATCTAAAAATCTTTAAAACTGTTGACAAGATTGAACACTTCAAATTATTGTTATTTTTTTTAATAAATAAGTTTCAATAAATTTCTTTTGTTTTATATTTTTCACACTTATTTACACTACGAGGTACACGATCGCTACCGTACGATCATTAAACTGATTTTTGTCGGCTTTTTTATAGACAAATATATTAATTGTTGATGACAGTCCCAATATTTTCCATTTGGTAAATCAGAAAAATAGAGGCCAATCCCTCATAACATATCTACTGAAAAAAGTAGAAATATCATTCCTGCCTCCCCGTAATAGACAAATATATTAATTGTTGATGACAGTCCCAATATTTTCCATTTGGTAAATCAGAAAAATAGAGGCCAATCCCTCATAACATATCTACTGAAAAAAGTAGAAATATCATTCCTGCCTCCCCGTAATTTTAACCCAAGGGCCAAGAGTTATAGCAATGTATTTTATTACTGTTCAAATTTTTTGATATTTTTGAAATGATATTTGGAGGACAGAATCAATTGATTTACAGACAGACTAAATTCCTAATAAAGATCATTAAACGTATAAATATTTTTACTAAATGGATATGTACCTTTGTTCTTCTCTTTCTGTTTTATTTGATTTTGCAGAAATATTTCCACCTGTATACCTTTATTTTGCTCTTACTTCAACTTAAGGAGGGTTCTCATTTTTGAAGAGTAATACATTGGTATAACTCTTGGGCTATTTGGCTGGGATATTTCTACTTTTGTCAGTAGATATATTATGAGTGATTGGCCTTTTTATTTTTCTGATTTACCATATCGAAAATATTCGGAATGACATGAACAATTAATATATTTGTCTTTAAAATGCCAAAGCAGTCAATAGATTAAAGACAGACAATTTTAAATTCTTAATTTCTATAAACTGTAAAGGTAATCAACAAATAGACCAATTTAGAACTGTTTTCTAAAAGATACAAGACAACAATTAAAATAGAAAACTATGGACATTAGTACAATGAATTATTATTTGTTTTCGTAAGAATATCTAAATTTGTTCAAATTTAATACTAATGTTTGCTAAGCTGTCTAAAAGGCATCGTGAATCCTAACAACATGGTTCGTTTTAATAAGTACATTGAACTAATTTTCCTAAAACATTCTTTACTTCTGTCGGGACCCCTAATAAAACAATATGTACTGAAATTATTTTTGAAAAACGTTCTGCTGCTTTTACCGGGCATTGTGGATAATTCTTTAAATTAGAAGTAAATGTTTAACACAAAACTATAACCAAGCTAACCGCGTTTAAATAATGCCACTAAAGAAAAATCAGATGAAATAAGCTAGAATATTCCGGAGGAGTCGCCAAAAATAAATTGAAATATTCAAAATCAAAATTTCAAGAGCATATATAAGACTAACGAAATTCATCAAACGAATCTAAATTATCTAATATTTCACAATTGCGAAACACTTTCGTTACTTTACGAGTTTTATTTCTGCGACCTTATTTCGAGGAGAATTGACGTTGATAATTTGATTTTGCCCCTAATTTTTCGAGAAATTTGTCTGTCCGACTATAGGTAAATTCAGCCCTACATCAGCAAATTTGAATTTTACCGTTCCTCGACATAATTAATTCCTCATCGAAAAATGTTGTCTAATTTTAAGCGTTGATATAATTTTAGGCGATTAACGAAATTAGTTCAATAATTTTCAACTCAAGGACTTATCAAGTGTTGGTACAGAAGAATGAAACTATCAAAAAAAAAAAAAATCAAAACAAGGGCTTTTAAGATATAAGTGGAAAAATTTAAAATAAAATTCGAGAACTATCAAAGACTCCATATAAAACATTTTGAACCTTTCTGCTGGGTATAAAATACACCAATACAAGAAATCGCGAGTTTGGCGGTTTTTATTTAAAACTTTTTCTATTTTTTACGTTTTTCACATTTTCTAGATAGTTAGAATTTTGGTGTAAAAAAAGTAAGTTTCTTCCACGTAAAAAATAGCATAAAAACTGAGCGCTGAACATTCGATCGTCTATAGTAAACAAACACAGAACAACAATCAAAAATCAGAAAGGCAAAAATCGTGAACTTTACAAAAAACTTAAAGAAACTTTACAGTTTGCGAATTGGGGGCTAATAGTTTTTAATTTTCGATAACACAACTTTGGAACTGGATTGCCTTCAATTTAAATACCTACATATTTACATTTCTATAAACTCAATTGATTGTTTCGGCTTTTAATAGACAAATCAAGGCCAATCACTCATAATATATCTACTGACAAAAATAGAAACATTTCCCCCCCCCCCCCCCCGGCCCCTTACTTTAGCCCAAGAGGTATACCAATGTATTACTCTTCAAAAATGAGAACCCTCCTTGAGTTCCTCTGTTGGTAGTTTGGTTTCTTACTGAAAAGTTGGTTTACTCATCAGGTAGCCAGTGTTACCAATTGGATACAATTGTAACCATTTGGATACAACATTATAATAGGCTGAATAAAAAATTTCATTAACCAAATGAAGAAAAATGTTACGATATACGATTTTCCGTTTGAAGTTCCTTGATGTTGTTGCTTGGGTGCGTCTTTAGGGATGATTGTGTTTAATAAAAGCTGCATTATCATTTCATTTGCGTCCGTTTGGCTTGTTGGTTTTTTAAAAAAATAACTCCATTCTCTATCTTCTGTCATTTTTGTGCGCGTCTTTTTTATTAAATTTGTATTGTCCTATAAAAGTGTGAAATGCGTGGATTTTTCCGTTTTCAGCATTGATAAGTAAGTAATTCATCATTCATAATCAGCCAACAATATCATTATTCTCTTCTAACTCGAAAAATATTTTCTGAGTCAGAATTCAGTTCAGATAGTGGCAATTCAACTGCACCTAAAAAAGCCAAACGGATGAGGGTGTTTCGGTCACAGCGGACTGATTTTTTTGAATGGGTCGAATATCGAAACGGGTTCACTTATTGTAAGGTTTGTAACCGACGACTCACAAATATAAAATCCCATCTTGTGAGACATGACACCAATGCTGCTCATAAAAAAAATATTTCAATGAGCAAATAAATACCAATTAATAAAGTTTTTGCCAACCCGGGAAAATTGGCCTTTGAACGTCGAATTAAAAATACGGAGCTGATACTCATAATTTTTTGTTTAATGCACCATTTGCCGTTTTCACTAATGGATTTTCTACTCGATTTACTTCAAAAATGTTGTCCGGTAGAACTAAGGCAAATTTGACAGAAAAATTATATGGGGTGAAAAAGGTAGACAACAAATGTTTTCTAAAATAATCGATGAGACCAGTTATATCAGTTCAGCGCAAGCATTAGACTTAGTCGCTCTAATTTCCGATAGTAAAAGGGGTTTAGCGAGAGACAGATTCTTGGGGCTATTAAATCTCACGAAAACTGATACGGCTTCAATTTTTACCACTATCGTCAATCACATCATTAATTTGAACCTACCTCTCAGCAATATTATAGGATTGGGATCGAACAACGCTTCAGTTATGGCCGGTAAATTCACGGGAGTCCAAGCCAGATTTAAGGAAATTATACCAAACCATTGCATTGCACTTGTGCGCAACTTATGCTTGTCAACAGCTTCCATTTGCCATTGAGCAATTGGTAAGGGATATATTCAATTTCTTTGTACATTCTTCGAAAAGATGTAAGTCGCATAAAATACTTGGACTTTCCCAAACATTTTGGAAATGATGGTTAACCAAATTTTAGAGCAGTGGAATCCTTTAAAGTTCAATTTTGTTTCTTGCACATTCGAAGACAAAGGGATAGCAAAAACGGCCAGAAGTAAACCTACTCGTTAAGAATTGTTAACAAAACGAATATTGAATTCCAGTCCGATAGAATTCGCATACATGCGCTTTACGAAACCATGGAAACTAATTATAAATTAATATTAAGTAATTTAGCTAATCAAGCATTTAAGTTATCTAATATTATTGAGGAAGATAAATTCCTTGAGGTGGCAAATAAGGCAAAACAATTTTATATTGAGCTAGCCCCGCAAATAAAAAATCGGTTTGAGTTCAATAATTTAACTCTTAAATCTTTAAGTTTAATTAACCCCGATATGATAGATCTATAAAATGCGTTTCCTAATCTTGTTGCTTTTCAGTACGAAACCAAACTACCAACATAGGAACTCAAGGAGGGTTCTCAGTTTTGAGGAGTAATACATTGGTATAACTCTTGGGCTAAAGTACGGAAGGGGGCATGGTATTTCTACTTTTGTCAGTAGATATATTATGAGTGATTGGCCTCTTTATTTTTCTGATTTGACAAATCGAAAATATTGGGACTGTCAATTGATTACAGACATACAATTTTAAATTCTTAATTTCTATAAACTGTAAAGGTAATCAACAAATAGACCAATTTAGATCTGTCTTCTAAAAGAAACAAAACAGCAATTAAAATAGAAAACTATGGACGTCAATAAAATGAATTTTTTATTTAAACTTTCGAACTTTAAACATTAAACCAAATAAGTAAAATATAAATTTTTGTCCTAATTTATTAATGAACGAATACCAAATATTGAAGTTTACTTAAAATTATTTATTTATTTTAATAAAAAATTAAATGGTCAATAAATATGTACTTACATACCTAAAAATGTAATAAGCATCGTTCATCTACCCAAATGTATTATATGCCGTATATGTTATATTCAGGTAATTTAATCAATAATCTCATAAATTATAAAAACAAAACATTTTTCGAAACAGAAATTGATAAAATATTTAAAAAAAAAATTTAAAATTAACCAACTAAATAATTCCCCATTCCGCCAACAACGGGTGTTTGTTACGTTCCGGAAAAAAAACGTTTAACACCGGTATTGCAATTCTGTAATTCACTAAATAAAAATATCACATGACAAGATTGATTAATTTATTGGTATACAAATCGGATGTTTTATTGTATCACTTCAATATCATGTACATGTGTATAGATTTTGATTGATAATTGCACTTTGATAACAATCCAAATTTATTTTATCGGATATTGTTGTGTTTATATTTACGATAGTGGACGAAAAGTTTTTATTTTGTGTCGATAAAAATATGTCACAAATTTGTAAGATTGATTATAAGTTACATATGTGAGAAACATCATCTATACTTATTTTTAATGGCCTGCCACCAAAAATTGAACTTGCCTCTAATAATAAAAATTGGGTGTTCAAGAGTAAAGCAAAACAAAATAAAAGTTGAGTTAAGCTTATGAATCGTTGTAGTGGGATTTAAAAATAAAATAAAATTATTTATTGGAAATTGTGTCGTGCTTTACATTTTCTCATATACGATTGTGCTTTTGAATATTAATATTTCGAGAGCAATAATATTAACATTTATCGATTTTTATTTTAGTGTTCGTTTGGCGCGGAATTCTTCTTTCATTTGTTGTAGAACACAAAAAGTGCTGGCCTCATTGATTTCCCATAAATATTATATTATATTTTGTTTTAAATATTTATTAGTATGATTAAGCTTTTTAGTATATCGATTGAAAATCGTTCGCTTAACATTACGTGCATGTTTTTCCATTCACATTCCAATTCTAACTATATACCTAAGTTTAGTAGATTACTAACTAAATAAAAAAAAGCTCATTAAAATCGAAGTGATTGAAAGGTATGATATGAGATGGGAAAAAATACATCTGATGTATTTTGGCCTTAGCAACCGAAAATTCATCATGTTGTGAGACGCCACTGGTGTTATAACGTAATTTAATATTAATTTGAGCACATTTGTCAAACTGAAAATACATTTTTGTAATGCGGTACTGATGTAACCTCACAATGAATTACTCATCTAAAAAGCGTTTTTGTTATTATATTCCGAAACAAAAAAAATTCTTTAACGACAACATTAATTAACTTAATTTTATCGAAAGCGAGGAGACAGCTTAGGGAAATTTAAGTAGAAAGTAAAAAAAATCTACTTTTAAAAATAACGAACGAAAAGGAAACTTGTGTTTGTTTGTTGTATGGATAAACAAATTGAATTATTATAATATTGCGTGATCGTTTTTCTATTCCATTGCATGAGGAGATAAATTATATTTTTATTATCTATCAAAGGTAATTTAAATGAGGCTTACAAGTTATGTATTATAAAAGCTGTATACAATTATTGATTTTCGTTTCAGTTCGAGGTGAATCATCAACTGATTATATTGTGTTACACATATAGTTTATAATTCATAAAACATTTTTTTGTGTACAGCATAATCCTTCAAGAATATGTAAGATAGATGTACTTGGAAATTTGTTTTTTGTCAATGATAACAAAGAAATTTATTTTAAATTATTCAATCTACAATAAACGAGACACGACAGCAAAACCATTGAGAAGAAAACATTGTATGATTTTTTGTTGTTGAATGAGAAGAACAATAAAGAATCACAATTTTCCTAATAGCACGAAGCAAAATTAAATTACCATAAAAATAAATCATAAAGTTTTTTTATTTAAAGAGGCTTTTTAACGAGAAGTATTTGGTTTACGAGTGAAACTGTTGTGTTAACATAGAGTACATTCATCCTTTTGGTTGTTGTGAAAGCAGAATGAAACAGAAATTCTAGAATATTTTCCTTCAAGGGCAATACGCCTTAATAATACATAATAATTATTATTTTGTTCACAAATTTTCAAGCTAAAAGCTTTAAAATAGGAGGTCGCAACACAAAAAGCACAACGTAAAAAAAAGGTTGAAAAAGGACGTTAAATTAGTGTGTAAATTAAATCGTTATGTTATGTATTCCTGTTGCTTTGTTCTGTAGTTTACACACAAAAAAAAAAGTTTAAAGCTAGAATGTAGTTTGGTTTGTTGTCATAGTGTTTTCCCGGGTCTTTTTTATTGTAAAATGTATATTTTTTTCTAGTTACAACTAAATGGTAGATTCATAATTACGCCAAGAGGAAAAAAGTATTTATACAGTTAACAGTACAATTATTTGTATTTCACAAAAATTTAAGGATCTAATATGAAACAATTTCCTACTACTACCTAGTAGAATGTTCTTAGCAATGGTTAAAGCAGAAATATTAAAAACACAACAAGGTGGAAGCTTAAATCGCGAAGTAATAATTTTAATTTTTAGTTTGTGTGGCCATTCTAAAATAATTTGTGAAGTACAAATAATTGTGGTGAGGACTGTAAATCCAAACACTAAAAAGGGACAAGGAAGAGACGCTTATCATGTTTTATTTTGTATATAAATTACAACAAATACAACTAGGTTGCATATAATACTGCAACTTTGTATGCATTGCAATATAATGTATTTTCCGCGGTTTTTAAATTTATAGCAATACGAATTTCCCAGCATTTTCTTTAATTGCATGTTGAAACGCTAATTATCGTTTTATGAGCACGAAAGAAACAGTTGCGGCATATGGTAACTAACTGAATATTTTAATTTCCTCTTTTTTATTTTCTTTTTGTATAAAATTGCCATACTGCGTGATTAAGTGAGGTTTTCGAAACGCCTCGTTTGGTTTTAAATTTACTTAAAACATTTAAATATTGTGTAAGTCCAAAAAAGTTTTCGAAAACGATTTTCTACAAAATTATCCAATTTATATTTTGTGTTGGTTAAGTTCTCATTTCTTGACATGAATAATAATTTATTTACTCTATGTTTTTATTTGTATAGGCAACGAAATTGTTTAATTTTTTTAAATTTAAAGTTTATGTGTTTCCATAACCAACGATACAAAAAAGCTCAATCATAGTATTGATTATTATTCAAGTTTAGTATTTTTGTTTTGAAATTTGGTTGTCTACGAGTTAATAGTTATGTATTACACATACTTTCCACAAATAATTTGTAATTTTTTATGTCGACAATTAATATTCAAGCATATTAACATAAAACTTTTATTATTATGTTTTCTGTTTGAAGGTTGCGGTTATTGGAAATTTCGTGTTAAAAACAGCTTTAAATACTATGTTGTATAACCTTGACTACTTATATGCAGCAGATAAGAACAATTTTTTGACTTTGTGCATTTGAATCTAACAGTCTTCTAAATTGATTGATATACAAACAAACACGCAAATTAAAATTTTGTTTCCTTTCCATAATCAAATTATTTAAAACAGGAATAATTAATTTCCTAATTTGAATAATTAAGTAAAACAAAAATAATAAACGTGAAACTACCGTAAATTAACGTGAAGATTGACGATAAAAATCAAATTTTACGGGAGTCTTATACCATAGAAAAATAGTTAAATCACGAAATCAATTAAACTAACATAATTAAGTAACTCAAAAATATGTTAAGGCGTACGCGTTGATACAACATAATAGCTGGAGCTTTTACACGTCCGTAGAATTTCGTACCACTAATATCTTATTTTGATATATAGCACACCAAATGCGTTAAAATGCTGCCAATGGCTTTATTATTGAATCGTTCAAATCTTAAGCTAAATTTATTATTATTAGTCCGAGTGAGTACGTCCTTCTCAATCATCTAAATAGCCAATTCGTTGGGATGTGTCTCTAGTTTTGAGTAATATTTCGGACTGAATTCTTTAATTGTTTCTTTAATGATTTTAATTCCAAGATCGTCATGTATATTACTATTTCGAATATAACACCGAGCATTGGTAACACTGCGAAGTATTTTTGCTTCGTGTTTGATTATCGCATTGTACAGATAAATTTGGGTACCAATACAATTTGGAAAATATAATTTTTTATTTGGCTCTGCCTTGCTTTAAAATATTTTTTCCGCGGCAGCCTTTCATCCAGGTGCAAACTTTGTTTGTATAATAATATTTACATCGTTTAATGCCACTGGTGCGAGTCTGTATCCACCATGCCTTCAGCTGGTCCGCTGAATTGTCCACCGTGCCAAACTTTATCAAAGGCTTGTGCAATATCCAAGAAGGCAGCAGAACCATATTCCTTATCTTCGAAGGTCCTTTTGATTGCATTTACAATTCTGTGTGCTTGCTCTGTGGAGAGAACCATGTTGGTTTCCATGTTGGAAATAATTGTCTTTTTTTCATCACTTCTCGCCCAATTTTCAGTTGGTAGTCTAATCGGTGGATTCGAGTTTGGCGGAAGTTCTGGTTTTCTTCTTCTCGCACTGGAAATCAATGGTGATTGATATTGATAAACATTCTAAGAGTAATTTGTTTCAGTAAGATTCTGCTCTAAGTGTTTATTTGTGGCCGAATTATTCACTCAGTAATTACGATAAACTATGTGATGATTTAAACCGAAGTGATATAAATGATATTGTATGCGTGTCGGTACCAGTAAATTCATCTGGGATTATGATTGAGTCCAAAAGTCTTCCAAATTTGGCGTTTCTGTTACCTGCTATTTTATCTGATGAAATTCAAAAAATTCCCATAAATATAACTATTTCGATACCTCGAAAATCATCTGCTACGATACCATGGAATGTTTCTCCATCCATTTGCCAAATTATCTCCGATAGTTCATTGTCGATTTGTCAGCCTTTTGCAGTGATCTAAAAGCTCATAAAAGCACTAATGTTGTAGCTGAGCAGTCTACTTCTGCCTTTTCAGGGTTCTGTTCGTAGTAAAATTCTGAACAATTTTATTATTAGCACTGACAGCGGCGATATCATACGGGCTATGGAACCACGTAAATAGATTTTTGGTCTCCAGAATACCAAGCCTTGGATTGATTTAATCTGCTCCGCTTAGGCAAATTAAATTGAAAAATTACTTAAGTAAATAATTATCTAAAAATTCCAGTAACTCTTCTTTGAAAATACAGTTCAAAGGCTTTTAAACACGATATTTATTTTGTGAAAGCCAAATTCTACGAAAATAAATTTAGCTCCACAACAGTTAATATTATAGAAAGCTGGAAAGTAATCAATGAAATTTTGAACAATAAAAGCAAGTAGGACACGATTGCGGAAATAATGATTGAAGATAACTTATTAGTAACGGATCAACTTGAAACGATCTTTTTGATGATCTTATTTATAATAATTAGGAATTAAAATTTTGCGTTTTCAAGGAAACTGATTTGTTTGGAATTTTAAACTTCAGCTCAAACCGACTTACACATCGGGCAATTATGGGGTTGGTAATTTCTTGCAGTTTTTCTTCCGCCATTTTTCCTTCCTGAATAAAATTAGCAGTGATTATTCCAATAATCAAAAAATTACAGGTCAATTTCATTGCTCTCTGTATTTGGTAAAATTATTGAAAAACTAGTCGATGTAATGTAGTTACTAAATTTTTGATGAGCAAATTTTTTGTACATAAAAACCAGTAAGATTTTAGGAAATTATGAAGTATGGAAGTATGGATTAGTGTTTTGGCGTGGTAGTTACTAAGCTACAATTTACCCACTTATTGTGATACAAAACATATCATAAGAATTATTCTTAATGCTCCGCGTTTATCTGCTTCGTGGCCTTAATTTCAGTCTTTGGAGATTCTTCCTTTTAAACATTTACTTGTGTACACAATTATGAAAGGGTTTTTCATTATTAATGTCAATCAATCAAATGACACTACTAGTTATAATTTGAGAAATGTACAGTTTATTCGTCTTCAGAAGTTTACAACGACCAACATTTTCAAAATTCATTTTTAATTCTTGCTCCGAAGGTATTTAACAACCTTCCGGTTGAATTGAGAAATTGTCGGAAACTTGATAAATTTTCATCTGGATTAAAAATATTTTTGTTTAGTGACTCAAGTGTGAATGATTTGATGTATTTTCATGTGTAGTTTAACTTTAATGTATTATCACATTAATGTTTGCAATATAAGTTTGAATTTTCGATTTTATTCATTTACTAATCACTATTGGATTACACGGCTCGTCTGAACGCGGCTCAACCCAAAGGTGCTTCCACTTCTGTTTTTTTATGGCATCATGTTCCCTAAGATCTAATGAATAAGATAAAAGTTTTTTGAAATCATCCACCGACCAGTTTTCATTTTCGCGCCAAACTTCGAAAATTGGAACCAAAAAAATGATTGTTTTGGTCTGAAAAAGTGAAATATCTTATGTTTTATGAAAAGTCTCAGGAAGAGAATGCAGTAGGCAGGTTACAAGAAAAGCAGAAAACTTTTCTTCCTCGATCAGTTCATTTCAGTTTTCCATAATGTCGAAAATTTTTAATCCTCCAAAAGTTGACCGCACACTTTCACACGAAGAGAACCGGAGTAAAATTTGTTTGTTGTGCTTAAAAAAGAATGATGTCATGTTCAAGATAGAAGCCTCGCTGCAATCGAATCTAGAAAAATTACTGAAACATCGTGTGGACAATATCTTGTGTGAAGAAAGACTGCCGAATGTTCTTTGTGCCGGATGCAAACGGAACGTCTACCGACAACTTCCCAGTGCCGATCCAGGAATCATTAATTTCATCATTCAAATGTTTTATCGATCCCAAACGAGGAACACCTCATAAATGCACCAAAACTGCCCAAGTTGATAATGTATGCAATTATATAAATACAATGGGGGAGAAAGTAATGGAACAAATGGCGTCAACATTAATCAGTAAAATTGCAATTCAACAACATGACATTGATGACAAAGTAAACAAAAAATATTCGACGGTCTCCCTTACTCAGGCATGTGGAGGAAACTCCAAGAAATTATTCATAAATCCCCACGAGAAAAATTAAGAGGAACCAGCTTCGAATATATCCACACCCGATTTCTTGAAAATCAAAACAAAATTTCATCTTAGTACAAAGACTACTGTTGATATAGCGACCGCTTTGAGAGTTGCTACCAAAAAGCGGGCGATTATTGAGCCAGGATCGAAAAAAAAGCCTGGAACAGAAGAATGGCGAGGTAAAAACTTTCTTTTGTGCTAAGACAATAGATTTTGTAACCATCAAAGCTCGAATGAGCACACCAATCCAATGTCCTATAGTTTACTGCCATACTCTTGAAGATTTTTTTTCTCATATCGAGAAACAGCGGGATACTAGAAATCAGCACTTAAAATTTGGAATTCACGGTGGCGGTGGTTTTTTGAAGGTGTGCCTGTCTGTTCAAGATGATTCAACTGAAATTTGTCAGGAGAAAACAGGAGGAAAAACGTCAAAAGTATGATGATGCCGTGTTTGCTAAAGCTTTTGCTGGCTCAGGCGTTAAGAAAATATTTATTCTTGCTATTGTGAATTCGGCTCAAGAGAATTATGAAAACGTGTCAGCAATATGGAAAATATTGAAAATTGAGGATTTTTCTGCCAATATTCTGACAGGGATTATGTCTCATTCATCGACGTACCCTTGTACATGGTGCCTTTGTGAAAGCACAAACTTAACTTTTTTGTTAGACCTTAGGGAACATGATGCCATAAAAAAACAGAAGTGCAAGCACTTTTGGGTTGAGCCGCGTTCAGACGAGCCGTGGATTGTGACTATCCAAAGATTGCATTTTTATGAAAGAGTTCCAATTTATTGTGTCAGTTTATTAACTTTTCCAGAACTACTTATGACGGTTGTAGCGTTTCAGCTGATTATGCCAGGACATCATTTAGATTTTCTGCCGCCGTATGAACATCTGCTGGTGTGGTAAGAGGAATATTCAGTAGATAATTTTGTTCGACAATTTTTTCCTAGTTTTCTATATTGATTCCAATTATTTCGCACTGTTTCTATTACCGGTGAATGATCTGAAGACAGATCATGCAATTGGTGACTTTAGCATATGTACGTGGAATACCCTTTGTTACACAAAAGTCAGTTATACAAAAGTTAATCTTCTTTCAATCCATACAGCAGTACTTCAATGAGCTTGGTGTCATAAATAGAGTACCAGAGGTGTTTAAGGTATTAAAATTATATCAATGTTGTGATGGGTGAGGAATACTTATACTGCATGCATAATGTTCTTATTAGATCCATGGTTCTCTCCCTCATCGAAATGAAGCTTTGTATCATATTAGTTAACTTGTTTAAAATTTTAGCTTTAGGAGCGGTGCCCTAGGATATTTCCGTTTAAAATCCTTTGGTGCACACTAGCATTTACAGTTGCGTTTTGGTTTCCATTTTGAGCGTTTACACAATTTCTGGTAGTGCTTCTATTCTAGCTGAAGAATAAAGATTAAGCATTCGTTGCTCTGCTTTGGATTGATTCTTCTTTTCAATTTTAGATGAATTGGACACCTCTCTAATTTGCTGTTTGATTTCCGTCACAGTTCCTGGATTTTCTCATTGGTGCTTCCTTTGCTTTCTTTATTGCAAATCGTTGAGTTTTGGAGTATAGTATACCAATATGATACAAACATCGTTCAAAGTGCAATATGCTCTAGTGTGACCATATTCTTGGTACTTCACACACTGTACCGGTCCTAGTTCCGCGATGGTAATTGAATTTTGAGTCTCAATAACTATTGAGGTGGATTTAAGAACTGCTGATTCAAGTTTTCACACAAGTAATAACTAAAGTATTTTAAATGTTTACTCGTTGATAGCAAAATTGCAACTGTTTGAGAATATGTCTATAAAAAGGTTTTTTTACCTTGCCAAACAAATCATGAACACCTGTATTTGCCTTTTGTATAGCAATAAATCCAATAAAATCCAATTTTTTACTTGTGCGGCTTTAAAAACTTTTGCTAATAAATTTCTAGATAAGAGAAAAAAAAAATAAAAAAAGGAAAGAAAATTATCTTATTGAATTTTTTTCTCCCAAACAACTTTAAAATAGAAAGTTTTTATGTAAGCCTTAAAAACTTAATTTGATTTAATACATTCATCCTTAGATTTTAAAAAGAAAATCTAACTTTTAAAATACAACAAAAAAAGTTCTTCGTAGATACAAGAAAATATCTTAATTTTTTACTTTATCCTTTAAGTAAGTAAAGTAGGAGTAAGATTATCATCTTCTCTAGGATATAAGATACAGCTCGATATCAATCACAATGTCGAGTTGTGCGATGACTATTAACATTTTACACTACATTTTCAATTTTTATTTTTCCGGTACATAATATGGTCGCAGGGTTAAGCTGTAAGAGCATATATTTTCTATTTTTCATGTTCTATAATGTATATGTACGTACACAGTATGCATCCCCATGAATAAAAAGTACAAAAAAAAAACAAAAAAATAATTTTAATCCTTTTTGTGCGCGAAAAATGTACAACAATAAAATATTATAATGGCTTTAAGTTTTATTGTGGTTGTCTTGTTTTACGTTTTTAACTTAACAATTAAATTTACTTTTATGAAAAATGTATAACTATTGTAAATTTAAAATAAAAATGCGGTACTTTTTGTTTTGAATTCTACTTGCAAATTTCCTTCAGATAATGCAGGCATAATTTTATGTAAATTCGTTTAGAAATAATAAAGAATAAATATGTATTGCACAAAATGTTTAGTGATCGTTGCCAAATAGTTCGAAAATAATGTATTTGTATTGTTTTGTTGAAAAACAATTTTTGCAAACACCCGCAGAATATGCATAATTCACTTTAATAATGGAAAACCTTCATGTTTTCGCATGACACATTATGCTAAAACGTAATTTGAGAAATACGGATTTATTGGAAATAGGGAAATTGAATTGTTATGCTATTAATGAAAAAAAAAAAATTTCGATCGATACACATAATACCTGTATATTTTATACCAAAACAGCACACCAAATAATCCACAATTACAACAATAACCAAAATAATCCATTTTAATAGTGCAAAAGCAATAGTTTTTTACGTTTGTATTCCATATAAAACATACAAATTAATTTACTTCATATAAAAAACAAATAAAACTACTTGTTACTATTATTGTGGATAAGTACTCGTATCATTCTGTTTATAAATATTTAGTATTTTGTTTTAGTTGTTTGTTTTTATGGGTTTTGTTGGTTTGGAAAATCGGTTTCTATTGCTTTTTACGAACTTTATGACTCTCATGGCATACTAGATTTTAGTTTCTGTTTTAACTGTCTAATACTAGTAGTTAAGTATATAAATTGTTGTTGAATAGTTTAAAAAATGCCATTCTTACTATTGATTTATTCTATAGATGGAACCAGTGACTTTATAATAAAAATGCTGTCATAAATCAACCAGCGTATTCATTTCCACTTCATTTTGTTCACAATCTGCACCTTGCAGGCCGTATCAAACCTAATCAGTATAATCGTTGAATTTAATAAAAGGTTATAAGTTGCACAATGACATTGTCCTGAAATGTGATAACTTAGACGTCAACATTTTTAACATAACTTTAATTTAAATAATTGACTTAACACGGTTGTTCATAATCTTGAACATTATATAGTATTCTAAATTTTAAAATCGATAAATCCTGCTGGCTATGTCTAGTTGGACTTTTCTCAAATGTATTTATAAGCTTAACATTTTATTAATTTCGTTATTCGAAAAAATAGTGCCAAATGCACCCCAACTTCAGTTTATATGAAATATTTATTAAAGTTACCCTACTTACTTATTTCGCTACTAAAGCAGTATTAAAAACCTAGGAATCTGAGCACTAAGAAATGTTATCTCTTGAGGCCCTTCAAAAGTGAAATTAAAGCAATAAGAATTTTCAGTAAGACAGTAAAAATCTCCAAACGAAGTGAAAGGTCTAAGAATATGTTTTAACTGTTTATTCATAATTTGCGGATGTGAAATTTTCCGAGAACATTAACTTTAGAATAATTTTGGCCTTGTCGTTTTAATTTGACTGTATCAGTCATTCAATTATGATATGAAAAACAGGTATATCCAAAACTTTTATCTGTTTATGGGACTTGTTTGTAATCAAGTTAAATTTAATTAAGCCCGAAAACTCTTTCAAAATTAGAAAAATGAAATTCGTACGAAAAATGTCATTTTACATGCGAATTTCGTTTTTCTCTAATTTTGGGCTTAATTAAATTAAATTTGGTAGAAACCATCATACCAAAAATTGTTTACTCGTTTTCACTATTCATAGTGCAGAATAAATCGGAACAAAAACTCAAATGTCAAACATTTACACAAGAATCCTATATGCCGTAAGACACAATAATTTAATTTAAAATATTCAATGATTTTAATTAATTTATTCGATTTATAAAGTGTGTAAAATTATAAATATTTTTGAATTTGTAAATATTTTTCTATTAAATTTACGGTTAAATATCCAAACAAATAACATCAAGATACAATTTTTATTATTTTACAAAGGTTTTATTGGTTTTTATGAAGTATCTGGTCGTGATCACTGAACTAATCGAAAACCGTCCTTTTGTTCCTAGAAGAGCTAAAAAATTGATTGAGCTGTTTAGAATATTTTTAAATAAAAAAGAAGAAACTGCCCACCGAATGTGGCAGAATCCAAAACCCACTACAAGTGATTTGATATTTAAGTATTTAATGCTTACGTCCGCTACGTTTACAACAGCCTCCTAATAATTATAGGGTATGTAATTAAACTTATCAGGTTTTATTGGATGGTATAATGCTGTGGAACAGTCTTCCCTAGATATTAAAAGCTCATCCGTAATTTCAAACTTTCGCAACAAGGTTGTTGCATGAAGTTGCTTTGTTTATACGTATAAATATTTTTGAACTATTTGATTGAAAAAAATATTAATTGTATTCAGAATGAAAAATGTGTTCCAATTTAAGGTTAATTTTTAAATTTTTAATATAACACGTAAATTATTTGATAAGAATCTAAATTTTTATTTCAAATGATAGTACAAAGGTTCCGGTTTAGTAATGAAAAATAATGCCTCGTAGGTGAACTCCTTCTGCTGTACAGCTGGCTACCATTCTTTTACCAAAATTTTCGATGACATTCTGGCATAACTGCGGCTCAATTTCTTAAGTACAATTAATAATATTCTCCTTTAGGCCATCAATTGTTTATGGATCGTTGGTAACAAACATTTAGGTTTTTTAGGAAAAAATCTAGGGGTCTTCGAGAAATTATTCGATTACAAAAGTATTCGCGCAAAACATTTGTTTCGGTTGCTGTACGATATGTGGCACCTTCCTGCTGAAACCACATATTCTGGGCATCCGTACCTTCCAATTCTTCAAACAAAAAATTCTTAATCATATTTCCATATCGTGGTCTATTTACGCGCAACTGCATCCCAAGCTTCGTTTTCAAAAAAATTCTGTCCGATTTCTCCACCAGCCCAAAAACCACACCAGACAATCACTTTCTGTCGATGTATGGGTTTTTCGATAATTTTGTTTGTTTTAAATCCACCCAGTTCAAAATTTGCTTTGTCGCTAAAGATGACTATGTTAGACCAGGGCCCTATTGCACCAACTACTTATCACTTACTACTTATCAACTTATCATAATTTTTGATAACTTTCTGTTGTACCAAATTGAAATTTGATAAGTATTTAATTGAGTTATAATAAGTGATAAGCACTCACTTATCAAAATTAAGTTGCACCAATTTGCGAAATGATAAATGATAAGTAATATTTTGATAAGCGATAAGTTTGAGGTTTTTGATAATTTTTTCGTAGTTCTGTTGCACCAAAAGTTTTAACTTATCAATAATCGACTACTTTAATGGTAACTTATCCAAAATATCAATATGCCAATATGCACGGAATTAATAAATCAACTGAGTCTAGGATCATTCATCGAGTAGCAAATACCATCATCGATAACATGATGGCGGTAACCGTGTGTTGGCCCGAAAATGTCCAGGATAGAAGTTTCTTGAGATGCGTAGATTCCCTCAGGTAGCTGGTTGCATCGATGGAACAATGATTAATATAGATGCACCTACTCAATGAAGAACACTTTGTGAACCGACATGGAAAACATTCACTGAATGCAATGATGGTGTGTGGACCGCCGCTTTTATGCAGTAAATTAAAATTGGCCAGGTAGTGTCCGTGATTCCAGAGTATTGCGAAATAAAAGGCTATATGCCGTTCCACGGTGCTGTGATTTTGGGTGACAGTGCTTACCCCTTAAAAATTGGCTTATCTCACCAATAGGAAGAAATCAGAATTTGTTTTTCATTTTTGGAAATATTTTGTATTAAGTAGTTTTTTGTAAACCTTATACTTTTTAAGATATTTGCAAAACAAATTTTCTGGACCAAGGGAGTGGCCACTTCCGGTTAGCCGATTTGGAGTAAAATTCACTGGGACCTCCCAATTTATCAAAAAAGTTTAAATCTGAAGTTTCAGTTCGATTGATTAAACCATCTGGGCTGTAGAGAGGACACAGATAGACTAAAAGACTGACAGACTAACAGACTGACCGACTGACAGACAGACACCATTTCGAAACCCACTTTTTCGGACTCAGGGGACCTAAAAACAAATAAATTTCTAAAAATCTCAAGGTTCAAAATTTTCATGATTACTATACTTTATTTTACTAGAGTAAAAGAAAGTAAAAAACCCTAATACATACGAATCGTTCGTTTAATAAAAGTTCTGCAAAATTATTTTTTGGAAATCGCACTCAACTCCCAAGGGCCAATATCGGCCATTGCCAACAATGATGACAAAGGTTTAGCTAGCACATAGAATAGGTTCTCAATTACCTAGTTAGAAAATCTTAATCCATACGGATCGTTCGGTTAATAAAAGTTCTACGAAATTATTTTTTGGAAATCGCACTCAACAATGATGACAAAGGTTTCGCTAGCACATGGAATAGGTCCCTCAAATACCTAGTTAAAAAACCCTAATCCATATGAATCGTTCGTTTAGTAAAAGTTCTGCAAAATTATTTTTTGGAAATCGCACTCAACTCCCAAGGGCCAATATCGGCTATTGCCAACAATGATGACAAAGGTTTGGCTAGCACATGGAATAGGTCCCTTAATTACTTAGTTAGAAAATCCTAATCCATACGAATCGTTCGTTTAGTAAAAGTTCTGCAAAATTATTTTTTGGAAATCGCACTCAACTTCCAAGGGCCAATATCGGCCATTGCCAACAATGACGACAAAGGTTTGGCTAGCACATGGAATAGGTTGCTCAATTACCTAGTTAGAAAACCCTAATCCATACGAATCGTTCGTTTAATAAAAGTTCTACGAAATTATTTTTTGGAAATCGCACTCAATAATGATGATAAAGATTTCGCTAGCACATGGAATAGGTCTCTTAATTTCCTAGTTAAAATTGAGGGGTGGCCAACACACGACTTTCTTTTACGAACAGAGAATTTTTAGAAATTTTATTTTTTTCCTAATTTTTTTTTTAATTTTTAAATTTTTAAATTTTTTTTTAATTTTTAATTTTTTATTTTTATTTGTTTTTTATTTTTGGAAACAATTTGTATTAAGTAGTTTTTTGTAAACCTTATTCTTTTTAAGATATTTGCAAAACAAATTTTCTGGACCAAGGGAGTGGCCACTTCCGGTTAGCCGATTTGGAGTAAAATTCACTGGGATCTTCCAATTTATCAAAAAAGCTTAAATCTGAAGTTTTAGTTCGATTGATTAAACCGTATGGGCTGTAGAGAGGACACAGACAGACTGACAGACTGACAGACTGACAGACAGACAGACAGACACCATTTCGAAACCCACTTTTTCGGACTCAGGGGACCTCAAAACAATTAAATCTCTAAAAATCTCAAGGTCCAAAATTTTCATGATTACTATACTTTATTTTACTAGAGTAAAAGAAAGTAAAAGTCTTACAATTTATTCTAAAAACTGAAATAAGAACTCTCAATTGAGAAATGTTTCGCTTCATGTATTGTTTACATGCAATATTGTTGTTGTTATTAAATTACATAGGTACAAAACCATTGTTTAACATATAAAATGTGCGGAAATCACATTATTTTGCAAACACTATCACATTTAAAGTAATTTTGTATAGATCATTACAACTTATCATAAAAATTTGATAATTTGTCAATTGATAAGTTATAGACATTCTGATGTGCAACGCTTATCACTTATCATTATCAAAATTTGATAAGTTTTCAAATTGATAAGTGAGTGAGATTTTGTTACTTTTGGTGGAACACTTATCACTTTTCATTATAAAAAAAAACTAATTTATGATAAGTTGATAAGCAATAAGTGATAAGTATTCGGTGCAATAGGGCCCAGATTTCAATTTTCTATTTCTGCTTTCTCGCATATTCTCTCTAGCAATGAGAAAAGAATATAATGAATACAATACTCGTGTGAACAGGCAGAATGAGTTAGGTCGTTAACTGTTAAGACTGGATGATGAAATTACAACTCTAAAAGCATCAAATACTGAATCGAATAAGTAACTTCAATTGTGTAATAATCGAATGGACATTTTGGAAAAATTTGTAAACGTTTCAACAATTCAAATATTTGGTATGCCAAATGTGAAGAAGCCAATTACTGAGGAAACGGAAGCCAATTACTGTGGAATTGGTTAAGGACTCTATTTTACAGCTTCTTAAAACCAAAAAAACAAAGTTGCAGATCTTCCAGGATGGAAAAACTTTTACTTGCTAATGCCAAAAATAAGCTTCTCCAAGCTAAAGGAAATAATAACCAGTATAAGTATGTTTGAGCGAGTCATGGAAACAAGTACTGTCGAAAAGCTGATGATGATGTATTAGCCAAAATATCGTCTGAGTATGATTTGGATAAACTATAATTGTTCTTTATGTTTAATATGAGTACTGTTGAGGTTTATTATCAGAACATGAAAGGTATGAACACGAAACTTAATGATATTAGATTGCAAATTTTATCAACCAACTTTGAAGTATTATGTTTAACCAAGATTTGCCTTAACTCCTCTATGTACTCTATAAGTGATCGTATTTTTAACGGATGTACATGAAAAAAAGGATGGTGGAGGAGTCTGATTTGCATTGAGGAAAGGGTTATTTACTACTAAAATTTATTTTTTCAATGATTCAAATGTTATTTATTGATAATATCTTTGTTAAGATTTGTCTTAACAAGAGTTAATATTTAGTGTTGGGTGTTGTTTACTTTAATATCCGCATTAAATTTGGTGAAAATAAACGATTTTGTGATTTGTGGACGGATTTAGTTGTTTCAGCTCCTCCTACCTTCAAATTTTTGATATCGGGTGATTTTAATTTATCATGTATTGAGTGGTATCTAGATACTTCTAGTGTCGTCACAACAAATTACGAAGTAATTAGTACTTTAGAAATTGCTGGATCTTTAGAGATTGCAGAATAAATTATTGGACTTAGTTTTGAGTAATATAGAATCCTTCGATTAATTTTCGTAATCTGAGATATAATGTGATTGAAAATAGTTGATTTAAAATTGATTCCGACATTTTATTTACAAGTAAGGATGTCAATGAAATGGTTAACGCTTTCTATGTTGCAATAAAAACTAAACTTAAAGGAAGACAGTTTCCGTGTTGGTTTTCTAGTGGCCTTAAAGCATTTATCATTGAAAAGAATAAAATTAGGCAAACGCTGTGAATTTACAATAATTTTTGCACAACGTAGAATTAAAGTAGACATTGAATTAAAAGTCTGCTTCAAGAATCATTTAAATTCTCTAGAAGGGGAAATTAACTATGATCCAAAAAATAAATTTTTTGGAAATACACAAGCTTTTTAAGAAATGAAACAAATCTTACATTTTCAATATTTCTTGACCAATGTAATTGATCTGTGACCGGGGAAGTTGATTGTATTTATACCGATTTTAGCAAGCTTTTGATAAAGTAAATCATTCCATGTTATGTTCAAAACTAGTGGCGTTTGGCTTATCACAATCAGTCGTAGTATTTTTTCAATCTTATTTTTTAGGTAGGAGTGTTTCACTGCTAAAGCTTCAACATTACGTCCTCTGATGTTCCCAATTTTTATTATCGATTTGATTGATGTGATTGAACCCGGTTGCCCATGTTATACAGATGATTTAAATATCTATAATAGTGAAGTACGTTATTTGTCTGAACTACATTTAAATATTAGTAAATGTATGATAGTATCTTAAACCAGAAAGGTTAACAAACTCTATTTTGATTATAATGTTGATGGTATTTTACTCAACAGGAACAGTATAGTAAAAGACCTAGGCATAATTTTTGATGATAAATTGAAATTTGATATTCATGTTGATACTTCACGTAGAAAATCGTTTCGAATTCTAGGCTTTATATTTAGCAGAGGTCGTGAATTTAGATCACCCTCTATACTAATTACCATATACTATTTAATCATTTAGTGTGTAGTTCCTTAGAGTACGGGTGCCAAATTTGGGAACCTTATTATGAAATATATTCTACAAAAATTGAACTGAACTATGGACTTGGTAGATTTGATATGAAATCACTTGAAATTAGACGGATGTTTTTAGATGAATATCTGCTATATAAAATTTTTAATAATATGTTATTATTCGGTTATTAGTGCCAAGATTAATTTTTATTCACCAGCTAGCTTCTAGCAAATCTTGGCTTTTTCTCTCCATGTTTTAGAATGCAAACTAATCATGATATGTTATTGGTGAGCATTGATCTTTTTCGTTATTCGATTAACTAAAGACAATTTCCCATTAAAAATATTTCTAATTTGAATTTGAAACCGAGGTGTCTAAAATTGGAACATTTTTTTTACTAATTAACTAAACCTTTCCTATCCTTCATTGGTCGTTCTCGTACATTTCAATCAATCAATCTATCATTTCCTTATAAACTTTGAAGTACGACAAGGATTTTTTTTTGTGTAAACACGGGGTAAACCTCATACAAAATTTAAATGTCGATCATATTTAGACATGTATTTTTTAGGCTTTTGCTGATCAAAACCACCGTCGAGATTAAAACAATGAAAAACACAACAAAATGTATTGTCTATAGATTTAGCACCACTATTTTATTGTTTGTAGCACGGTATGTAAAAACAACCATCCAAAACAATCATGTAAACGAACACTAAAAACTTTGGGTTAACGATTTAGGTTTTATTGGGAAATTTAAAACAAAAGGAGTATTATTTAGATTAATTGAATTTGAGTTGTTAGTTTAATATGTAAAACATGTTAGTCTTTTTCTAAGAAAATTAATTTGCTTAACAGCCTTTGTATAACTATCTGTATTGTATTTTGAAAATCATTTTTTATTTTTATTTCCATTTTGACAAAAACTACATGTACATTTGTGATAAAATTTTTTTTTGTTTAGAAATTTAATCAAATTCAGAAAAGACTAAAATAGATGGTTTGGAATTGAATTTCAAATTTCGAATGTCTGTACGGATTAATAACACACACAGGAAATTTGATTCGTACATCAAAAGACAATATTAGCTATTTTAAGAATAGCTTCTGTTCTCCGCACAACACTTATAACAGCTACATATACCAAATGGTATGTGTAGATAATAATCTCTGCGCATAAATAAAATAAAAGCAAAACACATTGGTTTTTATTGGGAAAAGTTATTCCTCATTTTAGACTTGATGTCACATACGCTTTTATTTTCATCCTTTAGCACAAAATAAGAATGGAAAATCGAAAATCAAAAAAAAAAAAAAAAACAACATTTTCTTTTATGAACCCAGACGTCACCGAAAATTGAGTTTCGCATTGTATTGTTTTAACCCATTGATTTTTGGTAATCACATTACTTTTGGACTTTTGCTTGACGCATTTTGTTGCTTGACTTTATTTTGTGTGCGGAAAATTTAATTACGTTCAAAGTATTTTTTTGTTACATTATTTTAAGGTTGATTACAAATTAATTACTTATCACAATGTAAACGGGTGATTAAATGTTAAATCGTTTTGATTTCATGATAAAAGGTCAAGATAGTGGAGTTATTTTAATCGTTCTGTATAATCGTTTTTTTTTTCTAAAGTCTGTATATCACTCGTATAAGCTCGTTTTAATTAAATTTCAAATTTTATTTTCTTCAATATTTAGAAGAAATTTTTCAAAACTTAATTTTTCTAGATAAGCATGTTTATTGTGCTTATTTTTTGTCATAGCTCCTTCGTCGGTTCTCATTTAACAATAGTGGAGTGGATTTCAAATATTTTCTGAGTTTCAAATTCACAACTACAGAAATCTCAATTAAAAACGAAAGTCGTAATAACTCTTTAATTTCAAAGGATTTGGTATTTCGCTGTGATTGCTTTGAATATCGCTGGAGAAATATCTCCGTTTTGAAATATCGTAATAATTCTAGGCTTGATGTTTTAGCTGGTAGATTTCCATTTGTTGCGTTGCCGCAAGTTATTGAGATATTCATTGGAAAACCTTTTTCAAAAATGTTGTGTTCGTTACTGCATCTATTGCCATAATTTTAACTTTGATTCGAGGATGGGTCTTCGCTTGATTTGATATCGATTTTGTCTGATATAATAAGGAGTTCATCTCTTCGAATGTTAAATTAATTCCGTTGGTTGGTTTAATAAGGAGAGATTTGACTGATTTTAATGCCGCCTCCCATAAACACCCAAAGTGAGGTGCCGCTGGTGGGATAAAATGCCAATTTATCATTTAGCTGTCATTAAGTTTTCGATGCACCCATGAAAAACAGTACCAGTTGTAATAATTGTGGCAATTATTATAAATTAAAAGACTTTCATTTAACAGTTAGTACTCATGCGTAGTTTTTATTCTTGTTGCCCTGATGCTGTTTGAAGTACAACTAAAAACTACTCGATATACATGGTTAAAATACATTATAGAACTAACAATGACATCTAGTGGCAACCAATATTATTACACGCTTTTTTCTTTTGAAAGAAATTGAAATTTGAAATTGACATGATATCCAAATAAGTACTAATAAATTATTTAAATCTAATGGTTGTTACATTAACTTAATCCCAAACATATCTCTGAGGTGGACGAGTGATCTACTACGAGTTCTCTGACCCCCGTCTCACCAGCTATAACTGGTTCAGGTATCTCTTGATCGCTGGCTGACCCTGCTTCTGAATCAGAACTACTAGCGGTCTGATATTCATCTGATGCTGCATTACTCTCATTCAACACTGGTCGGACTGGCTCATCCACATCACAAATACTTGGTTCATTGCCATCATTAACATTCCCCTGTACGTTACGCAAAAGTGGCGGTACAATTTTAATAGGTTTCAAATTATCCTGACCCGCAACATTACATCTAACATTTTCTTCAAACATTACTTCTCCCCCATTCATTTCGTTATTCTTAGTCTTGGCGGTGAACCGTCGGTTGCGTCTAAAATAATTATCAAAATTATACCTAACGATGTATGATCGACCATTCACATTACCAACAATTGAACCATAATTCCATTCTTTTCCATTTTTTTTAAAAATCACGAGATCACCCACATTTAGTACTGGCAGTGCTCTTGCATTCCGATCATAATAATACTTCTGCCTTTCTTTTTTTTCTTTAATTTTGTTTTGAACGATCCCCTCACTTAGGTTGTCTCGATATAACAATGAATCCGAAATCGGCATTTTCGTCTTGACCACCCGCCCAAACAATAACTGGCCTGGTGTCAAACGCATACTTGCCACAGGAGTTGTGTTATATTTTAAAATTCGATGCTGATAATTTTCCGTGTCTCTATCTTCAACACAACGTTTCAAAATGTTTTTAGCAATCGCAACACCTTTCTCAGCTAATCCGTTGCTTTGTGGATACCGAGGACTCGAGAACTTCATTATCATATTGTAATCATTTGCAAATTCCTCAAATTCCCGTGAGTTAAATGGTACATTATCCGATTTTACTACAGTTGGATATCCGATTCTATCAAACCCACTTTTCAATCTTCCAATGATATGACGCGCTGTTTTGTTCTTCAAATGTTCAACAATTAAATATCCCGAATATGCATCGATAACAGACAAGAAGTCCTGTCCAGCATACTCAAATAGATCCATCGACACTATATGAAACGGATACTTTGGTAGCTCTTCTTGAACTAGTAAAACTAGTAGTATAGTAATAAAGCATTCACGTGCAAGAGTTTTTTCGACTCCCAAATGTGGTGCATGTAACCACTTGCTAAGTTTACCTTGTAATTCTTTTGGAATCACGAGTCGATGATCTCGAAAGAGTAAGTTATTATCACAATGAAGTTCATTCTTGAATTTGTGAAACATACGGCTCAGATCGCCCAGCAGAAGATAATTCGGCCAACCGTTCTCTACATATCGACAAACTCGCAAAAAAATTTCATCTCGTTCAATGGTTGAACGGTACAAATCATAATTTTAGTTACTGAATGAATGATTCTCGATAAATCCGTGTCTTCTTGACATTCCGATAGTTGGGCTCGTGACAAGCAGTCAGCCACAAGCATTTCTTTGCCCGGCTTGTAAACAACAGTCATCTTTGGATATTTCAAAAGTGACATGAGCATACGCTGAAGCCGCATTGTCACATCATCAATATCCCGCCTGACCAAAGTTTCCAAAGGTTTGTGATCACTTTCCACCGTAAATTCACGTCCATACAAAAAATAATGAAACCGCTGACATGCAAACACAATTGCCAACAACTCCTTTTCGATCTGAGCCCACTTTTGTTCACTTTTATTTAACGTCCGAGACGCATATGCTACTGGGTGTCCTCTCTGAACAATTACACAACCCAATCCATCTTTAGATGCATCCGTTTGCACAATGACTGGCAACTTCGGATCATACATCGCCAACACCGGTTCCGATGCTACGATGTGCCGATTGCTTTGACAAATTTGGAATGAATTTAGTTAAATATTTAAGTATACCCAAAAATCTTGAAACGGCCGCTTTATCCCCCGGCTTTTTTATCTTTAAAATTGCGTCACGATACTTTAAATTCGCCTTAAAGTTTCCTTCAAACAAGATATGACCTATAAATTTAACATCACGCTTTCGATATTGAATTTTATCCGGGTTAAATTTAATATTGTATTTACGCGCTCTTTGCATGACCTTTTCCATTATCCGATCGTGTTCTTCTTCCGTTTTCGCGCAAATACCCACATCATCAAAATAAATTATCACTCCCTCAATGTCACCCAACATTTTAAACATTTCACGTTGAAATAATTCCGGTACAAAATTAAACCCAAATGGCACGCGATTGAATTTATATCTCCCAAAACGGAGTCATGAATGTTGTTAAATCGGAGCTCACTACGTCCAATTCCATTTGCCAATAGCCACTCTTCAAGTCAAAAACTGAAAAAACGTCAATCGTTGGAATCAAAAAATGTTCACGCCTGATGCACTCATTGAGTGGTTTCGGGTCCAAACAAATTCGCCGTTCACTTGAGTTAGGCTTTTCGACTATTTGTAAATTATTAACCCAATCAGTCGGGTAATCAACAGGTGAAATGATTCCATCCTGTACCATTCTATCAAGCTGCGAGCTCAATTTATCCCACAAAGAGTTTGGTATACGTTTCTTATAGTGAAGAACCGGCTTTGAATTTTCCTTCATATTTATCGAAAACGTTTCTGGAAATTTACTCAAACCTTCAAAGACATCACGATTGTTTTTCAAAAATTCCCCTTGTGTTTGTGACAAACACGCAACAGAACCTACATCAGTTCGTTTGACTAATCCAAATCTTTCACATGATTCGAGACCGAGTATCGGTTCACACCATTCCATTTTGGCTTTCTGATCGAAACATGTTAATTTGACCGTTCCAAAAACATTTACTTATTTCCATTATAATCATAAACCGAATAATTTCCATTCTTATTTTCCAATTTTGTTTTCAATGTTCTAAATTTTATTTTCGGAATGCAGTCCACATCAGATCCAGTGTCGAGTTTAAACTTAACTAATTGATTTCCTACTTGATACTCCTTATACCATCGCTTCATATGGTTGGCAATATTACTTGAATTTATTCTATAAATAAGATCTACTTTAATAACCCTATTCGCACTTCCATCACTAATTTGTACACAATTACCTGAGCTATCCCAGTTAATTGATTGTTGTTGTTGTTTTCGATTACTGTTATTATCCGGCTTACGGTTTCCAAACGTGTTTCCGGATTTGGTTCCATTGCTGTCTGTTTCCTTACCCTTCGATTTACAAAAACGCTGGAAATGGCCCTTACGTCCACATGACCGGCAATTGATATCCTTGGCTTTGCATGATTGTAAATGATTTGCTGTGAAATCATTACCACAATTGTAACAAAGACGTATTACAGCATCGATTGTTTCCTTTGGCCGATATTCAGCTACACTATTAACACATGGTTGACTGTTTGTGTTCAACAACGCCTTATGTGCATAGCAGCTTCGTACATTTTGCACGTTTCAATGACTTTTTGCAATGATTCATCCTTTCCTTCCAACAATTTTAATTGCAATTTTTTATCATTCACCCCAATGACGATTCGCTCCTTCAACATACTCTCGTTGTACGATTTTCCTTCCAATTTGTACTCACAAAATACAATTTGTTTGCGAAGTCCTGTTTCGAACTCTACAAGGTTGTTTTTCTTTTTGCATGTTGTGAAATTTGAACGATTCCATTAGTATGTTATTCTTTGGTATACAATACCCATCAAACGCTTTCAACATCTCCTCCAAAGTTCTTGGAATATTGGCATTTGGTACCACATCCGTAGCATCTTTATTCTCTTGCCCATTTTCGTTTGCATTTACCGTTTGAACAGCAACTGGCTCAATGACAGCATTCTGATTTCCAAGAATCCCATCCGTTGTTCCATCGTTCGGGAACAATGTGTTATATATCTCCATCGCCTGGGAACCGATTAACCACAGAAATGTTGCTATTTTTTCCGATTCAGTTTTAACATTTTTTCCCGTTGCCATCATATACATTAAAAATGTACGTTTCCACATTGACCACCCCTTTTCCAAATTCGCGCAATCCAATTCCACTGGTAAGCGTTCGTTCGACATTATTTTGTGTTAATGTTCGATTTTCCAAAACTAATCCAAAATATTTACGAAAAATATTTTACAACGATGAGTCGTTTCACCACAAATTGCAATATGGTCCGCTATTTCAGAACGTGACGTCACCGCTTCCTTTGCTCCATCTCGAACACAATTCGTTTTCCAAACAATCCACAAAAATTCACTAATTTTCAATAATCCACTTATTCAACTTCGTTTCCAATTATATTTCCGATTTTCCTTCTGACACCATATAATAATTGTGGCAATTATTATAAATTAAAAGACTTTCATTTAACAGTTAATACTCATGCGTAGTTTTTATTTTTGTTGCCCTGATGCTGTTTGACGTACAACTAAAAACTACTCGATATACATGGTTAAAATACATTATAGAACTAACAATGACATCTAGTGGCAAACAATATTATTACACCAGTATCGCTGTATATATCATTAGGTACACTCTTCTGGAAGTAAATCTTTTCATTGTTGCTAAGAATGCGTCAGACTTTAAATCACTAACAGTTTCGATCTGTACGGCTTTCGACACCATTCATACGAAAATTGTGATGTATCCCTTTATTATTTTTGCCCTATCCCTCTTCTGGTAACTAATTCGATAAATCGCGCATTGTTACCTTTGTTACATTGCCCATTATTTGCATTGAAGTATCTGCCCGATGTCTCGTGTACTTCACACATTTTTCCAGTTGCTTTCTGATATGATTGCGGCTACCTACAATCCAATTAGGTGGGGTGTTAAGGAAAGACCGGAATGTAAATATTTTTGATGGAAAACGTTTATTATCAATCTGCTTAACCTTTCATTTTTTGATAATTTATTAATTTCTGGTTCATATTTACTGAGTTGTGCCCATTTTCGGCTTCAACTTTTTCAAGTGTTGTTGGTCTTATATCGCGTAGCTTACCACTCTAATCAGTTTGCTGTATACTGAATATTTATTGATTAAATCTGCCAATATATCGTGAGTTTTGTTTGTTTGCAGGCTGCATACTTTAAGTTTCCTTTTTATTTATGTGCCAGTTGCTAGAATTCTGCATTAGATAGATTGGACCATACCTCTTAGTTCAATTCGTTGGATACTCCGAGAGCCCTTTGCCCAAGCATAAATTCTAGCTTGTGGTACATTTATCGTTGGAACCTGAATTTTTTGCAGTTGCTTTAGTTCTAATTTAATTTAGGTCTAAGTTAATATAGGTAAATCTTTATCCCAATCTACCTTTATCATTCACAATTTTTCCATCAAAATCTTAAATTGTATGATAGAAGGCGATACCAGTCCAAAGGGGTCAACAATTTGTGAATTTTCCATTGCAACCCGAGTATTTTTGTAGTTGCGGTTTCATCTTCAAAATTAATATTTTTTGACCTAACTTCGAAATTATTAGATAAATTGTGATAATTGAATTGCCATTTTCGTAAGTGAGAGCCACCTGATTTGAATATGTTGTAGATTTTTTCTTTTAGCCGCATAGCATTTTCAACTGTATCTGCACTGTTGATTAAATCATCAACACAAAAATCATTGAAGATTATTGGGTGAATACTAGATTCGATGTGATCTACTGCTGTTTGTTGCAGAGCACATACCGCTAAAAATGCGGAACATGCTAGGCCGAAACGTACTGTGGCGAGTCGATAATGAATCAATTTGTTTCTAGGAGTTTTACGCCATAATATTCGTTGGAAATCAGTGTTCGTTTTATCAACTAACACTTCTTCTCCTTAGTAATACAAAAACCTAACTAAATTTTGATCAATTTCAAAAAAACAGATAAAAATTGCGTGACACCATACATTATAGAGAATATAATTACTACCTTTCATAGATATTACGTTTAAAGCTTCTAATACTTTTGAGATCTTACTAAGGGCCACAAAACGCAGATAATTTTTGAAAATTGATCAAAATCAGGGTACCGTTTTGTGTTAAAAAGGGGATGACTTGTCGAAAGCGATCCGATTTTATCGAAACCTTATAAGTATTGACCAAAGTGTTGGTTGTATCGTTGGACCTATCATAAGTTTTTGATTAAGCGAAACTCCGGTTGAAGTTTTGCAAGATCCGTCAAAAACTACACAAACTTTCGTAGTAGAATTTCCTTCCTTTACAACTGTATGATGCGAGAAATAGTAAGTGTTTATCTATTTTGCATTAACATCTTGCGCTATGTAATCATCGATTGCCTTTATATATTCCTTTTACAATGCTTCGTTTGATGGCAGTTTTCTTTCCAAATTGTAAAACCATTTCGTCACCGTATATACTGAATTTTCTAGATCTGAAAAATTTCTTTGAAAAGGAATCTTTACTAAAAACATTCCATTTTTGCCTTGGTAATTTTGGAATAATTAAAGCCTTGATTAAAACATCACTAGTTTTGTAAGACTGCTAGTCGTAATAGTTAACGTGGCTAGACCTACGATTACAATTTTTGCATTCTTCTTGAGGCAATCTAAGGGCATGCATGCAAGCTTTTGAAAAAAGATGCTTGCGATCGGGAATCCAATAGAACTATGCATCTTAACAAGGAACCATCACTTCGTTTCACGTTCACTGTTACTGTTGGGAGCAGCGATTGGTATTTATGTAGCAGCATTTGTTGTATTTGACTGAATTTCCGTACATATACTCCAAGCTCTTGGCGTTTGATGACACAGTCAAACCATGATGACCATTGCAGTAAGCAATGGTGTTTTCTGTTGCAAATACTACAACGAAATTTTGTTGTGCAGACTCCTGCCTGGTGAGTCGCAATTAAAACAGAGCATTTTGTTCGCTGTTAAAGCTCTTCTTTAACTAATGTTCATTCGTTGGATTTGGATAACGAATGGTTAACTATTTGTACATTTGGGGAACGATGCTGAATTAACATGAGCATGGTTTGCTCTAACTTTAAGTTCATCACTTTCTAATATCTTTGGATTCATCAATTTGCAACACATATTGAAGGTATCTTTAGGTGACTGCTCAATTTTCGCGAGTTCGGTAATTATTAATTTTTTTTTTCCAACTTTAGTCAAATGAATTCAGTAAACTTATTAATAATCTTAAATTTATGTACTTCTTTAGTTTTTGTTAATTTCTGCTACCTCAACACTAGATAGTAGTTAAAAAGGAACCGACGACGGAGCCATCCAAAATTGATCTTTTAAAATCTAAAGTATTATTGTTACTATAAGGAAAAGAGTGTTGACATTTTGTGTGATTTTTCGAGTGTTACGTTACGTATGCATATATTATTCGAGATTTTGCAGATTTTTCAATTTTATTCAGGTTAAATTTCAATTAAGCTTATCATTATTGAGTTTTTGGCTGCATTTCCATGAGAAAAATTTAATTCGAATTATTTTTCGAAATGAAATAAAACAACAAAGAGAAAGAACCATTTGGCATCTGGTGTCAAGTGGTATAACTAAAATTAGAAATGAATTAAATAATTCAAGCTTTTAGTTTGAATTATTTAATTCGTCTTTCGCGAGCAATTGTTGTTGTAAAATTCTTATGGAAATACGACTATTCTCGAAATACGAGACTTTCGAGTTAATCTAGATATCTGGGTTTATGAATAATATTAAGTTGCTTGGCACTTAACTTCTTCGAAATTATCAATTTTTTGTTGCTTTTGAACTGTTTAGAATTGTAATTCGAAATTTTCGGGAACATTAGAATTTTTTCAGAATATCGAGGTTATTCTAGAACCATAAGATTATTTGAGGTTTTCCCGCTAAAATTGGAAATTTGCAAGACGTTGGAGTTGCAAGAGATTTCCAAGCTTGAGTGTTTCGTAGGTAATATAGGTAAATATACGCATTATTGGAAATTTTATAGATTTTCCGATATTATTCAAGTTTAACTTGGGGATTAAATTAAGTGTAGTACTGATTGAGCTACACGATTTCACAAAGGTGAGATTCCCGAAATTCGATTTTTAAATTTTTCTAGATTTCTGGATTTAAGCAGAGTTGAGTTACTTGGCATCTAATTAATTCGAAATTATCGACCAGCTATTTAACATGTTCGAGGTTTTGCTTTGCATGCATGACATTTTAACATTGTTTTAGAGATTTTTAGAGACTCATTAATTTTTTGAGACTATTTTAGGATTCTGAATTTATCGCGTTTACGTCTTATTATCGTGAAGATAATTCGAAATTTTTAGGTTTTGAGGTTAGGTACTCGTTTATGGTTATCGCGAGAATATTTTCGGAGAATAATTTTTCGAAAAAATTATAGACAAATTTTTTGACGACAAATTTCTTGTAAGCGCTTGACTAAACCCAGTCGTAAACATTGATTTGTAATTTATATCTGCAAGAAATCGCGGTAAAAAATTAGCCAATCACTAGACGCCAAATATAATATTTACGGAAGAAAATATGATTTTGGAAATTTATTTAAAATGAAAACTAAAATGTAGGTCACCAACTAGCCTTTGTCGGTGAGGAAACACGTAAAAATTGTTAACATACATTTCGAGGCACTGCTGTTTTTATTCATTTTTCATTTGTTTTTCTCATCCGTCCGCAAACCAATTTCAGCCAAATTTTAGCCACAATAAAATTATAATCTTAACAATATTATATCAGACCATAATAAATAAAATACTTTTACTAACCGGACGAAACCGATAAGGAATTTCTCATTGTAGCCATTCCAATTGAATTGATTTCAGATTCTGGTGACCACATTATTAACCCGTTCTTCTTTTTAAACAGCAGGAAAATCACTAAACAGTTATTAAACTTTGTGAACCACCAATTATTTAACAAGTAAAAGCTTTAACACAATTTTTTATTCAAAAATATTTTACTATAACTATTTTTAATTATCACTTTACGATTAATTATTATTATAATGCAACTCAAATTAAAAAATTTACTCATAATTTATTTTATGTACCACTTTAGCTTTTTTGTATTTATTCAACTTTCAAAAGCTTTTTTTTATTAATATCAACAAAAAAAAACACTTTGATCACTTTTGTTTTGTATTCAAAATAAAATTTCCACAAAGAGATAAAAAAAAATTGCAAAAGCTTAAATCAAACAAACACAATTTTACTTTGCACTAAAAAAAGGGTGTGAAATAAAAAAAAAACGGGTAACAACCAATAGGAATGTATGCATAGATTCGTATGAGCTTTTTTGTTTAAAAAGAAAAACATGAAAATTCGCATAAAAAATATGTGTGCGTTGCCCCAATATTTTTTTTTTGATTTTATTGTAACACAAAATTTTTTGTAAAGTTAGAAAACCAGAAAATGATTTAAAAAAGTAAACTAAACTTTTACTGAGTTTAAAACTTTTTATTAATTTTTTAAATTTTTGGTTAGGTTTTGTTTTTTACTATTTAAATGGTGCTCACACGATTGTTTTAGAAAGACTAAAGAAAATTTTAGTTTTGAATTAAATTTTAAGGCAAAACATTTTCTCTGTGTATTTTTCGAATTTAGATGATTAAAAATGTACGAGCATTTTTCTTTGTAGAATGTGAGAGGAGAATTATTTTGTTTGTGCAGTATATTTACAAGAAAATGTGCTGGAAAATCTGAATATGTTGTTCCCATGTAATGGGTACACATTAAGTTTAATGCAAAGAGCAAATTGTAAGAGTAAATTTACTAAATATTTGGTTCTGATAAAATATTGTGCTGACGGCCCAACAGTTTTCCAAAATTCTAAATGCATAACAATAGATAGACGCATGCGTTTTTCTATGCCAACCAAATAAAAATTTTACGTTATTATGACTATCTCACATTGTAAAGCGTATTTTCCCCGTCATCAATATTCAAAATTCGTTCTCTAAAATTGGAAGATAAATTCTTAGTACATTTTCCACATTTCCACAAAATGTACAACAATAGAAATGTACACATACACACCGTTGTAAATATCTTACTAATTGGGATGTTCATAAGAAACCAGTTGAAATAAATTTCATTCTTTACGTTTTGCTATTTTTATCAATAAGAAAATAAAAAAAAAAAAAAAGTCGCGGAAAATTCACGATTCATAGTAAATTTTTTTTGTAATTTACTAATTTAATTTTCATTCTGATTTTTGTTTTGTTTTTAAAGAGAATTGTGTTTTGGGTTTTATTTTTGTGTACATATGTATAGGGTGACTCAGGCGATAATGTAATATAATGAAGGGAAAACATTTATGGGCGGAAGCACCCTGTCAAGTAATTATTTACTCATTTATAAAATTCTGGTGAATAATGACATTATAAGAGGTTTAAGAATTCTTTATTACGAATAAATTATGATATTTTGGTATCGCGTTCCAATCGCCTAATTTTCTCTTTAAAATTTGCGTGATTATGCGTGAAATCGGATTGTCACTTTTTTAAACGGTTTTTGTGTTAAACATAATTTGAATAAAATGTGGAAATTGGTATTTAGGTTTCCTCGCGTTTTTTTTTGTTTTTTATTTTGTTCAACCGAAATAAAACTGCGGGAAATTTGTTTATCGGTTGATTGATGATTATTTTTGTTTTGAATCGTTGGGTTTTTTTTATATGAGTAAAAGAAATTAAACTTTTACAAAGTATTTTGTAAAATTAAAACTCAATTTACAATTTTCTGTTTTTTTTTCTTTAACTTAGTGACTAATTGGCTACACCAGGCTGGAATGGAAAGTAATAATGTTAAAAAATTCTTTACCTCTTCAACATTTGTTTTTGTTAATATTTCTCAAAACAAATTTCAGCCAAGTCTATAAAACTGGTCGACGCGTTTACTCATAGATACGTTATGACTCAAAGTCATAATAACTGTAGAATCGATCGCTTTCACGTGGTTTTTAAATTGATCTACATACAATCAGAAAATGTAATTTTATACCAAAGTAATATAATTGTATTTTTAACTTTCAAACGAATTTAACGTCAATAAATAAAATTTTGTTTTGTTTAAAAATCTTTTAGCCCCCACATACGTGTGTGTGACGTGAAATTATTAAGTTTCTTGATCTTTTGGCTTGTTCTACAATTATGACCGTATTACCCAAAAAGCGATATTTGACAAACATATTTTATGACAAAGGTTATATGCAAAATTCTGTTCAAGCTGTAAGCTCTTAAAAGCATTGCCACATGCAAGCGATGTCTCGTTCAGAAAAATCCAATTTGGTGAAATTATGATAGTTTTAGCAAATTCGAACTATGCTTTAATAATTTTCTTCAGGTGAAATAATTGGATCAAAAATTGAATTTGACGGTTTGGAATGCCGGTTGTCATCACTTGTATGTGTGTATGGCAATGCTTTAATCGCTCATTTCAATGGTCGTAGGTTCCTGTGTTTCACAGAACCATAAACTAAATGAGGTAGGTACGCCTAAAATAAACAAACAAAACAAATGTTGAAACTTCCTTAATAATTCATTCGCTTTAATAGTTCGATCAATACACAGAAATGATAGCAATCAATCATGAAATGTTTATTAAATAAAAATTCGTGACAAAACTATGAAAACGCAACTATATAATATGATTATCATAATAAATAATAGTAAATAATATTGCAAAATCATAAAATAGATAAAAACATTTCAACAAGTAAGAATTATGACAAAAAAATTCCAAAGACACAAAACAAAAAAATCCTATGTGTATGTGTACTATAATAGATGCTACCAAATTGACAGTATTCAGGCGTATGACGCCATATTGATTATTTTCACCACACTTTTCCCCCGCAAATCATAAAAACATGGAAAATAGAAAAATAAAAAAATAAAAAAAATTCACACCACCAAAATTATTGGTAACTTTTTTCTCGTAATTTATTTATCCAATATATATTTACCTTTCTGATGAAATAAATCTTTGTAAGTTCCTAAATCATTTTGTTCCAACCATTTGTCAACATCGATTTTAGTATCAAAATAATCATAAGTTAAAAAGTCCCAATAGAAAATGACCAATTTGGTAAGGGAAATTGTAAACATTACACTGAGAATTATTGCGACAAATAATTTAAAACACCGAATTATCATTTCGGTCCGTCGTATATTTATAAATTAAATTAATATAATTTAATTCTGTAAATTTAGTTTAAAAGACAACTCAAAAATTGGCACACATAGCGTCCGTTCCCAATTTGGAGCACACAAAATGACAAGAAATTTAATTTTTTGACAATCAGCTGTTTTATGGTATGATATGGTTTGTATCTGTGCTGCGTGGGTGGATAAAATTTTTAGTACACGTTGTGGGGAATAAAAAAAACAATGATACAAACCATTTTGCTATAAATTTTAGTTCTATATTTTTCCGTTCTACATTTCAATTTTATTTTATTTTTGGTTCCATGATGATGATGACAAAAACAATTTTTATTTAGACAACGTAGGTAATTGGTTCAATGGCATATTGGCCGGATGGAGCATCAGTCGCACCATAAACATAATAAGTTGGTTGTTGAATTGGAATTGTTTTAATTGGTGTAGTAGTTGGGGCTACACGATAGGTAGAACTATAAACAAATTGTGGCTGTGGTGCGGCCATTGTTGTTGCAATCAAAGCAACGAGTAGAATAACCTGGAATTACATTGGTAAATAAATTAAAACTTGGCCTAAATATTTTACTTACAACTTTCATCATTTTGATTGAAATTCACTTTAAATTTTAATTTCTTCACAAATATTGTTAATTAATATTAATTGAAATTCGATTACGAACTGTTGCTTTCGATTGATTTGTGTAGAGTTTATATACAGAAATATATGGACCGCAATCGAAAGTATTTAGTTTCATTGATGATGGTTAGCTAATTAGATTTGACAAATAATTAATTATGGTGTGATTTTTCAAGGTACGAGTTTAGTGGTTTAAGGATTTAATTACCATTTCTAAGGTGAACATCATTTTCGTCATTTTATAATCAATCACAAACAAAATAATTGAATAATTCTGTAATGAAGAATGGCAAAATAATGAACAAAGTTGAAATTGGGTATACACACACACAATACTCAATCGAATTACACGATTAGAATCAATCAATCAAAAATTTTCATATTCATCAAAAAAAAAAAACAAAAAAATTTTGCTCCTAAGAACATGATTCACAACCATTCCCAAATAAGCGCACATCCATAATTTTGTGTCGAATTAATTTACTTTCGAAAACAAAAATAGAATTTAAAATTCCATTTAAACTTTCTCGGCAGCATATAAATGAAAAAAATAAACTTTTATCCCTCCCTTCTTGTTACATTATATGATTTGAGAGATGAAAACCGAACAAAAGTTTTCCTGTTTTTCAGAATTCCGTTTTCTTTTTTTTTTGTGCTTTTTCATTCAATTTAGATTAGGTCAGTTCATTTTCAATTTCAACTTCACCTAAATTACATTTTCGTTCTTGTAAATTTCCATGTAACAGTTGGAGCTTTTATTTACTTTTGTTTTTTCCGTTAGGTAGACTATATAGTAGAAAACCGGAAAACTGGAAAGCTACAATGAGGTGTTAAATGTACGATTGACGTCCTACTGTGTTTCGCTTTTGAATGTTGTTCTAATACGATCGTTTTTGACAATAATTTTCCCGCTTTATCTATCTCATATCTATCTATCCATTCCACCAAATAAAAACTTTCATTTGTGTCCTCTTTATCAACATCATTTACATACAAATATTTATTATTAATGGAAAAAAAGTGAAATAAACTCACAAGATAAGAAAACAAAAATTAAATGATGAAATTTTTCATCGATGGTGACGAAAAGAAAAACAATTTAAAACACAAAAAAAAACAAGTTTATGGTTGAATGAAACAAAGGGAAAAAATATACACGGCAAAAAAAAGCTCATTTAAAAAGTTTGGGTAAAAAATTTGAATTATTTTTGTGCATAAATTTTTCAATTTTTCTTCATTTCATTTTCTCCATTATCAATTTTTAAGTAAATTTGTAATTTATTCACATGAACCTTGACACATTACCGAAGCGTGAACTAAAATTAATGGTTTTTCATGTTAAACTGAATTTACGGTATTGTATAGTTATGCAATTTCTGATTTCTTAATATTGTTCTGGCTCAACAAATGTTTAATATGTACAAAGCTTTAAAAAATTATTTTAATTTATTTCAAAAATAATGGATAATCATAAAACGGGGAAAAAATGTAATTGGTTTGGTTTGGATAGTTCACTGGATATTGTTGTACGTACATTTCCATGGAAATAAATTTAATTTTCTCGTATCATACAAATATTTAAATTATAAAAAATTTATTAAGCTTGCAACGGACATTTTCATCGGCGCTCATTTTTATGGTTTCGATATAGCCTAACTGTCAATTATAGAGTTTATCTTTACGTAACATGGACAGGGCGTCTCCTTGTTGTAGTAGTATTGTTTTCTCGTACCAGCCTGTCCTTTGCGAGATCATCGGAAACTATTGAGATCTGTCCATCGGGTATAGAATATGCGAGTATTTGCTTGTTCGCACATGAATTTCATCGTTGAAGTTACTGAAAGACTTCGTTTCGCTCGAGGAACCTAGCAGAATGTTATTTGATGTTTGGGCTTCGATAGTATCTGTCTCGTGAACACGATGTTCATCAAAAAGTCTTCAAGATTAATCAAACCTATGTTACTGCATATTTATCTGATTGGTTCCAAACTTTTCATAGAAAATTCGATTTTTTTGAAAATCAGCAAATTTTCAGCCAGCAAAATCCAAAATCTGCAATTGTACTCTTCTACTTAAGTGGACTGTATTAATAAATCTTTCGTTAATTTCTTGATTTTTTTTTCTTTTTCTTTATTTTTAACTTAGGAGGACGCTTATATCAATTTCAACCTTTTTCTTCTTCTTCGTTTTACATACTCTCTATTTTAGAACACACCATCAAGATGGCGACTTAATTTAACATAGTGTTACCAAAAGTAACTTTTCAACGTAATTCAAAATAGTGTTACCAATCGCAACCTTTTATTAGTTTTCAGAATGTCCGCTACAGAACATACACCCCGTACTTTGTAGTGGGCCGCTGTTATAACACTTTCTACGCGCCCGATGAGCCAATGAGTGCCTGGCATATTGTCCTCTTTTACAATAACCAAATCATTAGGCTGTAAATTTGGTTGTGATTCCAGCCACGTATGCCGCTGTTGTAAAGTGTTGATATATTCCAATTGGAATCTTTCCCAAAACTGCTGTACTAATTGGGTTAATTGTTGCCATTGAGTGAGACGGTTAGAAGGTAGTTCACAAGTGTTTGGTTCCATGACTGCATTTATTGCTGTGCCAATAATAAAATGACCAGGAGTTAATGGTTGCAGATCATGTGGATCGGATGACATTTCACACAAGGGACGCGAATTCATTATCCCTTCAATCTGAACAACCAAAGTATACAGGAACTCCAACGTCATAATACGCGAACCGATTACCTTTTTCATGTGGGTTTTGATTAACTTCACGCCCGATTCCCAAATGCCTCCGAAATGAGGAGCTCGTGGTGGAATAAAATGCCATTTTATACCCTCTGTTGAACAATAATCAATAATGTCGTGATGCTTTGCTTTAAACATGTTTTCCATGTGTTGCAATTGGTTGTTTGCTCCTATGAAGTTGGAACCGTTATCACTCCATATTTCTGTCGGTTTTCCACTTCTGCTAATAAATCATTTCAAACCAGCCATAAATGCATCTGCAGTTGCATCCTCCACCACCGCGAGGTGTACTGCCTTTGTGGTAATACAAACAAATATGCAAATATAGACCTCGGCATAAGTTACCTTACACTGATTCCTGTAGCGCACTGATAATGGCCCACAAAAGTCTAAGCCCGTAACGTAAAACAATCGACATGATTCTATACGGCTGCGTGGAAGATTCCCCATCAGTTGCGTCATTGTTTTGGGCTGCACTCGGAAACACGCCAAACAAGAATGCAGTTCCTTTTTTATCAACTTTATTCCATGCATTAACCAATACCTTTGCCGTATAATATATAATGCTTGCATAATTCCGCAATGTAAGTTTACGAGATTTTCTTGTTTAATTAGCAACGAAGTAATGTGATGGCGAAACAGAATAATTTGATGTTTCTGTTCCGTTGATAATGTCTTACTGTTCTCAAGATGACCACAAACTCGAATTAACCCGTCTTCATCTATGTACGGAGTGCAATGTGTGCAAACCTATTTGATTTTTCCAACTGGATGCCTGCTTTCAGCATGTTAAGCTCAGATGCAAAATTATCGGTTTGAACGATTCTGAATAAACATTTTTTAGCGTTGTCCAAATCCTCTGAATTCAGCAAACCCCGTTTGCGCGTTGTTAAATCCCTTGTAGTGTAGTTATAAAAGAATCGGCTACACCAGGCAACTACACGAACTAGTCTCGTCATAGAACTATATCGCTCAACGTTTAAAACATTTTGAAATTGTTTATATTTTTGTTAAAGCGAACGCTACATTCCCGGTTGTATACACCGGCTTCTTGGTCAATGGTAAAATCAATTTTGATGGCCATGTGTCTTCAGCACATTTCAAAAAGTGTGGCCCATGAAACCAAATTGCACAGTCACGTAATTCTGCTGGTAACATTTTTCCAACTGGATGCCTGCTTTCAGCATGTTAAGCTCAGATGCAAAATTATCGGTTTGAACGATTCTGAATAAACATTTTTAGCGTTGTCCAAATCCTCTGAATTCAGCAAACCCCGTTTGCGCGTTGTTAAATCCCTTGTAGTGTAGTTATAAAAGAATCGGCTACACCAGGCAACTACACGAACTAGTCTCGTCATAGAACTATATCGCTCAACGTTTAAAACATTTTGAAATTGTTTATATTTTTGTTAAAGCGAACGCTACATTCCCGGTTGTATACACCGGCTTCTTGGTCAATGGTAAAATCAATTTTGATGGCCATGTGTCTTCAGCACATTTCAAAAAGTGTGGCCCATGAAACCAAATTGCACAGTCACGTAATTCTGCTGGTAACATACCCCGCGACACGACATCCGCAGGGTTGCTCTTGGTGTCGACATGCCGCCATCTCATTAGTGACGTAATTTCCTGGAATTTACTTATACGATGTGATTCATAAATTTTTAACTCATGCGGAAATGTTTAAATCCATGACAATACTATTGTTGAATCCGACCACAGGGTACACTTTGCTGACGAAAGATCCAACGACTTGATTACCCTTTGCGTGTTAATTCTGCTAGTAATACTGCTGCGTTTAATTCTAATCGTGGAATAGTTGTTGTGCGCAACGGAGCTACACGGGATTTACTGCACACCAATTTTACAGATATTTCGTCATTTTCGCCAACTGATTTTAAATAAATACATGCACCGTACGCTACCGTTGACGCGTCTGCAAATCCGTGGATCTCAATTGACCTGGCTTTTGGTATAACAATATGTCTTGGGAACTTAATCAAATTGAACAATGCCAGTTGATATTTGGGGGCAGCAACTCATCCCAATTTATTTTTGCAACCCATACCCCTTGCATCATTACCCGTCAACAAATCATCCACGTAAAAACACTCTCGTGTCACTTTAGCTGCCAACGAATATCGGTCTTGCTCGTCCCTTGCTAATTGATTCAACACTTTGGTTGCCAAATAAGGAGGTGATGACGTCCCATACGAAAACGTGCGTAATGTTTATTCTTTGATTGGTTGATCTGGATGATTTGATCTTGACATACAAGGATCTGACGATACATTTTCTCCACATCAGTGGTGAAAACATATGCACATTTTCTGAATTTGATAATTATCGACAGGAATTCCTCTTGAACCGTAGGTCCAATCATTAAGATGTCATTTAGCGACAAATTAGTTGACGTCTTTGCTGATGCGTCGAAAACGACCCGCACTTTTGTTGGTGTGCTATTCTTATAAATTGCGTGATGTGGGAGCTTTTGATTGCGCCTGCTCATTGTGTTGTTGATTCAATTTATTGACAAATGTCAATAAATTGAATCAACAACACAATGAGCAGGCTTGTTGCTCGGTTGAAGAAGACACTAACCCGTTCGATTCTAAATGCAGCATAGTATTGTGCCTTCATTGACACTTTATACAGCGAGATGATCTACACATAAGTGATTGCAATTGCTCTTTTAGCCTCTCCAGACAAAGCTCCATTAAGATAATAATATCTCTGCATATCAGTGATTGTAGGATTTTGTACAATTAACTCCTTAAACGAATCTCGAACCCCCCCCCCCATCCCAGCCTGTTACATTTCAGTTAGTATTACTGGTATGTGCACAATAATCATTCGGTATGAGCAATCTGCGCAAAGCATTTCCGGCTACTGACTCACGGCATATGGGGGTTTAATCCAGACTCATACCAAACTTAATTCGCTGTGCTATGATGTTATTTAAGCACTGATCACCATCCAATCGTCCTACACTATCGATCGCTTTAACTCCTATACATTATATTAAACTTAAATTAACACAAGTAAATATAATATGTAACTAGAGAAAAATGTCTAAAACAAATGTTGATATGAAATGATTCTCCGCTCGTCAAATTACATGCCCTCTGCCGACTAACCAAAATTCTCGTACGATTTTTTTCATCATCCACCTCCTCATCCCGTTTTTTCTTAATTTTTTTTTTCTTTATTTTTTGATATTGTTTTCATTGATTACCCAACACGGCAATAACGTAAAAAAAATAATTTTAATTGATCTGTTTCTTATCGTATTTTGCAAGACGTGTACCAGGGAAGTAATCAAATCAAAATAGAGAGTCGTTACAATCGTGGGGACGATGCACGCTGAGATGTCTCAAAGCCGGGCTGAATATTCTCATGCTATAAATATATGAATAGCTTGTCATCAATGGTGGTAAATATCCTTGAGATGATAAACTCCCAAAACATTTCCTTTCAAATCTTTACATTCGAAAGCTACCTGACCTATACCGACTTTGAAATAACTGCTGGAATAGCTTTTGGAGCAAGTTTAGCGTTAAAGTTCTTTGAAGCAACACTTTGTGCAAAGTTTTTTATGAACACTTTCTGCCCTGGTACAAATCGCCGAACACGAGTTCGAAGATTGTAATTAGCTACATTTTTAGTGTAAGCATTTCGTAAATGGGTCAAAACGGATTCACGTGCCATGTTAAGTCTATCAGGTTTCGAAGAGATGATTATTTCATTATCATTATGCTGTGTTAAAAATTTGTGTAGGGTGTAATCGGAACCATGATTTTTCTGATGCTCCCCAAACACTAAATAATGAGGTGAGTAACCAGTATACTCATGTACGACATTCCGCAAAGCGGAAGCTATTTCACTGAGGTGTGAATCCCAGTCACGCTGGTCAGACTTGATGTACGACCGAATAGCCGATAAAATACAACGATTAACACATTCGGAAGTGTTCGATTGAGAGGTATATTTGGGCGCGGTAAGATGGTTCACACCATATTTGTTGAGTAGTGTTTTAAACTGGACCGACACGAACTGTTTTCCGCTGTCCGTCAAAACCGTTTCCGGAACTGAAAATAGGTTGAAGATTTATCCTTCCACGAATTCGACTAGACTGGCCGAATTGGGATTCCTTAACGCTTTAAGGAAAACAAATCGTGAATATTTATCCAGCACAACCAAAATAAACGCATTACCACGCTTGGTACGGGGATAATGGCCCAAGAAGTCCATGTATAACCATTGAAATGAATAGTGCACTTCTGTGAAATTACCCATTGGAGGACGGGTTGCATAATTTATAGGCTTACACATTTTGCATATTTCGCACTGGGATACATAATTTTTGATGCACTTTGCCATGTGGGGCCAGTAAAAATATCTACGAAGTCTTTCCAATGTCTTTTCAAAGCCAAAATGCGCGGATAACGGAGGAGAGTGTGCTTGTTCCGTCAGTTTATGAGTCATCGAATTAGGTATCACCAATTTCCATTCCGGTAAATCTCGTATCGTGAATCTGAATACCATAGGATGAGCGTATAAGAAGTTTGTTATCTTCTACCCGTAGATTAGAATTTGCACTAGCCAGTTTTTGAAAATTTAAAATTTGGTTAACATACTCTTCATCCGTTGAAAATTCTGGTATATTCAAATTCACTTGCAATGGTAAATCCCTTATCTGTATGTAATTGACCTGTCTAATCACGAAATGAAATCCTTCTATGTAAGCCTGAAATCGTTTTATGCTTAAAACTACCACATAACACTCAAGCTCCGTGACTGAATAATTTCTTTGCGCTTTGTTAAGTTTTTTTGACATGTAGGCTACAGGAACTTCTTCATCTTCCAACCCTCGCTGGAACAACACGCTGCCAACACCTGTCGAGCTTGCGTCACATTGAAGATAAAAGGTTTTCTTGAAGTCGGGATTTCGTAAAACGGGAGCTGTTATCAAAGCAGATTTTAAATCAACAAAAGCACGTTGTGCTTATGTTATGTTTCATCATAAACTTACTTTTATTTATGATGATGGTGAGGTTAGCTTCCCTCAATAATCTTGCTACTTCTTTTAACAAGGAAAAATGCTCCTCGATGCTGGCTGAGGTGATCAAAAGGTCGTCTAAATACACGAATACACGATCCTGCAGATGAACTGGTATCACCCTGTGCATCAGACGACACATTCGCTGAGGCGCATTACATAAGCCGAATGGCATCCGTAAAAGCGGTATATTGCCTGGACTTTTCATCGAAAGGAATTTGCTAAAAGGCGTCTTTTAGATCAATACTAGAAATAAATCTGGTTTGATCTAGTCTTCCTAATAAACGGCGTTCACCTTACGCGCATCCAAACATAGCCTTAGTTTACCATTGGGCTTTTTAATGAGATTGACAGGCGAACACCAACTGCTATTACTTTCTTCAATAACGCCCAGCGATAACATTCGATCTAACTCCTTGTTTATATCGGCTTGTACGGCAGGCGAGGCAGCATAATACCTCTGTTTAATAGGCGTAGATGTTCCGACGTCAATGATGTAGGTGATATAAGAGGTTTTGCCTAAACCAAGCAGATCAGAAGATGGAAACAATTCGATAAGGTGGTTTAGCTCACAAAGATGCTTATCGGAGAGAGTGTGCTGATTACTAATATCGGGGTTGGAAAGCGGCTTATATATATCTTCGACTACTACTGTAGCTAAACCAAATTCTTTCCAAAAGTCTATACCGAGATATAAGCTCTGCTTTAAATCCGGTGCGACGTGCAGAAGTATATCACGTGTTTTGTTCAAATAAGTTATCGGTATATTGATGTGCCCGAGAATTGAATTTTTGTGTCCGTTTGCTGTTAGGACGTATGTCGGCAAACTATGAAACTTATGTTGAAACGACTTTAGAAAATAGTGACTTCTTAGCACCACTATCTAGTAATCCGCGTATAATTTGACCTCCGACAAGCACTTCAGCATATGGCCTTCCATCAATTTCATCCTGTGTAATCGATTCGATGCATTTTGATTTAATTTTCCGTCGATTATACCAATAACGAGCGCTTCGAGAATAAGTAGCTAATGTCGGTAGTGATGTAGGAGAAATTGTGGAAACAGCGTTGGCTATAAACTTTTGAGAATTATGTATTGTGATGTCTTGGATATTTAAGGGGTCTGGAATTTCGCTCCATCCGATTCGAGATGATTTGTTGGCCTTTGGAAAAACGTTCGCCCAGGATTACATTTCGAACAATTCGGTTTTATTACATTTTCCGTACCACAACCGTAGCAAAAAATGTGTGTGAAAACGATCGAGCAATCTTGGTACCGATATCCTATGTCGTGACAATTCCAACAAATCATTAAATTATTCGGGTTCTCTGTGACGTCTATCTTAGAAGCGTTATAAGTTTTAATCGGAACCTCCCTATATTTTGGTTCCACAGTCGAATGATTATTCAAGGTTGTTCTATTATTTTTTGATGTGTTAAATGCTTCAATGGCCCAGGCATTTTCCTCCGATACTGATGAACTGTCGGGTTGGCTAAACGGACCAAGTTCGTGAATATATCTTTTATGAGCGCAGGACTTCCACACATTCTTCAAAATAATGGCAATGTTTTATTGCTTTATATACGCGTGGTTTCTGTTAACGATTCCCATCTTCCTTCAGGTTCTTCATATACTCGGCTGTAGACGGCGAACAGTATGCTCCAAATGCCAACACAGTCATCTGGCAGGTAGGGATTTCCTCATGTGGACGATCTCTCCACAAGCATCGCTGATCGTTTTTGTCGCCCCACTTGATCCCAAGTCGTCTAAGTTTACTAGGTTTACCAATACATCAGGCCGTCAAAGATTTGAATTTATTGGGATTCCTCGACTGTTATTGCGGCATCTTGTTACCGGAAAAATGGGTAAGTACGATTTGTGCACATTTTCGGCCGCTTCTAGTTCTTTCGAATGCTTCTGTTCGAAGCTAAAGAATCAATGCATAAAGCCATTTGACTTGAAACTGGTCGTTTTGCTTCTCTACTAGTAGTTTTCTTGCTCTGGCGTTTTTATGGGATTCTACCTTCGATTCGAGAACAGCTAGGATTTCCAGTGAGATCAATTTTTTTAAATACTCGTGCAAATTCTCCTCTGCTACTTTGTGATGTTTCAGTGACGTGTATTGAATATTTTTTTCTCGTGCTCCGCCCTGTAAGGTTCATCTAATGCGCATAAGTGTTGATAACAGCTAATAGTGATTGAAACTTAAGGATCGGATGAACTGCTTCCACCGTCCTAACCTCTTGGAGTTCAAATATATTATCGACACCTTGTTCAGAAATTTGCCAACTACCATTTCAGTTGTGGTATATGGACAATATACATCCAGCTTTCCCATAGAACACCACTTATGGTGTGGTTGAGCGCAGTCGTATATTCCGCATTTTGATTTTATTTTGCAGTCACGGCGGCAATGTTTCCCCATAAAAGGATTTACATATTCGGAAATATACTTCTCGCATTGCGTGGAATGCATCCGTGTTGGTCATTTTTCAGTTCGAAGTTATCGGTGTAACTGCTTCGACCGGTTGGCCAAACAAACAGCTCGCTCAAAACTACAATATAAAGGCAAACGCCTAATTTCCTACTTCTGTTTCATAATTTACATTTTCATAATTTATCGCCTCTTAACAGTTCTCTTTCCCAATTCCAAATGCTGTTTCTAGATACGACCTTTGTATTATTAACGCCTTTGTATCAAGGGAATGGGAATGGCGTTTGTTTTACACAAACATATTTAAATATTTTATTTTAATCAGCATTTGACGCAATTGCGTTTTTATCTAAAATATATTCGTATATTAATTAATATTAATTTAAATTAATTTTTTTAATTACTTTTAATTTCATAAAAATGATTCAAAAATTATAAATTAATTTATTAATAGAATTTAAATGATTTTTAAATGTACTACGTATGCATGGTGATATATTATGTTAAACAATTTTTTTATTTTACAATGAATGTACAAACAAAATTAATTTTCGATTAATTTAAAATTAATTAATTTGAAAAGGTTAGTGGACCACACAAAATAATATTGGCGTATTTTTGGCAGAATTTCTGCACCCATTTAACCGAGCCAGATAAGAAAGTGTGTAACATTTTAGCCAGATAAACGGTTGAGAAAATCAATATAAAGGTATAATACACAACCAAACATCATGTTACACTACTCAAAAGAAAGCTTCTGTACTTGTTTTACGTTTCACCCAAGACAAATGTTTTGAAGCAATGACGTAAGAGAGCTGAATTTGTTTTTGTGAATTTAGTTCGCATATTTGACAATTTTGTGATGCTTTAGGAAAAAACCCACATTTTCCATTATTACGTTATATGTACAAAACATCAAACCATTGTAAAATCTCTTTCTTCCAAAAATTCCGGGACAATTAAGCTTTCCTGTACAAAGAAATTTTTTTAGAATTTTTCGTTTCTTTTTAATTTTTGGGTTTTTGTTTTTCTGTTGTTGATTTTGTCGGCTCCCTGGACTAAATTATCGGTAGAATGAGGGTACACAAGTATTCTGTTCTTTGACTTTGAAGTACACAGATGAAAACGGAAGTTTAACGAGAAAATTTGCTATAGTGATCCATAACTACAGGAAGGATACCTAATGTCCTATAATCAAATAATTGACCTTAAAAATGGGATTTAAAATGATACCGATTAATATTTATGTCGGATTCAATGTCAACGATGAGAACGCAATTACGTAGGAGACAAAACAAATCTATGTAATTCTAAATTTCCAATGCTTTTTCACAACTCGTCGTAATGGATTTTTATTTCTCAGCATCATGGTTTTTTATTTGACAGGTTCATTATTTCAATTGCACAGAAATAAGGTAGGTACTAACTGCTTAAAGCAGAAATGTATATGTGCTTTCTTAAAAAAAAATCAAGCTTTATATATTTATACTGATAGCGCCAGTACTGCTACACCGATTTTATCGAAATTTTGATAGGATATAGATGATGTCCATTGAATTAATCAGCACTCTAATTCATTTCATGCTCAACCCCAGGACTTCGAGAGGGCTGTCACACTCCCGTTTATTCCTACTCCTGCCCCATCTTCCGTTTGATTTATTCTTACGAGTTGCTGGGAATGGAAAGTAGCCTGTAGGCCACTCAGATTTACTACAGGAAGGCTAAATAAAACTGAAGGGTGCCTGGTATCCAGAGTCCGCATACTTGCTCGGACTGATTAACCTATCAGCCATTCATCCATCAGCATATGCTGTTCCCCCTCAGATTAGGGTTTTTTCCAAGAGTTTCTCCTTTAGCGCCGTATTTTAACCTGTGCGAAATGGCTAAAAATGTACCAAATGGCCTAATTAAAAAATAAACGGCCACAAATTGAAATTCTAGTTAAGGAATCACGTTGGGCACTTATTAAAGATTGGGTTTTCCCTTATGGCGAAAGTTTTTTAAATTATTTGATGCTAAAAACAGTTCTAAATGGCTCTTGCAATATTTTAGCTGTATCGAAAGTTAGTTATAATCGCCACACTGGCGTTATTTTGAATTTAAAATTTGGACTACAACCGCACGCCCGGTTGATAATGTTAGTATTTCTACAATAAAATGACCTAAATTAGATCTGAAATCACAATAAAAGCTAGAAGAAGATCTGCTCGATAAATAGAAAATGTGGTGCGGTTTATCACCTATAATAATTGGCACCATGCACTCGATGAAACTGGCTCTTTTTTTCAATGCAGCAGTTGGTTGGTGACCCAAAATTGATTGATTGGAGTTATACATGACCTAAAGAGCTTTTGGAGAGGATTAGTTGGTAATGAAAGAAATTGATTACAGACGTCAATATTTAGTTACGAAAACCGCATATGAAACTTGCCCTGCTAATTTTTCGAGGCATAACTATTGCTAAGGCACAGTAATTAAAACACTTTCCAGATATAACACTTTAAATGTTGAATTGATACAAATTTTGAAATTTTGTGTTCCTGTCGTAAGCAGGAATTACGATAGGAAATTCGTTTTGTTTGTCACTGCAAAAATCAGCTTGTATCCTGCCATAAAATCACTTTACGAAAATACCAGTTTATAGGTTGTTTTGACAATTTCTCATTCTCAATTTAAGAGCCAAATTGTGGATTGGCCTGTCTCTGATTTTCGATTGTCCCTTAGATCCGATTGTAGAAAGGTTAAATATTTCTTATAGAAGTGTATCCATCAATAGCATTTTCAAGTCAAATTCAAGATTAGGAATGATATTGGTTATTTATTAACCGATTAGGAATGAAATTCGGCATGCACGACGGAAATGGGGTTCTAATTAATTTTACATGAAGTTTTTATTTCATGTCTATTATCGAATATACATATATTCGATTTATCGAATTTCAACACAATCGGTTTAGAAATTTCTTCCTAATTGGCCGTATTCAGCCGTAAACAGTCAAGTTACTTCCTAACTGATCATATTCCAGCACTTCCTCTAAATACTATTTTAGAGTCCCATTTACATCGTGTATACTCAATTTCACCATTATCGGTTAAGAAATGGCAAAGTTCTTTCCTAATTGGCCTTAATTTGACTAGAAATACTGTACAGGCGTAAACTTCTATATGAGATATTCAAACTCCGTTAGAGAATCGCTAAATTTCCTATGCGGATTTGAGCTTAACTAAAAATAAATCAGGCTTGTCTTTTAAATAATACGATAAATATTTAAAAATTCATGAAAATACGTCGTTGGTAGAGGTTAAAGCGAAAGATAGAATTATTAAGCCTTGGACAAAGCCTGACGTTCTTGGGAAATTAGGTATAAAAATAAACTTTCGAAAAAGCTGAATAATAACTTAAATGATTCGGTCTTTACAAACCGAGTTAAGGCACTAATTAGAGCTGTTAAACAGGAAATATTTTTGGCCAACGCTAATTATTTTAATAATAAGTTTGAAGCTATCAATGGTAACATTAAACAAATTTGGAAATTAGTCGATGAGATTTTAAACAAAGACAGGTGAAACGCTCAAATTGAAGAAATAGGCATTGATGAAAATGCTTCAGTAACCGATCGACGCGAATTGACTGATTTGTTTAACAATCACTTCGTTAATACTGCCTTAAATTTGAAACAATCCATTGACTGTATTATTGAATTCTGCGCCAATCTTATTTACATTAATTCTGAATTAAAATCGTGTGTGTTTTTAGAAACTTTCCCGCTTAAAATTCTAAATGTGATTTCGGAATTACAAATATCGCATTCGTCTGGAAATGATCTGTTTAGCAACTTCCTCGTTAAAACAATCTCCATTTATATTGTTGTGTTTTTTCAGACATAGTAAATTTAAGTTTTTCGACCGGTGTTTTCCCTTCTAGATTAAAAGAGGCTGATTTTTATTCCAATTGCGGATTTAAAAAAAAGGCGAAAGGAAAAATATTTCAAACTAAAGACCAATCAATCTCCTTGCTTTCTCTGTTTGGTAAAATCATCGAGAAACTCGTCCATTCGAGGATTACTAGTTTTTTGGACAGTACTAATTATTTAAATGACAGCCAGTTTGACTTCAGAAATCCAGAGGCACTCAAAATGCTCTATTTGAATTCACTGACTTTTTATATGAAGGACTTCTATCTTACGAAGGCATTCGATATAGTTTACCACAAAGTTCTATTGAAAACGCTTTTTTATGCTGAGTTCCAGAGCACCACTGTGCTTTGGAGACACTATATCGATGACCTTCGTAAGTATCTCATAATAACGATTACGAAATTTTACTTACTATGTAGAGCATGCCCGACTGCAGTTTTAAGAAATATATACTTTGCATTAGTTGACTCGAAATTGTCTTATGGCTTAGTGTTTTGGGGTGGCACTTACTACTCCAGAATTCAACCACTTATTATTGTGCAGAAGCATATTGTTTGGATAATTATTAATGCAGAGAGGACTTTTGCTTCATGGCCCCTATTTCAATCTCTGGAGATATTTCCCCTTAGACATCTGTTTGTGCTCAACCTCAAAGTATTGAAAGCTCTTTTTGTTATCATTGTGAACCAGTCAAAGGTCAGCACTAGATACAACTTGAGGAACCCTCACTATATTCGGCTTCAAAGAATCTACACAACGAACTATGAAATCTCATTTTTAATTTTGGCTCCCAAAATGTTCAATAGTCTTCTGGATGAATTGAAAATTTGTCGGAATTTGAAATATTTTCAATCCGGTCTAAAAATATTTTTATTCGAATGTGATAGTGTGAGTGATTTGGTGCAATTTCAAGTATAGGTAATAGAATCGCAATGTATAACAGCAGACAACACTGGATATAAAGCATCCACAGATTGTTTTGTTTGATGAATAAATAAATAAATTATGAAACAAAAAAAAAAACGTCAAGCCAGGTAGCCAAGAGGGAAACTGTGTTACGTAATTTAAATCACGTAATTAATCTTGTACATGCATACATATATATTAACACTAACACACAGTTAAAAACCAGTAAATAAAATTAAGATAATTTTTGTTACGTTTTTGTTTTGTTATAGTAATACTAAGATTAGAATAATGGTGATAAGAAAACAACATTAAGATAAAAAGGTCAGAAAATTGACCCTCATATAAGTAATTATCATTAATTGTGCGTGTGATGCAAATTAATTAAGCTAATCTTCTGTGATACATTCTAGTTTATTTTGTCTTGTTGTTGTATATTTTAGCAATCATTGTATGCTAATTTTTGGTTTGAATAACAAAAAAACGGACAGCATCAGGGTTAATAAGAAGATTTATTATCTTTATAGATGTATGTAGGTGTTTCGTTGAAATTCATTTTATATTTACAAAATAATGTACAATCTATAAATTGCACGCTAATTTAAACTGGAATTAATGTCACGCGACGGCTTGGGGTTGCTAGAATGAGGAATATGTATATTTATAAATCGCGTTTTCTCCGGACGTGTTCTGGTTTTTAAAACTTTTGCATTTTCAAATAGGTGTTTACTGGAGGCGGAGGAAATTGGCTGGTTTGGCTGTTCTTGTTGTTTTTTAATGTTTTGTTTTAAAAATTTGAATCCCAGCCCAACCTTACGTTTTATAATTGAAACTATTTATAGAATTTACAAAATATTTCAGAGAAAAAAATCCACGAAATCCATCAACAAATGTGATTGCTGTAAAACTAAATTTTTCGAATATAATTTTTGATTTAAGGGGTCGACCAAAATATCATTGGCAATTTCTTATTAGGAACTACTTATAGAATCGACTTCACTTATCAAATTTCAGATAAAAAATTCTATTAAAATCCATCCACAAACGTGGATCATTCGGTTGTTTATGTAAAAAAAGAAATTATCACTAGTGGTGTTCCGCAATATTTGAATCAATTCGGTTTTATATTAGGAACTACTCATAGAATACGCTTAATAACTCAGATATAAAATTTAACTAAAAATCTTAGGGAAACGTGATCAATTTGGTGCTGGAAATGTAGTAAAGGCTGGATTAGTTATATCAAATAGAATGTAATATCAAGAGAAATGAAACTGAAGAAAAATTTTCCTACAAAAAAGGGGTTATGCATGGGGTTCTACAACCGTATAACTCCAGTTAAGTTTTTCCAAATTTAGAAATAAAACAACGGACGAATAGGAAATTTTAGGCAGAAACGATTAGTTAAAAAATGTTGTTATTGCAAATGCTCGAAAAAACCAAAAAAAATTGCCGTTGTTAGTGCTACATCTGATTAAATTTTTTATTCAGCTTCGGTCCTTTTGATGTTCCATACTTTTTGGTTTTATACATACATACTAGTAAATAGAAACACAATTTATCTTTGGCAAATCTAATTTTGTTTATTTACGGTTTGTACTTAGGGACCAAAGTATCATTAGTCGTGTGCCGTTTCTATTTAATGATTAATGAATTAGTATGAAAGAAGGTTTACAACTTTTTTGGAAAAGATTTCACCACGACTTGTAATCAGTGGATGGTAATGTAACCAGTCGCCACCAAATAAATTTTATATATCATTTTTTTTAATCTTTTTGAGACGTAAAAACTATCCTGGTTTTTCTATGTCGAAATGTTCCGGTTTTCCCAAGTGGTTTCAGAATTCGTCCAGATTTAGTCGTTTTTTACTTGGTCACCCAACGTGTTTAGACATAATTGTCTCTTAAATAAATATTATACACAACTAACACCAATTTCCTACATATAAGGCAAGATCATCGCAGATCGGTCCAATTGCTCCACTGGTACCGTTCCGAAATTCTTCTTAATGGTAATCTTCTGGAACTATATCAGGGAAATTTCTGCAGCGTCAGTCCCTGCAGATTTAGCATTTCAAGCCGCGTACATGCTATACTTTTCTGGTGAAAAAATGTACACCACGAAGTTAGCTGTATGAGTTGAATTATTTCCAACTAGAACAAAAAGTTCACCAGGGTAACCAATTTTAACTAAAAATTTTATTATTTTGCTAACTTCGTGGTGTACATTTTTTCACCAGAATTGGAGCATGTACGCACCTTGAGTGTATATTTAGCGAAACTTTAAAACAATTTTGATATGTATCAAGAAAAAAACTTTAGTTACTTTTGAAGAAAAATATAAAAATGACGTCGATCTGACTCAAAAGTCAAAGCCTGAAGACCTGTCATGTCGTCCGGTTACTTTATTACTCGTCCAAAAAAGACATAAGTCTTAGATTTTAACACCATTGACAGACTAGAGGATCTAAGAGCGATTAGCTGTAACTGCATAAACAGACTAAGGTTTAGCTAGTGGCATGGCGCCACGAATTCGTAGTGTCGGTATAAATACAAATGTCAATGTTAAATTCTTTAATTATATTGTTACGTTTTTGCCTTGTTAAATCAAGTTCATATTACTGGATTGTGAATAATACAAAATCAATTCAATTTTTCACCAACGAATTTATTTATTTGAGACAAGAATTATTACAACACAATTTTTTTTAACAATAATTCACAAAATCACTTTATTTAATTTTTACACAATTTTACTGTATACTTATGATTTTTATTTCGCACTAAAACACTTTTTAAATCACCTTTTTAATTCTTTTTTAATCTTCACAGTATCGCTTACCAAATACTAATAATAATGTTACAAGTTTACACTATCGCGTTCCAAATTCTAATAATCCAATTCGATCTCGTTCGCCTTGTTATATACACAAACAAAACTTCTAGAAAGCTCATGACTTTTCCAGTAAGAATAGTGTAGAAATATTTAGAACATTTTTATCCTGGAAAATTCCATTTTAGTACAGTAAAACATTGAGCTATTCATTTAACTTGTTCTATTACAATCTAGGTGTCACCGTCACAGTACATTTTAATTTTGTTGATGTGTTAACATAATTCACCGAGAGATGTCACTAAAAGTAACGAAAGGGTATTCAAACTTTTTTCTTTTTCTTAGGAGGGTTCAGTTAAAACGTTAAGAGATAGAGACAGGTACTAGGACTTAGAAGTCGGCACAGATAATTTGTTTAGAATTACGGTCTTTCCACATCAAGCACGAATTGCGAATGCGAGTAAACAGTTTTTTTTAGACTTATGATATTAAAATCACTTATATTTAAAATTTTTGCCTATTTATAATATTAGTGTAATGTTTTCAATCAAAGTTTAATTAAAAATTACTTCAAAATTAGAGAAAAACGAAATTCGCATTTTACATTTGAATTTCATTTTTCTCTAACTCTTTTTCTTTAATTTGTTGCTGTTAATCAATCACTCAGAATTATTCAGTCCAATATAGATGCTACACCTGTCACTGTTGAATCTGCGAGTGCTCGAATTACACCGCCGCAATCTGAATTGATTGTTGGCTCTTGCAACGATACCGATGATACTGATGACTAAAGCTGTTCCGAACAGGAAGTTTATTTATGCCTCAAAATTCGCTAACACCACTGAACCGGCTGCTTTACTGAAATTTCTAAGTGATAAGCTGGTAATCTCTGAGGATGAGATTGAGTGTTGGCTGCTTGTGTCAGCTGCCCGTGACGTTAGTCGTCTCAATTTTATTTCGTTCAAAATCGGCGTTGATCCAGTTTATTTCAGTAAACTCCTTCAAACACTTATATATGTCGTATGTGGCCGCTCGGACCATGTGGCCTGTCGGAGCATTGGTCAGAGAGTTTGTGCCTCGTCCAAAAACTTTAGACTGGCGGTTATGGAATAATACTGTGATCCACCAATGTTAATAGTAACGTTTTCTATCGACCTAAACTCCATAATATTATGCCCACCATTTTAAACATGGAATATGGTCAAATCAGCCTCAAATGCGACTGTGGTGAGTCAATTATTATTAAGGTCAAATGTGCTTCTTTTTGGCTCTTAATAGTGGGAGTCTGTATACCGTTTGGTAGTACTTCAGTCGTTTACCAAAGATTTATTGAATTTATTGCCAATAATGTTCAACCATTATTTGATTGAGGGCGAGTTTAATCTGCTAGAAAGTTTTTCGAATTTTGGAACGCGTCATTTCAATATTAATTTAACAAGTTTGGAATTCATCGACAAAGAATCTTATCCGGATTTAACGACACATCACACGTCACTTTTAATTAAATTTTAATTTTTAGATTATGATTTTTGTAATTTTATTTAGAGCTATTTTAAATTTGATTTTGGGAATGATCTAGTGTCGCTAAACAACTTTTTTTGATAATGTTGATTGGATTCCTTTATTTCACTTATTAGACATTTCGGTTGCTGTTTCAAAGTTTTATATTTATTATTATGAAGAGCGGGTTTGAATTATTTGTTTCAAAGGTTTTTGTGGCTTCGACGCTTACATAACCATGGTTCAATCGCCGCTTAGAAAACCTCGCAAATCGTCTGGAGCATTTAAGAATTATAAACGTTCTGGAGATGTTAATGACAAATCTAGATATCGTGATTTATGCAAAAAGTTTAAATGTATATTTTCCAGATTGAAAGTGAAATTTTGATTAATCCTAAACGTTTTTTTGCATTTATAAATCAACAAAGAAAATCACATGGCTATCCGAGGGTTATGTCACGCAATAATGTTTCATTCTCAGGTCGTCATGAAATATGGAAGCGTTTGCCAAATTTTTTTAGGCCTCTTTTGATAACTCTGATATATCTAACTGGTCGCTATAATTCATATCCTACAATCCAACTCGCGGAAATTATGATTGAACTTGATACTAACTAAACTAAAAATTATTTACTTATAAATAATATAACAGATAAAACTATATTTTCCTCCCACCGAATGGAATACCACCGCAACCCACAAATTACAATTACAAGAACAAGCCCATCCTTCTTGCCCACCAAAATTACAAGGAAAAGGCATTATTACGTTCGTTTTCCGTCGGAATTCAGCCGTCTCGGGGATTAGATTTGAATTTAGTCGAAATTACAGAAAAAATTGAATATAAATATTTTTTGAGAGGACTGAAATGTTGAACAAAAGTATCTAGGTACTTTTTATTTTCTAAAGGACTGAAAAAAGTACTAAAGGATCAACTTTTTCATCCCTGGCTTGTAATAGAAAAAGTTAAATTAATAGCTCAATGTTTTACTGTACTAAAATGGAATTTTCCATGATAAAACTGTTCTAAATGTTTCTAGACTATTCTTACGGGAGAAGTCATCAAATTTCTAGAAGTTTGGTTTGTGTATATAAAAAGGCGAATGAAGTCGAATTGAATTATTAGTATTTGATAGGCGATTGTGGGAATATTTAAAAGGAATTAAAAAGCGATCAGTAAAATTGTGTGAAAATTATAAAAAGTGATTTTGTAATAATTTTTCTGTGAAATAAATAAATGTGTTTGTGTTAACTGAAGTGTTTTGTTTGTGATATGAATCTTGATTGACAAGGCAAAAACGTAACAATATAATGGCGTCATTTGATCTTTCACTAGAGATTTGTTCACTAATCGCACTTAATCACTAATCTTGAAATAAAAAGGAATTAGCTAATATTGAACTTGAAACGCTTTAACTAATCTCGAAAATTTCACAGCTTAGCGAATTCTAGCTACTTACATACTTCACTTTTTTAAATTTAAATATTCAAACTACAACAGAAAAATATTTTGTTGAATGAAATAGAAATATTCGTTTATCATTTTGTAAAGCAATACAAAAAATAACTTCCACAAATCTTTTAATTTGTATACTATGCTCTCATATTCGCTGATCATCTGTGTTACATATATACCCTGCCATTCGAGTATGCCAGTTTATCAAAGGTTTGTGGACACTGTCAAATCAAATATTGCTCCACTTCTTCAGCCGGAGGATCGTCTATTTATTTTTGGAGATTTTAACATTCCGGATATTGTGTGGGAGTATGTTGATCACAATTTGACTCCTATTAACATGAACGATGAAATGGATAACTTGATCTCGGAAATATTTTCGTTGGGGTTAAAGCAATGTAACAGTGTTACGAATAATAGTGGTAATGTGTTGGATCTGGCTTTTGTACCATTTGATCATGAGGTGACCGTATCGACGTGTGAGGATTTGGCTGGATCGTCTAGTATTTTCCACTCTCCACTGAATATTTCAGTTATGTTTGAATGTTGCGAGTTAGTCGAAGAAAATGTTAATTCATGGACTTACAACTTTATAAAGGGCGATTACAATTCTTTAAATGCATTTCTGGATACGTATGATTGGTCGTTTTTTTATGCTTGTAATAGTATTGTTGACATGTTAATCGAATTTTATAGAATTATTAATCTAGGTATTGAGAAATTTATCCCTAGACTGAAAGCTTTTAGCGTTAAGAAGGAACCGTGGTATAATAATGAGTTGATAAATCTAAAAAATAGAAGGACAAGGCTCACAAGAAATATAAATTGCATCCTAATGTTGTTAATTACAACTCGTTTGATGTATTACGTAAGAAGTATATATGTCTAAACCGATTTCTTTACAGCTGTTATATTCTGGAAATTGAATCATTAATTAAATCGAAGCCAAATAATTTTTGGCATTTTGTTAACTACAAAAGTAAGTCTAATGGTTACCCTTCTACGATGTATTTGAACGACCGTTCCTGTGATAACATACAAGATACTTGTAATTTATTTGCTGATTTCTTTCAGAGTGTATATAGTTCGAAATCAAATCTTGGTAATTTCAGTAATGTTGCAAGTAGTTCTAAGTTTTAAATGTTTCGTCTGGAAGTGGATACTATTTTATCCGAATTGTCTAATATTGATATTAACCAAAGTGCCGGTTTCGATTCTATTCCACCCATTTTTCTAAAATTAACCGGTAAGGTAATTTCTTCCCATATCTCCGTACTATTTAATAAAAGTCTCGCTGAGGGTTGCTTTCCTATTGCATGGAAACGCTCACTTATTAAGCCGATTTTCAAATCCGGATCTCGAAGCGATATCGAGAACTACAGAGGTATTTGTATTCTATCAGTTTTACCAAAGCTTTTTGAGAAACTAGTTAAAGATCAATTATTCTTTCATGTTAAGACTTTCATTTCTTCCAAACAGCATGGATTTTTCCCTGATAGGTCAACTATTACTAATTTAGTTTTGTTTACTAATTGTATTTCAAGGGCTCTATTAAATGGTAATATTGTGCAGGTCGTTTACACTGATTTTTGTAAGGCTTTTGACAAGATCGATCATGACTTGCTGTTGCGGAAACTTTTTTCATTGAATTGTAACTACTTGCCAGTTGATTGGATTAGATCTTATCTAAAATCCAGAACTCAATTTGTGAAAATTGGCAGCTTCACTTCAAGAGTTATTGATGTTTCTTCAGGAGTCCCTCAAGGTTGCCATTTGGGTCCCATGCTCTTCATTCTTTTCGTAAACGATGTGGTCAACTGTCTAAGTCATTCCGACATTCTCATTTATGCGGACGATATAAAAATCTTCAAAACTATTTCTTGCGCCAATGATGCACTTGACTTTCAGTCTGACCTGACAAACTTCAAGGCTTGGTGTACATCGCATAATTTGATTCTAAACATCTCCAAATGCAAAACAATGTGTTTCACCCGCGTAGTCTTACCCACTAGTTACGATTATTTCTTTGATGGTTGTAGTATTGAAACTGTTGATACTTTTAAAGATTTAGGTATAACCTTTACTTCGAATTTATCGTTCCATAAACATGTTGAAGGTTGCATTTCTAAAGCGAATTCTATGCTTGGATTTGTTAAAAGGTTTGCTAAGGATTTTCATGATCATTACGTGATTAAAACTTTATATGTCTCTTTTGTTCGTTCATTGTTGGAATATGGTGTTGTAATATGGAATCCGTTTTATATTAACTATTCAGATCGCATAGAGAGGGTTCAGAAGCGATTTTTAATGTACGCACTACGAAGGTTGCCTAGAGATGCGAATGTACCTGCTTTCATACTCCCAGCGTATCGTGGTATATGTAAATTAATAAATATGGAGCCGCTATTTATTCGTAGAATTGAAATTAGCGCAATGTTTGTTCGAGATTTATTGGTGTCTAAAATCGATTGTTCGGAAATTTTGAGTTTGCTTGATATATATACTCCATTACGTGTGCTGCGCGATAAAGATTTCCAAATTAAGTTGCCGTTTTGTAGGCAAAACTACGGTAAATGTGAGCCGGTTTATCATTCTTCTGCTTCCTTTAATAAAGTACGGCCGGCTTTTGACTTTAATCTGTCTAGAAATGCATTTAAGGAATTGATGTCGAAGCTTCTTTTGAATTATTGGTAATCTTTACATTATATAATTTTATTAAATTTCTTATTGATGTAACCAGTTATGTATAAGTTGGTAATAAATAAATAAATAAATAAAGTAATACAACTGGCAACCCTACGCGACGTTTCATATTTAATTTTCTAAAAATTACTACAGCTGTATCTACGTATAAGGTTTCCGACCCGATTTATACACTAATTGGAATCGACCACAAATCGTCATACTATTAAAATCCCACAATTAAATTATTATTCAAAACCCGCCCGACAGAACCGGAGAAATCATAAAAACATATTTATGTAATGTTTGTAAATTTCCGTAATAAATTAAATTTTTTTTATTTATTTACTCTTTCCCTTTCGTTGCGTTATTTCTAATTTAATGTGAAAAGTAATTATACAAATATTATACACCAATCCTTAAATGAATAATAAATACAGTATTAATCTATATAATTTAGTAACTAATTAAATAACCAAAGTTATACAAAACAATATTAAATTTTAATATTTTTCCTCGTAGTACATACCATACTTCATTTGTTTAAATCTAAAAATTCAAATTAATATTTTTTCAATTTTTATTTTTAGTTCCGTTTAAAATTTCCGTTTTTCTAGTTTCCGTTTAGTAATTATTAATAATATTTTGTTTGTTTTTGTCAGTAGAGAGATAAAAAGTTTGTGTATAAAAGTTAATTGAAGAATATTATTGCTTGCTTTAAAACTTGAAACTAAATCAAATCGAATTATTAACCGAGTGCATATGTACGTATTTACAAATGTAAACAAAAGAAAAACCTTGACATTCATGATGTTGAAATTATTCAAAGGCAAAAAAAAAAAATTAATTGTGTATTCGATACTAATCTTATTATAATACGGTACGGATAAACATTTTCATTGCTGCAAAATAAGTTTCATTCTAATCTTGACGAATCAAAGAGCTTTTCTAAGTATGTACGTATATGTATACATAAAATACGTTCAAAGCAAATAAAGGAAATTATGGAGGAGAGAAAATGCGGAAACATTTTTTTTTTTTTTTTTTAAATGAAAATTTTATGATAATTGATACGAAACAGCATGATTTTTGATAAAAATTCTCAGAATTATCACAATGAAATAAAGATTAGAAAAGACTACTGGGCTTATTTTAATTAAAATGTTAAGTGATGAGATGTGAATTAAACTGTTTAGATATGAGTTTAGTTAGTCAAGCTTTAACATTTTAGGCTAATTTGATAAAGCGTTCATTCACCCATAAAAATAACTTTGTGTATTATTCTCCAAAGCAACAAAAAAAAAAAAAAAATCGAAAAATTCAAAGAATTTCGGGAGAAACTTTGTACAACAACAAAAAGTGATAAAAATAAAAATGCTTTTTTTTGAAATGATAATATTGATATTGAAGACATACCATGAAGAGTATCAAAATATTTTACAGTTTTCATTAATGTTATTATTTTCATTGTGAAAAAGGATATCGTCATGGTTATTACACTAAATTGTCTATTCATAGAGAAATATTATTTTAAGAGGAATGGAATTTTAAAATTAAATTTTGGTTCTTGAGATGTTTTTTTTATGGATCAATTGATTTGGAATACGTTAAATTTTTTAAGTTGCAGCATTGGCCAGAAATGTTCATATCATTTTCGAAATTTTTACATATTTTACACAAAAAAAAAAAAAAACACTGACAGTTTATGTATACCATATTATTGTGTACTCTACTGTATACGTATGAAGACAGATACATAAGTGGAATTGTCTGACTTTACTATTATTGCGATTATTATTATTATTTTTTTTTAAATAACAGGAATAATAAAAGTTTTCGAATTGTAAACGTGCTCTGTACACGATATAGAAATAAACTTATACTGCACTTTTTTTTATTATCTGATTGTTATTTTTTATTGTGTTATAAGTTTTAAGTTGGGCTATTTCACATTGTCATTATGAAGTGAGATAATTGGTATATTGTTCTAGTTAAGTTCTTTTTTCTAATATCTAGACAATAGAATAAATACGTATTATGTTATGTATGCTTGTTTTTTTTTTTAAAAGAGGAACTTAATTAAGAACATTTTTTGGGATTAAGCTTAAAATTTTCAGTATATAAACATATATTTTAATTAGATCATAAATAATAATATTTTATAGTTTTTATTTCAAATAATACGAGTTTAAAGTTCGTTAAGCATACGCCTTAAATATTAATAATTTATATGTGGTTGTGTGCGTGTAACTGGTTCTGTTTAAGTCTGTGACTTGAAAATCGCCACGTAAGTTCCTAGGAATCAAAAACGTAAAAGTAAATACATATGGCGACATTTAAATTTAATTACGAACACAAATAACTATATGTATAAACTGTTGCTGTATTGCTTTGGTAAATTTACAACACAATTGCATTGTACAAAACAAAACATGTTTTAGCTAAATCAAAAAAAAAAGTTATATTTCTCTTCCCAATATAAATAAGATCAACTTGTTCAGCGAACCATAGTAATCCTTTTATAATTTATTATTCTCATATCTTTTTTATAAGTGTCACATTCTATTATAAAGACCATCTCAAGCTACTTAAAATTCTCGTTTAAAATACATTACGCTACCAAATAGATAAACTTATATTCACCGTTTAAATTGTGCAAAAAAGCAAATGTGAATTAATCCAAAATTATTTCTAAGATCTCCGACAGTCTCAAATATTCTCGAAAAATGTCACCTATATCATCTTCCAATTTTTTTTTTATTTTTTTTTCCAAAACAAAAGTGTCGGTAAATCATTAGTTCTGTAGAAAGGCGCAATGCAGATAAACTCGAACGACAAGCTCACAAAGAATTTCGAATATTCCTAAAAAATATTACAGGCTTAGTGTCGATAATTTGGAATAGCTTCGATATCAGACGCAATAAATCCCAAAATAGATTATGGGTCAGATTGTGTAACTAGTACTACTTAGGTTTAATTCCACTCTGCCAGCTAATTTATAACACAGTTACGTTACAATCAACGCCAAACAAATATCGAATAAACTTCACCTTGAAAACCTCTTTAAATATTGAAAATATCGATTTATCACTAATTCTGAAACACCATACAATTCAAAACCTTGCAAAAGAGGCAGTAATCTCGAAGCTTGGGAAATTTCATTCCATAGCAATCCAAAAGCAAAAAAAAAACATGTTACTTGAAGACTGGAAGAAAAAATTCTAGATTCTTTCTTCTAATACAATATTTGTGATCCCGGAAATCACTTCGTCAACTTTGCAGATACTGATTAAAGGAATTATACTACTCGTATCGCTTCAACTAACCGATGAAACCATAAATATTTCAAATTGCGACAAAAGTCTAAAATATCTATATAACTGAATTTCAAAACTTCATTCAATGAAATATTTTATCCGGATTTTGTTTTCTGAATTGCCAAGTACTTGTGAGTTAGATGTTCAATGGAGCGGAAATTTTTGTGATAGTAGTAAAACATAACCTCAATTTAAATAAAACTAGTAGTTTTTAATAAAAAGTACGTTGCTCTATTAATAATAATAAGTAATAATTTTTACGATTTAACAATTGCGCATTGTATCACAAACATAAACCAAAATTATTTGTTTTTAACCCTAATCGAACCAACATATTTTTATTATGTCAGTAAATTCAAATTCTAATCAAATAATTTACTATATTTTTGCAAAGAATGCCGAGCACGTTTTATGGAATGTAGGGAAATATTTCAAAATAAAATATAAACAAACATTATTTTGAAAATCGATGCATTTATCAAATGAGCCAAAAAACCACACGACAACATTGGTTGAATTAGGGTTAAAAAATGACATTTCACAAAACCAAAATTGGTATAGAGCCATCTATTGGAATTTTTTAAACTAAAATCCCTCTACCGATAATTACATCACCAACTACACCATCACTTGAGCATGAGTAGTTGCGAGTAGATACAAGTACATGTGAGTAGTTTGCTAACGCACAAGTAATTCACAAATAATATATCGATGTGTGTAGTACGTAGAAACAGACATCAGGAATTTTGCTTGCGTCGATATTAAAACACACTACTTTATTGATGATTGTAAAAATAGAGTAAGCGCCTCTCGAGGAAAAAAGTGAAAATGAGGCTGCTGACAAAATGACACTTCTCACAAATGCGACGGAAGAAAATTTTGCAATCTGGTAAGTAAAAATTGTGTTTACAGTTCAAAATTGAAATTGTTTACAACAATTTGAAACATTTAAAAATTTTCCACTAGTTGGAATCTGTGATGCTCCAGTCGTCAATAAGAAATTAAACACAAGGTGAAAAATACGTCAAATCACAAATTTGGTATATGAGACCGGAAGTCGTGTTTAAATTTTTTATTTTTTATGTTTTCAATTGGCATTACTAGTGAAAAAAACATTTAGTAGAAAATGATTTTTTGTTGTTGTTGTTGTTGTTTTAAATACAGGGTGTCAAATTTTGAGAAAAATGATAAACATGATGTTGTGTTTATGGCTATAAAACGAAAAATAAATATCCGATATTTATGATGTAGTAATTGTTGTGTGATTGTTTAAAATTATTTCGTCGATCTTTAGTATATTCTTACTTCTAATAGAAAATTAAAAAACAAAGAGGAAAAAATTTGTAACAGTCCGTTCATAAACTACATCAAATTATTTTGGGTCATCCTTAACTCCGTTTCTCCCACTCCTTCATCACAAGTCGTCACAAAACTGAATATGTGAGCAATGATGTAATCATTTAAGATATTAAAGAAATACGCCTCTAATAATATACCTGCAAATTATTGTATTATGTCCTATGTAATATCCCATAACAGTAACTTCTTATAATTACATGACGTCATCTTTTATGAAATTCTCCCTGCCCCGGCCTAAACGTGACGACAATCAATACTCCGTCCCCAAACAAAGGCGTAACGTAGTTTAGGGATAGCCCATAAAGCTATTAGTAAAATAATAAATTTTGGTATGAGTCATTTATTTTGTTAGTTCCAACCCTAAAAATGCGTCCCAAAATATTACGTACGTTACATAAACCGTAACGTAATCTTTTGGAACAAAATGACGCATATTTAAAAATTTAATTATAAAAGAAGGGGTAGGTAGGTAGGCCTGTAAAACAACATAAAATATAACCAGTGGTTTTTGTTAACATTTTTTGGTATAAATTAGTGTTTCAATTAATATTTCAGTTAGTTTAACTTGTGAAATTCTATTTAAATCATTTGCTTATTTAAATAACATCAAAAGTATTTCAAATAATAAGTGTAATAATGGTTGGGTATAAAAAGTATTGTAAGCCGTTTCCTGAGTTCAAATGTTCTAAAAGTTTAAGAAATGTTAATGATTATATTCAAATTCGTTTGCCGCGCTCGATTCATGTAACTGAAAATTCATCGATTTGTACATCATGTTATTACCGGGTGACTAAGAAACGTCAAAAAGTTGAAAACGAAGTATCACCGATTAATAATTCATTAAATTCACCTGTCGGAGGCAACGGTCAATGACGAGAATATTTCGAGTATGAGTGAAAGTGAAGAATGCCAAATAAAAAGTGCTCTCGTTCGTGGAAAACTAAATAAGATATTACCAGACATTGGCATGTCCCCTATGTATCCAAGTAAGTTGGAATCCGGGCAATATCATGAGCAGAAAAAATTATTAAATTTAACTACCACATTACCGACATCATCAATCAACATCTTTGGTATCTGGAATAGAACCTCTTTTGACTCACTCAGAGGAAAATCATTATAAGGCACGTCTTTATGATGAATTCATGGATCAACTAAAAATCAAATTCAGACATTTGGAGAAAAATTGTGATAAAATACAGCTGCTGTCTACCCTACCGATTTCTCTAACTATACAACAAATCCAGGAAGAATTCAACACAACCCAATATATGGTACGGACAGCTAAAAATATTCAAAACAAGAATGGGTCACTGAGCCTTCCAGCACCCAAAGTTGGAAAACGGATCAGTGATGAACTCAGGCATTCAGTGCTAGAATATTATAACGTTGATGATGTTAGTCGTATAATGCCTGGGAAAAACGATTGTTTAACTATTGATAAAGTTAAAGTTCAGAAACGTCTTATGATGTGCACATTAAAGGAGTGCTATGAAGGCTACAAGAAGAAATTTAAGGATGATGAATAAAAAAAATTGGTTTTTCTAAATTTTCTCTGCTACGTCCTAAAAACTGTGTTCAACCAGGAAGCAGCGGAACGCATGCAGTTTGCGTTTGTTGAATACATCAAAATGTCAAATTAATTATTCATGGAACTAGGATGGAAACTGTCACCAATGGAAAAATTTCGCGATACCAGGACTGCATTTCATTAATACTATGTAAAGATCCAAGATCAACATGTTATCTTCTGCAATGCAAGAACTGCCCAGGATTGGATAATTTTCGCGAATATTTGAAAAACGCATTTTTTGACAATGATTGTCTGGATGCTGAATTATCGTTTAGTCAGTGGGTTTCGACTGACCGATGCAACTTGGAAAAATATTCAAAACCATTAGACGATTTTAAACCATAATTAAGCTGAAAAATTTGATTCCTCATTGCTTTATATCACTAACACAATCCGATTTCATAAAAAATAAAAAGTTAAATCTGGAGCCAACAGAGGTACTTGTTTCTTGTGATTTTGCAGAAAATTATGCGTTTATAATGCAAAATGCAGCACAGGATTTTCATTGGAACAACAAACAAGCGACTATTAATCCATTTGTAATTTACAAAACTGAGGGAGTCATATTGCAGCACTACAGCTTCATTATAATATCAGATTGTCTTCATCATGACGCTGTAGCAGTTCACTTGTTCATAGAAAAATTATTGCAGTTTTTGAAAACAAAAACTCCGAATTTATCTAAAATTTATTACGTCACAGATGGTGCAGTAACACAATATAAACATAAAAAAAAATTTATGAATATAACTAAACACAAAGAAGATTTTGGAGTAGATTATGAGTGGCATTTTCACACAACTACTCACGGAAAGGGACCATGCGATGGAGTAGGAGGTACTGTTAAGGGAATGTCATTCAGAGCCAGTCTCACCAAAGAATATGATGGTGACATAACCAATGCGGAGGAACTTTTCAAATGGACTAAAACGTTGAAAACTGATATGGGTTTTGAATTTTGTTCAGATACTGAATATAAATTGAAACAAATCGAACTAGGCAGTAGATTAGAGAACTTGAAAACAATACGACTTGCGATTTTCATGCAGTTATACCTTCAACAGAAGGCTACTTAAAATGTAAAAAATATTCAAATAGTGAAGATGTGTGTAATGAGTATATCATAAATATCGGATATTTATTTTTGCTTTTATAGCCATAAACACAACATCATGTTCATCATTTTTCTCAAAATTTGACACCCTGTATTTTAAACAACAATAACAACAAAAAAAAAATCACGTTCTACACATTTTTTTTTTTTAATCAAGAATACAAATTCATAACATGAAAATCATAAAATTAAAACATGACTTTCAAAAATTTGTAATTTGACGAATTTTTCACCACAAGTTTCCTCTATTTCTAATTGGATTTTTTAAAATAAATTTTACCTTTTTTTGTTACAAACGAATTAATTTGTATCCTTCATTTTGGCAATTATCAGCAACTGTTTGTTTTCAGTCATGAAAATGTAGAAAAATCGTATTAGATTTGTTTTCTTTTAAGTGTCGTAGCCTACAAATTCACTGCTACTTTAAGCTGGAAACAGACGTGCAGAATTCTGCATGCATCGAAATTAGAGTACACTATTTTATAAGGAATGAAATAAATGTATTCTGCAAACCATGCAGAATTCTGCATGTTGTCTCTATTTCTAATTTTGCTGCACATCGGTAGGCTACATTACGTAAATCTAAACCAATCTACCAGAATTTGTGTAGTTTTTGTTTTTTTCAATCAATTTTTTTAATTTGTTGACAGAAAATATGTTTTGCGTGAAAAGTGCCAAAATGGAGGATAAAAATTAATTAATTTTTGACAAAATAAGACAACATTCACACAAAAAAATTGTATTGTCAAAAAATAAAGAACGAAGAAAAATAAAGAAAATTCTGCACATCTGTTTCCAGCATTAGAAATATAGACAACTTGCGTAATAAAGCATGAGTGCCGGAATACATGTGTTTCATTCCTTATAAAGTAGTGTATTCTAATTTCGACGCAAGGGAAATTTCGCATGTCTCTTTCAACCATAATACGTGTAAAATAAACGTCAAAAAATATGCAGGTATAGCAGCACATGTGTTTTGGATGCGGAACTGCGCATAGTGCTGAAGGCAAAACTGTGCACATCAGTTTCCGGCACTGCCGGAGTAAAACGTCAGAGAAGGAATTTATATTTCAAAGCTTACTAGATATATTTTATTTTTAAATATTGACGATATTATTTGCCACCAGCAAATTATTTTAGTTAATTCTAAAAAGTTATGTCATATTTTGTCATAAAAACATCTATGGAACAAATTTTCACAAGCAAGTGTTGTCATTTTGTATGTGACATTCCATCATCTGTGACCGTCGGTCTATTTTACAGAAAATCTGTTTAGCAGTTTCCTATTCCACTATGACCTCTGCTATTTTAGAATCGAAAGGACCCAAAAGTTAGCACAAAATGTTTATTATAAAAGTCTATTTTTGTATAAAATTTCGACCAAAACTATCAATATTTTGAGAATGGGAGGCAAAACAAGATCAAGAGCGCACGGAAAAGTCTTGTTTACCAGCGATAATAAATAACGTTCCAGCAAATTGCATCTTAATCAAATTACGATCGAAAGACTTCATAAAACAAATAACAGTCTACAATTTACGTTTTTACGGCAAACACAATTATGTTCATGTCAAAATTTCATAACTGTACTATAAAAATTATGAACAAAACATTCAAAACAAAACTAAATTTAATCCTTTAGGAAAAACTACTTGAACTACCATATAACGAATTCAACATACACAACAATTGGTACACTTACAACATTTCTACTCTTATTAGGCACCCTATTACGTGTAACAGTTCTTTACTAATTTTTCAGAATATAAAACAGCAAGAATAGGACAAAAATTCCAGCAGGTCCTTCAGATGTGCTAAAAATCTCTTTTTGGTACTTTCTTACTTTCTTAATTGATTTGGCATCGAAGCTACTATCTCTTCCCATTTTTGAGAAGCACATTCTAAGACTACTTCCCTCGTTCGTGGGTAATGAGGATTCCAATCTTTAACCATATAACCAACCAAATTTTCTTTTGGATTTAAGTCTGCGCTATACGCCAAGCGATAGAAAGGATTTGTAAGTTTCGATTTAACCAACTTATAGTTTCACGTGATCTATGAACTGCGGAATTATCCTGCAAAAAGTGAATTGGAAATTTCTTCGGATAAACAGTAGTTCACATAACTGACCGACGCCACCTGAACTTATCCATCCCCACACTGTATAGGATATTTGGCAACTTATTCTTGCCCTTTGCATATATTTTTCATTATATCTTATTTTGTTTGGGGGATACATGTGCAGCTTAGCATGATGATAGTAACCTAAAATCGGTTTCGTTCGTAAAAATAACTTTTTCCCAGTCCGTGCTTAAATTATCTTCTGCAAAAGTTACCCGCGTCGTAAAGTAATTTTCTAACGAAAAAAATTTGTAATTTACCATTATTTTACGAGACTTACTGAAAAGCTAAGCTTTCGTGAAATGTATCCATCAGCTTCCATTCTGTTTGGTTAAAAAGAAAATGATAATCTTTTTTTTCTGTATTGATTGTTGTGAAGGTGATCATAGATCACCCTATCATAATCATAATATTCTAAATGTTTTTATAAAAAAGGGCCATTGTTGCTGCCATCAAAATCGTGAAAACTAAGTAGCTTTATGTTTTCATTTATAACCAATCGGTGCATTGATTTTAATTGATTCCAGTGTAGATGGTGCATCGTTTTGATCAAGTAAAATATTTCGAACAAACGAACACTTTAAAAGCTTTCGTCTATTTGCCAATGTTGTCACGTGATAGGTTTTACATCCAGTAGGATTTGATGGTAATCGGTTCAGATTAAAGTGGTTACTGTAAATCTTGGTCGTAATCCCATCCGTATTTCTACATTGTACACCGCTTACACTTTTTCGGGCATTCTCGTTGTTTCGGATAAGTTCGTCGTATAAAGGACACCAGACATTGACAGCATATTTAAGTTGAGATCTGGCATAGGCATATTACAGGATCTTAATTGTATCGAGGCTAGCGACGCATTGCACGATGCGCTTAGTAAAGCAAATGTTTTCAACGAAAGTAACCAGAGCACCCTGTATTTTATAGAGCCATAATAAAAAAAATATGAGCTTTTATAGGGGAATTAGAAACGAGGAAAAAAGGAAACTTTTTATAATAAAACCAGAGCCTTCTAGAGTATAGAGCCATAATCTTAATGATGTATTTTTTATAAGCTTTTTTATTGGTATAACTTTTCCCCGATTTCCATAGGAATCCATAGTAAAAATGGTGTTTTTTAGCTTCAAGTTTTTCAATGAAAAAAGCAAAAATTTCATAAAATGTTTATATAACAGATTTCTACATATTTGTAAGAAAAATATACAAGAAGGCCATATTGGTATTAAGACCAATATTGGTCCTGAAATACTTTCATAAATGTTTGAATTTCAACATACATATATGAATATCGTTTAAGTAAATCGTTTTCGTTTTCTTGTAATAATTGATTTATTTAAACCAAAATATTAAAAAATTTCATATCAACAGCATTCTGGTCAAATTGAAATAAAAGCCTACTACAATTCATTTGGTCATTAAGTCAATATACATTACATAGATGGCAGTGATGGCCGTAAAAATTTAGTAAAATCGTACCAAAAATTACCACCTGGAGAAATTTTAAGTTCAAAAATTGTAGGAAAAGCAAAACAAATTCACAATTTATTAAGAACTTGTGATAATTTTGTGATTAAATAATTTGTTTTCGTATTTTTCTGTAAACATTTTAGACATCTTACGTACACTAGTAAAACTAAAGATAAATTTAGCAAGTATTATTTTAATTTGTCAGAGCCAACTTTGATATATTTTTCAAAATGAAAATTCGAAAAAATATATTTTAGAAATAATTTAATTTTAATATTTCTGCAATTAATATTTACTTAATACCAATATGGCCTTCTTGTATATTGTTCTTAAAGATATGTAGAACACTTTTATACAAACATTTTATAATATTTTTGCTTTTTCATTGAAAAAATTGAAGCTAAAAAACACCATTTTTACTATGGATTCCTATGGAAATCAGTGAAAAGTTATACCACTAAAAAATCTTCTAAAAAATACGTCATTATGATTATGGCTCTATACTCTAGAAGGCTCTGAAGTCACCCCTAGGTTTTCAATTTTGAATACATTTTGTAAAAGTATGCCATTTATTTCGCATTTACACTCGCCGATGTTTTCAACAGTTCTGTAGATTTTAAGATCATCTGCAAACATTAATACCTTAGAATGTTGTATTACTTCAGTAATGTCGTTGATGAAGATTAGAAAGATCCTAGAACCAACATGGGCGCCTTGTGGTACACCCGAAATAGCTCGAATTAATTCTAATCTTGAAGGGGTTACTCAAAGACGATTTAAATTAGGCAACAAACTGTTTGGAGAAACCATCATAATGTACTAACACTTGTTTTGACTAAAATTAATTTCAATAATGATAATTACATATACATATCTCTACTTTCATTTCCAGTAAAACATATTTATGTTTCACTTTAATTCTTTAAATGATAATATACTTTTTTATACTTACTTTAAATAAACTTTCTTCATTATCTTTCGAACGCCCACTTGCAATGTATAAATACAAATCATGTAAAATAAAATCAGAATAGTTGTAGTCTCCGTAGTGAAGACATAAAAAATTATTATTATAACATAAATAAAATTGAAGTTTTATTTTCCACAATTGAAAATTGTTTGCTTTCAAAACAGTTGCATTTTCTTCGGTCTTGAACATCATTTGCGATCTTTAACAAGTAAGCCAGTATCTCCAACGTTTCACGATGACTGCGGTTCTTCACGCAAGAAACTATTTTCGTTCTATTGAATATAATAAAAATTGTAACGTCTGTACTTCATATTTATGGGGTAAAAGTTAGCGAATGTGCTAACTCGAAAATTTTTGATGTGCCTATAACATTTTAGGGACTCATTCATATAGTTAGGGCTTACAAATTACAGCAGTTTTCTCAGTTGTATATCTGCAGGCATACCTTTTTATCCAACTTCAATAGCAACATCTTTTGCTGGCGTAAATATGATGACAACTGTCTCTGTAATTTTTTATTTATATTCTTGTTATTAAATTTATTTTTCGGGTCGCTGATAGATGTGTAGGTTTCTGGGCTACAGTATAACGATATTAAAACACTACCATGTATTCACTGCAGCTAACACAAATTACTGTCAGACAAGACTTACCTCAGCTTATGTAGAATACGCTTAAAGCTATACTTACATATAAAATATTTACTCTCTGTGCGTGTAGGTTCGAAATTTTCTGGCTTGATAAAAATTGTAAAAGTTCTTTCTGTTTCTGTTGTTCGCGCAACAGTTGCGATAATTTCCACGATACATACGTACATACCTACCTATGTCTTATGTGCTTAGTGATGATGATAAGTAGAATAATAAACATTTTGATAGACGATAGCTGTTTAGTGTGTCAATTTTTTCATCATACTTCAAAATAAGTTTCATATCAAATTTTTGTTTTTGTATGTCACAAATATGTACATAAATAGATTGATAAATTGTTTAAGTTTACGCGAATAAGGATATACCATCCATTTTTCATATAAATTATCCAAAAAAAAGTGAAAAATCGTTTTGTCTTAGTTTGAATTATTTTTTTTTTTTTTTGGTTTAATTATTTTTAAGTAAACATATATACTCATAATTTAGAAATTTCACATTTTCACTAAACTCCAGAACAGGAAGACAAACATCTAAGTCCTTATATTTTTTTTTATAAATAATTTCCTTTTTATACAATGCATTTTATACTTTATTTGTAATATTTTTTTTTTTTTTTTATATAATATAATAATCGTTTGACTGAATTACATGAACAAAACAATAAGCTTTACTTTTTTTTTTTTTTAATTTAATTTATAAACAATCACATAAAGCTCCATTAATCACAACGACTTTTTTTATTACTATTCTCAAATACATTTTCTATAGTGTAACAAAAATGCTTTTCTCGTTTATATTTTTTTTTTTGGAATTTTTATTTTTACATTAACTAAAATTTTATACTTACAAAAAAAAATAACAAATTTAATAAAATAAAAATTGAAAAACAAATTTCTTTGGGTTTGGCTTGAATTAACAATAACCAAACTTTAAAATATAATAAATAAAAATTAAGTTTCAAAAAGCTTTTATAAAGTTTAATTTTGGTGATTTGTTTTTTTTTTTGTTAGAATGTGAGATTTGATTCGAATTACACAAGGATTTGGTTTTTGTTTAGTATAATATTGTTAAAAATTTATCACGAATTTTTATTTTAGATCAGCTTTTTTTTTTTAATAATATTCGATAAAAAGGATTTCTTAAAAGTAAATAAGTCTAAATTTATTTATATATATATATTTTATGTTTAAATTAATTTCATATTTTTACTGGTTTTGTTTTTTTATAAAATAAATTTTCTTATAATTGTTTGGTTTTTTATAAATTTAATTTAATAGTTTTCTGGTTTAATTAATTAATTAATTTATTATTTTATTTAATATATTTAAAGTTACCTAATTTTTCCTTCATTCTGTTTATAATTAAAAATTATACTTTTTATTTTATATATTATAAATTAAGTTAAATTTAAATTTAATTACACATAATTTTGAAAAATGTAAAAAAAACTAATTAAATTTATAATAAACAAATTTATTGGTAATTTATTACTGCTACTCGTGTCCGGATCTTTTATGCTGGTTTTGAATTCTTTTCCTTCGGTAAAATCACTAAAACCGGCCACGTTGCCGGATCCGACGCGAACTAAATAATTTGTGTCTGGCTTGAGATGTGTGAGAAGGAATACTTCGTCTGAAGAAAAAAAAAAATGAAAAACAAAACACAAAACAAAAATAATTACACCAAATTGCCTTATAAAAGTTGAAGTACTATACTTACTCGTGTGTTGAAAATCAATTTGTGCTGATTTTTCCCAATTTTGATGTTTCTCAAAATCTGCGACAGGAATATATTGAATTCTAAATCCCTTTAAATCAGATATTCCTGTTTGATTTGATGGCACTATTTTAATATCTAATGTTTCAGAATTAACACCCCGTAACGTAAACTGTAATGATAACAAAAAATAATAACAACAATTATTTAGATTTGTGGTGTAAATAAATATAAATTTCTTACGTTCGATGGTTTTTTAGGTTTTGGATGTTCCTTTAAACTAATTATATGATCGACAGTCCCTAAACGGTTCGATGCTCTACATAAATAATCACCAAAATAACTTTGATTGTATATCGTTAATTGTAATATGGATAAATTATTTCCATCAAAAAATTTATTTTTACTTGGCGAAATTTTATTCTCATTTTTATACCATTTAAAATTGGCAAACGGTTCCGCTTGTGCTGTACATGTTAAATTTACCTGGCCGTCGATAAATCCATATACAATATCTATTTTTTCATGCAGGACTAGGATTGGCTTGTCTGTAAATAAAATTTATGATTTCAATTAATTCAATTTTAAGATTTGGGGACCGTCTGTCGTGCAGCAAAATATAAAAATATCTATAAACTTTGTAAAAATTGTATCAACCGGAAATTAATGAAAAATGATTCGACCAACAATTTAAAAATGTTTATTAATTTTTGGCCTCAACCAAACATAAAAAAAACAAAAAGGAAATGGTCATTTAAGACAAATAAATATTATTGGTCCAATAATATATTAAATAACTTTAGAGCTGTGTATAATTTTTGGTTTTTGATCCAAAAAAAATTATAAGCTTCCTGTGAAGCTTTTACTTCAATATTTTTTTTTTTTTGTTTGTTTGTTGTACCATCAATCATCATCACATGGTATTATGGTTTTTATACATTTTTTTTACTACATCATACATAACCACATTTTTTGTTTCCTTCCAAATATATTTCGGTTTATTGTAATATTAGATATAGCTTTTCCTTTTTCCGTAAAGTATGAAGTGTATGTAAATGTAAATGTATAAAATTGGAAAATAAAATTGTTGTGGGTGGATTGTTGGGTTTTTGGGTTAGCTCTCTATAAATGTTTATAGTATGTATTATATATATGTATATTGAAGCAGACAGTATACAGGATATGGGAAAAAATTACATCAATTAAATTTGTTTATGAGATTTTTTCCCATCCACCCCTTTTTTGTTTGGACGCGCGCATTGGGAAGAGGAATCAAGTTAAATTTAAATTGAAAATGAATTTAGGTAAAACCGCATAAAACCAAATGGATAGTATAAAAAAAAAAATGTGTATGTATTTGTATGTGTTTGTTTAATATCACTAACTCAAAATATAAAATAAATATTATTAAGTTAATATTGCAAATTGTGTGTAGTATTGGTTTTTAAAATAAATAAAACAAATATTTAATTTTTTATTTTATTTTATAAACTTCAATTATATACAAATATAATTATTTTTAGTTTTTAGTTAATAACGAAAATTATAAAATAAAATATTAATGATGTAAACCACCCACCGCAAAGAAGCCACATGGTTTTATACCATCAACTTACGTTCTACATTTAATTTGATTGTTTGTTCCTGTAAGTTTGTAAAGGCTTGAGATTCTTGATATGCTTTACATGTATATTCACCGCTGTCGTCACGAGTTACACTTTCTATTAGCAGACCGTCACCTAGTTTTTGATATTTTTTATTATCGAAATCGATCGATTGACCATTAAAACTCCATGTAACTACTGGCGTGGGATGACCACGTACTTCACATTTTATTGTTGCAAAGGTTGATTCGTTCGCCGTCTGTATTATTGGTGTGTCGACGAATACTATTGGTTCTGTGAAAATATATATAAAAGTAAAAGAGATAACATTTAGTATAGTTTTGATTATAAAAGGGGGGGAGGATAAATGATATAAAATAAACATAAAGTTTAATGTAACATGTACTATACATAAGTATCGTTCATCTTAAATAACAAATCGTTTGATTAAAACTTTTATTATGTTTGAAATCAAAAATATGTCATCTTTATGTCAACAACTTAAAAATAAAACCACTTTTTCGCTTTTTATGTAAATCAAGTGAGAAAAAGCTCAACAATTTAAAGACGCATAATCAATCATTCATTATTATAATATGGTGAATAAGAAGCTGACGGAAAAGAAGAAATAAACTTTAAAATTTCCATTTTGTCGTTTTATTTTTTAATAGCGATGAGATGAAAAATCATTTGGAAAAATCTCTACTCAAAATCAGACAAATTCATAAGAAAAACATATCATTTTCGCAACGATAAAAAATGGTATAACAAAGTAAAGTCTGTGTGAATTTTATCTTGCCATATAACAATAATGATAATAGTTCAGTAGTATTAAAAATAATAGTAATGAATGTGATATATTTGTACTGCTACTTGTATAGGTATAAAATCTCGTATACCTAATAGGAAGACAAAGAAGTATTTTGGTACACATTTTTCTTCTTGTTTTTCATCTAAATATTCACACAAGCAGACGAAACCTCGAACAGGGAAAAAATCACTAAACTTTGTGGTATATAATACAAAATGAATAATAGTAGTAATAATAGTAATAATAATAATAATAAACAATAATAATAAAAATAATGAATATTAATGGATTTTTCAATATTATGTTATCTTCTGTTTATGTATTATGGAAAAACTTACAAAGCTTTGTGAAAAAAAAAACATAAAAGTACTGTACATAGATAAATTGAAGAAAAGTATTAAGAAAAAAAGGAAATATTAATAGTAATAATAATAAAAGGAAAAACACAGAACAAAAGGGTATTATTGGAAAAGTGAATACGATACCTAAATAAAATTGAGCTGTTTAAAGGTAAGTTGTTTATTTATCAGCTTTAAGGTATTATTGGTCGAGTTACGAGGTTAGTAGTTCCCGCGAATATCTCACAGTTTTACTTTACACACTTGAGTCGTTACATTGTCACAATTTTCATTTTACGATTTTTAATGACTGCATGCTGCATTAATTTTAATGCTACGATAAACAATAAACAAATCGGTACCGGTTTCATTTTAATCTCATTACCTACAGGTACAAATATCGTTTGCTAATGAACTTCTTATGCCAATTTTCTTTTCGTAATCAAAAACAAAATAATATTTTTCTTTATTGTTCAATTTGACAAAAAGGTTTTAATGATACCTGAAACTTATACATGGAACAACAAAGCAATAACAATGATAAACTATATAACAGTTTGAACTTTAGTTTTTTTTTTGTTATTTAAACATAAATCGATATCAAAATATTAGAGTCGAGATAAAAATAGAAAAATATGGAAAATCTATAAAATAAACGTGAAAAATGCAATATCATATTATGTAATTCCAAGATGTTTACAGTGTGTACACAAGTCGTTAGTTAAGAGGAAAAAAATTGAGAAATATCGAATAAAAGCTTGAGTTTAAAGTAGATATATGTACTCGTATAATGTACGATCAATGGAGTTTATAATGTAGTTTACCTATAGAAAAAAAGCTTTTGTCTATTTGTATCTGAATATTATTTCTATATTTATTTGTACTTATAGACTACACAATGTACTTTCTCGATTCTAGATACATTTTATATTTGATTTTGGATTTATATCGGTTTATATTTACTTTAATTTGATTTTATGAAATTTATGTGTAAGATATGGAACAATTGTTCTAAACGTTTGTATGGATTTTATGTATTATCGAATACAGGTTCGTTAGGTTTTGATGATTTTCCTTTTCTTCTAAATTTAGAAAACATGTTTTTGAGTACCAATCCACTTTTGAAGTAGCTCATGATGCTAAATTCTCTATAAGATAAGCGGGGCGACTAACTAATACTAAAATACAAAATTACAAATCAAAAACATTTCGGTCACTTTTTATTTTTTTATTTTTATTGGTATTTTATGAGAACTCGAATTAAAAAACGATGACTTAAAATGAGTGTTTTTATTTCATTTAAAAAATGACATAAAATCTGTATGAAAATGAAATAAAAAAAGCTGACTTTATAAATGCATATCATAAGTCATTTTGAAATTGAATTAAAAATTGTGTTTATAAATGACATAAAATGTGCATTTCTTGAGTTATTTTGGAAATGAATTAAGGTATTTATAGGGTCCCGGTCGATATGTCATACTTCATTACGGAATATGACTGAACGGCATTTTTCAAAATGGTATATGTGGTACATTACGGCATATGATAAACTATGGCTTATTTCAAAACAGCATATTTTAAAACTTACCGACCAAACGGCGCAGTGGTTAAAGCTGCGGCGTTTGGATCGGGAGGTACCGGGTTCGAATCCCAATAGGGGCGGGATGCAAAAGGGATTTTTCATCATCTGATTACGATCGGTGATGACGATGAACACAACTATGACCCCCTGTTGAGAGTGCAGAATCCATGGGCCGACCCACCTTTCATGTCAGCACTATAGGTTGGCATGAAGCAATGTAATGTGCAGGTGGTTTATACAAAACGGGTCTATAGCCGTACGTCCTCGATTTGGCTAACACGGCGTAAAGTAGGATGGTAAAAGTAAAATGCGAAAGAGTTGGAAGTGCCTTGAGCCCCAAAACAGATTGCAGAGAATAAAACCAAAAAAAAAAAAAAATTTTAAAACTTGGCCATTTGTTGACCGATCAAGGTGAAAAGTATGTTGCTATTGTTTTTTCACCTTTACTAAATTATTATGGCTTCAAATTTCTCTATTTAATAATTGTGTTATACAATGAGACACGAAGGTCTAAATACACCACTAAAATTTGCAAAATCGTGCTAATTAAAACGAATTAAAAAGTGTAATATTAATTAAATAATATATTTAAACCAAACAAAATGATAACTGGATAAAAAAAACAAAACTAATGAAACAACTCTCAAAAAATTCTAAAAATTAATAAAATTTATATCATAAAAGTCTACATACAGTGAATAAAATCAAAATAATCTTGTACAGACACACGTAAGAACTAACATTAATATTTAGTTGGGTCACCATTAGATTCAATAACAGCGCTTAGTCAACTAGGCATTGATAAAACCATGATCTCAGTATTCGCTGGTGAAATTTCACCACATGCATTCGAAAGGGCACTTTTCAATGAATCCCTATCGGTAATCCTATATTTTCGGACCTTTCGTTACAGATCATACTAGATATGCTCTATTATATTTAGATCCGGTGACTGGGGAGGCGGATGAAGTTATTTCGGTACATTATACAGAAGCCATTGCCTTATTGCCATCGCCGTATGCTTTGGATCATTATCTTGATATAAGGTCCATTGGTTGCCTAATCCTAAGCATTCAACGGACGGTTATAAATTGCTACGCAATATGTTGAAATACTGTCGGTGGTCCATATTACCTTCTATGAATACCAATTGTCCGACACCAGATGCAGCCATAGATCATTAAACTAAAACGCTGCCAACCGTCGTATTTAACAGTGGGAAGCACATTTTTTGGAGCCATCTCTTGGTTAGCTTTTCGCCAAATTTTTTTCCTTCCATCGGATCCGAATAAATTGTATTTACTTTCGTATCCACTAGTGTTCCGATTCTCAACCGCTATATTTGGAGCATTAATCCTCGGATTGGATACCACTTTTTAATTATGTTTCGAACATCCCGTGCGTTAAATTTTTTAGGACGCCCACATCTTTGTTAATTTTGAACACTTCCTCTGTTATTAAAATTTCGTATTATTGTTTGTATGGTTGCCCAACTTCTACCAACAATTTTAGATATTTCATTATAACTGTTATTCTACTCCCTTAGCTTTAGTATTCAATTTCGAATTTCAATTGATGCTTCCGTTTGACGAACTATTTTTTAATTCCAAAGGCGAAAAATATTTTAAGCACGAGACAAATGCTAATGTAATACTGAATGTGCCGATATGTGCTTATATTTACGCTACTTTGTAATAATTTAAGAACTAATAGAAAAATGCAACTGTATATGTATTGGATGTGTGAATATGACTCCGCCCTTTTTTTGGTTAAAATAAAACACATTTGCAGCTACAACTTTTCCCATTTTTCAGGCAGTTTACGGATTACCTCTCTTACAAAATCTTGGTCTTTGGAGGCGATCCAATCATTAAGTCTATTTTCGATCTCTGCGCGAGATCTGAACCGCTGTTCAGAAAGAGACGACTGCATCGACCGGAATAAGTAGTAATCTGAAGGAGTTATGTCTGGTGAATACGGCGGGTGGGGTAGAACTTCCCAGTTCTGTCCTTGTAAATAATTTTTCACAACGTTTGCAACATGTGTTTTTGCATTGTCATGCTAAAAAATTAATTTGTTGTGTATTCACCCATTCTGGTCGTTTTTCCTCTATAGTTCGCTTCAAACGTATTAGTTATCGTCGGTACACATCGGCATTGATAGTTTCACCTGATTCAAAAAAAATAAAAAATCCGCAAATTAATAAGCGAATTAGCTGATTACCTCGCCAAATATTGATGTTCGTAGAAAATTTGTTCCATCTATTAGCAAATAATTTTATTTAATAAATGATAGATTTAATTAAAATTAGGTTTGCATACAAATTTATTTCCATTAGAAGAATAAATTTAATTTTTTTAAGTGAAGGGTAATTCTGTTAAGCGAAAGAAAATTCTGATAACTGAAGAAAAATTCCAATAGGCGAAGGAAAATATAAGTAATCTAAAGATAATCCTACTAATTGGAGGAATATTCTGTTAGGTGAAGGTTTAAAGGAAAATCCGTTTAGTGAACGAAAATTCTATTGAGAGAATGCATTTCGGAATAATCGGTTAAAAAATAGCCAAGTTCCAGATGAATTTAACTTATTTCAGAACTTGACCTACAAATCATTTTAAGATTCCATTTCCTTCGCACTTGTCGAATTTCATAACAATCGGTTAAGAAACAGCCAAGTTCTAACTGACCATATTCTAGAATTCCATCTGAAAACTATTTTAGAATCCTATTTTCGTCGAATACGTTGAATTTCACCGTAATCGGTTAGGATTTTTTTTTAAATAATTATATACGAGTTCATAATTATTATTCTAATTATTCTAATAATGTTGCTAAATTTTGATATTGGTAGAGAATTGGTTCCTTCTTTAAAAATAATTTCAAAGAATAAAAATAAACCTGAGGGGCTAATATGTATACATATTTCTACTTTTAAAATTAGATTTAACTAAAAATTAAAAATTATAGATAGAACTTCCCGATTAAATCTTTATTACCAATATTGTTATTTCCGTTGGGGAGAATAAATTTAATTTCATTAAGAGAAGGAAAATTATTTTTAGCGAAATAACATTCCAATTAGTAAAGGGAAATTTTATTAAGATTTGGTTAACTTTATTAATTGATGATTAAAACAATTTTAGAATCCCATTTCCATCGCACTTGTTGAATTTCATCATAATCAGTTAATATATAGCATATTTGCGTCAAAATTGGCCAGATTGCGGAACTCATCTAAAATCGATTTTAGAATCCCGTTTCCATCGTATATGTCCAATTTCATGATAATCTGTTGATAAACAGCCGAGTTCCATCAAAATTGGCCATATTCCAGAACTTTTTCTAAAATTTTATTAATTTTTTATTTTTATTTTATTTACTGCTAAAATTTTGGGACGCCGTTTTTTGAGCTTGAGCTCATTTATAAAAAGGCGTCGTTATACAAAATATCAAGTTATGAAAATTCCGGGTAAAAGTCAGCAGTATGGCACATAGTCTTTAGGTCCTCCATTTCTTCTTTTCTGACATTTTTTATCTTTCCGAAGATTTGAATGATCCCTGCAGCATTTTAGTCCAAAGATTTGTACTTTAATTTAGGTTTTATAAAAATTCCAATTTATTGTTTTTTTTTTTTTTTGAAGCCAAATAATCTATAAAATCAGTTTAAGAATCCCATTTCTACCGTATATGTTGAATTTCATCACATTCATAATTGGCAGTATTTCAGAACTTTGTCTATAATCCATTATAGTGTAAACTACTAAATGGCGGCGAATTCACACGTACGCATAGGGATAATTACGCCAAGCGATTCACCATATGTGTCAGCAATTGTGCTTGTAAGAAAGAAGGATGGAAGCACCAGAATGTGCTTAGACTATCGCGCTCTTAACAAATTAACGATAAGGGACAATTATCCGCTGCCTTTGATTGATGACTGCGTCGAATATTTAGGGAAAAAAAATATTTTACGTTGCTGGAAATTCACCGCTTTTGTAACACCGCATGGATAATACGAATATCGTCGCATGCCATTTGGATTGAAGAATGCGCCAGCGGTCTTTCAACGATTTATAAATATAATTTTCAAAGATTTTCTGGAAAAGGGTGAAATTATTATTTATATGGACGATATATTGTTGGCAACGGAAACTCTGGCCGAACACAAGAAATTAATGAGGAAAATATTGCGACGATTGGCACGACGAGGTTCACTACTAAACTTCAAGAAATGTCAATTTTGTTGTACGGAAATCATTTACTTGGGGTACTCTGTTACTTCGGAAGGAATAAGACCAAGTGAGGCACACATTGAGGCAATTAAAAAATATCCGATGCCGAAAAATGTGAAGGAAGTACATTCATGTTTAGGGCTATTTTCGTATTTCCGTCGGTTTGTCCCGGAATTCTCGAGAATCGCACGCCCGATGCAAAATCTGTTGAAGGAAAACTTTCCTTTTATTTTTGACGAAAAATGCCGAGAAGCATTCGAAAAATTGAAGAAATGACCCAATACCAGCGATTTATCATCCGGAGCGAGAAACTGAATTGCACTGCGACGCCAGTTCACATGGATTCGGAGAGGCATTGATGCAGAAGCAAAATGACAGAAAATTTCATCCGACGGCATTTTATTCGAGGGCTACTACGGCGGCAGAAGCCAAATATCACAGTTTTAAATTAGAAACATTGGCCATTTTATATTCACTGGAAAGATTCAGAATATATTTGGAGGGCATACAGTTCACAGTGATAACTAATTGCAATTCGCTGCACTTGACGCTGGAAAGAAAGCACATGAATCCGAGGATTGCCAGATGGGCATTGGAATTTTCAAAATTCACATTTGAGACGAGACATAGACCAGGAATAAACATGGCACATGTAGACGCACTAAGCCGATGCCACACAAAAAATGAGGATTAAATAGTGGCCCACGTGGACGTGGAAACAAAAAAAGAGGTAGAGGGGACGAAAGCGGTCACGAAATGCATGGTAGCGGCGGTGGATCCAATCAGCGTTGAGATGCAATTACAATTGGCCAAAAACAGGGACACTAACGCTTTGGCGTTGCGGCAAAAATTAGAGAATGAGGCAATGGACGACTATGAACTAGTGGATGGTTTGGTGTACAGGAAAAACGGTGAGGGACATCGTATGCTGTATGTGCCGGCAGAAATGGAGGATAATATTATTCGAATTAATCATGAAAAGCTAGCACACCAGTGGTGGATAAATGTTACGAAAATATTCGCGAGGTTTCCGACGATGAAAACCAAATTGCAGTAATTTATCGGCAAATGTATCAAATGCATTATGTACGCGGCACCGGTACGTGTGTCTGAACAAAGTTTGTATTGCATATCAAAGGCACCGATTCCATTCGATACATTGCACGTGGATCACTTTGGCCCATTACCGGCACTCATGAACAAAAGGAGGCATGTATTGGTCATTGTGGATGCTTTTTCGAAGTACGTTAAATTATTTGCGGTAAATTCAACGAGCACGAAAGACGTTATGTCGTCTCTGGAGAAATATTTCACATTTTATAGTCGACCACGTAGAATTATTTCGTATCGAGACACCTGTTTTACGTCCTTGGAATTCGCGGAATTTTTGACGGGAAATAATGTGGAACATGTGAAGGTGGCCACCGCATCGGCCCAGGCCAATGGCCAGGATTTTGAAGGCCGCTCTGGGAAAATTAAGTAATCCCATCAATCACTCGGACTGGTCAAAGAAATTACAACAGATCGAATACGCAATTAATAATTCGACGCATGCCACTACGAAAGAAACACCAAGCAAATTATTATTCGGTGCAGAACAACGAGGAAAAATAGTGGACGAATTGTCAGAATATTTAGCTAATAAGGAGACACCTGAGGCACCAAGAGATTTGGCAGAGCTGCGAGCAAACGCTCACAACAAAATCACCAAGAGGCAAGAATACGAGAAGTATCGCCATGAGGATCATCAAAAATCAACGAAACGAATCAATGTTGAAGATTCTGTGGTAATTCGAAACGTAGATACAGTCGTAGAATCAAATAAGAAGCTCATTCCAAAATACCGCGGTCCATATGTGGTTCATAAAGTTTTTGGAAATGATAGATACGTTATCCGAGACATTGAGGGTTGTCAGCAGACACAACTTCTATACGATGGAGTATATACCATCGTGCACGGCCGAAAGCTCAATTGATCAGTCAAGCGAATGCGATACTGACACCGACAAAGACGATTTCCACGGACCTAATTCCGAGGGAGAAGATGAGGCTGCATTTCTAGGTTACCCCCATCGGTGATCGGGGTCGATCACTGAGTCAGATTGGCCGAGCTGTAAACTACTAAATAGCGGCGAATTCACACGTACGCATAGGAAGAGAAGAAAGGAGGACGCCATGCTTTTCGAATGTTGTTTCAATTGATAATTTGCAACATTCTGACGACTTTACAATAGTATTCCATTTTCATTGCACTTGTCAAATTGCATCATAATCGGCTAAGAAATAGCGAAGTTTTAGAATGTGCCATAGTACCATATGCCGTACTAAAATTTGCAATTTACCGAGCAAACGGCGCAGTGGTTAAAGCTGCGGCGGTTGGATCGGGAGGTACCGGGTTCGAATCCCGATAGGGGCGGGATGCAAAAGGGATTTTTCATCATCTGATTACGATCGATGATGAAGATGAACACATCTATGAGCCCCTGTTGGAGAATCCATGGGCCGACCCACCTTTCATGTCAGCACTACAGGTTGGCATGAAGCAATGCAATGTGCAGGTGGGTTTTCAAATACGGATCTGTAGCCGCCCGTCCTGGATTTGGCTACTCCAGGCGTAAATTAGGACGGTAAAAAATAAATCAAAAAGAAACAAACAAACAAACAAACAATTTGCAATTTTGAAATATTCCGTAACATACCATATGCCATAGTGTACCATATGCCGTTTTGAAATATGCTGCAGTCTAACTTTTGTCGTAATGTACAATATGCAGTTTTGAAATATGCCATAGTGTTTCTTATGTCATATATTCCATTTTGAAATATTCCGTTTTCCCAGATTTCTCAAATACAAGATCAGAACAAATTGAGTTGGTAGTTTGCTTTAAATTATACAGAATTTACGAAATGATTGTTAAATATCTCGGATATACCAAATTTTTCAGTTAATGAAGAATTATCATCGATTACGAGTTCCTCGATCAAATCTTTCTTATGTCCCTTATTTAAAACCTCGTTCCCAGGTATAAGACGGGTTAAGCTAAATGATGGCAAATGAGATGATTTAACTTATAAAGAAACACTCGCTAAGGTCCCATCCAACAAAGCCTAGTCGTGCACATAGGCCCTCTAGATACCAGGCGACCTCTAGTTGTTATTAGCCTTACCGGCGTATACGGATTTGGGAAACCACTTGAAACCGAAGGGCATCGCACTGAGGAGCAAAAAGTGTCATTGGTTTGGACTGTTGGGTACGGAACCTCGGTAAGGGATCACGTGTCTAAAAGACAGCGGTCCCAAGACGAGCTAGAAGTAGTCGAAAGCAAGCTTGCCAAGTTGCTGACCGAGGGAAAGTCAGGCTCTCCCAGGGAGAACCGGACAAAGCTGTTAAGCATTTCTCGAGGGAGCATCTTTTGATACTAGCCACAATCAACAAAAATGAAGAAGATGGGAGTTACACCTCAGAAAGATGGTGGTTGGTTTACAATGCACTAAACTTCGTCTTCCTGAAGGTCCTAGCAGAGAATCCGGGACCCACCATCCTGCAGAGATGCAGGGTCGTTCCAAGGGCATGTTAAGTTGAATGCATGTTCAGACCAGAAATCGGTAGATCTCCACAAAAAAGCGTTAACCGAGATTAAAGAGGTGTGGCCAGGCGCTAATTGCTAATAATTTTTCTCGCAGCACGAGATAACCGTGCCCTCAAATCGCTCGTGCAGAATGTCGATCGTGGCAAGCGCTGTGTGGTATGTAGCGCTGTCCTGCTGGGACTACATGTCGACGGTATACATATCATCCAGTTTAGGCCACAGTAATTTGCTTATCATCGATATGTAGCACTCGCATTGACGGTTATGGCAATGTCAGTTTGGTTTTGAAAGAAGTACGAACCAATGATTCCGCCAGATCTAGAACCGATTGACTCAAATTTGGCCACCAAACGTCGAATAGTTGACTCGGCACTACGGTTGTGGCGAAAAAACATTTCTCGAACGGTGTACTGATTTTGAAAATAAAATTGGATATTTTGCGCACGTTGTTCAACGCTATAACCTTCCGTAGTGATTTGCCATACACTACTGAACAGTTCACAACAAATTTGCCAGATGTTGCTTTAACAACATCACTGCTATAACCTAACAAATTTCAAGCGTCCCTATTAAAAAGGTCTTTCAGCAACCAGACTTAGTTTTCTAAAACTACAATCAGTCCTAGTTTTTTGACCATAAGACTATGCGTCTCACCATGCGTCAATTAACGACGATTCACTTGAAAGAGTTTTTTTTGGTAGCCTATAGAGGTAGAAATAGAGGGCGCATTTAATAATTTGGAAACAGAGTCAATCATGGAAGGATTGTAATTTTTGGAGGTCGATTCTCCAGTAAGTAGGTTCGGAGCTGGTGGATTCCATCATTATAAAGCTGGTGATTGACGTGGGTCTTTTATCCCCTCTTCTCTGAAGCGTAGTGGTAAATGAGTTATTACTGGATTTAGAAGTTACCGCCTACGCAGACGACCTAGCGATAGCTGTTTCCGGTAAATTGTTACGATTGTGGAGGTAATGCAGAATGCGCTCACAATCGTTACGAAATGGGCTGGTAAATATGGACTGGGAATTAATTCATCCCAGACAGAGCTGGTTACTCTTCACAAAGAAATGTAAAATGCCGGAAGTGGTCCCTGCTACCTTGGCACGAGACTTGTTTTTACTGACAGAGCAAGATATTTGGGAAATATCTTGCACAGTAAGCTCAATTGGGGGCCTAACATTCTGGGGGTACTAAACATAGCTACGATAGCTATGAACTCCTGCAGGAACGTCATTTGTAAAAGATGAAGTCTGAAGCCGAAACTGGTACACTGGCTCTACACTGCCGTAGCGAGACCTGTACTCACGTATGGGGTGGGTCTGTGGTGGCCAGCGATGTGAGAGACGTGTGTGAATTAAGGTGTGTTGTCCATCGTTATTCGACTTGTAATCTAAAGTATCAATACCACAGCTGCCTCAAAAGCCGTTTGCAATTTCAGCGATATTTTTTGTCCTTTGATTATTTTTAAACAAACGATATGGTGATTTAGTTTTAAAGGAAACAATTCTGGGCCAATTTGTTTTAGATCTGCGGACCACCTCCTTGTGTGTTAATGTCCTTTATATACCTTAAAGCCACGTTCTTTTCTGTACGTTTTCGTATTTTCAATTTTCCATTTATTAGTACGATGAACAGCTTTTACTGCAAAAACTTTTAATAATACAAATACATACTCTCGTGCACATTCATTTTAATTTCCCATCAACAATTTTTTGTTTGTTTGTTATACGTAATGCTAATAATGATAGTTTTAACAATAAAACATTTTTCGTCCAACTCAATTTCGCCTTTGCTATTATTAGTGTGCGCGCTTCAAGTTACCAAATATTATAAAAATGTTCATATATTCAGTTGTTTTGTTGCATACAAAAAATTTCATTTATATTTTATGAATTTTAAATAAATATTTTTTTTATTTTTATTTTTATGAATAATTTATATAAATGCTGTAGCTATTCCGGAATAAGCACAAATACAACGGGAGCTGCCAAATTTAAACAAAACAAAAAAATGAAAATAATACTCACCATTGATTACAAGAGAAAAGGATTTTTTTATTGTGCCATCCTCCACCGAACACGTGTAACTTCCATGATCGGCCACAATCATTTGGGTAAATACTAGGGCCAGTGAACGTTTTCCATTCTTAGCTTCACGCTCCTCGATGTGTATACGGCCCTTTGTATTTGTTATAATTTCGTTGCGCGGATTTAGCCATCGTATTTTGGTGCCATTAAGCGAAGTACACGTTACAAAATATGTATCGTTTATGTAACGTAATACATCGGATAATTGTGGCTGTATTGTGAGTCTGTCGTATGTGGTGCCCAATGTTGTTGCTGAAAAGATAGAAAAAAAAAAATTATTTTACTATTATATACATATAAGTGTTGTATAAGCTTGCAGACGATAAAATCCAACATTTCATATGGATTATAAATATCAATGACAATGTAATATGTATGGTAAGTATATATACACACATATGATGATGATGATGATGAAAGTATAATACAAAGGTTAAATATAGAACATAACCTCTGTTTAAGTTAATTAAATAGTGGCACAACTATCAAGAGTGTATCGCCAAAATGATAAAAACCCATTAAATATTTTATGAAAGTCATGCGAATAGGTATAACAAGTTCATGATAGGTTACAGTCATAATAACATCGTTAAAGTTTTATTGGTTATTATTTTAGTGAACATGATGAGACAAACTTATGCTTCTTGGCTTTAACCTTAAAGAAAAAAAAAAAAAAAAATCCTTACGTATGTAAGAAAAGTTTTCCCATTGTACGAGTAACTGTTGATTACATAATGTTTCACGTATTTTCACAAGGTTCTTAACGAACATATAATATTATATTTGTGTGCAATGTGATGTAAGGGGACACATTATACAATTTGAGGTTTGTTTTGCGTTTTCATTTTGATTAATCAACATAGGTATCTCTCAAAGGTATTATGACGATGTCCACGTAAAATCCATTAATAAAAATGATGCTATCATATGTATGTATATCTTCTGTATACAGTAATATCAGATTGATAAATCGAATTTTATGTTTACAATATCTGGAACAAGTAAAACACTTTAAATTAAATATTTATGCATCGTTTTTGTAACCTAAAATAAGGGATATTTATTATGCATGCCACATATTCATACATATGTATTGTGAATAGGATGAATTTCATTTTTTCTATACAAAATGAATATCAAATGAGGAGTTTAGGGATAAAAGAAGGGAAAATATGTTTTATTTTATTGCGGATTATGTGCCTTTGATGAATGAAATTCCTGTTAAATGCGAAAGGAAAATATCCTTTATCAAATTTTAGAATTTACCATATACATATGTATACGTTTTTGTTGTTGTGGGTGAATATGCTTTGCTTCTTAAATATGAGAGGTGAACTCAGTGGGGTTTATTTTAAGTTTTGGAATCTGTTGGAACTCGTTATACACACAAATGTGTTAATTTTCTTTTTTCTTCAGTAAATATTGAAACTATATCCTTTTTGGGATAATCTTGTTTAAATGTCTTAAGTATTTATTTTATTTAGCTTTTTTACAATTCCAGCCGTCCCATATATTATGCTTCCACCATTCTATGGTTTATGCTTAAAACAAATTCAACCTATCACCTACCACTCCAGGTAAAATTGGTTTTATCTACATATACGATTTTTTGTTGTTGTTGTTGTTCACGAAATGTCATAAATTTTCAATTTTATTGTTCAATTCCCATTTATTTTTTTGACACACAAACAAAAGCTAAAAGAAGAAAACAGAACAGAAAAGTCAGAAGGAGGAGACAAATAAAATTTATTATTATTTGTGGCAAAGTGTAGTAGCTAGTTAATATTTATAGATTTGTTATTTTATCAAAAGAAATAAATTTTTCCAAGTTTATCTAAGCTTTTGTATATGGGCTTGTTTAATTTTACGTTAATTTATTTATAGAATTTTTGTTTTACGGAAATTTGGTTTGTCTTATCGTCCAAGTTGATGGTTGTTCGATAAATACAATATGGTTTAATTTAGTTTTAATTAATTGAGTAGGAAACCAATACTAGACAATAAAATCTAATTTTAACCAAGTGAACGTATAACGGAGCAGTATGCACAAATCGATTAAACAAACTGACATTTTAACATTTAATTTAATTTTTTGTTTCTTTTTTGGTATGCAAACATCTATACAGAACAAATAGAAAATTTATGAGTCTGAAACGAAAATAAATTTAAATTTTCCACTTTATTATTTGCCAGCTATAATAATACATATCGGCATTTCTTTATATGCAATTTCCTCGTTGAAAGCTATATTTTATCGTTCCGTCTATTTTTTGTTATTGATTGGTACAATTTTGGAAACCGCGTGCTTTTCACATTATCTTTTCAAATTAAATAAGAATAGTTAATTTTAATTGGTTCTTATAAATTAGTGTTAGCGGATCTATATAGTTTGTCAGATTTTTTATAAAAATTTTAATAAAAGTTTTCATGTAGAAAACAAAAGGCTTCTCAATGAATTGTTTTACTTTTCATTTTAGAACTTTACGTCTGTTTACCGAAATTATTTATTTATTTATTTAAAGTATTTTACTAATTATTTAGTATTAAAAAGGAAAAGCACACATGGAAGCAAAATAATCGGAACAAAAAATATTGAAGTTGCTTCCGTTAGGCAAAAAAACCTCTTAAATTTTTTCAAACAATTTCCACCTCATGCTTACACATTCTATTTTGAGCAGTTAGTCCACGTAACGAAGACCAAAAAATACCAAATAGCGGAAATAATTCATGTAGAAGCCAAAATTGGTACAGTTGAAGGGGAAGGTGTCCTTAACAACATACTAAAAGTACTGAGGAGTGGGGATTAAAGCTAAGGGTGGGGGTCTCGAAAGTCCTTTTTTACAATTGTTCGTTAATAACTCAAAAACCACTGCTTCTATCAAAAGAATGCCTATAAACTAAATTAATCTACATAAAATTCTCTACAATAAAGATTCGCTACACTTTTTTGATAGGATCAAAGCTTAAGGAGATATGGAGGGGGTAAATAGAAAATTTAAATAAAAAACAGTTTTTTCTCGTGCTCGTCCCTTTATTCAGTTTACAATCAACCTCCTTGTTGATCGTGAGTCTTCAAAATATCTGCTTTTATTAATAAGATAAGATTATTATTTCCAGTGTGTGTGACTATGGCTGAGAAGTGTTTAATTTGTGAGAGTGAAGTTAAAAGTGATTTGTGCAACGTCGAAAAAAAAAGGATAATTGGATTAGTGAAGGCGAGTGTGTTAAGGAAAATGGGAAAGAGAAAGGTTTCAGGGGTAAGATAAATGGTGTTGTTCATAATTCTTGCAGAAGAGAATACGTCAGAAGTGACTCAATAAAAAGGTTTTTGCGAGACACTTTCTCAGATGAACTTTCAACATCACGTGATGCTTCGTCTTTGCGTTCAGGACAAATGAAATTTGATTTTAAAACAAAGTGTTTTTTCTGCACGGAAACGTATGACGAAGAGAAGGAGATTAAAAAAAACCGTATGCTAAGCGTCGAACAGTTTTTTATGTTCGTACGGTTGCGTTTCACAATTCTATTTTGAATCGTGGGCAGGAAGGAAAGGATGAGTGGTGAAACGATGTAGTGAGACGTATCTGCACTGTTGGGGATCTACACGCAGCAGATGCAATATATCACGAAGCTTATTACAAAAGATTCATGTTAACCTCTCTCTGTACCTTCAAAAAGAAAAGCTGGACGTCCACAAGATGAAGGGATTTCAGAAGCAATGGAAGAAATATATGATTATATTGAAAGGACTGATAATTGCCAATACTCTATGGACGAGTTGTTGGAACAGGTTATTGCAGGGGAACCACCACATGTGAAGACCATTAAGGAGGGAATGAGGGAAAAATATGGAGACCAACTTTTTTTCAGTACTATTCGCACCAGACAAACCGTCGTCTCCTTTCGTAGTTTTAGTGATAAAATCTTGAGCGACTCATGGTACACTTCAAGGTGTAAAGATGAACAAAGAGAACGTAAGAGGATTGCACGAAAATTTTGCTGAGATTATCTAACAGTGCCTATCCCCCTTCATCTAGCTTCTGAAGTGAGGCTGAACAATTAATACCTAAATCTCTTGGAGTCTTCATGGACTGCATTGCAAAGAAAAAAAGGTCGAAAGAGGCAGTGGGGAAAAAGATGGCAACTATTGCTCATGCTCTTATTGCTACTGTTCGCCCTCGATGTTTCATATCCCCAATTCTTACCAGCATCGCTTTGTTCATATTCAGAAAATTCGGATCAAAGAACTTGGTGTCCCTACTATCGAAGTTGGGATTGAGTGCCTCCTACTACGACGCTCAGCAGCTGGAGCTCTCCATCATTCACCACCCGCAAGAGCCTATCCCAAGTGACGTCGAAAATTGCTTCGATGATGATAAACATTTAGATTTCGACGAAATTTACTGTTCAATATATATCCTTAAGCTGTAATTATTTCATTTTTAACAATAAAAACTGTTTTTATTTTAAATTTTCTATTTACCCCCTCCATATTTCCTTAAGCCTTGATGCAATCAAAAAAGTGTAGGGAATCTTTATTGTAGAGAATTTTATGTAGATTAATTTAGTATATACACATTTTTTAGATAGAAGCAGTGGTTTTTGAGTCGTAACGAAAAATTGTAAAAAAGGACCTTTCGAGACCCCCCCCCACCCTTAGCTTTAACCCCCACCGCTCAGTACTTTTAGTTAGTTGTTAAGGACACCTTCCCCTACAACTGTACCAATTTTCGCTTCTATATGAATTATTTCCGCTATTTTTCCTTCGTTGCCTGGACTAAGTAGCTCATTTACAATAAAATGTACAGCAAGAGGTGAAATGATATTAAAAATTAACAATATTAATTAAAATAAATTAAAAAGCTACGTGTTGCCCATCAATTACGCCACTCCAAAAATTTTGGCGATCCTAACCTCTTATTTCCAATGGAATTGAATTCCAAAGCGAAACTCACATAGAAGGATTTGTTTAACGACCTACAACAATTTTTCGCCGGAATTAGGCGGAAGTTAGAGGAATGAAATCTACTAAACAGTAATTTCTTATATATGTAGATAACAAGGTTCCTTAGCTTCGAGAAGTTTAAAAATAAAGAGAAAAACGCAGAATGTCACCGTAAATAAAATGAGGAAGAAGATGAGACAAAAACAATTTTTTCCTAAACTGATTATCAAAAAATCCTACTATTATACTTTATACAAACAACCCAGCATGCCAAAGACCCTCCAACTAATACTAACTAAATGGTCAGCCCAAGTAAGAGTTTTATTAATAACTAAAACTAAATCCGTAACAGCTCATTCAACATTAACCCTACAGAAAAATACCAGGAAAGGACAAGGTACCTCACAGTTTGTTATAAATCATAATCAACTGAGATTTATTCTATAAATTTGAACGTAATCAGCATAAATGTGAAATGAACGATATTGAATAGAGAATTCTATATCATTAATGTACATAGAAAATAATAGAGGACCCAGCTCCTGAGGCACGCCTGAAATTACAGGAAGGAAATCAGACAAAAATTTTCCGAAATAACTGCCTGAGAACGATTAGAAAGAGAGATAAAAATCAATTTGGCAGCGGAAACCGAAAATCTAAACTGAGATAAAAGTTTAATAAAAATAATTCTGTGATTAATAGAATCAATGGCCTTAGAAAAATCTAACAATGTTAAAGAAGTCAATTCCCTATTATTCATTTACGCCTAATATCATCACATGCATTTAATAACGCAAGTAGAAGTGCTACGAAATTTTCTAAAACCCAGATAGGAAGAAACTAGATGCGATTGAATTTGATTTTTAACAACTATCTTGAAAGCTTTAGAGAGAGAGAACTTAAAATACAGGTTGTATTGGAAACTTTTCACTACAGGCAAAGTATTTTGGATTCCAGGAGGACGCAGAAAGATAGCTACTGATGATTCTTGAATATTTGAATATCTTAAAGGTAATTTTAAGGTCAACTTACTTTTTATGTTTGTAACCTACATTTTCCTGGTTTCAGTTTTGATATGAATATTTTATTTTATAGTTAAATCAAAGTCTACTGTATATAAAGCCTTCTTGTTCAAAACAAGCTTTATTTAAACTGTAAAAAAGGGTGATTTTATTCATTTTGTATGTGGGGATATGATCTCAGTTTTCACAGAATACATGAATGAAAAGTAACTTGGTATTTTTTTTTAAATTAATAAAATCTATAAACATTCATTTCCATCTGACTTGGAGGATTTTTTGAAATTTTCCAATTTACGGTAATAAAAAGAAATAACAAAAAATTTGAACAAATCAATTTTTTTGAATAAATTTTCGAGTTTACAATTCAGACGTATTTACATTTCAGACGTTGCTAGCTGTCGTCGAGACCTTCTGAACGTCAACAAAATGTCACCTAACTAATTGGCTGTATGCCTTAACATTATCTTAAATCATTTTAGAATCCTATTTTCATAGAAATACCCAGTTTTGTATTTAATATCATTTTGGAACATATTATTTCAACCGTGAAATAAGTGCGATGATTTTTTCGCTAGATAATTTCTTTTTCTTCTTTTACATCTTTTATTTTCTATCAATTTTAGAGAGGTTGGTCAACAAAAACCTTTATGAACAGAGTAACGTCCAAATCAATATAGGGTTTTGGTTTTTTACTCACTATTCAGATCGATCAGTAGTAAAAAATGATTATTCGATCAGTGAAGAGCGAATAATAAATTTTAAAGAGCGAGTTTAACAAAAAACTAAATTTATTTAAATTTGATTTAAAAAAACACTTTTAAATAAAAAATATTTACCAAGATTAAAAAACAAATTATTTTGCGTATCTCATTTTCACTTTTAAATATTGGAGATTCATCAAAATCTTGGCGTTATTTTATGTTATCGAATAGCAGAATTTTTTAATATTATCAAACAAATGCTTGATGATATTACGTAAAAAAAATTTGAGTCTATCCGACTCCTCGGACGACACTTTTCCCACAAAACGTCAGTTAAAGATCTCCAAACCAACTTATATTTTACAAACATTTTCCATTATTTTGGGTAGGCAAGGTCCTTCCTCAATATCACAATTGGTCACGACAATATAAATCTTCTACTCTCATGCCGCCAAATCACACACTCACAAATAAGGTTAGGTTATTTAGAAATAACACGTGTTGAATAGTAATCAAAGTCGCATTCGGCATTTTTCATCCAGTTATACATCTCTAGTATACTGTTGAAAATCCTTAAGAATTTAAATTACTCCGTTCAGAGAGCATTCACAATTTCAGATCACAATATTGTGTGATCAACGACAGAATTGGCCGGTAAAATACTTTACTTTCTGGCTTCATCTGGACGGGGCATTACTGTGGACCATTCGAGAATACAAAATAAAAAAACACAAACATTACAAAATTAGAATTAACTATACCTAAAGTGGTATTGATGGGTCAATTGACCAAAACCGGTTTTTATTTTTGAAATAACACCGTTATTTTGGTTTTGTTTTATTCTATCATTTGTGACTTTTCTATTTAGTGCATTGTGAATCTGCGTAGCATTTGGTTGTGTATTTTATTTGTTCGGTATTAGTTAAATTGTACATGCATGGGTCAATTGACCCATGAATACCAGTTATAAGTAATTTTTTTTGGACTATTTTGTGTTGTTCAATCTTTTATTTTTTTTCAATATAATGGCAAATATGCCTTGTGTTGAACTGATAAGCCCGATGTTTTGTCCTTGAGGATGCAGAATTTCAGCAACTGATGTATAATCTACAAGACAACGATTGAGTAGAAGAACCCAATGATACAATACTATCAGACCATATTAGCGATAGTGATGAGCCTCTTTGCGATGATGATATTGATGCATCAATTAATCAATATGTTTATGGAAAGAATGTGTAGGATTGTAACACAGGGAAGAGGGCTAAAAGGACCGGTTAAAGACATTGGAGTTTTAGCATCACCAATACAAATTTGGAAACGTCTATTCACCAAAGATATGTTAGACTATATTTTAAAATGGACAAATTTCAAATTGGCGGCAGCTAGGTCGAAGTATACAAATACATCTTTATCGTTTTTAGAACAGATTGATGATATTGAGTTGTACGCTTTTATTAGGCTCCTGTTTCTGAGCGGCGTGTTCAAATCATCACACGTGGATTTGGCATCAACGTTTTCAACGGATGGCTGCGGCAGAGACATATTTCGGCTCACTATGAGCTTAAAACGTTTCTGGATTATTTTATCATGTCTTCGATTCGACAATCCAAATGAAAGGAGCGAAAGAATTATTCAAGTTCCGACAGCAGCTGCATCAGATTTATTCAATCAATTCATTTCTAATTGCCAAAATAATTACAGTCTCAGCGCATATGTTTGTATTGACGAAACATTGGCTTTATTTCGCGGTAGGTGCAAATTTAAAATGTACATGCCTAAGAAACCCGCCAAATATGGTATAAAGTTTTTGATGCTAATCGATGCAACAAATGGATACCTATAAAATTCAGATAATCTTGGAGTGAATGCAGCTTTATCCCAATATAGTAAACTCACCATCTCCGTTTTGAGGCTGAGTGACTGTATAAAGGGAACAAATCGAAATATAATTGCAGATAATTGGTTCTCATCAATTGAATTGGTAGAAGAATTAGAAAAAAATAATCTCACTTATGTCGGTACAATAAAAAAGAATAAACGCCAAATACCCGTAGTTTTTCAAGCGAGTGAAGCTTGAGAGATCAGATCGACCATGTACGGTTTTACAAAGAACCCTACTCTTATATAATATGTACCAAAAAAAAGAAGTCACTTTTCCGTTAAATATTTGAAATACATGCGATTTAAGCTTAATTCATGTTTGTAAGATGATAATATAGCTGGCATTTTAATATCATCGATGCATCATTCCAGTGGAACTGACAACGTAACCGGAAAACCAGAAATTATGAGTTTTTACAATAAGACAAAAGGAGGCGTCGACTCTTTCGACCGACGTTGTGCGAATTATTCCCGATTTAGATGAAGAAAAATGTTTGCCTTGCAAAAAAAGAAGAGATAAGTATATTTCAATTTTCGTTTGAATGATAAGAACAAAACACAAACATGCAAAATTATGTTACCGTTATTTTTACCAATTGTTACTATAAAAACATTAAAAATAAATATGATACTATAAAACAGTGATCGCAAATACGTGGCACGCGTGCCAAGATTGGCACGCGTAAAAATTCTGCCGGCACGGCAAAAATTCCAACAAATGGAAAATAATTTTCAAATAACAAAAAACCACTTTCAAAAATTAATTTCTTGATTGAATTGTTTTTGCTTTTTATACATACATACACATAAAAAAAAACAAAAGAAAAACATTTGTTTCATGATTTTTCATACAAAACATTTTTTATGATACAAAAGTGTATTTGCGCATGTCATCTTGTACGGTCAATCAGGCTACGATCAGATTTTTTTTTGTTTGTGCGTAAGGAAAACAAAACCAAAATATTGTATGCGTAATTTATCTTTTTCTGCGTCCCAAAGTTAAACTGTACTGATCTCCCCGGTGTGTACCAAAGGATTAAAGAGCATGCGCAAATTTGTGTTTTTATCCAAATTTGTGTGCATGTGTATGTGCTGGTATAATATGCATGTTTTGTATACGCGTTTATTCATTGCATTTGCATCTTTTGAGCGGCAATTTCGAAATAAAGAAAAACTGTCCCTTCGGTGTAAAAAATTAATTGAAACAACAAGTTTTAACAATAATACTGGAATTAATATTGAAACGTAAGCTATTTTTATTAAAATTATACATAGTTAATTTCTGTTTACATATATTGAGTTTTATAGCTTTAAAAATATTTGACCAATAATGGTAATAAAACTTGTCTTTTATGTTCTCGAAAATGAGAATGTCCACCGTTTGTTTCTCCTATAAAACACAACGTATGTGTTTCTATGCTAAATTAAATTTGCGAAATATTCTTTCTCGTGTTTGTTATGAAAATGGTTTTTTATACAGTGAAATAAAGTTAAAACAATCCTCTGTTCTTGATGTCCAATTGGCTACAATTTGTGTGCAACAATTTTGTGTATTCTATCAGTGAAAAAGAAAATTATGTATCTATGTATGTAACGTACACTGCCAAATAATGTTTTACTAGTACATTATTGGAAAAGTTATTAATGTTGTCAATTAGTAGAAAAGTTATCAGCATCGAATTTAAAAGAAGAGGAGCTGTGCGATTACATAATGTAGGAATCAAATATTAGTTTTTAATTTTTTCGTGCTTTCGAGCTTAACGTCAAATTTTCGTGGCGTTTCCAATATTAATTTTTTTTCCAAATGCCTTAAAAGTTACTTGTTTTATTACTATTATTTGGTATAAAAGTTTGTTGCTTTCGTTACTAAACTATAAAAATATTGCTAGGCCACACTTTTAAATTAATCTTAGGCGTAAATTTACTTTTTTTCACTACCCAAGCGGAAAATCGATATTACATTCGTATAAAGTAGGCATTACTGGAAAGTAAAATACTTGAAAGGCATTTCGTAATTTTGTTTACTAATATAAATGCTTTGAATGTCTTGTATCTAAGCTTTTTCAGTTGGCAGTGAAAAAAACTTTATGCGCAACGCGCAGGTACACTTTTTTCTTTTCTCGATGGAATTGTAAGTCTCGGCTTCGCCTCGGACTACAAACTTCCACCTTGAAAAGGAAAAAACACTTACCGCCACTTGGTACGCAAATAACTATTAATTCTGTTTTGCAGTTTTTTTTGTATTACAAGTAAAATACGTAAACAAATTAAAACAAATTAAAAGTCAATGACTCCTTAGCTATTCAAATTATTTCAACAAAATGTTCAATCTTAAAATTTTATTTGCGTAATTTGTTCTTATTGTACTTGTATAATTAGTTTCAATAAACTTTTCTCCGTTGGAGAAAAATAGAATGTGTTATTCGGATTAATAGAAACTTTGTTTGACTCGCTCTTGCTCGGCTACCTGCGCTTCACTTGCATGCAAATATAATTGCTCGTCCAACAAAGTATCATCTTTAATCCTTCTGACACAATGTACTATTTTTAATCTTAACGGATCATTAAATTTTTATTATTTAAAGAAAGTTTTAAAAATATATTACATTTTTAAATTAATATGTTTTTGTTGTAAGGATAATACAATGAATAAAGCAAAAGATGAACGCTCTTTCCAAGATTCCTGGACAAATCTTTATGGGATGATTGAAAATAAAGGCAAAGCTCTTTGCACCTTATGCGGTGGAATTATAGTTTGTCGCACGTCATCTACAAAACGACATTTCGAATCAAATCATTCGTCAATTTTAAAAATGTCATTGGAGGACCGAAAAGAATATATTTCTAAAAAAATTAAAGGAAAAGAATCGCAATCTAGTATAATCACCAAATACACAAAATCAACCAACAACATTACCGCCGCTAGTTTCCAGGTAGCCAGAGAAATTGCTAAAAGTGGAAAGGCATTTAGTGATGGGGAATTTTTTAAAACTGCTCTTGTATACTGTGCAGAATCGCTTTTCGAGGATTTTGACAATAAAGATAAAATACTCACACGCATTAACAGCATTCAGTTAAGTGCAAATACAGTAAAGGACCGAATTTTAAAAATGCGTGAAAATATTAGTGATCAATTAATATCTGATCTCCGTGCAGCTCAGGTTTTTGCTTTGGCAGTTGATGAGAGTACTGACATAAACTCTGATGCCAGACTGGCAATTACGGTGCGTTATGCAGTAGGTGGGATAATGCGAGAGGAATTGTTGAAACTGGCAACATTACCGGAAAGAACAAGGGGCGTTGATATTCTGCAAGTTGTCAAAAAAGTTTTAGCCGATACGAACGTTTGTATTAAAAAAATTTGTTCAATTTCCACTGATGGTTGCCCAAGCATGATTGGAAAAGACTCGGGGTTTAAAGCTCTATTGCAAAATGAAATCGGTCACCCAGTAATGGGGTTCCATTGTATGATCCATCTGGATGTTTTATGTGCAAAATATGGATTATTTGAATTCAATCATATAATGGAAACGGTTACTAAAGTAATTAATAATGTTGTTGCTAGTGATTTGTCGAAAAGGCAATTTAAAAAATTAATGAAAGATATCAATGCACCATATGAAACCCTTCTGATGTATAACCACGTTCGTTGGCTTAGTCGGGCTTTATCATTAGAAAGGTTTGTTCAATGTTTGGATGAAATACGTTTATTTCTCGTAGACAAGAAAAAGGTATTTCCGGAGTTAACTGATACTAATTGGTTATTGCAGTTAATGTTCCTGGCTGACTTCAGTATTCATTTAAATGAATTAAATGTAAAAATGCAGGGAAACGGAAAATCTATAGACATTTTATTCGGTCATATTATGGCCTTTGAAATGAAGCTGCAGTTGTTTAAGAACGACATGGAAAGCACGGATGGAAATTACCCAATTCTGAAATATTTCCCCAATTTAAAGAAATTTACAATAGATATTGACATATTCAAAAAAGGAGAAACACACGAAGTATTTGCGCAGTTTAGCGAGGTTTTATTACGAACCCAGGAATCTTTCGCAAATCGGTTCCACGATGTCAAAAAAATTAAAAACCTTATTAAAATTGTACGCTACCCTGATAAATTTATTTCTGATGGCAATTTTCACGATTTTGCCTGGTTGAATTTTGATGATTTCGATAATGAATTACTTGAATTTCAGTGTAGCTTTATTTGGCGTGAAAAATTTGAAAGTTTAAGAACAACTATTGAAAATGGTCTAAGGAACGATAATAACTCATTGAACATTGATGATGAAGTATTGAAAGTGTGGCAAAGCCTTCCTAATCAATTCACATCTTTAAGAAAGTTGGCAATAGCTGTATTAACAGTATTTCCATCCACATATTACTGTGAATTTCTTTTTTCCCAAATGAATGTTGTTTTAACAAAAACAAGGAATAGGATGACCAGGGACAATTCTGAGGCATGTGTTGCATTAAAAGTTACTAAATATACTCCAAATGTCGACCACTTAGCGTCCAAATACATACAAAAGATATCCACTGCTGGACCACATACATAATAATCAGTACGTTGAACGATGAATGTTCCTTATTTAATTTTGAATTTAATGATCGTGATGTTCCTATTAATTTAGTTTTATTTTAAGATTATTTTGGTGCTTAATTCTAAAAGTTTTAAATATTTTAAACATTGTTTTACGCTTTTTTGTCATGAAATAAAATTAGTAATACTATATTGTTTGCTTATGTACAAAAAATGTTTTTTGTTTTTTTTTTAAATATGTGTTTAGGTATATTACGAAATTTGTTTGGCACGCGAAGGAAGTGATTTTGAAAAAAGTTTTTTTTTTGGCACACTAATATTCGAGTACTTGCGAACCCTGCTATAAAATATACTCGACCCGACTATATTTTTTGATATTTTATAGTAACAAACAAATACAAACACAGTAAAAGTATATTATGAAAACCTATACGATGACCAGAAGTCAAATGTTATAGCAGAAAAAATCAAATCAAAAGCAGTTTTCCCAATTTTATTTATTAAGTTTTATTTTTTTCACTAACAATTTTATTTATTGTTATGAATTTTATTTTTGTCACACTACAGATAAATGTTAAAAAATATCGTATCCAATTATGTATAAGCCGCCAAAAAATTATAGCATCGCCATTTTGGTTTACATAGTCCTTTCTCATTTTAACTAATGGATATTTTTGTATTGCGTGCAGCTCTATGCAAGGCAAACATTTTTTGCAAGGCAAACATTTTTCTTCATCTAAACAGGGCATAAATACGACTAGTCGTAGTACCAGAAGATGGCCAATGCGAGTATTTTTCCAAATATTAGATGCATCAGGATTTAATTCTTTTATATTGTACGGATTATTCCCAAATAACCGAGCAATTAGAAGAATTAATTTTTTGAAGCAATTAGCATATTCGCTTCTCGCACCGCATCAGAATCGACAGTTTAATATACCGAAAATGCCTAGAGAAATAAAATTGGAATTATCTAGAATATTAGGCGTTCCAGTGCCAATCACACCTACTACCGGACCGCCTTCAAAACGTCGTCGTTGCCAGCACTGTCCCCATAACAAGACGACAAAATAATGCGTTTGTTGTCAAGATTTTATTTGCGGGACATGTACTTTGACTCTCTGCCAAAATTGTTATATGAAATTTTTTTTATTTTTTTTTTCCTTAATAATTTTATATTTTTTATTTATGAATTGATTCTCTGAATTTTCATACTTTTATTTTAAAAGTGATATTTTGAATTTGTATTTGAGTCCGTTAAACCAACAAAATGCTGAACAAGTCATATTTAATATATTTTTATTAAATTTAAGAGTTTTCATTTAAAAAATTGGAAAAGAAGTTTGTTTCCATCTGGATAAAATCAAATCGAGTTCTGTAGGAGTTGAAGGTATTCCACTTAACCTCATTCAAATTCTACTTCCGGTTTTGCTACCTCACTTAACTTTTATTATAAATTCTGGCCTCACAAAATCGATATTTCCTGGTGCGTGGAAAATTGCGACAATTTCGCCTATTCCAAAAATACCGAATCCATCTACAGTAACTGATTTTCGTCCTATAAGTATATTACCAGCATTATCTAAGGTTTTTGAAAGAATTATTCATGCTCAGAACAGTGGCTTTATTACTAAACATAACCTATTGGATCAACTACAATCTGGATTTCGTGCCAAGCACAGTACTACAACTGCCTTGTTGAAAGTTACTGATGATATTACTATTAATATTGAAGATGGTAAAGTTGCAGTTTTGGTTCTCTTAGACTTTTCTAAGGCATTTGATAAAGTAGACCACGCTATGTTGTTATCGAAACTATGTTATGAATATAACTTTTCCAAGAGTGCTTGTCAACTTATAGGTTCTTACTTGCATCTGCGACAACAATCTGTAAAATATCATGGCAACTTTAGCGACAACATTTTTGTCACATCTGGGGTTCCTCAAGGATTTATTTTAGGACCTATTCTGTTTTCATTGTACATAAATCAAATTTGTCAATCAATTAAACAAACTGGAAACATTTGCTATCATCTTTTTGCGGATGATTTGCAAATCTATTCTTTCGGGGATATTGATTCGGTTGACGCTGTGATTAATAATCTAAATCAAGCTTTGTGTAATATTTTGGAATGGTCCAAAGTGCACAAACTTCAAATCAATCTTGCGAAGTCATCAGCAAATAACTAACGAAAAACGTATAAATTTACCGATAAACAGTCTTTTAATTGACAATCACAGAATTGAGTTTTGTGACGTTATCAATAGTCTGGGGTTGATCATAGACACTAAATTAAATTGGAGTACCCATGTTAATAACCTATGTGGTAAAATTTATGGTATCTTAGGTAAATTGCGGTGCACGGCGAAATTTATTTCAAGTGATGTGAAATGTCATATCATTCGTACTCTTGTGAGACCTTTACTTTTATATTGTTCTTCGATATACATATTCACAATGTTCCAAGAAGTCCCTACGAAAGTTAAATGTTGCTTTTAATTCTTGTGCTAGATACATATTTTTGAAGCGAATGGGTGATTCAATTTCGCACCTTTCTGAACAGATATTTGGTGTAAGCTTGAACCAGTTTTTGGAACTGTCGGTGTTGACTGTGATGTTTGGTTTGACTAAAAATAAAGTTCCGAACTACCTTTATGATAAACTGAAATTCTCGAAATCGCAGAGGACATTAAATTTAAATTTACCTAAATCATGCAAAACTAAGCCAAGACAACGTGCTTTCTTTATCCATGGAGTGAAGTTCTGGAATAGTCTGAATCCGTCTATAAAGGCAGCATCTAATTTGCGAGGTTTCAAGGGACTGTACCTAGGGCGCTTGGTACATAATTCGTTTCCATTAATTCGTTTTTTTTTCTTTTTTCTTTTTTCCATTATCACGTCTTCTAATGTTTTATCTTTTGTTCTTAATCTTTTCTTCTGTATTTTTAATTATATTATATTTAATTTTAATTATTGTTCTAATTATTTTTCTGTGTAATTGCTGGAATACACATAGGAATATATCCCTGGATATTGTAAAAAGGCTATGCCTTATTTGTGTATAATTAAATAAATAAATAAATTAAAATGAGGGTCAATTGACCCATGTGTATGCCAGTTATGATACAAATAAAGTCGATACTTTAATCCCTCCTCGTCACGTAACATTTCATTTTACATATCTACCAGCGCCTTTCTCCTATGCCTGCTCCACCCTAATGACGTGATATTATTTTAAAGGCGTTCCATAGTAATTTGCTATTAAAATTTATATAAGACCTTTAAATACCAAGAGAATATATTACTCAGAAATAATGCGATTATTAAAGAAATTCACCAATAATGTATCGATCAATAGCCGCAGTTCTTGACGTTTGATCTGATCCAGATCAGATCATGTCTCATGAAACGACAAAAAAATGCGTAAAACAAACAAACACCAAAATTCAATTTTTTTGTCTCGTTTCGTTTTGAACCTGCTCTTCATACTCGTTGTATTCGTTATATTCTTTGTCGCTTTACAAAATATTGTTCAACTACAAAATATTGTTCAACTATTTTTAGATCACCATTTGTGATCCAAAACGAATGTTGGATCAAATGTTGTTGTTGCTTCACATGTAAATTTTGATCTGATCTGGATCACTATGCGTCAAGAAATGCAGCTAATATCGTCCTCGAAATTTCAATCATTGAAATGTCAGTAAAACGTCAAAGAAATGCCAATGTCACAGAAATGGGAGTGTCTTGCTATATTTAAACGCTTACTAGATATATTTTATTTTTAATATTATGTGCCTCCCGCAAAGTATTTTAGGTACATTTAGAAATATAAATTCCAAATTACACGATAATCTATTCATTTTGCCTTAAAGAGACTAGGGAACAATTTTTGGAAATATTTCTACGAAAACAACGACATTACTTCGGAAAACAGATCAACAAATTTATTCACTCCTTTTTGTTAAATTACCCCCACACAATGCTTCAATCAACTTCAAATCTTGTGAACAGGTAGAAAATGACGAGAAAATCTGTTTGGCAGTTTTGTCTTCCACTGCAACCTTCTCTATTCTAGACTCGAATGAACCTAAAAGTTAGCACAAACTGGTTTTTATTACTAAAATCTATTTGAAATTGTATGACTGGACGGACAGAAGGATGAAACGACGGAAGGACCGGCACGACATTTTTCTAATCGATGTTTCTGGGGCCTGGTAACCTAATTCGTCGAGAAATCTGAAAATGTGGAACAAAAATTTTTTTGCGATTACAATACTTACCCAATGTAACTTGGTAATAGTGGGAAAAGTAAAGAGAATTTTAAATGTAGAGAACTAAAACCTATATCTATAGGTAGTAAAACGTAAAAAAATGCTTTTATATAAAGTCGTAATTGCGGAACTTGATTACGAGAAGCATTACGATAATTTGAAATGTCTTACAAAATCAAGTTTTCCCGTTAACTATTTCGAAGTTCCTGAAACTTGCTTAGTTCATATCGAATCCATCGAATTTGGTTTTATAAATATATTTTGAATTAGGGAGAATTAGGGTTTCTCTAATTTTGACGTTGTGTTGCGCATGTTCATCGCTTGTAAGCTTTCAAATTTAAGATTGGTTTGGGGTTGAGTATTATGGAGAGATATTATGCCAGATTTTAAAAATTTTGTGAGATTATTCAACATTTTCGAAATTAGACATTTTCATTTAGTGTGAAATTGTTTGGAATCGAAGTAGAATATATTCAACATACCACGATGAAGATATTAGGCTACCTTTATTCGAAAATATTCGAGTCTATTCGTGTTTCTCGATACTACTCGAAATTTGTAGGGGAATGAGTTGCGGTGTGTCACAAAATGAGTGATATTTTAAACTTTTCCAAATTTCAGATCGAGGTTGAATGACGTTACGTAGAATAGTTTTGAATTTATCCAGATATTCTTCATTGAAACTTTCGAGTTTATTTATTTTCAACGTACTAAAATAAAACTTGATCAGACTTCAGTTCATACGCCACAATCCACACAACCCGAATATATTAAAGGTTATTTGGAATGCCACACTCCACAATGTTTGCTCAATATATGGTTGGTATTGACAAATATTTTTTCATTTTATTTGCAATCACTTTTAAGCCTCGAAACTCAAATTTTGAATTTGTGAATCAACATTTAAAACAAAATTTAACAAATCTTTATTTTTTATAAATTGATGACATTGAACTTCGAATCGCGTGCTTTTTTACTGTCTATATATTACTAAAAAAAACCTTTGGTCTAGGAAATACAAACAAAGTCATTTCATCTCTAATGATATTTTCACATGCGTGCACAATTTCAATGCTTTTTTTGCGTTTAATATTTATATTGCTTAAAATTTGTTGGGAAGATTCTTATAATTGATAGTCATATGTAGGGAAAGGAATGAGAGCAAGGAGATTGATTGCCAACTGGTTGTTGATACACCAAAGATTCGGAAAGAGCTGGTTTTGTTTAGTAATATTCAATGTTAAACTCAAAAACGTGAATTTTGGAGATACAACAAGATAGCACAGGCAAGACGATACGGTTGAAAATCGTAATTCTTTTCATTTCAACGAGTGAATCTATGTACCACTATATTAAAATATTTCATAATAGTGATAAAGTCAAAAATGTATCTTGAATGGAGTATGCAGACACAAATCCTACACTAGGTTAAACAAACTTTACTATTTTAATTAATAATAAAAATTAAATTTAAAAATTAATGCAGAAGAGATTAATTTTTAAATTTTGTTAATCTATGAAAAAAAGCTTTTCCTTCAAACGTATTAAAACTTGCTTGTTGCACTGTTGAGTTTGGGCATGACTTCTAATTTTTGACTTTTGAAATTGAAAGAGACGCATTATATCGATTGTGTTGTATAAAAAAGTCATATACCTGTTTGTACTCTTAACTAAATGACTCCATTTAATGATGAATGAATATTTCGAACAAAATATTTACAGTCAACTTTCAACTATCTCGTCATTAAAATCAGAATTGGTTTTTATTAGTGAACAGAAAACTCGAACCATATATACATAGATATATATTGGAAAATGCACCTGATGTTTTAACAATTCGATTTTTTCTGTTAAATTTTCCTCCCACAGTATTTTTTTTTTTTATCATTATTATTATCATAGTTAACTTTTTTAACTATGTGGAATCGTATATTTTACTCTATACGAGTATATCGAAATAGCAAATGAACTTTGTGCAATACCAGTTGTCTGCTATTGGCAATGTTCGGTCATTGAAACATTCGTTGAATGGAAAATTTATGTTTTTTGCCATTTCTTTTGATAACGGTGGTATTTTATGTGTGTGCACACTATTAAAATATATATTTGAACTATTCGATAAATACACTCAGTTGTCAAATTTGAAATGTAGTTATGTATATCGTAATTGTTTTTCAATATCTAGAGCTGTTGTGTGTGACATCAAGTTTTTATGTATGTATAACAAAAATTTTTAGTCGATTACTTTTTCAAACAACATATGTGTCGACCCCTCTTTGCGTACATTAATCAGAGTTTAATATTTATTAGGACAAATCAATGCTAAAACGTGCCCATATAATTCGAATATATAAATCATTCGATTTTTTCGCCATCTTTTTGCAACCACTAAGTATCTAGCACTTGAATGTAATACGTGTAAGTATATATACTAGTAAATCGTATAGAAATATCAGTTTAAATACCATACATTAAATAGCAATAAAAATAATAAAATAAGATGTAAACGAAGAGATTGGTTGCAGGAGAAGCAAACGCAAAATAAAAATGACGACATGAAAGAAAATTTTCTTTTGATTTATTGCATTTCCTCTCCGACGTACATACATTAACTTTCGCTATACATAGATAAAAAGAAAACACAATTTTCCAACAAATAATATGAATATTAGTGGTGAAAATGGAAACTGTTTTTTCTTTGTGTAAATAGTGGTTGAGGTAAAGATAGTGTCGAGGATACATAACTTATGCAGGTTGAAAGTTAAATTTTTTTTTTCACATACGACATCCTAGCAGGTTGTTCTTTCTCTTTATATAACGTAATATATGTACTCGACATACATGCATACAAACTTATCACTGACAAACAGTCCACTACATTTATCCACTGTTTTTTGTTTTTCTTTCGGAAAACGATGAAAATCTATAATTTTATTTTTTAATTTTTTTTCCCTAAATAAAGCTTTTCGCAGAAGAGAGAATAAAATTATCAGGATATGTATAGTCTACATCCAAGTACATACAACTTTATACCAATTTTGGAAAATTGTTTGATTTATTTCGTTATCGTTTTCATCCTTTTTTAGTATTTGAACAGGAATTTTTTTTTTTTGTTTGGTTTGTTCGATAGTTTGGTCTATGTAATTGTTCCCTATGATCTCTCAAGTTAGTTTGTTCAAGAGTTAATCGAAAAACTGTTTCGTATAATAATTTGGGTTTTATTGCAAATTGAGAAAATGATGATAAATGTTGACGTTTCAATTGGTTTTATTGCGTTGTTTTATATAAGCCTCGATGTATGGTGTAATTAACTTATTGGAATCATGCCATCATCGATTTTTTACCACACCAATCATTAAAATACCATAAACTGTTTGTGTGTGTGTGTGAAAACGAACGCCTTAACTTTTTGTTCAGTAAACCACGAAAAAATACAAACAAACCATATTCAAACAATAATGTAAATTCGGTGTGTACCGTGTACAAATTGAATACAGTTTTACAGCATTTTTATTGATTTTATGCGCCAGGGGTTTGAATCTAGGTTATCTCGGTAGGAACGAGATACATACTAAAGTTCAATTATTAAATTACTTGTTTATTATTCGTTAGACACAGTCTCCAAGTTTCGAACAAAAGTTTAAGTTATAAATTGTAAATGATATTTGTCATGATTCGCTTGTGGGCATTTACCGATAGACAAAGGTCGAAAATTCACCAAATATTTCTGTTTGTTGGCATGATTTCTATCGAAAGGTTTATCGCTCCAATTCAATTTGTTGCTGTCGGAAAATTTATCAATATAAAAAAAAAAAAAATTACTGGAATGTAACACGACGACAACGACAACACAAAGAAAATCAAATCGAATGGAAATTTAACCATTTTTCATTTCACATAGCAAACAAACAAAAAACCAAGATGAGATTTTTTAGAGTTTGCCAACCCGAAATGATAGCAACATTTAAATTAGAAATATCTCTCAGAATAAAATGGATACTGGGTTTATTTTTTGTGTGTTTCGGTTGGAATTGTACCGGACATCTGTCACATTTGGTATGGTTCGTTTTTTTTTTTTTTTGTGAAGCGTTTAAAATGTAATCTTGTATGTGTACAACGTTGTATATGGCGATCAAAATTCGTTTTGGTAATTTTTTTGTAGCGTATCGTAAAACATTTGTTTTGAAGAATCCAAAAATTTAATTTTGATTTTGATTTCGGTCCGACGAGATATTCATTAATCTGAATTTTGAATCCTATATCAAATCACGCGTTACAGCTTACAACATTTTTTGTGTATGTAGCATTATTTGCCAATCCAATTATAATTTTTCCCACTTTATTATTTGATTTCATTAATTGAAGAAAATTTATTTAAAAATTCTGTTTGCCGTTTCTAATGAATTATAATAACATTTTCACAGCGCAGCTTCTATTTTATTTTTTGCTTTTCTTAAGAATCTTGATGAATAGCAAGTTAAAAATGTAAGCACAAAAAATAAATAATTTTAAATGAAAATCGGTAATAATTAATTTTACCACATTTTATTCTTTGGTGATGGTCTCCACCCAATTTAAGGGAAGAGTGAAAGCGGAAAAGTTACATAACAGGTTGAGAGGAAATGTAATATATACAATACAATGATGATTTTATGTAGTTACGTCGGCCATCATTAATATTTTCAATTAAAACAAAAATTTCACCCACACAAGAGCACCTCATGGATACAATTAATTTATTTTTAATTGAGCCCCATAATCTAAATTAATCAACCTAATTGACATAGATACAAACAACGTTCCAATTTTGGACGATAAATCAACTTTATAAATACCAATATTAGGTCAAACCAATTTTCATTAGAACTAGACTTTCCGAAAAAAAACTTAAATTTTTATTAAATCATTATTGTAAGAAAATTTGTAATCCTTTTTGCCTTTAAATATTCAACTTTAATCGTTCCGATTTATTAAAACCCTATCACCATAAAACAAAAAGTAAGAGAAGAATAAGAAAGCAAAATAAGGATAAAGGATCAATCGATTTATTTTAATAAAATTTTGTGCTTTTTTGTTCATTTTTATTTATTAAGACAACATAAAAAAAAACCATGAAAAGACCTGAAAAAAATGTAGATTTTATTAGGTTGGAAATTCTTTAAATATTTCATGAATTTCGTTTTTATAAACAAATCAAAATAAAAGCTGGAAAAACGAATCAATTTTTATTACGTTGATTTACATCCAAACTTTCAGGTTTGGAGAGAGATTTTCTGGGTATTGGAATTTTAAAACTTATGGATCAATATTAATAAAGTCAAGTATGTACGTACATATGTGTACATACGTACTTCTATAAAGCAACAGATTATGAAATTTTATTAATGCAACAGTTTTAAATCTGTAAATTTTCAGCTAAAACTTCCTTTGTAGGATCTACAGTTGTTATAACTAAAGTTAGTAATTTGAATAGCTCGGTATTAATACATTTCCATCTACGTTTATTTCTTTACTCGTATTTCATTAATACTAAGTCATTGGTTTCTGTTGATTGATTTTGGTTTATCCCTGTATTCGGTAATTTTTTCCTTTGTTACAACAACTTTAGGCGTTCACTGTAGCCCCGGTTAAACAATCCTCACACTCTTTAACGCCGATATTTAAATTTGTTGGTCGACGAAATGTTGAGGAGACTCCGATTGGATTATGCTGTCATCTTCCCTGAGGGCATAAAATGGCTTCGAACTTTAAATCGCATTTATTTGACATCAATATTTGATTTTCACCGAAACCCTACATTATCTGAGAGAGGTGATACGGAATGTCATTTAAATGTATTTTGTGCTAAGTATTCTTTGTGGAATATATAAGGAACGTTTATTTAGCTCGTCATCGTAAAACAAATTGTTTGGCTGCCTTCTAAATTTTGTTCTTATAACCTAAACTATATTATTATTGAAATCCGAAACCTTGTCCGCGTATTTGTTACACTTTTTGTATCACAAATTGTCTACGCCCCTCTGCCGACAATTTATTTTGATGATAATTTATAATTTCTTTTCATAAAGTAGCGGTAAAGAATTTACATAAATAAAAAGGGAATTTTATTTCATCCCGTTTTTCTTACATACAAAATCGTCCTCTTTTATTCAATTCAATAGTAGTAGTATCAAACATCTGCTAAGTAATCTCCATAACGCTAGACGAAATTGGTTTTTCTACATATCTCAGTTCATACAAAGTTTTTGGGAAGGGTTGGTGACCTTTTCTCTAGGGACAAAATCCCGAAGGTACAAAATCCCGAGGGTACAAAATCCGAGGGTACAAAATCCCGAGGATACATAAAAAATCTCCACGGTACAAAATTCCGAGGGGATAAAATCCTGAGGGTACAAAATCCCGTAATGTCAAGGACCGCCCCTTCTGGTGAAGGAAAATTTTTATATAAATTAAAATCAAAATCAAAATCGGGATTTTTATTTTTGCGGAACCAGGGTTTTTAAAGCAGGATTATGAAAAAATGGAATTTTAGAGTGGGATTTCTTTTGGGCACCATTTTAATTAAGCGTCGTTACAATCCCGTTGTAACTATCACTATTTTCGATATTCGATTTTCTGTGTGTATATGTTACGGCTAATGTACAAAATAGGAGAATGTGTACATTCGCCAGTAAATGTATATATTACCCAAAGAGAATATTCTCCTTTTCCAAATAGAATCCAGTATGAATATGCACATTTACCAGCAAATGTACACATTCGCCGCTCTATGTACATTAGCCGTAACATATACATCTTTAAATCATCTAAAATTGCACGAATTATGCAACAAGTAGATTTTGGAATTTTCTTGGGCTTGTACTTTGCGAATGTTATACTCTCGGGATTTTGTACTCGGGATTATGTATCCTCCGGATTGTGTGTCCTCGGGATTTTTTGAAATCCTCGGGATTTTGTTCTCTCGGGATTTTGATTCTCGGGATTTTGTCTCTCTCCCAGTAGTATCAAACATCTGTTAAGTAGTCTCCATAAAGATAGAAGAAATTACTTTTTCTACGTATTTCAGCCGGTATGAAGTTTTTGAAAAGACAGTTATGTATATATTGTAATCTTAGGATTATTCTTGTCTATGTCCAATTTTTGGTCAAATTGAGTTATATATGGAGCTAGGGTAAAACGATCACGAAGAATTCAAATTTCCTATCGAAATTTGGCTATCTGCAACTGTTTCGCAGATTTTTTTTAAAAATTTATCTATGTCCTATAATTTTTTCGTTTGTTATACTTTGTTTTGTCTATCTCCATAGAAAACCTGTGTAAAAATTGTGGTTTGATTCTTTTTGGTATGATTTTGTCTATATCCGTGCTATATCATTCTACATTCGTCTCGCGTAAATATAGCAAAAAGTTACGATAGTGAATTATTTCCTAAAACATTCCTAAATTTTAAAAACATTTTAATATATTAGTAAAGCAATCAATTAATGGTATTCAATAATGGTTTATTGAAACACACAAATAAAAAATTGAATATAAATCAGAGATAATAATACACTGTTAAATTATAAATATTATTAACTTCAAAACAATGTCTGGAAATAAAACTATTAATAAAATGTAAACCATGGTCCATTCTTGACTTTGCAATTAATGGATACATTCTTTTGGAGCTAAACGGGTTACATATGACGAAAATCACCCCAAGCCTAAATTGAACAGCAAACGTTGAATATTTAAATTTACTAAACCATCTTTGGTAGTTTGTCAGGAAATGAAACTAATAATAAAATGTAGGTCATGGTCCATTCTTGACTTATGTATGTATTTTGCTCTTAGTTTCATTACCGGACAAGGTACTGAAAATGCTTTAGTAAATTCAAATATTGAACGTTAGCCGTTCAATTTAAACTTGGGGTGATTTTCGTCATATCTAACCATCTTAGCTCCAAGAAAATGTCTGTAATATTTGCATAAGTTAAGAATGGACCATGGTCGACATTTTCTTCTTAGTTTCATTACCAGACAAGTGACTCAAGATGGTTTAGTGATTTCAAACGTTGAAGGTTAGCCATTCAATTTAATCTTGGGCTGATTTCCGTCATGACCATTTTAGCTCCAATAAAATTTCTCCAGTATTTACATAAGTCAACTATGGACCACGGTCTACATTTAGTAATTAGTCTTATTTCTGGACAATGTATTGAAGATGGTTTAGTAATATAATTATTGAACATTAACCTTTGATTACAAACCTGTATCTTTTATATTCAAAATTGAATGGTGGTATCTTTTCAATTTGAATTTGATTGGCTTTTGTGAAATAACATACATATTTACAATTTTAGATTTAGCAAAAATTTCACGTTTTAAAAAAGGCTCGTGAATTATTTGCTAAATGATTGCTAAGTATTGGTTTTTGCTATTTAGGAAAGGTTTAGGAAAAAATTCTCACGCATCGGAAAGTTTAGTGTTATGTGATCCAAAGAGAGACGAGTACATAATATATTTTTTAATGCATGATTTTGTATTTTTTATTTTTTTTATGAAAATTTAACGACTTTTTAGTTAGTAGGGATAAATTGATTGATAATATTGTTTGATCCCACTCCTACGGTCACATAAAAAGTATTGCATTCTACAATCATCTCGCTCGTAAAATTAAAATTTAATTTATAAAAGTAATTAAAAATTGCAATGAACGTTCCTCATCTAATAACGGTATACAGCCAACTCAAGTTAAACAACAAAAAACTAAGAACACAATACTTGCACAGCCAATTCAGATCAAACAGCGGGCAACTAGGAGCACGATTAATATGGGAGAAGGAGCCAAGCAAAAAAAAGGGGGAATAACTAACTCTTAAATTTCGATATATTATTTCAATCTAATGAATTTTATTTAGTGGATTTTATTATGTTTTAATAAATAAAGTTTATAATTTTGTTTTGTATTATATTGTTTCTACTTTAACATTGGTTAATGGTCAAAATACTAAAATATTTTTCTTTTCGAATTACGTGGATATAGATAAATTATTGTTGATATAGACAAGCCGTTCAAAAAAAGGCATACAAAAATTGGACATAGACAAAAGTGTAAAACCTCAATCATAAATAATTAAAATACTACTTGAGTTTGAAGTGCGAAACTTTGCGATTAAGCTCTGGAGTAATATTATCTACATGGAAACTCAAAATAAATGGAGAAATCACTCAGAAACGCCTTTAATTCTTTGGTTGAACTTCAAACGCCGTTTTCTCCTATATAGATAAAATGGACATAGACAAGAATAATCCTAAGGCGACGATATATACACATACCGTAGTGTTGTTTGTAAGTCATGCTTCACCAAAAACCACAACTGTAGGACAGGATGCCATTAAGCTTTGCCATTGGAATAATTGCAAACTAAGATGATATTATAAGTTTATCCATTGATTAATGTGTATCGCAAAATGTAGTTATAATTTGAAAAATAGAAAAGTTTGGTGAAACTAGCGCCTATCAAACAGAAGGGTTATTTTGGAACTACTTTTTGAATACCTGTTTCAAACCTCGTCTATTTGTAGTTTTATACCCGAAACACAGTAGTGATGAGGCTTAGGTAAACGGCCTACTTAATAAATTTTTTTGAAACATACCGACGAGGCCATCGCTTCCAGAAAAAGTAGTAATACATCTTGGAAGGTATTACTAAAAACTTTAAAATGACACCTGATTTGGAAACTACGAAATTCATTTTACGAAATTTATATGATGAAAGTAACATTTCTCTTGTTAATTATAAATATAATATGCAAGCGTTTAAATTAAATTAAATTAACAATAAATTTGTGAATTAAAAATATAAAAGTTAAATGAAAAAAATAATTTTTGACTTGTATGTAAATAGTGATGAACTTGATTAAACCGCGTGCGCCATATTGATTTAAAGTTATACCATTGAGGAAGAATAATTGAAAAGGATTTTATATGAAAGAATGATATGAAATAAAATATAGCTTCTTTATCTAAATCGTTCAAAGCGATTTGACCTTCAGGTCAATTTTCAAGGTCATTTGAAGGTCAAGGTAATTTTTTAAATGGGAACCCCTATTTTTGACACCCGGTTCGAAAAGAGTGGGAAATTTTACGTCCGAATATGTATTTTCCATGACCACCCAAAGTCACCTGATGGAATATATTTTAGCTATAATGCTTAAAAATAAAAATTTTAATTTTCATTGCAAATCATAAGCATTATAACGAAAATATATTCCTTCAGGTTACCTTGGGAGGTCATAGAAAATACATATTTGGACGTAAAATTTCCCACTCTTTTCGAATCCGGTGTCAAAAATGGGAGTTTCCATTTAAATAATAACATTGACCTTCAAATGACCTTGAATATTGACCTGAAGGTCAAGAGCATTAATACAGATACATGATTCCCATTGTCCTTGACAATTTTTATCTAAATAATTTTTTTTTGTCACTGGCCTATTTTAGTAGATATTTGAATCCTTCCATTAAAATGGCTCACCTTGTATACTATTTGCGTTTTACTTTATAGACAACTTTGTCATATTGCATATAGAAAGAGATAATTAAAATCTATGTTTTTTTTAAATTTTATATGCTGTGCCATTCTAGAAAAATGTATCCAAGTGGCCGGAAATTAATTTATTTTAGTGCTATAAAATAAATGTTTTGCATTAATTATCTTGTCTTAAGTGGAATTAACAAAACCTAAGAATGCGGTAGATAGGATTTCTGTATTCTCGTCTAGCGAAAAATTAATGTCACTTAAGAAATTTAACGAAGCTTCGTTAAATTAGATCTGTCAATTAAGAAAAATTAAGAATGCGCGATTTTGCGTCCAATCTTAAGAAATAAATGTCAAATCCAAATAAATTTTTGATGCGGTAGATTTGAAAAAGATTTGTATTTCACGCGATTTTTTTTATATTTATAAATTTAAATTTTATTTTTATAGGTTTTACGGTGGTATTAGAGTGTTAATTGAAATGTGAAAGTGTTAATATTGAAGTGATTGTGGCTATAATAAGTGCGAGTGAATAAGTGAATTGTCCTAATAATTTTAATTATATATTGGGCTAACTTTTGAACAAGTGACAATTATAATGTGTATCATGATGCTGCTGTTTGTGAAAAACATGATAAGGTAAGGGGTTTGATTGATACGGATTGCATACTTTTGATGACATTTCATCGTTTCTTCATTTATTTTATTTAAATATATTAACTCAAAAAAAAAAATAAGTTGATAACGTCTAATCAATTAGATCTTTTCCTTTATGTTTTACTGTACCACTAATATTCATGACGTCCTGTCTGCTGCTCAAACATTAAAAATATCATTAACTCGGGCGTCTTTATCGGGTATTTTCTTTGTCGTGAACATCCCTCATTGTCCAGCGTCTTATTATGAACATTCCTTAATCGTCTTCAGCGTCTTGGTGTGAACATTTTTAAATCGCCTGTTGAGCAGGTAAGGTATCATAAGGTTTACCATCCGACTGTTAATATTAGTTGTCTTTTCCATCGGATTCATCGTTGCTGACCAAATGGGAGCAGGTTTATTTCGCCATGACTTCATAAAATCAGCTGCGGTTGTTGTTGATTGTGGCCCTTCGTGTTCTCCAACATTCTTAACCTCGTATCTATAATTGGGTAGGATTTGTATGACTTTGTATGGACCAAGATACTTAGCATTGATTTTTATGCCCACCCCAAATTGTTTTCTTTTAATCGCTACGAAATCATTAATTTTATACTTCGTACATAACTTTCTTTTCTTGTCGTAGGTTCGTTTTGGTTCTTCTTGATCATTTTCTTCATTTCTGCGAATTTAAGCCCTTATTTCGTCCCTTTCATCAGAAAATGCATTGAGAACCTCATTGGCGATAACATCAGATATGTTTTTATATTCTGGATTCCACATTTTTACTCCGAATAACACCTCAAATGAACTTCTTTTGATTGTGCGTTGCCGCATGTACAATTAAGAAATCTTTGTAAGTCATTCGATAACTTGTACCATTTTGCAAGAGCAGAACTAGCTACATAGTTTAGTCAATGCGAGAATGATGACATCGTTAACCCTCTCGAATTATCCGTTGCCTCTTGGAACTCCGGTTGTTCACATTGTATGCATAACATGATTTTTTTCGCAAAAATCCTGGAATTGTTTGGGCGTAAATACTGGCCCTCTGTTTGAGACTATGCTTTCAGGATTGCCGAATATAGCTCGATGTAATTCAATGAAATGAATTCGTCAAAATTTTTGGCGCCATAATACTACGCCTACAACAAAGTAATCAATTACCGAATGATCTTCTACGCTACCCACGGCAGCTATTTCTCTTAGTACAAAACTTTATTCGCTAAGAGTTTCGGTTTTTAGTTTTCTTCTTTCTCTCAGCCGTTTTTGAATTTCAGCACTACATACTTCGATGCGAAATTTTTTGATTAAACTCGTTCTTAATGATCACCACAATTTTACTTCAGGATATGCTTTAACAGCTTTGCCTGCTGATCCTGATAAAATATTTTTAGCAACAACAAATAATTGTATTGGATCTAAATTAAAAAGTTTAATTTAGTTTTCTTGTAATTGAGAGTGATTGTATGTCCCTTAACTAAATTATATTTGGTCGTTCAAAATACTCATGTTCATCCGGTATATTTCGACCGCTACAAACCAACTTCAGCTGAACAATCATTTATTCAACCAGTACCGTTGAATTATAGCTCGTAATAAACCCAAGTAGTATATGTGCTTTTGCACAGACAGCTGATATGTGGAAATGAAATGAATCGCAACACATTTATTGATATTAATGCTGTGTGCCTCGAGTCGACTTTTTTTTTGGCTAAACTAAAAGGCTGCAATACGCTATAAACAACCAGGCTGTTAATGAAAAGTGTTCTTGCGAGGTTACTTTTCAATTTAGTTGTCATTTATAGAAAGATTATGCCTTCTAACCCTGTAATTACTATGATTGCGTTTTCTCTAGGTAATCTAAGGCCATGCAAATAAGCTTCAGAAAAAAAGTGGCCTGTGATCCGGTTCACGTTCACTATTGCTGTCGGTAGAATTGATTGATATCGACCACTGATGCTCGCGTTTGACTGAACTTCTGTACACAATGTACTGGAACTGTTTGAAGGTTGTTCAGGAATGTTAAATGGATGTTATTTTGTCAGCAGTAACTTGTGTACTTGCTGCAGCATTCGTTTCCATATGTAGTAACGAATGATGCTTGCGATTACAAATGTTGCTGCTTGATGAGTCGCCGATAGATAGTTAAAACAGAGCCTCTTGTTCGCTGTTAAAGCTCTTCGATCGCTGATATTCAATGGTAAAAATTCATTGCATGTTGATAGTAGATGATTGTTGGTACATTTAGGGCACGTCGTTGGTTTAATTTGAGCATGGTTGTCCCGAACTCTGGTAAAAATTTGATTAGGTTTTATTTGAGCGCCACAACCTTCAAGTTCGTCACTTCTGCCATTTAAAAATTTAAAAAATTGTTCCATTGTTGGTGAATCGTTGTTGGAAATATAATGTGCTCATTCCTTTCTCGATTCTTTACCAAGTGCTCTGCATTACCGCCGATAACCTTCAGCCCACGAATTACTTCGTCTGACACGTCACACATCTGATGAAGATTTTTTGCAGTTGAATGTGTGATGTTGGGTTGATCCATGAACTGTTTGATCAACTGATTTACAACTTGTTTCTTTTTATCATACCGTTCTCTTATTTTTGCCCAAGCTTCAAGGTAGTTGGCTTCGGTAATTGGTGTGTCACGAACTAGGGCAGCCGCATCATCTCGCAATAATCCTTTAAGATATTGAAGCTTGTGGACATTGGAAATTTTTTCGTTTTTATCGATAGACGGTTCGAATAAGTCGCGGAAGGATGGAAATTCTGAATACTTTCCGGAAAATGGCAGAATATTTGTTTGAGATAGTCGTATCTCTGTTTCGCGTTTGCTAAATAGAGATATGTCCTTTAGAAATGATTGTTGATTCGCTACCAAATCTTCCATAGTGTTACTGTGTAACGCGTCTTTCGTCCCAGTTTCACGGTCTTTTTGGCTTGTATGAGAACACGTTTGAAATGAAAATATAATTCGTCGATTGTATCCAGATATTTTGAATTTTCATCCGTTTCCGTGATTTCCGTTTCTTGACTTTTGTAGTCAGCCCATTCATCATGCAGTAATTGATAATTCGTGCGTACGACATTAAGCGTGGTTTCTATATCAAATTTCTGAACGTTCATACGTTTTAAAGTACGTTTTAAAGCGCGCATATATCGATCGACACCACTTTACAAAGTTATTCATTTTTTTTTTTTTTTTTTAATTTTGAGAAATTTAAATTTTTTTAAAGTTCCCTATTCACCACACTTGTTAATATCACGATTAAAGATTTAAAGATTTATGAATAGAGGGAAGCCTAAATTTGTCCAATTTGTACAATTAATTTTTGCTTTGAAAAAAAAAAAAAATGTATCACCCTTTAGGTCATAACAAAAATTAATACATAAATGTAAGGCTATTTTATGTAAAATATGAATTTTGTTAATCACCCGATACACAAACCACTAAAAATATATATGGGTTTTACATGAAATGTCCTCTAGTATAAAATATTGGTGCTACGTAAAACCGGCCTTTTTTCAATATTAAATCGGTTTTGTTTTATTGAAATGTCATTTTAGTAATTAGTAGTGATTTTGATTGTGTGGTGTGTGCATTGGTATCGTGTGAATTTATGTGAATACGCATATTTAATAATTAACAATAGTGGTAATTTGTTTTAATATTATAATTGACTTTTTTGTGCAATAATTGTCCGTGCAAATGGTGACAAATAATCTACAGGTAAATTGAAACAATAAAAAAAAAAATTGTGATGCAAATGACGCCATGTTTATTCATGTTGAAATTATTTCTGTAAGTAAAATTTGAAAATTTTTTTTTTTGTAGCAAATTTAATAGTTTTACATATTTTAAAAGAGTGTTAAGCCTACCACAAGCGCACGGAACGCAGATTCCAGAAAGCTGTACATTGTACCGAAGAGAATGGACACTTTTTTCCAAGTAGTCGTGTTTCAATGTATCCGAATTATGAGTTCGAACACGTGATGTCATGAAAAAAATCGATTTATTTATATTAACAATTTTATTTTACAATTTGGAAATGTTTTCTTTACGAAGTTAAGATAAGAACTGGCTAAAATTTATTAATTTATCTTAATGCTAAAAATGAAATGCTTATTCACAGAGAGAACACTTTGTTTGCGGCAACCGAATTTTTTGCCTACCGAATTAAGCAGTTGTAGTAAATGAGATCATATTGTTGCGATACCAATAATTTGAGGTTGATATAAATTGATTAATGATTGTTATAAATCCGTTTTTGGTTGTGCTAACTAATAAAAAGTTTCTTTAACCTTAATATTAGTATTTCCAACTGAAAAATCGATCGTGTGAACTAGAAAATCGTTCCTGTGTTCAGAATTACTGCAAAATTTTGTTGCGTCTACTGAAAATTAGTTGTCACAACCAATGATTTTGTTATAAAAGCCTTGTACGAGAGTAACTGATTTTCTGCTTGCACAATAAAAAATCATTTGTAGTAATGGTAAATAGTGTTTGTTTCTACTGTCTTAAGTTTAGGTTAAATGCGTACATATTTGTTGCTTTTGTTGGTTTCTGTTCCGGTAAACACCATTATAGTAATTCATCTTCGTCTCAAATGACTAATCTAATTTTTACGGTAACATTTAAAATAATTGAATGTATTAACTTGATAGTCCTAAATTATAAAATGTTGACCGTTAGCAGCCTTACTTATGTAAGAAGTGTGATTACATTTTAGTGAATCTATGTCATATACACAAAATGTGTTTTGCAATTCAACCGTATATGCAAAGTAGTGAGTACTAAAATATAATCTCTCAACAAATTGTAAACTAACATAAAACTTTTCAATATCCTTAATAATAAGTTGTATAAACCCAAACATTGGTTCCCCATTCGTATCAATGTCAAAGCAAACCACCATATAATAGCAGAGACACAACGATTTCAACAATAACGTCAAGCAACACTACCTATAGTTAGTACAAATTTGGGTGACCGCATGGGAACATGATGATGGAACGAAATCTCGCCCCCCTCTCACAACCGCCGATGGAAAAAATGGTGGAGGGGAATAATAATAGTTGTTTACAGCTTTTCAGAAAAAAGAGTTTGCGGTACCAGGAAATTTGTGTTGTCATTGTGTCTTCTTTACAGGTTGCTTCTTACAGGTTGTTGGAGCAGTAGGGTGAACTTTAAAAAAATTGTATTGTCTTGTTGTGTCTATAAACTACTAAAAAATATATTACTAACAAATTTACTAGCTATCAACTACTTAGGTGTCTGGAACCGGGTTGAGTCTTTGTTGCTAACATTCCTTTCCCATCCCTCGATCTTGTTATATGTAAAAAGGTGTACGACGGCGGCCTGGCCAGGGGCGGATATCACAACTTTAGACTTATGTGGTTATCGATGTGGCGCCTTTCTTTACGGGGTTTGGCTTCATGAAGAATGGTGTCGTGTTGTGTAACATGGGTATAGTGGTGTGGTATTCGCATTTATAATACGGGAGACTTGCTTAATGCTTGATCGTACATCGTAATCAATCAATCAATCAATCAATAGGTTTTACGGTGGTATTAATTTATTTACTAGTTTGGCAACATTTTTCTGCCGATTTATTTGTAAATGGAAAAAATTTTGTGTTTCCGTGTTTATGAATTACAAACCCATTGGGGCCCACTTTGGTCGCCATTTTGATAACAATTTGTAATTCAATATTTTTTTTTATTTTGTGACGATAAAATAGTTTAAAATATTCAAGTTTATTTCATTAGAAGGAAAAAAGTTTGGTGGAAATCAAATGTCGAAAAATAATGCAATCATTAATGCAATCGTTCCACTAAACTTCTTAAGTTTAAAATTTTTCGCTGGTTGGAATGTAAACAAAAATTAACAAAAATTAGTATCGTTAAAATTTTACACGGCACCCGGCAGACCATTATATTCCACTAAACCATGATAGAAGACGCTAGTCATTGCAATGTTTGTGCTGACAGGCAGCACAACTAAATGAGATTTCCCTCACTTATTGCTATTATGATATCCTCTTTAAACGTCAGATTTAAGTTACATTTAATTAATTTATTTTTTACTTTATGTACTAATACTAAAGTCTGAAATGTTCCAATCATTTGCAAAGGTAAAATAGCTTGACTGTAAATAAATTTAGTAGGTGTAAGTCGGGGTAACCTTTTTGTAATTTTAATACACTTATTTCGTATCGTTGACAAGCCTTTCAAATCACTTTTATTGGCCGAATACCAAACAGGAACCATGTGCATGAGATGAATATTGACGTGTGCAAAGTATGCAAAATAACACAACCAGGCTGTCTTCTCATCTGTACAATGCCTAATTCTTCGAATAGGATCATTAAAGAGGAACTACTTAATTGTTGCCTTGACAAATGTTTGTTATCAAATATCGTGTAACTTGTTTTAGATAAATTAAGAAATAATAGATTCGATGACATCGTATATCAACAAATCGTATGTCATCAACTGCAACCATTCAGTATATGCTCCGAGGCTTTGTATACAATTGCAGCATCGTAATACCACTTAATTTTAAATTTAACGGTCCCAATATTTTTGCGTGATTCATAATCACTGTTGCACCCATTCAACAGACGTTAACTGTCACCTACCGCTCAATAAAGTGTACAGTATATTAAGAACAATTGCTGTAGGGTTTAATTTCTTACAATCAAAATGCCTTATTAACGTCAACAAAAAGCACGGCAATGAAATCGATTCTTTTGAAGAAACTCCTTCACCGAATCAAACGCGTTAAAAAAATAGTGCTAGAGGTATTTTGTGAAAAAATTTTGGACTGCTAAACTAGCGAAAAATAAAAAATGGAGGAGTTTTCTACCGTAATATAACCAAACTATATTAATCGCATTTCCTTGAGAAATTCACAACAGCATGGCATTGAATAAGCCCGCACAGATTGTGCATCTTCATTGCGGACAATAATTTTCTTTGTGATGTTCTGACATAACTACGAATAGGTGAATTACTTGCAATTTTCGTTGAACCAATGCAAACCAGGGCTTTTGGTTTAGTGGAAGATGGTGATGTGGATCCATTAATTATTTGTTTCACCAAGTTGTGACATGCTTTATCCGTATGTAGATATTTTTGAAATTTTAAACGAGCAACTTTTCGTTTAACACACTCTCCCTGTCGAATGAAAAATACACTCAATTGATGATCGATGTAACGTCATCGCCATCCAACGCCATCGTGATTGAGCACCAGTCAATTTACGATAATACAAATTTTGTACTTTCAACGGAACGTTATTTCGAACACCTCCGACTATTAATCGACATCCTGGATCCAGTCCAATTAATACATCATACGAATCAATATTTTCTCGAATCTTCGACATTAAATTATCGTCATCATTCACATTTGAATTTAATTTTCCTTTTTTATTAGTCGATGGACGCAATGGTGAAACGCCATCATAAGAGAATAATCAAATTTTTTTGTTTTCGTCTCAGGAAATATGAAATATTTACGCCATTCAGTGTCTTTTATGAGGGCAAATGTTTTCCAAGAATCTTTATATAATTTTTACGAACACAACAATTGATACAGCGCTAAAGATTCATAACGTACATGATGTCGGCCATATTTATATATTGGTATTAATGCGAAATTTTTTAAATTATTTGCCTCATTGTATATCGTTGTAAATTATAAAAAAATCATAAATATTTTGTGTATTTACGTGTGTCGGTGATTTCATGAAATTTTTCACCGTTCCATGATAAGTGTTCGCGTAGAGCAGTCAATAATTTTTCCTGTGGCGTAGATGTACGTACGTATTTTTATCGAATTTATGATGTTCTTTTTGGATGGTTGCGATGGTGACATTGTGTTTTTAGGCCACGTTTCACATTAGTTATTTGTATCGCTGATGAATTTTCATTGTCGTCATCTTTCTCGACGATATCCACCTTTCTCTTTGGCATTATGAGGTTATGTTTTAAATTAAATAACTAAAACAGTTTTTTTTATACAATTCACTTAAATTCACGAAACGTAAAATCAATTTATACAAATTTACTTTAAAAACCAATAACGTGGTCGACAAAAATTGATAAAGAACAAAATTTCGATCCATTTCATTCAATAGCACGTTAATGAAAGAAAGAAATTTTGTTTTATGTGGACTGCTTTCGTTAAAAAACAAATTTTTACTGAAATAATTGTCAACGGTAAATTTGTGAAATTAAATAAACGAAATGCTTACGTAACATAGGTAGCACTAGCAGTTGACAGTTTAGTTTTTCGGCCACTAGATGTTTTTCCATATAAAATGTATTTGGAATTGTTGGCTATTTTTTAAAATCAATTAAATCTAAGTTGGCAGATTCCATGGCTACCCTTATAATCCGAAATAATTCAAATTTTATTTTTCTCAGCAAATACACTTGTCGTCGATTGACAATTGGATTAGCATGCTTTTCATAAGGTCTATCGATATTAGTTAATTGTATTGCCGTTAGTTTCACTTTCCATGTAACAGGAGAAGTAACAGTATACAGTAAGTCTCAGAATGTGTTTCGTGTTTGGATTGGAATGGTGATGATTTTGTGTCATTTAGTTGGTAAGGGACCCGAATATTATTTAGGTCCTATTCTGTTTGCTTAAATTAATCAACTTTTCCATAAACTTTGTGTCGTAAAATTTAATTAAAAAACTTTTCGCCTGAATAATTTAAAAGCCTTTATTTTTTTAATAAATCAACTTCTTCCTGTTGGTCAAAATACACATAATCTCAACCGCAAAATCAAATATTTACTAGTATTTTGTATATATGTATTTTACATAATATACTCGTTTACATAAGGCTTAAGGATTAAATTTTTTTAATAAAATACTTTATCTATTATTCAACATCAAATACTCTACGTTTTATGTCATAAAAAATAAAAAAGAGAAAACGTAAACTATTTTCTTATTTATCATATCATCAATATGTAAATTATTAATTTTTATTTTAATATACAATTTTAATAATAACAAACAAACAAAATTAAAATAATAATTCTTCATAATCTGAAAACTTAATCAACCCTTAAATTAAATATTAAAATTAACCCTAATTTATTTAACTAGAAAAATTGGAATTTATTTATACAAAATCATCTCCATCTCACCCATAAAACCCATTAATTTAATCAATACAAAATATTAAGCCAACACCAGTTTGTAATTAAAATTTAATTTTAAAAACTATTTTTTCTCTCTATTCTATGCCTCGTTCTTTCCACACCTCGTCTCTTAATATATCCTCCACGATTAAACTCAAATTTCTCAAGTCACCTTCCATTAAGCTATAAAAATATTTCAGAATGTATGTACTCGTATATACATAAGTAAAACAGCTATCATGTTGGAGGTTTTCCATTTTCTTCCCAAAACGCTTGTTGTTTTTGTTTAATATTTTCCAATGGAGTGTACATAATTAGTTAATCAACATAAACTAAGTTTTTTTTTGCTTTACACTATTTTTGGTTTCTACTTTATAGTATATACATACATACTTAGTATCTTGCTGTTGTTGTTGTTGTTATATTAGTTTCACTTCATTTAATATAAAATAATAATAATAACATTAATAATTATGAAGAATAAGAAAATTTTGCATAAACTGAAGAAGGAATTTTTTTTTTTTGTTTGTACAGTTCGCCAAGGAATACACCTAGAATCAGGAGAGATTTTCTCTTCGTTTGTTTTCTTTTGTGAAAATTAAACGTAATTAGAAAAGTTGGAGCAAGAAAAAAATAAAAAATGCATTTTAATTAAATATATTTCCTGTAAATGAGAAATTAGTGCAGAAATGGGATGGGAACAGTTTTATCAACGTCTTCTTCTGTTCACATTGTTGTAGTTACATAGATGCATTGTTTTTGTAGAAGATTGTCATGATATTTGTACAAGTTTTTTTGTTGTTGTAATAAGTGGGGAAATATACATTAAAATACTTATAAATATAAAAATATATAATTCAATTAAGAATAATGGAAAAAGTTTTTTTCGGTAAATATTTTTTTTGTGTCGCAGTGTTTGCATTTAATGACTTTTATAAAATTAGGTCATTTAGCATCAATAATTGAACTTTTCTTATTTTAGTCGTATTATAAATGGTAACATATTATTTACAAAAGAATTAGTGTCCCTTCCGCAATAAACCATAAACAACCGATCTTTGGGTACCATTAAAATGTTTCACAGTACATACAAAGTAAAACATTGAAATCTACACCTGACATAATTTTCCTATCACATAAAGAACGGTATAAATATGATAAAAACAAATGAATAAAAAAGCTCATTATACTTCTTATTAAAATTATTTTTTTATTTAATTTATAAAACCTTTTTTTTTGTTTTTGTGAAAAATAAAACTTTTCCAACTTATTTTTATACCAAGAACAGTGTAAAGACGCTTTTTGTTTTTGTGAAACAATCAAATTTGGACTTTTTTTTTTTGTTTTTTGTTCTCAAGTAGAAATTATGAAATGAAATTTATTATACATCACATTTTTACTTGGGTTTTCCACGATTTTACAAAAAAAGGCACCGAACTTTCCTTAGAATAAAAACCAAACAATTTTGTATGTATTATAATAAACACACACAAATAAATAAACTTAACTTAGCTGGTATGAATTATAGAAGGAATAACCATCCAGGAGAAAAATGGAAACTCTTTCTAGCACTGTAAAATAAAATAAAAATTTTATATAATTTATTTATTTATTTTATTTTTATTTTTAATAACAGAAAATAAATATTTTTATTTATGTACATATTTGGAGTTTACGGTTTACGGTTTTATTTTTTGTATATATAATTTTCTTAAAACGATAAAAACCTGTGTACTACTTACTGTACACGAAGAAGATGTCGAGAAAAATTACTTGCTTTGAAGAATATTTTTTTTTTATAACATCTTTCAAATGTTTACTGTTCTTATTATTAATATTTATACAGAAGAATTTTTCTATTTTTCAACTTAATTCATTAGAAAAACAGAAGAAAAAAAATTAACCTCTAATGCATTCATTGTTTTGTTGCTTGTTTCTTGTCTAAGTAGCTGTTGGAGCGATAAAATTAAAAGTATAAAACAAATGTTTTTAAATTAAAAGAATTTTTTTTCCTTTTGGTTTCATGTTACATTCACCTTGCGTTGAGTAATTGAAGCAACTTAAGCTTAACTTATGAAATATTTATTTTTTATGGTAAAACAAAAGTGCGATCTGAGGTAAAATTATTTGAAATTAAAATTTTTGTTCTATTCTGATGGTGAAAAATGTGCGTTTAGGGATTTTCAACAAGTTTTGACAACTTGCACCGGTAAACCGGCAATTAATTAGATAGGAAGTAAATAAGTTTTTTTTTACATTTTTTATAACCTAATTGGAATATCAATAATAATTAATTATTTGCTAGAAAAATACCTCTGGGATTGGAACCGCAACTGACTCCAAGCATTCTTCCAGAATACAGTAGTAGCAAGTGATTGTTGAATTGGTCTGATAAAAAATCTTGCACAATCACTATTGAAGAATAATTTGTTGAAAAAATCGTCTCCAACTGTTTGTGATTGATTTCTAGTTCGAATTTCAGCTACCTTCCATCAGAAAACGGTTTTTGCTCTTTATTAAATATGAGAATATTGTTAACACACTTTGATTTTGGTTTACAATAATGCTGAAATGCATTGAATATAGGATAAACAATATAACTTACAATAAAAATACAAAATCGAAAAGCGTTTTCCGTAAACTAGGGGTATTGAGAATTTTGTATATTATATTATATTTAGTATACTTGGGTATTGAGAATTTTGTATATTTACACGGAGTAAAACACACATTTTACTGTTGTGTACTGTGAAATATTTTTATTGTATTACTATATTTTCTTATGATTACCCCTTTGGCTATAAACTATATCGGACTGGGGGTATTTTCACAGGCGGAGAAGTAATGAACGAGAAAGATACATCATGCACTGTATACAACGTGAAATCGGTTCAAATTATTGGTGCTTGCCTTGAGTCATTTGTCCCTTCCTTCTAACATGAGAAATTCGTATTTTTATATCTATGTATTGTTGTTGTATTCGAAGCCATTCGTTTGGTAAGAGAAGCAAAAAAATCCCAAAAAATCAAGTTTTCTAATTATAAACATTTTTTGAAATGTTACGATTTATTAAAATTCCAAAATTCATAGAAATTAGAATATTTTTCAATAATTTGTACGTGATCGTAATAAACGTGATAATTTTCGTTTCTAATAAACGTGATAATTTTTTTAAAAATAGTTATAATTATTTTTCACATACCAATATTAAAAAACTCTTCAAAGCCGCTTAGCATTGGTCCTGACAAAAAATTATGTGTTATCAAATTGTAATTGGTCGTATTTAAGAAAAAATCTAATGGGTTCTTCTCGCAATTTAATTTCTGTTTTTCGGATTTTTTTTTTGTTGAAAATTCGAAGGTATTCCTGAAGCGTACATGCTCCAATTCTGGTGAAAAAATGTACACCACGAAGTTAGCAAAATAGTAAAATTTTTAGTTAAAATTGGTTACCCTGGTGAACTTTTTGTTCTAGTTGGAAATAATTCAACTCATACAGCTAACTTCGTGGTGTACATTTTTTCACCAGAAATGTATAGTATGTACGCAGCTTGAGGAATATAGTTTTTAATTTATAAATTAAATTTGTTGTTTCTTTCTGAATTATGTGTACGAATAGACGAAAACTTAATAAAGTCCAGTCACTATAATTAATACATTCTCTCAATTGTTCCCTTCTGAGCTTATTTCTCCAATTTGTATTATGTTATCTCTCTTATTCATGTCATGTTAAATGTATCAACGCTATAGCCTTCCGGTAATTCTCAACTCAATCTGTATTTTGCGACCAAAATCGCTGTCCTAGTAGTTGGGCTTAAGATCGCATAACTGTGCCGACTGGCGGATGTTAGCCAGGTTTAATGTTAGTAAGTTAAAAATAGTCAACATAATATCCTCAGTCCTCAGCACGTACTCACCTTGACTTGGATCAGCAGTGTATATAAATCTTTCTCAAAATATATTTTGTTTTTCTGAAAGTTGTCAAAAGTGTCAAATGTTAAAAAAAAATCATAAAATTGCCTTCTCGTCGACAATGAGTACGTGTGCAAAATTTCGGATCTCTTATTTCTATTTCCCGAACTGTTTTGTTTTCATTTTTTTTTTGTTTATTTCTGTGTAAAAACGTAGAAACCTGCTTCTAATGACACTTTGTAAAAAATTTTCGAATCCTTATCATTTTATGATAGTACCTTAGCACTTAAGGCTCCCATCGGTTGAATCCTATACAGTAAATAACGCTTTTCTGAACATCTTCACTAATTAGTTAAATTTAACTGTTTATTTACTGGCTGGTTGTACAACTTTTTATTAACAGTGGTCCTTACAAACAACTCGCTAGAAAACTCTATCAACAATACAACGGACGTTAATTGCTCAGGCTCTGATCAGGCCGATTGTCTCCAGGAAAAATATCCATTTTGATAGAAATGGTTGGTATAGATAATTTATCACGGGTTCTCTTCCTAGCCGTGACATAAAAAATACGTTAAAGCTAACCGATGGACTAAAAAGCGAACAAAAAAGTGGTTTTCAGTTCAGAGAGTGGACATACCATCAAACTTTTGGTAGGTACCTCAATGGTTAATCCACTATCGCCTTTCAATCAAGCGTAATTTCCCAAAGAATTTGAGTGAGATTTCTCGATAATGTGTTTGCGGTAATCGGCAAAAACCAAACATGTCAAGTTTTACAAATAATAGTTCCCAAGCGTCGAGACAATAAAGTTCACAATGGAACAAAAAGAAAATGGAAAACTTTCATTCCTCAATATGGTGTTGGTGGTATGCAAAGAAAATAACTGTTCTTCAAAGTTTATCGCAAATCTACCTCTACTGATCGATAAAGGAGGAACCCAACCACAGTGATTAACATTGTTGAACTAAATAGCAGTACACGTGGAAATACTACCTTCTAAGCTGTCTCTTTTTTCACCATTCTTACGTCTTATAGACCACCTATAAGACCTATTATCACCAACGAATTTATTTAGTTAATACAATAATTATTACAAAACAGTTTATTAATAAAAATTCACAAAATCACTTTATATAAATTATTCTCAAATTTTACTGTAGACTTATAATTTTTATTTCCACTAAAACACTTTTTAAATCACTTTTTAGTTACTTTTTTAATCTTCACACTGTCGCTTTCCAAATACTACTAATCCAATTCGACTTCGTTCGCTTTTTTATATACACAAATCAAATTTCTAGAAAGCTCATGACTTTTCCAGTTAGAATAGTTTAGAAATATTTAGAACAATTTTATCATGGAAAATTCCATTTTAGTACAGTTAAACATTGAGCTATTAATTTAATTTATTCTATCACACACTAGATGTCACCGTCACAATATATTGTAACAGTGACACCTAGTGTGAAATAGAATAAGTTAAAATTAATAGCTATATGTTGAATATTAATACCTATATTTAAATATTTAATATACCTATGGAGCAGTCGGAATTTGATGAGGAGGTTAAATTTATTCAGGAGTGGGATCATGAAATCCGGTCGGAAATGCCGGTCGTTTATGAAATGTCACCGCTACCAAAACCGACCGGAAAAAATATCGTATCATGAAATCCGGTCAGTAAAAATATTGAGCAAATTTTCGTTCAGCGTATATTGCTCTAAGTTGCTGTATATTTTACAAAAAGGGTGGTCAAAATAATAAATAAAAATAACAAACTGGTGTTTCTTTACGATTGACTTGGGGTAATTTGGGACTATAGCCTCTAATCATTATTATTCGGATGTGGACGTGTATGCCTGATTAGCTAAAAACGTAGTGTACAATTTTCATAGTTATTCAACTCATTCATAAAATCGGGCATTAGATTTTTTTCTAAGTGGCGTTCGTCAACATTTTATAAGTATTAAATTATTTTAATGAATATTATAAAAAGTTAATGGTTGGTTTTTAATAGATAAACATTTTCAAATTAATTTTTGTCATCGAGTAATTTTTGGTTTGAAAATTTTGAGTTTTTTTAAACGATAAATCGCTATCCGTCAACTAATATCTATCGGATAAGTTTTGACAGAAATTTACCGTGAAAGCGGTGTTCATGATACCGCTTTTTGTAAAACCGGGCGATTTCCGTCAAAATTCCACCGGTACCGGATTTCATGATACCGCCCCAGAATGCGGCCGTAGCCAATGGGTATTCTACTCAATTTGCTGATAACATTATCAATAAGCACAAAACCAAGCACATCAAATCATCACTCACCACATTACAACCAGCCATGGAAACAGTGAATACTACTAGAGTCAGCGTTCCATACTTTCCTGATATTACCAATAAAACGCAGCGCGTATTTCACAAACAGAACATAGAATTTGTCACCCGTCCATCAACAACCATCAAAAAGGATTTAAAACAACTTTAAAGATAAGTTAACACAAAATTGTTTTTTTTTATTTTTAAGTAAGTGAAAACTGTTGGTGTTTTGTAGTTGTACAAAATAATATTAATTGTAAAAAGATCACTTACGTCACTCCGCTTCAAAAATTTTTTTTTTTAAAACATTTTTAATATATTCAGTTCTGCATTTATTATTTAGTTAAACGTCACAATGTCTTTGTATTTTAAGGACGACCGAACCGTGTTAAGTGCTTCTTTGTTTTCTTTAATAGAATTATAGAAGTCAGCACACTAATTTTTAATTAAATTTTACTAATAATATATTTTTAATAGCGCTGACAGTTAAACGGTTTCTATTATTAGTTCACTGTTGCTCCATCATGCTGAATATCCGATCCAGTATAGCTTTATGTGCAGGAAAACAACAGAAAATTCACATATTTTCAAATTCTTGTAAAAAACAATTTCCATTTGTCATGAGCCAATAAAGCATTGAATTCATTATTAGTAGCCACCGTGTCATAAAAATTATATAATAATATATTCGTGAATTGCGAAATCAATAGAGTATCATCAATTTCTATACCAATTCGGAACAAAAATTGAAGAGAATTGGTTATTTGCTCCCAAGTCAGTTTTTGGCAAAGATTTATCCACTCAAAAATCTTAAACGGTTCAAAATTTTTCGTCCATTGTTGCAGATAACAGAGGCAATCTTCATAAATCTGTAAAGCTTTAGACTTGAATACAATACATTCGTTGCTCATTTCATCATTAATTCTTCAAATTCTTAACACTGGCATCGGTAGAAATTTATTCGAAATCCTTTGTTTAAGTTCGTCTTTAACGTTTTTTAAAGAGTTTTCTTCTTTCTCCATCTGCTCAATTTTTCGATGAAAGATATGTGTTAAGGAATGGATGAAGAACAAGTAAGGGTAACTTAACAGGTTCTCAAAGAACATTTTTAATACTACAGGCGCTTTGTCAATTGATAGGAAATACGATTTTAAAGGTTCAAACATTTTAATGGTTCATTCTATAGCTGGGAATAGTGTTAGCCATCGAGTTTTCGATGAACTTAATAAGAGTTTGAAATCGACTTCTGTAAATGCACAAAAGCCTTTGAGGCTTTCCGTTCGTACCGTAAAGGTTGAGAAATAGTTGTGCAATTTCGATATGACGGTTTCTATATCAGTTGGCCACAAATCTGTTCCATTTAATATATGGGCAGGACACCCAACACCAACTAAATTTGATAAATTTAAATTTGATTTTAATAACGCAAACACATTTTTTTCTCCAGCTCGTCGTATGCCTCCAAAATTCGAGTTACAGTTGTCTCCACCAAATGCCACACATTTATTCGTTATCTCGAACTTCTCTAAAGTTTCAATCAAAATGTTAGTTACTGTTTGTGCGGCCTCGTCGGGAATATATTTAATCTCGATGAGTTTTCTTTACCAAACCTGAGCTGTTAGAAAAATAGGTTATAACAATAGAGAATATCTTATGAAAGATTTGAGAGATAGTGGAGCTAAAACATTGTTAACAATTGCTTCAGTTTTTGTCCGTGCAGAGGCAAAACGGACAGCGATTTTTGAATCTGAAAAAAGATTAGCAAGCAATCTGGTAGTGTAATCAGTTGATATATAGCTCCATTAACGAAAATGTTAAGGGAAGAAATATTTTTTTATCAGCAGAAACAATATTTTTTTATGCTTTTCAGATTGTGTATGCTGTAATAAATCTAAGCGTCCTTTGATGCCCATAGATATTTTTTTATTATTACAGGTAATACATTCCACTATACTGTCATTCTCGGATTTCTTGAACATAGGAAATTCCTTTTGTAGTGTTTGATTAAAAATACATTTTCTATTTTCGACGAAGAGCAAGCCATTTCGCGTTTTATAACAATTATATTGCTTAAGTAACCGTACTTATGCATATTAAATATTCTATTTATTATAATAACTTTAAAATTAAAACAATTGAAATTAAACTAACTATTGATTTAAATGATGTACAATACGTAGCACAACACAAGTCGTGTTTTCCATGTGAACTGCACTAAAACTCGATAAATTTTAAATTCCTTTTATTCTATGTAAACCGAAAAAAAAAAATAAATACATAAAGTGCTAATGTGTAGAACGTCTAACATAAATACACATTTTAAGCTGTTACTGCAATAAATAATTACAGTTATAGCTTACTTTTTAATTACACTTGATAAATCCATGAATCAGCAAGAAATAAGAAAATGTTGCTGAAATAACTGAAGGGGGACATTTTTAAACTTAAAATCTGTATTTAAGTCGAATACACTACATGTTCGCGCTATATGAATTTATATTTTTTCGGTTTACATAGAATAAAAGGAATTTTAAGTTTACGGAGTTCTAGTGCAGTTCTCATGGAAAAGACGGCTGCAATAACCTCAATCTTTATATGTACATAATTGTTTTTCTTCGGTCATTTGTAACATGTCCTCTAAAAATAAGACGGATGGTAACCCTAGTAGGGACCAGCATGTTTACTTTCCGTAAAAGTTGGACAATCTTATATTGTTCATTCATGTACATAAGAAAATGGTTATTCCAAGTGATTAAGATTTGCCCCAATAATCTAAAAACGCATCTATAAAACAACGTAACTCAACACGATGTATCTTGAGAATGACGTGTTATTGTATGAATATTTTATTTCCCTCTCTTTTATTCTTTCGATCTCCCTTTTTGTTTCTTTATTTTTCTTTTGCTAGTTTTGATCAAATTTTCTGTTATTCATTTATTAATTTGGGCTTTTAACGGGATTTCAGATATGGCTCTGGGTTACAATAATGATATACCGGATATAATGAAGGAGTAAAGAAGGTAATAACACTAACGGTAATGATATTAATACTGACCGTATAAAAACCGCTTTACAGCATCTTAACCTAGTCACAGCTACATAGTTTTACAGTATTTAAATACACACCCTCTTTTGCTCATTTGTTTTAAAACCGTCCTCATTGAAATTGGAAGAACTGATAATGAGATACTACTACAGGCTACAGTCTACAAATGCTTTTGTTTCAATTTTTTATTTTTTTTATCTCGATAATCTCAAGTTACATTATATCGCCAAAGCCATTTGCTTTGGAGGCACAAGGAAACATTTTACATTGCACGGTTTGAATAAAAAAATAGACCCAGTGTTAAAAAAAATATAAAAACAAACATATTATGTATATTGCATTGGTCAGGATTAGTTTATTTTATATCCCATTATTATATGTTTTGTTTCGTTTGTTTGTAGTTACGCCTTTTAGCAAAGCAACCTAGATTATACAAAGCGACAGTGTCTAAAAACGAAGCTTTTATAAGGGATTTAGAAACGAGGAAAAAACCAAACTTTTCATATAGTAAAACACATAGTGCATATGGGAAACCATTTTTTCCTAAGACACTAAAAAAGTTTCTAAAAAATACGTCATGATGATTATGGGCTCTTTACTCTAGAAGGCTCTGCTCTTAGGCGTTGCTTTATCAAAAGTTTATTGCTTGCTGCTCGTATAACTTAAGTTTGTGTAATTTTTTCGTTTGTTTATGGATTTGTAAATAATTAATTTACACATTTACTCATGGTATCGTCGAGCTATAATGTATTTCTCTAATATTTTTCAAATTAGTTATTTAGTTTAAATAATTTCAGTTAACATTTTTGAATTAAATAGGAATAAAGATGCAGAGGAAATTATATTTTGCGTAATGAATGTAAAGAGAAAATCCTCTACCGGAATTACTATATTTAACAACAATGTGTTCTTCAAAAGTCAAACTTTTAACAGGCATTTCAAGGTTTCAAATTATGAAACCACCGAATGACTGACGGAAAGTTCAAAATTATTTTATTGGTATTGTGTATTATTTTATTATAGTTTGGAGTTTTGATGGATTTTTAGATCTCAATCTTTTGAGCAGTGGAATAAACAGAGCAGTGGAATAAACAAAACATAAAAGCGACACATTTATATAAAAAATCATAATGACATGGTCAGATACCTTAATAGTGTTAATAAATATTTTAACTTTATTGGGAGGACAAGAACAATCGTTTAGAGGCAACGACGAAGGGGTTAATTCTACAAATCGTGGAAATTACACGAAGCTTATTTATTTTATTGCGTGGAATTTCATGAATCCCTTGGTCAACATTTACGAAAATCAACAGAACTTCGGCAAGAAACTACTAATATTTTGCGAACATCTCAGTTATCAATTTTTCGTTATATTTTAACTGGTGAAATCGTTGGAAGATTTTACGAGTTACTCGATGTCAGTGCAGATTGATCAGCACTTGGTTTGTCTGACCTTGTTTTAAAGTACTTCACATGATTAAAAATTTGACCCTGGGGTTTTACCATGGGGATGAATGCCACCCCTTATCTGTGCGTGTAAATCAGTACACTCAAAATAACCGCTGAAATCAATAGAGTGATGAATTCTAAGCAAAAAATGTTCGAACTGAAAAACGACGAATTTTGGAGGAAAACCTGTCAAATCGTTTTAAAAGTACTTCAAAAGACCTTTAAAATAGTTGTCTCGTTTTTTGGAGAAAAATCACCAATGAAACCAATGTTTTAACCGCAAGAATTGAAATTAATCGTAATCCAATGTTCTTTATTTAGATACTAATAATATGTTCTGGAAGTTTGAGCGGTTTAGAATGCTTACCAAATTTCCTGTTTTCATAATAACTCAAAAACTAAATAAGATTCGTACAAAATCCGAAATGCTAGAAAAATTTAGGTTTTTCTTGCAGAATTTTTTTTTTTAAAATTTTTAAATTGAATTTGATCACCTTCGCCAATCCCTTTAAACTCAAAAATCACAAAAACGAAATGTTCAAGTAAGTAAGCCTTGTAGCCTCTGCAAAATGGTTTTTGAAACGATTAGATATCTTAAAAATTTAAGAAGTTATCGAAATTTTCGGATTGCCCTCAAAAGTGCATTTTTTAGATGAAAAATCAACATTTTCAATCGCGAATAACTCGAAAAATATTGATTTATCGAAAGAACTTTAGAGAACATTTTTTTCTTAGAAATTATCCCTCTATCGATTTATGCAGTTATTTTGAGTATAGTAATTTTCGCCCCCCGATAAGGGGTGAGATGCACCTCCCGGGGTAAAAACACACATCAGTACTATATAAGTTTTGTTCCTTGAGGCATTTCCTACTTACTATTGAAATTTCACGTCAATCGGTTTTTTCCGTAAGAATTCTGAGGTAACCTTTTTTTACCGTCAAACACCGGACTAGGTAAAAGAATAATTGCTCTAGAAGTAGTAAAACAACGCGTTCTTACAGTTTCATACTTTTTTTTTGAATGTGTCTAATGATAATTATTGTCTGGTTTGCCAATAAATCAAAACAGAACACCAAAAACGAAGAGGTAGGAACGCCGCTAGTTACTACTGTCTGCTTCAATTCCATCAATAAGGCGTTATCATATTGAAAAAAAAAAAGATAATTTGATTTGGCTAATTTTTAAACGAAATTTTTTCCGCACTTCTAATTTTCTCCTCGTAAATTCATTTATAAATGAACACCTCATTTCAGTCCAATCATTAGGAAAACATATAATCCAAAAATTTTGGCAGCAGCCACCAACCCATTTCTAAATTTTAATTTCATATAACATACAGACATAATATAATAACCACACAGAGAAAACAAAAACCCATAATTATCATATCACACTGGGACTAATCACATTTTGTTTGAGTTGAGCACAAATGACAATGACAATTACAAAAATCTAGGAAAAGAAGTTTTTTATGATTTCAAATTATGCATTCATAAAGTAATAAAATAATTCATGATTTTATGGTATCCCCCGCACGAAAAATATTCGTGTTCTATGTGCGCAACATCATCAAATCGAGCAGGAATATGATTACATCATTATTATGTTTAACATATTTTTCTGTGCAAACACCTTTTGGTGCCATTTTCTTTTTCCACTTCTTGAATGACTTGATTAAAAGAAAATTTTCGTTTTTTTTTTTTTCGAACTGTTTCTCATTTCTTACTGTGTCTACTCTAAATACATAATATAACTTCAGTAGTACACACTAGCTACACTAGCACACAATGAACGAAGTAATGATAATCAAAATAATGATAGTACATGATGATACACATTCAAAAAGCATAGTTACATTATTATTATTCTTCATCTTGACTGTCATATTTAACTCAAAAACATTAAAAATTGGAATGAGTATAAGAAAATAAGAATGGATTCTTCTATACGTATTTCACCCATCGTCTCAGAACATGTTTTTTTTTTTTTTGTAGATTTATGTATATAAAGAGAAGTATGTATTGTACATGCTGTCATCGTGTATTCCATGCTGAATACGAAATACTTTCTGATAAGATTATTTCTACGAATAATGTTGGCGCGTTGTTGCATGTTAAAATGATTGAAATATGTACTTGTATCCGAAAATGTATTCAGATTTTTAATACGTACATTACAAGAGCTCGGTACTGTATGCAGCTAATTAACAACACCGCTCATTAAAAACAAATGTTCTTGTATAATATTCCAGAGTTAATGTATAATTAACGCCGTCACGTTTGCTATTTTTGTTAAAAGCTCGGTTGGCTTTATAAACCAAACATATATGTATGTATATGAGGTAATGGTGTATTGTTAATAATTATATGGACTAAACAACACAAGAGATGACACATTAAGGATCATCATGTATATAAAAATAGAAATAATAATCATTGTTACTTATTAGATTACGTGAAAGATAACGATACGAGAGGATTTTTTTTTTGTTTTTGAAAAATAATAGAAATATTATTTGATTAGAATTTTAATTATCTATTTTTTGTGTCGGTGTGTGTGTATATGTGTACGAGTATGTTCCCATTTTACTTTCGTCTGCTAACGCTGACAAATAAAATTTGTGTGGGCTGTGCGAGTTAATGTGCTGGGGGAAAATATTACAAGAGCAGCATCTTTTTTATATGTTTGCCTGTGTTATACAGATTAACAAATAACATGAATGGAATACATATTGGATGATTAGAATAAATTAGTTTTATTTAATTTCATATACCTAATCGTATACATTATATAGTTAGGTGAGAAATTAATTTTTATAAAACGAAACTGGAATTACTTGTTGTATAAATCAACAACATGTACGTAATTAATCTAATGTTTCCTTAGGATGCCATCAGCTACAAATATATGTACGTAACCTTAGCACCTATTATGAGAATATTCAATTAGAGATAAATAAATTGATTCAATTTATAATTGGTATTTTATGGTTCATTTTGATAACTTACGAATCACAGAATTGGTAGTACCTGAAAGTAAACGAAACAAATTAATTAATTTTTTTTAAAATTGGCAAGTTATTTATTTTAAACAAATACAAAAAATATTTAAACAAATAAATACAAATATTCTGTATTTTTCATGTCAAAAATCACCTGTAAACCCGAAAAATTCTGTTAAGTTCCCCAACGTCAACCGGTAGTCTAGCCTGTGGACGTATCCTCCAGACTCTCTAAATTTCCTTAAAGTTTAAAGGTTACACAATAACCTCAAATTCATTTTTCTTAAGATGATTCGAAAAATATTCGTTATAAAAGAAAATGGAAAAGGAGCTTTTGTTTCATTTGTTTAAAGTGAAAAATTTCCTTAAAGTTTCAAGGCCGCAAAATAATTTCAAATTCGTTTTTTCTAAGATAACTCGGAAGCTATCAATTTAAAACGAATGTCGAATAAGAGCTTTTAGGCCTTTCGTATAAAGCGGAAAATTCCCTTAAAGTTTCAAGGACATACCATAATATCGAGCTAGCTCGAAAACTATTAATTTTTAATGAAAATTGCAAAACAGCTTTTGAGTTATTTGTATAAAATGATAAATTTCCTTAAAGTTTGAAGGTAACTTCAAAATCATTTTTCCTAAGATAACTGGGAAAAGCACCATAAATCCTAAGTCATTTTTTTTAAGAATTCCAAAAATATTCCAACATCATAATTCAGAGAAATAAAGTCAATTGACTAAAATATGTTTAACAACTTGACAAATTTGCCAATCAGCAGCATATATGTAAGTGATATTTGCTGTTTTGTAATACCAAGCCATTAACAAACAATGAGAACAGATCCATCCCGGTGACAAATGATTTGAGAACAAATTTTTGCAATATGAAGCATGAAATTTGTAATTGAGGTATTATTAAGTAAACGGATTAGCTAGAAAAATTGAAATTCTTTCTGAATTTATTTAATTTAAAGTGTTTGATACATGGAAGATATTCGATCTTTTAAAAATCTATTAATATTGTGGCGATTATGGCCATCATATAACGAGTTCACGTTATGACCAGCGATAACTCAGACAGTTGGCGCGTAGTATGAACGTAATTTACTAGCCACATTTCATGACGTGTGATCTGATCCGGATCAGATCATGTCTCATGAAATGACACCAAAATGCGTACGACAAATAAACACCAAATGCCAATTTTCTGTTTCGTTTCGTTTTGAATCTGTGTGTTCATACGCTTATTGCATTCATCAAGTTCTTTGTTGCTTCTCTCCTCTACAAAGAATACGATGCGTACAAAACTCGTGAGACAGGTAAAAAGAGTTCGGTACTTAATTTTGTTGTTGATTAGACTACTACTAACCGCTTAATACTGTTACGTTTTTGCCTTGTCACTCAATGTTCGAATCAGTGGATTGTGAATAAAAACAAAATCAATTCAATTTATCAAATCAATACAATTTACTAATGATAATTTACAAAATCAGTTTATATAAATTATTCGTACAATTTTACTGATCACTTTTACCTTGCACTAAAACACTTTTTAAATCACTTTTTAATTCCTTTTTAATCTTCACATCGCTTACCAAATTCTAATAATCCAATTCGACTTTGTTCGCCTTTTTATATACATAAACCAAACTTCTAAAAGAATAGTGTAGACACATTTAGAACAGTTTTTTATCATGGAAAATTCCATTTTAGAACAGTAAAATATTGAGCTATTAATTTAAGTTATTCTATTACACCCTAGGTGTCATCGTCACAATACAAAATTATTTTTCACCTACATTTTAATAGCTAAACTAATTTTTAGATCACCATTTGTGATCCACATTGGATCAAATCTTGTTGTTGTTTAACTTATAAATTTTGATCTAATCCGGATCACTATGCGTAAAGAAATGCTGCTACACAGTGTTTTTAATTGCAAAATCCAGACGAACTCAGAAGCCCAGTTTGTAACAATATTTAGACGGTGACACCTAGTGTGTAATAGAATAAGTTAAATTAATAGCTCAATGTTTAACTGTACTAAATGGAATTTTCCATGATAAAACTGTTCTAAATGTTTCTACACTATTCTTTTAGAAGTTTGGTTTATGTATATAAAAATCCGAACGAAGTTGAATTGGATCAGTAGTATTTGGAGAGCGACAGTGTGAAGATGAAAAGGAATTAAAAAGTGATTTAAAAAGTGTTTTAGTGGAAATAAAAATTATAAGTGTACATTAAAATTTGAGAATAATTTATATAAAGTGATTTTGTGAATTTTTATCGTTAATAAACTGTGTTGTAATAATTCTTGTGCTAACTAAATAAATTCGTTGGTGATCAATTAAATTGATTTTGTTTTATTCACAATCCAGTGATACGAACCTTGATTGACAAGGCAAAAACGTAACAATATGAACAGATGTGCTAGCTTTTGTATCATCAAGATGCTTTGGTCAATCTGTGTGGTGCAATTTTAAGAGTCTAGTTCCAATTGAATGACATAGGCCTTCGATTAATTGGTCTAAGGCATTCTTCTAACTTGTGTTTGGGATTGGAATCATTTTAGCGTCTCTCCACGCCAACTGTAAAGTTAATGAGTCTTATTTTGATACGATCTTTGCGAGTTAAAATAATAATAATTCAAAGCAGAATCAGTATTATAAATTTAGAACAAATAGCACCAGTTAGTAGCATAGTATGTATTAGTAAAAACATATTATGCAGGCGGCAAAACTATGTTCATGGATATCCAACTACGGATTAGTATGATCAACTAGTCCTAAATCTCATAAATTTAGGATTGATTGAATATATAGCATCAGGTAGCAACAAATCAGATAATTTATTTGTCCTGGTTATTTCCCAAAGTTATTAAGCCAAGTTTCCTTCGTGAAGAGCCACTGTATCCTCTGATTTAAATCAATCCGAATAGAGTTTATGTGGTTATTCTGAACGAAATTTGTGGAAAATCATATGCAAGAGTCCAATTAATCCACTGGACATCAGAAAACAAATTAGCTGCTGAACAAATTTAAATTCTTTAATGGGTTAAAGCATTAAACAACCTATGTTGTCATGCAAGCAAACTTAAAAATACTTCAAGAATTGGTGCAAACCTAATGAAAAAAAGTATTTTCTTCTACTGTAAAAAGATAGGATGACGGGAAAAAATTGTTCGATCTTTCTCTTTTACTCTGATTACCTGAAAAAATTTCTCTATTAAAACAAATAATGACGTAAATGCCTGCTACATATCTGCAGCTCTGAAAGTGGCCTAAAAATGGTTATTTGGTACCAAGTGGTGAGGGCTATAATTCGACCGAAGAAATCAAAAACTTGCCCGCAAATCCGAAAAAAATTAATCACAATCGTTTGCAAATAATTTAACTCTGTATAAAGCTGCGCACATGCTTTACTTTTCTGATGAAAAAATATACACCACGAAGTTAGCTGTATGAGTTGAATTATTTTCAACTAGAACAAAAAGTTCACCAGGATAACCAATTTTAACTAAACTTTTACTATTTTGCTAACTTCGTGGTGTACATTTTTTCACCAGAATTGGAGCATGTACACACCTTCATAGATCGAGCGCAGGAACTGGCCTGCCACAAAAATATTTTTTTGTTCTTTGTTATATTTGCTATGAATTTCTTGTAAATTAGTTTCCATTTCTGACTAATTTTAGAAATGTAATGTCGATGGTAGTTGTGGTAAATGGGTAGTGAAAAAAAGTATTTTTATATCAGAAAGTAAGGTTAGTATTAAATATAACTAGAAGCCCCGCCCTCTTTTCGCTTCGCTCATCAAACCACGACGGCACTTTCTGGCTACACTCGTGTGGGTAACTGCCGCAAGGAAACTTTCAAATTTAATAATGTAACTTCTTATACCGTTAGAACCGAATTAGTGCTAATTAGTGCTCATTGGAAAAAAATTAGTGCTACTCCAGGAGCCGAGATCGGTAAAAAATGCAAAATTATAACCTCAGCGGAAACCAGACAACTAAAATCAATTTAATTTAATATTTTCCATTAGTAAACAAATTGAACAAATTTCCGCTATTTTCATTGATAAAATGATGAAAAATGAAAATCATTCAAAACTTTGAATCATCCAAGACATATAATAAATAATTTCGAATTGAACAAAAAAAAAATTCATTTAAACAGTTTCCAATGTAAAACGATCTAGAAACCAATAAAAATATGGCGTCTGATTACTCATTGCGTTGCGATAGATCTACAGTCATTCATAAAACGTTTCTGTTGAATTTTTTCTAATCCGGAATTAACCAGAACCAATTTAAACTAACCGATTAAACGGCACAAAGATCACAGCTGCGGCTTTTGTTTTGTACCGAATTCGCATTCTGTAGGGCGCATGCAAAAAGGATTGAATTTGTGACTTTTTGTTTGAATGCCGAATTCATGGGCCAGAACTTCTTTCATTTCATCAATAGATATGTATCAAGGAGCGCTAAAACATGCAGATAGTCTACGAAAACGGTTCTATAGCCACGCGCCCTTGCTTTGCCTACTGGGTAGGGAATGCATTGTAAGAGTCCTATTTACAGATTACACTGATTAAGATAAAGAAACACTTTAAACTAATTTTGTATTGTAATTAAAATTAAATTTGGTATATTGATAATAGTTAATTGTTGGCAATCAGTGAAAATTTGAACAACTACAACAAATTTGGGTTAATTAGTGCTTATTGGTAAAAATTAGTGCTAATCCAGGGGCTGAGAAAATAGGAAAATCATTTTCATATTGCCTAAAAATGCAAAATCGAACGCTGCTTTCAGCAGAAACCAGAAAAATTTTACCGATCAACTTGATATTTTCCTTATGTAAAAATTGGTGTTTTCCATAACTATAAATTTCTAAAATTCTCATTAATAAAACGATCGAAAATTAAGATTACCTCTAACGAAAAAACAACACGACAGGCCACGCCACAAAATGAACACTAAAGGAAGAATCCATTTGGAGTGTCTATTGCCTAAGGTACGGGACACTTGGTGTTCACGGGGACACGGGTTACAATAACTTGCTGGTATTTGTGTCTGAGAAAGCAACAATTTTGGTTGCGTTTCTTTCTAAATTATTTCTGTACCATTTTCTATTAAAAAATAGGGCAAACATTGGAAAATAATTATAATAACTAATTTTATTGTTTAAGTTGGAATTTTGTTAAAAAAATGAAATTAAAATAAAATACTTCTTAAAAAATTTAGAAATAAATAAAATTTTCTTTAACAGATTAATGCCAAATGTATTAATTGACCATGCCATAACCTGAGGTCTTTAAGAATGATAACGCGTCAAGGATAATCTTAAGCGGTAAAGATTAGTTAAGACTTACGGACAATATAACTGTCATTTTGACTTCATGAAAAAATCGACCAAAATCATTTATCGAAACTGGCTGTTTAAGAATATAATTTTGTCATTGACTCCACGAGAGTATGTCGTTGAAGGAAATTGATGATTTTTAGAAAATGCCATAATGAAATTTTGTTATTGAATAACACAATCATATTTAATTAATTAAACTTTAATACTCGTTTTTAGATGTAATCATGGTTGTCACACCATTAGACACTATTCCCTAAATCCCTGAAATTCCTAAACTGATTCTGCCTGTTCTGGGTTAGCACAAATTCAACCGCGACGTTTTTTGAATTATAGCTAAGGGTCTATAGAAACGGAATTTATAATCAGACATAACATTTTGATTGGTTTCTAGAACATTTTATGTCAAAAGTATTTTAAATATGTCTTGGATGATTCGGTGTAGTATTTAGGGGTATTAATTGTTTTCATTTCCCATCGGTTTATGAATGAAAACTTCGAAAATTTATATTTTTATGGAAAACACCAGTTTGTTCAATGTGTTTTCTAATTTCAAATATTAAGTTACTTGATTTTAGTTAGTTATGCATTGTAGTTTTTGGTGACCAAGACATTTTTCGCGTCAAATTTGAAACATCCTATACACCAATACTTGGTTGGGTACAAACAATTGTTTGCTTCTAAGATAAACCTGCGTGAACTCAGTTTTGCTGGACACTTACTATACAAATGATTTTCTGAAGTTTGTTAGTAATTAAGGGGAACATTCGTGTAGAACTAAGTTTATAAGAAAAATGGGACGGCTTATTGAATTAAGCCCGTCTTCAGAACATTAATATTTCAATGATCGATTAAAACTCCTGAAAATTTATATACTGGAAATGTTTTGCTTTTAGTTCGGTAGATAAGGTTTATGATGGATTAAATTACAAAAGTTGCACGACTTTTCTGGCAACTTTGTTCGTTAAATTAAGAAATGTTAAGGAATTAGGGAAATAGTTTTAGAATGGTTCAATGGTGAAACTTTGCTTAGGTTTAACTTGGAATACTCTTATCATTCTAATATATAATGCTGGCAACAATATATTTCACGTAGAATGTTGAATTCAAAAGTAATTAAAACAGGAAACCATTTTACAGCGCCATTTTATAACGTAATAAGACGAAGTTTGGTTGACTCATTCAAATTTTTTTGCCAACTAATCTACTATTTTATAGCATTTAGTCATTTAAAGCAAGTTTTCAAATTTCACACAATTTATTTTCATTTGTTAAAGCCACATTTGTTAAAATTTTGCCTAATGGATTGAGCGTGCTAACATGTGCATCGATCAGAGTCGTTGGTAACTTTAGAAATTTATTGATTGAGGAAACCTGAATCTAACTTTTTAGCCAGATACTAGTTTAAGAATATCGATATCAAGGCACTTCACTTAACCGAGATCTTAGCCATCCTACTTATGTATGTACTTAGGAGGTCTGAATCTAAAATGGCAGGTAGAAAAATGCTTTTAGAATTCTGATTTTAAATTAATATAATTCAAACCTCCATTCCTTTTATCAAATTTGAGTGTGTCTAACGTCCCTGGAATTACTGTGTCTAACCCACCACCTGAACTATAATGTCAAATTTCAAACTTACCATTGCTTTTTAAGCAATTTTACTTTCCTTTAACATAAGTAAAATAAAGTATAGTAATCATGAAAATTTTTGACCTTGAGATTTTTTTGAGATTTATCTGTTTTGGGGTCCCTTCAGTTAAGAAAAATGGGTTCCGAAATGGTGTCCCTCTGTCAGTCTCAGGCCAGTCAAATAATTTACCCAATCGAACTGAAACTTCATATTTAAGGTTTTTTCATAAATTGGGAGGTCCCAGTGAATTTTAGCGCAAATCAGTCAATCGGAAGTGACCACTGGGTGACAAAATTTATTTTGCAAATACATATTTCTACACGTATTAGGTTTACAGAAAAACTATTATATACAAAATGATCCCAAATACCAAAAATAAAACAAACTAAACAGATTGTCCTTGAGTCTGAAAAATTGGGCTTCGAAGTGGTGTCTGTTGGTCTATATGTCTGTCAGTTTGTAGCCCAGATGGCTTAACCAATGAACTTGCAACTTCATGTTTAAACTTTTTTCATAAATTTCGAGTTTCCCGCTGCCAGCTTCCGTGAACCAGAAAAATTTCTCAAAAATATACAATTTAGAGAAAACACGAAAAAAATAAAAACTGCAAGAAATTCACATAATATGTTTCTCAAAATTCACTGTTCGTAAAAGAAAGTCGTGTGTTGGCCACACCTCAATTTTTTTATTTGAACAGTTGAAGTGAAAAGAAATTTTCATTCAGTTTACTAATTTTAGTTTATAGGGAAAGAGGTATGAAGCGAGGAAAAAAGCTTAAGCAAAAATCTTGGGTAAACAGGCTTGATCCGACGTACTTATTACAAAAAATGAAAAAGTTGCAAAAACTAGGAGTTAAGGAATCCTAATACTGAAAATTGTATAACAAATTTCAAGTGACACAGATAAAATGCAACTTGTGCTATAATACCAAGCAAAGCTCTTAAGCATCGCTCTATGCAAATTTAACGTCAAAATAGATATTTCTAAGCTAGGGGATAAATCTTAGCATAATGGTTGTTCTTTTAAACAATTAAATAATCAGATTTTTGTTTGGTGAAGCGAAAAATTAGAGGCCCTCACGTAAGAATAAGATGAATAAGATGAATAAGAATTTGCAAACAAAAAAATTATCATATCACGTTTAATTAATGATCCAAAAGAACATTACCTTAAACCATTGCGTTCTTTTATAATTACTAAAATTCGAGACTTACCGATTTTTTTTACTTAAAACATACAACAATTAAATGTTTGTCTATCTGTTTTGTAGGTTTTATTAGATGTTCCTTGTTATTCAAAATTTTTTTTTTTTTGTTTTTTTAAATTTTCCATGGTATAAAAATGAAAATCAGTTGTACTGTGTTTTGGTTTTTATGGTAGAATGAACATAATTTATATTATTTTATTTAATTTTACTTCGTTTTCTCGCATCCGTACAAAGACAAAAAAAAAACCGTACACAACGAGAGCTAGAGTGAAAACAAGAGCAAACACAAAGTAAGACTTTCCCGGACCAAAAAAAAAAAATGCTCTGTTGGAAAGTTTTTTTTTTTGTTTGGTTTCGGTTTTTTCAGTTATTTTTCTTGTACGTAATTTTACATTTTTTGTCTGTGTCATTTTTATTTTTATGTAACAGCAGAATCCAGTGAATAAATTTAAATTATTTTATTTGTCTATATATCTACATACAGATTTATGTTCTGTACGGAAGATGGAAGTAGATTAAATGTTTTTTAAAAATTGGCGTGTAAAATACTTTTCATGGTTGATTTTCAATTTAATTATCTTGACTAATTAAAAAAATCGTTAACTGTCTCGGAGTTTTAATATTGTATATATGTACATCTGTGTGTGTGTTTGTGATGTTATTTCATATCCTTTCTTTGGTTTTAAAATAAATTAATTATGGAAATAATTAGATGAGACAAATAGATAATTTGTAAATTGAAAATAACTAAGTTTTGGGAGATACAGTTTCTTAAATATTTTTAAATCCTTTATGATTTCAAAATTGTGTTGTGCCTCGAAGCAAAAATTAATTAATCTTTTGCCTATTATAAACAAACAAAAGGGTATGTACAATAACATAGTTATTATTAATGAAATTCTTAAACAACCATGGGCATTTTCATTTAAAATTGTTAATTTGTTTTTGGAAGGCATACTGCTTTATATATACACAACTAATTATTCAGTTAAAAACTCACATAAAGGATTTACGCCAACTGATTACAAAAGAAAAAAAAAAATTCGAATCATTTTCAATTAACTCAAGACGATAAAAATTAAATTTTTATTTGAAAGATCTCATACGCCCGCCCGCACACAGAGTTTAATGTCATAAAAGCTAATGGCAATAAATAATATTTAATACAATTTCAAGCCAATAAAACAACCTATACATAATGATTTCCCGCCCAACTAAAATATTATATTACAAAACATTAAACATTTTATTTTTCCCGCATAATATATGACTTTCCAACTATCAATCTCAAAATATGAAATGGTTTTCGTATAAATAAAATAAAATCCAAATCTCTTTTGTATTTTTTACAAAACGTACGAGTATGAAAAAAACACTTTCCGCCAATGTGTGCTGTTATCATTAAATTTTTAACATCATCATCAACAATGTGGTGTACGATTGCGTTCTAAAGGCGAGATCCGCACAAATCCGTTTTTGTTTTATCTGAGATTTATTTTACAGCTCACATCATTGCCACTCATCTCTGGTATAGATGTACGTAAAATAGGCCTAAAATAATGATATTCTATCATTTACGGTGGTTATGATGATGGTGATGATAATTTTCTGTGGCAGTTAAAGGTTTTTATGTCTTAAATATTTTTGTTTGTTTTAGATTTTGGAAGTTATTTTTTTATTTTATTTGATGATATCAAGTCAAAAACAGCAATTAGTTTGTTTATGTGTGTGTGTGTGTGTGTGTGTGTAGAACAGAAAGAGAGTAGCAACAAAAGCGCTAAATGAAACTTAAAATAATATAATAACGAGCTTTTTCTGACAGTCGTTTTATATGGGTTAGCTTTTATGTGTACGTGACATTTAAATTTAATGATAAGAACAATTAAAATATACTTTTGTATACTCTTGGCAAATTGTTTTAGGTTTTGTCGTTGTTTTATACTTACTCGTATTTATGCTCTTTAAGCGATGTTTTATTTTGGTTTTCTAGCGGAAATCTCGTACTTTTTTAAAAATATTGTGTAGAGTCATTTTCGCTTCAAATAAATTGTTTTGCAGATTTGGTTTTATGTTGTTCCGGATTTTTATTGGCTTTATGCTAATCTTCGACCGACCTAAGGTCTTGAAATTAACTAATGTGTTACATAACCGTCCAACGCGTCCAACAACAGAAAAACTAAAATTCACAATTAAAATAAATTGAAAACTTTATTCGATTTTACGGGGTTAAATGGTCTATTTGATTCGGCTATCATTCATATATAAAATATTAACGCTTTAAGGAGGGTAGAATATAAGTTCAACATATTTTTTTCTGTGTAACCCTAAAAAAATACTTGTGTTCTACATTTTCAGTCATTTTATTGAATTGTGTCAATTAATGTCATGACTTGGCACATGAACTTTTTTTTTTTGCGTTTGTCTAAAATCCATTATTGAATTTACCCATAGAGAGATCCACCGACATATTTTTTGTATAAAAAAAAAAAAAAAAAAAATTCAATAAATTTTGTGAAACGTTTTATTTGGCAAATGCAAAAATATAAATAATGAAATTTTTAATGTTTAACTGTTGTGTACCATATTTAACCAAAAAGCTTTTTATAATTAAGTTTAAAGCGTATAAATACATTTTTTTGGGTGTGAATTCGGTTTGTTTACATAAAGATTTTGTGAATCATCACATTTGAAAATCGATAAAAAGATACAGCAAAAGAGGGTCACCACAACGGCGCCATGTATTTTTATTCATTTGTTTATTTTTGTTTTGCTTCCGCTATTTCGAGCATACATAAATCGTAATTTTATCCTCCTACATAAGCACCATCAATTATTCCGTTGTCAACATAAGTATAAATCATTCAATAAATTTGCAGAAACCGCCGCCATGTTGACGATCTATACATAGAAATTAATTCTCAAGGTAGATAGCAGTAAATTTTAGAATTAAGCTTTTAATTTTGGACTGCATGTTTAATTTATTTTCAATTGTCTTTTTCTATGTCTCTTTAGGTCGGTTTATATAGAAATTTTGTTAGAACGAAAAATCAATTTACCTAAAGCTTGATAAATTGAAAACATATTTTGTGATACGTATATATAAAAAAAATATTAACTCTTTTAGGTTAACTTGAGGAGTTGAGTTAAGGTCTTTAGGCAATAATGAATTTTATAAAAGTGTTGACCTAAGTGTCCGATATTAATGAAGCTAGAAATATTTATTTTGGACGAAAAGTTAACGAATTATTGTTGCAATAATTTTTATTTAATATTTAATTCAAAAGATTGCGAATCTCTTCTGTAATATTGAATGTGAAGGAAGAAGGCGGGATGTAAACTAATCATAAACAAATTATTTTTTAACATTTATTTGTATCTTTTGCTTGTATCCTCGTATTTTTAAGTTCTAACCAAAAACAACACAAATGTCGATACCAGCCGTAGTAAAGCAATACACCTCTTTACACAGAAAAAAACAAAATAAAAAATAAACCTTGACATGTTTATTCTGTTTATGTACTAATTCAAATAAATCGAAAGAGTCATCAATCCAAAAGTTAATTGGAGTCAGTGTATATAAATTATTAGTTCGGTTCTAGTTTCTTTAATTTTTAAGTATTCAATGCTCATTACAGCCATTCAAACAGTCCGGATTACGGGAAACCTTGAATTGAAATATTCTTTTAAGTTTGGTTTTAATCGACTATTAATAATTGCTGCAGCCATCTCGAGAACGGCAGCATTTTCAAATCAAGAAATAAAAACTCAAAAGACAGAATCTCGAAAAAATCCTTACAAATTAAAATATAGTTTTGAGATTTCAAAAAATGTCGTTATTTTACGGTTTAATAAAGTCATTTTGTATAAAACAGAGCAAGAAAGGTGTTAGTTATGCCAGTGATAAAAATTGATATTTCTTTGAAAAAATCATTTTTCACCATGATTTAAAAAAAAAAAAAATATTTTATACAATAGTATATTGTATAATTAGGAGGAAAAGTACTGCATTCCCGGACGATAGTGGAAATTGGCGGACGAGGCGATAGCCGAGTCCGGCAACCACGGGAGTCCGGGAATGCACTTTTCCTCCGAATTGTACATACTATTTTTTCTCCGATCGGACTTTAAAAAGAATATAAACCCAAAATAATTTTTAGTATTATTCATTAATTATCATATTAAGAAATCAAAACAAAGTAAAAAATCGAAAATAACATAAAATTATTGCTTAGTTAGCCACAACCACGACATCATAAGACATAAATACATTTTTTTTTTTTTTTTTTCAAAAGTTGTCGTAGTTAATATTCCCGGCCTAGGCCAGAAAAAATATTTTTTTTTTTTTTTTTTTTTTTTTTTTTTTTATATTTATTTATCAATATATGACATTTTTATTTTTTTTGGTTTTAATTAATTAAATTAAATAATAGTAAGTTTTACTTAAGTTTATCTAAATACTAATGTTATCTTTAATGAATATATTTAACAAATTTAGAAAATTCTCGTACTTTAATTCTCTTAATTCACCCAAAGTATAAAAATTACTTAGTGAATTATATAGCTTAACTCCATTGTAGGCTAATGATCGTTGGCAAAATGATTTACTATATAGCGGCAATCGAAAATGAGTGTTTCTTGTACTATAGTTGTGAACTTCTCTATTAGTGCAGAGCATTGAATCTAAGTAATTTGGAAGTACTCCGTTTTCAAGGCGAAACAACAATTTCAGAACGTTAAAGTTAATCCTCTGCTTTATGGACTTCCACTCCAACACTTCAAGCATTTCTCGTATATGGGTTCTACTTTCTGCCCTTAAAATAGCTCGCATAAATCTATTTTGTATCTTTTGGAGACGATATATTTGTGTTTGGTTCATTATAAAAAATACTGATGAACAATAGTCAATATGTGGGGCAACAATTGATTCGTAGAATATAATCTTTGTTTCAAGGGGCAGTTTGTCCTTAATTCTATTAAAAAGTCCCAATTTTTTATTCATCTTTTTAGCAATATAGTCCAAATGATCGTTGAAATTTAAATTTTCATCAATAACAACACCCAGGTATTTATATTTTTTTACACGATCTATGATTTGGTTATCTACTTTTATATTTTCATCACATTCTATTGTAGTCCTTATTGACATTACCATATACTTAGTTTTTGAAATATTAAGTGATAGTTTGTGGAACATTAACCATTTCCTTAAATTCTCTAAATCTTGGTTTATTTTTTGTACCGCTTCTATAAGGGTTGGTGCAGAAGTTGTAATTAGCGTATCATCTGCAAACATATTCACTTTACAATCTTTTATGACTGTGACTATATCATTAATATATAGGATGAAAAGCAATGTTCCTAATATAGATCCCTGTGGAACTCCTAGATTGTTTGGTGTCAATTTAGAGACACAGTTATCTATCTTTGTGTATTGTTGCCTTCCTTCGAGATAATTAGTGAACCATTCAAGTTCTTTCCCTTGTACTCCATATTTAATGAGCTTTTTAAGCAAAATTTTTCTATCGATTGTTTCAAAAGCGCGTTTAAAATCCAGGAAAACTGAAACCACAACTTTATTATCATTTATTTCTGCCTTCCAGTTATCTAGCATTAGATTTAATGCTGTTTCGCATGAGTGCAGCTCTCGAAATCCGGATTGTTGGTCGACTAGTATATTATTTTTGTTAATGTGGTTGATTAATTGATTTTTAATTACACGTTCCATTATCGCTTCATACGGTGGCAACATATTGATTGGGCGTAATTCTTCTGGTGTCATCGGTTTAGTAGTTTTGGGAATTGGTATTACTGTTGATATTTTCCATGATTCAGGTACTTTAGCTTGATTTACACTTTGATTAATTAACTCTGTGAAATTTTTTGAGAATATTTGATTTTTCATCGCATCCATCATGACAGTTCGATTTATTCCATCTATTCCTGCATTAGAATTCATGCTACTTATAATTTTGGATAAATCCTGATGAGTTACATTTTGAAAACAGAATTTTTCTGAGCATTTATCCACATCCGAAAAATCCCAATCCTTTACTTCAGGAATACTATTGTGAATATTAATCACACTGGATACAAATGACTGATTTAGAGCCTCAGCTAATTCGTGCTTCTCAGTTATTATTTTATTGTTAAATTGAATATTCCACTGTGTTTTATTTTTAGTTTTATACATCGATTTTAACGTTTTCCAAAGTTCTTTTGGTTTATTTTTGTTTTCGATGAATTTACTTTTGAAATAAATTGATTGCTCTTTCCTCAGTGATTGTTTATACAAATTTCTGGATTTTTTATAATTATCCCAGTTATCCTTTGAATTAAAAATTTTTAAAACGCCATATTCTTGTACTATTATTACTTGTTGCGTAGCAACAAATACAACATACTGGAATCATGAGCTTTTCGTTCGAAAAAACAACGGAAAGATATATTTTTTCCTACGATCGGAGAAAAACGTAATATCAAATGGTTAAAGGGAACTTTCCTTTAAAACCCACTATGCTGTAGCTCCTTTAGATTTAATTACAGCTGGTTTTAATTTCTCGACAAACGTTATATCGAAATCACAATAACGAAATCCAAATTTTGAATTTCAAAATGTCGAAATTTTAAAATCTCGAAATCAAAATCCCGAATTATCTTCCCGAATAATAAAATTTTGTAAAGGGTTGGCTACCTTATCTAGAAAAAAAAAATACCGGAACGAAACTCTCGAAAACAAATCCAGGCACAAAAAAAAATCAAAAAAACAAAAATTCAGAAAAATATAATACAGAATTTAAAATTAAAATGTATAAAATGTCTATAAAATTTGAGTTTTCCCTAAAGTCTTTTCTAAATAATTAGAAATTATGATAATAGAAATTGCTTCGTCAACCTTTCAGACACAGATCAAAGGAATCGTATTGCTCGTATCGCTTCTACCGAGAGAAATAGGTTCCACAAATGTTTCCAGTTGTGACAAAAGTCCAAGAATACTTTAAAATTGAATTATTTTCATTTTGCGAGTTTTTTTTGTTAATTTTCACTTTTCGGGCAAATGTAGTGATCCTAAAAAATTATTTTCTAATTCAATTTAAAAAAAAAATAATAACAAATATTTTGTGTTTCGAATTAATTATAAAACTGAATAAAAACTGTTACGTGATATTTCGATTTTGCAAAAGTTTAGTTCTATCCTGCCATGACATTTTCCTACTTCAATCTTAGTATTCAGGGCCCGTATTCTTGAAATTCGATCAAAAAAAGTCGCCCATTATTTTCTAGTGAAATACATCATTTCAGTCGAAAATTTAAATTGTTTCATACCAAAGTCACCGGCGAATTTTTTCGGTGAATTTCAAGAATACGGGCCCTGTGCCCCTGCGCTGTGTAATTTATTCTATTTTGTATTCTCTGTTATTGAGGGTTGTCTAAATTATTCAGAAAAAAATACACATACTAAAATCCACCGAAAAAAATTCAGAAAAATTCCAGAAACACAATTATCAAAAAGCAAACAAATCGGGAAAATGTTTATTTCATTATATTTGGTTTATATTGGGTGAGTTTATATCAAACATGGTTGTCTGAAACATCCTAATCCTCTATTTTTTCCAAAACTGAATCCTGTTTCGAGTAGCCAGCTTACTAGGACTTTTCCAAGAAATCGGGAAAATAATTTTTTCATAATATTCGGTATACAGGTTGTAGGATCAAATTAAATAGGGTAATAGGGGAATTCATTTCTATCCAAAATAGCCTAACAGGAACAGCCTAACTTGCTAAAATAGCTGCTTTTTCAGAAATAAAACAAAATGATAAAAATATGATTTTTTTTATTAATTTTAAACAAGTGTTCGATAATCTGCATTGCCTGATAAATTTTATTTGTATCCGTCGGAGCGCCGTTTCGATATTTTTTACTATAAATTGTATTCGTCCCTTCGGTTATTCATTGCCGCATTTCCTGCTCAGTCTGAATTTCTCTTTCATAAACCAGCTCTTTAAAATAACCCCTCCCTCCCCCGCCCCCCCCCCCCGAAGAAAGTCTAAAGGATTTAGATCAAGAGATCGCGGTGGCCATGGAGTGGTTCCTCCCCTTCCAATCCAGCGAATTGGATAATTTTCGTTGAGGTGCTGTCTCACTACTAGTGAAATGGGGTTTTCCTTTTCGATGGGGCAGTTTACTTTGTATTTTTCGGTATTTTTTTCGTGATTTTTTCGTTCAGGAATATGGTGGTATTCCAAAACTCCACACGGGATAAGGGTGCCACTGCTTCATTTTAAAAATATCATGCATCGTGAACCGCGGTACTCCAGAACGTCTTGATAACCGACGGTCACTTGTAGATAGATAATTGTATTATTTTCGTCTACATATATCAAACCGCCTAGATCTTCCGGCTCTTCTCTGATAACCATAGGGACTTCGCCTTCGCTGTACATTCGATGTACATTTTGAAATACTCTTTAATTGGGGAAACGTTCCTGATAGGGGTATCGTATCTGGTATTCCATTACATCGGCTCGAGCGTTGCCATTACAAACACCTTAAATGAAATGCGTTATGACACTTATTGACATTTTAATTATAAACGGTCGAGTATGTATCGAACTAATATGAATTACAAAATGTTTGTCGTTTTTATACAACAAATTTAATTTAATTCGTGCTTCTAGATATTTTTTGAAAAAATTGAAACAAATTAATATAGAAAAAGCGACGCCATTTGCTTTGAAAAATTGTTTTGACAACAGTCTCAAGGTGGAATCTTCGTTGAGATTGTCTATGAGTGATACAGATTTTTAAAGCCCATATAGAGCAGGTTTAAATATTAATCGAGAACCGTATTTTACTCATACTCACGACTCATGGATACTAATTGTAAAACTTTTAAATTTCATTTTACATCCAGATATTGATTCGGCGATACTGGATACATCTTACCGTTTATTATCACCAAACCCAAAGTAGCGTAATTTATTGACATTTTGAACGAAAAATGATATCGCTGATATCGTATCAAACATGTTTGTCCTAAGCATCTTAATCCCCTATTTTACCAAAACTGAACCTTGTTTCGGATAGCCTAGGTCTTATGCTAACTTTACTTATATACCATTTTGTTGTCAGCTTCCTAGGATTTCCTCAATAAAATCGAGAAAATCATTTATTCGTAATATTTGTTATATATTGGGTGAGATCATATCAAACATTATTGTCTTAAACAGCCTCTATTTTGTGTCAAACTTGATTGTCTTAACGACCCTCAGCCCCCTTTTTTCCAAGAAGTATTTTACGGAAAGAAAGAAATATTTTAATTAATGTTTTTAATCTTATAAACGGTCTTAATGAAACTTATTTTACAAAATTTCAAAGTTTATTGCCCAAAAATAAAATTCATAATAACGAGACATTCATTCGTTTAGGACAGATTTAGGACCAAATTCACCTATGTTGGCTTTAGAGATTGTTTTAATTTGAAGACATCGTTTTTAATTTGGTTTATTATCATGTTTCATAAGAAGAACGTTGTTGTTTGGTACAATTACAATTGCTTGAGCTCATTAGGTCAGTTCTCCCATAGCTTGTTCAATTCCGCGGATGTTCCCTAATGGTGAATTCAGCGAGGAAAATTTGCTAGCTCGTGATCACGAATTATTGAAATTTCGTCAACTTTTTTACAAAAAAAGTATAGAGCAACCATAAAAAAAAACAAAAAAATTGAAGGGGGTAAAAAAGTTGACGAAATTTCAATAATTCGTGATCACGAGCTAGCAAATTTTCCTCGCTGAATTCACCATCACTGCTTTTCAGCATAGATGTTAAGTGAAAAACTTAATATTCGGAATCGCAGTTTACTAGTGCCTACATTCCATAGCACGAATTACTGAGCTTAAAGCCTTCTTGATATGTATATTAGAAATTTCAATCAATTTTAATTATTTAATTATTGACAAATATAAGTTAAAACGTAGATTTTCTTCATAAATTGCTTTGTCTAATTTCATATTTAAATTGAAATATGAAAGTTATAATTATCACTTTATGTAAATATTTATTAAGATTTTTAATTTATTGTATTTTTAATATTTAATTTATGAGAAGTGTGGTCGTTGTATTAAAAATATTTTAATCTAATGAGTAATCATCATCACTATTAAATAATAATAGATTACATACCAAGGCGGAAAGTATTCTATTCCTGTCGAGAGAACTTTAATTTACCGAGAGGCGTAGCCTTGAGATGCACTAATTTTCGAGACGGGAATGGTACTTTCCCCCGAGGTTTGTATACTATTTTATTCACAATCAGAGGCATTTAATAAAACAAGCAACTGAAGTTGTATTGCTTTCAACAAAAATAAAAAAAATACAACAACAATCGTACTAGATAGACCAAAAAATGGTTTAGCTAACCCAAAAAAAATTAGTGGTTAAATAATTCTTTACCAAATTTTTAGTTTCAATACCTGCCACAAGAGTTGAATTGACAAGAAAATACATGAAAAAAATTAGACCAAAATTTGGTTAATTAGGTGTATTGCTTTCAACCAAAATGAGTTAGGTATTTTATTTGGTTAACGGCTGGTCAAAGCAACAGCAAAAATTAACCAAATTTTGGTCTAATATTTTGTCATGTATTTTCTTGTCAAATCGACTCTTTTGGCAAGTATTGAAACTAATAATTTGGTTAAGATTTATTTTTGATTGTTGTTGTAATTTTTTTATTTTTGGTGAAAGCAATACAACAATTATCGTTTATTTTGGCAAAATAATAACACTTGGTAGGCGCTGCACAATTGACATTTTATTAAATCGATAGTTTTTCTTTTGTTTCTATAAATCTTTATCAATCAGAAATCAATTATAAATGAGCGCTGTGGTTATCCTCTGCTCTAAAAAAATACATGGCAAACATTTTTCACGTTTTAATTAAATTGGAAAAAATATTTCCGGAACGTTTGATTAAATTTTTTTGAATTTGTTAAACTCCCTTTCTTTGAACTACAAAGTGAATTCTATTACTTTCTTTTACTCTAGTAAAATAAAGTATAGTAATCATGAAAATTTTGAACCTTGAGATTTTAGAGATTTATATGTTTTGAGGTCCGCTGAGCCCTGAGTCCGAAAAAGTGGATTTCGAAATGGTGTCTGTCTGTCAGTCTGTCAGTCTGTCAGTCTGTCAGTCTGTCAGTCTGTCAGTCTGTCAGTCTGTCAGTCTGTCAGTCTGTCAGTCTGTCAGTCTGTCAGTCTGTCAGTCTGTCAGTCTGTCAGTCTGTCAGTCTGTCAGTCTGTCAGTCTGTCAGTCTGTCAGTCTGTCAGTCTGTCAGTCTGTCAGTCTGTCAGTCTGCCAGTCTGTCAGTCTGTCAGTCTGTCAGTCTGTCAGTCTGTCAGTCTGTCAGTCTGTCAGTCTGTCAGTCTGTCAGTCTGTCAGTCTGTCAGTCTGTCAGTCTGTCAGTCTGTCAGTCTGTCAGTCTGTCAGTCTGTCAGTCTGTCAGTCTGTCAGTCTGTCAGTCTGTCAGTCTGTCAGTCTGTCAGTCTGTCAGTCTGTCAGTCTGTCAGTCTGTCAGTCTGTCAGTCTGTCAGTCTGTCAGTCTGTCTGTTTGTCTGTCAGTCTGTCAGTCTGTCTGTTTGTCTGTCAGTCTGTCAGTCTGTCAGTCTGTCAGTCTGTCAGTCTGTCAGTCTGTCAGTCTGTCAGTCTGTCAGTCTGTCAGTCTGTCAGTCTGTCAGTCTGTCTGTTTGTCTGTCAGTCTGTGTGCTCTCTACATCCCAGATGGTTTAACCAATCGAACTGAAACTGCAGACGAGCTTTTTTGATAAATTGGGAGGCCCCAGTGAATTTTACTCCAAATCGGCTAACCGGAAGTGGCCACTCCCTTGGGCCAGAAAATTTATTTTGCAAATATCTTAAAATGTATAAGATTTACAAAAAACTACTTAATACAAAATGTTTCCAAAAATTAAAAACATATAAAAATAAAAAATAAAAAATTAAAAAAAAAAAAAAAAAATAAAGTTTCCCAAAATTCTCTGGTCGTAAAAGAAAGTCGTGTGTTACACCTCCATTTTTATTATGTTATTAAAACTGTGCAATTAACGTGTGTTTGATCTGATCCTGAACAATTTTCTTGTGAAATGATATGAAATACATTCAAGCTAGGTTCGCTGACACTCCAAATTTCGGAAGGATTATCTCGACCCCGATTGCAAGGTATTCCGATATTTTTAGGTATTGAAAAGTTAGTTTTTCATAAAATTTTCATGTTTTGTTGGTTTTATGATACAATTACACATTATCCGAAATTTTGTGATTCGATACTTTTCGCATTATTTTCGTAACTGTAGATTGATTCCTTGATATTACAGATTTATAGGCAATCCAAGATTTTTTTAAATTCTGAGATTATTCGAGTCTTTTAGATATTTGAGATTGCCGAAGTGCGAGTAGCTTGTCTGTGAGTTATTTAGCGTCTACTCAATATTACTCCGTCAAGTTGTATTCAAAATGTTTCTACTTTAGCATTAAGTTTCCTGTCTCAGATAGCGTTAAATTTAATTCGACATTTCAGATACTTTCAAGATTACTCCAGAATCTTCGAGATTTTAAAGAAATTACGAGATTTTCGTGATTATTCATGAGTTTTGTGATTTTCGAAGAATTCCAATCACAAACGAAAACCATAGATTATTCGACAATGTGTTTATCGAATAATGGCAAGTAATCAAATTCGAAAATAATTCGATTTGTTGTTGTTTTTGTTTTGTTTTGTTGAAGTTTTATTGTATCTATGTTAATAAAATCAACGATTGGGACCACTCGTTAGGGTTTTCACCTCTAAATCTGTAGAGAAGTGGTTTCTGGCAGATTTGTTGCACAAAAACAATGTTTTTCGTGATCTACAGTGGCGAGCAAAAATGGACGAATATATATATATATATATATATATATATATATATATATATATACATATATATATATATATATATATATATATATATATATATATATATATATATATATATATATATATAAATATATATATATATATATATATATATATATATATATATATATATATATATATATATATATATATATATATATATATATATATATATATATATATATATATATATATATATATATATATATATATATATATATATATATATATATATATATATATATATATATTTATATATATATATATATATATATATATATATATATATATATATATATATATTTATATATATATATATATATATATATATATATATATATATATATATATATATATATATATATAAATATATATATATATATATATATATATATATATCCATATATATATATATATATATATATATATATATATATATAATATATATATATATATATATATATATATATGTAAGCATATGAATCTGGATATGAACTTGATTTATTTATTGGGATCCGAATATTGGGATCTGATGATATTTAATCTTTACGATGGCAATGGGATGCTAACACGATTTTTTGATTAAATTGTGGAATTTCGCTAATTAAAATGAAACTTCTTGACTATTTCTAAATCAATTAAAATTCAATCGTCCTAGAAAAGGGATCCTAAAATAAATCTTAGACGAAGTTCTGGAAGCTTGGTCCAATTAGGATGAAACTTATCTTTTTTATCGATTTTGGTCAAATTTAACAACTGCGATGGAATTGAGATTCTATAAAGATTTTTAAACGAAGTTCATAAACAATTGATTTCTTGGAGTATTTTTTTGTGCATTTACCATCATTCTCTAAAGTCTGTGATATCACCAATACTAAAATTGTGTCGGTAAATACCTACTAGTAAATAAATAAATAATAGAAAAAGGTGAAATATTCGTCTAAGATAGTTAAAATAATTAATGATACATAATATATAGTTTTAAATTTCCCAAGAAAGAATCGTGGTAAACTGAGTAAACTGATTCAATTTGCTTGGGCGGATATTTATTGATATTACATAATTGTTTCATTTCTTTTTGTAAAATTTATCGTTACATTAAAATGTTTTCATTTTGTCATCGATATATTGACAATATAACAGAAAAATTTAATCGATTCTATCGAGTTAGGTGAAAAAATTTATAAATTGCAAATAACCTGCTTCTATATATAATATATATATAGGGAGAGAGACTAAGTTTCATAAATAAATAAAATTGAAACCAATTATAAAATTTTCGAATTTGTTCATCGCTCGCACCTTATTTACATTTAAAACAATAAATGGCATAACCGTAGGCAAATAACCAACCACTATCATCTAATTAAATTTTTGTTTATAAATAAACAAAATGAAAATGTAATAATAATAGAATAAATTCACAGGGAATCCTTCATCACATTTCAAAATTAAAATAGAAGTTTTTTTTTTGTGTTTTACTTTTATTTTAATAACTAGAGCTTTATACTGAGGAAAAACGTATTCATTAAATAAACAACCATTGGCCTTTTCATTCATATTTTTCCCTTTTCTTGATATATTTTTGGATGAGAATGAAGAATTGAATGGTGCACATATTCTTCTTTAATTTATTTTATTTAATCAAAAAAATTAAATTTAACCAATTTTTTTGGTGTACGAGTTTATGCCGAAAACATTTTTCATGAAATTTATTAAAGCATTTTCGCTTGAAAATGTTTCAGTTTTTCCCCCATCTTATTTATACACAAAATAATAACAATAACAAGAGATTATATTTCACTGTTTCACTACTTTCGTGTTTTGTTGCTTTTTTCTCGTTATTCCAATTCTCTTTGGTTTTCACAGTGCTTAAAGACTTTAAGCTTGATATTTGGTGTACCTTTGTTTGTTTCGTTTAATAAGGAAATTTGGGAAAGCTTTAAATTTGTTTAATATTAATTGTTCGTTATATATGGTGGCCAGGTTTTTTTTTTTTTGGTACTGGAGAATTCAGACAACTTATTTAAACTTTTATATTCATTCATTTTCATATTTCAATTTTATTTCCTTGTTGGGAGTAAAGGGCGACGTACTACTAACCAAAAAAAGCTCACAAATCAAATTATTATTTCTTTCATTTTTTGTTCACCAACCAATTTCAATTTTTTTTTTGTATTTTCATTCTTTACAATTCATTAATGTCACTACCATTGGTATTCCGTTTAAAATGAAAAGAAATAAATAATCCAGCAACAATCAAAAAATTAAATTTTTCATATTTTTTTTTTTTCAATCTGGAAAGGCAAACAAAAAGGCGCTCTTTCCTGTTCACCATTGTTTACAGTATTTTGGACATTTTTATTGGGATAATATTTAATCTGGTATGTACTAAATAGTATTACGGAAGTCTCCACGTTAGCCTCGGTGCTTGTAAAAAACAAAATTTTCATTATATTTCCACGAATTTTCCGACATTTTCTCAAGCTACATTACTAGTACTAATAGTCGTCATGCCCTTATTTAAATAAAAAATTTAAATGTTATCAGTTGGTTTGACAAAATAAACAAACTTTTTTTTGCCATAGAATTAACTTAAAAATGGAAAATCATGTTCACATTCTATTACAAAAGCTTAATACAATAATAAAGCTTTCGTATTCTTAACCCTCTAATTCGTTTTAAATTATTAACTAAAGTAAAAAATTGTATTAATTCGATATAATTTTCCCCAAATAAAATAATCACAACAACAGTAACAACTAATCTGATATTTTTTCCAACATAAACAACCAAAAAACGGAAAAATTAAATAAAATAACAATAAAGCTTTTTTGTATACATATATAACTTCTTAAACTTAATTGTACTTTTTGATTTTTGTTTTTCTTCTTCGACTTCTTTTTTATATTTTTGCTATGTTTTTATTTCAACCAAAAAAAATGAGATGGAAAATAGAGAAAACTTGTTGTTGCTTTACTGAATTCAATGGGTAAATCAAAGTAAAAAGTTGTAAAGAAATTTTGTAATTTTTCAAACAAAAAATAAATAAAACACCGAATGGAATAATATATAAGGGAAATTAAGGAAAAACGATTCAAAAAGGAGTTTTAAATGGGAAAAAGGATACAACCTAAATTTGATAAATATTTTCCAATTAATTTTATGTTTGTGAGTTGGAGAAAAATATTTGGGATAAAAATGAAAATACGACATTTATTATGTGAGTTAGGATATTGACTCAGCACTAGAAGTCGTTTTGGACAGAAATAACTATACCCAAATTTATTGTTTACACTGCCTTTTTTGCTTCTTGCTCTCTGTTTGTTATGTTAAGTGGTTTTCATGACTTGGGTTAGTTAATTTAAGAAATGTTAAATATTCTTCGGAGGTGGTTGTTTCGATGTATGTATTGTATATACAATTAAATTAAATACGAATAGCCTAACCGAAAATATTTGTCCCATTCTGCTGCTAAACCAAATAAATCACAAACCATAAAAAGAAAAAAAAGAAAAAGAAATTAGGTAAAAAGCTAAGGGTCCCATGGTTAAAAGTTTATTTTCCCTAAAATAATTTTCTTTAATTATATTTTTATTAATTTTGTTGTTGTTATTTTTTATTTCATTTTGTATAAAATAAAAACAAAAAGCTTACTTTTGCTACAGTTGTGATTATTATTAATTATTTTCGGAAGCTTATTTTAATTTTTATTTACTTATTGCCACCGGGGTGGTTTCCAAACGAAACTGAATTACATTTTTGCTAATAAATTTCCCGAAATTAATGATGTAAAAATATTTGTAAACAAAAAAATGTGATTTAACAATTTTCTTTTTTTGGTTGAGGCTGGTAAAATTTTCTAATTAAGAACGAATTAAATTTCGAGTTGAATTAATGCGAATGTGTACGAAAATACCAGAATGAATGTGTTTATGGTTTGAAAATTCGCTGAAATATTTGTCATGCACAGAGAAAGAGTGCGGATAATATATTTTATTTTAAAGAAAAGGGACCACGACCTGTATTGTATAATAAAAAAGGTTAAAATAACTTGCCTAAAATAACATTTACCAGGATAATTTATTGATTTATTTCTGTATTTTATTTAGAGATGTTAATATACCTGTGTATGTACTTGTGTAAAATGAAAGCGGAAAATGTAAATCGATTAAAAGGTCTTATAGGGCAATAATAACATTTATTGTGATTTATTGCGGTACACGCTGGGAAAAAGTATAAACAATTTTTTTTATATTTGTCTTAATTATGATTGACTAAAATTCATTAAAACTTTAAGATGTCACCCTCGTCAAAACACAAAATCTAATTGAGTCTATAAAATACAATTATTCACACAAATCTGATTCAGCAGATCACTCTCTCTCTCTATTTACGTATATAAATCTTCGAGGGAAAACCTAAATAAAACAAGTTAACATTATTTCCTGTCAATTTCGATATAAAAATGTCCTTTCAATCTTTAAATAAGAACATACACACAAAAAAAAAAAAAAAAATAAATAAAAATTGTCCATTGATCGTTTGTTTAGTTTAGAGATTTCATTTATATATTATTCAAATCATGTAAAATGTCTTTGTAAAACCTTTTTTTTTTGGGTGTCCCCCAAAATCTGTTCTATTTTGTTATAATTCCTCTCGTTCTTCGAAAATATTTTGCATCCAGGAATTTCTCTCGATACCAAAATCAAACTCTATATATGAAAACAATCGAACCAAAAATAAAGTTCAATATTCGACCCTTGTCAGAAGATAAAAATAAGGATTCTGTTTAACAAGTTTAACAAAAAGCAAATTATTTTTATTTCTTCTTGTTCATCCTGACTGATGGTGTGGTATACATCGTTTTTTTATTTGTGTGTGAAAATTGGAAGGATATTGGAATAAATGTAGTCGGCTAATATTTTGCTTTACCGATAAGGATAAATTGTTCCTGTCATGTTTTTGCTTTTGTTGGGCTATGTACTTCTTGAATTTTTATTTTTTTTTTCTTGTCCAAACCAAGTCAATTATTATGATTTGAGGATATATAGCACAGACATAAATAAATGTCTGGTCAATTTGAGGTTATCGCAATTTTTGGTGAACTGCGAGAAAATGTTACCCATTTAGTATCCACAAACAATTAAAATTAATTAGAACACTCTTGAATGTTAACTACTAATTTCACCCTTCTTTATCTTTGTACTCGTATGTAAGTAAGTCTTCCCAAAATCGAAACAACAACGTTTTTGGCACGATTTTCTCTTGACTTAATAATAAAACGACGAAGAAGAAAAATTATGTTTCCAAATCAAATTTTCATTAATATTAATAAAAAAGCTTTTCCTTACAGAGTTGTATTTGTTTTGTTTTTGTTACATGGATTTTACCATGTTTTTCGAAAAAAAAGTTGCGAGTACAAAAAAGAAAACTAAATAAATAACATGAGCAAAAAAAAATGTAAAAATTGAAATAAAATCATGTTTTGAATTTTTAAAATAAAATTGAAAAATTTATTTGTATGAAAATTTTATTTCCTTGTTGGCGCACACACAAAAACAAAATGTAAATAGTTTTTCTTCTACTTCATCGTCGTCGTCGTCGCTGTCGTGTTGTCTTACTATACATGCTTGTGCCTTGGTTCGTTCGTGGTTATTTTGAATTTTGAAGAACACAGATGGAATTTATGATGAAAATTATTTCTATATGAAATGTTAGAAGAATATCTTAATCAATGTCATTGCTTGTGTGTATATTTTATTATGTATGGTAGTGTGTTCATTATGGGGTAGTTTATTTAGCAGAAATGTAGATTGCCTTCTTTTCTTTTTCTAGCGCGAAAGTGTTGAATATGTTTTATTGATTTTTTTTTTTTTTTTTTTTTTTTTTGGAAGGCATCTGCATAATGTAAACTTTTGATGTGAAAAATTTAAATTAAGTTTACATATTTTATAAGCGCGTGGATAAGATTAATGATTTAATTGGAGAATTGTTTCGAACTGTATTCATGTCGCTATAAAAATTTTAATATCACAGAGGAGGGGGGAAGTTCTGCCTGAGATAGTCATGATGTAATATTCATTTGTAAGCCTCTTTCTTATGTGGTTTTCTTTTTGCCAAAAAAATCACCATTTTTTTGCCGTTTTTTTCATGCACATCAAAACAGAAGAATGGAAATTTTTTCTTCAATTTGCACTAATACCAATGGAAGAGAAATGTCAAGTTTTGTAGTAACGTCAATTTCTCATGAAACTTTTTGACGAAACGTTGATTTTTGATTAAATATTTTGATTAAAATAAAAACAATAGTGAACATATAGTGCCTATTAAAACCAATTGAAATTATATCCTTAATAGAATAAACATTTCGTGCTGTGAGTGAAGACGTGAAAAAATCTAAATTACATGATGGAGTTTGTTAATTTAGGATATTACTATGTTTTATCGGATAGAAATGGATGTCGTTTCAAGCTTCTCATCATGCTCATAATAGTGGGGCTGCACATAATATCAAACCTCATTCTGAGCGACCAATTATTATTGGCACTGGTGATCTGGTCTCATCGCTCCAGGTTGTGAAGCCACGTAAAACTTTATTTGTTTCTCGACTCCATAAAGATGTTTCCGAAGCTGTAATTTTGGATTATCTTAAAGATAAATTTAACATTGAGGATGTAAACTGCCAGCGTATTATATCTCGACGGATTAATGATGCAGACCGTAATTTTTCGTCATTTAAATTATATGTGGACGTTACTGATTTTGAGAATTTATTACAACCTACTTCTTGGCAGGCTGGGTCATTAATTAAAGAATTTGCAATTTTTAATAAGGGGCGAACCAATAAATCGAATTTTCCCGTTCTTCAACGAAACCAACCAACTCTTTAACTGATGCCAGTCGTTTTGATAAACAAACTAATCGTTATAATTTGACGTCTCTGAGATTATTTTATCGTAATGTTGGGCGTATGTCGTCTAAGTCAGCTGAATTTTTGAATTTCTTTTATTCAACGGATTTTCAATTTTTTGCTCTTATGGAAATTGGATTTCATGAAGGGATCTTTAATAATGAGTTCTTTTCTGATGACTTTGTTGTTTATAGATGTGATAGATCTATTTTTAACAGAACTAAAAAAAGTGGAGGTGGTGTGCTGTTTGCAGCCCATTCTTCTATGCAAAGTGAACTGGTTGTAGTACCTGGATGTGGCTCTATTGAATTTTTATGTGTCAAAGTTTTAATTTGTAATAATTTATTTTATTTTATAGTTTTGTACATACCACCTAGCTCACCTACTGATGTTTATTTGAGTCATGTAGATTGTTTATGTGAATTGGTTAATATAATTAATTATAATGATACTTTAGTTGTATTAGGTGATTTTAATTTAAGTAATATTCATTGGTTGGTTGATAGTGAAACTGAGTCTTTGGGGTTACTCCCTTCGAATATTCTATCTACAAATGATGCAGCGGTGGTGGATGCACTGTTCAGTTTCAATCTCAAACAAGTTAATTTATTTTGTAATGATAACAATTCGTTTTTAGATTTAATTTTTGTTAATAATACGGAATATTTGTCAGTTCATGAGTCTTTGACATATTTCAAGGAAAATGATATTCATCATAATTCCCTCGAGATTATATTTCATGTTGGTAATCGAGATGATAAATGTCGGGTTTTTTCTTTTGATGATTCGTTTTATGATTTTAAGGAATGCGACACACCTGGTCTCTCTGAATATCTCCGTTGCATTTGTTGGGATGATTTTTTTCGAGCCAATGATGTTAATGAAAATGTAAAAAATTTTAATGATTTACTATTTGTTGCTTTTGATAAATTCGTACCTTTGAGGAAAAAACGTAACTATAATTACCCACCATAGTTTGATTCTGATTTGATCAACTTACGTAACCGTAAAAATAGAGCTTACTATAGATTCAGATCCAATAATTGTCAACTGAATAAATCCAAATTTGTTGATCTACGTGAACAATTTAAATCTGTATTTCATTCTAAATATTGTCAGTATATAAGTGTGATTGAAACTAACATCAAACAAAAACCCTAAAACGTTTTGGAAGTTTTGTTAACGAAAAACGTAATACAACTGGCTTTCCATCGGTAATGATTTTTAATGGAGGTAAACTGAGCACGGTTCCTGAAATCTGCGAGGGTTTTGCTAGTTTCTTTCAATCGGTATATAAAGTTAATTACGGATCCTTTGAAAGCGACCCTACTGTTAGTAATTGCCAATTTAACATTCCGTACCTAACAATAACTGAAGGTGACATTTATGAATATCTGTCAGATTTTTAATGATGGATGTGTGCCTGATGGAATACCTTCGTCAATACTTAAATGTGTGAGCTCATATATTGTAACTCCATTATGTTATCTTTTTAACCAATCATTAATTTCTGGACCATTTCCTACAGCTTGGAAAATTTCTCACATTGTTCCAATTTACAAAAAGGGTAATCGTTCTGATATATCAAATTATCGTGGTATTTCAATTCTTTCGTCTATACCAAAACTTTTCGAATTAATTGTGTCGAAACATTTGTTTTCCATACTAAAGAGATAATTTCTTGTTTCCAGCATGGTTTCACCAGTGGAAAATCTACGACAACCAATCTGTTGCAATTTACTAAATTCACTATTGAGTCACTTGAATCTAAAGGCGCCCAAGTTGATTCAATTTAATCGACCATAAAACTATTATTGAAAAACTTTCGGTTATTGGTCTTGATCCAAATTTTCTTAAATTGATTTCTTCTTATCTAGTTGGTAGGAAGCAGTATGTTCTATTGAATGATGTTAGGCCAGATTATATCTATGTATGTCATTCAGTAGTCCCTCAGGGGTCCCATTTAGGCCCAATTATATTTCTTTTATTCGTGAATGATATTCCTAATATTTTTAAATTCTGTAAATGTTTATTATTTGCTGATGATTTGAAGATTTTCATGCATGTTCAATCTGTAAGTGATGCTGAGGTTTTGCAATCTGAAATTAATATATTGTCTAGTTGGTGCTCTAAGAATAAATTGTTCATCAATGTACAGAAGTATAAGGTGATGTCGTTTTTCAGAACACTCAATCCAAATATTGTCAATTATTATTTTGATGGAGATCTACTTTGTAGAGTAACTTCAACTGTTGATTTAGGAGTTCTGTTTGCTCAGAAATTAACTTTTGCGTTACACATAGATAAAATAATATTAAAGGCCAATTTTATGTTAGGTTTTATTTTTAGAATGACAAAGGATTTTATGGATGCATTTTCGTGTGTTAGTCTATATACTTCTTTAGTAAGATCTCACCTTGAATATGCTGTAGTGGTTTGGTATCCTCATCAGGATGTGCATATTGCAAGATTGGAATCTATTCAGAAACGTTTTACTATCTATATGGCCAGGAAGCTTGGTCATTTATCTGATCGTCAACTACCTATGTGGGAACAGGTGCGAAGTCTCCCATCGTACGTGATGCGGTGTGAGTGCCTTCACATTGATACGTTGGTTAAACGCCGAAAAATTGCATCTGCCTTGTTTGTTAGTGATTCTCTTAGTGGCCGCATTAAGTGTCCTGAACTCATTTCTGCTTGGAGCATTTATGTACCTACCAGAAGCTTGCGTCCAAGGGAATTTTTGTTTGTTGACTTTCATAGAACGAATTATGGTTCCAATGAACCAACCAAGTCAATGGCTAGAATTTTTAATGAATTCTACCATTTATTTCATTTTGAGAGATCTCGAGTGTATTTTCGCAATTTTTAATCTCATTTTACGTTTTTAAAGTTTTCGTTTTTTCAGGTAATGTTCCGTATTGTTAGTATTCCTTTTATTTCTTTTTAATCTAAAATAATTCTTTTTTTTTTTTACTATTCATTAAGTTTTTAACTGTAGAATAGATGTAAATAAATAAATAAAAGTATAACGAAAAAAGACGACGAAGCGTTTCTAGAGAACAAAGAAAGTAAGTTTCAATTACCTTTAACATTAGTTAATATCAGTAAATCTAATTTTTAATAAATGTTTCACAGCCGGTGAAATCGTTAAGGTGAATTACAGTGAAATTGAAAAAAATCATGGTACAAGCAGATGAAACCACGGAAAATATACCGGTTGCACAAATGAATGAAATGTCTATCCCAACGACTGCTTCGACTGGGGTCTTGGTCGCACAAAAGTGGAGTGAAGCGCAAACAAGCTGCATGCTAGAATTGTATGCCGATTATTTTTCGCAGGTTGGGCCTTTAAAAAAATTAAAAAATAAAAAAGCAATGTGGGCATTTCTAGGAACGGAGATCGAAAAAATATTTAATGTTAAGTGGTTTGGAGCTCAAGTTGATGCGAAATACCGATGCGTTATGAAAATGGTGAAAAGCAGCAACGACAACAATAGGAGAGGTATATTCCGAGTAGGGTTTTCAGGAAGAAGTAAACCGCATCGTCAGTAAGGACGATTCAATAGTCCCCGCTTATGTTTTGTCTGCAAAGCGGTTTACTAGAAAAAGAACAATTTCGTCGAGCTCGACCAGATCAGGTACAATAACTCCCTCAGCAATAGAATCAACAAATGAACTACAAACTTTGCCAGCAACAAATATCGAATTACAACTAAAAAATTCCGAATCATCACCAACCCCGCCCCCAAGACGCCGAATAAGAAAGACGGCACAGGAAAAAATTGCGGAGAAATACTTTGCTCTTAAGCAAGAGAGACTAGAGAGAATGGAAAATCTGATTCGAGAGAATGAAATAAAAAGAGCAGAAAGACTCGATAAATGGATCGAGCTGCAAAGTGATAAAAAATAAATGGTGTTTGTTATTTATATATTTTTATTAAATTAGTTATCTAGTTATTATTTAGTTAATCTGTTTGAATAAAAAATAAATATTTGTATTGAAACTGGAACGTTAATTTTTTATTAAAATGCCTCTGCAATTGTGTTCCTTTTGATTTCCCCTAAATGTTTCAGCACAACTTCATCTAAATTTTGTTCCACTCGAGCCGTGCTAGTCGTAGTTTCTGCCGAGGTACCATCAACACCAACAGGAACATCTTGCGTAATCACCTCATTTTCGTCCCATAAATCACCATCTTCTATACACATGCGTGTATGCGTTCAACTGAAAAAAATCTAAACGAATGAGTTGTCTAAACCTTTGTTTAAGCAAACCAAATGTGTTTTCGATTTTAACCCTCGTCTTGCAATGTTTCTTATTATATAACATCCTTTTAGCATCTAGATGCCCGTAATCCTTGTAAGGAGTTAAAGCTTCTCGCTATCAGATGTTTGGAATTGAATATGTTGGTCAGATACATCATACAAAAATTCCAAGAAGTTAGTGAGATGTGTGTGAGCAGCTAACACGGAGATGTTAAAAAGGTTTGCGACTTCTCTGTAAGTCTCCTTATTACCCGCAAACCTGAAACCAATTAAGTTAAAATATTTTAGATAAATTGAAAATATTTTATTACCATAGAAAAGCTAGGCATTGTGACTCAGCTGTTACACTTTCTCTTCCAGCTTTATAAGTTTTAAAAAAAGCGGAATTTCCAAATTTTTCGACAAGGTTGTTAGCTATTTTTCGTGATACTCGAAAATTACGACGGAACTATAAATAACAAAAAAAAATGAATTTAGAATCAATTTAGATAAAAGAAAAATCAATATATCCACAACTTACTTCTTCATTTGAATATTTTGCTACTACATCGTTCACAAAATTCTTCACACGGTTATTTTTCGCTCTTTGAAATATATCATTTTGGAAATTTAAAAAGTCGTCATCATCGGATGACGAAAAAAACAGATAATCATGATGATGAAGAAGACGCTTTCAATTCTTCTAATATTTTCATTATTGTTCCAAATTAATATTAATATTAAAGCTCTTGAAAATAAAAACAATTAAACTTTATAAAAATTCACAACTAAACTCTTTGAAAAACAAATCAAGAATGATGTCTGCCATGACATTTTCTATACGTCAAATAGTACCGGTTTATTATCACCAATACAAACATAAAAATCGTCAATTTTGGTTGAAACGTCAAGATTATTTGATATACGGCAAATGAATAAAACAATGTTTACAAAAATGATGGCTTCAAGGCAGGCAGTTTTGGAGATACGAAAAAATCGATAATGCAGAACTCTGTTAATACCAACTAATAGAATGAGTAGCATTAAAACGTTTTTTCAATCGTTTTACGTGTCAAAACATCGTGCTACTTTCTCATGGAAAATTGTGAATATTCGGCGAATTCCAAAAAATTTTAATAATTGATGTAAAATCAGCCACTAGAGTATAGTGTTATATCTTAAGATGTACTGCATCGATGTGATTTTTCATTAGAAAACGCTGGAAAAAATCCATTCAAGTTTTCCTTGGGAAATCATTCGATTTTCTAAAAATCATTTGAAAATTGATATAAAATCAGCCTCTAGAGCGTTATGCTTGGACTGCATTGATATGACTTGTACAAATTTCCTCTGGAAAATCTGGGGAAATTCGATTTTACAAAAATAGAGATGATAGATTTCTCAAGGGTAACTTGAATTTACACACAAAACAGAAGTGCATTCTCTGTCCTGGAACAATATTTTCCACGTAAGACTGTTAACAAAATTTTTTAACGCTTTGATTAAAGCTCGGCTGATAACCATAATTTTTTTTTATTTTTGTCTGAACTGTAAATAACGTAGTCTGTATTACTGCATTATCGACATTTTACTTTTGGCTAACTTTAATAGGGTGGTCAAACCAGTGATTTTCAAGAATAGTCGGCGTACAAAAGTGTTAGTGAAATTAAGTGTGGTCATACTGGCCTTCTGCCTTTAAACTTTATTCATGCATTCTGTGAGCAGCGCAACATTCTATTGAAAGAGGGACGGTAAGAATGTTCTAACGAAACGCTATTATAACGGATCACGAGCTCTTCTAATATTCAGCAAAATGCGTAATGCGTTTCTTTAGTTCACACAAGAGCAGACTAGACTATTCGACTGAGCAAGCTCAGTTCTTGAACTCCTGTTTGCATTTCAGAACACATGTAGCGCGTTGGCAATTGAAAATTTAACATTATGTTTAGTTCAAGTAGGATTTAACTTTATTTGCATTATCATATTTTTACGTTGATATTATTGTTAGTTTAAAAAATTAATTTGCTTTTGACACGATCAATTGGTCTACTGGCCTTGATTCTCGATACTTTATTTTAAACTGGCGGTAGATTCCTTTGAGTGTTAATATTGGGTTATTTGGTCATAATTTAAAAATGGAAACTGGCTGTTGTCTAATAATAACTTTAGTCAAACTAACTGGAGGACATGGACTAAAATTGGCACTGCTCAAGAAAAAGGACGATGCTGCTCGACTTGCAGCTTCGAGACTTAAGCATAACGTCGATGGTGCAGCTAGTTAGCAGCAACGATTTGGATGCCTCATGAAATTGAGCTAAAAACACCGCAACTGTGTAGGAATTTAGATATTCATGGATATTTGTAAGCTACCATTCATATATGCTAAATACGTAACGAAATGGAGGAAAGGAGCTGAAACTCCAACTTATTCAAAGAGACTGAAATTGCATTCAAAAATAGTTAATCGATCACCATCCCACTAGCACTAGGAGTATAGCAAAATCCCTACCATGGCCTTTTACAATGGCCTTCTACAAGACAAGGCGAAACTGATGGAATCTCTGAGGACCACAACTCAAGTTTATTGCAAATGGACTTGAAACTTTTTCCAAAGCTCCAACCAAGAGAAGAGAAAAATAAGTAATAATGACGGGCTCTTAACTTTTCGGTTCGGGGCTCTTAACTTTTCGGTTAAGAAATACAATTTAAATTAAACATAATTAATTAATCTTCGAGAGGGTCGGGTTTCTCGCCAATAAGGGTGAGAGGTAAAACAAATTTTCCAACTCCTGATTAAGGAAATTTATAACAGATGCGCAGGATAGAACGTTGGCAAAGCATTCCTAATTAGATCGAAATAGAGGAAACACTATTGAAAGGATGGTTTGAGGTGTGAAATGAACAAGCTATATGGTAACGCGCCTGATTTAATGAATCGAGGTCGAAAGTCCTAATTCTCAATTTGCACCCGGGCCACATATTAACTTTCTCGATTGATGCCATCAGATATTATTGAATGATACATTGTCCAGTATATAAGAGCACATAATTGAATTATGTCTTTCAGATCTGATGTAGGGAGGCATTTCGCTGAACGCACTATTTTTCACCGAAGGCTGCGACAAATGACAACTTCCAAAAATGGAGCCATCTTTCCTTCGACCCTTTTTTCATGTTTGGCCAAAACTACAGTAAACCCATATGGCCTTGCGACAATGAGCCCTTCGATGACCTTATTTTTGCGAAATAAGTTTCAATAATCCACTATCTTCGGGTTTTAAATAAATTTCTTCGGGGTTGTGTTGTTTAGTAGTTGCAACCCTGTTCTTTTTTTATATAAGTTGGAAGTATTAAAAATTCGCTAGGTGTGATAGAATAATTTACAAAGAAAGATAAATATTTTCGGTAGAATGAAATTTCCAGTGTAAGTGATGTCAAACCAGTGTAAACGTACTATTTACTAAAATATTTAAAACATGTCCTTAGATTATATAACAGACGGCATACTCAATATTGACATCTACAGGATGCCTTTTAATGGCCGGAAAACCCGCGTACGATTTGTTATTTTACAGTATTAGTCTAACTCAGTCCCTCAATTTAGCCCAATACATCAAAAAAATAAAAATTTTAATATTATTACTCAATTCGTCATTTTGAATTAAAGTTTCATTAACCGTTCTGTAACCACGACACACCTGGGTAAGTATTTGGAAAAATGTAAAAATTAATGTAATGGAAATTTCCTGTCATACTGAGTTTTTCAGTAGTCGCCAATAAAATTGGGTCAATATTTACGATTTTCATATAAAATGCACTATAAAATTTAATACATACCAGGGTATGCTCATGTTAATGAAAAGTAGTTCGATACTCGTGTTGATACAAAGGTTAATTATAAATTGATTAATTTTGTTGTAATATCCAAAAACTATCCTTTCAATTATGGCTTTTCACTATGACGTATACATGTAGTTACCATGGTTCACAGAACAAAGAGGACTTTACTACAGCAGAACACAGATATACATATATCAAAAATAGTTGGAAAGCTTACCATAGAGAAAGGTTTATAGGCTTATAAATGTTAGGTATGTGACAAGCTTTTCAAGTTTGTTTTGCTCAAGAATCGGTTTCTTGAGCAAACCAAACTTGAAAAGCGGATTCTTATGATCAGGTTTGGCAAATATCACTTAAGGCTACAAGGATTGGTGAGACCCGCTTGCAGCTAAAATTATTATTGATAAGAGATATCGGGCAATATAGAGCTATTAAGCCAATAAATACGGAAATTATATATCGCAAGTGCCGATAGGACTTAGAATTTAGATATTGCTTTAGGGTATCCGAGCAAATATGCTTCAAGTTTGGTGCTTAAATACAATTCATAGTTACAAAAAAAAAAAAAATACGAATACATTAAAACCTCGTTGTAATGGAGCCATATAAACCGGATACTTTTGTTTATTTATTTATTTAACAAAATTTCCATTTTAGTGAGTGAAAATTCAATGTGAAACTTCGTTATACTGAAAAATATGATTCACTTTAGATTTCATTGTACATTGAACAAATTAAATATCAACGTAATTTGTTATGCATCACACTTAGAATTCGCAATCCCGGTTTTTCAGCAAAAACGTATAAACCAGTTATAGCCTTTGTAGAATGTAAAATGTTGCTAAAATTCGGACAATATGAAATTTATGTTGAAGCCCCAAATCCTGAACAATTTCTTCGAGATGGTATTTCCCTAAAATCTCGGGACCCTGAAATTCGGAATCGCGACCGAAATTATGTTAAAAATAATTTAACTTTTCTCGATTTAATGACAGACTCTTGTCTACAATGTTATCGGTGTCCATTTCCTACATATAATATCTTCAATTAACAGAAGTAACAGAACATACATTATCCTTTTTAATTTAATAACAAAAATTGAACCACCTTAAATCTTTTTATTTATCCTTTATGTTTACAACCCCATACCCACCCGGGGTATGTTTTTCAATTTTAATGACCAAAATTTTATTGATTTAAGTATCTTATCGACATAATTCCTTCAGTAGCTTAACAATTATATGTTCTGAATGGAATTTCAATAAAAGTTTTTCCAAAACTCGATTATTACTTGTGTTTAGTAAAGTTTGTGTCGAATAACCCCTCAAATTGACAACCAACGTACCCGGGTATGTAACTAAATCTTAACACTAAATGAAAATTAAAAAATTACAAAAGAATTAATTCCCGGTGTTTGTGGTACATCGCAAGCAAGTTGCTAGTGTCAATGTATGCACGCGCAGACCGGTTTTTTACAATTCGCACAATTTTTGCTGGATCAATCTTCTCTTAGAACAGAGGTGGCAGTTTCCGTAGTGTATAATTCTACCGCTTGAGTCACGTTTTTTTTTTGCAATAGATGGCCTTTGTACATCTCTTGCTTCAATTTCCACAGTATGGCCCAAAATACTTTCGATACCGTTTTTCATAGCAAAATTACGCGGTATTTGCGGGTTCTTGGAACGCGTACTAATTTCAGACATAACCAACTGCTCGCATAATTGTTGCAAAAATTTTTGCCGGTGACTGGAATTTTTTTTCAAGAACGGATTATTTTCTATATGTGCTATATGTACTGCTAAAGTCGCCACATCCAAAATGTTATAACAAAATGCCAGTGGCCAGAGATTCGTCCTCCTTTTGCATGAATATTCGCGCAACATTTTGTCCATATTATCCACACTGCCCTTAGTTCAGTTAAAATCTAGGGTCATTGTTGGTTTATTGGCCGATCCTCCTTGTTTCTCCTTGTTATAATGCATTGTGGATAAAACCACCGCAGCTTTGTTTTTTTTGGAATATACGAACACATTGTGATATTGTCCGAAAATCCGAAAATAGACTATACGACAGGTCGAAGTTTGCCTTTTACAACTACAAATGCCGCTGGTACGAATCGCCGTCTTTTATTTACTGTCCCTAGAATTGATAAATTGTGGTTATGCATCAAACTAGAAGCTAAATTGTTTCTGGTAAAAAAATTGTCACACGTAATATTTCGACCACTTTTACGAAAAAAAGTACATCATAAATCTTTAACAATAGGTTCTCCTTGGTAACTTTCCCTTTGTGTGTTTGCAGGATATGAGGTAGTGGAGTCGCATACCCACCATACTTTAATTCCATTTCTGGCCGGTTTTGAAAGAATGTACTGTGTGAAACGTCATCAATTGTAACGTTTACCCCAGCTACAAGACAGCAAGTATCCGTGGCGCACGGGTATTCTCTGATATATCGCTTATAGTATAAAAGCGCTAAACATTCATCATAGCGCGATAAAAGGGATGAGAACTGGATCTCCGCACAAATCTAGTATACTCATTTTTGGATCGGCTGACACCGAAAAATTTATAATGCCGAGATATCCATCAAATTCAGAGGCACTTATTGGCTTCCATACCTCAATATTATTTGAATTTTTGTGGTTTCATGTTTGGTAACTTTGAGCTCCTCTACGATTGGTCTCGTGAATGATGATGTCATCAATATCTTCAAGTATAAATAGTTTAAATATTTGGATGATGCTTAGTTTGTTTGTTTTATTTGTTGGGTCTGCAGTGTCCGATTTAAAAATGTTATGCGACAGATTTCTACGATGTATTGGTGGAATTTCACTTCAAACTGTTCCATCCCTTGCCTTATATTCCAAAGGGTTCGATTACTTCACGGGTTCTTCTGCCAGGAAAAACAATAGCATATTGTATTAATAAATAAAATTTAAATGATCAAAATTTAATTTATACTGACGAAAAATTCGTAAAATAACGCAAAATGAATAGAAATCGTGCATACTTACCCGGGTATGTTGGTTGTAAAGATGAAGATAAGAATTCGGTTATAAACACAAGGGTTAAATAACAAATGAATTTAAAATATTCCTCCATATCTGGATTTACTGGGTATTTACACTTTCCTATGTAAGCCTACACTTTTTCAGTACACGTACCCTTTTCGTTAATTTGTGTTACACTGGTGAACATTTTGTTTCATCATCAACCAATCGGTTCATTATTTTTATTTTTTTTTAACCGAAGTGTAGTATAGTATAGTATACGTTTAGGGGATTTTTGTATCGTCGAACAAACGATGGAAGTGACAATTTATTCAACAAAAATCAAAAATCCCAAAGTCATATGGTTTTTCACGAATGCCCGTTGTATGCACTTAATGCAAAAATTAAAAAATGGTCGGTCCCTGGGGTCGGCCGTATAAATAACAAACAATATTTTCATAATTTTGCATCAAGTTCATAAACCGGACATTCGAGGAAAATCTTGTTTGGTTTCTTTATTGACTTCCACATTCAGGCGTGTAATTAGTATTATCACTACATATAAATACGTATACATATACCAGAAATTTGTTCTTTTTTTTTGTTATGTTTTTCATAGGCATCTTTATTATAATTTTTTTTATGACAACGAAATTAAGAATTTTTTCAAAATATTATCCGTCACCCGCAAGAACCTTTCGAGGTTATACATTTTTCTAACAATTAACCTCCAGGTCGGTTGAAAAGTTTTATTTTGTTTTAATCTGTCAAATTACCGTCTTTCTACTTCGATTTCTTTACCTTACCGTGATTTTCAAACATAATCTGTTTTTCTACGAATAGGAGCATGAAGAACAAGTTAGCAAATGAACTGCTATTTTCAAATATCGCACGGTGAAGGGAAGTGAATGGTGACCTACGTTTTTGAAATGTAATTCTGCAAGTGCCTTCATACTTAGAAGATATCTGAAGATATTGATTGCGAAACTAAACAAATGCCTCCAATAAAATCACTTAGGCTCTTAGAAATTGGTAAACTGATTTCAGAAAATGGATAAGAGAAAGATAAATATTGAAAAGCAGGGAGATACCCACAAATGTCTACACATTTATGCTAGCTTGTATTTATCTTATCATATCCTACACTCGTATATTTTTTAATTAAATAGTTTTCTTAAACCAAGCTGTCTAATATCTCAAAAGAAAAAACTTTCAAAAACAATATCATGTTAGAACTAAACAAAAAAACTTTAACATGTCATTTTAATTATTAGTTAAAAGCTCTAATAAAACAAATCTGATTTTTTTTTTTTTTGGATTGTACATTATAAAAACTTGATATTTTATATAAGGAATCGACAAGAGTGTATAATCTCACACACAGCTTGAGCACATATGGAATGTTTTGAAAAAAGAAAACTTTATTGAAAAACTACTAAAATGCTCACAGATTTATACATACTTGTATGTATTTTTAAATGAAAGGAATCAATAAAGAATTGTAGAGAAAACTTTTTGTGCACGAACAGCCACCATAAAGATTTTTATTAGTTTCTTCGATATTAGTAATAAAAGTAAAATCCATAATCGTATATTTTTAATTAACATTAGTCAAATATAATTATCAGTTATAGAATTCGGTGTTCAAATCATAGATACGTATATAAATATATAACTGGTATGTACATTCATATGTACATAATTCGTAGATAGTACAAAAACACCCAGCACAAAACTTAAAATTAAATAAAACAAAATTAATGACTTTTTAATCGGATTTTTGATATTTATTTAAGTCTTTTGAGCTTTTTTGCACAGAAAACAAAAGCTTTTCCTATATAAACGAAATAAAATAATAAAAACAAAATAAAGTTTGTATTATTTATTTAACATTAATTTTAACTTTTTTTTTTTTTTTTTGTTCTTCTGTATTTTGTGTTATTTTAACTTTGGGTTGTGTATTTTATTTGTTTTCAAAGAACCGAATGGAAAATTCAGATACATTGTATGCGAATTTATATAGATACGTACTTGTATACATGTAGATAGTAGAAAAGGATTTGGAAAACAAAAAGGTGGTAACATTTTAGGGTTTTGTTGTTGTTATTGTTTGCTTGATGAGGAAAACCAGTTAGGAAAAATAACAATTGAATACTACTTTGTAAATCTTCTTATAAAATAGTTTTAATTGGACCATAAAGACAATGGTTTCATTTGTTTTTTTTTTTGCGCTTTTCTATTTTACAATAGAAGAATTAAATTGGATTTTTATTTTTTTTTTTTAATTTACAGACAGGGGAAGATTTGTTATCAATTAGGAAGTTTAATTAACTGAATGACAGTTGAAAATCGGATTGCACACTGTTAGTAGGATTTGTCAAAAATCTTTTGTTAGAGACACCGTATATAGTGAATTTGGTGAACCGATCCAAAACCAAAATGCAAATTTATCAACGCATCATTAAACATTTTGATTTATAAATTACTCAAGCACAAATACCTACATTAACCTTTAGAAAATACTCATGCGAAAAATTATTTATCAATTTTTTGTCATGTTTACAATATTTAAATTTTTAAAAGCAATGAGCTTTTTTTCCGTGCCACATGTTTTAAAGTTCAATTAATATTTTGTTCTCCTTTTGCTCTATCGCCTGTGTACACGCTTTGAGATGAAATGAGATGAATTAAATATGTGTATAATACAATGATCGTACAGTGCAATACACATTACATATTCCGCTGTTTTCTCTATTGGTTTTTATTTTGTTGTTTAATTTTATTTTTTTTTGTATTAAATACAAAAAGTTGGTCGTAAAATTTCATGAATTTAAATTAAAAACTAAAAAAACGTTTTTTTCCTAGTTCCTCTGTTTATTTAAAATAGAACTTCTCCTGTACAGTATTTTTACCAGAATTAGGTAAAAGTTTTCTTTCCAATTCACAATATAATAGTACATACTCGTGCATACATATGTATACGAGTATAGTTGAGTTGGGAAAATGGAAAATAGAATGGAAAATTGTGTATTCTTATTTCCATACGTACAGATACCATGTACCGAAAAGATACATTGTTGTTGAGTAAAAACGGAATATTTTACGAAAACTTGCAACATGGATGGTATTTTATTTTTCTTAAGTTTAATTATGTTAAATGTTCCATGAACTTTTCGTAATGTAATTGTGAACATTTCTTGGTAGATAATTTTTAGAATATAGTATATTATGTATATGTAGATTTAAGTTTTATATTCTATACGTTTATTTCATTTCTCAAGGATTTAAAGTGATTTACATCGAAGGATTATTTTTTGCAAAGTCTAAATCTCTGTAGCATAATAGAATTTTTTTTTACATTTTTTTTGATCGGGTAATTTTAATCGGAGATTAAAGCTTTCGAAAAATTTCCAAAATTTGTTGAAACTTTCGAGGATATACCATTTAAACTGAAAATTTTCGTTATCCAAACCATAATTGGCAGATAGTAGTACACACCCTCTCTTTTGCGATTAGAAATAAATGCCTTTCATTTTATTGTAAATAATTTTTGTCAAATCGGCCAAATTACCAAATTTTTCTTTTAAAATATCGAGATGAATGACCACCTTCATTTTTAGAAAAGTAGAACCAGACACTCCGCTAACCACCCCAAACAGTTACTTTTTTTGGTTGCGTAGGTTTTTCCACATTTATCGTGGGTTTGTGTAATCCTTGATCAGTTGACTTCAATTGTTGAGTTAGTTTTGTCTTTTAAGCTTTATATGAAGACCCTTATGTAAAATATTGAATAAACCTCGACTATAAATTTTTCCTCTTTCATTTTAAACTGAACTGGTTTCCTTAAAATTTTTAACGATATTTTGTACGAAATTTTCCTTAAAATTCTGCAAAATGTTCACCACTTACCACTTGACAGCTGTCAGAATTGACATGATTTTAGCTTTAAAGGCCAAATTGACGAATTACTTCTGAATTCTTTCAAGAACTAAGCGACCCCAATATGTAGGTATTGGATCCATTTATCTTTATTAATTGTTTTGTAGTTGACCTTGAGAGCCCTAAAAATCAAGTTACGTCTCAATAAAATATAATTTTAATCACAAATGATTAATGATTAAAATAAATAATCAATAAAATCTTGGATATCTTGTTTTCAGACTCTTCTTCTACATATAAACCATGCCGTAATAAATGGTTTGTGGACTTTCAAGGTCAATCCCAAGGGCAAGTAAATATTTTAATCAAATTTTAAGATATTTCACTTTGGTAATTTTTAATAACCCTATGCTATATCTATACTCGATACACATATATTTATGCAAACTGATGGCACTATTTTGTAGGATTAAAAAAGAAATTTACATAAAACAATTTAAAACTTCTCCGAATATACGAAATTTACAACAAATTTTAAAAAATGATTTTGTTATTTTGATTTTTGGTCGGGAAATCAAAAGACTAGTCGCGAGGTTCATTCATATACATACATATTTTGTTAGGTGCAGCGATCATTGTTGACACGGCTGGCTCCTCAACTTAGGGAATGCCCTCGCTTGTTCCAATTGTTTAGAGTAATAGGAAAAGTTCTTCTTTCTTGTCCCAAGATATTTCGATAACCTTGTGGGATCCATATTCTTGAAGTTCACTCGAAGAAAGTCACCGGTGATTTTATAGTAAAATACGTTATTTTAAGTGAAAATTTAAGTTGCTGTGTACTACAATCACTGGCGACATTTTTCGATCAACTTCCAGAATATGGGCCCAGGGCCTGCATTCTTGAATTCAGGCGAGAGAAGTTATAGATGTATAAAGCAAGCTTTTAGTACAAAGCAAACTAAAGTTTCGATTTAAATGACGGTTTTTTACTAGGAAGTCTTCGGTGATTTTCTTGCGCAAATAATTTGGCATTTTGACCATTTTTTGAAAATTTCTAGTTTTATAAATATTGTTATATAATTTTACACGTAATGCGAGCCGAATTTACCTTAAATGGCGGTCACATAACCTAGATATTATTAATAGTACAAAATATTATCAGCTAACTCGTACTCAAAAAGTCGAAAATTTAGTCAAAAAATCGATAAGGGGTATCATGGGCGGATTAATGCCAAGACACGCTAGGCTAAGCTACTACAACTTCAGATGTGTCCTTCCCGCACAGCATTTCCGGTCATATTCATCGTAAAATTGAGTCCACTAGCAATCGATACACACTCGTCGAAGAGCCTCAAACATTTCAACCAATCGCACTCAAGATTCCCCAATCATTTTGCTTTGGTACCTGGAATGCCCGTGTAATAAATAATAATCAGAAGCGCGATGTTATCGATACAATTTTATTTAAAAACTCGATTGACATCTGTAGTGTTCAGGAGACGAACATGAACACAGGGGCCTGCTCAACGAAGAATTACACCTGGTACCTTGCCAATGATCCAAAAACCCAAAAAAGAGGTGTGGCCATATTAGTAAAAAAAGATACCCCCATGCAGGTCAAACGGATTAAGAATTACTCTGGTGGCATTCTCACCCTCCAGGGAACTATTCCAACCATAGGAGAAATTCTCTTCGTCTCCGTGTATGTCTCTCCTTACACATCAAACTACAATCGAAAGCGATCGTCGGAAATATTTTCAACACTGCTTTCAGTGGCAAACCGCTGTCCCAAAACCCGCGAATTAATTTTTCTCGGTGACTTTAATGCTCAGATTGGATCAGATGATCTCCCAAACAGCAAACACATTGGCTCCAACCTAATTCATAGCGCTTCCAATGAAAGGGGGTTGCGCTAGAGCTTTTAGCGAGCTCAAATCGGCTATTCATTCAAACCATCAAAGGGCGAAGAAGAACCTCCAAAACTTGGACAAACGGCCGAACCTTCTCCCAATTAGACCATATTCTAACCCGGATAAACAACCATCAGTTTTATGTTAACTCTGTCAAGGCCGATTCGTTTTACCTAGTCTTAAGCGATCATTGTCTTATATGGATTGACTGTGTCCAACGCAAAGGATCAAAGGCTCACCACACCAGCCCGCCCAACACGAACACCTGCACACGAACCCCGCTGTCACCTTCAGCATATAAATACAATTCCTTGAATCTGGCTGTTTTACAAAATGAAAATTTCCGCAGCATTTATCAAAGGGAACTAACTAAAACCTACGAGCAAGCTATCTCCGAAGGCAGCCCTCACAATAAGTGGCAGATGATTGTGTATTGTCTTAAAATTGCATCCCATAAATCCATAACAGAAAAACTTCCTCTCACACCGAAACACAGAAAAGCGCTAGCCCGTTATAAGAGTGCCCTTCATCTAAGAAATGCCTATCCTCGAGACCCCATTGCGCATACCCGCATGAAATATACCAGAATTTGCTTAAACAATGCGTTTGCCAGTCACAGAACTCTCGAGTGTCAGAATTTTTTTAAAGATGTGTCAAAATTTAAGCCATCAGATCAATTGCTTAAAACCTATGCATTCTTTAATCAGTACAAAAGAGGTAGCCACCAACAAGGGCCGTAGTAGCCGACTGCCTACAACAGTACGCTCCTCATTATTTGGTGAACCGTATCATCAAGGCATGTTTCTGGGAGTATACCGCCATCAAATGGTTTAACGTATCCACGTCTAAGATTAAAAAGAACAAAGGAGTCAAACAGGGGTGTCCACTCTCCCCCTCGAATTTTTAACTTTATTCTAAACGAAGTACTCATGACCGTTGCCGATCAATTCCTCGAACTTAAGCTGGAACAAAGCGTAAACCAGCAGTTGCCGCTCATTCTCGCTTACGCCGATGACATCATTCTCATCACACGCAACATCATAGCTTTAGAATCGGCCTAAAAATCAATCCTCAAAAATGCACTACACTTATCAGAGATCCACAAGTGGCATCCATTACCCGCTGTAGCATAGTTTTAGCTGGTACAACCTTCACCCGTGTCGAATTAATGCGGTATCTGGGCACCCATCTAACCTCATGTCTAAATCGACCACTCACCATCCGAACTAGATATCGTCAGGCACCCGGCATCGCCCGGCAAATGCAACAGTTTATCAAAAAACACAAAGTGCCTTTTAAGACCATCCTTACCATGTACAATACCACGATTGTACCCATGATCACATATGGACTTAGAACAGCCACCCTCACTCAAGCAAACCGTTGCCGATTGAGGCAGTATGAATTATTTTTCCTGAAGATGTTAGCCGAATTTAGCACCAATAAGCCAAACACCCAACGCCTCAAGGAAGTTTTAGTTGGTAGAACTATTACCAAAAGGATAAAGGTACATGGAATCAATTACTGGGGACATATCCATCGCCGCGGACCAACCCATATTCTAAGCACCGTTATGAGATACACTGCCGGACCCAAGAAGCCAGGACGACCATGTTTCACCTGGAAAAATTCTCTTAATCACGACTTAAGTTATTATGACAGAATTTTCACCGAATGGGAAAACCTTCTATCAAATCGGAGTGAATTAAAGAAGGCCGCTGAAGAGCTGTATTTACTCGAAGAATCTGATTGCAGTGAAATGTTCGAGAGCGGAGACGGAGAGGATGTAACCTCACACCCATTTAATGCAACATAGTACAAGTCGAGAGAGGATAAAATAAAATGAATGTGAAATAGCTAAGATAAAATAAAATGAACTAAGATCCCAACTAAGGCTCTCCCCTCTTTCATTCCCTACTTACAGACTGAGTTATTATTATTATTATTATAATTTATTGTCATCGACATTATTCTCCAATCTACCAGTTAATCTGCGCTGTCTGGAGAATGACGCTCGCTGTTGATGGGTTTTTGATGAGTGGATTCAGGAGCAAATGTGTGTCTTGTGTAGTTATAAATTTCAAGTACTTTTCATGAATATCTTATCGGTTTGTCCGGTGTAAAACCGACTATGGTAGAAGGATGTAGTCCTGTTTAGCTTTTGTACTGTCGATGGTGTAAAGACAATAAAAGTTGAGCCGAGTTTTGTGTTGGGAGTTTGGCGTTGCATGGCGGGTGGGGTAGCTGGATGTAATATTGCTGGTTTGTTTAGACCAAGGCAGGGTTGACTAGATGTTTCGTTCTGTCAGTGCTGACAGGTTATGGCTATCATTGAACATTCATATTGCAATTCTTTTAAGTTATCTAAAATAAATTAGGCAGTTTGGAGCGGGAAGCAGTAGAAGTCGCAGTTGTCTGAATCGCCGAGGTGCAGAAGTGGCCGGAAATTTTTGGTGGTGGAGCAGTGCGGGGTTGCTGATATCAAATTCATTGGTTGTTAGAAATATTAATCGTAAATTTGTTTTAGGGATAAAAATGTAAATTAATATATAAATTGTGTTTGAGTCTAGATTATTAAGCAGAATTTAGTAAAAACTGGGTCTGTGTCCAAAAGCGAAAACCACATAAGTGCACTTAGCGATTTAACTACATATTTTTATTATTTTTGGCTTATGTAATACAATTTAGGTCTCCATAACACTGGCCAATTTTTTAAGCCACTTATAAGTCATACATTTTGAAAGAAATACTAATCCAGTTTTTCAGAAACCGATTTAAATCTTTATTTGGCGGACACTTAAACAGCAATTGAACGGGTTTAGGTACGGGTTCAGGTTCGGGTTAATAAAAAAATATAACTTCACAGGTATATAAAAAAATCTATATCTCGTCACCTCAGTATTTAAGTGTTACAAACGCATTCTGATCATTTTGAAGTTGGACTGACGAAGTGGTATAATAACTACTTTGGAAACTGATTTGACGATCCAGTCTACATTTTTACGTAAAGTGGCAGTTCTAACTCCAAAATTACAAAAATGCGTTTGTATCACTTAAATACTGAGATGACGATATTTATTTATTTCATTAAAAACATTTCATTTAGTTTGACGAATAGGGTATTTCTTAATGATTCTTCTTGAAGGTGTACCCTTTGTGGTGACTTTCGTTGCAGTAGAAATCGGATAACACAAATTCGAGGGGAACAACAAAATATTTCGTGTTTTCAGAATTTCGTGTTAAGCGAAAATACTATGAAGAAATAGTGGAACTGGGAACAAAAGAATGTTCTTGTTATCCGATATTTCATGTTATCCGTTTTCGTGTTAACTGAATTCCACTGTATATGACATGCGACTTTTTTTTTGTCAATCCGGAACCCGGTTGAATCGAACCCGCGAAATGTTGGGTTCGGGTTCAGGTACGGGTTCGAAAAAGTTACTAGAAATCATTGAACCGGAGCGGGTTCGAGTTCGGATTCGGGTTCGAGTTCGGGTTCGGGTTCGGTTCGAAACCCTGTTTTATTTAAATCATATGGTAATAACCTCATTTTGGTGATGTTGACAGAAATGTGTGAAGGTCTTAATTTGCTATTACCGCTTACTACTAGTCATGTTATAGTCACGAATAAGATTTGTCTGAACTGGAAATCACATTTTTTCCTAAGACAAATTTTTAAATGAAACGTTACAAATTCTTAATTATGATTTCTGAAACACTTTCATAAATGTTTGAATTTGAACATATACGATTACGATTGTCGTTTAAGTAAATCGTTTTCATTTTCGTGTAATAATTGATTTATTTAAAACAAAATATAAAAAAAAAATTTATAACCACAGCATTCTGATCAAATTGCAATAAAAGCTTAGTCTTGGTTTCCACCGCAAAGTTCGTTGCTATTATATCGTTTGTTAATGTAGTTCTAATACAATTATAATTGTAATTTTATTAAACCACAAAACTTACAAATACATAAACAAACGAAATACCGACACAACCGTAAAAATAAATAAATTTCCCTTTGCTAAAATAGCAACGAACCTTGCGGTGGAAACCAAGACTAACTACAATTCGTTTGGTCATCAAGTCATTATACACTACATAGATGGCAGTGAAAAATTACCAGCTTGGGAAATTTCAAGTTCAAAAATTGTAGGAAAAGCAAAACAAGTTCACAAAATATAAGAACGTGTGATAATTTTGTGATTAAATAATTGACGAATGGAAAAGTTCGAAAAGCGCCTTAAGCGGACAAAAGTAAAATATGTGATAGGCTGTAACAAAAATTTGCTATATGAAGTTATATGGAAATAGTGTCCATTTCAATTACATTTTCATTTGTGAAAATTGTAATGATTGGAAAATTGAAGTAATCCAACATGTAGTTTGAAGTGTGATTTTTGTATATCTGATTGATTTTGGACAATCTTTTCATTTTAAATATTAGAAACGTGTACGTAAATATTGCAGAAATTGCAAAATAAGCTAGTGTTACTAAAAACATAAAGGTTTCAATCAAAAATATTAAATTTTAGATTTTATTAATAAATCAAAGCGTGGCAACTGTGGTCTAATTAAGCTCCAAAATCGTTTAGTGACCCACATATATATTTATAGAGAGCTTAACAATAAATTTCTGCAATTTTTATCTTAAAATGATAAGAATTTACGTTTTTGCCTTGTCAATTAAGGTTCGTATCACTGGATTGTGAATAATACAAAATCAATTTAATTTATCACCAACGAATTTATTTATTTCACACAAAATTTATTACAACACAGTTTATTAATAAAAATTCACAAAATCACTTTATATAAATTATTCTCAAATTTTTACTGTACACTTATAATTTTTATTTTCACTAAAACACTTTTTAATTCACTTTTTTAATTCCTTTTTAATCTTTACTCTATCGCTTACCAAATATTACTAATAATCTTACAAGTTTACTCTATCGCGTTCCAAATACGAATAATCCAATTCAATCTTGTTCGCCTTTTTATATAAACAATCCAAGCTTCTCGAAAGTTCATGACTTTTCCAGTTAGAATAGTGTAGAACAATTTTATCATGGAAAATTCCATTTTAGTACAGTTTAACATTGAGCTATTAATTTTACTTATTCTATCACACGCTAGGTGTCACCGTGACAGTAGCAAATTTTTGTTACAGCATCACATATTTCACTATTGTCCGCTGGAGCACACCGTTCCATTCGTCAATTGTTTTTCGTATTGTGACGGTGACACCTAGGGTGTGATAGAATAAGTTAAATTAATAGCTCAATGTTTTACTGTACTAAATGGAATTTTCCAAGATAAAACATTTCTTAATGTTTCTACACTATTAGTACTGGAAAAGTCATGAGCTTTCGAGAAGTTTGGTTTGTATATATAAAAAGGCGAACAAGATCGAATTGGATTATTAGAATTTGGAACGCGATAGTGTAAAGTTGTAAGATTATTAGTAGTATTTGGTAAGCGATAGTGTGAAGATTAAAATGGAATTAAAAAGTGTTTTAGTAGAAATAAAAATTATAAGTGTACAGTAAAATTTGAGAATAATTTAGATGTATATTAAGTGATTTTGTGAATTTTTATTAATAAACTGTGTTGTAATAAATTTTGTGTGAAATAAATAAATTCGTTGGTGATAAATTAAATTGATTTTGTATTATTCACAATCCAGTGATACGAACCTTAATTGACAAGGCAAAAACGTAACAGTATTTTTCTGTGAACATTTTAGACATCTTACGTACGCTAGTAAAACTAAAGATAAATTTAGCAAGTATTATTTTAATTCGTCAGAGCCAACTTTGATCTATTTTTCAAAATGAAAATTCGAAAAATTTATTTTAGAAATAATTTAATTTTAATATTTCTGCAATTAATATTTATTTAATACCAATATAGACTTCTTGTACATTGTTGTTAAAGATATATAGAAATCTTTTATGGAAACATTTTATAATATTTTAGCTTTTTTCATTGAAAAACTTGAAGCTAGAAAACACCATTTTTTAATATGGTTTCCTATGGAAATTAGTGAAAAGTTATTCCATTAAAAAGCTTCTAAAAATACGTCATTATATGGCTCTATACTCTAGAAGGCTCTGACGTTACTCGTGGCTCTAAATTGAATTAAGGCAATTATAATACAAATATTTTCATTAAAAACAAAAGAATTTATGTATGGCACCCAGGTTGCCGGTTATAGAACAACGTAGATTGAAAAAACAAATTTTTTGGTTTTTGTTTTTTCAATTCAGTCAGAAAAATATCGAAAACAAAAACGATTTAATCTTGGGAAACAGAGAGAAAAGCCTATTTTTCACGCTTTTTGTAGGAAATGGTTATTTGTGTATCAAGAGCGCAAAGTGCCAGTTTGTCACGTGAGAAAGGAAATTGCTGGCCGACGGGACGGAGGCCAGCAACCTTTCGAGCGTGACAAACAACTTTGCGGACGTGTTTCACACTTTATTTTTCCTACAATCATTTTAAAAAATATAATAAAAAAATAATTTTGTAGTAAAATTTACTATACTGACAATACGATTTTATTTTAGGACCGACATTTTGTTCAATCGAGTAGTCAAAGATTTTTTTTATTTTTCATAAAGAAAAACAAAAATTTGGTTTGATGTTTTATACAAACATTAGTCTTTCTTAAAAATTGACAATTTATTTTTTGCAACAAAAAACTAAAAAAAATGGATTTAAGTGACAGCGATCTCTCAAATACACCGCCGGATTTATCACCAGAACTCAATCAACGCGGCATCAACATACAAAACTGCACCAATTGTACCATTAATGTAAATTTCAATAATAATCAATAAAAATAATTACATCATAATTATGTGAAATTTCGCTTTTCAATACTCTTCTTTTCATATGTTCAAATTTAGCGTGCGGTTTCAAGTTTTGTCACACGTTTCTAAGAGAAACGTGTGACAAAGTAATTTGTTTATTAACTGTCAAAAAAACAGACACTTTGGGCTTTGAAAACAGAGAAAAAAAGCCTGCTTTTCACGCTTTTTGTAGGAAAAGAAAACTTTGCGTTCGTAAACAAAGGCATGCTTATGGTCTGGATTTTCCTGTTGTTTTCAGAAGGCAAATGAGAGTTTGTGAGGCACCCACCATAATACTCTTCATCATTTTCTTTAATGAATTAATTTCGTGCGGATTAATTCAGTTAAATTAATAAATTATTTTTCGGCGAAGTTAAATCATTTCCCAAAACAATTTAATTCCGCCGATAAATAAAAATTTATTCCGCCATAATAATTAGAAGATTGAACAACAAATATAGGCGTCGAAAGTGAAACGAAAGTAACTGCTTCAAATGAACCTGAGTACTAAAAATTTTGTTGAAGTTCAAAAGATTGAAACATTTAACGTAGGTACACTGGAACAAATAAACAGTTTCCCATTCCGATTTAAATCCATAATTAAAAATAAAATAATGTATGATAATTAAATGGCTACCGAAACAGGATATGCGGATTCAACCAGTTTCATCCGGAAATTTACGTTAATTTTAGTCCTTTATACCTTTGTTAACCCATAATTTTTTTAGTTCACAAATAATGTGAAATACATTTTTTATTGGGCTGACATCTTAAAAATGAAGAACATTTTTATTTTAGTGATATCATTGCGTTTTTTTTCGTGGGGATTCATTTTGGGCCAAATTCACAAACATCTTCTTTGTTTGCAGAGGAAAATTAAACCCAAAAATTAAAATATTTCCATTTACCCTAAAGCTTTTAGTTTAGAATAACATTTATTGTTCCATGTACATAAAGTTCTCATTTGTATGTTTGAGATTTGTTGGTAAGAGATTATCTACCTGGATAAAATTTTAAATTAGCTTACAATGGTTTTCTTCATATTCATATATGGTATACATTTTTTGATTTTCTAATTATTATACGGATACCTTAAAACTTTTTTTGTTATATATAATAGCTTAAGGCAAATTGTCTATTGTGCACATTAAACATAAAAATTTAATTAGATTTTTGATTTCTCAAAACATTTTCGAATAATATGATTTATGTATTATACAAATCAATGTTAATCAAGTGGAAATATTCGTTGATTTATATAGATTTCAAAAACAAGAATTGCATAGCACAAACCACAGAAAACTTTCACACACATGATCATCTGCGTCAAGAATAAAATTGGAAATCCACACAATTTTCGTTTTGGTTTTGGTATGTTGCCATAATACATATTCCATTCGATGATAATTTATTATATATCATAATTTATTTTAGCTCTTCGTCTGAAAACTGAGACATGCCAATTTTGTATACAATTTTTATTTTTTCGATTTCACAGAGTTATGTTTTAAAAAATAAAAATTATAACAATAATTAATTTTTTAAACTTAAATTTTTTATTTCATAGTCAAAAATAATATTCTGTATTTTGATAAATTGAAATATAAAAATTGGTTGGAATTTTCTCTATAGAGCTACTCATATATAATGAAATGATGGTTTGAGGTTTTTGGTATACGAGAAATGGAATTTTCACCCTTTTGGGGTTGGTTTTGCATACAGACGTTTTTTTGTTATATTTCAATTTTCTATGAAATGACAGAGATTACAAAATAAATATTGATTTATTATTAATTAATATAAATATTGGGTAGCATATATGTAAATACAAAAAAATATGTATAAAATATTATGATTTATATGTAATTAATGCAAAAAAAAAAATATTAAATTGTATGTTACAATTTTTAGTATAAAGCAGATGCTGCATTTTGTACTTTAAAAATTGATATGATCGATTTAATTTTATGTATACATCGGTATAAATTAGGAGGATTTTCTGGGTTACATTACAATTAATTGGGCAAGACAAAAAAAAAGTTTAAATTTTTTAAATGTATTCACGGTTAATTATTTTAAATTAGGTAAAACTAAATAGCGTCCATATAATATCCATTATGGGTTCGCTATTACAACCTTAATAGCTTAATAAAAACCGTAACGACGACAATTTATGCATTTTGATCTACTTACCAAAAAAAAAAAAAAATTGGATCATAAAATCTTTCTGTGTGCAGAGCTTTTATTAAATTCCCTTGTGATCTCAAAACATAATTAATTCAAAATCCATTTCACGACTTAGTTATTTTCCAATTTTACTTTTCTTCCATCGAATAACAGATTTTCTTTATGCTTTCATAATAATAATATTTTTTAAGCTTTTAAAGTTAAAATAAATAAAGAAATTCCCAATAGTCCAATGAATTTTGAATTTTTTATTTGTATATCCTCAGAATATGAAGACAGATAAAATAAAATAAAAAATTGTATATGGTATGTTCTCTCGTACCAAACCAGAAGATAAAGTTTTCAAATCTTTATAAGAAGCACAAAAAATATTTATAAAGATAAACATGGATAGTCCTAAATATAAATATTATAAGTTAGATGGACCATTGTGGAATTCTACTTCTGTGTGATTTTTGGATTTTTTTTTTCCTTTTTCAGCAAAACGATAAAAGTCAAACATATTATGAATTTGTTTAATTTAGTTTAGGTTTAGTCTGTAACATAAATATATAAATTGTGGAAATCTATATGAATATTAAAAATTTTAATTGATTTTGTAATATTATGAACTTTTATCTAGCAGCTATAGCTTATACGAATTCAAAGTGATAATGACGTAAACACCACCACAAAGGCTAAAGAAATATTTTTTGTGGGAAATTCAAACCAAAAAGTGGTTACACGAATGAACCCTGTACATGTCTTTAAATATTTTTGCATAATCACACATTTTTGAATATTTTAACTTATTTAATATAAATTGACTTACAATTTGATAAAGGAACTACATTTAAGACAAAAAATATATTTTTAGAAGCTAAAAAAGTTTTACTTTTGAAATTAAAACTCCTCAATAGTTTACTGCATATTCTTTGACGATCCAATGGTGAGCGTTTTATTCAAAGCGTTTATTTATACCGGCTGAAAATTTGTGAAAAGTTTTTTTTTCATCCTTAAGAATGATATCGATAACGTGGCTGGATAACTCCGGGGCCTGAGCCGCCCCAGAATTGTTCAAAGTTGCATAAAAAAATTGCATTTGCGCCTATCATTTTTATAAGCACTTTCAAACACATTTTTTATGACTGAATTGTATGCTAAATTGGACACATCAATGATTAAAATTATTAAAGCTGGCGAGTGAAGATGGATTTTTATGAGTAGGATTCATTTGTCCGATACTGATGATCAGTTTAAAAGGTTTATCAGGAATAAATTTAAACTTGATGAATTTAATGCTATCATAATGGTTCTGAAAGCCAAAAAATCAAATTCCAAATCACTTACTCGATACGCAATACTACCAAAACGTCAATAAAATGGCATCTAAAGCGACCAAATTTCACAATTTTGATTTAAAAGCCAAACATTCTGCAACAAATTATCCTGCAATATATTATTTTAATATCAGACATAAAAATTACATCAAAAATATCCTTGATGCGGATAAATCTGATCCAAAATACTTTTGGAAATATATTGCTACTAAAAGTGAAGTTAAATAGCCAATATAGCACTTTCAATACGTTACAAATATTTAATTTAGGTGCAAGGGCCTGACTCCTTCGAAAATACTACGAAAACCTGCTCATAAATAAAGCATTTCATTGTTTTTTTAAATGGACTTGTATTGTTCTTCCAGAGTACCCTCCAATAGGCGATACAAGTTATTTTAACTCCCTTAGATACCTATCAGAATTGCCTTACCCAATATAACAAAGCTCTTAGGCAGAGCAAAAGACTCAGCTGGAGAGACTTCTGTAAGAAAATAGACAAACTACCTATGGCGGTTCGACTTCAGAAAGCACTCTACTTGGAGCACAGAAATCCCTCGGAGTCTGTTAAGAACCCAAGTGGAGAGACAACCATAACCAGGGAGGAGACTCTGGAATGTCTAGTGAGAGGTCACTTTCCAAATTGTGTAGTACTGAGGGATCAGGAAGAATCCATCGCAAGTAGCGTACATCCGTATCTGGTTCCAGAGACAGTCGAAACGGATAGGCTGGGCAGTCAAATCATTTGGAACTTTCAAATCACCGAGAGGGGACTGCGTATACCCCCCTTTCTACAACAAGTTCTGCAGACTTTGCTGCCTTATTTTACTATACTATGATTTTAATACGAGTATGTTCCGAAGATTGTAAGAGAATTCAATCCAGTTTCGAACTGATGAGCTTATGATTATGAAAAAATCAATCTTTTCATCAGGCCGCGGCGACTGGACTGATTGTACCACAATTTACATTCTATATATACAGAATGTGCTGTGCGTTTAAGTATTAGCGAATCATAACTAATACAGATGAATTCTCTTACAATTTTTCTTCTTCACGATATTCACACAGCTCTATTTCTGTGTACGCTAATTTTTACTTTATTAATTTTTTTTGTTGAATATTAATTAATTCATGTAATATCTAATATGCTACCGGTGGTTACACCATTTTAATTGTGTTTCGATTAACACGAGAAGTATATTAGTATTTACGAACAGTAATTCAAACTGGATTGAATTCTCTTACAATCTTCGGAACATACTCGTATTAAAATCATATAATTAAATAAATAGAATTACGTCTATTAGTCGGTTTCGTTGCATTACTGTTCGTAAATACTAATATACTTCTCGTGTTAATCGAAACACAATTAAAATGGTCTATCCACCGGTAGCATATTAGATATTACATGAATTAATTACTATACTCTTCAGAGCCAGCTACAGCTTGGAATATGTTCCAAAATGCTGGATGGGGGTTCGGGTGAATTTTATCCCAGAAGCGGGAGAATGATCTCCAGAGGAGATTGAATCTTATAGACCTATTAACCTTACATCATTTTTACTGAAAACCATGGAGACAATTCTGGGAGTTTCTATTAAATCCAAGATACCCTCTGGACTCTAGACAGCACACCTACCAAGCAGGGAAATCAACAGAAACGGCCCTACACGAGCTGACATCGGAAGTCGAATATACGCTTCGGAGTAAAGAATTATTACTATGCTTCTTCATTGATATCCAGGGAGCTTTTGATAATACTAGTTTCGAGGTAATTCAGGAACAATCACTAGCAAGGGGTGTAGACCCCTCCAGGGTAAGGTGGATTATAAACATGCTAAAAACAGGAGGATTAAGGCCTCTTTTGGAGATAAAATCATCACCATAGCGGCTACCAGGGGTTGCCCCCCCAGGGAAGTGTTCTCTCTCCCTTATTGTGGCTGATCGTGATGGATCAATTACTTACCAGATTGAGAAATTTAGACTTCTCGAACATTATCTATGCGGACGACCTAGTCTTGATTGTTATGGGCAAATTCGCAAATACAGTAGGGGAAAGGATGCAACAAGCCCTAGAGGTAGTAAATGATTGGTGCACGAATGTGGGCCTTACGGTAAATCCCAACAAGGTCAACTGCTGTCTCTTTACTAACCGGAGGAAAATAGGCCTCCCGCCGATAGCCCTGGGGGTGGGGATATAATATTGTAGCTCTCACCACTGCACCTACACATTAAAAAAGTAGCCGGTTCAAGAGGTCTGAGCCTAAGAATAATAGCCAAAATTAAAAGAGAATCCTACATAAATTAACCTTTAAAGAGGAATTGATCCAACTATCGGATTTGATGGTAAGGACAATAGACTGTCGGAGGAATTTTACTATTAATTTGCGGGATAGGGCACTGATACAGAATATTATCTCCTCCCTCCCACGCCGTGCTTCTGTATGGTATACGGATCGGTTAAAAACAGAGGGGGGTACCGGTGCATCGATAGTCGGGCCCGACCTAGAGCTATGCATGCCACTGGGTAGCACCCCCACAGTTTTTTCAGGCAGAGACCTTTGCTATTGAGGTATGTGTGCTTCAATGTCTCAAAAAGAAATATAAGAAGACCGAGATCTATATAATCTCGGACAACCAGGCAGCTCTGCTAGCCTTAGGAGCTTCAGTGTTCAATTCGAAATTGATCTGGAGCTTCTACTGTAATTTATTAGAACTGGATAAAGCAAATAAAGTCACCCTTTTGCTGCCTCCTGGCCACCCCACCATTAGAGGAAATGAGGCAGCAGACCGATGTGCAAAAATGGGAGCAAGCTGAGATTTTCTGGGTCCCAGTCCTAGTATTGCTGTTTTCAAAACTCATTTGGCAGATGGTATAAGGGACTGGGAGCAGAACTATGGGAAATTAGTCTGGGAGTCCTCCGTTGGGATAAGAAAGGCCAAGAAATTATTCAGTTATTTATTATATTATACGTCTGGGAGAGGCACCGAGGATGGACCGCCAATCCCTAAGATCGGTTATTTACATAAAATGGGAAGGTCCCTTATGAACCAGTGCAGATTCTGCGACTGCGGTAGGGAGACATCGGAACGCCTACTATTCACATGCGATGCTATCATCCTAAAAAGATTAAAGTTCCTCAATGCGTACATAATCCAGTGGCCTAACGCCGACCCACTGGATTTGCATCAGGTAGCGGTGTTTATCAAGGATATAGATCTACATTTCACGTAGGAATCTCTAGGAATGCACAATAGGCCTCAATGGTCGCAGTGCTCTGGGATATAGATACACCCACCCTATTTAAAAAACAAAAAAAAAATAAAACTGCCTTAGATCCAGGAGACCGACTTCTCAGATCCCAGTATACGATTGATTTCAACCATTTTGGTACGATATTATGTACGGTTTCTGACGCAGTTCATAAAATTAAAGGACACTTATCTCACAGTAAAGAAAATATTGCTTATGTAATGTAAATTGCATTACGTATAGCTTCAGTGGAAGGCTGTACTACAAAATAACACAAAGCTTGCATTAAAAACTATTTTAATTCAATTTGCATTAATGTGCAATACAGCAACTACAATAAATTTCAGTGCAGCATTCCATTAGAATGTAAACTATAAAGCAAGTTGGAAAAGAACTGTCGATCAACTGCATTAAAATTTATCAAAGACTGCATTAATAAAATATTTTATAAGTATTAAATGTTAATCCAAGTTGCATTAAAAGTTCCGTAAGTTTAGCCCTTTTTTTCTGGGGTTGGTGCCTTGAGGATCGAAATCTCAGAGAGAAGTTTACTTTAAAATACCAAACATTCATTTTTCGATTGGCGGGTTGCTTTACTTTATAGTCGCCTAAGGTAATCAATTATAAATTAAGAACTGAAAAGCTTACCTTTAACAAAATAGACATTTACGAATTCAAAAAACCCAATTATTTTATTTGTCATTTAGTCGGTTTGATTTAGCGAATTTTATATCAGTAAAGCAAAAATCGTGCATGAATTTATTATTCATATGTACATTTAAGTTCGCTTATTTTAGCGAATTTTATCTTGGTATAATTTTTCAATTTGAGCAGGTTGCCTTAAAATGTTTAATAGTTTTATTGATTTCATTGTTAATGCTTTTGGCTGGATGAATATTGTATAATATTAATATTCAAAAAAAAAAATGTTGAAAAGGACTCTTGTTCTGTATTATGCAAAATATTTTCATGAATGGTGAATCTGAAAAATAAATACTTGTGCCGTAAATTTAAATTTTACATAATGCATAATCCAAATACTCTTTCTATAAATGGAAACTAAGTTGAAAAGTATCCTCGCGAGGAGACTTTTCGTTAATCGCCTGTAATTGAATAGCGTAATATAGTTTTGAAATTAAAAGTCGAAAATTTAGTTAAAAATCGAACTGAAATACACAGCATTTGACTATAACTACCTTTATCAAAAATCAAATAATTCTTGTCCGGTGAGATATTTATCCGATTAGTTTCGAATAATTTATGTGAAAGAATTCATTGAAATTTAAATGGGTTAAACAAGAGTACATTGAAATATCAAAACCAAGAAAAGGTAATTCTACCCCATCTTAATAGAGTGAATCGTCTCAACAAAGATCAACGATTTTTTTTGTCATTTTTGGACAGCCCATTCTAATACAGGGAAGTTAGTTTGTCCAACTTTACCGACAAAATCTTAGAAACTATTTTTAATGAGAGAATTGAAATCCTCTGATGAAAAGTTCTAATTTTGGTTTAATCATATATTTTTACCACTTACTTTACAATTTTAGTAACATTTTTTTTTGATTTTTTGGAACCTAAAAATCCTAGGTCTACTCTTAATCATATAACCTCATTTGTTATGTCGTCCAAATGACGAAAGCTTTCGCAAATATATCAAACAAATTCATTGACCTTTTTTTTTTGCATAAAATATTCATCGTATGCTTTAGTCGTACATAATGAAATATGATACTCATAAAAATATCTCCCACTCTTAATTTAAATATCTGGTCATTATCCTTTATTTGGATGTTACACTATACACTGGTACATTCCAAAAATTTCTTCGCTGCCATATTATTATTGCAGACATCAGAGACAAAACATAAATTTGGAATTACATTAAACTCTATTTGACTTGTAAACATAATAAACATAAAAACAACAGTGAAGGTTTTTCAAAGCTTTGTCGCTTTAGTTTTTTTTTTTTTTTTTTTTGTTTGAAAAATTTATTCCAGAATGTACATAAAAAAATGAAATCGAGCAAATATTTTGATTTTCCAGTTGAACATACAAGAAAATTGTATATATTGAATTTTTGTGTTGAAAAATGTTATAATATGTCGCTTATGTTGTTGCTCCCAAATACATGTATGTTGTTCGGTTTTTTTTTCTATTATTATTCTAATAAATAAATAAAAAAAAAATTTGTTAGAAAATAGCATACACAATATGTTATTGTTGAATTTTAATGAGTTGATTTATATTTTTCCATTAATTTGTTGTGATTTTCCAGTTATATGTGTGCAGAACATACTCGCTCGTATTATATACAAAAATGTTCGGAATGAACAAATTTAGGAAAAATAAAAACTTCTATCACTTTGTGTGTGTTGTGTAGGAAAAATTATTGAAATAATGGATGGATAGATGAAAAATTGAAAATAAAAAAGGGTTATGTTATGAATATTAACAAGTTTATGTACACCATTTTTTTTTTTTTTTTTTGTTACAGTTATCGGTTGTATGTATGGGGGATGTTTGTGTGGGTGTTGTGCCGAAAAAATCAGATACAACCGTTTTTGTTTATTTACCATTTTTTGTGCGCGCCTGTTGTTATAGGGTGTGCGAGCGAAATTTATGTGATGTGAATTCATTTTTGGAGCCGGAAGGTATTCTGACCTGCAGTTGAATACATCTTTTTTTCTTCATATTTTTTTAGGATTAATATATTCCATAATTTATAATACATATTTGTATAATATGTAGATTGATCGGTTGGCCTATTTTGAATATTTTGAAGTATTGGGTTGATTTTATTACATAATATAATAACAAAAGAACACGTAATAAGTTCAAACCTAAATTATATCCACTTTCAAGTGTCCATAAAATTCAAGTGAATTTTAAGAGTAACATTAAATTTTATCCATCTTGGCTGCTCTTTTATGTGGAACAATTATTTTCCACCATCATATAAAGGTATCGCGCACATACCAACTAAATAATCTCATAACTATATGTTACAACGTTTATAGATCGTAGCATAGTTTAAGCTGGCAAACATTTACTTTTAAGTGCAATTTTTGTTTAAAATAAATGACAATACTTAACAATAAAATTCTCGTAAAACTTTATCACCCCAAAAAAGGAAAACAAAAAATAAAAAAAAGTTTCCTCCAATTTTGGTTTTTGGAAGGCAATATACTTTGCTATCCTTTTTGCTATTTCACCTCATAAAATCTATACAAACGAATAAGAAAATTTATATTTATGTATAAAGAAACTTGAAAATTATATTTGAAAATTGTTATTTTATTGAACATAAAAAACAAAACAAAAGCGTTGTGTGATATAAGAAACTATCCTTTGGAGAATATTTCTTTATTTTATTGTTATTGCTAGCAAATTATGTTGCTTTCCTTTAAAACTTTTTTTTTTTTTTCATATTTATAAACGACAATCACGGACGTCTTAAAGATAACCTAATAAAGTAGGGCATACTCATATGTTTTATTCTTATTATAATTGTTTCAATTTCGACAGATAATCTCCTGATATTTTTGGGATGATTTTCTGAGTACATAAAGGCTACACATATGTTGTATATTTATATACATAAAATATATGTTACATAATATATTTATATCGCTTAAGCAAACCGGAAAAATGTTTTTAATATTAAATTTCAATCGAAATATTATAATCCATCAACTTTCAAAAGAACATTTTTTGTTTTTTATTGTTTTGGGGTAGGGTAAATATTGTATTTCAAGTCCTCTCGTTTCTTGTTGTTTATTCAAAGCTTTTCCATTTTGTGTTAGTCTCAAATTTCACATCACTGAAATATGCACAACGCAAGACATTTTTTTGTATTTTTAATATCTATAATTTGTTTTCAATCCATTTCATCTTCCATTTTACTGGTTGTTTTGTTGTTGCATGTAGAGCGCTTTTCGACTGAATTAAAATATTCTCGGAAAATTGGAAAATTGAGAAAATGTTAATGTCGTTTTGTGTTTTGTATTGTGTCGAAAAAAATGATATTAATACTTTATCTTTCTTTTTTTTTCTTTATTCATTTTTGGGTAAATAAGACAAATTTCATTGTACCTTCTTGAATGAGTTAATTTTATTTTGACTTGGCAACTGACAGTAGTATTATGCCTTGTTGAAAACGTGCTGTTCGATTAAATTATTGTCGATGGATGATATTATGCTTAATCGGTTTAACTGAGTATTACAGTTTTTCATAAAATATGTTTACGTAATTGTTTGTTCCTTAATATTTAACATGTGCCTAATCCATACTAAATATTATAAATGCGGAGGTCGCCGGTCTGTTACGTTTTTACGGCTAAACCACTGAACCGATTTTGATGAAATTTAATATGGAGATAGCTTGAGCCCTGGGGAAGGCTATAGGCTACTTATTGTTTTAAAAGCAACCACTAAGGGGTGAAATGGAGGTTAAAAGATTGTATGAGAGTTTTTGAAGTTACAAATCTAAATAAACCGCTTGCATCAGTGTACATGTGAGTGCAGACGAAGTGGTTGCATTTACAGGTACTCCTCGAATTACGATCGAGAAAGGCTTAGAGACATCGGGCATGTAAGTCGATTTGGTCGTAAGTCGAATTTTATAAAAAAATTAAAAAAAAACAGAGCCATTACATATTCGATTTTTAAATTAAATTCATAATTAAATCCTTATTTAAATTAAAAAAATATAAAAATCGATAAAATTAAGAGTTATTTAGTCTTCATCATCCGAACTTATTACATAAGTGCAATTCATTGAATTGCCTCCAGCAACAGAACATGTAGTGCTTGTTTTTTGGATAAATTGATCTAATCATGTTCTCGCTTACATTTCCTGGTAATTTTCATAATAACATGCTACATTTTCCTGAACTAGTCGACTTACTTTTGACAACCTTTCTGCGTTTTCATCCATTTGTTCTGTTTTTTGCAGTCCTTGATTAATTTGGTGAAAAGATTCAGCCATTTCTTTAGCCGTGAATTTTTTTTTTGTAGATTCAATATTCCGTAAGTCTTCAATCGAAGATCATCATCGAATGCTATGAGATGGTTAATATCATCAGTGTTAATATCGAGATTAAGCTGCTGGCGAAGCTCCACGATCTAGTATTTGGACTAGTATTTTTTTCAAACCATTTTGTTATTTTTTCCATATTCCGCTTATGTAAAAATGTGTGACTTCTTGCCATCCACTTGATATATTTTTGATCCCTTATAAAATATTATAACTTGAAACTTTTTAATGTCGTCGATTTTTCAGGAGCCTCTATTGCTTGGCTAAATGTAATTTTTAGGTAATGAGTCTTAAATTTGGCTACAGTACTGGTGGTATTTGAAGGTAAATACATAATTTTTATGTTTGGATGTAAATCGTATAGGTGAGATGGATGTCCAGGTGCATTATCCGGTAGTAAATGTATCTTAAATCGATTGCAATATCCCTTTGCTTCCGGCGCAAACACTTTCATAAACCAGTCCTCAAGTAGTTGTGTCATACAAGCCTTTTTATTTGAGCGATAAGACACTGATAAAATATTGGCATTTACTCCTTTAAATAACCTTGAATTTTTTGATCTTTGAATGACAAACGGTTTCATTTTATAATCATTTATATTCTATCCTTAAATGCTTTAAACACTGGCATAGACTTTCCTTCCTGTTCGTTCAGACGCTTGTTCAAAAAATTCTCGTCATTAACGAGTCGTCGAATATAATAACAAAATCATCCGCAGCTTTATAATCAGCACAAGCTGCCTCACTACTTTTCTTCACAAATTTAAAATTCGATCGTTTCCTAAAATATTGAAACCATCCATGGCTTGCAGTAAAAGTCTGATCATAGTCTTCGCTAGTTTTCATAGTCCTAGAAACACCAATTTGTAACATAAGTAAAAATAGCGAGCGTGATTTGGACGAATGGTTAATGTCCAATAAAAGAGTAATCTTAGCACTAAATCGGACCATGATATTAAAAACAACCAAAATATCATAGGAGGGATGGTCGTATTATTGGTCGCTGATTTTAGACAGAATTTGTCCGTAATAACCAAGGGCCAATGAAATAAATGCATATTTAAAGGCGTATAGTTGTATGAACACAGTTCTATAAACAACAACAACGAGATCTTGACATATATCCATTCTAATTTATGTCTAACGATAGTACCACCGCTTGTCGTATAAAGGTCGCAGGTTCGACTTCCGGTCGGAGAGCACGTTAAGCCGTCAGTCTCGGTTATCATGAGAACAGCTATGAAAGTTGTTATAACCCGTCATTGTAACCCGTTTTTTAAATTTTTTCCTCTCTGTCTGCGTGTCTTTTCGGGCTAATTAATCTGCAATCGATTGTAACATTGTTTTTCACGGAGATGATTTTGCAGAAAGTTATCTGAGCTACTTTTTATTAAAATTCTATACAAACGAAGTTGCGTCTAACAGGTAGTATTCATATACAACGTACAATTCAATATTTGATACACGAACAATTTTCGAAAAAATTAACTTTTGGATGTATTAGAAATTATCACGAAGTTTTCATCCCGAAAAGAATGAAAACAAACTCATTAATACATAGAATTATACATACAATGAATCACTGTATGAAATGGCCACTTCTTAACCCATAAGCAATCTAAAACTCGAGCCTCTTGAAGAAATCGCGGGGTTTAAGATTGAAAATTAATAATCTAAATGCGTTTTCTTATAAATGCAAATGATATAGTAGTAAACTGCAGATTTTGTTCTCTTAATATGTGAACAACTGCCTGTATCATTGACCTTTGTAAGTATGATATAAGGCGTTGTGGTTAAATTCACCGTTAAAATGCGAAATTGCTTAATATTGCTCGGGTTTTAAGTTGTCTTTGAATTAAGAAGTCAGGTATCGTACGCCATTTCAGGGGAACATATCTGAGAGAAACCCAGACACTTACTCAAAAATATTCTAATAAAACATTTACTCAAAAATTATGTGCTCGAAAAGCATTTACTCGAAAAACATTTTCTCGAAAAACCACTTGAAATAAGTAGTCTATGTTTTCAACCATTGAAATGTCATTCAACCAACATATTTATTTGTTCAACATTAATGTTTACTATTTCAACATATAACAATTAAACAATTTTGGTAAGGATAAATATACAAACTTTAAAATAAAATAAACATAATAAAATAAAATCAAATTTCTAACCTTGTACCAGTATGGATAATTTAAAAACAACAAAAAATAAGCCTTGCTTCCTAGTAGATGGTTATGTATTTATTAAAAATAAACACCATAATGATATTACGTACTGGGTATGCACGAATAATCGGCAAAATCGATGTAAAGCACGAATTAACACCAAAGGTGATGTTATTATAAAGAAAGTTGGAGAGCATAATCATGCTGGCAATTCAGCAAACGTTGGTGTTAGAAAAACCCTTGTTGAAATTAAAAAGAGAGCACTGTCTACATATATTAATACACAACATATTATTGCTGAATCTACTGTCGCCATAAATAATCCAGTAAGAGTCCATATGCCGTCTATTCCGTCCATGCAGCGCATAATTCACAGACAAAGACAAGGAAATGCTGTTATTCCGAAATCGTTAATTGATTTAACTATACAAGAAAAATTTAATGTCACTCTTCAGGGTGATCCATTTTTGCTGTACGATTCAGGGCCTACCGAAACTCGAATTTTGATATTCTCAACCCAACGAAATCTTCACTTTTTGGCGCAATCTGACATGTGGTTCGTTGACGGCACTTTTAAAACAGTACCGTTAATTTTTAATCAACTTTTTACCATACATGGGATAAAAGAAAAGCAATCTTTACCATTAGTGTATGTCTTATTACCGAACAAATTAACTGAATCATACAAAAGGTCATTCGAACAGTTAAAATTGTTAAATTTTTATTTAAAACCAAGCTATTATAAATACAGTTTCAGTAATGAAATATTGGATTATTTTGAGGATAATTATATCGGCAGATTTGATGTGCGGTCTAAAAATGAAACTGGTGGGCGCAATCCCAGGTATTGTATTGAATCGTGGAATGTTTATACTGCAAGACTAGAAGATTCCGCTCGAACAAATAACTACGTTGAAGGTTGGCATAATGGATTTTCCCGGTTAGTTGGTTGTGAGCATCCCTCTGTTGATGTTTTTTTTTTTGAAAAAATTCAACTAGAACAATCAAAAAATGAAATAGTTCTCGAGCAAATTCTTGCTGGAACTCCAATGCCTCCAAAACACGAGCAAATGTTTTCGAACAAATGTTTTTCGAGAAAATGAAATGTTTTTCGACCAAATGTCATGGAATCATCTGAGATTATGCAAGTTATTTAGAAATCGAAATTTGACCGCTTAATGTTTATCCACTATAAATGTATATTGTGTCCAAAGGAACCATCAATAAATAATTAGTTTTATTGTAATGTTGTCAAATCTCAATCAATTTCTATAAAACTATTTTTCGTGATTAATACCGTTTGGATAAGAGTTTTGAATATTTTGTTTTGGGTGGAATGAAAATTTCCGTAAATTTTGGCCGATACACACACACACACACACACACACACACACACACACACACACACACACACACACACACACACACACACACACACACACACACACACACACACACACACACACACACACACACACACACACACACATACACACACACACACACACACACACACACACACACACACACACACACACACAGGCACGTTTAAAAAAAAAAGCCTTTTCGGGATGAACATTTTATGCTAATTGCTCATAGGTAGCGTTTTGCATTTATCATTTTAAGACTTTTCTACCATAACCTAGCTAACCGTCCTACCTTGATATTTTTAATTCTGTGATCGCTTATGTTCTAGTTCTCTCTCTAAACACCAAAATCTGACTTAAATTCATACGTTTCATTGTTCAAAAGCCATTTTCACAAACTTGAGAAACAGTTCCATTAATAAATGTTTCCTACCAGTGCCGGTACACGTTGCAACATAAAATGGAATTTTTCTATTTTTGGTTGATTTAATTTTAAGCTCATCCACCATACAGATGTAAATACCAATTTATCTTTGGATTGCGACTTTAGGTGTTTGTTTTGTAAATTTCCGATCAATTCTCAAACAAGTTCTCTACAATTATTGTAGTTCCCTATAAACTGACTCATTTGCGATATTTGCGTATCGTTGGAATTTTTTTTTTTTTTTATTTAAATTTTATTCTTATATGATTTACAATAATAAATTTAAAAATATACATACATTTCCTTTTACAGTAACAAATAAAATCTTAAGATACACAATTTAAAAGTTATAAAAATCTGTACATTTTTATAAAAAACAAAAAAAAAAACATTTTGGGAGAGATGACTAGGATGCATTCTTTAGTTAGACGAAAACACGGTTGTTATGGCTATAGGCACAGTAACAAAAGATTTTATGTTCGTTCTAAGGTTATATCTGTAAGAATATCGAATAGATAAATTACCACTTCTAACAAAAAAACATTTTTAGAACCCTGTAAATATATAAATGTCTTAATGAGAGAACACAAAGACTACAAAATAAATATTATTCGAATTACATGTTTCTGCGCTAACAAAATTGGTACAACCGTATTAAAATACGTACCCCCCAACAAACAATACCATACTGCAATTTAGATTGAACGATATCATGATACACCATCATAAGAATTTTCTGTTCTGGGAACACAATAACTTCAATAGGTAAATTTTGCGAATTGCGGATATCATATAATTCTGTGCCCTATGTGCATGCTCCTTTCAGCTAAGATTCATATCAATAACTAGACCTAAATATTTTAGGGCTTTTATGGATTCAATTTTAAAAAAATTTCACATAGCAGGGATAATCTAATCGGTTTGCAATAAAACATCGGTCACAAATTTCGTTACTCATTGTATGTTTTAAGCAATCTGCTGAATGATAGAAAATATCACAATCGTTAATAGTTGATCCAGTTAGTTTGAAGAAGATCATTTTTGTTTTCTCACTAACAAGTAGCTTGTGCGCGGTAAACCATTGCCTCATAACATAGAGATCGTAATTCATATCAAGATTTGTTAAAAAATGGTTATCATTGGTATAAGCGAATGCTAAATCGTCGGCGAAAGCAGTAACATTACCATTGAATTTTTGTTTAAAAATTGAGTTAATGAATATTAAAAATAGAACGGGACCTAAAACGGAGCCTTGAGGAACGCCTGAAACTACCAACTGTACATCGCTAAATATACCATTCAGTTTAACTCTTTGGTGTCTTTTCATTAAATAACTTGAAAACCATTTAAAAGTGTTCCATCTAAAATCAATAGCATGAAGCTTGTTCAGAAGTATTTGATAGTCAACCATATTGTCATGTCCAAAAATATAGCAGCAGTACTTTTATTGCATTTATACCATCATAGACTTCTTCACAAAATTTCAATAAAGCCACTTCAGTAGACCTACCCTCTCTAAAAAAAAATATTTTTATTTAAAAACGATAATATTCGTTTTTTCATGAGTTTGAGAAGCAAAGAAATCGGCCTATAGTTGGACATCAATTTTCGGTTCCCTTTCTTAAATATCGGAATAATTTCCGCAGCCTTTAAACTAGCTGAAAAAATGCCAGAATTAACACTTAAATTAAATAAATATGTTAAAACATCAACAATGAAATAAGAATTCTGCTTAATTAGACTATTAGTAATATTATCAGAAGTACATAAGTTTTTATTATCAGGAGATTGAATCATTTTATAAACTTCTATTGCAGTGAAAGATTCAAAGAAGAAACTATTAGGTTGACAAATTTCATAAGTTAGAAGGTCAAAACTGTTACATGAGCATGTTTCAGAACGCAATGTTGGTATTGAATTGGTAGGACAATTAACAAAATAATCATTGAAGTTATTCGCAATATCAACACGGTTTTGAATTATACCGTCATCCACGTCAAGTTTAACAATCGTGTTCGATTTAGTGGTTTTATTCAAAATTTTATTATTTTTATGCAGAACATACTTTTTGATACAATTTTCCAAGTTTAACATTCGAAGGATGTTTCATAAGTTTTTTACGTATCGTAAAAATATAATATTTAATAAATAAAAATATAATATTTAATAATTACAGTATGCTACCCAGTTAAAGTTAGCCGAAAGTTTCCAGCCGAAACTGAAAAGTCGATAAAGCAGATTATGTTATTGACATTCCAGCCGAAAATAAATCAGCCTTTAGAGTGTTATGTCTGGAGATAGATTAGATTGATGTGACATGTCAATAGCTATCGCAGGAAATACATTCAGTTCAAGTTACCCGTGGGAAATCTCGGAAAATTCGATTTTCCAAAAATTATTAGAAAATTTGTATAAAATCAGCCTCTAGAGTGTTATGTCTGGAGATGGATTCAATTGATGTGATTACTCAATAGCTATAGCAGGAAAAAAATTCAGTCCAAGTTTCCCGTGGGAAATCTCGGAAAAATCGTTTTTCCGATTTCGGAAAATTTTCTAATAATTTTTGGAAAATCGAATTTTCCGAGATTTCCCACGGGAAACTTGGACTGAATTTTTTTCCTGCTATAGCTATTGAGTAATCACATCAATTGAATCCATCTCCAGACATAACACTCTAGAGGCCTATTTTATTCATCCATTTCTTACTTTCGGCTGGAACCATTTTTCAATTTTCCGAGATTTCCCACGGGAAACTTGAACTGAATTTTTTTCCTGCAATAGCTATTGAGTAATCACATCAATGCAATCTATCTCCAGACATAACACTCTATAGGCTGATGTTATACAAATTTTGTAATAATTTTTGGAAAATCGAATTTTCCGTGGTTTCCCACGGGAAAATTGAACAGAATTTATTAATTCGAGAGCTATTGACAAATCACATAAAAACGATTCAGCTTCAGATATGTACTCTAGAGGCTGATTTTATTCCAATTTTGTATATTCTTCTGATTTTCCGATATTTTCTACGAAGCAAAGTTTTACACGTAAATTTATTTACAAAAATTTATATTTATAGATTTCTATGTATCCTATTATGTTATATCATAATCTGCATTATCGACTTTTTACTTTCGACTGGAAACTTTCGGCTGCGATTAGACAATCTGCTTTATCATTTTTCTACTTTCGGCTGGACTAACACAATCTGCATTATCGACCTTTCACTTTCGGCTGGCAACTTTCGGCTAACTTTAACAGTATCAGTAGGCTTGTATTTTTTCTTTGTTTTAAATATACTTCCATTTCGTTTTTGGGTCGCTTACACACACATGCGAATAAATTATTTGTATTCGTTTTCCTTGTGTGTGAATTGTTGAAAGAATTGTTTTACTGACCTAAAGATGTTTTCATATCAAAAAGCTTTGCTCAGGTTCGTTAATGTAAATGATCACCGAGTTAAAATTGATAAACATATGAACTAGGAAACCTATCTGTAGGTTGAACTCTTTTAATTTTGTTCAGAAAAGTGCTTAGTTAATCATCTTGAGATTCTGTAACTAAGATGAATGGAGAGAATATATATTAACAGAAAACTCAAGTCCTACGTGGAATTTTCTCTTAATTTGTCTTACGAGGAATTCCGATAATATAGCGATAAGAAATGGAGGATAGTTAGTGACTTTCGAATATTGAACGATATCACTTTTGCAGATAGCCTTTGCTAATGGTATTTTAAAGGATAAATTGGAACAGTTTGGAAAATGCAATTTTTTTTGGCAAAAATGCGCCAAGCACATGCTGGATGGTTTAATTGTTTTCAATATTTGGATGATTAATTTATTGAAGATCATAATTCTAAACTAATTGATGTTTACATTTATTTAAGGACGCACAATTTGAACTTAATTGCTGGTGGATATCAGTTCTTAGACGGGCATAAAATAACGCCACGCGAAATAAACCAGATCTGTCAAAATTGGTTGCTATTAAAAATTATCTGTTCTATACGCCTTTAACGATCTATTTAAAAAAAAAATAGGATTTAAACGAGGTCCGTTTTAGGATGAGTCATTGATAATCCAGAAGCCAGAAAGGTTTTGTCAGGTTTTGCTGATTTTGCTCCAGGTAGGCCCAGGCTGGAAGATGACCAACCTGGTTTACTACAATCAACTACTCAGGAATTCACGGAGTGACATGGCTCAAAGTATAAAAACTTTTGACGAATTAACCGAAGGAACGGCTACATTCCAACATTATTTATAACGGTACCTCCTGCACCGTGACGATTAATGAGCCAAGACGACAAGGGCAGAATCATGTTAGGTCTAGCTGTTACAAACAAACAAGCAAGGATTCTGATACATATTGAGTACAAAATTTCATTACCCGACCATGATTGGGTGGGTATTCACAGAAAATATATAACGCACATGACATAGAAAAGTGACACAACTCAAAAAATTGAGTTTTTGAGATAATTCGTCAAAAACATGCGTAATAATCGATTTCATAACCTGACATAGTGGCGTTTTCACATTTATTTTAAAACGCGAGAGATGGCTAAAATTTCGAACTTCTTTTTTTGGAGGCCCATATAGATTAGTGTAGCAAAATCGAAATTAGCATTTTTCTATTCCTTTCCTGAAAAATTTAAATTTTGAGTTGTGTTACTATTCTTTGTCACGTGCGATAAAATGATTCCATCCGTTTATACCGCAGCAGTGGTACAAAGTAGCATAGATGCTTGTATTCATTTGAAAAGTGGCCAGCCGAAATCTAAAAAACCAAGCATTTCTGGAAAATGTGTTCCATACAAAAATTGTGTGGTTTTGAGGGGAGAGGAGGGTAATGTTATTTATTTTTTATATGTTGGGGTTATCTTGAAGGTTATTTCAAGGTCAAACTAGCTTTCTGAATAGGAACTAATATTTTTCGAGCAAACAATTGAAATCTTTAATTTGAAAAATATTTTTGTTCGGCGTTAATTTTTCAAGGTTTCTAGTAAAGTTAAATGAAATTACAAAGTTAAAATTACATATCGTTGATGTCATATCACAATTACGTATCCAAAAACGTTTAAAATTGGTCTAAAATTCTTCTTCTTCTTCTTCTTTAATTCTTATCTTAAATTTGGTGATTTTCAATCAAATTAACTATTCTGCGAAATGTGTAGGAATATTCGAGCGATCCAAACACCCTTTGGCTTAATAATTACAGATTTTCATTACACAATTGCAGATTTTCCTGTATATTGTCGGATTTCCCATCGATTGTTCTAAGATGTTTGATTCTTCTAGCAATAGTGCCTAATGTAGTCATGCCAACGGGTATTTAGATCCCTTGAAATATCTACGTCGCATATTTCTACACATTTCATAGAAAATTCAATTTGTTTGAAAATCCCTTGAATAATATAGACCACAAATTCAGACCCATAACTGAAAAATGTACAATAGTGCTCTCACTTCAATGGTGGATACCTCACCAATGAATATTTGAAATATTTGGCACAGAGGTGGATATAACTCGAGAAAGGAAATGGTGAAATAAATAAAAAGTTGGGGTGAATTTTAAAGGCTGCACCGAACAGCAGTTTATCCAGCATTATGCTGGAAAAGTTTTTCCCACCATCATTACCATTCCTGCGGACATACGAGGTATTGAAGTGTTCGCACAACGAAAATGCGCCCTTTACGTCACTTTTTTTTTGCTATAAACTCAATAAACTGGTAAAATGTTTTGCGTATGAATAGTTGTATTGCTTTCATCAAAAATAAAAAAAATACAACAACGTGGTAGTGGTTAAACAAATCTTAACCAAATTTTTAGTTTTAATTCCTGCCACATGAGTCGAATTGACAAGCAAATACACAAAAAAAAAATTAGATCTAAATTAGACCAGCCTTTAACCAAAACAAATACTTAACTTATATTGGTTGAAAGGAATACACTTATTGTCTGAGCTATTACCTTGCCCAACGAACACTTCTGTCCTATAATGCTCAAAAAATATTATGTTGTCAAAAAAATTCGGGTCTCCTGTAAAAAAAAAAAAAAAATCGAACGAATTCGAGTTGCAGCGAAACGGCAGCGGGAACTAACTGTGATTAGGAGTAGTCCGTATATTAAGGCAATTTTCCAAAAAGACCAAAGTATTGAAATCCTGTCAAAATGACCAACATTTTGGATGGCCCAACACCACTTTTCTCGACATTTTGAAAGCCCCGGAGTCCGAAAAAGCAAAAAAAATAAAACCCATCCATCTGTCTGGATGTCTGTTGTTACCCATGATATCTCGAGAACGGCTTGTCCGATTTGGAATTTTTTTTCGCCAACCTGTTTCTATTGGCCATGGAAAAGCTTTTGGAAGCTATCCGTCAGAAGATTATGGTACCTGCCATAAGAATTCACCCAAAGCAACATGGTGATATTACAATGTTGACCAATTTTTTATTGCTGGTTTCAATATTGAGTTGCGGGCGTTGAGTTTGAGGTTGAGTTGAGGGTTGCGTTGGGTTCCATTTGCGGGGTGAGTTGGGGTGAGTTGGAGTTGAGTTAGGGTTAGTTAGGGTTTGGTGAGCAGTTCAGCTGCAGATTTATTTGTGTGTGAATTGACGATTGAATTAGAGTTTGCTAGATTGGAGTACGCATCTAGTTTTTAGGACCGTGTTGATTTGAGAGTTGAGTTTGGCGTGAGTTTGAGGTTGATTTAAGGACTGCATTGCAAGTCGAGTTAAAGTTGATTAGCAGTTGGACTACGGCAGAGTTGTGGCTGAGTTACAGTTGAATTACTAATTGGGAATTAATTTGGGGTTTGCATGGAGGGTTGAATTGAGTTATTTTGAGTTGAATTTATATACGAATGCAGTTTCTCATGTCGCGTTGATTTTAGTATTTAGTTGCGTGTGTTTGAATATTTAGTAGGGGGTTAGCACATGCGGTTTTCGAACTGCGGAGGCGTCCAGTTATAAATTTAATCTGTTTAGGGTTGAGTTGTGTTAAACAATGTTGTTCAGTTCGGAAATTATTTGAGGGTTGAGTTAAAGTCGAATTAGGTTTGAATAGGTTTTGAGTTGAAGTTGTTTTGGATTTGAGTTAGGGTTCGGCTGGAGATTTATTTAGAGTCAGGATACACAAATAAATGCATATGCACTCGTTCAGAACTTTGTATTTTGGGTACACCAGTTCCAGTTTGACCAATCAAGGTTCAAATTTTATTAGAAAAATCAATATTAGTACCTGTTCTAGTTACTAACGGTGCTGTAGCACGGAACCACGATGGCCTTGTTAGCGTAAATTAAGTTATTTCTGATGGCAAAGGATACGTAATAGTGGCATAAAATCATTTAGCCAATCGAATCCATTTATACCAACCTAGATTTTGACTAAAATATGTTTTCAACCAGGAAAAGCCATTGTTGCAAATTTATATTACGGTGGTGGGATATAACTAGCTCAACCTTGTTTTAATTTATATTACCATAGTAAACGTATAACCAGCTATATTTACATTTCGCTGTGATCTACTTAGTAGTGGCGCCTCCCATACGAAAGGTAATTTCATATAGTTATAAATTTTTGATTCTAATTATATTTGTTGATCTGCGTTTACGTGAGTAGAAGTAATTTTATTTCCATTGACAATATGATGTCAGTGAACTGAAAAAAATCAATAAATTCAAGTTGAAATTGGTCACGACCGAAATAAAAGTTGACTTTAATTAAATAATATTTTGTGAAATTAATTTCATTATTAGGAATTATTTACAATACCTACTGCTACCTAATAATTATTTGTATTTTAAGATTTTCTCCAAAATTAAACAGAATGTATTAATTGAACCTTTTTACTTTTCTACAATATTCATCAAATTAAAGGTTCTCAACCAGTGCTGTCGTTCTAAAAACTTTAAACGGAGTACTTTTCAAATTTTCAGAGGAGTATTTCTAGTCAGAAGGGAGTACATATGAAATACATTAAACCTTGGGCATAAATAATTGTTGGTATTTTAAAATAAAAAAAATCATAATCCAGCAATTTACACTAAAATTGTTTTTAGTTTTTGAGCCAAATTTGAATATTAAAAGAAAATTGTGATGATTTTAATACGTTCCAAAGATTCTAAGAGAATTCAATCCAGTTTCAAACTGATGAGCTTCTGATTATGAAAAAATCATGAATTAATTAACATTTCAACAAAAAATTAATAAAGTAAAAAAATTAGCGTACACAGAAATAGAGCTGTGTGAGTGTCGTGATGAAGAAAAAATTGTAAGAGAATTTATCTGTATTAGTATGATTCGCTAGTACATAACGCACAGCACATTCTGTATATATAAAATGTAAATTGTGATATAATCAGTCCAGTCGCCGCGGCCTGATGAGAAGATTGATTTTTTCATAATCATAAGCTCATCAGTTCGAAACTGGATTGAATTCTCTTACAATCTTCGGAACCTATTAAAAAATGAAATAAACAGAATTCTGTCTATTAGTCGGTTTCGTTGAATTACCGTTCATAAATACAAAAATGTTTCTACGTGTTAATAAAAATACATTTAAAATGGCCTAATCGCCGGTAGCATATTAGAAATTACATGAATTAATTAACATTTTCAACAAAACATTAATAAAGTAAAATTGTGTTATTTATTGGTTTAAACCTCTTAACCTATTAAAGCACTAAGCTTTATATGCTGCTCGAGCTAAACAGTTTCTTTTAACACCGCCACAATTGTCCATAAAATCACAGATATTTTTAGATTATTGTTTTGAGATTTTTAAGTTTTTCGCGTAAAGAAGACCACCAATCAGCGAAAGCGTAAGCGAAATTTTTAATTTTTAGCTATTTTTACCTAAATTTTACGTGGTAAATCGAAAATTTATCTTCAAGCAACGTTAGCTTTGAATCCTTTTTATTTTCAAAAGCATACTTTTTGGCAGATATGCGAATTCAGACATGTTCGTCGCGAACATGTTCGTCATTCTCACAAAGCTAATTTTTGAGAATTGGAAGTTAGGGTGACCAGATCAAAAATGACCAAACCCGGATGAAGTCGGAAAAATCTCCTTAAAAAACAGGTCTCGAAATATGTTATGTATTTGATTTTAAAAAAATTGCTATATAAAATTGGTTTGGTGTGGATGACTGGTCACAAAACAAGCACGAGGTAAAATCTCTTCTAGAAAAGTTTTAAACTCGCTAGCTTGATTCGTATTGGTTAGGTCAGATAATAAATTTTAATGGAATTTGTGGTAATTACAACAGTTCCATTTGGGGCACGGATGGCGTTTCTTAAATAAAATATGGCCAGAATTCAATAAATATCAGTATCTTCAACAAGATGCTATAATAACACATTGACAAAGAAAAATTTGTTTTTTACTTTTATAACCACTCCAGCCTTTAACTACATTTCCAGGTTCCAGCACTAAATGGAGTACGTTTCTCAATGAATTTTAGTGAAATTTTATTTTTGAGTTTTGATTCTGTGAGTAGTTCCTAATGTAAAACCAAATTATTTACACTCTGGAAATTTCTTAGGTCACGTTATTTGGGGTCGAATTTGTTAAATAAAATAAGAACACCACTAATGATATTTTGGTTGATGCCATTTATTAAACATTGTTTAACCAATTTTTCTTTTATTTTATATAGACAACCAATCCAGGCAGTGTACTACGTCTCCAGCTCAGAATTTACATATGAGATTTGAAATGGTAAGTTGATTCTTTAAGTAGTATATACAATTTTTTAGTTCCTGCTCTGGAAAATTCCTTCGGCCATATCATCTGGGGGTAGAATTTCTAATTAAACCATGGTTCAAATTCAGGATATTTTTGGGTTGAAACTTTAAATCACAAATGAAATTCGCTAAATTTATTTGTATATACTTAGCTAATTCAGACTATCTTCTCATCGATTTCTGCCATTTCAGCCCTATCGGCTGGGATCAGAATTTTTAAAATAAAACATGGCCCAACAGCAAGAAATATTTTGGAATACTATTCGTACTATTGATTTTATGATCGAGACCATAACTCAAAAATTAGATTTGCCAGTTTTAGTTGTCCATATACACAGTCAACCCAGACAATTTTCTTTGACTCCAGCACCGAATGGAATACAAACATTTATCGAAGTATTGTATTTTAGTGAAATTTTATTTCGGAGATATTAAAGAGTTCCTAACCTTAAACATATTAAATCACGAATTTTTTGGGCCAGTCATTTGCGCTGGAATTCGAATTAAATTTTGTTGAAATTATTATTTTTCTAATAAATTTAGGGATTTGAACGGATATCATCTAAAAACCAGGAAAATGTAAAACATTTTCCTTTACGCTATCCTACCTACCTAGCTCTACCAAGGCGAAAAGGAGAATGTTAAAATAAAATGGAAAGACAAGTTCTGCTGTCAACATTTACCTTGCCAGATAAGAAAGATGTATAGGAGTCTGATGAATATTGATGTTAAAACGTTTTGGACGAATGAAATTGTTCATAACACTGCATAAATTCAGAGATCCATACAACTTTCTAGTTTGGGAAGGTTAAATGACTGCAGAAATTACCTTACAGTATATAGAGGTCCTAATCAAAGTTTAAGGAAGGATTTGAGAGTGTTGTTAATCCAGATTTCCATACATCGTCCGCGTAAATCTTATATTCAGGTGATCCTAATATAAATAAATATTTAGCCAAAGCAGATAAAAGTTTTTTGTTAAAATGAGGTAATCTTTGTCATGTTTGAGTTTATCTGGTGCCGTGATGCTTTTATAAGTATAAATTGTAACAAACTCTGAACTATCTTTTATAAGTTTTACCATCAAATCTTCAGATTCTGAAAAAAAGCATTGTGAAGTTGAAGTAATTTAGTTCGCAAAGTTCACATGTTTGAATTGATGTTCTCTGCTAAAGTCTGACACTGTACTGTAAGAAAACCGTTTTATGGAATTTTTCCCGAAGAATGACCATTAAAAATTAGCGTTGATAAAATGCTTTAAGAAAATGACAGGTATCTCCCAGAATATGTTTTGTTATTTTTTGTTAGTCAGTACAGTTAGGATTCTTTCAAGAAACTATCACAGTTGGAGTGTCTCTTTACGCCAACTTTTTAAAAAGTTCGATTATTCAATTGTGTATTAGGGCTGAAAATGCTGACGAGAGTATATTCCATTTATTCCAATGCGTACTTCCACAATAGTGCATGCAGAATATTTTTATATCGCGTATAAACGAAGACATTCTAAGATTCCTTTTCGAAGTTTAAAACCCGCACGAACCGATAAGAAAATTTCAAAAAACTTGATTTTTAATAAAATGCACAAACAATATAAATAAAACTGTATTGTTTAATTTCTACTCAACTTTCTGCTGCACTAACAATGCATCAAGAAACTTGGTTTTGTGTATATTTTAAACAATTTCAGGCAATGTAGGTACAGCAGTTATTAGAATAGGGGAGTACAAAATGAAAGTGCGGAGTAAAGGAGTAAGCACTACAAGAAAGAAGCACAAATACTCCGATCGTACTCACTTCGACCGCACTGTTCTTAACCCTAATGCGCTACTGAAAAATAAATTCACCAAAGTTACCTTTAATAATATTGTACGACAATATATTTTGCAAAACGATGGGATAATCGGATTTATTTCGAAATTGCCTTTTGTGGGCGATTTACATTTTTTTTTTTTTTGGTATTAGGTACGATAAATAATTTTTCGAAAATCATAATTTTCCAAGAATATCAATAAATTTAAATACATTGGTTTTCTATATAACATAAATGTAAGGATAATGGATAATTTCAATAAGTATAGCCTGAACGATGTATTTCTTGGTACGGAAATTATTAAAATACTCACAAAATTTATTATAACACTGTCAGGCAAAATTTTCCTAATTTCTTAAATTAAAAATTTTCATACATAAAAATGAAATATATTTATGTATTAATTTTGTAATAATGACTAATACTTATGTACAAATTTATTTTATCTACTTGAGAAAATTTTATTTAAATAAATTTTAAATTAACTTTTCCACATAGACAAATAAATTTTATTTTTAAAGTGTTTTATTTTCTCTAGTAGTAATTCTCTAGATTTTTATGTTTATAAAAACAATTGGTCAATTTGTAATTAAGAAATTTCTCTCCAGAAAATTGATTCTGTGTTTTTTGTTTTTTTGGGAAAATGTTCTTGCTTGATTTATTATCATTTCACAACAAAAAAAAAAAAAAAAATTGATTCTTTTTTCCTCATGTGCTGTAAAACCACTTTTTATTTTTTATTGGGTAAATGTTTAAATTTTTCATTTCTTTTATAATTTTATTTGGCTTAGCAAAGATGTATGTTGTCAGAATAAATTGATAAATTAATTTTATTTTTATGTTTTAGCAGAGAAAATTCAATTTTATTTATTCTAAATTTATTGATTACAAGGATGTATGTAGGTACATGAATATGTTTTGTATATAATGTAAATTGAATTAAAGAAGATGTGTTCGTTGGATTTAGGATCAGTTTGGACCCAAAAATGAGATTCATAAAAATCTATTCCTCTTTTTCGACGTTATCGATATGAAAAATACAATTTCACACATTATACCGATATAATCGCATAAACAACTTACAGTTAATTTACCAATTCAGAGTTGCCATTATACTATATACCTAAATTTATCCCATATTCAAACAGATTTTCCATTCAAAATTTTAATACAAACAAAAAAAAAAGAAAATCTAAACCGCAATCTTACCAAAGCATTTCAACTGAGATTTTGTATCCTTTCAATCCCAAAATAAAAAAAAAATAATGATTTGGATCCAATGAAAATTCATTTGATTTTGTTTCTGGCCCTTTTTTTTTGCTTCCTTTATACATACATACGTACATATGTATATACCACATCAATCAATTTCGATCGCTCATTTTCTTTTAAATTTGGATGATAAGTTTTCCTCTTAACATTCCATTTTTAGAATGTACAACAAAATACACACCAAGTTTGAAGAATCACATCTTCTTAACATACATACATACATATTTTTGGTTTTTTTTTTTTTCGAATCATCACGGATGAATGATATCAGTTTTTGCGAAAGAAAATTCTTTAAGAATACATTTATCCACCTAACATGAACACAAAACTCAAACAAGAAAACTAAGAAAAGCTTTTATTTTTGAAACATACATAAAGTAATTTTTAAACTTGAAAGATTGAAAAGAAAAATTTTCTAGAATACCGCAAGTTGGATTAAAAAAAAAAAAAGAAACTTCCAGAAGCAACAAAACAAATAGAATAACTTTTCCACAACAGTTTTTTATCTATCTACTCGTATATACACCAACACAAATATATGTACGTATGTAGAGAAATGATACAAGTGAATTGAGAATTAGTGTTTTATCTCGGTTGGAAAATTTTCAATCTGTTAATTTATTTTTTTTTTTTTAACATTCGAACGGGTTAAGTATTTCTGTTGAGTGAGATTTTTATGAACATATACGTACATGAAAAAGTGCCAAACTAATGAAAGTTAATTTTCCTTTTTTGTGTACTATACTATTTGTGAAAAGTCAATGGGTTCATGTTAGTAGAGTAGATCTCAATGGATATTGTTAACTTTAGAATTTACGTTTAAAATCCAACAACAACAAAACGTTTTCAATGGTGTTGCTAATGAAAAATATTGAAATGTGTATGGATTTGAAAAGTCGTGACAAATTCTGCGATTATTTTTTGTATTCAGCATAAAATGTATAGGGCGTTAAAACTAATTTATTCAGTCACTTATTCAGTCATAATCCAGGTATCATCATTTGTAATATACAAAAAAAAAAAAAAATATCAAACGAAAACCTAAAATAAAATGAGGTTTAATATTACGATTCAAACGTATAGTAGACCAAAAATATAAAAAACTGCTCAACATACACACTACATACTTTACAAATATTTGCGAAGCGAAAAGAAAATATTTAAAATGAAAATTCAAAATAAAAAATTGTTTTTCCAGTCTATGATTTGGCTTCGTGTGTTTGTATGTATGTTGAACCAACCCGCTTAGTGGTTTATTGCTCTTTAAAAAATTCAAAGAATTTTTTTTTTTTTTTTTGTTAGTTCTTTATGTGTTTTATGTCGTCATTCTTTGGATAAAACACTTATGTTATCCTTTTTTTTTGCTGGTATATTCATAGGTTAAATTTTTTTGTACGATTTGAGAAATATTATTTACATATGAAGCAAGATGCCAGACAAGTTTCAATTTAGTTGAAATAAGATGCTATAAATATAGTAACGATATATAGAATTTACTTATAATTAAATACATGATTTCTTATTATATGAGCACCGTAATCTTGTGCGGTACCACTAAAGCTTAGTAAGCATATTATGTATACATATACACATAAGTTCAGTTATAATGAATCGCCTGAAATACTTTGTATCTTCTCCTTGTTCACTTTAAATCCCAAGATGGTGAAAAATACTAGCAAATTGCTGCTGGGAAAATGAATGAAACCGCATAGTTGAAAGTTTTATTTTTTATGTTATTTGTATTTTAAGTTTCTGATTATTAAAACATAAAGTGGTAAAAAAAAATTTATATAATCGTGAGATTCAAACATACTATAAATAAAATGTTAAATTTCTGTGGGGATATACAATTTATGATTTTAATTTTATATGAACTTTGTGTTTTTAATAATATTAGCTATGTATGTGTGCAACAAGTTTATGGTCCCTATGTACATAATAATGTTGTCTGTGTATTTATTTATTTAGTAATAAACCGTTTTAGTTAACGCAACGTTTTACATTTAGCTATATTCAGGGACAATTTGTTGTTAGCCTACCAGACACAAAATATGTCTAAATCCCTTTGTAACCTAAGACAGTCAGATACACTACAAATTGGTGCAAATATTTTTAAATCGTCTGCATACAGCAGGCAATGCGCGAGCTCGAAGCATTGAACAACATCATTAATAAATAGTGAAAACAGAAGAGGTCCAATATGACTTCCCTGTGGGACACCTGAGGTAACTCGAAATAAAACTGAGGGCGAGTCACAGATCTTAACATACTGCCATCGATCCGAAAGATAAGATTGAAGCCACTTAGTTGGAATGAATAGACAGTTCAATTTCCCAAGCTTATTGATAAGTATCGAATGATCAATCTTATCAAAAGCCTTTGAGAATTCCGTGTACACAACATCCAGTTGTTGCCTTATTGCAATACTGCTATGTAAGTGACCACAAAAAGAAATCAGGTTGGTCATTGTGGATCTTCCAGGATAAAATCCATGTTGAAAATGAATGAATCCAAAATGAAAAAAAGAGAAATTTTTGTACCCTTGCTTTGAATAGCTTCGGTATAGCAGAGAGTGTAACGATCCCACTGTAATTGCTGCTTTCACACCTTTTGCCCGATTTGAAAATCGGGCGAATGAAGGAAATCCACGGAGGCTTTCATTAAAAATAAACGCGAGAGGAACAGCTAAACAATCCGCACAGTTTTTCATAAGGAAGAATGGAATGCCGTCATGTCCTGAGTCCTTCAGTTCAGAAACCTCAACAGACTAAATTCCGAACAGTCACTAGATTTAGTAATAGTGGTATGAGATTGCTCATAGACAGACTTCAAATAGTTGGCAAATGAAATACAGATATCCGAGGGCCGACTTGCATATGAGTTCTGATAAATCATGCGTGACGGAAATCCAACGACATTTCTTTTGCTGTTGATGAAATTCCAGAAATTTGTAGGATTAATAGTGAGATTTTCTTCAATCTGCAAAATATAATTATTATAAAGGAACCGTTTTAAAATTCGAAACTCCATACGGGCTGCATTGACCGCAGAGTAAAACTTATCCCCATGTACCCTATATAATGAATGAAGTTTATTACGACGCTTCTCGAGTATCACAAGTTTATCATTATACCATGGCTCACGAAATTACGGTTTGTCTTTTACCTTCGGAACAAACATTTCGATGCCAGCCAAGATCCGCTCGTTCAGCAGACAGACAATCTTGTTCAAGTCCACTTCTCGTTGAAGAAAGCTCCAGTCTGAATTGGCTAGAAATTCGTTTAAAGAGCAACACACTTTTCATGAAATATATTTATCATAATAGGAGTATGGTAAATGCTCGCGCAGCCAGTGAAATCCTCACAAGATGAAATCTCCGAATGTTAAACATCAGTAGCGAAAACCAGGTCCAAAAACTTGTTGCAGCTGTTGGACACTCTGTTCTGTTGAGTGATAGCAATGCTCGCAAAATATTGTATCGTATGTAACACCCTTTCGTCTGTAGAAGACGAAGTAAAAACTTCATCAACATCGAACCAAATAGCACCACGAAGATTAAAGTCACCAACAAACATAAGGTGTTCGCCAGCTCCTACCAAAGGTAACACAATTGAATCAACAAAATTTGTAATCTCCACATAATAATTCAAGTTTGAGCCACTAGGAATATATATAGCGACCACGATCACGGAGGAATGGGCGACCTTTACACGGACTGTCATAATATCTAGTTGAGAATGACAAGCGATCATCTCGTTCAAAATCGAACACTTCACAGCAATCAGAACTCTTCCACCTTTCATGCTGTTTAGGAAGTTATAACGGTCTTTCCTATGGACGACATAGTTGGATGGTAAATATTCCTCGGAATTAAAACTGGCTGTAAGCCAGGTCTCACCAATAGTTATAATGTCGTAATCATTGTCAAGAACCCCAAGCCGAAAGGCTTTAGCTTTGCCCCGAATGCTGGATGCATTGTGGTAATAAATCGACGTAAATGCCATCAGTTTAGGGTTCAAGTGACTTATGATAATACTGTTGCGGTTGTCACAATTGAATTCTTGTTGGATATTCGACGGAGTAATAATGGTGCTAAAGTGGTTATTATGTAGGTAGTTATTACGATTATTATTATTATTGATATTATTAATATTGTTATTATTAGTATTATTATTATGCTGGTCGGCCGGAAGGTAGCGAGTATGGAGGAAAGGTCCCGAACCATGCAAACCTGGCAGAGGGCATGGGAAAATGAGACAAAAGGGAGATGGACAGCCAGAGTTATTGCTCTGGTGGGCCCCTGGACCGAAAGGAGTCACGGAGAGGTCGGTTATTACCTGACCCAGTTTTTGAGCGGCCACGGGTACTTCAGAGCATACCTGTGGAGGATGAGGAAGGTAACGTCGGCAGAATGCCTATACTGCCCAGGGAGTACCGATGACGCGGAGCACACTTTCTTCTCGTGTGACGAATGGGAGGAGCAGAGAGCGACGCTGGAAGCAGAAGTGGATATATGGTCCCCAGAAACGGCGGTGGAAATCATGCTCCGAGGAGAGAATGAGTGGAACCTAGTAGCCCACTTTGTGGAGGAGATCCTGAAAGCGAAGAAAGGGGATCTAGACAGATTCCCATAATGTAAGAGGAGGCTCGGAGGGAGCAGTAGGAGGCCTAGCCCGAAGTAATGTGCAAAACGGTTCCAGGCTAGGCCAGGAGGAGGGGTAGGTGGTTTTAGTCGGTAGGGCAGCAATGCGAGTCCGACACACGGTGCGTAAAGAGCATTCCCACCTTCCCTAGCAAAAAAAAAAAAAAAAAAAAAAAAAAAAAATTATTATTATGCTGGTAATGATGCCGTAATACGACCCTTCCTGAGCGGCCAAAGTTGATGAATGGTTTAATCGCACATTCTATAAAGGCCAAATGCTTCCATCAAAAACTTTATCAAAACTATCAGAATCCAGACCAATTTTAAAAGAGATAAAGTTCAGACGGCTTTTATCCACATCCCTTGCAACAAGTTCGTGGCATTCAACATTTCCAGTAGGAATTTGTAATTTAGAATATATAATTTTTTATATCATCGCACGTAGTAATTGGTTTGCAGTTAGAAACGTGCAAATACTTTTTGGGTTTCACCATCTCCAACTCGGACTGTTGGACATCGATACCAGCAATCACAGTTTGCAGACCATCCAATATCCCCGAATGAACATTTCCTATAGCGGTGGTGTTAACACTACTCGCCGATGTACCAGCTAACAACTTACTAGATTCTAGCTGAAAGTCAGCAAGCATTTTTGTCAACGAGTTGCCAATCTCACTTATTTGGATCATCAGAGATTGTAATAATTGTTGATGACTGCAGTGAATGTTTAAGCAATCGTTACAAATTAATTTAATATTAGATGAATTATTACACAAATTGGCATTCGCAATTGGTATCGACGAGCAAGCAAAATGAAATTTTTTACCACAGCCACCAAAACAGATTAAAACACATTCAAACTTTGACCTAGACATTTTGTAACATTGTTGATGAATGTCGGTCTACTTGACACCAAGCAAGTTCTGCAGTAATTAGCCGAAGCAGTCGAACTTCGATTATTATTCATTTATTCGTCTAAGATACAAATGATGGTCCATGACATCGGGCTTCACAATCCTGTTAGTCAATTGAATTATTCTATTGTACGTTATGCTGAGCGAAAAGGTCATACGAGTACGTGGTTAATTTAATGATGTGACTCTAAATTCCCCCCGTGGTTGTTGAGTTGACTTTCGACCGATCTTTAACTCCTTAAATTCATTAAATTTAGTCTTTTTAAGCAGATAGATATTAACAAAATATTTTTTATTGGTTTAGGGCATCCATGAAAAATCGGGTTTAGTAAAGACTTATGATTGCTGAGTTTTTCGATTTATGTATTGAAAGAAAGAATCTTTTGATGTATGCCCGAAATGAGGCCCGTTTTACCAGAATGAAGTTCGAACAAGTATCATTTTCCTCCTTATTGTGGAGTCTTTTAAGAATCAGAGGAGTTAAATAAATTTAAAATAAAACTCCAATACTAAATTCATCTAACAAATTTAACGAACGCAATATGGTCGAGCTGGACAATGCCACAAAGCGTAATTTAATGAGATATACATATCGTCAATTTAACTCAGGATCATATCAGTTCTCTGAGTACAGATTCCTCGGATAGAGTTTTTTGACTTGGTGACTTTACATCTCTTAAAGCTACAATATCCCGTGAAAGGAAGAGATTCCAGAATTTGAGGATTAAACAAAAGAAATTTAATGAATTGATCTCACAATCAAAACCAATCTGCCCTTTGGGCACCTGAGACACCCTCATCCCAATAATATGTATGTACTAGGTACCCCAAAGTAATAGGAAAAACTATTAAATGCCAAGAGACAGTTGAAAATATTGAAAGAATTCTAAGGCTGCGTAGAAGTCCTTTTAGCATCCATGCTATTTTTAAATCCGCATTTTCTAGTATTGTTCATCTACTTATTCTAGTTCATAACATTTTCTAAGCAGCAAAAAAAATGTTTTGTGCTTATAGGGACGGTAATTGTGTTCATGTGCCTATAGATGAAGTAGGCTAAGAATAATGTATGTAGAGAAGGTTGAGTCTAAAAGAACAAAATTTATAAAGATTAAAGGAATCAGAGCGTTTTATGAAAAAATAAAACTTTAAGAAGGAAACTTAAAGTTTCAGAAGTGGGATATGGATGGAAAATGGAAAATGTCGGTAATATATAGATTTCGTCGGGCATTTCTTCGCTCATTTTTAATTGTAAAAATAATTGCTAATTTTGTTCGGAAGAAATTGAGCAGGCTGACACGAAGAAATTAATTAGGTAAACGCCAGTAAGTGCTGTTAAGGTTGTAAACGTAATGATGCGTGAGGAGGTACACGAATCGGTGGTTCAATCGATTAGCTGGCACAAAATGCAAGATATCATCGTTATTGCTATTACAAATTTACATAGGTTTTGGGAAACGCTAAACAACGTTTCCCTCGTAGGCGAAAATTATAGATTATTGAAGCCTTGTTTGAATTTAGTAGCAAAATAACAAAACACTTAAAGAATTCAGTGCGACAATGATGTGGATTTTTACTGTATAATAATTTGAGAGATCTGCTTTTAAATCATTTTAAACAAAATTTGACAGCTAACATAATTGGCAAAACAATAATTTAATTTTTTGGTGACACGCTACCTAGAAGAGCACATAATAATTGTCAAAGCAGAAAATGGCAGTGAAGAGCTTGTATCAGAGAGATTATTAATCACTTCATGGTATAGTTGCAAACCGACACTGTTTATATCATCAGTACAACTTGGATTTTCAGTTTATTTCCTTCGTAAAGTACAGATTGTAGCCATGTCAATGGTTTATTGAATTACACTATATTATTTCCGAATATCGACTGGGCTACTAATTAACATAATTAAATATATATTTGAAACAAATTTTTAAATATAAACATATTAAGAACATATTGTAACTTTCTGTAAAATTTCTACCACCACATCGCATAAATTCTTAATTTTCAGTTGTTATTTTATTTTTTGTGGGTCTACTTTCGCTAAAGTATCTATTCATTTATTATTTCCACAAGTTGCCAAATACAATCTGATGAGTAGTAAGTCCCAAGACGTAGGTGACAGCTCGTCCCGTACTTGGGGCCTCTCGTCAACAAAACAGTTGAACTAAAATATATATCAATTTTCGTTTTTAACTTCACACACCGTACTCATTCCGCTCGATTTACAATTTCATTCAAAATTCATTCTTGTTTTTACGGTCGTATTTATTCAAAATTTGACAATGTCAGACAACGAGCAAGAAATGGCCTCCCGGCAAATCAAAGGTGAGGTTGAGGCCACCACTCGTACAATCAAATTACAACAGTTTTGGTTAGACAATGCCAGAAACTTTTTGAATATGGCAGAACTCCAATCTAGTCGACTAGATCAAGTGGGACATAAAGCCGCTCTAACAGAATTCCAGCACATGGTGGAATTAGGGATTTGCAAGCACGGTGACAACACCGGATCGCTGCCCAATACCTCACATTCAAAATTTCTCCATGCACTTGCATGGATACGAAATTTTCTCCATAATTGATCTAGTCAGAGCTTATCATTTAATTCCCGTCGCACCTGAAGACGTTCATAAAACGGCAATCACAACACCGTTTATCATTTTCGAATTCACCCGAATGCCATTCGACTTACGCATTGCCGCTCAAACGTTTCAGCGTTTCATGAACGAAGTCGTACGTGACTTGGACTTCGTTTTCGTCTACATTGACGACATTCTTGTAGCATCAAAATCTGAGGAACAACACAAACAGCACTTAGAACAACTTTTCCACAGACTAACACAGTTTGACGTGCGTATCAAAGATCGCTCAAAGTACGTTTTTGGCGTATCCACTCTTGACTTCCTCAGCCACAAGATAACACCTAATGGTATTCTGCCGTCTGAAGAACGAATTAATGCCATTAGGGATTTCCATCCCCTACTTAAATCAAAAATATACAGCGATTTGTCGGCATGGTAAATTACTACCACCGATTCATACTAAAACTCGCTCAAACACTCGCACCAATTCACAGCCACTTGGCAGCATTACTCAAAAAGCCCAAGACAGCCAAGAATTTCACTTGGCCTGACGAATGTCAACAATAATTCACGTCACTAAAGCTGAATTGGCCCAGATAACACTTCTGGCACACCCACTGAGCGACTCAAAGCTCAGCATAATCACTGACGCATCAAACAGTGCTGTCGGTGCTGTACTACAACAGTACAATAACGAGTGTTGGGAATCACTGGGATTCTTTTCTAAGAAACGCTCAGGTGCCGAAAAGAAATATTCCGCATTCGATCGGGAATTACTCGCAGTATATCAAGCAGTCTAGCACTTTAGATATTTTGTCGAAGGCCGGGATTTCACAGTATACACCGATCATAAACCTCTGACACGAGCAATTCAGTCTAAAACTGAACGTAATCCGAGGCAATCTCGCCACCTGGATTACATTAGTATATTTACAACGGACATTCAGCATGTTCACGGACACGACAACGTTGTCGCAGATACACTATCGCGCACAACAGACAAAGAAATGGCTACAGTCGAAACACACATCGACTTACAAACAATTGCAAACGCACAAAAAGCAGACCTAGAACTTCAGAATTTACTTTCTGGTTCCGAATGTCACACTAGTTCCTCAATGAAACTAGAGCTTTTCAAACTACCTGGCCTCGAAATAGTCTGCGAAATCGCAGGTGGGAACAATCGTCCATACATCACAGACTCACTACGTTGCACCGAATTCATCGTAAATTGATTACAGCTCGCTACTTATGGCCCAGCATAAGCAAAGACGTAGGCAATTGGGCTCAGTCTTGTTTATTCTGCCAACGTGCTAAAGTTCAACGGCACACAAAATCACCCCATGGACAATTTGAATTTCTTCCTGGTCGATTTGAGCATATCCATATAGACATAGCCACCACCTTGATCAATAATTACGTATCACGATTCGGCGTCCCCTTTAACAACACAACAGATCAAGGAACGCAATTTGAGTCCAAGCTGTTAACAGAGTTAACAAAACTCCTTGGCTCACATCGGATACGGACAACGGCTTTCCATCCGCAAGCCAATGGCATGGTCGAACGCTTCCATCGGCAACTCAAAGCCTCATAAATGGCCAGAGGCAATACAATCAATTGTAGTTCGGAAATACCAATCATACTACTTGGTATCCGAGCAACAGTGAAGGAAGATCTTAAGTGCTCACCGGCAGAATTAGTTTATGGTCAAACCATCAAACTACCCGGTGAGTTCTTTATTGAGAATCCTCCTTCACCACTCCCAACTACTGACACAATCATCGACCAGCTGCGAAAAACCATGCGCAACCGCATACCCAAAATACCACGTCAATCCAAACAAGATGACGTATTTGTTCCGAAATCGCTCAGCAACTGCGATTTTGTTTTCATAAGAACAGACAAGGGTTGCACGTTATTAACTCCTCCCTATGAAGGTCCGTATAAAGTTATACGCAGACTTAGGAAACATTTCAGCTTACGGAATAATTAGTTCGGCTGAGCAAACATCAAACCATCGGGTTCACAAAACCGTTCGTATAACTTACACTCCTACAATCATTCCCTAGGGAGGGGGAAATCACTCGCGGGGGAGTCCTGTAGCGACACTCACAATTCAATTCAATTATTCAATCACACAATTCAGTTCAATCATAAATAATCATCACTCGTTCATCGCCACAATTCGCGCATTCATATTCATATTCACACGCATTTACATGAACGCACCTTGTTCAACGCACCAACGCAACACACTTCATTCCTTAAAATATTCGGCTGTCAAAATCTCGCGCGCAGTAAAAACACACATCATAATAAATTCTCGTTCGTATACTGGCGGCGATACACATAAAAAAAATATTTGATATAGCCAGAAAATATCTAACAAAAATAAAATCAACCTTTCGGGTATTTCCGAGTTTTCTCTTTTCTTAATATTGATTACCAAAATCAAAAAATACGAATTAATAATCTAATCATGGTGGTAGACTTTAGTGTTTAATATATTGTTTTTTAAATTAAGTGGGGTGTAATAAATCGGCCACATATAAACTGTGAATTGTTTGGCCGCATGATAAGAAGTGAAGTTTGTTGTTATATTACGTTGAAAAATAGTTTAATTGGTGCGCCTGCTACTTCTTTCTATCAGCCAAAAATAAATTTACGGCATCATTAATTTCATTTAAGTGGACAGCTTTTTCGTATACTCTAGCACATATTTTGATCATTTATATCAGTGATCACAAATACACGTTTCAAAAATTGGTCCGGAACGCCAAAAAAATGTTGAATTTTAAAAATCGACCTTTCATACGAAATATGGAAAATACGTTTCTAGGTTTTTGACACTGGGAAATGGGAAATCCTGATATTTATTTGGTCAAATGAATGATTATTAAATATTCGATAAACACAGAAATTTCGAAAGAAAATTACTAGCTGATATAATGCATGGTTGGACCAGAAAATCGTGAATTTTTTTAATTTGGTGGGCTATAAAGGTCCAGTTGTTACAATATATATACATAAAATTTTATTTGTATTCCTACACTTGTCATAGATGTATCTTGACGTTTGTAGCCATATTGGATTCTTGTCCAGGAAAAAGACGGAGGCACATGTAAGGCGAATAGAGAGCCTGTGGCATCAAAACGGTGTCATTTTTGACTAAAAGGTGTGGGCATGTGCATTATCATGGTACAATGGCCTTAAGTTGTTTCGCCACAAATCCAGGGGATGGATCCCAATGGGATTGCTGTGCCGTTGAAATCGGAGATAACACATTTGATCGAACTTAAGGAGCTCTTTTTGGCCTTGCCTTTTCAGGAAGCTTCCATTAAGATGATCGGATCTTAATTTCAACGTACTATATACTATATCCTTCTATTTTATCATCCGTTATGACCCGTTTGACTAATTTTGGATGGTCGTTGATTTCTTTCAACAACTTCTGAGCAATGTCCAATCGGCACTGCTTTCATTATCACACGTTTCGTGCCCGTTCCGAGTGTTTGGGATAAGCCAAATGATATATCAACAACATCAGGAACCTCTCTGACAGGGATTCGGCAATTTTCCATAAACATAATATTCCCTTTTTCGATGATGCCGTCGGTTGTTAGTGTGATCCGGCATCAAACGAGCTCGATATATATATTGAACGTCTTCATGGTTACCTTTGAAACGCATATACCACTGGTTGATGCTTTATTTGATCATAGAAGACTCGCCAAATCATTCAACATTTTTAATACAGCTGTGCACTTGATTCCACTCTTAAAGCAAAATTCAATACAAATTCTTTGTTCCATTTGTTTTGGTAAAAACCAGGAAGATTTTTGAGCCTCAAAATTGGTTATGTATTTGATGGAAAAGAGAAGAAATAGCTTTATACAATTTAGTTTGGTGACGACAACCATCCACTGGTTAGAAAAGAGATTTGTAGTGAAATCTCTTCTAGAAAAGTTTCAAAACCCGCCACATTAATTCGTAATTTTGACATGCTGCAACTAATTCATTTGTCATCAAATATGTTAGTTTGACGAGGCCGAACATGGAAGACGGCAGAGAAATTAGACGTCAACAGTGTTACAATTGTTACGAGAATAGATATACTGCTAGTAAATGTCCAAAGCCCTTAAGAAAATCAGTTTTTGAGCAATGCAATAAGATCGCATAGCAAGAAACAGTGCTACACGAAGGGGAATTCGACAGAAAGAAAGCAAAAATTGTATATAATATGACAATGTCAATATAGATGCAGTCCTCTGCCGGTAATGGTTTGATAAAGAAAATTATCTGTGGGAATTAGACAAAAGCGAATTTTTTTAGGATGGTTCACATGTTTCCATAACTTTGACCAAAATCGATAACAGAATGTGCTGTTGATAGCTGTTCATTTGTTCAGATTAAGGGGAAAAACTTTGAAAACAAATAGGTAGAGCGAAAATAATTTGTTTTACATTTATGTAGCATTAAATAATATGTCAAGGTGACAAATTAGCCATCGACTGCTGATTTTATAAAAGAGTTTTTGCTACCTTTATCTCGAGTTACTCTATGATTTATATTAAATTTTGACCAGAAACACAACTGTAGTAAAATATTGTTACGTTCTTGCCTTGTCAATCAAGGTTCGCATCACTGGATTGTGAATAAAACAAAATCAATTTAATTTTTCACCAACGAATTTATTTAGTTAACACAAGAATTATTACAACAGAGTTTATTAATAAAAACTCACAAAATCACTTTACATAAATTATTCTCAAATTTTACTTTTATTTCTACTAAAACACTTTTTAAATCACTTTTTAATTCCTTTTCAATCTTCACACTATCGCTTACCAAGTATCGTTCCAAATTCGAATAATCCAATTCGATTTCGTTCGCCTTTTTATATACAAAAACCAAACTTCTCGAAAGCTCGTGACTTTTCCAGTACTAATAGTGTAGAAACATTTAGAACTGTTTTATCATGGAAAATTCCATTTTAGTACAGTAAAACATTCAGCTATTAATTTAACTTATTCTATCACACCCTAGGTGTCACCGTCACAATATTAAATTTTTCACTCCGGAAATTTTTACTGGGACTAGTGCAAAATCAGAAGTTTAAATCTAAATGCATTTGGCAGAAAATTTAAAGGTTGTAATACATTTCAGAAATTTACAGCATTATTCATGTCTTTGCTTTCTAGTGGAGCGGTGTTCTTAAACCATTTTACAGGCATTTTGTCAATTATTTTTAGGTTAAGGTACTTAAGGTTGTAACTTACATTACAAATTTTTTGCCTCAACTACAAATGTTATTTTCCCAAACCTACTTGCTGCTATTTAAAATTTATAATCCAGATTATTTTGTTCTTCATTGTATGTACTCTTATTTGATATAACATCTAAATTATGTGTTAGCTCAATACTTTAATACATATTATTAATAAACTATGTGTTTCTTTGTATGTAAATAACTAACATTTACACATTGTTGCAATATTTAAACATATTTGAATATAAATTATTCAATTTTCTTAAACTTTTCGCTCCATCTTCTCAATTTTCTAATTCAATATTCATTGTCTTTTGATTATCATTGTCGCGACATTATATCGGAAAAATATTCAAAGATAAACTTTTGCGTTACATTTTTTTTTGTTTTTGCTTTCGCCCTCTTGTAGGAAAATGGATGGAAAATTGACTCCAGTTTTTTTTTATATGTTTTATAAATGACAATTTAATCTTACATCCAGATGACACTCTACAGTACACTATAATAACTGAATATAACTTTTAACATCATCATCATTATTATTATTATTTGATCTTGCTTGTATTATAGTAATAAATGATCGACTGACTAAATAACGGTTTAGTACTACTGGTGGTGGAGAGAATTCGTTAAAAAGTTTAACCTAAAAAATTTCCGGCACGCTCTCTTTGAAAATATGTAAATTAATCTGTTTATCTTTGCCGCTGCCATAAGGTCTACGATTTTAATGTTTTATTATGGAATTTATACTTGAATTTATGTAATTATAACGAAAGTTTTTCGAGCTTTTTTTTACCATCGAAAAATTTTTTTTTGCTTCCTCTACGATATATACTATATACAATAATATATATTCTTGTTAGTATGGTATAGAGAAGATATTATTCCTTCAATAAACTTTAATGCTTCTGTTTCGTTGAAGATAAAAAACCAAAATTCTACTTACTACATTTTTTTTGTTCATTGCAACTTTTGCTACTTCAAATTAATTTAATTTTTTATTTATTTCTTAACATTATTTTCCTTCTCTTCTGAACATGGTTTTTGTGTTAGAGTTATAACTTTATCCACCTGCAGTACTTAGAAAGCAAACCGTTGGAAAATTGTTTTAGAATTGAAAATAATAAAAAACGGCATTTTTTGTGTGTTTTATATAAAATAAAAAGAAAACTTTTAATTGGTCTACAGGAAATGAAAAAGCTTTTCCTATATACCGTATAGCTTTCGAGGAGCAGAAACGAAAAATCTTTGATGTATGTGCAAGGGGGATGTTTTATAGCATTTTGTGATAAGGTAAAAAATTGTTTCTAAGATATATACGGTTAAGCGAGTACATTCTACATACATAGATAAACGTTAAAGTTGGAACAGCTGCTAAATTATCTGCTACCTAGAATAAATACAGTTCAAATTTTTGGTGTTAATATGGGGTTCCACTTTAATACAAATCGCGCAAACGAAAAATTTCAAAGCAACACGCTTGTTACATTAAAATACAGATGCTTCTATGTATTAATCCATCAAAAGTAAATATAAATCAACAAACAGAAAACAAAAATTCGTGCGTAGCAGACTCCCTGTAGATTACAATAAATATCTATCACCTCGCACTGTACTCACATTTAATAAAACACGTTGTTTTGTCATTATTAATTTCTATCATCAAACAAAAAAAAAAAATTCGTATCGCTTATACATATTTCAAATGTATATCAAAGATTTTGTCAACACTGCATCTAGCAAAATATATAACAAAACAAAGTTTACATTTATATTAAAAGCTCAAAAAATAAAATAAATTTAAAATAAAACTTTCGACTTAAACATAACATCAAAACTTTTTTGTTGTTGATATTTTTTTTTTTTTTTGTTTCCAGAAAACACAAATTGAAAATTAGAAAAATGAAAATTATTTCTACTAAGAGAGAGAGCATTTTTAATGTTTCAATTTAAATGGAATTAATACAGTTAAATTTATCACATTTATCACACACAACTAAGAAGAAGTACTGCAGAATGACTATAAATACGAGAAAAGAAGCGTTTTTTTCACTTTAACTTTGTAAAAGTTTATTTTAAATTTTTTATTAGAATTATAAAGCTTTTTTTTATTTTCTTTATGCCATTTGCCATAATATAAATGCTGTGTACCTTAGTAAAAAATTTAAATTAAATTAATCTTGAAGAACATTTGCTGCTTTATTTTCTTCAATAACTACAAGCTTTTATTGTTAAATATCATTATTATTGTATTCAGGTAACTGTTTATTAAAAATTAATTTGAAATGTTTTGTCTGACACTTGAAATATAATATATAACAAGTAGAAGAATAAATTGTACATGCGAGAGATCATGGAAATCGTAAGGCTTATATGTTGACGTCGATTTTTTAAATTTGTTGAAGTTAAAATTTAATATTAATTGACAGCTATCCCCAACGACTTTAATAAAAGTCTGTTACAGTAAAAAAATCATACAATTTTATACCATATATTTATGATTTCTATTTATGTATTTTTCAACATTTTTAAAAACAATAAAAATCATAAAAAACATAAAATATCGAAATTGATTTCAAAGTTATAAATAAAAAGTTAGTTTTGTGCCTTTTATTTATTTTCTGGATATTTTTATTTTATTTATTTACTAACTGTACTCTACTCGTACAGAAATAAAAAGTTCCATTTTTGCTGTAAATATTTTTTTGTTTTATTTATCAAAATTGATTGCTCTGTTTATGGTCAATTTTAGATGACATCTTGTTTTGTGGATTTCATATTGTTTGTTTCAGTCGAATGATGTTGTAAAGCATAGTTGGGTATGCAATTAATCGTTTTAAAATCTATTGTTTATTTTGGGGACAGTGCCACACTGAATTCGTAAGCTATTGGCTAATGACAAAACGGACCACATGGATGCACCTTTAAAATCTAAATGTTGAAACAAGAAATATTTGACTGGTTTCAAAAAGAGTGTAAGCTTGCAATGATAACATGGGTTCCAAATATTGCAAAATATTTAATTTAGTCTTAACAATTTTAAATGAAATGTTTGACTTAGGTTATACACGATTTAAAATTTCTCAAAATCGTTTAATTGATTTTTCGATAAGAAAATTGACAGACGTGCACAAATATTCATTTTTCAACCCTGTTAAAGTTAGCGGAAAGTTTCCAGCCGAAATTAAAAAGTCGATAATGCAGATTATGTTATTAACATTCCAGCCGAAAATAAACAATTTGGTGGTTATCAGCCGAAAGTAAATAGGATACATGGATTGAAATAAAAAATTTTGTAAATAGACTTAAGTGGATAAATTTGTTTAGCCTAGTCGTGGAAAATATCGGAAAATCAGAATAATCAACAAAATCGGAATAAAATCAGCTTCTAGAGTGTAGTGTTGAATGGTTTTTATGTGATTTATCAATAGCTATCGCAGGAAAAAATTCAGCTCAAGTTTCCTGTGGGAAATCTCGAAAAAATCGAGTTTCCAAAAATAATTAGAACATTTGTATAAAATGAGCACCTAGAGTGTTGTATCTGGAGATGTATTTAGTACTGGTTTTATACGAATTTTCCGAGATTGCCCACGAGCAACTTGAACTGAATTTTTTCCTGCGATAGCTATTGACAAATCACATAAGAACGATTCAGCTTCAGATATACACTCTAGAGGCTGATTTTATTCTAATTTTGTGGATTCATTTTCCACGGGTAGGTTAAACAAAGTTTTCCACGTAAGACTATTTACAAAAATTGATATTTCAATCCATGTATCCTATTTACTTTTGGCTGACAACTACTAAATTTTTTATTTTCGGCTGGAATGTTAATAACATAATCTACATTATCGACTTTTTACTTTAAGATGGACTAACACAATCTCGATTTATTCGACCAACGTATTTCTTACTATCGAATATTTATAAAATCTAAAAAGAGGGCTCTCCGCGTCATATTCCAAAATTTTTTGTTGTAAAAGGCCAAGTTCGTCCATTAACTTAAGTGTGGATCGATGGTGTAAATCACTTGCCGTCACATGATGATGCAAAATAAGCTGACTGAATTGGTTTTTTAGGCTTCTGTTTTGTTAACATAAAGCTTTATTTATTTAATTTTAATTTTTATTTACATTAATTAATCAATTCAAGTGTTTCGAAAATTCATCCCATAGAAGCTATATCTAAAATAGATTGCTATCGATGAAACATTTGTGTACAATATCTCACAGGACCTACGAGCTGCGGAATTTTTCTGAAAGTTTAAATTTGAGTTTTACTACCCAAAATTAATAGGAAAACTGAGAGAAACATTTTTTTCCTCGTTGTAACCCTCGGTCACTAGCGGCTAGATAAAATTGACCACAACCGTAAAATTTAGGAAAAAAAAACATAGAAAATGAATTGTGACTAACTTTATACTTAACGTAATCCCCTCCAGACCAGGTGTATCATAAACGTACGGTTTACGAAGACTTTGCTATACTAAGGTGTTCGTAAACGTTACACTAAAACAGTACGAATATAGTACGTAATGTGTACTTTTGTCACATGAGAAGTGAAACAAATTTGCGAAGACTTGTGTATGTATTAGCATGTATAAAAGTGTTCATAATGTGTACGCTTAAACGTAATGTTTACGAACTGCTTAAGCGTAACATTGACGAACGGTTTAGTGCGAATTGCCCCATTTAATTAGAATAAAACAATTTTTTTAAATCAATCTTATCTTTTATTTGTATTTTTCTTCAAATACGCCGCAACACAAGACACAACGTGCCAAATTTGTTAATTAATCTTTTTCTGAAATGAAATAAAATGTTTCAATCATAGATGAAGTACTTCGAGTATTATTTAAATACCTTTCAAAATATTCATTATAATGATTTTTATATGATATTATGAATATAGTGCTGCTCTTGAATGCCACGAAAAACTAACAATAATTATCAGAAGTTTTTATATTTTCACAATACGACAACTTTAATTTAATTTGTACAAAAAAAAAATTGAAACTAAAACAAAGCCACAAGATATAATTGACAGCACTGTGTATAGAGAATGTAAATGTAGCAGTGTATTATAAAAAAAAGCATTCGTAAACTGTTCGTACGCTGTACATTTGTGCTGTATACATTTTTGCGCCGGGAGGGTCTAACCTCAATATTTGCTTGTCTTGCTGAAATACTATATAGTTAATTTTAGTCACTCGAATGAGGCGGTTGATTTATTTAGAAAAATGTCTGGGTGGTTTTTACCCACGAAAGTGTTTGTGCTCAATTTTTTGACGAAAATTCGGGTCGAATAAACCCACGTTAGTAACGTAATGATATTTATTTGAAATATTTATCATTATTTTTATGAGATGGTTAGTATTTAGAATGGATGATTACAAGCGGAATAAAATACATTACGAGCAATCTTAGAAGAAATGGATAGCGATGACGACGAAGATGTAAATGAACAAGCCAGCAATAGCGAAATTGAAGATTTGGAAATTATAACTCAGAAACGGATGGAGATGGAGATTCCGACAGCATAGAGTGTGATGAGAATGACGATGTTTTATTGGAGAAAGACAGTTCTTTATGGAGAAAAATTCCTTATAAAACAGTACGAACAAATTCAGTAAATATCTTCCAAACTTTACCAGCTGTCATAATATTTTCAAGCTTTGTAAAAACCCCGATTGAAAGTTTTGAAATATTCTTTAGTTTCACTAATCATATGCACAAATATATTCATAAAACAACAACAACCAAAATATAAGTACGATAGAAATGCCACTACAACAGACTATACAGAAATAAATGCGTTATTTGGGCTTTCGTGCCTAGTGGGATTGCACAAATAGTCGCATGTGCACGTCAGAGATTTGTGGGCTATCGATGGAACAGGGTTTGAAATTTTTGCAGCAACTATGAGCTACAACCAGAACTGTTTACAAAATTACAATGTGGGGTGTTTTATAATCGTAGATGTGTAGTAAGAAGGTTTCCGAGGAATATGTGGTTTTCGGCAATCTATTCCGAGTAAGCCTGCCAAATATGGCATTAAAATCTTTTCAGTTGTAAATTCGGTATCAGTTTATACTTCACAACTAGAAGTATCTTGTGGGAACACAACCACCAGCTCAATATAATTTGTGCAATAAACCTGAACAAAATGCGGGTCGAAACTTAACAGACGATAACTGATTTACAAGTCATTATTTGGCACAAGAGCTCTTCAGAATAAGACAACGATAGTGGGAACTATAAGAACAATTAAAAGGATTCTACCATCATCATGTCCTATTACGAAAAACAGAGAAATTAATTCAACCATTTTTGGTTACCAAAAACAGACCACCATACTATCGTATGTTCCAAAAAAAAAAAAATAAATGTGTCTTATTACTTTCAACTATGCATCGGACTGGTGAAATAACTGAGACGGTTAATTTTTAACCAGAGATCATATCCGTCTATAACAACACGAAGGGTAGATACCATCGACCAATTATGTGGTACGCATAATGTTACACGAACCTCTAATAGATGGCCAATGATAGTATTTTTCAGTCTATGAAACTTGTCAGGAATAAATGGCCGAATAGTGTTACTTTCGACTGAAGATCCCCCAATTCAGTACAAATGCCGAAAATTGTTTTTGAAAGATTTGGCTTTTAGCCTTATTCAGCCGCAAATAGACAGATGAAGCAAATTAACTAATTTAAATGAAAATCTCAATCGCACCAAATGCCATAAATTTATTTGCGGAAATCATCAAATTAAGATGTGCACGCTTTAGGGAAGTTGTGGACGAAACGTAGTCTTACTTCGAAGGTAATTATCGTAGAAAAATTACTCAAATTCGAAAAAAGAAATTAATAAACATTTTGTTGCTTGTAATTTCAGCTTTTCAACAAAACTAATTTTAAGTTTTTCGGACAGTGCAGTTTCTGGTAGAGCTTTTCAAGCTAATCCTTATGCTTATTATTTGAATTTTTGTTTTGTGACCAAGGTTACAGGGCCTGATTAAAAACCAGGTTTCAGTTGAAATTTCAAAATTTTCATTCATTTAGGACAGGTTTAAATACGGGTTGATTTGACCCAGCGCTAGTAACTATGTATGTTCAAATATCGCTAGTTGGCGATGGTTACAATAAATTTCAAATCATATGTATGACCAGTTAGGAAAGAAGTTATCTGCTTCTTAACGAATTTCTGTGAAATTTGACATCCGCGATAGAAATGGGTATGGGATTCTGATTTTTGGATAAAGTTCTGGAATATGGTCAAGTAGGATGAAACTTGCCTATTTCTCAACCGATTGTGATGAACTTTCGATTGGTACTCTGGAAGTGGAATTCTAAAATTATTTTTTGGTGAAATTCTACAATACTAACCATTATGGAACATATCTCATAAATGGAATGCTAAAATGATTTCTGGATAGAGTTCTCTCTCTCGAATATAGCTTTTAGACTAATTTTTAAGGCGATTCCTAATTTTTAAGGCGATTCTTAACTGATTTTTTTTCTTTATCTTTAATTTTCCTAGAAAAAATTTAGTACAATTTTTATACAGGAAAACATTAAAATATACAGAAGAATTTCCAATATTGTTGAATTAAATTCAATTTCAATATTAAATAAAAATATAAACTGAAATATAAATTTAATTTATTATATTAAGTTTAATACAGTCGCATTATACGAGAACATATAAATTTATGTTCACTTAACAAAAATGACATACAATTAAAACAACAACAAACATTATAGTAAACCAAACTGGTATATAGAAAAATAACAATTTATAAAAGCAAGACCAAAAAAATCATGGACTCTAATTAATATTATTGATGAGAAATATTATTGTACTGATTAATGAACTTTATGTAGAGTTTGTTTTTATCCAACCGATTAAATATATCTAAACCTCTGTAAAATATGCTATTTTGGGTACTCGAAAATTTGTAATTTGGAAGACGATAATCAAATGATTGCTTGGTGGTTCTATCAGTCACAGACAAATTTGTGGGAAGATGTACATTACACTTCAATAGATTATGCCTGATTTTATAGACCGTCATTGTATACTCATAGTCAATCAAGTAAGTTACTGGAAGAATACTATCATCATATAAAACTTACTAACTCTAATAGATCAATAGAACCACTACCTGTGACTCTCAATAATATCTCTGTACCACATGCCAATCAAGCAAAATACCTTGGTATGAACCTTGATGCAAAGTTAAAGTGGAAAGTACACGTGAAAAAGAAAGCAGAAGAGCTTCAGTTAAAATATAGAAAAATGTACTGGTTAATTGGAAGAAACTCTCAGTTATCCATTCATAATAAACTTATGCTTTATAAACAAGTACTCAAGCCGGTCTGGACATATGGTATTCAACTATGGGGATGCACCAAAATCAGCAATCAACAGATAGTTCAACGTTTTCAAAATAAAGTCCTCAGAGGAATTGTAAATGCCCCTTGGTACACTCGTAATAGTGACCTTCATAGAGATCTCGGAATAGACACAGTCGCAAGTGAAATAAAGAAATGTGCTCAAAAACACCAGGAGAGGCTCGATCATCACCCTAACATCGAAGCTGCAAGACTACTTCATCAAGAGGGTATAATAAGAAGACTCAAAAGACTAAAACCTTTTGAGTTGCCTGAATAGTCCGCACAATGCAACATCAACCAAAACAACACTTTATGTAAAGAACACATATGAGTGCTTTATTATTATATTGTCAGAGTCAAACGCTGTTAGTCAAAAATGACTAGTTACTTTGTAAACAATTTTATTGTTATCATAAATAAAATTATTAAAAAAAAAAAAAAAAAAAAAAAAAAAAAAAAAAAAAATATAGAACTTTAGTAGGGGTTAGCACGGGAAGATGTTTAATAGCTTTTAGAGCTTTATTTTGTATTATTTGCAAGTCCTTAATATGCTCAGAACTTGCAGCACCCCAAATCTGGATCAAATATATTAAGTTAGAGTGGATATAGCTATAGTACAAATTCATACTCAGATTTTGAGGTAATACCATATATTTGCTATTCTTCTTAAGACACCTATAAATGGTAAGATTTTACATTCAATTTCAGTTATGTGATCCTTCCATGATAAGTTACTATTAATAATTCACATAATTTCATTAAACATTTCATTTGGCCTATGCTTTAAGAAAAAAATTAGGAAATTAGATTTAACTAAATTAAGTCTAAGGCTATTATTTAAAAAATATTAATTTTATTTTATTATGTCTTGGTCCATGTCATTTTTTAATTCTGAATATGAAGAGGCTTTATAAATTAGAGCCACGTCATCAGCAAATAATTGAATTTTTCCTTTCAGATCTAAGTCAAAAACGTCATTATTGTAAATTAAAAATAAGGTTGGGCCTAGAATTGAGCCTTGAGGAACCCCACAACGTACTCTCAGGCTTGAAGACTCGTTTTGGTTTAATTTAACTGTTTGTTCTCTTAATTGCTGCACCGGAAACACCGTAAAGAGTCAGTTTCTTTAATAGAATTGCGTGATTGACACAATCGAAGGCTTTCTGTAAATCTAGGAATAAACATGAAGTGCAATTCTTAGCTTCAATTGATTGATATATATTTTCAATTAGGTTCACGGTGGCTGAAATGTATTGCAATTTCTGGTGAACCCATCTTGATTATTATGTATTATTCTATTGAAATTTAAATGTTCTAACAGAGATTTATGAATTATATTTTTCGAAAATTTTGCTGAAAATGGATAGAACAGAAATAGGTCGGTATTTGGTAAGTAATGAGCGGTAATCTTTGGAAATGAGGTTAATAATCTAGTAATTAGTTTAGGTGTCATGTATTAATTACTATTAGGTGAGCTCTGACCTGCTAAATTTATTCCAACATTTATAAAATATTCGTTGAATTTGTTAGCAATTTGCTGTTGATCGGTAATTAATGTGTTGTTATCTTTTAAAATAATATTAGTCTCTGCAGAGTTTCGAGACGGAGCATTATTAGTTAAAACTTCCTTAATTAAACTCCACATTTTTTTTAGGATTAGGAATATTTGAACGGAATTTCAAGGTGTAATAATCTTTCTTACTTTTAATAATTAGTTTTTTAAGTTCCTTTTCAAGTGATTCATGCGTTTTGTTTATAAAATATATTCTATGGATATTTTTTACATAGTTTATAAAATCTTTTACAAGTTTTAGCTTTAGCTAGGAGTAAAGAATTGAACCATGGTTTATTATACGCAGTACATTTCACCTTTTTGAAAGAATAAGTAGTGTTTCGATTAACGGAATCTGTGTGTTGATATTCATTTAAAACTGAATTTATAACTTTGTCCTAATCGGCTTTAATTTTTTGAACTATTTTAATCATCGGTTTTTTGGCCAAAACAAACTTTATCAAGAAAAATCGATGGTCACTTAAGTCACAATCACCATAATACATATAAAATTTTTCTTCAACGTTCGATATAATGTGATCAATTACAGTACGTGAGTTTTCGGTAATGCGGGTGGCAAATTTGTCGTCAATTTTGTTTATAAAAAAATAGTTATTAATAAGTAAGTTCAATTTGTAATTAAGTGTTTGTGTTTCCGAACCGTCTAGCAAATTTTGATTGAGGTCACCCACTATTATTTGGTTTTTAAAATTATATGTAATATTTTCAAGCATATATTCAGAAAAGATTGATGACAAGTATGTGGCGGTTTGTAGACAGCTGTTATGTGTAGAGTTAGTAGTTTAGAATATAGAGTCAAATATTCATTCTCTACAATAATTTCAATCTTAGAAAATTGAAAGTCTAAATTTTGATGTACAAAAATTGCAGTACCACCACCGGCACGAGTCTCACGAGTACTGTGAAATGCATCGTATAGGTTTAGATTAAAAAATCTAGTTTCTGATTTGTATAAGAAAGTCTCGGTCAGGATGATAATATCAGAACCATCTTGATATGAATAGAGCCGGCATGTAAAAAATGAACTTAAAATAAAGGACATAGAAACACTAAAAAATAATTTATTTTCATAGAGTTTGTATGAAAAAACGCGATTTCGATTGACGAAGAAATATGAATTAAAAATTAATCCTAGATAAATAATTTTTTCTGAAATCACTAATAAACAACTCAATGATTAACTCATTTAAAGCACAGATTCTCAAGCTTCCCCATTTCCCAGATATAATCAAAAGAAAATAAGGGAATTAAATTAAAAAACGTTCTACAACAACAACAATATGTATTAAAAAGAGAATATTATATTTAATGATGTCATCACTTATTCTCAACTAAAACTCCCATTTCGCTAGCTAAACTGCTTACCACAAAGTGAAATTCACTTATGTCATTTTTATATGAGAAATTTCATTTCAATTCCGCAGCGTACCAGGCTTTAGACATAAATAATTGTTGGTGTTTTGTGTTAGAAAAAAATCACGATCCAGAAAATTACACTAAAATTGATTTTAGTTTTTGAGCCAAATTTGAATATTAAAAGAAAACTGTTTTATTTATTGGCTTCGAGCAATTTATCTAACACGGTCACAACTCTCCACGAAATCGCAGATATTTTAAGAATATCGTTTGAAGATTTTTAGTTTTTCTCGTAGATAAGAGCTCCGACCAGCGAAACCGTAAGCGAAATTTTTAATGTTTAGCTAATTTCACCTAACTTTTATATGGTAAATGGAAAACTTATCCTAAAGCAACTTAAGCTTCGAACCCTTTTCATTTTCAAAAGCGTAATTTTAGCAGAAATGCGAATTCAGACATGTCAAGTATGCGAACATGTTCATCATTTTCACAAAGTTAATTTTTGAGAATTGGAAGTTATTATGCATATAATTTAAAGAAATGTCATAGCCAGAGAATATCACAGTAGGTACCTAGGGCGACTAGGCCAAAATGACTAAACCTGGACGAAGTCTGAACAAATTGGCTTTAAAAAAAACAGGACAGTTATTAAGTCTCGAAATAAATTCGAAAAAATTGCTATATAAAATTGGTTTGGTGAGGACGACTGGTTAAAAAAATAACACGCACGTGTTTGATCTCTTCTAGAAAAGCTTTAAATCTGCTAACTTGATATTAGTTAAGTCAGATAATAAATTTCAATGAAATTTATGCATAATCATAGCAGTTTCATTTGTGGCAGGGATGTAGTCAGTCTTAATTAGTCTTAAATAAAATATTGCCATAATTCAACAAATATTGCAAGACACTGTAATGGTTATTAGAAAAAAAAATTTGGGGAAATTAGATTTGCCAAAGAAAAATTTGATTTTACTTTCATTAACACTCCAGGCCTTTACAACATTTCCAGGTTCCAGTTACCAAAAGGAACACGTTTGTCGATGGTTTTTGGTAAAATTTTATATCTAAGTTGTTAAGTCGGTTCTGAAAATTTCTTGGGTCACCTCATTTGGGCTCGGATATGTTAAATGAAATAAGAGTTAAATTGAAGAAATATTGTGGAACACCTCTAATATTTTGGTTGATGCCATTTATTAGAAACATTGTTTAACCAATTTTTGGTAATTTTAAGGGGCATTTTAACATTTGGGCTGGAGTTCGAATTAAATTTTGATGAAATTAGAATTTTTCTGTTCCCTTCAGAATTTTTTGCATTGCTGCTAATAAATTTAGGGAACCAGGACAATGTAAGACGTGTTTCTAGATCCTAGCTAGGCTAATAAAACTGACAGATAATTTCTGCTGTCAGCATCTAATCTTGCCAGACAAGAAAGATGCATGAGAGTCAGGATTTTATTCAAACGTAAGCAAATGATTTGAGAATATTCATGTCAAGGCGTATTAGACGAATGAAATTTCTTACATCGCACTGCATAAATCCGGACTTCCATACAACTTTCTGGCCTGGAAAGGTTAAACAACTGCAGAAATTATCATATAGTATTATTTTTATATAGAGGTCCTAGTCTATTATAATTATTGCAAGCAAAAGCCGATAAGTTGAAATATTGTACAAAGGTTTCTTAGTATATCAGTTATTAGAAAAGGGGAATACAAAATAAAATAATGGAGTACAGGAGTACGCAATTGGCGAAAGTAGTACAAATACTCCAATCGTACTCACTTCGACAGCACTGATTGTTATGCATCACAAATAAACGACATAACCAACAAACATTAACTGTAATATAAATGCCTTATTTATTTCTCAAGTATTAGAAATACTATTTAAATTAAGTCACAGCTGAAAATAAATACAACATGATTAATATTTGGCGTCGATTTTTATTCCCAAAAATTAATGACCCATTCAAAATAAGTTTTTGTTTAGAATATTTGAATTGTCATAACATTTGAGAGCGGTGTATAAAATAAAATAGCTCTTACTTATTATTCCCATTCCTAGATGTCACTTAACACACAAATAAAAACAACAGGGATTCGGGCTGAGTAAACGATTTGAAAGAAAACTTTTTACGTAAAATTAACATAATTTCTTTCATAGCAATGGTTTAATTTTAGTAAATTTATAAAAAAAATTATATTAAATGAATTATTATTACAATTTAGTTATTATAATAGAGAAAAGCCACCAAAAATATGTTTAACCGAATCAAAAATCAGACCGATTTTAGAATCCGACCGGTTCGATCACCTATTTGATTTTTTTTATATGTTTATAATTTAGGCGACATCTATGGTTTAAACAAAATGTCGTTAATAAAGCATTGCCACATGATATGAATCTGTATTCGGACAGATTTTTGTCATGTGGCAATGCTTTTAGAAGGAGACTAAAAAGAGATGGTTATAATTGTTTAAAAATTTTATGTTATGACGTATTTTACAACAACAATATTCCAAAAAAGTTTAGCAATAGTTTATATTCCAAGAGGATTTTCACTAAGAAATAAACATTTTCATGATTCGATTTTTCAATCAAATAAAATTACATGTTTTATGAACATTTTCGTATAAAAATAATGTAAAAGCTCATAATTCTTATAGACTAAAAATGTAAATGAAAACAATAATTTTCCCATATAGTTTCATAGTAAAGAAAAAATTGTATGTACTTTATTTTAAGCTTAGTAAAAAATAGAGTCAATGTGGAGGCTCTTATTTATAGAGTAGGCTCTGATAACATCAACCTCTGTTTCAAAGTCGACAAAAAAATTTCAAGTTCATCAAGTTTATTTCGCAATCTGTTTATATTTATATAGAAAATATTAAGAGTCAACAAATTTCTGGTTTCGTGAGAAAATTTAACCCTAGACCCGTGTTCTGGGCACTGAGTGCCCCAAGCGATTTTCAAATCGAAATACCGTAAGTTTTCTTCAAGATTTTACTTTCTAAAAATATATTTAAAGGTCAAGGAAAGTCGTCCACATTGCATCTGTATACATTTAATATATAAACTATATGGGGCACTATGTGCCCCAGCACACGATAAGTAAGAAATTATATAGTACACGGGTCTAGGGTTAATGAAGTTTAGGAAATGTTTGTTGTTACTTACCCGTGACATTACACGTAATTATATGTTAAATATGTTCGTGTAAAATTATTCTTTATAGAAAAAAAACGCTTAAATTTAGATATACTCGCAAATACAAATATGCATGTTGCCAAAATAAATTTAATTTCAATTGTAAATTTATGTGATTTGAAGTTTTGTATAAAAGTCTAAAAGAAAAGAAAACATTAGTAAAAAAAATATCATAAAGATTAAGCTAATTTTTATTTTACAGACAAAATGTCATTTATATCCCTAATGATTTGTGGTTTATCATCAGCTGCCTTTTTGATGTACATGTTGCTATGACGAAACCAGCAAAATAAGATTTTTTTTTTTCAATTCCAGAAGCTCTTTCATGATGTCGTTGTTAGTTTTGGTTAAACGTTCCCGTATGATTATAGCGTCTTTCGGAGTTCCCAGGTTTGAGAATAGTTGTTTTAAGAAGATTGGTCCGTTTTCCCGAATCTTTCCCATAATAAAATTCTTGGCATCAATATTTTTAAATGTCACTATTAACTAAAAATGAGTTCCTTTACCACTATGTCCACGCCTGCCAGTCGTAATAGACCTAGAAAACTTAGATTCTACATTTCCCAGGCCAAAAGTGTAGATCTTATCTAGTCGCGTTAAAATATCATCATTATCAGTAGCACTGATAGGCAGACCAGAAATCAATATATCCTTATTAAACTGCTGTTGCTTTAAAAAATTAACTTCAGATCGTAAAGCTTTGTCACAAGAGTTTGTATTACCGAGGTCATCTTCAATATAGTCGATTCGAGCATTAATTGCTTTTATGTTGGTTTTGATTTCTTTAATTGAATCGATCAACAGCTGTTTCATTTCAGCAAAATTCTCGGTAATTTTTTTATAACTGTCATTATTGACTTCCAATACTTTCCCAATTCCAGACATGATATTCGCATTGGATGGATTTTAAATTTTTAAAATATTATTTATGTCCATTTTTGAATATACAAAAGAATTTAGAATTTAATAGAACAAAAAAAAACAAATATTTGTAGTTATTGATAAATTCACCACTGCAATGAGTCAAATGAATGTAATTGATGTTGACTACCGAAATTTTTACGATCTCAACAAAAACAAAAACACTGGATATAAACAACAACTTGCACCGTATTAAATTTCGAGTTGTATAATTAATGAATCAAGTTTGTTGATTAAATATCACATTAAAGCACTATTATCACGATGTTGCGATGTTAGCACAGAATTATATCCAATTAGAAAGTTATCTTACTAGCAATGTACAAGCAACTTGTAGTATGTAATTAAAACACTTTTTATAATGCAATACTAGTTATAATATTTCCGCATCTATTGACAATCAGTGGTCAGACGTAATTGTTTCACGATCTCCAAAAAATAAAGAACGGGATATATATTCCAAAATTGTAAGACGCTGAATTACAATTATAAAATTATTGTACTGAATTCATAATAAATAAATAAACGCACAAATATTTATTAATATGCACTAATCTTTTTCACTTAGACCTTTATAGTATTTTAGTTTTAAATTTACGTATTTAATCACTTTATTTTATAAATTTTATTTCCGCAACAAACACGTACGTCTACTCTTTCGCCATATTGGATTTAAAAAACCAATCAAAGAAAATTTTGATATATCGATTAATAGGTTAACGCTTTGAGCCGTTATTAAGTTTAAGAGTTTTGTGAAAGTCCAAATATGGATTTTGTTTTTAATTTAGCATTAGGCGTGTTTTAGTGTTCGTGCCTCCTCTAGATCGCGATAGCTATTATTTCAAGTTAGTGAATTTTAAATCAAATATTGGAGAGTTTATCCAGAACTATAGAGTATTTCGATAAATCTAGCTAATATTTTGTCTGGATTTTTTTTTTTTTTGTTAAATATTGTAATAAATTGGAATAATTGCTATGCTAACATATTTGATTTGAATGTGTATTGCCTTGTATAATAAATTCGCCCGAATGTATGCCTTCTGAAAAATATACAAACGTTTTTTTGTGGTTCCTGTACAATCTAATATTAATTTAAGATAAACTTCATTCGCATAAAATATTTCTTTGCGAATTTCCATAAAATTTTACAAATGTGGGTTAGGGTGCGTATTAAGTAAGTCATCGACAAAAAAAAAAGGATCTTGAGAAAATACCGTGAGCAAAAGCCTGATATCTCCTAGAATAACCGGCACCTTATGTAACATAGAAAAGGGGAATATTTTTTTCACAAATAAATTTTAATTTTAATTAAATTTAATTGCTGCGAGTAGCTATAAAGGTAAACTTTATTTCCAAATTAAAACGAGTTTTACTATTGAGGTAAATCGCTTAATATTAATTTGATAGATAATAAAAACTAATGAAATAATTTAATTAAGTTATTATTAATTAAATTGTTCCAGTTTGGTGTTCATACTGAGATCAGAAGTTATGTACCACCCTGTCTAATAATAGTTCCACAAGAAAAAAAAATACAATTACGAATACAATACAAAAAACAGAAATAGTACAAACTTGTATTAAAAGAAATTTAACAATAAAACAATTAATTAAATTAATTGTTACAATTATCATCATTATTACCATATAAAATATAAAGCACACAAAAAATGGGGAAAAGATAAAGAAAAATCATTAAAATCTCTTCCTTAAAGCTTTCAAGCTCTGTGCTTTTTTTCTGCTTATTTAATTTATTTTAATTGAGTGATAAAAAAATATACAACGTTACGTTTTCACTTTTATTCTTATCGGGTTTTGCTTTATGTTACATTTTGACTGGTTTATTCGTTTTTGTTGTTGCTTTAATTATTATTATTACAACTATTTTTTTTTTAGTGTTGGTTTATTTATTTAATTATTCGATTTTTCACTTTTATGAAGCCACAAAGTATTTGTTGTATTTGTCACATAACCACAATGTATTTGTTGTATTTGACCTAAACTTATTGACGATGACATCATAGTGGTATGATTTGGTATTAAGACATTAAAGAATAAATTATCATTACACAGAAAATGTTGCTCACTGGAATAGTTTTGTTTTTAGTAACACACGAGTAGTGATTAAAACATTATAAAGTACAGATTACAATTTTTATGCAAATAACTGTAATTTAATTTTTATGGGCGTATAGCATGATTTAAACTTCATGTTTGTAATAATATAAAAATGTTGTGACCAACCCAATAGAGTCGTTTATTAAATAGTTTGTATAGTTCAAGGTTTTAGGTAGGATAATTTTGTGTATGGAATATGTAAAGTAAGTAATTCACAAATATGTTTTTTAATAGTTATATTTACGTTTAAATCATATAACATTAACGAGCTCTAAGCATTGAATAATATACTTAACGAATTTCTTATTTATAGAATTATTATTGCTCCTGTTAAAACTTTTGCTAACAATAAATTTTTATCTCGTACATTTTCCATATACAGTTAAGAGGATTGTTTGATATTAATTCTGTAATCATCAACATCCATATTTAACATAATATATTCTGGAAAAATATACATATGATATGTAAATATTTTATAAGCATATATTTACACATGGCTGAATAAATATATGATTGTCATTTATCCATTTATTAATAATAAGCGAAATGGAATAAATTAATATTTAATATGTGAAATTTAATATACTTAAAATATGAATTGAAGAAATTATTTGTGAAACATTTTCAACTCACCGCCAACATTTCGAATCTGGTCCCAAAATAAAACGATAAAGTTGTTTTGCTGTCATATAAAAAAGGTTGCAATTACTTCTCTGTAGTAAACAAAACCAAAATACCAACAAAATTACACCACTATACCGAAAAATGGGTTAAAACAATACAAAAGCACAAATTTTACTTCACTGCGACATTTTTATTTCATTTAATTTTCCCTCTTTTAAATTATTTCTTGTTCTTCTTCTGGTATAACATTTTGTAATTTTTATGTTGGTGTTTTAAAAACAATAAGATTATAAATCTAATTAAATTTCGAATCGTTTCAAAGTTTTAATAACAACATATCTTATCTGTACATTATTAGCACAGATAATATTAGTTTTTGTATTATGCGAATATTTGGTCATGTATTGTTTATTTAATGTTAGCGATAAATTAACACTATGACTTTCCAAAATGTCAGTAACAATAAAATTTGAAAATAAAAACTTCTTATCATTTAGTTTTTAGCTGGAACTAATTTATTTTAATTAAATTATAAACTTTATTACAACAATATAAAACAAATATAGAAAAAAATAAACAACCAACAGAAAAGTCTTGACTTGAGTGAACTGTGAACTCATTAAATCCTTTGGAAAATGTAATTAAACTTCAAACAAAAAAAAAAGAAAAAAAGAAAAAATGAGAAAAACAATAAAAACAGGAAAATCCACTTTGAATTTTTTTACTCTATCTAGAATATTATAAAAAAAAAAAAGCTCTCGTTTTGAATTAATTTAATTATATTGTGTTATGGTTTTTTTATGTACAATTTTGATGAAATATTTATAACAATGATATTACAATTCATATCAAGACAAAAAAAAAATGTTTCACGCAGATTAATATAAAATTTGTATATTTAAAATATTAAAAATGCTGAGCACTCAGTCTCTGGAGGGTAATAAATAATAATCAGCGGGGCGAACATAAAACATAAATTATGAGTTGTGTTCGACTTGTATTAATAATAATTTCGTGTATAAATTTTTATTACATTCTAATAAGGAAACATTTAAATTATATAAGCAAATAAATAGAAAAGAACTTCCTGTAAAAATAATTAAAATTAAAATTTAAAAAAAAACCAATTAATTTTTTTTGTTAATAAACAAATATTATTGTTATTATTGCAATTTAAGCAAGAAAAGTTATAATCAAATATTTAAATTTAAAAAATTGAAAAATAAATAATTTTAATATAAAAATCAGCGTAATAACGGTGTTAAATTTTGAAATCACAATTTCCTTATTTAAAATAAAATATTTCTGTTTCCTTTCGCTTCAGATTATATTTAGACTTTTTTACAAGGAGGCAAAAGCTAAAATCAATTATTGAAGAATTTAAATGGGTTTGAGGGAAAGAAAAGCTTTATATATATAGTATAAAGAGAGTAAAAGCTTTGAGTGAATTAACCTCATTCTTTGTTGTTGTATATTTCAATTGAATTTTTTGTATTTTTATTTCGCGTTATTACAGCAAAATACGGAATTTTCAGATTATTGTATTATGTGTATGTGCTTTGAAATAGGCTGCGTGGGGGGTACTATATGTAAACATCATGATGAATGTTAAACGCATTGAAACATTATTTTTCCGTCAGTTAAATTTAATTATGGGTGCGCTTAAAATATACAATTTGTTGTGTGATCTCAAAGCAAAATAGAATTCCTATATTTTAAGGAATTTTCAATTTTTTCAAATGTCTAACTAAGCGGTAGGGTTGTTCTCTGAAAAATGTATTACCTGTGTTAGATTAGGTTAAATTATGGTGAATCATGTTCCACTCTTGAGTATCTTGCTTAATGGGAGCTTAAAATTGTGGATGTAACCACGAATTCTGTTGCATTAAACTAAATTATTAAAGATTGCAGGATGAATAAAAAATACTAGAGTTAAAGAATTGTAGAGAGCAAAATTCCTTTCATTTACCAAAGGGCACATATTTTACGCCCTCTTTAATTGCTTTTATTATTTTTGAATATTCTTACAAAAAAAAAACTGTTATAATTTTTTTTTCATAAGCTCTTATAAAAATTTTACGCTCTTTATGTTTAGGAAGCTCTGCTATTTTGATAAAATTGGGTTAAAACTCTTAGATAAGCTTTTGTAACAATGTGTGATCAATCAAAGTGTGGTCCTCATACTATTTTTTATAGCATCCTATGTTCCAATTCACTGTGGAATAAAATGGCTGGCTAAATGCGAATTAGTCGCAAAATTATAGAAATCGGGTTTAAGCCTATTTAGAGGGAGAGAGAGTGAGAGACGGCGCATTCACAGTATACCCTATAAATTTAAAAGTAAAAAGTTTTTACAGTGTGAATACGCTGAGACGCAAGTTGTCGAAGGCTCTTCTAGGCAGATTTTTTTCATTCATTTCATTACTACAAATAAAATATGTCAATCAAATTATATGACCCGCATGTACTCGTATAATTCATAAATATACCCGTATATACATCACAACAAATACATTTTCATCGAAAAACACAATTTCATTTATGAATTAGCGCGCCATCTCAATTCTCTCATCCAAAGTAATCCGTCGATAACAAAGTCACTCTACACTGTTTTCTTCAGTATACTTTTTTTCTCGGTGCTAAAAAAACACAAAACAAAAGTAAAACACCAATCTCATTTTTTTTGACGTTTAATTTTTTTTATTCGAATGTGGTGAAAAATACAAAAAATAAATTTTATATACAAATGTATTTTCGACCTTTTACTTAGATGCCGATAGTATGCTTGCATTTCATTCAATAGGGCAATGTATGTTTTTTGAAGGTTAGATGTCATGCTTGAAAAATTACTAGTGATATTTGTACAAAACGGAAACCATCTGAATAGTTTAGTGTACTTATTTGACGATCCCTAGTTCTTCTAGAAAAGTAAATTTTATGCTTGTTGCGGTTAATTCGTTGACGAATGTATCTTTATCAAAAATGAAATAATCCATGCGCAGTGGGTGATATTTATGATTAGGCCAAAATTAATGTAGATGAATTTTCCGAAATTCAAATGGATCAAAAAAGTATTAAAATTCCTTCAACTATAGAAACAAACAATAGCAAATGCAAATATATTCCGTTTTAATAGCGTGAATATTTTATTCTCAACTGTCATGATGTTCTTTTTAAGTAGATACCATTTAACAAATTTTTAAGTGTTGGGATATGGTACCAACATCTTTGATTGTTTCTTAATGAATGAATTTCAAGATAAGGTCTAGTTTTGGCTTTCTTTTCAAAATTTGGCCACATATTTTTTAGTTTAATCGCATAATTCTTACCAAATATTTTGCAATTTTAGTTACAGTGGATCACACTCATATTCGTGAGTGCTGTCTTAATAACTAAAAATGAATAGAAAAACATAAATTGTAAAAAGATGAATTCTGAATAATTATAGTTGTCTATTTTTGTATAAAAACCTATAGGTTGATAAATTGCACATTTAAACAAAAGTAAAATTAATTGAACGTAGACACAAATCCAAATCACTTTCGTATTCGTAATTCATAACAATTGATTAATACGTAATTCATAACAATTTTCCGTTTCTTTCATCTTATTAAATCATTTTTATTTGATATTGGATGTTTTCAAATCCGACTTTCCAATTCTTGCTATAGAGTTCTTCAATTGGATTAAATCAGCCGATTGGAAAGTAACCATTGTAACCATCCCAAATTTTATTCCTTATATTTCGGAAATTAGTCCTGAAAAAATATAAAATCTTCTTTTATCCCCACCTAATTGACACTCATAGCAAGATATCCCCTTAGAATTTCGTTGGACCCTGCTCCATTCATTATTCTGTCGATGATTCCGGATGTCGAGAAACTCCCCCATACCAACACAGATCCCCCTCCATGTTTAAAACGGTGTTTGGGTTTTTCGATAACATTTGTCAGCCTAAAAATGGTCAATCTATTGCTTTCGTCTGTAAATAAAACTGGTTTCCATAATTCGAAAGTTTTGTTTGCATGATATTTTGCAAAATTTAATCATATTTTGCTTTTCTTCCGAATTCTGTATGGTTTTTTCGAGCTACTCTACCATTATACCCAGTTTTTGATGTGTAAACATCTTTAGCGTGGGTAAGTCAAAAATTCCATATAACAAAAGGAACGAAAAATCCGGTACGAATGAAATTGTGTACGTACGAGAAAAACGAACACAAAATGCACCCTAAAAAATACGAATTACAACTTTCGTCGGATTAAAATGGAAGGACAAACAAGTTATGCATGTGTGGTGCAAGATGATTCAAAAAAGTGAAATGGAAATATATTAGGAACAAACAGTATTACACGCATACCTTAGTATTGTTTTTGTTTTCTATTTAGTATTGCTCATGCTGTTGCTGAGTTTGGTTGTGCGAGGTAGTATAGAAAACAAAAATTAAAGGGTGGTCCATCTAGCGTTTGAAATTTAAACTACCGATTTCATCGTGGTATGACAGAAAATTAGATTAATGTTTGACATGTACGAAATGGCCGTTGAACGAAATTGGGAAATAATGAAAACTTACTTTCAAAGTGATGAGTCTTCTACCCAAGCTGTAAGAAATTTACATGAAAAATTCAGTAGAAATCAAATGCCTACAAGGCAATTTAGGATCAACTGAGACTAATAAATTAAAGTTGCCATTGTTAAGATAGGAGCCCATACAGTCGAAAATATTCTGAAAAATTATGTTGAAAGGATGGGATACTGTAATGCCAGCCGTGAAAGTCATTCGTATGAAATTGTGTTCCCTACTTAATGGCAATGTATGCTCTTTCTAATAAAACAAACCGCTTTGAAAAATATTCATTCCTATTTGAATTTAGAGCCAAATTAAATTGCGAACGCTAGATGGAACACCCTAGAAAGGACGGATGGATGCACGCCTTCCCACCGTCTTTCCAGCTGATAAGATTTTAAAGTCAAAATAACACCTTTGTCTAATAAAACCATTTAGTTCAAACTGATCAAATCAGCGATGCCAATTTACTTTATTCACCGGGTGTGCCGTGGCCATTCAGAAAAGTCCTAATATGGAATCTTCAACAAGATTACCGTGTATTAGTAACGGTTTACTGTTACACTTACTGTATTAATAATGGTGGAGCTCAAGCTTATCGATACAATGAATTTTTTTTTCAAAATCTTCAAAGGTGTTTAATATTTCGTGACTACTGATTATGCAACCCTTAAAAACCGAAAATTGTAATTTTTCAATATTAAACGCTAACAAATATTTTAATTAGTAATCGAAAATGCAGTGTATACAGCACTTTATTAAAAACACTCACCATCTCAGAAAAGAGAGAAATAAGGCTGATCTATCTCGTCCTATCTATCTCAGATAAGACCGATAGTGACAGTTTCAAAAAAATTCCATGACGCTATCTCGAGTTATGGTTTTTAGAAGAAACCCTAATGGGAGATTCACTAGCACTTGCTCCATAGCGTTGGATTTGATGAAGTTTTATCTACTCAAACCGTAGAGAATCAAACCGTACAAATGGTTTTTTTAAATGTTATTTATTCAGGTAATATTAAAAATCTCAAATTTTGTAAAAAATTCATAATAACGAGAGATTTAATTTAATTAACCAATTCATTCTCAAGTGAGAAAAGTTAGGTCTATTTTCGGACAAACTTCACACTCGTGAGCGAACGGCTGCCGTCTATCTGCATTATTTATTTCTCAGGCCCATTGAAGAGGCTTGAAATGATTTAATGGATACTTATACATAAAGGTTTTCATATAATAATTTTGCGAGTTGAGCGTGAACTCGCCCGTTGTTTTTTGAGTATACTATATGTCGAACAGTTTCTGACATATCTCAGGAAGAAGAATCGAGAATCTTTTTAAATTCCCATCTGATATATCGCTCGGCAAATGTTCTAATCGATGCTCAAGTTTATGTTTGATTTATAGGGCATCCAATTTTTGGCCAAAAAGTAATCCCGGAATTTTCGAATTTGAATGTTCTCGATTTCGGAATTCTTTTTTTTTTTTTTTGAACAGCTAAAAATTAAAAATCAAAATTTCACAAAAAACATAAAATTTCTTTTATTTCGATACTAAATCGAACGATACTAAATCGCAGCTATTAGGATATACACAAAATTTAGAATAAAAAATGTATATAATTTATAAAGTTTAAGGAATTTGTAGTAATTACATAGATTCTTAAAATTTAAAAATTCTTTAAACGCTATAAATTATATCAATCCTATAAATTCAGTAAATTCTACTAATTCTAAAATGAGTAAAATTCCAATAAGTTTCTTAAATCCTATAAATTCTATAAATTTTATAAGTTTTAATATGTTATGTAAATTTTCTGAATTTTATAAATTATACCTAAATTCTCTAAATTTTGTAGGTCCTTTGAGTTCTATTAATTGTTTAAAGTGTGAATGTTTTATAAATTCTAGAAACTCAAAATTTAATTGTTTTATAAAAACAAAAATTTCGATAAATCCTATAAGTTTTAACAACTCTATAAATTTAATAGATTCAGTCAGAATCTTTAGTTCTTATAAATTCTGTAAAGTCGATAAATTCTAGACATTTTAAAATCCAATAAATTTTATAAATTCTCTAAATTCTACAAAGTCTATAAATATTAAAAATTCTAATATGGACCGTTTATTTTGAAAGTGGTGTAAATTTTGTTTCATTGAGAATCAATAAATAAAAAAAATAAAGGATTTTGAATTTTCTTATTTTTAGCACAAGTATTAGGGATTTAATTTTTTTAATTTAACTAAAATTGTTTACCGATTAAAAGATTATACTAATATGTATAGTATATCCATATTGTTTCCATTAACATAATTTTTTTGAGAAATGCCCTTACAACACTTTCAAAATATACGGTGCATATGTTTAAAAACTCTATAAATTTTATAAATTTTATAAATTCTTTGAATTTTATAGATTGTTAATTGAAGTTGCCATTTCAAGTTGCCAGTTGGTTAAATTCTACAAACCCAAATTTTACTTATTCTAAAAATTCCATAATTTCTATAAATTTATAAAATTGAAACTATTAAAACTCTTTGATTTCTACAAAATGTAGAAATTCAAAAAATTCGATAAATCTATGAATAATTCTATAAATTGAATACATAAAGTTTAAAAATTCGTTAAGTTCTATAAATCCTACAAATCTCATAAATTCTTTAGATCTAAAAATTCTGTAAGTTTTGTAAATGTTATAAGACTATACCGCGTGTTGGTGATCGTGCGTGCTCAAACTTATAATAATAAAATTTGTAGAAGCAAATATAATGTGTAAATTAATAAAATATTAAAATAAAACGTTTGCCGAAGTTAAAAAATGTAGTTAAATTATTTTTTGTGCCCTACAAATCTAATAAAATTTATAAATTTTATAAGTTCTACAAAGTGTTGATGAAATCTATAAATTTTATAAAAATTAAGAATTTTATAAATTTCATCAATTCTATAAATTTTATAAATTCTTTAAATTTTATAGATTCTATAAATTGTTTCAAGTCTGTCAGTTATATAATTTCTGCAAATCCAAATTCTACTTAGTCTAAAATTTCCATAAGTTGTATAAATTCTATACATTTTATAAATTCTTTGAATTCTACAAATTTTATAAATTCAAAAATTTCGATAAATTTAATAATTTCTATAAATTCTATGGATAAAGTTTTAAAATTCAGTAAGTTCCTTAAATTCAAATCAAATCTAATAAACTCTTTAGTTCTTACACTGTAAATTCGCTAGATTCTATAAATCTTGAAAGTCCAATAAATTCTATAAATTTTGTAAGTTCTACAAAGACTGTAATAATTATAAATTTTAATATGTTTGAAAGATCTGTAAATTCTTTAAAATTACCGATTCGATAAATTCTACAAATTTTAGGATTTCTAAAATTTTTTTAATTTTTATAAATTTTATAAATTCAATTTATTTTTTGAATTCTATAAATGGAATAAATTCTGTAAATCCTATAAATTCTATTAATTCTATGAATTCTGCAAAGCCTAAAACCACTAGGTTCGGTTAGGTTACGTTATTTGGAGTAGCACAGAATTTATTCCCTTCATCCTTACTGGAACCATGTAGAGATACTTAGGTAGCATAGATGATTTCGCAGTTTACTGCTTTCGGGATCCGACAGGTTGTCCATCTTGAATTTACCTAAGCAAGTGAACCAAATAAGCTTCCTCCTCTCATTCTTGATTAACTTGAGCTTAATGTTTTGGTTCGTCCCATGTTTAGTTTTGGCCAGACTTGTTTTACTTCACTGCAATTGAGGGTGTTAGTTCACCTTTCCAGCTCAAGCACTGTGATAGGACTCCCCAGACTTACTCTTTCCAATTGCAGTTGGTGATTATAGAATCTTTATAAATTCAATAAATGATATGAATTTTTTAAATTCCTTAAATTTCTGTTTTTTTCTAAAACTCCCCACTTTTTATAAATACTATAAATTTTATAAATTCTTTGAATTCTGATAATTTTATAAAATCGATGAATTCTATAAATTTCATTATTTCTACAAATTCTTTAAACTCTGTAAATTCTATAATTTCTATAAATTTTTTAATTCGTTTCAATCAGGACAACATCGAAAAGTTGGAATTTCCTGAAAGAAAACATTAACTTCATAAAAGTTAGAGTAATGAACATACATTGTCGTTGATTTTGATTTGATTTGACACATGTGTACGACCAAGCCTAAGATAGATCCCAGAAACACACCGGGTCCCCCGTAAACCCTTTTACATATAACAACACCGAAGGGTAGGAAACTAACATTATTATTTAGAGGCTCGACCCGGTTTCAACCACTCATGCAGTCGATAGTTACTAAATCTGTTAATAATTTTTTTTTTGTATGACAAGTTGTTAAAGCACAAAACCACCACAATCTCCTCATTATAGCCGCAAATTTTAAAAAGCTTCGAGGAATTTAATTAATTATTAATATTCTTACTGTACACTCTCTTTTTTTTCCTCCACGATTTTTTCAACCGGCGGTTTGGGACGGGGCGAGATTTCATCCCATCATCCCATCACACATACAGTACAAAACTTTTAACCATTTGGCTCATTCCTTTTACAATTGTCCCTGCAACTTATGAAAACTACTAATTTTGTTAATTTAACTGACGTCGTTCGTATCTTATTTATATACTATATACTAAATTAAGTAAATTCGAAACTAGATAACTAGGTACTGTAATGAGTAGAATAAAAAGCAAAACTGGAAGAGAAATAAAAGGAGACTGGGTGACGAGGTGTTCAAGTGAGCACTGAAACCTAAAACATTCACCTTCAGAATTTTAGATAATACATGAGTAAAGAAATTCTAATTAATTCGACTATCAACTTTTTCAGCGAACCATAACAAAGAACTTTGTATTATTGTTCCTCATTTAATATTTCCGTCTAAGTATCCCATTCATTATACCCACAAAGTTACAGTCAATTAAAGTTTGCGCTTTATCTTCATATATTAAACTACCACATGCAAAAATGTACATTCGCTGTTTAAAAAGAGGAAAAAAGCAATTTCACTTGAGCATGCAGTTGAGCATCAGTTGAACAATTTTGCGTTTCTACACGTTTTGAAGCACATCACCAACTGATTAAAAGACAATAATACCAAGGGTACAATAACGCAGGCCTCTTCTCTGTTTATTTATGTGTAATTTCAAACAATTTTCATTATTATTGAAAAATTTCGAGTGATATAGAAAATTTGCAATAATCTCAGCTGTTTAAAATCTCAAAACATTCGAATAATCTTCAACAATAATCTCGAAAAATTTCATGGAATATCGATATAGACGATTATTAGTCTTACAACTCTACACGATATTGATTAAAAGATTGGAATACTCCCGAGAAACTCTAATAATCTCGTAATTTCGAATTTTCCTGATTAAAATTAGAATTCTATTGAAAAGTGTTGTTAATTTGGAATAATTTCGATGCCAAGCAACTAGACTAACTTCGGGAATTTCATCTAACTCAAGCTTCCATTAATCCAATCCAATCAAAACTCGAAAACTATCGAAAATCAAATTGAAGGGAAGCAGGCTGAGAATTTCTTATTAGTTCTAATCCTTTTCTGATTAGAGTGCATATTTTATAATTTTCTTCAGTTTCCAGTACATTTCTGCTATAAATTGGACAAATCAGTTTCCAATATGCTAACTAAATCCTAAATTCATTAATTTTTTCTGAGAATTTGATACGTTAGTTGCTATCATTGGATCTAGTAAAACCTATTGCCATTCGTTCGTTCACGACAAATACTAATTATAATAAATTTTTTTGTTAGAAATGGATTTTCCTTCTAGAACCTTCCATCTATTTCTATAACAAAAAGTAACGTTAATAAGATGACTATATTTTACAACATCATGTGCTACATTAAATTTAGACCGCTTTTCTCCAAGAAAAGAATTAAAAAGTTAAAGTGTAATTATTTTCATTCACTTAGGATCAAAACCACCGTAAACCAAACGACTAAGAAGAATAATGCATTTTTTTTGCTTTAAAGAAAAAATCTCAACCCAAATTTCCACCAAACAACAAAAACAAAAACATTTGCTATTAAAGCATAATATACTTAATCCGTCTAAATTCCAATTAAAATGTAATTTAATCTGAATGAAAATTAAAACCAGCAAAAAACCGAAATTTTCCAGGAACAAAACAAAAACTCGTCTTCAGACTTTTAATGAAAAGTGTGTGTCTTTTGTTTTTAAATTTCAGTTCAAGTTACAGTAAATTATATTGATTTCTGAAACCCCGTTCATAAGAGTAAAACATAAAATTTGTTCTACTATAAAGTAGAATTTTCCATTGTCTTAAATTCTTTAACTGTTAGTTTTCCATATCAGTTTTGTTGTTGATGCCTCTTTTCATATTCTTTGTTCTTTCCAAGTGATTAAATAACTAATCTTTTGTTAAGTCATATTGTAAGAATTAGGTATACCGTATACGAGTAAAATTACCAGTAACAACAATGGTGCGGAAAATAGATTAGAAAGAGAGGTAAGAGAGCGATGTGTAAACATTACAAATATCTATGTACAAAACACATAGATACAAAGGTCAGTGATTAACCATAATAGAATATGAGCTTTTTTATGTGTCTTATCTGTAGTCTTGTTTTGTGTATTTTGAAATTAATGCCATTAATCATCTTATGTTTTTATAGTCTTATCTTTAATACGTATTTATTTATAATATAATATAGTGTTAGTATGGTGATAGTTGGGAATTAAGAGTGTGTCGTTTTTGTTGGTGTGTTCAAATAAAAATATCATCTCAAGAGGACATAAATTAATATTTTCACAAAATATTTTTATTTCGACGAAATATAATTTTTTTTTTATATTTATAATGGCTGAATTAATTATCGTCTGTGTCTACATCTACAGTGTATTTATATATGTGAACAAAGTTTTTCGTTTTCTGGGAAAATCATTTTTTTTTGTACCATAGTCACAAACAACATATGCTGCCATTATTTACTGATTTTAATTGACAACATTTTCACTGTGATTTGTGATTGTTAAACAGTATTGGTTATGTAAGGGACGTTGTTTATATACATACATAAATTTGCCTTATCATCTCTATAATTTAAATTTGCGGTCAACCCAATTAATTGTATTTGCTTGTAAAAAATTAACCAATTGATTTTCATTCTATACAAACCAACATACAATACAAACTTAATTAATCAACTTCTACTATTATAATGAAAAACTGTAAATTGAAACATGTTCATGACAATTTGACAAATGACCATTCAAATTTATTTCATAAATTATGTACACAAAATACATAAATAACAATAAAATTAAATTTTAATCGTTATAATTAATCAAGAACCCTCAAAAGGGACAATCTCAGGTGTTTCAATTTAATTCTTATGTAAGTATATTTACCTACCGTCGAATCTAAAACATAAAGCCTCATTTGTTGTCAAACCCATTTCAATTTATATACTATATAGAATCAATTTACCGAAAACAAGTTAAAATTTCGATCGAATTTGCACCAAAAACATAAAATTTAAATAAAAAGCACAGTCTCTTGAGAGGGCTCTGTGTTTTGTATACTATATAAACAGAATTGTAATTATTATTTATTTTTAATTTTTTTGGCCAACACGAGAGACTTAAAAAATTATTATTAAATGTAAAATTCGATTTTGTCTCGCACACAAAATTGCACACAGTACATACTATAAAATAATTTTCCATAAAATTCAAATTCAAAAAACATGAACAAAAATAAATAAAAATATGATTACTGTTAATTTCCCTGTGGGGTTTGTGTTGTAATATTTTTTAGTATCGAACTTTTATTTTTAAATATTAAACAATCTCTCAGGTGGATTTTAATCGCAAATAAATCAGTCAGTAATAAATAGACTCCTTACCGATTATTAAAAATAACATAAAAATTCCAATGAGAAACTTTGTTTGCCTCGCACACCACATTTTTAACATTTATTTTTAAAATATAACAGATTTTTTTTTTTTTTAATTTTAACAATTTTTCACTTCATATATGTATGTATTACAAATAAATTAAATTAAAAATACATAATTTTTTCACAATTAAACACAATAATTAACAAACGAACAAATTTAAAAAACTTAAAAATTTTCATTCACTGTATTATGAAATCCTTATTTGTACGAGTAAATGTTCCTTTGGAATTATCCTTGCACACCGAAAAAAGCACATAAAAGTTTGTCAACTTTAAAAATCCATTTTTTTGACACTTAAACGTACTTTACTGTCGACGGAACAAAATACGGTGTAAAATTTAAAAAAAAAAAAAAGGTAAATAAATTGTTTGGAAAGTTTTGAGAATTATAAAAAAGTTTAATTAAATTAAAAGTGAAAAATTAAAAAAACCAAATTATTTTTTTTTTTTTTTTTTATAATTTATATTAAACGTTCTACAGCGGAAATCACTCAATAAAGGGTCGCGAGATAAACTAAACTGTAGAATACGAAAAAAATCACTTTTTGCAAGCTTTCAAGTTTTATTGTTGGCGCAATATAAGAAAAATACAAATTCGTGTAAAACAAAAACGAAAAAAAATTGTAGGGGAAATGTTTTGGTATGTGCGCACGAATTGAAATTTTATGGTTACAAAACCAAACTGTGTTATCGACATGTTTGTTATGTATGTCATCAATTTTGACAAAACTCAAAAAGTGTGGAAAATTAATCAAACGGTGTGAAAAGTATTTATTTATCGTATAAACTGAAACCACACACTTACAGTACTTAAAGATAATAAAGATTAGAAAATTTTTCGAAAATCATAACATTTTAAAGTAAATTTTTAAAGGTGTACACAATAATTAATCATCAGGCTAAATTTGACCCACAAAATTATATTAATAATCGGGGTGTATAAATACCACATTTCCTGTTGGCATTAACCTATTAAATTACCTCATTGGCCAAATTTTGGTGTGGTTGTGTTTTTTTAATGTTGATGATAGTTTCAAATATGATTTGGGTCTATCTTCATAATATTTAATCATAATTTCTTTGAATTTTTAAATGAAAAAGGGCGAAAACGTAACCCATAAAAAATTCATGATATTCATTACAAAATTTCGCCTACAAAGCAGGCCAAAAAATATTTGATGAAGAAAATTCTTTGTGGAAAGCTAATCCATTAAATTTCCATGTCACTTAATCTATTTTACTTTATATGTTTTGATTTTTATCCAATTTTAAATAAATTATTTTTTGGGTTGGTACAGGAGTTCTCTGCTCTTTGGGAGTTTTCTTTTTGCGAACTTTTTTTTTTTTTTTTTTGTAAACTGTAAACTAGCAGGGTTCTATTTATGGTTTGGTCGAAGGAGGAGGGAAAAAATCATTTTAAATGAAATCTAATTTATCTTTTTAAACCCTTTTCAATAGTTTCTGGTCAAAATGATGATTAAATATTGGATAAGATTTTTGTATTTTGTGTGTGTGTGTTTGTGCTTCTGGTTTTATAAATCGGCAAACAGAATCAAAATTAAATTTATATTCATAAGGAGTCGGGCATTTAAATGGATCAATTGAATTGATATGAATGTTTTATATGTATATGTACATGGTGAGATGATTAATGAAGATTTATGTGATGGCAGCTGTAAATTGAAAAAATCTAATTTGATCGCCTCGAATATGGATTTTCAAAATACTGTTCTCAAGGCGTACGTACGTAAAATAAATTTATTTAATTAAAAATTGCAAATATTAAATTTCATTAAATTGCACACTCAAGTGAAAAGTTTACAATACGTACACGTAAAAATGTCTGGTCAAGTATATGAAAAAAGATAGCTCAGCTTTTCTAATATAAGTTGAACAACGAAACTTTTTTTTTGTCGTACAAATTAGACATGGCTTGTTTAAACCCACTTGTATTTTTTTTTCTAAATATACTGTGAATGATAATCAATATTTTCTTTTCTGGCTTATCAGTGTTTAGATAAAAATTAGTTTTCAAAATAGGATACACATGTATAACGTATACAGGATAAAAAGCTTATTGATAAAAATTTTATCTAATATTTTACATGTCATTTATGTATGTATATCCAATATAAAATGCCAATTACAAGTTTTTCGAGAAAGATAGATACGAGGAGGAAATTAAAATTAACACACAAAATATGTAAAAAAGTTTTCGAGGTTTTATAGTTTTATGTTGTGTCATGTGGAATTGATTACATGACGAAACAAATGTCGTTTATAGCTGGGTGTTATTGTGCTTGCTTTATACATTTTAGTAATAAATCATTTTCTGGGCCAATTAAATAATTGATCGATTTTCTAAGAAAAACGAAAAACCATTTCTTTTCAAGTTTACAAAATTAAATAAATTTTTTTTTCTTCCTTTTTGGTGTAGGTCAAAACAAGATTACTCACGCTTACATTTTCTTACCTACCTAATTACCACCAAAAATTTAAAAACAAAAAAATTAATTATCTGATTTAATTAATTACAGTTTGCAACAAAAAAAAAATCTTATAACTTATAAACTTATTTGTTTCTTGTTTTTTCTTCTTCAAAATTATCGGAAAACTTTATTTACAAATAATTAAAATACGGCAGAAATAAACTTTAAGCTTTCTGAAAAAAACTTTTTTTTTTTTTTTTTGCTTTATATTTAATTAATCTTTTAATGGAAATGTTATGTTTTCGATTCTCAATCAAAATATAATGCGAGTATAAAAAAAAACAAGTTTTTGGTTTGAAGATACTCTGTAGTAATTAGTTTGAGCTTTAAGTTACTATATACATAATGAGTAAATTCTTCAAGCTTCATTAACAAAAAAGTTTTAAATTTTTTTTGACAGAATTGAAATGGATTTAAATTTGCCTCTCTTCTGAGATTTCATTATAGATTTATCAATAACTTGAATATTATTTAGGTACTGTCATTGCCTCTTTGATGGTAGAAGGTGTGATATTTACAGAACAAGTGTCTGTTAACTTATATTAATTTTCTTCTGTACACAGACACATTCTTAATGTTTGCTAATTTTCAAACAGGATCGGTTTGAAACCAACTCCATCGAATTGTAAGTAAATTAGTCAGGATTTTTTATCGATAATATTCAGTGGCATTATATCAAAAGTATGTAAACTCACCAGAAGACACAGTAATATTTACGGATATAATTAAAACAAAGCCAGCTGGAAAAGCATATGACCTTGCTACAAATTCATTTCCTTATTGTTAATTACAGCAAACAAAGAATGAAAACATTAAACTTTTTGCTCATAGCATTGAACAACTAGTTGCCTATCTCAATGATGCTCGCTTTTCCAAAGAAATAAAACATGCAGCCAAGTATCAAATTAAAGTAAAATTTTCAACAGCACTAAGAACCTTTAAAAATGGCTTAAAAATTCCCGTAAAGTTAATATTTAAAGTATATCGATTAACAATTTTAGAGGAGGTCATAGCCAAAGCTTTTGAAGAAGAAAAACTTGTAAATATTGTAACGTGTCAACTATGTAATAGGAATGGTCATGTTGCGAAATCATGTTTTTCCTTACGTTCTACGAACCCTAAATCGAACGTTCAACTACTTACTAATAATAGTCAAAGTTCCCTTTGATTACCAACTAATAATAATCAAACTTTTATTAGAAATCCTGTCAGAACGTGCAATGTTGTTTGTCTTACCAAAAAGAACAACGATTCGAATCGTAAAGAAAGCCAGGAACTTCAAGCCGAGTAGTGTAATGGACTGTTAGAAATAATACAACACAACTAGTTTAACGTTAACAATAATGTTCTTTATTCAACTATAACTTGTGCATGTTGGTTGTATGATCGTTGATGCTCCACAGTAGCTCAATTTACAAATGTCACATGAGAACTTAAGATTCGTTCACATTATTATTACACGCATTTTCCTTTTTAATTCTAATTTTAAATTATTAACAATCATGATCTGGACCAGGCAAACCCCTATGATTTACAATTTTCACCAGCCATATGTATCCGGCGGTCTTCAACTACGACCACTGCCTGACTTCTCCTTGATTATTTGGAGCTTGAATGGCAGGTTGAGGAGCTACCTCACTATCACTACCCGAACTTGCTTTTGAATTTTCACCTTCAACTGTATCATATTCCGATGCGGAGTTATTTTTGATGTTCACTGAAAGATCTAATTCGTACGCACTCACATTTACAGCGGGAGTGTTCAACATCTGGTTTTCATCGTTATTGACTGTTTCTTGTGTCGGTATTACAATTTGGATTTCTGACAAATTAACTATTTGACCCGATTTAACATTATCTTCGAATAACAATTCACTAGCACTAAAATCTTCATTCTTTGTTTTAGCTATAAATCTACGGTTACGTAGAAATGTAAAATTGACATGAAATTGCGACCAGCATATTCAAATAGATCAACTGACACGATGTGGTATGGATACTTTGGATTTATTTCTTGAAGCAATGGTTCCTTTTGATTGTTTCGTTTGAACTTTTCATAAAAATTGCATGATGCAATCATTTCTTTGATTTTTGTGTTCATTTCCGGCCAAAAGTACAACATTCTGGCCCTGGCAAGTGTTTTCTCAATTCCAAAGTGTGGTTCGTGTAGCCATTTTGTTATTTTATTTTGCAATTTCGTTGGGATTACGAGTCGGTGGTTTTAGAATAGCAACCCATTTTCGAAATGCAGTTCGGATTTTAGTTTGTGAAATAGCTTTGCAAAATCATTCAGAGATCGATAGTCGGGCCAACCATTTGTTACGTAGTCACATACGCGCTTAAGATCCTCATCCGACGCTATTATCGGTCTATAATAATCATAATTATCCCTCGACACACAAACAGATCGTGTGACGCTGTGAATGACTGTGTTCAATTCTGTGTCTTCTTCAATTGTGTCCAATTGTGCACGAGAGAGACAATCAGCCAACAACATATGTTTACCCAGTTTATAAACAATTTCCAATCCCGGATACTTTAAAAGCCTCATAAACATGCGCTGCAATCTTGGTGTGACACTTGGTGTGTCCATAGACAAAGTTATGAAAACGTTTACATGCAAACACCACAGCCAAAACTTCTTTTTCAATTTGCGCCCATCTCTTTTCAGCTTTACTAAGCGTTCTAGACGCAAATGCAACCGGACGCTCTTCTTGAAACAAACCCGAACCAAGTTCATCTTTTGATGCATCTGTTTGAATGACGATTGGATTTTCCGGATTAAATGGTTTTAACATCGGATCGGATGTGATTATTTTCTTTATATTGTCAAGTTCAATATTGTGGTTTTCGTTCCATTCAAACGGAGTTTCTTTCCCCGATAATAAACGCAGTTACGCTGTCATCTTTGACAGATTTGGAATGAACTTTGCCAAGTATTTACAAAGACCCAATAAACGTGACACGGCGTCTTTGTCGGTTGGCTTTTTCATTTTCAAAATGGCATCAATATGTTTTTTGGCCGGTCTAATTTTTCCATCCAAACTTGGATTGGAGTTGAACTTGACATTGTTCGAGCGAGCACGCTCAAGAACGATTTTGACGATTCTGTCATGTTCCTCTTCGTTACAGGCTACTATTGCAATATCATCAAAATACACAAAAACACCCGGTATATCACCGAAAATCTGTACCATGCGTCTCTGAAAAATCTCTGGTGAAATATTTAAGCCAAACGCAAGTCTATTCAATTTATACCGACCAAAGGGTGTCATGAATGTTGTCAATTCTGAGCTCGTTTTATCCAATTCCAATTGCCAAAATCCATTTGAGCAGTCTAATACTGTGAATACTTTCTTATCAACCAATTCTGAGGTCAATTCATCCACAGTGGGTATCAAATAATGTTCACGCCTGAGGCACTTATTGAGAGGTTAGGGATCCAAGCAAAATCGCAAATCGCCGCTTGATTTCTCAACCACTTGCAAATTATTCACCCAATCTGTTGGATGAGTCACTGGCATTATGATTCCCGACTCTATCCTGTCATCAAGTTTTTGCTTAAGCTTCTTAACGATTGTATCCGGAAATCGCTTTCTATAAAGCATGACTGGTTTGGCATTTTCTTGTAGATGTATGGTGATTTTTCCGGGAATCTCTCCAAGACCAGAGAAAACATCGATATTTTCACCTACAAACCTTTTTCCTGCATTTGAGCACATAAACAAATCAATATTGATTGGCTCAATCAATCCAAAGTCTGTGCGGGTTTCAAGCCCAAGTATCGGTTCAAATGTGTCGTTAACAACAATGAATTCTGTTATTTGTTCAATATTTAATTTAGAATCACATAATTTAGTCTCGGCAATACCATAAACTTTAATTTTATTGTTACTATAGTCAAATACAGGGAAGTCATTTTGCTCATCAACGCTATACAATTGACGTCTGCTCCAGTATCGACTTTGAACTTAACTAGTTTATTTCCTACTCGGTATGCCTTGGTCCATCGTTTTCTTTTTGATCCGATTGAATTTATTCTAAAAACCAATCTTTTGCCACTAAGAATTGTTTCCAATTTTCGCTTTTCATTCGTTGAATTACCTGATGATGATACATCGTCCCAATGGAGATTGTCAACACGTTGGATTTGCTCTTCTTCTTGCGACACATCTGGCGAAAATGTCCCTTTCTTCCGCATTCGCACGTGTTATCCTTCGCTGGGCACTTGCTTCTGTTCTCTCGGTTCCTTTCGCCACCACAGTTGAAACAGATGTTTTTCTTGTTGTTTGTTTTAATCGCATTAATTGAGTCGGTGTCTGTGTTTTCCGACAATGCTACCGTTGCAATCGATTATTTTGATGCCAAAATCCCTTTGTTGACATTTGCTGCTTCGAATGTCTTGCAAATTTCAACCACGCGATCCAATTTTTCATCACGACCGTCGAGCAACTTTAACTGAAGTTTCTTGTCAAACACCCCTGTAATGATTCGATCACGCAACATTCGGTTTTCATACGACAATCCGCACGAACAATTAAATTCACAACGTCGTAGTTTTCTGAAATACCTTTGGCTATGAAAAAGTCAATCACGTCTGGTATTTTGTTTGAATCCGTTGTACAGTAAGTAGGAATACCACTTGAATAAAATTCGCAGTTTATTTGATGTCCAGCTTCTGATAGTTCTCTACCTTTAGGTGATATTAGCCTCGAACCTCAATGCGTATGTTTGTCATTGAAGTCTCCTCCTATGACGAAATTTGAGCCCATCATTTTGAGCATTGGGAGGTAATCATCCTTTTTAAGTTGATGCCTTGGTGGACAATATATCGCAGCAACCCGCAGCTTCTTGTAATTGTTTAGTTGCACGCTAAGTGATACAATTTGCATTGTCTCTATTTCGAGTTTGACTTCTTCGAAGTGCTTGATATTTTCTCTGATGAATATTGTTGCTCCACCCCTAGCTCTTTCTGCTGGATGTATAGAATGGTAACAAGAGTAACCTTTTATTTTTGCATAAGACTTTTTAGTGAAATGGCTCTCTGCTATTAAGCATATATCAATTTTTTCTGTATTCAAAAAGATTTCTAGCTCCGGAAGATGCTGTAGAAGTCCACTAGCATTCCAGGTTAATATTCTTATTGTTTTGTTCATTTTTTTTGGAGTGAAGGATCAGAAGATAAAGCAACTTTTTTGCTAGAAATATCCTTAATTTTTTCTCGATGTCCTACTTGTTGTTCAAGATTAACTTGTCTCTTGTTTAGAAATTCTATATTTTCTTTTATTTTAGAAAGGCGATTGACAATAGCATTCAAGGTGTTTTGCATTGTTGTCATAGCTTGTTGAATTCCGACATTTTGATCTGTAGGCCCAGGTAATCCTTGTCTTGCTGCTTGTGAGTATGAGAATCCCTCTGCCACTTTCGCACTATGGAACGTAGTGACAGTTTTTCTTGGGATTTCTTTTTCTTTCGTTGGTCTCTTTGGCTGGTTTTTGGTTGTCCTATTTCGCATTTTTTGCAATGTTTTGGCTACTTCACACCCTCTACAGCAAGCAGGATGGGTTCCTTGGCAGTTAGCACATTTTGCTGGAGTGTTCTTATCTATCACCCAATCTTTGGGGTCATGCTTTCCCGCACATTTACGCATCTGATTTCACGATTGCAGTATTTTTGCGTGTGGTTGTATGCCTGAAACTTTTTGCATTGTGGTATGGTCCCTGTTGCCTTTTTCAATGGCTCCATTCGGACAACCATTCCCAAGATGTTCCTAATGTTGAATATGTTCTCAATTTTCTCTGAGTTTCCAAAGGTCAGAGCGAATAGTGGTAACTTTATTTTATTAACAATACTCCCATCTTTGCCGGTAGACTTTCTTTCAGTTTTACACATATTAACTGCATCTTAGATCGTTAGTTTTTTTCTTTTGAGGTCTTCAATTACCTCATCTGGTGTTCATGTTTGATGTAGACCCCTAGCAACTACTCTAATGGGTCTGGTATTTTTGTCTTCATATGTATACCATTGAAAACCTTTATAATTCAATACCGTTGAAAGTTTTCTATAACCATCTGGATTAGGCATATTTACCCTCCAGACGTTGTTGTTTAGCGACACAAGCTTATACTCCTTTTTTGTCACTTCTTTCATTAGCGCTTGAATAACGCTAAATTTACCGACATGTGTGATATTGATTTGTGGTGTTGGTTTTTCTTTCTTGGTCTTGCTGATAGTTTTTAATTGGTTTACCTTTGCTCCCGATATGTTCACACTAGTGTTCATTTCTGGGGACGACTCAGCTTTCCTTTTTGCCAAGGCTACGGGTTTAAACCGAACGTCGCCAAATTCAGAGTTCACATAGAGAGAGAGTATTTGATTCCCCTGGGGAGGCTCCCGATAGGGGAACTAGCAAGCGCCACACTGGACAATAATGCTATCATCAAATAGATATTTAAAAAAAAAAAAAACAAACGGTGTTTCCATTTCTTCAATGTGTTGAAGAAATTTCTCATCTCCTTTAAATAACAAATCTGAATCTTCAAGCTGCAGTGATGGATTTTCCAGATACATCGTTTTAGCACATTTTTTAGATCCACACTTTCCATTGATACAATTTCATTATTTTCGTTAACAAAATCTATTGGCTTCAATCTATATTTAACTATATAGCTATCATTATCTTCTGCAACATTAAATTCATCTTTACTTCATTTAATCGGCTCCACGGTTTTTAAAATGTCTTCTTCCGTTAAAGGTTATTTACTCATTGCAGATAGATAAATCCTGTTAAGAACAAATTGTCAATGCATAAAATTGTATATCTGTCTATAATGGCTACGATAATGATAAGCTCATAGTATTGCATATATGTAATATATGTAAATATATGTTGCACCATCACTGAGACTGTCAATACAATTCGGTAAATGTTTTTGTTCTACGTTAAAGGGCTGTGCAATATTTATATTTTTAAAGAAAGGATGAGTGAAATTTTAACGAAGAATAAATTGTTCAGTTAGTTTTATAAAGTTAGCTATTTATAATGATTTCGAACATTTGCCATGCTATGTAATGCATTAAAGGGTTAATTTCGCAAATGCAAATCTAAAATCGTACGTTACGTAATAACGTACATTTTCACAAATTCCATTAATTAGATTATATGTTCTTCGGGATCGTACCCAGATATTTTTTTATTTTTTTTTGCGAAGAGTGAAATAATCAAACTCTAGATAATTTTACTCTTTGTAAAAGTTATAAAATAAATAAAGTAATAAAATTGAAATTATTATGAGTTTAAAATTTAATGCGTATAATTCGCTACTACTTTGACTATATGATTGCTTTCTATATAAATCTAGCGTATAATTAATTCAGTCGCTTTATCTTGGATGAGATAACAGAAAATAATTTTTTCATAATCCTGAATCAAACCGAAACTGAAATTGCAAAACTTTTGATAATTTCACTCTTCGTTGCATTATATTAATCTTCAATTGAATTTCTTCTGTTATTTTTAAAATTATAACTTTTGCGTATGCTTTTGACATTGATAATATTTTTCTAAGTAAATGGAAGATTTTTTTAGTTATGGTTTAAACAAATAATTTAACTGTTTGAATATGTATTATAGGAGGAGGATTGATTTTCATATATGGGAAAGATTTTTAGTCAATACGAAATTATTTTGCAAATCACAATTCATTTGGTTTGTTTTAATCTAATCGTTTTATGACACTTATTAATCTCATAAATTTGCGTACGTTTGAGGAGTATACAATACTCTGATTGTCCAATAAATGTCTAGTCTGTCACCATAAATTTGGATTAGCCACACGCTTCCCACATAAAAAAAAAAATGTGTATCTTATCTCAGTACGAGTATAACAAAAAAGTTTATTGTTTTGACATAATAATGTTCTTGTAAGAAGAACTTTTGTTTACTTTCGGTTTATTTACCAATATTTTTCAGTTTTAATATTTTAAAGGAAAATCGTTCTTTTTTTATTCAATTTATACATTTTAATAATTTGCAAGACATCTTCTGTGTATGAAAGTATATAGATAGAGCTTTTCTTTAGCAATAACAAGAGAAGTCAGTGTGTTGAATGATTTAATTTTTATTTTTAACTAATTCAGCTGATATTATCAAATTAATTAGGTTTTCATTTTAATAAATTAATTTTTATTATTAATTATTCTGCGATATAATTTTATTGTCTGTCATTCTTTTGTCTAGACAAATTAAATGGTTGGATAGAAAATATGAGATTTTATGGTGTCAAGACAAATTTATGTTTGGTTTTGTATATTCCTTAAAAATAATACTTCGTAGTTAAAAATCTTTTTGTATGTGAATGTCATTAAAAATTTCTTTTATTGTATAACCATCTATAGTACTGCGTTACAAGGAGAGAGAAGAAAAGACTTAGATAAAACTGAAACAAACTTATATAATAACGATGATTAATGATCAATTTGCAGAGATTAAATCATCAACAATTTTACTATAAATGAGTAATGATAATATGTCTTGTTACTTGTGTAATAGAATCTTGGTTTTCTATATTCTAGAAAAGAAAAATGAAAAGCAAAGATAATTCCACGTCAATGTTAGGTTTACTACTGCGATCAAAAAGTAGCAAGACTCGCGGGATTATCGATCCAAACGAGTAGTTTTTTTTTCTAAGTTTGGTAGCACCCTAACAGGCATCTGGGTCGAATTTCCTGTCAATATCTTTAGCTAATTAGATACGCTTGTTTAATTTCAGAAAAAGTTCAGAAAAGAAGCTGCATCCAATTTTATTTTGAAATTGTAGTTTCGGCTGTCAAAATGTTGGATATGTTGGAAAAGGCTTTTGGTGGAACTACACTGTCCAGAGCAAGTGGTTTTGTTTGTCATAAGTTGTTTAAAGAATGTAGAGAACTCGTTGAAGACGATCTCGACGTCTACCGATGAACACCACCACATCAAGGGAGTCAATGATTTGGTGAATTGTCTCACACTTCATTGGTTTCACGCGATTATTTTTCACGCTCTATTGCCTGATTTAGTTCCGTCTGGCTATTCCCGAAACCTTAAAACTACTCCAGGGGCATCGTTTTCACTCGATTGAAAAGATTCAAGCAGAAACGAAGAAGGTTTTGAGGGTCATTCCAGAAATCGACTTTGACAACTGTTTCGAAGGCTGGAAAAAACGTGAGCATACAAGTGTATTCTATACGAACGGGATGAAATAAATTTGAAAGAATAATAAGTCGTTGTCTCTTATTTAAGAAGTCTTATTACTTTTTGATCACATTGTTATATAAGGTTTTTCTTATCTCTACAATTTTAAGACTCTTCCAAAAATTACAGTTGTTTAATATTTTACCGCATAATTTACTAATCGAAAGTAACAATTTCTTAATCTGTCCATAAACTAAATACATGTGGTTTTGAAAAGATAATCAATCTGCTCTGTCTAAAAATGGCAAAGGTTATCTCATTCAAATAATTAATTATCAAACTAAAAACAAATTTTGAAATTGTAATATCGCATTGTTTTGATTTTTTATTGCGTTAATGGGCATAATTAACCTCAGATTAGAAGATCTTTTATTTCGTGGATATTGTTACGGTGACACCTAGTGTGTAATAGAAGAAGTTAAATGAATAGCTCAATGTTTAACTGTATTAAAATGGAATTTTCCATGATAAAAGTTGTTACGTAATGTTTCTACGCTATTCTAACGGGAAAAGTCATGAGCTTTCTAGAAGTTTGGTTTGTGTATATAAAAATGCGAACGAAGTCGAATTGGATTAGTAGTATTTGGAAAGCGACAGTGTGAAGATTAAAAAGTAATTAAAAAGTGATTTAAAAAGTGTTGTAGTGCGAAATAAAAATTATAAGTGAACAGTAAAATTTGAAAATAATTTATATTAAGTGATTTGGTGAATTTTTATTGATAAACTGTGTTGTAATAAATTTTGGGAAATAAATAAATTCGTTGCAGATAAATTAAATTGATTTTGTATTATTCACAATCCAGTGATACGAACCTTGATTGACAAGGTAAAAACGTAACAATATTTTATAAGTTGTTTATAAATCGATGGAAAAAGTGAAACAACCGTGTGCAAAAAAAAAAAACTGAACAACATTTTGACCAAAAACACTTGTGACTTTAGACAATCCTAGCACTAAATAGCAGAATATATCACTGTCGATGGGACCGCTGGAATCGTTTGAAAAACTTGACGGTCGGTCCAATAATTATATTGAGCAACATTCCGACAAAATTAACACTACAGAATTAGGAGGATTCATTAGTTTACTAGAATTATAAATCGATATATGAAACTTTAGTTAACAACTGAAACACTGTAGGACGAAATATTACACAATTAATAATTTCAAGGAACGACCAGAGAGATTTGGTGTTATTTTGAGTAATTTTTACCTGCCTCACGATTACTAAAATTAGTGTAACTTCGCACAGCAATGTGATAGTTCGGACTTTGAGATGTTATTTAATTCGCCTAGTCGAGATCGGCTAAGTTATCGTGATATATTTTATGACTCATATTGACGAATGTAAAAGTAGAATAAAGTGCGAATAGTTAGTGAAAAATGTTTAATTATTTAATATTTATTCACCTTATTTTAATTTTATTGTGAAACTATTTTTGTGTAAATGTCTATTGAATCATTTTAAGCCATTTCGCTGAAGCTTTGAAACCCCTGCAGAAAGATGGCTGTTGTTAGATCAGTATTTCAATTACCTTGCATTTTTGGTTCAAAAAGTCAATGAGTTATTCTATTTTGGGTTTGGAGTGCGAATCTTACTGGCATTTATTCAACATGAGCAAAGTACAGTTCTGTTAAGTTAATCACCTAACCCTGTTTTATTAGGGCGCTTTATTGACCGTAAAATCATAACAACTGGAAAGGCGGTAGCGTCATAACCCCAAAACGAAACTCAGTAACAGCATGTATGCGCATATACTAATTACAAAGGAACAAAGGGAAATAAAAATTGGGCAAACATATTTTATTACAAATTGAAACTTTTGAAAGTAATTGGCTTATTGTTTCATTTTAAATACATGTATGACCTAATTTTTGGAAAAAAATGTACTTGCAATTTAGGGGGAAAACCCGAAAAATGCCAAAATATTCAAAATACGTTGATTGGAGTTAAAGTAATGGAATAAATTAAACACTTATTATTTAATTTTTTTTTTGTTTTTTTACTGATTTATAGAAATTCTATCTTTAATAACAATATTTTGTTGGACCGCCATTTGCTTTTATTACAGCGACACACCACTGATTCATTGAATTTGATAAATTTTTCAAAGTCGTAGGAGGTATGGATTCCCAAATAGTTCATTATAAACCAAATATTTTCTATGGAATTTAAGTCTGGACTGTACGAATATATTTAAATGAAGAGATAAGAAAAAAAAAATGTTTAACAAATTATTTATGTTTATCTGAAAGCCAATATTTCTATCTACAATTCAAAATTAATAACTCACAACTTTGGCGGTATGGCACGGAGCGTTGTTCTGTTGAAATATAAATCTGCAAGCCTCGGCAAAAAGCTTTAGCACAGAAGGCTAAAATTCGTTATGTAGCACCTGCAGATAAACAGCTGCTGTAATTTTGGAACTAATGAAGCACAATCGACCTGTTTAAAATTAAAGATATAATTTATATAAATCAGTAAAAAACAAACAAAAAAAATTTAATAATAAGTGTTTAATTTTTTCCATTACTTTAACTCCAATCAACGTATTTTGAATATTTTGGCATTTTTCGGGTTTTCCCCCTAAATTGCAGGTACATTTTTTTTCCAATGATTTCAAAAGTTTTGTAATTTTAGCAAAAAAAATACTCCAATTTGTAATAAAATATGTTTGCCCAATTTTTTTTTCCCAGCACTGTAGATGTGCCATTTTCACAGCTCGCTAAGAATAAAATATTTAATATTTAAAGTATGCGTGTTCTTTCTTTCTGTTTCTTTCTTTTTCTTCCTTTTTGCCCTACACATGCATAATTTGTGTTCTTTTTGCTCATTTAAATTATTTTTTAAATGATGTATACAATGCATGATGTATCTTCTTTATTTCGTACCTCTTTGCCAATGAAAATACCCCCACTCCAATATAGTTTTGGGGGAATGAGGTAAAAAGCGAGGAAATCACATCATAGTGCATTTATCGTCAAAATAGGCCGTATAGTAGATATTTTCACAACAAAATAAAATAAAGTAGGCGGTTTTTTTAATTTTATTTCGTATTCGGGTCACGATAAGTTTCGTCGATATTCACAGAGTGCTGTCGCTCTGAAAACTTTAAACGGAGTACGTCTCAAATTTTCAGGGGAGTATTTCTAGACGGAAGGGAGTGCACACGTAATGCGTTAGTTACACCTTAGACACAAATAATTGTTGTTGTTTTTAATCCAAATTTGAATATTAAAAGAAAACTGTTTTATTTATTGGTTTAGAGCTCTTTATCTATTTTACTATTAAAGCGTTAAGCTCGGTATTACTGCTCGAGCTTAATAGTTTTTAACGCGGCCACAACTTTCCACGAAATCACAGATTGAGATTTTTAAGTTTTTCTCGTAGAGAAGAATATCGATCAGCGAAACTTTAGCTTCGAACCCTTTTCATTTTCAACATTGGAATTTTGGCAGATATGCCCAATTCAGACACGTCAAATATGCGATTATGTTTGTCACAATTGGAAGATATTTTGGTGCAATTTAAAGAAATGTCGTTGCCAGACGATACCACAGTAGGTACCTAGGATGACCAGGTCATAAATTACTAAACCTAGACGAAGTCTGAAAAGATTACTAAATAAAATTGGTTTGGTGGCGACGACTGGTCATAAAACTTGCACATGGTGAAATCTCTTCTTGAAAGGTTTTAAACCTGCCAACTTGATTAATAATTTGGAGGTGTTACAATTAATTCATTGATCATCAAATATATTGGTTAAGTCAGAAAATAAATTTCAACGGAATTTGTGCGTAATCACAGCAGTAACATTTGGGTCAGGGATGGAGTTTTTTAAATGAAACATCGCCAGAATTCAACAAATATTGCAAGACACTATAATGACCCTGTGGTTTTTAGAAACAAATTTCGGGAAATCAGATTTGCCAAAGAAAACACTTGTTTTTTACTTTCATACCCACTCCAGGCCCTTACTATAAATTCCCAGGTTCAAGCACCAAATAGAGCATGTTTGTCAATGGTCGATTCTATCAGTAGTTCCTAATATAGAACCGAATTATTCACGCTCTGAAAATTTCTTGAGTCACCTTATTTGGGGTCGGATTTGTTATTTTAAATAAAATAAGAGCCAAATTTAATAAATATTGCGGAACACCACTAATAATTTTTTGGTTGATCCCATTTATCAGAAACATTGTTTCACCAATTTTTTTTTACATAGAAAACCAATCCAGGTAGTGTACTAAGTCTCCAGCTTCAAATAGAACTAAGTGGCGCTGAGATTTGAGATGTTAAATCGATTCTTTAAGTACATAGTTTCTAATATACAATTTTTTAATTTCGGCTCTGGAAAATTCTTTTCTCCATATCATCTGAAGTCGGATTTCTTAATTAAACCATGGCTTAAATTCAGGATATTTTTGAGTTAAAACTTTAAATCAAAAATGATATTCACCAAATTTATTTGTATATCATGCTTAGCTAATTCAAACTAGTCTCCAGCATCAAATGGATGGAACAAGCACATTTGTTGATGGATTTTAGTGAAATTTATTATCTGCGATATTTTGTAAATTCTATAAATAGTTCCTATTATAAAACATATCATTATTTTATGGCCTGAAAAAATTTTCTGTCATAAGGTAGGGGATCAGAATTTTTAATATAAAACATGGTCCAACGGCAAGAAATATTTTGGAACACTACTCGTACTAATGGTATTATGATCGATACCATAAATCAAAAATTAGTTTTACCAAATTTTGGTTTTCCATACACAGGTAACCCAGACAACTGTGTTCGCCTCCGTCACCGACCGGAATACACACCTTTATGTTTATATTTTAGTGAAATTTTATTTCGGAGATGTTAAGCCGATTCTATATAAATAATTCCTAACCTTAAACATATTAAATCACGTCCTGAAGTTCGAATTAAATTTTGTTGAAATTAATTTTTTTCTGGCCCTCGCACATTTTGCATGCCGGTAATAAGTTCAGCGATCTGAATGAATATTATCTAAAATCGAGGACAATGTAAGATATTTTCCTGGATGGCCACAGAAGTTTAAAAACCCACAACATCTCTAGAGAAAAAAGGACGTCTGGTCACACTATTCCTACCTAGACCCTATCTAAGTAGACGAGAAGGAGAATGCCAAAATAAAACTTAAAGACAATTTATGCTTTGATGTCAAAGCGTATTGAACGAATGAAATTTTCCGTATCACACTACATAAATCCAGACTTCCTTACAACTTTCCAATCTGGAAAGATTAACGCTTACAGCTTTATTTTTATATAGAAGTGCTAATCTAAGCTTAAGACATTTTATTTTGCATACATCGTTTATGTGCGGTATGGCTAAATGACCTCATAATTTTTCTTGCACGATCTGAATTTTGCCTGAAAATGACAGAAACCATTATAAATTAGTTTTGAAATAATGCTTTATGAGAAAGCCAGATATCCCCTAAATATTATAATTATTGGAAGCAAAAGCCGATAAGTTAAAATATTGTGTCAAAGTATTATTAGAATAGCAGTTATTAGAACAGGGGAGTACAAAATGAAATAGCGGAGTACAGTAGTAAGACTAAGCGAAAGTAGCACAAATACTCCGATTGTACTCACTTCGACAGCACTGCACACATATATATGCAATATTATTTGTTCGGCACTGATGTTTCCGTAATATGATTTCTGTACAATTTTTTAATTACTCCTGCCGCTAAAGATGTTTCCACATCAAAAAATTTTGTTACAGCTTTAGCTTTCAATTCCTATTCGGAAGCGTTATGAACAACTTCTATCAAAATTGCTTCTTTTATACAAATTTTGTTATTATTTATGGTACTAGTGAGCAAAACGAGATATTATCCATGAGGGATAAGTTTGTCCCACGAGGCGATAGCCGAGAATGCTGTTGTTATGAATTTGTTTAATATTTTGGTTTAAATAAATCAATTATTACAAGAAAATGAAAACAATTTACTTAAACGATATTCATATATGTTGAAATTCAAACATTGATGAAAGTTTTTCAGAAATCATAATTAAGAATTTGTAACGTTTTCATTTAAAAATTTGTCTTAGGAAAAAAAATGATTTCCCATATGTTTTGTGTGTTTTACTATGAAAAGTTTCGTTTTTTCCTCGTTTCTAATTCCCTTATAAAAGCTCAGATTTTTTGATTATGGCTCTATAAATTACAGGGTGCTCTGGTTATACTCCAGTGTTTTAAAAATTATATGGCCTAGCCAAAATCCATAAAGCAAATTTACCGTAAAGGAGAATTGAAGCCGGACCCCACATATTCTTTATGATCATTTTTAGGCAATATTCTGAAACTTAGTGTAGAGACAACAAATTGTTTTATTCAAAATTCTGAAGTTTTCAAAAATTAAATCAGTAATGTTAACCTATTTAGATGTCACCTCTTTATTTACTAATGTCGATAACCAGATTGTAAAAAAATATTACTAGTCAAAATTAGAGAAATACTATATAGAAATATAAATTCAGAATTTTTTTTGATAACAAAATTTACAATCAAATTTTTGGTTTATCTACGGGTTCCCCAACAAGTCCCATTACCATCATTACAAATCTGCTAATGGAAAATTTCGAAATTTCAGTTTTAAATTCTTTAAATTTTCAACCATTATTACCACAGATATATTGATGGAATAATCACAGCCATACCATAGATAAGAAGTAAAGAACGAAATATCTTTTTTGGACATTAAACGGCAAATTGTTTTGTGATTAGTACCATAAAACTACTTGGTCTCGTAGATATTTTCATTTATGGCTTCCAACCGCTTACAAAATTAACACTGTCACTAATTATTCACTTCTTTATTCTCTAATTATTGACTAATTAATCAGTACGGTGTTGAATCTAAATTTTGTTTCAAAAACAGTATCAACCATTTCATTTACAACATTACTTCAACTGACCAAATTTTCAACGAACACTTTCCATAGCTTCAATATGCGACTCTTAGTGTGCAACATAAATGGCCAAATTTGCTTTAACATTAGTGAAATTCGAAGTAAATCGCATAGTAAAACCCCAAAATTCTAAATGTTTTATTTGAATTTTCATGAATGTAACTGTTAAGGGATAATAATACCACCTTGAGGGAGCGAAATAAAAGGGTAATTTTCTCCAATTTATTTAAGAAACACGAAGCGATATTTTTAAATTCGATTTTTAATACATGTTTATAAAAGTCTTGAAGTAGACGAAATTTTTTTTTTAAATTATTTAAAAACAAAATGGTGGCGCAATGGTTGATGAAAGGAAATTCCTTTTTTGTAATGATCTCCACAGACGAAAATTAAAGGTCACTATTTTCAGTCTAGAACAAAAAACGAAAAAGAATTTAAAAACGGATGTCCAAATCTAGGTCAATTAAAATTTAACGATGTTATGACCGATTTTTTTTCCATTTTGTACTCTCCTGTTCTAATTACTGCTACACTAATAATACTTCGACATAGTATTTTCACTTATCGGTTTTTGCTTGCAATAATAATTATAATATTCTGGGAGATAGGTAGGTGGCTTTTTCTTGTCTAAAGCATATTATCGAAGCTAATTTATATTGGTTTCTGTCATTCTCCGGCAAAAAACAATAAAAAGGATTTCTTGCAGGAATGTCCCAGTCATTTTTGAGTCAGGCAAGATAATTCCAACTTTTTTTTACAACGCATAAAACCATCAGGCCACTCTATAGGATGCACCAGATAAACTCAACAATTCAAAAAACTTGTCTCTGGTTTGGATAAATATTTAGACTGCCTGAATGTAACATTACGCTGCAAGACAAATTAGGCAGCCATTTAGGCTTGCCGGACAAAAATGATATATGGATGTCTGGATTTACAATTGTCTCAAGGTTTAGAATAGAACCTCTTGATATAAAAATAATACTGCAAAACAATTTCTGCTGTCATTTAACCTTTCCAGATTAGAAAGTTGTATGACCGTCGGATTTTATGCAGTGTGATAAGTCAAATTTTTGTCGTGCAATACGCTTTAAAATGAATATTCTCAAATCCTTTATTTGGCTAAAAGTTTAGGTTAGACCATCAAAATTTAAAAATTATACTACACGTTATAACCAAAGATAGAATTTGAAAATATTCAATTCAAGGCATATTGCACTACTGAAATTTGGCTTATCAATATGGCACTGCATTTGAATAAAATCCAGGCTTTCATGCATCTTTCTTGTCTGGCAATGTTAAAAGACTATATTTCACTAATTTATCATTAAAGCTGTGACATTTGAACCCCAAGTTATGCTTTTGAAAATGAAAACGGTTCGAAGATAAAGTTGCTCTAAAATAAATTTCCATTTAAATTTGATGTAAAATTTAGCTTTTCAAAAATACATAGTTAAAAATTAACAATTTCTCAAACGATCTCTCTTCTCTATGCGAAAAACTTAAAAATCTCTCAACAATAACCTAGAAATATCTGTGTGAAGAATTGTGGAGACTTCGATTAAAAATTATTAAGCTCGAGTAATATACAAAGCTTAGAGTTCTAATAGTAAATAGATAAACCAATTGTTTTGTTTGTTTTCTTGTAATATTTAAATTCTTTGAAAATTTAAAAAATACTCCGTTTAAAATTTTCAAAACCACAGCACTGCTCAATAGTTGTAAATGACGGTTGGAAAAACATCTCGAAAAGCAGCAAACTGTTAGTGTCAATAATTCATATAACAAGTTCTTAACTACTATTGTTAAAGAATCCATATTTATGGCAAAAAATCATTAAAATTCAAATATTTACGCTGGTGTTAGTGACAACGCCACTACTTCGCTAAGTAGAGATGTCGAAATTTCCCATAACACTTTGCAGTAGCCATACAGGGAATTTACTTACGAACGCAATACAAATTTGTTATCTTTACTCAAAGAATTTAAATATTCGAATTTTGAGAAATCACTTGTTGATGTTGAGACCAAATGGTGCATTTATCATGATTCCATAGAATTTCTCGTTAAAAATATTCAACTTATGAAGACATTAACCTGTATATTGATAATCGCTTCAAAAAAAAAATAATACCAAACGTTAGATCGTTTATCTTTGACGATAAGTTTTTACATAACGTAAAGGAGCATATTACATTTTTTGAACCCATTTGTAAGGTGATCACTACTTGCCAAAATTCAGCTAATTTCTGGTTGAATTTACAACTTCCTACGATTTTTAATGGATTCAACTTGTATTACCCTCCGTCTAGGAAATGACGTGCAATTTGTCTGCAAAATGTGCACAATATCGAATTTCCTTGATTCGGCAGGATTATCATGCCTCAAAACAAGCAAATTAAGCTGATGAAAATTCCCGCTTCTTCTGTAACGTTAGAAAGGGTATAATTCCTGATTCGCCCATTACCCTCTTCGATACGGCTTGATTTCGTTTTGGTTTGATTTGCACAATTGATGTGATTAGTAAAAAAATACAATACATAGATTACGTAGTCGACACAGATTACATAGACTACTTGGCAAATTACGTGTAATCTTCGAGTAAACTATCCTCACAGAATTTCATGGATTAATTTCTGTGAGGATATTAATAGCCTGTCGACTGTAACTAGGCTTCTTAATAAAGCTTTGGCTAAAAATGATGTTTGTAGACTTAATACTCTTAGTCTCCTAAAAGGACCGCACAGCTCTTCCAGCAGGGATATTGGCTGTTTGTTTCTGTTCATTTTCTTAGTTGTAACTTTATCAATTCTGACTTAGTTGCTTCCGAGCCCATTAGCTTTTCTGTTGAAACGCCTAATTGGGACTATTGACTCGCAAACTGATCACGCACGACGTTCAATGTTCAAGCACTACCATATTTTGGCAGTGTACAAGAGCTTTTGTGAAATCGTGTGGTTTGATTCCCAAAATGTTTTTATTTATTTATAAATCGCTAGTTTTACCAACTCTTTCTTACGCATTCATTGTTTGATTGCCTGTCGTCATATTAAAGAATTCTTTAATCACACTTTATCGACTACAAAATATTCCTTTTATAGAGCTATTACTGAAGCAATGGCTTTGCCACCACTTCTTACTATGGAGTCTATTCTGTGTTTGCCTCAGTTGAACACCTTAATTCTTGGCTCTGCTTGCTCTGCGGCGTTTTGCTTGAGGTGCATTTGGGCATGGAATGTTTTCGGTGCAACTGTGGGCCGTAGGCAGATTATCAATAACTACAATTCATTGATACCAGAAATCGATTTGGTTAATGAAAGGTTATAGTCTAAGTTCTACTTTAAGAGTTTATGCTGCCAGTTTATGCTGCCTGTTTATCTGTCGAGAGATTTGTGATTCTTGCAACAATTTATAACCTAATCGAAGGTTTATTTGGTTGAAAAAAGGACCAATCCAGTTTAAGGATCATCTACATCGCTTATGACTGACTTAAGAATGTATATGCGAGGACTCTCTTATATAGGAGGACAGCTGTATTCACTTTCTGTGCAGTTGTCCAGCTTTAGAAATAGTCCATAAGCAAATGTTTAACTGCACTCCTCGATGTAAGTAGACTGCCTTCCCTTCCTTGGCCCCAATTGATTAAATTTGCCAAGGTAGTTGTGTGCGTCTTTAGTTTGTCATAGAATCTTAGGTTTGCACAATGGGCCTTTGTGATATTGAGTGCAGAAACTTTCTTGTGTTGCAACCAATTTTAATAATAATAAATAAATCCGATGACCTGACCAGATCTGCCCTTCAGATAATTTTAATGATTTATGCTTTGTACAAGCCGTCGAAACATTTAAGAACTATGTTATTGGATAGTTATATTCCATAAAAAAAACACAAAAATTCCACTCCTTATAAGCGTTTGATACGAACAACAAAATGTGGTAACAGTCAGTCATCTGGTATATGCTTCACTATATTTTTTTTTAAATAAAATATTCCACTTCTAAAACTTTATCAATGTATTTTGTTAACATTGAATTATTCTGAAACGAAACAACAAAATAACATATTTTCAATCTGTCACATAAACTAAATTTACAATTTGTGAAACACTAAAATTGAGTTTCGAGAAATACCTTCATTTAACTGACATAAAAGTCTAAAACTAAAAATGAAATTAATATTTTTGACTGACTTAACAAGTTAAGTCAAGTGACATGCCCCAAAACAAAAATAAATTACTAAAATTGTATTGAAAAAACAAGTCAACAATAGAAATCTAATGCATCTCTTGCACGGTGACACCAATTGACTGATTACATGTCAAGCAACCACAAAAAGACAAAATAATCCACAAACATGAAAAATCATTTTCCCAATTTTCTATATTTTATCCGAAAATTGATTTTTCGCGACATTCTTTTCAATTAACTGATGTGAGACAATTTCATTGTTATTGCCATATTGCCATTCGATTTTTTATTTTTATTACAATCATGTTGAATGTCAATCAAAACGTGAACAAAAAAAAAACACAAAAGCTTGGTATGTACAAGTATAAAATATTATTATTCTGTCTTTTTGACACATTTGGCTTGGAAAGTAGATTTTCAATATTACGAGTTTGTACGAAGGCAAATTCAAGTTAGATTTAAATTTAAAAAAAAAAAAAATCAACACAAAAAAATTTCCACACATTACAAAAGCATCAAGCTTGTTGAAATCAATCATATCGAAAAAAAAAAAAATTGAGAATGAAATCTTATTGACAAATTTTGATGAAGAGTTGAACGCAACCTAATAAGAAAAAAATAGTCAGATAATTTCAATGTATTTTTTTGCGCACGAGGCGCATCATTTCTACAAAAATCTGTTGTTTTCCCGTTTTACAACTCCATCGAGACGAATAAGAGAAAGTAAGTCGTAAAGCGTGTAAGGTCAAAAACACTAATAAAATCGTAAAAATATTATTAAAATATAAAGAAAAAAAAAAAAAGCTTTCGGAGAAGCCAAAAAAAAGGTTAAATTACAAGTGGGAAGCTTTTATGGCAAAGGGAAATAAAATTGAAAAAATCCATATAAATACAAACAAGTGATCCAATCAAAAATAGTAAATTCGAAAAGTTTATGATGACGCATGGGGTACAGACATACATATATTGGTTGGAATTATAGTTTGAACTTATTTTGGGTATCCTAAATATTATTGAATTTCGTTTTGTCTATTTGTGTTTATGTTCCAAACTATTTTATTGATTATAGGGATGAAACCAATTTTTTTGAAATAACAATTTTACTATACTATACGATTAGGTATGCTCTTATAGTAAAGACGAAGTCTAAAAACCAAAAACGACTTATTAAATATTTCCAGAAAAATTTAATTAAATAAAAAAGTTTTGGTTCGCTGTAAGCTTTATTTTCCTTTATAATTTAATGAAAATTTTCCATTTAAACATTTTATTATTTAATTTATTTATTTTCTTTTTTTTTTGGTTTATAATTTTCGTCTATTATCACAAAGGAAACGAAAAGTTTCCACACACAAAAGAATTGTGCACCCACCACCAAAAGTTATAATCAAAGCGAATTCTTTTATTTATTTTCTTCTTGTGTTCTTAACATGTTGATGTGTATAATGTGCACTATAAATAAAAAATTCTTCTGAATTTTATGAGCATTTATAATTATTGTTATCTATATTACCTGCACACTTAACACCAAGAAAGAAATCCCGCGAACGCCAAAATTACTTGAAATATAATTTTCTCATAAAATTTTTACCATGATCAGTAACAATTTCCTTTTTTTTTCATCTTCATAATATAACACGGTGGCAAACTATTTTCCGCAATCACATAACAAAAGAATGTAGTAATAATAAAAATGTAAACTAGACAAAAAATTTGTTGGTATTATGATTTTTTTATGTTGCTACTAAAGAAAACCTCAAGTATAAATTAAACGAAGCATATACGAGTAGGATAAGGGAAAATATAAACTTTTATTAAAACTAATTACGTTTCCTTAAGAATTTCTGTGTGCTTTCTTCGAAAATACGGAAAAGAATATACAATACAAAGGAAAGTAGTGCTTTTTATATATAAAAATAAGTTATTTTTGCTTCAATTTTGTTGTTGAAAAGACAAGATATCGTAATACCGGCTATATAAAAGAAGCTGGACTATAAGATGTGTAACAATTTAGGAAATCTTAGGACAGTAAACTTATGATTTCTAGATCTAGTACGAAGGGAAGGAAGACTTGAAGAACGACGAGGAACGGGCTTTTTAAGAATCCAACCATCCTCAAAACTAGTCGCTAAATGAATTAAAACCTTTTTGTATTTTTTCTATACCATCATCTATTCGACCGTTTGATTTCATTGATAAATAATTGGTTTTGGGAATTAATTGAAATGATTGTGGATTATTTAATGTTCACCTCCAAACCAACATGCAGACGGAATGCTGCTGTAATGGGCATTGCCCTATTTTATTTGTTCTTGAATATGTGACATCTGAATTACAAATTCTGTAAAATGTATAAAAAATTGTCCGCAGTTTCACCTTAGACAGCTTTTGAAACTTGTGAAATTGTTTTTTAATTGTCTGTCATCATGTAAAATGTAGATTTGCAAATATATATTTAGAATATTCTAGAATTAACTACCTTATGTAAACTAAGCTCGGAACAATTTATTTTTGAGAAATCTAAATGGTATTTAGTTATATATAGTTTTACATAGAACTTTGTTTTGTTTAAATTAAATTGTTCTAATCTTTGTCTTTTAATAGACGAGCTTGATGAAAAGGATCAACAGTGGCTAACAATTCATACATCGCCCTGGGAGGCTATCGAAAACACATTTCATGCACGACAGTCGCAATTGGCAAAATGCTAATGGATGGTTCAAATGGATGGAGACCTGTAAGTTATAGAATAGTTTAGATTTTTAGAAAATACGTTTAATTGATATAATTTAAAATTCTAGATAGATATTAACTTCATCTGATTGTACCAGTCCGAATCTTTAAGCTTGCATAGCAATTTTGATGTTTGATTGGAAAAATTTTGATTCTAGATTAAAGGAGTATTAGACAAAAAACTTACAGATAAAGCACTTTTATCGGTTTTGCAAATGGGCATATTTTTTTGGGAGTTAAGGTGAAGAGGGTTGTTATTTGTATTCTGGTTAGGAGTAGAAGAGAAGTCATCCGTTGGCTTAAGACCTTTAACTTCGTTTTGTTTTTTTTTTAAATAGCCGACTTTGTTAACGCGAATTCTCGGTACTCTTGATTCGAAATACGAGAGATACATACGCGACACCATTAGAGGTAACCCTAGCAGGTGAAATGGAACGTGGAATGATTTTGTGACTCAACTACAACAACTGTATATAACTTACTGTGAAATAATAATAATAATTGAAGTTCAGTAGGCTGAGAATTAGTGGCACAACCACATATTTCGGGCCCCCCCCCCCCCCTCCAACATTTTTTTTGGCCCCTAAAAATGCTTCTTGTCATAAACAAGTATAGCTTTTAGTGATAAACTTCTTTCTTCCTATTGTCTAGTCTCGCATCTGATTTCGAAAGTATATTACACGAATTATTTTACTCTGTTTCTAAATATAACGATAAAGGATCACAAATTTCGAATAAAATTTGAAAAATATGAAGAATTTCGAAATAATCTCAAAAATGTTGAATTTTTAAAGTATCTTCAATATTCTTGAAAGTTCTCAAATGTCGAATTTCCTGTAAGTTTTGTTAAAAAATTGTATAGGCATAAAATATGTATTTGCAAAAATAGTAAGTTAATTTTAAGTTTGATAATTAATTTGAACAAGTTTGGGTCTTAACTTAACTTTTAACATTGAGCCTTTTTCATACTTGTAGGTTTTTGCTAAAATGTTTTATGTACTTGTAAAAAATCAAGAAGCTTTTTAACCAAACCATTTTACTCGGAAATATGATTTTACAAAGGGTTAGAATATTTGTTCTCAAAGTTAATCATCAATCATCAAAAGCTTTTAGTTTTAAGAAGTTTTTCAAACCAAACGATTTTACTATGATTCTTGATATTATAAAGGAAAGTGGTATTTTCAGATAAATTAAGGATATTTGTTTTCAATGCGCTTTAAGCTTGATAATTAATTTATACATTTTGGGTTTGAACTAAACATTTTGGAGAGTTCTCATAATTTAAGGTTTTTCTTGAAATGTTTTATGAGCATAAATTATGTAATTGCACAAAAATGTCGAGCTGTTAGTTTTAAGAGATAGCTTTCATAGCTTTCTAAACCAAACTATTTCACTCAGAAATTTGATAGTACAAAGGGTGACGGAATTTTGGGATAAATTTAGAATATTTGTTCAGGTTTTTGGTACAAAGTTTTATGTGCAAAAAATATCTATCTGCAAAAAGTTTTAAGAGCTATAAGTTTTAAGAGCTTTCCAAAATGTCTGTAACCCTTTATAACGGAATTTTGGAGTACATTTAGAACATTTATTTCAAATGAGCTTTAAGATTGATAATTAATTTATACTTTTTGGGCTTGAACATTTGGCATTTGTGAGCCTTTTCATAATTTGAGTTTTTTTTTTCAAATTTCGAACTTTTAGTTTTAAGAGCTTTCACGTATCAAAGCTTTTTAACCCAAATCATTACGTTTTAGGTTAAAGTGGCTGCTTACGCACACTTAGACCGGTGACGGTCCATTGTGATCAAGATCATTGCGTTTTAACACAAATCACTTTTTATTCTGAAATTTGATAGCTTAAAGGAAGGTGGGATTTTGGAATAAATTTAGAATATTTGTTTCAATAGGCCTTAAGCTTGACAATTAATTCATACTTTATGGGTTTGAACTTAACATTTTCGAGCTGTTTAATAATTTCAGGATTTTAATAAAATGTTTTATGAACATAAATTACGTATTTGAAAAAAATTTCAGGAGCATTAGCTTTAAGAGCTTTCACTTATCAAAGATTTTTAAACCAACTATTTTACTTCGAAATTTGATATTTATTACAAGGGATGACGGAATCTTGGGTAAGGTATAAAATATTTGTGGTCAATGTAAATTATTAAGAGCTTTTAGTTTTAAGAGCTTTTCAAACCAAACCATTTTACTTTCAAATTTGATTTATAAATGAAGGTGGTATTTTGGGATAAATTTAGAATATTTGTTTTCAGTGAGCTTTAAGCTTGATAATTTATTTATATGTTCTCGGTAATTTTTGTGCCTTTCCATAAATTCTGTCTTTCATTAAAATGTTTTATGAGCATAAATCGTGTGTTTGCAAGAAATGTTAAGAATTTTTAGTTTTAAGAGCTTTCACGTATCGAAACTTCTCAACTCAAATCATTTTTACTCAGAAATTTGGTATTTCAAAGGGCATTTTTTGGAAAAAAAATTCAGAATATTTGTTCTCTATGTAAACGTGTAAGAAAACCAATTGGTTTACTCAGATTTAATTTTGTAGACATATTCCGGCCATCGTTCAAGTAGATGAAACAGAACGTGATTCAGGCGAGATGAAACCGAACGTGATTCAGACGAGTTCTAAATATGTATGTGTAATTTAAAAAAAAGTATCTTGAATATTCTTGAAAGTTATCAAATAGCAAATTATCCGTAAGTATGTAAAACCAAAGCAAATCCTACACGTGCTAATCATTGCCTTATCGGGTAATTTTTTAAATATAGAACAATCGTATTCTTCAAAAAGGCTTTAAAATTCGCGAATAATATCGAACGCGAATCTCAAACATACTCGAATAATCTCGAAATCTCGAATAACCTGACTGTTTCGTAACACGGAATCATCAATTGTCTTAAACATCACGCATCTCATTTTTATGATAAACTTCAAAAATCTCGAGAAATTTTAAGAAGTGATCAAAAGGTGAAACCTGAGAAAAGCGGATATGGCATTTGCATTTTCCTTAATATTAATCGAGAAACGATAAGTTGCGGTTATGTATTTTTCTAGTTTCTTCATGGTTTTTATGAACATCACAATGATACATCGCAAGCTACTAACCCGAGCAGATTACCAAAACCTCCCTTTTTCAAATCAAATATAATCTTTTGCAAACGAAATTTTATTTGTTGGCAAATCAAATTCTACCTTTTCTAATCAAAACTTGATTTGTAAAAGTTGAATTTGATTGGTTAAAGGCTCAATTTTATTTGTAAAAGGTTGAATTTTAACTGTCAAAGGGGTGTTACGCTAAACGTATAATATAAATAAATCAACCCAGCAAACACTAAAATCGTTGTCGCTTGATGTCGAAAGCTTTAATTTCAAAAGAGTTTATCTAATTGGGACGATAAGAACTGATGTCTGTTTATTCTAAAAATTTCCTAGAAATGTACCGTTCTGCAAATTTGCACTTTAACCTTAATCTGAGCTATTTAATTTTAAATTTGAACTAATAAAGGAAATATCGTACTGCGTGTGTTGCGGGTACCTAATTACGCCAATGCTGAGAATTTGTTTCCCCAAACCAATTTGAGTAAAAAATTGTTAAAAATTTTATTCGATTTATTGCATTCGTGAAAATTTAAATTAGAAACCATAAGTTAAAATAAATTTCGAAACTGATTCAAGATTTTTTTTACTACTCAATTTTTCAATTAACTGATCAATATGTTAAAACAAATATTAATGTGAAAAACGAATTTTTCATGTCACTACATTTGTTTTTTGAGGTGGGCGTTGAATATAAACTGGTTTCCGTTCTGGAAACGAGATTATCTCCCAAAATTCCAAGAAAATAAAAAATTCATTTGTGAAGAAACTAAAGTGTTTCTTTATATTTTAATTTCACTTGTTTTTATTCAAGAGAATTTCCAAAGTATGTACATATAGTATGTATCTGTAATAATATTGTAATTAAATAGTTTAACAAATTTTATTAACATATTGTGTTGAACCTCTACAAATAATAGTTTGTTTTTCTAAGACAAAGAATTAATTAAATTTAACCATCTCAAAATGAAACAGATGTCCAACGTTATCATTAAATACCATCTCTGATTATTAAAAGGAAACAAATTGTGCTGGAATTTGAAATATGTAAATTACATTTTCTCTTCGCATATACATACATATATACTCGTACATAGAACATTCCTAAAACTAACTAATTCTTTTTTTGGTTTTTGTATGTCTGTGTATTTTAGTTGGGTTACACAAATACATACATATAGCCAAAGTCGAACTTTTAGTGGTCTGTTAAGTAAAGATATAACTTTCTTGAAATAATACACGATTATAATTTATTGCTATTATAGCCGTAAACAAAATAACAGAATTTTTCAGTTTCCTAATTTTGTTTTGTTTGTGGAAAAGTAAAAGTCAAATGAGATGAAAAGTTCAAAGAAACCAAAAATATGTGAAACGAAGTGAACATAATTTTAATTTAATTTTTTTTTCCTGTTGTGTGTTTTTTATGGTTAATTTTGACTTTCCATCTTTTTCGGTTGGTTTTTTGTTTTTTTTTTGTTAAGAAATTGTATATACGTAAAGAGCTTCTGCAAGAATGTGCTCGATTACAAAGTAAATATTTTTTTTTTGTCCATAATCCACACACATACCCAAACCATATAACACGTAACAATCAGAAAAATAATGTTTTAGAGAACAATGGACGAATCTAAAATATTTTGTTAAGCTTGTGACATAAAATTTGCCTCATGTGTTGTGTTAACACTTTGCTTGTTATACAAAATAATTTTCTCAATATATCAATTTGTATGTGTTACCATTTTCGAAAATTTCCATGTTTTGATTTTTACTGTTAATGTTGTCCACACACCTGTTTCAAAATTTCTTCGTCTATTTTCATGTACCTTTGCGATTTTTCAGTGTACTATATATATGTATATATGTACATATATTATATTATTCAAATCGTCATGTTACCACCTAACTGTCACTACCACCATCATCTTCTTCATCACAGTACCGTCATTTATATTTTGGAGTCAAAAACATAACAACTCGCATTGTCATGAATATAACAATCAGCATAGAGTTGAAAAATTATTATTTCACTGTGCTTGGATGTTGTTTTTCACTTCAATGAGTTTTTCTGTAGTTGTATTATTCTAATTTTTTCTATTCTCTGTACTTTATAGTAACATATACACACACACACATACACACACGTTTATATAGTTAAAAATAAATAACAAAACAAGAAAAGCTCCAGTATGCCTGAATACAAGGCTTATTTCAACTTTATTTCTATTATGTATTCCTTTCATCATGTTTCATGCGATGTAAACTTTTTTTGTTACTTTATCTTGAGCTTTATGTTCTTGTCACTGCATATTGTGTGATGATTTTGATTATATAACGACATTTGAAAGGAGAAAATTAGATACAAAAACAAGGAATAACTTTTATTGTTACGAAAATTTGTATATTTGTGGATTTGTTGGGAAACAGTTAAATTTGAATAAAATATGATGAGACACGGGCTGAATAATATATATATAAATGTATATAATGTACGTGTGAGGCACGCTGTGCACATGTTAAACTAATCTAATCCCCCTTTTAAAATAACAAAAGTCATTGGCCTAAAATAAAGATTCCGCCTAACTCTATAAAAGCACGAGATAAATGAGATATTAATGAAATTAAAATGAAAGCTTTTATTATTCTGTTTGCAAATTCGATCTCCTCAGCCAAATGTATGAATTTATATTACAGCCTTTATATATATAGATGTACATATTTACGTATAATGAACGATTGTAAGAAGAACGCGCGGTTGATTGTTGTATAAACTGGAAAAATTGTATCGTAATAGAATTTTGATTTCTTTTTAATGAAATTAAAAGGAAAATTTCCAGAGGTAAATGAATAAATATGTATGTATGTAATTTATGTATTCGGGTTGTACTTAAGCGAAGTATACCCAAAAATTATACATCTTGTATACATTTTTGTTTGTATATGCTATAATAATAAATCATTAATTTTCTTGTATTTTTCTGATGTTTATGGGTAAATTTATGTTCTACTTAAAAAATCATAAATTTTAGTTTATGTTGCTAGGTAATTTTTTATTTTAATTTGTTGGAATTTAATTTTCGTTTTTTTTTAAATCCCTCAATTTTAATGAATTTTAATTTTACCCACATGAAATCAAAAAAATAAAAAAGAAAAGATTTTTCAACCTGTGAGCATGTATTTACAGGAATATAGAAAAAATCACAAAGATAAATTTTTTTACGATTTGAAATTATAATTAATTTTGGTTATATTATATGGGGGTTCGAAACCCTGTTGAATGATTACGAATTACTAAGTGGGTGCCGGCTTGTTTACCGTAAACAGTTAATTATATTTTATTTTAATTATTTTTGGTTGGTGAATTTTCTAAAATTTTCGTTTACAACAATAATCCATGTTTAGGCCTATTAATTTCTGGCCAGCACTCTGATTCTCTAAAAAATAAGATAATGTGTAAACGTGGAAACTATTAAAAAGCAAAGCTAACTTTTATGAGTTTGCAACTTTTCCATATTGTTTTGGTGTATAGTAGCAAAGCCTACTTAATAAATAAAGCCTCCATGATGAAACCAAGCTTTTTTTAAGGTATCAAAAAATCCAAAAGAAAATGTTTATTCCATAGTATTTATATGGAGAGATATGACCTCAGTTTATTCAAAATATATTAATGAAAATTGACTCGAAATTAATTTTATTTTGATTCAATTGAAACTATAAACTTTATTTTCCACCTGACTTGGACGATTTTTTCGTGAGCTTTTCCAATTTACGGTAATAATGATAACAAAATAAGATATTTTATATCTGAAAAAGCTTAAAAATAGAGTACATGCATGTAAAACAGAGATATAAATATAAAGGAAAAGGCGCGACGTTTACAATAATAAACATGACAAACAATATAGAAACAAGGTAAACATAAGAGAAATGAAGCAAATACATAATATGAAGCATATTATCAGATGACAGCTAATAAAAAGCAAAGCCTACTTAATAAATAATTTTTTTTTTTAAGAATTTAATTTGTCTGTCTGTAATCAGTTGATTTTTCGGCATTTTTTATAGACAAATATATTAATTGTTCATGGCAATCCCAATATTTTCAATTTGGTAAATCAGAAAAATACAGAGGCCAATCGCTCATAATATATCTACTGGGAGGGTTCTCATTTTTGCAGAGTGGTACATTGGTATAACTCTTTGGGTCTTCAACCAAAATTACGGGGAGGGGGGAAGATATTTCTACTTTTTTTCAGTAGATATATTATGAACGATTGGCCTCTGTATTTTTCTGATTTACCAAATCGAAAATATTGGGATTGCCATGAACAATTAATATATTTGTCTATAAAAAATGCCGAAAAATCAACTGATTACAGACAGACAAATTAAATTCTTAAAAAAAAATTATTTATTAAGTAGGCTTTGCTTTTTATTAGCTGTCATCTGATAATATGCTTCATATTATGTATTTGCTTCATTTCTCTTATGTTTACCTTGTTTCTATATTGTTTGTCATGTTTATTATTGTAAACGTCGCGCCTTTTCCTTTATATTTATATCTCTTTTTTACATGCATGTACTCTATTTTTAAGCTTTTTCAGATATAAAATATCTTATTTTGTTATCATTATTACCGTAAATTGGAAAAGCTCACGAAAAAATCGTCCAAGTCAGGTGGAAAATAAAGTTTATAGTTTCAATTGAATCAAAATAAAATTAATTTCGAGTCAATTTTCATTAATATATTTTGAATAAACTGAGGTCATATCTCTCCATATAAAAACTATGGAATAAACATTTTCTTTTGGATTTTTTGATACCTTAAAAAAAGCTTTTAAAAAAATATCGTCAACATGGAGGCTTTATTTATTAAGTTGGCTTTGATAGTAGCAAAGCAACCTTGATATACAAAGCTACAGTTTAAAAAAACGAAGCTTTTATAAAGGAATTAGAAACGAGGAAAAAACCAAACTTTTCTTCCTAAGATTATTTTAAATGAAAACGTTACAAATTCTTAATTATGATTTCTGAAATACTTTTATAAACTATCGAATTTCAACACATATGAATGTTGCTTAAGTAAATCGTTTTCATTTTTTTTTTGTAATAATTAATTTATTTAAACCAAAATTTAATAAAAATTTCATAACAACAGCATTCTGGTTACATTGAAATCAAAGCTTTATACAATTAGTTTGGTCATTAAGTCAATATACATTACATAGATGGTAGTGATGGCCGTAAAAAATTGGTGAAATCGTATAAACCACCTAGGGAAATTTCAAGTTCAAAAATTGTAGGAAAAGCAAAACAAAGTCACAAAATGTTAAGGACGTGTGATAATTTTGTGATTAAATAATTCTTTTTCGTATTTTTCTGTAAACATCTTAGACATCTGACGTACACTAGTAAAACTGAAAATAATTTTAGCAAGTATTATTTTAGCTCGTCATAGCCAACTTTGTTATATTTTTCAAAATGAAAGTTCGAAAAATAAATTTTAGAAATAATTTAATTTTAATAATATTTACTTAATACCAATGTAGCCTTCTTGTAAATTGTTGTTAAAGATATGTAGAAAATTTGTATATAAACATTTTATAATATTTTTGCTTTTTCATTGAAAAACTTGCAGCCAAAAAACACAATTTTTATTGTGGATTCATTGTGATTTCCAAATCAGTGAAAAGTTATACCACTAAAAAGCTTCTAAAAAATACGTCATCATGATTACGGCTCTATACTCTAGAAGGTTCTGATAGTAGTCAAACCGAAAAATTGCGAACTGATAAGAGTAAGCTTTGCTTTTTACCAGTTTAAGCGTTTACATATTATCTTATTTTTTTTTTTAAAAATCAGGGTGCATGACCTTTTGATATAATAAATAGTTAACTGGATGAGCATACAATAGATTTGAAAGTTTGCCTATGAAAAAGTTGTATAACTGGATTGATGCAAAAACGCAAGTATCTCTATGCCTAACCAAGTTTATTGCGAAATTGATTTTATTACAAAATCTAAATCATAATCCATTAGAAGATTCAATCCGTAGAACGTAGACTAGGAAGAGGTCCTAAATTTAAAAGGAAATCCATTAAGTTTATGAGAGAATACAAGAACTTGATGTACGTGGAACGTATACCAGTTAACGAAATAGACACTATAAAGTAAATATTTATCACCCGACCGCATGCCGATTTTTAAAAATAATTATGAAGATAGGTACTAATTGAATACATTATCATTAATAATGTAACCACCAGAATTCAATCTCGGTAACTCGCTGTCCAATTGTCGACATAGTTTTTACGGTTAGCTAACCTTATGCTACCAATGGGATAAAGTAGTGATATGTAAATAATAACATAACTATTAATATTTTTTTTAAAGTTTATCACGTTTTCCTGTCATCCTTGCGGAAAGGCTTCAATGCTAAGCCACTTTGGGGAGTTCCCTATTTTACTATGCAATTATTAAAACATACAAATTTTTGAAAAGCGGGTTATTAGGAGTGGCACCCCCATCCTCTAAGGTATACAACGAATTAAAATAACCTTTCAAAAATTTCTCATAATTAAAAAACTTTCTTGGGACTATCTTTTTTTTTTTGGGACTTTTTGCTTGTCCTAACAAAAGTAGTACTACAGGGGTTTAAAAGAGAGTAAAAACTTGATATACAAAATATTTCATTTGGTAAACTTCCCATTCGGATTGAAAAATTTGTATTTCGCTTCGTAATACTCTCCAGGATTGCAACTTCAAAACAATAAAATGTCTAAAATCGGCCTCTCCACCTGATATATGCATATATTTCACTTGACACTACCATTAGTGTTTCTATAAACAAAAATATTAAAAATGGCGTCGGGTGTGGTAAACTTGCGTTATATTTGATATCACAATCATTTGTGTATTGTTATATTTTTTTCCGTCCTGTCGTGTACGCAGTGCGTATATTTTGAACTAATCTTTAATTATCTCCTCATCTCCGTCCCATTCTTCGATAGGAGTCCCGATTTTTCGATATGAATTATTGTCAATATTGGTTCTTTTTACAATTGACTTAACTTTAATATTTCAATTTTTTTTTTAAATTGCCGTTACTTTGAATTATGTGAAATTATATTTTATCACATTGCTAAATTGTTACAACTTGATGGTATAATTTATTGGTATTTTATAATATTTCGTGTCTCCACTAGCAAACGAATAAAAGCGAGTGTAAATATTTTTATTAATAAATTATTTTATATTTTATTTCATAAAATTTTTAAAATAAAAATAAACTACAAATAAATTTGAGGTAGGGTTTAGGAAGAGATTTAGGACATGACGTTGATCAAGTTTTTCATTTTTAAAATATTTCCGAAATATATTGGAGATTTTTTTCGCAAGCACGATCCAAATCGATAAAAACAATTCTGCTGAGATCCGACTTTAACAAAATATTACCATGAGTTACCACAATAACGAAAATGATACACAATAGCAGAAAATCCCAAGTAACAATTTGATAGATAAATTGTCCTAGACAGGCAAAACAAAGCTGCTACAACGTCGTGAAATCCGAAAAATTACACAAATTAGTTATAAATGTTAAATAGATATTCAATAAGTTTTTAAAACGTTGTGGCAATGAAAAAAAAAAGATAATTAGCTTAAGTTGGTATATAAGACATTCCAGCAGCGATTTTGTTATACGCCATAAAGTAAAACAGTCGGGAGAAAAGTAATTTTGCTGTAGTAATCAACTAAACAAGTATAACAGCTAAAATACTTTATTTATTTTTTTGTGTAATTTTCAAAAATATTTGCATTTAATCAAAATTACTGTTAAAATAACCAAATAGTTAGAAAACAACTCTAAAAGAAATTTATAAGTAATTTTGGAGGTGGAAAAGGGTTTTTTCGGCAATGATTATTTACGGATACAAAAATCCAATATGCTGTGCGGTCTAGTTATGCGCTTTATGAGAAAAAATCAAATAAGTCGAATATAATGGCGAACAAAGATTTATATAATTATTTATAATTTTATTTATTTATTATTTATAATAATTGTAAATGGTCATGTGGTATCTTGCAAATGAGTCCTACCTTGCAATTGACTAGTACCAGTTGATCCGGATGGGTGTAACGTAACAGTAACATATGATGGTTTTTCCATTGTTTTATTTGTGAGTATTGATTACATCTTAACAAAATACTTTAAACTTATGTACTACGTAATGTATTTACTTTTATGAATTCCTTTTCATCGCAGCGGCCCTCTTCGGAAGTGACTGTTTCTGTAACCCTTGATATTTGAGGAATTGTTTGGTGTCCGGTTGATAATGAACGACAGCATTATCTTCGTCTCCTTCAAACCAGCACGCCGGACACAACACAAATTTCTTCTTGCTTACAGTTTCGAGAATACAGAAAACCTAATAATCATAGCAAACCTATTAACTAATACTCTTATAATATTAAATAAACTTAAAATCACTAGAAAAATGATTTCATAGCAAACACGTACAATTACCGCGTTAATCTGACAATAATGTTGAATAACAAATTACAGAAATCCAACTTGATACGCCAATTGGTTTGGAAAGGAAAAAACTGCTTAACTTAAAGCAAAATTGTTTAACACACAGCAAAACTGCTTAACACACCGCAGAATCTATATGTGTACTATATGTAAATTTATAACTAAAACAATGTTGTTAACCCTCTAGCAGGTATTTCCGCTTTTAGACGGAGCACAGAAAACTTGAATAATAAATAAAAAATTATTATTCGCTCTTGTACTCTTTACGCAGAGTTACATTTTTATAAGTTGTTTATAATATTATAAGTGTATGTAACATAACGGTTATTATTTGTGTAATTAAAACATCTCAGTTAAATATTTATGTGAACAAAATTGGGCAGATAAATATTTAATTGTCGTGTCATAATGTCCAAGTGTACAAGAAATATTATAAGTGTCTGGTTTTTCTTGTCGTAGAAACAGAGAGTGTGCTTGAGAAGCACCCGTCGAGTACAACGCCAAATTTTGACAGTATTTAGGAGAAGTACTTCGAGTGCAAAGAGCTAATAATGTAAAATGTAGAAAACATCGATACGTCATGTGAGCGATGTTAGCTGACATAACGAGGCAATAGTAAAATAGTTTGCATTGCTCAAAACAGGAAAACGTATCTCGCTTGATTTAATGCAAGTGTGCTAGTAAGTTTTAAAAGGCTTGGTTTGCAATTGAGAGATATGTATAAACAAAATTATCTCACGTCGAATAGCTAAGCTTTGCTGAAAGGCGCAACGGACCCTTGTGTTTCTGAAATATTAGTATGTTTTCGTGAGACCAAATATTATTTGGCTGGCGGTTGGTACTTTTACAGTTTAACCGGGAATTAGAATTTCGATTAGTGATGTTTTTGGATTCTATAATGTTTGTTAATGTAGTAATATGTTAGTAATTTTAATCTGATACAATTTTAGACCTAATTTTCGATTTTTTTTCACTACCATGATTTTCTCAGTCAGTAAAAATTGCGTGCTAGAGGGTTACAGTAAATAATATTCCATGCAAAGTCCAACAGCTAAAACGCTTAACACCAAACAATAATGTTTTATGATCAGTGATTTTCTCATTCAAAATCTAATTAGTTACTTAAAACATTTAATATATTTTGGTGACTTTTTCGTAAGTTCGTAAGACAATTTAGCTGTAATAATATTTAATTTAGGACAAATAGTTAAAATGGTTATCTATCATGCTATTTAGCTGTTGCATATATTAAAGCCATCTTTTAATTTAGTTTTTCTTCTCAATAAAATGGCTGCATCATTTATCTGGTTAAAAAACTTCAACAAAAAAAACTTAATCACATGCAAATATAAAACAAAACGCCAATCTTCAGCTTTTGGTTGATTACCAGAAGCTTTTTAACAGATTAGGATTTATTTTTCAGCAATAATAAATTTTTCAAAAAAAAATTTGATTTTAATTTTATTATTAATATCAAATATTTTTAAGTCGCGTTTTCCTTTTCTGACCTACTTTTTCAAACTGGTCGATGAAATTTGTTTCCCGTGTATTTTTACGATTAAAAATCACAAGTAAAGTCATATTTTCCCTGTCAATATTTCATAAAATATGTGTGACATTTATTATTCAAGTATAGAAAACATAATTAGAATGACATCATTAAAATTGTAGATGCCATTATAGAAATAAGTTATTTTACAAATCATTTAGCAACAAATTGTTATTGTTACAATAATTTCCAAAATATAGCTCTTTAGTTATTTCTGACTGTTTTGCTATTTTGAAACCGATTACTTTAACTAGGTGTTTGCTATTATAACATTAATTTTTCTTATGTAACTATTTTGCGTTAAGCACAGCGAAACTGCAAATATAATTTTTTTGCTACATGGGAACCTACATTTTTAAATAAATTAAACTGCTGTCTCAAAAGTAATTTACCATTTATTGCGAGCTTGCTGTTTGACGTTGCTATAACATATCGGCAAGCAAACTACGATTACCAGTTTTACTGCTACTACGGCGACAAACCAACAAACTCACGTTTTTGGTTATTTTTTAAGAAGTTATTATAACTTAATTGCTGTGAATTTTAGATGGCACAACGTTTTGACAACTCCAAATTGTTACTTGGGATGTATCACATGAAAATCTAAAATCTATGAATTTATCTATTCCTTTTTTTATTTGTTCAATCAAGCCCAATTGTGCGAACTTTGAGAGGTAGTTTCTTGAAAATTGCAAGTAACTTCGCCTACCCCTTCGAGTCCATTTGAACAATAAATTTTAATCGGGCAAATTTACGTGTTAATAGTTTGGCGCCAAACTCGGGTCTTGAATAACTGTTGTCTATCTGAACTACCGGTATACCATTATAATGTGTATGGTACAAAATGCTCAAAATAGGCTTAAAGACCTATTCAACCGCAGCTTATCTTACAACAGAGTCACAATTGTCAGGGCTTTCTTATCGACAAGGGCGCTGAAATTATGCTAGCTAATCAAACATATATAGTCAAAGATATTAACATTTCCAATTAATTTCGATCTGGAAGGACCAAAGTTATTGAAATCCTGCCAAAAATAGCCAAACATTTTGTATCTCCAAAACCACTTTTCTCGATATCTTATAGGTGCTTCATTCGGGAAAAAACAAAAAAAAAAATATGTGTTCGTCTGTCTTGATATCGGGATTGGCCTGAAGTGGTTTAATGTGGTTAAAAAACATGTGGTCTTTCAACGAGTAAATTCTTGTTAATGTTGATCTAAAATGGATGGCATATCTCGCAAATTTATGAATGCTACGTAAATCCTATAATAATATGTACTGCGCCACAAATCATAATTTTTTTGTTTATGTGTAAAACAAAAATTCATATAAATTGTGAAATGCGAACAACTCCCTAATTTTCCACTTCACCAAAATTCATTTACATTCAAAATTAATATAAAAGCTCTGTATTACATATACTACTGTAGTAAAACAAAATGTTAGGTAATAAAAATAACTTTTAATTGAATGACATCATTTCTCTTATTTTAGTTTAATTACAAGTTATGTACTCGTAGCAGAAATTTAATATTGAAATATGTACATAAATCGGAGTGATGCCCCTTTAGACATACATATATAGATGGATTTGGTGTTGTACAAAAATTGTTCGGTAATTAAATTTGAGATTTTTAATTAAAAATGTAATAGTTTTTTGGTTAGGTGACGGGCAACATTTTATCCAAAAACAAAAGAGGATTAGCTTAATTCAATTACCTGAAATTAGCTCAATGAAAATTGTTTTTTAAATACTGTGAAAATGGGTTTAATGTATCGAATAGAGTAGAAGGACAATTAATAATTATAAAAATTTATGATCCATTTTATTACCTTTATATTGTGCAGGGTTGGATTTAAAAATTTAATAGTTTGACGTTCAACAAGTTGGGAGACCAAGAATTTAATTTAATTATTTTATTCAATTTATTCATAGTTATAGGTCCCATAGTTTAACATTGTGAAAAATTAAATTTAGGGGCTTTCAAATAACTAACCTTTTTTATGTACAGTTTGCATAAATTTATCTGTCTTATTACAATTTATAATGTTTGTGTTTCGAAAGGTAGCCTCTAAACAATTGAAGAGCGTTAAAATTACATCACCTTACTTACCCAGTGAGCTATGGAACGAAGAAAATCGCAATACCACCAATAAAATAACATACTCATCACAAAATGTACACCATAAATATTTTAGAGAAAGAGGAAAACCCAAATTTTGAAAATTCAAACCACAGAGAATACCAACAAACATATTATAATATGAAAACATATACATAATTTTCATTTTAATTTTATTTTGGGATGTCCTTTTTATAGTCTTGTTGTTTTACTGGCAAATATAAAGTTTAATATTTATTTTGCTGTTTGGATTGTTGTGTGTGTCCGTCTGTATATATATGTATATATATACCTATATATTATGTTATCCTTTTTTCATAATTTTCCACTTTTCATAAAATCAGCCGCACAGTACAGTTTTATTTTTTCATTAAAACACAAAAACGAAAAAAATTAAATTTATTTATATTTTATTTACACAAAAAATAAAAAATAAATATTAAAAATTATAAATAATTTTTGTTTTATTTTTTGTAATTTTTTGCGGACAGTTTGGTTGGCCACATTAAATTAACCAGGAAATAAAAATAGATTCCCAGTATTTGTGTTATTTTTATTGTGCATAGCTTCTGGCCTCTCTATATATGGTATGTGCATAAAATGTTTCTATCTACATAATATTTATTTTAAAAATGCCACCATTATTTTTTAGGTTTCACTTAATTACATACTCAAATATATATTATGTATGTTTTCCATTTATCAGAAATTAAATAATTTAATTGATGTCCCACATCATTATAGGCGGATTTTTAGGTTGTGAAAGCGTTTTAGTTTATTTAAGATTTTTTGTTTTTAATCAAAATGTAAAACCATTAAAAATATTTTTTTTTTTTTTTTTTGTAAATCATTAGTAATGTAAAACCAGATGTTGTATTGAAATCGCATTACTGTCACCACAGGATCACGCATAAAAATTTTAACCATATACATAGAGAGCAATAAAATACAAAAAAGCTTTAATTATTTTTTATTCAGTGCCAAAATAAATCAAATTAAAAGCTCAATTTTTTTTTTTTTTCATTTTACAGATTTAATGGTTGTTGTTGCTATTCTAAAACACTATATACATACTACAAATAAATACAAATGGAAAAGGATTTTAAATTTTAAAATAAAATTAAATTGTATTGAGAGAGATGAAAAATATTTGTTTTTGTTTCAGTTGAAGTGTTATTTTCATATTTAATGTTATTTTGTGGTTGAGTTCTAGAATTTAGAATAACTGAAACAAATTTATTTTGATTGGTATTTTTGTAGGTATTATTGTTTATGTAAAAATCGAATTATTTAGTATATTTACACTGTATCAAAAAATTGTCCGTACAGCAGTCGGTTAAGGAAACATTGAACAAAAAAAAACAAATACAAATCAAACAAAAAAATCAGTTTTTATTTTTTTTAAACTCAAATTACATTTAAGAACCTGAAAATAATAATCATGATATAAATTAATTTACTTTTACGTTTGATACGATCTACTATTTAAACAGCCTAAAATGATGTCAAATATTTTTTTTTTAACCAATATTATTTTATTTACAAAGATCTTAATATATACATGGATTTAACATTGAAAAAAAAAAAAAATAAAATAAATTGTAATAGTGGTCTCCTTATTTAAAAAATGTGTCGGAGCCACGAAATCTCTTATTTTCTAGAATTACTTACAAAATGTTGTTAGGGTGCAAATTATTATTATTTTTTTTTTTTGTAATTAAATTGGAAAAATTTACATAAACCAAAAATCAAACACATTTTTATCTAAAATATCAACCTTATAATAAATATATTAATACTGATGGCTACAAATATTTATTAACGAGAAGCATTGAAAAAAACATTGGAGTATCAAAACAAGCATATGCTCGTACTCGTCATTTAAGAACACAGAAAAAAATTTCCACATTATCAACAGAGAGCAGCCACAATTTTAGGGTTTTCAAAAATAATTTTTTAGTACTGAACAGTTTTATATTTTCTGGTAATTGGTTAAAAAGCTTGGGTGCTGTATACGAGAAAAACTTTCTGAAGTATTCCTTAGTGGCGATGGGGACATGATATTTGTTTCGTTTGCGCAATTTATAATTTGGTTCAGGATTTAGAATTCTGTCGCCACTTCTGATGAAATATAAACGCAATACTTTATAAATATACAAATGTCTTAAAGGAAGCATCTTATTTTCCACGAATAAAGCAAAAGAAGCAGTTCTTCTATTTTTAAAATTGATTTAGCATTTTAATCAGCTTTTTAAGTCTTTCTAAATATATACCTCCCCAGCAAGAAAATCCATACTGTAAATGGGAATCAACTAATGCATAAAACAGGGTTTTTAGAAATATTTGATCACAAATTGTGCGAACAAAATTAAAACATCGTAAAGCTGGTAGTAACTAATCTACAATGACACCTAGATACTTAAATTCATTTACTTGCTCGATCGACACGCAATTCATATCACATAAATTTCCATTGCATTTGAAAGAATGGTATTTGAGATCTATTTTAACTGGCTTCTTATGTCCCATGTTAAATACAATGGACTTACTTTTAGGTCTCAAAACCATTTGGTGAATATGAAACCATTTTTTTATTAGTTCATTGCATCTTCTAAATCTTCGATACAGTTTGATGCATAGGTTAAAGCTATATCATCAGCAAAAGCTGTTATATTTCCTATTAGTTTCAATTTCGAAAATTGACATTAAATAAATTAAAAACAAGACGGGTCCCAAAGACCGAACCTTGAGGGACACCTATATTCACTGATGTTTCATTACTAAGGACATCATTGATTCTTACAATTTGCTTTCTGTTCTTGAGATATGATTTTAGCAGATCAAATGTCACACCTCTTACACCTAATTTTAATAATTTTTCCTATAAAAGTTTATGATTTACAGTGTCAAAAGCCATTGAAATGTCCAAAAATAACGAAGCATTAATTTTTTCTAGATAAGCTAGAAGCCGATTTTTTATAACTTTCTCAACGATGGGACGATAATTATTGAGATGTTTACGTGTTCTTTCTTATGTAACGGAATGACTATACCATTCTTTAATCTACTTGGAAACAACCCATTCAGTAAACAAATGTTACAAATGTATGTCAGAACATTAGTAATATAAGGACAAATTTGTTTCGTCAATATTGCTGATAATCCATCAATACCACATGATTGAGTATTTTTTAAATTTTTTATTATAGATGAAATTTCAGTTTCTGACGTAGGATTTAAAAACATACTCTGTGTTATATACGTAAATGAAAATAAATTAGTTTCTTCCACTGAGATAAAACAATTTTCATACTTGGCATTTAACTCTTCATATGCTATTCTAGTGAAAAATTCATTAAAAACATTTGGAATTTCAGAACTGTCATTAACTATATCCCTATAGTAATTTGACTTGATTGCAGGAACCATTTGTTTAATTCTAAAGTTTAGTAACTTAACAGTTCGAAAGAGCTTATAATTTTCTGGATACTTATTCAGTAATCTAAGTTTTCGATTCCTAATCCTTATTTTTAATAACAAACCATTTGTCATCCATGGTTTTAATTTCAAACATTTGCTGTTAATTTTTTTTATTTTGGAGCACTGTTGGAAGTACAAGCTTAAGTTTTCAATGAACGAATTATAGGCAATATTAGGATCAACGATGAAATATATTTCACTCCAACTAACAATTTTCAAGTACCTGTCTAATTCAGAGAACATTATTTCTTTTGAAACACTTGGTTTTAACGATTTAGTACGATTTTTAACGTTAAATTCACAGAACAATTCAATTATTATTGTATTGTGATCAGTGATTTCAAGGTTTAGGTTATGTTTAATTACCGAAAATTTATTATTTAAGCCAAATCTAGTCAACACATGATCTATAGAAGTTGATGAAATTAGACGCGTAGCGGAATTAACAACCGACTCAAGACTGAAAGAAGAACAAACCATCAAATATTCATCTCTCACATTACAACTTTTGAGTAAATTAATGTTAATGTCCCCCAGCACTATAAGGTTTTTTGATTTTTCTGATTCGAGAAAATCGGAAAATTCCAGCATAAAAGTATCAAGAGAAATGAAATGGAAGCGATAAATTAATATGTAGCTAATTTGAATAGAATTAAAGCTTACTGTTAATTTTAAAGCATCAGCTGATGTAAAGCTTAAATAACTTACTACATGGGACATATCTTTACTTACATATACAGCAACACCACCAGATTCATATCCATCATTACACTTTGCATACAAATAATAATCATCCAAAGAATAGCTCTCAATTTCATTAGTCTTCATTAGTCAAAAAAATGATATCAAGTTTCTGATCCAGTTCATTAATATTTGTTAAAAACAAATCCATGTTTTTCCTCATGCTTCTTATATTTTATAAAACAAAGCTAAGATTAAAAAAAATTTGAATTATTGTTAAGGATATCACTATAATAGTTATTAGTTTTATTTGTTTTATTCATATCATAAATTAACGACGAAGATATTGTGTCTGTACTATTCAAATCAGATATCACCTAATGTTATTTATTACTATTAATTTTTAAAAGATCCTCTTCGCAATTTATGATATCAATTGGTGACGTGTTGTCTTTCCTTAATTTAATTACACCATTTTGAGTCAAAGTATATTTGTAGTTGTTTGCCTTTTTCCACTGCTTAGCCATATTTAACAAGTGATGCTTTTGATATGTCAAGCTTTCATTAATAAATATACGCGAAAATTTTTTAGGCCTAGTTGAATTTAAGTTGTTCTCTACAGAATCCTCTCCTATATTGCTGTCTTCTATCTGTTCACTGTTGAATTTTTTTGTTGTCAATGCTTTTCTATGTTCTACTTTCCTCTTCATTATTTGATATTTTATTTCTTCGGATTGAAGTTGTACAACAATTTTTGGTGCCATATTTTTTCCCTTAATCCAGTAACACCTCTTATAATTATGTTCACTAACTGCCATTTGTAGAGCGGCTTTGAAAGCGGAATCAACAACACTAGAAGCTTCTCTTTTCTCCATATATGGAATTTCATGAATTTCTATACGGTCATTTATTAATTGCTGTTCAAGGTTTATAACTCACCCCTCAAGGTTGCTAACCTGTGCTTTAAGCAAAGAGTTTTCATTTGTGATAAACTTTCGATTTTTGCTAATAAATTCTCCAATTTTTCGATCTTCAGCTCAATTGCATTATAATTCGATAAATTAATTTTATTTTGTTTATTAATTTTTTTGTTTTGAGCATCAATTTTATTATACAGGATTACTAATAGCTTTGATAATGTCATTTGCACTATTTATCACAAGATTTTGTCTCCACTTTACTGGGATTTATTTTCATTGAACTACACTGCACTTCCAGTCTTTTCTCTTTTGCACTATAGAATCTAGTTCATTTTTGCTTAGATTTAGGCAAAATGCATGATAAATATGGCAACATTGACAACAGATGATTTTATTTGAAATGACGATGACATATTTGGATATGATTATTATTTTATTTTTTGTTGTTGTTGATATTTATTTTATACAGCAATCTACGTTACAGTAATGTTCATAAATTTGATACTTTATTATTTTATTTTGAATTTTATACAAACATTTAAACTTTCTCACTAAATTAGATTTTACACATAAAACCACAATAATCCATTTTTAAACTTTAGTTATTTGCTAATTTATTATTATTTAAATTTTTATGTATTTACCAAACTCAAAAAATAATGTTCACAATGAACGAAAGTCATCCGATGTGCACCCAACAACAGATGAAAAAAAACAATCGTCATATCAAAAAATAAAAACCGTCCTTTTCAGAACGAATTTTTCTTCTTTTTTGCAACTGGCACATTAACAATTTATTATTTATTGTGAAAGAAATATTGTCCAATTAATTAAAAATGTGTGATTCTCGTACCAAAATTAGTGTAGAAATGCTGCCTGCGATCTTCGATTCAATACGTCATCCAGAACTTCCAAAAGACCAAATCCCTAGAGATGGTTCCTGCACACTGAAAAAAAATAAGGACACTTATAGAGTGAAAAACTGCGTTAATAGTATAAAAAAATCATCAAAACTCCTCCGATGTAAGCTTCCGTTAATAGTAAGAAACGTGCGTTAATATTCTGAAAAATATAAATTTATTTTTGATCGACTAGGTCGTAGTATTAATAAAGTTCTTCTCACACATTGTGAAAAAATTACAATATTAATGCAAATAGAATCTGTTTTGATGAATTAATTCGTATTATTAACATAACAAGTTGTTGAATTAATGAAAACACAAGAAATATTTGAGAAACCATTTGATAAATCTAATGAACTATTCGTAAAATGGACGAAACATTTAAAATGTATGAAAAAATATGATATACTCGTACCAATCATCCCAAATGATAACCTGTTGGTGTTTTAAATGCCGGCCATTTGGTCAGTATTTCCAACAGTGAGTTTAGCTCGTTTTAGATTTGATATACTCGGTAACCACTGGGAGCTTGCCTTAAACTGTTAAATTCTTCGGCAGTCAGATTGTCATACTTAAGGCTCTTAATACAAGCTTTGAAAAGAAATACCAATAAATTAATCGCAACTTACTAAAATTATTAAATTTTTGAGCTTTATGGCCACTGGAGTTAGGTTGGATTTCAATGAATAGATTTTTTTTTTAAATTACAGTATTTTATGTAAATTTTTCCACGTTTAGAGATACGATAAAATTCTCTTTTTTTCTCGGGAAATCGTTCCGGAATTTCTTCTTCGATTCTGTAGCTCGTTGATAGATCTAGGCGTATACTGTGTTCTTCAAAGCAGATTGGTTTTAATTTATTATATTTTTGGAAATATTCAGAAATATGAATGCCTTTATTGGTCGAATTGAGTATTTGAGTGAATGACACACATGGTTCTGATTTACAGAGTACGGCGAATCGCGGCTACTTCTCGCAGAATTCGAGCGTAACGGCGGTGAAAATATTCTATGTTCATGCGCCGGTAAATAAATCTCGTTCGAAGTATATAAAGGATATTCAGTACTTGATCTCCAACACGATAAGTTGTATTCAAACTTAATTATTTCAGCCATCTTACAATTTTTTAATATTTCTTTAATATGATGAACTTTGGTAATTTTAAGAAATCTCGATGTCAATTATAAATAATTATGAACTTTCTTTTAATGTTGTTCGATTAGGAAATCTGTAATTTTAAAAGACAAAATAAAGTTTATAATATCTACTAAAGTTTTAAGAAATTCCCAAACATTGTGTCTTGAAGGTACGAAATCTCTTATCGCCAATGGTAGATACAAAACAAAAGTAAGCATCTCACGCGCAGACATTTTGAAATGTTGGTTTTTTAAATGTATCAGTTTGACTTCAGTTGAGCAGTTGCCAATTTCCGTTGAGCCGTACTTTAATTTTTGCTTCCTTAGGTTAATAGTTTCTAATGTAAAATATTTCATTTTCTTATCATAATGACAAACCCCTTTTAACACATCGTGCATCGCATCTACGTGAAATGACGGAATATTGTTGAAACAACTTTCTTTTATAATGCCATTAATTGAGGATTGTCTAGTAGAACATCTTCGGAATAATTTTCTTGATTTCTAATCAAACCTAATCGTTCCTCACATCAAGTTTGAGCTTCAGCCTTCAAAACCTTACAAATTCGGCAAAAAGACTTGCTCGAAAAATATTTGTTAAAATCTAAAGTTAAATACAAATTATCACCTAAAAACCGCCCTAGTGCGAAATAAATATGTTTGAATGTTCCTATTTCATCTCTGTAATACCCTATTATGCTAGTAAAATCATTATATATGATATTAAAATCAGCTTCAAGGCACTGTTTTCGGATAAAATTATTATTTGCGTGGAATGAAACCGAAAATTCTAAACTGTTTTTAATAATTGTTCTATTGATTTATCTAAACTTGAATGATTACGCCCATGAGCGCGGTCGCAAACGAAAGCTGAACGTACGTTAAATACGCCTAACAGAGATTGAAATAAAACAGAATAGAAAGCTTAGTACCCAACGCTTAGTAATCAACGCGAGAAAGTACCTCACCTAATGTTATTTCCTCGGACGAAAGTAAATTTAACGTTTTTGGTTGAGATAGGTGAGTTATGGTGTGGCGGAAGCCCAATGGTTTGGGGAACTTTTAGCTGAAGGGGTGTAGCATATTTGACCCTTATTGAAACCATAATGAACCGGTTTGATTATTTGGATATTTTAAAGAATAATTTGTCAACCAGTGCAAAATGGGACATAGCTTTCCTTAAAGCTGATCAATAAATGGTTATTGTACAAAGTAAAGTCAACACTCCCTCATCTTCCCCAGTCACCAGAACTCAAAAATAGCCCCGAAATAACTCGGAAGTTGGCTTTGAAAAGAAGGTTGCCAAGTGTCATTGCATGAATTAGTTACAACACCAAATATTAGACCTAACTTTTTTATCAAATTCCCTAATCTTCTTTGTGTATACGGACAATTATTTGACATTCGTTTTTGAGATTAAATAGTAAATCATATCACTCGTGAAAGTAAATTAATTTATATCATAATTTATATCATGATTATTATTATTTTCATTTTTTTAAATGTAATTTGAGTTCAAAAACAATAAAAACTGATTAATGTTTTCTTAACTGAGTGCTGTACGGACAATTTTTTGATACAGTGTATGTGCTAAAGCTTTTAAAACGCTCAAAAAACTAAAACTGGTTTTATCGACTCTTTCACCTTATTACTCGTACGGTGTCCGCCAAAAATTATTACCAACAGTAATCTCACACATACCTAAACAATTGTGTTGTTGACTGAAAATTTTTTTTAGATTTATCCAACCTAAACGAAAAACCTGCCACAGTTTGGATGGAAATTGAGTTTTTGAAATTAAATGAAAATCCATTTGTAACTTTTCCAAAACTGAAGAACGTATTTGAATATTATTGTGGGTGACAAGAAATATTTAGAATAACGTGATTTGATCGACGTGCTAAAATTTTTGCACTTTATCGTTATTAGTCCAATTAAAGTGAAAAAGTGCTTGTTAATACACGATTTGCCGTCCATTATAACATTAAACTTGAAAGTCAGCAAAACTATTATCATTTTCCATTCTGTCAAAAAACAAAAAAAAAAAAAACAAAATCAGTTTTTTGTTGTCATCAAGTTGAGTTTTCATTCCATCACTAGCCAAGCCAAAAAAAAAAAAAAAATTGAAGACAACATTTTTTCTCCAACAGCGCTTTTGTTCTTTTATCTCAGACGATGATGATAAATAATTTTCTTTGTTTCTGTTTGAGTGAGCATTTTTTTTTTGTATCAACAGTATTCGATTTTCTAGTTGGTCTTTCAAGTCTTCCCCAATGATATGATGTGTGATGGATGAATGATAGATATGGGAACAATGCAAGTTCATTTACACAGTGTTATGTAAAACACTGGAATGTGTGATTTATTATATTTGGTCAGGTTCCTAGGGTTATTTTACCATAAATTTAAACATGTCATCAAATCACTTGTATCTCTCCATTCAATTAATCATAATCATGAGTTTTTGTTATAATTCCATACAGTTCTTATCTATAAACTCGTTAATATGAACCCTCGTATGTACAATTTAAAATTTAACTTTTATACTTTTTTAATACACTGATCAATATGTGAAGTTCGAAAAATGTTTGGTTTTTTTCTAAATATAAAAGTTTTGTATATACATAAAAAAAAAAATATTTATGGTTATAAAAATGATGAAAAAGCATACAGTTTAGTTAAGTACAAATAAGCTTTTTTGTTTTGAAGCTAACTGCACATATTATGTATTAACATATTCTCGTATAACAACGAAAAAATTCTACGCCAATTTTTATGATCGTAAAAGGCCTGATTTTTATGTACATTTAATGTTTTAATGATGTTTTTATGCTTTTATGAAATATCCAACATATGATTTTATACAATTGACTAATACGAAAGTTTTATATTTTACTTCTTTTTAAGTAACAAAGTGTAGATAGATCCTAAATGAAACAGTTTTCAAAATATCTAAAAGCTCGTTTATATGACAGCGCCAAAACAAAAATAAAAATATGTTAATGTATTTTTTATTCACAGATCAACACATTTCCATCAAATTACACAACATTTTTTTATTGGTATTACCTTTCCAATATAAAATTGTGTATATTGCATATAGGGATGCCTATATGCATATATAGAGTAGAGTGTTTGAAGTTTGCTGGAAAAAAAAAGTGTTGAACGATATCAGTGTTTCTTAGTCTATTCCTAATTAGAGACGACCACGTAGATTAGTGAATAAGCACATATTATGTAGCTTTTAAAAATATATACACAATTTGACTGAAAAGTTTGAAATTGAGCTGAAAATTAATTCTTGGATGACACCAAAGTAAAATTAACAAGGCATAAAAGCTATACATTACGCGGAACATCTGTTATGTGCCACTGAACAAATATTACGTATTTGGAAAAAAGAAATATGAACTTTTACAGCTTCAATCATACAGAAATCCGACAAGTAAATTGAATATGAATTTTACTACTTCTACTGTTGTACTCATACGTATACTCGCAGTATATACGTACAATATTACGCTGTGTGAAAAAATGCGGAAATTTTATTTTTATTCCAAAATAAAAACATAAAAATAAAATTATTCCTTTATTTTCTCTACAGAACAACAATATAATAATAACTTTGTGCCAGATATATAAATAAATATGTGTATACGGCAGTAAGTATATAGTTCATGTGTGTTTGTGTCATCCGTAAATGTTTATACGCATATCGAAAAATTTCGTGTCACATTTAATTGAACAGAAATTCGTATACCGTTCGCAGAACAAAATAAGCATAAAATATTTTCATACCTGTTTCCTTATTGGAATTATAAATGTATTTACGTAGCTATGTGCCTTAATTTTTAGTAAAAGAAGAATTAAAGGCAATAAACTTTTACTGAAAACGTATAGAGGAGGGTTCAAAGAAAATGGTATTGAACAGAAAAATTCATTCTTCAACGGGAAATGGCAGCCTTACTCAAACAACTTAGCAACTTCTTAGCAGTCAATTACAATCACTTCTTACTCGCTAAATAAAACTTAAAAACCAAATATAGAACCAAATCGAAAATTTTCAGTTTTGATTGAACTAAAAAACGACGATCTGTGGACATATTTTTGGCTATTCGAAGAATACGTAAAATCGAAATTCGAGCCGGTTGGTATGTAAATGCAATTCCATGAATTTCAAGATTAAAGAAATTCAGCAACAACTTCTTGAGAAAGATGAATAAATGCTAAATTAGCTAAAAGTTTTGAAGATCACTGATCAATTTATTAAAAAGCAATATCGTCCAAGGGTAACGCGTCACTGTTACCTATGTTATTGTGTTGATAATATTTAAACATTAACAGATTTTTTAACTGCAGATCTCATAAGAAAAGGTCAGTACTAAAACTTAACTTGCATCTATTACCTATGATACAGGATACATGCCATTCCTTTTCTAATATCAGACGACCCATCACATATAATTAAGGTTTAGTAGATAAAAGATGAAAATCGGACGAGTTGGAATACTATGATTTTAACATAGCTGGTATACTGAATCTGTACCATTAGGCAACAAAACAAACCGAAAAATCTATACCAATCCTACAAAACAAAAAATTATACTTTGTACTTATTAAATACTTATCATAATCTGCCCACATATAATAGAAAAGCAAGGAGTGGCATCCAGAGGTTCAATTTCGTTTTGTGTTTTTCCTGCCTGAAAAGATATAATATACAGTATAAATTAAATGTAAATATTAGTATAAATTAATTACATGAGAACATTTGAATTTATTTGGTATATAATTACAGGATATTGACGTATCATCAATTCTAGATTTTCTTTGAAATGTTGTGTTATTAATTCCAGAACTTTAATGTCATCGTCTGTTGAAGTACATTGAAATTGTTTTTTCTTTTTTGGGGAAAACTGATTTGTTTTTATTTTGAGATTTTCCCAGCGTTGTGTATAATCATGAAATAAGGTGACAACAAGTGAGGCCAGCATTGTCGCACTTCAATTATTTTTGGATCTGGCATTAAAAATTTTCTTTGGTTCGTATATGTGTTTTGGAAAAAGGTGATTATTTCTTCCTTTAATTCGTCGTTTGAAATTTCCATTTTAAAATGCTCCTTGAGCCATATTCGTTTTGCTTCGCTTTCCTCTTCCGAATAAATTTCAAGATCTTTGGCGTAAAAATTAGGGATACCTTCCGAAATATTTATATTCCGTTTCGTTGGTTTCATTAAACTTTTTGCTGTCCTATTTAGGTAATTATTATGATTTACCAGCTTTGTTGCTAAACCAACCGACTCATCAGAAACCAGCTCACCAGCACTATTTAAAACTCCCAGACTTTTTGGAAATAATAGGACGACGTGTTCAGCAATTTTACGGAATATAGTTTGTGGGATATAAAATGAATTTCGCCGCATATCTGTTACTATGGTATGAACAAAATCGGTATAATACCGGCCTAAAGGTTTTTGATCATTCAATAAACCAGTTAATTCATCAGACATTTTGTTGTATGGTATTTGATATCCTGCGAATAATTTTTGAGCATTCAAAATGCCAATATTATCAGATCTTTCGGAGTTAAGTGAAGAAATCCGCCCACTAGACATGAAAATTGTTGAGCTTAAAGGTGAATTTGGAAGTTCTACATACTCCAAAGTAGAAATAGTATTTGCATTTGCTGAAGTATTAATCCAGTTTATAACGTCATTACTTGTGTCGACATCAGCCGCCTTCTGCTGTTCTGCCATGCTAGCTTCGTGTTTATTTTCTAGTGAAGAGGCTAGTGTCCATTTTCCGTTTTCCGGATATAATTGAAAAATTTCGTTTTTTTCACCATAATATTGGAACACTTCTGCATCATCTATTTCAGTTCCATCGGATTCAAGAACTAGCTTGGATCCTTCAATTCCTGCAGCGTTTGCTAAAAATAAAAAATTAAATCAATACAAAGTTTTTATAGTTTTTTATGAGTGTATACCTTTTTCAATAATAGTGGACAATTGACCAGTAAATATGAAGCTTTTTTTGATGGTTCGGATAGTATCCCAAATTTTAACGACTAACCGTGCGGATGACATAATTTAAATTTAATCTAAGGAAAAAAAAATTATTTAATAAACTATAGTAATAAAATGTTTAAACCTCACCAAAAGTGTGGTACGGCCCATGTTAATGTGGCGTATTCGGCTTGCTCAATTGTACAGGTCATGAAAGGAAAAGGAGAGGATAAAACGGAAGAAACGACTATTATGTCATTTGTATATATATTATTGATTTCATATAATCCTAATTTGTAATTAAAAACCATTGAAAACATGTTTCCATAAAAAGCTAAAATTGAAAAATTTTCATTGATTAATATGTTTTTTATTGTTAGAGCTTAAACAGTCCCATTATGGTTATTAGATATCGCCAGCGACTGGCCCAAAAATAATCAACATTTTGAAATCTCACTTGGCTGGTTTGATATGGGAGCCGTTTTGCAACTGACAAACATTTTGTTTGTGAAAAATTTTTTACTACAACATCAGAGGAAAATCTCTGGCCATATAGGGTTGATTGCAAAATTTGATGTCTTTGTGTTAATGATTTTGTTAAATTAATAAAATTTCGACTTTTTACAGCAATTTGTTTAAAATATTGATGTTTGCTTTCAAATCTAATTGTTGAAAATTTTACTAATGGTCCATACAATTTCATAAGTAATGAATAATGCTGAATATACTGATGCTTTCGAATCAGACTTTTATCTGAAAATAATAAAATTCTTAGTTCGAGATATTGATCAATTAATCCTTCTAAACAATTGATTTGGGTAAAAGACACATGATGTGATGAGACAATTTGAGTTATTTCCAAAAGCAGTGTAACCATTTCAAGAACACTGTCATTTTAATTTTTAATTTTACCATTAAGTACTAATGGTAGTAAGATGAGTTGATAGAAATTTTGCATTGCATGGCCAACAACTTTTTTACTACTATATTTAATTTCAAGAAAACTGACATTAAATTTAAGTGATTTTGCTAATCGATTAGATGTAATATTGAAATAGTCATATGTGATCCAATCATGACTAACAAAGTAATGAATAGCTAACCATAAATCTTGAGGTATAACACCTTCGTACAAATCATGTGCAATACAAGGCGGAAGGCCGCTGCTTACATGAAAAAAATTTAAATCATTAAAATATGAATTATTTTTAGCTCCTCTGCTAGACTCCATAAATACTAAATTTGAAACATCATCGTTATACGAAAACTTGGTTCTTAAATCTCGGCACGTTCGGTAATTAATTTTAAATTCTGGTAATGTTATGTGACAAAATCTACAAAAATATTCAGCAGAACTGAAGTTTTCGAGGAATCCTCCAATTTGATGCAAGCCTAAGTTATCGCCACAAATTGCTATGATTAATCCTTTTATCGACTCTGTAGTTCCTCTAATAATTATTCCATCTTCTTCTAATATCTTCAAATCTGATATAACGTTTTCGAAAACAGAATTAAACCCAAATGTTTTTAAGTGTGATTCAGTACATAATAAACAGAGCATTATGTTATTGATTTGTGACCTGTTGTGAGCATGTAAATTTCCATGAACAAAATAGACTCCTAACAGTTTGTGTTTTGATTTAGCTGAGCCTAATGGGTTGCACACTTCAAACGCGTCTACGTAGAACAAAAGCTCAACACGCTCTTTGTTATAAAAGAAATCGTTGTTTTTGTATAATAAGCCGTCTTTGTAATCTTGAAGTTTAGAATAATTGGATTTTCGGTTTGAAGAAATTTGCGATTTAACTTGTAGATCTTCCAAAAGAAATTGAAATGTGTTTAGTATAGGGATGTAATAATAAAAACAATTCTTATGATAATTATTTAATTCAAAGTTGATTTTAATGGGTTTAACCATGGAAGGCGATATAGCATTTTGATTTCGTCTATAAGTTGATAATGAAGTGTTTGACATCAAATTTAATTTTGGCAATATTGAAACTAACAAATCATTTCTAGAACTATTTTCATTATTAAATTTCGCGAAATGTTGATCAATAATCTTTCGAACTTGGATTGTTAACACTTCTGAGCAATATGCAAATTTCTCAGCTATAAACGAAATAACACGTTCAGGAATATTATGTTCACTTTTCAGTTTCAATAACATTTCGGATATTAATTTTTTAATATCTGTCTCAGAATCACTATCAACGTCTTGTAGAGTAAGTATATTAGATTGGGGATTCGGCCCTATCGTAGAATGCTCTGATAATTCTGGCATTGAGTGTTCTGGTATAACAGCTACATATATCTATCAAACGAAACATCACTGACACCAGAACTATTTTTTAAAAATTTTAATTTATGTACAGTATTTATGTGATTACGAAATGTTTTTTCATGTGTAAATTTTTTTACACATTTTGATATTGGGCATTTGATTTGATGGATCTGAGGATTTCGGAAATGTTTCATAACATGACGTAAAACGTTTTCCAAAATGTTCGACCTAAATAAGCAGCCATGTTCAGAACAACAAAAACTGCTTTCAATTTCTGTTTTTTCTTTTGGGGTTTTTCTGTGATTTCTGTAAACGTGAGAAAGGTAATTATTATGCCTATTGAAAATTTTTTCACAGTTATTGTACAGACACTTGAAAACAGCTCTTGTTTCTAATTTATGGATTCTTAAATGGGAGTTATATTTTGATAAAGACGCACACATTTTATCACAATTTACACAAATAAACATTATAGCACTAAGAAAGGAAATTCATAAATATTAAAAGGACTTTCACAATTACGAACAAGTTCTCTCCATGTCAACAAATCCTATTTGAAAAGTTTAGTTTAATTAAATTTAGTAAACACATTTTGCATTGCAGCTAAACTTTAATAACACGAGGATTACATAACCTTAAATTTATTGAATTGCTTACGTACCTGTTAACAAACAAGCTTATTTCACTTTCCAACTCTAAGTGTAGAGATTATATTAATTAGATATTAAGAATAAATTGTACTAATTTTAATAATTACTATTAATCACTTTTAACTTTTTTTTAAATTTAAATATAAATATTTTTTGTTATTTCGCATCATCTGCGTTGTATCAACTGCGTGGCAAAATGAGATTTCATCATATTTATTCGATCGTGCATTTTACTTTTGTTTAATTTACGAATTTTGCCGATCTCATATGCTCTTCTTTAAAAAAGTATGTAATTTAACACACATTTTCTTGCAATATTAAATTTATTTTTAAAAATACATGACATGACTGTAATAATATACAACAACAAATAAAATGGGCTGTTTACGGTTACTATTCGAATGAAATTGTTGTAAATCAATACATAATATAATAAACCAAATTTAATTTTACATACTTACACGGTTACTATTTACACTATTTTCAAGTAAATTTTAATTGTAACTGGTTAAAATTACAAACTGAATGTAATATTCAAACGAAAATCCTGTAATCTTATATTTTTAATTAAATTTACATAAAAAATGTATTATTACACGAAACTTTAAAAAAAAATCTGAAATTGTGTAATTTTACGTAGAATTAGTAGTTTTGTGATCAAAAGCATGTAAAATGCAAGTTGAAAATTCAATTTTTTTTTTACTGTGCAGTCAGTACTTATAACTAAGGTGTGCCAATAACGAAGTAGGTAATGAACAAATTGAAGACGCTTCCAGAAAATTAATTTCGCGGTATCGCATCGGGAAGTAAAATTTTAAAATTTCTTTCATTCGGAAAATAATCGAACATCGACCTCGTCAAAATTCGAGAAACCATAATAGTATTTGTAAAGAAAATAAAACTGTCAAATTTTATTTTCGAATTATTATTTTCGCCCTCGGTGGTACATTGAGTAGAGCTTTGCTTTGCCTCTTAGGGGTCTCGAGTTCATTTCTCGGTGGTTTGCGGATCTGCGTGAAAAAGCTTTTTATGAAAATAAGGAAGATTTTAAAAGGTAATTGGATGTGTAGATGACAATTATTAGATATTTAGTTATATATGAGACAAACGAATAGAGAGACGTATTATCTAGAAAAAGAGTAAAACGAATAAAGTAGACCGAATTGTCTTATCTCATATACCCGATCACTTTTTTTCCAGCTTTGACCGACAGTTATGAAAAAAATGATGAACATAAGCCATAATTCTTTGTAAAGAGAGAAAATCTCGTAATTGGAGCCTCTGCAAAACGTTCACCTTGTCCTTGTTTTCTTCCGCAGATGCACATATACAAAGGTGGATTTAGTTTTCCAACCATCGGAAACTTCGTCCATTACTGGAATATGTGATGTCACTTGAGGCTTGGAAAAATGTTGGCCCCGTAAATTAGATCTGCTGAGTTAAATTTAGTCGAACTGAAACGTATAAGTAAAAAAAGTCATTTCGATGACGATGTCCTCTCGATCAGAAAGCAATTAACAGTGACCTTAAATCATAAAATTAGATTTGAAGTTGATGCTGTCTACAACTACTTTTCAGAAAGAAATGACAAAGTTGGTCTATTTTATAGAAACGTTTCAAGGATAATATGGTATGTTTACCGAATATCTTTCAAACTGATTTAATTTCCTATCACAATTCGGTAATTTTGTGCCTCTTTAAATTGGAAATAAAAGAAAATTTTAACAATGCGAGATATTGAAAAATAAACGGCAATTTCTCTCCGCAAAATTTTAAATTATAAAATGAAAGAATTTGCCGGTTTTAAATTTAAAGCAAAAAGACGAGATTGGTGCAGCCTTCTCAGAGAGCTATAGTTAGTTATATAGTTGTCTAAGACAAAATAAAGTCTTGACTCTCGATCGAAACCGCAAGGGCCAGATTGTTTATATGGTACACGCCAGTGAACTCTTCTAAAAATCCTATTATTATTATTATTATTATTATTATTCAGGAGCACTGCTTGGAAAGGTTTATTTCGTATATATATGAATGTCAGTTTTTGGAGGTTCAAGACTAAAAATAGAATTAACCCTCCTATTTGAAACAAGCCCTGGTCTCATCCAAACATTTCTATTTTGCAAATTATGTAGACTACTGAAAATTCATTTCTTCTGTATCGTTTGAGATTAATTAACAGATGTTTGATACTACCACCATAAGTTGTAGTAATATTCGTATTTCCACGCATTTGTATACTTTATTAAATGATTTTTCTGCTAGAGCTGAATTCCAAAATGACGAAAAAAAATTGAAGTTATCTAAGAAGCTATTTTTCCAAACTAACATGAAAGGTTTGGAGTTTTCTAGCCTCGAATATTTAAAAATGTCTTCTTTTGTGTGTTTATTGTTAAAACACAAAATTGTCTTTTGCCAAGTCATTAGAATTGCAGTAATTGTTGATTGAATGTATTGCTGCTCCGATCAAGCAGCCTACGAACATTTAATGTCCTTTATTTTGAGCACAAGACTAGGAATTCTCATAAAGTTCCTAATCGATTGATTTTACGGGATTAGGCATTAGTTATTACAGAATTAGGCATTAGGTTTTTGCCGTCAAAGTCGCGTTATACCCATAAATCAGAAAAAAAAATTAAAATGTAAAAGTAACTAAAATTTTTGTCGTTTCCAATTTAAAGAGGCACAAAATTGCCGAATTGTTAATAAAAATTAAATCAGTTTGAAATAAATTCGTTAAACATTCCATATTGTCCTTGATATTTTTCTGTAAAATAGTCAACTTGGTCATCGCTCTCAGAAAAATGAGTTATACATCTTGAAAGGTATTACCAAAAGCTTTTCAATAACACCTGATTTGGTCGTGTACCTTGTTGTTTTTTTAACAACCAAACTTAACAACAACGGCCAGCAACCTATTTTATGGACATCGTCATCGAAATATTTTGGTATCTTTTAAATGGTGAAATGTGATCCCGTATACATTGTCGTTGTTTTTCGGCAGATACAAGTATTGCTAAACCCTCAATCCTAGAAGGCTTATAAAAAGGCCTAATCGCATGGGAATTTAACAACTTACCGACTTTGATCGACACAATTTCCAAAATGGTCTGGAAATATGTAAGCGATTGAAATTCGAGCTTAAATTGTATCCTAATTTGCTGTCAATGAGAAAGTTCAGTTTGTGATTTATGTATAGCCCGATTAAGAGGATCATGTTAGCCGAAAAATGGAAATGGAATCACAAAACTTAACTCTCGGGATATAATTTCCATCAAGCAAAATGGCGTATATATCTGTGATAGAAAAATTTGCCGGCTTTTGACTTGCCAAGAATAATTATGGCTGTAAATGCTGCCAGAATATTAGAGATCTGAGACGAAGAATTCGAACATCGTAAACCTAATAGCAATAAGAATTAGTGTGGAATGACCAGGATGTAGGAAGCGGTGTTCATACCAATACTGGCCTGCGTTAATAGGTAGAATAGGGAGAATGGGGAGTATGTGTTCAGTTATTCCGGAGGTCACTTACCAAAAACGATGGAACTTTTAAAAAGAAAAAAAAACGTCACCATTGATCATGGGAAAGAATGTTGATTGATTCTGGAATCAAAATTAAGATGAGAGATTTATATTGTTAACGATGAGCTTTGACTAGCTATGTAACAACGTGAACGATAGATACCTAAAATAGCCAATGAACTATACGGCAGCAAATTTATCCTTAATCAGATATCAAGTTTACTTTGTTATTGGTTTACTTTTTTGTTTTGTTAAAGGGTCTGCAGACACTATTGGCAAGAATTTTTTATTTTTCTTCCAGCCCCTTCCTGTTAAGTGTTACCGCCCGTGTAACACTCTTCGATGGCTCATTAGGCCCAACAGCCCACATTCTCAAGTGCTAAGCTTAGTCAGCCGACAGTTTTTAATGTCACGAATGACATACTGAACATACGATGCCCGGAATTTCGGAATAAATTTTTTATTGGTCTCCCGATGGTAGTATCAATATTTGTAATAACCACAAAAGCACCCTCAACAAAACACTTAGCGGATCCGTTTTTTGACAAATGATATTGTAAGTTTGCTTGCTGGGAAACCTCATTAGTTGATGCCTTATTACTTATTGTACAATGTCGAATAATAATTGAGATGGGGTCTGTTTGGTTGTTTGATGAATTGGGCTATTCATACTAAATTTAAAACAAATCAACATTTTAGACTTGTTCGAATGTTGCTCGAACACCATCAACTTGACCATTGGCTTGCGGGGATGGAACAGCAACCTTCACGTGATCAATATTACGGTCTTACCGATCGCTTACAATCGACGTCTTGAGCTACTATGATCAATATTTATATGGCAATTTTTCATTAGTCAGCCAAATGACGTTGCCCTCCATCTCCTTGGGCACGCATATCAATAATCCACCAGAAACATCACTTTTATAAACCAATCCATTCCAGCCGGTCACGGATACAAATAATATCCTAATCTCGATTCTGTGTTGCTTGCAATTGCATGTCGATATTATGTGGTGTTCGATCGTACCCATTAAAAGCTACTGCAACCATATTTGAGACCAAATGGCTTGTTGAGAGGTGTTACGAACGATGTATAACAAATTAAATTTTCTGCCATTTTGACAACTGCATAAATCAAGTACTGTGAAGTAATTTTTCCTTCTAAGTACTCTAATCAGTCTTCAATAAGCGGAAGTGAGTAATTGTCGCGAATGGTTAATTTATCTAATGCCCGATAGTCGACACGCATTCATGTCTCACCACTCTTTTTTGAAGGAGCACGTTCTGTGATCAATTTGGGGAGTCACTTGGGCGTACAGTGTTTATTTTCAATAAATCATTAATGATTTGGTTAACTTCAGTTTTCTCGTGAAATGACAGTCACATCAGAGATCAATCTAATTTTCATTTTATAGTCGTGGCAGATAGATGCTATATGTTCAATTTTTATTTAATTTTCATCAATTATCCTAAACAAAATGCCCTGGTGTAAGGAACTCAATCTGGAATTAATACCAATAGTGGGAAAATCCGATTCAACGCCAATATAAAAAATATACGGTATAATGCAAGATGGTCAATATCTACATCAGGTTTAAATGGCAACTCCATCAAAGGAGCGGTATGAGATCGGAAATTCAATCCGAGAACTTGACGAGCATTCGATGATTAATTGTCCGGTTTTAATGTCAAACAAATGCCAAATACATCCATAAAATCCCGATCAAGTAATATGGGCACCGGTAACGACTCGATAAAATTTGATAATAATCCGGGCTTTCGTGTGAATAAACAATTTTGTGTTACTTATAAGCTATGATAGTTTGAGTAGATTTGCTTTGGACTACTGCAATTCCCTGCACTGTGTGGGAAAGCGACACTTATTAATTATATTGTAGCTAAAGCAGCATTCATCTCTTATTGTTCTGGATCATTGTTGTCATCATGCCCATTTAATTCACACTTGAAACGAGCCCCTACAGAACAATTGTATAGCATCGTACCGATCGATGGTTATTTGACGAGACTCTTACTGCGAAAGTAGATGATGAGGTAGTATTGCATAGCGTTGGTTAGCGTTTGACGGCGTCATGAAAGGAATATTTAATTGGTTCTTACCACAGTATTAATTCCTCTCTTCACACGCTATTATTACAATACCAATTACCAATAAGGTTGTGGCAGCACAAATTAAGGGTGAAAATAGAAATGGTTATTTTGAATTTGATATTATTATATGCTTCGTTCGCAACGCTTGCAATGTGGTTATCTGAGACTTCGAGATACACAATAACTTGGAGTGGACTTTAATTGTGTAGCTTACCAGTGGAGCCCAATAAATGGGTGGGGGCTAACAGCACATATCTTTGAATTGTTACACGACGAATAGTAGAAGCTCTTTATTTTCTGAATGGTAGTATTTTATCTATCGGCGGTGTGGTACATCGTGGCTTAAGATAATCAACTTCTGAAAGGAAACCGGCAATCAGGATAAAATATTTATAAGTTTCATTTCCCTCTAGCGAAATGTGATTTTTACCTTTTAATGGTAAACTTATATCAAGGAATGACATCGTACAAAGTAAAAACAGAAAATGGAAACGAAAATGATATTTTCATATTTTACAAATTCACAATGAAAATAGGATTTTCAAATGATATAAAATCCCAAAATTCCTTTTTACTGTCCTTTAAAAATAATATACAAGCAAAGTATGTACAATGTGTACGTATACATAACACACTAAAAATAAAAATAAATTATCATCTGTATACTACTGTCACACTACACAGCACAACTGGTACATAAGACTACATTTTTTACACTTTGATGCTAACAACATAAAGGATTTATCCTTTTTTTGTATTTAAAATATTTTTTTTTTCACTCTAAGGAAAGAAAATTTCAAATTATTTCCTTTTTTTATTTATTTTTGCTTCCAAAGGATTTGATGTTTTTAAGGAAACAAATTTTTTTTTGCTCCTTTTATTACTGTTGTGTATGTTATACTTTTGTTGTGCTTGTGCTTTAAGACGAATAAAAACTCTACCCATGTTTTGATCTTCTTTAATCTTTCGTCAAATCAACGTATTTTTTCGAGCTCATATTTTTGTTATACTGCAGCCATAAAAGAAAATGTACATTTTAGGGATGTTTCTATTTTATCTGATGAGAAAAGGATGGTTTATGAGAAATATAATAATTGTTTGGTCATTCTGTTGTACAAAAAAAAAAAAAAAAAGCTTAAGCGACTCCTATAGTACGGATCAAAACATAATTCCAATCGCAGGTCATTTCCTCCTTAGGTTTTTACATGGAGCCACTTTATCGGAAAACGAGAAATTATTATTTTTCATAAATTATTCAAATAAATTTGGAGACCAGATGTCCCTGTGTATTTCCGCCCTAGTATAAAAACATAACAGCACAAATCCTTTTTTTTTTTTTTTTTAGGGGGGAAAACATAAAAAATTTACCTTTCACATTTCAATGTTGTTGCCTCTTTATTGTCGTTGTAGATGATCCTATTAATAAATTTGACATTATCCCATTGAAAATATAATATTTTCTCGTTGTGGCTCGAAACAGGACATATACTCGTAGAGAAAATCCTACCAAACACAACAAAAAAAAAAAAGTTCATTTAAATCCGAGTACATAAAAAAAAATAAAACCAAAGAAAATTTGCATTTGGAATGAAAAAACAAAAAATTAAAGCTCTGAGTATAGTACACACATACTCGTATCTGTATATCTCCACTTTTGGTACTGTCGACATTTTTAAAAAAGTACAAATATGAATAATTTCAGTATTTGGTTGCTCTGTTTCTACACTGAGAAAATTTGTATCTTAAAAACAAAGGATTCTACTTTAACTTAAAGAATTTTTGCCTATAGATTTTGCGCAAAACTTTTTTGGTTTTAACTTAAACAATTCGGAAAGTTTAAATCAAAGTTTTTTTTTATCATTTGGAATAAACTATTGTGAAGTAAAAACAAATAACTTTTTCTTTTCACCAGAAGGTTATTGAAAACCTAAATTATTTAATTCAAAGAATTGTCACCTTTTGGTTTAATGTACAGAAGATTTTGATTTAAAGATTATCGTATTTTTATTTAAAACATTTTGAACTTTTGTTTCAAAGATATATTTCTTTTAGCTCAAAGAATATTTTTAAAAATTATATTTATTTAGGCTTTGTTTTAAAGGATCGTAATATTTGTTTCAAAACATTCTTTCAAAGGGTTATTTTAAAAAGATTAGTAAATCAAAATTTTTAATAAAATTTATTATGAAATATGAAGAACAAATAATATATAAAATTAACTTCCTCTCATAATTTTTCATTATTATTATCTTATTATCTTTGATTTAGATAATACTTAAAGAAATTGTATACAACATGTACATTACACAACTTACGGGTATTCTTTAGCTCTTATAACCTTGCGCCCCGTATTTAAATAACAAGAATTGACCGGCAAGCTATTTATTTGTAGGAAGTCAATCAATATTAAATCTTTGGAAGGTTCCCCAATATCATAACAATGGTAATCGAATATGAAAACGGCGTTATTGAAACTATTACATACTGCGTAATATGTATTACGTTCAATTAATATATCTCTTATTTCATAGATAATAGTATTAGGTTCATTTTTACAGAAAAAAAATCCTACTTTTTACATTGTTCCTCGGAAAATTAGACTGTTTGTATAATATTTAATACTTTCTTTATGGGGTGTTATATTGGTATACTTTGAATCTCTTTCTCGACAGCGAAATATTTTTTCTATTTCAAACTCACTTTGAAAAAATTTGTTGGTCATAATTAGCTGAGCAAATTTTAATGAAGCTTTTATTGATAAGGTTAGTGGAATATTAAGACGTGATGTAATATTTCTAGCGTATTGTTTATGAATTTGATGCTCAGCTTCAAAACGAAAGCACCACAGAAACCTTAGAGGACCACATTTCCGAATTATTGTCGGATAGTGAACGAGGAAATGGTATTTGGGCTTCAACTTCTCGTTAAATAATTGTTGGTAAAGTGTATTATGCTTCCGAATTAATATTTCCATTTCTTCTAAAAGTATATCATTATAGCTGCTCTGAACAACTAAATCAATTAATTTAATACAAATAAGTAAAAATTTGTAAACATTATCAGTAGGGGGAATGTCACATCCAATAATCAACGGCATAAAGTTATAAAAAGTCCAAATTTCTCTAGCCGTCATTTTAAAATTTCCATATTTGATATGGTTTTTCTGTATCGGTTCGCTTACATTTCCAATTTCTATTTCTCCATAGTTAAACATTTGTTTTTTATAATTAAAATTTTCAAGCGATATGTATTTCTTTTTGTAAATGAAATAGTCCAATATGCTGCGCAAATTATATTTACAAATTCCCAAAAATACATCATGCATAATATCACATGCAAAATTATCGGTGATATGGAACGACGGAATTTCGTTAAAAATAGAATTTTCTTTAATCCCTGTTTCATGGAAATCTGTAAACGCTAAATCTAAATTATAATTATCCTTATTTCTTAAAAATTGAGGGAATTCTGTTACATCAGATTGTGTTTGCTGTTTATTATGTTTACACAATCGACAAAAATGAGTTGCATTGAATGAAGATGAGAATCCCATAATAGTATTAAGCCCTAAATTATCGCCTAATATTTGCCCAAGCAGAAAATGTATATGGAATTTTGAATTTTGTGTTTGTATTTCTAAACCATCGTTCTCTAAAGATTTTATTATATCAATTAAGGGTCTTAAAGAATAGCCAATTCCAAATTCTTTCATGTCTCTAGACTTCACAAATCCAGCAACAAAGATATTATTTAATTTCGATGTTTGAAACTTAGGTATAGTTGGAAATGCGTAATAAATACCACATACTGAGTGTTTTCCAGCATGCGAACTTAAAGGGTCGTTCACTTCAAAGTCGTCAAAGTAAAGATTGAAAGGTATGACAATTTTCGTTGGAAATTTTAATATTTTTTGCTTCCATAAAGAACCATTTATAAAACTGTTTAATGTGTTTTCTGAACTCAGAAAATTCTTATTATTTAACGTTTGCTCCAATACGTCACCACTCTCAAAATATTTTCTAATTTGAAATTTTATATCAAGAAAGCAGCCCTCTACTTTACTATTATCTAAGGAAGGGAATCCATTAATGAAAATTTCAACTAATTCGTTATTAATCAAAAAAGATTTAGGTTTTGAATATAAACCTAAACGTTGAATATGTTGGAAAAATTTTGTATTCTGTATTTATTAATTCAAACGGTTCATTCAAAAACTGTAAAATTCTTTTATATTCTTTTCCCAAGCTATCGGACAAATAATCAGAGTAGGGAAGTAAACATGAACTTATAGATTTGGTAAGGTTTTCCGTAATAGATTTCTGAATGGAAAATACAATATTTCTTGGTAACGATTTCTCGCTGTGTAGATTTAGTGCGAGTTCAAGGCTTGATTGTTGTAAATATTCAATTGGATTTTCATAATTGTTTTCCAGTATAATAGGGCTATTTAATACATTAACGTCAATACTCTGTGAACTACTTCTTTGTAAAACTTTGGAAAACTCTCTGTTTACGGTCCGGGTATCGTTTTGAACCAAAGGTGCTATTAAATTTTGATTAGATGTAACTAGTAATTCTAAAGTATTTTTTTCATTTGGTAAGTGTTTCTTTAAATGTGTCTTATATTTATAAATATTTTGAAATATTTGATTGCAATTATTTTCAGCGCATTTAAATTGGTATTTAGAAGGAGTCCCATGTAGGCTTTGTAGATGGTGTACAATTTCTTTAATATCACTAAATATTAAATTACACAAAAAACAATATAACATAATTAATTATATTAATATGAAAAATAATTCAATTATTTATTACTTAAACTACTTAAAATTAAAAAAAAAGTGTATTCTAAAAATTCAATATTATGCTATATATGTAAAACAACGATATTCAATGAATTATTTAAAAACTTAGAATTATTTAAAAAGTTTAACGAATTTTTTACTATTATTTTGCTTAGACTCTAATTCATAGAAGTACTCTTGCAAAAAATACCAGACCTCTTTACTTATGCTTGAATATTCTATATTAAATACGAATGAAAGTTTAATGAATATGTCCAAACACTTACGGAATGTTCCGCATTTGTATTTAATATCCTCATATATTAAAAAAATTTCTTCAATTTTTTCCCATTTACGTCCGACTACTACGATTCTTGGTTGTAGGGATCCAATTTTTTATTTTATTTCGTCCAGTTTACCATGTTGTTCATTTAAATTCTCAATAAAAATTACAAAACCCTCCTGCGCATCGGAAATGGTCGATTTAAATTTTTGATTTACTCACTTTGGCTGTATTATTGCGTGGAGTAATACGCAAACAATAATGTCTCTAGTATCTGAAAAAAAAAAAAAAATATTTTACAAACTATTAACAATATTATTTTATAACTATTCTTACTTTCATCTAAATTCTTAGTTTCAAGCATGTTGAAAAGAAGTTGATTGTTTTTATCTTTGATTTCGTTTGGGAAGACTCTTAATTTACATATGGTGATAAACGCGTCGAATTTATCGAATAATTTTGTGTTTTGTAAAGGATATCCCACTTGGAAATCTATATCAATCTGTATTAAGTAAAAAAAAAAAAATAATAATAATAATTTAGTGATCTGTATACTAGACAATTGATAGCACGGAATACGGAAAGGAGAGATTCTAATATAAAATTATTCATTCTCTATGTTTATACTCGTGCATATGCTTATATAGAAATTAATATTATAGCGAATATTATTAATGTTCGGCAATAAAATTAACGTACTAATTGATATCCCAAATGATGTCTATATAATGGCCACTCGACTAAAAACTCAGTAATATTTGTATTTGATGATGATTTAAATGCTGAAGTTCGATCAATTGACGTTTCTTTCCATTTATCACATATTAATTGCCAAGGTTCAAAATTTAATTTCAGCCATTGTTTGTTGTTTAGAAAATCGTCTGAAAATATGTAAAATACATATGCATAACATAATATATTAAAGTTATAAAAAAAAAAATTACCACTGGGAATGGAATCGGGAGTAGACGGTTTTGCAATTTTGTCGGTTGTTGAATTCAAATGGGAAAGTTTCAAACATTTTGTTGAATAGCACATGTTACTGTAGCGATCGTAAAGCTTTTCCGATGGTTTCTTCTTGCCCTTACGAGGAACGTAATACTCATCCTACATTGAAATAATTATAAAAACATAGTACCATAGCATAAACTTTAAACAAATGAATTTAATTTATATTTAGATTTAAAATTATGTTTACCGGAAACTCAGTGATGAAAACATTTGCAATATTTTGCGACAAAATCTCAAAATCTGTTCCAGCCAATCTATAATTTTTTGACATAACGTGGTCTATAATTAGATGAACCAAGTTCTGCCGGTTTTTTTTTATCAAGACAGTTGTTCTTCTCGTAATAATTAATAACCAACCGCCCTTTGATGGTTTTTTGCAATATTTCCATAATGTCATACTCGCGATCGGATTCCAACGCACTTTAAAAGATAAGATATTAAAATTAGATGCAATTTTGTTAAACAATATAATATTATGTATTTACGTGCGGATCTTTGGTGATGCTTGGCTAGATGTGGCGGATTGTTCATTGATCCACTTTATAACGCGGCTGTTTAGTGATCTGGTAGCATCTGAGTCAGGTAGAGGATTATTCTAATTGAGGTATTTAAACATAAAATGAATAACAAATTAAGAGCTACAATTTTGAATTATGTGTTGTTAGTGTTTACCGTGTCATTACGCCATTTGCGGAGACCGGCCTTAAAAACTATTTTTTCTCCTTTGGGATAGTTATGAAAAACATCGTCAATCCCATCTAAATCAATCACTTCCAAAGTTTTTACCGTAAACTCGTGACCATCCGCCAGGAAATTAATTGTTTTTTGCGACAACCCCCATGTTGACACCAAATTGCGGAATTCGATGACTTTGGTTAAATCATCGCCGGCATTTATTACTGTTATTGTTAATGATCAACAATCAATTCACTAAATTTAATATTATATTGGTTTGTTCACATTGCCGTATTTTATTGATCGGTAATATAATTTTATTTGTTTACAGCTGCATCCAATATACCACAGTGTAATAAAGCTTGTTTGTTTATCATTCCGCTTCATTTTGTATTGTATGTATTTGTAATAAAGGTCACTGCAAGCGGAGTTATGGATAAACGAGCTTTACCGTATATTGGAATCATATTTAATTCAAAATTAATATTTTTTGTTAGTTGCTTTTCATGCGGCGTGCGCGCAATACCTTATAAATTATAACAAATTAAAATAAACAAAAAAAAAAAAACGCATTGTATTGCATAAACTAAACTAAATATTGTTTTTAATTGAAGAAAATCGATACAATTAGGCCGCACGCCCGAGTACAAAAAAGTGATTCATTTCTACGATAACGTCTTCAACCTGGGGAGAAAAAGCTCTTCCCAACAATTAACATTGGTGACAGCGGTGGGATACGGAAATTGTCCCGCATTCTTCTGCCATATTTCTTCAATTAAAAGGTGTGTGCATTTTATTAGCACAGGCTGTGATCCAGTTGGAACATTTCTACAAGCACATCACCGCATTTTGTGCCCCGTATTTTCTACAAGTAATATTGTTGTGGATCAGCTCCAGCGGAATCCATTTCTTCAAATAAATTGTGTGTGAGCGTGTTGCGTTAATAAATTGTGTGTGATCCAGTTGGTAAACTACATGCACATTATCGCATTTTGTGCCTAAATTTTGCATTTTCTTCAAAAAATTGTGTGTGCTAGTAGTGAACCTGTAAGCTCAACCGCATGTAAATTGGTATATCCATAACGGTTAGTCGATACCGTATAACTTCAGGCACATCGTTGCATTTTGTGCATACCGTATTTTCTTCGAGCAAAATTATTGTGACCAGCCGATTCCAGTTCTTCAATTAAATTCGCATCAATTTAGAACGGAAACCAATACCGTTCATTAAACAATCCGTGTTCCAGTTACTCGACTGATCGAGTTTTTCGTTAGTGAATTGTGCTGAACCAATTACAACAATTTCATCACGTGTTCGAAAATTTCTTCGAAACATTCTACGATACATACGGATCATATACTGTACAACAATTTCATCCTATGTTGGAAAATTGCTTCAAATATTTTACTACGGATTAACTACTACGTGTATGTACAACAATTCGCATCATCATCGGATTATTCATCATCATATTTTCAATTGGGAATCACAGTTTGTTCATCAACAAGTTTTATCGCGCAACTTGGAAAGCTTGTGTATAATATTATTCTACAATTTATTAAACAATTCGTGTTCCAGCTACATCATCATAGTTCTTCGTACGTACTTCGTAATAATTCCAGCATCGGATTATTCAATATCAAATCATCATATTTTCAATTGGGAACCTGCTAACAACTACAACATCATTTTCAATTGGGAACCTGCCAACAATTTTAAGGAAGTCTATACATATAGGTTGGTTGCTGATCATTAACATCTTCAAGGGTTTGTTTGGACTTCTAAAAAACTGTAAGTACGCATTCATTTGACTAGTCGCAATTATGGTCGTAAATATTAAACGTTTGAAAAGTGCCATATCAATATTTTTGAACTTTCTTGATGAGCTCGACAAATTTGTTACCAACGAGTTAGAAAATGCTACCGCATCTCAAATACGATTGCGCCGTGACAATCTAGTGTCTCAGTATACTCAATTTCTCGAATATCAGACTACTCTCGAGTTAGAAGAGGAATCTGCATTAGAGACTACTACCCGTACTGATGTCGATCGACACTATTATAAACTGAGACCCTTGTTAGAAGATAGATTAGAGGAATTGAAAGATACCTCTAAAAAATCCCTTATTAAGCCAATTGAGGATCTTGGTTTCTTCCCAAAATTACCTGAACTAACTTTTGAAATATTTTATGGTGAGCCGACCAAATTTCGTAGCTTTATCGAATCTTTTGATACCCACATACATAATAACCCTCGGTTGAATGATTTTACAAAATTTCAGTATCTGAAAAGTTGTTGTAAGGGTCCTGGTGCTAAGCCATTCGAAAATTTGGAATTCCTTGCGGTAAACTATGCACAAGCGAGAGAATTGTTGTTTGAGCGATTTAATAAAACTAACCGCATTGTCGAAGAACACGTAAACTCACTCTTCAAAGTCAAAACGATTGAGAAACCAAATGCTCAAAAACTTCTCGAGCTTTTGGATGAGTTCAACTCGCACCTACGATCTCTCAAGTCTCTTGGCCGTCCCACTGAATACTGGGGTGACTTGATTATTCATTTAATGGCCTCAAAGTTCGATTCAGAGACAAGGTTAAGGTGGAGGGAGGAAACTCCAGTAAATTCTATTGCTACATTCGAGGATATTTCTAAATTTATAAAAAAAAGGAGCTACAAATTGGAAGGGCAGAAATCCGAGAGTTCAAATACGTCTCATCAGCATTCAACGAGGGCACCGATCACTACTAAACAGCCTGTTAATCGTTCTCGTCAAAGTTTTCACGCAACTGGAACCTATTCGTGCGTCAATTGTAAGCAAACAAGGCATTCAATCATGCGCTGCTTTCAATTTCTTGGCCTTTCTTCTGACGAACGACGAAAACGTGTCGAGGAACTAAAAATCTGTTCTAACTGCTTGCGATCCAATCACCAGATTGACAACTGTCCTGTTGAAGAACGATGTCGTACCTGCAATGGGAAACATCACAGCCTACTTCACATCACTAATAGTCCTTCTACAGCTCAGCCGTCGTTATTAAACAAAACTAATATTCCGTCGAAATCTCAAACTTCGCCATTAAATAAAGCATCATCAACTCATCTTGCCGTATCTTCAAAACCGACTCCCGAACTTAATTCCGGCACTGCGCTAACCGCAACCATCAATACATCTAGGTATGTCTTCCTCGCCACGGCGCTCGTTGAATTATCTGACGCCAACAACCGTACTGTTGTTGCGAGAGCAATGTTAGATTCTGGGTCCATGCTTAATTTCATTACAAAATCGCTAGCATCCAAATTGGGTTTAAAGACAACGAAATCTCCGGCTCAAATACGAGGTATTGGCGGTTCATCGATCATGGAGTGTAATTCAGCATCTATTGAATTTCGATCTCTAGTCGACAATTATTCTGCTTCAATAGAGGTACACATTTTACCGAAAATATCTGAGTATCAACCGAGTATTCAGTATGATTCATCCAAATGGTCTATTCCAGCTAACATCAAACTGGCGGACCCAAAATTCTGTTCACCTCAAAGAGTTGACTTGCTCATTGGCGCAGAACTATTCTTCGAGTTACAGTCTGTCGGTCAAATTAAATTAGGCGATAACCTTCCAATTCTTCAAAATACAAGATTGGGATGGGTGGTTTCAGGCAAGGTCAATGATCCGCCTGTAGATTATCAGATTTGCAATTTAGCTGTCGTAAACTCTCCATCATCTTATTTGGATACACTTATGGAAAGATTTTGGGCTATAGAGGAAGGAGATGATTTAGCCCAAGATAATATTTCGATTAATAAGTGTGAGAATCATTTCTTGCAAAATTGTACGAGGAATACCGATGGTCGTTTCATAGTTCGGTTGCCATTTTCTAGCACTGAAAGTGAATTAGGCAACTCAGCAGTTCTAGCACGCCGACGATTTTTCAATCTTGAGACAAAATTAAATCGAGACTCTGAGCTTCGCGATTCATATAATGCATTTATGAGTGAATATGTTTCACTCGGTCATATGGAACTAGTCAAGACGATTGAATCAAATCATTTTTATCTTCCGCACCACTGTGTGTTTAAACCAGACTCGACCTCGACCAAGCTGAGAGTCGTGTGTGATGGCTCAGCTAAAACTAGTTCCGGCACCTCTCTAAATCGAATTCTAATGTGTGGTCCTGTTATTCAAAATGAACTCTTCACAATTTTACTCAGATTTCGTTCACATGCATACGCGATAAGTGCAGATATCACAAAAATGTATCGTCAGGTCATAATTCATCCCGATGATCGAAGATTTCAATATATTTATTGGCGATTTGATCCGAATGATCCCTTGCTCACATATCAGCTCAAAACCGTCACATACGGCACAACTCCGGCGCCTTTTTTAGCTACTCGTTGCCTTCTTCAACTGGCTCTAGATCACGAGTCAGAATTTCCAACGGCGAGCTCTACAATTCGTAATGATATGTATGTTGACGATCTTTTGAGTGGAGCCAATTCGAAAGAAGAAGTCATTGCTATTAAGGACAAGGTATCGTTCATTCTTCAATCTGCAGGTATGTCACTCCGAAAGTGGTGTTCAAATGAAGCATCTATTCTTGCCGATATCCCCGATGAAGGTCGTGAGCAACTTGTGCAAATAAATGATGACGAATTTATCAAAACTTTGGGTTTATATTGGCAGTCTAATTCTGATATATTCCGCATTAATGTCAACCTTGGTAAAGATTCTCCGAGAATAACAAAACGCACAGTTATTTCTGAAATAGCTAAAATCTTTGACCCTATTGGGCTGATATCACCGGTTGTTGTACTAGGTAAGATGTTTATGCAGCAGTTATGGCAACTTAAGCTAAATTGGGACGAAAGTCTGCCCATGGATCTACACACGAATTGGTCTCGTTTTCGCGAAAATTTACAAAAACTTCAAGCGCTTTACATACCGAGACATATATTCAATCATTGTCAAAATCCAACAAACATCCAAATACATGGTTTTGCGGATGCTAGCCAAAAGGGTTACGGTGCTGCTGTCTATGTTCGAAGTCACACCTCGAAGGGTGTTATCGTTAGATTATTGTGTTCGAAATCCCGAGTCGCTCCCGTTAAACAAACGACTTTACCTCGACTTGAACTTCTAGCTGCCCAGTTATTATCAAAGTTGGTTGCAAAAATCAAGCCCAATTTAAATTTCCCAGTCGACGATTATTTTTTCTGGACAGATTCCATGATTGTTTTGCATTGGTTAAACGCTCCGTCTGCTCGTTGGAATACATTCGTTGCTAACCGTGTATCAAACATTCAATCTTTGGTTGCAACAAAAAATTGGCGCCATGTTAGTTCCAATCTCAATCCAGCCGATTTGATCTCGCGTGGATTACTCCCAGAACAGTTAATTATTTCTGAATTATGGTGGAATGGTCCGAGGTTTCTTCAATCATCTGACGAGTCCTGGTCTCAACCGTTTTTGCCATCAAATGAAATCGAACTATTTGAGCAGAAAAAGCCTAAACAATTGTTAATTGCCATGAGTTCCATCCAATCCATGCAGTTAGAAGACGCAGAAGGAATGATGCTGCGCATCCATGCATGAGGATCATTTCTCACTGTTCAAAATGCTATGAGTTACTGTTTGCGATTCATTTACAACACGATAAATCCTGCTAATCGTCGCACAGGTCCAATTTCTTCAGTAGAAGCCGTTAATGGGGTTCAAGCCGTTATACGGCTAGTACAAATGACGTCATATTCATCTGAATATCATGGACTTCAAAATCCTTCATTTATCATTCGCGATCCGAAGTTGAAGTCTTTATCATTATTTATAGTTGAAGACAAGATTATTCGTGTTGGCGGCCGATTGAAATTTTCTTCATTGTCTTACACATCGAAACATCCGGCTTTACTTCCACCGAATCACTTTTTTACGCAAGCAGTTTTTTTATTTATTCACAGAACGCACCTTCACGTCGGACCTCAAGGGCTTCTTGCTGCCGTGCGATGTAATTACTGGCCAATAAATGGGCGTCGTCTCGCTCGGAACGTGTTTAAGCAATGCGTGAGCTGCACTCGAGCAAGACCGATTTTATTGCAGCAGAAGATGAGTGACCTTCCGTCTGAAAGGGTTAACCAAGCATATCCTTTCTATTACGTGGGTGTGGACTCACCGCCGTTAATATCATCTCCGCCGCTTAACGCTAAATGCCAGGCTAACGTATGAAGAACTCAGTACATTAATTAAACAGGTCGAATCGGTATTGAACTCTCGGCCGCTTGTTCCAATAGCTACCGATGATGTAATTGAAGTTCTTACTCCAGGTCATTTCCTTGTTGGTCGACCACTTAATTCAATACCGGAATTAGGATCTTTGAATTCGAAATTGGATCATCTCACTCATTGGAACCTTACAAAGGGGATATTTCAAAACTTCTGGTGTCGTTGGCCCAAGGAATATATCCAAGAACTTCAACATCGCCATCTGTGGACTAAAGAATCGCCGAATATTAAAGTTGGTACAATAGTCATCATCAAGGAAGACGATATTCCATCGCTCAAGTGGAAATTGGGCAAGATAATTGATACCCATCCTGGAGTTGATGGCCGCGTCCGCGTAGTAACGATCAAAACTGCGACTGGAGAACTGAAACGTGCGATTACGAAGATCGCTCCACTACCAATTGATCTTGTTCAATCCAAGGATCAAGGCGGGGAGAATGTTAATGATCAACAATCAATTCACTAAATTTAATATTATATTGGTTTGTTCACATTGCCGTATTTTATTGATCGGTAATGTAATTTTATTTGTTTACAGCTGCATCCAATATACCACAGTGTAATAAAGCTTGTTTGTTTATCATTCCGCTTCATTTTGTATTGTATGTATTTGTAATAAAGGTCACTGCAAGCGGAGTTATGGATAAACGAGCTTTACCGTATATTGGAATCATATTTAATTCAAAATTAATATTTTTTGTTAGTTGCTTTTCATGCGGCGTGCGCGCAATACCTTATAAATTATAACAAATTAAAATAAACAAAAAAAAAAAAAAAACGCATTGTATTGCATAAACTAAACTAAATATTGTTTTTAATTGAAGAAAATCGATACAATTAGGCCGCACGCCCGAGTACAAAAAAGTGATTCATTTCTACGATAACGTCTTCAACCTGGGGAGAAAAAGCTCTTCCCAACAATTAACAGTTATTGTTGATAGCAAAAACTCGGTGTCCATAATATTGGTGGTATTAGGTTGTCTTGTGGTATCATCATTACAAGAGATATTACTTTCGATTTCGTCCATTATAATTTGCTCAAAATAATGTACTCTAAAATGTAAACGCAGCAATACAATAATACCCAATGCATATTAGATTTTTAAAAAATGTAGAAAGTATAAAGATAAACCATGTAAAAGTTTATCAATCACAACACAACAGAAAATATTATCCATTATCTATATTTTCATTGTTGTTGTTGTTGTAATTTTCATTTACTCAGGCCAACTAGCACTTATAGCTGTATATAGCCCACCATTGTCTATAAAACAACACTTCAATGTTTATAATTTATGATTACACACTTTTTTTTTTTTTTTTTTTATAAAATTTCACTAATATTTTTATTTTTAAATATGAGTATATTTCTCATTTCTTAATGTTCATAATTACGCATTAACTTTATTGTTTATATGAGCCACGTTCCCACTCCAACGAAAACATCCGTTTTCAAAAAGTTCTAGAACGAGACTATATTTTCATTTTAGCACGAACAACGCTATTTAGTTAATTGTTAGCCATCAAAGTTTGTCTTGCATATTTGAGATACAATTAATATTGAAATTATTTGGTAGGTATATATTAAGAAAATAATTTGAATAATAATTTAACTAGTTTAATTAATTATAAAAATAAGAACATGCAAGAGTTTCAATCACTAAAAATACTGTTATTTTTCTTAAAAAGTCAAATAGTTTTCCATATGGGATTCTTTTTTTTAAACAATTAACACCAAAAATAATGTAATATGTATACTTACATCAAATTATCCCAAATATTGATTACACACTGTATCACACTTCTTTTAATTATATTTTAATATTTATTAAATTTCACTTTATATTAAAATAATCAACTCAATGCTTGCACGGTACGATGTTAAATGAAACCACATTCCTCACATAACCGTAAATTGCATAAACAAATAATCAAAACATTTGCAACAAAGCCTTAAAACTTTAGTTTAAAATATTCACGATTTTGTCAGTGCATTTATAATTTGCTTTAAAGGTTAAGAACCTTTTATCTAAAGAATTAAAAATCATTCGATAACAAAGATTTTTTTTGTTTTGAAACAAATGATACTTTCACGTAAATTTTCTTTAAAATAAAGAATAATTTTCTAAAGGAAGGGTTTCCTTTGAAATGAAAACTCAAATTTTTCTCAGTGTAATGTTTTTAGTTCTAGATGGCGCTTATTTTGTTCCATACAATCCAGTCATCTTATTTAATTTTATTTTGGAAGCGTGAAAATCTTTTTGACACAAAAAGTTACTTTATTAAAGTCTCACTTTTACAGATGGATGAGCAAAAAAAAAAAAAAAATTATGATTCAATTAGTAAGTATCTCTGTGAAAAAAATTTTTGTTTCATTATTTATTTATTAAACAATTTAAAACACAAAATTCATATTCCAAAAAAGCGTTTAACAAGTTGTCAAATAATTTTATGTATTCCTGCTACTCGTTTGTCATAAAAATGCAAAACTTTTTCGGTTTGGTTTGTTTTTCATGCCATCTTAATTTTATTTAGGGACTTGGTTTGTTTTATTTTTCGGGATAATATTTGTATTTTTTTTTTTTTTTTTTTTTTTTTGGTTTGGACACATAACATAAAATATTTATAAATTTTAATATTCGTGTCAAGTTTATTCGAGAACAAAAAAAAAATTGTTTTTTGAATGGGAAAATCTAGACACACACATACAAGTAGCAAATTACAGCACAATGTTAACACAAAATTGCTTCATATTTATATACACAGAATGTTGCTTAAATTTATGTAAATCTTTAAGAAATATTTATACAAATTGCTCTGTCGCATCTACATATTCCGGTCCTTCTTTCAGTGTGTTATCATTTGATTTAACTGTCGTTTGAGTGGCTTCAGGTTATCAACTTGTTTTTTTTGTTCTTTTTTATATGCTGACAAATTATTCATATCTTAGTACAGTGACAAGTTGTGTCTTAGGACTTTTTTTCAGGTAATAAACATATTTTTATTTTTGTGGTTACATATTGTGTCGTGAAATTTTGATGAGATGAAATATGAATTTGTATAAATATGTTGTATAAATCTACTGTTGATAGACGATGAAGAATATTCATAAATTTTCTTGATTCCATCCAATTGCAAGAGCAAGACCAGAAAAACTAGCTGTCTATTACTCCTTTATTCCATCATATGGTTAGAACATAGAATATAATGAAAAGCTTCTTTTGTGTTGCTTTATGTCTGATATAAAACAAGATTTTAAAATGCATAGAATATAAAAATGTAAAGCAACAACATAAAATACATAAATTTTTATTTTAAATAATAACTTATATATTTTATATAAATGGATGTGTAGAACTAGTTGCAACATGACAGTTACATTCACAAAAATTGGTCGAATGTAAAGAATACGAGAACAAAAATAAAGTTAAATTTATCATGTCAGATGCAACTACAAAAAATGCATACTCTCACACAGAAGACAAATTGGTATAATTTTATGAAAAATTAAAATTTATGATAAAATTGAATTTTCCAAAAACCAAATGAGTTGTACTTTGTCTGCCTCACATCTTCAAAAACCATTACACTTTAAACCCACATACTAGTTAATACAATATCATTATCAAATTCCATAAAAATATTTTAAATTAAATAAACTAAAATGTTATTTATTTTGAAATACAAAATAAATATTATAAATAAATAGTTGCTAGGTAGTTTTGGATATTTTATTTGTTTCAATTAAAATTTAATAATTTTATTTTTAGTTTTAAAATTAAATTAACATAATTAAAATCAAATTTTATATTATATTTTATTTTGTACTAGGGTATATTTACATGCTTTTAACATTAATTTTAATTTTAATGCAAATTTTATTTTAATGAGATCGAAAATATCATATACATACATATGTACACGAGTATATATAGGATTTCGTATAATGAATTGTGGCCAAAATAATTTGTGAAACGAGGGTCTACAACAAGCTATAGTATACAATAATTATTAAAAATTTACATAAAATGTTATAAATTATGTTTAAACAGAAAAAAAATTAATGAAATGCTGTGCTATGTGAGTACAAACTCTTAAAACAAAACGGAAAAGGCAACAATAAAAACCAATAAAAGGATTTTCCAGTATAGACTTTTTTGCTAGCAAGCAAGAATAATGAAAATTATTCCTCAGCATGATGTCTGATTTTTATGATTTTATTGTTACATTGATTGCGTTATTGTTTAAAAGAACTTAGGTTTTTTGTATTGTTTTGTGGTGATGTGACAAGAAAACAGATTTTAAACAGAATAAGCTCTAATTACCTATTGTGATCTTAACGCAAACAACAATGTCAACAAGAGTTAACTTTTAGATACCTTGATTAATTGATTTATTAAGTTATAATATTATAATGCTTGAAGGAAGCACGCAAGCAAAGGGATTTACAGGAAACAAAAACTATAAAAGTGGTAAACAGATTCGATCGACATTTTCTAAAGATGCGCGCAAAGAAGAAACCGCAGGGAGATATGCTTCCGTCTTTCCAGCTGCTATGATTTTACAGGCAAAATAACGCCTATGTCTAATGGAACCATCCTATTACTTTCTTTTACTCTAGTAAAATAAAGTATAGTAATCATGAAAATTTTGGACCTTGAGATTTTTAGAGATTTATTTGTTTTGAGGTCCCCTGAGTCCGAAAAAGTGGGTTTCGAAATGGTGTCTGTCTGTCTGTCTGTCAGTCTGTCAGTATGTCAGTCTGTCAGTCTGTCAGTCTGTCAGTCTGTCAGTCTGTCAGTCTGTCAGTCTGTCAGTCTGTCAGTCTGTCAGTCTGTCAGTCTGTCAGTCTGTCAGTCTGTCTGTGTCCTCTCTACAGCCCATATGGTTTAATCAATCGAACTGAAACTTCAGATTTAAGCTTTCTTGATAAATTGGGAGGTTCCAGTGAATTTTACTCCAAATCGGCTAACCGGAAGTGGCCACTCCCTTGGTCCAGAAAATTTGTTTTGCAAATATCTTAAAAAGTATAAGGTTTACAAAAAACAACTAAAGACAAAATGTTTCCAAAAATTAAAAACAAATAAAAATAAAAAATAAAAAATTAAAAAAAAAAATTTAAAAATTTAAAAATTAAAAAAAAAATTAAGAAAAAAATAAAATTTCTCAAAATTCTTTGTTCGTAAAACAAAGGCGTGTGTTGACCACACCCCAATTTTAACTAGGTAATTAAGAGACCTATTCCATGTGCTAGCGAAATCTTTATCATCATTGTTGAGTGCGATTTCCAAAGAATAATTTCATAGAACTTTTATTAAACGAACGATCCGTATGGATTAGGGCTTTCTAACTAGGTAATTGAGCAACCTATTCTATGTGCTAGCCAAACCTTTGTCATCATTGTTGAGTGCGATTTCCAAAAAATAATTTCGTAGAACTTTTACTAAACAAACGATTCGTATGGATTAGGGTTTTCTAACTAGGTAATTAAGGGACCTATTCCATGTGCTAGCGAAATCTTTGTCATCATTGTTGGCAATGGCCGATATTGGCCCTTCGGGGTTTAGTGCGATTTCCAAAAAATAATTTTGCAGAAGTTTTACTAAACGAACGATCCGTATGGATTAGGGTTATTTAACTAGGTAATTAAGGGACCAATTCCATGTGCTAAACTTTTACTAAACAAACGATTCGTATGGATTAGGGTTTTCTAACTAGGTATTTGAAGAACCTATTCTATGTGCTAGCCAAACATTTGTCATCATTGTTGGCAATGGCTGATATTGGCCCTTGGGATTTGAATGCGATTTCCAAAAAAATAATTTTGTAGAACTTTTACCAAACGAACGATCCGTATGGATTAGGGTTTTCTAAATAGGTATTTGAGGGACCTATTCTATGTGCTAGTCAAACCTTTGTCATCATTGTTGACAATGGCCGATATTGGCCCTTGGGAGTTGAGTGCGATTTTCAAAAAATAATTTTGCCGAACTTTTACTAAACAAACGATTCGTATGGATTAGGGTTTTTTAACTAGGTAATTAAGGGACCTATTCTATGTGCTAGCGAAATCTTTATCATCATTGTTGAGTGCGATTTCAAAAAAATTATTTCGTAGAACTTTTACTAAACGAATGATCCGTATGGATTAGGGTTATTTAACTAGGTAATTAACGGACCTCTTCCATGTGCTAAACTTTTGCTAAACGAACCATTCGTATGGATTAGGGTTTTCTAACTAGGTAATTAATGGACCTATTCCATGTGCTAGCGAAACCTTCGTCATCATTGTTGGCAATGGCCGATATTGGCCCTTGGGAGTTGTATGCGATTTTCAAAAAATAATTTTGCAGAACTTTTACTAAACGAACGATTCTTATTGATTAGGGTTTTCTAACTAGATAATTAAGGGACCTATTCCATGTGCTAGCGAAACATTTGTCATCATTGTTGAGTGCGATTTCCAAAAAATTATTTTTTGACTGACACTCACTGTCAGTCTGTCAGTCTGTCAGTCTGTCAGTCTGTCAGTCTGTCAGTCTGTCAGTCTGTCAGTCTGTCAGTCTGTCAGTCTGTCAGTCTGTCAGTCTGTCAGTCTGTCAGTCTGTCAGTCTGTCAGTCTGTCAGTCTGTCAGTCTGTCAGTCTGTCAGTCTGTCAGTCTGTCAGTCTGTCAGTCTGTCAGTCTGTCAGTCTGTCAGTCTGTCAGTCTGTCACTCTGTCAGTCTGTCACTCTGTCAGTCTGTCAGTCTGTCAGTCTGTCAGTCTGTCAGTCTGTCAGTCTGTCAGTCTGTCAGTCTGTCAGCCTGTCAGTCTGTCAGTCTGTCAGTCTGTCAGTCTGTCAGCCTGTCAGTCTGTCAGTCTGTCAGTCTGTCAGTCTGTCAGTCTGTCAGTCTGTCAGTCTGTCAGTCTGTCAGTCTGTCAGTCTGTCAGTCTGTCAGTCTGTCAGTCTGTCAGTCTGTCAGTCTGTCAGTCTGTCAGTCTGTCAGTCTGTCAGTCTGTCAGTCTGTCAGTCTGTCAGTCTGTCAGTCTGTCAGTCTGTCAGTCTGTCAGTCTGTCAGTCTATCAGTCTGTCAGTCTGTCAGTCTGTCAGTCTGTCAGTCTGTCAGTCTGTCAGTCTGTCAGTCTGTCAGTCTGTCAGTCTGTCAGTCTGTCAGTCTGTCAGTCTGTCAGTCTGTCAGTCTGTCAGTCTGTCAGTCTGTCAGTCTGTCAGTCTGTCAGTCTTTCAGTCTGTCAGTCTGTCAGTCTGTCAGTCTGTCAGTGTGTCAGTCTGTCAGTCTGTCAGTCTGTCTGTCTGTCTGTCTGTCTGTCTGTCTGTCTGTCTGTCTGTCTGTCTGTCTGTCTGTCAGTCTGTCTGTCTGTCTGTCTGTCTGTCTGTCAGTCAGTCTATCAGTCTGTCAGTCTGTCAGTCTGTCAGTCTGTCAGTCTGTTAGTCTGTCAGTCGGTCTGTGTCCTGTTTTGCAAATATTTTAAAAAAGTATAAGGTTTACAAAAAACTACTTAATACAAAATGTTTCCAAAAATTAAGAAAAAAATAAAATTTCTCAAAATTCTCTGTTCGTAAAAGAAAGTCGTGTGTTGGCCACACCTCAATTTTTTCATTTAGTTCAAACTGATCAAATCAGTGATGCCACTTTGCTTTGTTCACTGGGGTTGCCCTGACCATTCAGAAAAGTCTAAATATGGAATCTTCAACAAGGTTGCCGTGTATGAGTAATAATGTATTTTAAAAGGCAGAGAGCAGGTTTAGATGATTAACTTAAAAGAACTCTATTTTGCAGAAGCTCACCAAGACATGGCTTTACTGAAATATCGTCATTTGTATTTCTCGTATTTCAATTTTTAATTAAACAATTAATGGCAGTAAGGTTTGTCTTCCAAACCCGAAATAGAATAACATATTGACAGGCCTGTCGAAGGGGTTTGAAATGATTCAATAGATACTTTTACATAAAGGTTTTCACATAATTCTTTTGCGAGTTGAGCGTGAATTCACCCGTTGTTTTTGTTGATCGCCCTAAAAAATAAAACAAAACAAAGAAATTATCAAACATTTAAAACGTCTAAATGGAGCTTATCTGATGACGAAATGCAGCAGCTGATACATTCACTCATCACATTATCAACACAATATGTAAATCTGAAAAATAATAATTTAAGTTAAGTAACGTGTTGCATATTTTTTTTTGATTAATTTAATTAATTAGCTTACCCAGATTTATTTGTTTAAACTTGTATTTTAAATTAATTTCTTATTAGAATTATTTTGTAAACCAAACACAGTTTCCATATTTATTTGTCAAAATCTAATTTATTCACAATACTTATTATACATATGTTTTTCGATGTTTTTATTTTTTACCAAAGGCAAATTCACAAATTGTTTTGTTATTTGTACATTGCACGTACCGCGCTATAAAAATTATCAATAATAGAAGCTAATTTGTTTAAGCAGTGTTTTAAGTCTTTTGAAAGTTTTCTTTACAAGTTTTGTAATATGTAAATTTATATTATGTATACAGCGATCGAAGTAGATAGTATCAAAATAAAACCAGCGAATATTTTGTATTTAATTAATAAAATTTTATAAAGTCATTTTGAAGATAGGGTGTTTTATTTTAATAAACACGGCGAATAATAGAAGCCCTCTTCAACAAGTTTTTTCATGGTCCGGATTCTCCAACTATAATAAATATACGGCGATTTGGATATCCAGCAAATTATTTTGGAATTTTTCGAGCCATCGGTGATAGCGTCGCTTTTGCAGTTTTGGCGCTAAAACAAAATTTTTGTAAGTAACTGCCACATTCAGTGAATTATTGTAGTGCAAAAGAATAAAATAAAAGACAAAAAAAAAATAAAATAAAAAATCTTGTGTTTAGCCGATCGGGAGAACTTATTTAAAGTTTGCGAATATTTTTTTTTTTTTTTTTTTTTTGAGTAATTCTGTGTGAACTAGTGTTTCCGCCATATTTTTAAATACATTTATTGTAAAATAAAAACTATAATAGGCCTATCCAGTTATCTACAGTTTTGTTATCTTATTGGTGTTAAAAACTTAATTGTACATCGCCATTTTTTTTTTGTTTTGCTTTGATAATGCGGCTTTTTATTTTCTTACCACAAAATGTCTACCAACCGTGTGCTTAAACGAATTTCTACGCATTTTGCTAATATTGGAACTTCTGTAGCCAAATTCAATGAAGATACCAGTTTGGAAGAGGTTCAAACTAATATTCAGCTACTCGAAGATGAATGGAAAGACTACCGCGAGTTAGAGAATTTAATTGGTGTTTCGAACGATTATAAAGTTCTTCAAAATGCAATAGAAGCATCTTATTTTAAAGTGAAACAAGTGTTAGTGCAAGCCCAAAAGGAGCGTGAAGCCGAAGTGGTTAAGCGTTCCCATAATACTTCAATCGACGAACTAATGATAAATCAGCAATCTTTCTTGCAAGAAGTCGCGATGAGGTCAGACTACCAGGAATTAATATTCCCACTTTTTCCGGTCATTATTCTGAGTTTCCGTCATTCAAGGACCTATTTGAAGCATCGATCGACAGCAATCCTAAAATATAAAAGGTAATCAAATTTCAATACCTAAAAGGACTGCTAACAGGTGAAGCTGCCGCATTGGTTCGTCACATCGCCGTAACTGAGGCAAGTTATAAAGAGGCTTGGGACAAAATTAAAGAGAGGTACTCTCTGGGTAGCGTGACCAAGCAAGCATGGGCAAATAATACGGCTGATGAGGATTTTCCTACGACGGAACGGTTTTTCAAATTTTTAAATAAAAGGAGTGATTCGTTAGATACCATAGACGTAAATAGAGTAGCACAACCAATCTTGAATAACCGCACTAAATCTCTTCATTCATCGTCTGCTGTGCCAGTTTGCCTCAAATGCTCTCAAGGGCATTACCTCAGCAAATGCGAGCAGTTTCTCCTTTTAAGTGTTTCTGAAAGGCGAGGATTTGGGTCTGAGAGAAAACTATGTTTCAACTGTTTGTCGCCAAACCATCAATCAGTCGTATACAGATCGAGATATAGATGCGGCAAATGACATAGGAAACATCATTTAACCCTGCACACAGAAGATGTAACGACACCAACTACCAACGTGGCTACAAGTAGTAGTGCAGTACACGTCCCAGAAGCTTCATCTGAAGTTTTATTACAAGCAGCCACTATACCAAGTTTCCAATCATTACTCCCAACAGCAATGGTGCAAGTTATAGTCCGATCGAGAAATCTACAAAAATGCAGAGTGTTGCTGGACTCTGGTTCGCAAGCCTCATTCATCACGGAGGCATGTATGCAGCGATTAAGATTGCGTAGAACAAAGGCAAACATTACAATAACTGGTTTGGGATCTGGAAAAGTAGCAACAAGGGGCGCGGCTTCTATCACAGTAAAATCCTTATACTCTAGTAAATTTGAAATACGAATCGATGCTCTTGTAATCGGGCAACTTCCAAGTAAGCTGCCAAGTTTCGAGTTCACTTTCCATGATTGCAGTTTTCTGAGTGATTTAAAGTTGGCTGATCCGCAATATAACCAAGTAGCGCCAATTGATATACTGATCGGAGCGGATCGATTTTTCCATATATTACTAGATGGGCGACTCACAAATGCCAGCAACACCGTAGTGGCTCAGCGAACACTCTTTGGTTGGATTATAGCAGGGACTACAAATAAAGATAGCGTGGAGAGAAGTGAAGCAGTACAATTGAATAACTGCACCTTAAATCTTAATTTGGGAATCGATATTGATACTACTTTAAAGCTTTTCTTTGAGCAAGAAGAAATCCCTAGCGAGCATATTTTACGGTCAGAAGAAATAGAGTGTGAAGAACATTATAAGTCAACGCACAAGCGAAATGAAGCTGGCAGATACGTGGTTGAAATTCCGTTTAAGAAAATGACCGCTCAACTAGGGAACTCCGAGAATGCCGCTAAAAAAAGATTTCTTGCACTGGAAAGAAAGCTGCAGGGGAACACTTTGCTAAAGGACTGTTATTGTAAGTTTATTAATGAATATATCAATTTGGGATACTTACAGCCTATCACTGACACTGAGCGCAAATTGGAGGAGTTCAAATCATTTTATTTACCACATCCGTGCGTGTTAAAGGAGTCGAGTGAAACAACCAAGTTAAGAGTCGTGTTTGATGGTTCGGCGAAATCTACGTCTGGAATTTCTCTCAACGAGACAATGCTAGTGGGCCCAGTAATTCAGCCTACTTTATGGTCGATTTTGATGAGGTTTCGCAATCACAAAATAGCATTGACGGGCGACATTGAGAAGATGTACAACCAAGTTTTGGTCTCTGAAAAGGACGCTCAATTTCAACGGTTACTGTGGAAAAGCGAGGCAGCAGACGAAATCAGGCATTATAGACTCAACACTGTCACATTCGGATTGTCCAGTTCTTCATTTTTGGCTATAAGAACCTTGCACCAAGTAGTCTACGATAGTCAGCTCGACCATCCAAATGTCGTCCAACACATTTTAAATGACTTTTACGTTGATGATTTCGTTTCCGGAGCGGATTCTTTTGAAGAAGCGAAAAAACTAAAAAGTGATATAAATCAAGTACTGCAAACTGGTGGATTTAAGCTCTGCGAAAATGGAAGGCGAACTCATCTAATATTATGGCGACAGAGAATGCAGATCAAATTTCGATGTTCCAAAATTCACTAGAAGCGAGAATATTAGGCCTCCAATGGAATGTTAATGATGACATTTTTTCATTTAAGTTAAACCTGGAGGAATGTTCACAACCAACCAAGCGGCGAATTATTTCTGAATACTCCAGAGTATTTGATCCTCTCGGATGGCTATCTCCAGCTATAATCTTAATGAAAATAGTTTTCCAAAATCTTTGGTTGATGAAGCTTGGCTGGGACGATGCACTACCCGATGACATCTCTAACATCTATAACAAAATCCGAAGTGAGCTAAATCTTTTAGAAAACATACGGATAAACCGATACATTTCAAAGGACGGCAAGGTTGAGTTGCACGGTTTCTCAGATGCGAGCGAAAAGGCATATGCTGCTGTAGTGTATTGCAGAACGGTAGACGAAAATGGCGCAGTGAAATTTAATTTAATGGCATCCAAAACAAAAGTGGCACCCATTAAACAGATATCGTTGCCAAGACTGGAGTTGTGTGGCGCGCACTTGTTGACAAGACTAATGGCTTTGGTAAAGGAAACTATGAGGCAACCAGTAAAATGTTATGCGTGGACGGCTTCCACTATTGTGTTGATGTGGTTATCTAGCCTTCCGGTAACATGGCAAACTTTTGTGGCAAATCGCACATCAGAAATTTTAAATCAAATGCCGCGAAAATTATGGAATCATGTACGATCTGAGCAAAATCCAGCTGACCATGCATCCCGAGGAGTACTCGCATCAAAATTGGTAAATTTACGACAGTGGTGGCAGGGCCCAGAATGGCTGCAAAAGACTAATTTGGTTTAATAGTCTCAAATTAAAGAAGATCATCGTGCAGAACTCGTAAGCGAAAAACGAAAAAGAAGTAAACTGCTCGTTTTTAACGCCGAAAACCTAGAAGATATCTTTGATTGATTGCTGCAAATGATTTCATCGTATACCAAGCTGGTTCGTGTCGTCGCCTATGTCTTACGGTTTATTAGAAACGTGCGTTTACCAAAGACTGTAAGAGTTTTATGTTACCTCGCTGTAGACGAAATACGTAACGCCAGAAACTCCATCATACGGTATGTGGAGAGGGAGTCATTTGGCCAGGAGATCGATTGTTTGCTGAAAGGGGCAGAAATAAGAAAAACTAGCGATATTCTGTCATTGGCGCCGTTTGTAGATGCGAATGGTATTTTGAGGGTTGGCGGTAGACTGAGGCATTCAGATTGTCAATATGACTACAAGCATCCGGTGATTCTGCCAAGAGGTCACATATTCAGCAGAATGATCATATCGCACATACATGTACTTAATCTGCATCCTGGTCTATCACTAACTTTTTATCTGAAAAGACAACAATTTTGAGACGAAATCGGTCATCTAATGTCTCATGTCACAAATAAATCATATTTAAATGCCTTATGTATTATATCCTGTTATTCCCAATAATGCGCTTTCCACGGATGAAGGCAGATAAATTTGCTTGAGTCCTTTGCTGATGGTGGTTTGAACATAATGGACTAAAAGCTTATACGCAACAAATTAAAAAAATGGAGGTGTGGCCAACACACGACTTTCTGCCACTTCCGGTTAGCCGATTTGTAGTAAAATTCACTGGGACCTCCCAATTTATCAAAAAATCTTAAATCTGAAGTTTCAGTTCTATTGGTTAAACCATCTGGGCTGTAGAGAGTACACAGATAAACTGACAGACTGACAGACAGACACCATTTCGAAACCCATTTTTTCGGACTCAGGGGACCTCAAAACAAATAAATCTCTAAAAATCTCAAGGTTCAAAATTTTCATGATTACTATACTTTATTTTACTAGAGTAAAAGAAAGTAATACGTCTTCATAATTCAAGTTAAATTACAAATATATAAACACAAATTTTACCTTCTAATAATTTTATTTAATTAGGTCCCGCAAAATAATTTAACCACATACTGTAGACATTAAAATTATCCATTTATGTAAATATCTGCTTTTTGGCTATTTCCAAGCATTTTTCTTGGCTTACAGGTATACCCTAGTACAGTTTCAGTTTATCACCTGTTAGCTCACAGAGCATCAAATATGTTAAACTGTTATTTAAAAATTCGATAGAGTCAGAGCTTTAGCCCAGGCCAGGCATTGCCATAGTCATAAATTAAAAATAAATTTTATTTTCTAAATTTTGATTTCACTTAAACTGTACAAATAAAGTTGTCTCATTTTTACGTAGTGCTACAATAATAAGTCGTTCCTCGAATACAAGCCCGTCGGTGTTTTATTATAAAATTTACAAGCAACACAAAATAACACAAGAAAACAAAACGGATGTATACCATTATAACTAATAATCCCAAATTAATATTAGTTACAAATTCAAGGTTTTTTCAAAAGGTCCTAAAACATTGAAATTGAAATGTAAACCGAGAATTTTCTAATAATAAAAATATAAAGGGCGGAAATCTCACGAGGCGATCAGAATATCGATCCTGAAGATTAACTCAACTCAATATTCAGCTCAACCTATCAGTTCACAACTCAACCTCAACCCCAACGCAATCACCAAATCAACCCCAAATCCAACCCTCTGCTTAATCACCAGATCAACCCCAAATCAACCCTTAAACTAGCCCAAAACTCAGCGGCTAACCCAATCCATGAGTTGACCCTCAAATAATTCTCCAACCGAACCCCTCCCTCAACTCCAACACAAGCTACCTCAACTCCAACTCAACTTCAACTCATCTTAATTCGAACCAAATCTTAACACTTTTCTCAACTACACACTTAACAGTCATGTTATTCCCGAAATCAATTCGATTCGAAAGCTACAAGCGTGTCTAAACTTAACTCAAGTCAACTGACTAACCTCCCACTAAACCCTCAAGTTAATCTCCAACCGAAGCTCTTACTTCAACTCAACAAAACTCAAACCCTATTTAACCCTAACTCTACCTCAACTCAACCCTTAGCTCGAGCCCGTTCCAAAACTACATGTATAAAAGAACTCAATTTAATCTCATCTCCAGCTCAACCGCCAAATCAACCCATACTCGACAACCATTCAATCCATAAATCAATATGTTCCAAAAAAAACTATATGCGAACTGAACTCAACTCAGATCAAGTGAAGCTAACTTCAAGCTTAAATCTCAACTCAGGCCCAAATTAAAACCTAACTCAACCTCTCACTAAACCTCAACTCAACCAAAGCTAATTCCCAACTCAACTCCTAACTCAACCCTTAACTCAACCCCAAACTCAATCCCTAAACCAACACTCAACTTAACCCCAAACTCAACGTCCAGCTCAATCCACAAATCAAGCGCCTATAAAAACTACATTCGTACATGAGCTCAACTCAAAACGCTAATCCCTACTCAACACAACCTCAACTCAACTCCAACTCAGCCCTAGTCCAATCCTAACTCAAAAATAATTCGACCTGCAACCGTGCCGTTAAATCAACCCAAAACTAACTCCCAACTCAGATCCCAAAGCAAATGGTCTTAAAATCTACATACGTACATGAATTCAACCCAAACTAAATCTGATCAAACATCAATTCAACACACAAATAAATCCCAATCTGAACTGCTCAGTAAATCCTAACCCAATTCAATTTCAACTCAACCAGTAAATGAAACCCAACCGAACCCTCAACTAACCTTCAAAGTCAATGCTCAGCTCAACTTTCATACCATCATATATTAAAACAACTTCTCAATTGCTCACCAACCCCAACTAAGCTCCAACCCAACCTCAATACAACCTACAAATTGAACTCAACTCAACCTTCATCTCGAACCCTAACTCAATACCCAAGTCAATCCTCAACCTGCCTTATATAAAACTCTTGACGTGCAGGTTCCGAAAGCTTACTAATTCCTCGCCTTAAACTGAAAAATAGATTTGCAAAAAAACATGCCAAATCGGACAAGCCGTTCTCGAGATACCGTCGTATTTGGTCCTTTTGGACCGAAGTTACTAAAATAGCTTCGTCAGACCATAATAATCAAAAAAATATCTTTACGGTTAACGTTATGATAAGCGTTTCATTCTTAATCTCTGAATCAAAGGTGAAGTTAGAACCAAAGTTATTGAAATACTATCAAAAATGACCAAAAATTCCAAAACCACTTTTATAGACATTTTTAAGCTCCCTGAGTCCGAAAAGCAAAACAAAAACAATTACATCCGTGTGTCTAGATGTCTAGGGTATCTTGAGAATGACTTTTCAGATTTCAAATTTGTTTAGCCAATCTGTTTCTATGGTTAAGGTGGAGAATTGAAAACTTTATGGAACCTGTAAGTCAAGAGGGTCGGATACCTGGCACACGAATTGATACAAAACTACCTGTTTTAATAAATATGTTACATTTTTTTATGCAATATACATATGCTGTTTTGAAGGTTGAGTTGGCGTTGAGTTTGAGTTCGAGTTGAAGGTTAAGTAAAACATCAATTTGCGGGTCGAGTTGGAATTGAGTTAGGGTAGGATTAGGGTTTAGTGAGCAGTAGACCAATTTTTGGACCAATATAATGGTTTGAGGATTGAGTTGGGCATCGCATTTAGTGGTTTCATTTGCGGGTTAAATTGGTGTTGAGTTGGGAATGAGTTGGAGTTGGATTAGGGTTTAGTGAGCAGTTCAGCTGGAGATTTATTTCTGTGTTGAATTTACGGCTGAATTAGAGTTAGCTTCAGAAGAGTTCATGTACGCATCTAGTTTCAACAATACGCCTTATCTACATACCCAAATTACCAGATTATGTACGATTCAAAGAAAAAATTAACGGCTCAACAAAGAAAAAATTAACGGCTCAGATAGCTGATACAAGAAAAAGTCCTGCGATGCCCAGGAGTTCCTTGGTGTATTATAGTTATATTCATAAAGAATTCGTCTATGCACGACGGTTGGCCGGAGAGTGTTTCCACACCCAAGGGCTATCAGGCGAAATTCGCATTGTCCAGAATAAAAGGACTGCATCTGAAGAAGGAACAGAATTATCTGCTCAGGAAGTAATTTCCTTACAAGCAAAACCTTGTAAACCAATGTGTTTAACATCAGCGTAACTCTAAGCAATTAAGTTTTATCAGTACCTCATGAACAACGAAGAGCCAGAAAAGAGACAATAACACACTTTTAGCAATCTTTGGTAGGTCACCCAGCTCAGGCTAAACAATATGAGACTTCGGCACAGATTCGATCCAAACAATAATTGTTTCTTCAATAGACAATCTGAAAATGAAGTGATGTCGAAGGCACCTACAATAACGAAGGAAACACCCACAAGAAGTACTTTATTATGGAGTGAGCTTACCATCTTTGTAACAAGTTCAGTGTATAGTAGTCTCACAGGACCTGCCAGCTCTGTAAGCATGTTGCAGGTTATTGAGTGGGGTGGTATATGTATAAATAACGAGGAATAGTATTAAAAGTAAAGTACGCCTGGAAGAGTTCGAATAAATCCATCCGAATGAAAGTAAAGCTTAACTGCAATTCAGCAGGAAAATTTAATCAGGGCAACTGCGATCACATCCGGAAAAATGGACAGACATAAGCTTTTGGAAAAGGTAAACCGGCCATCCGGAGGACGAAATACATCAAGGCGTACAGACAGGATGTTTTTGCGGATCTTAATGTACTTTTATAGCCTTTTTGAGCCACCACGACCCAGCTTCGTTAATTTTTTTCGAATCATAACACCAAAAAGTTTGTTCCTAGTTTTGGTTTGGTAATAAGAGGCCAACAATTTTTGAACGCTATTAGTACGGCTTATGCTCAACCAACTAATCTCCTATTACGGTTTATGGTTTCAAATGTGATATTTTAAGGTTGATGTTAAACCTGTGCTGTGAGGTAAGAATATCATTCGTCGCCCTACTGTTTAAAATTAAATCAATCATTGCCAAACTGATGTCTACATTCGAAATTTCGAGCTCAGAAGACTGAGAACTGCCCTATAAATAGTGATGAGTATTATAATATATCTTTAGTTCTCAACACTTTCTCATCGTTCATCTCATTCTCTTTTTTAGAATCTTTTATTTAACTTGTCTCTATGTGGCTTTGGGTCGATCAAATTTTGTAATTTATATTTGATCCACTTCTCGATAACTTTGAGATCCGAAATTTCGGATCGGTGATAATCCAATATCATTTGAAATTTCAAATTTTTGACAACTCAGTATTTGTATATTATAAAACATTTATACGACGTTTTGAAGCCCATCAAAAAATAAAAGTATGTTTTATAGTATAGCCCTAATGTGTAATACAAACTTGTTGGATACCACCCGAGTCAACGTGAGTACGTGTTGTGGATTAAGTGATATGAGAAGTGGCTAAATATATCACATTTAGAGAGGGATACTTAAGACTAAAAAATATAAAAAAAACCTGTTAGTTTATTCCCCTCCTTCCTTTTATTGTAATCATATGTGACCAATAATCATACAGGGTAATCAAGCAGATCAAGTCTCCAATGAACCAGAGGGATTGCCTTAGAATATTCATTATGAAAATGTTGTGGAATATTTCGAAATACCAAATCCCGATAAACCAATGACTCCTAACCAAAACAGAGAATCATCCAACGGCAAAATACTGCAAAGTATTATGTTAGTTTCAGTTGCTAGAATACTGCAAAGCAATTATACAAATCGCACATCCACATTTATCTAAAATAATCAATTTTTTTTATGGAATCACAGTAAACTCATTACTAAAGGACAAGAATGACATTGCTTATAAAAAACGGATGTGGCTGGTATGAATACATAATTTTTCATCGTAATAGCGATTGCTGGTAATTAACAAAAATTTACTACTACTTGCGAGAGTACGAGTATTTACATATTTGTATGCAATTTTTCAATAATTAAACGAACAACTTTGGATATTGTGAACTATAAAACTGTTTTTATTATAATTCTACCATATCCTATCCAATTATAATCTAGGGTCGTGTTGTTTTTTCATATAGTATCGAACTTTTACGATTTAGTTTAATTAACTTTTGCAGTTGATTGAAAAAGTTACATCAAAAATCTGAAAAAGCGTTCAATATAATACAGATATAGGCGAGTGAATATTCGACAAATTGTATATATTCATATTACATACTCGTACAATGTAGATGAATTTAAATGAAGCTTTTATCTCTATGCTCATGCTTTATAAAGCAAAAACAAAAATTAATTTTAGATTTTCAATTACAAAAAACTCCAACTCTCTAAAATACAAATTTTAATATGTATGATATTAACATTATGTATTATGCGAAATAAAAACCGCAAAATATTATCTAAATTTTATAATTTATGTTCCAACTAAAGTAAATAATATTCTGGAAAATTTATGTGCTGCCCCAATAAAAATTAAAAAAACAAATAATATTGGGAGTATCATATACGTCTGTACAATAAACATAAACGTTATTGTTACATATGTGATTATTAAGTTATTAACTACATATATACGTTCTATTAGGACAGATCAAAAACCAACCGATTAATTACATCAATAATTTCCCATTTTATCTCACTTTCAACAAAAATAAAATCTCCTTCAACTACTTTTAGTAGCTTACAAAAAATTGATATGACTTCAAATCGTTGTGCACGACAAATAAAATTTAAAATTCATGATAATGAACTTTGTTCCTTTTTTTATGGTTCCTTTTCGTTCGTTCGTTCGTTCATTCCCGTATTCCTCTTTTTTAATAAGCATTATTTGTTTAAGCTTTTTAATGCTTTATATTAAAATAATCGTGAAGTACTCTAATATACGAATGAAATTCGAAATACGTTTAAATAATATAAAAGCTGATCATGTTATTTAATTTTTTTGTATTTTTCCCACTAACACCGACGTTACAATGGGGGGTATGTAATGTAATCGTAAGATTCTGCGTTTAGTTCAGTCACACCACATGTTTAATTGTAAATTAAACTCAGATATTTACTAACCAACAAAACCATACCACCACAAAATCCTCTGTTTGTGGAAAGGTATCAGTCGAGGAATTGGATAGATCGGATTTTTTTGGTTTTAAGTACATATAACATATTAAATGAAAAAAAATACTCGAATTTCAACTGTTCATCATTCAGATTTTTATTCGTATTACTAAAGTGTTCGAATTATATTTACATAACACTTGCATAATGGATTCAGTTTGGGTAAAATGAGAGTTGGTTTTATTTTTAAATTTGAAATTTCTTAGTTCCTAAACTATAAAGAAATGTACAAAATTGAAAAATTTTGTAACAGAAAGAAATATACAGAAACCTTGTAGCGTAAAATGGTATTTTAGTTATTCCTTCACAAAGTCCCTCTCGAGTTCGCCTGCTCAACTTGCCCAACTTCTGCCCTTTTGATTCCTTGTCTACCGAAACTCCCTTAGTTCGCTTCATATGTCACAAAAGAATCAAGATTAGTGACATGATGAGTGACATATAATTCCTTTAACTCTGCAACTATTTGACCTGTCTGAAGATAACGAAGGATGGAGCACGGTTAACAATATCACCTAACACTAAATCCAAACAAATAAAAATAAATGATTAATGGTTTGCGCAACCTGCAGTTCTTTATGTACACGATTTCGTAGTTACGAGGAAGTTGCAAAATTGCACCAACCAAAAAATAATAATAGGGTCACCAATATTTGTATAAGGCGTAGAGACTTCGATTTAAAAGTAATCGGAACTATAACCAAGTTAAAATCCAGTTAAAAGATGCCGAAGTATACCCATTGGTGATTAGAGCCCTGGCAGAGCGAAATACCGAATTCCATTCGTTCCAATACAAAGTGAAAAAAACCTACCAGATAGGTGGTCATACGAAATTTGTATTTGAAAAGTGGGCTAATTAGCCTGGGCCACGATGTTGTTAATATTGCAGGTATTGCAGGACAAGAAGCAAAGTGGTACGAAAACACCACTCACACTCTTTAGTAGAGTAAATCGTGCATTAAGTTGTACAAGTTGGAAAGCCACATGTCAAGCAGGTAGTAATAAAATACTGTGCTTGTCAAAGATTCAGACATAACAAATCTTTGAATATCTCACAAATAAATGTGAAAAAAAAACGTAGGGTACAAAAGTGAAATGCGTGCTTTGTATCCAGCCAAATATAGAGGTTGCAGTGTTACAAAGAAGTTCAAGCCGTTATAATACCGAATCCATCTTATCAGTTAGTAGAACATCTCAATGAATGTATAGTCGGTAGCTTGAAAGGCCATACCACTACAAAATGAGAAAGAAAAGAATGTGGAATGTTCTAATATTGTCAAGAAAATGATTATGGAGCAAAGAAAGTTAGGACATCAATGGCAACGATATCGGCTAGCGGAAGCTAAACGTAAACTTAACAAAGCCGTCAAACAGTTAAAAGAAGTGCTTCTCAATGGAATAAACCAATCAATTTAAGGATATTTATCACGACTCTCACCAACAGAAAACACAGGTTATTCACTGTGAAAGGTGACTAAGAAGCTGAAACAACTATAACAGCATACTCCGTCGATACGTAAAAGTTGCGGTTACTGGGCGAGACATAATGAAGAAAAGGATGAAGTATTTGCAGACCATTTTGAAAGGATATTTCAAACATATCCATCAGAACATACGAACGAAGAGAATAAAAACATTCAAAACTACTTAGGATCACCATTTCAAATGAATCATGCACTATCCAAGCCCATCTTTACCATGGGGCTATAAGGGCTGCAGCCCTAGGGCGCCGCATTAATAGCGCGCCACCAAATGTCCAAGACCTAGGATTTTGGCTTGATTTAAATAAAAAAGAAAATTATATTAATTGCCTCTCTTTCTAAATGCTGTGCTGTTTGAACTTCATTTCTTGTCTCATCATTTCTTCAAACAGGCTATTTATCTCTCAAACTAACGGGATTTATTGAAGTGAGGAAACAAATAACAATGAAAGAGAATATTATCTTCATACTAAAAAAATGTATTTCGATATTCAGTCTCAGTTTTGATTTATAAGTGGAAAGGTGATTTTTAATCGTTTTAGTAAATTTATGTAGTGTTTGGAAAAACTTCCATAGTGGGTTTAAAAGTGAAACAAGTAAGGATTATTAAAAGGTATTAAAATGTACATACAATTTGCAATTTAATAACAAATTGTGTTATTAATTATGTAGCCCACGTCACAATTTTTTTTTACTGCTATTGAAAAAAAAACACATGGGGTTAAGTGAAGCATTGTATATGGGGTAATATTAAGCATGCTTATTATTACCCCAAAACAATTTAATGAATTTTTTCAAAATCTAGATCTTATTTAAGTTTAATTAGTTAATACTTTTTAATTATTTTAAGAATGGTTAGAAATTATAAACGAAAAACAGAAAGCCGAATTAATGAGGACTCTATGGCCACAGCGATAAAAGACGTCCTTAGAAAAAAACAATGTATTCAAGGAACTGCCGCCAAATATAAGATTAACCACAATACACTTTTCAAGCGGGTTAAATTGGCCAAATTAAATCCATTAGTGAGTGAAGAGGATTCTGGAGCAATCAATCAAGCATCACAAACAAGTGTTTTGTATGAAAGAAGAGAATGATCTTCGGCAAAATTTATTAAGAACTTCCCAAATAAATTATGGCCTAACGTAAGCTCAAACTCAAAGTCTTGGGTATCAATATGCACATAAGCTTGGAAAATTATTTCCTGATAGTTGGGACTTAAATCAGGCAGACGAAAGAGAATGAATGTATGAGTTTATGAAAAGGCATTCCGATTTAAGCTTAAGGAAACCTAAAAACACGACTTTGGCACGGGCTACAGCTTTTAATGTTACAAATGTGGGAGAATTTGGTAATAACTATGTGCAAGTTATGGAGCGTAATAAATCCTCTGCTTCTAAAATATTTAATCTTGATGAAACTGGCATAACTACAGTTATGCAATATCCAAAGGTAATATTAAACCTATTCAGTTATATTAAGGGATTTAATTTTTGACTTTTGTCTAGGTTATTGTGGAAAATTCGAAAAGACAAGTGGGTCAAATTGTTTTGGCAAAACGTGGTGAGTTGTTAACGTTTTGTGCAATTGTGAATGCCGCAGCGAACTCGCTTCCACCAGTGTTCATCTTTCCCCGTGTTCGACACAAAGACCATTTTTTACAAGAAGCTCCATCTGGAAGTTTGGGTTTTGCATCAAAAATTGGGTGAATGACTACGGAGCTCTTCCCTGAACTGTTGAAATATATCCAAATCCATACTCAGTACACCAAGGACAATCGTATTCTTTTGCTGATGGACAACCATACACTGAAAGAAACATTGGTAAAATTCCCGATGTTTGACGTATTTTCTAACTATAGGCGTTTTTGGGACAACAATAAATTATTGTTAAATGTTCTATATTTGTCCAAACCATGAAAGAGGCTAAATTCCTGGTTGTATAGGAAATTAAACGATTTTAAGGAATTTAATATAACACATTGTGTAGCATTTTTACTATAGAGTATTGGTGGGAAATCTGTCTTTATAGAAATAAACTACCAAGAATTTAAATTAAATCCCAATAAATTTGGAATTATCTCAAACAATTGATATATATAGCTACAATAAATATTGATAAAAACCCCATTACTATGGCAGCAAGCCTATACCGATTTGTACCAGGTACAAAATATTTAGGAATAAAAAGAAATAATATTGGTGAAATATAAATTGGTTTGTATAATTTTCTGATTGATACAGACCACAATACAATCCAGTTTGGAGAAAAAAAAACATATTAGAACCGTATGTTTCAGGTATTATTGGAACCAAGCCCAACGAAGGATGATATGTAACTATAATATTCTGAGTGGAATGCCGATACATATTGAATGATTTACTTACTTGTATAGGAGATTTATCATAAGCTTTAGGGTTTTACCTAAATTTCAGTAAATATACTTGCCTATTTAATCATACAGATGGGCATACATTTATTATTCCGTTAATATAAAAACTGAAAATATTGCTTTAGTTTTATTTTATTAACATTTGTAAAATATTTACAGGATCCAAATAGCTTCGTTATAAAATAAAATTAAAAGAAATAAATGTATTCGAACTAAAATCCTGTAACGTAAAATATCGATTTAAATTTACTAATTGTGTGAAAGATCAAGGTGTTTATCCATCTTATCAACAGCATACTATATGCATATAAATGACTATCTAAAAATATGGTCTTCAATAATTGGCAAACACAAAAGCAAGTATCATCTGGAGTAACTACACAAATTTTGATCAATCCAAAGCATGGTAAATTGTCCTACAATATTCTCGTTTTTGTGACGTCAGAAGTTTGTAAATCATGATCATAGTTATACGGGTTTCGAAGCACAAAAAGGTTTTATTTTGAAGCTGACTTTGTTTGTTTTTTGTGCATTCTACACATTCTGCAAAAATAATTAGCCAAAAAATTTTCAGTGAAACCGAGCATTGAATTAAGACCTAAATTATCACCAATACAAGAAACAAGCACAAAAAAGAATTTTCTTCCTTGTATATTGATGGAATCAGTTTCTAGGTCCCTTAATTCATCGATAGGTACATTAAAAGTTGAATTACCGTATTTTTTTATCGAGAGTATTAAACAATAGTGAAACAAATATATTATCGAGTTTGAACGATATTGCTCGGATCGTTGAACGATATTGTTCGGATATAAAAGGAAAAGATGTGTACACAGCACCAAGTTTCTGAAAACCAGTTCTTGAACCTAACGGATTGTTAACTTCAAAATCGTCGTAGTATAAAAGTAATGGCAAAACAATACTATCAGACTCACACTTTGAACAAACGTTTTTCCAAAAAGATGTTTGCATTACGTTGCAGATAGTATTGGTTTCTCTATGTATGTAAATTAGTAACGAAATCTATGACGTGAGTATAAACAGTTTTATTTTCGAAAAAAGATATTAAGCACCTTTTTAAGGAAATAAACTTTTGTTTAACGGAAATGTTTTCTAGCGTCACAGCGCCATTTCGAAGCAAGTATTCAAGACTATTACCAATTGAATTTGACGTTGAAGGCATATATAATCAGTTCTGCTCTAAAATTTTTAGTCTTTTATGTTCAGAATAGATTCTATTAGAAAATTTCATCCCCAAATTAACACTATCATCTTCGTTAATTTTCTTTATAAAATCACTATTCAAATATTCTGCAAAGGTGTCAATTATGTATTGAATATCTTTTCTACAAAAGCTAGGTTTTTTATACAAGCAAGCAATTAAATTTAAATTAGTTTCAAAATTTAAACAGCGAATTTACTGTAGTGAAGTTTTTATCCCAAACGGTTGATATACTATAAACAAGCTTTTGTATTAAAGCCAGATATGTTCCGACGCATCTGAATATTTTGCGTTTAAAACGGTAAAGCTCGGTAATACTTGATGAATCTTTACCTACAAAAATTAGAGTCGGTTGAAGTGTTTTTTTGTCCGCATGAAGGTTCTTTCTAATTTTCGATAACTCCTCGTGAACAAGAACAGTTTCCTAAAGTCAATAATAAATTAAAATGTGCTTTACGCTATTTAATCCAAGTAACATACCGAAACTAAATTGATGAAAGAATAAGTCTTATTCCGTTAAATTTCCTTTTTCGGACTGGTGTAGCGAGAAGATGAGGAATCAGGAAGAAACCAATATATGTATTCAGATTTGTTAACCAGAAAATCGTTTAATTCCTTTTTCTGTTTCCTCTCAGCAAGTAAAATAATTTTTTCGTTAATTTCCAGCCACTTCTTAAATAAATTATCTGCTGATTCACTGTGAAGGTACTCAAAATCCTTGTTTAAATATTGGTAACCGTCGGTAGAGTGCAATATTGGAAATCGATCCAAATAGTTCCCTATGGGGCAATCAACATTATTTTTAAAAATCGCAGATCGTGCTTCGGTAGTTTGCCACCAATATTCCTTGACTTTATGAATTGGTTCCAAATATGCTTCAAGAAATTTTCATTTTTGAAGAATTTCATCCGACTGTAGGGCGGCTGGCTCCGTTGAAATTTCCTTGATAGATTTAGTAGAATGTAAATTCTTTCCCCGCCGTAAATTTTTTTTAAAAGTCTGCAACTTTTCCCAAAGTTTGCCAGAAGCTTTCTTTTTATTTTCTTTTGAATATGGTACGTAGTATATTTGTTTGAATTCCTTGGGAAAAAGAGCAACAATTTGATATGTTGGATCCACGAAGCGCTCCGTCGTAATCTTAAATTCAATTTCGTCAACATATTTGCCATATTCAAATTCTTTAACTACTATCATATTCACAAGTTTGTTGCGGTGGTATTCATCTAAGCAGTTATTTTTAGCACAGAAGCCTAGCATAGCTTTACCCTCTCCCACCGACAAGTATTCGTTTACTGCCCCTTTTGGTCGATGTATCAAATAAATGTTACTATCTACTTGCATATAAGTTGGACTGATTATTGCAGACGTTTCAGTGGTTAATAAACCTTCTGAAGTTGATGGTCGCGTAAAAAATGAATTGGCCTGAGCAATCGTGGAATTATCTGGAATCTTAAAAAAAATAATTTAATTTTCTGCATTCGTTTAATTCATATTAATTACTTACTTCTTTATAACACCATTCAGATGATAGCTCGTACCCAAATATAGATTTATTATCTGCTGATGATAAGTTTCCTATGTTCGAATCTTTAGGCTGGATGTTTTCAGATGGTATTACATCCGATAAGGGGCTTTGAGAACGAGTTGATTGATTATCATCAACCTGAAATGTATTATATGTATTTTCAATTAAAATTGAACATCACAAGAAGCAAATAGGTTGACCATTTGCACATGAAATAAATTAAACAAAAATTAAATGATTGACGATGGTGTTTCCATCATTTTCAGGGATTACATTTTTCTAAACCAAATTACATATACATATTATATATTTTACAGCAATTTCTAAAATAAATTTATTTATAACACATAATTTACGTTTAAAAAACTACTCAAAATTCTGAAAAATTTACTTAATTTATAAGGCTCAGCATTTTTATTAAATTGTCATGTTAATTGCAATGCCTGAACACTATAATTAAGTGAAATATAATACAAATTATGATCATTGTTTGACGGGATTTGCAAAAAGTCTATTAATAAAATATTAAAAATAAATTAATGTTTTGTTTTTACCACTTAACACTGTAAAACAGATTAATGATTCGATTATTAATAAACTATCTTTGTTCAGAGGAACCACCTTTATACATACCTTCAGAAAACTTACATGAAAAAACTCGAACGCTTAACATAATTTAATTAATTTCATTTATTTGTTTAGAAGCTAAACCAATAAATGAATTAAATTAAATTGTCTAAAGTGTTTTAGTTTTTTTTAATTTTGTGAAACTATTAAGATGGTTCCGTCCCAGCAAAGTTATTATATTATAATTTGATAGTATTTATTACTATAATTAATTATAGATGATCATATTTAAGAATTTAACTATTAAGTATAAAAATAGGACAAATGATTTAACATTTCTCTCTTTTGACAATTATTACAAAAATTGCCAAATTAGACCAATCTACGTCAAGATAGAAAATTCAGTTTACGATCATAATTTGCAAAGAAAATGAAGCAAATATGTTAAGTTGACTTTTTGGTTTTTTTGTTCTTATTTTTACGTCTAATTTTAAACTTTTGCTTATTTTGATTTTTGGCCTTACTAAAGTATTTTACAGAATTAGAAATGATTGTAAAATGGTACCGAAAAAATTTGTTTAAATATTTAACATTTGTTTAATTAAACCATCAAAACATGGAGGTTTTATAAATAAAAATAATCTCTTAAAATACACAATTAAATAAGTAAATCGTTTAAAAATTAAAATAAAAACTTGATGAGAACTCAATATGGGAAAAGGCAATCTAAAATCCAAAACAGATTGCTGAAATTCCCATGAAATGCACAACACGCAACGACGAAATACATTTATAATACACATTTTAGAAATACTTATTACAAACAGTTATTTATAATAATTATAATTATTTTTATTTTTATTACATACTACAAATTTTTACATACCTTGAATAGGTTTTCCACGCAAACATTCACTTTAAGGAAATTTATTTCTAGTTTATTTGCGTTTGATGAAAAATAGAAACACAAAAGTCACTTCTCAAGCACACTTGTACTTATTAATGGTGTAACTGGACTATCTATCACCAAGAAACACTAATTAAAATTAATTCAGTAATTGTTAAAAGGGTTTTTATGACGACACTTTAAAAAATTGTTTCCACAATGATAAGTATAGGTAATGTTTCTATCGGTTAAGTTGTATTTACAAAACATTCTGAACCGACTATATATACTGGGTGGCAACCAATAACAAATAGAGATTCAGTCTGGAAAATTAATTGCCTATACAAACTAAAAATTTATCTAGCTTTTCCATTATAACATGGCAACTTACCTATACGATATAAAGGTTTCGCCAACATGCTTAGAAATTATTTCTTATGGTTCGGGAAAATATCTTTACATTTAGGAAAACCTCCTAAACTTTAGTTTTCTATATTTTATTTGTGTTTGTCCAATACACATTTTTCTCAGTGTAATAGTCACTGCTCATTAGCTGCAATAGATTTTGCAAGAACGTGGGGAATCGTTCTTCTCTCATTTCCACCACACTGTTCACACAAGCTCGGAGATGTCGGAATTTCCGGTCCATTCAAAAACGCTTTAAAGATAGCTTTCAATGATTGTATGCTAACTCGACCTGGTAGAATTATTACGATATTGGGAGGAATTTGGCCACTAAACCGGCTTATATTTGATGAAAATGATTTTGCTGGTGCATATGTAACAGATCGGCCTTATAATCAACCTGTTTTAAGCGATGCTTCTCTTCTAGAAAGTAATCAATAAAATTTGCAACATCAAAACCAACAACCATCAACATCGCGGCAAGCTGCTTTATATTCGGTCAGACCAGAGCAGATAAGACCTTATCCAAAAGCTGCACCTCGCAAGAAGACATGTAAGGGTCGTGAAAGGGGTAAATCCAGAATATTTATAGACACCCCTCATTATGAATCTTTTGTAAAAACTGAGTCACAATGATGGATAAAAAAAACACGTTAAATCTAATAAAATAAAAAGGTGTTCAAAGCCATTGCAACCTGAAGAGCCCTGTGAAACATCGGAATCAGAAACTTTGCAGGATTTTCCCGATTCTGACGATTGCTCAATATTTTCTGAGGCAAACGAAAACGCATATCAAACAAAATATTTCGATACAAAATTTTTAAAAAAACATAATAATTATTATGTTTTCCCAATTATCGATGACATATCGCAGATCAGTAGAAGTGACATTGTTGCAAAACTTCCTGATCCAAGCCAAATCCCAGCAACTATAAGGACTAAAGGTTACTTTTGATTTACCGTCGATTTAAGCGGTTACAACATGCGATAAATATTCTTAAGTCTGTTTAATTATTTTTAGTTAATGACTGTGCATTACTATTTTTTTGTATTTTACAGTGAAACTGTTTAATTTTATTTTAATAAAATTATCTATTAAAGGTTGTTTAGTTTATTTTTACCCCACAGGAAAATTTTACTTGCTTACACTTACCCCAATGTAGGGGTATACGTAAGGGAAAACATACTTTATTGTAAGCTGTTTTTTAAATAAATCAAAAGGATTCTTTTTGATTCCGACAGAAACTTTGTATAAGGCCAAACTTCATAAAATAATCTGCGTATCAAAAAATTCCGAATATTTCAGTTTTTAAGCTTTTATTAAGAAAATTTTGGAAAGTGCTTACTTTAGCCCTACTTCCGCTACTGGTTTTAAAACAGAAAATGATTCTACACTGAAAAAACCTTTTTTGCTTCGACAAATGCGCCTAATATTTTTAGCCCAGGGTGCCTAAATATATAAGAACGGCCCTGACACTGTCACGATGTTTTCCATGTCAATAGTAAGAACTGTGCTACCTAACTGTACTACTGTATATGATCTTATCACAGGAAAAATTTTGCACGAGTTGCAAGGCTTATTCACCGCAATAGTTAGTACAAGATATTTCCCCATACAATGGAAGGTTTCACAAGAAATATTAATACCAAAACTAGATACGTCCCCAAAAGAAGCTACGTCGTACAGATCTATATATTATAAGCTTACTACCAGTTATGTCTAAATTATTTGAAAAATTAGTACTTAAGCGTCTAAAGCCTAAATTGTTGGAAAAGAAGCTGATTCCAGATCATCGGTTTGGACTTAGACTAGAGCACTCAACAATAGAACAAGTACACAGAATAGGTCGAGTAATTGAAGAAGCGCTAGAGTAAAGAAGATATTGTTCTGATTTATTTATGGACATAGCACAATCTTCTATCAAGCTTCGAGAGTTCTACAGAATATTAACATTATATCTTCTGAACGGGTCACATTTGAAACGCGATATTTCAAAACGCGATACGGTACTAAACACTATTTGTTAAAAAAAAGAGGAATGGCAAAGTACTTATCTTCCACCTCAATAAATTAATGTAAATTAAAGTAGAGGAAGAAAATTTAATAGTGTTTCCAAAGCTGCAATTGCACCAAAGCGCTTGTAGTCTGTAATTCTGCACATCACTTCTCTTCGAAAACTAACTTTCGTAAACGGCCAAAAATGCACTTTTTGGGCGCATTACTAATTCAGCATAACTAACCAAGGGCCGATTTGCCTCTGTATAGATCAAACCAAACTCGCAGATGACAAAGTACGATGTGGATTTTCGTTATGGACAAATTATTGCCTAGAATCAATCCAAAATCATTTGAAAAATCACCATAAACTGGGGAATTAGATGCCTTGTACAAATTATCAAATTATGAAATAGGCTAGTAATGGCAAAATCAAATCTTCTTTCACTATTGTTAACACTGTGCAAAAATAATCTCCACATTACAAGCCTCAAACTTCAAAGAAAATGGAACTAATAACACGTGGAGTAGAGCTTATACGATATAAGAACACGATTGCCCGGTAAAACAAAAATTAATTCAAAGGCCAAAAGAAAGTACCTACATACAATTTATCGGTCGTCAACTGCACCAATAAATGTTGGGACCAATGCCTAGAGTCCTATAGACAAACACAGCATAAATGGTGATTAAAACTAACAACGCGTCAATTATTTCCAAGACATATTCTCATGGGATTTTTTTTTTTGATTTGAATTCAATTGCTCAACCTTTTTACCATACTCTTTACAGTTTTTGTGATTTATATTCTTAATTTAATTTTTATTACATTAAAATTGAGGTTGAGCAACTTCTCTATATATTAAGTGTTCTACAATGTTATTGTGTATAGTTTCGATTCCACGTCTGTTGTATTCAATATAAACAGAAAATTTTAACTTTTTAAATTAAGAAAACACAAATGCAAACGTGACCGTTGGTATTTTATTGATTGTCAATGCGAGATTATTTGCTAGACGATAAGCATGCAGTTTATTTGTGGATGTGGTTGTACATACAAGACACACAAAGTGTGTTCATAAAATTACTGTTTGGTTGCAAAGCTATATTTCATACTAAGCTAACCGAAGTCGCCTTAAACATTTTTTTTTAATTTGTTATGTCAAAATTCGAAATTAATGTCTAATATCTAAATTCTAAATTATGGATGATTTATCTCACCAAAAGAGAGAAGATTTTGGTTTGATTCGATTATTTCGAAACACACGCAATGATGAAACGTTGAAACGTGTTTGCCAACATTTATCAGTTCTTGTAGCGATTGGACATAAACCACCACGCCCTAGAAGCCGCAACGATAATGAATTGAAGGAAAAGATACTATATCCTCCAAATAATACACCGGCTGAAGGTGCTGCACCACGCTCGTCTATCGTCAAAATGAATCGTGGGAAAGAAAACTGGAAAAAACTCAGCTCAATTATCGTAAAAAAGCTTAGACTAGCAAATCGGTTTAAAGATGTTAAAAAAGATATTCCACCGACTGTTAAGAATGAACAGCCTTCAGCTATGGAAAGCTCATCCTTGAATAATGTTACAAGTACTGCTTCAAGTATTGTAACAATAGATCGTCTACTTGCAGAAGTCTTATCATTGCCAGATGTATCTAATGACGTAATTTACGAGAACGATGAGCGACTACCAAACCCCACCGAAGCAGAGTCAAATGATGAAACGCTAGGTAAATCTGTGTGGCAATATTTTGAAGAAACTAACGATTCAAATGAACAGCAAGGACCGTCCGGCACACAAAATAATCAAGCTAATTCGATGACGGCAAAAAGTCGGTGGCGTATATTAAGCCGAACCATTTTAACATTAGTACATGTGGCAAACGTATTGAATTTATTAAAAAATAAGATATCGTCCGATTATACGCCTACAGCTGCTTCTGTAAATAGCGTTACTTTTATAAAAAAACCAGGAAGTTACACAGATTCTGTGTCAACCGGCAGCTTTTCAACTACATCAGAAGTAATTACAACGCCATTAGCTAGTACCCAAACTGAGAATAGATCTGAGTCGGGGTCAATCGAACACAACGAGAAAACTGAACAATTGGAATAAATTTGATTTTCCTTGCTAATTATTTTAATATTATTAAACCTTCCTTCTGATTTTATATAAAACCATAACGTATATACCAAGAAATCTCTCTCAAGTCTAATATTTCATTTATTATTTATAACAATAATCTCGGCTATAAATTAAACTAATACTTTGTTTTTGTTGCTATATTCCGCTAATCCAAAAAAAAAAAAAAAATAATCACAAATAAATTTTAATAATTTAATGTAAGTCTAGGTTTAGTTTTGGTTAACCCAATCCAAACGCAAATTACTTTGTAACCTAAAACCACAAAAACAAATACTCGCTCGCTCAAAATGGGTTAACTTAAGAGTTGAGTTATAATCAGTGCATATTTTTTTTGTTTTGTTGTGAAAAGCTAAAATTTTTCTCTGGTATACGTAATGGTAGAAAAAAATAAGGAAAATCATTTTAATTATAATCTACCTAGGAAAAATAAAGCTTTAAGAGATTAGTTAGTTGGAGTTGGTCCAAATTTTTTTGGAGCTATATGTGCAGCAGAAGAAACTCATATTATAAATAGAAATTGTACAGTAGATTGGTTTAAAACGTGATTGCATTATTTAGACTTTTCCCACTAAAGCGGAATTGTTATGGATAAGTATTGTAGTTAGGACAAAAAACATCGAAGATTGTCGTGTCCGACCTTTCGCTCGCGTACACTTTTTTAAAGGGGTTGCGGCGGCAGAAGCGAAACTGCAAAATAGATTTTCTCAGAATAAAATCTCTAAATTTACGAACGTCCATAAATTACTGGAGGCAAATATAATAGTGCCAAAATAGCTATTTAGAAAAATAAGGTCTAGTAGGCTTTCAAAACCAATTTACTCACTGAGATGTAATACATGGAGACGACATGCAAAATATTTATCATAATAAGCAACCCAAACGAATGGTAGAACTTTTTTCTTCTAGTTGCACCACTCATTTTATATATGCCACACACTCTAAAAAGTTAATTCCGAAAAAGAGCCGTACTGGATACGAAAATAATTTTTTTAACATTAAACTTGCGCTAAAATCATTAAACATACAAAGATTTTGAGACTGATTAATTAACTGAAGCATTATTTGAACTATTCAAACATTGCGCTACTTATTTTCGGAAAATATTTAAATTTTTTGAAACTATATTTCTTGAAATTTTCAATACACGCCTGTAAAATAAATCAAAACACAAAAAAAATTCTAGTGAAACGTCAAAATTCGAACATAACGGCCTGTTTAGGTTTGTACAATTCACTCAGTACATCTCAGTGGTACAATTCCATTTCCGAAAATTCGAAAATTCAAGACAAGGAAAACAAATATTATCTTTCTCTGTCACACAGAAGCAAACTTTTTTCTTCTTCGTTTTTTTTTCTTCTACCACGACTTTTTGCCTATGCCGTCTCCATGTATTACATCTCAGTGAATTTACTAGTTTTGATTTTATTGATTGAAATTTCAATGACTTAGTGATCGGATAAATTATTCAATAAATTTTCTCTAAACATATTTTTTGCCAGTAGGAAATTATTTTCGTATTAAACCTCGTATTACAGGCCAAGCAGGTTGAGGAGAGGAATTTGGGATCATTAAAGTTAGTGGGCGCTTACTCAAACAATGCAATTAACTTTAATGGAACGGCCAATCAACTGCACGAAGTAAAAGGTATATTCGAAGGCAATAAGGACGTTGTCCGGCAAGCTTGCACTTAGTCAATGGTCGAATGAGAATTTTTCCACCCAGTTCAGTATCTGTATTATTGACCCTGTGATGTTGACTACACTGCTGACGGTATTCAGTACAAAATTAAGAATCGTTTAGGCCTTAGGGTATGAGGAACATAATAGTAAAGGATCATAAATCCTGGACTAGAGAGACATTCGAGAACAATTTGAGAATAAGTCTAATAAAACAAATTTGGTAAACCTTTACTCTAATGATTAACTTGGTAGGCAATAGAGCATCATTTAGTTCCAATCTAGGTAAGCTGGATATATTATTTGGAAGACTAAAATATATGACTGGTTTTTCAACTTAAACTTGATTTTGACTTCGCCAATCAAATCTGTGTGATTTCAATTAAAATCGATAAGACTCCCCGCAGATTTTTCGATGTTCAGTTGATCATCAACCAAATAATTTTTATACTGATTTTCACCAATAAAATATGAATTTGAGCGGGTATCAATAATACAATAAACATTTTTCCGATTACATTATTTAACGATTTTTTGTCGTTTTATCATCACTAGACGTTAGGATTGTGTGAAGAATCCTCAGAAATTTTCATCGATGAGATTCGACATTGTGTCACTTCAGAAATCTTAGTTCCGAAATTCCCATTAATTGTTTCTTTAAACAGTCATTTATGATTCCAACAACAATTCTATCACGGAGAAGCTCATTTGGCATTTCGTTCTCCTCTATAATATCAATATGTTAACAATTTTTGTAATCTGTTAGATATCGACGATCATATCGATCGATCATAAATTACATTGAATTTGGGTAAAAAGCACTTCTTTATTTTCTTAAATGCAACTGTTTCAGAAATGTTGTCTTGTTCTGTCAAACCAAAGTGCAAATAAGTTTTCATCGCTCCAGTTCCAATTCCTGATAACATTAGAATGTGTAGCCCTTCGTGTTTGCTTCTCTTCTCTCAAGTTGCTTCGAAAATTTCGATATTTTCTCAGAAGATGAGTTGTTCTCTTCAGTAGATTCCTATTGAAGAGATCGAGTGCCTTAGCTGAAATAAAAGCGTGCATTAATAAACAATCGATTACAGAAAAAGACTACATACCTTCCAAATCTCAGTCTTCCGCCACATCATTTCACATACCAACGACACATTCTTGTCCACTTTCTTGTCTGCGTTTGAGTGTCAAAAATTCACTAATTTAATGATTGATCAACGCTGTGAATTCATTAAAACAAAATCCAGATATTTTAATTGCTTATCCGGAACTCATTCAGTTTACCTATTTAGATTGAAAAGGAAATGTCGAATTTGTAAAAGAAGACGCATCACGTTAGTCCATCAGCAACCTGCAACTCGGGTTGGTATCAGATTATTAAAACCATCAATAAATCAAAGGCAGGAAGTTCACGAAGAGTTTTCAATATAAAAATACGTTCACGATCGTATAACCCATATGTGATTGATGTAGCTGGTTTGATTGTGTCCAATATTACTTAAAATTTGTCACGTATTAATTTAGAACAGAAGCTGTTATTTCCAAATAATTTACCGTTAGCCGATTATAAATTGTACAATGAATCAGGACCAATCGAGATGCTGTTGGGATGCTACCATTTTCTAAACACTATTATAGAGGGCAAGCTAACTAACACTTTGCATAATTTGGTGGCGTTGAATATCCCGTTTGGCTGGATTACTGGATTCACTTGTAATCCATTACAAGGGGAAGATACAGATGAACGAATTTTTTCACAAGAGGCGAGGAATTAAGTGACGGCTATTAAGAAGATTTTAGGAAATCTATAAGATTGTAACCAACCAACCAATTTTAACCGTTGAAGAAACGGGATAAAAACGAAAATTATTTAGTCAACTTCTAAATAATTTCGTGGATATAATCACCGACCCAGCAGCAGATATTATCGTTTACTCACCGTAACAAAAACATAGCCAATAGGATCAGCCAAATTTTGACGGTTATCAATTGCAACCAATCGCTTCACGTAAGCACAAAGCGAAATCCGGCTGATTGTGTTTTCGAACTAAATCCAGTAACGTAGGCCCTGGGTGTAAGTACCGAATATGATTTTCCTTAATTATTCTTTCGCTCACAATATGTTTCGTAGGTAATATCATTGGATGCTTGATATTGAACTCCGAGTCTTAGGATACCCTCGTTATCGATAAAAGGGGATAGAGAAATGATTCGACTTTTAGTACCAATTTTTTTGTTTTGATTTAACGCCAGAAGTTCATCTTGAAATTCTTCTGACCGTGCCCATTACACACATAATTTCTCTGCTTTCCCGAGTAGCACAACTGCGTCTATGTTTCGATATATTTTTTTAATTCGCCAAATCCTTGCCAATATTCGGTTGATTTTTAAGAAAGAGTCAATTCTTGTGAACAGCTCTTCTAGCATTTGGTTTGACTTCTCTTCGACATGAGACACCAATGAGACATTACGTTCTTCTAACTTGATCTGCTCAATGTTCACTTTATTTCGGCCCGTTCCACCACTGGCTGCAATCAAAGAGTTGCTTAGGAGTCACACCTCGAGACGCGAGGTCCGCTGGATTTTCTTTTGATGTGACATGGTTCCATCGCACGTATGGAATGGTCTCTAAGTTTTCTGATGTTCTGCTTCCGTCTGATAACTGGAACGTCTGATAACCAGGATAACACGATTCGCGAATCACTCCATGCGTAGGACTCCGCGTTGTTGATTTCTAACGCCCGTTCTGTGTATTTGATTATTCGGCTCAGCAACACTGCACCGCATAGCTCCAACCTTGGCAATGATACTTGTTTTAATGGTGCTAGTTTGGTTTTTGACATAACAATTCGGGTGTTTACAAAGCCATTGCTGTCAGTTGTACGTAGATAATCCATTGCTGCACATGCATGCTCAGATGCGTCACAAAACCCGTGAATTTGAATGTTAGTCATTGAGTTAGCCGTCATCAAAAATCGCGGGACTTGGATTCCCTCTAATTTCTGCAATGATGATTTGCTTGACATCCATTGTTGTTCGATGTCTACAGGGAGTGGATTATCCCAACCTAATTTTTGTAGCCATAGTTTCTGTAGAATTATCTTAAAAACGACTATAGCGTGAAAACTAACCTAATGGATCAAAAATCCGAGCAATCTGTGAAAGCATTTCGCGCTTGGTTGATACCCTTTGGTCTCCGAGTTTTATCTTATACGAAAACGTATCTTTGGTCGGATTCCACTGCAATCCTAAAGTTTTGACTGTATGAGAGCAATCATCAATGCATAAATTGGTTCTTTCTCGGAACTCGTTTGGTATGGCTTAATACATCTGGTGAATTTGCCTTCCATTTACGGATATTGAATCCACCTGTAGCCAGCGTCTTTGATAATTCCTGGATAGCCCTTTGTGCTTCGTCGGTTGAATCAGCACCTGACAAGCAGTCGTCCACGTAAAAGTTTCTTTTTGCTATGCCATATCCTACTGGGTATGTTAACTTATTATCTTCAGCGATTTGATGCAATTTGCGGACCATACCATAAGTAACTGTATTTAGTCGAAAACATCTCATATAGGCTCTGAAGCAGCGTTTCTCCACAGGATTCTTTGATAATCTAGATCCTGGTCCTTTTGTATGGTGGGACCCACTAATAGTCTGTCGTTTAACTATATGCCGGATGCTGATTTGCATGATCCGTCAAACACGACTCGTAGTTTTGTGGTTGTGCTGTCGCCTTTGACAATAGCATGATGTGGCAAATAGAAACTCTTGGTCTCGTGGCATTCTGGCTCAGCAGACTTTATCTCGTGCATGTGACCCAAACTCAAATATTCATTCATGAAGCTGCTATATTGTTCATGGAATACTGGATAGTCTGACAACGTACCTGCCATCGGAGTTCCGTGGTGGGTTGCCGCGAAATGACTTTCACAAGTTGTTTCTGATTCGGATATAGTTGATGCTGTCGGAACTTCTTCCAATGTCCAGAATCTTTCTAATAATTTGGGTATGTCCACTTCTTCGATGGTGGTTGTAAATGACTTTGAGTTAACAGTGCCTTCACATGCTGTTCCAGATACAATCCATCCAAATTTGGTCGACTGAGCAACAATTCGATTTTTGATAGTAAATCTGTCGGCCATGAGTAATTCGAAAAATATGTCTGCACCGACCAGGATGTCAATTTTGCTTGGCATATAATATGGTGGATCGGCCAACTGAAAATTATGTTTGTTCATCTCGTCCACCCACTGTGCCTCGACTCTTATCTGTGGAATTGTGGACGTTAATTTGGATAGGATGAGTGCTTCGACTTCAATGAACTCGCTGGCCTTAAACTTTGATTTCGGCGTTATTTTTACTATGCCCTTTGATGTTTCAGCCCTTGTTTCCGATATGCCTGAAACAGTAATATTTGCGAATGAACGGGGAAGATGCATGATGCATGATAAATGTCGATTGGGATCCTGAATCTAATGAGGCACGAGCCACATGATGGTTCCCTGTTGAATCTACGACATGTACTAGAGCAGTTGGCAATAGAGCTAACCGAGCGGTGCGAGTGGTGTATGCATGCGTTTCAACCTGTTGTGGTTCTACTGTGGTAGGTTCGGTTCGAGCGACAGAACTAATTGATGATGGCTCTGATGTGATAGATTCTAATTCTTTATGAAGTAATGTACTATGCTTTGCATTACCCGATATATTAACTATGCGTCGACGGTTCTCAATTGACATTTGCTTGAACTTGATGCATTTCCATAAATAATGTTGCCGACTACAATATGGACACTTTTCAACGGTTGTCAAACTATACATTGATTTCACGTTTGCACTAGCACCTTTAACTCCCTTTTTCTTTGTTTCACACAATGCGCTCTCTTTAGCACTGATTGTTCAAGAATTCTAAAAATGCTTCTAACTGTGGAAATTCTTGATCTGAGCTTTTATTTGCCCAAGCAATTCGAGTCTCTTCATCTTTCTTGTTTAAAAGAATTCTAGTGAGCCAAGGATCTCTTCTCTCAGTCTCAAGTCCCAATGACTTTATACCTCTGATGATTTCATCCAACGTATCACTAATTTGCCGTAATGCATGAGGCGACCCATTGGTGGCGCCGGGTTGATCGAAGAACCGATCAATATGGGAATTCAATATTGGTCGGGTTTTGTTATACCGCTTAACTAATTTGTCGCACGCTTCCGTATAATTGGCGTCGGTTACTAAGAAATTGAGAATGATGTCAAGTGTCAGATTCCTAAGCAACCCTTTCAAAATTTAGAACTTGTGAACCTGAGTAATGGTGTCCACATTATGCACTGATATGGTGTATAAGTCATAGAAAGAGGGCCAGGCGTCATATTCCCCTACGAATTTATCAATGTTCACGTGTGGTAGTTTGACGGTTGCCGATGATTGAACTATTGACTGCTCATGTATTGCTTGCGTCCGGTCAGCCAAGTTTTCCAGAAATACGCGCTGTTGATCTAATAATTGATCAAACGAATTATTGGCGGGCTGAGGATTTTCTTCTGGTTTCCTTTTGCGAAATAAGTCTAAAAGTTTTGATTTTGTCTCAAAAAATTTAGTCTCAAATTACTTGGGTCTCGTACTCTTGGAACTCCTTCCATAACTCTTCGAGCTTATTTAGTCTAACCTCAATGTCGAGATATGTGGTATCTTCTGTAACCGTTAACGCAAATTTTCTAATTAAGGTGAAAGAGGCCATAACGCGACCACGTGACTGAACCACCGCCATATTTTTGCGACTTTATAACCATCGAAATAAAGGAAAATTGGTAATTATACACTCCAAGGAACAAACAAAAATTTGGAAAAACAAACAAAATTTATAAATTGTATATAATTATAAAATCTATACTTATCGACTTTCGTTCTTTGAAGGGTGCAAAGATGATTTGGATGCAAATCAAAAACACTTGTAGCGTGCTTTATGCGTAGGTCCGTGGTGTAATTAACCCAATAATAAAAATGGCGTAGTTAAAACCGCAAAAATATTTAACACTGATGTTCTCAATGAATTAGTGGCACGTGATACTGAATAATACACGTATGCTTCGATCCACTAAAAACACAATGCACTTTCAACTAGCCATCCGGCTCGAAGGACCAATAATTGATTGCTCTAAGAATTTGGAATGCCCACAATTCTAAGATTGTAAAAAAAGGAATATTAACACGATTGAAACTCTTTTAATTGTCGAATTGAAACCAAAAAAAAACTAATTTTAATTTTATTTTTCTGAATATTTTTATTTTTTGACACAATAATTGTAACAATGTATGTTTCCTGATTGATCGTGTGATAAGGACTGTACATTTTCTTTATTTTATTTTTAATTTTAGTTTTATAATATAGTACAAATACCTAATTGTAGGTGGCCATTAAATGCGATCCACATGCACCTGCATATGAACATAAAGTTTCAGCTGTCAAACAAATTTAAAGTAAACAAAGTTTGCAATTCATTCTTTCTCGAAACTTTATTGTGTGAGCGTCTCATTTTAGTGAAGTGTTATAAATTTTACAATTTTCTTTTAATTTTAATCAATTTGTATTTTATTTAATTATATCTTATAGTTTATTCTGATTTGTTTATTTTTTATCAGTCGGTAAGTCTTTTCATAGTCTTTTTCTATCCACAAAATAATAAATCCACGTAACACAAGCAAGGAGGGACAAAGTACGCAGTACTTTGTACCTCCAACATTTACTTTTATTGATTTCTCAGATTCCGAAGATGAAATAAATACTAAAAAATCAAAAATTGTTTTTAATAATGAAATAATAGTAAACGGTGAATTTGATAAAAGTCCCAATATGTTAAATAAAAGGAAAATTAATAATAATAATAATAAAATTCACGTCGCAGATTCAAAAAATACAATAACAGCTCCAACATCATCTTCAACTTTATCTGTTGATTCATCGAATAACTCAAATATGCCGTCAGTTACTGCTGACAAAATTAATCTGTAGTGATTCACTCATTCAATTCGTTTATTTCATTCATTCATCCCTACAATTGTTCGAAATATAACCCATTTCGACTGTTAAATATAATTGTATTTAAATGTTTTGAACAGCTCTTTTCAGTTTAGTAGTGACAGCTACGGAGCATTCTGACAACTAACATATTCTAGGTTTATTTCTGTACTCACTACTTTGTACTAAATAAATATCTTAGACACATTTAGTACAACACCATCTATTGTAGATAAAAATCACTAACCCATTATAGCAAATACACTTTTTGCTTATTATGAATATCATTAATTTTTGTGTGATTAAGCCGCAAGCGCTATCAACTTCTTGTTTATATATATATATATAGCCGTTTCTTCATGCTGTCTCAAATACAGCAATACGCAACAAAAAAACTCGGTACAAAGAAAAATTCAGTCTTATATAATTTTTGGATGAGTGAATACTATCGCCATTTTTTTGCGGCGATTAATTTGTGAATAAAACAGATCGGAAATTATCCGCGTATACTACATAGTTATCGCTATCGCTAGTATTGTTTTTTTTCGTGTTCATTTACGAGTGGTGGTGGTGAAATTTATTAATTAGAATTATATCCACGTTTAACACATAAATTATAAATAAACAAAACCGGCTCATATTTGAATTGTGAGGCCGGCAAATAATTAATTTGTTAGGATTACAACAATTGGGAATCAATTATTATCCCAGCAAACATTCCATACCCAAATCCAACAATTGGTGACCCCGACGGCCGTTTTAACGGCAATAACGGTAAACGGTAACTCAAGGACGCTCGGTACGGAATTCCCGTACTGAGCAAAAGGTACGTAACAACCTTCATGTTAAAAAAAAATAAAATTACGTAGACATTTTATTAAAATTTTTTTCCTTCTCTCTTCGTTTTCGATTATAACAAATTTTATACAACGGAGAGCACCAAATACCGCAAGAAAACAAGAAAAAGCAAAATATTTGCGTATATCTTAATCGTTTTATACACAATATATAAATATACTTATACATATAAGAAATATGGATGCCTAACCCGCCAACGGGAACAGTAAAGCACAACAACAACGTTTATCTGGTTAAATTATAAACATTAATACTACCAACGGCACTTAAGAAATCATAAGAACAACGGAAAAATCATACAACATAATAATAACTCAGCGCGACTGCAAAATAAAAACCGCCTACAGTACAATAAGTAATAAATAAACATCCAATTGTACAATCGATACCACATTTACAGCCGAAAAGGAGGCAACGGTATTCAACATTACGTCAACAAATCGGTAAAACAATTGCACACAAATTTTTATCTCACTACAGCTGTATAAACAGCGATCAACGGCACATCAAATATACCATATACAACAACCATCATACGAGAACTACAACAATCAATCTTTTATACAATTGTCCAATAAAGACATACAAATAAAACAAATATTCAATAGAAGACAACATCAGCCATTACAAGCAAAATTAAAAGAAGAAAAACAAATCACCTACACACGTGAGCAGCTTCATCATACCAAATCGCAAGTTTTTAAAAAAAATTTTATTTCATTTCTATATTTCTTTTGCGACAGCACCAGTCAAATAACATTTGCATTATATCATTTTTTTTCTATTGTCGACTGGGCTGTTATTTAACGTAATTTTAAATTTGTTTTTGACAACTATATTATATTTGAATTTACCCTTTGAACATATTTCGAAACGAAAATTTTTTATTGTAAAATTTTCACCACCACGCCTCGCTAATTTTCATATTCCACTATCGCTAATTTTCTCTTGAATTTTATTTTTTTTATCACTTTTCGAATCCGATTTCGTTCCGAATTGTTTCTCCCCTACACAACATTGTAACTATTTCTAGTCGGTAACATCCCGGGAATTAGGGTACAATTATTCACAGACCAAAACAGTATTAAAATATATATAATGACTAACTCAGACGACGAAAGTACCAAGCAAAAACCAGGCGGTTCACAGGCCACAGGCGCCGTGACTAAACAAAAACAAATAACGACAGAGCAGGATACCCAAGACATAGAGATGGAGATCGCGGGTCATGAAAAACTCAATTTACCTTCATTCTGGCCTGAAAAAGCCAGTAACTGGTTTCAACTAATTGAGATACAGTTCGACCTCCGATGTATCACATCCCAAAAGACAAGATATTTGCATTTATTGTCAACAATCTCTCCACAAACGTTTGACATAATTTCCGATATATTGCAAAAACCGCCACAAACCAACCAATACAACTTTCTGAAGCAAGTATTGTTAGAACGTCTGGAGCCTTCAGATGAGCGTCAGCTCGAGTCACTACTTTCCGGACAAGATCTTGGAGATCGCCGCCCCTCTGATAGTTTACGACACATTCGTACACTCGCAGGAACCAAGCAGCTGGTAAGCGAGACTTTCATACGAACCATCTGGATTCGAAAAATGCCAGAAATCATCAAGATTGGACTCATGGCGCAACCAGACTCAACACCGATAGAAACCCTCGCAAAGACGGCAGACCGTATGTTCGACGCACTGAACGTAAAGCAACCAAACTACCAAATTCACTCTACACAATCGAAACAATATAACAACAACAACCAGAGACAACCAAGAACCATAGAACGAGCAGAACGGGGCCGCAGTGGAGACCGTCGATCACCAGAAAATAGGGCATCTATACAGGATCGCTTAGCTCGCATCGAGGCTCGATTAGACGGCTTGTTTAGGGACGGCCGAAGCCTATCGCAAAATCGGCGTTCACCATCTCGCTCGCGGTTCACCAGAAATACCAATACTTACCACCAAGGTATTTGTTGGTATCACGCAAAATTCGGCAAAGCTGCCAAAAAGTGTATCAATCCATGTAACTGGCGTAAACCAAGCACAACGGCCAGCATGGAGGTAGACCAAAATCAAAAAAACCAATAGACAAACGGGTCATGACTACCACGTCGCACACCCTTAGTTCTGCCGCAACTTCCAATATTTCACTATCTACACGATTACATTTATTCGATAAAATCAACAAACTAACGTATCTAATCGACACGGGCGCTGACCTGTCGGTTATCCCAGCAAAACATTACAAAAACGAATTTTCAAATTACAAACGAAACCTCGATCTAGTCCTTTCGGCCGCCAATGGTACACCCATCCACACGTACGGCACAAAATTGCTGCAGGTGGATCTCGGACTGAAACGAACTTTCACGCACGCTTTTATCTTAGCTGCTGTGAATCGTCCGATCATTGGCGCCGATTTTCTATGCAAATTTGGACTTCTTGTTGACCTAAGAAACAAACGGCTGGTTGATTCAGCGACAAAGCTGTCAATCAATGCCACCATGGTTCGTGTCGACACACCGACACCGATCCATTTCACGGTCAACAATGATTTCGGCACTCTGCTCAAACAATTTCCTTCTCTAACAGCAGAGCCGAACTACAACTTACCAGTCCGACACAACGTGGTTCACCATATTGTCACCGCAGGCCATCTGCCCGTGGCAAGACCACGTAGGCTAGATCCAATCCGTCACAAAGCTGCATTCACAGAATTTCAGCACATGGTGGAATTAGGGATTTGTCGGCCATCGGCATCTCCCGTCTCGTGCCCTTTGCACATGGTAAAAAAGAAAGATCAAGATTGGAGACCATGTGGGGATTATCGGCGATTAAACTCGGTCACAACACCGGATCGCTACCCGATACCCCACATTCAAAATTTCTCCATGCACTTGCATGGATGCAAAATTTTCTCCAAAATTGATTTAGTCAGAGCATACCATTTAATTCCCATAGCGCCTGAAGATGTTCACAAAACGGCAATAACGACCCCATTTGGCCTCTTCGAATTCACTCGAATGCCATTCGGTCTACGAAACGCCGCACAAACATTTCAGCGCTTCATGAACGAAGTAGTTCGTGACTTAGAATTCGTTTTCGTCCACATAGACGATATTCTTGTTGCTTCGCACACTGAGGAACAGCACAAACTTCACTTAGAACAATTGTTCACTAAGTTAGCACAGTTTGGTGTTCATATCAAGAGCGCAAAATGTGTCTTTGGCGCAACCACTCTTGATTTCCTCAGCCACAAGATTACACCTGATGGTATTCTGCCATCAGAAGAACGAATTAACGCTATCAGAGAATTCCCAGCTCCAACATCAATTAAAACAATTCAACGATTTGTCGGTATGGTAAATTACTACCACCGTTTTATACCGAAACTCGCACAAACACTCGCACCAATTCACGGTCACTTGGCAGCTTTACTCAAAAAGCCCAAGACTGCCAAGAATTTCTCTTGGCCCGACGAATGCCAACACGCATTCACGTCGTTGAAGACTGAATTGGAACAGATAACTCTTCTGGCACATCCACTGAGCGACTCAAAGCTCAGTTTGACTACTGATGCATCAAACACTGCCGTTGGTGCAGTACTGCAACAGTATCATAACGAGTGTTGGGAGCCACTGGGATTCTTTTCAAAAAAACTATCGGATGCCGAAAAAAAATATTCCGCATTCGACAGGGAATTACTTGCCATATATCTGGCAGTCAAACACTTCCGATATTTTGTTGAAGGTCGAGATTTCACAATCTACACCGACCACAAACCTCTGACACGAGCGATTCAGTCAAAAACTGAACGTAATCCAAGGCAATCACGCCACCTGGATTATATTACTCAATTTACTTCGGACATACAACATGTTTCCGGACATGACAACGTTGTCGCAGATACATTATCTCGCACTATTGACAACGAATCGGCCTCAATCGAAACATATTTCGACTTAATCAAAATTGCAAATACTCAAAAAGTTGACCTAGAACTTCAGAATTTACTTTCTGGTTCCGAATGTCACACTAGTTCATCATGGGAACTAGAAATTTTTAAACTACCTGGCCTTGAAATCGTATGTGAAACTTCCACGGGTAACAATCGCCCATACATTGCAGAATCATTACGTCGAACCATCTTCGACACTCTGCACAATATTTCGCATCCTGGTGTCCGAGAAACTCGTAAATTGATCGCTGCTCGTTACTTTTGGCCCAGTATAAACAAAGACGTAGGCAATTGGGCTCAGTCTTGTTTATCTTGCCAACGCGCAAAAGTACAACGTCACACAAAATCACCCCATGGCAAATTCGAAATTCCACATAGTCGATTTGAACATATCCATTTAGATATAGTAGGTCCACTTCCTCCATCTAATGGATATACGTATTTACTTACTTGTGTCGATCGCTTCACTCGCTGGCCCGAAGCGTACTGCATGATTAATATGTCTGCAGCAACGATTGCCATTACCTTCGTCAATAATTACGTATCTCGTTTCGGCGTACCCCTTACGATCACAACTGATCAAGGAACGCAATTTGAGTCCAAGCTTTTTACCGAGTTAACAAAACTCCTTGGCTCAAACCGAATACGTACAACGGCTTACCATCCACAAGCCAATGGCATGGTCGAACGCTTCCACCGGCAACTCAAAGCCGCGTTAATGGCTAGAAGCAATACAACTCATTGGAGCTCGGAAATACCAATAATTTTACTTGGCATCCGAGCGACAGTGAAAGAAGATCTAAAGTGCTCACCGGCAGAATTAGTTTACGGTCAAACCATCAAACTACCCGGTGAATTCTTTGTCGAAAATCCTCTTTCACCTCTACCGACCGCCGACACAGTCATCGACCAATTACGACATACAATGCAAAACCTTGTACCAAAATCCACTCGTCAGTCCAAACAAGACGACGTTTTCATTCCAAAATCGCTTAATAATTGCGATTTTGTGTTCGTAAGAACAGACAAGGTTCGCACCGGATTATCACCTCCATACGAAGGTCCATTTAAAGTCATTCGACGCCTTCGCAAACAATTCACCGTGTTGATTAATGGTAAAAATCAAACCATTTCAATCGACCGGCTCAAACCGGCTTACGGCATACTGTGTTCCACTGAAAAAAAATCAGTTTGTAAAACACCTAAAACTGTCCGTATTTCAGCCGAATAAACATTTTTATGGAGGGATCTATCTTGCGGGGGAGTCATGTAGTGATTCACTCATTCAATTCGTTTATTTCATTCATTCATCCCTACAATTGTTCGAAATATAACCCATTTCGACTGTTAAATATAATTGTATTTAAATGTTTTGAACAGCTCTTTTCAGTTTAGTAGTGACAGCTACGGAGCATTCTGACAACTAACATATTCTAGGTTTATTTCTGTACTCACTACTTTGTACTAAATAAATATCTTAGACACATTTAGTACAACACCATCTATTGTAGATAAAAATCACTAACCCATTATAGCAAATACACTTTTTGCTTATTATGAATATTGTGACGGTGACACCTAGTGTGTAATAGAATAAGTAAAACTAATAGCTCAATGTTTACTGTACTAAATGGAATTTTCCATGATAAAAATTATTACGTAATGTTTCTACGCTATTCCAACTGGAAAAGTCGTGAACTTTCGAGAAGCTTGGTTTGTGTATATAAAAAGGCGAACAAGATCGAATTGGATTATTAGTATTTGGAACGCGATAGTGTAAAGTTGTAAGAATTAGTAATATTTGGAAAGCGATAGTATAAAGATTAAAAAGGAATTAAAAAGTGATTTAAAAAGTGTTTTTGTGCGAAATAAAAAGTAAAAGTGATTAGTAAAATTTGAGAATAATTTATATAAAGTGATTTTGTGAATTTTGATTGATAAACTGTATTGTAATAAATTTTGTGAAATAAATAAATTCGTTGGTGATAAATTGAATTGAGTTTGTATTATTCACAATCCAGTGATACGAACCTTGATTGACAAGGCAAAAACGTAACATTTGGTGACAGCGGTGGGATTGTGAATACAAAGATAAAGAAAATGATTCTCAACGAATTAAAAGTTCCAGAATTAAAAAGAGAACTAGAGAAACGGGGTTTGGCTACTGATGGTACTAAAGCAGCTTTACAAGCGCGACTACGTGAGGCCATGCAGAACTGAAGTCAAATATTTGGGTCATCTCGTAACGATTAATGGAATTCACACCGACGAAGAAAAGATCGCAGCGGTAAAGAACTGGCCAAGACCTAAAAATTTACACGAATTACGAAGCTTTCTCGGATTGTGCACCTATTATAGACGCTTCGTGCCAGGATTCGCCAACATCGCCAAGAGTTTACACGAGTTGACCAGGAAGAACAAGGCATTCGAATGGAAGAATGACCAGGAAGAAGCATTCGTGGAACTAAGGAGACGGTTGTGTGTCGCGCCAATCCTCGCGTACCCTATACCCAACGTGAAATTTATTTTGGACACCGATGCAAGTAATGACGGTATAGGAGGTGTGTTATCACAGGAAATTAATGGTCAAGAAAGAGTTATTGCGTATTTCTCCAAAACATTATCAAAACCGGAGCGTAATTACTGCGTGACACGGAAAGAATTGTTGGCTATAGTGGAGTGTGTCAAGCATTTCCATAAGTATCTTTATGGCCAAAAATTCCATTTACGGACAGATCACGGCGCTTTACGGTGGCTGTTACAATTCAAGAATCCAGAGGGACAAGTAGCACGCTGGATCGAACGTCTTCAAAGCTACGATTTCCAAATTGAACATCGGAAGGGAAGTGCACACAGAAATGCCGACGCATTATCAAGACGGCCGTGTCCAGTAGAATGTAAACATTGTGGCCATGTTGAAGCAAAGGAAGGCATCATCGACGTTAGGCTTACGCAAGTGCTGCCTGATGAGGAGTGGACCGACGAAATGATCAGGAAAGAGCAATTGGATGATACGGATTTATCAGTTATAATGGATTGGAAGGAAGAGGAACACCGGCCAACTTGGAGCGAGATCGCGGACAAAACTCCCATTGTCAAGGCTTATTGGGCTCAATGGGATAGCCTCCGTCTTGAGAATGGCTGTTTAAAACGATTGTGGGAAAGCACGGATGGCAAAGTGAAGCAATTGTTGCTGGTGATACCAAAGTGCCGGATTGTAGAAATTCTGAATGAGTATCATGGAGGAGCAAGTGGGGGCCACCTTGGAATTAATAAAACTCTAGCAAAGATACGTCAACGATTCTACTGGGCAGGATGTAGGCAGTCTGTGATAGAATGGTGCCAAAAATGTGACCAATGTGTGGCGGTGAAGGGACCCGCACGCAAAAGTCGTGGAACCATGAAGCAATATAACGTTGGAGCACCATTCGAAAGAATTGCAATGGATGTAGCGGGCCCATTTCCCACCACTGAGAGCGGCAACAAATATGTGCTAGTAATCATGGATTATTTCAGCAAATGGCCGGAGGTGTACCCCATTCCCAATCAGGAGACGACAACAATAGCTGATGCCGTGGTAAACAATTGGATTAGCAGATTTGGAGTGCCGATGGAGATTCATACCGATCAAGGACGGAATTTTGAATCGGTGGTGTTTCAAGAAATATGCCAGATGCTCGGTATAAATAAAACGAGAACAACGCCTTTGCATCCACAGTCTGACGGTATGGTGGAAAGATTCAATGGTACATTGGAGGAATATCTAGCAAAGGTCGTTGAGAAAAACCAACGCAACTGGGATCGACATATACCGATGTTTCTGATGGCCTATCGATCAGCTATACATGACACAACCGGAATGACACCAGCTAAAACGTTATTTGGAGATAATCTACGGTTACCTGGAGATCTAAAGTTTGGGGCTGTACCATCATCGGCTTTATGTGGACAAGATTACGTAGACCGAATGAAAGAGGAACTTAATGAGATTCATCAATTTGTTCGGGAGAAAATACGGATGTCAAGTGACCGGATGAAGGCTCGATATGACATACGAGCAAATAACCAGGGCTTCCAGGAAGGGCAATTAGTATGGCTTCACAACCCGCAACGGAAAAAGGGATTATCACCGAAGCTGCAACCAGCATGGGAAGGACCTTATACTGTCATCACAAGGATGAACGACGTGGTTTATCGGATACGGAAGGGACATCGAGGTAAACCAAAGGTGGTGCATTTGGAGAGGCTGGCCCTATACAGAGGAGGTGATTTGGGTCCTGTTCGGGACGAACAGGCTTAGGTGGGGGGTAGTGTGACGGTGACACCTAGTGTGTAATAGAATAAGTAAAACTAATAGCTCAATGTTTACTGTACTAAATGGAATTTTCCATGATAAAAATTATTACGTAATGTTTCTACGCTATTCCAACTGGAAAAGTCGTGAACTTTCGAGAAGCTTGGTTTGTGTATATAAAAAGGCGAACAAGATCGAATTGGATTATTAGTATTTGGAACGCGATAGTGTAAAGTTGTAAGAATTAGTAATATTTGGAAAGCGATAGTATAAAGATTAAAAAGGAATTAAAAAGTGATTTAAAAAGTGTTTTTGTGCGAAATAAAAAGTAAAAGTGATTAGTAAAATTTGAGAATAATTTATATAAAGTGATTTTGTGAATTTTGATTGATAAACTGTATTGTAATAAATTTTGTGAAATAAATAAATTCGTTGGTGATAAATTGAATTGAGTTTGTATTATTCACAATCCAGTGATACGAACCTTGATTGACAAGGCAAAAACGTAACAATATCATTAATTTTTGTGTGATTAAGCCGCAAGCGCTATCAACTTCTTGTTTATATATATATATATAGCCGTTTCTTCATGCTGTCTCAAATACAGCAATACGCAACAAAAAAACTCGGTACAAAGAAAAATTCAGTCTTATATAATTTTTGGATGAGTGAATACTATCGCCATTTTTTTGCGGCGATTAATTTGTGAATAAAACAGATCGGAAATTATCCGCGTATACTACATAGTTATCGCTATCGCTAGTATTGTTTTTTTTCGTGTTCATTTACGAGTGGTGGTGGTGAAATTTATTAATTAGAATTATATCCACGTTTAACACATAAATTATAAATAAACAAAACCGGCTCATATTTGAATTGTGAGGCCGGCAAATAATTAATTTGTTTGGATTACAACAATTGGGAATCAATTATTATCCCAGCAAACATTCCATACCCAAATCCAACAAATCTATATAACCGATCAGATAATGGCCCATTTACTGTATTTATCAGTAAAGAGAATTTAAATATTGTTCTTTAAGCTAAAGCCCTTAAAATAAATAATTTTAAAAATGTCAAAGATATCTCTAGCGTTAGCAAAAATGTTGCTAAGGTTATCTTTAATAATTTTGAAGACGCAAATAATTGTGTCAAATCAGATATCTTTAAAAAATTTGATAAAAATTTCACATCTTCTATTGGCATAATCAGGAACAACAATGTCATTTTATATGATAATCTCTTATTAAAGGTAGAATATTTTATACCTAATCCATTATTTTGTAAAAAATGTCTAAATTACGGACATACAATTTCCAAATGCAATTCTAAAACTATTAGATGCCTAACGTGTGCTAATACTATAGAGGACGAACAAGAACACGTTTGTGACATGAAATTTTCTTGTAAATTTTGTGGAACGGGTCATGTTACTAATTTTTTCAGATGTAATGAACGATATAGGCAGAAACAAATTAGGGAACATAAAAACACAAAAGTCCCTAAACAAATAGATTTCGCTAATGATATCTGTGTTGAGAATCAAGCCTGGAAAAATAACTTAATGAATTCTGATGCTAGAAAAATTCAAATCCTAAATAAATTAGTAAACGAATTAAAAAATCAATTAAATGAAAGAGATTCTATTTTTAATGATGTCAAATCACTTTTAAATAATTCCGATGACTTTAATAAAAATCCAGCTAATTTAGACTCACTTAAAATTAAATTAAATAAATTTATTAAAACATAAACTTTTCTTTTTCCAGTTTTTTATTTTTTCATTTTATTCTTTCATTATGTTACCTTTAAAAATTTTACAAATTAACATTCGTAGTTTAAATAGTAATAAAGATCTATTATATCATTATATACAATCCAATCATATTGATATCGTTATTCTATCTGAAACCTGGACAAATCCAAATAGTAATTTGACTTTTAACAATTATAATCTTGTTACTGATGATAGACCAGATGGTTTTGGCGGAGTAGGCTTTTTAATACATAAAAAAATTTCTTGGAGAATTATTGATTTAAATTTTCATTACATCCGTTTTCAAGCTTTCAAAATTAACCTCAAATTTAAAAACATTAATTTTAATATCTTATCTTTTTATAATAATTCTGTTATTAGACCTCAGGAAATCATTAATGAATTTGAACATCTTATAACTCAGAATCTAGATAACTGTTTAATAGCTGGAGACATAAATATTCATAATAGTCTTTGGGATAGTTCATTGACCCCTACTTACGACAGGGTGGGTGATAAGATTGCAGACATTATCACTGCTAATAATGTCTTTTTATTAAATGACGGATCTCATACAAGGCAAGATTTTTTCAGAAATAATTCTACAGCACTAGACATTACTTTGTGCTCAATCAATCTAATTGAAAAACTATCATGGAAAGTAGATCCCATTAATTTAGGAAGTGACCATCTCCCAATACTTATTGACTTTAAACTAAATTATTATCAAAAAAAACAAATCACAAACTGGTCAAAAGTATTGAAAGACTTTGATCTAAATTCTATTAATGATAAATGCAATATTGAAGAACACCTAGAAAAATTAATTTCTGAAAATACAACTAAACCTTGGTGGAACGATCTTATACAAAGACTATGGAACATAAAAAAACACAAACAACTCATTTATAATTTAAACAAAAACATGTTTACCGCTATTGAACTAAAAAAATCTACACAAAAACTTAAATTAACAATCAGAAGGGAAAACGAAAAAATCTTGGAATATTTTTTTAATAAGCATCAATCACAAAACTAATAATTCTGATCTCTGGAACAACATCAATAAAATAAAAAATAAAAAACAGTCCAACTACAGAATCCTAGAAGATCCCACACTAGCTACTAATTTTCTAAATTACAATTTTCCTTTCTCCTTTGAATCCCCTCATAATCTCTCTAATAACTTCAATCCTACTATTAATCCTGCGGAATTTAATAACATTGAAATTCTTGATATTATTAAAAATTCAAATAATACTGCTCCAGGATATGATAAAGTCTCATATAAAATCATCAAACAATTAGTATCCTCTAATCCTAACCTAATCAATACTATTACAAATTATTTCAACAACATCTGGTAAAATCAAATTTACCCTACAAAATGGAAAACGTCATACACAATCGCCATTTTGAAAAAGGGGAGGGATGATAGAAATATTATTAACTACCGTCCTATTTGTCTGTTACCTATTTTTTCAAAAATCTTCAATAAACTCATTTTAAAACGAATTAATGATCATCTAATCTCCCATAATATTCTTAATTATTACAATTTTGGTTTTAGAAAAAATAAAAATATTACTGACTATTTTGTAGAAATATTTAATTTCATCATCTCCCTCAAACAACAAAAAAAAAAAATTGTTTTAGTTAACATTGACATTTCCAAAGCTTTTGATAATGTAGATAAAAATATTTTATTAAACACCTTTAAAAACTTCAATTTCCCTATTAACATTACACATTGGATTTCTCAATTTCTTACAAATAGAATTATATCTATTCAAAATATCAATCAAACTTCCATTCATTACACTAATAAAGGCATTCCTCAGGGTAGCTGTTTGAGTCCTACCCTTTTTAATATCTATACCACTTCTTTACACGACATCAATAACCCCGATACAAAAATTTTCCAATATGCCGATGATATTTGCATTGTAATTTCTGCCGATAATCATGATAACTTACAATTAATAACAGATTCTACTTTATTCTCATTAACTAATAAATTACATTATTGTGTGAATGGATTTCCATTTTTTCACTATTTTGTGTGCTTTTGTTACTTTGTAAAATTTTTTTATATAAAAAAGAAAAATTCTTTATTATTATTTATTTTTATTATTTTAATATTTTTATCTTCCTTATAGTAACAATCTGTTTTATTTTTTAAAAAAATCGATTTCGGATGCTTTCGCCTTCCTTCCTCAATTTTTAATTTAATATTATTACAAAATTATTAAAGTTAAGTCCTTATATACTATTTGTTTTTACCCCTTCCACTCTTTGTATTGTTGATTATTGCTTCGTATAACCTATTTGTTCTAGTGTTGATTTTGTCGTTTAAGATGTTACTATTGTCTATGTGTTTGTATATCTCTAATTCTTCTAGCCGATCTTGGGTTTTTCCTTTTTTTTACTTTGTGTACAATTGTTAAGTTTTTGTCATAACTAGTGTATTCGTGGTTTTCTGTTTTTAAATGATGTGCGTAATTGGATTTTATTGTTTTCTTTGTTAGGTCGCTGGTGTGTTCTTTAAATCTCGTTAAAAAGGAACGTCCAGTTTGACCCAGGTAGAATTTTTCGCAATTATCACAGGTCAATTTATATACTCCGGTGTCTATTTTTTCATTTTTGTTGTTTTGTTTAAATAATTGTTCCATTTTATTGTTGTTTTTGTATGCGGCAAAAAAAAAAAAAAAAAAAAAAAAAAAAAAAAAAAAAAAATAAATTACAATCTTTAAAACTACAAATTAACACTGATAAATCTCATTTTTTAAGACTATTCACTAATAAAAATAATTCCAAATCTCTAAATTTAAAAATTAATAATATCTACATAAAAGAAAGAGTGACTACTAAGATACTGGGTACAACTTTAACAAATAGACTTTCATTATCAAATCATTACACAAACTTAAAAGCAAATATTTCCAACTCCATTAATTTACTTAAAACTCTCACCCATTTTAATGGAGGTGTAAATCCTGAAACAATGATCAATATTTTTAAAGCAATAGTTAAATCTAAACTTGAATACACATATGTTTTTACAGACACTAAATATAAAAAAGATATTAATATCTGTCAATCTATTAAAAATGCTTGTCTGAGAGCTTGTCTAGGCTTCTTAAGAACTACTCCAATTCCAGCTATTTTATCTGAATCCCTAGAAACATCTTCAGATCTAGATTTTATTAAAAAATCACTAATTTATATTTCAAAAAATCTATATAATAATTCCAAAATCGGTAACGACATTAAAAACAATAGATCTCTTCACAAACTTAACGACTTATATTCTAATTATACTTTTCTTTCCAAAATTAAACCTTTTCACATAAAAAAAACGTCTCCCACTAATTTTAGCATCATAACAAATATTGAGGGAATCACAAACAAAAATTTTATAAACCATTCTGAACAATATGCATTATCTATGGCTGAAATTAATAAATATAATAATTTCACAAAAATTTACACTGATGGCTCTATAATTAACAATAAACCAGGAATTGGAATTTTTGTTGAGGATAAAAATTGGAAATTTGCCATTCAACTAAAAAACCCTACTTATATTAAAAATATTGAAACCATTGCTATTAAAATTGGAATTACTATATCTCTAATCATCAAAAACAATAATATTATCATTATTACTGACTCCCAAAGTTCTTGTACTTCATTAAAAACGGCTCTATTACACTTTACAAATAGACACTATGAAAATCAAATTATTGATACTATCGGCCATAACCAAATTAAAAATTTTGTCATTCATTGGTTCCCGGGTCATTGTGGCTTAAAAGGAAATACTATAGCAGATAGTTTAGCAAAAAAAGCAGTTTTTTCTCCTACTCACTTTCTTGATAATGAACCAACTCTCACAGACCTATTTAACGATATCTCCAGATCTATAAATAATGAAAACTACACTTTAATGTGTAATTCATCCGGCCACTTTTATAAACAAATTTGCCCTTCTCCAAGATCATCTTTCCTATTTAAAGACTCTAATTTTACATCCTGCCAAACCATGCTAATTTACAGATTAATCTCTGGTCATACAGTTAACAAGAAATTTAAATTCCTTTTAGGACTTGAATCTACATCTAATTGTGAGATTTGTAACACCGTTGAAGATAACGAACATATTATTAACGATTGTGTCATATATAATAATATAAGAAATAATTTCCCACTTTTATACAGAAAATCCTTATTAGATATCTTAAAGGACTGGAAAAAATGGAAGAATATAAAATATTGTGTGATTTTGTGGATAGAATAAATTATAAACTATGAATTAAGACTACATTTAATTTTTATTGACTTTTTCACACAATGATTTTTCTTTTGGAATCATTTTATTTTATTTTATTTTATTATAATATTAAGATTTATGAATATTATATAATTTAATTCTAAATTTAAAAAAAAAAAAAAAAAAAAAAATTATAATGAATTATAAATTTATATTTTAATTTTAAAACTTTTATTTTTATATGTATCCTTCATCTTCTTTCTAATATTCTTTATTTATTAACTTTCATTTAATCTAATTTAATTATTAAACTTTGTTTTATATAATTATGCTTTTATTTTATTATTTAATTTTTTTAATCTAATTTGATTTTGTACACTTTATTCAACCCTCCAGAACCTCCCCTGAGTGGTCTCTGGATATTTTGGGCTGTTTCTCAACTCACTGGTTGTAACGGCTGTATATGTATTGCTAAAATTGACGAGTACATTTTTCAGAGCAATTCGTTCAATATTAACGTATGAGGGGGTATACTTCTATAACTTCCAAATATTTTTGTGTTGTTGTTGTTATGGTACTGCAGAATTATTTAGTCCAAATAAAGTTGAGTTTTGTTGTTTGTTTCCACAATTTCATTTTATTTTATGACTTATATAAATTTATTTTTCCCATTTCTCAATACAATTGTATTTGTTACCAAACACCGCGAAGAGAATTTGTCAACTTTTAGGTAAATCTGAGTATTGGTAAATCTAACGGGTATTACACTGTACATTGTATGGGATGATGGGATAGCTGCATTTTTGTACATAACATGACTCATGTAATTTCGGTGCGTTTATACATAGTATAATATTTGAATTAAATGTATATAATAGCTATGTACATAAGTAAGTGGAAAATAAAATCAAATTGTAGAGCTAATTGTTTAAGAGAGGCCACCGCGTTCAGTTCATTTAAATAATAGCCAACGCACTATTTCAATAAAAAAAAAAAAAATATATATATATATATATATATATATATATATATATATATATATATATATATATATATATATATATATATATATATATATGTATATATGTATATTAAATACCGGCCAAGTGAATAAAATTGTACAAATTGGCTATCGAATCGATCGTGTGTATCGGGGACGCAATATATTTGCGGTAAGAAATTGTTCCTTTGGTGCATATTTTTTTTTTTAAAGTGGATTTGGAATTTTTTTTAATAATTTTTTTTTCCTTGCCTTTGGAAATCAGATCAGCTGAATAAGTTCCGTAAAATAGAAATCCTTGTCGGTATATTCCGTGGGTTGGAAGGGAGTTAGCGGGGCCTCAGGTTATATGGATAGACTTGAAAATCCCAAATTATCACCCTACAGAAAATTCACAGCTACATGGATTATTAACCTAGAGTGGTGAAATCAAAATAAAATAAAAAAAAAAACATTTTTAAGAATAGCGGGAATAGCTATGTGCTTACAGTAACTGTGCTGTGAAAAATCTATTTAATTTAAAAAAATTGATTAGATGTAGTGTATTGTTATATATTAACTACTTTCTATTGTGGTTTTTTTTCATTTTCATTTTTATTTGCATTTCTTAGCATATTTTCTTATATTTACAAAAAAAAAATTCTAACGTAAATTAAATTCAAAAGTAAATCCAAAATTGTGTGTGTAAGTGAGTGTGTTGGCACCAGATTTTTTTTTTCAGAAATACCATCGAAAGAGGAGCCACGGGTACCCTTGGAAATTTTACGGGTGAGTTTTTATATTATATAAATATACGCATTTTTGACAGCGTATTAATCTTGTGGAACACACACACATTCTCATTTTTTTTTTTTTTTATTATAATTATTATTGATTAATTAGAAATTAGTAAACCACTATTTCCTATCGCAATTTTCTGTCATAAATGCATAAATTCTTTTTTCCAAATCTACTTAATGAATAAAAATGTTTTATGTTCATAATTAACATGGATTAATTTCTTTTAATTTAATGATGATGGTGTGTCGATTCGTGAGTCATTAGTGAATCTATGTTTTTTTGTCATTATTTTTCATTTCGTATTTCAACACGTAAGTTTTTGTAGCGTCTCACAGTAAGTATGGCGGCAACGAACCTCCCATTATCCACTGAGTACTATCCAATCAGAACGTGTTGGCCGCACATAGAGTCGCGTAACATGGTCTTATGGATTGTTCGATCTGACCTGAGCAAATTTAAAAAACAAACAAACAAACAAAGTTTGCAATATTAAATTGAGTTAAAAATAGAGAACTTAATAACTTTAAACAATTTGAAACAAATTTTCAATTGACTGAATTTAGTAATTAACATGACATACATGATTTAAATTACAATGTTTAAGAATAGTTGATTTTTAGGTTATATTAATAACAAGCTGCCTACACATGACCATTGAAGATTAAAGCTAAGTTACAACATTTTATTTAGCTTCAATTGACCATACATAATATTTTATTTATTTTCTAGGTTATTTTTCATTGTCGGATTCCTGAACACTGGTGAAGTAAAATTTTTGATAATTCGAGCCGCTGGTTTAAAGTGTTTTCTACGAATAAAGAAATCTTTGGATAAAGTTTTGTAGGAAAAGTATCGTCCGAGGAGTTGTATAAACCTTTTTTTTTTTTGTGTAATTTAATCCGTTTTACATGAAATTCAATTATATACATATTTGGTCTTCACTTGTTAACATAAAATTCTTCAGTCATTGCGACATTAAATCCAATTGCATTTTTGTATCTTGCATATCAATCCCGCAAAACTTTTATTTTGTTTCCTCCTCGTCAAAAACTCAATATATGTAGGCTAGAAAGATGAGATTCCCATTTCAATTAAGTAAAAAATTATAAAGTAACTTTGTATTTCATTTTTCAAGAAACGCATTGACTTCTTGCATAGACATCCTCGAAAGTCGAACTTAGAGTTTTTATCATGACAATCGCGTTCGCAACGTAGTTTCAATTTTTCTTGTTTGTTTTACGATCTCGCAAGCATTAAGAATTTTTTTGTTTTTGTTTATTGGGTATATACAAATTAAAATCCACAACAAGAAATAGTTTACAAGAAAGTTTCAATTTTTTTTGCAGCAGCAAACAATAAAAAAATAGGAAATAAATACTTGTTTGTTTTAATTTCCAGTTGAACGAATAAAATCAATAGAAAATGTAGCAGCAGAAATTGTTTTCATATAATATAAAGTAAAGGCATATAAATTTTATAATTGACATTGGGTAGATAAGATAAACTATAAATTACAACAAAAAACAAATATACGAGCTTTTATTTTCGCTTTTTTTTATTATTTTATGTTTAAATAAATATAAAATTATCTTCATTCAATTGAACAATTAAATTTATGAAATTTATTAAAATTTTATATCGTACATAATTTGTATTTTATGTAGGTGGAGTTCTCTTGTGTATACTCGCATGCATATTGGGTTTTAGAAATAAAAGTTCGATCGTTTGAAAAATATTCTATGAAATTTTCAAGCAACAAATTTAAAGGTATTAGCAAATTGGGAAATTTCTTAGAAGACCTGGAAGACTAATATTATGCTCTTTTGTTTTTAAGCCTCGCTTTCCACGTATAAAAGCACATTTTCAATATATTATTTATTTTTAACATAAATACAATATTGTTTATGGAGAAAAGAATGTTCATACGGTGTGCTTTCTAATTTTGATTGCTTTTAAGAATCGATTCCTTTAAGAAAATGGTATGGGTTTTCTTAGAATGGCTTCTTAATATCCTTTCATATGTTCATTGCATTTTTCAGAATTTACACACAAAGAGGATTTTGCTTAATTCTGCAGATTAACAAAAAATTGTTAGGAATGGTTAATGTATTTCTGCGGCTAACATTTCCAATTACTTTATTCTCAATTAATTGCCACAATAAATCAATAAAATCTATTAAGTTATTAAAAACAGTATGATGTTGTTTTGTTTTCTAATTTCCATTTATCCGTCTGTCATTAGTCATTACAATATCCATAAATAGTTGCTGTTTAGCGAAAAATGTTCTCACATAAAACAACAAAGTTATAAATTTATTTATAATACATTATTAATAAAATATTGTGTTGTATCGACATAAAAGTTTCTTGTACACTATATAAAAAAAAGGTCAGCCCAAAATTACTCATTTAAAAGTCAAAAATTCGATTTTTATTGCATTGGCAGGACATATTCACCAATTTCTTGGCATTAAAATTGACCGATTTTTTTTTTTTTTTATGTATATAACATGTCGTAAAAACTCGCCATAAATAGACCGATTAAAAGTTTCATTTCTGTAATTTTCAATTAACGTTTATTGTTTTTCTTATGTTTTTGTAAATTAAAGAAATTTGCGGAGATGAGATGAATTTCGAATAAAGCACGAAAATATTTTTATTTTTTTGTTTAAGACGATAATAACCAAAAGCTTCGACTATTTGGCGTCAATTTTATTTTTTTGTACTGAAAAATCTTGTGTATATTAAAGTTTCACCCAGATTACGATCCACCTCGTTGTTTTTGTGTGTTGCTTCTTTTTTTTTTTTCAATATTATGTTATATGTAGAATATACGTATGTAGTTCCAAACTAAAAATTGTGTTATGAAATGTTCTCTCCGGTTTTCATTCCCCAAATTTTCTTGTGTTGGAATTTAACTATTTTTGGATCAATTTTTATTTTTATCTCGACATAGACGCCATGCAGTCGACAAAAATTATTTTATATACGATATTTATTCCATTTTTAGTTCATTGTATACATAAATATGAGAAAAGCTCTGTATTTAATGTATTTTATATAGAACTCGGTCAATTCATTATTTCGATTAGACTGATCTGGATTTTTAATTTTTGTTTGGTATCTGAAAGTTCTATCGATTTTCGAATTAAGTACTGGTAATAAAGTTTAAATTTGCTCCCCACATAGTGATTTTAATTTTTCGTTAAATGTAATTTGTTCTATGACAAACAGTGAGTAAGTGTGATAAGATATTCGGCTCATTGAAGTCAATAAAAATATTTTGCCGCACGTTCAACGCATATTCAAATCAAAGTTTGAAAGCCACAAATCATTAAACTTTTTTATGATACTCGTGCGGTACCAAACAATATGGTGTTGATAAAAATCAAGTATCACATAACTTTTCATATGATTTCTAACACCAGCAGTTTTTTTATTTATTTTCATAAACGTGACAAATTTTCAATTTTATTATGTACAGTTGGATTTCTTTCGGTATTGTTTTATGTTAAATAAAATGTGATAATTTAGGATGAAAATAACAGTTTTGTAAAAGTTTTCTTTTATGAGATAAGTTAAAATCTATGTGCCTTATTGCTAGGTTCACACAATTATTACGATTTAATGCTTATTCCTCGCTCTATTCTATTTAGCATTGATCCAAAATCTTGCAAATTATATTTATCCTAAATTACCTTTCACTCAATTTTATTATACCAAATAAATTTCCATCAACATTTCTTCGTATATATTTATGTATACATAGACAGTATTTTATAAAGGCACAATTCGAAATGAATGACCATAATCCATCAAATTTTTCACTTGACTTTAAAAAACAATCAATTTATTCCAAGAAAATGACCTAATTTAAAACGAAAAATAAGACGTATGGATAATTTTCTCATCAAATTAATTTTAGCACTCCCCGCACCTATGTATGATTCTCGCTGATTTTGCATTTTATTCCCCGAAATATACGTTTGGAATTACATTATTCTCCTATCTTAAAAATAAAATAATAAATAAAGAATATAAAGTATTATTTGGCGCTTTTATTTTTGTGAAATTAATTTAAATAAAAAAAATATAAATCGAATGAAATTTTTGGCGAATGATCAAAAGCTGGAAACGATTTAACTTAATTCAGTACAGAAAATACAAAAAAATTCATAGAAAGATGAGTGCAAATGATGTAAATTCATATTAATCGTAACCAAAATTTTTCGTATTAAATAATTTAAAAAAAACCTTAAAAGTATGAAAATAAAATGTAATCTATAGACAATGTCCAACCTTGTAGGTGATTAACCGTGTAAATGTTATTTCAGTTAAATAGACCTCCTGTGAGATACTGCCCTCATCAGTTAGTACACCACATCAGCAATTACTTCAACAGTTCAAACAAAGCCAACCAAAAAATTAAAATTAAAAAACTGAAAAAGTCATTTACTTTTTAAAATTTTTATTTAACCCACGCATCCATCAAAATTGAACTTTTTTCCATTTCCCATTTTTATTGTTTAAAAGTTACAAAATGGTAATTTATTGAAAAACAAATATCATTTTCAGGAAATTGATGACATTCAGTTTACACCCACTTTTCAGATTCTAGCCTCCGATGAGTTTCCGTGATTCAAAAGCTAGCATGAGTTTAGACAGAGTACCCAGTATTTTATAGAGCCATAATCAAAAAATCTGAGCTTTTATAAGAAAAAACGAAACTTTTCATAGTAAAACACACAAAACATATGAATAATCGCTTTTTTCCTAAGACACAATTTTAAATGAAAACGTTACAAATTCTTAATTGTAATTTCTGAAATACTTTCATAAATGTTTGAATTTCAAATCGTTTTCATTTTCTTGTAATAATTGATTTATTTAAACCAAAATATTAAAAAAATTTCATAACAACAGCATTCTGGTCAAATTGAAATAAAACCTTACTACGATTCGTTTGGTCATTAAGTAAATATACATTACATAGATGGCAGTTGATGGCCGTAAAAATTTGGAAAAATCATACCAAAAATTACCACCTGGGGAAATTTCAAGTTTAAAAATTGTAGTGAAAGCAAAACAAATTCACAAAATTTTCAAAATGAAAGTTCGATAAGAATATTTTAGAAATAATTTAATTTTAATATTTCTGCAATTAATATTTGCTTAGACTGTGTCCAAAACCTGTGATAAGTATTTTTTTAGTACTGATTTTTGACATTTATTTGAAAAAACCGCACACACCCAAATTATCACAGACAAATCCTATGATAACTTTTGACATATACAAAATAAATTTATTGTGTTGATTGATGTAGTCGCCTTAGCGTTTTCTTTCAAAGAAATTGATTTTCTTCATTCGCTCGGGATCGTGATTTTAATTCTCTGGCCGTCATTTTTATTATTAAACTAAATTACGTAATTATATGTTAATGAGTATCTTGAACATCCGATGAATATCTAGAAATCAGAAATTATTCGATGATAAGAATAGTTCTAGTTGTGGTGTATATTGGCCGTGACATAGTTTAGGCTAATTTCCTATTACTGCAGATGTTTATATCTAAACAAATTATTTTTTTTTGGTATAGGGCTCTTTGATTTTTGTATAGATTTAAACTTGAGCTTTCAATCCCAATTCGGGATCATTGTCAAAAGCATAATGAAATTATTTTCAAAATGAGTTCCTTTTTTATATAAAATTCGACATAAAACAATCAAACATTTGTTACTAAAAACCGATTTTTCATGGAAACACAAAGCCTAGACAATTTTTTCGAAAAAACATTTTTCTTGGCTAAAGCGATTCCATGTAGAAAGGTTGTACAATTAAATAAAAATAAAATGAGTATGAGACAAAAAACTTATATAAATACATCATACGAGTTGCCAATATAAGCATAATCTTCCACAATATTAATTGAATTTGTACTTGATTTAATATGTAACATTTCCAAAATCGATCTTTTCCTAAAATTAGTTTGTTTATCGAGAATTTTGACGTTATCTAAATTAATTGAATGATTTGAATTTTTCAGATGCCGTGTAAGTGCGCTAATATTTGAATTTAGATCTTTGTTGTTGTCATATCTGTGTTGATAAATTCTTTTTTCCAAAAATTGCAATTGTGCTCCGATTTCGATGATTGATGCCTCTATCAATAGGTGCTCAGAGATGTAATTGTCATGCCAACGGGCATTTAGATCGCTCGAATATTTCTACACATTTCGTAGAAAATTCAATATTATGGAAAATCACCTGAACTATAGACCATAAATCCATAATAAAAAGCGAAAATCTGCAATTGTGTTCCGATTTGGTTGATTGATGACTCTATCAGTAGATCGCTCGAATATTTCTACACATTTCGTAGAAAGTTCAATTGTATGGAAAATCACCTGAACTATAAACCATAAATTCATAATAAAAAAACGAAAATCTGCAATTGTGCTCCGATTTCGATGATTGATGCCTCTATCAATAGGTGCTGAGACCTGTAATTGTCATGCCAACGGGCATTTAGATCGCTCGAATGTTTCTACACATTTCGTAGAAAATTCAATATTATGGAAAATCACCTGAACTATAGACCATGAATCCATAATAAAAAACGAAAATCTGCAATTGTGTTCCGATTTGGTTGATTGATGACTCTATCAGTAGTCGCTAACCGAAGGATTTTCAATTTTTTTATTAAAAAAATTTTTTTTGACAGTAGTTTTTGAGGGAACTATTACCAACGCCGAATTTGCCCGTGGCGTACTGCAGCTATCGGGGGGTCACAGGTGGTGGATAGTGGACGACCTATCGATAGGTAGGATAGCGGTGAATAAATAAGCCGGCCTCAACCGCAGTTTAGCTAGGGGGAGAGTCTCAGGGAACTGGGAAGTGGTTAACCTCAGTTCAATTAAATTCTGAGTGCCTATGATGCCCAGCATGGAAAGGCGAACAGATGGCGCTAGAAAATCATCGACCAATAACCACGGCGAACTGGGCGTCACAACCTCTCTGCACCTCCGGAGTCTCCGCGGGTGATGAGTGGGGGTACCCTATAAACGGGTGACCCGGTGAATGGAATGGATCCCATTGGATTGGGCTCTCCATGTGAATAGGTGAATGGGAGATTGAATGTGGGCGGAGGGAAGGGGGTGCAGGGAGGCCGGGGTGCTAGCGAGCCAAATGGGCTGGACTAAGGTGTTAAGCGACCCGTGCTGATGGTCAACTAGGCTGGGGGCCCATTTAACAAAGCCCATTCGCTAACGGAGCCCTCTGGATACCTGGCGACCTCCAGTTGTAATAAGCCTTACCTGCGTATACGGATCTCTGCGCAGGCGGACCTTTATTTCTCCAATACTCGTGGGAATCCAATGGAAAGATCGAACATAAAAACAAAGGGCACCGGCTCTCCTCAAAAGCCGGTATCAGCGGAGGGAGGTACCTCGAACCAGACGGGTGGGGCCTCTAAGGTTGCAAAGGTGGTTTACTCTAGGGCACAAGTCCCGGGAGTTAGCGGTACCAACGCAGCACAGGGGAGTGGGACGAGAGACATTCCTCCGGCGAAAAGGCAATACAGGAATCGTAGATTCTGGCTAGTTTCAGCCTACATGGACCGGGAGAAGGAGGTTCCTCCGGATAACCTGGAGGAGCTGATCCGTGAAGCGGAACAATCAAAGGTAGGTGTGGTACTGGGAGTTGATGCTAATGCGCATCACACTATCTAGGGAAGCACGGACATTAATGAAAGAGGTGAGTCGCTTTTTGATTATTTGATGAGTACTAACTCAGTGTGTAATATTGGGCGGGAACCCACATTTATTACTAGTAACAGGCAGGAGGTTCTAGACGTGACCCTTGCCTCAAATAATATTCTTCATATGGTTAAAAATTGGAGGGTGGATAAGGAACACTCCTTTTCTGATCATCGATATTTAACCTATAGCCTCGATATTCACCCTGCTACTCGGGAAGCCTTCAGGAACCCTAGAAGGACCAACTGGAGCAAATATGGGGAATTATTGGAGGAAATGTTACCGACGAGGGCTATGGAGCCCCCGACGACCGTTGGGGAGCTGGAGGACATGGTGGCTAGCGTTACTAGCGCATGCAACCGATCCTTTCGTGCTGCCTGCCCACTGGCTAAGCATAAGGGTAGACATAAACCAGTATGGTGGTCCAGGGAACTGGGAGCCTATCGGAAGGCTTGTAGGACAGCCTTTAATAGAGCCAAAAATACAAGAGAGGCTCAGGATTGGGACTCCTATAAGGAGATACTCGGAATTTATAAGAAAGAATTAAGAAAGGCACAAAGGAGGTCTTGGAGAATCTTCTGTGATAAAATGGAAGGGGTATCCGGAACCTCCCGTCTTAGAAAGATTCTTTCCAAAAGTACATCTAGTCCCAGTTTTTTGATAAAACCGGACGGATCTTGGACAGCTTCTAGTGGAGTCTCTGGAATATTCGAGCGATCTACTGATAGAGTCATCAATCAACCAAATTGGAACACAATTGCAGATTTGCGTTTTTTTATTATGAATTTATGGTCTATGGTTCAGGTGATTTTCCATACAATTAAACTTTCTACGAAATGTGTAGAAATATTCGAGCGATCTACTGATAGAGTCATCAATCAACCAAATCGGAACACAATTGCAGATTTTCGTTTTTTATTATGGATTTATGGTCTATAGTTCAGGTGATTTTCCATAATATTGAATTTTCTACGAAATGTGTAGAAATATTCGAGCGATCTAAATGCTCTTTGGCATAACAATTACAGGTCTCAGCACCTATTGATAGAGGCATCAATCATCGAAATCGGAGCACAATTGCAGATTTTCGTTTTTTTATTATGAATTTATGGGCTATAGTTCAGGTGATTTTCCATACAATTGAACTTTCTACGAAATGTGTAGAAATATTCGATCGATCTACTGATAGAGTCATCAATCAACCAAATCGGAACACAATTGCAGATTTTCGTTTTTTATTATGGATTTATGGTCTATAGTTCAGGTGATTTTCCATAATATTGAATTTTCTACGAAATGTGTAGAAATATTCGAGCGATCTAAATGCCCGTTGGCATGACAATTACAGGTCTCAGCACCTATTGATAGAGGCATCAATCATCGAAATCGGAGCACAATTGCAGATTTTCGTTTTTTTATTATGAATTTATGGGCTATAGTTCAGGTGATTTTCCATACAATTGAACTTTCTACGAAATGTGTAGAAATATTCGATCGATCTACTGATAGAGTCATCAATCAACCAAATCGGAACACAATTGCAGATTTTCGTTTTTTATTATGGATTCATGGTCTATAGTTCAGGTGATTTTCCATCAAATTGAATTTTCTACGAAATGTGTAGAAATATTCGAGCGATCTAAATGCCCGTTGGCATGACAATTACAGATCTCAGCACCTATTGATAGAGGCATCAATCATCGAAATCGGAGCACAATTGCAGATTTTCGTTTTTTTATTATGAATTTATGGGCTATAGTTTAGGTGATTTTCCATACAATTGAACTTTCTACGAAATGTGTAGAAATATTCGATCGATCTACTGATAGAGTCATCAATCAACCAAATCGGAACACAATTGCAGATTTTCGTTTTTTATTATGGATTTATGGTCTATAGTTCAGGTGATTTTCCATAATATTGAATTTTCTACGAAATGTGTAGAAATATTCGAGCGATCTAAATGCTCTTTGGCATGACAATTACAGGTCTCAGCACCTATTGATAGAGGCATCAATCATCGAAATCGGAGCACAATTGCAGATTTTCGTTTTTTTATTATGAATTTATGGGCTATAGTTCAGGTGATTTTCCATACAATTGAACTTTCTACGAAATGTGTAGAAATATTCGATCGATCTACTGATAGAGTCATCAATCAACCAAATCGGAACACAATTGCAGATTTTCGTTTTTTATTATGGATTTATGGTCTATAGTTCAGGTGATTTTCCATAATATTGAATTTTCTACGAAATGTGTAGAAATATTCGAGCGATCTAAATGCCCGTTGGCATGACAATTACAGGTCTCAGCACCTATTGATAGAGGCATCAATCATCGAAATCGGAGCACAATTGCAGATTTTCGTTTTTTTATTATGAATTTATGGGCTATAGTTCAGGTGATTTTCCATACAATTGAACTTTCTACGAAATGTGTAGAAATATTCGATCGATCTACTGATAGAGTCATCAATCAACCAAATCGGAACACAATTGCAGATTTTCGATTTTTATTATGGATTCATGGTCTATATATAGTTCAGGTGATTTTCCATAAAATTGAATTTTCTACGAAATGTGTAGAAATATTCGAGCGATCTAAATGCCCGTTGGCATGACAATTACAGGTCTCAGCACCTATTGATAGAGGCATCAATCATCGAAATCGGAGCACAATTGCAGATTTTCGTTTTTTTATTATGAATTTATGGTCTATAGTTCAGGTGATTTTCCATAAAATTGAATTTTTTACGAAATGTGTAGAAATATTCGAGCGATCTACTGATAGAGTCATCAATCAACCAAATCGGAACACAATTGCAGATTTTCGTTTTTTATTATGGATTCATGGTCTATAGTTCAGGTGATTTTCCATAAAATTGAATTTTCTACGAAATGTGTAGAAATATTCGAGCGATCTAAATGCCCGTTGGCATGACAATTACAGATCTCAGCACCTATTGATAGAGGCATCAATCATCGAAATCGGAGCACAATTGCAGATTTTCGTTTTTTTATTATGAATTTATGGGCTATAGTTCAGGTGATTTTCCATACAATTGAACTTTCTACGAAATGTGTAGAAATATTCGATCGATAAACTGATAGAGTCATCAATCAACCAAATCGGAACACAATTGCAGATTTTCGTTTTTTATTATGGATTTATGGTCTATAGTTCAGGTGATTTTCCATAATATTGAATTTTCTACGAAATGTGTAGAAATATTCGAGCGATCTAAATGCCGGTTGGCATGACAATTACAGGTCTCAGCACCTATTGATAGAGGCATCAATCATCGAAATCGGAGCACAATTGCAGATTTTCGTTTTTTTATTATGAATTTATGGGCTATAGTTCAGGTGATTTTCCATACAATTGAACTTTCTACGAAATGTGTAGAAATATTCGATCGATAAACTGATAGAGTCATCAATCAACCAAATCGAAACACAATTGCAGATTTTCGTTTTTTATTATGGATTCATGGTCTATATATAGTTCAGGTGATTTTCCATAATATTGAATTTTCTACGAAATGTGTAGAAATATTCGAGCGATCTAAATGCCGGTTGGCATGACAATTACAGGTCTCAGCACCTATTGATAGAGGCATCAATCATCGAAATCGGAGCACAATTGCAGATTTTCGTTTTTTTATTATGAATTTATGGGCTATAGTTCAGGTGATTTTCCATACAATTGAACTTTCTACGAAATGTGTAGAAATATTCGATCGATCTACTGATAGAGTCATCAATCAACCAAATCGGAACACAATTGCAGATTTTCGTTTTTTATTATGGATTTATGGTCTATAGTTCAGGTGATTTTCCATAATATTGAATTTTCTACGAAATGTGTAGAAATATTCGAGCGATCTAAATGCCCGTTGGCATGACAATTACAGGTCTCAGCACCTATTGATAGAGGCATCAATCATCGAAATCGGAGCACAATTGCAGATTTTCGTTTTTTTATTATGAATTTATGGGCTATAGTTCAGGTGATTTTCCATACAATTGAACTTTCTACGAAATGTGTAGAAATATTCGATCGATAAACTGATAGAGTCATCAATCAACCAAATCGGAACACAATTGCAGATTTTCGTTTTTTATTATGGATTTATGGTCTATAGTTCAGGTGATTTTCCATAATATTGAATTTTCTACGAAATGTGTAGAAATATTCGAGCGATCTAAATGCCGGTTGGCATGACAATTACAGGTCTCAGCACCTATTGATAGAGGCATCAATCATCGAAATCGGAGCACAATTGCAGATTTTCGTTTTTTTATTATGAATTTATGGGCTATAGTTCAGGTGATTTTCCATACAATTGAACTTTCTACGAAATGTGTAGAAATATTCGATCGATAAACTGATAGAGTCATCAATCAACCAAATCGAAACACAATTGCAGATTTTCGTTTTTTATTATGGATTCATGGTCTATATATAGTTCAGGTGATTTTCCATAATATTGAATTTTCTACGAAATGTGTAGAAATATTCGAGCGATCTAAATGCCGGTTGGCATGACAATTACAGGTCTCAGCACCTATTGATAGAGGCATCAATCATCGAAATCGGAGCACAATTGCAGATTTTCGTTTTTTTATTATGAATTTATGGGCTATAGTTCAGGTGATTTTCCATACAATTGAACTTTCTACGAAATGTGTAGAAATATTCGATCGATCTACTGATAGAGTCATCAATCAACCAAATCGGAACACAATTGCAGATTTTCGTTTTTTATTATGGATTTATGGTCTATATATAGTTCAGGTGATTTTTCATAATATTGAATTTTCTACGAAATGTGTAGAAATATTCGAGCGATCTAAATGCCGGTTGGCATGACAATTACAGATCTCAGCACCTATTGATAGAGGCATCAATCATCGAAATCGGAGCACAATTGCAGATTTTCGTTTTTTTATTATGAATTTATGGGCTATAGTTTAGGTGATTTTCCATACAATTGAACTTTCTACGAAATGTGTAGAAATATTCGATCGATCTACTGATAGAGTCATCAATCAACCAAATCGGAACACAATTGCAGATTTTCGTTTTTTATTATGGATTTATGGTCTATAGTTCAGGTGCTTTTCCATAATATTGAATTTTCTACGAAATGTGTAGAAATATTCGAGCGATCTAAATGCTCTTTGGCATGACAATTACAGGTCTCAGCACCTATTGATAGAGGCATCAATCATCGAAATCGGAGCACAATTGCAGATTTTCGTTTTTTTATTATGAATTTATGGGCTATAGTTCAGGTGATTTTCCATACAATTGAACTTTCTACGAAATGTGTAGAAATATTCGATCGATCTACTGATAGAGTCATCAATCAACCAAATCGGAACACAATTGCAGATTTTCGTTTTTTATTATGGATTTATGGTCTATAGTTCAGGTGATTTTCCATAATATTGAATTTTCTACGAAATGTGTAGAAATATTCGAGCGATCTAAATGCCCGTTGGCATGACAATTACAGGTCTCAGCACCTATTGATAGAGGCATCAATCATCGAAATCGGAGCACAATTGCAGATTTTCGTTTTTTTATTATGAATTTATGGGCTATAGTTCAGGTGATTTTCCATACAATTGAACTTTCTACGAAATGTGTAGAAATATTCGATCGATCTACTGATAGAGTCATCAATCAACCAAATCGGAACACAATTGCAGATTTTCGATTTTTATTATGGATTCATGGTCTATATATAGTTCAGGTGATTTTCCATAAAATTGAATTTTCTACGAAATGTGTAGAAATATTCGAGCGATCTAAATGCCCGTTGGCATGACAATTACAGGTCTCAGCACCTATTGATAGAGGCATCAATCATCGAAATCGGAGCACAATTGCAGATTTTCGTTTTTTTATTATGAATTTATGGTCTATAGTTCAGGTGATTTTCCATACAATTGAATTTTTTACGAAATGTGTAGAAATATTCGAGCGATCTACTGATAGAGTCATCAATCAACCAAATCGGAACACAATTGCAGATTTTCGTTTTTTATTATGGATTCATGGTCTATAGTTCAGGTGATTTTCCATAAAATTGAATTTTCTACGAAATGTGTAGAAATATTCGAGCGATCTAAATGCCCGTTGGCATGACAATTACAGGTCTCAGCACCTATTGATAGAGGCATCAATCATCGAAATCGGAGCACAATTGCAGATTTTCGTTTTTTTATTATGAATTTATGGGCTATAGTTCAGGTGATTTTCCATACAATTGAACTTTCTACGAAATGTGTAGAAATATTCGATCGATCTACTGATAGAGTCATCAATCAACCAAATCGGAACACAATTGCAGATTTTCGTTTTTTATTATGGATTTATGGTCTATAGTTCAGGTGATTTTCCATAATATTGAATTTTCTACGAAATGTGTAGAAATATTCGAGCGATCTAAATGCCCGTTGGCATGACAATTACAGGTCTCAGCACCTATTGATAGAGGCATCAATCATCGAAATCGGAGCACAATTGCAGATTTTCGTTTTTTTATTATGAATTTATGGGCTATAGTTCAGGTGATTTTCCATACAATTGAACTTTCTACGAAATGTGTAGAAATATTCGATCGATAAACTGATAGAGTCATCAATCAACCAAATCGGAACACAATTGCAGATTTTCGTTTTTTATTATGGATTTATGGTCTATAGTTCAGGTGATTTTCCATAATATTGAATTTTCTACGAAATGTGTAGAAATATTCGAGCGATCTAAATGCCGGTTGGCATGACAATTACAGGTCTCAGCACCTATTGATAGAGGCATCAATCATCGAAATCGGAGCACAATTGCAGATTTTCGTTTTTTTATTATGAATTTATGGGCTATAGTTCAGGTGATTTTCCATACAATTGAACTTTCTACGAAATGTGTAGAAATATTCGATCGATAAACTGATAGAGTCATCAAGCAACCAAATCGAAACACAATTGCAGATTTTCGATTTTTATTATGGATTCATGGTCTATATATAGTTCAGGTGATTTTCCATAAAATTGAATTTTCTACGAAATGTGTAGAAATATTCGAGCGATCTAAATGCCCGTTGGCATGACAATTACAGGTCTCAGCACCTATTGATAGAGGCATCAATCATCGAAATCGGAGCACAATTGCAGATTTTCGTTTTTTTATTATGAATTTATGGTCTATAGTTCAGGTGATTTTCCATACAATTGAATTTTTTACGAAATGTGTAGAAATATTCGAGCGATCTACTGATAGAGTCATCAATCAACCAAATCGGAACACAATTGCAGATTTTCGTTTTTTATTATGGATTCATGGTCTATAGTTCAGGTGATTTTCCATAAAATTGAATTTTCTACGAAATGTGTAGAAATATTCGAGCGATCTAAATGCCCGTTGGCATGACAATTACAGGTCTCAGCACCTATTGATAGAGGCATCAATCATCGAAATCGGAGCACAATTGCAGATTTTCGTTTTTTTATTATGAATTTATGGGCTATAGTTCAGGTGATTTTCCATACAATTGAACTTTCTACGAAATGTGTAGAAATATTCGATCGATCTACTGATAGAGTCATCAATCAACCAAATCGGAACACAATTGCAGATTTTCGTTTTTTATTATGGATTTATGGTCTATAGTTCAGGTGATTTTCCATAATATTGAATTTTCTACGAAATGTGTAGAAATATTCGAGCGATCTAAATGCCCGTTGGCATGACAATTACAGGTCTCAGCACCTATTGATAGAGGCATCAATCATCGAAATCGGAGCACAATTGCAGATTTTCGTTTTTTTATTATGAATTTATGGGCTATAGTTCAGGTGATTTTCCATACAATTGAACTTTCTACGAAATGTGTAGAAATATTCGATCGATAAACTGATAGAGTCATCAATCAACCAAATCGGAACACAATTGCAGATTTTCGTTTTTTATTATGGATTTATGGTCTATAGTTCAGGTGATTTTCCATAATATTGAATTTTCTACGAAATGTGTAGAAATATTCGAGCGATCTAAATGCCGGTTGGCATGACAATTACAGGTCTCAGCACCTATTGATAGAGGCATCAATCATCGAAATCGGAGCACAATTGCAGATTTTCGTTTTTTTATTATGAATTTATGGGCTATAGTTCAGGTGATTTTCCATACAATTGAACTTTCTACGAAATGTGTAGAAATATTCGATCGATAAACTGATAGAGTCATCAAGCAACCAAATCGAAACACAATTGCAGATTTTCGTTTTTTATTATGGATTCATGGTCTATATATAGTTCAGGTGATTTTCCATAATATTGAATTTTCTACGAAATGTGTAGAAATATTCGAGCGATCTAAATGCCGGTTGGCATGACAATTACAGGTCTCAGCACCTATTGATAGAGGCATCAATCATCGAAATCGGAGCACAATTGCAGATTTTCGTTTTTTTATTATGAATTTATGGGCTATAGTTCAGGTGATTTTCCATACAATTGAACTTTCTACGAAATGTGTAGAAATATTCGATCGATCTACTGATAGAGTCATCAATCAACCAAATCGGAACACAATTGCAGATTTTCGTTTTTTATTATGGATTTATGGTCTATAGTTCAGGTGATTTTCCATAATATTGAATTTTCTACGAAATGTGTAGAAATATTCGAGCGATCTAAATGCCCGTTGGCATGACAATTACAGGTCTCAGCACCTATTGATAGAGGCATCAATCATCGAAATCGGAGCACAATTGCAGATTTTCGTTTTTTTATTATGAATTTATGGGCTATAGTTCAGGTGATTTTCCATACAATTGAACTTTCTACGAAATGTGTAGAAATATTCGATCGATAAACTGATAGAGTCATCAATCAACCAAATCGGAACACAATTGCAGATTTTCGTTTTTTATTATGGATTTATGGTCTATAGTTCAGGTGATTTTCCATAATATTGAATTTTCTACGAAATGTGTAGAAATATTCGAGCGATCTAAATGCCGGTTGGCATGACAATTACAGGTCTCAGCACCTATTGATAGAGGCATCAATCATCGAAATCGGAGCACAATTGCAGATTTTCGTTTTTTTATTATGAATTTATGGGCTATAGTTCAGGTGATTTTCCATACAATTGAACTTTCTACGAAATGTGTAGAAATATTCGATCGATAAACTGATAGAGTCATCAATCAACCAAATCGAAACACAATTGCAGATTTTCGTTTTTTATTATGGATTCATGGTCTATATATAGTTCAGGTGATTTTCCATAATATTGAATTTTCTACGAAATGTGTAGAAATATTCGAGCGATCTAAATGCCGGTTGGCATGACAATTACAGGTCTCAGCACCTATTGATAGAGGCATCAATCATCGAAATCGGAGCACAATTGCAGATTTTCGTTTTTTTATTATGAATTTATGGGCTATAGTTCAGGTGATTTTCCATACAATTGAACTTTCTACGAAATGTGTAGAAATATTCGATCGATCTACTGATAGAGTCATCAATCAACCAAATCGGAACACAATTGCAGATTTTCGTTTTTTATTATGGATTTATGGTCTATATATAGTTCAGGTGATTTTTCATAATATTGAATTTTCTACGAAATGTGTAGAAATATTCGAGCGATCTAAATGCCGGTTGGCATGACAATTACAGGTCTCAGCACCTATTGATAGAGGCATCAATCATCGAAATCGGAGCACAATTGCAGATTTTCGTTTTTTTATTATGAATTTATGGGCTATAGTTCAGGTGATTTTCCATACAATTGAACTTTCTACGAAATGTGTAGAAATATTCGATCGATCTACTGATAGAGTCATCAATCAACCAAATCGGAACACAATTGCAGATTTTCGTTTTTTATTATGGATTTATGGTCTATAGTTCAGGTGATTTTTCATAATATTGAATTTTCTACGAAATGTGTAGAAATATTCGAGCGATCTAAATGCCGGTTGGCATGACAATTACAGGTCTCAGCACCTATTGATAGAGGCATCAATCATCGAAATCGGAGCACAATTGCAGATTTTCGTTTTTTTATTATGAATTTATGGGCTATAGTTCAGGTGATTTTCCATACAATTGAACTTTCTACGAAATGTGTAGAAATATTCGATCGATAAACTGATAGAGTCATCAATCAACCAAATCGGAACACAATTGCAGATTTTCGTTTTTTATTATGGATTTATGGTCTATAGTTCAGGTGATTTTTCATAATATTGAATTTTCTACGAAATGTGTAGAAATATTCGAGCGATCTAAATGCCCGTTGGCTTGACAATTACAGGTCTCAGCACCTATTGATAGAGGCATCAATCATCGAAATCGGAGCGCAATTGCAGATTTTCGTTTTTTTATTATGAATTTATGGGCTATAGTTCAGGTGATTTTCCATACAATTGAACTTTCTACGAAATGTGTAGAAATATTCAAGCGATCTACTGATAGAGTCATCAATCAACCAAATCGGAACACAATTGCAGATTTTCGTTTTTTATTATGGATTCATGGTCTATAGTTCAGGTGATTTTCCATAAAATTGAATTTTCTACGAAATGTGTAGAAATATTCGAGCGATCTAAATGCCCGTTGGCATGACAATTACAGGTCTCAGCACCTATTGATAGAGGCATCAATCATCGAAATCGGAGCACAATTGCAGATTTTCGTTTTTTTATTATGAATTTATGGGCTATAGTTCAGGTGATTTTCCATACAATTGAACTTTCTACGAAATGTGTAGAAATATTCGATCGATCTACTGATAGAGTCATCAATCAACCAAATCGGAACACAATTGCAGATTTTCGTTTTTTATTATGGATTCATGGTCTATATATAGTTCAGGTGATTTCCCATAAAATTGAATTTTCTACGAAATGTGTAGAAATATTCGAGCGATCTAAATGCCCGTTGGCATGACAATTACAGGTCTCAGCACCTATTGATAGAGGCATCAATCATCGAAATCGGAGCACAATTGCAGATTTTCGTTTTTTTATTATGAATTTATGGGCTATAGTTCAGGTGATTTTCCATACAATTGAACTTTCTACGAAATGTGTAGAAATATTCGATCGATCTACTGATAGAGTCATCAATCAACCAAATCGGAACACAATTGCAGATTTTCGTTTTTTATTATGGATTTATGGTCTATAGTGCAGGTGATTTTCCATAAAATTGAATTTTCTACGAAATGTGTAGAAATATTCGAGCGATCTAAATGCCCGTTGGCATGACAATTACAGGTCTCAGCACCTATTGATAGAGGCATCAATCATCGAAATCGGAGCACAATTGCAGATTTTCGTTTTTTTATTATGAATTTATGGTCTATAGTTCAGGTGATTTTCCATAAAATTGAATTTTTTACGAAATGTGTAGAAATATTCGAGCGATCTACTGATAGAGTCATCAATCAACCAAATCGGAACACAATTGCAGATTTTCGTTTTTTATTATGGATTCATGGTCTATAGTTCAGGTGATTTTCCATAAAATTGAATTTTCTACGAAATGTGTAGAAATATTCGAGCGATCTAAATGCCCGTTGGCATGACAATTACAGGTCTCAGCACCTATTGATAAAGGCATCAATCATCGAAATCGGAGCACAATTGCAGATTTTCGTTTTTTTATTATGAATTTATGGGCTATAGTTCAGGTGATTTTCCATACAATTGAACTTTCTACGAAATGTGTAGAAATATTCGATCGATAAACTGATAGAGTCATCAATCAACCAAATCGGAACACAATTGCAGATTTTCGTTTTTTATTATGGATTTATGGTCTATAGTTCAGGTGATTTTCCATAATATTGAATTTTCTACGAAATGTGTAGAAATATTCGAGCGATCTAAATGCCGGTTGGCATGACAATTACAGGTCTCAGCACCTATTGATAGAGGCATCAATCATCGAAATCGGAGCACAATTGCAGATTTTCGTTTTTTTATTATGAATTTATGGGCTATAGTTCAGGTGATTTTCCATACAATTGAACTTTCTACGAAATGTGTAGAAATATTCGATCGATAAACTGATAGAGTCATCAATCAACCAAATCGAAACACAATTGCAGATTTTCGTTTTTTATTATGGATTCATGGTCTATATATAGTTCAGGTGATTTTCCATAATATTGAATTTTCTACGAAATGTGTAGAAATATTCGAGCGATCTAAATGCCCGTTGGCTTGACAATTACAGGTCTCAGCACCTATTGATAGAGGCATCAATCATCGAAATCGGAGCGCAATTTCAGATTTTCGTTTTTTATTATGAATTTATGGGCTATAGTTCAGGTGATTTTCCATACAATTGAACTTTCTACGAAATGTGTAGAAATATTCGATCGATCTACTGATAGAGTCATCAATCAACCAAATCGGAACACAATTGCAGATTTTCGTTTTTTATTATGGATTTATGGTCTATATATAGTTCAGGTGATTTTTCATAATATTGAATTTTCTACGAAATGTGTAGAAATATTCGAGCGATCTAAATGCCGGTTGGCATGACAATTACAGGTCTCAGCACCTATTGATAGAGGCATCAATCATCGAAATCGGAGCACAATTGCAGATTTTCGTTTTTTTATTATGAATTTATGGGCTATAGTTCAGGTGATTTTCCATACAATTGAACTTTCTACGAAATGTGTAGAAATATTCGATCGATCTACTGATAGAGTCATCAATCAACCAAATCGGAACACAATTGCAGATTTTCGTTTTTTATTATGGATTTATGGTCTATAGTTCAGGTGATTTTTCATAATATTGAATTTTCTACGAAATGTGTAGAAATATTCGAGCGATCTAAATGCCCGTTGGCTTGACAATTACAGGTCTCAGCACCTATTGATAGAGGCATCAATCATCGAAATCGGAGCGCAATTGCAGATTTTCGTTTTTTTATTATGAATTTATGGGCTATAGTTCAGGTGATTTTCCATACAATTGAACTTTCTACGAAATGTGTAGAAATATTCAAGCGATCTACTGATAGAGTCATCAATCAACCAAATCGGAACACAATTGCAGATTTTCGTTTTTTATTATGGATTCATGGTCTATAGTTCAGGTGATTTTCCATAAAATTGAATTTTCTACGAAATGTGTAGAAATATTCGAGCGATCTAAATGCCCGTTGGCATGACAATTACAGGTCTCAGCACCTATTGATAGAGGCATCAATCATCGAAATCGGAGCACAATTGCAGATTTTCGTTTTTTTATTATGAATTTATGGGCTATAGTTCAGGTGATTTTCCATACAATTGAACTTTCTACGAAATGTGTAGAAATATTCGATCGATCTACTGATAGAGTCATCAATCAACCAAATCGGAACACAATTGCAGATTTTCGTTTTTTATTATGGATTCATGGTCTATATATAGTTCAGGTGATTTCCCATAAAATTGAATTTTCTACGAAATGTGTAGAAATATTCGAGCGATCTAAATGCCCGTTGGCATGACAATTACAGGTCTCAGCACCTATTGATAGAGGCATCAATCATCGAAATCGGAGCACAATTGCAGATTTTCGTTTTTTTATTATGAATTTATGGGCTATAGTTCAGGTGATTTTCCATACAATTGAACTTTCTACGAAATGTGTAGAAATATTCGATCGATCTACTGATAGAGTCATCAATCAACCAAATCGGAACACAATTGCAGATTTTCGTTTTTTATTATGGATTTATGGTCTATAGTTCAGGTGATTTTCCATAATATTGAATTTTCTACGAAATGTGTAGAAATATTCGAGCGATCTAAATGCCCGTTGGCATGACAATTACAGGTCTCAGCACCTATTGATAGAGGCATCAACCATCGAAATCGGAGCACAATTGCAGATTTTCGTTTTTTTATTATGAATTTATGGGCTATAGTTCAGGTGATTTTCCATACAATTGAACTTTCTACGAAATGTGTAGAAATATTCGATCGATCTACTGATAGAGTCATCAATCAACCAAATCGGAACACAATTGCAGATTTTCGTTTTTTATTATGGATTCATGGTCTATAGTTCAGGTGATTTTCCATAATATTGAATTTTCTACGAAATGTGTAGAAATATTCGAGCGATCTAAATGCCCGTTGGCATGACAATTACAGGTCTCAGCACCTATTGATAGAGGCATCAACCATCGAAATCGGAGCACAATTGCAGATTTTCGTTTTTTTATTATGAATTTATGGGCTATAGTTCAGGTGATTTTCCATACAATTGAACTTTCTACGAAATGTGTAGAAATATTCGATCGATCTACTGATAGAGTCATCAATCAACCAAATCGGAACACAATTGCAGATTTTCGTTTTTTATTATGGATTCATGGTCTATAGTTCAGGTGATTTTCCATAAAATTGAATTTTCTACGAAATGTGTAGAAATATTCGAGCGATCTAAATGCCCGTTGGCATGACAATTACAGGTCTCAGCACCTATTGATAGAGGCATCAATCATCGAAATCGGAGCACAATTGCAGATTTTCGTTTTTTTATTATGAATTTATGGGCTATAGTTCAGGTGATTTTCCATACAATTGAACTTTCTACGAAATGTGTAGAAATATTCGATCGATCTACTGATAGAGTCATCAATCAACCAAATCGGAACACAATTGCAGATTTTCGATTTTTATTATGGATTCATGGTCTATATATAGTTCAGGTGATTTTCCATAAAATTGAATTTTCTACGAAATGTGTAGAAATATTCGAGCGATCTAAATGCCCGTTGGCATGACAATTACAGGTCTCAGCACCTATTGATAGAGGCATCAATCATCGAAATCGGAGCACAATTGCAGATTTTCGTTTTTTTATTATGAATTTATGGGCTATAGTTCAGGTGATTTTCCATACAATTGAACTTTCTACGAAATGTGTAGAAATTTTTGGTCGATCTACTGATAGAGTCATCAATCAACCAAATCGGAACACAATTGCAGATTTTCGATTTTTATTATGGATTCATGGTCTATATATAGTTCAGGTGATTTTCCATAAAATTGAATTTTCTACGAAATGTGTAGAAATATTCGAGCGATCTAAATGCCCGTTGGCATGACAATTACAGGTCTCAGCACCTATTGATAGAGTCATCAATTAACCAAATCGGAGCACAATTGCAGATTTTCGTTTTTTTATTATGAATTTATGGGCTATAGTTCAGGTGATTTTCCATACAATTGAACTTTCTACGAAATGTGTAGAAATATTCGAAAATATACGAAAATATTCGATCGATCTACTGATAGAGTCATCAATCAACCAAATCGGAACACAATTGCAGATTTTCGTTTTTTATTATGGATTCATGGTCTATAGTTCAGGTGATTTTCCATAAAATTGAATTTTCTACGAAATGTGTAGAAATATTCGAGCGATCTAAATGCCCGTTGGCATGACAATTACAGGTCTCAGCACCTATTGATAGAGGCATCAATCATCGAAATCGGAGCACAATTGCAGATTTTCGTTTTTTTATTATGAATTTATGGGCTATAGTTCAGGTGATTTTCCATACAATTGAACTTTCTACGAAATGTGTAGAAATATTCGATCGATCTACTGATAGAGTCATCAATCAACCAAATCGGAACACAATTGCAGATTTTCGTTTTTTATTATGGATTTATGGTCTATAGTTCAGGTGATTTTCCATAATATTGAATTTTCTACGAAATGTGTAGAAATATTCGAGCGATCTAAATGCCCGTTGGCATGACAATTACAGGTCTCAGCACCTATTGATAGAGGCATCAACCATCGAAATCGGAGCACAATTGCAGATTTTCGTTTTTTTATTATGAATTTATGGGCTATAGTTCAGGTGATTTTCCATACAATTGAACTTTCTACGAAATGTGTAGAAATATTCGATCGATCTACTGATAGAGTCATCAATCAACCAAATCGGAACACAATTGCAGATTTTCGTTTTTTATTATGGATTCATGGTCTATAGTTCAGGTGATTTTCCATAAAATTGAATTTTCTACGAAATGTGTAGAAATATTCGAGCGATCTAAATGCCCGTTGGCATTACAATTACAGGTTTCAGCACCTATTGATAGAGGCATCAATCATCGAAATCGGAGCACAATTGCAGATTTTCGTTTTTTTATTATGAATTTATGGGCTATAGTTCAGGTGATTTTCCATACAATTGAACTTTCTACGAAATGTGTAGAAATATTCGATCGATCTACTGATAGAGTCATCAATCAACCAAATCGGAACACAATTGCAGATTTTCGATTTTTATTATGGATTCATGGTCTATATATAGTTCAGGTGATTTTCCATAAAATTGAATTTTCTACGAAATGTGTAGAAATATTCGAGCGATCTAAATGCCCGTTGGCATGACAATTACAGGTCTCAGCACCTATTGATAGAGGCATCAATCATCGAAATCGGAGCACAATTGCAGATTTTCGTTTTTTTATTATGAATTTATGGGCTATAGTTCAGGTGATTTTCCATACAATTGAACTTTCTACGAAATGTGTAGAAATATTCGAAAATATACGAAAATATTCGATCGATCTACTGATAGAGTCATCAATCAACCAAATCGGAACACAATTGCAGATTTTCGTTTTTTATTATGGATTCATGGTCTATAGTTCAGGTGATTTTCCATAAAATTGAATTTTCTACGAAATGTGTAGAAATATTCGAGCGATCTAAATGCCCGTTGGCATGACAATTACAGGTCTCAGCACCTATTGATAGAGGCATCAATCATCGAAATCGGAGCACAATTGCAGATTTTCGTTTTTTTATTATGAATTTATGGGCTATAGTTCAGGTGATTTTCCATACAATTGAACTTTCTACGAAATGTGTAGAAATATTCGATCGATCTACTGATAGAGTCATCAATCAACCAAATCGGAACACAATTGCAGATTTTCCATTTTTATTATGGATTCATGGTCTATATATAGTTCAGGTGATTTTCCATAAAATTGAATTTTCTACGAAATGTGTAGAAATATTCGAGCGATCTAAATGCCCGTTGGCATGACAATTACAGGTCTCAGCACCTATTGATAGAGGCATCAATCATCGAAATCGGAGCACAATTGCAGATTTTCGTTTTTTTATTATGAATTTATGGGCTATAGTTCAGGTGATTTTCCATACAATTGAACTTTCTACGAAATGTGTAGAAATTTTTGGTCGATCTACTGATAGAGTCATCAATCAACCAAATCGGAACACAATTGCAGATTTTCGATTTTTATTATGGATTCATGGTCTATATATAGTTCAGGTGATTTTCCATAAAATTGAATTTTCTACGAAATGTGTAGAAATATTCGAGCGATCTAAATGCCCGTTGGCATGACAATTACAGGTCTCAGCACCTATTGATAGAGGCATCAATCATCGAAATCGGAGCACAATTGCAGATTTTCGTTTTTTTATTATGAATTTATGGGCTATAGTTCAGGTGATTTTCCATACAATTGAACTTTCTACGAAATGTGTAGAAATATTCGATCGATCTACTGATAGAGTCATCAATCAACCAAATCGGAACACAATTGCAGATTTTCGTTTTTTATTATGGATTTATGGTCTATAGTTCAGGTGATTTTCCATAATATTGAATTTTCTACGAAATGTGTAGAAATATTCGAGCGATCTAAATGCCCGTTGGCATGACAATTACAGGTCTCAGCACCTATTGATAGAGGCATCAATCATCGAAATCGGAGCACAATTGCAGATTTTCGTTTTTTTATTATGAATTTATGGGCTATAGTTCAGGTGATTTTCCATACAATTGAACTTTCTACGAAATGTGTAGAAATATTCGATCGATCTACTGATAGAGTCATCAATCAACCAAATCGGAACACAATTGCAGATTTTCGATTTTTATTATGGATTCATGGTCTATATATAGTTCAGGTGATTTTCCATAAAATTGAATTTTCTACGAAATGTGTAGAAATATTCGAGCGATCTAAATGCCCGTTGGCATGACAATTACAGGTCTCAGCACCTATTGATAGAGGCATCAATCATCGAAATCGGAGCACAATTGCAGATTTTCGTTTTTTTATTATGAATTTATGGGCTATAGTTCAGGTGATTTTCCATACAATTGAACTTTCTACGAAATGTGTAGAAATATTCGATCGATCTACTGATAGAGTCATCAATCAACCAAATCGGAACACAATTGCAGATTTTCGTTTTTTATTATGGATTTATGGTCTATAGTTCAGGTGATTTTCCATAATATTGAATTTTCTACGAAATGTGTAGAAATATTCGAGCGATCTAAATGCCCGTTGGCATGACAATTACAGGTCTCAGCACCTATTGATAGAGGCATCAATCATCGAAATCGGAGCACAATTGCAGATTTTCGTTTTTTTATTATGAATTTATGGGCTATAGTTCAGGTGATTTTCCATACAATTGAACTTTCTACGAAATGTGTAGAAATATTCGATCGATCTACTGATAGAGTCATCAATCAACCAAATCGGAACACAATTGCAGATTTTAGATTTTTATTATGGATTCATGGTCTATATATAGTTCAGGTGATTTTCCATAAAATTGAATTTTCTACGAAATGTGTAGAAATATTCGAGCGATCTAAATGCCCGTTGGCATGACAATTACAGGTCTCAGCACCTATTGATAGAGGCATCAATCATCCAAATCGGAGCACAATTGCAGATTTTCGTTTTTTTATTATGAATTTATGGGCTATAGTTCAGGTGATTTTCCATACAATTGAACTTTCTACGAAATGTGTAGAAATATTCGATCGATCTACTGATAGAGTCATCAATCAACCAAATCGGAACACAATTGCAGATCTCGTTTTTTATTATGGATTTATGGTCTATAGTTCAGGTGATTTTCCATAATATTGAATTTTCTACGAAATGTGTAAAAATATTCGAGCGATCTAAATGCCCGTTGGCATGACAATTACAGGTCTCAGCACCTATTGATAGAGGCATCAACCATCGAAATCGGAGCACAATTGCAGATTTTCGTTTTTTTATTATGAATTTATGGGCTATAGTTCAGGTGATTTTCCATACAATTGAACTTTCTACGAAATGTGTAGAAATATTCGATCGATCTACTGATAGAGTCATCAATCAACCAAATCGGAACACAATTGCAGATTTTCGTTTTTTATTATGGATTTATGGTCTATAGTTCAGGTGATTTTCCATAATATTGAATTTTCTACGAAATGTGTAGAAATATTCGAGCGATCTAAATGCCCGTTGGCATGACAATTACAGGTCTCAGCACCTATTGATAGAGGCATCAATCATCGAAATCGGAGCACAATTGCAGATTTTCGTTTTTTTATTATGAATTTATGGGCTATAGTTCAGGTGATTTTCCATACAATTGAACTTTCTACGAAATGTGTAGAAATATTCGATCGATCTACTGATAGAGTCATCAATCAACCAAATCGGAACACAATTGCAGATTTTCGTTTTTTATTATGGATTCATGGTCTATATATAGTTCAGGTGATTTTCCATAATATTGAATTTTCTACGAAATGTGTAGAAATATTCGAGCGATCTAAATGCCCGTTGGCATGACAATTACAGGTCTCAGCACCTATTGATAGAGGTATCAATCATCGAAATCGGAGCACAATTGCAGATTTTCGTTTTTTTATTATGAATTTATGGGCTATAGTTCAGGTGATTTTCCATACAATTGAACTTTCTACGAAATGTGTAGAAATATTCGATCGATCTACTGATAGAGTCATCAATCAACCAAATCGGAACACAATTGCAGATTTTCGTTTTTTATTATGGATTTATGGTCTATAGTTCAGGTGATTTTCCATAATATTGAATTTTCTACGAAATGTGTAGAAATATTCGAGCGATCTAAATGCCCGTTGGCATGACAATTACAGGTCTCAGCACCTATTGATAGAGGCATCAATCATCGAAATCGGAGCACAATTGCAGATTTTCGTTTTTTTATTATGAATTTATGGGCTATAGTTCAGGTGATTTTCCATACAATTGAACTTTCTACGAAATGTGTAGAAATATTCGATCGATCTACTGATAGAGTCATCAATCAACCAAATCGGAACACAATTGCAGATTTTCGTTTTTTATTATGGATTCATGGTCTATAGTTCAGGTGATTTTCCATAATATTGAATTTTCTACGAAATGTGTAGAAATATTCGAGCGATCTAAATGCCCGTTGGCATGACAATTACAGGTCTCAGCACCTATTGATAGAGGCATCAACCATCGAAATCGGAGCACAATTGCAGATTTTCGTTTTTTTATTATGAATTTATGGGCTATAGTTCAGGTGATTTTCCATACAATTGAACTTTCTACGAAATGTGTAGAAATATTCGATCGATCTACTGATAGAGTCATCAATCAACCAAATCGGAACACAATTGCAGATTTTCGTTTTTTATTATGGATTCATGGTCTATAGTTCAGGTGATTTTCCATAAAATTGAATTTTCTACGAAATGTGTAGAAATATTCGAGCGATCTAAATGCCCGTTGGCATGACAATTACAGGTCTCAGCACCTATTGATAGAGGCATCAATCATCGAAATCGGAGCACAATTGCAGATTTTCGTTTTTTTATTATGAATTTATGGGCTATAGTTCAGGTGATTTTCCATACAATTGAACTTTCTACGAAATGTGTAGAAATATTCGATCGATCTACTGATAGAGTCATCAATCAACCAAATCGGAACACAATTGCAGATTTTCGATTTTTATTATGGATTCATGGTCTATATATAGTTCAGGTGATTTTCCATAAAATTGAATTTTCTACGAAATGTGTAGAAATATTCGAGCGATCTAAATGCCCGTTGGCATGACAATTACAGGTCTCAGCACCTATTGATAGAGGCATCAATCATCGAAATCGGAGCACAATTGCAGATTTTCGTTTTTTTATTATGAATTTATGGGCTATAGTTCAGGTGATTTTCCATACAATTGAACTTTCTACGAAATGTGTAGAAATTTTTGGTCGATCTACTGATAGAGTCATCAATCAACCAAATCGGAACACAATTGCAGATTTTCGATTTTTATTATGGATTCATGGTCTATATATAGTTCAGGTGATTTTCCATAAAATTGAATTTTCTACGAAATGTGTAGAAATATTCGAGCGATCTAAATGCCCGTTGGCATGACAATTACAGGTCTCAGCACCTATTGATAGAGTCATCAATTAACCAAATCGGAGCACAATTGCAGATTTTCGTTTTTTTATTATGAATTTATGGGCTATAGTTCAGGTGATTTTCCATACAATTGAACTTTCTACGAAATGTGTAGAAATATTCGAAAATATACGAAAATATTCGATCGATCTACTGATAGAGTCATCAATCAACCAAATCGGAACACAATTGCAGATTTTCGTTTTTTATTATGGATTCATGGTCTATAGTTCAGGTGATTTTCCATAAAATTGAATTTTCTACGAAATGTGTAGAAATATTCGAGCGATCTAAATGCCCGTTGGCATGACAATTACAGGTCTCAGCACCTATTGATAGAGGCATCAATCATCGAAATCGGAGCACAATTGCAGATTTTCGTTTTTTTATTATGAATTTATGGGCTATAGTTCAGGTGATTTTCCATACAATTGAACTTTCTACGAAATGTGTAGAAATATTCGATCGATCTACTGATAGAGTCATCAATCAACCAAATCGGAACACAATTGCAGATTTTCGTTTTTTATTATGGATTTATGGTCTATAGTTCAGGTGATTTTCCATAATATTGAATTTTCTACGAAATGTGTAGAAATATTCGAGCGATCTAAATGCCCGTTGGCATGACAATTACAGGTCTCAGCACCTATTGATAGAGGCATCAACCATCGAAATCGGAGCACAATTGCAGATTTTCGTTTTTTTATTATGAATTTATGGGCTATAGTTCAGGTGATTTTCCATACAATTGAACTTTCTACGAAATGTGTAGAAATATTCGATCGATCTACTGATAGAGTCATCAATCAACCAAATCGGAACACAATTGCAGATTTTCGTTTTTTATTATGGATTCATGGTCTATAGTTCAGGTGATTTTCCATAAAATTGAATTTTCTACGAAATGTGTAGAAATATTCGAGCGATCTAAATGCCCGTTGGCATTACAATTACAGGTTTCAGCACCTATTGATAGAGGCATCAATCATCGAAATCGGAGCACAATTGCAGATTTTCGTTTTTTTATTATGAATTTATGGGCTATAGTTCAGGTGATTTTCCATACAATTGAACTTTCTACGAAATGTGTAGAAATATTCGATCGATCTACTGATAGAGTCATCAATCAACCAAATCGGAACACAATTGCAGATTTTCGATTTTTATTATGGATTCATGGTCTATATATAGTTCAGGTGATTTTCCATAAAATTGAATTTTCTACGAAATGTGTAGAAATATTCGAGCGATCTAAATGCCCGTTGGCATGACAATTACAGGTCTCAGCACCTATTGATAGAGGCATCAATCATCGAAATCGGAGCACAATTGCAGATTTTCGTTTTTTTATTATGAATTTATGGGCTATAGTTCAGGTGATTTTCCATACAATTGAACTTTCTACGAAATGTGTAGAAATTTTTGGTCGATCTACTGATAGAGTCATCAATCAACCAAATCGGAACACAATTGCAGATTTTCGATTTTTATTATGGATTCATGGTCTATATATAGTTCAGGTGATTTTCCATAAAATTGAATTTTCTACGAAATGTGTAGAAATATTCGAGCGATCTAAATGCCCGTTGGCATGACAATTACAGGTCTCAGCACCTATTGATAGAGTCATCAATTAACCAAATCGGAGCACAATTGCAGATTTTCGTTTTTTTATTATGAATTTATGGGCTATAGTTCAGGTGATTTTCCATACAATTGAACTTTCTACGAAATGTGTAGAAATATTCGAAAATATACGAAAATATTCGATCGATCTACTGATAGAGTCATCAATCAACCAAATCGGAACACAATTGCAGATTTTCGTTTTTTATTATGGATTCATGGTCTATAGTTCAGGTGATTTTCCATAAAATTGAATTTTCTACGAAATGTGTAGAAATATTCGAGCGATCTAAATGCCCGTTGGCATGACAATTACAGGTCTCAGCACCTATTGATAGAGGCATCAATCATCGAAATCGGAGCACAATTGCAGATTTTCGTTTTTTTATTATGAATTTATGGGCTATAGTTCAGGTGATTTTCCATACAATTGAACTTTCTACGAAATGTGTAGAAATATTCGATCGATCTACTGATAGAGTCATCAATCAACCAAATCGGAACACAATTGCAGATTTTCCATTTTTATTATGGATTCATGGTCTATATATAGTTCAGGTGATTTTCCATAAAATTGAATTTTCTACGAAATGTGTAGAAATATTCTAGCGATCTAAATGCCCGTTGGCATGACAATTACAGGTCTCAGCACCTATTGATAGAGGCATCAATCATCGAAATCGGAGCACAATTGCAGATTTTCGTTTTTTTATTATGAATTTATGGGCTATAGTTCAGGTGATTTTCCATACAATTGAACTTTCTACGAAATGTGTAGAAATTTTTGGTCGATCTACTGATAGAGTCATCAATCAACCAAATCGGAACACAATTGCAGATTTTTGATTTTTATTATGGATTCATGGTCTATATATAGTTCAGGTGATTTTCCATAAAATTGAATTTTCTACGAAATGTGTAGAAATATTCGAGCGATCTAAATGCCCGTTGGCATGACAATTACAGGTCTCAGCACCTATTGATAGAGGCATCAATCATCGAAATCGGAGCACAATTGCAGATTTTCGTTTTTTTATTATGAATTTATGGGCTATAGTTCAGGTGATTTTCCATACAATTGAACTTTCTACGAAATGTGTAGAAATATTCGATCGATCTACTGATAGAGTCATCAATCAACCAAATCGGAACACAATTGCAGATTTTCGTTTTTTATTATGGATTTATGGTCTATAGTTCAGGTGATTTTCCATAATATTGAATTTTCTACGAAATGTGTAGAAATATTCGAGCGATCTAAATGCCCGTTGGCATGACAATTACAGGTCTCAGCACCTATTGATAGAGGCATCAATCATCGAAATCGGAGCACAATTGCAGATTTTCGTTTTTTTATTATGAATTTATGGGCTATAGTTCAGGTGATTTTCCATACAATTGAACTTTCTACGAAATGTGTAGAAATATTCGATCGATCTACTGATAGAGTCATCAATCAACCAAATCGGAACACAATTGCAGATTTTCGATTTTTATTATGGATTCATGGTCTATATATAGTTCAGGTGATTTTCCATAAAATTGAATTTTCTACGAAATGTGTAGAAATATTCGAGCGATCTAAATGCCCGTTGGCATGACAATTACAGGTCTCAGCACCTATTGATAGAGGCATCAATCATCGAAATCGGAGCACAATTGCAGATTTTCGTTTTTTTATTATGAATTTATGGGCTATAGTTCAGGTGATTTTCCATACAATTGAACTTTCTACGAAATGTGTAGAAATATTCGATCGATCTACTGATAGAGTCATCAATCAACCAAATCGGAACACAATTGCAGATTTTCGTTTTTTATTATGGATTTATGGTCTATAGTTCAGGTGATTTTCCATAATATTGAATTTTCTACGAAATGTGTAGAAATATTCGAGCGATCTAAATGCCCGTTGGCATGACAATTACAGGTCTCAGCACCTATTGATAGAGGCATCAATCATCGAAATCGGAGCACAATTGCAGATTTTCGTTTTTTTATTATGAATTTATGGGCTATAGTTCAGGTGATTTTCCATACAATTGAACTTTCTACGAAATGTGTAGAAATATTCGATCGATCTACTGATAGAGTCATCAATCAACCAAATCGGAACACAATTGCAGATTTTAGATTTTTATTATGGATTCATGGTCTATATATAGTTCAGGTGATTTTCCATAAAATTGAATTTTCTACGAAATGTGTAGAAATATTCGAGCGATCTAAATGCCCGTTGGCATGACAATTACAGGTCTCAGCACCTATTGATAGAGGCATCAATCATCCAAATCGGAGCACAATTGCAGATTTTCGTTTTTTTATTATGAATTTATGGGCTATAGTTCAGGTGATTTTCCATACAATTGAACTTTCTACGAAATGTGTAGAAATATTCGATCGATCTACTGATAGAGTCATCAATCAACCAAATCGGAACACAATTGCAGATCTCGTTTTTTATTATGGATTTATGGTCTATAGTTCAGGTGATTTTCCATAATATTGAATTTTCTACGAAATGTGTAAAAATATTCGAGCGATCTAAATGCCCGTTGGCATGACAATTACAGGTCTCAGCACCTATTGATAGAGGCATCAACCATCGAAATCGGAGCACAATTGCAGATTTTCGTTTTTTTATTATGAATTTATGGGCTATAGTTCAGGTGATTTTCCATACAATTGAACTTTCTACGAAATGTGTAGAAATATTCGATCGATCTACTGATAGAGTCATCAATCAACCAAATCGGAACACAATTGCAGATTTTCGTTTTTTATTATGGATTTATGGTCTATAGTTCAGGTGATTTTCCATAATATTGAATTTTCTACGAAATGTGTAGAAATATTCGAGCGATCTAAATGCCCGTTGGCATGACAATTACAGGTCTCAGCACCTATTGATAGAGGCATCAATCATCGAAATCGGAGCACAATTGCAGATTTTCGTTTTTTTATTATGAATTTATGGGCTATAGTTCAGGTGATTTTCCATACAATTGAACTTTCTACGAAATGTGTAGAAATATTCGATCGATCTACTGATAGAGTCATCAATCAACCAAATCGGAACACAATTGCAGATTTTCGTTTTTTATTATGGATTCATGGTCTATATATAGTTCAGGTGATTTTCCATAATATTGAATTTTCTACGAAATGTGTAGAAATATTCGAGCGATCTAAATGCCCGTTGGCATGACAATTACAGGTCTCAGCACCTATTGATAGAGGTATCAATCATCGAAATCGGAGCACAATTGCAGATTTTCGTTTTTTTATTATGAATTTATGGGCTATAGTTCAGGTGATTTTCCATACAATTGAACTTTCTACGAAATGTGTAGAAATATTCGATCGATCTACTGATAGAGTCATCAATCAACCAAATCGGAACACAATTGCAGATTTTCGTTTTTTATTATGGATTTATGGTCTATAGTTCAGGTGATTTTCCATAATATTGAATTTTCTACGAAATGTGTAGAAATATTCGAGCGATCTAAATGCCCGTTGGCATGACAATTACAGGTCTCAGCACCTATTGATAGAGGCATCAATCATCGAAATCGGAGCACAATTGCAGATTTTCGTTTTTTTATTATGAATTTATGGGCTATAGTTCAGGTGATTTTCCATACAATTGAACTTTCTACGAAATGTGTAGAAATATTCGATCGATCTACTGATAGAGTCATCAATCAACCAAATCGGAACACAATTGCAGATTTTCGATTTTTATTATGGATTCATGGTCTATATATAGTTCAGGTGATTTTCCATAAAATTGAATTTTCTACGAAATGTGTAGAAATATTCGAGCGATCTAAATGCCCGTTGGCATGACAATTACAGGTCTCAGCACCTATTGATAGAGGCATCAATCATCGAAATCGGAGCACAATTGCAGATTTTCGTTTTTTTATTATGAATTTATGGGCTATAGTTCAGGTGATTTTCCATACAATTGAACTTTCTACGAAATGTGTAGAAATATTCGATCGATCTACTGATAGAGTCATCAATCAACCAAATCGGAACACAATTGCAGATTTTAGATTTTTATTATGGATTCATGGTCTATATATAGTTCAGGTGATTTTCCATAAAATTGAATTTTCTACGAAATGTGTAGAAATATTCGAGCGATCTAAATGCCCGTTGGCATGACAATTACAGGTCTCAGCACCTATTGATAGAGGCATCAATCATCGAAATCGGAGCACAATTGCAGATTTTCGTTTTTTTATTATGAATTTATGGGCTATAGTTCAGGTGATTTTCCATACAATTGAACTTTCTACGAAATGTGTAGAAATATTCGATCGATCTACTGATAGAGTCATCAATCAACCAAATCGGAACACAATTGCAGATTTTCGTTTTTTATTATGGATTTATGGTCTATAGTTCAGGTGATTTTCCATAATATTGAATTTTCTACGAAATGTGTAGAAATATTCGAGCGATCTAAATGCCCGTTGGCATGATAATTACAGGTCTCAGCACCTATTGATAGAGGCATCAATCATCGAAATCGGAGCACAATTGCAGATTTTCGTTTTTTTATTATGAATTTATGGGCTATAGTTCAGGTGATTTTCCATACAATTGAACTTTCTACGAAATGTGTAGAAATATTCGATCGATCTACTGATAGAGTCATCAATCAACCAAATCGGAACACAATTGCAGATTTTAGATTTTTATTATGGATTCATGGTCTATATATAGTTCAGGTGATTTTCCATAAAATTGAATTTTCTACGAAATGTGTAGAAATATTCGAGCGATCTAAATGCCCGTTGGCATGACAATTACAGGTCTCAGCACCTATTGATAGAGGCATCAATCATCGAAATCGGAGCACAATTGCAGATTTTCGTTTTTTTATTATGAATTTATGGGCTATAGTTCAGGTGATTTTCCATACAATTGAACTTTCTACGAAATGTGTAGAAATATTCGATCGATCTACTGATAGAGTCATCAATCAACCAAATCGGAACACAATTGCAGATTTTCGTTTTTTATTATGGATTTATGGTCTATAGTTCAGGTGATTTTCCATAATATTGAATTTTCTACGAAATGTGTAGAAATATTCGAGCGATCTAAATGCCCGTTGGCATGATAATTACAGGTCTCAGCACCTATTGATAGAGGCATCAATCATCGAAATCGGAGCACAATTGCAGATTTTCGTTTTTTTATTATGAATTTATGGTCAGTTCAGGTGATTTTCCATAAAATTGAATTTTCTACGAAATGTGTAGAAATATTCGAGCGATCTAAATGCCCGTTGGCATGACAATTACAGGTCTCAGCACCTATTGATAGAGGCATCAATCATCAAAATCGGAGCACAATTGCAGATTTTCGTTTTTTTATTATGAATTTATGGGCTATAGTTCAGGTGATTTTCCATACAATTGAACTTTCTACGAAATGTGTAGAAATATTCGATCGATCTACTGATAGAGTCATCAATCAACCAAATCGGAACACAATTGCAGATTTTCGATTTTTATTATGGATTCATGGTCTATATATAGTTCAGGTGATTTTCCATAAAATTGAATTTTCTACGAAATGTGTAGAAATATTCGAGCGATCTAAATGCCCGTTGGCATGACAATTACAGGTCTCAGCACCTATTGATAGAGGCATCAATCATCGAAATCGGAGCACAACTGCAGATTTTCTTTTTTTTATTATGAATTTATGGGCTATAGTTCAGGTGATTTTCCATACAATTGAACTTTCTACGAAATGTGTAGAAATATTCGATCGATCTACTGATAGAGTCATCAATCAACCAAATCGGAACACAATTGCAGATTTTCGATTTTTATTATGGATTCATGGTCTATATATAGTTCAGGTGATTTTCCATAATATTGAATTTTCTACGAAATGTGTAGAAATATTCGAGCGATCTAAATGCCCGTTGGCATGACAATTACAGGTCTCAGCACCTATTGATAGAGGCATCAATCATCCAAATCGGAGCACAATTGCAGATTTTCGTTTTTTTATTATGAATTTATGGGCTATAGTTCAGGTGATTTTCCATACAATTGAACTTTCTACGAAATGTGTAGAAATATTCGATCGATCTACTGATAGAGTCATCAATCAACCAAATCGGAACACAATTGCAGATTTTCGTTTTTTATTATGGATTCATGGTCTATAGTTCAGGTGATTTTCCATAAAATTGAATTTTCTACGAAATGTGTAGAAATATTCGAGCGATCTAAATGCCCGTTGGCATGACAATTACAGGTATCAGCACCTATTGATAGAGGCATCAATCATCGAAATCGGAGCACAATTGCAGATTTTCGTTTTTTTATTATGAATTTATGGGCTATAGTTCAGGTGATTTTCCATACAATTGAACTTTCTACGAAATGTGTAGAAATTTTTGGTCGATCTACTGATAGAGTCATCAATCAACCAAATCGGAACACAATTGCAGATTTTCGTTTTTTATTATGGATTCATGGTCTATATATAGTTCAGGTGATTTTCCATAATATTGAATTTTCTACGAAATGTGTAGAAATATTCGAGCGATCTAAATGCCCGTTGGCATGACAATTACAGGTCTCAGCACCTATTGATAGAGGCATCAATCATCGAAATCGGAGCACAATTGCAGATTTTCGTTTTTTTATTATGAATTTATGGGCTATAGTTCAGATGATTTTCCATACAATTGAACTTTCTACGAAATGTGTAGAAATATTCGATCGATCTACTGATAGAGTCATCAATCAACCAAATCGGAACACAATTGCAGATTTTCGATTTTTATTATGGATTCATGGTCTATATATAGTTCAGGTGATTTTCCATAAAATTGAATTTTCTACGAAATGTGTAGAAATATTCAAGCGATCTAAATGCCCGTTGGCATGACAATTACAGGTCTCAGCACCTATTGATAGAGGCATCAATCATCGAAATCGGAGCACAATTGCAGATTTTCGTTTTTTTATTATGAATTTATGGGCTATAGTTCAGGTGATTTTCCATACAATTGAACTTTCTACGAAATGTGTAGAAATTTTTGGTCGATCTACTGATAGAGTCATCAATCAACCAAATCGGAACACAATTGCAGATTTTCGTTTTTTATTATGGATTCATGGTCTATATATAGTTCAGGTGATTTTCCATAATATTGAATTTTCTACGAAATGTGTAGAAATATTCGAGCGATCTAAATGCCCGTTGGCATGACAATTACAGGTCTCAGCACCTATTGATAGAGGCATCAATCATCGAAATCGGAGCACAATTGCAGATTTTCGTTTTTTTATTATGAATTTATGGGCTATAGTTCAGGTGATTTTCCATACAATTGAACTTTCTACGAAATGTGTAGAAATATTCGATCGATCTACTGATAGAGTCATCAATCAACCAAATCGGAACACAATTGCAGATTTTCGATTTTTATTATGGATTCATGGTCTATATATAGTTCAGGTGATTTTCCATAAAATTGAATTTTCTACGAAATGTGTAGAAATATTCGAGCGATCTAAATGCCCGTTGGCATGACAATTACAGGTCTCAGCACCTATTGATAGAGGCATCAATCATCGAAATCGGAGCACAATTGCAGATTTTCGTTTTTTTATTATGAATTTATGGGCTATAGTTCAGGTGATTTTCCATACAATTGAACTTTCTACGAAATGTGTAGAAATATTCGATCGATCTACTGATAGAGTCATCAATCAACCAAATCGGAGCACAATTGCAGATTTTCGTTTTTTTATTATGAATTTATGGGCTATAGTTCAGGTGATTTTCCATACAATTGAACTTTCTACGAAATATGTAGAAATATTCGATCGATCTACTGATAGAGTCATCAATCAACCAAATCGGAACACAATTGCAGATTTTCGTTTTTTATTATGGATTCATGGTCTATATATAGTTCAGGTGATTTTCCATAAAATTGAATTTTCTACGAAATGTGTAGAAATATTCGAGCGATCTAAATGCCCGTTGGCATGACAATTACAGGTATCAGCACCTATTGATAGAGGCATCAATCATCGAAATCGGAGCACAATTGCAGATTTTCGTTTTTTTATTATGAATTTATGGGCTATAGTTCAGGTGATTTTCCATACAATTGAACTTTCTACGAAATGTGTAGAAATTTTTGGTCGATCTACTGATAGAGTCATCAATCAACCAAATCGGAACACAATTGCAGATTTTCGTTTTTTATTATGGATTCATGGTCTATATATAGTTCAGGTGATTTTCCATAATATTGAATTTTCTACGAAATGTGTAGAAATATTCGAGCGATCTAAATGCCCGTTGGCATGACAATTACAGGTCTCAGCACCTATTGATAGAGGCATCAATCATCGAAATCGGAGCACAATTGCAGATTTTCGTTTTTTTATTATGAATTTATGGGCTATAGTTCAGATGATTTTCCATACAATTGAACTTTCTACGAAATGTGTAGAAATATTCGATCGATCTACTGATAGAGTCATCAATCAACCAAATCGGAACACAATTGCAGATTTTCGATTTTTATTATGGATTCATGGTCTATATATAGTTCAGGTGATTTTCCATAAAATTGAATTTTCTACGAAATGTGTAGAAATATTCAAGCGATCTAAATGCCCGTTGGCATGACAATTACAGGTCTCAGCACCTATTGATAGAGGCATCAATCATCGAAATCGGAGCACAATTGCAGATTTTCGTTTTTTTATTATGAATTTATGGGCTATAGTTCAGGTGATTTTCCATACAATTGAACTTTCTACGAAATGTGTAGAAATATTCGATCGATCTACTGATAGAGTCATCAATCAACCAAATCGGAGCACAATTGCAGATTTTTGTTTTTTTATTATGAATTTATGGGCTATAGTTCAGGTGATTTTCCATACAATTGAACTTTCTACGAAATGTGTAGAAATTTTTGGTCGATCTACTGATAGAGTCATCAATCAACCAAATCGGAACACAATTGCAGATTTTCGTTTTTTATTATGGATTCATGGTCTATATATAGTTCAGGTGATTTTCCATAATATTGAATTTTCTACGAAATGTGTAGAAATATTCGAGCGATCTAAATGCCCGTTGGCATGACAATTACAGGTCTCAGCACCTATTGATAGAGGCATCAATCATCGAAATCGGAGCACAATTGCAGATTTTCGTTTTTTTATTATGAATTTATGGGCTATAGTTCAGGTGATTTTCCATACAATTGAACTTTCTACGAAATGTGTAGAAATATTCGATCGATCTACTGATAGAGTCATCAATCAACCAAATCGGAACACAATTGCAGATTTTCGATTTTTATTATGGATTCATGGTCTATATATAGTTCAGGTGATTTTCCATAAAATTGAATTTTCTACGAAATGTGTAGAAATATTCGAGCGATCTAAATGCCCGTTGGCATGACAATTACAGGTCTCAGCACCTATTGATAGAGGCATCAATCATCGAAATCGGAGCACAATTGCAGATTTTCGTTTTTTTATTATGAATTTATGGGCTATAGTTCAGGTGATTTTCCATACAATTGAACTTTCTACGAAATGTGTAGAAATATTCGATCGATCTACTGATAGAGTCATCAATCAACCAAATCGGAGCACAATTGCAGATTTTCGTTTTTTTATTATGAATTTATGGGCTATAGTTCAGGTGATTTTCCATACAATTGAACTTTCTACGAAATATGTAGAAATATTCGATCGATCTACTGATAGAGTCATCAATCAACCAAATCGGAACACAATTGCAGATTTTCGTTTTTTATTATGGATTCATGGTCTATATATAGTTCAGGTGATTTTCCATAAAATTGAATTTTCTACGAAATGTGTAGAAATATTCGAGCGATCTAAATGCCCGTTGGCATGACAATTACAGGTATCAGCACCTATTGATAGAGGCATCAATCATCGAAATCGGAGCACAATTGCAGATTTTCGTTTTTTTATTATGAATTTATGGGATATAGTTCAGGTGATTTTCCATACAATTGAACTTTCTACGAAATGTGTAGAAATTTTTGGTCGATCTACTGATAGAGTCATCAATCAACCAAATCGGAACACAATTGCAGATTTTCGTTTTTTATTATGGATTCATGGTCTATATATAGTTCAGGTGATTTTCCATAATATTGAATTTTCTACGAAATGTGTAGAAATATTCGAGCGATCTAAATGCCCGTTGGCATGACAATTACAGGTCTCAGCACCTATTGATAGAGGCATCAATCATCGAAATCGGAGCACAATTGCAGATTTTCGTTTTTTTATTATGAATTTATGGGCTATAGTTCAGGTGATTTTCCATACAATTGAACTTTCTACGAAATGTGTAGAAATATTCGATCGATCTACTGATAGAGTCATCAATCAACCAAATCGGAACACAATTGCAGATTTTCGATTTTTATTATGGATTCATGGTCTATATATAGTTCAGGTGATTTTCCATAAAATTGAATTTTCTACGAAATGTGTAGAAATATTCGAGCGATCTAAATGCCCGTTGGCATGACAATTACAGGTCTCAGCACCTATTGATAGAGGCATCAATCATCGAAATCGGAGCACAATTGCAGATTTTCGTTTTTTTATTATGAATTTATGGGCTATAGTTCAGGTGATTTTCCATACAATTGAACTTTCTACGAAATGTGTAGAAATATTCGATCGATCTACTGATAGAGTCATCAATCAACCAAATCGGAACACAATTGCAGATTTTCGATTTTTATTATGGATTCATGGTCTATATATAGTTCAGGTGATTTTCCATAAAATTGAATTTTCTACGAAATGTGTAGAAATATTCGAGCGATCTAAATGCCCGTTGGCATGACAATTACAGGTCTCAGCACCTATTGATAGAGGCATCAATCATCGAAATCGGAGCACAATTGCAGATTTTCGTTTTTTTATTATGAATTTATGGGCTATAGTTCAGGTGATTTTCCATACAATTGAACTTTCTACGAAATATGTAGAAATATTCGATCGATCTACTGATAGAGTCATCAATCAACCAAATCGGAACACAATTGCAGATTTTCGTTTTTTATTATGGATTCATGGTCTATATATAGTTCAGGTGATTTTCCATAAAATTGAATTTTCTACGAAATGTGTAGAAATATTCGAGCGATCTAAATGCCCGTTGGCATGACAATTACAGGTATCAGCACCTATTGATAGAGGCATCAATCATCGAAATCGGAGCACAATTGCAGATTTTCGTTTTTTTATTATGAATTTATGGGCTATAGTTCAGGTGATTTTCCATACAATTGAACTTTCTACGAAATGTGTAGAAATTTTTGGTCGATCTACTGATAGAGTCATCAATCAACCAAATCGGAACACAATTGCAGATTTTCGTTTTTTATTATGGATTCATGGTCTATATATAGTTCAGGTGATTTTCCATAATATTGAATTTTCTACGAAATGTGTAGAAATATTCGAGCGATCTAAATGCCCGTTGGCATGACAATTACAGGTCTCAGCACCTATTGATAGAGGCATCAATCATCGAAATCGGAGCACAATTGCAGATTTTCGTTTTTTTATTATGAATTTATGGGCTATAGTTCAGGTGATTTTCCATACAATTGAACTTTCTACGAAATGTGTAGAAATATTCGATCGATCTACTGATAGAGTCATCAATCAACCAAATCGGAACACAATTGCAGATTTTCGATTTTTATTATGGATTCATGGTCTATATATAGTTCAGGTGATTTTCCATAAAATTGAATTTTCTACGAAATGTGTAGAAATATTCGAGCGATCTAAATGCCCGTTGGCATGACAATTACAGGTCTCAGCACCTATTGATAGAGGCATCAATCATCGAAATCGGAGCACAATTGCAGATTTTCGTTTTTTTATTATGAATTTATGGGCTATAGTTCAGGTGATTTTCCATACAATTGAACTTTCTACGAAATGTGTAGAAATATTCGATCGATCTACTGATAGAGTCATCAATCAACCAAATCGGAACACAATTGCAGATTTTCGATTTTTATTATGGATTCATGGTCTATATATAGTTCAGGTGATTTTCCATAAAATTGAATTTTCTACGAAATGTGTAGAAATATTCGAGCGATCTAAATGCCCGTTGGCATGACAATTACAGGTATCAGCACCTATTGATAGAGGCATCAATCATCGAAATCGGAGCACAATTGCAGATTTTCGTTTTTTTATTATGAATTTATGGGCTATAGTTCAGGTGATTTTCCATACAATTGAACTTTCTACGAAATGTGTAGGAATTTTTGGTCGATCTACTGATAGAGTCATCAATCAACCAAATCGGAACACAATTGCAGATTTTCGTTTTTTATTATGGATTCATGGTCTATATATAGTTCAGGTGATTTTCCATAATATTGAATTTTCTACGAAATGTGTAGAAATATTCGAGCGATCTAAATGCCCGTTGGCATGACAATTACAGGTCTCAGCACCTATTGATAGAGGCATCAATCATCGAAATCGGAGCACAATTGCAGATTTTCGTTTTTTTATTATGAATTTATGGGCTATAGTTCAGGTGATTTTCCATACAATTGAACTTTCTACGAAATGTGTAGAAATATTCGATCGATCTACTGATAGAGTCATCAATCAACCAAATCGGAACACAATTGCAGATTTTCGATTTTTATTATGGATTCATGGTCTATATATAGTTCAGGTGATTTTCCATAAAATTGAATTTTCTACGAAATGTGTAGAAATATTCGAGCGATCTAAATGCCCGTTGGCATGACAATTACAGGTATCAGCACCTATTGATAGAGGCATCAATCATCGAAATCGGAGCACAATTGCAGATTTTCGTTTTTTTATTATGAATTTATGGGCTATAGTTCAGGTGATTTTCCATACAATTGAACTTTCTACGAAATGTGTAGAAATTTTTGGTCGATCTACTGATAGAGTCATCAATCAACCAAATCGGAACACAATTGCAGATTTTCGTTTTTTATTATGGATTCATGGTCTATATATAGTTCAGGTGATTTTCCATAATATTGAATTTTCTACGAAATGTGTAGAAATATTCGAGCGATCTAAATGCCCGTTGGCATGACAATTACAGGTCTCAGCACCTATTGATAGAGGCATCAATCATCGAAATCGGAGCACAATTGCAGATTTTCGTTTTTTTATTATGAATTTATGGGCTATAGTTCAGGTGATTTTCCATACAATTGAACTTTCTACGAAATGTGTAGAAATATTCGATCGATCTACTGATAGAGTCATCAATCAACCAAATCGGAACACAATTGCAGATTTTCGATTTTTATTATGGATTCATGGTCTATATATAGTTCAGGTGATTTTCCATAAAATTGAATTTTCTACGAAATGTGTAGAAATATTCGAGCGATCTAAATGCCCGTTGGCATGACATTTACAGGTCTCAGCACCTATTGATAGAGGCATCAATCATCGAAATCGGAGCACAATTGCAGATTTTCGTTTTTTTATTATGAATTTATGGGCTATAGTTCAGGTGATTTTCCATACAATTGAACTTTCTACGAAATATGTAGAAATATTCAATCGATCTACTGATAGAGTCATCAATCAACCAAATCGGAACACAATTGCAGATTTTCGTTTTTTATTATGGATTCATGGTCTATAGTTCAGGTGTTTTTCCATAAAATTGAATTTTCTACGAAATGTGTAGAAATATTCGAGCGATCTAAATGCCCGTTGGCATGACAATTACAGATCTCAGCACCTATTGATAGAGGCATCAATCATCGAAATCGGAGCACAATTGCAGATTTTCGTTTTTTTATTATGAATTTATGGGCTATAGTTCAGGTGATTTTCCATACAATTGAACTTTCTACGAAATGTGTAGAAATATTCGATCGATCTACTGATAGAGTCATCAATCAACCAAATCGGAACACAATTGCAGATTTTCGATTTTTATTATGGATTCATGGTCTATATATAGTTCAGGTGATTTTCCATAAAATTGAATTTTCTACGAAATGTGTAGAAATATTCGAGCGATCTAAATGCCCGTTGGCATGACAATTACAGGTCTCAGCACCTATTGATAGAGGCATCAATCATCGAAATCGGAGCACAGTTGCAGATTTTCGTTTTTTTATTATGAATTTATTGGCTATAGTTCAGGTGATTTTCCATACAATTGAACTTTCTACGAAATGTGTAGAAATATTCGATCGATCTACTGATAGAGTCATCAATCAACCAAATCGGAACACAATTGCAGATTTTCGTTTTTTATTATGGATTCATGGTCTATAGTTCAGGTGATTTTCCATAAAATTGAATTTTCTACGAAATGTGTAGAAATATTCGAGCGATCTAAATGCCCGTTGGCATGACAATTACAGGTCTCAGCACCTATTGATAGAGGCATCAATCATCGAAATCGGAGCACAATTGCAGATTTTCGTTTTTTTATTATGAATTTATGGGCTATAGTTCAGGCGATTTTCCATACAATTGAACTTTCTACGAAATGTGTAGAAATATTCGATCGATCTACTGATAGAGTCATCAATCAACCAAATCGGAACACAATTGCAGATTTTCGATTTTTATTATGGATTCATGGTCTATAGTTCAGGTGATTTTCCATAAAATTGAATTTTCTACGAAATGTGTAGAAATATTCGATCGATCTAAATGCCCGTTGGCATGACAATTACAGGTCTCAGCACCTATTGATAGAGGCATCAATCATCGAAATCGGAGCACAATTGCAGATTTTCGTTTTTTTATTATGAATTTATGGGCTATAGTTCAGGTGATTTTCCATACAATTGAACTTTCTACGAAATGTGTAGAAATATTCGATCGATCTACTGATAGAGTCATCAATCAACCAAATCGGAACACAATTGCAGATTTTCGTTTTTTATTATGGATTTATGGTCCAGGTGATTTTCCATAATATTGAATTTTCTACGAAATGTGTAGAAATATTTGAGCGATCTAAATGCCCGTTGGCATGACAATTACAGATCTCAGCACCTATTGATAGAGGTATCAATCGTCGAAATCGGAGCACAATTGCAGATTTTCGTTTTTTTATTATGAATTTATGGGCTATAGTTCAGGTGATTTTCCATACAATTGAACTTTCTACGAAATGTGTAGAAATATTCGATCGATCTACTGATAGAGTCATCAATCAACCAAATCGGAACACAATTGCAGATTTTCGATTTTTATTATGGATTCATGGTCTATAGTTCAGGTGATTTTCCATAAAATTGAATTTTCTACGAAATGTGTAGAAATATTCGAGCGATCTAAATGCCCGTTGGCATGACAATTACAGGTCTCAGCACCTATTGATAGAGGCATCAATCATCGAAATCGGAGCACAATTGCAGATTTTCGTTTTTTTATTATGAATTTATGGTCTATAGTTCAGGTGATTTTCCATACAATTGAACTTTCTACGAAATATGTAGAAATATTCAATCGATCTACTGATAGAGTCATCAATCAACCAAATCGGAACACAATTGCAGATTTTCGTTTTTTATTATGGATTCATGGTCTATAGTTCAGGTGATTTTCCATAAAATTGAATTTTCTACGAAATGTGTAGAAATATTTGAGCGATCTAAATTCCCGTTGGCATGACAATTACTGGTCTCAGCACCTATTGATAGAGGCATCAATCATCGAAATCGGAGCACAATTGCAGATTTTCGTTTTTTTATTATGAATTTATGGGCTATAGTTCAGGTGATTTTCCATAATATTGAACTTTCTACGAAATATGTAGAAATATTCGATCGATCTAAATGCCCGTTGGCATGACAATTACAGGTCTCAGCACCTATTGATAGAGGCATCAATCATCGAAATCGGAGCACAATTGCAGATTTTCGTTTTTTTATTATGAATTTATGGGCTATAGTTCAGGTGATTTTCCATACAATTGAACTTTCTACGAAATATGTAGAAATATTCGATCGATCTACTGATAGAGTCATCAATCAACCAAATCGGAACACAATTGCAGATTTTCGTTTTTTATTATGGATTCATGGTCTATAGTTCAGGTGATTTTCCATAAAATTGAATTTTCTACGAAATGTGTAGAAATATTCGAGCGATCTAAATGCCCGTTGGCATGACAATTACAGGTCTCAGCACCTATTGATAGAGGCATCAATCATCGAAATCGGAGCACAATTGCAGATTTTCGTTTTTTTATTATGAATTTATGGGCTATAGTTCAGGTGATTTTCCATACAATTGAACTTTCTACGAAATATGTAGAAATATTCAATCAATCTACTGATAGAGTCATCAATCAACCAAATCGGAACACAATTGCAGATTTTCGTTTTTTATTATGGATTCATGGTCTATAGTTCAGGTGATTTTCCATAAAATTGAATTTTCTACGAAATGTGTAGAAATATTCGAGCGATCTAAATGCCCGTTGGCATGACAATTACAGATCTCAGCACCTATTGATAGAGGCATCAATCATCGAAATCGGAGCACAATTGCAGATTTTCGTTTTTTTATTATGAATTTATGGTCTATAGTTCAGGTGATTTTCCATACAATTGAACTTTCTACGAAATGTGTAGAAATATTCAATCGATCTACTGATAGAGTCATCAATCAACCAAATCGGAACACAATTGCAGATTTTCGTTTTTTATTATGGATTCATGGTCTATAGTTCAGGTGATTTTCCATAAAATTGAATTTTCTACGAAATGTGTAGAAATATTCGAGCGATCTAAATTCCCGTTGGCATGACAATTACTGGTCTCAGCACCTATTGATAGAGGCATCAATCATCGAAATCGGAGCACAATTGCAGATTTTCGTTTTTTTATTATGAATTTATGGGCTATAGTTCAGGTGATTTTCCATAATATTGAACTTTCTACGAAATATGTAGAAATATTCGATCGATCTAAATGCCCGTTGGCATGACAATTACAGGTCTCAGCACCTATTGATAGAGGCATCAATCATTGAAATCGGAGCACAATTGCAGATTTTCGTTTTTTTATTATGAATTTATGGGCTATAGTTCAGGTGATTTTCCATACAATTGAACTTTCTACGAAATGTGTAGAAATATTCGATCGATCTACTGATAGAGTCATCAATCAACCAAATCGGAACACAATTGCAGATTTTCGTTTTTTATTATGGATTCATGGTCTATAGTTCAGGTGATTTTCCATAAAATTGAATTTATTACGAAATGTGTAGAAATATTCGATCGATCTAAATGCCCGTTGGCATGATAATTACAGGTCTCAGCACCTATTGATAGAGGCATCAATCATCGAAATCGGAGCACAATTGCAGATTTTCGTTTTTTTATTATGAATTTATGGGCTATAGTTCAGGTGATTTTCCATACAATTGAACTTTCTACGAAATATGTAGAAATATTCAATCAATCTACTGATAGAGTCATCAATCAACCAAATCGGAACACAATTGCAGATTTTCGTTTTTTATTATGGATTCATGGTCTATAGTTCAGGTGATTTTCCATAAAATTGAATTTTCTACGAAATGTGTAGAAATATTCGAGCGATCTAAATGCCCGTTGGCATGACAATTACAGGTCTCAGCACCTATTGATAGAGGCATCAATCATCGAAATCGGAGCACAATTGCAGATTTTCGTTTTTTTATTATGAATTTATGGGCTATAGTTCAGGTGATTTTCCATACAATTGAACTTTCTACGAAATATGTAGAAATATTCAATCAATCTACTGATAGAGTCATCAATCAACCAAATCGGAACACAATTGCAGATTTTCGTTTTTTATTATGGATTCATGGTCTATAGTTCAGGTGATTTTCCATAAAATTGAATTTTCTACGAAATGTGTAGAAATATTCGAGCGATCTAAATGCCCGTTGGCATGACAATTACAGATCTCAGCACCTATTGATAGAGGCATCAATCATCGAAATCGGAGCACAATTGCAGATTTTCGTTTTTTTATTATGAATTTATGGGCTATAGTTCAGGTGATTTTCCATACAATTGAACTTTCTACGAAATGTGTAGAAATATTCGATCGATCTACTGATAGAGTCATCAATCAACCAAATCGGAACACAATTGCAGATTTTCGTTTTTTATTATGGATTCATGGTCTATAGTTCAGGTGATTTTCCATAAAATTGAATTTTCTACGAAATGTGTAGAAATATTCGAGCGATCTAAATGCCCGTTGGCATGACAATTACAGGTCTCAGCACCTATTGATAGAGGCATCAATCATCGAAATCGGAGCACAATTGCAGATTTTCGTTTTTTTATTATGAATTTATGGGCTATAGTTCAGGTGATTTTCCATAATATTGAACTTTCTACGAAATATGTAGAAATATTCGATCGATCTAAATGCCCGTTGGCATGACAATTACAGGTCTCAGCACCTATTGATAGAGGCATCAATCATCGAAATCGGAGCACAATTGCAGATTTTCGTTTTTTTATTATGAATTTATGGGCTATAGTTCAGGTGATTTTCCATACAATTGAACTTTCTACGAAATGTGTAGAAATATTCGATCGATCTACTGATAGAGTCATCAATCAACCAAATCGGAACACAATTACAGATTTTCGTTTTTTATTATGGATTCATGGTCTATAGTTCAGGTGATTTTCCATAAAATATAATTTATTACGAAATGTGTAGAAATATTCGATCGATCTAAATGCCCGTTGGCATGACAATTACAGGTCTCAGCACCTATTGATAGAGGCATCAATCATCGAAATCGGAGCACAATTGCAGATTTTCGTTTTTTTATTATGAATTTATGGGCTTTAGTTCAGGTGATTTTCCATACAATTGAACTTTCTACGAAATGTGTAGAAATATTCGATCGATCTACTGATAGAGTCATCAATCAACCAAATCGGAACACAATTGCAGATTTTCGTTTTTTATTATGGATTCATGGTCTATAGTTCAGGTGATTTTCCATAAAATTGAATTTTCTACGAAATGTGTAGAAATATTCGAGCGATCTAAATGCCCGTTGGCATGACAATTACAGGTCTCAGCACCTATTGATAGAGGCATCAATCATCGAAATCGGAGCACAATTGCAGATTTTCGTTTTTTTATTATGAATTTATGGGCTATAGTTCAGGTGATTTTCCATACAATTGAACTTTCTACGAAATATGTAGAAATATTCAATCAATCTACTGATAGAGTCATCAATCAACCAAATCGGAACACAATTGCAGATTTTCGTTTTTTATTATGGATTCATGGTCTATAGTTCAGGTGATTTTCCATAAAATTGAATTTTCTACGAAATGTGTAGAAATATTCGAGCGATCTAAATGCCCGTTGGCATGACAATTACAGATCTCAGCACCTATTGATAGAGGCATCAATCATCGAAATCGGAGCACAATTGCAGATTTTCGTTTTTTTATTATGAATTTATGGGCTATAGTTCAGGTGATTTTCCATACAATTGAACTTTCTACGAAATGTGTAGAAATATTCGATCGATCTACTGATAGAGTCATCAATCAACCAAATCGGAACACAATTGCAGATTTTCGTTTTTTATTATGGATTCATGGTCTATAGTTCAGGTGATTTTCCATAAAATTGAATTTTCTACGAAATGTGTAGAAATATTCGAGCGATCTAAATGCCCGTTGGCATGACAATTACAGGTCTCAGCACCTATTGATAGAGGCATCAATCATCGAAATCGGAGCACAATTGCAGATTTTTGTTTTTTTATTATGTATTTATGGGCTATAGTTCAGGTGATTTTCCATACAATTGAACTTTCTACGAAATATGTAGAAATATTCGATCGATCTACTGATAGAGTCATCAATCAACCAAATCGGAACACAATTGCAGATTTTCATTTTTTATTATGGATTCATGGTCTATAGTTCAGGTGATTTTCCATAAAATTGAATTTTCTACGAAATGTGTAGAAATATTCGAGCGATCTAAATGCCCGTTGGCATGACAATTACAGGTCTCAGCACCTATTGATAGAGGCATCAATCATCGAAATCGGAGCACAATTGCAGATTTTCGTTTTTTTATTATGAATTTATGGGCTATAGTTCAGGTGATTTTCCATACAATTGAACTTTCTACGAAATGTGTAGAAATATTCGATCGATCTAAATGCCCGTTGGCATGACAATTACAGGTCTCAGCACCTATTGATAGAGGCATCAATCATCGAAATCGGAGCACAATTGCAGATTTTCGTTTTTTTATTATGAATTTATGGGCTATAGTTCAGGTGATTTTCCATACAATTGAACTTTCTACGAAATATGTAGAAATATTCGATCGATCTACTGATAGAGTCATCAATCAACCAAATCGGAACACAATTGCAGATTTTCATTTTTTATTATGGATTCATGGTCTATAGTTCAGGTGATTTTCCATAAAATTGAATTTTCTACGAAATGTGTAGAAATATTCGATCGATCTAAATGCCCGTTGGCATGACAATTACAGGTCTCAGCACCTATTGATAGAGGCATCAATCATCGAAATCGGAGCACAATTGCAGATTTTCGTTTTTTTATTATGAATTTATGGGCTATAGTTCAGGTGATTTTCCATACAATTGAACTTTCTACGAAATGTGTAGAAATATTCGATCGATCTACTGATAGAGTCATCAATCAACCAAATCGGAACACAATTGCAGATTTTCGTTTTTTATTATGGATTCATGGTCTATAGTTCAGGGTGATTTTCCATAAAATTGAATTTTCTACGAAATGTGTAGAAATATTCGAGCGATCTAAATGCCCGTTGGCATGACAATTACAGGTCTCAGCACCTATTGATAGAGGCATCAATCATCGAAATCGGAGCACAATTGCAGATTTTCGTTTTTTTATTATGAATTTATGGGCTATAGTTCAGGTGATTTTCCATACAATTGAACTTTCTACGAAATATGTAGAAATATTCGATCGATCTACTGATAGAGTCATCAATCAACCAAATCGGAACACAATTGCAGATTTTCGTTTTTTATTATGGATTCATGGTCTATAGTTCAGGTGATTTTCCATAAAATTGAATTTTCTACGAAATGTGTAGAAATATTCGAGCGCTCTTAATGCCCGTTGGCATGACAATTACAGGTCTCAGCATCTATTGATAGAGGCATCAATCATCGAAATCGGAGCACAATTGCAGATTTTCGTTTTTTTATTATGTATTTATGGGCTATAGTTCAGGTGATTTTCCATACAATTGAACTTTCTACGAAATATGTAGAAATATTCGATCGATCTACTGATAGAGTCATCAATCAACCAAATCGGAACACAATTGCAGATTTTCGTTTTTTATTATGGATTCATGGTCTATAGTTCAGGTGATTTTCCATACAATTGAATTTTCTACGAAATGTGTAGAAATATTCGAGCGATCTAAATGCCCGTTGGCATGACAATTACAGGTCTCAGCACCTATTGATAGAGGCATCAATCATCGAAATCGGAGCACAATTGCAGATTTTCGTTTTTTTATTATGAATTTATGGGCTATAGTTCAGGTGATTTTCCATACAATTGAACTTTCTACGAAATATGTAGAAATATTCGATCGATCTACTGATAGAGTCATCAATCAACCAAATCGGAACACAATTGCAGATTTTCGTTTTTTATTATGGATTCATGGTCTATAGTTCAGGTGATTTTCCATAAAATTGAATTTATTACGAAATGTGTAGAAATATTCGAGCGATCTAAATGCCCGTTGGCATGATAATTACAGGTCTCAGCACCTATTGATAGAGGCATCAATCATCGAAATCGGAACACAATTGCAGATTTTCGTTTTTTATTATGGATTCATGGTCTATAGTTCAGGTGATTTTCCATAAAATTGAATTTTCTACGAAATGTGTAGAAATATTCGAGCGATCTTAATGCCCGTTGGCATGACAATTACAGGTCTCAGCATCTATTGATAGAGGCATCAATCATCGAAATCGGAGCACAATTGCAGATTTTTGTTTTTTTATTATGTATTTATGGGCTATAGTTCAGGTGATTTTCCATACAATTGAACTTTCTACGAAATATGTAGAAATATTCGATCGATCTACTGATAGAGTCATCAATCAACCAAATCGGAACACAATTGCAGATTTTCGTTTTTTATTATGGATTCATGGTCTATAGTTCAGGTGATTTTCCATAAAATTGAATTTTCTACGAAATGTGTAGAAATATTCAAGCGATCTAAATGCCCGTTGGCATGATAATTACAGGTCTCAGCACCTATTGATAGAGGCATCAATCATCGAAATCGGGGCACAATTGCAGATTTTCGTTTTTTTATTATGAATTTATGGGCTATAGTTCAGGTGATTTTCCATACAATTGAACTTTCTACGAAATGTGTAGAAATATTCGATCGATCTACTGATAGAGTCATCAATCAACCAAATCGGAACACAATTGCAGATTTTCGTTTTTTATTATGGATTCATGGTCTATAGTTCAGGTGATTTTCCATAAAATTGAATTTTCTACGAAATGTGTAGAAATATTCGAGCGATCTAAATGCCCGTTGGCATGACAATTACAGGTCTCAGCACCTATTGATAGAGGCATCAATCATCGAAATCGGAGCACAATTGCAGATTTTCGTTTTTTTATTATGAATTTATGGGCTATAGTTCAGGTGATTTTCCATACAATTGAACTTTCTACGAAATATGTAGAAATATTCGATCGATCTACTGATAGAGTCATCAATCAACCAAATCGGAACACAATTGCAGATTTTCGTTTTTTATTATGGATTCATGGTCTATAGTTCAGGTGATTTTCCATAAAATTGAATTTATTACGAAATGTGTAGAAATATTCGAGCGATCTAAATGCCCGTTGGCATGACAATTACAGGTCTCAGCACCTATTGATAGAGGCATCAATCATCGAAATCGGAGCACAATTGCAGATTTTTGTTTTTTTATTATGTATTTATGGGCTATAGTTCAGGTGATTTTCCATACAATTGAACTTTCTACGAAATATGTAGAAATATTCGATCGATCTACTGATAGAGTCATCAATCAACCAAATCGGAACACAATTGCAGATTTTCGTTTTTTATTATGGATTCATGGTCTATAGTTCAGGTGATTTTCCATAAAATTGAATTTTCTACGAAATGTGTAGAAATATTCAAGCGATCTAAATGCCCGTTGGCATGATAATTACAGGTCTCAGCACCTATTGATAGAGGCATCAATCATCGAAATCGGGGCACAATTGCAGATTTTCGTTTTTTTATTATGAATTTATGGGCTATAGTTCAGGTGATTTTCCATACAATTGAACTTTCTACGAAATGTGTAGAAATATTCGATCGATCTACTGATAGAGTCATCAATCAACCAAATCGGAACACAATTGCAGATTTTCGTTTTTTATTATGGATTCATGGTCTATAGTTCAGGTGATTTTCCATAAAATTGAATTTTCTACGAAATGTGTAGAAATATTCGAGCGATCTAAATGCCCGTTGGCATGACAATTACAGGTCTCAGCACCTATTGATAGAGGCATCAATCATCGAAATCGGAGCACAATTGCAGATTTTCGTTTTTTTATTATGAATTTATGGGCTATAGTTCAGGTGATTTTCCATACAATTGAACTTTCTACGAAATATGTAGAAATATTCGATCGATCTACTGATAGAGTCATCAATCAACCAAATCGGAACACAATTGCAGATTTTCGTTTTTTATTATGGATTCATGGTCTATAGTTCAGGTGATTTTCCATAAAATTGAATTTATTACGAAATGTGTAGAAATATTCGAGCGATCTAAATGCCCGTTGGCATGATAATTACAGGTCTCAGCACCTATTGATAGAGGCATCAATCATCGAAATCGGAACACAATTGCAGATTTTCGTTTTTTATTATGGATTCATGGTCTATAGTTCAGGTGATTTTCCATAAAATTGAATTTTCTACGAAATGTGTAGAAATATTCGAGCGACCTAAATGCCCGTTGGCATGATAATTACAGGTCTCAGCACCTATTAATAGAGGCATCAATCATCGAAATCGGAGCACAATTGCAGATTTTCGTTTTTTTATTATGTATTTATGGGCTATAGTTCAGGTGATTTTCCATACAATTGAACTTTCTACGAAATATGTAGAAATATTCGATCGATCTACTGATAGAGTCATCAATCAACCAAATCGGAACACAATTGCAGATTTTCATTTTTTATTATGGATTCATGGTCTATAGTTCAGGTGATTTTCCATAAAATTGAATTTTCTACGAAATGTGTAGAAATATTCAAGCGATCTAAATGCCCGTTGGCATGACAATTACAGGTCTCAGCACCTATTGATAGAGGCATCAATCATCGAAATCGGAACACAATTGCAGATTTTCGTTTTTTATTATGGATTCATGGTCTATAGTTCAGGTGATTTTCCATACAATTGAACTTTCTACGAAATGTGTAGAAATATTCGATCGATCTACTGATAGAGTCATCAATCAACCAAATCGGAACACAATTGCAGATTTTCGTTTTTTATTATGGATTCATGGTCTATAGTTCAGGTGATTTTCCATAAAATTGAATTTTCTACGAAATGTGTAGAAATATTCGAGCGATCTAAATGCCCGTTGGCATGACAATTACAGGTCTCAGCACCTATTGATAGAGGCATCAATCATCGAAATCGGAGCACAATTGCAGATTTTCGTTTTTTTATTATGAATTTATGGGCTATAGTTCAGGTGATTTTCCATACAATTGAACTTTCTACGAAATGTGTAGAAATATTCGATCGATCTACTGATAGAGTCATCAATCAACCAAATCGGAACACAATTGCAGATTTTCGTTTTTTATTATGGATTCATGGTCTATAGTTCAGGTGATTTTCCATAAAATTGAATTTTCTACGAAATGTGTAGAAATATTCGAGCGATCTAAATGCCCGTTGGCATGACAATTACAGGTCTCAGCACCTATTGATAGAGGCATCAATCATCGAAATCGGAGCACAATTGCAGATTTTCGTTTTTTTATTATGAATTTATGGGCTATAGTTCAGGTGATTTTCCATACAATTGAACTTTCTACGAAATATGTAGAAATATTCGATCGATCTACTGATAGAGTCATCAATCAACCAAATCGGAACACAATTGCAGATTTTCATTTTTTATTATGGATTCATGGTCTATAGTTCAGGTGATTTTCCATAAAATTGAATTTTCTACGAAATGTGTAGAAATATTCAAGCGATCTAAATGCCCGTTGGCATGACAATTACAGGTCTCAGCACCTATTGATAGAGGCATCAATCATCGAAATCGGAGCACAATTGCAGATTTTCGTTTTTTTATTATGAATTTATGGGCTATAGTTCAGGTGATTTTCCATACAATTGAACTTTCTACGAAATATGTAGAAATATTCGATCGATCTAAATGCCCGTTGGCATGACAATTACAGGTCTCAGCACCTATTGATAGAGGCATCAATCATCGAAATCGGAGCACAATTGCAGATTTTCGTTTTTTTATTATGAATTTATGGGCTATAGTTCAGGTGATTTTCCATACAATTGAACTTTCTACGAAATGTGTAGAAATATTCGATCGATCTACTGATAGAGTCATCAATCAACCAAATCGGAACACAATTGCAGATTTTCGTTTTTTATTATGGATTCATGGTCTATAGTTCAGGTGATTTTCCATAAAATTGAATTTTCTACGAAATGTGTAGAAATATTCGAGCGATCTAAATGCCCGTTGGCATGACAATTACAGGTCTCAGCACCTATTGATAGAGGCATCAATCATCGAAATCGGAGCACAATTGCAGATTTTCGTTTTTTTATTATGAATTTATGGGCTATAGTTCAGGTGATTTTCCATACAATTGAACTTTCTACGAAATATGTAGAAATATTCGATCGATCTAAATGCCCGTTGGCATGACAATTACAGGTCTCAGCACCTATTGATAGAGGCATCAATCATCGAAATCGGAGCACAATTGCAGATTTTCGTTTTTTTATTATGAATTTATGGGCTATAGTTCAGGTGATTTTCCATACAATTGAACTTTCTACGAAATGTGTAGAAATATTCGAGCGATCTAAATGCCCGTTGGCATGACAATTACAGGTCTCAGCACCTATTGATAGAGGCATCAATCATCGAAATCGGAGCACAATTGCAGATTTTCGTTTTTTTATTATGAATTTATGGGCTATAGTTCAGGTGATTTTCCATACAATTGAACTTTCTACGAAATATGTAGAAATATTCGATCGATCTACTGATAGAGTCATCAATCAACCAAATCGGAACACAATTGCAGATTTTCGTTTTTTATTATGGATTCATGGTCTATAGTTCAGGTGATTTTCCATAAAATTGAATTTATTACGAAATGTGTAGAAATATTCGAGCGATCTAAATGCCCGTTGGCATGATAATTACAGGTCTCAGCACCTATTGATAGAGGCATCAATCATCGAAATCGGAACACAATTGCAGATTTTCGTTTTTTATTATGGATTCATGGTCTATAGTTCAGGTGATTTTCCATAAAATTGAATTTTCTACGAAATGTGTAGAAATATTCGAGCGATCTTAATGCCCGTTGGCATGACAATTACAGGTCTCAGCATCAATTGATAGAGGCATCAATCATCGAAATCGGAGCACAATTGCAGATTTTCGTTTTTTTATTATGTATTTATGGGCTATAGTTCAGGTGATTTTCCATACAATTGAACTTTCTACGAAATATGTAGAAATATTCGATCGATCTACTGATAGAGTCATCAATCAACCAAATCGGAACACAATTGCAGATTTTCGTTTTTTATTATGGATTCATGGTCTATAGTTCAGGTGATTTTCCATAAAATTGAATTTTCTACGAAATGTGTAGAAATATTCGAGCGATCTTAATGCCCGTTGGCATGACAATTACAGGTCTCAGCATCTATTGATAGAGTCATCAATCAACCAAATCGGAACACAATTGCATATTTTCGTTTTTTATTATGGATTCATGGTCTATAGTTCAGGTGATTTTCCATAAAATTGAATTTATTACGAAATGTGTAGAAATATTCGAGCGATCTAAATGCCCGTTGGCATGACAATTACAGGTCTCAGCACCTATTGATAGAGGCATCAATCATCGAAATCGGAGCACAATTGCAGATTTTCGTTTTTTTATTATGAATTTATGGGCTATAGTTCAGGTGATTTTCCATACAATTGAACTTTCTACGAAATATGTAGAAATATTCGATCGATCTAAATGCCCGTTGGCATGACAATTACAGGTCTCAGCACCTATTGATAGAGGCATCAATCATCGAAATCGGAGCACAATTGCAGATTTTCGTTTTTTTATTATGAATTTATGGGCTATAGTTCAGGTGATTTTCCATACAATTGAACTTTCTACGAAATGTGTAGAAATATTCGATCGATCTACTGATAGAGTCATCAATCAACCAAATCGGAACACAATTGCAGATTTTCGTTTTTTATTATGGATTCATGGTCTATAGTTCAGGTGATTTTCCATAAAATTGAATTTTCTACGAAATGTGTAGAAATATTCGAGCGATCTAAATGCCCGTTGGCATGACAATTACAGGTCTCAGCACCTATTGATAGAGGCATCAATCATCGAAATCGGAGCACAATTGCAGATTTTCGTTTTTTTATTATGAATTTATGGGCTATAGTTCAGGTGATTTTCCATACAATTGAACTTTCTACGAAATATGTAGAAATATTCGATCGATCTACTGATAGAGTCATCAATCAACCAAATCGGAACACAATTGCAGATTTTCATTTTTTATTATGGATTCATGGTCTATAGTTCAGGTGATTTTCCATAAAAGTGAATTTATTACGAAATGTGTAGAAATATTCGAGCGATCTAAATGCCCGTTGGCATGATAATTACAGGTCTCAGCACCTATTGATAGAGGCATCAATCATCGAAATCGGAACACAATTGCAGATTTTCGTTTTTTATTATGGATTCATGGTCTATAGTTCAGGTGATTTTCCATAAAATTGAATTTTCTACGAAATGTGTAGAAATATTCGAGCGATCGTAATGCCCGTTGGCATGACAATTACAGGTCTCAGCATCTATTGATAGAGGCATCAATCATCGAAATCGGAGCACAATTGCAGATTTTCGTTTTTTTATTATGTATTTATGGGCTATAGTTCAGGTGATTTTCCATACAATTGAACTTTCTACGAAATATGTAGAAATATTCGATCGATCTACTGATAGAGTCATCAATCAACCAAATCGGAACACAATTGCAGATTTTCGTTTTTTATTATGGATTCATGGTCTATAGTTCAGGTGATTTTCCATAAAATTGAATTTTCTACGAAATGTGTAGAAATATTAGAGCGATCTAAATGCCCGTTGGCATGACAATTACAGGTCTCAGCACCTATTGATAGAGGCATCAATCATCAAAATCGGAGCACAGTTGCAGATTTTCGTTTTTTTATTATGAATTTATGGGCTATAGTTCAGGTGATTTTCCATACAATTGAACTTTCTACGAAATATGTAGAAATATTCGATCGATCTACTGATAGAGTCATCAATCAACCAAATCGGAACACAATTGCAGATTTTCGTTTTTTATTATGGATTCATGGTCTATAGTTCAGGTGATTTTCCATAAAATTGAATTTATTACGAAATGTGTAGAAATATTCGAGCGATCTAAATGCCCGTTGGCATGATAATTACAGGTCTCAGCACCTATTGATAGAGGCATCAATCATCGAAATCGGAACACAATTGCAGATTTTCGTTTTTTATTATGGATTCATGGTCTATAGTTCAGGTGATTTTCCATAAAATTGAATTTTCTACGAAATGTGTAGAAATATTCGAGCGATCTTAATGCCCGTTGGCATGACAATTACAGGTCTCAGCATCAATTGATAGAGGCATCAATCATCGAAATCGGAGCACAATTGCAGATTTTCGTTTTTTTATTATGTATTTATGGGCTATAGTTCAGGTGATTTTCCATACAATTGAACTTTCTACGAAATATGTAGAAATATTCGATTGATCTACTGATAGAGTCATCAATCAACCAAATCGGAACACAATTGCAGATTTTCGTTTTTTATTATGGATTCATGGTCTATAGTTCAGGTGATTTTCCATAAAATTGAATTTATTACGAAATGTGTAGAAATATTCGAGCGATCTTAATGCCCGTTGGCATGACAATTACAGGTCTCAGCATCTATTGATAGAGGCATCAATCATCGAAATCGGAGCACAATTGCAGATTTTCGTTTTTTTATTATGTATTTATGGGCTATAGTTCAGGTGATTTTCCATACAATTGAACTTTCTACGAAATATGTAGAAATATTCGATCGATCTACTGATAGAGTCATCAATCAACCAAATCGGAACACAATTGCATATTTTCGTTTTTTATTATGGATTCATGGTCTATAGTTCAGGTGATTTTCCATAAAATTGAATTTATTACGAAATGTGTAGAAATATTCGAGCGATCTAAATGCCCGTTGGCATGACAATTACAGGTCTAAGCACCTATTGATAGAGGCATCAATCATCGAAATCGGAGCACAATTGCAGATTTTCGTTTTTTTATTATGAATTTATGGGCTATAGTTCAGGTGATTTTCCATACAATTGAACTTTCTACGAAATATGTAGAAATATTCGATCGATCTAAATGCCCGTTGGCATGACAATTACAGGTCTCAGCACCTATTGATAGAGGCATCAATCATCGAAATCGGAGCACAATTGCAGATTTTCGTTTTTTTATTATGAATTTATGGGCTATAGTTCAGGTGATTTTCCATACAATTGAACTTTCTACGAAATGTGTAGAAATATTCGATCGATCTACTGATAGAGTCATCAATCAACCAAATCGGAACACAATTGCAGATTTTCGTTTTTTATTATGGATTCATGGTCTATAGTTCAGGTGATTTTCCATAAAATTGAATTTTCTACGAAATGTGTAGAAATATTCGAGCGATCTAAATGCCCGTTGGCATGACAATTACAGGTCTCAGCACCTATTGATAGAGGCATCAATCATCGAAATCGGAGCACAATTGCAGATTTTCGTTTTTTTATTATGAATTTATGGGCTATAGTTCAGGTGATTTTCCATACAATTGAACTTTCTACGAAATATGTAGAAATATTCGATCGATCTACTGATAGAGTCATCAATCAACCAAATCGGAACACAATTGCAGATTTTCGTTTTTTATTATGGATTCATGGTCTATAGTTCAGGTGATTTTCCATAAAATTGAATTTATTACGAAATGTGTAGAAATATTCGAGCGATCTAAATGCCCGTTGGCATGATAATTACAGGTCTCAGCACCTATTGATAGAGGCATCAATCATCGAAATCGGAACACAATTGCAGATTTTCGTTTTTTATTATGGATTCATGGTCTATAGTTCAGGTGATTTTCCATAAAATTGAATTTTCTACGAAATGTGTAGAAATATTCGAGCGATCGTAATGCCCGTTGGCATGACAATTACAGGTCTCAGCACCTATTGATAGAGGCATCAATCATCGAAATCGGAGCACAATTGCAGATTTTCGTTTTTTTATTATGAATTTATGGGCTATAGTTCAGGTGATTTTCCATACAATTGAACTTTCTACGAAATATGTAGAAATATTCGATCGATCTACTGATAGAGTCATCAATCAACCAAATCGGAACACAATTGCAGATTTTCGTTTTTTATTATGGATTCATGGTCTATAGTTCAGGTGATTTTCCATAAAATTGAATTTTCTACGAAATGTGTAGAAATATTCGAGCGATCTAAATGCCCGTTGGCATGACAATTACAGGTCTCAGCACCTATTGATAGAGGCATCAATCATCGAAATCGGAGCACAATTGCAGATTTTCGTTTTTTTATTATGAATTTATGGGCTATAGTTCAGGTGATTTTCCATACAATTGAACTTTCTACGAAATGTGTAGAAATATTCGATCGATCTACTGATAGAGTCATCAATCAACCAAATCGGAACACAATTGCAGATTTTCATTTTTTATTATGGATTCATGGTCTATAGTTCAGGTGATTTTCCATAAAAGTGAATTTATTACGAAATGTGTAGAAATATTCGAGCGATCTAAATGCCCGTTGGCATGATAATTACAGGTCTCAGCACCTATTGATAGAGGCATCAATCATCGAAATCGGAACACAATTGCAGATTTTCGTTTTTTATTATGGATTCATGGTCTATAGTTCAGGTGATTTTCCATAAAATTGAATTTTCTACGAAATGTGTAGAAATATTCGAGCGATCGTAATGCCCGTTGGCATGACAATTACAGGTCTCAGCACCTATTGATAGAGGCATCAATCATCGAAATCGGAGCACAATTGCAGATTTTCGTTTTTTTATTATGAATTTATGGGCTATAGTTCAGGTGATTTTCCATACAATTGAACTTTCTACGAAATATGTAGAAATATTCGATCGATCTACTGATAGAGTCATCAATCAACCAAATCGGAACACAATTGCAGATTTTCGTTTTTTATTATGGATTCATGGTCTATAGTTCAGGTGATTTTCCATAAAATTGAATTTTCTACGAAATGTGTAGAAATATTCGAGCGATCTAAATGCCCGTTGGCATGACAATTACAGGTCTCAGCACCTATTGATAGAGGCATCAATCATCGAAATCGGAGCACAATTGCAGATTTTCGTTTTTTTATTATGAATTTATGGGCTATAGTTCAGGTGATTTTCCATACAATTGAACTTTCTACGAAATATGTAGAAATATTCGATCGATCTACTGATAGAGTCATCAATCAACCAAATCGGAACACAATTGCAGATTTTCGTTTTTTATTATGGATTCATGGTCTATAGTTCAGGTGATTTTCCATAAAATTGAATTTTCTACGAAATGTGTAGAAATATTCGAGCGATCTAAATGCCCGTTGGCACGATAATTACAGGTCTCAGCACCTATTGATAGAGGCATCAATCATCGAAATCGGAACACAATTGCAGATTTTCGTTTTTTATTATGGATTCATGGTCTATAGTTCAGGTGATTTTCCATAAAATTGAATTTTCTACGAAATGTGTAGAAATATTCGAGCGATCTTAATGCCCGTTGGCATGACAATTACAGGTCTCAGCATCTATTGATAGAGGCATCAATCATCGAAATCGGAGCACAATTGCAGATTTTCGTTTTTTTATGATGTATTAATGGGCTATAGTTCAGGTGATTTTCCATACAATTGAACTTTCTACGAAATATGTAGAAATATTCGATCGATCTACTGATAGAGTCATCAATCAACCAAATCGGAACACAATTGCAGATTTTCGTTTTTTATTATGGATTCATGGTCTATAGTTCAGGTGATTTTCCATAAAATTGAATTTATTACGAAATGTGTAGAAATATTCGAGCGATCTAAATGCCCGTTGGCATGATAATTACAGGTCTCAGCACCTATTGATAGAGCCATCAATCATCGAAATCGGAACACAATTGCAGATTTTCGTTTTTTATTATGGATTCATGGTCTATAGTTCAGGTGATTTTCCATAAAATTGAATTTTCTACGAAATGTGTAGAAATATTCGAGCGATCTAAATGCCCGTTGGCATGACAATTACAGGTCTCAGCACCTATTGATAGAGGCATCAATCATCGAAATCGGAGCACAATTGCAGATTTTCGTTTTTTTATTATGAATTTATGGGCTATAGTTCAGGTGATTTTCCATACAATTGAACTTTCTACGAAATATGTAGAAATATTCGATCGATCTAAATGCCCGTTGGCATGACAATTACAGGTCTCAGCACCTATTGATAGAGGCATCAATCATCGAAATTGGAGCACAATTGCAGATTTTCGTTTTTTTATTATGAATTTATGGGCTATAGTTCAGGTGATTTTCCATACAATTGAACTTTCTACGAAATATGTAGAAATATTCGATCGATCTACTGATAGAGTCATCAATCAACCAAATCGGAACACAATTGCAGATTTTCGTTTTTTATTATGGATTCATGGTCTATAGTTCAGGTGATTTTCCATAAAATTGAATTTTCTACGAAATGTGTAGAAATATTCGAGCGATCTAAATGCCCGTTGGCATGACAATTACAGGTCTCAGCACCTATTGATAGAGGCATCAATCATCGAAATCGGAGCACAGTTGCAGATTTTCGTTTTTTTATTATGAATTTATGGGCTATAGTTCAGGTGATTTTCCATACAATTGAACTTTCTACGAAATATGTAGAAATATTCGATCGATCTACTGATAGAGTCATCAATCAACCAAATCGGAACACAATTGCAGATTTTCGTTTTTTATTATGGATTCATGGTCTATAGTTCAGGTGATTTTCCATAAAATTGAATTTATCACGAAATGTGTAGAAATATTCGAGCGATCTAAATGCCCGTTGGCATGATAATTACAGGTCTCAGCACCTATTGATAGAGGCATCAATCATCGAAATCGGAACACAATTGCAGATTTTCGTTTTTTATTATGGATTCATGGTCTATAGTTCAGGTGATTTTCCATAAAATTGAATTTTCTACGAAATGTGTAGAAATATTCGAGCGATCTTAATGCCCGTTGGCATGACAATTACAGGTCTCAGCATCTATTGATAGAGGCATCAATCATCGAAATCGGAGCACAATTGCAGATTTTCGTTTTTTTATTATGTATTTATGGGCTATAGTTCAGGTGATTTTCCATACAATTGAACTTTCTACGAAATATGTAGAAATATTCGATCGATCTACTGATAGAGTCATCAATCAACCAAATCGGAACACAATTGCAGATTTTCGTTTTTTATTATGGATTCATGGTCTATAGTTCAGGTGATTTTCCATAAAATTGAATTTATTACGAAATGTGTAGAAATATTCGAGCGATCTAAATGCCCGTTGGCATGATAATTACAGGTCTCAGCACCTATTGATAGAGGCATCAATCATCGAAATCGGAACACAATTGCAGATTTTCGTTTTTTATTATGGATTCATGGTCTATAGTTCAGGTGATTTTCCATAAAATTGAATTTTCTACGAAATGTGTAGAAATATTCGAGCGATCTTAATGCCCGTTGGCATGACAATTACAGGTCTCAGCATCTATTGATAGAGGCATCAATCATCGAAATCGGAGCACAATTGCAGATTTTCGTTTTTTTATTATGAATTTATGGGCTATAGTTCAGGTGATTTTCCATACAATTGAACTTTCTACGAAATATGTAGAAATATTCGATCGATCTAAATGCCCGTTGGCATGACAATTACAGGTCTCAGCACCTATTGATAGAGGCATCAATCATCGAAATCGGAGCACAATTGCAGATTTTCGTTTTTTTATTATGTATTTATGGGCTATAGTTCAGGTGATTTTCCATACAATTGAACTTTCTACGAAATATGTAGAAATATTCGATCGATCTACTGATAGAGTCATCAATCAACCAAATCGGAACACAATTGCAGATTTTCGTTTTTTATTATGGATTCATGGTCTATAGTTCAGGTGATTTTCCATAAAATTGAATTTATTACGAAATGTGTAGAAATATTCGAGCGATCTAAATGCCCGTTGGCATGATAATTACAGGTCTCAGCACCTATTGATAGAGGCATCAATCATCGAAATCGGAACACAATTGCAGATTTTCGTTTTTTATTATGGATTCATGGTCTATAGTTCAGGTGATTTTCCATAAAATTGAATTTTCTACGAAATGTGTAGAAATATTCGAGCGATCTTAATGCCCGTTGGCATGACAATTACAGGTCTCAGCATCTATTGATAGAGGCATCAATCATCGAAATCGGAGCACAATTGCAGATTTTCGTTTTTTTATTATGAATTTATGGGCTATAGTTCAGGTGATTTTCCATACAATTGAACTTTCTACGAAATATGTAGAAATATTCGATCGATCTAAATGCCCGTTGGCATGACAATTACAGGTCTCAGCACCTATTGATAGAGGCATCAATCATCGAAATCGGAGCACAATTGCAGATTTTCGTTTTTTTATTATGAATTTATGGGCTATAGTTCAGGTGATTTTCCATACAATTGAACTTTCTACGAAATATGTAGAAATATTCGATCGATCTACTGATAGAGTCATCAATCAACCAAATCGGAACACAATTGCAGATTTTCGTTTTTTATTATGGATTCATGGTCTATAGTTCAGGTGATTTTCCATAAAAGTGAATTTATTACGAAATGTGTAGAAATATTCGAGCGATCTAAATGCCCGTTGGCATGACAATTACAGGTCTCAGCACCTATTGATAGAGGCATCAATCATCGAAATCGGAGCACAATTGCAGATTTTCGTTTTTTTATTATGAATTTATGGGCTATAGTTCAGGTGATTTTCCATACAATTGAACTTTCTACGAAATATGTAGAAATATTCGATCGATCTACTGATAGAGTCATCAATCAACCAAATCGGAACACAATTGCAGATTTTCATTTTTTATTATGGATTCATGGTCTATAGTTCAGGTGATTTTCCATAAAAGTGAATTTTCTACGAAATGTGTAGAAATATTCGAGCGATCTAAATGCCCGTTGGCATGACAATTACAGGTCTCAGCACCTATTGATAGAGGCATCAATCATCGAAATCGGAGCACAATTGCAGATTTTCGTTTTTTTATTATGAATTTATGGGCTATAGTTCAGGTGATTTTCCATACAATTGAACTTTCTACGAAATATGTAGAAATATTAGATCGATCTACTGATAGAGTCATCAATCAACCAAATCGGAACACAATTGCAGATTTTCATTTTTTATTATGGATTCATGGTCTATAGTTCAGGTGATTTTCCATAAAATTGAATTTTCTACGAAATGTGTAGAAATATTCGAGCGATCTAAATGCCCGTTGGCATGACAATTACAGGTCTCAGCACCTATTGATAGAGGCATCAATCATCGAAATCGGAGCACAATTGCAGATTTTCGTTTTTTTATTATGAATTTATGGGCTATAGTTCAGGTGATTTTCCATACAATTGAACTTTCTACGAAATATGTAGAAATATTCGATCGATCTACTGATAGAGTCATCAATCAACCAAATCGGAACACAATTGCAGATTTTCGTTTTTTATTATGGATTCATGGTCTATAGTTCAGGTGATTTTCCATAAAATTGAATTTTCTACGAAATGTGTAGAAATATTCGAGCGATCGTAATGCCCGTTGGCATGACAATTACAGGTCTCAGCATCTATTGATAGAGGCATCAATCATCGAAATCGGAGCACAATTGCAGATTTTCGTTTTTTTATTATGTATTTATGGGCTATAGTTCAGGTGATTTTCCATACAATTGAACTTTCTACGAAATATGTAGAAATATTCGATCGATCTACTGATAGAGTCATCAATCAACCAAATCGGAACACAATTGCAGATTTTCGTTTTTTATTATGGATTCATGGTCTATAGTTCAGGTGATTTTCCATAAAATTGAATTTATTACGAAATGTGTAGAAATATTCGAGCGATCTAAATGCCCGTTGGCATGATAATTACAGGTCTCAGCACCTATTGATAGAGGCATCAATCATCGAAATCGGAACACAATTGCAGATTTTTGTTTTTTATTATGGATTCATGGTCTATAGTTCAGGTGATTTTCCATAAAATTGAATTTTCTACGAAATGTGTAGAAATATTCGAGCGATCTTAATGCCCGTTGGCATGACAATTACAGGTCTCAGCATCTATTGATAGAGGCATCAATCATCGAAATCGGAGCACAATTGCAGATTTTCGTTTTTTTATTATGTATTTATGGGCTATAGTTCAGGTGATTTTCCATACAATTGAACTTTCTACGAAATATGTAGAAATATTCGATCGATCTACTGATAGAGTCATCAATCAACCAAATCGGAACACAATTGCAGATTTTCGTTTTTTATTATGGATTCATGGTCTATAGTTCAGGTGATTTTCCATAAAATTGAATTTTCTACGAAATGTGTAGAAATATTCGAGCGATCTTAATGCCCGTTGGCATGACAATTACAGGTCTCAGCATCTATTGATAGAGTCATCAATCAACCAAATCGGAACACAATTGCTGATTTTCGTTTTTTATTATGGATTCATGGTCTATAGTTCAGGTGATTTTCCATAAAATTGAATTTTCTACGAAATGTGTAGAAATATTCGAGCGATCTAAATGCCCGTTGGCATGACAATTACAGGTCTCAGCACCTATTGATAGAGGCATCAATCATCGAAATCGGAGCACAATTGCAGATTTTCGTTTTTTTATTATGAATTTATGGGCTATAGTTCAGGTGATTTTCCATACAATTGAACTTTCTACGAAATATGTAGAAATATTCGATCGATCTAAATGCCCGTTGGCATGACAATTACAGGTCTCAGCACCTATTGATAGAGGCATCAATCATCGAAATCGGAGCACAATTGCAGATTTTCTTTTTTTTATTATGAATTTATGGGCTATAGTTCAGGTGATTTTCCATAAAATTGAATTTTCTACGAAATGTGTAGAAATATTCGAGCGATCTAAATGCCCGTTGGCATGACAATTACAGGTCTCAGCACCTATTGATAGAGGCATCAATCATCGAAATCGGAGCACAATTGCAGATTTTCGTTTTTTTATTATGAATTTATGGGCTATAGTTCAGGTGATTTTCCATAAAATTGAATTTTCTACGAAATGTGTAGAAATATTCGAGCGATCTTAATGCCCGTTGGCATGACAATTACAGGTCTCAGCATCTATTGATAGAGTCATCAATCAACCAAATCGGAACACAATTGCAGATTTTCGTTTTTTATTATGGATTCATGGTCTATAGTTCAGGTGATTTTCCATAAAATTGAATTTTCTACGAAATGTGTAGAAATATTCGAGCGATCTAAATGCCCGTTGGCATGACAATTACAGGTCTCAGCACCTATTGATAGAGGCATCAATCATCGAAATCGGAGCACAATTGCAGATTTTCTTTTTTTTATTATGAATTTATGGGCTATAGTTCAGGTGATTTTCCATACAATTGAACTTTCTACGAAATATGTAGAAATATTCGATCGATCTACTGATAGAGTCATCAATCAACCAAATCGGAACACAATTGCAGATTTTCATTTTTTATTATGGATTCATGGTCTATAGTTCAGGTGATTTTCCATAAAAGTGAATTTATTACGAAATGTGTAGAAATATTCGAGCGATCTAAATGCCCGTTGGCATGATAATTACAGGTCTCAGCACCTATTGATAGAGGCATCAATCATCGAAATCGGAACACAATTGCAGATTTTCGTTTTTTATTATGGATTCATGGTCTATAGTTCAGGTGATTTTCCATAAAATTGAATTTTCTACGAAATGTGTAGAAATATTCGAGCGATCTAAATGCCCGTTGGCATGACAATTACAGGTCTCAGCACCTATTGATAGAGGCATCAATCATCGAAATCGGAGCACAATTGCAGATTTTCGTTTTTTTATTATGAATTTATGGGCTATAGTTCAGGTGATTTTCCATACAATTGAACTTTCTACGAAATATGTAGAAATATTCGATCGATCTACTGATAGAGTCATCAATCAACCAAATCGGAACACAATTGCAGATTTTCATTTTTTATTATGGATTCATGGTCTATAGTTCAGGTGATTTTCCATAAAAGTGAATTTTCTACGAAATGTGTAGAAATATTCGAGCGATCTAAATGCCCGTTGGCATGACAATTACAGGTCTCAGCACCTATTGATAGAGGCATCAATCATCGAAATCGGAGCACAATTGCAGATTTTCGTTTTTTTATTATGAATTTATGGGCTATAGTTCAGGTGATTTTCCATACAATTGAACTTTCTACGAAATATGTAGAAATATTAGATCGATCTACTGATAGAGTCATCAATCAACCAAATCGGAACACAATTGCAGATTTTCATTTTTTATTATGGATTCATGGTCTATAGTTCAGGTGATTTTCCATAAAATTGAATTTTCTACGAAATGTGTAGAAATATTCGAGCGATCTAAATGCCCGTTGGCATGACAATTACAGGTCTCAGCACCTATTGATAGAGGCATCAATCATCGAAATCGGAGCACAATTGCAGATTTTCGTTTTTTTATTATGAATTTATGGGCTATAGTTCAGGTGATTTTCCATACAATTGAACTTTCTACGAAATATGTAGAAATATTCGATCGATCTACTGATAGAGTCATCAATCAACCAAATCGGAACACAATTGCAGATTTTCGTTTTTTATTATGGATTCATGGTCTATAGTTCAGGTGATTTTCCATAAAATTGAATTTTCTACGAAATGTGTAGAAATATTCGAGCGATCGTAATGCCCGTTGGCATGACAATTACAGGTCTCAGCATCTATTGATAGAGGCATCAATCATCGAAATCGGAGCACAATTGCAGATTTTCGTTTTTTTATTATGTATTTATGGGCTATAGTTCAGGTGATTTTCCATACAATTGAACTTTCTACGAAATATGTAGAAATATTCGATCGATCTACTGATAGAGTCATCAATCAACCAAATCGGAACACAATTGCAGATTTTCGTTTTTTATTATGGATTCATGGTCTATAGTTCAGGTGATTTTCCATAAAATTGAATTTATTACGAAATGTGTAGAAATATTCGAGCGATCTAAATGCCCGTTGGCATGATAATTACAGGTCTCAGCACCTATTGATAGAGGCATCAATCATCGAAATCGGAACACAATTGCAGATTTTCGTTTTTTATTATGGATTCATGGTCTATAGTTCAGGTGATTTTCCATAAAATTGAATTTTCTACGAAATGTGTAGAAATATTCGAGCGATCTTAATGCCCGTTGGCATGACAATTACAGGTCTCAGCATCTATTGATAGAGGCATCAATCATCGAAATCGGAGCACAATTGCAGATTTTCGTTTTTTTATTATGTATTTATGGGCTATAGTTCAGGTGATTTTCCATACAATTGAACTTTCTACGAAATATGTAGAAATATTCGATCGATCTACTGATAGAGTCATCAATCAACCAAATCGGAACACAATTGCAGATTTTCGTTTTTTATTATGGATTCATGGTCTATAGTTCAGGTGATTTTCCATAAAATTGAATTTTCTACGAAATGTGTAGAAATATTCGAGCGATCTTAATGCCCGTTGGCATGACAATTACAGGTCTCAGCATCTATTGATAGAGTCATCAATCAACCAAATCGGAACACAATTGCAGATTTTCGTTTTTTATTATGGATTCATGGTCTATAGTTCAGGTGATTTTCCATAAAATTGAATTTTCTACGAAATGTGTAGAAATATTCGAGCGATCTAAATGCCCGTTGGCATGACAATTACAGGTCTCAGCACCTATTGATAGAGGCATCAATCATCGAAATCGGAGCACAATTGCAGATTTTCGTTTTTTTATTATGAATTTATGGGCTATAGTTCAGGTGATTTTCCATACAATTGAACTTTCTACGAAATATGTAGAAATATTCGATCGATCTAAATGCCCGTTGGCATGACAATTACAGGTCTCAGCACCTATTGATAGAGGCATCAATCATCGAAATCGGAGCACAATTGCAGATTTTCGTTTTTTTATTATGAATTTATGGGCTATAGTTCAGGTGATTTTCCATACAATTGAACTTTCTACGAAATATGTAGAAATATTCGATCGATCTACTGATAGAGTCATCAATCAACCAAATCGGAACACAATTGCAGATTTTCATTTTTTATTATGGATTCATGGTCTATAGTTCAGGTGATTTTCCATAAAAGTGAATTTATTACGAAATGTGTAGAAATATTCGAGCGATCTAAATGCCCGTTGGCATGATAATTACAGGTCTCAGCACCTATTGATAGAGGCATCAATCATCGAAATCGGAACACAATTGCAGATTTTCGTTTTTTATTATGGATTCATGGTCTATAGTTCAGGTGATTTTCCATAAAATTGAATTTTCTACGAAATGTGTAGAAATATTCGAGCGATCGTAATGCCCGTTGGCATGACAATTACAGGTCTCAGCATCTATTGATAGAGGCATCAATCATCGAAATCGGAGCACAATTGCAGATTTTCGTTTTTTTATTATGTATTTATGGGCTATAGTTCAGGTGATTTTCCATACAATTGAACTTTCTACGAAATATGTAGAAATATTCGATCGATCTACTGATAGAGTCATCAATCAACCAAATCGGAACACAATTGCAGATTTTCGTTTTTTATTATGGATTCATGGTCTATAGTTCAGGTGATTTTCCATAAAATTGAATTTTCTACGAAATGTGTAGAAATATTCGAGCGATCTAAATGCCCGTTGGCATGACAATTACAGGTCTCAGCACCTATTGATAGAGGCATCAATCATCGAAATCGGAGCACAATTGCAGATTTTCGTTTTTTTATTATGAATTTATGGGCTATAGTTCAGGTGATTTTCCATACAATTGAACTTTCTACGAAATATGTAGAAATATTCGATCGATCTACTGATAGAGTCATCAATCAACCAAATCGGAACACAATTGCAGATTTTCGTTTTTTATTATGGATTCATGGTCTATAGTTCAGGTGATTTTCCATAAAATTGAATTTATTACGAAATGTGTAGAAATATTCGAGCGATCTGAATGCCCGTTGGCATGATAATTACAGGTCTCAGCACCTATTGATAGAGGCATCAATCATCGAAATCGGAACACAATTGCAGATTTTTGTTTTTTATTATGGATTCATGGTCTATAGTTCAGGTGATTTTCCATAAAATTGAATTTTCTACGAAATGTGTAGAAATATTCGAGCGATCTTAATGCCCGTTGGCATGACAATTACAGGTCTCAGCATCTATTGATAGAGGCATCAATCATCGAAATCGGAGCACAATTGCAGATTTTCGTTTTTTTATTATGTATTTATGGGCTATAGTTCAGGTGATTTTCCATACAATTGAACTTTCTACGAAATATGTAGAAATATTCGATCGATCTACTGATAGAGTCATCAATCAACCAAATCGGAACACAATTGCAGATTTTCGTTTTTTATTATGGATTCATGGTCTATAGTTCAGGTGATTTTCCATAAAATTGAATTTATTACGAAATGTGTAGAAATATTCGAGCGATCTAAATGCCCGTTGGCATGATAATTACAGGTCTCAGCACCTATTGATAGAGGCATCAATCATCGAAATCGGTACACAATTGCAGATTTTTGTTTTTTATTATGGATTCATGGTCTATAGTTCAGGTGATTTTCCATAAAATTGAATTTTCTACGAAATGTGTAGAAATATTCGAGCGATCTTAATGCCCGTTGGCATGACAATTACAGGTCTCAGCATCTATTGATAGAGGCATCAATCATCGAAATCGGAGCACAATTGCAGATTTTCGTTTTTTTATTATGTATTTATGGGCTATAGTTCAGGTGATTTTCCATACAATTGAACTTTCTACGAAATGTGTAGAAATATTCGATCGATCTACTGATAGAGTCATCAATCAACCAAATCGGAACACAATTGCAGATTTTCGTTTTTTATTATGGATTCATGGTCTATAGTTCAGGTGATTTTCCATAAAATTGAATTTTCTACGAAATGTGTAGAAATATTCAAGCGATCTAAATGCCCGTTGGCATGATAATTACAGGTCTCAGCACCTATTGATAGAGGCATCAATCATCGAAATCGGAACACAATTGCAGATTTTCGTTTTTTATTATGGATTCATGGTCTATAGTTCAGGTGATTTTCCATAAAATTGAATTTTCTACGAAATGTGTAGAAATATTCGAGCGATCGTAATGCCCGTTGGCATGACAATTACAGGTCTCAGCATCTATTGATAGAGGCATCAATCATCGAAATCGGAGCACAATTGCAGATTTTCGTTTTTTTATTATGTATTTATGGGCTATAGTTCAGGTGATTTTCCATACAATTGAACTTTCTACGAAATATGTAGAAATATTCGATCGATCTACTGATAGAGTCATCAATCAACCAAATCGGAACACAATTGCAGATTTTCGTTTTTTATTATGGATTCATGGTCTATAGTTCAGGTGATTTTCCATAAAATTGAATTTTCTACGAAATGTGTAGAAATATTCGAGCGATCTAAATGCCCGTTGGCATGACAATTACAGGTCTCAGCACCTATTGATAGAGGCATGAATCATCGAAATCGGAGCACAATTGCAGATTTTCGTTTTTTTATTATGAATTTATGGGCTATAGTTCAGGTGATTTTCCATACAATTGAACTTTCTACGAAATATGTAGAAATATTCGATCGATCTACTGATAGAGTCATCAATCAACCAAATCGGAACACAATTGCAGATTTTCATTTTTTATTATGGATTCATGGTCTATAGTTCAGGTGATTTTCCATAAAAGTGAATTTATTACGAAATGTGTAGAAATATTCGAGCGATCTAAATGCCCGTTGGCATGATAATTACAGGTCTCAGCACCTATTGATAGAGGCATCAATCATCGAAATCGGAACACAATTGCAGATTTTCGTTTTTTATTATGGATTCATGGTCTATAGTTCAGGTGATTTTCCATAAAATTGAATTTTCTACGAAATGTGTAGAAATATTCGAGCGATCGTAATGCCCGTTGGCATGACAATTACAGGTCTCAGCATCTATTGATAGAGGCATCAATCATCGAAATCGGAGCACAATTGCAGATTTTCGTTTTTTTATTATGTATTTATGGGCTATAGTTCAGGTGATTTTCCATACAATTGAACTTTCTACGAAATATGTAGAAATATTCGATCGATCTACTGATAGAGTCATCAATCAACCAAATCGGAACACAATTGCAGATTTTCGTTTTTTATTATGGATTCATGGTCTATAGTTCAGGTGATTTTCCATAAAATTGAATTTTCTACGAAATGTGTAGAAATATTCGAGCGATCTAAATGCCCGTTGGCATGACAATTACAGGTCTCAGCACCTATTGATAGAGGCATCAATCATCGAAATCGGAGCACAATTGCAGATTTTCGTTTTTTTATTATGAATTTATGGGCTATAGTTCAGGTGATTTTCCATACAATTGAACTTTCTACGAAATATGTAGAAATATTCGATCGATCTACTGATAGAGTCATCAATCAACCAAATCGGAACACAATTGCAGATTTTCGTTTTTTATTATGGATTCATGGTCTATAGTTCAGGTGATTTTCCATAAAATTGAATTTATTACGAAATGTGTAGAAATATTCGAGCGATCTAAATGCCCGTTGGCATGATAATTACAGGTCTCAGCACCTATTGATAGAGGCATCAATCATCGAAATCGGAACACAATTGCAGATTTTTGTTTTTTATTATGGATTCATGGTCTATAGTTCAGGTGATTTTCCATAAAATTGAATTTTCTACGAAATGTGTAGAAATATTCGAGCGATCTTAATGCCCGTTGGCATGACAATTACAGGTCTCAGCATCTATTGATAGAGGCATCAATCATCGAAATCGGAGCACAATTGCAGATTTTCGTTTTTTTATTATGTATTTATGGGCTATAGTTCAGGTGATTTTCCATACAATTGAACTTTCTACGAAATATGTAGAAATATTCGATCGATCTACTGATAGAGTCATCAATCAACCAAATCGGAACACAATTGCAGATTTTCGTTTTTTATTATGGATTCATGGTCTATAGTTCAGGTGATTTTCCATAAAATTGAATTTATTACGAAATGTGTAGAAATATTCGAGCGATCTAAATGCCCGTTGGCATGATAATTACAGGTCTCAGCACCTATTGATAGAGGCATCAATCATCGAAATCGGAACACAATTGCAGATTTTCGTTTTTTATTATGGATTCATGGTCTATAGTTCAGGTGATTTTCCATAAAATTGAATTTTCTACGAAATGTGTAGAAATATTCGAGCGATCTTAATGCCCGTTGGCATGACAATTACAGGTCTCAGCATCTATTGATAGAGGCATCAATCATCGAAATCGGAGCACAATTGCAGATTTTCGTTTTTTTATTATGTATTTATGGGCTATAGTTCAGGTGATTTTCCATACAATTGAACTTTCTACGAAATATGTAGAAATATTCGATCGATCTACTGATAGAGTCATCAATCAACCAAATCGGAACACAATTGCAGATTTTCGTTTTTTATTATGGATTCATGGTCTATAGTTCAGGTGATTTTCCATAAAATTGAATTTTCTACGAAATGTGTAGAAATATTCGAGCGATCTTAATGCCCGTTGGCATGACAATTACAGGTCTCAGCATCTATTGATAGAGTCATCAATCAACCAAATCGGAACACAATTGCAGATTTTCGTTTTTTATTATGGATTCATGGTCTATAGTTCAGGTGATTTTCCATAAAATTGAATTTTCTACGAAATGTGTAGAAATATTCGAGCGATCTAAATGCCCGTTGGCATGACAATTACAGGTCTCAGCATCTATTGATAGAGGCATCAATCATCGAAATCGGAGCACAATTGCAGATTTTCGTTTTTTTATTATGTATTTATGGGCTATAGTTCAGGTGATTTTCCATACAATTGAACTTTCTACGAAATATGTAGAAATATTCGATCGATCTACTGATAGAGTCATCAATCAACCAAATCGGAACACAATTGCAGATTTTCATTTTTTATTATGGATTCATGGTCTATAGTTCAGGTGATTTTCCATAAAAGTGAATTTATTACGAAATGTGTAGAAATATTCGAGCGATCTAAATGCCCGTTGGCATGATAATTACAGGTCTCAGCACCTATTGATAGAGGCATCAATCATCGAAATCGGAACACAATTGCAGATTTTCGTTTTTTATTATGGATTCATGGTCTATAGTTCAGGTGATTTTCCATAAAATTGAATTTTCTACGAAATGTGTAGAAATATTCGAGCGATCGTAATGCCCGTTGGCATGACAATTACAGGTCTCAGCATCTATTGATAGAGGCATCAATCATCGAAATCGGAGCACAATTGCAGATTTTCGTTTTTTTATTATGTATTTATGGGCTATAGTTCAGGTGATTTTCCATACAATTGAACTTTCTACGAAATATGTAGAAATATTCGATCGATCTACTGATAGAGTCATCAATCAACCAAATCGGAACACAATTGCAGATTTTCGTTTTTTATTATGGATTCATGGTCTATAGTTCAGGTGATTTTCCATAAAATTGAATTTTCTACGAAATGTGTAGAAATATTCGAGCGATCTAAATGCCCGTTGGCATGACAATTACAGGTCTCAGCACCTATTGATAGAGGCATCAATCATCGAAATCGGAGCACAGTTGCAGATTTTCGTTTTTTTATTATGAATTTATGGGCTATAGTTCAGGTGATTTTCCATACAATTGAACTTTCTACGAAATATGTAGAAATATTCGATCGATCTACTGATAGAGTCATCAATCAACCAAATCGGAACACAATTGCAGATTTTCGTTTTTTATTATGGATTCATGGTCTATAGTTCAGGTGATTTTCCATAAAATTGAATTTATTACGAAATGTGTAGAAATATTGGGCGATCTAAATGCCCGTTGGCATGATAATTACAGGTCTCAGCACCTATTGATAGAGGCATCAATCATCGAAATCGGAACACAATTGCAGATTTTCGTTTTTTATTATGGATTCATGGTCTATAGTTCAGGTGATTTTCCATAAAATTGAATTTTCTACGAAATGTGTAGAAATATTCGAGCGATCTTAATGCCCGTTGGCATGACAATTACAGGTCTCAGCATCTATTGATAGAGGCATCAATCATCGAAATCGGAGCACAATTGCAGATTTTCGTTTTTTTATTATGTATTTATGGGCTATAGTTCAGGTGATTTTCCATACAATTGAACTTTCTACGAAATATGTAGAAATATTCGATCGATCTACTGATAGAGTCATCAATCAACCAAATCGGAACACAATTGCAGATTTTCGTTTTTTATTATGGATTCATGGTCTATAGTTCAGGTGATTTTCCATAAAATTGAATTTTCTACGAAATGTGTAGAAATATTCGAGCGATCTAAATGCCCGTTGGCATGACAATTACAGGTCTCAGCATCTATTGATAGAGGCATCAATCATCGAAATCGGAACACAATTGCAGATTTTCGTTTTTTATTATGGATTCATGGTCTATAGTTCAGGTGATTTTCCATAAAATTGAATTTTCTACGAAATGTGTAGAAATATTCGAGCGATCTTAATGCCCGTTGGCATGACAATTACAGGTCTCAGCATCTATTGATAGAGGCATCAATCATCGAAATCGGAGCACAATTGCAGATTTTCGTTTTTTTATTATGTATTTATGGGCTATAGTTCAGGTGATTTTCCATACAATTGAACTTTCTACGAAATATGTAGAAATATTCGATCGATCTACTGATAGAGTCATCAATCAACCAAATCGGAACACAATTGCAGATTTTCGTTTTTTATTATGGATTCATGGTCTATAGTTCAGGTGATTTTCCATAAAATTGAATTTTCTACGAAATGTGTAGAAATATTCGAGCGATCTTAATGCCCGTTGGCATGACAATTACAGGTCTCAGCATCTATTGATAGAGTCATCAATCAACCAAATCGGAACACAATTGCAGATTTTCGTTTTTTATTATGGATTCATGGTCTATAGTTCAGGTGATTTTCCATAAAATTGAATTTTCTACGAAATGTGTAGAAATATTCGAGCGATCTAAATGCCCGTTGGCATGACAATTACAGGTCTCAGCATCTATTGATAGAGGCATCAATCATCCAAATCGGAACACAATTGCAGATTTTCGTTTTTTATTATGGATTCATGGTCTATAGTTCAGGTGATTTTCCATAAAATTGAATTTTCTACGAAATGTGTAGAAATATTCGAGCGATCTAAATGCCCGTTGGCATGATAATTACAGGTCTCAGCACCTATTGATAGAGGCATCAATCATCGAAATCGGAACACAATTGCAGATTTTCGTTTTTTATTATGGATTCATGGTCTATAGTTCAGGTGATTTTCCATAAAATTGAATTTTCTACGAAATGTGTAGAAATATTCGAGCGATCGTAATGCCCGTTGGCATGACAATTACAGGTCTCAGCATCTATTGATAGAGGCATCAATCATCGAAATCGGAGCACAATTGCAGATTTTCGTTTTTTTATTATGTATTTATGGGCTATAGTTCAGGTGATTTTCCATACAATTGAACTTTCTACGAAATATGTAGAAATATTCGATCGATCTACTGATAGAGTCATCAATCAACCAAATCGGAACACAATTGCAGATTTTCGTTTTTTATTATGGATTCATGGTCTATAGTTCAGGTGATTTTCCATAAAATTGAATTTTCTACGAAATGTGTAGAAATATTCGAGCGATCTAAATGCCCGTTGGCATGACAATTACAGGTCTCAGCACCTATTGATAGAGGCATCAATCATCGAAATCGGAGCACAATTGCAGATTTTCGTTTTTTTATTATGAATTTATGGGCTATAGTTCAGGTGATTTTCCATACAATTGAACTTTCTACGAAATATGTAGAAATATTCGATCGATCTACTGATAGAGTCATCAATCAACCAAATCGGAACACAATTGCAGATTTTCGTTTTTTATTATGGATTCATGGTCTATAGTTCAGGTGATTTTCCATAAAATTGAATTTATTACGAAATGTGTAGAAATATTCGAGCGATCTAAATGCCCGTTGGCATGATAATTACAGGTCTCAGCACCTATTGATAGAGGCATCAATCATCGAAATCGGAACACAATTGCAGATTTTTGTTTTTTATTATGGATTCATGGTCTATAGTTCAGGTGATTTTCCATAAAATTGAATTTTCTACGAAATGTGTAGAAATATTCGAGCGATCTTAATGCCCGTTGGCATGACAATTACAGGTCTCAGCATCTATTGATAGAGGCATCAATCATCGAAATCGGAGCACAATTGCAGATTTTCGTTTTTTTATTATGTATTTATGGGCTATAGTTCAGGTGATTTTCCATACAATTGAACTTTCTACGAAATATGTAGAAATATTCGATCGATCTACTGATAGAGTCATCAATCAACCAAATCGGAACACAATTGCAGATTTTCGTTTTTTATTATGGATTCATGGTCTATAGTTCAGGTGATTTTCCATAAAATTGAATTTATTACGAAATGTGTAGAAATATTCGAGCGATCTAAATGCCCGTTGGCATGATAATTACAGGTCTCAGCACCTATTGATAGAGGCATCAATCATCGAAATCGGAACACAATTGCAGATTTTCGTTTTTTATTATGGATTCATGGTCTATAGTTCAGGTGATTTTCCATAAAATTGAATTTTCTACGAAATGTGTAGAAATATTCGAGCGATCTTAATGCCCGTTGGCATGACAATTACAGGTCTCAGCATCTATTGATAGAGGCATCAATCATCGAAATCGGAGCACAATTGCAGATTTTCGTTTTTTTATTATGTATTTATGGGCTATAGTTCAGGTGATTTTCCATACAATTGAACTTTCTACGAAATATGTAGAAATATTCGATCGATCTACTGATAGAGTCATCAATCAACCAAATCGGAACACAATTGCAGATTTTCGTTTTTTATTATGGATTCATGGTCTATAGTTCAGGTGATTTTCCATAAAATTGAATTTTCTACGAAATGTGTAGAAATATTCGAGCGATCTTAATGCCCGTTGGCATGACAATTACAGGTCTCAGCATCTATTGATAGAGTCATCAATCAACCAAATCGGAACACAATTGCAGATTTTCGTTTTTTATTATGGATTCATGGTCTATAGTTCAGGTGATTTTCCATAAAATTGAATTTTCTACGAAATGTGTAGAAATATTCGAGCGATCTAAATGCCCGTTGGCATGACAATTACAGGTCTCAGCATCTATTGATAGAGGCATCAATCATCGAAATCGGAGCACAATTGCAGATTTTCGTTTTTTTATTATGTATTTATGGGCTATAGTTCAGGTGATTTTCCATACAATTGAACTTTCTACGAAATATGTAGTAATATTCGATCGATCTACTGATAGAGTCATCAATCAACCAAATCGGAACACAATTGCAGATTTTCGTTTTTTATTATGGATTCATGGTCTATAGTTCAGGTGATTTTCCATAAAATTGAATTTTCTACGAAATGTGTAGAAATATTCGAGCGATCTAAATGCCCGTTGGCATGACAATTACAGGTCTCAGCACCTATTGATAGAGGCATCAATCATCGAAATCGGAGCACAGTTGCAGATTTTCGTTTTTTTATTATGAATTTATGGGCTATAGTTCAGGTGATTTTCCATACAATTGAACTTTCTACGAAATATGTAGAAATATTCGATCGATCTACTGATAGAGTCATCAATCAACCAAATCGGAACACAATTGCAGATTTTCGTTTTTTATTATGGATTCATGGTCTATAGTTCAGGTGATTTTCCATAAAATTGAATTTATTACGAAATGTGTAGAAATATTCGAGCGATCTAAATGCCCGTTGGCATGATAATTACAGGTCTCAGCACCTATTGATAGAGGCATCAATCATCGAAATCGGAACACAATTGGAGATTTTCGTTTTTTATTATGGATTCATGGTCTATAGTTCAGGTGATTTTCCATAAAATTGAATTTTCTACGAAATGTGTAGAAATATTCGAGCGATCTTAATGCCCGTTGGCATGACAATTACAGGTCTCAGCATCTATTGATAGAGGCATCAATCATCGAAATCGGAGCACAATTGCAGATTTTCGTTTTTTTATTATGTATTTATGGGCTATAGTTCAGGTGATTTTCCATACAATTGAACTTTCTACGAAATATGTAGAAATATTCGATCGATCTACTGATAGAGTCATCAATCAACCAAATCGGAACACAATTGCAGATTTTCGTTTTTTATTATGGATTCATGGTCTATAGTTCAGGTGATTTTCCATAAAATTGAATTTTCTACGAAATGTGTAGAAATATTCGAGCGATCTTAATGCCCGTTGGCATGACAATTACAGGTCTCAGCATCTATTGATAGAGTCATCAATCAACCAAATCGGAACACAATTGCAGATTTTCGTTTTTTATTATGGATTCATGGTCTATAGTTCAGGTGATTTTCCATAAAATTGAATTTTCTACGAAATGTGTAGAAATATTCGAGCGATCTTAATGCCCGTTGGCATGACAATTACAGGTCTCAGCATCTATTGATAGAGGCATCAATCATCGAAATCGGAACACAATTGCAGATTTTCGTTTTTTATTATGGATTCATGGTCTATAGTTCAGGTGATTTTCCATAAAATTGAATTTTCTACGACATGTGTAGAAATATTCGAGCGATCTTAATGCCCGTTGGCATGACAATTACAGGTCTCAGCATCTATTGATAGAGGCATCAATCATCGAAATCGGAGCACAATTGCAGATTTTCGTTTTTTTATTATGTATTTATGGGCTATAGTTCAGGTGATTTTCCATACAATTGAACTTTCTACGAAATATGTAGAAATATTCGATCGATCTACTGATAGAGTCATCAATCAACCAAATCGGAACACAATTGCAGATTTTCATTTTTTATTATGGATTCATGGTCTATAGTTCAGGTGATTTTCCATAAAAGTGAATTTATTACGAAATGTGTAGAAATATTCGAGCGATCTTAATGCCCGTTGGCATGACAATTACAGGTCTCAGCATCTATTGATAGAGTCATCAATCAACCAAATCGGAACACAATTGCAGATTTTCGTTTTTTATTATGGATTCATGGTCTATAGTTCAGGTGATTTTCCATAAAATTGAATTTTCTACGAAATGTGTAGAAATATTCGAGCGATCTAAATGCCCGTTGGCATGACAATTACAGGTCTCAGCATCTATTGATAGAGGCATCAATCATCGAAATCGGAGCACAATTGCAGATTTTCGTTTTTTTATTATGTATTTATGGGCTATAGTTCAGGTGATTTTCCATACAATTGAACTTTCTACGAAATATGTAGAAATATTCGATCGATCTACTGATAGAGTCATCAATCAACCAAATCGGAACACAATTGCAGATTTTCATTTTTTATTATGGATTCATGGTCTATAGTTCAGGTGATTTTCCATAAAAGTGAATTTATTACGAAATGTGTAGAAATATTCGAGCGATCTAAATGCCCGTTGGCATTATAATTACAGGTCTCAGCACCTATTGATAGAGGCATCAATCATCGAAATCGGAACACAATTGCAGATTTTCGTTTTTTATTATGGATTCATGGTCTATAGTTCAGGTGATTTTCCATAAAATTGAATTTTCTACGAAATGTGTAGAAATATTCGAGCGATCTTAATGCCCGTTGGCATGACAATTACAGGTCTCAGCATCTATTGATAGAGTCATCAATCAACCAAATCGGAACACAATTGCAGATTTTCGTTTTTTATTATGGATTCATGGTCTATAGTTCAGGTGATTTTCCATAAAATTGAATTTTCTACGAAATGTGTAGAAATATTCGAGCGATCTAAATGCCCGTTGGCATGACAATTACAGGTCTCAGCACCTATTGATAGAGGCATCAATCATCGAAATCGGAGCACAGTTGCAGATTTTCGTTTTTTTATTATGAATTTATGGGCTATAGTTCAGGTGATTTTCCATACAATTGAACTTTCTACGAAATATGTAGAAATATTCGATCGATCTACTGATAGAGTCATCAATCAACCAAATCGGAACACAATTGCAGATTTTCGTTTTTTATTATGGATTCATGGTCTATAGTTCAGGTGATTTTCCATAAAATTGAATTTTCTACGAAATGTGTAGAAATATTCGAGCGATCTAAATGCCCGTTGGCATGACAATTACAGGTCTCAGCACCTATTGATAGAGGCATCAATCATCGAAATCGGAGCACAGTTGCAGATTTTCGTTTTTTTATTATGAATTTATGGGCTATAGTTCAGGTGATTTTCCATACAATTGAACTTTCTACGAAATATGTAGAAATATTCGATCGATCTACTGATAGAGTCATCAATCAACCAAATCGGAACACAATTGCAGATTTTCGTTTTTTATTATGGATTCATGGTCTATAGTTCAGGTGATTTTCCATAAAATTGAATTTTCTACGAAATGTGTAGAAATATTCGAGCGATCTAAATGCCCGTTGGCATGACAATTACAGGTCTCAGCACCTATTGATAGAGGCATCAATCATCGAAATCGGAGCACAGTTGCAGATTTTCGTTTTTTTATTATGAATTTATGGGCTATAGTTCAGGTGATTTTCCATACAATTGAACTTTCTACGAAATATGTAGAAATATTCGATCGATCTACTGATAGAGTCATCAATCAACCAAATCGGAACACAATTGCAGATTTTCGTTTTTTATTATGGATTCATGGTCTATAGTTCAGGTGATTTTCCATAAAATTGAATTTTCTACGAAATGTGTAGAAATATTCGAGCGATCTAAATGCCCGTTGGCATGATAATTACAGGTCTCAGCACCTATTGATAGAGGCATCAATCATCGAAATCGGAACACAATTGCAGATTTTCGTTTTTTATTATGGATTCATGGTCTATAGTTCAGGTGATTTTCCATAAAATTGAATTTTCTACGAAATGTGTAGAAATATTCGAGCGATCTAAATGCCCGTTGGCATGACAATTACAGGTCTCAGCATCTATTGATAGAGGCATCAATCATCGAAATCGGAGCACAATTGCAGATTTTCGTTTTTTTATTATGTATTTATGGGCTATAGTTCAGGTGATTTTCCATACAATTGAACTTTCTACGAAATATGTAGAAATATTCGATCGATCTACTGATAGAGTCATCAATCAACCAAATCGGAACACAATTGCAGATTTTCATTTTTTATTATGGATTCATGGTCTATAGTTCAGGTGATTTTCCATAAAAGTGAATTTATTACGAAATGTGTAGAAATATTCGAGCGATCTAAATGCCCGTTGGCATGATAATTACAGGTCTCAGCACCTATTGATAGAGGCATCAATCATCGAAATCGGAACACAATTGCAGATTTTCGTTTTTTATTATGGATTCATGGTCTATAGTTCAGGTGATTTTCCATAAAATTGAATTTTCTACGAAATGTGTAGAAATATTCGAGCGATCTTAATGCCCGTTGGCATGACAATTACAGGTCTCAGCATCTATTGATAGAGTCATCAATCAACCAAATCGGAACACAATTGCAGATTTTCGTTTTTTATTATGGATTCATGGTCTATAGTTCAGGTGATTTTCCATAAAATTGAATTTTCTACGAAATGTGTAGAAATATTCGAGCGATCTAAATGCCCGTTGGCATGACAATTACAGGTCTCAGCACCTATTGATAGAGGCATCAATCATCGAAATCGGAGCACAGTTGCAGATTTTCGTTTTTTTATTATGAATTTATGGGCTATAGTTCAGGTGATTTTCCATACAATTGAACTTTCTACGAAATATGTAGAAATATTCGATCGATCTACTGATAGAGTCATCAATCAACCAAATCGGAACACAATTGCAGATTTTCGTTTTTTATTATGGATTCATGGTCTATAGTTCAGGTGATTTTCCATAAAATTGAATTTTCTACGAAATGTGTAGAAATATTCGAGCGATCTAAATGCCCGTTGGCATGACAATTACAGGTCTCAGCACCTATTGATAGAGGCATCAATCATCGAAATCGGAGCACAGTTGCAGATTTTCGTTTTTTTATTATGAATTTATGGGCTATAGTTCAGGTGATTTTCCATACAATTGAACTTTCTACGAAATATGTAGAAATATTCGATCGATCTACTGATAGAGTCATCAATCAACCAAATCGGAACACAATTGCAGATTTTCGTTTTTTATTATGGATTCATGGTCTATAGTTCAGGTGATTTTCCATAAAATTGAATTTATTACGAAATGTGTAGAAATATTCGAGCGATCTAAATGCCCGTTGGCATGATAATTACAGGTCTCAGCACCTATTGATAGAGGCATCAATCATCGAAATCGGAACACAATTGCAGATTTTCGTTTTTTATTATGGATTCATGGTCTATAGTTCAGGTGATTTTCCATAAAATTGAATTTTCTACGAAATGTGTAGAAATATTCGAGCGATCTTAATGCCCGTTGGCATGACAATTACAGGTCTCAGCATCTAGTGATAGAGGCATCAATCATCGAAATCGGAGCACAATTGCAGATTTTCGTTTTTTTATTATGTATTTATGGGCTATAGTTCAGGTGATTTTCCATACAATTGAACTTTCTACGAAATATGTAGAAATATTCGATCGATCTACTGATAGAGTCATCAATCAACCAAATCGGAACACAATTGCAGATTTTCGTTTTTTATTATGGATTCATGGTCTATAGTTCAGGTGATTTTCCATAAAATTGAATTTTCTACGAAATGTGTAGAAATATTCGAGCGATCTAAATGCCCGTTGGCATGACAATTACAGGTCTCAGCACCTATTGATAGAGGCATCAATCATCGAAATCGGAGCACAGTTGCAGATTTTCGTTTTTTTATTATGAATTTATGGGCTATAGTTCAGGTGATTTTCCATACAATTGAACTTTCTACGAAATATGTAGAAATATTCGATCGATCTACTGATAGAGTCATCAATCAACCAAATCGGAACACAATTGCAGATTTTCGTTTTTTATTATGGATTCATGGTCTATAGTTCAGGTGATTTTCCATAAAATTGAATTTATTACGAAATGTGTAGAAATATTCGAGCGATCTAAATGCCCGTTGGCATGATAATTACAGGTCTCAGCACCTATTGATAGAGGCATCAATCATCGAAATCGGAGCACAGTTGCAGATTTTCGTTTTTTTATTATGAATTTATGGGCTATAGTTCAGGTGATTTTCCATACAATTGAACTTTCTACGAAATATGTAGAAATATTCGATCGATCTACTGATAGAGTCATCAATCAACCAAATCGGAACACAATTGCAGATTTTCGTTTTTTATTATGGATTCATGGTCTATAGTTCAGGTGATTTTCCATAAAATTGAATTTATTACGAAATGTGTAGAAATATTCGAGCGATCTAAATGCCCGTTGGCATGATAATTACAGGTCTCAGCACCTATTGATAGAGGCATCAATCATCGAAATCGGAGCACAGTTGCAGATTTTCGTTTTTTTATTATGAATTTATGGGCTATAGTTCAGGTGATTTTCCATACAATTGAACTTTCTACGAAATATGTAGAAATATTCGATCGATCTACTGATAGAGTCATCAATCAACCAAATCGGAACACAATTGCAGATTTTCGTTTTTTATTATGGATTCATGGTCTATAGTTCAGGTGATTTTCCATAAAATTGAATTTTCTACGAAATGTGTAGAAATATTCGAGCGATCTAAATGCCCGTTGGCATGACAATTACAGGTCTCAGCACCTATTGATAGAGGCATCAATCATCGAAATCGGAGCACAGTTGCAGATTTTCGTTTTTTTATTATGAATTTATGGGCTATAGTTCAGGTGATTTTCCATACAATTGAACTTTCTACGAAATATGTAGAAATATTCGATCGATCTACTGATAGAGTCATCAATCAACCAAATCGGAACACAATTGCAGATTTTCGTTTTTTATTATGGATTCATGGTCTATAGTTCAGGTGATTTTCCATAAAATTGAATTTATTACGAAATGTGTAGAAATATTCGAGCGATCTAAATGCCCGTTGGCATGACAATTACAGGTCTCAGCACCTATTGATAGAGGCATCAATCATCGAAATCGGAGCACAGTTGCAGATTTTCGTTTTTTTATTATGAATTTATGGGCTATAGTTCAGGTGATTTTCCATACAATTGAACTTTCTACGAAATATGTAGAAATATTCGATCGATCTACTGATAGAGTCATCAATCAACCAAATCGGAACACAATTGCAGATTTTCGTTTTTTATTATGGATTCATGGTCTATAGTTCAGGTGATTTTCCATAAAATTGAATTTATTACGAAATGTGTAGAAATATTCGAGCGATCTAAATGCCCGTTGGCATGATAATTACAGGTCTCAGCACCTATTGATAGAGGCATCAATCATCGAAATCGGAGCACAGTTGCAGATTTTCGTTTTTTTATTATGAATTTATGGGCTATAGTTCAGGTGATTTTCCATACAATTGAACTTTCTACGAAATATGTAGAAATATTCGATCGATCTACTGATAGAGTCATCAATCAACCAAATCGGAACACAATTGCAGATTTTCGTTTTTTATTATGGATTCATGGTCTATAGTTCAGGTGATTTTCCATAAAATTGAATTTATTACGAAATGTGTAGAAATATTCGAGCGATCTAAATGCCCGTTGGCATGATAATTACAGGTCTCAGCACCTATTGATAGAGGCATCAATCATCGAAATCGGAGCACAGTTGCAGATTTTCGTTTTTTTATTATGAATTTATGGGCTATAGTTCAGGTGATTTTCCATACAATTGAACTTTCTACGAAATATGTAGAAATATTCGATCGATCTACTGATAGAGTCATCAATCAACCAAATCGGAACACAATTGCAGATTTTCGTTTTTTATTATGGATTCATGGTCTATAGTTCAGGTGATTTTCCATAAAATTGAATTTATTACGAAATGTGTAGAAATATTCGAGCGATCTAAATGCCCGTTGGCATGATAATTACAGGTCTCAGCACCTATTGATAGAGGCATCAATCATCGAAATCGGAGCACAGTTGCAGATTTTCGTTTTTTTATTATGAATTTATGGGCTATAGTTCAGGTGATTTTCCATACAATTGAACTTTCTACGAAATATGTAGAAATATTCGATCGATCTACTGATAGAGTCATCAATCAACCAAATCGGAACACAATTGCAGATTTTCGTTTTTTATTATGGATTCATGGTCTATAGTTCAGGTGATTTTCCATAAAATTGAATTTTCTACGAAATGTGTAGAAATATTCGAGCGATCTAAATGCCCGTTGGCATGACAATTACAGGTCTCAGCACCTATTGATAGAGGCATCAATCATCGAAATCGGAGCACAGTTGCAGATTTTCGTTTTTTTATTATGAATTTATGGGCTATAGTTCAGGTGATTTTCCATACAATTGAACTTTCTACGAAATATGTAGAAATATTCGATCGATCTACTGATAGAGTCATCAATCAACCAAATCGGAACACAATTGCAGATTTTCGTTTTTTATTATGGATTCATGGTCTATAGTTCAGGTGATTTTCCATAAAATTGAATTTATTACGAAATGTGTAGAAATATTCGAGCGATCTAAATGCCCGTTGGCATGACAATTACAGGTCTCAGCACCTATTGATAGAGGCATCAATCATCGAAATCGGAGCACAGTTGCAGATTTTCGTTTTTTTATTATGAATTTATGGGCTATAGTTCAGGTGATTTTCCATACAATTGAACTTTCTACGAAATATGTAGAAATATTCGATCGATCTACTGATAGAGTCATCAATCAACCAAATCGGAACACAATTGCAGATTTTCGTTTTTTATTATGGATTCATGGTCTATAGTTCAGGTGATTTTCCATAAAATTGAATTTATTACGAAATGTGTAGAAATATTCGAGCGATCTAAATGCCCGTTGGCATGATAATTACAGGTCTCAGCACCTATTGATAGAGGCATCAATCATCGAAATCGGAGCACAGTTGCAGATTTTCGTTTTTTTATTATGAATTTATGGGCTATAGTTCAGGTGATTTTCCATACAATTGAACTTTCTACGAAATATGTAGAAATATTCGATCGATCTACTGATAGAGTCATCAATCAACCAAATCGGAACACAATTGCAGATTTTCGTTTTTTATTATGGATTCATGGTCTATAGTTCAGGTGATTTTCCATAAAATTGAATTTATTACGAAATGTGTAGAAATATTCGAGCGATCTAAATGCCCGTTGGCATGATAATTACAGGTCTCAGCACCTATTGATAGAGGCATCAATCATCGAAATCGGAGCACAGTTGCAGATTTTCGTTTTTTTATTATGAATTTATGGGCTATAGTTCAGGTGATTTTCCATACAATTGAACTTTCTACGAAATATGTAGAAATATTCGATCGATCTACTGATAGAGTCATCAATCAACCAAATCGGAACACAATTGCAGATTTTCGTTTTTTATTATGGATTCATGGTCTATAGTTCAGGTGATTTTCCATAAAATTGAATTTATTACGAAATGTGTAGAAATATTCGAGCGATCTAAATGCCCGTTGGCATGATAATTACAGGTCTCAGCACCTATTGATAGAGGCATCAATCATCGAAATCGGAGCACAGTTGCAGATTTTCGTTTTTTTATTATGAATTTATGGGCTATAGTTCAGGTGATTTTCCATACAATTGAACTTTCTACGAAATATGTAGAAATATTCGATCGATCTACTGATAGAGTCATCAATCAACCAAATCGGAACACAATTGCAGATTTTCGTTTTTTATTATGGATTCATGGTCTATAGTTCAGGTGATTTTCCATAAAATTGAATTTTCTACGAAATGTGTAGAAATATTCGAGCGATCTAAATGCCCGTTGGCATGACAATTACAGGTCTCAGCACCTATTGATAGAGGCATCAATCATCGAAATCGGAGCACAGTTGCAGATTTTCGTTTTTTTATTATGAATTTATGGGCTATAGTTCAGGTGATTTTCCATACAATTGAACTTTCTACGAAATATGTAGAAATATTCGATCGATCTACTGATAGAGTCATCAATCAACCAAATCGGAACACAATTGCAGATTTTCGTTTTTTATTATGGATTCATGGTCTATAGTTCAGGTGATTTTCCATAAAATTGAATTTATTACGAAATGTGTAGAAATATTCGAGCGATCTAAATGCCCGTTGGCATGACAATTACAGGTCTCAGCACCTATTGATAGAGGCATCAATCATCGAAATCGGAGCACAGTTGCAGATTTTCGTTTTTTTATTATGAATTTATGGGCTATAGTTCAGGTGATTTTCCATACAATTGAACTTTCTACGAAATATGTAGAAATATTCGATCGATCTACTGATAGAGTCATCAATCAACCAAATCGGAACACAATTGCAGATTTTCGTTTTTTATTATGGATTCATGGTCTATAGTTCAGGTGATTTTCCATAAAATTGAATTTATTACGAAATGTGTAGAAATATTCGAGCGATCTAAATGCCCGTTGGCATGACAATTACAGGTCTCAGCACCTATTGATAGAGGCATCAATCATCGAAATCGGAGCACAGTTGCAGATTTTCGTTTTTTTATTATGAATTTATGGGCTATAGTTCAGGTGATTTTCCATACAATTGAACTTTCTACGAAATATGTAGAAATATTCGATCGATCTACTGATAGAGTCATCAATCAACCAAATCGGAACACAATTGCAGATTTTCGTTTTTTATTATGGATTCATGGTCTATAGTTCAGGTGATTTTCCATAAAATTGAATTTATTACGAAATGTGTAGAAATATTCGAGCGATCTAAATGCCCGTTGGCATGATAATTACAGGTCTCAGCACCTATTGATAGAGGCATCAATCATCGAAATCGGAGCACAGTTGCAGATTTTCGTTTTTTTATTATGAATTTATGGGCTATAGTTCAGGTGATTTTCCATACAATTGAACTTTCTACGAAATATGTAGAAATATTCGATCGATCTACTGATAGAGTCATCAATCAACCAAATCGGAACACAATTGCAGATTTTCGTTTTTTATTATGGATTCATGGTCTATAGTTCAGGTGATTTTCCATAAAATTGAATTTATTACGAAATGTGTAGAAATATTCGAGCGATCTAAATGCCCGTTGGCATGATAATTACAGGTCTCAGCACCTATTGATAGAGGCATCAATCATCGAAATCGGAGCACAGTTGCAGATTTTCGTTTTTTTATTATGAATTTATGGGCTATAGTTCAGGTGATTTTCCATACAATTGAACTTTCTACGAAATATGTAGAAATATTCGATCGATCTACTGATAGAGTCATCAATCAACCAAATCGGAACACAATTGCAGATTTTCGTTTTTTATTATGGATTCATGGTCTATAGTTCAGGTGATTTTCCATAAAATTGAATTTTCTACGAAATGTGTAGAAATATTCGAGCGATCTAAATGCCCGTTGGCATGACAATTACAGGTCTCAGCACCTATTGATAGAGGCATCAATCATCGAAATCGGAGCACAGTTGCAGATTTTCGTTTTTTTATTATGAATTTATGGGCTATAGTTCAGGTGATTTTCCATACAATTGAACTTTCTACGAAATATGTAGAAATATTCGATCGATCTACTGATAGAGTCATCAATCAACCAAATCGGAACACAATTGCAGATTTTCGTTTTTTATTATGGATTCATGGTCTATAGTTCAGGTGATTTTCCATAAAATTGAATTTATTACGAAATGTGTAGAAATATTCGAGCGATCTAAATGCCCGTTGGCATGACAATTACAGGTCTCAGCACCCGTTGGCATGACAATTACAGGTCTCAGCACCTATTGATAGAGGCATCAATCATCGAAATCGGAGCACAGTTGCAGATTTTCGTTTTTTTATTATGAATTTATGGGCTATAGTTCAGGTGATTTTCCATACAATTGAACTTTCTACGAAATATGTAGAAATATTCGATCGATCTACTGATAGAGTCATCAATCAACCAAATCGGAACACAATTGCAGATTTTCGTTTTTTATTATGGATTCATGGTCTATAGTTCAGGTGATTTTCCATAAAATTGAATTTATTACGAAATGTGTAGAAATATTCGAGCGATCTAAATGCCCGTTGGCATGACAATTACAGGTCTCAGCACCTATTGATAGAGGCATCAATCATCGAAATCGGAGCACAGTTGCAGATTTTCGTTTTTTTATTATGAATTTATGGGCTATAGTTCAGGTGATTTTCCATACAATTGAACTTTCTACGAAATATGTAGAAATATTCGATCGATCTACTGATAGAGTCATCAATCAACCAAATCGGAACACAATTGCAGATTTTCGTTTTTTATTATGGATTCATGGTCTATAGTTCAGGTGATTTTCCATAAAATTGAATTTATTACGAAATGTGTAGAAATATTCGAGCGATCTAAATGCCCGTTGGCATGACAATTACAGGTCTCAGCACCTATTGATAGAGGCATCAATCATCGAAATCGGAGCACAGTTGCAGATTTTCGTTTTTTTATTATGAATTTATGGGCTATAGTTCAGGTGATTTTCCATACAATTGAACTTTCTACGAAATATGTAGAAATATTCGATCGATCTACTGATAGAGTCATCAATCAACCAAATCGGAACACAATTGCAGATTTTCGTTTTTTATTATGGATTCATGGTCTATAGTTCAGGTGATTTTCCATAAAATTGAATTTATTACGAAATGTGTAGAAATATTCGAGCGATCTAAATGCCCGTTGGCATGATAATTACAGGTCTCAGCACCTATTGATAGAGGCATCAATCATCGAAATCGGAGCACAGTTGCAGATTTTCGTTTTTTTATTATGAATTTATGGGCTATAGTTCAGGTGATTTTCCATACAATTGAACTTTCTACGAAATATGTAGAAATATTCGATCGATCTACTGATAGAGTCATCAATCAACCAAATCGGAACACAATTGCAGATTTTCGTTTTTTATTATGGATTCATGGTCTATAGTTCAGGTGATTTTCCATAAAATTGAATTTATTACGAAATGTGTAGAAATATTCGAGCGATCTAAATGCCCGTTGGCATGATAATTACAGGTCTCAGCACCTATTGATAGAGGCATCAATCATCGAAATCGGAGCACAGTTGCAGATTTTCGTTTTTTTATTATGAATTTATGGGCTATAGTTCAGGTGATTTTCCATACAATTGAACTTTCTACGAAATATGTAGAAATATTCGATCGATCTACTGATAGAGTCATCAATCAACCAAATCGGAACACAATTGCAGATTTTCGTTTTTTATTATGGATTCATGGTCTATAGTTCAGGTGATTTTCCATAAAATTGAATTTTCTACGAAATGTGTAGAAATATTCGAGCGATCTAAATGCCCGTTGGCATGACAATTACAGGTCTCAGCACCTATTGATAGAGGCATCAATCATCGAAATCGGAGCACAGTTGCAGATTTTCGTTTTTTTATTATGAATTTATGGGCTATAGTTCAGGTGATTTTCCATACAATTGAACTTTCTACGAAATATGTAGAAATATTCGATCGATCTACTGATAGAGTCATCAATCAACCAAATCGGAACACAATTGCAGATTTTCGTTTTTTATTATGGATTCATGGTCTATAGTTCAGGTGATTTTCCATAAAATTGAATTTATTACGAAATGTGTAGAAATATTCGAGCGATCTAAATGCCCGTTGGCATGACAATTACAGGTCTCAGCACCTATTGATAGAGGCATCAATCATCGAAATCGGAGCACAGTTGCAGATTTTCGTTTTTTTATTATGAATTTATGGGCTATAGTTCAGGTGATTTTCCATACAATTGAACTTTCTACGAAATATGTAGAAATATTCGATCGATCTACTGATAGAGTCATCAATCAACCAAATCGGAACACAATTGCAGATTTTCGTTTTTTATTATGGATTCATGGTCTATAGTTCAGGTGATTTTCCATAAAATTGAATTTATTACGAAATGTGTAGAAATATTCGAGCGATCTAAATGCCCGTTGGCATGATAATTACAGGTCTCAGCACCTATTGATAGAGGCATCAATCATCGAAATCGGAGCACAGTTGCAGATTTTCGTTTTTTTATTATGAATTTATGGGCTATAGTTCAGGTGATTTTCCATACAATTGAACTTTCTACGAAATATGTAGAAATATTCGATCGATCTACTGATAGAGTCATCAATCAACCAAATCGGAACACAATTGCAGATTTTCGTTTTTTATTATGGATTCATGGTCTATAGTTCAGGTGATTTTCCATAAAATTGAATTTATTACGAAATGTGTAGAAATATTCGAGCGATCTAAATGCCCGTTGGCATGATAATTACAGGTCTCAGCACCTATTGATAGAGGCATCAATCATCGAAATCGGAGCACAGTTGCAGATTTTCGTTTTTTTATTATGAATTTATGGGCTATAGTTCAGGTGATTTTCCATACAATTGAACTTTCTACGAAATATGTAGAAATATTCGATCGATCTACTGATAGAGTCATCAATCAACCAAATCGGAACACAATTGCAGATTTTCGTTTTTTATTATGGATTCATGGTCTATAGTTCAGGTGATTTTCCATAAAATTGAATTTATTACGAAATGTGTAGAAATATTCGAGCGATCTAAATGCCCGTTGGCATGATAATTACAGGTCTCAGCACCTATTGATAGAGGCATCAATCATCGAAATCGGAGCACAGTTGCAGATTTTCGTTTTTTTATTATGAATTTATGGGCTATAGTTCAGGTGATTTTCCATACAATTGAACTTTCTACGAAATATGTAGAAATATTCGATCGATCTACTGATAGAGTCATCAATCAACCAAATCGGAACACAATTGCAGATTTTCGTTTTTTATTATGGATTCATGGTCTATAGTTCAGGTGATTTTCCATAAAATTGAATTTATTACGAAATGTGTAGAAATATTCGAGCGATCTAAATGCCCGTTGGCATGATAATTACAGGTCTCAGCACCTATTGATAGAGGCATCAATCATCGAAATCGGAGCACAGTTGCAGATTTTCGTTTTTTTATTATGAATTTATGGGCTATAGTTCAGGTGATTTTCCATACAATTGAACTTTCTACGAAATATGTAGAAATATTCGATCGATCTACTGATAGAGTCATCAATCAACCAAATCGGAACACAATTGCAGATTTTCGTTTTTTATTATGGATTCATGGTCTATAGTTCAGGTGATTTTCCATAAAATTGAATTTATTACGAAATGTGTAGAAATATTCGAGCGATCTAAATGCCCGTTGGCATGATAATTACAGGTCTCAGCACCTATTGATAGAGGCATCAATCATCGAAATCGGAGCACAGTTGCAGATTTTCGTTTTTTTATTATGAATTTATGGGCTATAGTTCAGGTGATTTTCCATACAATTGAACTTTCTACGAAATATGTAGAAATATTCGATCGATCTACTGATAGAGTCATCAATCAACCAAATCGGAACACAATTGCAGATTTTCGTTTTTTATTATGGATTCATGGTCTATAGTTCAGGTGATTTTCCATAAAATTGAATTTTCTACGAAATGTGTAGAAATATTCGAGCGATCTAAATGCCCGTTGGCATGACAATTACAGGTCTCAGCACCTATTGATAGAGGCATCAATCATCGAAATCGGAGCACAGTTGCAGATTTTCGTTTTTTTATTATGAATTTATGGGCTATAGTTCAGGTGATTTTCCATACAATTGAACTTTCTACGAAATATGTAGAAATATTCGATCGATCTACTGATAGAGTCATCAATCAACCAAATCGGAACACAATTGCAGATTTTCGTTTTTTATTATGGATTCATGGTCTATAGTTCAGGTGATTTTCCATAAAATTGAATTTATTACGAAATGTGTAGAAATATTCGAGCGATCTAAATGCCCGTTGGCATGACAATTACAGGTCTCAGCACCTATTGATAGAGGCATCAATCATCGAAATCGGAGCACAGTTGCAGATTTTCGTTTTTTTATTATGAATTTATGGGCTATAGTTCAGGTGATTTTCCATACAATTGAACTTTCTACGAAATATGTAGAAATATTCGATCGATCTACTGATAGAGTCATCAATCAACCAAATCGGAACACAATTGCAGATTTTCGTTTTTTATTATGGATTCATGGTCTATAGTTCAGGTGATTTTCCATAAAATTGAATTTATTACGAAATGTGTAGAAATATTCGAGCGATCTAAATGCCCGTTGGCATGACAATTACAGGTCTCAGCACCTATTGATAGAGGCATCAATCATCGAAATCGGAGCACAGTTGCAGATTTTCGTTTTTTTATTATGAATTTATGGGCTATAGTTCAGGTGATTTTCCATACAATTGAACTTTCTACGAAATATGTAGAAATATTCGATCGATCTACTGATAGAGTCATCAATCAACCAAATCGGAACACAATTGCAGATTTTCGTTTTTTATTATGGATTCATGGTCTATAGTTCAGGTGATTTTCCATAAAATTGAATTTATTACGAAATGTGTAGAAATATTCGAGCGATCTAAATGCCCGTTGGCATGATAATTACAGGTCTCAGCACCTATTGATAGAGGCATCAATCATCGAAATCGGAGCACAGTTGCAGATTTTCGTTTTTTTATTATGAATTTATGGGCTATAGTTCAGGTGATTTTCCATACAATTGAACTTTCTACGAAATATGTAGAAATATTCGATCGATCTACTGATAGAGTCATCAATCAACCAAATCGGAACACAATTGCAGATTTTCGTTTTTTATTATGGATTCATGGTCTATAGTTCAGGTGATTTTCCATAAAATTGAATTTATTACGAAATGTGTAGAAATATTCGAGCGATCTAAATGCCCGTTGGCATGATAATTACAGGTCTCAGCACCTATTGATAGAGGCATCAATCATCGAAATCGGAGCACAGTTGCAGATTTTCGTTTTTTTATTATGAATTTATGGGCTATAGTTCAGGTGATTTTCCATACAATTGAACTTTCTACGAAATATGTAGAAATATTCGATCGATCTACTGATAGAGTCATCAATCAACCAAATCGGAACACAATTGCAGATTTTCGTTTTTTATTATGGATTCATGGTCTATAGTTCAGGTGATTTTCCATAAAATTGAATTTATTACGAAATGTGTAGAAATATTCGAGCGATCTAAATGCCCGTTGGCATGATAATTACAGGTCTCAGCACCTATTGATAGAGGCATCAATCATCGAAATCGGAGCACAGTTGCAGATTTTCGTTTTTTTATTATGAATTTATGGGCTATAGTTCAGGTGATTTTCCATACAATTGAACTTTCTACGAAATATGTAGAAATATTCGATCGATCTACTGATAGAGTCATCAATCAACCAAATCGGAACACAATTGCAGATTTTCGTTTTTTATTATGGATTCATGGTCTATAGTTCAGGTGATTTTCCATAAAATTGAATTTTCTACGAAATGTGTAGAAATATTCGAGCGATCTAAATGCCCGTTGGCATGACAATTACAGGTCTCAGCACCTATTGATAGAGGCATCAATCATCGAAATCGGAGCACAGTTGCAGATTTTCGTTTTTTTATTATGAATTTATGGGCTATAGTTCAGGTGATTTTCCATACAATTGAACTTTCTACGAAATATGTAGAAATATTCGATCGATCTACTGATAGAGTCATCAATCAACCAAATCGGAACACAATTGCAGATTTTCGTTTTTTATTATGGATTCATGGTCTATAGTTCAGGTGATTTTCCATAAAATTGAATTTATTACGAAATGTGTAGAAATATTCGAGCGATCTAAATGCCCGTTGGCATGATAATTACAGGTCTCAGCACCTATTGATAGAGGCATCAATCATCGAAATCGGAGCACAGTTGCAGATTTTCGTTTTTTTATTATGAATTTATGGGCTATAGTTCAGGTGATTTTCCATACAATTGAACTTTCTACGAAATATGTAGAAATATTCGATCGATCTACTGATAGAGTCATCAATCAACCAAATCGGAACACAATTGCAGATTTTCGTTTTTTATTATGGATTCATGGTCTATAGTTCAGGTGATTTTCCATAAAATTGAATTTATTACGAAATGTGTAGAAATATTCGAGCGATCTAAATGCCCGTTGGCATGATAATTACAGGTCTCAGCACCTATTGATAGAGGCATCAATCATCGAAATCGGAGCACAGTTGCAGATTTTCGTTTTTTTATTATGAATTTATGGGCTATAGTTCAGGTGATTTTCCATACAATTGAACTTTCTACGAAATATGTAGAAATATTCGATCGATCTACTGATAGAGTCATCAATCAACCAAATCGGAACACAATTGCAGATTTTCGTTTTTTATTATGGATTCATGGTCTATAGTTCAGGTGATTTTCCATAAAATTGAATTTTCTACGAAATGTGTAGAAATATTCGAGCGATCTAAATGCCCGTTGGCATGACAATTACAGGTCTCAGCACCTATTGATAGAGGCATCAATCATCGAAATCGGAGCACAGTTGCAGATTTTCGTTTTTTTATTATGAATTTATGGGCTATAGTTCAGGTGATTTTCCATACAATTGAACTTTCTACGAAATATGTAGAAATATTCGATCGATCTACTGATAGAGTCATCAATCAACCAAATCGGAACACAATTGCAGATTTTCGTTTTTTATTATGGATTCATGGTCTATAGTTCAGGTGATTTTCCATAAAATTGAATTTATTACGAAATGTGTAGAAATATTCGAGCGATCTAAATGCCCGTTGGCATGACAATTACAGGTCTCAGCACCTATTGATAGAGGCATCAATCATCGAAATCGGAGCACAGTTGCAGATTTTCGTTTTTTTATTATGAATTTATGGGCTATAGTTCAGGTGATTTTCCATACAATTGAACTTTCTACGAAATATGTAGAAATATTCGATCGATCTACTGATAGAGTCATCAATCAACCAAATCGGAACACAATTGCAGATTTTCGTTTTTTATTATGGATTCATGGTCTATAGTTCAGGTGATTTTCCATAAAATTGAATTTATTACGAAATGTGTAGAAATATTCGAGCGATCTAAATGCCCGTTGGCATGATAATTACAGGTCTCAGCACCTATTGATAGAGGCATCAATCATCGAAATCGGAGCACAGTTGCAGATTTTCGTTTTTTTATTATGAATTTATGGGCTATAGTTCAGGTGATTTTCCATACAATTGAACTTTCTACGAAATATGTAGAAATATTCGATCGATCTACTGATAGAGTCATCAATCAACCAAATCGGAACACAATTGCAGATTTTCGTTTTTTATTATGGATTCATGGTCTATAGTTCAGGTGATTTTCCATAAAATTGAATTTATTACGAAATGTGTAGAAATATTCGAGCGATCTAAATGCCCGTTGGCATGATAATTACAGGTCTCAGCACCTATTGATAGAGGCATCAATCATCGAAATCGGAGCACAGTTGCAGATTTTCGTTTTTTTATTATGAATTTATGGGCTATAGTTCAGGTGATTTTCCATACAATTGAACTTTCTACGAAATATGTAGAAATATTCGATCGATCTACTGATAGAGTCATCAATCAACCAAATCGGAACACAATTGCAGATTTTCGTTTTTTATTATGGATTCATGGTCTATAGTTCAGGTGATTTTCCATAAAATTGAATTTATTACGAAATGTGTAGAAATATTCGAGCGATCTAAATGCCCGTTGGCATGATAATTACAGGTCTCAGCACCTATTGATAGAGGCATCAATCATCGAAATCGGAGCACAGTTGCAGATTTTCGTTTTTTTATTATGAATTTATGGGCTATAGTTCAGGTGATTTTCCATACAATTGAACTTTCTACGAAATATGTAGAAATATTCGATCGATCTACTGATAGAGTCATCAATCAACCAAATCGGAACACAATTGCAGATTTTCGTTTTTTATTATGGATTCATGGTCTATAGTTCAGGTGATTTTCCATAAAATTGAATTTTCTACGAAATGTGTAGAAATATTCGAGCGATCTAAATGCCCGTTGGCATGACAATTACAGGTCTCAGCACCTATTGATAGAGGCATCAATCATCGAAATCGGAGCACAGTTGCAGATTTTCGTTTTTTTATTATGAATTTATGGGCTATAGTTCAGGTGATTTTCCATACAATTGAACTTTCTACGAAATATGTAGAAATATTCGATCGATCTACTGATAGAGTCATCAATCAACCAAATCGGAACACAATTGCAGATTTTCGTTTTTTATTATGGATTCATGGTCTATAGTTCAGGTGATTTTCCATAAAATTGAATTTATTACGAAATGTGTAGAAATATTCGAGCGATCTAAATTCCCGTTGGCATGACAATTACAGGTCTCAGCACCTATTGATAGAGGCATCAATCATCGAAATCGGAGCACAGTTGCAGATTTTCGTTTTTTTATTATGAATTTATGGGCTATAGTTCAGGTGATTTTCCATACAATTGAACTTTCTACGAAATATGTAGAAATATTCGATCGATCTACTGATAGAGTCATCAATCAACCAAATCGGAACACAATTGCAGATTTTCGTTTTTTATTATGGATTCATGGTCTATAGTTCAGGTGATTTTCCATAAAATTGAATTTATTACGAAATGTGTAGAAATATTCGAGCGATCTAAATGCCCGTTGGCATGATAATTACAGGTCTCAGCACCTATTGATAGAGGCATCAATCATCGAAATCGGAGCACAGTTGCAGATTTTCGTTTTTTTATTATGAATTTATGGGCTATAGTTCAGGTGATTTTCCATACAATTGAACTTTCTACGAAATATGTAGAAATATTCGATCGATCTACTGATAGAGTCATCAATCAACCAAATCGGAACACAATTGCAGATTTTCGTTTTTTATTATGGATTCATGGTCTATAGTTCAGGTGATTTTCCATAAAATTGAATTTTCTACGAAATGTGTAGAAATATTCGAGCGATCTAAATGCCCGTTGGCATGACAATTACAGGTCTCAGCACCTATTGATAGAGGCATCAATCATCGAAATCGGAGCACAGTTGCAGATTTTCGTTTTTTTATTATGAATTTATGGGCTATAGTTCAGGTGATTTTCCATACAATTGAACTTTCTACGAAATATGTAGAAATATTCGATCGATCTACTGATAGAGTCATCAATCAACCAAATCGGAACACAATTGCAGATTTTCGTTTTTTATTATGGATTCATGGTCTATAGTTCAGGTGATTTTCCATAAAATTGAATTTATTACGAAATGTGTAGAAATATTCGAGCGATCTAAATGCCCGTTGGCATGATAATTACAGGTCTCAGCACCTATTGATAGAGGCATCAATCATCGAAATCGGAGCACAGTTGCAGATTTTCGTTTTTTTATTATGAATTTATGGGCTATAGTTCAGGTGATTTTCCATACAATTGAACTTTCTACGAAATATGTAGAAATATTCGATCGATCTACTGATAGAGTCATCAATCAACCAAATCGGAACACAATTGCAGATTTTCGTTTTTTATTATGGATTCATGGTCTATAGTTCAGGTGATTTTCCATAAAATTGAATTTATTACGAAATGTGTAGAAATATTCGAGCGATCTAAATGCCCGTTGGCATGATAATTACAGGTCTCAGCACCTATTGATAGAGGCATCAATCATCGAAATCGGAGCACAGTTGCAGATTTTCGTTTTTTTATTATGAATTTATGGGCTATAGTTCAGGTGATTTTCCATACAATTGAACTTTCTACGAAATATGTAGAAATATTCGATCGATCTACTGATAGAGTCATCAATCAACCAAATCGGAACACAATTGCAGATTTTCGTTTTTTATTATGGATTCATGGTCTATAGTTCAGGTGATTTTCCATAAAATTGAATTTTCTACGAAATGTGTAGAAATATTCGAGCGATCTAAATGCCCGTTGGCATGACAATTACAGGTCTCAGCACCTATTGATAGAGGCATCAATCATCGAAATCGGAGCACAGTTGCAGATTTTCGTTTTTTTATTATGAATTTATGGGCTATAGTTCAGGTGATTTTCCATACAATTGAACTTTCTACGAAATATGTAGAAATATTCGATCGATCTACTGATAGAGTCATCAATCAACCAAATCGGAACACAATTGCAGATTTTCGTTTTTTATTATGGATTCATGGTCTATAGTTCAGGTGATTTTCCATAAAATTGAATTTATTACGAAATGTGTAGAAATATTCGAGCGATCTAAATGCCCGTTGGCATGACAATTACAGGTCTCAGCACCTATTGATAGAGGCATCAATCATCGAAATCGGAGCACAGTTGCAGATTTTCGTTTTTTTATTATGAATTTATGGGCTATAGTTCAGGTGATTTTCCATACAATTGAACTTTCTACGAAATATGTAGAAATATTCGATCGATCTACTGATAGAGTCATCAATCAACCAAATCGGAACACAATTGCAGATTTTCGTTTTTTATTATGGATTCATGGTCTATAGTTCAGGTGATTTTCCATAAAATTGAATTTATTACGAAATGTGTAGAAATATTCGAGCGATCTAAATGCCCGTTGGCATGATAATTACAGGTCTCAGCACCTATTGATAGAGGCATCAATCATCGAAATCGGAGCACAGTTGCAGATTTTCGTTTTTTTATTATGAATTTATGGGCTATAGTTCAGGTGATTTTCCATACAATTGAACTTTCTACGAAATATGTAGAAATATTCGATCGATCTACTGATAGAGTCATCAATCAACCAAATCGGAACACAATTGCAGATTTTCGTTTTTTATTATGGATTCATGGTCTATAGTTCAGGTGATTTTCCATAAAATTGAATTTTCTACGAAATGTGTAGAAATATTCGAGCGATCTAAATGCCCGTTGGCATGACAATTACAGGTCTCAGCACCTATTGATAGAGGCATCAATCATCGAAATCGGAGCACAGTTGCAGATTTTCGTTTTTTTATTATGAATTTATGGGCTATAGTTCAGGTGATTTTCCATACAATTGAACTTTCTACGAAATATGTAGAAATATTCGATCGATCTACTGATAGAGTCATCAATCAACCAAATCGGAACACAATTGCAGATTTTCGTTTTTTATTATGGATTCATGGTCTATAGTTCAGGTGATTTTCCATAAAATTGAATTTATTACGAAATGTGTAGAAATATTCGAGCGATCTAAATGCCCGTTGGCATGACAATTACAGGTCTCAGCACCTATTGATAGAGGCATCAATCATCGAAATCGGAGCACAGTTGCAGATTTTCGTTTTTTTATTATGAATTTATGGGCTATAGTTCAGGTGATTTTCCATACAATTGAACTTTCTACGAAATATGTAGAAATATTCGATCGATCTACTGATAGAGTCATCAATCAACCAAATCGGAACACAATTGCAGATTTTCGTTTTTTATTATGGATTCATGGTCTATAGTTCAGGTGATTTTCCATAAAATTGAATTTATTACGAAATGTGTAGAAATATTCGAGCGATCTAAATGCCCGTTGGCATGATAATTACAGGTCTCAGCACCTATTGATAGAGGCATCAATCATCGAAATCGGAGCACAGTTGCAGATTTTCGTTTTTTTATTATGAATTTATGGGCTATAGTTCAGGTGATTTTCCATACAATTGAACTTTCTACGAAATATGTAGAAATATTCGATCGATCTACTGATAGAGTCATCAATCAACCAAATCGGAACACAATTGCAGATTTTCGTTTTTTATTATGGATTCATGGTCTATAGTTCAGGTGATTTTCCATAAAATTGAATTTTCTACGAAATGTGTAGAAATATTCGAGCGATCTAAATGCCCGTTGGCATGACAATTACAGGTCTCAGCACCTATTGATAGAGGCATCAATCATCGAAATCGGAGCACAGTTGCAGATTTTCGTTTTTTTATTATGAATTTATGGGCTATAGTTCAGGTGATTTTCCATACAATTGAACTTTCTACGAAATATGTAGAAATATTCGATCGATCTACTGATAGAGTCATCAATCAACCAAATCGGAACACAATTGCAGATTTTCGTTTTTTATTATGGATTCATGGTCTATAGTTCAGGTGATTTTCCATAAAATTGAATTTATTACGAAATGTGTAGAAATATTCGAGCGATCTAAATGCCCGTTGGCATGACAATTACAGGTCTCAGCACCTATTGATAGAGGCATCAATCATCGAAATCGGAGCACAGTTGCAGATTTTCGTTTTTTTATTATGAATTTATGGGCTATAGTTCAGGTGATTTTCCATACAATTGAACTTTCTACGAAATATGTAGAAATATTCGATCGATCTACTGATAGAGTCATCAATCAACCAAATCGGAACACAATTGCAGATTTTCGTTTTTTATTATGGATTCATGGTCTATAGTTCAGGTGATTTTCCATAAAATTGAATTTATTACGAAATGTGTAGAAATATTCGAGCGATCTAAATGCCCGTTGGCATGACAATTACAGGTATCAGCACCTATTGATAGAGGCATCAATCATCGAAATCGGAGCACAGTTGCAGATTTTCGTTTTTTTATTATGAATTTATGGGCTATAGTTCAGGTGATTTTCCATACAATTGAACTTTCTACGAAATATGTAGAAATATTCGATCGATCTACTGATAGAGTCATCAATCAACCAAATCGGAACACAATTGCAGATTTTCGTTTTTTATTATGGATTCATGGTCTATAGTTCAGGTGATTTTCCATAAAATTGAATTTATTACGAAATGTGTAGAAATATTCGAGCGATCTAAATGCCCGTTGGCATGATAATTACAGGTCTCAGCACCTATTGATAGAGGCATCAATCATCGAAATCGGAGCACAGTTGCAGATTTTCGTTTTTTTATTATGAATTTATGGGCTATAGTTCAGGTGATTTTCCATACAATTGAACTTTCTACGAAATATGTAGAAATATTCGATCGATCTACTGATAGAGTCATCAATCAACCAAATCGGAACACAATTGCAGATTTTCGTTTTTTATTATGGATTCATGGTCTATAGTTCAGGTGATTTTCCATAAAATTGAATTTATTACGAAATGTGTAGAAATATTCGAGCGATCTAAATGCCCGTTGGCATGATAATTACAGGTCTCAGCACCTATTGATAGAGGCATCAATCATCGAAATCGGAGCACAGTTGCAGATTTTCGTTTTTTTATTATGAATTTATGGGCTATAGTTCAGGTGATTTTCCATACAATTGAACTTTCTACGAAATATGTAGAAATATTCGATCGATCTACTGATAGAGTCATCAATCAACCAAATCGGAACACAATTGCAGATTTTCGTTTTTTATTATGGATTCATGGTCTATAGTTCAGGTGATTTTCCATAAAATTGAATTTATTACGAAATGTGTAGAAATATTCGAGCGATCTAAATGCCCGTTGGCATGATAATTACAGGTCTCAGCACCTATTGATAGAGGCATCAATCATCGAAATCGGAGCACAGTTGCAGATTTTCGTTTTTTTATTATGAATTTATGGGCTATAGTTCAGGTGATTTTCCATACAATTGAACTTTCTACGAAATATGTAGAAATATTCGATCGATCTACTGATAGAGTCATCAATCAACCAAATCGGAACACAATTGCAGATTTTCGTTTTTTATTATGGATTCATGGTCTATAGTTCAGGTGATTTTCCATAAAATTGAATTTTCTACGAAATGTGTAGAAATATTCGAGCGATCTAAATGCCCGTTGGCATGACAATTACAGGTCTCAGCACCTATTGATAGAGGCATCAATCATCGAAATCGGAGCACAGTTGCAGATTTTCGTTTTTTTATTATGAATTTATGGGCTATAGTTCAGGTGATTTTCCATACAATTGAACTTTCTACGAAATATGTAGAAATATTCGATCGATCTACTGATAGAGTCATCAATCAACCAAATCGGAACACAATTGCAGATTTTCGTTTTTTATTATGGATTCATGGTCTATAGTTCAGGTGATTTTCCATAAAATTGAATTTATTACGAAATGTGTAGAAATATTCGAGCGATCTAAATGCCCGTTGGCATGATAATTACAGGTCTCAGCACCTATTGATAGAGGCATCAATCATCGAAATCGGAGCACAGTTGCAGATTTTCGTTTTTTTATTATGAATTTATGGGCTATAGTTCAGGTGATTTTCCATACAATTGAACTTTCTACGAAATATGTAGAAATATTCGATCGATCTACTGATAGAGTCATCAATCAACCAAATCGGAACACAATTGCAGATTTTCGTTTTTTATTATGGATTCATGGTCTATAGTTCAGGTGATTTTCCATAAAATTGAATTTATTACGAAATGTGTAGAAATATTCGAGCGATCTAAATGCCCGTTGGCATGATAATTACAGGTCTCAGCACCTATTGATAGAGGCATCAATCATCGAAATCGGAGCACAGTTGCAGATTTTCGTTTTTTTATTATGAATTTATGGGCTATAGTTCAGGTGATTTTCCATACAATTGAACTTTCTACGAAATATGTAGAAATATTCGATCGATCTACTGATAGAGTCATCAATCAACCAAATCGGAACACAATTGCAGATTTTCGTTTTTTATTATGGATTCATGGTCTATAGTTCAGGTGATTTTCCATAAAATTGAATTTTCTACGAAATGTGTAGAAATATTCGAGCGATCTAAATGCCCGTTGGCATGACAATTACAGGTCTCAGCACCTATTGATAGAGGCATCAATCATCGAAATCGGAGCACAGTTGCAGATTTTCGTTTTTTTATTATGAATTTATGGGCTATAGTTCAGGTGATTTTCCATACAATTGAACTTTCTACGAAATATGTAGAAATATTCGATCGATCTACTGATAGAGTCATCAATCAACCAAATCGGAACACAATTGCAGATTTTCGTTTTTTATTATGGATTCATGGTCTATAGTTCAGGTGATTTTCCATAAAATTGAATTTATTACGAAATGTGTAGAAATATTCGAGCGATCTAAATGCCCGTTGGCATGACAATTACAGGTCTCAGCACCTATTGATAGAGGCATCAATCATCGAAATCGGAGCACAGTTGCAGATTTTCGTTTTTTTATTATGAATTTATGGGCTATAGTTCAGGTGATTTTCCATACAATTGAACTTTCTACGAAATATGTAGAAATATTCGATCGATCTACTGATAGAGTCATCAATCAACCAAATCGGAACACAATTGCAGATTTTCGTTTTTTATTATGGATTCATGGTCTATAGTTCAGGTGATTTTCCATAAAATTGAATTTATTACGAAATGTGTAGAAATATTCGAGCGATCTAAATGCCCGTTGGCATGATAATTACAGGTCTCAGCACCTATTGATAGAGGCATCAATCATCGAAATCGGAGCACAGTTGCAGATTTTCGTTTTTTTATTATGAATTTATGGGCTATAGTTCAGGTGATTTTCCATACAATTGAACTTTCTACGAAATATGTAGAAATATTCGATCGATCTACTGATAGAGTCATCAATCAACCAAATCGGAACACAATTGCAGATTTTCGTTTTTTATTATGGATTCATGGTCTATAGTTCAGGTGATTTTCCATAAAATTGAATTTATTACGAAATGTGTAGAAATATTCGAGCGATCTAAATGCCCGTTGGCATGATAATTACAGGTCTCAGCACCTATTGATAGAGGCATCAATCATCGAAATCGGAGCACAGTTGCAGATTTTCGTTTTTTTATTATGAATTTATGGGCTATAGTTCAGGTGATTTTCCATACAATTGAACTTTCTACGAAATATGTAGAAATATTCGATCGATCTACTGATAGAGTCATCAATCAACCAAATCGGAACACAATTGCAGATTTTCGTTTTTTATTATGGATTCATGGTCTATAGTTCAGGTGATTTTCCATAAAATTGAATTTATTACGAAATGTGTAGAAATATTCGAGCGATCTAAATGCCCGTTGGCATGATAATTACAGGTCTCAGCACCTATTGATAGAGGCATCAATCATCGAAATCGGAGCACAGTTGCAGATTTTCGTTTTTTTATTATGAATTTATGGGCTATAGTTCAGGTGATTTTCCATACAATTGAACTTTCTACGAAATATGTAGAAATATTCGATCGATCTACTGATAGAGTCATCAATCAACCAAATCGGAACACAATTGCAGATTTTCGTTTTTTATTATGGATTCATGGTCTATAGTTCAGGTGATTTTCCATAAAATTGAATTTTCTACGAAATGTGTAGAAATATTCGAGCGATCTAAATGCCCGTTGGCATGACAATTACAGGTCTCAGCACCTATTGATAGAGGCATCAATCATCGAAATCGGAGCACAGTTGCAGATTTTCGTTTTTTTATTATGAATTTATGGGCTATAGTTCAGGTGATTTTCCATACAATTGAACTTTCTACGAAATATGTAGAAATATTCGATCGATCTACTGATAGAGTCATCAATCAACCAAATCGGAACACAATTGCAGATTTTCGTTTTTTATTATGGATTCATGGTCTATAGTTCAGGTGATTTTCCATAAAATTGAATTTATTACGAAATGTGTAGAAATATTCGAGCGATCTAAATGCCCGTTGGCATGACAATTACAGGTCTCAGCACCTATTGATAGAGGCATCAATCATCGAAATCGGAGCACAGTTGCAGATTTTCGTTTTTTTATTATGAATTTATGGGCTATAGTTCAGGTGATTTTCCATACAATTGAACTTTCTACGAAATATGTAGAAATATTCGATCGATCTACTGATAGAGTCATCAATCAACCAAATCGGAACACAATTGCAGATTTTCGTTTTTTATTATGGATTCATGGTCTATAGTTCAGGTGATTTTCCATAAAATTGAATTTATTACGAAATGTGTAGAAATATTCGAGCGATCTAAATGCCCGTTGGCATGATAATTACAGGTCTCAGCACCTATTGATAGAGGCATCAATCATCGAAATCGGAGCACAGTTGCAGATTTTCGTTTTTTTATTATGAATTTATGGGCTATAGTTCAGGTGATTTTCCATACAATTGAACTTTCTACGAAATATGTAGAAATATTCGATCGATCTACTGATAGAGTCATCAATCAACCAAATCGGAACACAATTGCAGATTTTCGTTTTTTATTATGGATTCATGGTCTATAGTTCAGGTGATTTTCCATAAAATTGAATTTTCTACGAAATGTGTAGAAATATTCGAGCGATCTAAATGCCCGTTGGCATGACAATTACAGGTCTCAGCACCTATTGATAGAGGCATCAATCATCGAAATCGGAGCACAGTTGCAGATTTTCGTTTTTTTATTATGAATTTATGGGCTATAGTTCAGGTGATTTTCCATACAATTGAACTTTCTACGAAATATGTAGAAATATTCGATCGATCTACTGATAGAGTCATCAATCAACCAAATCGGAACACAATTGCAGATTTTCGTTTTTTATTATGGATTCATGGTCTATAGTTCAGGTGATTTTCCATAAAATTGAATTTATTACGAAATGTGTAGAAATATTCGAGCGATCTAAATGCCCGTTGGCATGATAATTACAGGTCTCAGCACCTATTGATAGAGGCATCAATCATCGAAATCGGAGCACAGTTGCAGATTTTCGTTTTTTTATTATGAATTTATGGGCTATAGTTCAGGTGATTTTCCATACAATTGAACTTTCTACGAAATATGTAGAAATATTCGATCGATCTACTGATAGAGTCATCAATCAACCAAATCGGAACACAATTGCAGATTTTCGTTTTTTATTATGGATTCATGGTCTATAGTTCAGGTGATTTTCCATAAAATTGAATTTATTACGAAATGTGTAGAAATATTCGAGCGATCTAAATGCCCGTTGGCATGATAATTACAGGTCTCAGCACCTATTGATAGAGGCATCAATCATCGAAATCGGAGCACAGTTGCAGATTTTCGTTTTTTTATTATGAATTTATGGGCTATAGTTCAGGTGATTTTCCATACAATTGAACTTTCTACGAAATATGTAGAAATATTCGATCGATCTACTGATAGAGTCATCAATCAACCAAATCGGAACACAATTGCAGATTTTCGTTTTTTATTATGGATTCATGGTCTATAGTTCAGGTGATTTTCCATAAAATTGAATTTTCTACGAAATGTGTAGAAATATTCGAGCGATCTAAATGCCCGTTGGCATGACAATTACAGGTCTCAGCACCTATTGATAGAGGCATCAATCATCGAAATCGGAGCACAGTTGCAGATTTTCGTTTTTTTATTATGAATTTATGGGCTATAGTTCAGGTGATTTTCCATACAATTGAACTTTCTACGAAATATGTAGAAATATTCGATCGATCTACTGATAGAGTCATCAATCAACCAAATCGGAACACAATTGCAGATTTTCGTTTTTTATTATGGATTCATGGTCTATAGTTCAGGTGATTTTCCATAAAATTGAATTTATTACGAAATGTGTAGAAATATTCGAGCGATCTAAATGCCCGTTGGCATGACAATTACAGGTCTCAGCACCTATTGATAGAGGCATCAATCATCGAAATCGGAGCACAGTTGCAGATTTTCGTTTTTTTATTATGAATTTATGGGCTATAGTTCAGGTGATTTTCCATACAATTGAACTTTCTACGAAATATGTAGAAATATTCGATCGATCTACTGATAGAGTCATCAATCAACCAAATCGGAACACAATTGCAGATTTTCGTTTTTTATTATGGATTCATGGTCTATAGTTCAGGTGATTTTCCATAAAATTGAATTTATTACGAAATGTGTAGAAATATTCGAGCGATCTAAATGCCCGTTGGCATGATAATTACAGGTCTCAGCACCTATTGATAGAGGCATCAATCATCGAAATCGGAGCACAGTTGCAGATTTTCGTTTTTTTATTATGAATTTATGGGCTATAGTTCAGGTGATTTTCCATACAATTGAACTTTCTACGAAATATGTAGAAATATTCGATCGATCTACTGATAGAGTCATCAATCAACCAAATCGGAACACAATTGCAGATTTTCGTTTTTTATTATGGATTCATGGTCTATAGTTCAGGTGATTTTCCATAAAATTGAATTTTCTACGAAATGTGTAGAAATATTCGAGCGATCTAAATGCCCGTTGGCATGACAATTACAGGTCTCAGCACCTATTGATAGAGGCATCAATCATCGAAATCGGAGCACAGTTGCAGATTTTCGTTTTTTTATTATGAATTTATGGGCTATAGTTCAGGTGATTTTCCATACAATTGAACTTTCTACGAAATATGTAGAAATATTCGATCGATCTACTGATAGAGTCATCAATCAACCAAATCGGAACACAATTGCAGATTTTCGTTTTTTATTATGGATTCATGGTCTATAGTTCAGGTGATTTTCCATAAAATTGAATTTATTACGAAATGTGTAGAAATATTCGAGCGATCTAAATGCCCGTTGGCATGACAATTACAGGTCTCAGCACCTATTGATAGAGGCATCAATCATCGAAATCGGAGCACAGTTGCAGATTTTCGTTTTTTTATTATGAATTTATGGGCTATAGTTCAGGTGATTTTCCATACAATTGAACTTTCTACGAAATATGTAGAAATATTCGATCGATCTACTGATAGAGTCATCAATCAACCAAATCGGAACACAATTGCAGATTTTCGTTTTTTATTATGGATTCATGGTCTATAGTTCAGGTGATTTTCCATAAAATTGAATTTATTACGAAATGTGTAGAAATATTCGAGCGATCTAAATGCCCGTTGGCATGATAATTACAGGTCTCAGCACCTATTGATAGAGGCATCAATCATCGAAATCGGAGCACAGTTGCAGATTTTCGTTTTTTTATTATGAATTTATGGGCTATAGTTCAGGTGATTTTCCATACAATTGAACTTTCTACGAAATATGTAGAAATATTCGATCGATCTACTGATAGAGTCATCAATCAACCAAATCGGAACACAATTGCAGATTTTCGTTTTTTATTATGGATTCATGGTCTATAGTTCAGGTGATTTTCCATAAAATTGAATTTATTACGAAATGTGTAGAAATATTCGAGCGATCTAAATGCCCGTTGGCATGATAATTACAGGTCTCAGCACCTATTGATAGAGGCATCAATCATCGAAATCGGAGCACAGTTGCAGATTTTCGTTTTTTTATTATGAATTTATGGGCTATAGTTCAGGTGATTTTCCATACAATTGAACTTTCTACGAAATATGTAGAAATATTCGATCGATCTACTGATAGAGTCATCAATCAACCAAATCGGAACACAATTGCAGATTTTCGTTTTTTATTATGGATTCATGGTCTATAGTTCAGGTGATTTTCCATAAAATTGAATTTATTACGAAATGTGTAGAAATATTCGAGCGATCTAAATGCCCGTTGGCATGATAATTACAGGTCTCAGCACCTATTGATAGAGGCATCAATCATCGAAATCGGAGCACAGTTGCAGATTTTCGTTTTTTTATTATGAATTTATGGGCTATAGTTCAGGTGATTTTCCATACAATTGAACTTTCTACGAAATATGTAGAAATATTCGATCGATCTACTGATAGAGTCATCAATCAACCAAATCGGAACACAATTGCAGATTTTCGTTTTTTATTATGGATTCATGGTCTATAGTTCAGGTGATTTTCCATAAAATTGAATTTATTACGAAATGTGTAGAAATATTCGAGCGATCTAAATGCCCGTTGGCATGATAATTACAGGTCTCAGCACCTATTGATAGAGGCATCAATCATCGAAATCGGAGCACAGTTGCAGATTTTCGTTTTTTTATTATGAATTTATGGGCTATAGTTCAGGTGATTTTCCATACAATTGAACTTTCTACGAAATATGTAGAAATATTCGATCGATCTACTGATAGAGTCATCAATCAACCAAATCGGAACACAATTGCAGATTTTCGTTTTTTATTATGGATTCATGGTCTATAGTTCAGGTGATTTTCCATAAAATTGAATTTATTACGAAATGTGTAGAAATATTCGAGCGATCTAAATGCCCGTTGGCATGATAATTACAGGTCTCAGCACCTATTGATAGAGGCATCAATCATCGAAATCGGAGCACAGTTGCAGATTTTCGTTTTTTTATTATGAATTTATGGGCTATAGTTCAGGTGATTTTCCATACAATTGAACTTTCTACGAAATATGTAGAAATATTCGATCGATCTACTGATAGAGTCATCAATCAACCAAATCGGAACACAATTGCATATTTTCGTTTTTTATTATGGATTCATGGTCTATAGTTCAGGTGATTTTCCATAAAATTGAATTTTCTACGAAATGTGTAGAAATATTCGAGCGATCTAAATGCCCGTTGGCATGACAATTACAGGTCTCAGCACCTATTGATAGAGGCATCAATCATCGAAATCGGAGCACAGTTGCAGATTTTCGTTTTTTTATTATGAATTTATGGGCTATAGTTCAGGTGATTTTCCATACAATTGAACTTTCTACGAAATATGTAGAAATATTCGATCGATCTACTGATAGAGTCATCAATCAACCAAATCGGAACACAATTGCAGATTTTCGTTTTTTATTATGGATTCATGGTCTATAGTTCAGGTGATTTTCCATAAAATTGAATTTATTACGAAATGTGTAGAAATATTCGAGCGATCTAAATGCCCGTTGGCATGACAATTACAGGTCTCAGCACCTATTGATAGAGGCATCAATCATCGAAATCGGAGCACAGTTGCAGATTTTCGTTTTTTTATTATGAATTTATGGGCTATAGTTCAGGTGATTTTCCATACAATTGAACTTTCTACGAAATATGTAGAAATATTCGATCGATCTACTGATAGAGTCATCAATCAACCAAATCGGAACACAATTGCAGATTTTCGTTTTTTATTATGGATTCATGGTCTATAGTTCAGGTGATTTTCCATAAAATTGAATTTATTACGAAATGTGTAGAAATATTCGAGCGATCTAAATGCCCGTTGGCATGACAATTACAGGTCTCAGCACCTATTGATAGAGGCATCAATCATCGAAATCGGAGCACAGTTGCAGATTTTCGTTTTTTTATTATGAATTTATGGGCTATAGTTCAGGTGATTTTCCATACAATTGAACTTTCTACGAAATATGTAGAAATATTCGATCGATCTACTGATAGAGTCATCAATCAACCAAATCGGAACACAATTGCAGATTTTCGTTTTTTATTATGGATTCATGGTCTATAGTTCAGGTGATTTTCCATAAAATTGAATTTATTACGAAATGTGTAGAAATATTCGAGCGATCTAAATGCCCGTTGGCATGATAATTACAGGTCTCAGCACCTATTGATAGAGGCATCAATCATCGAAATCGGAGCACAGTTGCAGATTTTCGTTTTTTTATTATGAATTTATGGGCTATAGTTCAGGTGATTTTCCATACAATTGAACTTTCTACGAAATATGTAGAAATATTCGATCGATCTACTGATAGAGTCATCAATCAACCAAATCGGAACACAATTGCAGATTTTCGTTTTTTATTATGGATTCATGGTCTATAGTTCAGGTGATTTTCCATAAAATTGAATTTATTACGAAATGTGTAGAAATATTCGAGCGATCTAAATGCCCGTTGGCATGATAATTACAGGTCTCAGCACCTATTGATAGAGGCATCAATCATCGAAATCGGAGCACAGTTGCAGATTTTCGTTTTTTTATTATGAATTTATGGGCTATAGTTCAGGTGATTTTCCATACAATTGAACTTTCTACGAAATATGTAGAAATATTCGATCGATCTACTGATAGAGTCATCAATCAACCAAATCGGAACACAATTGCAGATTTTCGTTTTTTATTATGGATTCATGGTCTATAGTTCAGGTGATTTTCCATAAAATTGAATTTATTACGAAATGTGTAGAAATATTCGAGCGATCTAAATGCCCGTTGGCATGATAATTACAGGTCTCAGCACCTATTGATAGAGGCATCAATCATCGAAATCGGAGCACAGTTGCAGATTTTCGTTTTTTTATTATGAATTTATGGGCTATAGTTCAGGTGATTTTCCATACAATTGAACTTTCTACGAAATATGTAGAAATATTCGATCGATCTACTGATAGAGTCATCAATCAACCAAATCGGAACACAATTGCAGATTTTCGTTTTTTATTATGGATTCATGGTCTATAGTTCAGGTGATTTTCCATAAAATTGAATTTTCTACGAAATGTGTAGAAATATTCGAGCGATCTAAATGCCCGTTGGCATGACAATTACAGGTCTCAGCACCTATTGATAGAGGCATCAATCATCGAAATCGGAGCACAGTTGCAGATTTTCGTTTTTTTATTATGAATTTATGGGCTATAGTTCAGGTGATTTTCCATACAATTGAACTTTCTACGAAATATGTAGAAATATTCGATCGATCTACTGATAGAGTCATCAATCAACCAAATCGGAACACAATTGCAGATTTTCGTTTTTTATTATGGATTCATGGTCTATAGTTCAGGTGATTTTCCATAAAATTGAATTTATTACGAAATGTGTAGAAATATTCGAGCGATCTAAATGCCCGTTGGCATGATAATTACAGGTCTCAGCACCTATTGATAGAGGCATCAATCATCGAAATCGGAGCACAGTTGCAGATTTTCGTTTTTTTATTATGAATTTATGGGCTATAGTTCAGGTGATTTTCCATACAATTGAACTTTCTACGAAATATGTAGAAATATTCGATCGATCTACTGATAGAGTCATCAATCAACCAAATCGGAACACAATTGCAGATTTTCGTTTTTTATTATGGATTCATGGTCTATAGTTCAGGTGATTTTCCATAAAATTGAATTTATTACGAAATGTGTAGAAATATTCGAGCGATCTAAATGCCCGTTGGCATGATAATTACAGGTCTCAGCACCTATTGATAGAGGCATCAATCATCGAAATCGGAGCACAGTTGCAGATTTTCGTTTTTTTATTATGAATTTATGGGCTATAGTTCAGGTGATTTTCCATACAATTGAACTTTCTACGAAATATGTAGAAATATTCGATCGATCTACTGATAGAGTCATCAATCAACCAAATCGGAACACAATTGCAGATTTTCGTTTTTTATTATGGATTCATGGTCTATAGTTCAGGTGATTTTCCATAAAATTGAATTTTCTACGAAATGTGTAGAAATATTCGAGCGATCTAAATGCCCGTTGGCATGACAATTACAGGTCTCAGCACCTATTGATAGAGGCATCAATCATCGAAATCGGAGCACAGTTGCAGATTTTCGTTTTTTTATTATGAATTTATGGGCTATAGTTCAGGTGATTTTCCATACAATTGAACTTTCTACGAAATATGTAGAAATATTCGATCGATCTACTGATAGAGTCATCAATCAACCAAATCGGAACACAATTGCAGATTTTCGTTTTTTATTATGGATTCATGGTCTATAGTTCAGGTGATTTTCCATAAAATTGAATTTATTACGAAATGTGTAGAAATATTCGAGCGATCTAAATGCCCGTTGGCATGACAATTACAGGTCTCAGCACCTATTGATAGAGGCATCAATCATCGAAATCGGAGCACAGTTGCAGATTTTCGTTTTTTTATTATGAATTTATGGGCTATAGTTCAGGTGATTTTCCATACAATTGAACTTTCTACGAAATATGTAGAAATATTCGATCGATCTACTGATAGAGTCATCAATCAACCAAATCGGAACACAATTGCAGATTTTCGTTTTTTATTATGGATTCATGGTCTATAGTTCAGGTGATTTTCCATAAAATTGAATTTATTACGAAATGTGTAGAAATATTCGAGCGATCTAAATGCCCGTTGGCATGATAATTACAGGTCTCAGCACCTATTGATAGAGGCATCAATCATCGAAATCGGAGCACAGTTGCAGATTTTCGTTTTTTTATTATGAATTTATGGGCTATAGTTCAGGTGATTTTCCATACAATTGAACTTTCTACGAAATATGTAGAAATATTCGATCGATCTACTGATAGAGTCATCAATCAACCAAATCGGAACACAATTGCAGATTTTCGTTTTTTATTATGGATTCATGGTCTATAGTTCAGGTGATTTTCCATAAAATTGAATTTATTACGAAATGTGTAGAAATATTCGAGCGATCTAAATGCCCGTTGGCATGATAATTACAGGTCTCAGCACCTATTGATAGAGGCATCAATCATCGAAATCGGAGCACAGTTGCAGATTTTCGTTTTTTTATTATGAATTTATGGGCTATAGTTCAGGTGATTTTCCATACAATTGAACTTTCTACGAAATATGTAGAAATATTCGATCGATCTACTGATAGAGTCATCAATCAACCAAATCGGAACACAATTGCAGATTTTCGTTTTTTATTATGGATTCATGGTCTATAGTTCAGGTGATTTTCCATAAAATTGAATTTATTACGAAATGTGTAGAAATATTCGAGCGATCTAAATGCCCGTTGGCATGATAATTACAGGTCTCAGCACCTATTGATAGAGGCATCAATCATCGAAATCGGAGCACAGTTGCAGATTTTCGTTTTTTTATTATGAATTTATGGGCTATAGTTCAGGTGATTTTCCATACAATTGAACTTTCTACGAAATATGTAGAAATATTCGATCGATCTACTGATAGAGTCATCAATCAACCAAATCGGAACACAATTGCAGATTTTCGTTTTTTATTATGGATTCATGGTCTATAGTTCAGGTGATTTTCCATAAAATTGAATTTTCTACGAAATGTGTAGAAATATTCGAGCGATCTAAATGCCCGTTGGCATGACAATTACAGGTCTCAGCACCTATTGATAGAGGCATCAATCATCGAAATCGGAGCACAGTTGCAGATTTTCGTTTTTTTATTATGAATTTATGGGCTATAGTTCAGGTGATTTTCCATACAATTGAACTTTCTACGAAATATGTAGAAATATTCGATCGATCTACTGATAGAGTCATCAATCAACCAAATCGGAACACAATTGCAGATTTTCGTTTTTTATTATGGATTCATGGTCTATAGTTCAGGTGATTTTCCATAAAATTGAATTTATTACGAAATGTGTAGAAATATTCGAGCGATCTAAATGCCCGTTGGCATGACAATTACAGGTCTCAGCACCTATTGATAGAGGCATCAATCATCGAAATCGGAGCACAGTTGCAGATTTTCGTTTTTTTATTATGAATTTATGGGCTATAGTTCAGGTGATTTTCCATACAATTGAACTTTCTACGAAATATGTAGAAATATTCGATCGATCTACTGATAGAGTCATCAATCAACCAAATCGGAACACAATTGCAGATTTTCGTTTTTTATTATGGATTCATGGTCTATAGTTCAGGTGATTTTCCATAAAATTGAATTTATTACGAAATGTGTAGAAATATTCGAGCGATCTAAATGCCCGTTGGCATGATAATTACAGGTCTCAGCACCTATTGATAGAGGCATCAATCATCGAAATCGGAGCACAGTTGCAGATTTTCGTTTTTTTATTATGAATTTATGGGCTATAGTTCAGGTGATTTTCCATACAATTGAACTTTCTACGAAATATGTAGAAATATTCGATCGATCTACTGATAGAGTCATCAATCAACCAAATCGGAACACAATTGCAGATTTTCGTTTTTTATTATGGATTCATGGTCTATAGTTCAGGTGATTTTCCATAAAATTGAATTTATTACGAAATGTGTAGAAATATTCGAGCGATCTAAATGCCCGTTGGCATGATAATTACAGGTCTCAGCACCTATTGATAGAGGCATCAATCATCGAAATCGGAGCACAGTTGCAGATTTTCGTTTTTTTATTATGAATTTATGGGCTATAGTTCAGGTGATTTTCCATACAATTGAACTTTCTACGAAATATGTAGAAATATTCGATCGATCTACTGATAGAGTCATCAATCAACCAAATCGGAACACAATTGCAGATTTTCGTTTTTTATTATGGATTCATGGTCTATAGTTCAGGTGATTTTCCATAAAATTGAATTTATTACGAAATGTGTAGAAATATTCGAGCGATCTAAATGCCCGTTGGCATGATAATTACAGGTCTCAGCACCTATTGATAGAGGCATCAATCATCGAAATCGGAGCACAGTTGCAGATTTTCGTTTTTTTATTATGAATTTATGGGCTATAGTTCAGGTGATTTTCCATACAATTGAACTTTCTACGAAATATGTAGAAATATTCGATCGATCTACTGATAGAGTCATCAATCAACCAAATCGGAACACAATTGCAGATTTTCGTTTTTTATTATGGATTCATGGTCTATAGTTCAGGTGATTTTCCATAAAATTGAATTTATTACGAAATGTGTAGAAATATTCGAGCGATCTAAATGCCCGTTGGCATGATAATTACAGGTCTCAGCACCTATTGATAGAGGCATCAATCATCGAAATCGGAGCACAGTTGCAGATTTTCGTTTTTTTATTATGAATTTATGGGCTATAGTTCAGGTGATTTTCCATACAATTGAACTTTCTACGAAATATGTAGAAATATTCGATCGATCTACTGATAGAGTCATCAATCAACCAAATCGGAACACAATTGCAGATTTTCGTTTTTTATTATGGATTCATGGTCTATAGTTCAGGTGATTTTCCATAAAATTGAATTTATTACGAAATGTGTAGAAATATTCGAGCGATCTAAATGCCCGTTGGCATGATAATTACAGGTCTCAGCACCTATTGATAGAGGCATCAATCATCGAAATCGGAGCACAGTTGCAGATTTTCGTTTTTTTATTATGAATTTATGGGCTATAGTTCAGGTGATTTTCCATACAATTGAACTTTCTACGAAATATGTAGAAATATTCGATCGATCTACTGATAGAGTCATCAATCAACCAAATCGGAACACAATTGCAGATTTTCGTTTTTTATTATGGATTCATGGTCTATAGTTCAGGTGATTTTCCATAAAATTGAATTTTCTACGAAATGTGTAGAAATATTCGAGCGATCTAAATGCCCGTTGGCATGACAATTACAGGTCTCAGCACCTATTGATAGAGGCATCAATCATCGAAATCGGAGCACAGTTGCAGATTTTCGTTTTTTTATTATGAATTTATGGGCTATAGTTCAGGTGATTTTCCATACAATTGAACTTTCTACGAAATATGTAGAAATATTCGATCGATCTACTGATAGAGTCATCAATCAACCAAATCGGAACACAATTGCAGATTTTCGTTTTTTATTATGGATTCATGGTCTATAGTTCAGGTGATTTTCCATAAAATTGAATTTATTACGAAATGTGTAGAAATATTCGAGCGATCTAAATGCCCGTTGGCATGACAATTACAGGTCTCAGCACCTATTGATAGAGGCATCAATCATCGAAATCGGAGCACAGTTGCAGATTTTCGTTTTTTTATTATGAATTTATGGGCTATAGTTCAGGTGATTTTCCATACAATTGAACTTTCTACGAAATATGTAGAAATATTCGATCGATCTACTGATAGAGTCATCAATCAACCAAATCGGAACACAATTGCAGATTTTCGTTTTTTATTATGGATTCATGGTCTATAGTTCAGGTGATTTTCCATAAAATTGAATTTATTACGAAATGTGTAGAAATATTCGAGCGATCTAAATGCCCGTTGGCATGACAATTACAGGTCTCAGCACCTATTGATAGAGGCATCAATCATCGAAATCGGAGCACAGTTGCAGATTTTCGTTTTTTTATTATGAATTTATGGGCTATAGTTCAGGTGATTTTCCATACAATTGAACTTTCTACGAAATATGTAGAAATATTCGATCGATCTACTGATAGAGTCATCAATCAACCAAATCGGAACACAATTGCAGATTTTCGTTTTTTATTATGGATTCATGGTCTATAGTTCAGGTGATTTTCCATAAAATTGAATTTATTACGAAATGTGTAGAAATATTCGAGCGATCTAAATGCCCGTTGGCATGATAATTACAGGTCTCAGCACCTATTGATAGAGGCATCAATCATCGAAATCGGAGCACAGTTGCAGATTTTCGTTTTTTTATTATGAATTTATGGGCTATAGTTCAGGTGATTTTCCATACAATTGAACTTTCTACGAAATATGTAGAAATATTCGATCGATCTACTGATAGAGTCATCAATCAACCAAATCGGAACACAATTGCAGATTTTCGTTTTTTATTATGGATTCATGGTCTATAGTTCAGGTGATTTTCCATAAAATTGAATTTATTACGAAATGTGTAGAAATATTCGAGCGATCTAAATGCCCGTTGGCATGATAATTACAGGTCTCAGCACCTATTGATAGAGGCATCAATCATCGAAATCGGAGCACAGTTGCAGATTTTCGTTTTTTTATTATGAATTTATGGGCTATAGTTCAGGTGATTTTCCATACAATTGAACTTTCTACGAAATATGTAGAAATATTCGATCGATCTACTGATAGAGTCATCAATCAACCAAATCGGAACACAATTGCAGATTTTCGTTTTTTATTATGGATTCATGGTCTATAGTTCAGGTGATTTTCCATAAAATTGAATTTTCTACGAAATGTGTAGAAATATTCGAGCGATCTAAATGCCCGTTGGCATGACAATTACAGGTCTCAGCACCTATTGATAGAGGCATCAATCATCGAAATCGGAGCACAGTTGCAGATTTTCGTTTTTTTATTATGAATTTATGGGCTATAGTTCAGGTGATTTTCCATACAATTGAACTTTCTACGAAATATGTAGAAATATTCGATCGATCTACTGATAGAGTCATCAATCAACCAAATCGGAACACAATTGCAGATTTTCGTTTTTTATTATGGATTCATGGTCTATAGTTCAGGTGATTTTCCATAAAATTGAATTTATTACGAAATGTGTAGAAATATTCGAGCGATCTAAATGCCCGTTGGCATGACAATTACAGGTCTCAGCACCTATTGATAGAGGCATCAATCATCGAAATCGGAGCACAGTTGCAGATTTTCGTTTTTTTATTATGAATTTATGGGCTATAGTTCAGGTGATTTTCCATACAATTGAACTTTCTACGAAATATGTAGAAATATTCGATCGATCTACTGATAGAGTCATCAATCAACCAAATCGGAACACAATTGCAGATTTTCGTTTTTTATTATGGATTCATGGTCTATAGTTCAGGTGATTTTCCATAAAATTGAATTTATTACGAAATGTGTAGAAATATTCGAGCGATCTAAATGCCCGTTGGCATGACAATTACAGGTCTCAGCACCTATTGATAGAGGCATCAATCATCGAAATCGGAGCACAGTTGCAGATTTTCGTTTTTTTATTATGAATTTATGGGCTATAGTTCAGGTGATTTTCCATACAATTGAACTTTCTACGAAATATGTAGAAATATTCGATCGATCTACTGATAGAGTCATCAATCAACCAAATCGGAACACAATTGCAGATTTTCGTTTTTTATTATGGATTCATGGTCTATAGTTCAGGTGATTTTCCATAAAATTGAATTTATTACGAAATGTGTAGAAATATTCGAGCGATCTAAATGCCCGTTGGCATGACAATTACAGGTCTCAGCACCTATTGATAGAGGCATCAATCATCGAAATCGGAGCACAGTTGCAGATTTTCGTTTTTTTATTATGAATTTATGGGCTATAGTTCAGGTGATTTTCCATACAATTGAACTTTCTACGAAATATGTAGAAATATTCGATCGATCTACTGATAGAGTCATCAATCAACCAAATCGGAACACAATTGCAGATTTTCGTTTTTTATTATGGATTCATGGTCTATAGTTCAGGTGATTTTCCATAAAATTGAATTTATTACGAAATGTGTAGAAATATTCGAGCGATCTAAATGCCCGTTGGCATGATAATTACAGGTCTCAGCACCTATTGATAGAGGCATCAATCATCGAAATCGGAGCACAGTTGCAGATTTTCGTTTTTTTATTATGAATTTATGGGCTATAGTTCAGGTGATTTTCCATACAATTGAACTTTCTACGAAATATGTAGAAATATTCGATCGATCTACTGATAGAGTCATCAATCAACCAAATCGGAACACAATTGCAGATTTTCGTTTTTTATTATGGATTCATGGTCTATAGTTCAGGTGATTTTCCATAAAATTGAATTTATTACGAAATGTGTAGAAATATTCGAGCGATCTAAATGCCCGTTGGCATGATAATTACAGGTCTCAGCACCTATTGATAGAGGCATCAATCATCGAAATCGGAGCACAGTTGCAGATTTTCGTTTTTTTATTATGAATTTATGGGCTATAGTTCAGGTGATTTTCCATACAATTGAACTTTCTACGAAATATGTAGAAATATTCGATCGATCTACTGATAGAGTCATCAATCAACCAAATCGGAACACAATTGCAGATTTTCGTTTTTTATTATGGATTCATGGTCTATAGTTCAGGTGATTTTCCATAAAATTGAATTTTCTACGAAATGTGTAGAAATATTCGAGCGATCTAAATGCCCGTTGGCATGACAATTACAGGTCTCAGCACCTATTGATAGAGGCATCAATCATCGAAATCGGAGCACAGTTGCAGATTTTCGTTTTTTTATTATGAATTTATGGGCTATAGTTCAGGTGATTTTCCATACAATTGAACTTTCTACGAAATATGTAGAAATATTCGATCGATCTACTGATAGAGTCATCAATCAACCAAATCGGAACACAATTGCAGATTTTCGTTTTTTATTATGGATTCATGGTCTATAGTTCAGGTGATTTTCCATAAAATTGAATTTATTACGAAATGTGTAGAAATATTCGAGCGATCTAAATGCCCGTTGGCATGACAATTACAGGTCTCAGCACCTATTGATAGAGGCATCAATCATCGAAATCGGAGCACAGTTGCAGATTTTCGTTTTTTTATTATGAATTTATGGGCTATAGTTCAGGTGATTTTCCATACAATTGAACTTTCTACGAAATATGTAGAAATATTCGATCGATCTACTGATAGAGTCATCAATCAACCAAATCGGAACACAATTGCAGATTTTCGTTTTTTATTATGGATTCATGGTCTATAGTTCAGGTGATTTTCCATAAAATTGAATTTATTACGAAATGTGTAGAAATATTCGAGCGATCTAAATGCCCGTTGGCATGATAATTACAGGTCTCAGCACCTATTGATAGAGGCATCAATCATCGAAATCGGAGCACAGTTGCAGATTTTCGTTTTTTTATTATGAATTTATGGGCTATAGTTCAGGTGATTTTCCATACAATTGAACTTTCTACGAAATATGTAGAAATATTCGATCGATCTACTGATAGAGTCATCAATCAACCAAATCGGAACACAATTGCAGATTTTCGTTTTTTATTATGGATTCATGGTCTATAGTTCAGGTGATTTTCCATAAAATTGAATTTATTACGAAATGTGTAGAAATATTCGAGCGATCTAAATGCCCGTTGGCATGATAATTACAGGTCTCAGCACCTATTGATAGAGGCATCAATCATCGAAATCGGAGCACAGTTGCAGATTTTCGTTTTTTTATTATGAATTTATGGGCTATAGTTCAGGTGATTTTCCATACAATTGAACTTTCTACGAAATATGTAGAAATATTCGATCGATCTACTGATAGAGTCATCAATCAACCAAATCGGAACACAATTGCAGATTTTCGTTTTTTATTATGGATTCATGGTCTATAGTTCAGGTGATTTTCCATAAAATTGAATTTTCTACGAAATGTGTAGAAATATTCGAGCGATCTAAATGCCCGTTGGCATGACAATTACAGGTCTCAGCACCTATTGATAGAGGCATCAATCATCGAAATCGGAGCACAGTTGCAGATTTTCGTTTTTTTATTATGAATTTATGGGCTATAGTTCAGGTGATTTTCCATACAATTGAACTTTCTACGAAATATGTAGAAATATTCGATCGATCTACTGATAGAGTCATCAATCAACCAAATCGGAACACAATTGCAGATTTTCGTTTTTTATTATGGATTCATGGTCTATAGTTCAGGTGATTTTCCATAAAATTGAATTTATTACGAAATGTGTAGAAATATTCGAGCGATCTAAATGCCCGTTGGCATGACAATTACAGGTCTCAGCACCTATTGATAGAGGCATCAATCATCGAAATCGGAGCACAGTTGCAGATTTTCGTTTTTTTATTATGAATTTATGGGCTATAGTTCAGGTGATTTTCCATACAATTGAACTTTCTACGAAATATGTAGAAATATTCGATCGATCTACTGATAGAGTCATCAATCAACCAAATCGGAACACAATTGCAGATTTTCGTTTTTTATTATGGATTCATGGTCTATAGTTCAGGTGATTTTCCATAAAATTGAATTTATTACGAAATGTGTAGAAATATTCGAGCGATCTAAATGCCCGTTGGCATGATAATTACAGGTCTCAGCACCTATTGATAGAGGCATCAATCATCGAAATCGGAGCACAGTTGCAGATTTTCGTTTTTTTATTATGAATTTATGGGCTATAGTTCAGGTGATTTTCCATACAATTGAACTTTCTACGAAATATGTAGAAATATTCGATCGATCTACTGATAGAGTCATCAATCAACCAAATCGGAACACAATTGCAGATTTTCGTTTTTTATTATGGATTCATGGTCTATAGTTCAGGTGATTTTCCATAAAATTGAATTTATTACGAAATGTGTAGAAATATTCGAGCGATCTAAATGCCCGTTGGCATGATAATTACAGGTCTCAGCACCTATTGATAGAGGCATCAATCATCGAAATCGGAGCACAGTTGCAGATTTTCGTTTTTTTATTATGAATTTATGGGCTATAGTTCAGGTGATTTTCCATACAATTGAACTTTCTACGAAATATGTAGAAATATTCGATCGATCTACTGATAGAGTCATCAATCAACCAAATCGGAACACAATTGCAGATTTTCGTTTTTTATTATGGATTCATGGTCTATAGTTCAGGTGATTTTCCATAAAATTGAATTTTCTACGAAATGTGTAGAAATATTCGAGCGATCTAAATGCCCGTTGGCATGACAATTACAGGTCTCAGCACCTATTGATAGAGGCATCAATCATCGAAATCGGAGCACAGTTGCAGATTTTCGTTTTTTTATTATGAATTTATGGGCTATAGTTCAGGTGATTTTCCATACAATTGAACTTTCTACGAAATATGTAGAAATATTCGATCGATCTACTGATAGAGTCATCAATCAACCAAATCGGAACACAATTGCAGATTTTCGTTTTTTATTATGGATTCATGGTCTATAGTTCAGGTGATTTTCCATAAAATTGAATTTATTACGAAATGTGTAGAAATATTCGAGCGATCTAAATGCCCGTTGGCATGACAATTACAGGTCTCAGCACCTATTGATAGAGGCATCAATCATCGAAATCGGAGCACAGTTGCAGATTTTCGTTTTTTTATTATGAATTTATGGGCTATAGTTCAGGTGATTTTCCATACAATTGAACTTTCTACGAAATATGTAGAAATATTCGATCGATCTACTGATAGAGTCATCAATCAACCAAATCGGAACACAATTGCAGATTTTCGTTTTTTATTATGGATTCATGGTCTATAGTTCAGGTGATTTTCCATAAAATTGAATTTTCTACGAAATGTGTAGAAATATTCGAGCGATCTTAATGCCCGTTGGCATGACAATTACAGGTCTCAGCATCTATTGATAGAGGCATCAATCATCGAAATCGGAGCACAATTGCAGATTTTCGTTTTTTTATTATGTATTTATGGGCTATAGTTCAGGTGATTTTCCATACAATTGAACTTTCTACGAAATATGTAGAAATATTCGATCGATCTACTGATAGAGTCATCAATCAACCAAATCGGAACACAATTGCAGATTTTCGTTTTTTATTATGGATTCATGGTCTATAGTTCAGGTGATTTTCCATAAAATTGAATTTTCTACGAAATGTGTAGAAATATTCGAGCGATCTTAATGCCCGTTGGCATGACAATTACAGGTCTCAGCATCTATTGATAGAGTCATCAATCAACCAAATCGGAACACAATTGCAGATTTTCGTTTTTTATTATGGATTCATGGTCTATAGTTCAGGTGATTTTCCATAAAATTGAATTTTCTACGAAATGTGTAGAAATATTCGAGCGATCTAAATGCCCGTTGGCATGACAATTACAGGTCTCAGCATCTATTGATAGAGGCATCAATCATCGAAATCGGAACACAATTGCAGATTTTCGTTTTTTATTATGGATTCATGGTCTATAGTTCAGGTGATTTTCCATAAAATTGAATTTTCTACGACATGTGTAGAAATATTCGAGCGATCTTAATGCCCGTTGGCATGACAATTACAGGTCTCAGCATCTATTGATAGAGGCATCAATCATCGAAATCGGAGCACAATTGCAGATTTTCGTTTTTTTATTATGTATTTATGGGCTATAGTTCAGGTGATTTTCCATACAATTGAACTTTCTACGAAATATGTAGAAATATTCGATCGATCTACTGATAGAGTCATCAATCAACCAAATCGGAACACAATTGCAGATTTTCATTTTTTATTATGGATTCATGGTCTATAGTTCAGGTGATTTTCCATAAAAGTGAATTTATTACGAAATGTGTAGAAATATTCGAGCGATCTTAATGCCCGTTGGCATGACAATTACAGGTCTCAGCATCTATTGATAGAGTCATCAATCAACCAAATCGGAACACAATTGCAGATTTTCGTTTTTTATTATGGATTCATGGTCTATAGTTCAGGTGATTTTCCATAAAATTGAATTTTCTACGAAATGTGTAGAAATATTCGAGCGATCTTAATGCCCGTTGGCATGATAATTACAGGTCTCAGCACCTATTGATAGAGGCATCAATCATCGAAATCGGAACACAATTGCAGATTTTCGTTTTTTATTATGGATTCATGGTCTATAGTTCAGGTGATTTTCCATAAAATTGAATTTTCTACGAAATGTGTAGAAATATTCGAGCGATCGTAATGCCCGTTGGCATGACAATTACAGGTCTCAGCATCTATTGATAGAGGCATCAATCATCGAAATCGGAGCACAATTGCAGATTTTCGTTTTTTTATTATGTATTTATGGGCTATAGTTCAGGTGATTTTCCATACAATTGAACTTTCTACGAAATATGTAGAAATATTCGATCGATCTACTGATAGAGTCATCAATCAACCAAATCGGAACACAATTGCAGATTTTCGTTTTTTATTATGGATTCATGGTCTATAGTTCAGGTGATTTTCCATAAAATTGAATTTTCTACGAAATGTGTAGAAATATTCGAGCGATCTAAATGCCCGTTGGCATGACAATTACAGGTCTCAGCACCTATTGATAGAGGCATCAATCATCGAAATCGGAGCACAGTTGCAGATTTTCGTTTTTTTATTATGAATTTATGGGCTATAGTTCAGGTGATTTTCCATACAATTGAACTTTCTACGAAATATGTAGAAATATTCGATCGATCTACTGATAGAGTCATCAATCAACCAAATCGGAACACAATTGCAGATTTTCGTTTTTTATTATGGATTCATGGTCTATAGTTCAGGTGATTTTCCATAAAATTGAATTTATTACGAAATGTGTAGAAATATTCGAGCGATCTAAATGCCCGTTGGCATGATAATTACAGGTCTCAGCACCTATTGATAGAGGCATCAATCATCGAAATCGGAACACAATTGGAGATTTTCGTTTTTTATTATGGATTCATGGTCTATAGTTCAGGTGATTTTCCATAAAATTGAATTTTCTACGAAATGTGTAGAAATATTCGAGCGATCTTAATGCCCGTTGGCATGACAATTACAGGTCTCAGCATCTATTGATAGAGGCATCAATCATCGAAATCGGAGCACAATTGCAGATTTTCGTTTTTTTATTATGTATTTATGGGCTATAGTTCAGGTGATTTTCCATACAATTGAACTTTCTACGAAATATGTAGAAATATTCGATCGATCTACTGATAGAGTCATCAATCAACCAAATCGGAACACAATTGCAGATTTTCGTTTTTTATTATGGATTCATGGTCTATAGTTCAGGTGATTTTCCATAAAATTGAATTTTCTACGAAATGTGTAGAAATATTCGAGCGATCTAAATGCCCGTTGGCATGACAATTACAGGTCTCAGCATCTATTGATAGAGGCATCAATCATCGAAATCGGAACACAATTGCAGATTTTCGTTTTTTATTATGGATTCATGGTCTATAGTTCAGGTGATTTTCCATAAAATTGAATTTTCTACGACATGTGTAGAAATATTCGAGCGATCTTAATGCCCGTTGGCATGACAATTACAGGTCTCAGCATCTATTGATAGAGGCATCAATCATCGAAATCGGAGCACAATTGCAGATTTTCGTTTTTTTATTATGTATTTATGGGCTATAGTTCAGGTGATTTTCCATACAATTGAACTTTCTACGAAATATGTAGAAATATTCGATCGATCTACTGATAGAGTCATCAATCAACCAAATCGGAACACAATTGCAGATTTTCATTTTTTATTATGGATTCATGGTCTATAGTTCAGGTGATTTTCCATAAAAGTGAATTTATTACGAAATGTGTAGAAATATTCGAGCGATCTTAATGCCCGTTGGCATGACAATTACAGGTCTCAGCATCTATTGATAGAGTCATCAATCAACCAAATCGGAACACAATTGCAGATTTTCGTTTTTTATTATGGATTCATGGTCTATAGTTCAGGTGATTTTCCATAAAATTGAATTTTCTACGAAATGTGTAGAAATATTCGAGCGATCTAAATGCCCGTTGGCATGACAATTACAGGTCTCAGCATCTATTGATAGAGGCATCAATCATCGAAATCGGAGCACAATTGCAGATTTTCGTTTTTTTATTATGTATTTATGGGCTATAGTTCAGGTGATTTTCCATACAATTGAACTTTCTACGAAATATGTAGAAATATTCGATCGATCTACTGATAGAGTCATCAATCAACCAAATCGGAACACAATTGCAGATTTTCATTTTTTATTATGGATTCATGGTCTATAGTTCAGGTGATTTTCCATAAAAGTGAATTTATTACGAAATGTGTAGAAATATTCGAGCGATCTAAATGCCCGTTGGCATTATAATTACAGGTCTCAGCACCTATTGATAGAGGCATCAATCATCGAAATCGGAACACAATTGCAGATTTTCGTTTTTTATTATGGATTCATGGTCTATAGTTCAGGTGATTTTCCATAAAATTGAATTTTCTACGAAATGTGTAGAAATATTCGAGCGATCTTAATGCCCGTTGGCATGACAATTACAGGTCTCAGCATCTATTGATAGAGTCATCAATCAACCAAATCGGAACACAATTGCAGATTTTCGTTTTTTATTATGGATTCATGGTCTATAGTTCAGGTGATTTTCCATAAAATTGAATTTTCTACGAAATGTGTAGAAATATTCGAGCGATCTAAATGCCCGTTGGCATGACAATTACAGGTCTCAGCACCTATTGATAGAGGCATCAATCATCGAAATCGGAGCACAGTTGCAGATTTTCGTTTTTTTATTATGAATTTATGGGCTATAGTTCAGGTGATTTTCCATACAATTGAACTTTCTACGAAATATGTAGAAATATTCGATCGATCTACTGATAGAGTCATCAATCAACCAAATCGGAACACAATTGCAGATTTTCGTTTTTTATTATGGATTCATGGTCTATAGTTCAGGTGATTTTCCATAAAATTGAATTTTCTACGAAATGTGTAGAAATATTCGAGCGATCTAAATGCCCGTTGGCATGACAATTACAGGTCTCAGCACCTATTGATAGAGGCATCAATCATCGAAATCGGAGCACAGTTGCAGATTTTCGTTTTTTTATTATGAATTTATGGGCTATAGTTCAGGTGATTTTCCATACAATTGAACTTTCTACGAAATATGTAGAAATATTCGATCGATCTACTGATAGAGTCATCAATCAACCAAATCGGAACACAATTGCAGATTTTCGTTTTTTATTATGGATTCATGGTCTATAGTTCAGGTGATTTTCCATAAAATTGAATTTTCTACGAAATGTGTAGAAATATTCGAGCGATCTAAATGCCCGTTGGCATGACAATTACAGGTCTCAGCACCTATTGATAGAGGCATCAATCATCGAAATCGGAGCACAGTTGCAGATTTTCGTTTTTTTATTATGAATTTATGGGCTATAGTTCAGGTGATTTTCCATACAATTGAACTTTCTACGAAATATGTAGAAATATTCGATCGATCTACTGATAGAGTCATCAATCAACCAAATCGGAACACAATTGCAGATTTTCGTTTTTTATTATGGATTCATGGTCTATAGTTCAGGTGATTTTCCATAAAATTGAATTTTCTACGAAATGTGTAGAAATATTCGAGCGATCTAAATGCCCGTTGGCATGATAATTACAGGTCTCAGCACCTATTGATAGAGGCATCAATCATCGAAATCGGAACACAATTGCAGATTTTCGTTTTTTATTATGGATTCATGGTCTATAGTTCAGGTGATTTTCCATAAAATTGAATTTTCTACGAAATGTGTAGAAATATTCGAGCGATCTAAATGCCCGTTGGCATGACAATTACAGGTCTCAGCATCTATTGATAGAGGCATCAATCATCGAAATCGGAGCACAATTGCAGATTTTCGTTTTTTTATTATGTATTTATGGGCTATAGTTCAGGTGATTTTCCATACAATTGAACTTTCTACGAAATATGTAGAAATATTCGATCGATCTACTGATAGAGTCATCAATCAACCAAATCGGAACACAATTGCAGATTTTCATTTTTTATTATGGATTCATGGTCTATAGTTCAGGTGATTTTCCATAAAAGTGAATTTATTACGAAATGTGTAGAAATATTCGAGCGATCTAAATGCCCGTTGGCATGATAATTACAGGTCTCAGCACCTATTGATAGAGGCATCAATCATCGAAATCGGAACACAATTGCAGATTTTCGTTTTTTATTATGGATTCATGGTCTATAGTTCAGGTGATTTTCCATAAAATTGAATTTTCTACGAAATGTGTAGAAATATTCGAGCGATCTTAATGCCCGTTGGCATGACAATTACAGGTCTCAGCATCTATTGATAGAGTCATCAATCAACCAAATCGGAACACAATTGCAGATTTTCGTTTTTTATTATGGATTCATGGTCTATAGTTCAGGTGATTTTCCATAAAATTGAATTTTCTACGAAATGTGTAGAAATATTCGAGCGATCTAAATGCCCGTTGGCATGACAATTACAGGTCTCAGCACCTATTGATAGAGGCATCAATCATCGAAATCGGAGCACAGTTGCAGATTTTCGTTTTTTTATTATGAATTTATGGGCTATAGTTCAGGTGATTTTCCATACAATTGAACTTTCTACGAAATATGTAGAAATATTCGATCGATCTACTGATAGAGTCATCAATCAACCAAATCGGAACACAATTGCAGATTTTCGTTTTTTATTATGGATTCATGGTCTATAGTTCAGGTGATTTTCCATAAAATTGAATTTTCTACGAAATGTGTAGAAATATTCGAGCGATCTAAATGCCCGTTGGCATGACAATTACAGGTCTCAGCACCTATTGATAGAGGCATCAATCATCGAAATCGGAGCACAGTTGCAGATTTTCGTTTTTTTATTATGAATTTATGGGCTATAGTTCAGGTGATTTTCCATACAATTGAACTTTCTACGAAATATGTAGAAATATTCGATCGATCTACTGATAGAGTCATCAATCAACCAAATCGGAACACAATTGCAGATTTTCGTTTTTTATTATGGATTCATGGTCTATAGTTCAGGTGATTTTCCATAAAATTGAATTTATTACGAAATGTGTAGAAATATTCGAGCGATCTAAATGCCCGTTGGCATGATAATTACAGGTCTCAGCACCTATTGATAGAGGCATCAATCATCGAAATCGGAACACAATTGCAGATTTTCGTTTTTTATTATGGATTCATGGTCTATAGTTCAGGTGATTTTCCATAAAATTGAATTTTCTACGAAATGTGTAGAAATATTCGAGCGATCTTAATGCCCGTTGGCATGACAATTACAGGTCTCAGCATCTAGTGATAGAGGCATCAATCATCGAAATCGGAGCACAATTGCAGATTTTCGTTTTTTTATTATGTATTTATGGGCTATAGTTCAGGTGATTTTCCATACAATTGAACTTTCTACGAAATATGTAGAAATATTCGATCGATCTACTGATAGAGTCATCAATCAACCAAATCGGAACACAATTGCAGATTTTCGTTTTTTATTATGGATTCATGGTCTATAGTTCAGGTGATTTTCCATAAAATTGAATTTTCTACGAAATGTGTAGAAATATTCGAGCGATCTAAATGCCCGTTGGCATGACAATTACAGGTCTCAGCACCTATTGATAGAGGCATCAATCATCGAAATCGGAGCACAATTGCAGATTTTCGTTTTTTTATTATGAATTTATGGGCTATAGTTCAGGTGATTTTCCATACAATTGAACTTTCTACGAAATATGTAGAAATATTCGATCGATCTACTGATAGAGTCATCAATCAACCAAATCGGAACACAATTGCAGATTTTCATTTTTTATTATGGATTCATGGTCTATAGTTCAGGTGATTTTCCATAAAAGTGAATTTATTACGAAATGTGTAGAAATATTCGAGCGATCTAAATGCCCGTTGGCATGATAATTACAGGTCTCAGCACCTATTGATAGAGGCATCAATCATCGAAATCGGAACACAATTGCAGATTTTTGTTTTTTATTATGGATTCATGGTCTATAGCTCAGGTGATTTTCCATAAAATTGAATTTTCTACGAAATGTGTAGAAATATTCGAGCGATCTTAATGCCCGTTGGCATGACAATTACAGGTCTCAGCATCTATTGATAGAGGCATCAATCATCGAAATCGGAGCACAATTGCAGATTTTCGTTTTTTTATTATGTATTTATGGGCTATAGTTCAGGTGATTTTCCATACAATTGAACTTTCTACGAAATATGTAGAAATATTCGATCGATCTACTGATAGAGTCATCAATCAACCAAATCGGAACACAATTGCAGATTTTCGTTTTTTATTATGGATTCATGGTCTATAGTTCAGGTGATTTTCCATAAAATTGAATTTATTACGAAATGTGTAGAAATATTAGAGCGATCTAAATGCCCGTTGGCATGATAATTACAGGTCTCAGCACCTATTGATAGAGGCATCAATCATCGAAATCGGAACACAATTGCAGATTTTCGTTTTTTATTATGGATTCATGGTCTATAGTTCAGGTGATTTTCCATAAAATTGAATTTTCTACGAAATGTGTAGAAATATTCGAGCGATCTTAATGCCCGTTGGCATGACAATTACAGGTCTCAGCATCTATTGATAGAGGCATCAATCATCGAAATCGGAGCACAATTGCAGATTTTCGTTTTTTTATTATGTATTTATGGGCTATAGTTCAGGTGATTTTCCATACAATTGAACTTTCTACGAAATATGTAGAAATATTCGATCGATCTACTGATAGAGTCATCAATCAACCAAATCGGAACACAATTGCAGATTTTCGTTTTTTATTATGGATTCATGGTCTATAGTTCAGGTGATTTTCCATAAAATTGAATTTTCTACGAAATGTGTAGAAATATTCGAGCGATCTAAATGCCCGTTGGCATGACAATTACAGGTCTCAGCACCTATTGATAGAGGCATCAATCATCGAAATCGGAGCACAATTGCAGATTTTCGTTTTTTTATTATGAATTTATGGGCTATAGTTCAGGTGATTTTCCATACAATTGAACTTTCTACGAAATATGTAGAAATATTCGATCGATCTAAATGCCCGTTGGCATGACAATTACAGGTCTCAGCACCTATTGATAGAGGCATCAATCATCGAAATCGGAGCACAATTGCAGATTTTCGTTTTTTTATTATGTATTTATGGGCTATAGTTCAGGTGATTTTCCATACAATTGAACTTTCTACGAAATGTGTAGAAATATTCGATCGATCTACTGATAGAGTCATCAATCAACCAAATCGGAACACAATTGCAGATTTTCGTTTTTTATTATGGATTCATGGTCTATAGTTCAGGTGATTTTCCATAAAATTGAATTTTCTACGAAATGTGTAGAAATATTCAAGCGATCTAAATGCCCGTTGGCATGATAATTACAGGTCTCAGCACCTATTGATAGAGGCATCAATCATCGAAATCGGAACACAATTGCAGATTTTCGTTTTTTATTATGGATTCATGGTCTATAGTTCAGGTGATTTTCCATAAAATTGAATTTTCTACGAAATGTGTAGAAATATTCGAGCGATCGTAATGCCCGTTGGCATGACAATTACAGGTCTCAGCATCTATTGATAGAGGCATCAATCATCGAAATCGGAGCACAATTGCAGATTTTCGTTTTTTTATTATGTATTTATGGGCTATAGTTCAGGTGATTTTCCATACAATTGAACTTTCTACGAAATATGTAGAAATATTCGATCGATCTACTGATAGAGTCATCAATCAACCAAATCGGAACACAATTGCAGATTTTCGTTTTTTATTATGGATTCATGGTCTATAGTTCAGGTGATTTTCCATAAAATTGAATTTTCTACGAAATGTGTAGAAATATTCGAGCGATCTAAATGCCCGTTGGCATGACAATTAGAGGTCTCAGCACCTATTGATAGAGGCATGAATCATCGAAATCGGAGCACAATTGCAGATTTTCGTTTTTTTATTATGAATTTATGGGCTATAGTTCAGGTGATTTTCCATACAATTGAACTTTCTACGAAATATGTAGAAATATTCGATCGATCTACTGATAGAGTCATCAATCAACCAAATCGGAACACAATTGCAGATTTTCATTTTTTATTATGGATTCATGGTCTATAGTTCAGGTGATTTTCCATAAAAGTGAATTTATTACGAAATGTGTAGAAATATTCGAGCGATCTAAATGCCCGTTGGCATGATAATTACAGGTCTCAGCACCTATTGATAGAGGCATCAATCATCGAAATCGGAACACAATTGCAGATTTTCGTTTTTTATTATGGATTCATGGTCTATAGTTCAGGTGATTTTCCATAAAATTGAATTTTCTACGAAATGTGTAGAAATATTCGAGCGATCTAAATGCCCGTTGGCATGACAATTAGAGGTCTCAGCACCTATTGATAGAGGCATGAATCATCGAAATCGGAGCACAATTGCAGATTTTCGTTTTTTTATTATGAATTTATGGGCTATAGTTCAGGTGATTTTCCATACAATTGAACTTTCTACGAAATATGTAGAAATATTCGATCGATCTACTGATAGAGTCATCAATCAACCAAATCGGAACACAATTGCAGATTTTCGTTTTTTATTATGGATTCATGGTCTATAGTTCAGGTGATTTTCCATAAAATTGAATTTTCTACGAAATGTGTAGAAATATTCGAGCGATCTAAATGCCCGTTGGCATGACAATTAGAGGTCTCAGCACCTATTGATAGAGGCATGAATCATCGAAATCGGAGCACAATTGCAGATTTTCGTTTTTTTATTATGAATTTATGGGCTATAGTTCAGGTGATTTTCCATACAATTGAACTTTCTACGAAATATGTAGAAATATTCGATCGATCTACTGATAGAGTCATCAATCAACCAAATCGGAACACAATTGCAGATTTTCATTTTTTATTATGGATTCATGGTCTATAGTTCAGGTGATTTTCCATAAAAGTGAATTTATTACGAAATGTGTAGAAATATTCGAGCGATCTAAATGCCCGTTGGCATGACAATTACAGGTCTCAGCATCTATTGATAGAGGCATCAATCATCGAAATCGGAGCACAATTGCAGATTTTCGTTTTTTTATTATGTATTTATGGGCTATAGTTCAGGTGATTTTCCATACAATTGAACTTTCTACGAAATATGTAGAAATATTCGATCGATCTACTGATAGAGTCATCAATCAACCAAATCGGAACACAATTGCAGATTTTCGTTTTTTATTATGGATTCATGGTCTATAGTTCAGGTGATTTTCCATAAAATTGAATTTTCTACGAAATGTGTAGAAATATTCGAGCGATCTAAATGCCCGTTGGCATGACAATTACAGGTCTCAGCACCTATTGATAGAGGCATCAATCATCGAAATCGGAGCACAATTGCAGATTTTCGTTTTTTTATTATGAATTTATGGGCTATAGTTCAGGTGATTTTCCATACAATTGAACTTTCTACGAAATATGTAGAAATATTCGATCGATCTACTGATAGAGTCATCAATCAACCAAATCGGAACACAATTGCAGATTTTCGTTTTTTATTATGGATTCATGGTCTATAGTTCAGGTGATTTTCCATAAAATTGAATTTATTACGAAATGTGTAGAAATATTCGAGCGATCTAAATGCCCGTTGGCATGATAATTACAGGTCTCAGCACCTATTGATAGAGGCATCAATCATCGAAATCGGAACACAATTGCAGATTTTTGTTTTTTATTATGGATTCATGGTCTATAGTTCAGGTGATTTTCCATAAAATTGAATTTTCTACGAAATGTGTAGAAATATTCGAGCGATCTTAATGCCCGTTGGCATGACAATTACAGGTCTCAGCATCTATTGATAGAGGCATCAATCATCGAAATCGGAGCACAATTGCAGATTTTCGTTTTTTTATTATGTATTTATGGGCTATAGTTCAGGTGATTTTCCATACAATTGAACTTTCTACGAAATATGTAGAAATATTCGATCGATCTACTGATAGAGTCATCAATCAACCAAATCGGAACACAATTGCAGATTTTCGTTTTTTATTATGGATTCATGGTCTATAGTTCAGGTGATTTTCCATAAAATTGAATTTATTACGAAATGTGTAGAAATATTCGAGCGATCTAAATGCCCGTTGGCATGATAATTACAGGTCTCAGCACCTATTGATAGAGGCATCAATCATCGAAATCGGAACACAATTGCAGATTTTCGTTTTTTATTATGGATTCATGGTCTATAGTTCAGGTGATTTTCCATAAAATTGAATTTTCTACGAAATGTGTAGAAATATTCGAGCGATCTTAATGCCCGTTGGCATGACAATTACAGGTCTCAGCATCTATTGATAGAGGCATCAATCATCGAAATCGGAGCACAATTGCAGATTTTCGTTTTTTTATTATGTATTTATGGGCTATAGTTCAGGTGATTTTCCATACAATTGAACTTTCTACGAAATATGTAGAAATATTCGATCGATCTACTGATAGAGTCATCAATCAACCAAATCGGAACACAATTGCAGATTTTCGTTTTTTATTATGGATTCATGGTCTATAGTTCAGGTGATTTTCCATAAAATTGAATTTTCTACGAAATGTGTAGAAATATTCGAGCGATCTTAATGCCCGTTGGCATGACAATTACAGGTCTCAGCATCTATTGATAGAGTCATCAATCAACCAAATCGGAACACAATTGCAGATTTTCGTTTTTTATTATGGATTCATGGTCTATAGTTCAGGTGATTTTCCATAAAATTGAATTTTCTACGAAATGTGTAGAAATATTCGAGCGATCTAAATGCCCGTTGGCATGACAATTACAGGTCTCAGCATCTATTGATAGAGGCATCAATCATCGAAATCGGAGCACAATTGCAGATTTTCGTTTTTTTATTATGTATTTATGGGCTATAGTTCAGGTGATTTTCCATACAATTGAACTTTCTACGAAATATGTAGAAATATTCGATCGATCTACTGATAGAGTCATCAATCAACCAAATCGGAACACAATTGCAGATTTTCATTTTTTATTATGGATTCATGGTCTATAGTTCAGGTGATTTTCCATAAAAGTGAATTTATTACGAAATGTGTAGAAATATTCGAGCGATCTAAATGCCCGTTGGCATGATAATTACAGGTCTCAGCACCTATTGATAGAGGCATCAATCATCGAAATCGGAACACAATTGCAGATTTTCGTTTTTTATTATGGATTCATGGTCTATAGTTCAGGTGATTTTCCATAAAATTGAATTTTCTACGAAATGTGTAGAAATATTCGAGCGATCGTAATGCCCGTTGGCATGACAATTACAGGTCTCAGCATCTATTGATAGAGGCATCAATCATCGAAATCGGAGCACAATTGCAGATTTTCGTTTTTTTATTATGTATTTATGGGCTATAGTTCAGGTGATTTTCCATACAATTGAACTTTCTACGAAATATGTAGAAATATTCGATCGATCTACTGATAGAGTCATCAATCAACCAAATCGGAACACAATTGCAGATTTTCGTTTTTTATTATGGATTCATGGTCTATAGTTCAGGTGATTTTCCATAAAATTGAATTTTCTACGAAATGTGTAGAAATATTCGAGCGATCTAAATGCCCGTTGGCATGACAATTACAGGTCTCAGCACCTATTGATAGAGGCATCAATCATCGAAATCGGAGCACAGTTGCAGATTTTCGTTTTTTTATTATGAATTTATGGGCTATAGTTCAGGTGATTTTCCATACAATTGAACTTTCTACGAAATATGTAGAAATATTCGATCGATCTACTGATAGAGTCATCAATCAACCAAATCGGAACACAATTGCAGATTTTCGTTTTTTATTATGGATTCATGGTCTATAGTTCAGGTGATTTTCCATAAAATTGAATTTATTACGAAATGTGTAGAAATATTCGAGCGATCTAAATGCCCGTTGGCATGATAATTACAGGTCTCAGCACCTATTGATAGAGGCATCAATCATCGAAATCGGAACACAATTGCAGATTTTCGTTTTTTATTATGGATTCATGGTCTATAGTTCAGGTGATTTTCCATAAAATTGAATTTTCTACGAAATGTGTAGAAATATTCGAGCGATCTTAATGCCCGTTGGCATGACAATTACAGGTCTCAGCATCTATTGATAGAGGCATCAATCATCGAAATCGGAGCACAATTGCAGATTTTCGTTTTTTTATTATGTATTTATGGGCTATAGTTCAGGTGATTTTCCATACAATTGAACTTTCTACGAAATATGTAGAAATATTCGATCGATCTACTGATAGAGTCATCAATCAACCAAATCGGAACACAATTGCAGATTTTCGTTTTTTATTATGGATTCATGGTCTATAGTTCAGGTGATTTTCCATAAAATTGAATTTTCTACGAAATGTGTAGAAATATTCGAGCGATCTAAATGCCCGTTGGCATGACAATTACAGGTCTCAGCATCTATTGATAGAGGCATCAATCATCGAAATCGGAACACAATTGCAGATTTTCGTTTTTTATTATGGATTCATGGTCTATAGTTCAGGTGATTTTCCATAAAATTGAATTTTCTACGAAATGTGTAGAAATATTCGAGCGATCTAAATGCCCGTTGGCATGACAATTACAGGTCTCAGCATCTATTGATAGAGGCATCAATCATCGAAATCGGAGCACAATTGCAGATTTTCGTTTTTTTATTATGTATTTATGGGCTATAGTTCAGGTGATTTTCCATACAATTGAACTTTCTACGAAATATGTAGAAATATTCGATCGATCTACTGATAGAGTCATCAATCAACCAAATCGGAACACAATTGCAGATTTTCATTTTTTATTATGGATTCATGGTCTATAGTTCAGGTGATTTTCCATAAAAGTGAATTTATTACGAAATGTGTAGAAATATTCGAGCGATCTAAATGCCCGTTGGCATGATAATTACAGGTCTCAGCACCTATTGATAGAGGCATCAATCATCGAAATCGGAACACAATTGCAGATTTTCGTTTTTTATTATGGATTCATGGTCTATAGTTCAGGTGATTTTCCATAAAATTGAATTTTCTACGAAATGTGTAGAAATATTCGAGCGATCGTAATGCCCGTTGGCATGACAATTACAGGTCTCAGCATCTATTGATAGAGGCATCAATCATCGAAATCGGAGCACAATTGCAGATTTTCGTTTTTTTATTATGTATTTATGGGCTATAGTTCAGGTGATTTTCCATACAATTGAACTTTCTACGAAATATGTAGAAATATTCGATCGATCTACTGATAGAGTCATCAATCAACCAAATCGGAACACAATTGCAGATTTTCGTTTTTTATTATGGATTCATGGTCTATAGTTCAGGTGATTTTCCATAAAATTGAATTTTCTACGAAATGTGTAGAAATATTCGAGCGATCTAAATGCCCGTTGGCATGACAATTACAGGTCTCAGCACCTATTGATAGAGGCATCAATCATCGAAATCGGAGCACAGTTGCAGATTTTCGTTTTTTTATTATGAATTTATGGGCTATAGTTCAGGTGATTTTCCATACAATTGAACTTTCTACGAAATATGTAGAAATATTCGATCGATCTACTGATAGAGTCATCAATCAACCAAATCGGAACACAATTGCAGATTTTCGTTTTTTATTATGGATTCATGGTCTATAGTTCAGGTGATTTTCCATAAAATTGAATTTATTACGAAATGTGTAGAAATATTCGAGCGATCTAAATGCCCGTTGGCATGATAATTACAGGTCTCAGCACCTATTGATAGAGGCATCAATCATCGAAATCGGAACACAATTGCAGATTTTCGTTTTTTATTATGGATTCATGGTCTATAGTTCAGGTGATTTTCCATAAAATTGAATTTTCTACGAAATGTGTAGAAATATTCGAGCGATCTTAATGCCCGTTGGCATGACAATTACAGGTCTCAGCATCTATTGATAGAGGCATCAATCATCGAAATCGGAGCACAATTGCAGATTTTCGTTTTTTTATTATGTATTTATGGGCTATAGTTCAGGTGATTTTCCATACAATTGAACTTTCTACGAAATATGTAGAAATATTCGATCGATCTACTGATAGAGTCATCAATCAACCAAATCGGAACACAATTGCAGATTTTCGTTTTTTATTATGGATTCATGGTCTATAGTTCAGGTGATTTTCCATAAAATTGAATTTTCTACGAAATGTGTAGAAATATTCGAGCGATCTTAATGCCCGTTGGCATGACAATTACAGGTCTCAGCATCTATTGATAGAGTCATCAATCAACCAAATCGGAACACAATTGCAGATTTTCGTTTTTTATTATGGATTCATGGTCTATAGTTCAGGTGATTTTCCATAAAATTGAATTTTCTACGAAATGTGTAGAAATATTCGAGCGATCTAAATGCCCGTTGGCATGACAATTACAGGTCTCAGCATCTATTGATAGAGGCATCAATCATCGAAATCGGAACACAATTGCAGATTTTCGTTTTTTATTATGGATTCATGGTCTATAGTTCAGGTGATTTTCCATAAAATTGAATTTTCTACGACATGTGTAGAAATATTCGAGCGATCTTAATGCCCGTTGGCATGACCATTACAGGTCTCAGCATCTATTGATAGAGGCATCAATCATCGAAATCGGAGCACAATTGCAGATTTTCGTTTTTTTATTATGTATTTATGGGCTATAGTTCAGGTGATTTTCCATACAATTGAACTTTCTACGAAATATGTAGAAATATTCGATCGATCTACTGATAGAGTCATCAATCAACCAAATCGGAACACAATTGCAGATTTTCATTTTTTATTATGGATTCATGGTCTATAGTTCAGGTGATTTTCCATAAAAGTGAATTTATTACGAAATGTGTAGAAATATTCGAGCGATCTTAATGCCCGTTGGCATGACAATTACAGGTCTCAGCATCTATTGATAGAGTCATCAATCAACCAAATCGGAACACAATTGCAGATTTTCGTTTTTTATTATGGATTCATGGTCTATAGTTCAGGTGATTTTCCATAAAATTGAATTTTCTACGAAATGTGTAGAAATATTCGAGCGATCTAAATGCCCGTTGGCATGACAATTACAGGTCTCAGCATCTATTGATAGAGGCATCAATCATCGAAATCGGAGCACAATTGCAGATTTTCGTTTTTTTATTATGTATTTATGGGCTATAGTTCAGGTGATTTTCCATACAATTGAACTTTCTACGAAATATGTAGAAATATTCGATCGATCTACTGATAGAGTCATCAATCAACCAAATCGGAACACAATTGCAGATTTTCGTTTTTTATTATGGATTCATGGTCTATAGTTCAGGTGATTTTCCATAAAATTGAATTTTCTACGACATGTGTAGAAATATTCGAGCGATCTTAATGCCCGTTGGCATGACCATTACAGGTCTCAGCATCTATTGATAGAGGCATCAATCATCGAAATCGGAGCACAATTGCAGATTTTCGTTTTTTTATTATGTATTTATGGGCTATAGTTCAGGTGATTTTCCATACAATTGAACTTTCTACGAAATATGTAGAAATATTCGATCGATCTACTGATAGAGTCATCAATCAACCAAATCGGAACACAATTGCAGATTTTCATTTTTTATTATGGATTCATGGTCTATAGTTCAGGTGATTTTCCATAAAAGTGAATTTATTACGAAATGTGTAGAAATATTCGAGCGATCTTAATGCCCGTTGGCATGACAATTACAGGTCTCAGCATCTATTGATAGAGTCATCAATCAACCAAATCGGAACACAATTGCAGATTTTCGTTTTTTATTATGGATTCATGGTCTATAGTTCAGGTGATTTTCCATAAAATTGAATTTTCTACGAAATGTGTAGAAATATTCGAGCGATCTAAATGCCCGTTGGCATGACAATTACAGGTCTCAGCATCTATTGATAGAGGCATCAATCATCGAAATCGGAACACAATTGCAGATTTTCGTTTTTTATTATGGATTCATGGTCTATAGTTCAGGTGATTTTCCATAAAATTGAATTTTCTACGACATGTGTAGAAATATTCGAGCGATCTTAATGCCCGTTGGCATGACCATTACAGGTCTCAGCATCTATTGATAGAGGCATCAATCATCGAAATCGGAGCACAATTGCAGATTTTCGTTTTTTTATTATGTATTTATGGGCTATAGTTCAGGTGATTTTCCATACAATTGAACTTTCTACGAAATATGTAGAAATATTCGATCGATCTACTGATAGAGTCATCAATCAACCAAATCGGAACACAATTGCAGATTTTCATTTTTTATTATGGATTCATGGTCTATAGTTCAGGTGATTTTCCATAAAAGTGAATTTATTACGAAATGTGTAGAAATATTCGAGCGATCTTAATGCCCGTTGGCATGACAATTACAGGTCTCAGCATCTATTGATAGAGTCATCAATCAACCAAATCGGAACACAATTGCAGATTTTCGTTTTTTATTATGGATTCATGGTCTATAGTTCAGGTGATTTTCCATAAAATTGAATTTTCTACGAAATGTGTAGAAATATTCGAGCGATCTAAATGCCCGTTGGCATGACAATTACAGGTCTCAGCATCTATTGATAGAGGCATCAATCATCGAAATCGGAACACAATTGCAGATTTTCGTTTTTTATTATGGATTCATGGTCTATAGTTCAGGTGATTTTCCATAAAATTGAATTTTCTACGACATGTGTAGAAATATTCGAGCGATCTTAATGCCCGTTGGCATGACCATTACAGGTCTCAGCATCTATTGATAGAGGCATCAATCATCGAAATCGGAGCACAATTGCAGATTTTCGTTTTTTTATTATGTATTTATGGGCTATAGTTCAGGTGATTTTCCATACAATTGAACTTTCTACGAAATATGTAGAAATATTCGATCGATCTACTGATAGAGTCATCAATCAACCAAATCGGAACACAATTGCAGATTTTCATTTTTTATTATGGATTCATGGTCTATAGTTCAGGTGATTTTCCATAAAAGTGAATTTATTACGAAATGTGTAGAAATATTCGAGCGATCTTAATGCCCGTTGGCATGACAATTACAGGTCTCAGCATCTATTGATAGAGTCATCAATCAACCAAATCGGAACACAATTGCAGATTTTCGTTTTTTATTATGGATTCATGGTCTATAGTTCAGGTGATTTTCCATAAAATTGAATTTTCTACGAAATGTGTAGAAATATTCGAGCGATCTAAATGCCCGTTGGCATGACAATTACAGGTCTCAGCATCTATTGATAGAGGCATCAATCATCGAAATCGGAGCACAATTGCAGATTTTCGTTTTTTTATTATGTATTTATGGGCTATAGTTCAGGTGATTTTCCATACAATTGAACTTTCTACGAAATATGTAGAAATATTCGATCGATCTACTGATAGAGTCATCAATCAACCAAATCGGAACACAATTGCAGATTTTCGTTTTTTATTATGGATTCATGGTCTATAGTTCAGGTGATTTTCCATAAAATTGAATTTTCTACGACATGTGTAGAAATATTCGAGCGATCTTAATGCCCGTTGGCATGACCATTACAGGTCTCAGCATCTATTGATAGAGGCATCAATCATCGAAATCGGAGCACAATTGCAGATTTTCGTTTTTTTATTATGTATTTATGGGCTATAGTTCAGGTGATTTTCCATACAATTGAACTTTCTACGAAATATGTAGAAATATTCGATCGATCTACTGATAGAGTCATCAATCAACCAAATCGGAACACAATTGCAGATTTTCATTTTTTATTATGGATTCATGGTCTATAGTTCAGGTGATTTTCCATAAAAGTGAATTTATTACGAAATGTGTAGAAATATTCCAGCGATCTTAATGCCCGTTGGCATGACAATTACAGGTCTCAGCATCTATTGATAGAGTCATCAATCAACCAAATCGGAACACAATTGCAGATTTTCGTTTTTTATTATGGATTCATGGTCTATAGTTCAGGTGATTTTCCATAAAATTGAATTTTCTACGAAATGTGTAGAAATATTCGAGCGATCTAAATGCCCGTTGGCATGACAATTACAGGTCTCAGCATCTATTGATAGAGGCATCAATCATCGAAATCGGAACACAATTGCAGATTTTCGTTTTTTATTATGGATTCATGGTCTATAGTTCAGGTGATTTTCCATAAAATTGAATTTTCTACGACATGTGTAGAAATATTCGAGCGATCTTAATGCCCGTTGGCATGACCATTACAGGTCTCAGCATCTATTGATAGAGGCATCAATCATCGAAATCGGAGCACAATTGCAGATTTTCGTTTTTTTATTATGTATTTATGGGCTATAGTTCAGGTGATTTTCCATACAATTGAACTTTCTACGAAATATGTAGAAATATTCGATCGATCTACTGATAGAGTCATCAATCAACCAAATCGGAACACAATTGCAGATTTTCATTTTTTATTATGGATTCATGGTCTATAGTTCAGGTGATTTTCCATAAAAGTGAATTTATTACGAAATGTGTAGAAATATTCGAGCGATCTTAATGCCCGTTGGCATGACAATTACAGGTCTCAGCATCTATTGATAGAGTCATCAATCAACCAAATCGGAACACAATTGCAGATTTTCGTTTTTTATTATGGATTCATGGTCTATAGTTCAGGTGATTTTCCATAAAATTGAATTTTCTACGAAATGTGTAGAAATATTCGAGCGATCTAAATGCCCGTTGGCATGATAATTACAGGTCTCAGCACCTATTGATAGAGGCATCAATCATCGAAATCGGAACACAATTGCAGATTTTCGTTTTTTATTATGGATTCATGGTCTATAGTTCAGGTGATTTTCCATAAAATTGAATTTTCTACGAAATGTGTAGAAATATTCGAGCGATCTTAATGCCCGTTGGCATGACAATTACAGGTCTCAGCATCTATTGATAGAGTCATCAATCAACCAAATCGGAACACAATTGCAGATTTTCGTTTTTTATTATGGATTCATGGTCTATAGTTCAGGTGATTTTCCATAAAATTGAATTTTCTACGAAATGTGTAGAAATATTCGAGCGATCTAAATGCCCGTTGGCATGACAATTACAGGTCTCAGCACCTATTGATAGAGGCATCAATCATCGAAATCGGAGCACAGTTGCAGATTTTCGTTTTTTTATTATGAATTTATGGGCTATAGTTCAGGTGATTTTCCATACAATTGAACTTTCTACGAAATATGTAGAAATATTCGATCGATCTACTGATAGAGTCATCAATCAACCAAATCGGAACACAATTGCAGATTTTCGTTTTTTATTATGGATTCATGGTCTATAGTTCAGGTGATTTTCCATAAAATTGAATTTTCTACGAAATGTGTAGAAATATTCGAGCGATCTAAATGCCCGTTGGCATGACAATTACAGGTCTCAGCACCTATTGATAGAGGCATCAATCATCGAAATCGGAGCACAGTTGCAGATTTTCGTTTTTTTATTATGAATTTATGGGCTATAGTTCAGGTGATTTTCCATACAATTGAACTTTCTACGAAATATGTAGAAATATTCGATCGATCTACTGATAGAGTCATCAATCAACCAAATCGGAACACAATTGCAGATTTTCGTTTTTTATTATGGATTCATGGTCTATAGTTCAGGTGATTTTCCATAAAATTGAATTTTCTACGAAATGTGTAGAAATATTCGAGCGATCTAAATGCCCGTTGGCATGACAATTACAGGTCTCAGCACCTATTGATAGAGGCATCAATCATCGAAATCGGAGCACAGTTGCAGATTTTCGTTTTTTTATTATGAATTTATGGGCTATAGTTCAGGTGATTTTCCATACAATTGAACTTTCTACGAAATATGTAGAAATATTCGATCGATCTACTGATAGAGTCATCAATCAACCAAATCGGAACACAATTGCAGATTTTCGTTTTTTATTATGGATTCATGGTCTATAGTTCAGGTGATTTTCCATAAAATTGAATTTTCTACGAAATGTGTAGAAATATTCGAGCGATCTAAATGCCCGTTGGCATGATAATTACAGGTCTCAGCACCTATTGATAGAGGCATCAATCATCGAAATCGGAACACAATTGCAGATTTTCGTTTTTTATTATGGATTCATGGTCTATAGTTCAGGTGATTTTCCATAAAATTGAATTTTCTACGAAATGTGTAGAAATATTCGAGCGATCTAAATGCCCGTTGGCATGACAATTACAGGTCTCAGCATCTATTGATAGAGGCATCAATCATCGAAATCGGAGCACAATTGCAGATTTTCGTTTTTTTATTATGTATTTATGGGCTATAGTTCAGGTGATTTTCCATACAATTGAACTTTCTACGAAATATGTAGAAATATTCGATCGATCTACTGATAGAGTCATCAATCAACCAAATCGGAACACAATTGCAGATTTTCATTTTTTATTATGGATTCATGGTCTATAGTTCAGGTGATTTTCCATAAAAGTGAATTTATTACGAAATGTGTAGAAATATTCGAGCGATCTAAATGCCCGTTGGCATGATAATTACAGGTCTCAGCACCTATTGATAGAGGCATCAATCATCGAAATCGGAACACAATTGCAGATTTTCGTTTTTTATTATGGATTCATGGTCTATAGTTCAGGTGATTTTCCATAAAATTGAATTTTCTACGAAATGTGTAGAAATATTCGAGCGATCTTAATGCCCGTTGGCATGACAATTACAGGTCTCAGCATCTATTGATAGAGTCATCAATCAACCAAATCGGAACACAATTGCAGATTTTCGTTTTTTATTATGGATTCATGGTCTATAGTTCAGGTGATTTTCCATAAAATTGAATTTTCTACGAAATGTGTAGAAATATTCGAGCGATCTAAATGCCCGTTGGCATGACAATTACAGGTCTCAGCACCTATTGATAGAGGCATCAATCATCGAAATCGGAGCACAGTTGCAGATTTTCGTTTTTTTATTATGAATTTATGGGCTATAGTTCAGGTGATTTTCCATACAATTGAACTTTCTACGAAATATGTAGAAATATTCGATCGATCTACTGATAGAGTCATCAATCAACCAAATCGGAACACAATTGCAGATTTTCGTTTTTTATTATGGATTCATGGTCTATAGTTCAGGTGATTTTCCATAAAATTGAATTTTCTACGAAATGTGTAGAAATATTCGAGCGATCTAAATGCCCGTTGGCATGACAATTACAGGTCTCAGCACCTATTGATAGAGGCATCAATCATCGAAATCGGAGCACAGTTGCAGATTTTCGTTTTTTTATTATGAATTTATGGGCTATAGTTCAGGTGATTTTCCATACAATTGAACTTTCTACGAAATATGTAGAAATATTCGATCGATCTACTGATAGAGTCATCAATCAACCAAATCGGAACACAATTGCAGATTTTCGTTTTTTATTATGGATTCATGGTCTATAGTTCAGGTGATTTTCCATAAAATTGAATTTATTACGAAATGTGTAGAAATATTCGAGCGATCTAAATGCCCGTTGGCATGATAATTACAGGTCTCAGCACCTATTGATAGAGGCATCAATCATCGAAATCGGAACACAATTGCAGATTTTCGTTTTTTATTATGGATTCATGGTCTATAGTTCAGGTGATTTTCCATAAAATTGAATTTTCTACGAAATGTGTAGAAATATTCGAGCGATCTTAATGCCCGTTGGCATGACAATTACAGGTCTCAGCATCTAGTGATAGAGGCATCAATCATCGAAATCGGAGCACAATTGCAGATTTTCGTTTTTTTATTATGTATTTATGGGCTATAGTTCAGGTGATTTTCCATACAATTGAACTTTCTACGAAATATGTAGAAATATTCGATCGATCTACTGATAGAGTCATCAATCAACCAAATCGGAACACAATTGCAGATTTTCGTTTTTTATTATGGATTCATGGTCTATAGTTCAGGTGATTTTCCATAAAATTGAATTTTCTACGAAATGTGTAGAAATATTCGAGCGATCTAAATGCCCGTTGGCATGACAATTACAGGTCTCAGCACCTATTGATAGAGGCATCAATCATCGAAATCGGAGCACAATTGCAGATTTTCGTTTTTTTATTATGAATTTATGGGCTATAGTTCAGGTGATTTTCCATACAATTGAACTTTCTACGAAATATGTAGAAATATTCGATCGATCTACTGATAGAGTCATCAATCAACCAAATCGGAACACAATTGCAGATTTTCATTTTTTATTATGGATTCATGGTCTATAGTTCAGGTGATTTTCCATAAAAGTGAATTTATTACGAAATGTGTAGAAATATTCGAGCGATCTAAATGCCCGTTGGCATGATAATTACAGGTCTCAGCACCTATTGATAGAGGCATCAATCATCGAAATCGGAACACAATTGCAGATTTTTGTTTTTTATTATGGATTCATGGTCTATAGCTCAGGTGATTTTCCATAAAATTGAATTTTCTACGAAATGTGTAGAAATATTCGAGCGATCTTAATGCCCGTTGGCATGACAATTACAGGTCTCAGCATCTATTGATAGAGGCATCAATCATCGAAATCGGAGCACAATTGCAGATTTTCGTTTTTTTATTATGTATTTATGGGCTATAGTTCAGGTGATTTTCCATACAATTGAACTTTCTACGAAATATGTAGAAATATTCGATCGATCTACTGATAGAGTCATCAATCAACCAAATCGGAACACAATTGCAGATTTTCGTTTTTTATTATGGATTCATGGTCTATAGTTCAGGTGATTTTCCATAAAATTGAATTTATTACGAAATGTGTAGAAATATTAGAGCGATCTAAATGCCCGTTGGCATGATAATTACAGGTCTCAGCACCTATTGATAGAGGCATCAATCATCGAAATCGGAACACAATTGCAGATTTTCGTTTTTTATTATGGATTCATGGTCTATAGTTCAGGTGATTTTCCATAAAATTGAATTTTCTACGAAATGTGTAGAAATATTCGAGCGATCTTAATGCCCGTTGGCATGACAATTACAGGTCTCAGCATCTATTGATAGAGGCATCAATCATCGAAATCGGAGCACAATTGCAGATTTTCGTTTTTTTATTATGTATTTATGGGCTATAGTTCAGGTGATTTTCCATACAATTGAACTTTCTACGAAATATGTAGAAATATTCGATCGATCTACTGATAGAGTCATCAATCAACCAAATCGGAACACAATTGCAGATTTTCGTTTTTTATTATGGATTCATGGTCTATAGTTCAGGTGATTTTCCATAAAATTGAATTTTCTACGAAATGTGTAGAAATATTCGAGCGATCTAAATGCCCGTTGGCATGACAATTACAGGTCTCAGCACCTATTGATAGAGGCATCAATCATCGAAATCGGAGCACAATTGCAGATTTTCGTTTTTTTATTATGAATTTATGGGCTATAGTTCAGGTGATTTTCCATACAATTGAACTTTCTACGAAATATGTAGAAATATTCGATCGATCTACTGATAGAGTCATCAATCAACCAAATCGGAACACAATTGCAGATTTTCATTTTTTATTATGGATTCATGGTCTATAGTTCAGGTGATTTTCCATAAAATTGAATTTATTACGAAATGTGTAGAAATATTCGAGCGATCTAAATGCCCGTTGGCATGATAATTACAGGACTCAGCACCTATTGATAGAGGCATCAATCATCGAAATCGGAACACAATTGCAGATTTTCGTTTTTTATTATGGATTCATGGTCTATAGTTCAGGTGATTTTCCATAAAATTGAATTTTCTACGAAATGTGTAGAAATATTCGAGCGATCGTAATGCCCGTTGGCATGACAATTACAGGTCTCAGCATCTATTGATAGAGGCATCAATCATCGAAATCGGAGCACAATTGCAGATTTTCGTTTTTTTATTATGTATTTATGGGCTATAGTTCAGGTGATTTTCCATACAATTGAACTTTCTACGAAATATGTAGAAATATTCGATCGATCTACTGATAGAGTCATCAATCAACCAAATCGGAACACAATTGCAGATTTTCGTTTTTTATTATGGATTCATGGTCTATAGTTCAGGTGATTTTCCATAAAATTGAATTTTCTACGAAATGTGTAGAAATATTCGAGCGATCTAAATGCCCGTTGGCATGACAATTACAGGTCTCAGCACCTATTGATAGAGGCATCAATCATCGAAATCGGAGCACAATTGCAGATTTTCGTTTTTTTATTATGAATTTATGGGCTATAGTTCAGGTGATTTTCCATACAATTGAACTTTCTACGAAATATGTAGAAATATTCGATCGATCTACTGATAGAGTCATCAATCAACCAAATCGGAACACAATTGCAGATTTTCGTTTTTTATTATGGATTCATGGTCTATAGTTCAGGTGATTTTCCATAAAATTGAATTTATTACGAAATGTGTAGAAATATTCGAGCGATCTAAATGCCCGTTGGCATGATAATTACAGGTCTCAGCACCTATTGATAGAGGCATCAATCATCGAAATCGGAACACAATTGCAGATTTTTGTTTTTTATTATGGATTCATGGTCTATAGTTCAGGTGATTTTCCATAAAATTGAATTTTCTACGAAATGTGTAGAAATATTCGAGCGATCTTAATGCCCGTTGGCATGACAATTACAGGTCTCAGCATCTATTGATAGAGGCATCAATCATCGAAATCGGAGCACAATTGCAGATTTTCGTTTTTTTATTATGTATTTATGGGCTATAGTTCAGGTGATTTTCCATACAATTGAACTTTCTACGAAATATGTAGAAATATTCGATCGATCTACTGATAGAGTCATCAATCAACCAAATCGGAACACAATTGCAGATTTTCGTTTTTTATTATGGATTCATGGTCTATAGTTCAGGTGATTTTCCATAAAATTGAATTTTCTACGAAATGTGTAGAAATATTCGAGCGATCTAAATGCCCGTTGGCATGACAATTACAGGTCTCAGCACCTATTGATAGAGGCATCAATCATCGAAATCGGAGCACAATTGCAGATTTTCGTTTTTTTATTATGAATTTATGGGCTATAGTTCAGGTGATTTTCCATACAATTGAACTTTCTACGAAATATGTAGAAATATTCGATCGATCTACTGATAGAGTCATCAATCAACCAAATCGGAACACAATTGCAGATTTTCGTTTTTTATTATGGATTCATGGTCTATAGTTCAGGTGATTTTCCATAAAATTGAATTTATTACGAAATGTGTAGAAATATTCGAGCGATCTAAATGCCCGTTGGCATGATAATTACAGGTCTCAGCACCTATTGATAGAGGCATCAATCATCGAAATCGGAACACAATTGCAGATTTTTGTTTTTTATTATGGATTCATGGTCTATAGTTCAGGTGATTTTCCATAAAATTGAATTTTCTACGAAATGTGTAGAAATATTCGAGCGATCTTAATGCCCGTTGGCATGACAATTACAGGTCTCAGCATCTATTGATAGAGGCATCAATCATCGAAATCGGAGCACAATTGCAGATTTTCGTTTTTTTATTATGAATTTATGGGCTATAGTTCAGGTGATTTTCCATACAATTGAACTTTCTACGAAATATGTAGAAATATTCGATCGATCTACTGATAGAGTCATCAATCAACCAAATCGGAACACAATTGCAGATTTTCATTTTTTATTATGGATTCATGGTCTATAGTTCAGGTGATTTTCCATAAAATTGAATTTATTACGAAATGTGTAGAAATATTCGAGCGATCTAAATGCCCGTTGGCATGATAATTACAGGTCTCAGCACCTATTGATAGAGGCATCAATCATCGAAATCGGAACACAATTGCAGATTTTCGTTTTTTATTATGGATTCATGGTCTATAGTTCAGGTGATTTTCCATAAAATTGAATTTTCTACGAAATGTGTAGAAATATTCGAGCGATCGTAATGCCCGTTGGCATGACAATTACAGGTCTCAGCATCTATTGATAGAGGCATCAATCATCGAAATCGGAGCACAATTGCAGATTTTCGTTTTTTTATTATGTATTTATGGGCTATAGTTCAGGTGATTTTCCATACAATTGAACTTTCTACGAAATATGTAGAAATATTCGATCGATCTACTGATAGAGTCATCAATCAACCAAATCGGAACACAATTGCAGATTTTCGTTTTTTATTATGGATTCATGGTCTATAGTTCAGGTGATTTTCCATAAAATTGAATTTTCTACGAAATGTGTAGAAATATTCGATCGATCTAAATGCCCGTTGGCATGACAATTACAGGTCTCAGCACCTATTGATAGAGGCATCAATCATCGAAATCGGAACACAATTGCAGATTTTTGTTTTTTATTATGGATTCATGGTCTATAGTTCAGGTGATTTTCCATAAAATTGAATTTTCTACGAAATGTGTAGAAATATTCGAGCGATCTTAATGCCCGTTGGCATGACAATTACAGGTCTCAGCATCTATTGATAGAGGCATCAATCATCGAAATCGGAGCACAATTGCAGATTTTCGTTTTTTTATTATGTATTTATGGGCTATAGTTCAGGTGATTTTCCATACAATTGAACTTTCTACGAAATATGTAGAAATATTCGATCGATCTACTGATAGAGTCATCAATCAACCAAATCGGAACACAATTGCAGATTTTCGTTTTTTATTATGGATTCATGGTCTATAGTTCAGGTGATTTTCCATAAAATTGAATTTTCTACGAAATGTGTAGAAATATTCGAGCGATCTTAATGCCCGTTGGCATGACAATTACAGGTCTCAGCATCTATTGATAGAGGCATCAATCATCGAAATCGGAGCACAATTGCAGATTTTCGTTTTTTTATTATGTATTTATGGGCTATAGTTCAGGTGATTTTCCATACAATTGAACTTTCTACGAAATATGTAGAAATATTCGATCGATCTACTGATAGAGTCATCAATCAACCAAATCGGAACACAATTGCAGATTTTCGTTTTTTATTATGGATTCATGGTCTATAGTTCAGGTGATTTTCCATAAAATTGAATTTTCTACGAAATGTGTAGAAATATTCGAGCGATCTTAATGCCCGTTGGCATGACAATTACAGGTCTCAGCATCTATTGATAGAGTCATCAATCAACCAAATCGGAACACAATTGCAGATTTTCGTTTTTTATTATGGATTCATGGTCTATAGTTCAGGTGATTTTCCATAAAATTGAATTTTCTACGAAATGTGTAGAAATATTCGAGCGATCTAAATGCCCGTTGGCATGACAATTACAGGTCTCAGCACCTATTGATAGAGGCATCAATCATCGAAATCGGAGCACAATTGCAGATTTTCGTTTTTTTATTATGAATTTATGGGCTATAGTTCAGGTGATTTTCCATACAATTGAACTTTCTACGAAATATGTAGAAATATTCGATCGATCTAAATGCCCGTTGGCATGACAATTACAGGTCTCAGCACCTATTGATAGAGGCATCAATCATCGAAATCGGAGCACAATTGCAGATTTTCGTTTTTTTATTATGAATTTATGGGCTATAGTTCAGGTGATTTTCCATTCAATTGAACTTTCTACGAAATGTGTAGAAATATTCGATCGATCTACTGATAGAGTCATCAATCAACCAAATCGGAACACAATTGCAGATTTTCGTTTTTTATTATGGATTCATGGTCTATAGTTCAGGTGATTTTCCATAAAATTGAATTTTCTACGAAATGTGTAGAAATATTCGAGCGATCTAAATGCCCGTTGGCATGACAATTACAGGTCTCAGCACCTATTGATAGAGGCATCAATCATCGAAATCGGAGCACAATTGCAGATTTTCGTTTTTTTATTATGAATTTATGGGCTATAGTTCAGGTGATTTTCCATACAATTGAACTTTCTACGAAATGTGTAGAAATATTCGATCGATCTACTGATAGAGTCATCAATCAACCAAATCGGAACACAATTGCAGATTTTCGTTTTTTATTATGGATTCATGGTCTATAGTTCAGGTGATTTTCCATAAAATTGAATTTATTACGAAATGTGTAGAAATATTCGAGCAATCTAAATGCCCGTTGGCATGATAATTACAGGTCTCAGCACCTATTGATAGAGGTATCAATCATCGCAATCGGAACACAATTGCAGATTTTCGTTTTTTATTATGGATTCATGGTCTTATAGTTCAGGTGATTTTCCATAAAATTGAATTTTCTACGAAATGTGTAGAAATATTCGAGCGATCTTAATGCCCGTTGGCATGACAATTACAGGTCTCAGCATCTATTGATAGAGGCATCAATCATCGAAATCGGAGCACAATTGCAGATTTTCGTTTTTTTATTATGTATTTATGGGCTATAGTTCAGGTGATTTTCCATACAATTGAACTTTCTACGAAATATGTAGAAATATTCGATCGATCTACTGATAGAGTCATCAATCAACCAAATCGGAACACAATTGCAGATTTTCGTTTTTTATTATGGATTCATGGTCTATAGTTCCGATGATTTTCCATAAAATTGAATTTTCTACGAAATGTGTAGAAATATTCGAGCGATCTAAATGCCCGTTGGCATGACAATTACAGGTCTCAGCACCTATTGATAGAGGCATCAATCATCGAAATCGGAGCACAATTGCAGATTTTCGTTTTTTTATTATGAATTTATGGGCTATAGTTCAGGTGATTTTCCATACAATTGAACTTTCTACGAAATGTGTAGTATTATTCGATCGATCTACTGATAGAGTCATCAATCAACCAAATCGGAACACAATTGCAGATTTTCGTTTTTTATTATGGATTCATGGTCTATAGTTCAGGTGATTTTCCATAAAATTGAATTTATTACGAAATGTGTAGAAATATTCGAGCAATCTAAATGCCCGTTGGCATGATAATTACAGGTCTCAGCACCTATTGATAGAGGTATCAATCATCGAAATCGGAACACAATTGCAGATTTTCGTTTTTTATTATGGATTCATGGTCTTATAGTTCAGGTGATTTTCCATAAAATTGAATTTTCTACGAAATGTGTAGAAATATTCGAGCGATCTTAATGCCCGTTGGCATGACAATTACAGGTCTCAGCATCTATTGATAGAGGCATCAATCATCGAAATCGGAGCACAATTGCAGATTTTCGTTTTTTTATTATGTATTTATGGGCTATAGTTCAGGTGATTTTCCATACAATTGAACTTTCTACGAAATATGTAGAAATATTCGATCGATCTACTGATAGAGTCATCAATCAACCAAATCGGAACACAATTGCAGATTTTCGTTTTTTATTATGGATTCATGGTCTATAGTTCAGGTGATTTTCCATAAAATTGAATTTTCTACGAAATGTGTAGAAATATTCGAGCGATCTAAATGCCCGTTGGCATGACAATTACAGGTCTCAGCACCTATTGATAGAGGCATCAATCATCGAAATCGGAGCACAATTGCAGATTTTCGTTTTTTTATTATGAATTTATGGGCTATAGTTCAGGTGATTTTCCATACAATTGAACTTTCTACGAAATGTGTAGAAATATTCGATCGATCTACTGATAGAGTCATCAATCAACCAAATCGGAACACAATTGCAGATTTTCGTTTTTTATTATGGATTCATGGTCTATAGTTCAGGTGATTTTCCATAAAATTGAATTTTCTACGAAATGTGTAGAAATATTCGAGCGATCTAAATGCCCGTTGGCATGACAATTACAGGTGTCAGCACCTATTGATAGAGGCATCAATCATCGAAATCGGAGCACAATTGCAGATTTTCGTTTTTTTATTATGAATTTATGGGCTATAGTTCAGGTGATTTTCCATACAATTGAACTTTCTACGAAATGTGTAGTATTATTCGATCGATCTACTGATAGAGTCATCAATCAACCAAATCGGAACACAATTGCAGATTTTCGTTTTTTATTATGGATTCATGGTCTATAGTTCAGGTGATTTTCCATAAAATTGAATTTATTACGAAATGTGTAGAAATATTCGAGCAATCTAAATGCCCGTTGGCATGATAATTACAGGTCTCAGCACCTATTGATAGAGGTATCAATCATCGAAATCGGAACACAATTGCAGATTTTCGTTTTTTATTATGGATTCATGGTCTTATAGTTCAGGTGATTTTCCATAAAATTGAATTTTCTACGAAATGTGTAGTAATATTCGAGCGATCTTAATGCCCGTTGGCATGACAATTACAGGTCTCAGCATCTATTGATAGAGGCATCAATCATCGAAATCGGAGCACAATTGCAGATTTTCGTTTTTTTATTATGTATTTATGGGCTATAGTTCAGGTGATTTTCCATACAATTGAACTTTCTACGAAATATGTAGAAATATTCGATCGATCTACTGATAGAGTCATCAATCAACCAAATCGGAACACAATTGCAGATTTTCGTTTTTTATTATGGATTCATGGTCTATAGTTCAGGTGATTTTCCATAAAATTGAATTTTCTACGAAATGTGTAGAAATATTCGAGCGATCTAAATGCCCGTTGGCATGACAATTACAGGTCTCAGCACCTATTGATAGAGGCATCAATCATCGAAATCGGAGCACAATTGCAGATTTTCGTTTTTTTATTATGAATTTATGGGCTATAGTTCAGGTGATTTTCCATACAATTGAACTTTCTACGAAATGTGTAGAAATATTCGATCGATCTACTGATAGAGTCATCAATCAACCAAATCGGAACACAATTGCAGATTTTCGTTTTTTATTATGGATTCATGGTCTATAGTTCAGGTGATTTTCCATAAAATTGAATTTTCTACGAAATGTGTAGAAATATTCGAGCGATCTAAATGCCCGTTGGCATGACAATTACAGGTCTCAGCACCTATTGATAGAGGCATCAATCATCGAAATCGGAGCACAATTGCAGATTTTCGTTTTTTTATTATGAATTTATGGGCTATAGTTCAGGTGATTTTCCATACAATTGAACTTTCTACGAAATGTGTAGTATTATTCGATCGATCTACTGATAGAGTCATCAATCAACCAAATCGGAACACAATTGCAGATTTTCGTTTTTTATTATGGATTCATGGTCTATAGTTCAGGTGATTTTCCATAAAATTGAATTTTCTACGAAATGTGTAGAAATATTCGAGCGATCTAAATGCCCGTTGGCATGACAATTACAGGTCTCAGCACCTATTGATAGAGGCATCAATCATCGAAATCGGAGCACAATTGCAGATTTTCGTTTTTTTATTATGAATTTATGGGCTATAGTTCAGGTGATTTTCCATACAATTGAACTTTCTACGAAATGTGTAGAAATATTCGATCGATCTACTGATAGAGTCATCAATCAACCAAATCGGAACACAATTGCAGATTTTCGTTTTTTATTATGGATTCATGGTCTATAGTTCAGGTGATTTTCCATAAAATTGAATTTTCTACGAAATGTGTAGAAATATTCGAGCGATCTAAATGCCCGTTGGCATGACAATTACAGGTCTCAGCACCTATTGATAGAGGCATCAATCATCGAAATCGGAGCACAATTGCAGATTTTCGTTTTTTTATTATGAATTTATGGGCTATAGTTCAGGTGATTTTCCATACAATTGAACTTTCTACGAAATGTGTAGAAATATTCGATCGATCTACTGATAGAGTCATCAATCAACCAAATCGGAACACAATTGCAGATTTTCGTTTTTTATTATGGATTCATGGTCTATAGTTCAGGTGATTTTCCATAAAATTGAATTTTCTACGAAATGTGTAGAAATATTCGAGCGATCTAAATGCCCGTTGGCATGACAATTACAGGTCTCAGCACCTATTGATAGAGGCATCAATCATCGAAATCGGAGCACAATTGCAGATTTTCGTTTTTTTATTATGAATTTATGGGCTATAGTTCAGGTGATTTTCCATACAATTGAACTTTCTACGAAATGTGTAGTATTATTCGATCGATCTACTGATAGAGTCATCAATCAACCAAATCGGAACACAATTGCAGATTTTCGTTTTTTATTATGGATTCATGGTCTATAGTTCAGGTGATTTTCCATAAAATTGAATTTTCTACGAAATATGTAGAAATATTCGAGCGATCTAAATGCCCGTTGGCATGACAATTACAGGTCTCAGCACCTATTGATAGAGGCATCAATCATCGAAATCGGAGCACAATTGCAGATTTTCGTTTTTTTATTATGAATTTATGGGCTATAGTTCAGGTGATTTTCCATACAATTGAACTTTCTACGAAATGTGTAGAAATATTCGATCGATCTACTGATAGAGTCATCAATCAACCAAATCGGAACACAATTGCAGATTTTCGTTTTTTATTATGGATTCATGGTCTATAGTTCAGGTGATTTTCCATAAAATTGAATTTTCTACGAAATGTGTAGAAATATTCGAGCGATCTAAATGCCCGTTGGCATGACAATTACAGGTCTCAGCACCTATTGATAGAGGCATCAATCATCGAAATCGGAGCACAATTGCAGATTTTCGTTTTTTTATTATGAATTTATGGGCTATAGTTCAGGTGATTTTCCATACAATTGAACTTTCTACGAAATGTGTAGTATTATTCGATCGATCTACTGATAGAGTCATCAATCAACCAAATCGGAACACAATTGCAGATTTTCGTTTTTTATTATGGATTCATGGTCTATAGTTCAGGTGATTTTCCATAAAATTGAATTTATTACGAAATGTGTAGAAATATTCGAGCAATCTAAATGCCCGTTGGCATGATAATTACAGGTCTCAGCACCTATTGATAGAGGTATCAATCATCGAAATCGGAACACAATTGCAGATTTTCGTTTTTTATTATGGATTCATGGTCTTATAGTTCAGGTGATTTTCCATAAAATTGAATTTTCTACGAAATGTGTAGAAATATTCGAGCGATCTAAATGCCCGTTGGCATGACAATTACAGGTCTCAGCATCTATTGATAGAGGCATCAATCATCGAAATCGGAGCACAATTGCAGATTTTCGTTTTTTTATTATGTATTTATGGGCTATAGTTCAGGTGATTTTCCATACAATTGAACTTTCTACGAAATATGTAAAAATATTCGATCGATCTACTGATAGAGTCATCAATCAACCAAATCGGAACACAATTGCAGATTTTCGTTTTTTATTATGGATTCATGGTCTATAGTTCAGGTGATTTTCCATAAAATTGAATTTTCTACGAAATGTGTAGAAATATTCGAGCGATCTAAATGCCCGTTGGCATGACAATTACAGGTCTCAGCACCTATTGATAGAGGCATCAATCATCGAAATCGGAGCACAATTGCAGATTTTCGTTTTTTTATTATGAATTTATGGGCTATAGTTCAGGTGATTTTCCATACAATTGAACTTTCTACGAAATGTGTAGAAATATTCGATCGATCTACTGATAGAGTCATCAATCAACCAAATCGGAACACAATTGCAGATTTTCGTTTTTTATTATGGATTCATGGTCTATAGTTCAGGTGATTTTCCATAAAATTGAATTTTCTACGAAATGTGTAGAAATATTCGAGCGATCTAAATGCCCGTTGGCATGACAATTACAGGTCTCAGCACCTATTGATAGAGGCATCAATGATCGAAATCGGAGCACAATTGCAGATTTTCGTTTTTTTATTATGAATTTATGGGCTATAGTTCAGGTGATTTTCCATACAATTGAACTTTCTACGAAATGTGTAGTATTATTCGATCGATCTACTGATAGAGTCATCAATCAACCAAATCGGAACACAATTGCAGATTTTCGTTTTTTATTATGGATTCATGGTCTATAGTTCAGGTGATTTTCCATAAAATTGAATTTATTACGAAATGTGTAGAAATATTCGAGCAATCTAAATGCCCGTTGGCATGATAATTACAGGTCTCAGCACCTATTGATAGAGGCATCAATCATCGAAATCGGAGCACAATTGCAGATTTTCGTTTTTTTATTATGAATTTATGGGCTATAGTTCAGGTGATTTTCCATACAATTGAACTTTCTACGAAATGTGTAGTATTATTCGATCGATCTACTGATAGAGTCATCAATCAACCAAATCGGAACACAATTGCAGATTTTCGTTTTTTATTATGGATTCATGGTCTATAGTTCAGGTGATTTTCCATAAAATTGAATTTATTACGAAATGTGTAGAAATATTCGAGCAATCTAAATGCCCGTTGGCATGATAATTACAGGTCTCAGCACCTATTGATAGAGGTATCAATCATCGAAATCGGAACACAATTGCAGATTTTCGTTTTTTATTATGGATTCATGGTTTATAGTTCAGGTGATTTTCCATAAAATTGAATTTTCTACGAAATGTGTAGAAATATTCGAGCGATCTTAATGCCCGTTGGCATGACAATTACAGGTCTCAGCATCTATTGATAGAGGCATCAATCATCGAAATCGGAGCACAATTGCAGATTTTCGTTTTTTTATTATGTATTTATGGGCTATAGTTCAGGTGATTTTCCATACAATTGAACTTTCTACGAAATGTGTAGTATTATTCGATCGATCTACTGATAGAGTCATCAATCAACCAAATCGGAACACAATTGCAGATTTTCGTTTTTTATTATGGATTCATGGTCTATAGTTCAGGTGATTTTCCATAAAATTGAATTTATTACGAAATGTGTAGAAATATTCGAGCAATCTAAATGCCCGTTGGCATGATAATTACAGGTCTCAGCACCTATTGATAGAGGCATCAATCATCGAAATCGGAGCACAATTGCAGATTTTCGTTTTTTTATTATGAATTTATGGGCTATAGTTCAGGTGATTTTCCATACAATTGAACTTTCTACGAAATGTGTAGTATTATTCGATCGATCTACTGATAGAGTCATCAATCAACCAAATCGGAACACAATTGCAGATTTTCGTTTTTTATTATGGATTCATGGTCTATAGTTCAGGTGATTTTCCATAAAATTGAATTTATTACGAAATGTGTAGAAATATTCGAGCAATCTAAATGCCCGTTGGCATGATAATTACAGGTCTCAGCACCTATTGATAGAGGCATCAATCATCGAAATCGGAGCACAATTGCAGATTTTCGTTTTTTTATTATGTATTTATGGGCTATAGTTCAGGTGATTTTCCATACAATTGAACTTTCTACGAAATGTGTAGTATTATTCGATCGATCTACTGATAGAGTCATCAATCAACCAAATCGGAACACAATTGCAGATTTTCGTTTTTTATTATGGATTCATGGTCTATAGTTCAGGTGATTTTCCATAAAATTGAATTTATTACGAAATGTGTAGAAATATTCGAGCAATCTAAATGCCCGTTGGCATGATAATTACAGGTCTCAGCACCTATTGATAGAGGCATCAATCATCGAAATCGGAGCACAATTGCAGATTTTCGTTTTTTTATTATGAATTTATGGGCTATAGTTCAGGTGATTTTCCATACAATTGAACTTTCTACGAAATGTGTAGTATTATTCGATCGATCTACTGATAGAGTCATCAATCAACCAAATCGGAACACAATTGCAGATTTTCGTTTTTTATTATGGATTCATGGTCTATAGTTCAGGTGATTTTCCATAAAATTGAATTTATTACGAAATGTGTAGAAATATTCGAGCAATCTAAATGCCCGTTGGCATGATAATTACAGGTCTCAGCACCTATTGATAGAGGTATCAATCATCGAAATCGGAACACAATTGCAGATTTTCGTTTTTTATTATGGATTCATGGTTTATAGTTCAGGTGATTTTCCATAAAATTGAATTTTCTACGAAATGTGTAGAAATATTCGAGCGATCTTAATGCCCGTTGGCATGACAATTACAGGTCTCAGCATCTATTGATAGAGGCATCAATCATCGAAATCGGAGCACAATTGCAGATTTTCGTTTTTTTATTATGTATTTATGGGCTATAGTTCAGGTGATTTTCCATACAATTGAACTTTCTACGAAATGTGTAGTATTATTCGATCGATCTACTGATAGAGTCATCAATCAACCAAATCGGAACACAATTGCAGATTTTCGTTTTTTATTATGGATTCATGGTCTATAGTTCAGGTGATTTTCCATAAAATTGAATTTTCTACGAAATGTGTAGAAATATTCGAGCGATCTAAATGCCCGTTGGCATGACAATTACAGGTCTCAGCACCTATTGATAGAGGCATCAATCATCGAAATCGGAGCACAATTGCAGATTTTCGTTTTTTTATTATGAATTTATGGGCTATAGTTCAGGTGATTTTCCATACAATTGAACTTTCTACGAAATGTGTAGAAATATTCGATCGATCTACTGATAGAGTCATCAATCAACCAAATCGGAACACAATTGCAGATTTTCGTTTTTTATTATGGATTCATGGTCTATAGTTCAGGTGATTTTCCATACAATTGAATTTATTACGAAATGTGTAGAAATATTCGAGCAATCTAAATGCCCGTTGGCATGATAATTACAGGTCTCAGCACCTATTGATAGAGGTATCAATCATCGAAATCGGAACACAATTGCAGATTTTCGTTTTTTATTATGGATTCATGGTCTTATAGTTCAGGTGATTTTCCATAAAATTGAATTTTCTACGAAATGTGTAGAAATATTCGAGCGATCTTAATGCCCGTTGGCATGACAATTACAGGTCTCAGCATCTATTGATAGAGGCATCAATCATCGAAATCGGAGCACAATTGCAGATTTTCGTTTTTTTATTATGTATTTATGGGCTATAGTTCAGGTGATTTTCCATACAATTGAACTTTCTACGAAATGTGTAGTATTATTCGATCGATCTACTGATAGAGTCATCAATCAACCAAATCGGAACACAATTGCAGATTTTCGTTTTTTATTATGGATTCATGGTCTATAGTTCAGGTGATTTTCCATAAAATTGAATTTTCTACGAAATGTGTAGAAATATTCGAGCGATCTAAATGCCCGTTGGCATGACAATTACAGGTCTCAGCACCTATTGATAGAGGCATCAATCATCGAAATCGGAGCACAATTGCAGATTTTCGTTTTTTTATTATGAATTTATGGGCTATAGTTCAGGTGATTTTCCATACAATTGAACTTTCTACGAAATGTGTAGAAATATTCGATCGATCTACTGATAGAGTCATCAATCAACCAAATCGGAACACAATTGCAGATTTTCGTTTTTTATTATGGATTCATGGTCTATAGTTCAGGTGATTTTCCATACAATTGAATTTATTACGAAATGTGTAGAAATATTCGAGCAATCTAAATGCCCGTTGGCATGATAATTACAGGTCTCAGCACCTATTGATAGAGGTATCAATCATCGAAATCGGAACACAATTGCAGATTTTCGTTTTTTATTATGGATTCATGGTCTTATAGTTCAGGTGATTTTCCATAAAATTGAATTTTCTACGAAATGTGTAGAAATATTCGAGCGATCTTAATGCCCGTTGGCATGACAATTACAGGTCTCAGCATCTATTGATAGAGGCATCAATCATCGAAATCGGAGCACAATTGCAGATTTTCGTTTTTTTATTATGAATTTATGGGCTATAGTTCAGGTGATTTTCCATACAATTGAACTTTCTACGAAATGTGTAGTATTATTCGATCGATCTACTGATAGAGTCATCAATCAACCAAATCGGAACACAATTGCAGATTTTCGTTTTTTATTATGGATTCATGGTCTATAGTTCAGGTGATTTTCCATAAAATTGAATTTATTACGAAATGTGTAGAAATATTCGAGCAATCTAAATGCCCGTTGGCATGATAATTACAGGTCTCAGCACCTATTGATAGAGGTATCAATCATCGAAATCGGAACACAATTGCAGATTTTCGTTTTTTATTATGGATTCATGGTCTTATAGTTCAGGTGATTTTCCATAAAATTGAATTTTCTACGAAATGTGTAGAAATATTCGAGCGATCTTAATGCCCGTTGGCATGACAATTACAGGTCTCAGCATCTATTGATAGAGGCATCAATCATCGAAATCGGAGCACAATTGCAGATTTTCGTTTTTTTATTATGTATTTATGGGCTATAGTTCAGGTGATTTTCCATACAATTGAACTTTCTACGAAATGTGTAGTATTATTCGATCGATCTACTGATAGAGTCATCAATCAACCAAATCGGAACACAATTGCAGATTTTCGTTTTTTATTATGGATTCATGGTCTATAGTTCAGGTGATTTTCCATACAATTGAATTTATTACGAAATGTGTAGAAATATTCGAGCAATCTAAATGCCCGTTGGCATGATAATTACAGGTCTCAGCACCTATTGATAGAGGTATCAATCATCGAAATCGGAGCACAATTGCAGATTTTCGTTTTTTATTATGGATTCATGGTCTTATAGTTCAGGTGATTTTCCATAAAATTGAATTTTCTACGAAATGTGTAGAAATATTCGAGCGATCTTAATGCCCGTTGGCATGACAATTACAGGTCTCAGCATCTATTGATAGAGGCATCAATCATCGAAATCGGAGCACAATTGCAGATTTTCGTTTTTTTATTATGTATTTATGGGCTATAGTTCAGGTGATTTTCCATACAATTGAACTTTCTACGAAATGTGTAGTATTATTCGATCGATCTACTGATAGAGTCATCAATCAACCAAATCGGAACACAATTGCAGATTTTCGTTTTTTATTATGGATTCATGGTCTATAGTTCAGGTGATTTTCCATAAAATTGAATTTTCTACGAAATGTGTAGAAATATTCGAGCGATCTAAATGCCCGTTGGCATGACAATTACAGGTCTCAGCACCTATTGATAGAGGCATCAATCATCGAAATCGGAGCACAATTGCAGATTTTCGTTTTTTTATTATGAATTTATGGGCTATAGTTCAGGTGATTTTCCATACAATTGAACTTTCTACGAAATGTGTAGAAATATTCGATCGATCTACTGATAGAGTCATCAATCAACCAAATCGGAACACAATTGCAGATTTTCGTTTTTTATTATGGATTCATGGTCTATAGTTCAGGTGATTTTCCATACAATTGAATTTATTACGAAATGTGTAGAAATATTCGAGCAATCTAAATGCCCGTTGGCATGATAATTACAGGTCTCAGCACCTATTGATAGAGGTATCAATCATCGAAATCGGAACACAATTGCAGATTTTCGTTTTTTATTATGGATTCATGGTCTTATAGTTCAGGTGATTTTCCATAAAATTGAATTTTCTACGAAATGTGTAGAAATATTCGAGCGATCTTAATGCCCGTTGGCATGATAATTACAGGTCTCAGCACCTATTGATAGAGGTATCAATCATCGAAATCGGAACACAATTGCAGATTTTCGTTTTTTATTATGGATTCATGGTCTTATAGTTCAGGTGATTTTCCATAAAATTGAATTTTCTACGAAATGTGTAGAAATATTCGAGCGATCTTAATGCCCGTTGGCATGACAATTACAGGTCTCAGCATCTATTGATAGAGGCATCAATCATCGAAATCGGAGCACAATTGCAGATTTTCGTTTTTTTATTATGTATTTATGGGCTATAGTTCAGGTGATTTTCCATACAATTGAACTTTCTACGAAATGTGTAGTATTATTCGATCGATCTACTGATAGAGTCATCAATCAACCAAATCGGAACACAATTGCAGATTTTCGTTTTTTATTATGGATTCATGGTCTATAGTTCAGGTGATTTTCCATACAATTGAATTTATTACGAAATGTGTAGAAATATTCGAGCAATCTAAATGCCCGTTGGCATGATAATTACAGGTCTCAGCACCTATTGATAGAGGTATCAATCATCGAAATCGGAACACAATTGCAGATTTTCGTTTTTTATTATGGATTCATGGTCTTATAGTTCAGGTGATTTTCCATAAAATTGAATTTTCTACGAAATGTGTAGAAATATTCGAGCGATCTTAATGCCCGTTGGCATGACAATTACAGGTCTCAGCATCTATTGATAGAGGCATCAATCATCGAAATCGGAGCACAATTGCAGATTTTCGTTTTTTTATTATGTATTTATGGGCTATAGTTCAGGTGATTTTCCATACAATTGAACTTTCTACGAAATGTGTAGTATTATTCGATCGATCTACTGATAGAGTCATCAATCAACCAAATCGGAACACAATTGCAGATTTTCGTTTTTTATTATGGATTCATGGTCTATAGTTCAGGTGATTTTCCATAAAATTGAATTTTCTACGAAATGTGTAGAAATATTCGAGCGATCTTAATGCCCGTTGGCATGATAATTACAGGTCTCAGCACCTATTGATAGAGGTATCAATCATCGAAATCGGAACACAATTGCAGATTTTCGTTTTTTATTATGGATTCATGGTCTTATAGTTCAGGTGATTTTCCATAAAATTGAATTTTCTACGAAATGTGTAGAAATATTCGAGCGATCTTAATGCCCGTTGGCATGACAATTACAGGTCTCAGCATCTATTGATAGAGGCATCAATCATCGAAATCGGAGCACAATTGCAGATTTTCGTTTTTTTATTATGTATTTATGGGCTATAGTTCAGGTGATTTTCCATACAATTGAACTTTCTACGAAATGTGTAGTATTATTCGATCGATCTACTGATAGAGTCATCAATCAACCAAATCGGAACACAATTGCAGATTTTCGTTTTTTATTATGGATTCATGGTCTATAGTTCAGGTGATTTTCCATAAAATTGAATTTTCTACGAAATGTGTAGAAATATTCGAGCGATCTAAATGCCCGTTGGCATGACAATTACAGGTCTCAGCACCTATTGATAGAGGCATCAATCATCGAAATCGGAGCACAATTGCAGATTTTCGTTTTTTTATTATGAATTTATGGGCTATAGTTCAGGTGATTTTCCATACAATTGAACTTTCTACGAAATGTGTAGAAATATTCGATCGATCTACTGATAGAGTCATCAATCAACCAAATCGGAACACAATTGCAGATTTTCGTTTTTTATTATGGATTCATGGTCTATAGTTCAGGTGATTTTCCATACAATTGAATTTATTACGAAATGTGTAGAAATATTCGAGCAATCTAAATGCCCGTTGGCATGATAATTACAGGTCTCAGCACCTATTGATAGAGGTATCAATCATCGAAATCGGAACACAATTGCAGATTTTCGTTTTTTATTATGGATTCATGGTCTTATAGTTCAGGTGATTTTCCATAAAATTGAATTTTCTACGAAATGTGTAGAAATATTCGAGCGATCTTAATGCCCGTTGGCATGACAATTACAGGTCTCAGCATCTATTGATAGAGGCATCAATCATCGAAATCGGAGCACAATTGCAGATTTTCGTTTTTTTATTATGAATTTATGGGCTATAGTTCAGGTGATTTTCCATACAATTGAACTTTCTACGAAATGTGTAGTATTATTCGATCGATCTACTGATAGAGTCATCAATCAACCAAATCGGAACACAATTGCAGATTTTCGTTTTTTATTATGGATTCATGGTCTATAGTTCAGGTGATTTTCCATAAAATTGAATTTATTACGAAATGTGTAGAAATATTCGAGCAATCTAAATGCCCGTTGGCATGATAATTACAGGTCTCAGCACCTATTGATAGAGGTATCAATCATCGAAATCGGAACACAATTGCAGATTTTCGTTTTTTATTATGGATTCATGGTCTTATAGTTCAGGTGATTTTCCATAAAATTGAATTTTCTACGAAATGTGTAGAAATATTCGAGCGATCTTAATGCCCGTTGGCATGACAATTACAGGTCTCAGCATCTATTGATAGAGGCATCAATCATCGAAATCGGAGCACAATTGCAGATTTTCGTTTTTTTATTATGAATTTATGGGCTATAGTTCAGGTGATTTTCCATACAATTGAACTTTCTACGAAATGTGTAGTATTATTCGATCGATCTACTGATAGAGTCATCAATCAACCAAATCGGAACACAATTGCAGATTTTCGTTTTTTATTATGGATTCATGGTCTATAGTTCAGGTGATTTTCCATAAAATTGAATTTATTACGAAATGTGTAGAAATATTCGAGCAATCTAAATGCCCGTTGGCATGATAATTACAGGTCTCAGCACCTATTGATAGAGGTATCAATCATCGAAATCGGAACACAATTGCAGATTTTCGTTTTTTATTATGGATTCATGGTCTTATAGTTCAGGTGATTTTCCATAAAATTGAATTTTCTACGAAATGTGTAGAAATATTCGAGCGATCTTAATGCCCGTTGGCATGACAATTACAGGTCTCAGCATCTATTGATAGAGGCATCAATCATCGAAATCGGAGCACAATTGCAGATTTTCGTTTTTTTATTATGTATTTATGGGCTATAGTTCAGGTGATTTTCCATACAATTGAACTTTCTACGAAATATGTAGAAATATTCGATCGATCTACTGATAGAGTCATCAATCAACCAAATCGGAACACAATTGCAGATTTTCGTTTTTTATTATGGATTCATGGTCTATAGTTCAGGTGATTTTCCATAAAATTGAATTTTCTACGAAATGTGTAGAAATATTCGAGCGATCTAAATGCCCGTTGGCATGACAATTACAGGTCTCAGCACCTATTGATAGAGGCATCAATCATCGAAATCGGAGCACAATTGCAGATTTTCGTTTTTTTATTATGAATTTATGGGCTATAGTTCAGGTGATTTTCCATACAATTGAACTTTCTACGAAATGTGTAGTATTATTCGATCGATCTACTGATAGAGTCATCAATCAACCAAATCGGAACACAATTGCAGATTTTCGTTTTTTATTATGGATTCATGGTCTATAGTTCAGGTGATTTTCCATAAAATTGAATTTATTACGAAATGTGTAGAAATATTCGAGCAATCTAAATGCCCGTTGGCATGATAATTACAGGTCTCAGCACCTATTGATAGAGGTATCAATCATCGAAATCGGAACACAATTGCAGATTTTCGTTTTTTATTATGGATTCATGGTCTTATAGTTCAGGTGATTTTCCATAAAATTGAATTTTCTACGAAATGTGTAGAAATATTCGAGCGATCTTAATGCCCGTTGGCATGACAATTACAGGTCTCAGCATCTATTGATAGAGGCATCAATCATCGAAATCGGAGCACAATTGCAGATTTTCGTTTTTTTATTATGTATTTATGGGCTATAGTTCAGGTGATTTTCCATACAATTGAACTTTCTACGAAATGTGTAGAAATATTCGATCGATCTACTGATAGAGTCATCAATCAACCAAATCGGAACACAATTGCAGATTTTCGTTTTTTATTATGGATTCATGGTCTATAGTTCAGGTGATTTTCCATACAATTGAACTTTCTACGAAATATGTAGAAATATTCGATCGATCTACTGATAGAGTCATCAATCAACCAAATCGGAACACAATTGCAGATTTTCGTTTTTTATTATGGATTCATGGTCTATAGTTCAGGTGATTTTCCATAAAATTGAATTTTCTACGAAATGTGTAGAAATATTCGAGCGATCTAAATGCCCGTTGGCATGACAATTACAGGTCTCAGCACCTATTGATAGAGGCATCAATCATCGAAATCGGAGCACAATTGCAGATTTTCGTTTTTTTATTATGAATTTATGGGCTATAGTTCAGGTGATTTTCCATACAATTGAACTTTCTACGAAATGTGTAGTATTATTCGATCGATCTACTGATAGAGTCATCAATCAACCAAATCGGAACACAATTGCAGATTTTCGTTTTTTATTATGGATTCATGGTCTATAGTTCAGGTGATTTTCCATAAAATTGAATTTTCTACGAAATGTGTAGAAATATTCGAGCGATCTAAATGCCCGTTGGCATGACAATTACAGGTCTCAGCACCTATTGATAGAGGCATCAATCATCGAAATCGGAGAACAATTGCAGATTTTCGTTTTTTTATTATGAATTTATGGGCTATAGTTCAGGTGATTTTCCATACAATTGAACTTTCTACGAAATGTGTAGAAATATTCGATCGATCTACTGATAGAGTCATCAATCAACCAAATCGGAACACAATTGCAGATTTTCGTTTTTTATTATGGATTCATGGTCTATAGTTCAGGTGATTTTCCATAAAATTGAATTTTCTACGAAATGTGTAGAAATATTCGAGCGATCTAAATGCCCGTTGGCATGACAATTACAGGTCTCAGCACCTATTGATAGAGGCATCAATCATCGAAATCGGAGCACAATTGCAGATTTTCGTTTTTTTATTATGAATTTATGGGCTATAGTTCAGGTGATTTTCCATACAATTGAACTTTCTACGAAATGTGTAGTATTATTCGATCGATCTACTGATAGAGTCATCAATCAACCAAATCGGAACACAATTGCAGATTTTCGTTTTTTATTATGGATTCATGGTCTATAGTTCAGGTGATTTTCCATAAAATTGAATTTTCTACGAAATGTGTAGAAATATTCGAGCGATCTTAATGCCCGTTGGCATGACAATTACAGGTCTCAGCATCTATTGATAGAGGCATCAATCATCGAAATCGGAGCACAATTGCAGATTTTCGTTTTTTATTATGGATTCATGGTCTATAGTTCAGGTGATTTTCCATACAATTGAACTTTCTACGAAATATGTAGAAATATTCGATCGATCTACTAATAGAGTCATCAATCAACCAAATCGGAACACAATTGCAGATTTTCGTTTTTTATTATGGATTCATGGTCTATAGTTCAGGTGATTTTCCATAAAATTGAATTTTCTACGAAATGTGTAGAAATATTCGAGCGATCTAAATGCCCGTTGGCATGACAATTACCGGTCTCAGCACCTATTGATAGAGGCATCAATCATCGAAATCGGAGCACAATTGCAGATTTTCGTTTTTTTTATTATGAATTTATGGGCTATAGTTCAGGTGATTTTCCATACAATTGAACTTTCTACGAAATATGTAGAAATATTCGATCGATCTACTGATAGAGTCATCAATCAACCAAATCGGAACACAATTGCAGATTTTCGTTTTTTATTATGGATTCATGGTCTATAGTTCAGGTGATTTTCCATAAAATTGAATTTTCTACGAAATGTGTAGAAATATTCGAGCGATCTAAATGCCCGTTGGCATGACAATTACAGGTCTCAGCACCTATTGATAGAGGCATCAATCATCGAAATCGGAGCACAATTGCAGATTTTCGTTTTTTTATTATGAATTTATGGGCTATAGTTCAGGTGATTTTCCATACAATTGAACTTTCTACGAAATGTGTAGAAATATTCGAGCGATCTTAATGCCCGTTGGCATGACAATTACAGGTCTCAGCATCTATTGATAGAGGCATCAATCATCGAAATCGGAGCACAATTGCAGATTTTCGTTTTTTATTATGGATTCATGGTCTATAGTTCAGGTGATTTTCCATACAATTGAACTTTCTACGAAATATGTAGAAATATTCGATCGATCTACTAATAGAGTCATCAATCAACCAAATCGGAACACAATTGCAGATTTTCGTTTTTTATTATGGATTCATGGTCTATAGTTCAGGTGATTTTCCATAAAATTGAATTTTCTACGAAATGTGTAGAAATATTCGAGCGATCTAAATGCCCGTTGGCATGACAATTACAGGTCTCAGCACCTATTGATAGAGGCATCAATCATCGAAATCGGAGCACAATTGCAGATTTTCGTTTTTTTTATTATGAATTTATGGGCTATAGTTCAGGTGATTTTCCATACAATTGAACTTTCTACGAAATATGTAGAAATATTCGATCGATCTACTGATAGAGTCATCAATCAACCAAATCGGAACACAATTGCAGATTTTCGTTTTTTATTATGGATTCATGGTCTATAGTTCAGGTGATTTTCCATAAAATTGAATTTTCTACGAAATGTGTAGAAATATTCGAGCGATCTAAATGCCCGTTGGCATGACAATTACAGGTCTCAGCATCTATTGATAGAGGCATCAATCATCGAAATCGGAGCACAATTGCAGATTTTCGTTTTTTTATTATGTATTTATGGGCTATAGTTCAGGTGATTTTCCATACAATTGAACTTTCTACGAAATATGTAGAAATATTCGATCGATCTACTGATAGAGTCATCAATCAACCAAATCGGAACACAATTGCAGATTTTCGTTTTTTATTATGGATTCATGGTCTATAGTTCAGGTGATTTTCAATAAAATTGAATTTTCTACGAAATGTGTAGAAATATTCGAGCGATCTAAATGCCCGTTGGCATGACAATTACAGGTCTCAGCACCTATTGATAGAGGCATCAATCATCGAAATCGGAACACAATTGCAGATTTTCGTTTTTTATTATGGATTCATGGTCTTATAGTTCAGGTGATTTTCCATAAAATTGAATTTTCTACGAAATGTGTAGAAATATTCGAGCGATCTTAATGCCCGTTGGCATGACAATTACAGGTCTCAGCATCTATTGATAGAGGCATCAATCATCGAAATCGGAGCACAATTGCAGATTTTCGTTTTTTTATTATGTATTTATGGGCTATAGTTCAGGTGATTTTCCATACAATTGAACTTTCTACGAAATATGTAGAAATATTCGATCGATCTACTGATAGAGTCATCAATCAACCAAATCGGAACACAATTGCAGATTTTCGTTTTTTATTATGGATTCATGGTCTATAGTTCAGGTGATTTTCCATAAAATTGAATTTTCTACGAAATGTGTAGAAATATTCGAGCGATCTAAATGCCCGTTGGCATGACAATTACAGGTCTCAGCACCTATTGATAGAGGCATCAATCATCGAAATCGGAGCACAATTGCAGATTTTCGTTTTTTTATTATGAATTTATGGGCTATAGTTCAGGTGATTTTCCATACAATTGAACTTTCTACGAAATATGTAGAAATATTCGATCGATCTACTGATAGAGTCATCAATCAACCAAATCGGAACACAATTGCAGATTTTCGTTTTTTATTATGGATTCATGGTCTATAGTTCAGGTGATTTTCCATAAAATTGAATTTATTACGAAATGTGTAGAAATATTCGAGCGATCTAAATGCCCGTTGGCATGATAATTACAGGTCTCAGCACCTATTGATAGAGGCATCAATCATCGAAATCGGAACACAATTGCAGATTTTCGTTTTTTATTATGGATTCATGGTCTATAGTTCAGGTGATTTTCCATAAAATTGAATTTATTACGAAATGTGTAGAAATATTCGAGCGATCTAAATGCCCGTTGGCATGATAATTACAGGTCTCAGCACCTATTGATAGAGGCATCAATCATCGAAATCGGAACACAATTGCAGATTTTCGTTTTTTTATTATGAATTTATGGGCTATAGTTCAGGTGATTTTCCATACAATTGAACTTTCTACGAAATGTGTAGAAATATTCGATCGATCTACTGATAGAGTCATCAATCAACCAAATCGGAACACAATTGCAGATTTTCGTTTTTTATTATGGATTCATGGTCTATAGTTCAGGTGATTTTCCATAAAATTGAATTTTCTACGAAATGTGTAGAAATATTCGAGCGATCTAAATGCCCGTTGGCATGACAATTACAGGTCTCAGCACCTATTGATAGAGGCATCAATCATCGAAATCGGAGCACAATTGCAGATTTTCGTTTTTTTATTATGAATTTATGGGCTATAGTTGAAGTGATTTTCCATACAATTGAACTTTCTACGAAATATGTAGAAATATTCGATCGATCTAAATGCCCGTTGGCATGACAATTACAGGTCTCAGCACCTATTGATAGAGGCATCAATCATCGAAATCGGAGCACAATTGCAGATTTTCGTTTTTTTATTATGAATTTATGGGCTATAGTTCAGGTGATTTTCCATACAATTGAACTTTCTACGAAATGTGTAGAAATATTCGATCGATCTACTGATAGAGTCATCAATCAACCAAATCGGAACACAATTGCAGATTTTCGTTTTTTATTATGGATTCATGGTCTATAGTTCAGGTGATTTTCCATAAAATTGAATTTTCTACGAAATGTGTAGAAATATTCGAGCGCTCTAAATGCCCGTTGGCATGACAATTACAGGTCTCAGCACCTATTGATAGAGGCATCAATCATCGAAATCGGAGCACAATTGCAGATTTTCGTTTTTTTATTATGAATTTATGGGCTATAGTTCAGGTGATTTTCCATACAATTGAACTTTCTACGAAATATGTAGAAATATTCGATCGATCTACTGATAGAGTCATCAATCAACCAAATCGGAACACAATTGCAGATTTTCGTTTTTTATTATGGATTCATGGTCTATAGTTCAGGTGATTTTCCATAAAATTGAATTTTCTACGAAATGTGTAGAAATATTCGAGCGATCTAAATGCCCGTTGGCATGACAATTACAGGTCTCAGCACCTATTGATAGAGGCATCAATCATCGAAATCGGAGCACAATTGCAGATTTTCGTTTTTTTATTATGAATTTATGGGCTATAGTTCAGGTGATTTTCCATACAATTGAACTTTCTACGAAATATGTAGAAATATTCGATCGATCTAAATGCCCGTTGGCATGACAATTACAGGTCTCAGCACCTATTGATAGAGGCATCAATCATCGAAATCGGAGCACAATTGCAGATTTTCGTTTTTTTATTATGAATTTATGGGCTATAGTTCAGGTGATTTTCCATACAATTGAACTTTCTACGAAATATGTAGAAATATTCGATCGATCTACTGATAGAGTCATCAATCAACCAAATCGGAACACAATTGCAGATTTTCGTTTTTTATTATGGATTCATGGTCTATAGTTCAGGTGATTTTCCATAAAATTGAATTTATTACGAAATGTGTAGAAATATTCGAGCGATCTTAATGCCCGTTGGCATGACAATTACAGGTCTCAGCACCTATTGATAGAGGCATCAATCATCGAAATCGGAGCACAATTGCAGATTTTCGTTTTTTTATTATGAATTTATGGGCTATAGTTCAGGTGATTTTCCATACAATTGAACTTTCTACGAAATATGTAGAAATATTCGATCGATCTACTGATAGAGTCATCAATCAACCAAATCGGAACACAATTGCAGATTTTCGTTTTTTATTATGGATTCATGGTCTATAGTTCAGGTGATTTTCCATAAAATTGAATTTATTACGAAATGTGTAGAAATATTCGAGCGATCTAAATGCCCGTTGGCATGATAATTACAGGTCTCAGCACCTATTGATAGAGGCATCAATCATCGAAATCGGAACACAATTGCAGATTTTCGTTTTTTATTATGGATTCATGGTCTATAGTTCAGGTGATTTTCCATAAAATTGAATTTTCTACGAAATGTGTAGAAATATTCGAGCGGTATTAATGCCCGTTGGCATGACAATTACAGGTCTCAGCATCTATTGATAGAGGCATCAATCATCGAAATCGGAGCACAATTGCAGATTTTCGTTTTTTTATTATGTATTTATGGGCTATAGTTCAGGTGATTTTCCATACAATTGAACTTTCTACGAAATATGTAGAAATATTCGATCGATCTACTGATAGAGTCATCAATCAACCAAATCGGAACACAATTGCAGATTTTCGTTTTTTATTATGGATTCATGGTCTATAGTTCAGGTGATTTTCCATAAAATTGAATTTTCTACGAAATGTGTAGAAATATTCGAGCGATCTAAATGCCCGTTGGCATGACAATTACAGGTCTCAGCACCTATTGATAGAGGCATCAATCATCGAAATCGGAGCACAATTGCAGATTTTCGTTTTTTTATTATGAATTTATGGGCTATAGTTCAGGTGATTTTCCATACAATTGAACTTTCTACGAAATATGTAGAAATATTCGATCGATCTACTGATAGAGTCATCAATCAACCAAATCGGAACACAATTGCAGATTTTCGTTTTTTATTATGGATTCATGGTCTATAGTTCAGGTGATTTTCCATAAAATTGAATTTATTACGAAATGTGTAGAAATATTCGAGCGATCTAAATGCCCGTTGGCATGATAATTACAGGTCTCAGCACCTATTGATAGAGGCATCAATCATCGAAATCGGAACACAATTGCAGATTTTCGTTTTTTTATTATGAATTTATGGGCTATAGTTCAGGTGATTTTCCATACAATTGAACTTTCTACGAAATGTGTAGAAATATTCGATCGATCTACTGATAGAGTCATCAATCAACCAAATCGGAACACAATTGCAGATTTTCGTTTTTTATTATGGATTCATGGTCTATAGTTCAGGTGATTTTCCATAAAATTGAATTTTCTACGAAATGTGTAGAAATATTCGAGCGATCTAAATGCCCGTTGGCATGACAATTACAGGTCTCAGCACCTATTGATAGAGGCATCAATCATCGAAATCGGAGCACAATTGCAGATTTTCGTTTTTTTATTATGAATTTATGGGCTATAGTTGAGGTGATTTTCCATACAATTGAACTTTCTACGAAATATGTAGAAATATTCGATCGATCTAAATGCCCGTTGGCATGACAATTACAGGTCTCAGCACCTATTGATAGAGGCATCAATCATCGAAATCGGAGCACAATTGCAGATTTTCGTTTTTTTATTATGAATTTATGGGCTATAGTTCAGGTGATTTTCCATACAATTGAACTTTCTACGAAATGTGTAGAAATATTCGATCGATCTACTGATAGAGTCATCAATCAACCAAATCGGAACACAATTGCAGATTTTCGTTTTTTATTATGGATTCATGGTCTATAGTTCAGGTGATTTTCCATAAAATTGAATTTTCTACGAAATGTGTAGAAATATTCGAGCGATCTAAATGCCCGTTGGCATGACAATTACAGGTCTCAGCACCTATTGATAGAGGCATCAATCATCGAAATCGGAGCACAATTGCAGATTTTCGTTTTTTTATTATGTATTTATGGGCTATAGTTCAGGTGATTTTCCATACAATTGAACTTTCTACGAAATGTGTAGAAATATTCGATCGATCTACTGATAGAGTCATCAATCAACCAAATCGGAACACAATTGCAGATTTTCGTTTTTTATTATGGATTCATGGTCTATAGTTCAGGTGATTTTCCATAAAATTGAATTTTCTACTAAATGTGTAGAAATATTCGAGCGATCTAAATGCCCGTTGGCATGACAATTACAGGTCTCAGCACCTATTGATAGAGGCATCAATCATCGAAATCGGAGCACAATTGCAGATTTTCGTTTTTTTATTATGAATTTATGGGCTATAGTTCAGGTGATTTTCCATACAATTGAACTTTCTACGAAATGTGTAGTATTATTCGATCGATCTACTGATAGAGTCATCAATCAACCAAATCGGAACACAATTGCAGATTTTCGTTTTTTATTATGGATTCATGGTCTATATATAGTTCAGGTGATTTTCCATAAAATTGAATTTTCTACGAAATGTGTAGAAATATTCGAGCGATCTAAATGCCCGTTGGCATGACAATTACAGGTCTCAGCACCTATTGATAGAGGCATCAATCATCGAAATCGGAGCACAATTGCAGATTTTCGTTTTTTTATTATGAATTTATGGGCTATAGTTCAGGTGATTTTCCATACAATTGAACTTTCTACGTAATATGTAGAAATATTCGATCGATCTACTGATAGAGTCATCAATCAACCAAATCGGAACACAATTGCAGATTTTCGTTTTTTATTATGGATTCATGGTCTATATATAGTTCAGGTGATTTTCCATAAAATTGAATTTTCTACGAAATGTGTAGAAATATTCGAGCGATCTAAATGCCCGTTGGCATGACAATTACAGGTCTCAGCACCTATTGATAGAGGCATCAATCATCGAAATCGGAGCACAATTGCAGATTTTCGTTTTTTTATTATGAATTTATGGGCTATAGTTCAGGTGATTTTCCATACAATTGAACTTTCTACGAAATGTGTAGAAATATTCGATCGATCTACTGATAGAGTCATCAATCAACCAAATCGGAACACAATTGCAGATTTTCGTTTTTTATTATGGATTCATGGTCTATAGTTCAGGTGATTTTCCATAAAATTGAATTTTCTACGAAATGTGTAGAAATATTCGAGCGATCTAAATGCCCGTTGGCATGACAATTACAGGTCTCAGCACCTATTGATAGAGGCATCAATCATCGAAATCGGAGCACAATTGCAGATTTTCGTTTTTTTATTATGAATTTATGGGCTATAGTTCAGGTGATTTTCCATACAATTGAACTTTCTACGAAATATGTAGAAATATTCGATCGATCTAAATGCCCGTTGGCATGACAATTACAGGTCTCAGCACCTATTGATAGAGGCATCAATCATCGAAATCGGAGCACAATTGCAGATTTTCGTTTTTTTATTATGAATTTATGGGCTATAGTTCAGGTGATTTTCCATACAATTGAACTTTCTACGAAATATGTAGAAATATTCGATCGATCTACTGATAGAGTCATCAATCAACCAAATCGGAACACAATTGCAGATTTTCGTTTTTTATTATGGATTCATGGTCTATAGTTCAGGTGATTTTCCATAAAATTGAATTTATTACGAAATGTGTAGAAATATTCGAGCGATCTTAATGCCCGTTGGCATGACAATTACAGGTCTCAGCACCTATTGATAGAGGCATCAATCATCGAAATCGGAGCACAATTGCAGATTTTCGTTTTTTTATTATGAATTTATGGGCTATAGTTCAGGTGATTTTCCATACAATTGAACTTTCTACGAAATGTGTAGAAATATTCGATCGATCTACTGATAGAGTCATCAATCAACCAAATCGGAACACAATTGCAGATTTTCGTTTTTTATTATGGATTCATGGTCTATAGTTCAGGTGATTTTCCATAAAATTGAATTTATTACGAAATGTGTAGAAATATTCGAGCGCTCTAAATGCCCGTTGGCATGACAATTACAGGTCTCAGCACCTATTGATAGAGGCATCAATCATCGAAATCGGAGCACAATTGCAGATTTTCGTTTTTTTATTATGAATTTATGGGCTATAGTTCAGGTGATTTTCCATACAATTGAACTTTCTACGAAATATGTAGAAATATTCGAGCGATCTTAATGCCCGTTGGCATGACAATTACAGGTCTCAGCATCTATTGATAGAGGCATCAATCATCGAAATCGGAGCACAATTGCAGATTTTCGTTTTTTTATTATGTATTTATGGGCTATAGTTCAGGTGATTTTCCATACAATTGAACTTTCTACGAAATATGTAGAAATATTCGATCGATCTACTGATAGAGTCATCAATCAACCAAATCGGAACACAATTGCAGATTTTCGTTTTTTATTATGGATTCATGGTCTATAGTTCAGGTGATTTTCCATAAAATTGAATTTTCTACGAAATGTGTAGAAATATTCGAGCGATCTAAATGCCCGTTGGCATGACAATTACAGGTCTCAGCACCTATTGATAGAGGCATCAATCATCGAAATCGGAGCACAATTGCAGATTTTCGTTTTTTTATTATGAATTTATGGGCTATAGTTCAGGTGATTTTCCATACAATTGAACTTTCTACGAAATATGTAGAAATATTCGATCGATCTACTGATAGAGTCATCAATCAACCAAATCGGAACACAATTGCAGATTTTCGTTTTTTATTATGGATTCATGGTCTATAGTTCAGGTGTTTTTCCATAAAATTGAATTTATTACGAAATGTGTAGAAATATTCGAGCGATCTAAATGCCCGTTGGTATGATAATTACAGGTCTCAGCACCTATTGATAGAGGCATCAATCATCGAAATCGGAGCACAATTGCAGATTTTCGTTTTTTTATTATGTATTTATGGGCTATATAGTTCAGGTGATTTTCCATACAATTGAACTTTCTACGAAATATGTAGAAATATTCGATCGATCTACTGATAGAGTCATCAATCAACCAAATCGGAACACAATTGCAGATTTTCATTTTTTATTATGGATTCATGGTCTATAGTTCAGGTGATTTTCCATAAAATTGAATTTTCTACGAAATGTGTAGAAATATTTGAGCGATCTAAATGCCCGTTGGCATGACAATTACAGGTCTCAGCACCTATTGATAGAGGCATCAATCATCGAAATCGGAGCACAATTGCAGATTTTCGTTTTTTTATTATGAATTTATGGGCTATAGTTCAGGTGATTTTCCATACAATTGAACTTTCTACGAAATATGTAGAAATATTCGATCGATCTAAATGCCCGTTGGCATGACAATTACAGATCTCAGCACCTATTGATAGAGGCATCAATCATCGAAATCGGAGCACAATTGCAGATTTTCGTTTTTTTATTATGAATTTATGGGCTATAGTTCAGGTGATTTTCCATACAATTGAACTTTCTACGAAATATGTAGAAATATTCGATCGATCTACTGATAGAGTCATCAATCAACCAAATCGGAACACAATTGCAGATTTTCATTTTTTATTATGGATTCATGGTCTATAGTTCAGGTGATTTTCCATAAAATTGAATTTTCTACGAAATGTGTAGAAATATTTGAGCGATCTAAATGCCCGTTGGCATGACAATTACAGGTCTCAGCACCTATTGATAGAGGCATCAATCATCGAAATCGGAGCACAATTGCAGATTTTCGTTTTTTTATTATGAATTTATGGGCTATAGTTCAGGTGATTTTCCATACAATTGAACTTTCTACGAAATATGTAGAAATATTCGATCGATCTAAATGCCCGTTGGCATGACAATTACAGGTCTCAGCACCTATTGATAGAGGCATCAATCATCGAAATCGGAGCACAATTGCAGATTTTCGTTTTTTTATTATGAATTTATGGGCTATAGTTCAGGTGATTTTCCATAAAATTGAATTTTCTACGAAATGTGTAGAAATATTCGAGCGATCTTAATGCCCGTTGGCATGACAATTACAGGTCTCAGCACCTATTGATAGAGGCATCAATCATCGAAATCGGAACACAATTGCAGATTTTCGTTTTTTATTATGGATTCATGGTCTATAGTTCAGGTGATTTTCCATAAAATTGAATTTTCTACGAAATGTGTAGAAATATTCGAGTGATCTTAATGCCCGTTGGCATGACAATTACAGGTTTCAGCATCTATTGATAGAGGCATCAATCATCGAAATCGGAGCACAATTGCAGATTTTCGTTTTTTTATTATGTATTTATGGGCTATAGTTCAGGTGATTTTCCATACAATTGAACTTTCTACGAAATGTGTAGAAATATTCGATCGATCTACTGATAGAGTCATCAATCAACCAAATCGGAACACAATTGCAGATTTTCGTTTTTTATTATGGATTCATGGTCTATAGTTCAGGTGATTTTCCATAAAATTGAATTTATTACGAAATGTGTAGAAATATTCGAGCGATCTAAATGCCCGTTGGCATGATAATTACAGGTCTCAGCACCTATTGATAGAGGCATCAATCATCGAAATCGGAGCACAATTGCAGATTTTCGTTTTTTTATTATGTATTTATGGGCTATAGTTCAGGTGATTTTCCATACAATTGAACTTTCTACGAAATATGTAGAAATATTCGATCGATCTACTGATAGAGTCATCAATCAACCAAATCGGAACACAATTGCAGATTTTCGTTTTTTATTATGGATTCATGGTCTATAGTTCAGGTGATTTTCCATAAAATTGAATTTTCTACGAAATGTGTAGAAATATTCGAGCGATCTAAATGCCCGTTGGCATGACAATTACAGGTCTCAGCACCTATTGATAGAGGCATCAATCATCGAAATCGGAGCACAATTGCAGATTTTCGTTTTTTTATTATGAATTTATGGGCTATAGTTCAGGTGATTTTCCATACAATTGAACTTTCTACGAAATATGTAGAAATATTCGATCGATCTAAATGCCCGTTGGCATGACAATTACAGGTCTCAGCACCTATTGATAGAGGCATCAATCATCGAAATCGGAGCACAATTGCAGATTTTCGTTTTTTTATTATGAATTTATGGGCTATAGTTCAGGTGATTTTCCATACAATTGAACTTTCTACGAAATATGTAGAAATATTCGATCGATCTACTGATAGAGTCATCAATCAACCAAATCGGAACACAATTGCAGATTTTCGTTTTTTATTATGGATTCATGGTCTATAGTTCAGGTGATTTTCCATAAAATTGAATTTATTACGAAATGTGTAGAAATATTCGAGCGATCTAAATGCCCGTTGGCATGATAATTACAGGTCTCAGCACCTATTGATAGAGGCATCAATCATCGAAATCGGAACACAATTGCAGATTTTCGTTTTTTATTATGGATTCATGGTCTATAGTTCAGGTGATTTTCCATAAAATTGAATTTTCTACGAAATGTGTAGAAATATTCGAGCGATCTTAATGCCCGTTGGCATGACAATTACAGGTCTCAGCATCTATTGATAGAGGCATCAATCATCGAAATCGGAGCACAATTGCAGATTTTCGTTTTTTTATTATGTATTTATGGGCTATAGTTCAGGTGATTTTCCATACAATTGAACTTTCTACGAAATATGTAGAAATATTCGATCGATCTACTGATAGAGTCATCAATCAACCAAATCGGAACACAATTGCAGATTTTCGTTTTTTATTATGGATTCATGGTCTATAGTTCAGGTGATTTTCCATAAAATTGAATTTTCTACGAAATGTGTAGAAATATTCGAGCGATCTAAATGCCCGTTGGCATGACAATTACAGGTCTCAGCACCTATTGATAGAGGCATCAATCATCGAAATCGGAGCACAATTGCAGATTTTCGTTTTTTTATTATGAATTTATGGGCTATAGTTCAGGTGATTTTCCATACAATTGAACTTTCTACGAAATATGTAGAAATATTCGATCGATCTACTGATAGAGTCATCAATCAACCAAATCGGAACACAATTGCAGATTTTCGTTTTTTATTATGGATTCATGGTCTATAGTTCAGGTGATTTTCCATAAAATTGAATTTATTACGAAATGTGTAGAAATATTCGAGCGATCTAAATGCCCGTTGGCATGATAATTACAGGTCTCAGCACCTATTGATAGAGGCATCAATCATCGAAATCGGAACACAATTGCAGATTTTCGTTTTTTATTATGGATTCATGGTCTATAGTTCAGGTGATTTTCCATAAAATTGAATTTTCTACGAAATGTGTAGAAATATTCGAGCGATCTTAATGCCCGTTGGCATGACAATTACAGGTCTCAGCATCTATTGATAGAGGCATCAATCATCGAAATCGGAGCACAATTGCAGATTTTCGTTTTTTTATTATGTATTTATGGGCTATAGTTCAGGTGATTTTCCATACAATTGAACTTTCTACGAAATATGTAGAAATATTCGATCGATCTACTGATAGAGTCATCAATCAACCAAATCGGAACACAATTGCAGATTTTCGTTTTTTATTATGGATTCATGGTCTATAGTTCAGGTGATTTTCCATAAAATTGAATTTTCTACGAAATGTGTAGAAATATTCGAGCGATCTAAATGCCCGTTGGCATGACAATTACAGGTCTCAGCACCTATTGATAGAGGCATCAATCATCGAAATCGGAGCACAATTGCAGATTTTCGTTTTTTTATTATGAATTTATGGGCTATAGTTCAGGTGATTTTCCATACAATTGAACTTTCTACGAAATGTGTAGAAATATTCGATCGATCTTCTGATAGAGTCATCAATCAACCAAATCGGAACACAATTGCAGATTTTCGTTTTTTATTATGGATTCATGGTCTATAGTTCAGGTGATTTTCCATAAAATTGAATTTATTACGAAATGTGTAGAAATATTCGAGCGATCTAAATGCCCGTTGGCATGATAATTACAGGTCTCAGCACCTATTGATAGAGGCATCAATCATCGAAATCGGAACACAATTGCAGATTTTCGTTTTTTATTATGGATTCATGGTCTATAGTTCAGGTGATTTTCCATAAAATTGAATTTTCTACGAAATGTGTAGAAATATTCGAGCGATCTTAATGCCCGTTGGCATGACAATTACAGGTCTCAGCATCTATTGATAGAGGCATCAATCATCGAAATCGGAGCACAATTGCAGATTTTCGTTTTTTTATTATGAATTTATGGGCTATAGTTCAGGTGATTTTCCATACAATTGAACTTTCTACGAAATATGTAGAAATATTCGATCGATCTACTGATAGAGTCATCAATCAACCAAATCGGAACACAATTGCAGATTTTCGTTTTTTATTATGGATTCATGGTCTATAGTTCAGGTGATTTTCCATAAAATTGAATTTTCTACGAAATGTGTAGAAATATTCGAGCGATCTTAATGCCCGTTGGCATGACAATTACAGGTCTCAGCATCTATTGATAGAGGCATCAATCATCGAAATCGGAGCACAATTGCAGATTTTCGTTTTTTTATTATGAATTTATGGGCTATAGTTCAGGTGATTTTCCATACAATTGAACTTTCTACGAAATATGTAGAAATATTCGATCGATCTACTGATAGAGTCATCAATCAACCAAATCGGAACACAATTGCAGATTTTCGTTTTTTATTATGGATTCATGGTCTATAGTTCAGGTGATTTTCCATAAAATTGAATTTATTACGAAATGTGTAGAAATATTCGAGTGATCTAAATGCCCGTTGGCATGATAATTACAGGTCTCAGCACCTATTGATAGAGGCATCAATCATCGAAATCGGAACACAATTGCAGATTTTCGTTTTTTATTATGGATTCATGGTCTATAGTTCAGGTGATTTTCCATAAAATTGAATTTTCTACGAAATGTGTAGAAATATTCGAGCGATCTTAATGCCCGTTGGCATGACAATTACAGGTCTCAGCATCTATTGATAGAGGCATCAATCATCGAAATCGGAGCACAATTGCAGATTTTCGTTTTTTTATTATGAATTTATGGGCTATAGTTCAGGTGATTTTCCATACAATTGAACTTTCTACGAAATATGTAGAAATATTCGATCGATCTACTGATAGAGTCATCAATCAACCAAATCGGAACACAATTGCAGATTTTCGTTTATTATTATGGATTCATGGTCTATAGTTCAGGTGATTTTCCATAAAATTGAATTTTCTACGAAATGTGTAGAAATATTCGAGCGATCTTAATGCCCGTTGGCATGACAATTACAGGTCTCAGCATCTATTGATAGAGGCATCAATCATCGAAATCGGAGCACAATTGCAGATTTTCGTTTTTTATTATGGATTCATGGGCTATAGTTCAGGTGATTTTCCATACAATTGAACTTTCTACGAAATATGTAGAAATATTCGATCGATCTACTGATAGAGTCATCAATCAACCAAATCGGAACACAATTGCAGATTTTCGTTTTTTATTATGGATTCATGGTCTATAGTTCAGGTGATTTTCCATAAAATTGAATTTTCTACGAAATGTGTAGAAATATTCGAGCGATCTTAATGCCCGTTGGCATGATAATTACAGGTCTCAGCACCTATTGATAGAGGCATCAATCATCGAAATCGGAACACAATTGCAGATTTTCGTTTTTTATTATGGATTCATGGTCTATAGTTCAGGTGATTTTCCATAAAATTGAATTTTCTACGAAATGTGTAGAAATATTCGAGCGATCTTAATGCCCGTTGGCATGACAATTACAGGTCTCAGCATCTATTGATAAAGGCATCAATCATCGAAATCGGAGCACAATTGCAGATTTTCGTTTTTTTATTATGTATTTATGGGCTATAGTTCAGGTGATTTTCCATACAATTGAACTTTCTACGAAATATGTAGAAATATTCGATCGATCTACTGATAGAGTCATCAATCAACCAAATCGGAACACAATTGCAGATTTTCGTTTTTTATTATGGATTCATGGTCTATAGTTCAGGTGATTTTCCATAAAATTGAATTTTCTACGAAATGTGTAGAAATATTCGAGCGATCTAAATGCCCGTTGGCATGACAATTACAGGTCTCAGCACCTATTGATAGAGGCATCAATCATCGAAATCGGAGCACAATTGCAGATTTTCGTTTTTTTATTATGAATTTATGGGCTATAGTTCAGGTGATTTTCCATACAATTGAACTTTCTACGAAATGTGTAGAAATATTCGATCGATCTACTGATAGAGTCATCAATCAACCAAATCGGAACACAATTGCAGATTTTCGTTTTTTATTATGGATTCATGGTCTATAGTTCAGGTGATTTTCCATAAAATTGAATTTATTACGAAATGTGTAGAAATATTCGAGCGATCTAAATGCCCGTTGGCATGATAATTACAGGTCTCAGCACCTATTGATAGAGGCATCAATCATCGAAATCGGAACACAATTGCAGATTTTCGTTTTTTATTATGGATTCATGGTCTATAGTTCAGGTGATTTTCCATAAAATTGAATTTTCTACGAAATGTGTAGAAATATTCGAGCGATCTTAATGCCCGTTGGCATGACAATTACAGGTCTCAGCATCTATTGATAGAGGCATCAATCATCGAAATCGGAGCACAATTGCAGATTTTCGTTTTTTTATTATGAATTTATGGGCTATAGTTCAGGTGATTTTCCATACAATTGAACTTTCTACGAAATATGTAGAAATATTCGATCGATCTACTGATAGAGTCATCAATCAACCAAATCGGAACACAATTGCAGATTTTCGTTTTTTATTATGGATTCATGGTCTATAGTTCAGGTGATTTTCCATAAAATTGAATTTTCTACGAAATGTGTAGAAATATTCGAGCGATCTAAATGCCCGTTGGCATGACAATTACAGGTCTCAGCACCTATTGATAGAGGCATCAATCATCGAAATCGGAGCACAATTGCAGATTTTCGTTTTTTATTATGAATTTATGGGCTATAGTTCAGGTGATTTTCCATACAATTGAACTTTCTACGAAATATGTAGAAATATTCGATCGATCTACTGATAGAGTCATCAATCAACCAAATCGGAACACAATTGCAGATTTTCGTTTTTTATTATGGATTCATGGTCTATAGTTCAGGTGATTTTCCATAAAATTGAATTTATTACGAAATGTGTAGAAATATTCGAGTGATCTAAATGCCCGTTGGCATGATAATTACAGGTCTCAGCACCTATTGATAGAGGCATCAATCATCGAAATCGGAACACAATTGCAGATTTTCGTTTTTTATTATGGATTCATGGTCTATAGTTCAGGTGATTTTCCATAAAATTGAATTTTCTACGAAATGTGTAGAAATATTCGAGCGATCTTAATGCCCGTTGGCATGACAATTACAGGTCTCAGCATCTATTGATAGAGGCATCAATCATCGAAATCGGAGCACAATTGCAGATTTTCGTTTTTTTATTATGAATTTATGGGCTATAGTTCAGGTGATTTTCCATACAATTGAACTTTCTACGAAATATGTAGAAATATTCGATCGATCTACTGATAGAGTCATCAATCAACCAAATCGGAACACAATTGCAGATTTTCGTTTTTTATTATGGATTCATGGTCTATAGTTCAGGTGATTTTCCATAAAATTGAATTTATTACGAAATGTGTAGAAATATTCGAGCGATCTAAATGCCCGTTGGCATGATAATTACAGGTCTCAGCATCTATTGATAGAGGCATCAATCATCGAAATCGGAGCACAATTGCAGATTTTCGTTTTTTTATTATGAATTTATGGGCTATAGTTCAGGTGATTTTCCATACAATTGAACTTTCTACGAAATGTGTAGAAATATTCGATCGATCTACTGATAGAGTCATCAATCAACCAAATCGGAACACAATTGCAGATTTTCGTTTTTTATTATGGATTCATGGTCTATAGTTCAGGTGATTTTCCATAAAATTGAATTTATTACGAAATGTGTAGAAATATTCGAGCGATCTAAATGCCCGTTGGCATGATAATTACAGGTCTCAGCATCTATTGATAGAGGCATCAATCATCGAAATCGGAGCACAATTGCAGATTTTCGTTTTTTTATTATGAATTTATGGGCTATAGTTCTGGTGATTTTCCATACAATTGAACTTTCTACGAAATATGTAGAAATATTCGATCGATCTAAATGCCCGTTGGCATGACAATTACAGGTCTCAGCACCTATTGATAGAGGCATCAATCATCGAAATCGGAGCACAATTGCAGATTTTCGTTTTTTTATTATGAATTTATGGGCTATAGTTCAGGTGATTTTCCATACAATTGAACTTTCTACGAAATGTGTAGAAATATTCGATCGATCTACTGATAGAGTCATCAATCAACCAAATCGGAACACAATTGCAGATTTTCGTTTTTTATTATGGATTCATGGTCTATAGTTCAGGTGATTTTCCATAAAATTGAATTTTTTACGAAATGTGTAGAAATATTCGAGCGATCTAAATGCCCGTTGGCATGACAATTACAGGTCTCAGCACCTATTGATAGAGGCATCAATCATCGAAATCGGAGCACAATTGCAGATTTTCGTTTTTTTATTATGAATTTATGGGCTATAGTTCAGGTGATTTTCCATACAATTGAACTTTCTACGAAATGTGTAGAAATATTCGATCGATCTACTGATAGAGTCATCAATCAACCAAATCGGAACACAATTGCAGATTTTCGTTTTTTATTATGGATTCATGGTCTATAGTTCAGGTGATTTTCCATAAAATTGAATTTTCTACGAAATGTGTAGAAATATTCGAGCGATCTAAATGCCCGTTGGCATGACCATTACAGGTCTCAGCACCTATTGATAGAGGCATCAATCATCGAAATCGGAGCACAATTGCAGATTTTCGTTTTTTTATTATGAATTTATGGGCTATAGTTCAGGTGATTTTCCATACAATTGAACTTTCTACGAAATATGTAGAAATATTCGATCGATCTAAATGCCCGTTGGCATGACAATTACAGGTCTCAGCACCTATTGATAGAGGCATCAATCATCGAAATCGGAGCACAATTGCAGATTTTCGTTTTTTTATTATGAATTTATGGGCTATAGTTCAGGTGATTTTCCATACAATTGAACTTTCTACGAAATGTGTAGAAATATTCGATCGATCTACTGATAGAGTCATCAATCAACCAAATCGGAACATAATTGCAGATTTTCGTTTTTTATTATGGATTCATGGTCTATAGTTCAGGTGATTTTCCATAAAATTGAATTTATTACGAAATGTGTAGAAATATTCGAGCGATCTAAATGCCCGTTGGCATGATAATTACAGGTCTCAGCACCTATTGATAGAGGCATCAATCATCGAAATCGGAACACAATTGCAGATTTTCGTTTTTTATTATGGATTCATGGTCTATAGTTCAGGTGATTTTCCATAAAATTGAATTTTCTACGAAATGTGTAGAAATATTCGAGCGATCTTAATGCCCGTTGGCATGACAATTACAGGTCTCAGCATCTATTGATAGAGGCATCAATCATCGAAATCGGAGCACAATTGCAGATTTTCGTTTTTTTATTATGAATTTATGGTCTATAGTTCAGGTGATTTTCCATACAATTGAACTTTCTACGAAATGTGTAGAAATATTCGATCGATCTACTGATAGAGTCATCAATCAACCAAATCGGAACACAATTGCAGATTTTCGTTTTTTATTATGGATTCATGGTCTATAGTTCAGGTGATTTTCCATAAAATTGAATTTTCTATGAAATGTGTAGAAATATTCGAGCGATCTAAATGCCCGTTGGCATGACAATTACAGGTCTCAGCACCTATTGATAGAGGCATCAATCATCGAAATCGGAGCACAATTGCAGATTTTCGTTTTTTTATTATGAATTTATGGTCTATAGTTCAGGTGATTTTCCATACAATTGAACTTTCTACGAAATGTGTAGAAATATTCGATCGATCTACTGATAGAGTCATCAATCAACCAAATCGGAACACAATTGCAGATTTTCGTTTTTTATTATGGATTCATGGTCTATAGTTCAGGTGATTTTCCATAAAATTGAATTTATTACGAAATGTGTAGAAATATTCGAGCGATCTAAATGCCCCTGGCATGATAATTACAGGTCTCAGCACCTATTGATAGAGGCATCAATCATCGAAATCGGAGCACAATTGCAGATTTTCGTTTTTTTATTATGAATTTATGGTCTATAGTTCAGGTGATTTTCCATAAAATTGAATTTTCTACGAAATGTGTAGAAATATTCGAGCGATCTAAATGCCCGTTGGCATGACAATTACAGGTCTCAGCACCTATTGATAGAGGCATCAATCATCGAAATCGGAGCACAATTGCAGATTTTCGTTTTTTTATTATGAATTTATGGGCTATAGTTCAGGTGATTTTCCATACAATTGAACTTTCTACGAAATGTGTAGAAATATTCGATCGATCTACTGATAGAGTCATCAATCAACCAAATCGGAACACAATTGCAGATTTTCGTTTTTTATTATGGATTCATGGTCTATAGTTCAGGTGATTTTCCATAAAATTGAATTTATTACGAAATGTGTAGAAATATTCGAGCGATCTAAATGCCCGTTGGCATGATAATTACAGGTCTCAGCATCTATTGATAGAGGCATCAATCATCGAAATCGGAGCACAATTGCAGATTTTCGTTTTTTTATTATGAATTTATGGTCTATAGTTCAGGTGATTTTCCATACAATTGAACTTTCTACGAAATGTGTAGAAATATTCGATCGATCTACTGATAGAGTCATCAATCAACCAAATCGGAACACAATTGCAGATTTTCGTTTTTTATTATGGATTCATGGTCTATAGTTCAGGTGATTTTCCATAAAATTGAATTTATTACGAAATGTGTAGAAATATTCGAGCGATCTAAATGCCCGTTGGCATGATAATTACAGGTCTCAGCATCTATTGATAGAGGCATCAATCATCGAAATCGGAGCACAATTGCAGCTTTTCGTTTTTTTATTATGAATTTATGGGCTATAGTTCAGGTGATTTTCCATACAATTGAACTTTCTACGAAATATGTAGAAATATTCGATCGATCTAAATGCCCGTTGGCATGACAATTACAGGTCTCAGCACCTATTGATAGAGGCATCAATCATCGAAATCGGAGCACAATTGCAGATTTTCGTTTTTTTATTATGAATTTATGGGCTATAGTTCAGGTGATTTTCCATACAATTGAACTTTCTACGAAATGTGTAGAAATATTCGATCGATCTACTGATAGAGTCATCAATCAACCAAATCGGAACACAATTGCAGATTTTCGTTTTTTATTATGGATTCATGGTCTATAGTTCAGGTGATTTTCCATAAAATTGAATTTTCTATGAAATGTGTAGAAATATTCGAGCGATCTAAATGCCCGTTGGCATGACAATTACAGGTCTCAGCACCTATTGATAGAGGCATCAATCATCGAAATCGGAGCACAATTGCAGATTTTCGTTTTTTTATTATGAATTTATGGTCTATAGTTCAGGTGATTTTCCATACAATTGAACTTTCTACGAAATGTGTAGAAATATTCGATCGATCTACTGATAGAGTCATCAATCAACCAAATCGGAACACAATTGCAGATTTTCGTTTTTTATTATGGATTCATGGTCTATAGTTCAGGTGATTTTCCATAAAATTGAATTTATTACGAAATGTGTAGAAATATTCGAGCGATCTAAATGCCCCTGGCATGATAATTACAGGTCTCAGCACCTATTGATAGAGGCATCAATCATCGAAATCGGAGCACAATTGCAGATTTTCGTTTTTTATTATGGATTCATGGTCTATAGTTCAGGTGATTTTCCATAAAATTGAATTTTCTATGAAATGTGTACAAATATTCGAGCGATCTTAATGCCCGTTGGCATGACAATTACAGGTCTCAGCATCTATTGATAGAGGCATCAATCATCGAAATCGGAGCACAATTGCAGATTTTCGTTTTTTTATTATGAATTTATGGGCTATAGTTCAGGTGATTTTCCATACAATTGAACTTTCTACGAAATATGTAGAAATATTCGATCGATCTACTGATAGAGTCATCAATCAACCAAATCGGAACACAATTGCAGATTTTCGTTTTTTATTATGGATTCATGGTCTATAGTTCAGGTGATTTTCCATAAAATTGAATTTATTACGAAATGTGTAGAAATATTCGAGCGATCTAAATGTCCGTTGGCATGATAATTACAGGTCTCAGCATCTATTGATAGAGGCATCAATCATCGAAATCGGAGCACAATTGCAGATTTTCGTTTTTTTATTATGAATTTATGGGCTATAGTTCAGGTGATTTTCCATACAATTGAACTTTCTACGAAATATGTAGAAATATTCGATCGATCTAAATGCCCGTTGGCATGACAATTACAGGTCTCAGCACCTATTGATAGAGGCATCAATCATCGAAATCGGAGCACAATTGCAGATTTTCGTTTTTTTATTATGAATTTATGGGCTATAGTTCAGGTGATTTTCCATACAATTGAACTTTCTACGAAATGTGTAGAAATATTCGATCGATCTACTGATAGAGTCATCAATCAACCAAATCGGAACACAATTGCAGATTTTCGTTTTTTATTATGGATTCATGGTCTATAGTTCAGGTGATTTTCCATATTATTGAATTTTCTACGAAATATGTAGAAATATTCGATCGATCTACTGATAGAGTCATCAATCAACCAAATCGGAACACAATTGCAGATTTTCGTTTTTTATTATGGATTCATGGTCTATAGTTCAGGTGATTTTCCATAAAATTGAATTTTCTACGAATGTGTAGAAATATTCGAGCGATCTAAATGCCCGTTGGCATGACAATTACAGGTCTCAGCACCTATTGATAGAGGCATCAATCATCGAAATCGGAGCACAATTGCAGATTTTCGTTTTTTTATTATGAATTTATGGGCTATAGTTCAGGTGATTTTCCATACAATTGAACTTTCTACGAAATGTGTAGAAATATTCGATCGATCTACTGATAGAGTCATCAATCAACCAAATCGGAACACAATTGCAGATTTTCGTTTTTTATTATGGATTTATGGTCTATAGTTCAGGTGATTTTCCATAATATTGAATTTTCTACGAAATGTGTAGAAATATTCGAGCGATCTAAATGCCCGTTGGCATGACAATTACAGGTCTCAGCACCTATTGATAGAGGCATCAATCATCGAAATCGGAGCACAATTGCAGATTTTCGATTTTTTATTATGAATTTATGGGCTATAGTTCAGGTGATTTTCCATACAATTGAACTTTCTACGAAATGTGTAGAAATATTCGATCGATAAACTGATAGAGTCATCAATCAACCAAATCGGAACACAATTGCAGATTTTCGTTTTTTATTATGGATTCATGGTCTATAGTTCTGGTGATTTTCCATATTATTGAATTTTCTACGAAATGTGTAGAAATATTCGAGCGATCTAAATGCCCGTTGGCATGACAATTACAGGTCTCAGCACCTATTGATAGAGGCATCAATCATCGAAATCGGAGCACAATTGCAGATTTTCGTTTTTTTATTATGAATTTATGGGCTATAGTTCAGGTGATTTTCCATACAATTGAACTTTCTACGAAATGTGTAGAAATATTCGATCGATCTACTGATAGAGTCATCAATCAACCAAATCGGAACACAATTGCAGATTTTCGATTTTTATTATGGATTCATGGTCTATAGTTCAGGTGATTTTCCATAAAATTGAATTTTCTACGAAATGTGTAGAAATATTCGAGCGATCTAAATGCCCGTTGGCATGACAATTACAGATCTCAGCACCTATTGATAGAGGCATCAATCATCGAAATCGGAGCACAATTGCAGATTTTCGTTTTTTTATTATGAATTTATGGGCTATAGTTCAGGTGATTTTCCATACAATTGAACTTTCTACGAAATGTGTAGAAATATTCGATCGATCTACTGATAGAGTCATCAATCAACCAAATCGGAACACAATTGCAGATTTTCGATTTTTATTATGGATTCATGGTCTATAGTTCAGGTGATTTTCCATAAAATTGAATTTATTACGAAATGTGTAGAAATATTCGAGCGATCTAAATGCCCGTTGGCATGATAATTACAGGTCTCAGCACCTATTGATAGAGGCATCAATCATCGAAATCGGAGCACAATTGCAGATTTTCGTTTTTTTATTATGAATTTATGGTCTATAGTTCAGGTGATTTTCCATAAAATTGAATTTTCTACGAAATGTGTAGAAATATTCGAGCGATCTAAATGCCCGTTGGCATGACAATTACAGGTCTCAGCACCTATTGATAGAGGCATCAATCAAACAAATCGGAGCACAATTGCAGATTTTCGTTTTTTTATTATGAATTTATGGGCTATAGCTCAGGTGATTTTCCATACAATTGAACTTTCTACGAAATGTGTAGAAATACTCGATCGATCTAAATGCCCGTTGGCATGATAATTACAGGTCTCAGCACCTATTGATAGAGGCATCAATCATCGAAATCGGAGCACAATTGCAGATTTTCGTTTTTTTATTATGAATTTATGGGCTATAGTTCAGGTGATTTTCCATACAATTGAACTTTCTACGAAATGTGTAGAAATATTCGATCGATAAACTCATAGAGTCATCAATCAACCAAATCGGAACACAATTGCAGATTTTCGATTTTTATTATGGATTCATGGTCTATAGTTCTGGTGATTTTCCATATTATTGAATTTTCTACGAAATGTGTAGAAATATTCGAGCGATCTAAATGCCCGTTGGCATGACAATTACAGGTCTCAGCACCTATTGATAGAGGCATCAATCATCGAAATCGGAGCACAATTGCAGATTTTCGTTTTTTTATTATGAATTTATGGGCTATAGTTCAGGTGATTTTCCATACAATTGAACTTTCTACGAAATGTGTAGAAATATTCGATCGATCTACTGATAGAGTCATCAATCAACCAAATCGGAACACAATTGCAGATTTTCGATTTTTATTATGGATTCATGGTCTATAGTTCAGGTGATTTTCCATAAAATTGAATTTATTACGAAATGTGTAGAAATATTCGAGCGATCTAAATGCCCGTTGGCATGATAATTACAGGTCTCAGCACCTATTGATAGAGGCATCAATCATCGAAATCGGAGCACAATTGCAGATTTTCGTTTTTTTATTATGAATTTATGGTCTATAGTTCAGGTGATTTTCCATAAAATTGAATTTTCTACGAAATGTGTAGAAATATTCGAGCGATCTAAATGCCCGTTGGCATGACAATTACAGGTCTCAGCACCTATTGATAGAGGCATCAATCAAACAAATCGGAGCACAATTGCAGATTTTCGTTTTTTTATTATGAATTTATGGGCTATAGCTCAGGTGATTTTCCATACAATTGAACTTTCTACGAAATGTGTAGAAATACTCAATCGATCTAAATGCCCGTTGGCATGATAATTACAGGTCTCAGCACCTATTGATAGAGGCATCAATCATCGAAATCGGAGCACAATTGCAGATTTTCGTTTTTTTATTATGAATTTATGGGCTATAGTTCAGGTGATTTTCCATACAATTGAACTTTCTACGAAATGTGTAGAAATATTCGATCGATAAACTGATAGAGTCATCAATCAACCAAATCGGAACACAATTGCAGATTTTCGTTTTTTATTATGGATTCATGGTCTATAGTTCTGGTGATTTTCCATATTATTGAATTTTCTACGAAATGTGTAGAAATATTCGAGCGATCTAAATGCCCGTTGGCATGACAATTACAGGTCTCAGCACCTATTGATAGAGGCATCAATCATCGAAATCGGAGCACAATTGCAGATTTTCGTTTTTTTATTATGAATTTATGGGCTATAGTTCAGGTGATTTTCCATACAATTGAACTTTCTACGAAATGTGTAGAAATATTCGATCGATCTACTGATAGAGTCATCAATCAACCAAATCGGAACACAATTGCAGATTTTCGATTTTTATTATGGATTCATGGTCTATAGTTCAGGTGATTTTCCATAAAATTGAATTTTCTACGAAATGTGTAGAAATATTCGAGCGATCTAAATGCCCGTTGGCATGACAATTACAGATCTCAGCACCTATTGATAGAGGCATCAATCATCGAAATCGGAGCACAATTGCAGATTTTCGTTTTTTTATTATGAATTTATGGGCTATAGTTCAGGTGATTTTCCATACAATTGAACTTTCTACGAAATGTGTAGAAATATTCGATCGATCTACTGATAGAGTCATCAATCAACCAAATCGGAACACAATTGCAGATTTTCGATTTTTATTATGGATTCATGGTCTATAGTTCAGGTGATTTTCCATAAAATTGAATTTATTACGAAATGTGTAGAAATATTCGAGCGATCTAAATGCCCGTTGGCATGATAATTACAGGTCTCAGCACCTATTGATAGAGGCATCAATCATCGAAATCGGAGCACAATTGCAGATTTTCGTTTTTTTATTATGAATTTATGGTCTATAGTTCAGGTGATTTTCCATAAAATTGAATTTTCTACGAAATGTGTAGAAATATTCGAGCGATCTAAATGCCCGTTGGCATGACAATTACAGGTCTCAGCACCTATTGATAGAGGCATCAATCAAACAAATCGGAGCACAATTGCAGATTTTCGTTTTTTTATTATGAATTTATGGGCTATAGCTCAGGTGATTTTCCATACAATTGAACTTTCTACGAAATGTGTAGAAATACTCGATCGATCTAAATGCCCGTTGGCATGATAATTACAGGTCTCAGCACCTATTGATAGAGGCATCAATCATCGAAATCGGAGCACAATTGCAGATTTTCGTTTTTTTATTATGAATTTATGGGCTATAGTTCAGGTGATTTTCCATACAATTGAACTTTCTACGAAATGTGTAGAAATATTCGATCGATAAACTCATAGAGTCATCAATCAACCAAATCGGAACACAATTGCAGATTTTCGTTTTTTATTATGGATTCATGGTCTATAGTTCTGGTGATTTTCCATATTATTGAATTTTCTACGAAATGTGTAGAAATATTCGAGCGATCTAAATGCCCGTTGGCATGATAATTACAGGTCTCAGCACCTATTGATAGAGGCTGTAACGAAATCCCAAAAGGGATTACGTTAACAGACATGAGAATAGCGGTCTGATGCGGTATAGTAGCTGGCTAGAGCTCACGGTGCGGCGTGGGGATTCTCAGACATATTTCTCATGCTTGAATAACCGCATGATGAACATAATTAGAGGGGCAAATGGAAATTAACAATTACACTGCCACGGCCTCAGCGGCAAAAGGAAATAATAAGCCGGGAGTGATCGTTTCGGAGTGACCGTCTCAATCCCAGGCGACTACCGCCGTGACTGCCACACGGGCCTCCCCTCATCGGCCCGCCTACTGGGATGCTGTTTCCCAGTCGCGACGGCTCCCGATGCCATTTATGAAGGAGGGACGCCCGCATGACAATCCCAGCGACAATCCCCCGGAACGAGACCGTCACCCCGACGCGATCAACTCATGTGGCGTGCCGCCCTCCAGCACAGCCTGTCCTGGAGGAACGAACGGCACGCACGGAAAAGGATGGAAAAAGGCCGACCCTTCGCATGACCCCACCTCACATCACCCGATCAATTATTTATTTACGCGCACATGGTGCGGTTAGCACACGACAGTTAAAAATGCAAAAAAGAAAAAAAAATTATTACGGTAAAAGTAAAAACTGAAAAAATTCGTTAGAAAACTACGTTACCACTGATTCTACGTTATATTAAAATTTTACTTTCACTAATCACTGTTCCAAAAAAAATCATGAAAAAAAGAAAATAACACCAAAGTACCTGAAACAGAAAAAGGGACCGCTATGTGGTCGAACCACACCCAAAGCGGACAACCGAACCGAAGCGAAGCAAAAAGAAAAATTGCGAAAACTCCAAACGCAATCACTCAAACAACGGTGAAAAGATGAAATAGGCGTGATATTTGCTCGGTGTGGGATTTCCACCAAACCGGTGCATCACCACAGATCGCGAGTATGACCGCACAAAACAAATATATAATATATAGGAAAAATAATAGGGGGAAAAACAACTGTTACAATTTAAAATTTACAAGTTGTTTTTACCCTGAATAGCGTACCTTTTTATTTCTTGCCCACCTTGGCCCGTCCGACCACCGCAACCAGCGCCGACGCAGGATCCCCCTCACCAAAATGCTGCCCGGCCCACAAGGGCGGGAATATTATCGTATGTAGATCCGTCCGATCCAAACACACTCAATAACCGGATTCAGTGTATCGTACCATAAAACACACGTTAATCCGAAGGTTGACCTTTTATAGTCGAACTCTGTCGAACGGCACAAAAGAAAATAATATATATTTTTTTTTTTTATTTAAATTGGCACCAAAACAGTTTCCAGATTTCTCTTTTTTTTCTTTTTTTTATTTCACCAAAAGGTTCACGCCACAATCAAAAAAAAATAAAGTAGGAAAGGTAAAACTCAACAACTAATTTACGCTTTCATAGCCATCAACAATTTTTATTATTCAATTTATTGTCTAGTAAATTAACACAAGAAATATATACCCCATTCGCAGATGGGTATGGATTTAATTTACAGATATGATAAATACACTAATCGATCTTATTAATATTATTAATGTTTATAAAATTAATACACATCATTAGGAAGTTAATTCCTTCTTTTGTCTATTGTTCCTTTTTTTTTTTTTTGTTTACAAACTTAAGATGGTGGTTTATAATTTTTCTGCGGTGATATACATTCCACCGCGCACATAACAAAAAAAACCCAGTTATAAAAAAAAATTAACTATTATCACAAAAAAATTTACTTGAATTTGACGACATTGGCCAAAGTAATAACATGGTCGCTAATTTAGTCCAAGCAAAACCATTTAAAATTTACCGTCAATATAACGAACCTCGAAAATTCACTCGACTTTACTCAACAAGAATCTAAACTTGACTTTTATTTTTTTTTCATTTATCAAAAAAAAAATTTTAGACTTGTCGTCACATCAATGCGAAAACTAGATTTTTTATTTTTAATTTTTTTATATAAAAAAAAGGTGACTTATCGTCAACCAAAAACTCAAACTCGACTAACTAATCAAAAAAATATTTTACATCAATTACAAAAAAATCAGAAAATTTTCCCCCTCCTATCTCTCCCTTCGCATCGCTGTTTGTCCCGCTCGCGGCACTTGTGCACACACACAATCAGTTTTATTATTATTTTTTTTTTTTTTTATTGTAAAATCTTTATTCATGTGTATATTCTCTTTTTTTTTTGTTTATATGTGCACAAATACAACGAATGAAACCACCAACGACGACGAACATATATATATACTCAGTTGTACGGTCGCTTCGGCTTCATGTCTAATCAGCCGATCGGTTTTCTTCCCCACACAAAGCAAATATCACGCGTTAATTCAAGCCAATAACACCAACAAGAAAAATGGAATATTCGAGATTGGACATTTTAGCATCGTAAACATTCCATCTCATACCACACAATACATATACACACCATCTCGCAAGAAATATATATGCTTGTACATGATAATATAGAAAACAAATAAATGCAGGGGAAAACAAAATAAAATATTTTTACATAACAATCGGTGAGAATATTAATTTGAACTTTGGAAAAGCATAAATCAGAGCGTATGTATATACAACCCTATGGTGGTCATGGTATATAAAAAAAATTCAAACTATTTGAGCGTTTGGAGTTTTCGCAATAGAATTTTTCTGCTTCAAGTGGAGACGCATGCCAGTCGTAACAAACGTGGGAACGACCCACACCCGAGATAAGGTCTCAAGCCAGGCCTAACAAAAAAATAGATTGAATTTTAAGAGGGGTTACTTTGATTTTATTACTGTTTCCCCTTCTCCTTCACACACGGATATCCTTGGCATGAAAGGTGCCCAATGGTTTGCCATCGGGATCTTTTAATTGATATGCGACCGATCCGACCTTATCCGATATGATAGCGGGTTTGAATTTAGCGCCTAATTTGGCAGAGAATTTGTTGATCGCGTCGCTTAAGGCGAAAGATCGGACAAAAACGGGTTGGCCGATTCGAAAATTACGGTGGGTACTGCGCAGATTGTATCTTTTGGCACCTTTCTCATGCGCGACTTGCAGGTAGTGCATAATACGATTTTTAAGCAAGTTCAATCGATCCGGTTTAGACATTACGTAGATTTCGCTTGAATCATTCTCGTCCAGCAATCTTCGCAGAGAATAATCAGATCCGTGTAACGACATATGCTGTCCGAACACGGCATAATAAGGGGAACAATGCAGAGTATCATGAATAGCGTTGCGTAAGGCAGCGGCTATCTCTGGTAGGTACTTATCCCACTCACTATGTTCATGATCGTCGACATAAGCCCGTAAAGAAGACAATAAAGTACGATTCACACGCTCAGACGCATTACTCTGTGGAGAGTAAACAGGAGTACGAACGTGAAAAATCCCATATTTAGATAACAAATCCCTGAATAGATTAGAGGTAAATTGTTTTCCGTTGTCTGAAGTGATTACTTCAGGAACGGAGAACAATAAGAAGACATCATTTTCCAAAAAGTTACATAACGATGAAGCAGTAGCTTCACGCAAAGGTTTAATCAATACAAATTTAGAAAAATGATCAAGGACAATTGCTATATAGGAATTCCCACGCTTTGAGCGAGGATACGGACCGAGAAAATCAACGAACAATTTCTGAAAAGGTCTAGTTGAAACCACGGCCGCTCCCATGGCTGGTTGCGTAGAGTAATTCACAGCTTTATTCATTTTGCACTTAGAACAGCTAGCCACGTAAGTTTTTACCTGACTTGCCATCTGTGGCCAGTAAAATTGACGCTGAAGACGTTCAAGCGTTTTACTGCCACCTAAATGTGCGGAAGTGGGAGGGACGTGGGCCTGCTCGATGAGTTCCTCAGTCATGGAATTAGGAACAACTAATCTCCAGATGGGAGCATCAGTGTCAAGATAATCAATTCCATGAGGTATAGAAATAAGTAATTTATCATCCTGTACTTTATAATTATGCTGATTACTGGCGAGCTGATTCACTTTAGCAATTTGTGCAACATATTCGGATTCCTGGAACGAAGGAGAGGAAAGATCGATGTGTAGCACCGGCACCATGGTTTGAGACGAAGACAATGCGCTCAAAGATTTACCTGACAATATCAACCCGGACTGATGACTTCCAGATTGGACTCCAGGGATAGCATTGCTCTCACCTTTGGACTTTTCCTCACGAGGAGAGGTTTCATCACAAAAGGCTCGAGACAACGCATCGGGCACTATGTTTACCGACCCTTTTCGGTACCCAATCTGGAAATCAAAAGCTTGTAGTTTAAGACTCCATCGAGCGAGTCGACCGGAGAGATCTTTCTGCGACATCAACCAACGTAGACTAGCGTGATCCGTATAGATGGTAAACGGATAACCTTCGATATAAGGCCTAAATTTGTGGACGCTCAGTACCGCGGCATAGCACTCGAGCTCGGTAACCGAATAGTTCCGCTGTGCTGAATTTAATTTGTGGGAGATGTACTCGATAGGGTGCTCAGCTCCTTCCGAATCCGTCTGAAAAAGTACACTGCCCACACCCACGGCACTAGCGTCGCACTGAATAAAAAAGGGTCTACTATAGTCAGGATGCGCTAACACAGGAGATGATGACAAGGCCAATTTAAGAGAGTTAAACGCAGAGTCGGCTGTAGGAGTCCACTGAAGTTTCCCAGATTTACCAGTCAGATCAGTGAGAGGAGCTGCTAGCGAAGAGAAATCTTTAATGAAACGCCGGTACCAGCCACACATTCCCAGAAAACGTCGAATTTGTTTGGTGGTAGTGGGGATTGGATAATCCATGATCGCTGTACATTTGTCTGGGTTTGTGCGGAGGCAACCGTTTCCTACAATATAACCCAAGTAGTTGACTTCTTTGAGGACGAATTGACTCTTGGTGATATTAATAGTCAAACCAGCATTTTTCAAAAGTTGTGCAATTTCTTGTAATAAGGCAAAGTGTTCGGCTAGAGTGGAGGATGTGACAAGGAGATCGTCGAGATACACAAAGACCTTATCGTGCAACCGATGCGGGATCACTCGGTGCATAAGGCGACAAAGGGTCTGTGGCGCGTTGCATAAACCAAAAGGCATGACGGTGAACTGATACAAGGGCCGTCCAGGTACCGTAAACGCTGTCTTATCGCGGGATTGTGGGTCGAGTGGTATCTGCCAAAAGGCATCTTTTAAATCAATAGCCGATATGTATCGAGTTTGATCCAAACGACCCAACAATCCGTTGATAAGAGGCAACGGGTACGCATCCTTGACGGTGGCCTTGTTCAGTTCTCTAGCATCTAAGCACAGACGAACTTTGCCACTAGCCTTACGAACCAAAGTAACCGGCGAGCACCAGGCACTTTGTGAGATCTCGATGACCCCCAAAGACAACATCCGATCCAACTCATCGTACATCAACTTTTGAATCGCAGGAGAGACGGAATAAAACCGCTGTTTTATAGGTTTGGCCTCACCCACGTCAATACTGTGAGTTAATAAAGAGGTTTTTCCGAGACCCAATTTGGTACTAGAAGGAAATAAGTTTTTAAGATTATCGAGCAATTGCTGTTCAATAACAGATAAATCGTGAAATGTAGAGGGAGTATTAGAGTCGGACAACTCAGGTGCAAGGTTCAACGCAGAAATCTTTGGAATGATTCCGAAACGATTCCAGAAATCAATTCCCAAATACAAAGTCTGTTCCAATGAGGGAACCACATACAGATTCAGATTATGTGTCACCCCATTGAACTGAATACGCGCATTAACGTATCCCATGACACGCTGAGACTGTCCGCTCGCAGTTTTAATTAATTGAGGAAAGTTGTGAAATGAAACTAATGGGTTGTTGAGGAACCTCTCCGATCCACAACCCAGCACGCTAACGCTGGCTCCACTGTCCAATAGACCTCGGTAAGGTACATCATTAACAAGGACATCGGCATATGGCCGATTGTCACCTGCTTCAGAACCGAGTATTGAGGCGAGAACGAAAGATCGCATGATCCTTCGTCTCTCCCAATATTTGATTGAACGGGAAAGCCGCACTGAGCTGCGAGATCGGGGAGGTTCGACAATTTCCGAATCTAGTGAATTTATTGACATTTGAAATGAAGTGTTGGTAGGAATAATGGAAACATCATCCGAGAAGCGGACCGTTTGAACAGGAAAAGGTTTCAAAGGAACTTGACAACTCGAAAGAGATGAAGTTTCCGGCTTATTTATGTTTAAAAATGATTTATAGGGTGTATTGTCATAATAAGGGTTTGTGGACGGTGCAATATTCGACGACAATAGCAACGCTGGATCTACGACCAAGGGTTTAGAACGAGATCGACCCGATCCAGACACAAAATCGGAATCGGAGGATTCTACGAAAGCTATCTCGGATCGATCTAATTCCTCCTCACTGACGCAGACCCTAGACGAAGTTCCGAGTCGGTATTGCTGGCCGCATCTTCCTGATTCGGTCTGGGTAAAATCGCAGGTGGCCCTCTCATCCCAGTTCTCCAAGAACCACTCTGTTGGTTTCCCGTACACTTAGGACATCTCCGAGCGATCGTATCTCGTTGACCACAACGATAGCAGAAGTATCCGGTGGTAGGTACGGTACATTGTTGAAAAGTGTGACCGATGTCTAAACAATTATAGCAGACGGCCTGACTACCCACACCAGCTGTACGATGAGTATTACTAGAGTTGCGAGATTCAGGCTTCTTTTCAGATGATCTCCCTGCAGCCCCAGGAGTCCCCGATGGACCACTAAGCGCTGCCAACGAGCAATCCGCAGGAACCTCAGTAGGTGCCACGTTCGGTGTTTCCACCGGTAGTTCCAAATCATCATAAACATCCGCGGATAACTCGTTGATCGCGCGTCGAGAATACATCGGAGGATCCGAAGGGGAGCGGAAACGCTTAAGGGAATCTTCCCACGCAGTACAACTCTGTATTAATTCATTGATGGAAGAAAAATGACGGTCAGTGAGGTGATATTGCAATACTGGTTTCATATTGGTGATAAGTAATTGAATGAACTCATCATCCCGGTAAGGGGTGTGGCACTGTAGGGACAAACTCCACATATGGTGGTAATATTCCTGGAAGCTTTCCTGAGGTAACTGCTTCCTCGACTCGACCATCCTGCGAATTTCGAATTTGGTTCTTCGGTCTTTAAATCGTTCAATGAACGCTTGCCGCAAGTTACTCCAGTCAGCTAAGGGGTTATGTCGGCGGTAAGTCCAGTACCACTGCAGGGCCACATCCCTTAAAAGGAGATGTAGATCAAGAAGGATAATGTCGGAGGAAATTTTATTGGCTAATATGACTGAATTTAATTGGAACAGGAACATGTCCACTGTAATACCCGCAGGTGACCCATTATAAGAAATGCCACATCGAGACAAGGTACGTCGGTGAAATTCAGAATTTCCAGAATAACCAAAAGTTGATACGGCTGGTTGAGAAGCCATATTTCCCAAATTCTGAGCTGCATTTGCATTTAAAGTACTATTTTGAAAGTCAGCTGAAGCTGGCATAAAATTATTATTAAGTGGTGCGGAAGTAGTCTGCTCCAGAGATGAACGCCCTTGCGGAACAGAAGCTACTGGTGAATTTTCCAATTGGAGAAAATCAATTGGTACATATTGCTCATTACAAGAAACCGGAGGATTTTGAAAGTGAACCTGCTGGGTTTTTTTAAGTTCATGACCACCATTCATCGCCATATTGGGATTCATTAAATTGGGTACAATCGGAGTAGCTGCTACTGCCTGCATAGCTGTCATTTGAGCAGTTAAAAATTGCACCTGAGCCATCAAAGACTTTATCATTCCAGACTGGTCCATTGTTGGAACAGCATCGGGTTCTACAGAATTATTTAAAGTTTTGGGAGGAATATCTGGTAACGTTTTAGTAGGTTCCCCAGCACTACCGGAAGGATTTTCATGTTTTTCTTCCTCAGAGTCCCATGTTTGATCGCATCCACTAACCTTAGCCAAATCTATGGACTGGTCTAAAGTTTCAGGAGTTTCCAAAAATTGACTTAATGCCTTTAACAATTTGTTACTATTTTCCAAAAGTATACTGGCTTTTTTCCCATAAGTTGGAGACGAAGAAACACGAATCAGTCGCCCTTGCACATGCAATAACCGAGTGTGAAGACATCGAACTGTATTTAATTGCTTATCCTTTTGTAAATCCGAAACGTTAATGAAAGCATCCTGAATACCTTGCAATTTCAAATTACAAGTAGTAATTTCTCTATCAGGATTGGATTTAGCTTTAGAATGCATCTGGCCAGGAGCTTCCACGGTACCAGCTGCCTCATCTAACAACGACTTTCTCAACTGATCCATAGCATCAGGAGAATCCACCCTAATGGACCGAACAACCAACTCGATTTCTAATTCATCAATTTTTAAATGTGTCTCATCCATATTGTGATAGTTCAAAATTCAATATATGGAGGAACAGAAAATATATATAGATATGTATATAAAAAAAACGAGAAGATGGACAAAATTAAAACTAATATTCTAACAATAAACCGTTTGCAAAAAAAATTGTTTACTTGTTTAAATTCAGAAAAAAAATTACCCAAGAAAAGAATTTATAAATTGAAAATGGGAATATTTTATCCCAGAAATTGAAAACAACTAAACACAATAATTATATTACGTAGTTAAATAAATCCAAAGTATGGAAAGGATAACACTAGCGTTATCACAAAAAATTATTCCCCAAACCTAAAGAAAATTATAAGTATACCCGTTTACCAAATAAAATTAAATTAATTATTTAAGCGAAATTCAAAGGAATTGATTAGACAAAATTAAATAAAATTAATTAAAAACCAAGTTAATATATAAAACCAAATTATGTTTATTTTTGAGAAAAAAAATTAAATTAGTTAACTAAATCCGCAAAATTAAATTAGAACTTCAATAATAACGTGGACATCCACAAGTCGGGAAACGTGAGGAGCTACGAGAATATTATTACTGTCACAAGGACTCACTCGCGTCAATTGTTGACTGCCGCTCACTCAAACGCTGATCAAAACCGTACTTGAAGGATTATCACACGATGATACACTGGCGTTCATTTAATTTTGTAATAGTTGCGTAACAATAAAAAAAATGTTTATAACAAAAGTTCAATCAAAAAAAAATCAAAAATAAATTGGCTTAATTTATTAACGAGCGACAAATCGATTAATTTTTAAATGAACTAATAAAAAAAAATAAAGAAAAATAGTAAGGTAATAAATCGATAAATAAAGCGAATATACGTAGAAAATTAGCTGCTCCACTATGCTGTAAGGAATTAGGAATAGAGAGAAAAAGATGACGACGAGAAAAAAATAAAATTTTCACAAACAGTGAAAAGTGAAAGTAAATAGAGAAAAATAAAGAGAGAGTTGATCGAATGATGATCGGTGTGGCCATGCGTTGGGCCGGTGGTAAAATAATAATAAGTAATAATAAAAAAAATGGTTGGTCTCCTCCCCCGTTGGCCTCACAGCCGCACTCTTAGAGCTCCACCATGAGACGCGGGGTACTGCTAAATATAATAATAACACCGCTGAGGTCCAATAATTTTAATTAAAGAAGATAAGAAATAGAAAATTAACAAAAGAATGAACTAAGGATGTGCCATTGACCAATGAGACCACGAACTGTCCAATCAACACCACATTGGTGGAAACAACAAGTCCGCAATCTCAATGCTCATGGCACACGGAACCAACATGGCAAACGATCCAGCGAGGTCGAATGACTCGAAGTCAGAACACGCTTGGATCGCTCCCCATGAAGGTAGTTGGATCAAAATAAAATTAACTGAAAAAATTGAAGTAAATTACTTAAGGGTACGTAGATCTGCAAAATAGAAAATAAAAAATTGAAGAAAGCTAAACTCAGAACAAAGGAAAAATGAGTCTAACCACAATCTAACGCCACATGGCGGAAATGGTAGACCCACTCACCCGATGAACTGAGAATAGGGATTGACACTCACAACTGTATGTAATCAAACAGCATACGCTGGTTACAATACAGATGAGGGTGCCAACCGGACAAGGGAAACATTGATGTGAGCATCCGTACAGATCAAACAACGCAAGCGTTGGACTTTGTACGTGATGCTCACAACAAGTTTGAAAAAAAAAAAAAAAATCTGAAAAATGAAAAGTCGAAAAATTGAATTTAATTAGCCGAGCTTGGGCGCCACTGTAACGAAATCCCAAAAGGGATTACGTTAACAGACATGAGAATAGCGGTCTGATGCGGTATAGTAGCTGGCTAGAGCTCACGGTGCGGCGTGGGGATTCTCAGACATATTTCTCATGCTTGAATAACCGCATGATGAACATAATTAGAGGGGCAAATGGAAATTAACAATTACACTGCCACGGCCTCAGCGGCAAAAGGAAATAATAAGCCGGGAGTGATCGTTTCGGAGTGACCGTCTCAATCCCAGGCGACTACCGCCGTGACTGCCACACGGGCCTCCCCTCATCGGCCCGCCTACTGGGATGCTGTTTCCCAGTCGCGACGGCTCCCGATGCCATTTATGAAGGAGGGACGCCCGCATGACAATCCCAGCGACAATCCCCCGGAACGAGACCGTCACCCCGACGCGATCAACTCATGTGGCGTGCCGCCCTCCAGCACAGCCTGTCCTGGAGGAACGAACGGCACGCACGGAAAAGGATGGAAAAAGGCCGACCCTTCGCATGACCCCACCTCACATCACCCGATCAATTATTTATTTACGCGCACATGGTGCGGTTAGCACACGACAGTTAAAAATGCAAAAAAGAAAAAAAAATTATTACGGTAAAAGTAAAAACTGAAAAAATTCGTTAGAAAACTACGTTACCACTGATTCTACGTTATATTAAAATTTTACTTTCACTAATCACTGTTCCAAAAAAAATCATGAAAAAAAGAAAATAACACCAAAGTACCTGAAACAGAAAAAGGGACCGCTATGTGGTCGAACCACACCCAAAGCGGACAACCGAACCGAAGCGAAGCAAAAAGAAAAATTGCGAAAACTCCAAACGCAATCACTCAAACAACGGTGAAAAGATGAAATAGGCGTGATATTTGCTCGGTGTGGGATTTCCACCAAACCGGTGCATCACCACAGATCGCGAGTATGACCGCACAAAACAAATATATAATATATAGGAAAAATAATAGGGGGAAAAACAACTGTTACAATTTAAAATTTACAAGTTGTTTTTACCCTGAATAGCGTACCTTTTTATTTCTTGCCCACCTTGGCCCGTCCGACCACCGCAACCAGCGCCGACGCAGGATCCCCCTCACCAAAATGCTGCCCGGCCCACAAGGGCGGGAATATTATCGTATGTAGATCCGTCCGATCCAAACACACTCAATAACCGGATTCAGTGTATCGTACCATAAAACACACGTTAATCCGAAGGTTGACCTTTTATAGTCGAACTCTGTCGAACGGCACAAAAGAAAATAATATATATTTTTTTTTTTTATTTAAATTGGCACCAAAACAGTTTCCAGATTTCTCTTTTTTTTCTTTTTTTTATTTCACCAAAAGGTTCACGCCACAATCAAAAAAAAATAAAGTAGGAAAGGTAAAACTCAACAACTAATTTACGCTTTCATAGCCATCAACAATTTTTATTATTCAATTTATTGTCTAGTAAATTAACACAAGAAATATATACCCCATTCGCAGATGGGTATGGATTTAATTTACAGATATGATAAATACACTAATCGATCTTATTAATATTATTAATGTTTATAAAATTAATACACATCATTAGGAAGTTAATTCCTTCTTTTGTCTATTGTTCCTTTTTTTTTTTTTTGTTTACAAACTTAAGATGGTGGTTTATAATTTTTCTGCGGTGATATACATTCCACCGCGCACATAACAAAAAAAACCCAGTTATAAAAAAAAATTAACTATTATCACAAAAAAATTTACTTGAATTTGACGACATTGGCCAAAGTAATAACATGGTCGCTAATTTAGTCCAAGCAAAACCATTTAAAATTTACCGTCAATATAACGAACCTCGAAAATTCACTCGACTTTACTCAACAAGAATCTAAACTTGACTTTTATTTTTTTTTCATTTATCAAAAAAAAAATTTTAGACTTGTCGTCACATCAATGCGAAAACTAGATTTTTTATTTTTAATTTTTTTATATAAAAAAAAGGTGACTTATCGTCAACCAAAAACTCAAACTCGACTAACTAATCAAAAAAATATTTTACATCAATTACAAAAAAATCAGAAAATTTTCCCCCTCCTATCTCTCCCTTCGCATCGCTGTTTGTCCCGCTCGCGGCACTTGTGCACACACACAATCAGTTTTATTATTATTTTTTTTTTTTTTTATTGTAAAATCTTTATTCATGTGTATATTCTCTTTTTTTTTTGTTTATATGTGCACAAATACAACGAATGAAACCACCAACGACGACGAACATATATATATACTCAGTTGTACGGTCGCTTCGGCTTCATGTCTAATCAGCCGATCGGTTTTCTTCCCCACACAAAGCAAATATCACGCGTTAATTCAAGCCAATAACACCAACAAGAAAAATGGAATATTCGAGATTGGACATTTTAGCATCGTAAACATTCCATCTCATACCACACAATACATATACACACCATCTCGCAAGAAATATATATGCTTGTACATGATAATATAGAAAACAAATAAATGCAGGGGAAAACAAAATAAAATATTTTTACATAACAATCGGTGAGAATATTAATTTGAACTTTGGAAAAGCATAAATCAGAGCGTATGTATATACAACCCTATGGTGGTCATGGTATATAAAAAAAATTCAAACTATTTGAGCGTTTGGAGTTTTCGCAATAGAATTTTTCTGCTTCAAGTGGAGACGCATGCCAGTCGTAACAAGGCATCAATCATCGAAATCGGAGCACAATTGCAGATTTTCGTTTTTTTATTATGAATTTATGGTCAGTTCAGGTGATTTTCCATAAAATTGAATTTTCTACGAAATGTGTAGAAATATTCGAGCGATCTAAATGCCCGTTGGCATGACAATTACAGGTCTCAGCACCTATTGATAGAGGCATCAATCATCGAAATCGGAGCACAATTGCAGATTTTCGTTTTTTTATTATGAATTTATGGGCTATAGTTCAGGTGATTTTCCATACAATTGAACTTTCTACGAAATGTGTAGAAATATTCGATCGATCTACTGATAGAGTCATCAATCAAACAAATCGGAACACAATTGCAGATTTTCGTTTTTTATTATGGATTCATGGTCTATAGTTCAGGTGATTTTCCATACAATTGAACTTTCTACGAAATGTGTAGAAATATTCGATCGATAAACTGATAGAGTCATCAATCAACCAAATCGGAACACAATTGCAGATTTTCGATTTTTATTATGGATTCATGGTCTATAGTTCAGGTGATTTTCCATAAAATTGAATTTATTACGAAATGTGTAGAAATATTCGAGCGATCTAAATGCCCGTTGGCATGATAATTACAGGTCTCAGCACCTATTGATAGAGGCATCAATGATCGAAATCGGAGCACAATTGCAGATTTTCGTTTTTTTATTATGAATTTATGGTCAGTTCAGGTGATTTTCCATAAAATTGAATTTTCTACGAAATGTGTAGAAATATTCGAGCGATCTAAATGCCCGTTGGCATGACAATTACAGGTCTCAACACCTATTGATAGAGGCATCAATCATCGAAATCGGAGCACAATTGCAGATTTTCGTTTTTTTATTATGAATTTATGGGCTATAGTTCAGGTGATTTTCCATACAATTGAACTTTCTACGAAATGTGTAGAAATATTCGATCGATCTACTGATAGAGTCATCAATCAACCAAATCGGAACACAATTGCAGATTTTCGTTTTTTATTATGGATTCATGGTCTATAGTTCAGGTGATTTTCCATAAAATTGAATTTATTACGAAATGTGTAGAAATATTCGAGCGATCTAAATGCCCGTTGGCATGATAATTACAGGTCTCAGCACCTATTGATAGAGGCATCAATCATCGAAATCGGAGCACAATTGCAGATTTTCGTTTTTTTATTATGAATTTATGGTCTATAGTTCAGGTGATTTTCCATAAAATTGAATTTTCTACGAAATGTGTAGAAATATTCGAGCGATCTAAATGCCCGTTGGCATGACAATTACAGATCTCAGCACCTATTGATAGAGGCATCAATCATCGAAATCGGAGCACAATTGCAGATTTTCGTTTTTTTATTATGAATTTATGGGCTATAGTTCAGGTGATTTTCCATACAATTGAACTTTCTACGAAATGTGTAGAAATATTCGATCGATCTACTGATAGAGTCATCAATCAACCAAATCGGAACACAATTGCAGATTTTCGATTTTTATTATGGATTCATGGTCTATAGTTCAGGTGATTTTCCATAAAATTGAATTTATTACGAAATGTGTAGAAATATTCGAGCGATCTAAATGCCCGTTGGCATGATAATTACAGGTCTCAGCACCTATTGATAGAGGCATCAATCATCGAAATCGGAGCACAATTGCAGATTTTCGTTTTTTTATTATGAATTTATGGTCTATAGTTCATGTGATTTTCCATAAAATTGAATTTTCTACGAAATGTGTAGAAATATTCGAGCGATCTAAATGCCCGTTGGCATGACAATTACAGGTCTCAGCACCTATTGATAGAGGCATCAATCAAACAAATCGGAGCACAATTGCAGATTTTCGTTTTTTTATTATGAATTTATGGGCTATAGTTCAGGTGATTTTCCATACAATTGAACTTTCTACGAAATGTGTAGAAATATTCGATCGATCTACTGATAGAGTCATCAATCAACCAAATCGGAACACAATTGCAGATTTTCGTTTTTTTATTATGAATTTATGGTCTATAGTTCAGGTGATTTTCCATAAAATTGAATTTATTACGAAATGTGTAGAAATATTCGAGCGATCTAAATGCCCGTTGGCATGATAATTACAGGTCTCAGCACCTATTGATAGAGGCATCAATCATCGAAATCGGAGCACAATTGCAGATTTTCGTTTTTTTATTATGAATTTATGGTCTATAGTTCAGGTGATTTTCCATAAAATTGAATTTTCTACGAAATGTGTAGAAATATTCGAGCGATCTAAATGCCCGTTGGCATGACAATTACAGGTCTCAGCACCTATTGATAGAGGCATCAATCAAACAAATCGGAGCACAATTGCAGATTTTCGTTTTTTTATTATGAATTTATGGGCTATAGTTCAGGTGATTTTCCATACAATTGAACTTTCTACGAAATGTGTAGAAATACTCGATCGATCTAAATGCCCGTTGGCATGATAATTACAGGTCTCAGCACCTATTGATAGAAGCATCAATCATCGAAATCGGAGCACAATTGCAGATTTTCGTTTTTTTATTATGAATTTATGGTCAGTTCAGGTGATTTTCCATAAAATTGAATTTTCTACGAAATGTGTAGAAATATTCGAGCGATCTAAATGCCCGTTGGCATGACAATTACAGGTCTCAGCACCTATTGATAGAGGCATCAATCATCGAAATCGGAGCACAATTGCAGATTTTCGTTTTTTTATTATGAATTTATGGGCTATAGTTCAGGTGATTTTCCATACAATTGAACTTTCTACGAAATGTGTAGAAATATTCGATCGATCTACTGATAGAGTCATCAATCAACCAAATCGGAACACAATTGCAGATTTTCGTTTTTTATTATGGATTTATGGTCTATAGTTCAGGTGATTTTCCATAATATTGAATTTTCTACGAAATGTGTAGAAATATTCGAGCGATCTAAATGCCCGTTGGCATGACAATTACAGGTCTCAGCACCTATTGATAGAGGTATCAATCATCGAAATCGGAGCACAATTGCAGATTTTCGTTTTTTTATTATGAATTTATGGGCTATAGTTCAGGTGATTTTCCATACAATTGAACTTTCTACGAAATGTGTAGAAATATTCGATCGATAAACTGATAGAGTCATCAATCAACCAAATCGGAACACAATTGCAGATTTTCGATTTTTATTATGGATTCATGGTCTATAGTTCAGGTGATTTTCCATAAAATTGAATTTTCTACGAAATGTGTAGAAATATTCGAGCGATCTAAATGCCCGTTGGCATGACAATTACAGATCTCAGCACCTATTGATAGAGGCATCAATCATCGAAATCGGAGCACAATTGCAGATTTTCGTTTTTTTATTATGAATTTATGGGCTATAGTTCAGGTGATTTTCCATACAATTGAACTTTCTACGAAATGTGTAGAAATATTCGATCGATCTACTGATAGAGTCATCAATCAACCAAATCGGAACACAATTGCAGATTTTCGATTTTTATTATGGATTCATGGTCTATAGTTCAGGTGATTTTCCATAAAATTGAATTTATTACGAAATGTGTAGAAATATTCGAGCGATCTAAATGCCCGTTGGCATGATAATTACAGGTCTCAGCACCTATTGATAGAGGCATCAATCATCGAAATCGGAGCACAATTGCAGATTTTCGTTTTTTTATTATGAATTTATGGTCTATAGTTCAGGTGATTTTCCATAAAATTGAATTTTCTACGAAATGTGTAGAAATATTCGAGCGATCTAAATGCCCGTTGGCATGACAATTACAGGTCTCAGCACCTATTGATAGAGGCATCAATCAAACAAATCGGAGCACAATTGCAGATTTTCGTTTTTTTATTATGAATTTATGGGCTATAGCTCAGGTGATTTTCCATACAATTGAACTTTCTACGAAATGTGTAGAAATACTCGATCGATCTAAATGCCCGTTGGCATGATAATTACAGGTCTCAGCACCTATTGATAGAGGCATCAATCATCGAAATCGGAGCACAATTGCAGATTTTCGTTTTTTTATTATGAATTTATGGGCTATAGTTCAGGTGATTTTCCATACAATTGAACTTTCTACGAAATGTGTAGAAATATTCGATCGATAAACTGATAGAGTCATCAATCAACCAAATCGGAACACAATTGCAGATTTTCGTTTTTTATTATGGATTCATGGTCTATAGTTCTGGTGATTTTCCATATTATTGAATTTTCTACGAAATGTGTAGAAATATTCGAGCGATCTAAATGCCCGTTGGCATGACAATTACAGGTCTCAGCACCTATTGATAGAGGCATCAATCATCGAAATCGGAGCACAATTGCAGATTTTCGTTTTTTTATTATGAATTTATGGGCTATAGTTCAGGTGATTTTCCATACAATTGAACTTTCTACGAAATGTGTAGAAATATTCGAGCGATCTACTGATAGAGTCATCAATCAACCAAATCGGAACACAATTGCAGATTTTCGATTTTTATTATGGATTCATGGTCTATAGTTCAGGTGATTTTCCATAAAATTGAATTTTCTACGAAATGTGTAGAAATATTCGAGCGATCTAAATGCCCGTTGGCATGACAATTACAGATCTCAGCACCTATTGATAGAGGCATCAATCATCGAAATCGGAGCACAATTGCAGATTTTCGTTTTTTTATTATGAATTTATGGGCTATAGTTCAGGTGATTTTCCATACAATTGAACTTTCTACGAAATGTGTAGAAATATTCGATCGATCTACTGATAGAGTCATCAATCAACCAAATCGGAACACAATTGCAGATTTTCGATTTTTATTATGGATTCATGGTCTATAGTTCAGGTGATTTTCCATAAAATTGAATTTATTACGAAATGTGTAGAAATATTCGAGCGATCTAAATGCCCGTTGGCATGATAATTACAGGTCTCAGCACCTATTGATAGAGGCATCAATCATCGAAATCGGAGCACAATTGCAGATTTTCGTTTTTTTATTATGAATTTATGGTCTATAGTTCAGGTGATTTTCCATAAAATTGAATTTTCTACGAAATGTGTAGAAATATTCGAGCGATCTAAATGCCCGTTGGCATGACAATTACAGGTCTCAGCACCTATTGATAGAGGCATCAATCAAACAAATCGGAGCACAATTGCAGATTTTCGTTTTTTTATTATGAATTTATGGGCTATAGCTCAGGTGATTTTCCATACAATTGAACTTTCTACGAAATGTGTAGAAATACTCGATCGATCTAAATGCCCGTTGGCATGATAATTACAGGTCTCAGCACCTATTGATAGAAGCATCAATCATCGAAATCGGAGCACAATTGCAGATTTTCGTTTTTTTATTATGAATTTATGGTCAGTTCAGGTGATTTTCCATAAAATTGAATTTTCTACGAAATGTGTAGAAATATTCGAGCGATCTAAATGCCCGTTGGCATGACAATTACAGGTCTCAGCACCTATTGATAGAGGCATCAATCATCGAAATCGGAGCACAATTGCAGATTTTCGTTTTTTTATTATGAATTTATGGGCTATAGTTCAGGTGATTTTCCATACAATTGAACTTTCTACGAAATGTGTAGAAATATTCGATCGATCTACTGATAGAGTCATCAATCAACCAAATCGGAACACAATTGCAGATTTTCGTTTTTTATTATGGATTTATGGTCTATAGTTCAGGTGATTTTCCATAATATTGAATTTTCTACGAAATGTGTAGAAATATTCGAGCGATCTAAATGCCCGTTGGCATGACAATTACAGGTCTCAGCACCTATTGATAGAGGTATCAATCATCGAAATCGGAGCACAATTGCAGATTTTCGTTTTTTTATTATGAATTTATGGGCTATAGTTCAGGTGATTTTCCATACAATTGAACTTTCTACGAAATGTGTAGAAATATTCGATCGATAAACTGATAGAGTCATCAATCAACCAAATCGGAACACAATTGCAGATTTTCGATTTTTATTATGGATTCATGGTCTATAGTTCAGGTGATTTTCCATAAAATTGAATTTTCTACGAAATGTGTAGAAATATTCGAGCGATCTAAATGCCCGTTGGCATGACAATTACAGATCTCAGCACCTATTGATAGAGGCATCAATCATCGAAATCGGAGCACAATTGCAGATTTTCGTTTTTTTATTATGAATTTATGGGCTATAGTTCAGGTGATTTTCCATACAATTGAACTTTCTACGAAATGTGTAGAAATATTCGATCGATCTACTGATAGAGTCATCAATCAACCAAATCGGAACACAATTGCAGATTTTCGATTTTTATTATGGATTCATGGTCTATAGTTCAGGTGATTTTCCATAAAATTGAATTTATTACGAAATGTGTAGAAATATTCGAGCGATCTAAATGCCCGTTGGCATGATAATTACAGGTCTCAGCACCTATTGATAGAGGCATCAATCATCGAAATCGGAGCACAATTGCAGATTTTCGTTTTTTTATTATGAATTTATGGTCTATAGTTCAGGTGATTTTCCATAAAATTGAATTTTCTACGAAATGTGTAGAAATATTCGAGCGATCTAAATGCCCGTTGGCATGACAATTACAGGTCTCAGCACCTATTGATAGAGGCATCAATCAAACAAATCGGAGCACAATTGCAGATTTTCGTTTTTTTATTATGAATTTATGGGCTATAGCTCAGGTGATTTTCCATACAATTGAACTTTCTACGAAATGTGTAGAAATACTCGATCGATCTAAATGCCCGTTGGCATGATAATTACAGGTCTCAGCACCTATTGATAGAGGCATCAATCATCGAAATCGGAGCACAATTGCAGATTTTCGTTTTTTTATTATGAATTTATGGGCTATAGTTCAGGTGATTTTCCATACAATTGAACTTTCTACGAAATGTGTAGAAATATTCGATCGATAAACTGATAGAGTCATCAATCAACCAAATCGGAACACAATTGCAGATTTTCGTTTTTTATTATGGATTCATGGTCTATAGTTCTGGTGATTTTCCATATTATTGAATTTTCTACGAAATGTGTAGAAATATTCGAGCGATCTAAATGCCCGTTGGCATGACAATTACAGGTCTCAGCACCTATTGATAGAGGCATCAATCATCGAAATCGGAGCACAATTGCAGATTTTCGTTTTTTTATTATGAATTTATGGGCTATAGTTCAGGTGATTTTCCATACAATTGAACTTTCTACGAAATGTGTAGAAATATTCGATCGATCTACTGATAGAGTCATCAATCAACCAAATCGGAACACAATTGCAGATTTTCGATTTTTATTATGGATTCATGGTCTATAGTTCAGGTGATTTTCCATAAAATTGAATTTTCTACGAAATGTGTAGAAATATTCGAGCGATCTAAATGCCCGTTGGCATGACAATTACAGATCTCAGCACCTATTGATAGAGGCATCAATCATCGAAATCGGAGCACAATTGCAGATTTTCGTTTTTTTATTATGAATTTATGGGCTATAGTTCAGGTGATTTTCCATACAATTGAACTTTCTACGAAATGTGTAGAAATATTCGATCGATCTACTGATAGAGTCATCAATCAACCAAATCGGAACACAATTGCAGATTTTCGATTTTTATTATGGATTCATGGTCTATAGTTCAGGTGATTTTCCATAAAATTGAATTTATTACGAAATGTGTAGAAATATTCGAGCGATCTAAATGCCCGTTGGCATTATAATTACAGGTCTCAGCACCTATTGATAGAGGCATCAATCATCGAAATCGGAGCACAATTGCAGATTTTCGTTTTTTTATTATGAATTTATGGTCTATAGTTCAGGTGATTTTCCATAAAATTGAATTTTCTACGAAATGTGTAGAAATATTCGAGCGATCTAAATGCCCGTTGGCATGACAATTACAGGTCTCAGCACCTATTGATAGAGGCATCAATCAAACAAATCGGAGCACAATTGCAGATTTTCGTTTTTTTATTATGAATTTATGGGCTATAGCTCAGGTGATTTTCCATACAATTGAACTTTCTACGAAATGTGTAGAAATACTCGATCGATCTAAATGCCCGTTGGCATGATAATTACAGGTCTCAGCACCTATTGATAGAGGCATCAATCATCGAAATCGGAGCACAATTGCAGATTTTCGTTTTTTTATTATGAATTTATGGGCTATAGTTCAGGTGATTTTCCATACAATTGAACTTTCTACGAAATGTGTAGAAATATTCGATCGATAAACTCATAGAGTCATCAATCAACCAAATCGGAACACAATTGCAGATTTTCGTTTTTTATTATGGATTCATGGTCTATAGTTCTGGTGATTTTCCATATTATTGAATTTTCTACGAAATGTGTAGAAATATTCGAGCGATCTAAATGCCCGTTGGCATGATAATTACAGGTCTCAGCACCTATTGATAGAGGCATCAATCATCGAAATCGGAGCACAATTGCAGATTTTCGTTTTTTTATTATGAATTTATGGTCAGTTCAGGTGATTTTCCATAAAATTGAATTTTCTACGAAATGTGTAGAAATATTCGAGCGATCTAAATGCCCGTTGGCATGACAATTACAGGTCTCAGCACCTATTGATAGAGGCATCAATCATCGAAATCGGAGCACAATTGCAGATTTTCGTTTTTTTATTATGAATTTATGGGCTATAGTTCAGGTGATTTTCCATACAATTGAACTTTCTACGAAATGTGTAGAAATATTCGATCGATCTACTGATAGAGTCATCAATCAAACAAATCGGAACACAATTGCAGATTTTCGTTTTTTATTATGGATTCATGGTCTATAGTTCAGGTGATTTTCCATACAATTGAACTTTCTACGAAATGTGTAGAAATATTCGATCGATAAACTGATAGAGTCATCAATCAACCAAATCGGAACACAATTGCAGATTTTCGATTTTTATTATGGATTCATGGTCTATAGTTCAGGTGATTTTCCATAAAATTGAATTTATTACGAAATGTGTAGAAATATTCGAGCGATCTAAATGCCCGTTGGCATGATAATTACAGGTCTCAGCACCTATTGATAGAGGCATCAATCATCGAAATCGGAGCACAATTGCAGATTTTCGTTTTTTTATTATGAATTTATGGTCAGTTCAGGTGATTTTCCATAAAATTGAATTTTCTACGAAATGTGTAGAAATATTCGAGCGATCTAAATGCCCGTTGGCATGACAATTACAGGTCTCAACACCTATTGATAGAGGCATCAATCATCGAAATCGGAGCACAATTGCAGATTTTCGTTTTTTTATTATGAATTTATGGGCTATAGTTCAGGTGATTTTCCATACAATTGAACTTTCTACGAAATGTGTAGAAATATTCGATCGATCTACTGATAGAGTCATCAATCAACCAAATCGGAACACAATTGCAGATTTTCGTTTTTTATTATGGATTCATGGTCTATAGTTCAGGTGATTTTCCATAAAATTGAATTTATTACGAAATGTGTAGAAATATTCGAGCGATCTAAATGCCCGTTGGCATGATAATTACAGGTCTCAGCACCTATTGATAGAGGCATCAATCATCGAAATCGGAGCACAATTGCAGATTTTCGTTTTTTTATTATGAATTTATGGTCTATAGTTCAGGTGATTTTCCATAAAATTGAATTTTCTACGAAATGTGTAGAAATATTCGAGCGATCTAAATGCCCGTTGGCATGACAATTACAGATCTCAGCACCTATTGATAGAGGCATCAATCATCGAAATCGGAGCACAATTGCAGATTTTCGTTTTTTTATTATGAATTTATGGGCTATAGTTCAGGTGATTTTCCATACAATTGAACTTTCTACGAAATGTGTAGAAATATTCGATCGATCTACTGATAGAGTCATCAATCAACCAAATCGGAACACAATTGCAGATTTTCGATTTTTATTATGGATTCATGGTCTATAGTTCAGGTGATTTTCCATAAAATTGAATTTATTACGAAATGTGTAGAAATATTCGAGCGATCTAAATGCCCGTTGGCATGATAATTACAGGTCTCAGCACCTATTGATAGAGGCATCAATCATCGAAATCGGAGCACAATTGCAGATTTTCGTTTTTTTATTATGAATTTATGGTCTATAGTTCATGTGATTTTCCATAAAATTGAATTTTCTACGAAATGTGTAGAAATATTCGAGCGATCTAAATGCCCGTTGGCATGACAATTACAGGTCTCAGCACCTATTGATAGAGGCATCAATCAAACAAATCGGAGCACAATTGCAGATTTTCGTTTTTTTATTATGAATTTATGGGCTATAGTTCAGGTGATTTTCCATACAATTGAACTTTCTACGAAATGTGTAGAAATATTCGATCGATCTACTGATAGAGTCATCAATCAACCAAATCGGAACACAATTGCAGATTTTCGTTTTTTTATTATGAATTTATGGTCTATAGTTCAGGTGATTTTCCATAAAATTGAATTTATTACGAAATGTGTAGAAATATTCGAGCGATCTAAATGCCCGTTGGCATGATAATTACAGGTCTCAGCACCTATTGATAGAGGCATCAATCATCGAAATCGGAGCACAATTGCAGATTTTCGTTTTTTTATTATGAATTTATGGTCTATAGTTCAGGTGATTTTCCATAAAATTGAATTTTCTACGAAATGTGTAGAAATATTCGAGCGATCTAAATGCCCGTTGGCATGACAATTACAGGTCTCAGCACCTATTGATAGAGGCATCAATCAAACAAATCGGAGCACAATTGCAGATTTTCGTTTTTTTATTATGAATTTATGGGCTATAGTTCAGGTGATTTTCCATACAATTGAACTTTCTACGAAATGTGTAGAAATACTCGATCGATCTAAATGCCCGTTGGCATGATAATTACAGGTCTCAGCACCTATTGATAGAAGCATCAATCATCGAAATCGGAGCACAATTGCAGATTTTCGTTTTTTTATTATGAATTTATGGTCAGTTCAGGTGATTTTCCATAAAATTGAATTTTCTACGAAATGTGTAGAAATATTCGAGCGATCTAAATGCCCGTTGGCATGACAATTACAGGTCTCAGCACCTATTGATAGAGGCATCAATCATCGAAATCGGAGCACAATTGCAGATTTTCGTTTTTTTATTATGAATTTATGGGCTATAGTTCAGGTGATTTTCCATACAATTGAACTTTCTACGAAATGTGTAGAAATATTCGATCGATCTACTGATAGAGTCATCAATCAACCAAATCGGAACACAATTGCAGATTTTCGTTTTTTATTATGGATTTATGGTCTATAGTTCAGGTGATTTTCCATAATATTGAATTTTCTACGAAATGTGTAGAAATATTCGAGCGATCTAAATGCCCGTTGGCATGACAATTACAGGTCTCAGCACCTATTGATAGAGGTATCAATCATCGAAATCGGAGCACAATTGCAGATTTTCGTTTTTTTATTATGAATTTATGGGCTATAGTTCAGGTGATTTTCCATACAATTGAACTTTCTACGAAATGTGTAGAAATATTCGATCGATAAACTGATAGAGTCATCAATCAACCAAATCGGAACACAATTGCAGATTTTCGATTTTTATTATGGATTCATGGTCTATAGTTCAGGTGATTTTCCATAAAATTGAATTTATTACGAAATGTGTAGAAATATTCGAGCGATCTAAATGCCCGTTGGCATGATAATTACAGGTCTCAGCACCTATTGATAGAGGCATCAATCATCGAAATCGGAGCACAATTGCAGATTTTCGTTTTTTTATTATGAATTTATGGTCTATAGTTCAGGTGATTTTCCATAAAATTGAATTTTCTACGAAATGTGTAGAAATATTCGAGCGATCTACTGATAGAGTCATCAATCAACCAAATCGGAACACAATTGCAGATTTTCGTTTTTTATTATGGATTCATGGTCTATAGTTCAGGTGATTTTCCATAAAATTGAATTTTCTACGAAATGTGTAGAAATATTCGAGCGATCTAAATGCCCGTTGGCATGATAATTACAGGTCTCAGCACCTATTGATAGAGGCATCAATCATCGAAATCGAAGCACAATTGCAGATTTTCGTTTTTTTATTATGAATTTATGGGCTATAGTTCAGGTGATTTTCCATACAATTGAACTTTCTACGAAATGTGTAGAAATATTCGATCGATCTACTGATAGAGTCATCAATCAACCAAATCGGAACACAATTGCAGATTTTCGTTTTTTATTATGGATTTATGGTCTATAGTTCAGGTGATTTTCCATAAAATTGAATTTTCTACGAAATGTGTAGAAATATTCGAGCGATCTAAATGCCCGTTGGCATGACAATTACAGGTCTCAGCACCTATTGATAGAGGTATCAATCATCGAAATCGGAGCACAATTGCAGATTTTCGTTTTTTTATTATGAATTTATGGGCTATAGTTCAGGTGATTTTCCATACAATTGAACTTTCTACGAAATGTGTAGAAATATTCGATCGATCTACTGATAGAGTCATCAATCAACCAAATCGGAACACAATTGCAGATTTTCGTTTTTTATTATGGATTTATGGTCTATAGTTCAGGTGATTTTCCATAATATTGAATTTTCTACGAAATGTGTAGAAATATTCGAGCGATCTAAATGCCCGTTGGCATGACAATTACAGGTCTCAGCACCTGTTGATAGAGGCATCAATCATCGAAATCGGAGCACAATTGCAGATTTTCGTTTTTTTATTATGAATTTATGGGCTATAGTTCAGGTGATTTTCCATAAAATTGAATTTTCTACGAAATGTGTAGAAATATTCGAGCGATCTACTGATAGAGTCATCAATCAACCAAATCGGAACACAATTGCAGATTTTCGTTTTTTATTATGGATTCATGGTCTATAGTTCAGGTGATTTTCCATAAAATTGAATTTTCTACGAAATGTGTAGAAATATTCGAGCGATCTAAATGCCCGTTGGCATGACAATTACAGATCTCAGCACCTATTGATAGAGGCATCAATCATCGAAATCGGAGCACAATTGCAGATTTTCGTTTTTTTATTATGAATTTATGGGCTATAGTTCAGGTGATTTTCCATACAATTGAACTTTCTACGAAATGTGTAGAAATATTCGATCGATAAACTGATAGAGTCATCAATCAACCAAATCGGAACACAATTGCAGATTTTCGATTTTTATTATGGATTCATGGTCTATAGTTCAGGTGATTTTCCATAAAATTGAATTTATTACGAAATGTGTAGAAATATTCGAGCGATCTAAATGCCCGTTGGCATGATAATTACAGGTCTCAGCACCTATTGATAGAGGCATCAATCATCGAAATCGGAGCACAATTGCAGATTTTCGTTTTTTTATTATGAATTTATGGTCTATAGTTCAGGTGATTTTCCATAAAATTGAATTTTCTACGAAATGTGTAGAAATATTCGAGCGATCTACTGATAGAGTCATCAATCAACCAAATCGGAACACAATTGCAGATTTTCGTTTTTTATTATGGATTCATGGTCTATAGTTCAGGTGATTTTCCATAAAATTGAATTTTCTACGAAATGTGTAGAAATATTCGAGCGATCTAAATGCCCGTTGGCATGATAATTACAGGTCTCAGCACCTATTGATAGAGGCATCAATCATCGAAATCGAAGCACAATTGCAGATTTTCGTTTTTTTATTATGAATTTATGGGCTATAGTTCAGGTGATTTTCCATACAATTGAACTTTCTACGAAATGTGTAGAAATATTCGATCGATCTACTGATAGAGTCATCAATCAACCAAATCGGAACACAATTGCAGATTTTCGTTTTTTATTATGGATTTATGGTCTATAGTTCAGGTGATTTTCCATAAAATTGAATTTTCTACGAAATGTGTAGAAATATTCGAGCGATCTAAATGCCCGTTGGCATGACAATTACAGGTCTCAGCACCTATTGATAGAGGTATCAATCATCGAAATCGGAGCACAATTGCAGATTTTCGTTTTTTTATTATGAATTTATGGGCTATAGTTCAGGTGATTTTCCATACAATTGAACTTTCTACGAAATGTGTAGAAATATTCGATCGATAAACTGATAGAGTCATCAATCAACCAAATCGGAACACAATTGCAGATTTTCGATTTTTATTATGGATTCATGGTCTATAGTTCAGGTGATTTTCCATAAAATTGAATTTATTACGAAATGTGTAGAAATATTCGAGCGATCTAAATGCCCGTTGGCATGATAATTACAGGTCTCAGCACCTATTGATAGAGGCATCAATCATCGAAATCGGAGCACAATTGCAGATTTTCGTTTTTTTATTATGAATTTATGGTCTATAGTTCAGGTGATTTTCCATAAAATTGAATTTTCTACGAAATGTGTAGAAATATTCGAGCGATCTACTGATAGAGTCATCAATCAACCAAATCGGAACACAATTGCAGATTTTCGTTTTTTATTATGGATTCATGGTCTATAGTTCAGGTGATTTTCCATAAAATTGAATTTTCTACGAAATGTGTAGAAATATTCGAGCGATCTAAATGCCCGTTGGCATGATAATTACAGGTCTCAGCACCTATTGATAGAGGCATCAATCATCGAAATCGAAGCACAATTGCAGATTTTCGTTTTTTTATTATGAATTTATGGGCTATAGTTCAGGTGATTTTCCATACAATTGAACTTTCTACGAAATGTGTAGAAATATTCGAGCGATCTAAATGCCCGTTGGCATGACAATTACAGGTCTCAGCACCTATTGATAGAGGTATCAATCATCGAAATCGGAGCACAATTGCAGATTTTCGTTTTTTTATTATGAATTTATGGGCTATAGTTCAGGTGATTTTCCATACAATTGAACTTTCTACGAAATGTGTAGAAATATTCGAGCGATCTACTGATAGAGTCATCAATCAACCAAATCGGAACACAATTGCAGATTTTCGTTTTTTATTATGGATTCATGGTCTATAGTTCAGGTGATTTTCCATAAAATTGAATTTTCTACGAAATGTGTAGAAATATTCGAGCGATCTAAATGCCCGTTGGCATGACAATTACAGATCTCAGCACCTATTGATAGAGGCATCAATCATCGAAATCGGAGCACAATTGCAGATTTTCGTTTTTTTATTATGAATTTATGGGCTATAGTTCAGGTGATTTTCCATACAATTGAACTTTCTACGAAATGTGTAGAAATATTCGATCGATCTACTGATAGAGTCATCAATCAACCAAATCGGAACACAATTGCAGATTTTCGTTTTTTATTATGGATTCATGGTCTATAGTTCAGGTGATTTTCCATAAAATTGAATTTATTACGAAATGTGTAGAAATATTCGAGCGATCTAAATGCCCGTTGGCATGATAATTACAGGTCTCAGCACCTATTGATAGAGGTATCAATCATTGAAATCGGAGCACAATTGCAGATTTTCGTTTTTTTATTATGAATTTATGGGCTAAGTTCAGGTGATTTTCCATACAATTGAACTTTCTACGAAATGTGTAGAAATATTCGGTCGATCTACTGATAGAGTCATCAATCAAACAAATCGGAACACAATTGCAGATTTTCGTTTTTTATTATGGATTCATGGTCTACAGTTCAGGTGATTTTCCATAATATTGAATTTTCTACGAAATGTGTAGAAATATTCGAGAGATCTAAATGCCCGTTGGCATGACAATTACAGATCTCAGCACCTATTGATAGAGGCATCAATCATCGAAATCGGAGCACAATTGCAGATTTTCGTTTTTTTATTATGAATTTATGGGCAGTTCAGGTGATTTTCCATAAAATTGAATTTTCTACGAAATGTGTAGAAATATTCGAGCGATCTACTGATAGAGTCATCAATCAACCAAATCGGAGCACAATTGCAGATTTTCGTTTTTTTATTATGAATTTATGGTCAGTTCAGGTGATTTTCCATAAAATTGAATTTTCTACGAAATGTGTAGAAATATTCGAGCGATCTAAATGCCCGTTGGCATGACAATTACAGGTCTCAGCACCTATTGATAGAGGCATCAATCATCGAAATCGGAGCACAATTGCAGATTTTCGTTTTTTTATTATGAATTTATGGGCTATAGTTCAGGTGATTTTCCATACAATTGAACTTTCTACGAAATGTGTAGAAATATTCGATCGATCTACTGATAGAGTCATCAATCAACCAAATCGGAACACAATTGCAGATTTTCGTTTTTTATTATGGATTCATGGTCTATAGTTCAGGTGATTTTCCATACAATTGAACTTTCTACGAAATGTGTAGAAATATTCGATCGATAAACTGATAGAGTCATCAATCAACCAAATCGGAACACAATTGCAGATTTTCGATTTTTATTATGGATTCATGGTCTATAGTTCAGGTGATTTTCCATAAAATTGAATTTATTACGAAATGTGTAGAAATATTCGAGCGATCTAAATGCCCGTTGGCATGATAATTACAGGTCTCAGCACCTATTGATAGAGGCATCAATCATCGAAATCGGAGCACAATTGCAGATTTTCGTTTTTTTATTATGGATTCATGGTCTATAGTTCAGGTGATTTTCCATAATATTGAATTTTCTACGAAATGTGTAGAAATATTCGAGCGATCTAAATGCCCGTTGGCATGACAATTACAGGTCTCAGCACCTATTGATAGAGGCATCAATCATCGAAATCGGAGCACAATTGCAGATTTTCGTTTTTTTATTATGAATTTATGGGCTAGTTCAGGTGATTTTCCATACAATTGAACTTTCCACGAAATGTGTAGAAATATTTGATCGATCTACTGATAGAGTCATCAATCAACCAAATCGGAACACAATTGCAGATTTTCGTTTTTTATTATGGATTCATGGTCTATAGTTCAGGTGATTTTCCATAAAATTGAATTTTCTACGAAATGTGTAGAAATATTCGAGCGATCTAAATGCCCGTTGGCATGATAATTACAGGTCTCAGCACCTATTGATAGAGGCATCAATCATCGAAATCGGAGCACAATTGCAGATTTTCGTTTTTTTATTATGAATTTATGGGCTATAGTTCAGGTGATTTTCCATACAATTGAACTTTCTACGAAATGTGTAGAAATATTCGATCGATCTACTGATAGAGTCATCAATCAACCAAATCGGAACACAATTGCAGATTTTCGTTTTTTATTATGGATTCATGGTCTATAGTTCAGGTGACTTTCCATAAAATTGAATTTTCTACGAAATGTGTAGAAATATTCGAGCGATCTAAATGCCCGTTGGCATGACAATTACAGGTCTCAGCACCTATTGATAGAGGCATCAATCATCGAAATCGGAGCACAATTGCAGATTTTCGTTTTTTTATTATGAATTTATGGGCTATAGTTCAGGTGATTTTCCATACAATTGAACTTTCTACGAAATGTGTAGAAATATTCGATCGATCTACTGATAGAGTCATCAATCAACAAAATCGGAACACAATTGCAGATTTTCGTTTTTTATTATGGATTCATGGTCTATAGTTCAGGTGATTTTCCATAAAATTGAATTTTCTACGAAATGTGTAGAAATATTCGAGCGATCTAAATGCCCGTTGGCATGATAATTACAGGTCTCAGCACCTATTGATAGAGGCATCAATCATCGAAATCGGAGCACAATTGCAGATTTTCGTTTTTTTATTATGGATTTATGGTCTTCAGGTGATTTTCCATAATATTGAATTTTCTACGAAATGTGTAGAAACATTCGAGCGATCTAAATGCCCGTTGGCATGACAATTACAGGTCTCAGCACCTATTGATAGAGGCATCAATCATCGAAATCGGAGCACAATTGCAGATTTTGGTTTTTTTATTATGAATTTATGGGCTATAGTTCAGGTGATTTTCCATACAATTGAACTTTCTACGAAATGTGTAGAAATATTCGATCGATCTACTGATAGAGTCATCAATCAACAAAATCGGAACACAATTGCAGATTTTCGTTTTTTATTATGGATTAATGGTCTATAGTTCAGGTGATTTTCCATAAAATTGAATTTTCTACGAAATGTGTAGAAATATTCGAGCGATCTAAATGCCCGTTGGCATGATAATTACAGGTCTCAGCACCTATTGATAGAGGCATCAATCATCGAAATCGGAGCACAATTGCAGATTTTCGTTTTTTTATTATGAATTTATGGGCTATAGTTCAGGTGATTTTCCATACAATTGAACTTTCTACGAAATGTGTAGAAATATTCGATCGATCTACTGATAGAGTCATCAATCAACCAAATCGGAACACAATTGCAGATTTTCGTTTTTTATTATGGATTCATGGTCTATAGTTCAGGTGACTTTCCATAAAATTGAATTTTCTACGAAATGTGTAGAAATATTCGAGCGATCTAAATGCCCGTTGGCATGACAATTACAGGTCTCAGCACCTATTGATAGAGGCATCAATCATCGAAATCGGAGCACAATTGCAGATTTTCGTTTTTTTATTATGAATTTATGGGCTATAGTTCAGGTGATTTTCCATACAATTGAACTTTCTACGAAATGTGTAGAAATATTCGATCGATCTACTGATAGAGTCATCAATCAACAAAATCGGAACACAATTGCAGATTTTCGTTTTTTATTATGGATTCATGGTCTATAGTTCAGGTGATTTTCCATAAAATTGAATTTTCTACGAAATGTGTAGAAATATTCGAGCGATCTAAATGCCCGTTGGCATGATAATTACAGGTCTCAGCACCTATTGATAGAGGCATCAATCATCGAAATCGGAGCACAATTGCAGATTTTCGTTTTTTTATTATGGATTTATGGTCTTCAGGTGATTTTCCATAATATTGAATTTTCTACGAAATGTGTAGAAACATTCGAGCGATCTAAATGCCCGTTGGCATGACAATTACAGGTCTCAGCACCTATTGATAGAGGCATCAATCATCGAAATCGGAGCACAATTGCAGATTTTGGTTTTTTTATTATGAATTTATGGGCTATAGTTCAGGTGATTTTCCATACAATTGAACTTTCTACGAAATGTGTAGAAATATTCGATCGATAAACTGATAGAGTCATCAATCAACCAAATCGGAACACAATTGCAGATTTTCGATTTTTATTATGGATTCATGGTCTATAGTTCAGGTGATTTTCCATAAAAGTGAATTTATTACGAAATGTGTAGAAATATTCGAGCGATCTAAATGCCCGTTGGCATGATAATTACAGGTCTCAGCACCTATTGATAGAGGCATCAATCATCGAAATCGGAACACAATTGCAGATTTTCGTTTTTTTATTATGAATTTATGGTCTATAGTTCAGGTGATTTTCCATACAATTGAACTTTCTACGAAATGTGTAGAAATATTCGATCGATCTACTGATAGAGTCATCAATCAACCAAATCGGAACACAATTGCAGATTTTCGTTTTTTATTATGGATTCATGGTCTATATGTAATTCAGGTGATTTTTCATAAAATTGAATTTTCTACGAAATGTGTAGAAATATTCGAGCGATCTAAATGCCCGTTGGCATGATAATTACAGGTCTCAGCACCTATTGATAGAGGCATCAATCATCGAAATCGGAGCACAATTGCAGATTTTCGTTTTTTTATTATGAATTTATGGGCTATAGTTCAGGTGATTTTCCATACAATTGAACTTTCTACGAAATGTGTAGAAATATTCGATCGATCTACTGATAGAGTCATCAATCAACCAAATCGGAACACAATTGCAGATTTTCGTTTTTTATTATGGATTCATGGTCTATAGTTCAGGTGATTTTCCATAAAATTGAATTTTCTACGAAATGTGTAGAAATATTCGAGCGATCTAAATGCCCGTTGGCATGACAATTACAGGTCTCAGCACCTATTGATAGAGGCATCAATCATCGAAATCGGAGCACAATTGCAGATTTTCGTTTTTTTATTATGAATTTATGGGCTATAGTTCAGGTGATTTTCCATACAATTGAACTTTCTACGAAATGTGTAGAAATATTCGATCGATCTACTGATAGAGTCATCAATCAACCAAATCGGAACACAATTGCAGATTTTCGTTTTTTTATTATGAATTTATGGTCTATAGTTCAGGTGATTTTCCATACAATTGAACTTTCTACGAAATGTGTAGAAATATTCGAGCGATCTACTGATAGAGTCATCAATCAACCAAATCGGAACACAATTGCAGATTTGCGTTTTTTTATTATGAATTTATGGTCTATAGTTCAGGTGATTTTCCATAATATTGAATTTTCTACGAAATGTGTAGAAATATTCGAGCGATTTACTGATAGAGTCATCAATCAACCAAATCGGAACACAATTGCAGATTTTCGTTTTTTATTATGGATTTATGGTCTATAGTTCAGGTGATTTTCCATAAAATTGAATTTTCTACGAAATGTGTAGAAATATTCGAGCGATCTAAATGCCCGTTGGCATGACAATTACAGGTCTCAGCACCTATTGATAGAGGCATCAATCATCGAAATCGGAGCACAATTGCAGATTTTCGTTTTTTTATTATGAATTTATGGGCTATAGTTCAGGTGATTTTCCATACAATTGAACTTTCTACGAAATGTGTAGAAATATTCGATCGATCTACTGATAGAGTCATCAATCAACCAAATCGGAACACAATTGCAGATTTTCGTTTTTTTATTATGAATTTATGGTCTATAGTTCAGGTGATTTTCCATACAATTGAACTTTCTACGAAATGTGTAGAAATATTCGAGCGATCTACTGATAGAGTCATCAATCAACCAAATCGGAACACAATTGCAGATTTTCGATTTTTATTATGGATTCATGGTCTATAGTTCAGGTGATTTTCCATAAAATTGAATTTTCTACGAAATGTGTAGAAATATTCGAGCGATCTAAATGCCCGTTGGCATGATAATTACAGGTCTCAGCACCTATTGATAGAGGCATCAATCATCGAAATCGGAGCACAATTGCAGATTTTCGTTTTTTTATTATGAATTTATGGGCTATAGTTCAGGTGATTTTCCATACAATTGAACTTTCTACGAAATGTGTAGAAATATTCGATCGATCTACTGATAGAGTCATCAATCAACCAAATCGGAACACAATTGCAGATTTTCGTTTTTTATTATGGATTCATGGTCTATAGTTCAGGTGATTTTCCATAAAATTGAATTTTCTACGAAATGTGTAGAAATATTCGAGCGATCTAAATGCCCGTTGGCATGATAATTACAGGTCTCAGCACCTATTGATAGAGGCATCAATCATCGAAATCGGAGCACAATTGCAGATTTTCGTTTTTTTATTATGAATTTATGGGCTATAGTTCAGGTGATTTTCCATACAATTGAACTTTCTACGAAATGTGTAGAAATATTCGATCGATCTACTGATAGAGTCATCAATCAACCAAATCGGAACACAATTGCAGATTTTCGTTTTTTATTATGGATTCATGGTCTATAGTTCAGGTGATTTTCCATAAAATTGAATTTTCTACGAAATGTGTAGAAATATTCGAGCGATCTAAATGCCCGTTGGCATGACAATTACAGGTCTCAGCACCTATTGATAGAGGCATCAATCATCGAAATCGGAGCACAATTGCAGATTTTCGTTTTTTTATTATGAATTTATGGGCTATAGTTCAAGTGATTTTCCATACAATTGAACTTTCTACGAAATGTGTTGAAATATTCGAGCGATCTACTGATAGAGTCATCAATCAACCAAATCGGAACACAATTGCAGATTTTCGTTTTTATTATGGATTTATGGCCTATAGTTCAGGTGATTTTCCATAAAATTGAATTTTCTACGAAATGTGTAGAAATATTCGAGCGATCTAAATGCCCGTTGGCATGATAATTACAGGTCTCAGCACCTATTGATAGAGGCATCAATCATCGAAATCGGAGCACAATTGCAGATTTTCGTTTTTTTATTATGGATTTATGGTCTATAGTTCAGGTGATTTTCCATAATATTGAATTTTCTACGAAATGTGTAGAAATATTCGAGCGATCTAAATGCCCGTTGGCATGAAAATTACAGGTCTCAGCACCTATTGATAGAGGCATCAATCATCCAAATCGGAGCACAATTGCAGATTTTCGTTTTTTTATTATGAATTTATGGGCTATAGTTCAGGAGATTTTCCATACAATTGAACTTTCTACGAAATGTGTAGAAATATTCAAACGATCTACTGATAGAGTCATCAATCAACCAAATCGGAACACAATTGCAGATTTTCGTTTTTTATTATGGATTCATGGTCTATAGTTCAGGTGATTTTCCATAAAATTGAATTTTCTACGAAATGTGTAGAAATATTCGAGCGATCTAAATGCCCGTTGGCATGACAATTACAGGTCTCAGCACCTATTGATAGAGGCATCAATCATCGAAATCGGAGCACAATTGCAGATTTTCGTTTTTTTATTATGAATTTATGGGCTATAGTTCAGGTGATTTTCCATACAATTGAACTTTCTACGAAATGTGTAGAAATATTCGATCGATCTACTGATAGAGTCATCAATCAACCAAATCGGAACACAATTGCAGATTTTCGTTTTTTATTATGGATTTATGGTCTATAGTTCAGGTGATTTTCCATAATATTGAATTTTCTACGAAATGTGTATAAATATTCGAGCGATCTAAATGCCCGTTGGCATGACAATTACAGGTCTCAGCACCTATTGATAGAGGCATCAATCATCGAAATCGGAGCACAATTGCAGATTTTCGTTTTTTTATTATGAATTTATGGTCTATAGTTCAGGTGATTTTCCATACAATTGAACTTTCTACGAAATGTGTAGAAATATTCGATCGATCTACTGATAGAGTCATCAATCAACCAAATCGGAACACAATTGCAGATTTTCGTTTTTTATTATGGATTCATGGTCTATATGTAATTCAGGTGATTTTTCATAAAATTGAATTTTCTACGAAATGTGTAGAAATATTCGAGCGATCTAAATGCCCGTTGGCATGATAATTACAGGTCTCAGCACCTATTGATAGAGGCATCAATCATCGAAATCGGAGCACAATTGCAGATTTTCGTTTTTTTATTATGAATTTATGGGCTATAGTTCAGGTGATTTTCCATACAATTGAACTTTCTACGAAATGTGTAGAAATATTCGATCGATCTACTGATAGAGTCATCAATCAACCAAATCGGAACACAATTGCAGATTTTCGTTTTTTATTATGGATTCATGGTCTATAGTTCAGGTGATTTTCCATAAAATTGAATTTTCTACGAAATGTGTAGAAATATTCGAGCGATCTAAATGCCCGTTGGCATGACAATTACAGGTCTCAGCACCTATTGATAGAGGCATCAATCATCGAAATCGGAGCACAATTGCAGATTTTCGTTTTTTTATTATGAATTTATGGGCTATAGTTCAGGTGATTTTCCATACAATTGAACTTTCTACGAAATGTGTAGAAATATTCGATCGATCTACTGATAGAGTCATCAATCAACCAAATCGGAACACAATTGCAGATTTTCGTTTTTTATTATGGATTCATGGTCTATAGTTCAGGTGATTTTCCATAAAATTGAATTTTCTACGAAATGTGTAGAAATATTCGAGCGATCTAAATGCCCGTTGGCATGACAATTACAGATCTCAGCACCTATTGATAGAGGCATCAATCATCGAAATCGGAGCACAATTGCAGATTTTCGTTTTTTTATTATGAATTTATGGGCTATAGTTCAGGTGATTTTCCATACAATTGAACTTTCTACGAAATGTGTAGAAATATTCGATCGATCTACTGATAGAGTCATCAATCAACCAAATCGGAACACAATTGCAGATTTTCGTTTTTTATTATGGATTCATGGTCTATAGTTCAGGTGATTTTCCATAAAATTGAATTTATTACGAAATGTGTAGAAATATTCGAGCGATCTAAATGCCCGTTGGCATGATAATTACAGGTCTCAGCACCTATTGATAGAGGTATCAATCATTGAAATCGGAGCACAATTGCAGATTTTCGTTTTTTTATTATGAATTTATGGGCTAAGTTCAGGTGATTTTCCATACAATTGAACTTTCTACGAAATGTGTAGAAATATTCGGTCGATCTACTGATAGAGTCATCAATCAAACAAATCGGAACACAATTGCAGATTTTCGTTTTTTATTATGGATTCATGGTCTACAGTTCAGGTGATTTTCCATAATATTGAATTTTCTACGAAATGTGTAGAAATATTCGAGAGATCTAAATGCCCGTTGGCATGACAATTACAGATCTCAGCACCTATTGATAGAGGCATCAATCATCGAAATCGGAGCACAATTGCAGATTTTCGTTTTTTTATTATGAATTTATGGGCAGTTCAGGTGATTTTCCATAAAATTGAATTTTCTACGAAATGTGTAGAAATATTCGAGCGATCTACTGATAGAGTCATCAATCAACCAAATCGGAGCACAATTGCAGATTTTCGTTTTTTTATTATGAATTTATGGTCAGTTCAGGTGATTTTCCATAAAATTGAATTTTCTACGAAATGTGTAGAAATATTCGAGCGATCTAAATGCCCGTTGGCATGACAATTACAGGTCTCAGCACCTATTGATAGAGGCATCAATCATCGAAATCGGAGCACAATTGCAGATTTTCGTTTTTTTATTATGAATTTATGGGCTATAGTTCAGGTGATTTTCCATACAATTGAACTTTCTACGAAATGTGTAGAAATATTCGATCGATCTACTGATAGAGTCATCAATCAACCAAATCGGAACACAATTGCAGATTTTCGTTTTTTATTATGGATTCATGGTCTATAGTTCAGGTGATTTTCCATACAATTGAACTTTCTACGAAATGTGTAGAAATATTCGATCGATAAACTGATAGAGTCATCAATCAACCAAATCGGAACACAATTGCAGATTTTCGATTTTTATTATGGATTCATGGTCTATAGTTCAGGTGATTTTCCATAAAATTGAATTTATTACGAAATGTGTAGAAATATTCGAGCGATCTAAATGCCCGTTGGCATGATAATTACAGGTCTCAGCACCTATTGATAGAGGCATCAATCATCGAAATCGGAGCACAATTGCAGATTTTCGTTTTTTTATTATGGATTCATGGTCTATAGTTCAGGTGATTTTCCATAATATTGAATTTTCTACGAAATGTGTAGAAATATTCGAGCGATCTAAATGCCCGTTGGCATGACAATTACAGGTCTCAGCACCTATTGATAGAGGCATCAATCATCGAAATCGGAGCACAATTGCAGATTTTCGTTTTTTTATTATGAATTTATGGGCTAGTTCAGGTGATTTTCCATACAATTGAACTTTCCACGAAATGTGTAGAAATATTTGATCGATCTACTGATAGAGTCATCAATCAACCAAATCGGAACACAATTGCAGATTTTCGTTTTTTATTATGGATTCATGGTCTATAGTTCAGGTGATTTTCCATAAAATTGAATTTTCTACGAAATGTGTAGAAATATTCGAGCGATCTAAATGCCCGTTGGCATGATAATTACAGGTCTCAGCACCTATTGATAGAGGCATCAATCATCGAAATCGGAGCACAATTGCAGATTTTCGTTTTTTTATTATGAATTTATGGGCTATAGTTCAGGTGATTTTCCATACAATTGAACTTTCTACGAAATGTGTAGAAATATTCGATCGATCTACTGATAGAGTCATCAATCAACCAAATCGGAACACAATTGCAGATTTTCGTTTTTTATTATGGATTCATGGTCTATAGTTCAGGTGACTTTCCATAAAATTGAATTTTCTACGAAATGTGTAGAAATATTCGAGCGATCTAAATGCCCGTTGGCATGACAATTACAGGTCTCAGCACCTATTGATAGAGGCATCAATCATCGAAATCGGAGCACAATTGCAGATTTTCGTTTTTTTATTATGAATTTATGGGCTATAGTTCAGGTGATTTTCCATACAATTGAACTTTCTACGAAATGTGTAGAAATATTCGATCGATCTACTGATAGAGTCATCAATCAACAAAATCGGAACACAATTGCAGATTTTCGTTTTTTATTATGGATTCATGGTCTATAGTTCAGGTGATTTTCCATAAAATTGAATTTTCTACGAAATGTGTAGAAATATTCGAGCGATCTAAATGCCCGTTGGCATGATAATTACAGGTCTCAGCACCTATTGATAGAGGCATCAATCATCGAAATCGGAGCACAATTGCAGATTTTCGTTTTTTTATTATGGATTTATGGTCTTCAGGTGATTTTCCATAATATTGAATTTTCTACGAAATGTGTAGAAACATTCGAGCGATCTAAATGCCCGTTGGCATGACAATTACAGGTCTCAGCACCTATTGATAGAGGCATCAATCATCGAAATCGGAGCACAATTGCAGATTTTGGTTTTTTTATTATGAATTTATGGGCTATAGTTCAGGTGATTTTCCATACAATTGAACTTTCTACGAAATGTGTAGAAATATTCGATCGATCTACTGATAGAGTCATCAATCAACAAAATCGGAACACAATTGCAGATTTTCGTTTTTTATTATGGATTAATGGTCTATAGTTCAGGTGATTTTCCATAAAATTGAATTTTCTACGAAATGTGTAGAAATATTCGAGCGATCTAAATGCCCGTTGGCATGATAATTACAGGTCTCAGCACCTATTGATAGAGGCATCAATCATCGAAATCGGAGCACAATTGCAGATTTTCGTTTTTTTATTATGAATTTATGGGCTATAGTTCAGGTGATTTTCCATACAATTGAACTTTCTACGAAATGTGTAGAAATATTCGATCGATCTACTGATAGAGTCATCAATCAACCAAATCGGAACACAATTGCAGATTTTCGTTTTTTATTATGGATTCATGGTCTATAGTTCAGGTGACTTTCCATAAAATTGAATTTTCTACGAAATGTGTAGAAATATTCGAGCGATCTAAATGCCCGTTGGCATGACAATTACAGGTCTCAGCACCTATTGATAGAGGCATCAATCATCGAAATCGGAGCACAATTGCAGATTTTCGTTTTTTTATTATGAATTTATGGGCTATAGTTCAGGTGATTTTCCATACAATTGAACTTTCTACGAAATGTGTAGAAATATTCGATCGATCTACTGATAGAGTCATCAATCAACAAAATCGGAACACAATTGCAGATTTTCGTTTTTTATTATGGATTCATGGTCTATAGTTCAGGTGATTTTCCATAAAATTGAATTTTCTACGAAATGTGTAGAAATATTCGAGCGATCTAAATGCCCGTTGGCATGATAATTACAGGTCTCAGCACCTATTGATAGAGGCATCAATCATCGAAATCGGAGCACAATTGCAGATTTTCGTTTTTTTATTATGGATTTATGGTCTTCAGGTGATTTTCCATAATATTGAATTTTCTACGAAATGTGTAGAAACATTCGAGCGATCTAAATGCCCGTTGGCATGACAATTACAGGTCTCAGCACCTATTGATAGAGGCATCAATCATCGAAATCGGAGCACAATTGCAGATTTTGGTTTTTTTATTATGAATTTATGGGCTATAGTTCAGGTGATTTTCCATACAATTGAACTTTCTACGAAATGTGTAGAAATATTCGATCGATAAACTGATAGAGTCATCAATCAACCAAATCGGAACACAATTGCAGATTTTCGATTTTTATTATGGATTCATGGTCTATAGTTCAGGTGATTTTCCATAAAAGTGAATTTATTACGAAATGTGTAGAAATATTCGAGCGATCTAAATGCCCGTTGGCATGATAATTACAGGTCTCAGCACCTATTGATAGAGGCATCAATCATCGAAATCGGAACACAATTGCAGATTTTCGTTTTTTTATTATGAATTTATGGTCTATAGTTCAGGTGATTTTCCATACAATTGAACTTTCTACGAAATGTGTAGAAATATTCGATCGATCTACTGATAGAGTCATCAATCAACCAAATCGGAACACAATTGCAGATTTTCGTTTTTTATTATGGATTCATGGTCTATATGTAATTCAGGTGATTTTTCATAAAATTGAATTTTCTACGAAATGTGTAGAAATATTCGAGCGATCTAAATGCCCGTTGGCATGATAATTACAGGTCTCAGCACCTATTGATAGAGGCATCAATCATCGAAATCGGAGCACAATTGCAGATTTTCGTTTTTTTATTATGAATTTATGGGCTATAGTTCAGGTGATTTTCCATACAATTGAACTTTCTACGAAATGTGTAGAAATATTCGATCGATCTACTGATAGAGTCATCAATCAACCAAATCGGAACACAATTGCAGATTTTCGTTTTTTATTATGGATTCATGGTCTATAGTTCAGGTGATTTTCCATAAAATTGAATTTTCTACGAAATGTGTAGAAATATTCGAGCGATCTAAATGCCCGTTGGCATGACAATTACAGGTCTCAGCACCTATTGATAGAGGCATCAATCATCGAAATCGGAGCACAATTGCAGATTTTCGTTTTTTTATTATGAATTTATGGGCTATAGTTCAGGTGATTTTCCATACAATTGAACTTTCTACGAAATGTGTAGAAATATTCGATCGATCTACTGATAGAGTCATCAATCAACCAAATCGGAACACAATTGCAGATTTTCGTTTTTTTATTATGAATTTATGGTCTATAGTTCAGGTGATTTTCCATACAATTGAACTTTCTACGAAATGTGTAGAAATATTCGAGCGATCTACTGATAGAGTCATCAATCAACCAAATCGGAACACAATTGCAGATTTGCGTTTTTTTATTATGAATTTATGGTCTATAGTTCAGGTGATTTTCCATAATATTGAATTTTCTACGAAATGTGTAGAAATATTCGAGCGATTTACTGATAGAGTCATCAATCAACCAAATCGGAACACAATTGCAGATTTTCGTTTTTTATTATGGATTTATGGTCTATAGTTCAGGTGATTTTCCATAAAATTGAATTTTCTACGAAATGTGTAGAAATATTCGAGCGATCTAAATGCCCGTTGGCATGACAATTACAGGTCTCAGCACCTATTGATAGAGGCATCAATCATCGAAATCGGAGCACAATTGCAGATTTTCGTTTTTTTATTATGAATTTATGGGCTATAGTTCAGGTGATTTTCCATACAATTGAACTTTCTACGAAATGTGTAGAAATATTCGATCGATCTACTGATAGAGTCATCAATCAACCAAATCGGAACACAATTGCAGATTTTCGTTTTTTTATTATGAATTTATGGTCTATAGTTCAGGTGATTTTCCATACAATTGAACTTTCTACGAAATGTGTAGAAATATTCGAGCGATCTACTGATAGAGTCATCAATCAACCAAATCGGAACACAATTGCAGATTTTCGATTTTTATTATGGATTCATGGTCTATAGTTCAGGTGATTTTCCATAAAATTGAATTTTCTACGAAATGTGTAGAAATATTCGAGCGATCTAAATGCCCGTTGGCATGATAATTACAGGTCTCAGCACCTATTGATAGAGGCATCAATCATCGAAATCGGAGCACAATTGCAGATTTTCGTTTTTTTATTATGAATTTATGGGCTATAGTTCAGGTGATTTTCCATACAATTGAACTTTCTACGAAATGTGTAGAAATATTCGATCGATCTACTGATAGAGTCATCAATCAACCAAATCGGAACACAATTGCAGATTTTCGTTTTTTATTATGGATTCATGGTCTATAGTTCAGGTGATTTTCCATAAAATTGAATTTTCTACGAAATGTGTAGAAATATTCGAGCGATCTAAATGCCCGTTGGCATGATAATTACAGGTCTCAGCACCTATTGATAGAGGCATCAATCATCGAAATCGGAGCACAATTGCAGATTTTCGTTTTTTTATTATGAATTTATGGGCTATAGTTCAGGTGATTTTCCATACAATTGAACTTTCTACGAAATGTGTAGAAATATTCGATCGATCTACTGATAGAGTCATCAATCAACCAAATCGGAACACAATTGCAGATTTTCGTTTTTTATTATGGATTCATGGTCTATAGTTCAGGTGATTTTCCATAAAATTGAATTTTCTACGAAATGTGTAGAAATATTCGAGCGATCTAAATGCCCGTTGGCATGACAATTACAGGTCTCAGCACCTATTGATAGAGGCATCAATCATCGAAATCGGAGCACAATTGCAGATTTTCGTTTTTTTATTATGAATTTATGGGCTATAGTTCAAGTGATTTTCCATACAATTGAACTTTCTACGAAATGTGTTGAAATATTCGAGCGATCTACTGATAGAGTCATCAATCAACCAAATCGGAACACAATTGCAGATTTTCGTTTTTATTATGGATTTATGGCCTATAGTTCAGGTGATTTTCCATAAAATTGAATTTTCTACGAAATGTGTAGAAATATTCGAGCGATCTAAATGCCCGTTGGCATGATAATTACAGGTCTCAGCACCTATTGATAGAGGCATCAATCATCGAAATCGGAGCACAATTGCAGATTTTCGTTTTTTTATTATGGATTTATGGTCTATAGTTCAGGTGATTTTCCATAATATTGAATTTTCTACGAAATGTGTAGAAATATTCGAGCGATCTAAATGCCCGTTGGCATGAAAATTACAGGTCTCAGCACCTATTGATAGAGGCATCAATCATCCAAATCGGAGCACAATTGCAGATTTTCGTTTTTTTATTATGAATTTATGGGCTATAGTTCAGGAGATTTTCCATACAATTGAACTTTCTACGAAATGTGTAGAAATATTCAAACGATCTACTGATAGAGTCATCAATCAACCAAATCGGAACACAATTGCAGATTTTCGTTTTTTATTATGGATTCATGGTCTATAGTTCAGGTGATTTTCCATAAAATTGAATTTTCTACGAAATGTGTAGAAATATTCGAGCGATCTAAATGCCCGTTGGCATGACAATTACAGGTCTCAGCACCTATTGATAGAGGCATCAATCATCGAAATCGGAGCACAATTGCAGATTTTCGTTTTTTTATTATGAATTTATGGGCTATAGTTCAGGTGATTTTCCATACAATTGAACTTTCTACGAAATGTGTAGAAATATTCGATCGATCTACTGATAGAGTCATCAATCAACCAAATCGGAACACAATTGCAGATTTTCGTTTTTTATTATGGATTTATGGTCTATAGTTCAGGTGATTTTCCATAATATTGAATTTTCTACGAAATGTGTATAAATATTCGAGCGATCTAAATGCCCGTTGGCATGACAATTACAGGTCTCAGCACCTATTGATAGAGGCATCAATCATCGAAATCGGAGCACAATTGCAGATTTTCGTTTTTTTATTATGAATTTATGGTCTATAGTTCAGGTGATTTTCCATACAATTGAACTTTCTACGAAATGTGTAGAAATATTCGATCGATCTACTGATAGAGTCATCAATCAACCAAATCGGAACACAATTGCAGATTTTCGTTTTTTATTATGGATTCATGGTCTATATGTAATTCAGGTGATTTTTCATAAAATTGAATTTTCTACGAAATGTGTAGAAATATTCGAGCGATCTAAATGCCCGTTGGCATGATAATTACAGGTCTCAGCACCTATTGATAGAGGCATCAATCATCGAAATCGGAGCACAATTGCAGATTTTCGTTTTTTTATTATGAATTTATGGGCTATAGTTCAGGTGATTTTCCATACAATTGAACTTTCTACGAAATGTGTAGAAATATTCGATCGATCTACTGATAGAGTCATCAATCAACCAAATCGGAACACAATTGCAGATTTTCGTTTTTTATTATGGATTCATGGTCTATAGTTCAGGTGATTTTCCATAAAATTGAATTTTCTACGAAATGTGTAGAAATATTCGAGCGATCTAAATGCCCGTTGGCATGACAATTACAGGTCTCAGCACCTATTGATAGAGGCATCAATCATCGAAATCGGAGCACAATTGCAGATTTTCGTTTTTTTATTATGAATTTATGGGCTATAGTTCAGGTGATTTTCCATACAATTGAACTTTCTACGAAATGTGTAGAAATATTCGATCGATCTACTGATAGAGTCATCAATCAACCAAATCGGAACACAATTGCAGATTTTCGTTTTTTATTATGGATTCATGGTCTATAGTTCAGGTGATTTTCCATAAAATTGAATTTTCTACGAAATGTGTAGAAATATTCGAGCGATCTAAATGCCCGTTGGCATGATAATTACAGGTCTCAGCACCTATTGATAGAGGCATCAATCATCGAAATCGGAGCACAATTGCAGATTTTCGTTTTTTTATTATGGATTTATGGTCTATAGTTCAGGTGATTTTCCATAATATTGAATTTTCTACGAAATGTGTAGAAATATTCGAGCGATCTAAATGCCCGTTGGCATGAAAATTACAGGTCTCAGCACCTATTGATAGAGGCATCAATCATCGAAATCGGAGCACAATTGCAGATTTTCGTTTTTTTATTATGAATTTATGGGCTATAGTTCAGGAGATTTTCCATACAATTGAACTTTCTACGAAATGTGTAGAAATATTCAAACGATCTACTGATAGAGTCATCAATCAACCAAATCGGAACACAATTGCAGATTTTCGTTTTTTATTATGGATTCATGGTCTATAGTTCAGGTGATTTTCCATAAAATTGAATTTTCTACGAAATGTGTAGAAATATTCGAGCGATCTAAATGCCCGTTGGCATGACAATTACAGGTCTCAGCACCTATTGATAGAGGCATCAATCATCGAAATCGGAGCACAATTGCAGATTTTCGTTTTTTTATTATGAATTTATGGGCTATAGTTCAGGTGATTTTCCATACAATTGAACTTTCTACGAAATGTGTTGAAATATTCGAGCGATCTACTGATAGAATCATCAATCAACCAAATCGGAACACAATTGCAGATTTGCGTTTTTTTATTATAAATTTATGGTCTATAGTTCAGGTGATTTTCCATACAATTGAACTTTCTACGAAATGTGTAGAAATATTCGAGCGATAGAGTCATCAATCAACCAAATCGGAACACAATTGCAGATTTTCGTTTTTTTATTATGAATTTATGGTCTATATTTCAGGTGATTTTCCATACAATTAAACTTTCTACGAAATGTGTAGAAATATTCGAGCGATCTACTGATAGAGTCATCAATCAACCAAATCGGAACACAATTGCAGATTTTCGTTTTTTATTATGGATTCATGGTCTATAGTTCAGGTGATTTTCCATAATATTGAATTTTATACGAAATGTGAAGAAATATTCGAGCGATCTAAATGCCCGTTGGCATGATAATTACAGGTCTCAGCACCTATTGATAGAGGCATCAATCATCAAAATCGGAGCACAATTGCAGATTTTCGTTTTTTTATTATGGATTTATGGTCTATAGTTCAGGTGATTTTCCATAATATTGAATTTTCTACGAAATGTGTAGAAATATTCGAGCGATCTAAATGCCCGTTGGCATGACAATTACAGGTCTCAGCACCTATTGATAGAGACATCAATCATCGAAATCGGAGCACAATTGCAGATTTTCGTTTTTTTATTATGAATTTATGGGCTATATATAGTTCAGGTGATTTTCCATACAATTGAACTTTCTACGAAATGTGTAGAAATATTCGAACGATCTACTGATAGAGTCATCAATCAACCAAATCGGAACACAATTGCAGATTTTCGTTTTTTATTATGGATTCATGGTCTATAGTTCAGGTGATTTTCCATAAAATTGAATTTTCTACGAAATGTGTAGAAATATTCGAGCGATCTAAATGCCCGTTGGCATGACAATTACAGGTCTCAGCACCTATTGATAGAGGCATCAATCATCGAAATCGGAGCACAATTGCAGATTTTCGTTTTTTTATTATGAATTTATGGGCTATAGTTCAGGTGATTTTCCATACAATTGAACTTTCTACGAAATGTGTAGAAATATTCGATCGATCTACTGATAGAGTCATCAATCAACCAAATCGGAACACAATTGCAGATTTTCGTTTTTTATTATGGATTCATGGTCTATAGTTCAGGTGATTTTCCATAAAATTGAATTTTCTACGAAATGTGTAGAAATATTCGAGCGATCTAAATGCCCGTTGGCATGATAATTACAGGTCTCAGCACCTATTGATAGAGGCATCAATCATCGAAATCGGAGCACAATTGCAGATTTTCGTTTTTTTATTATGAATTTATGGGCTATAGTTCAGGTGATTTTCCATACAATTGAACTTTCTACGAAATGTGTAGAAATATTCGATCGATCTACTGATAGAGTCATCAATCAACCAAATCGGAACACAATTGCAGATTTTCGTTTTTTATTATGGATTCATGGTCTATAGTTCAGGTGATTTTCCATAAAATTGAATTTTCTACGAAATGTGTAGAAATATTCGAGCGATCTAAATGCCCGTTGGCATGATAATTACAGGTCTCAGCACCTATTGATAGAGGCATCAATCATCGAAATCGGAGCACAATTGCAGATTTTCGTTTTTTTATTATGGATTTATGGTCTATAGTTCAGGTGATTTTCCATAATATTGAATTTTCTACGAAATGTGTAGAAATATTCGAGCGATCTAAATGCCCGTTGGCATGAAAATTACAGGTCTCAGCACCTATTGATAGAGGCATCAATAATCCAAATCGGAGCACAATTGCAGATTTTCGTTTTTTTATTATGAATTGATGGGCTATATATAGTTCAGGAGATTTTCCATACAATTGAACTTTCTACGAAATGTGTAGAAATATTCGATCGATCTACTGATAGAGTCATCAATCAACCAAATCGGAACACAATTGCAGATTTTCGTTTTTTATTATGGATTCATGGTCTATAGTTCAGGTGATTTTCCATAATATTGAATTTTCTACGAAATGTGTAGAAATATTCGAGCGATCTAAATGCTCGTTGGCATGACAATTACAGGTCTCAGCACCTATTGATAGAGGCATCAATCATCGAAATCGGAGCACAATTGCAGATTTGCGTTTTTTTATTATAAATTTATGGTCTATAGTTCAGGTGATTTTCCATACAATTGAACTTTCTACGAAATGTGTAGAAATATTCGAGCGATAGAGTCATCAATCAACCAAATCGGAACACAATTGCAGATTTGCGTTTTTTTATTATGAATTTATGGTCTATATTTCAGGTGATTTTCCATACAATTGAACTTTCTACGAAATGTGTAGAAATATTCGAGCGATCTACTGATAGAGTCATCAATCAACCAAATCGGAACACAATTGCAGATTTTCGTTTTTTATTATGGATTCATGGTCTATAGTTCAGGTGATTTTCCATAATATTGAATTTTATACGAAATGTGAAGAAATATTCGAGCGATCTAAATGCCCGTTGGCATGATAATTACAGGTCTCAGCACCTATTGATAGAGGCATCAATCATCAAAATCGGAGCACAATTGCAGATTTTCGTTTTTTTATTATGGATTTATGGTCTATAGTTCAGGTGATTTTCCATAATATTGAATTTTCTACGAAATGTGTAGAAATATTCGAGCGATCTAAATGCCCGTTGGCATGACAATTACAGGTCTCAGCACCTATTGATAGAGACATCAATCATCGAAATCGGAGCACAATTGCAGATTTTCGTTTTTTTGTTATGAATTTATGGGCTATATATAGTTCAGGTGATTTTCCATACAATTGAACTTTCTACGAAATGTGTAGAAATATTCGAACGATCTACTGATAGAGTCATCAATCAACCAAATCGGAACACAATTGCAGATTTTCGTTTTTTATTATGGATTCATGGTCTATAGTTCAGGTGATTTTCCATAAAATTGAATTTTCTACGAAATGTGTAGAAATATTCGAGCGATCTAAATGCCCGTTGGCATGATAATTACAGGTCTCAGCACCTATTGATAGAGGCATCAATCATCGAAATCGGAGCACAATTGCAGATTTTCGTTTTTTTATTATGAATTTATGGGCTATAGTTCAGGTGATTTTCCATACAATTGAACTTTCTACGAAATGTGTAGAAATATTCGATCGATCTACTGATAGAGTCATCAATCAACCAAATCGGAACACAATTGCAGATTTTCGTTTTTTATTATGGATTCATGGTCTATAGATCAGGTGATTTTCCATAAAATTGAATTTTCTACGAAATGTGTAGAAATATTCGAGCGATCTAAATGCCCGTTGGCATGATAATTACAGGTCTCAGCACCTATTGATAGAGGCATCAATCATCGAAATCGGAGCACAATTGCAGATTTTCGTTTTTTTATTATTGATTTATGGTCTATAGTTCAGGTGATTTTCCATAATATTGAATTTTCTACGAAATGTGTAGAAATATTAGAGCGATCTAAATGCCCGTTGGCATGAAAATTACAGGTCTCAGCACCTATTGATAGAGGCATCAATAATCCAAATCGGAGCACAATTGCAGATTTTCGTTTTTTTATTATGAATTTATGGGCTATATATAGTTCAGGAGATTTTCCATACAATTGAACTTTCTACGAAATGTGTAGAAATATTCGAACGATCTACTGATAGAGTCATCAATCAACCAAATCGGAACACAATTGCAGATTTTCGTTTTTTATTATGGATTCATGGTCTATAGTTCAGGTGATTTTCCATAATATTGAATTTTCTACGAAATGTGTAGAAATATTCGAGCGATCTAAATGCCCGTTGGCATGACAATTACAGGTCTCAGCACCTATTGATAGAGGCATCAATCATCGAAATCGGAGCACAATTGCAGATTTTCGTTTTTTTATTATGAATTTATGGGCTATAGTTCAAGTGATTTTCCATACAATTGAACTTTCTACGAAATGTGTTGAAATATTCGAGCGATCTACTGATAGAGTCATCAATCAACCAAATCGGAACACAATTGCAGATTTTCGTTTTTTATTATGGATTTATGGCCTATAGTTCAGGTGATTTTCCATAATATTGAATTTTCTACGAAATGTGTATAAATATTTGAGCGATCTAAATGCCCGTTGGCATGACAATTACAGGTCTCAGCACCTATTGATAGAGGCATCAATCATCGAAATCGGAGCACAATTGCAGATTTTCGTTTTTTTATTATGAATTTATGGGCTATAGTTCAGGTGATTTTCCATACAATTGAACTTTCTACGAAATGTGTTGAAATATTCGAGCGATCTACTGATAGAGTCATCAATCAACCAAATCGGAACACAATTGCAGATTTTCGTTTTTTATTATGGATTCATGGTCTATAGTTCAGGTGATTTTCCATAATATTGAATTTTCTACGAAATGTGTAGAAATATTCGAGCGATCTAAATGCTCGTTGGCATGACAATTACAGGTCTCAGCACCTATTGATAGAGGCATCAATCATCGAAATCGGAGCACAATTGCAGATTTGCGTTTTTTTATTATGAATTTATGGTCTATAGTTCAGGTGATTTTCCATACAATTGAACTTTCTACGAAATGTGTAGAAATATTCGAGCGATAGAGTCATCAATCAACCAAATCGGAACACAATTGCAGATTTGCGTTTTTTTATTATGAATTTATGGTCTATAGTTCAGGTGATTTTCCATAAAATTAAATTTTCTACGAAATGTGTAGAAATATTCGAGCGATCTAAATGCCCGTTGGCATGACAATTACAGGTCTTAGCACCTATTGATTGAGGCATCAATCATCGAAATCGGAGCACAATTGCAGATTTTCGTTTTTTTATTATGAATTTATGGTCTATAGTTCAGGTGATTTTCCATACAATTGAACTTTCTACGAAATGTGTAGAAATATTCGAGCGATCTACTGATAGAGTCATCAATCAACCAAATCGGAACACAATTGCAGATTTTCGTTTTTTATTATGGATTTATGGTCTATAGTTCAGGTGATTTTCCATAATATTGAATTTTCTACGAAATGTGTAGAAATATTCGAGCGATCTAAATGCCCGTTGGCATGACAACTACAGGTCTCAGCACCTATTGATAGAGGCATCAATCATCGAAATCGGAGCACAATTGCAGATTTTCGTTTTTTATTATGAATTTATGGTCTATGGTTCAGGTGATTTTCCATACAATTGAATAGTCCACGAAATGTGTAGAAATATTCGAGCGAACTACTGATAGAGTCATCAATCAACCAAATCGGAACACAATTGCAGATTTTCGTTTTTTATTATGAATTTATGGTCTATAGTTCAGGTGATTTTCCATAAAATTGAATTTTCTAAGAAATGTGTAGAAATATTCGAGCGATCTAAATGTTCGTTGGCATGACAATTACAGATCTCAGCACCTATTGATAGAGGCATCAATCATCGAAATCGGAGCACAATTGCAGTTTTTCGTTTTTTTATTATGAATTTATGGTCTATAGTTCAGGTGATTTTCCATACAATTGAATAGTCCACGAAATGTGTAGAAATATTCGAGCGATCTACTGATAGAGTCATCAATCAACCAAATCGGAACACAATTGCAGATTTTCGTTTTTTTATTATGAATTTATGGTCTATAGTTCAGGTGATTTTCCATACAATTGAACTTTCTACGAAATGTGTAGAAATATTCGAGCGATCTACTGATAGAGTCATCAATCAACCAAATCGGAACACAATTGCAGATTTGCGTTTTTTTATTATGAATTTATGGTCTATAGTTCAGGTGATTTTCCATAATATTGAATTTTCTACGAAATGTGTAGAAATATTCGAGCGATTTACTGATAGAGTCATCAATCAACCAAATCGGAACACAATTGCAGATTTTCGTTTTTTATTATGGATTTATGGTCTATAGTTCAGGTGATTTTCCATAATATTGAATTTTCTACGAAATACAAATGCTTGGACGAAGAGGAGGAAGAGACGTTGGTCCACTTCCTTTGCTCGTGTCCAGCATTGGCTCTCAGAAGGCACAAACACTTAGGTAAGTTCAAGATGGACTGCCTCTCGGATCTCGAAAACAGTAAAGTGCGGGACGTCTTACGCTACATAAGTAGCTCGAAATGGTTCCAATAGGGGTAAAAGGGGATACATCCTGTTTTATCACAATGGACCGTCACCGGTCTAAGTGTGCGTAAGCAGCCCACTCCAACCTAACCTAACGCCTAATTTAAACATTTTGTGATTGTCTCCAATGTCCCTTATCCGTATGAATCTAGATGCAATAGAGTGTTTTGGCATGCTAAATATTTATCACGCTTTTTGAAACATCGATGAAGTCACATATTCATGATGAATTCTTTCATTCGGCCCCCCTTTGATACATCAACCTCGATATTTTCTGGCGCGTCAATTTATGGAATAGTTTTTAAGCCTTTGTATTTAATTTTAACTCAGAGAAATATTTTTCGACCTATTAATTTTCTTTTTGCTGGTGAATTATTGTCCTCTTGACCCCACTCCTCTTGATCCATTTATTACTTGAACAAGAATCCAATACGGACTATCTCTAATAATTCTGCTATTAATTTGGCTTGGCTTCTGAAAGCTCTATAATTAACTACCACTTTGTCTTGGCGTTGACTTTTAAACCAGCTAACGATTATATTTTCAGTCTCAGAATAATAGCTTTTTATCCTGCTCCTTTAATTAGATAGTCAGTTTTTTTCTGTTTTAACAACTTTTCTTCATTCTTCATCCAGTTCCTTATTTGTGATCTTTGAGTTTCACTTACTCTCTCAAACGAGTCTTTGAGTTTCACTTACTCTCTCCAATTTCTCATCGATAGAAATTTAATTTGTTTTTGTGTTCATATTTATTAGGTTACCCAATCCTTATTTATTTGTTTAATAAATGTACCTAAAAATTAAAAAATCGTTTACAGTTAAAAATTAGGATTCCTATGTCGAACAATGAAAAGTTATACCAATAAAAAAGCTTCTAAAAAATTATATCATATGAGTGTGGCTCTTTACTCTAGAAGGCTCTGGTTTATGATAGCATTTTGTTTTTCTAGGACGTAATTAGAAAGTAATCAGAACATTTGGCTCTACTTTTACTACTTTCATATGTAATGAATATAATGATGCATGTAATATTTTGGCACTTCCCGCACCTGTCAATCACAGCTGAAGAGAAAGAAACATTTCAAAACTATTGGAAAGCCGTAATTACAGACGATCTATCTATATTTTTAGTGATTATAAACGTATAGGATTACAACTGGCAACAGTTCACCAATATACCAAATAAACATTGAACGAGCCGACGCGACTCACATAAATTATATTTTTGTTGAATGTTCTGATTATTATTCCTATTGAAATTATTATAAATTCAAATAACACCAAAACAACGAAAACGACAAAGAAGAAATGGAATAGAAATGAAACTTTGACATCCTACAAAAGTATTAATTAGGTTACCAACTGTGACAATTTTGATCCTTTTCAATAAAATATTTATTTTTATGTTTTATGGCATTCAGTGATTTTATTGTTGTTATAATTTTTCTTTAAAACAATTAACATTTGGTTCAAGAGGTGTGTTCAAGAACAACTCCTACTCCCGATTTTTTATTTTTCGATCGATTTATCCTTTTTATCGGAAATAGAAATGGCGGGACTATCGTTTAAAATGTAATAAGCCGTATAAGAGGTGAGAAGAGCATTGGCTTGTGTAATTGAACATTGAGATTAAAATTGAACGCAAAATTAACCATAAAGTTCGAATATAATTCAATTTTCCGTCCAATAAGCCGTGAATCTCTTCTGAAAAATAAAAACAACCTTAGGTTTTCTTGGAAAATAATAATTTGATTTTTTGTCTGCCGTAACACATAACGACATTGTTATTTTTACACGATAGGAACAACATGTACATAACAGAATTTGTGTAGAGTTTGTTATCGGTTTTCTATAATTTTCATTTTCAAAAGCATTGACAAAATTATAGGTCAAACTTTCACTTCGACTTTAACTTGACAAAATTAAGTAAATATACTTAAGTTTAAAAACTTAACACGTAGTTTTATTGAAATACGGCCCCCGACTAATAAAATTGTATAAATCTATAATAAATTTGTGGCCATAACTGGAGTTATTTTTCAAAATGTATTTAAAATTAATTAAAATTTTAACATTTCTCGAAGAAAAGTAAAATAAAACGTGTTTACGAAATATTTTCCTGCAGTTCCATCACCAAGCAAATTCCATCAATTGTTCAGTAGATTGATCTAGAGATACGCGATGGCTTTTAGTGGTATTTACTTGCAGCCTCCCCTGTCATTTTGCTTGCACCCGAGCCAAGCCGGCTTATCGTGCTGGTACACGTGTGCCCAAAATCACATACAATGAGAATATTAAAGTGTCTAGCCAAGCCAATCCGCGTCGACGAACTCTAGTGAAACATACGAAAACATATGAAAGAGAATTTCGTTCAAACCTAAAAAAATTAAAACAAAGGTCAAAAACTATGGAAGAGGGAAAATTCTAAATTTTTGTTTATAATTTCGATATTCTCGCCTTTATTTTTATAAAGTAAAAATATTTGTGAAACCTAGCCTACAAAAAAATGATTGAATCACTAATTATTCCTATTAAAATCTATAAGGGGTATATGGGACATTTTTAATTATTGCTTAAAAAATGTCTACATTGGTTCAAAATGTTCGTTGTTCGGAGCTGCATGATCAGCTAATGCCAACGAAAAATAAATAAATGCACACTGAAATTTATATTATACTCATCTGCTTCAACTATCCAACTATAAATTTTAATTAATCACAATAATGGCTTAGCCAACATTATCCAGAACGCTCGCCTGCATGTGTATGCCGATAAGTTAATACAAATTCAATCAATTGCAACTAAAATTGTCTCAATCGATCAAAAAAGCTGTCTAACAGGACCAGAAAATTTGAAAATTTAATATCAGTCGTTTAGAAATGGAGCAACAGAAATTTCTATTAATACCATCCTTCCATCCTTCCGGACGTATCCCATTGATTGATTGATTGATTGATTGATTGTGAGTGTACGGCCAAGCATTATAGCAAGTCTCCCGGACTCCCGGGCACACACCGTACACCCGTTTACACATAACAAAACCGAAGGATAGGATAGGATTATTAGTTTTAGGACAGACTCGACCCGGTTACAGACACCAATGCGATCGATAGTTCGTAAATTAACGGCACAAAAGACAACACAATCTAACTACATTTTTAGATGATCATTTCTCTGGAATCCAGGGCCGGATACTAAGGACTCCCTATACCTAAATTAAAAATTATTAATGTTGTAATTTCCCTTGTTCGCCATTCATTAATTTACCTCATAAAATAATTAAGAAAATCTAAAATTACTAAGCTAAAATTATAATTATAATTATAATTACAATTACAGTAGAATTCGCTTATAGCGAACACTCAAGGGACATAATTTTGTTCACTATAGCCGACTGTTCATTTTAATCAAATATTCGTTTACGTTTATAAACGTAGTTCTTTGTTTGTAGTGTATAAGAAAAAATAAGTGTTCGTGCAAATTCAAGGCACACAACTATATGACAAAACTATATGATCATTATAAGCTTTTGTTCGTTATATACATGGTTTGGTATAAACGGATTCTACTGTATTATAAAAAACATCATTATAACAAAATAAAGATAAAATTAAATAAAATAAAGTTGAAATTAAACTTTCATGATTTATTATGAGTGTACGACCAAGAATCATAGCAGGATCTCCCGGACTCCCGGGCCCATGCCGTATACCCGTACACATATAACAAAACCGAAGGATTGGATAGGATTATTAGTTGGGACAGACTCGACCCGGTTACAGACACCAATGCGATCGATAGTTAGTAAATTATTAGTACAATATATAATAAATAGGTTAGCACAAGACAGCACAATCTAACTACATTATTAGATGATTATTTCTCTGGAATCCAGGGCCAGGTACTCAGAACCCCTAAATCCTAAATCTAAAACAGGGCTTAAAAGATTATTAATTATTAATGTTGTAATTTCATCCTTGTCCGTCTTTCATTTATTTACCTGATAAAATAATTAATAAACATTTAAAATAATACCGCTTATTTCATTATTAATGATCCTTTTATATCCAATTAAAAATTATTACTTACTGCAACAAGAATTAACATAAACATTAAACCGTTTAGACATAAAATTTTACTTAAAACTAATCATCAACTTCCTACCGATCCAGAAAAGAAAATATATAATTATGAATTCAATTATTTTATAAAATTTATATAAAATGATTTAAATGATAATATTACAGCACCACAATACCTAGATTTATTAATAATTCAATAATTCAATTAGGTACTATAAGTATATTAAGAATCAACAAATAAAATTAACATACAAATTCCCAGACAACTCTGAAAACTAAATTTAATTAATAAACATCATAATAACAAATTTTATTACTTAAATAAATAATTATTATAACCGGATCTTCAGTACTCCCGACCACACATCGTACACCCATTTATCCATCCCCAGCCGGAGAGGATAAGAGTAAATTGTTAGTAATTATATAGTAAAAATAGTTAGCACAGGACAACACAATTTCTAAACTACAGCTTATTCACTACTTGTTAATCCTGGAGAGTTTATTCAAACTAAAATTTAAATTTGAAATTCGGGATTAATTTTGATCCCTATAATAATGATTAATTCTAGAACTATGTTTATTCTGAAAATTGGATTATTTATTAGTAAATTAAAAAAGAAATCCCTTTAAGTATTTTAAAACTAAGTTAATTAAAATATATTAATGGGCAAAACAGAATATATTACACATTACAAAAAATTAACATTTTATTGATTGATTGATTGATTGACTGAGAGTGTACGGCCAAGCACTATAGCAGGATCTCCCGGACTCCCGGGCACACACAGTACACCCACATACATACAACAAAACCGAAGGATTTGATAGAATTATCAGTTGGACCAGACTCGACCCGATTACAGACACCAATGCGATCGACAGTTAGTAAATTATTAGTACAATATATAATAAATAGGCTAGCATAAGACAGCACAATCCAACTACACTATTAGATGATCATTTCTCTGGAATCCAGGGCCAGATACTCAAGACTCCCTAAATTTATACTAGGACTTAAACAATTATTAATGTTGTAATTTCTCCTATCCGCCCTTCATTAATTTACCTTATAAAACATTTAAGAAAAACTCAAAATTCCCAAGTTAAGATTACAAAAAGAGCGCTTATTTCATTCTTCATGGTGCTTCCACATCCAATTAATCAACCATTACGCACCGCAACATGAATCAAAATAAACGTGTAAAACCATTTTAAACATAAAATTCTACCCAAAACCAATCATAAATTTCTACCGATCAGGAAAAGAAAATAAATACTTAAAATTCAATAATTTTATAAAATTTATCAAAATACTTTAAAATAATAATGTTACAGTAACACAACAACAACCTCGCATCATTAATAATTCAGATCGGTACAATAAGTAAATCAAGAATCCACAAATAAAATTCATATACAACTTCCCAGGCAACTCTGAAAACCAATCCAAATTAATAAATAAATCACCAAACTAAAATTAAATTCTGAAATCCAGGATTAATTAATACCCATGTTAATGATTGATTCTGAAACTATGTTATCTCCTGAAAAATTGAATTATTTATTAGCAAATTAAGGAAGAGAAACCTTTAAATAATCTTTAAACTAAATTAAATAATATATATTTAAGAGCAAAACAATAAATTACATACAAGTATTACAACTTTAACATTTCATGAAATTGCATGTGTAGGCTTTTATCTCTAAGCTAAAAATTCAAAAGAATGTTAAAAATTTAAATTGCTAAGTTACGATTAAAGTTCACAGCGCTTGTTTCATTAGTTACCTTTAACCTGTAGATCGTTAATTAATTTTTACCTACTACAACTAAATTTAAAAATAACAAGATGAAAATATATACTTAATCATAAAATTAAATTTAAACCAATCGGCAATTTCCTAAAGATCTAGAAAAGGAAATTAATAATGTTGAAGATAATTATTAATATGTATAAGTATATAATATAATTTAAACATTGATCATGTTACGACACAAAAAATCTAGAATATCAATGATTAATTTAATCCCCACGACAATGATCAACTCCAGAACCCGCCATATTCTGAAAATTTAATTATTTATTTATTAGCAACTTAAAGAAGAGGAACCATTAAACATTCTTTAAGCCAAATCAATTAACATACCCTAATGAGCAAAACACAATATATTACATACGAGTCCCATATACGTAATTCTGTAGTAGTGTAAAGTGGATTGTCCTGGGCCAACCGAAAAAGATTTTACACCAAACATTTTTTACATGTAAATTACAACAACATGAACGTTTACGTATTTTTTTTATATGCATACTACACAGTGCAACCACAGTAACTAAATCTCTGTACAGTGCAATCAAAGTAACTAAACTCTGTAATAATGATAAAACATGTGTAAATTCAACAAGAAAAATTCATGGTCATCGACGAGAATCGAACTCGAGACTTTTGCATGGTAAGAAACTGTCTTAACCATCATACTACGAGCGAGATTGTAAATCATCAACTATTTATGGTTTAAAAAAAAAAATTCCGCATGTTCAGCGAAATAAAAAAATTACAATAATATAATAATACCCCTAAATGTCGATTACAAACTCTACACGCTTTAAAAAAAATTCCGCATGTTCAGCGAAATAAAAAAATTAAAATAATACATATAATAATACCCCTAAATGTCGATTACAAACTCTACACGCTTTAAAAATATTTTGTGTACGATAATAATTTTTTATTAATTGAAATTAGATAGTGTAAAGTTATAATAATATTTTTTTTTTTTAATTCAACCTTGACATTTCCGGAGAATGCATAACTGCATAGTTATAATAATATTTTATAATTTAACCTTGGCGTAAAATTTGCTGTAATGTACATAATGAAAATTAGAAATATAGAATATATAAGTGGTAGTTTTGATGTTATTTTGATGCATTTAATTAATAAACTTATACAACGTATTACTGTGTGGTGTAAAATTAAATACAATTTAAAATATAAATTAATATTTTTTTGATTTACCTATTATTTTAAAATTAAAAGTGAAGTGATCGTAATCAATGTTGATCAATAAAAAAACAATATAAAAGTTAAGAAGTACCTATTTGTGAAAATATTTGTGTAGTACCGAAAATTATAAACTAATTGTTATACAACTTTTAATTGTTAAATATTATAATTTAATCAATAATCTTTTTTTTTGTGTTAGTGAACATTTATTTGTGTAGTAGCTATAAACTAATTATATTTACAACTTCTAAGTGTTAAATATTAGAAGTAAATCAATTAATAAAATAAATAAAATTTTAAATACATAAGCGAAAAATTTTTTAACGTAAGTTACAAATATACATTTATTTAAATTATATATAACGTTTTAACATATTATCTCTTTATATATTTTCAGTTAAATCATGAATAACTGTGAAGAATGCAACAAAATGTTTTCATCAAAAGACGTTTTAATTCGGCATTCAAAGGAGCAGCACCCTCAAGATAACATGCTGTGTGAAGTGTGTGGCATCGTTTTCGGCAATAAACGAAAACTTGATTATCATAGCAAGAGGATGCATGTTACATCAGCCGTTAATAATCGCGAGAGGGTACATATTCCATCAAACTCAAGGACAGTTGTAGGAGCTGCCAAGAGAATCAAAATGGATGATGCACCTACTGATGACGTTTTATGTAGTAATTGCAATGTAAGTATTTCAAAAAAATTTTTATTTAATCATTATAAATCCTTACTTCATAAAAACAATTGTTTAAGGAACTATAGTGAGAATGATGAGAACATCCAAATAATTAGCACTGCATTCAAGTCCCGAATAATTAGTTATAGGGTTTCAGATGTACCTATTAACTATATTAGTATAAATGATTTTATGTGTTCAATAAAACATAAAATAATTAAATTAATAGAGCTTCAAACAGAGTTATTTAAAGTTTGCAAAGTAAATTTTGAATTGTTTGGCTTATTCACTAAATTTGATTTAAAAGATGAAGCAAATGTTAGCTCATTAAAATCATTTAATACTAAAAATGCAATTTTAACGGAAGCTAGCGATTTGGATGAGATATTTTCTCAGCTTGTCTGCACCCTGAATACTCTGAGTGAGGAGTTTCAGGAGAAAGAGTCTGGATGGGCAATTGAAAAAGTATTGTTCATTGAAGTAAATTTTAACAAATATAGTCCAATGAGAGGGTCCTCTTACATACCTCTCCCAAAATGTATTAAAGATAAAAAGGCTATAATCAATGTACAAAATGCAGATCAAGCCTGCTTCGCCTGGTCAATCATGGCTAGCAAATATCCTAATGTAAGAAAACCTCAACGGTGTAATTCATTTCCTCACTATAGTTCTATCTTAAATTTAGATAATATTAGTTTCCCCATGCCTTTAAAAGATATCCCACAATTTGAAAGCCAGAATAATATAAGTGTAAATGTGTATAGTTTAGAAGGTAATCAAATTGTGGGACCTTTATATTATACAAAATCAAAAAAATCTCATCATGTTAATCTATTGTATATAGAAGATAGTGGAAATAGTCATTATTGCTATATAAAAAAATTAAATACCTTAGTAGGCAAACAATTGTCAAAAAGAACTAATAAAAAATTTATTTGTGATGGTTGTTTAATATTTTTTAGAAATGAGGAAGGTTTAAATAATCATGTGCAATATGGTTGCAATAGAATTAAATGTATTCTTCCTAATGAAGAAAATGACTTTTTAGAATTTAGTAATTATCGTCATAAATTACAAGTCCCATATGTGATATATTGTGATTTTGAAGCAATATTAAAACCAATTGATTCGTGTACTCTAAATCCTGAGATATCTTTTAGTGAAAATATTTTAAAACATGAACCCTACAGTTTTGCATATTACATTAAATGTTCATATAATGACATTAAATCTAAATTTGTTACATACAGAGGTAATGATTGTGGGAAAATTTTCATTGATAAATTAAAACAAGATTTAGAAATTATATACAACGAGCTACACGTAAATCGAAAAATGAAAAAACTTTCCTACACGGAGCAATTAAATTATAATTTTTCAAATAAATGTCATATTTGTGATGGTGATTTTGATGATGATGAAAACTATAAAGTTAGGGATCATTGCCATTTAACAGGGAAATTTAGAGGTGCTGCACATGTTAAATGTAATTTAAATTATAAAATAGCTGATTTCGTTCCAATATTTTGTCACAATTTAAGTGGCTATGATTCTCATTTTATTATAAAAGAATTAGGGTTTGATACTGAACAGATAGATTTAATCGCTCAGAATAAGGAACGATATATATCATTCACAAAACATTTTAAAATTAGTGAGCATAAAAAAATTAAATTAAGGTTTGTAGATTCATTTAAATTTATGGCAGCTAGCATTGACAAACTATCTAATAATCTTAATGACTCTCAATTCAAAGAAGTTAGAAAGAGTTTTTCTAATCATACTGAATTTAACCTTATAAAGAAAAAAGGAGTTTTCCCCTATGATTATCTAGATAGTTTCAAAAAGTTAGATGAAACTCAATTACCACCTAAAAATAATTTTTATAATAAATTACTAAATTGTGATATTTCTGACGATCAATATAACCATGCTTTAAATGTTTGGGAAACATTTCAATGTAAAAGTTTAGGTGAATATTCTGACTTATATTTAAAATCAGATGTTCTTATTTTGGCGGATATATTTGAAAATTTTCGAAATGTTTGCATGAAAACGTACGGTCTTGACCCGGCTCATTATTTTACATCTCCTGGTTTAAGTTGGGATGCAATGCTTAAGTTTACAAAAATCAAATTAGAATTGCTTAAAGATATAGACATGGTAAATTTTATTAGGAAAGGTATTCGAGGTGGTTTAGCTCAGTGTTCAAAACGATATGCAAGAGCAAATCACAAATATATGAAAAATTATAATAAGGAAATGGATTCTAATTTTCTTGTTTATTTAGATGCCAACAATCTATATGGATGGGCCATGAGTCAATCACTACCGTATGCTAATTTCAGATTTCTTGATTCATCGGAATTAGATAAATTTGATATTAATTCTCTGACAGATAATGAATCAGACATAGGTTATATTCTTGAAGTTGATTTAGATTATCCGAGCCATCTACATAAACAACATAATGATTTACCATTTTGTATGGAAAACATAAAACCCTTATACCAAAGCTCAAAAGAAAATAAATTAATTGCTAATCTACAACCTAAACAGGAATATGTTATTCATCAGAAAAATTTGAAAGACTGTCTTAATAAGGGATTAATATTAAAAAAAATACATAGAGTTTTAAAGTTTAGCCAAAAACCATGGTTGAAATCTTATATTGATTTAAATACAGATCTTCGTACAAAAGCTCAAAATTCTTTTGAAAAAGATTTGTATAAATTAAAGAATAATAGTGTTTTCGGAAAAACAATAGAAAATGTTGAAAAAAGAACCGATATAAGATTATCAACACATTGGGAAAATCTAGGTAACAAATTTGGTGCTAATACTTTAATTAGCAAACCTAATTTTCATTCATCCTCGATATTTGATGAAAATTTGGTTGCTATTCAAATGAGCCGATTATCTATTACGTACAATAAACCTATTTATGTGGGTTTCTGTGTTTTAGAATTATCTAAAACTCTAATGTATAATTTTCATTATGATTATATTAAGACAAAATACAATGATAACGCAACACTTTTATATACTGATACAGACTCATTAATTTATGAAATTCAAACTATAGATTTTTACAAAGATATAAAACCTGATTTAAATGAGAAATTTGATACTTCAGATTATTCTCCTAACAACTTATATAATTTCCCATTAGTAAATAAAAAGGTTTTAGGTATGTTTAAAGATGAATGTTGTGGAAAAATCTTAACAGAGTTTGTTGGAATCAGGGCAAAATCATATAGTTTGAACCTTGAAGATGATAATGAAATTATCAAGAAAATCAAAGGAATAAAAAAAAATGTTGTTTCTGATTCTATATCATTAAATGATTTTAAAAATTGTTTGAATAAAAATGTTAATGTAATTAGATCACAAATAAATTTTAGAAGTATTAGACACAACCTATACACGCAATTGACAAACAAATTAGCGCTATCAAATTTCGATGATAAACGATTTGTAATTCCAAATTCATACAAAACTTTGGCATGGGGTAATAATGAAATTGATAATTTCTATTTTACTTAGTTATAAATAACATATTTTATATTTCTTAAATATATATGTAATACATTTAATGCCTTACAATTTTAATTAAATTTAGAATAGTAATAATTAATAGGTTTATATTTTAAAATAATTATAATTGTATGTATAGTATATGAAAATTTGTTTATTTATATGTAAAACAATATATTAGTTCTTTAAAATAAATAATTAATAATAATAATAATAATAATTAATTTTAAAATAAAAAACACTAGAATATTTTAAATAATATCGTTTTTATTTATCCATGAGTTATGAGATGATCCAAAACCGAGCCATTTAACATAAACTTTGCTACCTTTCTTCTTCAAGATTTTCTCTACGAGGTAAGTATCAGGATGATTTGTCTTTTGGAGCTCTTTTTCATAAAACCTGCCAGATATTAGCTGTCCCTTATAATCCTCAAGTAAATACGTCACAGGAAACTTATTGTTAATACTGATAACTTTAAATATTTCAGTAGTCCAATTTGGTGTATAACCTTTTTCGAAAACGGTTTTAAATTTGCTAACTCGAACGAAATCGCCAACTTTAAATTTATTTTTCTGCATTAACTTAGGATATGTATAAACATGTTTTAAAAGTTGTTGTTCATTTGCCACAGTAACCTCTGCAGGTGCTAATTTAATTGTCCTATGTTTTTTGTTGTTGTAATCTTTCACTAAGTTTTTTAAAATATTTACCCACTTGTAAGATCCTTGAAGACTAAACTTCCTCCACATATGTTCCTTCAGAGTTCTATTAAATCTTTCTACTATACATGCTTTTATTGGGCTAAATGTTGAGTAATGGTTAATACTTTTCTGTTTCACAAGCTGTTTGAAATCTTTATTATAGAATTCAGTTCCCATATCTGTTTGTAGATTCCTTGGTATTCTTTTACTCTCATTGAAAATTTTTGTTAAAGCATCAACAATCACCTGTGATGTTTTGTTCTTTAGAGGTTCTACCCAAGCAAATTTAGAAAAAGCATCGATTACAGTTAGAAGATATTTAAAACCAGCATTTTCTTTTGCATAGGGAATCATTTCCACAAGATCTGCCTGCCATAAGTCATCAATACCCTTAATTTTAACATGTCTGCGTATAAAATTTTTACGTGCCGGCTTATGCAATTCATTGACTATTTGAAAGCGACTCATTTTATATATGTGGTCGAAGTATTAATGAAAGCTTATGAACTTTGGATTGTTATATATAAAATAATTTTTCCACATAATGTTTGGGATTTATTTAAAGCGAAAGATATCTAAGATTATGATCACTGCAACATTCAACAAAATGAATGAGTTAATAATTTAAATCTAGAACATCATAAATGCTAGTTGGTTTGTTCACAGCGTTGATAACAGTGAAGAAGCGGAGTCGAAACACCATTTTAAGATTGTTTTGAAATGAAATTAAATACGTTTTCTAAATAAGTTTATATAATATTGTTTTATTTATTTATTTATTTATACAAAATGCACATTATATTTATCTAATTTCACCATAATTAAGTGATCTTTACATAAATTGCTTAAGTTTTGAACTTCCATTTCATTAAAAACGTTGAATCGCTCCGGCATAAATATAATGTTCTCCTCTGTCTCTATTAGGATTTTCACCCCATATCTAGTGTTGACTGATTTTACTTCTTGCACCACATAGTTTCTAGCCACCTCCAGATCTTCAAATTTTATTATTGTTTTCTCTGCAAACCTTTCCACGTTATTGAGTTTTTCTATAAGTTGTTTTCGAATATCCATGGTTGGTTGATTGTTAACAATCCTATGCTTACTCTCAGACTGATGATTTTCAAAGAAACTCACTATAATTTATACTAATTAGTAATTATGGTTTAATATGACTTTTAAACACGCGCGTGGTATCAAGTAACATTCAATGATTTCAACAACCATATCAGCAAAATAGAGACCATAAACATGTTTAATCATGTTTAACCACACAGATTAAATTTGCTTTCTTAGAAACAATTGCCCTCGTATCACGTTGCATCCTATGATTTCAACAACCACATCAGCAAAAAAAAAAAAAAAAAAAGAGACAATAAAGAAACATGTTTAATCATGTTTAATCATGTTTAATCATACATATTAAATTTGCTATCTTAAAAACAATTTAAAGACAAGTAAACACGTGACCTCTAGGATGGCCTCATTTAAAACTATTCAAGAGTTTATATAGACTCAGTAAAGACTTGAACATTACATGAATCAGGTGTGAAAAGTCCAAAAAAAAAAAAAAAAAAAATGGAATGTGAAAGAGAAAACCTTATCGAAATGGATTCAGTACATCGAGAGGAAAATGGAGATACATGTGGTTTATATGGCTTAAACGGTGGTATGAACAAGATACAGAATCGATTAAAATCATTCAAGAAGTTGTGGAACAAATGGATCATTGATCCATTACAACTATCTCGAGCTGGATTTTATTACACAGGTGTAGACGACTGCATCAAGTGTTTCAGCTGTAAAGGAGTTCTCGAAGATTGGAATATCACCTATGAAATATGGACAGAACATGCATTTTGGTTTCCCACATGTCAACACGTTAGAAACATCAAGGGTGAAGTGTTTATTGATAACATCCAAAACAAATGGAATCAAGAGGGTGTAATTCATTGTAAAAATAATATTTAAGAAATAAAAAATAGATTTCAAAAAGTATAAATTGTTTTTATTCATTTATTTTTGTTTGTACGAATACAAAGATCATTTATTATTTTTTGCTTACATAAAACTGGTATTTCATTGAACAATCTTGAATAATTAAAATAGTTATATCCTGTTACTGGTGGTATAAAAAAATCCTGTATTTGTAGAGAATGTGTTTTCCGATCGACACATTTTGCTAAGTATAAAAAGTAATAATTAGCGACATCAGTCCATACTGCCTCGCTCCAGATAATAATTGATTGCAAAAATGATGATAAAGATGAGCAGCGTTCCCATTCTTTGGAATTTAAAACGATTTTCTTCCCACCACTCGTAAACAAAATGCGTCTTTCATTATTTCTACTGGTTAGCTTTACATCACAATTTCCATTCGTTTTTGGTAATTCAGCAAAGGAAATGTTATTTACACAACTGAAGTGATTTTTTATTGTTTGTAAATTATTGAAAATTGTAGTCGTCCACATTTCAGCACTTAGTGTATGAAACATTGTATTTTTGAATAAGATTATAGTAGTTTTAAAAGTGTTAACATCATAACCAATGTTGAGATAACATGTATGTTGATCATTTAAAAAATATGTATGAGACAACAATAAATTAGGTATGGTCACCATCTTTTTTTTAATTATATTATTAACGCTTTTTACTTTAAACATATTATTTGGGTTTAAAGGCAAATGTAAACTAGCTTTTGATAAAAAAACAGCTTTCCTATTTATACCCTTCAAGAGTTGCACTATCTCTTTCACACATACAAATCATCTCATCTCTTGGTTCTTCTTGTCGATGAACTAAAATAACCAGCTAAGCAATTTCTGAAAGGTGCTGAATCATGTTTGTTTTTGTTCTTGTAGTTAAAATCTTAGGGAATTCTTTTTTAAAAAGTTTCTTTATTTTTACATCATTTTCAATCTGGTTTTTAATATTAAATAATTTTATAAATTTTTCCATTGAATTACGTTTACATCTATTTAACAAAAATATACAACAATATTGACCGCAAACTCCAGTGAATAAACTTTGTAATTGTTTATTATTGTATATAATACATTTACTGTTACATTTTAGAAACCTCTTAATCTCAGGATATTTCGTTGCTGATCTTCCATAAGAATCAAAAAATTCTCCACATCCATTTGATGGAAAATAAACAGCTAACCAATGTTGCCCTGGTTGATTTGATTTATCCGTATTAATAACATATAAAGCAGGTTTTGATTTAACCCTCTTTGGGATTGTGTTGATTGCAAAAACACCTTGAAAATACTTCTTAGTAAATTTATGTGATTTCAATGCTTTTTGAATGTCTAAAGTAGTCATTGTATTGACAATCATTTTGTACAGTATTGTTACAAACTAACTCTTTATTTTAGAATTGTGAGCTATTTATATTATTAATAGTTCGTTATAATATTACGATTTTTATCGATTTCTAGAGTAGTATCATATTCCAAGTACACTAGACATGTTTTAGTTGAGTTAAGAGCTTCTGCAAATCTTGCCTCTAATCTTAAGCTTCCTTGATTCATTAGAGAGTTACATGATAAAGTACTTGACATGTCTGAAGTTAAATCAAAAGCTAATAGGAAATAACCATTCTTAAACATTTCTTTGGTAATCAAATTTCCCTGAGGTGTGTGTAAAATTCCACTTGATGTAAATATTGTTGAATACGCTCTAGCGTAACTGACCCCGTCTGCGAAATTCATTTCAATCGGTGCACTAGGAACTTGAACCCCATTCATATAAATTGAGAACGAAGTTATTTTATTATTTTTAAAATTATATGGGTTCTTAGATCTTTTCCCAGAATACGCATCATTATCTATCATTGTAAATATTAGATTTGTTGGGAGCTGTCCTAACACAATATTATCCAGTGAAATTGAGTTTCCTCCGGTAGGAATTGTAAATGATTTAATTTCATTACGCTTGTAGTGGTATTTTGCTGTTGTATTTTCAAGCATTTTGTGATGAGCAATTAAAATATTTGGATTTATATGAGCATGTCTCAAGTAAAGTGTAGCTTCTGTTATTTTAACAATCGAAGTATCTGTATCAACACCGAGTAAATAAAACTCCGGTTTGTTCAATGTTAACGAAATTCGTAAATCTACATTGTTTAATAATAACAAAGGTTGATTGAGCATGTCAGCATGCAATTTTCCATATACTTCTACAATTCTACTGTTTTTAGTTAACGCTGCTCTTAATTTTAACCCATCGTTTTCATTAAGATTATCGAGATTTTTCGTCTCCAAACTCCATCCTGACAATTGCAAATGTGTTTTGTATGCATCATCACCATAATTTAATAGTTGTTCCAAATATGCTCGATAACTGTAATTCCCATCTGTTGAATTTATATTCTTCCCATTTAAAGAAATATTGACTTGATGAAACAGAGAATGCAGCATATTGTTTACCAAACTAGGCTGATCTTTATCTGTGTCTATATATACCTTGCCATCATTTTTAGTTACTTGAAATTTCAGGCACAAATTTATGGATGATAAATCTAAATACGAATCGCCATGACTGTAACAAGCAAATTCAATAACCGACTGATTTTCTAAACTGGTTATAGGCTTGTATGCTACTTCTTCATTTTTTAAAATACTTGTCTGAATTGAAGGCGGTTGAAATAAATCTAGTTCTGATTTCATACATTCTGTAAACGTCATTATGTAAAAATATCAATAATCCGTTTCTTGTTTGATTTATTTTTTAATATATTTTTCCTCTTTTTCACTCTATCACGAGCAACTTTCAACTGTTTACAACGGCTTCTCAAACAGCCTTTTATTGAATTTTTAGCTCCTGTACCAGACATTTGTTTAATTTTTTCTGCTGCTTTATCTCGTAGTTTATCAACCACTTGTATTGATCTATCACGAAGTATTTCATTAATCGGCTTTTGCGTTTGAAGAATGTCTGAACCAACCTGAAGCGCTTCACTTTTTAAGCCCTGAAGGGCTGATGTTAATATTGGTTTCAAGTATCGAAATATTCCTGCGAAAAATCCTCCTAATCCTCTTCCCTTTTGATATACTCTTTGAGATCGTAATAATGGACCAAAATCTTCATTGTTATACCCACCACCACCTGATTGGTTAGCATAGTACTTTGCGTAATAGTTATCCATTTGTAATTAATGTAATCTGTAAGATACCTCTTTATATACCTTTACGAAAGTGAAGTACTAGGTAGGTCATAAATAGTCCATCATTAAAATTGATTTGTTCTCCAGTTTCATCAGTTATTAAAATACTGATCTCTGATATATTATACTTTTCAATGGGACAATATTGAACATTATCTATTTGATACGATCGAGGTATGCTTCTATCAGCGTCTGTTCCTAGAGGATGCATATACAAACATGGTACAGATGCATCTCCGATAGTTCTCGGTTTGATTATATTACAATAAAAACATATGTAAAATGGAATTGGGTTGATATTTGTATTCACATCAATATAACTATCTTTAACATTTTTTATTTTAGCTTCAATCTGTTTTGTTGGTTTGAAATTTTTAATTTCCTTTTTTAAAGATTCTTTAAACTCTGGCCATCGCGTTATTCTAATTTGAGAAAATATTACATCAAAAAATTCCTCAAGTGTGTACTCTTGATTACATTTTATTAAGGGATAAACATCTTTTAACACTGGTAGCTGAATATATGGTTCATTCTTGTTATAATTGAATTTAACTAATTCAGCTGATGAGTTATATCGATCAAAGAAATTAGGTTCTTCAATTTTTTGATAAAATTTAGAGGTAGTTGCATTTAAAAATATTATTAATTCTATGTCTAAAGGAAGTATTTGTTCTGATGTCGATTTAATTGTAATTTTTGTTTCATCACTTATAGAAGTATGAGCGACGTTAGTTAGACCAACATACCATTTCTCATTAGAATCCAAATTTATAGTGTTTGGGAGTTTAACCGTGAACCTCGATAATGAATTTTTTGGGTAATATTTCAAAGAACTGTTACTTAAAAGAGTTACGTATGTGAAATTATCCATCACTGTTCTCATTAATAACTATTAAATTAATAAATTAAAACACCGATTTTATCCTTTATATAACTTTTTATTTTTAAAATTTTTATTTAATTCTTGACCAAGGTTGATTTCGTAAGCGTTCTTGTTCACTACGTTTTATTGTTTGAACTGTTAACGGACGATCACTTCTCCTCTGAGGTAGGTCTGAAGTTGTTTGTAGTGATCCTGGTTTTGGAGCCTGAAAAACACCTTTTTGTTTTTTAAAAATATGTTTTTTTGTTGGAACAGAGATTGTTGTTCCGTCCTTCATTTCAAATGTTCTGTACATATTAGAATGTGAAGAAATTCTTTCGCGTAAAATTTCTTTTGGATTAATAAACTCATCAGAAACAATACTATCATTATCATCATCATCATCATCATCATCATCATCTTTATCATCGAATACATCGCTGTTATTTTCAAATGTTTCTTCTGCATCTAATTGTGTAAACACTGGCTTAGGTTTTTCATCAGCATCTGTGTACTCCTCTTTTGCTTTAGGTATATCAGCTTGTGTATATTTATCAGAACCTTTTGATGATGCATCTGTATTTGTATCTTTGTTTTTAGAAATAATTCTTTTAGTTTGAACTCCCACTTCATGAACATGACGTATTGCTGGTTGATACAAATTAAATTTATCTTTATACGCATTTTTTCTTTTCATTGATGAATATGTTAATAAGTTCTGTCTATATAGATGCCACTTATTCAAATCAGTTAGTTTGTTGTTACGTAGAATTGATTTCATATTTTTATCTAATTCCGATAGTTTACTATCATCAATTAAAATTTTTTTAATTTTTTCGAAAATTTCTGGTTGTATAACAATCATCCGTTGTAAATTACTCATGATGTCTGATTAATTATTTGGCCTATCAACCCTGATAAAATAGTGCTGATTAAAACGGGTAAGAATCCACCTTTTTGTACAAGAATTTTACGCTTTGAAGAGAGACACAGTTTTGAACAAGCCAAGTCGCGAAGTTCTCTTTTATACTTTTTTAATTTTGTTTTACACTGTTTAGAAATTCTGTTGTTTCCATTTAATGTGTTGAGTGATATTTCACATAAAGTTTTTATAACTTCAGGGGTGCAGACTTTAAGTAGCGCTTTTCTTGTTTTTGAGTTACACTTTTTTAGCACATGTAGAATATGTTTGTTTGCCTTCAATCGTTTCATTTTTTATACACACTTTTTTATTTTCGAATAAAATTGATGGACAATAGCATGTGAAATAGCCTTTTTTTAAGATATCGGTACGGAAACGAAATAAATCATTAACTGATTGTGTTAAATCAAATAGTAAATAACCATGAGGTCTCGAAGTAGCTTCATTATATACCCTCATAAGTTCCGCTGTGTTTTCAGGGTATATTTGTCTGGCTAGAGAACAAATCTGAGATCTGTCTCGTGGATTTTTAAAAACTACAAGATATTTACAATTTAAAGAAATATCTCGACAATATTTTGCCTGATGAAACACATTCTGAGTTACTAAAATAATAGATAAATTATTATGATGTGAACCTTTGGTAAAAAGTTCACAAATATTTTTATTATACGCTTCTGTCATTAGATCATCTAATATTATGATACTTCCGTCTTCGCAATTCTCAAAAGTATCTGGGATATTTTTTATAATTTCTATTTCATTTGTTTCATAGATATCTTGTGGTATCGCTTTTGAGTTTCCATTACACCACACAATTTTATTAAATTTTTTACCATCATTTAAATGTTTTAATAAATTTAAAACGAAAGTTGTTTTTCCACACCCTGAGGGTCCCGCAACCATCATTGTAAACGGTTTAACCATATACATTATTCTAATGTATCATACAATAAATGCGTACCCTTTTATAACTTCTAAATAGAATGATTTTTTTTTCACAAAATGCAGATGTAATATAACAGGTTGATAACTATACAAATACACTTCAATTCAAATATTTTCTCTTACATATACAGAATTTCATTATGTACATTACAGCAAATTTTACGCCAAGGTTAAATTATAAAATATTATTATAACTATGCAGTTATGCATTCTCCGGAAATGTCAAGGTTGAATTAAAAAAAAAAAATATTATTATAACTTTACACTATCTAATTTCAATTAATAAAAAATTATTATCGTATACAAAATATTTTTAAAGCGTGTAGAGTTTGTAATCGACATTTAGGGGTATTATTATATGTATTATTTTAATTTTTTTATTTCGCTGAACATGCGGAATTTTTTTTAAAGCGTGTAGAGTTTGTAATCGACATTTAGGGGTATTATTATATTATTGTAATTTTTTTATTTCGCTGAACATGCGGAATTTTTTTTTTTAAACCATAAATAGTTGATGATTTACAATCTCGCTCGTAGTATGATGGTTAAGACAGTTTCTTACCATGCAAAAGTCTCGAGTTCGATTCTCGTCGATGACCATGAATTTTTCTTGTTGAATTTACACATGTTTTATCATTATTACAGAGTTTAGTTACTTTGATTGCACTGTACAGAGATTTAGTTACTGTGGTTGCACTGTGTAGTATGCATATAAAAAAATACGTAAACGTTCATGTTGTTGTAATTTACATGTAAAAAATGTTTGGTGTAAAATCTTTTTCGGTTGGCCCAGGACAATCCACTTTACACTACTTTCTGTCGATTGTGTGAGAAAACCCGCCATCTAAATTTCGATAAATCCCTTATATTCTTGTTGACCTAATTAAGCTAAACAGAAATCAATATCTACGAAATTTATTACTTATCTACTTCACAAAACTTCAATTCTGTTTATAGACATAATTACCTGTACAGTCAAGCATGCAAAGTAAATAAAATCATATACCGCGAAAGGAACCTTAAACATTATTTTCTTCCAAATCTTATCTGTGTATCATATTGGCAAAATTGACATTTAGCCTTCCGAAGAGTTTTACATAATTCTACTTTGTTCACAAATCTACTTTGTTCATAAATGATTACGTCATTATAAATTGCAAACCAAATTTTAACTCAACTCTAATCATCATTTCCAAATTAGCATTTTATTTAGATATTTAGTTAATTTATAATTTTATAGTATTAATTAAAATAATTTAGAACAAATAATTTGTATATAATATAGGAAAATTTCAATCAATATTCGCACACATTCAATCACACAAAACACAAGGATCCAATTTGAATCGAATACATGCATGTAGTATAAAATTCTAAAAGATTTCTAATGGTACCAAATAAATAATACATTTATAATACATAATATAATAAATATTTACTGCAACAGTAAACAGAGTTTACTGTTTAATTAATTAATTTAATTAAAAAATTTATTATTTCCAAGTTTATTAGATATTTATAAAATTTAATGTAATTTTAATGTTGTTTATGTTACGTTAACGTCAACAATTGAGCATGTAAAAATGATTTTGTTAAATACTGTATGAGTTATTTTCGAATAAGACTCGAACGTATTCGATAATACGTAGTATAAGAATCCCATTCGAATCAAACCGACACACCTACGTATATTTCATTTTGTATAGCATCTACATTCTATGCATACAATTAGCATCACAATGGCTCGAGAATACAGAGAATCCAAGGAATAAAACTAAAATTATATATAAAAGGAATACCAATACATACGAGTACATATGAGCAAACAACACTGCCAGTATACACACTATTATTTGTGCTACCATACATACAGTGGCAATAGTTATACATAATTTCAAACCAACAAAAATGTCCATACAAGACACATATAAAGAAAATATATGAATTTAAATTATCTTCCATGTGCGTAGCAGGGGACATAACAAAGTTGGTTTTGAGATTCTACACAAAATAAAACACAAGAACACTTTCAACTATGCGTAAAATAAAATAAGATATGAAAATTAACTACGTACATATATCAAATTAAGTTAAAATCAATTTCAATACAATCCAATTATTAGATTTTAGTAACTAAATTCTGTGTACAACCTCACAAAAGCTAAAATCATGCACTTAATCAAGAAATCAAGAATTTTGATTTCTTTAGCTATAAATACAAAACTTTGCCTGATAAATGCATCCCAGTGGATTGCATTTTCCAAAATTACACTTTAATTATTATTTCACTTTAAATAAATTGAATTAAATTAGAATTAAAATGTATCACTATATGTATATAAAGTATATACATAATACTTCACACTAACACATAAATAAAAAATAAAAATAAAATGAAAATAAATTAAATTTTGAAGAGGAAAGACAAAATACGTCTATCCTCTTTGAATGTTCCGATGTCTCCTCAGCTTTACGCGGCAATCATCCTTCCGGACGTATCCTCCCATAATAATAAATTTTGATACGAGTATAGTTATGGAATTTAAGGATTGCCATAGAAGCGAAAAAGTATACAAATAATTATTAGCACAATAGTTCCAATGTGAGGTAAATTTATTTTTAATACTGAACTACAGAATTACATGCAACCCAAATTTAACGTTATTTAAACTTACTTTCGGACCTTAACTTTTAGGTTTGTAAAGTTTAAGTAACTTCAACCCACGTTTAGATGCTTAAAATAAAACTGTTGTATGATTTTAAGTAATTCTAAAACAATTTTTTTAATGTATTCAAAAATGGATTTATTTCAGTTTTTCAATAACTATAAAAATGACACAAGTTTGATACATGGTTTAATTTAAACCAACTAGGTTAAATTTAGCTAAAAATGAAGAATTCATTTACACAATTTTTTGAAGGCCATGTTATTTTAAACCTAACCCAAATTTTGTAGTTAAAGTCGATTAACTGTTTATTTAGATGTTTCGTTTATTTGATTAGCGTAGATGTCAGAATTTTTAGGCCACTGACCTATATTCTAAAATAAAATCATTTGTTTTGTTGTTAATGTTGTGACGATGGAAATCATTTACCCCATTCCAATCGCACCATCATTATGTCGTCACCTAGCGAATTACCTAATATCATCAAACTATAGTTAGATAAATAAACAACCAATGCGACCTTACCAAATAATAAAAATAATTAAGACATTAATTTATAAAGCATAAACTTATTCGCGCTCATTATCACCAAATTGGAATTGGCTTAAAGGAAAACTGGAAAATTAAAATTAATTTGTTAGTGTTAGGCACATAAAACGCCTTTCGTAAATATTTATAAATATTTACCTCATTTATCGCGGGTGTGACACAAACGTATTTTGTTGTTTTTAGTTGAATGTTTTTTATAATATAAAATAAAACGTAAAAGCTTTTCTCTAAATTAATTTTTATTTTATTATATAATATAATCACGAAAATTTATGTCAACTCATTGAATAATGGAGCAGCAACTTGCGTTAAATTTATTATCGAGTATGTATTGTAAAGTTTAGAGAGAAGTGAAAAAAGCTTGAATCGATTTTGATGGGTGCAAAATCAATCTTCTATGCACATAAAATATGATTATGAATATTTACAATAAAAAATTTAATACATTTTCCGATAAAATATTTAAATGTCATATTCCTGTTGCCATAAAATACAAAACTGTTGTATTACGTACACGTGTGTGTGTGTGTGTTTGTTTGTGTGTCAATAAATAATAAACAGGAAAAATATTGCTGGTGCCGAATCGTATTCGGTATTTCGTATTTTTGTTGTGCAAAAAAAAATTCTATAGAACTTTAAAGCTTTTTACTGTTGACTTAATAAACGATGTACATTTTACGTAAATACAATATTTTCTATTCAATTTTTCATTTGACTTTTTATTTATTTATTGGAAAACGATTGTCATAAAATTGGTCAAAAGATCGCTTATAACGGACTTATTACAGATATGAAGTAAGAAATCAGAAAATCAAAATTAAGTGCGGTTTTGCAACTTGAAAGTACTTTGTGCTCCGTCTAAAAACAACCGAGAAAGTGTAGGGAATGTCACATATCCGATAACAAAGGCGACACTTTCTGAGGTCTTCAAAAATTATGGCATCGTTATATGTTAATTAGAAAAAGCTCGAATATATACATAATTACAAATATACAAATGTGTGAGTGTGTCTGAGGCAAAACATTCATAAAACGACTTAACGTTACAAAAAAATTTAATTAATTCTTTTAACAAATATAATTATTTAATTGAGTTTTCAAAATTTGTATTTTCGAGAGCAACGCTACAAAAAATCTTATCGCTAAATAATATGCAAATTTATTTATTTTTCGTGTACATATCTATACATTTTTAATGTTGTTGAATATTCAATTTTTGAAAATTGAATATTAATGAGATTTTAAAAATTCGTAAAATTAAATTTATATTTTAAACCCTTTGATGATTTTTGTTTTGTTTTTTTTTTGGTTTGGAATACATTACACAAAAACATTGTGTATTTTAAAGCATCCGGGTCCTTGGTACATAATTGAGTGGAAAATATTTTTATATAGTACATATAATGTATATACCTACTCGAAATTCAATTGAATCGTAATGAAAAAAATGATTACCTCTAGCGCTATTACTTTACTTACAGAGTTAATTATGAAGCCAAAACTATAAAAATTACGACCACATAAAGTACTGTACTTTTATTTTATCGTTTCGGGATTGTAGACGAACGAGTATATTTTCTTATGAACATAAATATGTCCGTCATAAAATTTACGTTGGTATACGTATACTTTTGCTCTACTTTTAGGAAATCGATTTGCCTGTTTTTTTTTTCATCTCAGTGTAGCCAACACACAAAAATAGAATGTATAAATAACTGTCACGTACAAATTAAATTGTTCAATATTGATATCATTTTCTTCTACACAAACAAAACTTGAACGAAGAGATGGAAAATAGCGCAGTTATGGGTTGGAAAATTTTAATATCAGTTTTAATGTTTAATTTATGATTATAGAATGAACTTTTTTTGTTTTTCACTGTCCTTTGCGTTGCGGTTGGTTTTATTTATTTATATCTTGAATTGGAAAAGGTTAGTGCTGTGGGAAATACCTTTTTTGTGAATATTAAGATAATTTTAAATAAACGATAAAACATTTGTGACGAATTTGAATAAATAATCAAAAAGTAATTAGGTATGGTTTACATAAAAGTTACAATCAATATATATGGAATCTGTTCTCTTTTATGATTTTATTTTTTTGTAATTAATTTACTGTATCAATTGACCTTCATTAAAAAGCTTATTGAAACAAAAAATTCCTCCTTTGAACTTTTTAATAAATTTTTTCTGGATTTAAAACTTCTCTCATTTTTTATTTTTTTATTCCATCCAGCATAAAAGGAAGTAGAGAGTTGTAATAAAAATTGTTAAAAGCACGAAAGCAAAAAAAAAGCTCATTTAAAATTTATTACATTTTATCCCATTTTATAGTTGCTTTTATGTATACATATAGCAAGAAAACAGTTTTTCTTTTCTTTCATTGTGTGTGTGTCTGTTTGTGTGTGTGCGAGCTTTCAAAAGGAAAATAATAATATAACACCAACAATTGCAGTACATGAATGGAAGGCTGATCCTTTTGGCAAATATATGCGGGACGTTATAGAAAGAAAGCAAAATGAGGTCATATTTGTAATCAAAGCGAATTGCATTTTTTCTATGTATTAGCATATTCAGTAGGAAAGCAAAGGTTACATTACCTGTCTATGAAACGATGAATGGAAAATCAAGGTAAATTGTTGATGTATTCTTTTGATATTTATCGGATTTAATGTCGTATGGTATTAAATTCATTTGATGTCGGCATTATTTTTAAAGATTGTTACGGCTGTTGAATCAATATCTACTCCCCAAAAAAAAAAGGAAATCTCCAATTAATTGGAGTATCTTGTCCATACAGTTTTTAGTGGAACTCACCTAGGTTTGTATTTTAAATTTTTTTTAATTGTTTCGTCTTGAGTCATAGCCGATAGGTGTGCGGAATATACTTACCTATTGTACCTCGATCGTACGAAAAAACGCAATTTCTTTTTATTTGTAAGAGAAATGTTTGATAATTGCAGTTAAGTAATATTTTAGTACGTACCTATTTTGTATAAATAAGCGGGTATTATAAATACAAGAGCTTGTATTTTTTGGCAATCTCACGCGATTGAAATTTTTTTTAATCAAAAGTTACATATATTTAGTGAGGCATCCGTGGCTAGTAGAACAGAAGTGTTTTATTTAAATTAATTAGTTATAAAATGTGTGCTTAGTTTAGTGGTATTTTTTATTCTGTGGATTTATTTAAGCAAATATATGTATATCCCGTAGATTTTGAAAAATCGCTATAGACGATTAATAAACGCAAACCCGCATAATTTCTAGAAAGCCAAATATCAATTTTGCCGGTGAGTATATGCTTAAATGAGCCTTTTAATAAGCAGCGAGTGTTCGACGTTTTTACGAACAAGGATTATTCAAACAACAACACGAGTCCAACGTGAATGTTAACGTACATGGGGAAGAGGAAGTATAACGATTAATACGCGCTGATCCTACGACAAGTATCAATCGCCTGTCGATAAGACTAGGCATATCGAGGACAAGCGTATGGAGAATTCTTAAAAAAAGAAGGCCTTCAACCTTATCGCTTCCATCGTGCTCAAAATCTAGGAGATGGACCATCGTGCCAGATCAGTTTTTTGTAACTGCAAACAATTGATGTCAATTTTATAAGGAGAATATTGTGGACATATGAAGCCATTTTCACCAGGCATAACAAATTATAGAAACTGCCATGTTTGAACTGTTGAAAACCCACACATCGTAAGAGAGACAACTTTCCAGAGCCAATTTTCTATAAATGTATAGTTGTATAGTTCCGTGTTGCCAAACAGGCTTGATGAACACAAATTTTTAGAATTTTTAGAAAACACGTTGCCTTTGTTCATGAAAGAAGTGCCGTTGTTGAGGAGAAGGCAAATTAACCAATAAAGTGGCTCATAAGTTTTCAAAAACCGCAAACAGAATTAAAATCAAGCCGAGATATGATGAAAGATGTGAAAAGAGGTCAGCAACATTACGGACGAATTTTCCGGCCGGTCACTTGTCGACGAAACACATTGTTAGCCACGACAGCTTAGCGGATTTTGCGGATGTTACGAGTGTGTGCGATAATGTTTAATGCAGGTGACACTTGAATTAAAAACACTTTTATCAATTGTATTATAATTTATTATCAATAAATGTTTTGATGAACACGATGTTGTTTGGTCGACAGTCGAAGATAGAAGAAGGAAAAAACTGGACATCATGTAGTTGGCGTCTGTGTTAATTCAATGTGTTCGCCACAAGATGATGTGTTTGTTATAGTGGCGCCAACATTGCCGGCCGGCCTAAAGGATTAATCCTTTAGTTGTCGATGTTGCTCTGACATTTCAGCGTGACTGTGCGAATAAGGCCATCGGTACCCGTATGAATAGCAGTGATTTGGCACATTGCCCACTGGATGGTGGGCAAAGTTCATCTTTTATCAGAACTAGTTGACCGACCGTGAAGTTTCCGTTCATTTTGAGCCCTTTGGGACGTTGCTGCAGTCGCGACAGGTATTCGGTCGACCAGATCCTCCAGACCTGCTGGAACATCTGTTGTATTTGCTGATATCGTTTTAGACGATTCGACTGGATGTCAAGCACTGATGGTTCTGGAATGGTGATGGGTGGCTCTCCGATGAGAAAGTGGCCGGGGGTGAGTGTCATTCGACATAAGGCCCAATGGCCTCGAATTGAGGCAAGCTTCTATCTGCCACAATCACGTTGTCATCTATTCGAAGGTGAGTAGTGTATTACCGATGATTCTTCGAAGGTGGTATTTGACTGACTTCACCCCTGCCTCCCACAAGCCTCCGAAATGTGGTGAAGCGGGTGGGTTGAAGCACCAGACCGTATTGTCTTAAGCTAACATTGTGGCGACCTCAGAATTTACATTTTTGGTGCTGTTTTCATGAAGAGTCGTTTGTTGACGGTTGCGCTTTTGTTGATAGGCACACGAATAAACAGACATACCCCTTTGTTGATCTTACGCCACGGCCTCTGCTTGGTTTAATCGAGACCGGACCCGCGTAATCCACTCCGCTGTGTAAAAAAGCTCTCGATGGGGTGACGCGTGGTGCTGGAAGGTTGGCCATTAGTTGCTGTCCGGTGGTTGAGCGATAGCGAAAGCATGTCACGCAATGGCAAACATGCGTGCGGACTAGCCTCTTGACATTGATGATCCAGTAACGGCTTCGAAGATGTGCCAACATTAATTGTTGACCACCGTGCAGTGTGGTTTGATGTGCCTGTGCGACGATTAAATTAGCGAGTGGACTGGTTTTTGGCAGAATTAACGGATACTTGCTTTGATACGGCAAGAACGAATGTTTTAGTAGTCCACCGACTCATAAAATTCCCCCATCATCAATGAATGGGTTAAGTGAGCGAAGCACACTTTTGTTCAGCAGGTGTTCTCTGGATTGGTATCGTCGGATTTCATCAGCGAAGTGAGCCCCTTGCACGAATCGGACCCAAAAGCGGAATGACCGATTCATCTCAGGAACCCTGATGAAACTGTCATTGCGATCAGCTTTGATAATACGAAAGTGTTGAATGAAGCGTCTACAATAGGCTGTGACTCTAAGTAATTTTTCGAGAGTAGAACAGCGACTCAGAAGTTGATAGAGCCCGTCAGACTTTGGTGCTTTGTTTAACTGCGTGGCGACCATAGATACGATTCTGCATTCTTCCAATGGGATGGAGCACTCGTTGATTTTGTGTGTTGCCAAGTGTCCGAGTGTTTCGACAGCCATTCAGGACCTCTTCACCAAATGTGATGATCGTGAAGTAGCGGAGGTTCGACGCCGTGAGACGCGCAGTCTGCGGGGTTATGTCGAATATCAATGTACCATCGTTCACTAGGCTTTAGATGATCGTTAATTTGCGAAACGCGATTCGCCACGAAAGTTTCCCATCGGCTGGGAGGACTGCGGAGCCATCGAAGAACCACTTGTGAGTCGATCCACGCAAACTGTTGGATGTCGTTGAGGTTGAGTGACTGGACGATCTTGTGCATGAGAGTGGCCAGTAGCAGACTGGCGCATAGTTCCAATCGCGGTAGGCTGATGGCTTTGAGTGGGGCGACCTTGGTTTTCGCTGCTAGAATGGTGACATTTATTGATCCATCTGTCGACGTAGTGCGAGCATATACGACCGCAGCATATGCCTTCATGGAGGCATCGCTGAAACCGTGTATTTGAAGATTGCTGCGACATGTTCGATAATCCATCCAACGAATGATTTTAATCGATCCCAACAATCCCAGATTCTATCGATATCTCGACAATCTTTCAGCAACTGATTTCGCTACTGACTCGTCCCACGATAATCCGAGCACCCATAAAGCCTCTGAGAGAATGATTCGTTTGGTTGTCACAGGCAATTCTGGAAACTCTTCGATTTTGAATGCAATATAATCTCCCGAAGGTGCCCAATGTAACCCAAGCGCCTTGACCGACTCTTCCCACTTTAACTCCCGCAATGGCCGATGTTCATGGTATTCTGATGACACTTGATCCAATAGGGTTTAGCAGTTTGAAGACCATTTTCGAAGCTCGAAACCGCCACGCTGAAGTAAAGCCACCATTTCTTGCTGGATTTCAACCAATTCCTTGACTTCCTCGTCTACATAGACATCGGCAAGAGCGAACTTCGCAGCGATAGGAAATTGCTTGGATTCGTCATGTGCCAATTAGTGGATCGTATGTATAGCCAAATACGGAGCACAGCTGGTACCGTAGGTTACTGTGCGCAGACGATAATCTTGAATTGGGTCCTCAGGCGTTGTTCTCCAAACAATCTGTTGATAATCTTGGTGCTCAGGGGCCACCAGAATCTGTCGATACATTTGTCGGATATCTGCGATGAATACGTATTTGTGTTGTCGAAATCGAGTGAGGATAGTGAATATAGATTCTGTTGAAACTTAGGACCGATACGAAGGACTTGATTGAGTGAAACTCCAGAAGTCGTCTCGTGTGAGGCATCAAAGACCACGCGTAATTTTGGCTTGGAACTCTAACTCTGTATCACGCCATGGTGTGGAAGATAGCACCTTTGATTTGTAGGCTCTCCGTCGTCGAATGGTACTGCCTCCATGTGATTCTGCTCGAAATATATTTGCATGAAGTATCGACATGCATATATCTTTCATCCTTGGTTCTGCAGTATGTTGATTGAAAGTGCCTTTCACATTGATTTTCATCTGCAGTAAGTTCTCGGGCTGCTGGTACGTTTTCAATCTCCCAAAATGACTTCAAGGTGTTGTCGACGTTCTTGTAGTTCTCGATAACTGCAGTCATACTTAAGGAATGTGTGATTGTGTTTCCATCAAATCTACCAAACAAAATGTGTCCCAGTTGGGTTTCTTGTGCGAATGGGGAACTGTTGAGAGATTTTATACATCCATCCATATGAAGCATTCCGAGGACATCAGCCCCCAGCAGCACGTCACAATGAGGATCGGCCAATTGTAGCTGATCTAAATGTTTCCACTGGTGTGATTCGATATGTTGCGATGGCAATATGCCAGTTTTCCTTTCGACGACTACTGCTGTGATGGAAATCGAGAATCTCGAAACAACACGTGATTTAAGAACAAATTCGATGATCGATTGTGATTTGGCTGCTTCCCTGGCCCGATTCCGTTAATTGAGATCGAAGCTGACTTCCGTTGTAGGCCAATCCGAGTTATGGCATTTTTCGAGATGAGATTCACTTGTGATCCAGAGTCAAGCAGGGCACGAATGGTGAAATATTGTTTTCCGTTGGCGACGATTCCAACTGGTGTTGCAAGTAAAACATCTGTCAGTGGCGATGTAGTATGATTCGAACTGGCGTCGTTTGAATAAGTGGTAATTAGCGAATTGTTAGCCGGTATTTTACTCGTGTTGGTGACTGAAGCTCGCCATGACCCATCCGATATGTGTAGTAGGGTGTGATGTTTGCGGTTGCAGATTTGACAGAAACTAGACCGATACTCTGCGCTACGATGTCCCTTCCGTAGACAGTTGTAACACAGATTCTTTTCACGAATCTTATTTGATTTTTGATCAAACGTTAATGATTTGAATTCGCTGCATTGGAACGCACTGTGTTCCACAATGCAGAATGGTCCACTCGGCGATGTAATTGAAATCGATGTAGCGACGAACGAATGAGATGGATGCATTGAAGATTCGCACTTCAAGCTCGGGCGTGATGACGAAGGTAGAACTGTTGATGGTGAACGTTATATTGTTGGCTCGATTTTCCGGCGTATTGACGAAGTGATTGGCCTCGACGAATTTGACTTGGATATGGAAACTATTTCCAACGATTGCCATCGAGTCTCCAAGAATTCCATCAGGATACTGCGCTCGAGTTGGTGTCAATTCCCATTGACGATGCGTTTCTGTATCGAGTTTGTCGACGATAATATTGACGAGAATGATATCCCAAGTGGCCACCGGAATTGCCAAAAACCTTCAGACTTCGAATTGTGTCTGTAGAGACATCTATGATGCTTCTCAATCCGATTGCGGATTCATGAGTGGACGCGGAAATATTTCGGAATCGATGGATCTGATTATCGATGATGAAACGTCGATGTTTGTACCGATCGGTGAGGATCTTCCATGCCTCGTTGTAGTTGGCATCACTAATTTGTACCGTTCTCAATGGGGTAGCAGCTTCACCAGTTAAGTTTGCTTTCAGGTAATGGAGCTTCTGTGAATCAGTCAATCTTGAATTTTTGTCGATCAAATCATTGAATCAGTGTGGTAGCATCGACTGGGTTTGCCTTGGCATCATGCATTGAAGTCGCCATGGTAATTTGTCTCAATAGAGTATTGAGATTTGAACTTGCTATGAAATAATATTCCTCACACTGCTCCCGATTTCCAAATTTTTGTTCCAATTCATCCTCACCAAATACGGCCTCGACCTTGTCTTGCGTGTCGCAGAATTCCCTATACCGTTGCTCCAGGTGAGTAATCTGGACTTCAACTGTCTCTTTTGTGACTCCCGTGTCCAAGCTGAGCTCCTTGCTGCGTTTAAGGGCTCGTTCCAGACTCTTCTAGAGCGACGCCTGCTTTGCCCGAATTGTCATGATGCACTGAGTTCACGTTCGCGTATATTCTAACCTCGCATCAATATTAATGTGGGTGACTTGCGCCCTACTTCACTTTACGGCATTGGACTGCTAAAGCTCGTGATTTATTTTATGACGTTGTTTGCCACACGCGACGATTTGAAACACGTGACTTGATTTATTGAAATTGTGAGACACGCGCACGATTGATCTGAATTAAATGCACGAATTATTTTGATGATGTGCCACACTCGACGACTATACAACAACGCGTGATTATTTCGATGACAATAACGTGGAACACTCTCGAACACTGAACTGGATATGATAAATGAATTATTTTTTTTTAGTGTTATGTCTGTAACACACTCAATGATTGAAAACACGTAAATGATTTAGATGATAATGTGGCACACATCCGGCTCGAAGGACCAATTTTGTTAGCCACGACAGCTTAGCGGATTTTTCGGATGTTACGAGTGTGCGATAATGTTTAATGCAGGTGACACTTGAATTAAAAACACTTTTATCAATTGTATTATAATTTATTATCAATAAATGTTTTGCTGAACACGATGTTGTTTGGTCGACAGTCGAAGATAGAAGAAGGAAAAAACTGAACATCATGTAGTTTGACGTCTGTGTTAATTCAATGTATTCGCCACAAGATGATGTGTTTGTTTTGGCGGCGCCAACACACATTGTATAAATTCAACTTTCTTTTAGGTATACAGATAGTTTCAAGTCGGTGACACTTTCCATGATATTACCGTGATAATAATTACCAGTAAAATAATTATTTCTTGTTAATTTCGTTTAAAGAAAGCCCCAAGAATAATGCCATTGGTAGCAGTAATAACAAAATTGTGGTACAACGTTCTCTAATTCTTCAAGCTTTTCAAGCTTTTAAAACTCCCAATATTATAAAACACGAGAGTAACGAGCTTTCCTGTTTATAAATAATTCCACTAATTCAAACAAAACAAAATATTCGAACACACATCATTAAAATGACGCCGATCCGAGGTTAAAAAGGAAAATTTTTCATTTTATTTTATTTTTCGAATAAATTTGTTAAAAAAAAATAAAAATAAAACAAAACAATAAAATAAACTTTTCTTGCCGTATTTGAACTCGGTTAAACTTTTATCAACTTGATTAAATAAAATAAAAATTAAGAATACGAAGAATTTGATTTTCTTACTTTTCCCGTGAGGAATAGAAATGTGGAATCAAACTTAACCAGAGATATAGAATGTAATTATCCGATTTTTATTTTTGTGTTTTTTGATTTTCCCGAATTTATGTCCCAAAAAATGGAAAATTTATCCTTTTTATGTTCTTTTAATTTAAAAGTTTAATTTCATTTCTCGGGTTGTGTTAGCTGTTGGGGTAAAATGTGTTCGCGGTTAATTAATTTTATTATGGGAAAAGCGGGAGCGACAAATTTATTTCCTAATCATTTCGGAACAACAGTAAATATAATTTTATGCCCTGGTTTTGATGAAGAAAATACAATTTGAATATAGAGTATTTGAACAAACATACTTAAAAAATTTCACACAACAAGACAATCGTTACAAAAACAATAAATAGGGTTACCAATATAACTCCACAAAACATATGGAAAAATGGGGAACATAATTTATTATTGTTTTTTCACATTACATACATAGATTGCATGTCAAATTTATTTTTTTTTTTTTTGTTATTCGATTGGTTGTGGGGAGTAAATACAGAGTTCTTGAAGTTCAGAGTATACTTTGAATATTTTCCCACTATACGAATATTATATTTGTCGGTTCTTGTGTTCGATATAATGAAAAGAAAATTCATTTTATTCAAATTGTCAAACTGTTACGAGTTGCAACGACAATGGAAAGAAAATTTAACGTTGAAATAAATTTACAATGTTGAATTCGGTAAGTGCAGAAAAATCGATTTAACAATTTGCATCACAGAAGAGCTTTTAAATTGGAATTCCCCTCATCCAAATACAAAAATTCTTCATGTACCCTCTTTAACATTTTATTTTTTTAACAATTATTTATTCTTTAAATTAAAATTTTTTTTATAAACATTTTCTTATTATTGTTGTACATTTGAGTAAATGCCAAACAAAAATGTTAGACAGTTTTTTTTGGTTTTTGCTTAGCTTATCTTTGTACATATATGTGCACATACATAAAGCTTAGTAGATGAAAATGCAAGAAGAATTTTATGCTTTTGGAAAAAGTTGTTTATGGAATAGTCTGATAACTAAACAAAAAGTTATATTTTGCGTAGTGTATCCAAACACTGCATGATGATGCTTTCTTGAGAACAGGGTGATCATTTAGTCGAAAGATTTATTGCATTTACATATTTTACAACTATAAAAACTCATTTTTTGGATTCTACTGTCAATATTTTTGTTTTATTTATTCCAAAAAAAGTTTTCTATTTTAATTTAAATACCAAAAAATAATATAAAATTCTTTAGTAACAAAAACATGAGTAAATAAATACTTATATTCTTGTGAAAATTAACGTTCCATGCATTCGGTGCACCACACACAAAAAAAAAATTTAAAAGTTAAAAAAAAACTCAAATCCAGAGAAAGTTATGTATGGCATGGCATATCTGCATGTAAACAGTTAAAATGCGGGATATAAATTTGAAACTGATAGAATAAAAATAATAAATAATTTATTGGAGATTTAAAGTAATTATCGATGTAATTAATAGTATAATTATCTGTTATTTTCCCAGTGTGCACATTAATTTAAAATTTTAAGTGGGGCACAAAAATTATACAACATAAATAGTTTAGATCTTAAAACAAATTAACTCGCGTTTTATCGATTAATTTTTAAGCTTTTTATTCATAAATTTTAACAATTTTTCGACTATTATTTAAATGCTTGTATTATGTGCTTTCCAATTTTTTTTTTTTTTTTTGTCAGTAAAACACATTCCACACGATATTTATATTCATGGCTGATTGTGCAAAACGATTATATATAAATATTTTGAAAAGCTTCTGTTGTTAATTTAATTGTAATAATAGAAATGACGTGATAAACTGAATTCACCACAACATTAACGAGTTTTTTATCTGAATGAATAATCGGATTCATGACTTTTTTTATTTTAAATTTTAATTTAGGTTGATTCAATAGCTCCTCATGAATTCCAAGTTGACTAATGAAGAGTTCTTCTTCTAAAATTGCCCGCATTTTATTTTTTGGGATGTTGCCATTTTTATTTTGTATTCTAAGAATGTATCCTAAACACCCCGTTAATAAGCCGCGGCTTCTTTGACTAAAAATTTTTTTAAATCTTTTTGAGAACCTTTAACTAGCCACACTCTTTTACAAACCGCACACTTTCATTAAGCCTAAAAAATATTAAACAAGGAAATAAAAATTGTGAATTTGTCTTGCGGTTTCCAGGGTTTTAATTTTTTTCAATTTTTTTCATTCAATATTTGTAATAATTTTTTAAAACATTTTGGGAAACTTTTTGAGAACTTTATTGAGCCTGTTTTTTGTAAAATTTTCTCTAAGAAACCGCGTCTTATAACGGATAAAGAAGTGTATATTAATGTCCCCACTTTTGAGTCACTAAGTAGTCAGTAGAAATTAAGAGCTCCAATTAATTTTCTTAAAGGATCTTTCATTTGACTTAATTTTGTCATTTTAATATTATTTTAAAAATATTTCTTTTTACTATTGTTATGAAGTTGTTACTTATACGCATTAATTCATCCAAATGGGGTTTTCCTTACCATTAAAAACCAATTTGCTTTATTTCTCGAGAAAATCGAGAAATTTTTAGAAGATTCATTTTCAACTTTTTTTCCCTTTCTTCCAAGAAAAAGTTAACCATCCAGTTCTCATCTGAAGCTACGTGCCCAAATATCCAAATTTATTATGAAAATTATAAATCCATACAAAGAGTTACAATTTGTGAGAATGATATTGCGCTGCTACAACCAACATCATGAATAAATAGAACGAATATCAAGGAACCCAAATGGTTTTCTAGGGGAAATCCAGAACGTAAACCTATGATTACCAGTCTTGATTATCTGAGTTCTAGGTGCAAATCAAGGTACGACATGACACAAATTACCCTTCAATGTTTATTGAATACATTACTATGTAATAACTTCAACAACTTTGAAGACCGGAAATAATTCTTTATGTATTCAGTAGGTAGTAAGAACCATCTCTGATAAATATCCCAGTATCAGCCATATGGTGCAATTTTCAGAATTAGCCAACTTCAAATTGTTCCATATAAAATTATCATTTTTTGCACATTATGGTGTACCTTTAGGGTAGGCATTAGTTGGAACCATCCCTAATAAATACTCCAGTGCCAAATAAAACTATTTTTTTGAGCTCAATCAACTCTGCTACCGATATGCTTAATGGTTTAATTTTCTCAAACGAAATGAAAATATATTTTCACAAATTTTGATCACATTGATTTGATAACTGCTTAAATTAATTTTTTGGTCTGAAAGTTCCTTAGCACCAGTAGAAAGTTTTAGAAACTGTTGATTTTTTTAAACTGTTATACTAAAGCCGCTTCGAAGTCTTTGGTTGTATATGCAGGTGTAGTGTACCTGTGTGCGTATGTGTATTTGTTTATTTGCGTGTATGTATATGTTCATGTGTATATGTTTTTGTATGTGTAATCAGGTATTTATGAGAGATGATTACTACTGTCTACTCAAAACATAGACATATTTCCGACCCTCAAAGTTCTTAGCAGATAAACACGATGTACTTTAGAGGATAATACAATTTTTGTCGAATATGTAATGATAAAATAAAAACGAAAAAACCTGGATAGTGTTGCCTGCTGAACATTTTTATTTTTTCCACGATGAAAAACTGGGATAACTTCACATGCCTGGTTATTCATTTTTATTGATGGACATGTATCTCGTGACATTGTATAGTAAACTTTGCATGATTATATCTAGCTGTCTATTATAGATACGAATTGAATATTCTATATAAATCTTTTGGTAAGCATTGCTTAATTTCAACACCTTATCAAAAGCTTGTGCTGTGTCCATGATAGAGCAGCATGAATCTATTCTTATGAAGATGACGTTCGGAAAAGGACCATCCGAGGATTCGGACAGACCTAAATTTTCCAGATTATTTATTTATTTCATATAAATGTAATAAGTTTACTAAAAAATTTTTTCCATTAGGAATACAATAGGTTCTTAAAATTACTTAACATTACAATGATTACTCCTTACCCAATAAGTAAAAATCTAACTTCTACATCAATGGCCGGAGACCAAACTGTCCAAATGCTTATTCCATTTAACAAAGAAAGACTTCAATATTTGGCATGCGATCAGAAGTTTTTCCCAACTTGTCAAAAATATATTTAGGCTGCTGGTATCTTAAAAGCTTCAAAATAAATCAGCACACTCGACAAGTATATAACCAGAGCCTTCTAGAGTATAGAGCCATAATCTTAATGACGTATTTTTTAGAAGATTTTTTAGTGGTATAACTTTTCACTGATTTCCATAGGAATCCATGGTAAAAATGGTGTTTTTTAGTTTCAAGTTTTTCAATGAAAAAAGCAAAAATATTATAAAATGTTTGTATAAAAGTATTCTACATATCTTTAAGAACAATATACAAGAAGGCCGTATTGGTATCAAGTAAATATTAGTTGCTGAAATATTAAAATTAAATTATTTCTAAAATATATTTTTTCGAACTTTCATTTTTAAAAATACATCAAAGTTGGCTCTGACAAATTAAAATAATACTTGCTAAATTTATCTTTAGTTTTACTAGTGTACGTAAGATGTCTAAAATGGTTACAGAAAAATACGAAAAAAAATTATTTAATCGCAAAATTATCACACGTTCCTATATTTTGTGGATTTGTTTTCCTTTTCCTACAATTTTTGAACTTGAAATTTCCCCAGGTGGTAATTTTTCGTATGATTTTTTCAAATTTTCACGGCCATCACTGCCATCTATGTAATGGTATTGACTTAATTGACCAAGCGAATCGTAGTAAGCTTTTATTTTAATTTGACCAGAATGCTGTTGTTATGAAATTTTATTTATATTTTGCTTTAAATAAATCAATTATTACAAGAAAATGAAAACGATTTACTTAAACGATATTCATATATGTTGAAATTCAAACATTTATGAAAGTATTTCAGAAATCATAATTAAGAATTTGTAAAATTTTCATTTAAAAATTTGTCTTGGAAAAAAAAGTGATTTCCCATATGTTTTGTGTGTTTTACTATGAAAAGTTTCGTTTTTTCCTCGTTTCTAATTCCCTTATAAAAGCTCAGATTTTTTGATTATGGCTCTGTAAAATACAGGGTGCTCTGATATAACTCATGTAAAGAGCAACCGAATAATAAATTGGAATGACATGAAATATGACAACTATTAAAGAGCTTCTATATCTCGGTAAAGTGTTTTCTTGCAGGTCAAAAATGACTAGATCCCCACAAAGAAAATGAGGGATAACAAAAGAATTTGGAGAATCGAAGTCTGAGATCGTTTGAAAAGCATTTGGTCGTAGATTGCTAAACGGTATCAGAGAAATTAATGCCGGTTCCGTTGCCAGATATTTTTGGTAAATCGTCCACGCATCGAATGTGGGACGATATTAAAATAGATTGAGTGCTCTCACTATTAATACACAGTCGATTTATTAGAGACCATTCAACCATTACGCCCATCTCCAAATTAACTTTATTAATACTGTCTTCAATACTCGTGAGTCGTCAGCAAACAAATAATAATTACAATGTGCTATCTCATTCGTCAGGTCATTAATATCATATCTGCACATCTTAAATAAAAATGGGCCCAAAATTGAACCTTGGGGAACACCAGAATTAGTGTTATTAGAATCGGATTTGATTGAACCAATTGACTCGTAGTCAAGATCGCAGTCTGATAATCGATCCGATCGAAAGCCTTGCTGAAATCCAGCAACACCAAAATACATACCTCAGTCATATCAACTGCCCTTCGACTATGATCACTGATTTGGAGGAAAGCAGTGGTCGTGTTGTGGTAAGATCTATAAGCTGACTGAAATTCAGATAGAAGGCTTTTGGAATTCAGGTATTAAGAACACTAAAATAAATTCTCAATAAATTTCTTAAATGCACTTGCAACTATAGCTGAAGTTGCATTCCAAATTTCTAACAAGCACATTTAGGCAAATCTAAGTTGGAATTTTTACTTAATTTGTAAAATTTCTAGCTTAATTGCACCCATAGTTGTGCCTTAATTAAATTTGGAAATCAAGCTCGATTCTTAAATATTTTTTAATTAAATTGCATCCATTTGCATTTTTTTGTTTTCTACTTGAAAATCGACCGACCCCGTTGGGGAGCTGGAGGACATGGTAGCTAGCGTTACTAGCGCATGCAACCGATCCTTTCGCGCTGCCTGCCCACTGGCTAAGCCTAGGGGTAGGCAAAACCGGTATGGTGGTCCAGGGAACTGAGAACCATTCGTAAGGCTCGCAGGACAGCCTTTAATAGAGCCAAAAATACAAGGGAGGCTCAGGATTGGGACTCCTATAAGGAGAAACTCGGAATTTTTAAGAAAGAATTTAAAAAGGCACAAAGGAGGTCTTGGAGAATCTTCTGTGATAATATGGAAGAGGTATCCGAAACCTCCCGCCTTAGGAAGATTTTTTCCAAAAGTACATCTAGTCCCAGTTTTTTGATAAAACCGGACGGATCTTGGACAGCTTCTAGTGGAGAATCTCTGGAGCTTCTCTTCGAGACATACTTCCCAGGGAGCTTTCAAGACCTGTTGGTGCGTTGCAATCATCAGGAATCACTGTCAGTAACCACAGAGGATATCGTAACCAGGAAACGGATCCTATGGGCACTGAGGGGTTTTAAACCATTTAAATTGACTGGTCCGGATCAAATTATACCAGCGGAACTTCAAAACAACTCAGTAAATATTCTTCCTTACCTGGAAGCTATATTCAAAGGGTGTTTGAAGTTGGGCTATATTCCTAGGTACTGGACGGAGGTCAATGTGGTGTTCATACCGAAAGCGGGGAAAAGCTCACATGTCTATCCTAAGGACCTAAGATCAATAACTCTATCATCCTTTCTTTTGAAAACCTTGGAAAGGCTGCTGGATGTATACATCAGAGATAAAATAGGTGCCAGGAAGTGGGCATCGTCTCAGCATGCGTACTTAAAGGGTAGATCTGTGGACACTGCTCTGCACGCCTTGGTGTGTACGATTGAGAAATCGATTAATTCGAAGGAATTCTGTTTGGTGGCCTTCCTGGATATAGAAGGCGTCTTTAATAATATGAAAGCGGAGGCAATCAAGGAGGCATTGGCATTTTGGAGGTGGACGTTCCTCTGATAGGGTTAATCAATTATATGCTGGGAAGCAGGGGATACATCCTGTGGTATCACAATGGAAAGTCACCGGTCTAAGTGTGCGTAAGCAGCCACTCCAACCTAACCTAACCTGGGCCTGAATTCCGGTTCGGTGACAAATGATAATGAGAAATGACTTGATTTTTTATTTCAACTAGTCGGTTGCATTTTTATTTAGAGTAGGCGAAATAAAACATAAAGTCATTTCCCATTCTCATTTGTCATTGATCCGGAATTCGGGCCCTGACCTACTTGAAAATCCACTCAGCAAATCTTTTGTTCAATGTAAACTTACAATATATTTGTCTCAAAATTCTATTTGGTTTGGAATACAAAACCATTGTTTTAAATTTTCTAATTTCTAATTCAAATTTCTCTCAAAATTTCCGATACAAATTTCTAAAGTAGATTCTAAGCGAATTTTGTTGGTTGTTTGATACCAAATCTCGTTCCAAATCAATTTTTAAGCCAAGTAAACACTGTACAACGATTTGTACTATTTAAATTCCATTCCAAATGTAGCCAGTTTAATCCAGAAACATTTTTTTAATTTCTATTTTAAATTTAACTCAAAATATTGAAAGATGTCGTGGTTCGAATAGTAACTCAATTAAAATTGGGTCTGTTTAATTTCAAACTGAAATTTTTTTTTTGAATCCACTCAATATTTAGTCATGCCCTGGTTGGAATTTTTATTCAAAGAATGGAATTCAAACTCTATTTTTAGGAAAGTTCTGAGAAAACTACGATTAACTTTTGATTTATATTAAACACAAGATATTGTTCAAATCTAGTTTGCAATTCTAATTCAATTTTTAAATTTTTAGATCCAATTTGAGTTCCTACTCAAGAATTTATTCAATTTCATTTGGAAATTCAAATTCTCATTCAGATTTTTACAATAAAATATGTTGAAATTCATCAACGTATGTTGACAATATGTTAACTTTTCTCACTTAAAATATCATTCACAATCATTACGTCCAATTTAGAATTGAAGCTAATTATGTTACCTTTAGATTTCCCTCTATAATTTTGGTCAAATCCATCATGTTTTAGTTGTAATTTGAAATCGATTTGTTATTTACCAAATCAAATTAAATTTAATTTTAATTTGGTTTAATTTGTAAGCAAATTTACATTCAATATTTCCCTCAAACATATAATAACTTGGAACTTTTCAGATTAAAAATTGGTTTTCGCTCGAGCCCATTTTGAATATGAATAACATTAAAATTGTTGCTTAAGTGCATAAATGGGGTAGAATTGCATTTGCTGTGTTCTTATAGTTTAAGGAATTTTAACGCTTGTTTGATTCATTTAAATTCTGATGAATTCTGTCACAACGTGGATTATTTCTTTTTTGATAAAGGCACATATATATATATATATGTATATATATATATATATATATATATATATATATATATATATATATATATATATATATATATATATATATATATATATATATTAATGAATAAAAACCACAATCACAAAATTTGCTTTTCTAGAAGAACTCCGGATCGTCAAATAATGTGCAATAAACTATTGAGATATGTATTTTAATTTGACGTTTATTTGAGATGTGTATCTTAATTAGCGGAGTTTAGGCCAAAGTGAAACATTTCTAACTTTTAAAAAAATTATTTGTTGGTCTAAATTTAAAATTTGGCTTATAAAATAGTTTGCTTTATCAAATTTTAAGTTTTGCAAGTCGAATTACGTTATTCTAGAAGAATAATTAAAAATATTTGGAATAAACCATAAAATATGTGGTAAAACCTAAAATAAGTGGAAATAGCTATGTAAAAATATGTGGCAATAGGACTCATTCGCTATTATTTGTTCTAAAAAGTATAACTATCCAACAAATTTTTGGTTTGGATTTCCCAAAAAAAAAAAATGTTTAAGTCATAAGTCAACCATAACCCGTGAAACACAAACCGACCGAAATATTTATTTGCTTTCCTCCGACGGTCTATTAACAGCACGATTTGTGAGAAAATCAATTTATTGAATTGAATTATGTTTGGACCTATTTTAAACCGAATTTAGATTGTACCCTTTAGCAAAAACTGTCTTGTAAGGTTGATTTAATGACTGGAGCGAAATACCGGTCTAATAACACCTCACAATAAACCGAAATCAAAATATTGTCTTTAGTTGTATAGTAATGTAATATAAACTGAAATTTAAAGCCAAAGCGTCCATGGTCTTCTTCCATGGTCGGTTTTTTGACTGGCGGGAAAAAGCTGTCTTATATATTTGGGTATACTGAAAAATATCTTGAATACAGACTCATAATGTTGGTCGAAAGAGTTCATATGGTTCTAGAAAAACTTAATATATGGTTTTCTCGTTCTATGGAAATTTAAAAACGAAATGAGAGCAAAAAGCGATTTTAAATAAAACTAATCGTCAATCTTATTGGTACAGAAGCGATATTGAATCTGGCTCGTCAAAATATATTTTGGCCACACAAAACTTCAGAATTTAAGGCCACAGCAATTCACAGCAAAAACATTCTTAATCTTTGGGTATTTGGGAAGCACGTCTATTATGAAATTTTATTATGAAAATATTGAATCATTGACATAATGATAGAGATATTAGATTTATTACTCCTTAGTAATTTTGGGTAGTTAAATATGTAATAGAAAATTATTTATGCTTCAGCTAAATTGTTAAATATAGAATGGCGGAGCAGTGGTAAGGGAGAAGACTAACTTGCGTCAGGTTTGAGCTCGATTCTATAGTTGTTGAGTAAAATTATTTTAAATAAAAATTTAATTTTTTTTTTGGGTGGATTCCAATTAAATTTGCAATATAGAAATATGAATATTGGTGGAACGGTGGTAAGAGTAAAACCTAAGATATGGCAGGTCTCAGATTTAAATTTTCTTTGTTAATAGGCACTCGAGAATTTAATTTGAAATTGTGGTTTTGTAACAGGTTTGTAATAGAATATTTTTAAATTGCTTGAGATCCTGCTGAAAATTTTTCAGTAGAATATATAAGTAAACTCGCATTGAGCCTTAAACTTTCGAAGCCTCCTTGGCTTAATGTTAAAATTTTAAATATGATGAAACTTGGGAATTTTATTTTCCAGCCTTGGAAACACACTAGAGACAATTGATTATTTCAGGAATTTAGAATTATCAGGAATAAAATTAATGTAGGAAAAAGTAAAGCCACACTAAAATATTATTTAAAAGTCTTAAATCCGCCATTACCTTTGACTGTCCGTTTTCTGTTGATGACGTAGAGTACATTTGGAAACATTCTAAAACAATACCTATTCGAAGAAAGCCAAATGTGCTAGTACTTTCGACCTATCAGTCTGCTGCCAGGGCCATCCAAGGTATTTGAGAGATTTTTCCAAAATAGTATAAATACTGAGTTAAAGTCGAATTTAAAACTCTATAGTTTGAATCAAAAGAACAGAAATCTGAGTAAGTATCGAAATATTTGAATTTTAAGCCGTACATAATTTAAAAAAATGTTGAGTAGAAATTGAATTTGAAGAGTAATTTGGACTTGAGCAAAAACATAAATGTAATATTAATTTTAGTTTAAAGTTGAGTTTGTATTTCGAATTGGACTGGCAAGAGAAGAGCGATTGAGCAAAATTTTATGTTGTATAAATTTTGGTTGCAATTAGATAGAAATTTTGTGATATTTGAATACATGTAGGATGTAGGCTAAGTTCAAACACGATTTCAAAAAAAATTTCCAATTTTTACAATTTCAGTTTTTATTTTAAAATGATTCGAAAAGTGTAAGTTTGATATTCCAAACTAAATTTTAATTGTAGTTAAAAAAAATTGCAATACGGAACATGATTGCAAGAAAACAATAAAATTATTTAGTATCAGCACGATATGTATAATAGTAAATGAATTCTAGACTGTAATTAATTATAATCTTGATGGCCACATATTTTGCAAATTTAGTTACATGTTTTAGGAACATATTTTGGATTTTTTAGAATTTAAAAATCCTAAGCCTAATTATTACATATAGTCCTTATATTAGGTTGATTCGAGACCTTACGTATTATGTTAACTTAATCATAAAAAAATTAAATTGGTCACCAATATTAAAAATAATTGAGATTTTATTATAACAAAAACCATAAAATATCCCACAGTACAATCTAACTAAGATACTAACTTCTCTAAAACTTCGTTTTTCTGTAAATTGAACTGGATTGCACTAAAGGCAAAGAAATACAAAAAAAATCAATCGACCACGATATTTATAATGTGCGTGGTAAAAAATATGTTCTATTGCAGATAAGCTTTTCAGAATTTTGATAAAGAAAACTTTTATGTAAATAAAAGTACGTGATGTTAAAAATAATGATAAGCATTTTATTAAAACCTGAAAAATCATAGGCACAAAATACAAATATATGTATGTAAATTCACTTATAAACAAAACCAAAATTTAAAAATTGGAAAATTGCATGAAAATTCAATAAAATACGTGAATAATTTCCCTTCTACATATATAAAACGGGAATAATATAATATCACACACTACCTATGTATATCGGCAGCAAGGAAAAGTGTGAAAAGATATTTTTATGTTTGGTTCATGATTCATTTTTCGCATAAATTTGGAAATTGTACAGCGTAACATGCCCTTACTTGTTGATAAAGTATAGATGTAAAAATAAAAACAATCGCTTGCGGTAAGCCACCCTCATCTAAGTTCAGATAAATAAAAAAATCTATAAAACATAAAATTCAATTCCAATTCAATAAAAGCTTTTATAAAAATAGAATAACAATAAACTTTTCGATATCAATTATTTTTTTTATTATATTTTAATAAAATAATTTCCAATCAAACAAATCTTTTAATTGATACTGAAAAAAAAAACTTTTTATTATTTTTTTTTTATAATAAAATAAACTTTTAATAATAAAATAAAAGCTTGTTTCTTTTTCTTTCTGTGTGGGTTGTGTGTAAAATGTATATAAATAAAAATTTTGCCTTAAAACATTATTCCAAAAAACTTTCCAAATTGAAAATAAATTATATCAAAATTTTAATGACAGAATTTTTTAATTGATTTTATTATTTTTTTGTGCTCTACTCTATTTTGAGTTCGAGGAAAAGGATTCAGGATTTTATAATTTAAAAAAATATAATTAATAAATCTTATTTTCTAAATGGGGTGGGTAATAAAATCGGATATTATAAACATACACACAGTATAATTAAAATTTTTATTATTATCGATATAAATTTTTTATTTTATTTGTTTTTCGTATCGTGGAAAAGTGATTTTCTTCACAATTTATTCGTTATATTTAAATGTTGTTTCTTTTATTTCGAGATATAAATAATTATTTATCTAAAAATATAAAACGTGGTATGAATTCAAAAAATGGGAAAAATTCAATTTCGAAAAAATGAAATATTTTATTTTGTTATCGGAAAATATTGGGTAAAATGTTGTATACGTGCGATGTAATTTTTAAGACATATTGGTTTAACTATATTAAATATTTATGTGGCTTTATATGCAACAAATTCAAAATTAATTCCCAGGTGATTCCAACTAAGGAAGCGTTGTGAAATAAAATATCATCCTTAAGTCAAAATTCATGTGAATAACATTTCGTTTATAAAAAATCAAAATTTTAAAATTACGAAAATATTTAGAAATAAAAAAAATGGGTTCAACGCCCGACCCTAAGACTAAAAAATTGGTGTCACACGATCCAACAAAAAGCACGCCATCGCACCCAATTAAGCCTAGTTTACTCGATATCGACAGTAGTAAAACTTCAGAAGTCAAATCAGCTGCAAGTGAAAAAAATGGTCAACAGATATTAACAATATCGGACAGACCACTGACACCGTCAACTGCAAAAACCAACCTACAGATGCCAACAAACCCTCCAATAGGATCTGAACCTCTAAATGCAAAAACGTTGCAACAGATTATAATATATCCTGAGAAAGGACCTTCACCTTTATATGCAAAAACGTCCAAGCCGATTTCAACAAAAATTCAAAATGGTGAATCTTCAGATGGAAAAACGATCCAACTGATTTCATCGAACAGTGAAACACAATCTTTAGATGGAAAAACAACCCCAGGGAATTCAACAAACCCTGAACAAAAAACTGAACCTTCAGATGGAAGAACGATCCAACGGATTTCAACAAACAGTGAAAGAGATCCTTCAGATGGAAAAACAACCCCAAAGAATTCAAATAACACTGAAAATAAACCAGAACCTTTAGATGTAACAACGATCAAACAGGATACAATAAACACTGAAAAACCACCCGAACCTTCAGATGGAAAAACGATCCAACGGATTTCAACAAACAGTGAAAGTGATCCTTCAGATGGAAAAACAACCCCAAGGAATTCAAATAACATTGAAAATAAACCAGAACCTTTAGATGTAAAAATGATCCAACAGGATACAATAAACACTGAAAGACCACCCGAACCTTCAGATGGAAAAACGATCCAACTGATTTTATCGAACAGTAAAACACAACCTTTAGATGGAAAAACAACCCCAGCGAATTCAACAAACTCTGAACAAAAAACTGAACCTTCAGATGGAAGAACGATCCAACGGATTTCAACAAACAGTGAAAGAGATCCTTCAGATGGAAAAACAACCCCAAAGAATTCAAATAACACTGAAAATAAACCAGAACCTTTCGATGTAACAACGATCAAACAGGATACAATAAACACTGAAAAACCACCCGAACCTTCAGATGGAAAAACTATCCAACGGATTTCAACTAACAGTGAAAGAGAACCTTTAGTTGGAAAAACATCCCCAGAGATTTTGTATGATGAACCTTTAGGTGGAATAACAACCTCACCGAATTCAACAAACACTGAAAATAAATTTAAACCTTCAGATGCAAAAATCATCCCACAAATAACAACAAGCAATGCGTCTACACTTCAATCATTAAGTAATAGCCCAAGCATTAATTCCGCTAGCAGCAACTCGAGAAAAGATGTACCACATCAAAATACAAGGGCTGTCCCAACAAATAAACCTTCCGAAAATCAAACAACTTCATTATACAACACCAATCCAAGATTTTCATCAAATGTGCAACAGATAGAAAGCGATTCGAACGAAAAAATACCACATCAAAGTGGCGTAAATGTGGATAATAACGATCCCAAACCCAATAAATCGTTTGAAGGAGCAACCGCAACTCAAACAAGTTTTATTGATCTATGCAATAAACCGTGCCTAAATACTTACATACCACCAGTTCCAGTAAATTTAAATCAATATGATTACAGTGAAATGAAAGCCGCTAGGCTAGCAAAAATTTTACTAGATGAATCAGATATTGAGGAGATTCATGCAGACGAAGAAGAAGCCGTAAAAGAGACCGCAAAGGAACCCGTAGAAAAACCCAGAGAAGAGCAAGAAGAAGAAGAGAAAGACAAAGAAGAATACGAATCTAAGTCGAGTGGCTCGGAGGGAGAGGGCTCGTAAGTAACAAAATAATATTTATATAATTTCTTCATTTTTCCAAATCATCTTAGACGAGTTCAGTTCATTTTAATATTTTTCTTATTAAAGTTGCTGCTGCATTTATATTTTATAACCTCAGGAAATTTAAAATAATCAAACAAAATAGTTTTATCCATATTTCGATTGATTTGAAAAACATTTCTTTTGGTCCATAATTAAAAAAATTTAAGATTAGAGCGGACCAATATCCCTTAGAGCATTAAATCCAATAAGATAAAAAATTTTAGTTTTAAAATATGAAACAGCTGCAGGTGTATGAAGAGAATATGGAGTTCCATGGAATATTTATTTCTTAAACCGTACTCGTTCGAAAAAAAAAGTTACAAAAGTTCTACTCTTACAAAACTTTTTCTGTTTTATTATTTGAGAGAGCCCGTAACTCCTTGTTACCAAATTGTGGTTATGTCGCAGTTTTTGTGTCTCATTTAAATCTTAAGTTGCATGATTTGCTGTAGGAGATAAACTTTATGCAATTTTTCTTAAATTTTTTTTTCGTATTATCCAAAGTTTTTTTATTTTCTGGAGGAGAAAATGTTAGTTGAATCTTGCATTTTTGTGCTTGTACGATTAGGTCGTTTTTGTCTGAATTATTTCAAGTATACAAAAATGCAAAGCAATCAAAGAATTTTATGTCGCACAAAATAGTTGAATAATTATTTCTGTAGCATTTTTATTTTCTACTACACGCGATTTTTTTCGAAATGAACAAAACCCCCACAAGAATTTCGAATCGTCACCTAAAATGCTTTATAAAGTAAACTATAATGGTTAATGGTAAAGAATTTTTGAATAAATTTTCTAAATTTTAACAATTTTTCTTGTAGAAAACCTAAAAAATATTTAGATACATTAGAAAGCGCTGCCAAAGATTTATTAAATGTAATTGGAAAATTACATAAAGCACATCAACTTGAAGAGGACAGCAGCTTAACATCGGTCCAATCACAATTAAATTACTTACATACAAAACTGTTAGATGAGTCTTCTAGAAAAAGAAGAGCAGAGACCGATAGCAAAGACAGTTACGTTATTTTAAATACAAGAACCAGAAATGTTAATGAAATTAAAGAGGAACGGATTATTGATGGTGCTATTAGGACAATAAAAAAAAAAGATGTTTCCCAAGTACATGAAAAAGTGAAGCGAAATAAAAAAAGTCGGAGTCTTATAAACCCCGTTCGATTAGATGCGATCGATTATTCTGAAAGTCGGCCAAATAAAGAAGGCACACTACCTCTGGCTTCAAATGATTCATCGTTTAAACCGGTTAATAAAGTGCCACAATTCAAGAAACACATTACCGCAGAAATAATTGTACCAGTAATTAGTTCCACATGTAATACTAATAATATGTCGTTGAGTCAAAATGAACCTGGCGTTACAGCAACAGTAGCCAATGATCGATGTAAACAGAACGGTTTGTCCCAGTCTGATAAAAGAAGTGTTGCAAAAAAACCGGCAAATCAAAGTTCATACTGCCATACGAACACAGTTGTTGATCCAAATCAATTGCACTACGCTCCATCTGATCTTGTGATTAATGACCCTGATAATGAACCACAAGTTGCTCACCCCATTCAAAACTACAGCAGTCCACACAATTTGTCATGCGTTGAATTAGATAGCGGAATTTTATCATGTTTTGACGCCTCCGGAATAGATCCATCGAAAGGAGCAGTGGAAACCAGTGTCCCTAACAACCATTTCGAAGAAATAACTATTTTACCAATTCGTAAACCAACGCTCGTAGAAGAGAAAGTACCTGAAATTAATACGCCAAACAATAATATACCACAGTATCAAGATAATGTACGCTACCAATTCGAATCAGGTTCGACGGAACGGCTTAGTTTGGAACAAATACGTAATTTAAATCAAACTCGAGCAGTTTATGATTTAATACAACAAGCGAACGAAGCAGATCCATTCGACTTGAAAGTGGTTCAAAATTTTTTCAATATGATTATTGGCCTCAAAGGGGCTATAGCTTGGAATGATTTATTTTTGTGCCTTGTTGATAATGTTGCAGAATTTTCTGCTGTCAAAGTTTTCGATCGGACTAACTTCATCGAAGTAGGCCATTTTCATTTAAGCGCAACAGAAATGGACGAAGTTTACAGGTGTGGCCTATTGGATTTATTCACATATGTTCGAAATCGTAATTTAAATTCTGATCCCCTTGCTCTAGACAACTTTACATCAAGTGTCGTACAATTAATATATCGCGATCTTAAAGCACATCCGGGTAAACAAATGGGTTTTATTAAAGTTTTGATTTATCTAAAAGTTCTAATAAAATTTTCCTTTTTTGTTATGTGGAAAAATAAATTTCGCAAAATATTTTGGAAATTTTTAATTGGTCCATTATTTGATGAACCGGCTTTGGAATTTTTCTATAATATTCAAACGATTAAAAAATCAAAATAAAATATGTGTATGGTTGAAAAAAAAAAAAATATTAAGAGCTTTTTTGTATTTATAGAGCCCCAGGAAGCGATCAGTTCCACTGAACAGTGTATGTTTATGGGCCACATTTTACTACCTACATACTTTAATTTCTAACAAGGATCATAAATTATTTTCAGGGCACGACGATTTTTAAGCGCGGATATATCAAATCAGAAAATAAATTTTCTGGGGGGAAGTGGTAATGATTGCTTGAATCAACAAAATAAATTACAAGAATACGAATTTTATACCAATAATTTGGTTCGGCTCATTCAAGGGGGCAGCTTTAAGGAAAAATCCATGATCGATCAATACACATATGTATTTCGAAACAAAACTTATTATTTGCGCCAAGTAAAACGCCGGTTGCTGTAACTAGTCGTAAGTTCAAAAAACAGTCATTCATTCATTTAAGAGTGGGACGTTGTTCATTAGCATTGAAATGACGCCTTGCGATCAAACACAAACTAAGAACGAGGTATCTCGGTTATTTTTGCAAAGTTAATTATAATGGTTACTAATGTATAATGGCTTTGAATCAATATATTGTATTATCTATTTATGTAAATTAATTAAATATTCTTATAAATATAAATAATTTATGCAAATCTACACCAAAAATATAGTCCCGATTGTTGAACAGAATCGGGTCAAATATTAAAGTATTATCATGCAATATTTTGTATTTCAATGTAACGAATAAAACCTCAACCAATTTTGGCCGTACTGAACGCGTTTTACATAACAACAGGAAACGCGTTTTGAGAAAATCATCTCTTGGAAAATGCGGTATGTATACGAGTAAAGAAACTTATAAAAATGGAATGTTAAAATTATTTCCCCTTCCAAAAATGATTACCCCTTTTATAGTACAGTTGCAGTATCATGAGCTCCAGAAATAAGAAGATTTTTCATGAAATTGGTTCGAGGCTTAGAAGAGAATACAATTTTATTCTTGAAACAAGAGACATAGACTCTATTTTGACAACTCCAAGCACTTTCAATTGACAAGAATTAACAGAATTAGCTGAATTAACTGAATCAACTGAAGTGAATTGAGTGTTCGATTGGCCACTCTTCACTTCAGTTAAAAATTAAGCAACTGAATTATCTGAATTCTAGTGTTCACTGATGACATAAGGGATAAAAAATATCCGGATATTTTTTGAGCAAAAAACGAATCCATTGGCAACTTTCCTAAAACTATCCTAGTTGGCTAAATTAGAAGTTGTGATGATGACCTATTTTTATGTGGAATAGGTAGCTTTCCTCCGGTGTGTTTTGAATGGGGTGTACTCATTAGTATGGACAAATTGTCCAGGACAATACAACTTCTCAAATTGTGATTTTGAAAACACTGCATCTAAAATATTTTCAAAATTACATTTTATTAATGCTAACCTCAAAATATGTGTATCTAATCACATACAAATTATAAAGCTTATAATTAATGCTTTATCAACAACTGTAAAATTCGACAATACAGATTACATATTGTGACGGTGACACCTAGTGTGTAATAGAATAAGTAAAACTAATAGCTCAATGTTTACTGTACTAAATGGAATTTTCCATGATAAAAATTGTTACGTAATGTTTCTACGCTATTCCAACTGGAAAAGTCGTGAACTTTCGAGAAGCTTGGTTTGTGTATATAAAAAGGCGAACAAGATCGAATTGGATTATTAGTATTTGGAACGCGATAGTGTAAAGTTGTAAGAATAAGTAATTTTTGGTAAGCGAAAGAGTAAAGATTAAAAAGGAATTAAAAAAGTGAATTAAAAAGTGTTTTTGTGGAAATAAAAATTATAAGTGAACAGTAAAATTTGAGAATAATTTATATAAAGTGATTTTGTGAATTTGTATTAATAAACTGTGTTGTAATAATTCTTGTGTGAAATAAATAAATTCGTTGGTGATAAATTAAATTGAATTGGTTTTATTCACAATCCAGTGATACGAACCTTATTTGACAAGGCAAAATCGTAACAATTTGGTGACAGCGGTGGGATTGTGAATAAAAAGATAAAAAAAAAAATGATTCTCAACGAATTAAAAGTGCCAGAATTAAAGAAGGAACTTGAGAAACGAGGTTTGACTACTGATGGTGGTAAAGCAGCTTTACAAGCGCGACTACGTGACGCCATGGAGAAAGAAGGGTTAGACGCGGATCATCATGAGTTTGAAAAGGAAATAACGGCCGCGGAAAGCGTAGAGCAGAATACAGGAGATAAACAGCCGTCAGTCGAAACAACACAATTACCATCTGGAAGTTTCGATTTGTCGCAGTTAATAGCAGCTATGAACCAGATGACGGGCCAGATGAGTCTAATGAAACAACAAAACGAACGACAAATGGTGAAAAATGAGCGACAGTTAGAAACTATAAATCAGTCAAACCAAGCAATGAAACAATCAAACGAAGAACTTCAACACCGGGTGGAGAAACAAGGAGAAGAAATTAAAAGCCAAATTACTGATGGTCATAAGAGAATGGACGAGAAACTTCTCGAATTATCTACTAACATACACGGTGAAGTAGAGAAGCTGCAAATGGAGATTCAACAGGTTGACCAAAAACTGCAAAAGGAAGTTCAACTTGTCAAAACGGAGGTTCAGCAGGTTGAAGAAAAATGCCAACGGCTCGAGAAAGAACTAACTGATATCAAGGCAAGTGGAACAACAACACAAGTGGTACAAACCGTCCAATCAATCAAGATAAAGCCACCAACATTCGACGGAACAACATCTTTCGTCATTTTCAAATTTCAATTTGAAACGGCAGCCAATCAAAACCGTTGGAATGATGAACATCTTGTCGCAGCGTTAATAGTGGCCCTTAAAGGTGAAGCAGCGGAGGCCTTACAAACAATTCCGGAAAAAGATCGCAACAGTTATCTCGAAATTATGAAGGCGCTGGATCGGAAGTACGGCAGTGACCACAAGCGTGAAATCTATCGAATGGAATTGAAAAGCCGCTACCAAAAGGGAGGAGAATCACTTCAGGAATTTTCATCGGCAATTGAGCGATTAGTACATCTAGCACATACCAGTACGTCGGCCGATTATATGGAAAGGCTTAAAATTGACGCATTCATTGACGGCATTCGAGATCCAGAAACACGCAGGGCGGTGATGTTGTCACCTAAAGCAACCTTTGCGGAAACCATCGCTTGTGCGTTAACAAATGAAACTGCACAAGCCATCACCAAACCGTCAATGAAAATACGCCGAGTAGAAATCGATACAAGCATAAACAACGAGCGGTCAACACAAAGATACCGAGATGGAAGCGGCAAAATCAAATGTTGGGCATGTGATAAGGTCGGTCACATCTCTCGTGACTGCTGGGAATTAAGAAGAAAAAGGGGAAGATCACCATCTCCAATGCAGCGACGACCAAGCGGGGAGCAGGCGTTGGCTAGGCAAGAAGGCCAAATGACGACGGAGTCGTTAAACTACAAAGAGTCAGCTTAAAGGGGCAGAAGCTGACTCCCACAACCGATTGCCCTATAACCTCCATCCGCGTTTCGAAAGTAGCAAGAGGCGGTGACAGCTTAACAATCAAAGGCGACATTGATGGCACGGATTGCATCATCACTCTGGATACGGGAGCAAATCGCACGATTGTCCGTAAAGATCTGATCGATGGAGGTGTACAACCAGCTAATGGATTGAAGTTACAAACAGCAACTGGAGATAGTTCAATAATAAAAGGCAAAAAGATCGTGAAAATAAAAATCGGGAGAACTCTTTTCCAACACGAAGTGCTGATTGCAGATATTGTGGATGAAGTCATAATGGGGATGGACTTCATGAGGGCAAATGGCTTCGTGGTGGATGTTGGACGAGGAGTTTTAAGTTACGATAACATCGAGTTGCCACTTCAATCTAGCAGTGCCGGAGCAACTATCAGGCGAATTATTATTGATCATCGGGAGAAGCTGCCACCGAATTCGGAGACGATCCTATGGGGAAAATTGGAGGGAGGTTCTGGGTCACCCAGGTTGTGGGTTGTGGAAGCTAACGAAGAGGAGAACGGAGCCAAGGAAATTATAATCGGGAAAGCCCTAGTTAAACCAGACAACGACTATAGAGTACCAATTAGGACTCTAAATCTCTCGGATAAGACGAAAACCATCAAGAAAGGGACAGTCATCGGAAAATGTAACGAGGTTTCAACTATAGTAAAGTGTGAACAGAGAAGTCCGGTTGAAAAAGCCGACATGCAAGGGCAGAAAGAAATGGTAGAACAACTTATGCAGAAATGGACCGAAGATCTTACCGAGGCACAGAAAAATTCTGCACATCAACTACTCAAACGGTACACGTCCATATTCTGCAGTACATCGGATAATAACGGAAGGACCTCAATGGTAAAGCACCGCATTGATACGGGAGCAGAGATGCCAATTCGTCAACCACCCAGGAGACTACCTTTGGCAAAACAACAAGAAGTCAATCGAATGGTAACAGATATGCAGGCAGCAGGAGTAATTGAACCATCTAATAGCCCATGGAGTTCACCGGTAGTATTGGTCGAGAAGAAGGACGGTAGCATGAGATTTTGCGTTGATTACCGAAAACTCAATGCTGTGACGAAAAAAGATAGCTACCCACTGCCAAGGATCGATGACACGTTAGACACATTATCGGGTGCTCAAATATTTTCGACATTAGATCTACAAAGCGGCTATTGGCAGGTGGAAGTCCATGAGGAAGATCGCGAGAAAACAGCGTTCAGTGTGGGTAACGGACTTTGGCAATTTAATGTTATGCCGTTCGGATTATGTAATGCCCCTGCGACTTTTGAACGATTAATGGAGCGCGTGTTAAAGGGATTACATTGGAAGACTTGCCTAATATATCTGGACGACATCATCGTTATGGGGAAGGATTTTGACGAGCATCTAAAGAACTTGGCGGAAGTTTTGGATCGGATACAGGCTGCCGGATTGAAGTTAAGTCCAAAGAAGTGTAAGCTGTTCAGAACTGAAGTCAAATATTTGGGTCATCTCGTAACGATTAATGGAATTCACACCGACGAAGAAAAGATCGCAGCGGTTAAGAACTGGCCAAGACCTAAAAATTTACACGAATTACGAAGCTTTCTCGGATTGTGCACCTATTATAGACGCTTCGTGCCAGGATTCGCCAACATCGCCAAGAGTTTACACGGGTTGACCAGGAAGAACAAGGCATTCGAATGGAAGAATGACCAGGAAGAAGCATTCGTGGAACTAAGGAGACGGTTGTGTGCCGCGCCAATCCTCGCGTACCCTATACCCAACGTGAAATTTATTTTGGACACCGATGCAAGTAATGATGGTATAGGAGGTGTGTTATCACAGGAAATTAATGGTCAAGAAAGAGTTATTGCGTACTTCTCCAAAACATTATCAAAACCGGAGCGTAATTACTGCGTGACACGGAAAGAATTGTTGGCTATAGTGGAGTGTGTCAAGCATTTCCATAAGTATCTTTATGGCCAAAAATTCCATTTACGGACAGATCACGGCGCTTTACGGTGGCTGTTACAATTTAAGAATCCAGAGGGACAAGTAGCACGCTGGATCGAACGTCTTCAAAGCTACGATTTCCAAATTGAACATCGGAAGGGAAGTGCACACAGAAATGCCGACGCATTATCAAGACGGCCGTGTCCAGTAGAATGTAAACATTGTGGCCATGTTGAAGCAAAGGAAGGCATCATCGACGTTAGGCTTACGCAAGTGCTGCCTGATGAGGAGTGGACCGACGAAATGATCAGGAAAGAGCAATTGGATGATACGGATTTATCAGTTATAATGGATTGGAAGGAAAAGGAACACCGGCCAACTTGGAGCGAGATCGCGGACAAAACTCCCATTGTCAAGGCTTATTGGGCTCAATGGGGTAGCCTCCGTCTTGAGAATGGCTGTTTAAAACGATTGTGGGAAAGCACGGATGGCAAAGTGAAGCAATTGTTGCTGGTGATACCAAAGTGCCGGATTGTAGAAATTCTGAATGAGTATCATGGAGGAGCAAGTGGGGGCCACCTTGGAATTAATAAAACTCTAGCAAAGATACGTCAACGATTTTACTGGGCAGGATGTAGGCAGTCTGTGATAGAATGGTGCCAAAAATGTGACCAATGTGCGGCGGTGAAGGGACCCGCACGCAAAAGTCGTGGAACCATGAAGCAATATAACGTTGGAGCACCATTCGAAAGAATTGCAATGGATGTAGCGGGCCCATTTCCCACCACTGAGAGCGGCAACAAATATGTGCTAGTAATCATGGATTATTTCAGCAAATGGCCGGAGGTGTACCCCATTCCCAATCAGGAGACGACAACAATAGCTGATGCCGTGGTAAACAATTGGATTAGCAGATTTGGAGTGCCGATGGAGATTCATACCGATCAAGGACGGAATTTTGAATCGGTGGTGTTTCAAGAAATATGCCAGATGCTCGGTATAAATAAAACGAGAACAACGCCTTTGCATCCACAGTCTGACGGTATGGTGGAAAGATTCAATGGTACATTGGAGGAATATCTAGCAAAGGTCGTTGAGAAAAACCAACGCAACTGGGATCGACATATACCGATGTTTCTGATGGCCTATCGATCAGCTATACATGACACAACCGGAATGACACCAGCTAAAACGTTATTTGGAGATAATCTACGGTTACCTGGAGATCTAAAGTTTGGGGCTGTACCATCATCGGCTTTATGTGGACAAGATTACGTAGACCGAATGAAAGAGGAACTTAATGAGATTCATCAATTTGTTCGGGAGAAAATACGGATGTCAAGTGACCGGATGAAGGCTCGATATGACATACGAGCAAATAACCAGGGCTTCCAGGAAGGGCAATTAGTATGGCTTCACAACCCGCAACGGAAAAAGGGATTATCACCGAAGCTGCAACCAGCATGGGAAGGACCTTATACTGTCATCACAAGGATGAACGACGTGGTTTATCGGATACGGAAGGGACATCGAGGTAAACCAAAGGTGGTGCATTTGGAGAGGCTGGCCCAATACAGAGGAGGTGATTTGGGTCCTGTTCGGGACGAACAGGCTTAGGTGAGGGGTAGTGTGACGGTGACACCTAGTGTGTAATAGAATAAGTAAAACTAATAGCTCAATGTTTACTGTACTAAATGGAATTTTCCATGATAAAAATTGTTACGTAATGTTTCTACGCTATTCCAACTGGAAAAGTCGTGAACTTTCGAGAAGCTTGGTTTGTGTATATAAAAAGGCGAACAAGATCGAATTGGATTATTAGTATTTGGAACGCGATAGTGTAAAGTTGTAAGAATAAGTAATTTTTGGTAAGCGAAAGAGTAAAGATTAAAAAGGAATTAAAAAAGTGAATTAAAAAGTGTTTTTGTGGAAATAAAAATTATAAGTGAACAGTAAAATTTGAGAATAATTTATATAAAGTGATTTTGTGAATTTGTATTAATAAACTGTGTTGTAATAATTCTTGTGTGAAATAAATAAATTCGTTGGTGATAAATTAAATTGAATTGGTTTTATTCACAATCCAGTGATACGAACCTTATTTGACAAGGCAAAATCGTAACAATATTGTTACTTTTTTGGCTTGTCAATTAAGGTTCGTATCACTGATTGCGAATAATACAAAATCAATTTAATTTATCTCCAACGAATTTATTTATTTCACACAAAAATTATTACAACACAGTTTATTAATAAAAATTCACAAAATCACTTTATATAAATTATTCTCAAATTTCTACTGTACACTTATAAATTTTATTTTCATAAAAACACTTTTAATTCCCTTTTTTAATTCCTTTTTAATCTTTACTCTATCGCTTACCAAATATTACTAAAACAAATTCGACTTCGTTTGCCTTTTTATATATACAAACCAAACTTCTAGAAAGCTCATGACTTTTTCAATTAGAATAGCGTAGAAACATTACGTAACAATTTTTATCATGGAAAATTCCATTTTAGTACAGTTAGACATTGAGCATTTAACTTCTTCTATTACACACTAGGTGTCACCGTCACAATATTTTTAACAGTTTGTGACGGTGACACCTAGTGTGTAATAGAATAAGTTAAAATTAATAGCTCAATGTTAAACTGTACTAAAATGGAATTTTCCATGATAAAATTGTTCTACACTATTCTAACTAGAAAAATCATGAGCTTTCTAGAAGTTTGGTTTGTGTATATAAAAAGGCGAACGAAATCGAATTGGATCAGTAGTATTTGGAAAACGACAGTGTGAAGATTAAAAAGTAATTAAAAAGTGATTTAAAAAGTGTGGTAGTGCGAAATAAAAATTATAAGTGAATAGTAAAATTGTGTAAAAATTATTTAAAGTGATTTTGTGAATTTTTATTAATAAACTGTGTTGTAATAATTCTTGTGTGAAATATATAAATTCGTTGGAGATAAATTAAATTGATTTTGTATTATTCACAATCCAGTGATACGAACCTTAATTGACAAGGGAAAAACGTAACTTCTTTGGGCTGGGTTAAGGTGTTAATAGCACCGTGCCGATAATCAACCAGACTGGGGGCCCAGCTTTAAAACTAGCTCAGTCGCTAACAGTGAATCCGGATACTTGGCGCCCTCCGGATTAAGTAGCTTTATCTGTGTACTGCGGATCACTGTACTGTACTGCGGATCTCTGTACGCTACTCGTGGGACCAATCATGGATCCAAACAAAAACACACAACAACAAAAAGAGTCCGGCTCTCTAAAATATCCGGAAAATGTGGACAACAAGACTCGGGTCTTTAGGCCTGCCTCTAAGTCTACAAATAATCGACGGGACATAAGCTCAAGCGAGGCTGGTCCCTCCACTCGGGTCACCAAATCTGAGTATACAAATACAAAGCGTGGGGGGACTTGGCGAGGTATGTCCTGGAATCAGCCTTGCTGTGATTGATAGGGAGGAGATTTCCTGCAGACCAAGAGCTAGGGTGTACATTCCTTCGGAGCCTAGCGATCCGAAGGTGATATTCCAGTTGTTGCAGGTTGGCAACCAAGATTTGCCAACGCACAATTGGAAAGTTGCCAAGCTCGAAGAGACAAAGGCTGACTATAGCTCAGCTGTTATCATCTTAAACAGGGAGTCATTGACTGCACTGAAAAAAACCAACGGTTTAATCAACTATGGTTTCAGTGCAGTCACACTCAAGGTGTACAAGAAGGACGCGGACAAGCCGGAGGCTTCCGAAGTCGGAAACTCTCTCCACGGACACGGTGATGTCAACGTCCATGGAGTGTTTAAAGAGGCTCTCAGAGGACTTCTCGTCAGGGGATGACTCTGATGTTACTGTGGTGGAGAAGAGGCTGTGTCAAACACTGACATTTCTCCAAGTCAACCTTCACCACTCTAAGGCAGCATCAGCTGCTCTAGTTTTAAAAATTGGGAAAGAAGCGACAGATGTCATCTTGATCCAGGAACCTTGGGTCACTGAAGACCGGGTTCTTGGGTTCAAGACTCCCTATAAAGAAGGTAAGGTTCGGTCGTGCATTCTCATTAAAAATAACATAAGTTGCTTTCTGTTATCAAATTTCAGTAACGGAGATGTATCACCGGTCAGCATTGAGGTCGATAAACTAAACCTCTGGCTAGTATCAGCTTACCTGGCTTATGATGAAGTGGATACTCCACCAATCATTCTAATCTTCTTGTAATCTTGGAGGCTCAGAAGCGCAAGGTTGGAGTCATCCTTGGGAGTGATGCAAATGCTCATCACACAATCTGGGGAAGTACGGACACAAATGAACGAGGTGAGTTACTCCTTGATTACATTTTAAGTACTAACCTTTTTATATGTAACATATGCAATAAGCCGACCTTTATAACTAGTAATAGACAGGAAGTACTGGATATTACTCTTGTCTCAAGCTTTCTGATCATTGTTATCTTTAATTTGAAATGGACTTGACTTCTCCAAAAAGTCCAATCTACAGAAACAGGAGGAAAACCAACTGGGATACCTTTAGAACTATTCTGGATAATTCACTACCAGTTCCGGTGCCAAAATCTCCAAAAACTGCGCAAGAGCTCGATGGCTTGGTGGACGAGTTGTCCAGCGCTTTTAATGAAGGGATACTGGGCTCTAATCCCCTTATCAGGCCTAGGGGTTAATCTCGGCCACCCTGGTGGTCCAAGGAGATTTAACAAACACGTCGAAAATGGAAAAAGTCTTCAAAACAGCACAGAAAACAAAAGCTGCTGTAGACTGGGGCTCCAAAAAGGAAGTCCTCAAAATTTACAAATATCAATTGAGAAGTGCCAAGAACAGCTCTTGGAGACTATACTGTGGCAAAATTCAGGAGTCTTCGGAGATGTCTAGGCTTCGCAAAGTACTAGCAACTGGTCCTTCCATCCCAAGTTATCTTCAACGGGCGGAAGGGATATGGACCACTAATAGTGCGGAATCGCTGGAACTTCTGATGGAGACTCATTTTCCTGGTTGTTCCGAATCTGTACCTAGCACATCAGTAGGTAAAAGGGCAAGTAGCCTAATAGGCCAAATTATTAGCAGAAAAAAGATCCTGTGGGCGATAAACAGTTTTAAACCATATAAGTCGCCTGGACTCGAAGGTATTATCCTATATATATTAGAGGCACGATTGTGTCGGAAAAGCTATCTAAATCTCAACATGCCTATTGCAAGGGGAGATCTGTAGAGACTGCTCTTCATTCTCTTGTAAATTTCATTTAAAAATTTTTCGAATATAGATACTACGCGATCTGGGAGTGGATGAATCACTCAAGAACTGAATAGATCAGATGCTTAGAGGCAGGATCATAAATGCCAGTTTTGGGGAGTCCTCCGTTAGAAAATTTGCAAGCAGAGGTACACCGCAGGGTGGCGTACTGTCCCCCCTACTTTGGAACTTGGTCATAAATGACCTGTTGCTGAGACTGGAGGACGGTGGCTTCAAGGTGGTTGCCTATGCGGATGATGTTGCTATTGGTGTCCGTGGTAAATATACCGGCACCCTTAGTGAGCTTACGCAAAATGCCTGGGCACTCTTTCATTATGGGTCAATGGCTGTGGGTTGAATGTGAACCCACATAAAACCGAATTGGTTCTCTTCTCTAGGAAATATAAACTTCCTCATATCGATCCTCCCACTTTAAATGGGTTCAGCTTGACTTTTACAGTTGAAGCGAAGTTTCTGGGTCTCTTTTTGGATAGCAAATTAAATTGGAAACCTAATATTCTGTAGAGGGTAAAGAAAGCCACGGTAGCGCTATACTCTTGCAAAAATGCCATTGGGAAAGTATGGGGGCTGGAGCCCCGCATCGTACATTGGCTTTATATCGCAGTAGTCAGACCTATACTCTTGTATGAGGTAATATTCTGGTGACCTGCTCTGGACAAAAACTGTCAACCAAAAAGCTGTTGACAAAAGTTCAGAGAACAATCTCTCTGTGGATCAGTGGTGCACTGAGGACTCCCCTAGATATCTTGGGGAAACAGTTGGCAGCTTGTACTGCCATACGGCTGGAATCCATCTTAATGTGGACCTGCACCAATACAGGGCACTCATCTATTTTGTGCAACAGACAAATTTCCAAGACCACCGACTATACTGTCCCGTCACTATCTTTTGACGCAAAGTTCCGGACTAGGATCACATCCAGGGAGCAGTTTTGGAACCCGGAGTTATAAACTTCTTCACTGATGGTTCAAAAACGGGACGAGAAAGTCGGGGCTGGAGTGTTCTGCGAGGAACTTCTGTTAAATCTCTCCTTCCGTCTCCCCGACTACTGTAGCAATTTTCAAGCAGAAGTAACTGCCATAAAGGAAGTCGTAGACTGGTTGAGGTATAATTAATATCAGTTTGTGATATTCGCATATATACGGACAGTCAGGCTGCCATTTAAGCGCTTCAATCACACCTCCCCACGTCGAAAGTAGTCCAGAACTGTCTCTCATCTCTTAACGAGATGGCAGATCAATTCAACATCCACATTTTATGGGTGCCAGGACATTTCATAAGTACAGGGAATATAAACGCCGATTAACTGGCTCGACGTGGTACAACGGACCACTTCTCAGAAAGCAGAAAGGATATTGAAATGTCTATGCGCATTTTATGAAATCGTAAAAATTTCATAATTGACCGCCAGGTCAATATAATAATTGACATAATTGACCGCCAGGTCGCATACCAATTACTGTTCCAGTTACCCAGGTAAGGGCCTACACATATATTGGTTTTGGTTTTTCAGTTTTACAGTTTAAAACTAATTTAATCTTATCGTTTTGTTTTTGGTTATTGGTGACATTAATTGAAATTCATTACAAGCAAACTTCTATAATCTTAGTGGTAGGTCCCGGAAATAATTTATTATAATAGTAGTTTGAGCTAAACTTTAGTTTTAATTTGCGACAGTGACAAGTATGGTGGAAATCATTTGAATAATCAGCTGATTCTATCTAATTATATTTATTATGTTAGGTCGTCTCCTACTGTTTATAAATTTTAAGGGAAATTTAAAGTACAGTTGTCATCCTAATAAACAACAAAATTAGATTTAGATATTTAATAGTTAAATTTAGATAGTTTTCAAGCATAACATCAAATTTGCAGGAACAATTTGCAGTTAGAAATTGTGTTGTCTTGTGATAACTTACTTATTATATTGCTAACAAATTTACTAACTATCAACTACTTAGGTGTCTGGAACCGGCTGTACGGTAGGCCTGGCGTCATACCGAGAACCTTGCTTAATCTTGATCGTGCACTCAAATCAATCAATCAACAAATGCAATTATGAAGTGGGGAACTAAACATGAAAATATAAATAATATTAATTGGAGTGTCATCAGCTGCTAAGCGACATTCGATATTTCACTAAATTGTACCATAGTTCGGAACTGAGCTGATATTTATCACTTCCATCCCATAGCTCCGCTGTCGTCCGAATTTTATATCTTTGGTCGTAATAATAAATTTGATCAAAGATGCCCTTAAAATTGCCGTATTTCATCATCTCCCCGGCAACACATGAAAAAGATGAAAATGATTTTTCTTCGCCTTAACACTTTATTATTGAAATAAATTTGTCACGTCCTTTTCAGTTTTTTAGGTATACATAATATATTGTATATCTTTTTTTGGTTACCATCGTTCCTTCATTTGTCTTACATCTCGTCTTGGATAATATTCAATGGCTGTATGTTTGTTAGGATGGAACATCAATTTTTCTAAAAATAAAACAAAAACTACTGTAACATATTTCATTTCTCGTTTATCTTTCCGATATTTTCGTTGAGTTTTTATTTTATTTTCTCCGGGAAAAATAATAAAAATTATTACAATTTTGTGTAGTCATCTGGTGAATTTTCCCTTTAAAAAAAAAAAAAAAAAAAACGGAAACATAAAAGGGATATATGTGTACTGTACACATACATACTCGTACATAGATACATCCAGTTTGATCAATTTATTTATTTTATTGTTTTTGGGAAGATTTCCTGTAACCAAATGGATGAGTGGAAAGTAATAAAAAAAAATTCTCGATTCGAAAGTAAGAGTGGTACGATATTTTTATAGTATTCGTATGAACTTTGTTACGTACCAAGAATAAAAATGATTATTTGATTGCGAGCGTCAAACAACACGTTTTTAATTTGAATTTTTATTGATTATTTTGGAAAAAGTTTTTGTTGCACATTCCACACTTTTAAGCATGTCTGCATATTGTTTCTAATCACATCTAAAAACATTTTTAATTAAAAAATAATCTTCATGTTTTACATGTACATATATATGTAAATATTTTAGTATGAAATTTGGCAACAACAACAGCAACAATAGTATGGTAAGAAGAAGAAAAATTCTAAAAAGAAAATTGTAATACTATTAACAAAACTATTTAAAAGCTTAACAGTACAAAAAAAAATTTTTTGAAATAAAACTAAAAATGAAAAATTTAAATTACTTTTCCGGCAATAAAATTGTTATTTTCACATATTGCATAAGTTACACATACTCGTATTTATTTAAATACAAAAAGCTTAGTCTTTTTGTAAAAGCTCAGTTAAATTTATATTTTATATTATGGCAAAATGTGTACAGCATATATATACATACAATATATGTGAAGGGAGGGGATGGAAAATTATGTTATTAACTCATCATATAGGGATAATTATGTAATTTATATTCAATTGTGATAAAAAAGAAATTTTCTTCAAAATGTGCCATGATCCAAAATGATGGGAATTGGGGAGCATAAAGAAAAATGCATTAAAATTTAAATAAATTTTTTATAGCATTTTTCCATATCTTTATCAGCACCAAAACAGTGTTGAAATGGAGCATATAAATTACTTTATATTGGGATCGTGTGCTCATCATACGTGTTGCATCTACAAATACATATTTTCGTATAGCTGAGTATTATGCATTTCATATTCTAGGAAACTTAGTAAAGAAATCATTTCAAAATCATTTTTCTGTATAGCTCTGAACAGCTCTGTTTATTATTCATAAAATTAATATAAAAATAATATATTTATTAAACTATAAAATGAAAATTTTCATCTAAGTAATTAAGAAAATATATATTTTACAGAGAGATGAAATTTTCTTTTAGGCAATTTCCGTCTCTTCGAAACTATCGTCTGTCTAAAATGCTAGATATAGAAAAGAATTTTTATAATTTTAAAAATTTTCCAGCTCAAATCAACAACAAAAAAAAAATAAAGAAAATTAGAAAAGACATCATCATCATGATCATCACGTTTATAATGCTCCCTGTGTTTGGAGAATAGAAGAAGAACTATTTTCACCACACTGCTTAATAAAATTTTTGTGTTCTACTTGACGTCTGGTATTAAGAGATTGTGCTTTTTTGTTGCTGTGTACATAAATAGCTAGAGCCAATTATAAATATGCTTTTAATGAAAAATTGTAGTGAATCACAGTGATCCATAAATTCAATATATTTATTCGTTCTCCATCATCAGCATGCCCAGCAACTTCTCAAGATATTTATCGTTTCGTTTTCACGATATAAAAAAAAAAAATAAGCGACAACATTTTCCAAGACTGTAACGTATAACGCGGGGTGTGAAAAAAAATGAAATATTAAAAAATATTTAAATTTAATGATTTTCGACATGTTTTCCCGTTTTGAACGAAATTGTTAAGTACCAAGGAAAATGAAAAACGTTTTGTTTGGAGTGTAATTGTGTATGTGTGTTTAAAAAATATTCAAAAGCACAAATAATCTAAAAGGGCTTCTTTCTTTTTAATTTTCTCTGGTATAATGATTTATATTCGTTATACTCGTGTATATATACCAAAAAAAATGTTTAATGTTTTAATCAATCAGATGATTGATTATGTAAAATTTCCTTTTATTATAGGGGCGAGTAAAATTATTATTGATAAATTCGTGCAAACGAAAATATTTACTAAGTAAATATTTTTTAGCGGGTAAACACTTTGAGGCCACAAAAAATATATAAAAGGCACATACATACACATAAATCCAATTTTCCTATTTTCACCATGATTTATTAGGCAGGGAAAAATTGATATCAATCTGATATGATAAAATTGGATAATTTATTTGGATGAAAATGATGATGGTAACAAGTGGAATTTTATTTTGTGTGATAAAATAAAAATAAAATATTAAAAGGTTATTCGCCTGACATAATCCAGCAGTGTCATATAAATAGATGATTTATACGTACGTATGCGAAACACATGTTATATACGTACATAGTACTAATTGGATCATACACGCTAAACGAACAAATAAAACATTCTAATAATGTAACGTATTTAAAATTTATCAATCATAAAAGAAAATCTAAATCGATTTTCGTTTGTTCAACATTAAGACGAACTATGTTTTGTTAGAGTTTTTTGTTAGTAAAACTTGTCGCTTTAAGTTAAAGAACTTAAGAAAAATGTCGTTTTAATCTAATTCGTCCTTGAAAATTCGTAGTTTTAATTTATTCTTTAAGGTGCTCAGTGTCAAATTCTTTTATGCTCATCGTTCGAAAAGCCATAAATTCAAATGTTTAAAATGTATGTACTAAATATTTTCAGTACAGCAGTTCAAGTACCGTGTTAATCGAAGGACAGGTGTATGTGATGAAATGACATAACTGGTTATTTCGAAAGAAATAGAATTCTAAAATGTTTAAGATGAAGTTACGGCAGATGGCTAATTAGGATATACATAAGTTGTTTAATTCTTAACCGCGATTCTCATATGAATTTAAATCTCAGATGGCCAATTAAAAAATGGGATTCTAAAATGGATTTAGATGTAGTTTTGGAATGTTTTAGATGTTAGGGATAGTTCTGGAATATGGCCATTTAGGATGAAACTAGGATAAATCTTCAATCAAAATGCGATTCTCATAAGAATTTAGATAAAGTTTTGATGGCTAAATAACGATTGCATAATAATTAACCGATTTTGATGAAATCTGACATGAACGATGAAAATGCGATTCTTGTATGAATTTAGATGAAGTTCAGGAATATGGCCAACTAGGATACAACCTGGATATTTTTTAACGGATTGTGATAAAATTTGAATGATAACTATATGAAGTTCTGGACTATGGGAGTTTGATATTTTTGGACGAAATTTGGCTATTTCTTTACCGATTTTCATGAAAATAACACTCATACGAAACAAATGAGATTAAAATCAAAATCTTTTAATTGGTATCAAAATTATTTTATTACTCTTATTCACATACCCAGAGAACACTAATGTTTATAGAGTTCAAATCCGAGCTAATACGGGAAATCCTTTCTGTTTGAAAACTGTTAGCGTTACTGTCGGAAATACAGCAGCTCAAGGTACAGACAATCAAGTTATGTAGAAAAATGTCCTCATTTTTCATGTGAAATAACAGGAATCGTGTTTTTTAACTCAAAATCATGTAATGCAAATGAAACCATATGTTGTCGCCAGTGCCATCGTCAAACACTACAGGATGTCTTTGAAACCGATCCCTGCGGTATACAAACCGTGACAGGTAATGGTATATGGGTAATGGCTAATTTTTACCGATTGTTATCTATAAGATAAATAGCATTTGAACCAAACGAAAACTATTTTCCTTATTCCAGCATTCCATAATTTATCAAACAAATTGATTGGATAGTATCAAAAGCTTTCGTAATATCTATAAATATTATCGTACCCTTTATCTTAAAAATGTAACAAAGCGTCTTCGTTATTTAACTTTTCTCTAAAATCCTGGAGAAAATTGTTCGCATAAATTTGAAGGTTATGAAATTCGACATGTACGATGAAAATGGATCCTAAAATAATTTTTAGATGAAGTTCTGAAATATGGCCAAATAGTATGGAACTGGCGGTTTCTTAAACGATTTAATGAAATTTGATATGAGCAATTTAATTTTCATCCTAAAATGATTATTAGATGAAGTTCTGGAATATGGCCAATCATCTTTTGCTTTAATCTTTGGGCTGTTTTTTTCGAGTATGATTGCTATCAGAGTGGCAAGATCGGCTCGTATTTAAGCTGAATCCGGCCGGATAGGTACTTTATACCTTTTGTGTTTTAACATTGCGACAACTTTGTTTCTCCAAAATTAAGATGACTAAAATCAATCATTCTAATTTTGGAGTAACAAAGTTGTCGCAATTTTAAAACACAAAAGGTACAAAGTACCTGACCCAAAGATTAAAGTTAAGAATTAGCAAGACAATTTGCTAATTGAAGTTTTTAAGTTCGATCCAAATTGGTCATATCCTATTTTGGATGCCAATTCCATCGTACTGTCGAATTTCATCAAAATAACTTAAGAAAAAGCTAAGTTTCATCCTTCTTGGCAATATTCAAAAACTTCACCTAAAAATCATTTTAATATACCATTTCTACTGCCCATGTCGAATTTCATATTAATCGGTTAGGAAATAACCGAGTTTCTTCCTAATTTGCAGTATTCCAGAACTTGTGCTACACATCAATTAGAATCCCATTTCCATCGTAAATGTCGAATTTCACCATAATCGCTTGAGAACTAACCGAGTTCCTTCCTAATAGGTCATATCCCAGAACTTCTCCTAATATTATTTTAGAATCCCATTTCCATAGTGTATGTCAAATGTCATCAAAATCGCTTAAGAAATAAATTGGCAAGTTCCGTCCTACTTGGCCATATTCCAGAGGTTAATATAAAAATCATTTGGGGGTCCCATTTCCATCGTACATGTCGAATTTCATCATAGCAGAAGAAAATTTTTCTGAATAAATATTTTTTACCTCGCTCAAACCAATTAACGATTGTACAAATATATAAAGTGCCCACTCCCGAGATATAGAAAACATACACAGGCACCAATTACGTCATAACAATAGTAAAAATGTATTACCAGCGCTCCTGCGGGAAATAGAAAAATGAGGTAGCTAAAGAAAAATCGAGACCCTCCAATCGTCAATCTCGCATTACTTAGTTAAAGAGTAAATTTACTCAAAGAGAAAACTAGTTTTTTGTGGTTTTAAGTACATATATTGTATAGGGAGGGGCTCATTGTATTGTTCGAAATATAATTTCTGCACCCAATTAGGTATTTTCTACACCCAACTAATTTGAATTTTTCTTTGTTCGGCATGAGACGTCTCTATGAAATCTTAGATATTTTTGGTATTATCCTCCAAATAAATATAAAATGGCTACTTTAAGCTGCTTTTTCGGATTTTATTGGAGTTCTTGAAAAATAGGCAGTGGAAAAAGTATACTGAGAGATTTTTTTGTCATTTTATGGTTAAGATTTTTTTGTTTATTCAAAATGAGTTTTATTTTAGAATATATTGGCTATTATTATTTGTGACGTTTTGCCATTTTGCGGGAATTTTCATATTTTCATCGGTGTAGAACTTCTGGGGTTTATCGACGAAAAACTTAACCAAGTGATTATCACAGTCCTTTTCTGGAAGCCAACTTTAGACCATCAAAAGAGTTTTTCAGAGATCCAAATAAATGGTAGTCAGAGGGTGCAATGTCCGCGCTATACGGTGGATGCATGTAAACTTCATCAAAAATGTGCGTGGTCTGGCGTTGTCGTGATGGAAGACAACAAGCTTTCTATTGATCAGTTCTGGCAGTTTTGCTGAATTACTTGCTGTAATCTGGTTAATTGCTGACAGTAGAAATTAGAATTAATCGTTTGACCATGTTCTAGAACCTCATAATGTACGATTCCCTTCTAAGCCCACCATATACAAAGCATAACTTTAAAAGGCATCAATCCTGGCTTTAAAGTAGTTTGTGGTGGTTCACCTTTCTTTAACCATGAATTTTTCCGAACGAAATTCTTGTATTTTACCCATTTTTCATCGCCAGTAATGATTTGCTTCAAAAATGGGGCGATTTACTGATGGAAATTCGGTCAATCAAATTTTTCATCGACAATTCTTGTGGCAACCAAACATTGAGCTTCTTTGTCACACAAATGGTTTAAAATTGTTTTATGATCAATATTTAATTCCTTAGCAATGTCATGGCTGCTTATGTGTCGGTTTTCTTCGAATTTTTGTAAGATTTCATCGACCTTTTCAGTGATTGGTCGACCAGAGCAAGGTGCATCTTTGACATTAAAATTTGGCTGTTTTACGAATAGGGGATAAAGGGGGCGATAAACAAACAAATAAATAAAAGTGGCAACCCAAGAAGAGCTCGATTGAAAATTTTATTCCATTTTAATGTTCATGAAACTAAAGGGAGATGTAATGGCCTCCGTCAAAGTCAATAGTAACACATTAAAATAACGTAATGTTAAAAATATTTGTTGCGTATTGTGAAATTTTTGAACTCTACTGAAAAATTGGTGACTTTTCAGTTACTTGGTATTGCCGTGGCACCATCGATACGTAATTAATACCATACATACCATAGTAATAATAGAGAATTAATGATTTATTTAATTTTATGTTAATAATCGAACTAATTAGGCATTTATTTACAAAATAATACCAAATAAAATTCGTACTTATTGATGTATGGAAAATGTATATTTTAATGTGGCAACACTGTTATTCAGGATTAAATGGTTTTATAAATCCTTTTAATCTATCAATTTATCGTGTGTGTGTGTGTGTGGAAAAATATTATTAAAGTAATATAATTTGAATTACCCAAATCTTATGACCTAATGCGCCTGAAGCGTTTTTAAACATAAAAATTATATACATTCATAAAAGTATATGGGCAATTCCAAGAACAAATCATAAGCATAAAACAGTTGTTATCTAACTAATTGGATTATAGATTTTAAATAAAAATAATTTAATTAATTTATGTAACCTTTTCAAAAAATTTTCAACATCTTTTGTTTTGAAAAAAGCTTTGTATTTATATTTTATATTTTCGGAGAAAGCAAACAAAACCTCACACAATATAGAAAACCTCATTCCATCGAATCAGTAATAGGTCAGTGAATGGATTAATTTATTTTGTTGGTTTGGGTAAAAATTCGCACAATTAACGGAACTTTGAATTTAATTGTGGCTTCCCGCATCCAATTATACGTCATATTATTACCTTTTATTTTTAACGCACCAGATTAAGAGTGATTTACGCGAAAGGCACCGAACCAGTACGTTTTATATTTGTAAAGTCTCGTTGTATGTGGTTGATATAACCGCCTTCAAGATAAAATTAAATGTTTTTGTACGAGTATAGCAGTAAAAATAACGACAAAAAAAAATCTTTAATTTTATTAAATTTTTGTTTGTAGATTTTCTTCTTTTTCATGAAAACTTGAAACTTAGTGTATTTCTTAACATCTCATTTATATTCAAATTTAATTCATTATGAATAACAAAGCAAAGAAAATGGATGTTGATTTTTCCGTTTTTCTTTTTTTTTTTTGTTGTCATTTTTGTTGTCATTTTTGTTGTCTTTCCTTCCATTTATTTTATGAAAATTAAGAGAAAATCATTTTCTTGTATATAATGGAAAACTATTTAAACAAGAGATTCGTCTTATTGCTTGTTTTCTGTGCTTGTGCACATTGTGTATACATTGGATCTTTATAATTTGTGTACTAAATAAAATTTTAATAATATCATGAAATTTAAATAATGTCTCAATCATTATTAATTAACTCATTTAGAATAATTTCATATTTATATTATTTAAGTTACTGTCCTGTCTGGTTTTATATTATTATGTATCATATACGAATGACCTACCTTAAAGTATACATAAGTACACTCGCCTAAAATAGATAAATTAATAGTAATTGTGTTTTGGTGTTGGAAAATTGGTTCTAACTCCCTAAGAATTTACTTCTCTGGAAGCTAGAGGACAGTTTTTAAAATGATTCAAAGAATAAAAGTAAACTTCTCTAATTTGTATATCAACAAGATCATGGAAAAAAGCTTCTGGCAATCTTTTTGGTGAAAAAATGAGGTTCTATTTATTTATTTATATTATTTATTATAGTTGAAGGGCCATGAATTCTGCTAGAAATAGGATAACGAACCCAAAGACTTCAAGGATACCAACAGAACTGTGTCCTGCAACAGAAAATAATAAATAAGGGTATAGGCTTGAAACACTTAAAGTAGTTGACCAATGGGTTTGAGTTATCGACTTTTACAAAACTGCCCCAAACCAAATTATTACCTAATGGAATTAAATTTAAATATAAAAGTTCAGGGGTAATCGTAGTGAAATTCATGCTTGGTTTTTTGAGCAAAATAAATTTGTCGCGTCAATCTTTGGGGGAGGGCTGTCGACTTACAAATCTGAACACAAAATCTCTATTTAAGCATGCTTGACGGCCATTAATATGTAATCGTAGAGGTGTTTTCGGGGGCTTCATAATTTATAACCAGTTTCCTTTTCTACATATCTGCCAATTAAAATGAAAATAAAAATTTTAACGAAATTCGACATAATTTTGGAAACTTTGGTTATGAGGCCCGTGGCGTCTTTCGTAGTAATAGTTTTGACATGGTAAGTTTTACCCTACAGGATTTACATTCGTGGTTAAAACCAATAAAAACAAATAGTTTTAGGATCAATTGAGTGATTTGACTGGTTGAGAAAAGTTTGATATTTCATCAAAATCAGTCATTCCAACTTTCCTGCAAAATCATGATTCAGTCACGAGGTTTGATAAGGCGCAAGCTTGGGTCGGTTTAGTTTCAAAATCTTTACAATTTATGCAAAATTGAATTTGTACGTAAAGTTCAAATACTATTATCAAATTACGTTGGAAGTTATGTTAAAAAGATCCCGTAAGAAATAAATTTAAAAAAAATTAGGAAAAAACTCGAAAATCAGTCTTTTGAACACAAAAGCCGTCAATCACGTAATCCTTATCAAATCTTCGTGTTAGTTGATTATTTTATTTCAGGTCCTGGCTTTAAGCAGCAATAATATGTCTTATGCACCAAACCCACTGAAAAACGAAAAGAAAAACTGAATTTAGTTTTTTCGATGTACACTCAACCGTGTAAAAAGGTAGATACGTACCACGGACAATAGTGTAATCTAAAATCGTGTAAAAAAAGGCAAGTCGCTCATATTAAAATGAAGAATGTGTTCCTTGTGTTTTCAAAACGGTGTGAGATACTGAAGTAAAATTTCTTCAGTAATTCGTGCAATCGGTACCAAAAAAGTATTTGGTAGAGAAAAAATTTGTTAAATAAGGAATTCAACTCAAATCCTAAAAAGAAAATTTATTTAAACTTAACCTAAAATATCTTTACCTAATTGCTTTCATAGTATTTGGAATCCCCACATTTTGGCGCTTAAATCTTGCAAAATGTATACCATGAAAACTTAAATAATATAAAAAATAGAGTTACCAGTTCTCAATTAGCAGTGCTTAGTTCTTGGTTATCAGTTATCTGTCAGTATTTGATGTAAAATGAGTCTAATTGCCAATCACTCTGAAAAACAGTTTATAGTTGAGTTTGTAGCATAACATGGTGTAACAGTAAATGGATTCCTAACATATGATACCTGGATAATACACCTGGACAAAACGTCGACAAATTTGAATCAATTGTTGATTTTGGGCAGTAGTAGGGACACGGTATAGTCATAATCTAGATGTTGATAATTTTAGAAAATCCAGATGTTTGGGGTGTGTTTTTTTGTTTTGTGTGTTACGTCATAGTGGGTTGTGGCTTGTTTATTTTTAAAAGTGGGTAGTGGCTTGTTTACGTCATGAGGTGGGAGGTGGTTAGTGGCTCTTAAATAGTGTGACGTGGTATGTGATGACGTGTGTATTTTTTTTTTAAATTTTGACGTGGCATGTGATGACGTGTGTAGTTATTTTTTTGAAATATAAATAATGTAATTTGCGCGTATGAGAATGGCGCATATAGGATGAGAATTATTCCTATTATTATTAAATTCAAAGAGTAGCGTAAAGAAGTTTTATTGATGTAAGTATGTATATACACAACACAGCTGAAATCTGAAATATCCTCTCTCTCTCCAGGTTTAATATTCTTCTTACACACTTATTGGATATAACTCGAGTTTTCAATATTAATTTTTAATGAAGAATTAATGCTAATTTTCTTATATACATGAAAGTAACATGTAGTTTAAGTACTAGCGAATTATTATTGAGATACAAAAGTGGGTAGCCACATAACATTATTATTACTATCGTAATTTCTTTTGTATGCTTTTTGCGAAAATGTCTATTTAAAGAATTACAATTTAATATTCAAAGTAAGATAATATGATGTGTACGTAATAATCATGGAGTTGCTTAGTTGGCGGTTTGATGATAATCCAGATGTTAAAAATGTCTTGTGTTAATAATATTTTGAAATCATATGTTTTGATTTTATTGTTGTATTTTGTGACCTAATTATTTACGTGCATATTAATAGTACATAGAAAAGAAAATATATATTTCTGTACTTCACGATCTGTATTTTTATAATATGAATACATTCTTATATATAATATACTTACTTCTTGTTCTTACAGATATTTGTTTTGATTATTTTTTGGTCATAATTTGTGAAAATAAAAAGCTTTTGGTTTAAAATATGAATTATAATATTTATCAATGAACTTACAAACTAAACTATACACCTGTCCCTCGATTAACACGGTAATTACGTTCCGTGTAACTCAAAACCGTGTCAACACGGTACTTGATTAACGCGGCGAAACTTTTGTGCGTGTGACTTTGTCTCAATTCGTTGACCGTGTTAAATCAAATCCGTGTTAATCAAGTACCGTGTTAAGCAAGGGAGTGTACATAGTTTTCAAATAACCTAATATACTATATTATAAAAATGGTAATTTTCAGCAAGTTATAAAAATTTAATTCTTAAATCCTAATGGTAAAGTTGTAAAATTTTCGCCACATACTCTTTTGATAAATGTAAAACTAAATTTCTTTAATTCTGGTTCTGAAACAGCTTGAAAAACTTTACGCCGTTTTATTTTTTTTGCATCATATTGTATACAGTTCTGAACCCTTCATCAGTACTATCTGTAACTAAACTTTTGAGTGTTGAAAAATTTAAAATTTGTTTATTTGCAACACTTAAAGTTATACCTTTATATTTGGCAACTTCAAATATTAAATTTGTGTCAGGACAGATAATCAAATATGCGTAACTCTTCGGTCATATACTAACAAATTCTGTAATATAAGCACCATTACCGTAGGTCACCAATTCATCGGTTAAATCACCAATATAATTACCAGTTTGTAAAATATTTTCCTCATTGGGTTTTTCTATATAAATGATTGAATCAGTTAGCGTATTTCCTTGACAAATTTACAACAACAATTGCATATAATAAATCGCCGCAAGAATAACATAAACCCAAAAAATTTGGGTTTAATTAAACATAATTCTAATTCTTGGTTATAATACCTGCCACTAGAGCCATAATACATAGTAAATTTATATTTTATTTCGAAAGGTTGGCTTTTGTAAATTAAATCAAATTGGCTATTTTATTGGAAAAAAATTAACCCAAAATAACTCGAATTAAATTTTGGTCAGCAAAAAGTGCATTGCTTTCAACCAAAATAAGTTAGGTATTTTATTTGGTTAACGAATGTTCAAAGCAACAGCAAAAATTAACCAAATTTGGGTCTATTTTTTTCATGTATTTTCTTGTCAATTCAACTTTTGTGGCAGGTATTGAAACTAAAAATTTGGTTAAGATTTATTTAACCACTAATTTTTGATGGGTTAGCTAAACCATTTTTTGGTCTATCTAGTACGATTGTTGTTGTAATTTTCTTATTTTTGGTGAAAGCAATACAACTAAAATACGCTTAGTATCACAGTACAATAGGTTTTGGCCTACTTTTTCCATTATCGAATATAATTTGATTCGAGCGTTGGCCGTGGTGTAAGCACCAATTGGTAATGATACATTTTGTACAGGTTCAATGTATTCATCATTTAGATACTTCCAACTAACCCATAATACGTTATCACCTACAGGTAATATATCTATTAGCCTAAGAAGCACACTAGAATATAAAATTCCAGATCATTGTTCACCACGGTTGTTTGGTTGCGATCTTCTCTTTGGATGAACTTTCCCCAAAGTGAATTGGCACACAGTTTATCCATAATTGATAACATATCTAAGGAAATCCCTTCATGTTCAAGAAATGAATCTACGTAGTCACGCTTTTTTTTACGGAAATACAATTATTAGGCCATCCACTAGCTTCTCGTTTTAGTTTCCAAAATGTATTCATGAAATCTGTAAAAATACCACCCGTTTTATCAACAGGATTATACTGTCGAGTTTGGTATTTCCAAATTTCAAAGATTTCAATAATAGTTTCGAAACAGCCAGTTTTACCTCATCTGACACCCAGGTACCGGTAAGTAATCTTTCGTTATTATCATGAGTACAGTTTTTTGTTAAGTTATCTTTTTCGCCGCAAGACCTGCATAGAGTAAATATGAGTTTTTTGTTGGATCTAGAAGGCAGAACAGGAACATAAAGATTTTGTGGTGGTAAAATTGAGCATTTTATTAACCCTTCGACATTACACCAATCTATAGATTTTTGCATTGATCACCAGAATATAATTCTGGATGGCCAATGGGATTTTTGCTGTATTTGTTGACATAAGGATAGAGTGATGTAAAATCCAGATATCTAATTTTTTCACCATTTGATGCTTTGTAGTAGCATTTAAATATTTCTGTTCTACCTCCGTAGATAGCATCCCTAGGGTTAAACGGAACTCGCATTCCCGCATTTCAATTATTTGATAACCCAATGTTTTTATATGGTTGGATCGGAATTTTGTACTTCTGTATCGATACTCAATGGAATCACTATATTTGTTTAAACCTGTATCCCTTTTTAAAAAACATTTAGGACATCCGTGAAAGTAACATCCATAATGAGAACAACATCTTTAATACAATAAGTCATTAACTCATTTCTATTATTAAAAATGAAATTATTGTCAATTTTTTGTTGATACCTTATATCAAATTCTTCTCTCTCCGCTAGACTCATTTTTGACACATTAAAAAAAAAAATTCCGGCATTACACCTATATAAGTATAATTTTCTTTTGTATTAAAAAATGTGGATACCACCCTTTTGATAGATTTTTGTTTAATCCAAATGTTTTTGTGAATTTTGCGAGAGCCATAGGCAAAAAGTTTAATGAATCTATGAAAATTATTTTTTCATTGTAGGTAATTTTTAATATTTTCATCCCCCCCATTATAGGTATTATTGGTTTATTTCTTGTTACCAATTCTTTTAGAAGAAAATGACCATCATTCCCTTAAAATTATGCGCTATGCAATACAATTTTGAGGAATGTGATCGGTAAGTTTCACAGAAATTAACAAATTTTCGAACACAATTTTCAGTCTCGTCATTTTCAAAAACGTGTAATCTATGATTGCACAAGGAACATTTATATTTCCAATCGGGAAAATTGAAACACTTATGGCCACAAATTCGTTAAGCCAATGCGAATGTATATGACACCCTGTATATATATATCCAGAATCATCATCACACATGAAAGGGCGATATCTTCTCCAGGCATATTATTTTTCGTATTTTCATCCTAGAAAAAAAAGCGCCGAGCCGATTTTTTTTCTGTAGCGGCTGAAAGTACTCCTTTTTAGGTGTCCAAACGTTGGGCGAAAGAATTCCGGAGACACCACACTAATTTTTTTTAAACCGACTCCAGAGCACCATGATCCAGCTGTACAGCTTTGTATGTCGCGCTGGAACTTTAAAGCTCGTTCTAGATTCGGATCGTTCGTTAAAGATGGTGTTCTAGGTTTTCAGCTAGATTTAGACCCTCACGAAGTACTCTAATTGTCAATTGTTGAACTGATACTTCAACTTCATGTTCAATTTTTCTTATTGTCATTATTACCATTAACTGATAAAATGCCGAATAGTTCCTCAGGACTTTGAATTCAATTCCTTTTTGCTCCAAAGATTTTCGTACTTCGGGCATGAAGCACTCATTAAACCACATGCCATCTTTTTCCAGAAAAGACCGCGGTTTCATCGGCATTAAATATTTGGCCAAGAACGTAGCCAAAATCTTGTATTATTTTTGTTAGTATTTCTGGATAACTCTTGGCGCTACTTTTTGATCTATCCACGACCGAATTTCGAATATTATTTTGTGGCCTCACTAAAACCAAATTATTTTCGGGCAGATGTTGAATCTTCGCAAGATAGTCCAAGATTTTGATTTTGAGTTCCATAACGAAATAAAATTTCGTTTTTCGATATTTGGTTTTATTTTCTTTAAGCATTTTGTGTGAGTGAAACAAACAGTGAGTGAATAACAAAATATTCCAAAATAGTGAGTTGTGCGCCAAAGAAAGAAAGATTTTGTTAAAATGGTAAGTTAAAAGTATTAATTAAGAAAGGGGAATCAGGTGATTTTGCAATTATTTTGAAGAATCAAATTTATTAGGAATTATGCGAAATCATCTGATTTTTTTTCATATTTGGCTTATTTAAAATGAAGTGATTCTAATGTAGATTTTGTTTCAGGTTAGATTTGTAGCGGGGCACCTAATGCACCAACACGAGTTAGTAGTAGTTTCGTTAAAATCTTCTGGAATTTGATTGAATGTGAGTAGTAGTCGGGACACTTGAGTCGACCTATATTTTGTTGTTGTAATTATTACGTAAAGGTCGTTGGCCTACTTTTTTGTTGTTGTAATTATTACGTCAAGGCCGTTGACCTACTTTTTTGTTGTTGTTGTAATTATTTCCGGTCACGTTCAGCTGACCTACTTTTTTTGTTGTTGTTGTTATTACGTCAAGGTTGTTGACCTACATTTTGTTGTTGTACATACTAAGTAAAATGTGCAGTGTGCACTGAATACTTGAACATTTAGACGTATTATAAAGCATATGTTTCGTGAAATATAATTTGCAGTTGACCAAAATGTTGAACAAAAGGTACAAACTGGTGGGAAGGCATTTGAAAGAATAATGCCCTGTAATGATCAAATAATAATTTGAGCCCCACATTGAATTTGATACTTCGGTCACTGTACAAAATTATATATCGATGACGTAATTAATTGTAATAGGTATCACAGCATCGGTAGATACCCCGATTCCCAAGCATTACAGCATCGAAAATTAATTTGGAGTATTGCTCAAGAATTAGCCAATTCTTACTGCATCTCCTGACTATAGTGCTCCTGTTAAACATAAGGTAGTCCACTATATTCACACAAAAGGTCAGTTACCATTCTGTAAACCTCGACGTCTAGATGAGAATAAATACGTAATAGCGAAACACGAGTTTCAACATATGATCAATTTGGGAATCTGCCAATATTCATCATCATGCGTATCGTCTCCTTTGCATCTCGTTAAATAGAAAGACAATAATGATTGGAGGCCGTGTAGTGATTACCGCCGGTTGAATGCATGTACAGTGCCCGACCGGTATCCAATCCCACACATCCATGATTTTACGATGAGACTGAATGGTAATACTGTGTTCTCCAAAATTGATCTTGTACGAGCGTACCATCATATACCCTTAGCTTTAGATGACATTCACAAGACGGCCAAAACTACACCAATCGGACTCTTCGAATTTCGAAGAATCCCTTTTGGGATAAAAAATGCGGCCCAGTCTTTTCAAAGATTTATCGATGAAGTACTACGGGATTTAGATTTCGCTTACGCGTATATTGACGACATTTTGGTAGCCAGCCGTAACGAACAAGAACATACATATATATAATTTAGAACAAGTGTTTCAGCGGTTAAGTGATTTCGATCTTAAAGTGAAAGTTTCAAAATGTGAATTGGGAAAGCAAACTCTCGAATTTCTATCTCACGTTATTTCGAAAAATGGAATAGTGCCTTCTAAGCATCGAGTGCATGCAATATCTGCTCTTCAACCACCGAAATCTATCAAAGAAATTCAGAAGTTTTTAGGAATGATAAACTATTATCATCGATTTCTTCCGAACATTGCTGACATTCTTGCTCCCATCCATACACATTTAGAGGAATTGCATAAACTCCCTAAATATAGTAAATCATTTTATTGGTCAGATGATTGTCATGATGCGTTTGAACGAGCAAAATCGGCTTTATCTACGGTTACACTGCTAGCTCACCCAATTAGTGATGCAAATCTGAGTGTAACAACAAACAGTTCAAGTGTGGCCATTGGTGCAGTGTTGCAACAATTTAACCCTGAGAACAATATTTGGGAACCACTTTCCTTTTTCTCTCGAAAGCTGCAAGCAGCAGATATTCTGCGTTTGATCGCGAGTTGTTAGCTATATACTCATTTATAAAACGTTTCAGGCATCTAGTAGAGGGTCGACAATTTTGTGTGTTTACTGATCACAAGCCTCTCGTAATTGCAATAATGTCCAAGACGGAACGAAGCCCTCGCCAAACGAGGCATTTAGAGTATATAGCACAAATCACCAATAAATGGTAAAGATAATTATGTTGCTGATTATCTGAAAATGAGATGAACTGAAATCGATCATCTCCAACTCAGATAAAAATAAATGGAAAATGGAAAACGTTATTCTTTCAAAATCAGATAACAACATTTCGTGCGAAACTTCATTAGGAAAGAATCGCTCGTATATTCCAAGTTCGATGAGAAAAGACATTTTTGACACTTTGCACAATTTATCACTCCCCGGAATTAGGGCCACAAGAAAATTAATATCATCACGATATTTTTGGCCAAGCATGAATATCGATGTAGGATATTGGGCGAAAAACTGCATAAACTGTCAAAAGTCGAGAGTGTATAGGCACGTAAAATCCTCCATACAGCCTATCGTTCCGCCGGAAGGTCGTTTTGAACACATCCACATGGATTTGGTAGGCCCTCTTTCTCCGTCGAATGGTTACATTTATATCTTAACTATTATTGACAGGTTTACAAGATGGCCCGAGTTATATCCGATAAAGGATGCAACTGCAACAACTGTTGCTCGAACGTTTATCCGAGAATATATTTCTCGTTTCGGATGCCCGCAAGAAATTACTACGGATAAAGGGGCTCAATTCGAATCCAAACTGTTCGCGGAATTAAATAAAGTAATAGGGTATCACCGAATCAGAACCACAACGTACCATCCTGCAAGTAATGGTATGATAGAACGCGTACACAGGCAGCTGAAAGAATCTTTGAAAACTAGGTGTGACACGGTTAGCTGGACTGATGAATTACCTCTCGTCTTATTGAGAATGCGAACCTCTATAAAGGACGATTTGAAATGTATAGCAGCAGATTTGGTTTATGGACAAGCATTAAAAGTTCCAGGTCAACTCGTAGTGAAATCGCCTACAAATGAAACTGTTCATCCATCAAACGTTGTTGGTAAATTACGAGAATATATGCGTAATTTGAAACATCAGCCACCTCGTATCCCTAGTCAAATTCAAACTTATGTTCCAGATGATTTAAATATACGTGCGAATATGTATTAATTCGAGTGGATCGAGTTAAAGTCGGTTTAGAACCTCCTTACGAAGGTCTTTTTGAGGTAGTCCGTCGATTTCGGAAATTTTTTGTCATAAATGTGAACGGCAAGCATCAATCTATTTCCATAGACAGATTAAAGCCTGCCTATAATATCACATCTCTAAGTTTTACAAAGGGCGAAACTAAACACAGAGTTGCTTTTCGCGAGCGCGCCATTACAAACCACTATTAACAAATGTATGATTGTCGTTTCTACTTTTGGCATATTACGTGTGTTTTTCGAAAGTTAATACTTATTGGCTTTCACTGCGTTCATCTGGAGAAGGGTTATGTAGTGATCAAATAATAATTTGAACCTTACATTGAATTTGATACTTCGGTCACTGTACAAAAATATATTTCGATGACGTAATTATTATTCATCTCATTTCGGTTATCTAAAATTATAAATTATTGTACCAGTATAGAATGCACTCTCGATGAGTACTGGTGGTGATCATTAAATAATAAAAATAAATATTATATTGTTTAAATATTGTAATTATAAAGGAATAATTAATTAATTATAAATTAATAAAATAAAATAGTTGTGCGTGTGTTTTATTTATCATGAACATATAAATCGTATAGTCGATGGAAAATATCGACACCCCGACATTAGATAGCCCCTTTAAAAAAACAGACACTTCAAATGGATTCTCATCTGAATCTAGTGATGTGAATGAATTTGAATTTTCCTACTCCAAAAATTAGGCAAAAATTTTATGAATTAGGACAATGAACCCAGACACAACGTACCGAGCTTTCAATAATAGAATCGATAAATCAAAAAAACTTCAACATTACATTTATTTTGTAAGGGAAGGTTGCTGCAAACAAAAATGCCTTTTGACCATTTTCAAATACAAAACAAAATCGGGAAATACGGTTAAAAAAATGTTAGTTTAATTCGAATGTCCTCGAGAAATTTGTAAAAATTAATGTTTTTCTGCTAATTGGATCGTCTAATATTACTGAAATTATATTCACTCCTAGAAGTTCGCCAACTCATAAAAAGGAAATATGTTTTTAAATTTCTCAAAAAAGTTTACAGCTACTGTTGAAAAATATATAAGAATATAGCTGGAAAAAGTACCTAACCGGAAATCATTAAAATAATTTTTATGCTTTTCCTCCTCCATTGAAAACGAAAGAGTTATTTTTTGCTCTGTTTAGAAATGGGTTGGGTTACAAAATCGTTCCAAGACTGAAAATAGTTACTGTATCTTCTCCGTCTCCCTTTTGCGGGAAAAATAGAATAATTTAAAATAATATGTTCACCACTCACATACCATCAACAACAAATTAAAATGAAAATTCGATGAAAATCATTAACAACAGCGAACAAAAAAAATTCTTTCAAAATATGTATGTGTAATAACAATAAAAAATTATAAAATTCTTTCCGCCAGATTTTCTTATAACTAAATTCAATTCTTATCTTTCGCAAATTATTTACCTGAAAAAAAAACAACTTTTCATACATTTTCACTGTTTTTAGACTATCATTTTCAGAAAATATATAAAAACGGAAAATTAAACGTGTTATCGCATTGTTATTTTACTGTCATAATTTTCCAAGGTAAATAATAAACAAAAAATAAAATAAAAAATGAAAAGGGAAACGTGTATCTTTTGGTGAGTGAGTAATGAGATTTTCTATATCATTTATCTTTCGTATAATAATGGAAAATATAAGTCGTCTCTAAACGAAATCAACTTGACATATAACTTTGTATTTCCGCTAACACAGCATCGATGTATTATGTGTATATATGTACATATGTATATTGTATATTATGGAATACACAAAAATAGCGATCTATAAAACTAACTAGAACTAACTGAAATTGCAATAAATTCAATTTTCCATTCGTATGCACTGCTTCTGTGTACATACATACAATAAACGCAAAACATTGGTTTTTGCTCAAAACAAAACTAAAAATTAATATTATTAAAAACTAAATACCAGAGAAACTTCTAAAAACCAAACGTTAAAGTAGGAATACAACAAAACCATACAAAATTTTATACTATTTCTACATTCTATTGGCTTTTGTGTAGTGCTTTGTACTTTCTGGAAATGTTTGGTGGATTTAGATTTTCACAAATATATAATTGGTTTTTGTTCAATTTTGTAACGTTCTCTCCAGAATTTTCTATTTTCTTCGAAAGGAATCAGCTTTGATGTTATATACAAATAGACTGCATAGTGAACAAAAATACTACATATGTACATAGGTCTTGACCATAGAAAATTATTGAGATTTATAATATTATTTCTTATGGTTCACACCCGAATTGATATAAATTTTTTAGTTGTATTCGTTTGGTTTATTATTATTTAGGCATTTCGCTAATCCTGCAGAGGTGGGGGAAAAAATGTAATTTACATATAACAAATAATCTCGAAAGCTTTGTAACGTACTAGTATAATGTTCAACAAGAGATAAAACACAAATAAATATAAAAATGCCAGGTGAATATGAGACCTACTTATTTATAAATTAGACAGTAGAAAAATATATTTTCCATAATAAGCTGTGGATTTAATTAATACATACAAACATACACTTACCTACAAAACAGTATATTTATTATTTGAATTTTTATGTAGACTAAAATGTTGAACTTCATTTAGTTCTACACTAAAAACCAAAAATTCAATTAAAAATATTTTGAATTTAGTTTTATACAATATTTTATGTATCACATATTCAAATCTCTAATTCGACGTAAATTTTGTTACATTCGCACCATAACAAAAATATCATATTTTCACTAATTTAGATAATTTTCCTAATAAATTCATCAGACTCTTGCCTCTTGCTAACCCACTTTTTATTTTTTTTTTTTTGCAAAAACAAATAGGTTCTATGGAAATAGAATAATTATTACATAAAATACGAAAAAAGATAATTTATGTAAATTTAAACTATATCACCCCACTACCACCCATTTAATTTATAATGTATGTAAAATGTAGCTCCCAGTAAACCTCAATTTAAATTTATAAAATAAAAATAAAAAATATTTGGGAATTGGTGTCAAATATATGAGTAGATAGATATTCACATTTTTGGCAGAGAGATTAAATCAATATGTTCTAAATTTTGTGTTATAGCTTAAGATTTTTGTGGCTACAGAATAATCACATAAATAATTTCTCGTTCAACCGTGTAAGCTCCAAACACTTATCCAAGTCCAATATGATCAACATTAACGAAAAACAGGAATAAATTGATAGATTAAGTGTTTAATTTGTTTACCTAAGCCCGGCACCACTTAAATGAAATAGATTCAAACATTTGTATTATATACTTTAGTACTAGCATTTATGAATCGACAAACAAAACAGCTCAACCACTACCATTTTAACAAAAAAACAAAAAACAAACTTCAAAATACTTTCTACACCCACCAGCCACAACTATATTTTAAAAGTAAAGTTTTACCCAATGTAAACACCACAATTCTAAAATACAAAAACCAACATACTCGTACATACATATAAATGTAGTTGCTTGGAAAAAGAGTTAGGATTTAAAACTACATTATTATTCTAAGTTCTAACCCATATACATAGGTACAACACATACTCGTAGAAAATGTTTAAATAACAATAAGTTATGTAGTTATTTTAATATTTTTATTTAAATTTTTTAGAGATAATTTTCTAGAAACTCAATCAAGATTATGTAATAAGAGAGTATAATGTCATAAACTAAACAGAACAATCGAGTTCAAGCGACGTAACTTGGCGGGTTAAAAAAGATGCTTCAATTTTCGTTGAGCATAACATTGGCGCTTCCAGCACCCGGATTCCCGTTCTATGACAAATGAGAATGCGAAAAGCGTTGGTTTTCATTTCGCTACTCTAAATGAAAATTCAATTAAGTATTCGAAATTAAATTTCCCGTTCTCATTTGTCATAAAACCGAAATTCGGGTGGTACGGGTTAGTTGAAAACTATACAAGTAGGGCGTATAGGTCATATTATACTATCTACGTCGCAGAAATACTTCATTAATCTTATTATGATATAGGACTGTTTTACAAATTCTATTATATACTACGTCGCATTTTTCAATCGCATTTAGTCACAAAATGGAGAGAAAAAATATTTTGCGCTGACGCAGCTACAATATCTGCAATTTGTGTTGTGGCTATTTTAAAAAAAACAAAGAAAGAGAAACAGATCTGGGTAAAACCTTGGATTTCAAGACGAGATAAAGAAGGCAATAAAAAAAATTTGCCTGAGACTTTACAAACAGAAGATCAGCAATATTGCAAAAAAAAATATTTGAGAATGAATGACGACTCATTTGCGACGAGGCGAGACACTCATTTGCGTAATGGAATAAGCAGCGAATATAGTTTTATTTTAACGTTAAGGTTTTTGACGACAGAAAAGAGTTATGCCAGCTTGCAATTTAATAAAAGAATGTATCGTACCTGAAGCATGTGAAACAGTCTACAAAGCTTTACAATTGGGACAACTTCTGTAATTATAAGGATTTTAACAGAATTATTTTATTTGCATTAGGCGATGCAAACTATAAATTTACTTATGTGGATGTCAGTACAAATGGCCGAGTTGATGTTTGTTTACCAAAAGTAAATTGAGACAATGTCCGTCTGCCCAACAATTTTAAATATCCCTTCGGAAAATTAACTAACGAACAAAAATTACGCACCTTATGTTGTTCTGGCTGACGATGCCTTTCCGCTAGCATATAATGTTATGAAACCATATCCTCTGCGTGATATTAGTCGAATAGAGTTAATTTTTAATTATATACTTTCCCAAGGCAGAAGAATCATCACGGCAAGTGATCTTTTGAAATTTTGGCTGCTCTTTTTACAGTGTTTCTCACAACAACTGAGAAAGTAAAAAGTTTAACGCTTGCATGCTTTAACCTGCATAATATTGTGACGATTATGCCTATCATACAACAAGTTCACGTTATGAACAGCGATAGCTCAGATGGTTGGCGTTTGGTATAAACAAAAAGGTCGATGGTTCGATGCTCGTGGTAGCCAATGTTTTTAATTCAATTATTTACTGTGGACATCGAAATATGATTAAACCCCAAATTCATAATGATCTAGTAAAAACAAGAACACAAACACATACACACCGCCCATCAACGATGATGAATGATGCATAATTATGACAAGCCATAAACGATATTTCCGGATGATTATGGGTCATAAACAGAATACCCAAGAATGAAGACGATTTATCACAAGCTATAAAGGAAATTTCTAGAGCAGTATTAAACTGGTATATAAACACGGCCGATGGCAAACAAGAGGAGAGTTTTTGGTTTCAAAGGTAAGATCAAGGTAAAATCAAATATTAAAGTGTAAAAAAGTACCATCTAATCAAATTTGACCCGGACTGGTCCATTTAAACGGCGCGTGTAAACCGAATCGGTAAAATTGTTTCGTTCAAACTCGTTGTTCAGTTTTTTTTTTCATACTAAAAATCGCCAAACAAACTTTTCGCCTCCTAAACAAATGGTTGCCAAACTTACACTAATGGACGTATTCTGCCAGAGCACCCTGTATTTTATAGAGCCATAATCAAAAAATCTGAGCTTTTATAAGGGAATTAGAAACGGGGAAAAAACGGAACTTTTCATAGTAAAACACACAAAACATATGGGAAATCACTTTTTTTCCTAAGACAAATTTTTAAATGAAAACGTTACAAATTCTTAATTATGATTTCTGAAATATTTTCATAAATGTTTGAATTTCAACATATATGAATGTCGTTGAATTAAATCGTTTTCATTTTCTTGTAATAATTGATTTATTTAAACCAAAATATAAGTAAATTTTATTACAACAGCATTCTGATCAAATTAAAATAAAAGCTTACTACGATTCGTTGGTCTTAAGTCAATATACATTACATAGATGGCAGTGATGGCCGTAAAAATTTGGAAAAATCGTACCAAAAATTACAACCTAGGGAAATTTTAAGTTCAAAAATTGTAGGAAAAGCAAAACAAATTCACAAAATATAGGAACGTGTGATAATTTTGCGATTAAATAATTTTTTTTCGTATTTTTCTGTAACCATTTTAGACATCTTACGTACACTAGTAAAACTAAAGATAAATTTAGCAAGTATTATTTTAATTCGTCAGAGCCAACTTTGATGTATTTTTCAAAATGAAAGTTCGAAAAAATATATTTTAGAAATAATTTAATTTTAATATTCCTGCAATTAATATTTACTTAATACCAATATGGCCGTCTTGTATATTGTTCTTAAAGATATGTAGAAAACTTTTATATAAACATTTTATGACGCTTTTGCTTTTTTCATTGAAAAACTTGAAGCTAAAAAACACCATTTTTACTATGGGTTCCTATGGAAATCAGTGAAAAGTTATACCACTAAAAAAGCTTCTAAAAAATACGTCATTAAGATTATGGCTCTATACTCTAGAAGGCTCTGATTCTGCTCAAACGACACACGAATGTCAAAGAAGGTTGTACCAACATAGAAAAAAAAATGTTTATCGATTCGGTTTACGCGCGCGGGTTAAATGGACCGGTCCGGGTCAAATTTTATCAGTTGGTAAAGTGAAATAAAGTCAAGTCAAGTGAAATAAAAGTACACAGTGTTTTTAATTGCGAAATCCAGACGAAATCAGAAGCCTAGTTCGTAACAATATGCTTATTGAAAAACAAAAAAATGCTTAGGTTTATGGCACGCAGAACCTAAATACTAAATGATAGTGATACCTCTATAACTTTTTACAATGGGCCAGCAAAGGTTCCATGGAACGACAAATATAGAATATTTTACTATTAGAATAGAACTTCTTATTATTTATACCGAATGGTAAATTTATTCGTAATGAACTTCTTTAATTATCATGCTGTCAAAGGGTGAAGAATCTTCGTCAGGAAAATTTGTAGAATTTGAAAGACTTTTACTTGCTCGAGATGTGTAGCTAAAGGTATCCCACATATTCATGAGGACAGCAATTTGATCAAATCACAAGGTTTTCATTTCTCCCAATTCATTCACTAAAATTTTTCCATATATAACGAACTCATCAAAAAAAGTTTTAATTTTCATGGTTTCGGTTTTTGCGCCCTCAGTTGCGAAACGACACGACAATCACATTAAAGGCATTGCCACATAGAAAACGAACGAACGATTTTTTAAACCGACAATTTTATTTTTTGATAAAGCTGTTATTTGTACAATGCCAAAATTATTAAAAAATGTTTCAAATTTATGAAAGCTATCATAACAACAAAAAAAATTGTTAAAATTCCAAAATTTTCATTAAAGAAAACGCATTTTAATCTTTTGTCGGACGAAATTCGACTCGTCGTCCGACAAAAGATGAAAATGAAGTTGCTTTAATGAAAATCTTGTAATTTAATTTTTTTTTATTACTATTATGGCTTTCATAAATTTGTATAATTTGTAAATAATTTTTTCATTGTAGAAATACAAAATTTGTTAAAAATTGGAAATTTCGGTTTAAAAAATCGTTCGTTCGTTTTCTAAATGGCAATGCCTTTAGCGTCAATACTAGACATTGGATAACTTTACAATAAATTTGAGCATTAAAAAATGGAGGTGTGGCCAATACACGACTTTCTTTTACGAACAGAGAATTTTGAGAAATTTTATTGTTTATATTTGTTTTTAATTTTTATTTATATTTGTTTTTAATTTTTTGAAAAGTTTTACTTTTTAAGAGATTTGCAAAATAAATTTTCTGGACCAAAGGAGTGGCCACTTCCGGTTAGCCGATTTGGAGTAAAATTCACTAGGATCTCCCAATTTATCAAAAAACTTAAATCTGAAGTTTCAGTTTGATTGGTTAAACCATCTGGCCTGTAGAGAGGACACAGATTGACAGACAGACTGCCAGACTGGCAAACTGACAGACTGACAGACCGACACCATTTCGAAACCCACCTTTTCGAACTCAGGGGACCTCAAGAGAGATAAATCTTTAAAAATCTCAAGGTCCAAAATTTTCATGATTACTAGAGTAAAAGAAAGTAATTATAGTGAAAAAAAAGAATTATCTAGTAAAGCTTTTTTGGGTGAAATTTCAATGACATTTGATCGATAAACTATTCTTGAAATCCTTTGATGAAATCGCCTCTTAAGATGTTATTTACGCGTAATAGTTTCTCTTGGTTAATACCAAGCTCATTACGAATAAAAGCAAGATACAATGGGACATGCCTAAATAATACGAATTGTCTACAACAAGATGTTTCAAACGGGATCCGCTCGAAACGCTATCTTTCGAACCGCGATATGACGAAACGAGATAAAGTACAAGACGCGATATTTCAAAGCGCGATATTCCAAAACGCGATATGGTACAAAACGCGATATTTCAAAACGCGATATGGTACAAAAACTCGATCTGGTACAAAACGCGAGATTTTAAAATTATTAATCTTAGTTCATTTCACATAAAAAATGTTCCTTCACCTTTATGATGAAATTGAACATGTACGATGGAACTGAGATATGCGTTTTGAAATATTACCTTTACAATTATCGCGTTTTGTACTAAATCGCGTTTTGTACCATATCGTACAGTGTAAAGAACTACTAGATATAGGTATGATGAAAACTGGCGAATGCCATAGGAATTGCTGTTCATAAAACGAATAAGTGGAGGAAAATCGTGATATCTCTCGCTACTTAAAAGAACGGAAAATTATTGTAAAATGTAAATGGTTGGTTTGGTGTTATATCAAGAGCTTTTTATGTAGATGACATTTTATGGGAAAGTGTCGTCCGAGGAGTGGAATAGACCTAATTTTTTTTTATTAATCAATCTATTCTACCAAAACAACCGAATCTGAATACAGGATAAACCATATTTCAAATTGAAATATGTGTTATACACGAGGGTTACTAGTACTTCAAAATCAAAACCGATAACATTTTCTCGTTATCTTTCGACAAAAAATTGTTTAAAGTATAGAACACAATGTCTGTTTGTTAAAATAATATTCTTTCAGAACTATTCTCTTATCTATTAAATGGTATTTCACATTTATTTTATTATTTTGCATTCTAGAAATAAATTCAGATGAGTCTCCGATATACTATGTACATATAGCCAATAAGCAAAAGGTTGTTATCTATAAATGTGAAAGTATTTTTTTTTGTATTGTTGTTGCCTTGTTTAGTAAAAAGGAAATCTGGATTTTAATGATTTGAGATTTAACTTTTTATCTATATTGTTACCAGATTTTATTGATTTTTATAGAATATATAATTTGCTGTTAATCCTTTCTCTGCATATATACTATGTGGTTGATTGATGTTTCCATTTAATCGAATAATTAAACAATTTTTTTTTGAATATCGAATATTTCTACTATATACGGGTTATAAAAATATAATTGATGACTTCACGTCAATAATGAAAAATATAAAACTTCGATTAGACTTTGCGGCCACGGTAATTGCTTTAGAAAACAGGCCCTCGAAGAATGAAATCATACACGTATATCATTTTACGTTGACATATTTATATAACGCGATATATAGCGGGCGGTGAAGGTAAAGAACCAAAATTTTCGTGATTTTATTTCCGCTAGAATCATCAAATTTCAAATTCAAAAACTTACAAGCAAAAAAAAAATACGTAAACGCGTAATCGTATAAATCACGCAAAAATAAAACGCGAGCAAACACTAAATACACACACATATACATAATAAAAGACGCAAAATTGATAAGCAAAAAAAAAAAAAAATTTATTTTTAAAAGTCACGATAACTTTGGGGAAAATTTGTAGCTTTTTTATGTTGGATTTTATTATTTGGTGTGTGAAGTTAAAGTTTTTGCCTATATATGTATGTGTGTGCATGATGGTAATAATGATAACAATAATAATAATAATAATAATATTGATTAGCTTAAATGTGTATTTAGACTGAAATAACTTTTAACCAAAATCGAAAAAATTGGAACAAAAATCATGAAAAGATTCTGAGAACTAAAAAGAAATTGTTGGCAATAAAAATTGAATGAATAGATAACGATGGAAGAATAATAAGATATTGCTTATCATATCATTGTCTTTTTGCCAATCATCTAGTTTTTTTTTGTATTCTTTAGAAATCGATTACATTCATGATTCCTTTCTTTAAAATACTAGTTAGTTTTCTTTTTTTGTATACGTTATAATAGTGGAGTGATGATACATATTGTTTAACTTATTTTAGATATACGTACACAGCATCCTTTTGTTCTTGACTTGTATTTTTCCGATTTTCTCTTTTTTCTGTATTTTCCTTACAAAACTTTTATTTTTTTTTTTGTTGATTCATGAAATCATTCAAGTTCGACGAAGAAGTCGTCTAATAATACATAATAGTAATATCACTGTTTTGAGTTCTGTATGCTAGGATTTATCATTCGACACCATCCATACAGTATACATAATGTATTGAATAGACTTGAAATTGAATGACTTTGTTATGTTTGAAATAGTAAAGCGGAAAATTATATTACGATTTTTTTTTTGTATCCTTGATTTACCCAATTATACCAAGGGTGAGCGCGATGACACAAATTTTCATTGCATTGAGGAACTATATAAGCAACAACTATTTACCTTACACAATTTATTGTTCTCCACAGCGTTTTAATAGTGAAATTCTTTACCAATTTATTCCAACAATCCGATTAAAATTAAATTCTTTTATACAAACAACCATTAATTCAACCATCCGTTCTTAAAATTATATTCATAAATTTAAATTTCAATTACTCTTGCAAACTATACAAAAGGGATAAATTAATTATAATTGCACTCGGTAACAGCGGTGGTGAAAAATTACGAATCTCCAAAAATAAAAATATTGGAATAATTATAGCACCAACAAGACGAGATAAGAGGTGAAAATTTTCACACAATCCTCTCCCATATACCCGTAGCAGCATAAGTATGGTATAGTTGAATAATTTAACAAAATTATAAAAAAAAAACTGTTTATCTTGAAAGATTTATTTTTATTTGAATGATAATTTTGCATAAAATACCTGTAATTATATTGTATTACCTACATAAAAATGATATGCTAGTTTTATGGACAAAGGGCAACCATATAAGAGTATATAAATTATAATATATTGGAATCGATATAGGTACATAATTATATAGATACAAACATAAAAATGATAAATTAAATTAATTAATTTAATTATTTTCCAATTATTAATAAATTAAATATAATGTAATAATAATAATCATTATTATTATTTGTAATTTGTATGTGTGTGTGTAATAAAAAAGAAAAGAAAATTTCACATATTTTTCAATATATGTACATGTATGTAACTTATAGGGGAACGAGCTAATAAAGGAGAAACCACCTTACTACCTTCTTATCAAAATTCCTCATGTAAGTGCAGAGTAAAGTACATTAAAATGTTGTTTAAAAGTTTTATTGTAAATGTATGATACATAATATTGATTGTGAATTTTATTAACATTATTTTTATTATTGCTATACGATTACATATAGTACAGTTATATTAAAATGTATATTTAGTTACAAAAAGTTATTTATGCTTGAATAAAATTAATTTTGATTTGTTGCATATACTCATACCGAGTTTGGGTATTGTTACAATATATGTCACAATATTTTTTAAAAAGTTACTCTACAATTTTACGTACTAGCTACCAAGTAAAGTAACAAAATCCAGTTATGTGTAATAACGTAAATTTTATTGGTTTCAGTTTCATAAATATACTTGGCTTTTAGGTGTAACGAAAACGTAAGGAACGAAAGAGGTACGTAGTACATTAACTATAAAACTAAAAATAATCGTTGTCAAGTGTACTTAAACTTTTTTCTCGCAATCCACTTTTCTAGATGAACCATTTTGGCGATTCCACTTTTGCTTACTAATTTTACAAATGGAAATATAACACACCTATTTCATTATAATTTTTTGCCGCTTGAAAACCATCTGAGAAGAAGGTTTCCATACGGACCCAACATCCTTGCAGAATTGGGAAAAAGTACGACTATGAGCGCAACTTCTTTATAACATGTATCGGGGCAACTTGATGATTTATATTTCCCGTCGTTGCAACCGATGATGAACTGATGATTTGGAAAACTTCAAACACAAACTTACAACTTTGAAAATCCCATCGTCTCCTCCCAATAACTCGCTGGAAGCCAACATCAAAGGAGTAGCGTGAGCTGCGTTTGTGATGTTAGTTGTTTCGTTAATTTGGATTACATACTTTCATTTATAGTAATTTCATTATGCGACAGCTATTTAGAATTTTGAGTTGTTTTCGCTTATAATATTTTTAACATATTCACTTGAGAGTGTTATAGTGTTATGAACTAGTAGTAATTATTAAGAGCGCATTTAAACAATATTATATAAATATAGGGAGCAATTTGAAAACTTGTTGAGGTTTTCCATGTTTTAACGTGTAAAAATGTATTTATTTATTTTTTCTTGAACAAAAATAAGAAACCATCAAACAATTTAGTGATTAAATTAAAGTATGGCTGCCTTAATGAAATTAACCGAACCAAAAATTTATAAAGAGCGTACATCTGATGGTTTAATAAAAATAATATTTAGTGGTTAGCTGATGATTTTATTGTTGATTTATCTAAAAACAGAGGTGGTGCTGTTAGCCCTATTATAAATGCGAATTTTTCTTCGGTATTGGTAAAAACGTAGGTGTCATCAAAGCATGTTTGTCGTGTTATTAGAAAAGTAACAAATGAAATTTTAAAAAAATGTAAAGAGTGAATAAAATTTCCTACAACAGTAAGAGAAATCAATGTGGCAAAAGTGGTGTGGTTAATTCGGCGATGAATACACTAATCGAAAAGGCATCGACCCCTTTAAATATTCAAGCGACTTGTAATTCCACTGAAAAATATACCAGCGTGGACGTTCAATGACCAGGTCTGGGATGTTGTAGCATCACTTTCATTTGAATCGACTTTAGAAGCCGATTCGAAAAAGTGATAGTTGGCATGTTGTAAAATTTTCGACTCCAAAGTGATACGTCAATATGGCCACCATTTTTCTAAGCTAAATTAACAACAACAATTTTAATTTGACATTTCGTTGTTATACAAACTTTAAATAAATATTAATTTTTTAAGATTTGATTTTAAAAAATGCAATTTATGATGGATATTGCTGTGGCTGGCTTTAATTATTTGTGTAGTCGATAACGTGCCTGCGGATCACGAGACAGACAACGCGGATTATTATCTCGAAAGAACATTTTTAAGGGATCGATATAACCTTATGGATCCATCAAATCAAAAGTAAGTTACTCATGTTTTAATAAAAGTGCTTTATTTGATAATTTTAACCTCGATTTTAGATTTCTAGAATCATTTCGTGTATCCAAAGATATTTTTAAATATTTGATTAATGAAATAAAACGTCGGTGTAGAACGGCAGAGCGAAATACAAAAATCGCCTTAAAGACGAGGCTAGCGGCCATGCTGATGTATCGTTACACAGCATGAACCAATCAGTTGTTTCCAGATCCGTAGCTGAGAATTAGAAGCATTAGAGAAAACTAGCATTAGAAGAAAGGATCTGCGAGAAATATATAAAGATCCCAGACGAACGGGCAAAATGCACCTACAAAAAGAGGTTTTTTTGAGAAGACCAGCCATCGCGATGTAATTGGCTGCTTTGATGGCACACACGTATTATCGCACCGAGTGAAAAACGAACACATTTTTATGGATCGGCGGGGAAACCATTCGATATGTGCAATTGATATTGTCAATTATTTTGATTACGTACTAGCATGTTTTATTGATTGCTTGTTATTTCTTAGATATGTAACTATGACCCCATGTTAATCCTCTCGGTTTGTGCTCGATTTCCTGGATCAACCCACGATTCGGCAATGTGGCAGGTTTCAAAAGATTGGCGCACACTGCAAGCTGCTTTTGAAAATGGGGAACGTAACACATAACTGCTTGTTTGGTTATTCGGAGTACCCATTAGAACAATATTTGATTACCCCATATCACAATCCTAATGACAAATTGAATATAATTCATTGCATGCAAAAGCCCGAAATCCCAAAGAGAGGTGTATAGGTGTAATGTAGAACACTTTTCGCTGTCTCTTAGGAGAAAGGGTGCTCAGGTATGAACCTATCAAAGTTATTAATCAATAAGCTGGAAATGATCAATTTACCAAGGCCTTCGGAAGAAAATGCTCCTTTAAACGAGTCAGAATTTTAATATGACGACTTCAGTCTGTTAAATTGCTTTTGAATGAAAACACCATTTAAAAATGTTTTGTGTGAAATTAAACTCATTCCTCTCATCTACTGCTAATCGCCTTTCCTCAACCGTCAGTCGTTTATTGTTTATTACATTTGTTTCTTAAATTTATCAACTCAGTCTGGAACTCTATCGGTTTCTTGGCTTGCGCTGCCTTATTTTTGGCTTGAATCCTGATTTCTTCAAATAATCTGCTAGTTGCAGTGACACGTCGCCGTTGTCTTCTATTTATTGTGGTTGCTGTTTGTGGTGTTGGTGTAGTCACAGTTGGCACCGTTCCTTGTATCGTTTCTTGTACCGTTTTTTGTACCGGTTCTTCTGCTTGATGTGGCGTGTCCCACTCAAATATTACCTGTTCTTCAGGCTCATGTCCGGCGTCAAGGCCTATGCTAGTGAGCTGCACGACCCGGTCCTATAAAGCCAAGAGGAAAACTGTACGTTTTCCACCACCAGTCCCGTGAACAGCCATTTGGATTCTCCTCATTTTTTATTTAATTTTATTTGTATAATCTGCCCAGACCTAATGAGATAATAAATAAACGTTTAATCTCCAAGCCTAAAAATATCTATAATATATCTACATACTTTTTTCCATGAATCGGTATCCCGTGTCAGAGGGCCCTCGCTATTTAACAAAGTTGACAATTCCGACCAATTATGACTCAGCGAAACTTTGGCCGTTGTGCTGGAGAGGCATCCAGTCACCACGTCCGTGTGATTTTCCATGTAATCGACCATTATTTCAAATTGCCTCTATGTGGTGAATTTAAAAAAATTTTAGGTTATATCTGTACAAAACAAAAATATTATTAAAGTTTAATTTAAATATAAATAAATTTATTATTTTTTCATTACTTACGCAGAAATTTTTTCAAATTATATTTTGACGAATCGCTCGTATATCACTTTAAATAAACTGAGTGATACTAAAGTATCATTATCGCGATTCGAAAATTTTATAACATACCAATTTTCGACTTTCTGTTCGAATTTCGAAAATTCGTAATTACAACATCTCGCCCCAGGTTTCGTTAACGACAGTAGAATTTTACGAAATTCATCACAATTTTTTTCAGAATAACATTACCACTAATGCAATTATACTTGGTGATGAAGCTGCTGCGTACATGCTATACATTTTTGGTGAAAAAAAGTACATCATGAAGTTAGCTGTACGAGTTGAATTATTTCCAACTAGAAGAAAAAGTTGACCAGGGTAACCAATTTTGAATAAAAATTATACTATTTTGCTGTGGTGTACATTTTTTCACCAGAATTGGAGCATGTGTGCGTGCTTGAAGGATACGATATTAATAAGAGATTAATGGTTCAATTTAAAAATGGAATCAACTGTGGCAAAATAGAGTTCAATCGATTATTTACGACGGTTTCCGATGAATTTTTCCGATGAATAATGTAAGAGTTACTCTTCGTAATGCACCAAGTATAATTTTATATTGGTTCATTTTGCATAACCTTGCAGAATATTTTGATGACTCTGACGTTTTCGATGAATTTACAAGTGATGAAGTCGAAGAAATTGCATATAATGATGAAGCGAATGTAAACAACCTTACCACTGTAAGATCTAAAGGACGAGAATGCAGAACTCAAATTAAAGAACTCATAATTAAAAACTAGTACACATTTGATAAATTTTTGTTTTATAATTCACTTTGTATTCAAATTATTAACTAAATAATTTACTTAATTAAGAAAATATTTATATAATAATCAAAAGCTTAATTAATACTCATCAAATTTTACAAAGGATTCAATTAAACTTGAGTCAAACTTTACCTGTGAGATTGGAATCAATTATTCATCATGCCAACAATATTATCATTACTAAAGTATAAAAACAGTAAATCCCAAGAATTGAACTCTGAGGTGAGGTACAGGTACAGCAGATGTGTTGGACTAGTGACTTAGAAATAGGAATTGAACCAATGAAAAATTTTTGACCAAATCCAAACGAAGAAACTCACAAGATTCAATGATCAACTTTATTGAAAGCTTTTGCAAAATCCATTTAAATTACATCGACACCATACCCTATATGTTCAATGAATTATCAACGAATTTAGTAAAATTCAACAAATTCGTTAAAGTTAAAATCGAAAATTTGAAAAAAACCGTCAACACACGACTTTCTTTTACGAACACAAAATTTTGGGAAATTTATTACGCAAATTTCTTACAAATTAATTGACGTTAGTCCCATCAATATAAACCGACTTGAAGTAGTTGGTAAATAAATTATTGCAGGTATTTCGGCGACAGTATTTGCAGTGGTTGAGATGTCTTGAATGGTTTGTGGTAGCACATTAGCTATTCTTAATGATTTAAAATATGACCAAAACTGTTTGCGATTAGACTGATCGCTTGTTCTATAGAACATACATAGATAACTATTGAAACTTGGTTTAATTTCCATTTTACAACTGAACGTAAAGTTTTAAATAATTTTAGATACTCTGGATCATTAAAGTTTTTTAATTTGACTCGAATTAAATACATATTTCAATTCAGTCATTAGCTTTTTCGAATACCAATTCAGATAGCTCGCTCTTATTTGCAGAAAGTTTAAATAGAATAAAATGATCAATTATTTTGTTTAATTCATTATAAAGATTTCCAACAGAAACATTTGGTTTGACCAATCTATTGCACGAATAACTGAATTTATGTCTATAATCTCCTTTTCCCATAAATGAACTGATCGATTTGAACCTTTTAGGGTTTTGAAATTTTTGATATTAATAGGAATTTGTAACGGCGGATAATAATAATCGATTTTAGGCAGAACGGTATGAGACGGTGATACAAGGGTATCATTTTGTACAATATAGAAAATATTTAGGTTCAAATACGGTTATTAGCATTTCTTATACCATAAAATTAAATTGATTGGCATTTCGGTTTGGGATGATATGGATAAATTTTCAATAGAAAACAGAATTAGGATTGTTGCTTACGATCGAAGAAACGTTGTCAAAATATAGATGATAATCGTCTATTTTACCATTTGACATACATACATATATGGAACATTTATATAAAATAATTTCCCGTCAACGCTGCGAATACCCGTTACCGTTACTCAAAATGTGTTCCCATGCAGTTTGTTAACTTGATGAACAGTCAATGCTATTAGCCGTATTCCAATATAAAAAAATGGAATAACAACTATTTTAGATTTATTTGCCTCCCATTGAAACAAACTAGAATTAGTGTTTTTAGTGTTAATTTTTGCCTTAAGAGTTGGTCAAAAAATGTACAAGAATTATTAGGAAGAATTTCGAAAACGAGAAAGAGAAACAATTCAAAAATGGAAACATTAAGCTGAACAATAACATTTGGTTACATATTTCTGAATATTTTGTTGTATTTCCTCTCCAAGATTAAAATTTAAGTTAACAGTCCTCGACTGCTCGACCTTTTTGATTTCATTTTGAAGTTATTAAAAAAATAAAGTCTATATGACAAAACAGTAAGAAAATATTAATAAATTTACATTTGGAAGATTCGTTTCTATGCATATTATTGAGGATAATGTCCAATTTTAAAGCGATCTTATAACCAGTGAGGATTTTGTCTCTTGTGTTCATTGGAAATAAAATTATTACCAAATTTGGAAAAATTTCGTTTTACTCTTATTTAAAAATATTTAATTTATACAAAGAATGGAAATCTCCCTTTTCCAGAATATTTTAAAATTAAATCTTCCTTTTCCTTATTCTCTGCATTTTCGTTTATTTATTACGAATCTTTCAATTTGGGTATTTTGGTTGTTTTCTAAGTGGGCATTATCCCCATTTATTTCTGGAAGAGACCTAATGTGCAAGGGACCGTCACGATTCCACTTGCGCAAAAATCAATAGACGGCAAATATCAAAGAATCGCCCAATTATTCATTTCCTGGTTTTTGTGTGAGTTTGCTTTTGCCATGTTGAATTCTTCGGTTAGACAATTGTTCATTTATGTTTTGGATGGGAGTAATCAGTGGCTGCTAAAAAATCTAGGAAAAAATCTCTTAACTCAGAATCGTGTGGTTTGGGGGTTATTCGAGATTAATCGAAATTCTTGAATTTTGACATTGTTGTTTTTGTGTAATTTTTCGAAGTTTCCAATATTATTCGACATTTGTTTGGCACTAAGGATTATTATTACATTTACATTATTACGGGTTGGTATCGCTATCCAAAATAAAATATTACCAAAAAATCCCAAAGTTTTTTAAATAATTTTTAATTCGTTTTATACCTTAGAGGATGGGGCAGCCGCCCCTTACCCCCCTTTAATGTATCTGTTTCATTTGGATTAACATATAATTTCAGGCTTTGGTTAGCATTGCTTGGCATCGAATCGAGAGATTTGGCAGTTATTTTTTCGAGAAAAATGTTTTTTGCTTTTGAATTGCTTAGCATTGGGATTTTTTCAGAATTAAAATCGTATTCGAGTTTCTCGATACTACCCAAAATTTTCAACAACCCTTAGCCAGTATCTAATGAACAGAAAATAATAGATTTTCACACAAATAATGTTTAGAATGTGTCAGAAATTAAAAAATACTTAGTAAGGTATTTCCCAAGGTAAACATTCGAATATTTCCTTAGTAAAAAGCTGTTTTCTCCAACTAAGAAAACGAACCATCATAAAAAGAGAACCACACTATCTGCAAACTTGAAACATACAAAAACCAAAATCAGATTTATTTTAAACCCTTTCCGAAAATAAAGATATCCCTACTCTGTTCAAATATACACATGAATTTTCTTAAGTATGGCCTAAAATACTGTTTTCAAATAAGCTAGATTCTTGAAATAAAAAGAAAATGAAGAATAATTGCTTAGAAAATAGAAGGATATTAGTATAGAGGGTTGCTCTACATCTAAAATGGTGGGTCGAAGAATTATTGTTCACAGACAAATCAAGATTTTGATTACGGTATTCGGAAGGTCGAGGACGAGTATGACGATGACAGTTATCAAGATGAAATTCGAGTAGTCAAACGAATTCTATTGGATAAAGATTAATTCGACCTATTACAATCTACGAGTATATAGAGTTTTCAGAAACGAGATAAATGTTACATTAATAATTCGAACTAGTAACAGAGGAACAAACCTTAACATTAAGCATTTGGTTAGAAGTTGCTTCAACTTTCGAAATTTGATTCAAATTTTTCCTGTGTTCGATTTAATTTCCAGCCAGTGTCAACGTCATTATAATTCTTTGTTTATTTTTAATATTCACGGTTAAATAAAAGCTAAAGACTTAATCAATTTTATTAAAATAAATAACCTGTCATAATATCTCTAACCATGTTCAAATAATAATAATTACAACGAAATGCTTGTACACATAAAAAAAATTTCATTAAACTTCAATTAAAAATGTCAAATGGAAAATAATCGTACAAAATTTGTCATCAACATGAAACTATGTTATACGTATGTATGTTTAACATAAATTTTTAATTAAATTAAACTTCAAAATTTTACAATATTCAATTAATTTGATTATACTCGTATTTATCAGAAAAAATACTGCTAGGCTTGTATGTATGTATTGTTAATTGATTTTTAATTAGGGTAAACAACTACACCTGTTGCATAGGTATACAAGCCTTAACATTCCATTCATTCGTTCTGCTTAAATGTACAAATTCATCAAAATAAAAATGTATGACACACCACACATTTCTAAGTGTATTGTTAGTAATGTTTAAGGATAATCACTTGAAACTGTCAACTTTAATAAATTAAATGAAAATAGATTATAACGTTCCACAATCAAACAATAAAAAAATAAACACCACCACAAGTGTATTGTACATACATATTTCAGTCTTTTCCCGTTTATTTTCTGTACGTACAATTTTACAAAAGTTTGAAATAACATGTGGATATATATATATGTCATACCAGAGCGCACTTCATCTACGAAGCCATAGGATAAAAAATTGAGCTTTAAATAAATGGGCAAAACAGATAGAAAAAATGCTACCAATATAAAACTTATGACAACACTTATACTATTAATGTGATATGAAATGATAAGTATAGAATGTTTATTTTATATGCCATCTAAAACCCGTTTATTAAAAAAATGTTTAATTCTTTCATAATTAATTATTAATGAAAAAAAAAATACAAAAAATATACTAGAGCGAAAGCGAGGCAACTCATACTGCGTTTTATGCATCTTATTACTCTATTATGCTATTCTTGAATATCGGTTGTATCACATAAACTGAAAATCGAAGTAAAAATTATCAATTGTCCGCTTAACAAAAAGCTTCACAAAAATATTATCGCAATATTACGACTCTCTATATATAGGTGACTCTGTATATATACGTTTATTTACAATGAAGTAACACAGAAAGCCAAAGTTAAAAGAGCTTTTTTTGATGGTGAAGATAACTAAAAAAGAAAACATAAAATTGAAAATTACGAGTATATATTTTCAATTCTTTTGTCCTTTTTGATTATTTTGTATGTCTGTCTACATATCTGTTCAGACCTTAACTGTCCTTTCTGTTTTTTTGTTGTATTTAGTATTTGGAATTTATTTGTGTTGGTTTTAAATGAAAAATATGAGGCTGGTGAATAACACCTGAGATGAAGATGACCTCATTGTGTTTTTATGTATGCCAAGTAAATTGTATGTTATAAATGTGTAATTTGCTTTCATCTGTTTAATTGTATGACCCGTAATCATATTGTAGATTAATATTTCGACAATTATTGAGTCGCAGCTACATAGCATAGAGTAGTGCATCAATGTTCGAAAGCCCACGACCAAAATTATGGAGACAACGAATAAAATTACAAACTGAATTATTTTTTTGGAATAGCGCACTAAAGTATGACGTGTGGTGGTGAGGATATTTGATACTCCATTCAGGACACATAGTCGGTATTGCAGTATGATGTGTTGCACTAAATTGTAGCTAAGACATTTGTTTTACTCGATGAGCATTGAGGATTTAAACTAAAATATATTCGGTGAATCGTTGGAGTTACAAAAACGTACAATTATATTCTGAATTAAAACGAAGTGATTTTTAATATTGATAATATTGAATGCTGTGAAGAAAAACGAAACTTAATTTTTCAGGTGCGTTTCCCTATGCGCTTTTAGTACAGTACTTCAAATACAAGTATTAGTAGTGCAGTGCAAAAAAAATTAATTTCTCCATTTTGGTTTTCTGTTCATCCACACCAAAATTCAACACAGGCGTTTTTAGTCTCGATTATGATACAATACGCTACAAATATATGCTTATAATTGCAATAAATTATTGATATAAAAAAACAACAAAACGAATAAGCCATAATTATTTATTTAGTGAATTCTCTTAATTGCATGGGCGATAGAAGTGGTGAGAAATATTTATTACGAATATTATTGTAATCACCCCAGTAACATGAACAAAACAAATAAATTGTACTAATATTAATATCAGGCGTTTTAATTTATACAAAATGCAGCAGCAGGCTGCTCTGCTGACAGTTGTAACGACTCTCACTAAGATTTTCATGTGTTGCGTTCTTCTGGTATGAAAGATGTCGAACCTTACTTGTCTGATTTGCAAAGAAACAAAAAATGTGAAAGTTAAAAAATTTAATTTTAATTGTCGGTTTCCCTTTGAGATGCCTTTGTGAATAATCGCAATCTGTTTTAAATCTTTTCATATCGATGGCTATGAATCGATACGTGTAATCGCCAAAATCAGAACCGGAATCGGGTGATGCCTTTAATCAGTCCTGTAAATATATTCATATATAGTATATTCGCATGAGTTTATATGCTTACCCTCTACAGATCCTATGCAGTTCGGAAAATTCCATCTTTGATTGAATCCTTCTGCAAACAATCTTGTTATTTAAGTTTAGGTAGCACTTTCTGTCTCAAAAAGGTGTATATGGCTTCTAAAGTTTCCGATGTTATATGGTACGCTGTGCTTTTACCAATTCGGAAGTTGTATGAAATGGAACGTTGGCTATCGCCACTAGCCAAATATATGAAATTATTTAAATATTTCAATGAAATTATTTATCATTTGGTTTTATTATTTCAGACAGATATTCTAAAGCTAGTGTCCTGTTTCACAATCTTCGGACCTACTATTTTCAATAAAGTATTAAATGATTCTGGGTTCAATAAAATATTAAAAGACCCATGCTTTGTCCTTTCAGCTTCCGTGAAAATTTGTCGAACTTACATTTCATGAACTCTTTTTTTCTCTGATAGCTAAGCAACGTTACTACAAATTACAAAAGCCAGAGCAGCCGCGCTAACATTTTCAACGTACTCGTCATCCATTATTTTTTTAATCCTTATTATTTAATTTTAATTTTTTTTTTAAATTATAAATCACGAAAAATACTTGGAACCAAACAAACAAATTATAGATAATATTGAATGATCTACAGCTATGCTCATAGTGAAGCGTCGCATAAAGAACTATTGCAGCCAATCCTCAAGTTGCTCACATATTGTTGTGATCTGAATAAACGGCACAAATTTTCAGAAAAGAAAAGATTTTCAACAACATACTAGAGATGTATCCACTGGATCCAATTGTTGAGGGTCGAAGATGAAAAATAGCGAATTTGATTTTAATTGCTGTTCAACACATCTCTGTTCTAAATAATCGAACATTAATTGTGAGTCTGTGATTTGGCGGCTTGGGCCATCTATAACTGATGCTTTGTGAGAAAAGTGTCATAGCTAATTTAACTATCGATTTTTTATAGTCATCTTCTGTCATCTTGAGAATTGTTTCTTCCTTTTCCTTTTCGTATACTTGGTTGTTTCGATTTGGTTATCAAATCTGGATTTTAATGCTTGTATAAATTTCAGCAGTACATATTTCGTTTAATTATTTTAATTGCAAATCAATATTAAAGATCTAAATTATTAATAATCCGCAAAAATTCAGAAATCACTCACTCTTCAACGTTTTTGAAGTTAGATTTCCTACAGAATTAAAACTTTACTAAAATTTTAGTCTGATTTTGTCAAAATGGTACATATATATGTATTTCGACATTTTTTCCAGTCTTTGTTTTATAGTTAAATGTTTTTACTTAAAAGTAAATACTTTACCTATCCAATTATCAGTTAACACTTTTTTTATTCACTTCACCCGTGGAATGACAGAAAGAGGAACCCTGTATTTTGGAGTAAACGTGTTTTATTCACCAATACAACGATGAATTGTTTTATGTTCTTTACCACACAAAAAAATTAATTTTTCCTTTTTTTGAAAATCGAAAAGAATTTGAAAAATCAACTGTTTTTTTTAAATAAAAAGAAGCTCAAGATCTTTGCAATTAAGTACCTTGCAGTAATGGGCTTAAATTAAATGTATGACTTGGAACTTTTAGTTCTGTTTAGTTCTTGCAAGTTTGCAAGTTTGCAAGCATACTGCGCCATTGGAAGACTTTCATTCCAATTATTTTTTAGAGCCCATAATTTTTGTAAAAATATTTTTCCTAAAACGACGAAAACAATTGGGTCAGAAAAGCTAGCAATGATGTGATTCGTTTGGTTTGAAATCATGACTTACTAACTTGAATGTTGAGGTGGTCCACCGTAGGTTGCCACCACAAGCCCAAAATTTTCACGCAACTGTCATCACCAATTTTCAACAATGTTTTTTTATCTTCGACTGGAGTGTCTAATAAAAGACTGGGATGATTGGCAAACCATATTTTTAAAATCATCCCAGCTGAAAACAACAAGGCTAAGATAGACTTCAGCATAATTAGATTCAGTTAAACGATCATCTACATAGATGTAATGTTGGATGGCTGCACTAGAGAGAATTGTAACGCGAGTAAATGTAAAGATATCGCTGGTCAATTGGGGCGAAGGCGTATTTGACGACACGTCTTGCTTATATCACCACTAAACGCATACAGATGTGATCTGAATCGGATGGGTATTGCAAACAACTCATTTTGGACCACTGGACTCATCAGTAAAATGCCGTTTAGTCAGTTCCCTGATGTGTCGCTTGGTCGAGCCATCGAAAACCACTTGTAATTTGGTAGAGGACGAGTCTGGCTTCAAACATAGTGCGCCTTTTCTGGAGCATTTACTACTTCCATATGGTCTAATTGCTCATATTCTGACATAAATTGATTACAAGCTAACCGAAATTCCATATTTCTAAAACATTTTAAATTTTGTTAATTCATTTAATTTTGATTTATTATGGACATGGTTGTCAAATGATAATGTCACCAAAAACGAATCAAAGATAATTTCTGGTAGTTTTGGAATGAAGGGTAAAGTATCCGGCTGCATAAAAAGGGATGGCCCTTTCTTTACCTTAAGGTACTCGATCCGTTCTTCCAATGCTGGTCTCAAGTCATAATAATGTCGACTCACTACTGACCAAATATCAATTATTGATTCAACCAGAGTTTCATCCAAAGATTCTAATTCGAACTGATTTTTATTTTTTGAAACGTAGTATAATTACTAATTAGATCAGTAATTCGCAAGTTAATTTGAGAAATTGAAGCAGAATCCTATTTATCTCGTACGAATTCAGACAAGAGTTGTCAATTATTCAAGAAAAATCTTATTTATTTAATTTAGAATAATAAAAATCTAACAAATTCGAATTTACTTAATCCACGATACTTATAATTACGTCACGATCTAACAAAGATTTTACAACATTAAAGTGCTTCACACCCGAATAAGACGAGGTTTTTATTACCCAAAAAATAAACGGTATGCCCATATGCAAAACATAAAGCAAAAATAAATAAAAAATATGTAAGGACACTTACGGTTTCATCCTGAATATCCTTGAAATTATACTTCAATGGAGCGAGTGATAGGTATGCAATGGTACAGTACGGGTTGAAATCCGGATTCATTTATATTGAAAATGACTGTAAATGTTGAACGTAAATTGAATATACGAGATAGCGAGGGCTCCGCTTGAAATCAACACGAGCTCGAAATGTAGAACTATTGGTATGCACAACGCTATAACACAATACAGGGGCCTTACCACCGACCCGCCTGTAACATATGAATGTAATATTGTAATCATATGAGCATTACCCACCATTGTTGATAGGGTCATCTTGTCATGTAAATGAATATACTAATAAAGACGATCAGTTCTAACTTCGCCATCAACAAGTGTGTTTCAACTAACATTACATGGTGTCAGAAGTAAAGTAAAAGAAAATATTAAAAAACGAAAAAATCTGAAAACATCGGATAAAATAGTCAATTAATGTGAAATTAAAACAAACAAAAATAAAAAGTAAATAGTAATTAGTGATATCCAGGCGTTAATTTAAGAAAAAAATAGACAAAATTTTCGATAAAAAAAAAAAAATGGCGCACGAGGGATCAACAAATTGTATAAGACCACCAAAATGTCTTGAAATTCATAATATCAATCAAATGGGTATTAAATGGAAAAATTGGCTTCAACAATACAAATGGTTTGAGGTTGCAACACAAATGGATAAAAAAACTGAACAAATCCAAATAGCAAAATTGCACTGGACGTGTACAATTCATTCAACCTGAAGAACGAGGATACGGAAAAGTTGAAGATATTCAAATCGAAATTTGAGGAACATTTTGCACCGAAATCGTCGATAACATTAGAAAGGTATGTGTTTAACAAAATGTATCAAATGGAAAGTGAAAATTTTGATCTGTATTACCAGAGCACCCTGTATTTTATAGAGCCATAATCAAAAAATCTGAGCTTTTATAAGGGAATTAGAAACGAGGAAAAAACGAAACTTTTCATAGTAAAACATACAAAACATATGGGAAATCACTTTTTTTCCTAAGATAAATTTTTGAATGAAAACGTTACAAATTCTTAATTATGATTTCTGAGATACTTTCATAAATGTTTGAATTTGAACATATATGAATATCGTTTAAGTAAATCGTTTTCATTTTCTTGTAATAATTGATTTATTTAAACCAAAATATTAAAAAAAAATCATAACAACAGCATTCTGGTCAAATTGAAATAAAAGCTTACAACGATTCGTTTGGTTATTAAGTCAATATACATTACATAGATGGCAGTGATGGCCGTAAAAATTTGGAAAAATCGTACCAAAAATTACCACCTGGGGAAATTTCAAGTTCAAAAATTGTAGGAAAAGCAAAACAAATTCAAAAAATATAGGAACGTGAGATAATTTTGTGATTAAATAATTTTTTTTCGTATTTTTCTGTAATCATTTTAGACATCTTACGTACACTAGTAAGACTAAAGATAAATTTAGCAAGTATTATTTTAATTTGTCAGAGCCAACTTTGATGTATTTTTCAAAATGAAAGTTCGAAAAAATATATTTTAGAAATAATTTAATTTTAATATTTCTGCAATTAATATTTACTTAATACCAATATGGCCTTCTTGTATATTGTTCCTTAAGATATGTAGAAAACTTTTATATAAACATTTTATAATATTTTTTTTTTTTTTCATTGAAAACTTGAAGCTAAAAAACACCATTTTTACTATGGATTCCTATGGAAATCAGTGAAAAGTTATACCACTAAAAAAGCTTCTAAAAATACGTCATTAAGATTATGGCTCTATACTCTAGAAGGCTCTGGTATTACACAAAAATAAAAAATCAGTGCAAAAAATGTGAATTCGGTGAATTTTCTGATAGCTTGTTGAGAGAAAAATCATAACAGTGTAGTGAAGCAGTACGTGAAAAATTGTTGTCAGAAACAGAACCGACCTTGGAGATCGCAATTAAAAAGTGCAAGACAAGTGAAATGACAGCAATGCAACTAACAGAGTTACAACGCAAACAATCACAAACGGTGGATGCAATTTCACTGAGAAAATCGATAAAAAATAAAAAACCTGAAGATACAGTGAAAAGTGATGAAACGTTCGATTGTAAATGGACGAAGAAGAGCTGCAACTATATGTTGCGATTGATTGCTCAAAGGATGTGAAACGTGAAATGGTAGAAGCCACGAAGCACGACCAAGAAATCCAGGAGCTGACTAAAGTAACAATATCAGGTTGGCCGAACAATCAAGCTGAGATACATGAATGGGTAAAACCGTATTGGAATTTCAGAGAGGAAATATCATATTACAACGGTTTAGTGTTCAAAGGAATGAAGCTGGTAGTACCAAAGGCACAAATACCGAAAATGTTGTATAACATACATCGAGGGCATTTTGAAATACAAAAGTGTCTAAGTCGTGCTATAGAAATTCTGTATTGGAGAGGAATGTCTACAGATATAACGTCATATGTGGAAACATGTTCAATTTGTCAGTCGATTCAGAGATCAAATGTGAAAGAACCAGTTATTAACAAGGAAATTTCAAGTCTTCCATTTGAAGTAGTGGGAGCCGATCTATTTCATTGTATTGATAAAGATTACATACTCGTAGTCGACAGCTACTCAGGTTATTTTGAGTTTAAGGAATTAAAAATGAGTACGGCAAAGGAAGTTATAGAAATATTGAAAATTTGTTTTTCCATGCATGGAATACCAGCAAAGCTAGAGACGGATAATGGTCCACAATTTTCTGCGGCAGAGTTTAAGTAGTTCGCGAGTGATTGGTCGATCAACCATGCTACGAGTAGTCCAAACCATTCACAAGGCAACGGCTTAATAGAACGCTATGTGCAAATAGCGAAAGGAATGATAAAAAAAATGCAAAAGAGATAATTCTTGCACATACTTAGCATTATTAAATTATCGGAATATACCAACGTCATCAAGTTTAGCATCGCCAAATATAATTTTTGCTAGAAAATAAAGTATATTTTTAATTATAAACCAAATTGAAATGTTTACTTTTTTATGATAACCTTAAACTTCATATATTTCACAGGAAATGATAAGTTCAGTTCACAAAAAAAAACGCTTATAGCGTTGCGTTGTTTGTGGTGTGGTACTAATACGCAAAGCGGAAATAAATTGGCGAATAACAACGAATGCCGGCGGAGTCGGTGGTAAGGCCCCTGGTTTACGATCTAAAATTGATTTTATTTTCTAAATCTTTGAACGTAGAAGCCCATAATTTGCGACTGAAAAACCGTTATGCTGCAATGTAAACCTGGTAATTGTAGAACAGGTAACACTCATAACGGTATAACACAATACAGAATGACATGCCGAAATGATTTTTTTCACAATAAAAATATGCAGAAATGAAAAACACAGATTAGGATTTTGCTTTATTTACTCGCCTTCTAGTTTTTTTAATTTTAATTTATTTATTTAAAATTAATAGTTATAAATTATAATTTTTGAATTTACTAGCAGAATGAATATAAGAACAAAAACGAAACCAGAAAAACAGTCTCGATGCCAAATAGCTTAATACAAAGGACGTGTCCGAAGTTTGTGATTTTTTTTTGTAATAATTTTGACGAGAGTGAAATAATTGTCTCTTCCATATTTTGTACTAAGTTCGTTGAAAATTTTATTTAAATTTTATATAATTTATTTATTCTATGTTTTCTAGAAATAAATTAACGTGATACGGCTTAATTATTGTTATTGTGCGCTTTTGTTTATTAATATTATTACAGAAGTGTCAAATTTACAACACGTAGTGGCTGTGATAATTTGGTTGCATACAAAATAATTTTATAATTGTTACAGCTGGGGGCCTATTCTCGAATTCCACATCCATTTTCCACATGTGGACATCTGTCAAAATTCATAAAAATTGAATTTTTTCGGTATTAAGGGAATATTTACGAATGGGTATAAGCAGGTGGAAAAAATTCCCCAAATAGGAAAATGTCCATGCCGCATGTGTTTTATATACAAATTACGTTTTTGTGTGAACTTTGACAGATGTCCACATGTGGAAAATGGATGTGGAATTCGAGAATAGGCCCCCTGTCCAAAAACAGAAAACGTAATAAATCTACTACATTTTTTTTGGTTAACGGACCTTAACTTAAAAAAACATAATAAACATAAGAAATAATTACTTAACCAAGTTACAATACTTTAGATTAATTTTACAATTTTAAATCATTTTCTTGACAGCGTATTTTAGGGCAGCATTTTTTGATCTGCCAGCAAATTTTTTGATTTGAAATCATAATAAAATAGAAGCTTCAAATTGTAAATAAAAAATTATTTTTTGCTTTTTCGCCCTCTAATTAAAGGAAGGTTTTATTTTGTTGAAATGTATTTATCATTCAACTAAACGGAAACTACGATAACTAAAAATCGTTAAAAAAAATTCTGTAGCACTCTACATAGCGATCCTATAGTTTCAAGCAAGATTCATATTAATAATGTTGCACAAAAGAAAATTCAGACGAATAATAATGGTTTATTTTTATTTTTTTGGGAGGATTAGTTAAATTTTACAATTGCATTTATGTTAAATGTATGTACACAATCTAACCAAGATTAAAAAAAATCTAAACTCTTTAATACATTTAATAGTAAAAAAGCTCTTAATTCTTATTTGCCATATACGTACATATGTATGTCCATTCAGTACACAGAAAAACAAATTATCGTTGTGGAGCAAGTCTGGACCACCACTAAAAAACAACATAATCCATGTTGGTTTCAAAAATTCATGAAATTTTATCTTGGACACAGATAAAGTACCTACATATTGTACTAAAACACAAAAACAGCTCAAAATCGTTTTTTTTTTTTGTAGAAAAATTTTAAAATTTATAAAAATGACTTTTATATTATTTTTTGTTGAAGGTTCTCCATTTTTAAGACAAAGAAAATCCTTTTCTAAATTTAAGAATCTAAGTCTAATCTTATGCTTTACGTACATTTATCCTTTTTTCTTTGTCACAAAAGCTCATATATGAAAATTATCTAACACTCGAATCGTACTGTAATAGAAAAGGTTTATTTTTATGTATGCATTCTTTCAAATAAAAGTTAATATCCATCTCAATCAACATTTTATAGTTTGGGATTAGAGAAACTATATCTGGTTTTTGAATCTGTGATAATGGAATGATATTTTATAGCAACCCAATAAATATAAACAAAATATTTGTGCTGTGGCTTATCACACAACCATAACATAAAAGCTTGCTTTGTGCTTTGTACACATATGTATATACATAAAATGTTAAAATATAATTATTCATTTTTGATGGATTTTACCTTTGCAGAATAAAATAAAATTACGTATAATTTATTAGATTTTCGTTTTTTTAATGTTGCTGGTTGATAGTAATCATGACACCTTCAACGAAGGTTAACATGGAATATTGTAAACACGCGTTATATCTTATATGTTATATGTTACACAAAAATAAAAGCATAATGCTTTAATAATTATACATAAATTTATGTTTATGTGTTTGTATACCTAAAAGTAATTTTTGAATAAATTTAGCCAGCACCCCCAGATTAACTTTTTACATAACATCTAAATATTATGTAAAATCAATTTTCGTTCAAATACTTGAAAATCTTTTTGCTCCGAATATATGTATACATAACCCTTGAACATAACAAACAGACGTAGAACAAAAAATGGTTAATATTTAACCGATTCTTATACTATGTAACAATTTTCTTATAATTTATTTTTGTATATTTTCTTGAAGAATTTCCAATTGATTTATTTTGGTCATAAGATAAATAAATCATACATACATACATAGATGTATGAACATATAGGGAAAACCTTTTCATTTTTTTTTTTTTTTTATTTGCGAAAAAAAATTTCGACAAAAAGGATACAGCAAAAAAATAAATAAATAAATGTTGTCGTTAATGTCTTTGGGGTTTTCACTAAATTTGAAATATAAATACAATTTTGTAACACAATTTTTTTTTTATTCCTTTCAGTTTTTGATTTATTGGACATCAAATAAGATTTGGATTAAATTTTCATGATAATATATTGTTTTTGGATTTATACACGAATTTTGTGTTATGTTAAAGTTCAATAAATGTTGATTTGAAATTTTAAATATTAAAATTATGAGATTGGAAAATATGTTGTGCTAGTAGACCTTTGAAAGGTTTCAGTATACAATCGAAATTTACAACACATTCAAATCAGCCTTAATTATGCTAAATTCGACAATTAAACGAAATCGGGATTATTATCCCTCTCAAATATATATATAAATCTATATGAGTGTATACCCCCAAAAAAGCAAACACCGACACAGAGATAATTATCAAATTAAAATTATATTTATTTTAGCCATTTCTAATTACCATCCAACGCTATAAATGAAAATGACTTTGGCCCCAATTTCGTTCTAATTCTATAACATTCACCAACCAAACGTAATCACTTTTGGTGTGAGTAACAAATTAGACCGACTGAAAGAAAATTGTGTACAAGGAAAGTGTAAAAAAGCATTATCCTATTTATACTTTTATTATTATTATATTTAACATTAATATAAAAAATAAAAAATAAAATCTGCTTAAAATAATAAGTGAAAATGGGAAAATGAAAAGGATGAAAATTGGGATTGAAAGATGAAATGATGGGTATAAGATTGGGTGTATAATACAACGTAATTATTTTAATTGAAATAATTATTCTCTCCCGTGTTAATGAAGTTTTATTTATTTTAAGAGTAGCCTCTTCCTTTCAACATTCGCCAAGGAGCATAATAAATTTTGTTCGGACATGAAATATTGGTATTTAATGGGCAAGAAAAGGGTGTGAAAAAAGGAATTACCCAAGGTTATATATGTTGTTCATTATAGTTCAGCGCCATATCATTATCGATGGCATCATCATTTGTTATTTTTGACCTAGCTACATAAAATGATAATAAAATTATAAATATTTTATAATTTTACGAGAACCTTTAGATTGTTTCAAAGATTTCCCTAGTAAAATTCATTAACGTTCAAGGTGGAAAAGTTTCCTGTCCACACAATTAAATATTAGGCAAATAACATCAGTTTATACAATTTTACTGTTCGACTAAATTGAACAGATTGAGTACAAATTCATAACTCTATAAAATCTATTTAAGTATATATATATATAGCGAATTAGAATTTTGCGAAATCGTCGTTCACATTCACAAAGTTCGGCAACCAAATAATGATAATTTGTGTAGTTGTTTAAAAAAGTATTAAAGCGGAAATGAACAGGGCCAGCTGCTTGTTGATGAGAAAAGGAACAAAAAGAGATTGTAAAGAGAAATAAATTTACTTTAGTTGTTCCCTCTATCCTCAGGTTAATTTTCCATCACACAGAACGTATAAATTAGGAAGATCCCAATACCTGGGTCGCCGCAAGAATTGTTTAACTAAAATGAGATCTGGCAGCTGCAGAAAGTAAAGCAATTTTGAGAATGATTCCTATAGTCTTAGAGTGATTCCTGTAGCTAGTGATATTGCTACTTTGAGGCTGTATCAGGTTGATGAACTAGAAACTTTTATTTTGTTTTCTTTTTTAAGGAAATTATTTTATCTAATACTGCTTGGGCACACAGTAAACAAATTAAAGAAATAATAAATTTAAATATTTGTTGTTTAAATCTATTATTATTATTAAGCTTATATATATATATTTATATATATATATATATATATATATATATATATATATATATATATATATACATATATATATATATATATATATATATATATATATATATATATATATATATATATATATATATATATATATATATATATATATATATATTTACAAATATTTTGATAATATAATTATGTTATATAAAAATGTCTAAGTTATCCATCCACAATATTGCATCGTCAGTCATCTGATGAATTTCCTCCAATCCGTCTTTAAATCTTCTAAATATGCATTCTTGATAAATGTGAACAATATTTTGTATAGGATGTCCACAATCACAGGCAGCCGAAATTTCATGATTGTAACGATTTAATTCAGAATTTGTCACCCCGTGATTTGTTCTAAATCTATTGACTAAGGTTCAACGATATCTTAAATTTGTAAATCCAGGGACAACTAATGTTGGATTTTCAATTAGATGCTTGTTGACAAACTCTGATTCATTGAAAAGTACCTTCCAATTGCTATTGATGTCATAGTTGGTTAAGTCTCCCAACTCAGCAATTTTTGTCCAAAAAGGTTTTCTAGAATTCAAACGGTTTTCTATTCTTCTATCGATATCGAAATGAATAGGAAGGTTTAAATTTCTTGTAATTTTTAAATGTTCTTTGTATAATGCTAACTGTCTTCTAAGGTGAGGTGGTTCAATATTGGACAATATCGGCAGCCATGGTAATGGTGTTGTTTTAATTGTACCCGAAATAATTCGCATGCAACTATTGAGTTTTGTATCTACATGATTTGTAAGGGCACTATGTTCCCAGACAGGTGAACAATATTCAGCCGTTGAATACACCAGTAAAATTGCTGATATATGTAACGTTTTAGCATCAAACGCACGAACTTTTGATAAATTCCAAATCGGAGGAATTTTGCCACGATTATAACAATCAGAATAAAATTTCGCCAACCAATTACGGGCGTATTTTGATAAATTAATAAAAAATTCGGGAAACACCTCATCCACTCCACTAGCTTTTCTTGCGTTTAGATATATTAGTACACTATTAATTTCATCAAAAAATACTGAAGAAGCCAATGGAGAATTCGTAATTAATTTCTTTGATCTTCTCCATTTATTTTTAACGTTTCGAATTTTATTTTTGGGTATATGACATTTTGAATTTTTGACTAATCTTGACGCAACATCCTTCGGATGTACTGTTGTAATGTTAACACCATTCTTATTACTAGAATCACCACTTTTCTTTAGTAAATCCCAAGCTATTCTGCTTGAACGTGAAAAATCCATTGTTTCAACTAAATTTATCCATGTCGCAGTACGTTCCTGATTTAATTCATTAATTAATTCATCTGCAATTTCTTTAGAATCGTTCTCTTGATACAACAACCATAATCTTTCACATTCATCGGACCAATTTCGAATCAATTATAAATTTCAACAACCGGAGGAATCCATCTGATGTTCGAATCTATCGCTTTGGCAAATTCTGTCCAATTACCTTTTTTAAAGTTATATCTCGGTTTCGGCAATAATTTTATTATTGGAATTTTTATTCCGACTTCTAGAAAAACACATCGATGTTGAATTCTTGGAAATTTATTACTTACAGTTCTTACAGCAGATAAGACATTGAACGAATCGTCTGTTGAAACAAATCATAGATCCGGGTTATATCCTCTGTTCCATCTACCAGAATGAAATGTTGATTTAACTTTAGCATAAAATAATAAGTGAAAACGGTTCTATTTGCCCAATCAAGTATAAATTCTCCATTCAAATCATCTTGGTTCTAACCCCACAGACAATGATGACTATTGAAATCGCCCATATAAACTGCGGGATTATTAAATACTGGTAATGGTGTTGACCAAGAAGAGCCAGAAGGTTTATAAACATTTAAAATTTGCACGTCGTTTAATTTGATAGCCAGAATTTTAATATTATTGATGTTTGATTTTAATAAAACGGAAAAATCGTCACATAAATCACTTCTTATAAATGTCGCAATTCCATAATGTTCATGATGAATAGAATCAATGCACGAAAATTCATTTATTAATCCGCAATTCAAAAGTTGAAGATCATCTTTCATATGGGTTTTCTGAAGAAATCTTGACAAATATTCAACTTTCGCCTTCGTTAATCCTTCAACATTTAATTGGCATATTTTAATAACAGCGCCGACGGTAAGACATTGTGGTTGATAATATTCTTCTTCAACTTCTTCATTATCAATATTTGTTTCACTGGGAGGTTTAAATCTACATAATTAATTATTAGCTAGGCTAGGTAGCTCGAAAATGTGAGTTTTTAACTTTTATAAATTGTTCATGGGGTGAGTGTAATCTCAGCAAAACTCCACCAAATACACCACTGGACACTGCTAAATATTTCTGTTTTACGGCCTATCGCAAGCTCGCTTTCGTAGCTAGTTTTTTTTAATTTTTGAAATATGAAATTGCCGAACATTCAAATTTTTCCAAGTTAGATTCAATAATATTCTGAATGGAAAATTGGAATTAAAATTTTATATTTTGAAAGGAAAACAGTAAATTTATATTTTGAACCGCGTATACCATTTACAACTAAAAATTACATTTCAATTTATTATTGAAGTGTAAATTGTAAAATGTCTTATCAATTTGATGGACGAAAAATCGTTCACAAAAATTGCAAATTTGGTATATGGGATTTCAAAATAAAAAACGAAAATGTCAACTTAAACAAACGAAAATGTCAACGTAAAAACAAAAACAACTTAAACAAGAAATTTATTGATTGATTCGGGAACGCCGAGCTCTCCTTGTACCGTCATTAGACATAACATAGCAGAAGGATAGGAAAAATATGGGAAAATTATAGAATTGATCCGGTAACGGACACCTAGGTAGCCAATAGTTAGTTTTTGTTATTATTATTATATATGAAAACATAGTTAACAAAGAATAGTAAATTTAGTTTTAAGATCTAACTCGATGTAATAAGACATAAAATATTAAATTATGGAAAATAAATGTTATAACTAAATAATAAATAAAAATAAATAATTTTTTTTTTTAGTTTTATGTCTTAAATCCATAATTATATATATATATATATATATATATATATATATATATATATATATATATATATATATATATATATATATAAAAGCGAAAATCACTAAACTAGACTTTAATAACATTGGGATAGTCGGGATCTCTAATACCAAGCGCTTTATGTTCGATTTTTTCCAACTCACTTTTGCAAGTAATGCAACAAATTAATATGCATCGAAGCACAAACCAACAAACAAAAAAAATTCAGTAATTCTAAATAATTTTCTTGAATAAGAAATACAACTAGGTAAAAGAAACAAAATATAATTAACCAAATGTTCAAACAAGCAAGAACAATAAAGGTGATAAGGAATCCAAGAATGTTATTTATAGAATCCTTTCTCGTGACGGGCATATTTTGATAAAAACAATGTACGACACGAGTACAATTCTATATTTTATACTTGTTTAAGCGTAACATTATAAAATTTAATTTAATGAGAATTTTTATTTGCAATTTGAATATTTAGATTCCGAGAACAATCAAAATAAATTCTGATAAAATTGCTGAATATCTTCATGGAAGCATTATAACCACTTTATTATGTAATTTTTTAATTAACCCAATTAAAAAAGTAAATATATCACTCTAACTCCCTACTTAACCGAAACAAAAAAAAAAATCGATATCGAACAACATGACATTCAAGATTTTTTCAACATTCATAATCTTACGATGATACGAGCATATATAAGTTTGAACGTATGTATATACCACAGAAAAAAAGAAATATTTCGCTTTATATATAAAACTTTTTTGTCTAAACAAACTAATTAACTTATCATAACATTCAAACCTCGAAATTTTCTATTTAATTTACTAAGAGTCTTAATTAATCACCAAAAAAAATAAATTCTCATACACAAACAAGTCTTATAAATATGTATAAATAAATTTTGTTCGGGAAAATTTGAAATAATCAAATTATTGATTTAAGATTGTGGTAGAAATAGACAAATAACTTTGTTCTAGATTAAAAAAGTTTGGAAAAATTTAGGATAAAAATCGAAAACTATTTCGTTACATTTTTGCAAGTTTTTCTTTTATTTGTTTACTAATTTTAATATATCAGACATACGTGATACAAAAAACAAAATCTTTAAAATTTGTTGTAAAGCTTAAATGAATGCGGTAAAATTCTCTTATAACTTAAGCCAATAAAAAATTTACAAATTTCTTTGTATTCGAACATCTGTTGCGTAAAACAAACAAAAGTTTGTGTTTTTTTCCCCTGGTAAATGGATTTTTAATATTAGCATTAAACCATGTACGTTTATAAAACACAAAACCAAAAATCAAAACCAGACACACATTTCATTAGAATTGTATTAGATATCCTCTATATAGTCGAATACATATATAAAATATAATTTTATTGAATTATAAATGTGTATATATACAGAGGGTATAATCTAGTCCATATTAGATATTCTTCTGAATAAATTTAGCCTACCAGTAACGGTAATATACTTCCCAGTATGTACGAGTTTATTATGTAGAAGAGATACCACAGAATCGTACAATTAAATTATGTATTTACAAATGTAAAACGCAAACATCGGAAAAAGGATATTCGATCACCGAATATATATCGTGTATTTTTATTTTATTTAAATAAACATCCCCTGTATACGAGTCTATAAATACATATGAGTATGTACACATATTTATTTATGAAAACAACAACAATAAAAGCTCGAACAGATAATGTAGAAATATATATTCATAATTTTTTGCATAAAAGTCTTTATATTTTACTTAAACAGATTTTTTATTGTCATTAAGAAGGATGTAAATAGTCAACGATAGACAGATAATGTTTGTTTGAAGAACACATACACAATTTTTGGATTTTATTGATTTGGAAACCGGACATGAAATCTCCGGAAATGAATTTTCACTGAATCGGCAACAGAATTTAATACCATTGTAAGAGGAGTCGGTTTCAATTTTTATTAACTCAGCAGCAATTCTAAACGATTATAAATTCAGTAAATTATATATGTATATACAAACAATACATAATTCGCACTATTGTCAAGAAATCTATAAATTTTATCATATTTGTTTTATGAGCTTTTAACAACCGCTCTGACGTGACTATTAAAATATTGATATACGCAACCACTTCAATAAGCCATTTTTCTTATATTTCTGTTCCATTTATTGGCATGAACTTAAAAAATAAAAGTCATAATTTAAGCTACTTTATATATAGTACGAACACCTACCTAATCGATTAATCATATCACACGCATGATTTTTTTTTTTATATTATGGGAAAAGTTGTTCAAGCATATTAACATATTACAAAAAGATTGATGAAATATCCAAAATTTGTTATAACTTATAAATTACAGAGGGTTTGAATGGAGGTGGCCAAAGGTTGTGTTAAGAATATCTTAAGACTTATAAATTGAAGTCGTAATAAAGCAATATGTAAATTTATAATTCAAAACATTGTTGCAAAACACAACAACGCGTTGAGTACATAAATGCAATGCAAGACGTTAAAAAGTTCATAAACTTTAAATTTTTATGAGGTTTGAAAATAAACTTGCATCCAACATTCCTAAATTACATTTTTATTTAAAGTAAGTTATACGACAGGACCCAAAAAAAAAAATAAAGAAAAGGTTCAGATTATCCAATTTAAAGTTTTAATTGTATTTTTCATATCAAGAAGAAAAATGTAAGAAAAGGCAAAATACTTTTCTTTATTTCATAATTGGTATGTCATAAGCAATCCAATCTTTAGTACAGTACCATCATATCATCTTTACAATTGTATCATTTTACAAAACATACATGTATGCAACATAAACGTTACTTACATATTTTTCAGTTAATTCGTTTGCGACTCAGCATGTTCCAAATATTTTATACTTTTATATACATACTTATAAGTAACCTTAGCCACGACGGCAACATTAAGTGGAAAATTTTTCGGTTAGTTACAAAAAAAAAAAAAAAACTTCACAAGTACACAAAACAAAATACAAAATTCTTAACAAACTTAAATTTAAAAATTTGAAATTAAATTTTTATTTCTTCAAAAATACGAGTAGAAACGAATTACAAAAAAAATCAGTTTCTTACTACTTACTACCACTGTGTAATCTGAAATCTACTAAGAAGAAAAAAAACATTAAACTTTTCTTCAGTTTTTTTTTTTTTTCATTTTCAATTTTATTATTTAAACTTCTTTACCTGCAAAAAATACTCAAGCAAATGGAAAAAATCTTAAATGTTTTAATAATTTTCGAAAGATTTTTTTTTTTTTTTGTTTGGTTTCATTCTTTTAACAATTAAAACAAAAATATTTTGTTTTTTATTGTGCACAAGGGAAACCAAAAACTTATTAGTTTGATTTTCTTCGAACCAGATTGAAATAAGAAAGCTTCGAGGAATAAAACAATAGAACAAAATAATCATAAACACTTTAGCAAGTTTTCGTATTTTTCTTCGATAAAAAGTTTTTATTATAAAACACCAACAAGTACGTAAGTAAAACCAAGTAAAAAAAGCTCGATTTGTGTTTGTAAGTGGCATAATCAAGAATGTTGTAAAGGTTTATAATATAAAAAGAATTGCGGAAATGGAATACATTTTACGAAAACAGTAAAACGGGCCATGGTGGATCATAAAAAGAAATACACGAGAGATTTTATAAAGGTATTCAATATTCATTAAGTATGTTAATAATAATAACAAAACAGTATACTACCGGTGTTCGCGTGGTTTGATAATTATTATGGTGTGTAATTATTTAAACTACACCCAAGACGCAAATTTCTCGTAGAATACAATACCAGAATCATATAGACGATGAAATTGTATGTATTAACCATCATCATCAACCTTGTGATTTTGTTTTTGGTATTTTTGGTATAATACCATATGATGAAAGTGTGGTAAAAAATTTAACGATAAAATTTTAACTGTATTAAATCATAAATGATGGTACTAAGCATAAGTTATGTATATATTAAATACAATCTTTTTATGACAGATACGAGATTATGCTTTGTTTATGTTTATGCTATTCCTTGGTGTACGTTTTTATTTTATATGATGTCATTGTCATAAGGGATAGCTATAAAAGATGTGGGATGGTTTATTTTTATATTTATACGTACTCTATATATTTTTATATCAATTTAATTTATGCACAATGCTGGAATTTTATTGAATTACCATTTATAGATTGAGCTTTTAATTTTTTTTTTAGCCATTCTACACTCAAGTGTATTTTATTCGATCGATTGAAAAACTCGGATTATATTTATTAGTGACCTATGGATGTACCAAAAGTTCAACGGTCAGAAAAACTATTTTTAGTATCGAATCTAATAATTGACCAAGACCAAAAAATTTTTGATTTTTCGAATTGTTCATTAACAATCCCATTAATCCATTAAATTAATCCATCCATTAAAATGCTGGGAAAATGTGGTATATCGGTCTGGAGCTTATTACTCTATTTGGACGATATTTTAATTGGTGTCCAACCAGAAGAGGAGTGCCAACATAATATACAACACACGCTAGTTTAGCCTAAGTAAATATAATATCAAGGTAAACTAAGAAAAATGTAAATTTTACAAAATTTCTTACCGTTATCGAATTATTAAGGCTTATTCCAAATTTATCTGTAAAGCTTTGTACAACTTGTTGAATAAAAGTTTAGTAAATTCAAGCATGGGATCAAGAATATTTTTGATGATTGCAAATCACTTATTACCAAGCAGTGATTTTTTAACCTACAATTATGAATTTCCAATGCGCTTATTATCAACAGAAGTAAATTCGCTCATTCTAGCGCCTTTGAATAAAATTCAATCATCCAAGTTAATTTTAATTATATAAATTAAAATTTGAATTAAAATTTATAATATAGAACTATAACACAAATATAAAATCAAAAATAACTCCAATCTGTAAACGTCAGAGCTCCCACTATACTGAAAATTAATAAAAATCGGGATGACATAACAAGAAGTGCAGACGTCAGTTTTATAGCAATGCCGTTTCAGCTAGTCAACTTAGCTAGTCATTTAGCACTGCATAGAAGAATTATAATTCGTCAGACTTCGTTTTTTTAATACTGCAAGCCAGACTTGTCAACCATTTTGTTTTCGAAACGCGTTACTATTGAGCGGGATGCTGTTTGTCCCGTTATGGTAAAATAAGTTTAAATTTACTTTTAAAATCATAGATTTTTAGATTTCAAGAAATTTAAAAAATTTCGATTTGTTTTGCAAATTTCTAAAATTTTATTAGAATTAATATTTTAAGAGATTGATCAAGTTCAAGTAATGCAAGGAGATACCTAAGAGAGCAAAGTTCTAAGAAATGTAAAACTTCAAAAAATTTCAAAAGATTTAAGAACTACAAGAATTTATTACAAAGAAGTTATCTAAAATTTTACTAGATTATTGAAATTTGTTAAGAAACTAACAAATTTAAAGAATTTCACCCAATTTTAAGAACCTTAAGAAATTTCTAGAAAATTAAGAACAAAGTTTTAAGAAGTTTAAGGACGTAATTAATTTAAAATTTGTAGTATTTTAGAAAATTTCCATTTCTAGGTAGTATTTAGAAAATTTTAAGCATTTTAAATTTTATATTTAACTCATTTAATTTATTTCAATAACAATAATAAAATTTCAATAATTTTGTGAATTTGAATTTCATGAAATTTTGTGTTATTTATTATATTTAAGTTTCTACGAAACTTATGGATTTCACAAATTTCAAGAGATTGAATAATAAGATGAGATCATCATCAATTTGGATCATCTAGTTTAAAATATCAAGAATTTTACATATTTTAGAGTTAAAAATTATTTTAAGCTACAAACGAAATTTGACGATTTTGTTTAAATTTCATCAAATTTTAAGAACTTCAAAAATTTTCCTAAATTCCCAAAATTTCATGAATATTAATTTTAAGAATTATTTATATAACTTTAAGATTTTAACAATTTCAAAAATTCTACGATTCATAAATTTGATCAAATTGATCAAGGTTTCAGAATTTCAAAAGATTTTAAAATTTCATAAACAGATAATTTTAAGATATTGTACATATTTAAGAAATCAACAAATTTAAAAACTTGAAATTTTATGAATTTTTACAAATATACGATTAAAATTAAAGATCCCATTGCTACATGATGTCATTATTGATATACTATGGATGGGTGAATTATCCCTTGTTAAAGTGAATGTTTCTTGAAGAAAATGTATTTGTGGTTCTGCTCCGTTCGGTGCGAAATTCACATTAAAATCTTCGGCTAAAGTTTACTTTACGTATACATCGGGAAAATCAGGTAAGGAGTATATATTTTGGAAATTTTTAAATGTAGGACTGTGCATCTATAGTTTTTAGGAGGGGAAAGCCAAATTTCACCGGATTACCTCATTTTCCATGAAAATTTTCACTTTTTGCAAATAATTTTTCCGGGAAAATTTTGCAATTTTTCCAGGAAAATTCTGAAACTTTTCCACTTTTTTTTCTTTTACTTAGTTTCAAATTATAAATAAAATTTGAAACAAGAAGAATAAGCGGGGGTTTGGGGGCGGCAGCCCCCATCCTCTAAGGTATACAACGAATTAAAATTACATTAAAAAAATTGTTACATTGACAAAAGTTGCTTTTTTTAACATTTGTGGTACTATCAGAAGAAGCGATAAGGACGAAAAAACTCTTTGATCTGTGTCTGCAAGGTTGACGAAGCAATTATTATTAATCAAAATAAATAAAACAAAAATTATTTGTTAAATTATATTTCATAATTATAACATCTTGCCTTATTTTGAAAAAAATAAAAATAAAAAAGTGTAAATTTTCCCGGAAAATAAAGTAATTTTCCGGGGAAATTTGGCTTCCCCCTCCTAAAAACTACAGATGCACAATCCTACATTCAAAATATATACTCCTTACCTGATTTTCCCGATGTATACGTAAAGTAAAATAACGCCAAATCATCATATAAATGCGCGTTGGCACAAAAATTGCAGATCCTGAAACCTAACATTAGTGGTATCAAGAACGGCGCGCGCAATTGCGAATTTTGGATTTTTTTTTTTTGGCTCAGAATACCTGATTTATAGTAAAGTGATTTTCAGCTGCATTTCTTGACGCATAGTGATCCGGATCAGTTCAAAATTTATATGTGAAACAACAACAATATTTGATCCAACATTGATTTTGGATCACAAATGGTGATCTAAAATTTTTATTTCATACATACGAGTATCATGTTTTTATTTCATACATACGAGTATCAATTTTTATTTCATACATACGAGGACCATGATTAGAAAAATAGTTTTAAAATTTTCCAACTATTGTTCCAGTACACAGCGGCCAATTTCGAAAATTTTTCAATGAACGTTAAATAATTTTTTGTTCGTAGCATACATAGTTAGGTTTGAGTTTTTTGTACATTAATTCCTATGTGGTTAGAGTTCCTACGACAGTCTATTATTACTTGAGATTGTTTAACAATATCACCTACGAGTATGTAGTTATGTCGTCATATATTTTGTAATAAGTTTTGTTTGTAGATTTTTACAATTCTATTGTAGATTTCGTCACAACATAGAATAGTTGTGAAATTTTTTCTATTGGGGTTTCAATTTATAAAATCTATGAAATCTTTTGGTCGACACTCCTTTTTCTTTAGTCGTATTTTCCATGAGAACTGCACTAGAACTCGATAACTCTTAAATTCCTTTTATTCTATGTAAACAGTGAAAAAAATTAAATTCATAAAGTGCTAATGTATAGTGCATTTCACATAAATACACATTTTAAGTTGTTACAGCAATAAATAATTACAATTGTAGCTTCTTTTTTAGTTACACTTGATAAACCCATGAATTTATCGAGTGTAGTTGCATGTAATGGCGTCAGCAAGAAATAATAAAATATTGAACAAATAACTGAAGGGGAAAATTTTTAAACTTAAAATTTGTATTTATGTCAAATACACTTCACATTCGCGCTTTATGAATTTATTTTTTTTCGGTTTACATAGAATAAAAGGAATTTAAAGTTTATCGAGTTCTAGTGCAGTTCTCATAAAGCGTCTGTATCTTTTGTGCTTTATGAAGAATGTCTCTTTTAATCCTTCGTGACTTTCATTTATTTCGAAAATTATTTAAGTTTTAAACTCATTCAAAATTGTTTTTGTTTTTGGAATTGGATTAGTTTTATTCATTGACTTCGATGAACCTTCGTTGTTAATTACTATGTTACTAATCTCATTTATATTTCCTCTTGTTCTGCAGTAACCAAGGTATTTACATCCATATTTTCATTATTTAACAATTTCCCAACAACATCCCAAATATCCATTTGTCTTTTATTTTGTCGATTTCTAGTCGCGATAACGCATCGGTATTTGTATTTAAAGACCCTTTTTTATAAACAATGTCCTAATTATACATTTCTAGTCGCAATCTAAATCGGAGGATATTTGAGTTTGAATTTTTACAACAAAATAGCACGACCAATGAATGGTCTATGGTCAGTCATAATTAATTTTTCACCGTATAAGAATGGACGAAAGTATTTGATTGTACATATAATACCTAGAAGTTCCTTTTCTTCATAGTACAATAATCATGTTCTGTTTTTGAGAGGGTTCTGGACGCATATTGGTTTGTCGGAACCTATGGTTCCTTGTGGCAATATTGCTCTAAGAAAAATCCGGCTATTGTAAAATTGGTTCTGTGGTTAATAATTGTTTACATGTTGCGAAACATTCGATATATTCATTATTCAACACGATTTTTGGGTCTTTTCGTAGACCCAATGTCAAAGGCTTCGTGAATTTGGCGAAAGTCTTTAATAAATTTTCTAAAATACCACACTAATCCTAAGAAACTTTTAGGGATTCTAATTCTGTTTTTAGAAAATGCGATTTATCCAATTGGATTTTTAAATTGGCGATTTTGAGCTTGTGGAAGATTTTATTCAAATCTTCAATATTTTCTTGAAGAATCTTGCTGAAAATTGCACTGTCGCCCTTATAGCATAGAACATGATTTCCTTGTAATTCTCCCCAAAACGTTGCCATGACACGTTGGAATGTGATCGGTGCGTTCTTTAGACCAAAGGACATCCAAACAAATTCGTAATATCCTCCGTCTGTGGAAAATCCTGTTTTTGAACATTGGATGTTTTAATTTCAACTTGGTAAAATCCATTCGCTAGGTTGATACTTGTAAAATACATTGTCTAATATATCAGTAATATTAGGAAGTGGGTACTTGTCGCCAATTGTTTATATTTTTAATTGTCGGTAATCGACAATAAATCGCCATTTTTTATTTCCTTGACCGTCTGGTTTTTTCGGAGCCATCCATATTGGAGAAGACCACGGGCTATACGATGGTCGTATAATTTTTTTGATCAAATAGTTTACCTATTTAGTTCTTATGTAATTTCAGGTTTCTGAGAAAACAGATGCCTGTATTAGAGATTATCGCCTTCTTTGCAGAATATGTTTCCATACTCTTCTGTTTTTCATCATTAAGATGTTTTGTGTCGAGTAATTTTTAAGCATATGGTGTTTACTGTAAATATGATTTATTTCGATACAGTATTCGTTGTTCAAATTTTGTACATTGATTCTCTTGGTTCGTATGTTAAATTTGAAGTCCATATTGAATTACAATTGGCGGAACATAGAAATCTCCTGTTTGAACCGTAGTTAGTACTCTAGATGTTAATTTTATGAAAGGCGGTACGAAGAATGTTTTTGTAACTGAATTGGGTTTTGTTTGGTATTTAATTTGGAATGTATCCGAATCTAACGTTTTATTTTGTATGTTCCTGGAGGTCGATTCTGTTTCCGTGAAAAAAATGAAATGAAAAAATAGTTCTGTGTAAACCAAGCTCAAAATTTGAATTAATTTTGTGTAGTTTGCGCCTACTCCGAAGTTTAAATATATACATTTTATATCGAAGGAACAGCAAACGACAAATAATTGTTCGTTTACACAAGACACTTGTTTATCGACATTTGTATTAAGAGCCTAATATTTATAGCTGCAGTAATTTTTGTGTGGCAATAAGTGACTAACTTATGTGCGTTGTGCGTATGTTGATAGGTATCTTATGCTAATTAAGTTGTAACGAAATGTAAAACGATTTCGTGTACAAAAAAAAAATCAAACAAACAAGAATACTGGACACAGCACATGTCTGGCTAAAGACTCACGGCGATGGGGTGGGTGAATTCTCCAGCATCCTGTTTGTTCTTGAAAAAGCTGTGTTGATAAACTGATTGAAAAAAAAACCCAACAACACATTCAACACTTCCACTTCTCCAATCATCACCCGAATTAACTTAATTTAATTCATAACTTATATTTATAATAAAAAGAAACAAATGATTTTTTTTTTTTAGTTTTTTTTTAAGCTTACTTGCCCTCCAACGGTGCACGGGTGTGGTTAACCGCGGCTCGCCACACCGTTAACGAGCCTTGTATTGCCGATGTGCGGGAATTTAAAGGTGTTTCACGGATATTCAACACCCGCTCGTGAATATCCGAAGTCATACAATTTTATGACGTTTAATGAACTTCTCACAATAAAACCCAAAAAAAAATTACTTTTCTGTTTTTTTTTTCACTCACAAAATAATAATTTGTTTATCACTCAAAAAATCAATAGTTTCTTTAACACTCACAAAAATACACTCAAACTAATGGTCTTATAAAACTTTACTCGTTTTTACGTTAGCACTTACGAGTATGGTAGAAAATCCTGATTTTTTATCATTATCGTTGTTTATATTATTCACAAACATATATATTTAAAACAAATCCATGAATTTAAATTTTCTTAATTTATTTAATATTAATTACATTTTTTTTTGTTTTGTTATTTATTTATTAACTAAATTAAATTTTAATAAAATATATAAGAAAAAAATTTAACTTTAATATCTGTACAAAGACAGATTTTATTTCTATTATTATATTATCTCGAATCACGCCACTCAACTGATTCCTCATCAACAACAAAAACAGATTGGTTTTTTTTATACGGGATTTTTCATTTTTTTTTTCTTCTGTTATCGACCTTTCTTTTTATTATCATTATAACAAATTTTTTTTACAGTCCCCAAAAAAGATGCAAAATTGCAATCGAATCAAAGTGATTCGTTACAAAGTTATGCAACCATAATGAACGCAATTCGACACTACCAATAATTTTTTTAGGCTTTATTTTTTTTGAATAAAGTATACGGTCATCTAGTTGTGGAATTTGTAATTTAATATTTCACACAGAAGTTTTGTACATCCATACTTACAAAATTCGATTTTTAAAGTTCAAACTAAGACAAAGTACAAGAGAGTTTGAAATACACAATATTGAAATGTTTATAAAATAATTCTGATTGAAGAATAAAGATAAGTTATGTCGAAATTTGAAATCTTAAAAAGCCCAAACAATTACTAATTTCAATAATTTCTCCAATAACCTATATAGTATTTGTCAATTTTTATGAAAATGGGATAGTAAGAATTTCATAAAATTTAAAATGTTCCATATATAGTCTCAAGTTGCAAGTATTTTTGAGTTTACGAATTTTCTTTATTTTGAAATATCTAGAATCTGAAGAATATTCAAATACCGATCATAGTCTAAGCGTGTGAAGCGCTATTGTGAAAGCATTAAAACACTTAAATTTTATTTACTACACCGAAATTCGAATTTTTAAATGCAGTTGTTTCGAAAAAATATTTGTAATCTGACATAATTTTGAAACCCTAGATTCAATAGGATATTCTAAATTTACAGATTTTTAAAATAGGAGTAGAAATCAGGTGCTTGAATTTAGAATTAAAGAAGCTTAGGGAATTATAAAATTTTAAAATTAAGGCTTAAAAGGACTATTTTGGAAATCTAGGAATTAAGTCGATTTTAAAAATTCAAGAAATTTGAACCTAAAACGACTGTACATCAATGTGAATTAAAAAATTTCAAAAATATACATTTAAAATAGTTAAGGATTTTGGAAAATGAACAAAAGCTCTTTCTATTTTTGGATACCTTTATAAACTATGAAAACTACCAAGTTTGATCGTACTTCAAGATCAGTTGATGGCGGTCAACCACAACCCTTTGAGATTTTGGACACAACTTTCGGTATATCGGTAAATCGGTACATTAATAGACACATTTAAATGATTTTCTCACCACCAAAATCGTCAATGAACAAATTCTTTTCATATGAGAATATTTTGACGAAAATAATCAAGTATTCATTAAAAACACTTTGGAATTATGTTTTTTTCCACTGAGAAATGTTTACATTTTATTTTTCATGGAAACAGAATCGGCCCACGGTACTGTGAAAATTATATAACTTTGTTTTTTTGCATTCAAAAAATAAAAATGGTTGACTAGATGTAAATGAAAAGATTTTTTTTCATTGAATTTTTTCATAGAACGAGAATTGACCCCTTGGGCCCGTATTCTTGAAATTCACCGAAAAAAGTCGCCGGTGACTTTGGTATGAAATAATTTAAATTTTCGACTGAAATGACGTATTTCACAAGAAAATCACGAGCGATTTTTTTTTTCAAGAATAGCGGCCCCGTATATTAGCGTATATTCCCTTTAAAATCATGTAGCGTGTCATACCATATTAATTCATCGTAGTAGTCGTGGAATTGGACTACAAATAATTCGAGAGGTTGTGGAATTTCTAATAATTTTATGATTGTTTTTGAATTTAAATGTTGAGTTTAAAACAATGATTTTACTTTGTGTTTTAAGTTTTGGATATTCCGATACGATTGTAAATTGTGGGTTATGTAACTAGATATTTACATTAAAGAGCCAACCAGCGAACATTTAAGACATTTAACAGAATTTAACGAAAGTTTTTTCTTACAGAAAATTTGACAGATTGGCTAGCGAAACTGTAACACAACTTGTCAATTGCTTTGATGGTGACGGTAGCTCGTATTAATATTTTTAAAAATTTGTGTAGAATTTAGAATTGGCGATGGAATTGGAGGAACTCCGAAAGTTATTTCAATTATTAAAAAACCCTAAAATTCTTAAAGGACATAAACATAAATAATAAAAGACACAGATCTTGTGGCGTAAGAAAAAAATCGAAAATAAATAAATTTGAAAATAAATAATTTGATGTTACAATTTATAAAGTCTTTAATAATTCGGTTTTCAATTTACCTACATGAACCTAAATAAATAATTTTGAATTTATGCTTAAAATGTACAATGAGCTCCCACAAGAAGATTTGCACAAAGGGCAATTTGGATTTTTGACATTTCCTTCAGTTTTGCGCGCTAATTTTCGCTCTGTTAAGTTGACACTTCAATTTAACGAAACTGAACGAACATTTCTTAAAGGTTCGCTGGACAGTAACATGTAAACTCCATATACCGCACTGTTACGTTAAATGTCTTAAATGTTGGCTGGTTCTCTCTTAATACTATAGGTTAGGTTAGGTTTGGGTGGCGGTCCACTAGGACCAGGCATAGACACAAAAATGGTCCGTAGCCATACCACGAATAATTGTTTCCCACTATAGTTGATTACGTTCTTGCATTTACAACTAACATATTGGTTCATTTAACATGTCGTTCTAGCCATACAATTAAAAAAACATTGTTATTTATATGCACGTGAAGTTTTTCCTAAACTTCTCCTAAACCTTACAATTCCTTTACACTGTTAAATTTGATTTTATTAATTCATAAAAACTCGTCATTCTTGTAACGAAGCACTTCGAATACTATCATACAATTCATATTAATGACAAAATAGGGCATGTATGGCAATAAACAATTTTAGGGGAATCAAAGGAAAAGGGGGTCCCCGAAATCAATTTTGTGAAATTATATCCGTTTAACAAAATATTTAACTTAATTTATTCTCGTCTCGAAGTAATTCGAGTACTACCATCGTTGTGGCTATGTAATTCTAATAACTGGTAATCCAGAGCATATATGGCAATAAAATATTTTGGGGAAATCGGAGGATAAGGGGGTCCCCGAAATCAATTTTGTGAAATTATATCCGTTTAACAAAATGTTTAACTTAATTTATTCTCGCCTCGAAGTAATTTGAGTACTACCATCGTTGTGAATTACATTGATTTCGTGAATTCGTGAATTACATTGATACATCGATTTTGTGATTTCGGGGACCCCCTTATGCTCCGATTCCCCCAAAATATTTTATTGCCATATATGCTCTGGATTACCAGTTATTAGAATTACATAGCCACAACGATGGTAGTACTCGAATTACTTCGAGGCGAGAATAAATTGAGTTAAAAATATTGTTAACTTCTGTGCAATTTCACAAATTGGTTTCAGGAACCCCCTTTTCCTTTGATTCCCCTAAAATTGTTTATTGCCATACATGCCCTATTTTGTCATTAATATGAATTGTATGATAGTATTCGAAGTGCTTCGTTACAAGAATGACGAGTTTTTATGAATTAATAAAATCAAATTTAACAGTGTAAAGGAATTGTAAGGTTTAGGAGAAGTTTAGGAAAAACTTCACGTGCATATTATTTATTCCTAATTAACAAATTTTTTTTCTTGCACAATATTTCAGGCTAAATGCCCATCTTCAGGTGTACTAAAATTAACATTTAAATAAAATAAATTAAAACTTAATTTGATAACTTATGTAAAATTTTATAAAAATACACTTAAAAAGAATAATTTAAAGATTAATAACAAGCATTAATAAAGGCTTACATTCATAAACTGTTGTAATTCCAATTATAATCTTTATTTTTTTGATGATTGTATTCAAAAAAATTTATTTATTACCAAGGACATCACAATAAATTATTATATTCATAATTTAAATATACAATTCTACAAAAGAACAATATAAAATTATAAAAAAAACTTTAAAACATTTTTAAATTTTTAAAATTTCAAAAATTTTTTATGATGATGGCTCGTTGGTTGTCCTTAGTTAAATAAAATTTTTTGTAAAAAATATTTTTCTTAAACATAGTTATACATATAAAACTACCAATAATTCCGCGTTTACTACTACATCAAAATTCTATGTACATAAGTTAAAATTATATGTCACACAATTTTATGTGTCCAAAATTTATTGGTCCAAAAAATCATATATTAACTCACTCTAGCCTGAAATAATGTGCAAGAATAAAAATTGTTAATTAGGAATAAATAACAATGTTTTTTTAATTGTATGGCTAGAACGACATGTTTAATTAACCAATATAAAAATTAAATTTATACTAGCCGCTTAATAAAAAATTATTAAATTTACAACTAACAGTCTGAAATTATTTTGGGATTATTTTAAACATCAGTTATTAAGATAAAATCTGGTTGAAACGAATCCTTCGAGTTTTATTCATCGATTACATACTATATTTAATATTTGACAAAATTTTACCCACGATATTGACATAATCCATAAGACGTACTTTTTAGAATTTACACCAAAAAAAAACCTAAAATGTGATGCATTAAATACTTCTCCAAGCAACTCAATTCCACCAAAGCTTACAACGATTTAACTCGTTTTTTTGTGAAAAGACCCTAACCAAAAACAGAAAAAAATTTCAAGCATCATACGAAAGACAGTTAAAAATAATAACAACGCTAATAACAATAATAATAACAATAACATTATCCTAAGAAGCGAAACACCAAAATATTATCCGACTTTTCTTGTATTTACACATAATTGAATCCATTCCATTTTTCAATTATCATTTTTGAATGTATTGAATATGTTTTGAAAATATTTTTAAGCATGGAAGCCAATTCAAATAAAATATTGACGCGTTACCCTATTGAAGTACTCCAATCAACATTTATGTACATATGTTACACGTACATGTTGTTTATGATCCAAAGTACTATCACCACATATCCGAAAACTTTTAACCCTTTTTTTTTTTTTTTTTTTGAATAATCACGCAAAAACCAAATAACATTAAAAAAATACTTTAATCCTTTTTTTGTAAAACATTTTTTGCCTCTTGTTTTTTTTTTTTAATGTAATTCCTGTTGTGCTTTTTCTGTATCGTACACACATAACAACAACAAATGAGCTTAATATTTTTATTAACTAAAATTATATATGTTTTACGTTTTTAATCCAATTAAAATTCTGATCTGTTTTAATAAAACACAAAAAAAAGCTTTTTTTGCTCTGTAACAGTAGTAAAATTCAACAAATAAATGAAGCGAACAAAAGTTGTAATTAACTTTTTATTTATTTTTAAAAAACTGGAATGAAATAAAATAATATTTTCGTGTTTGTTGTTGTTGTAAGTTTTTTTTTTTTTTTTTTTAAATTATGAGTTTAGAACAGACAGACTTGGACTACATTGTGTTTATTTTTTGTTGTCCTATAATGAAAAGATGTTAAGCAAAGGAATGAGTGTTTTTTTTAGTCCGAAAAGAAACATTAATTAACAGAGCAACATTATAACAAGGAAATCCTGTGCAAACTATTGTTTCAATCTTTTTTTTCGTTAAGCTTTTATTTTGTTTTGTCCTTAGCGGCAAAATTAAATGCATATTTGAAGCTACTTGAAAATTTTTATCCTGAACGAAGATGACTTTAAAAAATGAAGGATAATGATTTTTTTTTTTTTTTTGTTCAAAATTTTCCACCCTACGTAAAAATTATAAACGAAAAAGAGCATGAACAAATAATAAGATTACATTTAATTATACCCAATCATGATTTCTACCAAATACAATTTGTTACTTTTGTTTGAGTTTTAATTAACTTCTTATTTTTCTGTTGTGATACTTTTCCTCCAAAAAAAAAAAAAAAAAACTTGAAAGAGAGGATAGCAGCAGCTACCATTGATTTCGTTACAAAATGTAAATGTTATATTTTCGTCGAGCTTTTGTTTAGAAATTTTTCTTATTTAAATTAATAATTTAATTAAGAAAATACGATATTTTATTTTTTACCTTCAAATTCGGTAGGAAAAGTTTTATAAAACACTTATAAAGAATGATTTTTGGGAAATATTTTTTGATACAATTAAGATTTTTTTTTTTTTCGTTATTTAAAAGAAAATTTATTGTGTGATCATATAAATTAAAAATTTATTTTTACACCAAAGCTTTTCTTTTACAAATACATAATTATAAAGCAAAAAAATATGATACCGGTGTGATGACGTGTGTCTTCAAAAGAAAATGTATATTATATTCCAAATTATTGTACTAAATGTATCATGTTTTTGTGCATGTTTTAAAAAAGCGTTAGGAAAAATTCATTTGTGTTGTAAAAATAAAACTACACGAGTATATTTTTTATTTTACTGCACAAAAGAACGCTTTTTTGTTTGCAGCATTCATTAATCTAGTCTATCTCTCTATAAATATCGTTATTTTTACGGTTATATTTCACTTGTTGGAAAACAAAACAAAAACAAAACTTGGAAAAATTTCGAAACGCTTTTAATTCAAAAGTACTCCTCAAAGCTAAATTATTCAGTTCATTTGATTTTGATTATAAATATACATACGAGTAGTAGAACAATCTGCATTTATCTGGAGCACAAACATAAATGCGGTCATGCATGATTGTGGAGTAAAATATTATATACATTTTATTCGATGGTTCTACTAAATTATTTTTATTTGATATTTATTTAAAATAATTGTGTAACACCCTGATTGAATCACCTTGCGCACAAGAATTTGTAGATTGATTTATCATGCAGAAAAAAAAATTCACACCACAAAAACTAAATAATGAATAAAAATGAAAACTATTAAATTTAAACTTTCAAGAGGAAAAAAAATCCTCATTGGATTAAAAATCAATTTAATACTCAACAGACAGACAAATTATATTATAATCGGAAAAATTATTTAAATCGCGATAAAAATCAATTTTCGCTACTCTATTGGAAAATTGTATATCTCAAGAACGATGAAAATGAGATAAGATTTTTTTTTCTCTATCTCTCTCAATACTATATTGACACTTCAATTATTCATAATTTGAAAATTTCACAAAAAAAAAAAAGTTTAAGACGATGGTTAAAGATTCTAACGGCGTAAATTTAATTTCCAACGAACCATGTAACAACATAGTATACGGTTATATACAGAAAATGCTTCATCATACCATTGACACAACAAAATAAACGCTATCTCACCATTTTCATCTTGCTTAAGTTTATATCTAAGCGAGAGAAAGTAGCACAACGATGATGAATAAATTTCTTATTTTGTAAAAATAAATTAATTATTTTTTTAACATTCTCTTATTTAAGTAAATAAATAAAATTAACCAACCAAATAATGATGAATTCATTACAACGAAATATTTATATTTTAATATATCTTAACCGGATCGTAATTCTCGGGTCTTGCTCAAAAGTATAAATATACCATACACATAAATAACGAAGAAAGCTTTTTATTCTAATTTTATAACTAAAAGCTTTTTTATGTTTTTTTGTTTGTATTTTAAGAAATATTCCATAAAATTATAAGTGGAAACCGGAAGGTTACAGACCAAGGTAAATATTTTCCATTGTCTAATCAAACCAAATTAAATATCAAAAAGTTCAATTAGATTAAAATGCATTATGTGCAAAAAAAATTAGGTTTTATGTAATCAGTTGTATATACACAGAAGAAGCTTTTCAACATTATCACATTTTGTTTTTTGATGGTGGTTCCAGATGAATATGTATTCTACTTCAATTTTATAGTGCAAAAGTAAAATTATTGCAACAGTAGCTTTTTTCTAAGTTTATTTTATTTTATTTATTCTTTGTTTGAAATATTACAAACTAAACTAAAAATGGACGATTCTTTGCCGAAAATCGACAGTATCGAATCCTACTAATTATAAAATGTTCACTATAATGACAATCATAACCAAAGAAAACCAAAAAAATAAAAACAACCTCTGTGATAAAAAATAAATGAGGTAACAACAACCCCTTGGTTTCCACTAACCAATTTTGCTTCAACCAAAAAATGTCTTCAGGTTAATAAGCGTTCTAGTGTACTCTCAGGTAAAGCATTAAAAAAAGTAGGTGCTACAACAACTACCAAACGACCAAAAAATTCATTATTAAATCTGGGAACACTTCTAATACCTCTTCTAATAATATGAAGCCAAATGTGTCTATAAGAAATTCTTAAAACTTTGTATACATACAAGTGCTGCAATGGCAACAAAGAGTTAGCTGAGGACAAGGGCCAATTCGAATGGGTTCTATTTTTCCTGAAAATGGTACACAGTAGCATTTTCTGCTGTACAATCTATTGGATTTAAGGTAGTCGAACAAAAACCACCCCAACAAGATAAGCCATACTCTAATATAGCCAAAACCAAAGCGTGATAAGTCATTTTTAGAACAGATATCGGACACAAGTAAGAACTTATTTATTTATTTATTTACAAAAAATCTATTCTACAGTTTAAAAAAACAACTTAATGAATAGTAACTACATAGTATATTATAATAATTAAAATTTGTACAATACGGAATATATGTCAAAAATATTATAAAATCAAAAATCAACAATTGCAACTACGAATTTCGTACCGAAAGCATTTTCTCGATTTTTCAAAATGAAACAAATGATAATAATCATTGAAAATTCTGGCCATAGAGGCCGTCGGTTCGTTATAGCCATAATTAGTTCTATGAAATTCGATAAATAGAAATTCCCTTTGCCGCAAACTTCTACCCGGCACATAAATGTTCCAGGCAGAAATAAGATTAGGGCATCTTATACGACCGTTCAAAGAATCCCCGACAAACATTGCTGACGCAATTTTTCGACGCTTCGCTAAAGTATCAATTCGAAGGCTTTGACACCGATTTTCATACCCTGGAAGATTACGCACTTGCTGCCACATAGGCTGATTACGATCTGAAAGATAACCAAGCTTTCTATAAATGTAAATGGTAAAACGTTTCTGAATTGATTCCAATCTTTTAATCTGTACTTCATGGTGAGGATACCAAACAACCGCCGCATATTCCAGGTGAGATCTAACTAGAGAAGTATATAAACTAACACATGAAAAAATATCAACAAACTCTTTTGTCATTCTAAAAATAAAACCCAACATAGAATTGGCTTTTAATATTATTTTGTCTAGATGTAAAGCAAAAGTTAATTTTTGATCAACGACTACACCTAAGTCAACAATCGAAGTTACTCTACAAAGTTCATTACCCTCCTTGAAAATATTCGGAATGTCATTCACAAATAAAAGAAAAATGATTGGGCCCAAATGTGATCCCTGCGGAACCCCAGAATGGCAATATATATAATCCGATTTGACTTGATTCAATAAAACAAATTATCTTCTTCCCACCAGATAAGAACCAATCCATTTTAAAAAATTAGGGGCGACACCAATTTCTGAGAGCTTTTTTATAATGATTGTATGGTCAATTGAATCAAAGGCTTTAGCAAAATCAAAGTAAATCGCATCAACCTGGGCGGCTTGTGACTCAAGTGATTCAAAGGCGAATTTAGTAAATTGTAAAAGATTGGTAGTCGTAGATTTTCCACTGGTGAAACCGTGCTAAAAATCCGAGATAATTTCTTTTGTATGAAATGACAGATGTTTTGTCACAATTAACTCGAAAAGTTTTGGGATCGAAGAAAGAATTGAGATTCCACGATAATTGGATACATCAGAGCGGTCCCCCTTTTTGTAAATTGGAACAATATGCGACACTTTCCAAGCGGTTGGAAAATAGCCGTTAACTAACGATTGGTTAAAAATAAAACATAACGGAGTTGCAATATATGATGCAAAACATTTAAGTATTGACGAGGGAATACCGTCAGGCCCACATCCATCATTAAAATCCAAAAGGGAATTACATATATCATCTTCAGTTATAGATAAATAAGGAATATTAAATTGACAATTACTGACAATAGGGTCATCAACAATAAGCCTACTATTATCTTTATAAACCGATTGAAAGAAACTTGCAAAACCTGTACATATTTCTGATACAGTGCAGAGCTGAACTCCATCATAATTCATAATCGATTTAAAGCCCGTTGTTTTGCGCTTATCATTAACAAACTTCCAAAATGATTTGGGGTTTTGTTTGATATTAGCTTCGATCGTTTTTTGTATTGTAGATATTTAGTATGAAATTCGGATTTAAATTGATCCCGAAGATTGACAAAAATAGATTTGTTAGAGTCACAAACATTGGTTCGAAGTCTGTAAAAGGCTTTATTCTTACGGTTACGCAGATTAATCAAATCCGAATCAAACCATGGAGGGTAACTGTAGTTACGTTTCCTTTTCAAAGGTACAAAACGGTCAAAGGCTAGAAACAGCAAATCATTAAAACTTTTTACATTTACATCAATATCATTGTTAAGAAATAACTCATTCCAGCATATGCATCGGAGAAACTCAGACATACCGTGGGAATCGCATGCTTTAAAATCATAGAACGAATCATCCACAGAAAATTCACGACATTTAGCATTAACGTTATCAACATGAAATTCAATTTCGAGAGAATTATGATCTTTATCATTGTTCTTAAAAGATGTCAAAGATTCGTAAACTGACAAATATTCCGTATTATTAACAAAAATTAAATCTAGAAACGAATTATTATCATTAGAATATAATTTAATTTGTTTAAGATTAAAACTAAATAATGCGTATATTACCGCCGAGTCATTGATAGACAGAACATTAGAAGGTAATATATCTAATGATTCGGAATCAACCGACCAATTAATATTGGTTAAATTAAAATCGCCCAACACTACTATAGTATCATTACAATGAGACATATTAACTATTTCACTTATACAATCTATGTGATTTAAATAAATATCGATAGAAGATCTAGGCGGTATATATAGAACTATAAAATAAAATGTTTTTTTACAAATAAAAACTTTAACACATAAAAATTCAATTGTTTCACAGCCCGGTACAATGATACGCTCACAATGAAGTGATGAATGAACAACCAAGAGGACAAAATAGAAGTAAGGATGCTGATGTGATGAATTGATCAACGACTTAACAAATTTGAACATCAGTAAATGTTAAATTTGGCAAAGATTTGGAAACTGAAATTGTTCCATGTATGAACCACGGGTTACATCTTGGCGTTACAGACAGTTTATATAAAAAATCATCCCGAATACTCGAAGCAACAATGGACTCACTGTATGATTTAAAAATATTAAATATGCTCGGAGATACTTCTGAAATAATGCTTAAAGATATTCGTAATGATTTTTCACCCTTACAAGTAGCAGTGGGAGCTTTGGGATAACGGCCGAAACCATAATCATATTAAATGTTGAATAAAATTGACCAGCTAAATACGGAAATCAACAAAGGTTTATTCAATTCATTGGAAAAGAAGGTGCTAGAACGTAGAAATATTAAATTAATATCTTTGGCGAAGTATTTAAAAGATCCAAGAATCAAATCACTCACTCAACCGAGAGTTTCTTCGCCATATTGGAAAGATTGTTCGAAATAGAATCAGAAAGTTTGATGGATAGTGAGGATAGTGAGATTAACATAACAAATGTGAGTAATAATGTTGAAATGTCGCTTGATGATGAAATTAACTTGGCTATTGAAAAAGAGTGTATACAAAACGACAAGAAGTCGTTAATGTTAACACTTTTCGAAGCCACCGGGAAAAGACCAAATAACTTAGAATTGCTTTTCAATGCGTTACTTACAGTTAAACCGACTTTAACCGACTCAGAAAGAACCTTTTCTGTATCAGGAAATGTTTGCAATAAAATTAGTTGTCGTCTTGGTGATGAGTCGTTAAATGCCTTAGTATTTATAAAATACTATTTACTTTCGAAAAAAGTGTAAAATATTTCATTAAAAATTTTTTTTTACTTAACTATACTAATTGCATCCCGTTTTATTAATTTTTATATTTGAATAATTGGAATTGGTTTTGAAATTACTCGGATGATTCCAGATAAAAGTTAGGATAAACTTAGACCAAACCCTACTCAAGTGAAAAATAAAACCCGTCTTTTCGTTTGTTAGCCAGTACACACACTAAACTACCATTTATTTTTCATTTCATTGTCCTACTCAGTTTGACAACTGAACGAAATACACAACTGATCGAAATACACTCAACCCTCCCACTTTTTGATACAGTTGCCTATTTTTGTTTTGCGTTACAATATTTTTTCGTTTAAATATTTTTGAGTCTTTCGACCTTTTTTATTGCAATCATATTATAAATATTCTCGAAACGATCTTTGTTCAATCCTTTGGTAAAGATGTCTGCCAATTGCTCGTCCGTTGGCACATAGTTAAGATCAAACAACCCCTTTTGATATCTTTCACGTATGAAATGATATCTCACGTCAATATGTTTGGTCCTTTTGTGAAATTCTGGATTTTTCACCAACCGTATTGCGCTCTGGTTGTCCATGTTAAGCACTGGCTTATCTCTCATGCCCACCAGTTCAGTAATTAACCCGTAAAGCCAGATCACTTCTTTCACAGCCGTTGCTGCCGCCATGTACCCTGATTCCGTTGTTGATAACGCAACAGACTTTTGTATTATTGATTCCCAGCTGATCGGTCCACCATTCAACAAAAAGATAACTCCAGAAGTTGATCGTCTTGTTGCAGTGTCTCCCGCATAATCTGCGTCACTGTAACCAACCAAATCACACTGTCTACCTCCTTCAAAGTAGATTCCATAATCAGCTGTTCCCTTTATATACTTGAAAATTCTTTTCACTGGATTTACGTGTGCATTCGTCGGTTTTTCAAGGTTACGGCTTGCAACTCCCACTGCATATTGTATGTCAGGTCTTGTTGCAACGCATAGATACATTAAGCTTCCAATAGCCTCCCTATATTGAAAATCTTTATTTAATTCAGAGTTATCGAACTAACTTGCTGTTTGATTTATATCGACCGGAGTCGATACGCTTTTGCATTCTTCCATGCCAAATTGACTTAGATAAATGTCACCATTTACCATTTTTCTTATCTCCATTCCAAGAAATGTATTTACGTCAAGCGTTATTATATCGAATCTTGCTTTTAGATGTGCAATCACCGGAATGATATCGTCTTCATCATTCGCCACAATCAATCCGTCGTCTACATAGATTGCCAAGAAAATTTTCCTGTCGTTCTGCTTTCGTATGAACAGGCATGGATCAGCCTTTGATGCGCTGAAACCAAATTTTTCAATGAATCCCGTGAAACATTTATTCCAGCATCTCGATGCCTGTTTCAAGCCGTACAAACTCTTCACAAGCTGGCACACCCTTCCACTTCCGTCGTCGTATCCAACTGGCTGATTCATGTATACTTTCTCACTCAGCTCACCATATAAAAATGCCGTTTTCACATCGAATTGATAAAGTTTCATCTTATCCGCCGCTGCAAGTGATAATATAGCACGAATTGAAGTGTATCTTACCACTGCACTAAACGTCTCTTGATAGTCAATTCCATATTCCTGAGTGAACCCTCTAGCAACCAGCCTGGCCTTGTAACGCTCAATGTTGCCATCAGTGTCGTACTTGATCTTATATACCCACTTGTTGTCAATGACCTTTTGATTTTTTTGTGGCCGCATCAATTTCCATGTTTCATTTTTGATTAACGAGTCGTGCTCTTCGTTCATCGCCGCAATCCAGTTGTCTTTTTCTTTCGATCCAACTGCTTCATGTTAAGTTAATGGTTCACTTGCCATTGACAGCATTGCCGATGCCATTTCCGCTCTGTTGCAATTTTTCTCCACGCACCAGTCACAATTTCGTTTCTTCGTTTTTCCCCGATCACGCAAGCGTTCATCGACGATGTTCCCCTGATTTAGCGAACACCATCCACCCTTGATTTTTGACGATGATGCGTTGCCTTCATTCACTGCATCCTCGAAATTGCTGACTTCTTCGACGTCATCTTCATCGCATTTGTCTGTGTTGATTTCGTGTCCTTTTCCACAATCTACTTTCCCCTCGTGTTTGATCGGAAATTCAACAGTGTCTGCCTCTACAAACTTCACATCTCTAGCCAATTCAATTTTCTTTGACTCAGGATTCCAAATGCGATAGCCCTTAATGTTTTCATCATATCCAACAAAAATGCATTTTGTTGCCTTTGGATCAAGTTTTTGTCTTTGTTGATTCGGAATGTGTGCATACACTTCCGAACCAAAAACCTTCAAATGATTAAAAACGGTTGGCTTGCTGTACCATAATTCAAATGGTGTTTTTCCAGTAATACTGCTCGTGCCCGTTCTGTTTAATACAAAAACCGCCGTGTTAACCGCCTCCGCCCAGAATTTTTTTTCCATCTGCTTCGCATGTATCATTGACCGTGCAGCCTCAACCACCGTTCGATTCTCTCTTTCAGCTGATCCGTTTTGCTCCGGCGTGTATGGTACCGTCCGCTGATGCTTGATACCATTTGCTTCAAAAAAAACTCTTTACATCAGAATTTACAAATTCGGTGCCGTTGTCAGTTCTGATGATCTTTACACTGTGACCATGTTGCTTCTCCGCAGACTTCAAAAAGTTTTTTATTTTCTCAAAAACTTGTGACTTATTTTTCATACAATAAATAAATCGGAAATGTGAGTAATCGTCCTTAATTAAAAGAAAATACCTGGAGCCACCGAGCGATTCTATTTGAAAAGGTCCACACACGTCCGCGTGAACAATTTCGCCACATTTGTTCGATTTCGTCTGACTGCTTTTGAAGCTGTCACGATGCTGCTTCCCCATAAGACATCCTTCACAGAGAAATTGTTCGTCGATGTATTCAATGTCGTTTTTCTTTAAAAACTTTCGCAGATAGTTCACGTTCTGATGTCCCAATCTTTCATGCCAGCTTCTTAATCCATTCTGCTTTATCGCCACGTTTGCCGTGCCCTCTGTTGCCAATGCCTTGAACTGCATGAAAAATAAATTTCCATCACGAACTCCCACTGCCACGACATCTCCACTTCGTTTTAATTCACATCTATCTTTGTTCGATTCCAATGTGAATCCTTTATCCATTGCGTGCGTACCAGAAAACAAATTGCTGTGCAATTTCGGAACGTACAAAACATCTGATAACTGTTTCTTGTTCCATCGTTTTCCGTCAAATGACAAGATTTCAATCATGTCACAGCCCGGTGCTTCGAGTTTTCCACCGTCTGCAATTTTAATTATTCGTTCTGGCTTCAGTTCCCGAAAAGTTCTGAACCAAGCCCTGTTGTGACACATGTGATCACTCGCACCTGTATCCAAAAGCCAACTATCTGATCGTATGCCCTCTGACGTACACACAAAAGCTTCACCTTCTTTGTCTGAAGTATTTGCTGAAGAGAAAAAACTTTTATTTCCTTTCTCGGGACAAAACAAACTCGGGAAAATGTCCAATTTTGTGGCACTTTGTCAGTTACCTGCTTAGTCTTTTCTTGATTTTTGCCTTGTTTGTGCTTTTGAGTTCCGTGCTTTATTTTTTGTTTTGCAAACAAAGCCTCACTCGATTCTGTCACACCTTTTGCTATCCTGCGATTTTCTTCCATGACCAAGCGTGCACGCAATGTGTCTAATGTTCGATCCGCTTTGCTTGTCGATTCCCAAGCGCTGCTAAAAGAATTGTATTCATCCGGTAATGCCATGATAATTCGCGCAATTATCATTTCATCAGAAATATTTTGACCCAAATCGTTCAATTGTTGCACCATGTCTTCCACCTTTGATATGAATGTCACCATATTTTCTGTTGCATCCTTTGTAATTGAGAAAAATTTCTGATTAAGCATTAACATGCTTGTTTCATTCTTTTGCTCGAACACTGAATTTAATTTGTCCCACATTGCCTTCGCACTTGTACAATTTCTGATGTGTGTAACAATGTTACCCACCACGGTTGTTCCGATCATTCGCTGTGCACGTGCATCCTTTTTCAACCATGCACTCAATGAATCGCCTGCATCACTTGGCCTTTTACTTGTCCCATCCACAACATCATAAATTTCCGAAGCAATCAAACCAAGTTTCACTTGAAATTTCCATGTCAAAAATTGATCCGCCTCCTGCAATTTTTCAATTTTAATTGTGTCTGTTTCCATTGTGTTCAATATTTTTCCACAATTTGTCCCGTTAATACATACGTGCATGCACAAGATTCTATTTTTTTTTTCATCCAAAGATATCCTTCTCATAAATTGTCTGATCCAATTCGCACTTTTTGTATTCACGTTATCAATCGATTCTGATCACCGATGATGAATTATATTTCAATATATTTATGTCTTTATTACTTATTTTTCACTTTCAATATGTCCATGTGATAAATTTTCTATCACCACAATGCATGTAATTTTTCAAAAAAATGTTTTAACCTCTTTTTTCAAAATGTGTTCAGCAATTTTTGTTTAACAATTTAGCTATGGTCTGGGCCCATAACCTTTTGAAATTACTCGGATGATTCCAGATAAAAGTTAGGATAAACTTAGACCAAACCCTACTCAAGTGAAAAATAAAACCCGTCTTTTCGTTTGTTAGCCAGTACGCACACTAAACTACCATTTATTTTTCATTTCATTGTCCTACTCAGTTTGACAACTGAACGAAATACACAACTGATCGAAATACACTCAACAATTAGAAACAAAAACTATCAGAAAAAAACTTTATTTAAGGGTGTTTTTTAGCGAACTAACACTATAACGATTTTACAAGAAACACGGTTTTTCGCAAACCCTAATTGTATCTTTAATCTTAACTGTAACCATTCCGTTATTCAAGTACGAAGCAAACCACTTGCTTGATATACCTCTGAAACCAATGTCAAACAGAATGAACGAAAAAAGTTTCTGGTCCACCATATCAAATGCTTTAGCGGCATCAATAAACAATCCAGCGTAGACTTTACCACAATTCAGTACCTTATGAATGGTGTTCAGAGACTCCAACATAGCCGACTCTGTATTCATTCCTAGACAGAAAAAAAATAATTCTGTTAAACATTGTGGGCACGTCGAAGCAAACGAAGGCATCATCGAAGTTAGGCTTGCACAAGTACTGCCTGGTGAGGAGTGAACTGACGAAATGATCAGGAAAGAGCCATTACAAGATACAGATTTATCAATTATCATGGAATGGTAGGAAAAGTAACACCGGCCCACTTGGAATGAGATCGCATACGAAACTCCCATTATCAAGGCTTATTGGGTTCAATGAGATCGCAAAGTGAAGCAATTGTTGCTGGCGATACCAAATAGCCGGATTGCGGAAACCCTGAAACAGAATCACGGAGGAGCTAGTGGAGACCACCTAGTAATTAATAAAATACTAACCAAGATACGTCAACGAAGGGACACGCAAGTAAAAGTCGAGGAACTATGAAACCGCAGCATCATTTGGGAGAATGGCAATGGATCTAGCGAGAGATTCATACCGATCATGGAAGAAATTTTGAATCGGTGGTACTTCAAGAAATTTGCCCAATGCTCGGTATAAATAAAACGAGAATCACGCCTTTGCAACCACAATCCGACAGTACATTCGAGGAATGTCTAGCAAAGGTCGTGTCAGCTAAAACCATATTCTGAACCCACAACGAAAGAAGGGATTATCACCGAAGCTGCAACCAGCATGGGAAAGACCTTATACTGTTATCACAAGAATGAACCACGACGTTGATGCATTAATAGAGGCTTAGGTTGTTACGGTGACACCTAGGCTAGAATATAGAATAAGCTAATTAATAGCGTTAAGTTTACTGTATTAAAAATGGAAATTTTCCATGCTAAAACTTTCTACAATGTACCAGCCTATTCTTACTGGAAAAATCATGAAACTTTTAGAAGTTTGGTTTGAGTACAGCGAATCAAATCAAATTGGATTATTCGTATTTGAAACGATATCACCTATCGTTACACTATAGATTAAACCGAATAATTTAAAACGTGATTTAGTAGTGCGATATAAAAATTATAAGTGATTAGTAAAATTGTGCGAATATTATAATCAGTGAATTTGTGAATTATTGTTAATAATTGTTAATTCTGCAATTAATATTTATTTAATATAATTATGTTGTTAAAGATATGTAGAAAATTTTTATGAAAACGTTTTATGCATTTTTACATTTTTCATTGAAAAACGTGAAGCTATAAAACATCATTTTTACTATGGATTCATGTGGCGAACAATGAAAATTTAAGCCACTAGAAAGGTTCGAAAAAATTATGACGTACGACTATTTATGGCTCTATATTCTAGAACGTTCTGATTTTTTCTGGGTCTGGGTGTATGTCTGGAGGCGCAGATGCTAAATCATTACGTTAAATGTTTCACCGAAATATCTTTCAATCGTCTAAATGTCCTAAATCCTCGCTTGTTGAAAATGTCGTAAATTAGTCCTTTATTAATTTGAATCAGAGAACCTTCACAAAATTAGATGGGCAACAAGCCAGCTAATTTTTATGTTTCAAATGTTTTCTGTAAATCAATATTTTGGGAAAGAGTAGTTTACTTCATCATAATTTCAAATATTAAGATTACCATCAACATATTTACTTAGCATTTTATGTATTACCCAAAGAACTTCCGACAATTTTCTAACAAAACCAGTAATCTGCATACTACATTTTTACTTAGTCCATTTATAAAATAAAGTTTTATTTTTTGTGTGAGTTTCATCCTGAAACTATAATTCATAAATTTATGATTCAATTTTCCAAAAAAAAAAAAAAAAAAAAAAAAAAAACCCAAACAAACATACATACGAGAATACTATACACATACAGATAATATTGAAATTTTTTTGCGAAAAACATCATTTCTCTAAACAACAACACAACACACGGAAACTAGAAAAGTACCATCATAGAGTTTCTGTCATACTTTTAAGTTTTTATTGTACCATTTTGGGAAAAAATTATGCAAATTTCGATTCCGAAAGTTGGGAAAAAGGAAAATGAAACCCATTAAAACTATTATTATGTGGGTAAATGTGAAAAAGGTTTTAAGGTATTTCAGGACATATGATAGTGATATTATCTGGGAACAACTTTTTATGATTTATATATGCTTACAGTATAAAATGGATTTTGTGGTACATGTAATGTAATTTCTATAAATATCTAAATATCAACAAAATTAAAAGCTCTCCAAATGCATCATATTAAAATCTATAAAAGCTCTTTAATAATTTTCATATACCGAACCAAATAAATAACCTAAACTTTTTAGTAGTAATACAAAAGAAAAAAGATTAAAGGAAAATTGTGGTATGGCAAAGTGTTTTCCCCACATACATTTTCTTTGTTTGTTTACTTTAGATATGTTTGTTATATTATTTTGTTTTTGAATATGTTGTCAGGAAAATATAAACATTATCGAAAGCATATAAAACAATTTTCTTTCTTTATTTTTCGAGTTACAAACAGAATTGTTTTATTATAAAAATAATTTAACTTTTTTACTTTTTTTTTTATTTTTTGATAAAGTTGTTTCAGTTTGTCACAACACATATTAAGAAGAAACAACAAAATGTGTATGTATTTATATGTACCTGTTTGGTAAAGAGAACTTTCCGTAACACGTTGCTGTTAATAACCACGAAACTGAATTTTGTATTTTTTGCAAATTTTCTTGTGTTTTAGTTGTATGCGGGGTTTGTTACGCTCCTGAATAAAAAATAAGCGGGTGATATAATAAAAGCAAAAAACTTTAAGTTTAATTTAAACTTGACAATGTGTTACAGTTTTTTAATCGAGACACAAAAGGTTAAAATACCTTCTGTATTATTAAACTAAAAATCAATAGAAAGCTTTTTTCTTTACCTCTATAAATGTAATCGTATAAAAATTTCCCAAATAGGCTTCATAGTTATCACTATTATTTATTTTAATTGAATATTAAAAAAAATATTTATAAATGAAACAAATAGCTAGCAAATATAGAATTTGTTTGGCATGAATTTTTACAGCCAGACGTGTAATATTCATAAAAGCTCTCGTCTGCGCTAGATTTTTCATGTGTACGTGACCGCTTGTACATAAACCACGCTTCGAGTAGTCATTGATAGGGAAATTTTGCTGAATGGAAATTGCTATATCGTATACAAAAAATATATACATACATACATATATTAAATTGAATTCATATAATTTTTATTTATTGGAATTATTTTATTTATAGAACAAAAAAAAAGAAACAATTCTCTATAAATAAATATAAAAATGCTATTAATTTAATTTTTTAACAGGATAAATTTATAAACGTATACATGCATTTTAGTTTTAATCCCGAATGTTTAGAACGTACATATAAATTTGAAAATATCGATTCAAAAGGATGATGTGCAGGAAATTACGCCATCGGGCGAATAATAATAATACGAAATAGCGCATAGCTGACAGCATGGATTGTTTAACCAATTTATATCGCTGCACGCGTGTGTATGACTAAACACTAGAATTCTTTTGAAATGAACAAATCAAATATTTATATTTGTAATTTTTAATTCATGAAAATCGTGAAAATATTTTTTTATTTTATTAAGCTATATACCAAATGATTTTGACGTTAAGACACGCATGTTAAATATTTTATTAAAAACTAGCTAGTAAATTTTCAATTCCTCATGCTTATATAAATTTAATTTACGCGCGGCTACATAAATACTAATTAGTTTCCTTTATAAAGAGGGAAAACTAGTTCATGAACGCAACTTAGAAAATTGTAAGAACACATACATATGGCGATAATCAAAGTTGAAATTCGTAATTTATTTATGTCTTTTAGGCTTATCGTTTTTTTGTTTTAATTAAAATTATTTATTATTATTTTTATTGTTATTAGTAAAACAGTATTGTTGTAATGACCCAATAAAAAAAAAACTACAGCTTTGTACATAGTATGTAGGTTTTTCTACCATAAAATTTTATTGGTTGGAAAAATGTGCCGTATACTATACAATATACATATATGATGAATTTAGGATTCTTAAAATCACAACACCCGAATCCATCACAGAAATGACATAATTTTTCATTTTAATGGTAAGACATGAACTACACAATATTGCCTTAATTCAATTACCGTACACAACATTTAATTCCAACAAGTGCTTACAAAAATGTAATTTTCATAAATAACCCCAGCAAAAGAAAAAAAAAAAACGACAAAAAAATGTTTACTGTGTACTCCTCGAAGGAAAATTAAAATTCCACAAGGACATAATAATAATTTCCTCGACGCATTTATGTTGTTGTTGTTTCCTATTTTGTCGAGTTAAACAGTTTATGGAAAATTATAAATTTTCTCATATTACTACACCTGAAAACAAAATTATATTTCTCATGTAGTCATATACCTATGTACATATGTATATACATATACAATACAGGTTGTTAAATTGTTTGTGTATGTATTCGTACGTATTTATGTATATTACCCAAATGTAAATAAATATGTTTTTTTTTTCGATTCCGACAACAACACATAAGAAAATTCGAGGACGAGAACAAACAGTGTTAAGGACACAATATAACATAAAACATTTAGCAGAGAATAAAATACCCAAAGCAACAACAAAACATAATCTTTAAATAATTTTAGTGTTTCACTTTGTTTTCCCAAGCTACATAAATTTTCAAAGCTTTCGTGTACATCGTATAAGTGTATTCAGTAGAGTTTGGGGTGAAACGATAAAGCTTCCACCATCGAATTTGACAAAATAATAATAACAACGAGTAATAAGTATCTTAGGAAAAATAACCCTTAAAATGTTTTACTTTTATTGTGTCTCAGTCTGTGTGTGTATGCGGAAAGTAATACTTAGAATGAAAATAGCTTTCACAGTTTTCTCATCGGTACAAATCTACTGTAATAAATGTTTTTATTTAATTCAACAAACACAGAGAGAGTGTGAACGAGATGGGCTGCATTACAGGTTCATTTGAAGTATTTTCTTATGTGTTTAATAAAATGATTGGTACCTAAAATAGTTTTTATTATTCACGGTAACTTATATTCTAAGAAATTGGAAGATTGGAGTTTAAGCTTGAGTAAAATTGCTGCTTGAAAAATACTTGAGAATCGCAAGAAGAAAGAGGGTTAGTCAAGGACGTCACTTTCGATCATATTCTTAATTTATTAAGTCAGAATTTATTACAACGTTTTTGAATTTAAAAATATTCATTTATAATTAATATTTTATTTTATAACTTTGAGCCGCCAATCTGGCATTATTATTATTATTGGAGGGCCATGCTGGCGATCAGCCACTTCGCACTGCGACCTAAAAGATCTATTGTGCTGGACCCTGCTTAATTATCCGTCCAGTCAATATTCAGGTTCTTAATGAACCTAACAATACTGCCTCCCGATACTTGATACATACTATTTGGGCTTATTGCTCTCCCTCCTAGATGTTTACTACAGCATGTAGTTTCGCTAGAAAGACGGTAGCATTGGAGCCCAAGGACCTCGAGAGGGTTGTCCCTGTCCCGTATATTCCTACTCCTGCTCCATATCTCGTTTGATTTTACTCTTACGAGTTGCTGGGAATTGCAAATCGCCTGTAGGTCACCCAGCTTTACTACAGGAAGGCTAAATAAAACTGGAGGGTGCCTGGTATCCAGAGTTCACATATTTTGGACTGATTAACCTGATCAGCCATTCATCCATCGGCATATGGTGTTCCACCTTAGATTAGGTTGTCAAGGTTTTCTCCTTTAGCGCCGTACTTTAGCCTGTGCCAAATATCCAAAAATGTGCCAAATGGCCTTAGTTACCAGTGGTTGCCACGAGGAGGCAGTACGTACACTTGCGAATTGTGAACAGGTTACCTCTTACACAATTGTACCCATCACGCAGCTGCCTAATGACAAGACCAGAAAAGCTCACGTGATGCGCACCCTACTGGAAGGTTACGGAGCTGGTAGATTAATCTACTCAACTTTGGTCCCCCCTCCAATAGTCGCCAACCCACCGCCAATCTGGCATACTTAAATGCATTTGGCATCATCAGCCGCCATCTTGGCATTTTGTAATATTTTCGATCTGGGCTTTTGGGTAATCACCGCTGTCGTATTAATCAAAACATTCAATAAATATCAAAATAGAAATGTATTTACAATACAATACAGGGTGGTTCAATAATTTCGTAGAGGAAATTTTATATTTTAGTACTAATGTAAAAATAACAATCAAAAAACGTCTAGGCATTAGTACTTTTTGGTTGTAATTCTGAATGTTTTTTTAGTTGTGTCGGTTGGAAATTTTATGGCGATACACATTTTTTGTGTGCATGTATACTACCGTGTGAGGTGCATTGTAAAAATAACAACGAAGTTTTCTATCGAAACGTACACTAATGCTGTGTTTCTTATTTCCGATCTAACTGATCTGATCGATCTGAGTACTAAAAAGCTATGTAAAAATACAGATTTTTAGTACTCAGATCGATCAGATTGATTAGATCAGAAATAAGAAATACAGCATAAATGTCTACGTTGCATTAAATTCAAAATAAAGTCGAAATTAGATTTTCCGGTATCCTATTATTCGCAAACCTCTATTATCAGTGATTTTTTTTTACACAGTCGATTTTTTTAAGTCATTTGTTTATCCGGAATTTTAACCGGGATTTTTTTTTCGTTAAATTTTGGCAACAGTGTTGTCAAAATTTGATCAACCGCGATTTTAAATTTTTCGGGAAGCCTTCGGTCCCAAGCGTCCCGGATAATTGAGTTTCGACTGTATGTGCATTTAATCATGGAGTAGTGGGACATGTATTATACTTCTTTTATGAGGCACAAAAACAATATTTTAAGATATTTGAATTGAATTCTTCAAGTATGTATATCATGCACATCAAGATAAAATTAAAGATTAAACCATAGCTTTATAATCAGAAACAACAATATAAGACGTTTTATCTATGGTGCAACAGAGGTTATATCAGGCAAAAATCAAGCCCTACAGGGCAGGAACAGCAAGCTGCTCAAAAGTAACAACATTACGCTTATCAGGTTCATACAAAATTATCAAATATAACAGGCTGCTATCCAATCTGGTCGGTTTATAAGGTAATTATATAAATTCAAGCAAATACTTAGTTTATGGCTACTACCAACATAATATTAAAGTTGAAATTATGACAGCAAATAAGTTTTTCATAGTGTGACAAATATTGAAAAAAAAATTCTTTTGTAAATTACCAGTAAAAGCAGGAGGCAGGAGGGTTATAAATAACCAAAACAAGAATTTTACCAAATCGCCCGATTAGTTCAGATGCTAAAACCTGATCGCTTATTATTAATACCGTCAAGTCGTCCAAATAATCAATATTCCGGTATTTAGTGTAGAATCATGTACAATCAATTTCGGCATAAACTCACCTTCATCATTAATATCATTTATACAACACAAACAGCATTGCATATAATAACCGGTCATTCTTAATTTTCTTATTTTATTGTTTACTGTATTAACTAATACACATAACATTTGGCGACGAGGAAATTGGTTCAATAGTGCAGTGATAAGTTCTGAAATTAATTAAAATTCGTGATTAATTAAGTTGATTTTCGAGGGTGTTTGACAATAAATAATGACAGTGGACGAATTATTAAAGTGAAATCAAAAGTGGATGGAGAGTATGCTAAAGGCACAACAAGAGTGGATGGATAGTTTGCTAGATAAAAAAGCAGGTATATCACAAACCGTAAATGCAGTGCCACAGTTTCGTAGTTTCGATGAACGTAAAGAAACATTCGACAGTTATGTTATGCAGTTACAACAGCATTTTATTGGATATAGAGTTGAAACTGATGATATAAAGCGAGCATATTTTTGTCGTGGATTTTCGGTGATCAAAAGCTTGAGGAAAAATCGTTCGATGACCTTGTGGATAAATTAAAAAACCACTACAAGGACAAAAAACACATGTGCTTGCTTCGCGGTTTAAATTTCGGCAAGCAGTGATGAAACCAAATCAATCTTACGCGTCGTGGACAGCTGATTTACGGGGTGCTGCGCAAAATTGCGACAGCTGCATTTCAATTAGAAGATCACATCTTAGCCAAAGTTTTAGTCCTTGCGGAAACATATGAATCCACACAAAAATCAATTAATGTGATCAAAGAAATAAAACACGCCCTCATCCAAATATGGTAAACACTGTTGAGAAATCCAGTTATCTTAATCGAGGCCGTTCAAGAACTCGAAATCGTGGACAGCGAACAAACCGGTTCAATTCAAAGATGAATAAATCATGTCCAGGATGTTTTGGCCAACATCAACGAATTGCGGAAAGATCGGTCACATAGCAGCAGTCTGTTATTCCAAAGCACGAGGCGATCAACAGCGAAATAAATCGACTTCACGCTATAATGGTAGGGAAGATGTTAAAAATGTCGATACATCGTTCGAATTTAATACCATCTAAACTCTGAAATTGTCAGAATCATCCGATTGTGTGGTATCCAATGAAGTGTCGAGTTCTAATGTGATTTTGGAATTTTCGGATTCTATTTTACGGAAAGGGAGGAAACTCTTAATTAAGGTTTGCGTAAACGGCAAACAGTTAGACTTTCAAGTGAATACTGATACAACGTGTTCAATGGTTGGTCACAACCACCAGTGCGCCAATCAATGCATATGGAAATACACACGTGCCGGTTAAAGGTATTTTCGACGTAAATGTCGAATACGATGGTAATAAATACATGTTATCGTTCCTAGTTACAAATAGTCAGGATGGATCGAACATTCTAGGAATGGATTGGTTTGACGCGGTTTCAGCGGTTAGTTCCAGTTCCGATTCCAATAATCAAGCTCTTATTCAAAAGATGTGCAAAAAATTTGAGCCTATTTTTCGAAACACGCTAGGTTCCAAGCGCATTTGCAACTATTTAAGAATGCTTCGCCTAAGTTTTTAAACCACGCCCGATTCCATTTGCTCAACTTGCAGAAGTGAAGAACGAGATCGAAAGACTTCAATCTCAGGAAGTCATCAGGCCAGTACAATTTAGCCGATGGGCGACACCGATAGTAGTTACTACAAAAGCTAATGGGTCAATATGCATCTGTGGGGACTTCAAAGCAACCGTAAATCCACAAATAGAAGTAGAGCGATTTCCTATTCCAAGAGCCGAAGAGTTGTTCCATAAATTACAGAATGGGAAACATTTATCGAAGATCGACCTATCGGATGCATATTTCCAAATCGAGCTGCACGAGGAATCGAAGCAGTTGATGGTGATCAATACCCCCTTCGGACTATTTCAGTACCAGCGCTTACCGTTTGGCGTGTCCAGCGCGCGCTGCGCCTGGGATTAACACATTGCGGTAGTTACCTAGATGACATCATCGTCACGGGCACAAATGAAGAGCATCATCTACGTAATCTAGAGTCTCTTTTCAACGATTACATAAGTTCAACCTAAGGTGCAATTTAAACAAAAGTAAATTTTTCCAATCAGAAGTCGAATACCTTGGACACATAATTGATGCCGCAGGATTCCGTCCAGCCGATTCTGGATTGAGTGCAATTCAAGATTTACCACAACCGCGCGATGTCAAATAATTGGAAGCGTTTATGGGTAAATGCAACTATTATGACAAATTTGTTATGAATTTTTCACAGATTTCAGCGCCGTTGAACAAATTGAGACGGAAAGACGTTCCTTTCGAATGGGGTCGAGCTCAAGAAGAACCTTTTCAAGCAATAAAGAGTCAAATAATATGCGGCTAAGTTAGTTCACTTTCGAGATGACTACCCGGTGTTGCTGGCAACAGATGCTTCGAGTTATGGAATTGGTGCAGTGCTTTCGCACCGATATCCTGATGGATCAGAACATCCAATCGCGTTCGCTTCAAAGACGTTAGCGGATTACCAAAAAGCATACAGCCAAATTGAAAAGGAAGCTTTGTCAATTATTTTCGGCTGTACAAAATTTAACCAATACATCTATGGTAGGCATTTCGAACTTTTCACAGATCACCAAGCATTGGTCCCAATTTTTCATCCACACAAGCAAATTCCGACGATGATAGCACACCGATTGCAACGATGGGCAATCAAGTTGATGCAATCAAGTATAAGCCAACCTCAAAACATGGTAATGCAGATGCACTATCACGACTCCCATGCGGACCCGACGAAATCTTCGACCGGGGTAAAGATGGGTGTCTCCAGATTGATGATGAAGTAGACAACCAATTAAACGTTTTTCCAGTGGAAGCCGCAATTATTCATGAAGCGACAATGCAAAATCCGATCCTAAGCAGAGTTGTAAAGTATGTACAATGTTCTTGGCCAAGGTATGCGGAGATTGATGAAGATATAATGGCATATTTTCGAAGACGGACTAGTCTCACAGTCCGTAAGGGTACGTTGTTGCTACATACGGAGTATGTCCGAGTGGTTATCCCAACACAACTCCGGGCAAGGGTGCTTAACATTCTGCATGAATGCCATTGGGGTACAGTTCGAATGAGACAAATGGCAAAAGTTACTGTTGGTGGCCAAATATAGAAAGAGACATAGAAAAGCTGTCAGTGCATTGCGAGGTTTGCCAAGGTTCACAGGCTGACCCAAAGAGGGAATTTGCAGCATGGCCTGCTCCAGCGAAGCCTTGGGAACTAGTTCATTTAGACTTTGCTGGTCCATTCATCGATAATATGTGACTCATTTGCATCGACGCTTATTCAAAATTTCCTTACATTACAAGAATGAGGAGTACCACCGCAGTTCAGACAATTCGATCACTACAATTAATTTTGGGGATTGAAGGCATCCCTGATACTATCGTAGCGGACAATGGACCACAGTTTGTTTCCGGGGAGTTCAAGAAATTCTATGAGCTCAACGGAATACAACATATGACGACGGCTCCTTTTCATCCAGCATCGAATGGGCAAGCGGAAAGAACAGTTCGAACATTCAAGAGATCAATGGAAAAAATCCTAACCACTACCAAATCTCCTGATGAAGCGTTGACCAAGTTTCTGGTCTCCTACCGTACTACACCATCGCCTACTCTAAATGGGAAAACTCCAGCAGAGCTTCTTCACGGCCGACAGCCGAAAACCATCTTGTCTCTACTTGCCCCAAAAGTCGGGTTGGATAAAGTCGGGGAATCTAAATTTCAAATGGGACAGAAAGTGTTCACAAAAAACTACTCAAGAGGCCCTAGATGGGTGCTTGGAGAAATTGCAAAACTTCTTGGTAAAATGGTCTACTTAGTGAAGGCAGATCGTGGTTTATGGAAGAGACATCAGAACCAGATTCGACAACCTAAGATGGAAAAACCACTGTTATCAGAGAACAGGCATCCTGCATCATCGACCGATCAATCAGGAAAACATTTTGATATACTTGTTAATCGTTCTAATTTCAGAGGGCCGATCGAAGATTCTACGGGTAGTGAGCAAGTTGATGTACCTCATGGTGAAGGCGATCACACACCAAGGGAGATGCCGAGACGTTCCGAAAGAGTGAGGAAACCGGTGGTCAGATTTGCGCATGCCGCAACCTAAATTAAACGGGGAGGAATGTAGAATCATGTACAATCAATTTCGGCATAAACTCATCTTCATCATTAATATCATTTATACAACACAAATACCATTGTATATAATAACCGGTCATTCTTAATTTTCTTATTTTATTGTTTACTGTATTAACTAATTATTTCCTCTTATTCGATAATATGAAACTCAGTTGAAGTTGGGCCGGCATTATATTTAAATCTAATAAATAAGTTAAATTGTATCTATACACACTTCGCATTTTATTTAAATTAAAACAAACTTAACATTTAGAGATTAATTTCAAGACTTTGCAAGCATCAATATCCAAACCAGTTTTCGCCATCTTTAAAATCATTTTCAAATGTGCCAGGATCAAACTTAGAGAAATGAAGCCATAACATTGTTGGTGTTACCGCTTTCATGTCAAAATCAATTTAAAAGTCCCTAGTACCATAAATCGGTTTAGTGTACGTTTGTTGAGGATGTTTGGCTTTAATAATACTAACTGGCTTAGCAGCACACGAAATGTTCGCCGAAGATACCACTTCAGCAAATGTACTGTCAGTGGTACCCAGAGGTATATATTGTACGACTTCAGGCACAGGAAATATCACAAATTTATCATATACGAGTAAATCACAACTTATTTCAGTTTAAGCAGCAACAGGGAAAATACTGGAATGTAAACAATCGTCAATTAACACGTGATTACAAACAACATTAACCCAATTGGTTTCGGATTGAATAGTTGTTTGAGCTGTCTGAGAAGTAATATGTTTTTCTTCACTTTTTTGCACAGTATTGTCTATATTTCTCACAGATCTGATTAAATCATTTATGTCTTTTAGATGTGCATCGTAAATTTTTTTGTAATTACAACTAAACCAAAAAATATGGCCACAGATGCAAATGACCTCAAGCCCATTCTCCGCAAACCAGCATATTTGTAGTGAACAACTACTTTTTACAAAACCTACTACATACTAAAAAGTTCTTTCTCATACCAGTTTGGAATGAATCAAAGTATTGTTTTGGAAATTTATGACGATTTTTAATATGACAACAAAGTAATTATATACCCTTTTCAAGTCAAGTTAAACATTTTTCAAACCAAATAAAATTAACAAATGTTTAAATCATATTAACAAATTTCCAAGTCAAATTAAATAATTTTTTTTCATACAATAAAATTTAGCAAAATTAAGTATGTATTCAGATAATTTAAAATTATTATTAAGTAACAATAAAAATTTTAAATTTAATAATATTAATTTTATTAACTACATAAAAAATTGAGGTGTGGCCAACACACGATTTTCTTTTACGAACAGAGAATTTTGAGAAATTTTATTTTTTTCTTAATTTTTTTTTTAAATTTTTTATTTTTATTTGTTTTTAATTTTTGGAAACATTTTGTATTAAGTAGTTTTTGTAAACCTTATACTTTTTAAGATATTTGCAAAACAAATTTTCAGGACCAAGGTAGTGGGCACTTCCGGTTAGCCGATTTGGAGTAAAATTCACTGGGACCTCCCAATTTATCAAAAAAGCCTAAATCTGAAGTTTCAGTTCGATTGATTAAACCATATGGGCTGTAGAGAGGACACAGACAGACTGACAGACTGACAGACTGACAGACTGACAGACTGACAGACTGACAGACTGACAGACTGACAGACAGACAGACAGACACCATTTCGAAACCCACTTTTTCGGACTCAGGGAACCTTAAAACAAATAAATCTCTAAAAATCTCAAGGTCCAAAATTTTCATGATTACTGTACTTTATTTTACTAGAGTAAAAGAAAGTAAAAAACCCTAATCCATACGAATCGTCCGTTTAGTAAAAGTTCTGCAAAATTATTTTTTGGAAATCGCACTCAACTCCCAAGAGCCAATATCGGCCATTGCCAACAATGATGACAAAGGTTTCGCTAGTACATGGAATAGGTCCCTTAATTATCTAGTTAGAAAACCCTAATCCATACGGATCGTTCGTTTAGTAAAAGTTCTACGAAATTATTTTTTGGAAATCGCACTCAACAATGATGATAAAGATTTCGCTAGCACATGGAATAGGTCCCTTAATTACCTAGTTAAAAAACCCTAATCCATACGAATCGTTCGTTTAGTAAAAGTTCTGCAAAATTATTTTTTGGAAATCGCACTCAACTCTCAAGGGCCAATATCGGCCATTGCCAACAATGATGACAAAGGTTTGGCTAGCACATGGAATAGGTTGCTCAATTACCTAGTTAGAAAACCCTAATCCATACGGATCGTTCGTTTAGTAAAAGTTCTGCAAAATTATTTTTTGGAAATCGCACTCAACTCCCAAGGGCCAATATCGGCCATTGCCAACAATGATGACAAAGGTTTCGCTAGCATATGGAATAGGTCCCTTAAAAACCTATTTAGAAAACCCTAATCCATACGAATCGTCCGTTTAGTAAAAGTTCTGCAAAATTATTTTTTGGAAATCGCACTCAACTTCCAAGGGCCAATATCGGCCATTGCCAACAATGATGCCAAAGGTTTCGCTAGTACATGGAATAGGTCCCTTAATTATCTAGTTAGAAAACCCTAATCCATACGGATCGTTTTTTTAGTAAAAGTTCTACGAAATTATTTTTTGGAAATCGCACTCAACAATGATGATAAAGATTTCGCTAGCACATGGAATAGGTCCCTTAATTACCTAGTTAAAATTGAGAGTAGATTTGTATTTTATAGATTAGAATTTGTATTTTACTTTCTTTTACTCTAGTAAAATAAAGTATAGTAATCATGAAAATTTTGGACCTTGATATTTTTAGTGATTTATCTGTTTTGAGGTCCCCTGAGTCCGAAAAAGTGGGTTTCGAAATGGTGTCTGTCTGTCAGTCTGTCAGTCTGTCAGTCTGTCAGTCTGTCAGTCTGTCAGTCTGTCAGTCTGTCAGTCTGTCAGTCTGTCAGTCTGTCAGTCTGTCTGTGTCCTCTCTACAGCCCAGATGGTTTAACCAATCGAACTGAAACTTCAGATTTAAGCTTTCTTGATAAATTGGGAGGTCCCAGTGAATTTTACTCCAAATCGGCTAACCGGAAGTGGCCACTCCCTTGGTCCAGAAAATTTATTTTGCAAATATCTTAAAAAGTATAAGGTTTACAAAAAACTACCAAAAACAAAATGTTTCCAAAAATTAAAAACAAATAAAATTAAAAAAAAAAATTTAAAAAAAAAATTTAAAAATTTAAAAATTAAAAAAAAAAAAAATTTAAAAAATTATAAAAAAAAATTAAAATTTCTCAAAATTCTCTGTTCATAAAAGAAAGTCGTGTGTTGGCCACACCTCCATTTTTTTATTTATATTTGTTTTTAATTTTTGGAAACATTTTGTATTAAGTAGTTTTTTGTAAACCTTATACTTTTTAAGATATTTGCAAAACAAATTTTCTCGACCAAGGGAGTGGCCACTCCTGGTTAGCCGATTTGGAGTAAAATTCACTGAGACCTCCCAATTTATCAAAAAAGCTTAAATCTGAAGTTTCAGTTCGATTGATTAAACCATATGGGCTGTAGAGAGGACACAGACAGACTGACAGACTGACAGACTGACAGACTGACAGACTGACAGACTGACAGACTGACAGACTGACAGACTGACAGACTGACAGACTGACAGACTGACAGACTGACAGACAGACAGACACCATTTCGAAACCCACTTTTTCGGACTCAGGAGACCTCAAAACAAATAAATCTCTAAAAATCTCAAGGTCCAAAATTTTCATGATTACTATACTTTATTTTACTAGAGTAAAAGAAAGTAAAAAACCTTTCAATGCAAAACGGCAGCTAAGCTTACATTTCGGCCTCTCAATGTACGGGTTTTCCTCAATTTGCATGCCTATTCAGCGAATATTATATATTAACAGTCAAGCAAGTGCACTGAAGGTACGTTGATGTTTTTGCCACCGTAGCATTTGTCAAACCCAATAGAAATTGTATGGTCAAAGGTGAACATTTTGGCTATAGACAATACTTGGGTGATATAACTAATTTAAGTGTTGTGTTTTGTGATGATTTTTTCTTATTCAGCTACATACATTTCTCCTCTTACCTTAATATGTGTTCAAACAATTATTTATTTAGATTGGTTCAGTGACTCCACCGCCGTGAATTAGTGAAATCGTGTTTTAAGGTTTATAAAAAAATAAAAACCACGGAGTTGTGGGCCACGTGGGAAATATGTTAGAGCCAACAATGAAAATAAATCAACTATAATTAGAGGGTATGAAGACGGGGAGACTACATACGACCTTGCTGATTTAACCGGAATCAATAGAAATACGGTCCGTCCTATCAGAAAATATATTAAAGATGGCAAAGATTTTGATGAGATACCACGTGGTGGAAAAAGACTTTTCAAACTTTTACTCAGTACCGATGGTAAAATTGAGGAATTAATTAGAAATGAATCCAGGCATAATAGTAAAATACAAAAAAATTACAATTGTTTAGGGATCATAACAAAAATATTTAATCAATCGACAATATCTAATGTTCTAAAAAAGTTAAAAATTACATTAAAATTAGCCAGACGCGTTGTTGATCGTATGAGCTCCGCACCAACAATTGGACTTTGGCGTACCTATGCTTGCATTTTCCAAATAAAGCTCCACATGATCGTGGAAATAAATGAATCAGGCTTCAATTGGTATCTTAGGCGATCACAGGCGAGATCAAGATCAGATATAGTAGTTTGAGTACCAATAGTGAGAGCCCGAAATGTAAGTTTGGTTTGTGCGATTAATAGCCAAGGTAGTGTATATCACAAAATTTTTAGCAACACGACCGTAAATTTCATTCGACTTTGTGAATAATGTCGCAATCATTGGAACAGTTATCTACTAAAAATATTGCCGACCCTTGGTTGGTATTAGGTAACTGTACAATACATAAAACAGAAGCAGTTAAGGATCTTTTACGTGTGACTTCACATAATTTGATGTTTTCACCTCCATACTCATCAATGTTAAGCCCTATAGAAAATTCATGGTCAAAGGTGAAAATTTTGACTAGACCAAAATTTATTTGAAAAAAGTTTAATTTGATATGAAAAATGTTTTGTTGTTGAATTCAATAAATGTACAATACGTCACTATTTCTTAATCGAATTATTATTAAATTCGATTTATACAATGAAAATGTTAACGAGATTCTAGAATAATTTTTTTGATGAAGTTCTGGAGAAGACAAATTAAGGTGGAATTTGGCTAGTTCTTAACAATTTATTCACTTAATAGAATTTTCCTTGATTTAATATAATTTTCATTGAGTTAACAGAATTCTCCTTCACTTAATAGAATCATACTCTACTTTAGAAAACTTTCCTTCACTTAATTCCCTTCATTTTGATTCGGTGTCTCGATATAATCGGCCTTTCGATATTGGGCCTTTTAAACCTTTCCGACCCTTCGCCATTCGGCGATTCGGCCCTATTCCGTCAAAACGAAACTAATTTTGATTTTGTTGAGATATCATTTTCTAGTATTATGTTGAAGATCAACCATTTGTTTAATAATTTTTCTATTTTATATGACGGAGTGGTAGAGGAGAGGTGATAAAATTAATGAGCGGGCGGGTCGATATGTTTATTTTATGCAATTTTGGTAATCTTGTTATTATAAGTGCAACCGGTTTTGTTATTTTGTTATAATAAATGTGCCTGTTTGAGAGAAGATATGCTGATTAGTAGATAGTATTATTGACTGTTTTTTAATAAATGTCTGTAGGATCATTTGTGAGTTGACTAATATTAATGACTGAAAAATATTTGTCTATTTTTTGACCGTATTTGATGATGTCTGTCTTTGATGATGATGCATTTGGTTTCCCCTTTAGTTTTTTGATATTTCATTGATTACGAACGTTCCGAAATCTCGTTTTCGAAGTGGCCTTTTTTGGAAATAATCGGTATAAACCGGTTATAATAACTATAATTATTTTTGTTGGCTACAATGGGGTGACAAAACGATTTCAAAAGGCAATAAAACTGAATAATTAATTTTTTAGTTGGACTTGGAGAAGTCAACATGGTCAACCTGAATTTTTCCTTGCATAATCTAATTCTACGTCAAAATAGTAAACTAATTTTTATTTGAAACAACTTTTTGTATTTCACCTCAATTTATTTTATCACTTTTTTGACGATATATTCAATTGGGTCGAATCAACTCTATGTAGCTCCGTATATTAAAAATTACCAAAACGATCAATCCCAAAATAAAATCAAAGTAAAATGCCTAAGTCAATATTATTTTAGTTCTACACTAAAATGACTGTTATGTATAATTTTTAAACACAGAATTTAATTGAAAACTTTAGCAGCAGACTAAAAGTTGTAGTTTTGGTCCCTTTTTCTTCCACATAAATTTAGTTTAATTATGGCAAATAACCTAATTTTTTGAGAGTCTACAGTTGATTTTTTTATATTTATTTATAGCATACTAAAATAGCTTGAATAAAATATCCGACTCAACCTGCCTAAAAATCCGCCTCTTTTCTAACGACTTTTCTTTTTGTACATATTACATAGAAACTTCAAATAACGTTCCTTAACATTTTCACAGTGCTAATCATTATTATTTTGATCTTGCCCTTTGAATAATTTATAGTTATGCGGATGTTTGTACTATACACCAACAAACAATAGTACAATAGTAGTAACAGCAGTATAAATTTCTTCATTCCACCGTTAATCTTTAAAAAAGAAAACACATTTTTACGCGTACGCAAACAATGTGTTAAGATTTAAACAAACGTTTAGTTTCTTTCGAATTTTATTAGCTTTTCCTCATTTCCACCTGAACATATAGTACGTACGAATAAATAAGGTAATCTGTTCATTGGAACATAAAAAAAAATTGATTATATTTCCACCGTGATTAATATCGATACTACGTATGTATACATTTGGATTAAACAGAGTACAGCATTTGCCTTGTATATATACTTCATACATACTTACATATCCTGGTTAAAGTATTTTATCCACAAAATACATACAAACAAATTAAAATCGGAAAAAAATAATTTGGAAATTTTTTGTCATATACTCGTAACATACCGACTGAGCTTTTGTGCCAGGATGAATATAAATGTACATATATTGCACCAAAATATGATTAAATGTTTTTCTGTATATACGAGAAATTTGTATCCTTTTATGTTGATTAAAATCACTTGGGCAACAATCGACAAAAATATAAACAAACATTAACAATTTTTTTGTGGAAATCAATTAGAAAATTTATTTAAAACGACAATTTGAACAAGATTTTTACCATACGCTTCCCAAATCACCAAACCGATGGTGATGTTTTAATTTCAAATATTATATTGATCGATTCCATTCGATAGAATGATAAGATATGTCGGATGTGAGATGATATGTTTATTATACGCGAGGGAATATTTTATTTTCATAAATATTAAATTTAGAATGATTTAATGCGATTTTAAATTGATTTATGGTATTGAAATATATGTTGTGGTCTGCAACGTCCGAAAGATTAAATATCGATTTTTAAGTATACCAATCAAGTAAATGACAACTAAATAAAACTAATAATTAGTTCAATCCCGCTTGGTATATTCCAAATAAATCAAATAAAATGAATTTTGAAATGGTGAATATCAAAAACACTTTGTATTTTTGTGAATATACCGCAAGCATTACAATTTACCATAAAACATTAACATGATAAATTTATATTTTGAATTAAAATAAATACAATATGTACAACATGTATTTAAATAATTAAAATTGTTGCTCGCCTTCATGTACATACGAGTACATATTATTATGCTGAAACATGGAACAGACCAATACCACCCATAATATTACAACAAATTTAATTTTTCTGACTTCAGATGTTATTTTATTTCCAGCCCTAGTAAACTGACAAGCACAGTATAAACTTAAGGCAAAGAAGGAAACCGAACAACTACCTTACTTACCTTTCAATAAAAGGATAAAAAAATATGTTCCATCCCCGTTACGTTAAATCTTTTAAGACGTTATCGGCAAGTATACCGAAAAAAAGGTCCTTCGAAAAAGTTTCTTATAAAATCGGAATCCTCATATTTGAAAAAAAAAATTTTAACTTTCAATAGCAAATTGTTAATGCGAGTAAAAGAGGTTTAGAAACCATCTTAACATGAAGTTAAAATACTTCCTTCCGGTACAGGAATGCTGGATGACACAACAAATTTTTAAATTGCAGCAAATGAATAGTATTTTTAGTTTGAAAGATAATGGTGTGTATAGTTTTTCAAACAACCTCAAATGTTTTTAATAGAGATGTATGTACGTCGAAATTAACCTCAATATCTAATGTTCTACAAATGCCATAGTAAGCATTGTTGCTTTGATGTCGTAATGCAGTACGCTTCGAACCACCTGGCAAAACGATTCGACTAAAGTTGAGATAATAAGTATATTATATCAATTAGATGGAGGAAGAGATCTGGTTTGGTGGAATATCGAATAATCATCGAATCGTCTTAGTGGTGATTTAGTGTGTTTCTGAATTTTATCCTTCTGGCATGACAGATTTCATCCAACGGATTACATCTTGGTTTATATTAGCCCAAAAGTATCGAATTAGCGCGCCATCCAGAAAGTTAATTTTAAAGTCAGAATACTTTTGGTGACTTGTACTTTGCCAACGTCGAAGCGACTCTCGCGGTAACTGCGGCAGTTTAGTAATCTGATGTGCAAGATAGCATTTCAGTAGCAAAATTGCATGTTCCGTTTTACGGTTATTATCCGTGGTATATTTTGAAATGAAATCCAGAAATGAAGCTTGTGCTGTTCCTCCTATAGTTGTATCTACTTAAAATCGTAGAAACCAAAAAAAAATAGCGGTGCAACATTTTTTGGTCTTAGGTTTGGGTGATTATATTAATTTTTATTTTTTGGTTCATCATTCACATGTTTGGATGATTTTGTGTATTTTTGGGGTTAATTGATATTTTTATTATTTTATTATTATTATTATTTTATTTATTTTATTATTTTTATTACAAGTTTTATTACAATAATAAAATAAAAATAGATGCCTTGTGGACAAAAATCCAGTGACAGGCATTGCTTCCATTAACAAAATTTAAAAAACAATATTAAAAATATACCTATTTATGTACAAATACCAATCAATCAGTTATCCAAAGATAAAATAATTTTTTAATATAATTAAATTTATTTATTTTTTTATAAATACTCGTATAATACTCTTTAATATAATTGTATTAACACAACAAAAAATCAAATGACGACGCAAAATAAATCAGATACGTCTGGTGTTTCGAATAGCCAATTTCTAACGTAGGATAAGAATTTTTTAGAATGAATGTGACGTCTAATGTGTTCGGATAAAGCATTAAAAAATGTCGGAGCGGTAACAACTATACAGCGTCGGAAGTGCTCATTATTGAATTTAGGAACCTTAAAAAAAAACGGTGATTAGCGCGAAAGTTATATCGAGCATCACCTCTTATTAAATGCTGACCACTACGCTTAAAAAATACTCTCAAAACCTTATAAACATACAAATGTTGTAATGGCAAAATATTGATCGACTTGAATAAAGGCCAAGATGATTCCAATCTATTTTTCCTCAAAATTGTTCGCAAAATCATTTTCTGTTGTACGTACAATGGTTTTAAAGTAGTTGGATAACAGCCACCCCAGCAAGACAAACCATATTCTAATTTAGCCATTACCAATGCATGAAACGACATTTTCAAAACAGAAATAGGGCATAGATCACGGAGAAGGTAAAAAAATACGTGAGGCAGACGCCATGTAACTTTTTAACTTGGATACATGAGTTTTCCAGTTAAGGTTAGTGTCCAAATGAATTCCAAGATACTTAAAAGAGTTGACTATCTCAATATTCAAACAGTCAGTATGACAACTAACAGAAGTGCATTTGGAAGTATTATGATATGTTACTTGGGAATGATTAGTAGCAGCTGTAATGCCAAAAATTTTATACCATATAAATTTTGTTTTTCCACTTAGTATCAGGTAATGCTTATCAAACCATTTATGCAACACCTTAAGGTCAGAATTAGCCATGGAAGTCACGTCATTGACAGATTCAGCAGAATAAGCTAAAACTAAATCATCCGCAAACCCTGTACTGTGACCATTCAAATTAAGTTTGAAAATAGAATTCGTATAAATTAGAAACAGCAAAGGACCTAGCACTGATCCTTGCGGCACCCCAACATTGACAGTTTTTAGCTCACTAAAAGTATCATTAATTCTAACTCTCACTGCTCTATCATCTAGGTAGGAAGCAAACCACTTGTTTGACACACCTCTAAACCCAACATCATAAAGAATAGATAATAGAAGTTTATGATCGACCATATCAAATGCCTTAGTAGCATCAATAAACAAACCGGCACAGATCTTACCCTTGTTTAGACCATTATGAATTATATCTAAAAACTCCAACACAGCCGATTCAGTACTCATACCTTGCCGGAATCCATGTTGATGAACGCTTAGTATTTTACAGAGATCCAGGAATATGGTAACTCTGTTTTTAACAGCTTTTTCCAGAACTTTGTGAATAACTGGCTGCAGCGCAATGGGTCTATAATTTCCCTTATCCCTATGGTCTCCACTTTTAAAAATGGGAATAATAGTAGCATATTTGAGCCTCTTAGGTACTACTCCCTTTTCAAAGGAGAGATTAAATATATGGGCAAGAACAGGGCTGATAAATTTAGAAACAGCTTTCATAATATTACTACTAATTCCTTCATTATCTATAGACTCTTTCGGCTCCAATGATTCAATAATAGCTAGTATTTCACTATTAGAAACCGGTGTCATATAGAATGTTTTCGAACAGTAATCATACGGAAGGCCGTGATTTGTTAATACGGTATTCGCGAAAAATGTTTTCCTTAAATTGTCTGCAACGCTAGTAAAATATAAATTAAACTCATTAGAAATGTCTAATTCATTTGTAAGCAGAGTTCCGCTATCGGATAAAATATTGCTAATCGAAGATGTTTTAGCTTTTTTTGTTAAAATTTCATTAACAAGACTCCAATTTTTTTTAACGTCACTTCCATTAATTGAGAAGCGATTCATATAATACATTTCTTTCTCTCTCTTAACATCTACATTTATTTGCCTGCAAGTACAATCATATATTTCACGTAGATTCATATGATTTGGATGTTTTTTTAACTTTTTGCGAAATTTGTTTCTTTTTTTAATTCGACTGGCAAGTTTATATGAGATCCATGGCTGTAAGAGCCTCACATTTTTCACCCGAGAATAAGTATAACATGGCTTCAAAATTTTCGTAATAATGCTAAAAAATGTATCAAGAGCTAGAGACGGATCATCTAGGTCCAGAACAATCTTCCAGTCTGTCTGCTCAAGGACTTCATTTAACATAACCATATTAAGTTTTTTTTTTGACCACAATAAAAATTAGTACGGGATGTCAAAACTGTATCAAATTTGAATAATATCTCTATGAAATGATGATCTGATAACTTAAGGTCAATTACAGATGGCTTGAGATATGATAGATCATTTGATCGAAGACGAGCAAAGAAATGATCGATGCAAGTGGATGATGATGTTGTCACTCTAGTAGGAACATTAACCAATGATTCCAGACCAAAAGACGACATAAGAAACATATAATCATCGCAGTGTGAAGAAAAATCCAAGATATCTATATTGATGTCACCGACAATGAAGAGATTTTTGGACTTAATATTGCTAATAAAACTGGAAATTTCGTGCAAAAATACGTTTACTGGAGTATCATGTAACCTATAAATACACAAAATCACATAAGTATCATTCGCCAAACTCCAATCAACCCTAACGATATCACACGAAGTTAAATTAGAGGCAAATAGTGAGCAACACAAATGAGTATCAAAATAAACACAGACCCCACCTGACCTATAGGCATCATTACAAGCACCAAATAACGTGTAACCTTTTAAATTATAAGAAGATAATTCATTACTACTGACCCAAATTTCACTCAAAAATATAAATGATGGTTTATTCTTATACTCATTAACATTAGCTACCAAAACATCAAAGTTCCTTCGAAGGCTACGAATATTCTGATGAACAATCAAAATATCAGAATTTATGATGTCAGAATACATAAAGTATCATTACTACTAATATTTCTAAAAGATAACTGATTAGTGACAATATTTTCATTGTAATAGTAATATGTACATAACTAAATATAATATATAAATTGATAAAAATATGTAAAGGTAAAAACAAGATTATAAACAAAAATTGATATTGTTGTTTCCGAGAAAAAACAAAACAGAATTTAAAATTGAAATTGATAATAAAAAATATAACTAATGAATTATAAAATATTAGATTACCGGATGACTTCACAACTGCTACTTTTACTCCCAATTGGATTGTGTGAATGATGGAGCCGAAAAATATCGTTGAGTGATTGGACTCGACGAACATCAGAATCTGCCGATTTCCGAAGGTATATTTGTCCATTATTACACCACAAATATTTATAATTATAAGTTGATTTTATTTTCTTGGCTTCACGGTATAATTGGGACTGGAATGCTGTCAATCGGTCCATAATGAAAATGCGTTGCTCACCATGGTTTTGGGGCAAGATTATATCTAAATCCTTAGTGAAAAGCGACTTCTTTTTCTTCATATGCTGCAAAATGCTATTCTTAATATCATTTGTAGTGAATTTGACAACTAATAAATCTTGCAAGAATGATTTAGATTTATTTTCTTTTGATGACACGGTGCTCATATTTTTGGGGACCGCATGAATGTTCACTATGTCGTCATAATTAATTTCCACTCCTATTTTCTCTATTGTGTTGATAACCACATCCCGAATATCATCATGTTGGCAGGGTAGACCAACAATTGTAAGACTACTAGAGTTTAATTGCTGATTTGGTTTATCATTTTCAGCTTCTAGTAGATGAATTTTGGATGTCTGTGTCAACATCTGGTTCTCTAGTGCGTTTACTCTGGATGTAAGTTTTTCGTTGTCCGATGCAAGCGATAAAATCATGGCTTTCATGTTATCAAGAGTTGATAGCTTTTTTTCATAGGATCATAACATCGGATAAATTAGGCAATTTATTCGTTGCGCTAGAATCCTGAGGATCATCTTCCTCATCGATTATAATTGATTGGTTCGGGGTCGTCTTACGACAAACATGACACATCCAATTTGCGGAGCGATTTTTAATTCCATCCACTAGTTCCTCGGAAACGTTTGCGCATCTTATGTGAAATGTATTATTACACAAGCCTGCGCATTTGATGCCAGGAAATTTTGCCTTGGTAATGTTCATAGAACAAATGTTACATGTAGACATTTTATTTTATTTTATTTATAATAACTATTACACTGTTATTTTAATTATTATTAAGTTATATTTTGTATAAATATTTAAATACATAGTTACTACGTACTAAGAAATATTTAATACACTTTATTTCCAAAGAAAACTGACATACCGTTTTCATCGACACTCGATTCTATGACACAAAATATATTATTTTATTTTAGTTCATAAAATAATAACAATTAACTTGATTAATTAATTTGATCAAAAATTAAATTTATTTCTTTTTTCCTCGTAAAAGAAAATTTACGACGTTAATTGTTCAGCGTACTATAAAATGATATTATGCACAATCAGTCAAATACGACTAATTTTAGGCTATTTTAATTTTGGTTTATTTATAGTGCACCTGCGTCAACCTTGTAAATACAAATCAAAATTATGTCGCTAATAATGATAAAGGAGAATTCACTTTTATTTTAGCAGAGATTCTTTAAAACCACTAAATAATAGCATTAGCATAGGCCCAAACATTTATGACGACAAATAGATCTGAAAATCAGAATTTTTGAATGGATTTATTTGTCTGCTAAAAATGTTTGCTTAAGTCAAAATTTTTGTTGGTTCTCACTTCCATTTTCTTCAGCTGTATGTTTTTTTTCAGCTATCTTCCACTACTTAGTTAAAGATAACTTTTCACTACAAGCACACAGCTATAGCAGTAATTTGCGAGAAACAATATTTTTCTTCAATTTTCCAAACCAGAAGCCATCGTAATCTAATTTTATGTAATACTAGCAGGATACCTGGTATTTCTCAGTTAATATAAAAAATACTCCTTTTGAGTGTATATATGTATGTACATACATATATTTATTGTTTTTTGGAAAACAAAATTTTTGGTTTTCCTTTCTAGAACTACATCAAAAATTTATTTTAGGATCCCATTTAATTGAACAGACTTCAGGGGTGCTATTCTTGAACCATTACGAAAATTTTCGTATTGCGAATTAGTGTAAAAGTATTACGAAAATCCTAGTTTTCGTAATACTTTTACACTAACTCGTAATACGAAAATTTTCGTAATGGTTCAAGAATAGCACCCCAGAACTTTATCAAAAATACATTTTAGAACCCCATTTCCACCGTTCATATCGAATTTAATCATACTCGGCTAAGAAATAGCTAAGATCTATTCCAATTGACTATTTTTCGGAACTTGATGTGAAAATCATTTTAGAATCTCATTTCCATCCCACCTTTTACTAAATCTAAATATATACCTATTTACCATACTCTATTCTACGTCACAACCGAAACGTTTTACAAAATAACACAAAAAAAGAAAACTAGAATCCATGTATGTACTATTTATATCGCTTTGAGGAGGCCATAAAAAAAGCATTTCTACCATTTTTCTCTTAGTTAAATTTAATCTTCCCGAGATTAAAAGGAATCATTAAAATCAGTCCAGTGGTTTCAACTTTATGATATTAGTAACACGTTTCTTAAAAAACTAACTATGTACTTAAACTAATAATTTTAACCATAACAGTTTGTGAAAAAAATATTTGAGAATAATGAAAATTTGGAAAAATTACTACTATTAGCTCCTAAACGATAAACATATTCCTGTTAGACCAATGTATAATTTTGAAAATAAAAAACATTGCTACTTATGCAACCAGTTAGGAAATTTATCATTTTATGTAAGGAGTGGGATATTTGCGAACCATACAAGTTACTCTAAATGCCAATTTTTCCAAAACTTTAAATCGATAAAATTTCAAATAGGTACAAACTGTTGTTGAAATGAATATTTCGACACCAGTAGTGAAATATTTTCATTTTCTAACTAGTTGTGAAAAATACGGCATCTCGCAACCTATTTCGATTACTAAATGTCGTACTTTTCTTAAAAAAATTAGAAAATAGTTTATTGTGTCCTTAGGACTAAAAGTGATACTTTCTTTGACGAGCAATTATATTTGCATGCGAAGATGCGAGACAAACAAAGAGACTTTTAATCTGAATAACACACACAATTTTTTCTCCAATGAAGAAAATTCATTGCGGACACTAATTATGGGGTAAATACTCGATAATCTAAAAGTGTAAAAGTTCACAAAAAACCCCTTACATTACATTATCGCGCCTTTTACAATAGATGTGAAATTTCAATTCACCTCCACATTTTTACACTCCCAACAATACACTTCACACACTTGTATAACTAATTTTCGACCCATTTGTTACACTTAGACGATATGTAGACAACATCTCTAAAGTCAAATTTAATATAATAAAAAAAAAGTAAAGCCAAAACGAAAAATTGTATATTTACCAAAGAGATAAATTGGAAAATCCGTATACTACGTATGTAGATGTACTTATATACGTATAGTAAATAGTACGAAAAAAACGGGGAAAAATAAATTGAAAAATTTTAAAATTGATAAGCAAAAAAAAATCCAAATACGAATATGTCGATTGTATTTTATGGATTTTCTCTTACAGATATTTGAAATTTTTGATTCTTATTTTTTTCATCAACATCGTCTTAGCACTTCTTAAGACGACTTTTATTCTCATTTTTATTTGTGCATGATTTGTGATAGAGTTTGATTGCATTTCATTGCATACATTCAGCAGCGCCTTACTATGTGATATATTTTATAACATGCCGAAGCAAAAAAATAATTTTCCCTGCTGCACTTATGTACTATGTACTCGCATAAGTTTATATCAAATAATCAATAACATTCATGTTTCACATGCATATTCAATCAAATTGAAAAAAAAAAAAATAATAATCATTAATCATTTGATTTATCGAAGTATGGCGTAGGAAAATATAAGGAAAATACACAAGACTTAGTAGGATATTGTTCGTCTTTGACGAATGGACAGAGAAAATAAAAGTGAAATAACTTGTTGAGGGAGAGGAACTTTTTAAAGTGAAATGAGTAGTGCACAGCACTTGCTGATTCCAAAATACTATACTTTAAGGAGGAGTGATCGCTAAATATTAAACGCTGTATTTTCCGTTACAAAAAGAACAAAACTAACCATAACAATCATAAAACACTAAGCTATTTAGAATTTGAAAATTTAGATTTTCATCTTTTCATATGATATCTCGTTATGATATCGTTTGTATGTAAAGCAAACATAATATATGAATATGTTATTCATTTCTTAACTAACTTGTTGTCAAATTTTCCCATTTTCAATTCTAAACTTTTTTAAATTCGATTTGCGTTGTTTAAAATAAGAAAAATAAAATAATGTTGTTTACTTTAACTCTTTATTATGTGCGGGAAAACGTTAGGTACAAAAAATTCATTATTCGACCAACGATAAGCAAATTATATGTATATTTCCACTTAAAAGGAAACTAATTTTTCATATTTACATTATTTTAATATACTGCTTGCCTTTTGTTGTTTACATATACACAATTTTCATTATCAAATTAAGAAAGTTCACTTTGTGTTGTTTTTCATTACGTTGTTTTTCCTCCCACATAAATTTTACTCCCATTTATATTTTTTGCTCAAATTGTAATTTGTATAACACATATATGTATGTAATTAATAATGAACCAAAAACCAAGAAGCTGATAGAAAGAGCAACATAAAAAAGAACCAACTTTAAATTGGAAATTTATTTTTATTTTTTTTTTTGTATCTTAACAACAAAAAGGAAAATCAATCATTTTTATAATTTAATTGGGAATAATTTTATTATTGAAATAAAAATGTTCTGTTTATTATATCTACAATATATGTATGTATATAAAACAATGATTGTTTTAAAATTAAAGGGAAATTCCTCATCACATTGTATATGGAAATTTATTTTATATACAACACAGATGTAAAAATCGTGTTTGATGTACGAATAGGAAGATGTTGCCTGTTATGCGAAAACTTTATCGTATGTTTTTACGGAAGCTCCCTACAATGTATGGATTCCAGATACGACATCAATAATTTACTAAATTAAATTAAACTTATTTCTATTTTTGCTTAAACTTTGATTCCCATTTGCAACTTGCACAGTAAAAAATTTCTCATATTTGCTTAACCCGCGTAATCATTATTATTACAATGGGCACAACATAATAATAATACATACAAATAATGTTTAATTTTTAAATTAAAAAATATAAATTGACATAATATTATGTTTCCCACTTTTTAATTTGAAAACACAATACATAAATATTAAATAGCAAATTTAAAAATATGCCAACACCATGAAATGTATGCAATAAATATTTAACTATATCATAGCATTTCTGATTAATGATTAATTAAAATTACAGTGAATGAACAAATGGGTATATCATATAATTATATATTCGCATTAGAAGCACAATTGCAAGGCATTGAAGTTAGAAATTTAGCGGTGAAATTTTCATTCTCAATTTCGCTTGTCACTTTTATATGAAAAATTGCATTTCACTTCAAACGCGTATTACTAGGCTTAAACTAAGAATTAGAGTTGGAATAATTCTATTCCTATTCCTGTTTAGTAATAAGTTTATTATGTGTGCTTTTATTCGTGAAGAAAATAAAACAAACTTACAATGAATTTATTATTCTTGGATTGATTAAATAATCACGAATAATATTCATTATTCACTTGTTGATACCAAGCAATATCATAAAATTGAAATAAACTCATATGGACTTAGAAACAAAATAAAGTAAATGAAATCAAAAATCGTAAAACTTAGTCAATGCATCTCGAAAGTCTGGCTGGGTATTGTATATTTTCCAGATTTCCTCAATATTTTAGAACATATGTATACATGCTTATCGCTCAACTTCTGCCCTTAAGTTCTCCATTGGGTTCAGGCTTGGGTCAGGGCTTTATGGTGGCTACTCAAAACATCAACATTTTTGATCCGTAAACCATCACTTTACTAGTCTTGTAGTGTGTTTAGGATGGATTGTTGTGTTGACAGATAAACGAAGCCGTCATGTTTTCCAAGGAATTAGTCAGGTGCTAAATCGATCTTATTTATTCTGTTTTGTTTGTATGCTTGTATGCTTTTTAACAAAAAAAAATCGATTTAGCCCATTTCTATATCACATTTTCCATGATATCATTGTATATGTGTTGATCAATTCGAACATTAATTCTAAATATTAGTCCAACGCTTTACCAGAAAAATGTTCGCCAAACTATAACATGGAACCTTTTCCGAGCGTCTCACATACATACACCTTGCCTTTCGACCAAATAAATTAAACTTCGACTCGTCACTCCAGAAGAATTTTTCCAAAACAGAGCCCAGATTCAATCAGCCGATGTCTACCTAATAGTTCTGCCCGACAAACTCTGTGCAATTTGTAGTGATACTGCTTCATTTGTTGTCCTTAATGATTCTATCTCCCCTTCCTTTGAGTACAGTAAATCTGCTGCAATTGCTCCCATTATTGCATTTCGTTTGCAATATTTCCATATTATCAGCTTCCTCACTTGTACTTCCACACGTGCACTGCTCTTATTTTTGCCCTTTTCCAACTAAATTCTAATACAGCACTGAACTTAAAACCGATATTTATAATTTAAAAATATTTTACCGATAAATTTAAAAAATTAATTATACGGCCTCACTTTGTCATTTGTGCCTCACAAAATGTAACCAATTAACTTTTAATAATTCTCATTCAACACATTATACTTATTTACAGAAATGTACAATAATTGATCGGCCTACCAAACAAAATTGAAAAAATTAACGGTAAAATAAATGCCTATTGCGGTTAAAAATTAGAGTGTTGAAAAATATCTACCACTTACTCTACTTAAAAACGTGTTTTATTGGCACGCCAGTAAACATCTCCTTGAGAAAACTGTTTATATGCTAGAAATTCTACGATCTTAACAAAACTCTGTTTTAAATTTTTATGAAATACCAAAGGTCACCAAATTTTAACAATTTTGAAATTTTATAAAATTCTAAATTTTATGAACTACTAGATTTCGGATTTTATCAAATTTTGGAAATGTTACTTCTAGTACACCAAATTTCTTAAATTTAGCATTCTCTGCAAAATAAACTCAATTTTGTAGGTATTCGGATCGAATTCCGGTAACCTGGGTAAAGGGATAGATTGTCGTGCGAAGGGTCCCAAATAATGAAAATACTGCTCTTATGTGGTCAGTATAAAAATATGCTCCCGTTTTCATCTGAGATAAATCTGAAATTTATATAATTTCGTATACTAGTATTTTGTACGACAGTCAACTTTAACAAGATCTAACTTATTTCCCGGTGTAACGAAGTTTACATTAAACAATAAATGGAACAAGCTGCATCCTAATAAATTTCTAATTGTTCAAAAGGTAAGGCATGAAACACATGCTCATATGTCCGTTATATATTAAACCCGTTTTCGGATTTCAAACTCATACCTTAAATCTAGACTAATCGCTCTAAACCCCATATTTTAATATGATTTCGAGCTGATCGTCTTGTCCAAATTTTAGTAGATCCTAATTGTACCCTAATTTTTTCATCCAACGTTTACCAGGGCTATCTGAAATCTTACATCCTGCTTATTCCAAATATTACAGCTATTTCTGCAGCTCATGCATAAAAAATGGTTGGTTCATATTCTCTTCAATACGAAAAAATCTACCACAAACTTATATTATCAAAATATTTGTTGAACTGTTACATCTTATTCGTTCAATCTAATTATTGTGAAAAGACACAAACAAAAAAAAAAATTTATTTCTCCTGTATCAAATTCAAAATTAAATTTCCATTTCATATAAAAGAAATGCAAATTTCAGAAGTACGATGAAATTAAAATAATTCAATTAAATTTCAAAAAAAAATTCACAAAAAAAAAAAAAAAAAGAAACTGAGAAGGGAAAACTTAATTTAATTTATAAATGAAAGGAAAATTTTCTACTTATTTTTTCAATTACATACATTAAAAAACAATTTTATAATTTTTGACAACTTCAATTGACCAAAATTTGAATAGCCAATTTAAAAGAAAGAAAATTAAATTTACCTAATTGGAAAAATATGGAAACTAAGCCGATAAGTAGATTTGGTTTTACAAAGGGCCTCCACGCTAAACACAAATAAATATTTAATAATTTCATTAGCAAAATCAATTGAATTATCTAATTTTATGTATGTAATCAAATAAACGATAGGAAGGAAGCTAAATATTTCCTGTTTATCTTCTAAGTTTTATCATATCATCAATATCAAATTGAATATAAATACAAATTATTTATGGTATGTTCATTGGAAGAAATAAATTCAGTGGGGGAAGACAATTTTTCAAAATTACCTCAAGGAAAAACTCTGAGAACAATAAATAGAAGATATGAAATGATAATAGAAATATAATCTAACAATTTCACCAGAATAAAAACTAATAATATTCCTCCAAGGGATATTTTATTTTCAAGATTTTCATACGAACATTTCTATATATCTTTTGTTGATATATTGTACAGAGTAGAGAAAAGTTATACTTTGGAATTTGGATTGTTTATTAAACTATCTTTTTATTTCTAGTAAAACGGTTGGTTATTGGTTTCGATAATATTTCTTAGGTTATTTCCTCTATTGACCACTTAATGTGGCTAATTTTGTATCCTTTACACGTTATGCAATATGTTATAATTAAAAATCTATTACAAACACAAATTAATTTAGAGAATCAAAATCGGAGTTTTATTAAGTTGTGTTAACAGTAAACTAAATGAAGCTATTTTACATAACATTCGTAACCTACCATAATTTTCAATATCGATACTCCAAAAAATAATATGCCCAAATTCTATGATCATTAAAGAATTAGCACGTATTTCGCCCAACCACCTACTCACCTCACTCCAGTTTCCCTTTTAAATAAATTTTCATGACCAATTAATATTCAAAAATTGTTTTTTTATATCATTTAGGAACAGATTCTATTTCATTTGCATATTCAATTTCATTACAGAAATAAAAAAATTAAATTAAATTATAATTAATTTAAAAAAAAAAAAAAGAAATAAATAAAAATAAAAAAAATAAGTAAATGTCTGCTAATATCATAATTACGGCACAAAAAATTAAATTGAGTGTTTATATTCTCCTTAAATATATTCTAAATTCAATTACATTTAGGACGAAGAAAGAATGGACATTATATGTTTTGGGGGGAGGGGGGGGGCGGTGTAATTTAATTTAAGGAATAAATTCATTATTGCACAATTAGTAATGAGAAATGGTACGTCATAGTAGATTATTATAATAGAAGAGATGAACTTGGGAACTATTTTCTAGATATCATTACATTTATTATATTCCCAGAATTTAATAAAATATCGGTAGCCTCATTTATGGTTATATTTTTTGTGAAATCGAAACCGTCAATATCGAGGATTTTATCCATTATTTGTAGTTTTTCATAGGCATCACAGTTTTTTTCAATTTCATTGATGTAAATCCCCTGTAATGTTGAAATGAAGACAAAAATGTACACATTCAATATACGAACGAAGAAATGGAACTCACCATATTTGGTACTTCCATAATATTAAATCCAGTTGAAGAACTGTTTCGTCGAATCGTAAATTGAATCTAGAAATAAAATTGAAAAAAATATTTATATTTGGGCCGCTGAAAAATGAAATCAAACTACAAAAATACATACCACCGTCGAATTTTTATGCTGACCAAAAAGCCACGGCTTCGACGGCGACGTTTTCGATGGCGTTGTATTTGTCATTATAATTGGTAATGGCGGTGGTGTTGTGGGTGTTTTTGATTTTTGTGATTCCAATGACAAAGACGACATTGTACTTGATGACGCCGAATTACAATTACCATTCATATCCGCATTTATATAACAAATCCGATTAGCACCATCGACACCATCCGTCAACTTTTCAACCTCATCATTTAAATTTTCATCAAGTGTTGAACTTTCGTTCGACTCCTCACCGATCGTTTCCATATTATTACCATTCGCCATTATCGTATAACCATTTTGATTAATAATCGGATTCGATAATTGCAGGCGAATCAAACCTACATTCTCGTAAATATTTCCATGTTGATTACGATTACGAACTGTTTCGTAAATACATAAATCTTGTGGGGAAATTTTTGAATAATTTTTTGCAATATGATAGGGTGGCGGTAACCTTGGCCCTTGATTTAAACCATAATGATTAGCTGGAGGATGCTGGATTGGAAATTGTACCGGAGGTGGTGGTACCGGTGGTAATGGAAGTGGTTGATGATGAAGCTGGGGTAAAGGTGGGGTAGGTAATGGCTGTTGCTGGTCGAACGGCAATCTCGGTATTTGATTATCGTATATATAATTATCGTACATCCGCCGTTTCGTCATCATAACCATGTCTTGACTCACGGAACTATTTAAACTTAACATGTCGTCATAATCATTCGGTTGACCTTTTGGATGTATCGCTAAATCAATTTGACTGTGACAATACGACGAGGCAGAATCAAATTCGTCAATATTCGGCGGTATGGTGTACATATTTTTTGTAATCTCTAATGCGTTCTGAATACTGTAATTATTCGGATGAGTATTCGCTGGTGGTAGTAGTGATGTGATTTCGCTTGGAATGTCATTCTTCTGCGTTGTTATTGTATTTTTATTTGCTATTTTTGCTTCCTTTATTTGAATGGGCTCTTGTGCCGGTAATTGCAACGAATTGGGTTGATTAAATAGTAAATCATCGTTTGACGATGTAGGTGACGCCAACGTTTGATTTTGTCGATACGACAATGATGATGTTGAATTTAATGATTTATTCTGATTGTCACTCAATGATTTTGCCATAATGCGTAGGTCTTTTGGATAAGGCGTAGGAGAACGTAAAAGTCGACCAGGACGATCATTAGGAATGGTTGTTTCGCCAGAGAAACAAATTCGGCGTTTCGGCTCAACATGAATCTTCTCCTGCTGATTATCCAGCTGATTTCGTGATGATACTTTGGATTAAAAAATAAAAAATTAACAATTCGTCGATGTATAAAATGTTTAATGCAAACTTACATATATCATCATCAGATGAAGAAGCCGCCTGAAAATCGGCCCCCCGATTAACCTTACACTGTGGAAACATGTAGCAGGTCAAAAAGTAATTAAAATCACCATCATGATCCTTTTGCAATTGAACCATCGGTTGACTCTGATTATCCGAAATCCAGAGCGCCGAAAGTTTCGATAGATTTAAAATCGAAATTGGTAAATTTCTAATATTATTGTTCACAATATTTAAAACCTTAAGATTACTTAAATGCCCAATATCCGGTGGAATTCCGATTAAATTATTACACCTAACGCTTAATATGGACAACGATGCACAACTTCCGATCTCTTGCGGCAAATATTCAATATAATTACTATCCAATGTTAGAAATTTTAATTTTCTTAAACGGCCGATCGACGACGGTATGGCCGATAAAAAATTGTCATTAAGTGTCAATTCTTCCAACTGCTTCATCTCGTTAAATATACTGTCCGGAATAGACGCCAACTGATTATTATTCAATTTTAAAGTGACTAAATTCACTAGGCATGCAAAATCATTCGGAATTTCTTGTAGCTGATTAAACGAAAAATTTATATCTTGGAGTTTTGTTAAATTTTTTAATTCTTTCGGAATTTTAATCAGATCATTTTCACTACAATCGAAATAAATTAATTTTTTTAAATTCGATATAAAATCGGGCAAATACTCTAACATATTTTCATCTAATATTAATTCCAATAAATTTTCGAATGAGCATATGACAAGAGGGAATTGTTGCAGTTTATTGTGGCCCAAATCGAGACGTTGGAGGTTCACTAAACGTGACATTGATTTAGTGAGGGTTAATAGTCGATTGTCTCGTAATTCGAGAATTTTTAAATTAACTAGGCGGCCAAAATTGGCCTGCAGGTATTCGATTGCTGTATCATTTAAGTACAATTCTTCCAAGTTTATAAGACATGTTACCGAGTCGGGCAATTTTTCTATTAGGTTTACCGACAAATTTAAATATCGTAGCTGCTTTAATTGTTTTATGTTGTCCGGAATCGATGTGGTACCTAGATCTGGAAATTTATATTTTATTGAACTTTATTTACTATTCGTTAAGAATGACAAACATTCACACATAAATATCTTTTTACCCCCCTCATGTTATCTCTTATTATCATAAATGTGCCTCAAAAACTTAAATCGATCAAAATCAATCATAAAACTTTCTTGGATCATTAGATTTAGATAAGAAATGAAAACAAAAATGTTCACAACAAATTACACGCGTGGGATTCCTCTCAAATCGGAAATTCTACTTTTATTATTCAAGGTAACAACTACTTGTTGTTATTGCTTATCAACATTCCAATCACATCACACAAAAATTTGCCATTCTTACAAATACGCATTACTCAATCAATATACTTACTATTACGATAGAAATCTAAAAATGTTAAATTCGTCAGTGATCCAATTGCCGATGGAATCGTCATAATGTCATTATTATTCAGACATAAAATTTTTAGCTCATGGCAAAGAAATAGCTGAGGCGGAAGATCTATTATCTGGTGATGAAAATTATATGAAAATTAAATTAAATATATCACGATTAATTTATACAATCTATACCCGATTTGATCCCAAATTTAGTTCAGCCAGAGTGCGCTCGTAATCAAAAATTTCGGCCGGGACATCCTGCAGACTCTGATGCGAATAGTCCAGCACATAAACACTATCCAAATTGTTGTTTTTCTTATTTTTAGCACACTTAAAGCACGAAAACATTTTATATATCTATTTAATTTTATAAAATAATTACTACAAGTTCAGTCTTTTAAGGTTTAAAACACTTTTTGTTAGAGAAAAAAAAATTTTTTTTGAGGTTATATTGTATTGAAGATCATTTTTTTTATAAATACACAATTTTATCACATATTTTATATTAATTTATAGCTATATAACATTCTTAATTAAATAGTACATTTAATTTTTTTATAAATAAACAATTTTATTAAATATTTATTAATAAATAAAATATATTTTTGCTTCGCATTGTGTCGTTTTGCTTGTTGAGTGATGAAAACAATAAAAATGTATACAAACAATAAAACTGCAAGAAAATATTTGTTGATGATGACGAAAACTGCAACAAAATCTGATCGTCATACAGATAGTGACATCTCGGATTTAGTAGAAAAATTATACGTTTCATATAAGTTCGTTAGACAAGCGAAGCCATTTTACTTAACGTGAAATTTGTATTTTTACGGAATTCAATTGATTGGCAAAGCTCCCGAAATAATTTCTTTACGCACTGTTATAAATAAAAATGCTAAAAATATTTCCCTCCAGAAATAAGTTGCTTGCAATTCAATAGATTAGCTCAACAACTAGAAAAATGGAAAATTTGTATTCAAAACAATACAAAACAAAAAACCAAAGATAAAACCAACGTTTTCTTGTCCAACCGCTAGCGGGGCATCTTATTCCCTTATTGATCATATCATATCTTTTACTAATAACTCTATTTGTTTTTTCAATCAGTTGTCTCTCGGTATGGGATCCCATCATGATCTTTTAGTTTTTTCTGTAAACTCTTACTCTCCACCTAAACCTAAGAGTTTTAGCTTTAGAGATTTTTCTAGTATAGACAATTCCCGCCTTTACTTAGTTTGTAACTCAGTTCCTTGGGAGGATATTTTTTGCCTTAGTTCGGCAACTAGCCAAATAGAATTTTTCAACTCGTATATTAGTTTGGTGTTTAATAGTTGCGTTCCGCTTAAAAAGGTTACTTGCAAAGCAAAATCTCCGCCTTGGTTGTCTCAGGAAATTTCGAATGCCATAAATATTAGAGTTAGTAAGTATCGTGTATGGAAAAGGTGTCCTAATAGTCAGTCTCATTTAGATTACAAGCAGGCTCGTAACAGAGTTGTAGGGTTAATTCGAATTGCTAAACGTAATTTTTTCAAGGACAAGTTAGACTCCTCTCTTCCTCCCAAGGTTTTCTGGCGTAATGTTCGTAATTTAGGCCTAGGTAAATGCAAGATTAGTTCAAGTGGGGATTTCAAACCCAATGAAATTAATAGTTATTTTTGCTCTAGTCTGAACTCGGGCAGTAGTTCCGTCGATTTGTTCTCTAACGCGTCCTCTAATTCGTTTTCGTTTTCAAATATTTCTCTCGAGGATTTACAATCTGCTATTTGGAAGGTTAAATCGGAATCTTCTGGTCTGGATAACGTCAATTTAAAATTCGTTAAGGTAGTTTTCCCTTTCGTCTCAAAATACTTGTTACATATCTTCAATTTTATTCTCACGTCCTCTTCCTATCCAGATCAGTGGAAGCTAAGTAAAATAATCCCGATTCCAAAGATCAGTAATCCTTTAGAGCTATCCCATTTTCGGCCAATTAGCATTTTAAGTTCTCTCTCTAAGGCTTTCGAGATAGTTGTTAAAAATCAAATTCAATCGCATTTACATAGCAATAGTTTAATTAGTTGCTTCCAATCTGGGTTTAGAAAATTTCATAGTACTTCTACTGCGTTATTAAATGTATGTGATGATATTAGGCGTAATATGAATAATAGGGAATTAACTTCTTTAACTTTGTTAGATTTTTCTAAGGCCTTTGATTCTATTAATCACAGAATTCTTTTCAATAAACTCTTATCTCAGTTTAGATTTTCGCTTTCTGCTGCCAAATTGATTTTTAACTATCTTTCTAATCGTTCTCAGGCAGTTTTTTTCGACAATTCCTTGTCTGATTTCCTTCCTGTAATTTCCGGCGTGCCTCAGGGTTCAGTGCTGGGTCCTCTATTATTTTCTATGTACATAAATGACATAGAATCCTCCATTCAACATTGTTCATTTCATATTTTCGCTGATGACGTTCAAATTTATAGAAATAGTCGTTTAGATCAGGATTCTATTGTTAGGAATATTTGTCTGATAAATGAAGATTTAAGTAATATCGTTCGCTGGTCGGTCTCTAACAGGCTTGTTTTAAACGCGAATAAATCTCAGTCGATTATAATTTATAAAAAACCGTTAGATACCTCGTCCTTTCCTGGTATTTTTCTGCAAGGTTCGCTAATTGTATATTCAAATACTGTTAGGGATTTAGGCTTAGTTATTAATAAAACTCTTACTTGGGGTGACCATTTAGTTACTATTAGTAAGAGGGTCTTTGGCATGCTTAGTTGTTTGTATAAAGTGGTTGGATTTTCTGATAGTCAGTTTAGGAAAAAATTGTTTTTGTCTTATCTTCTTCCTCATTTTATTTACGGTGACATAGTTTTATTCGGTATGCTTCAGGAAAATATGAATGTTCTCCAAAGATGTTTCAATGCTTGTACCAGGTTTATTTTTGGTATTAGGAAGTTCGATCATATTTCTGCCTACTCTAGCCTTGTTTTAGAATGTAGTTTATCTATTTTTTACGAATTTCGCGTTTGTCTTTTTATTTTTAAACTTCTTAAAGCTAAGGAGCCTTGTTATCTATATAGGAAATTAATGTTTAGTAGGTTTCATTCCTCTAACTTCCGCCTAATTCCGGCTAAAAATTGTTGTAGGTCGTTAAACGCGTCATTTTGTGTTAGGGGAGTTTCCCTCTGGAATTCAATTCCATTGGAAATTAAGAGATTAGGATCGGCAAAATTATTTAGGTCAAAATTTTTGGAGTGGCGTGATTGATGGGCAATACGTAGTTTTTTAATTTATTTTTAATAACCATGTTATTTTGTTAATTTTTAATTTTTAATTTTTATATTATTTCACCTCGTGCTGTACATTTTATTGTAAATGAGCTACTGCTCAAAATAGAATGTGTAAGCACGAGGTGGAAATTGTTTGAAAAAATTTAAGAGGTTTTTATGCCTAATGGAAGCAACTTCTTTTTTCTTTTTTTGTTTCGATTGCTTTGTTTCCATGTGTGCTTTTCCTCTTAATACTAAATTATTTATAAATACTATAAATAAATAAATAAATAAATAAATAAATAAATAAATAAATAAAATAAATAAATAATAACAAAAAACCTAAATATACTGGACATATTCATAGAACAAAACTTACTGCTATTTACAATTTTCAATATAAAATAAAACTGTTATCGTTTTATTACAAGCATCCATTCCTAAAATGAAAATGTATATCACAAAATAAAAAACAAAAAAACAAAATCTTTTTAGACAAAACACAACACACAAAAAAAGGCTTTTTTATATTATAAACTATGGTCTAACTCTATACTGGTTGGATACAAACTACATTTACATTTGATTTAAAACAACACAATTCTATCAATTTCAACCAGCATTTAAAAATATAAAATATTTATAAATATATTTTCTGTACAACAATATAAAATATGGAAAAATGAAAAGCTATGGGAAAACTAGAAAATGATTCAAACAATATAAATGCATTTAACTATAAACTAACTGTAAAAATGACTGTGATATATACGTACACATATATATCTAGTATATATATAATAAAAACAATAAATATGTTAAAAGTAAGGCAAATCATAGTTTTTGACTTTGCATTTAACAAAAAGGTTATTTTCTGTTTTGTCTAAGAGCTTACCTAATGATGTAAATATATCATTGGACATTGAATATATCATTAGACTTGTGAAGGACTCGATTAAATTGTATCGTGGATTTCTAACAATTTCTTCCATCGATCAAATTCTCTTTTCTACCTAGCCACAAGTTACCTAATGCTTAATAAACCTTTCGGAAAATTTTTGATGCTGCTTAATACGTACACCGAGATACATACATATACACGAATATTACGTATTATTTTGTAGTACAAGTATAAATAAATAATTTCTTGTTTGTTGATAATTTTTCCTGTTATTGCTTCATAAAAGATAAATAAATTTTCACATATTTAGGAAAAATATTTGCATATATAATACAAAAGAAAATAAACTTAATTTCAAACTTTTTCTATTTCATTTTTTCTAAAAAATAATTCTACTCTGCAGACTTACAAAGCCTCTGTAGAGCTTTTCGTATATTCCTTACAAGTTTATGTTCGTTGTTGATGATGTTGTTGTTATTGTTATTAGGGTGTTATGTAATATTCATATAAATGTAAAAAAAAATATCGGTATCATAATCATCGAAATCATAAGCATTCGTAATCATCTTAAAGTATATATTTTTAGCATATGATAATTCAATTGACAATGAAAGCTAGATTATTTAGGATTAAAATTTATTTTTATTTTTTTTATGAGTACTTACATAAGCATAATACATATATGGTTTTATGATTTGTTTAGAAATATGTAAATACACGCGTTTAAAGATGCTTACATTTCATTCAATCATTCGATCTTGCCTTAGTGCCTAATCGAAAATTCCGTTAAACTGACAATACAGAGTTAAACATAAAAGCTGGTGTTGACTCATCAACATTAGAACGTTAAACTCTAAACCTATATGGATCTACTGTCATGTTTTATTTTATATTTTTAACCATAGGGATGATACTAGCATTTAATTGTATATAAAAGGTGAACATTAAATAAAATAGAGCAGAATGAGCAATTGACAAAAAACTGGTACTAATCGAAATATACACCAAGCAACAACCGGCAAATAGCCAAGCAATAATCGGAAAATACAAACTTAAAAACACCAAGCAACAACCATCAAAGCTGCACCGCGCAAAAGAAATTTACTTTAGAAGTTGTTCCTCAAACTAGCCCTAATACATAAATTTACTCAACTACAACTATGGACATGGAATAGCTAATGCAGAGACAAGAACGAGTACATTGATGATGACTATAAGATTACAACCATTCGTGTCGGGTGTTAAGATATAACTTTATTGGTATTCACATGGGTACATAGGTTAAGGTGGATTTACATTATTAGGTTAAGGTAAGCTTACATAGTATCGTTACATCCCCCTTGTTTTTTTTTTACATATTATTATATTACATATACATAGTCTTACTTAATTCTAAATTTCATTTCCTTTATTTTTATTATTATCTTTTTCAGGGTGGTTAGCTTATGTAATCTTATAAAAATATAATTCAATTATAACTAATTTTAATCCAAACTAATCTTTTTATTTTATTTTTATTGTTTAACGTCAAGGAACGAACCGTGCAATTTTATTACTTCTCTCACCTGACCTATAGATCAACCTTGACAATGGTTTAATTACCCTTTCCGATCGTGTAGTTATTACTTCTGTTTTACGGTCTCCTAGTTCAGTATCCGAATTATTTCGTTGACTTCTTCGAGATTCACAGTCATTATTTTCTGTCGTTATTCGGGTTGAATTACTTCTTTTTGAGTCATCCGAAGTGTCCGGGGTGATCTCCGTTTTAGGTTTGATGTGAGCTATAGTATTAGCCAAATGATATTTGTTCGCTCATCGTCTGTTTTCACTATCAGCGACCTTGGTGCATCTGGTTTACTATAACTGTACCTGACGTCCACTCTCTATGTCCTGTTTGTATTCTGATTCTGTCATTGATTTTTAAATCCGGAGCTTCTTTATTCCCTTTGTCGGCGAAGATTTTTTGTTTCTGTCTTACTCGTTGTAAATTTTCTGTGACATTTCCAATTGATCTTGGCTTAAGAAGATCTTTTTTAATCGGTAGATTCGTTCGAGTCATTCTGCTTAGCAATCTCTGATTCGGTGATTCTAGGCTATTATCCCTTGGCATGTTTCTCAGATTTTGCAATGCTTTATAAATGTCTGTCTTGTCGTAGGAACATTTTCTTAGTAGTGACTTAACGGTTTGAACGGCTCGTTCCGCCAAACCATTAGCCCTTGGAAAATGTGGACTAGATGTTTCCTGAACAAATTCCCAATTCCCTGCGAAATTTTTAAACTCACGTGATGAGAATTGAGGGCCGTTATCGCTCTCTAGCACTTCTGGCGTTCCGTGTATAGCGAGCGATTTCTTCAGAATTTTGATTACTTCCGCAGACGTGCTAGTTTGTAATTTTTCGAAGTCCAAATACCCTGAGTAGCTATCCACTATTACCAGATGTTCTTGTGATTCGAATGTAAATATGTCGGTTGCTACTCTTCGCCACGGATATTCTGGAATTTCCTTGTTCAAGATTGGTTCTTTTACATTTTTCCTTTGTGTTTGTTGACATATTGAGCATTTCTGTACGAAGTCAATCACATCCTTGGATAAGTTTTTCCAATAGAATAATTGTCTTATCCGTTTCAGTGTGCTCATAATGCCCAAGTGACCAGTGTGTGCTGTGTTTAGTATTTTTTTAATTTGTGTGTTTGGCACTACTATTTTGTCACCTTTAAAGATAATTCTCTCGTATACAGCCAGTTCATCCTTGAAATTAATAAAATGCCTAATACTTTGCGAGATGTCCCTTTCCTTATCAGGCCACCCATTTATGATATATGAGACAACCTGACTGAGATCTTTGTCCATTTTGACATGTTCAATTTATACTGCGTTTCTGTTGACATAGGCAGGATTATTTGTATTTGTAACTCTTCCTCCTCCGTATTGTCGAGTTCCGTGATGCAATCTCTGCTTAATGTATCCGCGATTGGTATCTCAGTACCTTTCTTGTATACTACGTTAGGTGCATATTGCAGCACATCGAATATTATTCTACGTAATCTAGCTGGAGCATGCTCGATTGTCCTTTTAAAGATTATTTCTAAAGGCTTATGGTCTGTCTCTATTTCCAGGCGTTTACCGTATATGTGTACTCGTGGAACTTATTACAAGCAAATTTTATGGCTGTCGCTTCTTTCTCGATCTGCGGATAGTTTTGTTGCGCTTGGGTTAGAACTTTTGATGCATATGCTATAGGTTGGTCATTTTGCATTAATACCGCACCCATCACTTTTTTACTTGCGTCCACTGACAATTTAACGTCTGCATTGACATAATAATATCTCAAGACTGAAGCTAAAGCTAAAAGTTGCTTTAATTTGTCGAATGCTTGCTGTTGTTCATAATCCCATACAAAGCTAACTTTCTTTTTCACTAATTCCCTGAGTGGTGAAGTAATTTCAGAACAATTGGGGATAAATTTAGCTACATGCGTAACCATTCCCAGAAACCTTTGCAATTGCTTCGTATTTTTGGGTGTCTCGATTTTTCCGATGACCTCAATCTTTTCATCATCTAGTGTTAGCCCTTCAGATGATAAAATATGCCCTAGGAATTTAAGTTTTTTTTATTGAACAAGCATTTGTCCCTATTTAGCTTCAAGCCAGCTGATGTGAGTTTTTTAATCACCTCTTTTGTTCTGACTTCCAGCTTTTCACTTGATGCCGCATGAATAAGAATGTAGTCTCGAAACTATCTAACATTTGTGACATTATTTGTTAGAACACCTCAGGAGCCGACGCTAACCCAAACGGTAATCTCAGGCAGGTGTAACGACCCCATGGTATCGAAAACGCCAGATATTTCTGCGTTCTTTCGGTGACTTTGATTTGCCAGAATCCACGTTTACAGTCTAAAAGCGTAAATAATTTTGATCCTTTAACTCGTGCTGATATTTCTTCTAAAGTTTTTATTGGATAATGACGTCTAAGAATATTTTTATTTTTGTTAGAAGGATCTATACATACTCGCATCTTATTTTTTTTCTTATAATGACCATTGGTGACACCATTGGCGTCTGTTCTTTGATTGGTTTAATGACTCCTAGTTTAGTCATATTCTCTAATTCGTTTTCTACATCATTTCTTATCGCGTGCGGGATACGTCTCGGAGGGATAACTACATGGTCCGGATTAGCTTTGAAATCAATATCATAAGCGTAATATTTCAAACAACCTATAGTCCTTCGAATACACGATCTTCGATTGCTAAACTTTCATCATTCGATCGTATGTTTTTTTCGTCCGTTCGTTTTACCAGACCAAAATCTATGCATGAATTAATTCCTAATATTGGGTCTGTACTTTCGTCTACGATTTTTAACGTTACCCAGACTGGTTTATGTTTTGCTATGCAATTTATATTTACCTATAACCCTAATTTTGTGACCGCCAAATGAAATTAGCCTTTTGGTATTCGAGTGTCAATTTTTAAATTAAGACTGTCTGTCAACTTTTTATTTATCACATTACATTGAGCCCCAGTGTCAAGCTTGAATTCGATCACATCGCTGCCTATTTTAATTTTTTCAAACCACGTTTTCGATTTCTCTCGTTCCTCTCCGTTGACCAACATATCGAGATACAATTCTTCGGCTTCGTCGTCGAAATTTTTATTTAATTCATTAATGTTTTTATCTTTTATTCTGCATGCTATTGCCAGATGACCAACTTTCTCACATTTTCCACATTTCTTGCCGTATGCCAAACAACTTTTTCTACCGTGTTTAGTTTTGCAATGATTGCAAAAGAAAATTTTTGGATTACAATTATTATGTGTCATGTCAGAAACCTGGTCATCTCTCGACTTTTTTGTATCATTGAATATACACCTACTACTATCTTGTCACGTAACATTTCGTCGGCTAATTTGTCAAAATTGCACTTCATTAACTGAATTTTGATTCTTGTATAGAATTCATCAAAGTTTTCGTTCTGTGCTTGCAACATTTTATTAAACACATACCGTTCATATGTGATGTTCTTCTTTGGTGTAAAATGCTAGGCAAACTTTTTTAACCACTGGGTCGTAATTAATTTCGTCTTCCTTTAGCTGGAATGTTTCGAAGATTTTTCCCGCTTGGATTCCTAAACATGCCATCAGCGTAGCCGCTCTAATTCCTTCCTCTTGTTTGTCTAGCTTCGTTACTTTGCTATAGAACTGGAATTGTTGTATCCACACTTTCCAATCATCCGCTATGTTTTGTGTGATGATTAATTGTTTTGGTGGTCGAAGATGCTCCGCCATGTTGTTGGTCTTCTCGAACTACTTTTTCTTCGATAAGGACTACTATTTTAAATTTTTATGAAAAACAATTTCCGCGTGCTTTATGTTTTTATTTATTTTATTTAATTATTACTCAGTAATTATTATTGATTCGTGTTTTTTATTCTTTGAAACGTTTCGATCAATGATAATTCCGATGATAATCGATTTTTATTTTATTTATTTTTTAAGTTTTCACTTCTGACACCATATAAGATTACAACCATTCGTGTCGGGTGTTAAGATATAACTTTATTGGTATTCACATGTATCTGACAGTTGTACATAGGTTAAGGTGGATTTGCATTACTAGGTTAAGGTAAGCTTACATAGTATCTTTACAATGACAATAACATAAGAGAATTCCAACCGACACTGAAATCAACAGATGTGCTGATATTGAATTCAGCGAACTGCTAAAATTCAGGCAACAGTTGAAGCAACAAGATATCCGAATTAGAGGTTTATATCGGGAAATACGATTGGGTTAAAACATACTGGAATGTAGCATTTTTACAGCGAAAACCAAATCTTGATAAATTATTCAATGTTAAAGAAATAATTTCAATTAACCATTGGGTAAAACTACATGCTCCAATTCAATGGACATACGTAATTTCCGATAAAACGATTTTTGATGATTTTTGATTGGACGAGAATTTCTACATCATCGCTATCGGTTCAGCAAATAAGATTAGTAAATCATTGCCATCAACCTAAAGGAATTCACTTTACAAATAAAAAACAAAACAACAATAAATCATAATCTTAAAATGATGCCAGCAATTCAATTGAGACTACCGATTTGGAAAGGGAGCTAGAGATGATATAAGAAAATGAACGACTGCCAACAGAAATGAATCATTATGACGTTCATCATTTCACGATTTCCTATACTTAATTATATTTTAGATATATGGCGCAAAATCAGTTTTCAATACCAGCAGCCCATCCTCGACCGAGAGTGCAGGTAATGAAGTGTAAACAGCAAGACCACTCCAAACGCTGTAGCCCGGAATATGTTGGCTCTGCTGATACTAAGTAGCATTTAATTGTATATACAACGGAATAAATTTAACTCTACTTTTAACAACAAGTTGTTTATTTTCACTGACTAAATAGACTACACCCGAGGTAATTTACAACTTAAATACAATAGTCTATAAATATACAGTTGGGGTTTACCGTAATTATATTGAATTTAATTATAGTATCATACTATAACAAGCTTCATTAGCATTAGATTTGCATGTGTTTGTTTACATCACAACTAAATCAATTAAACCCTTTTCAAAATCAATTAACTCTCACTATATCCGCTTAAATTTAAAATCCCCTAATGTATGCGTATGTATGCCCGCAAGGACAGGACTTATTATTTACAACAAAACATTTCAAAACATTCGGTAATTACAACAAATTTAACAAAATTAAAATAATTACGTTGATTACAATGATTATGTTAAGCTTTTATGCGTGTAGCGCCGCTTTTTAAATTTTATTTTATTTATTTTTAAAAACAAATAATAAATTTTTAATGAAAATAAAATACAAAAACACAATGTTGTTGGCGTAAAAAGCTCGTTTACAAAAAAGCTTAAATAAAAAAAAACCCACACACAAAAATCCTTTTGTTAATTTATTATCGTTGTGTTGTTGGTTTAAATATTTTTTTTTTATTCTGATTTAATTTTTATATTTTCTGTGTTAATTCATGTATTTGCATTTTTAATGTTAAATTTAATAAAATACAGCAACAAAACGAGCAATAGCAGGGACGACGATACATCCCAAATTTATAAAAATGAAAAATATTCGGAAAAAATAAAATTCCACACCAAACCAAAAACAACAAAAAAAAAAAACAACACAACAAATATACATAATATACAACATTAAGTTTTACATGTTGTGTATTCAACCACTTTTTTGTGTTTTTAGCCATATATGTTTTACTTACATATAACTATATGATATAAAGCTTTAATGTAATTTATCTGAATGTATTCGTAGAGATAAAAAAAAAAATTCGAAAATAATTACTTTTCGGTCGCTCTGCGTATTCTAAAATCTAAATTCTAAATCATCGCAAACAATTTCTCGCGCGCATACCAACAATATAAAAAAGCTCACAGCAGGTTCCCAAATATAATAATCATATTCTGCGTTCATATGAACAACAAAAAATAAAAAACTTGCAATCATTTCCAAAGCACTGCATAAAAAAAAAATACTGGAAAATTTAAAAAATAAAAATTGGGACGAAATTCCAAGTTCCGTTTTTTTTTAACGTTGGCACTTTTAAAATATTTTATGCTTTCCAATCACGTAATAAGGAAAGTATTTTGTAATCTTGATGAACATTTGAGATTTAGTTTATGTTGAATCTAGAAATTTCTAGTTCATCTATGAAAATTTTCTGTTATTTTTCGGTCAGTAAATATCTATGTCGATATAATGGGCGTCCTCGATATACCATATGTAATAAGAGTAATTGGAAAATCATGTGCTGTCCCGTATAAGAATTTTTATTTTTGTTTTGAGCTTTTTTTATATACATTTTTTTCCATAAATCTTGATTCAAAATCGATGTTGGGAGGTAGTAGGCTGTTTTTGGCTTATTTTTAGAATCGAGAAAAGCAAAGAACATAAGGAATAAAAAGCTACAGTTGAGACATGGTTATTGAAGCTTATCGTAGCTTTAATTGAGATTCGATGTGTTTTTTTCTTTTGGATCCTATATACATACATATACATACATACATACATTTATAAAGGGAGAAAAATTCAATTTATTTAGAAGAAATCACGATTTTGAGTACTACGGGAATTGTTCATTTCTTTAGGTTAGACGAAAGAGTTTTGTTTCAATTATTCTTTGGATTATCGGATTTTTGCTTTTTATCATTCAACACATATACCGTTAGTTACGTATTCAAAACAATTATCAAGTTTCGGCAACATTTGAACTGAAGAGACAAATTGGAGGTTTTAACGTGGAAGTAATTTTAATTAGTTGACAGATATTCAGCAACAAGAATTTAAAATTATTATTTTTATATCTTCACATACGACTACTGTCGGTATTAAAAGTGAGTAAATACTGAAAAAAAATTACTGCATTAACTTTAAAATCACTTTATTGGTGATTATGTTATTCTTTTTCATAGTTTTAATGCTAGAGGAGGCTTAAATATAAAGTATTAAAAATAATCACATAAAGTAATTTAAGAAAATTACAAAGCTTTAAAGCTTTGTCAAAATAATTAAAATTACTGAGCGTTCAATTTTGACACCGATTCTGCTTAGTTGATGACATTTCCACTCATTCGTTGTTCTTTAGTTTGCAGAATTTAAGCGAGAGAGGATACCATAATGAAAATTTATACAGGCAAGCTGGCCATAGGTCGGATTGTCCTCTTTTTGTCGGCTTTGTCCTTATCAAAAAAAATGTCCTTCTTTGTCCTGCTTTCGCAAAAATTATCCTCCGGTTTCCCTCCCTTCGATTTAGGGCTTACCCGTTCCCGGACCATTTACATTCCCGAGAAACGGTATTGTGATTTTGTGACTCGTTGGTTTTCCCAGGATTCGGGACAAGGCAAGCTTTCTATCCAATACCTAATTATGCATGTGATATTAAAATTCAAAGAATTTTAAATTTTAGGTTGGGAAAACGAAAAGAAAACAAATTAAGTATAATTCCAAAAAATAAATGTGATGTACTGATATAATCATTCAATCGGAGGATTCTATTCTCTTTTATTTAGGAAATCTCCCTTAAGAAAAATTGAAATTTAAACTATCACCGTTGATTTTACTCAACATATTGCCAACGATTGGCGGAGCTGAATGCACCCAACGACGATTTTTTCGTTAGAAACCCACCCTATAACGGAGAATTCCTCTCATTTTCGGTGAATGTCAGCTTGATAGTATAGTGGGTCGTTTTTAAATTTGGTTGTTTTTCCATTTTTGACTTAAACTTAGCACTTTATTTTTCCTTGTGCCAGGTCTCACTTCTCATGGAGCCAGAATTAAAATTCTGGCGACTTTAAAAAATAGGTCTTGAGATTAAATTAATTTTGGGCCTAGAAAAAAGTCTTGAAACTGTTTAGTTTATACCTGAAAAGAAAGGCCCTTACTTAATTTAGGTTTCGGAACATTGTTGATTTCTAATTTTCAATTGTTCAACCGATATTTGTATTTTATTCAGAAACAATATGACACCGAGCTCCATGCTCGATTATATTGGTTGTTTCAATGAAAACAGAATAATTTGACCCTAATTTGTAAACCACCATCTTGAGCAGAAACAACCACTGCTGATTTCCTTTAGGTTATTTGAACAGGAGTTTTGATATTTAAATTATGTATATTTGGTGCTATCGAAAATAACTCATTTTATTGAAATGGGCTTTCAAATTTTCATTATTCTCAAAAATCTTGATTAGGTAGTGGGGTATTAAATCAGTAGTGCAATAGTTTGGTTTAATTCTATAGATAGAATGTGTACGTTCAGCTCTTCTTTTGACTGAATTCTATTTCTTTGTTTGCTTTCAATGGTCCTACCATAAACAGGCCATTTCGGATTTTGAGCTCATTTCAAAAGCATCATTCATAATTTTCTTTGTTCCCAACTTTGGATCTTAATTTAATAGAACACAACAACAACAAAATATGTTTCGTTAAAACGATTAGTGCACTACTCTGGTGATACAACACAAAACTTTTTTAACGAAAAAGATGTGGGCTGGCAACTTTACTATGAAAACATAACCTCATTTCCCTTTTAGAATTATAATTTATTTGTCCGAATCAGACTGAAATGTTGATTTTAAGATTCTGAAATTTAGCCATGTCTTTGCTAGAATTTCTTGGCTTCCGATTTTTTAGCATTTTTCACTATACGTCTTTCATTTTTTACTCAATAAACTAAAAGCAAAATAAATAAAAAGTTTTACTTGTAAAGTGATAAGTTTTCGGTTGAATAGGCCCAGGTCTTTCGAACCTAAATTATAACATCCTTTATGTTAACGATACGAATTCTATATTCCACTAGATGTATTCATCGCCATAACCGGTATCTCCCTATTCAAACGTTTATGGAATCTCTTTGGACCTTTTGAACCACTTTTACGGGTAAATTCATCACCCCATGGCTATTATTACCGAAGACAATAAAAAATAAACAAAAGTCAAAAAAAATTTAATAAATATTCGTTTTATTCCAAACCAATTTCAACTTACTTAAAAACCTATTTGACATCTTTCGTCCCCCAACGACGACAAACAATCACTGTCGAAGAAATCTTTAAAAAAGAATTGTGTGTGAAAATATAAATCAAAAATCGGCTTTTCGCATTATTAAACTTCAAACAAACGAAAAATCGGAAAAAGCTTTCAAAATTCAATAGACACTAAACGATGCAAGAAAATCAAATGAAAATACCAAAAAATAACTAGGAGGAAGGAAAAGGGCCAAGGTTAAGGATAATTTGTTTTTTTTTTTTTTTTTTTTGGCTTCAATTTAAAATTCATTCAGTTTATTGTGGTAGGTTAGTTCATATACTCGGTTAGATTTTACGTATTTTTGTTTTTTGATTCCATTGTAAAGCTCGACACGCGATAAGGAATGAGTTTAAAAAACAGAACATAAATTATATTGTATTATACAAAAAAATAAACAGACGAGCATACTTTTTCGTATTTTCTTTTAAAATATGTTATAATATATGTGCATAATATATTATGTAATATGTGAATAATTGAAGAGACAAGGAGAGATGCAAAAAAAAACAAAAATCAATATGTGCTAATATCAATATGTAATACAAACTGGAAAAATACATATATACATATATTTCTTGTTTATATGGAAAACATATTGTGCATATTTGAAAAAATTTTCCAACAAGTAAATTTATTGAATACTACAGATTTATTTTCCTTGTTTCAAAACAATCATATTACGCGACGATACGAAAGACGCGCGCGACGTTGCTATTTAAGAAGTAATTTGATAATTTTTATGTTCTCAACTGAAGAATTTTGTTCACAATGGGGGGTTTTCTTGTTCCAAGCAAAACCTATGGTTTATTGTGTACAAGTTATTTAATATTGTGTTTTACTTGGGGGTATGAGTTATTTCACAGTGTTTTATGTTCTTCTTCTGTAAAAAGAAAATAAAAAGTTTTTTATTTGTATAATTGAATAATTAATGAAGTTTTGGTTTTGCGTTCTTATATAAATTTTTCATTTAATTTCTCATAAAAAAGAAAATGGGAAATCATAAAAGTTTATTTAATTGTTTTAAGTCTTTTAAAAGAATGCAGCACAAAGGTAATTTTATGGTAATGTTCTAATTTACAACGATAATGTTGGTTCTGACTTATACAATACTAGGAATTTAAACAAAAATCCTCTTGATTGTTTATTTTATGTAGAAGAAAGTATATACGAGTACCTTGTAGATCTTGTATTTTCAAAAATTATACTTGTACATATTTGGTCTGTTTTCTTTTATTTTGTTGTTAAATTTTAGCTTTTTGGAGACAAATTTATTTTATTTTTATTAGTCAACTAATAAAATGTGTTAATAGTTTATTTAAAAAGTTTTTTCTTTCTGAATAAATTAGTCTATAAAAATTTGTGTAGTAATTATCTGGCTATGTTTTCTGGAATAACCTAATGTTTTGTAGTAAGTTTACAAAATCGATAAATATTTAAAAGGAAGCTCATTCATGTAAAAAAGCAGCAAAATTCCATTCCTCTGTAGCAGCTTCGTGGACATGATGATTCTTTCTGAAGTATATACGCAGCGTATATTTTACCTAAATAAAAAGAAATTCTTCATATCAAAATATAAATAAGAATGAAAGATTATATCATAACCGTTCAAAATGCACACGGATTTTGTTGTTAATAGGAGCCCATATTCGTAATTATGTCGTATGCGTAATACAGAATACTACTGGGTAAAACGCCAAATTTATCTGTCTATTTTGGTTTCAGGTTGCTTTAAACATTTTTTTTGTCGCTGGTCGTTTCTATCACCGGAAGTCGAATGTAAATCTGAGTTATGCCACCAAAAAAATAAAATAAAATAAAATCAGTTTGTAAGTTTCTCTATCAAATGTTTTTTCTTTATACCGAGACTTTTTGAATTAAAACAAGAAGAAGAATTCGAATATATTTTTTGAATGCGGTGTACCGTTAGTATTTCAAAAAGCTAATGCATATGGGAGCGAAAATTAAACCTATAACTTCGTTTCGGGTAAATATTGAATGCAACTTTAATATTATGAAGGCGATTGCAGGAATTGGTATCGACAAATTAGATGAAATGTATATAAAACTTTACTTACCATGCACCACTAACTTCTCGGTTGCATCTAATTTTATAACAAAAATTTAGATCCAAATGAGATCCTTCGTAATAATAGAAAAATCTGGCCCTAAGCAAGTACACAAGGTGTAAAAAGTATCGGTTTTCTTTGCTTCGCATGCCCAAAACGTCTGTTTTCTTTAAAGCCCAAACATCTGCTTTTCCGCACTGTTGACTTCTTTGTCGCACGCCTTTCTTAGCTACATGAGACCAACTGATTTTAATAGTTTGTTTTTTCGATTGAATACAGACAAGACTAAGAGGGCCCATGTTCTCGCAATTTACCGAAAAAAGTCGCCGGTGACTTTAGGATAAAACAATTTAAATTTTCGACTGAAATGACGTATTTCACTAGAAAATCACGGGTGAGTTTTTTCGAGTGAATTTGAAAAATACAGGCGAAGGGGCCTAACTAGAAAAGGAAAAGGAAAACAATAGTAAGTTTTTTACTTTTTCTCTTGTACCTTCTAATACAAAACATTAGCCGTCGAAAATAGCGTCGAATTGCATAGTTAGGCCCATGTTTTGTGTTCCCTAAAATGAAAAATATCTGTTATAGGTACTGATATTGTTTTATAAAGTAAAAACGAACAATTTTACGAAATAAGACCCTTTATAATACCTATAAGGTAAGTAACTTGTGTAACATGACCGCAAAGTACTTTGTCGCGCTTGAAACAATGCTGACCTAGCGGCGCTTTGCGCTCTTGATATACAAATAACTAACTTTTTACACATACAAACAAAATTTAAACAAAAATATCGTAAAACATTATAAATTTTTGCTTTTCTTATATGTAGCTGCCACAAAATTAGAAAAATGGCGCGCATCCAACTAAGTGAGGCCCTTACTAAAAGCGCAAGTAGATCTCACACATTTTACGTGGAAAAAGTAAATTTTTATGTGAGGCTTGAATGCACTGGACGCACCCAATGACAAATTTGGTTTTGTTAGCTCCAACTATTTTATATTGCTGAATTGTGACCGAGACCTATTAAATATTGTTTGGTTGCATATTGCTAATAATTGCTAAAAAATGTGAAAATTTAATTAAATTCAACACAATAAATAAAACTTAATTTTTTAGATTTAACGGTTTTTAAATTTAAAAGCAACAAAGGGAGCAATTGCTCAAAATTAGGGATGCACAAAGAAGATGATTTATCGTACCTTTAAAACTGATAATGATACTGGGGCTTTTGAAAACAGACCAAGAAAAGAGCGAGCTCGAAAAACAACGGTAAGGGAAAATGAAGCCAAGTAAATAAATGAAACTGAATCACTTCAAATTACGTAGAGTTTAGATAGCTAATTGTTTCCAAAAATTAATTTCGCGGAACAACACTTGCTCGAATCATTGGCGTTTTGGGTTAGACCATAATTCGACTAATATTTAGAATTAATAAGAAGTTGGACCGATACATGTACAAATATCTACATAACGGATAACGATCCTAAACACACTGCAAGGTTAGTAAAGTTTTAGTTTACAAACCTATTGACCTTTACCCAATCGAGAAAACTTATGGGCAGAAGTTAAGCGATATAATTAAAAAAGAAAGTTCCAGGAATTCAGACGAGCTGCTTCGAAATATTGAGAAAATCTGGAAAAACTCCAGTGAGAAATGCTGAGTGAGGATGAAATTTACAGACCTAGGGATGTGTCTAGTGTGTCTAGGCTTTAATCTGTGATACATTTCGACTATTTTTCTCGGAAGCATACTCGTAAATTTAAAATTTCGGACGTAAGTAAATTTTTACTTGAACTAAATTTCTACTTGACAATACTAGTTAGAACCTCACAGGAGACCACCTACCCAATTGACGACTTTGAAAGAGACCTAAACACATTCTGTCACCGCGTCTGGCAACGGAAGAAGAAGAAGAAGACGCACTCTCTCAGTTCCGAATCTGTGTATATAAGGGCCCGTCAAAAAATGTTTTTCAAAATTGATTGATCGCTTCCTTCCTAGTGCTTTGTGGTAGAACTAAATGCGACTTCCTTTTATATAAAGAATCCAAAAGCACCGCGCTCGTCATCGAATAATGAAACAACCTTAATCTTATAATACGTAATTTACGTATTATATAATAAAAATTTAATTATAAACATATTCATAATACAACCATACCAGCCAACCACTCATACGATTAGGAGAGGACAATCAAATTATATAATCGCTACTATCACCCCACAAAATGCTTGTTAATTTTAAATTTATATTTTATTATTTCGAAATAGGATAAATGTTGTGTTCATTATACAATTAAATTAAAAATGTATAATTTAAATAAGAATAAAATTTTGTCATGTAAAATAGTTGAGTAAATAATTATATTTGTATGAATTTTAATTTTTCGATTAATTTTTTTGTACACTTTGTATGTTGTATCAATGGAATTTTTATTAGTATATACAATGAAGCAATGTAAATTTTTGTAATATGTAAATTAAAAAGTAGTTGAAATGTGATTAAATTAGATAAACAGTGTTTATTTTTTAAAAATATTAATGAAGCATGTATTTTTGGTGGAAATGGTTTTCCATTGCAGATGTGCTAGTGCGTCTTGCCTTAACCCTCATACGACCCTCAAAAAAAGATACACATGTGACCCTTGGGTGCAATTTCACCCAATATTTGATATATTTACCTACGTGCAATATCAAAAATTGTTGTCTTGGTCAAATTTCACCCAAAGGTCGTATGAAGATTAACAAAATTCAGCTTAAAAAGTGCATAAAAATTCTAGGACATCAAATTAAATTCCAATAAAAATAATACCAACAATATCATTTTTCATCCAAATCTCATCATTAACTATAAATAATTAATTTATTATAATTTAATATGTCATTACAAAAAATAAATATTGTTTGCGTTGAAAAAAAGCCAAATTAAATTTCAATCAATTTCCATCAAAATCAAATTTTCCCAATATTTACAACATCATAAATTTTATATATTGTTATGGATACGCAATTACACTCAACACATACACGCACCAAAAAAAAAAAAAAATAAAAAAATAAAAAAACATAATTTCTGTTTTCCGCAAAGATAACACAAAAAACGTTTTCCACAGTACAAAACACAGACAAAAAAAAAATATGGAAAACCAATTTTCAAATTACATGAATAACAATAAACATTCAATTACAATCAAATAATTTTTATTTAACACAATATTGTGTATGCGAGGGTGGTAAAAATTGCGGGAGATTTTTATCAGATCATATCATCAGGAAACGGTAGATGTGCGATGTTCATTTTACAATGGAAGGAGGGCTACAAATGACACAATATAATCTTTGGAATCTCAATCATATACCATTTACATATACCATCACCAAAATCATAAATCGAATTTAGTTTGGTGAGCCTATAATTTGTCACCTATATAAATTTCCGAGTCCTATCCAAAATGAAATAAAAAACGCTTAAAATATTCATGCCAACCGTTTTTACCCCTAAATAATAATTTTCTTCCGCAAAGATAAATTTAGGTAAACCGCTCCAAAGAACAATAAAAATAAATTCACCAAAAGACCAAAAAAAAATTTAATGTTGACACCATACAAAATGGAAAAGTTGAAATAGTCCACAATATATTGTATAGCTAGCTGCCTACCTACATAAATAAGACTTTAAGAAAATACGAAAAATTATTGATGAACCAATTGAACATATGCTTATCATTTCATATCTATATTTATACTGAAAAATTGTGTGTACTACGAATTACGTACATACCCATCTTCTTTTTTGAATTGCTTTCCCTTTTCACGTGTTTCCTGTTCGTTCGGATATTTTATAGTGCACAATATTTTTTATAGGAAACATTTTTGGAAGGGATAAATTACGATATAAATTTTCTCCATTGTGTCGATAATACAGATTTTTGTACGAATATAAAAATATGTACATATATAGGTATAACATTGTTATATAATTTTCCTCATTTTCTTTTTAATTTTGCGTTTGTATTAGTGCTTTACGTCGTTGATTGATATGTATTCTACAGTAACGGTAATAATTAGGATTAATTTTGAGGAACAATTTTTTCTCTGGCTTTTATAATATAATGGATGATTGCTAGAAATTCAATTTCGATCTGATGAGGATTGTGAGAAATAAATCATCTTTCAATCATTTGATCATCTCATATATAGGAAAAAATTTGGGTAATAAATTAGCAGTTCAGTCGCTATAGCGTGATGAGATGATCGAAAGATGATTAATTTCTCACAATCCTCATCAGATCGAAACTGAACGAATTGCAGAACTCCTAATAATTTCTACTTTTCGTAAAATAAGTATCCGCCGTACGGCGATGCGTCAGTAAATGTGTCGTTATCGCCGCATAGTAGTTTTTTTATTGCAAATTTTTTTCTTTTTATTAACAGTTTACTGCATGATTTTACTTGAAAAACTTTTCAAATGGCCGCCATTTTATACTAATCGAAATTTTCGAATTCCGTACGATGCGTCATAGCCGTTCACGGGTCGTCTGAACACGGCTCAACCCAAAAGTGCTTGCACTTCTGTTTTTTGTATGGCAACATGTTCCCTAAGGTCTACTGAATAAGATAAAAGTTTTTTTGAAATCATCCACTGACCAGTTTTCATTTTCGCGCCAAAATTCGAAAATTGGAACCAAAAAAATGGTCTCAAAAAGTGAAATATCTTATGTTTTATGAAAAGTCTCAGGAAGAGAATGCAGTAGGCAGGTTACAAGAAAAGCAGAAAACTTTTCTTCCTCGCCTCGATCAGTTCATTTCAGTTTTCCATAATGTCGAAAATTTTTCATCCTCCAAAAGTTGCCCGCGCACTTTCACACGAAGAGAACCGGATTAAAATTTGTTTGTTGTGCTTAAAAAAGAATAATGTCATGTTCAAGATAGAAGATTCGCTGCAATCGAATCTAGAAAAATTACTGAAACATCGTGTGGACAATATCTTGTGTGAAGAAAGACTGCCGAATGTTCTTTGTGCCGGATGCTGCCACCGAACTCGGAGACGATCGTCTACCGACAACTTCCCGTAGACAGAACGTCTACCGACAACTTCCCAGTGCCGATCCAGGAATCGTTCCCTCCAAGACTGTCGAGCTACCTGATTATTCTAAGTTTTTGAGTGTAAGTTTAACTACGAGATCCTAGGACTCAAAATCCCTGTCAGTGCTATTTGTGCCAGATTGCTCGAAGTAATGTGATATCCATGCAACTTCTTAACAAAAAAAATCGGTTGACGGGAAATGCATCAAACGTTGTTCCAAATGTTTTATCGATCCCAAACGAGGAACACCATGCACCAAAACTGCCCAAGTTGATAATGTATGCAAATATATAAATACAATGGGGGAGAAAGTAATGGAACAAGTGGCGTCAACATTAGTCAGTAAAATTGCAATTCAACAACATGACATTGATGACAAAGTAAACAAAAAGGATTCGACGGTCTCCCTTACTCAGGCACGTGGAGGAAACTCCATGAAATTATTCATAAATCCCCACGAGAAAAATGAAGAGGAACCAGCTTCGAATATATCCACAGCCGATTTCTTGAAAATCAAAACAAAATTTAATCTTAGTACAAAGACTACTCTTGATATAGCGACCGTTTTGAGAGTTGCTACCAAAAATCTAGCGATAATTGAGCCAGGATTGAAAAAAAGCCTGGAACAGAAGAATGGCGAGGTAAATAGTTTCTTTTGTGCTATAAGACAATAGATTTTGTAACCATCAAAGCTCGAATGAGCACACCAATCCAATGTCCCATAGTTTACTGCCATACTCTTGAAGATTTTCTTTCTCATATCGAGAAACAGCGGGATATTAGAAATCAGCACTTAAAATTTGGAATTGACGGTGGCGGTAGTTTTTTGAAGGTGTGCCTGTGTGTTCAAGATGATTCAACTGAAATTTGTCAACAGGAGATAAAACGTCAAAAGTATGATGATGGCGTGTTTGCTAAAGCTTTTGCTGACTTAGGCGTTAAGAAAATCTTTATTCTTGCTATTGTGAAATCAGCTCAAGAGAATTATGAAAACGTGTTAGCAGTATGGAAAATATTTAAAATTGAGGATTTTTCTGGTACGATAACGACTGATCTCAAATTAGCCAATATTCTGACAGGGATTATGTCTCATTCATCGACGTACCCTTGTACATGGTGCCTTTGTGAAAGCACAAATTTGGAGCACGTCGGACCTCGGCGAACTGTGGGAAACTCAACCTCATATTTTGAAGCTTGGAGAAACGCTGGTGGATCGATAATGAAAAATGCGAAAAATTTCAAAAGATATATCAATCCTCCAATTTTTTCAGCTGATGACCACCTCCAGAACTACATCTAATGCTTGGTGTGGTTAATAAAATAGTCAGCCATATGCAAGATGAATTTGTTACTGAAACAACGGAATGGATCAACCTTGGCAATGTTCAACGAGAATTTACTCAAGGAGGTACCAAATTCAATGGCAATTCATGTAGAATATTTTGCTCCATTGGTTGTTTGAAATATGTGGAAACACTGAAGGATTTTGATCGTGTAGTTCACAATTGTTTTGGAATCGAATTAAATGATTGTTACAAAGAATCTATCGCTCAATTCAAGACTAGCTATTTGGCCCTAGGGCTATCAGTCACACCAAAAGTACGAGTACATGCAGTATTTTATCATATAGAAGATTTTTGTGAAGGCCATAGAAGAGGGTTGGGGTTTTACAGTGAACAGGCCATGGAGACAGCGCATTCTGATTTCAAGACAATGTGGAACAAATATCAAGTTTCTGAAAACCACCCAGATTATAATGATAAATTAATGAGAGCTGTAATTGAATATAATAGTTACCACATATAATTAATTGAATCAAACTTGAATTAATATTACTGAAATAAAGGTTTTTGTTCTTCTCGACTTTCATGAGTTTTGATTTGTTTGAAATTATTCATTATATCCCCACGTATGTATTTAGAAGACATCTGTCGACAAAGAGAGAAATAATTCGCAAATTAGCAACCTTTTGACCTGTACTTTTCTGCATTCTCTTCCTGAGACTTTCCTCTTTTGATCTTTATATGCTGGAATCCTCCGGAAGGGCATACAAAATAAGATATTTTACTTTTTCAGACCAAAAAACCGGTTTTTTTGGTTCCAATTTTCGAATTTTGGCGCGAAAATGTAAACTGGTCGGTGGATGATTTCAAAAAAACTTGTATCTTATTTGTTAGACCTTAGGGAATATGATGCCATAAAAAAAACAGAAGTGCAAGCACTTTTGGGTTGAGCCGCGTTCAGACGAGCCGCGCCGCGCGTTCACCTATATTTTAATAATATTTTTGGAATTTTTATTACAGACAATCGGAACTGGAGTTATGCTGTCAACCGCCCAGTGACCTTTTCCTGAGGATGCCATCTTCCGGCCACTATAGTGTCCTTTAAAGGTCATAAAAAAATATTCTGTACTCTTTAAATTGTCTTTAATTAAAATGTGAAATTTCAAATCGATCATCCAAGCCATTTTCTTGTAAAAAAATCCGAAAAAATACATTCATTTTCGTTACTCAACACTGGTGTAACTGCCTTAATGAAAAAGGATGAATATGATCAGTTGTACTGTGTGATTTTCAAATTGATTGTAATTTGTTGAAAGAAACAATCATTCAAGGCGATTCATTTCCAGTTGTTGTTCAGAAAAGGGTACATTTTTGTAATAAACTTGATGTCGTGTTAGGCCAAACTTATTATATGTATGACATTAATTGACGTGGAACTGGAAATTCTCTAAAGGTTTAAAGTTTTGTATTTGTTCTTTTTGATAAATGACCACCATTCTACCAAGTAAACCCAAGGGTCAATACATGACATTGAGCAAATATATTGGCTGGCATGTGGTGCTACTTTCTGTGATAGAATGATCGTAATATTGATGCGAAAGGTCCGAACAGCCATCACAGATGTGGTGCGTAAGGTCGATTTTATGGTGAATCATTCATGATGTTTGTTGGATTATGATGATGTGGAATGAATCTTAAAAATAGGCCGAAGGTGTGTTGTTGTTGAGCGCGAGTGTATGGATGGATGGTTGTCTGTGTTGTGATGGTGTTGTGAGGGGTGTCGCGGCTCTGTTAGTGGAAGATTGGTTGGGTTGGTTTTTTTAGAGGGTGAGAGTGGTTTCGCTGATTGAGGGGGGCTTGAGGGTGGTTACCAGGTTGGATGTTGGGGTGGTTCTGTAAAGAGTGAGGTGATATTTGTGGAGGGCAGGGGTGGAGTAAAATGTGTGACGAATTTTTAAGTTGGAATTTCAATGGAATGAATTTTGGTGTTTGTGTTGTTAAGGAGAAACTTAAGGCTAGTTATTATTAAACATTCATTTTTACTTTAAATCTAGTATAAAATAACTTAACATATCATTTTCACTATGAATTGGCTTGCCAATTGGTATAACCTGGGAATGAAGTTACAACATGCCATGTTTCTTCGGTCGAGGTTTTTAATAAACGAAACATTCGAAAAAGTTGATCAATTTCAAAATCTCCCTGAAACAAAGGTTATCTCAATAAAACCAGTGGGGCTTCACATGTCACAAAAGTAGGATGCAAGAAGTCCCAGCAAAAAATGAAGATCGCATCACTATTTTAGCGGGGCTAAAAATCATTGCCCAAATTTGATTAGTTAGATAAGTAGCGCAGCGCTAGAAAAGTGATTATTCTACATTTGAGAAAACCTCAAAGCCTACATGCGCGCTAGATGAAGCCCTTAATTTTAAAACGGTTCTACTAAAATATAAAATGTTTTACTTTTATGACATTATTTGCGTGATGTTCTAACCACTAAGCACATACATATATCAATCCGTTTAGAATATCCGTTTGATTAGCTTCGCGCGGTGCGGTGCAGGTTACAAGAAGTGTGTGGAGGTGTTCTCCCACAAATAGAAAAATAGAATCAAATCAAAGGAAAATGGTTTGCATTGCACCGCACAATCCGAATTATCAAACAAACCAACTTGCTATTTTCTGAGAAGTGCAGCGTGTCAAAGGGCTATTTACTTTTAATTATAAACTAAAGCTGGTAATTGTAGTGTAATTGTGATATCTAACTTATTTGGCAATTAACTCTAAAATATCTCATAAAGCTGATGGTGAATAATAACCTACGATACCTACCCATACTTACTTAATTGCAGAAAATTGCGATTGACGTAGAAGTTTAATCCTTTGATTTTAGAAAGCAGAATTTAAATTTTTTATAAAAATATTTTATTTTACAATTAAAAAAACAAAGCATTTCTTATAAGAAGTGGAAGGGTAGGGAAAGTTATAAAAGTTAAAAAGGAAAAGTTAAATGAACGGTAGGTATTTTTCTGTATGTGTTTTGGCGATTGTATACATTTACGTACCATTTTCACTCAGTAGGCACCAAATTTTTATCGAACCCATAAAAATATTTGTGATTCAATATACTTTTTGCAGAGAATCGCCGCGATGGGTGGTAAATCAACATTTGCTGCAGCAAATCTAACCCATTTGCATCTAAATTCTTAACCTGGTTTGCCAATTGATATTTAGTCCAACAAGGGAATGTATTTTTATAGTCTCTGAATAAAGTCACACCGGGCCATATCTTTTCGGTCGGAGTTTTTAATATCCGAAAGATTTGAAAAAGTTGATCAATTTCCGAATCTCCCTCAAACAAAGGTTTCCGTGCTGCCATCTCAGCAAATATACATCCGATCGACCATATATCCACTGGACACGAGTATCGTTTAGAACCAAGTAAAACTTCAGGCGCCCGATACCACAATGAAACAATTTCATGAGTATAAATGCGTACAGGAATGCCGAAAGCACGACCCAGTCCAAAGTCGGACACTTTAATTGTACCATCCTTATTAATAAGCAAATTTTGTGGTTTCAAATCTCGGTGCAAAATCCGACGACAATGGCAAAATAATATTGCATTTGTGATTTGGTACAGGAAACTTTTGACTAATTCGGGTTCCAACATTTTATCGGCCGGCAATGAATCCATATACTTCTTCAAATCCATTGATAAAAATTCAAATACTAAAAATAACCGATTTTCTTCCATGAGCACATCTTCGAGTGACACAATATTTGGATGTTTTAATTCCTTTAAGATCGAAATTTCACTAGAAATAAACAATTCGAGAAATTAATCACAGATCGCTAAACAAGATGCGCTTTTCTTCTTACCGGATTGCCGTTGAGGGGATGCCCTCATCCTCGGATTCCAAACGAATTTTTTTCAGTGCTAATATGTGTCCAGTAAGTTTATCCTGCACTTTATATACAACCCCATAAGTACCTTCACCAACCTTGTCTATTTTTATAAAATCAATCATTACGAGAAATTAATGAATGCACAATAGATCGGTCGCTAACGCAGGATGAAATTTATTCTAATTTTATTTACTAAAGCGAATATTTTTTATAATTTGAATAATTTTAAATTGAAAAATACGTGTAATTTGGTGAAAATTAAATAGGTACGATTGAAACCGCAACTTGTTTTGCATGAGGCCGATAGTATTAACCGTTATTGTAAAATTTTGCAGGTGCGTTTTTTTATTCAGCGTTGTTCAATTTCGCGATTTGTCGAATTTATATTAAATTCTTTCGTGCAAAAAAAAAAAACAAAAAAGTAATCTAAGGGTAAAAAAACTAATCTGACGAGTTTGGAGAGTTCCGTTTTTTTTTATTTAGTCAAATTAAAATCTCTCAATTTTTCAACTGGGGCAGATCTACGTGATTTTTTTCTTTCTTTAACAAAAATATTATATGTAATACTTAAATGCTTTAAGTCTGAAGTTCCAATTCCATTCCGAATAAAAGCTTGGCAGTCAAAATAAACTGAGATAAAATATAAAATCGGTGGTTGTGTGAATACAAGTGAGATCTCTCAACTTTGATGATGCTTGTAAATTTAATTCGCTTAAATTTTTTTTAAACATCAACAACCCTAATAAATGAATGGGAAGAGGTGCCAATCGAATATTCAATTCACTTCAGACGTTTTAGATAATTCACTCCAATCGAACACGCCTTAAGAATCCAATAAACCGAAATAAACAATGTTTTTCTGAAGACAACGTGTCGAACGGCTAATTAGTATCAATATTCAATTACCTATAAACTGAAACTGAATGTAACTAACTTACTGGCCAATTAGCTCTTTTAATGTCTCAGAAAAAGTTGATGATGAAGAATAACACACGATACTCATTACGTACCAAATATGTAGCAGAAAATTGTGATTACTCCAACGTATTTTCAATTATAAACCAGATTTTAAATTTTTTTCAAAAATGTTTTATTTTATAGTAAAAAAAAATGCCGTTTTTCATATAAATGGACAAAAGATAGCGAAGGTTACAAAACTGAGAAATTCAATTTTCTGAAAAGACCTAAACACAATCACGAATGAACGAATCTTAATAACTACGAAATCTTATAAAATAACCTTACATTTACGTACCATTTTCACTCAGTAGGCACCAACTGTTTATCGAACCCATAAAAATATTTATGATTCAATATGCTTTTTGCAGAGATTCGTCTCGATGGATCATAAATCAACATTTGCTGTAACAAATCTAACCCATTTCCATCTAAATTCTTAACTTGGCTTGCCAATTGATATTGCGTCCAACAAGGGAATGTAGGTTTATAATCAGGGAATGAAGTTACACCGGGCCATATCTCTTCGGTCGGGGTTTTTAATATACGAAACATTCGAAAAAGTTGATCAATTTCAGAATCTCCCTGAAACAAAGGTTTACGTGTTGCCATCTCAGCAAATATACATCCAATCGACCATATATCCACTGGACACGAGTATCGTTTATAACCAAGTAAAACTTCGGGCGCCCGATACCACAATGTAATAATTTCATGAGTATAAACACGTACGGGAACGCCGAAAGTACGACCCAATCCAAAATCGGCCACTTTAATTTTACCATCCTTATTGATAAGCAAATTTTGTGGTTTCAAATCCCGATGCAAAATCCGACGACGATGACAAAATAATATTGCATTTGTGATTTGATACAGATAACTTTTGACTAATTCGGGTTCCAACATTTTATCGGTCGGTAACGAATCCATATACTTCTTCAAATCCATTGATAAAAATTCAAATATTAAATATAACCGATTTTCTTCCATGAGAACATCTTCCAGTGACACAATATTTGGATGTTTTAATTCCTTTAAGATCGATATTTCACTAGAAATAAACAAATCGAGAAATTAATCAAGCTGCGCGCTGAACATGATTCAATTATTTTCTTACCGGATTGCCGTTGAGGGGATGCCCTCATCCTCAGATTCCAAACGAATTTTTTTCATAGCTACTATTTGCCCGGTAAGTTTATTCCGCCCTTTATATACAACCCCATAAGTACCTTCACCAATTTTTTCTATCTTTTGAAAATCATCCATTCTGAAAAATAGAATGTTTAAGGTTATGTAACTCTGGATCCCTGACGCAGGATAGGATTAAATCTAATTTTACTTACTTAAGTGAATATATTTTATAGTTTGAATACACCGATTTAATTCTACACTTTTTTAATTATTTTTAATTGAAAAATAGAGGTAATTTGGAGCAAATAAAATGCGATCGGAGACAAAACTTTGTTTTGCGTTAGGCGGATAGCATTGACCGTTATTGTAAAGTTTTTTGTATTCGATCGAGTTGACAGATTATTTATTTCCAAAAGATACCGCATTTCTTAATTGTACCTTTTTTTTATAGATGGAACTACCATACAGTTAAAGGATAATTTTTGTTTTGTAATTTATTTAATTTTAATTATTATTAACATGTACATATTTTAATTTTAGTAAAGTATAACAAAATTAAGCTAAGAAAAATAATTATGTATTGGCATATTTTATTCTATAATGATGATTATATTTTAGATTGCTTTTAATTTTTCACGTGATGTTACCGGCCAACAATGAAGATGCTGGTTAAATTGTAGTCATCTATATATTGGTGGTTATTTTGTATGCTTTTCAACTAAGATTCATTGCTTGGAAGCTGTCTTATTTCTTCCATCAACAAAGCTAATTTTCGTGGTAATAATTCGATCATTTCACGGCAAACACCTATTTCCGCCTTAAAATAGTCTTCAGAGTCCTTTCGTTCTAAACATGACTTCACAAAAAGATTGTAGTATGTAAGACTATCGTTGATATTTTTCGCGTGGAGCAATTTATCAGGCGTAACTTTCTTATAATATAAACGGCCAATATGGAAATATGCGACCAGGATCGATTGCCGATCTTCAAAACTCATATTATTCATTGTAATTTCGCCGGTTTGCTTGGTCCGATATGAATTCAGGAATTCGCTAAAATTCTTAATACTTTTGTCGCACAGTTGATTTATTTTATTTAAAGCATGTGGTGTTGGTCGTTCCGAAATCGACTGATCGTTTAAAATATCTAATTTGATGTCCAACATGTTACTGTAAAGAAGGCTCAATTCATACCAAACCTCCCGGCAAATATTAATGTAGTAATTCGGATTGTACAGCTTTACAATATCTTCAAGTAAATCTGCTCGCCGCTTGTGAAGTTTACACTGGTTAGAAGTATCTTCCTCAAAAAATGCTAGTAGACTGAAGGAGCTTGACAAGTCTTGAACTATTTTTGCATATTCCGTTGCCTCCCCGTCCGATGTGTAATATTCTTTGGCTTTATTAAACCAATCTTGCACTTTCAGAAATACTTTTTTTGCGTCATCAAAAGTAAGGCAATATTTATCGGTTATTTGAGACTCATAATCGGTGAGATCCAATGATTCGAATTTTAAGTCTTCCGAATAAATTTTTAGTTTTGATAAGTCCATTATGTTATTTGTAGTGTCATCGTCTACCATTAGGCGTTCTTTTGACGAGAGTAGGATGTAAAGTCCATATTTACCCCAACATCGCATTAAATCCGCATAATTATGATTGAATTTCTCTAGGGCAGCATCTTTCTGTTCCTCCGTCATATCCTCTGTTATCATTTTTTCACGATAATTATCAAACATTAAGTTCGCTGCACTTAGATGATGTCGTGATTCGGAGAATTTATGATGCGAGAAAAAATACTGTGATAAAACCGCAGCGTTAAGCCCCCAATCTAAAGATTCAAAGTCTTTGAATTCTAGTTGTCTTTTAAGAGTTTTATGGCAGCACCAAGCAGAATTATGTAAATCTTCTAGTTTTGTATAAACTTGCGCCTTGTAATAAAGAGTTAAAGTATAATTTTTTTCCAAGCTGAGCATTCCTTTTCCAGCTTCGATTTCATCTTTAGTTCCAAAAATATCGTATAACGTTAATGGTTCTTGAGCTGAACTTTTAAAACTTGAGTAAACGTCTTCAGCCTTATCGAAATATTCTTTTGCATCATTTACATCATTTGATGTGGCTAATAAACCCTTTTCGTTAAAACACTCAACATAAATTATTACAGTTTCCGGTTTTACATGAAGCTGTTCGAGTACCTCAATTGCTCTTGTTAAATATTTGCCTCCCTCACTGATTTCCTCAGTTGCAATAAAGTTTCGGCCTAAATCTTTTAGCACATTAGCCAAAACACACTTGTACACATTTATATCTTCCTGATTGTTGGTTGCTTCTTCACCGCTTCCATCACATAAACTCAATAAAATGTTTTTTAGGTTATGTTCGATTTCGTTTAAAATTTCACGCGCAGCATATGCCGACCGATAGGGATTTGTGATGGGATCTAATTTAGCTTCTTCATCGAACAGCTTTTGCGCTTTTTCATACCGTTCTTTCAAGTCAGATAAATTTTCTTTGGTAACAACCATTGGTGTAACAAAAAAATATATTTTATATTTTTGTAGAACTGTCAAACTAATATGTCAAAAGAAAACTTGAGCGAAAGAGGGAACTGCCCAATTTTACAGTGTAATGGCCTGCTAATTCCCACTAGTAGCGCTATAATCGATTAAGAGAAGTATTAGTGGTTTTCCAATCGACCACCGCAAGTACTTATAAGTGCAAAAAATATGTCTCGGCTAAATGTCGATTGGAATTGGAACACACAAACAAATTTTGACATGAGCAACACATAACCTCTAAATTTTTAATTCACAAAATACCAAAGAATAATGCGATTATGGTTTAATTTTTTAAACGTATGATAATAAAATATTAAAATAAATATTTAAAAAATAAATTTTAGCTTTATTGTTGTAAATTATTATCAAATATGACCTAGCGGAGAATGTTGACGTAACTGCTTGTAGCTGCTCATGCAAAAATAGGTAGAGCAGTTGCGAGTAGATGATTTAGCAAAGACATCAACCATAAGTGCTTATAAAAGTACTTACGGTGGTCGATCGGAAAACCACTATTATATTCCTCAGTAGGAATTCTCAATGAAAAAACTTTTCACTTTGGACTTTACAGCAGGATAATGTGTAGATGTGTAAACTTGTAAAAAGCAAAGCTTACTTTTATGAGTTTGTAATTTCTCGATTTGACTTACTACTAAAATAATATTGAAAAATGTCAAACTAATAAAAGTAGGCTTTGCCTTTTACGAGTTTACACGTCTACACATTTTCTTATTTTTTAGAGAATCAGGGTGCAGGTTTGAATGAATTTAGAACAAAACAGGCAACAATTTTTGGTCGTTATGTTGGAAGTTCATACAAACCTGTGTCAAAAGTAAAAAGTTTTTTCATTGTGAATACACTGAAAATTGATAGAATTCAACATCGAATTCATCGTTTAGTTTGTCTACTTTACGCTGGGTGCGCTACACCACATTTTTTTTTAGTTCTATTAACTATGCCCGTATGCCCGATGCCGTCTTGGGAATTTTACAACAACAACGCCGTGTATATTCATTCCTGAATGAATAGTTTCAAATGTTCAAATAGTTTCAATGGTTCTAAAACCTAAGAAGCAGCCAAACAAGAAAGCATCATTGGTTTTCCCTACTTCTTGCAATTTCAAAATTATTTGAAAAGCTATTATTCAAGAGGTTAAAATCAGTAAGAAAACTCACTCATCACCATTTTGGATTTATAGAGAGACACTTTACCATAGATCAAGTACACAGAATCACAAATTTAATGGAAGATGCTGTTGAAAACAAAAAAATATGTTCAACTGCCTTCTTGGACAAATCACAAGCCTTTATAAAGGACGGACCCGAGGCCTAGAATAAAAACTAGACAGAAATCTGCCGAAGCAGTTTTATCTGATTTTAAAGTTATATCTAGCATATCGATACTTTCATCTAAATGAAAAAGAGGAATAATCTGAACTAAAGGATGTGTTCTGAGATCAATAGCAATACTTTATATACTACATACACGAGACGTGCCAAACACAAAAGGAACCAGTATTTCAACATTTGCGGATGATACTAGATGATTTATCAAGTTCAAAAGTTATAATTGATTTTAATGTAACATCTTTAGCATCCTCTAGGGTCTAGGCTCTCTTTCGTTTCTTGTACTCCATAGCTTTGGGCGTGGGCTGATTTGGTTATTGTCGGGGCTTTTTCCTGTTTAGCTTGTCTCGGCTTTTGCATTTGCTCAACTTCGTTTTCGACGTATGTATTTTTAAAATTCACAAAACTAATGGTTATAAAATGACTGCCGAATCGCATTTTTCATGTATATTTAACCCGGCCCGCCTCACTGGTCTTGAGAATCCTATCCTTTTCGTGTGAATATTTATAACTCCTTTGCCTACGCTAGTATCTGTAACGTTTCACTATGTTTGCCTGTTCAAAAGATACAAGCGAATCTAATGGAACCCATTTTATGTACTGTCTTATGATCTCTGTCTGCCACGTTGTGTTCTCCGCCACATTGTTCTTGGGTTTACTTGTGATCTGTTATGCTTGTCCCCACTTTTGAAATCTCTAAACGATTCATTTTCGAAGTAATTTAAAAGTTAAGTAAAAAAAACCGCTTATTTTTAGAGATGATGGTCCAATTAAAAGGGATCTTTTTTTTTATCTTTATTCATTAGATCGCATTGGGTTCGTCAATCGATATCTTCAACGTCCGAATTACTTCAAATCTCACTGAGTTACCCATCTAAAATGGCTACCAAATCGCTGTATACATGGTGATTTTCTACAAGGTGGTACATTTTGTGTCAACTCTATCATCCTTTCTGTTGAAAACATTGGAAAGATTGATCGACGTGTACATACGTGCAAAAATAAAACCCAGTAAGTGGGCGACTTCTCAACATGCATACTGGAAAGGGAGATCTGTGGACACGGCTCTGCATTCCCTGGTGCGAACAATTGAGAAATCAATCCACTCGAAAGAGTACTGTATGGTAGCCTTCCTCGATATAGAGGGCGCCTTTAACAATGTCAGGACGGAGGCAGTTCGGGAAGGACTGTCTTTCTTAGGTGTGGACGACCCCTTAGAAGATTAATAAATCAGATGCTAGAAGGCAGGATTATTAATGCGGATATGGGGGAAACCACCATTAGGAGGCGGGTAGTTAGAGGAACTCCGCAGGGTAGTGTCCTATCACCTCTTCTCTGGAACATAGTTATCAATGGATTACTTTTGGAACTGAAGAGGGAGGGAATAGGAGTGATAGCGTATGCAGATGACGTGGCGATCGCGATCTCGGGTAAGTACCTAGGCACGATTAAGGAGGTCATGCAACTCGCGCTCGTAATCATTATAAAATGAGCCAGCAAATGTGGGCTGGGTATAAATCCATCCAAAACAGAGCTGGTACTCTTCACCAAGAAATATAAAATTCCGGTAGTCGCCCCTCCTACCTTAAATGGCACGGCACTGGTTTACTGATAAGGCAAGATTTCTGGGCATAATTGGATGCCCAATATTTTAGAGAGGGGTAAAGAAGTCTACCATAGCTCTGTACTCATGTAGGAACGCCGTCGGAAGGAGATGGGGTCTAAAACCAGAGCTGGTACACTGGCTTTTCACCGCTGTAGTCAGACCGATTCTGATGTATGGGGTGACTGTGTGGTGGCCAGCACTAGACAAGAAAACTTATAAGAATAAGATAGAGAAGGTGCAGAGAGCGGCCTGCTTGCTTATAAGCGGGGCACTGAGGACAACCCTTACACGTGCTCTGGGGGCTATGTTCTACCTTCTTCTTGTCGAAATCTTTGGTAAGCAGAGAGCGGCAACTACGGCTGCACGACTCTCTGCCGTGGGTGAGTGGAAATGTCTTCAGAAGGGCCACTCGACGATTGGCAGGTCGCTAAAGGCAGATGTGGTGAATAGTGACTACACAACACCGATTGTTTGCTTTGAAATGGGTTTCCGGACTCTTCTCCCCTCAAGGGAATCATGGGGGAATAGGTCAATAGCAGAAACTGGTTGTATATAATTTTACACTGACGGCTCCAAGCTAGACGGCAAAGTCGGAGCAGGAGTCTTTTGTTTTTATGTCATTTTAAATGTGAATTTATCCGTTCGTCTTCCTGATCACTGCAGTGTGTACCAGGCAGAGGTGGTAGCGATTGAGGAAGCGCTGACTTGGTTGAGGCATAATGTCATATCCACAAGGGATATAACAATATATGTGGACAGTCAGGCGGCAATCAAGTTGCTGGAATCAGTTTCTCTGACATCCGTGGTGGCATTGAGGTGCCGCTCAACTCTTAACGAGATGAGTGAGCAGTTCAATATCCAGATAGTCTGGGTCCCCGGTCACTCGGACGTACGGGGGAACTGCAGGGCGGACGAACTGGCAAGGCAAGGTACAACTCTCCAATTGAAACCGGAAAGGGCAAATCTGGCGATAGCCTCGGCACAGAAGAGGTGGACTAACACCATAACATGTAATGTAGCGCGGCAAGTCTGGCCGAAACTGGACTTGGAGCGCTCCAAGACGCTACTATCCCTACGCAGACCTGACTTAGGTATAGTCGTGGGGGGTACTCACAGGACACTGCCTCATTGGGGAGCATGCGAGGAGGCTTGGGTCAATGACAAATGACTTCTGTAGAAGCTGCATGGATGAGGAGGAGGAAGAGACTCTGACCCACTTCCTCTGCTCATGCCCGGCGCTAGCTTACAGGAGGCACAAATAGCTGGGCAAGTATAGTTTGGACGGCCTTATGGATCTCAAGAACTGCAATGTGCGAGATATCTTACGCTACATAAGTAGCTCAAATTGGTTCCAGTGAAGGTGGAAGAGGAGTAGCATCCCTCGGTATCACAACGGACCGTCATCGGTCTAAGTGTGCGTTTTGGCAGCCGCTCTAACCTAACCTACCCATTTAAAATGGCTGCCAAATCGCTGTATACATGGGTGATTTTCTACAAGGTGGTACATTTTGTGTTTCTCTACCTTTATTTGTTTAAAAGTTATAAGCGATTAATTTAAAACATTTTTTGTGGGCATCGCTTCGGAGCGATTGGAACCCCTATAGAAATGCAATGACTCAAATATTGTATTATAGAAAGACATCAAAAAAGTCAAAAAAAAGTAAGTTTAATCGCAGAAATGCAATAATCTTGAGTATAAATTTCTCGAAGATCTTCGAGGACACTGACAGGAATGAAATTAGGTGATTTCAAGTCAATGGATGGAATATTAGCCGTCTTCCAATGGGACAAATTTACTACCAAATTGAACGAAAATTTTAAAAATACATGTAAAAACTTCTACACTATTTATGTGAAGAAAATCTAAGTTCTTAATTAGTAAAACAAAAATGAATAGCAAATAAAAGCTTAGCTCCACTTCTCATTGATCGGTGCGGAACTGATAATTCACATCAGGTAAAGACTTGTGGACCAACATAAGCCTAAACCCGTGCGAAATTAACTTTAAGTCATCGAATGCAACTTAAGAAAGATTTGTTATTTAAGTTAACAGCACATTTAAATGCAACCAGATATTGGCAAGATTGACAATGCATTGAAAGGGAGCACTGGAACAAGATAAAATGTATGATGGTTTCACGAATAGTAATGCGGTTACTCTGTTTACCACAACACAAAGGCTTAACCTAGTAGAGCTAAGGATCATTTTCTGTTATTTATTTTTATAAGTTTAGGAAGAAAGTGGAGGAACTTCTGTGGATTTGGGCCCGTTTTTATCTTGGCTTCTTTTAACAAATAAAACATTAATTTTCTGGATTTTAAAATTTAATAATTCTTTTTTTTTTTTCATTTTTTATAACTTTTTTAATAATTTTTTTATTATATAAATAATAATATTTAAGATATTTTCTTTCATTTATTAATTATTTTTTTCTTATAACTTTATTTCATGTTTTAATTTAAGAAAAATAAAAAAATTCAAATCAAATCAAATTATTTTTTTTAATAATTTTGTTGCAATCCTATAATTTTGTCTTGATAAAGCTTTTTAATAATTTTTTGTTAGAAATTTGGACGTTTCTCCGTTTGCTTGATTTTTTTTATTTTATGTTTTGAAAAGTGCCTATTATTTGTTGCCATTTATTCCATAATTAATTATTTATTTAAATTATAATTATATATTTATATTATATATTACATAGTATTATGTATATATAATATATAATTCGCTTTATTTATTTACAAAATATTTTTGGTAGTGTTTAAAAATTATATTGTTTACCTGTATACAGAGTTTATAATAATCATCAATAATTGAAAATCAGTTTTTAAAAGGTTTATAATTTTATTTGGTTTCAATTTAATTTCTATAACAACAGGTATGGTTCTAACGTAACTATTTTATTCGTTGATTATAATAAAACAAATAAGGAAGACTATAACAATTTTAATAGTGCGGGTGAACTATTTTATCTTTTAATTATTATTATTTTTTTTTTTTTTAAATTAAGCTTTGAAAATCTACATAAATGTTTATCAAATTTAGCCTTGGAATATAGTGAAAACTGTATTATTTATTAGCGAGATACTTATGAAACCAAAGTTTTTTTTTGTGGATAGTATCCAAATTTCGCTTGGATAAATATTTAATTAAATGGAATGGACGATACTGGTTTATGAGCTAAAAAAAAAAACAAGCGAGAAAATGGGTGGTTATTTTATATAAAAAATATCGCATCAACGCCTTCAGATTGGGTAAAGCCCATATATTAATATCTCTACTACAAAAAAATGGACAAACTGATTTTCTATTTAGTTTATTTGTAAAAAATGCAACAATAAAAAATGTATGCTATTTCTTGCTTGTTATTTATTATTATTTCAATCATTTTTGTAGTTCTTAAATTTCTAATTAAATTTTTATCTTTAATTAATTTATTCATTCATTTATTATTTGAATTATTTACAAATATATTAATTAAGAAATAGTTTTGTGTACAAACTAATCATTTAATTTATAACAGAAAGTAAGTATTATTATTAATTTAATTTATATAGAACGAAAATGTATTTTAAGGTGTAATATATTGTATTTGGGTTTGCTTAGTTTAACTAGTTGACGAGCTCACGGGATTCGAGTGTGTGTAAAAGAACATAGAATTTTTTTAAAAATTATATAAAAAAAATATCCGGACGTTAAAACAAAGCTTTTCTCACAGCACGTTCCTTTTATCATATTTAAATTAATCAATCAAGCTCAAACAACATTTAATATGATTACCCACTTCACAAAACTTTTATTTTATTATTTATTTATAAACTTATAATAATTATTTTTTCACTATTAATAACGCTAGTATTGAAATATAGCTACAATATAAATTATTTTATTTTTTCTTATTAAATTTTTAATTATTTTTTTTTTTTTTTTTGTCTACAAAAACATTAAATGAAAATTAATATGATTTAAATAATAAAAACAACATTTTTTAATTATTATGTTAAATAATGAATAAGTAGTCTTTTTTATGTATTTTTTTATTAATGTTTTGTTTTATATTTTATTTACAATATAAACTGGGATTCGAAAATTTTGTCTGCTAACAGGAGAATTGGAATTATTTTTGGGAAAAATTGATCGAAGAGGGTTTGATCATGTGAATCTCTAATTGAACAATAAACTAAAACTGGAAAATAAAATTGTATTCCTTCTTAGATTGTCTTATTCAAGTTTGATGTAAGAAATTGTAAAAATTAAAAAGTCAACAATATTTTATGTTGTCTATTGCTATGTTGAATAATCTTAATATTTAAGGTAATATTATTTCATTTTTAATTTAATTACAATATTTATAATTATTTCATTTTTAATTATTACAGGAAAGTATTATTTAAATGGTTTAATAACTTTTATTAATTTATTTGTTTTATTGAGAATTAGGATAAATAAAATTTTTTATTTATTTAAAAGGTTGCCTCTGAATTTTATTTTTCAGTCTTTTAAAAAAGAACAATTCTATAATTTAATATTACGAGGCAGAGATACTTGTAATTTTTCATGTCAATTAAATACAGGTAGCATTTGGTTTTTGGAAGGCTTTTTAACGAGTATATTAACACACACACACGCATACAAGGTTGGTGCGGTTTCGCAGAATGGAGGCTAAAATTAGGGCGAGAATTTATATAAGTGATGCTCTAAATTTTAAATTTTTAACTATTATGCAATTACTTACAAGTGTTAGTAAATAAAACACGACCGACCTTGCTTGCTGGGAGTACGAAAAATTCAATCGACATGAAAAATATTCAGTTTTAAAACGTTCCAATCAATTTATTAATAATAATAATAATAATACAAAAATTCCACTAATTTATTGTTTTCCACACTGTGTTTATTTTAGGAGTCCAAAGTTTATTTTCACAAAAACTGTCTTTCATCATAAAAAACTTTTTTTTTTTTTTTTTTTTTAATTTGTATAATATATATTTTGATTTATTAAATATTTATGTATTAGTTTTTATTATTTGTGAATTAAAATGTATCGGTAATTTTCATTATTTTATTTTTATTAACCGGAACTGAAACCATTTTTCTTTTTTATGTAATTTTTATTTATACATATTTTATTTTTCTTTAAATTTAATTTAATTTAATTATATTTGATTACTTTTTTCATGCAATATTTTAATTAAGAATAATATAATAATAAAATTAAAATTTGAATTTATAATCTTAAAGGGGAAAAACAAAAAAAAAAAAATATTAAACTTAATATTGTATTGTATTAATTAAAAATTAATTAATTTAATAAAACAAAATTGTAAAAATTAAAAATATTTCAAAAATTAAAGAAAATATATCCTCTACCGTGGATTACCGTCCGCTACATCATTATTACTACGTGACTCATATTCCATAACCTCCTGGTAAATAAGCTCCTTCCATTGTTCCACGGTGTGTTCTCGCTCATCAACGCTATGATCATAGGGCCCGGGTGCAGGCTTTTTTAAATTAAAAAATAATTTAAAAAAGAAAAATTTTTTTGTGAATTTGTGTTTTATAAAATAAAATTAAGAAAGATTTATTTAATTATTGGCGTGTTTTAATGGAACGTTTTTTGTTATTACTTTTAAACTTACCGCATTTACTTCGCTCTCGTCATACCAAACATTTATGTAACTATGTAATAGTGCTTGATCAACCGATATACGGTGTTCTGGATCAACAACAAGCATACGACTTAATAAATCACGTGCCTGACTTGCACGTAAGCGATTATGTTCATTTGAATCGGTTGGAAATAGAACATCAGGGAATAGCCGATCGAACGGGTAGCCTGGATAGCGTGGACGATTTTCTACATAATTTCTTACGGTTGGTTGTAGGCGTGCCATGAAAGATGCAGATGGCGTACCCAGTTGTTCTGAAAAAGAAAAAAAAAATGAATTAAAACTGTTAAAAATCTTAAATTATTCATTTTTCTTATATTTAAATTAGAAGAAGAAAAATATTTTAATTTTACAAAAATTCAAACTATTTTATGTTTATAAATGTATATTCCAGAGATTTGAAATCCAGTTTTTTTTTGTTCTACGCGTTCTGGAAGAGCTTAAAAATAACAGCCTTTATTGGTTTATTTGAATAAAAATATGTGTGCACCGAATCTAACTAAAATCTTAAGACTTCATATTATATAGTGTTTTGTAACTAGAATAAATAAAATCAGGTCGAGAAAACAATAATAATGTTCCGTACTGCTTACATGAATTTTATTTTTAGAAGATCTCCTTATCTGAGATTTTGTGTTTGAAGGATTTCTTGAATTTCTTTCTCCTCATTATTACGAGGAAAATAATAATTGTGTGGGTTTATTTTTGTACTTTCTAACCAATTTTCCTTTTAAAGGAAAGATAAATTGTCAACGTTTTCGCTTGATAAAATGTTTTCATAATTTTTTTGTTGGATTAGTAAATATAATTAGGATTCATACTTCACAATTTGTTTCTTAAATCATAAGTCATAACAGTGTCTGATTGACTTACCTATTATTTTGTTCCACTGATCAATGTGATCTGTACCAGGAAATAATACACCGCCACGAATCATTTCACCCATAATGCAACCAACTGACCATATATCTACATTTTCTTTATAGCCCATACCAAGTATTACTTCGGGCGCTCTATAATATCGTGTTACTACATATGGTGTCATCATAAATGTTGTGCCCGCTGTTCGTGCTAAACCAAAGTCCAATATTTTTAATGTGCAATCCGATTTCACAACAATATTGGATGGCTTCAAATCCTGGAAAAATTAAAATTAATGAAATTTCGATAAAACGGAAAGTTATGTTATATTGGATACTTAAATATATTGTACGGAGATTTTCTAGAAAAATATGATACCAAAAGTATGGGGAAAATAACATTTTGAAATAGCAATACTTTTAGCAACAAAAAACTTATGATGTTACAAGATTTTTTTTTTAACTTCAAATTTAATATAATTTAAACTTTCTTCTTATTTTGTTTCAATAATAGACATATTTCTAATTTCTTATGATAAAAAATTAAATTAATCTATTTGTATTCCAAACTAGTTGGAAGCCGATTTATGATTTGTTTCATTTTACAGATATTTTTTACAGATATCGCTGCCAATGTATGGGTGTCCAATTAATTATATGCAACAGGGAGTGAAAATAGTAAAAAAAAAAAAAAATCAGAAAATTAATTTACCCTATGAATAATCCCAGCGGAATGTAGATGTTTTATCCCACACAACATTTGGTAGAGTAAATATGACATTCGTTCATGATCCAAGTCCATTTGAATAACCTGACATAGATTAGCATCCATAAGTTCCATAACGAGATATACATCTTGAAAGTCTTCTAATGTTCTTTGTGGTGTAAATGCATTTAACAAACCGATTATCTATATTAAATAAAAATGTACGTATTTATAATTAAAACAAAAAGTTAATAATTCTTATCCACAAACTTACATTTTTATGATTAACTAATTTCATAAGTTTAAATTCTCGGTAGGCTCTTTTAGCATGTGTAACATTTTGAAATGGTCTTGACAATTTTTTAATCGCAACATTTTGCTGCGTTATTGTATCAAAAGCAGCACTGAAATTTTGAGAAAAAATTATTGTTATTTACCATAAATAATGTAACCGTAGTGATAAAAAAATAAAACAAGAAAAGTATTATAAACATTTTCTATTGTTAGTATATGTAAAAAAGCGCAAACAAATTCTTTTTAGTTAAATAGCTAAACATTTATCAATATTGTTTTTATAATAAAAGCTCGAATTAAAAGTGCAATTAAAACAAAATGTAAAACATGCAAAATGTAAAAAAAAAATGGTTGGCTCGATTGTAACAATGAACCGTTCGACGGGGTGGGTTTTCTATAAATATTAATAAGAAAATAAAGTAATACTAAAATCTTTAAATATACTTTGAATAAATTAAACCCTTTCAAATATTTCTATTTATAAATAACACTCACACCTTATTAGATTTTTCTTCTGGCATAATAATAAATAATAATTAATAAATTATGGGAAAATCTTGTACCTTTATATCGTTTTTGCATTTTTATTTATCTTAATCTTATTACTCCTTTATAATTTTTAAGAATAAGTACTAATTATAATATGTACATAATAAATATTAAAGGATTGCGCTGAAGCATAGAATATTGTGATATTTAATTTTTAAACCACAGGCGTATTAATACAAAATGGATTTTAATTTTAATTTTTACAAATTTTCTTTTCTTTAGCCAAGTCATTTTATATGTAGTCTCTGTTGTTTCCAAAAAAAGGTAAGGTATCACTTTTGTTGAATTAAAAATATTAATGTTGTATTTAAATTAAGAAATTCGTCTACAGAAGAATTTGTTTAAGTCGCTTATATCGATAATCTGCATACACTAATTTTATTGAACGCAAATATAGATTCGTTTTATAATAATTTAGGTGACGTGAAGCGATTTTACTTGATTTAGATTTTTAGTGTTATTTTTTTGTTAAATTTCGCATTTTGTTCTATTTTATACTCGATCATTTCTTACAACAATAAAAAATAAAGTATCTATAGGTGAAACAATTACCTTTTTTATTTCGTTTACCCTCCATAAAAAAAAGGTAAATGCATTTACCGAATTTAGCGGATTTACTCGAGAATTCGACCGCAGCCTAAATATTTCTTTTGTTTATTTTAATTCTTTAAGCTTATTAATTCTTTGTTATCTTTATTGAAATGTTTTATACTAAATAAAACGGCACGATAAATTCACTCTTCTCAAATTAAACTTTAACAGGCTTGAATATTAATGCTTATCAATGTACTTTAATGTTTCGTCCTAATTTTAATATTGCGTTAATAAATAAAAAAATAGTTGCATATCACATCTTTTATGATCATGGCACGCAAAAACTTCAAAATATAGTTTTATAGGGCCTAAGCAGCCACTCGAGCCAATATTCAAATACTGAAGTAAACAGTAGATAGTAGGTACATTGTAAACAATGTTTGTAATATAGGAAAAGCTTTTACATTCTTTCAAAAAAGTACCGAAAATTGTAAATTTAAAATGCCCGCGCTGAAGCCCGTCTCATGAAAATAGCTGGGCGACCCATGTGCAACATAACAAAGTTAAAAAAGTTAAAACTATGTGATCTCATGACAGAAAACGACTTCCTTTTTCTTTTTTTTTGCTTGTTCTTTGTTGCTTTAAATATTTTATTGTTCTTTATGGAAATGGAATTAGTATTACTCTCATAAGATCACACATTTTTAACTTTTTTAACTTTGTTATGTTGCACATGGGACGCCCACCTATTTTTATGAGACAGGCTTGAAGGGATTTAAAATTTATTTTTTCCTAGATTGGTAGGGCTGTCTTTCATTATGATGCCAACTTTGAGCTGTTAACCAGTTTGTTTACAGCAGTCAGTTAAGTCAGTCACTCTCATTAGTGCACGGCGATTTTTACGATGAACAAAATTATTGATCAAAAAATTTGCCTTACATTTTGTGTTGCAAACGAAATTTCTTGTGCTGATGCGAAAAAAGTGCCGGAATTATGGGATAAAAACGCGCAATCACATCAAGCTATGATTGTCAATGTATATAAGGCCAAAAAAATCGATCAACCACCACATTCGCCTGATTTAGCACCAGGTGACTTTTTCCTGTTTTCCAGACTCAAATTGCTACTCTCTGGAACCCGTTTGACTCCATTGAAGCCATAAGTGCATATAAAAAATGTGTGTATATCTTCGAATGGGAGATACTTGGAGGGCGACAAAATAAATTTTTATGATTAAACTTAAAATTTGTGTTTTATTTAACAATTCCCGGTACTTTTTTGACAGAATGTATAAACTGTTTCATTAAATTGAAATTTATAATATTTAGTTATTACTCAGACCAATTTTGATACACCACCCATATAAAAAACCAATCCAAGTACATTAAGTGTGCGCTTAATTAAAAACAACCCTTTTTTAAATGTATATTCCAAATACCTGTAATTTGCAGTTCACTTGCAATTATGTATCCAAATTTGCTATTTACAGTAGTATGTATTGTATAGTAAATTATACAGAAAGCAAGTATACATTTATGTATCATTAATGTTGTTAAAAACATGTAGGTTAATTAATTATATAAGTTAGAAGTGAAATAGAAAAATTAGAGATTTATAATATTTGTATTTGATTCCAAGCTAGATTTTATAATTTATTTTTATCAAATACTCACCAAACTAAGCCTTGAGCCCCAGCACCTTTAGGATCCAATCGAATATAACGCGTAGGTACGTCAAATTCAGCGTTTTCAAATTGATATCTTTGAAATTCTACTTGGTTCATTGTTTCAACACTTTTATTAATATAATCTTATAAAAATATACGTCTATAGAACTAATACAAAAGCTTTTACGATTCGTGTTTTTTTTTTTAAATTTATCTCAAAGTCTTTCTATTTATAAATTGTTTTTGTAATTTTCAACTCTAATATGTATTTAAGAAAATAAAAATAAAATAAAAATTAAATGAAATTTAGAAAAAAAAATTAAATTTAAGCTTAACACAATTTTACACAACTTCGTAACGTATTGCTTTGTTACGTACAATTACACCATTTACTATAAAAAAGCTTTCAAACATATAAACAATTTTAAATTTAATTTTAATACAATAAAATACCGCTCAAACCGCGCATTTTCATCTAAGGTGAAGGGAATAAGTGCGTTCATATACCTAAAAAAGAAATCTTTCGTGAGGGGGAAACATAAAATGAAGACATTTAATTTTTTCTTCAACTGTCTTTAATTTTCCTATTGTTTCGAAACGCGTTTATTGACATGCTTTAGGTTTAATTGGTTCAATTGCCCTCCAGATTGGTTTCTAAATGATAAAACCGTGTTGTTGAATAACTTTTTTAATACATACGTTTTGTTACAAATTTATGATCTAAGTCATCAAAGTTACATAATAAAGTTTAACATTCAGACCAAATATTTCGGAAACTTTTGGCTAGAAGAAATTTATACTTGTTGCTTTAAATGATTTATCATATATATTTTATATCTATATATGTATATATATTTAAAGAGTGCTAGACGTGTCATTTCCGATTTATTCCATAAATTAGCGTCAAGTTACCGGTGATGAAACTTCAAAAACACCGCGCTATCGGGGTTTCTCTTACGTACATTTAAATTCCTATAGAGATCAGAGGCACTTATTCCTTCTACGTCAGTTGAAATTTCTCGATTTGATAGATACATGCAGGTATTTACAAAAGCAACAAAAAAAAAAATGCAGTGAAACAGCGCGAATCTGTTAATTCCTTGTCTAAAAATTGTTAAAGAAATTAAAACCCATTCATAATTTTATACAGGTACGATTAAAATCAAAGTAAAAGCTAAAACTTTTTTAATTAAATATATTTTTTTAAACTTTTTAATCTATTTTATTAGAACAAGAGCATCATATTCATCATCACACCATCATCATCATCATAATAATTATTTTCACAACAAATAAAAACCTTTCATAAAAGACATTTTCTTTAATTTTATTTACATACATTTGAATAATATTCTCGTCTTATCCGAATAACTCTTGTGCGGTCTTCTTCCGATTAAGTTTCAAATAAAATTTTGTAATAAATCCTCGTTTAATCATTTACAATTTTTCTAAAGATGCGTTACCATTTTTGCACAGAAAAATTACAACCGGAATAATTTCTTATTGAAAATTTTTAATTTAATCACCATAAAATAAATATGATTTCAATTTTGACTTAAAGGTAAGAAAATATTATTAGTTTTATTATTGTAATAAAAAAGGTGGTTGGAAAATAACGAAAAACACCAACAATTATTATAATAAAACAAAACGGACTAAATTAAAATTTATAAATATTTTTCTTCTATAGGTTAGACAAAAACATAAAATTTATTTTCGGAGCGATTATGATTTTATTGTCTTTTCTTCTTTTTGTTACATAGAAATGAAATTGAAAAACTTACAAGATTTAAGCCAATATAAAGAATCATTAGAGAGAAGAAAAATTCATGTGACTTAAGTGAAAAATTATTGAAAAAATACCGATAGAACGAAGTTGTTGTGATACATTTATTTTTAGATAAATCGGGAAATTAGTAAAATAATTTGGAGAAAAATTACAAGGTCCAATGAAGTTAAAATTTATTAGAATACTATGTTATGTGGGCTATTCAACATCTTTAAAATATTAGAAAATATGCCAAAATTTACTCAGTAAGTATACAACTTTATTTAGTAACTAAAAACAATGCATTGTCGATAAACAAAAATCCCTGATGTCGGTGTTTTACTTAGATAATATAAATTATACATACATTTTGTGTGGTGGCGTTAAATACGTGAATCATTAAATAAATTTAGTTATTTTATTTTTTTTAAACAATTTATCATTCTGGCATTCAAAAATTGTTCCATCAAACTTTTAATAATAATAAAAGCTTTTCTTTATACGAATAAGTGCGTTGTAACAAGAAATTATAAAAAGATATTTTTATACACCATATATAAAACCAAAGAAAAAAGCTTGCTTGCTTCTAAAAATAGCTCTACAGAGAAAAATAAAACTTTATTTTAATTGAAAAAATTAATATGTTTAACAAAAAAAACACCAAAAAGCATTCTCTTCAAAAAAAGAATTAAATTTTTTTATTGAATTATTTTTATTTTCTAAACAATTCATGAATTTTTTTTCATTTAATATTTTCCTTGCGAAAAAATTACATTTAAAAAAATTACACATTAACAAAACAAAAAAAAACCAAAAAAATACTTTTATTTTTGTTTTAAAATAAATTATTATTAAATTCATTAAAAAAATTTGAAAAATTCTTTTATTTTTCTAAGTACTGGTAAAAGGTACCTAAAAAATTGAATACATTTTAATTTTTTCGCAAAAGCTTACCATACAATTCCTTGGGCACCAGATCCAATTGGTTTTAAATTTTGATATCTTTTCAATATTGTGAACTTTGTATCGCCCACCTCAACGGTGTAAAAGGCGTGACGTGAGCTCATGATGAAGCCGCGAGCCAAGTCAATAAGTTAGATCTGTTCACTATTGTCTGCAATTAAAAGAAACGAAAAAAATTGAATTTAATATTTAAATTTACAAAAGTACCAGGCGGGCAACAACAAAACAAAACTGGTAAGAAGCAAAATTATATTTTAAAATTTCTTCAACACATTCTACGAAATCTAATAATAAATTTCTTGTGACGAGACGGCATCGAAAATAGGGAGATTACAGCTTTCATATTTTATTTTTATTAATATCAACAATAAAATTTTTTTATAAAATGTGAAATATTTTATATGTTAAGCTGTTAAAAAAAAATCGAAAGGGATGTTATATAGCTGGAGACATGGAAAATATTATGTATATTAAATTAGTTATACATGTTGAGAGTACCTACATTTAAAATAAGATGTGATAATATGTAGAGTATATATAAAAAAATAATTTGTTCTGAAGAAGACAGAGCTTAATTTAATTGGGCTGGTAGACACAGAAGTATGGTGAGAAATTTTGTTTGTTATTGAATTAAGGAGCTTTTTGAAGTAATCACCTTAAAACTTTTACTGGTATATTTCTAATTAATTTTAACATTCAATAAAAAAAAAATACAATTTTTTAAAAAATTGTATCAATCTTATTAGTTTCCACCATTAGTTTAAGAATCCTGTAAATTAGTTGGAGGCAACAGATGAAAAAACATTAAATTAATAAGGCTTTACACGATTAGAATATTTTTGGTAATACTGAAGTTTAATTATAATACTTAAATGTAAAGTTAAAAATATATCTTACACAAACAATAGTAAAATATAAACATTTCAACGAAACATATTTTACATTCCACATACAACTATAGAGTGTCGTCATATTAAACATAAAACAAGTCGAAAATCAACAATTTACAAAAAGAATTAGCACTATATCATTCCATTGCAACAATGAGTTCTTTAAAAAAAATCATCATATCAAAACTAGCTAACATAACTCTGGCCTGCAAACTTACCACACCATTATGGATATTACGAAACAATAAATAAGTACAATTACTATCCCAGTTTATAATTTATAAACATCCTATCAACATCAAATCAAAACACTGAATAAACTTTAATTAATAAGAGTATATGAACCAACAAAAATTATATCGTAAATTTCTACTAATGACTCATTAACAAATATAAACAAAATAAAATTACTTGCGAAATAAAATACCATGACATAAGTTAACACCAATGGAATTCAAGTTCACTAAAATATATGCCTTCAAGTCGGTTAAACAGAGACTTAATTCCATTCATTCAAATAAATGATAACATTAATTATAATCATATATTTATGACGTGGCATTATAAAGAAATATCGTTCGGATTTATTTTTTGCTCATTTATTAACGTGCGCTTTTACTATAGTAACGTAACTAACTGAACTAGTCGTGATTCATTCCCCATGAATGAATCATAATTTTTTTGTGTTCTAAAATTAACCGTATGTATTGGGCGGTAAAAAAATCGTTTTGTTAGATTAAACACTCAACTCAATACACTTTTTTCACGACTTTGGAAATTTCCTTTGGATCTCGTACATAATAAAATTCAAGAAACAGTAAATCAGTTGACATTTGTTATCGTGCTTGCTTTAAGTCCAGATTTTAAAATTTGAATCTTATTACATCATAATAATAATAAAGAGAATTATATTGTGAAACTTCAAGTTTTTTTAAGCTTTTATAATTCTTTTTAATTTAAATTAACTTTTCTGAGCTTATTAATAAATTGTGTATATCGACTTAAAAATTTGATTGATTTTCAATCAATTGCTCGGGCAATGACCTTTAGTAGTTTATATGAAAAATTCGTCAAATTTTTTTTAATTATATGTTTTCTTTTACATAATAATAATATGGCGTGAGGAAAATACTAATTTTTGTAGCATTGAAAGTAAGCCTTAAGTCATTAAAATGTTTTGAAAATATTTGTAAAAAACACCAGGAGTAAATAACAGTTATAAACGGAAAAGCAGAAAGTTGTAAAAAACGCACAGAATATTTTATCGCAAACCCTAAATAAGTTCAAATATAAAACATTTTTAATTTAATTTGTTTTACAAGCGGAATAGGAAAATTTTAACACCAAGCTATTTACAGCGCGAACCGCTAATTTTAAATATCGAAGTCTTTTGAATGTTAAATTTCGATTAAATTAAGTTTTAAAAAATTTTCTTATTCTATAGTCGGGAGAATATTCAAATTTCATAGAGATATGAAAAACAAAGATATGAATTTTAAATTAAGTTAAAACTTAACTTACCATAATATACTGGAACCCATGATAGTCTGATTTTTATAATAAGATGCAGTCTCCTGAAAATATACAAAATATTTAATTTGAGCATTAAGTTGGAATTCTTGGCTTCATACATTTTCTTTAATTATTATGTATTTGTGATAAAAACTATGCGAAGCTTGTATGGAGGTAGGGAGGGAATTAAAAATGTTCTGCGATCTCAGAAGCAATCAGAACATTTCATTTGGACACAGCAAGAAACTGAACTTTATTTTATCCTTTTCAAATACGGTTGGTCAAAAGATAGATACCTAAATCTATATTAGCTCACAACTAGTCAAAAAAATTCAAGCTTGGAAAAGTGTACAACCACAATAGAGTTATGTTCAATAAAATAGCACACTCGGCGATTTTTTTTTTTGCAAATTCTTAATTAACTAAAAAACTACTTATAACTAACATGCGACCTTCTTTTCGAACCACTTCCCTGACCTTGCACGCCCATATAGCCTACTAGCTCCTGGCATTTCTGAACGGTTATTAATTCCAAATCCGACTAATTTGAATTCCTTAATTTATTTTACTTTTATATACTGTTGTAATTTACTTCACTAAAGCCGTCGTTTACTCTCATTCAGGTATGCTTGGTAGTTGTGTTGCTGAAAATATTTTCCTTTACCTCATTCATCTTGAACCAACCAAAAATTAGATACCACCAAAACAACACCGAACCCCCACTATCGCACCTAACCCCCACTTCGAAAATAGTGAAGCTAGAACATGTCTCCCCAGGTTGTGTACAAAATAATATTTATCTTATTTTGTCTGTGCTAATATGGTATCTTCAAATTTTAGCCATTTTTGGTTTTTGGAGGATAAACAATATTTAAAAGAGTTCTAAATCAAAAAAAGGATCCAAAAGGACAGAAAACATTTATTGAGGTTATTATTTCTTTTTAATTTGAATAAAAATAATTATATTTTTTTAATAAAATTAAACATTATAATCATTGCTGAGTTGTTTGTAGTTATGCTCTCTTGATTTAGCAAACAAGAGTTGGAAAATGTAAACTAGTACGTGAACGTTTTATGTTTGCCTAGTTTCAAAAGAATTAATCTGACCTACTTCTATTATCTATCTGATCGAACATAATTCAATAGGCAAAATCTCCATTAATTTAATAATTAATATTTAGATTTACTCTTCACAAATATTGTTTAATTATATGATATAACTATCATTCTTTATTATAACTATTTTATAAAACAAATATTTCAGATAAACAAAAGTTATCTAAGCTTTTCTCAACCCCTTTATTTTAATTAATTATTTTCATCGTGTTCGAGAATCATTTTAACTGCAAAACATAAAAACTATACAAGTTTTTCTATTAACGATTTTTTATTTTTTTTTTCGAAATATCGAAATGTTTTTCAATTATTTTTGAAGACTTAAATAAACATTTTTAGCACTATTCAGGGAATGTAATATTTCTGTTGGATGGTTGCAAATACGTGTACAAATCAAATGTAAAGATATGAACGAATATTTCGCTGTTTTTTTTTGTTAGGTTAAATATTTCTTTGAAATCACTGTTTAAATAAAATTGGTTGATGTATAGCGAATTCCTAATTTTATTAATAAATTATCACCGAGGCGATGATGACGGAATAATTAATAAAAACAAGCAAGCCCTTCATTAAATTTTATTTATTGTCTTTGTTGTCTTAATAATGGACCCCTTTCCTTTGCAAAACGGTTGTTTATTAAAAGCAAGACAGATTACATAATTAGAAATATATACAACCCACTTAATCTTAATATATGTAATTAAATACATAAATGCCACATATAAATCCTATCCCTCTATAAACTTGCTCTAAAACCAGTATTAGTGTTATTTATGCCATATCTGTATTTATCCAAGTAAATAAAATAGTAGATTGTTCTACAAGTAAATAAAAGTGAGAGTTTTCCAGCGAGTTTAATTTCCGAACGACTTCTTTCGATAAACTATTGTTATCAAAAAATTATTATTATCCGATATATCACACTTCTATAATTTTATTACAGTTTTATGATTATCGACTATTTTTTGTTACTAAATTATGATAATATAAATTCTAATACTTCGACAATCGACGAACACATTTATCCCAGCATCCGTTGTTTTAATTAATTTGAAATACTCTACTTTATTTGTTTTCTTCCAAATCGGAATTTTTTGATCGATTTCAGATTCTCAAGCGATTCTCTCGTACTCCAGCAATTTAATTTGTTTATTTTGAAGAAATCTTATGCAACTTTTAAAACATGTTTGGAGTCTTTATCTTGTTATAAGGTGTAACGTCAAAGATGCAGTTTATAGTTCTCTGAAAAGAACTCCTCACACCATAATTTTTCAAAAATGTACCTTTAAGTCTATTACCGTTCTTGCCATATTATTCTTTCCCAATTAGTTTTTGTCGGAGTGCAAAAACTGTTTACATTCTCCCCTAGAGGTTCTTCGACAAAACCACTTAGCTTTTTTTTGGGTAGCAAGATTAAATTGGTGTTTCAGTTGTTTAGCGATTATTTTTCACCTCACATCATTGATGTTTTATTAAAATGAGAATTTTCTAGTGATAAAGAACCCCAAAATTATGACGTCTAATAATTAAAATTAGGCCTAAAAACATAAAAAAATTTAGATTACTTTTGAAAAAGGATTTTTTTTTTAAAAAAGGGATTTGTGCCCGGTTCCAAATCTGAGTAAATAACGTTACTCCTGATTTTTCAAATTCGTTACCGTTCGTGTATAATTTTTTGGAAAACATGTCATGAGATTGCTTGTTTATAATTAAAAATAAGTATTTTTAGAAAAATGTTACTGTACATCTATATAGTTTACTCCCTAGTTCCTGTTTAAATTGTTTACCTACTTTTCAATTGATATAATAAAATTTTACAATAACAATTCTTATTTTGGTGAACGTTCGGGTTTTAATAAAGAAGTAAGATTTGCAAAAGATTGATGATTATTTAGAAATCAGTAAAATTTTAAACCAGTCTAATTGAATTGAAATTGATAAATGTTATAATTCAATTTATATTTGGTTGCTATAATTGTGACTAAAATATATAATCAATCAACTTGGTTTATTGTGGTTTTGATTATGCTACACTATTGGTGGTTTGAAATAATTTTTTTTTTCCAGAATAATGGGTTAATTGATGTTGATGACCCGATTTATTCTTCACAAACGTATTGAAAACTATATAAAAAATTAATTGATTTAACTTAATTGACGATCAAAGATATCATTGATACTTTTAGTGCTTTTACGTGATTAATTCAACATTTTTAGAAAAACCACCATCTCACAAAACCCTCAGCTAAATTTTTTAATTATAAGCAAAATCTACAATTGTGAAAATTTTGATATCATTGAACGACTTTCTATTGCTCCATATCCTTTTGTTATTTTTATTCGTGTTTACCCTTAGTATTAGAGACATTAAAGTAACTATAAAAAATGAGAACAACAGCGATTTTAGATAAAGGATAACTGAAGATTTTTTGAAACAGATTTTGTTTTTGCATTTCTTTATCTAGTCTTACATTATTGATCAACCATCTTATTTTAAGTATAAATAGTTTTTGACCAAACCTACATAATTTTTAATTTTTTTTTCATAAACGGGTTTCCAATAAGAGGATGAACAAACATACAAACAATACATATCTTGTAAATTTTCGCTTTGGATTCTTTTTCTACAAATGGTGGTCATCTTCTTGAGGAAATTTTGCATCACATTTTCACACAATTGTATTTCTATTCTGTTGCTAATAAAAGCTGTAATGTTGTCTTCATCGTTTGTGTATGTTTTTCGCTCCCTTTACCTTTGTATGTCTATTACAGCTATATCAGGTATACAAATATTTTCCTTTAATGTTTCAACATTTGTTTTCAGTAATATTTGGACTGCGATTTCATCATGGAATGCTAATTCATTAACCTGCGAAATACCTGGTTTGAATCCAACATCTACATTTGCTTCATGTTCGTGAAATTTACAGTCGACATATCATACCAGTCCTGCGGAAAATTCCAATTTTTAGTGATAATGGTTTTCATTAATAAAAATGGTTAATTTATCAAAATCTACCCATAGAATTGCTTTTTAGAATACCCACGTCTAGAAAATTTTAGTACTGTGTCACAAACCAATGTCATTTGTCATACCTATACAAATATAAATAGGTAAAACCATACTTTTCTGTGTTTTTAATTCACAGAAAGGTCTTATAGCAACGCATGCATTTGTGATACAAAAAAAAATCGGTTTTCGAAAAAGTTTAAATTAAATATAAAATGTATCTAAATAAATGGTAGTAAGAAAAAAGTATCAAAATACTGTTAATCAACTTTTTAATATTGTTGTAGAAGAATAGATAAATAGATTACACCAACAAGGACGGACATAGAAAGATTTAGGTTCCAAAAGTCCAATTTGCTTACGGTATTGATTAGGGTCTTTATTTAAAAATATGTTAGATATACGAATATAATATATTTAAACAAAAACTGTCGGATATATGAAAAGAATCTTTAATATTTCAATTTCAAATTTCAGAATAAATTATTATTCAACCAAATTTTTACTATTATTAGTTCTTTTCTCAATTTGGCATCTTGATGATAAATTGAAACCAAACGCTTGGCGGGTTTGGTACTACATTTATACAATTATTTCAAATATATCCTTCGGTGATTGAGAAATTTGAAGCTGGAATTTTTATATCGGGCGACTTTTCATTATAAATTAAATTTTTCCCAAAGGAAAGAAATTTATTGGATATTTAATATTAATATTTTTGTTGCTTATACAAATCAATTCTTTTCACAACAACCAAAAACTATAGTTTTAATTTATATATTTTTTCTTTACTTCCTTTTACATTTTATTATTGGAAAATAGATTGGATTGACAAAAAAATATTCGTTTAATGTTTAAATTTATACATTTTTCCAAAAGCAAAGACGTCAACCAGGCCAGCAATTAAGGTTATTACAATGCTAAAAAAAGGAAAACAGATAAAATTGTGTTATAATTAGAAGAAAAAAAATGTGACATTTACATTGGTTATTATATGGGATAATATAAAAGTAGGACTCCCAAAAAAATCTTGACAAAAAAAAAACGTAACCATTACAGCTCTGTTAATCAAAATTTTATAAATATCGAACATTATACTTTGTACACACATAAACATTTTGATATAACACACAATTTATAATCCAATTTCCTTCCGATATTTGAATTTCTATCTAATTTCAATTATTCATGGTCTATCTAGCAGAAAAATAAGCAAACGCAAAAAAGTTAAAAGCTTCGAAATGAATAAATAAATAAAAATAAAAATTTAAAATGAGCTTATCTCACAACACACAGAAAATCATAATATCTTCTCTTTCGTATCAGATTTTTAAATATATTAATAGCGTTACATCAACAAATTCTTTCGCAATATTCAAATTGTTTTAGGAATGAAAGACCGCAAACAGCATTTTTATTTTGTTGATATTTTATTTTTTTTTACGTAAATAAACGAAAGAATAAGTTATCACCCTGTATATTTAAATGAAAATTTTAGAGGTGGTCAAAAACTCTAATTTAATTAGTTAAAATTGAAATTAAGTATTTTTGTGTATACACATATGCATATGAATAAATAATAGTCAAATTGATTAATGAAACATGTTGCGACCTAAATTGTAATAATACACCGCAATTTATTAGTTTTATGTTTGTTCAATTTGAGGTTAAATATTCATACATTATACAAAATTTGTAGAGCAAGTTATTTATTTTTGGAGTACCATAAAAGGCTGTCGATGAGAAAAACCGAAATTACCGTTTCGTAATACCCTAAACAAACTGCGGTACCAGTTTAAAGTGACTGGTATTTATGTATAACCCATTACATATAATGATTCCAGAATTTAAGGCGACTTATGGTCGGTACTTGTACATCCACATATAATTTATTTAAGTACATATAAAAATTTGTAAACATTAAATACCATACAGTAACTTGAATATCAAATCCATGAGCGATGTTAATTATATTTAGATTAAATATCAACCCTTTCTTTATTTAGAGAAAATAGAATTATTTTTTTTGGTGGAATTTTTGTGTTCATTTCATTCCATTTTGTGTTCCATTGATTTTTTTTCCTAATTTTTTAAACTTTGTACACAGTTCTATTTAAAGAAGAAATCTAATTTTAGAATGATTTGGCAGCTAAATCATGGAACCTCCCCAATTAATAAAAGTTATATTTATGCTAATAATAAATTTAAAGCATAAGAAAAAATTGTAAGTAACCTTTTTCTGTTAAAACAAAAATTATTTTTCGGTCGAATAAATATTTTCAATTACAATTGTTAGTATAGGTAGAAAATTCCTTTAAAGACGAAAATATGATATTTTGTGCAAAGTATTTGTGTCTATAAATAAAGGGTGGTCCATCTAACGTTTACAATTTATTTTGGCCCTAAATTAATTTTCCACACCCAAAATAATCATGGACCACCCGTTATAAAAGCTATTATTCACTGAAATACCACTTTTCCAACGAAGCTGGGTTAAAAATAAAAAAGGTTATGTACGTATAAAATATCATTGGTTTTAAATTGCAATTTTATAATTCCAGATTAAAGAAAATTACTTGAAAAAACCAACAAATATTAGAAATATACGTAACGTTTGATTTAAAGCTGCAATGCATACTAAAATTAATCGGGTACTCAAATTTAACAAGGTGTGAATAAAAGCAAATTTCTAAATAAAGGCTTAATTTACATACGTCTAGTTTGTATCAGTTTTTTTTTTTTTGCAACAAATTTCGTACAAATTATTTTCCAATTTTATGTAAAACTGTGTTAAAAAAAGCAAGACACATTTTGAGATATTCTTTAAAACCCAAGTACTACATTGATTGAACATTCTAGTGCCACAGTGCTAAAATTTGCATTTTATTTTATAATGAAATGGGGCATATTGCGAAGTAAGTAGTGGTGAGTGGTTGGTCAAGGGTTATCCTGTTCGTATAATTTATTTGTGCCTTCTATATCTGACATTTTTTTCTGCCATTCATTTTTAAGATTCTCTTACAACCAAATATGCTACACTAATTAGATTTTTTATTAAATAAAAATCCTTCTGTTCCTTTTATTAATGAATAGGGTAATTACGGAATAAGGTCAAGGTAAAAATAATCGTAGTGAATCTTAAGGAATTCCAAAAGTTAGCCCACAAATGAAAACGAGTTCAAAATATTCCGAAAATAACAATAATCTCCGTATTTGTATTTATGTAATGTGGCTAAGTTCCGATCGTTCGTAAAATGAACCAATAATTCGCGTGTGAGACCTCAAAATATTGATCTGAATAGTTGTTTGCACTTCATTATCGTTACATATGACATGTTTTGAACCAGTTATAGAAAAAACTTCAAGAAATTCAGCTTTAATTTCATCGTCATTTCTAATTTGCCTCACGATTTGAAAAATTATTCGACCTCAATAAAATAGTTAGGAACTCATTTACCACAAAATTTAGTCTAATTCGAATTTAATTAAATACAAAGCTCACACGAGGTTAATTTGATTTTACTACTATCTTATTTTTTGTGATTTGTGTGATCATATCAATCAACCTTAAGTAGCTGGAAACATTTAATATTAAAAAAATGAGATTATTATAAATACGAATATGTTTGTAAATGTATATTCTTATTTATATTCTCCTTCAAACTGCTCAAAAAATAATAACATTAGTGGAAAACAAAAAGAAAAATCAACATTTAAATATAAAAAATTAAAGAAACCGTAACCTCACAGTTAGGATTTACCTCTTGATATTGTTGATTATCATTTTAATTTACCTGTCTTCTAAGACACGAAAAAATGAATGTATTTATTGGTAGATAAGTTGTTTAAGAATGTAGTAGTAAGTAAAATAAATAACAAATCATTACCATTTTAAAGTACCTAATTCAATTTAGTTGAGATTACAAAGAAAATCAAAAAAGCTCTAGCCGAAATGTTTCTTTAATAATTTTGAAAAGTTTCAATACGACATACGACATAAGTAAAATTTACCACTTAATCCAAGAAATTTCTTCAATTTTAATATGTATGAATTTAATAATTGTGTCCTTTCGTCAATTTTGTCCTTCATTGATGATAACCCCGAATCATATGAATTAATGTTTTTTTTTTGGTTATCGAATCATTTAACAATGTATGTTTGTCCTGACCTAATAATTTATAATCACGAAGTATCGTGAGCTATATAATTATATTCTATCTAAATCAGATAATCGCATAATTATCGTATGCATGATTTTAACCAAGCTTTGAATAATTATAAGGTTAAAGGGTGTACTATTTTCAATTTCAATTAACTTCTCGCTCTGATATACAATAAATTATTCACTGTCAAGTGAAACGAATGGCAATCTTCATTTTGCTTAAATTAACTTGAATGAAGCAAATTAATTTTTTACTGAATAACCATCATAAATTCATAACACTTCATTCCAATATTAAATATGTAGAAAATTTATTGAAAAAAATAATTTAAATAGTTAGAATTTTTAGACAACTATTTTAAGAATTTTCAATAAATGTATATAAGACAGTATTAATATAAAATGAAGAAATCATAAAAGAAAAATCTATTTTCTGAACACAATAAAGCTATTATGTAAAAGTATAAAAGATGTGCATCTTTTATGTGTGTTCTCGTAATTTAACAAATTAAATTCTTATTCTAAAGAATACATAAAATCTTAATATGGATCAAAATTAAAGTTAAATAAATTAAATTTTGTTTTGATTTCTGTCATCTAATTTTTATTTTCAGTTATAATACAACAACTTATGCCTGCAAAAAAAGCTGCCACCCGTTAAATAATATTTCTCCTTTTTCTTTAAAAATTTAAAGCAAGCTGATTATATATTTTTATTTTTTTACATAGAGTACGTTTATGCTTAGGGTTCAACCTGGTTTGAACCTACTGTTAACTTTTACTATAAACGGAGTCGAGTCATCTTGTAGTTAACTCGACTCGACCTAAAAAATTTCTAGGGTCGAGTCGAGTTAACTCTAAAAACCTTCACTATAAACGGAGTCGAGTCGAAAAATAAAAACAACAAAAAAATAGTAATAAAAAGACACCATTTTGATTTTTTAATTCGTGTGCGAATCTTCGATTTTTGTGTGGCAATAAAACTTTGTTATTTTATTTTTATAAAATTCAGAAAATAATACAAGAAAAACATATAAACATACGATAGTAAATGATTTTTTTTTGACGTTTCTGACTCGGTTTCAACCTAGTTTCGACTCGACTACGATTTGACTCTGCAGTATAAACGCTAAAAAAGATAACTACTAGATGATCCAAAGTTAACTAAAAGATGACTCGACTCTGAGCATAAACGTATTCATAGACATATTTGTCTTTCAGTTAAATATTGTCAAATGTTTAACTCTTCTGTTACGACGATCATGGTCATGTAAACAAGAAATCAAACTAGGTTGCATTGAATTTGTATTTTGAAACAAATCGTAATTTCATAAAAGAAGAAAAAGTAGATAGTAGAAGTATAGTAAAATATATACAAAATTAAAAATCAGTTCATATTTGTATTGAAAACTTGAGGAACTTAATTCAAACCTTGTTACAAGAATTGGGCTTTTTTTTGTTTTTGGATCACAATTTTGATATCGAGTATATTTTTGAAATTTTCTCAACAATTTAATAATTGTGTAACTTCAACAAGAAACCATCTAATTATGAGGTTCAAAGCAACATACGCGTTAGGTTCAACAGTAAAATAGTTCCATGAAAGTCGCTATGTACATTATAATACGCACGTCATTAAACCCAAAACCACAAATCCAACTTTCCTCCTCATATTGAATGAAATTTATATTAATACAATAATCGTACTGGTTTTATACTCGTTCACATAAACATGTTTAATTAAAAACATAACCCCCTTAGGAATTAGAGGAAATTAATATTTATGTTTGGCAATTTGGATTTTACGTTATTAAACTTGCATTTTATATAACTATATACTTAGTTTTATATTGCATATAGTAAACTTTGATGTTTTATAAAATTTATTAATATTGCTGCAGTCAAAATCATATAATAAATTTTAATTTATTCGTGCAAAGTGACACATGAATTGAATAAAACATTATGTCCTAGAATATGTATATTATTGTATATTTACCACTTTATATATATGTATGTACATATACACATATACATATATAACATATCCAAAAAACATTCAATCTATATCATACGTTATATTCTTCTATAAAACATGTGATTGTTAGTCTTGCCACGTGCTTATTTCACGTGAATGATTTGAGACAAACGTCTAAGAAATAAGTATTTATATAAATCTATCAAAACCGTCAATTCAAGCAATTTATGTTTTTAAGAATTTATTATGTAGTATACCAAAAATAGAGATGTAAATATAAAAAAAAAAATTATAACGCAAGACTGGCTGAATATATATAATTAAGCTTTACGTAACTCTAATAAAGCTTTAATATTTACTTACAAAATAACTTCCAGAGGTGAAAACGAACTTTTTTCTTATCTAAGTGTTTTCTATAATGAAAAATAAAAAAAAAACATTATTTGATTAAATCAACTCTATATGTTGTATCGTTTTTAAAATTGCGTTAAAAGGAATTTATAATACTATATAAAGTCGATTGTGCAAGAGGGGAATTGACGAAATGAATCAGAGTAAAAAAATCAAATTAAATTTATTTAAATAAATTTTCGTTTATTAAATTTATTTACCGAAAAATATTGGTAAATATTAGACGAGTTTAAATTTTAATTTTTAATATACACAAAGCTAAAATAATTATTTAATATTAAGAACCTGTTCATATTACGAGACATAAACTTACTATTTTCCATTTCGATTAAATATAATTAAAAATAATAAAATTAGATTATTTTGTATGAACAAATTAATTTTATCCCAGTTATTTGATGTTTCTCTATAGTTTTCCTGAAAAATCGCGGTAGGTAAAAGAATTACTTATTGCATACGACGGAGGGGGCAACGTAACAAGGTCGCAGGAATTATTTTCGCAAAAAGATGGAATAAAACTAGGAAAAAAATTGCTTCATTGATTTGAGTGCACGATCAAGACTAAGCAAGGTTCCCGGTAAGACGCAGAGTACCACGGTACATCCGTTTTGCATATAACAAAACCAAAGGAAAGGAAAGGTATGTTAGTAACAAAGAATCGACCCGGTTCCAGACACCTAAGTAGTTGATAGTTAGTATGTTTTTGTTAGTAATATATACGATAAAATAGTTAACACAAGACAATACAATTTCTAAACTGCAGATTCGCTGAATGCTTGAAGTTTCCGAAAATCCAAATCGAAATAAATTAATAATTATTGATATCTACTACTTTAAAAATAAACTAAACAATTATTTAAACTCAGAAACCCTTATTTAATTCTTTGAAATAAATTATAAGTTAGTCTTTATGTACTACAATTAAATTAATATTAATGTTCTGAGCCCGGGATCCAATAAAATATAGGTAAAAGATAAATAAATAAATAAAAATCAATTTTATGACTTGGGGAAAAAAATTGGAATTAAATTCGGAAAAATGTGTGCTAGTTTAATTTAAAAAAAAAGTGGAAATCTTCACGCTGGTTTATTCTGCAACCCAAGTTCCGCGGCTTCCCTTCTAAAATTCCTATTTTCCAGAATTTCCAAAAAACCTGAAAAAGTAACGTCAGCAGAACATTATATGTTTCCGAGTTTATTAAGCAAACTTGGAAAAATTAAAAAAATATCGATTTAAACTCAGAAGTGAATTTTTGTATGCGAATTTTTTCTGCCAATTGAAGTCGAAAACTTCAAATAAGTTTTGAGAGTTTAATTCGTGCGACCTTATTGCAAGCCTATACTTTTAACATACTCCAAAGTACGATTAAGTAAAGGTTTTCAGAGTAAAAAAATTAAAGCTTCATTTTAAAAAAATTAAAAATTAAACAAAATTTATATTTTTGAATCGATTCTTTTAATTTATAAATGTGCTTTTAAAGTTTTCTCAATTCAATTTTTCTCTTCCGGGCAACCAACCGTACACCAATAATAACACACCAAAAATGAAGAGGTTCGAAATTTTTGCTGTTCAAAAACGATATAAACACGTTCGTCGAGTACATCTTCGGGTCTAAAATAAAATATTTAATCACCACAAAATTCACCGGTGATCGGATGCTACTTAAACAAGCTCATCATCACATAACATAATTTCTACATACTTACATAGGTGCCTCAATTTAAATTAAAATCAAATTAAAAGTTTAATGTAGAAAATAAATAAAATTAAAATAAACTCTATTAATTTGTTTATTATTTTTAACATTAAAAACCATAAAATTGTATTTTGAATTAAATTTGTTTACTTAGTAGTGTATACATATTTGAAGATGTTAAAAATGGAAAAACATTTTATATTGTAGTATATGTACGTTTACGTTCCACCGCAGTTAAAATATGGAAAATTTATTTTATTTTATGATTTTTATGATGATAAACAAATTATAAATTTATAAAAAAAATTTCACTACAAAATTATTATTTTTTACATTTTTGAATATAGAGGAGATGTAAGCTATTTGTTGACACTGTTTTTATGGAGAGAAAATATCTTATAATTGGCAATTATAGATACAAATAACAATGTAATAAACATAATAATTAGTCTTTAATGGAAAATTTTAAAATTAAAATTTTATTATTTCATCGATAATTAAATCTGGGCTTCTACATAAACCAAAATACTTCACAATGGAAGTGCAGTAACATATTGGCAACATATCAAAAGCAAGGGTAAGCAGAAATTTTTAATAAGTCCTCCGATAAATTATTCCTCAAAACTTTAGTGACACAGCAATGAGATGGCAATTGGTTCTCTAACCAACTTTTTACCTGATTTTTACTTATATCCCTTCATATTATAGAAATTTCTCTTTAATTTTTATATATTAAAACACGTTTAAAATTTTAGATTAAGTACATAATTATTTACTTTTTGAAAATAAAGTTCACCTAAAACCAACGTCTATAGTGAAAGCTTTCGCAACGTGCTTACAGGTATTTTGCTAACATATATTGGCCACCAACGGAATTAATTAAATTTTTGGTCAGCAATAATAACCGGATACCGGCCTATATTACACACGACTCTCCAATTTCCTTTACATATAATAATTTTATTAATAAACAAATTATATAAATAACCCGACAAAAAAATGTCGAGCCAAACGCGAGAAACACGCATTATCAAAATTCTTATTGTTTTATGTTTTCTTATTGTTCCTAAACTTTAAATGAGTTTGTGATTTATATAATATTTAAATTTAAATTATTTGAAATATGCAGAAATATAAAAAAAAACAAATAAAAGTTTTCTAAGTTTTGCAAGTTTTCACAAATTAAAGAACAAGAACAAATTAAATTTAATTTAGTATATTCAATAGTAACGAAATATAATATAGCTTCATTAGAGAAAATTAATGAAGCTTTATTTGAATTTATTTATTTAATGATGATTGAGATTTAAGATGAAATTAGAATCATCAAGCGTAACGTGACAAAGCATAACTTCAAACTTCGCGATATTCGAATAAATCGATTTTAGAAAATTTTAGATTGGCGCCTAATTGAAACCTTTTTGAAAAGATAATAAATTATTGATTAATTAATTACATTTACTTGTAATTTTTTCAATGTCGCATTTTTGAAGGAATACTCATATTCAAAGGCTTAATTAAATTTTATCAAAACATAGTAAATATTGATAGGCTAAATCATCGATGTTTGAATGTTACGCCATATTTGCTTAAATCAAAGGAGTAATAAATCATCACTATATTCTACAGTTTGAAACGCCGATTCATGGATCCTTACACCTTACGAACGTTATACATTCCATATGTAAAATCTTATAACTTATAAATTCTTATTCTTAGAAATTTGGTGTGAAGGTACACACTTTATTTTGAGCATATGCTCATTACAATAAAGTATGCAGCCACAGCTTGGTAATATAATCACGCTATGTCTATGTGTTACAAATTATAAATACCGCTACAATATCCAGCTGTTATAGGTTTACCACTTCACACTCCAAATCAACCAGAAAAGCTGCGCACACCTTTTATTTTCCTGCAAAAGTTTTAATCTGGATATTCCTCATATCGAGTTGAGCATCAACAATCAGGATCTACAAGAGTCTCGCGGTTGAACTAACATCTGATCTTCAAGATGAAATTTTTAAAAAATGGCATAAATTGCAAAAAAAAAATCAGAAAAAAATTATAAATAAAAATATGCGTCCGGCTGACTCGAAGTTCAAAGCCTAGCTTGAGTATAGTTCTCTTAGCTGGTAGAATATTCTGTTGAATTCCGTTTCGTAAATGGACATTCCCCAGAATTTTAACAAAACAAATACATACATACTTAAATTTTTCAGCTTTTATAGTAAATTTTCCAAAGCAAATATTTGAATTTTTTATCTTATTTAAAGTATATTTTCTATTTTTATGTCTTTTTATATTAGTAAGTTAGTTATGAGTCTAATGACCTTAGAATCGATCAGTTGTATATAATTTTACTATTGTTCTCAATAAATAAATCAGAAATATAAACGGCAAATACAATATTTCGAAAAAAGCGCGCCCAAAATGTATCGGAAGTTAAAAGGGTTTGAAGTTATTAACAGAGATGGAAACCGGGTTTGAACCGAACCAGAAAAACCACGAATCCAATGAAATGTTGATGAACCAAAACAAAACCAAAAACCGAACAACTTTTTTAAACAAAATTATTAACCAAACCATTTTCTCAAATAGAAACTAAAATCGAACGAATATTTAAATAACATTTCAATTTAATTTACGTTTTAATATGTTTTTCTTCTCGTTTTACTTATTAGAAAAAGATAATTTTGCTAATGCATGCAACATAATTCAGTGTATCAGAAAATTCGGAAAGATTTAGGATTTTTTAAACTGATTTTCATAAAGGAGATATTGAATTTTGACGTTTATTAAAAAATAACCAAAAGCAAAACCAAATTAAACAAGAACCGATCCAAAACCATAAATTGAAACTTTTAAAAACTAAAACCAAAAGTAAAATTTTTCTTTGAACCAAAACACATTCTTTGGTTTCCATATCTGGTTATTAGAACATGCGGTGCAGTTAAACATGGACTTTGGAAAACCTAGCCAGATAGACGGTATATTATTATTATTGCCATTAATTTTACTGCTGTGTTGCGTGTACATACTAACAACTTGAAACATATAATTTCTGATAAGTGGGCTTTTACGAAAAAAAAAAAAAGTTTAATTGTTTAAAAAAGGTTTTTGTTGTGCAATAAATAATTATGCTTCCTATTTAAGAAAATAAATTAATTCATTTAAAAGGGATATTGGCAGATAAAGTTTTAAGTAGGCAAAATTGTATTTTTGCTTAAACTGACAAATAAAATTTATGAATGAGGACAGAGAAACAAATTATTTTCCTTCAATGGTAACAATTTTGTGCGTACCAGAATTACAAAATTTTACAGGAAACCAAAAACTCCCTATTCATAAACTATAAAATTGTGTTTGCCAATAAATAGACAAAGTCTTTATTATTAAATTAAAAGAAGCTTTATTTGCTTTTATATTCTGTTTATTGGGCGATTTTTTTTTTATCAGAACTCCTTGCAAAAAATACTGATTTTTCTTACATTTTCAATTATTTTTAAACATTTTTTGCTTAGTAAAATTCAACCCCATTGGATCTTTTATTTTTTTCTGATTTTTTCATGATTGCTGATTACAACAAAATAGAAATGGAATTATTTTAATTTTATGAACTACAACCTACCTATACCTACTAGTGAAAGTATGTTATTTTTAAATATGTAAGATCGATTCCATTACAAGTACATAACAACTTCAGTAATCGAACTAAAAACCAATAAAAATTATTTCAGTTAAATCAACTTAACAATAATATTAAAATAAATTTTCTTTCATTTTAAGTAATAATTCCCTGCTTAAATTTTGAGATTGAAACTTGTAGTAGTTGTAGTATGAATTCTTTCAAACAGAAAATTCGGCAAAAAAGCCAGAATTAAACAATCTCAGAAAGTATAAAAGCAAAAGTGTGTATATATTTTATAGTTTGTTCGTTATTAAAATAAACGTTATTGATTAATATTAACAGTGAAAAAGTTTTGAAGTATTTAGCATAATTTGTGATATTTCCTACCGAACCGAAGTGATATGGGCACTGATAAAATTTAATAAACAATTTAGATCGCAATAAATATAAAGAAATATTTAAATTATAGTAAACGCACCCACCCGGTTAACATGTTTTCAAACATATTGTGGCAACATTGGTTTAATTAGTCCAAATATCTCAGTAATCCAATAGGATAATTTTTGAAGTTGTTCCGTTTTATTGAGATGGTCGATAAATATGTAATATGCACATGTTTCATGAGTGAGTTGTATACTTCCGATTTTGATAAATTGTTCATTCGTGCTTCAATTAATTACAAACGTCTAAATTATACATAGTTACATTAATAGAAATGTAAATATTTTCACCCAAACTACCCATATTTCAATGTATATTAATATAATAAAAATAAGAGTATCGGTTTCAACATTACGCGACCTCAGAATAACAAGGTTCTATGAGCATTTAAAAAAAAAGAGTTATACTTGTACAACCACTAATTTGGGATCGATCTTTCAGATGGCATCGTCAGATTTACAAAAAAACTAACAACAACCGAGATAGCTGCATAACAAGGTACTAAGGTGAAGGATGTTTTACTTGTAGCTTGTGATAAAACGTTATATCTACATAGATATCGTTAGATACAACCTTTTTTCACGAACGTTAATTTATTTTGTTTTTTGATACAACTTTGTTTCAATTTTTGTTCGAATGCACCTTTATTATTTCAATGAAACGAAAAAAAAAAATCGATGTCAAAATTACGCGCCTTTTTCAGTACTGTTCGTGTTATGTATTCAAAATGATGTGATTTAAGTTGTGATTTTTTTAATCTATTTTAAATTTATTTAAATATTTCGAAAGTAAATTTATGAACATTATAATTATATATTATATTGTACAATTAAGATATTTTTTCATATACCATACATTTACATAAATCTTAAAATTATTTTTGTCGTTTTTCTCATAGTTTGAAAATAAAATATTAGCAAAAATGTCTTTTGCATTTCAGGCCCTATTCTCGAGTTTCACATGCGGACATCTGTCAAAATTCATAAAAATTATGGAATTTTTTCGATACTACTTCGCTATGGAAGGTACTAAGGGAATATTTCCGAATGGGTATAAGCAGGTGAAAAAATTCCACATATACGAGAACGTCCTAATTACATAGATTTTGACATATGTACACATGTGGCAAATGGTTGCGGAAATCGAGAAGAGGAGCCCAGGTAGAGGAAATTGAAATAGCTGACATTTCCAAAGGATATTTAATAATTGACGACCCAGGAATTGTATCCTTGTTGGTAACACATAAAGATGAGCCGATTATAGTCTCATATATCGAAGAAAATAATAATGCTTCCAATATTGAGCCAGTTATAATGAACAGGTAAGAATATGAATTACAGTTTTTCTTGTTATTTGTATGTGTTTTATTAGGCCAATTCACGGAAGCGGTTGTATAAAACCATTAATTGGAAAATCACCCAACGACAGCAAAAATATCAGTAAGGATTAGAGTTTATCAATCATAGAGGTGCCAATCGTCCTAAAAAGGAAATTAAAAACTTTAAAAATTGCTTGACGGCATGCAAATTTTAGTGTGCGAATCACATAAGTGATGCTGAACGCTGGAAAATACAGTTTCATTTCATCGACTACTGAGTCGACAGCCGGTATCTAGAAACACTTGCTATTCCACAAAACCCTATAAATACAGTGCATAAAAAAATGAACTTGTTGACCGGCATGGTGACGAATAGCGAGAGAGAGAGACTAAAACCTCAAGAAAAATTACGAAGGAAAGAAATAATTTCGTTTAAACACACATTGGAAGCTATCCGTGCGTTGAGTTTTACTACTGCAGAGAGAAAACGGAAAATGAAGGAAGGACGGAAACGAGATGCGGAAAATGAAGGAAGCAGATAAAAATTCTGGCATTTCCATCCTGTGCTTGGATTTGGAGAAAGTAATTACATCTCCTAAAAGTATCATAGATTTATCTTACTATCTTTCAAAATTAAATGTATATACATAATTTGACTCCACATTTGTCCACAACCAAAATGGTGTTCTGTGCCTTGACGGGTGACGATATTAAACGATAACGACATTAAGCAACTGATTACTTGACTACCAGAACAAGAACTCATACATGTCATATGCAATTCAATATTTTTGGATAAACATCCGCAAATTGTGTCAATAGAGATGAGGTATTCGTTACTACGTTACTCATGCATTCAAGAAGTGGACCTTGCACTTAGCCAAATCGAGAAAGTTATGTCGAGTAATGAGTTTTTTTCTCCTATTGTTCTAATTCGACTTATGAAAACCATAAATAGAAAAAAAACGTATATTATCAAGACCGAACGACTTCAAAAATTTCGAGATACCTGCAAAACATTTTAATTTAAAGGCTTTGCCCTTCGCCACCGTAAAAATGCTTCATTTCGGCAGAAATGTTATTATTGTGAGGTATAATTTATCATAATTACCTTCAAAATGGCAGGAAATTTCTATTATGAGACCATTAAAAACTACTAGGATAAGTAATAACCCCAAAAATACTTCCGATATAATTTTACATGATCCACCAGCAAACACGACTAAAAAATTATTAGCAGTAAATATTATTCAGGACTTGAAGAAAATGTTTCGCTTTATGGACAGCCAAGATTTAGAATATTATAAGGCCATTTTAAAAATAAAAACTTAAGAGTTAAATGGGCTGTTTTTAATATTATATTTTAATATTTTAACCAAAAGACTATATAAATGAAATCCTGCTTGTTTATTACATAAATATTTAATTTGTGTGACACATACAACTGCTTTTTATATTTTTTCTTATTAGTGCTATAACCGAGTTGTATGTAATCACTTAGAACAATAATTTAGTTAAAGGTTGTAACTGCAAACTTATTTATCTAATTTACGATAAAATTAATTGCAAAATTCTAAAAATTGTTTCTAAATAAGAAATTTCTTAGATAAGGGTAATTAAATGTTTAGTTAGTTACATCTCTAAAAATGAGAAATTAAAAGAAAATTGAAAACTACCTAAAAATTTGACCATCGATTTCTCAAAACGATAGGTAGTGAACATAGAACCATGTTATTTTGAGGTATTTGAGGTTTTATATAATTTTTCATATAGCCGCCTTTTACAGGTATATATATTTGTATTAGTTTTTTTTGTTGAGGTTAACAAACAGATCATTTTCTTTCCAACTACTAAATAACTGTTTTAATTCAAATATAAGCAAACATACATGAAATATTTAATTTAAAATGCCCACGTCAGAGGAGTGTTGAATTATTGAATATAAGCATTTTGTTTTTGTGTAAATAATTTTAATCGATTTAATTCTTATTCACGAAATTGTTTCCAAACCATTTAGAAAAAGTATTATTAAGTAATTAGATCAAAAAAGTATTTCTATAAAGGTCAAACACTAATTCCATTCAAAATTAGCCAAAAAATATGTACTAAACTACCTACACAAATCAAAGTAAAACAATAAATTTTCGAAAACTTAATGTTCTAAATATTATTACACACTGATATAATGTAAGTGATGCGCATGTTTCATTTTCCATCCAAAAAAAATTTTCACTAAACAAGAAAAAAAAATTAAAGTATACCCGGGGGTGATTTTAACTGAGAGCACGTTTGAAATATATTTTTATACAATTTATAATATTTTTTTTAACTTGAAAGCCTTTCTCAAACCATCATTGCAATACAAAATGCTTACTTATAATTTAAAGATTGTTTCCAAAATAAAAATAATCGAAAAACACTTCACTTACACAGACACTTTATTAAAATAAATCACTTTATCACAAATTTTCATTTTATTTCTAATTCACCGAATCATTTCTTTAATAATTTTCGGAAAAGCACCAAATCACGTAACAATAAAAATAACTACACAATTGTTCAAAAAAAAAAAAAAAACAGCTCTAAATTCTAGTATAAACTTTTCACTAATGTTCAATACAGAAAAAACGGCGTATCTCGTTAAGAATATCCTCGATAACTGAAATGTATGTTAAAGTATTACAGCAAAAAAGACAAAAACATTAAAAGGGGTTGAATGTAAAATGAGGAAAACTAAAGGACTAAAACCGAATTTTCACGATACACAGAAACTCACACAGAGAGAAAAAATGGAAAACATTTTTCTACATAAAATGCCGGGTACGATTTTTAACGAGATTCTAAAATAAATAAAAATTCATCCCCTTAAAAAAACAAAATAAAAAAAAAAAGTCCAAACAACGAAAACAACAATAATATTATATTACCTTCTTGTTTTCCGTTTATTAATATTGGTTTGGTATAAGCTTGATGGTGACGTCAAAAAGTTTCAATCGATATTTTACTGTGTTATGTACATACATATGTATATAAGAGTATCTCCTTAAATCCTACATTCTGTGTTTCATTTCGATTTTCATTTTTCTACTGAATGTGTGTTACATAAAAAAAGCAAAAACAAAATGTGTGGTAAGGGAAAATATACACAAAAGAAAATTAATACATATCTGTACAAAACTATACCAATAACAAGTACACTACACATTTTATTACTCCATGATAAATACACTGAAAATAGCATCACATGCGGTTGGAATTTTTATGGTGTTTACTATAAAATATGTAACGGCAAATAAATTTTTTTTGTTTTACAATAATTGCACATTTTCTTTATTTTGTTGAAAAATAAATGTTCACTTTTGTAAACATACATTAAATGTAAATTGCTAACAAAAATATGTACATGTATTATATCGTACATACATCGTAGACGCAGCAATCTACAAGAATAGCTAGCAAAACGAGGGTTATATAGATGATAAATTTGATATATTTTTAAATCATTGGAAAATTTTCGTTTGTGTTTCATAAAAACGAAAAAGAAATACTTTTTGTTGTAAAGGAATTTTTTCACTGCGTCCTTTTTTGTTAAAAAAATCGATAATCATTATGTTGAAGTTATACATGAAAGCTCATGAACCTGTTTCCTTTGCCTACTTATTGTTAGGCTCTTTGACAGTATTTGGCTTACTCAAAACTGCAATTAATATTTGTTTCAAAGTGAACAAATAATAACACTTAAGGACTTTCATACCGGATTTGAGTTTTAAAAATAAAAATTATTTTACTTTATTAATTTTTTGTTGAAATGTTAATTAATTCATGTAATTTATAATATGCTACCGGTGATTAGACCATTTTAATTGTGTTTTTATTAACACGAGAAGTATATTAGTATTTACGAACAAGCATTCAACGAAATTGACTAATAGACAGAATTCTATTTATTTAATATTTTAATTTATATGATTTTAATACGTGTGTAATATGTGTTAATAAAAACACAATTAAAATAGTCTAATCACCGGTAGCATATTAGAAATTACATGAATTAATTAACATTTTAACAAAAAATTAATAAAGTAAAATTAGCGTAAACAGAAATAGAGCTGTGTGAATGTCGTGAAGAGGAAAAATTGTAACAGAATTTATCTGTATTAGTTATGATTCGCTAATACTTAACGCACAGCACATTCTGTATATATAGAATGTAAATTGTGGTATAATCAGTCCAGTCGCCGCGGCCTGATGAGAAGATTGATTTTTTCATAATCATAAGCTCATCAGTTCGAAACTGGATTGAATTCTCTTACAATCTTCGGAACGTATTAAAATCATATAAATTAAAAAATTATTTATTTAATTTTTGAATTATGTGAACAAGTTTTAAATTTTATTTGATTTTATGAAAATATATTCAATTTGTTACAAAATAATTTATTGCATTGAAGTTTTCCAAGCCAAATTTAGCATTTTTCAGTTCTGGCTATAAGTCTCTAGTCGCCGATTGTTGAAAGTCAACGCCAGCGCGGTATGAAAGTGTATAAAGTTTCATTGTGTTAGATAACTAAAAATTTTGAGGTGAAGCTTACTTTATGAAAAGTACTTTAAGATTGGTAGGTACACTTTGAGATTGACCGTCGAGAATATTTTTTTTACTTTCTTTTACTCTAGTAAAATAAAGTATAGTAATCATGAAAATTTTGGACCTTGAGATTTTTAGAGATTTATCTGTTTTGAGGTCCCCTGAGTCCGAAAAAGTGAGTTTCGAAATGGTGTCTGTCTGTCAGTCTGTCCGTCTGTCAGTCTGTCAGTCTGTCAGTCTGTCCGTCTGTCAGTCTGTCTGTGTCCTCTCCACAGCCCAGATGGTTTAACCAATCGAACTGAAACTTCATATTTAAGCTTTTTTGATAAATTGGGAGGTCCCAGTGAATTTTATTCCAAATCGGTTAACCGAAAGTGGCCACTCCCTTGGTCCAGAAAATTTATTTTGCAAATATCTTAAAAAGTATAAGATTTATAAAATACTACTGAAAACAAAATGTTTCTAAAAATTAAAAACAAATAAAAATAAAAAAATAAAAATTTAAAAAAAAAATTAAAAAAAAAAAATTTAAAAATTTAAAAATTAAAAAAAAAAAATTAAAAAAAAAAGTTATAAAAAAAAGTAAAATGTCTCAAAATTCTCTGTTCGTAAAAGAAAGTCGTGTGTTGGCCACATCTCAATTTTTTTATTTGATCTACCCGTATAATAGTTATCCAAAAAAAAGAACTCGGAGAAGCAAGTTTTTAAATTTATTAAATTTTTGAAGCCCCACTTAACATTTATATACATAAATGATGCACAAACTAAAACAGAAAATCCTCAACGGAGCTTAGCGTTGATCAAAGATCACAAGCAATTATATAGGGTCGCTTTGTTTTCATGCTATAGGTAATAACAATTTAATGGGGCCTTCCGGCACATTACCTTGTTGTATTTTTGTGGGATTTTTATTTTCGGGAATATGATGGTATACCTTTTTTACCATATAATGTAAGAAATGTATGTAGATACTATTATAATGTAGAAATGTAGCGATTACCATATAATGTAGAAATGTAGCTAATGCAAGAAAATTGTTAAAATATTGAAAACTGTATGTTAATTAACGATAGTTTAAAAACTGTAAATTTTATTAGGTTTTATTTAATACAAAATTTTAATTTACGTCATAAATTAAAAATTATCGCGGAGCGTTTGATTTTGCTCGCGGATGCTTTTTCTAACTGGCCTCGTCACATGTACACTGTTGCTGTAAAAATATGTCAACTGCTGGTAGTATTAATGAGAGCGTATGTGGTTGTGAATATAGTGTCAAGACCAACGCGAGTCCCTGTGCGGGCCGTCGAGATCACTCATAGCACGGATTCCATCGAGGGATGTACTCTGTATTTATTTATGTATATTGATGTTTTTCATGTGGTATTTGAATGGGAGGGAGCAGTTTTGTGTATCTATATTTTCTGCTTTGTTTTGTACACGTCACTGGTCAATTAAACATAGGGCACTTATGGTTTATATAGATATTTGTGTTGTTTTGTGTTTGAGTGTGTTGAATAGTGTGTCAAAACCAACACAAATGTCTAAACATATTTCTGTTAAAAGCAAAACTTACTCTTTCCCAAAAAAAAATATTTTTTGTGTTATATATGGCGTTGGATGTATAATGGTAAACTAAATGCAATTAGCTGCAAACGTGTGCACAAATCTGAACTAATTCCTTTTAAAACTGAAAACAAAACGGCTGTTAAAAATAAAATCAAAACCTTACCTTATCCATCGTACAGTTTACTGCAAAAGTAACCTTATGATGAAGTGAGTGTCGCAAGAGAGGATGGTGGAACCGAAATAATTATGTTTTAATATATAAAATATTGTTATTTGTTAATTAAGTAGTTTATTCTGTTTACAGAGGACGCTTACAAGATTGCAGCTGCTTTAATTTTGTTGATAAGCTGGGATACCTACGATATAATTTTATAATCCGTGCATATTTATTATTTTAAGGCTTGTTACATTTAGTTATTAATTAAGATTGCCAGATGTTTCTATAAGAACTTGATTCTGCTGTCATTGAACATTTAGATGCCTCAGGCATAAAAATTAAGTTATAAAAGCAGTTTTTAGCATAATTTTAGTTAGTGTTTGTTAAAAATTTGATAAAATCTTAAAAATATCTATAATAATGAGCAAGGAAATGTATTTAGCAATTTTAAAAGAAAATTTGCCAGCTCGAAAATTTGCTCATCGATGAAAGAATTTTTCAACAAGACGATGATCCCAAACTCACTGCCAAAATTGTGCAATAATGCTTGAATGAACAAAAATGTACAATGTTAATATGACCATCACAAGCGTAGCAAGCGTAATTGCGAATAAAGGATTATGAAAAAAATACTAATTAACTGTGGTATTATACCCCAAAATGGATTCGTGCAAAATTGGAAGAATATGCAGTATTGAATTTTTTGCCATTCTAGTTTTAATTTAAATTAATTACTAATATGTGCTTTGTTATTTAAGTTTTAAAATATATTTTAAATATTAAAACGCACAAAATAATTCTTCTTTATTTGCCTTTATAAAAGCGTAGTACTGATAAAATAAAAATTCCATATTTTGTCGTCCATTTTTGCTCGCCACTGTAATTCTATTAAATAACGTAACCAACAAAAAAAAAATGGTATTTCATTATTTGCTGTCCAAGCTTCGGAGCTTGGTAAGAATATTCTCTTAAAGGTAGAAAAACACCCAGATAAAATTAATTGATTAAAAAGAAATGCCAACAACCTTCCACTACATATTTAATTTGTTTCTATATTTTATTTTTTCATCAAAATAAATAAAGATTTTAGAATTTAATTTTTTGTTTTTGATTTAGGAATAAAATAAAGTTTGCTGTTGAAAGTCACGTTGTTCCTTATTTAAAAACTTATTCAAGCACTGAAAACTTCATGGTCTTGAATAATTCAATATCACATCAACCACTTATATTCACTTATTATACAGAGAAACCAATTTAAATACTATTCATTCATTTTAATAATACGAGTAAGATACCATTTTCATCATTCAATTTTCTATTCTCATCAGCATAGATAATAACATTTTCAGAATTTGTTTCAATTTCAACAAGAAAAAAATGTACATTTACAAGAACATATTCTCTTTTAATAATAAACAAAAATGTTTATGTAGAGGTAAACAAACATAACAAGAAAATTAATTATGTAAACCTAGAAAAGCTTTAATTAAAAAATATACCATTCGATTTACGATTGTTTGAATTTTAACAATAGTACAGTGGTTAAATTTGTTTGAATATGTATTCATATGAAGTGTTATATAATGGAATAGTCATGTACGTAAAACTGGCTTGAAGCCTTACATCCTTAAACTATACCCACAACAAATGAAAATAACCAAATTGATTTATTGATGGATACTGCTAAATCCAAAGAATCTTTCACGAAATTCAAGAGCTAAGAATCATCTTAAATTGTAAAATACGACTTAAATCATTATGCAGACAACAATCTTTTTCAATATTACATGAGGGATGCAACATTTTGTTTGTTTATTCAAATCTTGTGTGTTTTCCAAACAAAAACCTTGATATTTTAAAAATAATTTTTAAAAGTTTAATTACCTTTGGGCTTTAAAAACAAATAAAAATAAAAAATTAAAAAAAAATTTAAAAACCAAATTCAAAACATAAAAAAATTAAATTTCTCAAAATTCTCTGTTCGTAAAAGAAATTTGTGTGTTGGCCACACCTCCATTTTTTTTTAATTGCATTAAGTTGTTTTTTGTCCTTATCATTTTTAAGATATTTACAAAATAACTTTTCTGGACCAAGGGAGTGGCCACTTCCGGTTAGCCGATTTAGAGTAAAATTCACTGGGACCTCCTAATTTATCAAACAAGTTTAAATCTGAAGTTTCACGAGAGCAATCTTGGGCCCGTATTCTTGAAATTCATCGAAAAAAGTTGCCGGTGACTAAGTAGTATAAAACAATTTAAATTTTCCACCTGAAATGACGTATTTCGTATCAAATTTCAAGAATATGGGTTTAGAAGTGAGAACGAAAGCAATTTGCTGCGGGTTGAGTAATTCGGTGTACGAGGGCAATCCAGAATTGAGGATGAAAACAATGTGCTGCGGTTTGAGTAAATTCCTTGCACGAGAGCTATCAAGAAGTGAGGACGAAACCAATTTGTTGCGATTTGAGTAAATTCGGCGTACAATAGCAATCCAGAGAAGTGAAGCCGAAACCAATTCTCCTCGATTTAAATAAATTCAGTGTTTGTAGTCCACCAAGAAGCAAAGACGAAGCAATTTTGAACTACTAAAATAAATCCGGTGTGCGGGATCAACAGAAGAATCAAAGGCAAAGCGTAATTTTTACAATTTGTAGAAGATGGAGATTGTGTAATTGAGTAAAAAATCACCAAATTTAGCAGTTGTCACGTTTAGTTTACACATTATCTTATGTTTTATAAAATAACCTGCATGACTTTAACAGTAGTTACTTTAGCTAATTAAAATTTTTTGAAAATTAGTGTTGGTTTCACGTCGAGCATATACCAAATTTTTTATGAACTTTATTTATAGCAACCAAATAGTTACAGCTACGAGAAATTTGATTTGGTATAGGCGATTTCCCACAACTGTAGATATAGCGTTGGTTTCTTTGTAAAGGGACGAGAGTTGTTAATTTCAACTGTTTGACATTTCTGATCCCCATTGTTGTATAGTTATTAAATTGTGTTTTCATATTGTATTCACCAGATGCCAGTTATTTCACTGAAAATCACATCCAGTAGAACTATGATTTCATTTCGTTGGTTTTTTTTTTCATTCCATTGTCCTGATGTAAAGCTAGTATTAATCTTAAAAATCGTTAAATTTGTTAGCTAATCAAGATTTTTGATTATCACCCTATAACAGTTTTGTATTTTGTAAGCAAATGCACGAACTTATAAATAACAAGTGCATGGTATGTGTATTTAAAATATACTAACTAATCCTTTTTCGGCAGTTCTTTAGATAACAAGCAAAAAAAATCAAAACCAACCGGCAAAAGAAAATTTGTGTTTTTTATCAACAAAATCACTTTTTGTTGCAAAGGAAATTATTTCATAAAAATAGCGTAACATTTTCGCAATATTCGCATGTCCGCGCAGCATTAAAATATATTTTTATTTTTCCACAGTCACAATCATACATCCTTATCTATCTCCCCTTCCTTATGTCTTTCCAAGTTAGAAACGAGGAAAGACATAACAATATTCCGCTAGATTGTAATTTTTTTTTTAATCGTCCATCTCTTTCAGTATACACATTAAAAAACTTAAATGAAAGAAATAATAAATAGAAATCTATTAAAAAATTGCAATATTGAACAAATTAATAATTCATAATAATGATGATTGCATGTTAGAGGGTTTGATAGGTATCTGAGAATAAGGTAGTAATTGCAAAATAATTAATATATGAAGGTAAATAAACAACGGAAAAAAAAAACAGAAAAAGTTAAGCAAAAGAAAATTAGGAAAATTAAATCAGTTCAGCATAAATTTCACTGAACTAGGAAATAACATCCTGTGAATTACGTTTGCCTCCCACTTTGAAAGATAGCTAATTAATATTTATATCAGAATTAAAACAATAGCAATGTTTGTCAACCAAAATGATGAAAACCAGAAATATGAAAATTTTTTGTTCTAAAAAATGTATCTCACATGTACATGTAAGTATTTGTTTACGTTATTATTTAATAAATAAGGGAGAATTCTATACATATGCAAGCTTGAAATTTTTGTGTGGGGTAAAACCGGGTGATCATTAAAATAGACCACGCCTTTATGTAATATATACGAGTGTATATAATATTTATGTATTTATATACAACATATATGAGTAAATAACGAAATTCTAAATTCCATTTTATCGTGTGAAAATGACGAGAAGGCGCACATCGATCCAATTTATATTGTGAGCTTTTCTAAAGCCCCCATAGCAAAAAACCAAAAAGTTGTTTATCGTCTTCATGAAAATACATTCATTTTCCACGAAAATTATATACATTTTTCAAAGTATTTGTAAGTAATTCATAACTTTGCATTTACATATTCAAAAGCAAATAATAATATGCTTTTTTATATACATGTGTACATTTAACACAAATACGTTGTTCTATTTTTGTTGTTATTATTTGCCGCAGAATTTTTCTCGTTTTTTATTTCCATGTTTCATTTGATTTTCTAGTATGCGGCGCTCTCTCTTCCATTGCTCTTCAACATCCACAACAGCTGGCAACACAAATTAAATTCAATATCACTTTAGTATGTATATAATAAAGATAAGATTGGTTGTGCTACTTTTTATTATTTGATGAGTGCGTGAATATGTTTTTTACAAGATTCGAGCTTGATTCAAACTTTTCTAAATTTCCGTTGACGCATTATGTAAGTATATAGCCATCCTACTTTTCTTGGTATTTTCGGCTATACATTTTGTAGGTCCTTTATGAAATATGTATGTACAAGTATACATTTTTTACAAATTATGAAAAATTGAAAAATGAAAATAAAAAATGTAAATTTTGAGGTGAACGGAAATTAAAGAAGGAAAGTGGAATTTCCTATTGATAGAATTTATATTTTCTAGTTATGTGAAAATTTTGACGGCTTGTGCTTAAACTTAATTTAGCGTATGGCGCCAGAAAAATTATCTAAGAAAAATAAGAGGATTTTTTTTTTCTCGTCACTGTTTTGGGGTTTAATTTTTCAAATTACACATCCTCTTTAAATCTATTAATAATTAGTACATAGGTTTTATGTAAAACTATAAATACAAATAATTAGTGCACGAAGATATATTTTTGGTTTTTTCAGACAACTGAACTTATTTATTTTTACAGGATTTCATCGGTTTGTTCCATTCCATTGTATGAAGCAAGGATTATTAATTATAAACAAATCAAATAAACGTGCTGCATAATTAATTATTAATCAAACATGTCTGAAATATAAAATATGGTATTGAAAGGGATAATTAAATAATTTTTACCCCGTAGAAATAATTATTGTAGCTTTCCATCGAAACGCGTAACCAACAGCAAATAACATGCATAACATACATTTTTTAAATAAAGTTAATAAGTATTGAATGTATTTTATTTGTACCTCGAATATGAAAATAAAAAGAGGTTACTTTCAGGCTTTAAAATCTTTTAACACTAGAACTACAGACCGGTCAAAATGACCGGTTATACATTTATTGAAATCAATTTTTTTAATTATTATGTTAATACGTTTGTGAGAATCTGTGATGACTTTTATTTTGACAACAAAGTAATTATGTTAAAATTCATCATAAACTTCCAAAAAAATATTAACATAATAATTTAAAAAATTGAATTCAATAAATGTACAATTCGTCATTTTGACGGGCTGGTAGTTCTAGTGTTAACTTAAAGCTAAACTTGATATTTATAATTCAAATTTTTTAAATTAGTTTTATACAGTTAAAATGGTTACCTATACAATTTCAGTATAATTATGTTGCTTTGGTGGGAATTTTATTCTAGTATATTAGTGTTAGGGTTTATAAAGGAAATAAATTGGCCAAAAGGTTTTTCTAATCATTGTATTTCATTGTATTTTTTCACATAGATTAAGAATTCTATATGTCTCGAACTCGGACGAATGGGGAACGGTTTGAGAAAAAAGGGGTTTTCACAGGGTTGTTGAAAAAAGAAGAAGCTTTTTTTTAATCGATGTATATAAAAGAGGTCTTTTAGGATCACGTTTTCTCAAATACCTCGATTATTATGCATTTCAGGAAAAATATCAAATGACAAAGTTATTCAACGGGATATTTCCTACAGACATAGTTGGTTATTTAATTCTTATTTACAAATAAAAAGCTTCTATTTTCCATCTAATAAAAGATTCTATTTTCTTCCATCAGTAAAAAATTACTTCTGCATATTAACATAAAGTCTAAGGCAGTGATTCTCAACGTTGCGGCACACTTTTATTTAAAAATTTTTTATGGATTTAAATATCTATTCCTGTTAAAAGGATTTTTCTTTTTAAATCATATTATTTAATAATATTAACATAATTATATATCTAAAATTTGGCGGCACACTTTTAGAATTTCGCGCCACATAAAAGATGAGTCCAAGATACGTAAATCATAATCATTATCTTTCTCTTGTTAAGTGTTTGTAACAAAAACCTCTGCTAATTTCTAATTAACTGCTCTCAATCTGTTTTTAATCGTTACTGACTAACAAGTTTTTTTTTTTGCGTAGTTAATCTTAAGAAACGGCAACAGCACTATGGTTAGAGCTGCGGCGTTTGGATCGCTTGGTATCGGGTGCGAATCCCGTTAGGGAGGAAGAATGTAAAATGTAGTTTTCATCACCTGATTATATAACAACAATGAACTGATTATATAACTATCTGTGACCACCACCAACCTTTCATGCCGGGCCTGTAGCATATCCTCTGTAGGTGTATGTGTTTAAGAAAAGCCTTTCAAGGAGAGTTGTTTGGAGATAAGGATGATTCAAGATTTTGGGGTACTTAATTTTCCACACAAACGGATATTCTATTCGTACTAAAAATAAAAATTGAAGAATTTTATGAATAAAATAAATATTTCATTCTAATTTCATAATAGAACTTTATTTCGGTACCGTCAAAATAACCGGTTTTCAAAATTTCCTATATACAACATAATTGCACCGCCTTTAAGTTTCACGGCTTTTCCTGTAATACACGTTAAATAAATTTTTCAATATTTATTCTTTCTTTTATTATTTGTTTTCTAAGAAAAATGTGTAGCATGCGTTATCTGCCTTTAACCGGTCATTTGTTCACGGTAGGAATAGGTATACATGAAGTGTCGGTAGGTTTTGTGTAAAGTCGAATATACGGCATTAGCATGCACAGAACTTATATTTTATGATAGTATGGAAAATTCCAAAGTCCTATAATACTGCAAATCTACAAATATATAAAGTCCCTACTGAATTCAGTGTGCCGAAAATTTATCGTGACAATGCGGATAGAACTTCTTAAATTTGCTTATTACTCGTACCTCCTTTTTCATTAAATTTAAACCCTACAATCGTTAGACGACCAAATGTGTTTTACGTTACTCGCGCCATTTGTGTGCCGAAATACTGCGGACATAAGAAAGGCATAGAAATTACATATCCATAAACTTTCATAAATGAAACTACTGCCAAACCTTAACTGCAGCTTGTTGATTTAAATTAAAAGATGTACCATCGGAATTAAAAGTTTCTTTACAAGTCAAGTCAATCGTTTAAGCGTACAAAAATAAATTTTACAATGGCAAATTACTTTTATTTCTTCCACACCATTCAAATCAGTACACATAATGTAACTGAACCAGAAGGTAGAAAGATCGGTTCCTTAATTACAATTTAATGAAGTTAAAAAAGTTTAACACCACATTTCAATTTTCATAAAATTACAAAAAAAAAACATTCCAAAAATCGATTGAACTAATCTAGAAGAGCATATAAAGGTCAGAACCATTTTCCAGCTACTCATTCCGACAAGATAGTATCAGGAAAAAATGACATCAAACAAGGCCGATAAACTTGCCGTCTAATTAAATTACCAATTTTAATCGACAGCACACATAGGTATTTTCCAATAGCCAACACAAAAAAATTTTTCTATACAGTTTTTCCATACATTCTTTATCATTTTCCATATCGACCGACCGAAAAAAAAAAGCAAATCGGCATCGCGTTTTACAATCCCAATTCCAACAACAAAACACCCTGAAAATGTGTGCACCATGTTAAACTTTGAAAACGAGAAAATCCTTATCAGAATTAAAATATGTAAAACAATCAAAATCTCCGATAAATTCTTGTAAGTACATTATCAAATAAATTATAGAACTCATCAAATAAGATCCTACAACAAACATAAAAATGAAAATGAAAACAGCAGCAGCCATCATGATAATGATTTTTTTATTCGAAAAAAACTTACCAAAAATGGTTCAATATAGAAAGAGGAACGAGTCACTTTTTTTTTAACATACAATTAAAATCACAAGGAAATTAATTACACATTGAAATTATTGAAAATAGAGTCACTTTTCACTAGTGTTAATAATTCTTAACGATAAAATTGTTCAATTTAAAAATATATTTAAGCTAGCAAATAAATTAATCAGATATTTTTTTTTTAATTAAATTTTTTCTCGACAAGACAATTTGACAGCAAATTTATTTAAAAACTATTTGCATGATAAAATTTTGTTCTAATTGGACATTGAACTTAAATTGTTTTTCTTATATGATAAATGAACTGATTCTTGAATTGGAAGTGATATATATTTTTGTCTATGTTCGTTAGATGGGACTACAATCGGTTTGTGGATGAAATGTGACATTTATTATAGGAATACGAAGGTAAATAATACAAATAATTACAAAAGTATGTACAAACATAAATTTAATAATTAACTAGGCCCATAAATCATAATCATAAAATTGTTTTTTGGTGATTATGTTTATATCAGTTATTATTGATTTATTTATAATTTGTTTTGAAAAGAAATTTTATTAAGTCAATAAGCTGGATTCTATTTTCTTGTTTATGCACATGTCATACATACACATATCGATGGTGTTGAAGAAAACCGGCCAACACCAGAGATGGGTAGTGTCGCAAACTGGTATTTCACATTTTTCGACACATTTTGACGACTAATTTTAAAAAATTATTCTATATGTATACATACATAATTAAAATTTAATTAAAAATAATTTAAATACGCCAGAATCAAACGAAACAGAAATGAACAGTTTCAAAATTGACCATAACAATTGAGCGCAAATTTTAGTGATTAAAAAATCAATAAAGTTTCTCACAATTTGCCAGAAAACGTACTTCTAATAATAATCACAGTTTTTTAGCACACTTATGTATGTTTGCTTACGCTTATGCGTGTCAGAGAATATAGGAATATATTCCCATAATTTTTGTGCGTGTCCGAAACCTACGATGAATGTTTTTTAGTACAAATTTTTGACAGCTATTTCAAAATATTCCCCTACATTCACAATTTTTTGTAATGCGGGGGCCGGATATTGTAATAATTTTTTGGTATATTTCCCCACCTCACATATTTGTTGTTTCATTTTAATTACAATAATTTCTGAGAAGTGCGTGGATGTTTGGACAGAAGATCGTGGGTAGTGCATTTATTAAGGCATAATTATGCCACTTAGACTGTTTCTGAAACCAGTGATAAATAATTTTTAGTACTAATTTTTGACGTTTATTTCAGAAAACTGAACACACTTAAAATATCATAGTTATAATTCCTATGATAATCAATAGATTGTTTGATCTAGATTAAATTTCTGAAATCGCATTTTTTTTTTAAAGATTTACCCCCACTTTTCTACCAAACTTACCTATCTGTAGAAATGTCCAGTTTTTATTATTATAAAAGACTCACTTACTATACATATAAGAACCAAATTAATTATGTAATATAGAAGTGTTTCCTATCATCAATAGTAATTTTTCCTTTTTGTAAGGTAAATCTCCTATTTTACAATGATCAAATAGGCATTTTTCAATTAATGGTAATTGTTACTATATGAGGAGTGTCTGATCAAAAGTCGCTATTTACATTTTCCAAAATTATATTTTTTTTTCTATCAGGGCAGAATTTTTTAAGTGAAACAGACCAAAAGTGGCTATTTCCAGCATGGACCGAAAATTGCCAATTTCTCTATGAAAAATATCCCTAAAATTCTTGATTTTGGCCAAAACAAGCTATTTACTACAAAAAAGTGATCAAAAGTAGGTAGCAAAAAGTAAGATGTAAATAGCGACTTTTGATCAGACACTCCTCATATGTTATATGCGATTTTACGATTTTTATGATAACCGATTGTATTCACATCAATTAAGGTTTTCATAATGTTGTAGTAAGCGCTCCGATAAAAAGCCACAAATGCCTGGGCTCCTATAATTTATGGCAATGTATCCTATTTTTTTTTTCTCCGTGTGTATTGTGAGGTTATTTTCAATAAAACTGTGTCTTAAAAATATAAACAAAATAAATTTTATAGCATCCATTTTTCACGCTTAATGCTTAAACAATACAAACAATTTTATTTTAAGTACAGGGCCCGGCCCATATTCTTGAAACTCACCGAAAAAGTCGTCAGTGACTTTGGCATGAAAGAATTTAAATTTTCGACTGAAATGACGTATTTTACTAGAAAATCACGGGCGACTTTTTTGATCGAATTTCAAGAATAGGGCCCTGGGCCCGTATTCTTGAAATTCACCAAAAAAATTCGCCGGTGACTTTGGTATGAAAAAATTTAAATTTTCGACTGAAATGATGTATTTCACTAGAAAATAATGGGCGACTTTTTTTGATTGAATTTCAAGAATACGGGCCCTGGGCCGCTATTCTTGAAATTCGATCATAAAAAGTCGCCCGTAATTTACTAGTGAAATACGTCATTTCAGTCGAAAATTTAAATTGTTTCATACCAAAGTCACCGGCTACTTTTTTCGGTGAATTTCAAGAATACGGGCCCTGGGGGACAATTTGGGAATTCGATTCGAACGTGATCGAGTCTTCGATGTATAAGATTTATAATTGATTTAAATAAGAAACGAATGAATCTGATTCAATTCAAATAGGAATCTAATAAATCCAAGACTCGATCACGTTCGAATCGAATTCCCAAATAGCCCCTCACACTGGTTTTGAGTGTAAATATTGATCACCATTTTAAAATGTCAACCAAAACAAAATCATATATTTTTGTGTTCTATTAGAACGCCGTAATTATGCCTTGATAACCAGTCCAGTTCCAGAGTAATAAATTCTGTTGCTCTGTTATTGCTCTGTTTATTTTGAAAATTTGTCAAAAACACTTTTTTGGCTTGGACAAATCTGCTCTAGAGTGAGTAATTCTAAGTCAAAAACTCCATCGTCTACCACGCAACGGCAATTTTAACAGCTTAACAAAGCTAGTTTCACAGTTCGTCTCCAAATTTTTTTCATAATTTGTCTCCAAAAAACCAAAACTTTAGAATCTTTGTCTTTAGAAAGTTAGAAGATCAGCTTCCTAATGAAACGTACATTCTATATTTATACTATATATTTTTGATATTCTTTTTTCTCTGTGTTTTGTTTTGTGGAGTTAATCGACTTGGCAAATGAGCGGCTCAATTAAAAATTTCATTTGATTTAGAAAATAATGTATAAGTTACAAAGATTTTTTATTTTTATTCATTATTATTGTGACATTTCGTCACTTTGTCTAATCAAGGCCTAAACCCTGACCTCCTTTCACGCTTTTCTTTTTTTTTGCTAATTTTTCTACGAAGACTAAATGATTTTCAAACAACCATAAATTTGGATTGACTTTTTTTCTAATCATATAATTATGAATTTAATTATTATTTAAAAAAAATGCCTGCAATAACCATAGTAATCGGAAATACTTTTATCACGTAGAAACTTTACAATTTTTAAATTAATTTTTTATTGTCAATATAAATGCGTGTTACATTTCAAGATTATTTGTCAATATGTATAGAATATATAAAAATATGACTAACACATTGACGTCACAGGAAACGAAAATTTGCGATACTTTAAATTTTGCTTAATTACTTACAGTGTATAGCTCTATCGATATATTCCAATTACAGTTTTCTTCAACATGTTTGTCCTCCTTTAAAAGTTATTTAACTTTGTTCAAATTTTCCAACTTCAAAGTTTTCTCCTGAAAAGATTTATTTTGATTTATTCATAACTTATTTTCAATGGATAGTGCGGTTATTTAGTTTGTTTGTCATTCGGTAATATGTACCGAACTTGTAATTTTTCCAAAGATATTTTCTGATCAATAGTACATTATACACCAAGGTTAAAAAGAATATTATTAAAATCAAGCGCTAAGATTACATACTACTTCACAGCCTGTTAAGACCAGTAGTAGTGGAAAAAATAGTACATAAAACATACGATCGAGAGCTTCAAATAGTTATTATTCAATACTATTTGTTAAATGTTTGCAATTAAAACGGCGTGTTTTAAAATCGTTTAGGTAGGTTTCAGCTACTCAGTATTCTGGAAAGTGGACAAGAAACAAAAAGAGCAAACTTTCATTGTAAATATCCACGGCACATATATTCAATACCATTTTTATTTCGTTGTTATAGCTTAATTTAAGATAATTAGCTAAAGGGCAAATCAAAACGGCCATTACCCTTCAATTGGTATTTTTTATAAAAAAAAATTTCATTATCATTATTTGTCAATCTACATACGTACTCGTATACATTTCATATTATATTAAACTTTCATATAACTAAGTAGGGCGATTAATTATTTGATTAATACTTGTAATCGGTTAGTAGTCTGAAATTCTAGTGGTAGGGTGACACACCTTGTTAAGGAAAATGACCACTTTAAATTTTAAATAGAGCTGTGCTAATTAGATAACAATATGTTGTCGTACTTGAAAACATTCCGCATAAGTAAACAAAATGTCTGACAAAATAACGAACTGTTACGTAAACTTAATTAAATTAATATGAATACCAAAAGATGAGTTCATCATATTGTTATCAGTTTGCTGTGCGATGTATCTAATAAAATTTGTTATCTGTTTATAGCTCAATATTTGAAGGTGTAACGTAATTAAGTAATTAGAGTAATTCTCATTGGAATAGTGAATTACCTGTAAACTTTAGTTTGAAATCATAAAGTACCGTAATAACCTACGAAGCAAATACTTAGAATTACAACGATAAAGGTACTAAATTAGTCCATATTTATCACTCAAGATAATCGTAAACACCTCAGGCAATAAATTTAAAGACAAAACAGCTATTGAATATTATAATATCCAATCGGCTGGATGTACAAAGTTACAAACATTGTTCGTTCTTTTTTTAATTATTATTTTTAGTTACTATTCAAGTCTCATCGAGTTAACACTCAACGTAAGAAAGTAATTTAAATTCAAATCACGCATTAAAAGAATGTTGCAAATTTTAAAAATATTTCTAATCACTGGTAAGAATATTGTTGGTACTTTTTTGCACTTATTTGCAACGCGGTGACAACTATCAAAATTGTGAAGTGAAATAAAGCTTTTTTTTTGTAAATAAAGTTATGGTTACGTTTAAATTAAAATCGTTTTACGAAACGAATTTTGGAGCGCATGGACTTTTTTTTAGTGATTAATGCTGGTCTTGTAATAAATATAAAACAGTAAATTCTATTGTTTTAAAAATATTTTTATATAACGGTGGTCCGTCATTTTATTTACAATCATTTGTCACAAGTAATTTTATATACAATACAATAAATATACACATTTGATATGCTCATGCTGCGTTTGCAAATTTTATGTATTTTCTTAATCACCGCACGTTTAAAATTAACATAATGTAAGTGCATGGTGTGTTAACCAAATTTAATCAAAATTAACGTTTTAATTACAGCCTTGTGCAGCAAAATGGCTCTGGCACAAAATCTAACAACGATTACTTGGGAACATGCTGTGAATAGTGATGCAAAATTAAAAATCGCCTTGAATTCAACCACTCTAGATTTCATTGAAGCTGATATTGTAATGGGGACGCTTACGTCTGATTCTTCTAAAATTATTCCAATAATGGCTCATCCTCCAGCTGTTACATCTGATTTATCATTTGAGTCATTTTTAAGTCAAATAATTAACTTTAACAATGAAACTAAATCGAAAAAGAAGGGAATGAAGTTAGATTTCAAAACAACGGAAGCTTTTTCAACAGCCGTGCTAACAATGACATTACTTAAGGATAAACTAACTTTCCCTTTTTGGTTGAATTCCGATATTATTGAGGGCCCAGTGAACAACACTGAAACAATTCCAGTTTCTCCAGATGTTTTTTTCGCCGGTGCTAAAATGTTCAATACCTCTGTACTCTCAATTGGTTGGACAACAAAATGGGGTGCCAACTATACAGAAGGCAATTACAACGAAAAACAAATCAACGATATGATCTTAGCTATAAACACAAATGGAATAAACACTACAAAACAGGAAATTACTTTCCCAGTTCGTGCCGGTATCGCTGCCAATAGTCTCACCCAACTCCAAAATCTTCGTAATATCGTTTCAAAAACCAATCCGGTCACATTCACCATCTGGTCGAGTGATAATGACGCAGTTAATATTGCAAAACTGCAGGATTTTATATTAACAATTGGTGTAGATAAAATTTATCTAGACGTACCTACCGCGGTCTCGAGCAAATTGAACTTGGGTAGTGGAAGTAATGCTTTAAAAACGAATTTAACTCTATTGGGAATTTTAGTTTTATGCTTTCATTTATTTAAAAATTTATTATTTTAATTCATTTTAAATTTTGTATAGTTTTTAATTTGTTTAAAATAATTTTCTGGAATATTTAATTTAATTAATAATAGATAAATAAAATATTGAAGATACGTAGATATTTATAAAATTAAACAAATAAAATTTTTTATTTAATTCTCTAACCAATTTTACCCATACGCTCCCCAAACATTTTCTACATAAAACTAGTTTGGTAGTACAGTAAAAATTAATGTTATCATAATAAATTATGTCTGTCTAGATGCTAAGAAAAAACATGTGCTGTGCTTCAGCTGAATTTGGCAATTATTTTGAATTTTGAAAATGTCTTGTTTGTTTATGTATACGTTATATTTAGTTGGTTTATGAGTTTACGTGTTTGTGCATTTTTGTTTCCGAATTTAATCCAATAACAAAATATTTATATATGGTTGGTTCACTCCAAATATCTATAAGAGATGTTGGAATTCATTTGAAATGACTTCTTAATTTGTTTCATTTTTGATAAATTAATTGAGTTGACACGACCGATTGTCCAATCAGCAGGTGTAGAACCTGACAAAAAAAAGGTAGGTAGTTTTACTTGATAAATATTTGTTAATAATTATCAAGGAATGGTATCTTCTGATCGACCTATTAGTCACACAATAACACAAACAATAAATAAACAATCAAAAAATGTTTTATCTATAAATATAAAATAAAAATTAGATCATTGTGATTGTGATAACAAATCAATTATGTGCTGACACCGAAATAGTACAATTTAAGTACATCGTCACCAATGTAAATAATAATAATTATTGAAATTAAAATATAGCCGACTAAACGTTTTTAGTAATTATAGGAAATACATGTTAATGTACGAGTAAGTACTCGTACAAAGAAATCATTTTAGTACTTTTTATTCTAGTCTATAATAATAAAGTAAACAAACAGCATGATTCATTTTCAAAGAAAATCCACTATGTACATACGTAGAACAATAATACTTACAGTTATATAAATAGACCGCAATCATAATATACACATATCAAATTATTTAGGTAAAAAAAGCTTAGGTAGTTACTCACCTACATACAAGCAGATTATAAGGTTGAAGGTTAGATGTTTTTCCCTTAACTATGGGGTTATATCGTAATGGATTTACTCATATCTAAGAACTAAGTAGCAATAGCATGAAGTTTGAAACTCAGCAATAGTAATCATAATATTCCAGGTTAGAGAACATAACGAGCCACACATTGTTTACCTATATCTAAACCTTACAATTTAAAACCTCCGATTGTCAGTAAAACTCAGAAACGTACGATGTAAAAGACGAAAAGTATCTAAACGAAGTGGTTCGAACAGCAACGCCAAAAGCATTTACGTCGGAAGATATTAAAGAAGAGACTAAGAATGAAGACTTGGTGGTATAGTCAAGATAGTGAGGTAACAAATTATGTCAAAGCATGCAATAGTTGTCAGGTGGTATGTAAAAAGGAAAATCCTGTGCCATTTTATATAATGAAACTACCTAAGCGTTCATCGAAACAAATACTTTCAATCTATTTTACACGATTTGGAATTCCCGAAGTAGTAAAAACCGACAATGGACCACAATTTACCAGTTACAAATTTGGACATGTTTGCGAAACACTATGGGAATAAAGTTGAAGAACACTATACCATACTCACCCATCATCCAACGGAGAAGTCGTAAGGCAGAATCGATCAATTTTGAAGCGGCTAAGAATAGTGCAGTTTGGAAACTTATGTTGAACTGGGCAGATGAAAATTTCTTATTCGATGAGCATGTAAAGGAACGAGATATATTGCCAATAAACGCTGTCGAAGGAGATATCAAAAAAAGGGGACAGCGTAATTAGTCAAAACAAGAGACCAGGAAATAAATTATCTTCGAACTACAATTCTGATCAGTACGTATAGTAAAGAAAACTAAAAAGCAGCGGTAATTCAGTGTATGGACGGTAAATGTCAGCTAGGTGGATTTCTTTGCATATCCCATCATAATAAATGCTATGAGACGATTTCTCAGCAAATTTTCCTTTGGAATGTGTACAACAACAAAAACATTCCTTTGGAATGTGTACATATCGCAACCGAAATTTTTTATTTTTGACAAGTTTGGCCTTTTTCCATACCGTAATTCGGCCGGTATATAACTAATGCGATCATCTTGCAATGCGCGACTCAGGCTTCTATTTAATAAATATGGCAACGTTAAATCAGACTCGCTCTGAAATTGTTTGTCCAATTTTACATCATTTATCGTTGTACTTGTCTTTTCTATAATTGTTCTGTTAAACCTCTGTGCAACGCCATTCAGTTCCGGAGTATACGGGACTGTATACTCTAGTTGAATTCCAGTCGTTCAACAATATTCTTTGAATTGATCTGATGAATATTTACCACCATTGTCCATGGTATCATGCCACAAAAATATGACGTCGTTTCAGTTTCTTCTGTATAATTGTACTCAAAAACAAAATGTCGAATCGTTAAATTTCAATGACGAAACGTGGTTTTGGTTCAAATGAAAGCGAATTCGTGTTCAAATTTGTTTGTCGTTTGTATATTACCTTCGTTTGTACGTTGTACCTATATATATTCAGTAGTTAATATTGATTCGTCAGCAAGGTTTAAGAAATATTAAGTAAGAAAAGTAAACCTGAAAAACTAAAAATTAAAGTTTTAGTTATGAAATGAATAAAAAAAAGCAACGTGTGCCTACTATGAGGATTGAACTCATGACCTCTGGTTTACGAGACCAGCGCTCTACCACTGAGCTAAGCAGGCGTTACGAAATTTATCGCTACACGCTTTTATATGTTTTCACAGTCTGACTCAAAGTACAGAATGAAGATTAATAGTTTTCCATTACGATTTGCATCTACCAATTTATTTCGATACTTTCCAATTAATATTACGAAAATTAATTAATTAATAAATACACGGACATATAGGTAAGATGGGAATGAACTCTCTCGTCGTGTTAATAAATAACACTGAACTAAATATGTAAGCTTCTTGCTTAACAAAAATTTAATATGTATTTGTGCCTTTTAGTGTTCAACATTTTGTGGCCCAAAACAATAATCATAAAGTCAGGACAATAAAAAAAACAATTTATGGAATACACTTACTAAAAAATACAATTGATAAATTACCTTAACAACTTGCTATAAATACAGTCAATTTTTTATATCAATCTCATTATAGCAAAATAAACAACCGAAAAACAACAAAAAAGTTAACAGTCTTTTGACAATTGCAACAAGCAAGAAGCAACGTCATTTTCTATCTATGACTTACAGAAATTGTTTATTTATTTATTAAAATCTAAACGAAAATTACAAATACAAATTAATTAAGAAGTATAATATTATAGTTTAATAGAAAATGATGGTAATTATAAAAATATTAAAGTAATACTCGTTAATTTTCCGATTGATTATCAAATTAAATATTTTATGGGGTACTAACATTTTGAGGTTATGTATTCTCGAGTTTATGTGCTGGAAAAGAACAAAAATAATTTTTTTTGTATGGTTGAGAGGCGTTTTTCGATTTTTTTTTTTGTGTAAACCACTTGTGTTAATTAAAATTAATAAAATTTGATTCACAAAACAATTTACGTCACTTAAATGTTTGGTATTTTAATATATACATGTTATCAATTTTTGGGTTTTTGTTGTAAAATGAAGAATACTGTAAATATTGGGTGGGATTCTGATAAGAAATTTTATCACATTACAGGATGGTGCAGACGATAGTGGAAGTCCACTTAAAGAAAATATAAACAATAATAATGGAAGTGGCACCAACACGGCTTCACCACAGGACAATAATATAGCATTGCCTGAAAATAGCTTAGTGGTAAGTGTGATGGAATTTTACTTTGATTTATTAACTTACAGTCGTGATAACAAATTTTGCTTTGGTATGCGAAAATTATTATTTGTGGCATATTATTACAAATTTAATAATTATCACAGTCTTATCATTTTGTTAAGGCTGGTTTTATCATAAATTCGTGAGTCATTCATCGCCCTTAATCTAGTAAGGTTCCGTTCTTTGTATTTGCATCAGGCGAAATAGATTTAAATTTAGCTTAAAGTATTATTCTCAAGGCCATAGAAATTAATTGTCCATTTTGTATTTAGGTCGACATATCAGATGCCTTGAGCGAAAAGGATGGCGTAAAATTTACTATCCATACACGAACAACTTTAGCAGGTTACAATAAACGTGATATTTTTGTAGTGCGGCAACACGAAGAATTTGTCTGGCTTCATGATCGTATTGAAGAGAATGAAGAATATGCTGGTTATATTGTGAGTATGGGCAACAAATCGAAACGATAGCAAGATAAAATTTCGGTTTTTTCTTTTAGATTCCGCCTTGCCCACCCCGTCCAGATTTTGATGCATCACGTGAAAAGTTACAACGTCTTGGCGAAGGTGAAGGTAACATGACTAAAGAAGAATTCAAAAAAATGAAACAAGAATTGGAAGCGTAAGTGGTTCAAATGTTGAACATTATTGAAAAAACAAAACTTATTAAATTGTGTTTACAGGGAATATTTGGCCACTTTTAAAAAGACCGTTGCGATGCATGAAGTTTTTTTAACTCGACTTGCCTCACATCCTGTGTTCCGCCTGGATCAACATTTAAAAGTTTTCTTAGAATATGATCAAGATCTATGCGCTAAACCACGAAAGAAAATGGATCGGTTTGGTGGGTTAGTACGCAGTTTAGGAAAAACTACTGACGAACTATACTTAGGTGCTACCGTACGTGATGTCAATGATTTTTTCGAAAATGAGCTACAGTTTTTAACTGAGTATAACTCATTGTTAAAAGAGGCTTCATTGCGTACTGAGAAAATGACCAAGAAACACAATGAAGTGGCCGATTCTCTAATAAAAATATCATCAAATATATTGCAATTGTCGACAGCTGAACGTGGTACTATGGAAAAGTTTTTAGCGAAAACATCGGAAGTTTTCGAAAAGACCAGAAATATGGAAGGACGTGTCTCAAGTGATCAGGATCTGAAATTAGGAGATACATTACGCTATTATCAGCGTGATAGTCATGCAGCAAAAGCGTTACTTATTCGTCGTCTTAGATGTTTAGCGGCTTATGAGGCAGCTAATAGGAATCTCGAACGCGCTCGAGCTAAAAATAAAGATGTTCATGCGGTAAGTTTAGCTTAGAAATATATTTAAGTTTCTTAATTTTAAATGTAATGCATTTTCTAATTGAAAAATGCAGCCGTTGGAAGTTCAAGAGGTGAATTGGAATAGTTACGATATATTTAACTTAAATAATATTATGAATTTAAACTTGTTTCATTTAATTTAAATGTTATTGATCGTTTTAGGCCGAAAACGCTCAAGCGGAAGCTTGCAAAAAATTCGAATCCATGTCGGCAAGAGGAGAAGAAGAATTGACCGGGTTTAAAACTCGGCGTGTAGCCGCTTTTAGGAAATCGCTGGTGGAATTAGCCGAATTGGAAATTAAGCATGCTAAATCCCAATATGAATATTTAAGGCAGTCCCTCATCTCGCTGCAAGAAATTGTTTAATTGAATACTACGAGCGAGGCCCATTCAAATATAATACGTGTAATATTTCCTTTCAGTTTCTATATTTTTGATATAATTTATTGTTTAACACAAGCGAGTAATAATGAGTAATATTATCATGTCGTATTATTGTCTGTCTGTAATGAAAAATTCCATTTTCTATATTGTTTTTTCTTGGAATTTTTTTTTTTTTCAAGAAACATGTTTATTTTTTTCATATTATCATTATATTATTATTTTATATATGAAAGTACATTTATATATTCTATTTGTTTATATAGATTAATATAATTATCATTAAAATATTGTAAAATATAAAATGCCTGTGTTAATTTTCTATTTCGGATCGGAAATTTTTCACCATTAAATTTGTTTGTTTCTTTTGATTTATTTTTTACCGTCCTACTTTACGCCGGAGTAGCCAAATCGAGGACGGTCGGCTACAGATCCGTCTTTGAAAAACCACCTGTACATTGCATTGCTTCGTGCCAACCTGTAGTGCTGACATGAAAGGTGGGTCGGCTCATGGATTCTGCACTCTTAACAAGGGGTCATAGATGTGTTCATCTTCATCAGCGATCGTAATCAAGTGATGAAAAATCCCTTTTGCATCCCGCCCCTATAGGGATTCGAACCCGGTACCTCCCGATAACCACTGCGCCGTTTGCTCGGTCACCATTAAATTTATTGAAATCCATCGGCCATTATTTATTAAGCAGAAAAAACGATTTGTTTTAAAGTTCCGGGAATAATATCCGGTTAAAAATATATATTCAACCGATTCATACAAATATTCTTGGCCACCCTGTAAATAAATAAAAATTTGACGTTAGAGCAAATACGACTTGCAAGTTTGCGACAGAAAAAAATCGTTTGTGTGATATCAAAGTATTTACATTTTAATCAATAATTTTGTCTTATTTAAACAATAAAATACTAAATTTTGAATTAAATGTATTTTTTTTATTCAACTCTCTCGGATTTATTTATGTTTTATTGTAAAAATATAAGTAAACACGGACACTAAATTTGCCGACCAAATAAACACAAAAAGGTTGTGCAATTATAGTTTATCGAAGATTCATGAAAGTTTTGTTAATTAATCGAAACATTTAATTAATGCAGTATTATTTAGTTTAATTCGTTTAAATAAGTGAAGAGTTTGTTAAATAATTTTTTTTTTTTTTTGGTGAAGTGAAAGAGAAAAAAATGGCGACTGCACAATTATTTTAACCCTTCAATGCAAGAAGTTTTATTTTGATTTGTGGTAGGCGACAGTATCATCTATCATGAATACGATGAATGAGCATGGCAAGAAAAATTTGGATGGAAATGCACAGCAGGAGCATTATCAACATCAGTTTTCTTACCATCGGGTGAATACGTTTGATCCAAATCTTGGAACCGCAGCGTCACGTTACAGTCCACCACAGTATTGTGAGGAAAGTGATGGGCTAAACGACTGTCCGAATGGAACTTATGGCAACGTTATTTTAATTCCAAGTTCTGGAAATATTATGGGCCATGAGAATGGTTTGTTAAGTGTTGCCGAAGCTGCACAGACAATTGAAAGCGGTATTCTGGATCAGTATAATATTCTACCGTCAGATCACCGCATCGTAACCTATGTGCGAACAATTAACGATGTAAATTCTGAACAGGTTTATGAAATCCAGCAACATCATCTTCTCGAAACCAACGATGAAATGAAAAACTACCAATCCAATGACAATAATGATAGTTTCGTTCATCACCAGAACTTGACTGATGAATCGGGCGGTACTCAAATAATATTCCGCCGTTCGCCCAATAGTCGAATTTACCAACAAATGCAAAATTTTATATTAAATAATGATGGGGTTGATAGTAATAATTTGTCTGTAAATAACGATCAAAATGCTGGAAATATTGTCCAAGAGCAACATAGCTTGGTGGACGAGATACAAGTGCCTTTCACGCCATACGGGTCTGCGGCAACCACGAATATAGCTCACCAAAACCATGAGATGATTGTTGTACCAAATGATGATCGGATTGCTTTATATTTTAATAATGGTATACCTTACGAAGAGCATCATCACAATCAAACCAACTTATTGATTGATCCAAATCCTGATCATGGTTATATTCCAATCGAGAATTCAAGTGAAAACCAGCAAAACAGAGTGAATAGCGATTGCGATCAAACAAATAGAAGAGAAAATGTTATTATGCCGGTCATTGAAGATAAGGATCAATTACTGGAAATGACAATGTCTCCGCTTTTAGCTGCAATTAACGATATTACCAATAAGAGCAGGACATGGCCACAAACACCAAATGTTATTAAATCGGAATCGACCAAAGAAACCAATGAAATGCAATATTATAATGTTGCATCTTCTAGTACAATTAAAAATGAGAAAACCTTAAATCAACCAACAGTTACAAATAGTCTGGCGAATAATAACTATGAAATTATCAATATTCGTTCTTCGCTTAGCGATGAATATGTAGACATTAATGATGTGAAAACGATTCAGTTAGTCCAACCACTTGATAAAAATTTGGATGATGGGCAAAAGAAAGATGATAATTTTGAAGATGAAAATGAATTGATTTGTAATGAATATGAACAGGCTGGTGTTCGTAGATCAAAAAGGACTAAGAAACTGGAAACTTTTTTGATGGTTGTTGATAAACACGTTCCTTGTAGAGCTTGGGCTAGCCTTCCAACATCTTATTTGTACATAAGTAAACTGCTCAATTCTACAAATGGTAAGTAAAAACAATTTAAATGCGTAATTAAACTGAATATTTAATTTCAAGTTAATTCTATTTAGAACGGCTCTCCCTCAGTTTCTCCTCTAGCGTCAATATATTCGTGAATTTTGCAACCTGAACCATATACGGAGTATTCAGTCGTCCCCGTCCGCAAACCAGTTGGCGGCACAGTTATTGGATTTAACAATTGATTGTCGCAATTAAATGCAAGTGAAGGAGGTGGTCCATAACTAGCTCTCATTTCCGAAGTTTTTCCACATTTAAGAAATTTTGGGGTTTTTGGTGTAATTCTATTTGTAGTAGCTGAAACAAATTGAATCCGATTATAGATGGGTTCTTTCTTTTCCTTTTGTTTCGCGGGGAACTCTTTTAAGCCGTATCCTTTGATCGATTTTGGATATTCCAACCAATCCCATACGGTTATATTATCTTTTCTAGCTATTCCGTATTGCTGATCAACAGTGTATGGAACATGATCTTGACCTTTTGTGGTCATATATATATCGAGATATTTTGAGTATCCAATTGAATTTGGATCCACCTCAATTGTTGGTCGTTCTGGTTGTTTACAAAGGAAATCGTTAATAAGTTTATATTCCGGCACTGGCTTTTTATATTGATAGTCTTGACGATATTTTGTATCGTATTGAATAATCGGCTTTGGTGGTTTCTGTGTTAGACGTTGTTGTGCTGCATTTACCAGATGTGGGCGGGTACATTTTATAACTCGGTCAGCTGGCATTATGTAGCGTTTAGGAAATTTCCATGCAAATTCTGCTCCATATTCTCCAGTGTAATCATACTTCATTTCTCGATGGTGAAGAATTGTGCAGGGGTCCGCAACCCGGCCAGGCATAATACAATCGGGTGCATCCACAAGGCGATGTCCTGAAAATAATTTTTAAATTAGAACTTGATTGATACAATTCTGAGAATTCTTTATTTTTACCTCGATAATATGCAGTTCGACAATCATTGCTTGATTTATTAATTGGTGCCCGATAATCGTAGACCCCATAACTATTATTAGTTTTAACGATTAAATCCAAAACCATTTTAAGCCGAAAAGATTACCAATCGTATCGATTAAATACAATTTTTGTTATAGTTGCATCGGGATTGTTATTGGCAACCAAATAGTCAAAGGTTATTGATTTTTGTTTTTGTTTTTACAGAATACACAGTTTTCTCGAAAAAGGATATTCCAATGCGCACAAAATTTGGACCATTCGAAGGTGATTTACGTGATACAAATGAAAGTGATCTGGACAAGTTAAAATGTGAGGTGATCACATATCCTCTTCTCTTGATTGCAGAAAAATGTTTAGATGTCTCAAATGAAAGTTAGTTTAACATTTATAATTTTTAATATTCGAGGATGATATAATTTTTAAGTATTATTTCCAGACACTTCTAATTGGATGAGATTTGTTCGGTTTGCGGAGTCTTATGAACAACAAAATCTTTTGCTATTTGAAACAAATGAGAAATTATATTTTAAGAGCTCACAATTTATAGCGGCTAAGCAAGAGCTCCGTGTTGGTTATAGTCGCGAGTATGCCGAAAAGTATCAGTTGCCTTTGCTAAAATCTAAAGACCAGGGATGTGTGAATGGTAATAATTCTGATTATTGGCCTTGTTTCGAATGTGATAACAAATTCAATAGCTCAGAAGATCTCCAAAAACATTTAGATCGGGGTCACGAAAGTGATGTAAGTAGTAAAATTCCACGCCGCAAGAGGCATATAAAACGGAAAGGTTCGTCACGCTATTCTTGTCCTGTTTGTAGCAAAACTTTTTTTAAAAATGTAAATTTCCGCCGCCACCTGAAAAATCATTCTGGAAATCCACTTTTGGAAAAACACTTATCTGATTCAGATAGCAACAAATTAGTACTTAAAAGTAGCAGCACCTTGCACAAAAGAAGCAGTAAAATAAAGCCCGAAATGAAAAAATTGAATATTAAAAATAAAGAAAACAACCAGTTTAAATGTAGTTTGTGTTCAAAATCATTTTTAAATGATGAAAGATTAAAGCGGCATGTTATGGTGCACGGACCAAGTGAACTAAAGCCATATCAATGTCCACATTGTGCAAAGCGTTTTTTAAACGGATCGGCTATGGCAGCGCACGTTAAAATACATTTATATGGAAAATTTTACTTTCAGTGTCAGCTTTGTAGTGAACGGTTTAAACATAATCCTGAATTTATGGCTCATGTTAAAATACACATGATTGAAAATTCGTATTATTTATGTAAATTTTGCAACAAAAAATTTCCCGAATATGTTTTAATTCGAAAACATATTCGAGCCTTTCACCCCGCTGTGAAACATCCATGCACATTGTGTGATAAAAAATTTTCTAATACAGATAAAGTACGCATGCACATGTTAACGCATTCGGATAAAAAAGAATTTTTATGTTCTATGTGTGGCAAGCAATTTAAACGCAAGGATAAATTAAAAGAGCATATAAAAAGAATTCATACAAAAAAAGCAGAATCCGCGGCAAAACCAAGATTGCGGCAACCACCAGCCGAAGACAATAAACATTTATTTCCGGCAACTGGTACAAGTGCTGATTTAATATTTACCAATAACAAATTCGAGGACGATGATAGACTGTTAGAAGTTAATAATAAAGGCGATGATGGTTTGGTGAATTTGGTTGACGCTATAACGGAAGATGATGTGGAAATTATTAATAAAAAGAAGAAAACAAAATTTTTACCAAAGGTGTCTCCAAATGATTACCAACGTTTCATTTACAAGTGTCACGACTGTTTGCTAGGTGAGTTTATGATAAATAAAAATATTATAGTTTTTATGTTGATTGATATTTGATTTTTAGGTTTTAAGCGGCGAGGAATGTTAGTGAATCATTTGGCAAAACGTCATCCTGATATTCGTATCGATTCAGTGCCCGAATTAAACCTTCCAATACTGAAAGCGCAGAAATTTTTTTATTGTCAATATTGTAATAAAGTGTATCGTAGTAGTGGAAAACGAAAGTATCATATTTTAAAATGTCATCCCGGTTCTGAATTGCCAATGTCGGGAAGACAAAAGGGCGGGGGTGATAATAGTGGATATCCGACTTATTCGGAAACAGTTTCAACGATTACTACGCATCCGCATCTCTGTGATTGGTGTCATAAGCAGTATGCCTCAAAACCAAAGTTAGTTGAGCATCAACGGAAGAAACATGCAGATAAGTTGGAGAAATTAAATGCAAAGGTATTAAAGAATTCCAATTACTATCAGCCTAGCCTGGAGACGCATCAAATGCTTGATAACGGATTTAAAGAAAATCCCATCGATAAATATCAGCCGAATGGAGTTAATTATGACATTAATTCCACTACCCACTACGTAGATCATACAATTCCTGAGGTGTGTCCTAAAATCCCAAATAATAATGCTGTACCTCAATCTGACTATCAAACAATATTCGATGACATGGACTACATAAATTTAAGACCAGTATCTATAAGCCAGTCCTCCGGCTCCCCGGGATCCACCGCCGGTTTAATGGAAAATAGTAAAAAAATTACGACCTATTGTTATTCCGAAAATGGAGGATGAATAAAATTAGTTCTGGTTAAAATTTTGTTGTAATTTCAAACTAAAAAAAATTTTGAATTTGTTTAATAAAAAAAAAACATTTTTTAATTAAGATTAAATCTTAATGTAAATTTAAAAAAAAAAAAAAACTTGGCAACATTTGTGGTTTATCTATATTACTGGTGAAAAAGTAATATACATTTTATAATAAAAAAATGTAGTCTACATTTGTTCAAATACATCCACATACAACAAATTTTTTTAGAGTCCATGATGGAATAATTTTCTTGATAAATTAACTAAGCACACAATTAACATACATTTATTGGAATTGATTATTAACATTAAGTCACGGGCGTAGTGTTGTAAAATGAGCTTTATTAACGCAATAAACTAAAATATCCTTAGAAGTCAAATCACGATGCAGAATAATATCGGATTGTAATGGAAATTAGTGAACTAAACAAAAGTACAAGTTAATTAGGTAATTAAATAGTTTAAAATTAGTAGAGGCGCTTTAAAATTGAAATTATCTTATGATTCGTGGGAGAAAACTTGTATAACATTAAATCATTGGTTTTTGGAATTTTAATTCGTCTTTAGGAAGCAAAATATATTTGGATCGTGGAAAACGTATTCCCTGGAATCGCTGGTAGAGATTTTGTATTTAAACGTTTTATTGAACTTTATTGAAAGTTAAAAAAATGTAAAGTTTTCGTTTATTTTAAAAATATTATTTTGAGGCAATCATAAGATGAATAGAGACTTTATTCAATAAAATAATTTTACATTTGTGATATTAAATTAAACAATAATATTATAAACTTCTAAATTTTGAACATAAAATTGTAGAATTTTTTTGATGAGATTTTTTATTTTTGAAAAATGGCTAAGAATGCCTATATTTTGTACATAAATATGTTTAGGATTGTTTTTAATAGGTATTTATTTTAAAATTTAAAACGAACGATTTATTTATTTATAATTTAATTAATTTTTTTTTGTTTTTGCTAAACTCGTTCATCATAATTTGTGTATCGTTATAATTTCACAAAAATGTGCGCAAATCTCAAACCATTTACGATAAACAAGAATTTCTGTTATGGAAAAACATTTTATTTGTTTATGTTTAGCTTCCCCTGAATTTGACGGAATTTACGGTCGAAACGTGTTTTTAGAAATAAAAATAAGTTAAATTACAAATAAATAAATCGTTTTAAATAATGTATAATTAATAAGGGTTTTTCTCAATTGTGTATAAACGAAATAGGCAAAACTAATTATTTTTCATAATTACAGTTGAATTTATAACTGTGGGCAAATTTTACTTGTACATATTTTGGTGTACAACATTTTAGAAGAAATATATTTTATCTGCGTGCACCGTCTAATTATACCCTCCACTTAATATTGCTTTTATTGCTTACCTTATCTTATGTTATTCATTTTCTGCGTTATTATTGTTCCAATATAATATATAAAATTTGATTGATTGTTGGATAAAGTGGAAACGACGTAGAAAATAAAGAAAAATTTTAAATTATTTTTCTCTCTGGTTCTCTCGGGAATATTTCCATCAATTTCAAATTTTTCCTTATTTGAATACCAAACCAAAAAGTAGGATAAACTTTAATTTAATTAAATAATTATAAATTTACCATTCTTGGTAAAAGTTTCTCTACAAATCATAATCATAAATATTAGAAATTTTTTTATAAAAAAGAAAACTTAAAAATTAATTACCTAATTTAAATTTATTTGTCACGCTACAATGGAAAAAAGACAGTTAACTAGTAAATGCTACTGTTAATTATCGTATATAGTGTTTATATTATTTGGCATAATTAAATTAAAAATCCAATTTGGTGTCTTGAATACTAGCAATTATTTGACTTGATTTTTAACATTAAATGTATAATAAATTAATTTAAAGTATCAAATTAATAAGAAAGAAGCAATAACTTACATTTTTATGATTAAAACCTGAAAGATTATGATTTTTTTCAGAATTAAATACTAATTGTTCCCGGAAAATTTTTGTTTGACTACTACAAATGTAAACAAACATTTTTTTTAAATTAATTTAAACAATAATTGTATTAAATAATTAAATATTGTTATTTTGGTAAAACTATTTTATTATATTTTTTGTGATGTTATTATATAAAACTAATAAAATTTATTATTACATATATGAAAAAACCGAGAAAAATGAAATTTTTATTTGATTTATTTTATTGTTAAATTATCTTTTTTGATGAAGGGATCTTTAGTTTAAGGTTTGATTTTTTGTGCTTATCCGTTTATTATTTTGATAAGGGTTTAGTTTGCTGATTATATACAGCATACATTCCAATGTGCAAGAAACTAAAGTAACATTTTGGTGATTTTTAATATTTAAATGTGTTAGTAGGAAGAGAACTCGTACCTAATCTTACTCAATCCAATTTAAACAATTTATGTGAATCCGTAGCACCCCATGAACTTTTCGAAAGTTATTTTTAATACAAATAATTGCGATGAAATCATAAACCAAATAATTCAGTATTCTCTTCTGTAAATTCTGTAAACTATAAAATGTGAAATCGATTATGTGAGTTGAAATTTAACAAGCCATTGTACATAATTTGTTTGGTGATTTAGACCAAGTACTGGCCAAACTTGTCATTGTGGAACGTACAACCTGCATTGTCAAGTCTTCACCAGTTACTTATAAAAAGAATTATTAATTTGTTAGATTAGTATTATGGTGTTGAAAGGTGTTTCTAAAATGGTACTAAAGTGAAATAAAGAAAATTATGAATCCTTAACTGTCTTTCACACACACATTTGGTCTCCAGATATATTTTCATAAAATCAATAGACAATTCTTGACCAAAATGTTAATTCTAAATGGGAGTGAGGGGAGGGTATCACTGGAGCGCTTCAAATGTTTATCATTTCCAATGAATAAATCATATATCGTTATAGATACTGGACAAATCATATATCTATTTCACAAGAAAAATTTACTTCGCAAGTTTTTGCAGAATGAAAATAACTTGACTGGACTAACTAGACTTCATAAAAGATAAACATCCATCACAATTCAGAACAACAAAATGAATAAAATTTGTTTCGTGCCCTAAAGATATCTAAATTAAAATTTTTTTCGGTGAGTGATAGAAATTTTTTTTAATGTCTTTGGTGGAATTCGTTATTTATCATATTGATTTCTATTAGGTAATATAAAAGAAAAATGTTGAAATAAAGTTTACGATATTTATTACACGTTATCAGCTGGAATAAGCATTTGTGGTGCTCGAGGCTTAAACATAATCCTTATAAATTTAGGAAACATTAACTAAAGTGAAATAAACAAGATCATTTCAGGTTTATTAATATTGATAATAATTGATTCGCCATTTGACTAATAAAGGCAACAAACCTTCCCCCTGCACCGGTGCCTTTCAAGTTCTCTCTTGGCGGCTAACAATAACCATAATTAATTCTGGGAGGTTAATTAGCCCGTCGATATAAAAGGTGTGGCGCCTCACGTTAATCTAAAAGATGTGAAACTTGTTTACAGAAAATTCGATTACCTGATGTTCCGCAAAATCAGTCAAAAAAGAAACACGCGCGTAAGAGTACAATTTTTGCCAATCATCATACTTACCTTAACAATGTTCAACTCAAATGGATTAAATGATTTAGATATTTACGAGTGAATATAATGGTGTGGCATGATCACTTATTCACACTCCGTGATGACCGTCTAAGCACAAATTATCGTTACGTGATGCTACGTTAAAAATAATGGATATTACAATAAATATAGATATCCACAAAATATCCAAACACTTACAATAATTAATTATGAAGCACTGTGAACTTGCTATTTATTATCACGGTACCAGTACATGAATCATTCGGAAATCTCGAGAACAAGAAAATAATAAAATCAGGTGAGCTTTGTATTATGTACATATAATATCGAGCCATACCAAAGAAAGGTACACGATAATAGTCTTGGTACTATTACACGCATAAGTACACAGTATAAAGGCTTTATCCAAATAAATTAGTATTTGATGGATTGGCCCGCAACCATGCAAATTAAGACCAATCATTAGGTTGAAGCGGAAGTTTCGTTTCATTCGTGGGGAAACCTACCCCTATGATGTCTCATGGGGGGTGTAAAAAGGTTAACGGAATTTAAGCATGTTATAAATCTTTAACATGGTAAATGCCAAGCAACTCTACCAAGATTTTTCACAATATGGGCGTTTATCGATTTAGGTGCTAGTTTGGCCGAATATTGTTTAGAAGCATTGCATTGCGTACAAATTTTCACATTTACTGAATCACCGTGTTAGAAATTTTGTGTTCGAGATCGTAAATTATAATATTTGGCAATATTTTCGTGTTACTTTTTCAAATTAACAATGGCTTCACGACGTACAAATTTGTTGGTATTATTGTTAATGGAGAAACTGTCTCCCGTATAAGCAAGAAGTTTATATATAGAGTTCATAATCTTGTTTGGTCTAAATACTATAAAATGAGGTGAATATCCAGTACCACTGCCTTTGCAGTTGTCCAGCGCTGATTCAAATTCAAAAAGGTGAGTATCCCACAATCTTTGATCATTTTTTATGTATGGTAAGATTCGGCCTGATAACAGAGTCCTTTTCACCCTCTTAGAAGCATTACTCTGTGGTGAATATTTAGGAGTTAGGACATGAAAATGTTTTAAACGCTATTGAGCAAAATTGTGGCCCATTATCAGTAAACAAAAAAAGCAATCGTGGATTGAGCGGTAGCCTGCCGTAAAGGTTGCAGACAAGTAAAACGGGATAATTTATCTAATACAATTAGATTAAAATATAGCAATTTCCTAACTTAGATCTTGGATATGGTCCCAGGAAATCTAAATAAAAAATTGAAAGGTCTGATATCGCGTGATGTAATTCACTGGTTTACAAGTTTTTCAAGTTGTACAATTTTTAAAACATTACTTGACATCTTTGGTCATTCCAAGCGTCCAAGAGTTTTAGCAATCCCCAAATCTGCTGGGTTAGGGTCATCGTGCGCCTTTTTTATTAGGTCCGTGCTGTTAGGATTAGTAACAATCAGTTTCCAATCACTTGGAATAGAATCGTCGTGCTGCAAGCCATTTCAGTGCTGCATGGCCAGTGATGACAGTAAAAGTGTAACCTTCAACATAAGCGCGAAATGTCTTAATTCCATGCACAACAGCATAGCATTCCAGTTGTTTAATGCTATATTTCTGGACCTTCTTCACTAACAATATAACCCAAAAATTGAGTGGATTTAAGGATAAATTTACTCTTGCTCACGTTGATTGTTAAACAGGAACGAGTTTGGTAAATATTCAACTTGGAATAGAAACTTGACCACAGTTCTGTCTGATCTTTAGAAATTAACAGTACGTTGGCACACGAGTAGACGAATCTGGCTGAATCCTTCTTGAACACCACATAACAGCCTCTGTCAACTATCTTACTCACTGGCATGTATTTGTTCTCAGGTCCGGCATATACAATACATTTTTAGATTGATGTTTTTTTACTTTTATTGATTCGGGTTGCTCGTTGCGTATCTCCTTTGACACTTTTGTCGGTGGAACTAAAATCACCATCCATTCCATTTGTAACGCAAACATTGTCGCCATCGTGCATTCGTTGGAGAACAATTTGTTTCAACATGTTCACTTTTCGTGCGGAGTCTTATGATTGGTAAGTGTCGTCTCTCATTTTTGGCACAGTTGTCGCGATTTAACTCATTTTTTCACAAGTTTCAACTCGGATAAGTGAATCGCCAAGAATAGGTTCGGTTCACTGGCACATTTTATTTTTATTTGTTTTACGTTAAATACGTAGTATTCATTATCTAATCAGCCGACACCAAAAATTACGAAACAATACGGTTTCATCCGTTAAATTTCTTTTCTATCGTTTGGTTTCAGTAAGCAAATTTCAGAATCTTACGGTAATCTTTTACGGAAAGACGTAAAACTAATTTTTGATTTGAAATAACTGCTAGGCATCTTTTTAGTTCCAAATTCCAAACTTTTAAAAATGCTTAAAATTTTTAATTCACATTTCAATTTACAATAGATTTTTGACAACAATAAAAAAGGCGAATTTGAAAAATCATTATTAAAAAATGTACGGTTTAGTGTTACGATAGGATCACGGCAGTCGCCTCCACCTCAAACATTGCCACTGTCCACCACTGATTAAAGTGAATTATAATAAACAATTTTTGATCTGCCTCTCTCTCAAATTCAAATCAAACTTCAAGTTAAACCTCATAAATTATTTCTGTACATATTTTTTATCCGATTCCTGACAAACATTAGATATAATTCATAAACCATATATCTGGGTTCTGTTAATAACATCTGGGTACATATACTCGTCTACTCAAATATTTATGACAAGTTGACTGAATCTCTAGTTCTGAAGGTATAAAAATACTTGTATGGATTACATTTTCACAAGGAAATAGATGAAAAAAAAATTTGGATTAAAAGAATATTGTGAAGCAGCAAACCAAATGAAAGTTCAGACATGATGAATAATGAATGTTATGGAATAATTTTAGTCATCGCAAGAAGAGAAAATGTCAAGCTTTTATCAAACTCTAATGATGTAGTTAAGAGCAATGTATTGTTATGTGGTATTTAGGTTAAAAAAAAATTGTCTTAGGTGTTTTCGTATCACAAACGATTTACTCAACTTCTTGTCTAATAAATAAATCTATAAAAATGACAATATGTAATCTGTTTTGTAAACAATTTTTATCCTGATTTTAATAGATAATAATCAATCATCGATATAAACTACATACATATATTCGTACATAAAAGTCTCTGTCTATTGTTAAATTTTTACTGACGTTAAAATATCCAAAAATAATACTCGTAAAAGTTAGTGAAGTAAAAATCTTTAAATAAATAGAAAATCAGTTAAGAATTCAATTTTATAATAAAACAATAAAATGAAACCCTGGAGAACTGGAAAATCACATGCTCGTAAACACAAAAATATTAAACATCGATAATTAAAAGTCACAAATAATAAAAAAATTAATTCTATAGAAATACGTGACCGTTACCGAAAAACAATATGGATGTAACTTAAGGTGAAACAGTGAAGAAGGTGGCTTTTAATTATTTTATTCGTATATTCACTCGAAATATAAAACAAATAAAACAAGTACAACGAAGTAGATTTTCCCGAATTTATTTGTGCTTGTGTATCGAATGGAAACAGTCCAAGGCTTTCGGTTGCCTCTTATCTCTTATGGGAGAACTTCGAAAAAAAAAAAAAAAAAAAACACACAATTCGTTAGGAAAGCTCGTAAAAAAATGTCATATTTTTTCAAAAAAAAAAAAAAAAAGAAGAAAAATAAAACGAAAAGCTTTTCCCAAAATGAAAATAAAATAGTAGATTCTATTTTATGTTTTCTATCAATTTAATATTATTGAACGAGACAACCTCACTATACACATATTCCTTTCTTCATGGAAATGAAAAATCAATCGATCAAATCGGATTGTTGGTTCTTACATACTTATACCTCTCCCATAATCCTCCCGGTGTTTTTTCTTCACACACCCAAACACAATGTCATAAAATTAAGCAGCATACAGAAGTGAAAGTAACACAAGTTGATATAAAGTAATATATTTTTGTTGAGATGTGATGTTGATGATGATAAAGGATGCAAGGGGTATAATTTTCTTTATTGTGTTTAACAAGGACATGTAAGAAAGAAAGTTGTTTGATGATGAGGTAATTCTTCTATAGATTTTCTGTTGAAACAGTCCCCGTTTTTGTATTCTTCTTTTAATGATAGTAATAATAACGTATATAACAATCGATGGTGGTATGGTTTATTATTTTTACACATAAGATGATAGAATCATAGTGCTAATAACCAAATTATGTTATTTTTTGTTACATATTCCTTGTTTTTATATTATTCGAGATTTTGAAATATGATAGATTTAGTTAATATGTATGTTGTATTGACTTTATGTGTTTGGATGAGATTGCTAATATTGAATAAATATAAAAACTCGTATAACATATTGCGTTTGCAATAATTTAACATCATCAAATATAAATTTAACTTTATATGTATATATGTATATGTAGGTTGAATAAGTAGAAGCGAACTTGTGTATATATGAGCAGGGAATTTGTCGCTTACGAAATCTTACATTTGATTTTATAAGGAATACAAATTCAATATCGTTTTTCTTAAGTCCCCAAATAATTGTATGGACATTCCAGTTAATTATTGTTCAGTTATGTATTCGTGACCGATTAAGTAACGACAAAACTGTACTAATAGGCATCAGTCTTCAAATTCTAATAAAATCGAATATATAAAATCTAAATTGTTTGCTAAATGCTAAAAATTCTTATCGCCAGCTGTAGCGCTATTCTGATTTTCTCGGGTAATTGGGAATTGCGAAAAAATAAATGTTTACCACTATTGAAACCACTTCTTGAAAACCTTTTATATTTGAAGTAAATCAAGAATAATTTTCGAGTCAAACTTTTAAAAATTTAATTAAACACTTTTCATCTTATATTTTTATAATTATATTAGGAAGTACCCAGCGTTGCTCGGGATAAATAAAATGTTTGTATTTTTATTTTACCAAAGTAATTCATTTTTTATTTGTCATATGAAAATGTGAACTTATTACATATTTATGTAATATGAATTACGAGAACTAATTGGTATACGCTGTCATTTTTTGGCGCAAGTATGGCTCTTGTTCTTGTAATTTTTTGCAATGTTTGGAAACACGTTTAACTTGACTTTACCACTTTACAAAAATTTGTAGGAAAACTAACACAATCGTTTCGAGAATCAGTTGGCCATTTTCCATTACCAAGGGACAAAAGTTGATTTGAGAAAGTGTTCGCCGAGCATCTCTACGCAAATAAACTCTCATATTCGTCGTTAGTCCTCTTTGTAGCCACATGTTGCCACAAATGTGATTGCTTTAAACAGGCGTTTAATTCCTCAGCTCCCTTTGGAATCACCGGCAATTGTTAAAAAGTTTAATCTGGTAATACTGTACTTGAAAATTTATTAAAAAAATTGAGGTGTGGCCAACACACGACTTTCTTTTACGAACAGAGAATTTTGAGAAATTTTATTTTTTTCTTAATTTTTGGAAACATTTTGTATTAAGTAGTTTTTTGTAAACCTTATACTTTTTAAGATATTTGCAAAACAAATTTTCTGGACCAAGGAAGTGGCCACTTCCGGTTAGCTGATTTGAAGTAAAATTTACTGGGACCTCCCAATTTATCAAAAAAGCTTAAATCTGAAGTTTCAGTTCGATTGATTAAACCATATGGGCTGTAGAGAGGACAGAGACAGACTGACAGACTGACAGACTGACAGACTGACAGACTGACAGACTGACAGACTGACAGACTGACAGACTGACAGACTGATAGACAGACAGACAGACACCATTTCGAAACCCGCTTTTTCGGACTCAGGGGACCTCAAAACAAATAAATCTCTAAAAATCTCAAGGTCCAAAATTTTCATGATTATGTTACAACTGATTTTAAATAAAACTTGAAACTGATTTTTAGAGTTTCCAAATGAACGAGAAATTAATGGCCCGATATAATTTTTTTTTTACTGGAAGTTGAATAAGAATCCACACCCTAATAATGAGTGCACGCTCATTCTGTACGTTTAAAAGAAACATAGACTGTCTACAAATGCTTTGGTGATGGAAAGCATAGACTGTCCAGAATTATTGTACGTGTGTGACTGTGTGTCGGCTTGTCATTTATCTCATTATGAAGATAATAATAGCATTCACACGCGTAATGGTATGATGGTTAAATCCTCACTAACACCAATTACCAAATTACAGTGCAATTGATATGCAATTATAATCTGTTAATCTGGAATAATGGTAGAACAACCGTAGTAGTGAAAGGTTTAAAAAAAAAAAAATAAATAAAATAAAACCTTAATTTCATAATTTATTATGGAATAGTACCTAATTATTTCTGCAAAACTGGTTATAAAAACGGACACGGAAATAAAACTTTAAGTACGATTTTCTTAATTAAAGGATTATCGGAAGGTAAATTTGATTTATTTTAAAAGCTAAGGCTTTTCTGAGTGAAATCCATTTATCTTAAATTTTTTTAGAATCAGTAAAACTGATATACATATTGCAATCAACACTTTTGAGAAGATTTTGGAGAAGCAAATCAACAGAGGCGCGGCTTTGAGTGCGTCAATCATAAGATCAGCACAGCAAGAGTAAATCACAGCTTGATGAGCTGTTGGATGCAAAGCCGCGCATGTTCGAGATTTTTATCATCAAACAAAAAAGTGTCATTTATTCAATGAGTGTTTGTTTGTTAAAAGTGCATACCGTTAAGAATACCGCTTAAGGTTTCTAATAGATAATTCCCTACGGGAAATTTGAATTCTATTTAAAAATATTAGAAATTAAGAAATTAAGTAAAGTAGATTAATGAAATATTTAGAAAATCTATTGTGTATGATCGTGTTAGAAGAAATTAGTTACATATACCGTGTGCAAGTGAAAATTCAAATCGGAATTTCTTTAGTAGACAGAAGATAATTTTCTTTTACAGCCTTTTCGACCTTGGAGCGCTCTACGGGAGATAAAACAGGTGAGTTTATTTTAAATTTGTTCTACTTGGGAGCCTAAGGTAGCCCTATCACATTATTGAATTTTCATTTCTAAAAATAATATTTATTTGTGATTTTTTTTTGTTCTTAATATAAATTTATTATTCGTGAATCATAATCATACACATATACACAATTAATTGAAAAAAAAAAAAACTTTTGTGCCTCTATGCTACCATCAGTAGCGGAGCTTGGGCCTGATTTTTCTAGTTTAGTGTAGAATGTCATATGTTATTTGTTTAAAATTAATCCCTAAAATTAGCTCTTAATAATTTATTTAATAAAATTTGTTTACTTAATTAATTAAAAAAAAAAAATGCAAAGCTAAATCTTTTTATTTAGTATGGTGATGATTATTGATAATTGTTGTTGTAAATCCAACTGATGACGATTTTTTTTTATGAATATGAGTTACACGTATTTGTTTGTTCGGATACCAAGTATTGGAGAAAAATAACCCCCCATATCCACTGATCTGCTAATCCTTTGGAAAATTATAAAAAAAAAAACGTGTAAGTCCTCCAATGCACCGTAACAATTACTATACTTTATTTTATAAGAGTGAAAGAAAGTAAAAAACCCTAATCCATACGAATCGTTCGTTAAGTAAAAGTTCTGCAAAATTATTTTTTGGAAATCGCACTCAACTCCCAAGGGCCAATATCGGCCATTGCCAACAATGATGACAACGGTTTGGCTAGCACATACAATAGGTCCCTCAAATACCTAGTTAGAAAACCCTAATCCATACGGATCGTTCGTTTAGTAAAAGTTCTACGAAATTATTTTTTGGAAATCGCACTCAACTCCCAAGGACCAATAACGGCTATTGCCAACATTTTGGAAATCGCACTCAACAATGATGACAAATGTTTCGCTAGCACATGGAATAGGTCCCTTAATTATCTAGTTAGAAAACCCTAATCCATAAGAATCGTTCGTTTAGTAAAAGTTCTGCAAAATTATTTTTTGAAAATCGCACTCAACTCCCAAGGGCCAATATCGGCCATTGCCAACAATGATGACGAAGGTTTCGCTAGCACATGGAATAGGTCCCTTAATTACCTAGTTAGAAAACCCTAATCCATACGGATCGTTCGTTTAGTAAAAGTTCTGCAAAATTATTTTTTGGAAATCGCACTCAACTCCCAAGGGCCAATATCGGCCATTGCCAACAATGATGACAAAGGTTTCGCTAGCACATGGAATAGGTCCCTTAATTACCTAGTTAGAAAACCCTAATCCATACGAATCGTTTGTTTAGTAAAAGTTCTACGAGATTATTTTTTGGAAATCGCACTCAACAATGATGACAAAGGTTTGGCTAGCACATAGAATAGGTTGCTTAATTACCTAGTTAGAAACCCCTAATCCATATGAATCGTTCGTTTAGTAAAAGTTCGGCAAAATTATTTTTTGGAAATCGCACTCAACTCCCAAGGGCAAATATCGGTTATTGCCAACAATGATGACAAAGGTTTGGCTAGCACATAGAATAGGTTGCTCAATTACCTAGTTAGAAAACCCTAATTCATACAGATCGTTCGTTTAATAAAAGTTCTACGAAATTATTCTTTGGAAATCGCACTCAACAATGATGATAAAGATTTCGCTAGCACATGGAATAGGTCTCTTAATTACCTAGTTAAAATTGGGGTGTGGTCTACACACGCCTTTGTTTTACGAACACAGGATTTTGAGAAATTTTATTTTTTTCTTAATTTTTTTTTTTTTAATTTTTAAATTTTTAAATTTTTTTTTTTAATTTTTATTTGTTTTTAATTTTTGGAAACATTTTGGATTAAGTCGTTTTTTGTAAACCTTATACTTTTTAAGATATTTGCAAAACAAATTTTCTGGACCAAGGAGTGGCCACTTCCGGTTAGCCGATTTGGAGTAAAATTCACTGGAACCTCCCAATTTATCAAGAAAGCTTAAATCTGAAGTTTCAGTTCGATTGATTAAACCACATGGGCTGTAGAGAGGACACAGACAGACTGACAGACTGACAGACTGACAGACTGACAGACTGACAGACTGACAGACTGACAGACTGACAGACTGACAGACTGACAGACTGACAGACTGACAGACTGACAGACTGACAGACTGACAGACTGACAGACTGACAGACTGACAGACTGACAGACTGACCGACTGACAGACTGACAGACTGACAGACTGACAGACTGACAGACTGACAGACTGACAGACAGACAGACAGACAGACACCATTTCGAAACCCATTTTGTCGGACTCAGGGGACCTCAAAACAACTAAATCTCTAAAAATCTCAAGGTCCAAAATTTTCATGATTACTATACTTTATTTTACTAGAGTAAAAGAAAGTAAAATGGAAATGAAATCGAGATTAAGTTGAATTGTAAATGATGTTTAAAAATACTTGATAATAGAAAAAATTAAATTCTAATGATTTTACCGTCTTCAACGAATCAGAGGTTCAAAAATTCAAAATGATTCTGATAAAATTAACCGTTAATTTTTTAAACCAAGTTGTGGTTTCATGGTATAGACCAAACTTTTACCGTGTCTCAGAATTTTTGTAAGGTTCGTTTAAAAATAAGGAAGTTGTACAATTTAGAAAGCAAATATTCTGCTTTTAGTAGAAGTTATTACGCAAATGGCTGGAGTATATTTATGGAAAATATACATCTTGTAAAACTAAAATAATTAAATATGGCAAAACACTTAAGGTACAATATCTTTTTAAATATTTAATTCTAAATATTTGAAAAATAAAACAGAAAAATACTGGTAAATTTTGAAAATCACTTCATGATACAGAATGATCCGAACCAAATAATATGTTTCCTTAAAAACAGGATTTTTTTATCTGCACTAAAGCTGTCCGAATATTATTATTATTGTTAAAGGGCCATGTGGGCGTTCAGCCACCTCACACTACAACCTGAAAGATCTTTTGTGCTTGGACCCTGCTCAATTATCCGTCCAGTCAATATTCAGGCTCTTATTGAACCTGATAATACTGGCGGCCGGTACGCGATACATCTATCTCGGCTTATTGCTCTCCCTCCTAGATGTTTATTATAGCATGAAATTCTACTAAAAAGACGGTGGGATTGGTACCCAAGGACTTCGAGGGGGCAGTCCCTCTCCCGTATATTCCTATCCGTGCACTATCTTCCGTTTTGATTTTACTTTTACGAGTTGCTGGGAATGGAAAGTCGCCTGTAGGTCACCCGGCTTTCCTATATAGGAAGGCTAAATAAAACTGGGAGTTGCCTGGTTTCCAGAGTCCGCATTTTGGACTGATAAACCTATTAGCCATTCATCCATCGGCATATGATGTTCCTCCTTAGATTAGGGTCTTTTTTCAAGGATTTCTCTGTTAACGCCGTACTTTAGCCTGTACCAAATGGCCAAAATGTGCCAAATGGCCTCAGTTCCCAGTGGTTGGCACGAGGAGGCAGCACGTACACTTGCGAATTGTGACCAAGTTACCTTTTACACAATTGTACCCATTACGCAGCTGCCTAATACTTGACTAGAGCAGCTTACGTGATGTGCCTCCTACTGGAAGTTTACGGAGCTGGTACATTAATCTACTCAACTTTGGTCCCCCCTCTAATAGACACCAAAACACCAAGCTATCCGAATAATTAAACCGACACTTTGTGGACCACAGTTTTGATGTCCTCATATAGAATATACTTTACTAATGTTATAAAGTAATTTTCAGAATTATCGTATATCTCTTTCAAAAAGTTGGTATGGGATACAACTTATTTCAAATTTCTCAGATGATAATTAATAATTACTCAGGCCTTCTGAGTTCTGAGGTGTTGACTAATTCAACCGCTAATTGGTCAACGCCAGTTGTAATTTAATTGTATAGGCCAATTCTTTACCGTTTAGAGGGATCTCGTTAACTTCGGCATTTACATTTTTCATTTAAATACTCCAAAATTACTTAGGGCTTTTGGTTGAATGAACCGTCAACTCGTCATGGTATTTCTTTGTACTGGGCGGTTCTTTACCTTTCGTGTGACACCTTTAAAAGTTATAAACGGATCTCATTAATTTCCTGTTTTAACATTTTCATTTGAATAATCCGAAAGTATATAAGGCTTCTGGATAATTGAACCGCTAATTTGTTAACTCTAGTTATGTAATTTCATTGTAAAGGCCAATATTTTACTATATTTCATTTCAATATTCAGAAATTTCGTATAACCCAATTTTCAAATATGTCAGATGAATCAACCATAAGTACTAAATACTTTTGGATAATTGAACAGTTTTTTTTGTCAACCCTAGGTGTGATTTCATTGTATAAATCGACCCTTTGAAAGTTATAAACGGATCGCATTTACTTTAACTTTCAAAAATGCCTTATGTACCAACCATAAGTACTAATTGCTTTTGATTAATTGAGCCGTTAATTTGTCAATCCTAGTTGTGACTTCTTAGTGTAAGCTAACCAAGTAAGTTAGGGCAAAAGTATGGTAGGTTTAACATTTTTAAAATGTATATATGATTCATCCATAAGTACTTTAGGCTTCTGACTAATGCAACTGTTGCAGTTGGCATTTCTTGCTATAGGCCAACCCCTTACGACGTTCCAGAACAATATTCAGAATTTTTTGTGTGGCCCATTTAAAACATAATTGAAAGTTGAAGTTAATGAAATCCGTTTATACCTTTTGAAAAGGTATTAGAAAATTTCTGAATATTGCCATGGAATATAGTGAAGGATCGGCCTTTACTATGAAATCACCACTAGTATCACTCACTAAGTACTCTTTGATTATTCATATGAAAAATTTAAAAGTCGAAGTTAATGAGATCCCTTTATAACTTTTAAAGGGGTCTTACAAAATTTCTGAATCCAGCCATGGGATATGGTAAGGAATTAACGGTTCAATTAATCAAAAAAATTTGGAAGTTGTTGTATCTCATAACAACCTTTTGAACGGGACATACGACAATTCTGAAAATTACTTTATAACATTGAAAAGGGATGCTCTAAATTATAGGAAATCAAACCTATGGTTCAGAAATTGTCGGTTCGATTATTCGGATGGCTTTAGTGAAAATGGAAACATATTATTTGGTTTGGATCATTCTGTGTCATGAAATGCTTTTCAAAATTTAACAGTATTTTCTGTGTTATGTCTGTCCCTGTCCAAGGGACCGTCCTCTTCTAAAATATTATCAAAACCTGCTGATAAATAAAAAATGGTAGCAAAATTTAATTTAAAAAAATGAACTTACATATGGTATACGTTTTTTCCGTGTTTAATTGAAAATGTGGTAAGAAAATAGTTAAAACTTCCCTAAATCCATCTACGACCGACCCCTCGAATTTGTGCATACAATTACTTTAATTTAACCATTTATCTAAACTCAGTCCCGTAAATTTTTTTTCTCCATTGACGCAGAAAATTTCTAAAGAATTCTGATCTTGACTGATCTATCGAAGAGCGAATCACCAAAAATAATGTAGTGAAATTGAATTCAGAGGAGAGTCAACAATATATAAAGTATGTAAGTAATGTTCTGGTACCAGTGAAATGTAGGTTAGGTTAGGTTGGAGTGGCTGTTTAGGCACAATTATACCTGTGTCGGTCCATTATTATACCACAGGATACATCACCTTCAACCTTGCTGGAACCATTTTAAGCTTGAACTTACCCAAGTGTTTGTTCGTTCTGAGTGCTAATACTGGACATGAACAAAGGAAGTAAACCAACGTCTCTTGTCGTCACGTAAATCGTTTGCTTCCAGACTCCGGTTTCTTGCATGTTCTCCAAAAAAGCAGTGTCCCGTGAGAATTCCTATGACCATTCTTAATTCACATCTACGTAGGGATATTTAAGTTCTCGTGCGCCCCAAGTCTAGCTTCGGCCAAACTTGCTACACTATATATAGATGAGGGTGTTAGTCCAGCTTTCCTCTGCCGAGGCCAGCACCTGTTTCCTAAGTGTTAGTTTTAGCGTTTTACTGTAACGATTTATATTGCAATTTGATGATCATGTTTTAGCATATGAAAATTTTGGAGTGCTGACTGTTGGAATACGGAATTCATTGACGGATCCACCTTTCATGTCCGTACACTGGCATGAAGCAATGCAATGTGCAAGTGGTTTACACAAAACGAACCTATATCTCGATTTGGCTACTGCATAAAGTAGGACGCTTAAAGCGAACTGCGAAAGGTTCGGGAGTACCTCGAGCTCCAGACAAGATCGCATAGATAGAAACATACGACAATCATTTTAAATGGCTTCGATTTGTTTATTACCTGAAAGTCAACAGACTTTTACAATAAGTGCAAATGGCTAAATATTATTCAACGAATTTTCATTCCACTCCTTATTATGATTTTACATTCCTAAAACAAAAATTGAATTGGAGGCCTATTATGAACTTGATGCGAAGCGGATCGCATTTCGCTTCGCAAGAGCTCATTATGAAATATCATTATCGCATATCGCATTTCCCTTAAGAACATATTTTTGGGAAATTTATTTTCTGTCAAATTATTGTAATAAGTGACGTTTATTGTTTGTGCGAATATTTCAATAAAAATTATTTTTGAGTAAACAAAACTGTAAATTGATAAAAAGAAAAAAAAAATGGATACTGCGGCTTTATATTTTTGCTGTGATGAGGATAAAGAGAATACTGTAAAAAAAAATTATATGAGAATCAGGCGAAATGTACTGCGGAACGAATCATGCCCTTTAGATATTCCCGAGAAAAAGTTAGTTTATTGTTAAGACTACCTATTATTTATTAATTTAATTATATTACAGATTTAAACGACTTTTCCAACTGTCTAAGGAATCATTTAAATATTTGTTGGACAAGACAAACCCTAAATTTAAACTGACCAAATGTAAAGTGCTATTCCTCCAATTTTAAAATTAGCAGCAACGTTACGTTTCTTGGCTGAGGGTTCTTACCAGCAGTCCGTTGGCCAAGACTATTTAGTCGGAATGGCTCAACCCACAGTTTCAATAGTTATTTCGGAAGTTATTAATATTTTGGAGTCCTTATGTGATGAATACATAAATTTTGACCAAACGGAGGAAGAACAAAAAAAGTGTAAACAACATTACTATGTAAAGATGGGGTTTCCTGGTATAATCGGTAGTATAGATGGGACCCATGCCTAACATAATCCGGCCAACTAAAAATGAACATCATTTTTACAACCGAAAAGGCCGTCACAGCATAAATGTCATGGCTGTATGTACATTACGATCCAAATTACTAAAATTTTTTCACATTAAATTATTTTTATAGACGTGCAACCACAACCTGTTAATCACTTCTGTTGCTGCAAATCATGGAGGATGCTCTCATGATTCTTCGGTATGGTCGACGAGCTTAGAACGACAGTATTTGGAAACTAAATATAGAACTGGAAATAAATCGGCATGGCTGTTAGGTTTGTATAGTATGAAAACATAATTTTTTATTTTCAAACTAAAACATTTTTGTTTTACAGGTGACTCTGGATATCCACTAGAGCCTTGGCTAATGACCCCATATAAAAATTCTCTAGACGGTACAAATGAAGCAATATATAACGATATTCATTCTAAATGCAGAACTACCATTGAAAGATGCTTTGGTGTAATAAAAGGTCGGTTTAGATGTCTCTTAGGTGCGAGAGAATTGCATTACAAACCTGAAAAAGCCGCCCAAATAATAAATGTGTCATGTATGCTTCACAACATTTGCATTAAGTATAATGTGGAGTTCGACGAGACTTTGTTTGTGAACGATGAAGACTTTGAAAATGTGGGCAATACAAACACATCGAACTTTCAATCAGAAGCAAAACGAATTCGAGATGGAATACGAAATGGACTAATTGTAGTTTAGTTTATTTGTAAATTTCAGTTTATTAAAAATTCTTTAAATTACATCACATTCGATAACAGTTCAAATAAAAAAATAAACCACAGAACAATTCTTTGTGTAAAATTAAATATGAAAATAAAAATAATTCATTTGCTAAATTAGCGTTTTATAATAAAAAGTTTAGATCTAGTTTTGTACATTAAGGCACTCTGTTTGGAGTTCTATTAGTTTGGCTTTAAGTTCCAATTTTTTCTTAATCAGCTTTCTTTTTTGTAGTCTGTCTTCTCTTTCATTATCACATTTGTTAATAAAAGTTTTAAGTTTTTTTTCTTTTATTCTCCGTATGTCCTTCAAGCAACGTAAAATGTTTTTTTGGTTACTTGTTGATTCTTCATAAAATTTTATTGTTTTTTTATGAAAATCAACCTGAGAGTCAACCTGCTTTTGTAGCAAACTTAAAGTTGTTCTTTTTTTCTTCGGTGGGTTTGGTAAAATACGCGGATCATTTTCTTTATCCCCTTCCTGTTCATGTGCATCATCGATGTCATGAATCACGTTCTCGACTAGTGTATTTTTATTAATTTGGATCTCACCGTTTGTTATCCATATATCCTCCGTTGAGTAGTGAGGGCTATATTGAGCTGCACTTGGGTGTGTACCATCTTCATTTCCAGTATTGGGTTTTGGGGCTCCAAAGGTTTGGGTAACAAATCCATCAACGTCCGAATTTAAATCAAGTAGGGCTACAATTTGTTCCTCGGAATTGGAAAATTTATAAGATCGGTTCTTGCCGCCACCTGTTCCATGAATTAATTTTTTATTGTGCCTTAGCTTGTTTTTAATGTGGTACTTATAATCTTTCCAAACCTACAAATAAAAATAGTATCATGTACAAATATCTTACGACATTGAAAAATAAATATTCACCTTTTTCCAACCTTCCACTGTTTTTAAGGGGGACCTTCGCTGTTTAATTGGTTTTTTAATTCCGACCATAGCCCATTTGCCCGTTGTTTATACTGTGGAGCACACAAACAATTTTTAGCTAGCCCTTCATTTGTGACCATGAAGTCGACGATAACCTCAAATTGTTTCGGAGTGGTGGTCCTAAATAATTAATAAATATATAGAAAAATTTTGTTGTAATAAAAAACATTTTCAATTATTTATATTAAAAATATTAATCATCATTTAATTACATTTTATCGCTGCACAAAATAATGTTTCACTACTCAAATGCGATAATCGCCTGCTATTGAGCAGTCGCATATTTCAATTTTATTTTCGCAAAAATCCGCTTTCATTTCCTATAATTTGGCGCATCATTTGACAAAGAGCGGATTAAATACGAAAAGGGTATTTCATAATACAAAAATGCGAAATGCGATCCGCTTCGCATCAAGTTCATAATAGGCCTCCTGTACATACTTTTGTTTCTTAAATTCGTAAAATCTAGTGGCAGAAATTCGTGAAATCTAGTGGCAGAAAGTCAAGAAGAAGCTGTTTCGGTTAGAAATAATATCTTTTTGACGGGTTTGATTTTTGAAGGAGATGAACTTACTCATTTTGAAAATATTAATTAAAGTTTTTACAAGTCTTCAAGAAAGGTGTCGTTTTTTTATTTGACACGAGATATAAAAACATTTTATTTTACACGCAAAATGAGAAAGATTCGCCGTCATTGTTGTATATCGCGTGGATCTCTCAGTTTCTTAATTAATTAATGCCTGTATAGGAGTCAAAAGTAGATAAGTATTTTACTAATCTAATGCCAACAAAACCTGTATGAAAAAAATTCAAGAATTACATAAACTATGGTCACATCTCTTAAAGCTCTTCTGATAAACAATCAAGTAATAAAAAAAAATCGCCGTGTCCCCAAAAAACCTCATAATAAAACAAATAAAATGTTTAAAAAATAAACATCAAATAATTGAAAAATTAGACAATACCTTTCAATACAAACAAATAACAATATACATCTCAATTAACCTTTTTTGCTTCCTATAATATATAACATAACATTTGGTTAACCACAAAACAGCCCCATATCCGATGGAATAAAAAAATAAAAATAAATCAAGTTCAACCTAAATTGAGTAATAAAATTACCCCAAAAAACCAAAACAAAAACCTGAACCAGAGATCTACCCCAAATAAAAATAATTTGTGTATATACTACATCTCTATAAAAAAAAAAAAAAATAAAAAAATTGAGCGAAACCAAATAACGACGTATAATTGCACACTGCACAGACCAACATTTATTGAAATCAAAACCGTAATACATTTTGTTTGCCGATCATCATTCCCGTGTCAATGTCGTACGGTTCCATACGTAAATAAAAATTTAAATTTGCTTCAATAGAATAAAATTCTAAAATTAAATTGGATATTTGCGTATGTCCTTATATAGGGATTTTATGCGGATGATTAAATTTTTCAACACGTTGTTAAGGTATTAAAGTTCAATTCAATCAATATATAGTGTTTGGGTACCTCCCCTCTATGTACTTGAATATATATGTACTGATAAACTAATTTCGATCAAATAAAGTCAGATTTATGATTTTTTATCAAAATCAAAATCCGCATCAACACCCGAAAGACGAATATGTGTATTTGCGTTTAAATAAATATCGAGAAGGAAAATCACCTGGAGACACACACACACACACACCGGGAAGATTCCAAAAATAAATCATAAAAATTGAATCAAGAATAAAACAAATATGTTTATGTTCACCTTTTGTTTTATTTGTGTATGTATAAGGGTTTTCCCGTGCTGCAGTACCATAAAATCTTTTCAGCCTCTTCTCAATTTCTAATAAATAATGGGATATATGGATTACGGTTTATACTTGTCGTATAAGAGCAGTTACACTCTTATCATTCTATATGAAATTTTATTTTATTTAATTTTCATTCAAATATCGTGAGTTTATCTTTTAAATTGAATGTGAATGATTCTTTCTCGGTGCAGGAAGGATCTAAATAAAGAGGGATCTGTTGAAGTAAGTTAATTTCAAAATGTTTACAATATATGCTTTTGCGTATGTCTTTATAAAGAAACCATCAAACCCGTGTATAAGACGTTTATAAAAGAAAAAAGCTTTTAATGGAATTTTTTTGTTTAAAAAATGTGTATAATATAAATTATTTGGGGTAATTGTTTTTTTATAACTGTGTGCAGAAGTTTTTTTATTACGAAAATACGTATCAGCAGTATCTAGAATCTATAGCTAGTCGGTGGTGAATGCAGTCATATTTTTATTTCAAATACATTTAATATCTTAAACATACTACAGTATGGTTTACGTCTATTTAATTACATTTCAAATACATTATTGGGACAGTTTGTATTTATGTACTGATGGAATTGTGCCAACCTATGATATTTTTGTACAATTTTTCCATTTAAACAATAAGATATATTTTGTGGTCATTTCTAGTATAGCAACTTTAAAAACAAAGAAATTGGCTACGTAAAATTATGTAAATTAGATTGTAAGTATGAAGTAGTGTAGCGCCGTTGACCAATATATTGCCAATATCTACTTGTGATACAAATGAATACAAAGTTCTGCCTTGAATCAGGTCATGCAGAAAAGTGATGTTTTTTGCTTGAATCCAAATTTTTAGTCCAAATTTTTCCATTTTACAGCCAACGAAAATTCCCACTTCGCGCACCCGATCAAAACTTTAAACTGATGTGTTGAACGCAAAGGACTCAACGGCGTACACCAGGCAAATTTTTAAACATAACTAAAGTTGGGCTACAGTATTCAACATAACAGTCATTGATACTTTTAAATTTCCGTATACCAAGTTTTACGTATATTCGGTGGATTGACAAATATTGCAAAGAGTAAATAACTTTTTTATGTCACTGTTTCGTTAAATAATGACGATTAAAGAAATAAGCAATGATATCTTCTGGTTTCTGCTTATATTTTAAAATGTTTTGGATATCATGCAGATAGCTTATATTGAGAATATTGACTTGTAAGCCGAATTCAGAGTGCTTGTTTTAAATTTAAATGGATGATACGTCTTTTACTAGACTTTTAATTTCCAAAATCTTCTCGCTTTAGCTGCAAACCTTGGAAATAAAGTTATGAAAACATCTAGATTTTTCGATGAATCATTAAGTAACATTTTAGCTAGATGCACAGAAAAAAAAGATTGCTATATTATTAAACAAAACTTGCTATATTTAATAATTTTTACCCCTTGATTTTCAGCTAATCAAGCCCCTTGATTAAATGGAAAAATGGGTCGATTAATATAATACATTTTCGTTTTTCTTCTTTTAAGAAACTCATTTTAAATTCAATGGAAGATATCATTTCTTAAATCTAGAATTATTTTGCTAAATTTATCATTTGTTTTTAAATGGTTATTGTTTATGCCAAGAATGTGGTTCTTGCTTAAGCGAAGTACAATTTCGATTAAATTTACTACGTCCTCATCTAAAATAAAATTTTAATTTTACTTGAATTAAGAAATAATTTGCTTTTTAAAATAATTTTCTATTAAATTTACATCGGAATACTTGCTTTATTTGAGAAAGGGTAATATTAATTCAAGATGATTCTTGCTTGAATATAGAATATGGGTTATCTATATTCAAGTAAAAATGATATTAAATTAATCTTGCCCTTTCTCAAATAAAACAAGTATTCTGATTTAAATTTAATAGGAAATCTTATCAAAAGCAAATAATTTCTTACCTCAAATTAAATTAAAATTTGATTTTAGATCAAGACGTATTAAATTAATCTTACACTTTCTCAAATAAAGCAAATATTCCGATTTAAATTTAATAGCAAATTATTATCAAAAGCAAACTTTTTCTTAATTCAATTATAATTGAATTAAGAAATATCATAATTAGCTTTTGATAAAAATTTTCGATTATTGCATAGAAATTGGGATGTGAACTAAGACGCTTTAAATTTTACTCATGAGTTGCAACTTATCATACATTTTAACAACCACTCTTGCGATAGATGTTACCAAAAAATGAACTAATGATGCTGTAGATGCTGAATCGATTTGAATTTCCTATACTATATTTTAAATTTGAAACGCAAAATTTTAGCAATATTAGAATTAAAAATATAAGTATACTTCGGAAACTCACAATTCTTTAGTAAACAATTTCCAAAATTTAATTAAGAATAAATTAAAAATTTTAACATATACGAGTATATAGGTAATCTAGTTTTTAAATTTAGTTTAGCAGCTTTTTCATCAAAATTCGTTGAATTCTGAGGTCTCAAATTTTAAATTGAATTTTGGACATTCTGATCAAGTTTTGTTAGGAATAATTTGCGTTACTATACAAGTCGACCTTAAGAACCATGATACACGGTTCATACATTTAAATGTATTAAATTGCAATGCAAACATTTTTAAAAAGTAAAAAACTCGTTCACGGCAACATAATAACATGACGACAATTGGCCAAACCAAAATCTAGTTTGTCAAACAAGCGTAAAATCTTAGTTCAAAATGGAGGATTCCTCTTCGTCATTTTATCAGCGGGTTAAAAAATAAGCTTGCAGCGTATAATTGTTATACCAACAGATACATACGCATGAGCGTTGAAACAAAATCATTGTGGGGGATAAAAAATTATCGGACCTCAAAGGAAGGGACTCAAGCTAGAATAATGAAAAAGGTGAGACGAAGATTCATATTATAACTGGTTTAGATGTTGAGTTGATTGAAATTAATGTGGGTGATATTGTAAGACATAGAGCTATAGAAGGCCAGTAATTTGTCGATTAAAATAGCTAAAAAAAACAGTCTTTTGACGATAGCTAATATCGGTTATTTGATTTAAGAAATAGAGATACGGTTAAAAAATAGACAACGGTACAAGTTGAAAAATAGATGGTGATACGTGCGATCCTGAAACCCAGCGCTTATCCTGACGCAGCCCAAACTGTGGTAAAAAACCTGCATGCATTTTTTTTTTGATGAACAGTCGCATTCGAAGTAATTTTTTACGCTGGATTACCTTATCACGTTAGGTTTTTTAGATATTCTAACCTCAAAGTGTCAAAAAGCATGTTCTTGGCACTTTTGCACTTGAAGTAACTCAAGGGCAAATCTGATAATGGGATACAACTACAAAAACATTAGAAATATAAGAATATGCAGATCGTTTATTTATAAAATAAGATGGAGTACAAGTTATGAGTGATAAAATTTTTGGGCATAATGAGAACATATGAGACTGAGAACTTTTTAATACAAATTTATTTCTTTTAATTTTGTTTCTGCTGAACACGATTTTTGACACTTTTAGGTTAGAATGTCTCAGAAACCTGACGTGATAGGGCCAAATTCTGATTCAGCACAAAAAATTACTATGGATACGACTGTTCCATAAAATAAAATAAAAATGTTAACCCTTTTTTTTGCAGGCCCTGTGTAACCGATTTAACTTAAGCTGCGCGCACTGGTTGAATTTTCAGCGCTGTTTTAAAAAACTTTGTACTCATAGTGAATGTATGAGGTGGGTTTTTACGTATAGTAATTAAAACAACATTTTGTTCATAATTTAGTGTCCATATTTAAACTTAATCAGGTGAATTTGTAAGCTATGTATGTATTCCTTATTTCTGAAATAAGAAGTTTATAAACCAAAATGACTTTGTGTAGTTTATTAACCTACAAATTAAAGAGAAACTTGAAACTTATTCTGTTCCAAGTTCTCCTAGCTCTAACCTGCTGCCGTCACATTTTCAGAAGCTACTAGGCTAGAGAGTAGGATATTTGTATCAAAAGTATAAAATTCATACAAACAACCCCATATTTCTCGTTCACAAAATATGATTTTAATAAATTCACGTTATACTCGTAATTGAATTATATAGGTATAAATATATTTTGCGATACAAACACAAACACAAACTAAAATTACATATCATGATTGTTATCCACTCTTCTCGGTATATTGCCTTGTATTTTTCCGCTATTAGTAGTCAAAATTTAACCTACATTCACTCAATTCTGTCATTTCAAATCAATCAAAAACAAAACAAAAAAAAATTCTGTCGGTTTTATCATATAGACAAAATTTCAGATATTTCCTCTCGTCAAGTTGATTTTTTGGTTTTGCATCCGCGCGCTTATACACGCTATTTTTTACCATTAAACATTTTATTGAATGACAAACAACCGAAACATGCAAATTCAATTTATCTAAATTTTATAAAAACATAAAATCGATAAAACAGAAAAAAAAAATATTGAGTTGAATTGGTGTGGTGGTATACATAATTTGTAATTTTATTTTATTTTTAATCAAATTGTATTTTCAAAATTAATTCTTTTTAGTTTTCTATTGAATAAAATAATTATAGGTATCTACCTTATTTAATTTGCCACCTTTTTTTGCACGGAAATGAACATTCTCTTTGATCGACTCGAGTAAATAAGTTTACATTAAGATTTACGATGCGACACAGAAAAGTGCAAGATTTTTTATGAAAAGCATTATAATGTGCTTTTCGGCAGAGAAATTGATTTTTCAATTAAGCGATAATTTGTATGGGAATAAAATTAAAGGAAGTTTACCAATTCTTATATATTCGCGAATTCTTATAATAATTTAATAGAATTTTCTCGATGTTTGACGATTTATTGAATTATATTTCCATTGAACTTTTATCGATTTGGAGTGGGTGTATTTATGTTGTTTAGTATTTTCTATTTAATTTTCTCTCGTAATATTTGAATAAAAAACTGAATCTGGTACACATGCAGCTTCTGTGATTGAATAATTTATAAACAGCATTACTATAGGACAAGTATGTTAAAAATTCCATATAATATGTATAATAAAGTTTTATTTCAAAAGATGTGTGTTTGTAGTACGTATAGAATTCTATTATTTTTCAAGATTATTCATATTTCAATTCGTGTATTTTTCATCAACATCATACTTTATGATCATGATCATCATCATCATCGTGATAATCATTATTCCATTTTTACCATTATTTCTTCCTACACATATAAACATTTTCCCCAAAAGTTATTTTATGAAATCACGTTTTGTCTTAAAGAAAATAAAAATAATCATAAGAAAATCATAAAAAAGACGAGAGAACATTCAAGGCATAAAAACACGTGTTTCATTGCGCGATTGAATGGATTTTTAGTGTGCTTTATATGTACAGTAGATTTAAGATAAATTTTCATTGGCTTTCCAGCAAATATGATAAAGCTTTTATGGATGCCAGTTTATGACCTTTATTTAAGCCCTTTCTGTTTAAGCACTGTTTTGTTTTCTGCAGGCTTATCTGATTAAAGTGCATTGTTTCCCAGTTTTTTTTTTTTATCTCTTACGGGTGAAAAATCAAAAAATTTCAATATTCGCACCTCATGTTGATTTTATAGCGCTAATTTAATGTTCCTAATCAGGAAATGAATTTTCTTGACTTCCATCTTACCATCCGCCTCATAAGAAAATTTCTTATACCAACTGTACACATGAAAATAAATTTCGTAAAAGAGTTTTCTTGTTTATTATCGTTATGATTATGATGATGATTATGATGGTGGTAACATATGAATGTGAATTTTTCAATTTTTCAATATTTTTGCTTTTCATTTTCATTTACAAAATAAAATATTACGCATAAAAAAGTTACCAAAAATATTTATAATATTTTTAAATAAAAACCACAATTTCATAAAATTTTCTTTTGTGTGTGAGTCTCTCCACCACTCTACTCTACTTCACTTTGGTTTTATTCCTGTTAATGATGGAATTATATCAGGTTTTATCTACACAATCCTAAAAAGGAGAATTTACACGCGATTTTATTGAAATTCTTTTTTTTCTTTTCTTCTAATGTGTTTTACATATACATACACCAAGCCACTTGTGTTTGTCTGTTAAATTGGCTCCAATATTTTAGAGATTATATTCTCAGGTATATTTTCCTATTTTGCCTATAGTAAACACTTACATAAAACGTAAATTTAATTTACAGCGTTTAATGGCTTTTCCAAAGTGAAAAACCAGACACACGATTTTCACAGGCTGGCACCGTTACGAGTGTAGCGAAAAAGTTAACAAAATTATTATTCTTCAAATCAATTTTCCACATCATGCATGTTAAATATAAGAAATGGTAATTCTCTTATACTTTCAGATATACATAATACACATACATATTTTATTTATTTAGAATTTTTTATTGAAAATTCTTCTTAGTCTGACTTACGTCAAATGTTTGTTTTATTATCTTTCAGTGTAGGTTTATCAAAACAACAGATGTTGAAGCGAAGGGCAAAGTGCAGGGACGACAATTAAATTCCAGTAACGAAAATATGTAGTGGTATCCATAAAGAGCATCGAAGTGTGACTTCCAATCAAACTGATTACCAGTTTCGACACAAACCCTGAAAACAGTTACATTTATCAATAATTGGTTTGACATTGTGCATTGTATTCCTCGCTTTTAAAATAAATTTGGTGAAAAAGGTGTTACCGTCTTGCAACTGGTAATAGAGATCCAATTCTTTGATATACATGGCCCTGACGAAACATCACGCAAAGCCAACGCATTAAAAATCATATACAAACGACACTTATAAATAAGGAATTGGTGAGAATGACTGACTGACAAGAAAAACGAATTTTTGAGAGTGCTCGCACAATAAAGAGCATCGATGGCAGAGGGTATATTAATGTTAACGGAAGTGTTACTATTATCAATCAATGCCTTACCTTTAAAGATGTGGTTAAACACGGCAATGGTAGCCGAGATAATGAGACCAGATTATACCAAGCATATCGACTGACTCGGAAGTTCGACACTTGAGTCGTCAAACAGAAATGATGGAATATATTTATCAGTTCTTTATACCTATGTGAAAAGAGAGATTGGATTTTTTTGTTATGGTTGAATTCAATCCTGTTGGTTTCACCGCATTTAAGAATTATACTAAAATCCCACTCTAGCCGAGTTCTCAAGGCAACACTCTTTGAAATCCATAATGAAGGTCAGAAGTGAGTATTGTTACTTTTTGCAACTATTTCTTAATTTGTAAGTTAATTTGTAAGTATTGACTGTATCACTCATTTTGGGCAGTAATTTAGCAAGTCCGATTTTCCCTATGGATTGTCCATTTTGTATTTTCTAGATGTCTTAAGTCATGGATCGATAAGGAGTAAAATGGATAGAGGTTGCGAGAAAAACCTGAACTGAATCCACTGGCAGTGCTAAGGCACCCGCAGACCCAGCGAAGTGAGGAGTCCTTGAGATTTCGGGGCCTCAGAAATTTTCAGTTCTGGAGTTTTTTTTTTTTTTTTTTGCGCTGCTGTGGTGGACCTTCCTTCCTCAAACAAGATCTAATGTATGGACAGAAATAAAATAAAATCTATGAGGGCGGTGCTCCTCTAAACGCACCAGTCTCGGTAGATGACAAGGACCTACAAGGCCCTGCTACCGAAATAACTTTTTCAGATAACGAGAGCAACTGCTCTAGCATGGACACCGTGGTTGGCTCACCGACTCATGGCACTCATTTGCCAGTACAAGTTGAGACCCAATCAACATCAACAACAACAGAGGTTAGAGAGAATCTCGCGGGCCTTGAGCTTGAAAACAAAAAAAGGACACGCCTTAGCGGTGCCACAAGGAAGCGCCTGGCCCACTTAAAACAGTCAGGTGTGCCTCACGATGTCGCCGTTGAATAGTGCCGAACAAAAATAAAGGACAGAGATCCTAATGATCCTAATAGAACCAATAAGCGGAGCCGGTCAAACGGATCTACCCCTAAAGGTCAAACACCAAAACGGGAGAGGAGGTCCAACCCCTCACCAGAGGGAACGGGAGTCGTCCCCCAGGTTGTGGCGAGTGTGGATCGTAGAGATACGACCGTACCCAGCTACAGCGAAACAGTCAAATCTATCAGGTTGGAAATCATCGACCAAGGCTTCCCGGATGTCAAGCTGGGTATCGCCCAGATCTTGCAAATTCAGGATGCCATCATGGAAACGGTGACAGATTTGCCGCTAGACGGAGTCAGCCCCAACTTCCTGGGCTGCCGTACTAGGAACGAATGGCTAACTGTCAACTGTGCGGACGAGGACACGGCGGCGTGGCTTACAGCCGTCATACCCAAATTAAAACTATGGGAGGGGGCAACCATCAAACTGGTCAAGGAAGACGAGCTTCCTCGCCCCAAGATCTTCTTCGTATACTTGCCACGTTGCGGCAAGGAGACGGATGAAAAGATACTTCGCCGATTGGCAATTCAAAATAAAGAATTGAGAGGAGCGGACTGGAGGGTTGTGGCGAGGAAGGAGCGGGAGGGCGACCTCCTCCAGGTGACCATGTCCGTTTCTCACAAAACAACGGAGATCCTCAAAAGCTCCAACTATAGAGTAAATTGGATGTTCGGCGCCGTACACTTTCGCCCTAAGAAGGAAAAAACTAGGGATGGGTATACCACAAGGGGAGTCGAGCGGAGGGGACCGGAACCACCAAAGATGGCAGCAGCGAAAGACGTGGTACGCGCTAGAGATACCTCAGAGCATGGCGGGACAAATAGGCCTAGCACATCAAGTGTGGCAAGGCCAAGACCGAGCCAAGGTAAAAAGGGGAAAAGCCACGGCTTAAGCCTAAGGGGCAGGGTGGCACAATCACACCCTAAAAAGGGAGAACAAGGCTTTTCAGAGCCCAAGGATAAGGTATAGTAAGATGGTGCATGGTTCAACACACCACACATCCTTGAGATTTGTGCAGATAAATCTCCATAGATCCAAGGCGGCCACTTGTAATCTAAGCCGCCTTTTCTTAACAAAGATACGTGGGCCCAAAATAGAAAAATCAAAGGTTTGCCGAGTAAAACAGGTAAGCTAATTTACAACACGGAAGAGGATAGGCTGAGGACAGCAATTCTTTATCGCTCGACACTTAACATATTCTCCATTAATGAATTTATTTCCAGGGACATAACAGCGATCTCGATAGAGACGCTTCTACCTAAAGGAGGCCGAATCACGCTCAACTGTGCCTCGGCATATTTTCCCGGGGACGAAAACGACCCACCTCCAGAACCGGTACAGAGATTCGTTAATTATTGCACGACTCATCACCAAAAATTCATCATCGGCTGCGATGCAAATTCACACCACACAGTCTGAGGAAGCAGCGACACCAATATCAGAGGTGAGCAACTTTTTGAATTTTGTTTAACAAATAATATTATCATTAATAATAAAGGGAACGACGCGACCTTTGTGAATGCAGTCAGGAAGGAGGTGCTAGATCTTACCCTGTCTGACATGGGTACCTCTGGTACAATTCTGGATTGGCATATATCAAAGGAAGCATCCTTCTCGGATCACATGTATATCAGGTTTGATATTAAAACCCCTTAAAAAAATGAGTCGGTGGTAAGAATACCAAAACGTACTAATTGGCCAGTCTACAATGAAAGACTTTGTGATAACTTAACCGGTCTACAGACCAATATCAACTCTATTGAGGATCTTGATAGAGTTTCAAGCAATGTAACCGAGGCAATCATTGATGCCTACCACTCAAGTTCACCCCTGGTTCGTATCAGGGGGACAAGGGACGTTCCTTGGTGGAACCATACCCTGGAAACCAAAAGACGTGAGGTTCGAAAACTCTTCAACAGGGCTAAGAGGACAAACGATTGGACAACCTATCGAATGTCTCTTACCCAGTATAATGTCGCTATTAGGAAAAGCAAGAGGTCGAGCTGGAGAGTCTTTTGTGGAAAAATAGATAGGCTGCCTGCGGCTTGTCGACTCCAGAAGGCACTCTCCTTGGACAACAGAAATCCGTTGGGATCCGTAAGGAAATCGAATGGAGAGACAACCACATCCAGGGAGGAAACTCTCGAATGCCTGGTGAGAGGTCACTTCCCAGAGTGTACGGTCCTTGAAGGCCAGGTAGACCTCGATGAGGACAGCGTGCATCCCTACTTGGTTCCAAGGGAAGCTTACAGGCTTTCAAAAGATATATTCACTCCCGGAAAAATAAGATGGGCCGTTAACTCCTTTGGTCCCTTTAAATCGCCGGGAGGGGATTTTATATATCCTGCATTCTTACAGCAAGGCCTAGAAATTTGGTTGCCTTATTTAATTAGACTCCTTAGAGCCAGCTACAGCTTGCAATATGTTCCAAGAAGCTGGAGGGAGGTGCGGGTGATTTTTATCCCGAAAACTGGAAGAAGATCTGCAGAGGACGTCAGGTCTTATAGACCCATTAGCCTCACATCATTTATTCTGAAAACCATGGAGAAGATACTGGGCCTACATATTAGATCCAATGCCCCCCTAAGGCATCCCTTAGACCCCAGCCAACGTGCTATCAGACTGGGAGATCGACAGAAACAGCGCTTCACGAGCTGACAACAAACATCGAAGATACACTTCGGAATAAAGAGGTCTTGTTATGCTCCTTCATTAATATTCAAGGGGCTTTTGACAATACCAGGTTCTAAATGATTCAAGAACAAGCGCAGGCAAGGGGAATAGACTCCTCCACCATAGGGTGGATAATTAATATGCTTAGGAACAGGAGGATAACGGCCTCCTTCGGCAATAAAACCATCACGATTGCGGCTACTAGGGGTTGTCCCCAGGGGGAGTTCTCTCACCTCTTTTGTGGCTACTCGTGATGGATGAACTACTTAAAAGATTAAGAAACTCTCACTTCTCGAATATCACCTATGCGGACGATTTAGTCTTAATGGTCGGGGGGAAATTCGAGAGTAAAATAGCGGAACGTATGCAATATGCCCTCGAGTTGGTAAGCGACTGGTGTATTGAGACGGGCCTTAGAGTGAACCCCAGCAAAATCATTTGCACTTTCTTTACAAATCGGAGGAAAACAATTCTCCCACCTCTGTCTCTAAATGGGGAAATTCTCCAGATGGCGACAGAGGTTAAGTACCTGGGAGTGATACTTGATCAGAAACTGACATGGAACCCGTTTCTAAAATATATCACAAACAAGGCAAATAGGGCGCATTTCTCTTGCCAAAGGATGATTGGCAAAACGTGGGGTCTGAATCCCGAAATGGCGCTTTGGTTATACTCAACCATCGTAAGACCAATATTCTCTTATGCGGCGTTTGTGTGGTGGCCTAAGACAGAGCAAAGTGGTGCCTGCTCTATATTGGATAGGATTCGGAGATTAGTTTGTTTAAGTGTAACGGGAGCAATGAAAACCTGCCCTACAGCTGCTCTTGAGAAGCTACTAGGGCTTTCACCACTAAACTTGCACCTTAAAAAAGTAGCTGGTTCAAGAGCAGTCAATCTAAAAATAACGTCTCAAATTAAAACCATTAAACCAGGACATAATAGTATCCTACAGAAATTGGATTTGAACGAGGAAATAATTCAACTATCAGACGTGATGGTTAAAACTATTGACTGCCGGAGGAATTTCACGATAGAGATACCCGACAGAGAACAAGCGGGGAGTATCATCTCCTCCTTACCCCGTCACGCCTCCATATGGTACACTGACGGTTCGAAATCAGGGGTGGGCACAGGTGCGGGTATAATCGGGCCGGGTCTCGAACTCCGTATCCCATTGGGTAAAACCCCCACAGCTTTCCAAGCAGAGATTTTTGCGATCGAGGTATGTGTGCTTCGATGTCTCACAAAAAAATATAGGAAAACCGAGATCTACGTGATCTCGGACAGCCAGGCGGCATTGCTTGCCATAGGAGCATCTGTCTTCTACTCAAAGATTATCTGGAGTTGCTATCGCAACCTTCTAGAACTCAGCAGGGAGAATAAAGTAACCCTTTTGTGGTCCCCTGGCCATTCTGATATACAGGGAAACGAGGCGGCAGAAGGAGGCAGCGGAGTGCTCTTTCCTTGGCTCCGAGCCTAGTATTGGTTACTCCAAGAACCATCTGGCAAATGGCATAAGAAATTGGGAACTGAGACAAATGAAGATATACTGGGAGTCCTCCACTGGAATGAGACAGACCAAGAAACTACTAAGCTATGATATTAGACATCTAGATCAGGCAACCAAGATGGACAGACAGTCTTTGAAGTCCCTCATTTGGTATTTAACAGGACATGGCTCTTTTAATGGACATCTGGAGAAAATCGGAAAGTCCTCTACAGACCGTTGTAGATTCTGCAACCTGGAAAGGGAAACATCCGAACATCTACTATTTACGTGTGATGCTATAATCCATAAAAGACTTAAATTCCTCCATGCATACACAATACAGTGGCCTAACGCCGGCCCGTTGGATATGCATGAGATGGTTGCGTTTATCAAGGACTTGAACCTCCACTTTACCTAAAACCATCTGGGGATGCACAATAGACCTTAATGGTCGCGGTGCACAGGGTTAGTACTAGCTCACCCCACTATAAAAAAAAAAAAAGTTCTGGAATTAGCGATTAATTATGAAGTTTCTTAAAACTGATACAAGAACTTAATCTGGATGAAGTAGTTGATAAATTGGAAGCAAAAAGAACAAGAAATTTAACAAGAACCAAATACACATTCATAATCGAAAATATTTTGAATAACTGGATAAATTAACAAGCCTCGAAACTTCGCTCTAGTTGAGAAAATAATTTTGATTTTTACAATTATCTTCTTTTCTATGGGTCCAGAATGCTCCCACTGAGCGCTACTCTACTTATCTAGAATAAGATTCGATAAAGAGATTTTTTTCGCTGCCTGTCAGCGGTCCATCGAATAAACATAGCGAATCATTCAATAAATGCCTAATACTAATATATTGACAATTTCTACTTAATGTAAGTCGCAAATAGTCCAAGGAAGGACGATATCAATTTAAATAAGGCAATAAATAAATATTTTGAATTTTAACGTAAGGAAATCACGTTTGTTGGGAGCTAAATACTGTATTTATTTATTTATTAGCGACTTCTTTTTACGAAATTTTGCTATAGCATAATGTCAAAAAAAAAAAAGGTTCCTCAATTGTATCTAAGTATCAATTGGATTTTTACCAATATAAATATAATATAAGTTTAGGAAGTTGCTAAACTTATCATTTCCAGACGAATACCTTCTTCTAAGATCCGTTATTACATTTAGAATTTCCAGCGGGAAAGTTTCTAAGAACACACACGATTTTAATTCAGAATTACTGTAAATGAGATTAGTACAGCATCTATCACCACAGATAATGGATTGTTTCAAATTTAAGACTGCATTTATGAAGTGATTGTTAAAGAAATGAGTCAATTCTATTAACTGAACCATTTTCATCAATGTCAATTTCTCCAATTTGAGCGTTTGACCTTTCTTTGTTTAAAATCTTAACGACCAATTTCCAACTTGTTTAATGTTACCGTTCACAACTTGAAAAATATTTCCTATTTAACAGATTTATTTAGTGCCTTAAAGAATTTTAAAAGAAAACCAACTTTTTTCGTTTAAAACCTTAATTAAATTCAAAAAATTTGTGGTCAGTGGAATGGTCGGGCAATCCTCTATTTTTTTTTTATTATTGTGAAAGGTCTGGTAGGTACTCGTTTTCACTACAAAATTATGAATTTTATATTTATTTTCAAAATATACATCATTATCAATAAAATGATTTAAATATCTACAAAAACTCAACTATAAATACCAAAAAATAAATAAATTAAATTAAAATATCTGCAGTACCATGCTTTGCTATAAGAGTACGAGCAAAAATAAAATCGCAAGTAATTTTCGACAATAAACATTTATTAAAAATTACATTTAATTGAAAATAAACAGCAAAAATATTTTTTATTTTTTATTTATTATAACAATGATTATAATTTTTGTATCATAATTATTATTTAAATATTTATTTCATTAATATTCTACAATCATTAATTTAATTTTGTTTTTGTTTTTCATTTAAATATTTAATTTAAATATCAATTTTTTCGATTTTTAACTGTTTGTTTTATTAAATTTGGAGGGACAATTTTAAAATTTAATTTAACGATTGGATTAAAAATTATTTGTTGGTGTCGTCCGTACACGTATATGTATGTGTTTGAGGTTTGATTATCAATTAAATTTCCAACATATTCATATTGTAATCAATAGTGTGCAATTAAAAATAAAAAAATATAAATTATTTAATTTTCATTATACACATAAATTTTAATAGTATCGTTAATGATTTTTTATTATTGCGGCCGAAATATTTTAATATGTAATGTTAAAAAAAATGCTTGCTTAATCCGCACCCAGAATTTATCATTCCGTTAGCAAAATGTGAACTCGTATAAATGTACACAAATTCATTATCGCAGTTGGAGTCTCAGTTAATTATGATAGACATGTAATTTTGTCTTGTTCCTCGAAACTGTGAAACAATATGAATTAAAGCTTTTCACCGAAATTTACAAAAAAAAAATATTTTTTTTTGGGTTGATACGACATATTGTATAAATGAAATGAAAAATATTTTTGAAATTTTTTTTTGTTTCCATACTCTCAAGCTGTCTGATGTTGTCCTTGATGGTGAACATGAAATAATGAAACCCCTTAAAACCATTGTCATTGCCTTTTAATAAAGCAACACTATTTGTTTTTTGTTTTATTTTTGGTTATGTTTTTGAAAGATGGGCAGGCAAAATTGATGGGCAATAAATAGTCACATTTTTATTTATGTATTTGTACGATTTGATTTTTTGTCTGTAAATTTTATTTCTGCTGAAAAGAATGTTGTAAATTAAAATTTCACTCGTTTTTTTTTTATTTAAAAATTGAGTACATAGTACAGTACAAGCAAACAAAATAAATTATCTATTAAAGAATCTTCAAACATCCCTTTAAAGAATCAGCTTGCTTTTACAATTTGGTTGTTTCACACAAAAAAAATAATACAACCAACCTTACTCGCATTAAATGGAATTTGAAAATTAAAGAAAGGTAGCTCCATGGAAGTTCAACAAAAAAAAAAAAAAACTTTCGGGTTTTGTTTTTCGTTAATTCTAGAAAAGCTCTTATCTTAAAATTTTGTTACGTTTCTAGATCAGTCAGATATTATGCTACATCAAATTATAAATCCATCTGTTTATTTATCTCGCATTCTTTTGTTCTGGATTTGTATATTTATACTCTTGCTAATGTAAAAACAAATGAAAATTATTTTATTACATCTGAAAGCGGAAAAATATTAAGAAGCATATCTATTGTCTCGGTTTTTCTTTTTTTTTTTTTAAATACAAAAATATTATCATTGTCTATTACCAGCATTTACAAACAATGTATACGTTGTATTTATATAAATTAATTATCTTTAAATTTTGTATACTTTCCTTCTTGCACCAAACACATCCAGTGTTTTGTTGTTCAATAAGATGATTATCAATAAAAAACAATAAAAGTAAAAACTGAAAACCAACACAAGAAAAAGCTCATTTGAATTTTTAACTCTATTTTTATATCATTTTTTCGTTTCGGTATTAGAAAATTGGAAAATGAAATTTATGGTTTTTATTTTTGTCTTCAACAAAAAAGAAAATAGCTGGAAAAGTAAGATGGAAATAGATAAAGCACACAACTTACTTCTTTACTTTATATTTGTTAATTTTAAATAATAAATGAAAATGGATAAAAGCTTTCTTTTCTTTTTTTTTTGGTTTAAAGTTTGCTGGTTTAGTTAATCTTTAATTTAAAATACTTTTAGAAGTTTTTCTACATTTATTATACGTATATATGGATATTTGTGTTTGTTTGTATGTGTTTGCGTAAATAATAGCTTGTGTTTACGAGTAAGTTATTTTTATTATAAAGAAACGCTTAAAACCGCAATGCAAATATATTTTATTTGTGAACGGGAGGCTACATCTAAATAAATATAAATAATGTTGAATTTTATATACAATACAAAAAAGTGTTTTTAATTTGACATCTGTTTATTTGTGGGTGTGATAATGATCTCGTATGAATTTTTCTTTTTTATTTTGCTGTGTTTACATTGATAAATTGATAAACCACAAAAGTATGGTGTATATGGCTTGGCAAAAGATAATTTATTCAAGATAAATTTTGTTTGTTTACTATATGCTTCCTTAACCAATTTCTATTTTTTGTAACGTAAAAAAACATGGCAATATAGACCCGCAATTATTTTGCTACGAAGAATTCTGAAAAATATAATTTTAATACGATAAACTTTTATTAGGAATTAGATTTTTTTTTTTTTTGCGTAAATACTCTAAAACAAGTTGCATTGCTTCATGCCAACCTATAGTGCTGACATGAAAGTGGAATGAATTCTGAAATTTTTCCACTTTTTTTTACTTACTTTCAAATTATAAATAAAATTTGAAATAGAAAGAATAAGCGGGGTGCAGGGGTTTGGGGGCGGCAGCCCCCATCCTCTAAGGTATACAATGAATTAAAATTATGTTAAAAAAATTGTTATATTTACAAAAGTGGCTTTCTTTAATATTTATGGTACTATCAGAAGAAGCGATAAGGGCAAAAAAAACTCATTGGTCTGTGTCTGCAAGGTTGACGAAGCAATTATAATTAACAAAAATAAAAAATTATTTTGTTAAATTATATTTGTTAATTATAACATCTGACCCTTATTGTGAAAAAAAAAATTAAAAAGTGGAAATTTTCCCGGAAAATGAGATAGTTTTCCGGGGAAATTTGGCTTCCCCCTCCTAAAAACTATAGATGCACAATCCTACATTCAAAAATTTTCAAAATATATACTCCTTACCTGATTTTCCCGATGATGTATACGTAAAGTAAGCTTTAGCCGAAATGGAAATACACTTATTCCTCTTAGAAATGCTATAAGAATTTTTAAACATATACCCCCCCCCCCCCCCCCCCCTTCTCTTTCCGACATTGTAAAAAAACCTATTCAATTATAGTTTCTATAAAAACTATTCAGCTATATATATAAATATACTTTTACGAGATACTATCCGTATATACTCGACGTACCCTTAGGTACTCAACGTATTCTTACACGTACTCCACGTACTCTTACACGTACTATCTGTCCGGATAGCCATGTCCGTAAAAGTATATATGTATATAGCTGGATGGTTTTTATAGAAACTAACATTGAATAGATTTTATACAAATTCGGGAGACGGGAGGGGGAGTATGTTTAAGAATACGTATAGTATTTCTAAGAGGAGGATGTGTATTTCTATTTCGTCTAATATGTCTAAACATACGGAAAGTAAATATGTATAATATTTCCTTTAATAGCTTTTATTGTGAAATTGAAGCAATAATTTATAAACGTACTTTTAGTGTGGGGTGAGTAATTCCTTCAAAATCGAAACGTGAGGTTTGCCATCTCGTGTCGGATGGTTCGGAATCTTTTTTTTTCAATATGCGTAAGTATAATAATATTCCTAGTGTTTTCTCGGCCAAACGTGATAAAAAATATCTTGATACTGCAAGTCAACTACTTATGACCCTAACTTCATTCCTTACTATGTAATGATAGTTAGTGAGAACACGTGTTGTAGGTTCAATGGTAGGTCTGAGACTGCTTTATTTGCATTTATGTTTTACAGCTGTAAGTATATATTTGTAAGTATTAGTTATAAGTTCATGGCATCCCATGCATCCCCCTTTTCTTAAATAAAATTGAGAAAAAAAAAATTTTTTATTATCTATTATGATGGATCATATTTGACCACAGTTTGATTTTTCTGCAATAGCGGCTGACTTTGACTGGCGCTTCCCTGTCTGATGGTTGACCCGTGTCAGTTGAAGTATTTCCCGTTGTTGATGATTCCGTCGATGGTATTTTCTCCGGTGGTATTTCGGCCGTTTGGTTGTTTGTTGCTTCGAATTCAATCGATGGTGAAATAGGTAACGGTATCTTCGCTTTTGTTGTGTGAAAGTGAATGTTGTTTCTTCGATATTTTCTACCATCCGGCATTTCGACTATCACCGATCTTGGATTTTCAGTGATTTCGACTACCTCGCTGGTTTCCACTCGCGATTATTTGTTTTCATTCTGACATTTTCGCCCTTTTTAAATGATAATCGAGGTGTTGCTACACGATCCGCATAACGTTTTTGATTCGTCCTCATTTCTCGAAGTTCTTCAGTGACACGGTTGATTTTTGGCTTTAAGTTTATCATATTTGCCCGGGAAATTGTTCGCGTTTGACGGCTGAATAATCCCAATGTTTCGTTGCATGGAGTATTGCGAAGTAATAGCATTGCTAAGTATGGATCGGTTCCGTCTTTCCAGCAGCGCTTTAATATTCCTTTTATCGTTTGAACATTTCTTTCCGCAAATCCGTTTGACCGAGGATAATGTGGTGACGATATTCGATGTTTGAATTGCCATTTTGACTCGAACGCCTTAAATAGTATGCTCGTGTATTGTGGTCCACCGTCCACAGAACCGCTGGCTTAGTAGTAATATTACCTCTGCCGACGTTGATGATTTTAATTTTCTGCAATCAGAAAATCCGGAGTAGTGGTCCGCCAAGAGTATGTACTCGTCCCCTTTGAACTTGAATATGTCCGTAGATACCAGTTGGAATGGGTATTCAGGTATCTCTCGCAATAATAATGGCTCCTTTGTATTCGCCCTTTGGGTCTGTTGACAAATTGCACATCGCTCTACGTAGTTTTTTTTGCATCAACACTTAGACCGTTCCAAAACAATGTTTGTCGTAATCTGCTCAATGTTGTAGAAATGCCGCTGTGGCCCGCATGTGCCTCAGTCATTATTAATTGAATCATCGCTTTTGGTACGATTATTTTGTTACCCTTCAGCAGTAATCCCTCTTCGTATGTGATTTCCTGTATGTATGGCGCATACGCCCTGATCATCTTTGGTACTTTGTCCTCTTCAGCTGGCCATTTGCCCATGATTGCTATCTTTAATGTCTGTAGCTCAACATCAGCTGCCGTTTCCCTTGTCAATCTGTCACGTAGGTCTTCACCAATTGCGTGAATTAAATTTATAGCGCAAGTCTGATCACTTTCGTATTCGTCGATCTCGCAGTCCCGGCTTAATACATCTGCTATTGGTATCGCTGTTCCTTTGATATACTTTATCTTTGGCGAATATTGTAATATGTTGAATAGTATACGCTGTAATCTCAATGGTGCGTTTTGTATGGGATTTAAGAAGATCGTCTTCAAAGGTTTGTGATCCGTTTCAACGCTTAATTCTTTTCCGTATACGTACTCACGGAATTTTTGACATCCGAAACGAATAGCCAACGCTTCTTTTACTATTTGTGGTTGGTTTTGCTGTGAAGTTGTAAATGCTCTTGTGGCATATGCTACGGGGTTTTCCCCCTGAAAACACTTCTTCGACTGTTTTCATTGGATATATACGCCTCTTAATATTTTTGTTTAATTCCGTTGGGTCCATGCATACACGAATTTTTCCCTTGCTTACGACCAACATCGGGCTTACTGCCGGTGTTGGCTCGCTGACGCTTTCGATGACACCAAGTTTTATCATATTTTGTATCTCTTGTCTCACCTTTTCTTCAATTGCGTAAGGTATTTTTCTTGCCGGTATTATTTTGAACTTTGGGTTATCTATGAAATCCATATCATACTCAAAATTTTTGCAGCACCCAATCTGATATACTCTTTTCACAAATCCCAAATTTTCGCAGTCTTCGCCGCCTAGGATTGTCTGTAAGTCCTCTTTTACTACCGCAAATATCACTAATCCCAGTTTGTCCGATCACTTTTATTAGGCCGCCGTCATACGATTTAATTTTTTTAATTTCGCTTGCCTTAATGACTGCACCGATTGCTCTTGCCGTTTTACTTGAAATTACATTGCAAAATGCGCCAGTGTGTAGTCTTATTTTAAGCTCGTATTTACCGACACGCACTTTTTCTGCCCACTTTTCTTCACTTATTGAATTTATTGTAGTGCTCATTCCAATGAATTTAAAGCCCATCTCATCACCCGTTGATTCTGTTTCATTGTCACTACTATCAGCTTCGATGACGTTAACTTTTTTATTCTTTTCACTTCTGTTTTTTCCGTGAGCTTTTTTATAATTCGAATCTCACTTTTTGAATCACTTTCTTTTCTATTATTATGTGAGCTATACACGATACTAAAATGTCCTGTGCCACCGCACTTTAAGCACTTCTTTTTATATGCCGGGCAACTTTTAGGTCCGTGCGTCGTATTGCACCGTCTGCACTTGAATTCTTTGTTGATTTTATTTACCCTTGCCGAGGAGCCCGCTTCATTTATGTCATTAATTTGCTTAATTGCTCTTTCGGCCGCACGACAAATTTTAATTGCTTTTCCATTGTTAATTCGTCTTCGATCCATAACTTCTGCTGTGTATTTTCACATCGGATTCCTAACGTGGTTCCCACATGTGGTTTCCACATGTGGATATCTGTCAAAGTTCACACAAAACCGTTCAAAAATTGTAATTCGTATATAAAACACATGCGGCATGGATATTTTCCTATATGGGGAATTTTTTCCACATGCTTATACCCATTCGGAAATATCCCCTTAGAACCGAAAAAATTCAATTTGTATGAATTTTGACAGATGTACACATGTGGAAAATGGATGTGGAATTCGAGAATAGGGCCCCTGTTCACGTATTTTTGAAGAACACAAATTTTATAATGTACTCGACGTACTATCGACGTACTAATTTACTATTTTGAAAGGAAGTGTCTATTCGGATAGATAGTACGTGTAAGAGTACGTGGAGTATGTGTAAGAGTACGTGGAGTATGTGTAAGAGTACGTGGAGTATGTGTAAGAGTAAGTCGAGTATGTGTTATAGTACGACGAGTATGTCTAATAGTACGGATAGTATCTCGTAAAAGTATATGTAGCTGAATAGTTTTTATACAAAGTCAGGTGGGGGGGGGGGGGGGAGGTGGGGGGATTATGTTTAAAAACTCTTAAAACTCTTATAGCATTTTTAAGAGGAGGAAGTGTATTTCTATTTCGGTTACTTATCTACTTTATCGGTTACTTTATCTATATATCGGGAAAATCAGGTAAGGAGTAGGATTGTATTTTAACAATTCTTCGACAGTGCAAGTAATTTTCCGGGAAAATTTTGCAATTTTTCTAGGAAAATTCTGAAGTTTATTTTTTTTTATTTCTATCTCTGCAATCTTTTCTGGGGCTTAAGGCACTCCCAACTCTTTCGCAGTTTGCTTTTTACGTCCTACCTTATGCAGTAGCCAAATCGAGGACATACGGCTATAGACCCGTTTTCGTTTGAACCACCTGCTCATTGCATTGCTTCATGCCAACCTATAGTGCTGACATGAAAGTGGAATGAATTCTGAAATTTTTCCGCTTTTTGTTTACTTAGTTTCAAATTATAAATAAAATTTGAAACAGGAAGAATAAGCGGGGTGTGGGGGTTTGGGGCGGCAGTCCCCTTCCTGTAAGGTATACAATGAATTAAAATTATGTTAAAAGTATTGTTATATTTACAAAAGTGGCTTTCTTTAACATTTGTGGTACTATCAGAAAAAGCGATAAGGGCGAAAAAAACTCTTTCATCTGCAAGGTTGACGAAGCAATTATAATTAACAAAAATAAAAAATTATTTTGTTAAATTACATTTGTTAATTATAACATCTTACCTTATTGTAAAAAAAGTGGAAATTTTCCCGGAAAATGAGGTATTTTTCCGGGGAAATTTGGCTTCCCCCTCCTAAAAACTACAGATACACAATCCTACATTAAAAAATTTTCAAAATATATACTCCTTACCTGATTTTGCCGATGTATACGTAAAGTAAACTTTAGCCGAAATGGAAATACACTTTCTCCTCTTAGAAATGCTATAAGAATTTTTAAACATAATCCCTCCCCCCCCCCCCATCAGACTTTGTATAAAAACTATTCAATTATAGTTTCTATAAAAACTATTTATTATATACTTTTACGAGTTTTACGAGATACTATCCTTACTCTTAGACATACTCGACGTACTCTTAGACATACTCGACGAACTCTTAGATGTACTCGACGTACTCTTAGACGTACTCAACGTACTCTTACACTTACTCGACGTACTCTTACACGTACTCGACGTACTATCGACGTACTAATTTACTATCTTGAAAACTCGATTCGCTAGGCAATTCAGATGATTCTTTAATTTAAAAGAAAATATTGAAAAATTAAACCGAATTTTCGCAAAAAACAAGCAAAATAGAAGAAATGCATGACAAAAAATATACACGGGATCGGGCTATTAAATCCGGTGATAAAGTGTTGTCTTTTAGTACATATGGTTCGATTTATTATTTTATGCGTATTGAAATGTAAGAATCAGTTTTTACTGGCCTTTTTGCTTTTTATATTTACTTTATTTTGTAAATATTGTCCACCAGGTAACAGAAGTAAAAACGAAGGTGCTGGCATGATCGGACATCAGAGATGGCAGCATTGGAAAAATATAAAGCGAGCAATTTACATGTAGTGGCAAAGGCAACGATTCGAATATTTAGTCAAGTTCAAAAAAATGGCTGGAGAAAACAAAAATGTCAAATAACAAACGATTTTACTAGATAAAGTATTGGCGGAACATTTGGCCTAACTTTATAGTAAATTTTTTGGAATACGGGGCAGGAGTAGGAATATACGAGAGTGGGACAACCCTCTCGAGGTCCTTGAGCTCCAATGCTACCGTCTTTCTAGCGGAACTACATGCTGTAGTAAAAATCTAGGAGGGAGAGCAATAAGCCCAGATAGTATGTATCACGTACCGGGAGGCAGTATCGTCAGGTTCATTAAGAACCTGAATATTGACTGGATGGATAATTAAGCAGGGGCCAGCACAATAGATCTTTAAGGTCGCAGTGCGAAGTGGCTGATCGCCCGCATAGCCCCCCCCCCCAATAATAATAATAATATAGTAAATTTACTGTAATTTTTTTTCTGTGTTTGTTAAAATTTTTTTTCTTCAAATAAAAGAAACCATAAAGTGTTGTAAATACTTACATATAGGTATTTAATTACAATTATCTACTGCTTAAGAACTTTGGTGAAAAAATAACAATGGGGATGGGTGGGTCGAATAAAACAACATATCTCTACTTCTATTCAAAAGTTTTGCTTTCGATACATTATCGATGTGAAGAAGCGAAATATGCAACAAACTGAAATAGTAACACAACAAGCGTAAATAAAAAGTGAAATAGAGTAGAATTTTATTGTTGAAACAAGATTTTTTTCAACACAAAACCATTCCTAAATCCTGTTTCATTTGTCCGTTCTCCATGTTCTTTTGTTGCTTTTTTTATATGAACACATTTCGATTTGTTGAGCGCACAATGCTAATAAATATGAGCTTGTGTAAGTACATGCACCAATCAAAAGTGAACTCGTGTATGTATAAAAATTGCTCAATGTTTGTTGTGCGTGAAGCGATTAGTGGGCGAACATTTGTTTATAAAAGTGAAATTGAGGTGCTCAGCGCAACAATCGGCTATCTCCACTTTTTACAATTTTACAGGAGACGTAGAATAATAATATGAGGTACCTGGTTCTTACCCAGCGAAACAACCGGTTATCTCCAATGAGAGATACCTTGTTCTTGCCCAGTATTTTAAAAAAATGTAAGGTAGCAGTAGCAATATTTTTATGTTTTATTTGTAAACAGACAATTTAATAAAAGAAACAAGAATAATAACTGAAATTATGAATTTTATTTAATAATTATTATTATTATTCTAAGTCATACTCAGAATTATTTTCTGGCTTTGTAGGTTCCTCTACGTTGACTTCTGCTTGGCGTTTTCCTTCCTCGATTTTATTCTTTGGCAAGTTCCATTATACGTGCTTAAACTTAAGAGGTTTCAAAACACGCGGTTTGGTGTAAAGAATATCAACTGGCATTGAAAGTTTTTCACCGTTTTTCAAAATTTCGAAACCTTCATGTAATACCATCCGAACATTTTCACTACACAGTATGTTAGGCATTTCCTGGGCATCATACTTAATTAATCTGTATTTTGATATAGTAAATGGTTGCTTCTTTGTAGAAATATATTTACGAAAATTTGTTAAAAAGTTATCTTTGAAGTTAAGAATCATATCTTGATTAACATTTATGATTTCAAATTTTTGCCTGATTCGCGGATAATTTTATGATATTCCTCAGGTAAATATATTCTATCATAAGCTTTTTTTTAAGTTCTATTGCAACAAAATTTCTGTCACACGGCAAGAAACTGTGTCCGTGTTCCGGATACCTGTGGACAATAGTGGTAAATTTTCCAAGTCGCACAATGGTGAAAAGGAACTGGATGAGAACTGCAGTTGTCCGAAAATAAGTACACGTGATTGACTTCCGGCCCGTTCCGGACTTTTAATATTATTGAAGAAGTGGTTTGAAAAGCTGATAACTTCGTTTTGTCCTTTGCCACCAAGAGTCTCATCGTACACATAAAGATAGCTTCTTCTTGAGCTTCCAACATGAATACAAAAATTATATAGCCATAGTTGAATCTTATAAAACACATCACTGCTTGGTCTTGGTGATACTGGAAGCGGCATATTTTGTTGGAAGTCAAATGAAAAAGTACTTCAATAGATGGATCTTCACACGCTAACTTAGTATATTTCCTCAAATCTTCATAAAATGTTTCCTCTTTTGTTACATGTAATAATTTTAAAGCCTTAAGAGCGTTTTTTTCTTTCTCACTGTCAGCAGCTTCTATATTTGTTTCATCAACGTGTCGCATTTCGAACAGGTGTCTGATTTAGGTTTACCGAAAGAGAGTCTAAAATTTTCTACAAACAAAGTATTTCCTATAAAAATCGTATTTAACTTTTGGTTTTACTTTGTTTTCTTGTAGTAAAGCATACTGTTCTGGTTCGTAGAACCAATTTCATCACATAATATGCATCTTTGCTATGTTCAACTCTGGAGATAAATATTCATGTTTGATGTGGTCTCTTCTACTATAATGCGACATGTTTTAATATTCCTTCTTCGACTTTATTTGGGCGATTTTGATGACGACCTCTTTTATCAATTGGTGGTGTAGATGAAGTTTTTAGATGACTCGATATCATTTCAAGACGACATTTGGTAATAGCGAAAATTGAGACAATACTGCATTTTTACTAATTCTATAATAGTCGGCATCAGCTCTTACCTTAAATAAATTATTACAAAAATCTCACGGCTTTTACAAATCAAGTTTCGATTAGAAAAGGTTGAATTTGATTTGCAAAAGATAGAAACGTGATTGACAACAGATTAAATTTCTTTTGCAGTAGGTTGAATTTGATTTGAAAGTGATGAATATGATTTCTAAAAGGGAGCTAATACTAATTTGTTTTGCTGCTAGGCAGTGAAACTTTCTTCTTAGAAAAATACGCCTTTTGTCTTCAATGGTTACTTGAATTGGCTCCGGTCAGTCTCTTTAATGAATTAGCTTTCGTTCAACTTATAGTTTCTTATTTAAGGGATCTTTTTGATTACCGTTAGTAAATAAAAATTAAATTTACCAGTAAACCCCATAAATTAGTTTTGCAATTAGTAATGGTGCCTTTTTTCAGATTAAATAGATTGATTTTATATCTTGTTGTCTCCGACATCATCTTTTGATCACCTTTTTAAAATTTCAAGGGATTATTTGAGGTTAGCATGGAGATGAGATGTGTGATATTCGAGACTTTGGTGATTCGGTATTTCAACAGTCAGGTGATTAGAAATTTTCTAAATTATTTGATTATGTTTGAGATTGTCGAGGGTATTTGATTGTTCGATGTTACTCGACAATCTTAGAGTTTATTCGAAAAATCGAAATTGTTCGATATTTACGAAATTATCCGATGCTATTTGAGGGTTCCTAGTCGTTTTGTTGAACTTAGCCTTAACTTGCTTTACCATTTTTGCTTAGTTGTATTAGTAACGTTAAGTTACTTCAGAAATAATTCGATAGTTCCTCGAATTTTAGGAATTGTTCGAGATTTTCGTGGATTTTTAGATTTTTTCGAGATTATTCCGCAGTTTGTTCTAGATTTCTTAAGTTTATCGACATTTTTAGGATAATTCGAAAATTAATTCGAATTTTGTGTGACAATGTTCTGCGCTTAGATTTGAGTTGTGGGAGCTTGCAGAGGTACACATACATATATATCTGAATCTTGATATGCCAAAATTTTATGCTAAAGGTTATTCGAAACTATTTCCTTTGGTTATACATACTTTATTAAGAATTTAATTTGTCTGTCTGTAATCTGTGATTACAGACAGACAAATTAAATTCTTAATAAATATACGTGTGGGCATAATACACACACAAATGAGGTTTCTCCATGGGTTTTTATATTTGATGTAGCCAATAATAATTCGCTATGTCAGTACGTTCTGGCCAGATAGTTGCCTGATGAGTAGACCATACTTTTCAGAACGAAACCAAACTACCAAGAGAAAGAACTCAAGGAGGGTTCCCATTTTTGCAGAGTAGTACATTGGTATAACTCTTTGGGCCTTCAGCCAAAATTACGGGGAGAGGGGAAGATATTTCTACTTTTTTTCAGTAGATATATTATGACCGATTGGCCTTTGTATTTTTCTGATTTACCAAATCGAAAATATTGGGATTGCCATGAACAATTAATATATTTGTCTATAAAAAATGCCGAAAAAACAATCTGATATACATACTTTGTAGAAATTTCTAGAATATTCAAGATACTTTAAAAATTCGATATTTTTGAGGTTATTTCGAAGTTATAGATGCTTTATCGATATATTTACAAATCGTCATATCATCGAGTTGATTGCAAGATGTTTCATTTTATTTGGGGCCAAGGAAGATCAATCACGGTTGGTTTCGTCTCAGGTTTAAGACGAACTTAAGCAAAATTTCGAGGACTATTGACAAGGTTTTTACTGGACGGGAAACTATCTTCCACTGCGTCAGTTGAGTTTTTTTCGGATATTAACAGACTGTAGGGTCTTTATGGACGTCAATTTTTTTTAATTGTTAAACACCTTCAAAATGCATAGGAAATAAAAACTTGTAAAAATTATAATTTGCTCTCGTTTAGTGTAATTTCTTAAATCATATTCTCGAAATGAGATAATTTTTATTATTGCGATGCTGAAAATCAGAAAGAAGTAAGCTTTTAATTAAAAAAGGACATAAAGCAAATTTTATTTTATACTAAAAGCTTTACTTGTACTAATAAATAAGTAAAATATTTATTATAACACAAAATTTGTATAATTACGCCACTACAGTCCAATAAAATATTGCAGAAGGAACTTTTAAACAGGAAATTATATATGTATGAATCCAAAATGCTCAATAATACCAAAATGCTGTATCGGATGAAATTTTATGTGAAACTCACATTTCTCAATTCTTATTTTTCGACCAAAATTTGGGTACAAAATTGACGTATCGTATATGGTATAATTTGTTTGGATTTTTCCGAATTACATCAATTAGTTGGATAAAAGAAGGAATATTTTAAAATCGTGAACCTAGAAATTTAACAGTGTGGTGGCAATACCGGCTTAAAAATCAGCGTTCGGCAAATATTACTATTTCGACGAAATTACGACAAATTTAAACTTAACTTAATTGAAAAAAACAAAAATTGCATACATTTAATTTTCATTAATAAATACCAAAGAAAAAATAGCTAGAAATAATATAAAACTTTAAATTAAATATAACTTTAGTAAAAACATAAATTAAAAATGAAAATATGATATTGTTATTTTATTTTTTAAATAAAATTCAATTAAAATATTTTTTTTTCTTTGTCGTTTCGTATTTTAATATAATACATTTTTAATGAAAATAAAAAAATAGAAGAAACTTTATATATTTTGCGTTTATTTATTGGTTGTATTTGTATACGTATACATAGAAATAATGAAAACACGGGCGAACTGATATACACAATTATAATACTGTAACAAATGGAAGGAAATTGTATATTTTAGACAGTCAATAAAAAAAAATTTTCTTTTTTCTTATTATTGACATCGGTGATTGACTTGAAACTTTTCTCATTTTAAAATTGAAAAAGTTTATTGATTTTGTATCATAATGGTTATTGATATTCTCCATATAGATATAATTGCACAAAAAATAACTTCTCTACTTTGAGTTATTCTTACTAAATGTTGTTTTCTTTTTCAACAAATGTCTTAACGAAAATGTTTTGCTCCGTTTCGTTGATAAATAGGTTTTTCGATATGTAAGTATATAAAACTATAGATAACATTAGTATTAATATAAACTATACATTTAAATACATATTGTACAATGTTATTTCCTTTTTTGTATCCCTGGCTGCTTGCTAAAACTGCCATTTTAACATAAAAAATTTTATCAAATATTGTTTCACTCTCGACTAACAAAAAAAAAAAAAAAAAGTTTATTTTTAATTTTTGTTTCATTTTCCTGTTTGTTTTTTGTTAACGAAAAGAAAAATGAAAAAAAAACTTATATACGAGCATGTGTATATGGCACAGCGCTGAGAAGAAAAATAATAATTTCCGATTCCAAAGTAGTAAAATAAAACGTAAACATTAAAGTTTTATTTTTGTTTATATTCTTCTCGTAAGTTTCTGTTTTATGCAATGCAATTTTACAAAAACATACAACTTTAAATTGCATGAGTACATTTTTTAACTCAGCTTATAATCGGTGAATATGTACTAATGTAAAAATTTTATCAAAAAAACCTTGATGTGTAAGTGATGGAATTTTATTTCTTTTATATAACTGTCATTAAGCATTTTTAAATAATAAATGAGTACATTTTATGTAAAGCTTTTAACACTAATTCTCAGAAAGCTTTCTAAATTAAAGCGCACATTATACATTTTGCTTATCTAAGAAAAGTTAACAATTGTCCAACGATACAATTTAAAGCTCTTTCGTATTCCTTTAATAAATGCTTCAAACATTTCTCATCGCATAATTTAACTTACACAATAGTTGTTGTTACTAGAGAAACACAAAACAAAAAATTAAAACGCCAGTTCAAATAAACTTTTCTTTTGAAGTATTTTGTTTAATATTTCAATTATAGTTGGAAAAGTTTCGCTCTAAGTTTATTGTTAAATTATAAAAAAAAAAAAAAAATAAGTATAGTTATTATTTTTAATAACGGGCGTTTTCTTCGTGTTTAGTTTTTTACAACATTTTTTATTTTTTTTTAATTTGACACAAAAAGTGGTTGATGTTTGTTGATTGATTGCGTTTTAACAACAATTTGCTTAATTAGCATGAAATTTATTGTTTGCGATCCCATAATTAATTTGTTCTTTAGGTGTACATATTTAATTTATGTATTCTTGTGTATATAGTATGTACCTATGTGAAAGATATTTTTAATTCAAGCTTTTATTTAGGTTTGTGTATACAATATGCATTTGCCCATTGCAATTCACTTTTAACAATTTAAAATCTTTAATTACTTGTACATATATTATAATGTTTATGCAGCAAAATTGTTTAATTTTAACATTCAACACCCAGATAAGATATACTAGATACTGGCATTTGTGCAGAAGTAAACAAAATTTGTTGTATCCATATCTTTATAACCCAATAGATAACCACACACAAGCAGTATATATTTTCTTAGTATATCATAGACACCAGTTTTGGGTTAAAATTGAAACAAATAATATTTCTTCATTTCCATTTGTAATATAGAGAGAGAATCCTGATATATTAGTCAATTAAAAGCACCTGAGCTTTTACGTTTATTTTTTTTTGCTTTCTGCTTTTGATATTTAATAAATATTTTGTGCTATACTTTCGGTATACATACGTACCTGGAATATATTGCAATACGTTAAAATACGGATCCTTTCTGTATCCTATATGTACAAGTTTTTTCTCTATATACCTACGATTATATTCACAAAATAGATACAAATACATACATAACAACAATGTAAGGAATATAGAGATATTTTTTTAAATTTATGAAATGATAAAACATGATTTTATTAATAAATTATTTTATATTACCCCAAAAAATATCGAAAACATAATTTTATTTTGATAAAAGTTTTCCAAAAATATATAAAAAAAAAAAATATCGAACTTTGGAAGATTTATTTTAATATTACAAATAAAATAAAAATTTGAACGAAAAAATATCGATACGTATTTTAATTCTATTGCAAAAATAAAATCGAAATATTAAATATTTAAACTTTTGGAAGAATATCGGCTACATAGTGTAGAAGAGAAAATTCCACATTTCCATATATGAATTTTCAGAAGAAGTTCATTACAAATATAACAAGTAATAAATCACAAACAGGATTCATAAATTTTGAATTATTTCACACATGATGTGATAATCTAATATTTTAAGAAAACTTTATGTATCTAGAGTACCTAAGGTCATAATCCCGTTTGAAATTGGGCCATATTGATTTTATGTGAGTGAAATTTCATTCACCTAAGTATATGTACGAGTACATACATAAATCCAGAACATTATACATATGTGAATTGTAAACATGAAAATAAATCTCACCTGAACAAAAGGATAACAACGATAAAATATACGGTAAACATACGTATAAGTGAAAGGAAATTCATTAAAACAACCCCGAAGAAGAAAATTAAATTATAGATTATTTATAATTGAATGTTTATATAATAATATGTATATAGTATATATTTACAAAAATACAATTTTATTTAAATGTGTTTTCCGATTTAATTTATTTACTTTTGTGTATATATATGTGTGTATTGTGAAAAGCAAAAGGATGCTAACGATAAATGATAATTAATGGATTTTTCTTTTTCGCTCAATTCACATCCCCAACAATTGAATTCAATGATTTCAAAAATAATTTTCATCGATATGGATATAAATTCATAAATAACAGATTTATTTATTTGTATTTTTGGTTTTTGTGTGGATTCGCGCTTCTCTTACATTAATCTCATATTTTTTATCTCGGTTAACACAAAAATAAAATAACGCAAAATTTATTTACAATTATTGACAATCTATTTTATTTTTTTTGTGGTGGATGGGTGTTGAATTGGTGAACGAACATTGTTGGACTTTTGGTTTTCAATTTTTCTTCAGTTACTGAAATCGATTCCTGCATCAATTGTATTTCTTTAAATATGTCTTGTATAAATCTTAATGCCTGATAACTATATATTTTAAAGCTGTAACGTAAAAAATTGAGCTTAGATCAGCGAAGCTTAAAAAGTGGCCCGCCGAAATATTTATTATTTATTTATACTATATTATTTATTTAAACTATATTAACAGGCACTGTTAACAAATAAATATACTGATTGGAAAAAGTTCAGGAATGAACTAAACAATAGCATCATTTTACATACACAACTTGAGGTGGAGAAGCTCGTCAAAGACATACAGCTAGCGGCGTGGAAAAGTACTAATACAACCAACAAAATAATAGCTGGCAAATGCTCTCCAATGGGGAAAAAAAATAATAAACTCAGTCAATGGAAATTAAATCACTAGTTATAGAGAAGAGAAGTACCCGAAGGGAATGGCAACGTACAAGATACCCAACCGTCAAAAAATAGGTTAAATAATTTAACACAACGAATACGTAGGGAAATACGCGAATTTAAAAATAAATCAATAAATTCATACATACAATCTCTCACCTATGATAAAGGTAGTGATTATTCATTGTGGAAAGCAACCAAATATTTGAAAAGGCCAGTTATGCATATACGACCAATAAGAACAAATAATGGTCACCTGGCTAAAAGCAAAGAAGAAAAAGCCGAAAAATTCGCGGATCATCTCGAGCGTACCTTTCAGCAAAATTTAACACTTAACCAACAGGATATACTGTTCGAAATCCAAACAACTATCCTGAGACAGGAAATTCCATTAACTAATGCTAAAGAAGTTAAACAAGAAATAAAGAACCATGTTGTACCCTAAAAATCACCACGATATGACCTGATAACTGGAGAGATTCTAAAACAACTGCCTAATAAAGCTATTAAAAAAATATCGGACATAATTAATGCTTCCTTCAGACTCCGTTATGTCCCTCTATCTTGGAAATTTGCGGAAGTGATAATGATACCTAAGCCAGGTAAGCCACCAAGTGAACTGGCCTCGTACAGGCCAATATCACTTCTTCCAACTATGTCAAAACTATTTGAGAGATTGTTATTAAATCGAATTAAACCAGAAGTTGTAAAATCAGAAGCTGTTCCGTCCCATCAGTTTGGATTTAGAGAGGAACACTCCACAATCGACCAAGTCCATAGAATAACAGATATAATAGAAAAATCCTTAGAGGAAAAAAAGATTTATTCAGCCATATTTCTTGACATAGCGCAGGCATTTGACAAAGTCTCGCTAGATAGTTTAATATTTAAATTGGAGAAAACTCTGCCATTTGAGTATTGCGAACTGCTAAAGTCATACCTGAAAAGGAGATATTTTAGAGTTAAACAGGAAGGAGTTTACTCCAGTATTAAAGAAGCTAAAGCAGGAGTCCCGCAGGGGAGTGTCTTAGGGCCTTTCCTTTTCGTGCTGTTTACTAGCGACATACCGCAGACGAGCAATACAACTAAGTCATACCTGAAAAGGAGATATTTTAGAGTTACTTTTAACTGGCTGTTTCACCTTAACCAACTTATACAAAAAAACTAATTTATGAAAAACAAAAAAATTCATTTAAACTGCAACCAAGAATATTATTTGAATAAAATGAAATATGATCAAACTTGCGTAGGTTATAGGTATATCTGACTGAGTTATTGAAGGCTTTTTGAAGCAAACTAATACTTAGTGAATCACAGTGTTGATAAATCACATCACAGTATGTAAAGTGCGGGATGACCAACGTTTTAACCAGATATAGTCACCGGACAAATCTTTTTATGAAGTCTTAAGCCATACAGAATAGAGTTTAGCTTGCGACAGGTTTCAATAATGTGGTCGCTCCAAGTGAAATTGCTATTCATGCGTAAACCCAGATTACAAACTGTATCAACTAATGCTAATTTATCATTATTAATATATAAATCCGGTATTATATCCGAGTAATTGCTTCTAGAAATAAACATGGCCTGTGTTTTCTTTGTGTTTAACATAAGCCCATTTAACGTTGACCAATAATAAATACTTCGCAGGTCTTAATTAATTTTTGAGAAAATTTCATTTATATTTTCTAATGACCCACCAATATATAATTGAACATCGTCCGCGTAGAAATGGAATTTTGAACCAGAAATGCAATCAGCTAAATCATTAATGAAAAGGGAAAATAATATTGGCCCAATAATAGACCTCTGAGGGACTCCACAAGTAACCGAAGCTGTTTGTGATAATGATCCCAATAAATTTACAATCCGAGTCCTATCAAACAGATAGGAAGATAATAAACGAATATAGCACGGCCCGCAAAATTATAAAATAATTTAAGCTTTTGCAGGAGAAGCTGATGATTAATAGAATCAAACGTCTTGGAAAAATCCAAAAGGACAATTACCGCAACAGATTTAGGTGCATTAAGGATACACGAGATATCATCTACAACATTAACCAAGGCGGAAGTTGTACTATGAAACTTACGGAATCCAGATAACGATTTAATAAATGTGACTCACTAAGATACAATGAAATTTGATCCTTTAAAGCCAATTCAAACACCTTAGATAGAATAGGGGTAGTACTTATTGATCTTAGATCATGTAAATTGTGAACTTCTTTATTTTTATTTAAAGAGATAACTATATGGCCTTTTTCCATAATATTGGACAATATGAGTTAGTAATGCACTTATTAATTATAAAAGTTACATATGGTAAAATTAACGGCAGTATTAATTTTAGATACTTAAGGGTCATTCCATCATGTCCAGCCGCGTTTGATTAAATTTGTCCAATTAGATTCACTTCCTCAATGTCTGTGACGCATTTAAATTGGAACGGTGAACTTTGAAATCCAGACATAGAATCATCATTAGAATTCATTAATGGTAACACGGCACTAGTAAACGTATAGTAAACGATATAGTATTACTAGAATTTTTATCAGCAATGCCAACTGATCTAAGATTATTCCAAAGCCACTTCATGGTAACCCTTGGATTACCGAAATAATATTTTTGTTTACATTCACGGATAAGGCTAGTAACTTGATTTCTATAGTTACAATACTTAGGTTTGTGACCAAGATCACCATGTTTTTTCCATAATTGATGGGCTTCATCTCTCAATGTGCTTAGTTTAATAATTTTAGTGTTAAGCCAGGGAGCTGCTGGATTAAAATCGAGAACTTTTTTTACCGGAATGCAACGCTGGTATGTTGTCCAAATTAGCCATGCTCTTTAACATTTCAAAATTCAGTTCAACAAAGGTGTTTTCCATTAGCTCCTCGTCAATATTATCGTACACCGGGATATAGGAGTATGTTGGTTTTGGCCGTTTGAACTTATATGACATATAAATTAAACTTTATTAATATTAACTTTATATGACATATAAATCAAATAATGGTCGGAAATCGACGGAAGGGAAATTTTGTCGAAGTGAATTATTCTATCAGAGTCAGCTTCATTCACCAGAATTAAATCTAAAAAATTTGATTCTCTTGTAAATTGTAGTATATAAATTAATATTAAAATCACCGAGAATTATCACATTGTAATTCATAAACAAAGTCATAATAACGTCGATACCATTTAATATTTGATGGTGGATTATAGCCAACAATTACGGGTATTTTTAACGTTTAGTTCTAAAATAATAAACTCAGTCTTCCCCAAAACAAAATGATCAACACATTTGATATTTAAAGACGATCTAAAATACACGGCCATCCTACCTCCTGATTTTTTCTTACCAGCAACAAGATCATGACGTAGCATTTTATAATCCGAAATTGCCACGCTAGAAGATGATATTTTTGGATGAAGCCATATGTTTCACTAAACGTCATACATTTAGATGGGCGATAGAAATAAACTCATATTCATCATTGCACGGTTTATGTTGGATGGAGGTAGAAGGAGCTGAAGCAGGTGATGCGGAAACTCTAAAATTAGAAGTCAAATTACAAAATAGATTAGATAATAAAGCAATACAATTAACTAAATTTTCGTAACACTTAACTAACGAGACCTCGGCAGAAACACTCCCCGGTGGTTTTTTCGATTATAGTTGATAAATGGTTTTATTACAACACCTGTCGGCCAAATCTCCGATGAATAAATTTTGTCAAAGTGCAGTAGGTTCACTCCAATTTTATACGAAATAAAATTCAGCTGACTCCTATCTTTTGTCTTTGCAATTAAGGCACGGCAAGATACGTCGTCTGCTGTTATATTAACCTTTGTGTCGTATGACATCCACATCTGAGGTAGAAGAATGGAGGTGAGTAGCCACAAAATTTTTTTGTTGAGCTACAGATCGCAAATTTGATTCACTAGTATCCACTCCCATAATTAATGTATTCAAGTGGTGTAGTCTGGATATCATGAACATTTGTGGAATTTTCACTCTGTTTCGTAGCTACATATGTTGATTGAGTTTGCAATTGCATGTTTAACTGTTTTGCAATCATGTCACCAAAATTATTGAAAAATGCAGCAACTGTATTAGTGATGTCATCTAACCTGCTAAACACCTGATTTGCTCTACCCTAAATTTTTTTTTTTTACTTGATTACATGTATTACATATGAATTGAATGTTAGGTGTGTTATTGCACATTTTTGCTGAAGCAACCGACAATGTTAAGCACTTCTGATGATATATATTATCACAGTTACCACAGGTAATGAAGAAGTTGTCAAAAGTCATGTTCGAATGTTTTATTTATTTTATAACGAACAAAACTTGTCTTATAAAACACAATGTGATTAAAATCAAATCGATGGGACACGGTGGTCAATTTTATGAATGAAGAACCGTATAAAATATTTTTGCCCTATACTTAGACAAATTATTGCAGTCACACTGAAAATAACTTGGCTTATCGAATGTTTATTAAAATTATACAGTTAATTATTTTTCACTAATTAGATCAATAGTACAAACGGATATCACTGACACTTTTATAGAATTAATTTAATTTATCGGTAAAAAACTATTTATCACAAGCGATAACCTTTTTAATCGCAATAGTTTATTAAAACAATGATTCACAATTATTTAAATACAAATTATTAATTTTAATTTTATTGTCACACAGTAAAAATTACGTCTGCTTCGTACGACGATCAAAATAGAATGTATAATTATTAAATTCCTGAACTTGAAGTTGAAGTTTTATTGTGGAAATTTTCATTTTTATCCAGTTTAAATTTGTGATTTAACAGATAATAAGAAATTTTAAAACTCCTTCGTTGTGGAATAATGAGGCATTCTTTTGTTACATTGAACATATCCGAAATTTAAGGTATTCTAGAGGGATCGGTTCTGTTTGTCTGTGGTGGCAACGGAACTTGATATTTGGGAATATGGAAAAACATTATGTCCCTTGTTAATCTTTGCACCTTTAACTGTACATTTTGTAAACGCAGAATACCCGGAATGAGATTTGGCAGATAGAACTTTAGACCTGGCATCAGCAACACATATTAGGGATGTCAATTTAACTTTCATATTTTGTTTGATATCAAAACCAATAGCTTCCAAAATTTCCAGTTCCGCTGTGAAGTCCTTTAGAAATTTACAAAAATTAATATGTTTGTTGTTCCCTGATAACAGCCAACGATGAATTAATGTCTGTCAAATGTTTTGATATAGGTAATAATCTGCCTAAATCGATTTCAACTACATCGAAATTATACTTAATAACAAAGCACAATATTTTTATACACTATACAAATATATTTATAAATATTAATTATAAAATATTTATTTCAATTAAATCAATTGAGAATGTAGCGTTCCACGCACACACGAATACTACAAAACCATGCAGATATCTTTAAATTATTTCCTAAAAAAACGAAAGAAAATTCGGTAGCTCAATTTTGACTTTCGTCTCGCTTGGGTACTGAGCAAATTCTAGCAAATCTGTCTTTCTTAGTGTTTATTAATGGTTTTATTAATTTTTGGTGTCTTAAATATTAATTGTTTTGGTGCCGGTTTATTGCTGGCCATTTCTCTTATAAGATAAACCCACGTTTTTCAGTTTGTCTCGTTTGACACCGGTTCACCCATTCCACACGAGTCGCGCTTACGCTATTGCATTTCTTCGTCTCTTACCTCTTTGCACTGTTTTTGCCTATAAACAAAATTTAGTTTATAGGCAAAAACTGTGCAAAGAGGTAAGAGACGAAGAAATGCAACAGCGTAAGCGCGACTCGTGTGGAATGGGTGATTGGAATGCAGACATTAGCGTGCTATTCCACTAAGAAAAATTGACTGATAGTAAAAAAAGACGAAAAGAGAAAAATAATCAAACACCAAATAGTTGACAAAGATAGGTTTTTGTTTTATTTTTAACTTTATAGCAAAATTTAGAGAATAATTTTGACATTATATTGCAGTAAAACCTACAAAAACTCAGAAATTATCCCTTGTTGGACAAGTCTGTTGTAAATTTGGAAAATTGTGAAGTGCTAATTTAAGTTAAAATAGTTTACAATATGCTCAATGGTTTTCCATTGAACATTATTTTTGGTAGTGACAACGAAAATAAGGTTCAAGAAAGTGCAAGTCAGAATAAGCGAATTATTTGGAGCGAAAGCGATTTTAATAGAGTTTTAAATGAGCTACGACAAGTCCCAAAGCTCTTTTATAATTATACCGGTATGAATGTTGCTCAATTTGATGAACTGTTATCGATGGTCGGGCCATTAATTCAAAAAGACGAGGCATTTATTATTACAAATTATATATAATAATTAGAAATTACATATAAACTAATTACTAAATATATTGTGTAATTGAGCTAAATAAATAATTTAAAATTTTATGTATTATATTGTGTCAAAAAGAAGGATACCAACAGTATAACCGCTGTACTAACTAAATAATTAATTGTGTTGAATCAAATTCAAACAATTTCATGTAAACGTGTTGACAAAGCACTCGTAAGCTCAGAACTCACTTTATTTAGATTCAATCTTTTTGCGTCTCTTTTATGTTGACAAAACCTGGTGTTTAAAAGTTGTTTTGTTTGCCCAATATATGACTTATCATACTCACACACAACTTTGTATACAACATTCTTGTTGTTTCCTAACGATGTCGGGTCTTTAAGAGACGAGAAAAGTGAATTACCAAAACTACTACATGCCTTTCCAACTGTTTTGAAATTATATTTACCCAAACAGAACCTTATTTTTTCAAAAAGTGATTGATACATATCTGGCACGATTGTCTTCTAATGGTGGCACAATCTCTACGGATTGGCTATTTTCTGTGGAATTTTTATGAATCGTTGAATTTATGATAGGCCTTATGAACGAATTTGGATTGCCATTATTAATGATAGTACTTTTGAGGAGCCGAAAATTAATTTTGTGAAATATTGGGTCAGAAAGTTCAAGCATTTTATTCGATAATAAGCTGACATTATTTCTTTTATATGCTAATGGAAGATGAGAATGGAAATTTAGATATCTACCAGACCAAGTTGTTTTATGAAATCAATCAGTAGACAATGAACCATTTTCGTTACGTACAATAACAAGATCTAAAAATTCCAACCTGTGGTTATTCTCTAACTCTGCTGTAAATTTTATATTGATGTTAAAATTGTTGAATGTTGCAAATAAAATATCTATTTTATCTTTAGGAATGGCTGTGATTATATCATCTACGTAACGGTAATAAAAAACTGGTTTAAAGTTGAGAGAATTCAGTACACTTTTTTCAACAAACTCCATAACTAACTCGGTGAGCCCATGGGGGAACCAAATAGTTGTTTATATGTCTTGTTGTTGAATGTAAATTCATAGTTTTGAAGAATTAACTCCATTGAACTTTTTTCAGCTTAGTCTTCGAATTCCTTTTAATTTCGGACCATCTCTCATTAATTAATGCTATTGCTAGTTTACTGTCTATGTTGGTAAAAAGTGATACCACATCCAACGAGATGATTGTGTGATCTTGAGGTAAAACAATATTTTTAATTTTGTCCTTAAAGTCAACTGAATTTTTTACCGCTGTGGAAGATTTTCCAACAGTGTAGTTTAAAATTCGTGATACGAAGGCAGAAAGATGATATAAAGGAGTTTCGATCGAGCTTACTATAGGGCAATATTACCTTGTCACCTCTTGTAACCAAAATTTCAGGATGGTCACGCACCATTTTTTTTTTAATTTGCCGCATCTTTCATGAAACTTATGCCATCTACCGGTAAACTTTGTCTAAGTCCACTCAGATTTTTAAAATTAGTTAAAATATTCACTAATTCATTCCGTAAAACTGCTTATCTAATTGTTCGTCGCTATTGTTTATTAATGCGCCTTCAATATTCGCAATAATCTGGACGTATGGTACAGACTTTGTAGAAATTGGCGGACAAAACTTCTCTCCGAGCTTGAAATGTTTGATACTTTCTCGGGAATTGCAATGTCCAAATAAATTAACTAAGCAATCATTGTTAATGTTAAAATGATTGGAAATTGAATTACTGTTACCTATCTGTTATCTTCAGTTTCTTGCTGACTAGGTACATTTACCATATTGTTATATTTTCTGATTTGAATTTTCTTGATGTTATCATAAATATTCTTGAAATTCTGATGTAATTTTAAATTTTCTAAAATAATAAGGAGAAATTTTATTTTTAATAGAATGTAGTTTTTGAGAATTTAATTTGTTTATCTTGTTTATGAGGAAGAAGTTTTCGGCAATTTCTTGGGTGATTGTCGCAAAAATAAATCGATCTTCCAGTCGTTTGAAGACGGTCGGATTTATGTTGCTCGAATTTTTCAACAATCTGTTTTTGGGATAAATTCGTTCTTTACGACACCTCAATAAAAACAATTTCTTATTTAATGCTTTGGCTAACTTGACGTTTATTTTGAACAGTTCTTTCATAGATTTAACCAGTTCATTCCCATATTTTTTTTTTCATCTTTTTGAAGAAATTATTTCTTTCCATATTCCGAATGTTTTGGTACCTAAATTTCAACCAGAATGGGTAATATAATTTAACGAAGATTATTAGGCTTTTATTTATGAATAATTAAAAAACTGGTATTTTAAACAGAATCTCCGTAATCGATTTCATATCATATAAATTTTTTGTAATATTCTGGCAACTACAAATAACCGTAATAAGCATTTACAAAAACCAGAATTTTAAAACCTCATACGATTTTGAGTAACTCTTAATTTTAAAAACGTTTTCCTGAAATATGCGAGACTTATGCCGTTTTGCCTTGTTGCCACAGAATTGTAAGCGAAACAACTAATTTCATAACAGCTGTACTGAAAGGCAAAGTATTTTCCGAAATATTCAAGGAATATTTTAAAACAGTGGCCTCTAGTTTTGAGGAAAGGTGGAATTTCCTTCATTGCATAGGAGAATCGTTGGAAAACTCGTCACAATTCAAGTAAGACAATTAAAAATTTTAAAATTCAATTTGATATAATTTTATATTGTATTTTACCCCAACCCACCCCCCCCCCTCCTCCCAAAAAAAAAGAAAAATCTGGATCAGAGTTCTACAATTATAAAAAGACATCATCCATGGTTTTAATGGCAATATGTGACCACATATATAATTTTATTTGGTGCGATATTGTGGCTGCAGGACGCCAGAGTGATGGAGGAATTTTTAGAGAAACCAATTTCGGTAAACGATTTGATGCTAAAACTCTCCTGTAAGTAAACATATTCTACGACCGTTTTGATACTTTAATAGAAAAAATACCAACTAAAACTCTTATCACTTCCGTTTTTTTAGGATACCTGAGCCAAGCAATGTGACCGCTAAATTTACCGCTACAGCTTACGTTTTCGTGGACGACAATGCCTTTACTATGACCGAAAACATGCTGAAGCCGTTTACCAAATGGAGGATATCATCCAAACTTGTCTATTTTTTTTACACAATTGGCTAAATGAAAGGAACATACATTTTATAACTCCCTCAATCATCACCTATAAGGGAGGTTGTCATTCCAGGTAAACGCTTTAATTCACATACTTTGTATGTAGTGTAACATTTGTTAAAAACCAATACCATTGTACCATTGCAACTCTAATAACTTCATACCACTTCAGGCAATGAATAGGAACTCCACAAATTCGGCAAAATTGACTACATACAGATTTGCTGACTACTTTTCTGCAGAGGAGCAGGTAGAGTGGCAGCTTAGCAAAATCTAAAAATATTAGAATTGTTTTTTAGATATTTTCTCGGTTAGGGTTTTTTTGTAGTTTCCCTTAATCATAATCCATTGATTTAATTATTTTTATTCGCATCGTTTAATTTTTGCGTAGAATCTTAACAAAAAAATAAAAATTTAATCAATGTATTATAGGAATCTGAGAAAATTATATGAAACCGGCTACAGGCGTAAAGCGTTTTATAGATATTGGAAATATGATTCTATTTTTATGCATGCGTTGAGTTCAATAAAAACTTTTTATTTAATAATTATTAATAACGGTTCTTTTTATTCATCGAGAAAATAATAAAAAAACATTTTTAAATTAAAAATAAAAATAAAATAAAAAATAATATAAATTTCAGTCTTTTATCACAATTCAATAAAAATAATTATAAATTAAAAATAAAACTTAAATTTTCAAAGCGTCGCTGGCGATTTCTAAAATGTCTTGCTGTGCTTGCATTTACAGTAACACGCATAAACCTGTAAGGCGTGGCTTTAACGAAGTGAAAAATCTCTCTACCTCAACATCTGAAGGTCCAGAGTTCGGGGAATTATTTGCCGCTGAAGGCGCAATTTCAGAAGCACGGATTCTTTCTACTGCTTCGACGTAGCGCCGCTATAGACATTTATTGTCTGGGATGATGGCGCCGTTCCTCATAAAAATAAAAAGATACATACCTCAGTTGCACTGTCATAAAATGTTCTCGATTTGACACTTTTTATTACAATCACACTACGACAGATACAAATATTTATTGACTGACTAGGTTTTTGGTTTCACTCGCACATCTTCTCTTTTTTCTTCCTTTAATTTTACTATCAGTCTATTTTCATTAGTCGAATAGCACCTTAAAGCAGTCTTTTTATACCGCGTGATTTTCTGGTATCGACTCCGCTATCTGCAATGATGACTATGATTTGGACTTATGGTTTTGGTTTTGGAAAAGTCGAAAACCCATTTTGGTCGGCCACTTTTAGTGATTTCAGAATAGTAGTACATTTTTTTTCAGTTTTTATTGAAATGAAATGATCTTGGGCATTAAAGTCAGACTTGAAAGATGGTTCGTTAAGCTTGATTTCCATTATGAAACATTTACTTACAATATTTTTTACAGAGACCTTTTTTTTTGTTAAAAAACTTCATTGCAAATTTAAAAGTTTTTTCCGGTACGGAATAAAATATACTTCGGTCCTTATTTTTTTCAGTAAATTTTGTCAGTACCGTAAAACTGAAAAAAAATTTTTTTCTCTCACACAACACGCGAATATATATTTTTATCCCATTTTGTTTAAACTGTCAGTAAATTTTTCATAATGGAAATCAGGCTTAGTTAAATATGAAATAAAACGTCATTTAAACGATTATAAGTCTCACAAAATAAGCAAAATCATCCTACAATTTATCACTGTTTGTGTCATTTATTTAAAGCCCTATATTCAATTCGATTCGGCTGTAATGCAAATCATCAATCTCATTGAGATAGGAATGAACCAGGGGGGAAATGTTCAGTTTTATTGAGCCAAAATGAAAAAAACATGTGAATACGTGTGTGTTGACCTGAATTTGAAAAATGAAAAAAACCAAAATCGTAAAAAAAGCAAATTAAAAATTCTGTTCTTCGATGAACAAATTGTATTGATTTAATTTTATGTAGTAGTTAAATGTTGTTTTTTGTAACGTGATATGTGAATAATGATTTTTGATATATATGCAGTTAATAAGCGAAATCGTTATACTGAATGTATGTACGTGCGTGTGCAATACATGATTGGAATGAAGCGACAATATTTTTACGTATATACCAGAATAAATTATTGAGTTGTGATAAATACGTTTGTAATTAAAATCCATTTTATTTTTTTTTTTTATTTTATCCAGGTTACATCAAAAATATAAATTGTTTCATTTTTAAATGGTAATATATTATGTGATAGGGCACAAAAAATGGCTTTGAACATGCATACATACATACATACATACTCGTGCAAATATTTAATAAATTCCTGAATTGCATTTTTCTTCATTAAATTTCATCACCGTTAGGTATAAAAAATAAAATATTGAAAATGAAAATGATTAATTGGAATAATTTATTTTTTGCCTTCGCGTTTAACTGTAAGTGTAAGTTGTATGCACAAATTTTAATTATTGTTGCAGCGCTTTTTTTCCTTAAGCGCACTGCATGGAAAGTTTTTTTTTATTTTTTTGCAGCTTTAATTAAAAATATTAATAATGGTTATAAAGTTTAAAACTTTTATATTTGTGTTCATCTGTTACGACATAGTGTTAATTAAATGCACTTTTTGCAACTATAATTATACATACATATTATAATGTTGGTGTGGATTAAATTTTTGCTTCGCCCGTACAGGGTACTATACAATACGTAATAAGTTTTGATATAAATTAATAAAACATTTTACCAATTAAAAAAATTGAAATGTATTTACTTTGGAATTAATTGCATTAATTTTACGTGTGCGTTAATTTACATATTTCCGCTGTTTGTTTGTTATTTTTTAATTCGCGGTGAATTTATTATAATGTTTGGTCATGTAAACATAAATACTTTATTAATATAATTATTATTTTGCAAGTAGAAAATTTCACGGTTCAATGGTGCAAATCATGGTATAAATAAATAATAAATTGATGGTTTGCCGTGATAATATAAACTGTATTTTGTACAACTTATGACTTCGTATTAGTTATTGAATGATGGTAAATATACAAAATGTTTGTTGTGAATATGTGTAATTGGGCAAATGATTATAACAACATGCACGTGAAAAGCTCTCTACATAATGAAACCCACTATGAACAGATTCTGATTTTCATTCTACAATAATAACAATAATAATAAATAACATTTTCCTTAAAAATATATAAATCAATCAGACGTAGAATTTCATTTGAACACCAACAGAAAAAGACGAAACGATTTTTTCATAAATTTATTCTAGTTGCGAAGCGCTCTATTGTAATCGATAAATCAAATTGAATTCGTTTCTACATAAAAAACATTCTATTTTGACAAAAAAAAAAAAAATTGAAGAAATATCGAGAAATATTATTTAAAATAAAAAATTCAAAATAAATATAATAACCATAATAGAAATAGAAAGGAAATCGTTTTGTGCGCTTTTTGCAGTTGATAAACTTAAAGTTGAGCTTTTTTTGCTATATCAGACGGCAGAAGGATAATTGATCGATGGAATTCTGTTTGAATTAAATGAATTGTAATTGAAATTTATTGATGTGCCCATGATCTGACTTGTTTTTAGAGACCTTTCAGCATATTAAAGTTCCATGCGATATTTCGATAAATGAAGCGTAAACATATTTTAATGAAGATATGTGATACATGCACAAACCAAATATACAACAATATCATTATTATATCGGGTTTCACCTTCAAAATCACTTTTTATTCATCATCACGATGTCTAGATCATCAATATCAATATAATTTTCATTTTATATTATATATTGACAAAGGATTCCCATTTTGCGCTCTATTGAATCCTTATGTGCGAGTAGAGTAGTCTAAATAAAATAAAATTTGAATAAAATGAGCGAAAGAGATAAAAGTTTGGCGGAAAACATATTGAACATTTTTCTTAGAAAAATATTTTTGTGTTGTTATGTACACGTTACTTACTTGTTATTTAGCTTTTACAAAAAAAAACAATTACACAATACATTTTCCGAGGGTGACGCATATTTTATGGCTTTCTATTTTTTCGTTCTATCAAAGTTCGGTTTCAATGTCATAAAATGAATAAGAAGTAAAATTTGCATTGTAGTTTTAACACAAAATTAAAAAGTCGCAAAAAAAATGTAAATTAAATAAATATATTGAATTTCAATTGACTTATTCCATTTCGGTTCGATTGAGAGAAAAACAAATCGACAAAAAGTGATTTCAAATTTTTGTCTTTGTTATATTTGTTGCTTGCAGAGCTTTTTTTTTAGTGTTTTTCATTCGTACTTACATATTTGAATTAATACTATAGCAGCGTATATAAATGTACGTAAATACTCGTATATGAATTTCTACAACCCAGATCCATCTATCTCTATATACTTACATAGTATAGAACACAAGAAAAAATCTCGGAATAAAATTGAATTGAAAACGAAAATTGAATTGTAGAGAACTATATTTGATTTTATTATCATTATAGGAAGTCACCGAAGAATAAGAAGAAGAATTTTCTTTTCATTTAGCTAACAACAGCATGTTTGCAATGAATATGTAATTTTTGGAAGATTTTTTTTTATTCTCTGTTTGTTATTTAAAATTGATTGAGTTGTTGAGGTTTTTTATTCGATTCTATAACCTTCGTACATGAGGCAAGTATATTTACAACACATAACAATGTATTTAAATTTTCAGGGTAATTATTCAATGATCCCCAAATCTTACCAAGCGTTATTTGTAAGTAAAATATTTAGTGGTTTTGAAAGACACATGAATCAAATTAAAATATTAAAAGAAAGAGGCACAAAAGTAGTCGAATAAAAACACTTTATTCCCATCCAAAAGGAAGGTAAGTTATGAAAAATGATAATTTATTAGGATTGTGATCAAATTTTAAGTATCCTAGGCCTAGAGAACCTAACAGAATTATTAAAAATCAAATTTTTAGTGGTAGTGCGAACCTTAACTTTTAATATTTTTAAATTCTCTATAATCATTCTGGACCTCTTGAAATCCTAATAAATTTATTCCAGCACATCAGTTAAGACCAAAAATTTATAAATTTCGTCATGGTTTCTGGTTTGATTTGGGTAAGTTTATCTCTCCATGTGGCCAGAAAATATTAAAATTTGCTGCAACATATTTGATACGAATTGCCATAGAAGCCAAACTTATGGTTTGATTGATAGGAGCCAAATCTATGCTTGTTTTTAGATTTTAACATTTTTAGACATTATTATACCTAAATGAGAAGTAAATTACTTGTCAAAATAATATAATGACTATTCATATCATCAGAAAACTTCTGAAAATGTCAATGAACTTTTACGTAATTATATGACACTCTCATTTTCCAATTCCTGTTTCACGACCAAAATGCATTAATACGAACAATGTAAAATATAGGGCCCCAGTTTTGTTTGCTGAAATAGTGTGGGTGTTTGTTTCCACTATTTTTCTTAGTGGATGGGTCTAAAATAACAAACTTTAAGTTAAATGACTGAAAGTATGAAAAAGGATTATCACGGGATCTCTGTATACGGTGCTACTGTTAAATTAAATCTTAAGTGCAAGAGGAAAGGCTCAACCAGCGAAAAATTATAAACTTAAGATTTTAGTGGAACCATTATTTTTCGATATTTGGCTTCTAACCAAACTTTTTTTAGTTTTAATGAAATAAACTTGAATATTTTAAACTATTTTACTGTGGCATAAAATAAAAAAATTTTAAATTAAAAATTGTTATTGTTTATGTGCAACATAAAATGGGGCTACATAATTCGCAAACACAAAATGTTCACATTTTTTACCTTTTAGGAAGAATACACTAGAAAAATGTTACCAAATTAACAAATAAATTAATACCTCAGTTAAACCTACAAAAATAAAATTAAAATGAACAAATATAAATAAAAAGCCATGAAATACAAAACTTTGTAAGTTTGGACGGAAAATCGCGCATTCTTAATTTCTTTCAGGTGACAGATCTGATTTAACGAAGCGTCGTTAAATTTCTTAAGTGACGTTAATTTTTCGCTGGGCGAGACTACAGAAATGATATCTATCGCATTTTTAAGTTTTGTTAATTCTTAATTTTTAAGTTTATAATTTTTCGCTGGTCGCCATTTAAGTCAATTTTTTTTTAAACTTTTGTTTATTGCTTGCTCCAAATTGATAGAACAGAAAACATTGAGCGCTTTCAGATTGCTCAACTGTTGGCAACATGTTAAGTAAAACGAAAATGTTGTTTTCTGAATGCAACCGATTTAGTGAAAATTTCATGGCAATGTGATAGATCGAATGGCATTTTTTGTATCAGTAATTTTTGAAAGCCAACATGTTGCGAGACTTGAAAGTGCCCATCATTTTTCAGTTTCATCATTTTATTGCATTCAAATATTTGTCTTTTAATTAAATTTAAGGATATATTTTTCCATTTATTATTACACATTATTTTGCTTTCATTTAAAAACGTATAAGAAAATAAAATTTCAAAAGTACAACTTTACGTTCAATTAAGTTTTATTTTTAAGAAAATGACAAATGTGGCCAAAATTCCTACGCCATCATTCTCTTCTATGTAGAGGGGTAACAACAATCGACATGAGAAACCCAGATGTTTCCTCAAATTTTGCTTATGGTATAAAGCAAAACTTAAAAAAGACTCGGTAATTGGCCCAAATACATTTATGAGACCCCTGCCGTATGGAAGGCCGTCTTAGTGAGTTCTTTAATTGTTACTTTGTAGTCTGAGCACAAACGATAAATAAATAATAATATAATAATGGGAACGAGATTGACACTATTAACAATACATTTCCCAGTTGTACTAGTTGGCACGTTAAAAACGCTCATGGAGCGCTTACCCTGGCAATAGTACAACAGGATTATACAAATAATACGAGAATAACTTCATATTCTGTACTGGTGCACCGTGTGATTTTTTTATTCCTTGCCTAAATTTTTTTGGCCTTGTTACTTTTATATCATTGTTTGTTTTCAGTCCGAACTTTTGGTTGGTTGTGATTTGAATTTAATGTATGTGTTTACTATGCAGTTTATCAATGTAATGGGGAAATATCTAGGAAAATAACGTTGCGCAGCTGAGCCCTTATAAATGTTTTATATGGTTTATAGGTTGGGTTAGACACCGGAGTATATTGACCCTATAGCGAGATTTTTAGACTCTGCAGTAATTGAAGAATAAAAATAACAAGTATATTTCTTTCTTCCAAAAGTTGGCTCTTACGTCCCCACATTTTGTTTTCGTCATATGTCTAAACTTTGCCCATTATAGAAAAAACTCTATAAATTCATTACTTATCGAAATATTTAGAACTTTGGACATTAATTTTTTAATTACTCATATAAAAATTCGGATTTTTCAATAAACATAAACGCGCAAATCAAAATTATTTTGTGTTTATTTCCCCATCAACTATTTGGTTGAATCATCGCCAATCGGCCCCATTGTTCTCATCTATATCTCTTCATCTAATTTCCAATTATAATAATCCCCAACAAACTTTAGGCAACATAAAATTGTCATTCGCATTTTCATAAAGCAAACTACCATAAGCAAACATTTCTATTCGCTGTTTAAATGGAGAAAAAGCAATTTAAATTGTGCATACAAACGAGGATATTATATGAGAGGAAGTTGTTTTAGCAATATTTAGAGTACTACAGAAGCTTTCTTTTGTAATATAATATTCAATAAACAAATCAATATTTTTAATTTGTTCCAGCAAATACATTACATTTTGTGTTTGATTATGCTTTTTAAGAAACATTGGCTTTACCAATTATATTGAGCAACCAAAATACAATGTAGCATCCGAAATGTACTTTATACGTCAGTATTTAAAACCGAAATGTTACGAAAAACTTCGATCAAACTTAGAGTCCCACAATAATCTTAAAAAATTAACAAATCCTGAGAATATCGAATAACGTCATACTCAGTAATTTAGATTAATCCGAAAACCTCAAATTTTGAATAATATCTCGAAAACTACCAAAATCTCGAACAATCTCTATTACATAATACTCAATATCAAAACAAATTTCAAATAAGCTTGAAAACTTCGAAAATCCCGTAAATTGATGAATTTTAATCTCGAATCATCTTAAAATTATTAGAATAATCTCGATATTTTCAAAAAAATCGAATGCTCTCGAAAATCTCGAATAAATTTAGAATCGTGTAGAATGATCTTCATAAATCTTGATGATATTAAAAACTATATTTTTCCTAAAAATAACTGAAACATCTCGAATTATCTCGATAATTTTGAATAGTGTTGATAATTTTGAATAAAATCTACATAAAAGCAAACAACTTGGACTTCGAGAATCTACCAAAAGGTAGGTCCTATCTACGCTAAATTCAATTCAAATAAAACTTCAGTAATATCGAAAATTTTAAATAATTTTCGCAAAATCTATAAAATTTCGCGTTAATAAAATAATATTTTATAATTATATATATTATATAATAATATTTAATAATAGCATAAATATTGAATTCAATCCAAACAAATCTCGAAGGTGCTTAAAATATCGAAAATCCCGATATTCCCGTAATTCGGTTACGTATTACACAACTCAAAGGGAATAACCCCTATGTATAGATTTAAACCTTATTTTAGAAAATTAGACAAAACTACGAGTTTCGAAAATTGGGACGCCTGGTGGTTATTATAATGTATGACTTTCGAGAATTTTATGGAAACTAGGAGAATTTTATGGAAAAACGGGATTATCTAATCTTTCATAATCGTGTTTTATTAGAATAGCGACTTAATGAATTGCAAGTTCTCGAAACTGGTAACTCGAAATGCAGGAGATATGTGATCGACGTCTAGGGGTAATCCCTAGCTGGTGAAATTGAAATGCAGATGGATTACAACAACTGTATGTATTGTATAACTTGCTGTGAATCTGAATATTTAACAGTACAAATTTACTTGGTAAAAATTGGTTTATATCGGTTCGATTAGAGCCAAACAGTTTAGATATATCGGTTAACCAAAACCGATTTTTCTTTGTCTATTTTTTCATGTGTTCTAAACGAGCTATGCGTGAAAATTTGAATTAGCAACCCACACTGACTATAATATATTTTTCCAATTAACAATAAGCAGATAAGTTAGAAAATGACTTGTTGAAACTTTTTCGGGTTGAAAATGCGATGTCGTGCGATTTTACAAAAATTTGATTGTATATTTAATTGTAAATCCGGAGTAAAAAGTTTGAGTTGGTAACCCTATCTAAGTATATAGGAAACATTAATTTTTGCTTTAGTTTTATTTGTCTTAACTGTCGTCATTGTCGTCCGTTGTCCACCACCTCACCAAAATTGTCTATCGTTGTTGCTATTGTTTGCCCACCTCTTGTGTTCTCCTTGGTTTCTTTGCCATTATTTTTTTGTGGTTATTTGGCTATCTGGTATTCAATAAAAATTTGGTTTATAAAAAACAGGTGCCATAAATATGTAAAGTAACAGAATTTATTACAAGTATAATTGAACCACTGAATAATTACGTTTAGGTTCAAGCGCGCATGATAAAGGTTGACTACCCAATGTCAAAAAAAAAAAATACGATTAGAAAACAATGCACGTATTTGGTGTGGATGAACAGAAACGATGAATAATTGATAATGAATTTTAGAATACGTCGTGATAAATATTTTGTTAAATAATTACGATGACTTTTGAATATGTTCGTGCGAGGAAGTTGCGGTGGCTGCGAATGAATACTGTTGAATGAGTTGAAATTGAATTATGAGTTGGAATAAAATTGTGGTGATAATCACCGCCACAATGGCGAAAATTTTTTAGTAGTTTTAGTATGGTAGCCGCTCGAGGTGATTAATGATGATATTGTTTCGTTTATTAGTTTAAATAGAGATGACATTATTCAAATTAACACTATGGTATATTTAACAAAGAGTTATTTTCAATTTTTTGTATTTATAGATTTCACTTTTCGAGTACGATGGTCTTTGTCGAAGAATTTAAAAATGTAAAAAATGTTAACATCTTCTTCTGATGAATGTATTCTTACGGTAGCATCTCATGGCTTAAAGTCTTTGATACGCCAACTCGAATTTCAACTATTTCTTCGACATACTTAGATCACTTATTTTCTAGGCCCTGTGCTAGCTTTAATTTCATATATGAACCTGACGTTCCTGACATTCATTGTTATTTCACCTATTTCTAATTATTCATACTTATTCTTTACCTACATACTACCATACCAAAAACCAATAAGACAAATTTTCCAAATCTGTTTATGGATTTGGACAATGAATGTTGGCTATTAGTGTATTCCAAGACCAGTGTTTCACAAGCTTGCAGTTTGTTTTATTAAATTAGTTAAATTTTACCTTAACATAAACTCATCTCTTGTTGAACTTAAATAGAAAGACAGAATTATCTAGCCGTGGATTACTGAAAAGTTATGCCGTAAGATTAAACTTAAAAATAAATTATGGATGTAAAAAACCAGTCAATGTGCTAAGTAAATCTGTCAAAACAGAGGTAACAATTGCAAAAACTGAATACGATCAGACTAAATTTAATAACGCGAATAATGATGTAAAAAAAAGTTTGAGATAGGAAACATTCTGGAATTGAAGCAGTTGTGGTCAATGAGCAGCATGTAGTTTACATGCTTGCTGTTCATCGACCACAATTGCAAACTCCATGCTGCTCTTCGACACAAAATTATTCAATAATTTTTTTCTAAGTGTGACTTATAAGCGGATGCGAGATGCGAATAACAAAGTTGAGAGGTTTATTGTGAACTAATTTGCAATAAATCTGAACACGTTCCCATTACAAATCTAAAATGTTATTGCTTTAATTAAATCTAAAAATTTAACTGGATATGAAGTGTTAGTACTTTCATGATTAATAATTTTTCCGTCTAAACTCAAACATTGCTTACTTTCGCTTTCCGGAAAAGTTATAGAGAAATTAGCTCATTCAAGGATCACAAATTTCTTGGATCATACTAATTTTTTTACATTAAATGCGTTTGGTTTCATTGCATTTTGTACAAAGGCCTCGAGCAATTAAGGCAATCGAGTAGCCTTAGCGAACGGTTTTGTTTTTCGCGCGGAGAAAATAATTTGTCTGTAAAAACAAATTTAAAATTCTAAACTCAATTTTAATTGTAAGAAATTTATCGAAAATCGTTGAAGTTAAATTAAAGTTAAATTAAATCGTACTGTGCTTGAAATCATAAATAGTGGGTTAAATAGCATGAGTGTTTAACTAATTTAAAATATATTAATGTGTGGTGTAGTGTTTTAAGGGAGGGGTATAGCTAAAATCGTCCTGGACCCTGTTCAATTCTGCATTTAAAGCGTGATGGACTTGACCTAGATTAATGCACCTGAAAGGAAGAAAAAGGGAAGAAAGCAATATACAACAAATAATTTACAATAACAGGCTTCGAAGGCGGGTGAGTATACGTATGTCGTTTATTTGTTCATTAATAAGATTCACATACTTAATGCTAATATGTGAATTAAAATCGAATTAAATTGAAGCAAAATTGTTCAAAGTTTAGATGGAGTTGGTGAAGGGGTGTGTGGTGAACAAACCGCTTGTACATACTTGAACATATCATCTGTATACGTGTGTGGGGTGTGATTGTTTTCTCGTATAACGAATTGCGAGGCTCGAAATATGCTAACAAATTCTAAAATAATCCTTGAATCATTACGAGTTGGCCACCGTACTTCACATTGTACGAGTAAACAACAACAACAAATCGCAATTGCGAGAACTTGTAATGACTAAACAGAATCGCGTTGTCGAAATTGTGGTAAAGCGAAACGCATTTACCTTGGCCCAGTAGAAGGTTGCTACAATGTCGATTTCTGTTGATAATCTAGGGCATAGGGTGTTGTTGCTCGTGCGGGTAGTGCTATTTAACTATTTAAGTACGGTTGCTTGCTTACTTTCACAGGATCAGTGATTGTTGGGCGAAATATCGGTTTGGAGAGTTTTCTTGAAAGTCAAGAACTGACAAAAAGTATGTGTTGTTATCGTTCGACGTCCGAAAACAGTGAGAAATATTGTTTTACTTACGTCTAACAGGAACATTTACCATAAAAGAGGGATACACATACATAATCCCTTGTCGAGACAAACAGATGTAATAAACCATTTGTTATGATAGTAATGTTTCGTCTTCAGCTTAAAAAAGATTTTTTTAGTTAATATAATTACTGTGGGTTTTTGCATAATTTTGAATATTGGTTGATTCTAAAAGTGGTTGTGAAATCGGGAAAATATTTGTTTGACGAAAAACTATTTATATGCAAAAACATTATATGAGATTGTGACGATTTGTTCAAGAGTGACGAAATAGTGATAAATAAACAAAAAAGGATATAATTACTTGTCTAATGGATGCACAAAAAGTAGAATAAAACTAATTTTTGCTAAGTTAATTTGCACATAAACTGTAATTTTTAGTCTTAATCTTATGTAACATTTAATTAACAATTAGCGTATATATGCCGTAAAGAGGAATAAACTTACTGCTTCTGATCTTACTGAGTCATGGCCTCTATTTCAATCTATCATTATTTTATTCGTATTGAAATTTTTGAGAGTTTTTTATTTAATGATTGGCAATACGTTCAAACATTAATGTAAGCAAGACGAAGTACGGTCTAAGAAACAAATTTCATATTCACCTGCAAAAAATTTTATACCACAAAGAAGTTTTTAGATTTCTTTTTTAATAAAATATTTGCAAATTTTAAAAATATTAAAGAAAACTTCATTGAAACTTTTATTAGGTAATTACAAAAGTGTTTGTTTCATCTATTCCTGCCCTCCAGAATTGTTGTTCAGACGAAGCTCCTCACCTCACATTAAAAAATGCCAACTATGTTCTATGCAAATACTGGGTCACCATTTCTCGTTAGCGGTTGTCATAAAAGACCAAAAAGCATTTCATTTCTGTAGTATATAGTAAATTTCGTCATAAGTGGTTATGAAAAACCAAGCTCCATTCTAATTGGCTGTACTCCGAACTTCATCTAAAAATCATTTTAGAACATCCCTCTACATATTGAATTTCTTTAAAATTGATTAAGAAAAAGCCAAGTTCCGTCCTAATTGGCCGTATTTGCGAACTACACCAAAAATCATTTTGGGAACCTATTTTTATTGAACAAGTTGAATATCATCATAACCGATTATAAAAAACCAAGTTCCGTCCTAATTGGCCATAATATTTCAGGGATTTATCAAAAAAATTTTGAAGAATCCTTTTTCCAAAAAAGTTCAGGCCGAGTTTTATCGTATATTTTCTTAACAAAAATATTGTTACTTGTAATGTAGTTGTTTCTTATTTCTGATTCTTACATGTGAAGACGTGGCACGTCACCGCATATAAAGACGTCTCACTTTTAAGCATCCATATTTCTCGTTTAATTTTGGATACTTATAGCAAAACTAAACTCCAAGCAATTGATGCGAGAAGCAACACAAAAGGACTAGGCAAATTTTCAAAGTGTTTTCTAGCGAAGACTCGAATTCAAGATAAAATAAAAAATGTCGATCTGGCATCCGGTCCTTCCTACTAATCTGTGGGCCTGAAAATAAATGTTATCACAACAGAGTTTTAGAAGTTATGGTATGGTTTGCAGTTTTAATGGAAATGAAAGTACCAAGCATTTATGAATAATATTTGAATCAACCAATACTCATGTAACTCGCTTTTGTACTTGGCGGTGGATTCTGCGTCTACTGTTGAGTTGCGCCTTGTAACGGACTCCCAGATACATAATTCGAGACAATATTTTTTGTGCTTATTCAAGATTTGAGTGAAACAGTTAACTTTGACTCACGTCGCATTGAGATTATTTGAGATTTTATAAATTTTTCGAGACATACTCGTAAGGAACTTGTCGCGATTATTTTTAAGATTAACATAATTCATGGTATAATTCAAGATTTTCTGTAAAATTCGAGTATAGGTATTAAAGTATACATATAATAATACGGATTACTTAAAGTTTTCGAAGCTTTTGGTTTTATTCGAAATTATTGTAAATTTTCATTTTTTTTTTTTTTTTTTGGAGATTCTCCAGATAAATCCAAAATATTTTAAACTTAAGACTTGCTGAATCTTTTATTATTGAGTTGCTCTAATTTTTTGGAAATTTTTTGCGATTTTCCTAATAATATTGTTAAGAATAAATCTATGGCTCAGAGCCATAAGTTCTTTTAAGAACCGTCATTCTTACTATAGTTGGTCAAACTAATGAATGCTTTTATACACACTCTTTTCTAATGACTGACTTTTTAATGCACTCGGGAACACGGCATAAGAAACTCGGTTAAAAAATGTAGAAATATTCAAATCCAATCAGAGTTTAATTTTTTTCGTTCTTTTATCGCTCTTTATAAAACTTTTCGCTCTTGTCCCAATAATATATTTTTTCACTATGCGTTTACGCTCTTACTACGCTCTTACTCTAATGATAAACACAAAAAAAAATTATTTCGCTCTTTCAAAGTGATTTAAATTTTAATTTTTAATATTGCTCTAGAAAGAGGGAGCGTAAATGTTAAAAATATCGCTCCCTGTATATAGTACAGAGCGATTGAAGAAAATATTTTAGGGAGCGATATTTTTTGTAACACACGAATTGCTCTTTGAATATCATTAAATAAAGAAAGTTTAATAAATGATATTTGGGTAAAGTTTTAATGAAATTTGACGCGTGACATAAAGTTCTGGGATATGGCCAAGTAGGATGGAACTTAGGTATTCCTTAACCGATTGTGATGCAATTCGGCTTGTAAGTTCTAAATGGGGTTCTACTCGTATAATGATTTTTGGATAAGGTTCCGGAATACGGCCAAGTAGAATCCCATTTCCATCGCGCTTGTTAAATTTCACTAAAATCGGTTAGAAAAAAGGTAAGTTCCATAATAATTGTCCATATTCCAGAACCTTATCCCAAAATTCTATTTAAATCCCATTTCCAATGCACATGTCAAATTGCACCACAATCCACATGTCGATTTCCATCAAAATTGGCCATATTGGCCAAGTTCCATCCTAGTAAGCCATATTCCAAAACAGTCGATATTTTTAAATGTTTATCTATTCGCTAACAAAACAATTAGGCTTTCTAGGAACAGAATTTTAGAAGGTTTTGAATGTAACCGTTGGCCGTAATAACAAGAGCAAGACCAATATAATATTAATGACGTTTTTATTCATCGGAGCAGAGCGTATTTGCTTTTTCAATATAGATCAATAGAAAAGAGCGAAAATAAGATAATACAAACGCAATAGTGGAAGACCAAGAACTCCTGTTCTTCAGAGCAATATTTTTTTCTACTACAATATCGTTCCTTAAGAAAAGTTTTTTAATAGTTTTTACTATGGCTCTTAAAAAAATTGAAAAGCGAAGAGCGAAATGCCATCCCTTTTTAAACTCTGAATTCAATACAAAATGCCGGAGGTAACAAATGATTTATTAAGAGATTTTAACTCAACAGAACTAGCAAATATATTAATGCTACGTTTTCCGGGATATCCTTAAGATTTAGTCAGTTTGAACGTTTTTGAAAACTTTTTAGTTTCATTGTTCACTTGTTATTCACTTGTATCACCTTACACAGGTGAAATTAAACTGTGTTGATGCCGCAAATCGATTGCACTAGATACATCACTTGAGCGCTCGATCTTTCATTTTTGGTTTAATTACATCATATCGCACATGACAAAGAATAGTGACAAAACTCAAAATATCAAATTTTTCAGGAAAGCGAAAGAAAAATTGTTAATTTCAAAACAGGAAGAACGACACATTAATCTCTCTCGTGCTTGCTGTCATGAATATCGATTATTTGAGTATAGATTAATAATTTCGTTTCTTCTACATTCTTACAAGTTCAATTGTACTCTCTTTCTTTCTATTAACCTCATCACATTTCATTCATCACAAATGGTTCGTTGATCATAATTAGTGCTGTCGAAATGAGTACGATTGGAGTATTTGTACTACGTTCGCCTAGTGCTGGGGGGGCTATTTGGGAAATGTATTAGATTTCTATTTGAATTGAATCAGATCCATTCGTTTCTTATTTAAATCAAATATGAATCTTATACATCGAAGACTCGATCACGTTCGAATCAAATTCCCAAATAGCCCTCCCGGCTTCTATACTCCGCTATTTCTTTTTGTACTCCCCTGTTCTAATAGCTGCTATACTAATAACACTTTTACACATTTCGCAATAATTATAATATTCTGGGAGATAGCTGGGTTTTTGATAAAGCATTTTTTCAAAGCCAATTTATAATGGCTTCTGTTATTCTCCGGCAAAACCCCATACCACGGTTTTCTTGCAGTAATATGCCAGTCATGTCATTTTAGCAGCCAATCACAATCCAAACATGTCAAATTTGCGAACTAAATTATTTCAACTTCATAAACCTTTTTATTCAAAATCTGAAGATTTGTTGGTAAAACTTACAAAAAGATAATTCCGAGTTTTTTAAAACTTATAAAAACATCAAGGCACTCTGTAGAGATACCAGTTAAACTCAAACATGACGGAGATTGTCTGATTTTAACAAAAAACTTTTATCTGCTTTGGCTAAATATTTCCATTAGGACCTCTTGAATACAAAAATTACTCTGCAAGGCAAACTATGCAGCTTATTAGTCATTTAGCCGTACCGCACAAAAACGATGTATGGAAGTCTGAATTTATGCAGTGTGATATGAAAAATTTAATTCGTTCAGTACGCCTTCACATCAATATTATCAAATCCTTTGTTTACATTTGGATAAAATCCAGACTCCCAAGCATCTTTCTCTTATTCTGGGAAGGTTAAATGCTGACAGCAGAAATTAGCTTTAAATTTTATTTTGACATTCTTCTTCTCGCCTAGATAGGATCTGGGTAAAAATAGGGTGATCAGACGTCCTGATTCTCTGGACATATGTTCTGGGCCCTTAAACTTTTGTGGGCATTCAAAACGGCTCCTAAAATCTACAGTAGTCTTCTTGATGAATTGAAAACTTGTTCTCTATTTTAACACGTTCAACTCGAATTTTTCTTTTTCATTTTATTTTACTGTTACATTTTTTATATATGATTTAAATTTAAGTGTTATATAAATTTGTAAGACAATCGACACTGGAATATTTAGATCCACTGATTGTTAAAGTAATAATAATAAATAAATGCAAAAAAACATGTATCCAATTCAAATTAATCTGCATTAACCAAATTTTAATAAAATATAAAATTTCCATCAAAATCAAATATTATAAAAACATATTATGATTGAAAAAAAAAATATTTATGAACTTATTGATTTTCACAAATAGATATTTGTTAATTATTATTTATTTTCATTAAAATATAATACCTTTTCATTAAAACAACAATTGATTATTAAAATTTATTTGTATGATAGATTATGATTAATTAAAAATAATTATTTACATATTTTGGTTTTATTTTTCAAAGGCTTATCAATTAATTTTTTTCATTAATAATTTAAATCCATAAATAATGTTTTAGGTGAAAAATGTGGCCGACCTATAACTATATGTTGTTGTTTTTTTTTTAATTAATTAACCTTTATCTAATCCAGCAAAAAAAAAAAATTACTGCGTCTATATAGTTACATACCCTATTAACTTTATCCCAATGCGTATAATCGTAAATCGTTACCGTTCTCTATATAAAAATCTGATTAGAAAAACGTACAAACGTAACTGCAACATAAAGATTTGATAACACAACGGAACGAAAGTAAAAATAGATAAAAACGTTTAACAATAAAAGATAATAAGAAATGGAAATTTGAAATTCATGGGAAAACTTGTTATACGTTCTATATACAGACACACACGGTCTTTGTATTTACTTGTATAATATATTGCAATGAAAATCTATCCATCTTGACAAAAAATAAAATCCACTGTAGTAATAGATTTCTGATTAAAATCTGATTTTAATACAAGCAAATGTTTTCTCCTTATTTTAATTTAAATTGTATTTATTATTTCCGTTTACTCTGCAAACACACAATGGATAAATGGAAAATGGAAAAGTTTATACGTAAATAAATTTACGAGGTTACCTGTACATATAGTGAAAATTTATAATTGTATATGCCAACATATTTCGTCATAGAAATTTACAGTAGTTGGGAATTTTCTTGTTACTATTCCTTCTAGAGAATTTTCTTTATTCTATTTATAATGTTGTTTATAAAAATTGATTTTCGTTGTTGTTCCTATGTGCTTTCGTTTTATTCGGATATGGTTAGATACAGTTTTTCTTTTATTGTATATAATGTCAAGAGAGTGGATTGTTATTTGATTTTTATTTTTATGGTCAATGAAATACATAATATTATGTATATTGGCAAAGTGATTAAAAAAAATGAATAATTAAATGTATGGAACATTTTTCAAATGTTTTACAGATATTTGCATGATACAGTAATAATTTTGGGGAAAATTTTAAATATACATATTTATGAAAAAGGCTTTTACATTTTATTGTTAACCTTTTATAAAATATCTGAAGTACTGATTTACCCAAATTACATAACATAAAATCAGTAATATGTTTTTCAAGTTGGCTTTCATCCAAAGCTTCACATTCACACAAAAAAAAAAAAAAAATTAAATAAAAATTATATTTAAAAATCAGGGTTATATTATATACTATAAAATATCGAATCGAATTTTAAATTATTCATTAAATTGGATACCCATACTATCGCTTATAAATATTTCAGCTTTTAGTGTGGAAGCGGACAATTATACTGCATACTACTAAATTACCAGTTGCGGCACATGCCATGAGATTTCACCATTTTGGAATAAAGATTCTCAATGGATCAGCAGTAGTTGTAGCACGATGGTTAATTATATTCGCATACAATCGTGCAAGAAATATATATAAGAAATATAAAACTATCAAGTGATTTAATTTTATTCCATCATCTTTAACATTCATATTTAAAAATTTTTTCGTCATACCAGGCTGTTATTTGATCATATCCGTAGTGTTTCCATGGTTGTTATTCCATCGATAACAGCCACGGCCGTTATAATAACAGCCGTGGACGTTATTTAACTTTTTTTGTTTATAAGCAAACCGTTACTATTTGATTAATTGATTGATTGATTTCAATGTACGATCAAGCATTAAGCAAGTCTCCCGTATTATAAATGCGAATACCACACCACCATACCCATGTTACAATACGACACCATAACTCTCCCTCACCAAGGAAATATGTACCATACATACTCAGCTTTTCATGAAGCCAAACATAGCAATATTCACCGCTTAAAGAAAGGCGCCACATCGATAACTACATAAGGCTAATAGTGTGATATCCGCCCCTGGCCAGGCAGCCATCGTACACCTTTTTACATATAACAAAATCGAGGAATGGGAAAGGAATGTTAGTGAAGACAGACTCGGCCCGGTTATAGACAGCTAATAAAGCTGATAGTTAGTGTTTTATGATAGCACAATGACATCACAATTAAAATATTAATAATAAAACGTTGGAACCTGATCGATCTGAAATAATATCTTAAACTAGAATTTATATATACTTCAAACTTCCGATTAACAAAATTGATGATAAAATATATTTCGATGTTCTTCTGAAACCAAAAAACAAATTAGTTATTTATTTCTACTCTCACTTAGTCCAACCGCTCTATATTCAAATATTTAAGTATTAGCTTTCAACAATTAAGAGAAATATTAAAACAGCAATAAATATAATATAATCTAAATTCAAATGTAAAGATGTTCCTATCCCTAAAAATAACATTACCATTTATTAATCATAATTCAATTCTAAGCCTTAAGACATTAATTACATTACATCTGAAATAAAATTTTGAACCATAAGTACACTCCAACTAGTTCTAATAGATGTCTCTCCACTCATTATTGATGAAATTTGTTAGTTGTTATACCTATCATCAAAAATCTTAAACAGTAAATATTTGCTATATAAAGCCCTTGTTCATCCACAACCTCACGATTTGCCTTTAATCGATGTTTGTGAAAAAACCAAAATTACTCGTGACATCTGATAAATAAAGTTTAAATCCAAAAGTAGTGAAGTGAATTCAATAAAATTGGAAATACAGTGCAGTGCCAGTGATAATGCAATAAATAAATAAAATAAATAAATAAATAAATATACTAGTGTAACAATAAACGATACAAAAACAGTTGAAAACGTGCAAGTGAGAACCGTTATAACGATAGGTAGCAACTTCTGGTGTCCTATATTAAATTATTTTATTAACCATTCCAATATTAACATCTTAGATAACTATTCCTAAATTAATAAATTATAGAAATAAATTATAGATCAATCCCTATGTACCACAAAGAAATTAACATTAATAGTTTGACAATAATTAAATTAACTACCATCAGGCCATCGTGCTGTCACCTCAGCCAGTGTCATCTTGGTCGAGCTTCTCAGGAGTTTTCTTAACTAAAACCATTTTAACTAACCAATATGAATACTGATACCAAACTATCATTAACATTAATACCAATAAGTATGAACATTAACACTAATAAGAACACTAATACCAACACCCACATCAATACCAATACCAACATCAACAATAATATTATGACATATGATTCGATTACACCGAAAAATTAATTTCACTAAATTTAATTCAACTTAATTTTAATAAAAATTAATTTAATTTCAACCCAAAACCTAATTTACTTCACCATTAATTGTTTATTTTAAATCAGTCCTTAACACCCTTAAATAAAATAAATTCAATTCAACATCTAAATTAAACGACAGCAAATTAATTACTAACTACTATATAACTTGAAAATCAAGATACAAAAAAATTGTAATCCTAAATTATGAATTTTAAACACTAAATGTAATTTTTTAAACTAAAATTCTAAAATCAAAAATCAAAATCTGAAACCTTAAAAAATGTATTTCCAATTCCTGCTTAACTAGCTATTGCCAGAAATTAAAGAAATTAATTAACTAATTCCAGAAATACCACTAAAATCAAAATTAAATATGTAATTAATTGTTTATTACTTCATTCTGCTTAAATAGCTTAAATACTAATAGTTAAACCTTTCCATACTAAATTAAAGTTAATAAATCAACTAAACGATAATTAAATAAAAAGCCGCGCCCGATTTCTCCGCTCTAAAAGTTCAATAATAAATAATTAAAATAATGAACAATATTAGGTAAACAATGAAGCCGCGCCCGATTTCCCATCTGCACATTTCACTGCATCCAATCCATTCTTAATTATCAATTAAATTGTAACACAAAAATATTTTTTTTAAAATTTAAAATTCAAATTTCAATCATCTAATTCCTGAAACCATATAAGTTCAATTCCAGATTTACAACTTTATTAGTTAATTCCAGACATACCTCTAAAATCAAATCAAATTGATAATTAATTAATTGCTTACTAATTAATCTATTTCATTTAAATCCCACTGCACAATAATTAAAAATAATCAAGAACACAATAAAAGATTAATAAAAGAATAAAAGTTTAATAAAAGTTTAACAAAAGTTTAATAAAAGTTTAACAAAAGTTTAACAAAAGTTTAACAAAAGTTTAATAAAAGTTTAATAAAAGTTTAACAAAAGTTTAATAAAAGTTTGACAAAAGTTTAATAAAAAATTAATAAAAGTTTAATAAAATAATAAAAGTTTAATAAAAGTTTAACAAAAGTTTAATAAAAGTTTAACAAATATTTAACAAAAGTTTGACAAAAGTTTTACAAAAGTTTATCAAAAGTTTAACAAAATTTAACAAAAAATTAATAAAAGTTTAACAAAAGATTAACAAAAGTTTAATAAAAGTTGAATAAAAGTTTAAAAGTTTAAAGGTTGCAAAGTCTAAAAGTTCAAAAGTTTAAAAGTTCAAAAGTTTAAAAGCTTAAAAGTTCAAAAGTCCAAAAGTTTAAAAGTTCAAAAGCCAAAAGTCTAAAAGTTTAAAAGTATTTACAACTTTATTAGTTAATTCCAGACATACCTCTAAAATCAAATCAAATTGATAATTAATTAATTGCTTACTAATTAATCTATTTCGTTTAAATCCCACTGCACAATAATTAAAAATAATCAAGAACACAATAAAAGTTTAGTTAAAGAAAAAAAGTTTAATAAAAGTTTAACAAAAGTTTAATAAAATTTTAAAAGTTTAAAAGTTCAAAAGTTTAAAAGTTTAAAGTTTAAAAGTTCAAAAGTCTAAAATTCCAAAATTTAAAAGTTTAGAAGTCTAAAAGTTTAAAAGTTCAAAAGTTTAAAAGTCTAAAAGTTTAAAAGTGTAAAAGTTCAAAAGTTTAAAAGTTTAACTTTAACTGCTAAAACTCCAAAATCTAAAAGTTAAGAACTTTAAAAGTTCAAAAGTTAAAAGTTTAAAAGTTCAAAAGTTGAAAATTAAAAAGTTTAAAAGTTTAATAAAAGTTTAACAAAAGTTTAATAGAAGTTTAACAAAAGTTTAATAAAAGTTTAACAAAAGTTTAATAAAAGAACAAAAGTTTAATAAAAGTTTAATAAACGTTTAATAAAAGTTTAACAAAAGTTTAACAAAAGTTTAACAAAAGTTTAATAAAAGGTTAATAAAAATTTAACAAAAGTTTGACAAAAGATTAACAGAAGTTTAATAAAAGTTTCATAAAAGTTTAACAAAAAGTTTAACAAAAGTTTAATGAAGGTTTAACAAAAGTTTAATAAAAGTCTAATAAAAGTTTAAAAGTTTAAAAGTTCAAAAGTTCAAAAGTTCAAAAGTCTAAAAGTTTAAAAGTTTAAAAGTTCAAAATTCTAAAGCCCAAAAGTCTAAAAGTTCAAAAATTTGAAAGTTCAAAAGCTTAAAACTGTCCAGGGCGTAAGTAAATTACTTTGTTAAAAAACCCTAATCCCTACGAATCGTTTATTTAATAAAAGTTCTCCAAATTTTTTTTTTTTTTTTTTTTTGAAATTGCACTCAACCCTCAAGGACCAATATCGGCCATTGCCAATAATGATGACAAAGGTTTGGCTAGCATATGGAATAGACCTCTGTTACTTAATTAAAGCCCTAATCCATACGAATCGTTCATTTAATAAAAGTTCTATAAAAGTACCCTCTTTCTCTTTGAAATCACACTTCAACTTTAGAACGCCATATACCGTTTTTTAATGAACACTCAAAAAATAAATCAATAAAAATTACTTTAATATCGAACGAACAAGAATTTGTAATATATTTTGATTTGTTGTAATTTAGCTAGAGCTTGATTTTTTAAAAATACTTTTCTAAATACTACTCAATTTTTTTGAAATAACACTCAATCCTCCCCATAATAACCCGTCTCAGCAGCAGTGCAATACTAATACATTGACAAATCTCTGCAATGAAAACGTCACACTCGTAGATCATCATTATATATTAAACAAAATACGGTTCACTCCCCATTACTTAAAATACCGTAGCAACTCCCAATACGACATGCTTTATATACACAAACTTGATTCAACCAAAATCAAACAAAAATTCAACATGAAACAACGCACAAAATACAAAACAAATCTACAACACTTTTCTGTTTTTCAATTTTTTTTTATTTTTTTACTCTTACCAATTTCAATGTGACAATATTGTCAAGTTGTCAAATCACATCAATAAAAGCAAAATTAACACAGGCCATTTCACTTTAGAAGCTCAGATTTTATTTTATTTATAAACCACTGTTGCACTCAAAATTTCACGTCTAACTTACATTAAATGCATCACAAACAACTTTATTATTACTTTTAACAATTAATTAATCTAAATTAACAGTTATTATTATTATTTTTTTAAAATTTTAATTAGCACAGCAAAAAATATGACTTCTATATCCTGTACTACCTGTGTCTATGATATTATATTTAAAATTAAAACAACCACCATTTAAAGTCTGATACACAAGAAACAATAGCCTTTTCACTTTCATTAAAACTAAGTAACTACACAATATTTTTTAATTTTAAAAACCAATAAAAGAATTCACAACACACATCGCCATTTTTATATGCCATCTTTATATTTCTCTAAATTTCTTTTACACAAAATTATTTCTTTTAAAAATTTGCAACTTAGCCATTTTTAACCTTCACTTTTATATATAAAACCAAACATTCGTTTATAAACAAACCGTTACTATGTTAAGAAATTAAGACTGCCTGAGTAGTTTCTTGAATTTTTTTTAATTAACATTAACCAGTTTTTGGGTATACCGATAACAGTTTCGGATAAAATTTATCAGCCTCGTCTTCGCCTCGGCTGTCAAATAATTGTCCTCAACTAGCGTCAAAAGTATAGCGTTATACGCTTAATATCGGCCTAATACTGTTATATACTTTTGACTGTTATTTGTTTTTGTTGTGTTTAGTAATTGGTTGTTTGTTGGTGTTGTAAAACGGTCATCGTTTTGGACACTATGATATACTTGCTATGATAATGTGCATTGGGTTTGTCTGAATTTTAATAACATTTTAAAAATTCAAGTGTCCCAAATGTCAGAATTAGCTAAACTTTGTAAAAATAATGAAAAATAACTGAACAATTTGGAAAATTGTAAAACTGTGAAGTTTAATAGTGCTGACTTTTGTGCCATTGATCCAAATTTAGCTGATAATATGCATCAGGACCACTCAAGTAGTATGCAGTTGTCTTTTAATATGATGTAATTATTATCTAAGATGTTGACTCTAATTCTAGAAATTTAGTACCTCTAGTTAACGTACGGTTGAATCACGTTAGCAAATATTTTTTTGGCGATTAAGAATATTTAACTAAAAATTTCAATTTATTTGATGCTAGGATATATCGGCTACATCCTAAATTTAATGATGCTATTCGGCATCATTAAAGTTAGCATCATCAAGTTTAATGATGCTGACTAGCATTAAAACTTGGTCTATCTCATACTGTAATGATCTGGGTCGGCTAAGAAATATTTTCTGAATTCATGGCACTACATTAGAGCTCACCGACAGAAAAAAATTGTAAAAAGTTTACAATGAATACATTAAACCATCCTCTATTTCAAGCTGTTGTCGTCTGAGCCGGCCAACAAAAAATATGAAAGTTTACAACAATTGCATTAAACAATCCTCTATCTCTTGCTGTTGTCATCTCCTCCGACCAACAATTATTTTCTGACTTCACAGTTCACCGACTTACACAAATTCTACAAAGTTTACAAAAAATAAATTAAACCAATTAACCATGCAATTATCTTATATCTCATGCTGTTTATATCGCATTTTTCTACTGGCTTAACATCATGGTCTGTAGAGTAATTGTTTCCAGAAAGATTTTTGAAATTTCTATGATAATTTACAAATCTGTCACGATAGCAATATTTTTTGGAGCTGAGAGCAAAACTGTATAACCATTACGTAACTATCATGATATAAATATAGTATCATGACATCTTATAGTGTTTGGGTATATAATTTTGGGCTAACCACAAATAATAGTAATCCTGCTGTTACGAAAATCAAACAAGTGTCCCGCTAGTACTATTTAGTGTTATCATTGCATTTTTCGAGGATGAAAATTGGGCTAACTTCACATAAATGTTAGATTCCGATTTCCATTGATAACACATCTTGGGTCGCAGGAAGTCTACTAAAAGAAGTACAATCAAGCGATGAAAGCGGGCTTTTTTACAAAAACATAAATCGTTTCGGGAAATAGTATAGGCGGTCTAGTCAACCTTCCTGTTCAAATATTATTAGTATTAAGTCAATTATTTTAATAATTCATCAAATTATTAGAAGCCTTTGTTGCTTTGTTGTATATTCTGTCCGACATTGGTTTTAGAGGTTTGCGTCCTATATGGTGAATAGAAATGTGTGTGTCTTAGCTTTTAATCTCGGACTACATACTTTTACTCGGCTAAGCAATAACCGATAAAAAAATATTAAATGGTCAAAAATATCTTTAATAAATGAAATGTATGAAAAAATATCTTTAAATTTTAATGTAGAATCACAAATAAATATTTAGCCAGATGATAACCTTCACTTCCGTCCGACGTAACCTTCATTATCCGCAGGGATAATACCATCAGTTCCACGCGACTTATATAGTTTAAAACTGTCTATCGCCCACAGGATCTTTCAAATTCATTACCAATCCAAGCATTTTCTACAGTTTCAGCACCAAATGGAACACTCACGTTAGTCAATGGATTTTAGTGCAATTTTGTATCAAGGTTATTAAGTCGATTCAGAAAGTAGTTCCTTAAATAAAATGCAATTATTCATGCTCTGAAGAATTCCTTGGTTCATATCATTTGGGGTCGGATTTTTTAAATAAAATAATAGCCAAATTCCATATTTAATATGTCTAGAGCTCAAAATGGAACTACATAGCACTTTTGTCGATGTATTTTAATAAAAATTTACTAATGATGGTGGATACCATAAATCAAAATCTAGATTTTCCAATTTTGGTTTTCCATATATAGCCAATCCAAACAATTTTTTCCTCCGCCAAAACCAAACAGAACACACACAGCGTCTATGTATTTTTGTGAAAATTTGTATCTGAGATATTAAGATTAAATCACAGCAAACAAACAACTAAAAAGCCAACCAGCGAACCTTTAAGAAATTTAACGTCACAGTGCGTTATATGGATGTTACATGTTACTGCCCAGCGAACATTTAAGAAATGTTCGTTTAGTTTCGTTAAATTGAAGTATCAACTTAACAGAGCGAAAATTATCGCGTAAAACTGAAGGAAATGTCAAAAATTCAAATTGTCTTTGTGTAAATTTATAACCGAAATATCAAAGATTTTATAAATTGTAATACCAACTTATTTATTTTCAAATTTATTTATTTTTCTTACGCCACAAGATCTGTGTCTTTTATCATTTATGTTTATGTCCTTTAAAAATTTAAAGCTTTTTAATAATTGAAATAATTTTTGAAATTTTTTCAATTCCATCGTCAGTTAGAAATTGTACACAAATTTTATAAAAATATTAATGCTAGCTACCTTCACTTCAATCCATTTGAAAAGTTGTGTTACAGTTTTGCTAGCCGGCTTGTCAAATTTTCCGTAAGAAAAAAACTTTCGTTAAATTCTGGTACATTTCTTACAGTTTCGTTGGTTGGCTCTTAATAAAGGAATTTACTTTGCATGGATGTTACATTTTTATATTTTGTGGTGTGCTATGAATTGGTGCTGTTAATAATAGATTTATGCGAATGGGTAGATCAGCGAAAGAACATACATTAATTAGCTGTCCCTTTTTTCGCTATAAAACAAAAATTTGAATGAAATGATATCACAAAAATGAAATATGCCTAAACCTGTTTTTACACGGTTCTTTTTACACGATTGTTTTATATTATATCCAAATATTTAAAATTTCTATTTTTTATTGATTAAATTACCGTAATTTGCCCTTCTTACACCGTTTTTTAAGACTACTCAAATTCAAAAGCATAAGTCATTTAAAAGTCCTCTATTGATGGGAACTAAAAAATCGAACGATTTAAGCAAAAACTTATAAAATAAATAAATATTAATTTATATTACTAAAATCTATTATCGAAGAGGAATATTCTCTTGGTTCCATATCTGTTTCTGAAGCAGGCGTGAAAATTCACTTTCACCAACGCTTTATTTTTAATTTACTTTTAAATCAAGGCGCTTGATTCTACATTTTGTAAGAAACAATTTACTCGGAACTTAATTACTTTGACACAATATGAAATAGTAAATTGTAATATGGATGCAGAAAGAACCAGTAAGAATATTGAAGCAGTAGTAACAGTAAGTATCGCAAGTTTTGTAATGGTGGCTTTCCCAAAGTAAACTTTTATGCATCAAGTTAAATATTGGCCTTTACATTCCACCGAAAAGTTTGTACGAAATACATTAGTATACAAACTGTTTGTATAACATAATTTACAAACTCAACTTAGTTGACAACGTGCTGATAGTTGGCGATTTCAACTTGTCAAAGGTTGAATGGCTGGTAGATGACGACATAAACTGCGTCATTCCGTACAATGTTAAGTCGGAGGCTGAATCAATATGTATTGATTCCATTTTGTCATTTGGTCTCGTTCAGATAAATAAGTTTCTAACTATAATGGTCAATTTCTGGACTTGTTTTTTGCTAACTCTGCCAATCTATTTATGATAAAGTTGACACCAGTTCCGTATATCATCAACGATGTCAACCACAAATCTATGGAAATCAATTTTAACGTATCAGAGTTTTTGGTGTCTAATTTTAATAATAATAATTGTAATTCTATTAAATTTTACGATTTTAGGCGTGCTGATAATGATGGTCTGTGTTTTTCGTCGGTGTATATTGACCGCGACGTGCAAATTTTCTATGACATTTTATTCGTTGGCTTCGACAGGTTTATACTGGTTTCTGATAAAAAAGTTAATTGTAATAATCCTCCGTGATTTAACAACGATCTAATAAACCTACGTAATCGTAAGAAAAAATTATATCGAAGATGGAAGTTATCCGGAAACGCTGACGACAGATTAGCATTTTTAATTTTATCGAAACATTTTGACGATTTGCATTATATTGCTTATACAAATTTTATTATTAAGGCTCAAAATAATATGACTTCAAATCCAAAATCTTTTTGGAATTTCATTGACTCCAAATGAAAACTTTTGGATTTCCATCAACTATGCGGTTCTGAATAATTCTGGGGATATTGCTGACTTATTTGCTTTATTTTTTCAAAATATATATAGTCGGACTGATATTGATAATGAGAAATATGTTAGTGCAGAAGGTAGTTGCACCAACTCTTGTTTGTATATACCTCACATATCTCCAGAGGATATCTGTCTGCACTACCAGTGCAGAATAAATTCGTCACCTGAAAAATATAAAAACAAATGTGAAATCCCAATAACATAAACTTCCCAAATGTAAAATCTCAATCGCATAAAACTTACCTTAAATTTCACTTCATTTATTACGTCAATCTGAAATTAAATCATATGTATGGTTGATGGATGACGAACTGTATGGTAAACTTCAATGTTGTAGCGGCAGCACAAAGTAAGTATAAATTCACGACTTCACAAAATGAAAATGAAATACTGGTTTGAATTTATCTCTTTGTAAAACGTTATAAAACGTATAATTTATTTATAATTTTTATTTATGATTTTTATTTAGGTTTAACAAAATTTTTGGTTGTGACTGATTCACGGTCTCACTGGTAATGACCGAGAGAAAAACACTTCTTTTCGTTCTGTTTTTTTTTCTACGAAAACAAATGTCTTTTTCCCCATCATGAGATGTCGCGTCAGTCAAATATTACATAAAATTCGAATTTCGAGAAATACAAATAAATATTAGAATTCATCTTTTCGAGCCTCGAAAAATAAATAAATACTTGAATTCTACTTTAATAATTGACATTCGAATTTATAATTACATTTGGAAATGTCAACAAAGGAAAAAAATTATTGTGTGCAACAAATTGGGAATAAGATAAGTATTTTCAAGATTAATTAACAAATTTAATGATAATAATTGTTTAATTTAATTTCAGATTGACGTAATAAATGAAGTGAAATTTAAGGTAAGTTTTATGCGATTGAGATTTTACATTTGGGAAGTTTATGTTATTGGGATTTCACATTTGTTTTTATATTTTTCAGGTGACGAATTTATTCTGCACTGGTAGTGCAGACAATATCGTTAAATCCCTCCATTTGTTTAAGGATGGATGTGGCCCAGATGGTATTCCTTCATACTTTCTTAAAAATTTTAGTAATGAAATAACTCTACCTTTGTCAATTTTATTTAATGATTCACTTTTAAAAGGTGTTTCTCCGGTTGTTTGGAAATCGTCTCATATTGTACCGATATTTAAATCTGGTAATAGGAGTGATGTTTCTAACTACAGGGGTACTTCGTTATTGTCAGCCATTCCTAAATTATTTGAGTCAATTGTGTGTGATTATATGTTTTTTGGACTAAAGTCTTTATTGTAGATGAGCAACATGGTTTTTTCCGTGGGCATTCTACTGTGTCAAATTTAGTGTAGTTTACGATACATGCCACGGAGGTGATTGAGAGTAATGCTCAACTGGATGTCATTTACACCGACTTTAGTAAGGTGTTTGACTCAATCAATCACTTTATTGTTTTGCAAAAATTAAAATCCTTCGGAATAAATGATAATTTAATCAAATGGCTTGAGTCATACCTCACTGGGCGGGTACAGTCTGTAGCAATTAACAACAGTTTTTCTAAACCAATTTATGTTTATTCTGGAGTATCTCAGGGCTCACATCTTGGCCCACTTATTTTCTTATTATTTGTAAATGATATCACAAAAAGAATAAAATTTTCCCGATGTCTAATATATGCTGACGACTTAAAAATATTTTCTCCTATTCGTAGTCTATCTGATGCAGTTAAATTACAAATGGATATAGACGGGGTAAGCTCTTGGTGTAAGAATAATTTATTACATTTGAATGTAGCTAAGTGCAAAATGATGACGTTTACACGTTCATCTTCGCATCTTATTTATAATTACAACATTGCAAATAACACTTTGAATCGTGTTAACGAAATAAGGGATCTTGGAATTATATAGTACCCCAAATTTCAATGTTGGGCCTTTTGCTGTTCCTGATTTATACTGATTCTATTTTTAAACTTGGGTTAAATACTGTTGCCTTTTATGCTCGACTGACAATTCTGTTTCTTTTATCGTTACATCCGGCCTTCTCATCAATCCCTCATCCAATTGTTACCATAAGCGTCCTGCATGATAAGGAATTAATAAGACCTAAGAAGACCTAATAAATTGCTTTACATTTCTCTTTGGATGCAAAATTTGCTATAGTTATTATTTCTTTGGACGTAAAAACATTTAATTTCTTATTTAGCTATTGCTATTAAAATAGCTTAGATTTATTAATTATTTGCCAAATAAAAGAAAATCATTAACTTTTTTCAACCTACATTCAAATACAAATGGTTTACACACATAATTATGGAATCATAATAATTATGCAGTACAATAAAAATTTTATTTTTTAAGCACCCATTTAAGAATCTATAAAGAATACTAACAACAACATTCTAATATAACAATGTATTCTGTATTAACAATAAAATCTACCATATATCGCGAGTATTTAGTATTTATTTTAGTTGAATTTGTTCGATTTTAAAATTGGATATAAAAAGCTCCAGAATTTTTAGTTTATTCCCCAACAAAAAAAAAAAAAAACTCTTGATGCCTTGTTTTTAGACTATTAACACTCATCTGATCTCATGATGCAAACAAAATTAAAATTCATATCAAAAATGGATAGACAACTCCTTTTATACTCTACTTTATTTCTTGTATTGAAGTATTCAAAAGCACAAATTAAAACACTTTTATCTTTTATGCATTTACAAAAGGATTTAAGTTTGAGCAAAAGGAAACTGAAAAAAAAAAAAAAAAATCAGACAAATATTTGTTAAGATATGAATCTAAAAAGCTTTTAAGATATTGAAATTTCTAGAAAAACTTATTTCAGATTTTACTTTTTGAATTAAAAGGAAATTTTTGAATTTTAAATGCATCTGTAAGTTTATGTGTTTATTGGACATATATTGAATCGATGGTACTCTTAAAGTGTAGACATTTTTTTTTTATCAAAGCGATACAGAATGAAATTTATTACTTTAACGCTTCATTAACTCGGGTATATGGAGGATGGATAATGGTAAAAAATAATAGATTTTCTAGATTCTTATCCAAATGCATTTTGATCAGTTTAAAAATACACAGAACGATTTTTAGTTCCGCTAGCCACAACGACAAAAATAAATTTAATGTAAAATATTTTCCTTGGGATAGGATTTCCTCCTGAAAGTGGCAGCGCTGGTTTTCCTTGAATAATTGGAATTGGAAATTCATTTATTCTGATTTTCTTAGTGTATTTTGGTATTATTTTTTGCAAATCGTAATAAAATGATTCGCACAATGACCTTCAGCTTCATAGTCACTTTCTACAGTGAATTATCTGTCTTTTCTATTGGTGAGAACTGTGATAAATATTCTTGAATCTGTTTGTTTTCTGTTTACGTTTATCTTGATAGTCGATATTGTTGCCATCACTACATATCGTTGCTATTACATTCTTGACAGCATTTGGATATTCCCTATTCTATTCTTTTGTTGCTTAACATCGGTTGTTTCTAGGTATTCACTATTTCCCAAAGTGATTAAGACAGCCGAGTGGTCCGATAACATTTCCAAACATGACGTCTGAGATCTTTCTACTATCACTTGGCCAATTGGTATATAGGGAACCTACATAATCGTTATACATAATGAGATATTTTTGTTTTAATTAATTTTTAATTCTCGGCCTCTCGTTGTCACCGACCTTAAACACCGACTTAAATTGTTCCATTTTTATTGCATGTTACAGTAGTTACTTCAAAGTGCTCCTTCTTATGCTTTCCTATTTCGTGGTACATACTTAATTATTGAAATAATTATCCTTCAGTCCGCACTAAATTTTTTGAATTTCGGACTCGTATTATTTAGTGCTGTTCAAAAATAATAATAAAAAAAAAAATTCTGTGACATAAAACACTAAAGTGTTTGGTTATAAGCCATGTTTGATGCTATACCTAAGATAGTCATACCCGCATGTGTACAATATACGATCGATAATTATTGAATATTGAGTTGGCATAAGTTATACCGTCAGCCTTATACCAAACTACGGTTAGTGAAGCAAAAATTACCGACGTTTTCAATCATGAGGACATAATAGTATTACTACCAGAACTCCAAGTCATTTTGGTGATAAGACAAGACGTACGGGGATGATCAACATCTTCAATTGGTGAAGTACCTTCAATTATTTTGGTTTTGATATTTTTTTTGGGTTCATACCTTGTAACGATTCGATGGTAGGCGAGGCGCCCATCAAAAAATATAATGTATTTGATACCATGATTTGCCCATATCATTAACAGAATTGTTTGTTTATTTAAATAACTAGAGGCTTCAAATGCGGACTATTTTAGCTTGGCTAAAGCTCATCGGATGGGTGGGTGGAGAATGAAGCATAGTTACATCTTGCGTTGCCGCCAAAGGAACAATAAGGATAGAAAAATAAAAATTCAGCACACACAGATACCCCTACTTACCCAACACTCAACTACCCATCATGATCACATCCTATCTTGACAAACACCTATCTCATGGCGGTCTTAAATAATAATTCATAATAATAATTGAAAGAAATTGAATCGATTGCAAGTCCCACTTTTAATTAAATCATACGAGAGCAAAAAAAAAAATTATGTAATGTTTAAATTTTTATATCTTTGAGATGATATAATCCCAATGAGTTCCCATTTATATCATCTAACTCACAAGACACACTTCCAATCAAAAGTTCTTTCCAGCCCAAAGTTCTCAGCAGCGTTACTTTGGGCAAAATTTCTAACAAATGCGATTTGACCTACGTGAACTTTTGGGGGTTTACTTCGTAGATTTTATAAAGATTGGGCCTTTTTATTGGCGTTTTGCAAGTGCTGGGGTAACTTTGAGATACGTCTGATGTAACATGTCAGGTTTTTCATCGAGATATAAATTATTTCCAGCAAGTTGTTGACTCGCTTTCAGAAGTTTATATACTGATCCGTGAAGGATAGCATGTTGACTAAATACCACGAAATACCTTTTGGTCATGATCGATATACGAGGTAGAGCGGCAAGTAGCGTGCGATTCACTCGCTCAGATGCATTAGCTTGTGGTGCATATTTCGCAGTGAATAAATGTTGGACACTATATTTTTGGCATAATTCTTTCATTAATTTTGAATCAAACTGTTTACCATTGTCTGTCGCTACCATCTCCCTAACTCCGAACATTAACAAGATCTGTGATTCGAAAACCAACTACCTCACTTGCAGTAGCATGTCGAACAGTCTTGGTTAAAATGAATTTGGATAAATGGTCGACAACAATAAGAATAGACGAATTGCCATTTCGGGTTCGGGGATAAGGTCCCAAGAAATCTACATAAAGGATGTGGTAGGCAGTTTTCCGAGAGGAGGTCGATTACAATAGTTTAATGCCTTATTTGCTTTACAATTTTCGCAAGATTTTATATAATTTTTGACATCCAGAGACAAAGCTGGCCAATAAAAGTATCGCTTAAGAATGTATATTGTTTTTCGTATGCCAAAATGAGCAGAAGTTGGTGGTAAGTGTGCAGAATCCATTAAAGCTTGTCGAAGTTCCGCTGGCACAATTAGCTTCCAGCATGGAACGTCAGCATCGGGTTGAACTATTGATTGAGGCTTTAGATTAATAAAAACTCTCCCATCTATAGATTTTATATTATTTTGCACAGCGCTACTTTCCAGTGCGAGGATGAGCTTGACGTACTTCTCGCACTGAAAGGCAGGAGAGTCGTAATCGATGTTGAGAGGTCGATCTGAAAGTGAAAATGCATCCATGAATACTCGCGACAAAGCATCCGGAACAGAGTTTTCCGAGCCTTTACGATACTTGATATCAAAGTTAAAGCCTTGGGGCTTTAAACTCCAACGAGCTAAACGTCCGGTTAAGTCCTTAGTTGACATTAGCCAACATAAGCTTGCATGGTCGGTAATTACAGTGAATCGAAGCCCCTCGACATATGCCCTAAATTTCTCGATAGCCATCAATTCGGCGAGGCACTTGACCTCCGTTACACTATAATTCCTTTGGGCACCTGACAATTAATGGAACATAAATGCCAATGGTCAACGCCAATCAGGCGTTGCTAATACAGGGGTTGAGACTAACGCTGATTTCAAATTTTCAAAAGAGTGTTGGGCTTCTTCATTCCAGAGGAACTTCCGGCCTTTTTTTAAGAGATCGGTCAGCGGTGAAGACAAAGCTGAGTAATTTCGGATAAACCGGCGATACCATCCCGTTACACCCAAAAATCGTCGAACCTGACGTACAGTTTTTGGCGTGGGGAACTTTGCTATGGCCCTTACTTTCTCAGGGTTGGGACGCAATCCTCCCTCACCAACGACATGACCCAGGTACTCGATTTCTCTTAGTAAAATAGCACATTTTTCCACATTTATGGTAAGTCCCGCTTCGGAGAGCCTTTGTGCAACTTCTGAAAGAATTTCAAAATGTTCATCCAGTGTGGCTGTGGTTATCATGAGATCATCGATATAAACTAATACCCGATCATGAAGCTGATGAGGAATGACACGGTGCATCAACCTCGATAGTGTTTGGGGCGCATTGCAGAGCCTAAACGGCATTACTTTAAATTGGTACAATGGGCGTCCCGGGATGGTGAACGCCGTTTTCTCTCGTGAGCTTGGATCCAAGGGAATTTGCCAAAAGGCGTCCTTGAGATCCAAGCTAGAGATGTATTTTGTGTGACTTAGCCTACTCAGAAGGCCGTCGATTAGCGGCAGTGGATAAGCGTCCTTTTTGGTGAGTGCATTTAATCTTCTAGCATCCAAGCATATTCGAACGTTTCCATTTGCCTTTTTCACTATGGCCATCGGGGAGCTCCAGGCGTTGTAACTTTCCTCAATGACGTCTAACTGAAGCATTCGGTCAAGCTCGGCATATATAAGTTTCTGGACAGCCGGCGACACAGAATAAAATCTTTGCTTCACCGGGGAAGCATCCCCAACGTCAATGTGATGATTAAGCAAAGGAGTCCGCCCTAGTCTCATTTTTTCGAAGTTTGGTAAATGCTCAATTATACTTTAGAGTAGCCTCCGCTGGTCTTCGGTTAGGTCATGCTGTTTTGACAAATTGGAATTTACAGTATGAGAAGCAGGATTGGGATTTAATTCCGAAATGATCTGGGGTACAATACCAAAAGTTTCCCAAAAATCGCAACCTAAATATAAAGGTTGTTGTAGTGAAGGGATCACAAAAAATGTTCATTGGCACTTGTTTGTGATTGAAAGACACCGTAACATTAACATAGCCAAGTATTGGTTGAGACGACCCACAAGCAGTTTGCACAAAAGTGGACATTGGATACAGCACTAGTTGATGTTTTGAAATAAAATCTTCCGATCCGTTACCCAATGCACTAATTGTTGCTTCAAGGTGCCTTCACAGAGCGAGATTATAATCTGAGATTTCTTATCCCACTTTTCTACCAATTAAATTGCTTAATTTTCAAATGTAAACGCCCTTTTTTGGCCAACTCAAGTTAAATTTTTTTTATCTTATGAGCAAATAATCCAATTCATACCAACATAACAAGAAAAAACAACAATAAAAAAATAATCTCAGATTATAATCTCGCTCTGTGAAGGCACCTTCACTGTCTAATAATCCTTGGATTTTAGTACCTTCAATTGACTCGACTGATGCATAAGGGCGTTTGTCTGCACAAGTTTTAGAGAAGTTGGTAATAATAGTTTCCGAACATTTAGCAAACATAAGCTTAAGCTCCTTAGATACTTTAATCTCTTGGAACGAAATCTAAAACAAGCCGACTTAATACGGTGACAATATTGGAAGAATTAATAGAATTTATGGGTGTTTTTGATGGCTTGCTTGGGGTGCTGGATTCCTCCATTGAGGTCGCGCCGAAATTGCTCTTGGTCCAAAACTTGACTGCCGGAAATGGGATGGACCGATTTACCTCATTTCGGTGAGGTTGTTTCCCATCTTCTTACCTCTGGTTTGCCACACATGTAGCAAAATGTTCTAGATGGTAAATCACATCTAAACCAATTGTGTCCCATTTCCCTACAGTTAAAACAATACCTAGGTGTTGGTGGTGCCTCTTGGGGATTATACTGAACTGAACGATTAGGATTTAACGCGGAGAGGTTATGCGAATTAGATTCAATGACATTTTGGTTTATTTCATATGGTGAACAGCTAACGAAATCATTGGGAATAATTGATTGTTTTGTATTAATATGAGATAAGGTTGGATTTTGATAATGAACTGGATTTATCTGTGAGGTAGATACTTCGTGAATGTTGTAAGGCTTTACATTCATTGCGGACTCAGGAATGTAACCGATTCTTTTCCAATTATCCTCACCGAGTGATAATATAGGTCTGCCTGCTAAATGTGTAATTAACCACATATGCATATTTCTTTTAGCGTTTCCAACAACCCGCTTTCAGTTAATGGGACTTTCATAGGCATTGCCATCGATAGAATATTATAGTACAAAAGATATATGGTTCCTTAGGCTTTGTCTTTCGATCATCTATTAGTTTACGAATGTCCATATCCGTTCTTCGATCTTGGAAGTGGTGTAAAAATGAATTCCGGAGACGAGGCCAATTACATCCCGGATTTAGCAGAATAGTTAACCAATAATGTTCCAGTGCAGGTCCACTAAGTAGGAAACTTACATCATTGATAAGTTGATCTAGTGATGTTACACCATGTGTTGTCGCCAAATGCTCAACTCGCATGACAAATTTTTCTACAGCCATACTGGTAGGCAATCCATCAAACTTTACATTTCACTTATAAACTGGTGTTTGTAATGGTAATTTAGCTACCAGTTGTGTTTGCTCTCCAATAGAACCAGCTACCTGTGCTTGAGGGTTTTCCTTAGAATGGAATTGTGTAGGAATTTGAGAATCGTACCCAATATTTTGTGAAGTAGCATTCCCTCCCTATGGTAACAGTGGAGGTTGAGGGATTCCAATGTAACGTGGTAAATTTGGTCGTATATATGTTGGAGGAATAGGATTATAGTAAACTGTAATAGTAAACTGTAAATTCACAGCCATTGCTTCAACAAGTTTCTGTTAGAGGTATAGAAAACTTGAATTGGCGTTTGGCTAAACTATTTACAGATGACGTATTATTTGGACAACATGAATCACCCTGCTTTAAAAAAGGCAATCTGTCCAGTTCCATCCACCATCCACCATCTCGAACAGTTAAGAAAAGTTTGTGATAATTTTGAGTCACTTTGGAGCTCGTCTGGTTTTGATCCGAGAAAATTAGTTGAACCACGAAACCAACAAATATCTACCTCGAGTCGAACAAGTGATAGAGCAGAGCAATAAGAATGGTAAATTTGAAGAATTAGGGGAACGAATACAGTGGATCAACTAATGAATCTATACTTCACAGAACGTTAAAGCACTATACAAAAAACGGCTTATTCAGCCCAATCGGAAATACACACAAGTTTTGTGAAGGATGTGGATTAGCTAACATGTAGTACGATAAATGTTAGAAATGTCAGAAAAAGTCATTGGGAAAGGAGATTCCGAGCGTGATTTATACTGGGGAGCCACGTTCATCCCAGACCTGTGCAGCTTCAATTTTTGAAGCATGCATATCGGCTGTCTATACAAAGGTATATTTAATTTCCTGATTGGAACGTTTAGCGATCTTATTAATTCTTCGCAGTTCCTAACCAAAATACTAATACTGGCTGCACTATTAAGTTTATCAAATTTGACTTTATTCCCAATTATTAAAAACATGTAAAAACTTTACAGTGCCTGATAAGTCCCTACCTTAACCGTTAATTTTGCTTATTGACTTATTTAAGTTTGTCATTTTTTAAGTGAAAAATTATCCATTTTTGGGTTACAGAGAGTTAATAGATAATTTTATGTGTTCCAAAGATTGTAAGAGAATTCAATCCAGTTTCGAACTGATGAACTTATGATTATGAAAAAATCAATCTTCTCATCAGGCCGCGGCGACTGGACTGATTATACCACAATTTACATTCTATATATACAGAATGTTCTGTGCGTTCAAGTACTAGCGAATCATACTAATACAGATGAATTCTCTTACAATTTTTCTTCTTCACGATATTCGATACACGATTGTTAATAACCTTGTTAAAGTTAGCTGAAAGTTTCCAGCCGAAAGTGAAAAGTCGATAATGCAGATTATGTTATTGACATTCCAGCCGAAAATAAATCAGCCTCTAGAGTGTTATGTCTAGAGATAGATTGGATTGATGTAACTTGTCAATAGCTATCGCAGGAAAAAATTGAGTTCAAGTTTCCCGTGGGAAATCTCGGAAAATTCGATTTTCCAAAAATTATTAGAAAATTTGTATAAAATCAGCCTTTTAAGTGTTATGTCTGGAGATGGACTCAATTGATGTGATTACTCAATAGCTATCGCAGGAAAAAAATTCAGTTCAAGTTTCCCGTGGGAAATCTCGGAAAATTCGATTTTCCAAAAATTATTAGAAAATTTGTATAAAATCAGCCTTTGAAGTGTTATATCTGGAGATGTATTCAATTGATGTGATTACTCAATAGCTATTGCAGAAAAAAAATTCAGTTCAAGTTTCCCGTGGGAAATCTCGGAAAATTCGATTTTCCAAAAATTATTAGAAAATTTGCATAAAATCAGCCTCTAGAGTGTTATGTCTGGAGATGGATTCAATTGATGTGATTACTCAATAGCTATCGCAGGAAAAAAATTCAGTTCAAGTTTCCCGTGAGAAATCTCGGAAAATTCAAAAAAATTTCCAGCCGTAAATAAGAAATGGATGAATAAAAAAAGCCTCTAGAGTGTTATGTCTGGAGATGGATTGCATTGATGTGACTTGTCAATAGCTATCGCAGGAAAAAAATTCAGTTCAAGTTTCCCGTGGGAAATTTCGGAAAATTCGATTTTCCAAAAATTATTAGAAAATTTGTATAAAATCAGCCTCTAGAGTGTTATGTCTGGAGATGTATTCATTTGATGTGATTACTCAATATGTATCGCAGGAAAAAAATTCAGTTCAAGGTTCCCGTGGGAAATCTCGGAAAATTCGATTTTCCAAAAATTATTAGAAAATTTGTATAAAATCAGCCTTTTAAGCGTTATGTCTGGAGATGGAATGAATTGATGTGATTACTCAATAGCTATCGCAGGAAAAAAATTGAGTTCAAGTTTCCCGTGGGAAATCTCGGAAAATTCGATTTTCCAAAAATTATTAGAAAATTTGTATAAAATCAGCCTTTTAAGTGTTATGTCTGGAGATGGATTCAATTGATGTAATTATTAAATAGCTAGGAAAAAAATTCAGTTCAAGTTTCCCGTGAGAAATCTCGGAAAATTCGATTTTCCAAAAATTATTAGAAAATTTGTATAAAATCAGCCTTTAAAGTGTTATGTCTGGAGATAGATCCAATTGATATGATTACTCAATAGCTGTTGCAGGAAAAAAATTCAGTTCAAGTTTCCCGTGGGAAATCTCGGAAAATTCAAAAAAGTTTCCAGCCGAAAGTAAGAAATGATGAATAAAATCAGCCTCTAGAGTGTTATGTCTGGAGATGGAATGAATTGATGTGACTTGTCAATAGCTATCGCAGGAAAAAAAATCAGTACAAGTTGCCCGTGGAGTTTCTAATAATTTTTGGAAAATCGAATTTTCCGAGATTTTCCACGGGAAACTTGAACTGAATTTTTTTCCTGCGATAGCTATTGAGTAATCACATCAATTGAATCTATCTCCAGACATACCACTTTAAAGGCTGATTTTATACAAATTTTCTAATAATTTTTGGAAAATCGAATTTTCCGAGATTTCCCACGGGAAACTTGAACTGAATTTTTTTCCTGCGATAGCTATTGACAAGTCACATCAATTCATTCCATCTCCACACATAACACTCTAGAGGCTGATTTTATTCATCCATTTCTTACTTTCGGCTGGAAACTTTTTTGAATTTTCCGAGATTTCCCACGGGAAACTTGTACTGATTTTTTTTCCTGCGATAGCTAATGATAAATCACTTCAATGCAATTTATCTCCAGACATAACACTTTAAAGGCTGATTTTATACAAATTTTCTAATAATTTTTGGAAAATCGAATTTTCCGAGATTTCCCACGGGAAACTTGAACTGAATTTTTTTCCTGCGATAGCTATTGAGTAATCACATCAATTGAATCCATCTTCAGACATAACACTCTAGAAGCTGATTTGATACAAATTTTCTAATAATTTTTGGAAAATCGAATTTTCCGAGGTTTCCCACGGGAAACTTGAACAGAATTTATTAATTCGACAGCTATTGACAAATCACATAAAAACGATTCAGCTTTAGATATATACTCTAGAGGCTGATTTTATTCCAATTTTGTATATTCTTCTGATTTACCGTTATTTTCTACGAAGCAAAGTTTTACACTTAAATTTATTTACAAAAATTTATATTTATAGATTTCTATGTATCCTATTTATTTTCGGCTGATAACTACTAAATTTTTTATTTTCGGTTTGAATGTTATATCATAATCTGCATTATCGACTTTTAACTTTCGGCTGGAAACTTTCGGCTGGGATTAGCCAATCTGCATTACCATTTATTTTTTTTTACTTTCGGCTGAACTAACACAATCTGCATTAACGACTTTTCACTTTCGGCTGGCAACTTTCGGCTAACTTTAACAGTATTAGTTAATAGATAAAAAGACAAACTGGCAGATAATCGAAAACCACTCTTTCTGAATTTAAACGTATTTAGATCAATAAATTAAATTAATTTCGTGACTCTTCTTTGCTGGGTAGATTTAACGACAATAACATTATGAAAAATCGATGTATTTCCGCGTAGCGTAACTAGCTAGTTTTATTTACTGTTTTTAGTAATAAATTCGATGTCGGATTTAGATCATATTTTAAATAATCTGTAGTTTGGTATAGTTTCGAATATAAACAAAACAACTATCTTGGCAAGGAATTATACATAAATGTTGTCCATACAAAATGCGAGAAGCTTTTTAAATTTCTTTGACATAATTTTCTTTTGTGCAATACATGCCGCTGTGGTTTTATAATTTTTTTTTGTATATTTCTCGAATTTATGTTTAAATTACGTTTTTGGTTTAGGACCAAAATTTTATTCTTTTGTGTATGATACATACGAGTATCTAGTGCACATGTACCCATCTCAATATTTCATGATTGTAGACATAAAACCGAAATCAATGATGTCGTTAAAACACAAAAAAGGTGTACATAAATATAGTTTGATTTTGTTCTTATATACATCGAATATAGTTTGCCTTCAAATGAAGAACATAAAAATGCTATATACTTGTACATGCACACTTGAAAAAAAAAAAAAACATAAAAATAATGCTGAAAATCGATAAACTTTCAATAGTTTTTTTCATGTGTGTTACAACGATATTACCTAACTTTATATCTTACCTTGCGGTGTTACATTTCAATGCGATGACATACAAAAGGAAAAAGCTCTCTCTTGCTCTATCGCTCGTCGCACAAAGTGTTTAATGTGATGCTTTGATTGGGAAATTTATTATGCTATTTCATTTTTTTTTTTTGTCATTTCGCTTTAGGGTATACTCGTACAGCACCTTCATACATAATACATATCACAAACAAAGACAATAATGCCAAATATTTGATGAACAACGTTGATAAAGCTTTGAGCATGAATTTATTATTATAAAACCTAACGAATTCTGATGATTTACTTCGTATTAAACTTAATTAAAATTTCTTAGTTAATTGCTAATTATTTTATTGTTTATTGCATGTTCGCATGAAAGCTTTTGAAAACTTATTGCTTGGTTTCATAATCTAATGTTTAACATGTCGCTCGAAAATATTTAAAATTACAATTTACTGTTTGCGAACCGCCCAACATGTAACCAAGCATTGTATAAAAAGAATATTATTCCGGTCTGTGCTGCAAAGAAAAAAAAAGTTGAGTTTAATGCTAAAGATAGTAACAACACATTAGTAATAAAAATAACAATCATTAACCCAGACTCTCAGTCAATTAATTTTGATGGGACTCAAAGCTCCGCGCACAATATTATGTTTAGTATCTTAAATAAAAAAGAAAAAAACCCCGACTTTAATTATTCCATTTCTTGTGCGTAATTTAATTTAATGAATCCATATTTGAACTGGAAAATGATCATAAATTTTCAATTTTTTTTGTTTTTTTTGGCAAATACCATTATAGTAAAACACCTCTTGGTGAAGCCAAAAACCATGTTACCTCCTGGATTTTTCACTTCGATATTGAAAAAAAATTAAAATTTATTGTACTAACAAATGTTTTCTCATGAAGTCGGCAACCCGCCCCCTGTATATACCTATTGTGCTTCTCATTCCGCAAAATTTTAAAAAAGAATGTCAACTAAAAAATTGTAAATTTAATTTTCATAAAATAGAAAACACATTTTGTTTACAATTTTTGTTCGTTATGACTACAATACACAACAATAATAACAAAAATGCCGGGAAAACAGAAAATAATACACATGGCAATTATTTTTTATTTACCCCTTGGGCAAGTTATCGTTTGTATTTGTGTGTACGTGTGTGGCTGTGTGTGTGTCATTTTTTGCTAGTGTGGGCACAAATATAGAAGACCGAATTTACCACCAGTGTGTGTGTGTGTGTGAACGGGAAAATTTTTTATTTGCCGAAAAGTCATGAAAATTTTTTATGATGATTATTATAGCAGTATTTTTGTGGCAATAATTTTTCGTGCTAAAAGAAATAGACAATGATTTTAGAGTCTGGAGAATTATTATTTTTAATCGGTATTAAAGTTTTTTTCTGGAAAGAAAATGAGTCACAAACTTTTAAAGTGACACTGTATTTATTACGAAGAATACACAACGGTTGCAATCACAACATAATCTTATATGTACAAGAGTTATCTTCATATGTGGATGCGAGATTTATAAGTGTCTGGTACTGAATTTGAATGAATCTATATACCATATACAAGTAGTTATATGGTGGCTTCAACAATATTTAACATATATTTACCATTTAGGAGAAAAGGTGTGTATGTGTACATATACACATCTAAGAGATACATACGACATGTAGAAAATTTGTCAAATGAAATGTAATTTTCTATGAAACACAAAAAAGGCGTAAACCGTGTTAGTATTGTAGTATAATACAGCAACAACATTTTGAATTAACAAAATATACTGATAAATATATGAAGATGAACATTAAGCTTTTGTCTTGAGAGTGTAAATTTTTGAATGTTACGAATTATTATTTTTTGTCTGTTCGTTCGTTTGTTGAAAGCACATTTATTCCGTTCTTTTTTATTTGTTGTACGCTTTTGGGTGACAATAAAAAAATTGTGTTTTTTGAAATGACGCAAACAGATAGCGCGATTTTTTTGTTTGTTTGTTTTGTTTTGTTGTGTGTGAATGATGATGATGTAGATTCGCGAAGTGGATAAATTTTGCATTTTATAATATTCATCATATATGGTATGTACATACCACCGTACATATATGTGCGAGCGTAAAGAGATTTTGATGAATTAAATTAACTTTTTGCGGTTATGATCCTGTTAAATTGTACAAGCGCGACACGATATTCATATATAAAGGCTCGCAAGTAAGCATTTTTCATTTTAATTATTATTGTTGTGTTTTAATTAAACATAAAACAAAAATATATGAAAAATGCTATAGTAAATAATATTATATGTATGTACAAACATATAAATGTTTTTGATATACATAATATATAAATATTTATTGTCATACATACGACCGTTCAAATATAAGGATAAAAAGAAAAATTGAGCTTATTTTGTGTGTACGTATATTTATACGTATATTATATGACGCAATTTATTATTTTAATATTTTTTATTTAAATAATCAAAATTAAATTAAATACACAATTTTTATTTTGATTTAAAATTGATTTATTTAAATTTTAACCATACGAAATTTATTTCAAATAATTATTTGTTTTTTATATATGTACATTAAAAATTGATATTTTATTTAATTTAATATAAATAAATTCCAATTATAGAGCTTAACGATAATTTAGGATGTATGCGGTATTATAGTCCATCGACTAATGCTCTGAACGTATTTGTGAATAGGTAATTTATATGCTCATATCAATTAGTTTCGAATTCCCTAATGTCTCTATCGTGTACTGTATATAAATAATTTAAATGCACAATAATTACTTGTCAATAAATTTACCTAGTCCATTGAGATTATATTTATTGCATTATTATTATTTGTGTATGCGTATATTGAATAATTAATTAAAACACAAATGTGATACACATATGTAATTGTACCCCGTCGTGCACATTTCATTTGTCTGTCAACATGTGTTCGATATGTTGTTGACATCGCAATCACAAAACCATATTTTAATTTTAACACTTGTAGCATATACACCAAATCTTTGTTGTACATTTCTAGCGATTTATAATCGAGAGACATACATAATCTTAAAATTAATTGCTACCAATTTACTATCTGTTCTTCATATACAAAAATTTACAAATCCAACACATTTCGTTATCATTTTGAGGGTGTTATGTGGTGCTGATAACATTACATAATTTTTTAAAAATACCAAACAATTTTCCAATCAATCTTTCTACTTTGTGCAAAGTAGGAAAGCACAAATTTTCTAAGATATTTTCTCTATTTACTTTCCTTATATATTTTCGGTTCTACTGCTAGTCTATTTCTATAAATTTACATAGTATGTAGTAGATGTGAAGCTTGTGTTGGAAAAAAAAACACAAAATAATGTTAAATTTACAACTATAAGACTATAAAAACAAGTTTATGGTTTGTTATGGTAAAATAAACAAATTATGGTGGTTGATATCGTTCTCTCTATAGATACGTACATATATACTCGTAAATTGTATATACATATATGTATGTCAGAATAGTGTTTGGTTATAAATTTAAAACGGAACAAATAGTTGAGATGATTTAAAATTAAAAGGATATTGCTTTTTCGGTTTGAGAAGAAAATAAAGCTTTCTGGTTTCCAGTGTACTTTATTACAACTATCGATAAATATTATAGTTTATTGTTCTATTTCATGCTAGGATACGACCATAAAACTGGTGACCGAAACTGTTTCCTTGGAATAAATTTTACTTTCTTCAAACTTTTATATGAAAATAAAAAATGAAATTTATGGAAAACCTTGAATGAATTTTAAATCAATCACACTTGAAAATTCTTAACCAAATGATTTTTCTCTTTTATTATATTTTTTATGTTCATTTGGATGAGTGAATATTATATTCGATGCTCAAAGGAGAAAGACGTGTTTTTTGTCTTCTCCGAAAATAAAAAGTTTTTATTTAATTTCTTTCTTTGAAGGTTTTGCATTGGTGTTTTTGTGCTGTAATTTTTGTTGTGATTGGTGGATGAAATGTGATCCATCGGGATACATTTGCCAGGCTTGTGCTTTTAAAACGAGAGAAATCAGAGTTTCGCAATTTTAAGCATTTTAATAATATTGTTACGTTTTTGCCTTGTCAACCAAGGTTCGTATCACTGGATTGTGAATAAAACAAAATCAATTTAATTTATCACCAACGAATTTATTTATGTCACACAAAAATTATTACAACACAGTTTATTAATAAAAATTCACAAAATCACTTTATATAAATTATTTTCAAATTTTACTGTACACTTATAATTTTTATTTCCACTAAAACACTTTTTAAATCACTTTTTAATTACTTTTAGTTTCACACTACCGCTTACCAAATACTACTCATAATCTTACAAGTTTACACTATCGCGTTCCAAATACGAATAATCTAATTCGATCTTGTTCGCCTTTTTATATACACAAACCAAACTTCTCGAAAGTTCATGACTTTTCCAGTTAGAATAGCGTAGAAACATTTAGAACATTTTTATCATGGAAAATTCCATTTAGTACAGTAAAACATTGAGCTATTGATTTAACTTATTCTATCACACCCTAGGTGTCACCGTCAAAATATGTTTAACTCTTCTTTTTTCTTTTTTCCATGTTCTTTCCATTTAGCATCAAGGATCATTTCTAATTATTTTGCCGTGTTTGCATGTGTAATTGGTTGCGAATTCAGTCGAACAGGTAAGCAATTAACAATGTTGTTGGTAAAGTTTATATGCACAGATTTAGTTTCTTTGAGCTGAAGGCGCCATTTCTTCGTCCAATTCCTAAATGAATTAGCGGCATTTAGTAATTTAGTTATTGATTCCTCTATCATTCTCAAATGTTGCAATACTTGTTCATTTTGTACTTGGTACGCCACGCGTATTGTCCCTAGGACACTTCCTTGTGAAACTGCAGCCGATATTCTCTCTAGTTCGGAATATTCCTTTTCATGTTTTACACGAAACTGTCGGCTAGGTTAAACATTAAAATCAGATAAAACTGCTTTTGCAGCTAGGCCTCGGTGCCATAATTGGTCGATGGCTTGAGATACGTCCAAGAAGAAACTTGACCTTTTTTTTTATTTTCCAAAGCATCTTCAAATAAATCTGTGATTCTGTGCACTAGATCTATGGTAGAATATCCCTCTATAAATTCAAATTGGTGAATAATAATTTCAAATAATTATGAAATTGTAGGAAGTAGGGAAATCGGCTTGTTAGGTTTTAGAATCATTATCACCTCTGTCACCTTCCACTGTTACGGAACGTAGTTTTGTTTGATCGCTGGCACTTTTCTGGCAGTGCTTTAACTTTTAGCCCAGTGATTAGGTAATAACCAGGGGAACTTTTGAGCTTAAGTTGTTGTTAATTTCATTTTTTAGCTCTTGTAGTCTGACAGGTCTTATGTTTTGACTTGCCAATTCATTTACAGAAATTATATTGTCTTCAGCTGTTTGCCTTAAAAGAGGCTGAAATGAGTCTTCAAGGTAGGTTGCAAATAGTGCAGCCTTTTCTTTGGCACTTCTCACTTTGTACTTCAGGCTTTTTAAAACCTTTAGTTGCTTTCCAAAGGGAATAATTAGCATCCTTGTTGCCAGAAAGGCCAGCTAGGTATTCGCTAAAAGATTTGTTCTTGATTTCTTTGATAAGCATTTTCAATTTGTTGCTTAAATAATTAAGTCCTGTTTTGCTTTGTGTTGTTCGGTTCCTCTGCCAGATTTTTTGTGCTTTCCTTCCCGTCACGTCTACTGGATTGATGTTGACTGTTGCTTATTTAACCGCTTATTTATAGCGTCCAGGCTTCTTTCTGGTTTTAGTAACCTTAAGATTAGAAAATTATTTATTTGTTATATATCTTATTTCCATGAACGAGGTTAACACCACTGATGAAATAGCTATTACCTAAGCACTATTATCTAAGCTCAATTAGCTTACCACAAATCTAATTGCATTGATCGACTATTGGTTAGCTGTAGTGCCACGAGTTTATGGTTTCATACGATACAAATATCGTCTCACTCGTTTGATCTGATTTTTTTTTTTAATTTTTTAAATAAATTATAGTTTAAATACTTTAATTATTAATTAACATTTTTAATTTTTTTATACCACAATTTTTTTTGTACTTTTAAAAAAGTAGTTCTATATGTATTAAAAGATTTCAGGACATTTCCTCGCGCATATTTCCTCGTGCACATTTCCTCGCACACATTTCCTAGCATACGTTTCCACGCGGGAACATTACTTAGTTACTTTTAAGATGCAGTCAATGACGCTATGATGATATACTAGCGCTATCTTCATATAAATCCTATTAGCTAATCATACTTTAGTTTAGTTAGTCAATTTAGTCGATTCAGGCAGATATAAGAGCGATGATATTTGTACTATGGTGCTATTATAACTAAACCTTAGTCTGTCTTTGTTGCAATTAGATTCCCGTATGTCAATGCTATTATAATTTAGATTGGTTTGAAATTAGATTTTCGAAATGGCATTGATCGTTTTCTTGGAAATGAGTTATGATGAGTTGACATTTTAACAGCCACTTATATAGGTATGAACCTTACGTGGAAGCAACTTAATGGTTTTAAGCAGTGCTCTCACTCATACACGTACATTTTTCACCAAATTGAGTTATTGGTGCCAATCGAAAGCTAATAAATAATAATACTCTAGCTTCATCACTAGAAACTATTAGTTTTCTGGGTTACTTTCATTATTAGTAGGCTTAGGATTTCTAGTTTCTAAAAAATCAAAATATGTTCGTAAAATATGTGATTAAAATGAAAAATGTTTGGTCAAATTTTGAAAAGAATACCAAAACTAGACCTTATCTTAAGAGGATTTCAATTTACCCGTTAACAAAAAAAGTATCAAGTTCTTGAGTTCTTGGCTATAAAGTTGGATAAACTAACATTCCTGAGTTACAAAGTGTGGAGAAGTAGCTAAAAATAGTTCCACCATTAATTCATTCATACACTTAAAAATTTGGACTGGTAAGCGATACTTACTTCGAAAGAACACCGTATTAAAGCAAGTTTTAAAATAAGAAAAACTAAATAACGCTCATATTTTTGTTCAACTAAAATTGCAATTCAAACTCAATTTTTAATTAAAGTTGCCGTCAAGATTTCAATTACAGTTTAGAATTCATATTCTTTTATTCACCGTGCTGATATACTAAATAATTTTGTTGTTTTATTGCAATCATGTACTTACGTTACTAATTTAACTCAAGCCAATTTTCTCTCTTTAAAATTTCGTTTTCTTAATCAATTTCCTCTTTGTCGAATGCAGTTGACCAGTTTAGACTAGATTTATGTTCAAAATTTCATTTATCATTTTGTTCAACTTCGGAAACAGCTTGGAACTAAATTTCTGACTAAAAATCTTAATTTTTTTTAAATCCATTTTGATTTTAAACTAAGTTACTAGGTAGTCTGAATACCAGTTGTTGCTTTGATATTCAAATCGCCTATGCAACTCGGCTGAGCAAAACCACGCGCCTCCCGAAAAACAAAGTCACACACCGTTTTGTTAATATTCTTACACTTCTTCAACACAACTTTATTTATTAGGTTTAAATAAACTCCAACTAAATTACAAAGTTAAATAAAAATGAAAATACTAATAAAGTTCAGAAATTCTCTTTTCTTCGTTGTTTTGCTCTCTAGGCCTACTCGCTTTACTCCATTTTCACTTTTCACCTCGAGAAAAAATCCAATAAACATAAAAAAAACGGATTACTTCACTAATGAGTTTCGAAATTCGAATTCGAAACACAGTAAGTTTAGCACATCAATTCAACTCAGTTTCGAGTCTCAACATTCTCCCCTTGGTAACGGGATACGCCAGGCGAATCTTGCTTACTATCATCCACTTTGAGATCGAGAACTGCTACTTTAGCTGCCGGTCGGGTATATGTGCCTTCGGCTGTCCTTACCACTACTTGTCTAATCTGGTCACTATCCTTTGATTTGATGACGTCGATTACTACTCCTTTTACCCATGAGTTCCGTTTCCTTTCATCCATTACTATGACGACGTTGTCGATTTCGATGGGCTTAACCTTTTGAAACCATTTAGTTCTCCGAGTAGTATCGGGTAGATATTCTCGCGTCCATCGGGAGTAGGTTTCCGTGTTGGCATTGCCGTTGTTAAATATTTTTTAACTGATTGTATCAGTCGTTCCCAACATCCGCATCATATGCGGGGATGCGGGCGGGTTAAACTTCCATCGTATCTTATCGAATTTACTTCGTAGCTCATCCGGCTGTAAGCTTCCACGTAGTTGATTTAACTCATTATTTACCCCGTGAAAATTTGTCCCATTATCCGTTCGCATTTCTAGTGGAGTTCCTCGACGTGCTATAAAGTTCCGAATTGCCATAAGACACGAACTTTTATCCAGAGTATGTGCTATTTCTAAGTGGATAGCACGCGTCGTTAAACATGTGAATAAAACACCCCAACGTTTCTCTGCACGACGTCCTAGGGTAACTTCCATTGGCCCAAAATAATCAATCCCGACGAACTAGAATGGAGCAGAGTACGATGCAAGTCTTGCTGAAGGATGACCAGCCATTTCTGGAACGTTCGGTTTTGCTCTTTCAATTTTACATTTTTGACAGTTTGCTCTGACTCGCTTCAATGCCACTCGAAGTTTGCTGATGTAATATTTCTGTCGAACCTCGTTTACTGCTGTTTCGTGGTTGTGATGATGTAGCCGTTCGTGGTATTCGGCTAGGATGAGATGAGTTACACGATGTTTATTCGGTAGGATAATCGGATTTTTTATTTCGAATGCAATTCCTTCCGCCTTTGATATTCTACCTCGAACTCGTAAAATCGAATTTTCATCCGAAAATGGTGTGAGCCGAAAAAATGGGCTAGCCGTATCCAATGGTTTTGCTGGATCAACCTTTAAGCATGAAATTTCATCGGGGTACACTTTTCGTTGTACATCTCGTAACAGCTCACTTTCGGCTTTTTGAGTCTCATCACAAGTTAGTTCCCCGGAAATCTTTCGTCGATCAGCCTTCATGTTATTGATTGCCCTCAGTGCCCATGCCATTGTTCGAACTAATCTCGACCATTTAGAGAACCTTTCGACATCTGGAATTAATACCGATGGTTCGTCAGTATTATGAGGAAAATGTGGTCTCAATTCTTCATCGACATTGCTGCTTTCATTTGGAAGTCTTTGAACGGGCCACTCAGCTTCTGATCCATATAAAAACTCGGGTCCCACAAACCATCTATTCGTTGGTGACACTGTGGGCTCAGATTTCCACTTTGTAGCGTTGTCCGCTACGTTGCTTTTAGTTGGAACCCATCGCCATTGTGAAACATCGGTAGATTCTAATATTTCACCCACTCTATACGCGACAAATTGGCGATATCGTTTGTGGTCTGACCTTAACTACCAAAGCACGTCCATCGAGTCCGACCAGAACCACTTTTTTATTGGTTTCAAAGTGTGAGCGCAACATATCATACTCGCTAAACGAGCGCCGAGCAGGGCCGCCTGTAATTCCAATCTAGGAATGGACATCGGTTTTTGCGGCGCAACTTTGGTTTTTGCACCAACCAACACGCATTGGACACCATCCTCGTATTCGACACGGAAGTATGCTGCAGCTGCATACGCAGCCTCACTGGCGTCGACAAACACGTGGAGTTCAAGTGATTTAAATCCCGTCCTGATGTATCACCTTGGTATTTTTAGCTTCCTTAGTTCTGGCAATACGTTAGTCCAGCGTTTCCATCTAACTTCCTGCTCATCGGTGATCGGGTCATCCCATTTGATTGCTGTTCTCCATATATCTTGAAGGAGAATCTTCACATACACAAGGATATTGGCTATCAATCCAAGTGGATCAAAAACCATCATTAAAGTTCGAAGAACTTCCCGTTATGTTGGTTTTCTTGTCCCATTCATGATTTCACCATCGACTCGAATTAAATTTACCCGATAGTAGAACGTATCATCGGCTACTGACCACCACATTCCGAGCACTTTTGCATCGTCAGATTCTCTGCTTATATTCAAACTCTTGCCCTGTAATTGCTCTGATTCTCCCAGCTCCCTTGTTACTCGTCTGGAGTTTGAAACGAAATTCCTTATTTCAAACCCGCCGAGTGAGTGGATTCGAATCACTTCTTTAGCAACTCTTATGGCCTCTTCTTCTGACGAGAAACTGTCGAGCCAGTCATCTACATAGTGGTTATGACAGATCGCTGCTGACACTTCCGTGCTTTCTTCCTGGAACCTCATTGCGTTGAGGTTTTTTACGAATTGCGCTGAGCTCGGCGAGCATGATGCCCCAAATGTCATTACTCTCATGACATATACGTCCGGTTGTTCCTCCTTTCTTCCGTCGCGCCAGAGGAACCGTTGCGACCTTTGATCTTTCTCTAATATTTTAATTTGATGGAACATTTTTTTTATGTCACCCGTTAGCGCAACGGGTCGTTGACGAAATCTCATTATGATGTGCGGCAGTGGAATTAATAAATCCGGCCCTTTGAGCAAAACGGAATTTAACGATGTTCCGTTTACTTCTGCTGCTGCATCCCATACCAAACGAATCTTCCCTGGCTTATTCGGATTGGTTACTGTAAATCTAGGCAAGTACCACGTTCGCTCGTCCACGACCATAGCTTCGTTCTTGCTTAATTTCCGCACAAACCCCTTTTTCTCGTAATCCTTTAGCCTCTTTTTGATTGTCTCATTTAAAGTTGGTTCTTTCTCCAGTTTCCTTTCCAAACAAGCTAGTCGTCGCGCCGCCATAGGATAGCTGTTTGGAAATGTAACGCTATCGCTCCGCCATAATAAACCAGTTTCATAATGATTACCGACCTTTTGTGTAGTTCTCTCCATAATTTCTCTGGCACGTTCATCCTCTTTTGATTCTATCAATTTCTCTGGGACTTTATCGCCGAAATTTTCTAACGAGAAGAATTCTTTCACCTTGTCATGCAGATCGTCATCCGCGTTATGTAATCGCTTTTCCAGAATTAAAGGCTGGATACATTTCTCATCGAATTGGCTTGAGATATGTAACACCGAATGCTCGTCGCTGGACCCAGTTTGGGTTTGATTTAGTTTGCCAAAAATTGCCCATCCTAAACGTGTTTTGGCAGCGATTGGCTCCCCTATAAGACCTTCTCGAATCTGCAGTGGCACTGCTAAGTGCAAGTGTTGTAACCCAATTAGGATTCTGGGTCTAGCGTTTTCGTAGCAAACAAACGGTATACTTCGTAGGTGACTGAACTTGGTAGTGTTATTGTCAATTTTCATTGTTTGCTCTGGAAGATCGAGGCGTGGAACCGCGTAGACGTCCGATATTTTGTATACGTCATTGTTCGAAACACCCGAAATCTCCAGCTCGACTAGACGACTGCGCTTTTCTCTCCGGGTTGTACTTCCCGTCCATTTTAGCTCCAAACTCCTTTGTGGGCCATCGAGCTTCAACTTGTTCGCCACTTCCTCATCTAGCAGAGTCACACTGGAACCCTCGTCCAGGAAAGCGTATGTTTTGACGCTACTTTCTCGCAGTTTGCTTATTTGTGGCTGTTGATGAATCTCAACCACACCTGTTGATTCCGCAGTAACCTTATTTGATGAATTGTAGTTTTTGTTTACCACGGCATTATGCAACAATTGGTGATGGCTTCCCTTACATCCATCTATCTCACATTTTACATCAAGTTTGCATGTCGAAAACCGATGTCTTCTGAAGCACTTTCTACACAGACCATTTGCTAATATTGTCTTCCACCTCTCAGTGCCTTTCATCTTTTTAAATTTGGGACACTCCGCCAGTAGGTGTACAGATTCACATTTGAGAACGCATGTTTGATTATTATCGGCTGCTTTAACTACTTTACATGTTTCGTCTTCATCTACCGCCTTCTCGAACTTGAACTGGCCATCTTTCGTAACATTAGATTCCACCTGGATGGTATTGACATATTTTTGTTTATTCTGATTTTCCTGCCTTTTTTCCGTTCTGTCAAACCTTTGTATTTGTGCTGAAGACATTGTTACTACTGTGCTTGCCATTTCCGCCTTTGAGCCGAACCAATCGCCAAACGAATGTAGGTTGACCGATGGCAACTTTGCTTTAAATTCGGCCCATTGCAATTTTAGTTGAGCCGGTAATTTATGAACGACCTTTCGCATAAGTGTTAGGTTGTTCAGATGTTCCTCATTCTGGTAGGCTATTGCTGTTGCACATAGGTGTTGAATTTGCATTGAAAATTTAACCAATGCCTCTAAACTTTCAGGATGGATTGGTGGTCCTGATTCAATCTGCGTTATCATCAAGTCAAGCACTACGTCAGATTGTCCAAAAAGCATTTTCAACGTTTTTAAAATTTGAGGTACGTTATGTGGAAAGTATAAATAGGCCTTCACCACATCCCTTGCGTCACCACGTAGGCATTTTTTTAAACGTTCCAAATTTTCGTCATCAGTCAGCCCACATAGTTGTATAGTGCGTGTATACGTTGATATTAACATAGGCCACTCCGACGGACTACCGGAGAATAATGGCAGCTCCTTTGAAATGACCTGCCTCATAGTCATCTGCCTCATTGTCATTTCAGGTTGATCGTCCCAGTCTGTCTTACTTATATTTGGATTGTTCGCTGAACAGCTGTTCAGATATTGTCTTGACTTGTTCGCACTTTTCCTGGATAACGACGAGTATTGCTGCTGTTGATTATCGGACTTTAAATGGTAAGCCGATTTCTGCTGATTCACTTGAATTTGGATCAAAGTAAATTCCTCTTGACACCTGATCTGGAAACCCCACTTGTTTATAATCAACAGATTCTCGATTTAATTTGCTTGCGTTACGCCAATGAGCTGTTTCACCATCGCACCTGTTTGTAGAATAGTTCGGTTCTACCGCCTTAAATTGGGATTGTAGCCGCTCTTCATACCTATACGGTTCTCTCTCAGCATTCTTTTGTTGGATAGGTTGCAACTTCTCTAATCTTGGCTGCGCCTCTCGAATAGACCCGAAATTTTTGTTTGTCTTATCATCGGCTGAAGACACCATTTTGTTATTGTCTACACCTTGCACCTCATTAGCCTGTTCTCCTGAATTAACCCATCGTTGCACTCTATGTTTTAGACTTTCTTCGTCCGTAATGCTGCTACACCGGTCTGAAAATTCCAAAAACCTTTGCTTTTCCTCTAAATAATACTTGTCACGTTCCCGCTGCTCATTTAATCCTCGCATTCTTTCTTCGAGAATTTTCTTCTCCTCATTTGCACGTAATTCCTCCAGTGCTCGTCATTCCTCTAAACCGGACAGTACTAACGTCCTATTCCTCGATATTTTACTATCACGTTTTGATGTTCGTGAATTTTGTGATTTAACCTCCAAATCGTTTACTGTTGTATTCACACTCCCAACTGTTTTTGACTTGTTGCTGCCTGAGTCATGTGATTCACCAACTCCATTCTTTACACAGGCTGGACAGTACCAATGTGGCACCTTGTTTATGCTCGATGTAACGCCTACACAATCAAAATGATGCCATGTTTTACATTCGTCACATTGAACCATTTCCTCATTATCCAGTTCTGTACATAATGCGCAGCTTTTTGAATCAAAATGTACCGTTGTGGCACGTGGTGAGCGTAATTTTTGCGTAGAATATTGTAATTTATTATTCTCGCCCATAATGAATATATTGTTTTTTATTTCATTTAAACACTTTTACTTTATAACACTTTTTTAATATTTAATTATACAAATAACAGACTGTGTCACCCTTGAACATTTCAGCATCACCCTTACAAACCCTACCAATTAAATTAATAACTTCTTATATCCATATATTGGCTTTTGGCCTCACCAATAATTTGATTAATTTCAATAATTTATTTTGGTAGAACAATCAAATGTAATTTTGCTTAAGTATAATTTTTTTACGCAAGTTTGGTGTAATTCAACTTTCTAAAAGTTGAAATAATTTATTTTTATCAAAGCTAGTGTGAACAATGTCTTTTACAACTGAAAGATGGTAAACGTTCTTAATAAGTATTTTAATAATTGAGAGAGCCCCATCAAAATGAAAATCCGTTTCAACTTTATTGCTTTTTTAACGCTTAAGTCGTCTGCCGATTTAAAATCTAGCCTAATTATTTTGTAACACAGTTAACAGTTTAATCAATGGACTAATTCGAAAAACATCAAGATTAGAAATAATTTAATCAATATTTCTTCTTACACTACATATGCTTTGATACATTATGAAATTAGCATGCTCACAAATATTTTCCACATCTAATTTTTTCGAGAATTATAGAAATCAACATGATTCTGATTTACATTGTTTTATGCCATTAAACTAGAATAACGACAATAAAGTAATTAATTTATAGATTATAATAAATCATATATTACGATCAGAAAACTTTTTAACATAATAAACATAACCTCCCATCCATAGCCCTCAATATAACAGTAGCATCTTTAATCCATAGATATTTAAACCCCTGTTCTCTTTCGAAAATTTTTGATTTTTCTGATAATTGACGTAGATAGAAATTCAGATTTTCATTAACACATCATTACCCCAAGTATTGCAGAAAAATGGATTCGATTTCTGTTAAGAATGGCATCCTTTGTAGCCTTGTTACTTAGTTGAACATATATTTTACGATTTTAACTGAAAGTAAGCAAATTTGATACCACTACCACTTTGAGTATTAAGGACTCCATCAAATAATACAAACAGATTTACAGATTTAAACCAAATATCATTATTAGGCTATATACTCGTCATGATATATTGAAGTAAATTCGATTATTTAAGATAGTGGTCTTCAACCGTTTGCAACCTTAGGAATCCTTCCCGCTGATAATATTTTTGAAGGGACCTAATTTTTGGAAATTCTAGATGACGTTTGAAATTTGAACCCTTCAAAAATTCCACGAAACCTAAAGGTTACACGGAACACAGGTTAAAAAACACTGATTTAAGAAAACAATCACAAATTAAAAAAGTTCCATTGAAAAAGCTTTAGCCGAAAATTAATTAAAATTAGATTTTAATGATTCAGCAAAGGAAATTTATTAATAATGTAGCCTTTAATTTGGATTTTAATAAATGTCGACCTTTTTGGCCCCCACTGTTGTACCATTACTAAGACGAACAAAATTATCTATTAATATTCCTATTATAAAAATGAAGCTTAGGTTTAAAAAAAATTATCCTTCCTACAAATTTTTCTGATTAATTGTTATTTCGAGAATTATCGTTCAGTTTGCATTTTCAAGTATAAAATATACGTTATTTTTTTCAATTTCAACTATTTCTATTATTTGCCAAGTTTTAAAATGGATCTGTAAACTTAATAATCAGAAAGTTAAAAAATTAAAAACTTTTTTTCCGAAAACCATATTCAATCTCAAACAGCATCATTTATAAATAGTTTCCTCGTACTAAATGTAATGTTTGTCTTATCGTACAGTTAAAATTTTATTTTATTCCAACTAACTAAATCGGAAAAAAATTTTCACCCTTCACCTCCCCACATATTATTTACATTTTTTTGTCTCCTTTTTCCTTTGTTAATTTTAATTATATTTACTAATTAAGCAAAATAAAAATAGGACAAATTAATAAGAATAATTTTTATGGTAAATCGTGTAAAGTAAAAACAGAAAAATGGTTTATTAAATAATAACATTTTCATTTTGGGCATACAAAGTATTTAACGGGAAATGAACAAACCGTTTTGTTTTTGGGCGAACGAGTGAGACGAAGAATGGAAAATCTAAAATTATTTCGTTTGTTGTGTTGTTTAAAATAAAAAAAAAGTTTTCATCATATTTGAAAATCTAATAAACTTTTTATTTTTTTATTATTTTTTAGTTTTTAATAAAATAAAATTAAAATATCAAAAGTAATAAACTTTTTTTTTTATGCAAACATTAATTTGTGTGTGTGTGTGTGTGTGTGCGTATGGAAACTCGTATGTAACGTAGCCTGGGAACAAAAATTGGTACCATAGATATAAACTCAAAGGTTTGCTTTTATTTTTTATTTTTTGTTGTAACTATATTTGCCGAATAGACAAACAATTTATGGGAAATGATAAAAAGGTTCAATGAAAATTATGGAAATTTCATTTTTATTTTTATTTTTTTTTTGTTGAGCTTTTAGGAAAAAATGAGCCTTGTGTACAAACAATATTTATATAAATGAGGTTGTTGTTCGCATTTGTGTGATATTATAATTAATGTCTAGCTTTTTCCATCCGCACCATTCTAATCTTGGGGTGGACGATTTTCATCTCACACTACTCGTATCTTCGTTTCTATATGTCATGATATTTTTTGTTTCTTCTAAACTCGTAAAAATTTATCGTTTTATCGGTTGGTTTTTTTATTACGGTTATAAAAGTATATATGTATGTGTGTGTGTACGTACACCCTAAAAATTGAAACCTGAATAATTACAAAAGTCTCACTATTAACAATAACAACAATTGGAAATGTTGTTTTTCGTTTTGTGCTTGAATAAATAAATAAACAAAACAAAAAGTTCATGTCTTCTCGATGATAGGGGTAAATTGGGAGATTTTTTTTTTTTTTTTTTTCAATTTACTGTGTGTTGCCTGAACCAAACTATAAAAAACCGAGCAAATTTATGGAAAATCATAAATATTTATTTTTTGGGACAATGTTAGTTTTTTATTTTCTGATGCTCTCATTTGAATTAATTTCATTAGAGTGAATATGTACATATGTGTATTATTTACGTTTACGGTGATTTATTTATATGTTAGTTAAAAGCTTGGAAAAATCAAGTCGAGAAATACGAGTATATAAGCTTAATATTGTTCTAATCTAATAACATAGGCGTGTCGTCGCACACACAAGTCAAAAGTTATATTAATTTACAACACTGAATAACAAAAATGTGGTGTGACACGTGTTATTGTGTATTCTCCAGGTATACGGAAAATTTAAATTCATATGTTGTTGCCGTTTAAAATTCTGACAATTAGAGAGAAAATTAGCAAGTGTATATACAGGAGTGGGTTTGTTATGTTTTCATTTTTATGATTATTAAAAATTGTTTTTTTGAGTTGAGCTTCTGCCAAGGAGTAAATATACTGTACATAACCCTAATGTACGTACACGTTATTAATAATAATAATAATATTAAGGAATAGTATGGAATAGAGTGTGTATGTAAGCGAAATTTGTTTTTTTTCAGTTTGAAACTCTTGATAAAAGCTTTAAGACATAACCATAACTTTTTAATTTGTTATTCCCACGGCTAAAACGCACAATACGCACAACTTTATATTTTGATGCGTACAAAATTTAAACAACAAAATACAAAAAAAACTTTTGTTAAAAGCTCTCATCTCACAAGCATAAACCATGAAATTAAATCTAAATGAATTATACATATTTTTTAATTAGTTGTTGTTATAATTTATGTGTTGCTGGCCATTGTATAATTTTTGTATACAATACAATATACAAATAGCGCAAGTGAAGTGGATACAATTTTTTTTTTGTTGTTTGTTTTAAAATAATGAATCAGCTTTTTCATTGTTAAAGATTTTTTTGACTGCGAGAGATTATAAGTTGAACTTTATTTTTATATTAAAACGTGATAATATTTTAGTACTTAATGGATTGTGTTTGGAGATAAATTGATGGCTTTGCGCTGTGTAGTAGTTATTATATCCGATTTATATAAATTAAAGCCCGCATTTGCATACATATACATTTTATTTCGCTCGCCATAAATCACAAAATTTAGGTTAAGGACAATCCCAACAACCGTATAAGACTATCCCATTTCACGTTTTTCCATTTCAGTTTTGCGATTTTTTTTTTGTGTTTCGGTTTAGTTTTTCGACATCCTTTCATAAGATGATATCTTACCAAAAAAAAAAAAAAATAAACGTTATTGGAAAACCACAAGAAAATTTCATATGTACATACGTAAATACAACATAAAATTTGAGTTCCCATTTTGCTCATTTCTAAATTTTTTTTATTTTTTTAAATTCCAAATGGAATTAATCTTGGGAATTGAAATTATTTTGACTTTTATTCTATTTTCCTGTTTTGAAATGGGTTTCTATTGTGTATCTCTATAGTTTTATTTTGTATTATTATTTGTTGTTGTTCCACTCAATTTTTCATTTTTTGTTGTGTAAAGAAAAAAAAAACTTTTTGTGTTGTGGAAAAAATAAAATAGACAAGATGGAAAATTGTGTATGGGGGATCGAAATGTTTTGGATTAAAGTAAAAAAAAATTATTTGTCAACATTTTTATTAAAAGAACTTGTACAGTATTTAAATTTAAAAAGAATTTTGATTTATTTTTGTTTTGCGGTTGGATCCGATCTATGGTTAGTGATCAAAATGGGATGGATTTATATTTTGTGGCCGCGTTATTTTTTATCTTCCTTTTCTTAATGCCTTCTAACTAAGAAATGAGTTATTCAAACAATACCAAAGAGACTTTACTGCTGCTAGACGTTACTGCTTCATCAAAAATCATATTTTTGTGAAGTAAAGTTTTATGGCCGCACGAATACTAAGACTGGGCTTTCCACAAATATTCCGAAGTATTTTCCGCAGTATATTTAAAGGAGTTTGGATAAATCCCTATGACAAATTTTGGGATATTTGTGGATACGTTTAATAAATGTATCCTGTTTGGTTGGGTATCATATATATCTGTAGGGAATAAGATGTCAATTTGGTGCGAAGCTTCTCTAAGCGAAATCCGAAGTATCAGTGTTTGGGTTCGAATTTTGATCGTTAATGATGAAAATTGTTGAAAGGACGGTCTTTGTAAGCTCGTGTTCTTTGGTCCGTTGTTATTTGGAGTAGCCCACCAAATCCGTAGACATACCCTTTGTATAGGATACAAACAGATTATACCCATTACGTCAAAGTTCTGGTTGTGTACAGCCGTAAACTTTTCACTTTTCACTGTACTAGTCGAAAATTTCAACATTGATGGGTAGAAAACACTATTCGATTAAGCTGAATCGAACGCCATCGGCCGTTTTGCAAAGTGGCCTCTGATTTTCGAGATATTCACGTGGAAAGATTTTACACAAAAAGACCAAAAAACACGTTTCTTTTTGTTTTTTTAAACCATTTATTCAATAGATATGCATGCAATTCCAAAGGATATACGCTGTTTCATGTAAACCATATTACGTACCCCCAACTAAATTGAATTCGTATCACATACGTTTAATGTTGTGGAAAATGGAAAAGACGTAGATGTGAAGATTTCATAAAGCGTTTGATAAATTTCGGCTTAGGCAATCACTTAAACTGCTGGTGCTCAATTTCGTATCTCGTGCTTTGATGATGTTCATCTCATTCTTCAGCATATCAATAGAGCCACACATCGGTTCCACAATATCGATAACTTTGGATTATTTTGTAGCAACGCACTCAAAAATGCACACACAAAATGCTTTTCGGAAAATAAAAATTGGGGTAAACTTTTGACAGAAATTTTACTTGAATATTTGCAACTTATCACTTTCAAATTTTAGAGAATCGTAAAATAGTGTGATAAAATGTAAACGGCCGCTTTACCCATTTACATATTATCTTATTTTTTAGAGAATCAGGCTGTTGTTGTAAATTTTTAGAGAATTTTTAACCCTAATTTATGCAACATTCTACGAAATAGCGTTAAATAACTTTGTGATTTGCAAATGCCAGTCCATCACTTATTGTCGTAAGCGTCATTGTTCCTCACCTTGAAATTATTTCAACAACGATGATCTCGTTATTTGTGGCATGGACTTGAATTTCAGACACAATTTTCGAAATATTGTTGTTAGAGGAAATTCAGTGCTTGGTTTCGTCAAACGCTGGTAGAAACAGTTTAAGTAACGTGGGATTTCCATCGCCAAAACCTCTCCTCGAATGGGCAGGCCGCTGAAACTACAATTTAATAGAAGTTAATTTAAAAACAATTTATTAATCACAAAGTTCTGGAATATAAAAATTTCAATTAAAATTTTCATTGAAAAAAACTAATTATCATAAGAACAAACTGTGTGAACATTACTGTGTGAATATGATCACCATATAACGTCAGTAAAATTTCCAAATTAGAACGATTTAAATGTTTACTAGGGTAACCGTGGCTGGTGTGAATTGTGTAAGTGAAGTTTAGAAATTTTTCGTAGATTACGATTGTTGTAGCCCGGATGGAAAAAGGTAAAGATCAAAATTTAATTGTTGCGTGGGGGAAATATATTAGTGTCAAATTTCCTCCTCCTTGTAGGTGGGGCGGGGGTAACTTTAAAACTAAAATATGAACCCCTATTTTTTATTGCATATTCGGATTCTACGGCTAAAAACACGTAGGATTTGACTGATTTTTTTTTCGATTGATAATAGATGGCGCTGTAATTGACTATATTAAATTTTTTCGATTTCTCCTACTGAGAACCTATGCAAACGATTCTGCAATACGTCTGCAATAAAATACCACGGTTTCATTGTAAATACATAGTCGAAATTGGTTGTCAAAAAATTTATTCATTTTGCAAATTTCAAATAACTGGGAAAAGGGTGCTTGATTTACATGAGTCTCCTAGCCTCATTTTCCCTCTTTCAATTAAATTAAGTGCTCAAAATGATGGTCTTCGACTTCAATGCACTTGACTGCTTGAATTTAAGCACAAGCATTTCTGATTCGCTCAATCATATTCTCACGTGATGTTGGCTTTTGTTTGTAAACTTGGTCTTTGAGATAGCCCCACAAAAAAAAAATTTGGCGAAGTAAGATCTGGTGATCTGGCAGGCCAATTTACCGGACCTTCTCTCTCAATCCAGCCAGACCATTGAAATTACGAACAAGTACCGCACGTGCTACTAACGAATAGTGTGCTGGACAACCATCATGTTGAAACCACGTGTTCCGTCGCACATGTTCCAAAATATCTCGGTACATTTGACCATTCAAGTTGCCTTTAATAATGTGAGGGCCGATGAGTTTTTTGCCAATTATTCCACACCACACAATGACAGTCCAAGGACGCTGATAAAAATGACGACTCGTCGGAGAACAATACGTAAAGAAAAAAATTTGAGTTTTGCTGTATTTGTTCACGTGCCCACTGACAAAAAGTTACACGATTTTGAAAATCGAGTCTTTTTTTTCGGTTGAATACTTCCATCAGTAATAAATTGTTTGACAATACGCTGAAATGACGCAAGTGACCGAATCCTATCCGGAAAAGGCGAAGCGTAGAGAGTGACAGCATTAACAAGACGTCGGCCAGCTTCTCCATAAACAGAATCATTTCAATTTTCTCTTGTACAGTTAAATACACCATCTGAAGTAGTATTAATAGCTTTACACAGTTATTGTTGTTTTCGAAATAGTCTTCGGACTGAATCGGTATTTTAAAACAAATTACAAACGATTTCATTAATTTGAAAGCCGATTTAATCGCATGTTCCTAGCGGGTTGCGATAATGAGAAGCCATTTTCAGTAATAAATGTTCATTTAAGAAATACAAATTGTTTAAGACTAACTTCGAGTATTTACAATGAAACCGTGGTATTTTTATTGCAGACGTATTGCAGAATCGTTTGCGTAGATTTTCAGTAGGAGAAATCGAAAAAATTGAATATCGTGAGTATTATGAATCGAAAAAAATATTTCAGTCAAATCCTGCGTATTTTTAGCCGTAGAATCCGAATCTGCAATAAAAAATAGGGGTTTGTATTTTAGTTTGAAAGTTATCCCCCGCCCAACCTACAAGGAGGAGGGGGGTACTAATTTTAACACTAATGTATTTCCCTCACGGAATAATTAAATTTTGATCTTAACCATTTTTTTCGTAGAGTGCTTATTTTCCGAGATATTTGAGTGTATCAGGTAGGGATTGCAATACAGGTAAACCGGTTTAACGGTTTACCGGTAAATCAACTCAAATTGCATAATTTTACTACCGGTAATTATTTCGATAATTACTGGTAAATTCGATTAAAAATTATTATAAAAATCCAAGAAACTATCGTCATCCATTCTCATCCATCCATTTATCACTACACTCATCCGTCCAATACGAGACTACACCCATACATCCATTAACTAAATAGAAAAAAAGAGAAATGTTTTTGTCCACTTTTTTACTTTCTTTTACTCTAGTAAAATAAAGTATAGTAATCATGAAAATTTTGGACCTTGAGATTTTTAGAGATTTATCTGTTTTGAGGTCCCCTGAGTCCGAAAAAGTGAGTTTCGAAATGGTGTCTGTCTGTCAGTCTGTCAGTCTGTCAGTCTGTCAGTCTGTCAGTCTGTCAGTCTGTCCGTCTGTCCGTCTGTCAGTCTGTCAGTCTGTCTGTGTCCTCTCCACAGCCCAGATGGTTTAACCAATCGAACTGAAACTTCATATTTAAGCTTTTTTGATAAATTGGGAGGTCCCAGTGAATTTTATTCCAAATCGGTTAACCGGAAGTGGCCACTCCCTTGGTCCAGAAAATTTATTTTGCAAATATCTAAAAAAGTATAAGATTTACAAAAAACTACTTAATACAAAATGTTTCTAAAATTAAAAACAAATAAAAAAAAAAAATAAAAAAAAAAAAAATTTAAAAAAAAAATTTAAAAATTTAAAAATTAAAAAAAAAAATTAAAAAAAAAAGTTATAAAAAAAAATAAAATGTCTCAAAATTCTCTGTTCGTAAAAGAAAGTCGTGTGTTGGCCACATCTCAATTTTTTTTTTTTACTTAAACAGTTAGTTTTCTCTGTTATTATTGTGTCTCATTTGTATTTTGAATTTGATTTAGTTGCATTGCTGACTTGCTCCTAAATTGATCTGTAGTAAAGATCAAACCTTGATATTTATTCTATGTGCAAATCATTTTTTTTAAATAGATCATTTCATAAACAAGCTTCTCAAAATAAGTCGAAGAGGTAATAAAATATTTATAATTTTACGTATTTCATAGAAAATTTAAAAAAAAAAATTTCAGCCTTGGATAAAAATTCTCCATGGAATCATTTTACACGATTACAAAATGGAAGTATTGCAAGAAGTGTTCAAAAACAATTAAAACTTCGGGCGGCAGTACGAGTGGTATGCATGCACACCTTCGAACCCAGCATAAAATTAACCTTTTTAAAAAGAGATGAAGCAGATGAACCAAATAAAATTACAACTACAACTTTGAACATAAACTCATCTTCAAATTTGAATAATTCATCCACAATTTCAAAATACTTCAAAAAATCCGTAGATAATTCGTTTGGTGCAGGCGTTGCACGATTAACAGCCAAAGATGGTGTACAATTTGTTAAGTTTTGTACATCTTATTATTTAACAATACTGTTAAGTGCTAAGGGTTACACTAGTATTCCAAAGTCTCCAAATACGATTCCAAAAATTGTGAATGAATATGCAGAGAAAATACGCCAAAAAATAATAACCGAACTAAAAACTCGAACTAATCAAGGCGAAGGATTTAGCATGACATTAGATGAGTGGACATCTGTAAAAAATCGTTGTTATATGAACGTAAATGTACATGCATTTGACAAATTTCGGAATCTCGGTCTTGCTAGAGTTCACGGATCAATGCCAGCTGATAAATGTATTACCCTTTTAGAGGAAACAATTAAAACATTCGGTCTTTCGTTGGACAACGTCGTTTCAATTACGACAGATGGAGCATCGGTAATGAAGAAAGTGGGAACGTTAATTAGTGCAAATCACCAATTGTGTTTAGTGCACGGCGTTCAATTGGCAATTATCAAGGTTCTTTATATGATTTTTAATATGCTCCGAAGATTATTATTATTCATCAGAAAACGCCAGTGAACAGGAAAAATTAACTAGTCCAGAACCAGAATATTTTTCAAGCGACGAGGAAGATGATGATGTTGATGGTTTAGAGTTATTATCTGAAACAAACATTAATTCGCCGGTTATTAGACATGCAACTACAGGTCCGATAGAAAAGATTCGAAAAATCGTTAAAATATTTCGCCTATCATCGACGAAAAATGATAAAATACTCCAGAAAATTATTATGCTAATAAAATACTTATTTTTAATATTTTATTACAATATAAACTTGTTATTTATTTTATTTGTATAAAAAACCTTTTTTTACAAAACTAACAAATAACAATTTAAAAACCTTCCTTAATGTGATATTAAAAACAAAAAACATTTTTATGTTTTATATTTTGGAAGACCGGTTTCGGATGTTCCTCCTTCGTCAGTTCCTTTAAAATTGATTCTAATTTTTTTTTTTTTTTTAAATAAAAATGGATTCATACCAATTTTACAATTTTATAGTTCGTACTCCAGAAAAATATATAAGGAGAATTATGTAAGGAGCTTTCATTAGTTATAGCCCACTTATAGCAATGTTGGAGCGTTTTGAGTAGCATACTAGCAATGTTGGAGCGTTTTTATGAAGTTAGAAATGCTATACGAAAAAGTCTAATAGATATAGAGTCTAATATCATATTCGACGAAAACGATATTGAAGTTTTTACTTTATTACTTTTTTTGTTGAATATTAATTAATTCATGTAATATGTAATATGCTACCGGTGGTTAGACCATTTTTAATTGTGTTTCGATTAACACGAGAAGTATATTAGTATTTACAACAGTAATTCAACGATACCGACTAATAGGCAGAATTCTATTTATGTAATTATATGATTTTAATATGTTCCGAAGATTGTAAGAGAATTCAATCCAGTTTCGAATTAATTAATATTCAACAAAAAAAGTAATAAAGTAAAAATTAGCGTACACAGAAATAGAGCTGTGTGAATATTGTGAAGAAGAAAAATTGTAAGAGAATTCATCTGTATTAGTTATGATTCGCTAATACTTAACGCACAGCACATTCTGTATATATAGAATGTAAATTGTGGTATAATCAGTCCAGTCGCCGCGGCCTGATGAGAAGATTGATTTTTTCATAATCATAAGCTTATCAGTTCGAAACTGTATTGAATTCTCTTACAATCTTCGGAACATATTAAAATCAGATATTGAAGTTACTGTAGAAGAAGTGTCGCGAAGACGTGAATCTTTATACAGCTGATATAACATTAGAATTTATGTTAAATAAACTAACACAGCAAAACACCTTATTAAGTAACGAGCTTAATTAAGGACGAATTAATATTACGAATAAAGTAAAATCGAAATTTTATGTCGGATGTTCTACACTTTCTTCATGACCCGAACAACTTGAATATTAATAACAGTAAAGTTTTATGATTATGGAATATTTAATAAATCCAGTAAAACTGCCATAACTAAAACAATTATTGAGTTAATTGAACGCCTTTCTAACAACCAAAATGAAAATATTGTCAGTGATAATGATGCTCATGCAAACGCTGTAGGTGTAGAAGAAGTTTTAGAAGTCGATGTATCTTCAGCATCGTCACCACTTCCAACATTAAATGCTGGGTTCAATATATCTTTGAAAGAAAAACTTCAATTAGAAATTTAAAAAAAAACTCGTATTCTAGAAAATAATAATAAGAAGAAAAACAGAAAAGATATTGGAATCATTATAAAGAAAGAAATAGCTTATTTGCAAGACGAAAATATTCGTAACAAATATTTAAAGATTGTATACAACAATCTTATGACTGTACGCCCAACGTCCGTAGGATCGGAACGTGCTTTCTCTGCTGCCGGGATCATCACCACAAAAAATAAGATCGAAACTAAGTGATGGGAGCATAGATGATTTATGCTTATTGCGGGCATATTATCAAAAGGATGACACATTAAAAATTAATTGATTTAATTTGTTTTTTTCGTTTATTTATAAAATTAAATAATTTTATTTTTATTTTATGACTGTTGTTTGTTAAGTAGTTAGTGTAAACTAAAAATAATAAAATATGTTTTGGATTCTACAACTTTTAAACTTTTTTTTAACAGTAGTGTGCGTTTCAGAATAACTTAAAATGTGCAAGATTACCGGTAAATTATCGGTAAACCGGTAATGGATTTTTTTCATTACCGAGTTACCGGTAATGAAAAAATTCAGTAATTTTGCAATCACTAGTATCAGGTTAAAAAAATCACCCGGTATGAAAGAAGAGTTGACAACTACGGTTTTTGGAATTTATTCAATATCTCAACGTGCAATTTTATGCCCTAATAATGAACACGCGCGTGTTTCATTCTAATCAATTGATTCTGCCAAAAGTAATGACGGCAGCGATGACGACTATTTAAAAGTGAATTTCCCGGTTGAGTTTCTGAATTTGCTAGATCCTTCTGGCTTACCACCACATACAATCCAAAACAATAAGGGTGCATGCTTTTAAGAAACCTGGCGATAAAGAATGGATTATGCAATGGCACTGTAGTGGTGGTTAGTAGGGATTTTAGTCCAAATTGCAAAAAAGCAGAGATAATAAATGGATCTCGCTCTTGGTCAATAAATCTTATCCCAAGGATTTCGTTAGATACGGCAAATGATTCTGCGTTCCCTTTCAACTTTGTTCGTCATCGACTTCCACTTCGTTTGGTTTTTGCAATGACAATTAATAAATCGCAAGGATAAACATTTGAAAAATTAGGAGTATTACTTCGAGAACCTTGCTACAAGCACGGTCAGCTTTATTCGGAAATATACTGTATAGGTATAGTTCAATTATGCAGCTGAGCAGAAAGATGAAACTCTAGCCAAACTTGGGGGTCCAATTAGCATTCGGAGTAGAGGAATTTGCTAAGAAATGATGCAGATGCGTCTGATGATACATTTTACAAAAGGTAGTATTTACAGATGAGTGATGGATCTTGATAACTTTTCCGTTCCACAATTCGCTTACAAATAAGGCCGTGGAACCCAAGAACAAGACAAACCTTACACCCTATTTGACTGAATATTCAGGCTTATTGGCTCAATATTCAGCAACATTATTGAATTGGATTAAAATAGTACATTTTATTCGTTGCAAATAATTGTTACATTTTTTAATGTATATAGTTTAATTTTAAGTTTTGAAAAATAAATAAGTTTTGCTATAACGTTTAGAGAAATGTTTATATGTTTTCTGTCCTACCACAACTGCCTCTTGCAGGCCCCTAGTCCCAAATATTACACAAAACTGGAAAAAACAAAAAACAACGAAATATTTCCGTTGACTTTTCAATGATCACTGTCAAACTTCAAAGGTAGAAATTTGACATAATGACGGTATGCTGCAGTACGTTTTTCAGATTTTTTGAACATATAGTGAAGGTAGCTAGTACTTTAGAAATTTATATGTACAATTTGGAATTATTAAATTTTTTTCTGAAAATGTGGCTATGCGGCTAATGAGTTTTTCAAGACATTAAGTTATCATTTCTATTAAAACTATAATTGTTTACAATTAATTATCCATCGAGCAATCTAATATTAGCTTGGTCCATACAAGACCTACGTCTTCTATGTTAAATTTTATTTTACTAACATGCAGTAAAACATTACCAGTATCCTGATCTACTCACCTTTTCAAGAAGGTTGAAATAAATTTCAATGTGCCTACTGTAATATCCTCTAGCGTGTTAGGCAGTTAAAAAAATATTCATTAAGGTAGAAACATTTTTACAACTTTAAACAATCAAATTTATCACGTCATACTGACTATTCTTCTTACGAAACAACTATTTGTGCTTTGCAACCCAACTCTATATATATAACCAACAAATCTAATAAAATCTGTTAACAATTATTCCAGACGAAAGAGTAAGTCGAAGGAACAACAAAAGTTTAGAAAATTACAATAATCAACTGGAGGAAAATAATATACAAACAAATTCGTCTTTCCAACAATTCATTTATTTTCATTATAATTTTGCTTTGTCATTATCATTATTGTTGTTACAATTAAATAATTTTATCGTATTTAATTTCCATTTTCATTTTTAGTTAGTTTTCGCATCCAAATTTTCTTACTCAAACTTTTATTTTTCATTTACTACTGTAGTGAACTACTTAGTAAAAATAAAATTGATTGTAAGCTTAATTTATTCCTTTATTTTTATATTTACTTAAATATTGTATAAATGTATACTGTAATGTTTGTGTTATTGATTGGAATCAAAATCAGGCAGTATTATAATAATGTAAGAGGAGTGTATAACAAGGCAGCACAAAAAGAAAAACAACAAACACAAATCTTTTATATTTTATTACGAGTATTTTTTTGTCATTCGATTGATTGGATGCTGCATTGTATGTCTTGATTCGTATGTTGTTTTGCCATCTATTGTATCAGAGCCTAAATATATAACGATCAAAATGGTTCTGATTGTATACACAAATACACCGGACGAAAAGAAAATCGCGACAAATCAGATGAAAAAGCATAAATAAAAATTGTAATTAGACAAGATGACCGTTAAAAAATATTTTCTATGCAGGATCCCGGGGATGGTAGAAATACGGAATAAATATTTATAGGCTCATCCATATAAATTGATTATCCCAACATTTTATTGTTTACTTTGAATTGATTTTGACGAACATATTTAATCGTTAGCACAAACGACTTGTTTGATATTTAAAAGTACTGTACTCCAGCTGGAGTATAGAGAGCTTGTGTTTGAAATATTTGACAATCATAATAAATAATTTAATAATTTATGATGTTGGCACTTCATAAATTAAAGAATAATGTGAGAGAATGCCCATTTTAGTATTCGGTTGTTGTTAATGTTGTTTGCCTTTTTGTGCTTTATGCTTTTGTATTTATTCTCTGTATGTATGTTTGTGTAAAATGCTGTGAAAAATGTTCATTTTTGTGCGAGATGGCAAAATGGAAAATAAATAATTAAATTTATCTTTTATAGAGGCAAAAATAAAAAAAAATAAATAAATAACAAAATAGATCGGAGAAATGTTGCTGCATTTGTTTTGCAACCCCTACACCATCTTCAAATTGAATACAAAAATAAATAAAAATTTAATTGATTTTTTCATGCAAAAGAATAACAATTCTAAATTGAATTTAATTTAGTAGAAAATTGTAATCACTAAATTTGAATAAGGGATGAATTGAAGAAAAAAAATCTTTTCTTCTCAAATCAGTGTCATTTTACTTGATGAATTTTATATTCTGTTTTCTCCCCTAACTTTGGAAGAATTTTCTTTCATTTTATTATACGTGTTTTTTATTCTAATAATTAGTTTAGTTAAAGATAATTTGATATTTTTTTTCCGGTAGCGATGTGGTTTTCTAACCCAATAATCGTCTGTGGTTGGAGAAATAAAAAAAAACTTGAAGTGTTATCGCCGAGTGTTTTATTCGTTTTAACTCTTAAAGATTTGGTGTAAATAAAAAAATATGACGTCCGCGGTATTTATGTTTGTGTAAATAGCTTAAAATGAAATCTCGTAAAAGAAATTCCGTCAATTAAATATTTTAAATCAATTCAATTATGTGTACATATAATTCCAGAAATTCTGATGTCATTTTGGAATTGGAATATGTATACTACAGTACCAAAAAAAAAAAAAAAAAAAACGAAAAGAAAGAAAGCTGACAGCAACATAAACAACGGAAGAATAGAATAATCTTCTTATTTTCTTAAAATACACTTTGTTGTATTTTTCGTTTTCATTTTCGTTCAATCTTCTTCATTTTTATTATTATGACTCTCAAAAAGCAGGCAAACTGTTTGCTTTTCTCGTTTCATTCCACCCACTTGTTCCAAAGCAAACGCAAATTGAATGTCGCCACTCACCCGATTTAATTCATACACACACCCTTAAATATCCAACTATGCTACTAACTACTTATATAGAAAAAAAAAGCATAAACTGAATATTATGACAAACAAAAACAAAACAAAGAAAGCTCAAAGTTGGTCATTGTCTGATAATATAAGATTGAATCATTATATAATTGAATTTTGTTAAAGACATTCAATGGAACTTTAATTTTTTAGCGCAATGATGGCGCTTAAAATAAAAGTTAAGACTCGCTCTACTTCACCTTCCTTTGCCCTTTCTCCGGTTATATAAACGCCGCCGGACTTGAATACACACAAAGCTATTGATTTTTCGAATACATTAATTTTATTTTTATTAGATCAAATTCATTTTTATTACAGTTTTGGAGTGAAAGCAAAACAAGAAAATTATCAAAATGGGATGCGGATATTTATTTGTACGACGGGGAGTCGAGTTGATTGGATTAGAGCAATTCCATGTTCGATTTGTTTTGCGTGTGTTATCCTAATCGTTTCATTGGAATTCGGTTTCTTTCTTTCTTTATTTAATCAAATGAGATGAGATCAACAAAATTTTGTAAAACATAATCTACTTCTAATAATTATCTCGTTTAGCATAAGAAAAGTGACTTTAAACTTTTTTTGTTTGTATATAGACCCACAGTTTTCACCGCTTCAATCAAATTTAACATTTTTTGTTTTCTATAGATTTTATATAAATATGGTTTGAATAAATTATGTGCGCTACTGTAAATTCTTGGAAGGACGAACAGAAAATGTTTTTTCTTTTTTCTTTATAACATTTATCCAACCAAAATTCAATCCAAAACATTTAAAGCAATGAATGAAGACTAGAACCATTTCAAATTTATTCTTTGTACCATTTCAGCTGTCAGGAACAGATAAAGATGTTTCTAAGCATAATTTTGAGAATGCTGCAAGTGGGATATGAACGAATTAAAAGTTTGATGAAAAAGTGTACGTAAAAAGAATTCAATAAACTCAATGGCTGTGGGTAGGGGGTCTATGTCATACAATTTTTTATTGTAGTTCACATCATTTTTGCTTTTAAGTTTTTTAATAATGTTTAATGTCTCGATGATTTGGCATTCAATTTTCAGTAATTTCTTTTGATTTTTCGGCTGTCTTAATTTCCGCCCAAACATTTTCTATCATATTAAAATTTAGATTTTGTGGGAGCCAATCCAACATATTGTTGCCAGATCGTTTCAAAAAATTTATCGATGTAGTGTCCAGTCTCATCCAATGAGATAATCACTATAAATCGCCGAATGGTTATTTACAATGTCAAGATAAACATTTTTGCAACCCTTATCGGGCAACAGAACAAAATTCCAATGTAATTACAGAAAATTCATATCAATGGTACGCTTCGTTCAATTCTATTTTCTCAAACGAATCAGGAGGATATGGTGGAACTGCTATTTAGGTAAAACTTGCGGCGTTGTCTCCATAAAAGTCTAAACTTCAACAAGGTATTTTTAGATTCAGCTTAGGCATATATCTTAAATAGCGTAACCTTAGATGCATAATAGAATAGTTGACTAGAGTGGTTTCTCGAAATAGCAAAACTTTGGTTAACTCAAGAAGTTAAATTTATGATGAAAGACCGTAATAAGTTATTTAAACTCAAGCTCAGAAACATAAACTTCTCCGTGTTACTATAGCGACTAAAATTAAATGGAGCAATAAGCATTCAGCCAATGAATTTATTCCTAGGCATATTCCACATCGATCCCAACTTTGGATTTATCTAAAACAGATAATATTCAATAAGAGCTTAGCTAATACATATGTACATATTTACTACACGGTTCCAAAGGTTTAGAGACCAACAAGAAATAGCGGATAGGTTTATTCAGTATTTCGCTAATGCCATGTTCAAAAATTGAAGATTTTTCGCACTTATCCTAGAAAGTAGCAATTATTCTATCCTTGAACTTAATTGACGTTTTTTATGGCCAATTTCCCCCTGTACGGCTCGAATGAGTACTTTTATTTCCTCTTTCATGTGAGTAAGTTGGTTGTACAGCGTTTGTTGCATTTTGTCGTTTTTGTTTTCATCTAAATGTTTAGAAAATTTTAATGAACTCATTCAGCATTTGTTGTGCTGTGTCCATTAATACTCTATTGATTTTGTATTGTTGATTGTTATTGTTGATTACTTAGTTCTGCCTTTTCACTATCTGATCCCATCTATGTTGTCAGGTGAGCCTACGATCACTTTCCACGCACTTCCGATCCAATTTAGTGCGCTTCTGATTCTTGACTTTTGACCTTTAAGTTCTGATCCATTACGATATTTTTTTCGTTTGGTGAATCAATTGAGCTCGAATTTTGCTCCTTTTATGAATATTGTTGATCGTTGGGGTTAGTCGGCCAATCACTTCCTCATAGTTGTCCAAATTAATGATGTGGATTAGTAAAGGGTTTTCCAATAATGACTTGACAACTTTGAACTTTCACTGTGAACGAACCTTTAAACCAATAACCAAACTGTCAGTGTCAAAACTTTCAATAAAGACAACATTTTCATCATGTTAAAGTACACGAACAAACAACGTTTACAAAAAATTAAAATTTAAAAATCGAATTTTCCTTGAAATGTATGGAAATAATCAAGCAATCTAAATACGCTTTGGCACAACAATTACAGGTCCTAAAACCTATCTTTAGAGGTATAAAAAACCGATACCGGAGCACAGACGCAGATTTTGGATTTTTATGGCTCAGAATTAGCTGATCGTAAGGTGATTTTCAAAAAAATCGAATTTTCCTTGAAATGTATGGAAATATTCAAGCAATCTAAATGCGCTTTGGCACAACAATTACAGGTCCTAAAACATATCTTTAGAGGTATAAAAAACCGATATCGGAGCACAGACGTAGATTTTGAATTTTTGTGGCTCAGAATTTGCTGATCTATAATAAGGTTATTTTAAAAAAAAAAACGAATTTTCCTTGAAATGTATAGAAATAATCAAGCAATCTAAATGCGCTTTGGCACGACAATTACCGGTCCTAAAACCTATCTTTAAAGGTATCAAAAACAGATATCGGAGCACAGACGCAGATTTTGGATTTTTGTGGCTCAGAATTAGCAGATCTATAGTAAGGTGATTTTCAAAAAAACGAATTTTCCTTGAAATGTATAGAAATAATCAAGCAATCTAAATGCGCTTTGGCACAACAATTACAGGTCCTAAAACCTATCTTAAGAGGTATCAAAAACCGATATCGGAGCACAGACGTAGATTTTGAATTTTTGTGGCTCAGAATTTGATAATAGTAAGGTGATTTTAAAAAAAATCGAATTTTCCTTGAAATGTATGGAAATAATCAAGCAATCTAAATGCGCTTTGGCACGACAATTACAGGTCCTAAAACCTATCTTTAGAGGTATCAAAAACAGATATCGGAGCACAGATGCAGATTTTGGATTTTTGTGGCTCAGAATTTTATGATCTATAATAAGGTGATTTTTAAGAAAATCGAATTTTCCTTGAAATATATGAAAATATTCAAGCAATCTAAATGCGCTTTGGCACAACAAATACAGGTCCTAAAACCTATCTTTAGAGGTATCAAAAACCGATATCGGAGTACAGATGCAGATTTTGGATTTTTGTGGCTCAGAATTTGCTGATCTATAGTAAGGTGATTTTCAAAACAAATTGAATTTTCCTTGAAATGTATGGAAATAATCAAGCAATCTAAATGCGCTTTGGCACAACAATTACAGGTCCTTAAACCTATCTTTAGAGGTATCAAAAACCGATATCGGAGCACAGACGCAGATTTTGGATTTTTGTGGCTCAGAATTAGCTGATCTATAGTAAGGTGATTTTCAAAACAAATTGAATTTTCCTTGAAATGTATGGAAATAATCAAGCAATCTAAATTCGCTTTGGCACAACAATTACAGATCCTAAAACCTATCTTTAGAGGTATCAAAAACCGATATCGGAGCACAGACGCAGATTTTGGATTTTTGTGGCTCAGAATTTGCTGATCTATAGTAAGGTGATTTTCAAAACAAATCGAATTTTCCTTGAAACATATGAAAATAATCAAGCAATCTAAATGCGCTTTGGCACAACAATTACAGGTCCTAAAACCTATCTTTAGAGGTATCAAAAACCGATATCGGAGCACAGACGCAGATTTTGGATTTTTGTGGCTCAGAATTTGCTGATCTATAGTAAGGTGATTTTCAAAACAAATCGAATTTTCCTTGAAACATATGAAAATAATCAAGCAATCTAAATGCGCTTTGGCACAACAATTACAGGTCCTAAAACCTATCTTTAGAGGTATAAAAAACCGATACCGGAGCACAGACGCAGATTTTGGATTTTTATGGCTCAGAATTAGCTGATCGTAAGGTGATTTTCAAAAAAATCGAATTTTCCTTGAAATGTATGGAAATAATCAAGCAATCTAAATGCGCTTTGGCACGACAATTACAGGTCCTAAAACCTATCTTTAGAGGTATCAAAAACAGATATCGGAGCACAGATGCAGATTTTGGATTTTTGTGGCTCAGAATTTTATGATCTATAATAAGGTGATTTTTAAGAAAATCGAATTTTCCTTGAAATATATGAAAATATTCAAGCAATCTAAATGCGCTTTGGCACAACAAATACAGGTCCTAAAACCTATCTTTAGAGGTATCAAAAACCGATATCGGAGTACAGATGCAGATTTTGGATTTTTGTGGCTCAGAATTTGCTGATCTATAGTAAGGTGATTTTCAAAACAAATTGAATTTTCCTTGAAATGTATGGAAATAATCAAGCAATCTAAATGCGCTTTGGCACAACAATTACAGGTCCTTAAACCTATCTTTAGAGGTATCAAAAACCGATATCGGAGCACAGACGCAGATTTTGGATTTTTGTGGCTCAGAATTAGCTGATCTATAGTAAGGTGATTTTCAAAACAAATTGAATTTTCCTTGAAATGTATGGAAATAATCAAGCAATCTAAATTCGCTTTGGCACAACAATTACAGATCCTAAAACCTATCTTTAGAGGTATCAAAAACCGATATCGGAGCACAGACGCAGATTTTGGATTTTTGTGGCTCAGAATTTGCTGATCTATAGTAAGGTGATTTTCAAAACAAATCGAATTTTCCTTGAAACATATGAAAATAATCAAGCAATCTAAATGCGCTTTGGCACAACAATTACAGGTCCTAAAACCTATCTTTAGAGGTATCAAAAACCGATATCGGAGCACAGACGCAGATTTTGGATTTTTGTGGCTCAGAATTTGCTGATCTATAGTAAGGTGATTTTCAAAACAAATCGAATTTTCCTTGAAACATATGAAAATAATCAAGCAATCTAAATGCGCTTTGGCACAACAATTACAGGTCCTAAAACCTATCTTTAGAGGTATAAAAAACCGATACCGGAGCACAGACGCAGATTTTGGATTTTTATGGCTCAGAATTAGCTGATCGTAAGGTGATTTTCAAAACAATCGAATTTTCCTTGAAATGTATGGAAATATTCAAGCAATCTAAATGCGCTTTGGCACAACAATTACAGGTCCTAAAACATATCTTTAGAGGTATAAAAAACCGATATCGGAGCACAGACGTAGATTTTGAATTTTTGTGGCTCAGAATTTGCTGATCTATAATAAGGTGATTTTAAAAAAAAACGAATTTTCCTTGAAATGTATAGAAATAATCAAGCAATCTAAATGCGCTTTGGCACGACAATTACCGGTCCTAAAACCTATCTTTAAAGGTATCAAAAACAGATATCGGAGCACAGACGCAGATTTTGGATTTTTGTGGCTCAGAATTAGCAGATCTATAGTTAGGTGATTTTCAGAAAAATCGAATTTTCCTTGAAATGTATGGAAATAATCAAGCAATCTAAATGCGCTTTGGCACAACAATTACAGGTCCTAAAACATATCTTTAGAGGTATCAAAAACCGATATCGGAGCACAGACGTAGATTTTGAATTTTTGTGGCTCAGAATTTGATGATAGTAAGGTGATTTTAAAAAAAATCGAATTTTCCTTGAAATGTATGGAAATAATCAAGCAATCTAAATGCGCTTTGGCACGACAATTACCGGTCCTAAAACCTATCTTTAGAGGTATCAAAAACAGATATCGGAGCACAGATGCAGATTTTGGATTTTTGTGGCTCAGAATTTTATGATCTATAATAAGGTGATTTTCCTTGAATCGAATTTTCCTTGAAATATATGAAAATATTCAAGCAATCTAAATGCGCTTTGGCACGACAAATACAGGTCCTAAAACCTATCTTTAGAGGTATCAAAAACCGATATCGGAGTACAGATGCAGATTTTGGATTTTTGTGGCTCAGAATTTGCTGATCTATAGTAAGGTGATTTTCAAAACAAATTGAATTTTCCTTGAAATGTATGGAAATAATCAAGCAATCTAAATGCGCTTTGGCACAACAATTACAGGTCCTTAAACCTATCTTTAGAGGTATCAAAAACTGATATATGAGCACAGACGCAGATTTTGGATTTTTGTGGCTCAGAATTAGCTGATCTATAGTAAGGTGATTTTGAAAAAATCGAATTTTCCTTGAAACATATGAAAATAATCAAGCAATCTAAATGCGCTTTGGCACAACAATTACAGGTCCTAAAACCTATCTTTAGAGGTATCAAAAACCGATATCGGAGCACAGACGCAGATTTTGGATTTTTGTGGCTCAGAATTAGCTGATCTATAGTAAGGTGATTTTCAAAACAAATCGAATTTTCCTTGAAACATATGGAAATAATCAAGCAATCTAAATGCGCTTTGGCACAACAATTACAGGTCCTTAAACCTATCTTTAGAGGTATCAAAATCCGATATCGGAGCACAGACGCAGATTTTGGATTTTTGTGGCTCAGAATTAGCTTATCTATAGTAAGGTGATTTTGAAAAAAATCGAATTTTCCTTGAAACATATGAAAATAATCAAGCAATCTAAATGCGCTTTGGCACAACAATTACAGGTCCTAAAACCTATCTTTAGAGGTATCAAAAACCGATATCGGAGCACAGACGCAGATTTTGGATTTTTGTGGCTCAGAATTAGCTGATCTATAGTAAGGTGATTTTCAAAACAAATCGAATTTTCCTTGAAATGTATGGAAATAATCAAGCAATCTAAATGCGCTTTGGCACAACAATTACAGGTCCTTAAACCTATCTTTAGAGGTATCAAAAACCGATATCGGAGCACAGACGCAGATTTTGGATTTTTGTGGCTCAGAATTAGCTGATCTATAGTAAGGTGATTTTCAAAACAAATCGAATTTTCCTTGAAATGTATGGAAATAATCAAGCAATCTAAATGCGCTTTGGCACAACAATTACAGGTCCTTAAACCTATCTTTAGAGGTATCAAAAACCGATATCGGAGCACAGACGCAGATTTTGGATTTTTGTGGCTCAGAATTAGCTGATCTATAGTAAGGTGATTTTCAAAACAAATTGAATTTTCCTTGAAATGTATGGAAATAATCAAGCAATCTAAATTCGCTTTGGCACAACAATTACAGATCCTAAAACCTATCTTTAGAGGTATCAAAAACCGATATCGGAGCACAGACGCAGATTTTGGATTTTTGTGGCTCAGAATTTGCTGATCTATAGTAAGGTGATTTTCAAAACAAATCGAATTTTCCTTGAAACATATGAAAATAATCAAGCAATCTAAATGCGCTTTGGCACAACAATTACAGGTCCTAAAACCTATCTTTAGAGGTATCAAAAACCGATATCGGAGCACAGACGCAGATTTTGGATTTTTGTGGCTCAGAATTAGCTTATCTATAGTAAGGTGATTTTCAAAAAAATCGAATTTTCCTTGAAATGTATGGAAATAATCAAGCAATCTAAATGCGCTTTGGCACAACAATTACAGGTCCTAAAACCTATCTTTAGAGGTATTAAAAACCGATATCGGAGCACAGACGCAGATTTTGGATTTTTGTGGCTCAGAATTAGCTGATCTATAGTAAGGTGATTTTCAAAACAAATTGAATTTTCCTTGAAATGTATGGAAATAATCAAGCAATCTAAATTCGCTTTGGCACAACAATTACAGATCCTAAAACCTATCTTTAGAGGTATCAAAAACCGATATCGGAGCACAGACGCAGATTTTGGATTTTTGTGGCTCAGAATTTGCTGATCTATAGTAAGGTGATTTTCAAAACAATTCGAATTTTCCTTGAAACATATGAAAATAATCAAGCAATCTAAATGCGCTTTGGCACAACAATTACAGGTCCTAAAACCTATCTTTAGAGGTATCAAAAACCGATATCGGAGCACAGACGCAGATTTTGGATTTTTGTGGCTCAGAATTAGCTTATCTATAGTAAGGTGATTTTCAAAAAAATCGAATTTTCCTTGAAATGTATGGAAATAATCAAGCAATCTAAATGCGCTTTGGTACAACAATTACAGGTCCTAAAACCTATCTTTAGAGGTATCAAAAACCGATATCGGAGCACTGACGCAGATTTTGGATTTTTGTGGCTCAGAATTAGCTGATCAATAATAAGGTGATTTTCAAAAAAATTTAATTTTCCTTAAAATGTATGGAAATAATCAAGCAATCTAAATGCGCTTTGGCACAACAATTACAGGTCCTAAAACCTATCTTTAGAGGTATCAAAAACCGATATCGGAGCACAGACGCAGATTTTGGATTTTTGTGGCTCAGAATTTGATGATAGTAAGGTGATTTTCAAAAAAATCGAATTTTCCTTGAAACATATGAAAATAATCAAGCAATCTAAATGCGCTTTGGCACAACAATTACAGGTCCTAAAACCTATCTTTAGAGGTATCAAAAACCGATATCGGAGCACAGACGCAGATTTTGGATTTTTGTGGCTCAGAATTTGCTGATCTATAGTAAGGTGATTTTCAAAACAAATCGAATTTTCCTTGAAATGTATGAAAATAATCAAGCAATCTAAATGCGCTTTGGCACAACAATTACAGGTCCTAAAACCTATCTTTAGAGGTATCAAAAACCGATATCGGAGCACAGACGCAGATTTTGGATTTTTGTGGCTCAGAATTTGCTGATCAATAGTAAGGTGATTTTCAAAAAAATTGAATTTTCCTTAAAATGTATGGAAATAATCAAGCAATCTAAATGCGCTTTGGCACAACAATTACAGGTCCTAAAACCTATCTTTAGAGGTATCAAAAACCGATATCGGAGCACAGACGCAGATTTTGGATTTTTGTGTCTCCGACAAAATTTCCGATTCGGTGACTGCAACTTCAAGAGCGTTAATTCCTATTTTTGGTCGTAATTATTATCCCAGTAGACAAGAAATTGATAATCTAGTGAAAGTTTGAGTCTAAATGTTCGCTGTTGAATGTTCCCATACCACCGAGACAACGGGTTGGTCGAAGTGCCGAGAATATTGCTGCCGTTCAAGCGTCCGTCGCAAACGAACCAAAACAGTCGATTCCACGGCGTTCTCAAGAATTGGGCATTGCTCAGATTCAACTTTGGCGAATTTTGTGAAAGGATCTTGGCTTGCACCCTTATAAGATAAAGTTAACACAAGAACTAAAGTCACTCGATCATATAAGGCGACGTACGTTGTCGGATTGGGCTCTCGAAATGTTGGAAAAAGATACCAATTTCATCGCAAAATCTTCTTCAGTGATGAAGCGCATTTTTGGCCAAATGGTTTCGTCAACAAACAGAATACACATTATTGGTCAGGTGAAAACCCTCATTTGCTGCAAGAAATACCACTTCATCCACAAAAAATAACTGTATGGTGTGGTTTTCATGCTGGTGGTATCATTGGACCGTTTTTTTTTCGTTGATGAAAATGACCGTCACGTTACAGTCAATGGAGATCGCTACAGAGACATGTTGCAACGTTATTCCTTTGGTCAATTGCATGAGCTAGACATTAATGATATGTGGTTTCAACAAGACGGTGCGACATGCCACACAGCGGGTCTAACAATCGATCCAGAAATAGTCCTGTCGATTGGCCGCCTAGATCGTGTGATTTAACACCTCTAGACTTTTTTTTTGGGGCTACGTTAATTCATTGGTCTAAGCCAACAAGCCGGCGTCGTTAGAGGAGCTCAGAGTAGTGGCCGAGTTATCGAAAATTGGGTTCAATGAATCGACACATGCAAACGTTCCCGTGGTGGATATATGAACGATGTCGAATTCCATGGTTTGCGTTTTATTTAAAAAAAAAGTTGTCAAGTCCTTGTTGGAAAACCCTTTATAACAATTCCGTTAATAGTTCGCCCATTTCCTTGTTTTACAGTTACCACTGGTGTTGTATTCGTATAGATGGTCACAGATGAAGTGAGGCCAACAATCATGATCTATAAGTGTGCGAAATTATTGATTATATTTTAGATATGGGCTTTATGATTATCCATTTCCCGGATGTTGTTGTAATAGTAACATTATTGTCTCTTGCTATCGTTTCTGTTTTGAATTTTGGTTTATTTTTTGCTTCAACTTATTTAATCGCCGCTTATATGGTTTCTCCAGCTGCATACGTTTTCCGTTTATCCCTCTTTGTATTCTCCCTTCAAATTCTAGTTTCTTGTCTTCATTTATTAACTTCGGCCTAAAAGGGCCAAAGAATTGAAATTCTGCCAAAAATTACCAAAAATTTGGTTGATCCAAAACCACTTTTCTCATCGTTTTGAAAGTCCCTGAGTCTATTGAGTTGGGGTTGGTAATCTATATACCTAAGTGAGCATTTGTCTGTATGTACAGCATATGTGTATCATATTTAAATAAATTCACACGCGAGTACATAAATATTGTTTCAGACTTAACAAAGGTCGCTGTTAATATCTCAAACCTCAAATTGAACCTTTAGCAAATTATATAAATGGCCAATTAGGTTGTACAATAACTTATTCTTTTCTTAACGGACTTTAGTGAAATTTGACATCTGCTATTGAAATGGGATTCTAAAATGATTTTTGGACGAACTTCTGGAATATGGTCTAGTACGACGGAACTTGCCTATATCTCAACCAATTATGATGCAAATCGGCTTGTGCATTGGAAATTGGACTCTGAAATGATTTTTGGATCATGTTTCGGAATATGGTCAGATATGATGGAACTTGCTTGTTTCTCAACAGATTATGATCAAATTTGACATATGCGTTAGAAATGTGATTCTAAATTGATTTTTGGATAAAGTTCTGGAATATGACCAGGTATGAATTAACTTGCCTATTTCTCAAACACTTATGATGTTGGTTGGATTAAGATGGTATGTTGTTATGAAGGTATGATGGTATGTTGGTACGATTTTAAAATGGTATTATGTTATGATAGTATAACGGTACAATGGTATGATGATATCGTGGTAAGATTGGTGGATTCGTGAGGTGGATTGATGGTAAGATATAAATAACGGTGTGATGGTTCGACGTCTGTTTGGTACGATGGTATGTTTGTATGATGGTTTAATGGTATATTGTCATGATGGTATGATGGTGAAGTGGAATGAAAATACGATGGTGGAGAGAGAAGTTCGGTTAGGTATTAATTTGAGGTCGAGTTTAGGGTTTAGTGGGAGGTTAGATTGAGTTGAGTTCATATACGCATACGAATCGAATTAATTTTAAGATTGATTTAGAAAATAAGTGCTGAGTTGAGCAGAGGGTTGAGGTTTGGATCGAGCTAAGTTGAGTTGACGTAGAATTAGGATTTAAGGGTTGATTTGGTGATTTAGTTGATAGCGGGGTTGACCGTTAATTTCGTGATGGCGTTTAGGATTGTTTGGTGAGTTTCCTTCTATTTAAAAAAAGCTTGTGTAGTGCCAGTGTTTAGGAAAGGAAATAAAATGTGTTTCGACTATTACACCAATTTATAGATTTCCTGGAGTGTTATGATATCATAAATGTCAACCAGTTTGGATTTCTACCTAAATCCGACACTGTAGCTGCAGTTTGTAATTTAATAAATGATGCATACAGCCGCCTCTCGCTGAATAAATATGTTGCAATTTTGTTTATAGATATTCAGAAAGCCTTCGGTTGTGTTAGTCATTGGATTTTAATAGAAAAACTTCAAAAACATAATGTCTCTCCGAATTCGGTAAGACTTATTACCAGCTATTTATCTGGACGTATCTCGGCCGGAGTATTTCAAGGTTCTATACTAGGTCCTATTTTGTTTAACTTTTACATTAAGGATATTTTTAGTTTGAATCTCACTGGAGTTTTGCAACTTTTCGCGGATGATGCTGCTATTATTTATTCATCTGATAGCCCCGGTGTATTGCTCAATTATATTTATACCGATTTAAAATTAATAATTTTTTGGTTGGAATCAAATGAATTGTCAATTAATTTGGATAAATGCAATTACCTAATTTTTGATAATAGTAAGCTGCCAATTGACTTCACTTCCAACATAACGGTATATAGTAAGAACGTTCAAGAAGTTGCTAAATCTAAATATCTAGGGCTTTTAATTGATTCCAAACTAAATTTCAGTGATCACGTTTTAATGTCTATAATAAAATTGCTCCATTCTTCTGAACCAGCTGCATTTAATTTGTATTTTGCTCATATTAGCAGTATCTCAATATAATCTGGGGAAATGCTGTTTCTGCAGAATTGATTAATAAGGAATTAATACTTCAAACTCGTTGCTTGAAAATTATAAATAAATTGCCGAAATTAACATCCACAATGTCCATTTCCAAACAATGCTAAAATTCTTCCGTTTGAAGTTATGGGATATTTTCAACAGCTGCTTTTCATCCATAAAGTTAAATTTCATTTATTTAAATTCAATGTTTTGTTCAGAGAAGTTAATGACATTCATGGTTATTCTACAAGGATTAATTCTAATTTTTATGTATCAGCAGTAGCCAAAACCAAGCGTGACCGAGTTAATGTTTTTTTTTCTGGACTAATCCTTTACAACAAATTATCTGCTCAGCTTCGTGATATAACAATTCTCGTCACGTTCAATTCTGCATTGAAAAAATATGTATTTTATAGTTGGTTCACATCTCGGAGATTTACCTTAGTCGATATTCGTAAAATTTAATTAATCTGTTGAATGAGGTTTGTTTTATATTTCTGCATTTTATTACATTATTAGTAAGAATAATCAAAAAACTAACTATGGACTATGCCTGAAAAGGAACCAAAAATACGAGAAAATTCGCCTACAATTGAATAAAGCTCATTCCTAATTTCAATTGAGAAAAGTGTTACGATTTTTTTCTAGTTATAATTTCCATCATATGTTAAAACAATAAAAGCAACATGAAACAGATTTATTGATAAATTCAGTCTGATATTTTTCACGTTTCATTATTTTTCCGTATTTTTAAAAAGGAAATCAGAAATTAGTATGGTATTAACAGGGTGGGTACAAGGTTACCAGCTTTATCTTGATAAAAATAAAATGTGTAACTAAAAGGGGGAAGTGGAACGCAACACAATAGATCGGAAATTTATTAAATTTTAGATATTTTAATTAAGAATTGTGCTGTTTAGTCCTCAATGTATTGGAAATAAATGAAAATTAATGAGGAGAAAATGTAAACACGCAGGTAAATTTTAATTTACTCATTATTACACCGTATACATAACCCAATTAATTAAATGATTCAAAATTATGTATATCCCCTTGGTTCTTGGATATGAACGAAATAAGAAAATACGTATTCTTTTTACAAAAAAGGGGTCCCTATATTGTCTACTTATGGCATACACATTATAACGCATTATCATTATGAACGACTCTGTGTAATAATTTAAACGATTAAATTAATTAAAGTACTTAATAATTAATTTTTAATTAAATACTTTACTTATCTATACTACAGTCATATAACTAAAGCAAAGAAAATGTGCTTTGGCGCAAGTCGTTCCTTCACCCTTCTTATACTCGTATTATTATAATAACGATAATATTTTAGCGATAGAATTAAAATACCAAAATTGTGAAATAGTTTTTACTTAAATAATTAATTAACTGTCAAGTATCTGAACTGTGGACTGTAGTGTTACTGATACAAAAAGGCAGATAAAAGCGAATAAAATAGCGAGGGTTTTTTTTGCTTTGTGCGCGCTATACAATATTGAAATGAATTTTCATATTTTATTATGGGGCAAATGGATTTTTCTTTCAATTTTCCTTTACAATTTAGGATATTAATGAAAAATATTTTTATATTATGAGTATTTTGAAAATGGAAAATTGTATAACTTGCAAATTATTTTAATTTTTACTTGTCCCCGCTATAACGAAGTTATATTGGGTAAGTTTTGTAATCGCGGAAAATATTTTATTCGCGGGATATGATGCCCGTCCTTCCGCTCTACCATCCTTTCAGTGTTAGATTTTTCTTATTTTTGTAATAGTTTTAATCGAAATTTTGTGCAAAGGGGGACGACGATTTTTTTTATGTGGTAATCCAGCATCCACCTGTTTTAAAAATTTGAAATCATTTGGAACATTGCGTTAGTATATGGGCCGCCCATAAATAATATCACGATAACAGGACGCAGGGGGTTGAGTAGAGAGACACACAGTAAGTGAGAACACACAAGTTTGTATTTTATTTGTTTGCGCCTAGACTGAGGCACAATTCTCATGTTGATCACTTAATGTTGTAATCTGAATTGTGGGCACTCTTTGAACGGAGTAATATAAATTCTTAAGGTTTTTCAATAGTATTCGATTTTGATTACTATTCAACACGTCTCAGTTCTAAGTAATGTAGTATTAAAAGTTAATCTGTAATTTGGTCGCTTAGGTGTGGGGGTTTTATATTATCACGTCCTCATGATTAATTATGGTATTGGGGAAGGGGTTTTCAAATTTAAGAAAACCCGTGACGTCTTTTAAGCGCTGCCTATATGCTCAAAATAACAGAACATTTTAGTAAATGTAAATGGTAAGTTTGGTGATGTAAAACGAACGCTTTGTGGGAAAAGTGTCGTCCGACGAGTCGGATAGACCAAATTTTTTTTCTAAGATCAACGAATGCTTAAGTTTAATAAATATTCATATAATTTTTAATTTTTTTATGCTTGGTCGTTACAATTTTGTCAAATTTTGATGAATCAAGTGTTTTTAATATGATTTTGAAAATCTTTGGCATTTTAAATTAAATTGGAGGACAAATTGAAATTTGTTATTGTAATTAATTGATTATTTACGCAATGATGGAAAGATGTTGTGTTTAAGTAGATTGATACAAATTTATTAACTTCTTGTAAAGTCGCAAAGCAAAATTCCAATCAAAAGTCAAGTGAATCCATATCCTTTCAATAAAATAAAAAATTTCTCACCAAACACAACCTAAGTCGAACTATAAAAAAGGGTTAGATATAAATTGAATTTACTTAACAACAACGATAACAAAACGATTTTTTTTTTTTTGTTCGGGTTACAAAACTTGTGTAAAAGAAAAACAAACCAAATTATTTTCGAACTTCCACCACCATACCGCAGTTGGAAAAAAGAAAAACGAAAATATTTAAATTTCCAGTTCATTACATGTCCTTATAGAATGAATATTTATCCAATTTTTTATTGGACTTTAATACAAATTAAATTTTAAAGTAATAAAGATTTTTTTTTAGCGATACGACAACGAACAGTGATAATTTGATGGCGCGCGCATACAGAAATGTGGATTTCGATAAAATTCAAACTTTTTTATTTTTTTGGTTTTAAACTTATCGAATAATTAAAATGTATATTAAAAGCATTATTGAGCGCAAAAAGTAGACTGAATGTTTCACTATATCAAATTAAAATTGTAATATGTACATAATAAGAAGTGAAACAAAAATCTCTTAAAATTAATGAGATTTTGATGATTTTTTTGTACCACATTCGTTATAATTATATTTTATTATCAATAAGCTTTTATTTCATTGTGCCTAAACTGTACAATGTTATTGTAATTAATGGTGAAATGAAAAGCATTTACACCTAATTGCTCTTGTGTAAGGTAAGTCTGTCCATTCCTAAATAAGCAAAACTTAATATTGAATAGTTGTTGACAGTGATTTATCAATTATTTATGTAGCATTTTATTTAATAAAGGCCAACTACACAAAAAGAAATTTCGAATGAATAATTTTTTAACATTTGTCAGTCAGCCCTTTGTAAATATCAGCGATATTAGATACCAAGACTGTAACTAATTATTTTTTAAAGTTTACTGAAGTAGACAGAAGTTTGTGATACTTTGTTCCTACTTGAAGTTAGTTAATAAAGGAGCAGGACATAGTGGCTGCCTAGGCTGGGCAGTAACGAATTACATGCATTTGAATTTCATAATGAAAATACAAATTAAAATTTTTAACTTGTATTTTAATTACTCGTTTTCCAAGTAACAGTATCTTGTATTTTAATTTCTTAAATTCTAAGTAATTTTAGTTTGTATTTTAATTACTCAGTGTAAGGTAATTTGTCCAGCCTTGTTGGCTAACCACCTATCCGTATTTAGAATTGTTCAAAGAGCTTAGGCCCTCCGCTTACTATCTCTCTACTCTTTAATGATAGCCTAAGTATATTGAGTTTTTTCATGATCCTTGGAAGTTATCTTTGATTTGTTCAAATTATTTATCGGGCAGAAGTAGTAAAATCAGCAACAATCACGAAATCGATAATATTTCTGCAATCCAACTTTATTTCTCTAGTCTCTTTTTGTGGACATCTATATAGCATAGGCTAGAACATAGGCAACAAGTAGATGTAGTATAGACCGATTTGTTATTTTCGAAACTAGGTTATCGGTTCATCCCTATCAAGTGGTTGCATTCTTACCATTTTGATCGTTACCTATTTGTTAAGAAAAATGATTTTAGCTCTCGTACATTTCGTTTTACATCAGGAGCCCTCAAGAAAGCCACATTGGTTTTATTTTATCATTATTTGGTTCTCTTTTATGCTCAATATTAGTTTGCTCATTATTGTTTGAGTTGTAGACGTATTATCAGTATTGTTGACGGGTACACAACAGTTCCAAATAAAGGTAAAAATAAAAATAAAAAAAAAATAAGATAAAAAGTTAAAATTTAAAGTAATTAAAATGCAATGATCGAAATTTCAAAATAAATAGGTAGATGAGTGTGAAAATATTTTTGTGAACATTTAATTTGCGTCGTGGACAACATTTTTTATTGAAAATCAACTGTGCTATAGCAGCCCACAAGTTTTTGGGCGGCACAAATCTAAAATGGTCCGATTACGATGGTTGATACCTCTATCAATAGGTTTCGGGGCCTGTAATTTCTGTGACAATTTTTATTTCGATTGCTCGATTATTTCTAAACATTTCTTAGAAAATTCTATTTTATTGAAAATCAACTGTGCTATAGCCCACAAGTTTTTGGGCGGCAGAAATCTAAAATGGTCCGATTACGATGGTTGATACCTCTATCAATAGGTTTTGGGACCTGTAATTGCTGTGACAATTTTCATTTCGATTGCTCGATTATTTCTAAACATTTCTTAGAAAATTCAATTTTATTGAAAATCAACTGTGCTATAGCCCACAAGTTTTTAGGCGGCAGAAATCTAAAATGGTCCGATTACGATGGTTGATACCTCTATCAATAGGTTTTGGGACCTGTAATTGCTGTGACAATTTTCATTTCGATTGCTCGATTATTTCTAAACATTTCTTAGAAAATTCAATTTTATTGAAAATCAACTGTGCTATAGCCCACAAGTTTTTGGGCGGCAGAAATCTAAAATGGTCCGATTACGATGGTTGATACCTCTATCAATAGGTTTTGGGACCTGTAATTGCTGTGACAATTTTCATTTTGATTGCTCGATTATTTCTAAACATTTCTTAGAAAATTCAATTTTATTGAAAATCAACTGTGCTATAGCCCACAAGTTTTTGGGCGGCAGAAATCTAAAATGGTCCGATTACGATGGTTGATACCTCTATCAATAGGTTTTGGGACCTGTAATTGCTGTGACAATTTTCATTTTGATTGCTCGATTATTTCTAAACATTTCTTAGAAAATTCAATTTTATTGAAAATCAACTGTGCTATAGCCCACAAGTTTTTGGGCGGCAGAAATCTAAAATGGTCCGATTACGATGGTTGATACCTCTATCAATAGGTTTTGGGGCCTGTAATTGCTGTGCCAATTTTCATTTCGATTTCTTTATTATTTCTAAACATTTCTTAGAAAATTCAATTTTATTGAAAATCAACTGTGCTATAGCCCACAAGTTTTTGGGCGGCAGAAATCTAAAATGGTCCGATTACGATGGTTGATGCCTCTATCAATAGGTTTCGGGACCTGTAATTGCTGTGACAATTTTCATTTTGATTGCTCAATTATTTCTAAACATTTCTTAGAAAATTCAATTTTATTGAAAATCAACTGTGCTATAGCCCACAAGTTTTTGGGCGGCAGAAATCTAAAATGGTCCGATTACGATGGTTGATACCTCTATCAATAGGTTTCGGGGCCTGTAATTTCTGTGACAATTTTTATTTCGATTGCTCGATTATTTCTAAACATTTCTTAGAAAATTCAATTTTATTGAAAATCAACTGTGCTATAGCCCACAAGTTTTTGGGCGGCACAAATCTAAAATGGTCCGATTACGATGGTTGATACCTCTATCAATAGGTTTCGGGGCCTGTAATTTCTGTGACAATTTTTATTTCGATTGCTCGATTATTTCTAAACATTTCTTAGAAAATTCAATTTTATTGAAAATCAACTGTGCTATAGCCCACAAGTTTTTAGGCGGCAGAAATCTAAAATGGTCCGATTACGATGGTTGATACCTCTATCAATAGGTTTTGGGACCTGTAATTGCTGTGACAATTTTCATTTCGATTGCTCGATTATTTCTAAACATTTCTTAGAAAATTCAATTTTATTGAAAATCAACTGTGCTATAGCCCACAAGTTTTTGGGCGGCAGAAATCAAAAATGGTCCGATTACGATGGTTGATACCTCTATCAATAGGTTTTGGTGCCTGTAATTGCTGTGCCAATTTTCATTTCGATTTCTTGATTATTTCTAAACATTTCTTAGAAAATTCAATTTTATTGAAAATCATCTGTGCTATAGCCCACAAGTTTTTGGGCGGCAGAAATCTAAAATGGTCCGATTACGATGGTTGATGCCTCTATCAATAGGTTTCGGGACCTGTAATTGCTGTGACAATTTTCATTTTGATTGCTCGATTATTTCTAAAAATTTCTTAGAAAATTCAATTTTATTGAAAATCAACTGTGCTATAGCCCACAAGTTTTTGGGCGGCAGAAATCTAAAATGGTCCGATTACGATGGTTGATACCTCTATCAATAGGTTTCGTGACAAGTAATTGCTGTGACAATTTTCATTTTGATTGCTCGATTATTTCTAAACATTTCTTAGAAAATTCAATTTTATTGAAAATCAACTGTGCTATATATATCCCACAAGTTTTTGGGCGGCAAAAATCTAAAATGGTCCGATTACGATGGTTGATACCTCTATCAATATGTTTTGGGAACTGTAATTTCTGTGACAATTTTTATTTCGATTGCTCGATTATTTCTAAACATTTCTTAGAAAATTCAATTTTATTGAAAATCAACTGTGCTATAGCCCACAAGTTTTTGGGCGGCAGAAATCTAAAATGGTCCGATTACGATGGTTGATACCTCTATCAATAGGTTTCGGGGCCTGTAATTTCTGTGACAATTTTTATTTCGATTGCTCGATTATTTCTAAACATTTCTTAGAAAATTCAATTTTATTGAAAATCAACTGTGCTATAGCCCACAAGTTTTTAGGCGGCAGAAATCTAAAATGGTCCGATTACGATGGTTGATACCACTATCAATAGGTTTTGGGACCTGTAATTGCTGTGACAATTTTCATTTCGATTGCTCGATTATTTCTAAACATTTCTTAGAAAATTCAATTTTATTGAAAATCAACTGTGCTATAGCCCACAAGTTTTTGGGCGGCAGAAATCTAAAATGGTCCGATTACGATGGTTGATACCTCTATCAATAGGTTTTGGGGCCTGTAATTGCTGTGCCAATTTTCATTTCGATTTCTTGATTATTTCTAAACATTTCTTAGAAAATTCAATTTTATTGAAAATTCAATTTTATATGAAAATGGTCCGATTACGATGGTTGATACCTCTATCAATAGGTTTTGGGACCTGTAATTGCTGTGACAATTTTCATTTTGATTGCTCGATTATTTCTAAACATTTCTAAGAAAATTCAATTTTATGGAAAATCATCTGTGCTATAGCCCACAAGTTTTTGGGCGGCACACATCTAAAATGGTCCGATTACGATGGTTGATACCTCTATCAATAGGTTTCGGGACCTGAAATTGCTGTGACAATTTTCATTAAGATTGCTCGATTATTTCTAAACATTTCTTAGAAAATTCAATTTTATTGAAAATCAACTGTGCTATAGCCCACAAGTTTTTGGGCGGCAGAAATCTAAAATGGTCCGATTACGATGGTTGAAACCTCTATCAATAGGTTTTGGGACCAGTAATTGCTGTGACAATTTTCATTTTATTGCTCAATTATTTCTAAACATTTCTTAGAAAATTCAATTTTATTCAAAATCAACTGTGCTATAGCCCACAAGTTTTTGGGCGGCAGAAATCTAAAATGGTCCGATTACGATGGTTGATACCTCTATCAATAGGTTTCGGGGCCTGTAATTTCTGTGACAATTTCTATTTCGATTGCTCGATTATTTCTAAACATTTCTTAGAAAATTCAATTTTATTGAAAATCAACTGTGCTATAGCCCACAAGATTTGGGCGGCAGAAATCTAAAATGGTCCGATTACGATGGTTGATACCTCTATTAATAGGTTTCGGGACCTGTAATTGCTGTGACAATTTTCATTTTGATTGCTCGATTATTTCTAAACATTTCTTAGAAAATTCAATTTTATTGAAATTCTACTGTGCTATAGCCCACAAGTTTTTGGGCGGCAGAAATCTAAGATGGTCCGATTACGATGGTTGATACCTCTATCAATAGGTTTCGGGGCCTGTAATTGCTGTGACAATTTTCATTTCGATTGCTCGATTATTTCTAAACATTTCTTAGAAAATTCAATTTTATTGAAAATCAACTGTGCTATAGCCCACAAGTTTTTGGGCGGCAGAAATCTAAAATGGTCCGATTACGATGGTTGATACCTCTATCAATAGGTTTTGGGACCTGTAATTGCTGTGACAATTTTCATTTTGATTGCTCGATTATTTCTAAACATTTCTTAGCAAATTTAATTTAGCCCACAAGTTTTTGGGCGGCAAAAATCTAAAATGGTCCGATTACGATGGTTGATGCCTCTATCAATAGGTTTCGGGACCTGTAATTGCTGTGACAATTTTCATTTTGATTGCTCGATTATTTCTAAACATTTCTTAGAAAATTCAATTTTATTGAAAATCAACTGTGCTATAGCCCACAAGTTTTTGGGCGGCAAAAATCTAAAATGGTCCGATTACGATGGTTGATACCTCTATCAATAGGTTTCAGGACCTGTAATTGCTGTCAGAATTTTTATTTTGATTGCTCGATTATTTCTAAACATTTTTTAGAAAATTCAATTTTATTGAAAATCAACTGTGCTATAGCCCACAAGTTTTTGGGCGGCAGAAATCTAAAATGGTCCGATTACGATGGTTGATACCTCTATCAATAGGTTTTGGGACCTGTAATTGCTGTGACAATTTTAATTTTGATTGCTCGATTATTTCTAAATATTTCTTAGAAAATTCAATTTTATTGAAAATCAACTGTGCTATAGCCCACAAGTTTTTGGGCGGTAGAAATCTAAAATGGTCCGATTACGATGGTTGATACCTCTATCAATAGGTTTTGGGACCTGTAATTGCTGTGACAATTTTCATTTTGATTGCTCGATTATTTCTAAACATTTCTTAGAAAATTCAATTTTATTGAAAATCAACTGTGCTATAGCCCACAAGTTTTTGGGCGGCAGAAATCTAAAATGGTCCGATTACGATGGTTGATACCTCTATCAATAGGTTTCGGGACCTGTAATTGCTGTGACAATTTTCATTTTGCTTGCTCGATTATTTCTAAACATTTTTTAGAAAATTCAATTTTATTGACAATCAACTGTGCTATAGCCCACAAGTTTTTGGGCGGCAGAAATCTAAAATGGTCCGATTACGATGGTTGATGCCTCTATAAATAGGTTTCGGGACCTGTAATTGCTGTGACAATTTTCATTTTGATTGCTCGATTATTTCTAAACATTTCTTAGAAAATTCAATTTTATTGAAAATCAACTGTGCTATAGCCCACAAGTTTTTGGGCGGCAAAAATCTAAAATGGTCCGATTACGATGGTTGATACCTCTATCAATAGGTTTTAGGACCTGTAATTGCTGTCAGAATTTTTATTTTGATTGCTCGATTATGTCAAAACATTTCTTAGAAAATTCAATTTTATTGAAAATCAACTGTGCTATAGCCCACAAGTTTTTGGGCGGCACAAATCTAAAATGGTCCGATTACGATGGTTGATACCTCTATCAATAGGTTTCGAGACCTGTAATTGCTGTCAGAATTTTTATTTTGATTGCTCGATTATTTCTAAACATTTCTTAGAAAATTCAATTTTATTGAAAATCAACTGTGCTATAGCCCACAAGTTTTTGGGCGGCAAAAATCTAAAATGGTCCGATTACGATGGTTGATACCTCTATCAATAGGTTTCGGGACCTGTAATTGCTGTGACAATTTTCATTTTGATTGCTCGTTTATTTCTAAACATTTCTTAGAAAATTCAATTTTATTGAAAATCAACTGTGCTATAGCCCACAAGTTTTGGGCCGCAAAAATCTAAAATGGTCCGATTACGATGGTTGATACCTCTATCAATAGGTTTCGGGACCTGTAATTGCTGTGACAATTTTCATTTTGATTGCTCGATTATTTCTAAACATTTCTTAGAAAATTCAATTTTATTGAAAATCAACTGTGCTATAGCCCACAAGTTTTTGGGCGGTAGAAATCTAAAATGGTCCGATTACGATGGTTGATACCTCTATCAATAGGTTTTGGGACCTGTAATTGCTGTGACAATTTTCATTTTGATTGCTCGATTATTTCTAAACATTTCTTAGAAAATTCAATTTTATTGAAAATCAACTGTGCTGCCCACAAGTTTTTGGGCGGCACACATCTAAAATGGTCCGATTACGATGGTTGATACCTCTATCAATAGGTTTCGGGACCTGAAATTGCTGTGACAATTTTCATTAAGATTGCTCGATTATTTCTAAACATTTCTTAGAAAATTCAATTTTATTGAAAATCAACTGTGCTATAGCCCACAAGTTTTTGGGCGGCAGAAATCTAAAATGGTCCGATTACGATGGTTGATACCTCTATCAATAGGTTTTGGGACCAGTAATTGCTGTGACAATTTTCATTTTATTGCTCAATTATTTCTAAACATTTCTTAGAAAATTCAATTTTATTCAAAATCAACTGTGCTATAGCCCACAAGTTTTTGGGGGACAGAAATCTAAGATGGTCCGATTACGATGGTTGATACCTATATCAATAGGTTTTGGGACCTGTAATTGCTGTGACAATTTCCATTTTGATTGCTCGATTATTTCTAAACATTTCTTAGAAAATTCAATTTTATTGAAAATCAACTGTGCTATAGCCCACAAGTTTTTGGGCGGCAGAAATCTAAAATGGTCCGATTACGATGGTTGATACCTCTATCAATAGGTTTTGGGACCTGTAATTGCTGTGACAATTTTCATTTTGATTGCTCGATTATTTCTAAACATTTCTTAGAAAATTCAATTTTATTGAAAATCAACTGTATTAGAGCCCACAAGTTTTTGGGCGGCAGAAATCTAAAATGGTCCGATTACGATGGTTGATACCTCTATCAATAGGTTTCGGGGCCTGTAATTGCTGTGACAACTTTCATTTCGATTGCTCGATTATTTCTAAACATTTCTTAGAAAATTCAATTTTATTGAAAATCAACTTTGCTATAGCCCACAAGTTTTTGGGCGGCAGAAATCTAAAATGGTCCGATTACGATGGTTGATACCTCTATCAATAGGTTTTGGGACCAGTAATTGCTGTGACAATTTTCATTTTGATTGCTCAATTATTTCTAAACATTTCTTAGAAAATTCAATTTTATTGAAAATCAACTGTGCTATAGCCCACAAGTTTTTGGGCGGCACACATCTAAAATGGTCCGATTACGATGGTTGATACCTCTATCAATAGGTTTCGGGACCTGAAATTGCTGTGACAATTTTCATTTAGATTGCTCGATTATTTCTAAACATTTCTTAGAAAATTCAATTTTATTGAAAATCAACTGTGCTATAGCCCACAAGTTTTTGGGCGGCAGAAATCTAAAATGGTCCGATTACGATGGTTGATACCTCTATCAATAGGTTTTGGGACCAGTAATTGCTGTGACAATTTTCATTTTGATTGCTCAATTATTTCTAAACATTTCTTAGAAAATTCAATTTTATTGAAAATCAACTGTGCTATAGCCCACAAGTTTTTGGGCGGCAGAAATCTAAAATGGTCCGATTACGATGGTTGATACCTCTATCAATAGGTTTCGGGGCCTGTAATTTCTGTGACAATTTTCATTTTGATTGCTCGATTATTTCTAAACATTTCTTAGAAAATTCAATTTTATTGAAAATCAACTGTGCTATAGCCCACAAGTTTTTGGGCGGCAGAAATCTAAAATGGTCCGATTACGATGGTTGATACCTCTATCAATAGGTTTTGGGACCTGTAATTGCTGTGACAATTTTCATTTTGATTGCTCGATTATTTCTAAACATTTCTTAGAAAATTCAATTTTATTGAAAATCAACTGTGCTATAGCCCACAAGTTTTTGGGCGGCAGAAATCTAAAATGGTCCGATTACGATGGTTGATACCTCTATCAATAGGTTTTGGGACCTGTAATTGCTGTGACAATTTTCATTTTGATTGCTCGATTATTTCTAAACATTTCTTAGAAAATTCAATTTTATTCAAAATCAACTGTATTATAGCCCACAAGTTTTTGGGCGGCAGAAATCTAAAATGGTCCGATTACGATGGTTGATACCTCTATCAATAGGTTTCGGGGCCTGTAATTGCTGTGACAATTTTCATTTCGATTGCTCGATTATTTCTAAACATTTCTTAGAAAATTCAATTTTATTGAAAATCAACTGTGCTATAGCCCACAAGTTTTTGGGCGGCAGAAATCTAAAATGGTCCGATTACGATGGTTGATACCTCTATCAATAGGTTTTGGGACCTGTAATTGCTGTGACAATTTTCATTTTGATTGCTCGATTATTTCTAAACATTTCTTAGAAAATTTAATTTTATTGAAAATCAACTGTGCTATAGCCCACAAGTTTTTGGGCGGCAGAAATCTAAAATGGTCCGATTACGATGGTTGATACCTCTATCAATAGATTTTGGGACCTGTAATTGCTGTGACAATTTTCATTTTGATTGCTCGATTATTTCTAAACATTTCTTAGAAAATTCAATTTTATTGAAAATCAACTGTGCTATAGCCCACAAGTTTTTGGGCGGCAGAAATCTAAAATGGTCCTATTACGATGGTTGATACCTCTATCAATAGGTTTCGGGGCCTGTAATTTCTGTGACAATTTTCATTTCGATTGCTCGATTATTTCTAAACATTTCTTAGAAAATTCAATTTTATTGAAAATCAACTGTGCTATAGCCCACAAGTTTTTGGGCGGCAGAAATCTAAAATGGTCCGATTACGATGGTTGATACCTCTATCAATAGGTTTTGGGGCCTGTAATTGCTGTGCCAATTTTCATTTCGATTTCTCGATTATTTCTAAACATTTCTTAGAAAATTCAATTTTATTGAAAATCAACTGTGCTATAGCCCACAAATTTTTGGGCGGCACAAATCTAAAATGGTCCGATTACGATGGTTGATACCTCTATCAATAGGTTTCGGGACCTGTAATTGCTGTGACAATTTTCATTTTGATTGCTCGATTATTTCTAAACATTTCTTAGAAAATTCAATTTTATTGAAAATCAACTGTGCTATAGCCCACAAATTTTTGGGCGGCCGAAATCTAAAATGGTCCAATTACGATGGTTGATACCTCTATCAATAGGTTTCGGGGCCTGTAATTTCTGTGACAATTTTCATTTCGATTGCTCGATTATTTCTAAACATTTCTTAGAAAATTCAATTTTATTGAAAATCAACTGTGCTATAGCCCACAAATTTTTGGGCGGCAGAAATCTAAAATGGTCCGATTACGATGGTTGATACCTCTATCAATAGGTTTCGGGACCTGTAATTGCTGTGACAATTTTCATTTTGATTGCTCAATTATTTCTAAACATTTCTTAGAAAATTCAATTTTATTCAAAATCAACTGTGCTATAGCCCACAAATTTTTGGGCGGCAGAAATCTAAAATGGTCCGATTACGATGGTTGATACCTCTATCAATAGGTTTCGGGACCTGTAATTGCTGTGACAATTTTCATTTTGATTGCTCAATTATTTCTAAACATTTCTTAGAAAATTCAATTTTATTGAAAATCAACTGTACAAATTTTTGGGCGGCCGAAATCTAAAATGGTCCAATTACGATGGTTGATACCTCTATCAATAGGTTTCGGGGCCTGTAATTTCTGTGACAATTTTCATTTCGATTGCTCGATTATTTCTAAACATTTCTTAGAAAATTCAATTTTATTGAAAATCAACTGTGCTATAGCCCACAAATTTTTGGGCGGCAGAAATCTAAAATGGTCCGATTACGATGGTTGATACCTCTATCAATAGGTTTCGGGGCCTGTAATTGCTGTGACAATTTTCATTTCGATTGCTCGATTATTTCTAAACATTTCTTAGAAAATTCAATTTTATTGAAAATCAACTGTGCTATAGCCCACAAGTTTTTGGGCGGCAGAAATCTAAAATGGTCCGATTACGATGGTTGATACCTCTATCAATAGGTTTTGGGACCTGTAATTGCTGTGACAATTTTCATTTTGATTGCTCGATTATTTCTAAACATTTCTTAGAAAATTCAATTTTATTGAAAATCAACTGTGCTATAGCCCACAAGTTTTTGGGCGGCAGAAATCTAAAATGGTCCGATTACGATGGTTGATACCTCTATCAATAGGTTTTGGGACCTGTAATTGTCGTGACGATTTTCATTTTGATTGCTCGATTATTTCTAAACATTTCTTAGAAAATTCAATTTTATTGAAAATCAACTGTGCTATAGCCCACAAGTTTTTGGGCGGCAGAAATCTAAAATGGTCCGATTACGATGGTTGATACCTCTATCAATAGGTTTTGGGACCTGTAATTGCTGTGACAATTTTCATTTTGATTGCTCGATTATTTCTAAACATTTCTTAGAAAATTCAATTTTATTGAAAATCAACTGTGCTATAGCCCACAAGTTTTTGGGCGGCAGAAATCTAAAATGGTCCGATTACGATGGTTGATACCTCTATCAATAGGTTTTGGGACCTGTAATTGCTGTGACAATTTTCATTTTGATTGCTCGATTATTTCTAAACATTTCTTAGAAAATTCAATTTTATTGAAAATCAACTGTGCTATAGCCCACAAGTTTTTGGGCGGCAGAAATCTAAAATGGTCCGATTACGATGGTTGATACCTCTATCAATAGGTTTCGGGGCCTGTAATTGCTGTGACAATTTTCATTTTGATTGCTCAATTATTTCTAAACATTTCTTAGAAAATTCAATTTTATTGAAAATCAACTGTGCTATAGCCCACAAGTTTTTGGGCGGCAGAAATCTAAAATGGTCCGATTACGATGGTTGATACCTCTATCAATAGGTTTTGGGACCTGTAATTGCTGTGACAATTTTCATTTTGATTGCTCGATTATTTCTAAACATTTCTTAGAAAATTCAATTTTATTGAAAATCAACTGTGCTATAGCCCACAAGTTTTTGGGCGGCAGAAATCTAAAATGGTCCGATTACGATGGTTGATACCTCTATCAAAAGGTTTTGGGACCTGTAATTGCTGTGACAATTTTCATTTTGATTGCTCGATTATTTCTAAACATTTCTTAGAAAATTCAATTTTATTGAAAATCAACTGTGCTATAGCCCACAAATTTTTGGGCGGCAGAAATCTAAAATGGTCCGATTACGATGGTTGATACCTCTATCAATAGGTTTCGGGGCCTGTAATTGCTGTGACAATTTTCATTTTGATTGCTCGATTATTTCTAAACATTTCTTAGAAAATTCAATTTTATTGAAAATCAACTGTGCTATAGCCCACAAGTTTTTGGGCGGCAGAAATCTAAAATGGTCCGATTACGATGGTTGATACCTCTATCAATAGGTTTTGGGACCTGTAATTGCTGTGACAATTTTCATTTTGATTGCTCGATTATTTCTAAACATTTCTTAGAAAATTCAATTTTATTGAAAATCAACTGTGCTATAGCCCACAAGTTTTTGGGCGGCAGAAATCTAAAATGGTCCGATTACGATGGTTGATACCTCTATCAATAGGTTTTGGGACCTGTAATTGCTGTGACAATTTTAATTTTGATTGCTCGATTATTTCTAAACATTTCTTAGAAAATTCAATTTTATTGAAAATCAACTGTGCTATAGCCCACAAGTTTTTGGGCGGCAGAAATCTAAAATGGTCCGATTTCAATGGTTGATACCTCTATCAATAGGTTTCGGGGCCTGTAATTGCTGTGACAGTTTTCATTTCGATTGCTCGATTATTTCTAAACATTTCTTAGAAAATTCAATTTTATTGAAAATCAACTGTGCTATAGCCCACAAGTTTTTGGGCGGCAGAAATCTAAAATGGTCCGATTACGATGGTTGATACCTCTATCAATAGGTTTTGGGACCTGTAATTGCTGTGACAATTTTCATTTTGATTGCTCGATTATTTCTAAACATTTCTTAGAAAATTCAATTTTATTGAAAATCAACTGTGCTATAGCCCACAAGTTTTTGGGCGGCAGAAATCTAAAATGGTCCGATTACGATGGTTGATACCTCTATCAATAGGTTTTGGGACCTGTAATTGCTGTGACAATTTTCATTTTAATTGCTCGATTATTTCTAAACATTTCTTAGAAAATTCAATTTTATTGAAAATCAACTGTGCTATAGCCCACAAGTTTTTGGGCGGCAGAAATCTAAAATGGTCCGATTACGATGGTTGATACCTCTATCAATAGGTTTCGGGGCCTGTAATTGCTGTGACAATTTTCATTTCGATTGCTCGATTATTTCTAAACATTTCTTAGAAAATTCAATTTTATTGAAAATCAACTGTGCTATAGCCCACAAGTTTTTGGGCGGCAGAAATCTAAAATGGTCCGATTACGATGGTTGATACCTCTATCAATAGGTTTTGGGACCTGTAATTGCTGTGACAATTTTCATTTTGATTGCTCGATTATTTCTAAACATTTCTTAGAAAATTCAATTTTATTGAAAATCAACTGTGCTATAGCCCACAAGTTTTTGGGCGGCAGAAATCTAAAATGGTCCGATTACGATGGTTGATACCTCTATCAATAGGTTTTGGGACCTGTAATTGCTGTGACAATTTTCATTTTGATTGCTCGATTATTTCTAAACATTTCTTAGAAAATTCAATTTTATTGAAAATCAACTGTGCTATAGCCCACAAGTTTTTGGGCGGCAGAAATCTAAAATGGTCCGATTACGATGGTTGATACCTCTATCAATAGGTTTTGGGGCCTGTAATTGCTGTGACAATTTTCATTTCGATTGCTCGATTATTTCTAAACATTTCTTAGAAAATTCAATTTTATTGAAAATCAACTGTGGTATAGCCCACAAGTTTTTGGGCGGCAGAAATCTAAAATGGTCCGATTACGATGGTTGATACCTCTATCAATAGGTTTTGGGACCTGTAATTGCTGTGACAATTTTCATTTTGATTGCTCGATTATTTCTAAACATTTCTTAGAAACTTCAATTTTATTGAAAATCAACTGTGCTATAGCCCACAAGTTTTTGGGCGGCAGAAATCTAAAATGGTCCGATTACGATGGTTGATACCTCTATCAATAGGTTTTGGGACATGTAATTGCTGTGACAATTTTCATTTTGATTGCTCGATTATTTCTAATCATTTCTTAGAAAATTCAATTTTATTGAAAATCAACTGTGGTATAGCCCACAAGTTTTTGGGCGGCAGAAATCTAAAATGGTCCGATTACGATGGTTGATACCTCTATCAAAAGGTTTTGGGACCTGTAATTGCTGTGACAATTTTCATTTCGATTGCTCGATTATTTCTAAACATTTCTTAGAAAATTCAATTTTATTGAAAATCAACTGTGCTATAGCCCACAAGTTTTTGGGCGGCACACATCTAAAATGGTCCGATTACGATGGTTGATACCTCTATCAATAGGTTTCGGGACCTGAAATTGCTGTGACAATTTTCATTAAGATTGCTCGATTATTTCTAAACATTTCTTAGAAAATTCAATTTTATTGAAAATCAACTGTGCTATAGCCCACAAGTTTTTGGGCGGCAGAAATCTAAAATGGTCCGATTACGATGGTTGATACCTCTATCAATAGGTTTTGGGACCAGTAATTGCTGTGACAATTTTCATTTTATTGCTCAATTATTTCTAAACATTTCTTAGAAAATTCAATTTTATTCAAAATCAACTGTGCTATAGCCCACAAGTTTTTGGGCGGCAGAAATCTAAAATGGTCCGATTACGATGGTTGATACCTCTATCAATAGGTTTCGGGGCCTGTAATTTCTGTGACAATTTCTATTTCGATTGCTCGATTATTTCTAAACATTTCTTAGAAAATTCAATTTTATTGAAAATCAACTGTGCTATAGCCCACAAGATTTGGGCGGCAGAAATCTAAAATGGTCCGATTACGATGGTTGATACCTCTATTAATAGGTTTCGGGACCTGTAATTGCTGTGACAATTTTCATTTTGATTGCTCGATTATTTCTAAACATTTCTTAGAAAATTCAATTTTATTGAAAATCTACTGTGCTATAGCCCACAAGTTTTTGGGCGGCAGAAATCTAAGATGGTCCGATTACGATGGTTGATACCTCTATCAATAGGTTTCGGGGCCTGTAATTGCTGTGACAATTTTCATTTCGATTGCTCGATTATTTCTAAACATTTCTTAGAAAATTCAATTTTATTGAAAATCAACTGTGCTATAGCCCACAAGTTTTTGGGCGGCAGAAATCTAAAATGGTCCGATTACGATGGTTGATACCTCTATCAATAGGTTTTGGGACCTGTAATTGCTGTGACAATTTTCATTTTGATTGCTCGATTATTTCTAAACATTTCTTAGAAAATTCAATTTTATTGAAAATCTACTGTGCTATAGCCCACAAGTTTTTGGGCGGCAGAAATCTAAGATGGTCCGATTACGATGGTTGATACCTATATCAATAGGTTTTGGGACCTGTAATTGCTGTGACAATTTTAATTTTGATTGCTCGATTATTTCTAAACATTTCTTAGAAAATTCAATTTTATTGAAAATCAACTGTGCTATAGCCCACAAGTTTTTGGGCGGCAGAAATCTAAAATGGTCCGATTACGATGGTTGATACCTCTATCAATAGGTTTTGGGACCTGTAATTGCTGTGACAATTTTCATTTTGATTGCTCGATTATTTCTAAACATTTCTTAGAAAATTCAATTTTATTGAAAATCAACTGTATTAGAGCCCACAAGTTTTTGGGCGGCAGAAATCTAAAATGGTCCGATTACGATGGTTGATACCTCTATCAATAGTTTTCGGGGCCTGTAATTGCTGTGACAATTTTCATTTCGATTGCTCGATTATTTCTAAACATTTCTTAGAAAATTCAATTTTATTGAAAATCAACTTTGCTATAGCCCACAAGTTTTTGGGCGGCAGAAATCTAAAATGGTCCGATTACGATGGTTGATACCTCTATCAATAGGTTTTGGGACCAGTAATTGCTGTGACAATTTTCATTTTGATTGCTCAATTATTTCTAAACATTTCTTAGAAAATTCAATTTTATTGAAAATCAACTGTGCTATAGCCCACAAGTTTTTGGGCGGCACACATCTAAAATGGTCCGATTACGATGGTTGATACCTCTATCAATAGGTTTCGGGACCTGAAATTGCTGTGACAATTTTCATTTAGATTGCTCGATTATTTCTAAACATTTCTTAGAAAATTCAATTTTATTGAAAATCAACTGTGCTATAGCCCACAAGTTTTTGGGCGGCAGAAATCTAAAATGGTCCGATTACGATGGTTGATACCTCTATCAATAGGTTTTGGGACCTGTAATTGCTGTGACAATTTTCATTTTGATTGCTCAATTATTTCTAAACATTTCTTAGAAAATTCAATTTTATTCAAAATCAACTGTGCTATAGCCCACAAGTTTTTGGGCGGCAGAAATCTAAAATGGTCCGATTACGATGGTTGATACCTCTATCAATAGGTTTCGGGGCCTGTAATTTCTGTGACAATTTCTATTTCGATTGCTCGATTATTTCTAAACATTTCTTAGAAAATTCAATTTTATTGAAAATCAACTGTGCTATAGCCCACAAGTTTTTGGGCGGCAGAAATCTAAAATGGTCCGATTACGATGGTTGATACCTCTATTAATAGGTTTCGGGACCTGTAATTGCTGTGACAATTTTCATTTTGATTGCTCGATTATTTCTAAACATTTCTTAGAAAATTCAATTTTATTGAAAATCTACTGTGCTATAGCCCACAAATTTTTGGGCGGCAGAAATCTAAAATGGTCCGATTACGATGGTTGATACCTCTATCAATAGGTTTCGGGGCCTGTAATTGCTGTGACAATTTTCATTTCGATTGCTCGATTATTTCTAAACATTTCTTAGAAAATTCAATTTTATTGAAAATCAACTGTGCTATAGCCCACAAGTTTTTGGGCGGCAGAAATCTAAAATGGTCCGATTACGATGGTTGATACCTCTATCAATAGGTTTTGGGACCTGTAATTGCTGTGACAATTTTCATTTTGATTGCTCGATTATTTCTAAACATTTCTTAGAAAATTCAATTTTATTGAAAATCAACTGTGCTATAGCCCACAAGTTTTTGGGCGGCAGAAATCTAAAATGGTCCGATTACGATGGTTGATACCTCTATCAATAGGTTTTGGGACCTGTAATTGTCGTGACAATTTTCATTTTGATTGCTCGATTATTTCTAAACATTTCTTAGAAAATTCAATTTTATTGAAAATCAACTGTGCTATAGCCCACAAGTTTTTGGGCGGCAGAAATCTAAAATGGTCCGATTACGATGGTTGATACCTCTATCAATAGGTTTTGGGACCTGTAATTGCTGTGACAATTTTCATTTTGATTGCTCGATTATTTCTAAACATTTCTTAGAAAATTCAATTTTATTGAAAATCAACTGTGCTATAGCCCACAAGTTTTTGGGCGGCAGAAATCTAAAATGGTCCGATTACGATGGTTGATACCTCTATCAATAGGTTTTGGGACCTGTAATTGCTGTGACAATTTTCATTTTGATTGCTCGATTATTTCTAAACATTTCTTAGAAAATTCAATTTTATTGAAAATCAACTGTGCTATAGCCCACAAGTTTTTGGGCGGCAGAAATCTAAAATGGTCCGATTACGATGGTTGATACCTCTATCAATAGGTTTCGGGGCCTGTAATTGCTGTGACAATTTTCATTTTGATTGCTCAATTATTTCTAAACATTTCTTAGAAAATTCAATTTTATTGAAAATCAACTGTGCTATAGCCCACAAGTTTTTGGGCGGCAGAAATCTAAAATGGTCCGATTACGATGGTTGATACCTCTATCAATAGGTTTTGGGACCTGTAATTGCTGTGACAATTTTCATTTTGATTGCTCGATTATTTCTAAACATTTCTTAGAAAATTCAATTTTATTGAAAATCAACTGTGCTATAGCCCACAAGTTTTTGGGCGGCAGAAATCTAAAATGGTCCGATTACGATGGTTGATACCTCTATCAAAAGGTTTTGGGACCTGTAATTGCTGTGACAATTTTCATTTTGATTGCTCGATTATTTCTAAACATTTCTTAGAAAATTCAATTTTATTGAAAATCAACTGTGCTATAGCCCACAAATTTTTGGGCGGCAGAAATCTAAAATGGTCCGATTACGATGGTTGATACCTCTATCAATAGGTTTCGGGGCCTGTAATTGCTGTGACAATTTTCATTTTGATTGCTCGATTATTTCTAAACATTTCTTAGAAAATTCAATTTTATTGAAAATCAACTGTGCTATAGCCCACAAGTTTTTGGGCGGCAGAAATCTAAAATGGTCCGATTACGATGGTTGATACCTCTATCAATAGGTTTTGGGACCTGTAATTGCTGTGACAATTTTCATTTTGATTGCTCGATTATTTCTAAACATTTCTTAGAAAATTCAATTTTATTGAAAATCAACTGTGCTATAGCCCACAAGTTTTTGGGCGGCAGAAATCTAAAATGGTCCGATTACGATGGTTGATACCTCTATCAATAGGTTTTGGGACCTGTAATTGCTGTGACAATTTTAATTTTGATTGCTCGATTATTTCTAAACATTTCTTAGAAAATTCAATTTTATTGAAAATCAACTGTGCTATAGCCCACAAGTTTTTGGGCGGCAGAAATCTAAAATGGTCCGATTTCAATGGTTGATACCTCTATCAATAGGTTTCGGGGCCTGTAATTGCTGTGACAGTTTTCATTTCGATTGCTCGATTATTTCTAAACATTTCTTAGAAAATTCAATTTTATTGAAAATCAACTGTGCTATAGCCCACAAGTTTTTGGGCGGCAGAAATCTAAAATGGTCCGATTACGATGGTTGATACCTCTATCAATAGGTTTTGGGACCTGTAATTGCTGTGACAATTTTCATTTTAATTGCTCGATTATTTCTAAACATTTCTTAGAAAATTCAATTTTATTGAAAATCAACTGTGCTATAGCCCACAAGTTTTTGGGCGGCAGAAATCTAAAATGGTCCGATTACGATGGTTGATACCTCTATCAATAGGTTTCGGGGCCTGTAATTGCTGTGACAATTTTCATTTCGATTGCTCGATTATTTCTAAACATTTCTTAGAAAATTCAATTTTATTGAAAATCAACTGTGCTATAGCCCACAAGTTTTTGGGCGGCAGAAATCTAAAATGGTCCGATTACGATGGTTGATACCTCTATCAATAGGTTTTGGGACCTGTAATTGCTGTGACAATTTTCATTTTGATTGCTCGATTATTTCTAAACATTTCTTAGAAAATTCAATTTTATTGAAAATCAACTGTGCTATAGCCCACAAGTTTTTGGGCGGCAGAAATCTAAAATGGTCCGATTACGATGGTTGATACCTCTATCAATAGGTTTTGGGACCTGTAATTGCTGTGACAATTTTCATTTTGATTGCTCGATTATTTCTAAACATTTCTTAGAAAATTCAATTTTATTGAAAATCAACTGTGCTATAGCCCACAAGTTTTTGGGCGGCAGAAATCTAAAATGGTCCGATTACGATGGTTGATACCTCTATCAATAGGTTTTGGGGCCTGTAATTGCTGTGACAATTTTCATTTCGATTGCTCGATTATTTCTAAACATTTCTTAGAAAATTCAATTTTATTGAAAATCAACTGTGGTATAGCCCACAAGTTTTTGGGCGGCAGAAATCTAAAATGGTCCGATTACGATGGTTGATACCTCTATCAATAGGTTTTGGGACCTGTAATTGCTGTGACAATTTTCATTTTGATTGCTCGATTATTTCTAAACATTTCTTAGAAACTTCAATTTTATTGAAAATCAACTGTGCTATAGCCCACAAGTTTTTGGGCGGCAGAAATCTAAAATGGTCCGATTACGATGGTTGATACCTCTATCAATAGGTTTTGGGACATGTAATTGCTGTGACAATTTTCATTTTGATTGCTCGATTATTTCTAATCATTTCTTAGAAAATTCAATTTTATTGAAAATCAACTGTGGTATAGCCCACAAGTTTTTGGGCGGCAGAAATCTAAAATGGTCCGATTACGATGGTTGATACCTCTATCAAAAGGTTTTGGGACCTGTAATTGCTGTGACAATTTTCATTTCGATTGCTCGATTATTTCTAAACATTTCTTAGAAAATTCAATTTTATTGAAAATCAACTGTGCTATAGCCCACAAGTTTTTGGGCGGCACACATCTAAAATGGTCCGATTACGATGGTTGATACCTCTATCAATAGGTTTCGGGACCTGAAATTGCTGTGACAATTTTCATTAAGATTGCTCGATTATTTCTAAACATTTCTTAGAAAATTCAATTTTATTGAAAATCAACTGTGCTATAGCCCACAAGTTTTTGGGCGGCAGAAATCTAAAATGGTCCGATTACGATGGTTGATACCTCTATCAATAGGTTTTGGGACCAGTAATTGCTGTGACAATTTTCATTTTATTGCTCAATTATTTCTAAACATTTCTTAGAAAATTCAATTTTATTCAAAATCAACTGTGCTATAGCCCACAAGTTTTTGGGCGGCACACATCTAAAATGGTCCGATTACGATGGTTGATACCTCTATCAATAGGTTTCGGGACCTGAAATTGCTGTGACAATTTTCATTAAGATTGCTCGATTATTTCTAAACATTTCTTAGAAAATTCAATTTTATTGAAAATCAACTGTGCTATAGCCCACAAGTTTTTGGGCGGCAGAAATCTAAAATGGTCCGATTACGATGGTTGATACCTCTATCAATAGGTTTTGGGACCAGTAATTGCTGTGACAATTTTCATTTTATTGCTCAATTATTTCTAAACATTTCTTAGAAAATTCAATTTTATTCAAAATCAACTGTGCTATAGCCCACAAGTTTTTGGGCGGCAGAAATCTAAAATGGTCCGATTACGATGGTTGATACCTCTATCAATAGGTTTCGGGGCCTGTAATTTCTGTGACAATTTCTATTTCGATTGCTCGATTATTTCTAAACATTTCTTAGAAAATTCAATTTTATTGAAAATCAACTGTGCTATAGCCCACAAGATTTGGGCGGCAGAAATCTAAAATGGTCCGATTACGATGGTTGATACCTCTATTAATAGGTTTCGGGACCTGTAATTGCTGTGACAATTTTCATTTTGATTGCTCGATTATTTCTAAACATTTCTTAGAAAATTCAATTTTATTGAAAATCTACTGTGATATAGCCCACAAGTTTTTGGGCGGCAGAAATCTAAGATGGTCCGATTACGATGGTTGATACCTCTATCAATAGGTTTCGGGGCCTGTAATTGCTGTGACAATTTTCATTTCGATTGCTCGATTATTTCTAAACATTTCTTAGAAAATTCAATTTTATTGAAAATCAACTGTGCTATAGCCCACAAGTTTTTGGGCGGCAGAAATCTAAAATGGTCCGATTACGATGGTTGATACCTCTATCAATAGGTTTTGGGACCTGTAATTGCTGTGACAATTTTCATTTTGATTGCTCGATTATTTCTAAACATTTCTTAGAAAATTCAATTTTATTGAAAATCTACTGTGCTATAGCCCACAAGTTTTTGGGCGGCAGAAATCTAAGATGGTCCGATTACGATGGTTGATACCTATATCAATAGGTTTTGGGACCTGTAATTGCTGTGACAATTTTAATTTTGATTGCTCGATTATTTCTAAACATTTCTTAGAAAATTCAATTTTATTGAAAATCAACTGTGCTATAGCCCACAAGTTTTTGGGCGGCAGAAATCTAAAATGGTCCGATTACGATGGTTGATACCTCTATCAATAGGTTTTGGGACCTGTAATTGCTGTGACAATTTTCATTTTGATTGCTCGATTATTTCTAAACATTTCTTAGAAAATTCAATTTTATTGAAAATCAACTGTATTAGAGCCCACAAGTTTTTGGGCGGCAGAAATCTAAAATGGTCCGATTACGATGGTTGATACCTCTATCAATAGTTTTCGGGGCCTGTAATTGCTGTGACAATTTTCATTTCGATTGCTCGATTATTTCTAAACATTTCTTAGAAAATTCAATTTTATTGAAAATCAACTTTGCTATAGCCCACAAGTTTTTGGGCGGCAGAAATCTAAAATGGTCCGATTACGATGGTTGATACCTCTATCAATAGGTTTTGGGACCAGTAATTGCTGTGACAATTTTCATTTTGATTGCTCAATTATTTCTAAACATTTCTTAGAAAATTCAATTTTATTGAAAATCAACTGTGCTATAGCCCACAAGTTTTTGGGCGGCACACATCTAAAATGGTCCGATTACGATGGTTGATACCTCTATCAATAGGTTTCGGGACCTGAAATTGCTGTGACAATTTTCATTTAGATTGCTCGATTATTTCTAAACATTTCTTAGAAAATTCAATTTTATTGAAAATCAACTGTGCTATAGCCCACAAGTTTTTGGGCGGCAGAAATCTAAAATGGTCCGATTACGATGGTTGATACCTCTATCAATAGGTTTTGGGACCTGTAATTGCTGTGACAATTTTCATTTTGATTGCTCAATTATTTCTAAACATTTCTTAGAAAATTCAATTTTATTCAAAATCAACTGTGCTATAGCCCACAAGTTTTTGGGCGGCAGAAATCTAAAATGGTCCGATTACGATGGTTGATACCTCTATCAATAGGTTTCGGGGCCTGTAATTTCTGTGACAATTTCTATTTTGATTGCTCGATTATTTCTAAACATTTCTTAGAAAATTCAATTTTATTGAAAATCAACTGTGCTATAGCCCACAAGTTTTTGGGCGGCAGAAATCTAAAATGGTCCGATTACGATGGTTGATACCTCTATTAATAGGTTTCGGGACCTGTAATTGCTGTGACAATTTTCATTTTGATTGCTCGATTATTTCTAAACATTTCTTAGAAAATTCAATTTTATTGAAAATCTACTGTGCTATAGCCCACAAGTTTTTGGGCGGCAGAAATCTAAGATGGTCCGATTACGATGGTTGATACCTCTATCAATAGGTTTCGGGGCCTGTAATTGCTGTGACAATTTTCATTTCGATTGCTCGATTATTTCTAAACATTTCTTAGAAAATTCAATTTTATTGAAAATCAACTGTGCTATAGCCCACAAGTTTTTGGGCGGCAGAAATCTAAAATGGTCCGATTACGATGGTTGATACCTCTATCAATAGGTTTTGGGACCTGTAATTGCTGTGACAATTTTCATTTTGATTGCTCGATTATTTCTAAACATTTCTTAGAAAATTCAATTTTATTGAAAATCAACTGTGCTATAGCCCACAAGTTTTTGGGCGGCAGAAATCTAAAATGGTCTGATTACGATGGTTGATACCTCTATCAATAGGTTTTGGGACCTGTAATTGCTGTGACAATTTTCATTTTGATTGCTCGATTATTTCTAAACATTTCTTAGAAAATTCAATTTTATTCAAAATCAACTGTATTATAGCCCACAAGTTTTTGGGCGGCAGAAATCTAAAATGGTCCGATTACGATGGTTGATACCTCTATCAATAGGTTTCGGGGCCTGTAATTGCTGTGACAATTTTCATTTCGATTGCTCGATTATTTCTAAACATTTCTTAGAAAATTCAATTTTATTGAAAATCAACTGTGCTATAGCCCACAAGTTTTTGGGCGGCAGAAATCTAAAATGGTCCGATTACGATGGTTGATACCTCTATCAATAGGTTTTGGGACCTGTAATTGCTGTGACAATTTTCATTTTGATTGCTCGATTATTTCTAAACATTTCTTAGAAAATTCAATTTTATTGAAAATCAACTGTGCTATAGCCCACAAGTTTTTGGGCGGCAGAAATCTAAAATGGTCCGATTACGATGGTTGATACCTCTATCAATAGATTTTGGGACCTGTAATTGCTGTGACAATTTTCATATTGATTGCTCGATTATTTCTAAACATTTCTTAGAAAATTCAATTTTATTGAAAATCAACTGTGCTATAGCCCACAAGTTTTTGGGCGGCAGAAATCTAAAATGGTCCGATTACGATGGTTGATACCTCTATCAATAGGTTTCGGGGCCTGTAATTTCTGTGACAATTTTCATTTCGATTGCTCGATTATTTCTAAACATTTCTTAGAAAATTCAATTTTATTGAAAATCAACTGTGCTATAGCCCACAAGTTTTTGGGCGGCAGAAATCTAAAATGGTCCGATTACGATGGTTGATACCTCTATCAATAGGTTTTGGGGCCTGTAATTGCTGTGCCAATTTTCATTTCGATTTCTCGATTATTTCTAAACATTTCTTAGAAAATTCAATTTTATTGAAAATCAACTGTGCTATAGCCCACAAATTTTTGGGCGGCACAAATCTAAAATGGTCCGATTACGATGGTTGATACCTCTATCAATAGGTTTCGGGACCTGTAATTGCTGTGACAATTTTCATTTTGATTGCTCGATTATTTCTAAACATTTCTTAGAAAATTCAATTTTATTGAAAATCAACTGTGCTATAGCCCACAAATTTTTGGGCGGCCGAAATCTAAAATGGTCCAATTACGATGGTTGATACCTCTATCAATAGGTTTCGGGGCCTGTAATTTCTGTGACAATTTTCATTTCGATTGCTCGATTATTTCTAAACATTTCTTAGAAAATTCAATTTTATTGAAAATCAACTGTGCTATAGCCCACAAATTTTTGGGCGGCAGAAATCTAAAATGGTCCGATTACGATGGTTGATACCTCTATCAATAGGTTTCGGGGCCTGTAATTGCTGTGACAATTTTCATTTCGATTGCTCGATTATTTCTAAACATTTCTTAGAAAATTCAATTTTATTGAAAATCAACTGTGCTATAGCCCACAAGTTTTTGGGCGGCAGAAATCTAAAATGGTCCGATTACGATGGTTGATACCTCTATCAATAGGTTTTGGGACCTGTAATTGCTGTGACAATTTTCATTTTGATTGCTCGATTATTTCTAAACATTTCTTAGAAAATTCAATTTTATTGAAAATCAACTGTGCTATAGCCCACAAGTTTTTGGGCGGCAGAAATCTAAAATGGTCCGATTACGATGGTTGATACCTCTATCAATAGGTTTTGGGACCTGTAATTGTCGTGACGATTTTCATTTTGATTGCTCGATTATTTCTAAACATTTCTTAGAAAATTCAATTTTATTGAAAATCAACTGTGCTATAGCCCACAAGTTTTTGGGCGGCAGAAATCTAAAATGGTCCGATTACGATGGTTGATACCTCTATCAATAGGTTTTGGGACCTGTAATTGCTGTGACAATTTTCATTTTGATTGCTCGATTATTTCTAAACATTTCTTAGAAAATTCAATTTTATTGAAAATCAACTGTGCTATAGCCCACAAGTTTTTGGGCGGCAGAAATCTAAAATGGTCCGATTACGATGGTTGATACCTCTATCAATAGGTTTTGGGACCTGTAATTGTCGTGACGATTTTCATTTTGATTGCTCGATTATTTCTAAACATTTCTTAGAAAATTCAATTTTATTGAAAATCAACTGTGCTATAGCCCACAAGTTTTTGGGCGGCAGAAATCTAAAATGGTCCGATTACGATGGTTGATACCTCTATCAATAGGTTTTGGGACCTGTAATTTCTGTGACAATTTTCATTTCGATTGCTCGATTATTTCTAAACATTTCTTAGAAAATTCAATTTTATTGAAAATCAACTGTGCTATAGCCCACAAGATTTGGGCGGCAGAAATCTAAAATGGTCCGATTACAATGGTTGATACCTCTATTAATAGGTTTCGGGACCTGAAATTGCTGTGACAATTTTCATTAAGATTGCTCGATTATTTCTAAACATTTCTTAGAAAATTCAATTTTATTGAAAATCAACTGTGCTATAGCCCACAAGTTTTTGGGCGGCAGAAATCTAAAATGGTCCGATTACGATGGTTGATACCTCTATCAATAGGTTTTGGGACCAGTAATTGCTGTGACAATTTTCATTTTATTGCTCAATTATTTCTAAACATTTCTTAGAAAATTCAATTTTATTCAAAATCAACTGTGCTATAGCCCACAAGTTTTTGGGCGGCAGAAATCTAAAATGGTCCGATTACGATGGTTGATACCTCTATCAATAGGTTTCGGGGCCTGTAATTTCTGTGACAATTTCTATTTCGATTGCTCGATTATTTCTAAACATTTCTTAGAAAATTCAATTTTATTGAAAATCAACTGTGCTATAGCCCACAAGATTTGGGCGGCAGAAATCTAAAATGGTCCGATTACGATGGTTGATACCTCTATTAATAGGTTTCGGGACCTGTAATTGCTGTGACAATTTTCATTTTGATTGCTCGATTATTTCTAAACATTTCTTAGAAAATTCAATTTTATTGAAAATCTACTGTGATATAGCCCACAAGTTTTTGGGCGGCAGAAATCTAAGATGGTCCGATTACGATGGTTGATACCTCTATCAATAGGTTTCGGGGCCTGTAATTGCTGTGACAATTTTCATTTCGATTGCTCGATTATTTCTAAACATTTCTTAGAAAATTCAATTTTATTGAAAATCAACTGTGCTATAGCCCACAAGTTTTTGGGCGGCAGAAATCTAAAATGGTCCGATTACGATGGTTGATACCTCTATCAATAGGTTTTGGGACCTGTAATTGCTGTGACAATTTTCATTTTGATTGCTCGATTATTTCTAAACATTTCTTAGAAAATTCAATTTTATTGAAAATCTACTGTGCTATAGCCCACAAGTTTTTGGGCGGCAGAAATCTAAGATGGTCCGATTACGATGGTTGATACCTATATCAATAGGTTTTGGGACCTGTAATTGCTGTGACAATTTTAATTTTGATTGCTCGATTATTTCTAAACATTTCTTAGAAAATTCAATTTTATTGAAAATCAACTGTGCTATAGCCCACAAGTTTTTGGGCGGCAGAAATCTAAAATGGTCCGATTACGATGGTTGATACCTCTATCAATAGGTTTTGGGACCTGTAATTGCTGTGACAATTTTCATTTTGATTGCTCGATTATTTCTAAACATTTCTTAGAAAATTCAATTTTATTGAAAATCAACTGTATTAGAGCCCACAAGTTTTTGGGCGGCAGAAATCTAAAATGGTCCGATTACGATGGTTGATACCTCTATCAATAGTTTTCGGGGCCTGTAATTGCTGTGACAATTTTCATTTCGATTGCTCGATTATTTCTAAACATTTCTTAGAAAATTCAATTTTATTGAAAATCAACTTTGCTATAGCCCACAAGTTTTTGGGCGGCAGAAATCTAAAATGGTCCGATTACGATGGTTGATACCTCTATCAATAGGTTTTGGGACCAGTAATTGCTGTGACAATTTTCATTTTGATTGCTCAATTATTTCTAAACATTTCTTAGAAAATTCAATTTTATTGAAAATCAACTGTGCTATAGCCCACAAGTTTTTGGGCGGCACACATCTAAAATGGTCCGATTACGATGGTTGATACCTCTATCAATAGGTTTCGGGACCTGAAATTGCTGTGACAATTTTCATTTAGATTGCTCGATTATTTCTAAACATTTCTTAGAAAATTCAATTTTATTGAAAATCAACTGTGCTATAGCCCACAAGTTTTTGGGCGGCAGAAATCTAAAATGGTCCGATTACGATGGTTGATACCTCTATCAATAGGTTTTGGGACCTGTAATTGCTGTGACAATTTTCATTTTGATTGCTCAATTATTTCTAAACATTTCTTAGAAAATTCAATTTTATTCAAAATCAACTGTGCTATAGCCCACAAGTTTTTGGGCGGCAGAAATCTAAAATGGTCCGATTACGATGGTTGATACCTCTATCAATAGGTTTCGGGGCCTGTAATTTCTGTGACAATTTCTATTTTGATTGCTCGATTATTTCTAAACATTTCTTAGAAAATTCAATTTTATTGAAAATCAACTGTGCTATAGCCCACAAGTTTTTGGGCGGCAGAAATCTAAAATGGTCCGATTACGATGGTTGATACCTCTATTAATAGGTTTCGGGACCTGTAATTGCTGTGACAATTTTCATTTTGATTGCTCGATTATTTCTAAACATTTCTTAGAAAATTCAATTTTATTGAAAATCTACTGTGCTATAGCCCACAAGTTTTTGGGCGGCAGAAATCTAAGATGGTCCGATTACGATGGTTGATACCTCTATCAATAGGTTTCGGGGCCTGTAATTGCTGTGACAATTTTCATTTCGATTGCTCGATTATTTCTAAACATTTCTTAGAAAATTCAATTTTATTGAAAATCAACTGTGCTATAGCCCACAAGTTTTTGGGCGGCAGAAATCTAAAATGGTCCGATTACGATGGTTGATACCTCTATCAATAGGTTTTGGGACCTGTAATTGCTGTGACAATTTTCATTTTGATTGCTCGATTATTTCTAAACATTTCTTAGAAAATTCAATTTTATTGAAAATCAACTGTGCTATAGCCCACAAGTTTTTGGGCGGCAGAAATCTAAAATGGTCTGATTACGATGGTTGATACCTCTATCAATAGGTTTTGGGACCTGTAATTGCTGTGACAATTTTCATTTTGATTGCTCGATTATTTCTAAACATTTCTTAGAAAATTCAATTTTATTCAAAATCAACTGTATTATAGCCCACAAGTTTTTGGGCGGCAGAAATCTAAAATGGTCCGATTACGATGGTTGATACCTCTATCAATAGGTTTCGGGGCCTGTAATTGCTGTGACAATTTTCATTTCGATTGCTCGATTATTTCTAAACATTTCTTAGAAAATTCAATTTTATTGAAAATCAACTGTGCTATAGCCCACAAGTTTTTGGGCGGCAGAAATCTAAAATGGTCCGATTACGATGGTTGATACCTCTATCAATAGGTTTTGGGACCTGTAATTGCTGTGACAATTTTCATTTTGATTGCTCGATTATTTCTAAACATTTCTTAGAAAATTCAATTTTATTGAAAATCAACTGTGCTATAGCCCACAAGTTTTTGGGCGGCAGAAATCTAAAATGGTCCGATTACGATGGTTGATACCTCTATCAATAGATTTTGGGACCTGTAATTGCTGTGACAATTTTCATTTTGATTGCTCGATTATTTCTAAACATTTCTTAGAAAATTCAATTTTATTGAAAATCAACTGTGCTATAGCCCACAAGTTTTTGGGCGGCAGAAATCTAAAATGGTCCGATTACGATGGTTGATACCTCTATCAATAGGTTTCGGGGCCTGTAATTTCTGTGACAATTTTCATTTCGATTGCTCGATTATTTCTAAACATTTCTTAGAAAATTCAATTTTATTGAAAATCAACTGTGCTATAGCCCACAAGTTTTTGGGCGGCAGAAATCTAAAATGGTCCGATTACGATGGTTGATACCTCTATCAATAGGTTTTGGGGCCTGTAATTGCTGTGCCAATTTTCATTTCGATTTCTCGATTATTTCTAAACATTTCTTAGAAAATTCAATTTTATTGAAAATCAACTGTGCTATAGCCCACAAATTTTTGGGCGGCACAAATCTAAAATGGTCCGATTACGATGGTTGATACCTCTATCAATAGGTTTCGGGACCTGTAATTGCTGTGACAATTTTCATTTTGATTGCTCGATTATTTCTAAACATTTCTTAGAAAATTCAATTTTATTGAAAATCAACTGTGCTATAGCCCACAAATTTTTGGGCGGCCGAAATCTAAAATGGTCCAATTACGATGGTTGATACCTCTATCAATAGGTTTCGGGGCCTGTAATTTCTGTGACAATTTTCATTTCGATTGCTCGATTATTTCTAAACATTTCTTAGAAAATTCAATTTTATTGAAAATCAACTGTGCTATAGCCCACAAATTTTTGGGCGGCAGAAATCTAAAATGGTCCGATTACGATGGTTGATACCTCTATCAATAGGTTTCGGGGCCTGTAATTGCTGTGACAATTTTCATTTCGATTGCTCGATTATTTCTAAACATTTCTTAGAAAATTCAATTTTATTGAAAATCAACTGTGCTATAGCCCACAAGTTTTTGGGCGGCAGAAATCTAAAATGGTCCGATTACGATGGTTGATACCTCTATCAATAGGTTTTGGGACCTGTAATTGCTGTGACAATTTTCATTTTGATTGCTCGATTATTTCTAAACATTTCTTAGAAAATTCAATTTTATTGAAAATCAACTGTGCTATAGCCCACAAGTTTTTGGGCGGCAGAAATCTAAAATGGTCCGATTACGATGGTTGATACCTCTATCAATAGGTTTTGGGACCTGTAATTGTCGTGACGATTTTCATTTTGATTGCTCGATTATTTCTAAACATTTCTTAGAAAATTCAATTTTATTGAAAATCAACTGTGCTATAGCCCACAAGTTTTTGGGCGGCAGAAATCTAAAATGGTCCGATTACGATGGTTGATACCTCTATCAATAGGTTTTGGGACCTGTAATTGCTGTGACAATTTTCATTTTGATTGCTCGATTATTTCTAAACATTTCTTAGAAAATTCAATTTTATTGAAAATCAACTGTGCTATAGCCCACAAGTTTTTGGGCGGCAGAAATCTAAAATGGTCCGATTACGATGGTTGATACCTCTATCAATAGGTTTTGGGACCTGTAATTGTCGTGACGATTTTCATTTTGATTGCTCGATTATTTCTAAACATTTCTTAGAAAATTCAATTTTATTGAAAATCAACTGTGCTATAGCCCACAAGTTTTTGGGCGGCAGAAATCTAAAATGGTCCGATTACGATGGTTGATACCTCTATCAATAGGTTTTGGGACCTGTAATTGCTGTGACAATTTTCATTTCGATTGCTCGATTATTTCTAAACATTTCTTAGAAAATTCAATTTTATTGAAAATCAACTGTGCTATAGCCCACAAGTTTTTGGGCGGCAGAAATCTAAAATGGTCCGATTACAATGGTTGATTCCTCTATCAATAGGTTTCGGGGCCTGTAATTTCTGTGACAATTTTCATTTCGATTGCTCGATTATTTCTAAACATTTCTTAGAAAATTCAATTTTATTGAAAATCAACTGTGCTATAGCCCACAAGTTTTTGGGCGGCAGAAATCTAAAATGGTCCGATTACGATGGTTGATACCTCTATCAATAGGTTTTGGGACCTGTAATTGCTGTGACAATTTTCATTTTGATTGCTCGATTATTTCTAAACATTTCTTAGAAACTTCAATTTTATTGAAAATCAACTGTGCTATAGCCCACAAGTTTTTGGGCGGCAGAAATCTAAAATGGTCCGATTACGATGGTTGATACCTCTATCAATAGGTTTTGGGACCTGTAATTGCTGTGACAATTTTCATTTTGATTGCTCGATTATTTCTAAACATTTCTTAGAAAATTCAATTTTATTGAAAATCAACTGTGCTATAGCCCACAAGTTTTTGGGCGGCAGAAATCTAAAATGGTCCGATTACGATGGTTGATACCTCTATCAATAGGTTTCGGGGCCTGTAATTGCTGTGACAATTTTCATTTTGATTGCTCGATTATTTCTAAACATTTCTTAGAAAATTCAATTTTATTGAAAATCAACTGTGCTATAGCCCACAAGTTTTTGGGCGGCAGAAATCTAAAATGGTCCGATTACGATGGTTGATACCTCTATCAATAGGTTTTGGGACCTGTAATTGCTGTGACAATTTTCATTTTGATTGCTCGATTATTTCTAAACATTTCTTAGAAAATTCAATTTTATTGAAAATCAACTGTGCTATAGCCCACAAGTTTTTGGGCGGCAGAAATCTAAAATGGTCCGATTACGATGGTTGATACCTCTATCAAAAGGTTTTGGGACCTGTAATTGCTGTGACAATTTTCATTTTGATTGCTCGATTATTTCTAAACATTTCTTAGAAAATTCAATTTTATTGAAAATCAACTGTGCTATAGCCCACAAATTTTTGGGCGGCAGAAATCTAAAATGGTCCGATTACGATGGTTGATACCTCTATCAATAGGTTTCGGGGCCTGTAATTGCTGTGACAATTTTCATTTTGATTGCTCGATTATTTCTAAACATTTCTTAGAAAATTCAATTTTATTGAAAATCAACTGTGCTATAGCCCACAAGTTTTTGGGCGGCAGAAATCTAAAATGGTCCGATTACGATGGTTGATACCTCTATCAATAGGTTTTGGGACCTGTAATTGCTGTGACAATTTTCATTTTGATTGCTCGATTATTTCTAAACATTTCTTAGAAAATTCAATTTTATTGAAAATCAACTGTGCTATAGCCCACAAGTTTTTGGGCGGCAGAAATCTAAAATGGTCCGATTACGATGGTTGATACCTCTATCAATAGGTTTTGGGACCTGTAATTGCTGTGACAATTTTAATTTTGATTGCTCGATTATTTCTAAACATTTCTTAGAAAATTCAATTTTATTGAAAATCATCTGTGCTATAGCCCACAAGTTTTTGGGCGGCAGAAATCTAAAATGGTCCGATTTCAATGGTTGATACCTCTATCAATAGGTTTCGGGGCCTGTAATTGCTGTGACAATTTTCATTTCGATTGCTCGATTATTTCTAAACATTTCTTAGAAAATTCAATTTTATTGAAAATCAACTGTGCTATAGCCCACAAGTTTTTGGGCGGCAGAAATCTAAAATGGTCCGATTACGATGGTTGATACCTCTATCAATAGGTTTTGGGACCTGTAATTGCTGTGACAATTTTCATTTTGATTGCTCGATTATTTCTAAACATTTCTTAGAAAATTCAATTTTATTGAAAATCAACTGTGCTATAGCCCACAAGTTTTTGGGCGGCAGAAATCTAAAATGGTCCGATTACGATGGTTGATACCTCTATCAATAGGTTTTGGGGCCTGTAATTGCTGTGACAATTTTCATTTTAATTGCTCGATTATTTCTAAACATTTCTTAGAAAATTCAATTTTATTGAAAATCAACTGTGCTATAGCCCACAAGTTTTTGGGCGGCAGAAATCTAAAATGGTCCGATTACGATGGTTGATACCTCTATCAATAGGTTTCGGGGCCTGTAATTGCTGTGACAATTTTCATTTCGATTGCTCGATTATTTCTAAACATTTCTTAGAAAATTCAATTTTATTGAAAATCAACTGTGCTATAGCCCACAAGTTTTTGGGCGGCAGAAATCTAAAATGGTCCGATTACGATGGTTGATACCTCTATCAATAGGTTTTGGGACCTGTAATTGCTGTGACAATTTTCATTTTGATTGCTCGATTATTTCTAAACATTTCTTAGAAAATTCAATTTTATTGAAAATCAACTGTGCTATAGCCCACAAGTTTTTGGGCGGCAGAAATCTAAAATGGTCCGATTACGATGGTTGATACCTCTATCAATAGGTTTTGGGACCTGTAATTGCTGTGACAATTTTCATTTTGATTGCTCGATTATTTCTAAACATTTCTTAGAAAATTCAATTTTATTGAAAATCAACTGTGCTATAGCCCACAAGTTTTTGGGCGGCAGAAATCTAAAATGGTCCGATTACGATGGTTGATACCTCTATCAATAGGTTTTGGGGCCTGTAATTGCTGTGACAATTTTCATTTCGATTGCTCGATTATTTCTAAACATTTCTTAGAAAATTCAATTTTATTGAAAATCAACTGTGCTATAGCCCACAAGTTTTTGGGCGGCAGAAATCTAAAATGGTCCGATTACGATGGTTGATACCTCTATCAATAGGTTTTGGGACCTGTAATTGCTGTGACAATTTTCATTTTGATTGCTCGATTATTTCTAAACATTTCTTAGAAACTTCAATTTTATTGAAAATCAACTGTGCTATAGCCCACAAGTTTTTGGGCGGCAGAAATCTAAAATGGTCCGATTACGATGGTTGATACCTCTATCAATAGGTTTTGGGACATGTAATTGCTGTGACAATTTTCATTTTGATTGCTCGATTATTTCTAAACATTTCTTAGAAAATTCAATTTTATTGAAAATCAACTGTGCTATAGCCCACAAGTTTTTGGGCGGCAGAAATCTAAAATGGTCCGATTACGATGGTTGATACCTCTATCAAAAGGTTTTGGGACCTGTAATTGCTGTGACAATTTTCATTTCGATTGCTCGATTATTTCTATAAATTTCTTACAAAATTCAATTTTATTGAAAATCAACTGTGGTATAGCCCACAAGTTTTTGGGCGGCAGAAATCTAAAATGGTCCGATTACGATGGTTGATACCTCTATCAATAGGTTTTGGGACCTGTAATTGCTGTGACAATTTTCATTTTGATTGCTCGATTATTTCTAAACATTTCTTAGAAAATTCAATTTTATTGAAATTCAACTGTGCTATAGCCCACAAGTTTTTGGGCGGCAGAAATCTAAAATGGTCCGATTACGATGGTTGATACCTCTATCAATAGGTTTTGGGACCTGTAATTGCTGTGACAATTTTCATTTTGATTGCTCAATTATTTCTAAACATTTCTTAGAAAATTCAATTTTATTGAAAATCAACTGTGCTATAGCCCACAAGTTTTTGGGCGGCAGAAATCTAAAATGGTCCAATTACGATGGTTAATACCTCTATCAATAGGTTTCGGGGCCTGTAATTTCTGTGACAATTTTCATTTCGATTGCTCGATTATTTCTAAACATTTCTTAGAAAATTCAATTTTATTGAAAATCAACTGTGCTATAGCCCACAAGTTATTGGGCGGCAGAAATCTAAAATGGTCCGATTACGATGGTTGATACCTCTATCAATAGGTTTCGGGGCCTGTAATTGCTGTGACAATTTTCATTTCGATTGCTCGATTATTTCTATACATTTCTTAGAAAATTCAATTTTATTGAAAATCAACTGTGCTATAGCCCACAAGTTTTTGGGCGTCAGAAATCTAAAATGGTCCGATTACGATGGTTGATACCTCTATCAATAGGTTTTGGGACCTGTAGTTGTCGTGACAATTTTCATTTTGATTGCTCGATTATTTCTTAACATTTCTTACAAAATTCAATTTTATTGAAAATCAACTGTGCTATAGCCCACAAGTTTTTGGGCGGCAGAAATCTAAAATGGTCCGATTACGATGGTTGATACCTCTATCAATAGGTTTCGGTGCCTGTAATTGCTGTGACAATTTTCATTTCGATTGCTCGATTATTTCTAAACATTTCTTAGAAAATTCAATTTTATTGAAAATCAACTGTGCTATAGCCCACAAGTTTTTGGGCGGCAGAAATCTGAAATGGTCCGATTACGATGGTTGATACCCCTATCAATAGGTTTCGGGGCCTGTAATTGCTGTGACAATTTTCATTTCGATTGCTCGATTATTTCTAAACATTTCTTAGAAAATTCAATTTTATTGAAAATCAACTGTGCTATAGCCCACATGTTTTTGGGCGGCAGAAATCTAAAATGGTCCGATTACGATGGTTGATACCTCTATCAATAGGTTTTGGGACCTGTAATTGCTGTGACAATTTTCATTTTGATTGCTCGATTATTTCTAAACATTTCTTAGAAAATTCAATTTTATTGAAAATCAACTGTGCTATAGCCCACAAGTTTTTGGGCGGCAGAAATCTTAAATGGTCCGATTACAATGGTTGATACCTCTATCAATAGGTTTTGGGGCCTGTAATTGCTGTGACAATTTTCATTTTGATTGCTCGATTATTTCTAAACATTTCTTAGAAAATTCAATTTTATTGAAAATCAACTGTGCTATAGCCCACAAGTTTTTGGGCGGCAGAAATCTAAAATGGTTCGATTACGATGGTTGATACCTCTATCAATAGGTTTTGGGACCTGTAATTGCTGTGACAATTTTCATTTTGATTGCTCGATTATTTCTAAACATTTCTTAGAAAATTCAATTTTATTGAAAATCAACTGTGCTATAGCCCACATGTTTTTGGGCGGCAGAAATCTAAAATGGTCCGATTACGATGGTTGATACCTCTATCAATAGGTTTTGGGACCTGTAATTGCTGTGACAATTTTCATTTCGATTGCTCGATTATTTCTAAACATTTCTTAGAAAATTCAATTTTATTGAAAATCAACTGTGCTATAGCCCACAAGTTTTTGGGCGGCAGAAATCTTAAATGGTCCGATTACAATGGTTGATACCTCTATCAATAGGTTTTGGGGCCTGTAATTGCTGTGACAATTTTCATTTTGATTGCTCGATTATTTCTAAACATTTCTTAGAAAATTCAATTTTATTGAAAATCAACTGTGCTATAGCCCACAAGTTTTTGGGCGGCAGAAATCTAAAATGGTTCGATTACGATGGTTGATACCTCTATCAATAGGTTTTGGGACCTGTAATTGCTGTGACAATTTTCATTTTGATTGCTCGATTATTTCTAAACATTTCTTAGAAAATTCAATTTTATTGAAAATCAACTGTGCTATAGCCCACAAGTTTTTGGGCTGCAGAAATCTAAAATGGTCCGATTACGGTGGTTGATACCTCTATCAATAGGTTTTGGGACCTGTAATTGCTGTGACAATTTTCATTTTGATTGCTCAATTATTTCTAAACATTTCTTAGAAAATTCAATTTTATTGAAAATCAACTGTGCTATAGCCCACAAGTTTTTGGGCGGCAGAAATCTTAAATGGTCCGATTACGATGGTTGATACCTCTATCAATAGGTTTCGGGGCCTGTAATTGCTGTGACAATTTTCATTTCGATTGCTCGATTATTTCTATACATTTCTTAGAAAATTCAATTTTATTGAAAATCAACTGTGCTATAGCCCACAAGTTTTTGGGCGGCAGAAATCTAAAATGGTCCGATTACGATGGTTGATACCTCTATCAATAGGTTTTGGGACCTGTAATTGCTGTGACAATTTTCATTTTGATTGCTCGATTATTTCTAAACATTTCTTAGAAAATTCAATTTTATTGAAAATCAACTTTGCTATAGCCCACAAGTTTTTGGGCGGCAGAAATCTAAAATGGTCCGATTACGATGGTTGATACCTCTATCAATAGGTTTCGGGGCCTGTAATTGCTGTGACAATTTTCATTTCGATTGCTCGATTATTTCTAAACATTTCTTAGAAAATTCAATTTTATTGAAAATCAACTGTGCTATAGCCCACAAGTTTTTGGGCGGCAGAAATCTAAAATGGTCCGATTACGATGGTTGATACCTCTATCAATAGGTTTTGGGACCTGTAATTGCTGTGACAATTTTCATTTTGATTGCTCGATTATTTCTAAACATTTCTTAGAAAATTCAATTTTATTGAAAATCAACTGTGCTATAGCCCACAAGTTTTTGGGCGGCAGAAATCTAAAATGGTCCGATTACGATGGTTGATACCTCTATCAATAGGTTTTGGGACCTGTAATTGTCGTGACGATTTTCATTTTGATTGCTCGATTATTTCTAAACATTTCTTAGAAAATTCAATTTTATTGAAAATCAACTGTGCTATAGTCCACAAGTTTTTGGGCGGCAGAAATCTAAAATGGTCCGATTACGGTGGTTGATACCTCTATCAATAGGTTTTGGGACCTGTAATTGCTGTGACAATTTTCATTTTGATTGCTCGATTATTTCTAAACATTTCTTAGAAAATTCAATTTTATTGAAAATCAACTGTGCTATAGCCCACAAGTTTTTGGGCGGCAGAAATCTAAAATGGTCCGATTACGATGGTTGATACCTCTATCAATAGGTTTTGGGGCCTGTAATTGCTGTGACAAGTTTCATTTTGATTGCTCGATTATTTCTAAACATTTCTTAGTAAATTCAATTTTATTGAAAATCAACTGTGCTATAGCCCACAAGTTTTTGGGCGGCCAAAATCTAAAATGGTCCGATTACGATGGTTGATACCTCTATCAATAGGTTTCGGGACCTGTAATTGCTGTGACAATTTTTATTTTGATTGCTCGATTATTTCTAAACATTTCTTAGAAAATTCAATTTTATTGAAAATCAACTGTGCTATAGCCCACAAGTTTTTGGGCGGCAGAAATCTAAAATGGTCCGATTACGATGGTTGATACCTCTATCAATAGGTTTCGGGACCTGTAATTGCTGTGACAATTTTCATTTTGATTGCTCGATTATTTCTAGACATTTCTTAGAAAATTCAATTTTATTGAAAATCAACTCTGCTATAGCCCACAAGTTTTTGGTCGGCAAAAATTTAAAATGGTCAAATTACGATGGTTGATACCTCTATCAATAGGTTTTGGGACCTGTAATTGCTGTGACAATTTTCATTTTGATTGCTCGATTATTTCTAAACATTTCTTAGAAAATTCAATTTTATTGAAAATCAACTGTGCTATAGCCCACAAGTTTTTGGGCGGCAGAAATCTAAAATGGTCCGATTACGATGGTTGATACCTCTATCAATAGGTTTCGGGACCTGTAATTGCTGTGACAATTTTCATTTCGATTGCTCGATTATTTCTAAACATTTCTTAGAAAATTCAATTTTATTGAAAATCAACTGTGCTATAGCCCACAAGTTTTTGGGCGGCCAAAATCTAAAATGGTCCGATTACGATGGTTGATACCTCTATCAATAGGTTTCGGGACCTGTAATTGCTGTGACAATTTTCATTTTGATTGCTCGATTATTTATAAACATTTCTTAGAAAATTCAATTTTATTGAAAATCAACTGTGCTATAGCCCACAAGTTTTAGGGCGGCAGAAATCTAAAATGGTCCGATTACGATGGTTGATACCTCTATCAATAGGTTTCGGGACCTGTAATTGCTGTGACAATTTTCATTTTGATTGCTCGATTATTTCTAAACATTTCTTAGAAAATTCAATTTTATTGAAAATCAACTGTGCTATAGCCCACAAGTTTTTGGGCGGCAGAAATCTAAAATGGTCCGATTACGGTGGTTGATACCTCTATCAATAGGTTTTGGGACCTGTAATTGCTGTGACAATTTTCATTTTGATTGCTCGATTATTTCTAAACATTTCTTAGAAAATTCAATTTTATTGAAAATCAACTGTGCTATAGCCCACAAGTTTTTGGGCGGCAGAAATCTAAAATGGTCCGATTACGATGGTTGATACCTCTATCAATAGGTTTCGGGACCTGTAATTGCTGTGACAATTTTTATTTTGATTGCTCGATTATTTCTTATCATTTCTTAGAAAATTCAATTTTATTGAAAATCAACTGTGCTATAGCCCACAAGTTTTTGGGCGGCAAAAATCTAAAATGGTCCGATTACGATGGTTGATACCTCTATCAATAGGTTTTGGGACCTGTAATTGCTGTGACAATTTTCATTTTGATTGCTCGATTATTTCTAAACATTTCTTAGAAAATTCAATTTTATTGAAAATCAACTGTGCTATAGCCCACAAGTTTTTGGGCGGCAGAAATCTAAAATGGTCCGATTACGATGGTTGATACCTCTATCAATAGGTTTTGGGACCTGTAATTGCTGTGACAATTTTCATTTTGATTGCTCGATTATTTCTAAACATTTCTTAGAAAATTCAATTTTATTGAAAATCAACTGTGCTATAGCCCACAAGTTTTTGGGCGGCAGAAATCTAAAATGGTCCGATTACGATGGTTGATACCTCTATCAATAGGTTTCGGGGCCTGTAATTGCTGTGACAATTTTCATTTCGATTGCTCGATTATTTCTAAACATTTCTTAGAAAATTCAATTTTATTGAAAATCAACTGTGCTATAGCCCACAAGTTTTTGGGCGGCAGAAATCTAAAATGGTCCGATTACGATGGTTGATACCTCTGTCAATAGGTTTTGGGACCTGTAATTGCTGTGACAATTTTCATTTTGATTGCTCGATTATTTCTAAACATTTCTTAGAAAATTCAATTTTATTGAAAATCAACTGTGCTATAGCCCACAAGTTTTTGGGCGGCAGAAATCTAAAATGGTCCGATTACGATGGTTGATACCTCTATCAATAGGTTTTGGGACCTGTAATTGCTGTGACAATTTTCATTTTGATTGCTCGATTATTTCTAAACATTTCTTAGAAAATTCAATTTTATTGAAAATCAACTGTGCTATAGCCCACAAGTTTTTGGGCGGCAGAAATCTAAAATGGTCCGATTACGATGGTTGATACCTCTATCAATAGGTTTCGGGGCCTGTAATTGCTGTGACAATTTTCATTTCGATTGCTCGATTATTTCTAAACATTTCTTAGAAAATTCAATTTTATTGAAAATCAACTGTGCTATAGCCCACAAGTTTTTGGGCGGCAGAAATCTAAAATGGTCCGATTACGATGGTTGATACCTCTATCAATAGGTTTCGGGGCCTGTAATTGCTGTGACAATTTTCATTTCGATTGCTCGATTATTTCTAAACATTTCTTAGAAAATTCAATTTTATTGAAAATCAACTGTGCTATAGCCCACAAGTTTTTGGGCGGCAGAAATCTAAAATGGTCCGATTACGATGGTTGATACCTCTATCAATAGGTTTTGGGGCCTGTAATTGCTGTGACAATTTTCATTTTGATTGCTCGATTATTTCTAAACATTTCTTAGAAAATTCAATTTTATTGAAAATCAACTGTGCTATAGCCCACAAGTTTTTGGGCGGCAGAAATCTAAAATGGTTCGATTACGATGGTTGATACCTCTATCAATAGGTTTTGGGACCTGTAATTGCTGTGACAATTTTCATTTTGATTGCTCGATTATTTCTAAACATTTCTTAGAAAATTCAATTTTATTGAAAATCAACTGTGCTATAGCCCACAAGTTTTTGGGCGGCAGAAATCTAAAATGGTCCGATTACGATGGTTGATACCTCTATCAATAGGTTTTGGGACCTGTAATTGCTGTGACAATTTTCATTTTGATTGCTCGATTATTTCTAAACATTTCTTAGAAAATTCAATTTTATTGAAAATCAACTGTGCTATAGCCCACAAGTTTTTGGGCGGCAGAAATCTAAAATGGTCCGATTACGATGGTTGATACCTCTATCAATAGGTTTCGGGGCCTGTAATTGCTGTGACAATTTTCATTTCGATTGCTCGATTATTTCTAAACATTTCTTAGAAAATTCAATTTTATTGAAAATCAACTGTGCTATAGCCCACAAGTTTTTGGGCGGCAGAAATCTAAAATGGTCCGATTACGATGGTTGATACCTCTGTCAATAGGTTTTGGGACCTGTAATTGCTGTGACAATTTTCATTTTGATTGCTCGATTATTTCTAAACATTTCTTAGAAAATTCAATTTTATTGAAAATCAACTGTGCTATAGCCCACAAGTTTTTGGGCGGCAGAAATCTAAAATGGTCCGATTACGATGGTTGATACCTCTATCAATAGGTTTTGGGACCTGTAATTGCTGTGACAATTTTCATTTTGATTGCTCGATTATTTCTAAACATTTCTTAGAAAATTCAATTTTATTGAAAATCAACTGTGCTATAGCCCACAAGTTTTTGGGCGGCAGAAATCTAAAATGGTCCGATTACGATGGTTGATACCTCTATCAATAGGTTTTGGGACCTGTAATTGCTGTGACAATTTTCATTTTGATTGCTCGATTATTTCTAAACATTTCTTAGAAAATTCAATTTTATTGAAAATCAACTGTGCTATAGCCCACAAGTTTTTGGGCGGCAGAAATCTAAAATGGTCCGATTACGATGGTTGATACCTCTATCAATAGGTTTCGGGGCCTGTAATTGCTGTGACAATTTTCATTTCGATTGCTCGATTATTTCTAAACATTTCTTAGAAAATTCAATTTTATTGAAAATCAACTGTGCTATAGCCCACAAGTTTTTGGGCGGCAGAAATCTAAAATGGTCCGATTACGATGGTTGATACCTCTATCAATAGGTTTCGGGGCCTGTAATTGCTGTGACAATTTTCATTTCGATTGCTCGATTATTTCTAAACATTTCTTAGAAAATTCAATTTTATTGAAAATCAACTGTGCTATAGCCCACAAGTTTTTGGGCGGCAGAAATCTAAAATGGTCCGATTACGATGGTTGATACCTCTATCAATAGGTTTCGGGGCCTGTAATTGCTGTGACAATTTTCATTTCGATTGCTCGATTATTTCTAAACATTTCTTAGAAAATTCAATTTTATTGAAAATCAACTGTGCTATAGCCCACAAGTTTTTGGGCGGCAGAAATCTAAAATGGTCCGATTACGATGGTTGATACCTCTATCAATAGGTTTTGGGACCTGTAATTGCTGTGACAATTTTCATTTCGATTGCTCAATTATTTCTAAACATTTCTTAGAAAATTCAATTTTATTGAAAATCAACTGTGCTATAGCCCACAAGTTTTTGGGCGGCAGAAATCTAAAATGGTCCGATTACGATGGTTGATACCTCTATCAATAGGTTTTGGGACCTGTAATTGCTGTGACAATTTTCATTTTGATTGCTCGATTATTTCTAAACATTTCTTAGAAACTTCAATTTTATTGAAAATCAACTGTGCTATAGCCCACAAGTTTTTGGGCGGCAGAAATCTAAAATGGTCCGATTACGATGGTTGATACCTCTATCAATAGGTTTCGGGACCTGTAATTGCTGTGACAATTTTCATTTTGATTGCTCGATTATTTCTAAACATTTCTTAGAAAATTCAATTTTATTGAAAATCAACTGTGCTATAGCCCACAAGTTTTTGGGCGGCAGAAATCTAAAATGGTCCGATTACGATGGTTGATACCTCTATCAATAGGTTTCGGGGCCTGTAATTGCGGTGACAATTATCATTTCGATTGCTCGATTATTTCTAAACATTTCTTAGAAAATTCAATTTTATTGAAAATCAACTGTGCTATAGCCCACAAGTTTTTGGGCGGCAGAAATCTAAAATGGTCCGATTACGATGGTTGATACCTCTATCAATAGGTTTCGGGACCTGTAATTGCTGTGACAATTTTCATTTTGATTGCTCGATTATTTCTAAACATTTCTTAGAAAATTCAATTTTATTGAAAATCAACTGTGCTATAGCCCACAAGTTTTTGGGCGGCAGAAATCTAAAATGGTCCGATTACGATGGTTGATACCTCTATCAATAGGTTTTGGGACCTGTAATTGCTGTGACAATTTTCATTTTGATTGCTCGATTATTTCTAAACATTTCTTAGAAAATTCAATTTTATTGAAAATCAACTGTGCTCTAGCCCACAAGTTTTTGGGCGGCAGAAATCTAAAATGGTCCGATTACGATGGTTGATACCTCTATCAATAGGTTTTGGGACCTGTAATTGCTGTGACAATTTTCATTTTGATTGCTCGATTATTTCTAAACATTTCTTAGAAAATTCAATTTTATTGAAAATCAACTGTGCTATAGCCCACAAGTTTTTGGGCGGCCAAAATCTAAAATGGTCCGATTACGATGGTTGATACCTCTATCAATAGGTTTCGGGACCTGTAATTGCTGTGACAATTTTCATTTTGATTGCTCGATTATTTCTAAACATTTCTTAGAAAATTCAATTTTATTGAAAATCAACTGTGCTATAGCCCACAAGTTTTTGGGCGGCAGAAATCTAAAATGGTCCGATTACGATGGTTGATACCTCTATCAATAGGTTTTGGGGCCTGTAATTGCTGTGACAATTTTCATTTCGATTGCTCGATTATTTCTAAACATTTCTTAGAAAATTCAATTTTATTGAAAATCAACTGTGCTATAGCCCACAAGTTTTTGGGCGGCAGAAATCTAAAATGGTCCGATTACGATGGTTGATACCTCTATCAATAGGTTTCGGGGCCTGTAATTGCTGTGACAATTATCATTTCGATTGCTCGATTATTTCTAAACATTTCTTAGAAAATTCAATTTTATTGAAAATCAACTGTGCTATAGCCCACAAGTTTTTGGGCGGCAGAAATCTAAAATGGTCCGATTACGATGGTTGATACCTCTATCAATAGGTTTCGGGACCTGTAATTGCTGTGACAATTTTCATTTTGATTGCTCGATTATTTCTAAACATTTCTTAGAAAATTCAATTTTATTGAAAATCAACTGTGCTATAGCCCACAAGTTTTTGGGCGGCAGAAATCTAAAATGGTCCGATTACGATGGTTGATACCTCTATCAATAGGTTTTGGGACCTGTAATTGCTGTGACAATTTTCATTTTGATTGCTCGATTATTTCTAAACATTTCTTAGAAAATTCAATTTTATTGAAAATCAACTGTGCTCTAGCCCACAAGTTTTTGGGCGGCAGAAATCTAAAATGGTCCGATTACGATGGTTGATACCTCTATCAATAGGTTTTGGGACCTGTAATTGCTGTGACAATTTTCATTTTGATTGCTCGATTATTTCTAAACATTTCTTAGAAAATTCAATTTTATTGAAAATCAACTGTGCTATAGCCCACAAGTTTTTGGGCGGCCAAAATCTAAAATGGTCCGATTACGATGGTTGATACCTCTATCAATAGGTTTCGGGACCTGTAATTGCTGTGACAATTTTCATTTTGATTGCTCGATTATTTCTAAACATTTCTTAGAAAATTCAATTTTATTGAAAATCAACTGTGCTATAGCCCACAAGTTTTTGGGCGGCAGAAATCTAAAATGGTCCGATTACGATGGTTGATACCTCTATCAATAGGTTTTGGGGCCTGTAATTGCTGTGACAATTTTCATTTCGATTGCTCGATTATTTCTAAACATTTCTTAGAAAATTCAATTTTATTGAAAATCAACTGTGCTATAGCCCACAAGTTTTTGGGCGGCAGAAATCTAAAATGGTCCGATTACGATGGTTGATACCTCTATCAATAGGTTTTGGGACCTGTAATTGCTGTGACAATTTTCATTTTGATTGCTCGATTATTTCTAAACATTTCTTAGAAAATTCAATTTTATTGAAAATCAACTGTGCTATAGCCCACAAGTTTTTGGGCGGCAGAAATCTAAAATGGTCCGATTACGATGGTTGATACCTCTATCAATAGGTTTCGGGACCTGTAATTGCTGTGACAATTTTCATTTTGATTGCTCGATTATTTCTAGACATTTCTTAGAAAATTCAATTTTATTGAAAATCAACTGTGCTATAGCCCACAAGTTTTTGGGCGGCAGAAATCTAAAATGGTCCGATTACGATGGTTGATACCTCTATCAATAGGTTTTGGGACCTGTAATTGCTGTGACAATTTTCATTTTGATTGCTCGATTATTTCTAAACATTTCTTAGAAAATTCAATTTTATTGAAAATCAACTGTGCTATAGCCCACAAGTTTTTGGGCGGCCAAAATCTAAAATGGTCCGATTACGATGGTTGATACCTCTATCAATAGGTTTCGGGACCTGTAATTGCTGTGACAATTTTCATTTTGATTGCTCGATTATTTCTAAACATTTCTTAGAAAATTCAATTTTATTGAAAATCAACTGTGCTATAGCCCACAAGTTTTTGGGCGGCAGAAATCTAAAATGGTCCGATTACGATGGTTGATACCTCTATCAATAGGTTTTGGGGCCTGTAATTGCTGTGACAATTTTCATTTCGATTGCTCGATTATTTCTAAACATTTCTTAGAAAATTCAATTTTATTGAAAATCAACTGTGCTCTAGCCCACAAGTTTTTGGGCGGCAGAAATCTAAAATGGTCCGATTACGATGGTTGATACCTCTATCAATAGGTTTTGGGGCCTGTAATTGCTGTTACAATTTTCATTTTGATTGCTCGATTATTTCTAAACATTTCTTAGAAAATTCAATTTTATTGAAAATCAACTGTGCTATAGCCCACAAGTTTTTGGGCGGCCAAAATCTAAAATGGTCCGATTACGATGGTTGATACCTCTATCAATAGGTTTCGGGACCTGTAATTGCTGTGACAATTTTCATTTTGATTGCCCGATTATTTCTAAACATTTCTTAGAAAATTCAATTTTATTGAAAATCAACTGTGCTATAGCCCACAAGTTTTTGGGCGGCAGAAATCTAAAATGGTCCGATTACGATGGTTGATACCTCTATCAATAGGTTTTGGGACCTGTAATTGCTGTGACAATTTTCATTTTAATTGCTCGATTATTTCTAAACATTTCTTAGAAAATTCAATTTTATTGAAAATCAACTGTGCTATAGCCCACAAGTTTTTGGGCGGCCAAAATCTAAAATGGTCCGATTACGATGGTTGATACCTCTATCAATAGGTTTTGGGACCTGTAATTGCTGTGACAGTTTTCATTTTGATTGCTCGATTATTTCTAAACATTTCTTAGAAAATTCAATTTTATTGAAAATCAACTGTGCTATAGCCCACAAGTTTTTGGGCGGCCGAAATCTAAAATGGTCCGATTACGATGGTTGATACCTCTATCAATAGGTTTTGGGACCTGTAATTGCTGTGACAATTTTTATTTTGATTGCTCGATTATTTCTAAACATTTCTTAGAAAATTCAATTTTATTGAAAATCAACTGTGCTATAGCCCACAAGTTTTTGGGCGGCAGAAATCTAAAATGGTCCGATTACGATGGTTGATACCTCTATCAATAGGTTTTAGGACCTGTAATTGCTGTGACAATTTTCATTTTGATTGCTCGATTATTTCTAAACATTTCTTAGAAAATTCAATTTTATTGAAAATCAACTGTGCTATAGCCCACAAGTTTTTGGGCGGCAGAAATCTAAAATGGTCCGATTACGATGGTTGATACCTCTATCAATAGGTTTTGGGACCTGTAATTGCTGTGACAATTTTCATTTTGATTGCTCGATTATTTCTAAACATTTCTTAGAAAATTCAATTTTATTGAAAATCAACTGTGCTATAGCCCACAAGTTTTTGGGCGGCAGAAATCTAAAATGGTCCGATTACGATGGTTGATACCTCTATCAATAGGTTTCGGGGCCTGTAATTGCTGTGACAATTTTCATTTCGATTGCTCGATTATTTCTAAACATTTCTTAGAAAACTCAATTTTATTGAAAATCAACTGTATTATAGCCCACAAGTTTTTGGGCGGCAGAAATCTAAAATGGTCCGATTACGATGGTTGATACCTCTATCAATAGGTTTCGGGGCCTGTAATTGCTGTGACAATTTCCATTTCGATTGCTCGATTATTTCTAAACATTTCTTAGAAAATTCAATTTTATTGAAAATCAACTGTGCTATAGCCCACAAGTTTTTGGGCGGCAGAAATCTAAAATGGTCCGATTACGATGGTTGATACCTCTATCAATAGGTTTCGGGACCTGTAATTGCTGTGACAATTTTCATTTCGATTGCTCGATTATTTCTTAACATTTCTTAGAAAATTCAATTTTATTGAAAATCAACTGTGCTATAGTCCACAAGTTTTTGGGCGGCAGAAATCTAAAATGGTCCGATTACGATGGTTGATACCTCTGTCAATAGGTTTTGGGACCTGTAATTGCTGTGACAATTTGCATTTTGATTGCTCGATTATTTCTAAACATTTCTTAGAAAATTCAATTTTATTGAAAATCAACTGTGCTATAGCCCACAAGTTTTTGGGCGGCAGAAATCTAAAATGGTCCGATTACGATGGTTGATACCTCTATCAATAGGTTTCGGGACCTGTAATTGCTGTGACAATTTTCATTTTGATTGCTCGATTATTTCTAAACATTTCTTAGAAAATTCAATTTTATTGAAAATCAACTGTGCTATAGCCCACAAGTTTTTGGGCGGCAGAAATCTAAAATGGTCCGATTACGATGGTTGATACCTCTATCAATAGGTTTTGGGACCTGTAATTGCTGTGACAATTTTCATTTTGATTGCTCGATTATTTCTAAACATTTCTTAGAAAATTCAATTTTATTGAAAATCAACTGTGCTATAGCCCACAAGTTTTTGGGCGGCAGAAATCTAAAATGGTCCGATTACGATGGTTGATACCTCTATCAATAGGTTTCGGGACCTGTAATTGCTGTGACAATTTTCATTTTGATTGCTCGATTATTTCTAAACATTTCTTAGAAAATTCAATTTTATTGAAAATCAACTGTGCTATAGCCCACAAGTTTTTGGGCGGCCAAAATCTAAAATGGTCCGATTACGATGGTTGATACCTCTATCAATAGGTTTCGGGACCTGTAATTGCTGTGACAATTTTCATTTTGATTGCTCGATTATTTCTAAACATTTCTTAGAAAATTCAATTTTATTGAAAATCAACTGTGCTATAGCCCACAAGTTTTTGGGCGGCAGAAATCTAAAATGGTCCGATTACGATGGTTGATACCTCTATCAATAGGTTTTGGGGCCTGTAATTGCTGTGACAATTTTCATTTCGATTGCTCGATTATTTCTAAACATTTCTTAGAAAATTCAATTTTATTGAAAATCAACTGTGCTATAGCCCACAAGTTTTTGGGCGGCAGAAATCTAAAATGGTCCGATTAAGATGGTTGATACCTCTATCAATAGGTTTTGGGACCTGTAATTGCTGTGACAATTTTCATTTTGATTGCTCGATTATTTCTAAACATTTCTTAGAAAATTCAATTTTATTGAAAATCAACTGTGCTATAGCCCACAAGTTTTTGGGCGGCAGAAATCTAAAATGGTCCGATTACGATGGTTGATACCTCTATCAATAGGTTTCGGGACCTGTAATTGCTGTGACAATTTTCATTTTGATTGCTCGATTATTTCTAGACATTTCTTAGAAAATTCAATTTTATTGAAAATCAACTGTGCTATAGCCCACAAGTTTTTGGGCGGCAGAAATCTAAAATGGTCCGATTACGATGGTTGATACCTCTATCAATAGGTTTTGGAACCTGTAATTGCTGTGACAATTTTCATTTTGATTGCTCGATTATTTCTAGACATTTCTTAGAAAATTCAATTTTATTGAAAATCAACTGTGCTATAATAGCCCACAAGTTTTTGGGCGGCAGAAATCTAAAATGGTCCGATTACGATGGTTGATACCTCTATCAATAGGTTTTGGGGCCTGTAATTGCTGTGACAATTTTCATTTCGATTGCTCGATTATTTCTAAACATTTCTTAGAAAATTCAATTTTATTGAAAATCAACTGTGCTATAGCCCACAAGTTTTTGGGCGGCAGAAATCTAAAATGGTCCGATTACGATGGTTGATACCTCTATCAATAGGTTTTGGGACCTGTAATTGCTGTGACAATTTTCATTTTGATTGCTCGATTATTTCTAAACATTTCTTAGAAAATTCAATTTTATTGAAAATCAACTGTGCTATAATAGCCCACAAGTTTTTGGGCGGCAGAAATCTAAAATGGTCCGATTACGATGGTTGATACCTCTATCAATAGGTTTCGGGGCCTGTAATTGATGTGACAATTTTCATTTCGATTGCTCGATTATTTATAAACATTTCTTAGAAAATTCAATTTTATTGAAAATCAACTGTGCTATAGCCCACAAGTTTTTGGGCGGCAGAAATCTAAAATGGTCCGATTACGATGGTTGATACCTCTATCAATAGGTTTTGGGACCTGTAATTGCTGTGACAATTTTCATTTTGATTGCTCGATTATTTATAAACATTTCTTAGAAAATTCAATTTTATTGAAAATCAACTGTGCTATAGCCCACAAGTTTTTGGGCGGCAGAAATCTAAAATGGTCCGATTACGATGGTTGATACCTCTATCAATAGGTTTCGGGACCTGTAATTGCTGTGACAATTTTCATTTTGATTGCTCGATTATTTCTAAACATTTCTTAGAAAATTCAATTTTATTGAAAATCAACTGTGCTATAGCCCACAAGTTTTTGGGCGGCCAAAATCTAAAATGGTCCGATTACGATGGTTGATACCTCTATCAATAGGTTTCGGGACCTGTAATTGCTGTGACAATTTTCATTTTGATTGCTCGATTATTTCTAAACATTTCTTAGAAAATTCAATTTTATTGAAAATCAACTGTGCTATAGCCCACAAGTTTTTGGGCGGCAGAAATCTAAAATGGTCCGATTACGATGGTTGATACCTCTATCAATAGGTTTTGGGGCCTGTAATTGCTGTGACAATTTTCATTTCGATTGCTCGATTATTTCTAAACATTTCTTAGAAAATTCAATTTTATTGAAAATCAACTGTGCTATAGCCCACAAGTTTTTGGGCGGCAGAAATCTAAAATGGTCCGATTACGATGGTTGATACCTCTATCAATAGGTTTTGGGACCTGTAATTGCTGTGACAATTTTCATTTTGATTGCTCGATTATTTCTAAACATTTCTTAGAAAATTCAATTTTATTGAAAATCAACTGTGCTATAGCCCACAAGTTTTTGGGCGGCAGAAATCTAAAATGGTCCGATTACGATGGTTGATACCTCTATCAATAGGTTTCGGGACCTGTAATTGCTGTGACAATTTTCATTTTGATTGCTCGATTATTTCTAGACATTTCTTAGAAAATTCAATTTTATTGAAAATCAACTGTGCTATAGCCCACAAGTTTTTGGGCGGCAGAAATCTAAAATGGTCCGATTACGATGGTTGATACCTCTATCAATAGGTTTTGGAACCTGTAATTGCTGTGACAATTTTCATTTTTATTGCTCGATTATTTCTAGACATTTCTTAGAAAATTCAATTTTATTGAAAATCAACTGTGCTATAATAGCCCACAAGTTTTTGGGCGGCAGAAATCTAAAATGGTCCGATTACGATGGTTGATACCTCTATCAATAGGTTTTGGGGCCTGTAATTGCTGTGACAATTTTCATTTCGATTGCTCGATTATTTCTAAACATTTCTTAGAAAATTCAATTTTATTGAAAATCAACTGTGCTATAGCCCACAAGTTTTTGGGCGGCAGAAATCTAAAATGGTCCGATTACGATGGTTGATACCTCTATCAATAGGTTTTGGGACCTGTAATTGCTGTGACAATTTTCATTTTGATTGCTCGATTATTTCTAAACATTTCTTAGAAAATTCAATTTTATTGAAAATCAACTGTGCTATAATAGCCCACAAGTTTTTGGGCGGCAGAAATCTAAAATGGTCCGATTACGATGGTTGATACCTCTATCAATAGGTTTCGGGGCCTGTAATTGATGTAACAATTTTCATTTCGATTGCTCGATTATTTATAAACATTTCTTAGAAAATTCAATTTTATTGAAAATCAACTGTGCTATAGCCCACAAGTTTTTGGGCGGCAGAAATCTAAAATGGTCCGATTACGATGGTTGATACCTCTATCAATAGGTTTCGGGGCCTGTAATTGCTGTGACAATTTTCATTTCGATTGCTCGATTATTTATAAACATTTCTTAGAAAATTCAATTTTATTGAAAATCAACTGTGCTATAGCCCACAAGTTTTTGGGCGGCAGAAATCTAAAATGGTCCGATTACGATGGTTGATACCTCTATCAATAGGTTTTGGGACCTGTAATTGCTGTGACAATTTTCATTTTGATTGCTCGATTATTTCTAAACATTTCTTAGAAAATTCAATTTTATTGAAAATCAACTGTGCTATAATAGCCCACAAGTTTTTGGGCGGCAGAAATCTAAAATGGTCCGATTACGATGGTTGATACCTCTATCAATAGGTTTTGGGGCCTGTAATTGCTGTGACAATTTTCATTTTGATTGCTCGATTATTTCTAAACATTTCTTAGAAAATTCAATTTTATTGAAAATCAACTGTGCTATAATAGCCCACAAGTTTTTGGGCGGCAGAAATCTAAAATGGTCCGATTACGATGGTTGATACCTCTATCAATAGGTTTTGGGACCTGTAATTGCTGTGACAATTTTCATTTTGATTGCTCGATTATTTATAAACATTTCTTAGAAAATTCAATTTTATTGAAAATCAACTGTGCTATAGCCCACAAGTTTTTGGGCGGCAGAAATCTAAAATGGTCCGATTACGATGGTTGATACCTCTATCAATAGGTTTTGGGACCTGTAATTGCTGTGACAATTTTCATTTTGATTGCTCGATTATTTCTAAACATTTCTTAGAAAATTCAATTTTATTGAAAATCAACTGTGCTATAATAGCCCACAAGTTTTTGGGCGGCAGAAATCTAAAATGGTCCGATTACGATGGTTGATACCTCTATCAATAGGTTTTGGGGCCTGTAATTGCTGTGACAATTTTCATTTTGATTGCTCGATTATTTCTAAACATTTCTTAGAAAATTCAATTTTATTGAAAATCAACTGTGCTATAGCCCACAAGTTTTTGGGCGGCAGAAATCTAAAATGGTCCGATTACGATGGTTGATACCTCTATCAATAGGTTTCGGGGCCTGTAATTGCTGTGACAATTTTCATTTCGATTGCTCGATTATTTCTAAACATTTCTTAGAAAATTCAATTTTATTGAAAATCAACTGTGCTATAGCCCACAAGTTTTTGGGCGGCAGAAATCTAAAATGGTCCGATTACGATGGTTGATACCTCTATCAATAGGTTTTGGGACCTGTAATTGCTGTGACAATTTTCATTTTGATTGCTCGATTATTTCTAAACATTTCTTAGAAAATTCAATTTTATTGAAAATCAACTGTGCTATAATAGCCCACAAGTTTTTGGGCGGCAGAAATCTAAAATGGTCCGATTACGATGGTTGATACCTCTATCAATAGGTTTTGGGACCTGTAATTGCTGTGACAATTTTCATTTTGATTGCTCGATTATTTCTAAACATTTCTTAGAAAATTCAATTTTATTGAAAATCAACTGTGCTATAATAGCCCACAAGTTTTTGGGCGGCAGAAATCTAAAATGGTCCGATTACGATGGTTGATACCTCTATCAATAGGTTTTGGGACCTGTAATTGCTGTGACAATTTTCATTTTGATTGCTCGATTATTTCTAAACATTTCTTAGAAAATTCAATTTTATTGAAAATCAACTGTGCTATAATAGCCCACAAGTTTTTGGGCGGCAGAAATCTAAAATGGTCCGATTACGATGGTTGATACCTCTATCAATAGGTTTTGGGGCCTGTAATTGCTGTGACAATTTTCATTTTGATTGCTCGATTATTTCTAAACATTTCTTAGAAAATTCAATTTTATTGAAAATCAACTGTGCTATAGCCCACAAGTTTTTGGGCGGCAGAAATCTAAAATGGTCCGATTACGATGGTTGATACCTCTATCAATAGGTTTCGGGGCCTGTAATTGCTGTGACAATTTTCATTTCGATTGCTCGATTATTTATAAACATTTCTTAGAAAATTCAATTTTATTGAAAATCAACTGTGCTATAGCCCACAAGTTTTTGGGCGGCAGAAATCTAAAATGGTCCGATTACGATGGTTGATACCTCTATCAATAGGTTTTGGGACCTGTAATTGCTGTGACAATTTTCATTTTGATTGCTCGATTATTTCTAAACATTTCTTAGAAAATTCAATTTTATTGAAAATCAACTGTGCTATAATAGCCCACAAGTTTTTGGGCGGCAGAAATCTAAAATGGTCCGATTACGATGGTTGATACCTCTATCAATAGGTTTTGGGGCCTGTAATTGCTGTGACAATTATCATTTCGATTGCTCGATTATTTCTAAACATTTCTTAGAAAATTCAATTTTATTGAAAATCAACTGTGCTATAGCCCACAAGTTTTTGGGCGGCAGAAATCTAAAATGGTCCGATTACGATGGTTGATACCTCTATCAATAGGTTTCGGGGCCTGTAATTGCTGTGACAATTTTCATTTCGATTGCTCGATTATTTCTAAACATTTCTTAGAAAATTCAATTTTATTGAAAATCAACTGTGCTATAGCCCACAAGTTTTTGGGCGGCAGAAATCTAAAATGGTCCGATTACGATGGTTGATACCTCTATCAATAGGTTTTGGGGCCTGTAATCGCTGTGACAATTTTCATTTCGATTGCTCGATTATTTCTAAACATTTCTTAGAAAATTCAATTTTATTGAAAATCAACTGTGCTATAGCCCACAAGTTTTTGGGCGGCAGAAATCTAAAATGGTCCGATTACGATGGTTGATACCTCTATCAATAGGTTTTGGGACCTGTAATTGCTGTGACAATTTTCATTTTGATTGCTCGATTATTTCTAAACATTTCTTAGAAAATTCAATTTTATTGAAAATCAACTGTGCTATAGCCCACAAGTTTTTGGGCGGCAGAAATCTAAAACGGTCCGATTACGATGGTTGATACCTCTATCAATAGGTTTCGGGACCTGTAATTGCTGTGACAATTTTCATTTCGATTGCTCGATTATTTCTAAACATTTCTTAGAAAATTCAATTTTATTGAAAATCAACTGTGCTATAGCCCACAAGTTTTTGGGCGGCAGAAATCTAAAATGGTCCGATTACGATGGTTGATACCTCTATCAATAGGTTTTGGGACCTGTAATTGCTGTGACAATTTTCATTTTGATTGCTCGATTATTTCTAAACATTTCTTAGAAAATTCAATTTTATTGAAAATCAACTGTGCTATAGCCCACAAGTTTTTGGGCGGCAGAAATCTAAAATGGTCCGATTACGATGGTTGATACCTCTATCAATAGGTTTTGGGACCTGTAATTGCTGTGACAATTTTCATTTTGATTGCTCGATTATTTCTAAACATTTCTTAGAAAATTCAATTTTATTGAAAATCAATTGTGCTATAGCCCACAAGTTTTTGGGCGGCAGAAATCTAAAATGGTCCGATTACGATGGTTGATACCTCTATCAATAGGTTTTGGGACCTGTAATTGCTGTGACAATTTTCATTTTGATTGCCCGATTATTTCTAAACATTTCTTAGAAAATTCAATTTTATTGAAAATCAACTGTGCTATAGCCCACAAGTTTTTGGGCGGCAGAAATCTAAAATGGTCCGATTACGATGGTTGATACCTCTATCAATAGGTTTTGGGACCTGTAATTGCTGTGACAGTTTTCATTTTGATTGCTCGATTATTTCTAAACATTTCTTAGAAAATTCAATTTTATTGAAAATCAACTGTGCTATAGCCCACAAGTTTTTGGGCGGCAGAAATCTAAAATGGTCCGATTACGATGGTTGATACCTCTATCAATAGGTTTTGGGACCTGTAATTGCTGTGACAATTTTCATTTCGATTGCTCGATTATTTCTAAACATTTCTTAGAAAATTCAATTTTATTGAAAATCAACTGTGCTATAGCCCACAAGTTTTTGGGCGGCAGAAATCTAAAATGGTCCGATTACGATGGTTGATACCTCTATCAATAGGTTTCGGGACCTGTAATTGCTGTGATAATTTTCATTTTGATTGCTCGATTATTTCTAAACATTTCTTAGAAAATTCAATTTTATTGAAAATCAACTGTGCTATAGCCCACAAGTTTTTGGGCGGCAGAAATCTAAAATGGTCCGATTACGATGGTTGATACCTCTATCAATAGGTTTTGGGACCTGTAATTGCTGTGACAATTTTCATTTTAATTGCTCGATTATTTCTAAACATTTCTTAGAAAATTCAATTTTATTGAAAATCAACTGTGCTATAACCCACAAGTTTTTGGGCGGCAGAAATCTAAAATGGTCCGATTACGATGGTTGATACCTCTATCAATAGGTTTCGGGACCTGTAATTGCTGTGATAATTTTCATTTTGATTGCTCGATTATTTCTAAACATTTCTTAGAAAATTCAATTTTATTGAAAATCAACTGTGCTATAGCCCACAAGTTTTTGGGCGGCCAAAATCTAAAATGGTCCGATTACGATGGTTGATACCTCTATCAATAGGTTTTGGGACCTGTAATTGCTGTGACAGTTTTCATTTTGATTGCTCGATTATTTCTAAACATTTCTTAGAAAATTCAATTTTATTGAAAATCAACTGTGCTATAGCCCACAAGTTTTTGGGCGGCCGAAATCTAAAATGGTCCGATTACGATGGTTGATACCTCTATCAATAGGTTTTGGGACCTGTAATTGCTGTGACAATTTTCATTTCGATTGCTCGATTATTTCTAAACATTTCTTAGAAAATTCAATTTTATTGAAAATCAACTGTGCTATAGCCCACAAGTTTTTGGGCGGCAGAAATCTAAAATGGTCCGATTACGATGGTTGATACCTCTATCAATAGGTTTTGGGACCTGTAATTGCTGTGACAATTTTCATTTCGATTGCTCGATTATTTCTAAACATTTCTTAGAAAATTCAATTTTATTGAAAATCAACTGTGCTATAGCCCACAAGTTTTTGGGCGGCAGAAATCTAAAATGGTCCGATTACGATGGTTGATACCTCTATCAATAGGTTTTGGGACCTGTAATTGCTGTTACAATTTTCATTTTGATTGCTCGATTATTTCTAAACATTTCTTAGAAAATTCAATTTTATTGAAAATCAACTGTGCTATAGCCCACAAGTTTTTGGGCGGCAGAAATCTAAAATGGTCCGATTACGATGGTTGATACCTCTATCAATAGGTTTCGGGGCCTGTAATTGCTGTGACAATTTTCATTTCGATTGCTCGATTATTTCTAAACATTTCTTAGAAAATTCAATTTTATTGAAAATCAACTGTATTATAGCCCACAAGTTTTTGGGCGGCAGAAATCTAAAATGGTCCGATTACGATGGTTGATACCTCTATCAATAGGTTTCGGGGCCTGTAATTGCTGTGACAATTTTCATTTCGATTGCTCGATTATTTCTAAACATTTCTTAGAAAATTCAATTTTATTGAAAATCAACTGTGCTATAGCCCACAAGTTTTTGGGCGGCAGAAATCTAAAATGGTCCGATTACGATGGTTGATACCTCTATCAATAGGTTTCGGGACCTGTAATTGCTGTGACAATTTTCATTTCGATTGCTCGATTATTTCTTAACATTTCTTAGAAAATTCAATTTTATTGAAAATCAACTGTGCTATAGCCCACAAGTTTTTGGGCGGCAGAAATCTAAAATGGTCCGATTACGATGGTTGATACCTCTGTCAATAGGTTTTGGGACCTGTAATTGCTGTGACAATTTGCATTTTGATTGCTCGATTATTTCTAAACATTTCTTAGAAAATTCAATTTTATTGAAAATCAACTGTGTTATAGCCCACAAGTTTTTGGGCGGCAGAAATCTAAAATGGTCCGATTACGATGGTTGATACCTCTGTCAATAGGTTTTGGGACCTGTAATTGCTGTGACAATTTGCATTTTGATTGCTCGATTATTTCTAAACATTTCTTAGAAAATTCAATTTTATTGAAAATCAACTGTGCTATAGCCCACAAGTTTTTGGGCGGCAGAAATCTAAAATGGTCCGATTACGATGGTTGATACCTCTATCAATAGGTTTTGGGACCTGTAATTGCTGTGACAATTTTCATTTTGATTGCTCGATTATTTCTAAACATTTCTTAGAAAATTCAATTTTATTGAAAATCAACTGTGCTATAGCCCACAAGTTTTTGGGCGGCAGAAATCTAAAATGGTCCGATTACGATGGTTGATACCTCTATCAATAGGTTTTGGGACCTGTAATTGCTGTGACAATTTTCATTTTGATTGCTCGATTATTTCTAAACATTTCTTAGAAAATTCAATTTTATTGAAAATCAACTGTGCTATAGCCCACAAGTTTTTGGGCGGCAGAAATCTAAAATGGTCCGATTACGATGGTTGATACCTCTATCAATAGGTTTTGGGACCTGTAATTGCTGTGACAATTTTCATTTTGATTGCTCGATTATTTCTAAACATTTCTTAGAAAATTCAATTTTATTGAAAATCAACTGTGCTATAGCCCACAAGTTTTTGGGCGGCAGAAATCTAAAATGGTCCGATTACGATGGTTGATACCTCTATCAATAGGTTTCGGGACCTGTAATTGCTGTGACAATTTTCATTTTGATTGCTCGATTATTTCTAAACATTTCTTAGAAAATTCAATTTTATTGAAAATCAACTGTGCTATAGCCCACAAGTTTTTGGGCGGCAGAAATCTAAAATGGTCCGATTACGATGGTTGATACCTCTATCAATAGGTTTTGGGACCTGTAATTGCTGTGACAATTTTCATTTTGATTGCTCGATTATTTCTAAACATTTCTTAGAAAATTCAATTTTATTGAAAATCAACTGTGCTATAGCCCACAAGTTTTTGGGCGGCAGAAATCTAAAATGGTCCGATTACGATGGTTGATACCTCTATCAATAGGTTTCGGGACCTGTAATTGCTGTGACAATTTTCATTTTGATTGCTCGATTATTTCTAAACATTTCTTAGAAAATTCAATTTTATTGAAAATCAACTGTGCTATAGCCCATAAGTTTTTGGGCGGCAAAAATCTAAAATGGTCCGATTACGATGGTTGATACCTCTATCAATAGGTTTTGGGACCTGTAATTGCTGTGACAATTTTCATTTTGATTGCTCGATTTTGCTAAACATTTCTTAGAAAATTCAATTTTATTGAAAATCAACTGTGCTATAGCCCACAAGTTTTTGGGCGGCAGAAATCTAAAATGGTCCGATTACGATGGTTGATACCTCTATCAATAGGTTTTGGGACCTGTAATTGCTGTGACAATTTTCATTTTGATTGCTCGATTATTTCTAAACATTTCTTAGAAAATTCAATTTTATTGAAAATCAACTGTGCTATAGCCCACAAGTTTTTGGGCGGCAGAAATCTAAAATGGTCCGATTACGATGGTTGATACCTCTATCAATAGGTTTTGGGACCTGTAATTGCTGTGACAATTTTCATTTTGATTGCTCGATTATTTCTAAACATTTCTTAGAAAATTCAATTTTATTGAAAATCAACTGTGCTATAGCCCACAAGTTTTTGGGCGGCAGAAATCTAAAATGGTCCGATTACGATGGTTGATACCTCTATCAATAGGTTTCGGGGCCTGTAATTGCTGTGACAATTTTCATTTCGATTGCTCGATTATTTCTAAACATTTCTTAGAAAATTCAATTTTATTGAAAATCAACTGTGCTATAGCCCACAAGTTTTTGGGCGGCAGAAATCTAAAATGGTCCGATTACGATGGTTGATACCTCTATCAATAGGTTTCGGGGCCTGTAATTGCTGTGACAATTTTCATTTCGATTGCTCGATTATTTCTTAACATTTCTTAGAAAATTCAATTTTATTGAAAATCAACTGTGCTATAGCCCACAAGTTTTTGGGCGGCAGAAATCTAAAATGGTCCGATTACGATGGTTGATACCTCTGTCAATAGGTTTTGGGACCTGTAATTGCTGTGACAATTTGCATTTTGATTGCTCGATTATTTCTAAACATTTCTTAGAAAATTCAATTTTATTGAAAATCAACTGTGCTATAGCCCACAAGTTTTTGGGCGGCAGAAATGTAAAATGGTCCGATTACGATGGTTGATACCTCTATCAATAGGTTTTGGGACCTGTAATTGCTGTGACAATTTTCATTTTGATTGCTCGATTATTTCTAAACATTTCTTAGAAAATTCAATTTTATTGAAAATCAACTGTGCTATAGCCCACAAGTTTTTGGGCGGCAGAAATCTAAAATGGTCCGATTACGATGGTTGATACCTCTATCAATAGGTTTCGGGACCTGTAATTGCTGTGACAATTTTCATTTTGATTGCTCGATTATTTCTAAACATTTCTTAGAAAATTCAATTTTATTGAAAATCAACTGTGCTATAGCCCACAAGTTTTTGGGCGGCAGAAATCTAAAATGGTCCGATTACGATGGTTGATACCTCTATCAATAGGTTTTGGGACCTGTAATTGCTGTGACAATTTTCATTTTGATTGCTCCATTATTTCTAAACATTTCTTAGAAAATTCAATTTTATTGAAAATCAACTGTGCTATAGCCCACAAGTTTTTGGGCGGCAGAAATCTAAAATGGTCCGATTACGATGGTTGATACCTCTATCAATAGGTTTCGGGACCTGTAATTGCTGTGACAATTTTCATTTTGATTGCTCGATTATTTCTAAACATTTCTTAGAAAATTCAATTTTATTGAAAATCAACTGTGCTATAGCCCACAAGTTTTTGGGCGGCAGAAATCTAAAATGGTCCGATTACGATGGTTGATACCTCTATCAATAGGTTTCGGGGCCTGTAATTGCTGTGACAATTTTCATTTCGATTGCTCGATTATTTCTAAACATTTCTTAGAAAATTCAATTTTATTGAAAATCAACTGTGCTATAGCCCACAAGTTTTTGGGCGGCAGAAATCTAAAATGGTCCGATTACGATGGTTGATACCTCTATCAATAGGTTTCGGGGCCTGTAATTGCTGTGACAATTTTCATTTCGATTGCTCGATTATTTCTTAACATTTCTTAGAAAATTCAATTTTATTGAAAATCAACTGTGCTATAGCCCACAAGTTTTTGGGCGGCAGAAATCTAAAATGGTCCGATTACGATGGTTGATACCTCTGTCAATAGGTTTTGGGACCTGTAATTGCTGTGACAATTTGCATTTTGATTGCTCGATTATTTCTAAACATTTCTTAGAAAATTCAATTTTATTGAAAATCAACTGTGCTATAGCCCACAAGTTTTTGGGCGGCAGAAATCTAAAATGGTCCGATTACGATGGTTGATACCTCTATCAATAGGTTTCGGGACCTGTAATTGCTGTGACAATTTTCATTTTGATTGCTCGATTATTTCTAAACATTTCTTAGAAAATTCAATTTTATTGAAAATCAACTGTGCTATAGCCCATAAGTTTTTGGGCGGCAAAAATCTAAAATGGTCCGATTACGATGGTTGATACCTCTATCAATAGGTTTTGGGACCTGTAATTGCTGTGACAATTTTCATTTTGATTGCTCGATTATTTCTAAACATTTCTTAGAAAATTCAATTTTATTGAAAATCAACTGTGCTATAGCCCACAAGTTTTTGGGCGGCAGAAATCTAAAATGGTCCGATTACGATGGTTGATACCTCTATCAATAGGTTTCGGGACCTGTAATTGCTGTGACAATTTTCATTTTGATTGCTCGATTATTTCTAAACATTTCTTAGAAAATTCAATTTTATTGAAAATCAACTGTGCTATAGCCCATAAGTTTTTGGGCGGCAAAAATCTAAAATGGTCCGATTACGATGGTTGATACCTCTATCAATAGGTTTTGGGACCTGTAATTGCTGTGACAATTTTCATTTTGATTGCTCGATTATTTCTAAACATTTCTTAGAAAATTCAATTTTATTGAAAATCAACTGTGCTATAGCCCACAAGTTTTTGGGCGGCAGAAATCTAAAATGGTCCGATTACGATGGTTGATACCTCTATCAATAGGTTTCGGGACCTGTAATTGCTGTGACAATTTTCATTTTGATTGCTCGATTATTTCTAAACATTTCTTAGAAAATTCAATTTTATTGAAAATCAACTGTGCTATAGCCCATAAGTTTTTGGGCGGCAAAAATCTAAAATGGTCCGATTACGATGGTTGATACCTCTGTCAATAGGTTTTGGGACCTGTAATTGCTGTGACAATTTGCATTTTGATTGCTCGATTATTTCTAAACATTTCTTAGAAAATTCAATTTTATTGAAAATCAACTGTGCTATAGCCCACAAGTTTTTGGGCGGCAGAAATCTAAAATGGTCCGATTACGATGGTTGATACCTCTATCAATAGGTTTTGGGACCTGTAATTGCTGTGACAATTTTCATTTTGATTGCTCGATTATTTCTAAACATTTCTTAGAAAATTCAATTTTATTGAAAATCAACTGTGCTATAGCCCACAAGTTTTTGGGCGGCAGAAATCTAAAATGGTCCGATTACGATGGTTGATACCTCTATCAATAGGTTTCGGGACCTGTAATTGCTGTGACAATTTTCATTTTGATTGCTCGATTATTTCTAAACATTTCTTAGAAAATTCAATTTTATTGAAAATCAACTGTGCTATAGCCCATAAGTTTTTGGGCAGCAAAAATCTAAAATGGTCCGATTACGATGGTTGATACCTCTATCAATAGGTTTTGGGACCTGTAATTGCTGTGACAATGTTCATTTTGATTGCTCGATTATTTCTAAACATTTCTTAGAAAATTCAATTTTATTGAAAATCAACTGTGCTATAGCACACAAGTTTTTGGGCGGCAGAAATCTAAAATGGTCCGATTACGATGGTTGATACCTCTATCAATAGGTTTCGGGACCTGTAATTGCTGTGACAATTTTCATTTTGATTGCTCGATTATTTCTAAACATTTCTTAGAAAATTCAATTTTATTGAAAATCAACTGTGCTATAGCCCACATGTTTTTGCGCGGCAGAAATCTAAAATGGTCCGATTACGATGGTTGATACCTCTATCAATAGGTTTCGGGACCTGTAATTGCTGTGACAATTTTCATTTTGATTGCTCGATTATTTCTAAACATTTCTTAGAAAATTCAATTTTATTGAAAATCAACTGTGCTATAGCCCACAAGTTTTTGCGCGGCAGAAATCTAAAATGGTCCGATTACGATGGTTGATACCTCTATCAATAGGTTTCGGGACCTGTAATTGCTGTGACAATTTTCATTTTGATTGCTCGATTATTTCTAAACATTTCTTAGAAAATTCAATTTTATTGAAAATCAACTGTGCTATAGCCCACAAGTTTTTGGGCGGCAGAAATCTAAAATGGTCCGATTACGATGGTTGATACCTCTATCAATAGGTTTCGGGACCTGTAATTGCTGTAACAATTTGCATTTTGATTGCTCGATTATTTCTAAACATTTCTTAGAAAATTCAATTTTATTGAAAATCAACTGTGCTATAGCCCACAAGTTTTTGGGCGGCAGAAATCTAAAATGGTCCGATTACGATGGTTGATACCTCTATCAATAGGTTTCGGGACCTGTAATTGCTGTGACAATTTTCATTTTGATTGCTCGATTATTTCTAAACATTTCTTAGAAAATTCAATTTTATTGAAAATCAACTGTGCTATAGCCCACAAGTTTTTGGGCGGCAGAAATCTAAAATGGTCCGATTACGATGGTTGATACCTCTATCAATAGGTTTCGGGGCCTGTAATTGCTGTGACAATTTTCATTTCGATTGCTCGATTATTTCTAAACATTTCTTAGAAAATTCAATTTTATTGAAAATCAACTGTGCTATAGCCCACAAGTTTTTGGGCGGCAGAAATCTAAAATGGTCCGATTACGATGGTTGATACCTCTATCAATAGGTTTCGGGACCTGTAATTGCTGTGACAATTTTCATTTTGATTGCTCGACTATTTCTAAACATTTCTTAGAAAATTCAATTTTATTGAAAATTAACTGTGCTATAGCCCACAAGTTTTTGCGCGGCAGAAATCTAAAATGGTCCGATTACGATGGTTGATACCTCTATCAATAGGTTTCGGGACCTGTAATTGCTGTGACAATTTTCATTTTGATTGCTCGATTATTTCTAAACATTTCTTAGAAAATTCAATTTTATTGAAAATCAACTGTGCTATAGCCCACAAGTTTTTGGGCGGCAGAAATCTAAAATGGTCCGATTACGATGGTTGATACCTCTGTCAATAGGTTTTGGGACCTGTAATTGCTGTGACAATTTGCATTTTGATTGCTCGATTATTTCTAAACATTTCTTAGAAAATTCAATTTTATTGAAAATCAACTGTGCTATAGCCCACAAGTTTTTGGGCGGCAGAAATCTAAAATGGTCCGATTACGATGGTTGATACCTCTATCAATAGGTTTCGGGACCTGTAATTGCTGTGACAATTTGCATTTTGATTGCTCGATTATTTCTAAACATTTCTTAGAAAATTCAATTTTATTGAAAATCAACTGTGCTATAGCCCACAAGTTTTTGGGCGGCAGAAATCTAAAATGGTCCGATTACGATGGTTGATACCTCTATCAATAGGTTTCGGGACCTGTAATTGCTGTGACAATTTTCATTTTGATTGCTCGATTATTTCTAAACATTTCTTAGAAAATTCAATTTTATTGAAAATCAACTGTGCTATAGCCCACAAGTTTTTGGGCGGCAGAAATCTAAAATGGTCCGATTACGATGGTTGATACCTCTATCAATAGGTTTCGGGGCCTGTAATTGCTGTGACAATTTTCATTTCGATTGCTCGATTATTTCTAAACATTTCTTAGAAAATTCAATTTTATTGAAAATCAACTGTGCTATAGCCCACAAGTTTTTGGGCGGCAGAAATCTAAAATGGTCCGATTACGATGGTTGATACCTCTATCAATAGGTTTCGGGGCCTGTAATTGCTGTGACAATTTTCATTTCGATTGCTCGATTATTTCTAAACATTTCTTAGAAAATTCAATTTTATTGAAAATCAACTGTGCTATAGCCCACAAGTTTTTGGGCGGCAGAAATCTAAAATGGTCCGATTACGATGGTTGATACCTCTATCAATAGGTTTCGGGGCCTGTAATTGCTGTGACAATTTTCATTTCGATTGCTCGATTATTTCTAAACATTTCTTAGAAAATTCAATTTTATTGAAAATCAACTGTATTATAGCCCACAAGTTTTTGGGCGGCAGAAATCTAAAATGGTCCGATTACGATGGTTGATACCTCTATCAATAGGTTTCGGGGCCTGTAATTGCTGTGACAATTTTCATTTCGATTGCTCGATTATTTCTAAACATTTCTTAGAAAATTCAATTTTATTGAAAATCAACTGTGCTATAGCCCACAAGTTTTTGGGCGGCAGAAATCTAAAATGGTCCGATTACGATGGTTGATACCTCTATCAATAGGTTTCGGGGCCTGTAATTGCTGTGACAATTTTCATTTCGATTGCTCGATTATTTCTAAACATTTCTTAGAAAATTCAATTTTATTGAAAATCAACTGTGCTATAGCCCACAAGTTTTTGGGCGGCAGAAATCTAAAATGGTCCGATTACGATGGTTGATACCTCTATCAATAGGTTTCGGGGCCTGTAATTGCTGTGACAATTTTCATTTCGATTGCTCGATTATTTCTAAACATTTCTTAGAAAATTCAATTTTATTGAAAATCAACTGTGCTATAGCCCACAAGTTTTTGGGCGGCAGAAATCTAAAATGGTCCGATTACGATGGTTGATACCTCTGTCAATAGGTTTTGGGACCTGTAATTGCTGTGACAATTTGCATTTTGATTGCTCGATTATTTCTAAACATTTCTTAGAAAATTCAATTTTATTGAAAATCAACTGTGTTATAGCCCACAAGTTTCTGGGCGGCAGAAATCTAAAATGGTCCGATTACGATGGTTGATACCTCTATCAATAGGTTTCGGGACCTGTAATTGCTGTGACAATTTTCATTTTGATTGCTCGATTATTTCTAAACATTTCTTAGAAAATTCAATTTTATTGAAAATCGACTGTGCTATAGCCCACAAGTTTTTGGGCGGCAGAAATCTAAAATGGTCCGATTACGATGGTTGATACCTCTATCAATAGGTTTCGGGACCTGTAATTGCTGTGACAATTTTCATTTTGATTGCTCGATTATTTCTAAACATTTCTTAGAAAATTCAATTTTATTGAAAATCAACTGTGCTATAGCCCACAAGTTTTTGGGCGGCAGAAATCTAAAATGGTCCGATTACGATGGTTGATACCTCTATCAATAGGTTTCGGGGCCTGTAATTGCTGTGACAATTTTCATTTCGATTGCTCGATTATTTCTAAACATTTCTTAGAAAATTCAATTTTATTGAAAATCAACTGTGCTATAGCCCACAAGTTTTTGGGCGGCAGAAATCTAAAATGGTCCGATTACGATGGTTGATACCTCTGTCAATAGGTTTTGGGACCTGTAATTGCTGTGACAATTTGCATTTTGATTGCTCGATTATTTCTAAACATTTCTTAGAAAATTCAATTTTATTGAAAATCAACTGTGCTATAGCCCACAAGTTTTTGGGCGGCAGAAATCTAAAATGGTCCGATTACGATGGTTGATACCTCTATCAATAGGTTTTGGGACCTGTAATTGCTGTGACAATTTTCATTTTGATTGCTCGATTATTTCTAAACATTTCTTAGAAAATTCAATTTTATTGAAAATCAACTGTGCTATAGCCCACAAGTTTTTGGGCGGCAGAAATCTAAAATGGTCCGATTACGATGGTTGATACCTCTATCAATAGGTTTCGGGACCTGTAATTGCTGTGACAATTTTCATTTTGATTGCTCGATTATTTCTAAACATTTCTTAGAAAATTCAATTTTATTGAAAATCAACTGTGCTATAGCCCATAAGTTTTTGGGCAGCAAAAATCTAAAATGGTCCGATTACGATGGTTGATACCTCTATCAATAGGTTTTGGGACCTGTAATTGCTGTGACAATGTTCATTTTGATTGCTCGATTATTTCTAAACATTTCTTAGAAAATTCAATTTTATTGAAAATCAACTGTGCTATAGCACACAAGTTTTTGGGCGGCAGAAATCTAAAATGGTCCGATTACGATGGTTGATACCTCTATCAATAGGTTTCGGGACCTGTAATTGCTGTGACAATTTTCATTTTGATTGCTCGATTATTTCTAAACATTTCTTAGAAAATTCAATTTTATTGAAAATCAACTGTGCTATAGCCCACAAGTTTTTGCGCGGCAGAAATCTAAAATGGTCCGATTACGATGGTTGATACCTCTATCAATAGGTTTCGGGACCTGTAATTGCTGTGACAATTTTCATTTTGATTGCTCGATTATTTCTAAACATTTCTTAGAAAATTCAATTTTATTGAAAATCAACTGTGCTATAGCCCACAAGTTTTTGCGCGGCAGAAATCTAAAATGGTCCGATTACGATGGTTGATACCTCTATCAATAGGTTTCGGGACCTGTAATTGCTGTGACAATTTTCATTTTGATTGCTCGATTATTTCTAAACATTTCTTAGAAAATTCAATTTTATTGAAAATCAACTGTGCTATAGCCCACAAGTTTTTGGGCGGCAGAAATCTAAAATGGTCCGATTACGATGGTTGATACCTCTATCAATAGGTTTCGGGACCTGTAATTGCTGTGACAATTTGCATTTTGATTGCTCGATTATTTCTAAACATTTCTTAGAAAATTCAATTTTATTGAAAATCAACTGTGCTATAGCCCACAAGTTTTTGGGCGGCAGAAATCTAAAATGGTCCGATTACGATGGTTGACACCTCTATCAATAGGTTTCGGGACCTGTAATTGCTGTGACAATTTTCATTTTGATTGCTCGATTATTTCTAAACATTTCTTAGAAAATTCAATTTTATTGAAAATCAACTGTGCTATAGCCCACAAGTTTTTGGGCGGCAGAAATCTAAAATGGTCCGATTACGATGGTTGATACCTCTATCAATAGGTTTCGGGGCCTGTAATTGCTGTGACAATTTTCATTTCGATTGCTCGATTATTTCTAAACATTTCTTAGAAAATTCAATTTTATTGAAAATCAACTGTGCTATAGCCCACAAGTTTTTGGGCGGCAGAAATCTAAAATGGTCCGATTACGATGGTTGATACCTCTATCAATAGGTTTCGGGACCTGTAATTGCTGTGACAATTTTCATTTTGATTGCTCGACTATTTCTAAACATTTCTTAGAAAATTCAATTTTATTGAAAATTAACTGTGCTATAGCCCACAAGTTTTTGCGCGGCAGAAATCTAAAATGGTCCGATTACGATGGTTGATACCTCTATCAATAGGTTTCGGGACCTGTAATTGCTGTGACAATTTTCATTTTGATTGCTCGATTATTTCTAAACATTTCTTAGAAAATTCAATTTTATTGAAAATCAACTGTGCTATAGCCCACAAGTTTTTGGGCGGCAGAAATCTAAAATGGTCCGATTACGATGGTTGATACCTCTGTCAATAGGTTTTGGGACCTGTAATTGCTGTGACAATTTGCATTTTGATTGCTCGATTATTTCTAAACATTTCTTAGAAAATTCAATTTTATTGAAAATCAACTGTGCTATAGCCCACAAGTTTTTGGGCGGCAGAAATCTAAAATGGTCCGATTACGATGGTTGATACCTCTATCAATAGGTTTCGGGACCTGTAATTGCTGTGACAATTTTCATTTTGATTGCTCGATTATTTCTAAACATTTCTTAGAAAATTCAATTTTATTGAAAATCAACTGTGCTATAGCCCACAAGTTTTTGGGCGGCAGAAATCTAAAATGGTCCGATTACGATGGTTGATACCTCTATCAATAGGTTTCGGGACCTGTAATTGCTGTGACAATTTTCATTTTGATTGCTCGATTATTTCTAAACATTTCTTAGAAAATTCAATTTTATTGAAAATCAACTGTGCTATAGCCCACAAGTTTTTGGGCGGCAGAAATCTAAAATGGTCCGATTACGATGGTTGATACCTCTATCAATAGGTTTCGGGGCCTTTAATTGCTGTGACAATTTTCATTTCGATTGCTCGATTATTTCTAAACATTTCTTAGAAAATTCAATTTTATTGAAAATCAACTGTGCTATAGCCCACAAGTTTTTGGGCGGCAGAAATCTAAAATGGTCCGATTACGATGGTTGATACCTCTATCAATAGGTTTCGGGGCCTGTAATTGCTGTGACAATTTTCATTTCGATTGCTCGATTATTTCTAAACATTTCTTAGAAAATTCAATTTTATTGAAAATCAACTGTATTATAGCCCACAAGTTTTTGGGCGGCAGAAATCTAAAATGGTCCGATTACGATGGTTGATACCTCTATCAATAGGTTTCGGGGCCTGTAATTGCTGTGACAATTTTCATTTCGATTGCTCGATTATTTCTAAACATTTCTTAGAAAATTCAATTTTATTGAAAATCAACTGTGCTATAGCCCACAAGTTTTTGGGCGGCAGAAATCTAAAATGGTCCGATTACGATGGTTGATACCTCTATCAATAGGTTTCGGGGCCTGTAATTGCTGTGACAATTTTCATTTCGATTGCTCGATTATTTCTAAACATTTCTTAGAAAATTCAATTTTATTGAAAATCAACTGTGCTATAGCCCACAAGTTTTTGGGCGGCAGAAATCTAAAATGGTCCGATTACGATGGTTGATACCTCTATCAATAGGTTTCGGGGCCTGTAATTGCTGTGACAATTTTCATTTCGATTGCTCGATTATTTCTAAACATTTCTTAGAAAATTCAATTTTATTGAAAATCAACTGTGCTATAGCCCACAAGTTTTTGGGCGGCAGAAATCTAAAATGGTCCGATTACGATGGTTGATACCTCTGTCAATAGGTTTTGGGACCTGTAATTGCTGTGACAATTTGCATTTTGATTGCTCGATTATTTCTAAACATTTCTTAGAAAATTCAATTTTATTGAAAATCAACTGTGTTATAGCCCACAAGTTTCTGGGCGGCAGAAATCTAAAATGGTCCGATTACGATGGTTGATACCTCTATCAATAGGTTTCGGGACCTGTAATTGCTGTGACAATTTTCATTTTGATTGCTCGATTATTTCTAAACATTTCTTAGAAAATTCAATTTTATTGAAAATCAACTGTGCTATAGCCCACAAGTTTTTGGGCGGCAGAAATCTAAAATGGTCCGATTACGATGGTTGATACCTCTATCAATAGGTTTCGGGACCTGTAATTGCTGTGACAATTTTCATTTTGATTGCTCGATTATTTCTAAACATTTCTTAGAAAATTCAATTTTATTGAAAATCAACTGTGCTATAGCCCACAAGTTTTTGGGCGGCAGAAATCTAAAATGGTCCGATTACGATGGTTGATACCTCTATCAATAGGTTTCGGGGCCTGTAATTGCTGTGACAATTTTCATTTCGATTGCTCGATTATTTCTAAACATTTCTTAGAAAATTCAATTTTATTGAAAATCAACTGTGCTATAGCCCACAAGTTTTTGGGCGGCAGAAATCTAAAATGGTCCGATTACGATGGTTGATACCTCTGTCAATAGGTTTTGGGACCTGTAATTGCTGTGACAATTTTCATTTTGATTGCTCGATTATTTCTAAACATTTCTTAGAAAATTCAATTTTATTGAAAATCAACTGTGCTATAGCCCATAAGTTTTTGGGCGGCAAAAATCTAAAATGGTCCGATTACGATGGTTGATACCTCTATCAATAGGTTTTGGGACCTGTAATTGCTGTGACAATTTTCATTTTGATTGCTCGATTTTGCTAAACATTTCTTAGAAAATTCAATTTTATTGAAAATCAACTGTGCTATAGCCCACAAGTTTTTGGGCGGCAGAAATCTAAAATGGTCCGATTACGATGGTTGATACCTCTATCAATAGGTTTTGGGACCTGTAATTGCTGTGACAATTTTCATTTTGATTGCTCGATTATTTCTAAACATTTCTTAGAAAATTCAATTTTATTGAAAATCAACTGTGCTATAGCCCACAAGTTTTTGGGCGGCAGAAATCTAAAATGGTCCGATTACGATGGTTGATACCTCTATCAATAGGTTTCGGGACCTGTAATTGCTGTGACAATTTTCATTTTGATTGCTCGATTATTTCTAAACATTTCTTAGAAAATTCAATTTTATTGAAAATCAACTGTGCTATAGCCCATAAGTTTTTGGGCGGCAGAAATCTAAAATGGTCCGATTACGATGGTTGATACCTCTATCAATAGGTTTTGGGACCTGTAATTGCTGTGACAATTTTCATTTTGATTGCTCGATTATTTCTAAACATTTCTTAGAAAATTCAATTTTATTGAAAATCAACTGTGCTATAGCCCACAAGTTTTTGGGCGGCAGAAATCTAAAATGGTCCGATTACGATGGTTGATACCTCTATCAATAGGTTTCGGGACCTGTAATTGCTGTGACAATTTTCATTTTGATTGCTCGATTATTTCTAAACATTTCTTAGAAAATTCAATTTTATTGAAAATCAACTGTGCTATAGCCCATAAGTTTTTGGGCGGCAGAAATCTAAAATGGTCCGATTACGATGGTTGATACCTCTGTCAATAGGTTTTGGGACCTGTAATTGCTGTGACAATTTGCATTTTGATTGCTCGATTATTTCTAAACATTTCTTAGAAAATTCAATTTTATTGAAAATCAACTGTGCTATAGCCCATAAGTTTTTGGGCGGCAAAAATCTAAAATGGTCCGATTACGACGGTTGATACCTCTATCAATAGGTTTTGGGACCTGTAATTGCTGTGACAATTTTCATTTTGATTGCTCGATTATTTCTAAACATTTCTTAGAAAATTCAATTTTATTGAAAATCAACTGTGCTATAGCCCATAAGTTTTTGGGCGGCAAAAATCTAAAATGGTCCGATTACGATGGTTGATACCTCTATCAATAGGTTTTGGGACCTGTAATTGCTGTGACAATTTTCATTTTGATTGCTCGATTATTTCTAAACATTTCTTAGAAAATTCAATTTTATTGAAAATCAACTGTGCTATAGCCCATAAGTTTTTGGGCGGCAAAAATCTAAAATGGTCCGATTACGATGGTTGATACCTCTATCAATAGGTTTTGGGACCTGTAATTGCTGTGACAATTTTCATTTTGATTGCTCGATTATTTCTAAACATTTCTTAGAAAATTCAATTTTATTGAAAATCAACTGTTTTATAGCCCATAAGTTTTTGGGCGGCAGAAATCTAAAATGGTCCGATTACGATGGTTGATACCTCTATCAATAGGTTTTGGGACCTGTAATTGCTGTGACAATTTTCATTTTGATTGCTCGATTATTTCTAAACATTTCTTAGAAAATTCAATTTTATTGAAAATCAACTGTGCTATAGCCCATAAGTTTTTGGGCGGCAAAAATCTAAAATGGTCCGATTACGATGGTTGATACCTCTATCAATAGGTTTTGGGACCTGTAATTGCTGTGACAATTTTCATTTTGATTGCTCGATTATTTCTAAACATTTCTTAGAAAATTCAATTTTATTGAAAATCAACTGTGCTATAGCCCACAAGTTTTTGGGCGGCAGAAATCTAAAATGGTCCGATTACGATGGTTGATACCTCTATCAATAGGTTTCGGGACCTGTAATTGCTGTGACAATTTGCATTTTGATTGCTCGATTATTTCTAAACATTTCTTAGAAAATTCAATTTTATTGAAAATCAACTGTGCTATAGCCCACAAGTTTTTGGGCGGCAGAAATCTAAAATGGTCCGATTACGATGGTTGATACCTCTATCAATAGGTTTTGGGACCTGTAATTGCTGTGACAATTTTCATTTTGATTGCTCGATTATTTCTAAACATTTCTTAGAAAATTCAATTTTATTGAAAATCAACTGTGCTATAGCCCACAAGTTTTTGGGCGGCAGAAATCTAAAATGGTCCGATTACGATGGTTGATACCTCTATCAATAGGTTTTGGGACCTGTAATTGCTGTGACAATTTTCATTTTGATTGCTCGATTTTGCTAAACATTTCTTAGAAAATTCAATTTTATTGAAAATCAACTGTGCTATAGCCCACAAGTTTTTGGGCGGCAGAAATCTAAAATGGTCCGATTACGATGGTTGATACCTCTATCAATAGGTTTTGGGACCTGTAATTGCTGTGACAATTTTCATTTTGATTGCTCGATTATTTCTAAACATTTCTTAGAAAATTCAATTTTATTGAAAATCAACTGTGCTATAGCCCACAAGTTTTTGGGCGGCAGAAATCTAAAATGGTCCGATTACGATGGTTGATACCTCTATCAATAGGTTTCGGGACCTGTAATTGCTGTGACAATTTTCATTTTGATTGCTCGATTATTTCTAAACATTTCTTAGAAAATTCAATTTTATTGAAAATCAACTGTGCTATAGCCCATAAGTTTTTGGGCGGCAGAAATCTAAAATGGTCCGATTACGATGGTTGATACCTCTATCAATAGGTTTTGGGACCTGTAATTGCTGTGACAATTTTCATTTTGATTGCTCGATTATTTCTAAACATTTCTTAGAAAATTCAATTTTATTGAAAATCAACTGTGCTATAGCCCACAAGTTTTTGGGCGGCAGAAATCTAAAATGGTCCGATTACGATGGTTGATACCTCTATCAATAGGTTTCGGGACCTGTAATTGCTGTGACAATTTTCATTTTGATTGCTCGATTATTTCTAAACATTTCTTAGAAAATTCAATTTTATTGAAAATCAACTGTGCTATAGCCCATAAGTTTTTGGGCGGCAGAAATCTAAAATGGTCCGATTACGATGGTTGATACCTCTGTCAATAGGTTTTGGGACCTGTAATTGCTGTGACAATTTGCATTTTGATTGCTCGATTATTTCTAAACATTTCTTAGAAAATTCAATTTTATTGAAAATCAACTGTGCTATAGCCCATAAGTTTTTGGGCGGCAAAAATCTAAAATGGTCCGATTACGACGGTTGATACCTCTATCAATAGGTTTTGGGACCTGTAATTGCTGTGACAATTTTCATTTTGATTGCTCGATTATTTCTAAACATTTCTTAGAAAATTCAATTTTATTGAAAATCAACTGTGCTATAGCCCATAAGTTTTTGGGCGGCAAAAATCTAAAATGGTCCGATTACGATGGTTGATACCTCTATCAATAGGTTTTGGGACCTGTAATTGCTGTGACAATTTTCATTTTGATTGCTCGATTATTTCTAAACATTTCTTAGAAAATTCAATTTTATTGAAAATCAACTGTGCTATAGCCCATAAGTTTTTGGGCGGCAAAAATCTAAAATGGTCCGATTACGATGGTTGATACCTCTATCAATAGGTTTTGGGACCTGTAATTGCTGTGACAATTTTCATTTTGATTGCTCGATTATTTCTAAACATTTCTTAGAAAATTCAATTTTATTGAAAATCAACTGTTTTATAGCCCATAAGTTTTTGGGCGGCAGAAATCTAAAATGGTCCGATTACGATGGTTGATACCTCTATCAATAGGTTTTGGGACCTGTAATTGCTGTCACAATTTTCATTTTGATTGCTCGATTATTTCTAAACATTTCTTAGAAAATTCAATTTTATTGAAAATCAACTGTGCTATAGCCCATAAGTTTTTGGGCGGCAAAAATCTAAAATGGTCCGATTACGATGGTTGATACCTCTATCAATAGGTTTTGGGACCTGTAATTGCTGTGACAATTTTCATTTTGATTGCTCGATTATTTCTAAACATTTCTTAGAAAATTCAATTTTATTGAAAATCAACTGTGCTATAGCCCACAAGTTTTTGGGCGGCAGAAATCTAAAATGGTCCGATTACGATGGTTGATACCTCTATCAATAGGTTTCGGGACCTGTAATTGCTGTGACAATTTGCATTTTGATTGCTCGATTATTTCTAAACATTTCTTAGAAAATTCAATTTTATTGAAAATCAACTGTGCTATAGCCCACAAGTTTTTGGGCGGCAGAAATCTAAAATGGTCCGATTACGATGGTTGATACCTCTATCAATAGGTTTTGGGACCTGTAATTGCTGTGACAATTTTCATTTTGATTGCTCGATTATTTCTAAACATTTCTTAGAAAATTCAATTTTATTGAAAATCAACTGTGCTATAGCCCACAAGTTTTTGGGCGGCAGAAATCTAAAATGGTCCGATTACGATGGTTGATACCTCTATCAATAGGTTTCGGGACCTGTAATTGCTGTGACAATTTTCATTTTGATTGCTCGATTATTTCTAAACATTTCTTAGAAAATTCAATTTTATTGAAAATCAACTGTGCTATAGCCCACAAGTTTTTGGGCGGCAGAAATCTAAAATGGTCCGATTACGATGGTTGATACCTCTATCAATAGGTTTCGGGGCCTGTAATTGCTGTGACAATTTTCATTTCGATTGCTCGATTATTTCTAAACATTTCTTAGAAAATTCAATTTTATTGAAAATCAACTGTGCTATAGCCCACAAGTTTTTGGGCGGCAGAAATCTAAAATGGTCCGATTACGATGGTTGATACCTCTGTCAATAGGTTTTGGGACCTGTAATTGCTGTGACAATTTTCATTTTGATTGCTCGATTATTTCTAAACATTTCTTAGAAAATTCAATTTTATTGAAAATCAACTGTGCTATAGCCCATAAGTTTTTGGGCGGCAAAAATCTAAAATGGTCCGATTACGATGGTTGATACCTCTATCAATAGGTTTTGGGACCTGTAATTGCTGTGACAATTTTCATTTTGATTGCTCGATTTTGCTAAACATTTCTTAGAAAATTCAATTTTATTGAAAATCAACTGTGCTATAGCCCACAAGTTTTTGGGCGGCAGAAATCTAAAATGGTCCGATTACGATGGTTGATACCTCTATCAATAGGTTTTGGGACCTGTAATTGCTGTGACAATTTTCATTTTGATTGCTCGATTATTTCTAAACATTTCTTAGAAAATTCAATTTTATTGAAAATCAACTGTGCTATAGCCCACAAGTTTTTGGGCGGCAGAAATCTAAAATGGTCCGATTACGATGGTTGATACCTCTATCAATAGGTTTCGGGACCTGTAATTGCTGTGACAATTTTCATTTTGATTGCTCGATTATTTCTAAACATTTCTTAGAAAATTCAATTTTATTGAAAATCAACTGTGCTATAGCCCATAAGTTTTTGGGCGGCAGAAATCTAAAATGGTCCGATTACGATGGTTGATACCTCTAACAATAGGTTTTGGGACCTGTAATTGCTGTGACAATTTTCATTTTGATTGCTCGATTATTTCTAAACATTTCTTAGAAAATTCAATTTTATTGAAAATCAACTGTGCTATAGCCCACAAGTTTTTGGGCGGCAGCAATCTAAAATGGTCCGATTACGATGGTTGATACCTCTATCAATAGGTTTCGGGACCTGTAATTGCTGTGACAATTTTCATTTTGATTGCTCGATTATTTCTAAACATTTCTTAGAAAATTCAATTTTATTGAAAATCAACTGTGCTATAGCCCATAAGTTTTTGGGCGGCAGAAATCTAAAATGGTCCGATTACGATGGTTGATACCTCTGTCAATAGGTTTTGGGACCTGTAATTGCTGTGACAATTTGCATTTTGATTGCTCGATTATTTCTAAACATTTCTTAGAAAATTCAATTTTATTGAAAATCAACTGTGCTATAGCCCATAAGTTTTTGGGCGGCAAAAATCTAAAATGGTCCGATTACGACGGTTGATACCTCTATCAATAGGTTTTGGGACCTGTAATTGCTGTGACAATTTTCATTTTGATTGCTCGATTATTTCTAAACATTTCTTAGAAAATTCAATTTTATTGAAAATCAACTGTGCTATAGCCCATAAGTTTTTGGGCGGCAAAAATCTAAAATGGTCCGATTACGATGGTTGATACCTCTATCAATAGGTTTTGGGACCTGTAATTGCTGTGACAATTTTCATTTTGATTGCTCGATTATTTCTAAACATTTCTTAGAAAATTCAATTTTATTGAAAATCAACTGTGCTATAGCCCATAAGTTTTTGGGCGGCAAAAATCTAAAATGGTCCGATTACGATGGTTGATACCTCTATCAATAGGTTTTGGGACCTGTAATTGCTGTGACAATTTTCATTTTGATTGCTCGATTATTTCTAAACATTTCTTAGAAAATTCAATTTTATTGAAAATCAACTGTTTTATAGCCCATAAGTTTTTGGGCGGCAGAAATCTAAAATGGTCCGATTACGATGGTTGATACCTCTATCAATAGGTTTTGGGACCTGTAATTGCTGTGACAATTTTCATTTTGATTGCTCGATTATTTCTAAACATTTCTTAGAAAATTCAATTTTATTGAAAATCAACTGTGCTATAGCCCACAAGTTTTTGGGCGGCAGAAATCTAAAATGGTCCGATTACGATGGTTGATACCTCTATCAATAGGTTTCGGGACCTGTAATTGCTGTGACAATTTTCATTTTGATTGCTCGATTATTTCTAAACATTTCTTAGAAAATTCAATTTTATTGAAAATCAACTGTGCTATAGCCCATAAGTTTTTGGGCGGCAGAAATCTAAAATGGTCCGATTACGATGGTTGATACCTCTGTCAATAGGTTTTGGGACCTGTAATTGCTGTGACAATTTGCATTTTGATTGCTCGATTATTTCTAAACATTTCTTAGAAAATTCAATTTTATTGAAAATCAACTGTGCTATAGCCCACAAGTTTTTGGGCGGCAGAAATCTAAAATGGTCCGATTACGATGGTTGATACCTCTATCAATAGGTTTCGGGACCTGTAATTGCTGTGACAATTTTCATTTTGATTGCTCGATTATTTCTAAACATTTCTTAGAAAATTCAATTTTATTGAAAATCAACTGTGCTATAGCCCATAAGTTTTTGGGCGGCAAAAATCTAAAATGGTCCGATTACGATGGTTGATACCTCTATCAATAGGTTTTGGGACCTGTAATTGCTGTGACAATTTTCATTTTGATTGCTCGATTATTTCTAAACATTTCTTAGAAAATTCAATTTTATTGAAAATCAACTGTGCTATAGCCCATAAGTTTTTGGGCGGCAAAAATCTAAATTGGTCCGATTACGATGGTTGATACCTCTATCAATAGGTTTTGGGACCTGTAATTGCTGTGACAATTTTCATTTTGATTGCTCGATTATTTCTAAACATTTCTTAGAAAATTCAATTTTATTGAAAATCAACTGTGCTATAGCCCACAAGTTTTTGGGCGGCAGAAATCTAAAATGGTCCGATTACGATGGTTGATACCTCTATCAATAGGTTTTGGGACCTGTAATTGCTGTGACAATTTTCATTTTGATTGCTCGATTATTTCTAAACATTTCTTAGAAAATTCAATTTTATTGAAAATCAACTGTGCTATAGCCCATAAGTTTTTGGGCGGCAAAAATCTAAAATGGTCCGATTACGATGGTTGATACCTCTATCAATAGGTTTTGGGACCTGTAATTGCTGTGACAATTTTCATTTTGATTGCTCGATTATTTCTAAACATTTCTTAGAAAATTCAATTTTATTGAAAATCAACTGTGCTATAGCCCACAAGTTTTTGGGCGGCAGAAATCTAAAATGGTCCGATTACGATGGTTGATACCTCTATCAATAGGTTTCGGGACCTGTAATTGCTGTGACAATTTTCATTTTGATTGCTCGATTATTTCTAAACATTTCTTAGAAAATTCAATTTTATTGAAAATCAACTGTGCTATAGCCCACAAGTTTTTGGGCGGCAGAAATCTAAAATGGTCCGATTACGATGGTTGATACCTCTATCAATAGGTTTCGGGGCCTGTAATTGCTGTGACAATTTTCATTTTGATTGCTCGATTATTTCTAAACATTTCTTAGAAAATTCAATTTTATTGAAAATCAACTGTGCTATAGCCCACAAGTTTTTGGGCGGCAGAAATCTAAAATGGTCCGATTACGATGGTTGATACCTCTATCAATAGGTTTCGGGACCTGTAATTGCTGTGACAATTTTCATTTTGATTGCTCGATTATTTCTAAACATTTCTTAGAAAATTCAATTTTATTGAAAATCAACTGTGCTATAGCCCATAAGTTTTTGGGCGGCAAAAATCTAAAATGGTCCGATTACGATGGTTGATACCTCTATCAATAGGTTTCGGGACCTGTAATTGCTGTGACAATTTTCATTTTGATTGCTCGATTATTTCTAAACATTTCTTAGAAAATTCAATTTTATTGAAAATCAACTGTGTTATAGCCCACAAGTTTTTGGGCGGCAGAAATCTAAAATGGTCCGATTACGATGGTTGATACCTCTATCAATAGGTTTCGGGACCTGTAATTGCTGTGACAATTTGCATTTTGATTGCTCGATTATTTCTAAACATTTCTTAGAAAATTCAATTTTATTGAAAATCAACTGTGCTATAGCCCACAAGTTTTTGGGCGGCAGAAATCTAAAATGGTCCGATTACGATGGTTGATACCTCTATCAATAGGTTTCGGGACCTGTAATTGCTGTGACAATTTTCATTTTGATTGCTCGATTATTTCTAAACATTTCTTAGAAAATTCAATTTTATTGAAAATCAACTGTGCTATAGCCCACAAGTTTTTGGGCGGCAGAAATCTAAAATGGTCCGATTACGATGGTTGATACCTCTATCAATAGGTTTCGGGGCCTGTAATTGCTGTGACAATTTTCATTTCGATTGCTCGATTATTTCTAAACATTTCTTAGAAAATTCAATTTTATTGAAAATCAACTGTGCTATAGCCCACAAGTTTTTGGGCGGCAGAAATCTAAAATGGTCCGATTACGATGGTTGATACCTCTATCAATAGGTTTCGGGGCCTGTAATTGCTGTGAAAATTTTCATTTCGATTGCTCGATTATTTCTAAACATTTCTTAGAAAATTCAATTTTATTGAAAATCAACTGTGCTATAGCCCACAAGTTTTTGGGCGGCAGAAATCTAAAATGGTCCGATTACGATGGTTGATACCTCTATCAATAGGTTTCGGGACCTGTAATTGCTGTGACAATTTTCATTTTGATTGCTCGATTATTTCTAAACATTTCTTAGAAAATTCAATTTTATTGAAAATCAACTGTGCTATAGCCCACAAGTTTTTGGGCGGCAGAAATCTAAAATGGTCCGATTACGATGGTTGATACCTCTATCAATAGGTTTCGGGACCTGTAATTGCTGTGACAATTTTCATTTTGATTGCTCTATTATTTCTAAACATTTCTTAGAAAATTCAATTTTATTGAAAATCAACTGTGCTATAGCCCATAAGTTTTTGGGCGGCAGAAATCTAAAATGGTCCGATTACGATGGTTGATACCTCTATCAATAGGTTTTGGGACCTGTAATTGCTGTGACAATTTTCATTTTGATTGCTCGATTATTTCTAAACATTTCTTAGAAAATTCAATTTTATTGAAAATCAACTGTGCTATAGCCCATAAGTTTTTGGGCGGCAAAAATCTAAAATGGTCCGATTACGATGGTTGATACCTCTATCAATAGGTTTCGGGACCTGTAATTGCTGTGACAATTTTCATTTTGATTGCTCGATTATTTCTAAACATTTCTTAGAAAATTCAATTTTATTGAAAATCAACTGTGCTATAGCCCATAAGTTTTTGGGCGGCAAAAATCTAAAATGGTCCGATTACGATGGTTGATACCTCTATCAATAGGTTTTGGGACCTGTAATTGCTGTGACAATTTTCATTTTGATTGCTCGATTATTTCTAAACATTTCTTAGAAAATTCAATTTTATTGAAAATCAACTGTGTTATAGCCCACAAGTTTTTGGGCGGCAGAAATCTAAAATGGTCCGATTACGATGGTTGATACCTCTATCAATAGGTTTCGGGACCTGTAAATGCTGTGACAATTTTCATTTTGATTGCTCGATTATTTCTAAACATTTCTTAGAAAATTCAATTTTATTGAAAATCAACTGTGCTATAGCCCACAAGTTTTTGGGCGGCAGAAATCTAAAATGGTCCGATTACGATGGTTGATACCTCTATCAATAGGTTTTGGGACCTGTAATTGCTGTGACAATTTTCATTTTGATTGCTCGATTATTTCTAAACATTTCTTAGAAAATTCAATTTTATTGAAAATCAACTGTGCTATAGCCCACAAGTTTTTGGGCGGCAGAAATCTAAAATGGTCCGATTACGATGGTTGATACCTCTATCAATAGGTTTTGGGACCTGTAGTTGTCGTGACAATTTTGATTTTGATTGCTCGATTATTTCTAAACATTTCTTAGAAAATTCAATTTTATTGAAAATCAACTGTGCTATAGCCCACAAGTTTTTGGGCGGCAGAAATCTAAAATGGTCCGATTACGATGGTTGATACCTCTATCAATAGGTTTTGGGACCTGTAATTGCTGTGACAATTTTCATTTTGATTGCTCGATTATTTCTAAACATTTCTTAGAAAATTCAATTTTATTGAAAATCAACTGTGCTATAGCCCACAAGTTTTTGGGCGGCAGAAATCTAAAATGGTCCGATTACGATGGTTGATACCTCTATCAATAGGTTTTGGGACCTGTAATTGCTGTGACAATTTTGATTTTGATTGCTCGATTATTTCTAAACATTTCTTAGAAAATTCAATTTTATTGAAAATCAACTGTGCTATAGCCCACAAGTTTTTGGGCGGCAGAAATCTAAAATGGTCCGATTACGATGGTTGATACCTCTATCAATAGGTTTTGGGACCTGTAATTGCTGTGACAATTTTCATTTTGATTGCTCGATTATTTCTAAACATTTCTTAGAAAATTCAATTTTATTGAAAATCAACTGTGCTATAGCCCACAAGTTTTTGGGCGGCAGAAATCTAAAATGGTCCGATTACGATGGTTGATACCTCTATCAATAGGTTTTGGGACCTGTAGTTGTCGTGACAATTTTGATTTTGATTGCTCGATTATTTCTAAACATTTCTTAGAAAATTCAATTTTATTGAAAATCAACTGTGCTATAGCCCACAAGTTTTTGGGCGGCAAAAATCTAAAATGGTCCGATTACAATGGTTGATACCTCTATCATTAGGTTTCGGGGCCTGTAATTGCTGTGACAATTTTCATTTCGATTGCTCGATTATTTCTAAACATTTCTTAGAAAATTCAATTTTATTGAAAATCAACTGTGCTACAGCCCACAAGTTTTTGGGCGGCAGCAATCTAAAATGGTCCGATTACGATGGTTGATACCTCTATCAATAGGTTTTGGGACCTGTAATTGCTGTGACAATTTTCATTTTGATTGCTCGATTATTTCTAAACATTTCTTAGAAAATTCAATTTTATTGAAAATCAACTGTGCTATAGCCCACAAGTTTTTGGGCGGCAGAAATCTAAAATGGTCCGATTACGATGGTTGATACCTCTATCAATAGGTTTTGGGACCTGTAATTGCTGTGACAATTTTCATTTTGATTGCTCAATTATTTCTAAACATTTCTTAGAAAATTCAATTTTATTGAAAATCAACTGTGCTATAGCCCACAAGTTTTTGGGCGGCAGAAATCTAAAATGGTCCGATTACGATGGTTGATACCTCTATCAATAGGTTTTGGGACCTGTAATTGCTGTGACAATTTTCATTTTGATTGCTCGATTATTTCTAAACATTTCTTAGAAAATTCAATTTTATTGAAAATCAACTGTGCTATAGCCCACAAGTTTTTGGGCGGCAGAAATCTAAAATGGTCCGATTACGATGGTTGATACCTCTATCAATAGGTTTTGGGACCTGTAATTGCTGTGACAATTTCCATTTCGATTGCTCGATTATTTCTAAACATTTCTTAGAAAATTCAATTTTATTGAAAATCAACTGTGCTATAGCCCACAAGTTTTCTAAAATGGTCCGATTACAATGGTTGATACCTCTATCAATAGGTTTCGGGGCCTGTAATTGCTGTGACAGTTTTCATTTCGATTGCTCGATTATTTCTAAATATTTCTTAGAAAATTCAATTTTATTGAAAATCAACTGTGCTACAGCCCACAAGTTTTTGGGCGGCAGAAATCTAAAATGGTCCGATTACGATGGTTGATACCTCTATCAATAGGTTTTGGGACCTGTAATTGCTGTGACAATTTTCATTTTGATTGCTCGATTATTTCTAAACATTTCTTAGAAAATTCAATTTTATTGAAAATCAACTGTGCTATAGCCCACAAGTTTTTGGGCGGCAGAAATCTAAAATGGTCCGATTACGATGGTTGATACCTCTATCAATAGGTTTTGGGACCTGTAATTGCTGTGACAATTTTCATTTTGATTGCTCGATTATTTCTAAACATTTCTTAGAAAATTCAATTTTATTGAAAATCAACTGTGCTATAGCCCATAAGTTTTTGGGCGGCAGAAATCTAAAATGGTCCGATTACGATGGTTGATACCTCTATCAATAGGTTTCGGGGCCTGTAATTGCTGTGATAATTTTCATTTCGATTGCTCGATTATTTCTAAACATTTCTTAGAAAATTCAATTTTATTGAAAATCAACTGTGCTATAGCCCACAAGTTTTTGGGCGGCAGAAATCTAAAATGGTCCGATTACGATGGTTGATACCTCTATCAATAGGTTTTGGGACCTGTAATTGCTGTGACAATTTTCATTTTGATTGCTCAATTATTTCTAAACATTTCTTAGAAAATTCAATTTTATTGAAAATCAACTGTGCTATAGCCCACAAGTTTTTGGGCGGCAGAAATCTAAAATGGTCCGATTACGATGGTTGATACCTCTATCAATAGGTTTTGGGACCTGTAATTGCTGTGACAATTTTCATTTTGATTGCTCGATTATTTCTAAACATTTCTTAGAAAATTCAATTTTATTGAAAATCAACTGTGCTATAGCCCACAAGTTTTTGGGCGGTAGAAATCTAAAATGGTCCGATTACGATGATTGATACCTCTATCAATAGGTTTTGGGACCTGTAATTGCTGTGACAATTTTCATTTTGATTGCTCGATTATTTCTAAACATTTCTTAGAAAATTCAATTTTATTGAAAATCAACTGTGCTATAGCCCACAAGTTTTTGGGCGGCAGAAATCTAAAATGGTCCGATTACGATGGTTGATACCTCTATCAATAGGTTTCGGGGCCTGTAATTGCTGTGACAATTTTCATTTCGATTGCTCGATTATTTCTAAACATTTCTTAGAAAATTCAATTTTATTGAAAATCAACTGTGCTATAGCCCACAAGTTTTTGGGCGGCAGAAATCTAAAATGGTCCGATAACGATGGTTGATACCTCTATCAATAGGTTTTGGGACCTGTAATTGCTGTGACAATTTTCATTTTGATTGCTCGATTATTTCTAAACATTTCTTAGAAAATTCAATTTTATTGAAAATCAACTGTGCTATAGCCCACAAGTTTTTGGGCGGCAGAAATCTAAAATGGTCCGATTACGATGGTTGATACCTCTATCAATAGGTTTCGGGGCCTGTAATTGCTGTGACAATTTTCATTTCGATTGCTCGATTATTTCTAAACATTTCTTAGAAAATTCAATTTTATTGAAAATCAACTGTGCTATAGCCCACAAGTTTTTGGGCGGCAGAAATCTAAAATGGTCCGATAACGATGGTTGATACCTCTATCAATAGGTTTCGGGACCTGTAATTGCTGTGACAATTTTCATTTTGATTGCTCGATTATTTCTAAACATTTCTTAGAAAATTCAATTTTATTGAAAATCAACTGTGCTATAGCCCACAAGTTTTTGGGCGGCAGAAATCTAAAATGGTCCGATTACGATGGTTGATACCTCTATCAATAGGTTTTGGGACCTGTAATTGCTGTGACAATTTTCATTTTGATTGCTCGATTATTTCTAAACATTTCTTAGAAAATTCAATTTTATTGAAAATCAACTGTGCTATAGCCCACAAGTTTTTGGGCGGCAGAAATCTAAAATGGTCCGATTACGATGGTTGATACCTCTATCAATAGGTTTTGGGACCTGTAATTGCTGTGACAATTTTCATTTTGATTGCTCGATTATTTCTAAATATTTCTTAGAAAATTCAATTTTATTGAAAATCAACTGTGCTATAGCCCACAAGTTTTTGGGCGGCAGAAATCTAAAATGGTCCGATTACGATGGTTGATACCTCTATCAATAGGTTTTGGGACCTGTAATTGCTGTGACAAGTTTCATTTTAATGTCTCGATTATTTCTAAACATTTCTTAGAAAATTCAATTTTATTGAAAATCAACTGTGCTATAGCCCACAAGTTTTTGGACGGCAGAAATCTAAAATGGTCCGATTACGATGGTTGATACCTCTATCAATAGGTTTTGGGACCTGTAATTGCTGTGACAATTTTCATTTTGATTGCTCGATTATTTCTAAACATTTCTTAGAAAATTCAATTTTATTGAAAATCAACTGTGCTTTAGCCCACAAGTTTTTGGGCGGCAGAAATCTAAAATGGTCCGATTACGATGGTTGATACCTCTATCAATAGGTTTTGGGACCTGTAATTGCTGTGACAATTTTCATTTTGATTGCTCGATTATTTCTAAACATTTCTTAGAAAATTCAATTTTATTGAAAATCAACTGTGCTATAGCCCACAAGTTTTTGGGCGGCAGAAATCTAAAATGGTCCGATTACGATGGTTGATACCTCTATCAATAGGTTTCGGGGCCTGTAATTGCTGTGACAATTTTCATTTCGATTGCTCGATTATTTCTAAACATTTCTTAGAAAATTCAATTTTATTGAAAATCAACTGTGCTATAGCCCACAAGTTTTTGGGCGGCAGAAATCTAAAATGGTCCGATAACGATGGTTGATACCTCTATCAATAGGTTTTGGGACCTGTAATTGCTGTGACAATTTTCATTTCGATTGCTCGATTATTTCTAAACATTTCTTAGAAAATTCAATTTTATTGAAAATCAACTGTGCTATAGCCCACAAGTTTTTGGACGGCAGAAATCTAAAATGGTCCGATTACGATGGTTGATACCTCTATCAATAGGTTTTGGGACCTGTAATTGCTGTGACAATTTTCATTTTGATTGCTCGATTATTTCTAAACATTTCTTAGAAAATTCAATTTTATTGAAAATCAACTGTGCTATAGCCCACAAGTTTTTGGGCGGCAGAAATCTAAAATGGTCCAATTACGATGGTTGATACCTCTATCAATAGGTTTTGGGACCTGTAATTGCTGTGACAATTTTCATTTTGATTGCTCGATTATTTCTAAACATTTCTTAGAAAATTCAATTTTATTGAAAATCAACTGTGCTATAGCCCACAAGTTTTTGGGCGGCAGAAATCTAAAATGGTCCGATTACGATGGTTGATACCTCTATCAATAGGTTTCGGGACCTGTAATTGCTGTGACAATTTTCATTTCGATTGCTCGATTATTTCTAAACATTTCTTAGAAAATTCAATTTTATTGAAAATCAACTGTGCTATAGCCCACAAGTTTTTGGGCGGCAGAAATCTAAAATGGTCCGATAACGATGGTTGATACCTCTATCAATAGGTTTTGGGACCTGTAATGGCTGTGACAATTTTCATTTTGATTGCTCGATTATTTCTAAACATTTCTTAGAAAATTCAATTTTATTGAAAATCAACTGTGCTATAGCCCACAAGTTTTTGGGCGGCAGAAATCTAAAATGGTCCGATTACGATGGTTGATACCTCTATCAATAGGTTTTGGGACCTGTAATTGCTGTGACAATTTTCATTTTGATTGCTCGATTATTTCTAAACATTTCTTAGAAAATTCAATTTTATTGAAAATCAACTGTGCTATAGCCCACAAGTTTTTGGGCGGCAGAAATCTAAAATGGTCCGATTACGATGGTTGATACCTCTATCAATAGGTTTTGGGACCTGTAATTGCTGTGATAAATCTAAAATGGTCCGATTACGATGGTTGATACCTCTATCAATAGGTTTTGGGACCTGTAATTGCTGTGACAATTTTCATTTTGATTGCTCGATTATTTCTAAACATTTCTTAGAAAATTCAATTTTATTGAAAATCAACTGTGCTATAGCCCACAAGTTTTTGGGCGGCAGAAATCTAAAATGGTCCGATTACGATGGTTGATACCTCTATCAATAGGTTTTGGGACCTGTAATTGCTGTGACAATTTTTATTTTGATTGCTCGATTATTTCTAAACATTTCTTAGAAAATTCAATTTTATTGAAAATCAACTGTGCTATAGCCCACAAGTTTTTGGGCGGCAGAAATCTAAAATGGTCCGATTACGATGGTTGATACCTCTATCAATAGGTTTCGGGGCCTGTAATTGCTGTGACAATTTTCATTTCGATTGCTCGATTATTTCTAAACATTTCTTAGAAAATTCAATTTTATTGAAAATCAACTGTGCTATAGCCCACAAGTTTTTGGGCGGCAGAAATCTAAAATGGTCCGATTACGATGGTTGATACCTCTATCAATAGGTTTCGGGACCTGTAATTGCTGTGACAATTTTCATTTTGATTGCTCGATTATTTCTAAACATTTCTTAGAAAATTCAATTTTATTGAAAATCAACTGTGCTATAGCCCACAAGTTTTTGGGCGGCAGAAATCTAAAATGGTCCGATTCCGATGGTTGATACCTCTATCAATAGGTTTTGGGACCTGTAATTGCTGTGACAATTTTCATTTCGATTGCTCGATTATTTCTAAACATTTCTTAGAAAATTCAATTTTATTGAAAATCAACTGTGCTATAGCCCACAAGTTTTTGGGCGGCAGAAATCTAAAATGGTCCGATTACGATGGTTGATACCTCTATCAATAGGTTTCGGGACCTGTAATTGCTGTGACAATTTTCATTTTGATTGCTTGATTATTTCTAAACATTTCTTAGAAAATTCAATTTTATTGAAAATCAACTGTGCTATAGCCCACAAGTTTTTGGGCGGCAGAAATCTAAAATGGTCCGATTACGATGGTTGATACCTCTATCAATAGGTTTCGGGACCTGTAATTGCTGTGACAATTTTCATTTTGATTGCTCGATTATTTCTAAACATTTCTTAGAAAATTCAATTTTATTGAAAATCAACTGTGCTATAGCCCACAAGTTTTTGGGCGGCAGAAATCTAAAATGGTCCGATTACGATGGTTGATACCTCTATCAATAGGTTTCGGGACCTGTAATTGCTGTGACAATTTTCATTTTGATTGCTCGATTATTTCTAAACATTTCTTAGAAAATTCAATTTTATTGAAAATCAACTGTGCTATAGCCCACAAGTTTTTGGGCGGCAGAAATCTAAAATGGTCCGATTACGATGCTTGATACCTCTATCAATAGGTTTTGGGACCTGTAATTGCTGTGACAATTTTCATTTTCATTGCTCGATTATTTCTAAACATTTCTTAGAAAATTCAATTTTATTGAAAATCAACTGTGCTATAGCCCACAAGTTTTTGGGCGGCAGAAATCTAAAATGGTCCGATTACGATGGTTGATACCTCTATCAATAGGTTTTGGGACCTGTAATTGCTGTGACAATTTTCATTTTGATTGCTCGATTATTTCTAAACATTTCTTAGAAAATTCAATTTTATTGAAAATCAACTGTGCTATAGCCCACAAGTTTTTGGGCGGCAGAAATCTAAAATGGTCCGATTACGATGGTTGATACCTCTATCATTAGGTTTCGGGACCTGTAATTGCTGTGACAATTTTCATTTTGTTTGCTCGATTATTTCTAAACATTTCTTAGAAAATTCAATTTTATTGAAAATTAACTGTGCTATAGCCCACAAGTTTTTGGGCGGCAAAAATCTAAAATGGTCCGATTACGATGGTTGATACCTCTATCAATAGATTTTGGGACCTGTAATTGCTGTGACAATTTTTATTTTGATTGCTCAATTATTTCTAAACATTTCTTAGAAAATTCAATTTTATTGAAAATTAACTGTGCTATAGCCCACAAGTTTTTGGTCGGCAAAAATCTAAAATGGTCCGATTACGATGGTTGATACCTCTATCAATAGGTTTCGGGACCTGTTATTGCTGTGACAATTTTCATTTTGATTGCTCGATTATTTTTAAACATTTTTTAGAAAATTCAATTTTATTGAAAATCAACTGTGCTATAGCCCACAAGTTTTTGGGCGGCAGAAATCTAAAATGGTCCGATTACGATGGTTGATACCTCTATCAATAGGTTTCGGGACCTGTAATTGCTGTGACAATTTTCATTTTGATTGCTCGATTATTTATTTTTAACCAACTTTTAATGTCGATAGTACAGTATGTTTTTCATATTGTTTTTATTATTTTAATGGAAATTATTTCAAAGGGAAATTGGAAACAAAGAACAAATTACAGTTAAAAAAATTAGTTTTCTAATTTTTGCAATTCTAAATTTATTGTAATGAAAATCAAGTAATAAATCAAAGTTTTACTCATTTTACTGCTGGAAATTGTCGACTCATTGTCTACATTGTCGACATTATCTACATTACCGACACCATTTTTACTTCTGATTTGATTCAATGTTAATCTCCTTTTTAAATAATGGTCTATTCGTCTTGTCTTACCTCTACCAGTAGTGCAGTTATAATATTTATTAAACCGCTTGGTTACGCTAAACCAATTACCTCCTTTTGAGCTCAGTTCTTTTGAGAAATAAAACACAAATTAATTTTTTTTTTACATTTTCTGAAAAACAAAGTTTTTTTTTTTTAATTTTTTCTTTTCAAATTTATAATTTTTGTCTTATAATTTTTCGTCCTTTTGTTTTGTTTCTTTTCAAATTTATTAGAGTTTTCTTAAAATAATAATAATAAATTATATTGTTTCATTCATCTTACTTATATATAGTATATACGTATATTATATTTACAAGATGATGGAGGTTTTTTGCTTTAATTGGTTAATTATCTTACAATAAAAAAATTATTTATTTATTTAATTAAATTTATTTATTTGTTTTTTTCTCTTCTTTATATATAATTATAAACTATAAAAGTTTTGTTCTTTTTAAATATTTTTTTAGTGTCTAAAAATTAGTGTTAATTCACATTCTTTTGTTATTTTGTGTTATTTATACTTAAGATAATAGTTGCTTTTGTTCGTTTGGTTGGATTTGTTATTTAGTGAATACGGGTTATTTAAGCCGGTAAATATTCTAATTTGAATATTATTTGCAAAACGTTTGCACTCACGCGATTCATCGATCCGGAAGAATTTCGAAACTGAAATTTAATAAATTAATTAACTAAGGCATTCGTTGTTTTAATATTTTCCTCCTGATCTTTTTATAACACGTATATCCTGCTTTTATATTTGCTTAAAAAAATTAAATTTTAAGTCAAATCCATATTCAAATATTTTTGAATGAGAAATCACCACACCACCACCTAGATTGGGCGAGCACATCATTACATCCGAAAAATATTTTGTTTTATCTCATTTTTCCATTTTTCACCAAACAAAAAAAAAATTGGTTGTTGATTTTTGTTGGCTTTTCTAATAATAGGTAGTTGTTATTGTTTTTTTATACTTTTTAAATTATAATTACATTTTTGTTGTTTATTTTTCATTTACATTTTTTCCTAATTTTATTTATCTAAAATATAATTTTCCGAGATAGAAAGAGAAACAAAAAAAAAAAACTGAAACCGTGTTGAAAAATATTATTATTAGCAGAGCATTTTATATTGGAATCATGAAGACATATTGTTCAACCTGTAACCCCTCACCCCCGCACCCTCCTTTTGAGGCGATTTCGCTTCGTATATAAAAAGAAATGGGGGCAAAAAATAAAATAAAAGTAGTAATCGTTATGCTTTGAAGTAATAATTATAAAATTTTCTATGGCAACCCAATGAAGCTCTACTCTGGAAAATTAATTTTCTTTAAAATACTATAAAGTTTTTTGTTTTAATTTATATACAAAATAAGAACAATAGTTATAATATAAATTTTCCAGTTTATAAAACAAAGTAATTTCTACATAATTTCCACTTGGAAAATTATTAAAATTCAAAAACAACAAAACCAAATTAATTAAATCGATATAAATGTTTTGTTTGATTGTAATTTTATAAATTGTACATTTTGGTTTTGAAAAAATAAAGACACAAGAATAAATGAAAATGTCATGATAACAATTTTTCTTAAAATTTTTATTATTTTTATAGTGTTTAGTTATTTTAAATTTAATTAATTATATTAATATTAGTTATTATATAATATTGATTAGTAATTAAATTTTATTTAATTTTCATCGTCCTATGATTATGGATAAAATGGAAAAAAATAATATGTATAGTGGATCGCCCAGCTTTAGTTGGCCCCCATGTTGCATTGCCTCGGGATGTTCACCTGTTAGGGGGAAAAATAAATGTTTTTCGATTAGAATCTACATATATCGATTAAAATTAAAATTCAAACCCTCACATACCATTTAATATATGTACATTTATCGTTTCTGGATTGGCTGTCGATGGTAGACACGAATATTTTCCTGAATCTGATGATCTAGCTTTTTGTATTAACAAATTTGAAATAGTGATCTCTCCTTTTTCCGTAATCACTGAGACTCCACCTCTTGGTGAATCATAACTGATTTCCTGAAGAACGCACATACAAATAAAAGAAATGTAAAAAAAAACGTTTTAGCTTTCGACATAAAATATTGTACGATCTCAAGATGTGTGTAACCAAATAATCGTCTTTTATGAGAAGACGTACACGCATCAAAAATGGAAATCTCACATCAGAGTTGGATTAAGATAAAATTCCAAATCGCGCTTATGTATTTGTACGAGACGGAATCAAAAAAAAAATGCCATCATAATAAAGAAAAGTCGAAAACTTGTTGTTTTTCAATTTTCACTTTTAAATTTTCTTTGTTTTGTTTATATAGGTTTAGGTTACAATGGGTCTATTGAAAACGTGATGTTATTCATTTTATTTTTTGCGTATATTCATAGATTTTGTTTAGCTTAACACGTCATGCCCTGTAAATCAGAAAATGGTTGATTGATGGCTTAGTATAAACTTACTATGATGGCCGATGACAAAAAATAAATAAACAAACTTTTTAGATGTAGTTAAAATATCGATTTGGAGAATATTGGGATATGCGTAAATCCGGTTCAACAAGAATTTCCTTTTACATATCTGTACAGTTAGTTGACGATTTTCCGTTTTCCGACTTATCTGTGACCCAAAAATAAAATGTTCTAAATTAAAAACAGCAATTGAAACCATAAAAGCTCAAATAAGTTATACATAAAATAAAATCTCTTTCCCCAAAAAACCATAAACCTCATTATAACATTCTGTCAACAACCAAATACACACCACATCGCTGAAAAGCCTGGAAATTTCATTAATGTAACCTTCTCAATACATAAAAATAAAATACCAAAGATTAGAGAGCGATACGATATTTGTACGCACAAAAAATCACTCTATACTCTCTTATACAACATATCTCGACCAAAGATTTTAATTTACTTGGCTTGAGGAAAATTTTTCAAATTTTGTTAGAAAATTTAATTTTGTAAATAAATATTTCAGTAATTCAATCTCATAAACATAAACAGAATATAGATAAATATATGTATGTATATGTGTATCGTAAACTGCCCATAAAATATATATATTCGTACACATACTATCACAAACATTGAAAGCTCAACATTTTTTTGTGTGCTGGTTGTTGTTGTTGTTGTTTAGTATACAAATAAAAAATCTCTTAACATAAAGATAAGAAAATACCAATTTCCCTTGCTTGAATATTTTTTTGCACTATAGTAGAATCTACATATATTTACCAAAAACACCCAAACGACTTTCTTTTTTGTGTTGTTCCTCCGTTCCGTGAATGGAATTGATACAAGATGTTTTTATTTTATCTTTCTATTTTGGATTTATACAAGAACGAGTAATAGTTTCGCAAATGGATTTATTTAATGGGCCATGAAAGAAATTTTGTGAATATACAATTTTTAACGATGCAACATTCCAGCAGAGGTGACATTTATGAAGATGACTGCATATGAATTAAAAAAAAAAAAAACTTGGAAGCCAAATTTTTAAGTGATTTTCTTTGATTATCACACTGTCATCAGTTCGTGGGTTTTATGTTTTCTTTTTGCCTAGGGGTGTGTCTTTTGAGAAGAAAACTTTTTTAGTTTCGAGAATTGGAGAAAACGAAAGAGTGTTCATACTTAATATAACTGGTTGAGATCAATAGAAAAGCGATGAGTGAAACAGAGTTAAATTATTTCCTAGGGGAAAAAGACCGTAGAATGACCTCATAGGATGACCAGACGTCATTTTTTCTGCGGACAAGTTGTGAATTCTTAAACTTTAAATGTGTGTTTAATTTTGGTGTTGGAGGAGGAGAAAATTGTCTGTATTAGCTGGGTATGAAAAACCAAAATTGGTCAATCTAATTTTTGGCGCTATTTCATGTTTTATTTTAGAAACTCAGTAATATGATTTATATTAGTATTTACTATATTTACAAAATATTTATGATATAAAATTTCACTAAAAGTCATCAACAAATGTGCTTATTCACAAAACAACAAAAGCCATCAACAAATGTTCTGGAGACGAGAAAATAGTCTGAATTGGCTCAGTATGTAAAAATAAATTTGGAGAATATTATTTTTGATTTAAGGTATCGACCAAAATATCATTGAAATGGTGAGATCTAACAAGTTCTTTAGATCCGAAATATTTCAATTTTGTATTAGGAATCGGTTTAATAACTAAGATATAAAATTTCATTAAAATCCATTGACAAACGTGCTTGTTCCATTTGGTGTTGAAAGTCTAATAAAGGCCTATATTGGTTATGTGTTAAGCTAATTCCTCTTTGGAAAATTTAATTTTTTGATTTATGATTTGTGTAAAACAAGTTTGAACCTCTGCGGTCATGCACTAATTCCATTGAAATGTGGTGTCTGACTTAACCAACATATTTGATGATCAATGAATGAATATGGCGGGTTAGTGGTTGTTGAAATAGATATAATACAACATATTTTGAAACTTGAAAGCTGTCCTGTACTTTTTAAGTATCCCACCTTTTATTGACATTCAAATTTAACCAAAATATAGTTAAAATACTGGCCAAGATTAATTTTCCTGTATATTATGCTGTAATAAGTATACTGAATAAAGTGAAGTGAATAAAGATTCATGTTTGTGCATAGTACCCAGGACACAAAAGGTGAGATGCACAAATTAGATATGTGACTTTTCGGCCCTTTTACAGAATTTGAACACTATTTCGCATAATAGAAATCGATTTGTTTCCGGTTTATAAAACGGGTCATAAAATGCTCCCAAATAACTAACGATCGATATCCGTACGAAATTAACTTTCCAAGATCTTTCAAAATATCATTGTCAACTGGCTTAAGCTTTATTTTCTGGAGAATAGTATTATATATCCAAATCAGTTTGGGTTTATTAATAATTTCAGTTTCTGTATTGAAATTTTGATAGAAATTGAGGATAAATATTTAGTAGAGCAGTCTTGTCAATAGAATTGAAAAAGGCAATCGACACCTTTTTACATACGAGTAGTATTCTGATTTATAAATATAAAAAACGAAATCCCACTACTAACACCCTTTAATTGGTATCTTCTTAGTGAACGGCGTTGAAAGCCCTAACTTACTTAACCGTTCAGGTGTTCCTCAATGTTCTATTTTCGGCCTGTTTGCATTCAATTTTTTATCAATGAAATATTTGGCCTTATATTGAATGGAAAACTAAACATACACGCTGTCGATTCAATGTTGAGCCAAACAATTAAGTCAGTGACTTCATTATGTCATCTACGAATTATTATTGACCAATGGCTACTTTGTAAAGAACATATTAGATCACAAAAACCATACGGTCCTATGCATTTTCACTAAGACGACTTAAAAATGTTATGGATGAAAAAGCTCGCGAGTACTGCAGCCCCAACCAATCTCAATATTATTAGACGCTTGCAAAATAAAATTTTTATTCTGTACAATGATCTTCCAGAGGGTATTAAAAAAAAAAATAATTTACGAAAATATAAAAAAATCTGGAAAGAACATTTATGCCAGAAATGGTTACTAACTTATGGAGTTATGTAGATACGCTTTAATAATCGGATTAGCAAATCTTGAATCTTTTGTAAAAATGTAAAACATTTTCTCTAAGGCGGCGTTCAACTATCTGAATTTCCTAAACGTCGGAATTGGACTTAAATTTTAAATTATTTTTTTTTAAACTTTATTGGTTAAAGTCTTTAGATGTGCTCGACTATTTTCTCACCTGAATTTTATATGTACGATATTATATTTATTAAGAAAATTCTTCTCATTTTTGCAGAATTTGTATAACTCTTTGGGCCTTCAGCCGAAATTACGGGGAGAGGGGAAGACATTTCTACTTTTTTTTCAGTAGATATATTATGAGCGATTAGCCTCTGTATTTTTCTGATTTATCAAATCGAAAATATTGGGATTGCCATGAACAATTAATATATTTGTCTATATAAAATGCCGAAAAATCAACTGATATTATGTTTGTATTAGTCAAAGTCTGTACGAGGAAAGGTACTAATAAAACGGTATAGATTTGAATAAATATAGAATACATTATATTCTCTCTCGCATACACTCCTACCTGTATACGAAGATACCAGTCTATGATGATATATCGCGGCAGTCTGAGTTAGAACAGCAAGGAGATAAAAATGTACTTGGAAGTTGAATAAAATATGTTGTGTTAAGAAACGTGTTCTTTTGTTTTAATGACCCACTAAAATCTTAGAAGTGGGATAGAACATAGTTATCACAAAAATAATAAGATTTAATTGTATTGAGTTGTGATTTAAACAATTAAAAATTCTTTAATTTCGAAAAAACATTGTGTTATAAAGTTTGTGAATATTGTGAACAGTCAAACTATTTTGTTAATATTGTGCTACATATGACAGTCTGTAAATATTGTGTGAACAGTTAGATGTTACATATATTATTATTGTGTTTTAGTGATTTATGAACATTGATAAAATGATAACTATAAAAATATTATGCATAGTACAGAAACGCATGTTAAGTAAATTTTCTTCCATTGTGATATAACGGGGGAAAAAAAGTCGATTGCATGATCAGAGTAGTGGTAAAGATAAAGAGAAAAGAGATCCTAACAATATTATAACTTTGTATGTGTGTTGTATAACAATACATAAATTAGTATAATCGTATTTGTATATAGTGTGCATACTCTTATGTATGGCTTTTATTGCGGTGCAGTTGTCCTCTTTTGACATTGCACAAACTATTTAATTACTGTATTCCTGTTCTTCTTTGCATTGTACACTTGTGTGCTTATAACATTAATACAGAACCAAATAAGTACAGTAGATGAATTAATTGGTAAAATGGAGGAAATTTTAAACTTATTTAAAAAAAAAACCACTTGCGGCGAAATGTGTACAGTACCAATTAAATAAATTAGGATCGAAACCAGAATTGGTTTAAAGATTATTGCAACATTTAACTCAATTGACGGGTTCTTCTAGTATCGTGAGAGATGAGAATGAAAGTGACTCATTCAGTGAAGCAAATGAAACTATAATTCCTAGTACAAATGTAATGTCATCAGGACCAGTATTGAGTGAAGCGTGTAGTTCACCGGTTGAATGTGTAACTGATTTGAATGTATTGAGGAAAGAAGCAAAAATATTGGAATTAGAAAAGCAAATATTTGAAAAGGAGAAAGAGTTATGGGCGATATCAAAGAAGAATTGTGACGTAACTTCAACGGTAGGAAATAATAATTTTGATTTTGTGTTTTCATTTGATCCTGACAAAGTGGATTTTCAAAATTGGTGCACTCAAATAAAGGCTATTCGCGGATCATGGAAAATCGGCGAGTGCGACTTAAAATTAAAGATTGTAGGAAAATTAAAAGGAAAGGCATTAGATTGGTTTTATTCGAAACCCGAACATGTAACTATAACTACGGATCAACTTTTGGTGGAGATGCGAAAACTATTTTGGCTGCGGCCGAGTACACTCGCATTAAAAAACAAATTTGAAGGAAGAACATGGAAACAGTCGGAAAATTTTATTGAATATTATCAGGACAAAATTATTTTGGGTGGCGCACTAAATTACAGCCCAAAAGAATTAACAGAATGGATTGAGTTGGGTTTAGACGATGAGGACTTACAACAAAATTCGGGTATGTACAATTTTCAAACGCCAGACAAATTATTAGCGTCCATCTTACAATAAAACCAAATTTTAAAAAGGTTTCGAAAGAACCGGAAAGGGAAAATCGTCTCCCTTCTCGTCGAGTATCAAATCATCATTGGATACCAAACTTTCCATTAAATACGAATTACCCGATAACAACAAATCGTCGGCCAGATATAACTAAAGAAGTAATTCCCAAGATGAAATCATCAGAAAACATTAAATGCTTCAATTGCAACAAAATTGGGCATCTGTCCAGGGAATGCAGAAATCACAAGCGACAACTGGGAAGTTGTGGGGAAGTAGGGCACATTGCCCCTGGTTGTCCCAAAAATCGAAATAAAAAGGTGTGACTCATAGGACCTCAAACATTTTTTATCAGTATGAATGGAGGATTGAAGTTTGTGACAGTTAAAGGTATTTTTGATACTGGAAGCAGTATAAGCTTAATTAAACAAAATTTTATAAATAAATTGTGCAGTATTAGTTCTCGGCAAAGTTTTTTTTGGTATAAATTATAGTAAAGTAAATATTTTGGGTTCATCGAACATAACAGTCAATTTTGACCAATTAATACACTTCCGCATGATATTTTATTTGGAGTATATGTTATGAATTTAATTAACGTTGATTTAGTAAAATTAAATAATGAATGCCAAGAACTCGTAGCTGAGTCTAATGCTTTTAGTATTATGAATATTGAATACAGTGACGACAAAGATGTATTTGAATTAAATATTGGTTTGAACGTACAGGCGGCTTCTATTGATAAACTTTATAAAACTTTTAACATTTATGTGAACAAAATTAACGATGGTAGTATTATACCTGTCGAGTATGAAGTCAATATCAATCTGACTAAGGCCGAGCCATTTAATTATTCCCCTCGTAGGTTGTCTTACTTTGAGCGTGATAAATTATTACAAATTATTGAGAAATTATTGGATGAAAATGTTGTAAGACCTAGCAAGTCGCCTTATGCATCGCCTATTGTCCTGGTTAAGAAAAAATCTGGAGATCTAAAATTATGTGTCGATTACCGTGAACTAAATAAAATTACCGTCAAAGATCCCTACCCCATTCCGGTTATAGAAGACCAATTAATATTGTTACCGGGAAAGAAATATTTTTCTTCTTTAGATTTAAAGGATGGCTTCCATTAGGTAAAGATGAATGAATCTTCAATTCTATTCGATAGATTACTCAAAGAGAATAAAATATTGTTATACTTAGACGATATATTAATTGCGACAGATACATTTTGTAATATTGGAGGAAGTCCTTTCTATACTAGTAGCGAATCATCTAGAACTTCGATTAGATAAATGCAAATTTATATATGAAGAGCTAGAGTATTTAGAATATAAAATCAGTAACTCTGGAATTAGTCCTACAAATGACGGTGTTGAGGCGGTAGCTAGATTTCCAATACCTAAAAATCTAAGGGAAGTACAGAGTTTTGTAGGGCTGTGCTCCTATTTTAGAAAATTTATATCAAATTTCGTCACAATTGCAAAGCCCCTGTATGCGTTATCAAATAACGATATCCCCTTTAGATTTGGGGAAGAGGAGTTGAATGCGTCTGAAAATCTAAAAGAATCCTTGATTAACGCTCCTGTACTCTCTATTTACAACCTTAAGGACGAAACTGAATTACATTGCGAAGCAAGCACAATAGGATTCGGAGCAATCTTAATTCAGAGAAAATCCGATAATAAGCTACATCCAATATTTTATTACTCTAAGCGCACGACAAAGGTGGAAAGTAGATATCATAGTTTTGAAATATAAGCTTTAGCGATAATTTATGCCCTTCGTAAGTTTCGGATATACCTTCAGGGTATCAAATTTAAAATTGCAACTGACTGCAATTCTCTCACTCAAACTTTAAACAAAAAAGAAATTAATCCCCGGATTGTAAGATGGGCCCTTGAGCTTCAAAACTATGACTACTTTCTCGAACATAAAGCTGGGAGTCGAATGGGTCATGTAGACGCATTAAGTCGGCTTACAAATATATTGATTTTGGAGGAAAATACGTTTGAGCAAACTCTTTCGATAGCATAGACAAGAGATCAGGATATAATTAAAATCAAGAAAAAATTAGAGAATTCGGAGGATAAATTCTATGAAATGCGATATGGGCTATTATATCGCAAAGTGAATGACCAAGTACTGTTTTACGTCCCCAACTAAATGGTCGATAATGTTATTCGAAATGCTCACGATTGTTTTGGGCATGTTGGAGTGAATAAGACTGTCGATGTAATTATGCGTACGTATTGGTATCCTATGTTAACTGATAGAGTGAAAGATTATATTGACAACTGTTTGAAGTGTATTACTTTCTCTCCTTCGCAAGGTAAAATTGAGGGTTATTTGCATAATATCCCCAAATCAACAGTTCCATTTGATACCCTTCATATATATATACCATTGTGGTCTATTAGCAACTCTGCAAAAGCCAGTAAAAAACACATATTTTTAGTAATAGATGCATTTACGAAATTTATAAAACTCTATGCAGTTAAGACAACTAACACACAGAAAGTAATTTTAAGCTTGAACGAATATTTTAATAACTACAGTCGTCCCCGCCGTATTATTTCTGACAGAAGAAGCTGTTTTACATCAAAAGATTTTGATGATTTTGTGAACCAAAATAATATTTTACACGTTAAGATTGCTACAGGTTCTCCTCAGGCCAACGGCCAAATATAAAAAGAAAATAGAACAGTTATCCCTATGCTGGCGAAATTAACCGACGACAAAACTGGCAATCATTGGTATAAAGTTTTGCATAAAGTAGAATGTGCTATTAATAACACAAGAAATAGATCAATTGGAAATATTCCGAGCGTCCTATTGTTTGGAATAACTCAAAGATCAGTATTTAATGACAAAATTCGAAAAGCGCATAGTATATATTATCTGAAATACTTACTGTAGCGCAAAACAACGATCGAGGAGCCTAAGAAATAAATTAGATCAGTTCAGTGTGTCAAAGCTTACTGTGTCTTGAACGAAGTTTGTCCATATGTAGTGAACTTCACAACTGTGCAAGAAGATAAAAAATTAACCTGTAGCAAAACGCTGTATTAATTGTGGCTGAAAGCTCCAGTAATAAGGCCATATTATTACAGGGAAACTGATCAGAGAATTATCTATCATAACCAATATTTTGAATACCATTATGAGGTGTATGTATTTGCCTCAAAAATGAAATAGCCAGTTAATTATTTTTTACAAAGAGCGAAATCATAAAGAGTTCTGCAACTTGAGTTCCGATATGAATGATAAATACGAAAAATTTATTTTCCGTCAAATTCATCAGGTTATAACGGCTGAATTGCACCTGAATCACACCTATGATTACTTTCTAAGTATAGAAAGCATGTAGTTGAACCATTTGAATTGATGATCCATACAGGATTCATACTCGTAATAGATCGTAATCAAAAATATAAAAATTCAAATCTTTCACAACAATGAAAAATTCGAATGAAAAATTGTTGTGGACATAACATACTTGATACTTAGAATGGCATTCTATATGCGATATCGCTTGCTGCATGGGTAGCATTACCTCTCTAATTGTATTTTGTTTATTTGTTACTTGTATTTGAATAAGAGATAAATATAAATAAATTGTCGTATCTCTGTCATCATATAAAAAATACAAAATACAAATTTTGCTGATATAATATTGTATAAAAAACATTAAAATAAGTCATTACTGCAGTGTTAGTGATATCGTAAAGGAACCACTACAGCTTTCTATATATATATATATATATATATAAAGCAATCAGAGGTTAATTAGCAATTCAGTCGCTGTAGCCTAACGAGGTTGACTACAAATACGTTTTCCATAATTCTCATGAAGATCAAAACTGAAGTTTTTCAAAACTCTTGATAGTTACGGTCTTCGTAAAAAATATCTCAAATTTCCAAGTTTCCAAATCCAGACAAAAACGACATAATAGTTTACTCCCGACAACTCCAAAACTTTTGGAAAGATTGCGTTACAAAGATTAAACCCAACAATCGCCGAGAGACACAGAAAACCAGACCATCAATTTGGGCTTACAAATCAACTTGGGACTGTACAATAAGTAGACAAAATTGTAAATACAGTGAAAGATAGCATAATTTTTCTTGAATATTGCACAATCTTTCGACAAAGAAAAATACCAATTGAAGCAAAATAAAGCCAACAGTTAATTAACTGAGATAAACATAGGAATCCCGCAAGGTGCCTTGGGACCTGTATTGTATCAAAATAAATCAAAGCATATAACGTTTACATTGAATAAATGCACATGTCCAGCGGTCTAGTTAAATAATGTCACCATTCACAAACAATTCATGTCAAATATTGTATTGGGGGTGTTGGGGTTACATTGTGATAGAAAGTTGACCTGCATAATACAAGGGCCTACTGAAACCTTTAATTTGAGCTCTACTCGAGTTACAATGAATTTCATTGCTATCCTACAATTAAAACATCTTTATTGACCATACATTGAAATTTTGTATTAACACTATAAATGCAGGATATTTTACCTAATGCTATTTAAACAATTTTCTTATACATAATTTGGAGAAAATTGAAATATCGTTGAAAAACAAGAAGCCGCAAAATATATTTTTATAAAACTAAAAAAAGCTCGCTAAAATATTATGACATTTGACTAAGGTTCTATTATTTAGAAGTCTCTGCGTATGTTCAATAATATTTTAGAAGTAAAACATAATTTAGGGGTTATGCTTCTTCTTAACTTGTGAGACATATTTTAAGTAGCAAAATTAGTAGAAATTCGTTACTATGCGACTTCGTCTAATTTATGTAAATAAATTTTCCATGAACTCATTAACTTGTATCTGAATAACTTTCCTAATTTATCAAATTAAAAACGATATACTATAGTATGTAGACTTGTGTATGTTGTATTTGTATTGACATTTTTTTTTTTTATTACAAATTCTTCCATATAATAAGCCTAATTGTATTGCGAACGAACAACAAAATGAACTCAATTACAATTCAAATGACAACAATTTTTTTTTTGTTATTTCCAATTTTCCAACGTTTCATTTCTTGGTATACTATATATTGTACACACAATACAATTTCCATATTACAATTTTTGTGTTGTATTTATATGTACATATACTATATACATATATACCTAATGTATATCATATGGAAATTGATGTAATGATCTGCTTGCAGAATGAATGAACAACAACAACATTATACGCAAAATGTAGACAAAATAAGCCAACTCTCTATCTCGGTGCTCTGTGTGTAAATAAATAATTCATCAGGTTAAATTCATTGTATAATTGTATTGCTCGGTATGCTTTTGCCAGAAATCACCCCGCGTGCGTGCACCAAACAAAATAAAAGTTTAGTTTTAATGTTTTGGGTAAATGGATGAAGGGAGGCTTTTTTTTTTGATGTCGTTGTATTTTATTTAACATTTCCTCATTAGAATAAAAATGTGAATAAACAAACAATGAATTTACATTTTATGAATTTTCCCTGTAATTTTCCTTTTGTTGTGTGTTGTTTAGTATATGTGTAAATGTATGCGTGTGTGTGTGTGTATAATACATTCTATTTATCTAGATGGAAAACTGTAAAAAAAAAAAATATTATAATTTTTTTGGTAGCGGGCGAGGTACATTCTGTTTATAAGGGGTTCTGTTGATTTTTGTAGTAAACTTGTAATCAGTGGAAAAAATTCGTTACCGTGTGTCTTCAAAACGAAAATGAGCGGAAATGGTTTTGTTATATTGTATGAAGTTTGATTTATTCTGAATCGCATAAAACCTCCATTTTTCAGTAAGAAACCAACTTTTAATTGTATCGTTAAATTTAAAACATTACTTAGGTACTCGAAGCATTTTTTTTTTGAAAGTTTTGTTTTCCGCACGTTAAGATATTTTCACTTAAATTGCATAATAATAAAATACCTAAAATAAAAGAAGCGGTGTACTCGCTAAATGTATATGCAATAAAGAAAATGTAAATTTTCACTTGATTATTTAGTTTACGTATGGTGAATGAGAAATATGGAAATGCAGGGAAAAATTATTTTACTGTCGTATAAATATCATAAAGAATGTCGGTTTTTTTTTTTTTTATATTATTTTGGTGTGGCGGTGTACCGAGAATGTTGTTTTTCGATGTATAAATATGAGAAAGCATAAAAAAGGTTGATTAAAAAAAAGTTTTTGGGAGGGCAAAAAACTGTATGAAAAGCTTTTTTTTATGCTTAGTCTTTGGACGTGTGGTATATGAGTTGGCAAAAATGTGTATAAATATGTAGTGCTTAGATATTTACTTTTTTCTATTGTGTTAACTAAATGACTGTCAGGAAATTTTGGCTAATTGAATTTGGGTAGAACATGTAATTTAGTACAATGCTTCCCAAAAGTTATCAAATTAAAATTGGAAATCTAATTATAATCCATTGTCGAAAATTATAAGTTTGCTTAGGGAGAACTTTTGTGAATGGTGTCCGCATACATAATCCTTTATTCAATGAAGTTTTCTTTTCAAAGACCCTAGTTTGCCACAATTGAAGCACTTAAATAATCATGTAATTTATTTAATTTTCAGTAGTCATCAAATTGCAGATTAAATTTTCGTCTTTATTTTTTAAATAGTCCATGTGAGTTGTTCTGATTAGTGAAACATCGTGATTAATTACAATCCAAACAATCGTAGAATACAAACCTCATAACAAACTACAAAAAAAAATCTTAAATCAGGAAAACTAAGAACTGCAAAAGATAATAAATTAAAAACAAGAGAAATACGAAACAACCAACAAGTAAATAGAGTACAAATTACAACAAATCGAACTAACGAAGTTCAATGGGAGGTGGCAAAATTGATTAGTGTTATGAAAATATTAGCAATCAGATACAAAAACAGAAGGCCACTTGTTAATAACCACATTAATGCAATATTCACGCTGCATAATATAACAACAGAATCAGCAACTGCAATTAGGGCACTATACGACACCACCAGAGAGAACCTACATGCGGTAAAAACTTTAGGATTGGATATATCAACCTTGTGGTATCGGAGAAATACATATAACATTGGCGACGAGGATAAAAATTTAAGAACGCGTGAGTGAAGAGAATTTGTGAAATTTTTTTTTTCCCTTGATAACTGTCCAAGTGAATCCGCTATTCCACATGTGGGAAAAATTGAAGAGTTTGAACCGGGTGATGATTTTGAATCTTACCTTGACCGTCTTCAAATTTTCTTCAAAATTAATGAAATTGCGAACGGAAAAAAAAAACGCTGATGCTGCTAAGTTTAATTGGCAAGTCAACTTATCATACATTAAAAGCGATAGTAACACCAGATGATCCATCCGGGAAATCATTCGATGATTTAGTTACCGTTTTGAAAGATCATTTCCAACCGAAAGTGAATAAACGGGCGGAACGTTACAAATTTTATAAAACGGTACAATAGAGTGGTGAACAAATTACTGATTTTATTGTGCGGTTAAAAGCGTTAGCTCAACCTTGCAAATTCGGGGATTATCTGGTCGGAGATGCCAAAGCAACAGCTTTTAAAAGTAAGGCGCTGAACGATGCGCTAATAGATCGTTGTTTTATTGTCGGGTTGCAATGCGAGTCCATTCAATGTGAGCTGTTAAAAAATGACACCATCGATTTTCATGGCTGTTGTTCAAAAGCAATTAATATGGAGATGTCGTCACGTGAAGCAAGGAATTTGCAGCCTTTACCGCAATACAAAGTCGAAGATCAGTCGAATAAATTAAACCAACACACAAGTCGAAATCCTCAGCAACAATTTAATAAGTCGTCAAGTAGAGAGTTATCACCTTATCGTCAAACAAGTCAAGGTCGAAGCAATTCACAAGATCGGAATGGTAGACGAAGTCAGTCAAGGGCTAATTGGAATACATGTTTTCGCTGTGCGCGAAGACACAATGTGGAATCCTGTCCTGCAGTAAATTGGGAATGTTTACGATGCCATCGTAAGGGGCATACATCCAGAGCCTGCCGCAGCAATAATTACAAAGTAGATTTGATATGTAGCGTTTTTTTTCCTGGTGTACACTACTCACCAAGTTTACCACAAAAAAAAATATTTTAGCGACCCCTCAAAAATCCATAAATATTTTAAGAAAATGAAAAAAAAAAATTTTAGGAAAAAAAAACGCTACATAATTTTGGCGCCGAAACAGGGACACTTTTGTCTGTAAATATTTTTCTGATATTTTTTTTTATTATTATTAACACAATTTTATAATTAAGTAATTTTTAAGAAACAAATTAATTAAAATTCGGTTATTTGGCTATTAAGATAGTAAGCAAGTGTTCCTCCAAATATAGTTTCGGTCTTTGGTATAATTTGTTTTAGCACATTAACAACATTCTATATATACTATTTATCTTGCATATTGAATAATATGGAAACTCAACCAATTAATCCAGGATTTTTAGGACGAGCTCAATTATAAATTGGCGATTCGTGAACTGCAAACTCAAGGTTCACTTACTGCAAAACGTCGAGCATTAAGGTACAAGATGAAAGATGAATTTCAAGCTGGAGTCAATTTAGAAGAGTTTATTGGTCCCACCGACTATACTATTGCAGAAGAACTTAAAACTTGTCAGCAGAAACTGAAAACTATTGAAAATGGTTATTTCAAAGAACCTCCGAAAAAAGAAGACTCAGTAATATTGCTGTTAAAGACGAAGTTAAACCATTTGTATTTTCGGCTAAAGCGTATGAAACCAGAAGAACTGACAGACATTCATACAGCGCAGTATCTGCTATTGGACATTGATGAAATGATTTTGACTATACGAGAAGTAGAAACAGCTATACAAATGGATATTTCTGACAGAGTTGTCGAACATTTCGAAGAAGGAAGAGTCGAAGAAGAGCGTGCAATTCCACCCACTGAGGACCAGCATTTCGATCAATTTTTGGAAAGATTTTCCATGTTACCTACTCCAGGCTTGTCGCCAGCCAAAGGACCAAAGAATGAAACATCGGTACTACATGATTCAAGGAAACATTTTGCGTTCCCGAAGCAAGCTGATGCTAGCAAATCTACTGAGTCTACGGGTGAAGTCAAATTTAGTAAAGGCAGTTACATGAAAAAAATTTCCATTCAAAAATGGGGTGTTGTTTTCCATGGTCGAAATGAAGGCCTAAGTTTGAAAGATTTTCTATCACAAATTAAGATATGGACACACTCACAAAAGGTTTCAGACGATGAATTACTTGCTTCGGCTTTTTTATTTTTTGAAGGAGAAGCAAGGATTTGGTACAGAGCATTCTATAATAAGTTTGAAAGTTGGGCAGACTTAGTTCATTCTCTGGAGCAACAATTTCTACCCGCAGATTATGACTTTTTTCTTAAGAAAGAGATTGAAAATCGTTTACAAGGTCCAAACGAAAATTTCGGAATTTTTGTAGCTTCAATGGAAATGTTATTTAAGAATTTACCGCATCCACTTTCAGAATCCGAACAGCTTACATTAGCACGTCACAATATGTTACCCCACTATAAAACATGAATAAGTTTTATGCCTATTAAGACAATGAAACAATTATTGTCCTGTTGCCGAATAATAGATTCTACTCGAGAGGAAATTTCTAGGCAGTGCAGTTCATCAACTAGTTCCAGAAATTTACTTGAGCCAGCATTTTCTAACCCCATCGGTAAACGCAAACCAAGAATAATTGAGTTAGAGCTGAACACCGATTTGACTACCGTAAGCGAATTGAATGCCGTTCAAAAACAATCTTCGTCAAGTTTACAAGAATTGAAGTGTTACAATTGTGATACAAAGGGACATCATTTCAGAGATTGCAAGTCAACCAAGAAAATATTTTGTTATCGTTGTGGTACTAAGAATGTGTATCTCTCGGATTGCCCTAAATGTCACCAACGGTTAGCCGATTTGGAGTAAAATTCACTGCGACCTCCCAATTTATCAAAAAAGTTCAAATCCAAAGTTTCAGTTCGATTGATTAAACCATATGGGATGTAGAGAGGACACAGACTGACAGACTGACAGACAGACAGACAGACACCATTCTGAAACCCACTTTTTTGTACTCATGGGACCTCAAAACAAATAAACCTCTAGAAATCTCAAGGTCCAAAATTTTCAGGAATACTATACTTTATTTTACTAGAGTAAAATAAAATAAAAAACCCTAATCCATACGAATCGTTCGTTTACTAAAAGTTTTGCAAAATTATTTTTTGGAAATTGCACTCAACTCCCAAGGGCCAATATCGGCCATTGCCAACAATGATGACAAAGGTTTCGCTAGCACATAGAATAGGTCCCTCAAATACCTAGTTAAAAAACCCTAATCCATACGAATCTTTCGTTTAGTAAAGGTTCTGCAAAATTATTTTTTGGAAATCGCACTCAAATCCCAAGGGCCAATATCGGCCATTGCCAACAATGATGACAAAGGTTTCGCTAGCACATCGAATAGGTCTCTTAATTACCTAGTTAGAAAACCCTAATCCATACGGATCGTTCGTTTAATAAAAGCTCTACCAAATTATTTTTTTTGAAATCGCACTCAACAATGATGATAAAAATATCGCTAGCACATGGAATAGGTCCCTTAATTACCTAGTTAAAATTGAGGTGTGGCCAACACACGACTTTCTTTTACGAACAGAGAATTTTGAGAAATTTAATTTTTCTTAATTTTTTTTTTATTTGTTTTTAATTATTGGAAACATTTTGTATTAAGTAGTTTTTTGTAAACCTTATACTTTTTAAGATATTTGCAAAACAAATTTTCTGGACCAAGGGAGCGGACACTTCCGGTTCCAAAATTCATTGGGACCTCCCAATTTATCAAAAAAGTTCAAATCTGAAGTTTTTAGATTGATTAAACCATATGGGCTGTAGAGAGGACACAGACAGACTGACAGACTGACAGACTGACAGACTGACAGACTGACAGACTGACAGACTGACAGACTGGCAGACTGACAGACTGACAGACTGACAGACTGACAGACTGACAGACTGACAGACTGACAGACTGACAGACTGACAGACTGACAGACTGACAGACTGACAGACTGACAGACTGACAGACTGACAGACTGACAGACTGACAGACTGACAGACTGACAGACTGACAGACTGACAGACTGACAGACTGACAGACTGACAGACTGACAGACTGACAGACTGACAGACTGACAGACTGACAGACTGACAGACTGACAGACTGACAGACTGACAGACTGACAGACTGACAGACTGACAGACTGACAGACTGACAGACTGACAGACTGACAGACTGACAGACTGACAGACTGACAGACTGACAGACTGACAGACTGACAGACTGACAGACTGACAGACTGACAGACTGACAGACTGACAGACTGACAGATTTGTGGTGATTTGTCATGCACCACATTAGTAAAAATAATATTTGTTTCCATCGGTTTATTTTCAACATACTTGCAGAACATACAACCTTGAACAAACATTAACGGTCAACCGAAAAATAACAGATGAGTACAAAATATCAATAACATTTTTTTTTAAGTCATTCAACAAAAGAAAACAAAACAAATAAAAATAAAAATTAATTAATGAATGACTAGTGCATGCATGTATTTTATTCTATTATTCTATTTATTTAATTTATTTCTATAAATATTTATTTCGTTTATACATACATATATATATATATATATATATATATATATATATATATATATATATATATATATATTCATAAAATTTTCAATATTTGTAAAACTTTATTTTATCTGGTTCGATTTTTCCGTGATTCAAATTTGAATTTTCTGTTTATTCTTTTGTTTTCGCAATCGTTTAGTCGGTATCGTTCGTAAAGTGTTAAACTATACTACCGTTTGTTAAATTTGTTTCGATCGTTTACGCGAAGTTATCACTAGTGGTGATGTTGTGTTGAATTTTACGTTTTGAATAAATAGTGATATATTCTATATATTTATTTTAATAATGCCGAATACTCCGACTAAGGCAGAAGATGAAAGTGGGGGTGTTGAAAATATAGGGGTTCCGAATTCGCAAGTGGACTCAGTTAATTCCTCTCGTTTAAGAATACCTTCCTTTTGGCCACGAAATCCCAACGTATGGTTTGCGCAAGTCGAGTCGCAGTTCGAAGCCTGCTCTATTAAATACGACACAGCAAGATACCATCAGGTAGTCGCAGCATTGCCCGAAGACATTTGTGAGACTATTTCGGAATTTCTTATCAATCCTCCGGTAAAGGATAAATATGAGAAGCTGAAGTCGGTTTTGACAAAGCGGCACACCCAATCCGAACAAACCCGCCTCAAAAAGTTGTTGGATGGGCTTGATTTTGGCGACCGAAAGCCAAGTGAGGTGTACTGGTCTATGGTTAACCTGGGGGGTACATCTATCGATAAAAAGTTTATAGGAACGCTTTGGTTTCACAAGTTACCCGAACCGGTCTACATTGCGATTCAAGCTATTGGTGAAAAACCAATCGATGAACTTTTGCCAATAGCAGACAGGATTTATGAAGCAACAACCGCAGCTCGCGTATCATCCGTAACAGTGGACAAACCATCAACTAGCCAGGCAGCACAGCCAGCAAATGCTACAACCAACGTGGAATCGCGATTTGTCCGAGTAGAGAGCATGCTGTCTCAACTAGTTGTACGTGGACGAAGCCCCTCAAACCCAACATTCCGGAACAATTCAAATTATTTTTCACGGAGACGCCGGAGTACTAGCAGACGTCGTTTCATCGATGATAAGGGGAACTGCTATTATCACCATAAGTTCGGCAAGGAAGCGAGAAGATGTTATCTTCCTTGTGTTCAATACCGCGGAAATACCCTGTCTGCTACAGATTCCAATTCAAAAAAATAGATTATCCGGTCGTGCATGCGGCGAATGATCGGATACTTTTAAACCGCCGCCTATTCATTAGAGATAATACCAATAAAATAACCTTTCTCGTAGACACTGGTGCGGATGTCTCAGTATTGCCATTTAATAATTTCAAAAGAAATTCATCTCGTTCTGACCCTGAGTTAGTGTTGTCATCTGCTAATGGTTCAATAATTCAAACTTATGGCACTAAATTATTGAACATCGATATCGGTATTAAGCGACAACTTCCACACATTTTCATTTTAGCGTCAGTTGACAGGCCAATTATTGGTGCTGACTTCTTAACTAAATACGGTCTCCTCGTCGATTTAAAAAGAAGACGACTCCTTGACTCAATGACGAATATAGCTGTTCAAGCCATGACAGCTCAGGTCAAAACACCTTCGCCTATCCACGCAATTGCAAATAACGATTACGGTTCTTTGCTTAAGATGTTTCCATCTCTTTTAGCTCCACCAGATTATAATCGTCCAGTTAAACACGATGTGGTACATCATATTTTTACCAAGGATCGACTTCCTTTTGCAAAACCACGTCGTTTGGATCCAGTCAAGCACAAGACTGCCCTTGCGGAATTTCAGCATATGGTTCAATTAGCGATATGTAGACCTTCTTCTTCTGAGGTTTCTTCTCCACTTCACATGGTTCAGAAGAAAGACAGTACCGATTGGAGACCATGTGAAGACTATCGTCGATTGAATGCCGTTACCCAACCCGATCGATATCCGATTCCACATATCCAGAATTTCTCGATGTATCTTCACGGATGCACCGTATTTTCTAAAATTGATCTTGTAAGAGAATATCACTTGATCCCTGTTGCACCCGAAGACGTGCCTAAAACGGCAATTACTACCCCATTTGGTTTATTCGAGTTTACTCGAATGCCTTTCGGACTTCGGAACGCTGCACAAACATTCCAACGCTTCATAAATGAAGTGGTCAAAGGTCTTGATTTTGTTTTCACATATATTGATGATATACTTGTGGCCAGTCAGAATGAGGAAGAGCATAAAATACATCTCAAGAAACTCTTTGAGAGATTGTCCGAGTTTGGAGTAAATATACAAACTTCAAAATGTCAATTAGGTGTTCATGCTTTAGAATTCCTCAGCCACCAAATCACTGCAGATGGCATAAAACCTTCGCCATGGCGAGTAGACGCCATTCAAGAATTAGTATCCCCAACATCCATCAGAAAAATTCAACAATTCGTCGGAATGGTCAATTATTACCATCGATTCATTCCAAGGTTAGCCGAATTGTTGTCTCCAATTCATGCGCAACTGGCAAAACTTAATAAGATGCCAAAAACTCAAAATAATTTTTCATGGCCAGAAGACTGCGAAGCAGCATTTGGCGAAATCAAGAGCGCACTTGCAAATGTAACAATGTTAGCACATCCCATTGACGACACTAGATACAGTATAGCATCTGATGCGTCAAATGAAGCTGTAGGAGCTGTATTACAGCAATGGTATAATGGATGTTAGCAACCTTTAGGATTCTTTTCCCGCAAGCTAAGTGAAAGAGAGAAAAAGTATTCCACCTTTGACAGGAAACTTTTGGGAGTTTATCTTTTCATTAAGCACTTCAGATATTTTGTGGAAGGTAGACAATTTATTGTTTTTACTGACCACAAAGCGCTTACAAGAGCAATAGTCTCTCTGAGTGATAAAAATCCACGGCAACTAAGGCAACTTGACTATATCGCTCAGTTTACGACGGACATTAGACATATTTCCGGCAAGGACAATGTGGTTGCAGACACTTTATCGCGATCATGTGACCACATTGAAAACGTGCAAATCGTCACACTAGATCTGAAGGATCTAGGTCAGACTCAACAGTCTGACGATGAGCTGCAACAATTGTTAAGTTCATCGCGTCCCGCGAGTTCGAAATTCAAACTTGAACTCATCGTCCTTCCTGATTTACAACTTTATTGTGAAACATCAACAGGTAAAAATCATTCGTTTGTCTCAGCTAATCAAAGACGTGCAGTTTTCGATGCGTTACACGGTCTTTCTCATCCAAGTGTCAGAGCATCTAGGAAATTAGTCTCAGCGAGGTACTTTTGGCCAAAAATGAATGCGGATGTTACGAGATGGGCAAAAGAATGCGTTGGTTGTCAAAAGAGCAAAGTTCATCGACACACGAGATCAGAACCGGGTCGATTTGAGTTACCATCAAGCAGATTCGAACATATACATATGGACGTCGTCGGACCTCTTCCACCGTCAGAAAATAATAGGTATATACTTACGATTGTTGATAGATTTACCCGATGGCCTGAAGCATACCCTATTCGAGAAAGTACCGCTGCAACTATTGCTAAGACTTTCGTCGAGCAATACATTTCAAGATTTGGGATACCACTTGAAATAACGACGGATCAAGGTAGCCCCTTTGAGAGTAAGCTCTTTGCTGAATTAACGCGAATACTAGGCGCACATAGAATTCGTACCACTGCTTATCATCCACAAGCAAATGGTATGGTCGAACGATTTCACCGACAACTAAAAGCTTCGCTCAAAGCTCGCAGTAATACTGTACATTGGAGCACCGAGTTACCCCTTGTCATGCTGGGGATACGAGCATCTGTAAAAGAGGATTTACAGTGTTCACCAGCAGAACTAGTATATGGACAAGCTTTACGGCTTCCAGGAGAATTTTTCGCAACCAGTACTGAAACGGATCTCAACCCAACAGACTTTGCAGAAAAACTTCGTGCGAATATGCGCAACTTAATACCTACTGACACTCGCAAGTCAGCTACTTCTTCTGTTTTTATTCCTAAAGATTTAGAGAATTGCGAGCATGTTTTCGTTCGTATTGACAGAGTACGAACGGGCCTATCACCGCCGTACGAAGGACCGTATAAGGTAATTCGTCGTTTTAGGAAACATTTCGTTCTGGAGTCAATCCAGTGATACGAACCTTGAGTGAGAAGGCAAAAACGTAACAATATTTAATTTTGCTCGATAGTATACTGGTAAAGTGGATTGCAAATTTCGCCGGTCTCCAAATCAATAAGGAAACAGACTTGAAATTTCGGATGAACAAATAAGTTTGAAAACTTTCCTAAAAGAGTGAGTTTATATTACTGAGTTCAGGAGGTGTCATACAACTGCCATTCTTATTTGATTAAAAATTTTTGTAAATTTTTCACAAGGGTGTAATTTTTTTATTTCATTAATATTTTGTCATATTCGAAAGATTTTTACCAAAAGTCTAAACAAGAAAAGACAAGTGTCTAAAAATGCAGAAAAAGCTGTAATTTGAGCTATAACACAGCTATACACGTGGGAATTACAAATCTATATATTTCGCTTGCTAAACAGCGTATCGTATACTGAGTAGTGAAATTTTATTTTGTCATTTTTATTTTCGTTTATGACAGTGTTATATAAAAATTATCGTTTCATTTTAACATCATACTATACAATATTTTTGGAATTTAAGAATTCTAAAATATTTCAAAGCTAGTCAAACATTTTGAGGAACACGAGGAACCAAAAGAATAACCCATATACCTACATATATCGGAAATTCAATGAAGCTGAATAATTTTTTTTCGTTGACGATGTTTAGTACTACTAATAAGTCTATAAGTTTTGTTACCTAACACTTTGTCAAAACTTGAGTAAACTTGATAACATGACTACGTACTTTAAAATTGTAACTGAGTTATGTAAATATCATAAAATATACATAATCAGCTCATCCACGTATATATACACAATATATTCAAATGAATGGAGCACTTCATTCAATTCGACAATTTTTTCTTTTATACAACAAATCGTAACCCTCCGAAAGATAAGGGTATGACATAATTCTGTTCCAACAACCAAAAAAATGATCATATATCCCTTGTGTAGCAAAAAAAAATTCTAAAGCAAAACAAACAAATAAAATGGTGTAGGGTTGATTATTGTTAGTAGACAAAATTAGTTTTTGAGTAGATAATCTAATTTAATTTAGATATTGTGTGTATTTCAAAATATTAGTAAAATAAATATATACTTAGTAACACGAGAGATTTTGCATGTTGAAATTGATTGAAATTCAATAAATCCATTGTGTTTATTTTATTACATATTCAATGACCAGATATCCATATTTGATGATGATGATGATGTTGATGATGTGACAGATTCTGGATTTGTTACCCAACACACATCAACACGAATGCTTAACAAAATTCGTTTTGAATATTTGTGCACGCTAAGTGGAGACAAAAAAGGAAAAAATTTTGTTCATTCATTTATATATAACATGTTTATTTGGACCCAATCTACACCCAAGTAAATATTTTATTACCAATTTAAAAAATTTTCTCAGGTAAAAGTAAAATAAATTTATCTTCCAAAATATTATACTCCATACACTATATTTAAGGTATATATAGAGGCTATAAAAATAAAAATTTCATAACGTATATTCCTTAACAGAAAACTTAACGTAATCTCGTATATTGGTATACACATTCGATATTTTATGAGTTTTCGAAAAAAAAAACTAAACCAAAACATGTCATCCATCCATCCATCTATCATTAAATGAGAGATAATTTTCATTCCACATTTTTTTTTTTTTTTTTTTTTTTGTATCCTGATACATGGATGTGTATTCCCGAAAGATGAATTTACGAGAAAAATATAGAAGGATGACAAGGATGAAAATCTTCTTATCATATAAACATTTAAAAAGGCTATTAAAGTAAACGATAATGATACCACTTCATACATAAATTACAACATCAAAACCCAATTTTCCATTGTCATTTAAATACTTTTTTTTGTGTTCGTCTTTGCTTTAAGATTTGCTTGGCAAAAGCTTTTCCAAAATCCCTAAAGAAAAACAGAAGACACTGGTTTTATTTGTTTGTTTGTACTTGATACTTTTGTGTGACCTAGTCAAGCAGTTATTTTGAAACATATCCAACCCAGAATTTAGAAGGAGGGAAACACCAATCAAAAAAAGAAAAATTGTTTAGAGAAAGGGAAGCGGGTAAAAAAGGAAATTGTTTTTCTTGAAAATTGATAATTTGGTTTTTGTTATTATTGTTGTCGACGTTCTTTGGATAACTCTATTTTTGTTACGTTGGAACTATACTAACCGATATGGGCTTGTAATAATCATAATAATATGGTTATGTTGTTACATTTTTTGTTTTTTGTTATTTGTCCTCCCTCACACAAACACACACACATAACATTTTGCCATTGCTCACTTGATAGTGTTATCATCTGGTGTTTTTGTATATGGTGGTCGAGCTTTGAATGGATTAGAGTCCTTTTTATTGTTATTATAACGATTATTATTTTTGTTTAATCCAATAATGTCATATGTGGTACCCTTTACGGTTAAGAAGGAATAAAATCATTAGAAACGGTTTTTCAATTGGTTCGGAATGTTTCCCTTCTCGTTATTGGGTATAGGTTACCAGATATGACGTGTCATATGGCACTTGTGTTTTAGGAAAATAATTTTATTGTGATACATTTTGCGGCGTAGAACTATTTCTCCGTTTAATCTTAAATCATATCCACACACACATACACATAAAAATCTAGTTTATTATTCGGGTACTAAATTTAAACATTTTTATTTATTGAAAAGACATAAATAAATTGTGATAATTCCATAAATCCATGCGAGTTTTATTATGTATAGATCAATATATCTATACAGAAACCTTAAACTATCTTATAAGTTTTCCGAAACTAAAAGGGAAAAACTCTCAAGATGATTCTAATTTATTTATCCAAAAACAGTAAAACTGACCCAAACCCATAAAATACAACTTTTCATCATCAAAACTGATAATATTGAGGGAAAAAATGATTGGATTAAAATAAGGCAAATGTTTTATTTGCCACCCATCCATCGAAACATCTGATCATTTGGGGTAGTCGAAAAAGAATAAAAAAAAAGGGTTCATCACTATACTCACTATTTGGTTATACAGGATAAACAATTTAAAATTGAAATGCCGCATAGTGTTTTCGCTTACCTCATTGTTATGTGTCCAAATAATTGATGGTGGTGGTTCGGGTAGGTGTCTCACAATGCATGTTAAATTCACTGTAGATCCTGTATTTATATATAAATCTGGACCACCTACAATTGTTGTTAATGGTTCTAGAAAAAAAGCGACATTTTTTATTTATATCGTTCGACCAACCCAATATTCATTGTGTTAACATACCAACAACAGATAAATACATTGCGTGTCCAATTGGTGGTGTTGTTGATATCTGACATTCGTATATGCCTGAATCTCTCCGCTGGGGATATTTAACCTGATTCCATAAATAAACAATTTTGATTTAGTGATTTACACTTTATTTAGCCACCCAATATTATTTTTGTTTTAATTTACCTGTAATGTCCAATCTTCTGTTTGTGGATTATGAACACTTTGAAATCGTTGATCGGATGAATATGTATTTCGACCTGTCGTTAATAAATGTATATCCTTATGTCGTATCCACGATACCTGCAGAATAATAAAAAAAATAAGTTTTTTGATTAATTTTCGTCGAACCATCAACATACATTAAGAATTTATTTTTTTGACAGTTTCACAAACACAAGTACAATTGTATAATGAGGTGAAAGTTAATATAAACAGAATATTTGTGTGTACGGTATAGCATATATATGATGTTGTTTGCCAAAAAATAAAATTAAAAACCATCCATGTTTCACCTCTAAGGCAAATTACCCGTATATTATTTGAGACAGGTATCATAAAGTAAAGTAGATAGAATAGTTTTCCTTTTTCGTTCACATGCTCGTTTACCTTCTCGGAAAATATTTCGAATAAAAAGGATTCCCATAATTTAATTTAAAACATTTTCTTCACATAAGTAGTTTGTTATACCTTTTTCGGTTATATAGCCTGTGAATTCTGTACCTATTCACACACACACACACACACACACACACACACACATATATATATAATATTCAACATTCAGTTTGATTAGATTTTTTTTTTTGCTTTTTTATTCCAAAATTGTTTTAGATTTATGTCGTTAAATAATCGAAACCCTACTCAAACATTTAATAACCATTAAAATTTATTGAAAATGGTTTGCAATGAATGCTATGCGTATTTATGGGTACGGTCGAGAATTTCAAACATTTCTTGGATGCTTAATTACAAACACGTTCACTTTAAATCCACTTAAGGCCAATAAATACTAAAATCCACAATTTCTTTTCCCTGTGCCTAATCCAATCCAACATAAAATTTTCTTCCGTTCATCTACAACAAAAAAAAAAAAAATTTGATGGAAAACATAATTTTATTTTCTAATTTACTTTTGTTTTTAATTATCAGACCGCCGCTGCTATGTAACGAGTACAAAAAAAAATTAATAACACAATTCAGTTGACGGTAATTCATGAAAAAAAAAAAAAAAAATTTCATGGTAACAAACTTTGGTGGAAAAAGGGAAAGTTGTTGGAAAAATTATTTAAATTTATTATTATTTTGTGTTTGTTTTTGGTTTAATTTTTTACTTTTTTTTTTAAGTTGTAATTAAAAACCCACTTCAGCGTTGTTAAGTGGTGTGAATGGTCATAGTGATTTCTTGTTTTGTTCAGGTAAAGTTTGCTTTCTAATTTCGGAAGAGGGCTTCAAATATGTAAATAGGAAAAGAGAGTGGGGCAAATAATTATGTTTAACTCTTTGTTATCATGAAATGTTGATGAGACGATTAATGTGTACAGGAGGTATTATTATACGGTGCTGATGGTTATTTTATTTAAATGAGTTTTATGTTAATTGGTTATCTAAAGTCAATGACTAATATGTAGATTCTTTTTAAAGGTGTGGTTAGAATTGATTTTATTTACGTGGAATTGAATAAATGGGTTGGATTTTATTATGTAAGAGGGAGTGTCAAAAAATCTAGGTTGCAAACAAAGAATCCTGTCAAACGGATTTTAATTGTTGAAACGATGTTGAAATACGATATCTTAACCTAATGATCATTTATGCTAAAAATTGTATTCAAAGTATTCGTATGAGCGAGCGTCTCTCATAGTGAGAGAAGACCAGAATCTGCCAAAGTTCTTTCCCTTAATTTCATGTAATTTTCTATGGGGGGTTTTTATATGGGATTTATTATGATCAGAAAAAGGGAAATTTAAAAATATAAAAATTGATGATAAAATATTACAGACCCGTTCGAAAAACCGCAAAATCATTCTCGTGCTTAGTTCATCTGATATTCTTATTTGTGCTGGTACAAAATTAACAATAAAACATTCTATTCAAAAGGTATTTGGCTTTATTTATTGACTGTGGCACGGTTATGAAATTCACAATAAAATAAGGATTAAGGTGTTAAGCGACCTGTGCTGATGATCAACTAGGCTGGGCCCATTTAACAAAGCCCAGTCGCTAACGGAGCCCTCTGGACATCTGGCAACCTCCAGTTGTATTTAGCCGTACCTGCGTATACGGATCTCTGCGCAGGCGGACCTTTATTTCTCCGATACTCGTGGGAATCAGATGGAAAGGTTGAACAACGAAAAAACAAAGGGCACCGGCTCTCCTCAAAAGCCGGTATCAGCGAAGGGAGGTACCTCGAACCAGACGGGTGGGGCCTCTAAGGTTGCAAAGGTGGTTGACTCTAGGGCACAAGTCCCGGGAGTTAGCGGTACCAACGCAGCACAGGTAAGTGGGACGAGAGACATTCCTCCGGCGAAAAGGCGATACAGGAATCGCCGCTCGGCGTTCCGAATTCTCGAGAAGTGGGCTGCGACCCCCAAGGGGCAGCTTACGGAAGGCAAAGAACATCAGTAGCTTGGGCAAGGAGCACTGTGGGCTGCGGAAGCTCGGAAAGGGACCATATGTCAAAAAGACAGCGGTCCCAGGACGAGGTGGAAGTAGTCAACAGCAAGCGGGCCAAGTTGGTGACTGAAAAGAAGCCGAGCTCCAACTCAGGGACAAAGCTGTTCAACGATGTTCTGAGGGAGTATGTGTTGATGCTAGCCGTCATTGACGAAAGTCAAGAAGATGGGAGCATCACGGCGGAAAAATGGAGGTTGGTGTATAATGCACTCAACCTCGTCTTTTTAAAGGTCCTGGGTGAAAATCCGGGACCACCCCCATCCTGCAGAGATGCGGGATGGTATGAAAGGCGTGTGAAGATGACTGCATGCTCGGACTCTAGATCTGTGGATCTTTACAAAAAGGCTACGTGAGGGCACGTGTCTGGCTGCCATCAGAACCGGCTAGCCCTGACGGGGCTTTGGAAATCATTCAGGCCAGTAACCAGGATCTTCCGACCGGAAATTGGAAGATCGTCAAGCAGGAGGAGGCGAAGGGGGGCTCGAAATTATCAATCATGGTAATAAATAAGGAGTCCCTTGCACTCCTTCACAAAACGAAGGGAGTAATTGACTTCGGTCTCGGGTCAATTACTCTCAACGTTTATAAAAAGGATGGGGCGGTAGCGCGTACGGGAGGCCAACCGGAGGATTGTGGCAATCCACCCAGGCCTGAAAGGGGTACCAGCAGCATGGGGGGAGAAGCTGAGGGTAGGGGGGAGAGTGAATCCGGCGACCTCGGTCGGGCAAGGACTCTCTCGAAGGATGAGGAGGGGCACATAAGCGAAGGAGCTGGTGTACCGATGGAGGAGGATGACGGCAGCCCGGCCACACGGGGGGGCACTGACAAGTCCTCTCCAGAAGGTATGAGGGGTGGCGAGACGGGCGTATCCGGCGCGTCCCAAAATACCGGGAATTAATATTCCTGCGGTAGCAGGAATTTATCACAGAGGTGGGTAGAGGTTAAATGGTTATGATTAAGATAACTCAAATTAACCTTCACCATTCTAAGGCTGCTTCGGCAGCTCTACTCCTCAGGCTGACTAGTTCGGGTGCGGATGTGATACTAATCCAAGAACCTTGGATTAACAATAACAGGATCTGTGGCCTCAGAACCAAAGGGTACAAAATTATATCCTCTAGTAAGTCTGGGAAGATCAGATCTTGTATTCTTGGGAAAAATAATATTAATCTTTTCCTTCTCTCTCAATACAGCAATGGTGACACTACTGCAGTTAGCCTGGAAGTGGGCACTTGTAGATTCTGGCTAGTTTCAGCCTACATGGACCGGGAGAAGGAGGTTCCTCCGGATAACCTGGAGGAGCTGATCCGTAAAGCGGAACAATCAAAGGTAGGTGTGGTACTGGGAGTTGATGCTAATGCGCATCACACTATCTGGGGAAGCACGGACATTAATGAAAGAGGTGAGTCGCTTTTTGATTATTTGATGAGTATTAACCTTTCAGTGTGTAATATTGGGCGGGAACCCACATTTATTACTAGTAACAGGCAGGAGGTTCTAGACGTGACCCTTGCCTCAAATAATATTCTTCATATGGTTAAAAATTGGAGGGTGGATAAGGAACAATCTGACTCAATAGCATATGATATGGTAAATTTCAAGGTACTCAAGATATTTATTGATTTATTTTTGTCTCATATAACATTCATCCTTAACCAGTGTTTGACAAAATCTGAATTTCCTAATTTGTGGAAGGTGGCCTCTATCATTCCCTTACCTAAAAAGGATGTAATTTGTAATATTGGGGACATTCGTCCGATTAGCATTTTGCCTGCCTTATCAAAGGTACTGGAAAAAATTATGCAATTGCAAATCCAAGTGCATCTTAACAGATTTAATTTTTTGTGCAAATTCCAATCAGGATACAAAACAGGCTACAGTACTACAACTGCACTTGTCCATATAGTGGATGATTTATCATCTATCTTAGACAAAAATAATTCATTTGCTATATTAGTACTTTTAGACTTTTCTAAAGCATTTGATAGCGTGAATCATATCCACTTGCTCCAAAAATTATATTTGTATTATAAATTTTCAACGTCTGCTATTTTGTTTATTCATTCTTATTTGAGCAATCGTAAACATTTCGTTAAGCATGGTGATGATGTTTCTGGCACTTGTGAAGTGGTTACTGGGGTGCCTCAAGGTTCCATATTAGGTCCTTTACTTTTCTATTTATATTAATGATTTGCCTTGGCATATCCAGAATTGTCGATTTCATCTTTATGCTGATGATTTGCAACTATATATAGGTGGTGATATTTCAGAATTAGATATGATTGTCAAGTACCTTAATGATGATTTGAGGAATATATCGTTATGGGCTAAAAATAATTCGCTTGCTATTAACCCCAGCAAAAGTAAAGCATTATTTCTATCTAGAAACCACTCTCACAATATTGAACCTGTGTTACGTCTGGACAATGATATCATCTCATTTGTGCCAACGGTAAACAACTTGGGACTTATTTTGAATTCAAAACTTACTTGGAATGACCACATAAGCTCCTTATGTCGGCGGGTTAATTACAGCTTATATTCGCTTCGATTAATAAAAAAATTTTGTCCAATTAAATTACGTATATATCTGCTTAAAAGTTTGATTTTACCCATTTTCTCATATTGTGATGTGATATTTTATAATAGTGATAGTTCCTCAAAGCGTTTACTTGAGGTAACGTTTAATAATTGTATCCGGTATGTTTATGACCTTAAGAAATTTGATCATATCACCGAATTTAAAGATTCCATTATTGGATGTGACTTGTTTAAATTTTACTGTTACAGAACTGCAGTTTTCATTTTCCGTGTTATTAAATCAGGTATCCCGTTGTATTTGCATGATAAATTAAATTTTGCATTGTCATTGCGTACAAGAAACATCAGCTTGCCTGTGAGTAGGACCAATATTTATAACAACTCCTGTTTAATGAACATGATTATCACTTGGAACAGCTTGCCTCTAGAACTGAAAAATATCAGTTCTATTGAAAGTTTTAAAAAAAAATCATTTAAGTTTATAACTCAAAATTAAAATTTTGATTATTTATTGTATATTTTGTACATATACATATATCTAATTTTTGTTAATTTTTTATTTATGTTAATTATTGTTCATATTCTATATTGTTTTGTTTTATGTTATTATTGTAATATGCACGATTGTAAAAAAGTTAATACTTATACTTCGTTAATAAAAAATCTATTATTATTATTATTATTATTATTATTAACTCTCCTTTTCTGATCATCGATATTTAACCTATAGCCTCGATATTCACCCTGCTACCCGGGAAGCCTTCAGGAACCCTAGAAGGACCAACTGGAGCAAATATGGGGAATTATTGGAGGAAATGTTACCGACGAGGGCTATGGAGCCCCCGACGACCGTTGGGGAGCTGGAGGACATGGTGGCTAACGTTACTAGCGCATGCAACCGATCCTTTCGTGCTGCCTGCCCACTGGCTAAGCCTAAGGGTAGACAAAAACCGGTATGGTGGTCCAGGGAACTGGGAGCCTATCGGAAGGCTTGTAGTACAGCCTTTAATAGAGCCAAAAATACAAGAGATCAGAGATAAAATAGGTGCCAGGAAGTGGGCATCGTCTCAGCATGCGTACACAAAGGGTAGATCTGTGGACACTGCTCTGCACACCTTGGTGTGTACGATTGAGAAATCGATTAGTTCGAAGGAATTCTGTTTGGTGGCTTTCCTGAATATAGAAGGCGCCTTTAATAATGTGAAAGCGGAGGCAATCAAGGAGGGATTGTCATTTTTGGAGGTGGACGTTCCTCTGATAGGGTTAATCAATTATACGCTGGGAAGCAGGATTGTTAGCTCGAAGTTGGGGGACTCCACCATCAAGAGGCGAGTAACTAGGGGAACCCCGCAGGGGTGGGTTCTGTCCCCTCTTCTCTGGAACATAGTGGTAAACGGGTTACTACTTGAATTGGAGAGAGAGGGTGTGGAAGTTGTCGCTTACGCAGATGATGTAGCTTTAGCTGTTACCGGGAAATTCCTGGGCACGATTGTAGACGTATTGCAGAATGCGCTTACCATCGTTACGAAATGGGCTGGCAAATGTAGACTTGGTATTAACCCGTCCAAGACAGAGCTGGTACTCTTCACTAAGAAATACAAAATCCCGGTAGTTGCCCCTCCTACCTTAAATGGCACGAGACTTGCTTTTATTGACAGAGCTAGATATCTGGGCATTATCTTGGACAGTAAGCTTAGTTGGAAGCCCAACATGTTGGAGAGAATAAACAAAGCTACTATTGCTTTGTACTCCTGTAGGAACGCCATTGGTCATAGATAGGGTCTGAAGCCGGAGCTGGTACACTGGTTCTACACCGCCGTAGTGAGACCTGTACTCATGTACGGGGTGGGTGTTTGGTGGCCAGCTCTGGACAAGGTAACTTATAAAAGTAAGATTGAGAGAGTGCAAAGAACAGCCTGTATGACCGACAAGTGCCTTAGAGGTTATGTTGCACTTTATTCCGGTCGACATTTTTGGCAAACAGATGGCGGCAAATACGGCTGTACGACTTGCAGCCGTCTCTCAGTGGAGGCGTCTTAGTATAGGACACTCCACTATTGTTAGATCGTTGAAGGATGAGCTGGCGAATCTTGACTACATTAAATCTACTCTACGCTTTGAGAAGCGATTTCGGACCTCCTTGCCTTCAAGGGAATCCTGGAGGGATAGACCGTTATCGGGAACCAAAGCGTTGCAATTCTTCACAGATGGCTCCAAGCTAGATGGCAAAGTAGGAGCTGGAGTATTCTGTGACAAATTAAATGTAAACATTTCTATTCGTCTCCCTGATTACTGCAGCGTGTACCAAGCTGAAGTCGTAGCGATTGAGGAGGTCATGACGTGGTTGAAACATAATGTGTTATCCTCAGACGATATCACAATCTATGTGGACAGTCAATCGGCGATCCGGTCGTTAGAATCGGTGTCTTTGGTGTCACGGGTGGCGTTGAGTTGTCACTCATCTCTAAATGAGATGGGTGAGCATTTCAATATCCAGGTAGTCTGGGTCCCAGGTCACTCGGGCGTCATGGGGAACTGCATGTCAGATGAACTTGCTAGGCATGGTACGACTATCCAGCTGCAACCGGAAAGGGCAAGTCTGGGGAGGCCTATTACAGCGCTGAGACAAGCACTTGGGAAGCAGGCGCTATCCTCAGCGGGGGAAAGGTGGTCTAACACACTCACCTATAGAGTTGCAAGACAAGTTTGGCCAAAGCTGGACTTGGGGCGCACTAGGGCATTAATATCCTTACGCAGACATGAATTAAGAACGGTCGTAGGAATTCTCACGGGACACTGCCTTTTTGGAGAACATGCAAGAAGGCTGGGTCTGGAGGCTAATGACTTCTGCAGAACTGCTTGGACGAAGAGGAGGAAGAGACGTTGGTCCCCTTCCTTTGCTCGTGTCCAGCATTGGCTCTCAGAAGGCACAAACACTTAGGTAAGTTCAAGATGGACTGCCTCTCGGATCTCGAAAACAGTAAAGTGCGGGATGTCTTACGCCACATAAGTAGCTCGAAATGGTTCCAATAGGGGTAAAAGGGGATACATCCTGTGGTATCACAATGGACCGTCACCGGTCTAAGTGTGCGTAAGCAGCCACTCCAACCTAACCTAACCTAACCTTGATATGGTCTAAAGTATCCAGCAAACTGATCGCATAATTTTCCTGTAAATTACCAGCTCAGGATAAGGATCGCGAACTCTGTGATCTAATAAAAAATGCTAGATTAACAGACATACTCAGTAAGGTGCATATAGAGTGTTACGTGTGTACGAGCTGGAGCAAGCAACAGGACACTCCACTAATTTCATCGAAAGGTATGAAAAACTTCCCTTGCAACACCCAAATTATAACTTTGCAAATATGAGCCTAATTGAAATTGTAATGTTCTTTTAAACATACTTTCAAGAGAGCTTTGATCAAGACAATGTTGATATACCAACGAGAACCGGTCAACAATTAATCACATTGATTGATAATAGCAAAATAGCAGCTATTCAAGTATCATATTTCATAGTTTCCGACTGATCCTGAACAATTTTATTACAGTCTATTAGTTCAGAATCTGCCTTATCGCTCGGATATGCAATTATTAGCAATTCCAGATCCTCGAAGAACCATCAGAGCTACCGAATATCGAAAACTATGAAGAAAATTTTTCCGAACAAGCTATGACCAACGGTCTCGTTCGAGTTAGTATGTCAGACTATGAATATGGACCAAAAACAAATGTTTAACTGTATTACGTCAAACATAAAAGCTTAACTACAAGGGCATCAAAACAGGTTAAAGTGGGGTGCAGTTTCTGTTCGTAGACGAGATTTCCATGGTACATACAACGAACCATTTGGCGGTATAAACTTTACCGCCAATACGTGGGAAACAAGTGTTTTATTAGCCAGATCACATGAGGCCAGCCACTCACTTATGGCGGATATTCACATTGGTATGACGGCCAAGACATGTGCCAACGAGGAGACACGATATTCACAGATACATTGAATGCCTTGAGAATTGGGGAGATAAACAGTGAGTACCTTATATTACTACAGGGTAAGATCTCGATAGATTCTACTGGTGTGTTTGCACTTGAGATGGTATTACGTATTTACCCTACAAACGATGGAGAAGGTAAGCACAACGATAAGGTCCTGAAATATTACGAACTCGAAATCGTACTCGAATGTATGATATATTGTATCGTTTCTATTGAACTATAAATAGAAGCGATACGGGCGGTATAATTCCTTTAAAATAATTCATTAAAATTCATTTAAAAACAAATTTTAGCTTTACTTTAAAATTAAACTCACACGAAGAATAAAAAAACTCACTTTCAGTTAGAATCAAAAAACCAATTCGCTTTCGTGTTGTAAAAATATTTTGTTTAACCGAGACAAAAGCGATTCTCTTCTTTTATTCAAAATGTAACGGGACGGTTCGTTTTCATTACGCTAAATTGTTACGATTGCGATGTGTTGTCTGGGTGATTACTTCTTTATCTTTACACTTTATTTAGAAGGTAATAAGAGAAGAAGTGAGACGAATTTTTAAGAGCAATTGTGAGACGAAAAAAATCAAACCAGTTATTTAATGGATTGGAGTCGAAATGAAATAAAGTAAAAAGGCAGTACCATCCAGTTAGGATCGAATTTGGCTGTTTCTTAACCGTATGATGGAAACGGGATTCCTAAACGATATATAGATGGAATTCTGGAATATGGCCAATTAAGATCGTTAGATCGTCGTTAGCAGAAAGTGGCTATACATTGGCACAGAACACGTTTCGTCGATTTCACTTCCATGTCACAGAAGTGGATTTCATCTATCTTAAGAAAATATGACCTAGTTGACGAGGGTGATATATGTAAATATCTTCACCTGTCGTAGACCTGAAATTCTGCGGCACAAAAAGGAGTTTTGCCTATCCTTCCAGCTTCTTACCGTTGCTTGAAGGTGACCCTTAGTGATCCCGCAGAAGGGCTTTGGCCCAATGAATGGAGATGATGAACCTCAGGAGGCAACTCCATTCCTGTAATTCCAGCATACCCTGCACCGACAAAATTGTTACCTTGTTTCCTATACCAGTTTTGATTTAATGCTATAGGATTTAAGGCCGCCTGGCTGTCTGAAACAATGCAGACCTTTGCGTAGTTTAGACCTTCTTTAGCCTACCTTGGCGAAATATTTTCAAGGACTTCGAAAGGGCAATTTCCTTTTCATATATTCGTATTTTGGGTCTGTCTTCGGTTTTAGATCCGCCTGTAAACCATACCTTGGATCCTGTTTTAGAAGAACGGTCCACCTAAGCTACACATCCCCCTGTCTGTGAAAGTTAAGATTAGTTAGAATTCAGTCGGAAGGCATTACTATGGTGTGATCTGACTTAAATTCGTTACGGATTCTCAGACGACCTCAGAGATAATACTTCGATTAATTTTGCCTTCTCTACCTGTCAGTCAGGCCATGCGCTGAACCTTGTTCAATAAAGTCCATCCAAAGTTCGTCCATAGAGTCTCTGACAGGCCTAGAAGGATTTTGTGGTTCTATTACGAATTTTAAGTAAATGTTGTTTTAAATTCAGTTTCTAATCCAGGATAACCCCTAGATACTTAACTTCTATGAAATACTGAACGGTAGTACCATTTAACGAGGGAGCTCTAAGCGCAAGCTTTGTTCTCCTCCTAAAGGCACAATCACCTTTTCACTTGGGTTTACGCTAAACATCAATTCTGTTAAAGCCTTCGTAGACTAACATTTTTAGAAATCATTTGACGCTATTTTATCACACACGCTAATATTTATGCCAGCTGTTATACCCCTGTGTTGTTTAGTTATTCCTCTACGTGTTCACCAATAGTAAATAATTTATTATATAAATTAGTCATGTTTAAAAACCTTTGTAATTTAACACTACCCTTAACTTGTACGGTTCTTACACATAATTTGAATACAAATTCTATAGCTCTTTAGCACTAAAAAAAGTATTACATATAATTATAATAAATGTTTCCGAAAGCAAACCAAATAAACGAGTATGTATATATGTATAATTCAATGAGGCCCGCACGACTAAAGCATATTCAACAAATCATATACTCCAAATATGATTTAATGTGTATACAATATTTTTGTTGTGCTTTTGTGTACGTATGCGTGTATTTTGGGTGGGTAATTTTTCCGCATAATAAAAAAACTCGGTTTTCCTTTTTTTCTTGTGTGTACAAATATATCCTTGAACATATTTTCTTTTATTTATTTATGTTATTTATATTTTTATATATGAATATTATTCTTTTAAAAAGGAACACACAATAGGCACGAGTCATGAAAATACAAAAAAAAATATTTCCTTTTTCAGTATCGTTGTCATATGTATGTATGTATACAGTATTTTCCTTGCATATCCTTAAATATCATGATGTTCGCATTCGAATTTTTCTTTTTCACCAACCAAATATACTATATAGATCGTTGGGTTTTTGTTAAGCGCAAATCTAGAAAAGAAAGAAATATGCTTGCTTCTTTCGCAAATTCCATAAAGATTGATTTGCATATTATTAAACTTTAGATTATTGTGTGCTTTTTTAGTCTTTTTACGTTTGCGGAGCGGGTCGTTTAAAAAAATTTATTTAACAAAAATGTCAAGGGCGACAAACTATTAAATAAAATAATTTTATCATTGTTGTGTGGTTGGAATATGGATTTATTTAACCGCAAGCGATTAGCATAAATAATAATTTCCCTCCCGCACCATAATAATTAAACGAATATTCTCAGTGCAAATTACATTTTATACATTTTTAGCACCATCTGTAAACATAATTGCATTTCAATTATTCAATTCTCATTTTCGTTTCATTATTTTTTATGCAACACACAATTAAATTATACATATAAACGTATTTTTTCAAACGAGAGTATATAGTGGAAAATCCACATTTAATTTTTTATATTTTAATTCCAATTTCAATGCTTATTATTCCGTTTCTTAGCTGTTAGCTCTTTCTCTGCAGTAAACCAAACTTTCGAAAAATGTACATGTATATAAAACTAAAAACTGATATACAAACCAAATTTAGAATTTTCTAATGATATTAAAAATTTAAAAAATTCTAACATGAATAAAATATTTCGAAAAAATTCTTTTTTTCCAATCTTTCAATCTCGTTTTTGTATCATATACATACATATATATTTTGCACTATGCATACAACCAAAAATAAAATTTTGTGCTTTTTCGTTCGCCCAAAATATAAATATTTCACTTTGTGTGAATTTCGTTTTTTCCCCCGAATTTTCTTGAGATTTAACAAAAGAAACATAAATTCATGTACAGTATAGTTAGTTATGTATGTATATCAAACGAAAGAATGAAGAAAATCTGAATACGTACACCGATAGCATATTTTATAAGCGGAGCTTTTTCTGCTTTGTTTTTTGTTTGTATTTATGTGTGCTTTGGTCAGATGAAAATATAAATTAGGGAGGGTCAAAAAAAAAAAAAAAACAAATGAATAATAGAGTTAAAAAAGGATACATTTTATTGTGAATTTTCAATGATTTTCTTTTGGTCATGTTTGTTTTGATATTTATGTGTTTAGATAAATCTTTTGGATGAATGATTACACCGTATACGAGACCATAATTTAAATCAAAGGTCACTGGAATGTGAATGAATGCAATTAAAATTCAACAAATTTGATAAAACCTTTGTGGTTTTATTACATAATGGTAGGTATGTACTTAGTGTATATTAAAGTATCAAATAATTTGGAATCTTTATTTATTCACGTAATTACTTTGTTCTAAAAAGCTTTTTCAATTCACACATAATTAAATTTTCAACAGAGCAATGGCTAAACTCCGAGAATTTAATGGTCTGGTTCATTACAAAAAAATATTTTTGTCTACGAACTTTTATTTTTAAATCGAAATTATTTTATGGGGACAATAACTTCTTGGGGTTAAATTGTTTTTTTTTAAATTTTGATATTAGGTGAAATTTTAATGGGACCTCCAGTTGATTGATATTGTTATCAACTATTTTATTTAAAAATTCGTCCGTTGCTATTATTAGATATTGAACATAATTTAGCTTTGTCTAAACTTACAAAATTTCAATAGACATTAAAATAATTTTTGTTTTGAAACCATTACAAATTAATGCGTTTGTGGCGTGATCATGTTTAGTAAACCGTATATTAAAATCTTGAATTGATGCTTAATAACTTGACCTACTGAATGGTAGATAATAATGGCAGGAAAAAATATTTTGGTGATCCAGGCATCAGGCGACATATGAAGCATTTACAGAGATGGGCATAATGACGTAAAAAATAATTTTTTACATTTTTAGTGTAAAAAACGAAAAAAACTGTAAAATAACGTAAAAAACGTAAAAAACTGTAAAATAATGTAAAAAACGTAAAAAACACAAAAAAATGTTAAATCAAGGCAGATTAATACAGCTTTCACACATAAAAAAATTAGAAAGAGAACGTTTGTCTGTATTAATTAAATCAATAAGACTGTTTCGGCTTTTTATAGACAAAATATATAAAAAAATAATGGCATTCACAACAATTTCGACTTGTTAATCAGAAAAAATGAAGAGGCCAATCATTTATAAATATATCTACCAGAAAAAGTAGAAATATCAAAATCCCACCCGTACTTTAACCCGTGGTCAATACAAATTGTATCGACTCCAAAAATGAAAACTTTCCTTGAGCTTTCTCTGTGGTACTTTGGTTTCGTACTGATAAGTTCGTACAAAAACAAAAAAGTTCGGTCTACTCATCAGGTAGCTACGACCAAACTACAAAAATAAAATTCTAACTTCATACATTAAGTATGAGGCAAGAACGCATTGATTTAGCGAATTATAAAATTCACCAAATCAAAAAACTCAAGGAAATCTCATTTCTGTGTGTTTTATGCCCACACAAATAATAGAAAGAGAACGTTTGTCTGTATTAATTAAATCAATAAGATTGTTTCGGCTTTTTATAGACAAATATATTAAAAATATAATTCGCTAAATCAATGCGTTCTTGCCTCATACTTAATGTATGAAGTTAGAATTTAATTTTTGTAGTTTGGTCGTAGCTACCTGATGAGTAGACTGAACTTTTTTGTTTTTGTACGAACTTATCAGTACGAAACCAAACTACCACAGAGAAAGCTCAAGGAAAGTTTTCATTTTTGGAGTCGATACACTTTGTATTGACCACGGGTTAAAGTACGGGTGGGATTTTGATATTTCTACTTTTTCTGGTAGATATATTTATATATGATTGGCCTCTTCATTTTTTCTGATTAACAAGTCGAAATTGTTGTGAATGCCATTATTTTTAATATATTTTGTCTATAAAAAGCCGAAACAATCTTATTGATATAAAAAAATTAGCAAAAATGAAATTGTATCAATTAAAATGTTATTAATAATATAGAAAAACTACAACAAATATAAGAAGCATAACTTATATACGAATAATTAGAATCTAATTAACCAAAAATTATTTGTATGCTTTGTTTAAAAGATGTACATATATAATAATACAAAATACAAAAAATCAAATCGGCTAATTTTTTTTCTACTACACACATACTAATTAAGTGTTTTTGTTTTAACTCGGATTTGGCTACCTGCCAGTAATAACATAAATATACTATAGACACTGCACATGCGCTATAAATGCATTTAAGTTGGTAATGTCATTTTATTTATTTTATTGAAAACAACCTGTCAAAGAGCTTAACCTTAAATATTGTGGTTCAAAGCTAATTTTTATAGTTATAGTTGATTATATAAATATTATAGAAAAACGATTGCATTCTAAAAATTATTCACTTGTAAAAAATGAACGGCTGGCCAAAAACTACAAATTATAATGATTTAGGATTCCAATTAATTAAATCAGGAAAAAAATGTATGGCGAACTGCAATGTGTGCACAACTATTTTGCATAATACAGCCGTAAATAGGCTTAAAGCACATCGGTAAGTTTAATATATCTTAGTAGTCCGATGTCGTTTGATTAATTTGCTCGCATGTGTTACTGTAGGAATAGATGTCTTTTCGACGCAGCCAAAGAAAATGATTCAACTACGTCTTCTAATATGGATGTTGTGTTTACCGTAGACACCGTGGTAGATATTGAGGACATGAACATTGAATTCATCGAAGTAGATGCTAGTCAGTTAAATGAATTTGCTTAGTTTTCCCACACATTACTAAAATAATATATATTTATAGTTGCCCTTGCCATCGTCATCAACATCAACATCAAATGAACCATCAAGTTCAAACGTCTCATCGCCGTTACCGGATATGATTTTGCCAAACTTTTTAACATCCGCTTGGCTGCAAACGTATCCTATTAATAAACCAAAGCCTAAGCCAAAACCTAAACATATAAAAAAGCAAGGAGCATTATCTAGTTTTGTTGATTCTTGTTCCATAAAAGAGCGCGTGGAACTAGACAAAATCGTCGCACAATTTTTTTATGGGTGTAATATTCCATTAAACACGGTTGAGTCCCCCCACTTTAAAAAACTAATTAAGCATTTTAAACCATCTTATGCTCAACTTATCCCAAGCCGAAAGGTTATTTCAGGTAGACTTTTAGACAATGCATACCAAAATTGTTTAAAGGAAGCATCTTTATCTTTGCCAACTGATTCTGTTCTGTTAACTGATGGATGGAAAAATTCAGCCAGTAACAGTAAAACAGTGGTTACCATGATACACAATGCGAACGGACAAAAGGCGTTTCTAAATGCTTGGGATTTGAGTGGGGAATCAGAGACAGCGTCTAAACTGGCCGAAATTGTTTGCGAGTCAATAGATTTGGTCAAAAAATTGTACAATACAAATGTGTACGCAGTTGTTTCTGACAATGCTAGCACTATGATACGCATGGGAAAAGATGTAAAGCATATTGTTTGGCACACCACCTGCAACAGTCACACAGGAAACCTGCTAGCGAAAGATATCGTCGATCACCAGCTATTAATTCAAGCAAATATGGTGCTAAAAGAATTCAAAAATACTGACTTTGAACGCATTGAAAAAAATAAGATTGGCATGTGACACCAGGTGGTGTTCATACAGAGATGCCTATGAGAACATACTCCAAAATTTGCAATTTTTCAAGCAAGTAATCATAGAAGAAACCCCCGAAAAAGTCAAACCTTCTGTATCCAAGCTTATTTTTGACGAAGACTTTATAGAAAACATTAAGAATGAAAAGGAGATGCTTGACCCCGTTTGCAAATTAATAAATTTCTGCCAAAATGCGGATTGTTCTTTAGTAGATGCAGCATTTATGTGGCTGTCATTTGAGATTAAAGACATATACGAAACGAAAATGGATATCCAATTCAAGCGGCGTTGTGAAATGGCACTCAATGATTATGCATTAGTTGGATATTACTTGCATCCAGTTGATGATAACTCTTTGCTTACAGGTGAGATAAATAGGAAGAATAGTCTGTAGTTGATCTAATATTCTCGTTGTTTTAAACAATTTATTCATTTCAGGGGATTATCAAAACAGGGTAAACCATTTCCTACTTAAGAATTTAACTGGTGGTGGAATTGAAGAGTGGCATAGTTTCAAAACCAAAACAGGTTTATTTGATGTACTTATCAGGAAAAATATAAAAAAACCACAAGTCTTTTGGAGTATGGCAGAGATGGAATTTCCCGAAATGTCGAAGCTGGCGCTTAAAATATTAAATCTACCTGCTTCGTCAGCGCAGATTGAAAGAATATTTTCAAATTGGGGTCATATTCATTCTTCTTTGCGAAACAGACTCACATTTGAAAGATCAAAAAAACTGCTCCACGTCTACTTTGCGCTTAACAACCAACAACATTTAAATTTTGATACGAGCGATGACGATGACTCTTCGGTAACGGAAATTAAATAAGTAATTTTTTATTTATACATTTATTTATTTATTTTGTGATTTATTAATAAAACTATATTTTGAAATACATCATTGCAGCGAAATTGCAATTTATGACTAACTGAGACTATTTATTGTTATTTTATTCTGATTTTGCTTTACCTATTTACATTTGATTCAATTTAGAATATGCAATCGAACATCTGAATATTCACAATAATCCACATGTTTAAAACGAAACACTAGCGTAACTCAAAATCCCTATTTTTTAATTTTTTTACGTTTTTTACGACGTCAATTTCAATGTAAAAAAGTAAGTGTAAAAAACGTAAAAAAATGAAAGTAAAAAATTGGCACATCACTGAGCATAATGAACAATATATTTTAATTTAGAAGTATGCCCGTCAATTATCGATGAGCTGCGTTCCAGCGAATAAACAGTTGCTTCTTTTAAGGACAAGGCTTCTTTGGCGGTTTCGGCAGAGGCCGCGGATAACTTATCGGACTCCATGGCTCACCCAAGAGATAAGATTAACAGTTTTTTTCTAGGAGCAAGTGGGCATAATAATTCAAGAAAATTTTTATCATAGGCATTTGAGCGACCGTTATACTCAACAAGCAAGCACAAATTTCACCTTTTAGTTGTAAAAAGCAATCGGAGAATTTTATTGGATATTCAGGGTAGGGCACGAATAACTATGGTTGAATAGTTTTTTCCCAATAAACATTTTATTTCAAATTTTCTCTTAAATTAAAGGAAATTCATCTACATTTTCCTTTCAACTCATTTCTTCAAAATAAACTGCTGCAGATCTTCATTAATGCAACCTCTGTGTCTGGTCGAATTTATCTAATTATTTCTATAATCCCATCTTTTAGCTCAAGTATTGTGGTTGGTTTTAATTTGTAATCTTCCTGTTTACAATATTCTAAAATCATCACGTTTGTTGTGGTATGACGTGTTGCTCCATCTCGTTGAAAGCAGTAGTTTCTAAGTGTAATAAGTTTACGTCGTAGCTCCGGTAGACAAAAATCATCTATCATTTTCAAAAACCGCTCGCTGTTCATTGTAATCGAAGTTGTTTCTGGTGGATTCCTTTTGGATTTTCGTGGCTCCATATACGACAATTTTCCTTACTAACTTTCCTTTTTAAATCAATGTGAGCCTCGTCACATCTGAAGATCGATGAAATAAAGTCCTCACTTTGTTCTGCTATCTGAACCATTCTCCCTTAAAATTCGAGTTTTGCTTGGTGTACGGCAGTTGTTTTCCCTCTTTATAGCCCACCGAACTAGTATCGGAGCTCCAAATATAATCGAATAATTCATATTCTCATTTCGTTAAACATTTTAAAAATGTAGAAGTGTACAGTAAAAATGTAATAATGGTAAAAAATGTAAATACCAAAAAGTAGTTCAAATTACTTTTCGTAGTTATTCATGTTCCATCTTGTATAAAGCAGTCGATTTTATTCGAATTTTAGTCGTATTGTTCTAAAGACTGATGTACTCGGATTTGCTCATGTAGGTGGTTTCCGCCTCATTCGGTAATTTAGTAACATTTTTAAGAGACTGTTCGATGCACCCTTGGTAATTAATTCAAATTTTTAGAACAAAGGTGAGAACCTATGACAGGGAGTTGCTGGCCACTTATTTCGGGGTTACAAATACTTTCATTATTTGTTAGAGGGATGGAGCAAGCCGTTGATTTATGCCTTTTCATTGGTCAGTTTACAAATGGTTTGCAGCATGCCTTCGTGAGCTATGGTTCGTTCAAAATATTAATGAAAATTATTATTTTTTTATGTCGCGCAGCTTCTCAGTGAAAGAACACAAAAAATTTAAAAAATGACGAAGAGCGGTTTAATGTTGCCTCTAACGTTGCGTTTTAAATAGTTTTGAATATTAAAAATGGTTTTAATTTTACATCAAGAATCGAATATATCACATAAAAATTGAAAATATAAAAAAAATCCTGCCGCTACTGCTCAAATCGTCACAATAATACGTTTTTGGTGCGGAGTTGGACAGCGTTTGGAACGGTAGAGAAACGAGAATGCAAATGGTGCATTTGGTGAGAGAGGATACTAACTGTGGGTTGGGCACACCGTTGGTTTTGGTTGAACAACGGTTTATTATTGAAATTCGTTTTTTTAATGCATATTCCTCAATTATCTCCATTTCTAATCCCATTTAGTCCTTGCCATAAGATTTACGGTTTTGAGTGATAAATCGCTGGAGCTGTACTGGAACAAATGCATAGCTCTTGGCCGCTAGATACCTTTAATTAATTGAGAACAAGCTGTTGTTTGATCGAGATGCAAGAGGCCTGGGAAATAATTTTGGAGAGGTTGGGCCAGGCATTTCTCATATCCGCGAAAATAACAATCCCTCGAAAAATCCAAAAGAAATTCGAAATAATCTGCTCCTTTAAAAAGGCAGGCCCCACTCAGTTTTTGTAAAATGCCAGAATAAGCACGGTGTGCCTGAACCACTTTTAAATTGCTCGGAAAACCACGTCTCTATTTTCTTCAAGGATCGAAAGTTCCATGTTTGAGAAGTCCAAAAAAACAAAAATTAGCAAAATCCCCGGAGCGATTTCAATTTTTTTTCTGCGACGATACGAAAATTCACGAATTTTTTTCATAATTCTGTAGGTGTAGCCAAGAGATATGCTGAAATGCTTGAAAAATAAATACATCACCATATCTGTCTGTGTACAGACATTGTTTTGTGTCTTTTCACGTAAATATGTTTGTTGTTTTCAAATGTTTGCTTCAAAAATCAGCAGAAAGACAGACTTAGTTGTCGCAATATTAGTCAAAACAGTCATTGCCAAACCGACCAGTAAATAACAGTTATTAGTAATAGACGAACTTATTACCTACATAAGAGTGAAAAAAACATATCCCGAAAGACAAAGGACCATGCGGGAACTCATGAAGAAAACCGAGGCGTGATTTGTTTGTTGTGTTTAAGAAAGAAAGATAAGATGTGGGATGTTGTGGGCCCATTGAAAATTGAGGTAAAAAATGCTGTAAATATTAATCTTGATGATATTCGTTACCCATCTGCTGTCTGTAGCAGTTGCAAAATCATCATATACAAATTCAATAAACAAAATTCTGAAGAAACCACATTAGCTCTACCGGACTATTCTGGTTTTCTTGAACTCCCATGTGTAACACGATCTAAAAATAAGATACTTTGTGACTGAAAGTTGTGTGAAATTGCGAGACGTGCACCAGACAATCTGTGTCTAGGAAATTCAGCGAAAAGAAAAGTGATCAAGAAAAAGTGTAAGAAATGCAGAGGACCACTGGATAAAAACAAAATTTGCACTTCACCTAAATGCATCCCTGTTCTCACTGAATTGATTTCAAAAAATTTGTCTACCAAAGAAAAGGAAAAATTAGCTTCATCAATGCTAAAAGATATTTTACACGTGGCAGAACATTCAAACAATGAAGGACAGTTGCGGTTATCTCAAAGGAGAGGCAAAAAACTACCAGTTTCAGTGAATTCAAACAATGTGGATAAAAGCCCAATAAAAGAAACAGTCGCAGCTATCGACATATTGAAAATAAGTACAGAATTGGGGTTGTCTACAAGAAAGACACATTCTCTAACTGCTGCTTTGCGAGTTGGCAGTAAGAATAGGAAAATGTTTCAGCCCAACTTGAAGCAGGACCTGCTTTTGTTGAATCATCAGCTTGATTCGTTTTTTGAATCTCGTGTTTGTGACGTATTGAATACCAAGAAGTCTTGTGTAACAAATAGATCTGGATGCTTTGTTTGTTGTAATAATGTACAAGGTTTAGTTACATATATTCGACAAAAAAGTGGTTTGCAAGAAGTAGATTTATACGCCAATAAATTTAAGGACACGGGTGTGAAAAAGTTATTCATCCTTATCATTTCTGATACACAAGAAATTATGTGAATTTTTGCACTCTGTGGTCCTCTCTACATTTGAATGACTTAAAAGTTATGACTATTGCCACAGGCCTAAAAATGGCCAATATAATAACTGGGGTCATGGCTCATTCTTCTCATTACCCGTGTACGTTGTGTACTGCATCAAAAGATCTCTTGAGTAAGTGTGGAAGTTATAGAACCGTTGGTAGTTGCCGTGAAAATTCAGACGCCTTGAAGAATAGTGGCAGTAAAAAAATTAATGCCAAGAATTTTTACAGTCACGTATCTCAACCTATTTTTACAAGGAATCCAGAGACAGAAATCATCGATATAATACCTTCACCTGAACTGCATCTAATGCTCGGGGTGGTAAACACGTCGTATGGGCACATGCTGAGGGAATGCGAAGACGATACTGAGAAATGGGCAAAATTGTGCAATGTAAGCAGAGAATTTGTCCATGGATCTCCTGGTTTCGCAGGCAAACATTTGTTGAACAAGATAGATCTGCTTCGGGCAAAATGTAGTGTTCATTGTTTAAAATATGTCAGATGTTTTAATGATTTTTCAAGTGTCGTCAATTCATGTTTCTCAAGTAGTCTTGACGAAAAATTTGAGGTGTACATATATTTCAGAATTTCAAAGGAGTTATTTGGACCTAGCAATACCAATAACGCCAAAAGTTCATGCTGTTTTTTCCACGTTCCTCATTTTTGCCAAAAAATGGAGAAAGGACTCGGGAACTATAGTGAGCAAGCTATGGAGTCAGTTCACCATGACTTCAAAAATACCTGGATGAATTATAAAGTCCACAATACACATCCCGATTATAGCTCCAAACTTCTAAGAGCTAGACAAGAATATAATTCTCGCATGTTCAAAATGCAAGCACCACGATTCATCCACATGGCGGCGTGTCTGCCGAGTTGAAGTTGAATAGCCCTTTTCTATAATCCCATCTTTTACCATATCTCAAGTATTGTGGTTGGCAATAATTTTCAAACTTCCTGTTTACAATATTCCCATAAATAAAAATCAGGAGCTGTTAAGTAAATTCATCACGTTTTTTGTGGTAAGGCGTGTTGCTCCTTTTATTGAAACCAGTAGTTTACGTCGTAGCTCCGGTAGACAAAAATCCTCTAGCATTTTTAAATAAGATTTGCCATTCATTGTAACCGCTCGATGGCTGAAGTTAGTGGATTCCTCTTGGATTTTTGTGGCTCAATATACGAAAATTTTCCCTATTTACCTTCCCATTTAAATCAAAGTGAGCCTCGTCAGATCTGAAGATCGATGAAATGAAGTCCAAACTTTGTTCTGCTTTCTGAACCATTCTCCAATATAATTCGAGTCGCACCGCCGGATCTCCTGGCTCCAGTCTGTTGGTCCCAGTCTGCTGATTCCAGTTTATCCTGATACTGCTCTTTGAGAAGTGTTCTTAACTGGGTTAAAATTTTGTTGAGTCCTTATAGGTAGATTTAGATTATAAGGCAATCAGTAGATTTAACCCGTTCTATGCTGGTGACATATTAACCATCTTGTAGTAATTATGCTTGGTGCATGGCAGTTGTTTTCCCTCATTTCGTTATCCATTTTAAAAATGTAGAAGTGTACAGTAAAAATGTAACAACGGTAAAAACTTAAATACCAAAAAAGTTGTTCGAATTACTTTTCGTAGTTATTCGTGTCCCATCTTGTATATTGCAATCGATTTTGCGATTTTGGCTTCCACCTCAATAGAGAAGCATTTCAGTAATTTAGTAATTAAATTGTTTGGAGCACAGGTGAGAACCTACGACAAGGAGGTGCTGGCCACTTATTTCGGTGTCAAACACTTTCATTATTTGTTTGAGGGACGGTACAAGCTGTTGATTGATGCCTTTATGTTTTTTCACAGGCCAGTTTACACATGGTGTGCAGCATGTCACCGTGAGCTATGTTTCTTTCAAAATAGTAATGAAAATTAAAATTTTTTAAAGTCGCGCAGCCTCTCTCAGTGAAAGTACTCAACAAATTTTAAAAATGGCGAGGAGCGGTTTAATGTTGTTTCTAATGTTGAATCGAATATATCACGTAAATAATAATACGTTTTTGGTACGGACTTGTACAGCGTTTCGTACGGTAGATTTGGTGAGAGAGGATTATTATTATTGATTAAAGGGAAATGTGGGCGATAAGCCACCTCGCACTGCGCGACCTAAAAGATCTATTTTGCTGGATCCTACTTAATTATCCGTCCAGTCAATATTCAAGCTCTTAATGAATCTGATAATACTACTGGCCGGTACAAGATACATACTATCTGGGGTCATTGTTCTCCCTCCTAGATGTTGCAGTCTTTGCTGGAAAATGGCTGGGCATTGGCACAGAACATGTTCCGCTGATTCCGCTTCCAGATCGCAGAAGCGGCATCCATCTGTCATACTTAGGCCCATCTTCTTAAGGCCAGCCTCAACTCAGCTTTCCTAAGTTCAAGACACTCCTTAATCCTGACAGACGAAGGTGATATAAATATCTTCGCAGGTCGCAAACCTGGAATTCTGCGCCAGTACGAGGACTTTTGAACATCCTCCCAGCGTTTTACCGCTGTGAGGGGGATCCAAAAAGGCTACCTGGAGGAATTTCTGTGAGGGAATCAATGAATTGCCCTCTGCCGCTCGTCTCCAGAAAGTCCTTTCCAGGGATCATTCAAATGGTTTAGGACTTCTCCAGAAGCAAGATGGGGGGTTCACTGAAAACCGGAAGGAAACCTTAGAGGTACTGTTAGAGACCCACTTTCCGGATTCAGTAGTGGTAGGAGCCCAAGAGGACTCGCATGATCCTTCAAGTGAGGTGGACTATGCGCCTCACAGTAGGATCTGGAGTCTCTCTGGGAAAATTTTCACACCCAACAAGGTGCGATGGGCTATTGGGTCTTTTAAACCTTTCAAATCCGCTGGAGGGGATGGTATCTTTCCAGCTTTACTTCAAAAAGGTATTGAGGAAATACTCCCCAGCTTGATCCAGATGTTTCGGGCAAGTTATGATTTTAACTATATTCCGAAACTGTGGAGGAAAGTAAATGTGGTCTTTATACCAAAGGGCGGGGGTCGTCCAGACACCCAGGCCAGGGCATATCGGCCAATTAGCCTCACATCGTTTCTTTTGAAGACGATGGAAAAAATCCTGGACTATCAAATAAGAAGTGACGTCCTTGGAAAGAATCCGCTGCATCGGGACCAGTTTGAGTATCAAACTGGTAAATCCACGGTTATGGCCCTTAGCGGGCTAGTCACGAGGATTGAAAAAGCAGTGACATATAAAGAAATTGCCCTTTGTGCCTTTGTGGACATTGAAGGGGCGTTTGATAATACCTTCTATGGATCTATAGAGAGGGCAGCAATGGGAAAAAGGGTTCCACTTTCTACAATTAGGTGGATCCGTTCCATGCTGGAACATCGTGAGATTACTGCCAGACTAGGTGGCGAATCAGTAACTATCAAGGCCGTAAAGGGCTGTCCCCAAGGAGGCGTAATATCTCCTCTTTTGTGGTCATTGGTTATTGACAGACTACTGGTCCTTCTGAGTAGCCATGGGTTTGATGTCCAGGGCTATGCAGATGATGTGGCTATCATAATCAGAGGCAAGTTTGATGAGGTCATTTCTGATCGCATGCAAAATGCACTCAATATAATATGGCAGTGGTGTTACCAGGAAGGACTCAGGGTCAATCCAAGCAAAACTGTCATTGTTCCTTTTACGAGGAGGAAAAAGCTTGCGCTTACAGCTCCCTCGTTAAACGGTACTACTGTGCCTTTTTCCAGCGAAGTTAAATATCTAGGGGTTATCCTAGATCAAAGACTGAACTGGAACCAACATTTGTTGAAAGTTCAAAATAGAGCCATCAAGGCTCTCTGGGCCTGTCAAAGACTCTATGGGCGTACTTGGGGACTACAACCAGAAAATGATCTACTGGTCATTTCTTACAATCATTAGGCCTATGGTCACCTACGCATCGGTTGTATGGTGGCCTAAAACTGAGCAGAAGACAACGCAAACCTTATTGAATAAGGTTCAGCGTATAGCCTGCATCGGTGTTACGGGCTCAATGAAGTCATGTCCAACCGCGGGGGTGGAGACACTTCCAGGACTGACACCGTTACACCTGCATATTAAAAAGGATGCTGCAATTATGGCCCTGAAAATGCAGGCGGAAGGAAATATAAAACCAGGCAATATGGTGGGTCATCTGGAAATCCTTAAGGAATTTCAGACAGACCCTACCATAGGAATGCCTTCCGACTGTATGCCAGCTAAACTGGACTTCCACAAACCATTCTGTGTTAGGTTACCTGACCGGGATACTAATGCTACTACTAATGCTACCGTTTTTCAAGCAGAAGTACATGCTATAGAACTTTGCGCTAGGATAGGCATAGCAAAAGGCCTAAACGATGCAAAGATTTATATTGTATCAGACAGCCAATCGGCCTTAAAAGCTCTTAGGTCTTGTACCGTTGAGTCAAGGCTGGTATGGGATTGTCTGAAGGTTATTACACATCTGGCAGGCTCAAATAAGGTAACACTTATGTGGGTGCCAGGTCATACTGGAATCGAAGGAAACGAGGCAGCTGATGGCCTCGACCGTGAGGGTTCTGCCTCTCCATTTATTGGACCAGAACCCTTCTGCGGTGTTACTAAGGGACACCTTAGAGCAGCGGTAAAACGCTGGGAGGATGTTCAAAAGTCCTCCTACTGGCGCAGAATTCCAGGTTTACGGCAGGCGAAGAAATTTATATCACCTTCGTCTGTCAGGGTTAAGGAGTGTCTTGAACTTAGGAAACCTGAGTTGAGGCTGCTTACTGGCTTCCTCACAGGTCATGTCCTCTTAAGGTATCACCTTAAGAAGATGGGCCTAAGTACGACAGATGGATGCCGCTTCTGCGGTCTGGAAGCGGAATCAGCGGAACATGTTCTGTGCCATTGCCCAGCCATTTTCCAGCAAAGACTGCAACATCTAGGAGGGAGAACAATGAGCCCGGATAGTATGTATCTTGTACCGGCCAGTAGTATTGTCAGATTCATTAAGAGCCTGAATATTGACTGGACGGATAATTAAGTAGGGTCCAGCGCAATAGATCTTTTAGGTCGCGGTGCGAGGTGGCTTATCGCCCACATGGCACTCCAGTAAATAATAAATAATAATAATAATACAATAAATTTCGCTATAACTTATTAAGCCACTATCTCGATTGCAAAAGCTACCCATTTATTATGCGGCTACCCAGTTTTCTCCTTATAATCAATCAGGTCGAAAATAAATTGTTGGACTATTTTCCCAGAAAAACTCCCAACAGCGACTATGATTCCAACTTCTTGGAGAATCACTTGATAATGTATTCAATACTCCAACACCACTAACGCCTCAGCTTTTCAAATCTTACAAGCTTTTTCCAATACAGCGATTACAGCTTTGATCCTCTTCCTACTTGTCGAGTTTAGTAAAATTAGTTGTTATTCTATAAATGTAGTCCTGTATTCTCTACAATTGCATTAAAAAACCAGTTCCCCTAGCCTTCAAATTTTGCACAAAATAACTTCCTTATTGTGTCTTTGATAGAAAAGGAGGACACATTTTTGGATGGTACGTTGTTTCTGATTCAACAAAGATGAATTTTGAGATTAAAGTTCATCATATACATTTTGAAATATTTCACTGAAAAAATTGAATAAATTTTGAGAAAAATATAAATTAAAAGTCGGATTTCTCGGGAGTACAAATTTACATATTTTTCTGAAAATTTGTGCCGGGAATTTCCGGGAACAATCCTCTAAACTCGACCGAGCAATCAATATTGAAAGAATACGTTCAGTTTTGGAGTTGTTGAATTCAGTTTATTATTTTCTTTTTGAACGGTGGATGGAAGAGATTACGATAAATTACGATAAATTTTGATGGGAAGATGAGATGTTATGAAATACTAGATTACTTAGCCCCTCCGATTTTTTGTTATGTTACACATGGGATCAAACAGCAAGAATAAAGAAATACAAAACAATTCCTGAAGGACACAATACTTCTGCAATTTATTATGGGAAAAACTCCCTTTTTCTGTTGAATTCTAAAATTTGATATGATGTTAAGTTATTTTTATTTTTTGTAAATCTAAATTGAAGTAGGAGGAGAGAAAACAAAATAAAGCATAAATAAATTATACCAAGTACCTAGGTGTATAAATAGTAAGGTCGTTTTCAGCGGGGGGTCCTTAATCTCATATCCGATTTCATAATCAATTTTACCTAAAATATTGCTAACAACCGGTTACCTGCTAAATTATATTTGGTTTATGGGGAAAACTTCAATTCAAAACTGCCAATTATTTTTTTTTTTAAATAGTAAAATACCCGTAATTATAGGATGGGCTTAACACAGCTATTTACCTCATACCACACAACTTAGAAAGCAATTCACTTAAATTTCTATCGATATAATTAACTCAACAACATTTAATTCGAATCAATTTATAATCAAGTAATTTGTGCTTTTATATTTTATATTTTTTTATATAAATATTAAATACCTGTCATTAAAAGGTTTCACCGGTATATAATGAATTTTTGAAAGAGATTAGCAAATTTAATTGGTATAAATAATTTGCATTCAATGAACTTAGTTCAATTATCCGGAGCAAGCACTCAAAAAAAAAAAGGGAAGTAAATTCTCCTAATAGAATTCTCAGAAATAGGTACGTGATTGAATATAGTGAAAGGAAGGCGGCAAGTTTGAATTCGGTTCAATCAATTGTGTCAATATTTAAGAAACATACGATAACGAATGTATGTACATATTTGCGAAATTTTTCAATTTACAACAACAACCATAAAATATGATTTGTAAAATAATCTTTCTATTTGTATGTATTTGAGTATCTACATATATACTCGTACATACTAGTATGTACATAGAGAAAATAAAGCAACATACAATTTCATTGGCTTATCTCGTTTTGAAATATTCTACATATGTACATAAGACTTTCCAAAAAAGCTTTAGTTACTCACAAACCATTACAGATCGTTGACATAAAATGTAAAAATGTATAACGGTTGTTGTTAAACTTTATGTAGTACATCGTATACATACTACAAGCATACAAACAATGGTTTGTCTTGTTTGTTGTTTGACTAACTAAAATCTTTGAACTAGATTGCTAAAAATAAAACTTCCAAAAGTTTTTCACTCTATATATTACACATGTGTGGCTTGTATTTTTTATAAACTTTGCTGGTTTTTTTGTGGTAAAACATTTCACTGTTGAATAAACCGCACGCTAAGGCATTTCTTTCCATGGTCTAAATCGCAGGGAAGGCGAATCTTTTGGAATTGGTCTGGTTGCTATTAGCTTGTTCCATCATGAGCATTTACAATGTTCCGTAGTATTTTGTTTTGAATGTCTGTATCAATTTTAAATTCGTTTTCTTGGTCCAGCCCCAAAACTGTTTTCGTTTTGACATGTTCTTTCCATTTTAACACTGACATCTAGCGTCACACCTAAATATTTTGCCGTATTCGCATAAGTACCTTGTTCAGTGTTGATTATGATTGCGATTCTCTTAGAATTGGTTTTATTTTGATTTTGATTTCGTTGAGTTTGATTCTCCATTGATTAGTTTAAAGTTTATTTGTAGTTTCTATTACATTGTTCCCTAGTGCCAAAAATTGCAGTATTTTCAGCATAAGTTGCTATGGTTGAATCTTCCATCGGTGGTATGTCCCGAGTATACAGTAGGTATAAGGTGGGGCACAATACCCTACCTTGGGGTACTCCTGTTGAAATTTTTCTCAGGTTCGAGCATTCTTACACGGAAGTGCTTGTCAGTTATGTGGGATTTCAGAGTTTCTTAATATTATTCCAGTGTACGTTCTATAAGTCGCATTTCTTGACGTTTGGTCTGATCCGGATCAGATTATATCTCGTGAAACGACACCAAAATGTGTAAAACTAACAAACACCAAATTTCAATCTTCTGCCTCGTTTCGTTTTGAATCTGCCTCTTCATATTCGTACTGCATTCATCATATTCTTTGTCGCTTTACAAAATATTGTTCAACTACTTTTAGATTAGCATTTGTTATCCAAAATGAGTGTTGGATCAAATGTTGTTGTTGCTTCATATGTAAATTTTGATCTGATCCGGATCACTATGCCTTAAGAAAAGCAGCTATAATATCTGTAATTCTATGAACTTGGTTTCTATGAACGGCATAGTTATTAAATCATATTTAGGAGCTTTTCTTATGTTTATAATAATTCAGTTACAGTTTTTATTTCAAGCTCATCAGATTTCTCTATTGGATTGACATTTTCATCAACAGCTTACCTGAGTACAGGTTGAAACGTTTTTTCGATGTGTCTCGCAAACAGATCAACTTTTTGTTTACTGATTCGAGCACATCTTCCATCACCAGTTTTGATCGGTGCCGTCAAAATTGTTGGTCTCTTAAGTAATTTCGTAGCTTTCCATAAGGCGTATTCAGAGTCATTCTGCCCGGTGAGTGAAGCTAAATACATATGTACTTATTGTTTCATTCTTAACTCTTATGATGAGGGATTTCAGTTTTTTACAAAGGTAATTGAGCACGATTTTATTTTCTGTATTTCGATTTATTTGCCAATACTTTCGTGCTTTCCGTTGCTTTGCCAAAACCTCTTTGCCTGTCTACTTCCTCTTCGACGTGTATTGTGTTTCTTATTGGTAGTTTAAGATCGATGGTTTGCTCTAACAGTTTATAAAAAAGGTTCCATTTAGTATTCTTATTCAAGAGTCTTGCAGGCATTTCTTTTTTAATTATAATTTCACTGACTGTCATAACAAGAGGAGAGTGATCCGAAGTAAACTCTTTCACAGCTCTCTCCCTTTTGGTGTTGTAACTCTGGAACCGCGGTGGGTACTTGTTCCTTTGAAATCACCGCCAATGAGCTCATAATCTTCCCTTTTCAAGTTATGTCGTGGTGGACAGTATATGGCTGATATACATATTTACTTATTTGTGCTTTGTTTGAATTTTGATTTTGATAAAGTTGTAACTTGCTTGAATCCAATTTCAACTTTTAATTCTTCATTGTGTTGTACATTATCCTTAATAAGAATAGATGATGGATGGATGGCGTGGTAAAATCTATTTATTTTCCATGTATTTTAGCATATGAGGAACTGTATAGTGAAATGATTTTTGGAGCGTTTTCTAAATATAAAAATATTTCCTGCTCGGGATGTGTTGGATTAGCCCATTCGCGTCCCAAATTACTGCTTATTTTAAATTTGTTTATAAAATTAGTGAAAATTTCAATTGTTCGGTAGTTTATACCTTGACAATTTTTTCGAAATATAGATGTCACATGTAAATGTGTATATTATTGATTGACGGTTGCTGAAACATGTTTAATTTAATATTTACTATACATTTAATTTTAGAATCTAAATATTTTTTGCTTTAATTTATTAAATCAAAAAATCGTGATGGGCATTAGTCGATCTTTTTTAGATTTTTGTTCAAAATACAACAAAAATGATCGATTTAGCACAGCTCTAGAAGTTGATCTCGAGAGTGGCACTGGAAACTTCAGTGAGCCAATTATCATCATGCATGCCCTGGTTGCTGATATTTATTTTCATTTGCATTAGTGGTCGATGAGCTACACTTATTTATTCGTGTGGCGCACTGTTAGTCGCACCACATAGTCATATCACTGAATCTGTATCAATGAGCCATCATCTGAGTGGATGTGGCGATGTTGTTTTCACGTTTGGTACTGTTCTGTCATAATAGAGAATGGTTCTTCTAATACAATTAAACTACGGTAAATTATGTGAAGTGACATCTATTTTCTGTTAGCGATGCGGCTTTCTTCAGCGCCTATGACTTCATTGTTATAATACGATTTTAAGAATATCAAGTGCAATCACATATTTAAAATAAACGTAATGCTTATTCTTGACGAGTAATTACTTGTGACTTAAGGCCAAATTTCGTATCGTTCATATTCTGAACATGAGAGGCTGTTTTGCGAAACTTACTCACGTCCAAAATATTTTTAATCATAAAATTTTCAAACGTTATATAATATTTTAACCGGATATGGAGTTTTCGTTAAATTTCTTAACTTACCATGAAAAGGAATAAATAGGGAGGAAATGGGGTAATAGATTTAGTTAAACCAACAATTTTAATATTTGCATAACAACAACATTCTGGCAAAACCAAAAATTTCTTAGACGATGTTCATCCCCTATATATTGAAATTCAAACATTTATGGAAATATCTCAGAGATCTTAATTAAGTAATTGAAATATTTTCATTTAAAAATTGGTCTTAGAAAAAAAAAATAAAAAAATTATTTCTCAAATATTTGATGTGAAAAGCTTGGGTTTTTCCTCGTTTAGCGTTCCTTATAAAACATAAAAGCTTCGTATTTGACATTATGACTTTCTAATTGAAGGTTGTGTCTTTGGAAAGATCAATTACACGACAACTAAAAATTCAAACAAGTTCGCGACGAGTCAAAATGGTAGAATATGGTGTTTAATAGCATAACCAACCATCAATTAAATTTAGTCGGCGATTTAGTAAAAGAAATCGGTGATCATTTGACTAGTAACCCAATTATTATTATTATTTGAGATATTCTGAAATAATATAAGGTCTGCCTTACAAAATAATTTTCACTTTAAAATAAACCCCAGTGCAGGGAAAGAGGGTTGAATTCTGCATTCGACGGTAACAGACGGAATTTCCTTCACGTTGTACACATTTTTGTAGATCCAGCAACGTTTACTAATTCGAACCTTTCTTTGCGACCTGATGAAGGCAAATTCGTTAAAAGAATTTATGAGAATAGTGATAGTGAAATGTTGCAGCCAAATTTAAATTAGTCTTACCACCGATTCTGACGTACAGTCTTAGGTAAGACATTTTTTGTTAGATAAAACTTTTGCATTAGTTAGTGACGGTGTTATTTTGATACTGTTAGTTGGGTCAAAAATTGGATTTGTAACAAATATAATATTTGGAGTCTTAACATCTGAATCGAGGGGTTAACGTAGTCTAAGGATAAGTTTAATGAAGAGCTAAAAGTAGTAATTGCGGAACTGTCATTTAGCGCAACATCCATTTCGCTATTGATGTAAACGGTAATATTCTCGGTGGAAATATTACCGGTAAAATAGGTAATTTTAGGTAATATTACCCAAAGTGGTGTTACCGTGGTAATTTCGGCAACATAAATTAAAAATGTTTTTTCCAAACAACTCAACTAGTCTAAATGCAAAAAGAGTTGTGACACCACTGCATTAAACTTCCTGATGTACTATTAACCTACTACATCAAATTTTTGCTTTAAAATATAACAATCTACACCTTTTCCTGTTTCATTGACATTTTCATTTGGCAAATACGTAATAGAGCTTGAATCTGACCTGGAATATGATCCATCGCTCTGTCTGGAAAAAACACCAATCACTATTTTAACTAGAAAAGTGGCTGCCACGTCTTAGTCGATGAAAAGCTCTAGTATGCTGGAATTTCGTTGAAAACATGAGACCAAAGTAGCACCAGGATGGTCGATGAGCTATTACTCGAGCAATTTTCGTTTCAGGTGCTCCATTAGGCTCAACCATAAAGTCGACTTGTATTCATTTGTTTAAGAAATTGCGACCGTTCTACAGGGTTGCTCAGAATAACTGTTGCAGTTCTGTAAGAAATGTTCAACGGTTCAACAGTTACGGTTTGGGGGATGTTTCTATGCAAGGTAAGCTGCCCATGTTGTTTATTGACAAAAGAATAAAAATAAACCATCTGGTCTACCTGAATGACATTATTAAGAGCCACTTAGTTCTTCACGCCAAGATATTATTTGGAGATGAGTAGTTTTGCTTTCGATAGGACTCTGCGCCGGCCCATAAGGCAAAAATTGTTCAAGACTAGATGAAGCAAAATTTAACTGATTTCATCACAATGAAGAAATGGCCCTCTAGTTCCCCAGATTTAAACCCATTAGGTTAATCCATATGGGGGATTATGGAGGCGAAACCAAAAGATTTACCAAAAATGAGAATTGAGGGATTTAAGAAGCGTTTGGTGATGATATGGAACGATATACCTGATGAAGTGGTGCGTGCCGCCTGTAGTGGATTTGTTCCATGTTTAAAAAATATTATTGCTAATAAAGGACATAGAATTGAATATTATTCAAAATATTTAATATTTTGTTCAAATATAATTGATACAGTAATATTAATTCAATATTATGACTACGACAGTTATTCTGTGCAACCCTGTATAAACTTCTTTCGAAATACCAAATTTCTAATCAATTGTTGGGCCTTGAGTACCATCGTGTCGAAGGGTCAGTCTTAACAAAAATCGCCGGCGCATCTGACATTGCAGACCGATGCTTGGTCGAACATACGCAGAGACTCCATAACAAATTATGTCAACAATACAATACACCCAAAGCATTTTTCTATAAATCTACTCACTAAACAAAATCGAGATTTGGCTTTTAAAGTTGCTTTTCGAGAAAGTTGAAGCGGTGTTAAAAGACGTCGAGATTTATAAATATATTTTACTTATTACTGACAATGGAACGAACAATAAAGTGTCCCGAAAAATGGTTAATAAAAAGTATCCCTATATTACCGAGTATAGGTGCATCTGCCATGGACTTAACTTGCTTATTGTCGATATCTTCAAGACTCAGTCTATCAACAGTTTGAAATTTTCAGTCAGTCGTATCGATGGTTTCGGAAATAAAAAAACTCCCACATTTTTCATGATACATTCCATCTACATTCATGCTACATGGCTATCGAAGACGAAGTGAAGTCCATTATGAAGGCCTCCGATTGCTAAATGGCCATATTTTTGTCTAAAGTGGTGTACCGTTTAGTTAATATAAAACAAAGTTTTGAACAAAATAAATGCGCCAATTACGAAGAATTTATAAGTATTCTTAAGTCATGGGCCGAAAAATGCTTACAACCGCTACTTTTTACCGCAAATTTGCTTGAACCAGCTATTCGAACTTGAAGCGACTGAATTTATTTTTAACGTCGCAGAACTTCACACAAAATATAAGGACAAAAAATAGAAGGGCAACAAAATATATGAGTGTTTGGCGCATTACGATGTTCGAAGTGAACTTTTTTCACGACCGTTTGTGGTTGTAAGTGAGCAGCTCTTTGATGAAATTTGGTCGGCGGTAGTGTGTTCTTAAGCTTGGTGGTTGATATTTTGAGCATGGCTTGCATCGAGAGCTGCAATGGAAAGCACATTCAGTACCTATGGTTTTATGCACTTAGCTCAACACGTGATCATTGACAGTTGATCGTGCAGGAAAACTAACGTACATTTTGCACAACTAAAACCTGTCGAGATCGAACGTAGGAAGTGTGGATAACGAAGATAAAGTTATTACTGATGAATCAAATACAAATTATTATTAATGGGTGAAGATACATAATCATATTTGCTTGAAGAAGAGGATAACTTGGAAGAAAGTAAGAATAATTCGGTTATGAATGTTGTTGAGGCTGAGGATGATTAAATTCATTAAAGAGTTTAATTGATCATAAACTCATATTTATGAGTTTATGATCAATTAATCACCCCCATAAACACCACGTCAATGAAGTCAAGGATTTGGTGCTCAAAAATCGTCTAGAGGTGTTGTTGACATCACGAAAATTTTGGGCAGGGAACTCTTAGTTTTTGCATCATGATAATGCGCCGTCTCACACTGCATTGGTTGTACGTGACTATTTGGCCAAGAATTCGACCCATATTGTTTCGCAACTGCCATTTGCCTGATTTAGCTCCGCTTAACGTCTGGCTATTCCTGAAACTCAAGAAACCGCTTCGGGGACATCGTTTTGACACGATTGAAGAGATTCAAGCGGAATCGAAGAAGGTTTTGTAGGCCATTCCAACAAATATTTCGAAGACTGGAAAAAACATTGGCATAAGTGTATTCTATCCGAAGGAGATTACTTTGTAGAGGATGAAACATATTTGAAAAAATAATAAGCCATTTGTCTTTTATTTAAAAATATTACTATACTTTTGTCCAGACGTCAAAATATTACTAGTGTTCTTTAGTACAAATTGGAATTAAAATATTGAATAAAAAGTGTGTTACGTATTTTACCCGTGTTACCGATAATATTACCGGTAACATTACCAAATTTAAAAATATCGGAAATTTTACAACAGTACATTTCGCCATCAGTATTCTATGATGTCAATAGTCTAAGACCTGCAATTTCTGACAAAAATAGTTTCCGAAGAGAATTAAAACATGTTTTGAAATTTAAATTAGAAAACATTAAACAAATGAAACGTCCCTGAAAATTAAATTAAGTGAGGAAAATTCGTTTTCGGTTATAACCTAATTTGATTCCACACAGAGGTTTAGCATTTCAAGTGAGATGATTCGTGTTCCATGACGGAAGGTGCCTTAGTTTAGATGGCGAAGTTCCTTCAATTTATGACTATATAGATTTCGGGATTTAATAATGAATTGTGTTAGCTTCGGTACTACTTGAAATTATCGAAACATGTAATTAAAATTTCCTGCGAATCGTTGTATTTTTCATGGTTTTCGGTTCAACAATGGTTTAAAATATCATTCTAGAGCGCGTTTTTTTATTAGCTCCGAATAGCAAGCTATCGGGAGCACATGGGAAATTTCTATTGAAAGTTTTGCTATTATACACATGTGTCGCTATTAAACAAAAAATTAAAATTTTACCTAACTTCATGCAGTTGTATGACATTTCTTCCGAATAAAAAATCGGACTAAAAATATCTAAAAATCATCGGGAGATTGTTGAGGACTACGGAAATGTAGTAGCTGCAAAGAGATTTTTAAAAGCTGGAAAGCAAAAGGATAATCGAAATGCATCATTGTCGGAAGGTGACGAAGATGAAGATAAATAATATTTTGATGAAATGGACATGTCTGGTAAAGTAAAGTCGATTCAAAACGAAGAATTACTGTACGTATTCTACGTATACGTGAAGACACAGCTTAATATCACGGAAATTTGAACCCTAATTCGGAATATTATGATCCAAAACAAGTTCTATGAGGGATATTCCTGATCCAAAATCACATCCTGAAGAGTAAATAATTTTTGTTCACTAAGTTTAGAATTAAATAAATTAATTAGTTTTATTATTTTTGAGTTGAGTTGTGTACTGGAGGCATGAAAAAATATTCGAAAACATAACTATTTGCTTGGGAAGCTTATGGTAAAATATTCTCGAAGTGGAAAAATCATTAAAGGACAAGAGAAACAAATCATTCGAAGCCGATATGAAAAGATGTACATATTTTTGAATAATCACTGAATATATTAAAAATAATCCAACATGTATTTATGCTTCTTATCTTCCACGATTTCCAGTAAGGCTAATTAATTTTATTCAAAGATTCAGTTTTATTATATCACAATTTGTATACTCTTTCGAATATAACTTACAAACTTAAATCGTTTGCTTTCTGTTCGTTAAACAACCTTGACATGTTACCTGACCGCAAATTAAAATTTTGTGCAAGGTAATTCCGCTGCCGCTAGGTAGTAAACATTTTACAGCAATCCGAGTAACAATCTTCACCTACTTCCCCTTCTCAAACTCTAGCCTTTTTAATCTTGCTTGAACCCCATTAAATTGGCCAAACTTAATTGCGGCGTTATCCGATCCTAGATAGGCCAATTGGTTTAAAATACTACTAAAAATAGAGAGTACCTTTTAGTTAGATTCAAAAGTCCTGAATACCTATCTCTTGGTGAACATTTTCTCCGATCAAAAACGCGAGCTACCAAAGCCAATAATTTTGGCACACACTTTGAATAAATTCCATCCATTTTAGCTGTTTTTCGTTTTATGAGTAACGAGTATCCTTTTCTTAAATTATTAATATTAAATGCCATGAAAAATATTAAAAAGGCTAGAATTTGTGGAAGGTAAAGGGAAATAGGCGAATGTTGTTACTCGGATTGCTGTAAAATGTTTACTATCTAGCGGCAGCGGAATTACCTTGTACCAAATTTTAATTTGCGGTCAGGTAACATGTCAAGGTTGTTTAACGAACAGCAAGCAAACGATTTAAGTTTGTAAGTTATATTCGAAGGAGTATACAAATTATGATTTAATAAAACTGAATCTTTGAATAAAATTAATAAGCATAACTGGAAATCGTGGAAGATAAGAAGCATAAATACATGTTGGATTATTTTTAATATATTCAGTGATTATTCAAATCCATATTTGTAAATCTTTTCATATCGGCTTCGAATGATTTGTTTCTCTTGTCCTTTAATGATTTTTCCACTTCGAGAATATTTTACCATAAGCTTCGCAAGCAAATAGTTCTGCTTTAGAAAATTTTTCCATGTCTCCAGTACACAACTCAACTCTAAAATAATAAAATTAATTAATTTATTTAATTCTAAACTTAGTGAACAAAAATTATTTACTCTTCAGGGGCCCTATTCTCGAATTCCACATCCATTTTCCACATGTGGACATCAGTCAAAATTCATAAAAATGGAATTTTTTTGGTACTAAGGGAATATTTCCGAATGGATATAAGCAGGTGGAAGAAATTCTCCATATAGGAAAATGGCCATGTATCAAGTGTTTTAGATACCAATTAAAATTTCCGAACGTTTTGATGAATTTTGACAGATGTCTGCATGTGGAAAATGGATGTGGAATTCGAGAATAGGGCCCCAGGATGTGATTTTGGATTAGGAATATCCCTCATAGAACATGTTTTGGCTCATAATATGCCGAATTGGGGTTCAAATTTCTGTGATATTAAGCTGTGTCTTCACACATTCGTCACCTTCCGACACTGATGCATCTCAATTATCGTTTTGCTTTCCAGTTTTTAAAAATATTTTTGCAGCTTCTACATTAACGTATTCCTCAACTTCTACTTTAAAGTATCCTTCACCAATCTCCCGAGATTTTTTATTTGGAAGAAATGTCATACAACCATATAACATTTGAATTTGACATCCATCAAAATTTTAAACCAAAATGAAGTTTGCCACAATTAGGGGTGTACAAAAAACAACAAAATTTCAAATTTCCCTTTGCTCCCGATAGCAGTTCCGGATAGCAGCTCCAGATAAATAGGTAGAGCTATGTTTTGATTATAATTTATAATTATTTTTTAATGTAAAGAAACTGAAAAATTGGTTTGTTATAAATAACAATTTTATAATCATTGTTGATCGCTGGCTTCATTTAAACGTCTTATGTAAGCAATCGTCATATTTCAAAATTAAATCCGGTAAATCTCCGGTAATGAATTGTGCCCACATTATTTCATGTTCATTTGAAATTTTATAATATGACACATAATATACATTTTGCTCTAGTTATAAGTTTGACTAGACTTCTTAACATTTATGTTTACAACCGCATACCCGGGTATGTTTCTCAGTTTTAATGACAAAAACTTTTTTGATTTAGGTATCTTATCGACATGTATCCTTCAGTAGTTTAACAATTATACGATTTAACTCGATTATAAATAGTTTTTAGTGTAGTTTGTTCCGAGTAATTCCTCAAATTGACAACCAACCTACCCAGGTATGTAACTAAATCTTAATACTGAATGAAAATTAAAAATTAAGAAATTAGAAAGTTTCATATTATTTAGTTCATTATTTATTTAAAAAACTTAACATATCGATAGCTTAGAGCACACAAGTGCTATGCCCACTTTTTACAATTAAAAATAGTAGAGAGAGAGTTGAGCATTGAGCACAAGCAATCCAAAAATTATGGACATAGTAGTTTTGCGTGCATGTAAAACAAATTAAAGAGGACATCATTTTTTTACATTTCTTAATTTTTTAGAATGTTCCATTAAGATTTAGATAATTGATGCAGCTCCTGATCCCAAATTTAGAGATATAAAGAAGTGGTGTTTGTGGTACATCGCAAGCAAGTTGCTATAGTCAATGTATGCTGCGCGCAGGCTGGCTTTTTGCAATTTGTACAATTTTTCCAGGTCGATCTTCTCTTAGAACAGAGGTGGCAGTTTCCTTTCTCTATAATTCTACTGCTTGAGTCACGTTTTTTGCGATAGATGCGCTTTGTACATCTCGTGTTTCAATTTCCACAGTATAGCGCAAAATACTTTCGATACCGTTTTTGGTAATAAAATGTCGCGTTATTTGCTGGATCTTGGAACGCTTACTAATTTCAGGGATAACCAACTGCTCGCATAATTGATTGTTGCAAAAATTTACGCCGGTGACTGGAGTTTTTTTTCAAGAACAGATTATTTTCTATATATATTATATGTGCTGCTAAAGCCGCCACATCCAAAATGTTGTAAAAAAATGCCACTGGCCAGCAATTCGTCCTCCTTTTGCATGCACGCCGCCCTTAGTTCTGTTATAATCTAGGATCATTGTTGGTTTATTGGCTGATCCTTGTTTCTCCTTACCATAATGCATAGTGGATAAAACCACCACAACTTTGTTTTATTGGAATAAAAGAAAACATTGTGATGTTGTTCGGAAATCCGAAAATAGACGATTCGACAGGTCTAGGTTTGACTTTTACGATTATATAGGAATTCCGCTGGTACGAATTGCCATCTTTTATTTTTATAATAAAACAACTTAAGTTATTTTTAAATAATTTTAATTGAAAATAATTTTTCCTTATAGTAACAATATTTTAAATTTTTTTTTTTTTTTTTTTTTAGAAGATCGATTTTGGATTGACTCCTTCTTCGGTTCTTTTTTAACAACTATTCAAAAAAGAACTGAAGAAGGAGTCAATCCGAAATCGATCTTATAAAAAAACAAAAAAAAAAATTTTTTAAATATTGTTACTATAAGGAAAGATTTTTTTCAATTAAAATTATTTAAAAATAACTTAAGTTGTTTTATTATAAATTTATAGGTGACAAAATATCATAACTCATCTTTTATTTACTGTCCCTAGAATTGATAAATTGTGGTCACGCATCAAACTAGAAACTAAATTGTTGCTGGTAAAAAAATTGTCACATGTAAAATTTCGACCACTTCCACGAAAAAGAGTACAGCATATATCTTTAACAACACGTTCTCCTTGGTTACTTTCTCTTTGTGAGTTTGCAGCCAGTCCAGTGTAGATTTGTCCTTTCAATGGATACGGGGTAGGGAGTCGCATACCCACCATACTTTAATTCCATATCTAGCCAGTTTTTCAGGAATGTACTATGTAAAACGTGTACCACCTCGATATGGAAACAGTTGTTCTTCAACCGTAACATTTGCTCCGGCTACAAAACACTCTCGAAGATTTCGATTCAACATAAGCCATATATCTTTGTCAGCAAGTATCCGTTGCGCACGGGTATTTCCATTATCAGATCTGTTATATCGGCTTACAGTATAAAAGCGCTGAACACCCATAAAGGGGATGAGAACTAGATCTGACACCGACAAATATTATAATGCCGATATATCTCTCAAATTCAGAGACATTTATTAGCTTCCATACCCGAATATAATTTGGATTTTTGTGGTTCCATGTTTACTGGTAACTTTGAGCTCATCTACGATTGGTCTCGCGAATGATGATGTCACATATTTCTTCACTTTTAAACAGTTTAAATATTTGGATGATGCTTAGACAGTTTGTTTTATTTGTTGGGTTTGCAGTGACCCATTTAAAAATGTTATGCGTTTCATCCTTTGCCTTATATTCCAAAGGGTTCAATTGCTCTACGAGTTCTTCTGCCAACTCTTCCGCCACAATATCAATATCTGAGTCGTCGTCTTCAGGAATGAACTCTGGTAGATTTGACTGTTCATCATCAGATACTGGGTCATCTTCGTGTACTGGCATTATTGCATCGTCTTCTTATTACCTTGTGTTGGTATGTTGGGTACATTTTCATCTCAGTAAAACAATAATACTACGTAAAAATTTACACCAAGTTAGTTTTCAACATTACCATTACAAATACTTACGTCACTTTCCATTTCAAAAACTTTGTCCATTTTACTTCTTAGATAATTACCCCATTATTCGTAGGATAATCTCTCCCACGCTTGTGAAGATAACCACTTATCTGCCATTTTGATTTTAAAAAATATATCGCAAGTGTATCACTTTAATTATTCTAGTATTTTTTTAAAAGGGAAATCACCGAAATTCAATCAAATTTAACGTTTTATGTTGTAACATGGCTGACAGAATCTCACAATAGACTAAAACGAAAATCAAAAGATAATGCAAACTATTCTGTTGATGAGTGTCATGACGAAATATACAGTTATCATAAGTAAAACAGGGTTGTACAAAACCAGGAAATACAATAGCATGTTGCATTAATAAATAAAATAGAAATGATCAAAATGTATTTATATTAACGTATAACAAAATTTCACGCAAAATTAATCGTACATACTTACCTGGGTATGTTGGTTGTAAAGACAAAGATAAAAATTCGGTTGTAAATACAAGGGTTAAATTACAATGATACATACATATATTGGAGTAAGCCGGCGAAAAAATTAAGATGAATACAACAAAAAAAAAATTACTGATTGCGATAACTTTACATATCATCATCCCAGTATTTAAGTGATACAAACGCATTTTAATAATCTTGGGGTTAGATCTACGACCTTACGTAAAGCTGTAGACTTGGTCACCAAATTAGTTTCCAAATGTGGTACTGGAAATGTCTGTGTTATCATGGCAGCATTCAAAAACGTTTCCTTCTCATAAACCTCTCCAATTTCAGAATATTAAGTTACTGCACTGACATTCTTCAAATTGAGACTCTTATTTAATTAAAGATCGGAACAAAAATTGTAGACAGTTTTCTTCATCTATGGGCATTGATATAGAAACTTAAATGGGTTCACATCACTCTGTAACGATGCATTTACTTGGCAAGTTGTCAGGATTAAAAAAAAAATCAAAATTTGTCAAACTTTTATTTATTTAACAAAATTTTAAACGAAAGGTTAATAAAATAAGAATTTAACATTTTACGTCGAGTAAATAACGATTGAACTATTTAGAATGCCAATTTTAAAGATGTTTTCAATTATTAAATTTGGAAAAAAAATGTCTCATTCGAAATTTAACCCTGAAAATATAAAGGGCGAAACCTCATGGTGGTTACCGACATCTGTAGAGATGGACGGAATTTTTTTTTTTGCCTTTTCGGACTCAGCGATCTTCAAAGTGCTCGAGAAGAGTACCTTTTGAAAATTGAACCGGACCCACGTTTATTTTTTTCGGAAACCTTTTCCATATCAATAAAGACAGTACATTGTAACAGTAAGGATTTTAATTTGGATTACGGACAACGCGACAAGACAATTGTTTCTATAAAAGGTTTTGAGGTGGAAAGATTCTAAAAAAAATATGAAATAATATAGTTTCTCATTTTATGAAAGCTAATTCGATATTCCAACATTTACATTCTAAAGTCAATTTTAACGGTCACAATTTTCTTAAACAAACCCTACACTCATAACATAAAAATATAATTTCTTATCATTTAATTTTAATGAGGTCCAAACAAAAAAAAAAAAAAAATTTAAATAAAATTGACTCGTGTTACCGATAAATTATCATATTTTTGTCAAAACATAAAAAAACACAACCTTGATTAAAAATTCACCACAAACTAAAAAGAAAGCTCGAAATAACACAAAATTACCATAATTTTCTCAAAAGAAGAAAATTTAATTTCCATATTGATTTACTTTACATTTTATTTTTTATTTTTTTCGTCGAATAAAGTCAAAAAATAAAATCAATAGAATAAAAGCTATAATATGTAGGTAGGTATACATAAACTTTAGAAAAGTTGAAAGCTACATTTTTAGTAATTATTCAAATATTATGTTATTCGTTTTCCTTTCACCGTCGTCTTTGTAACTTTTCACTTTAGAATTTTTTTGTTTTGTCAAATAAAAAGAAAAATGTTGTTTCAAATGAAAATTTATAATTTTAATCACATTTTGTAGCAATGAAGAAATATAAGAATGAGAAGAAAATGAAAGCTTTCAGTTATTTGTGAATATATACATATACAAGAGGTATAGAATATAAAAGAAAATTTAAAATGTATGGATAAATATATATACTCACTGTTTTATTGCCAAGATTGTGCACACGACAATTTAGGTATGCTGTTTTGCCCACAAGCGCTGTAACATTTTTCGATACAGACATATCAAAATATGGTCGACTATCTAATGATTCATGATGTACTGTGCCACTATTTCCACCACCCCCCGCCGTATTATAATTATTATTTTCATTATTACTACCCCCCGAACTGCCACCGTTCGCTCCACCACCGCCACTTCCGCTTCCTCGATTATTATTACTGTTATAATTTTCTTTTATATCAAATTTATTTTCATCGACAATATTATCGAAATGTCGTAAATTTTTATATTTTAAAAATTCATTTGTATTCGTTGATTCGGATGATCCTAGAACGAGACAGAATATAAAAAAAAAAAATGAAAAATTGTTTATTATACGTATTTTCTTGAGTTTGGTATGTTATTTTGTTGGCACAGGATGGAAAATCTACCAACAAAAAAAAAATGTAAACGCTTTAATTGAGTTCTGAGAATAAATATTGACAAAAGTCCTTTTCAAGAAAAATGATGTTGTGTGGAGGGATTAACAATATAAATATACCTATATACACATATGTAAGGAGTCCTTAATGTTTCAAGATGATTTCAATTTCCATTTATCCTTTTGTATATTTCCATAATTTTTTTTTTTTTTTTGTGATATGGAAGAAACATGTTATACAGTATGTATATGAAAATTATTTATGCAGATCACAGAATTTAATTTTTAAGTATAATGGTATCGATTATGGATGATGGGAGTGATGATGTACGAGTATTATTATTATTATTATAATTTGATTTTTATGGGGCCTGGTTTTTCGGGATATTTCCTTTTTTTTCTCTTCTGAAAAATTATTCTGTTTAAATTCAATTTAGTCGATTATGATTCGATAACTGTATTGTATGATATGGAAACGTATCTACCTATATATACATATATATGTAATATTGTATGTTATATGAAGTAATGGCGGAGTAATATTTCGAATATAAATGAATCTCTCTTGAGTACCCTGTAGCACACAATATAGTATTTTACCTATAAAAATACTCGGTATAAGAACATTAGCAAATCATTAAAACCAAATATCGATAAATGCAAAGTCAACAGGACCTTTTAATATACATAAAATGAATTGATGTGGTTTAATTTAATTGATATTCCGATAATTAAATTTGAACTTAATTAACATTACTGATTTTATAGCTATGCACGTATTGATAAAGAGAGGAGGAAAATATATGGACCATAAATAAATACTTAATCTCGGAAAATTCAATATGTAAATTGTTAAAATATATATTTTAATTGAAAATAAGCTTTTCCCAATTATTTGGGTGTGTGTGTATGTTTTTACAAAAACATTAACAAATTAAATAAATTAAATATTCAAATGCATACACGGAGATATGTTAGTTGGTGTAATAAACAGTATACAACATAAAATTTCCAACAAATTTTTATTTTTTATGTTGCAACCGTAATTTCGAGCAAAACAGCCAGAAACAACCGTTGTTGATTTAATTTTAGATAGGGCAAAACCTCTTTATTTTCAAAGTTGAAATATGGGGTTGCGCCAAAAAACCGTAAAACATATGTTTCAGTGTCGTAATTTAGTGCATAAGCTCAAATTAAGGTGAATTGGCAAACTAATAAGAAATCAGTCAGAATTCATAAGAAGTTGGGATACGTTGCCAGAAATGTGTTTATAAATTGCAATTTAACGTAGATTTTTGTGTGATATTACATTTAACTGAAAGTGGCTGAACTCATTATTCAAGCACGTGCGGTATCGTTATCACATCAGTTACGCGTTTCCAAAATGGAAACCCAATTTATTTAATAACGAAAGCTACATCACAGGATATTAAAGAAATTCGCATTTCACGGCTCGACGAGAGGGAAGGATTTTGGAAATCTGGAATTGAATCTGTACGTTTTTCCTAATCAAATCTCAAAGCTAGAGGAATTTGAAGCAAAATATTTTAAAGGAAATATTCATCCAGAAAAAGTGCCTAAATGCCACAAGTCCAAAAGGTGGTGCCACAAGTCCAAAAGGTGGATTTCCTGGTTGGTCATCAATCAGTGAATATAAAAACAAGCATTCTAGGATTCTTACACAAATCTTCAGATTCATGATTTTAAACACAGTTCTTTTTCATGGCTGTTTTAAAAGTGCGTACAAATCTTTCAGCTTCACCATTGGATTCGGGATGATACGGTGCCGACGTTAGGTGCTCAATATTATTTAAATGGCAGAACTGTTGAAATTCAGTTGATGTGAACTGCGGACCATTATCGCTTACTATCGTGGTGGGTAGTCCTTCGATTGCAAACAGCTGCTGGAGAGCATATACAGTGCAAGTCGAAATGGTCTTCGACATTTGTACAACATACGGATATTTTGAAAATGCGTCTACGGCGATTAACCACATTTTCGACATAAATGGCCCAGCAAAATCAAGGTGTATCCGTTCTCATGGGCCAGACGGTTCTGGCCATTCAGATAATTCTTTCTTTGACGAATTGTGCAACTCTCGCAATGCTTTACCATATTTTCGATGTCATAGTCAATCGATGGCCACCAGCAATATCGTCTAGCGAGCTGTTTCATCCTGGTAATGCCCCAGTGTCCTTGATGGAGCAACTCAAGCGTTTTGTTTTGGAGTGTTGGTGGAATGACTACGCGTGTGTAATCTGTCTGCAAAAATATAATATCATTAAATGAAGAAATTGTGTCTTGTCGCCGAAAACAGGCGGGCAAGTAAGACATTTGATTCGAGAACTGTTTTGGCCATCCCATTTTTATATATTCTAACATTTGGCGCAGCTCGGTATTATCATGTGTGTGTTTTCGAATTGTTACAGCGTCAATAGGGCAGTTTTCGATTGCTAACTCGTATATATCATCAATGAAATGGCAGGCTTCTTCACTGGAATCAAAAATGTGATCAGGGCCGCAAGGCAATCGGGAGAGGGCGTCTGCGTTGCTGTGTTTGTGCGTTGGCTTGTATAAGTTGTCGTACTCGTAACCCATTAAAATAATCGCCCATCTTTGCAATCGATTTATAGTATGTATTGGTAATTTTTTATTTGGGCTAAATAATGTGAGAAGAGGTTTTTGATCCGTCACCAGTTGAAATTTCCTACCTTGTAGATACTGGTGAAATTTAGTGACACCATAAATGATAGATAATGCCTCTTTTTTTATCTGGCTATAATTTTGTTGAGCTTTATTCAAAGTTTTGGATGCAAATGCGATTGGATGTTCGGTTCCATCCGGAAAGCCATGTGACAGCACGGCACATATGCCGTATGCCGAAGCATCTGTCGCTAATATAAGCGGAAGATCATCGTGAAAGTAACTCAAACGGGCAGCATTCTCAATAGCTCACTTAAGTTGTTCGAACGCCTCATCCTGTACAGTCATCCATTGAAATTGAGAATTTTTTGAACGTAGTCTATATAATGGCGCTGCTAAACTGACAAAATTCTGGATGAATTTATTATAGTAATTTACCTTTCCAATAAAAGATTCTACTTCCTTCAAGTTCCTCGGTCGAGGTAAATTTTTAATAGCACTCAAACCAGTGCTTGACGGTCGAATTCCGTGTTTGTCTATTATGTGCCCCAAGTAGTCTATCTCGATTTTTGCGAATTCACATTTATTGGATCGACATTTGAAACCGTTTTCCTCCAATCGACATAATAACATTTCAAGGTTTGTTAAATGTTCCTCGTGTGACTCTCCGGAAATTATCAGATCATCCAAGTAAACAGCACAAAATTTTAGATCCGCCGTCAATTGTTCCATCAACCTTTGAAAAATTCCCGGAGCACTGGCAATACCAAATGGTAGTCGTTGGAACTGATAAAGCCCAAACGATGTGTTCACTACCATGAACTTTTTTGTTTCCTCTGTTAGTTCGATTTGAAAATATGCATCTTTTAAATCGATTTTTGTGAAATATTGTCCACTTTGTATGCGATAAAATAACTCGTCGATTCTGGGGATCGGATGCCAATCGATTTCAATTTGTGGATTTAGTGTTACCTTGAAATCCGCACATATTCGAATTTCTCCGTTTGGTTTTTTTACTGGCACAATTGTAGTTGCCCATTGAGTGGTTTGTACCGGTTTCAGCACTCCTACATTGACGATCCGTTCTAATTCCTTCTTGACCGCCGCTTGAATTGCAAATGGAATGGTCCGAGGCTTAAAATATCGAGGCTCAGCATTAGATTTTAGTTTTATTTCAGCCTTGTACGACGTACATCTTCCCAAGGAATCTTCAAATAGTAGATGATGCTTTTGAACTAATTTAGAAATTCCACGTTTTAATTCGCCTACGGAATTTTCTTCGGATGACACTGAAAATATATTACTAGACTCATGTACAATTTTGAAATTAAATGATTCAAACCAGTCGATGCCCATAATGTTAGATATATCCTCCTGGTCTCCCACAAATAATGGTAAAACAAACTTATAATTTTTATACATGATATTCACGTAGCACGTGACTTTCACCTTATTCGTGCTTCCTCCATATGCTCGAAAAATTTTCGACGTCGGTATACAAATCGGATTTCCAAGTTGTCGGTAAACGTTTAAACCAACCATCGAACAAGTTGCACCAGTATCCACTTGGAATGATAGTGAATGACCGTTAACTTTGAGTCCAATCCAAATCTTACTACACGTGTTGTTTACATTAAAAACGGATGATGGTGAGTGCATATCAATTGAATTAGTAACATTTCGATCCCTGGCTGGACTATTACTGGGACTTGAGCGGTACCGATAATAACCACGGCGTCGGTATTCGTTATTATCGAGTTGGTGATTATCTATAGATATCGGTGATTAAGCCTTGATGTGGATCGACCTCTGGAACGTGTCATACAAACACTGGCAATATGACAGTGATTACAAATGGCATTGGCAAACCGGCAGCGTCGACGATCGTGGTCGTCAATACATTTAGGACACGAACGGTAAAAATTCGAACGGGAATTCGACGGACTTTGATTACGATTTTGAAAACGAACGGTATCGTCTGCTAATTCGTTTATTTCGGCTGTATCGGCTTCTCCTTTTATAGTCAAACATGTTTTCGTTGTGGATTCATAAACCCTTGCGATTTCTAGCACCTCATTTAGCGTTGGGTTTTGCTTTTGTAAACATGATACACGAACCACATCGTGTGGCGTGTTTATAACAATTATGTCTCTTATTAAATCATCAACGAATGAAGTTTTACACGTATCTTTAGAACATTGGAACGCACAATTTCTGGCTACACTACGAAGATCGGCCACCCATTCAGCATAAGTTTGGTTCGGTTTCATGACAGTCTTGTTAAATTCGTATCGTGAGGCCAAAATATGAATTTTTGAAACAAAATAGTTTGTTAAGATTCCACTAAGTTCTTTAAATGCCTTACTTACCACGTCCCCGTTACATAATTTTTGCAAAATGCTGAAGATGAAATCTCCAACAGTAGATAAGAAAAATGCTCGTTTTTCGTTGTCGTCCTCAACACAGCTCGCCAAAAAATGTTGATTCAGTTGGTCCAAATAAAAAGGCCAATGGTGCTTCTTTTCATCGAATGAAAAAAACGGTGGAATTATCCCGCTACCCGTTGGTTTTACTATATTTTCGTTCATCCATTTTTGTTGGTTGAGTATTAGGTCACTCATAAATTGATTTTGTTTGGCGAGAATCTGTTCCAATGTTGCTTTATCCATCATGAAAAATGCACAAATACACAAAAAAAAATATTGCACGGAATAATAAAATTTATCCTCGTCGCCACTTTTATACATATTTAAAATACACTACTCTGGGTTTAACATAATTTATTTATTTAAGTAAGGTGTAACAACCATTTGGTTTGAGCGTACAATATGGAATGAATGTTTTATTACTTAATACAATGTTATTACAAGAGTTAACAGTTAGTCATGAAACGAAAAGTTAAGGCTTTCCAAAATAAATATAAATAAATATGAAAATAAGATATTACACATGAAAATTAATCTTTGTCTGATGTCAAACAATTCAAAATTACTTAAAGGACGGTTAAGTGAGGGCCCTGCGTCCTTGATCAGAAATTTACCTGAAACTGATGCCAATTATACGGAGGCTTGGAACAAAATTAAAATCGACATTCGAAAAATTTCTTGATAACCGCCAGCCGTGAGAGGAAAGGCTTGTGACATTCGCAGTCATTGTGACCAGGCTAATAAGATTATGATTGTAATTCGGAAAATGGGGAAGATATTATTTTTAAATTCTGTTATGTCATTGAACAATGAAACGAAGCAGTTGTGATTAAACAGGATTTCCTATTTCACTTTCAGAATTTTTTAAGTTTATAAACTCTTGGTGTGACGGGCTTGATGATGGAGCTGAGGAAATAAGATCGAAGGAGACGACAACCTCAAGGCAGTTTCAAAACTCACGGGGAAAATCATCGTCCAAAAGTAATGCAGTTGAATTAAATTTTTTATTTGTACCATCATCATCGTCCAAATGTAACTAATTGCCGAATATGCAATAAACTTTAACAAACTCTGCTGCATGAATAACAGACTCTCAACTAGAGGTTGCTTTTTCCCGGTTTTTTTTTTGTTCCCGGGAAACGGGAAATTTGGAACCAATATTCCCGGGTTTGCCAGGATTCCAAAAAAAAAAAATGTATCTCACCCTCCAGTTCTATTCCAAACTCTTTTTTGTTGAATAACCTATTAAAAATCTAGTTGCGATACCGGATTATTAACGACTTTGATGATGACGGCAAGTCTGCTGTAGCAGTTGATTGCATGTCGAGAGTCTGCATATATTTGACTAAAGACACAAGATCTTGGTTTCTTCGTTCTTAAATGCGACGTGATAAAAGTTCCAATAACTCTGTTGAAATATTATCTTCTTTCACGTCTTCCCAAAACTTCTACAGCTAATTTAAATGACTGAAGCGCATTGAAAATATTCGAGAGTATTGGGATATAATTGCCATTCAGGAATATTAGCGATCCCAAATCATTTAATGCCTCTCAAACTGAGTCCATATGGGTATTCATTCCATTTCCGGTGACATTTTAAAAATTTTTACAATTTTTCTTACGATTTGCAATGCACCATTAACCCCCTAAGGACCAGGCCCGAGATATCTCGGGACATACTACATGGTCCAAAAAGACTGTACCCGAGATATCTTGATCCGTCACATATTGTACGTTCCATTATGTATTTACCCGAATGTATTTCGTTACAACAGATTTATTTTATGTACATGTTGCAAATGCGATATTAACTCGCTTGTTGACCAACCCTTGCAACTATCGTCGGCCTAACTGTGAATTAACGTAACTGACCTTTTCTCGAAAACTTATCTCTGATACTAAAATGTTCGTAGTGAGAAACTGCACCTGAATTCCTGCACCCACGTTAATTGACTGTTAGGACGACATCGCCGTGCTAACGGTGAACCAACGAGGGTGGAAAATTCAGAGAGAGTTTCTCATGACAAAACATTTAGTACCAATAAAGAACTTTCGAAAAAATGTCAGATACGTTAATTCACAGTTAGGCCGACGTGTCAATTGATGATGGGAAACAAAAAATTAGGAAATTTCCCGGGAATTCCCGCCCGAGTATTCCTGGGAAGGACTCTCTATTCTCAACAATAGGAATGAATTTTATCGTCAACAATATTTTATGGAGCCTAATTCATCAAGTCACAAGTCAATGTCATCTAATCATCCACAAGCTACCTCATACATTTGCTTAAGGTCACAAGCAACCATTTAGGTCAATGCCACTAAGTCAAACTGAAGCAATACTATAGCCGTATTCACACCGCAAATTCAAAACAAAGTCAAAGCGAATTTACTTTCCACTAACAACTCACGGAAGTTTACCAGCCCACTTCATGATCACGGTTATTTCAACGTCTTCGACTTGCACGTAATCAATCATTATTTGAGGTTAACTGCTTGGCTTAGTCATTCGTAGCTTATACAAAGGGTCAATTAGGCATGGTTGTTTCTTCGAGATGGTCATCATCCGCATTCTTCCCAGTTAGTTCACTTAAGACGGTTCGACTAATCTCCACCATTGCACACGCTAGATTAGGTCATTTAAGATCTGCTGCTGTTCGTCGACTGCTTAATATGGAACGTCGTTTCAAAATTAACAATTAACTGGCAGTCGAATACAAAAAATTTATGAATGAGTACCTGTCACTAGGTCATATGGAACAGATACCAAACAGTGAATTCGCCAAACGGGATGGAGAGGTTTTTTATCTGCCGCATCATGTCGTTCTTAAGTTGGACAATAACACGATAAAACTGCATGTTGTTTTTGACGGATCATGCAAATCTTCATCAGGTATCCCGCTTAATGATGTACATCTAGCAAGACCGACACTACAAAACGACTTTGTTACGATTATAACCAGTTTCCAACAACACTCAATCGTCTTTTCTGTAGAGGTCAAGAAAATGTACCGACATAGACATCGATGAACGATCGATGAACGTCGACCGATCACGGTCACCCACATTCAAGTACAACTAAATGAAATCGTCGAGTACAATTTATCGAATTTAATATCCAAAAAGTGTTTTCATCGATAGTTACTTCACAAACTAAATATTATCATTAACTCTAAACATAGGATGTTGAGAGTTGGAGGATATGAAACTACATCCTGGTCCATCTTTATACTGTTAAAGTTAGCCGAAAGTTGCCAGCCGAAAGTGAAAAGTCGATAATGCAGATTGTGTTAGTTCAGCCGAAATTAAAAAAAATGATAATGCAGATTGGCTAATCCCAGCCGAAAGTTAAAAGTCGATAATGCAGATTATGATATAACATTTAAACCGAAAATAAAAAATTTAGTAGTTATCAGCCGAAAATAAATAGGATACATAGAAATCTATAAATATAAATGTTTGTAAATAAATTTAAGTGTAAAACTTTTCTTCGTAGAAAATATCGGAAAATCAGAAGAATATACAAAATTGGAATAAAATCAGCCTCTAGAGTACATATCTGAAGCTGAATCATTTTTATGTGATTTGTCAATAGCTGTCGAATTGATAAATTCTGTTCAAGTTTCCCGTGGGAAACCTCGGAAAATTCGATTTTCCAAAAATTATTAGAAAATTTGTATAAAATCAGCCTTTCAAGTGTTATGTCTGGAGATGAATTGCATTGATGTAATTTATCAATAGCTATCGCAGGAAAAATATTCAGTTCTACTTTCCCGTGGGAAATCTCAGAAAATTCAAAAAAATTTCCAGCAGAAAGTAAGAAATGGATGAATAAAAAAAGCCTCCAGAGTGTTATATCTGGAGATGGATTGCATTAATGTGACTTATCAATAGTTATCGCAGGAAAAAAATTCAGTTCATGTTTCCCGTGGGAAATCTCGGAAAATTCGATTTTCCAAAAATTATTCGAAAATTTGTATAAAATCAGCCTTTAAAGTGTTATGTCTGGAGATGAATTGCATTGATGTAATTTATCAATAGCTATCGCAGGAAAAAAATCAGTACAAGTTTCCTGTGAGAAATTTCGGAAAATTCAAAAAATTTTCCAGCCGAAAGTAAGAAATGGATGAACAAAATCAGCCTCTAGAGTGTTATGTCTGGAGATGGATTGGATTGATGTGACTTGTCAATAGCTATCGCAGGAAAAAAATTCAGTTCAAGTTTCCCGTGGGAAATCTCGGAAAATTCGATTTTCCAAAAATTATTAGAAAATTTTCCGAAATCGGAAAAACGAATTTTTCGAGATTTCCTACGGGAAACTTGGACTGAATATTTTTCCTGCTATAGCTATTGACAAGTCACATCAATGCAATCCATCTCCAGACATTACACTCTAGAGACTGATTTTATTCATCCATTTCTTACTTTCGGCTAACATTTATTTTGAATTTTCCAAGATTTCCCACGGGAAACATGTACTGAATTTTTTTCCTGCGATAGCTATTGACAAGCCACATCAATCCAATTAATTTCCAGACATAACACTCTAGAGGCTGATTTTATTCATCCATTTCTTACTTTCGGCTGGAAACTTTATGAATTTTCCGAGATTTCCCACGGGAAACTTGTACTGATTTTTTTTCCTGCGATAGCTATTGAGTAATCACATCAATTAAATCCATCTCCAGGCATAACACTCTAGAGGCTGATTTTATACAAATTTTCAAATAATTTTTGGAAAATCGAATTTTCCGAGATTTCCCACGGGAAACTTGAACTGAATTGTTTTCCTGCGATAGCTATTGACAAGTCACATCAATCCAATATCTCCAGACATAACACTCTAGAGGCTGATTTATTTTCGACTGGAATGTCAATAACATAATCTGCATTATCGACTTTTCACTTTCGGCTGGAAACTTTCGGCTAACTTTAACAGGGTTCCATTTTTACTTTCCAGCCTCCTAAAACAAAAATATTGGATTGTTGAAAGAAATGCATCAAACGTTTTCGGTAGAAGCAACATGTCGTGACACAACTCATGGGAGATTAACCCAAACAACGGATGTATGCTGTACGTCCTCCAACTATAACTGGAGTAGATTATGCTGGGGACCGATTATTTTGAAATCAGAGGTTGGTAGAGGGAGAGTGTCTTGTGAAAATAATAAACTATTTTTCGATTTCTTTCGCAGCTTAATCCAGCAAGTGCACCCCATTTTGGGGGACTGTGGGAATCAAACATTAAATCTATCAAAAGTCATTTGAAGGGTCTAATCTGGGAGGAATTCCTGGGAACAATCTGGGAGGAATTCCTCGACACCGATTAACAGATGAAAGACGAACTCTTTGATCAAAATGGAGCTCATTCCTATTGAAACGAACGAGATACCGTTAATAAATTTTACCCTAACTATCGAGCTGATTTAGAAGCTAAATTGAAAACATTAGAAGTACAAGTACGAAGCTATGCGTATCTATCGATTAAACCAACAACCAACATGCCCGGATCTTCAGAGGTATTGCTGACTCTAGAAGACACAATAACTTCTTCTGCTATGCCAATTACCAATACTCAGAAGGCAAGCAATACGAGCGAAACTGCATTAAACAACAACGTTGTAGGGAGTTCGGCTTTACAACCAAGAAAATATAAAGCACAAGACGTGAAAATGCCGTGGTGTTATAGATTAATGGACGAGGCGGAACCTCTTTTAACAGCTGAAAGCAGCCACGATCAACTGGAACACAAGCTGTACCAACTCGATGCGAGGATGACACAAATTGAGCAGGTGCATTAAGAACTATTAGTAGATGCCACGCCTGAAGAAGAAGCTACTATGCCCTACTTCAAAGAACACACGCAATTTTAGTCAACAACTTTGAGACGCTGAGATCCAGAATCAGCGGGTGCTGAATGCTGAATAAACCAAAACCAAGAAGTCCAGAAAAACACGAGATCAAACTTGGTGATCCTCTGCAATGGGCTTGGAGACTGTTGGTAAACCGATACCAAAACAAAAGACAGCTGGCGTCCAATCATGTCAATGCGATGCTGAACTCTTCAGTAATGCACTCCGAATCAGCAACAGCAATAAAGTCGTTACATGACTTACTAACCGAAAGCATGTATGCCATCAAAAACTTATGCATCCTCACAGTATCTTGGAATTACATCATAATCCCAATAATCATGAAAAAATCAGACAATGAGACATCACGATTATTTGAGATGACTATTGTGGATCCTAAAGAAATGCCAACAATAGAGGACTTCCTCAGTTTTCTAGAACGCCGATTCCAAGCATTAGAGGCAACTAAACTAAAACCAATAATTCGCAGTCCTGGAGCTTCCGCTCCACAAAAAGCAAGGGTCAATACATGTCACACACAAACAAAAAAGAAATGTGCGTTGTGTAAGCAGGAACATGATTTGAAGGACTGTACGAAATTTCAAGGAATGTCTACTTTAGAGCGATCTAAAATCATTGCTCACCATCAACTTTGCAACATGTGTCTTGAGGCGAAAAACCATCCATGCCCCTACTCTATCCGATGTTTGCAGTGTTGTGCAATTACGCGTAAAAAATAATTTTTTACATACATTACGTAAAAAATTGTAAAATACGGTAAAAATTGTAATTAACGTAAAATATTGTAATAAATGTAAAAAATATTAAAAGTGATGCCATCTAAAAGAATTAAAAAATAGTAGTACCACTCACTTACTCAAACCTCTCTAAAAATTTTCAATCGATTTTAACGAAAATTATAATCAAAATAAAATAACATTGCAAAATTTATAATTATTATTTAATTAAATTATCATAATGAATATTGCATATGTTCAACAAACCAACATGAATAATCAGTCATATTGATTAAACTAATTTCACCACTGTTGGGCATATTCGTGTACAATTCCATTTTTATCATTTTTCAAATCAAAAATAGAATTCCTTTAATAGAAATATGCACATAAAATCATTGATTAATGATTTGATTAGTTAATTATGCTTTACCAGATAATAATTTTTGTAGTAGGTAGGTATATATTCACGGTAGAATTTATCGCAATGCCATCTGTGGTTAGTTTTAGCAAATAAATCAAAAAATATTTTTAAGAGTGCAATTGCTGTTTACTAAACCCGCCGCAATTTTTGTGTATATTGACCGAAATTCGCCCGCTTCTGCTCAAAAGTATTTCGGATAATGTAAATTATTTCACAGAAATACGGACATTATATTATGTTGGCCGCATGACATAACGATCTTGTGCAATTGTACAAATGCAATTGTTTCGTCCATTTTTGCTTGATTTGACCGGATACATGATTTCCTAGAATCATTAAACTGCATAAAATACATAATCATTATTACTGATCTCTGGCAATGACAGTAAATAAGAAACGATGTAGCAGTGATAATATGGATGGAAGTGATTGTGATTGGAATTGGAATTACCTATTGTTCATGAATAAAAATATTGTGCCGAAAGAGAATTTAAACCGGAAGGATCATTCTATTAAAGAGAATCCACAAATATCGCGTACCGAATTTCAATATTATAACGTACCCCGTTCCGATTATACGGCTGTCTATATATTCCCGTAGTGTTTAGTACGAGAAAATAAACGTTTCTTCTACAACTTCCCGTGTTTCTTAACCAATTGAAGTGAAATTTAGTATGCAAGTTTATACTGACCCACAAATAGCGTGTACCGAATTTCAATATTATAACGTATCCCGTTCCGATTATACAGGTGTCTATATATTCCCGTAGTGTTTAGTATGAGAAAATAAACGTTTCTTCTACAACTTTTCTTCTACAACGGGATACGTTATAATATTGAAATTCGGTACACGCTATTTGTGACCGAATAAATTTGTGCGATTGCTTTCAAAGAACCGTACCAAAAACCAACTGGTTACCACAGTTATGTTTGAATTTCGCTGCCCCTGCCATGATATTATTGTAACAAAGTTGAACCTTTGATAAAGAATGATGCGTGATCCAATTAAATTACTTATCGTTTTCGAGAACATAGCTGTTAGAATACTAATTGCAAAATAGTGGCCATATATTTATAGGCATAAGGAATCGATTATTTCTGGCACGCTCGCTGGGATTTGGAGTAGTTGCCGTAATTAATACTAACTGTGAATGCTATAGATAGATAGTTTTAATATTTTGCAAAATAAATTTTTTTGACAATCTAACATAATTGCGGTGGTGAAAGTTAAAAGTAATAAATACACAGTCAAATTTTATAAATCGAATAGTATGGCACCTACGTGTGAGATAGCGCAGAATAAATTAAAATTATTTGAACCATATATGTAAATATAGAACTTATTTGTTTAATAACATTTTCGAAAAAATACAATTTTAATACATAAAAAACAGAATAAATTATTCCGATTTTTGTTAAATAAAATGCGTTTGGTCAGCATATTTGAAACATTTTATTTAAAACACATAGTACAATCTACATTCAAATTAATTTCAATATATAGAGCTCTGAAATGGTTGTAATATCGACATACAATTTTTTAATTCTGCTCTTTTCATTTAAATGTCACATTTCGCACAGATGTCGCTAATTATTTACAATTTTTTACTATGTAACGTAAAAAATTTCAGGTAAAAAATACAATTATTTACACGTAAATAATAGTGTAAATTACGCAATGTAATTTACGTGCACAACACTGGATGTTTGGTATGTAAGGGAACTCACAACACATTACTACATAGTAATAATCAACGTACAATGCTCACCACAAAAAATGAAGACACCCCAAAAAATGAGGCGAATGAAAAATATACAATAACAAATCATCTAGTGAACCAATATGAGCAACCAACTGGCACATTGTTAGCTATGGCAATGATCCAAGTACAGGCTGGTAGACAACAATCAAAGCTGCTACGAATGCTAATAGATCCCGCGTTACAAATTTAATTTATCACCGAGGAGGCATCTAAGCAAATAAAGCAACCTACCAAGAAAACTAACGTGGAGATTGGTGGCATAAACGAGAGCGAAATTACAACCGCCACAAGAATAGTTAGCTTTTGCGTAGCAGCCCGATTTTCGTCAAGTTTCTCCATGAAAATGGAAGCATTGATATTACCGAAAATAACACTGTTCCTGCCTGAACAGCATTTCGACAGTAGAAAGTGGAATCATTTAAATAACCTAATATGGGCCGATCCGAACTATAATCAACCGAACAAAATCGACATCTTATTGGGTGCCGATTAATATCCAAGTACTTTGATGTACCAGGTTGTAAAAGGAGATCAAGGAGAACCAATCGCACAACAGACAGAGCTAGGTTGGATAATATTCGAAAATACCTCTACCAACATTGATCCTTCGAGCCATAGATCTTCATATTAACGCCACTAAATATTGGCAATGGAGAAATATTATAAAACTCAAAATGCTCTGGCGAGGACAGAATAAACTTAATCACCAAAAGTGTAGTTTCTAATTCTCCATCTAATTGAACCCCACCAGCGGTAATTTAATTAGATAATTTCTCTAATCAAGCAAACGCCTAGCCTTACAACCTAAACATAACATTTGTTAGATTAACATTGGTTAAGAAAATCTGGCCGGTTTCAGTATGCAATTTTAAGAAAAATATCAAATTGGGTGGAAATATTATGTGCGGCTAAATCTGTCCAATAGATAGTGTCAAAATATAAATTTCGCATTTTTTGGGCTAATGCCCAAATAAAAATTGATTGAAATGTTAAATAAAATTTTGTTCAAAAAGAAAAACAAATATTTGGAAAGCATTTTAATATTTAAGATTGATTAAAAAAGAATTTTCCAATAATTTTTTGTGCCTCCAAACTTTTACTATTAACTAAACTTTAATAAAACTAATGGAGTTAAACCAACCCCCACCCCCCAAAAAAACCTTGACAATTTTTTCAATTTGTTGACTCTTATATGATTATGCTCAAAATGTCTTTCGCGTTCTGACACAAAACTTGCGTTAATGTTATGTAAAAGCTTGAAATATACAAAATTGAAATTTAATTTGAATTCTTTTTTGTTTGTGTTCCAGGTTTTGTGCTGTTCGAAACGAAACAAAAGTTTATAATTTATAAATATTTAATTTTTGTGAAGCATTTGGCTGTGTTGTGATTGTCGTTTTGGGAAAGTTTTGAGATACAGTCACAAACAAAACAAAAAAAAAAAAATTTTAAGCATAATGTAAAATAAATTATTTTGGAATCAATTAAAGCAAAACTTGGTGTTGAACTTGTTTAGCATATTCTAGGAATAATTTTTATTTTTCATCAATATGCATATAACAAATACCAAGATTTTGCTTTATTTAGCTTTCTAATTTCTGTAAAAACTTTCTGTAGTCTCTAAAAATGTTATTACAATTTCACAGGAATCGGACAAAAACAACTTTAAATACATAAATAACAATTTTTCCGTAGAAAATGGTATCTTCCGTTTTCCTGGAAAAATAATAATGTTTTGTACTAAGATACTGTTATAAATATATCATGTAAACAACATTAAAAAGCATATTAAAAGAAAAAACCGTAAAGTATATAAATGTGATCTGAAATTATTATTATCAATTTTCACTGGAAACCGACAAAACATAAAAAGCTCAATCGCCATCATAAAAATAAAAGAATTGCAATATATACATGAAAGTTCATCTAACATCAACAATAAACGAAAAGGTAAAGCTATTTTGACCATTAGACAAACAAATACATATACGGACAGCTTTTCATATTTTACTTTTTGTTTCCTACTGGCTACTGATGTTTTTATTACACAGCTTTATAGTTAATGATAAAAGCTTCACGTGAAATATTTATGAAATTTTATATTTTTATGTATTTTAAGCTTTTTGTTCATTTTATATCCTTTTTAAACAACCAAAAATAAAATACTTGATAATAATAATAATTTTTGGCACCTGAAGAAAAAAAACAAACAAAAAGCACGACGAAAAATCTTATTTTCCGTGTTTGCTTTGTTGTAATCATCATCCAAATCATAAGAATTGGTTACATAGAAAACTTAATTTTCTTTGGTTTGATGTTTTATGTTTTGTGTGCTGTTCGGTTTTTTTTTTTCTTTTTTGGCATTGTTTGGGAATTAAGAACGAAAAAATCAAGAAAGCATAGGACCGAAATTATTCATCTTGATATTTTATGCTGTGCTGGTTGGATGGTTCAGTTGTTATGTTTATTTATTAATCTATATATATACATATATATGTATGTACATTGTTGTTAGAGGGCTGGTGATTTTTATAGCGGAAAATAAAAATATGTTTTATTGCTGGTGATGTTATTTTATGTATACATACAAGCTTTGTTGTTGTTTCAATATCGTTACGGTCGTTATATACGAGTTGTGGATAAACCAAATAATCATCCTATATATTTATAAATAAGTAGATGGTCTCGTATTATTTATTTGGTATTATATGATTGTTATTATTTGTGTTGAATAGATTTTCCTCTTGGCTTTTCATTTTTCGTGTGTGTGTGTGTGTGTTTGTATTTTATTTCGAATTTATTTGTGCTTATTATTTATTTAGCTTTCTTCTTATTTGAGATCTCATGTGTAAAGTAGATTAAAACAATAAGATATTGATGTGCAGGATTTGTGTTGGAGATTAATGTGATTACCTTTAATGGTAAATAAAAATGATCGATGGTATGTCGTATGATGAAGGAATTTGATTTTTAGATAGAAATATTTTTCGCCCAATAAATACATTCTCATTCCGAAATATTTGCATTTTAATGGTAAAATAATTTAAATAAAAACGGTATGAAAAAATTGAAAAGTCATATTTGCATACATTAAATTTTCGAATAAATTTATTCTTTTGTGATGCCATTATATTAAAATCTAATTAAAAATTAATTGCATATAATGAATAGTTTTATTGTATATTTATGAACTTAATTGTGGACTGAGGTTACAATAATAACTAAAATGAATAATTTCTTAAAAAATAATAAAATAAAGTCTGTCTAATTAAGTTAAGTAAATTTAAAGAAAAATAAAGTGAATTATAATTACTTTAGTATGCGCAGAGACCAAATATACTTTTATATACTAATGACAATTATTTATCGACCGAAAAAAAAGTTCATCAAAGGTCGTTAATAAACACTGTGCTTTGTACTTTCATAATTAATTAATCATGGTCTTATAAAATTTACGAAAAAAAAAAATCTGTTTGTTTTACTTTTATGTATTTGTATTGACCTTTTGAAAATTAACCAGAAAATTTATATGCTAAAGTCATTAGGAAGATTGGTCACGAAATAAGCATAATTTTAAGGCCGAAAAAAGCAACCCAAACATAAAACAAATAACTTTCAAAGTATATAAAAGATATATAGGCAGATACAAAAAAAAAAAACTCAGGGCACAAAGCTTACAGAAAATATTAAACTTTTTTTTTTTTTTTTATTATTTTTGTGCGTAGGATTTATTGTATCCCAAAATATATCTCTTTCGGTGCTATACTTACCGAAAAAAATATCGTCGATAAATTATTAAAAATCAAAATAAAAAATTGTTTGGGAAATACGTTTACGCTGCAGATCAAATTGTTCGATTGATTTGACCTTAACGATGTTAGAGTTAAAGATCATTGCCCTTTCTACTATAAATCAACTATTAAGTAATTTTGATTTTCTACACGCAATGTCTAGACATAACACTAAAATCACTAATAAAATTTAATATACGTAACATTTTACCAAAATCAAATTTTTAAAGTTATGACAACGGGCCGTACGCAATCACATTATAATAATCAGAATATTATATATAGGCATAGGCATAGGCAGGCACACAGATGTTCATCCATTTTTCATATTACGTTTTCGATACGAAATCCCTTGTCACTAGAGAGAAAAGATATTTACTTTCTTAAATATACACACACACACAAAATTGCCCAAAAACTCAAATCTTCCTATCATAAATATTAAAATATAGAATTTTGTTTTTTTTTTGTATTTCTAAACAGAATGAACCAACATTCAACCGATTTAAGCATAATAGAGATCTAGTTTTAAGACAGAATGAAAAATTAAAATTTATGATCACAGAAAATTGGAAAAGCTATAAGAAAAAGTTTTTTTTTTGTTAATATGTACAGTAACAATAAATTTTCTATTTTATGTATACATATATACTCTATGAATATTAAAATATAGAATATTTTAAAAAAAAAAAGTTCAATTTTCCAAAGTTTCAAATTTATTTTCCCAAAAAAAAATTGAAAAAGCTTTTAATTCTATTAGAAAGCTTATGCTGCCGTTACTATTTTCGAGAAATAAAATACCAAATACGTACAAACAAACATAAAAAGCCCATCTAATTTTTAGGCTTTTTCAATATTGTATAAAAAATTTGGACTTACAATAATAAAAAAATGTGAAGCTTTCCATTTTCCATTTTTTATTTACATTTTTTTTTGTGCGCGATACAATTGGTGATTAAAATCGTGCTGTTTACATAAATAGTGTTACACAGTACAAATTTTTTTTTTTGAACAAACATTAAAAGCTTTCAACTTTTAAGCTTTTAAATAATGATTTTGTTGTATATAAAAACTGCGTATATATAGCCATTAGCAGTTACAGTTGCCTAATTCTGGATATTGATTGCTATTGGCTATATTGCTACAAAAATACGACGCAACATTATTGCTATACACATACTCCCATAGAAATGCTATTGTACGTAAAATATTTTCTATTTCTAGCGAATAGTACCACAAAAGGAAGCTATTCATGACAAGAATTCTTAAATAGTTTTCACAACTATATTCCCATTGACATTCGTTTTTTTCTTTGTCAATATATAAAGGCATCTTCATAAATTTAAGCTCAATAAGAAAAGGAAAAGTTTTTTTTTCACAGTTATTACAAAGTCCAGAAAAAGAAAAAAAAAAATCTATAGAGAGGACACTTTTATATATTTTATAGACTTATACTTTTCTGTTTTATTTATATTTTTTAACCATTCGAACAAAAAAGCTGCTTTATTTTCTGTTTTCAATGAGTTATGGCACAAAAAGCTATAGAACAGAAAGAATAATACTAAAATTTAAGATGTTTTAAGATTTAAGTGTCTTAAGATATTTTTTTTTTTATTAAGAATTATTATGTTTATTGGTAATATGAGATGGCCCGTTAAAAATCGAAATAAATCAATTAATAATTCTCTATATGCCAATAAATAAAAACAAAAAGCTTAACGTTAAAAAGATCAATAAAACACATTTTTTCTGTTCTACTGTATATACATACATAATAATGTACATATGCGTGATTAATAAATTTTTTATTTTCGACATTCAAAAGCTTTCAATCAAAATTACTGAAATCTCCGAAAAAATATCTCGGCGGTAAACCATGGAATATGAGAAAATATTTTTTCAATAATTTATTATTTAAAAAAAAAAAAACTTTTATTGAACTTTTTTATATATGCTTGTATGTATGTACATACCATATATATGTATATTGCTTCACGCGCACATTTTTTCATTTAAAATTTAATTTATGTTGAAATATGTCTGCTGAAATATCACACAGTCATCATTATTCGTACGTATGTTGTAGGTACAGCATTATGATTAGCGCTTTTTAAAAACGTTATTAAGCTGCTGTTCAAATATCACGAACTAAAGTAGTTTAGCGCAAAGTTTATTAATAACCAGTTTTTTTCTGTGTTTGTTGACACAATCAAATAAAATGAGGTTAATAATAATTCATAAAAAGCTTTTAGTACGTTTTATAAATGTTATTTATTTGTTTACAGGCGATAATTTTATTTAAATAATTTGTTAATTTTTGATTAATTTGCTGACATTACATACAATATTTTTATAAAAAATTAAAATTCTTAAATTCAATCAGAGACAGATTTTTACATGCATGAGACTCAAATGGTTTGATTAAATAATCGAATTAAGCCGACTATATTTACAATACATATGGGTTGGGGGTGCAAAAAAAAAAAAAAATTAAATGATTTTGAATAAAACACAGCAAAAATTGAAATACAATTTTGTTCTGGGGAGTATTACTACCATGAAAGATCGGTTGAAATGTAGAATTGTCATTATTTTATATTTGGATATAATTCAATAAAATTTCGTTTTTCTTCTATTTTAAATAATCGAATTAATTTTATAACATTATGAGATATATAATTTTCCAAGCCGTATTATTTTCGAAAATATTCAAATTTTAATTGCATATTAGCACATAGCGGCACTTTGTAAAATGTCCATAAAATAAAAAAAAATTGTGCGACATCATTTTCAAGTAGATTGGATAGTACCTTAATTTCATGGGCACGTACTTTTAGATACATGAAAATAGCCTAATCTATGTTGTTTACATTTTTTTTTAATTTGATTATGTATTAACATACTTTTGCTCGGGACAATTGTTAGCAATTGTTTCGGTGGCAATTGGTGCTAGTTATGACATGACTTTTAACAGTCATATCACATAACGTTTTACCAAAAGTAGAGTTAGACATATTGGGATAAATCGTCATTTAATTTCTATTTAATAGAGGAGTTTTACACTGTACGCCACCCATCCTAAAAAAAACTCTTTATGTCGAAAATAAAATTCCATTAGCATAAAAGTCAGAAAAAACTAGCAAATGTCACAAGTTTTAGCAAAAATTTGCAGGTTTTATTTAAATTTTTGTAATTGTAGTTTGTGTGTTAACACAAAAGTTATTTGATATTTTTTGTTTGATAAATAGAAAAAAAAAACAAATTATAATTGGTTTTAATCTGATCTGAACGTAGAGTTGAAAAATTAAATATTTTTCTAATGAATTTAGCAATTAAAAATGTTTTCTCATGGAACATGGAAAAAATAATATTTATGGGATGAATATAAATTATGTATGTATACAGAAGGCAACCTTATAATTGGCTGGTAATTAAAAGTTTTAACACTTTTATTTATTTGGTTTTGCGACCTGATTACCTGAAAATAAACGATTTGCATTCAATCCACAAACAAATATTGATTACCACGAAAATACTCTTATTATTAGGTAATATTGTACATTAGGTTCTATGATAAAAACTTTAATACAAATTATTCGTTTTTGAGTATAATGACACAGTTCGCTTGTCGGTCACGTTTTTTGTTAATTTTCACTGTACAAAGAAAAAAGTATGCGATTTTCATCCGCACTAATACAGCTTCATCAACTATAGCCAATTAGGTCAGGCATGCAATATAAGTTTTAGTGGGTTGTTATATCGGAAAGAATCACTAATGGTTTTAATTTAGGTTGCGGATGCCTTGCCAAATTTTTATTTTTTATTTACGAAAGAACGAAAACTAGAACTTTATTGAATTAACTAATAATTGTAAGTCCGTCAAAACGCTTATGTTTAGTTAGATAAACTTCCATATAAATTAGACGTAAATGCAGCTACCTAAAATTAAAAAAAAAGCTAAATTTTGCTGATAGTTACACTGTTCCAAGCGAATCAATTAAAAATCTCAAAATACAGATCTAAAGCTAAAATTTTAGCTAGCTCAAAATTATTGTTAACGTTTTACAAAACGCTTACAAATTCGCGTTACAGTGTACTATTATCAGCTCATTAATGTTTGATGTTACTCAAAATGATTTATCAATATAGTCGAAAATTTGACCAATACTAATAGACATCGTTCTAGAAGGATTTTTTAATTATAAAAAAAAAAAAATTAAAAAATATTCGTGATCCAGGTGATCTGATTTTTTCCGTTAGAAATTGTTATTTGTCTAGTAAGATCTGTTAATAGAAAACACTTTGTTTGTAAATGCCCGTTTCCACTGTAGTATATAGCACATAATATATCATGCTACATAGCATGTTACGTAGCACAAAAATGAATAAAATTTTGCTATGTAACACTAAGTTAAGCAACGTTATTCACATTGTTAGGGAGATTTTTGGACAGGAAGTAACTTTAGTGATATGCAGAAGTAAACATTTTTTTTTTCAAATTAAAAATGAAATAACCAAACTACACAAGCAACGTTACTATTTTCATAACGTTTTTTTCTATATTTAATATTAACCCTGCGTTACTAGCCTACGGTTATAATCGACCAAATTTTTTTTCGAATTTCAAAAATTGGTTAATAAACAATGATCACCAACTTCAGACTAATATGAATTTTAACCTTGTATATTTCCTTCCATCTTGAAACTATTTTTGATTGTGTTTTGTCGTTCTAAGGTTTAACATCGCCAGAAACAAAAAGTTTTTGTGCCGTTTACACCCTAGTTAGTAGTTACATTTTAAATTTTAAGCTGTTTTACGCCCAGCTTAGTAATTCAATTTTTTTATTTTTCTGCGTCTTCTAGGTTGTTTATTGAGGCAGTTTATTACAAAGGCAAAAAGAAAATAATAATAACTTTTTGAAGTTAACGGCAAACGTAAACCTTTTCATTAGATGTGCAGTTATGAGAAAGAACGGGAGAGACTGCGACAAATATTGGCGGATTAAGACAGCGAGGATGAGTTGATTTATTGAGAATTTTTGATGCGGAGTATTCGATTAGATAATGTTAACTCGACAAGAACGGTGTTAAATTGACAAATTAGACCCCATCCAAGGAAATTTTTGGTAAGTTCAATATAAATTGTGAACAAAACTAAAACGTTGAATGTTATGTGACAGTTGATGAAAAGCTTGAAGGCTTTCAAGGGGGTTGTAGCTCCAGATAGTATATTCGAAACAAACCAGCTTTTTACACCTCAAATGAAGAAGTTTCAGAAGAAAACATGTGCAACGATTGACGAAATATCTTGAAGGATCTGGTCGAAACATAAGCACAGATAATTAGTTCACAACTTATCCATTGGCAGAGGAGTTGTTTGTGAAACAAAACCACTCTCTTAGCCAAGTAGGACAAAATATTTGCCCGAGGCTATAATCTTGCTAGAACCTGTCGTCGTTGTCCTTTAGGTATATTTTTCTGTTTGCCTAATTTATCAAACATAAATGATCGCATTGTGCTCCAAGGAAGTAACAAGAAAACTTTTTATATAAAACATTTTGCATTGAGCCTTATTCAAGCTCAAATTAATAGACGCAGCAAGATAAATAAATTGTCATCAGCTGTAAGAGATTAGCTATATTAAATTTGTTACTAACCCTGCAACTAATCAGAACCAACAAACTGGAACCTCAGACATGCAATATTAAGCGCAGGCTTTGAATTTTGGATCTATTTTGTTTTTAATTGAGGAATTATTTTGATAACTTCTGTAATGGCCACTTGTTATCCCTGATATTTTCTTCTAAAAAAAACCCTGTGACAATATCCGGGTACCATCCCAGTTACGTTAATTGTGTTGGATCAATCTTATTTATTCATATTGAAATATGCACATAAACAAGTTTCATAATCAACAAATAAATTAACGTAAAAAGCCAATTATTCTATCGGCGCGTGCCCATATGACTCATATTTTCATTTACGTTTATTTACAAATTAACCTGAATCCAGTCAACATATTACACTTCGCAACTAAACTCTCCAAACAAAGTTTTTCTAGTTAAAGTACTTATATTGAGGTCATTATTTCTGGCAGTACTGCAAGGATTTCATCAATTCTAATTGAAGATCCATCAGTTTCCACGGTTTTGAAAAGTTTTCTGTTTCCAATAAAACTTGAAAGCTGTAGAGCCCAGCAGTTCATATTATAAATCAAGAATATTCCTAATAACACAAACAGATTTGTGTTCATTTTGAGAACTTTCTTATACCTTTCTCACATGTCCATATCGGAAATATGTTGATCTTCAAACTTACTAATTTTTGAGTCACTGTTACATACATAGGTAACACTTTTGCTTGGAAAGGGTTTAATGTTTATTTTTTTCTGGTTGTAGCTCGAAGGCTTGACGCAAATCATTGTGATTTCACAAATGAAACCAGTGATGTTTTCTGAACAGTCTCAAGGTTGAATGACAAAGTTCTAGGAATTTTTTTCCAATACTTTTTGGGCAGTAACAAGTGACAAATTTACTTTTTAAATAAGAAATGCAGACCTCTTCATTATTTTTCAGATCTTTATTATTCATAATATTTAACGACTTACTCGAAAGAGCAGGGAAACAATCTTTTTGGAGGGTTATTGATCTCTCTTCTCATAATTTTCAATCTCACAGAGCAGTGTACGATGTAATTTTAAACAGTCTAAAAAAAGCTACATCCATTGTTTGGTAATTATGGGGTGATTTAGGCGCAACGTTATACACTCATTCTAACCAGCTTTCAAACAAATCGGTAAAGCAAGCAGTTTCCAACCATATCCACGAGAAGTTCCGCTATAACGAGTTCTTTAGTTACAACACCGTTCTACGTAGGGATAATCCTTAAACAAATTATTGGTTCAAGCATCTCTCATATCCTCCTTTCTATAAACTAGGTAAGGAACACTACATGTTACATTACATTTACAATCCTAACAATGAAAAATTTGTATAACAAATCCCTTCAATTTTATTAGAGCTTACAATTAGAAAAACCGATAAGAAGTCAGTCCAGACTTCCATCCCATAAAAAAAAATCATCAGGCAACACTAAAATAACAACGTTATCCCAGCCTAGCCCACCATTAAATAATTTTTATTTTATTTTATAACATGTTTGATTACAGAAAATCGCAATAATTAAAATCTTACCCGGAAACTATCGTTATTCGATTTGATCTGGCGTTACTTTATCTAACTCCATTAATTATATTAATGCGATTAGCTCATTGAGATTGGCAATATAATTATTTAAGTTAGCACACTACCAAAATTACATGCAACTGGCTGAGATTTGGCCCTGGGTTGACCGAGATGTTACTTCTCCGGAAACTATCAGTATGCCATTTGGTTTGCCATAGCGTTACATCACTCCGTTAATTATATAAAAATGATTTGCTTGTTAAAATTGGCGCTGTCTTTATTTAAGTTAGCATAATACCGAAATTTAATACAAATATAAGATATTTGGCTCTGGGATGACCGGAATGTTTCTATTCCGGAAGCCATTGGTGTCCCATTTGGTTTGGCTTTGAAACTCCTTAATTAATATTAAGATGGTTTGTATGTTAAAATTTCCGCTATAATTATTTAAGTTGCATAGTATCAAAATGTCATGCAACTGGATGGGATTTGGCAATGGTATGACCGGGATGTTTCTTTTCCGGAAACTATCGGTAAGCCTTTTACAATTTTATAGAAATGGAAGCGATTTGGCCCTGGTACGGCCACTATGTTTCTTTTAGATAATCTTTTTGATAAGATAAGTCCATCGGCATCAAAAACGGTATCCAACCAAACAGCGCCAATCTCATCATTCAAATCATTTTGATACTATTAATAAAAAAACTGAAAAAAAACGCTCCAGTCATCCCAAGACCAAATCTCATCCAGTTGCATAAAAGTAAAAATGAGAAAAGAAAGAGTCCCGGCCATCCCTGGACGACGCCTCATCCGATTGCATGAAATTCTACATGAATCTCAACATGCCAATCACATTAATATGATTAATGGAGTTAGATATTTAACGTCCTTTTCTATAAAATTTGGTATTTTCTTCTATAATTTCCTGAATAATATAAGATTTTAATTTTTTGCGATTTTCTGTAATCAAATATGTCATAAAACAAAATTTATTTACTGGACTAGGGCTGGGATAAAGTTGTTATTTTAGTGTTACCTGATGATATTTTTCATTTTCTGGTTTGAAAGTCTGGGCTAACTTCACATACGTTTAGAAAACAAGTCTGAGATAACCCGGGGCGAAAACTTCCGCTCTGGCCCAAAACATTTTTGTTGCCATTTGCTGCCTGATAAGCGATCGGTGACATTTTAATGGAGTATAAGCCCATTCTTGCCCGGTTAAATTATTTTTAATTTGGCAATGTTGTGTCCAACAGATTCCAAGTAGTGATTCCAAGTAGTGTTTTGTTTATTTTCTCGTTTACTTTTTAACAAACAAAGATTTAGCAAAAACCAATTTTTTTTGTACATTTCTTACAACGCATCTACGCCCCACAAAACCAAAATAAAACCTGTACGAAGCAACAAATCAGAGAAAACTATAAAATTGTACCGAACATTGATTTGACTGTATATGATTTTTATTTTATTTTACTTCACAACGTAGTCTGGAAGTAGTCTGGCGGATGTAGTGGGGGCGGGGGGGACAATGAGTCGAATGATTTTCATCGGCTGCGCAACCTATCACAGCACCCACTTTCTGTCCACTGTGCTGGTCATGTTTTAGGCAGAGGTAGGGAGTGGGTGGTCACGAACGGATGTATATCAGATATATCCAGGGGAGACTCGCAAGTGCATGTGCGACTTCCACGTGGTGGCTACTGGTAACTAGGAATTTTTCCGGGGCTAATGTACAGCGCTGAAGGAGTAAACCTTACACAAATCCCCAAGTCACGGTGGAACAGCATATGCCAAGGAATGAATGGTTAGTGGGTAAACTAATCTTTAATATGCGGACTCTGGATACCAGGCGACGTCCAGTTTTAATCAGCCTTACCCTCGTATACGGATCTCTGCGAAGGTGGACCGTTTATTTCTCCGAAACTCGTGGGAACAAATGAACACAAATAAAATAAAAGCAAAAGAGACAGGCACTCTCAAAAAGCCAACAGGTACAACGGATGGTGGCTCAAACCTTAAAGGTGGATTCACCAACGATAAAACAATAAGGGTCTTGAAGGTTGCGGTGCTGGATACCAGCGGAAGCCGAGGGCCTGCTGTAGAAAAAGGGAGCTTGGACCGTAAAGGGCAAGCAACCTTCACAGTAGGTTCGGTAAACGCGGCTTGGGCACCTAAGCCGGTGACTGGCGCAAAAGTTATCCCTGAGGCTAAGCGGCGGTACAGGAACCGACGCTCGGCGCAGAGGATATTAGAAAGCCTGGCTGCCACCCATGAGGGGCTGTTACCGAAGGAACAGAAGGAATCTCTGGCATGGGCAAAGGTTACCTTCTTAGGCGACAATTCGGGGAGGGTACTAGCAGAGTCGAAAAGACAGCAGTCCCAAGACAAATTGGAAGCTGGGGATAGTAAGCGACCGAGAATGCAGGGAGCCCAAGGAGATACTAGGACGCACGGGGCAAGGCTGTTCAGTGACGTCCTTAAAGAGCATCCAGGCATACTAGTCGTCATTGACAGGAGTCAAGAAGATTGGAGTATCACTCTCGATAAATGGAGGCTAGTGTATAACGCACTAAACTCCGTTTTCCTAACGGTCCTTGGAGAAAATTCGGGGCCACCGCCATCTTGCAGGGATGCAGGATGGCACCAAGGGCGCGTTTAACTAACGCCGTAGGAGAGGTGTGGCGAGGCGCGAAGCTGGCAGTGGTTGACAGGGACGAGATCCCTAGCAGACCAAGGGCACGCGTCTGACTGCCGATCGAGCCATCCTGTCCGGATAAAATAATGCGCATAATTCGGGCAAGCAACGTTGATCTTCCGACGAACAATTGCAAGATCATTAAACAAGAGGAGGCGAAGGGGGGATCTAGGTTGTCCTTTTTAGTGGTGAACAAAGAGTCCCTAGCCCCTCTAGCTAAAAAGAAGGGGGTAATCGGCTTCGGTTTCGGGTCGTTGGGAGCTCAGCGATGGAGCGATTGACGGCTATGGGTAGTCGCCTATCCCTTGACTCTAACGAGGAAGATCGTGTCGAATCGATGGAGGAGGGTGGCATAAAGAGCCAACACGGAGCACCAGAAGGGAGCGTCAGGATTGATGACGTCCCCCTAGGACTGAGAGATTAAACCCTGCCCCGACAGCGGAGGGTATATGAAGGAAGGTAAGTTGATCTGTTTATGCTGAGCACGGTTCAGATTAATCTTCACTATTCTAAGGCTGCTTCGGCAGCCTTGATCCTCAGACTGGCCAAAGCGGATGAGGACATAATCCTAGTTCAAGAACCCTGGATTAATAAAAACAAGATTTGTGGCCTCGGTGTAAAAAGGTATACAATTTTATACTCTTGAGAGTCCGATAAGATCAGATCTTGCATTCTCGCTAAAAATAACTTGAGTATTTTGCTTCTTCCACAATATAGAAGTGGAGACGTAACGGCAGTCGGCCTGGAGACGGCAGGCTGCTTACTACGGCTGGTTTCAGCCTATATGTACCGAGAGGAGGAGGTTCCGCCGGATAACCTTGGGGAACTGATACTCGAACCGGAACGGGAAAAGATCGGAGTAATACTGGGTTGTGATGCAAATGCGCATCATACGATCTGGGGTAGTGTAACATTGCCTGTATCATGCTCGTTACGGTCTGATGGTAGTGGTTCCTCAAATTCACTATTATTCGATTTTTGTTGTTGTTTTTTTTTATTTCTAATTTTATTTTTATCCCCGTGGGTAAATCGGATTTTTAATTTTTTTTTAATTGATGAATGAAATTTCGGCTTTCCCGTCTCACATTGGGTACACTTTCATTTCACTTGGCGAGTGTTTTTTTTGTGGTTTATAGTGTCCAAACAAATGGTCTACTATAAGTTCGTGTTGCCATATAATATCGAATATATTCACAGGGTAGGGGAAATAAATGTATGCAGACGAGAAAGAGAGGGTACTCGCGGATAAGCTAGAGTATATAAGGATGACAAATTCGTTTGGGAGAGGACAGTCGAAAAAAAAAAAACAAAAGAAAAGAAAGATGGTGAAAAATTTTTTAGTCTCTTGTTGAGACATAGAATAAGAAAAAAAAAATATGAATAAATAAATATTAATTAAAGTCAATAATCCAAAAGTACAAGGTCTAAAATTGTAAATTATTCTGAAAATAAAAATTAAATAAATAAATAACATAAAAATCTTGTAACTTATGTGTTACACTATAAATATAATATGTACATATATCTGATTAATAAATAAAATTAATTGTACTAATATTATAGATTAAAATCTAACAATAAATAGTGAATAAATAAATAAACATTAAATAAATAAGTTAACGTGTAAATTGAGTTTATTCTAAAGAACCGTTTCCATTCCTTATCGAACCATTTCTAAATCGAATGTCAGTCAAAAGGCTATTATTCTATTAACATGTGTTTTTAAATATACTACAATGGTGACAGCGGAAACTATGCAAATTATATTTTTTTTTGCATTTTAATAAAATCGTGTTCGAACCGTGAGATAATTAGCGGTGTAACAATAACAGTGCAATAATAACATACGTATAATTGAATTAACAGTACAAATAAGTTACAATTATAGTACGTATAAGCGAATTTTAAAAACATGTGATTACGTGAAAAATTAATAAATAATTATTAATTACAAGCGGCATAAATTTTAAATATGTGCAACTAATTATAAATTATATACGAATACAAATATTAATTCATATTCAAATTTAATATTGTGTTCAACAAAAAAAATAAAGCGAAATTTATAAAGTCAATAAAATAAATTCAAACTTTACAGTGATCGTCATCAAATTACAGTGTAATAAAATTATATGGACTATATCAATGTAATAAGATGATTAATTATAATAAATATGTATAACCCATCATAAAGTAAAAATTAAATTATCCAATATCGATTTGTTCATTTCAAAGAATGATGTAAACAAATTTATGCAAGTAAACGCAATAAAATTATACAATAATACGAGTCGCAATAAAAAAATATTGCAACAGTAAAAGTAGGCGACACTGAGGTAACATTTAGGACTCAGTTGCGGTTTATACTGATCATCGAATTATAAATTCAATAACGGGAATGATCAGGACAACAAATAATCAATTTGTTATGCTAACAAGAAAAGGTGGAAAAGAAATCTGGTTTGAAGAAAGTGTAATCAGATGTACCGTACCAATTCATGTCAAATCCTGCGTCGTGTTCCTGCATCGTTTTCCTGCATAGTGGCCTTAAGGAATGAACAGTACAATTGTAAGTTTTTTTTTGCAGCATATTTTCTTTTTTTTTGTTTACAGCTGTGCCTCTATAATTTTTTTTTGAGTGTAAACAAACGAGTTTGTTCGGGATTTTTTTTTTTTGGTAATTTATATAAACTAGTGATAAGTCACTAAGTGGCTTTGGAGAAGATCACTATTACGGTATTATTGTAGTGAGGGTGAACCCAAGAGTGGGACGGATGAGATCATAAAAGTTCCTTCATCAATCTGGTACATCGTTTTAATTCTTTTTTTATTGTTATTTTCTCTTAGAGTTGGAAATTTTTTTTTTGTTTCCACATATATTTTTTTTTTATATATACCGTTCGTTGGATAATAGTAAAAACATGATGTTGTTGGGCTAAGGCAATTGTAGAGCATGACGGTGTCTCCTGATTCGCCGTGCGGCTAGACGAGATATGCGCAATGAGTTTTGGGATGTTTTTTTTTATTATTATTATTTTCATTTTTTTTTCATTCAAATTTGTTTTTTTTTTATATTAATTATTATTATCATAATACATGGTCTGGCAAGATTCACACAACCCTGGACACCCCACCCCATGAGCTCCTGAGCCTTAGCCGGCCGATAGATGACCATCCAGCGGCTCTGTGTGAATAATCAATAATTTCTGTTAACGCCCATCCAGGTACCGATTGATCTCCGATGGAGAACAAACCAGTCCTCAAGCGACCGGCACAAAGGGAAACGTTACAGTAGCACCGACATCAATGATAGGGGTGAGTACTTATTTGATAACTTATTGGGTACTAACCTTGCAGTGTGTAATCTGGGACAAGAGCCCACTTTTATTATTAGTAATAGGCAGGAGGTACTGGATGTTACCTTTGCATCAGACTCCATTACACATATGGTCAAGGAATAAAGGGTGCCGAAGGAACACTCCTTCTCGAACCATCGGTACATGACGTTTAATATTGACATTCACCCTGTTACCCGGAAAGCCTTCAGGAATCCTAGAAGGACTAACAAATACGGGGAAGTGTTAGTAGGACTCTTACCGACCGATGCTCCGAAGCCCCCAGTCACAGAGAAGGAGCTGGATTTCCTAGGGGGGGGGGAAAACACAAGCGCCTGCAAATTGTCCTTCGTGTGCAAAAAACCGGATCTTTTGGGCACTAAACGGCTTTAAACCCTATAAATCGGCAGGCCCGGACGGTATCATCCCAGCGGAATTGCAAAAATACTCGTCGATCATTCTCCCATGGTTGGAGGTGATCTTCAGGGGTGTCTAAAACTGAAATCGACGTAGGTTAGGGTGATTTTCATCCCGAAAACGGGGAAGAATTCACAGGCTTACCCAAAGGACCTAAGTCCTATAACTCTATCATCCTTTCTGTTGAAAACATTGGAAAGACTGATCGACGTGTACATACGTGCAAAAATAAAACCCAGTAATTGGGCGACTTCTCAGCATGCGTACTGGAAAGGGAGATCTGTGGACACGGCTCTGCATTTCCTGGTGCGAACAATTGAGAAATCAATCCACTCGAAAGAGTACTCTATGGTAGCCTTCCTCGATATAGGGAGCGCCTTTAACAATGTCAGGACAGAGGCAGTTCGGGAAAGACCGTCTTCAGACATCTGATAAATCAGATGCTAGAATGCAGGATTATTAACGCGAATATGGGGGAATCCACCATTAGGAGGCGAGTAGTTAGAGGAACTCCGCAAGGTGGTCCTATCACCTCTTCTCTGGAACATAGTTATCAATGGATTACTTTTGGAACTAGCGATCGCGATCTCGGAGAAATAATCATGCAACACGCGCTCGTAATCATTACAAAGCAGAGCTGGTACTCTTTACCAAGAATTATACAATTCCAGTAGTCGCCCCTCCTACCTTAAATAGCACGGCACTGGCCTTTACTGAAAAGGCAAGATTTCTGAGCATAATCTGTACTTCTGGGCATAGTCTGTATCTGGAGAGTAAGCTAAATTGGATGATCAATATTTTAGAGAGAGTAAGTCCACCATGGCTCTGTACTCATGTAGGAACGCCGTCGGTAGGAGATGGGGTCTAAAACCAGAGCTGGTACACTGGCTCATCACCGCTGTAGTCAGACCGATTCTGATGTACGGGGTGAGTGTGTGGTGGCCAGCACTAAACAAGAAAACTTATGAGAATAAGATAGAGAAGGTACAGAGCACAGCCTGCTTGCTTATAAGCGGGGCACTGAGGATAACCCTTACACGTGCTCTGGAGGCTATGTTCTACCTTCTTCCTGTCGACATATTTGGTAAGCAGAGAGCGGCAACTACGGCTGCACGACTCTCTGCCTTGTTTGAGTGGAATTGTCTTCAGACGGGCAACTCGATGATTGGTAGGTCGCAAAACGCAGATGTGGAGAATAGTGACTACACGATACCGATTGTATGCTTTGAAAAAGATTTCCGGACTCTTCTCCCCTAAAGGGAATCCTGGGGGAACAGGTCAATAACAGAAACTGGAAGTATACAATTCTATACTGACGGCTCCAAGCTAGACGGCAAAGTCGGAGCAGGAGTCTATTATGACAAATTACCAGGCGGAGGTGGTAGCGATTGAGGAAGCGCTGACTTGGTTGAAGCATAATGTCGTATCCACAACATCTTGTGGACAGTCAGACGGCAATCAAGTCGCTGAAATTAGTTTCTTGACGTCCGTGGTGGCATTGAAGTGCCGCTCATCTCTTAACGAGATGAGTGAACATTTCAATATCTAGTCTGGGTCCCCGGTTACTCGGACGTACTGGAGAACTGCAGGGCGGACGAACTGGCAAGGCAAGGTACAACTCTCCAATTGAAACCGGAAAGGGTAAATCTGGGGAGGCCCATAGCAGCGTTTTATAGGGCTCCAAAACACTACTATCCCTACGTAGACCTGACTTAAGTATAGTCGTGGGGGTGCTCACAGGACACTGCCTCATTGGGGAGCATGCGAGGAGGCTTGGGTCAATGTAAAATGACTACTGTAGAAACTGTATGGATGAGGAGGAGCAAGAGACTCTGAGCCACTTCCTCTGATCATGCCCGGCGCTAGCTTACAGGAGGCATAAACATCTGGGCAAGTATAGATTGGACGGCCTTATGGATCTCGAGAACTGCAATGTGCGAGATATTTTACGCTACATAAGTAGCTCAAAATGGTTCCAATGAAGGTGTATGGGGAGTAGGATCCCTTGGTATCACAACGGACCGTCATCGGTTCAAGTGTGCGTTTTGGCAGCCACTCTAACCTAACCTAACCTAACCTACTTTACAAAATTTTCTACAACATTAAAAGGCCGAAAATGAACCTTATTGCGTCTCTAGTCAAATTTTTTGACCGTGTATAAGGTATTGGTATTTGCTTTAGAAAATGCACTAAAATCATTCTTTATTGTACTATTTGGCAAGCATTATGCTAAATTATTTCTCAATTTACTCAAACTAAATTTCACAAAATATAACAAGACGACCTTTTATGACCTTTATAAAATTAAGATCTTTCGTGTCTTACCAAAAAAAAAATTGTACACAACATCATTTATTTCTATAATCTTTTTTTATTGACTAAAACTGGTCCAAGTGGAAACATAAAAATTATGTTTATAGAAAAACAAAAATAAAAATGGAGTAAATTCCCAAAATAATAATAATTAATCAAATAAAAATTAAATTTTTATTACAAGTACAATTTTCGGTTTAATTAATTTTTATTAATTTATTTTATTTTATGTATACAACCGAAACAAATATAAATTATATTTTATTTTCAATTTTATATATATATATATATATATATATATATATATATATATATATATATATATATATATATATATATATATATATATATATATATATATATATATATATATATATATATATGTGTAATAATAATATTTTTATTATTATTATTTGGTTTGTTTCTATGGTGCGGAAACAGATTTATAATATATGAGCTTAATTATTTTATAGTAAAAAAAAAAAATAAAAAATATTTATTATTTATTTATTTTTAATTTTTGTTTATGGTTTGAACTTAAAGTAAAGTCAATAAATTGTGCTCTATACAATTATACCAGCACAGTATACCGTGTAAAAAAAAAAAAATTGCTGATCATACACTATTTATATACTATGTGTTGGTGTCGGGTGCGGCTATAGCACTATAATATAGCTATTACTGGTTTTTATAATTATTTTTGTTAGCTAGAATAAATTACGATTATTATGTGCTGTGTTAATGATAAAAACACTATAACTATTTTATTATTTTAATTTTAATTTATGTTCATTATATAGTCATTAAGTCATTAGATTCAGAGATTAGATATAATGTAATGCGATGCTGGTGAATGCTGGACTTTTTTTTTTCCTGCCTCTGGTGTTATAATCATCTGTTTCCAAACAGTTAAAAAATAGTTTATTAGTTAGGGCTTAATGATTTGTTGAAAATGAAATTATCTTAAAAACTTTATGTAGCGCTTTTATGTGTTGTTGTTGTTATTCTGTTTAGAGTATCCTTGTCAATTGTTTATATATAAGACATAAGCATAGTAAATATAAATTGGGTTATAATAAATAAAAATTTATATAATAAATCATAAAAATTGGCAGCAACAAAAATTAAATTTGAAGAGAACAAAAAAAATTAAATTTCATTTAACAAACTTTAATAAATTAGAATAATTAAATTAAATTGAAACAAAAATAAGAATTTATTATTTTCTTTATTTTTGCTGCCAAGAATAAATATTCAAATAAAGCTGTGTAGCCTTATTTGCTTGCGAGTGTGAGGAATTCTTTTTTAAGAGGATTTCATGTTGAAGTAAAAAATGTTGATATTTCTTACGATTTTTTGTTTTGTTCTGTTTCGTAAGTGAATGGGAATTATAACATCTTTTGACTATTTTTTTTTTTTTTGGGAGGGAATGGGACAAGCACTTCTTGCGTGGGCACAAAATTAAGCAGTTTAAAATTTATTTAATGAATTAATATTTTATTAATTGAAAATCAACATAAACTTATGTAAGTTAATGATGTACGTAAATCTAATATTCTTAATACCATGATAAACATTAGGAAACTAAAAATCAAGTTTCCGGTTTTCCTTTTTCCTATGTACCTGTAGTTCGGAAAAGAAAACTAAATCCATAGAATTAAAACTAAAATCTTGAAAATTTTAAAATAATTCATGAACACATAACCTTTTTATCTTGGTACCTTTTCCTCTGCTTTATAATTTAGATGAAATTTAAGATCAAAAACAAAACAAGAAAATATATTTTTTGACCTAAGAGTTCATGGTTTTTCGTTTTCATATGATAAATTTTGCTTAACATTTTTCATATTTTTGCTTGAAAATGCCAACAGCACACAATGCTATATACAAACACAACCATATGTCATATATACTATATATACATAAACATAATGGTTTTAATAAATAATTTTTTTTCAACTTTAACTTTTTCTTGTATTGACTTTTCTATGTTCAATTAAGTTAAGAAGAAATTATTAATATTTGTGGTGTATTTGCCATGAGAACATTTTTTTTCTAGTTTTGTTCTCGGGTGCAACAAATGTTGTGTGAACAATTTCATTATATATGATCAAGAACAAGGGAAAGTTTTTTTTTTTTTTTAATGTTCGTGCGGATGGTGGTGATATATGCTGCAAATTAGTAAAACAAATTTTTCGAGGAAAACATTAATTTCATGTATAAATTTTCCAATTGAATGGACAATTATTTCGCATAAGTTTATTTAATTTGGTTTATGTTCGTGTGCTTCAAAAAAAAAAAAAAAAACTCAACCTAAATTATTTTATAGCTTCAAATGGTATATGTAACATTTTTATTGTATGCAAAAAATACAAACCGGCGCTCATTAAAATAAAGCACTAAAATGTAAAAACACGTATTTCGACAAAATACACATAAAAAAAAAATCAAACTTTTTTTTTTTGTTTTGTACACATTTAATGTTAACACATCAAATTAAATTAATTAAATTAAATTAAACACATTATTATCATTATTACTCTAATAGGCCTGAGCTTTTTTATGTAATTTAATAATAGAATTTTATGTTACTTTCAGTGTTTTTTTTTATATACATATTTTTTGCTATTCTAATTATTAATTTATTTTTAACAACAATAGATAATCCATAAATATCGCAAAACAAAAACTTTGCCCAATTTTTTAGAAGCTTTTAATTAGATTTAATTTGTTAGTCGATAAAATAATTTATATATTTTAATAATACAATTTAACGGGAAACAAGCGGAAAAACAATGGTTGTTTAATTAATAGTAATTAGAAAATCGATTAAATATTTTGGGCGATTATAAAATTAATGAGTTGACGATTTTTAAATTCTATACATGGAAGTGTTTTAAGAGAATCTACATACATACACATATAATTGTATTCCATTAATTTTAGACACACGCTTGTTGCATTATTAAAACAACAAAAGCAAATTAGTACAAATTATAACAATCAATTTCGATATTTTTGTTTTTATTACTTAATTTATAACATAATCGAAAAAATAATTATTAAAAGCATAAAAAATATTTTCAACATTTGCCGTACGTAGCATAAAAAAACATAAAAATAAAAATCATTTAGTAGCAGATGTTGGTCTGTAAAACTTAATTTTTCAATAGCAGAGAGCAAAAAATACTTGTTTCCCACCCCCAAAAATAAAAAAATAAATTTAAGAGAAAATGTATCCTTTTCTTGGTGTTGTTGTTGCCTTTTTCAAAATAAATAATACATATATAACATATATATGTATACAAAATTTCAAGATACTTTAAACTTTAAAATAAAAACTTTTTTTTTTGAGTACCAAACATTAACTTTGTTTTATTGAGTTGGTACAAGCTTTATGTACAGAACAGAACAAGAAAATATAAATTGTTGTTTACTTTTTAGTAGTATAGGCTATATAGATGTATTTTCTAATAAGTGGTTATGCTTTTGCATGCAGAAGAAATCAGATACGTATATTGCTCGTAAAATATTATACAAGCACAAAAAAAAAATGTTTCCAAATGAAATTTCTCACATTGTGGTCGACATAATTGACCAATGATTGTATTCTCAAGTTACAAATAATGTGTGGTGGTATTATATATCTTTTATTACACTATAAAAATAGTTGGAAGTTTGTTTCGAACAAAAACTAGGTAGCTTAAAATGGTTTGTTGTAATAAAATCAAAATTTACCTTTGGGTCCTAAGATAAATTATTTTGGGTATGTTAATGAAAGCGCGTTTTATTTTAATTAAATTAAATTTTAAGTGGGTATATATTTGGGTCCAAAATAATTTTAAAATAAGTAATATAAAAATATTGCGGGGTAAATAAAATTAGAAATTTTAATCTTTGTGAACTTTCCATGAAATCATTATATAAACTGAATTTTCATCTTCTTCTAAAAAAAACAAGTAGTTCACCCATAATAAAATAATTTCCACCAAAAAAAGCTCATTTCAAACAACAGAACTAAAAACTTTTCTAGTTCTTATTTGTTTCAATTTAGACAAACTAATTCTATTACATAGAAGATCAGGGACGCAATAATTTCTTAAGTGGAAATTTTTGGTCTCCATATGAAAATAAGTTTAATTATTTGGTTTGGAAGATGCTGACTTAAAAACGTTAATCTATTATTCTGTTTGTATACATTTTATACAAAGAAACATCATCATGGCAAATTAAATGCGTTGTCAAGAACACAAATTGGTACCAAGAAATACTAATTTGTAAACTTGGTGAACCAATCCTAATTATTTAATATACATGTATTTTCATAATTATGCAAATATTCAATTTCAAATAATTGTTTTAGATTTAACCTGTTGCATAGGGCTTAAAAGTATTATCGTTGTACATAAAATGATTAAATTCGGCAACAAAAATCAATTTTTTTTGTGCTATTTTCACGTATATGTGCTTATTTTAGAAAATCTGGAAAATGCTTATAAATGTACACATACGTTTTTATAGACAAACATAAAAATTATTGTTGGAACTTTTATTAAATACAATAAATATTATGATATTTTCATACTATATGTGAACGTTATGAAATATTGGCATTTTATTTACTCGTACACATTGTCACATTATATACAGAATTTGTTGGTCTATTTCATTTTTTTTATGGCGTTTCGCATCTCGGTAGAATGTTTATGATACCTCAAAAATACCGTCAGTTACAAATTTAGGAAATAGGCCTGCACCATCTGTTTGTTTAATAAATTGCTTCTCAGAGTTATTGGTTATTAAAAATATTTCAATTTTTTGTTATTGTAAAATGTTAGAAAATTTATGAAATCATTTTTTAAACTAAATTATCATCTGTAGTTTCCCTCTATCGAAAAATCGCTTCTGAATTCTGATACTGTTTCTTTTTTTGAATTTACGAGACAAATCCAAAAATTATAAACCATGCAGATGAACAGAACATTTTCAGAATTGTGTCTTAAATTCGACAAATTTCAAAGAAAATTACATTTATCTGAAATCTGTACTTTACATTTGAAAGTATGAGTTACATTTATTTATTTACATCATCAACGGGATAAAAAATCCTTTTTTGATTACAATTTTATTTTACAATTTTATAATTTGGTTTTTATAAATTTTTTAAAAGAATATTTAGAAATATTAAAATCAAACACATCAAAACTACTTGGGGGGACAGGAGCATTATGTGCGTAATTAGATTTAAATGTCGGCAAATATATAAAATTCCTAATCAGAGTAGGTTTACAGGGCACATGAATATCAATCTTTGCAAGTACTTTAGGGAAGTCAATCGAACTGTTAAGCAGATCAGCGATGAATGTTGAAGCAGCACATCTACGTCTTACAAGCAATTAATCCAAATCAGCAATTCTGCAGCGGTCACCGTAGGATGGGAAATTCTTTTTATTCAGCCACATTGGAAGGTTCGGATCAAATGGCCAATTCAATTTATGAAGATAGTAAATAATAAATTGTTTCTGTATTCGTTCAATTCTTTCTATATAAATATTGTAAGCAGGATCCCAAATAATCGACGCGTATTCCAAATTAGACCGAACAACGGAACAATACAAAGTTTTAATTGATTGTGGATTACGAAAATCTTTTGTGATACGACGAATAAAGCCAAGTAGAGAATTAGACTTAGCTACTATTAAATTAATATGGTCTCGGAAAGTCAATTGATGGTCCAGGACAACACCCAAATCTTTAAATGTCATAACTCGTTCTAGCTGGTGATTACCAATAAGATATTGATGAAGAATAACTGCTTTTTTCCTAGAGAAGCTCATAATCTTGCACTTTTCCAAATTTAAGTTCAATTTATTCATAACTGACCATTTATACAGCAAATCAAGATCACTCTGCATTTCATTACATTGTTGCGGGCTACCAACACTTCTTGATATTTTCAAGTCATCTGCATATAATTCACAGTCGCAGTACTGAAACAAAGAAGTAATTTCATTGATGAAGACATTAAATAATACAGGTCCTAGGTGGGAGCCCTGAGGCACTCCAGAATGAACTTCAATCATCTTAGAACTGAACAACCTGCTTCCGATCACGCAGATACGATCCAATCCAATCCAAAAACAATTTACTCACTCCAAATCTGTCCAGTTTGGCAAGAAGTAACTCAAACTGAGGTGAGTCAAATGCTTTCGCAAAATCAGTGAAAACCACATCAAGCTGACATTTAGAGTCAAAGGCACTGAATACTTTAGATGTTAAACTTAAAAGATTTGTAGTGGTAGAACGATGCCTGACGAATCCATGTTGTTGAAGTGATAATAAAGGTTTAACATTAAAATACAAATAATCACGATAATTTTTAATGTTGCTCCGTTTTCCGGATTTAAAAATGGGAATTATAATTGACTTTTTCTATACCAACGGAAATACATCACTCTTCAGAGACGCATTAAATATCAGAGATAGGGGTAACGATAGCGAGCTGTTAAGATCTTTAAGTATTTTTGCAGGTATGTTATCAAAATCACATCCCGATTTCATCTTGGATATACCAAGGCTGACATCTTTTACTGAAATATAAGGTATTCCAATTAAATTTTGATGATGCGAACTACGAGGTCCTAATGAAATATCAATAGCATTATCATTGTATTTTTGATAAACTGATTGGAAAAATTCTGCAAATAATTCACATATGTCCTCAGCATTACAGGCAGTTACATCATTTGTGGATAATCAGAACATTTTGTTTTGACATCAACAAAAGGCCAAAATAGTTTTGGGTTTGAAATTAAATTATTTTCCAGCCGTGAAATGTAGTTCCTATAGGCTCGGCGTTGTTCCTTATCAAATTCCCGGCATAGTTGTAGAAAAGTATTTATACAATCCAAGTTATCACCAAATTCTTTGGCAAATGTGTGTGCCTTATTCTTTTTGTTTCTTAAATTGACCAAATTGTTGTCAAACCATGGAGGATGGTTATTCTTACGTTCATAGCATTAAGGTACATGTTTGTCGAAATCATCAAATAAAACCAAATAAAATGAGTCGACTAGAGCATTAACATCACTCCATTTAGAATTGAAAGTTAGTTCCCAATCCACCAATTCAAAAAACTCCTGCAGACCGGCAATATTAGCCTTATTAAAATTGTAATTTAACTTTGGCTGTGCATTTTTGATGAATTTACAAAACAGCTCCTGGCAGTCAAAATTGATATCCAATCCATTGTGATGAGATCTATCAGGAACAAAAGACTCCAACGACTTAGTAACCAATCCACAATTAGGATCATTCAGTAAACTAGATCCAAAATTCTACCATTCAAGTTAGCAACTTTGCAAATTTGATGTAAATTTAAAGACAACATGGTATCAATAAAAATTTGTTCCACATCACTCGAAACATTGGATGGAAAAACAGAAGTAGTATTATCATCATCAGTACACCAACATAAACCCGGAAGATTGAAGTCACCCAATACACATATGGTGTCATGTGCGTTACCCTGTGATACAAAATAATAAATATTTGCACAGTGTAAGCTATAAACCTCAGCAAAGCTTATAGGTGGGATGTATGCAGCATATAAATATAATGATTTCACTGTCCAAAATAATTTCACCGCAACATATTCCACAGTAATATTCGGACATACTACATCACACTTTATAATTGAATTATGCACAGCTACAAGAACTCCACCACCATCAGATTTATCACTTGTTAGGCTGGAACGGTCACATCTACACATTACATAATTATCATCAAAAAATTCAGAACTTAAAACAGCAGGTTTCATCCATGTTTCAGATAAAACATATATCGGATAACATGACGACGATAGAAATAATGAAAACTGCGTTGATTTAGTACGAATACCACCAACATTTTGATAATAGATTGAGATTGAATTAGGCATTGAATTAAATTCCAAATTCATTCTGTTAGAGCTGAGCGTGGGACTAAAAAGTTATTCTTCATTGATTTCCGACGTGAATTTAAAAATTCTTTAATCAAGACTCCAGAAGGCCACGCCGATGAATCAAGCATTTGGTATAATCGCGATCATCATTACGTCGAAAGCAATATAATACAGGTTTCTCGACTACAAATATGTTTTTGATATACATCATGAGATCATCATCAGTAACGTCCTTACATAATCGGGAAATAAAAATCCACCGTAGCGGCTCAACGGTACGCAAAGTAGAGTTCAAATGACCACTACCAATAAAACATTTTTTAGGCGAGTCCATATTATTGTCTAACGATTTAGCAGTTGAAGCCGTTGTTATGTTATTATTCTCATTACTCTTAGATTTTGTAAGTACTGTAGACAAATTCCTAGTCAGAAATTTAATATTTCCTATTTTACTATGATCACAGACTATTTTGGAAAAAATCCATATTGTTAACAAACTTGATTAATCTCGACCATCTAAATAAATTTTTGTTACTTGAGTCTTGGTCACAGTATTATCAGAAATAAATAAGCTTAGTACTTCGAACCAAACTGAATTCGAATCTGCTTTAATGATCAACATGAATTATGAGGCGCTTTTCAGAAAGCGAAATTTTAGTTCATAAAAAATGTTTAGTTAGTCAAATGTTGCACCAACCTGAAGGTCAAACTCGTCCCTCACCAAACCTGCCATCCTACTGAGCCAGCAGGAAGTAGATAGCCATGTTGAGCAAGGCGACAAGACAAATTTCAAAGTAAAGAAGCTGTGAGAGGTGAGCCTTAGCGCTAACCTCACGTCAACGACAAATTGTTTCAAAATGGACGACTACAATCAAAATATTTTTACTAAACAATGTTTTCGATTTTAGCCAATTCAACGTCTTAAATATTAAGAATTAGTTTTATTTGCTGCTAAATCCGAAGACTAGAGGAATTATTAAGTTCAAGCCGTTAGGAAAATATTTATCATCAATATGCAATATGTTCAAGATTATTCGAGGTTTTCCCGATATATTTTCGAGAAAGATGCTTTTTCCCTCTTTAATTAACTTAGATTTGAGATTTTGAAGTTATTTTTAGTATCTCATTTTATTCGAGATTTTCAGGATTATTGGCATTTGTTTTTTAGAACAGATGACTCAAAATTGTTGAAAATGTTCGTTAATTCTTCGGATTATTGCAAATTTTTCGATTAATTCTCGAGATTTCTTGATAATATTGGAAATTGATCGAAGTTACTTGATTGTTTATTACTGATGAGTTTCTGCTTTATGTTGAGTTGCATCATGATCTGTAAGATCTTCATTTCACACCGTTGTTTAACCGTTATGTAATAGAGGGAAAATTTCCTATATCTCTGAAAGTTGCTAGTATTATTCCTCTTATTAAGCGGGGTGATCGTCTAAAGTTCCACGTAATCACGTCTCGCCATGGAGTATTGGTTTTTGGCGTTGCATATTTAACTGGCTCAAGTTATTCAACAATAATCTTTTGCAAATGGTTACTTATAAAAATAGTTTCAGTGGCTTATTTATTGGTCATAGAGAAAGGTGCCCCGCAGGAGTATTTCGGCCAAATTTATTTTTAATAGTTGTATTTACTCATCAGCAATATCAATCATTAAACAAATTATATCACCTGCAAGCTTTAATTTCATCTTTACTAGATCGCTGTCTGTAAGTGTATAGCCCGGATATTGATTTGGCCTTCTCCGTGACATAGCTAATGATCAGGTAAAAGTGTCAAAGAAGTTACTACAACGAAACTCTTTCTCCAAAGAAAACCGTTTAGTTTAAAAATTATTTCGAACACTTTCATATCCTGAAATAATTTCGTTAACTCAATATACTTCTGGAATGGTTTTAAAAATCCAATGCACTTATGAAAACAGTGCTTTCTGACTACTTCGGAGATGAATAACGGGTAGTAGTGAGTACCGCAAACCAATATGGAAGCAGTGCAATCCACCTACAATAGTTTTAAAGGAAATTGACACACACAAGTATATGTATGGTATGCTTTGTTCAATGATCAATTTTGGTTTGATTATTTGAAAACGCTTTCCACTTTTGGCTATAAGCCCAGACGGGAAAATGTGTAGTAGGCACTACCATTTAAAAACCTTTGCTAAAATAAATTTCAAATCTTTGTATGCAAATTGATTGTTATCTAGATTAGAACATTCAGAGTAAATCGTTGAATCTCTTTGAGGTGCTGTATAATAATACACCTAGTTGATATAGCAGTGCTTATCTCATTGATTGAATCTGAGTCGCTACCACTGTTATTTGCCTCTGCTTGGTTTGATGTTGAAGCAACATTTGACAATATTTCGGTTAAATCTTGATCATTTTCGGATCGATAGCTAAATAGCCCAGCACACTATTTAAATGATCCCCATAAATCGCCCCTATCCTATTTTGCAGCTTCGTTGCATGGATTGTGTCTTCATCATTTGTGTCTGAAATATAGGTAGCGTTTCTCCATTAAAAGCCGCACTATTGAAAATATTTCGTAGCCAGTAGTTTTTGAAGCACTAGCTTCCGATAATAAAACTTAAAGTTGGCGATAATTCCAGCATCAAGAGGTTATAAAGATGCTATGGCGTTTGGTAGAAGGAATATTAGTTTTACGTTAGAATTAACAAGTGTGACTGGTTGCATTGTCTAAAAATAAGAGAATCTGTCTGAGCTTTATTCGTTTCATTATGTAGATCACGTACAACTTCTACAAAAATGCTTGCTAGTATGGAACTATTTTTAAGTCGATGTTTTTGAATGATCTTGATTTGGTTTAATTGGTTTTTTAATTATCCCATCCATAAAAACAACCAGTGCAACAGTAAAAGCCTGTTCTTGGCTTTTTGCCTCCAAAGCATTTCTCCCCTTTAAGTGATAAGATTTTGTCTGGAAGCGAACGATAAAATAAAGCTTTTTCATCAATGTCCTTAGCTTAACTTGAAATTTTTTTAAAAGTAATGTTGTACCGATGTTTAAAACTATCCAGCCATCCTATGGATACCTTGAATTTCGTTAATAGTGAAATACATTTTTGTGCGATTTGTTTTGCAAACACTAACACTTTAAATGTAAAATAGTGTAACTTTTGATACTATGTATATATGTATCTTAAGGTAACTTATTAATTATTTCTTTGGTTTAAAATTTTATTCCGGGTTTTTCAACTTATATTTATACTATTTGATGCTATTCGGATCGAAAAATCGCTCCGCGTTCCAGGTTTCAATGTAAAAATTAATGTTGGCAATTAATTTTCCGTCTCCAACAAGTTTCCGGCATTTGTAAGTTCCAACTTTGGCAAGTTTCATAAAGCAGTCAAAATCTTTATCATTTGGCTATTTCTGTTTAATTCCGGCAGAGGAGAGGCTGGAATTGGTCAACTGCAACCAGATTTAATAAACTGTTTCATGATATATAAAATTTTTTCATTGCCATGGAAACAATGGTTTTGATGTTAAATTCCTTGATGCCGCAACTCGAAAACTGTATTAATTCTGTCAAAGTTTACAAAAAATTTATTGACGGCAGTTTTCGAGTATGCGTCATGAACTGAGTGATTTACAATTACAGTGAACACGATTTCCATAGTTTTTATATTTTTTCGTGTACACATTTAAAACAATCTTCGTCCTCTTTAATTACGAATAATTGTAGAAAATGCGGGTCGCATTCGTATGAAAAGCTGCAATTGCAAAACTCAAGTGAAATTTTACTTTATTATTGCAATTAGATACTCGTTTTTCTTTACTTGTTATACACTGTACAGATTCTGTAAATTTTATATTTGTAATGCTCAAAGATTGTTAGGATTTCTTCCGGATATTAACCAAGAAAACTATACGTGTGAATTTAAGATATCGCACTACTTTTCCTAAAATCTTTACAAGACCTCCGGTTGTTGTGAATTGTTTCAAATTTGTTGGCCTGTTAAGTTCGAAAATAAAGAGATTAGGGGACATAATTTTTGGCAAACGTTTTAACGTTTTCACTAATATATTAAAAACTTCGAGGCATAATACACAAATGGGTTCTATTATGGAATCTGCAGGAAACCTTTCATAAAATACCCCGCTTGACCGGGCGATTGAAAAATTTGCTTTCTAGTCCTCAATCTTTCGTCTCCCTAAAAATTGCAAAAAAATAATTATGTGATTCTGAAAACTGGACTTGGACAAAAAATTTCATAACTTAACTGTTACTTAACTAACTGTTTAAATATTATTTGCTTCGAAAACGGAATTTAGATGCAACCATTGTATCGAATAAAACTGGATTATTAATTAGATGTCGAAAAAGTGATTTCAGTGGAAGTTTTGTATCAAGCAGAATTGCGACATTATTAGTATCGACTACAATGGCAATCAGCGCTGTTTTTAATTATGGTGCAATGGCATTAAATTAAGTTACTTTGTGTAACTCAAATTCTTTAATTTTGCAGTAACAAAAACTACTAAAGGCCGATCATAAGCTCTTCAAAAACCATCGAGGAAGGCATAGTTTATTTTTAATTTTTGCTCCTTTTCCTTTCCTATAATGTTATGCAAATAACGGTTAATGGTAATATGCTTCTTGGTACTAAGTGGGACAATTTCCGGTCTCCGACAGAATCGCTGACATAATCAATTTCATTAGTCCAGATGCCAGGAAGGATTGCAGCAAATCTTTTGTAATAAAAATTATATAATCTGTAATGCTATCATATTTTGACAACTGGCCTCCCGTTACTTGTATATTCCTCATGAGTAGAGCCCATTTATGTAAATACAAATTTGGCCAAATATAGTTAATTTGAAATGAATTTCTTAGTATATATAATACAATATAAACGTTTAAAAATCAAAATAAACTTGTTTCCAGGGATTTAACGTAAGTGGAGGTCGAAAGGAGCTTTTCGAAATATACTATGGCAATAATCGCTTACATTTGCAAATTTTAAGAAGTAGGATGCGCCAATATCTATTTTTTTTCTAGTTGAGAGTTTAAAGAATTTGTAGAATTATTAAAATTTGTAGAAGTCATCGAATTTAAAAAAATTTACAGAATTCAAAGAATTTATAAAATTTATAGTATTTATAGGAATTTTGGAATTTTTAGAATACAAAAAAATGGAAAAACAATTTGAGTTTATAGAAATTTGTCAGTTAAAACCCTTTATAAAACTTAGAAATTTATGGAATTTATAGAATTTATAGAGTTTGATGACTTTTTAAAATTTATAAAATTTCTAGAATTTCTCGTGTTTATAGGATTTATAGAATTTATTGAATTTACAGAAATTATGGATTGAAAAAAAGTCAAATTAGAGTTTGTCGAATTTATAGAACAGACATACTTGAAACAATTTTTAGAACCCAAAGAATCTATAAAATATACAGAATTTATTAAATTTATAGAATTTGTAGAATTGTTACAGCTTATATGGAATTTTTAAAATGTATAGAATTTATTAGATTTTTAAGATTCATAGACTTTATCGAAGTTACAGAATTTATAAGAACTAAAGATTTATAGGATTTGTAGATTTTAAAGGACTCACTGAATTTTACTCTCACAACACACACACAACTTTATCTCTTACTTTATTCAGTGGATTTGTAGGATAAATTTAAAGAAATTATGATTTTTATAAACTTTGTAGCATTGAAAGAATTCTTAAAGTTTTTAAAATCTGTACAAATTACGGAATTTTTAGAATAAGTAAAATTTGAGTTTTTAGAATTTACAGAATAGACAAACCTGAAACAATTATGTAAATTTTAAGTTTATAGAATTTGTACAGTTTACAGAATTTAATTTGTTGGACTGGGGTTGGTGTAGGGTTCGTTTTGCTGGTCGCGGGTTTTGGGGTAACGCAATTGATGACCTAGATAACCGCACATTTTTGTGAATTTAGGGACGGTGGTTCATCCTAAGATGTACCAATTGTAGGGGAGAAAAAATAAAAAAAAACATTTGGCATTGGCGGACTATACCACCACTAGCGAAACAAGAAGAAATTATATAGTTTGGGTTCAATCACCCGTGCACTAAAGGAAAGATATTTAACGACCCACACAAGACCATGACTCATGCTCATCTGACTGAGCTAGCCGGGCCAAAATAAAATATCATTAGTTAGGTTCATTTGAATGAACACCGCGAGATAGTAAATAAACAAACGTGGATGAAAAATAATAAATTTCGGTGTTTTTTTTCTTTTTCTGTTCTTCCTCCGCCTTTATGTTACATTTTGTTTCTTATTAACTACCTATAACTGAAGCTTCAACCGCAATCTACTTTACCTCTGGTTAGTATTTTCAACAAGTTTGCTTAATGCCTGTGGCGACGTGACATTGCGTGTCACTGCGCAGTGATGGCGTTAGCCGTTCCGTTTTGGTGGGATAATGTAACAATTGTCCCTGCTGGCGTCGTTTCCACCAAGTCGTAAACAACCGCATTACAAAAAAGGATGAAGATACCTGACAGGTGAATGTACTGATGGCTCAAATGATACCATGTCTCTTCCTGATGTCAGGTTTGTATCGCATCTAACATCTATTTGAATAATAAAAGGAGCATGTTTAACTGAAGTACCACCATGAATTCAGCATGATTGGATAGTAATCATATTTCAATCTGATTTTGATGGCACAGTATCAGAATCTGGTCATTATTTTCGAAACAGATTTGCAGTAACCTCCAAGACTTTAGTTTATTGTTGTATTAGTAGTGTCTTTTACCCAAGTACAACGACCCGCTTGGAGTTCTTTGATTTAAGTATCGTACTGAACTGTCCCCTTTAGTCTAGTACTGCAAAAGCTTCATTCAGGAAAGCTCCCACGAACTCTGATGGTACCAGTCTCGCCAGTGAGTGGGATTAAATATTAAATACGGTACTTTATCCCTGCCATTTGTATAATTCTGAAATGAATATACTTTAGCAGTGGGCCGCAGTCTGACTGTTGTTCTCCAGGTTGAGTGTTATTTTGAATAACGTCCCTGCAGGTTCTTCGGAAGTGACACGCAGTGACCATTCAATTCATAATGCAGGTCAGCTCTCTCACTCATATCAGTAGTTGTTGAGGCCGTAGAATAACATTAGCTTGCACTCATCGTGTGTCAGGTATGCTCGCCCTACTTCCTTTAGGTAGGTTCCTGGTTGACTGAAACTGACGAATCCGTCATATATTACCTTTCTCTCGGTTGATGCTGCATAAATTTCCAACCCGTAGATCACCCAAACAGAAGGCTTATCTTCTGCTGCTTTTGCTTATTTTTTTTTTTCAGAGGGAAAGTAGATCTGAGTTACAAATTTTTCTATTTCTATACAAGTTATTTGTTATTTCTAAATTTCTCTTTTTATAATTATCGAAACACAAAACCCTATTCTATTTTCTATCTAACTTAACTAATCATCTAAACTAGTTACTGCTGTTTATTGGCTTACTTCAATAAATCAAAAATCTATCAGTATTCATCTTACCTTTACATTACCAATTTACAAATATGTAGGTATTGTAAAGGGAAAATGGTAAACGCGGGAAAACTATATTGTTGCTAAGACTAGTCGCCGCTTCAACCTGGCAAGCACCTCATCCTCTAAACGCAAATCCAAAACCCCTGGCAGATGATCTACCCGTGTTTTGCTTCGCGTTGCATACACCTCAACCCATCTTAGAAAAAGCAACCATACGCGAACGGCGATGTCTCCTTCGACGGGCTCGCGCTGGGAATGTACCCTGAACTTACCTCTGCTCTTGCCTCTGATGTTGCCCCTGATCTTACCTCTGATCTTAGTGGGCAATTTACACAACCCAATACAATCTTCAGCTGCAGAAGGGCCTAGCCCATCTGATGCCTCAGATAGTGGATGATCCATCTGTGTCCCAGGATTTTGGTCGGAACTCTTATTCATTATAACTGTGTTGATGGAACTGATGTTGGGTTCAATTTCAGTGGATTTCTCTACGTTGTCATTAAGAGTCTGCTCCTCCAATTGAATCTCTACATTCCTCCGTGCATGATATTCTTCCTGCACTTCTTCAGGTTTCGCCTTTGCTCTACTTAATCCACCATCTATGCTCTCTGGCTCCCACTATTGGGTACAAATCCTTCATCTTCATCGTCTACCTTCTGTTCTTCCGGCTTCTCAACTTCACCTTGCAGACCTATCACCACCTTTTCTTCCGCCACTACTGCTTGGTTCACGGGGTCTTAAATTTTTTATGACTACTCTGGATAGATAGCATTAGGTGGGTCTTCTGCTTCGGATATATTTCCGCCATCGAGTTACCGGCCTGAATTTGTCCCAACAATGACTGCTGCGCTAACCATAACTTCTTCCGGCAGATGTTAACCTCCCGCTCTGGTTGCAGTACTGCCGCTTCATGCAGTTTTATAGGTACATCCGACCAATCCAGCTGCTCCACTCTGAGCCTTTCGGCCAGAATCTTTTTAACTTCGAGGGTAACCACGCCCCTCCACGGGTCTATTAAACCACGCATCTCCAATCCCACCAGGAGCTCATCCTCTCCCAGCAACTCCACATCCATTCTTCAACAATATATAAAAAGCATCGTGTACCAAGAAAAAAAAAATTATTTAAAATTAAAATGTCTCTCCCTTCGTGCATAAATGATCAAAAGGAAATTCTCTCCTTCGCTAGGATGGTAGTCAAAAAGGAACAGGAAAGGAATTAGGATAATGTACTAACCAATTTTTGAGAAAATTTTACTCCTTGACCCTATTTCCCAGTTAACTTTTAAACTGCCGCACGAATGCAGAAGTGAGTACCACCGAGAAGGCGTGAAGTTTTAAAGTTTCTCTTTAGAACCTGATGGTCTCCAATAAACCTAACTACCACCACCTTTCACAGCTTGCTTCTATCCTCATAGGGAGAACCGGGCCGTAAGGGTCAATAATTATTTTACTAGAGCAGACCAGCTTAACTTCTATGCCCTTGAGCGGCTTAAGCAAAGTCCTTTCCAGTCAAAACACCAACTCACCGGTTAATGTGCTCTGTTCCTTAAATTTCTTAATATAGTTACTGACAACTTATCACATTACACTTAAATTCAATACCCGTCCACTGGCAGGTTAAGTAATAATAAGTAATTGTCAAGACTATATCCTGGACGTAACGAATTCATTTTTTACTTTTCTTACTACGTAAGTAAACCGCATTACTGATATCTGACATTTATACAGACACTGAATTGATGCTAGAACCTTAAATCTACATGACTTTTTAATATTATGTTTCTTTTGTTTCAAATATCGTAGTAATTTGTATCAAATTTATTTTAAATGCCTACCTTGTATAAATATAAGGCTTAAATTGCGTCGTAAGTGCCTAGATGGACGGTAAATGCGCATGTGCATCAGAATAAGATGTAAGCTAAAATCGTGTTAGCCTCGATGCAAAGCTTGTGTCGAAATTCTTATAGCATTTTATTTTCTTTAGAAAATCAGTTTGACATACAAACGGACAACGAAGCCTTATCATCAGGATTGCTTTTTACGTTTTTCGTGCGGAACCCTAAAAACCGCGTTCTCTTAAATTATGCCATATCGTTTAATCGATTTGGCCATATATCGATTAATGATTAATCGGAATTTTTTGATACCGATTAATCGATTAACGCAAATTTTTTTTATTTTTATTTAATTTTTTGAACAAAAATCCAATTCAGATCACTTTTTTCGAGAAAAGGAATTTTCGATTAATCGGTTACGAGCCTCCGATTAATCGAACAATTTTACTCGGTCGGTTATTTGATTAGTCTAACCATGCAGTAACGTTCACTTTCATTGCACTGAACATAAATTAGGATTAAAATAAAACTAAACAAGGCACAACAGTGAAGAAATAACACAAATTGTATTAAAATGCGAAGCAAGACAAGTCTGGAAGGCAGCTGTTTCTCCTACAACGACCACTGACCATCAAGTTATCAAATTCTTCTGTAGAAAAATTATAAAAGAATACGGTCGATAGTTTTAACTATACATCATTAAGGGCAAAACCCTGTTTTTCGTAGAACGCTCAATTTTATTGAAAATAACCTACCACGATTTCTTGACCCAAATATAAAACTACTCAATTGTGGATTACGATGGTTATTGGCTGTCAATGAATTCAGGTGAAAATCTAAATTCCTACAAGTTTAGAAGCATTCAACAAATTATAGAATAAAATAGAAATTTTGTTAGATCGCTACCGAACTTTATTTGACATGGCAACTGGCATTTATAAAGATTATAAAAAATCGTTTAATTAGTTTCTTCCAATCTGGGTTTAGAAAATTTCATAGCACTTCTAGATTTTCGCTTTCTACTGCCAAATTGATTTTTAACTATCTTTTTAATCGTTCTCAGGCAGTTTTTTTCGACAATTCCTTGTCTGATTTCTTTCCTGTAATTTTCGGCGTGCCTCAGGGTTCAGTGCTGGGTCCTCTATTATTTTCTATGTACATAAATGACATAGAATCCGCCATTCAACATTGTTCATTTCACATTTTCGCTGGTGACGTCCAAATTTATAGAAATAGTCGTTTAGATCAGGATTCTATTGTTAGGAATATTTCTCTGATAAATGAAGATTTAAGTAATATCGTTAGTTGGTCGGTCTTTAACAGGCTCGTTTTAAACGAAAATTAATTTCAGTCGATTATAATTTATAAAAAACCGTTAGAAACCACCTCGTCCTTCCCTGGTATTTTTCTGCAGGATTCGCTAATTGGATATTTAAATACTGTTAGGGATTTAGGCTTAGTTATTAATAAAACTCTTACTTGGGGCGACCATTTTGATACTATTAGTAAGAGGGTTTTTGGCATGTTTAGTTGTTTGTATAAAGTAGTTGGATTTTCTGATAGTCAGTTTAGGAAAAAATTGTTTTTGTCTTATCTTCTTCCTCATTTTATTTACGGTATGCTTCAGGAAAATATGAATGTTCTCCAAAGATGTTTCAATGCTTGTACCAATTTTTGGTATTAGAAAGTTCGATCATATTTCTGCCTACTCTAGCCTTGTTTTAGAATGTAGTTAGAATTTCGCGTTTGTCTTTTTATTTTTAAACTTCTCAAAGCTAAGGAGCCTTGTTACTTATATAGGAAATTAATGTTTAGTAGGTTTCATTCCTCTAACTTCCGCCTAGTTCTGGCTAAAAATTGTTGTATAGGTCGTTAAATAAGTCATTTTATGTTAGGGGAGTTTCCCTTTGAAATTCAATTCCATGGGAAATTAAGAGATTAGGATCGGTAAAATTATTTAGGTTAAAATTTTTGAGTGACGTGATTGATGGGCAATACGTAGTTTTTTAGATTATTTTTATTAACTTTGTTATTATTGCTAATTTTTAATATTATTTCACCTCGTGCTGTACATTTTATTGTAAATGAGCTACTGCTCAAAATAGAATGTGTAAGCATGAGGTGAAAATTGTTTGAAATAATTTAAGAGGTTTTTATGCCTTCATTATTTTTTTTTTTGTTTCGATTGCTTTGTTTCCATGTGTGCTTTTCCTTTTAATACTAAATTATTTATAAAATACTATAAATAAATAAATAAATAAAATTAATTCTAAATATAAAATTTTCGTTTCAATTGTGAAGTAAAGTCTCTCCACCTTGGCGAAAACTAGTAATTTGGCACAAACCAATATACATTATTATTATCACTATTATCACTATTAATATTATTTTTTGTTTTGGACAATTTAACATAAATTAATACAATAAATTTTTATTAGTTGTACACTCACTATAAATACACTGTACAGTAGTATGTACATATATTTTGTACATACTATTATGTGTTTGGTCAGGAAATTAAAAAAATTAAAAAAAATTGGATTAACATAATATTGTATTAATTTTATTTGTGTGGTTTCATGTTTTATAATTTTATTTAACTTTTTATGATAATGTACAAAAATTAAATTTATCTGTTTTGTAATTATTATTGTTTTTTTTTTGCATTTGAATGAGCAAAATACAATATAATATTGACATGTACCATTTTACCTTATTAAATAATCAGGTCATCATGTATGTAATGGTTTTATGTAATTAGATCACATTTAGAAATTTTGTTTATAAATCACAGAATCGGGTTCATAAAAATTGAAGAAAAAACAAAATATTTGCAATTTAATTAATTTGTTAATTGTAGTTTTGGTTTAGGTCGTGCAAAAACGCGCCTTAATTTTCGTTACATTAAATTTATGAGACTTATGTATTCCAAATATAATTTTTTAACAATGTGCATCGAAAACCACCAGAGTAATGGAAAATAAATTTTAATTCATTATTTATTGCATTTCATGAACAATTTCTAAACAATTAAATTTATATGAAATAAAATATAACAATAATATAGAGTTGTTGTTAAACCAGACATCTTGCACAAAAAATAATAAAAATCTCAGATTTAACACAAGAGCGTTAAATTATCAATTTGTCTACAATTGAAATAAAACAAAAAAGCTTTCGATAATTTATGTTCATATGCAAATCGCAATAAAGGAAAATGTACAAAATTATTACGTTCACGAAATAAAAACATCAAGAATTACATAAAAACGTACATAAAATTGAAACATAAATTTTTATCTAAATCGATTTCAATTTCATAAATCATACTCCTATAGAAAAAAAACCAAAAAAAAAAAAAAGCAATCTCTCCACTCTATATGCTGGCAAAAAAATGCGATTTTTAAAAAAAAAAATTTTTTTCAGTTCATTTGGAATTTCAATCATAAATTATAAATAGTTTCTCATTTTTTTTTTTGTAATATATACATGTACAATATATATCCACGGTATTTGTACTGTTAGCTGTGATATGAGCTTTTTTTACAAATAAAACTACAAGTTGGTACTATATATGAAATATCGAAAAGCTCTATCATATTTGTATAGAGTGAAAAATTTGAGTGAAATGCAATGGAATCGATTAAACATTAATAATGTTCGATAAAAATATAATTTTGAACCAAAAGTCAATTTTATCGTTCAATTGTATATAGTGTGGAATAAAAGTGTGGTGGATGGTAAACAAGCGCACTACATAAATATTTTTTTTTACACAATTAAGCATATGCTGAGATCTTATCATATACACTCTACTAATTACCATGTATTAATGGTTTAAGAATAAAAAGTATGCAATGACCTAAATGATGACCAAAGATTTTCTTGGTGTTTTTTTATCGGATAACACAATTTTAAATAATAGAAATATTTTAGATTGTAAATGAGGAAATATTTCGATGCCTGTAGAAAAGCAATGGTCCAAAAAATAATTAAAATTTGTAACCTTGGAAACTATCAGTAAATATTTGCGCATCACTAAACCATTAATTATAAATTGTATCCTTCCGGTTATCTTTTAAGTGTGAATACGATTATACAATTATCTCTAAAAGGATTAAGTTATAAAGTAATAAAATTTACAGTAGCAACAAATTCTATCCATTTCAGGCTGATGAAAACATGAAAGGAGGAATAAAAAATTCCATTTTCCTTTCCGTTCTTAACATTTTCATTTAAAATTTTATTCTTCTGAATGTATAAAGTACAACGGGGAAAAATTTCCAACAGGATTTAAAGTAATCAACGAAGTAACCCCACATAGACAACATAAATAAACTTAATGATAATAATTGCATTGATGATCACAATGATGGCACGTTGATTATATATAACGCAGTCCATTATTCATTTTCGCAGCGAAAGATGTTTTTCCCTTGATTGTTTAAGTTTTTCTTTTTTTTTTTTTGGACGGGCGCTGCTGGTCGATGTTAATTGAATAAAATTCAATTTGCTGTTTTGTGTGTACAACCGCGTTATTCAATCACAAAAACAAAAACAAAAAAATCATAATAAATTTGAAATGCGAGCACAATATAATTGGATGCGGATGTACATATATTTGGAAACGGGAAATTAAATTTGAATTATATTATGTTTTGGTCGCCTGTTTTTCCGGTTGTTGTTTGTGAATATTTTTTTTTTTTTTTGGGTAAATGTATTGTATGTGCGGTCTGATTTCACTATCTTTTAATTAATTCATATTATATGGTAAGACATCTGTTGCGCACGTTTTCACCTCAAAAACCATTTGTCACATAAGTTACATGAAAAACTAATTTGTTTAAATTAAAATGGCAATAAAACATTTTTTTTTTTGTGTATGTAGGTACCTAAATCAATCAAAAAGTCATTGCGTATATAGTTACACAATGTGATCGATGATTTCTACATATAAATACGAGTACTTTACAAAATATATGTAATAAATTTTATGTTGATTGACGTACCGAAATTCCAAATTTAATTTGGACATATTTCGATTTGTTTTGTTCTAATTAAAAATTTCACCCATCAACGTGAGTACAGTTTTTATTTTTTTCATCTGCTCGTGAATTTCATTTATTTGTGACAAAAACTATCGAAGCGTTGTTAATTGTATATTAATTTATTTGGTACGATGGTAGGTTAAAATTTTTTATTCTAAATAATAGATCTTCCATAATGCATTAAAAGTTTATCCTGACGCTCGCTAATGACAATGATTTTTTAATGAATTGAAATTCAATTTTTGCGTTTTCTTAGGAAATTGGTGTAATAAAGGTGGTCCAACAATTTACAAAACGCCCTAATCAATAAATTTTCCAATCGATCCCACAATCATAAAATATAATTAAAATATTTTTTTTTTGTTGTTTTCAAATTTGTACGGAACATTTTTATTGGAATCGATTGAAAATTTGGTTGTTATCTATTTTATATTCAAAAGCCATAAAAATGGTTTGACGCTATTGTATTTAGACTTTTATGTCGTTTCAATGGGGGAAAAAAAGAAATTGACGTTAGAATAACAATAAGACTTAATTGCCATTCAACCAGATCATCAATTTAATGTTCTTTTTTATGTATATATGTATGTGTCTATATGGGTGATAATAAAACCAGTAAGACATTAAGCCGATGCATTGAAATTTATAAAAACATTTTAATTGACTATATCATGGAATTCGTGTACATATTGATAAAATATTTATAGAGGTAGTTCATCGTCTCTCTTCGGAAATCTAACTAACTAAAGCTTTTATTTTATTTAAAAACTAAATTTAAAAGATAAAATGAAAAGCTTATCCATACTGTATAAATAGCAACAAGGACAATGGAAATTGGGTAATCGAAAATCCAATTAAATAGAATTTATATTAAATAAAAATAAAATAAAATAATTTATTGAATTGTTGAAATTTCTATACATAAAACAAAATGAGGACAAAAATGAGTGAAAAGCTTTCGCATTTTGTGTAGCGCAGCGTTCAAATCTATAATAATCATTAATTTATGTGTATTCGTTTTAATGGCGGAGAACGTAATCATATTTTTTATTTTTTTTGGAATGCTTATTTGAATTAATGATTATATAAAATAAAAAAAAGACGCGGTTGAAAAATTACATGTTGCCATAAATGTGCGCGTTTTTCAGTAAGTTGGACATGTTTGCGAAAAATGTGAACAAGGTTTGCGGCTTAAGATAATTAAAATATTTCATATAACAGTTAAATCTACCGTACAGTGCCGATTGGTGGATCAGGGCATTTAGTGTACCACTGATATACTATTTGGTAAGAAAATGTCAAATAAAGTACCATGGTTTGCTATTTAGGTTCTATTTCAATTCTAATAACCGATAAAGTTAGTTCGATGCTGAGTTTAGCTTAAAAAATTTGTATATCAGGGGTAAACAACATATAATGAATTTCTTTAGGTAGCTAATTTTTTCTACCATATTTACCAATTATTTTGCTGTAAAGAATACAATAGTAAAAATATGCTATTGAATTATAAAGGCTAAAGTTAAGATGGTCTACCCAAAAAGTGCTTTACTATCTACAATAATATATAAAAAACCATTCTTTGGCAAAAAATATGGAAAGCCTGACAAATATGAACTAGGTTGTATTTTTTTCGTAAAGTTTGCAACCTGATTTTTGTACATCGACACGTCAGTTTGCGTCGGTTTTTGGTTCTGGAAAAGTGAAACGATACTAATAGAAACAAATTTTTCATATAAATGTATAAAAAAAATTGAAATAAAAGTCCTTGTTAGTAGTCGCTTCCAGAACAAACCAGTCTCATCAATGTTGAATACCTCCCGTCGAACAAATTCGCCTTTAAAGCGATCGGCACCAATCGTTTTGAACCGTCAAAGCCATCCTCAACTTGCATCGAATTTTTCGAGTTCAGACACAGCACTAGAACAAGCGTTTTCATTCCACATTAATTTTTTAGCCAAGTCTTGATATAAACTTTTAGCTTTTACTTGTAAAATGTTTTGAGATACTGGCATTTTCCTTTCAGTTTGGACTTCAATCAGTAAGAATCTTCAATCAGTATGTAAAAATTTCAAAAGTTCTTTGCAGCAGCTTTAGTTTTTTCAGCATCTCGTTCACAAATGGTTTGCATAGTCGACGGAGCTAAGTTAAGTGTTTTTCCTATGAAATCCAACTTGTCACCATTACAAAATCATTTAAGCACATCTTATTGATTTCAAAAGTAATTTTATTTTTTTTTCGCTTCACAAATCAAAATTGCAGTTTTCTTGGGCTTATCCATTATAACTTTTCAAAATCGAAATTTTTTCTTTTTTGGGATAAATTTATGTTGAATTAATTAAAAAGCGGCTTCGGTAAATAGAGAAGAACATACCTTGCACTTGGACATTTTATCAATTTTGTCGCTAAAACTACAACAATTGACTTAATTGAATGTACACAAATTAAGAAGTTAAACGTTTAATTTACTACGTTTGCTAAAACAAACATTCAATGACGCAATAATAATATATATATTTGTATGAATATAAAATAATAAAGGGTCCATCAGAACATTGTCATGATCCATCAGTCCATTCAAGACATATTCATCTGACAAATTCTTACTTAAAAAAAGGCCAAATCTCACGCGCCGCCATGGCAAATTCTGGACGGCACTTTTAAAGTTGTGCTTACAATTTTCCACCAACTTTTTTCTATTAATGAAATGACAGTAAAGAGTAAAAACTGCTTCAGATTGTTCTCATTCCATTCAATTAAATTCTTCAAAGATCATTTCATATTTTGAATTGGCTTCGATTTCTGCACTAAGAAATTGATTTCCAAATGTATTCAATTTACTCAAATTGTTTGGCGATAAGTGAGAAAGAAAAGTTGGTTTCTAGATATGGTAACGAAATAAAATTTTAACATTAAGATTCGAATGCTACCTGCTCTAGCGTTCATTCCATTTGATGAAATGGTTTGGTATTTTTCTATGATAAATAATATTTTGTATGAAGACGATAAAAATTGCTTCATGGTTAAATAAATATTATATTTCGGGTTGTGCTGGCAAAAACAATAAATTGCCACGACACAGTTTCAATTTTTGGTCTATTGCTGACTCTTTTGAGAATAATTTCCAGCACGGACCTAAAATAATTTTTAGCGCTTGGAATAGACGACTGCAAGTTGTTGTTGGAAAAATCAACGTGCGGGCTTAAATATAAGTAAATCTGAGGTAAAAAAATTGTTTACAATATATACTATATATGTAAATATGATATTTCTAAAATGTTTATTCTCTTTAAAATATCAAAAACATATTCAAAATATTCACTTGGTTCAGGGCAATGAGCCAAAAATGATCTGATTGCACAAACCGTCAGATATTTTTGAAGCAAGAGCAGGAACAAGAGAAACTGCTCGAACTTTCATTATCTGAAGAAATCGATATTTAAAAATGAATTTATATCGTTCAATATAATTTGAAATTTTTTATCTTATATTTTGCCTAAAGCCTACCATATTAAATATGATAATCTGAGCGCAATTACTCTTAGCGAATTATGTCATTTTCAATGAATTTTTTACCAAAAAGTCGGCCATATTGGATCAGCGATTTTGAATTACCTTTTTCTGATATCACAATCTGTTTCAGCGACCTCAAAAACCCCTTATATGTCAATTCGAATTAAATGGCATTAAAATTTCGCACCTTATAACAATTAACGTTTTTGCATAGCTATGTAACAGTGATATCAACATGTTTTAGGAAAAGAAGCTTTCCGTATTTATTCCGAACTAATGCATATTTTCAGCCTCTGTTGACTCGAAATTTTGTCAATTAACGCTTCGGAAGACAAAATTTAAAAACAAAATTTTGGTAAACTGTATTTTATACAGTAAGATTTCAAAAAGAAAGGTTAAACGACCAGACAAGATTTTGTCGATCCCTAAAATGAATTATTTCAAAGGTAAAGAATTTTATTCTTGTAGTTTTGTGAGCGAAGCTTTGGGTTTTCATTATATAGTATTACAGAACACCAAAAATGCCGGCTCATAGAAGGAACCCTCAAATATAAAGAAATTGTTTTTTGTGTTCTGCGTACATAAAGCCGAACGGATTTTTATAAGGTAAAAAGTAAACCGATTGGGAAATAGCACCATAAATCTACAATTCGTTAACATTAACGATGCATGTCTATTAAGCGGGTGCTCTGGTCAAGAACACGAAAAAATGTGAGTTTTTAATAATTTAGTCAAAATATAAAATCCAAATCAAACCAAAACTGTTTTTCCACATTAGTGTACCTCAGAAGACAATACAGGTAAATATAAAGAATCAAAAGTTATTTAAACAAATGTAACGCGCTATAATTCCGAGCATCAAATCGGCGTGCAGAATCCTGGGCAGAAAAATGGCCCAATCTGAAAATTTGAAATAATTAGTTAATCTAAATATAAGTCCTAGCTAAATATAAAATTGACAAATTAATAAAATTAAATTTTTTTGACAGTTTCAATTAAAAAAAAAAAAAAATTTCAAATAATTTTCTATTCAGTTAAAAGTGTGGGGAATAGATTTAATGGGCTTAATTGGGCTGAAATCTAGCCTAATCGACCAGGATGGGGCTATGGCTTCAGCTATACTTCTTGCCTTATTGGAATATATTCTGTTCTTCCTACAGCAACTACCTCCCGTTCTAGGCACAGTAAGTTCTGCTGCGTTTCATTTTAGTTGCCCTGGGCCGTAAAGTTTTTTCGATTCAGTTGAGGGTTAAACAATAATTCTTAAGGACTACATTTTTCTAGCATACCGTATTGTATATCAATAATTGATTTGTATTCAATTCTGCCTGAATTCAATTTCACTAAATCATTTTAGGCGATTCTAAAAGATCGTTTGTTTATTTATTTAAAAACAGCATGTTTTTGCAAAATGGCTCATAGTAACAAAACAAAAACATAAAATCAATTAACATACTGTAACAGATGTCCCAGGCGGATTGATTCGTAGCATTGGTTATTGAATTTCCATGCGTTTAAATCAACATACATAAGCGAATATGATGAAATCGGTTCGAAGTCCGTATTTTTTAATCTAATCAGATTTGTTTATTGGTTTCTTCTTTTAATTTCTCCACCACAAACTATTTGAATAATGCAGTAATACAACACTTGATCATTTGGTGGTTCTACTTGTACAGAAAAAGTGGCAAGTGATCATAAGGCAATATATATATATATATATATATATAAATATATATATATATATATATATATATAAATATAAATATATATATATATATATATATATATATATATATATATATATATATATATATATGTATATATATATATATATATATATATATATATATATATATATATATATATATAATATTCAGTGCAAAAATCAAGAACAAAATTTTACTTCACACACAAAGTAATTGATGAGGCTGTATTTTGTTACACAATATTTTGACACTTTTTGTTGAAAATTCTTAAATCTGTAATACTCGCAGGAAATGTATTTATTAATGTTTTAATTATCTTATCTTATGGCTTTAAAATTCAGATAATTTAAGAGATTTGTGTGAAATTATTGGAGTCTTATTCGTGGCTACCAAATCTCTTTCCTTGATTTTTTTAATAAATAAAATAATAAAAAAAATACAAACACCCATTATCATCAATGGCAGAATACCATACTCAAGTAATTCTCAAAACAAGTCCAACCTTAAAACTATCGACAAAATTACTCCATAAGTTGTGCGATCGATTTCTTAAATGTTTCACGGAAAATCTGGAAGTCGAAGTGTTCTGAAACGTTATTGAGGTCCGGTTGCATGCGTATTACAGAACTTTGGAAGCTACAGTTACTATTTGCTCTCGCAGCATAAATATTAAAACACGAAAGCAAGTGCCGACAATCTAGTTTACCACAAATAACGTCACGAGCGATAATAACACATACACACTTGCGCCTAGAGGCTAGAGTTTGGAAACCAGAAGATGACATCGGTCAAGATAGAGTGGTAACCTGTACATAGTTGAAAAAATAACTTTAGTTTTTAATGCAAGCCTTGCATTACGACTTATGTAATGCAAGTTATGATTAAATTGTAAAGTATGAGGATTTCTAAAGCAGTACTTGCATTAACAAATATTTGTAATACAACTATTAAACATTTTAAAGCAACCTGCTCAAATTTAAAAATTATACCAACATAAAATTCGCTAAAACAAGCGGACTTAAATGTAAATATGAATAATAAGATCATGCACGAGTTTTGCATTACTGGTATAAAATTCACTAAATCAAACCGACCATATGACGTATAAGCAGCTTAATAAATCTTTAATAATTTAGTTTTCCGGATTCGAAAATACCTATTATGTTTTAACGTAAGCTTTTCAGCAGTGCTGTCAAAGTACTCCGATCAGAGTATTTGTACTACTTTCCGATTCCGTGTACTACCGTACTACCCAATTTGCAAAAATACTCCGAATACCAAACCTGCGTACAACCGTACTACCCAATATACAAAAATATTCCGTTTTCTAAGAAACTTTATAATATTTCTATAAATATTCATATGAACGCGGTTAATTTTGTTTCCCTATATGCCAAATATACATATATAAAAGGTAAATAGGGAATTTTAGTACAGAAGAAATAAGGTGAAGTTTGTATAATTGCCTTGCCAATACAATTACACTTATCTTGTTGGAGGTGTAGTTTAGTTCTATGACTCTGTTGCTTTGTTTGGTTGTTTTTGTTTATTAAAAAAAACGATAAAGATAAACGCAAATTTCGTCACGAAAAAAAATACAAAATTAAAACTGTATTAGTGTAATAACGGTATTTTTTATTTAGTTTTATTTATTCAATTTATTTCATTCAATTTGCGAATTTGTTATTGATTTCATTTTAATTTCATTAATTCAATTTGTTTCTATTGTGAAAAAATCAAATTCTTTATTCTTTATAATATATTAATTGGTTAATATTAATTAATACTGTTCGATGTGAGGCCGGTGGATGCAGTTGAATTTTAATCGAAAATGGATAGGTATACGCATAATCTATAGCCTTTTTGTATTATTTTATTAAACTATTTAATTTTATTTATTTAGATTTTTAATTAAGAAAACTATTGATAATAGTTCTACTCAAGCTAATCAACCTCAGTTAAGCAAAAAAAAGTGCAAAGACATTGAAATATGTGAAATAGATAGCAATGAAATAGAAACTGTAAGTAATTTAATACGAATAATAATATTTAATATGCATCAGGGTTTGGTAATTAACAGTAGTTAATGCATAAAATATAATTTAAAAATATTGGATACCGCCCAACCTTCATATTATTATTCTTTATAAATTTATCCAACTGTTCGACTCTTTGCCCAAAATAGTCGTTTTTAAATTAATTATTTACATAAATCATAGATAATTTTCTCAAACGTTAATTACTAACAATTTCAGACGAATTTGGTTATGCAACATTGTTAATGGCTGGATAATTTTATTATTAATACAGATTTTGAATTTATCAATTTAAAACTATTTTGATCAATAGGTCGTTAACGATAGTACTAATATACGCGCATCGACATCAAAGGGAGTCCAAAAAACAAAACGAATTCAAAAATTTCGATCGATTTGGCTGGGAAATAATTGGATAATAGAAAAAGGAAATAAACCGTTTTGCAAGCTGTGCAATAAAATCTTAACAAATAATATTAATCACATCGAAAGGCACAAAAACTCCACTTTACATACCGCAAAAAATAATTCCTTGAAAAATCAACCAGACATTTTAGAATCTAATGAGACTATTGAATTTAGAAGTTTACTTAAGTCAACCAAAATTGCTGAACTAGTTTTGATTATGTTCATTTTACAACACAATTTACCATTCGTATTGATCGATGAATTAATAATTTTAATAAAATGCGTTGCCTCAGATTCAAAAATTGCAAAACATTTGAAACTCGGTAAATCAAAAGCAACCTATACTGTAACATCCCTGTTACACAACGAAGGTTTGCAACAAATAAGTGAATGTTTAAGAAATCAACCGTTTTCATTAATAATCGATGAAACAACTGATGTAAGTACATCCAAGTGTCTAGCGGTAGTAGTCAGATATTTTGATAAAACTTTAGGAAAAGTAAGAGATCGTTTTTTAAATTTGATTGAGCTAACTAATTGTGATGCGAACTCTATTTACCAAGCTTTAATCACATTTTTTAATCTTAATAAAATTCCTCTTGATAATTTAATCGGTTTCGCAGCTGATAATGCGTCAGTAATGATGGGTAAAAAAAATGGTGTTCAAAAACTATTGCAAAATACTAATCCATCTCTATATGTCTTTGATGCATTTGCCATTCTATTCATTTATGTTCGTCAGCTGCTTCTAAAAAACTTCCTAAAAATATCGAAATATTAGTGAGAAATATATACATATTTTTCTCCCATAGCGCGAAAAGGCAAACGGAATTTAAGGAATTTCAAGAAATGTTCAGCGTCAAAGTTCATAAAATTTTAAAAACATCATCTACTAGATGGCTATCGTTAGAAAATGTGGTAAACCGTGTTTAAGAACAGTGGGCTGCATTAAAACATTTTTTTATTTCATACGATTTTGAAAATAATGATTTGGATAATACAATTTTATCCGAAATGTCCGAATCAAATAAATTGTACTTGTGCTTTTTATTTTATATCTTAAAATTAACGAATAAAATTAATATTGAATTCCAAGCTGAAACACCTAAAATCCACTTACTTTTACCGACAATAGAAGCTTATGTTAAAACTATTTTGAATAATTTTGTCAAAGCAAAATATATTATTTCAAAAATTAATGAAATAGATTTTTGTAGAGAAGACATTTTTTTGAATATGGAAAACGTATATTTAGACGGAAAAGCGGAAATGTTAATACAGTCTGGGTCATTTGAAAAATCTGAAGTAAATGCAATTAAAACTAAGTGTGTTTCTTATTATATTGAATTCAGCCACCAAATATTTAAGCGAATCAACTTCAACGACACAAAGTTAATTGCATTAAAAGGCCTTAATCCAAATTGTCTTGCAAAAAGTATTATACCACTATATTCCTGCTTTCCTAATACTGTTGTGGTAAATGATATTGAACAATTGGATCAAGAATGGAGGACTTTGCTAAACTATTCAGGAATCGATAGCAATCTAGATTTACAAGAGTTTTGGTGTGCAGTTTTTAAGAGTAAGAATGGATTGAAAGAGAAAATGTTCCCAAACCTGGAAAATTTTGGTTAGTTCGCTAATAAGCTTACCTCACAGTAATGCAACTGCAGAGAGAGTGTTTTCCCAGCTTAATCTAATAAAAGACAAGAAAAGAAATAGCCTTCACACTAGTACTGTTAATGCGATAATGGTGGCAAAGGAAATGTTAGGAGACGTGAACGCACCAAACTGGATACCTTCTGATAATTTAATTAAATGTTACAATAAATTTGATAAACAAGATTATACTTAATCTCAATATAACATTTCCGCTTTCCCGTTTTAGTATTTATTAATGTTTAGTATTTTAACCCAAAAGCAATATTATATTATAATAAATAAATTAAAATTCGTTTATTTTTGACTATATTATTTTGAATATAAATTCAAAGATGATTGAAAATTTGAAGTTGAATTATGAAGTTTGTAGCTTTAGTTTGTGATAATCGGGCTGTAATGGAATTAAATAGCATTTATTTTACATAAGTTTATACTATAGTAATTAAGTTAATTAATGTAATGAAAAAAAAAAGTTAATGCACTGAAATAAAATTTGTAAACCCTAATTTATTGTTATATTTTATGTGTACTCCCCTGTACTACTATTTTGGAAGAAAAAGTACTACCTTTAAAAAACCTAAAACGACAGCACTGCTTTTCAGTTCTTAATTTATAAGTTATAACCTTGGGCGACCATAAAGTGAACTAGGCTAGCCCGCCCATTGAAATATGAGATGAAAATAAAACTTTTTTTTTTTATTTTTTTAAGTAAACTGCTCTCTGAGATTTCGACCCTCAACATCAAGGCTCCAAAAACAAAGAACAACCCCGGAAAAACAAAAAAAAATCGCTAAAATTACGGAGCTTTTAATACAACTTACTTTAAAATTTAATACTTCTAAAATATTTTATTAATGCAGCCTTTGATAAATTTTAATGCAGTTGATTGACGGTTCTGCTGTATTACAAATCAATGCAAATTGTATCAAACTAATTTTTAATGCAAGCTTTATATCATTTTGTAATGCTGCCTTGCACTGGACCTATATGTATTCAATTTGTATTACATAAGCAATATTTTTTCAACTCTGTAGGCATCGCACTCTAACGACAAACTAAAAACTGTTTTTGAATGCTCTCAATTAGGTTAGAGTGAGAGACGATAAATGAAGACCAAATGACCGTACAGTGATGAAAGTGTACAGTGATGAAAATTAACGTATCGTGGAATTTTTTAGAGTTGCGTTTAATAAATCCTGACGTCGATTTGCTTTATTGATAACGGTTTCAATGTAGTAGATAATAGAGTTTTTCAAAACGGGACCTCTTTTTGTCTTTTTCGATCTCCCAGGATTTCACGGTTTTCGATTTTTTTTTATTTTTATTTTTACTATTTTAACTCTATAATGGCATAGGAATAATATATAACAGTAAAACCTCGGTTTAAACACTAATCAAGGATTTGCCGGTCTTTTATTACCGACTGTCTCTTAGATTCGAATGTAGAAAATTTGAATATCTCGTATATAGAAGTGTATCCATCAATAGCATTTTAAAGTCAAATTCAGGCTGATTAGGACGGAACTTGGCTATTTCTTAACATATTTCGATGAAATTCAGCTTGTTCGATGCAAATGGGATTTTAAAATGAAACTTACGTCAAGTTCTGGAAAAAATTCAATTAGGAAAGAACCTGGCCGTTTCTTAACCGATTATGATGGAATTCAGCATACAGGACGGAAATGAAATTCTAAAATTAATTAATATGAAATTTTGGAATATTGCCAATAAGAAAGAAACTTGGCCGTTTCTTAGCAGATTTTAATCAAATTCAGCATGTACGATGGAAATGGGATTCTAAACTGAGTTTTAGGGATTCAAAAAAGATTTTTATATGAAATTTAGGATTAAGGCCAATTAAGAAGAAACTCGGTTGTTGTATTTAAATGACTGAATTTCCTCCTAACTGGCCATATTGCAAAACTTTTCTCTAAATCATTTTATCGTAATCGGTTAAGAAACACCCAAGTTCCTTCCTAACTGGCCTTATCCCAAAACTGTATCAAAAAATCGTCGTTGTAGAATACCTTTTCTACCGTACATGCTCAATTTCATCAAAATCTATTAATCAAAGTTCCTTCCTAATTGGCTTGAATTTGACTTGAAAATACTATATATCGATATATGTACTTCTGTACGAAATATTCAAATTTTCCACATTTGGATCTCAATCTCGGAGTTTCTCGGTCACACTTTTGATACAGGAAACGGGATCCCAGAATTCCTTTTGACAAATCCCTAAATTTCAAATGTGGTTTTAAGCTAAAAGAATACATAAATTAAATAAATCGAAATGTTTCCGTTTGAGAAACCTTGGTATTTAAACGTTAAGTCGGAGCTAAAAATAACACCTATAATGTGTATCACATTCACTCTTTTCAATGTATGGCCGTTAAGAGAAAAGTCAAAAGGGAAGTGAATCCTACACCTACAATAAGTGATCTCTCGACAGCTATCCACATTTAATATTAATATAGTTAATTAATATAGTTTTTTTTTTCAACATGGCCGCCGAATGAAAAAGTAGTGCTGATGCTGAGCTAAATAATTAAATAAAATCACTAAATAGTGTGTTATAATTCAATTTTTATTGCCGAACAATTTACAATTTATAGTGTTTAATAGTGGTTAATCGCAATAATTATTGATCGACGAATTGATAATATAAAATATAATATTTGAATACATATGTACAATAAATACAGTAATTGTGAAATGAAAATTGGCATTGTTTGTGTTAATTGGCATATGAATGAATGATACTCCTAATCGAACAGTGAATTGTGATAAACCGCATCAAAAAAAAATAATCCAGTTGTTAATTTAATAGTGTGAATTTGATAATTAAAATAAAATAGTGTCCAGTCAATTAATATATAAAAAATAACAAAACAAAAAAAAAAAACTTTCTACGAGTGCTTTTTGTAACTGTGTACAAGTATTTTCAATAAATTGAAGTAATAAACATTATATAGTTGTTTAATATAACAAAGTGAACTGCATAATACTTACTTTCTTAAATTCGATTTGATTATTATTAAAAAAATTGAGGTGTGGCCAACACACGACTTTCTTTTACGAACAGAGAATTTTGAGAAATTTTATTTTTTTCCTAATTTTTTTTTTTAATTTGTTTTTCATTTTTGGAAATATTTTGTATTAAGTAGTTTTTTGTAAACCTTATACTTTTTAAGATATTTGCAAAACAAACATTTTCTGGACCAAGGGAGTGGCCACTTCCGGTTAGCCGATTTGGAGTAAAATTCACTGGGACCTCCCAATTTATCAAAAAAGCTTAAATCTGAAGTTTCAGTTAGATTGATTAAACCATCTGGGCTGTAGAGAGGACACAGAAAGACTGACAGACTGACAGACTAACAGACTAACAGACTGGCCGACTGCCAGACAGACAGACAGACACCATTTCGAAACCCATTTTTCGGACTCAGGGGACCTAAAAACAAATAAATTTCTAAAAATCTCAAGGTTCAAAATTTTCATGATTACTATACTTTATTTTACTAGAGTAAAAGAAAGTAAAAAACCCTAATCCATACGAATCGTTCGTTTAGTAAAAGTTCTGCAAAATTATTTTTTGGAAATCGCACTTAACTCCCAAGGGCCAATATCGGCCATTGCCAACAATGATGACAAAGGTTTGGCTAGCACATGGAATAGGTCCCTTAATTACCTACCCTAATCCATACGAATCGTTCGTTTAGTAAAAGTTCTACGAAATTATTTTTTGGAAATCGCACTCAACAATGATGACAAAAGTTCCGCTAGCACATGGAATAGGTCCCTTAATTACCTAGTTAGAAAACCCTAATCCATACGAATCGTTCGTTTAGTAAAAGTTCTACGAAATTATTTTTTGGAAATCGCACTCAACAATGATGACAAAAGTTCCGCTAGCACATGGAATAGGTCCCTTAATTACCTAGTTAGAAAACCCTAATCCATACGAATCGTTCGTTTAGTAAAAGTTCTGCAAAATTATAAGGAATAGGTCCCTTAATTTCCTAGTTAAAATTGAGGGGTGGCCAACATACGACTTTCTTTTACGAACAGAGAATTTTTAGAAATTTTATTTTTTTCCTATTTTTTTTTTAATTTTTAAATTTTTATTTTTATTTGTTTTTAATTTTTAGAATCAATTTGTATTAAGTAGTTTTTTGTAAACCTTATACTTTTTAAGATATTTGCAAAACAAATTTTCTGGACCAAGGGAGTGGCCACTTCCGGTTAGCCGATTTAGAGTAAAATTCACTGGGATCTTCCAATTTATCAAAAAAGCTTAAATCTGAAGTTTTAGTTCGATTGATTAAACCGTATGGGCTGTAGAGAGGACACAGACAGACTGACAGACTGACAGACTGACAGACTGACAGACTGACAGACTGACAGACTGACAGACTGACAGACTGACAGACTGACAGACAGACAGACAGACAGACACCATTTCGAAACCCACTTTTTCGGACTCAGGGGACCTCAAAACAATTAAATCTCTAAAAATCTCAAGGTCCAAAATTTTTATGATTGCTATACTTTATTTTACTAGAGTAAAAGAATGTAAAATGGCATTCCCAGCTGCTACGACATTGAATGGGGCAAATCAAAAACTTATTACTCGGAGTTCTACAAAGTTAAATGAAAAGTTAAATGAGGTTTTCCAAACCGAAAATCCAACTATGAAAGATGTCCTTGCTGCAAATAAGGCCATTTTTGATCGTATACTTACAACTGAATCGTCTTTAGCTAAAAAATTTGATTCATTAAGTGAAACGGTGGCATCGTTTGGTACTGAGTTAACAACTATCCAAGGAAAAATCGGTTTAGTGGACAAAAAGGTTGAAGTGTGCAACGACGATATAAAATTGTTGCAACTTGAGGTCGAAACGCTAAAACAACAGCAAGTTCAAAACGACGTAGTTATAAGTGGTTTTCCATCGCTGAATTTTGATCCAGAAGATGTAGTCAGAAAGCTAAGCCATGTGTTCCAATTCAATACGGATAATGTTATCCACTCTTACAGTAATAAAGTGAAAGTAAATATTGATAATAGTGAAGAAACAAAATCGTTCTTACACATAATCATTACATTTAAGAATAGTGGTGTCAAATCAAGTTTTTTGGCAAAATTACGAAAAAACGGACCACTTTTTCTAAATCAGCTGATTCCCGATCAACAACAAAAAAAAAAACAAATTTTCATTAATGAAAGGATGACATTGCATAACGTTAAAATTATGAAGATATTAAATCAAATGAAGAGGAATAAAAAAATAGTACATGCCTGGCTACGTAGTGGAAAAATGTATGTACGTGTTAAACAAGGTGATCAACAAATTCAAATTAAAACAACTGATGACATCACTAAATTAAATGTTTAGCAGCTCAACATCGGATGTTTACTAATCAGATGCAATGATACAAAAAGATAAATATTTTCTCAATTTAAATGAATTTAAATATAATAATAAATTTAATACAATTTTAGGTATCAATATACTGTATATTAATATCAATCGATTGAAGAATAAGTTGGAAAGGCTCGAGGAGTTTTTGTTTTCGCTGAATTATGAAATTGACATTATAATATTAACTGAAACATTTCTATACAGTTTTGAGACTAATTTTATCAAACTAAATAACTATAGAGCATATCATAACTCACGTGATCATGGGGGTGGAGGTGGTATTACGGTTTTTATAAATAATGCGTTAGATTTTATTTTGAAGTGTAGCTATACGTATATGGAAAATGAATTTATGATTTTGCATTCTCGTAAGTTGAAGTTCAATATAATTGCCGTATATAGGCTAGGGCATACTCATGTCTCTTCATTTTTAGCTTATTTTGGTAATCTATTGGAACAATTTCAACAAAGTGTCGTGGTTGGTGATATCAACATTAATCTGCTAGATGGAAGCGACAGTGAAGTGATTGATTATACGACGTTTTTACAAATATATTCCTTCAGAATTATTAACAAAATTGATAAAAAACATTCTACGCGATTCTCAAATACTACTAGTACAATCATTGACCATGTTCTAACATCGATACCGTATCATTTTCATGTTCTGATTTCGCCAACTGATCTTAGTGACCATGAATTTTTGTTAACTCGTTGCTTTGCACAAAGTAAACGAATACGTATGACTAAACAAATAGTTCAACGGAATCAACTAGTTATTGATAGATTTATAGAAGAAACTAATTTTACCAGTAATTCATTTCTAGAATTCTATCGTTCCTTAATAAATGTCATTGCTAAAAACACGACAAGTAAAGAACAAGTGATAAATGTTTATACTTACAATAAGCCGTGGTTTACAAATGATTTAAAACAATTAATTAAATCACGGATTAAATTTCAAAAACTTAAAAGAAGGTATTCTACTAATTCATATTTCAAAGAAGTATTCCATATTCTCAAGAAAGAAAGTTATGAGATGGTTATCAAATTAAAAACGGATTATTATAATAAATTACTAGACGAAAGTCTTAAATCTCCTAAAAAAATGTGGTCCATTTTAAACGAAATTTTACATAATCGGAATAGGACAATTGAAGAACCTATAAATTTATTAGATAACAGTAATAAATTGGTTACCTCGCAAAGCGAGGTAGTTAATTAATTCAATCAGTTCTTTAACGATATTGGAAAAACCAATAATTATAACAATATTTGTATCAACCATTCAACTACAATTCAGGTGCTAAGTAGACTAAGCCATTTCAAACCAACTGATTTTGAAGAAATTAATATAATTGTCTCTAGCTTAGATACTTCTAGCTCATCTGGCTGGGATGCCATTTCATCGAAATTTGTTAAGAATTTCAAAGAAAATTTAATTCCAGTATTGTGCGCTGGCATAAATGAGGCTTTCATGAGCAATAAGTTACCTGATGAACTAAAACTTGCTCGTATAACCCCAATATTTAAAGGTGGATCAAAGCTAGATATAAACAATTTTCGTCCAGTTTCTGTCCTTCCTCATTTTTCAAAAATCTTCGAAAGATCGATTCATAACCAGCTGCAAGACTACCTCAATGTAAATCAATTGATTAATGCAAATCAGTTTGGTTTTCAGAAAAATAGTAGTACATTATCTGCTGTCTTAAATCTTATGGACAACATCTATAATAATTTGGAATCGAAAAATGTCACATCAGGCATCTTTATTGATCTGGCTAAAGCCTTTGATTGCATTGATCATTCAATTCTACTTCTAAAGTTAAAAACGCTAGGAGTTATAGATAATGCTCTCGCGCTGCTCGGAGACTACCTACTAAATCGCCGACACTATGTTCAAATCGGAATCAATAAGTCCGTGATGCTTCCCTTAAAGTGTGGTGTACCTCAAGGTTCAATATTAGGCCCGTTACTATTTACAATATATATAAATGATATTTTCTCACTTAAATTATTGGGTAAACTTTAGCTATTTGCTGATGATGCTGCACTTGTTTATGGTGCTGCTGATCAGCATGATCTGAAACTTCAAATGGACACGGACCTGAAAACACTGAATGAATATTTTGTTGCCAACAAACTCAGTCTTAATAAATCTAAAACGAAATTTTTGATATTCTCGTTCAAACATTATCTATTTCCCGATTTCACTAATCTTGATCTTAACTCAGAATTCATAAGTAGAGTAAACAATATTTGTTATTTAGGATTACATCTGAGCTATAACTTAAACTGGGCCACTCATATTAATTCCATTAAACAAAAAGTTGCACCGTTTATAGCTGTCTTTCGTCGAACTAGTAAATTTGTATTAAGTTCCACTTCACTAAATTATTACTATTCATTTATACATTCAAACTTATTGTATTTGATTCAGATTTGGGGATCCGCAGGCATAACCAAGGTTGCTGAGCTACAAGTCTACCAGAATCAAGTGTTAAAGGCAATCCTAAATTTAGATATGAGAACGCCTACCATTTCGCTTTATTCCAATAGATTGCTGCCAATATCTCGAATGGTGGATTATGAATTCATTATCTTAGTTTACAAACTTACGTATAAAATGATAAAATCAAATATTGTGCTAATGACAAATTATGAAATCACCGAATGTGAAAGTAGAATTGCAACTCATTATCGCTTACCCAGATATTTGCACAAAAGTTCTCAAAATAGTTTTTTTTATCGCGGTTTTGAACTGTTTAACAAGATTGACCCTAACTGGAAATGTATGTCACTGGGAATCTTTAAGAATAACGTCAAGGAAAAATTGTATACGGAATTCGTTAAATATTATCACCTCGATCACTAATTGTTCTAATTGTTCTTTGATTGATTGATATCAGTAGATTATAATTTTATTTTAATTTTTAATTTTATTTTATTTTTTTTATTTGGATTGTTATGGAAATATTATGGAAAATTAATTGTGTTTTGTATAGTTTATGTTGGAAAATTTATAAAAATATTTTTGAAAGAGAAAGTTTGTCTGTATTAATTAAATCAATAAGATTGTTTCGGCTTTTTATAGACAAAATATATTAAAAATAATATATTTTAATATATTTTGTCTATAAAAAGCCGAAACAATCTTATTGATTTAAAAATATTTTTATGATTGATGTTTTCCCAAATAGAAAATGAATGTTTTTTCGGAAAATAATAAAAAAAAAAAAAAAAAAAAAAAAATAGCATAATAATTGTATTACACCAGTCATAAAACTTATTCAAGTCACATTGAAATAGGTCCCAATTTACTTCCTTGTAATATTTGGAAATATTTTAATTTCATCAGTAAATAAAATACAATTAGTATAATTCAAGCTATCAACGACATCATTAATAAATAGTACAAACAACAGTGGATCCAGGTGGCTACATTGAGGTATAACAGATGATGTGACAAAATTTTCAGAAAATATATCGTCAATCTTTACAATTCGATAAGTATGGCATTAGCCAGTTTATCGGAGTAATGTCACAGTCAAGTTTACTAAGCTTGATGATGATTAATTTTGTCGAATGCTTTGCAAACTTGGTATAAGCTACATCAAATTGAACTTTCGAGACAACGAAATTGCTGGCGCACACTAATACAAAGCTTAGTGTGAAAGTATCTCACTGCCCGTACTTAAGCCAAATTGAATTTAACCAAATTCTGTGATCGAATTTCCGAACCATAATGGCTAAAATTGTGTCTCAAGCAGGAACAATTAAATTAATAGCTAACAATCAATATTCATTGATTACACTTTAACTATAAAGCCAATCTTCTTTATTAAAAATGATTCAATGGCTTTCATATAAAGAATTTCTTTCTTCTCACGGTTGAATTTATAGAACATTGTTGTGCTACGAAGCAGTTATAAATTTTCTAACGGATCGATTAAAGTTCACCAATACCAACCTAAAATGCAACAAATTAAAATTACAAACTGAAGGCAAAAAAACTAAAAAGGTTATAAACCGCGTTGGTTTATGCCCACCCTGTTCGTATGTGTTCATTAAGCTTAAAATTTAAAAAAATAAAATTTTCTATTAATATTATATTGAATGCATTAATATTATATTCAAGTTTTTGGATATTAGCATGCAGATTTTACATTGTTCTGCTGTGCTATATACTTGGCTATACCCAAAAATTTTTTTGTATCAAATACAATTTATTTAAATAAATTATGTTCATGGGAAACATTAAATTAACATAATATTTATATTTATTTTTATAGTTTTATTTGAGAATTTTTGTTGCTTTTGGTTTTTAATACTTATTTATTTATTATATGCTTTGTTTTTATTATATACCTTACAAAATTTTTATCATATTCTATAGTAATTAATGTATTTGGAAATAAGTGCTTTTTTAAGCTTTTATTGGCGTTTATTTTTTTGTTGGGAGACATTTTATGGTGTATTTCCGAAGATTCAGCATTATTATGTAACCATTTATAAAATTAACGGAAAAATATTATAATTTACTGAATCCATGATATGATTTATTATCTATTCTTATGAAATTATAAAATTTAGGAACTGTTTTCCCCACAAAACAAACAAAAAAAAAAATTTCCAAAATCCAATAATGATTTATTAATTTTCACAAGCCATTGTTATACTGTATAGAGATACATTTTCATATTAATTTTCCAATCTAACTTTTTTTACGTTCGATGCTACACAAAGTTATGAACACTAATACAATCACAATAATCATAGTAAAACATTTTTTTTTGCTTAATAAATAAAAAAGAAAACTCTCTGAATTCTACTATCAATTTCCTTTCTTCCTTTTATTATTACAGTATTTTTGCAAAAAACAAAGTTTTTCGTAAACGAACAAAAAAATATTTGTTCTAATCATTTTTTCTATATCGACCAAAGAATTTCTACATTTTATTAAAGTTCAGTTCGAAAAAAAAAATGGAAAATTAAAATACAAAACAAATGAGTAAAGGAAAAAAAAAATATTATTAAGAAAATGGAAAATAAATTTTTAATGGATGAAACAATAAAATCATAACACAGGAAATACGGAAACAAAAATTGGAAAAGAAAATATAAAATGGTGAAAATAGAAAATTCTGAAAAATAGGAAATTAGGAAAATGTTAAACAAAGTAGTATTTGCATATTTTATGCTCATTTCTGCCAAAAGCTCCTGAGGTATGGGAAAGGTACATTTAAACAAATTGCGTTGCTACGATTGAATACAAAAATACCGATATGCGTGGGGTAAGACGTATTATAATCTTGATAAAATTCTCGTTACAAATAAATTCTTATCTCCCTGTTGCTAAGATTCTATCGAAAGTCGAAAGTTCATACTCCATCATTATCCATCTTCAATGCAAATTCAATTTCCCGTCAAAATATTTTTTATTTTCTGTATTATGTTTTCAGAGCACAAACCAATATGTTCTATGTAATTAATAAGATTAAACCAACATAAGCATTTGACCTTTCGCTTATCCACCACCAAAAATGAACTTTTTGTTAGAACACAAAAATTAACGATTGGATACAAACGAGCTTACTGCTATCGAATTTTTTGGGTGTTTATTCTTCTGTTGTCGTCATTTAACAAAATATTTTTTTTTTGTTCAAAATAATGAAATATCAGCAGAAATAATCAAACCAGATAAATATTCTCAGACAAGCATCCATGTATATTATATAGGATACAATGGAAACAAATGTATCTTTCAATTCATAGAATGGATTTTTTTGTGCTTTTATATTTCAGTCTTAAAAAAAAAATGATGAGACGTTTCTGTAACTTATACATAAAAGTTGTATTTGAATGTGGATGGAAGTTTATCGTATAGACGAGATTTTATATATTTTAGACGTCTCGCTATAAATACTGTTGAATCAATGATTTTGGGCGGTAATCTTTTTAAGTGAAAATATTTGACTTTTATTTGACTTACATTTAAATACATATGACCTGGAAAATCATAAATGCGATACCAATAATTTTCCAGTATTTACATCTGTCAACAGCCACAAAAATATTTCCCTTATAACGCGTGCAAACATACATACGTTTGTAATCTCATCAGTTTTATTTTCCATACGTATGTGTGTGTGTGTTTTTGTGAAGAGGAACATTTTTATGACAAAACACAACAAATATTTTTTTTATTTTTATTTTCGCATCCTTTAGTATGTATAAAAATGAAAATGTAATCCATTTTCCCGGCTTAGTCAAATATTATGTATTTTCATTATATTCTCATTTGGGTGATAAAATACAAAAAAAAAAAAAAAAAAGAAGAAAAAACGAGAAAGGAATCATAAAATGAAAATTCCTAAAAATAATTCTGTAATATTTTAATCTCTTGAGAATTTTTTATATTTAAACTCCATAACGAATCCAAACCAAACCGAAATTTTCTGTAAACACTCGTAATTTTAATTTGATTTGGAAAATTATAAAAATGGTAAAAACTTTTTTGCTTTACGAGTATTTTGTTCAGTTCACACAATTTCATATGTCTGATGGCAAGAAAATAGATTAATTTATTAATTTTGTCTTTAATTCCGTGTGTCACATAATGAGCACATTTCTGGAAAACTACATGGATTTTTTTTTTTTTTTTTTTTTGGTGTTTAGTAGCTAGCTAGCTATAATGACGAAAAATCTTTTCACCGAAAATCTAAATGAGGTTGAACTAAATGGATTTTTTTTTTGGTTTTTGTTTTGTGAACTCTCAACGGAGGAATTAAATTTATTTATGTTAATTTTAACCCGTTTAAATCGATAGAATTTATGTACGCTTCGTGTGAGTTAAATTACAGAATGGGTAAAATGGAATGAAATTAATTTTACAGGGAAATTTTTTATACATTTTTTGCGATAGGTTTGTTATATTTCGATTATTTAAAGACCTCGGATGCATGTTTTAATTAAAACATTGTACATGGAGCGAAGGGGCGTGGGGCCAATAACGCTCGGCAAGATGAAAACATCGAATTCGTTTTCTGAAACTCAAGTTGGTTTAACTGTGAAAACCGGTATTTTGTGGCCCAATTTTTGAGGCCCAATCTTTGGCAGAAGAGTTAAATAATATCTTTATTCTTTGATACGTCGGAAACCAAGTGATCGAAAAACTAAAATTTATGTAATTCTTTAAAATTTCTCAACGAATATAACGAATAAAGCATCTCCTTTAAAACAAACGACTGTCTACAGGTATGTCAATTTATAAACCCAAGTTGTTCAGTGCATCACACTACCACATTTTTTAAATGCTGTTTGCTACGTCGCACAGGGGACAAAAATCTTTCTCCACTTCAATTTTTAAGTTATCTGAATATTTGTTTTTAAATCACTCTGGAAAGGATAGCCTACAACTCGTAACTGCAACTTTTCCGTTAACCTAAACCCCCTGAAGGATTAGTGTATGGAAATTATTAATGACAGAAATGTAAATACAAAAAATAGATTTTTGTTCTTTATTATTTCAAAGATCTATTCGAAATACTTAAACATTAGATCATGCATTGAAAAATTATTAAGAAAGACAACCTTGATAGTGGTAAGTAACTAATTTTTGACGTACTTTTGTGTGCTGAATCCGAATCAAATGACAACATTTCTCCATCACATCAGGGTTTCGAAGTATTCTAACCTAAATGTGCAACAATTTCCAAATGAATTCCAAAAATTCACAATTTCCCCAGGTGGTAATTTTTTGTTCGAATTTATCAAATACACCCAGTGATTAAAAGATTTGTATTATTTCAATTTGACCAGAATGGTGTTGTTACAAAATTTTTATAAATTTTGATACGAATAAACCAATTACTATAAGACAATAAAAACGATCTCAATGATCATAATTCAGAATTTGTAGATGATTTCCCATTTGTTTAAAATGAAAAGTTTGGTTTTTTCCTCGTTTTTAATTGCTTTATAAAAGCTTTGTCGTTTAGACTATAGCTTTGTATATTATAGGTTACATTGTTACTATTCCAAGGAAAAGCTCAGTTACTGGAGACAACTGATAACGGGGCATTTTAGAATAGTTCCTGTCAATTCTTCAAAATTTGTAGCCCAACGTTTCTGCGTATAATGCAAAGAATTTATTCGAATGAACTAAAATTTTAAATCGATGAAAGTTTCGTCCAAATAAAATTAGAAGTAATTGCAAAGTAATTGCATACTAAAATAGCTGACAAAAAAGTGAATTTTGTCTTTTTCAGTTACACAACTGCTTTCTATCTCTCTCTTTCTCTCTCTCTCTCTCTCTCTCTCTCTCTCTCTCTCTCTCTCTCTCTCTCTCTCTCTCTCGCTCGCACTCTCTCTCTCTCTCTCGCTATCGCTCTCTCTCTCTCTTTCTCTCATATGAGCGTAATAAAATAACAGATGTAAACATAAAGCTTAATTCACCAGATTTGTCCATTGAGCTCGTCAAGAAAATGACAACTTGACGGAGGTAAAAACCGAGTAAAAAATATGTTATCTCTCTTTTGTGTCCAGCGAGGTAACATATTTTTAACTCGGTTTTTAACTCCGTCAAGTTGTCATTTTTTTGACGAGCTCAATGGAGAAATCTGGAGAATCAACCTTAAGGGCTCAAAATAAGTTTCATTTTTGTGTCCCTTGCAAAAACATAAAAAAAATAAAAAAATAAATTTGTAACACTTATTATATGTTCAGAAGCCAAATTAACAATAAAAGGCATGAGTGTGTTTATACTTCCAACCACATTCCATTTATATGTAATCTTCACCTCATTTTTATTTTTTTAATATTTACTTGCTTTTCAGAACACACCCCATCACATTACAAAGATAAAATCACAGCTCACTATTGCAAATTTATTATGGAATATGGTTCATGCGCAGTCTAGCGCGTTTCTACTATATGTAACAAATTCCAATGTAACCAACATAACAAAAAACAACATTGGTATATAACACGAAAACTTTATTTCACTTAGTATTATATATCGCACCTTCCAAATAATATTAATTCCAACGTGAAATGTAATAGTTTATTTTTAAGTTGTACACATTCTGTCAAAAAATCTGCCCTCTATTACGAATAATGACAAAAACTAAATTTTTCGTCACACTATGCTTGGCTCGTTTTTAAATCAACGTTTTTAGGTTTACTATTCCTTCTGAATTTGTAATGAATTTCGTTTATAATATATGGTAGGTAAAAAACAAATTGATTTATCATAGTTTATCGAACTATTCGCAAAAAATATAAAATTTCAAAAATATAAAAAGATTGATTTTGGAAATGCTACAAACTAAACCAAGTAGAAATTCAATAAATGTCATTGAAGATTACGCTTATATTGGCAACTCTTATGATTTGTTCATCTAAATTGTTTTTTGCCTCATGCAACTTTATTTTTATTCAAATGTACAACCATTTTTACATGAAAGCGCATACATGGCTGGGCGTTTCCATAAAAAGTCGGTTTTATTAAAAATTTGTGATTGCTCTGTGATTGCGAATAGGGTTCGAAAACTAAAGCTTTATATAGTATAAAAGAAATATAAAAGACCCTAAACCAAACAAAAATTGTTTGATTTATAAATATTAATTCAGCTGAAAATAAAAGGCTGAATGATAGTGATAAGGTTGATTCGGACGAATTTACTGGTAAACATTTTGAAATAAATAATCAATACGAAGATTTAATCCAATGCTTTTGTATACAAATAACGATTTGGGAGACGGTAGTAAATTCCTGATGCTAACACTTCTACGGATTCTAGGATTTCAACGCATGGGTTCTAGCATTTCAATTACAGTCTGTAATCATATTCAAAATATGTATACTTGGAACTAAAGCCGCAAGAAAAGTCGAATTAGGTACTTCTGAAAGGAAACCGCATGACCTGATTTTATCAACGTCAGTGTCCAGAAAACGAGCCAGGACCGATATAAGAACGGGACCTGGTCGTAAAAGGTTAATCCACTCGAAGCTAAGGCGGCATATAGGATGGGAATAGACAACAAGGATGCCGGTGGGCAATTTGTTGAAGTACGCAAAATGGGTAATGGGTGTTAAGATACCTGTTGAAAGGGCTTTAAGAAACTGTTGGAAGGAACTGTTTAATCGATTTTGAGCTATTGGTGACATTAATCTACAAAGGGAGCTTATTCTCAGAAAAATTAAATCCACATCAAAATGAACTATTGCATAAAAATTTAAAAAAAAATTGGATCGGATGGGAAGTAGGCACTTCTTTATGTCGAAACCAGAGAATCATGAGAATGAAAATATAAGGATCTGTGAAACGACATTTATGGATACTTTTGCTAAGCATATTTGACTCTTAAGTCTTTTAACGAAGATTTTAATATTTTCTACTATTTTTAGGTATAAATCGGCAGTGGATTGCGACAATTTTTGCAAAATTAGATGATCTTGACTCATTCACTGTTGCCGTTCATGGAAAGCATCACAGAAAAGTCACAAACGTTCAAGATAAAATAATACAATCGGTGAAACAGCACATAATTTTCCTGCCCCAGGATTGAGTCGCATTATTTGCGACCAAATACGGAAAGGGAACATTTGTTTGGTGATTTGAACATAAGTATTATGATAGATTATATGTTTAATGGGTAAAATAACAAAATCAAGGTGTGATTGCTGCTTCACAAAGGCAATAACGAAATATTTGTATAAATACCTTCAACATTTGTGCCAAAAAAAGATCGGTACACTGATTGCACCACACGCACAATCCAAATTTTAATTAAGGAAAAGAGAATTTATGCTCTACATAAAGCTAAGCATGTACGCCAATTGAAAGATGATGAAAAGAAATCTGCAAAAGAAAGTCATGGTAGGATTCTGGCAATCGTTTTTGACTTCGAGGAAATTGTGACTTGATAAATTCAGAAATATCGACATTCTACTAAAAAAGAAATTTCAATTCGTCAGATAATTGTTTTAGTCAAAATAAGAATAAAATTCTATGCGTGGGCTACCAATAAATTTAAGATTAAAATTACTCAAAGGTGCTTAACGAAAGGACATACGCAAAATGAAGGGGATTCGGTAAATTCAACCAAAGAAAAGAGAAAGAAACTTAAATATGTCATAGTATCTCAGGAGTGATTCGAAATAATAAGATTCGACAAAATTAGCGAACCATCTTATAAAGTAATTGAGTTAACTGGCCAATTTTAGCCAATCCAATTTTTACATATCAAATATAATAAATATAATGGATGAGAGCCAACAACAAATGAAACTGGTTAAGGAAAGTAAATCTAGAGGAAAAAAGCATCAACAAATTTTTACGATGAGCATAACTGTCATAAGCTCATACCATATTAATTTATTTCCAATTTTTATTTCATTTTAAATTATGATTTTATTACATATATGTGAAATAATGATTTGTTCATTTATAGGATTTTATGAAATTTTATAAGAAATGATTGAATTTGAATAATAACGACAATACTATTTACATTTATTATAATGTAAACTTTCACTAAATATAAATCTTTCAGTTATTATATTTTCAAAGATAATTGAAAAACGTGTCTCCTGTAAAGTTCACGTTTTCTACTTGTCATAGTATTATTTGAAAGGTGCGATATACACCCACCCCATTTTACATATAGTTGTGTCACGTCACATGAAAATTAATATTCTTGAAGGCGAACTAAATGACATGAATGCAACTAGAAGAAACATAAATCAGACAAATTAGAAATAAAATTGTTTTACAGCAACAATATTAATTTAAACAACAACATATTTAAAACAGTGTACAAAAGTACTCAAAAGCTAATATTTGAAAATATTGAAAATCTTTCCATTTTGTGGTATGCGTCTGTCACTTGCAAAACTCAAGTGACATCTGTCGTATAAAGTGACAAAGTAATAAACGATTTAGCGAATCAAAAAATTGGTATAACCTGACAATAGTCATGATTTGACACGACACACGACCATGATAATTGGAGTGGCAGTCGTGTCACGTCATTTTTCATGACGTCTTAGAGTCGTGTCACATTAATTTTTCGATTCGCTTAAGCTGAATTCCAATTCAAGACTTATTAGACTTTTTCAATATGTCAGCTTGGAATAAGTGATTTGGTGGTTCAATTCAAACCGAGACTTATTTTTATTACAAAAACATGCCTTATGGGTTCTCACCAAAAGTAGATTGCAAATATTTGCAATCTATTTGATTTTCGTTCACATTTATAGTACACATTAAAAAAAATTATATATCGGTACACACAATATACAAATTTACAATGCGATTTGCAACCAAAAGTAGTCAATCATACATCTTTTTACTTTGTAAATAAAAAATTCCCTTCTTATGTATACTCAATTAAAATAATTAATTACACAATCTTGATTAAAATTAGAACATTAAATAATTTCATATGACGAACAATAGAATTAAATAAAATTTCAAAAAGGGAAACCAAATACAACATTTGCTGTCTAAAAAATTTATGTTAAAGTACTAAATAAATATATAAATTTACAAATCAAATTTACAAAATTTATAAATCATAAATGATAAATCTGGTTGCATCTACCCGAACAAAATTATCATAAAACAATATGAACCAGTATTCCAAAATGCAACAAGTATCAACTTAGAGATGAGAAATATGTGAAGCAATCGTTTTTAAAATTACTAAGTCTTTTCTTAGATTGTAAATTAGGATTTAATGAGTTCCAAGGTTTAATACTCCGCACAAAAAAAAAAAGACTCACGTGCTTTAGTTTTGCAATTTGTAGGAAGACTGATACCATAGCATCCTTAACATATCATATATTCTACCACATAATTGAGTTCCCAAGTTCCTAACCGTATCCACAATCTCAATATTCGCATTTCCAATTTTGATATTATAATGCCGAAGGTTGGATAACATTACTTTATTACTAGTTAGGAACATGGCTTTGGATTTTAAGGGGTTGATTTTAATACGATTGTTATTGCTCCAAATTAAAATTCTTTCAAGTGTATCGTTTATTCTCAGCACGCAAGCATCCATATCGCTTGCTACTGCCGAGTCATAGATTTGGAGATCATCTGCAAAAATATGAAACTTTACAGGAGCTACACTATTTCTGATGTCATTTATAAACATCATAAATAACAAAGGGTCCAAGATTGAACCCTGAGGAACACCAGAAGTCAATAAACTCTCGTGGGAAAATGTTTCATTCAATTTGACAATTTGATACCTATCCGATAGGTATGAAGCCAAAAGCTTAACCGCAGAATTGGAAAAATTAAAGTTTGAGCGGAACTTATGGAGCAGAACTTTATGGTTAACACTTTCAAAAGCTTTAGAAAAATCTAGAAGCACAAGCAAAGGCACTTTATGTTCTGCAACAGATGAACTCAAATCATATAATTTAGATTAATGCAGAAGTTGTATTATGTCTTTCTCGAAATCCGGACTGTAAATCATCAATTAAGCCAAAACCAGAAATATGATTCATCATCAGAAATTGATTTTGCACGGCTACCTGGGAGCATTTTGCAAAATGATTTGAGAACTCAGTAACTGAAAAATCCGACACGGCAGTTCGTTTGGTTTTTGAAAGACCATATTTTTGGAAATTCCGCCATAAAATCCTATTGGGTAGGTCCAAATTAAAAATATTACTTTTAAAATACTGGAGCCTCGCTGCTTTAATCATCCCATTCACCTTATTCCGGTACTTCTTATAGTGACTAAATGAAGTAGGATTTTTATTTGCTCTCCAAGTAGCATGAAGAAAATCCCTAATATTCCGATGGTACAGTATAGAGTGATTTAATGAGAAAGACTTGCACGGTGGCTCCAAACAAATTTTTCTTATGGGTGCAAACTCATCGAGAAGTTGAGACTGTTGCAATAAGCAAAGCATTTTGATCTACATGCAATGATCGGCAATATCAAAAGGCGTCCTTGTCATAAATATTAATATCAAAATTATACGAGCCAAAAATCATATCATGGGTTGTTAATAGTCCAGGAACTGAAATTTGAGTAAAAAAAAATTATATTTAGGTCGATTATTCAATAGCAACAGATCAAGACAAGTCATACTTCTATCCACAAAGTTAGTAGGGCAAAAAATAAAATCCCTGAATGTCCCGACATACTTTTTATTCGAATTGACATCCAGATTGAAATCACCTAGAATAAGAATATCGCTATATTTGCCGGAACTTCCTCAGTCTATTTACAAATTTAATACACGGAGGATGATAAACCACACCAAATAAAACTTTCTCATTTAGGGTATTACACATTTCAATGAAGATGAAATCAAACGAAGAGTCAAGAGTACTTCTTTTGATTAATTTGTAGCTCAAGTTTTTTTTAATATAAAGGGCTACTTCTCCGCCACGTCTATTGAGGTCATCCATTCGATCCTTCCGAATGATGTTATAGCCATTTAAATTTACCTGAATATCAAAGTGTCTCTCTTTAAGCCACGTCTCAGAAATAGCAATTAAATGCAGAGCCACACCTTTAACAATAGAGCTAAATTCTGTAAAATTAGAAACTAGACTACCAGAGTTCAAATGTGCAAAATTAAAGCCACTACTTTCACATGAATTGAAGCACGATTTCAAAACGATTTCTCATATCAATCGCCATTCTATCAAAGCAAAAAATAAAAAATAAAAAATTATGATAATAATAACACCAATAAATCTATTAGTTTAGGTTAGACAAATGCAATATTTAAAGACAACTTGAGCACTATTCTTAATTATATAAATCAATTGGTTAGAAAATAAAATAATAATAATAACAATAATTTGCAGTAATAATAATAACAATAATACAATATTCGTTCGTAGAATTTGATATGTATGTCCAATTATGTTTCCCGACCAAGAAAACATAAAATTATTAGGATATACAATACATACGTAAGCATTATGAGGAAACCGCTACTTCTAAACTAGCTGCCGAGGAGAAAAATGCATATTGTTGATCATCCCTGATTTTAACTGCTACTCGACCATTAATAATTTTAGTTGTATTAATAATTTTCTTCTTCTTCTTCAATACCATTGCTAGCTTATGTACCTTACAATAACCTACAGGTAAATCGTGTTGAATGAAAATACGGCCATTACCATCAAAACTAGAAACGTTACACAATTTTAGGGTTTTGCAAACTTTAAGATATCTCTGAAAGTACAAATTTTTTTTTAACGTGGATTCAAACCTGATTAAAATAGCGGCAGTGCCATTGTTTGTGGGTTTTAATCGAAAGATTTCGACCCCCGGTAATAACAACAGCTTTTGGTCATTAACGTGATTCTTATACTGCACGTAACCAAAATTCGTTGACAGATCAGCAATTTTGTGCAGATTTTCAGCATCCTCTCTAGGTATTCCGTTAACGATAAATAAGTTCATATTCTCTCCTAATAGAATCAATGTCAGCTGATAATTTAATATCCAACTTGCTAAGTTTACTTTCAACAACAGTTAACTTCTTGTTGAAATCTGATGAAGACATCGCGATTTTTTTTGAAAGGTCAGTTTTAACTGCGCTAATTTGATGACTAAGTGTAGCCAACATGAATCCATATCCCTTTTAAAATCGTCAAGAGATACCACTTTATTAGTATCGACGCCGTCACTTGAACTACAACTACCCGTTTTGGACCTTGTATTGGCAGTATAGGACGCATGATTCGAATTTGCTGTATTTTTGGTTGACATTATAAATTATAGTCTTCACAATGTTAATTGTTAACGGTAGCAGAACACACTATTTTAATTAGAATAAAATAAAACACTATTCTTTAGATTTTATATGTCCTTCACAGAGATTGAGAACAAAAAAAAAATCACTGCTCGATTTTAACAGTTCACTTAAGGCTTTTATGTAACATACACACATTGTGTGTAATAAAAAGAATCAGAGTTTTTTCGCACGAATATAAAATGAAAGTTTAAACATCAAATCTTAATTTAAATTGAAATTGAAAATCACATCATTTAGGCACCATGATTATTGTAAATTAAATTTACAAAAATATTTCTATCACATTCAGACATCAAAACACGATGGACGGCACACACAATTAAATGTTCAGTTCGGGAATATTTAAACGTGTTATCTACCATATAACTTGTTACTCGTTCGACATTTTAATCAAGAATTTGCTGCTAAGAATATCAAATTTTCAAGTGTCGTGATACGACTGAGGTTACGTTACTTGTAATGACCCAAGTCACGAAGAATGGCGCAACACGACTATGAAAATTATGATGTAAAGTTTATATTACAATACATACCTGAGCTAAAATGTTACGCTGCGCCACTGTTGAATGGAAATAAGACTATACCGTTGTGATCGGAATTCTGACAAAATTAGAGTTGGAGTCTGTATGTATAAACAAAATAAACTATTTTGTCTTAGTTTACATGTTATATTTCGAAGTCTAATCTTCAACTGTTATTAATTGAACAAATATTAGTTGAAGCTAGCGAAATAAACCCGTTGTAACTAGATTCAAATCGTTAACCTAATCCACACGCCCATAGGAGGTGTTTAGTAGTTTGATAGAGCATGTTTTGACGTATGTGTTGATAAAGTCATGTCATAAAAAAACAGACCGGCTTGAATGAGCAGTGAAATTCTATAAACGATCAACCATCGTAATTTTATCCATCAAGCAAGAACTCGGAAGTACGACTTTGTAAGAATAAATGTCCACGTAACAAGGTAAAATTAATATTCAGTTCAAAATTAAATTATCTAATTTAAAAACGTTAAAGGTGGCTATGTAACGCTAACGCTGTTGTTCAAAAGTGTCAGATTTTAAAAAATGTAAATATAAATAATGTATTTTATACTATAATTCAAATAAATTCAATGCTGCCAGATTGCATAATATTCCATTAATTCGGATTGGCAATCCTAAAGTTCCGAATCCAAAGCATACAGCCGACTAATTTCCAATAACGTACTCTCTGATATTTTGAACAATTGATTTGCTTCATTTGAAAATAGAAATTGGCTAGACAGTTCAAATTTTTCACAACATTATGATGTCGCTTGATTAGCCGCATTTAGATGAACGTTTTGAAGAAGTATACACATTATTTATAGCTCTTCCATCAAACCAAGTAAGCAACAATGACCCTTGTTGGGACCGTTCTTTTTTTCACATATGTAAATGTTTTGCCATTTGGTAATTTGTTTGGGAAATCATATCTCAAATTAGGGCTTGCATTTTTAAGACTAATTTTTATATAGACAGCTTATGTGAATGGTCGAGGAATATGTTTGAAAATTGAATGCTAAAAAAACTTTTCTTCTCAGAAGTTGGATGTTTAAGACTATATTGTAACAGATCACTTTCATGGGACTAGCAAGTCGATAAAATATAATAGAAATTTGAAATGGAATTAAAAAATTAACTCGCAATTCCCAAACCATTTGTTGTACTGAACAAATTATTATTCAAATCCGAAATCGTATTTGTGAGAATTGAATATGCTGACAGCGGCAAAAATAAATCAATAAACTTAGGTAATCATAAGATAATAATAAAAAGAATAAAATAATTAAACAAGTAAAAAAAATAAAAAAACTGCCGAATTGGGATTGTACCAATTTTCAGCTGAAAACATACAAATAATAGGCAAATGGATATTTGAGGGGTTTCACCCATTATATCTTGCTATAGTCTTCTATCAAATTTTTCACAGAAAATAAAATAATAACAATCTCTGCTTATTTAATAGTATTCCAACCAATGGAGTCTATTTCACCACATAGACAAGTCATTTTTAGTAAAATGTATTCCTTCTTGGAATTTAAATCAAACAAAACAAGCTTTTTTCCCTACCTGCCGTATCTCACACCAAATCATTTTCCTCCCAAACAAAAAAAAAAACAAAACAAATTTAATTTTATACCCAATTTAATAAAAGGAAAGCAAAAATTCTACAAAAAAAGTTTAAATAAACATAAAATACAATTTAAATGTTCATTTCACGGTTTTTAACTGTGTACAATTTATATTATTTTAAAATAAGAAAATAACATCGAGGCATAAGGTACATCTCAACAATATAATATGTTTATAAACAGGGTGTTCGATTACAAAGTGAATCTGTTCTTTCAACGCCATTTTCTCAGAAACAAATAAGAATCCCAAAAAATAGTTGAAATGATAAATATCGGGGGTTTTATACTTAATTACTACAATGGAAAAGTAACATGGAACACCAATTTCAGGAGGGATTCTGGTCACCTTTTACACAAGGGTAAGGATCATTTTATTATATTCCGGAAATACTTCAAATTAGATCTCTTAGGTTTTTTTAAGTTTTTGTAAAATTAATTCTACGATTTTGATTTGCCGTCGTTCGTCCGTCCGTATCCACCAATTTGATTTCTACACTAAATATTGGAGCTATCCTATGGGAGGAACACCATTAATTTGGACGTTACTCTATCAAGGGAAGCTTTTAAACACGGTAACTGGATTCGAAAAAAAAAATTTTGAATCGAAATTAAGTGAGTGAATTAGCTGACGAAATAAATCAACACAGTAATTTTATGGATCTCTAGGTTGACACGACTTGTTTCAAAATGACATAATGTAGGCAATTTCTTAGCCGATTTGGATGAAATTCAACATTTGTGATGGAACGCATGCACAATTGACGGGGGGTCAACTAATAAATACATAAATAAATTAAAAACTTTTAGTTGGTATCAAGATTTTATTTTACTACACATACACAACTAATATGCTTGCAGAGGTTCCTTCGAGTTCGTTTTCGTTTGACAATTATCAATAAATAATTTGATATTTTTTCTAGGTAAAGTTAAATTAATATTGGTATCCTGTCTCGATCTCAATAATTTATTAGTTTTTTAAAATACACTTTTAAATCTTAGAATTTTATTAATTTGAATATTCACCCACTTTTCACAAAAAAATTGTGTATTAACGAGCGTGTAGTGATAATGATTCTCATAAGAATAAAGTTTGCGGCACGAGTAAAAATGTTAGCATATACGAGCGATAACGAATGTTGTAATTATCCGAATGAGTAAAAACGTTACACGTGAGTTATTTATGTTATTAAAAAAATCGTGCTCGCGACTATGTATTTATCCCCTAGGAAATTTATCACACACTGATTTGGTTTGTCATATTTCAAAAATTAATAAAATCAAAGCCTACTGAGAGTAATGAATTCATTCCGTGACTACCAGAGCTGAAATAAGGTTTATACTTTACTATGAAACTATATGGGAAAATGTTTAATTTCAATTACAATTTTAGTCGATTAAAATTATGTTTTTATACGAAAATGTTCAAAAAACATGTAATGTCATTTGATTGGAAAATCGAGTCCAGAAAATATTTATTTCTTAGTGAAAATCGTTTTAGAAAATAAGGTTTTTTGAACTTTAAAAAATTGTAGTTTTTGTAATAGGTATACGTCATAAATTCATAACTCGAAATTTATAAACAATACAATAATCGTCTCTTTCTTTGCCTTAATTCAAATTTGAATTCGAATATCTTTCTATTGTTATTTTGAATTTGCGAAGCATGCTAGATTGTTTCAGTTTTTTGTTTTCTTCGTGCTCATTGTATTGATCTAATTTTTCTCTGTGTCTCTTTTTGATTTATTTTAATTTCGCTTATTGAGCGGAGACGTGTTGTCCTTTTTCTGTTACGCCCGCATTGTCGGAGAATAGGTTACGCTACTCTATTTTTATTTTTTTGCGTTAATAAGAATTTATAGTACGTTCCAATTCAAGTTAAATTCACTTTATTTGAGTTTATTCTATTATTGTCGGTAATAATTGTTTGTCTTGACTGTGACACGAATTAATTCTCGTTCACTACATATAAAATATGTATAATACTATGCAAGGTAAGCTGGTGGTAAAATGCTTGCAGAGATATCGCCCGTCCGCGATGAGAAGTGATGTTAGAATCAATATCAGTGTAGTTGTATAAATGTATATACAGAGTATCAAAATGAGATACCAATGATCATTATGCTCATTTGTCTTTAGGCCAAAATACCTTTTTTTTTGTAATCAATAATCAGTTTGTGTGAAGCTTTCGCTCAACTTGGATCGGTCAATGTTAGCGTATATCCAATTATTAATAAATATATATTTTTTTTGGGTCGCTAAGTGAATTAAAGGTTGATCTCAGATCTAGGTAAAAATCTTTGTGCATGTGCATATATATTAGCAAGAGTGAAGCCTTTTCTTTGGGTTCCATAGGAATATATACTTGCAATTAGTGAATCATAATTGGTTATCGGAAAACTATCAAATAAATACACTCAAATATCTGGATAAATCATCAAAAATTTGAGTACATCCATTTTTGGATACCGTTTTGATAAAGACGGGTGAGTCAGTATTAATAATCGGTTCGGTAATAAGGTATAACGGGTTTTTTTTTGTTCTTAGAGTCTCAACGAAATATTATCAATGAAGGAATCGAGAAACTAAATGAAAATAAATCCGAACTTCAGTATAGTTTAGGAATATAAGTGTATCAATGATAAGCGAATTTCTTGATTGATGTATTGGAAAATTACCACGAAATAAGGGAGGAATCGTTTCATTTGGCGACCAGTCGGATATTTTATAGTGTTTCTATAACACTACTTGGATACATCAAGCAACGATGCCAAGTTGGGCTATCAAATAATTGTGTGTGTGTATGTGTGAAAAGAAAAGTAAACTTAAATCGAGAGATCTCGGGTTTGAGTGGTATTTTCTGACACTTATCTTAAGTTGTAGTTAAAAAAAGAAAGTTTCCATTTTTTTTTTGTTTTTGTTTTTTTTTGTTAAATGTTCAATTTTTTTAAGTATTGAAATAGTTAAATTTGTGAGTGTAGATTAAGTAAAGGAGCAAAACAGGGTAAATTTTCTTTTGTCAAATCAGTTAATTCCTTTTTTTCAGCTAAGCTATTGTATCTTCCAAGGAGCGCTCTTCGGAATAAAATTGGTAAGCGACATACTTTTTTTTATTAATTAATTAAGCCAGTCTTGCTCTTTTAATAAAAACCTACACAAGTTATTAGTTTACAGTAAGATTATAAACATTTAGTTCTGCGATTTATTATGTTAAAATTTTTTTTTTGTATGGTGAACTATTTAAATGAGAGTAATACAGTGTCAAAAATGAGCTAATTTTCTTTTATTGTGATGGCGTGAAAGTGATCAGACCCTTGTGAACGATAATGTAGATTTCCTAAAGTGTGCACGTATGATTTGTTGGATCTCGCATATTCGGTAACCAAAAACCCCCCTAACCGCTAAAGCTACCCGAAATAAACGTGCATGTTCCCGAATGATCCGTAACATTTCTTACCATTGGTTTTAGATGTGAATAAATAATGACGTCACTAAATTTAATTTTTTCTTTTAAATACATATTGTTATTGTTGTAAAATGTTTTTTAATTTAATTTTCCTTATTTTCTTTTGGTTATTGCCGAAAAATACAGAAATTTGAGAATCTGTGTTTTAAATGAGTATCAGAAGAAATTATTTAACTGGGTTTAACTTTTAATTCTTGTTTTATCGTCAATCGAAATCGCGTTTTCTATACAAACTCTATGAATATAAATTATTTTTTAGTGTTTCTATCTCCCTTACTTTAAGTTCATTTTTCAAATAGCGGCTCTACATCAAGATGGTTCTGCTACTATTGACTATGAACCCGAAAGTAATAAACTCTATGTTTTGTTTTATTTTCTCCGCGAACAAAAGCACACTTAATGAACTTATTACTAAATAGTAGTTGAAGAACCAAATTTGGTTTAGTTTTTTAATATTTGCAAAGAGCTAACCCGGGTTAAAGGTACACCATCTAGTTTTACATTTGTTTCAAAGGCTTAACTATTTTCTATTAAATGCCCCATTAGGTTTTTTAAGATTTTGGTAGCTTATTTCAAAAAAAAAAACGGGCGAGTTCAGTATCAATTGAATTATTTGAAGCATCTTCGATTGGCCTGAGAAACCAATGGAGATAGACAGCTGCCGTTCACTCAGTATTTAAATTAAAAAAACCATAAGTTATTCTATATTGGGTTTGGAGGACGAATCTTACCAACATTATTTGTTTAATTAAAAATTGAAATTTATAATTTATTTGTTGATAAAGAAAAAATATAAACGACTAAATTTCACTATAGCCATGTCAGGGCGGTTCTATTAGACATACTATATGCGCTATTTTGACTGTAAAATCATAGCAGATGGAAAGACGTTAGCATGTCTTCATGCGGCTTCTTCGTTGCGTGCATATTTAGTGAATGTCATCCGAATCTGTTTACCACTTTTACAGTTTTTGTTTCCTGTACTCCCCGAATAACCAAACTAGGCAACAGCATGAGCAATACTAAACATAGCCTACCGATTAAATAATTTCACAAATTTTATTTTATTATGTATCAATGTATGTGTCATTTTCACAGCTCGCTAAGATGTAAGAATTTAATACTGAAAGTATGCGTGAGTTCTAATGTACTTCGATTTCACTTTTTTGAATCACTTACACTACATATGCATAACCTTTTTGGCTTTCAATTTTAATCCGATGGAAATTCTAATTCGAATTATATAGTGGGCAAGTTTTTGTGTTCGTTTTTGTCGAACGTATATATTTTGCAATTTCGTTCGTACCGGATTTTCCGTTCCATTTTTACATGCAATTTTTGATTTACCCGCTAAAGATGTTTTCACATCAAAAATTGTTTGGTTAATTGTATTAGATCAGGTGTCTGTAATTGAATTTAACTAAAACAGATAAATCTAACGAGATTGTGAGTCACAGTTGAATGAATTTGAATTACGTAATGTACAATTTTTGTTCCAATTTGTATAAAATATGATTTATCACTTTCATGGAAAAATCATGCTTCGTGGAAACCAAGTAACGCATTTAAAAATATCAAGACAAATTTGTGTAGGTTTGTCGTTGCGCAAAATTGAAATATAATGTTTAAGGCAGTCAAAGTTTATTTCACGTTTTGCTAAAACCCAGTGTAGATGACAATTATAACATATTACAAAGTATATACGAGTAAAAAATGAACGAAAAGAAAATTGGTTGCATTAAAGTTTGCTAGGCTGCACAATGCCTATAGCTAGTCAAGAATATAATCCTGCATGAATGTTGAGTACTGCTGTTTAACCTATAGGTGTTAAACCTCTGTGCGCTAAATTTGCCGGATAATAAGCACAATAAGAAGTCTTTTGGCAATTAACTGTTGCTGAGTTATTTCATTGTTAATTTGGCATCGGACGGTTTGTACTATATTTACCTGTGGCCTCTATGGGCCGAGACTACAGGTCCTTATATTAACTAAAGCTTATATAATAAAAACGTGCAAGACACAATGATGACAAAATTTCGTTAACTTCTGTTTTTGGTGCAAACGGCATTTAACAATGCTGAACTTATTCAATAATTAAAAAAAAAATCTGCTTTATTTGTAAAAAGAAGCTGTAGCATTTAGCTAGATAGATTATCTACATATATCGTATTGGCCAAGCTTGTGAGAATAATACCCTTGACAGACTGTAGTTTAATAAATCCGATTTAGCTAAACTAGTTTAAGTATTCTAAGCAAAAACAAAGGGATTAGCTAAATCGAGGATATGCCACACTGCGACTAATCTTATTTATTAAATCGCAGTGTGTCTAGCGTATAACGCATTAAAACGGTTTTAAACTCTGAACACTATCTTTACCTATTCTACATAATAATCTGTAGGGAATAGCACGTGGTTTTGTCCTTGTAAAATTTGACATTTCTTAATAACAAAAATATCGGTTCACGTTAAAATCGCAGTTATCTTATACTAAATCAAATAAAATAAAATTCCTTTTAAGATATTTTACTTCTTAATTTTACTTTTATTTTATTTAAGAATTACCCCAGTTTCTTTTTAAAACTGTCAAATTTCCATACAATAATAAAAAGCTCACGCTCAATTCGCAAAAAATTTATGTGAAAAATCGTATAGGTATATATGGAATCAAAGCTCTTCCAAACCTCTTCGATATGCTTGAAAAAACCCTACAGAGAGACGGCTATTGTCAGAGCACCCTGTATTTTATAGAGCCATAATCAAAAAATCTGAGCTTTTATAAGGGAATTAGAAACGAGGAAAAAACGTAACTTTTCATAGTAAAACACACAAAACATATGGGAAATCACTTTTTTTCCTAAGACAAATTTTCAAATGAAAACGTTACAAATTCTTAATTATGATTTCTGAAATACTTTCATAAATGTTTGAATTTCAACATATATGAATGTCGTTGAAGTAAATCGTTTTCAATTTCTTGTAATAATTGATTTATTTAAACCAAAATATAAGAAAAATTTCATAACAACAGCATTCTGGTCAAATTAAAATAAAAGCTTACTACGATTCGTTGGTCATTAAGTCAATATACATTACACAGATGGCAGTGATGGCCGTACAAATTTGAAAAAATCGTACCAAAAGTTACCACCTAAAACAAATTCACAAAATATAGTAACGTCTGTTCATTTTTGGATTAATGCTGTGTGCCTTAATCGACTAAACTAACTAACTAAAGTAGGACGAGTTAGTTAATGCAATATTTAAATAGATGGCGTTAGTATAAAAGTCTCTGTATGTGCCTCAACTTACACTAAACTAAATTTAATCGCCAATAAACAAGGAAAATACCCGACGTAAAATTGTAAAAAAAAAAGTAAAAAGTAAAAATTTATTCATGATATGTACACTTCTGATGTATATAAACGTCTTTTAAGCAAACAGAATTCAAGAAAAAAAGGGAAATATCGAACCAAAGTAATTTACAACACAATATATTTACGAGGTTATGTTATGATATCCAAAATTGTTTTGCTTTAAATTACAGCTTCCACAAAACCTCTATTCTTCATATAATTCTACAATTTTCCAAGGAATTATGTCGAATAATAACCGATTTATAAGACAGCATTTAAGAGTAAAATCTTTTTTTTTATTTTTGATTTTGATGTTCACATGTTACACTATAAATGAAAAGTCATTGAAAAGTAAGCTCGTAAATTGACTTTTCGGTTGCCGCCTATGAAACAATAGCAGAAGCTTCAATTTTTTTTTAGTTTAGTTAGTTTAGTCGATTAAGGCACACAGCATAAGTAACTTTTTTTCGTATTTTTCTATAACCATTTTGACATCTTACGTACACTAGTAAAACTAAAGATAAATTTAGCAAGTATTATTTTAATTTGTCAGAGCCAACTTTGATGTATTTTTCAAAATGAAAGTTCGAAAAAATATATTTTAGAAATAATTTAATTTTAATATTTCTGCAATTAATATTTACTTAATACCAATATGGCCTTCTTGTATATTGTTCTTAAAGATATGTAGAAAACTTTTATATAAACATTTTATAATATTTTTGCTTTTTTCATTGAAAAACTTGAAGCTAAAAAACACCATTTTTACTATGGATTCCTATGGAAATCAGTGAAAAGTTATACCACTAAAAAAGCTTCTAAAAAATACGTCATTAAGATTATGGCTCTATACTCTAGAAGGCTCTGCTATTGTTCGCTCATTATTTAAATTAAGTTTTAATGTTCCATTTTCATGGTTCTTTAAAATTAAAATGTTACATATTTAGAGTGTACCTGTACTTTTTCTTTATTTTAATCACTTACACTACTCCTGCATAATTTGTGTTCGTTTAGAATTTTTCTTTTCATATTTTCCGGAATTTCCGTTCCATTTTTAATATGATTGTTTTGACTTACCCTCGCTAAAGATGTTTTCACAAGAAAAATGGTGGTATGGCCAACACACAAGTTTGTTTTACGAACGAAATTTGCATTTAAGCCGCAAATTTTCAGAAACTTATTAAGCCAATTTCTTACAAATTTAATTTGGAACATTTTATGTATGAATTATGCACCCAGAAAATTTGTCTGCCTTTATGGGCAGAAAATTTGTCTTAGGGTGAAAGTGAGATGCACTCTCGAGAGGTTTTAAGATAAATCAAATGTAGATTCGTTACCTAGGTGTTTGGAAGAACTTTTTTTGTTCTAATTTCTTCGAGTGAGCTTTCCAATTTCTCGATTTCAGCTCTAGATAAAAAATAATCTATATCCTACTGCTTGTGCGGTATTTTTTAGTAAAATCAACTTTATTAAAGGTATTTCCAATAAATATAGTATAGTAACTCCATTTTTACTTTGGCATAAATCGAACGAAATGTGCGTTTATTTATTCTACAATTTCGCATTCAATGTATATTCATAAGAACTAATTTCTCATGAACTCGTGCGAACAATCGTACGAATTCTTATTAAATATAACCTCACCTATCTCAAGTTCCTCTTAATTCGAAAACTGATTCAAGATTTTGGAGTAATCTTGAATCGGCTATTCACATCTCGACAATCTGAAATATTTGTAAAAGTCTCGAATAATCCCCGAATTTAAAAAAAATCGCGAATTTCCAATAAAACTATAATATCATACAAACTTATGCTCGACGTCCATTATAATCATGAAAAATCTCGAGCATCTCGAAAATATTTAATAATTGTGAAATAATCTACACCAGATGGATGAAAGTCAAAACCGTTTTTCGGAATCCACGAAAATTTTAAAAAATATGTTTAAAATTATGACAGCAACTCTCTAACCCTAATAATCTAGAAAAAATTCGAATAATCCAGAACCCAAGCATCTGAAAGCTCTGCTATTCAATACCGAGTAAATTACGAAAAACTCTTAGGACGCGAATAATCTCAACTTCCCAATTAGTGATTTTCCCAAATTAACTTCTCGTATTTGACGATAGAGGCGCCACTAGCACAAAAAATATGACAACACAAATTTTGACATTTGCGATTTGTCAAGCTATTTGGTGTGTGAGTTTTTTGTGATTATTTGTCATTTTTAAACGTAAAATAAATTATACGAAGCAAATCAAAGTGTTTTTATAAAATCTGAAGTAACTTTTTCTTAAAATATGGTAGTAAAACATTGCGGATACGGCGTTTGTTCGTCAGACTCGCGTTACTTAAAGGATTCAAATTTTTTTTTTGCGCTTTTCTAACCCCAAAAAGGAAACCGAACGGTGTAAAAGATGGGTCGCTGCTTGCCGAAGAACTAAATTTACAATAACAAAAGTAACGCGGTATTCATTTTTATGCAGCCTTCACTTTGTAGGTGAAAATGGATCGACTGAAGTAAATCCAGACCATATTTCTGCTACTTTTTCACTGGTATATAGATTAATTTTTAATTTTAATATATATTTAATAATTAAAATTGTATTTATGATTTTTGTAGTTTCCAACATCTCGAGAATCAAATTTTAATAAGTATTCCATTTATCAAATAGATGAGATGAAGACATTATTATTACCCAAAATGTATACGTATACGAAATGTTAACTAGAAAAATTATTTATTTTTTAATTTTATTTAATCTAGGATTTCGAAAATGATATTGTCGAAAATCCTACGTAATGCTGTGATGAAATCGCTGGTTTTAGCATTGAAGGAATAGAAGAACCAAACGAAAGGGTATGTAACACAACAACAGCCACAGCAGAAAATAGTACATCATCAACAAGTCCAAAATTATGGAATATATCGAATGGACCATCGATCAGGCGACAAAAAAAGGTCCGTGCTCTGGTGCATAAATATCGTGTTGGGGTTTGGGCGCTTGGCTCCAGGCACATCATCTTCTGTTAGGCATGCCACACACGTACAGTTTTAACTGACAGTTTTAATTGTGCAGTTATAATTGTCAGTTTTAACTGTGAACTGAGATACACACACACGTTCAGTCTAATCCTTCAGTTATTATCATGGATTTGAATGAGCGGAACGATTTGGCTGCTCTCGGTGTGGTTTTTTTAATATTAAAAAAATTAAATAACAAAAAATTCTAAAAAGTGTTGCAAGAATTGGCTTCAAAAACGAAATTTATCTTCCCATATAAATTTATTAAAAGAATTAAGTGAAGAAGAACCACTAGATTTTCTCAATTATTTGCGTATGACTGAAACAATGTACGAAAAACTGCTTTCATTAGTATCCCCTTTGATTAAGAAGAAACATACAGTCATGAGAAGAGCAATATCTCCACATGGAAGATTAACTGCTAACTAAGCTAACGAAACTTATGTCAAACTAATTTCAATGTCCCCATGTATAATGCAGCGCTGCCCAAGCGAGCAATGAGGAAAGCAAAAATGGTTTTTGGCAAATACCTTATACACTTGGGTGCAAAAAATTCGCACATTGATAAATTTTCACTAAAATTTCAAAAATATCAAAAAATCAAATTTTTGTTTAATTTTCTTGAATGCAGATTCAAAGTCTATTTCAACACCTATCCAGTGATACAATTTTTGTACTTATACCGTGTCAACAAAGTGAGTTTTGGCGTCAACATCTGAAGTACACGTTTTTTGGGAATTTATCAGCATACAAATTAGTGGTAAAAATCGAATTAAAACATGGAAATCAGCAAAAACAAATTTTTACTAATAAGAAGTATTCCCTCCCTTAGCCCGAATGACAGCTTCCATTCGATGTTTCATCGATTTCACCAAAGTGTTCACCAAATCTTGAGGTATCGCCTCCCATTTCTCTGCGATCGCCTGTTGCAGCTCCTGGAGACCCCTGGACTGCCCTACGCAGACGTGAATTAAGAATGGTCGTAGGAATTCTCCCGGGACACTGCCATTTTGGAGAACATGCAAGAAGGCTGGGTCTGGAGGCAAATTACTTCTACAGAAGCTGCTTGGACGAGGAGGAGGAAGAGACGTTGGTCCACATAAAATCGTTCTGCGAGCGCTGATGCTAATTTTTGTATGGTATTACAGCTTTATTTTATTCCGATAGGTAGCGCTTTCTCTCTATTTCCAATCGTCAACTGACGGAATTCCTATCGGAATAAAGTAAAGCTGTAATACCGTACAAAAATTAGCATCAGCGCTCGCAGAATGACTGAAATATGGTATAGTGGAAATTTTTTGTAGTTGTAATGCCGACAAATATTTTGTCTAAAATCACGGTTCCAATCGTCAATTTAACGATTGGAAATAGAGAGAAAGCGCTACCTATCGGAATAAAATAAAGCTGTAATACCATACAAAAATTAGCATCAGCGCTCGCAGAACGACTGAAATATGGTAAAGTGGAAATTTTTTGAAGTTGTAATGCCGACAAATATTTTGTCTGAAATCACGGTTCCAATCGCCAATTGACGATTGGAGCCGTGATTTCAGACAAAATAATTGAGGCCGCTCGGCTTCAAAAAATTCCCACTATACACACTAAATTTTACACTATAACATATTTTAGTCGTTCTGCGAGCGCTGATGCTAATTTTTTATGGCCGCTACGACATAAAATTAATATTCGAATTTTGTATTTAAATATTATATAAAACTCACTTACACACTAGTCAATGTGCCAACATTTATTTTGTGATATCCATCATTTAAGAGAACCGCAAGGCTTTGGTTTTGCCTTAGAACTTAACTAGCTAACTATATTTATTGATGAATGTGTTTGTCAACCGACAAATGTAGTAAGAATAAAGTTTGTTTCTTTACTTTTATTCGGGTGGAAAAGGAAAATTTAAGATTGTTTTGTATTCTTTTGTTTTGTTTAACCGACATCGATATAAAGATAAAGGTGTTGGTTGGATAGTTATTTAGTGCCGTATACATACATATATTGTTTATCGATGTACTGATTTATGTTCATATACGATACGAACGCAAACAATTGTGTAGATTTTTATACAAGCAGTATAGAATGAAATAAATTGTTTTTATGGGCGAGCGTGATCTTGGCCTTATACAAATATTTAAATAAAAATTCAATCTGTGGATAGTCACAATCCAGTGGTCATTAAAAAAATAAACAATATACAAGACAATAATATACGATAATACAATAAAACCAAATTACACTTGAAAATTCATCAAACATGTTTTAAAGCCAGATGAAAATTTGTTATGTTTTCGACCATTTTTCTAGTTATAAAAGACTTTAGGAGCCGACTGGTTTTTATTATAGTGATAATTATCCTTTCTTAATTTTAAAAACTGGTTTCGACTTGAACTTTGAGGTTAATAAGTAATCCTGTAAAAATTATTTCTATTTTATTTGCAATTATTTTTGATGGTTTGATGATGTACGCCGGGTCTAGACCAAACGCGCACAAAGCATTTGTTTGCATTCCGACTGATGTACACATCAAATTTGGTGGAGGCGTGTTTTTCTCTTTCTTATGTTTACAAACAAGTTTTCGTTTTTCTTATGTATTATATTTAGGTAAAGGAAATAACCTTATTATAGTTCGCTGGGACACTGAACAGATACATTACTTGGCAAAAGAATCTTCTGCATCCAAAAAGAAAGTCAACTCTCAAGTCTGTAAGCAACAATTGTATTGAAAACCTTGTTTAATTAAAAAGTAAAACTTCGCAAATATTCAAAAGCATTTGTTGAGAATGATAATGGATCGTTACGAAGGTGATATATTCCTCTATACTTATTGTGTCTAAATATTAATTAGCCTGTAGACGCCAGTGTCAAAAACATCCTCTCATTTTGGTTTTACTATTTGATGTAGCTTTGTGCTCGTTTTGTATAATTATGGGTATTATTGGTAGCTAAATACTGTTGGAGCCTTAAGACAAAAACGTTAAGAGGAATTAAAATAAATTACATCTGTTAAACGAAATTATGTTTTGTTCGTTTCATTGTCTACAAAGGGAACGGGACTTGTCAAATTCAAATGTTTGCTTGATTTGATTTCCTTTGTTGTATGGTTAAATTGAGATAAATTTTGTTCATGTCAGTGGCTTTCCTGGAAATCGCATAATTATTTTTCGCTTATAAAATAAAATTCAGTGAAATTATCGCTTCATTAATCCCATACCTAAAATATAATGTTATATAAGGGGTTGGGTACGAAATTCTGTTTTACAAAATTCTGTTTCACATAATTCTACAAAAAATTAATTTTGCAATTAATCGTAAATTGCAGAATTATTTTTTTAAAGAATTATAAAATTCATAGGTTTCTTGATGTGCATGTGTATATGTATGTACTGTCTGTATTGTGTACGAGTGTGTCTGTTTATCTGCCCCTGCAAATGGTAGTGTCGGTTTCTTGCCGACTAAGAAACACTTCCTTTCATTAACCATTTGTCGCCCGAAGACAGTGTACCTTAACCGTAGCCACTGTACCTTAACCAAAGTTTCTGCTACAAAGCTGCAAAAGGCAGACCAGTTATCATTTGAGCCCACCATACGTAAAATCATGTTCGCTGGTATTGTGCGCTGCCTAACATATACTTGACAGTTTTTATCTAGCTTCCTCGAATCAAAGGCAGAAGAAAAACATATGTGCTGCATTCTCTCCCTTATAACCATTGCTGGATAATGGCCCTGTTCTAGTTGGATAATTGAATGACAAAAGCTAGATTTAAAAATACAGAATTTTGTAAAACGGAATTTTTCAAGCAGAATTATATAAGCATTCAGGGTGAACCAAAATAAACTCCAAATAAACAGCCGAGAAAGTTCAACTTTTAAATTTTATTGCTACTTAAAATAAGTTAAGGTACAAATGGTACATTTTCGAAGGAGCGAATTCACGTTGTTTCGGGTGCCAGAAGATTTAAAAAATTTTTAAAACTAAAACTTGTCGATGCTTTTGACACAGTTGTGTTTTAGTTAAACTTCTCTACGGCACAATCCATATATCCTTCTCGTACAAGTTTATCTTAAAATATCAACTCAATTGGATGGAATAACGAAATCAAACAAATCTATTTTATTGTATATAGTTTTTCAATAAATTTTCAATTGTTAAAAACACAAAACGAAAAATCGAAATACACAAAATGTATTTGTACTCGTCTACAAAAACAATTTTTTTATAGATTCAGTAAAGTGTATTTCGACTTGAGTCATGGTACTGCAATAAAACTAACAATACCGAATGCCACTACAAAACTGACTTCAAAACCTAAAAAAAAAAATTTCAAAACGTTTATTTTTTCTAGTTGAGATACGAAAGCTTTTTTTCATTCCAATCTCTTGCTTTTATATTTATCGTCATATTAATAGTCATAGTAAATTTTAGTTGCAAAATTTTATATATAACAAATAAATAAAATTGAAGTGATTTTGAACCGTATGTACAAAAAAAAAAAACGAGAAATATTCGTTTGGTGTTTATCTTAAAATCAATATTTTATTTAATATGCAGAATGTATGTGAAGTTATCCCAGGATTTCATCCCAGCAAATAAAAAAATTGAATCAGGCAACCCTCGAAAAATTCTTTTGTGAAGTTAGCCCAGCCCAGAATTTAATTATTTTTAACTAAAAAACTTAATAAAAAAAAATAGCTCAAAATATCTAAATTAAATAATTAAACAATAATTCCAACAAAAAAAAAATTATCTAACAAATATGTATCGCACATACATATGTAAATAATTATTGAAATATTTATTCGCTTTTTGAAATCATATAGATTTTTCGTCTGTAATAACAAAAGTTAAAATTTGTCGGATTAAGGCTTAATAGTATGGAAATTGGCATACACATAGCTTACTTTTGGCCAAATTTAAAGAAAATCGTACCGTTGCAACTTGCGTAATTTGGCCCTGGGCCAGAAAAAACTCCATACAATTTTTGAAGTAAAATTTGATTTTTCGTCTATAATAACAAAAGTTAAAATTAGTCGGATTGAGGCTCAGTGGCTTTTAAATGGACATACACATAGCTTGTTTTTGGCCAAATTTAAAGAAAATCGTATTGTTGCAACTTGCGTAATTTGGCCCTGGGCCAGAAAAAACTCCATACAATTTTTGAAGTAAAATTGGATTTTTCGTCTATAATAACCAAAGTTAAAATTTGTCGGATTAAGGCTCAGTGGCTTTTAAATGGACATACACATAGCTTGCTTTTGGCCAAATTCAAAGAAAATGGTACTGTTGCAACTTGCGTAATTTGGCCCTGGGCCAGAAAAAACTCCATACAATTTTTGAAGTAAAATTTGATTTTTCGTCTATAATAACAAAAGTTAAAATTTGTCGGAAGCTATGTGTATGTCCATTTAAAAATTGTTGAGCTTAAATCCGACAAATTTTAACTTTTGTTATTACAGACGAAAAATCTATATGATTTCAAAAAGCGAATAAATATTTCAATAATTATTTACATATGTATGTGCGATACATATTTTTTAGATAATTTTTTTTTTGTTGGAATTATTGTTTAATTAGTTAATTTAGATATTTTGAGCTATTTTTTTTTATTAAGTTTTAAAGTTAAAAATAATTAAATTCTGGGCTGGGCTAACTTCACAAAAGAATTTTTCGAGGGTTGCCTGATTCAATTTTTTTATTTGCTGGGATGAAATCCTGGGATAACTTCACATACATTTATGCAGAGATGTTGTTGGCTATTGAAATTTTGCGGCATTTTATGGAGTGCTCGATTAAAAATATTTTCATCCCTTTATTAAATTAAACTGAAGGCAATAAAATATAAATTGAGTGAATTTAATGGTTAATGGTCATTAAAAGGTTCTGATAAATATACAGCGAATGAAAATATTTCATTTCGTATTTAATTTATGTAATTTAAAAACCCTAACGGAAAAGCCTGCCCCATCGCAATATTAGATTTTCCTGCAGAAACACAACACACGCAGAACAAAGTTACACAGTGAGAGAAGGAAAAATCAATTTCAGATAATTTCCCAAGATAATTTTCATAACCGACCAAAAACTCGATTAACTCAAAAAAAAAAAAAAAATTCAAAGCCAAATCGGAGAACGAAATCAATCTTTAAGGCTTGAAATACAATTAATGATTTTTTTTTATTACTAACAAACCCAACCCAAAATATCAATAATTCAGTTCAAAGTAAAATAAATGATATCCATAAAATATATTTGTATGTAAATCCATAATCTAGATAAAAAAAAAAAAAATTATATAAAAGGAATTCTAATATATCATCTCAAGTACACAAGAAATCAATAGCACACCCACTTTACAGTTTAGCAAAACAAATCTCTCAACACACACACACACACACACATATATTTTTGAATTCCAAAAAAAATACCCTACACAAGTAATAAAAATGAAAACTCGTAAAAATGAAATCTGATTTATATTCGAGATTTTCCGAGCATAAAGATAATATAGAATTTCAAATTCAATTTTTGCTCCATCTGTAATTGAACAATAGTGGAAAATTATGATGACTTTTTGTGTTTGTCTGCGTTTTTTTTATTTAATTTTTTTTTTCACCTCGAACACCTTCGAGCACCAAGCCAAAGGAAACGAAAAAGAAAATAATACTCTTAAAAGTTTTTTTATTGAGCTTTTTTGCTTTAATATAATTTCGATATTGCAGATGTTTCGATATGACAATTTATATGATATGACTGTTATAAACTTACAGCAGTATATTATGGTGTAATTGACAAACGGTGGTTGAGCTTGATTTTTTTCACTTACCTGAAAATGGAAAAGAAAAATATTTTTTTTTAATATTTGGTTGCATATCGAATTGAAATTTAATAGTCTTATTTAAATTTTATAAAAGTTCGAGACAGTTTTTAGATATCGTAAATATATTGGCAACATGGTTTCTATCAAAATCAGTTCAAAATATTGTCCGAGTTGTTAAGTTCTTTTTAATATTTTAATTTACAAACGTTTTTAATCCGATAATAACTTTTACACCACAATCATGCCATGAATATACATATGATACGATATAAATATTTAATCTAAAATTATTGGTTTCTTAATGTCTAGACATGCATAAATGGAAAATTATTGGATTAGGTAATAGTTATAAAAATAATTCTTTAATTACTTGGAAATATAATATTTTATATAATTTTTATTGGTTTTCCTTAATTTCAAAACAAAAAAAAGAGGTAAAATTATTGCATGATTTTCAAGAACTTTTCTAAATTTTGAGGTTTCCATTGTACTATAAAAATTTAATTATGATTATAGTTTTGAATTTTTAACCAATTCTGTATATGGCTTTGTGTTTATTTCCACTGTAAGAAAATGTTCATATTCATGTGGGACATACATATGTATATTATACGGTAATATTTTAACCCATAGTCATTATATTTAATTCAATGTTTATCACGATTAAATTTGATTAAAACTTGTTGCATGCATAACATAAACCCACACATATAAATAAATCAAAAACTTAATTAAAACTACAATGACTCCACTATAAACTTGTTATTTTAGATTGGTGGGCTTGGTAAATATAATCAGACGAATACAAAATATTTATATATGTATAGGCATACAATTAAAGTCGTCAAAATGCTAACTCATTTAGAAAACCAAACCATAGCAAGGTTGGGGGAAAACCCCAAACCTAATCCTACAAAGAAAATGTTGCTATACAACAAAACGAAAATAAAAAACCTCTCCAATACAACCATATATAAATAGAGATATAGACAAAATAAAAGTAGAAATTGGATTTAAATAAATTAGTTTAGCATTAGAAGACACAAATGAAATAAATAAAAATCTCTTTTGTTAGTTTTCCACATATTTTGTGCCATTTCCAAACCGAAAAACACAAATTTTTTTTACGATACAATAGAAGTTATAATTAGTATTTGGTTACAGTATAAAAAGAAGAAAATTCCATTTTTGTTTTAATCTAAATTATTTTTATGGGTTTCTGTATAGCCCAGAGGAACAAAATATTCAAAAAATTCATTAAATTGGTTTTTTGGAAAATCAAAATTGAAATTCGAGATGATATATTTACAACACAATACAGAAATATTATCGAATTAGAATAATAAATTTCGAAAGATTTAGTAAAATTGGTGATTGGATTTAATCGATGAGGGGCATACCATCGATACAGGGTGGATTATTTAATATCTGTCCTTAAAAATAGTCCCCTTAAAGAGTTATGCAGGTGGGTCAAATTAAGTTGTAGCGGCTCACTCATTCATTTATATAAATGGAAATTTGCTCACCACCACATACACATAGGGTTCAAATAAATAATTGATTCTAAAATTGCTAAGATGGGCAAAGATGACAATAAAACCGAACTTAATACTCCACAAACCCAACATAATGGATACAGTAGATCAAGCATCCTTGGAGGTATCAGCCACTAATACAGTGAAACTACAACCATTCTGGCCACGGAAGGCACAGAATTGGTTCCTCTTGGCTGAAATTCAATTCGACCTTCAAGGGGTCAAAACTAAAAAATTTAAATACTTGCACACTCTGTCGTCACTAGCGCCAGAGACATGCGATTGTATCTCAGATTTTTTGGTAAACCCACCAAACTCAGATCAATATACAAACCTTAAGCAAATTTTGTTGGACCGACTAGCGCCGTCATCCGAGAGGCAATTAGAGGTTCTGATCTCGGGCCAAGATATTGGTAACCGTAGGCCATCTGACGCGCTACGACACATACGTACACTAGCGGGAAAACATTTTAACGAGCAGACCATTAAATCGCTCTGGATTAGGCGAATGCCAGAAATAATCAAAATTGCTTTAATTGCGCAGCCAGATACAATAGTTATCGAAACGTTAGCAAAAACTGCTGACCGCATGTACGATGTGATCAACCTCGGACAACAACAACAACAACAACCCCATGTTACACAAATCAATTATAGACAATCCCGTCCCATTGTGCGCGGTGATCACGTCCCATCGACGAGCCACAATACTGGTTCATTCGAAGCCCGACTTGCTCGGCTTGAAGCCAAATTAGACGGCTTGTTTCGGGACAAATCAAAAGGACAGGTGCGAGTAGGTCAAGATCCCGCAGCTCAGCAAATTACTCGCGTATAGACACGGCAGATGCTGGTACCACACCAAGTTTGGCCCAGCTGCAAAAAAGTGCGAGCCGCCATGCGATTTCGATAAGTCGCGACCATCGACGTCGCAACACGTCAATAAAATTGATGTTAACGAGGGTAGTTCAAAAAACTACCAGAACACAGGGGCGAGATCCGATTAATAAAGAAACACTCAATTTTCGTCACGTTTATTCACATATGATCGGATAAACAAAATTACTTATTTAGTCGACACTGGCGCTGACCTTTCGGTTATTCCAGTCTATAATTATAAATCTGAATTCAATATTTTAAAACGAAATTCAAATCTAGTTCTGTCAACCGCCAATGGCACTAACATCCACACTTACGGCACAAATTTGCTTCAGTTGGATTTGGGACTAAAACGAACCTTCACGCATGCTTTCATATTAGCTGCTGTGAATCGTCCCATCACTGGCGCCGACTTCTTGTGTAAATTTGGACTTTTGGTGGATTTAAAGAATAAACGGCTGATTGATTCAGCGACAAAGCTGTCAATCAATGCCAATATGGTTCACGTCGACACACCGACTCCAATCCATTATTCTATCACCAACGGCTATGGCACTCTGCTTAAAAAGTTTCCTCAACTTACAGCAGAGCCAAATTATAAATTGCCAGTCCGACACAATGTGGTCCATCATATTGTTACATCAGGACATCTGCCTGTATCAAGACCAAGAAGACTAGATCAAGTCCGCCATAAAGTCGCATTCCATTACACATGGTTAAGAAAAAGATTTCGATTGGAGACCATGTGGGGATTATAGACAGTTAAACACTGTGACTATACCGGATCGTTATCCGATTCCTCACATTCAAAATTTCTCTATGCACTTGCATTGCATGGATGTAAATTTTTTTCGAAAATCGATCTCGTCAGAGCTTATCATTTGATTCCCGTTTCACCTGAAGATGTTTTTAAAACGGCAATAACAACTCCTTTTGGCCTGTTCGAATTTACTCGAATGTCGTTTGGATTACGTAATGCCGCTCAAACGTTTCAGCGATTTATGAACGAAGTTGTTCGAAACTTAGACTTTGTTTTCGTCTACATTGACGATATTCTTGTGGCATCGCAAAGTGAGGAACAGCACAAACTCCACCTGGAACAACTCTTCCAAAGGTTAACTGAGTTTGATGTTCACATCAATAGATCAAAATGCGTCTTTGGCGCATCCACTCTTGATTTCCTCAGCCACAAAATAACCCCCAATGGTATTCTGCCGTCTGAAGAACGAATTAATGCCATTAGGGAATTTCCAGTTCCAAGCTCAATTAAGCACATTCAGCGGTTCATCGGTATGGTAAATTACTATCACCGAATCATACCAAAACTTACTGAAATACTCGCACCAGTTCACAGCCATTTGGTCTTACTTCTACGTAAACCCAAAACACCAAAGAATTTTTCTTGGACTGACGAATGTCAACAGGCATTTACGTCACTTAAGGCTGAACTTGCGAAAATAACACTGCTTGCACATCCACTGAGCGATTCAAAGCTTAGTTTAACTACTGACGCATCTAACACTGCCGTTGGGGCAGTGCTGCAACAGTATAACAATGAGTGTTGGGAGCCATTGGGATTTTTCTCAAGGAAACTTTCAGATGCTGAAAAGAAATATTCCGCATTTGATCGGGAATTACTCGCAATATATCTGGCAGTTAAACACTTCAGATATTTTGTCGAGGGTCGGGACTTTACCATTTTTACCGACCATAAACCTCTGACTAGAGCAATTCAGTCTAAAACTGAACGTAATCCGAGGCAAGCTCGCCATTTGGATTATATTAGACAATTTACCACGGACATTCAGCATGTTCACGGACATGACAATGTTGTTGCAGATACACTCTCTCGCACAACAGACAATGAAACGGCCGCAGTCGAGACACAATTCGACTTAAACAAAATCGCAATTGCTCAAAAAGCTGACCTAGAACTTCAGAATTAATTTTCTGGTTCCGAATGTCACTCTGGTTCATCAATGAAACTGGCGCTTTTCCAATTGCCATCAACTGGGTACAATCGCCCATTCATCGTACAATCACTGCGTCGAACCATCTTCGATACTTTACATAACATTTCGCATCGTGGTGTCCGTGCTACTTGTAAATTGATTTCTGCTCGATATTTTTGGCCTAGTATGAACAAGGACGTAAGCCATTGGGCTCAGTCATGTTTATCCTGCCAACGTGCCAAAGTCCAACGGCATACCAAATCATCACATGGACAATTCCAAATACCATCAGGACCACTTCCTCCATCTAATGGATATACTTACCTGCTAACCTGTGTCGATCGATTTACTCGATGGCCCGAAGCCTACTGCATGACCAATATGTCAGCTGCAACCATTGCCTTGACTTTTGTCAACAATTACGTTTCACGATTCGGCGTGCCCCTTAATATCACTACTGATCAAGGAACGCAGTTTGAGTCAAAGCTTATCAGCGAGTTAACAAAACTCCTTGGCTCACATCGGATTCGTACAACGGCTTATCATCCTCAAGCCAATGGCATGGTCGAACGCTTCCACCGGCAACTCAAAGCTGCGTTAATGGCCAGAGGAAACACGATCAATTGGAGTTCGGAAATACCCATCGTATTACTGGGAATCCGAGCAACAGTAAAAGAAGATCTGAAGTGCTCACCAGCTGAAATGGTTTATGGACAAACCATCAAGCTACCAGGCGAGTTCTTCGTCGAAAATCCTCTTTTACCTTTACCAACCAGCGACACAGTTATCGATCAACTCCGTGACACAATGCAAAATCTTATCCCAAAATCAACTCGGCAAGCCAAACAAGATGACGTTTTTGTTCCCAAGTCACTTGCTAACTGTGATTTTGTGTTCGTAAGAACGGACAAGGTTCGCACAGGCTTATCTCCTCATTATGAAGGGCCGTTTAAAGTTATTATTATGAAGGGCCGTTTAAAGTTAGCCGCCTTCGGAAGCAATTCACCATTAATAGAAAAAACCAAACAATTTCAATTGACCGGCTCAAACCGGTTTACGGCATACTATGTTCCACTGATGCGAAATCAGTTTCTCGACAACATAAATCAGTTCGTTTTAAGCCTAACACTGAACTTCCTTAAGGAGGGGGACTCACTTGCGGGGGAGTCCTGTAGCGGCTCACTCATTCATTTATATAAATGGAAATTTGCTCACCACCACATACACATAGGGTTTACGCATAAGATATCTCTTTGCATAACACACTTTCACTTGCCATCTAGCAAAATAGCATGGACACAAAATATAATTGAACACTGAATTATATTTTGTGATATTTACTCCGTCTCGCTTTCAACATTCTTCTTCGAATATTTCGAATTTGCATTTTTTCACTATGTTTCCATCTCGAACGACGAAAACTTGACATTACGATTCTTCTCGTATGTCAACACTAAAATACAAATTAAAAATATAAAAAGATTCACTCATACAACAAAAAACTTTTTTTTTGTTCTTGTTCTGGTTGGCGTCATACACGCCATTGTAGTTTTTTCACTGACTCGCAAAAGTGGCGTTTAGCAGTGGTGAATAATAATAATAATAAAACGTGTAAACTTTTTTTTTGGTGTAAATTAACGGAGATTTAATTAACGGATACACAACATAATTAACTCACTAAATAAAATTATTTTTCTGTAAAAATCAAATCAAATAATTACGTGAGTTTCATTGACGAGAAAACAAACATTTATGTGCGTCGTCTATTTGCGACATACGCGGATTTATAAAGTGGACCACCCTGTATATTCATTTTGCGACATATTGAATAAAATGAATCCTTTTCTGGTTGACAGCCCCAACCATATACTTATATATAATCTGAACATCAATCATTTCGGCCTAAAAAAAAAAAAAACTATCCCAAGTATTAAAATAAAATCTACCTTAATATTCTTGACTTATATCGTTTGCCTTACCATCCCCCTATATACCATAACAAATTCTAAAAAAAGCACCAAGTAGAAAAGGAAATATTATCAACCTAGCATACAGATTTTCCTTGTTTTTATTTTATTCGTCATTGAGTCGATTGAGTAGATTTATAAACAGATGAAAATGATCTACATGGGTATTACACGGAAAATGTGTTTATAAATAGACATCGCACCATGTATGTATATAACGAGAAAACCCCGGAAAACAGGAAAAATATAATTTATTATTAAAAGTTGATTATAAATTTTATTTCGTTTGGGGAATATTAATTAACAATTGAATATCAATTGACTGGGATCTCTTTATAAATGCTATACCGCGTTTACAGATTTTATTTTTCCAATTTAGTGCTTAATTAAGTTTCAAAGTTTAATTTTTTTGTTGCTCTTTTTAGGGTACGCCAAATATGTGTACTGGAGGGTTTAAGATTACAATTTATATTAAAAAATCGAATGGCTTGAGATATCGGATCAATAAACTATTTACTGTAAAAAAAAAGGGTTATCAACTCTTAAATCTGATTAAACTTTTTATCTACTCGATACACAACAACAACTTTATTTCCATATTTTAGTTTTTCATTTCCATTTCTATTTTCAGATTTGAATTGAATATGATACTTACTACACATAACTTTATTAAATTTCATGAATATACCTTTATGCCAAAGATTTTTTTTTTTTGGTTTTCACATTTTTTTATCGACCTAAATGAAAATTTTTTATACACGTTTATATGTGATATCATACCGAGTATACAGTCGGTTCGAATTTCATTAAAAATTCATTTTTTATGTACATGTATTAAACATATGTACGTACGTGGCGTGGTATCTTAACGTAACTGGCATTGGCATAACTATAAATTTCGGGAACCCTACAAAATTTTTGTTGGGCCTCTAAAAATGTATTTGCATTAAGTCATCGTTTAATTAAAAACTTATTGTCTATTCTAGCATTGGTTAAAATTACCTGACTTCAAGAGTTGAATTTAAGATACTACATATGAGAGCAAATTTTAATGTTTGCGTGTCAAATTTCAAGTGAACTGGTATAAAATAACTTAAAATTTGCGATTGCCCTGCACTTTATCCTTTGATCATTTAATTCTAACAATGGTTTTCGAGACATGCTGTTATATGCCGAATTTCAAATGAATCGTACAATTGAAAAAATTTAGTTTTTATTGAAAGTCACCAAGCTTTATAATGTGCACAATTTCTGGGCCAAAAGCTGAAATATGTAATTTGCTCCGATTGCTAGAAAGAGTCCTGAATGTTATAAGCTAATCGCTTATTACAAAATAGCGTTATGTTAAGTAAGTAAAACTTTCAAAAATTAATTTTTGAGAATTATTTGTCATACTTCTAAGCCATATAGTTAACAATATTAACCCTTAACGAACGAAAGCCCTCTGTAAGGGGGCATGTGAATTAGGGCATGGAGATAAACCGGTCTCCGATCAAACTGGACATGCAATTTGACATGTATCTTGGAGAAGGGATCCTGAAATTATTTTTAGGTGAACTTTGGAATATGGCCAATTAAGATGGAATTTGGAATTTAACGAATAAATAGGATTCTAAACTGAGTTTTGTATAAAGTTCTGGAATATGACGAAGTAATTTATTTATTTAATATATTACCTACAGTGGTATACAATCGGTAACAATAATTTAAATCAGAAAATGAAAAGTATGTACATAACAAAATAAAAACAATAAAATGCCTTTAAGGTCTTAAAAAGCTCACGTCTAAACGAATCTCTAGTCAAATTAAAATCAAAAACATCGTATGAATAATTGAAAAGTCGGACGTGGGCAAGGCTGGCTCCGAAAATTGATAGTTTGTTGAGCCAGAATCGATTAGTAAAAAACCATCACGACGACGCAGACAACGTTCGGGAGCATAAATATTGAGTCGTGCGAGTAATTCAGCACAATCAATTCGATACAAAAAAATGTCGCGAACAAATAAAACGCAAGCCTCCAACCGACGCTGTTCTAAACGCTGTAATCTCAAAATATTGGAGCGAAACCAAACCTGCGAGGCGTACTCTAGCGGAGAACGGACAAAGGCAACATACAACGACTTTAATGTAAGCGGGTCACAATAGTCCCTGCACTTACGCTTTATGAAACCCAACATCATATAAGCCTTTGCTATACAACAGAATCAATGTGCCTCACAAACGTCAGATCGGAAGAAAATACTACCCCAAGATCGGACATATACTCTACCCTTTCTATGACTCCATTAAACAGCGAATACCTATGAAATATCGGAGAGCGAATGCGATAGAAAGAAATAGTTTTACGTTTAGCTATATTCAGGGACAATTTGTTGTTAGCCGGCCAGACACAAAATGTGTCTAAATCCCTTTGCAACCTAAGACAGTCAGATACACTACAAATTGGTGCAAATATTTTCAAATCGAAAATCAATCGCGAATTCAAAGCACTGAACAACATCATTAATAAATAGTGAAAAAAGAAGAGGTCCAATATGACTTCTCTGTGGGACACCTGAGGTAACTCGAAATAAAGCTGAAGACGAATGAATTGACAGTGTTGAATGATCAATTTTATCAAAAGCCTTTGAGAAGTCCGTGTACACAACATCCAGTTGTTACCTGATTGCAATACTGCTATGTAAGTGACCACAAAAAGAAATCAGGTTGGTCACTGTGGATCTTCCAGGATAAAAGCCATGTTGAGCAGGACAAATTAATGTTTTCAAATGAAAAAATGGAAATTTTTGTACCAATGTTTCGAATAGTTTCGGTATAGCAGAGAGTATAGCGATTCCACGGTAATTGCTGATTTCACACCTTTTGCCCGATTTGAAAATTAAGCGAATGAAGGAAATCTTCCAAGGCTCCGGGAAAACCCCTGTACGGAGGCTTCCGTTAAATATAAACACGAGAGGAACCACTAAACCATCCGCACAGTTTTTCATAAGGATGGGTGAAATCCTTATTGACGTCAAGTCGCGCCAAACTATCGGAGATCTCATCTACAGAAAACCTCAACAGACTAAATTCCGAACAGTCACTAGATTTAGTAATAGTGGTATGAAATTGCTCATAGACAGACTTAAAATAGTTGGCAAATGAATTACAGATATCCGAGGGCCGACTTGCAGATGAGTTCTAATAAGTCATAGGTGACGGAAATCCAACCACATTTCTTTTGCTGTTGGTGAAATTCAAGCAATTTTTAGGATTAGTAGTAAGATCTTCTTCAATCTGAAAAATATATTTATTATAAAGGAACCGGTTTAAAATTCGAAACTCCATACGGTCTGCATTGAACGCAGAGTAAAACGTATCCCCATGTACCCTATTCTACCGTATACTATACAGCGACCACGATCACGGAAGAATGGGCGACCTTTACACGGACTGCCATAATATCTAGTTGAGAATGACAAGCAATCATCTCGTTCAAAATCGAACACTTCACAGCAATCAGCACTCCTCAACCTTTCATGCTGGTTAGGAAGTTATAACGGTCTTTCCTATGGACGACATAGTTGGATGGAAAATATTCCTCGGAATTAAAACTGGCTGTAAGCCAGGTTTCACCAATAGTTATAATATCGTAATCATTGTCAAGAATACCAAGCCGAAAGGCTTTAGCTTTGCCCCGAATGCTGGATGCATTGTGGTAATAAATCGACGTAAATGCCATCAGTTTAGGGTTCAAGTGACCCATGATAATACTGTTGCGGTTGTCACAATTGAATTATTGTTGGATATTTGACGGAGTAATACTGGTATTAAAGTGGTTATTATGTAGGTAGTTATTACGATTATTATTATTATTGCTGGTAATGATGCCGTAATACGACCCTTTCCTGAGCGGCGAAAGTTGATGAATGGTTTAATCGCACATTCTAAAGGCCAAATGCTCCCATCAAAAACTTTATCAAAACTATCAGAATCCAGGCCAATTTTGAAAGAGATAAACTTCAGACGGCTTTTATCCACACCCCTTACAACAAGTTCCTGACATTCAACATTTCCAGTAGGAATTTGGAATAAATGCGGTTTTTTATATCATCGCAACGTAGTAGTTAGTTTGAAGTTAGAGACGTGCAAGTACTTTTTGGGCTTCACCATCTCCAACTCGGACTGTTAGACATCAGTACCAGCAATCACAGTTTGCAGACCATCCAATATCCCCGAATGAACATTTCCTATAGCGGTGGTGTTAACACTATTCGCCGATGAACCAGCTAACAACTTACTAGATACTAGCTGAAAGTCAGCAAGCATTTTTGTCAACGAGTTGCCAATCATCAGAGATTGTAATAATTGTTGATGACTACAGTGAATGTTTACGCAATCGTTAGAAATAAATTTAATATTAGATGAACTATTACACAACTTGGCATTTGCAATTGGTATCGACGAGCAAGCAAAATGAAATTTTTTACCACAGCCACCAAAACAGCATAAAAAATTATTGTCAACAAAAATGACCTCACATTTATTACACTTGGTTTTCATATTGGACGTATATGACGCACGCGATATTAAGGTTCGATTATTGTAAAACTTAAACAATATAACGGTCCACCCGCTATGAAACAAACACTTAGACACTGCGCGTTTATTAATCAATTGTACACCACAAATTAAAAAAAAATAGTAAGACGGAACTTGGCTATTGTGATGCAATTCGACATGTGCGTTGGAAATGGGTTTCTACAAAGATTTTTACCTGAGGTTCTGGAATATGGCCAACTAGGATGGAACTTGGCTATTCCTTACTCGATTTGAGTGAAATTTGATAAGCGTGATGAAAATGCGATTCTAAAATAATTTTTGGATGAAGTTCTGGAATTTTGATTTGTACCTTTCCACTTTGTAATAAATAGCAATGTTTACAACAATTGTTATAACAACATTGTTATATAACAAAAAAAGCGTTATTTAACACAATTTTTTGAATAATTTTTGTAACATGTTATATAACATTGTTATGTTACATGTCATGTTATCTGTATAGTGGAAATGGGCCCGAAGCCTTAAGAATTTAAAAAAAAGAAGAAATAATAATTTTTTGTAAGAATACAGCTCCTTGCTTGGGTCATAATGGCTTAAGAGATTGTTCGCTTGTTTGCACTCAGCTCCTTTTTGCTTCTTCCAAATGGATCGTTGCATCTTCTGGTTCAGATAAAACTCATGACTTTTTCTGTCAAGTCGTAGGTCGTCAAGGTAAAAATTTACCAACCCCAAAGGCCTTGAGCTATGTGATATTTTGAGGTTTAAGGTACTAGAGGTATCGGTATCGGCCTATTCCATACACACTAATAGTGGGCTAGATATTCCACTTCATATCTTGCAGACATTCTTTTTGATATGCATCAGCGCTCAGAATCGAGATAGCAAATAGCTTTCGGCAACTGCTGAAGAATTCTATCCATTATTTGCTGAAATATGGTAGGAGAATTTCAGATTTTATAACTGAGCCGCACATATCTAAACAGTCCCAGATGATTGTGAAAAGTTTCGACGAGTTTTCAGCCACTACAACTTTCTGAGTTCGTAGAAAACTCGCGAATCTTTTTGCGCCAGGTAGGCAATTATTTATCCAATCATGGCCACCCAAAAGAAAACAAACATTTCCAATTGTTATTCCGTTACTCCACTCTTAACATAAACAACTGCCTTTCCTATAATGTCCAATGTTTCACAGATTGCTACCGTATATTTCATTGAAACTCTGAAATTTATTGTAATCGTCGCTTCGGTATCAATCTCCATTTGCTGCATATCGTTTTCTACTGAGTTAACCTTACGATTTTTTGGACACATAGTCGTGTTGTTATATCATTTTCAATACAAAAGTATGTTCTTCAATTACTGCAAGGACCGCATTCGGGAGCGGTATGGATGAAAATTCTACCAAGATCGGTATGCTGGTGGCCAAATATGGAAGAAGAAATCATTGAATGTTGTCAAAACGTGTAAAGTTTGCCACAAATATCAAAACGCAAACACATCTGATTTCAGAGATTCAAAGTGGACAAGAAATGAATGAGTGTGGTATCGACTTCACGCAAACAATTTTTTAATTAGCGCTATAATTTACTATTATTGTGGAATTTCCGCTCCATTGCCATCAATCGTGATATTGCTGCTTGTTTGGAGTTCCCTAGATTGGGTGTGTTGAGTTTAAACGGCAAGCTTACCATATATCTGCCATCCTTTGTTCTCGAAGTCGTATTTAGGAAGTGTTCTTCAATTGCTTTTTCTTCTTCGGAAAGTACTGATGTTGTTGAATTTAATTCCTCAACTTCCCAAAATTGTCGGAGGAGAACATCAATGTTGGTGGTTACAACATTGGATATTGAAGATTGATTGACTGGCGTGTTAACTTTATTTCCACAGATGATCCAGCCGAATATGGTATTCTGGGCAATTACACGGTCATTTCGCTTTATTGTTTCAGGTAGCAATATCTCGAAGAATTCACCTGCTCCAAGAATCATGTCAACTGGTGATGATTTTGTGAGTTCCGGATCAGCTAATGGTACGTTGTTAATGTATTGGTATTCGTCCTCAGTTGTTGAATATTCTGGCGTATGTGTTGTCAAACTATGGAGAATTAATGCTTGACATTCTATAGTTTTAAGATGATTAAATCTAGATTTGATGTGTAAATCTACACTGCCTTTCGTATATCGTGCTCCGGCACCTGCAAGTCCAGTTATTGGTATCTTTGCATGCTTTCTGGGTAAGTGGAGTTTCTGTGCTAAGCTTTCGGTGATTAAAGTGACTTGCGAGCCTGAATCTAGCAGAGCTCGGCATGGTTGAGACACTCCAAGCTTGTCTTTAACTAAAATTATTGCTGTTGGCAATAATGATGAACGATGATTTCCTAAGCTCGTGGACGTATTAATTTGCTGCGTGACCACGGAGCTTGATGATAGTAACTGTTTTTCTTGACGCGGATTGCTTGGTTGAGGTACTGGTTTACTGATTGACTGTAGAGCAGTGTAGTGTATAGAAGAGTATGGTGACACATTAATCGGGTTGGCGATAGAGCATGTTGGTTGACTTTGGTGATTGCTAAATGGTTGAGCTGCTGATTGGCCACAGCTTGCATTACACGATGTCACTTGACTATCTTTATTTTGCTGTGAGATCGTGAGTGAATTTACGTGGAGCAAAGTGTGGTGCTTTTGTGAACATGTGTGGCATCGTTGTGGTGAAAAGCAGTTGTTCGACGAATGGTTTCCCCCTAAACAATTAAAACACAATGAATTCTCAGCTGTGAATTCTCTTCTTGAATGAACGTCCATTGCTTGAAATGCGAAGCACTTAAATAGTTTGTGATTACCGGTACACTGAATACATTTGAGGTTCGGTTTTAAATCAGTCTCTGCCGATGCTGTATGAATTCTGACTCTGGATGAATTTCGGAAAAATTCGGGCTTGGTACTAGGGACTTGCATCTGGGACATCTCCAATGAATCACATCGTGTCGTTAAAAATTCTAAAAATTCATCTTCGGTAGGAAATTCCTTATTGATGACATGTTCTGCCCACATTCTTCTTGTCTCTGGATCCAACTTTTGGAGTAATACAAAAATGACGAATGAATCTCGTTTCGTTGTGTTTTGGTCTAGCGCGGTTAAACCACGCTCATCAGATGTATCACACAATCTTCGTAGTTGTTCGACTGAACATTTAGTTATTACAGGCTGGTCCACAAGAGTTTGAAAAAATGAATTAGCTATATGCGTCTTTTTCTCAAACCGTTTGCAAAGTTTGAGCCATGCTTGTTCATATGTAGCATCAGATATTGGAATATGTTCGATTGTTTTGGCCGCTCTATCTCCTAGACAACCTTTCAAGTATTGAAACTTGGTAGCTTTGCTTAACCTTGCATTCGAATGAATTTGACCCGTAAACAAATCTTTGAAACTCGCCCATTCCTGATAATCGCCTCGAAATTGTGGAATATTTGCACGTGGAAGTTTGGCCTCTTGCTGCCCCTGCTGTAATTGTGAAAATTCCCATAAGAATGTCTTTTGGTGTGCGACGAACTCTACCATGGTTTCATTTAGCTTTGAGTTGTCTTGCTGATCAGTATGAGGCATCTGTGCCGGAGTATGTTTCCGCAAAAAGGCCTTGAAAATTGATTTTGCCGTATAATAAGGACGCTCTGCTGAAGCGTATTCGCTTTCTTCAGCTACTTCGCATAGTTTTTCGTCTGCGTCGTTGAAATTGCTCCAACTTTTTTCTAGCCCTTCCATGGTCCTTCGATCCGGCTCGAAGGACCATGAACAAATCTGATATCATTTGTACAGTTGAAAATTTGCTGGATACCGAGATAAAAAAAAAACCACCGACCAACTTATAACGCACTTAATTTATTTGTAATGAATTAATTATTTACTGATACAATAATACTTGGTTATAAACAATTTTTCTTAGACTTATTTGCTTGATTGTCTTTTTTCGAATGTCCACCAAAAAATTGTATTCGTCCTACGTCAGCTTGATTTTTTCCCGGGCAAACCACTTTGCAAAACTCGTTTGGTTGCAAGCCACTGAACACCAGTTTGAATAAATTTTCCGGTGACATCTTCCAATGAGTAGGTGATTTAAATTTATTTTGTACACATATTTAAGAATTGAGCTACTAAGAATTACTTTACAAATAATTGAGTTATAATAAAAGGTTTAGAAACAATGAAAAAAAATATAAATGTCAAAATAATAAACAAGGTTAAAGAGTTGTGATAATAAACAAGATAAGCAACAAAATTTTATATAAAATAATTGTGTAGTAATTTTCTCTGTTTGTTTCAGGTTTTTCTTTTTTTGTTGTTCACCAAGACGTCTTCAACAAGAAGGAAGAACTTTATTACTAGTAATTGACTCAACATCGAAGTGGATTAAAGTTCACATAATATATCGAACAACTGATGCTGATGATTAAGTTTCAGCAAATATTTTTGACTTTTGGTTTTGCGGTAGAGCTAGTAACAGATAATGGCCCACCATTTAGTTAATTGGAGATCAAAAAGTTTTGCATACCAGAAGAAAATGGTCGGAGAAACCATCTGAATTGTATGATATAGCTACATCACTGCTAAATCAACCAGTTGCAACATCTCCGAGCTCTTTAACCCGAGAAAAACTTCCGTCCTGGCTTCACCTTTTTCACAAGGAGCTCGACTCGTGACAAGAAAATGCCCGAATGACTTCAATATAAACCGTAGTCACCTTAGTCAAAAAATCTCATGCAAATTTAAAATCAGTAAATTCATTTATACGTTTCTTAAAAAATTAAGATGAGTTAACTTTTTGCATGGACAAAGTAATTTCAATAAATTGTTGAGCAACATAACAAAAATAAATTTTACTATAAATTTATTAAGGCATTTTGTGCTAATTACATAGTATGTCAATTAAAGTACTTTTGATACCAGACGCCTCATCTCAAAATTTTTAGTTACCACAAATACGAAGCTTAGACACTTTCCTACCGTTGGTGGCGTCATTGAACATTCGGTTGCTATCAAATTTTTTGTTTTGGTTGATTTCTTCGGTAAATTTAAAACAATTACGTCAATGTGGTTTGTAGGTTATGTTAACAAAATAATTATATTTTATATAATAAAACACAATATTTCGGTTTTGTCACTTTCTTCAAACAACAAATATGTTAAGTTTCAAATAATTAGCTTTATACTCACATACTTTAAAATGACGCAGTCGCGTGTGGAACGCATTAAAAATATTGGGGGATATTTTATTAAAGTGAAGTTAGCTGGTGAAAAATATGACAAAATTATGATAATTTTTTATGTCTAAAGCCATCAGTGAACATTATCCTGCTCTAGGATAGAACAGTTATACAAACAAGTTGTTTGAAAATGTGAAATAGCTCGCTTAGCTTAGAAAAGCAGGGTTAGTTAACCGATATATATAAAAGCTTCTGTTGATCCGTCGAATATTAACCGATTTACCAAGAATAAAATGAATACTGCAGCCTATTGGATTTCTAATTCACAGCAAGTTATATACAGTTATTGGCTTACAATTCACATCTCTCCTTGGAATTTCGATAATTCTTAATTTATAAAGTCGATTTTGTAAGAATAAGAGAACTAGAAATGTCTCACATAAATGCTTTTTGTCACATTTTCAAAAAAAAAATCTCGAATTCTCGACATTGGAAATGTCTTAATAGGGATTTATCCCGTCATATATATGTAGCTGAATTACGGGTACTTCGGGATTTTCGATATTTAATGTGATTTTTTGAGGTTTTTAAGCGCAGTCGAGGTATGTTTGAGGTTGAGTATTGTTCGTTCGATGTTTTCAAAAATTTTAACATAATTAAATATTTTCGAGATAATTCGAGGTACATCAATTAATTTAAGAAGACATTTTTTTTTTTTTTTGCCTTATAAGTAATTCACTTATCATCGAGGTTATTGAAGTTTATTCTACGAATCAATAACCAAGTTTCTCAATATAACTTTAAATTTGCAAAGAGCTTATGTTCGAGATTATTGAATATTTTTGATGTTGAAGCTCGGACGAGTTACGAAATCTTACATAAAAATGTCAGCGGCGGCTCTATCATATAGGCGAAATGAACGTTTGTCTTAGGCGCCAAATTGGGTAATGCACTAACATGCGATAATAAAAAAATTTGCTCTACAATAAATTAGGTAAGATTCTCAAAAAATTCATAAGATATTTGGCTCCTGAGTTATTATATTAGCATTGGCTTGTAAATTATTATGATTTATTACATATTGCTAGCTATATTTGGCTTGTAAATTATATCATACTAGTAGTTAATTTATTTTACTCCCAATGGCTGAACTTTTTTGAACGAATGAAAATTTGAATGGTAATCTCTGTTGAAAAAAATAATCAAAAATCCTAAAAGTTGCCCTTTATGATTTAACCCCTATTTGATGAAAATTTCGTCGCATAATATAAAATACGTGTTACTTAATACCTCCAATTGTATTTTTGTCTCACTCGCCACCATTACTATGATGAATATCACCAGCAGCTCATAAGCGTTTTAATTGTGTACCAAAAATTCTTTGTCTACTTGCTACCTACTATACATAAAAGTTTACGTATATCAATGTTAATAATTAATAAAATCTCTCCTGCTACCACTTTTTGAATACAATATACACAGGTTAACATAAGGAATTCATAATTAATGAGCCACCTAAAAACGATTTATTTAAACGAAAATCTATCTTAAATTTTCAAATCATTAAATTTTCATAAATTTTCCAAAAATTAATAATAATAAGAAAAGCATACAACGAACACAAAATACTTGAGCAACAAAAAACCATTTAAACCTATTTTTTCTTAATTAATTTTAAGAAAATTTCAAAAACGTGTAAAATTGTTTTGTTTTAGCTCTTGTGTTCCCAACGAAATTATTTTATAAAAATCGAAAAAAGTTACAAAACAAGAATAATCCATGAAAATTAATTTTATTTTTTTTTTTGTTACTTTACGAGAACTAAGGTGAAAAACGTAAATTCTGAACAAAGGCGAACTATCCCAACTTTCTATAGATACCATAAATACAAACACACCTTAAACCACTTTAAAATTATAGGTAAACATGCTAAAGTTTTTGCAAAGCTTTGATTTTTATTTACAACACTCGTGTTCGTTTCAATAGAACTTTTTTGCTGTTTTTTTTTTTTTTATTTTATAGGTGAACAATAAAAACAGGTTATGAGTACAACACTGTGTACATTATATTATACCAATCCACTACACTTTGTATATTATATTCAGGAAAAAAGCTTAAAAGGGTTCTTATATTTATTTTACATTGGTATGTGCGCTATTTATTATCTATTCATGTGTTAGTTATATATGTAAAGTATATACGTGTTTGAAAAAATCTTGAAAGTCCGCAACTCCGCAATCATCAGTTATTAAAAATTCAATCCACAGGAACAAAATAAAAATACGAAAATAAAAATTTGTGATGTTGTTTTTATTGTGCTCTCTGGAATTTTCTATTTGGTTTTATCGTTCAACTGCTATCTTTTCCCTTAAGGGCAAAAAACATTTTTTTTCTCTATGTAATCCTAAGAATAGCAGTTTGGTTCCATTACCATTAAAGAAAGAAATGTACACGAATAGAAACATAGGTTAGTTGTTATATTATATAGAAAAGTCGTGGTAGATAATTTAGAAAAGGTAGAAAATTTATTCTGTTGCTTCTGGACATGATAATTATAAAATACAACGCAAGAAAGGAGGGGGGGAGCATAGTTAAAATGATGACATCTTACAAAAAACAAAAAAAATTGTAAACTCTGTTTATATAATTGTGAGACGTTTTCATTTTTAGTTTTAATGAGTTCAAATGTTGCATTTCTGTCTATGCCTGAACACTTCAACATAAATATTGTCAAAATGACAGTAATTAATTTTTTTTTTTTAAGTGTGGAAAGTATCCAAAGAAATTTTAAAAATATGCCCTTAACAATTTAAACGCTGCATTTATTCCGCAATGTTTTCAATTCTTAAGCATATCTTCTATTATGATGTACACAATGGTAGAAATGTTCTTGCGGGCGATTTAAGAAATGTATTTAAGGTGGTCGTCAAGCAGGCAATGCGTTCATTGTTTACTTCACCACATAAACAGGATAAATAAAGGGATTCGGTTGGCAAAGTAGACTTAATCAAGGCATCTGTGGCATATCTCTGTTTTCCCATTAGTATTTCGGTACACTCCGCAAATGTTTGATTCCTAATATTCGATTAAATTTTTTGAGTAAATGAGACTCAAGCCGTCGAATGAAATGTTCATAGACAAACTAAAATTTTAAACCGGACACCAGAATGAAGTGGTAATAGCAATAGGGATTGTACTGTTAAACACTATCGATAATTTTTTAACTGTCGTAATAGTACAATTAAATCAACTCGAAGACCAATCATAGTAGGCGATGTTTTGTTATGCAGCTGGATTTTCTATCTTTCCAGACATGTTTTAAAGATGGTAGGCCATGACTTTCTAATCAAACGGCAGGGTTTTTTTCGTAGTTTTAATTACAAATTTTCTTTTTATTAAAAATAATTATTTTATTGTTAAATAAAAATTAAATTGAAATTAAATTTCAAGTGAGTGACGAATAGGAAGTTCTGCACATCTATAAACTTCAGTTTTGCTGTTTGTATGTAGTATGTACCGGATACTTTTTCTATTGCGACCTCAGCTTATTGTATAATTTTCCCTTTCTTCACAATGATAATGAATCAAAAACAAAAATCTCGATGATGAAGCAGGATACGTAGAAGTAGAAATAGAATGTTGTTTTATTCGAGCCAGTGGAGACAGCGGTATAAGACGATGTTATAACTTCCTATCCCATAAAGTCGATGTTATAGACTAATTTTACGGGATTTAATGTTACCTGAAGTACTGGTAGACATTTTGACGGATCAATTAATTCATAATTTGTACGTCTACTTTACGGAAGATTTCATAAGAAATGGTTTTCGTTATTCATACATACTATGCGTTGCATTAATATTTGTGCTCATGAAAAAATTATTTTAGCTATGTTTACTAGATTATAAAATTGAGTTAATTCTATTTTTTCAAATTTTTTTTTTTTTTTGCAATGTAATTAAGTATTAAATAATGTTTCATTTGGTATACAGTTTATAAAAAAATTCTTAGGATTTACGTTAAAATAATTAATTTACTTTGTTGCAAAAATATTTGTGTTGGGACAGTTTTAATAAAAAACGTTACTACTTTATATTATTTTGTTTATTTTATTTCAATTTAATATTTAATATGCCAACCTTTATTTAATATGACCTCATTTAGTCTTCTGGGTATGCTGTCAAAAAAATTGGAAATAAATTCTAGGGGTATTTTACTCCACACCTCAAAAATCTTATCCCATAACTCTTGCTTGCTTCGTCCAACTCTATATGGTATATTTCGTTTCAAATGAGCCCAAACATTTTCTATAAAGTTTAAATCCGGGCTTTGCGGTGGCCAATTTTTGCGTTAATGGTCCAAATCATTCAAAAACTTGGTCACAACAAATTCTTTATGGGCAGGGGCATTGTCGTGCTGAAGAATAAAGTCAAGCCCAATCATTTTTGAATCAGCTACCAATGCTATTCAGCAGTTCAAATAGCTTATTTGGTTGAGTTTCCCAGACACCATTGCTATTGGTCCTACTCCGAAGTTGGTTATACAACCCCAAACCATAATATTTCCTCCACCGCCTTAACGTTGTGTAGCATAAACACGACGTTTGTCTACCTTTTCTGGCTCCGAATAATAAAATTTGCGACCCCAAGATCCGTCTAACGATACCGAAGATTCGTCAGTAAATAGAACGTTTTTATTTTTTAAATGTTGCTAACACAATTAACTTTGCAACAGAGTAAATTAATTATTTTATACGTAAATCCTGAGAATTTTTTTATAAATTGTATACCAAATGAAACATTAGTTAATACTTAATTACATTGCAAAAAAAAAAAAAAAATTTGAAAAAAAAGAATTAACTCAATTTTTTAATCTAATAAACATAGCTAAAATATTTTTTTCATGAGCACAAATATTAATGTAACGCATAGAGGTAAGTATATCAAATCGACTACGTTAAAATTGAAGATGACTACGTAGACGACTACGATAAAATTGAATATTCCTTATTTTTATAAGTTAGGTGTTTCTTTCTTCATATTGGAACAATGTTTTGCAATAACTATTTTTTGATTACTAACGCAAATTATTTCAGGTGAAATTTTAAGTTAGATTAATCCTCTAGAGTTATACCCTTACCACACTGCGGCTTAATAAAACGGGTTTAGTAAATTTTTCGAGTATTTGCCTAGAGTACTTGATCGATTTTAGCTAAACTCGTGTAATTTAATTGCAGGGTCGCGCTTTACGGTAATTTTAAATTAAAATCACAGAAGAACTTTTGCGTCATTTGAATAAAATGGAAAATTTCCTTAAAGTTTCAAGATCGTTCCATAACCTCAAATATATTTTTTTAGGATAACTCTAAAACTATTAATTTTAAACGGAAATCGGATAAGAGCTTTTGTGTATCATGTTTAACTAGAAAACTATTAACTTTTAAGGAAATTTGCAAGAGAGCTTTTTCATCATTTCTATAAAGTACAAAACTTCCTGTAAGTTTCAAGGTCGCACTACAATCTCAAATTTGGTTTAGTTAAGATAATTCGGAAAATATTCGTTTTAAACGAAAATCGCATAAGAGCTTTTGAGTCATTTGTATAAAGTGGAAAATTTCCTTAAAGTTTCAAGGTCGTTCCATAACTCAATTTTTTTTTAAATAACTCGAAAACTATCAATTTTAAACGGAAATCGCATGAGAGCTTTTGTGTATCATGTTTAACTAGAAAACTATTAATTTTTAAGGAAATTTGCGAAAGAGCTTTCATATCATTTCTATAAAGTGGAAAGCTTCCTTTAAGTTTCAAGGTCGCATCATAACGTCAAATTCGGTTTCTTAATATAATTCGAAAAATATTCATTTTAAACGAAAATCACAAAAGAGCTTTTAAGTCATTTGTGTAAAGTGGAAATTTTTCTTAAAGTTTCAACCTCAAATTCATTTTTCTTGAAAACTATTAATTTTTTGGAAAATTACAAAAGAGCTTTTGTATCATTTCTATAAAGTGGAAAACTTCGTTTAATTTTCAAGTTCGCACAATACCCTCAAATTAATTTTTATTTAATTTATTGGAAAAATATTCATTTTTAATGAAACTGTAAAAGAGATTTTGAATCTTTTGTATATAAAGAAGAAAATTTTCTTAAAATTTCAAGCTCACACCATTTTTTCTTAAGAAAGTTAGAGGAAAATTAATTTTAAACGAAAATCACAAAATAGCTTTTCCTCGTTTGTATAAAGTGAAAATTTTCCTTAAAGTTTCAAGGTCCCTTCATATCCTCAAATTCGATTTTCTTGAGATAACTCGGAAACTATCAATTTTAAGCGAAAATCGCAAAAGAGCTTTTGTGTCTTTTGTATTTAAACAGCACCCTTAAAATTTCAAGTTCGCACTATAATTTCAAAGTCATTTTTCTTAAGATAATTCGAGAATTACAATATTAATTTGAATTAAAAATCGTATCAGAGCTTTTGAATCTTTTGTATAAAGTGGAAAATTTTCTTAAAGTTTCAAGGTCGTACAATAACCTCAAATTCATTTTTCTTGAGCTAACTCGGAAATTATTAATTTTTAGGGAAAATTGCAGAAGAGCTTTTATGTAATTTCTATAAAGGGGACAATTTCCTTAAAGTTTCAAGGTCGTACCATAACCTCAATTTCATTTTTCTTAAGATAAGGCGATAAATATTCATTTAAAACGAATATCACCAGAGCCTTCCAGAGTATAGAGCCATAATCGTAATGACGTATTTGTTAGAAGCTTTTTTAGTGGTATAACTTTTCACTGATTTCCATAGGAATCCATAGTAAAATGGTGTTTTTTAGCTTCAAGTTTTTCAATGAAAAAAGCAAAAATATTATAAAATGTTTATATAAAACTTTTCTACATATCTTAAACAACAATTTATAAAAAGGCTATATTATTTTGTGTTAAGTAAATATTAGGTTGCAGAAACATTAAAATTAAACTATTTCTAAAATATATTTTCCGAACTTTCATTTTGAAAAATACATCAAAGTTGGCTCTAACTAATTAAAATAATAATACTTGCTAAATTTATTTTTAGTTTTACTAGTGTACATAAGATGTCTAAAATGATTACAGAAAAATACGAAAAAAAATTATTTAATCACAAAATTAGCACACGTTCCTATATTTTGTGAATTTGTTTTGCTTTTTCTATAATTTTTAAACTTAAAATTTCCCCAGGTGGTAATTTTTGGTACGATTTTCTTAATTTTAACGGCCATCACTGCCATCTATGTAATGTATATTGACTTAATGAGCAAACGAATTGTAGTAAGCTTTATTACAAGAAAATGAAATAATTTACTTAAACGACATTCATATATGTTGAAATCCAAATATTTATGAAAGTATTTCAGAAATCATAACTAAGAATTTGTAACGTTTTTATTTAAAAATTTGTCTTAGGACAAAAAGTGATTTCCCATATGTTTTGTGTGTTTTACTATGAAAAGTTTAGTTTTTTCCTCGTTTCTAATTCCCTCATAAAAGCTGCCTTATTTAGACTATGGCTTTGTATAATCAAGATCATATGATATCACACAAGAGCTTTTGCGTCATTTGTATTAAGTGAAAAATTTCCTTCAAGTTTCAAGGTTCAGATCAAATTCACCTTTTTTAGGATATCTCGAAAACCATCAATTTTAAACGAAAATCGCAAAAAGCTTGTGTTTCTTTTGTATAAAGCGGAAAATTATCTTAAAGTTTAGACATCTCACTATATCTTCAAATTTATTTTCCTTAGAATAACTCGAGAATTATTAATTTGATAGTAAAATTGCAAAAGAGCTATTGAAGCTTTATTATTGAGTGGAAATTGTATTTCAAGGTCGAACAAAAAATCTGAAATTCAGTTTTCGTAAAATAATTCAAAAAATATTAATTTTAAAGGAAAATCGCATCGGAGCTTTTGTATCCTTTGTATAAAGCAGAAAATTGCCAAAAAAGAATCAAGTTCGCACAATAACCTCAAATATTTTTCTAGATTAAATTTAGAGAAAATTGCAAAAGAGATTTAGCGTAATTTGTATATAATGAAAAATTTCCTTAAAGTTTCATGTCACACCATGACTTCAAATTTATGTTTCCCAAGATAACTCGAAAACTACCAATTCTCAACGAAAATCGAATAAGAGCTTTTGTGTCTTTTGTATTTAAACTGTATTTAATAACTTCAAAATCAGTTTTTAAAGATACCTGTAGAATTATTAATTTTAAAGGAAATCGTATCAGAGCTTTTGAATCTTTTGTCTAAACCGGAAAATTTCTTGAAAGTTTCAAGGTCGCACCATAACCTCGAATTCGGTTTCCTTAAGATAACTCGCAAAATATTCATTTTAAACGAAAATCGCAAAAGAGCTTTTGTGTCTTTTATATAAAGCAGACAATTTCAGACTAATACTCATTTTTATTAAGGTAGTTTGATGAATATTCATTTTAACCCTAAACCTCTTAACAAGAGCCTGAGGGTCTCTAAGTTTTTTAATTTTCGTGTGTTTCAGCCAAACGCATGCTCATTTTTCTAATCTTAATTTACCACTAACTTTACGAGAAAAGGGTGAATTTTTTTTTTGTTGGTAAAAAATCCCGTTATACTTTTGCATTTGTTTTTGATTACATGAACATAATTTGTTAAGAGGTTTAGGGTTAAACGAAAATCACAAAATAGCTTTTCCGTCGTTTGTATAAAGTGAAAAATTTCCTTAAAGTTTCAAGGTCACTTCATATGCTCCCTTTTCTTGAGTTAACTTTAAACGAAAATCGCATAAGAGCTTTTGTGTCTTTTGTATTTAAACAGAATCCTTAAAATTTCAAGTACGCACTACAACTTCAAAATTATTTTTCTTGAAATAATTCGAGAATTATTAATTTTAATGAAAAATCGTGTCAGAGCTTTTGATTCTTTTGTATAAAGCGGAAAATTTCCTTAAAGTTTCAAGGTCCTTAAAATCAATTTTCTTGAGCTAAATTGCAGAAGAGCCTTTATGTCATTTCTGTAAAGTGGAAAATTTCCATAAATTTTCAAGGTCGCACTGTAACCTAAAATTCATTATTCTTAAGATAATTCGAAAAATATTCATTTAAAACGAATAGCACACAAGAGCTTTTGTGTCATTTGTATTAAGTGAAAAATTTCCTTCAAGTTTCAAGGTTCAGCTCAAATTCAACTTTTTAAGGATATCTCGAGAACTATCAATTTTAAACGAAAATCGCAAAAAGCTTTTGTGTCTTTTGTTTACAGCGGAAAATTATCTTAAAGTTTAAAAATCTCACTATACCTTCGATAATTCGAGAATTATTAATTTGATAGTATATCGTATAAGAGCTATTGAAGCTTTAATATAAAGCGGAAAATTTCCTTAAAATTTCAAGGTCGCACAAAAAACTCAAATTCAGTTTTCATAACAAATTCAAAAAATATTAATTTTAAAGGAAAAACGTATCAGAGCTTTTGTGTCCTTTGTATACAGCAGAAGATTACCTAGAAGGTTCAAGTTCAAATATTTTTCTTGAGATAACTCGAAAATGATTATATTTTAAGGAAAATCGCAAAAGAGCTTTAGCGTAATTTGTCTATAGTGAAAAATTTCCTTAAAGCTTCATGTCACACCATAACTTTAAATTCATTTTTGCCAAGATAACTCGAAAACTATCAATTTTAAATGAAAATCGAATAAGAATGTTTGCGTCTTTTGCATAAAACATAAAATTTCCTTGAGTGTGGATATTCAATTTATTACTAAAACGTAAGTAGAAATTTTGAAAGTTGCTTTTGAATAAAATAGATCGCTACAAATCCGCCTCTACCTGAGTTGTACCCTTCAACTGAACCATATTCTGAAAATACTAAGTTTACTAAATCATTTCTTTAAGCATAATTTTACCCGCTGAGCATAAAGGGTAGCGCAATCAATAAATATGCTTATAATTATTTAGTTTAGCAATTAACATCAACAAAAGCAAACTTGAAGTAATTTAAAGCTTATGGAGGCAAAATATTTATGTGCGCCTTCGTAATATTCTGTTTTTTTTTTGTACCTGCAATTTGAATGTAAATAGTAGAACTTTTTATTTATTTGCTGTACTTCTTTTGTTTAATACATTACTCTATATAACAGTGTACTTCACATAGTAATACGAAAAATCATGAAACGAGTACCTACTATACACTTAATGATAATAACAGGAATTTTATTTTCCTTTATACATACAAAAAAATAGTGAAGACAACGCAACAACAAACTGAAGAAGGAGTATTATCAACAGGACTCAGGAAAATATCTAAACGAGAATACGGTTCTTCTTCAATATATAAATACTATGTATATACAGAACAAAGTTTAGTATACAAAGTTGATATTTTTTATATTGAGAAAATGAGTTTTGTATTTTCCTTTATGTAGTGAATTCACTTTAAAATGGGTAAAGAAATTCTGTATTTCCTATTTTTGGTTTATATATACATACATATGTTGCATGGTGTTTTTCTTTATTGGGATAATTTCCCACAGGCAAACCAACTAAAAACAAATGTTTTGAATTTTTGTGAAGTTACAGTTACGTATACATATACGATTTTTTTTTTTTTTTTTTTGTTAAGAATGGTTGAACATTTTTTTTAATTTTTTGTTTTGGTGGGTAGATTATAAACGGAAAAGCGGTCTGTGTATACGGATTTTATGATATTTTACAATTAGTTAAATTGGCAAAGAAAGTTGTATTTTGTTCGATGAAAGGCGGTTTAGTATATTCACTTTATTAAATTAACCAGCCTTGCAAACAAATTTTTTTCAAGTTATTTGGATGAACAAAATCACTTTGGTTTATTACAAAGCTTCATGTTTTCCATATATGTATGTAATTTACATATATGCACAGTGTATTTAAATGAAAACATCTGGAACATATCTGGATTTGATTCCAAATAAAAATCAAATCAAATAGAATGTGTTTGTGTATATATTTGGAAAATACCTTATTGTTTTTTTATAAACTTAAACGGAAAAACAGCGCAATGGTAACGATATTGGAAATTCCTTTTCCTTCCCTCTTCCCTTTTCAATATATTTATATATATGTATGTATGTACTTGCCAAACAAACATAAAGTTGTAAAAAGTAATTTGTTTAATGTCATCAAGTTCGTATATGTGAATTCGAAATATGTGCTTTCGATATACATATAGTATATATGATGGTTGATTTCATACGACATTGAATTGTTCTTTTTACACAATATCAAGATGTAACCCAGACTCAATGTGTACCGTGATTTGAATATATTTGAAAATTATTCAATTCAATAATAAAGAAAAATTATCGAGGCATTTCCTTATTTTTTTTTTTTTTTATTTAGTTATGATATGAAAATATCTTGCATCAGATCAATAAACTATTTACTAATAAAATCGAGTTAAACCAAAAAAAAGGGGGTTATCGACTTAAATTTGATTAAACTTTTTATCTTTACCATACACAACAACAGCGGCAAATTTTCAAATTTTAGTTTTTCATTTCCATTTCTATTTTCAGATTTCAATTGAATTTGATTCAAATAATTTTTATGAAATTCCATGAATTCACCTTTATGCCAATGGTATTTTTTTGTAATGCTTACCTTTTCCCTGATATAAAAAGAAAATTTTGTATAAGGCAATGTATATTTGATGTCATCCTACATAGATACGATTTGAATTTCAATATTGGTATTTTTTATTTTTATTTTGTATGTATATGTGTTACTCATAAATGCACATATTTGCTTATAAAAATTTGTAATATCAAATGTTCACCAACAACAGAAATAACATTTTTTCAATAAGTCGAAGATATGAAAAATAAAAATTGGAAATTAGATTTTCATGTGTGCATCTGTCTGGTAGAAATGCAAAGCAAAACAGAAATTAATTAAACTTCATAATCAAATTATTTTTTCAAATAAATAGTTGCGGCTTTAGTTGTAATCAGGAGCACAAACTCGCAAGTCCAGAGCATTACGATCAAATGATAAATAAAGATTTTGGGATTTTATAACAGGAATTGTGAGCTTTAGCTTAACGATTGATAATAAACAAAAATAGATGGTGTTTGTCTCGGGCGCATATATCTCGTTGAGAAATTGACCGAACGCATATATCCCGCTAAAATTATACTTCGTCAAGTTTGATGTCACGGACTTGGTTCATATTGAAGATGCTTTGATTTTGCTATACTCGGACTTAATTCGGACCTTCTAATTTTTGTGCTTACTTACTTTTGTTGTTGTTCTGAAACAAATTTTTAAAAAAAAGTTAGTTAAGTTTATTGGAATAAAATCTAATCTAATACCTTCGTCTCATCTGTGCGCATTAGTTAGCAAGTAATTAATGCAAAATAGTGAAAAAAGACGAAACAAATTGATTGGATCAATTTGGAAATATACAAGACTATTAGGAGTACATTAAGCTGTAAAAAACCTGGCAACATTAGTCTTCTCATCAATATTTGTAAAGTAACGTATTTACTAAAAAACTATAAAAAGTAATTTTTTTTGTACGTTTTCAAACTAATGTAAGGGCGAAAACTAAGGTGAAAAATCATAAAATCATAAAATGATCTTGTAGGAAATGTATTCAAGTTTAAGCTACCCTAAAATTTACTGTGCAATCATTGGTTGCGAAGACATTGATGATCAAAGACAAAAGGTTCATTTTTCATTCAAAGTCAGATATTCAGCAACAAATTGACGTGACGAAAAATTGAATCTGTAGAATGTTCAATGGACCAAAAATTAAGATATGATTTTATTTTTTGGGAAATTTAGGATCGATCAAGTCAATCCTTGGTAAATAAATCAAAATTTTACGTTCGGAGCATCAAACGGTTGTAAATAAAATGGTCTTACCAATTGTAGTGAGCAAACATTATACAGCAGGGCTTTATTCTAAATATATAACCGTATCACTAATTCTATAACATCACGCAACTCAACCCTTTGAACATTTAGAGTAATATCAAATAACATGATTATATTCAGCAAAAATTTCGAATCTTACGACAATCACAAAAAATTGAAAAATCACAAAGACTGTGTTCAAAATCTGTGATCAACGTGTTTTGGTATATTTATTTGAAGCAAATGCACAAACCCAAATTATCTTAGTCGTTTCTTATATTGTATCTAATCGATCGAAACCTTTAACAATCTCGAAAAAATAATAACCACCAAACAAATCACAAATAAGCTTAAAAATCCTATAAAATAGCGAAAATTTCCAAATAAGCAAATCGATAAGCTACAGCAAAACAAATCAAAAGCAAAAATAAAGAGCTAAACTCAAATAATATCGAAAAATCTCGCCTAATTTCTATACACATACATACTCTTAGGTGCAAATACTCGATAATCTAGCAAATTGCAATTCAGAAATCAAAAAATCTGGCTATTGGATCAATTTTACCAAGCAAATATTATGTCACGTTCTATTGATCATGGGTCTTCGACGTATTAGATTCCTATTTGAATTGAATCAGAATCATTCGTTTCTCATTTAAATCAAATATGAATTTTATACATCGGAGCCTCGATCACGTTCGATTCTAATTTTCAAATAGCCCCCTGGATCAAAAATTGCTAAACTCTTCGTAATAGAAATAGAGCTCGTTTCAGTTTTTCTTATCTAGATCAGTTTTGTACGGCAAGATCAAGACCACGCGGCGTTAGTTTGCTTGGTAGCTAGTTAAACTGTTTGCCTCTACCTATTTTGAAAAAAAAAAAAAAAAATCCAAAGGTGTCAAGTCTACGTATATCATGAAATTACAAATGGGGTTGACAAATCAATGTTTGAATTAATCAGAAGCCTCAATCACTACTGAATCGTTCATCTGAAAAAATTTAGAGTTGACGTATATGAGACGTTTACGAAAATACTGATTGTTCTGGTGGAACATATAACGGTAATTAATGTCATAAATTTGAAAGTTGATGCATGTGAGTATAGGTTAGGTTTGGTTTGGGTGGCGGTCCACTAGGACCCTATTGCATAGACCCAAAAATGGTCCGTAGCCATCCTCCAACTATTTGGAACCATTTTGAGCTGTTAACAAATCGCTGGATACTCCTCACGTCCATCCTGCAGAGGTCTGTCAGGTCTTTAAAGAGGGGTGCCCCTAGAAACTTTAGTCTGTTTCGCGCCAGACGAGGGCAGGTGCAATGAAGATGAAGTACTGTCTCTTCCTCCTCTTCGTCCTCGCAATGCATAAGATCACTAAGGCTGCCGGGATATTTACTTCCAGATCTAAAAGTGCCCGAGTTATAGCCTCAACATCTAAGAAGGTTACCATTGCGTAGTCTCTATATTCGAAAGATTTTTCAATGAAAAATACAAGAGAATGCAGAGCAGTCTCCACAGATCTCAAAACAGGATCTTTTTTCTGCTAATAATTTGGCCTATGAGGCTACTTGCCCTTTTACCTACTGATGTGCTGAGTCTCCATCAGAAGTTCCAGCGATTCCGCACTATTAGTGGTCCATAACCCATCCGGCCGTTGAAGAGTTACTAGTACTTTGCGTAGCCTAGAAAGGTTATTTTCTTACAGATCTACGATGAATACAAGGCAAAAACTAACATACACTTCACAAGAAGCGGATGATTTAATTATGGCCAATAATTCAGATATTGAATAATCCGACACAGAAAATGAAGAAAATTGTGAGGATTATTCCACAAGAAAGTACGGAAAAAAAATCATGACTTGTTCGAAGTTGTAACGATGTATAACCAAAAGTGGCCCCGATAAATTTTATAAAATGAACCACTCATCGATAGGGTTCGTAGAAGATGCAACGAAATACCTGTTGAAGAAGTTGTGAGTGTCGACGAACAGATGATTTAATGGGCGTCTAAATAAAAAACAATACATGAAAGGCAAACCTTATCCTTGGGGTATTAAACGATGCGAGAACGTACTTAATAAAGTGAAGGATACGAAAATATCATGTTTTGATTGGGCAACTTTAGAATTAGGAGCCAGTATTGTCAACCATTTCGCAAAACATCGACTAAAGTAAGGACACCAACTATTTTTCGATAATTTATTTACTTCTTATCAACTTCTTGAACTCCTATCGAATCAAAATACCAATGCTGCGGGAATTACTTGGGTTAATCGTTTCAATCATTCTAGTTTTTCATCTGATAAACAGACGCAGGAGAAAGGCCGAGGAACTTCGGAGCAGCTGGGATGGAACTATTGCCGTTATTAAATGTCAGCTGTTCATCTAACCTCAAATTTGATTGGGATTGGGGATAAATAACTAGCAGAATGATGGGATAAAAAACAAAAGAAATATGTTGAAATTAGGCAACCAGAAATTATGCAACTCGATCCAACGGAATTTCGAAAAAACGAAATCGTCGTGATAGAGTAGATCACTTGCCTGCTCAAGATAATTAGAATTTGTAAAGTACATATATGTTTTAGCAAAGCTAATAATAGCTTTTTAAAATTTTTTAAACCATAATATTACTAATTTGTGATATAAATACTTATTGGATTGGCAGCCGATACGGTGGGGCACAAATAAATGTACACTTTAAATTTTAATACTGGCCATACAATGTATACACAATAAATATGTGGCCAAGAATTTATTAACAAAATTTATTACAGGAAAATGAATAGTATAAAGGTATTTAAGAAAATGGCGAGTGTGTCGCGTCAAGAGTTTGGAACGAGCGTGCGAGAGTGGGTAACAGTTTGTGTGTCTGTAGTTGAGACAGCATGAAAAACAAAATGGTACAGTCTAAGCAAAAATTGCTGAATTTGTTAATTGTGAATCACGACGATAGATGGTGGTAAACAAAACTTTTGATTGTTGTACTAAATGTCCACATAAAATAACTTTTGTGTTTTGTGGTGTCCAAGAAATTTATTTTGTACAAAGTAGTAAGTACAGATTCAAACCCTAGAATATTTTCTGGGTAATATTTAACGTGGCAAAGTACACACAAGTACTTCTGACTGCACGCAGGTACTTTTGCTAAATTTTAGGAGTAATTTGGTTTTTTGAATTTATGGCGACTTCGTTACCAGAATATTTAGCACAACTAATCGGCAAGAAATGGCTGATCAGTTTTCAAATTAATAATTAATTTTCCAACTTTCCATTTTGCACGTAAATTTTTTTAAATCAAATTTTATTTTCGCAACTAATTTTCTGCGTTCTATTTACCATCTACCGCCAAGTACTTATTTGTACTTTGCCACGTCAAATGGAATGAAGCAATTATTAATGAGTCAAAATATTCTGTGGTGTCACTACTAAGCTGAAAGAAGCTGTTCAAATACAATTATATTTAATAGTCGAAATGTGTTACATTTCGAATAATTTTAGAGATAAACGAATGGAATAGATGAATTACATGAGTGAATCACTACATACTCGTAATGTATTGAAATGTGATACATTTTTTTTACTTTTTTATTTAAACTACAATATATTATACAACCTTAATAATTAAGATGTGATTGTTGGATCCCAACCGCAACAACCTGGAATGAAGAAGAAAAATGCACAAAGAATCGATATCAACACGAAATCTGTAATGCACTTACCTAATTTTTGTCATACAGTAATTCCGAACACGATAACGTAGATTTCGTAGATTCACCTAAAATATTATAAGAACAATTAGAAGTAATGAATTAAATATGTAATTGTGTTAAAACTTACCGTAAAATGTTGCATCCAGCTGATTAGTTCCATTTGTTATTTATTTACTTCTGTCAAAATTGTACGGCAAGACAAACATAAACATGTAATAGATTATACCAATACGTGAAAGAACATTGTAATAGATTATACCAATTACATTTAGGCTTAGTCCATTAATTGTAGATGATACGTTGGCAACCATGATTTCGTGGTGGTTAAAAATTGTGAATAGGATTTTTTTTTGGTATGTGTAGTAGAAAAAAAAGTATTGTAAAAAGCATTGTGGTTTAGAATCTTGCGCAAACAACTTGTGTTCTATTGTCGAATAAAATAAACATTAAATTTTATAAATTGCGAAAATATATTGTTTCAATTTTTAATAAAGTAAAAACATATTGTTGCTGCAGTTTTTTTGGTGTTACATCGCATTACGGAGGGAAATATATTACAGGTCGAGGAAATCATCCCAAAACCTAAAGTCGTCGCCGGTCAGATAATACTACGTGGGAAAATCGTCGCTGGAAAAATATATGTTGCTGGTCTGGTACATTATAGTCGCGGAAATCGTCCCAGTAAAATACATGGTCCTTCGAGCCGGATTTGTTTGAATAATAGTAGTAACTCCGATTTAGTCGAGGAAACCTCTAGAGAGCGGACATTTTGTTTCAACATAAACCGCATGGTCAATAAAGCGCAAGTAGAAAATTTTCTTACTTAATTTCAACCAAATTTGCTGGTGATTAGATTGTTGTTTCAATAATTTGTTAAAATTTATCATATATTCATATACACATTGATTGAGCTAAACGATAGTATATATTCATTTTAATTAAATACGAAGAATACAAATTAATTAAATACGAATCAAGTACGGATATAATCGAAAAACATATACGGAGAATTCATCCGAAAAATCCGAAGAATATATACGAAACAGCATACGGGACTAGTGGCATAGTATTTGAGTCTTTCGGTAATTTAACACAACATTTTCGGGTGTGATAGATTTACACCAACTAACGCGAAGTGAATAGTGAATTAGTTGAAGATACTAAAGAGTGAAACAATCGAAATGGAGCCGGAGGCCAGATTAGGATCCCTGAAAAGTACACGGGCGTCTATAAAGGGAAAAATGACCAAACTACAGAATTACGTAGGCGGTGCAGTCGACAAAAAGGATATCGACGGATTCCAATCCAAGCTGGCACGTGCAAAGGTTTTGTTAAAGCAGTTCGAGGATGTAGAAAACCTAATTTTTGATGTAGCTCCTGATCAGGAAAGTGGCATTATCGATGTTTCGGAGCATTATTACGTGGTGAAATCACGGCTCACTCGGTTCATAAGAGAGTATAACGTGCAAAACCCAGACGAAACCCTCAACCCAGGCAATACCAGTATGAATGCAACGATGACGCATCCAATTGATGTCCGATTGCCGAAAATAAACATCGAACCATTTTCAGGTGACTATACGGAATGGCAGTCATTTTATGACTTATACGTGAAAACAATACACGAGAACAATAATTTGTCGCCGGCTCAAAAATTCCAGTACCTGAAGGGGTTTTTGAAGAACGACGCATTCAACCTTTTGAAACATATTTCCATCACCGAATCGAATTATTTTGAATCATTCCGCAAGCTGTGTGCTAGATACGACAGGAAAAAATATACATTCAAGTCATTCATCCGAGGGTTTAAGGATCAGCCAGCTATTCATCACGCCAACGCTACGAACGTCAGGAAACTATTGGACACGTCCGATGAAGTAACAAGGGGGTTAAAGGCACTGGGAAAAGATGCTGAGTCCAGAGACGTATGGTTAATTTATATTCTGGAGGAAAAATTAGACGCAGATTCTCGGGCACTATGGGCGCAAGTATCGTGTGAGGAAGACCTGCCCAGCCTGGAACGTTTCTTCAAATTTTTACTGAACCGTTCAGATGCCTTAGAGTCGCTGAGACCAGTTACCACTAAACGTCCATCATTTCCCAAAGTGACAAAGGTTCATGTGGCTACAGAAGCGAAATCAAGTCCCAAGGAAACAAAGGTACAAGCAACCACGGAGGCGAATATCTGTCCAATATGTAAAGTTGATCATCCGTTGTCGGATTGTGACAAGTTCTAAGAATTCGCGGTAATCGAGCGCCGGCAATGCATCAAGTCAGACAATCGGTGATTCAATTGCTTACGTGTCAATCACCCAGTATTCCGATGCATGTCCAGATTGAGATGCCATAATTGTGGGAAAAAGCATCATACGTTACTTCACCAAGATGATCCAAAGTCAGCTGATTCAGCAGTTGTCGGGAATCCAACAGCAACAGTTGCCCACGCTAACACGTTACGCAACTGTGTACTACCAACAGCGGTTGTGATGGCTATTGATGAAAATGGGTTTGAACACGTGTAACAATTCGATTGTTAAATAAAAATTCCAATGGTCATACCGTCACACCGCGTCGCATAATTAGTATTGAATCTCCTATTAGGTTACGCACTGTATTCATAGCGCATTTTGTTAACATAAGACTGTTGTTGTACGGAAACGGTGTTTAGGCTGGTCAATATTTGTGTGTAATTGTATCCAAAAAAAAAAAAAAAAATGTACATCAAACATCGTTTACCGACCCAAAAGCGATTGATCCAGTTTTCCGTTTATTAAGGCTATTCTTGTTGTGCATGGTTTCAATTAGAGAATCAAACAAATAAATATATTTACAGTCTCGTTCGTGGTTTAACAAGTGACAGTGCTCGTGTCAACATTAAATTAATTATAAAAATTAATAAAGTAAATTAATTTCGGTATAGCCTTACGGCATTAATATAAAGTTCAATTTGATAGCCCAAGGTAAATATATTATACATTTCTAAGTGAAACCACGCAATCATTCTGTAGTGAAATTTCTTTTCCTTTTAATTTTGTTATGTGCAGAAGAACCCGTGATTCATAAGACCATTAGAACACAATTTATGGATAGTTGTTCTGGTACCATAAGCAGAAAAAACTGTAAGTCATTCATGATTATTAAAATAATCGCGCGATACAAATATATCATCACGAGCGATTAAGCTGATCAAAACGAGTATTAAATCACGAACTTTGCGTGGTTCTTCTTGGTCATAACGCAAAATTATAAATCGAGATATTTCGATATTAAGTAGAATACTGACCCGCGCAAATACGGTTGATGCGCAAGCGTAAACGGGATCAATCAAGGATAAACTTCCGAAGACAAAGTATTGTGACCTCTACAAAGGCTTTATATTTATGTATATCACCATCGATGTTTAAGACCTATATGTGAATTTATTTATTACTTTAAATTATATCCGTTTAATTAATATCTTATGTGCTAGTTATTTTCATACATTAAATTTATTTTGTTTATTCTTATTACTTATTTATATACTTAAATTCATATATATCATATGTAAACAAATGTATAATATTTATAAGTGCATGCAATTTAATTAAGATATTTACTAACAATTATAGAATTTACTCAAACATATAATTTTGATTGCGCCTGAATACCGTTTATGTTGTTTAATTATTTTCAGTAGTATTCCAAGTTTGTGAAAATAAATTGTGCTTCGTACATTGTTTAAAGCCAAATTCTAATTTACATACGTTTCGTTTTATTGATGCTCATTTTTATTTAATATTGTAATGTATGGGTGATTATAGTATGATCATTGAGTTGTGCCAGTTTTAGAATTCAAGATGATGTGTTAAAATTAAAGTGATGATTTGAGTTCCGAGCTCCATTTTGAGCATGGGGATATGCCAATTTTTGTTTGGCTAATTATTTTATCGTGTTAGGGTGGGTAAAGAATGATGATCATTTACAGCCGATCATCGCAACTGTGGATATTTCAAACAACATGATATTCAGTTAATGAAGAACAGTGATTATGTTTATTTTCTCTTCAGTGGTCTAGCTGGTCATATGTAAAACGGGGTGTGTGTTGTTTTAGTGTTTATTTTTTTATTTGATTTCAAAGCAGCATTTCTAGCTCTAATTGGATGGTGAGAAAAACCCACCATCTGACTGTCGCCTAGCCGGCAATGTGCTGCCTCACCATTTTTTTTTTTCCAATTAGAGATTCTGTTAACGGTGTGATGAAAATAAGAATTTCATCTCGAGTTTCATTTAACCGGGATGGACAAATTTAACAGTTCATATTTTTTGACATTCGATGAGAAATTCATCAGAATCTAGGTATTGTAAATCCATAATATAGTCGCTTAAAAATTCACACGTGAAAGACACTAGGTACGACGAAACTTAATAAACGTAACAATAATATCAATTTATACGCACGACTTATGAACTGATAATTAAATAGATACTCAAAGAAAAAAAAAATATAATTAAAAAAAACCGAAACAAATATTCGTTTAAATGCAAGATAAATATGATTTAAGTTCCGAAAAGCTCCCATTTTCAGCTGAACTGGACATTCCAACCAACATGATAATTTACGTTTAAAATAAAATCTGAACAATAATGTCTGAGAAAACAATGTACTCAATAGATGCAATATCGCTAACGCTATTTGGCGGAACACATTATTCTCAATGACATTGATAAACAAAAATTAATCGATACATATGGACCCATTATCATCATCAATACTCAAAAACCAGTTGGTGATAATTAATGACATGGAGCCACATTATTCTAATACGGTACTATCTAAATTAAACGTGATACTAAATTTCGCTAAAATCAACGGTAGGTTTCACCAACCAAACATTAATATAATGGAAATAACGAAGGATCACGGCTACTAACACTAATCTAAAAAAAAATGAACAAAATGAAAATAAGAAAAAAAAAAACAAAAAGGAAATAATTACTAAACTTACTAGATTGAATTGGTCTAACTGGCGAACTGGTGTTAACCCATGAAGAAAGAATCTTGAAAACCATTGTAATGAAGTTACCGAAAAGAAATTGTATGATAGTCTGTTTTCCAATTCATGGGATAATAACGGTAACAACAGTTACGTTGTGTGTGTTTGACCTTACCTAAGCTTGGGCGCCACTGTAACGATGAGCTGTTAGATTTGTCCATCCCGGTTAAATGAAACTCGAGATGAAATTCTTATTTTCATCACACCGTTAACAGAATCTCTAATTGGGAAAAAAAAAATGGTGAGGCAGCACATTGCCGGCTAGGCGACAGTCAGATGGTGGGTTTTTCTCACCATCCAATTAGAGCTAGAAATGCTGCTTTGAAATCAAATAAAAAAATAAACACTAAAACAACACACACCCCATTTTACATATGACCAGCTAGACCACTGAAGAGAAAATAAACATAATCACTGTTCTTCATTAACTAAATATCATGTTGTTTGAAATATCCACAGTTGCGATGATCGGCTGTAAATGATCATCATTCTTTACCCACCCTAACACGATAAAATAATTAGCCAAACAAAAATTGGCATATCCCCATGCTCAAAATGGAGCTCGGAACTCAAATCATCACTTTAATTTTAACACATCATCTTGAATTCTAAAACTGGCACAACTCAATGATCATACTATAATCACCCATACATTACAATATTAAATAAAAATGAGCATCAATAAAACGAAACGTATGTAAATTAGAATTTGGCTTTAAACAATGTACGAAGCACAATTTATTTTCACAAACTTGGAATACTACTGAAAATAATTAAACAACATAAACGGTATTCAGGCGCAATCAAAATTATATGTTTGAGTAAATTCTATAATTGTTAGTAAATATCTTAATTAAATTGCATGCACTTATAAATATTATACATTTGTTTACATATGATATATATGAATTTAAGTATATAAATAAGTAATAAGAATAAACAAAATAAATTTAATGTATGAAAATAACTAGCACATAAGATATTAATTAAACGGATATAATTTAAAGTAATAAATAAATTCACATATAGGTCTTAAACATCGATGGTGATATACATAAATATAAAGCCTTTGTAGAGGTCACAATACTTTGTCTTCGGAAGTTTATCCTTGATTGATCCCGTTTACGCTTGCGCATCAACCGTATTTGCGCGGGTCAGTATTCTACTTAATATCGAAATATCTCGATTTATAATTTTGCGTTATGACCAAGAAGAACCACGCAAAGTTCGTGATTTGATACTCGTTTTGATCAGCTTAATCGCTCGTGATGATATATTTGTATCGCGCGAATATTTTAATAATCATAAATGACTTACAGTTTTTTTCTGCAGAACAACTATCCATAAACTGTGTTGTAATGGTCTTATGAATCACGGGCTCTTCTGCACATAACAAAATTAAAAGAAAAAGAAATTTCGCTACAGAGTGATTGCGTGGTTTCACTTAGAACTTATAATATATTTACCTTGGGCTATCAAATTGAACTTTATATTAATGCCGTAAGGCTATACCGAAATTAATTTACTTTATTAATTTTTATAATTAATTTAATGTTGACACGAGCACTGTCACTTGTTAAACCACGAACGAGACTGTAAATATATTTATTTGTTTGATTCTCTAATTGAAACCATGCACAACAAGAATAGCCTTAATAAACGGAAAACTGGATCAATCGCTTTTGGGTCGGTAAACGATGTTTGATGTACATTTTTTTTTGTATTGGATACAATTACACACAAATATTGACCAGCCTAAACACCGTTTCCGTACAACAACAGTCTTATGTTAACAAAATGCGCTATGAATACAGTGCGTAACCTAATAGGGAGACTCAATACTAATTATGCGACGCAGGGTGACGGTATGACCATTGGAATTTTTATTTAACAATCGAATTGTTACACTCGTGGGGACGACCCACACCCAAGAGATAAGTCTCAAAAAGCCGGGCATGGAAACGATTTTGACATTTATAACTTTGTATTTATAGGCACTTGTTACCCTTTATAAAATAGGCCATCACCTAATGTCTTTCGCATGATATATCCCTAGCGATTTGCCTGCCTCATTAACTACTTCGTATGATACGTTTCCAATCTTCCTCAGAATTGTAGCAGGTATAAACTTCATTGCTAGCTTACCAGAAAACTGTTTTGAAGCATTGCTACTGACGAAATTCCGAACGAACACTTTTTGTCCGGGCTCAAAGCTTCTTGGTCTGGCACGAAGATTATATGTCGATTGACTTTGCTCGTGTGCTCTTCGTAAGTGTCTCAATACAACCTCTTGAGCTAACGTCAATCGATCGGCATTATTCGTGATATATATATGATTGTCACCGAGACAATTTAATTCTCTCAGCAAAGAGTATGTTGATCCATGAAGGATTTTGTGCTGTCCAAATAAGAGGTATAGAGGGATCTGTTGTTAACAAAATGAAGTTGCTTGGAACCGCCCTAGAACAGGAAGCCCAAAGACTTAAGGAAATTCCTAAAGAACCTCATCGTCAAGCATTGAAAAACCCAAAACGTGAAGTTATTAACTGTGCAGGCAAACTTTCGAGAATTCAAAATCAAATGGAGGATTGGATGAAAGTTGTTGATACCACCACCCCGGAGAAATTAGCAGAAATATCTACCCTAATAATCCACATTAGGAATCGACTTCAAAGAATCAGCTGTTCCAAAGCAGCATCTGAGGTTGCTGGACAGGTGTTGATATCCTGCGATAAATTATTCGAGTGTATTGTTGTGCTAACAAATAAACAGTCTACATTACCGGAAGCGGAAAAATCACTTAAAGAAATCGTTATTCCCAGGGTAGTTGAGGATAATTCGGATGAGGAATTTAACAATGCCGTCTGCTATTGGATTCAGGCTCAATGTCGACTTTGGTGACAGAGAAATTTTGTAAGAGATTAAACATACCCAGGCAGCATGATCGTACGGTGGTCGCAGGTGTTAGTGGCTCGGGCACTCAAGTTTCAAAGGGAATGGTCACTCTGGTTTTAAGATCTCGGCAAAATAAACGCCAACAAATGAAGGTCGAAGCGTTGGTTATGGCGAAACTGTGTTCGAAATTACCGGCTCAGTCGTTCAATCTGAACCTGAGCGAGTATGACATATTCTTAGCTGATCCTAATTTTAATGCTTCCCAAGATGTCGATATAATTTTAGGCGTGCAACATGTGTTTAATGTAATGTTGGAGGGAAGAATCAGACAACGAAACAACATCATTGCCATGGAGACAATATTTGGATGGGTACTTGGCGGCCAGCTAGATACAGTCAAAACTAACACAACATCAAGTAATACAGCACACATAGAGACAGATCAAGTCAGAGTTGACGAGATGCTAAAGCTGTTTTGGGAAATTGAAGAGGTCCCAAACACTATGAGGATGTCAAGCGAGCATACAGCGTGTGAGAAACTATTCGTCGAAACCACCCGCAGAACAACAGAAGAAAGATTCGTGGTGCAGTTACCGTGGAAACACAGCACGTTCAAACTTGGAAAGTCGCTAAACTTGGCAGTCAGCCGGCAAAAGTCAATGGAGAGGAAATTCCAGAAGGATGCGATATTTAAATAACGCTACGTCCAGTTCATGGGGGAGTACTTGGATTTGGGTCACATGGTGCCAGTCGAGGACACCGAACAGCAAGATTTGAACTTTCTACCGCATCATGGCATCCTGATATCGTCGAAATTTCGTGTCGTTTTTGACGCTTCCGCGAAAACCTCAACCGGCGTGTCCTTAAACGAGCTGGTCATGGTCGGCCTTACTGTCCAACCAACACTATTCGCAATCCTACTGAGGTTTCGCTGGAATAAGATGGCTATCAGTGCCGACATTGAGTCAGGCAATAGTTTGGAGATCGAGTGATGCGGAACCGATGAAATTATTTACATTAACAACATTGACGTATGTGACCGCAGCGGCGCCGTATCTAGCGACCCGGGTATTAAACGAGTTGGCAAATAAGCATAGTCGACAACTCCCCGCAGCGTCAGCAGTGTTTCTTAAAAATACTTATGTGGATGATTTAATGACTGGCGCAGCTACAGTCGAAGAAGCAGTCGAATTAAAGGCCAATCTAGTCCAAATTATGGTCGGGGCGGGAATGAAACTTCGAAAATGGAGTTCGAATTCGAACGAGTTCTTACGCACCACACCATCCGAAGACAGAGCGGAGCTCATAAAAGATTTCAACCGTGAAGATGTAACGGTAAAGGTACTGGGACTACAGTGGAATCCGAAGCTAGACATGTTTTCCTACCACGTCAATATGGCCGAACTAGTTTTTACGAAGAGAAAACTACTGTCGGTGAGAAGCCAAATTTTTGATCCGTTGGGGTGGCTCTCGCCGGTGATAATCAAAATAAAAATCTTATTTCAGACGCTCTGGTTGACGGCAATAGATTGGGATGATGAACTGCCGCATGAAATCAAGAAAAAATGGTTGGCAATTAGAGATCAGCTGCCACTATTAGAAGAAGTCCGTATACCCAGATGGTTGCATACGCCAGTGAAAGGGCGTACGCTGCGGTTGTGTACATGCGGCACAAAAATAGTCTAGAAGGGTACCACTGCAGTTTGTTGGCCGCGAAATCCAAGGTGGCTCCGATAAAGAAATTATCAGTAGCAAGGTTGGAACTTTGTGCAGCCCATCTTCTAACACAACTCGTGAAATCAGTCGCAGAAATACTAGTGTTGAAAATATCGTCGATCATTTGCTGGACCGATTCAACCATCGTTTTAGACTGGTTATCTGATGTTCCTATTCGATGGGAGACGTTCGTAGCAAATAGGACGTCTCAAATACTGGACATCATCACAAGAGACAGCTGGCATCACGTTCCTACGCGGTTTAATCCAGCTGATTGCGCTTCCCGAGGAATTCTACCATCTGAAATGTTGAAGCACGAGATATGGTGGAATTCTCCTAGCTGGTTGCAGTTTGGGTCAGAAGCTTGGCCAGAGCAGAAAGGGAATTATGGGACTAAAGACGAAGAGCGTCCTAAATACTGTATGACAACATCTGTAAAAAGTCAACATTTGTCATGGTCCACGGACTTAAGTGAAAGAATGTCATCCTATCAGAAAGTCATTAGGACAGTCGCAAGAGTGCTACGATTTCTTCACAATGCACGTCATAAATCGGTAAGACGAGAAGGGCCAATAACTGTGGTGGAGAGAGAGAAGGCCGTCATTCTCTGTTGTAAGAATATCCAGGCGGAGTTGCTACAGGAAGAAATTGTCGCTATCCAGCAATCAAAACCAGTAAAAACATCGTTGAAATTTCTAAATCCCTACATCGATGCTGAGGGGCTAGTAAGAGTTAAAGGGCGAATTCAGAATGCAGATGTTGCATACCAAACGAAGCATCCCATCATCCTGCCATCGAAGTTCACAACATAACTTATCACGGACTACCACATACGATATTGTCACGCAGGTCTCCAGTTAACGTTGACAATGATAAGGCAGCGGTTTTGGATCATCAGGGCAAAACAAGAAATACGAAATGTTATCGAGCGAAACCGATCCCGTTGGCACAAGAAATGGGAAACCTTCCGTCATGTAGAGTACAGCATATTCGAGCGTTCCTGAAAGTAGGCATAGACTTCGCCGGGCCAATACAAGTTTTTCACAAACGAGGAAGAGGTCAAAGATCGTTTAAATCCTACGTGTGTCTAATCGTTTGTACCAGCACACGAGCTGTGTACATCGAGTTGACCAGCGATTTGACAACCAACTCATTTTTGGCAGCACTGAAGCGATTTGTCGCTAGACGAAGGCTCTGCACGGATATATATAGTGATTGCGGGTCGAATTTCATAGGCGCGAACGCTGTATTTTACGCTAATGACTTATATTTTTATTTTTATTATTTAAAATTGGAAAATCATAATTAAATTTCTTAATAAAGTCTATTAATTGAAATGCTAAAAATTGCCACTTTTTTCAATATTTGTCACCAATTGTTTACGGAACCTAATTCAAAAGCTACATTTCCGGGAACTCTTAAAGAGGGAACTCAAGTACCTCAAGAACAGTGCAGCAACTATTTTGTGAAGTGAAAGGGTTAACAGGTTAATCTAATTCTCAAACCCTTTACGTACTAACTTGTACTAAAAGTAGAATATTGACTTTCTAAAATGTACAACTTCGTTATTCATGAACGAATCTTACAAAAATTCTGAGACTTCTCATGGAACATGGTAAAGGTTTAACCTATACAATAAAACCACAACTTGGTTTGACTAATTAACGGTTTACTTATTATAATTAATTTAATTAACGGTTAATTTAAGCTTCTTCTGCAAAATGGTTTAGTTCTACTTGTTGAATGATTTTGGCTTTGTTGAATGATTTTTTCTAAATAAATTAGATTTTAAAATTACCGTAAAAAACATATTAAAAAATTCGTGAGATCATTAAAACACAATCGTAAAAAATTGTTATATCTCAATGCATAAGTTTCGTAACTATTAAACATTTAATGTACACACGATGAATTCATTCGTCATCTATTTTGTCATCGTGATCATCACTCAGTACAACTGCATCATTCATATTTTATAATGACAAGTTAACATCATCGTGCACTAATCATTACATATTTCCAAAATTTCAAAACAACATAAAATTAAAAAAAAAAAAATTCTGAAAATTGAAACATGAAAATAAAAATTCATTTTTCATCTAACTTTTCACACTAAATCAAAATTTGACAAAAAAAAAAAAAAATATTAAAATATTAACATGTTTTATGTAAGAATTCATTTTATGGATGTAAATATGTTGATAGATGTGGATTATGTTATGTACATACATACATATATAGAAGGGAATATTGAAGGGAACAAGTGCTCGTTGTCATAAAAGTAACAATGCTGTAAAGCTACCATCCAATTTATTGGGATACAAATAGTGCGGAAATATTAACAACTAACCCGATTTTTTTTTTTAACAAACACTAACTAAATTTCAAGTTATGTATGTATTATAAATAATATTTATACTATCATTATTACTGTTATTACCATTATCATTATTAATATTTCAGTGCGGTAATAAAAAAGTGCACAGAATAAAAATTTTCCATCTCGTAACATAACATCAATCTGGCTTGAAGAATATACTGATAAGTATACATGCTATAGAAGAGTAATAATAATAGATGTGTGTTCCTATATACATGTGTATGTGTACATATTATAGTAGTTAGATGAAAATTTATTTTTACATCAATAATTTTTCCTTATATTCTTGTAATCATTTTATTTTTCCATTTTTCATGATTTTCCGTATAAAAATATTTTTTTTTCGTCTCATAATTTATGATTTTTTTGTTGTATATGGCTGGGTATGGGTTTGTGTGTGTTCGCTTTAACTTTATACACACGTACTTATGTGTTTACGTTTTATGACAGTAATAATATTTTAAATGGAAAAAAAGCAACAACAATAAAGTACATTATAATACCTACAACACAATGACATCTTAGAAAATAGCTAATATGTAAAAGATGTAGCGATACTAATAAAAAAAAAAAATAATAATAATAACCGAAATATAACTACGTACTTGGGAAAATCTGAAGTGATTCCAATTGCCGAAAATAACAAACATAAATTTCCTTGTGGATAATATAAAGAAAATTGTGTTATGTGTCTTTTTAAATGTAACAATATAAATTGGGTTACAACAGGTAATAAATGAAAATGAAAGTGTTTTCGAGTGCGGGGTGAGGTAGCTGTACATATAATTTGTTTATATTATTATATTTTATTATGTGTGGAATAAACATTTGCCGTTCGTCTAAAAATAAAAATTCTGATTTGACTTAATACCAATCGGATTAATATTTAATAATATAAACATGTGCGGCATCATATATGCACATAATTAGCATAAATATTTATTCTAACTCAATATAACTGACTGAATTAATTTAGTACATAATCTCTATAACAACAATCAAATAATCCGATTTCCATTTCAATTGATTATGATTTCCATGTAAAAATAAACAGCATTTAAAATAAATGAAAAACCACCAGCAACACAACCAACATCCCAAAATAAAAATAAGCAAAACCACTATTCTGTGTTGAATATAAATTTCATATTTTATTTTTCCAAAATATGAAATAAATAAAAATAAAAAAAATGGATATTTTGGTTTGGAAAAATTGAAATAAAAAATGTATACATTTTTATTTTGAATAATGTCAAATTCAATGTCCAAATAAAATTATTATCTGAAATAACAATTATCTCATTCCCAAAAAATGTTAACAGATTTTCTTCCCATGTTCATTGTATATAGTTAATAAACGTATCTTGACGAGAGAATTTCCACAAGTCTAGGAAAAATAAAATGTTTCCCTCTTCTACATATATTTATGTTATATTATATTAAACATATCCATGTAACATTATGACACAAAAAAAGGCAAAAAAAAAATTGAATTGGGTCATTTAAAAATTAAATTTTTGGGAGAACTAGGGAGGATTGTTACACCATGTATGTTAAAAATGAAAAAGCGGTTTTCCTCATACATTATATGTATATAAAATAAACAAAACTTTTTACTGGTAATTTTTGTTTTTTTGTTTTTTGCATTATTATCTAAATTAGTCTTATCTAAAATTTTTACTGTTATTTAGCTAACAAAACAAAAAAAAAAAAGGTTTTCCATTAAAATAAATTTTGTGTCAGCAAAATAATTTTTTGTTTTAAAGTTTTTATGAAAATTTATTTACTTTAAGCCTTTTTCTAATCGGTAAATTTTTATGAGAAATTAAATTGGAACTTACCGAGTAGCAAAATATTTTTTTTTTGTTAGATTCGTCGTGATTAAATATAATTTTCCAGCATTGCTTCATAAATTAAATGTTTGCGTATTGTGTAGAATTCGAATTAATAATGTTTGGTAACAAAACACAATAGATAACAAGGTGTAATTAACTAATAGAATGGTTTAGAAAAGCTCATTAAGTTCTTGGAAATTTATACACCATTAATTATCCATCCAACCATATTTAGATACTAATCATTAATTTAATTATTTTTCCGAAAAAATCATATATGGTATACAAAACGTCTTCTCTTCTTTTGTGAAATACATATAAAAATTAAATTTATGTGACATCAAAGATTTATTCTTGTAAGAACTTAGACAATATTTTATCTAAAGATAAATTATAATCTTAGAATGAAACAAAAACAAAAACAAAAATTATTTCATTTATACCTCGAAGCATATACCATACACCACGCCACAAGGATATGCACATGAATTCTTTAAAATATTTATTTTTAAAAAAATATAATTAAACCAGAAAATTTTGTACTTACAACTGCACAACGTTATGTATCCAAACAAAACACAACAACATTATACTACTTACGAGTATTGTATGTTCGTTGCATTCAAATAACTCATCATACAAAATATTATACCCATTTCCCAAAGTTTTATTTTTTTATTCCAAATTAAAATCCAACAAAAAAACATAACAACTACAATTTTTTGTTGGTTTTATGTTTCTGGGTGCTTTCATATTTCAGGCAAAAAGATTATTTTATTGAAATAAATTTCCTCGTTCTTTCGTTGTCATTTTTAGTTTTTCCAGGATATACCAAATTTCTGCTTTGCACTTTTTTTTTTTTTTTTTGCATGTTCTCTGAAGTCAAACTCTATACATTCATAACTTGTATGTTATGTTGAATGTTCGTGATTATTATTTTAGCTTTTATGCAAGCTTAACGAAAATAATCAAAATTAAAACTCGACTAAAGAGTACTAAAAAAAGAATGGAAATGTTTAACAATAGAATTAAATGGAAGCTGAAAGGTGTTTCTAAGTTTTACATCAAATAGTTATATAAAGTCTCATGTAATAGACTTCAACCAAATGGTTTTGTACATTTTTAAAGAGAATTTATTATCAGACGTTCGTTTCAATAATTTTAATTAGAATTTCACTTATAGTTAGAAAAGGAAAATGGAAATATTTGTTTAAAGTGTTTAAAAATGTTATAAATTGTGTTGCTCGAATACATAGTTGAACCCAAATATTTCTTACTAGTGTAGTTATTTGATCTAATGTTTCTTTGCAACATGAAAATCGCAATTAAAAAAAAAAAAATTTGTTTACCACAGTAATTTATTGATCAAGCCGTTCTAAATCAGCATCATGTTGATTAAAATGTTTAAGTCAACTGATAATGTCAACATATTTATTGGCGAATAAATTGCTCTTTTAAGATTTCTAACGAATTTTCACACTTCACACAAGTGCCATGACCAGGTTCTTCATATCTTAACGATTTATACAATAACTGGTAAGGATACCCGGTATTTACCAGAAAAATATTGGCATTGGTAAAATCATGGACTTCAGAGAACGACTGTAAATGTATGCAGTAATTTTATTGCTCTTTTTCAAACAATTTTTTTGGTTACGTGTCGATTTCATCAAAATCGGTTTACAAACAGCCAAGTTCCATCCTATTTGGGCAAATTTTAGAATTTTATCAAAAAATCAATTTAACTTCTCATTTCCATTGTTTATGGCAAAGGACCCCGCATTAATCTTGGGGAAATTGGATTTTGGTCAAGTTTGTCATTCTGCTCCAAATGCCTTACTTTTGGAGTTACAGATGCTTGAATTCTAATAGTCTGCATTTTCAGATTTTTGGTCCGATGCCCTATGTGTTCCTTAGGAGATAGTGGGCCTTAGGATAGTTTTAAAGATATATGTAGTGGGAAAAATACTACAGATCAAAACGGTGAAAAACACAAAATAAAAAAATTAAATAAAAGATTGGAAAATTATCTGGTTGATTTCTTTCTCAATTTAATTTCCTCTTCAAGAGCAGGTGTGGTCAGTTAATGAAATGTTTAAGCTCTAAAAAAAATAAAAGTGTTCATAATTATTTGTAACAGACGTAAGAAAGAAAGAGAAATCCACTGAATTTTGGTTATCCTGCCAATGAGCCGAGGAATGTTAGGTAAGTCAAAAATATAAAGCAATAAAAATGCACTTAAATGAAATACAAATATATGTAAAATATGGTATAACAATATTCCAGAATTTTGTCTTAAAATCATTTTAGAATCGCTTTTCCATCGTATATATGTTGGGTTTCATCATCAAAATCGGTAAACAAATAGTTGCTCCATCCATGTTCCATTCTAATTGGACTAATTCAGAACTTCATCTAAGTTTATTTTTAAAATGTCATTTCCATCTTAATTTACCTTTTCCGGAGTTGAGTTTTGTCTCTCGATGTATACACATCGATTGTAATTTACTTTGGTAAATAATTTAAAACAAAAACTGTAAATAAAAGCAATTAAATTCTGTAAACAGAGTGTGTGAAAACAGCGAATATAAAAGTTTAAGTGACAAGAAATAATAAATTGTGAATAGAATTGGCTGGAAATTTCAAGAAAAGGCCATGGGCCTTATCAAATGATTCCCAGAACAAATTATTAAAAATGTCTAATCATGTAGATAATAACAACATAACGGGTAATAATATATTCGCAATACCAGTACGTCAAAATCAGTTCGAACCAATCGTTCGAAATATTAGCGGTATCAATGTCAGTCAACGTAACAACAATAGAAATGTTACGCAACATAGCAGAATTCCACCAATTGTTACAAAAATTGGTCATAGTCATATGGTAGATATGATGAAAAAATTAAAAATTGAGAAATACGGTTTAAAGTTGATCAAAATAGGAGTAAAAGTATTTGTATTTAGTGAAAGTGATTACGACAAGATTCTAAATGAAATTAAAACTGGTGATCAAGAAGGTTATTCGTTCACTAAGAATGATGATAAGACAACGAAGTTTGTGCTATATGGTTTACCAGATATGGATCCTCAAATAATTGTGGATTCGTTAAAAGATCAAGGTTTTGAACCTTTAAAAGTTCATAAAATTGAATTAAAAAAAAAACAATTTGATAACGATGCAGTTTACTACGTCTTATATAAAAAAGGTACAATTAAACTGAATCAACTTAAAAGCGTAAGATACGTAGCGCACGTAGTATGTAATTGGGACATCTATCAAAACCGGCCTAATCGACTTACGCAATGCTACAAATGCCATATGTTCGGTCATGGCGCTGTAAATTGCTTTATGAAACCAAGATGTAGATACTGTACCATTACACACAAAGATTCGGAAGAATGTCCCCTTAACAACGATGCTTCAAAATTTAAATGTGCCAACTGTAATGGCAATCATGCAGCTAACTCCGTCATTTGGCCAGCTAGGAGCGAATACTTGAATATGAAGAAACAACTATCAATCAAACAGCACTTACAAGCAAAATCAACGCAGCAACAATATAATACAGAATATCAATGGAACTTAAACGACTTTCCAGCTACAATAAATCAGAATATTCAACCCAAAGTTAACAACCAACCTTCAGGATCAAATCAAGGATATGCAAACGCGGTAAAATCAAACAGTGATTTATTTACACTTAACGAATTATTTCTTATTTTTAGTGAAATTGTTGACAAATCGAAGAATTGTAAAACAAAAATTGAACAAATTCGAATGCTCTCAGAAGTCGCTCATAGGTATGTTGGTCATCCATAATAATTTAAAAATTTCCACATGGAACGCACGGAGCGTTAAACCTAAAAAACACTTATTGGAAAAATTTCTTACAGACAACAAAATAGACATTATGTTACTAACGGAAACCCATTTGAAGCCTAATATAGCGCTTAATTGTACGGGATATTTTATATATAGAAATGACCGGGTAGGACAACAGAAAGGTGGAGTAGCTATTTTAATCCGAAGGAATATATCTCATAGTTTGTCTTCTGATCTTAATATGAATTCGATTGAATCTATTGGAATAGTTGTTGAACTTGACGACGGAAACCATCTAAAAATTATATCTTGTTATTGTCCAAATTCCAATGTTGTAGATTTTCGAAATGATTTGATCAAGCTTACTAACTTTACATCCCCATTCATTATTGGTGGTGATTTAGACTGTAGACATACTAGTTGGGACTGCCTGAGAAATAATAAAGGTGGGCGCTCTTTGCATAATTTACATGTCAATTCCAACAATTTTTCAGTTTTAACACCGGATAAGCCTACTTATTACAGCCATAGAGGTATTCCCAGCTATTTGGACCTATTTTTAACAAACCAATCTATGTATGTGCATAATGTAGCGACAATTCAGGATCTCAATTCAGACCATTATCCAGTCCTTTGCGAATTCAATTTTCAGATTAAATGTAGTAGATTCGTCCCAACCTACTCTAATTACCGCGAGGCTGATTGGAAATCATACCGACAATATATTGATTATAAACTTTCAAATCATGATTTTCTATTAGATAATAACGGACATATCGAAGAATCGGTAAATATATTCTCTGAAATAATTACAGAAGCTCGGACTATTAGTGTGCCAGAAACTCCATTGAAACATCCCGAACGTATTCAATTATCTGATGAGATTCAGAATTTAATAAAACTAAAAAATCTTAGACGAAGACAATTTATTAGATACCGATTTCCATATTTTAAAACAATAGTAAACTATTTAAATAAAAAAATTCAGGAAATGATCTGGGCTCTGATCAACCATAAATGGCAAAATAATTTAAAAGATATGGAGACGGGTTCAAAAAAATTCTGGTACACCGCAAGAACTTCAAGAATAAACCTCGCCCTGTTCCACCACTTAAGGACGGCTCTAGCAACATTAGATTATTTACTAACGAAGAAAAATGTAATGCACTCTCCGAAGCGTTTAAATTTCCGGATTCACATAGTTCTATTAATTTACTTGATAACGAAATAAAAAATGTTTGTGATGAAATTGATTTGACTGATATTCCAGATACTGGTTCTAATATAGAACTAATAAAATGCAAAGAGTTAAGTTCCGTTATACAATCAGTTCGACCATTTAAAGCTCCAGGAGTAGACAAAATTCCTAATCAACTACTAAAAAATCTTCCACCAATAGCAATTTCTCTGCTGTGTAAAATTTTCAACAAATGTCTCTCCTCAGGATATTTCCCTAATGTATGGAAACTTGCTAAAGTATTACCTGTAATAAAAACAGGGAAAGATCCTACCGAAATTCTAAACTATCGTCCGATTAGTTTACTAAGTTGTATTGGAAAGATTTTTGAAAGACTAGTCAAATCTAGAATGGATACTTATATAGACGATAACAGAATACTAATTAATGAACAGTTCGGGTTTAAATCGCAGCACTCCACTATCCATCAAATACACAGGTTAACCCATTATATCAAAACAAACCGTAAATTACAAAAGTCAACCGGCACGATACTACTAGATCTTAAAAGCGCCTTTGATCTCGTTTGGAGAGATGGTATAATCTATAAAATGAAATGTCTCAATTTTCCCTTATATATACTAAAAACGGTAAAGTCATTCTTAAAGAATCGCAAATATTTTGTCCAGATCGCCAACTGTGCATCAAATACGGAAGAACTTTTCAGTGGTGTACCTCAAGGAGCAGTATTAAGCCCACTGTTATTTAATCTATTTATAAATGATATTCCTAAATCGAACAACTGTGAAATAGCTTTATTTGCGGACGACATAGCCATTTTTACTGCCGATGAACTAGGGTCGAATATTACGTCAAAATTACAGTTGTACATAAACGACTTAACTGCTTATTTCAATAAATGGAAACTACGTTTAAATACCGCAAAATGTGAAGCAATATACTTCACTCGGTGCCGGGCCTCGAGAAAATTGCCTGATAGACCAATCATACTTATGGGCTCTTCTTTACAGTGGAGTCGATCAGTGAAGTATCTCGGAATTCATTTAGACCAAAGGCTAACATTTAAAAGCCATATCAATAGCGTAATTGAGAAAACAAGTAAGTTACTGAAATCTCTCTATCCGCTCATAAATAGAAATAGTAAAATGAATATTGATAGTAAAATACTTGTCTATAAAGCGATGGTCCTACCTATTATATTGTATGGGGCTCCCTTATGGGCAGAGCTACCGAAAACTCATATTCAAAAGTTACAAATCGTTCAGAATAAATTCCTAAAAATTATTAGGAACTTACCTAGAAGATACCACACTGATCGGATGCATTCGGAAGTAAAGATAAAATTAATTGAAATACTCATTAACGAATCTAAAATAAAATATATATCTAAATTACATTTTATAGATAATCAATTAATACAAACGTTAGGATTTTCAATCTAAACATATTTTGATTATGCATAAATTGCCTAATATTTCAAAGCTAATATACATGCCTCAGGTATGTACATATGGCATGTTGAAAGTGTAGTGATTTTTATAGTTTTAAGTTTAGTGTAAGATTAGGTTAAGATGGGCTGAATTAATCATTTAAGATAATTGTAACACAATTAATTGAAGTAAATCGCTAATATCATTAATTAACCATTTAATTGTAGTAAAGCTCTATTAAATAAGTAGCTCATCTCAATATATAAATCGCTTATAAGAAAACCAAATTTTGTTAAGTTATACCAATAAATTATTATTATTATTATTATTTACCTTTTCCTAGAGCATCATCTAAAATTTATTTTTGAATCCTATTTCCATCGTACAGGTTGAATTTCATCAAAATCTGCTAAGAAATATTAAGTTCCGTCCTAACAAAACGAAATCAAAAATGAGCGAACTCATCTATATGTTTGTTTGTTTGTTATTATTCGAAGAACAAATTTTGGCCTATCGGAATGGCAAACAAGCATCACCTAAAATCTATATTACAATATACAAGCATACCCGATTGAAGCAACCATCGTGTGTTTTCGTTTACATAAAATACTTCGTTCACAAAATATTTTTATTTCCGTGATCATATGAATAGCTTTAGTAATGATAACAATGTAAGGATTGGTAATTTATTCATATTTCCATCTTCATTTACTGGTATGCCACGCTTTATGTCAAAACTTTATCAGAACAATATGGCTATGGTGAGAAAATTTGGGGCGCCCCGATTTATTTATCACGTTTACGTATAATCCAGCGTGGCCAGAAATTAAATCGCAACTACATTCATTTCAAAACGCTTCAGATCGCCCTGATTTAGTTACACGAGTGTTCAATCTTAAATTAAAGGAGTTTTTGAACGATATTACCAAATCCCATGTGTTTGGAAAAACATGCAGTTACGTTTATGTCATTGAGCACCAAAAACGTGGCCTTCCACATGCTCATTGTTTATTTACTCTCTGTAAGGAGGATAAGTTAAAATCAGCTGCAGATGTGGACAAAATCATTTCAGCTGAAATTCCCATCCTCAACTATACGATATGGTAATAAAACATAATATACATGGGCCATGTGGAAATTTAAATCCCAAATGTGTTTGCATGGTTGATGGTAAATGTTCTAAACAACGAAACTTATCCTAAATATAGGCGACGTCTAAATATAACTTCTGAAGTTATGCCCTCAAATGTTTATGTAGATAATCGTTTCATAGTTCCCTACACTCCGTTTTTGACCTTAAAATATAATGTTCATATAAATATTGAGCTTTGTTCAACAGTTAAGGCTATAAAATATATTCACAAATATATTACCAAAGGACATGATTGTGCTAGAATTGGTGTACAAGTTGATTCTAATAATGATCCCACAGCTGTTGTTGATTTCGATGAAATTTCGCAGTATCTTAACTGTCGCTACATTAGTGCACAAGAAGCAGCCTGGCAACTCCAAGAACTTCCAATTCATGGTCAGTCCCATAAGTGAATTTCCCAACAGAATTTTTGAATTCGTTAAATCCTTCTATTCTTCCCAAACATATTTTAAAATTAAAAAAGGGCTCCATCGTAATGCTTATGCGAAACCTATCTATTAAAAACGGTTTGTGTAATGGAACAAGATTAGCAGTCACAGATTTACAGAGGAACATAATAAAAGTTGAAATTTTAACTGGCACAGTAAAGGGTACTACTACACATTTCATTCCAAGAATATCTTTAGACACGTCGAACGATCCAGCATCACCTTTCAATTTAATAAGACATCAATTTCCAGTACGTCTTGCATACGCAATGACAATAAACAAGGCACAAGGACCAAACATTTCAAAAAATCGGCATTTATCTTCCTGAACCTATTTTTACCCACTGCCAGCTTTACACAGCACTATCAAGAGCAACACAATCTACTGCTCTAAAAACTCAAATTATCGAAGGACCAAAGCAAGGAAGTACTGTTGATGATGTCACAGTAACCGACAATGTGGTATATCAGGAGGTTTTCTCTTAATTATGTAAGTACATATTCTACTTAATAAAGTTTAAATTTTGTTCCTAAATAATTCACCTTTTCCAGATTTTTGATACGAAAAACGGACCTACAACTGTACGTCTTCGAAGACGCGCAAGAGTCAAATTTGGAGTGAAAATTTGCTTCCCGTAATAATAATAAATAAAACACTTGATTTAATTTTTGAAACTATTAAACAGTTTTATTTAAAAAACATTTTTGTTTTTGCTGCTGCTGCATAAAAAAGAGTTGGGAGTCCGCGAGCAACAGAAATTTAGAAATAAAGAAACGAATTAATAATAAAATTGTGCAATTGCACAGGTGACTCCTAGTCCCAGTATAATGTTGAATAATTTGTGTGTTTGGTTTGAGATTTGTATATCATCGATAAGTCTTTGAAAAATCATAAAACTCATAAATAATCATGAAAATCTCGAAACTTTTTAAAGTGTCGAATATCCTGGAGCAATCTTGAAAGCCTCGAAAATTTACAATTAAATGTATTGGCCAGCATCTGGTCATGGTAACACAATGCTCAAGTCGAAACTTTTGTAATAAACTTGAAACCTGGTGTAATCCGATAACTTTCTGAAGGATGCGCTAAATAACTTAAAGATAAACACATCTCAACAACCTCAAATACCTAAAAGCCTCGAACAATCTCAGAATTTAAAAAAAATCTCGAATTGTCCATAAACCTGCATATTACCCAAATTTACGTTTGTAGCGGCTCACTTATTCGTTCTCCGCCAGAATGTATCAACTACGTACATTGGCGTCTGAGAGTGTCTGATGTATCAACTTGATGTATCAAGTTCTACTTCGAATGTGTATTGGGTTGACTTGCCCTTCGTGCTCTGTTGGACGAATCGCAGCACGGCGAACAGATACAAACTAACATAAAACATAATTAAATAAATTCATTATTTTTAATCAGTCTCGCCTCGGACCTCAATGCGATAAGACGTCGCCAACACAAAAAAAAATTAATAATGAAATAATTTTAAATACAAATAAATTAATTAAATAAATAAATTAATTTCGTAGCAAACAAATAAATGAATTGGGAATAATCTCGAAAATCGTCAAAAGTTACGAAAATTCCAGATAATTTGTAATATGTATCATAAAAGCAACATAAGCCAAGCATTAATTGCCAAGTAAGTCTTAAATAATTTCGCAAATTGCCTCAATTTCTCAATAATAGGAAATGTAGTATAGTAAAATTCAGAAAATATCAGATTATCGGTGCGACCTGCGAATCTATCTTGAACGCACTATATTTTAAATGAGATGAGGTAAAACATAGACTAATTGCACAGTTTGGATAACATAATAAGGGGAATCTACTTTGAAGTTCAACGAAAGGGATTTTAATAAATTCAAAAAATTACAAAAATTAATTAAATTATTTTTGATAATGATTTATTTTCATATAAAAGAGGAACGCACACATTAATGTTGGTCTTGTCAGTCGATTTCTCGAAGAAAACGTAAAATACCTGTTACAAAATTTGCTTATGGTCTTGTTACGGCTGTGCATGATTATTTATTTTGTTGGCGCAGCGGTTGCAATATTACGTTTATTGTCATACCTCTAATACCATTTCAATATTTTGTTGTGATGAAGATATTCATGCTGTTGCAAGATAATGGTAATTATATATACAATTTAATTCTCTTCCTACTTCGGATGGACTGTTTTATGCAATCTGTTTGGTGTTAGTGTTAAAGAGAAAAATGTTTGTCATCGTTCATATACAGGAAAACATTAATTGCGCGGGAACACTACTGTATGGCGATTTTCCTAAGAGCGGATTATTTTATAGTATTTGGCAATTGGTATATATTACAGCAACACATCCATACACCTGTGTTATATACTATGAATAAATAAGTATACGACAAGTAAGGTTTAGGTAAAATAAGTTAATTATCGAAAAATAAAGAGTATTTCATGAGAGGCCACCGCGGCTATTTGTTTTGTTTTTAAATCATATTAGATTCCAGTGATCAAAAAGAAAAAAGAACAAAAAAACAGTTTTCAATATAAATTAATTAACAAAACTAAATTAAATTTCAAGTGATATCTGTGTCAAGTATTTTCAAAATTTACCAAAAAGACGGTTTACTTCAGAATAATCCTGACTTTCGGATAGTGGCTGGAATACTGTATGTTGTAATTTTGTATAAATCATCCCATAGTAAATTCCGTGTAGAGATTAGTTACGGCTTACGGGGCCTCTAAATTAATTCGGATTGGCGCAAACAGAAAAAAAAAAAATTAATGTTACTGTATGGTAGAATCCAGAAGAAGATTTACGTATTTACCGCTACTTCCAATTAAACAATCTGGAACTCGCTCGTCGCATAAAAAAAAAGAAAAATAGAACTGTTCTTTTTGTATACATATTTATTTAATATTTATTTTCTTTTATTAACGTTAAGATTTAATTATTTTGTATGTATCTATTTTTCATATTGAACTGATTTTTAATAATTTTTTTGTGATAACGTAGAGTCAGAATTTAGGTCATTAAAAGTGAGGGTATATTGTTAGGAGCAATAACCTTTTGTTTCAGTGAGTCCAATAGGAGCCATCGAGTACTCTATGGAGGCCTACTGGTGAGTTATTTATTTGTTATTTTCCATTTATTTTTATTAAAACATAAATTGCTTCTCACAACTTACGTACATACAAGATTGATTATAAATTTAAATTTAAAGATTCTTTTTTTTGGGAACTTTCATTATGAATAAAAGTACATAGTTAAGCTATGGAGTAATTGTTTTTTTTGTTGTTGTTGGTGATGAGTCGTTATATGGGTCGTTAGTGAATTCAATTCGTTTGTTTTGTTTTTCAAAACGATCTTTTGTGGTGCTTCTAAAAAAAAATGACGACAACAGGACCCCCTATAGCCACTGAGTTCTACCCGATTATAACGTGTTGGTCAGTCATTGAGGCACTTAACAGTCTAAAAAAAATTAAATTAAACAAATCGTTGCATAACGTTTTTTTTTAAATACACTCTAAAAACGGGTAGTAAAATCGCATAAAAAAATGTGTAATGTAACCCAAATAAACGACTAATACGCACGTCATTGTTGCATATTTTCTACTATGATGTGTGATTTCACAAATTTTCGTGCTTTCTCATTATTGGTGTGATTTTAGGCATCAATAGAGTTAATTTCCTCGTTTCAGTGTGTTTTCCTTAGCATATTTTATTCACACAAAATCAGTGTTTTTTACAGTGCTTGTTTGTGTTTATAGACATAGTAATCCGTTTTTACACGTTTTTTACTAGTTTTGAAAACGACACTACTCGATTGCACCATATACGGCATAAGTTAGATGTGAAATTTAACGAGCCGCGTATGCTACAGTTTAGATATAAAATTGAAAAAAAAAAAAGATGTAGCCAAACCTGTGCTCTTTAGAATATACAAGAATGCAACGTTAGACTACATTAAGAAATGAAATCGCCACGAATGCACCATGGACATCTTTCGTTGTTTCGTTGGTAAGTGAAAATAATTTTAAGAACGTTTTTTAAATTACAAGTTTAATTAAAAATGTTTAAATTTCAGAATCCCCAGAAGGGACACTGACTTACGTTTTAATAGAAAAAATACAAGAACATATTTATACATCCGTCAAATTCCATTTGCTGAAAACAGTAACATTAATATTTTGTAATTATTTTGCTTCTAATATAATGTTTTCGCAGCAAATATCACAATCCATGGAATTTTCGATTCGCTTCTTTATGAAGCATTGTCCCTATAGATGTCAAGGGATCTAAAAAAATCCATAAAGCTTCTATTCCACAATACAAAAAATTTAATTTTGAAAAAGTAATAAAACTACATATTTAACTACATTTAAATAATTTAATAAAAAATTAATAAACAAAAATGTAAAATCCAATTTATTTATTTTAAAATAAAAAATGGAGAAAAATGTGCACCATTTTTGTGGTTTTTAACATTTCAAAAGGTAAATAATATACACTTCAAATAGTGGGCTTTTCGTTTTAAAGGTGGTAATTTACAATAAGAATGTGTCTTTTACTTGAAGTTTGAAAGTTATTACATCTAAAATTATGTTTTTTATTTCGTTGCTTTAAAGGCAATTCACTTTAAAATAGCGTGATTTCACACTTGAGGTTTTTACACATTTTTTTTATTCACACGAAAATGAGAATTAACTGCTTTTAAAGTAGGTTACCTGCTTCCTGCTTTAAAAGTAGTTAAATCACATCAAAATTTCTTAGAGTGTATAGTATACACCCCAATTATCGTTGTCGTGTCACGTCATTTTTCATGACTATAGTCACATCATATCATATTTTGCCATTCTCTTAGTCATTTGTTACGTCTAAAGTTGCTTTATACGACAGATGTCACTTGATTTTTGCAAAGTTTTAAACGAATACCAATACCAAATGGAAGGACGCAATTATTTTATTTTTTATACAGTGACACGTAGTCTCGTTTAAAATTTATGAATTAGGACAAAATTTATGTCTACAATTAAAACTAAAAGTACTGTATTGTCACTCTGTGTTTGAATATTATGTTCGTAAACGGTACTTTGTAGAAAGAAAAAAAAATCATTTTATAAAATTTGGAATAATTTAGTTAAACATTCGTGTAAGGACAACTAACAAAAACGTGTTTTTACGCACTTAATAAATAAATATTTGTTTTAAATATTTGATATTCGATCGTATTCAGTAAATATATTACGACGCTTATAAAATGGAATTTTATTAAAATTATTATTTATTGTAATAATATTTTATTAAAGTGATGCCAAAGGGAAAATTCTTAAATGATGAATAAAAAACCTCCATCAGAATTTATAAAGAACAAGGATTTACTATACGTCAAATTGGTACTAAAATTGGTCGAACATCAACTGTGGTCCACAACTTCCTAAAAAAAGCTCGAAGTTATGGTCTTAAAAAGAAAACAAAAGGAAATAGTAAATTATCCAAATTTCAAATTGACAAAATTAGAAAGGAAGCAACCTGTAACAAGTTAACCGCTAATCAAATTAAAGCAAAATTGGGCTTACCTGTTACAAAATAACATATTGCTCGAGTGTTAAGAACAACAAAATATATTAAATGGCCGAAATTGCAAAGTAAGCCTAATTTATCCTATAAACATATTGAAAATAGGATACTGTTCGCCAAGCGACACATGCACAATGTGATTTTATCGAATGAGAAAAAATTCAATACCTGGATGGCCCAGATTGCTACTCTTGCTACTGGCACGATATCCGTGATAAAAATATATTTCGGTCGAAAAAAAATTTCGGCGGAGGACAGTAATGGCGTGGGGAGCTTTTTACTATGGCGGGAAACTGCCAATTTGCTTTATTATCCCCCGAATGAATTCAAATATATACAATGATTTATTAGAAGACGTTTTGATAACTTTTCTTGACGACAACAACGACATTGATTTTATTTTCCAACAAAACAATGCTTCCATCCATGGATCAAAGCACTCAATGGAGTGGTTTCGTCAAAAACAAATAAATATTCTTGATTAGCCTGCATGTAGTCCCGATTGTAATCCGATGGAGAATTTATGGGTACTTGCAGCGAAAGTTTATGCGAATGGTCGGCAGTTTAAAATGGTCACTGAACTAAAGTAGTACATTAGGGGCTGTTGGGCAGAAATTGAGGCAGAAACTTTAAAAAACTAACCCATGTAAAATTGAATATTTTTGATTAAAATTTTATCAATGAAAAATACTCGTACCAGAAAATAGTTTTAGGTTTATATTTAAATCAAACCTTTGAGTATAACATACTATATTTTAAAACCAATAACTTAAATTTAGTAATTTGATTTAGAAATTTACTTTTACTTTGTACGTCTATGTGAAAAATACGGCATAAAATTATAAAAACGAAATAAATGACGTAAGATCTTACTTACTATTTATCAAAGACTTTAAAATACAATAGACTAGAAATAAACAAACTACGCACAACCATTCTTTAACAACAATAATAACTAAATGGTTTTTTTACATGTAAGAACAAAATAGTAAATTATTCAACGAGCATATAATGATAGCTGTTATTCACGAAGATGAAGTTTACCGACACGAGCCGATAGGCGAGTGTCGTAAATCATCTGAGTGAATAACAGCCATTATATGCAAGTAGAATACGATACTTTGTCCACGACCGATACAAAATTGTGTTTTATTATCAAATCCTTAAAATAAACCTAAAATAACTTTCGTCGACATTTTGACGTCTCAGTTTAATAATAATGAAAATGGCAAGAGACTACTAGATAAAATTTCCAAAAATGAAATTTTTATTTGGTTGTAGTGAATAATAGAAGAAGTGACTACTAGATAAACTAGCAGTGAATAATGGATATCATTATAATTGAAGAAACACACGTATAATGAGTATATTATACGTTAGTCGTGGACAATAGTTATTTATGGTACTAGTGAGCAAAACGAGATATTATCCATGAGGGATAAGTTTGTCCCACGATTCGATAGCCGAGTGGGACATTATCCCGAGTGGATAATATCTCTTTGCTCACGAGTGCCATACAACGTTTTATCCACTTTTGTTGAAATAAATTTCGTAAATTAATAAAAAATAGTTCATTTTGTGTTTTCACAGTGGAGCATTGAATTTTGAAATAAATTTTATCATAGTGACCGTTCTTTAAATTGTCATGGTGTACTTTAATTTAACTATTTTTTGGAAGAGTTTTTCATTCAATTTGACTACGAATAATTTTCCAATGACTACTCAACATTTTGTTATACCAAATATAACTCATGTTGCCCCTAGCAGCGTGGGTTATACAATAACAATGGGTTATGTTACATTTTCTTTATTTGAAATCAGCATAGTTATTGGGCTATTATATATCAAAAGTGGATAAAAGTTTCTTTCTCCTCTTTAGTTTAAACTCTTTACTATTTATAAAAAAAATTTTATTATTAAAAAAACATGAACACAATGTGACACGTCATGAGATAAAAATGTGTTTGTAAATAAGTTTTAGTAAAATATTAACTAAATATCCAAAAACAAGATTTTATTAATTGATTTTCAAATCATTTATTCTTCATAATAACGTAAAAATCAAAATTCATTTTTTTTTTTGGTCTTTCTGTCCCCCTTATATTAAGTTCAAATTTGATGGTGACGGCTTGTATTATAGATGCTTTGACTATAGTCAGGACTATGGGGTGATAACTGTGTACTACAGACAGGAAACCAATCGTAAGTAATTTAAACTTATTATATTCCGGTCCACGATACCATTAGGTGAAAAGTTCATTAAAGTTTTGTAAAAAAAATTTTAGTACAAGTATCATGTTCTAATTTGAATTTCCTTTTATAGAACATAGAAAATTACTAAGTCATATATAGAAAATTATTTGGAATAATGTTTCCAGCTTAATTTTTTTTTTTTGTTTCCTTTTGACTTTTTTTTTGGAGGTTTCAGTGTTTATTTGAGCTAAATAATTAGAAAATTAAAAAGAAAAGTTAACTGGCGTTGCTGACAAGTTGAGGACTAAATTTCTCGCAAATATCATACCAGTAAATTACGACTTTCCGTATAATTATTGTTCGAAAACATTCTTTATGACTCCGGTTTCAAATAATGAAATTTTAGCTATTATCGAATCGTTGGAGCCGGAAAAGTCTTTAGATAATGAAGTGATTAGAAACAATATTTTGAAAGTTATTTCTAAGTCTATTAGCCCTGTTCTTGCTCATATATTCAATCTTTCCTTTGAAAAGGGAGTAGTACCTAAGACGCTTAAATATGCTACTATTGTTCCTATTTTTAAAAGTGGTAACCCTAGTGATAAGGGTAACTATAGGCCGATTGCACTCCAGCCGGTTGTTCTCAAATTTCTGGAAAAACCAGTTAAAAACAGAGTTACCATATTTCTTGATCAGTATAAAACACTAAACGTTCTTCATAATTATTCATAATGGTCTTAAAAATGGCCAGATCTGTGCTGGTTTGTTTATTGATGCTTTTAAGCCATTTGATATCGTGGATCACAGACTCCTGTTGGAGACCACAAATGAGTGGTTTGCTTCTTACCTACATGATAGTGCAGTAAGGGTCCATGTTAATGACACTTTTACTGATTTTAGAGCTGTGAATGTGGAAGTGCTGTTGTTAAAAAATTGCATGGCATTTGCCTCACGTGTTGTTTATCTCCTGCGTGATTTATACATCTTTTCTGTATTGAAAATTACGTTTCAAGCTTTTGAGTATGGTTTTTCGTGCTAGGGTGGTTGTTATCCAAGTACTTTAAAACCTTTGTACGTACAACAGAAAATGATTTCGCGAATAATTTTGAGGAAAAACAGATTGGAATCATCTTGGCTTTTATTTAAGTTGATCAATATTCTACCTTTAAAACATTTGTATGTTTATAAGGTTTAAGGAGTATTTTTTAAGCGTTGTCGTCAGCATGTAATAAGAGATGATGCTCGATATAACTTTCGCGCTAATCATCGTCTTCTTTATAATGTTCCCAAATTTAATAATGAGCACTTCCGCCGCTATATTGTTGTTACTGCTCCGACGTTTGCTCTACCCGAACTCATTAGATGTCACAATTATTCTAAATAGTTCTTATTCTATGGTAGAGATTGACTGTTTGAAACACCGGAAATTTTCTCTAGAGCTACGTATAACTTATTCAATTTATATTAAAAACTTTATTGCTTTAGATAACTGATTGGTATTTGAGTACAAATAAATATATTTTTTAATTTTGCTAATACATTGTTAATGGCAATGCCTGCAAATAAATATAACATAAGAAAAAATGATGAAATATGGGCCGGAAATATGGGAATTGGATGGCCTAATACTGTCTAACATAACGGAAAAATATCCACATGCACGTGCACTGGTGCGCTAATGAAGCAAAAGTCATAAATGGGTCTTCAATCTAAAATTATAGTTAACCAGGAGAAATAGAAGCCACACAACTTGAACTTTCGTTCCTTATGGCAGGTGATTTTCTTTTTTACCTTGCAGGTCTATTCTGAATTGATTTATATGCTCGCATTTTGATATTTTTGTGCTAAAAAATGCAAGGTAAAAATATTTGATTGTCCTCGCCAAACTTTAATAAAGCCACACCTCCATTTGCTTATTTGTTTCTTGCTCTCTCAAATGCTTGTATATTTGTGTTGTTCGACTGTACACAAATGCAAATGACATAAGAAATATTAACCAAGCGACGTTTTAAAAAATTTTTTTGAGAAAGCCATACAGCGCCTGGAACGGACTTAAGAGAATAGAAATAGACAAAAAAGTAAATTCAGAAGTCAAAAGCTCAGACTAGAAGAAGGGAAATAATATTTAGATGCTTTTGGTTAATTATTATACTAAGCTAATCAATAAAATTCGAAATGCTCGCGCGAAATGCTAATCAATAAAATTCGAAAGGCGGAGACACAATGGTACAATTCGGATTAATTATTTACCTTTGTAATTGTGTTTATATTTATTTTGTTTGTATATTTTACCCAGTCCCGCAAAAAAAAAATTGTCTTTATTTTCAAATACGTGGCCATTTGTATACGTTGTTAATTTTTACATGAAATATTCTGCAAATAAATAAAATCAAAAACATTTTAAATATGTTTTTAATACTGTAAACTGAAATGTGATTTATTAAATGTGTTTTTAATATTTTTTGCAGATCTACAAAAACCAGAACAAAAAAATAGAAACAGCAGAATAGAATATGTACACCAATAGTCACAATAACATTGAGTTCGCATTGGAAATGAAATATGGAAAAAGCATTGATTTATTGGACATAACCATAAACAACATTGACACTGAAGGCAATTAAAATTTCAAGGTAAAATAGTTCATGGCTTTTGTATTTAATATTCAACAATTCTATGTATGTAAAACTGGTTAAATTTTCGATGTCCGATAGAACATTTTGTATCAACCATCGTATAATCGGGTAGGAATATTGCAGATTTTAAATTATTGGCCAAGGAATTGTAGACTAGAGTACAGATACAGGTGACCTTCAATAAAATATATTTTCAATCAAACATGAAGAAAAAATTGAATTATTCAAAATCCAAATAGAAGTTGGCAAAACAATTATTACTCACGAGACATACTATTAGAGGTGTCAACCGCTTGGTCTTTCTATCAATACTACTATACTACGGGATTATGACTGGTCTATATGTAACTAATAAGCTATTGTCGTTTTAGGAGCGGTGCATAAAGGATACAGGGTGCTGCAGTTTTTTAAAATCTAAAAAAAAAATTAATTTGAATTTATCTCGAAGATGTCTAAATTTAAACAATCAAAATTCTGGTGAAAGGAAAAATATCGATAGTATTTGGAATTTATTTGTGGAGTGCTACGGGCTAATTGCTGCGAGTTAAACATAAAACACCAGAAACAGTGGAATGATGTTGATCGGAAGAGAATACCATGAAGCACACTGAGAAAAAAAATATGTTTATTGTACCTATGATTAAATTTATCATAATATGATTGCAAATATCGTCGTGTCCAAATAAGAGTATTACATCTACAAATCGCTAATTTTTTGAAGAGGCTTTAAAGTTGTTAATGCTAATTTCGTCTTAATTTTTTTTTTAATAAAATCCTTTCCAGAAAGTGTGGCAAGAATTTTATTAAAAAAAAATTAAGCCAAATTTAACATTAAAAACTTCACACGCCCCTCTAAAAAATTAATGGTTTGCAGATGTAATACTCTTATTTGGACACGACGATATCAATCCGACATTTGGTATGATGGTAGTTAAAAGATTTATAGTAAAATTATGTTATACCATATATCATTGCTGTTATCAAAATATGATTTAATATAACGGGTGTGAAGTTTGTCCCAAAAAAAATACCATGAACGTATACAAATCCAATAAGAATTTTCAAATCCAAATGTGTGTTAGTAATTACACTGTAAAATTTAGTATGTAAAGAGACAGCTATAGAATATTGAAAAGAGATAATATGATAAACTTATTTTCAAATTCGGTTAATATAAGATTTTTATTTATTACTTAAATGTGAAGTTTTACCAAAAAATATTGACGAATGGACTATGTGCTCTAGCGGAGAAAAGTGAAATACTATATGTGATAAGTATATGGAATTATTTTCTATTTAATTTTAATTTTATTTAGTTAATATCTAATTAATTAATTTGTAGTTTAAACTGTGGTTCTCGTTTACTTGATTGAACCATTTTATCGTTTTAAATGTAATCTTTTTGAAACATTTATGTTTTTAGTAACATTAGCTTAATATCAAATTTCTGATATTTTTAACAACAAATTTTTGGCATTTAAAATTATAAAATATTACGAAATTAATCAAACATACCAAAATGACACTTTAAACTGCATATTGGATTAATTAGATGCACCATTCTTTAAAATTCTAACAGCCAGTTTCATGAACCAATTGAGTCATAAGCCATTTCCAAACGTAGGGGATAAAAATGTTTAATAATTTTTTGAACGTCGTATCGATTTTATTTGTTAGAAAGAGACATATCAAAATCAATGAGATTTTTGAAGATTTATTTTCTACAACGAATGAACGGATTTTAATCAGTAAAATCGCCTCCACTAAAGGAGAAATAAAAAGTAAACTCCAACTTGCTGCAAGCTGTCCAAGATTTTCCAATTCCAAAGACAGAGAAAATAAAATAAAAAGTGTCCTTGGTCTTCTCGGAAAATTTATAAAAAAGATTTCCGATATTACGAAGCCCTTAATCGAATGTTTATAAAGAGATCCAAAAAAATGACCCCGAATATAATAATTATTTAGAAAATTCATTGTCACTATACTGATGTTAGCAACGTAGCTCTAGGAGCAGTTCTATCTAAGCCATGGAACCTTCTCACAAACAGAACAAAACCATGCAACCATCTAAAAGAATTTTTGGCCATTATATGGGCAAAGAAGTTTTTTCGACCCAATGTATTTCATAGAAAATTCTATATCGCCACTAATCAAAAATCTCTAATAATTTAATAATCTCTAAAGAGCCTACTTCAAAATTAGTTCGATGGCGGTTAAAACATTCCGAATAAGATTTTAAGATTATAATTATAATTCTTAAATTACAAAATTCACAGATAGTAAAAATCTCCAACCCATCACCTACTACTATTCAGACCCTTGTTCATATCATACAGGAACCTATTTCGAAGACTGGAACTTCATTAACTAACGAATTCTATTCTGATTCTTTATGATATTTCAATTGATATACTCAATGTTAAAAACAACGATGGTTTGCCTACTCACTGCAATATTGTGCCAAATTTGGCACCACAGCACGAAGAACACGCCTTCGGATTTCAGATGTGACAATCATAAATGTTGTGAATTTTATATCTGGATTAAAAACACGAGGATATGCTAAATAAATTTTAGGAAATGACAACTCCTCGGCATACTGATCGAATATTTGACTTAAAGGTTTTTCTCGTTGCATTCAACCCAATTTTAAGTATTTGTCTCCAATCCATAATAATGTATGTTGTTGACGGAGCAAATTTTCTTATGCATCATCAAATTCCTACGGTTCTCAGACATCATAAATATTATTGGATATGGTCGATTGCAAAAAACTTTCCTCAATTTGTACATTACAATGCGCCCACAACGATTTATTTAAAAGATAATTTAACCACTTTTTACATTGAACCATAAACGGTCGCATACCTTACACAAGTAACCGAAACAATTATCAGTAATCCGCTTTTTTAAATTCCAAATTCCATTTAGAGACTCCAATTTTAATACAGCCGCTTGCTCACGTTTGCGCTTTCGATAAGCAGCCTGATGTTCTACTGGTGTAAGAAACGGCATCGAATAATCCACTTAATTTATTTTTATTTATTGACTTTATTTTATTTTAATTATTCATCCGATTTATTTAATTTATTTAATACGTGTTATGCATATAAGAAGTGGACACACAAAAAGTATAAATAGAACAAGAGCAACAACGACAAACGACAACTTCAGTGAAATTAGAATGTAGGCAAATCAAAGCCTATGCTTACATAACAACTGTCGATGACATAAAGAAAACCAAAAACAAAGAGAGAGAATGTGGGAGAATTCTATAGTTTATTTTGCTAAAGTAACGCATTTTCGTGACTCTTTTTCATAGGTTTGGTGCCACAAAACATTTTCAATGTTAAAAAAATCAAGCAAAAAAGCCAAAACTAGAAGGCCGATTGGCTCTACGACGCACGCTGTTCGAAACTCAAAGCAGATTTATATTTTCACATTTTCCTTGACAGGCATCTTACTTTATTCATGCGGTGCAAGATAAAACTGAACCATTCTTCATGGCATTCATTACAGCAACAGAAACTATCACCAAGCCAAATCTTATAAAACATTCATGAAGACATAAGTAATTCTCTTAAAACTAAAAAATTAAATATTGTTATCTTGAAAACAAAAAAAAAAAAAATTAACTAACATTAAAATGGTAATAATTAACATTTTAGCTAAAGATAATTGAAATATTTTTTATTTTATTTTCTATACATAGTTTTGTATAAATTTTATGTAATTTTTTGAACATAAAAACAATGTTTTTTCTCTCTTGTGTTCATATTGTTATCTGCTTAACAAAATTGTTGAAAAACATAAAAAGCAAAAAAAAATATTTTTTTAATTTATGTAACTCCCATTTTTCTATTTTCTCCATTGTACCAAACAAAACGAATAATTTTCCCAAAACAACACAGAATATTAAAAATTTATAAAATAAATAGTTTCCCTCTTTCCCTCACTTTTCTTTAAGACAACAAGCATTATTGAGATTTTATAATTGCAGAAAAATGATAACTAGTGGTTACTATGGGATTTTATGTTGTACAATGTTATTGTTCTAAAGTGTAGTCTTCGATTTTTTTTTTGCTTTTATCGAATATCGAATCAATATAAAATAAAGAATTTATTGTTTTGTTGAGTTTACATCGATTACAACTGTAAAAAATTATTCGACTGTGTACACCGTAGTTGTCTGTAAATATATAAGTATGGATGGTTAAAGCTTTCAATATCCAGCTATATGCTCGAAAAGCTTTTCATACTTTTCTTGTATATTATGTTATCTCTTCAACCGTTATGTAAAATTGAGTTTTTTTACTGAATTATTTCCGAGTTCTACTTTGTTGATTTTGTTAATGTTTTGTTTTCTCAAAAATAAACGTAAATGGGATTTCAATTGAATTTACTCTATGCTATCTATATAGATATACATAAATATTCACGAAACTATGTTATACACAAATTGAATAATAAAATATGGAAATAGGATGGAAAATATTTTTATTTATATTTATTTACGTTGATAGTTCGTTTATATGCGAAATGATTGAAATATAGAGTTTGATTAGACAGCATACATAGATATATGGTATGTAACAAAATCTATGTTTATATGTGGTGAAAATAACAATAACAGAAAATCCTGGAATTTTTGTAATGTTTTATTTACGTTTTTTGTTTGATAAACAGAACAAAATAATTAAACAATTCTTTCGCGATTTTCCTAAAATTATTTTTTAGGATTTTTTTGTTTTTTATTGGAGATGTACGTTGTTTCACATATTTATTATTCACAGTACGTGTGGTTGTTTAACAGATATCACGGAAATAACGTGATTAAAATACACTATGGTATTTTTGTTTTCCGGTTGGTTCATTGGTGTTAGACGAATTAAAATAATATATTTCATCGGTATTTTAACAGCAAAACCCCCATGGGTATAATTAAAATTTTATTATCAAAGCCAGACATTCGTTAATTTTTTTTTTGTAGAAATAAACAGGGGAAGCTGAACTAAAGGACAAAATTTCATTATAAATGAGCTTTTGGATATGTATGGTCAAAAAACCGTAAATGATTGGACGACTAAAATAAAAATTTTCTTTATATTTAGGTATCATCCCAAAATAATTACTGTCATGATAGCGGAATCTATCACGACAGGCTGTCAGCCCAAAAGTAAAACTATCTTACATACTCGCATAAGCAGAACTTTTAAAATTTTCACAACTCAATTGAATATTTCTTAGGACTTGCATTATTGGTGCAATCTCAGATCAGTTTTTTTTTTCAGAATTTTGTCATCGGGATCAACAATACAGCACTTTGATTTGGTTGTGATAGTGGTACCGAGCGGTTTGTACAATTGTAAATTTTTTATTTTAATTAGAATTATCTTCATTTCACGATCGATTCTCTATTGGGTGGAAGAATCATAAATATGAATGCTTCACTCGCCAAATCAATTAAATCCACTTTCTGATTTCTTTTAATTTATAGTGTCAAAGCAGTTGATTGACCTTTTTTAAAATTTTCACAACCGTAAACACAACAACAATCGTAATTAACCAATCAAAAATGTTTAGTAGCTTGTTTTGCCCCACCTTGGCTTAAATAACCGCTGTTATCCTCCGTCCCATATTTTTGATAATCTGTTGCATATCGCATTGTGAGATATTTTCCCATTCCTCTAAACGCACGCTTCGGAGTTGTCACATGTTCTATAGGATTCAAATCGGGACTCGTCGGCCATGTCATCGTCGAAATATTTACCTCTGCCAAGTATTCATTCGCGACTCTGGTAACAAGAAGTCTTGCATTATCGTGCATTAGAACAACATATTCTTCCAATATTTCGCTAATATAGCGAACGACCGTTATAGATTCGATTCGAACCAGGCCTTAATCCGTGACTGACCTTCGTCCATGAACATCTGCTTCTCCCAACCTTTGGCGTATTGTTTTTTCGCTCACGTTTATATTACATACTTGTTTTAATTCATTGCAGGTGGCAACAGCGATTGCATGGCGATTTCTAAGAGCTGATGAAACTACAAAATGGTTATCTTGAACGATTGTTACTCTTTGTCTTCCCATACCTGGTCGCCTAGTACACAAGCCTGTCCCTAAAAAATCGCAACCAAACACTTTGTATGGTACTGCTGGAAACCTGGAACTTATTAGCGATACAGCGTTGGCTTCTCCCATCTTCCAACATTGCTACGATTGCCGCCACACTTTCTGTATTTAGCGACGTAATAAAAATTAAACACACAGACACAGCAAAATACAAACTCGAGAATAAAACGATTGAATTTCGCAAAAACTATTTCACAAATTTTCGATTTTACCGATACATTCCAATTTTCCAAGGCATCCTTCATTTTCTAAGATTGTTTTCAATGATCTAGAATTTGGTTTTTGTTTCATGTTTTCAGCAAGTGCGGTTCAAGAGGTATTCGCATCAAATTTAATTGTCAGACATGTTGTGGGATAAGTAAATAATTGATTGACTATGGTAATATTTTCTAATGTTGTTTCATGTTTCTAGCTAGTGCGGTTCAAAATATATTCGCAACAAACAAAAAAATTTTGGGGTGGCCCGTTTTCTGTGCCGGTGAGTGTGCTTGGTTCAAATTTTTTCTTAAAAATATAAACTTATCCTGCGATATCTTTTTGTGTACAACTACAATATTTACTAAGTTGTGTAACTACATTTTTGAAATCTGTTATTTGTGATACTGTTAAAGTTAGCCGAAAGTTGTCAGCCGAAAGTGAAAAAGTAATGCAAATTGTATTAGTAAGTAAAGTAAAAAAAAAAAATTTAAGGCAGATTGTGTAATCCCAGCCGGAAGTAAAGGTCGATAATGTAGATTATGATATTAACATTCCAGCCGAAAATAAAAAATTTAGTAGTTATCAGCCGAAAGTAAATAGAATATATGGATTTAAATAAATTTTTTTATAAATAGTCTTACGTGGAAAACTTTGTTTAACCTAGTCGTGAAAATATCGGAGAATCAAAAGAATCCACAAAATTGGAATAAAGTTAGCCTCTAGAGTATATATCTGAAGTTGAATCGTTTTTATGTGATTTGTTAATAGCTATCGAATGAAAAAATTCTGTTCAAGTTTCCCGTGGGAAATCCGAAAATTCGATTTTCCAAAAATTATTAGAAAATTTGTATAAAATCAGCCTCTAGAGTGTTATGTCTGGAGATGGATTGCATCGATGTGATTTGTCCATAGCTATCGCAGGAAAAAAAATCATTTTAAGTTTCCCTTGGAAAATCTCGGAAACTTCAAAAACGTTTCCAGCCGCAAGTTGTTTCTAGAGCGAAATTCCTAGAGGCGGATTTTATAAAATTTTTTTAATTATTTTTGGAAAACCGAATTTTCGGATTTCCCACGGGAAACTTGAACTGAATTTTTTTGCTGCGATAGCTATTGACAATTGATTTATTTTCGGCTGGAATGTTAATAACATAATCTGCATTATCGACTTTTTACTATCGGCTGGAAACTTTTGGCTAACTTTAACAGGGTTTATTTGTGTAGCTATAATTCTGAATTCTGTGGAAAACTTTACACCGGTTATTATTTATTTATAATTAAAGGAGGACTCTCTACTAAATTTGTATGGTTTAAAGGAAAATCGAGAGTCCCATGACAAACCGAATTGTAGGTAGGATGGAAAAGTTTGATTTATATTAGAATTTTCTAACGTTGATAACAGCTAAGCTGTGCTCGTTTTTATTTTGTCATTCATGCTTGTATGTTTTCGATCGAGTAATTTCTTTCAGAATTGTCGTAGAATACTCAATTATATAATCATACTCATTCAGTTTAATTTTCCATCACATCAAGCGTGATGATGGATTTTTAAGATTGCTTAGCCAAATCAACGATTTATGATACATAACAATCGAAAACTTATTTAAATGGCAAGCAACTCCTTCTCAATCGTTGCTTAGTTTTGTTCAGCTTTGTTTAGTGTGCGGCTTGCAACCAATATATCTTGGCACAATGCAGTCTATTGGAGAGTTTGATTCTGCTTTAATAACCAAGTAAGTGGTTCCGCTTGACCGAACGAAATTTTACACAAATATTTCGGTAATATTCTACCAAACCTAACAAGAATTTAATATCCGTTGTATTTTAATGAATTGGAAATATTTCTAAGACTATAATTTTATTTTCATCTGACCTAATGCCGACACTACGTGTTCAAGAAAAGAAATTTCTTGTCTTATAATCAGTTTGAAAGTAACAATATCACTTAAATAGTCTACCTGCTTTTTTGGGTTAAGATAGCATTGGTTAATTTCATGTCTTACTTTATGACACAAGTGACAATTTTTGTTAGTTTAAGGTTTTGGAATTAAAGAAAAAGAATCTGGCTTGCGAACTCTAGGAAAATTTTGAAGAATAGTTTCTTGCTGGATTGCGTAGACGTTCCTGAAACGACTGGAGTGCATGTGCATTAATTAAGGTTTTGAATTGTTTTAGCTTAGTGCTCCCCTTGACGAGCGATACAACTTTCATTTAAATCATGGACAAGCATCTTAACTCTAGTGGCATAAGAACGAACATTTTCCCCTCTGCTCTGCCTAATGTTGGCTTAATATTTTTTTTAAAATCAGCGAAAGTTTTTACATCACTTCATATGCTTTTCCATCCAATTTAGGTTTAAATAATTCTACGAAGGCAGGCTTATCGGCGTCGCGTAAAGTATGCGTTATGGAGTTCGCTTGGTTCGCCATTGAAATTTGGAACAAGTTTCAATACATATTTCGTATATAAAGCTGTCATATTATTTTCTACGGAATATTCACTCTGATTGTTAATTGAAAATTGGGAATTCGAATCGGAAGGTGTCGAAAGAGAATTGGAATTAATTTGACTATTTAGATGATTGGGTGCAACATAAGGACATGGGTGTGACTTTAATGATGAGTTGACGTCATTATTAATATAGTATCATTGATACATTACTATAAAGACTTGAGAAAATACTCCATCGGCCATATTTGACCAAGCCGTCTTCCTGAGAAAATTCTGAAAAAATAGAGTACTGGGGACTACTAAGCTCTCGCTTAAAATCATCATGAGATTTTCTTGAGAAAAAGCGAGTCACGAAACTTCTGAAATATTCTGAAAAAATTTCAGAATACCTACAACTGATAATTAACGACAATTATGAGGAAAAATAATTTATTATAAACCCCGAGAAAATCATCCAAAATGTAAATGACGTATGATAATGGATACAAAAGCATGATTGTTCTTGATGTGTATTGTAACATCGGTGCTATTCCAGGCAGAATAAAATCACTCTGGTTGAATTTTGTCCCATTATGAACTGTATAGTTGATGAAATTTTGGATGGGAATATCAGCGGATTTTCCTTGAACATTACTGTACTTGCTTTGATTTGGTTAATTGGTCAAGTATAATGTACCATAATAATTATTGGCATAATAAAATAAAAATTATAACAAAATATGATAGATGGTGATGATCGATGGTTTTCTTCTTGATTTTTTTTCTCCTCCCTACTAAAATTTGTATTGATTTGGTAAACAAAATCCGGTCGGTCATTCACTTGTTGTACGTCCACAAGAAAATAATAATAATTAAATTATAGTGTCCGAGTAAAGTGTTATTTTTTTTTTTAAACCAAGTATAAAAATAATATCTGACTATGATATTAAAAGTTTGTGTATACCCACACTGGATAGTGAAATATAAAATAAAAATTACAATCGTGAACTTAATGTAAGCTTTGGCATCGATTTTTATATTTTTATTTCTGTGTGTTAATTTTTTTTTATTTTATTATTACCAATATACAGGTTAAAATTGTCGCGGGAAAAGAAAAACGTTAAAGAGCAAATAATACAAAAAGTGGAAAGCGTACATTAACCAGTGACACCGAAAGTTTTCCCGCGACCTTATTTTTGTTCATATTTACTGGATAATGGTTATTGTTACTAGAAATATAAAATTACTACCCAATATTATAAGCGGGTACGATTCAATAAAATGGAGGACTAAGTTTAGAAGCAAATATGACATCCAATTAAACAAGAGCGGATCATCACCATCGATCTAAAATCACGATTATTTTATTTTTATTTTTTTATAATTAATTTATATAATATTCTACGAATTTCATTTACTCGTATATATTGATATACTTATATTTTTTCTATATATATATATGTATAACATATTTATAAATGCTAATATTACGATTTAAACAAGCTTTAATATACCTATTTACATTATTAAACCTAAAAAAAATATGAAAACAGAATTTATATTATATTAATGTCGTTTTCGATTGAATTTTTACCCCTCTTTGAAAGTGTAACCTCAATTTTTTCGTCAATCGAACATAAACACCGAATTGTGTTCTGTCATCTGTCAAACCATAATAAACCGGCAAGTCAAATCGAAAATGACTGCACAATAACAGTACTGTTTAGTGCATTTGTAAAAAGAGGGGTAAAACTACCAAAAAAACGGGAGTAGTCAAAATTGCACTGGTGTACACTCTTTGAAATATCCGGTGTGCTTCAACTCCAACAGCAGGAGTTGACCATATTTAACGCCTTTTTTGTGCAATTTCTTGACATAGCGGCAAAGTTATTTTTTTTTAGCCCCGCAGAACAGTTAAATAATAATAAACACTCTTTGGGTTAAAATTTATTTATTTAGAAATCAGTTTAACATTTAACTTCGAATATCGTTTTACTTAACTTTGATCAGAGTTAAAAACTAACAGTAAATTATAGAACTCCGAAAGTAATAAAAATTAACTCCGATCGGTGTTAAACATGACCGTTATAAATTTTGTGAAAAAATAGTATTCTGGTAACCCCCGAATTGGATAGATCGTTTAAGTGCTGTAAGTGAAAATTAAATAATTATTTTACAATTTAATATAGTGTAAAACTAAAGTGCAAATTAGTGAATATAAGCATAGTAAGTAATAAAGTGCCATACTAACATGCATGTGAAGTTTATCCTAAATTTTTCCTAAATAAAAAAAAATGGCGTTTAGTATTATTTTAGGAAAAACTTCACACGTCTATATAGAAAAGTGAAGTTTATACTAAATCTTTCAAAATACAAAAAAATGCGAATGGGTTGGTGAATTGCAAACATTTAGGCGATTTTAATGTATAATTAGGCCGCTTCATAACGTTCTAATGAATTATACACCCTCAAATATGGTCTGGATTGCACCAACCCACTATGACATATAACTAAGGGGTAATTTAAAGCAACCGTGTTTCCACAAATTCTAAACCACATAAATTTGGTATTTCACTTATTATTAGGTAATGCTTATCAAACGATTCATGTAAAACCTTAAGGTCAGAATTAACCATAGAAATCACATACGTGGGCCGTTTATCAATATAAGCTAAGGCTAAATAATCAGCAAACCCTGTACTGTTACCTTAAATTTAAGTTTAAAAATAGGATTAGTATACACTAGAAATAGCACAGGACCTAACACTGATCTTTGTGGTACTCCAACATCGACAACTCTAAAATCACTGAAAGTATCATTAATTCTGACTCTCACTTTTTTATTATCTAGGTAGGAAGCAAACCACTTGTTTGACATAACCCTAAAACCAATGTCAAACAGAATAGATAACAAAAGTGTATGATTAACCCAATCGAAGGCCTTAGAAGCGTCAATAAATAAACCTGCACAAATATTAACATTCTTGAAACCGGTATGAATAACATCCAAAAATTCCAACATAGGTGATTCATTCTGATGAACTCTTAGTGTTTTACTTAGTGGTAACTTTATTTTTATTGGCCTTTTCGAGAACTTTGAGAACAACTGGTTAGATTGCAAGTGGTTTTTAGTTTCCCTTATCATTACGATCATCTAACCACTCCATGCTCCAAGGAAAAATTGAAAATATGAGCAAGAGCAGGACCGACAAAATCAGCAACAGCTTTCAAAATTTAATTACTAATTACTTCGTTAATATGTTTGTTCCTCTTAACATCAACATTAATCTGGATGGCACATTTATTGAGCACTAGAACTACCGACCGGTCAAAATGACCGGTTATACATTTATTGAATTCAATTTTTTTAATTATTATATTAATAGTTTTGTGGGAATCTGTGGTGAATTTTAATATGACAACAAAGTAATTATGTTAAAATTTATCATAAACTTCCAAAAAAATATTAACATAATAATTAAAAAAATTGAATTCATTAAATGTACAATTCGTCATTTTGACGGGTTGGTAGTTCTAGTGTTAGACGAGATACTTTTTTTTTTTTTTTGGTATAAAGAACATTTTTTAATGATGGATCATTCATACTAGGAAACTCGTAATATTGTTTAAGCCGCTTGATTGTTCTTGAATATCCCTGATGTCTACCAAGAGGAGTAATATGGAATTCCTTTATAACTTCATTTATGTCTTCTTCGGGTTGGTGCATTGTTGTTCGGGATATAATTTGTAGAATGAGCTTTACCAGCTCATTCTACAAACGGTAACGAACTACCAAAAATGGAACTATTGGGAGTTTCTGTTATAGTATCCTCAGATATATCACCAGTTTCATCTTAAGCATTTCGTTTCGATTGTGCTCTGGTTACAGCTGCAATTTTGCCTTTCACAATTTTTTAAACGACTAAGTGCATGATTAAAATTCTTTGGTTTATATTCTAATTCGACATCGGATTAAACCGAGAAGAAGCTTTCGGGTTTGTTTTCAGCCAAATTAAAGGACGATGATTAGTCGTTGAGTAGCCCAAACTAGATCCTTTTCCACGGTATGGTGGTTTCGTTCCGCATCGTTTAGCAATCTACTCGCAAATGAGATTGGTAGATCTTTTCCTTTGACATCTTGTGATAGAATCGCACCGATTCCGTAATCATTCGCATCTTTAGTTAGAATGAAGATATAATTGAAATTATGACGTTGAAGTATAGGAGATGATGTAACGACTAAATGAGCATTCCATTCAAATTCTATATTTTTGGGTAACAATCGACTTGAAGGTTCGGAGATTTTGGAATAATCATCAAGATATACAAAACATATTAAACCATTTAATCCCAATTGGAGCCTTCCTTCAGACCAAATGGTATTCGCAAAAAATGGTAACGACCGGCTTGGGTACTAAACGCTGTCTTTTCTTTATCATCAGCGTGCAGTTTAATTTAATGATACCCATTTGAAAAATCAAGTGTTGTGAAATACATTGCTTTGCCCAGTTGGTCTAATATCTCTGTTATGTTCGGCAGAGGGAAAAATTGATCACCAGTAATGTTGTTTAATCTGTGAAATCCTACAACTAAACGCCATTTCCGTTCATCAGCTGAAGATTTCTTGGGAACGATCAATAAAGGAAAGTTCCAAGAACTATTAATTAGCCTTTTACTATTAGCATCTTATCAACTTGTTTATTAACCTCGTTTTAAGTGATTCGGAGAAACGATATTATTTGACGTGAACAGGTTGCGAATTTTGAAATCTTGGAATCTAATGACAACAAGCGTTTGTTGTAGTCAGTCAGAGTTTCGCTTTCTAAGGTAGAAAACATCGTTGAAACCACGGTAATTTTGAACATGGAAGATTTTTCTTTTTCATTCAAGTGACTGAGATTTAGATTTTCAGTAAGCTTGGTCAATTTTGCTTCTATGTTCAGATTCCATTTCCGATATTTAGTATTATAAAGGAACTTGCTAAAAGCTCAGTTTTATTTTACCGATATTAACTGGATAATTGTTGGTATTCACTAGTCAGTAGATCAAGTAGGCTCACATCTTGTCACCCAATAAAACAATCCGATGAGCAATACCCTTGGCAATACCTATAAATGCGTTTAGTATTACGTCAAAGAGTTCGCCAACTTGCGGTATGTTGTATTTCTATTTGGGTATCTGAAATCCAAGCCAAAATTCTAAAACATGGTCAGTAGTTAAATTAGGCCTACATCTTATCAACCAATAAAGGAATCCGATTAGCAATACCTATAAATGCGTTTAGTATTACGTCAAATTTCCTCAACGGGAAATATGGTGTGTGGTTCCGGTCCGTATATATTGATCTCTATTTGGGTATTTGAAACCCAAGCCAAAATTAAAGAACTTGTTCAGTAGTTAAATTAGGTTTATCTTATCACCCATAATGAAATCCAATAAGCAATACCTATAAATGCGTATAGTACTACGTCAAAGAGTTCGCCAACTTGAGGTATGTTGTGTGGTCCTGTATATTGATCTCTATTTGGGTATCTGAAATCCAAGCGAAAAATCTAAAACTTGGTCAGTAGTACAATTAGGCCCACATCTTATCAACCAATAAAGGAATCCGATTAGTATTACATATAAAAACGTTTAGTATTACGTCAAGTTCGACACCCCTACCAAACATATGGAGTTTTTTGCTGAAAAATGCACATTTCAATACGCAAAATCCATGATAAAATTCTACAAATCGCTGATAAGTTGGCTGATACATACATCTTACTACCCCATTAGAGAAACCGATGAGAACGACCTATAACCCTGTTTAGTATTACGTCAAGTTCGACACCCCTACCAAATATATGGAGTTTTGCAAAGAAATACAAATTTCAATATGCACAATCCATGATAAAATTCTACAAATCGCTGATAAGTTGGCTGATATATACATCTTACTACCCCATTAGGGAAACCGATGAGAATAACCTATAACCCTGTTTAGTATTACGTCAAGTTCGAAACCCCTACTAAATATATGGAGTTTTGCAAAGAAATACAAATTTCAATATGCAAAATCCATGATAAAATTCTACAAATCGCTGATAAGTTGACTGATATATTAATGTTACTACCCCATAAGGGAAATCGATGAGAACGACCTATAACCCTATTTAGAATTACGTCAAGTTCGAAACCCCTACCAAATATATGAAGTTTTGCAAAGAAATACAAATTTCAATATGCAAAATCCATGATAAAATTCTACAAATCGCTGATTAATTGGCTGATATATACATCTTACTACCCCATTAGGGAAACCGATTAGAACGACATACAACCCTGTTTAGTATTACGTCAAGTTCGACACCCCTACCAAATATACGGAGTTTTTTGCAGAAAAATGCACATTTCAATACGCAAAATCCATGATAAAATTCTACAAATCGCTGATAAGTTGGCTGATATATACATCTTACTACCCCATTAGAGATACAGATGAGAACGACCTATAACCCTGTTTAGTATTACGTCAAGTTCGACACCCCTACCAAATATACGGAGTGTTTGCAAATAAATTCACATTTCAATATGCAAAATCCATGATAAAATTCTACAAATCGCTGATAAGTTGGCTGACATATACATCTTACTACCCTATTAGAGAAACCGATGAGAACGACCTATAACCCTGTTTAGTATTACGTAAAGTTCGACACCCCTACCAAATATATGGAGTTTTTGCAAATAAATTCACATTTCAATATGCAAAATCCATGATAAAATTCTACAAATCGCTGATAAGTTGGCTGACATATACATCTTACTACCCTATTAGGGAAACCGATGAGAACGACCTATAACCCTGTTTAGTATTACGTAAAGTTCGACACCCCTACCAAATATATGGAGTTTTTGCAAATAAACTCACATTTCAATATGCAAAATCTATGATAAAATTCTACAAATCGCTGATAAGTTGGCTGACATATACATCTTACTACCCTATTAGAGAAACCGATGAGAACGACCTATAACCCTGTTTAGTATTACGTAAAGTTCGACACCCCTACCAAATATATGGAGTTTTTGCAAATAAATTCACATTTCAATATGCAAAATCCATGATAAAATTCTACAAATCGCTGATAAGTTGGCTGACATATACATCTTACTACCCTATTAGGGAAACCGATGAGAACGACCTATAACCCTGTTTAGTATTACGTAAAGTTCGACACCCCTACCAAATATATGGAGTTTTTGCAAATAAATTCACATTTCAATATGCAAAATCCATGATAAAATTCTACAAATCGCTGATAAGTTGGCTGACATATACATCTTACTACCCTACTAGGGAAACCGATGAGAACGACCTATAACCCTGTTTAGTATTACGTAAAGTTCGACACCCCTACCAAATATATGGAGTTTTTGCAAATAAATTCACATTTCAATATGAAAAATCCATGATAAAATTCTACAAATCGCTGATAAGTTGGCTGATATATACATCTTACTACCCTATTAGGGAAACCGATGAGAACGACCTATAACCCTGTTTAGTATTACGTAAAGTTCGACACCCCTACCAAATATAAGGAGTTTTTGCAAATAAACTCACATTTCAATATGCAAAATCCATGATAAAATTCTACAAATCGCTGATAAGTTGGCTGATATATACATCTTACTACCCTATTAGGGAAACCGATGAGAACGACCTATAACCCTGTTTAGTATTACGTAAAGTTCGACACCCCTACCAAATATATGGAGTTTTTGCAAATAAACTCACATTTCAATATGTAAAATCCATGATAAAATTCTACAAATCGCTGATAAGTTGGCTGATATATACATCTTACTACTCTATTAGGGAAACCGATGAGAACGACCTATAACCCTGTTTAGTATTACGTAAAGTTCGACACCCCTACCAAATATATGGAGTTTTTGCAAATAAATTCACATTTCAATATGCAAAATCCATGATAAAATTCTACAAATCGCTGATAAGTTGGCTGACATATACATCTTACTACCCTATTAGGGAAACCGATGAGAACGACCTATAACCCTGTTTAGTATTACGTAAAGTTCGACACCCCTACCAAATATATGGAGTTTTTGCAAATAAATTCACATTTCAATATGCAAAATCCATGATAAAATTCTACAAATCGCTGATAAGTTGGCTGACATATACATCTTACTACCCTATTAGGGAAACCGATGAGAACGACCTATAACCCTGTTTAGTATTACGTAAAGTTCGACACCCCTACCAAATATATGGAGTTTTTGCAAATAAACTCACATTTCAATATGCAAAATCCATGATAAAATTCTACAAATCGCTGATAAGTTGGCTGATATATACATCTTACTACTCTATTAGGGAAACCGATGAGAACGACCTATAACCCTGTTTAGTATTACGTAAATTTCGAAACCCCTACCAAATATACGGAGTGTTTGCAAATAAATTCACATTTCAATATGCAAAATCCATGATAAAATTCTACAAATCGCTGATAAGTTGGCTGACATATACATCTTACTACCCTATTAGGGAAACCGATGAGAACGACCTATAACCCTGTTTAGTATTACGTAAAGTTCGACACCCCTACCAAATATATGGAGTTTTTGCAAATAAACTCACATTTCAATATGCAAAATCCATGATAAAATTCTACAAATCGCTGATAAGTTGGCTGATATATACATCTTACTACCCTATTAGGGAAATCGATAAGAACGACCTATAACCCTGTTTAGTATTACGTAAAGTTCGACACCCCTACCAAATATATGGAGTTTTTGCAAATAAACTCACATTTCAATATGTAAAATCCATGATAAAATTCTACAAATCGCTGATAAGTTGGCTGATATATACATCTTACTACCCTATTAGGGAAACCGATAAGAACGACCTATAACCCTGTTTAGTATTACGTAAAGTTCGACACCCCTACCAAATATATGGAGTTTTTGCAAATAAATTCACATTTCAATATGCAAAATCCATGATAAAATTCTACAAACCGCTGATAAGTTGGCTGATATATACATCTTACTACTCTATTAGGGAAACCGATGAGAACGACCTATAACCCTGTTTAGTATTACGTAAAGTTCGACACCCCTACCAAATATATGGAGTTTTTGCAAATAAACTCACATTTCAATATGCAAAATCCATGATAAAATTCTACAAATCGCTGATAAGTTGGCTGATATATACATCTTACTACCCTATTAGGGAAACCGATGAGAACGACCTATAACCCTGTTTAGTATTACGTAAAGTTCGACACCCCTACCAAATATATGGAGTTTTTGCAAATAAATTCACATTTCAATATGCAAAATCCATGATAAAATTCTACAAATCGCTGATAAGTTGGCTGACATATACATCTTACTACCCTATTAGGGAAACCGATGAGAACGACCTATAACCCTGTTTAGTATTACGTAAAGTTCGACACCCCTACCAAATATATGGAGTTTTTGCAAATAAATTCACATTTCAATATGCAAAATCCATGATAAAATTCTACAAATCGCTGATAAGTTGGCTGACATATACATCTTACTACCCTATTAGGGAAACCGATGAGAACGACCTATAACCCTGTTTAGTATTACGTAAAGTTCGACACCCCTACCAAATATATGGAGTTTTTGCAAATAAATTCACATTTCAATATGCAAAATCCATGATAAAATTCTACAAATCGCTGATAAGTTGGCTGACATATACATCTTACTACCCTATTAGGGAAACCGATGAGAACGACCTATAACCCTGTTTAGTATTACGTAAAGTTCGACACCCCTACCAAATATAAGGAGTTTTTGCAAATAAACTCACATTTCAATATGCAAAATCCATGATAAAATTCTACAAATCGCTGATAAGTTGGCTGATATATACATCTTACTACCCTATTAGGGAAACCGATGAGAACGACCTATAACCCTGTTTAGTATTACGTAAAGTTCGACACCCCTACCAAATATATGGAGTTTTTGCAAATAAATTCACATTTCAATATGCAAAATCCATGATAAAATTCTACAAATCGCTGATAAGTTGGCTGACATATACATCTTACTACCCTATTAGGGAAACCGATGAGAACGACCTATAACCCTGTTTAGTATTACGTAAAGTTCGACACCCCTACCAAATATATGGAGTTTTTGCAAATAAATTCACATTTCAATATGCAAAATCCATGATAAAATTCTACAAATCGCTGATAAGTTGGCTGACATATACATCTTACTACCCTATTAGGGAAACCGATGAGAACGACCTATAACCCTGTTTAGTATTACGTAAAGTTCGACACCCCTACCAAATATATGGAGTTTTTGCAAATAAATTCACATTTCAATATGCAAAATCCATGATAAAATTCTACAAATCGCTGATAAGTTGGCTGACATATACATCTTACTACCCTATTAGGGAAACCGATGAGAACGACCTATAACCCTGTTTAGTATTACGTAAAGTTCGAAACCCCTACCAAATATATGGAGTTTTTTGCAGAAAAATGCCAATTTCAATACGCAAAATCCATGATAAAATTCTACAAATCGCTGATTAGTTCTGATATATACATCTTACTACCCCATTAGGGAAACCGATGAGAACGACCTATAACCCTGTTTAGTATTACGTCAAGTTCGACATCCCTTCCCAATATGGAATTAGCATACTTTAAATCGTATTTCGAAATTTTAAGTTATAATTTTGTAAATAATTTGTATCCAATATATTTACATAAATCACATTTTATTCCTTAATTATACGTTTAATAATTTACTTTTATTAATATTAACATTATTAAAAATATTTATAAATTCAATTCTTTATGCAATCGCCTAAATGCATGCATTTTACTAATACAATCATGTTTTTTAGTTGGTGTTGTTGTTTTAGGAAAAGTTTAGGATAAAATTCACACCGGTATACTAACTATAGTTGATTAGATAGTATCTTAGAGATTTAACTACGCACTGTTTAAAATTAGAAAATAAATCGAAAATTTTTGTGCAAATTAATGTGCGTTATATTCAAGTCTTCATAAGAAGCTTATTTAACTCCCAACGAAGTTTAATGTAAAGAACGGTGTTAAATTTTAAATAAAGATGGCACAACAATTATTATTTCGAATTTTGCATAACGAATTAATCAAATATGTGTTCGTTGAGTTTGACGATAAATCAAAAATCACCATAATGGATGTCATTATATCTGGTAAATGATTAAAAGAAATAGTTTCGATAAATTATGTGTGCTGCATGTTGTTTCAATAAAATTGGTTCCCATAAAATGTATCGCGGGGAACAAATTGTTCACCTGTTCACCTAGATTGTATTACATTAATCCGTGTTTCATTAATTATCTATTAAAAGATCTCGATATGGGAGAACAATCGCTTATACATTTATAACCATATCTATACTGTTTTACAATCTATTGCTGGAAAGCATCATCGACGATTACCAATGGAGACTTTCAAATGGATCGATTACCGATGATGTTTTCTAGTTAATTATATCCAAATATCAATCAGTAAATTTTAATGTTTACCATCTGTTTCTCGATTTCAAACAATAGCTCTGTGAATCGACAAAGCAAAAGATAAACATCAGAAATTTAAAAAAAAAACCAAAAATTTAAAAATAACGAACCAGAACCAACATAAAACAATTTTTGTAGAAAGAAACGCAGAGGTAGTTGTCAGCCAAATTACCTCTACAGCTCATGAAGTGAACAATTTATTTCGGCCAAGTTTATTAACACTTAAACAAAATTTAAATTATATGTGTTTTGTTTTTTTATTTTGTATATATTTTTTTCTAATTGGTAGCGTTTATAGCTTTCGGCACATCACTAATCTTGACTGAATCAGATTTGTTTTCTTTAGAGGATAAAGAAGGTGCTCAAATAACGGATGAAGTACTTCAGTATCATATTCAATCTGGAATCGTACAAGAGAAGATATTTTATATAAGGAAATCTAAAAACAAAGGTGGGTTTCTTTAACAAATTATCAAATACCGAAACACTGTCGTTTATATTATTACTTTTCTAGAATTAACCAAAGACGAACCAACCCAAACAGATCCTGTGGAAATAAATATAGGTATTGAAAGTGTTAGTGATGCCAGTAGTAGAGGAATATTAAGAAGACAAAATTGTTTTATTGGAAATTTTCCTAAGAAAGTTCAACTTGACCTCGATTTTATTACAAACGAACTCGAAAGGCATTTAAACCAAAGTTTATCAGGTCTAAACATACTTAAGGAATACAGGGAAATACAGACTTTAAAAGACACAACTCGAAAGAGATTAATAAATTTAACCGTACAACATTTAAACGAAGTAAACGGTCCCCATCCAACTCGTGAAGAAAAAATTAATTGGGCAAAAGCGCTTGCGAGACTGGTTAGCAATTTGTGTGGCGGTGATCCTACAAAATACGTAATATGAGTCCACTTGCTTAATATTTGCCTAATTTTAATTTTCTTTTAATTTGTTAGGAAATATTTTATGATCCAAATACCAGGGGAGGTTACATCGGGAACCGATTAAAAACAATAAATCGAACTAGTTCAGGCAGTGGAAAAATAAAGAAATATATAGCCGAAGAAGCCATTTTAACTTCTCCAGAAGTACATGAAGACTTTGAAGAAGATATACGGTTTTTAAGGAATGCTTGCCCCTCGGTGCAGAAAAACGAAATTTTTGAACGAATGGCAAAAACTATTGCCTTAAGATCATCTGGTAGCCAGGATATATTGAAAAACTTTCCAAGATTCCTTGATACACCTGGATTTATAATTAATTATATTTTGTCAATTTCTAATAGGTATATTTTTTAAAAATTTATTACAGATTCAACAAGACTTTAATTTACGATATCCGGAAAACTGTTACTATCTTACCGAAAAATGGCCTGAATTAAAAAAGAAGGTTATTCAACTTGGAGATAGTTTTAAAATAAAACTTTACGATGACGAGATCAGCGATGAAGACCGTAAGTTATTTTTATTTTAAACTAATCAATTGTTACTAATACAAAATGTATTTAATATAATTTAAGGGTGGGACTTAGAAACTAATGCTTTTCTGATACTGTCTAAATTACTTCCTGCAAGAGGAAGGAAGAGTAGTTCTGCCGATCGAAAAATTTCTATTATTAAATTTCATATGGTAAATTAAGCAACATTCTATTCTAAATAAGAAACTCAATAACTAATTTGTTTTTCATTTATGGCAGATTGGGAAACCAGTACCTAATTTTAGTGAACCAGCCATCATTGCTTACGGTACTAATAAAGCGGCCATATCAAGATACACAATTGCTATAGATGCACAAGAAATTCCTATAGACGGTTGCTCCTCACTTGTAGCATTTGACACGTTATTTAAGACATTTTTTGTCTTCGGATGCGAATACACTGATAGACATCAAACATTTTTTAATTTTATGGACCATTCGATTTATGAATTAAATTCAAAACTGCCTACTGCCAGAATAATCGATATTAAAAATCGGCTAGAATTAACGAGCTTTAACGAGGCTGGTTTATAATTATTTTTTTTATTTTTTAACCACATGTAAGTTGTATAATGAAGTTATTTTGTTTTATTTGTAAGCAACTATGTAGTTCCAAAATGTATATTAGGCATTTAAGATTAATACATGTTTTGCATGAACAGAATACGACTGACTTATTTTGCGGATATGATAAATGTAAATTTAAGTTTAAAACTTTTAGTGGATTACGAAAGCATTTAATTTACCATGAAAAAAAGGAAGTTTCAATTCATTCAAAGGAAAATATTAATTCAGCTTTGGTACACACTCCCAACACTAGCATAAATATTGAACGGGACAAACCTCTAGAAATAAATCGTTCAGAATTATCTTTAGAAGAAGAGGTGTCAATGAATAATATTTCGGAACAATTCATCTTAGAAATGAATAAATTAAATATAGCTGACACAAAAATAGATTCTATAGTACAATCAGTAACTACTTTTACCAAGAACATTTTAAATAAGTTAAAACCAATTGTTGAGGGAAAACAAAAATTAGGTTTGAGTATTCAACAATTTCTTGATAATCCTTTTAAAGGTATAAACTCGACATATAAGCGCAAACAACTTATTTTAAAATGTGGAATTCCCCAACCAAAAGAAATGTCAGTATCTGTTCGAAGAGATAGATATTTTTGCAAGGAACAAAACACTTATGTATTTCGACCAAAAACGAATACTTTTATGTTTATATCCATAGTAGAGACCCTGAAATTTCTTTCTTTAAATCAAAAATTTCTATTTCACATTTTCAATAATGATACTTCGGACCCTTCCATCATATTAAAACCTAGTGATGGATTGTATCATAAAACTAATCCAATTTTTTCACAAGAAAAATTCTCTTTTCAAATACAATTATTCTCTGATGAATTTGAAGCCGTAAATCCTCTTGGATCTAAAACCAAAGTTCATAAAATTTGTGGCATTTACTTTACGATATTAAATTTACCATTCGAGTTAAACTCGCACCTTCAAAATATATTTTTAGTGGCCTTATGCTATGCTGAGGACATTAAGTCAACTGGATTTGGCGCTATATTACAGCCAATAGTCGAAGACTTAAAGTATCTTGAACATACTGGTATTGAAGTTCAATACCTTGAAGAAACATTTACTGTAAAAGGTTCTATTTTATCAGTGGCTCATGACAATTTAGGCTCCAATACTTTATATGGTCTTCATGAATCATTCAATTCTAACTATTTTTGCAGATTCTGTCTCTCTTCAAAAGATCAGACACAACATTTGTTTTCTGAAAATGATGTTATCTTAAGGAATCCAACAAATGCTGCTCAACATTTAGCCAAAAATGATTTTGGATTTAAAACGTATTGTGTTTTAAATGATTTGAAATTCTTCAACACTTTTGCTTCGCTAAGCGTTGATGTGATGCATGATTTTTTAGAAGGCATCGGCCAATATGAATTAAAATTATTCTTGATATATATGGTTAAAAAACAAAAAATTCTCACTGCATCTGAGCTCAATGATAGAATTTCATGTTTCAATTACGGACTTTTGGATAACACAAACCGGCCAAGTTTTATAAACCTTGATAAGCCGGGCCACTTGTTAGGGCAAAAAGCATCCCAGTTTTGGTGTCTCATCAGGTATTTTCCGATTATTTTTATAGATATACTACTTAAAAACAAAAGTGTTTTAGAATCAAAGTTTAGTATCATATGTTCTCTTCTAGAAATTATACAACTTGTATTTTCTCCACGCATTCCTAATACTATGCTAAACAAATTATCTGAATTAATATCAACCCACCTGCAAAATTTTCAAACCGAATATCCCGATCATAAAATCATTCCAAAGCAACATTTTCTTATCCATTATCCACGAATAATTCAACAAATGGGACCGTTAATTTATCTTTGGACAATGAGATTCGAAGGTAAACATAATACCTTTAAACAGATGGCTTCCACTTGTCATAATTTTATTAATGTATGCAAAACTTTAGCAATAAAGCATCAATGTTTTTATGCTAAATCATCCACTATAAATAAATATATTATTGAGGCTGAGTATAATATTGATGAAGAATTACCAATATCGGAATTACTCCCCGTACATGTGAAAGACACTATTATTGAAAAATTTTCATTGAATCCAAACACACACTTAATAAAAATAATAAAAAAAATAGAAAAGGGATTTTTGTACCGAACAAGTTTTTGTGTTTGTACCTTATCAAACTTTAAGAAAATGCCTGAATTTGGCAAAATAATATTAATATTTGAAGATGAAAATAAAATTTTTTTTGCTATTGAAAAATTTAACACTCTTTTATTTGATAAAAATATTATGGGCTATGAGGTCAAAAATACTGGGGAAATTGAAATAATTTCTTTAGATCAGCTCACTGTAAAAAGTCTCTTTAAAATCCATAGTCCTATCAATAACAGTAAAAGTTTTATTATTCCAAAGTATATTATGTACAATAAAGAAATACAACAAAAATTATTATAAATTGAAATAAATTTTTTTTTTAATTTTGATTTGAAATACTGAATATATGTGTAATAAACAAACTTAATTTACTTTAACTCCAAATTGGGAAACTTACATTATCCCTATATAAGAGCCGATATTCCAATCCTAAAATTGCTATATATAAACGTCGGAGAGAGTTCTGCATTAACTATAGTTGGCGAACTAAACAAACTATTTTAGGAGATCAATTTTTATTCCGTAAAACGACAAAAATTAACTTTTAAAAGGAATATAATAAATCTCCGAAAAGGAAACACAATCAACAATTAAATGGTGTTTAAATTTGTGCACTTAAAAAGAGTTAATAAATATGTAATCACTATTAGTTAGCTATTAACTCCGAATATACATGGACTCTATTGAACTCGTTTTCGGAGCCCCATCAACCCCGGTTTTCTAAGAGTGTAGCTGTCAGAGCAATTTTTTTTTGGTCAATCGAATATTTCCAGGGTAAAAAAATTACACTTTTTGCACTGAGTGCAATTCAATTTGGTCAATCGAAATCCACATAAGTGTAGTTCCCGAATCATTAAAGCCCCAATTCCACTGTGAAAAATTGACTGAGCTGACTTGAAGTTGGAAGAAGACAAAAAAAAAATAATCCATCAGAGAGACAAAGACAAGCAAATTTTATGGATACTTCTTGACAGCAAACAAAAACATAACCAAGAATTATTTAATACAATTATGAATTAGTGTTAATTCGATTATTTTCACGTTTCAAAATAATCTAAAAATTTAATTATTATTAATACTCATATCAGAATTATTTTATTCAAATTATTTCCGTCATAAAATACAAAATTAAAAAAAATCTTTCCCATAAAAATACCAAACAATTAAAATTATCAGCGTGTGCGAGAAATATTTTTCATCGGTACACAATAATTATGTACATGTATTGGTTGGACTGCCATAAAATGTTCTCGATTTGATACTTTTTTTTAATTTCGACCTCTATATGGGTATAGCAGCACAACTAGCTCTCGGTAGTAGATGACAAGAACTCCCCAACCGCCTTTTACTAGCCGGCAAACGTGCTGCAGTCATCGATATATAGAGCTACTGAGAGATTCTGATAGCGAAGTCGACAAAAATTCCACCAGCTAAGATATGACCTTTTCGTCGCATCTTGATTGAAATCAAGTCGCTCCGTTACAGTATTCTTATCTGTGACAAATCTTTGTACGCATAAATTATCTTTAGAAACACGATTAAAATTATTTGGTGTTCAACATGTCACACCAGGAGATTTGTAGTACGTGGGCACGAATGTTACTTAGTATACCGTTAGGTATGGTATTACAAATTAACAAATTGCTAATGCTCCCAATTTCAGTTCACACAAAATAAAGTATGTACAACGTAAATTTTAGTTATACAATCAATTTTCGGTATAATTTTTCTAGTATACGTTCTAAAAACAATTATCTAATTAAAATGCTAATTTTGCCATCCTTTACCCTATTTTGGTTCTATAGCTAAACATTATTGATAATTTGATAAAAGTACTTTGAAAATTTTATAAATTTTATTCCTAATTTAGAATTTATTGGCGCACGCTAATACGATTTTCCGATAAAACTAACGAGTTAAAACCGTAAAATAATTATAATTAAAATCAATAAATAAGAATAGAATTTAGGAAAGATGAAAAGAACATTCTTTCTTTTAATATGCCAACGGCATCTAATACATCTACAGATGCCTTGTACTTCATCATTCGAAAACTAATTACGAAACCTAATATTTTGCATATATCCATCCACATAAGGAAGCAGAACATTATTTAAATTTTATAAAAATCTTTATTTTTATTATTTGATTCTGCTCCTTTTCTAAGCATAAAATGCTTTCATTAATCATTTTAGTTTTCTGGAGCTTAACTAAATTTAAATTTAAATTTTTTTCGCCGTAAACAAGCACTATAAACCATGACCAAAATACATAAAAATTTAAATAAACAAAAAACGTTTTTTTGTTGGCCAACCTAACATGTAATTATGTTTTAAACCTTATATGATTCTGTATCATATGTGTATATAAAATTACCATCAGAGAGGAAAACTTTAAGATCAACCTCTTAAGACTATACATATATGTACATATTTATACATTTTTTATGTTCTCGTTTATATGTATGTAGCTAGTATGTATGTATAATTTATTGTTCTATGAAAAATCACTAAATCATAAACAAAAAAAAAAAAAACTAAAACAAATGAAAAGCAATCTTAAGTCATTTTTCTTAAAACAAAACATTGAAATAAAAATAGAAAAAATTAAAAAGCATAAATCATGAACAAAATGGGAAAAATTGTTTAGCTTGAGCATTTTTGAATAGTCTCTCATTCTCTATCTACATACCATATACATATTAGTTAAAAAGGAGATACAATTTTATTTGTTTTAAGGAAATGGAGTTAAGGAATGAATTAAGAAAGTTGTTATGTATTTAAGTATAATCTCAACAATGAGACGTGCGATGAATTGAAAATGGTAATTTGTTATGTGTGCGCGCGGATACGCGAATGTTTATTTTTGAAATTGATTTGAGGTACTCAATATTTATGTTACGAGACAACTCAATATTTTTGTCAGGTACGGATTTTAATGATTACATCTTACTTTTGGTATCTTTATATTTAACCTATAAAAATAATCTGTAATCCTATTATATAATAATTACTTTTTCGTAAAGTTTTTTGTTGCCCTAATTGTCCCTTTACAATAAAAAGTAGTAAAGTATATAGGGCTTATATCCCTTTTATGAAAACATTTAAATTAAAAAAAAAAAGTTTGCTTTAATATATTCCTAGAGTTACTTATACGTCTTTGGAAAATTAAATCTAATTTAATTTAATTTTAAATTTTGGTTTATGAAATAAAATATTTTTTGAATTTCTATTAAGAACATAAACCAGATTAAAAAGCTTTTATTTCTGTCTAACTATATATGATTCATAAACAAATCTATATAAATCCTTTTCATTTTCATCTTCCACATATGTATTCATATCTGTGAATGTCTAGAGATACAAAGTGACAATTTTTTAGAATTAGATAAACCTAGGGAATACAAACATAGGGAAATCGAATAGATAGATAGGAACAAAATGGAACAAAAGTGTTAATATATCAATTTATCTAAGATAAATAAATGAGTGTGTGTGTGTATACGTATTTCATAATACCACATATACACACAAAAAACCAAACGAAGGAAAATATAGAAAATCGAAAAATTATATAGAGGAAGTGACGGAAAAACAGGATAACAGGAAAAAAACACAATTTGATTTATTAACTTTAAATTATATTCTCATACAAGCAGCTGAATAAACCTACACACAAAGTCGACGATAAAATTATCTTATAATTAAGATGATTATGGATGTAATTAGAGAATGGGCTTGATGTTGTATTATTTTTTTACATTAAGCTATGTAAGAAAATGATTGATGTTATTGTAAGTATGTGTTGGGTTGTTAACAGGTTGTTTCAAATTTATTTGCGTCATCATGCATTATACATATACCTGGCCACCTTAAGAATATATGAGTTAAGTGGGTTTAAAAGTACATATATAAATAAAAAACAGAAAATTGGAAGAGTTTTGGGATATCCGAGTTGTACGCACTAAACACATAAATTACTTTAAATTGCTCAAGATTTTTATCTTATAACGCATTCGAGGCTAAGAGCAGCATGAAGGGTGGAAAAAACTGCTGGCTCTGGATAAAATGTATGCTTCTTGTTGGTTGAGGAAAAAATTTATTATTGTAAGTACATACCTATACTTCACCAATTATTGTCTGCCCTACTCTGGTTTTCCGGGGAAATTGCCAATAGGGATTTTTAATTTTTATAATTAATTGCTTTATTGAGTTAATTCATTTATGTATAATTACCAAATTTGACGATACATTTTTTTATTTTTTTCCTTTTTTTTATAATATAAGCTTAAAATTAATGCTTAATACTAAATCAAACTATTTACCTATTAAATTAAAACCAAATACCCGTGTACATTTCTGTTGTGGGTGCACCATATGCAGGCAATAAATATGTACAGAAGCATTAGAGGAAAGTTGAGCAAGCTAGATAGCTATTTATAAACAAGGCTCAGGAGAACAGCTGCTTATTTAATTTGGTGTCCAAGAGATTTGCAGAGAGATCACCCACTGACTGAATATCTGTCATTTAGTGCAGATGTTTTTTGGGACACTTTTAAAGTCCGAGAGGTGCGGCCGACCATTAAAAGTAAATCTAAGCGGTCTATTTTTTATTCGCTGGATGATTAATTTTTGAGTCTTATTTGACAGGTCATACCAGGCAGGGGCTGCCTATGCTATGTTAGTATGGGTTGGACGTATAACTTTAATACCAGTAATTTGTTTTTGCTTTCCAATTGACTGTTATAATTTATAACCGAGTACAGCTAATTTAGTGCTGCAAAAGCTTGCCTCTTGACATTTTGGACATGGGAGGAGAAACCCAGGTTGGTTTGCAAGGTAATGTCAAGATACTTTGCAGACCTAATCACTTCTATGTTTCTAGTTTGTTTGTCTAACTTCTAGTTGGATAGAAATAACTCCACCTCTTAAAATATTCTTAAGGAATTAATTCATTTTAAGGTATTCACTACAGCTCATGCTGAAGACGGAAGTATCATTTGCATAGAGCAGTAATTTAGTTTCCGGAACTGAAAAATTCAGGATGTGTGTAAGATGGGTCCCAAGACAGAACCCTGTGAAACACCAGCTGCAATCCTTGTAAAGCTCGAGCTCACACTAAAGCGGCGGTTTGTTAAATATGCTTTTATTATTCAGATCAGAACTGGCAAAATACCACCCCAAAGCCTTTCTATTTTTTAGCTTTATGATTATGCTCTTTATCTCATTTGGGTCAGTGGAAAAAGCAGACATTTCTGACGTAAAATCAGCAATTGACCAGTAATCATGAAAAAATCCAATTCATGATCCTGCCCACAAAATATTGACCCATAGTAGTCCGCAATTTTGTTTCAAACAACTTGCAGGTCTATTACGGGACTGTCAGTATCCTTCTGGGAAGTTGCAACGATCTAATACAACTATATAGGTTCATTGTGTCTAGCTTTATCTCGCTCAAATTTTTACGGAAAAAATGTATTCCGATAATGTTGTTTTATCCTCTCATGGATCAATCTTGTAGATCGGTTCACGAGGGTGGAACTGAATAGCTTCGGCATTTTACGATATACTTAGTTTCAGACTTTATTCATCCGAACAATATCCAGCGAAATGCCTTTCAATTTAGAGTTTCTAGAAGGCATAAATATATCCAAAGCCATGTTTACTATTTGTATGAAATTTGCTAATGGCACAGACAGCAACTCAAGCTTATAATGTATGAAATGCCTGTATCAATCCCAGTCAGCATTTTGATAGTCACGAGTGCTATTTTTTCGTCTTGCTACATGAACCCGATACCTTAAACAATACTGGGAGATGATCCGAGCAGCATTCGTTGTAACTAGCATCTCAATAACATCAACATCCCTGGCCAGTATCAAATCTCTAACAGATAGTTTCCGAGTTCCCGTTGAGGGTGAGCAAATCTGAATATTATGTTTTTACAAAAATTATACAGATGCATACTGTTCTGATTTATACCGTGGCCATCCCATAGGGGTTGCCTAGCGTTAAAGTCACCACCTACAACAGTATAAGTTAGACAGAAATGTGATATTAAAGATAACGATCGTCCAAAAATAGATGGATATTAGCATAAACGATATCGCTCCTAACAAAAAAGACCGTGCCACCAGATTTTTTGGTTTTGAATTTGTCCTATACACGAAGAAACCGACAAAAGCGTCACGATTTTCACTGACACAAAAAATGTAGGTACATAATCCTCCGGGAGGCCAGATTCTTAACAACATTTAATCTATCCATAAAGTCGCAACCGAACTACCAATCGACTCAAACTTCATATCGAACAACTGGTGTGACTTTGCGAAAAAGTCCGAGAATTTTTTGTTTGCACTTGCATGATTTGGATGGTTTGTGTGATTTGTTTAAGAGACACCCTGTCTAGGGTAATTTGACTGAAACATCCTTGAAGTACTCCTCCAAGCATTATCTTTAAAAAGCTTGTTCAACTTACCCATATAATTTATTCGACCTGGGCATCGGAAAAAACTGGATACATGACTTCAATGGTTAAATCATTATTTCTTGGACAGTCATCTGGCAAAATTTTTCTATACCCACAACACCCAGCTGAATGTCGGTATTTCCAAATTTTATTTATCTATTGTTTTTTTCATCCTGTTAAAATGTTATGCACTACTATTGGTTTTTCCTCACGCGCTCAAGGCACCGTAACTAAGTAAGATGATGTTATCCGAAGTCCGGCGCTGCCTAAGCCTACTTGAAATTTTTTGTTTAGATTCCTCGAATCAAGGGCAAAAGAAAAACACACGTTCTGCATTCTCTCCCTTATAGTCCGGACACTCGGGCATATCGGCGTGTCCGAACCCATGTAAGTGAGACCGAAAACATCGATATCCGGTCAGCAGCTGCAGGTAGGATAAAAGTCAACTTCAGCTAGTTCGCGGTTCAACCAAGTATCTGTAATTGGTATGAGGATTGTTTGGGATCCGTTAGGGAGTGGCTTGCGTCACTCATTTGCCAATAGATCAATTGGTGTGGCACTACCGCTAATCGATATGCCGCATCATATGATACCGAGCGAAACACACGGATCACTATTAGCGCACATCGTCGGTATACTGCATTTATATTTCTCCTTTACCTGATCTTACAATTACCCACCTAGATGGCAGTGGTTCCTCGCCTTTTCCTGCTCGAGATTTATACCACCGCCGTCTAATGTTCGGCTAACAGTAATCCTATCTTAGATAACTAATGCTGGGTAATAACTAAAGCCCTGTTATAGATATTTCCTGATTTGCTCTTAAATTTTGCCAACAAAACCGCAACGCCCCTCGCTGTTGCTTCCTCAGATATGCAAAGTCTAAGCACACCATTGTACAGAACTTTGTAAAACAGAATTTTGCAAAACCGAATTTTTTAAACAGAATTACGAACCGACCACATATTTAGGATCTTTAGCCCATTTTTCTTCAGGTCAGCTTTTATGTTCTCCGTTGGTGTATCCTGTGTAAATGAAAAAGCGAAAATTTGCTTCTTTCGCTCGCCACCAGGTTATGTTTTTCAATAGTTTTAACATAGACTGAGACACTGTTTGTAGTGAACTTCATTAGAGCACCCTCATATTTGGTAAACAACTGTTTTACTTTGCGTACTTCACTTTCTTCATTCCATTTTCTTATGTGTCATTTCCTGGATCATCAAAGTTAAGTGAGTTAAAGCGACCTCCATTTTGTTTTTTCCCCCACCTCTGAATCTAGATGTAGATTGATGTAGTATTCTAGTTTTCGTAGAGGTATTATTAATAAAGATACCGCTATAGCTATTTCTTTTTGGTATTTGTAACTGCTTATTTAATTGTATCGAAGAGTTTATGCTAATATCTAAATTTGGGTGTTTAATGCCTTTACTATGGAACATTAAGGCATTTGCATACAAGTTTATTTTGATATTACTTGTTTGTTTAATGATTTATTTATCGTCTATTTATAAAGCATATCGATTTTTCGTTTAATGGAGGGCATCCACCGCCTTTTTTGGGCATTTAGTTGGTTAGTTTTTTGTAATAATTACTGGACCCACTTTTAACCTCACTTTATTTTATAGAAAAACAATTCTTATTTATTATATTTTTTGTTTTTCAATGACACACAAGCCACCTTTTCAATGACATAAATAGACGTGATTTATAATAAAACCAATCCAGTAATCTACGAAAAAATATTTAAAAAAAAAGACGAAGCCTGACGAAGTTTGAGAATAAGAATCAATTTACTAAAATGCAAAATTGTGAATTAAAATTTTATTAATTTCAATTAAAATTTTGTACAAGCCGAAATTCGATATATTTAATTTAAAATTACTTATAATTATAAATAAAAATTTTCATTTAAATTGAAAATAAAGACATCACAAAATAACGCATTTCAAAATTTCATGTAATCTTGGTTACGTTTCATAGGAATATAAAAACCTTTATTCCCTTAAATAACACCACAACAAATTGTTTTCTAATGGCTTTAAAGTTACCGTAAAAAGGTAGAAAATATTAACTTAGGCTGTTAGTCAATGCGTTAAAAATATTTAGTTAAAAATTAGGTGAAAATAAATAATCGAGGTGAAATATTTTTAACTACCAAAACATATTTTGCTGTGTGAATTGGTTAAAATTTTGACAATCTAAAATTGTACAAAATATACCTTTTTTGTGACAACAAAAAGAATTTCAACCGTTTATTTTAACTAATAATAATTAATTGAATTTATGAAAGATTAAATAACATGTTTATGCAACATACTTATGTAGATTTTCAATAATAATGGAAGTTTTAAATTTTCGGAATACATTTCTAATACAGTACAGCTCATACGTTATACGTAATAAATCAAACATGAATTCATTCTGTTTTGAAATACATCTACTCGTTCTACCAAAATATAGTTTCCGACATCCGACCATAGTAGAAATTCTACAGCTACATTTGTCCCGTTTTCCTTCTTTGCCCAAATATGCATATCTTATATGATGTTAAATGCATAGTTCAAATTAAATGGATATGTTGATGGCATAGATGGATTAAATAAAGATTTAAAACAACATTTAACTCTGAATTAATGAAATATTAGGTTATGTTTTTTTAACAACATCTGTCAAAATTTATATACGGTCATTATCGCGTTAAATTTTTATTGTGGTGAATAAAAAAATATTTTAAATTTACTGTCAAAATTTTAATTTTTAACAAGCTTTTAACACATTCACTAACAGCCTTAGATTCAAACGCAAGTATTCTCATCAGAATATAACCCTAAATGTTTTATGAAAATAGCGTCGTTTTGTTTATATTAATTTTGACGTTTACATTTCTATGTATTTGTGAAATTTTGATGAAATCTACCAAAAAATCAAAAAATCAATTTAATTTTTTTTCGAAAGAATATGATGTAATATCAAATTGTCAATCCAGATCAAAAAAAAAATCCTTTTATTGATTCGTATTTTGTTTTTTCAAAGCACACTGAGGCAGGCAATCAGTATTTTAAGATATCATCATATTCCCGAAAATAAAAACCCCTTCCAACAGACAACATGACTGGCAGTTAAGATTTGAATTTTAACAGAAAAGGAACAAAGCAAAATCTAAGACAAAAATCCATGTTTGTACATAGAGAAGAATGATGGCAAAAGAAGTTTGGACACATTTCTCATTTTCAGAATAAGTGAAAGCAGAATAATGTCTAATGATAATGTTAATGTGAATAAATAGAAAAGTTTGTGCTTATATCTAATTTAAAAGACTAAAAAAATATTTTAATTCACTAAAATGATGATGAACAAGTAAAATTATTCGATTTGTGTTATTGCATTTGCTTTCCTCCGTTGACTATGTTTTTTGCCCTTTAATTTATAACGGGATCGCGTTTATTTGTTTCGTGCGGGGCGTGTTTAGTATTATTCACCAATCATTCACTGAGCTCAAATCTAACAAGAAGATACAACAATCCAATGTTGTTACTACAATTTTGTTGAAGAATAATAGATTAGAAGATTGTCCAACTCCGATGGAGAGTAAAACGACTGGTTCCTATGCTTTATTTTCTCTTTTGATTTTTACATTCTCTTTGCTAGTACGATAGTGATTCAAAAATGTTGTACCTGAATTGTCGTGTCGTCAAATTACTATGAACAGAACGATAATTTTATCTTTTACTGTATATTCAACATAAACATTAAATTAGATAAATAACCAATGATTTATCAGAGTGAACGACCAAATATATTATACCACCGCACTTAATACAGTAATAGGGAAATGAAAGGTACATATTGTTACGTTTTTGCCTTGTCACTAAAGGTTCGTATCACTGTATTGTGAATAATACAAAATCAATTTAATTTATCCCAACGAATTTATTTATTTCACAAAATTTATTACAACACAGTTTATCAATAAAAATTCATAAAATCACTTTATATAAATTATTTTCAAATTTTACTGTTCACTTTCACTTTTTATTTCGCACAAAAACACTTTTTAAATCACTTTATAATTTCTTTTAATCTTTACTCTATCGCGTTCCAAATTCGAATAATAATCCAATTCGATCTTGTTCGTCTTTTTTATATATACAAACCAAACTTCTCGAAAGCTCTTGATTTTTCTGGTTAGAATAGCGTAGAAACATTACGTAACAATTTTTATCATGGAAAATTCCATTTAGTACAGTAAAACATTGAGCTATTAGTTTTACTTATTCTATTGCACACTAGGTGTCACCGTCACAATATGATCAAATTTATTCATGTTTCGCGCTCACACTGCAGTAAAAAGAACCAAATAATTGAAGAAGCAAGGATGAATGAAACAAAGTTTAATTAACAGGAGAAAAAAGTCAGATATAAAGACTGGTTCCTATACGCTTCATTTTCGTTTTTCAAAATAGAGAATAATGTGACGGTGACACCTAGTGTGTAATAGAATAAATAAAACTAATAGCTCAATGTTTTGCTGTACTAAATGGAATTTTCCATGATAAGCTGGAAAAGTCATGAGCTTTCTAGAAGTTTGGTTTGTGTATATAAAAAGGCGAACGAATTCGAATTGGATCAGTAGTATTTGAAAAGCGACAGTGTGAAGATTAAAAAGTAATTAAAAAGTGATTTTAAAAGTGTTGTAGTGCGAAATAAAAATTATATGTGAATAGTAAAATTTTGTGTAAAAATTATTTAAAGTGATTTTGTGAATTTTTATTGATAAATTGTGTTGTAATAAATTTTGTGAAATAAATAAATTCGTTGGGATAAATTAAATTGATTTTGTATTATTCACAATCCAGTGATACGAACCTTAATTGACAAAGCAAAATCGTAACAATATTTTGAGTTGCATAACTCTAATCTTATAATCTATCATGCTTGAATGTTGTTAGAAAAAATAAGCAAGAGATAGTGGGCGTATTACTTTGCTAAAACAAGTTATAGTTGTTTTACCCGGTGTCTACACTATGCAATTCCACTGATATTTTCTATCAGCAATTTTATGTTTGTATATGTTTTTTTTTCAATGTATTGACAAATATCTATCGTATTCTAACGTCTTCAATATTTACGGCCATTTCGTCTGCTACATTTTGTAAAATAGAATTTTTTGTGTCGACCCGTCTGTAATTTTAATGGGTTATCTTCCATAATACTATATTTCATTTTTTTCGGTACAAATCGATTAATCGCATTGTACTTTTCGTATTAAGAGACATTTTGGTCGTGTTTCCTCGGGCAAATTTGATAAAAAATATCATGATATTTTTTATCACATTTCGCCATAAAACGTACTCATTTATCACCAAAAAAATCCTAGAATTTTTTTGGTTTTACAAAAGAAACTTAATTAGTAATTTTAATTTATTTCAATTTCCATAATATTTACATACTGGAAATATTTAATAGTTTCAAATACTACAATAAATTATAATTAATTATCTTTAATAAAAAAAATTAGAATAAATTAAATTGTTTGACGTTTAATTTTTACTTTTGTTTTTATTTTTTCATTTTGGTCGTTTCCTCGGGTTTGACATAAAATTCAACGGAATGAAGTTAGGGTAATAAGTAATTGACGTGCAGTATCATGATTGTGCTGGGGATAGTAAGCGTGTTTGGTCAGTGGTCAATGATATTTTATCGAATAATCGACAAGTTTCTATTGATAGAATCTTAAATGATGATGGTATTGTTGTTTCTGATTCTGTTTTAATTGCCAATGAATTTTCTAATTATTTTTCAAGAATTGTTAATGATGTTGAAGTCTGTTGACGAATTTGTTTCTCCGGTTCTTTCTGTTCTTATAAATGACAGTTTATCTGTTGGTCTTGTCCCGGCTATTTTGAAAACTTCAATTGTTATTCCACTGCACAAAAAAGGTAATCGCTTGCTCAAAGAGAACTTTCGTCCTATTGCTCTTCAACCTATTATCTTAAAAATAATTGATGAAGCCATTAAACCACGAATAGATAAATGCCTTGCTAAACATAATTTTTTAAGTGACAATCAGTACGGCTTTAGATCTGGTAGAAGTACTGAGTCTGCCTTGGTTGAATTTTTCTTAATTGTGTTCATCTTCATTTGAATGATAAGCTTGAGGCTGGAGCTGTTTTCATTGACATTAAACGAGCGTTTGATATGGTTGATCATAACTTGCTTCTCAATAAGCTAAATTCTATCGGTTTTAGAGGTATTTCACAAAAATGGTTTTCTTCTTATCTGAGTAATAGGTATTACAAGGTTAAAATTCAAAGTTCCTTTAGTGTTCCTTTTGCATTGAATTGTGGTGTTTCTCAGGGTTCTGTCTTGGGTCCATTACTTTGTTTAATTTATATAAATGATATGTTTAGCCTGGGTCTGCGTGGAAAAATAATGGCCTTTGCGGACGATATGGCTTTAAGTTATTCGGGGTCATGTTTGGATAATATCTCTACCGATATCAATTATGATTTAAAATTGTTACATGTTTGGTTTGATCGACATGGTATGATTCTAAATGAGAAGGCTAAAATTATGTATTTCAAATTATCTGAGGACCCTTTGTTGAATTATATGCCTGAATTTATCTATCACCATTCTCTCTTCTTGAAATTGTTAAGTCCTTCAGATACCTCGGTCTACATCTGGATGTTGGCCTCAATTGGAAGTTGCATATTCAACAATTAAAAAGTCAATTGGGTTCTGTTTTGCGTGGAATCTATATGTTGCGCTCTTATTAGAAAAATATTAGGAAATGTCATAAAAAAGTTGTTTTGTTTTGCCATTTGAAATTGCTCTCAAGCCGATAAAATGTCTTTTCATACGGAAAGTACAATGCGATTAATCGATTTGTACCGAAAAAATGAAATATTATAGAAGATAACCCATATTAGAGACGGGTCGACACAAAAAATTATATTTTACAAAATATAGCAGACGAAATGGCCGTAAATGTTGAAGACGTTAGAAGAAAAATAAGGAATCTTCGAATGTACAAAATAAAAAATTAAAGCAGAGTAAAAAAAAATCTGGAAGCACTGTGTTGTTGACGATAGATAATCTTGGTATTTGTACAAGGAAATGAAGTTTTTGGACCGGGTGGTAGTTCTCCATATTGTACAATTTTCTGAAAAAATTACTTTGGCAAATTGATTTTAACCTAACCACAACTAGCAAGTGTTAAAAGACAACTAATTTTTTCATAGCATTGAAACACTTTTGTTTGACATATTATTATGATAGTGAAATGCCCAGCTATGATATTTTTCGGTTAGACATAAAATTGCTGATAGAAAATATCAGTGGATTTGCATAGTGTAGACACTATGTTAGAAATGTAAAAATTAGTTTTGTATTATAATAAAACAGTTTGTTGTAAATTCGCCAAAGCCACACATTGTCAACAGTGGCATAACTATAAATGTCCATAGCACGCCTCCCCTCCCCCTCCCCAAAAAAAATTATTCTTTCATCCTTCCTTCTGCTAGCGCTACATGCTACATCTCATGAAGGGATTTGGCTCTTCAATTTACTCAGAAAATATCAAAATTTGATTGTTAGTGCAAGTGACACTACTAAAAAAATGGAGACGAAATTGATCGTTACACGACAAGAGAACGCCAGACATAGGTGTGATTAGGTGCTGTCTCGAAGGCCGGTTTGGTTGGCCTTGAGTGGTGAGTGAGGACCAAAAACGTTTCCTAACCGTTATAACCTAGATCAATATATGAATCCTATGCGATTCTTTCGGATCTCATTAATTATTGATGGAACCGAAAATTATTTTAATGAATTTTTCCTGGCTCGTAAATAAATTTTGAATATTTAGAACATCTAATGTAAGTATAAAATAGACATTAGAATTATTACTTTTTGCCATCGCATAAGATAATTTTGAGTGAGAAATTAAATAGAATTAAAACAAATTTGAAAAAGTTTTAAAATGGACTGTGTACTCAAAATAATACCAAAATGGTTAGATAATTGAGTAATACCGTTTATCGTCTATAGTAATTTGTTACAGTAAAAATAGACAAATTCATCTCACTCAAACAATTATCTTTTTAAAATGTGTCTCAGTAAAAATAATTTAAATTGGTTTGAGTTTCAGGTTTGTGTTCCAGAACATCTGATTTTCTTATCTGATAATTAAATAACGTAGGATGGTGGTGTGGTTATCTAGTATGATATTTATCGTGTTGTTAGCCTTGAGTACGCTCCAGGAAATTAACTAACAATATTTTTTTACTAAAGATTTAAAAAAAATTGTTGACTTCTTACGAGCTATATTTGACTGTTACAACAAAAAAATATTTTAGATGAAATTTTCTCTTGAAAAATCTATTTTCTTTTAAATTCTGATCTAATGTCGAATTAAATTTTCTGGTTTTAACAGAAAACAGAATTCAAAAAATATACAAAATATGTTTGGTAACTCAAAAATTTAATTTGAAATATTTGTAGTGTAACAGGGCATTGATCGAAATTTTATTCGACTCGATAATTAAAACAATAACGTTTTTCTCCAAACGTCTTAAAAGTAGCTTGTTTTAATACTATTATTGGGCATTAAAGTTGGCCTTTTTGTTACGATTAAAAAAAATGTAAGTGTTGCTAGGCTGAACTTTTAATCCTAGGTGTAAATGCTCTTTTAACACTATTTTCAATATTAAAAGTAAATGAGACGTCATAACTTGGTAAGATACACAAACAAAAAAAAAAGTCAAGGCCTCCTTAACTATACAAAATATTTCAATATAATGTTCAATCTTGAAATTTTAAAGGCCTTCTATTTTGTACTTATAATTAGTGTACGCAATGAATTTCGAGGGTTCTCGATAAAGCACAAATCGACTTGTTTTTAAATTTTGCTCCCAAAGAGTCGAACTTTTCATCTTCGTAGACAAATTGGCAAAGTATGCCAATAGAACGCTTTCTGAATATAATCCAGATTGCACATTTTTTTCAGTACACCACTTCAAAAATCGGTTATATGCGCACTCGTAAATCTTACGTGATTTTGATGGCAATAGGTTTAATACAATTTCCTTTGCTGTTTGAACCACATCCGGAGGTAAATTTGATAAATCTTCTGATTCAAACATTTTGTTCGCAAGAAAAATATTATAATTATAGCTTGGCAGTTTGACACTTACAATAGTCAAACCAAACAAAAGTCATGATCTCCTTAGTTTCACAAAATATTTCAACAAAATTACTTTCAATTTTGAAATTTTAATTACATAATTTGTACTTACTTGTATAATTAGTTTATAATAAGCATTTCTTCGTTGAAGAAAAAATAGTATGTGTTATTCGGATTAAAAGTGACTTTGTTTGACTCGCAAATATTTGCTTTTGCTCGGCTACGCTGCGCTTCGCCTCGCATGCAAATATAATTGCTCGTCAAACAAAGTATCACTTTTAATCCTAATGACACAATGTACTATTCCTGTTTGTATGTAATGGGGGAGAAAATACAAGGTCTAACCTAAATTTTCTGGATCCGATGACGATCAATAAATTTCATTGGAAATATTTTTGTTGCTAACAGGCAAACATAATTCGAAAGCAACCATCCAATAAAATTATTAGTAAATGTTAAGACTAAACTGAAGACCAGTAGCATGTTAATCTGCTCTGCTGCCGTCTCTCGACCGTTGTGTATAGTTGAAACGTTTTCAATTTGCTTAGGTCTTAATTTTGGTTTTAACAAATAAATAATCCTCTATAATTCAAATATTCAGAATTTCTTTTCGGAATTATCGAGGGCAACATCTGCTTTGTCTTTTTAAAAATAGATTTATGATTTATAGTTCTCACAAATTTGTTGTTACAATTTTGCATATTTCATTCATAGCTAATCTTTCTGAACTAACATTTAAATGCTTGGTAAATTTTTGTGGGTCCCAATTACCTGGGGCCCCACACACGGTTGCCTAGTTACACCATCGAGTAACAGTGATAAAAATTGTACAGTGGAAAATAGAGAATGCCACCACGTAACGAAGCGGAAAAGGCAGAATGAACTACGTGGCATCTTTTTAGTTTCCGCATACATTTTTTTCTGCTGGTGTTTTCTTTTTTCCGCCATTTTCGTTAACATAATTTTCTTTCCATAACTGATGTCGATTGTGCATTCATCTGAAGCGGTTACTTTCTTCACAGCAAATAACCCCTCCCAAGTAGACTGGTGCCCAATTTTAATTTTTTATTTTTTTTTTTTTTTACCAAAAACCCTCTGTAGTGTGGGCACGTTACTATTTCCAAATTTTTTTATTTTCTGAAATCGATGAGTATGGAATGTTTAATAAAGGTTTGATTTATACCATAAATGAGAAAAAGGATCAAAATATTATGCAAATTTAAAAATTTAGACCTTCTTCAAATTAAAAATATTAAAAAAATCTAGGAAAACTAAAAGTTAAAACATCCCTTATTTCAGCTTAATAAAAAGAGGTTCAAGAGGTTCGATAAAGTCAAGGGCCATAATAAAATTTTTGAAATAAAAATAATTAATCAGTTTAGTGTAGATGGGGCTAGCCCAATTTAGCCTTTCACTTGAAATAAGTATTTATGAAATCAAATTATGTTTAGGGAAATTTTTTAATAAAAAAATATTTAAGATTATTAAATAAAAGGGATTTATCCAAAAAGTATTAAATTTTATATTTTTCTCATAAACCTGTACCTTCTTCTATTTTAGATTTACGATTTAATTTATGTATATTTTTAATCCTTTAAATTGTTTTATTATCCGCAAAACATTAAATAATCGAAAGTATGTGTTACAGCTATAATTTTATTAATACTGCCTGAATTAAATTGGTATGCCCTTTCGTAAGAGAAACCTTGGTTAATTGGCTGCATAAAATATATTTGTTCCATAGACAAAATGAGAGTCTAAAATGTATACCTATATGACAGGAACAATTGAACGATTGACCCGTTCAGATGCATTGCCCTGAGGCTGAAACTTTTGGAATAAGTTGGACATAAATCAGACAGAATAAGGCGAGCGTTTGGACTAATGGTTCGGCTAAGGGCTACTGAAGTCTATTAGTCTTTCGCTCTGAATTTTTCTAGAAATGTAATTTTCAGTTTTAAGTTCTTTACAAGTTTTTTCTTTACAGGTATAGGTATAACTTTGATTTGCGAATATCTAGATAACCAAATCTATAGATACTCGGTAAGATAATTTGATCATTTATCATACACTGCCATGGTATTTTGTGAAATTAAAAGTTTCATCACGCAGAGAAAAGATATGGTTGCAGAATGATCACAGCAAAAAAGGTTTGTTCCTTAATATAATAGTATCTTTACTGTAAAAAATAGTTAGTTATCACAACAATTCTATAGTTTTCTAAATGATAATAGTGAACATTAAATAACTGTAGAAAATCATATTATTGTTTAAAATTTTTTGTCCTACTATTATTACTACAACTATTAGTTGCTACAAAGCTAAAATGACAGTGACAATAATATAATCAAACAACGATTATTATTGTTGCAACCACTTGGTGCTTGTTTATGGTTTCTGTGATGTTAAAGTTGTTTGTAAGACTTATCCTGCAACCCTAATTTGCCGCAAGAAAAATATATTTAGTGATCCAAAATAAGATGTTCGCTAACAGCTTATAGTAAATGTTTAATAAAACTGTAAGTGAGTCCAGTCATAGAACCACCTGAATTTTTGCTTTTAACAAATAGTGTTACTGTATAAAAAATAACAGAAAAGTAATATAATTAATTGTTAGTTGAATGTGTAGTGTATATTATCATAATAAACAACGCATTTAAAATATGTACAGTTTATTTAGAATTATATCTGCAAATTAGTGTAAGAAAGTGTTAAAACATCTTTGCGGCTGTATGGATATACATAACATGGAAGTAAAGTAAGTAAACTAATTTAGATATGAGTGTGTGTATGTGGCTTTAGTAGCTTTACGCGTATAAAGTTATAGTTCCTTAATGTATTAATTACATCACATTTTCATGTGTTTCAGCATGGATAGACTAGAACGAATTCCAATGACCATATTATAATTTTAACAAATATGTAAATCGTTGTTCCAATCATGTTTATGAGTTATATATTCAGGACGATCATATTTATGATTGTATCAACAATGTCGTTGTTATAACAATATAATATGTTCATTGCGCCCTCATAGGAAAACGTCAAACTTAACTTGAATGATATCAGTATTACTTAAAACCTTCAAGAGTTCAGTAGTGTTTTTTTATTGTGTCTTTTTTAAATAAATTTATCGTAAGTGATTCATTTTTCCTTTTTAAAATAATTAAAAACAGTTAATCAAAAACCCCTGAATTTGTTTTTCTAATTTATTTTAATTAACATGCAAAATTAATACGATAATATTACAAGTGTTAGTGTACGTACGGTTGTTCAACACATTTTCAAGCAATGTCATCGACAGTTCTACAACACATTTGAACGATCACGTTATATTTATAATAACCATTTTATGATTGTCCAAACTTGTTTATGAAGGTATTATTATTACAGTAATTTTTTTCTTAAATATTAAATTGTTGGGCTCGCTTAGTAAAATGAAAGGTTTTAAATTGATTAAAACTACATTTGCAAACACTAAGGATATTGTTGGTGTAACTTTTAATGGTGTAGATGATTTTAATTTATTTGTAGAAGCAGGTATGATTGTATTATTAAAAAAAAAACTTTAAACTAATGAAATTGTCACTTTATTGTAAGAGACGGTGGGTTAATTATGAAATTTTATATGATTTACAATTTTCAGTTAGGAAAGCCTACAATTTGGAATCCGAATCTGAAATTGTTGTGTACTCTCAGGATTTTGTTGTAAAGGAAAAGATTTTTGCGGATTTTATTGCACAGTTTATTGCTTCACCAGACTTTGTTTTGGATATTAAATTATCAAGTAAAAATTGAATATAATATATGTACATAAAAACACACTAAAAAGCTTTTTCGGTAGGTCAAAGAGTGCTTTCAGTATTAACACCGACCGAATCGGAAGTTGATTTAAATGAACCTTCGACGATTGTGTTGGATTCTCAGGCTATTATAACGGAACCCATAGTTCGCACAATATCCTGCCTTGGTGAAACTGAATTTGTCAACTTTAGAGACGAAAACGCTATATTTATACAAACCAATTTTTTACAACAATTGCCTACGACTGAAGTAATTATCATTGTTTTCAATTATTTAAAATTCTGGAGAAATAAATATTTTTCAATTATATTAGGATATAAGAAATATAGATGACGTCAATTTATCGTTAACATCATACCAAAACGGAACCTTGGAGAATCGAGAGCGCATAAATATTGCAAAATCTGTTATATGCTACGTGTTGAAGCAAAATAAATCAAAAATGTAAGTTTGTTTACGCCGACTCAAAACATACAATTGCTTAGAAATAAAAAAAAAACGAAAACATAAATTAGTATGTATCTTTAAAGTTTCTTTGCTCATTTTGCATTTTATTCATTAATTTGTTAACTGTTTTACTATGTTTATGCTATTTTCAGACTCACAAGAGACGATTTTTTACAATTAACGCAGTCAATAGTAGATATTTTTCCTTTTGAAGTAAAAGAAAAGTACTATGTTCCATTTCGAAAAGGACACCTAGCTAAAGGGAAATTATACGATGCTTACAATAACTATCGATCTCGCCTCAGTGCAGCAGGAGTCATAAATAGAAGAATTAAATCAAAATCGCAGGACAATCAGAGTAAGTAATATAAATATAGTTTAGCAAAGTTTATAGCAAAAATAAAGTCAAATTATTATATAATAATGGTTTCTCGAAAAGATTCAAGTGTAAATCAAGGAAACTTAAACATACCAGAACATACATTAGCTATTGAAGAGGGAAATATTACAACTGATCTTCAAATTTTGCAATCAGGAGCTGCCGAATGGCAAATAATATTAGCAAAGTGGAAAAGTACACATGTATTCAGGCATAAAGAGCTTGAAAATCAAAACTTTACAACCCTGGAATGTTTAGAAAAATATGCGATTCTTTCGAATGAAAAAAGTCACGAGCTGGTAAGTCGTCAAAATTAAATATTAAGTAATATTTTTAAACTATAATGTCCTCTATTTTTCAGTTTGTAATTGATTTTAAAATTTTATATCCCTCATCTAAATCCATTAGTGATTGGAAATTGTTCTATTGCCAAGTTATTACAAAGGCAGAAAAATTGAAAGATAAGTGCGTTAAATAAATATTAGCAAATATTGAGAGCGCGGAAGAAGAAGGTTAATTGAAATGAACGAGTTTTTTAATAATGAATTAATAATTGTAAATTATTATAATTATATTTCAGACTCAAAACTTGCTTTGACATTTATGATAATTCCCTACCTTTTACCGAGCTCTAGACGATCGAGTAAACTTGAAGTGCAAAGATCTTTTATTCAATATTGCCAGGTAATAAAAAAACTCAACTTCATCATCAATTTCTCATAATTAATCATTGTTTTTTTACTATAGAATATTCTCGAAGCGGACGACGAAACCAGAGAAGAAATAAAACGATTGAAAATTGAAAGCCATCCTAAAATATATCTCATCGGTGACTCTCACAAAACCGTTTGTCTAGCATATGTCGATATATCCGGCCACAGATTAAAGTTTGAGAATCCACTAAAGGCAATTGAAGTTTGCTTTCACTGCATTATGGGAATGAACATCAAATATCCCAGTCGTTGTGCTCATGTTTGGATGTTTATCCAAAAGCTGGTTTTTAAAATAAATACGCCTTGGGACACAATAATACCTTCCATCAACACACTGATCAACGATCTACATTCTGCAAAATAGGGTAATACTTGCATTTTTTCATTAAGTATATACATATTTAATTTTTAGCACATTTTTAATTACGATAGAATCGTAGGTTACTGAAAATAATTTTCTGTGTTCTCCTTAAGTACGAATTTTAGAATTATGAATTTATTTATTTGTTTTATTAAGTTAAATATTATCCTTAGTTTTGTTTTAATTGATATTTTGCTGATTTGAAATAAAATTCTTTAAGATAGAACTATTAGTTACATTACAAAAATGGATTCAATAAATTGCTTTAGCTGTTCTGAATTATTCATGACTATCAATGAGTTGATTAGCCACATAAGGAATTGTCATCCAAACCAAACTTCAGTGTCGTGCTGCTACCGTAGGTGCTCGCAAAAATATAGTCGACTTGATTCCTATAGATTTCATTTGAAAACTCATTATAGAAATATTGAAAGTGAATACTCAAATTTAACTAGAGCCGCTTCAACAGTTATCACTCCCAGATATTCGTTTAGATTTGTTGAAGCAAATTTTAAGAACTTATTGTAACGATTCCATTCCTCGAAATAAGAGTCAAGAGATTATCAAAAGCATCGTAAACTGTTATAGAAAATATTTATTAATTTTGATAAATAAATTAAACGATTCTAATTTGGCATCCGACGTGTTGGCTTTTGTGGAAGAATTGTGTAAGAACAGTTTAGTAGAATCCGAACATAAATTTTTTAAAGAACTTAAGAAAACACAATTTTAGCTCTAACAATAAAATTAATATCTTTAGGACAATTTTTACTAAGTACCAAATAAAGCTTCTAGATTTGTTCATAAATTACAACGATGTTATAGACGCGAGAGTTAAATCAGGCCCTGCAACAATTTATCATAATATGAACAGCCCTCTACAAAAATATGGTATTGTTTCAGCTCTTTCGACTTATACTGTGTCTTATCTCCAATACGAAAATATCCTATTTAAACCCGGTATGGTTGTACATGTTGGTGAATACGAAGATGATATTCCATTATTTGGTTTAATCAGGCACATTTGTTCGATAGACCGTTCGTACTACTTATGTCTTCAAAGACTTTTAAATCACGGAATTGATTCACACGTGATTAAATCACGGATTTTTAGTGCAATCATATTAAAATTAACAAAGTCGTGCGCTGAGAATATGATAGCATCCCGTATATAATGTTTTCTGCAACAAAATTGGGTGACAAACCACACTGTAGTGACTAACATACAACCAAAAACTATAGTAGATTTCATAGAGACGGCTCATGTCGAATAAATAAACATTCAAAATAGTTGGGTGTAGAAAATACCTATTTGGGTGTAGAAATTATATTTCGAACAATACAGTGAGGCCCTACGCAATATACTTAAAACCACAAAAACATAATTCTCTCTTTGACCAAATTTACTCTTCAACTAATACAAGATTGTTTTGAGCGAGGTCAAAAATATGTATTCAGAAAAATTTTCGTTTGTTAAACTAGTAAGTATGCGCTGGTACATCGGTGAGCATGATTCAAGCAAGGTTACCTCGATGTTTCGAGTCACGTGTTCGTGACGTCACACAATTCTGCCACGTGTTTGTAGATAAATAGAGAAAAAGCGAATGAACCATTTTTGTGTTTGTTTTTATTTTTCCTTGTACAATTTTCCTTTTTATTTTTCGTTTTTTTACTTATTGTTGTAATTTAAAGGTCTCCTTTAATACTAGAATAGAGTGTCGTCATAAAACAGAAAATGATCATTTGTTTACATATTTAGAGCTAAACTGGTATTAATTGAATCACGACCGGTGAATAAAGGGAATATATGCTTATTTCTTTTTTTCTTTATTAACAAATTAACGATGGGTTTTCATTGTGTTATGGGTTATTTATTGTGGCCAACCAGCAATATACATTTGAATACGATACCGACTAAATGTGGGATTCTAAAATGATTTTTAGATAAGATTTTGGAATATGGCCAAGTAGTATGGAATTTGTCTATTTCTCAACAGATTATGATGAAATTCGACTTGTACGATGGAAATGGGACCTTCAAATGTGTTTAGATGAAGTTCTGGAATATGGCCAAGTAGGATGGAACTTGGATATTTCTTGAACGATTTTGATGAAATTCTACTTGTATGATGGAAATGGGACCTTCAAATGATTTTTAGATGAAGTTCTGGAATATGGCCAAATAGAATGGAACTTGGATATTTCTTGAACGATTTTGATGAAATTCGACAAGTGCGAAAAAGTTCTGGAATATGGTCAATTAGGAAGGAACTCGGTTATTTCTCAATCGATTATGATGAAATTTTACTTGTGTGTTTACAGAGGAATACCATTTTGTGAACAACTAAAATTGTTGGTTTAGAAATTCGATATGAAGTTTTGCAAGTATGTCAAAGGTGTTAAAGATTTTTTCTATTAGATTGATTATTTACTAGAAGATATTTTTCCGCAAATAAAAGTAAATTATTTAAAAAACACTTTTGATTGAAATATAATGTGACTAAAGAAATAAAATAAACTTTGTTTAACTCTTAGCCCTATTATGGTTCTCACCTCACCGAAAAATTTCACACAAATCTAGTCACATTTGCATAGTATTTCTCGGTGAGGTGAGAACCATAATAGGAGCAATAGTTATTATTAAACATTTTGTTATTAATTATTAATAACATTTCATGTTATTCATGATGCTAGATGATGCAGGCCGAGTCTATACCCCATGATTGTCCTTATTCCGGAAGGACTTTGAATTTGGTATTATCAAAAGCCCGTGGAATATCTATGAATGAACATAATAGTACCTCTTTGTTCCGGAGTGTGTCATCAATTTATGATGTCAGGTCGCGTGCAGGCGTTGAATCTAATCTACTGAACCGGTATTTTATGCAAGGCTTGGTTTTCAGAATAAATAATGTGCGGCTAATGGATCTGTAAGGCCTAACATCCTCAGGGGATCTTTCCACTATTTCTGGAATAAAAATCACACGCACATCCCTCCTGGTATAGGTAAATCTAATTTTAAAGCAAAGTTCCCAAGTTTTCATGGATTTCCCTATTTAGAGAAAACGTCAAAAAATATTACTATAGCTTCTTGATCGACTGATCATTTTAAATTGTAGTCTAATTAACGAAACTGTAGTTAATATCCCTGTAAAGTGTTAAATGAACATAATTCTAAAATAAATTTATGAATCAAACAAGGGGTCTATTCGATCAAAAACTTTTCATTTTGCATATATCCCTTATTATGATAAATAATATAATTATCACTTATATTTAATATTACTTTTACCTAATAATACATATATTTCATTAATTAATTTGCTTAAGTATTAGCGGTTTTTGTATAAAATACTTATTTAATTACAATTTCAATTGTACAATAACCGTGCTGCTTATGTGCTTTTATTTATCAGGTGTTAGATATGTTCCATGATTTTTGCTAAAGATAATTATCATCACGTCGTTCTTGACGTCAAAATTGATTCGATTTGAATTATTATTCAAACAGTATGAGATCGACGAATTTTTGATATGTTGGCTTTAAAAAATTAGGTGGAAAATTATAGCATTGACTCCAACACAATCGCTTTTAGTAAGCTTTCAACGGCTTGGAAATGGGTGTCATTGGGCGCTTTCAGGTCCCGCAACATGTTGGCTTTCAAAATTTACTGATGGGCAAAATGACATTCGATACATAACATTGCCATGGAATTTTCGATAAATCGGGCCATTCAGAAAACAACAGGGTTATTTTAGTCAACATGTTGCCAACAGTTGGTAGAGCTGAAAGCGTCCAATACTATCTCATGTTATTCATGATGCTTGTGTAGTGTTACAAAAACAATTTCGAAAAGCTGTGTTATGGCCGAAAAACAGGACTGCATGAATAGGTGTAGTACAGAATTGTCAATTTCGTCATATTTAGAACCCTTTCTGCTTTATTACTAGCGTTTTCTCGCTTTGCCTATACTAATTTTAGATTGTATATTAAAAGAGTTCTAAAAATGAGAAAAACCGGCTCTTGCGGAATTCAAATAGAGATTCTTTTCAGCCAATCTCCATTATGCTTCTCAATGCTTATTGTATAGAAAGTGTTTCTAACCCGCTTTGCTAATTGAGCGACGGTGCGACAGGTAATATTTATTCTAATGCCCCTCATTTTACTTTTTATTAGCTGAGTTGTTAGTAAAATCCCCCAAACAAAGTTTATTTTATTTCTTTAGAGTCACATTATATTTCAATCAAAAGTGTTTTTTAAATAATTGCGGAAAAACATATTCTAGTAAATAACCAATCTAATAGAAAATATCTTTAACACCTTTGATATACTTGCAAAACTTCATATCGAATTTCTAAACCAACAATTTTAATTGTTCACAAAATGGTATTCCTCTGTAAACACACAAGTAAAAATTTATCATAATCGATTGAGAAATAACCGAGTTCCTTCCTAATTGACCATATTCCAGAACTTTTTCTAAATATCATTTTAGAATCCCATTTTTATCGCACTTGTCGAATTTCATCAAAATCGTTCAAGAAATAGCCAAGTTTTATCCTACTTGACCATATTCCAGAACTTCATCAAAAAAATTATTTGAAGATCCCATTTCCATCATACAAGTAGAATTTCATCGTACTCGGTTAAGAAATACCCAAGTTCCATCCTACTAAGCCGTACTCCAGAACTTCATCTAAAAATGATTTGAAGATCTCATTTCCATCGTACAATTCGAATTTCATCATAATCAGTTGAGAAATAACCGAGTTCCTTCCTAACTGTCCATATTCCAGAACTTCATCTAAATATCATTTTAGAATCCCATTTCTATCGCACGTGTCAAGTTTCATCAAAATCGGTTAAGAAATAGACAAGTTACATCATATTTGGCTATATTCCAGAACTTCATCTAAAAATCATTTGAAGATCCCATTTCCATTGTACAAGTCGAACTTCATCATAATCGGTTTAAAAAAAGACAAGTTCCATCCTACTTGCCATATTCCAGAACTTCTTCCAAAAATCATCAAAATCAAATTTCATCATAATTAGTTGAGAAATAGGCAAGTTCCATTATACTTGGCCATATTCCAGAACTTCATGTAAAATTCAATTTAGAATGCCACATTTACTAAGTATCATAATCAAGGCTGGGCAGTAACGAATTACATGTATTTGAATTACGTAATTAAAATACAAATTACAATTTGTAATTTGTATTTTAATTACTCATTCTCCAAGTAACAGTATCTTGTATTTTAATTACATAAATTCTAAGTAATTGTAATTTGTATTTTAATTACCTCAGTTTTTGAAATTTCTTATTTACATTTTTCAAGGCTTATTAAAATTTGGTTCCAGAGTCATCAGCATAAAACCTAATCTTAATAATCTTTTTCTAATGATACGTTTTTTCACTAAATGAATTTTGTCAAATCAAATTTATCAATTTACAAATCGTCATGTCAGTGCTATCTTGTTCAATCTCCAAATTTACCAATTTTGAGTTTAATATTGATTCTTACTAAACAAAGTTAGCTCTTTCCAAATATGCAATCGAAATTAGTGTATCTCCTTTAGTTTACGAGATATTCAGTGGTGATTTTGGTGTATCAGCCACTAGCAACAAAATCAAAATAATAATTTTGGTGTAACCGCCGTTCACGTATTCTATGTACGCAGTTGAATAAAAAACTAATAAATAAATTTTATTACTAAATTTGTTCAATATCCATTTAAAAATATTGAATTTTGGTGTATGTCCGATACTAAATATAAAGAAAAATTTTAAATTTTTTGGTTTATCTCCAGATATTCACCAATGAAAATTGACTATTTCAATCACGTGATCAAAACAATATATATAATGAAGGAAATTTCGGTTTTTTAATCATTAAGTAAAATGCTTTTGTATGATGAGGATCAATAAAAAAAATTATAATTTCTAATAGTTTTGTCTAGTTTAAAGTTTTGTTATACAGGTAACCGTTATTTGGTTTAAATAAAATTGTAATTGATTTAAAAATAAGGGAAATCACATTTTTTAAATGAGTTCGCCAGTAAGAGAAATTCCTAACGATGTCCTTCAGTAAGTAGTATGATTTTTAGTTGAGTTGTTTATTTTTATTTTGGTATTAAAATTTTATTTTACTAAAATTGCCATTAATTATTTTATTTTATAAATACAGTGTTGTGTAAGAAAATTAAACAGTGAAGAAGTTTCATTTAATATTAATTAATCCTTTCTACATTTAATATTAATTAATCCAATTCGAGTGAAATTTCACATGCTTTATATTATTGCATAAATTAGTTTACTTTAAATTTTTCACATTGTTTGGGATTTTGCACAATTCCACTGCATGTAATTAATGTGTTGCTATTTAAAATATTGAAATTGTACAAAAAAATTAATGTTTCTTGTAGAATTATGGAAGAAATTTTTGTAAGGGATGAGGAAATTGAAAGCCCTTTTGATGATTCGGATGCTGATCCAGATTTTTTACCGGCCGGAAACAAAATACCTCAACAGGCGGTATTTAATAAAAGTAAAAACCAATATTTCTTAATGTATTCGGGACATTGATAAAATACTGTAATTATTTTTTCAGACACTCTCACTAATCCAATAATAACGGAAAATTTTTCAACTGCTTCTCCAGTATCGCAAATCTCGACCCCATCCCGAAAACGCAAGCGACATTTTTCAAATTGGACGCGTACCGTTACCAAAAGACTTAGAAACTGTGGACAAGAATATATTGATAAGCGGGGCATTCAACATCGCGCAAGAACAGTGAAAGAACCATGTGGTGAAAAATGCAATTTTAAGTGTACTACAAATTTTAGTTTGGAACAGAGACAAACCATCCATCAAGCATTTTGGAATATTGATCCTACATCAAAGCTAAATTTTTATGCAAAATTTACGACACAGAATACAACAACTAGAAAACGAACAAAGAAAGAAATTTCCAGACGTGCAGAATCATACAAGTACTATTTTGAGAAAGATGCAATTAATGTTCAAGTCTGCAAAGTATTTTTTCTAAATACTTTGGATGTATCACAAAACCGAATTTATTACTACTACAAAAAAAACCACATGAAAAAAGTCGGCGTAGCAAAACCGGTAATCCAAGGAAATCACGTAAAATTTCAAACTCCGACCAGTGTACTGAATAAAGTACGAGATCATATAAAACAATTTCCAGCAATGGATTCGCATTATTGTCGGGCAAACAGCTTGAAAAAATATTTGGAACCAAGTCTAAATTTGACAAAGATGTTTAATATGTATAAAATTAGTGTTGAAAACCCGGTGAAATTTAATATGTATTCAAAAATTTTCAACGAAGAGTTTAATTATTCATTTCATCGTCCAAAAAAGGATCAATGCGATCGATGTGCCGCTTTCGCTCTATTAAAAGAACCATCGGACTCTGAAAAAAACTTGTACGATCAGCATAGAAGGGCAAACAAATTAGCAAAGTTAGAGAGAGACTACGACCGAAAAAATTTAGATGGCACAACTGCGGTAATCTGTTATGACCTTCAGAACGTATTTGCACTTCCGAAAGCAAATGTGTCCAGCTTCTACTACAGGAGAAAATTTAGTGTGTTTAACCTAACTGGGCACTGCAATAAAAATAAAAAAACATATTGTGCTATATGGCATGAAGCTTTAAGCGGAAGAAGTGGCAATGACATCGCCTCTGCACTTATAAAGATATTGGAAAATGTTTTAGGTGACAATCCTGGTATAACACGAATAATTTTATGGTCCGATTCGTGTATCCCACAAAACAAAAATCGAATAACGACACTAGCAATAGTTAAATTTTTAAAACGAAATCAATTGGTACAAATCGAACAAAAGTTTTCGGAGCCGGGGCACTCGCAAATCCAAGAAATCGATGCAGTACACAGCTGTATCGATCGAAATTTAAAAAATATTGAAATATATAGCCCGGTTGGTCTTCTAAAACTACTAAAGGGTATTAATTCGAAAAATGTGACTTTAAAATTCATCCAAATGAAGAGTACAGACTTTTTAAATTATAATGCAGCGTCTACATCTATGAGCTTTCCACCGTTTGCATCAATTAAGCATTTGGTTTATCATTCGAAAAATGTATTAGAATTAAGCTTTCGAAAAGAATTTGCTGGAGAATTTTTATCGAAGAATTTAGTATTGGCCAAAACCAGAAAAAAAACAAATTGCGCGAATGAGCTACCAAATGTTAAACTTTGCCGTTACAAGTATGATTTAAAGCAAGAGAAAATAAAAGACCTCAAAGCAATGCTTATTTACATGCCCGAGGTTGATAGAGGTTTTTATAATATTTATCTGAAATGACTTCAATTGAAATGACAAGGCATGAGTACGGAGTAGTCTTATTAGTTCTGACTTTTTATTATTTTGTTGTGATTATGTTATTTTTATTATGTTATTTTAAAGGCTGAATTTTTATTAAGTATATTGAAATAAATGAATTTAATTCTGCTTATTGTTTTATTTAATTTTTTCTATTTTCTTTGGAAATCACCTAAATTTTGAAACGATAAGAAAAATACTGGTAATGTATCTGAAGGAAATTGTTCTATCTCCAAAAGTGTTGAAGAAATAAATGAAATTTAATTTTTTAAATTCTTTTAGTGCAAGTCCAATATTTTAGTGTAACTCCACGGTTCATTTTGATTATGTGGAGATACCCGAAAATGACTTAAAATGAAAATGTATTTTCCAATTTTCCAGCCTAAATGAATCCGCGTTGTTGGAAATAAAAGTAGGGATCGATAAAACAAAACAAAATTTAATAAAATTCGTCTTAATAATACCAAACAATTATATAGGCGCAGTACAAATTAAAATCTAATTTCATTTTTAATTTTCCAAAAAAACAAATATTGTCGCTTGCACCAAGATAGCACTGATATGACGAAATGTAAAGTATTTGTAATTTGTATTTTAATTCCTGAGTTTGCTGTAACTAGGAAAAGTATTTTAATTACTCAGTGTAATGTAATTTGCCCAGCATTGTAATTAGGTAATTGTCATCATTGTTGGCAATGGGCCATATTGTGGCCCTTAATAGTTGAGTGCGATTTCAAAAATATAATTTTGTAGAACTTTTACTAAACGAACGATTCGTATGGATTAGGGTTTTTGACTAGGTAATAAAAGGGCCTATTCCATGTGCTAGCCAAACCTTTGTCATTATTGTTGGCAATTGCGGATATTGGCTCTTGAGGGTTGAGTGGTATTTCAAAAATGTAATTTTGTTGAAATTTTACTAAACGAACGATTCGTATGGATTAGGGTTTTTTAATTAGGTAATTAAGGGTCCCATTCCATGTGCTAGCCAAACCTTTGGCATCATATTTGTAAATTGCCGATATTGACCCTTGAGGGTTGAGTGCGATTTCAAAAATATAATTTTGTAGTACTTTTACTAAACGAACGATTCATATGGATTAGGGTTATTGACTGGGTAATTAAAGGGCTCATTCCAAGTGCTGTGACTTGTGGTAATTAAAGGGCCTATTCCAAGTGTAAAACCTTTGTCATCAATGTTGGCAATGGCCGATATTGGCCCTTAAGAGTTGAGTGCGATTTCATAAATATAATTTTGTAGAACTTTTACTAAACGAACGATTCGTAGAAGTTAGGGTTTTTTAATTAGGTAATTAAGGGTCCTATTCCAAGTGCTAGCCAAACCTTTGTCATCATTGTTGGCAATGGCCGATATTGGCCCTTAAGGGTTGAGTGCGATTTCAAAAATATAATTTTGTAGAACTTTTACTAAATGAACGATTCGTATAAATTAGGGTTTTTTAATTAGGTAATTAAGGGTCATATTCCATGTGCTAGACAAACATTTGTCATCATTGTTCGCAAGTGTCGATATTGGCCCTTAAGAGTTGAGTGCGATTTCAAAAATATAATTTTGTAGAACTTTTACTAAACAAACGATTCGTATGGATTAGGGTTTTTGACTAGGTAATTAAAGGGCCTATTCCAAGTGATTTGACTTGTGATAATTAAAGGGCCTATTCCAAGTGCAAACCCTTTGTCATCATTGTTGGCAATGGCCGGTATTAGCCCTTGGGAATTGAGTGCGATTTCAAAAATATAATTTTGTAGAACTTTTACTAAACGAACGATTCGTATGGATTAGGATTTTTTTATTAGGTAATTAAGGGTCCTATTCCATGTGCTAGCCAAACCTTTGTCATCATTGTTGGCAATGGCCGATATTGGCCCTTGAGAATTGAGTGCGATTTTAAAAATAAAATTTTGTAGAAGTTTTATTAAACGAACGGTTCGTATGGATTAGGGTTTTGACTGGGTAATTGAAGGGCCCTTTCCATGTGGTAGCCAAACTTTTATCATCATTGTTGGCAATGGCCGATATTGGCCCTTAAGAGTTGAGTGCGATTTCATAAATATAATTTTGTAGAACTTTTACTAAACGAACGATTCGTATGGATTAGGATTTTTTAATTAGGCAAGGCTGGGCAGTAACGAATTACATGTAGTTGACTTACGTAATTAAAATAAAAATTACAATTTGTAATTTGTATTTTAATTACTCATTCTCCAAGTAACAGTATCTTGTATTTTAATTACTTAAATTCCCCAGTTTTTGAAATTTCTTATTTAAATTTTTACAAGGCTTATTAAAATTTGATTCCAGAGTCATCAGCATAAAACTTATCATAATAATCTTTTTCTAATGATACGTTTTTTCACTAAATGAATTTTGTCAAATCAAATTTATCAATTTACAAATGTAAAGTAATTGTAATTTGTATTTTAATTACTGGGCTTGCTGTAACTCGGAAAAGTATTTTAATTACTCAGTGTAATGTAATTTGCCCAGCCTTGATCATAATCAAATGTATATTCCCAGCTTGGCACAACAATTAGTTCATAACGCAATGTACACCCATGTTAGTAACATAAATTCACTTTATTTTCATATACAAAATATGAACTCCAGCCGAAATATGTAGTTTTTTTTATTCAGCCGGGAAAAGGTTAAATAAAGGTTAAAAAATCCAAAACTAATAACAAAAACTTATTAGGAAACTACATATTCGAGGAGTGTTTATTTTCTATGCATCCAGCATAATGTTTTTTATTTATTTGTTGCAAACAGTCACAAATTTTGTTTGAAGGGATGTACGTACTCACACATAAAAATTGTAAACACAAAAAATAAACAAAAATAAAAGTAGTGAGAAATGCGAATTTTTGTTCGATTTGTTTTTTAAATTTTTATACTCGTAGAGCATACTCAATTCAAAGTCAAACGCAAATCAAGAAGAAGTAAGAGGTAAGAAAAAATTAACAGCAGAGAGTCTGATTTAAAGGGATTAAGAAGATAAAGTTATTACAGTTCTACTGTATTTTCCATTTGTTGTTGTTGTTTTTTTTATTTTTTGAAAATAAATGTTCACGAGACGTCTCGGTATTACATCGTTTTTGATACAACGTTTGTTACAATATTACTCCTAAAAACAAAATGGTAGTATCGAACAAATAAAGCTCTCTGCAACAAAAGCAACTCAAGAACTACATGATAGCAACCAACATATAATGTTTTCTGCAAACAAAGTTTCCCAGCACAACATGATAGCAACGAACAAACAATGTTCTCCGCAACAAAAGCAACTCAAGAACTACATGATACCAGCCAACATATAATGTTCTCTGCAATAAAAGTTCCCCATCAACAACATGGTGCCGACCAACATATAATGTTCTCTCCAACAGAAAATGTATTGATTGTTACAACCAATATATAGTTATTTACATGATGGCAACAATAAAAAACCCAATCATTACATTATGCTCTTCAAATATTATTGCATCAACTATATTTTTTTTCTTCGTGATTGGAAGGAATGCCTTTAAGCTAAACACAGCAACAAAACATTCCAATTCAGAGGTTCTGCGTAATTTTGTGTTCGTTGTGAATTTTTTTGTCTAATTTTTAATTAAATTTAAAAACATTTTGTTTTTCTTCATCAAAAACAGCTACCGGGTATGTAATGGCTCTAGTTAGGCAATTACAGCAGGTAACAGCTTTAAATACACAAACATTTAATGATAATATTCGGATAATTTTATTTATTCGCAACGATGCACGCAATCGTCTACACATTGTGGAGTACAATCAAATATGTAGCTACGTAAATGTAGTATGTATTTAAAAAGTGAAATATTACAACACGAAGATATACAAATGTTTTGGTTTCAATTGAATTTGTTGTTTTTTTTTTTTTTTTGTGTGTATATAAGTACATAACCTCGTCGTCCATCCGTAGCAGGGATTGAACAACAAAATCAGTTTATTTTTATTTTGCTTGCTGGTTTTTTTGTGCAAACACAAAATTTTTATTTGCCATTCGTGTTCTTATCCATTTTGTATTCCAATATACGTAGAGATATGGTATTACAATTTTAAATGTATCTCATTTATTTCAACACAAAAAAAAAAAAAAACTGAATGTAATTTATTATTCCACTTTCCACCTATCATCGCAACCAACCACCACTTCGCAATAAATAAAAAAAAAAAAAAGCCAAAACATTGTTATCATCGCTTATAGAATATACGAGTACATACATATATGTATACCACTTGAAATCCTTAAATTGGTACGCATTTATATAGTTTTGGTTTTAATCGGATAAAACAGTTTTGTTAAACCAACCTTTGTTTATTGGTTTATTTAACTGTTTGCCAACTTTGTGCGTTTAGAGCAATTTTGTACCTCACTAATCAGTGATTACATTTTTTTTTTTTTTTGCCATCGATGGTTATACATGAACATTATTTAATACATGTTATATACATATGCAAGCATGAAGGGTATTAAATAAACAATTAAACATTTATTGGGGGGGAATATAAACTAGAAACCACCCTATTTATTGTATTATAAACACTAAACCGAGTTAATGTAACCATTTTTTTGAGAAATGTTGGGTATTTTACAAAATAAAACTGAAAATTTTCCGTGCATAATTAGGAACATAAAGAGATAAGAGTATACTTTTACATAATTAAGCGCATGCACCGTTAAATTTACAGTAGATAAATGAACTTGTTATAGCATTTCCGGAATATTGTCCGTTTATTTTCGTATTTTTATCCACTATATAACATAACATAGAAGAAAAGAGGGATGAAAAGAAACTTTTTAATTACATAAAGCAAAAATAACACTACACAAGTAGTACTAAAATGCAAGAACAACTTTATTTGAACTTTACCATTAAACATTTTATTCATTATAATTTTACCATTTTCTTGCTTGCTGAACTTTTTTTTATATTTTCTGTGTACTCTGTGTGTATCTTCTATACACTATTTGGAAAATTAACAAAACAGCTCACATTTTGTTTTTGTACCGGATAGTTGAAAATTTCACGGTTAAAAAACATGAAAATATTATTTTAAAAAAAAAAAGTGCTGTTAATGTTGAGTGTTGAAGGTGTGGGCATTTTACTTATCGAAAAATTAAATCAACAATTTTATTACACCAAGTTCATTCAAGTGGACTAATTTGTATATAATATTATACCAATTTATTTTGTCAGTTATACATATTCGTACATATACCCACTGACACATTTTATGTTTATTATCTTGTATTTTTATCTTTGAATAAATGCTTATGACTGCAGTAAAAATGTTGTAATTTTTTTTACTGATGAATATTCAACCGTTCACCTGGAAAAATTGTACATAAAAGAAAATTCAGTTATTTATATAAAATAAAATGTAGATACATATTAAATAAAAGAAAGCATTTTCCTTTTTATTTATTTATGTGCTTTTCCTTATTTTTATTTTGGAAAATATTTCAATACTTGTTTCCTGCAACACTAAACATGTTGTTTAGATAAGCAATTTTATTTTGTGTACACGAAGCTTTTGTGTTTGGTTTGCCACACACGACACCCTGACAATGACATCTTTTGTGCGCGCGTAGTAAAGTTTTTTTTTATACAATTTAGGTGTTTGTAAATATTGTAAATCGCAATATGTTTATTCAACTTACACATTCAATTATAAACCATTGGGGATAACAAATAGTGCGCTATTAAAAACCAAATACTATACCTTGTTGTAATACATATACGTTAGTACTAAGTTGCAGTTTACCAATTTTCTATTGCTACTATTTGGTACATTTATTTACTTTTTTGTATACATCAGAACATTTTTATTATCCCCAAATCACATCATTTTAATTTATTTTATTTTTCAAATACATACATAGTAAAAAGAAAACATAACTTAAGCATAAAAATGAAAAATAAACTAAAAGCTGTGATTTATGAGATTTTCATTTTCGATTAGATATTTTCTCTCTGTATTCATACAAACTATCATAAAAAAAAACTCTTTGATATGAATGTCGATTGCTTTTATATTTTATATGTACATATGTATGTATTTAGATGACGAGTTATGTTGTTGTCCTTCGCATCTTTAAGATTATATTATAAGTTCACATTTACATTTATATTTTACACATGGGTTATCTGCCATTCTGCAAATGAAAAAAAATGTTACGTTTTAAAGAGAGTAACGCAATAGTCCGGAAATAATTTCATAGCCACTTCTGATTTTTTGATTTTATTCTCTGAAAATGGTGATTCCGTCAAGTATGTAGAGCTAAAATAAGACTGTCGGCTCGACTTCACAGCACCCTTTTCTTGCTTTTTACTGTAAAATTCGCCAAAATAAAAAATCAAATCAAATTGAAATTTGTTTAGCAGAATAAATCTAGTAGCCTTATTTTTGGCTAGCAAATGGTTTACTTGCTAGTCGGTCGGTGCTGTAATTGCAACAATTGCATATTAATGTTTGTTTTATTTCTAAATATTATCTTCCAATTAATATTTTCAACCCCATTTGTTTGACTTGCGCTGTTTGTATGCTTCATGTTATTTTGTTATCAAAGGTCATTAGTTTACAATGGCTGTAAACTCGATTAAAAAAATTTTACAAACACCTGAAGAAGTATGATTGTTATTTATACAAGTTGGTAATGTAGTATCAATTAAAAAAACAATGCAGACATCTTTTGTCAGGAATCGTAAAATAAAACGTGATTGAGACATTAACTTTTTGAAATAATTAATAACAAAAATATTTTTATTAGATCACTCACGTGTAAACTGTGAGAATTTTTTACTAAATTTTTCGTTAGCGGCAAAGTATGAAAATACCCTGTAAATTCAATTTCGATAACATCAAAATCTTCGACGCAAATAAAATAACGTCTTTCATAACAAACAATTTGTTTTATAATTGCGAATTTGGGATCCCCATTAATTCCTTATTAAATAATTGTCAAGTTTTATATATTTTGTCAAAAAACAGGGCCCGTTACAAATAAATTTAAAATTTGTTGCAATAGTTTTATCTGTTAACTTTTTTAATTTACCAGGAACTATTTCATGTTCGAGACATGGGACGGTATTTGGTTTCTAAGTGCTATAGTGTACAAAATATTTATTTTGTTTTTGGATATATTAATAATTCTTTTTTAATTTTTGGTGATAGGATTCAAACCTGCTTGAACTAAGGGTCCAATTTTTTGCATTATTCGTCCATAGTGTGTAAGAATATGAAATTTGGGCTTTAATTTTGAACATGATTTAAATATTTCATCATTTATGAGTACTACATGTGAAAATGCTAAATTTATAATCTCACGAATAACTAAATATAATTTCCAAAAATTACAGCTTTTCGATACGAAATCACCGATTAATATTCCGAAATATGTTATAAAAGTATACATTTCAAAAGTACTCATTTTAAATTTGGATTTATTTAAGATATCATAACTTAGTAATGGCGGTTTGTTTATACTTTGTGCCCCAAAGTTACAATTTTGAATCCTAAAATTTAATTGTTCTATAGAAAAATACTTTATGCCTTTAACATAATATTTTAGTATTAATAATAAGTCGTAATGACAAATTCCTTCGATCAAGTCATGCATCACGTCAACGGTTACGTTAGTTGTAACATGAAATCGTTTTAACGAATTGAATGCACAATTTTCTTTAATGCCTGTTTCAGATGCATTTCCAATTTGTAAGTCCAATACATAATTTTCTCTAGATCTAATTTCACACAAATTGTCATTGCAAAGTTTTTGAGTAATTTCAAAAGTGATTAGACATTGTGTTCTGTATGTCAATAAATTTAGCAAAGAAGTCACCTAACCTAGAACTACCTTGGTATAATAGATATAGATCTCTATAATACCGTACACACAAAAAAATATCGCGGTGCGATTTGAATTTAATCCCACAAAATGATTTTTTTTATCCTATTGTATGAAATTAACACCGCCAGGTCGGATTTAAATTTTAAAATATCCGAAATGATGGAATTATAATTTGTTAACACCGATCGGTGTAAAATTAAAATAAATAACGACATCTTTCGGGGTTTTTTTCGAAAGGTATTTCACACAATAAGTTTCTGATATATCGGAGTTTTAATTTAAGACCGTTTGGTGTTAGTGAAAAATATAATTTAACAGATCTCGAAAAATTGAGTCAGTTTCGTGTTGATATTCAAAGAAGTCAGAAGTGTTTCATAGTTGTAAGTGGTGACGTGAATTTTTATTTGGTTAATTTAAAAAAATTTTTAGTGGCAAAAGTGTTTAGTGGCCAATAAAAAATTAAGTAAATTATTAAATTGTTTTGAATTATTTATATTTGTGAATAAAACTATAACATTTGTGAATATACATATATTATCAAATAAATAATTCATTAAAAATGAATAGTGGAAAAAAAGTATTTAATGTAATTTTTGATGGACTACAAAAGTATTTAATTGTGAACTCCATATTGTTAATAGACATTTTGCAAGAAGGTAAGAATATAATTTAGTGTCTTATTTAAATTATAACATAGAGACTGAGGTTTAATTTTATTGCATGAATAACTCATGCAATACAATTAAACCTGAACTCAAATTACTTTTTTAAATTAATAATTAATGTAAATTATGTAATATGTGTTAGTTTTTTCCAATTGGTTGTTCATTGTGCTCTAAATTTTGCTAATTAATTTAACAAACTTAACACTTCTATTGCATGTTACTATGGGTTTTATATCATTTATTTATTTTTTAGCTTGTATCACATTTAATATTTCATCAGAAAATTATCAGCTTTTGATATGTACGGAAAATAACGTTGAGCTAATAATATGCAACTTAGTTATGATCGACCAGTCCACCTCTTCTACTACGGACACCTTCTGTGACGACAACATAAGTGTAATCTCACAGTTATCGGGCACCTCAACCATTGGTGTTGATATTGGGAACATGTCCCTCAACGCCGGGGAATGGGTTAAGCTCAACTCCTTCGAAAGAAGGCGTTTTAAAAAGGGGCTCAAGGAAGGCAAAACTAGAGAAGAGGCTCTAGCTGCTGCTAAGTCCGCGACCCCTCTGAAAGCATCCTCGGGGCCTGTTGCTCCTACCCTAGACAAGAGGTCTGGTGGTAAGCGTGAGAGGTCTTTCGAGGTTGCTCCGGAACCAAATAAACCACCTGCCAAAAAAGCAAAAGAAGGGCCTTCTCCGGTAAAGCCCTCTTTCAGCCAGGTAGCAGGCAGTGTTAAGCTGGGCATCGTACCAGGTGATCTCATTGGCAATCCTCTTAGTATGGAGCAAATGGCAAACATACAGGAGTGTGTCATTGACCTCATTATTGGGATGCAAGGCTCAAACCACAAGCCGCAATTCTTTGGCTGTTTCCGGAGAACAGGTTGGCTATTTTTTATATGTTCCGATCATTCCACAGCGGAATGGATGAGGAACAGTTTTGTAAGCCTAAGGGAAAAAATTGGTCTGAACATAACTTTGGTGGAAGAGGATGATTTTCTTCGGCCAAACATCGTTAGGGGGTTCTTTTCACAGAGCATTAGCTTAACTAGCGAGAAGATTCTCGCTACCATGGCCGCGCAGAACGATGGTCTCGGGGCCAACTCATGGAAGATACTGCAACGGACGACAACTGGCGTACTCGTCCATTTGGTTATGGCCATAGGCGAGTCTTCCATGAAGAAACTACGCGAATCCAACGGGAACATCGCATACCGCTTTGGTAGGATAAAACTCCTTCTCAAGAAGGATTCCCCCTCTACCAACCCAACCACTGGAGTCAGCTCCAGTAAGGAGGGTACTTTACCAGCCCCAGTAGTAGGCACAATCACAGACGAGGAGGCATCCAGGAACAGCAGCGCTATTGAGCATTCTGTTCCTGCTGCCTCTTCGTCGGGAGCACGATCAACGGATCTCTCCGCAACTCCTACTGTGGGATCGAGTAAATCAGCACTCACCCCGAAAATTAAGCATATGGGCGCTCGGGGTGTTACTGGGAAAAGTGGCAGAAACAGGCCAAATCCCGCAAAGCAGACGGCTGGCAAGCAGCCAGGAGCGTAGAGCTCCTTTACTCTAATCATCCAGTATGGCTGGTACTATTAGGGTACTACAAGCGAATCTGCATCACGCAAAAGGAGCTTCGGATACCTTTTGCAACAGGTTCGCGAAACAACACTTAACCCTTGGCCTTATCCAGGAACCTTGGGTTAATGGAGGAAAAATCAGAGGCCTCCACCTCAAGTCATGTAAGTTGATTTACGATCGAAGGGAGGAAGTTCCCCGAGCAGCAATATTTGTTTCATCTAATATTAACGTTCTTCCAATTCCAGAGTTCACCACTAAGGATTTGGTTGCAGTAATCCTGGAGGTTCCGACTAGCAGGGGAATGCAGGAGACAATATGTGCCTCTGCGTACTTCCCTGGTGAGTCGGTTAGTGCTCCACCTGTAGTTGTACAGGATCTGGTGGATTACTGCAACCTAAAAAACAAGCATTTCATCATAGGCTGCGATGCTAATGCACACCATATCATTTGGGGCAGCAGTGATACAAATGGCAGAGGTGAGTCCCTTTTAAATTATCTTATGAGTAGTCACATAGACATTTTAAATAAAGGTTCGAACCCCACTTTCATAAACTCGACTCGGCGAGAGGTGTTGGACCTCACTTTGTCAAGTCAGTTTATTTCCAACTCTGCTGCAAACTGGCATGTTTCAAGCGAAGCTTCTCTGTCGGACCACATGCACATCAGGTTCGATATACCGGGAGTGATCATACAGGCAACAGAGCATCGTATCCCTTGTTTTACAAATTGGAAAACATATAGGGATATTTTATTTATCAAAGCAGACATGCTGCCAACATCTTTGAATTCAATTAGTAACCTAGAAACCGCAGCTGGTCTGCTTAATGACGTTCTCCTATCTTCCTACGAAAGCAGCTGTGTGGTGCGTAACGTTGTGGTTAATCGCAAAGTTCCATGGTGGAACGAACAGCTGGCTAAACTTCGTAAGAAGGTTAGGAAATTATTTAATAGGGCAAAGCATTCCAATGAGTGGAATGAATATAGGCAAGCCCTAACCAGTTACAACACAGAACTAAGGCGTTCCAAACGCCTCACGTGGAGGAAAAACTGTGGAAATATCGAGGATATACCTACAGCTGCTCGACTCCATAAAGTTCTAGCTAAAGATCAGTCCAACGGGATTGGGCTTCTTCTGAAATCCGATGGTAGTTATACATCAGGTCGCAAAGAGTCGCTCGAAACCCTGCTTCAAGTGCACTTTCCGGGCTGCACTGTTTGCGACACAAATACAATCACTAACTCCATATCTGGTACACACATGGGTGTAAATATGGGTTGGGTTAATAGTTTATCCGGTAAGCTTTTTACTCCGGATAAAGTCAAATGGGCCATTAACTCTTTTCAGCCTTTCAAGGCTCCAGGAGGGGATGGAATCTTCCCAGCCCTCCTTCAAAGGGGCCTGGACTTGATTACCCCTGCTCTGGTGGCCTTGTTTAGAACTAGCTTCAATTGGGGTCACATACCACAGGCTTGGAGTCAAGTAAACGTGGTTTTTATCCCAAAGCCTGGAAATCGGCCATGTGAACTTCCTAAGTCCTTTCGACCTATCAGTCTTACATCGTTTATTCTTAAAACCATGGAACGACTTATAGATCTTCATATCAGAGACTGGTTAACGGCAACCAGACCTCTAAATCCAAATCAATTCGCCTATAGGAAAGGCAAATCCACAGAGGGTGCGCTGCATCTACTTGTCACCAAGATTGAAGCAGCCTATCGCTCGAAAGAAATTGCTCTGTGTGCATTTCTGGATATTGAGGGAGCTTTTGACAATACTGGATACGACTCAATTGCTAGGGCAATCAAGCGTAGAGGTATTGACGATCCGACTAACCACTGGATTAGTTCCATGTTGGTTAGTAGGAAGATTACATCTAAATTAGGTAATGAGTCAGTCACGATTACGGCAGCAAGAGGGTGTCCGCAGGGCGGTGTCCTGTCCCCTTTGCTGTGGTCACTCGTGATCGACGAGTTGCTTGATAATTTACATCTACTTGGGTACGATGCCATTGGATATGCGGACGATTTGGTTATCATAGTCTCTGGAGGGCATGAACGTACGATGTCCGCCAGCATGCAACAGGCTTTGCTTGTTATTTCGAATTGGTGCACTGGGGAGGGCCTTTCGATTAACCCTAGCAAAACAGTCCTGGTGCCCTTCACCAAAAGACGTAATTTGAACCTTGGTTCAATTAGTCTTAATAATATAAATATCGGATACTCCAATGAAGTCAAATATCTGGGTGTTGTCCTAGATAAGAAACTAACTTGGAACTCTCATATTACTTCAACTACCGAACGCGCGGCCAGGGCCATGTGGGCCTGCCGGCGTATGTTCGGCAGGACCTGGGGCCTGAACTCAAAAATGATTTACTGGATGTACATCATGATAGTGAGGCCAATTGTAACATATGGGGCAATAGTTTGGTGGCCTAAGGTACAGCAAAAAGTTATTATGAACAAGCTGACCTCATTACAGAGACTAGCATGTCTCGGAATTACAGGTGCTATGCGCACCTGCCCTACGGCGGCAATGGAAGCTCTCATCGGGCTCACTCCACTTCATATCCACGTCAAAAAATCAGCTGCTACCTGTGCAGCTAGATTGAAGCTCGCGAATCAATACAGTCATGATGACCATATGGGTCACCTGGACATTTTGAATGAACTTCCAGACCTGAATATGTTCTTTAGTGTCCCGGACGTTATGCCGAAAGAACTCTGCTTTGGCAGGAATTTCGTGGTAACAATCCCCGATAGAACAGACTGGGATACTGGGTTACCGCAGATGGAACCTAACAGCCTAGTCTGGTACACTGATGGATCAAAAATGGATAGTGGAGTCGGCATTGGTGTCTTTGGACCCAATCACAAAATATCGAAATCACTGGGTACTTACCCCAGTGTTTTTCTAGCCGAAATTCACGCCATCGAAATCTGCGCCTCTATTATTATGACCAAAGGTCTTAAAGGCGCATCCATCCACATTTTGTCTGACAGCCAAGCAGCACTGAAAGCATTGGCTTCTAACTGCTTGGTTTCCAAGTCGGTTCAAAGTTGTTATAAACTGCTACAATCTCTCTCTTGTCAAAACAAAGTAAGGTTGTGGAGGGTGCCTGGTCACATGGGCATCACTGGAAATGAGATAGCCGACGAACTTGCACGGGCAGGCTCGTCGACTACACTCATTGGCCCTGAGCCTTTTTGTGGTATCCCGTGGGCTTCTGCAACCTACACAATCAGTAAATGGGAAAAAATATAGTGCTTGACTTATTGGAACTGTATTCCCGGCCTTAGACAAGCCAAATCTTTGATCAGACCATTTCACCACAAAAATTTGGCGATCAATTTCAGCAAAGGAAATATTAGGAAACTTGTGAGTTTTCTCTCAGGTCACTGTAACCTGAGATATCATTTGAACAAAATGAACCTGTCCACAGAGACGGAGTGCCGACTCTGTTTGGAAGAGACAGAAACCGCAGAACACATACTATGTGAGTGTGTTGCTCTGTGCACACGGAGGTGGATTCATTTTGAAGAGAGGTATCTGACCCCGGAGAAATGTAAATTGGCCTCTATAAATAGCATTCTCGCCTTTATTAGAGAGGTGGAGAAGCTCCTGGAGTAACAGTACCCAACAGCACAAAAGATCTTTTAGGTCGTAGTGCTAGCCGCTTTTGGGCAGGGACGAAAAAAAAAAAAAAAAAAAAAAAAATGATCGACCTTTTATTTTAAAGATACACAAAACTACGGTATATTTTCTTAGTTCTTGTTCGTATTATTTATTCTAACGAACCAATAATTTTTTAAAAACTTTAATATTATTAGATAAATTTCAAAATGTATCTACTCAAACCGACGAATTTTTGACCTTCTACCAAGATGCCGATTCACAGACTGATGACAGCTACGAAGCAGTTCCAGTTTTTCGACAGGACTGTTTCATAGGCTCTCCAAAAAAAGCTCAAATTAGAAAAGGATGTTTTAAAAGAGGTATAAAATGCATAATTAACTTAGTTATTTTAAATAAATATTTTTTAGTAGAACTAGTTTTAGTTGCATACATAATATTAAAAATTTGAAGTTGATTTTAATTTATTTCATTGTATTAAATAGTTTACAATTTATAATTTGTTAAATTTTAAAGGAATTAGAGTGCTTCTTGAAAAATCATTTTGAAGGTCAACATATCTTAGCCTCCTACAACACTAATGGTACCCTTGAAAAAAAATTTCGAGTTAAATTAGTAAATATAATCATAAGTCATTTAATAGAAATTCTTGGGTCATATCCGTCAGCCGAAAATAAAATTTTATGGGCACAAGCTACAGCTCTGCTTTTCCCAAAATTGTGCGAAGACCAAAACCCGGAACGATTTGTAAGTACCACCGTAAAAAAAATTTATTCAAGTCTATTAATGGAATCAAGTCTATTTCTTGTCCCTGCGTATTACAATCTACTATTATAGTACTCATTTAATTTAAAGGAAATCTTCTATAATCCAGCAAATCGTACGGGATTTTTTGCGTTTCGTTTAAGAACAATAAATCGGTCGCTATCAAATTCTTCACGGCCAAAAAAGGAGCTGGAAACATTAGAAAATAATAAAGATTTTTCAGATGATGATGACCATAACCATGCAGAAGACAAAAAGTGGCTTCAACAAGCTTGTCCCAAAAACAATTACTTGGATATTTTTAAAATAATGGCGAAAACTATAAGTTCTCGAAAAAAAAATATTTTTAATAAACGAATATCCCAGATTTTGGGATACTCCTGGCTTGGTATACATATAACATCTAAATTTAATGATTTTGAAATAAATGTCGCATGGAATCTATAAATTTTAAAAATATTTAACTTTAATTTACTAATACAAGTGTAATTCAATTGTTTAGTTTTTCTAATTATAGATCGATCAAGATTTTGATTTGCGATATCCAAACAAAAACGTCTATTGTAGAGATAAGTGGCGCAAATTTAAATGTAACATACCAAAATTAGCACATGCCAGAAATATATATATATTTACGACGAATGCACTGAAGAAGATGATAGTAAGTTAACAAAAATTAAATTAAAAAAATTTCTTGGCTATCACCTTAACAGTTTGTTGAAAAACATTCACTTAATAGCCCTTTGTCACTATGCTGACGTAAAACAATATGGATATGATGCTGTTCTAAAACCTATATTGAAGGATATTCAAATACTTGAAAAAGATGGAATAACAGTGCAATATAAGGGTTCTTTAATAAATCTTAAAGGTACGATATTCTCGTTAAGCCATCATAACCTTTCTGCTAATGTGTTATATGGATTGCATGAATCGTTTATGTCTAATTACTTCTGTCGTTTTTGTAGAACGCATTCAAAAGATATAAACAAATCCGTAACAGTTGAATCGGAATTACTTAGAAATAAAAACGATTACAGACTATATGTGCCGGGTCGAGAATTTGGCCTTCAGAAACTTTGTACTTTAAATGAACTTAAGTATTTTAACACATTCGAATCACACAGTGTCGATATAATGCACGACATATTAGAAGGCATTGGACAATACGAACTGAAAATTTTTCTGTTATATTTAACAAAAACAGCGAAAGCTAATCACTCTTGAAAACTTCAATAAACGATTAAAAACTGCTAATTTTGGCTACCTGAATAGGTCTAACATCCCGTCACTAATAAATTTAGACAGCAAAACGAAAAACTTGAAACAGACGGCATCACAGTTTTGGTGTTTACTTGGATATTTCCCAATATTGATTCATGATTTACTTAAAAATGGGGATACCGATTTTCTTCAAAAGTTTAATGTAATTTTGCTTCTAATTAAAATAGTAAATATAGTATTTTCACCTGAGTTAAATCATGAAGCAATTGGAAGGCTTAACACTTTAATTATGGAACATCATACTGAGTTTACAACAAAGTTTCCTGGTCACAATATTATTCGAAAGCATCATTTAGTCAGTTCTCTACCAACCTTCATTGAGGTAACATCTTTGAGGTTTAAAATTGAATTTTTTCTGTGTAACAATTATTGTTAAAAATTTTTATAAATATAAATTGTTCTTCACAATTAATTTACTAGTTTTCAAACTAATAAATAAGTGTATAAAATAAAACAATCTAACGTGAGTGGAACTAAACGTCGCTCTAATGCGACGTTAACAGTGATACCGTTCAAAACTCAAAAACAAAAAACATACGATGAAACAAGTTTACAACAAATGATTAGAGAAAATCAACGCGTGATTAACTCTCTACAACATAACAGTAATATGTCTGGCTCAACATCAACAAATTTATCAACAAAAAACTCATTCAACAATCTAGTTGATGATGATGGTAACGGTATTGAGTTTGATCTCGATTCTGAGATTCATTCAAAAAATAAAAATAACAAAGTTATTATAACGCCTATAATAATACAAAACATCACTGAAAACAAATTGAGGGATATTCTCAAACAACTTAACATTAATAAATTTTTGATTAAATTATGCAGCATTGGGATAAAAATTTCACTACACATTCAGTTAGATTACAACAATCTACGTAAACTACTGACAGAAGCGAATATTGAGCATTTTACTTATCGTTCTCCATCAGAAAAAATATTAAAAGTAATATTAAACGGTCTACCCAAAAAAATTAGTACGGATGAGATTAAAGAAGTACTCACTGATAATGAATACACTAATAAAGACATAAACAGTGACGATATCATCGAAATAACTGAACTTAATCCTAAAGCAGGCTCGATGCAAAATGGTCTTTATCTAATTAAATTTAATGCAAATAACATAAAATTCCAGATTATAAAAAAGATAAAAAGTCTCAACCATATAATTGTATCATTTCGGATACACACTCCAAGGAAAATTTCTCCAACGCAATGTCGCAGATGCGGTATGTATGGCCATGGTACATCCTACTGCTATAAAATACTAAGATGTCTCAAATGTGGTGACCCTCATGATACGTTACAATGCAAAGTTTTAGATGCCAATTTGAAATGCTGCTTGTGTCAAGGAAACCATATGGCAAACTCACCCAACTGTCCAAAGTTGAAGGAATACATCCTCATACAAGAAAACATCAAAATTAAACGGAATATAAAAAGTAACAATATAAATAATATTATGGGATCTTCAATACGGCCTCCTCCGAATTCGTTTAATGCTGAAAAATTTCCGGAACTTACTTCACCTCGGCCAACACAGATGCATCAGTCTTGGAATTCAATATTTAATAATAAACCATCAAATTCTAATTATAGTGTAAACCAAAACAAATTGGCTGCCGCAAATGAATCTGGACAGGTAAACTCTTCAAAGGATTCTTTATTTACGTATGAAGAAGTTTTGACTCTGGTAAGTGATATGGTCTCGAGTCTTTCAGTTTGTAAGACAAAAGCGGGACAATTTTCTGTTTTAACTCGCCTAACTGTAACCTATCTCTATAATAATGTTAAATAATGGTTCTGCGAATCTGAATAATAACGCATTAAATATTTTTATCTGGAATGCGCAAAGTATAAAAAATAAGGCAAATGAAACATTCTCTTACATGAAAAATCTTAATGTGCATGTTGCCATAATTTCGGAAACCTGGCTAAAAGACGATGTTTCACTCTTTGACCCGGAATTTAAAGTGTATAATTTAAATAGAAAATCGAGTGGCTATGGTGGTGTTGCTATTATAATTAAACGAAATATTCAACACTGTTTGCTACCCACTTTGAAGTTACAAGCTTTAGAGGCTTTTGCAATAGAACTTATTACAATTCGTGGTAAAATAAAACTCATAGCCGCTTATTTTAAAGGAGGAACATCCAATATAATTCTAAACAGATTTAAATCAGACATACAATACCTTACATCATTCCAAACTAATTTCATTTTAGGTGGAGATCTGAACGCTAAACATCCGCATTGGAATTGCTACAGAAATAATAGTGTTAAACTCGCAAATCACTTTGTAGATTAATACCGTGCCACAATTCATAAACGAACGGCAATTCGTACCCCGATAACCAATTTGAGAAGATTGAAGTCGATCGCAATGGTAGAAAATGCAGCAGTTAAATTATCCAATGACTTGGAGTAAAATAAAATCACCAAATGGCTGACAAATTTTATTTATTATAAGATAAATTACGTGTAACAAAATTGATGTTATCGCTTCCACGGTTGATGATAAAGAGAATGATTATATTTTATTTTAGCTTTAAGAAGTAGTTTACAATAGTTTTTAATTCATTTAATTCCCAATAGAGGGTTAAAGCTCATTAATAAGCTTTTAATCCATAAACATGAAACGTACTAATTATTCTAATTGAGCTCCGCAAATTACTACTATCTTCATAAATGTTAATCAATTACAGAATTGTCAAATGCCATTTGTTTACAAATACAATAATATGGTAAGAATTTTTTATAATTAAATTTTATATAAATTAATGGATTAATTATGTATTTCAGGTTACAAGATTTAAAATGAATAATGAAATGAATAAGTATAATTACTAAAAAGTTAACAAGATAAGTATTAAATATTTTATGATTAGAAATTAAAAGCTAATAAAAATGATAAATTTTACTGTATTTTAGGTGACAACAAATTCAAGTTCAAGGCTAAGTATTTAAAAATTGTGTTGTTGTGATTAATTTGATTGATGTTTGTTTGTGTTTTGCAGATGTGAATTCATTATTATCAGGAAGAGTTCTTCTGCGATGCGATGGATGACTTCAACAATAATTATAATATGTTGTGTTGCAACATACTCCCCCGGTTAAGCAATTATTTGCTTAACTACTGGATATTTAGTTTGCATAATTTTGTCACTGGACGTTTTAATTCACCCGTGCTGGTTTTTAATGTGACAACTCGTACTTTGCCGTCTTGACCAGGATGAACCTTGATGACTCGACCTCTAGCCCATGCTAGCGAAGCAGCGTTGTCTTCTTTAATCAAGACGAGCTCGCCTTCTTTGATGTTCTGCTGTTGGTGCTGCCATTTGGACCTTTTTTGTAACATGGAGAGATATTCCAAATACCACCTTTTCCAGAAACCTCTTGACATGTTTTGCAGAAGTTCCCATCGTTCATTTAATTTCAGCATAACGTCGTTTGTGCCTTTGTCTGGTACTTCAAGAAGCGATGAACCGATCAAAAAATGGCCTGGTGTTAAAATACGCAAATCGTCAGGATCGTCATTCATTGGTGTTAATGGTCTAGAATTGACTATTGCTTCTATCTGGACCAATAGTGTCTGCATTTCCTCAAATGTAGGAGCTGATTCGCCTAGTACTCGATGGATATGAGTTTTTATTGACTTCACTCCCGCCTCCCATAAACCCCCAAAATGTGGAGCAGAAGGAGGTATTGTATGCCACTCTATTTTTTCCGTGCCTAGATAAGCAGATACCTTTTCATTGTGGCTTTGGGAAGCCACAATTGCGAAAAATTCACCCAATTTTCTGCGAGCGCCAACAAAATTGGTTGCATTGTCACTATTTGGCCAAAAATATGCTGATTTCTGCAGGTATTCTGGACCATTCCACCAGATTTTATGATGCGCTAGTTGCTTTGGTGATAAACCTCGACTCGCACAATCAGCAGGATTTAACTTCGTCGGTACATGTTGCCAATTACTAGCTGGTATTTTGTCCATTATATAGCTCGTCCTGTTGGCTACGAAACAATTCCATTTTCTCGGAACATCTGAGAGCCAGGCCAACACAATATTAGAGTCCGTCCAAGCATATACCGAATCAGCTGGAGCTTCAAAAATTACTGCGACTTTGTTGAGTAGTTTGGTTAGTAGCACAGCTCCGCATAGCTCTAAACGGGGAATTGACAGCTGCTTTAGTGGAGAGACTTTCGTTTTAGCTGCAATTAGATGAACAGAGCTTTCACCGTTGGAATTGGTTGATCTCGCATAAACAACCGCTGAATAAGCTTTCTCCGAAGCATCACAAAAACCATGTAGCTGAAAACGACAAGCTGTCTGCATTTGAAGATACCTTGGAATGCGTATACCTGAAAGACATGTTAAATTGTTTCTTGCGGCGCACCATGTTTGATTAATATCATCTGGCAATGTATCGTCCCATCCAATTTTTGTCAGCCACAGTGACTGAAGTAATATTTTGAACGTCACTGTTGCTGGAGATAACCAGCCAAGCGGGTCAAAAATTTTACCGCACTCTGACAGCAGTTGACGTTTTGTTGATGGTTCACAGTACAGTTGTGGAACATTGAAGGTGAAAGCATCTTCACTGGTCAACCAGCACACTCCCAATGTTTTGACATACAGTCCCGATTCTTCGAACAAGATGCAATCCTTCCCTTGCTTTTCTAAAGGTATTTCACTTAAAAAATCAGGGCTGTTTGAGCTCCACTGGCGTAGTGAGAAACCGGCATGCGATAAAGTGGTTGATAATTCATGAAACATTGTAATGGCTTCTGGAACATTGTCACAACCCGACAATAAATCGTCTACGTAGAAATCGGATTTGATGGTGATGGCCAAATTGGGGGACAACTGTTTAGCGTCATTTGCTGCCTGATGCAGAGATCTTATGGCAAGATACGCCGAACAGGTTAGTCCGTATGTTACAGTTTTCAGCTTGAAGTGCTGCATCTCGCTGCTTGAATCTTCTCGCCATACAATTCTCTGGTAGTTTTGATGTTTAGTATGCACTGCCACTTGCCGATACATTTTCTCTATATCTGCAACAAACGCAACCTTATGTTTGCGAAACCTCGTCAGGATGGAAAAAAGATCATCCTGAATTGTTGGACCTGTCATCAGAACGTCGCTTAAAGATAGTCCGGAACTCGATTTACAAGAGCCATCAAAAACAACGCGTAGTTTTTTGGATGTGATGCCTTGTTTAAACACAGCGTGATGAGGTAAATAATATGCCTTGCCTTTTTCACTGACTAATTCACGATAGGAAATCCGTGTCATGTGTCCAAGTTTTAAATATTCTCGCATAAACTTAGTGTGTTCCTCTCTGAGCTGCACGTCTTTCTTGAATTTGCGTTCCATGGCGATCATTCGAGTTGTCGGCGCCTTTAAACTGTTGCCCAAATGCTCAAAATTGTCTTTTATAGGTAGTTCGACCACATAACGCCCGTCTACGAATTGATGAGTGTTGGAAAAGTGTTCTTCGCATTTGTCGTGACTGATAGGAGTATCAGCTGAGATTTCTTCCACTTCCCAAAATCGCTGCAATAGTTGACCAATATCCCCGTCATCTTTCTGAATTAAGTAGCAGCACTCGGTTGTATAATTCTGGTTTTGCTCAGAAGAACCAGCAACAATCCATCCGAATGTACTATCGATCAAATGTAGGTTTGGCTGCAGTAATCTCCGCCTTTCATGCACTATTTCATAGAAGACGTCAATACCAAGAATCATGTCGATCGAATTTGGTTCATAGAATCTTGGATCAGCTAGACAAATTCCATTCAGTTGGTCCTCACTGTATTCCTGTAGTATAGTTGTCTGAGAAGGTAGATAATTAGTTAACTTACTTAGTACTAAAGCGTCCACTACTACAAATTTGGTTGCGTCATATCTGGAGCTTAATTTTAGATTAACCTGTCCCTTAGTTCTGCCTGCTGACACTGAAGCTAATCCGTTGACGGTGATGTATGCATGGTTGCGCTTCAATCCTAATTTCTTAGTAAGCGCATCAGTAATAAACGTAGATTCTGATCCCGAATCTAACAAAGCCCGAACGTTATGAATATTGCCCAGCATATCCTTGGTTGACACAATAACCGTTGGTAATATTGCTTGCTTCTTTCCGGCAACCGTAACCTTTGTGTTTGTGTAATTTTGTAACCCGGATGAATGTACTGACGAATCGGGGCTCGGTGACTTAGAGTTAACATCTTTGTTTACTATGGCATGGTTAATTGCTTGTTGATGGTGACCATTGTTATCATCATGTAAAATTGTATGATGCTTCTCCTTGCATTTAAAACATGTATTCGTTGATGGACAGTTGCTTGTGGAATGCCCCGCTCTCAAGCAATTGATACACAATTCATGTTTGCTGATGAAGCCTTTTCGTGATTCTAGGCCACATCTCTGAAATTTGTAGCACTTGTGTAACGGATGTGGCTTATGGCAAAACATGCACTCGATCTTTTCGGTTACTACGTGCGATACCCTTTGAGAACTTTTAACTGGCTTCGTGGTAATGTTGCAGCTTTCCAACGCGTCACATCTTTGATGGAGAAACTTGATGAAATCATCCACGCTTGGCACATCGATGTTAACAGAATGTAATGCCCATTGTTGTTTTGTTCCATCGTCCATTTTGTTGAGTAACAGATGTAAAACCCATGGGTCTCGAGATTGGCATTCTGGCCCTAGAGCTTTTAATCCCCTAAGCAGTTCATCCGATGTTTCTGTGAGATTTCTTAATGATTTCGATGAAGCACAATGGATAGCCGGCTGATCAAGAAAGGTTTGAATTATGGTGCTTACGATCGTACGTTTCTTGTCGTAGCGTTGTTTCAACTTGTCCCATGCTTCTACATAACTGGCATCAGTAATTAAAAAATGGTTTATTAGTCGAGCCGCGCTTCCTTGAAGCAGTCCCTTCAGCAGCTGGAACTTGTGAACACGTGATATTGAATCGTTCTTATGTACAGTAGCCTCGAACATATCCTTGAAAGACGGCCATTGTGTGTACTCTCCATTAAATGGCGGAATATTTATTCTCGGCAGCTTGATTTCGTTGCTTTGACTCATCGTTTTGTTGTGCAATGATTCGAAATATGACTTTTGTTGCGAGTACATATTGCTTAAAGTGGCATTTAAATCATCGTTATTAGATTGTTCAATTGGCCTCCGCTTCCTTAATTCACGCCTCAAAGCTGCTTGAGTAGTAAAAAACTTGGTTTCGAATTCATCCGCCTTCGAGGTTTGCTGCGGGATCAGGAGTAAGTCGTCTTCAATGCCATAAAATTCCTCCCACCATGACTCAAGTTTCTGTAGCCTTGATTCGATCTCTTCAGTCTCCGTTTGGTCATCAATATTATCAACGAATGTGGCCGCCTTAGTTAGAGAACCTAAGACGCGACCACGTTTCTGCACAAGTTTACTTTCGGTAGCCATTTTTGCACAACACCTTAATTCGCGATATTAACGGAATGCACAAACACTGTTTTTATAATAGTTCACGTTAGTTAGACTGCCTTTTTTTTTATAATCTTTAAAAGGTTTTATTATTTCACTATTTGCAATATAGTTCACTTTTAAAATAATTAATTCACTTGATATCAAAATTCACTTATTATAGCTTATATTATTTGTAGATAATAAATTTGAGAATTATTGTAAAATAAAAATTAAATATTGTAGCGTAGTAACTTAAATTTGATAAAAGCGTTGGTAGTGGTAAAGCACTTCCTCTTCTAAGATGTATTAACGAAGGGAAGTTTATATAATTCCACGTGCCCGGCTTTTAAATCCGGCTCGAAGGACCATGTTAAACTCGCAAATCACTTTGTAGATTAATACCGTGCCACAATTCATAAACGAACGGCAATTCGTACCCCGATAACCAATTTGAGAAGATTGAAGTCGATCGCAATGGTAGAAAATGCAGCAGTTAAATTATCCAATGACTTGGAGTAAAATAAAATCACCAAATGGCTGACAAATTTTATTTATTATAAGATAAATTACGTGTAACAAAATTGATGTTATCGCTTCCACGGTTGATGATAAAGAGAATGATTATATTTTATTTTAGCTTTAAGAAGTAGTTTACAATAGTTTTTAATTCATTTAATTCCCAATAGAGGGTTAAAGCTCATTAATAAGCTTTTAATCCATAAACATGAAACGTACTAATTATTCTAATTGAGCTCCGCAAATTACTACTATCTTCATAAATGTTAATCAATTACAGAATTGTCAAATGCCATTTGTTTACAAATACAATAATATGGTAAGAATTTTTTATAATTAAATTTTATATAAATTAATGGATTAATTATGTATTTCAGGTTACAAGATTTAAAATGAATAATGAAATGAATAAGTATAATTACTAAAAAGTTAACAAGATAAGTATTAAATATTTTATGATTAGAAATTAAAAGCTAATAAAAATGATAAATTTTACTGTATTTTAGGTGACAACAAATTCAAGTTCAAGGCTAAGTATTTAAAAATTGTGTTGTTGTGATTAATTTGATTGATGTTTGTTTGTGTTTTGCAGATGTGAATTCATTATTATCAGGAAGAGTTCTTCTGCGATGCGATGGATGACTTCAACAATAATTATAATATGTTGTGTTGCAACAAATAGAGCTGGCACAATCTTATACAACGAAATGTTAGATAGTAAATTTGTTATTAAATTTCCAAGTTCTCCAACACATTTTAATCACAATTCAAAATATGGATCTACTCTGGACATAGCTCTGACAAATTGCCCATAATTCATTCATAATATGAAATCTCGCCCTGATTTAAGTTCTGACCACCTTCCGGTACATTTTCAATTGGACTGCAATCCCCAATATTATGAGGGTTTTTGTAGATCTAATTATTCTAAGGCAAATTGGCAACTATATAAATCATGCATTAATAACAATCTAAATCTAACTAGCGAATCTCCAATTCGAAATATTAAATCATGTAGCGATATAGATGAGCTAGTTGGTAATTTAAATAATATCATCTTATCTGCCAAAGATAAGTGCGTGTCATATAATATACCTATATCAAAAAATATTGAATTCAAAATCCCAGAAGCAACCAAAATGTTAATTCGGCTTAGAAACACTCGTAGACGCCAATGGCAACGTTCTCGTGATCCTATGTTTAAAACTATTGTTAGAGTTGCATCAACGCATCAAGGCTGAATTTCAAATTCTGAGAAACAATAAATGGCATAATATGATTGAAGAAATCCAAAATGACCGTAATAAAAATAAAATGTGGGCAGTCAGTAAAAACCTGCGACAACGAAGTAAACAAATACCCCCCCTTATTTGATAAAGAAAACCATATTTCGATTACTAATATTGAAAAATGTGAATCCTTCGCAGCACAATTTGCTGCAATTCACAATAAAGACAATCACAATCAATCTACTTTTGCCCAACATATATCTTCAGAAGTCAATAGTTTTCTATCTACTCATGCCGGATTGTTATCGTCCCATGAATTTGATATGACAACTCCTAAAGAGATAAAGCAAATCATCAGATCTATCAAGCCACGTAAATCTCCTGGGTATGATACAATAAATGGTATATTAATTAAGAACCTTCCTATAAAAGGGCATATATTTATTTCTTATTTATTTAACGCTTGTATGAAATTCTCTTATTTTTCCAAACATTGGAAAATGGCAAAAGTTATACCAATTTTAAAACCCGGAAAAGATAAATCTAAACTATCCAGCGACCAATAAGCCTATTAAATTTACTTTGAAAAATTTTCGAAATACTTCTCAAAATTCGTTGTAACGAATTTATTAAAATTAAAAATATCCTACCAGATGAACAATTCGGCTTTCGTGATGAGATTTCAGCTCAACATCAGGTGCTTCGCATTTATCAACATGTCAGATCTGCATTCAACCAAAAACAATCGACGGGTCTTATCCTATTTGGCATTGAAAAAGCATTCGATCGTGTTTGGCACATGGGACTTATTTACAAACTAATTCAATTTAATTTCCCAATTTATCTCATTAAAATCATTTATAATTATCTCAATGAAAGACGGTTTTTCGTCTATATGTCTAATGAGAAATCGAATGTACATCACATTGATGCAGGTGTTCCTCAAGGGGCCGTTCTATCACCAACTCTTTATAATATGTACATGGCAGATATTGGGAAATTTTTTTCAAATATCCATTTTGCCCAATATGCCGATGATACAGCAATCTTTACGTCATCTACCGATCCCAATATCGTAATAAATAACTTACAAATTAACATGAATACATTATCTAGCTATTGTGCTCAATGGGATATCAAATTAAACCCGTCCAAAACCCAAGCAATATTTTTTACCCGGAGGAGAGCAACTAGATTTTTACCTGGGGGTCTTCACGTGATAGTAGATGACACTCCTATTGAATGGTGTAAAAAAGTCAAATACCTAGGCCTCTGGTTTGATCAAAAAATGTTATTTCAAAATCATATTGAACATACAATTGAAAGAGCACAAAAATTAACCAGAATTTTATATCCATTATTATGCCGTAACTCAAAATTATCTGAGAATAATAAACTCCTAATTTACAAAATGATAATTAGGGCAACAATCACGTATGGTAGCCAAATCTGGAGCCAAGCAGCCTATACACATAAAAAGAGATTACAGATTGTACAGAACCGTTGTTTGAAAATTATAAGAAATCTCCCCCGCAGATATCCAACAATCGACTTGCACACTAAATGCAATATTGAGACTTTATCAACTTATATTTCCAGATTAAACCAAAAATTCTCTATGTCATGTTTATATTCGGGAAACACTTTAATTAGAAATTTGATTTCTTAACTTTTCATGTTTATTATTTATTGTTTTTGTTTTAAATTATATACAGTAAGGTTTTTCTAAATAAAATTTTTCCTTAAATACTTTCTCTCTAATTTACAAAATATTTTAAATTATAAAATAAATAAATAAAATTTTAATGTAAATAATTTAACTAAGTTGTACGTAATGTTAAATTACAGAGCTCTAAAAATGTTTTATAATACAAAAAAAAAAAAAAAAAAAAAAAAAAAAAAAAGCATCATTTAGTTTTGCATTATTGTTATATTATTCACAAAATGGGTGCATTGACTAACTTGTGGACAATGCGATATGAGGGCAAACACTCTACATTTAAACAAATTGCGAGAACAACACGTAATTTCAAAAACATTACTAAACTTTTATCTTTAAAACATCAACAAATAAACTACGTTAACTACGAAAACTATAAATTTAATACCGAATTATTATTGAGAATTGAAAAGCGCATTATATTTAGTATTTTAAATTTAAATTTAGAATACGTTAAAATTAACTTAAATTTTGATTTGAATGAGGAAATAAATGTTCTTAAAGAAATTAAACATGGAAATTTATATAAAAAAAAAAATTATTATATGTATTACAAAAATGGACCCATTGAATTTGGGCCTACCAGTATTTGGTTCAATTGAATATATTATTGAAAACAAAGATCAAATTTATATTTTTTATAGTTTACTTGTTATAATTTGTTTTGACTATAATTTAAATGCATATGAAACTAAACTTAGTAACGAATTACATGCTATTAATTTATACTCTTTAGAATTTAAGCAGCCATTCGAATTTATTTATAATGCAGAAAGTTTAAATAAGTTTATAGTTCCTAAACATGAAATTATTTAAATAGAATAAGAAAAATTATTAAAAATTATATTAAATAATTATATAAATAAATAAATAAATAAAATAAATTAAAAGAACAACAAAAAATTTAAAATGAATTTATTATTTATAATCCAAAATATTGATTCTATTCACCCCTTTAAAATGGTTTCATGATATCCGAATGGTTGAAGAAAACAAATCCTTAATTCGTGTAATTTTACGTTTAAAAAAATGTTTTTATTTTATCCCATATTCGTTAATTATTATATGCAAAAAGATATATAAAAAAACTTTATTAGCATTGAACATATTTATCCGTCTGGTGTATAACAAGAAAATCCTAAAAACGCGAATTTTATTTTTTTAAAGTAAATCATTTCATCCTAAAAAAGTGAATGTCCGCTAAAATTAGTACACCGTTTGGATAAAATATAATATTATCCGATCGGTGGGATATTATTTGACACCGATTCGGAGTCATGAGAACCCCGTTTTTTTTTCTGTCATGAGAACCCTGTTTTTTGACCCTATAGGGTTCACCAATTATTTTATTACGAATGGTTAAACACTTGATCTATCTATTCACTGAAATTAGAAAGGTAATTTCAAACCAGGTATGTCTGTTACCATCAATCGTTGGAGCTTATTTTACGGCTTCATAAATTTTTAATGATTTTACTTGAATATTGAATTTTTTGTTGTCTTAGTAATACATTTAATTGTTCCATTTTATTATGTTGCAAATTCAATATTTTTAATCTTTCTTAATCTGTCCCACTATGGATATTGGAGATATACGACATTTATCCTTTTTCAACAATAATTAAATGAATCAATCTCTAGTTGTATATCAAAATGAACTAACCCATTGCCGTAATGGTTCACCCTTTATAATACGCAAGTACAACAAAATTACATTCATCTACTGTACCATCAAATATCATTAAAAAAAATTGTTTATTTATTTACCTTACCCTGAAAACTCAAAGTTTTTTTTTATTGTTTATAAAATATAAACTTTCACGGAAACAAATTATAAAAAGTACAAATAAAAACTTTGCTGTTGTTATGTTTTCTCCATCTGTGTCGAATTTTTCATGAAATTCAATAAAGTTGACAAGTGAACGTTATTTTACCAAAATAAAAAAAAACGCTATGATTATTTCCGGATTTATTTTTATTGTAACTTCACAGACAACTACAAAAAAAAAACTTGTCGTGTCTCCTCGAAGGTATATAATATTTATGACAATACGGAGACCAACTAAAAAAAAATGAAAACGAAAGTCACCCACGTTTAATTTTTGTCTGAATTCATTGAAATCGGGATGTTGGAACGAAATGCTTGTCAATTTCAAATTAAATTTGACAAGACCATGAAATAAAATTTAACTTTCCCAATTTTTGTTTTTACCGGTGAATCAACGTTTTTATGGGGGAAGAATGATTCAAGTTTATTATAAAAAGTTGCTTGTTAATTTATACAGATATACGTCTATATTACACTCGAGTACGGCTCTACACTGAGACTAGAAACAGCGTAGTGAAATGCGATCCCATAATATTTATACAACGAAACAAGTTTCCTATATTATATATATATATATATATATATATATATATATATATATATATATATATATATATATATATATATATATATATATATATATATATAATACATAATATACATATGTATATGGATATTAAACAGTGATTACTACATGTCACACTTTATATACTATACATTTTGATTACAAACTAAATTGTAACTGACGTTTATGTTTTTGTCTCAAAACATTAATTTTTGCTTAATACAGGATTACCTGTCATACGTTTGAACATGATATCATCTCAACCGCATATATCTACATCTACATAAAGTACAATAATATTCACGGTACTAGAGAAGCGAAAAGATGTTTTAAATTAAAAATCACATTAGAAAATTTCGGTTTTATTGCGTCTGCTCTTAAAAACGAGTATACACTCATGGGGTTTTGATAAATGATAAGATAACATAAAAATCAACGGGGAAAATTATATAACGCAAAAATTATTAATATATGATGAGTGGTGGTGTAATAAAAATAACGGTAGGTGGAAAATTTTATGTAATTTCACCTAAATACATATACAAATCTTTCAATTTAGTTCTCAAGTGGCTTTATATAAAAATAAAAAGCTAAACGATAGTTTATATTTAATTAAAACAGTATTAACATTAAACTAACATTAACTTCTGTACCCCCAATTGATTAGAGATTTTGTTTCAGCAACAACCCTGACAAAGGTTCTCTGATTAACTCGTGTAAAACATAAAAAATACCGGAAATTAGTTCGTTTTCTTCCCAAACGTACAATAAAAGAAATATTAGGATTAGCTAAAGGTATTTATAAAATTGAAGGACATAATTAAAGTATGTTTATGTACATAGAAGAAAATTGAGGGGGTGTGATGAATGAAGATCGAAATCGTAAAACTGTTAGTTTAATTGGATTCATTGGAAAAATACAATTGTTCGTGTTTATTTGTGTAAAAATCCCGGAAGTTTTAGCAGAGCCAATTAACACATTAGAATTTGTACGCAATTTTTTCCCTCGTAAATTCAATTCCGTTGTGAGATAATCATCATAAACAACAAACAACTAACAACAATTTATCACGTAATACATACAAGCCATCTTATGTTGATAAAGAAGATTTACGCAATTCCTAGAATATTTGTTTTTGTCGTTCTTTCGTTATCCATATTGCTTTAGATTTAGAATAATCATAAGCAGTTAATATCTAGCGGGCAGGAATTGGTATTAAAAGCGTTTCTATATACTCGTATATATTTTTAAGATAATAAAACAGCCATAAAACCATTATTCAAAGATAATTTATAATAAAAATTTTTAATTAACAAAAATGAAAATGAAAAATTTAGTTTGTAGTATGACACTCTCCCCCCGCGTGCACCAAACAATGTAAATAAAATTGCTTCAAAGTACTTTTTGCAATAAGTCTTTTTATTTTTATTTATTTATACTTATATTTTATGTTCGGTTTGAATTGTTTAAACAAAACATAAAAACCCCCTTTTTTTTGGTCGTTGTTCTGGGCTGTATAATAATCTTGTATATTGTGTGCCAGGCAAGAAGAAAAGGAATAAGGAAACAATAAATTATATTTCTCTGTGTTATAACAATGAATATAAATTGGTCATAATATTCTTTCGTTTTTCTAAGGTGGTTATCTATTTTAGGGAATTTTAATGCTTTTACTAAAAGCTTTTTTACATAGGAATGGAAGAGATTATATTATGGTAGTAGCAGGGAATGATAAATGGAATTGGATATTTAAACGGAAAAACCTTTTGTTTCTTGAATAAAGTATAAGCCGTTCCGGGGTTAAGTTTTTCTTTTTTTAAATTATTATTATTGTTAATATTTGTTATCTCTTTAAAAAGCTTACTACCCTTGAAATATAAAACTTCAGTCAGGGACAATATAATCAAAAGGAAAAGTTAATACACACAAAAAGATCATGAAAAGCAAAATGTGTTGAGTACAATAAAATACCAGAATATCCATACTTTTTCGATTTCTGGGTGAGGTGATTAAACTGGATTGTCAAATAAATGGAATGAATACCATTTTCTGGTAATTCAATTTTTGGTTTTCAATTTGAAAATGTTTATAAAATAACCACTACATTTAAAATTTTTTCATTTTCAATATGAATTAATTCGTATCATCCAATTTATTTAAAATTAAATAATTTCGTGCGATTTAATTCAAAAACTGTATGTCGCAGGTTTAATTCATGCTAATTTATTTTTCAAATTATGCTTCCACATTATGCCTCTTGAAAGCCAGCTTACGTATACTAAACTTTATGTAATGGGTGAGTCTTGTAAACAGTGCAACTCGTTTTTCTCGAAAAGAGATGCAGAGAAAATACATATTATCAAAGTTGTTAGACGAAGAAGGAAATTTCTTTGGAAATTTTTTACGATTTTGAATGGGCTTGTGTTTGAAAATACTGGCAAAAAAGTTGTTTCTCATTGAGTTGGCGTTCTTTTGAGGAACCCTATCGATAGTTGTCAATAAGCTCAACAACTCTTTCATTTTAATTATCGCAGTCATTTACAAAACTTAACCGGCTTTACGAAAATAAAACGGCCTAATGGTCGACACAGTCACCTAAACAGGCCTTATGGTTTATGTAAGGATGCTTTTATCAAGGTGAAACAAATATACAGTTCCTGTTTATTGAATTATGGACACTAAAATGTTTTTTGCTCATCAATAAGTAACTTGGAAAAGATTCTTCAATCTGGGGGTACATTTCACGAGACCAAGAGAAGAGAAGAAACTGAAAGGTGATCAGAAAGACAACGCCCGAAACCGACGGGAAAATTATACAATCGGTCTTATGAAAAGCGCAGAGGCAGGACGAGCGAGGCACAAGAGCATCTTATTGAAGATATCAGCGATGACATTGAAACGAAGGCTATGTTAAAATAGTTTGAAATTCAGCCATCTAGCAAAGAAACCCAGATTCACAGACAAAATGCGAAAAAACGACACGTCATATTTGGGCTAAACTTTATCAGCACTTGACAATAGACGACTGGAAGAAGATAAATCGTATTTTTAGGCACTCTTTATACATTTTCAAAAATGAAATAACAAAATCCGAAATTAAAGAGATTTTTTAAATTTTTAGGTTACATTTAGTAACAAATGCACGAGACTAGGCGAGAGTTTTAGGGAGGACTGCATTGTCAGGAGCATAAGACATTCACCGTCAGTAACGATATGAAGCTGCATTAGTGGAGATGGACCTAGTCCAATCTACTTCGTAGAGGAAACCATGAGAAACGAACAATATAAAAAGTTGTTAACAGACGTCTTATTTCCTTACATGAGATCCCTACCTCAAGGCCAACCCTCTTACACTTTTATACCGCAAAATCAATAGAGGATGTCCTACTTAACCAAAATATTGACATCCTCTGTTGGCCTGGCAATTCTCTGGATTAAAACCCTATCGAGAACTGTTGGGCCTTACTTAAGTCCAACGTATATAAAACCTCCAATCCTATAGTGCCCACCCTATATGTAGCATGCCTGAAAGAATAAAAGCTGTGATTAAAAATAAAGGTAGTTTAACCAAATTTTAATTGTTTTCCTAATATTTTCGTACTAAAAATTATTTAATTTTAAAGAATTTCAATATTTTTTAAAATCTCTTGTTTTTATTTGTATTTTGATAAAATACTGGAGTTTTCATTTGGATATTAATAGCGTTCATAATTCAATGAACAGGGACTGTATTACTAATCTGAATCTCCCAAAACATGAAATTTAAAATCAAATTTCAAGAAATTTATAAGAAAGTTTTCATCAAATTGACGCCTTAGAGGATGGGGGTTGCCGACCTTAAACCCCGCTTGAATTAATAATTTATACACTGAGTCATAGTTCGTAAACTAAAAAATTGTTTAGTTTATTGTACTAAGCATAAAATACAATCACAAATTGTTTGCGTATTAGTGCAACTTGCATTATTTTATTAAATAATTACATTTGTGAACAATTCATAATATTTATGAATAAGATTGTGTACGAAAATATATGCATAATATTATAGTTCGTCGCATTAACGAATCTACATGAATCTAAAATACATGCACTAAAATACATGAATATTATATTTCGGCTCTTAAATGTGCGTTGAGTATGTTTGTGTATTTTAGAAATTTTCTTTTGTTATCTCAAATGTTAAAGTTAGGCAGAAGTGCTTACTGAAAGGTGTCTTATGAATTTATTTTGTTTAATTTGTGATGAATTTGTGTTGTATGCTTAAGTATTTTCGTTTTGACCGCGACTTTGTCGAAATTCTCATTCCATTAAATTAAATTGAGAACATTTTTGTGCGGAAAACACTATTTCATAATATAAATAATGTAAAAATTTATAAGTTATGTTGTATACGGAGAAGGCCAGGCATTAAAACCGCCTTTGGGGTATTGTGATCATAAGGAAATTTTATGTTTTGTATTTTTTTATACTGCGCTGTATAAATTTTACGAATTTATTCATCAAATGACCCAAAAATACGTTCCTATTAGGAATGAACCCGTTACTACATATAAAATATTTAATTATTTATGAAAATAATCATCATATTTGTGTATTATTCTTAACCACTGAGTATGCCGTTCTTCATATATACGAATAATTTCGTATGAACAAATAATGAATTTTCAAACTTATATGTATGAATTTATTCGTTAATATGACGTAAAATTTAATTATAGTTACGAACAATTTCATGTTACCTTTACATTCCTACGTTAATAATAATAATTTGTTCATCCAGAAATGCTTTTAACTGCATTAAAATTATAACATTTTTCGTATCTTATATGAATCAATTCATAAATATTACAAAGTGAGTAGTCAAACTAAAATAAATTTTTTATGTGTTTCACCATATTAACGTATGATTTTCGTACTATTAAAGAAGGGTCCTATCGGCTCAGTTTTAACGAATTTTTCTTGCTATTAATGGATCTATTTGCACAATCAAATTAATCTAAAAAAATTCTGCAAAATTTTATGTTTTAAGTCGCTTTGCCAACCTTGCAGACATAGATCAAAGAGATTGATAGTTCCATCACAAATGTTAAAATTATTTATTAAAAAAAGGGGAAAAATTGCTAACAAAAATTTAAAGCGCCACTCCCAATATTTTTGATTGTGCGTTTTTTCTTGTTCGTTTTTTTATATTTCCGAAACAAGGTAAAGCCATAAGGGACCAGACCTATTACGTAGAAAAATTTATTCTATCATTATTTCCGTTGAATTTAGTGATCTAAATTTAGTGACAGGACATTTCGACTATGCCAAATAAATTCGAAATCACTTTTGATTCACTTCACTTTAAGTCACTTCTGATATTTATTAGTGGCGTTTTTACATTCTATTACGGTATCTGAAAATCTACGTTGAGAACCCATTTTTTGTGGGAATATCACCACAATTTTAAACAAATAACTTGTCAACTAAAAATTCAGTGGTGAAAAATTCATTTAATTATTTATTTATTTCTACCCAATGTTTATTTCTCTCGAGCCCAATCACAATTTCCAATAACTGATGCCCAACAACAATTCTCAACAACTCTAAATTACTCATATAATATGTCCGCTAACCTTGCAATCGTTTAATGGGGCCTATGAAATCTTCCATGTGGACACAAATTTTTACTGGAATGCAAGCTCTTGGAAAATGTAGTTCATAAAGCTTTGTAATTTAATTTTGTTTCTCTATTAGTGGAAGAATGGAAGAATTTTTAAGTATCAGACAATCTCTCACAAATACCTCTAGAGGACCTCTTAAAGGCCCTCCGGAGTATTTCTCTGTATATATAGATCGGATTGCATTGTATTAGCACTGATCCAATTTGTATCATTAGTCTCCTCTTACAAGGATCACCCCTTCTTAGCGTGCAGTTATCGATAGCAGATGCTTCGTCCCGTAAATCAATTTACGCAAATCGCCACAACTTCAAATGTTCACGATATTTTCTGTACAAGTATCTTTTAGATTAAAATACGCTTTGAAAATGTGTGGTTTCCTTAAATACCTCACTTGTTCTCAAATTAATTCGCGTACTTGTACAACGTTCCAAGTATATTCTCTACACTTTAGTATAATTTGACCTATAAACTTAAAGATTTTTTTGTAACACTGCAAGGAGGTTAATTTCAATTACAAAATTCATCAATTGACGTATACCTTGCCCACTATTTCATGATTTAATAAATTATTCCACTTATTGCAATACATTCCACCGCACTGTTAATTTTTGAATCTCATAAGAATTATTCAATCTTATACCTGCAGTAGCATACACAAAATAAAAATAAAAAGAAAATCCAATTAAATTATTTAATTTTCACAATTCCTCTTTTATACACTTTTCCCAAACAAGCGCCCACAATTTTCCAGATACAAAACCAAAAGCAACAAAAAAAAAAACCGCACACAACCAAAACACACGTATAATCTACCAACAAAACTATCAGCTACGAGTAGAAATTTAATTCATCTTATGTTGATTGATTATCTCGATTTCAGTTATGATTTATTTATTAATCAAATTTTTGATAAATTGAACTGTATAAAAGTCAAAATGGAAAATATAAACATTACACGTACCCACACATACACACACACACACAAACACTATCAGCGCAAAACATGAATTTGAATCGAAAAATGGAATAAAAGCTTTCGTACACTTATTTTTGTATTTTTTTTTTTTTTTATGGTTGAATTATATTTAATTTAAGATGTTATAGACATTTTTATGTTTTCCCTTCATCGCTTTATGTTACATATTTAAAAGGTTTATTGGACTAGTTTTCTTCTTTCATGAACAGAAAATCAATGATGGTTTTACGGCAATAGAGATGATAAACGATGACGGTGATAAATTGAATAAGTTGAATTTTTGCACGCTACACATATTTTGCTTGTTGAAAAAATTTACTTTTCTCTCTCTGTCTCCCCCTCTCTCCCTCACTCCTCGCTACTTTTAATGATCAATAAATTATTTAAATTTTTATAAAAAGTTGGGTAATTGAACTTTTAATTGACTGTGATGTAATGTACATCAGTACTAACCGCAACACAGCAAAAGCGGGTTGTGTGCTTTTGTTGTTATGGTGGGTGGAATGTTGGAATGTTAATAAAATAAAAGTTTTTTTGCGAGCTTTTATAATATTTCTATGAGTTATATGCAAAGAAGGTGTAAAATAGTATGGTGTAAATACATAAAATGCAAGCTTTTATCTAATGACACTTTAATTCAAATCGTGATTCGTTCAATTAAATGATTTGCGGCGTCTATATCCGCGGTGAAGTTATTAATAAGTTTGGTTGGCGAACTGATGGTCTGTACATTTTTCAATAGCGGAAATATAATTTCCCACTATATTCCACCAAACAAATTTCCGGCTATGCAACAAAATAGTATTTGGTTGAAATGAAATGTATTCTCGCTCATATACATATATGTATGTATATCTCTATATTTACACTTATCAGGATATTAAATCCAGAAAAAGGGTTTATTATTTATCTAGCACACACACACAAAATATTTTATAGTTGAAATTATTTTTTAGGGTTATTAGGGTGTGTGGACCAAATAAAATATTTGACTTTCATTATATACCAGTTTACTTTGGTACATAAATAAATATGTATTTTCATAATTTATGCGTAACCTACACATACCGTATATTTAATGGATGTATGTATTGGTCAATATCCTTTTCAAAAACGAATCATAATGGCATTCATTTGAGAGAGCTAGCTAGACTAATATAAAACACCACTTGTTGCAAAAAGGAAATCACGGTAATGCCTTTAAGTGTGTTTCCTTTTCGTTAACGCCCCCCCATCAAAAGAAAATTATTTTTATTTCTAAACACACAAATTATATTTTATACAAATACAGTGGAGAGAAAAAAAAACATAAAGATGAAAATAAAATTCAAATACATACAAAATACAACAGAAATTTATTAAATTTAAATTAAATTAAATAGAATAAAAAAACAAAAAAAAGGAAAATTCTTGTTTTAACATTAATTAAAATGAGCAACAGTAAAAAAAAATGAAAATCTCATTAAATAAAAATACGATATCCTGTAATTATTTCCACATTTAATATTGTCGAATGGCAACTATGCAGGAAAATGGGAGAAATGAGGAAATTTTATTTTTATTTTTGTATTCTATTAACGTCATTTCATCTTTGGAGACAAATAGCTAAATCACACAAGCTCATATATAGAAATAATTTTCTCATAAATGATATTCATTGTTGTCATTGTCATTGTCATCTTCATTTAGCAAACTAAATGTTTTTGTTTTAGTTTTGTTCGTATTTTAATGGAATATGTAAATACTGCTGCGATTATAATGGACACCTCAAACTCAGTTGTCGTTAAAATGAATACATAATTGAATAGCAGCATAATAGCATATAATTGAATTTAAAACTACATAGAATGATGTTCAAATAATATGAGTACACACCAGTTTATGAGAAAACTCGGAAACTCGTTAATTTGTTTGCAATTGCTTTAAGCAGGTATGCATACTTTTCAAAAAAATATTTTAATTCTTTCGCCGCTGGTTTTAGTTTTAATTTAAAGAATTTGAAAAATGTTCGGGCTCATCCGCTTCAGTATGGAGTCAATTCTTCAGTGATATAAATGGACAAGCCGTAACTTGCAAGACATATCATAAAATTGTGAAACGTGCTGAAGATATTGATAAACCATCTAATTTACTTAAAAAACTCGTCATGCTCCAGGCCAAGTTCGGAATTACTGAATATGAATATTCAGAATATTGATTGATTGATTGATTGATTGCGATGTACGATCAAGCATTAAGCAAGTCTCCCGTATTATAAATGCGAATACCACACCACTATACCCATGTTGCAACACGACACCATAACTCTCCCTTACCAAGGAAATATGTACCATCCATACCCAGCTTATTTTTTTTTTTCCATGAAGCCAACATAGCAATATTTCACCCCGTAAAGGAAGGCGCCACATCGATAACCACATAAGTCTAATAGTTGTGATATCCGCTCCTGGCCAGGCCGCCGCCGTACACCTTTTTACATATAACAAGATCGAGAGGATGGAAAAGGAATGTTAGCAACAAAGACTCAACCCGGTTCCAGACACCTAAGTAGTTGATAGTTAGTAAATTTGTTAGTAATATATTTTTTAGTAATTTATTTAGCACAAGACAAAAATACAATTTAAAGTTCATATACTGCTCCAACCTGTAAGAAGACACAATGACAACACAAATTTCCTGGTGCCGCAAACTCTTTTTTCTGAAAAGCTGTAAACAACTATTATTATTCCCTCCACCATTTTTTCCATTGTGAGGGGAGCGAGATTTCGTTCCATCATCATGTTCCCATGCGGTCACCCAAATTTGTACTAACTGTAGGTAGTGTTTCTTGACGTTGTTGTTGAAATCGTTGCGTCTCTGCTGTCCGCACCACTTAGAGATAAACTCTTTTTCTTTAGTGTACCAGAAATTGTGGTAATTGACAATGAAAAATCCTTCAACTCGAATTCCATAATATCAATGATGGAAGATGGTTTAAACATAAAAGTCTTCAAAACTCCCCCATACAAAAGTGAAGTGAATGGCCAAGTGGAAAGATTTTACTCGACACTCTCAGAAATGATGAGATGTCTAAAGGCTGATGGGGTAGAGCGAACTTTTAATGAACTACTAGAGAGAGCGATTAATGAATATAACCACTCAATCCACTCGACAACTTGCAAACGGCCAGTGGAAATATATTTTGGCAGAATCCCTGACACAGATCCTGAACAATTAGAACAAATCCGACAAGATACCATACTAAAGATAAAACAAAAGCAGGAAACAGATCTGAAATACCATAACAAAAACCGTACCCCGATCAAAACCTACCAGGCAGGTCAAGTAATCGAAATTAACATAACGATTCAAACCCGAAATAGTAACGAAAGACAGAAATACAACAGTTATAACGGAGTCCGGAAGAGTAATTCACAAAAGCAATATTAAATCCTAACAAACAAAAACTTATTTTTATTACAGTTACGCCTTAAGCAACACATTGGCAGAAATTCAAATTATTGATTACACAAATTCTCAAATCATCTCAATTAGCACAGGTCAAGCAAAAATACAGGACGGAAACTTCAAATTAATCCATATAATTGAATTAGACAAACACCAAAATTACATAGACAGAATGCAATCCATACTGGACAAAGAAATGACAATAGATCACCCATTGCACTCCTATTTGAGGCATGAACTCTCGGAATTACAAACATTACTGGACAGCCTTAGAATACATAAATCCAAACGATCCTTAAACTTTATAGGTAGTGCATGGAAATGGATAGCCGGAAATCCCGATCACGAGGATTTCAAAGTAATTAAAGATAAAATGAATAATGCATTAGAGAATAACAACAACCAAGTAGTTATAAACCGATTGTACAATGAAAGAATCAATAATATTACAAAAATGGCTAATTTAATTATTAACGAAATTCACAAACAAAATAAATTAAACGACCCATTAGCATTAAATATTCAATATAAATTAAAATTAATGAAAGAAGAATTGGTAAATATTAAGTACGCAATTCACTGGGCTAAAGCAGGGATTATAAATTCACTCGTTTTATCAAATTCTGAAATTAAATTAGCCATTAATACACTGGAAACCGAAAATTTACCATATAGTACTCCCGAGGAGGCGTTAGATTTCGCTAATATCAAACCGGTCAGAAGAAACGATAAGGTGACCGAAATTGAGTATGAAAATGTCATTTAAAATCACGATAAGATTTATAGTATTATTAACGAATGTAAAACGATCAACTCGCTTTCAATATGTAACCAAAATAATATACTAGACATAAGTAATTCTTCTTGTTAACCCAACTTGCTCATAAGTCGACGTTCCAAAATGCAAACACAACAACAATCAACATATTCAAACAGTTAACGAAATATCGGAGGGTCTAGTTCTACTGAATCAATTCGATGGGAACATCGAAACTCAAATTCGATAGGAATAACGAAACTCAGAAACTCAATGGAACATATTTGATTAAATTCAGCAATACTACCTTGTCAGTTGGAAATAAAATCTACATTTCTAAAGAAAAAACGACCATTCAAGTACTTCCAGCTATTCTACAGCCGACGCCGGAAGAAAGTGATTTCAAGGAAATACTTTCATTACAAATGATGAAAGATATTCATATAAATAATACTCGTCACATTGGGCTCCTTAAAAACGAGGGAGCCATCGAGTGATTCACGAGCTGGGGATCATTCTCAATAGTCATCATTTTGGGAATAGCGGTCATCACTACAAAATATACCAAAACTAAGAAATTACGAATCATTAATACAACGAACCAGAGACGCCTCAAACGATAACACCTAAAGGGGCCTCAGAGCATAGACGGAAATTTTATGAAACATCGTTTTTCTGATGGTTCGAAGGTGAGCATTCTGAATGAAACTATTTTAATTTAATTTTTAAATTGCACAATAAATAATGTGACATGAGTATATAGTTACAGGGATACACACCCTTAATATGAATATTCAGAATATGATGAGAAATTTGCCTACTAATGGATTTATTTTAACGTTTGATGAGTTTACATCATTGCGTAATAGAAGATATTTGAATATAAATCATAAACTAGCGAAGTTATGATCGCCTACCAAAAACTACGAAGTTTGTCAAAACTAGGTGAAAATGGAATTCAGAGAAACTGAAAGGTATTTAGATTTATATATCAAAAGCATGTGCAACAAAATCGACCAACGTTTAAATTTAAAGCCTTCCAAGCCTCTGAGGCATAATCAAAGTAGTATATTGAAGAGCATAACTCTTTTATATTTATATACATAATATAGTACATGGCATGAGCGCAGTTAATTTAATCAAAGTGTACATAATTACATTTATGAAAGTATACTAAGAGATGTAAAAAAGAAGAGGAATAAAACAAAGACACAAGATGTCTGAACGTTGAGGAATACGCCACTAAAATTATTATAATTGGTTAACAATAAATGTATTTAAAAGTTGTAGTGTGTTTAATTCTAAACAACTAAGGTCTGACGATTGAGGTCGTTATTGTAAAACATCGACCAATAAGTAATTCACACCATCTTTGGTTAGTACCTTCAAACAACACCTGTCAAAATTTCATAACATTTCGATTCTTTATTGTCAAACTAGCGTAGTTTATGTGACGCTACCTTTACAATTTTCAAAACAATAGAAAAAATTAAGTTTCGTATATTAACAAAACATTGCTTTTGAACAAAATACTGTTCAAACTCAGCAATACCGTATAGCTTGAAAAGTGTTATTCGGACTCTGCTCAGCCGAAAATAATCGTTTGTTGGTGGTATCTAGATTCCAAACGCAGTCGTGCAGAGACAAATGATGCTGAATACTCTGATGATTAAAATGAGGATGTTACTCCAGAAAACATTAAAAAAAACTCAAAATCGTGATTACGCTATATTCCATGAGCATTTGAGCATGAAAAAGCTTTTTTTTTTTTTCAAATGGATACCGCGTTTGCTGTTTATGAAATTTTGCCAGTTGTTTTATGAAGGTTGATACTAAACAAAGATAGTACCAATATATATGAGCCATCTGTTGGTTGGTCCCGGGACTTATTGATCGACGTGTTATCTCCAAACGAGTTTATTTCCAATTGCTGGATGTTTTGTTTCTATGAAAGTCATATCCGCTTGTAACTGTAATTTTTCACCATTCAATTCACCAATTATTTCACAGCTAAAATAATTTGAAATTTGCTTTCAGTATTGCGACTGTCTGTCAATATTTTTTAATGCCCAAACACTAAATTGATTGGGTAAGAAGCTAAATATATAACAGATTAAGCTTTAAATTTAAGACAAAAACAAAAGATTTTTTTTTATACGAAATATAACGGTTTACGTATTAAACATATTTTTTGTTAAACAATCGTTTACATTTAAACCGCACCGCGTACATACGAAAATAACCCATCCAACCATATCGTGAAAACCAAAATAATAAAATGTTCAGTTCATATTTTTATTCGTTGTTGTTGTTGTTGTACCCTTTCACTGCTGTGTTATTGTTAAAAAAAGTTTTTCATAATTTTCTTTGTTTCTTTGTCAGTATTTTGCTATGTTTTTCATGTGTGATATGATAATGTTTAAACATATACATCTACATTTTCTGTTATCTTGATTACAGCAAATAAAAACGACAGAGCTTTTAGATTTTCTTTCTCGAAATAATGAAAACAACAACAATTGGGTCTTTTTTTTTTTTTTTTTTGAAGCAAAAGCAGAACAGAAACAGAACCAAGAAAATATTTTTATTATTATTATTGTATCTGGAGTATGAACTAGAATTTATTATGATTTTCTCTTTAATAATTTATTATTATTACGATTTTATGTTGTTGTTGTTGTTTCTAGTTCCACTCTTTAGAGATTTTTGAACTTTAGCTATGTGCTTTAAGCGGTACAGAGATGAGTTATTGTCATGTTAAATAATTATTTATTTGTGGTGGATTATAATTTATTTTGGTTTTTGTGTATTTTAACTTCGAGTTATAATTTTGAATGATGTGGATGGAAAACAATATGATAAAGTACTAAGTGTAGTCTGGAGGCGCACGAACATTTGACAATTGGGTTTATCTGGTCAATAATACTTGATAACATTGAATATCTTTATAATATTTTCTTTATTAACCCCAAGCGACCTATGTATAGACGAATAAATAATCAAGGCCTAATATGAAACTTAAAATGTAGTCCAGTTCGACGTTAGAAAAGAATTAGAATGTACCGCCAGGTAAATTCAAACATGTAGCCAAAATGAGGAAAGTTTTTCATTGCTTGAAATACTGATTGGAACAAACTTAACGGTCTGAAAAACTATATGTTCACATAAAGTCAACTCAAATTAACTTCAGCTTACTCCAACTCAAACGACAATCTATTTCCAAAATAAATTTCCAACAGAACTATTCATCCAATTCTAACTCAACCTCAGTTGAAATCTAACTCATCGCCAACTCAACTCCAAACACAACTCCCAAGTCAATCCTCAAATAAGTACATCAATGGCTTAATTACCATCGGTCCTAACTGAAATTTTCTTTAAAAATGATACTTTGACGCTGAAATGCAGAACTCAACGTATTGTACCTTTCTGGGTTATTGTTTAATCATAATTACTGAATAAATATACCTGAATTAATGACTAAAAACTATTTTTTTTGCGAATTTCCTCAAAATGTAACAAATGTGGGTCAGGGCTCTTGTCAATTAAGCCATCGATAAATAAAAAATTGGTTAACGAGATCGAAAACTACGTGATAATATCACGTGTTAATAACCACGTCATGGTCAATTCGTATGGCAGTTAAACGATCCTCTTCACGTAGAAGTTCCAAGAGCTTTTCAATTCTTCGCCTTAACAATTCTCCATCTAAACAGATTATCGTAAAAAAACTGCAAAACGGACAAGCCGTTGTCAGGATACCGTGAGTAAAGACAGACATCCAGGCTATTTATTATAGGTATTTATGCACGGTTTGTTTCAATCAAAAAAAAAAATTTACAAGCCGTTCAATCAATTCATAATCTTTAAGGTTCATACCAAAATTATTAAAAACGGTAACACTTTGAAAGACCGGGAGAGAAAAAAACTTCTTCTACTTTTTTCACGTTTAAATCGAAAATATTTTAACAGATAAAAATACAGAGATAGTTTATCACGGAAAAATTGTTTGGTACTTACACATTGTCACCAAGCCTAAAATACAAGCTTATAATCAGCACATTTACAAAAACAAAACGAAATAATGTAATAAAAAAATTGAAAATGATATCTGCCGTCTTACTTTGGTCACTGGGATAGTTATTGGTATAAAAGTAAAAATCCAAATTATGCTCGAAATAAAGACCGAAAACAATTTTCTTTTTACTTTTATCAATTGACATTAAAAATTAAATAAAAAAACAAAAAACAAAAAATTCAAAATTATTAAACAAAAACTTGGTTTGAAACTATTCAATTTTAGTTATACCACCTGACAACAGATGCCAAATTGTTCTTTCTCTTTGTTGTTTTATTTTATTTCGAAAAAATAATTCGTGTTTATAGCTGATTTACATTCAACGACATTCGACGTCTGCAAAAAAATGAAACATAACATAGGAAAAAGTATAAAGACCAAAAGAGAAAAAAAAAATCATCTGCTTAAAAAAGTCAATCAGCCAGTCACCGGAGAAACAAACCCAAAAATCGTGTTCTATAATTTTTTGCAGAGGTCGAGTTTCATTTTTTTTCTGTAAAATCGTCGATGCGTGAATAAAATTTACTTTTTATGTGTAAAGAAAACGAATTTTTGATTTGACATCTGCATCTGCGAATTTTTTTGAATGTAAATCAGTCTTAATAAAACAAAATAATAATCACAAAATATTTATGTTTAATTTACAATAGATGGTGCTGTTCTAATCAATTTTGAGTATATGCTTAAATATCATAGACACATGGGTGCGATTCATACAACCGCAAAATCATTCATGATTGTTTAACTGTCAATTCTTAACTATGATTTACCCCAAAATTTAGAAAAGGAAATACTGGAAAACGAATTTCTAGAATATAAAATACCGAAAAATTAAATACTTTAAAAAATCTCGAAACTATTTAATTTATAATTTTTATTTTGGAAATACATGATATTCAAGATTTTATCCTTGCTACGCCACCCTTTTCTTTCATAACACTGTTTCTCTGTCTGTATATCATATTTAAATGTCAAATTTTCTTAACCCTTGTGTCTATACCCGGGCACCCGGGTGGCCATTTCGATTTAAAATGCTCGTAACTTTTTCAATTTCACAGTTAGACTATCCCTACTCCTTGACATCCAAGAACTACTTATTTTTTATTGATCTTTGAACAGAAGTTAACTAAAAATTATTGCTGAACTAAATTATTCGTTTACCAATATTATTACTCTTGTAGTCTATACCCGGCCACCCGGGTGGCCATTTAAAAAAAACACTGAATATGCTATTTGTATAACATTTTATTGTTTAAATCAACATTTCATCACAGAAAAAATCAAAAATTATCACATAAATAATTCAGTTGGTTATTAAAAATATGTTTACAAAATAAGAAATTCAATTTGGTAAAAATTTACAAAAAAAATTAAAACTATTAACACTTAGAACACTTTATTTGAGTGTTCGTATGTTCTACACATACTGGTCTTCTACAGATACTACAGGGTTTCCGTGAATTTCGTCGTTTTTTGGGATCGGAAGACAAACAAATCCAGCATTTGCCAACTTGAGGAATTCGGCCATCGTTGTTGCGTAACACATTAGGTACTCCAGACGTTGTCAATTCCTGGTTTATTGGTACATAGAGCGGTTTACCAAGTATGCATTCTATCCCTGAACGTGAATTAAAATTTCTATATACATTTGGTATGGTTGATCGATCTGACACATGCGGTAGAGCTAATTGAAGCACAAGATCTTTCAAGAATTCTCGACGATTGTGTGTTTTGTTTGATCTAGCCGGGTTATTTTCTATGTAAATTTTGTAAGCCGCGACGCAAGCTACATCAATTATATTGTAAAAAAATGCTACAGGCCATCTTTTCGTCCTTCGTTTGGTTGTATAATGAGTGACCAGTTTGTCCATATTATCTACTCCACCTTTTTTTCCATTGTAATAATGAATGATTTCCGGTTTTTTTTTGTCTCCAATTACTGAATCCGTATAATGCTGCGTAGATAATAATAATACACTCTTATTTTTTTTGGGGACATACGAACAAAGTGTAATATTATCATCGCTGAATCCAAAAATTGACGAATAAATTTCCCGAGATCTGGACGGCAACATTTCTTTTGGAACATAGGGTTTATTTTTTTTTAATGTCCCGACTATTGATAAGTCCCAAGAGATCAATAAACGAGCAAGCGGCAATGTTGTAAAAAAATTGTCAGTTACTATATTTCTCCCAGACCCTTTGAAACGGGCGCATAGGTCCTTGACAACCCGCTCTCCTTGATTGATTTCCCTGCCTGATGGTTGCTTACCCGTATATATCTGCCCCGTTATTGGGTAAGAGTTAGCAGCATCGCAAACCCACCATACTTTGATCCCATATTTTGCCGGTTTGGACGGCATATACTGGGTGAATCTTGTTCGTCATACACAAAAAATTTTTTTTTTATACTGAATACTGAATACTGAATACAGAATACAGAATACAGAATACAGAATACAGAATACAGAATACAGAATACAGAATACAGAATACAGAATACAGAATACAGAATACAGAATACAGAATACAGAATACAGAATACAGAATACTGAATACAGAATACTGAATACTGAATACTGAATACTGAAACAGAATACAGATTCAGTATTCTGAATACTGAATACTGAATACTGAATACTGAATACTGAATACTGAATACTGAATACTGAATACAGAATACAGAATACTGAATACTGAATACTGAATACTGAATACTGAATACTGAATACTGAATACAGAATACAGAATACTGAATACTGAATACAGAATACTGAATACTGAATTCAGAATACAGAATACAGAATACTGAATACTGAATACTGAATACTGAATACTGAATACTGAATACAGAATACTGAATACTGAATACTGAATACTGAATACTGAATACTGAATACTGAATACAGAATACAGAATACTGAATACTGAATACAGAATACTGAATACTGAATTCAGAATACAGAATACTGAATACTGAATACTGAATACTGAATACTGAATACTGAATAATGAATAATGAATACTGAATACTGAATACAGAATACAGAATACTGAATACTGAATACTGAATACAGAATACTGAATACAGAATACTGAATACTGAATTCAGAATACAGAATACTGAATACTGAATACTGAATACTGAATACTGAATACTGAATACTGAATACTGAATACTGAATACAGAATACAGAATACAGAATACAGAATACAATATTGTGTTGTGAATATTGTGTCTCAATGTTTGCCTTTGAGGAGGATTTTGTCTCCATATCGATCCATCTTTTCCTTTTAGATAAGGCGAATTATTACAATTTGCACTTCCAGTTTCTCCTTCGTCTTCAACTTCACTATCGCTGAAAATTTCTTCATCAGACACTTCAATTTGGACTTCATGATCTTCATAAACGTCCTCTATGTCTGAATCTTCCACGTTTCTATCCGCTGCTGTAGGAAGCCACTCATCTTCTGAGCCGTCGTCAACAAAATCAAGCACTTCTTCGTCATCGTCACATTCCTCTAATAAACGATTTAGGTATGCTTGTTGATCTTCATACGACAAACTAGGGCAAAAATGTGTATATAAATGTAAAAAAACCGAACGGATCATCCAAATAATAAATCTTACCGTCTAAACTCAGCATTTGAAATGTCTCTGTGGTCCGCCATTTTATCACTCACATATATATTTATTTACAAAAAAAAATCACTTTCGCAATCAACCTTTCCATTTGAATACCACACCTACTCTAATTTCCTCAGCTCACCTAAACGATTCTTTTCTGTTTTGTTTTACTAGCATTAACCGGGGATTCCCCATTTTTTATTTATTTTTTTTGTTTTATAACGTTTAAAATAGTATATTAAAATAAATAAAGGCAATAATACACTGGCAAATACAAACATTTTCGATATTAACAAGAAAATACATGTGGCCACCCGGGTGGGTCGGGTATAGAATAGTGTATAATTTTTTGGGTATAGACACAACGGTTAAACCGCAAGAGCTACCGTCTTTCGGAAAACTCCGAAAGCATAAGCAACTTTCACATAATTCCACTAGGTGTCACTAAATATTTGCTGCCAAGAATTGTATGATATTTACGTCCTTTTGAAAAACGTCAGTAATAATTTTTTTGATTGTGTAGTGACATCTAGTGGTAACCGTTCTGTACTTTTTCTTTGATCGTGCTGCCTCTTTCGGAAAACATAATCTACTAATCATAGATTGGTTGGTTGCGTCGTTGTGTGGTTGCGTAACACTGATTTTTTTTTTGTTTGTTTTTTAACATTGTTTTTATGTTGATCATACGTCAAGTAACAGTTGCTACAAAATAGTTAGTACAAATTTGGGTGTCCGCATGGGAACAAGATGATGGAACGAAACCTCGCCCCGCCCCTAAAAAAATAAACAATTCCTTACAGTTTTTCAGAAAACTTGCGGCGCCAATGGCGAACGCTGATTAGAGGCGGCGTATTCCGGGAAACTTGCCTTATGCTTGGTCGTACATACTAAATCAATCAATGAATCAAATTGTATTGGTCGATTGTAGGATAGTTATTTTCATCGGATGTGCGTGGTGAGCACCAAATAGTTAACATTTTTCTGTTGTGTTGGTTGTTCGAGCGGTTATCACTGGCGTACATGATGACGTGATATCAATGGTATGCTTGAGGAGAGCGCGTATCTTCCCTTTTCTTCTGTGATTGTTGTTACCAATTCATTCAATAACGTGAATCATACAACAGGTCATATAACTAATATGCATTAAAAAATTTGTTCTTTATTTGTTTTAATTAAAAATGGGAATTTTGGAAAAACTTCATACCCGGGGGATGGGATAGATTTTTCTTGCGTCTTGTGTGATTTAATTTCAAATTTTCCTGTCTGTCGTCTAATATACACTATTTAATCATCCTTAAACCTCCGCGTTGGTGATTTTTAAAGATTCCAACATTCACAGATATTAGAACGTTTTTCAAAAATTTATCCATCATTCATATTCCGTTTTCTTTATTTTACTCATTTTCGTTCTATTCTACAAGTTTTTGAAAAGATTTCGGAAAATTGGTTTCCACCGAAAAAAATGTATGGTCTGTTTTGCTTTCGAGCTTGTATATAAAAACAAAATTCCTGTTGTAATAGTGACCATACTTCCCGTTTTGTCAGTCACTTTATACCCTCAATGATGCCTAATGACAGGTGCCGGGAAGACAGCTTCCCGAATCCATTTCGGAAGAGATTAACATTACTTCTAAGCTCGTTCAAAATTGATTTTTTTTATTCGTAAAAAACTTATAACAGTTTATTTGGCTTTTGAATTTTATTTTAATTATTTCAGAAGCCATCCCAATTAACTCTATCTGGTGAATTACACAATTTGTCTACGCTACTACTGCCACTAGATAGTATATTTATTAAGCAGTTAACCGTTTATAGAATCATCATACAAATCGTGGAAAGATGGAAATGGGATTCTAAAATGATTTTTAGATGAAATTGTGAAATATGGCCAATTAGATTAGAACTTCTATGTTGTAGGTTTTGCAAATTTTGAGAGAAACACAATTAATAAAAATACAATTTGCTTTTAATTTTTATTAATAATTTATTTTATTATTTGGTTTACATATACAATTAAATTACAATTGTATTAAACTTAAACGTAACAAAAATACAACATAATGTGGCATCTATGATGTTGTTTGTTGAGGTTGAACAGAAGGAAACAGAACAGAAGGAAGATGAGGTAGCGTGAACGTATTTTCGTAATAATATTCAAGTACGGATGTAAACGTGATTCCTGTCACAGGAGTAAGGTAGACCGTATTTAAAAAAATAGTGTCTACTACTGGTAGTGTAGACTCTCGGAATTAGAAATATCATTTTAAAGTGTCATTTACTTCGTAAATCTCGAATTTCATTATAATCGTTTAAGGAATAGCCAAACTACATTCTATATGTACTTGGGCTCAATCATACAGGCAATTCTAGAATTTTATTAAAAAATCATTTTAGAATCAGCCATTGCACATGTTGGATTTCACTAAAATCGGTTAAGAAATAGCCAGGTCCTGGACTTCATCCGAAATCCATTTTAGAATCCAATTTCCATCACTCATGCCAAATTTCTCTAAAATCGCTTGAATAATTTTCGAAACAATTTTTAAAAGAACTTTAATTTACTCAATTTTTATTTTGTGGTGTAAGCGGTTTGACTTCTAACATGTCCATTTAATGCAAAATTAAAGGAAATGGGTATTATTTTAAAGAACATGAAATCGAAATAGTGGCTATGACCACTGAAAAAAATCCTACATCAATGTAGCCAAAAACTGCATTAATAGTAAGAATAATTCGTTAAAACTAGTAAGAAAATCATACGTTAATCACACAAATTTTTTTATTTTAATTTTAGCTACTTACGTTGTAGTATTTATGAAATGATTCGTATAAGATACGAAAAATGTTATTATTTTAAAGCAGTTTAAAGCATTTTTGGATGAACAACTTCTGATTATTAACTTAAGAAAATAGAGATGCCATGAAATTTTTCATAAAACTAATGAAATATTAAATCACATTAACGAATAAATTCATACATATCAGTTTAGAAATTCATTATTTGTATTTACGAAATTATTCGTGTATAGGAAGAATGGAATACTCAGAGTTACGAATAATTCACAAATATGATTATTATTTTCATAAATATACTGAAAATAATTCATAATGTGTAGGAACGATAATTGATACACAAAACTACATAATATTTATGTATGGTTCATTGCAAGAATGTAAATTTTTGTTTTGTGTTATTTATTTTATTAGTCAACGCCGCTTACTACTCCTATTAATTTTTTAAATTTTAGTTTATTTTTAGAAGATTAAATTGATACAATTTTCAGAACAAATTTGATAAGAGGTAATTTAATCCAAAATATTTGCAATGTGCCATGGTTCATTTTATTACCCTTCTGTAAATTAAATAAATTGAATTACAATCACACAGCACTTTTAATTGCATATTTTGTTACCTTTTAAAACATTCAATAAATTCGTTTGATCCCACTACTGCAAAAACAATTTTAATCTATGGCCTTCTTCTTGTGCTGCTGATACATTTTGATTTACAGGAGCGGAAAATTTTGAATAGTTGATACAGTATAAGGTGGATCGAGTTCCGAGTCGTCAACCATGATCATATTTGAATCGATAGATATACTACATTTTCTTGCCAGCAACTATATATAATAATGCTGCAGTATTGTTAACACATTAAAATTTAGTCCTGTAGATCACATAATTTATTTATTTACACATTATTTATAGACTAAAAGAAATTTATTTTTTTCACAGAAAAGTGTTCTTATTTTAATTTCACCGAATGAAAATTGGCTCTATTTTAATAAGAACACGTGCAAAATGAAAACACGTGTACAACACTGGCAAAAAATATCATATTTCACTGTTTTTCAGCATACAAAAATCTGTTACATTAAAAATTTTACAATGTAAATTATTACATTTGTTCCTTTCAAGCACGCTATTGCTAATAAAGAAGCGAAAGCAATTTATTTACTTTCGTTGTTCTGAATATTATTCAACTTTACTTTATTTTCATAGATGCTACGAATAGATTCGTCTAATAATTAACAGTACGAACAAATTCATATACATTACGTAATGATGAAACTTCATCTTTTCGCATAATTAGAAATGCAATGGAGCTCTTATGTACAATATATGAATTTGTTCGGGTTATTAATTTAATGAAGGAATTTATCAATAATACATGAAAAAAACTCGAAATTTACAATTTAATTGTATTATTTATGAACATTTTCATTAAAAATCAAATTGAAAAAAGACAGTTGCTGAAATTTTATGTCTACTAGATTTTTTTTTCGATTTCTTTTACTTGGAAAATGAAAAATCAGTAATATCTGACGTGTGTGTGTATAAGGCATATTTCGGTATGCATTTCACTTCTGTAGCACTTTCTATTCCGGAGGTGGAAATGACAAAAGAAAATTCTTATTCAATAGAGGTCATAAAAGTAGGATTTCTTCAAACATAAGCAGCCACCCACACATACATTTAAAATTTGAATTATAATATTCATGTATTGTAGTGCCACATTCGTTAATATAACGAACAATAAGTATTTAACAAATATTTTCGCACTCCTTTTATTCATAAATATTATGAATTGTTCATAAATATAGTTTTTTTAATAAAATCATGCTAGTTGCACTAATACGCAAAGAACATGTGAATGTATTATATCTAAAGCACAATAAACTAAACCATTTTTTAGTTTATGAACTATAATTTGTACTATTTATTAATGCACAAATGTTTATGAATTTTTTTCTAAATTTGATTTGTTTCGCAAATATAGTAATTTTTACATTAATAGTACGAATTGCGGTTAACGAACGCCATTCGTAAATAAAATGCACAAAAAAATTTTCAGTGAAGAAAATAAGGAAACTGTATCGTTATCATAATCTAAATAATGTTTTTGTGCAGGAGGCCCCTGTGCCAGATGATCCGTTAAATAAAAAATGTATCCTGAATAGGATACTCCCATTTGCACCAATTATGTTTTCTAGTCTATTTCTGAGCAAATGCATCACTTAACTTGAACCAATCACCCTGTCTGTATACAGACATTATATGATATATTATAACAATGTGGTTTACTAACCGCAACTCTGCTATTATGATCAAACATTATAATATAACATTTATTTTCAAATCTCCAAAACGATGCCATCTCCTCTCTTAATTATATTTATAAAGGTTTCCATTGAAAAAATCCAAAAATGACCACAAACATTTTTATTAAATACAAAATGTATGACTGATTATTTTCAAAATATTTTCAAAACAAAACAATTCATTTTTCCAACATTTATCAATGTATTTTGGAAGCATATGACATCCTTATATATAAAACATGAATATAAATTATAATAACTATTGCTTATGACAACAACCTCAATAAATTACATCATATACAACATACATAATTACACAAACAACAAATAAATTTGTATTATGAAGCAGACTCATAATATGCAATCGTCTCTCTATATGAAATCAACAAAATGAAAATGTATTTAATGGATACATGTGCGGAAAACTGGGAAATATTTTTATTTTTTATTTTTATTTATTAGTGGCAGGTTCTAAATAATTATTCATAATTTCTTTGTACATGCATACATATAAATCGAAAACGAACATATAGAACAATGTATAAGTGATGATGTGTTCATCGTTGACTTTGCTGTATATTACATTATGCAGGCATGTCAATATTAACCATTTTTATAGTTCGTCAACGATGAAAAGTATACAGAATCATTTTTCTGGTGATGGAAAATAGATGTAATTAAGATTGAGTCAAACATGTACAACAATAAAAAAAAAACGTTTTTATAATATCAGCTAAATTACATAATGAATTTAGAATACCCATAATTATTTCAATTTGCATAACGAACGATATAGAGAGAAAAAAATTGTTCGCCAATTAACTTTACTCCCCGGATAACAATGAATTATTATTGTACGAGTATGCTTGAAACTAATAAGTAGATATGTACATGTACATAATAGCGCAAAAATTATATATTTTTGCTAATGTACTGTAAAAAAATTCAATTCCGGACAAATATACAAATTTAATACAAAAAAAAAATTTATGTAATACTTTTTTGAAGAATAATTCTTTTTGTTGTATACGATTACGTGCACCATTACAAATATTAAATAATTGTCAACACTAGTATCATTTTAAATATTTACAAAATTTAAAATCGTCGTGTAAGCCTTAAGCTTTGAAGTTCAGGTCAAGCAGTTAATTCGACAAACCCACAACTTTTAACAATATTTTGAATTTTTGATGAACTGGAGCAGTTTTTTTCTGCTATTTCGAGAGAAAAGTCTATTTTGAAGTTTTTACGTCCATAAAAGTTATCGACACTTTATTTCATCTAGAAACTTAACCGGCTTTTGCGTTGCTTGATTATTTATTTTGATATCTGTACGTAAACAAAAAAATCGACACAATTTTTGCCTTTAAGGTATTAAAATTCCGCATGCTGATAGGTTGAAATAGCTGTCACTTTTTTAAGGTTATGTAATTTTGCCTGAAAGGCCAAAAAAACATGGCCCTATACGCCTTAAGCTTCCCCTAAAGGCAAAAATTGTACGTGTATCGCTGCCTTTATCCTTAGCCGTAAAACGATACCAAATTTGAAAAAAATATTTCCAGAACATTTGATTAAAATTTTTTGAATTTATTAAAACCACTTTGTGGTCTTAATAAATTGATCTCTATTTCAAAGTAACCGAGAAAATTTCAAGGATCGATAAAACGTTAATTTTTTAATTTTTATTTTACTCGGTTTTCATTATTTTAAAAATTAAGTCTAAAAGTCGTAAATGATTACCAGAGAATATTGGCAGACAGCGCATTTACGGTATTTGTCATTTTTCGAATTTTTTAAGTTTAGTTAGTCGATATTTATTTGGTTTCAGTGCTAAACTATGAAATAATACATTACTCTAAAATTCGTTATTACCTAAGATTTGCAAGGCGTTCAGTTGCCTAATGTTACAAAATTAGCGATAAATCGATGGTTTCTATATTTTAAGAGAGTTTGCGAGGTTTTTAGACTAATTCGAGATTTTACATGTAATTCGTTGATTCGAGTAGAATTAAGTTTATAGTGACGTTCTCGAAATTCAAGGACTTATCCACGTTTTCGAATTTGAACGGCAATGAGTTGCTGAACATTGAAGTTATTAGAATTGAAACATACTTTTCAATAATTTCGAGATTATTCGAGATTTTCTAGTTATTTTTACGAAATTTGCTTTTGAACTGTGTAGCATTGCATTGGAATGATTAATCCAGAAATTGCGAATTTGAATGGTATTGGTTTACTCGTTAGATGATTTACTCGATTAGAATGTGATTAATTAAGAAAGAGGTGATAATAATAAATAATGGGTTTATTATTATTATTGGTTGGCTTAAAATGTTTATGGTGAAATTTAGCAAAAATATTCTTGCCTGGCGCATTAATTTTGTATTGACAAAACATACAAGACTAAATACAAATAGAATGAGATGTCAAAGTTAACCACTCTTCTGGGCATTTAGAGTCAACCAATTAAACTGATTGTACATATAACTTAATATTATTGGATGATAAAGAGCATCAAGTTTTACATAATTACGCAAAAGAATTCAAACTAACAATTTAAAAAATTGTAAGTCTTTCACAAATCATTGCATGGTTATTCAAATATTTGATTATATAACTCCAATTTACCATCATTGAGATAAACCAGATAAATAATGAAAACAACTAAAACGAACCACATAACGCACATAAATAACTGGAAATTTAATCATTGTAGTCAAAAGTGATCCAAAAGAAAGTTATTTGATCATGAGCCCAATAAATTGGTTTGTTGTTGCTTTTGGCTTTCACAATAAGTGAAATAAATTTTTGTATCCGCACAATGCAGGTTGTTTCAGCGTTTTAATAAAATAAATTCAAAATTCTACTAACCATTAATTTGGCGTAACCACTCATTTAGACAGTGGAAATGGAATGTAGTACAATGTAATCGAACATCAAAGGAAAACGTTTTCAATATTGAAATTCTGCTGTACCTAAACGACCATTAAATGGAGAAAATCCGGAACACGCGGCTTGACGACCTCTTTAACTAATACCGATAACAGTAAACAATCGATGTCTTTAAAAAATATTATTGAGGAATTTGAAAAATAAATTCCTTTACGTTTCAAGAATGGTAAACCTTAAAAATTGCGGTACATTATAAAAAAAACCGAATTCAAATATTTACAAATTTGGAGTAAAATTTTCACAAAATTCACTTGTTCCGTAATCACCACATTATCTATATCGATCACCGAGATATTCCACATATTTTGACGAAACAAAAAATGTTCATTACATATAATCACTTAAATTAGAAAGAAAAGAATTTTAATATAAAATTTGTGTTAATAAAGTGTGTTGAACAGTCATTTATGATTTTTTCCCTCGACATATTTATGTGTGACACCCAAATGATTTTCCTCAATAACATAAATAAAAATATTTAAGGTGTACATAAAGAAATAAAATTATTTTCCTTAATCTAAGTATATGTATGTATGTAGGTGTGTATGTATGTACTCGTATACCTTCGAATACCGACGACGAAAATATAAATATTAGATTTTCCAATAAAATATGTCACCATATAAATTATGCCATCCGCATACAACTTATATAATCTAACCTAATAAACATGAAAATTCTTTAACGTCATATTATTATGTACTTTAAATTTATACGTATGTAAGTATATACTTCTTGAATATAATAGTAATGTAGAAAAGTAAGTTAAATAACAATACGATAGTATAGAAAAAGAAGAATATTTCCCTTGAATTGTATGTAAGAAAATGGGGCAACAAAAAAAAAACTGTGCTCCAGACATGAAATGCTTCGTATTGTTATGCATTCAATATTTTCTTGTATTAGAACAACAATAGATATTACAAAGAAATTGGAACACAATCACATATAAATGGTGGCATCCATAATATGCGGAATCAAGTCGTTTCGTATAATGAGCAAAAAAAAAAAAAAAAAAATTTACAACTGGAGGACAGAAAAAAAACTATCGGAAGTATAATGTTGATGTAAATCTATGCTTTAAACATCGACTAAGTTAGCAGTAATAACTTGGAAGTTAGAACATGTCTACGTATGGATTTAAAACAAAAGTATGCAAATTTTGTATTTCCCTCCTTTTTGTTTTTCTTCCTTAAGTCCGGTGTTTTCATTGAATTTTTCATCTACTGTATTAACATAAAAACTGTCAAATATTTATTATATCTAAATAAAAAAACAAATGTCGGGATATTCCAATCTATGCTTGAATAACCGCACTTAATAGGGGAAAAAATTAAAAGGACAAAAGAACCAATGAAAAGCAACATTCCATGCTTACTAAGATAAAAAAAAAAAAATCATAAACAGGGTGTGACCTTTCGGAATGCACCACACCACCCCGTACCACCTTCACACAGTCTGTTGAAGAGGCCCCTTAATCATCGAGCCAGTGTGACATAAGGTTACCAGGGCCCTATTGCACCAACTACTTATCACTTATTACTTATCAACTTATCATAATTTTTGATAATTTTCTGTTGTACCAAATTGAAATTTGATAAGTATTTTATTGAGTTATAATAAGTGATAAGCACTCACTTATCAAAATTAAGTTGCACTAATTTGCAAAATGATAAATGATAAGTAATATTTTGATAAGCGATAAGTTTGTGGTTTTTGATAATTTTTTCGTAGTTCTGTTGCACCAAAAGTTTTAACTTATCAATAATCGACTACTTTAATGATAACTTATCCAAAATATCAATAAGAAAAATTTCACTACTCAAAAAAATTGATAAGAGCTACAAATTGTAGTGGTACGACAGAAGTCTGTTAAAAACGTTTTTTTTGCTGTTATTGTAAGACGAAAGCTTTTGTTCAATTTTAAAAGAGTACAAGCACATTTTTCAATAAAATTATTTATTATTCAAATGATTATAAATGATAATGACAATACATGTAACAATGTGTTTTCAAGTGTATAGTAACTTTAATATTTTATTGTATTCTAAGGACGAGTCCGATTTCTGTGCGAAATAATTTTTTTGTGATAAATTAATGTTAAACTGTACGCAACCAAATTGTCCCAGTACCGGTGTGTTATAATTTTGACATGTCCGTAATAATTCTTGTTTCTGTGCCGGTGAAGTGAACAAAATAAGTTTTATATAATTTAATTTAATTTTATTTTTATAATATAATAAGTTCCAGCATTTTCTAGTGTCCAGCATTTTGTAAACAATATCACAAACTGTGGATCTTGACATGTTCATATCTGCACCCACAATTATATAACTAGTCCCACTTGCCAGCCACAGCAAAAATATCATGTTCCATTTCCGGTTCCCAACCATGGTTTTTATTGGGCAATAATTTGCTAATAGTAATGAAAGTGTGAGACGATATCCTTAAATGCATTCTCGCCACAGGATCATTATAACTGAGTATTGAATTAACAATACTGTTTGCTGAGGGAATTGTGTACATTATTGGTCGCTGCAAAGAATGAATTTTGTTGATATTTATAAATACTAGAGAGCAATACCTAACATATGTACATACCTGTAAGTTTAAATGTATCATACCTGGTAGTTTAGGAAATTCATTATTAGATGTCGCGTAAAGTTCCGTGTTCTTCTCATTAAATACATGTAACTCAAAATTATTAGAAATAATACCATATTTGGATCAAATTCTGCCTCTACCATTTTTACATACACTTTTAAATAACTCTCTACGTACAATTTGTCGTTTGTTGTATTTCCAAATTTCAATTTTATTATGTCAAAATTATTTTAGTATTCGGACAGCAAATGAACTTATTTCAAATATGGAAGAGAAAATTATTTGAGTAATGTCAAATTTATCACAAAAAAATTATGTCGCACAGAAATCAGGCACGTCCTAATAAGTTATAATATTAAGTCAAAGTAAGAACAATTTCACTTCTGTTCGATAGAGGTAAGACAGTGGTTTTTCGATATTTTAAAATTAATATAAAACTATCAAAAAAGGTATTATATCAACTTTAGTGAATAAAAACTGAAATTTATTAAACGAAAAAAAAAAATTTATAAATAAATGCGTCGGTCCGAAAGATTATTCGAGGATGAAAACGAAAGAAGAAATCATATAGTGAAAGCCAGAACCAAATATTCTATGGACTCTCGAGTGATAAAACATTTTCGTTTGTCACATGAACAAATTGAGCACGTATTATTAAAAATCGGAGCAAATTTGCACCATGGAAGCGACCGAAACTGCGCATTGAGTCCTCTGTAGCAGCTACTAACAACACTGCATTGGTTAGGAATATCCAGGATAGAAGTTTCTTGAGATGGGTGGTTACCTTCAGGTAGCTGGTTGCTTCGATGGAACAATGATTAATATAGATGCACCTAAAATCAATGAAGAGCACTTGGCGAATCGACATGGAAAACATTCACTGAATGCAATGATGGCGTGTGGCACAGACCGCAGCTTTTATGCATTAAATTCAAATTGATCAGGTAGTGTCCATAACTCCAGAGTATTGTCATATACAAGGCTATTTAGTAATTTTGAGTCTGGTTTTCGCCCGTTCCCCGGTGCTGTGATTTTGGGTGACAGTGCTTTCCCTTAAAAATTGGCTTATCCCACCTATGCGAAAAATTCCGGATGATGCAATAGAGCAAGGAATTAATCGTGCTCATAAGCGGACGAGACGAATAGTGGAAAATCATTTTGGTTTGTATATGACGATTACAATTTTTATATAATGTAGTTAATTTCAATTTATTTGTTAATAGGAATTCTCTTAATTCATTTGTTATGAAAATAAATTGTTTACATTTAAGTACTGCTGAAAAATTATTTACAGTTAGAAAAGAGAATTTATTTTAAAAGCAACAAAAGAAAAGTTTTACAATTGATTCTAAACACTGAAATAAGAACTCCCAATTGAGAAACGTTTCTCTTCATGTATTATTATATACATGCAAAATTGTTGTTGTTATTAAATTACAGAATAACAATTTTTTAATTGTTTTGCTATATAGGTACAAAACCATTGTCTAACATATAAAATGTGTGGAAAGTATATTATTTTGCAAACACTAACACATTTATAGTATTTTTGTATAGATCATTTCAACTTATCATAAAAATTTGATAATTCGTCAATTGATAAGTTAAAGACAATCTGATGTGTAACGCTTATCACTTATCATTATCAAAATTTGATAAGTTTTCAAATTGATAAGTGAGTGAGATTTTGTTATTTTTGGTGAAACACTTATCACTTATCATTATCAAAAAAACCAACTTATGATATGTTGATAAGTAATAAGTGATAAGTAGTTGGTGCAATAGAGCCCAGGTCACAACTGGACACCGACGCCGATAATAGATGGAAAGACACCTTCTCATAAGACCGTGCTTCGACCGCATGGGGCGAGTAACCGCGTAAGGTGCCATCCCTGAATGGTCAACACATGTGCGGTGACGGTCTTAAAACAGTAGTTTGGGAGACCGACATCGCCGGAGAAAAGAAACAACCGAGAAAAAGAACCATATCCCTATCGCTCATTACGACTCCATAGTACCACCCAACTCACTCATCGTCACGATAAGAATCCTCAAGAGAGAGAAAAAGAATATATGAAGCTGTCAAAAAAAGTAAAGAAGCCAAGGAAAATACCGCTGAAAACACGCGACTACAAGGGCAGTGACAGCTGAAATGTATCTAATAACAACACGCCACCGGATTACCACAGTCAAGCAATTAGTTTTATCGCTCTGCGTTTTATGAAGACGACAGACATTGCGCGTTTGACTTATGGCGCTGAACGCATTTATAAATGCGTGACCGCCACAGTTTCTTGTAATTATCAATTAAATAGCAATAAAAACAGGATCAAAGAAAATTACGTTTAAGTTAATGTCAATTAATGTTTCATACATAACAGTATGAAATCACCATCAGGTGATAATAAATTCACTTTATAGCACTATGAAATTAGCGTATTGAAATTAACTTCCGGGAAAAAATGAACGGATCTTTCCCTCTAGTTCCGTTCGTCCTGGAATGGTGTATCAGGAGCGACGCAGGCCCTCGTGTTCCAACCATACGCCGCTTGCTAGGCAGGGTTGCTGCTAATCACCTATTCTCTCAGCCACTCGCTTCAACGGAACTCAGTGTACCGCAAACACGGTAACCCCAACGATTAACGGACCGCTTAGCGTCTGCTGTCTCTACCCGCGCACCAAAACAGTTTTTATTATTCAGTAAATCTTTTTTTACCACGGACCATTTATCTCCGTTATCTAAAACTGCACAACTAAAATAGTTTCCTTTTTTTTATTTCGAGTGTTTATGAGTATTGATTTACCTTCAAAATACACTAAATGATATAATTAAAGTTTATTAAAAATGTGGGCACAAATCAATCAACGATGCCTTATAGATTTTTTCCACCTATGGCCCTATTCTGGCTGTTCCGTGGGAATTCAATAATTCCCAATTTTTTTTTTTCCCCAGTTCCCAAAAGTGTATTCTGGCATAATTGGGAATAATTTTCAATGGGGAAAACACTATTTACCGATACTAGGCTGTCAATAAAATAATGAAAATATGTACACAAAACAACGACCAGTTTCTTCCAATTTCCGAAAAAAATTTTGGGGAAAATAAACGTCAAAACTTACATAAAATGGAATTATTTTTCCCTACATTCAAAAATTCCCAATCGCCAGAATACACTTTTGGAAAAAATAATCCCAACTGCTAGAGTACTACACAGGACAAAATAGGCCCAATTACTAGGGAATAGCCAGAATAGGGCTACTGGTGTCAAGAATCAAATTTTTTTTTACAATCGTCTACCATCTACAAAACTCCAGACTTGACTGCCCCTTTTTTCGATCAAAAATGCTTCACTCTCACCATCCTTGCAGTCACGTCACTCGCCAGTCATCAACACATCGATCACTGTACAGTTCTCGCCTCTGCTCAGAACTTATATATTTGATGATTATTAAGACTACCATTGGTGGGGTCTCAATAATCTTGAGAATGAAATAAATACACGATTGAAGGTAAATTTATTCTGATTTTTATATTTGATTTGCTTGACTTTTTATACAAAATTTATTACATTATACAAAGAAACAATAAAAGTATAACGTCTAAATCGGTGACGTGTTAGTTTCACACTGTTACATTGAATTCCAATTGGAAAAATCTGGATTCCTATTGAAATATTTAGTACTAAGGCTGCGGACCAATACATTTACCTCAATTGGCATACTAAATCTTTAGAAGTAAAAGTGGGTTAATGGCCACAAATTATGGTTTGGAGGGTTCAAATCGCTGGCTAATAGGCACATGGTTTATCTTTTTTTTTCTGATATTTTACCCAGTTTTTTAGTACAGTGTTTGAATTTACCCTGTACGCTGTTAAAAAGGACTATTTACCAGACTATTGGTCTGCATCCTGACAATGTATCCTGACAAAAATTATTTCTGCAAGAAAATATTATTCCGACGGACAAGGAGTTTAGTCAGCTAATTTATTTACTAATAAGTAACACTTTAGTATTTATGCCAAAATTGCGCTTTGAAGATTAAAATTTGGAAGAAATTTATTTCGGGGTATAGGGAATTACTTTCTATCTTGATGGATGGCGAATTCGTTCTGTTGTTCCGTGTATCATCAGAAACTAAGTCCAAATCTGTCGCAAACCAGACGTTAATGACTCTTTGCTCCTCGAAATTTGAAAATTTTAGGAAACATGATGGAGAATTTACTCAGATATCACGTGAACAATATTTACTAAATATTTAAAAAATGAATCCAAACACAATCAACTGACCAAATTGAAGACGCAAGATCTATATTGGTTCAAAGACAGGGAAAACAAATCTATACATTAAAGAATAATTCATCATGGCTGCGCTGAAGTCTGGATAGTGGATTCGCAAGACCTAAATTTCCTCGCGACTGTACAGGTAAGAATAGTTGATTATTTCTGAGCAAGTTACCTGGAATATAGAAATAAACACCGTTTAGCACGACGCGACGGTATCAATTTGAGAATTTAATAGCTTGTAAAGCAATAAGTCGTCTAACACTAGCCTCCTATTCAGCAAGCTTGCCATGCTAAATATCTTAAGTCTAATAATATAAGGGATACTTCCTACATGAGGTACATTGCTCGCTATAAATGAGATGATGTTGGTTAATCCTGTTACAATGAGTTCCATATCCACTAACATTGCTAATTGTGTCGTGAAATGCTCTTTAAATCATAGAGATTGTAATGTCAAAATGGCAAATTTTAAATCGCGAAATTTAAATATGGATTCTAAATTTGCGGAACTACTACATTTAATCGATGGATTAAATTTTCATTTCATTGCTATTACTGAGGCTTGGCTTAAACCATGGGTATCTTCCAATGCTGTAAATATACTTGGTTACACACTAATAAGGAATGATCGTCTAACACGTGGCGGTGGCGTAGCTGTCTATATAAATAATATTTTGAAATGGAAAATCCTTGATCAGTCTAATAATGGTTTAACTGAATTTTTGTTCATAGAAGTTTTTATTAATGATTTGGTCATTGTAGTTGGTGTGGTAAATATATAATACTGGAGGTGGAAATGTGGGTGCCTTAGAAGATATTATATCATCACTTTCTAATTATGATGATATTTTAATAGCTGGTGACTTCAATATAGATATGCTTAAAAATGGTAATCCTGCGGATCAGTTCAAAAATGTTCTCCTCAGTCAAAACCTAAGTTACCTTCCTAATAACCAACCTACATATTTTTCGGATACTTATCAAAGTGCATCATTGCTAGATCTAATCATTACTAAGGATAGTTCTAAAATAGAAAGACTTGTGCAACTGGATGTGTCGAGATCATGATTTTATCTATTTGTTATGCCGGTGGTTAAAGCTCCAATTTCTACATTTCAATATAGATCGTATAAAAACATTAATTATGAAGCGTTGGCTTATGACTGCCTTAATATGAATTGGGAATTCATATTTGTAGCCGAAACCATTGATCAGAAATTTTCGTTACTTAATAAATACATTCTTGGCTTATTTGATAAACATGTTCCAATTAAAACTTTTATTGCTCCTAAACGGATAATGCCCTTGTGGTTCAGTGCGGAGATTGAAATTGCGGTAATTGATAAGGAAATGTGCTATAAGCTTTGGAAATATAATAAAACGAGTGAGAACCGTATAGCCTTTTGTAAAAGTAAAAGATCTTGGTCTTTGTAGAGATGTAATTGTAACAACTCCTCATTTTTCAGCTAATGAAATTAACACTTGGTTTGCAAAGATTACATCAAATAGTGATGATATTGATAATATAAGTATTAGTAACGTTGATCATAATGTAGAACATAAATTTAATTTATATATAGTTGATGAAACTGCAGTAAAACAGACCGTGTTGCGAATTAAGTCTAACTCAATTGGTGACGACGGAATTCCATTAAAATTTATTAAATTGGTTTTAGAATATATCACACCAGTTCTTTGCAATTTGATTAATAGTTGTTTATGTGAAACGCGATTTCCTTCTCAATGGAAAATTTCGAGAGTTGTGCCGGTTGCCAAGTGTTCAAATCCTAAAGATATTAAGGACTTAAGGCCCATTAGCATATTACCTATGTTATCCAAAGTTCTTGAAAGAGTGATGTGTGATCAAATGGCCCAATATTTGGAGAATAATAAAATGATTAACAAATTTTAATCTGGTTTCAGGGTTAAACACAGTACGGCAACAGCGCTACTCAAAATAACGGACGACCTTTTTGCTGCTCTAGATAAGGGTCATGTTGCACTATTGGTTTTAGTTGACTTTTCCAAGGCTTGTAATACATTGAATCATGGTATTTTGCTTCTTAAATTACAAAATCATTTAAATTTTCGCAGCACGCGATTAAATTAATTAAAAACTATCTAAGCGGTCGTTCCCAGTACGTCAGTTTTGGTGATGAAAAATCATGCTGTGTCAATGTAGTGCGCGGGGTGCCGCAAGGATCAATGATATCGCATCCGTAATTAAATATTGAAATTATCATCTTTATGCTGATGATGTACAAATATATACATGTAACAAAGTTGATTGTATTGAGCGTATCACCACGTTTATTAATGTTGATATCGAGGCTATTTCTGAATGGGCTAAACTTAATTAACTGCAGTTAAATTATTCAAAGTCACAAGTTTTGCCTATAAACACTAGTAATGAAAATATTAAATACCAACCTTTGTTTGTTGATAAAGACACTGTACCATTTGTCGATAAGGCACGTAATTTGGGATTCATTATGAACTCAACCCTTACATGGGATTCACACGTAAGCCATATTTGTTCTAATATTTATGCCGGGTTGAAAAGACTATCCTAATTTAAAAAATCTACCCCTGTTAAAACAAAAAAAGCATTAGCCCATTCTTTACTTATTACTCATCTAACATATGCTGATGTAGTAATGGGAGTCCTTAATTACGAACATCGTAGAACGCTCAATGTTGCCTTTAATTCCATTACAAGATATGTTTATAATTTGTCCAGATATGATCACATTACACCATTTTCAAAAAACTTATTGGGATGTACCTTCGAGAATTATCTGAAATTTAGACAATGTTTATTCTTGTTTAACGTAATGCATGGTAAATCCGCGGATTATTTAATTAATAAAGTGCAACTTGGAAAATTTTTAAGAAATCCATCTATTATATTGCCCCGTTTTAAAACAACACTTAGAGCGAAATCGTTTTTTATTAATGGAGCTCAATCTTGGAATAGCCTACCACTAGGCCCTCTGCGAAAAATAAACCCAGAAATTTTATATGCTTTCGCACAGATTAAGTCAATGTGTTCTTCGAATGTCAATTGGGTGTTGAAAATAACGCCTAAGTCAGCAATTTGAGTAACTCTCCTTAAGCTAAAATTTGCAATATAATAACTGACTAATAACGGGCGAATTTTCTAAGGATAGGTAATCACTAACACGGTTTTTACTCCTTAACGTAAGCGCCTTTATCAAAAATGAAATGAAATAATCCGCGTTGTTCATCTGATTAGGGCAAAATATGGAATTGTACGTAAAATAATTCATCGGAATTTAAATGAATTAAACAAGCGTTAAAATTCCCTATCTATAAAAACGCAGCAAATACAATTCTGCTAAATTTAAACACTTGAGCAATAGTTTTAATGCTATTCATATTCAAAAAGGGCTCGAACGAAAACTAGTTTTTAATCCGAAAAATTCCAAGTTATTATACGTTTGATGGAAATATTGAATGTAAATTTGATTATTAAGTGTGAATGACTAACAGCATTATTTTACCAAAATGGTAGTTTAGAAATCGATTTTGCATTACAGTTAAAACACGATGAATTTGACCAAAAATAGGGGGAACTCTAAAGGTAACAAAATTAGCTTCAATTCTGAATTGGACATAATGATTGTGAATGAAATTTTAAGTAGAATTATAAGGCAAAATTTTAAATTTTATTTAGAAATGAAAAAATTCAGAATTTAAACATGAATTTTGGTAAAATATTGAGTGCCATTTACGTGAAAAAAGTCAACCTATACGTTTGTGAATTTCAACATATCGAATTTCGAGCAAAAATTCGAATGAGAATTGGAATTACCAAATGTAATTCAATAAATTCTTAAATAGTAACTTAAATTGGATTTGAAAATTTAAAAATTGAATTAGAAATACAAACTAGATTTGAACAATATCTTGTGTTAAATATGAATCAAAAGCGTATTTTTCATCAGAAATTTAGTTATAAATAGAGATTGAATTCCAATAGGCTTAACTAAATATTGAGTGGATTTAAAAAAAACTCCGATTATAGATCCATAAATTTTCAGTTTGAAATTCAACAGATACAATTTTAATTGAGTTACAACGAACTACGACGTCAACATTTTGAGTGAAATTTCAAAAAGAAAGTAATAACATTTTTCTGGGTTAAACTACGAGTACATTTTGCATGGAATTTAAATAGTACAAATTGTTGTAGTGTGTTCCTTGGATTAAAAATTGATTTGGAAATTTAGATTAGAAATTGATAAGCACATTCTGCTTGGCTTTGAGCAAAAATTTAAGTGTAAATTGGTTGTTCCAAGCTAAATTTAAACATAATTTTAATTGCAATAAGGTAATTAAGTTGCAATACGAGATTTGATCTAGAAAGTTGCAATACGAGCTTTGGTTTAGAAACTTGAATCGGAAATTTTGAGGGAAATTTGAATTAGGAATTTAAATTTAAAAACATAGTTTTGATATTCCAAACCAAAAAAAATTTTTGGGTATAAATTATATATAGGAATTGAGCTACAACTTGAATTTTGAGAGAAATATAAGCTGACACTATACAATGTATGTAATGAGTGGATTTTCAATGAGAAAACAAAAAACTGAGAACAAATTAAGTGGAGCAAAGAATAGATACTTATATATGTCAAGGGAAAACCAAAGTATATATTTTGAAACGAATTTGAATTGGATCAAAAAATTAGACTGGAAAACAAAATAGTTTTAATGGATTCGAATAAAACTTTGAGTTACATATTAATCCGAAATTAAGTTAAACTTCCAAACTGTTGATTGTAATTTTGATCAGGCTCATTGAATTAAATTGAAATAAAAACTTGAGTGAAATTTAAAGTTTTAACAAATATTTAGATATTCTATTAATTGATTATTGTAATTTTCCTTGAGTGGAATTCAGACTAGTAATTTAGTTTAAAACCAAAATAGATTCGAAAAAACTTAAGATATTTAGTCAGAAATTTAGTTCCAAGCTGTTTTCGAAGTTGAACAAAATAATTGGTCAACTGCATTCGAAAAAGAGGAAATTTATTAAGATAATGTAATTTTAATGAGAGAAAATTAGCTTGAATTCTAAACTCGGTATAATGAGTTTGAGTGAAATTTTAAGGAGAAATTGTCTTCTTTGTATTGCATTTGAGAAACACATTTTCAAAACAATTTTAGCAAAATATTTAATACCCTTTCTAGTACAACTAAAAAATCAGAAATTGAGCAAAAATCTTAATGCTTTTTATTTTATAATAGAACCATTTCAATTTTAAATCGTAATTGAATAAAATCTTAAGTAGGAACTTACATTAGCAATAGAGTTTAAATTACAATTTGATTTAAGCAAATACATGAGCTTATATTAGATTAAATTTGTGTTTGGAATCCAGACTGCCTTTAATAATAGTTTGAGTGAATTTTAAAAATTTAGTTAAAGTTATTTGAGCCATATTTTTATTTAGAACGGAGTAAAACAAGATTTGAACAAAGTTTGGACTAAAAATTCAATTTCAATCCAATCGAGAGTTTGAGCAAAAAAAAATTGAGTTTGAATTCCAGATTTAATTAACACAAAATTCTGTTTGGAATTAAGCTAGAATTTTTATGAAATATTGTTTACAAATTAAGTAAAAATTCCAATCTAGATTTGTCTAAATATGCTTAGTTAGAAATTTGGAGTACAACAGCTTTAGTTGCAAGTGCATTTAAAAAAAAATTCGAGTGTTATTAGAAATGCCGATTTAGACTAAAATTTAAAACTCCAGTTTGCGTCAAAAGCTTTGATAAATTTGTTTAAGAATTTTGAGCAGAAATCTTAGTAGGTTTCGAAGTATTTGAATTTTAAGCAGTAATTGAGTAAAATGTTGAGTAGAAATTGAATTTGAATAGTAATTTGGACTTGAGCAAAAACATAACTGTAATGTAGTTTTTAGTTTACAGGTTTCCAGGTTTGTATTTCGAATTGAACTGGTAAGAGAAAAATTAAAGATTAGTTATAATTATAAAATAGATTTGAGCAAAATTTTATGTTTAGTGAGGGCAAAATTCTGAGAAAAAGGTGTTTTTGAATTCCAAAATTTTGGTTGTAATTAGACAGAAATTTTGTGATAGTTTGAATACAAGTAGGCTAAGCTCCAAACGACATCGATTTGACAAAATTGAACGAGGAATTGAGTTATAATTTTGAGTGATATTTAAAATACAAAATTAACAGTTCAATTTCAGTTTTCATTTTAAAATAATGCGAAAAGTGTAAATTTGATATTCCAAACTAAATTTTAACTGAAATTAGTAAAAATTGCATTACGAAACATGATTTCAATAAAATAACAAAATTATTTAGCATCAGTTAGTGAATATCATCTTGCAAGGAACTTAAATTAAAAATTGAGTTTGAATTACAATTTGTGTTGAGCAAAAACTATGAGCGTTATTTAGTTTGTCTTAGTTTAAAACTTGCTCTAATAGCGTGAATATATTAGTCTCAACCGTTACGGTGTCCTTTTTGAAGTGAGTATCGCTTACCAGTCCAAATTTTTATGTGTATGGTTATGGAACAATTTTTGGCTACTTCTCCAACACTTTGTAATCCAGGAAAGTTAGTTTATCCAACTTTATAGCCAAAAACTTAATACTTGTTTGTTAATGAGTGAATAGAAATTCTCTTAAGATAAGGTGTAGTTTTGATTTTCCTTTCAACATTTGACCACATATCTTTCATTTTAATCACATATTTTGCAATTTTAGTTACATATTTTAGGAACATTTTTTTTGATTTTTTAGAACCTAAAAGCCCTAAGCCTAGTAATCACCAAACATTTCTCAGGATTCAAATTAAGTTTATTTACAAGGCACCAGTTCTGCAATTTATCAAGATTCATTTGCAGAGAAAGAGGAGCAGTCTCATCGGTAATTCTTCTACAAATTTTCAAATCATCGGCATAAAATAGATGGAGAGGCCCAAGAATAGAACCTTGTGAAACACCGTAAATTTTACTTTTACAAAGTCTATCGCTAAGATATAAAGATAACCAAATACATAATTTATCAGAAAGTCATATTTTGTAGCATTTTTTATGAGAATATCGTGAGATACTGTATCAAAAGCTTTTTAAAATCAGTATAAATAGAGTCAACTTGAAAGCCCTTGTCTATACGCTTTCGAATGTGTAACTTGTTAACAGGTGGGGTCACAGGTTAACAAGATATACTCTAAGTAAAAGGAATAAGTGAAATCCCTGCATGGGAACAAATTTAATTTATTGGGTATTTTATTCATCAAAAAAATATCAAATAAAATTTAATAAACAAAACCAATTCCATTATTGAGTCTTATACTTTAGTTCCAAAATGTATCTTATCCTTCAGAAATTAGGAAAAGAAATGCAAAATTGAAACAGTTTTTTTCATTTCTAAAACATTTGGTTATTTCAGGAAGGTACATTTTGGCACTACTCTTATATCAGATTGATTTCAAGAATAGAGTATTTGGTTGCATGTGAAATTTGTCAGTGGAAGAAAGTTTCCGGCTTGATGCAACTAGTAAATTTTCTCATGTACCACTTGAATTTTCGGAAGGCAGTCGATTTTGGCGTAAGCTAAAAACAGATGATAGCTCACTAAATAAAGTCTACCGCAACACCAAATATGACAGTCGCAGCTCAATGAATATACAAACGAATTTAAATTTGAAGTCAAGAAAAATTTGTAAAACTTCAAAAGCCATTTAAAAAAAAAACATAAAATGTTCAATAATATCACACTAAAGAGCATCGTTTATTCATATTTAAGCATTTCAAAATCATTCAATTCAACTTAAGTATGTGAGAATACAAAGTCGTTGGTTAGATTTTATGCTTTTTTATGAAATTTCTGTAAAATAAACATCAACGTTTTTATTATACGATTTAAAAATTTTCAATATGAGCTTTAGGAAAATTATATGCATCATAAAATGTTGTTACATGTAGATTGTATATACATACTCGTAAATAAATAAACATAATTTCATTTCAATTTTTAACAAGGGACTTAGAATTACTTGTTTTGTATATGTAAGTATATTATTGCAGAAATGAAAACAAATTCTCATATGGGAACCCATTTCTACAAACAGAACTATTCTCTAATGTTGGTGTACAAACATCTGATTTCAAGTTGAATAACATTAATAATAATAGAGTTTTTATTTCCAAGTCAATTTTTTATAGTTATGTGTTTATACTACTTATGTACTCGGAAGTAACATACTTTTCCATTTTAATCATTAAAATTTATTACTTTGCCGCAATCGTTATATGTTAGTTTTATTACCAATGGGATTAGGATCACGTATACGCCAAAAATAATGTTCACCACCAAAAAAATGAAAAAAAAAAAAATTATATAAAATCCCCGAAATCATATCTAATAATACCATCTACTTATATATGTTCAGATATATAGTTGAGAATTGGAAATTTCAATATTTTAGTATATTATGCAGTTTTCATTTTTCATGTTGTGTATTTTTTTATGGAAAATTATAGTAATTTGATTCTGAAGAAAATGTGAATTTTTTAACAATTTTTTTGGGGTTATGAAAATTTATTCACATTCATGCATAGTTCGAACGGGAAGGTAAATCATGTTATTTTCATTTATTGCAGTAATTTTCCGTTTGATGTTTCATTATATATACTACCCTTAAGCATATTAAACTTTGCATGAAGAACGATACATCTTTTATACGATTCGACTTTGATTTTAAATGGCAAAGCAAGCGGAATGGTTTGAACAACTTCAAATACATATTATAGAAAAAGATCTAATCTATAAATGTGCTCGAGCTGAACCATTAAAACGTTTCAACGAGTATCATAAAACGTATACATGATTTTGTCTTTTTAAAATTCCAATTCAATTCAAAAAGAAAAAAAAAATTAAATTATTATTTCACATGACTCTTACAAAATATTTCTAATTAATAAAAATCACGTTCACACTTTGTTAGAACAAATATTATAGTGTGTACATGTCTATAACTTCATATCTAATTACTATTAACTCGAACACCCTCTAACAATAGGAAAACTACTATACAATTTTCTAATTGTTACAGCATACAAGAAATACAAAATATTTATGTCACTTACCCAAATTTGTTGGTAGAAACAGCATCAGTAGATAATATGCATGTAGATATATTCGTTTCACCTCCATATTTTCGTTATATCGACTAAATTTTCCGCTTTAATCGTTACGGTAAATAAGCAAACAACAAACCAAATAAAAAAAATAAATTAAAAAAAAGTTTCTCTTAAATTCACTGTCATTGAGCTTTTTTATTTGTTTATTTTGTGTCCGATGATCTTTTTCTTTCTACCTCCTATTTACGAAAGTTTCTTGTTTCGGTACAGGTTAATGTTGTGACGACGTTATTGCTATGGCTGTCACTTCACGGAAAATCTGTAACGAAAGAGAAAGTAAAAATTATTTAAATAAATTTATGTTTATATCGTTCGCCGATAAAAAATAACAAGATTAACAATCAACTTGAACATAGGAATATTTCAAGTACTTTAAAAGTTTATTTATAACGTTCAATGTTATTCACAACCTTCATTATACAAAATGCAACTATATACACTATAAATTTTCCTGTTAAGTACTTCTATCAGGAAGCGGAAAAACGGAAAACTTTATTTAAAAATTTACTGTAAATTGAAGCTACACGGGAAAAGAACACACACACAAACACACATACGTATATACATACAGACAAAGTAAGAAGGAATAAAATAAATATTTTCATTTTACAACAAAATTTTTATTTTTAACATTTTATATATTGTATAACCAAAATAAACAAAGAATCGCATCGCAATTCAGTTTTTATTTGAATACCTAGAAATGTACTCGTAAATAAATTCGATTAGAAAAAAAAAACTTTAGCGGAAATCAGTGTGTAGAACATAAAAATAAAATATTTAAAATTAATAAATAAAATAGAGAATTCTATTGTTTCTATTTTATTGAAAAATTTGAATTTCCGCTAAAAATCCCAATTACGTTATTTTAGACATTAAATTGGAAATTTTGATTTGTTTAATTAATTTTTGGTGTTCTGAAATAACTATATGGTACATACAATATTAGAAAAATTCTACAATAACATGTGAAATGGATGAATTTTTTAACATGATGATTTGATGAAAATCTAGTTTTTTAGTAGTTTTGAAAAAAGCCTTTCAGCTGTACATTTTTTTGATTGATTAGGATACACCTATGTACGTTCGAAAAAGGTAGGAAATTGTGTTCTTTTTGTTTACGTTATATGTATATTTAACTGATAAAATCATTGGAAAAAAGATATTCCGATTCAGGAAATTTCATATAGTATCCAATAACAGAATGAAACACGTGAAAACTTTTTTTTTTGTTTTGTTTTTAATTAATTTGCTGTAAACAATAATATTGGTGTTGGTAGAAGTGTTGTGTTGAGTAATTTCAAAATCATAATAATACTAAAATATATTAGACAGCTGAAGATAAATAAGTGATTTATTGAATCGAAAATGTAGATATATTTTGCTTTACCCCCCAGATAGTCTCGACGCTGCAATGCAGTAGCACAATTGCATAAAAATTGACAATTTCGACGGAAGACCAAGTACTAAAATTAAACTATTTTCAACATTACACGCAAGAACGTAGATAAATTATTAGTTATTAACTAGAATAGTCATTCCATCTTTAACCGTGATAGGGTACAAATCGATTACAGAGCTAAATAATTTATAAATAAAAAGTTTTGTAAACAGAACATTTTAACAGTTTATTAAATCAATTAGTGGATAAAATCCAGAAGAGAATGAGTGAAAATAGTGCGGGAGATGATCCCGGTGGGACTTTAGTTAATTCAGTGACTGAGAAGCAAGAAAATAATGTAAATACAAGTGGAATAGTTAATATAAATAGTGATAAAAGTACAGGAGATTATAATATTAAATACGATGTAAATAACGGAAATGACGGTTCATACAGAGTTATAGTGATCAAAAAATATGAAAATAATAATAATGATAATAACGTTACATATATATCAACATTGAAAATTGCTGATATAGTAATTAAAATTACAAATGGAGAAGGCATCAATGAAATCAAACGAGTTGGGAAACAAAAATTTTATAATTTATTGTAAAAAACTTGAAATTGCTAATAATATAGCAGAAAGCACAGTTTTTGAAGAAAAAAAAAATTGAAAATATAGCCAGAGCAGGGGTAATACATGATGTTGATGTAGAATACAGTGACATCCAAGTAACAAAAATGATTGATAGTCGGCAGTTTAAAATAAAAACACTTAGAAGATTGAAACGTAGATCGTTGAACGAGAAAGGGGAAGTAATCATGATACCGAGCAAATCTATACAAATATTCTTTGAAGGAAAACAAATTTCACAGTACGTGTATATGAATTATATCAGATTCGGAGTCACGCCATATATACAAAGAGTAATACAATGTTTCAAATGCTGGAGATTTGGCCATAATGCAAGAAATTGTAAAGGTATCCAAAGATGTAAAAATTGTGCAGATAAAAATCATACGCAACACGATTGCGATAAGAATAATTTGCAGTGCTGCAATTGTAAGAGCAATCATCATGCTGATTCATTGGACTACCCGGAGAAAATAAGACAACAAGAAATAAAATACAGAATGGCAGAAAAAATGCAGTGCCAACAAGAAGCGGAAATGGAGTTTCCAAAATATAGAAACAATGGTTGGGGGAATTTTATGAGTATGAATCGATTTGATAGTCTAGAAGAACATCAGTTTCCACCATTAATAGTAGATGAAAATAAGAAGAGAGAAATTCCAGTTTTAAATGCGATACCTAGATTTAAACACAATGGATTTTACAAAAAACTAAAAGATAAAGAAACAGATTTACCAAGAAAGACAAATAACAGTAAAAGAAATAGAGAAAATATCATAGAAAAGGGAGAACGAGAAACCAAAGTAATTAAAAGAATAGCGACAGCAGAAAAAGACGAAATTAAAACAATACAAGAACCACAGCATAGTATGCAACACAATGAACGAATGGAATTACGAAAAAGACTACATGATAAGATAGTTATGGAAAGACATAAAGGAGAATGGAGTGTAAAGAAGCCAAACGAGATATATGACAAGAAAAGCTTGTTAGAAAACTCAAAATCTAAGTCGAATGAGAATTATAAAAATAATAATGATATGGAAATATACAGTTCCGAAAGTTTAACTTCCGGATTAATAGAGTTAACACAATGAGCTTGAATATATTACAATTCAATATTCAAGGTATAGGTAATAGTAAAGAAGAACTCAAATATATACTTAAGCATAATAATATACACATTTGCGGAATAATGGATACCCAATTAAATGAAAATAAAACATTTAATATGAAGTATTATTACGTTATACGAAAGGATAAAAATAGGCATGGTGGAGGGGTAGCATTATTAGTACATAAAAGCTTAAATTATAAAAAGATACAACTACAACATATAAATTTAGGAATGGAAAAAATTGGAATTAAGATTTATTTTAATAATAAAGAGATTTCAATTATATGCATATATGCACAACCCAAACATAAAATCAATGCAAATGAATGGAGCAACATTTTACGACAAACAAACAACAATACTATTTGGATTGGAGATTTTAATGTGCATCACTCATATTGGGGAATCGATAGTTGTCAAAATTACGAAGGGGTGGAGATAGAAAAATTTATTACTACTAATAATTTAATAATATTAAATGATCGTACACATACAAGAATTCCGAGGCCTAATTGGCGAAACACGGTAATAGATTTAACAATTACTACGGCGGATATACAGCCATGTATTACATGGATGGAAAACAATAAATGATGTGGCTCAAAGTGATCATTATCCTATAATGTTTAAAATTAGAAAAACAAACATAATAGATGGTACTAGCCAAACTATTGTCCGCAGAAACTTCAAAAAAGCCAACTGGAATATATATAAACAAAAATTGGAAGCTAATTCGGATAATATTTTACTTTGTAACAACATACAAGAAAAATATACTAGAATAATAAGTCAAATAAATGACGCGGCATCAAATGCTATCCATATGACTAAAATTTATAATTATGAACCTGATCAGGCTAAATCACCGTGGTGGGATACAGAATGCAGAAGACAAGTAGCAATGTGCATGCGAAAACTTAGTACTTTCAATCACTTAAGTAACCTAGAAAACTACATTGAATATAAAAGACAAAAAGCTAAAACAAGAAAATATATTCGTCAGAGAAAAAAAATTGAATGGGAGAAGATATGTGAAAATATCAATCCAGGAACAAATATATCCAAAGTATTTGAGACAATACGTAGATTAAAAGGAATATATGTGAACGAGAAAACTACATGCGACCAATATAATTGGATTTCGGAGTTTGCACATAAATACTGTGGAAGACCAGCGTCGAGGGTGGACATGACAATAGCTACGACAAATGATTTTGTGGACTTTAATATGAATGAACTATATATAGCTTTAAATCATAGAAAGAATACTAGTACGGGGATGGATCGAATAAATTACGAAATGCTGAGGCAACTTCCTAATAAATTTAGAAAAATACTGATAAGCTTATTCAATAGGGTTATAAAAGAAGGATTTGTACCTATGGATTGGAGAGAACATTATAGTACTTTTGTTTTGCAAAAAGGGAAAAGATATACATCAAGCAGACTCCTATCGACCAATTACATTATTGTCGTGTATGGGCAAGACATTGGAGCTGATGATTAAAAATAGACTGGAATACCACATAGAAAAATTTCAAATATGTTCTAAACTACAATTTGGCTTCAGAAAGAGTAGAAGCGTACGTGACAATCATATGATTCTAAATTCGGAAATTCAGAAAACATATAATAAAAATGAATATATGATTGCAGTTTTCATAGATGTTAAAGGTGCATATGATAATGTGGGCTTGCATGTTTCATTCAAGAAAATGATGGATTCAAATTTAGATCCACTCGTCTGCTTATGGATTTATAAATATTATTATGACCGAAAGGTAACCTTTAAAGTAGAAAATAGCAGCTTTGGACCATATGATTGTTATAAAGGTATTTGCCAGGGTTCAATATTAAGCCCATTGCTGTATAATATTTATACAAAGGATATAGATAAAATACTTGGGAATGAAATTAAAATGATACAATACGCGGACGATATGTATATATATATATATATATATATATATATATATATATATATATATATATATATATATATATATATATATATATATATATATATATATATATATATATATATATATATATATATATATATATATATATATATATACAATCTGAAACCATTGAATATGGACAAGGTATAATAGCGGAAGGAATAAATAATTTAAACAATGAATTGGATTTCCTAAAACTTAAGATATCAGTAGAAAAAACAAAGGGAGTTATTTTTAGTAGACACAGGATAAAAAAAAGCCCCCGAATTTGCTTAAGTAATAAGACAATAAAATTTGATGAGACAATAAATATAAAATAAATATAATAAAAAGATGCTACCGCCAGCTATAATATCAATAGAAAACCTTAAAAATATTGAATATCTCCAATATGAACAAATCCCATATTTTTCATTAAAATATGATACAATTATTAAACCAATAAATATTGACCTTAGTACATTCACCAAAAATGATAATTTGGAAATTATTAAGCGGAAAATGAATAGATGCACACAAATAAAACCTTGGGATTTTATCATTTAACATGATGCGAAGTGGGTACGCAGTTTTTATAGAAAATTTGAATATTAAGTATAAATTTAAAATACATAAGAAGACAAGCTCATCAATAGTAGAACTACTTGGAATTAAAGAGGCTATTAAAATATTAGAAAAACAACACAACAAAACAGCAGTAATATTTACGGATTCCAAAAATTGCTTATTAAAACTAAATAATATATCATATAATAACTATAATGATAAAGATATAATCGATATAAAAAAAAGCATAGACCAAAGTTGCTTAAGAAATAATAGCATACATCTGGTCTGGATACCAGGACATTATAGTATACGTGGTAATGAGATAGGGGATGGATTAGCTAAGGAGGTGGTAAAAGATGGGGCTATAAATTTAGAGGACAGTAAATTAAATTATAAAGATATGAACAAATAAACAAACAAAAAATGAGTCAATGGCAAGTGTATTATGAAAATAAATCGATACAGACGGGTAGGAAATTTTATAAAGCACAACCAAAAATCGTTAAGGAACTTTGGTTCAAAAATATTTCAAACAGGAGAATCATTACAATGATAATTAGGATAAGGAATGGCCATACCCTTGCTCCAGTACATCTCAACAAAATAGGACTAAAAGAAAATAATCAATGTACATGTGGCGAGGTTGGAGATGTTAATCATATGCTGTTAGGATGTATAAACAATAAACAAGAGATAGGTGAATTTTATAGAAATATTTCGAAATACAAGCAAGATATACCAATCAGTGTTGATGGTCTAGTTTTTAATATAAATCAAAACATAAATTTAATTAATAGAATATTCAAAATAATAATTCAAAATAATATTAAAATATAGTAGAATATAAGGATGGAAAGAAATAATAGAGATGATATTAAGAAAAAGAACTAAAGAGAAATAGAATTAAGAACATAAATGTAAACATGAAGTAAATTATTTGGGAAAAGCCGAAAGGTAGTCCATAATCATTAAAAAAAAAAAAAAAAAAAAACTAGAATAGTAGATTTCATACTACCACGCAAAAATTTAAATCGGTTAAAACTGGATCTATTTTTTTTTTATTTATTTATTTATAGTATTTTATAAATAATTTAGTATTAAAAGGAAAAGCACACATGGAAACAAAGCAATCGAAACAAAAAAAAAAATAATGAAGTTGCTTCCATTAGGCATACAAACCTCTTAAATTTTTTCAAACAATTTCCACCTCATGCTTACATATTCTATTGTGAGCAGTAGCTCATTTACAATAAAATGTACAGCACGAGGTGAAATAATATTAAAAATTAACAAAAATAACATAGTTAATAAAAATAAATTAAAAAATCTACGTATTGCCCATCAATCACGCCACTCCAAAAATGTTGACCTAAATAATTATTATTAATATTTTAAGGACTAGTTGATTTGTATAGGCATCAATGTTTGCAAGAACTTTAACAAATATGGATCTGAATCTTATGCAATATATCGATCGCCGCAGGTAACCTATGAAATATTATAAGTGGTGTAAGAGAAGTGTCAAGTTCTAACCTACTTGATCTGGCAATTTGCCCCCTGTATAATTCGTTATATTTTGTGCAAGGATTTAAATTACATCGATATAACAATTATTGACTTCTTAATTTGTGGTTACTACACCCAACTGGAATGGGATTCATTTGAACAAAATGAAAAACTTCTTCGTTTGGTACTGGCTGTTAGACAAAATATTTTCAAACATTTCAAAATGATACATAAATGTGTTACTTGTATATTCATTAATAAGCCAAAATGACAACTTTTGGTGCGGGCCAGTGCATATTTGAAATAATTGGTCTCATTTTGTTTTGTTTGTAATTTGTTGAATATTGTGTTTTAAAATATTTTTATTTTACATTACATATTGTCACGATTATGACCATCATACGAGTATAACGAGTTCACACTATGAACAGCGATAGGTCAGATAGTATTTATTACAATTATTTATCGTGAACATCGAAAGATGTTTATACACCAACGCACTAATGCATAATGATCTAATAATAACAAGAACGTCCGAGACATCGCGTACAAAGGAAGGCGTGGTTTAGTGATTAATGAATAAAACGAACAACAACACAAATACATAAGCACAGCCCGTCGACAATTAGAATGATCATGATTGTGACAAGCCATAAACGATATTTCCAGATGATTATGTGTCATAAACATAATAACCAAAAAAGAAGATGATTTTTAACGCACAATAAAGGAAATTTCGGGAGCAATATTAAACTGGTATATAAACACGACCGATGAACCGGCAAGCAGAAAATCGTTTTTTGGTTTACTTTAAATCGTGCAACAAGTGAAATAAATCTGTTGTCATAGCCCCCACTAGTGGCAAGCGGACAGATTTAAATAAGTATAAAAAATCTCCCGAATTTTACATCGGACAAGCTGCCAGATTATTTAATAAAAAAATCATTGTTACACAGGGAGTAGGAAGTTTTATTGTAGTCAAAAGTTAAGCCAAAAGTCAAATCAAAAGTGAAGTCAATGAATGATAAGTAAAAAAAATAAAATTCCTGTGTTGCCAAAAAAAATCGAGAACCAGACCAGCTAGCTTTTATTTTAAATAAGGTGTCTTCGAATTTTACTTATTTCTCTCACAAAATGTTTTCACACCAAGCGCAGTTTGTGCAAAAATATAAACTAGCGTTGGACGACGATTTTTTTTTTTGCCGCTGAGTTTCGCGGCGACGGTTAAAATTTAATTTTATACCATTTACTAAAATTGTAATTTTTCTATTAAAACTATAAAGTTTGTAAATGGTTTTATGAATAATAATTTTATTGTTGTTCAAGCTATGATTTCCTATCACTACATAAGCAAAAAAACGTTTATTTAGTATAGAATAAGGCTACAGGTTTGATTAAATTAAATTTATACCCCTTATTACGGTTCTCACCTCGCTGACGAATGATTTCAATTATCATCAATTTTAGCGGACATAGTGTTGGAAAAATTGTTCAAAGAAAAACTCCCATTACTACAGAAACAACCAACCTTTGTTTTTAAATACGTCGATGATATCATTGTGGCTACAATGGATGAAAATATACAAAATATTCAAACAGTATTTAATTTACCCACAACAAATTAAAATTTACAGTTGTAAATAATTCTTTTTCATTTTTAGATATTAAATTAAATAGATTTAATAAAGAAAATTATAACAGATTTAAAAAAGAAATAGTTTCCAATTAACTTCTAAATTTGTTGTCACTGCATCCTAAAATAATGAAACAAAATGTTGCATTTTCATTTATCAAAAGAGCTTTATATCCCACAATTTGTAAGAAAATTATTTACCAAATCACTTTATCAGATAGAACGAAAAGATTGAATGTAAATCTGCTTTTACTTTCAATATTTTCGTTCAATTCCAAAAATATAGAACGAAGAAAGGTACAAATATATTTTATCCATATATAAAAATGAGACAGGTAAACTGAAAATTTCATTATTTCCTTTCAAAACGTTACTATGATTTTATAAATTTGTGTGCAACATGGTAGCACTTTAAATTTAACTTTTCTAAGTGATTCATTATAAAAAAAACATGAGAAATATATCGGAGGAACTGTGCGAGGTGAGTACTCTTATTGGTTCGACATCTGTAGGGCAATATCAGTAATAAAAAAATTAAAAAATCGAAACAATGCAGCTTCCAAACGAAAAATTAAATCTGAAACACTATTGAATATCGACGAATTGTTTTTTTACAGAAGGTTCTTTGACCATAAAGAAAGAACCATTGAATATGACAAAGAGTTGTGCCAGAACCACGAAGACAAAAATGTTCTTCCAATTTAAACGGAATAGGAATTTATAGTTTTAATCTATTAAAAAACTGAATTAATCCTTTTTAAAAATATTTCAATTATTATAATTTATATTTCGTTATGGCAGCAAATGGGTATTAATTTTTTTTCAAATCTCATTAATATTGGAAACAAAATGTACTTTTTCCAGTTTCTGGGTTTCAGAAAGTACATTTTCCTCAATTAATTTTCGAAATGCCCTTTTCCATCCTTTCCGTTTTAAAACCTCTTGGTGTTTAAAGTAATTTTATGTCACACAGTAAGTTCAATATACCTATTTATATGTAAATTGTGAAAATTTTGGAAAATTAGAAATTTTGTCGAAACTGGAAAATTTTAGTTTTAGTCAACATAATTAGAAAACCAAATTAGTCCTATGTTAAGCGTTTCTATGATACATCGAATTTTATACGTTTGCTTTGTATTTGATTTGTGTGTAAGAGAAACAAAGTTGATTTAATATTTTCATAAAGCTTTTGAGAATGATTACGAACAAGAATCGAAAGCTAAAGCTTTAAATAATTTTTAAATAAAAAGAGAAGCCCTACTCCAATATTTTAAAAAAACTGTTTAATTTAAACTAATCGCTGAAGAAAATAAAAATAAAAAACACTATATAAATGGCTACATAAGGATATCAGATTTGTGACAGTCGATCTTCTTAATTTAAATTTGAATCCAAATTAATCAGATTTTGTAAGTTTCATATTTTGTCTATTTTAGAGTGGTGTTCAAATGGAATTTTCGATGATAGATTTTGAAATTTTATTGCTGGAAGCAATTCGTTTTAGGCTAAGCTCTACAACACGTGACGAATATCTTATTAAACACAATTTTCAAAAATGTTCAAAACTATTCATCACTCATTTAATTAGCCTCAATATAATCACGTCTTAAAAGTTTTTATTTTACATAATTTTTGGCTTTTGATTTCACCTTAGATTTAACTTTTGAGTTATCTTCACCCTTAACTTTACTTTTGGCTAGATTTTCGACTTGGCTTAGTGGCATTTATAACCTGACATTTGACTTGGGTTAACGTTTGGCTCGACTTTTAATTTCACTTTTGACTTCTCTTTTACTTGGCTTTAGTATTCATTGACTTCACTTTTGATTTGACTTCCTATTCCTAACAATGAACTTTTTATCAAATAATCTGGCAGCTTGTCCGATGTAAAATTCGGGGAATTTTTATATTTCTGTTGTTCATATTCAATATTAACAGTGATCTCTCTGCATTCAAATTGTTCTTTATAGGATTACCAGTTTTATAGTGAACAAGCTTTAGTATGAGTTGTTTATATTTTAGAAATATTTAATTTTGTTTTGACTAAACCATAAGCTGATATTTTCTTTATTAAGTTGTTGTGATGAAGCTTTTTTAAAAATAAAATAACGAGCTTTATATTTATAAACTACACAACAAAAAAAAAAAAAAAATGTGAAAACTCAATAAATTTTCAGTCTCTGTATATAACGTACATTTTTCAACAATATAAGTAAAGCAAACTTCTGCGAGTTTATGCATCATCATCAAGATGTAATAAAAACGATAATATTGCAGGTAATTTCGAGCATTTAACATTTTTAGTTTATCATTTTGTCGTAACATCTATGATAATGTGTACATGCGACGTTTAGATAGAAATGAAATTGTATGCAAACAGCTTACATAAGCAGCAGCAGTCGATTATACCTTCGAGACAATAAGTAGTAAATAGAAAAACTGGAAAATGTATATACCTACCTGCATAATGCCTACCGTAATATACTCTTATTAAATTATTTTTATAAAGACGTTCTCTTGATTAGTTAGATAATTTAATTTTATTTTTATTTTGTTTTAATTTAATTTCTGTTTGTATTTTTATATCAACAAAAGGACAATTACCATTTAATTTAAATTTATATTGCGCTCAAGTTTAGTACACAAAGAATCTAAAATGTATGTTGGTTTTTTATACGGAAAACTCTTAGAATATTATTATTAAAAGGAAAATTATTTGTGTTTTGGTAAGTATAATACATTCATCAGAATACGAATTTTCGTAGAACATTGATCTTCCGGCATCTCAAAAGGGAATATAATACGATTTAAGTAAGTGTATTATTTACTTGATAGGTATTATATTGTCTTATAGAAAATGCGCACCAGAAAAAAAAAATTGTTTTTTGTTAGATAAGACAAACAATAATTATTTTAATAATCGCAATGCCTATGTGGGCGATAAAAAACAGTTCACAATTTTACGTATATTAGACAAATTGGGTAAATTTTCCGCCATTTCACTATTCTATGTATAGCGCGCATCGAACAATAAAATGATGGATTTGTTATTTCCGTTTTACTGAGGTGTTTCTGATGCCTTCTGAATGACTGACCCAATCTATGTATTTTGAAAACCTAATAAATTTTATCCTTTATATTTTACACAATTTATGACTTTCGCAATATAAAATATTCAAACCGTTATAAAGAATATACCTACGAAAATCCAATTATTTTGATATCTACACTCGAATAGATTCGCAATATATGTATTTATATATAGATATAAATATTTCACTAATTTTATACAATCAAATAAAAAAAAACCAACAGAATTGATGGTTTATTAGCACTCCGGGTATTCACATTCATCTATATACAATTTATTTGAATCAATTTATTTTCCATTTTCCGACATTACATTTGAGTATACCTATACCTATACCTATATACATTTCTATCGTATATCGTTTCGCTATATAATTCTTACAAAATTGAATGGATCCACAGAACGTTCAGATTCTTTATGATATAATTTGATGATTCACACGAAAAGTAAAAGTTTAGCTCACTCACTCTCTCTCTTTCACTCTGGTTTAAAGATTTTTTTTATTTCCAACCTTACGGAATGGTGAAATTTATTGCAAACAGAATAGTTTTAACACATAAAAACTAATTAATAGACCATAAAAATAATTTTATTTACATTTTTTAATAAATAAACTTATTATTAATATTTGTATTTTCCTAGATCAATAATTAAAAATTTAACCAACAAATCAATAAAGAAAATATTTAGAGAGAACTATTTAAGCAAATATAAATAAATCTGTTTATAATTATTATTTGAAAAGCATATAATTGAGAAAAATTAGGATTAAATAATAATCAGACTTAATTGCACGTTTCATTAAACTTTTATTAAGCTTTTTGTGAATGTATACATTATATGTATATGCGAAAAAGATAAGGCAAATTATCAAAATGTAGGATGATTCTAGCGATTTGTGTTCTATTATAAATTATAATTTTATTTATTACTCTATTGTTCTACTTTGCTGAACAATTTCCTGTGAAAAAAAAAAAAATTAATTAATGCTTAAATAAATATTTTTATTTAAATAATTATAGTTTTTTTTTATTGCGCGCTTTGTTGAGAAGCAACAAAATAGGAAAATTGTAAGCGTAGCAAACAACAGTAAGAACTGGGAATTTTCCTTAAGGCTACTCAACGTATAAAAAAAATGATGATTATAACAAAAAAATTACGAAATAATGAACCAGCAACAAAATAACAAAAAGAAAATCCTTTTTGTATCCTATCTTCATGTAGATACTTTTTTTTATTGTTTAGATTACAAAACAGTAAAAAGTACATTATAGAATTGCCCTAATTAGGGGGGAGACAGAAATAATGGATCTTTTTTACAGCTTTGTTTAGTTTCTCATTTAAAAAGAAATTTTAGGTCACCATTTTTATACGTTAGAGATACTCAGCCGAAAAAAAGGCTTGTGAATTATTTTTCTGTTTTTTCTTGTATTTTTCTCTACGTAAACAGCTCATTTGTGTCTGTCCTTTTTTATTTTGTGTGTGCCAATTGTTCCGAACAATCAACCAAAATTATATTCTATTCTTTCGTATATTTACAAAGTATTTGTAAAGTTTCTTGTATAATATATATGTACTTATTTCAAGACATTGACTGTTTAGTCCATAAATTATATACAAACATATAAATGTTTATGTTGTCTGCTTTCATAACAAGTAGATCTTTAATTGATTGGAGCCAAGTTAATTAGAAATGCCTAAGCGCATTTAAGTTTTTATGTTTATGTATACGATAAGTATCTCAATGATTAACCTGTCAGTTACATTCCTTAACCAATTATCTTTTTAATAATTGGTCCAATCATCTCTAAATAGAATGTCATCGCAAAGAATTTCTGAAAATATATTTGATAATACATAAGCAAGCAACAAAAAAAAAAAAAAAAAAAATTGAGAATTGAAAAGACGAAGGAAAATCAATATTAGATTCCGTTTAAATAACAAATCAAACCGGAATTTTCCAATTCCAAGAATAAACATACAACAAGCAAACCAAAAAAAAAATAACGACAAAAAGGAATATTTCATTTTAATCTTTAAGTCAAATCGATTTGATATATTTTCATTTTTGATACGACACAACCGAAACACCGCAACAGAACAATGGAATCAAATGTAAAGGGAAATATACAACGAAGATATATTTAGGTAAGGTTACAATATAATAAAAACATATCTAAGTATATATCTACAATACATTCGTTTATATATTTATGTATCTATGTATGTATGTACAACTAAACGAGATGATAAGAGAAAACTCTTGAACTGTATCTACGTACAAAACATTTTTTTGGATACCGCATATCCAATTGAATTTATTGTCTAGATAAAATAGTCAAACAAATAGATAAACACTTAAAGAAATCGAAACATTGACAACCCCCACAATAACTCTGCAAATATATTTTAAGTTTTCATGCTAAAGCACCACCACAGAATACATACATACATACATATATAGGTTTTCTTTTGTATTGACAAAAAGCAATTGGAAGATACACATACGTTTTTTTTTTTTTTTCAAATAACAAAGTTTAACAATAAACACTAGACGACAAACGAAAAAATTTGTAGTGTTTTTCTGTTGTATTATTACACAAAATAAAACAAAACTAAAAATTGAGCGGAAAATTGGAAATTTATTTTTAACAAAAAATGTGTTGGTTATTTGTAAGACTTGAGATTTAAATCAATCATAAATATAACAAATGCCAAATATATCGCTGTAGGCTTAGCCTAGTCATTGAAACTTATAACGTCTTCCTGAGGCGATAGCTAAACTTTTCGTATTGCTTTTATGAGAATTAATACGTATGTGAAGTTGTCCCAGGATTTCATCCCCGTAAATAAAAAAAACTTGAATCAGGTAACCCTACTTTAATTGTGGTATACTAGAATCTAATTATTTCATGTCTACTAATACAATCAATACAAACGAGGTGTTTGGCTGAGCCAAATTTCCAAAAACTGCTGTTCCAAAAACTAATTAAATTACGTGGTTTAGCCCATACTCAATTAAAAATTATTCTGCGATTTGCCAAAGCAATAAACGCTGAAACAAATTTCGAAGCAATAACCGTTCGTCGTGACTTGCTGGAAACTCGGTATCGTACATTTTGTGAGTTAGAACACCAGCTATTTGATAATCTCAATTATGTCTCAATCAGTGAAGCCGTTGATGAAATTTATTGCGAAGCGCAAGCACTCCTAACAAGGGCCTGCACTGACTACGATCAAAACGAACAAACCAGTCCACATAATTTAAATGTAACACTGGAGAAATTTGTGGAACAATAGAAATCATTTTATCAGGGAGTAAATAACACCTCACACCATGTGCGCCTTCCAAAGGTTAATATTGAACAGTTCTCTGGCGATTACAAGAATTGGGCATCGTTTCATGATCTATATAGAACGACCGTGCATGATAATCACAACATTACTGATGTCCATAAACTGCAAATTCTTAAAGGATTACTAACAGGTGAAGCAGCCGCACTTATACGTCATGTTTCTGTAACGGAAAATAATTATGCCGAAGCATGGGACATAATTTGTAAACGATATAATAAAATGACTCCCATTGTGACCTCACTGATCCAGACATTCTTCGATCAAAAGTCATGTTCCCAGGCTAACGGGAAAGAATTGCGTCGAGTTACCGAGTCTTCTGACGAAATAATTCGTGGTCTTCGTGCATTGGGGCCAGACGCTGAGACACGCGATCCGTGGCTTATTTATATCGTGTTAAATAAAATAGACAGTGAAACTAGACAGCTATGGGCAAATGAGTCAGTTGATAAAAATTTTCCAAAGTTTGACACGCTATGGGAGTTTTTGAATAAGAGATGTGATGCCTTAGAAATTTGTGACGCAACCAAAAAGGTCCCTACAAAGTCTAATACCAAGTCGTTTCTCGCAAACAGTAATTCGTCATTTGAGTGCTTAGCTTGTAATCAACCACATCCATTATTTAAATGTCCGATATTCAAAAACAACAGTGTCAGTAATCGCATAAAATTTGTGAACGAAAGAAATGTATGCGAGAATTGTTTAAAAAAGGGTCACACAAGCGTAAAATGTTTTTGTTTGATTTGTCGAGGACGTCATCACACATTGCTCCATTTACATCCAGAACAAACTGAAATGCAATCAAAATCAAGCCAATCCACGAGTCATCATATTTCATACCAACCTTCATATGATAAACCTCCAGAAGCCATTCACACTATCGTATCGCCACCAGAAACAAAACCCACAAACGAACCAACAGAATCAGTTTTTCATGTACTATATTCATCGCCAACCACGGTACTACCAACTGCCGTCGTACACGTCCAATTACGTACCGGAGAACCCCAGTTAATTCGTGCACTTTTAGACTCAGGCTCACAAACATCATTTGTGACCGAATCTTGTGCCCAACGCCTAGGTCTTAAGCGAAGTCCATCTTCCATATCTATATTCGGCCTAGCCTCTTCTTCAGCTGGAAACACGAGGGGGAAAATCGATATGACCATTCAATCGCGTATAGGCAAACACTACACAGTAAAAGTGCAGGCTCATATCATCAATAAAATAACTAATATGCTTCCATCGAGACAAATTAATTTGCAAACACTAATTGTGGGATTAGAATTAGCAGATCCATAATTTTTTAAACCTAATAAGATTGACATCTTACTAGGAGCAGACGTATTTTTCCAAATATTACAACCGGAAAAACGTGTGATTGACGGATTTCCAATACTGCAAGCATCAAAATTTGGATGGTTAATCGCAGGGACATGGACCAATGACGCATCATGTATCAACTTACATGTCAACACGGATCCACTAATCCAAACCAATCCGGATGATGTTCATCTACTTTTGACCAAGTTTTGGGAGGTTGAAGAAGTAGCTCCATTTGCCAAACCAGCTATGCATAATAATTCATGCGAGTTGTACTACGACAAAACAACAACTAGAGAGCCATTCCGAGAACCAAGAGCTTCGTTAGGTAAATCATTTGAAGCAGCGCATCAGCGGTTACGAGCAATGGAACGTACATTTTTAAATTCACCGGATTTTTACAATGAATATAAATCATTCATGAACGAATATATTGCACTTCGACACATGACATATATACCATGGAATGATATCCCAAATGAAGATGATGCTATATATTATTTGCCACATCATGCTGTGATCAAATCTAGTAGCAGTACCCCCAAACTAAGGGTAGTGTTTGATGCCTCGTGCAAAACTAGCTCTGGAGTATCGCTGAACGACATACTTCAAATAGGCCCAAATATTCAAACTGATCTCACTATTATAGAAAAAATGTATAGACAAATTCGAGTTACACCAAAAGATGCGAACTTTCAACTTATATTATGGCGTGAAAACCAGAACGAACAGCTCAAAACATATAAGCTGAACACTGTGACGTACGGTACTGCTTGTGCACCTTATCTGGCAATAAAGACTCTAAAAAAATCTACTGAAGATTTTCGTGAACTATATCCCACCGCCACACATGTAATCAGCAATGATTTCTACATTGATGATCTGCTGACTGGATGTGACAACGTTGTAGAGGCAATAGCATTAAAAACCGCATTAATGAAATTTTAAGTAAAAGTGGATTCCACCTGCGAAAATGGAAGTCCAACTCACAAGAATTTTTGAATTCGTTTTCCCAGCATGAAATTCAAAATACTTCTAAGTTAATAGAAGGTGATACGTCAATCAAAACCTTGGGAATTATGTGGAATGCAGAATCAGACACCTTCTCATTCAAAGTACAGCAAAGCGAGATAAACATGAGATGGACCAAACGAAAGATACTGTCAACCGCTTCTAAAGTATATGATACATTAGGCTGGCTGGCACCAACGGTAATCCGGTTTAAAATTTTGTTCCAGAAAATTTGGTTGCGTAACATCGATTGGGACTCCATGCTACCTGATAGCATTACAAACGTATGGCAAAGTATTTACGAGTCACTGCCGGATTTAGAATCAATACAAATTCCTCGATGTCTGACATCAATAAAACAGCCAAAACAAATTCAATTACATGCATTTTGCGACAACTCAGAAGCAGCGTATGGTGCCGTATTATACTAACGGCTGTTAGTGACGACGGAGAGATCACTACAAATATTGTATGTGCTAAAAGTAAGGTAGAGCCGATCAAACAAGTGTCACTACCGAGACTGGAACTATGTGGCGCAGTTCTCTTATGCAACATCGTCAAATTCTGTTTAGAATCTCTGGCATACGACAACATAGAGGTATTCGCATGGACAGACTCCTTGATAGTTCTACATTGGCTGTCTGATGTACCCCGCAGATGGAAGAGTTTTATAGGCAACCGAACTGCAGCAATCCTTGAAACTATTCCGCGCAGTAAATGGCAACATATTCCGTCGAACAGTAATCCAGCTGATGACTTATCAAGAGGAGTAAACCCGCAAGCTCTCTCAAAACGACAACTGTGGTGGCAGTCAACGAAGACAACCTGGTTCTACTCCTACTAACGAAGTTTTCATCGTGGACAAAATTACGGAAAATAATTGTATATATCTTGAGAATGGGCCTACCGAAGCGACGAAAAGTTGAACAAAATCTTAATAGTTCGATCACTCCAGTCGAGATGAATGCAGCAGAAATTATAATTCTTCGCAACGTGCAGAAAATAACATTTTACGAGTTAACGAGGCTAAACAAGAGCACTGATCTACCAACAAAACATCAATTATCATCGCTAGATCCGTTTATTGATTCAACAGGATTACTACGGGTCGGCGGAAGATTAAGTAAATCGTCGCCAACATATTCTGCCAAACATCCAGCCATCTTACCGAAAAACCACAGAGTATGTAAATTAATAATTAGTGATGTTCATATTAACCATATGCATGCTGGCAACTCGTTGACACTGAGCATCGTACGCAGTAAATATTGGATCATAGGCGCACGATATATGATCAAAAGTTGTATAAAATCCTGCACAGTATGTATTCGACATCGATTCTACAAAGCAGAGCAGAAAATGGCCGATTTACCTGCCGAACGGTGCACCCAAAGTCGACCGTTTTCAAAAGTTGGCTTAGATTATGCTGGACCACTTTCTATAAAAACCAGTAAACGAAAAACCGCTCCTGCAGAAAAGGCGTAGATGGCAGTTTTTGTATGTTTAGCCGTCAAAGCTATACATCTAGAAGTAGTTAGCGGGCTTGACACAAACTCATTTTTGACGTGGCACACCAGAACAAATTTGGTGTGACAACGGGACCAATTTCATTGGAGCGAACAGAGAACTTCACAATCTAAAACAACAAATTATATCACAATCAAATAGTCCAATAATATCTGAATTTTTATTACAGAAAGGTATTAAGTTTAATTTCAACCCACCACACGCACCACATTTTCGCGGATTGTGGGAGGCGGCTGTCAAATCTTTTAAGGACCATTTGAAAAGGGTGACCAATACAAATCTCACGTTTGAGGAAATGGCAACACTGATCGTACAAATTGAAGCACTGCTGAATTCAAGGCCGTTATGCATAATAAATGATGATCCAGCTAATTTGGAAATATTAACACCTGCACATTTTTTAATTGGAGATGCAATGACAGCAATTCCGGAACCAAGCTTATCCGATGTGCCATCAAATAAGTTATCAAGGCAAAATATTCAACAGCGACTCCAAGGATTTTGGCATCGATGGCACCGCGACTACCTGACTTTCTTACAACAACGACACAAATGGAAGTGTTGTAGTGTTTTCTTTAAAGATTTGAAAGGATCGTTACTTAAATTTAACGGAAAAGGAACAATCAGTTTTGAAAAATGGTGGGAGAATTTTGAGGAGAATGCCGAGGTAGCTACTGACGAGAATCGTAAAATTGATGCGACATTTGCCACAATGTTACGGCATGGTTTCAATTAAAAAACGTAATGAGAAAGTTATCAAAAACTTGCGATTCGATGATGTAGAAGAAAATTTTCTAATTCAATATATCATTTCTGGCGTAACTGATGTTATATGAATCAAATAATTTAGAAGAACTAAAAAAAAAAAAGATTGAAGATGTATGAGCTGATAAAATCAAGGTCTAAGAACACAAAAATTGGTTTTGATAATGCAGACAAAAATAAATGGATGTCTATGAAACGAAATGTAACTGAAGTGAAGCGATATTACCGTAATTCGGGAAGACCTCTATGGAAAAATAGGATCACCACCATTGATTCCTAAAATTATGTAAACCACGCCGATTATGGCTTAAGGAATGTTTCAAGCAAAGATTAAAATTGACGATTATGATTTCCGGTTGGGATTTTATGTGTTCAAAAAAACGACTTAACCCGTTTCATACCGCCCATAAAATCAGTGGAGCAATTTATACGATTTTTAAAACTTAAACGTATTTTGATTTACTAAACATAATTGGCAGATTTCATCCAAATCTGGCTGCCATTTTCGGAGATATGGAATGTTCCATAAATGGAACAAAAGTAAAAACACTATTATTTTTTTTTATTTTCTTATTAGTAAATAATTTCAGAATTCATGTAAATACAGCTTATTATTTTTTGCTGTGAAACTGCGGTGAACATTTGAAATGCAGTGAAATGTCAATACCATGACTTGAGCATCGGGAACATTTAAATGTAGTGTTCTTTTTGCAAACCCGGCAGCGATTTTGCTTACCGTTCGCTATCTTTATTATGTCATGACGCTGATTGGATAGACTAAGAGTTGTATCTAATGACGTTCCCGTCATACGTCCAATTAATTCAGAATTATAGTTGATATCTCTTGAAGTTGAGAGCAAGGCCAAAGTTACCTCTCGGCGAAATGCCAATAGCGGCATATGTCTTTCAGACACCAGCTTATGTAAGCACCAGGCATTGGAAACTGCAGCATCTGGACAATTCACAAATAAAGGCCACCGCCATTTCTTCCCTTTAATTTTGATGCGATATTGGGAAATAAATCTGTCGAATAAATCGACCCCACTCATTCCTTTATTGTAAGCTTTAACAATTTCAGGGCAAGGTATTTGAATATAGCGTTTTTGTTTCTGCGAAAACCTTTTAGCATGGGCAACGGGTTCGATCGTATCGCAGTTTGAAAGAAATGTTACAACAGAATTATCGTTCCATCTTAGTCCAATACATTGATTATAAGCTCCTTGGTAAAATGTTCTCTCCTTTTTTTTGAATTCTTTCAAACCCAGCAATGGGCATTTTCCAGTTCGATTATCGCGAACAGTGCCCTTGGCAAAATAGTTATCATTGTTCAAACTCGCCATCAGTTTATGCGGTTCTCCGGCTTTTCGACAATTTCCAAAAGATTACGTATTACATTTTCTCCTAGTCCTCTTTCTGGATTGAAAGTTTCGGATTTACCGCCATATTGAAAAAATTTATATAAAAACCCATTTGCAGAGGTCATGCACCAAATCTTGTAACCAAATCAAATGGGTTTAGGGACGAATGAACATTTTACAGCTATGATGCCCATGATATGGCCACATTGATTCGTCTATCGATAAATTATGCGCAAAAATTCCAAATTTTGAACAGTTACTGGATATCATGCTGATATATTTTCTCACTTTGTAAAATTTATCTGAAGTATTAATTTTATTATTATCTGCTAAATGCAAGTTTGATTTGATTTTAAAAAACATACTTCGAGGAATTGCATTTCTTATAATTTTAAAATCATAATCCAAAGATACCAACCAATATAGGTGTTCTCGAGGAACAGGATGATGTCCAGAAAATAATAGGATTCCCAAAAACCGTTTTAAATATGGCTAGCATATATGTTACTTTGTTGTAGTATCAAGTTGTATACGGATTCATCAAAAAACTCGTGAAATAATTCAATTGGCGATTTTTCAGCTAGCAGGATTTTTAAATGTTCTGTTCTCTCGAATTCAATGTTTTTCGGTTCTTTCAAAAATTCGATTTTTTGGGATTGAGGCAAAATCCACTTACTATTGTATATGGGTATAGTTTTACGGGGTAATAGTTGGCTCAATGGGACTAAATCATCTTCGTCCCAAATAGCATCAGCATCTAAAACTATCTCATCCAAAATTATTTCCATCGTACCTGCAATATCATGCGGAAATTCTTCGTTTATATTATTCACGTCCAGGACATCCTCATCCAGAAACTCTTCATCACTTATATTCCTCCAAAATCAGCAGGAGGTAAAATAGCAATATCCGGCAACTCGGGTTCATCCTCATTTTCATCCTGCCATTTCTCCATTTCAGCCACAGCTTCGGCCAACGTGTAAAATTTTTTTGTCATCTAGAAAAAATAATTAGTTACTATACGGTTGTTCCATTTTTGGACACAAAATAATCACAGGTTAAAATATGGGGTAATAAACCTCTTTTCCCACTTACTTTTAACTAAATCCTTTTCGAGTAGCTTTCAGGTTTCACTAATCCACAAATTTAATAAAATAATTATTTTATTTAATTGATTATTTTATAATTTTTCGGAGCAATAAAAAAAACCACCATGCAGACTAAATTCCACTGACACTAAATTTCATAAAAGGGGAATCCCAAAAATATAAATCATGTGGTATATTCTTTTCAAATAGTTATACTGTAATATAGATGGCATTCCTGTAAGATAAGGGATACACGATCGTTTGAAATTAGATGCAAATTTGGCTGTCCAAAATTGGAACAGCCGTAAAAAACGGATTAAACAATGAGATGATAAACAATGAGGCTGACATAAGAGTTACTTAAGTTGGTTTGTTTGTGACAAAATCGAACGATAGATGACATAGTTTTGAAAAAGTATAGAGGAAATATCCGATAAGTGACGAATTGGTTACAAGATGGAATAATAATAGTTGAATAGTAGTGGTAGTAAGAAAGAAAAACGGAAAATACAGAGTGTGCTCATATTAAACGCTCAAGTTGAGGAGGATAGGTACCCAATGCCGAATATGGAAGAACAGTTGGATAAATTAGCCACAGCAAAAGTATACGGTGTACTGGGCTCGAAAGATGGTTTCTTTTACGTAAATACAGATCGGGAAAGTCGAAAGTATACAGCATTTATTACCGGCTCAAACAGTACGAATTTATCAAAGTACCGTTTGGATATTGCAACTGTCCTGCCATGTTTATACGATATATAAACCACGTATTCAAGGAGTTTATTAAGAAAGGTGAGGTCATTTGACGATGGGATACTGAAACTTTAACATATAATTGGATTAAATGCCAATTTATGAAGGCAACCGTAGAATACCTTGAACAAATAGTTTCCAGCGGTACGATCAAATCAACTGATGCGAAAATTCGAGCAGTCAAAAATTTTCCGATCCCGAGAAATGCGAAGAAGTTGCTATGCTTCCTTGGTTTAACTGGTTATGTGAGGAAGTACATACAAGGTTTTTCGATAAAAACTAAAGCGTTGAGCGATTTACTGAAGAAGAATGGTCCATTTATGTTTGAACCAGATAAATATGCAGCATTTAACAGCTTAAAAAATGAACTCTGTGGGTGCGCCAGTTTTACAAATATACCCTCCAAATGCCGAAACCAATTGCTTATGGACGCAAACAAAATAGGGTATGCCGCGATATTGATGCAAAAGATAGATGTCAGTCTGTTCCATTCAGTATACTATATGAGCCGCAAAACAACCTCTGTCGAGGAAAAATAAAGTGCCTTTACATTAGAGGTACTCGCATCATAGAAGCTGGAAAAACTTTCAAAACATATTTGCTGGGCATAAAATTCAAAATCGGAAGATAACACATTAAGACGAAACTAACAATTTTAAATGGTCAGCCGAATTATGACGATTACTTTGTCCAGAATGATACCTTATACAAGATGAAGTTGCTCACGTTTGATGGTAGTACCAGAAGAGATGCAGCGTGAAATTATTAAAATGAATACGTGACAGTGGTCAGTTTGCATATAAAAAGGTCCCAGATGTTGTCAAACAAGAGTTTTATACTGAAAAACTGAGCAATAAAATAGAAGAAAGGATTCGAAATTGTGTACCTTGCATTCTAGCAAACAAGAAGCCTGGCCTAAAAGAATGTTGTTTGACACCGATTAATAAAGGAAGTGTCCCACTTGACACTTATAGTACTGCTTTTTCGACATGCACGTATGTGTGAATTCATCTAATAAAATCTACTACCACCAAAGAAGTCTTAGACCGATTGTCTGTATAACAAATGACATTTGGAAACACAAGACGAATAATATGCGACACCAAATCATGTTTCACATCAAATGAGTACAAAAGTTATTCTGATGAACAAATCATCGATCTACATTTAGTGACAACCTCAATACTGCACAACGATATATTTAAATGACACTTTCAGCAGGGCTATTTTAAGAAATCTGTTTGAGGTAATGATGGGAACCAAAATGAGGGACAAACACTATTTGGGAATACAAGAATTAGTTGAAAAAGAGCTCGTTGAATTGTTCATGGCTGAAAGAAATAATGTACGAAACGAATGTCGAAAACAAATACAACGAAAGACGACGAACGAGCAAGAACAAGGTGATTTTCGAAGGAATCACGATGAAAAAATAGGTAAAGGCGACATCTCAGATATAAAATTTCACAAAAATTTATCGACCAGTGTCTGTGTTCCATTTGGTAATGGTGACGAAACAAATTGTCTGGATTGGCTGTGAATGATTCTAAAATTAACCAATCTAATTTTTGGTTTATGGTATCGACCAACACATGTTTATGTAAATTTGGCGGACATATTCTTTGATTTAGGGTATTGACCAAAATACCATTGGCAGTACCTCGCAATATTTCTTGAATTTCAGCCATTAATTAAACCAAATTAAGAAATTCGACCCCAGGTGATAGGGCGCAAGAAATTCTGCAGAACCGGAATTTATTCATTTTGTATGAGGAACTACTTAAAGAATCGACTTTACATCTCAAATTTTAAATGTAAAATTTTATTAAAAGTCATACCTAGTTCCATTTTGAGCTGGAGTCCTAGTTAACTGCCTTTATTGGTTCTTAAAGTAAAAGAAATAATTAGTGAAACAATTTTTTGATTAATGGTACCAACCATAATGTCATTAGTGGTGATCCACAATATTTCTTGAATTTGGCTTTTAGTTTATTTAAGAAATCCGACAACAAATGCTAAGACTTAAGGAATTCTTCAGAGCATGAATAATTCGATTTTATATTAGGAACTAGCTACAGAATCGGCTTAATAACTTAGATATAACATTTCATTAAAATCCATTGACAAACGTACGTGTTCCATTTGGTGCTGGAAATGTAGTAAAGGGCTGGATTGGTTATTATTTGTTGAATTCTGGCCATGTTTCATTTAAGGAATTCCATCCCTACCCCAAACTGAACTTCTGAGATTATGCACAAATTAAATTGAAATTTGGTATCTGACTTAACTAACTTATTTCATGAGAAATGGATTAGTTACAATAAATGATGAATCAAGGTGGCGGGTTTAGGAACTTTTCTAATAAATCTTATTTCTAACCATTGGATTTTTTTTATCAAGTACAAACAAATTTCGAGACTAAAAAACTTTCCTGGTCGGAATGTTCCACTTTTGAAAATTTTTCTAACAAACCACTTTGAAGACTTCGTTTAGGTTTAGTCGTTTTTGACCTGTTCACCCTACCTCCAAAACAAGAATTTATCTTATCGAAATTAACTCTGGAATTCAAAAAGAAAGGCAACCAAGTTCACTGCTTGTTGTCGCTATTTAGGTCATTCCACAGTGCGGTATTATTATAGGCTGAGGACATTGCTTTTTACAAATTATTTGGTCATGAAAGAGTATGATCAAGAGTAAAAATTAGTTTTTATTGTCGTGGACTTTTTCTGGTCCAGAAACATTAAATATTTTATATTTATACTTTTGTACAGTTTAATTGCCTTTGTGTATTAAGGTAAAAATTTACAGTTATTGACAAGGTTGTTTGTGCAAATCATAATTTTGACAAAAAGTTGAATCAAGATTGTTTCGGATTATATACGCAGAACCTGCTACATATTTTAATTATAAAACAAAAACAATCTACATGGTAAGAGGCCATCGTATAAAATTAATAACAAAATATAAATGGTTCCTTTGAAACTGTGTTAATCATATCAAATAAAAAATAATTTTATTAAAACATCTAAGATTTCACCTAATAAACCCAAAAAATAATAAGTTTTGTAATTTGTTTAAATATGCCCAGAACGTTCATCTATACCAACGCACAACAGCAACAACAAAATAAAACTTATCTTTTATCATTTCCTTCTATGTAATGCTGCTGCTGCTTCTGATTCTATTCTTCAGCTAACTTTCTTTTTTGTGATAAAAATAAATTAAGGACAACTCAGCTCTATGTTCATCATAATCATTATTATCATTAGAAGAACGAACAACAACAAACAAAGCAAGCACCAAAAAGTTTTGGTTATGATTTCAGCATCATTGTCGACAACAAAATAAAATGAAATGGAGATGAACGGTACGAGATGGTTTTTCAATTTTTTTTTTTTTTTTTTACAGGTTTACATTCTTACACCATACATTCATAAAGATTATCTAAATAGATAACACATAAACTTTAAAAGCTCCAACAACAAGAAGGTCACCAAAAAATAAAAATTGGCCAACCATCATACTTTTGAATTAAGCTTATTGTTATCTTATGTGGTATTATGTATTTTTTTTGTGTCTGTCTGTATTGTGCTTTTTTAAGTTAAAAAAGATATTTATGTTTTATATGAAGGAAAAAAATCGTTTTCATTATCAACAATAAAAATAATTTTACTTTTAGAAAATTAAAAAAAAAAAAAAAAAACTTTTACAACTTGCAGTAAAATAAATAAAAAAAAAGCTCTTTTATTTTAAGTTAAATGAAAATTTACGATGGTGCGGATGAGATGAAAATAAAAAACTTAAAAATAATATTTACTTTAGAGATTCCAGAGCTCTGCGTATTGTGAACATGAAAGTTGCTCTGCTTTCTAACTATACTCGTATTATTGGTTTTATTTTATGATTTATTCTTAAAAAAATTTGTGTCATTTTATGTAACTTTAAGAATTTCTATTGTTTTCTCCTTACAATAATAATTTCCTGTGTATGTGAATTGTTTGTACGAAATAAATGAAAAATTTTAAGTTTACTTTGGGAATTATAGTTTTTTAATGGACCATAATTGTTGTTTTTATAACGTACAAGCGAATACAGTATATGAGCTAGCCGATCATAAAATATTTTCAATGGAATTTTACAATTAAGGGTATACATTGCAATGAAAATTCCAAGAAATGAATAAAATAATTTTTTTTGCTTTTTTAAACTTCGTAAATCTCATTCCAAGCGCACCCATGTTGTATTATAAAAACCAAACAAAAAATCTAACATGTCTAAATAAAAGGTTTGAAATGAATCAAGGATTATAAATTTTTGGATTTATTTAATTATATTTTTGTCGTCTAGTTTGGTAATCATAATATGGATAAGCCAATGATCTCTGGTCTCTGCGTTTTCTCCTAGTGATTTGAGACCTTGAATTATCTCATCGGATGTATCCAGAAGTTTACGAATGCTTTCACTATTCGGTGTACTTCCTTAGATCATATCGCTCTTTAACTTCTTTAATGTCTCGATATAACTGGAATCGGTTATATTGAAATGTTTAAGTAAAGCTGTTGCTACTCCATTGTTAGAGAGCTCTTTAAGTATTGCAATTTCTGAGGTGCTGTTAGTTTGGGATTGTCGTGATTGATAGAACAAAATAAGTCAAAGAATGACTGCCATTCCGTATAATCACCGCTAAATACGGATATTGCTATCTTAAGTGCCATTGTATCATTGGATGATGCAATCGGCTCCGATTTTACTATAATCGCTTGGTTTAGGTGAGTAACAGCGACGAATGTTATCCTCTATTTTGATTAATTCATCCCGTAGTTTGTCAATATGTGATAGACTCAATTTTATTTCCACTGATAGCGTCGTTTCGGTTATGGGCTTAATATAATTATCAAGTTTTGTTACATTGCCCCTGATAGTAGCACGTCTCTTTTGCAGGATACAACTTGAGCCATTTTCTGATATTCACTTTAATGTTTTTTCACGAGCACAATCAATATAACCATTTCACACTAATTGTTAATTAAAATGTGATACTTAAGGTTTTTGGTGATCCATAATGTCGAAATTCCAGTTGAGGGGCTTTCTGTTGGGTCATAAAAATATATCAAACAATAGTTGTTTCCACAATCAAAATACCAATTGAACGTTTGATTTTCTAGTTATTTTGTTTTTGGTTTTGATTAGATCTATTCAGTTTGATGGTCGATAAAAAAGAGAAAATTTTTACTATTTTATTTAAACTGAGTCATTCAATGTATAAATAATAGCTGTGTTTTTTTATTCGCTCCCGATAGCTGCTATCGAGAGCCGTTATTTTTCTACGCATAAATTTAAATTTGACGCACTATTTATTGGTAAACTAAACTTATTTAACATCAAACTATCATTTTTAATTCAATTGTGTAGCAAAAACTTCATATAAAAAATATTTGGCTCTTCCTATTTATAGGGAGCGCTATCGGGAGCCACTTTTTATATGACGGCTCTCGACAGTAGCTATCCGGAGCGAATAAAAAAACGCAGCTAATATAAGATCCAGGCAGATGGCCAGAATTCTACACAATCATTGTATGGTAAAGTTTATTTAATTAGGCTGCATGCATTCAGGGGTATAAAAGTTGTCATTAAATGGATTAAAACAAAAATGAAAGGTGAGGATAATTACGCAAATTTAATAATTCAAATAAATTAATCAATGTCAGGGTTTTACAACTATAATAATAAATTGCTTAAAATTAAATTCTAAATTTTGTTTGTTTCAGGTTTCTTCTGATAGTGTCTTTAACAGTTAGTTACCTTGAAGTTGGAATAATACTTTGTATATGGTGAAAAATACGTCAAATCACAAATTTGCTGTATGGGACCGGAAGTCGTGTTTAAATTTTTTATTTTTTATGTTTTCAATTGGTGGTACTAGTTAAAAAAACATTTTGTAGAAAATGATTTTTTTGTTGTTTTTGTTGTAATTTAAAATACAGGGTGTCAAATTTTGAGAAAAATGATAAACATGATTTTGTGTTTATATAATACAAATTGAATGATCATTAAGAAAATTCAAAAATAAAATTTTGGCGGGAAATTTGAAAATAAAGAAATTAAAGAACTAACCATTTTTATATTTTTTTATTAATTAACTTACCTTTAAACCTATTAATTAACTTTAACCTTTAAAACGAGCCCTATATCATAAATATCGGATATATATTTTTCCTTTTATAGCCATAAACACAACGTCATGTTCATCATTTTTCTCAAAATTTGACACCCTGTATTTTAAACAACAACAAGAAAAAAAAATCACGTTCTACAAATTTTTTTTTTTTAATCAAGACTACAAATTCAAAACATAAAAATCATAAAATTAAAACATGACTTCCAAAAATTTGTGATTTGACGTATTTTTCACCATTTATATTGGGCGCTTTCAGGTCCCCCAACTGTTGGCAATATATTGACAAAAATTAACAAATTTCGTGGGAATGTCAGATGGAATGATATTTTTTGCATTATTACATTTTCAGTCCATATGTTGCGGCCCTGAAAGCCCCTACCCGAACGCCAAAAATCGTGTCCATACATAGTTTTCTACGACATTTTTTTTGAATATATAAAGGAATTGAAAAAGTGATTGCCATGACTTTAGAGTCAAATGGTTGTTTTTTTTTCGTGAGAGGGACAGAATCCCGAGGGTACAAACCCCGGAGGGTACAAAATTCGTAGGGTATGAAATCCCGAAAGCCTCAAATTTCAAAATTTATTTGGGATCTCTACAGTTGCCTGAAAAAAAAATCCCGAAATAAGCAATCCAGAAAAAAATCCAGAAAAAATATTCTGATAAATTATATGAGGGAAAAAAATTCAGTTTTTTAGGTATTTTTAGACCTTTTGTCGTCACTTGAAACATTTTTTGGTACATCTATCAGTAGGACCGATACGAACGATACAATTTTATTTAAACTGTATCTGAAAGGTTGACGAAGCAATTTCCATTATCACAAATATTAAGATACATTTTAGAAATTTTAATTTTAACATGGACCACATTTTGATAAGTTTTTAGTTTTTAGTTTCTGATCTTCTCGTTTCTATTTTTTTTTTCTAGTTAAGGTAGCCAATCGTCTTTCAGAAAATCATTTAAAACACGGTGATCCGGAGGAAATTCCGAATAAAACTGAATTCAGCGCGGAATTACATTTTATTCGGGATTTCCTCCGGATTACTGGATTTGCACTCGGAAATTGCTCCACTCGGGATTTTGTATACTCGTGATTTTGGTATCCTCACGATTTTGTACGTTAGAGATTTTGATTTTCGGGATTTTGTCCCTCGGCGAATATGTCACCAACCCATTTTTTCCTTAAGAATTTAATTTTTATTAAAAATAATTAATTTATTTTTAATTTGTAATTAAAATTAAATTTCAACTGTGTGAGTGAATTGTGAATTGTGTAAGAGTGGGTGATTGTGCTTGAATTTCCGTGTACGCTTGTTTGGAGGAAAAAGAGGTGTTCAACATGTAGGAAAACAACGTCATAATATATAAGATGGGAACTACATAATTTAGGCTTAATGTACTACATAATTAAGCTTAATGTATTGTATGCCTTTTACTAGAGAGTTCTTCTGGGTCAATGTTTGGACTAAGATATTTATTTATAAACAGGCTGGCGCGAACATCATTGAAATAGTCTTCGATACACAAAACTGCATAAATCTTGAACGGAAAAACTCAACTTGTTTCTGAACGCTATACGTACTTATCAGATAATCGTACTTGTGATTTTAATGATGTTTACAATTAAATATTCATACGAGTCACAGGCAAGGAAATTGGCATGTCTTCAAAGGGAAGTTTTGACAAAACTAAATATGACGACATTTTGTTTGGGCTAAGATAAGCCTGCAAATGATAAACAAAACTTTGAAATTGTGTCAACGTCAGGGAATGAATTGTTCACATTATAAGTATCCCGTTGTACTGTTCTTGAAAGAATTTGCAAACATCAGAAATTGAGATGGGTTTTAAAGGGCAAATATCTACTCAGATTTTATTCAGAGTTGAAAAGCAAAGAGAAGACTACAAAGATAACGACATTGGTAATATTTGTTCTGCGAAGAAAGAAAATGTTGGACATTTACCAACTAAGCAATTTGACTGAAAATTCGCTAAGCTTGTTTGAAATGAATGCTTTCGAAGTGTTTGCTGGGTTGACTTATTTGTAATATAGATTTTGCACTCCAAATTTACCCCCTTTGGACTTTAAATTCAACCTTTTATAAATAAAATTAATCCTTTTGCAAACAGTGGTGTAACTATAAATTTCAGGCCTTCTGCAAAATTTTTCTTGGGCCCCTAAAATGTTTCTTGTGCGAGAGTATATATGATACAGTTCAATAGATTTAAATAAAACGAAATTTCCTGCAATCAACCCAATGTTATGCCGATTTCCAAATACATCAATAAAGCATCACAAATTTCGAAATAATCTCAAACATGTCGAATTTTCTAAGTATCTTGAATATTATGAAATGTTAATTCGAATATTGTAGAACTTAGGAAACTGAGAAACTGCAAGAAACAAATTCAACCTTTTATAAATCAAGTTTTCATTAGTAAAGGTTGAATTTGATTTGCAAAAGATTGAATATGATTGACAAGGTTGAATTTTTTTGAAAAAGGATGAATCATCGAAAAGCGTATAAATGCTAAACTGAAATATTTTTATTATTTAATTCGATTAATTGAATTGATTCCAAATTATGTATATATATATTGTGTGTTATAGTAGACGCAAGGGAGGGAACGGATGATTCAGTAACAACAACAAAATTGAAATTTATTATTTTACAATGTATAGGCTTAGTTCAACACAAACATAACAACGGAAAATCGTTAAACGAGAGATTTGTGGAGAGCGAGAAAAAATATAGAAGTAAGTAAATTTTCTTGTTAGGAACAAAAAAAAAAACCAAAAAATCTATTCATTGTCCGAAAGCTTAAAGCTACTTTTTTTTTTTTTTGATATAGTTAATTTTAATAAATGAATGAGTCGAAATTTATGGTTATTTCTCTTCATTTTTTTTGGTATGGACGATTCCTAGCTCTTTTTATTGCTTATAGGCTATTTTGCCTATTTTATGGCCTGTGCATTATGATGTGAGAATGTCTAACGATGCGAAATGGGTGGGCAAAATTTATATTTATGTACGATAAATATAAATAATAATTAAGAAGAAAATGTGCTCCTTTTCTCCTCCTTTTTTTTTGGTGCGAGTTTTAATGATTTACTGCAGGGTATAAGTCTCACAGTGATTCAAAAATAAATGAACAAAAAAACTGTCAAACAATTTTATTTTTTGTATTCCACACCAACAATTATTTTATTAAATAAAAAGTATGGCACAAAAAATTAATACAAGCCACAATTATGGCATGACAACTTTTTATTCTGTCGCTATGTGTATACGTGTGTACGTGTAATCCACGTAAAACAACACAGTTTGAAATTAAACAAACAAAAAAAAATTTCAAACTTTCAATAAACAACAAGGTAGTAACAAATAATGACAGAAGAAGGGAGACCCAACAACAACAAAAAAAAGCTCATCATGCTTATTATTATTATTTTTAAAACAAAAAGCACATACCTTGACAAAACACACAAGAAAGTTTTGCGATTTTATTTTTTATCTACGTTTTGATAAAACCACATAAACAAGACAACCAGTAAAAAGCAGCGAATCATAATACGTACAGAGTACAAAAAAAAAAATACTTGGGAAATGTAAAAATTATGTGAAATGAGCATGTAATATAATTATTCATAATATGTTTGAAATAAGAAATTAAAAACTTTTGTTCTTTGCATCATAAAGTTTGTTCGAAGATATTTTTTTTTTTAGGTTGTTTTTGTTTGCTTAAGTAATTTTGTGTAATTTGTTTGCTTTGACGGAGGGATATGGATCATATACTCGTACTTGGAAAAAGGGATTATCCTCAAGGAATTCGAATCTGTTTTGTTGTTGTAATACATTGAAATATTTTTTTTTTTTTACCAACGTCGTTATTCTTTTACGCAGTCTTTATAATTAATTTAATTCGGCAAAGACCGCTTCGGTAGAAAAATCATGGAAACGTAATTAATTTGTTCTGAGCGAGTCCTTTTTTAACATCAAACAAATATTTGTCCTGCCACATATCATCAACCTAAAGTTCTTCAGGCAAAATTAAAGAAGCAAAAAAAAAAGCATCATACCAGATATCGCGACAGTATACAAATCAATTACTCATAAGGCCCAGAACTATTTTATTTTTACATATTCGTACCTAACCAATTCAATTATAAACAGAACAAACAATTATTTCTAGAAAAAGCTTATATACATATGTAGTTTTCGTACCGCAACCCTTCTATGTTATAGTTATGTTTCTTCAATCGTTCTCGATTATATGTTGAATGTGGAAAAAACTCTCGAAAAAAAGGTTAGGGAGAAAGCATCATCACCACACATTTTATATATTTACGTATAATAAATTTGTTGTACATGTTCTCTAATAGGTATATGTAGTGAGGTATGTGAAAAGGAATAAAGCGGAACAAATAGAAGGGTTAATATCTTCAAATCGGATATTATAAGATCATCATTTCGTTATCATTACCTCGATAAGAGCGAATATAAAACATCAACGTGAAATATAAACATAGAAAATTTGATTAGAAAATAAAAATAAAATCGGAAAATATAAAATCTTATGAATTAGAATTAAGATTTTGTATAATGATAACCCACGCAAAATTTGCGAAAGGTAAAATTAAATTAAAAGCACACAATATATAATACGTACGTATACATACATTATTATGTATAGTACCAGTATATTGTTTTATTGGAAAGGATTAAATCTTTTTTATGCTTCATGCAAAATTTTATTAATTTACTTCGTTCTATAGGTGAAAAATCCATCTTACAAGCATAAAAGTAAGCTCGGCACAGTTAATGAAAATAAAACCCGGGAATTTGTTTAGAATAAATTAATTTATTGATTTTTCCTTTTTTACCTCTCCATTTTGTTTCCTATCTTCAATATTATTATGTACCTAGTAATAACTAGTTACGAAGCTTTGTTATGTTTTATTTAATTTTCATGTTTGAATTTTAATGGAAATTTAATCCTTGTTGAAGGATTTAAAATAAACAAAACAATTTTTTTTTTTTTTTAAATTTAATTTGAAATAAAAATAATATTGACAGTAATAAGGTGATGATGATACATTTTGTATACTTGTATGTGACATAACATTTACCCCATATAAAACACATCATCAACGTATAAATATTAGAACACGTAATCTAATCTCGAAAAATATTTGTTTAGAATTGTGAAGCACCGGTTTGTAGATTAGTAATCGAAAATATTTTTTGTTTCAAATAAAATCTGGAAAAGAAAAAGGCTTTAGTTTCAAGAGCTTTTGATGACAGTAAAATATGTTTGAAAAATTCCATTTCTATTAGCTTTTAGTATCATTTTTTGTTTTACCCCAAATAAACAAGCTTTCATCGACATTACAATAAAACCAGCTCTGTCATTCCCATCTTTTAAGATACGCACTCAACATTTTATTTAAAGGACTTACGTCTGTGCTTCTATGTATGTGTACACTTGATACGATTCTATAATTTAATTGCATTTAACAAAGTCACTATTAATGTCACAAATTTACTAGATGAGAGAAAATTTAATTGTATTACACAATATGGATGATGACAGGCATGATTTTGTTTGAAAACAAAAATTTGTCGGTATCACCTTAGGTAATGTAAATAGTGATGAACAGTATTCTGTTACTTATGTCTGAAGTTTAGATAAGAAAAGGGTTATATTTTGATGAATAATGGTTTTTTTGTGTAGGGTTAACAACTAGATTGATTACAAGATCGGATTCTTTCTTGTGTCAATGTACTTAAGTTTTTTTTACAAAATAAAGATATTAGAACGATTATTTATAATATTTTAGAGGACCATAAATACTAAATTTGCATAATTGTTGACCATTCAATTTATTTTGTTTATTTCAATTTTTGTAGACTATTGTGCTAACGATATTTGATCCCGTAAAAATATGCAAACCAAGACCATTTAAGTAGATGTCAATAAATAATTTCTCTGCCGTTCTAGATTAATGGTAAAAATTGATAACAAAAAATTAACCATTTAATTTGTTAGTTTGGGGGTCTATTTGGAGGTAGAGTTGGGGCTGGGTTGAGATTGAGTTATGGTTGAGCGAGAAGTTCAGTTGGGGAATTATTGAATGAATTAGAGTTAGCTTAAGTTGATTTAAGCTTAGTTCTTTTATGTACAATAGTTTTTCAAACCATGCTGATTTGGGAGTTAAAATGCGATGCTGTTCTGATTGTTGTAAAAAATCTTTTTTTTACATACTTTTGAGTAATAAAAAACGTTGCAAAATAAAAAAATATTTGTAAATTTCAATAATAAAAATCAGCTGTACACTTATGAAATTACAAAACTAATGAGTGTGAAGTTTCTGCTAAAAAAATTACACTGTTAAATTAGCTATTTTCCAATTGGAATTTATATTATATGAAAATTAAAATTTTTTGTAATTTTTAATTTTTCGTACCACCAAACAGATTCTTTTCATCAGAAAACAGGTTCTTTTCATCCTTTTCAGATAACTGGACCATCTGTTTATATCGTTAACCAAAAGCATCCAATTGTGTTGAACATTACTATATTTCAGATAATTTAAAAGTTGACTGAATTTTGATGGTTTAAATAATTATTTAGCGCCGATCCTGGAAATGTTCCGAAAGCCCCGCATTATTCTTAAAATAGCTAAGCCATATAGCGGTCAATGTCACCAAGCCGATCCAATTATGATGAACTATAATATATTTCACAGTTTTTGAAATTTTTAATAATTTTCCATTATTTTAAAAGTTTTATATCGCCGACCGCAGCGAAGTCCCCAAGGTCTTGCCTATATTTTTAGATAACTTGACCATATGCCAGTCTACGTGGTCAATCTTATTCAATTGTGATGAACTATACTATACTTCACAGAATTTAGAATTTTTAATAATTTTATTGGTTTTAAAAATTGTTGAATTTCCGATCGCAGAGATGTCCACAAGGTCTGGCCTATATTTTTGGATAACTTGATCATATGCCAGTCTACGTGGTCAACCTTATCTAATTGTGATGAACTATACTATACTTCACAGAATTTAGAATTTTTAATAATTTTATTGGTTTTAAAAATTGTTGAATTTCCGATCACATAGATGTTCACAAGGGCTGGCCTACATTTTTGATAACTTGGCAATATGCCAGTCTACGTTGTCAACCTTATTCAATTGTGATGAACTATACTATACTTCACAGAATTTAGAACTTTTAATAATTTTATTGATTTAAAAATTGTTGTATCTCCGATCACAGAGATGTCCACAAGGTCTTGCCTATATTTTTGGATAACTTGATCATATGCCAGTCTACGTGGTCAATCTTATCCAATTGTGATGAACTATACTATACTTCACAGAATTTAGAATTTTTAATAATTTAATTGGTTTTAAAAATTGTTGAATTTCCGATCACAGAGATGTTCACAAGGTCTGGCCTATATTTTTGGATAACTTGGCCATATGCCAGTCTACGTGGTTAACCTTATCTAATTTTGATGAACTATACTATACTTCATAGAATTTAGAATTTTTAATAATTTTATTTGTTTTAAAAATTGTTGAATTTCCGATCACACAGATGTTCACAAGGTCTGGCCTATATTTTTGGATAACTTGGCCATATGCCAGTCTACGTGGTCAACCTTATCTAATTTTGATGAACTATACTATACTTCATAGAATTTAGAATTTTTAATAATTTTATTGGTTTTAAAAATTGATGTATCTCCGATTACAGAAATGTCCACAAGGTCTGGCCTATATTTTTGGATAACTTGGCCATATGTCAGTCTACATTGTCAACCTTATTCAATTGTGATGAACTATACTATACTTCACAGAGTTTAGAATTTTTAATAATTTTATTGGTTTTAAAAATTGTTGAATTTCCGATCACAGAGATGTTCACAAGGTCTGGCCTATATTTTTGGATAACTTGGCCATATGCCAGTCTACGTGGTCAACCTTATCTAATTGTGATGAACTATACTATACTTCACAGTATTTAGAATTTTTAATAATTTTATTTGTTTTAAAAATTGTTGTATCTCCGATCGCAGAGATGTCCACAAGGTCTGGCCTATATTTTTGGATAACTTGATCATATGCCAGTCTAGGTGGTCAATCTTATCCAATTGTGATGAACTATACTATACTTCACAGAATTTATAATTTTTAATAATTTTATTGGTTTTAAAAATTGTTGAATTTCCGATCACACAGATGTTCACAAGGTCTGGCCTATATTTTTGGATAACTTGGCCATATGCCAGTCTACGTGGTCAACCTTATCTTATTTTGATGAACTATACTATACTTCATTCAATTTAGTATTTTTAATAATTTTATTGGTTTTAAAAATTGTTGTATCTCCGATCACAGAGATGTCCACAAGGTCTTGCCTATATTTTTGGATAACTTGATCATATGCCAGTCTACGTGGTCAATCTTATCCAATTGTGATGAACTATACTATACTTCACAGAATTTAGAATTTTTAATAATTTTATTGGTTTTAAAAATTGTTGAATTTCCGATCGCAGAGATGTCCACAAGGTCTGGCCTATATTTTTGGATAACTTGATCATATGCCAGTCTACGTGGTCAACCTTATCTAATTGTGATGAACTATACTATACTTCACAGAATTTAGAATTTTTAATAATTTTATTGGTTTTAAAAATTGTTGAATTTCCGATCACATAGATGTTCACAAGGGCTGGCCTACATTTTTGATAACTTGGCAATATGCCAGTCTACGTTGTCAACCTTATTCAATTGTGATGAACTATACTATACTTCACAGAATTTAGAACTTTTAATAATTTTATTGATTTAAAAATTGTTGTATCTCCGATCACAGAGATGTCCACAAGGTCTTGCCTATATTTTTGGATAACTTGATCATATGCCAGTCTACGTGGTCAATCTTATCCAATTGTGATGAACTATACTATACTTCACAGAATTTAGAATTTTTAATAATTTTATTGGATTTTTTAATTTTAAACTTTTTCTTTGTCACACCAATGCATTTTTTTGCCTTCTTTCGACTTGAACTCAGTTCACAATTATTCACAGTGGAATTCAGGCTTTAGCCTTGTTATTTGCAACCTAAGCAGCCTAACGCCAATATGTCTTGCAAATACTTATAAAAAAAAATCAAAAGCAAACCAATACAATTGTAGATGGCGAATTTTCCTGTATTACAAATTCCTTTTTTGTCTCTCCAAATCGAACACCGACTTGTATGCCTTAAGCTACTACCTTGAGATATTTTTACTTTCTTTTACTCTAGTAAAATAAAGTATAGTAATCATGAAAATTTTGGACCTTGAGATTTTTATGTCAGTCTGTCAGTCTGTCAGTCTGTCAGTCTGTCAGTCTGTCAGTCTGTCAGTCTGTCAGTCTGTCAGTCTGTCAGTCTGTCAGTCTGTCAGTCTGTCAGTCTGTCAGTCTGTCAGTCTGTCAGTCTGTCAGTCTGTCAGTCTGTCAGTCTGTCTGTGTCCTCTCTACAGCCCAGATGGTTTAACTAATCGAACTGAAACCTCAGATTTAAGCTTTTTTGATAAATTGGGAGGTCCCAGTGAATTTTACTCCATATCGGCTAACCGGAAGTGGCCACTCCCTTGGTCCAGAAAATATATTTTGCAAATATCTTAAAAAGTATAAGGTTTACAAAAAACTACTTAATACAAAATGTTTCCAAAAATTAAAAACAAATAAAAATAAAAAATTAAAAATTAAAAAAAATAATTAAGAAAAAAATAAAATTTTTAAAAATTCTCTGTTCGTAAAAGAAAGTCGTATGTTGGCCACACCTCCATTTTTTATTTTGGGTAATTAAATTTCGATTAAAGGGATATAACCATCAGAATGCAGATGTTATTCCTGTGGTCGAAAGCTCTGTGAAGTTAGCCCGAAAAATTTTCCCGAAAAATAGGGGGGGGGGAATCCCAATACTTGGAATAGTTTTCGTATCAATCCAGTAAAATTTAATGTATAATTTATTATTGTTATAGTGTGATATGGAAACTATAGCGATAGTGAAATCAGTAATAAAAATATTTGTATGCAATCGTCCAGAAAGTAGGGGTTTCTAGTGTGATTATGGCTCAGGAATATTGTTTTATATTTCATTATATGGAGGTCCTATCCATTACCTACAAACTCCTTACAAAGCGGTGCTTGGTAAACCACATCTACCATGACTTCAGAAGACTATAATCAACGAACGGCTAATACAATTACACGTAATTGCCATCATTTTTCAAGTGATATTTTTAAAATGCTCAGATGATTCAGAGTCCATTTTTAATAGGGTAAAAACTTTGTAAATTTTAATTGAATGAAATTTAAAATTTTACTTTTCTGTTATACACAATTTGATCCATATTTGTACAGTATCGATTCTTTTTTTGATGTAAAAAGCGTCCTTTTTAAATACTGACATCACCTATTCTAATGACAACCGTAACTAATGTTAATTGTTTATTGTTAGTATACTAAAAAAGTGCTGAGGACGCACATTGTTAAGTTGAAATAAATTCCGATGAATTTTCTTATAACGAGCAGTAATTTTACAGTAAACATTTGTTATAATCGGATTGGGATTAATAATGGAAATATTCAAATATAAACGAATACGTCTTTCGCGTTGTACAGCTGTACGGAAAAAGATGAAAATTATAATTTATTTAGTTATTCAAATTTTTGTTCATTTGGGGGTTTAAATATGTATATAAAATTATTATTTATTGAACTCTTTGAGTAATATTGTTGATTAAATAATAAATAAGTTTAAAAAAATATATTTTTTTATAAATTATTGTTCCACAATATTTAATAAAATGTATATTCCCCACATCGCAGCTCTTTCAGATTTGAGGAAGGATTTTGTTTTACAATTCAAATATTTACTTTTTTGAAGTTACTAAACATGTCTTTAAATCCAGCACCCTGATTCTCTAAAAAATAAGATAATATGTAAACGTCAAAACTTGTAAAATGCAAAGATGACTTTTATGATTTTGCAATTTTTCAATATTATTTTAGTGGTAGTAAATCGAAAAATTGCAAACTGATAAAAGTAAGCTTTAATTTTTACAAGGTTTCATGTTTCCACATTATCTTATTTTTTAGAGAATCAGGGTGCAGGAGTAATAAAAATTTCAGTACCATATAATTTACATATTAAAATGTTCAGATTATCTTTCGTTTTATACTATATATAGGACAAACATGCAGAATATTTTAACAACGTTTTAAGGAACACTTAAGACATATACTAAAAATTAAGGCCAAATCAAACTGTCTTCAACATGTATATGAAACACGTCGTAGGATCATATTAAAGAAATGGGGACCGAATGAAACATATAATTAGAAATTCGCAATTAACTTAAGCTATATAATTGAAAAATGTCTATACCAAAAATAGAAAAAGGCGCTGTTTTCAGTATTGGCCATATAGTTAATAATAAACCTGTAAGCTTATTTGATGCGTAGTTGCAATTTACTCAGCGATTAATTTTAGCGTTCTTAGATTTAACTAAGATTTAGAACTGTCCTTCTTTCATTCTCGCTCGTAATCCTAGAACAAAATATATTTACTCAACTGAAGAATTTCGCAGAAATACCAGATAAATTCATCATTTACCTGTAATTGTAATTTTATATTCGCATCACGTCATGCTGTCGTAGTCTTATTTCAATTTGGAAATTAATAATAATCCTTGTTTTCTTTCAATTAAAGCAACACGTAAATAAACAAGTATATTAGATTTACCTTTGGTTTGTGATACCGCCGAAATTAACATTGTTAATTGTAAATATTTGTTAAGAAATACAAAAAATAACATTTTACACCAACTACTCATTCAAAAGCTATACTGCTGAATTAAAATAAATTTATTGACTTACACACACACACACATGTATAAATATATATATAAACAACATAAAAGAAACAAAAATATAAAAATACCAAATTAATGTCAACATCAGTCAACACAACAGAGATAACAAAGTGTTTAACTTCCAAAATCATGATGAGAGTAAGAAAAACTATGAATATCAACTCCGCATATATATCCATATGTATACAGAGTATACACATAACACAGCTAGCAAGAAAAAAAAAATGAAAATGTTGATGGAAAAGTTGAAAAACTTTCCTTTTTTTGTTTGTGACTTTAGCTATGTTCTATGTATACACCCCCGAATATCTCATTAAAATCCTTTTGTTTCGTACTCATTTTATGTATAGGACTTTAAATTGTGTGCAAATAATACTTAATAAATTTTATCCAAAATTAGGCTAAACAACTTTCTGTTTATTTTTAACTTAATATTTGTATTTAAATTGAACTTGTGGACTTATAATTTATTTCGGCATGATTAACTTGACATTTTTGTTTTTGGGGTGGAGCGGAGCGGCTTGTCTTTAGCAAATAAAATGTGAAACTTGGTGGTGTGTACGCTTCGATTCCTCTGTAAAGTAAAATCGATATAATAATTTGGTATTTATCTCTTACCCGTTGTTATCATCGATGACGAAACATTTGTTGTCTAGGGAATTTCTAAATTTAATTACCTAAAAATAGAAAAAAAAAAAACTTGTATTAATAACTAAAATATGTATATAAAATCAATCAATTAATTGAAAGTTTTAGGAAATTTTTTTTTCCAGAAAATTCGAACTGATTTCAAGTACCATTTAAAAATGTTATTATCTTTTTTGTCTACTGGGAACTTTTGGTGACAGCTTAAAGAATTAAGCCGACCAAAATAACTTTATACAATACCATTCTACGCATGGGTGATTATTTTGCGAATATTTTTTTTTTTGCTTTTCTTTTGGGAAGGAATTTAAATTACCAGCGGTTACTAAAATCCCAAAGCAATATGCCATTTTTAATTCATTTCGTCGTGTCTTGAAGGATAAAAAAATGTTTCTTTTATTTTGTTTTTACAAATAGACAAATCTTACCAAATAAAAAAAATGTACAAAAACATTTTATAAATTGCTCTGCCAAAACGGTTAGATAATATTTCATTTTAGTCTATAAGCTTCTATATAAATATCAACCATATACAAACGGATTTATTTTCTACATTGTTATCTAATTCACCAACATAAAAAGAAACCTCAACGTTCATAAACCACAACCGATATAAAAAAAAAAAACTTCTCCTGAGTAATACGGCATTAATATTGGCAGAGAATGTAAGTCAATAAGTGAGCTTGCAAAAATAGTGTTTGTAAGTTTTTCATTAAAAAAGTACAATCTATAGAAAAATTGTAAACAAAAGTGTTAAGTCTAAAATACATCTTCTCAAATTTAGTTTTGAAAATTGCCTCAAAGCATGTAGGCTCTGATTATTTATCATAAGGTGTCGTTAAGGACGTTAAGGTGATTTGAAATTTCGTATACGCATTATTGTCAATAGATTATGTTTATATGTCAAGTTTTCACGGATGTGAAGTATTCAACAGAAACCCAAAATCAACAAAACGTATATGTATACAAAATTTGTTGATTCAACAAAAAATAATATTAGTACTAGTGCAACAGTCGGTAAAAGCAATTTAAAAAAAATAGCAGACTTGTAAACCACTATAAGAAATATGGATTAATCTTTGTTTAATAAATAAAAGCTTTATACAATTTGTGATATCAACATTGCTTAAACAAACTAATTAGTTAGATTTGATTATGATAATAACAAATCTTTTGTGGGTGAATCTGAAAATTTCAACAACATAAGACTTTTTACTGTCATAATCAAATCTAACTAATTTTAAATTAAAGTACACTCCTTAAGCTAACTAATGGCCTATGTCACAACCTGAGAAAAACTCTGTGATTTGGGCAAACTTCAGTAAAGCAAACCACTAAAATTGGTAAATCGAAAAAAAAAAAATTCAACAATTTTCAGATTCACCCACAAAAGACTTTTTATAATTATTAAATTATTTAATATTTTCTTTAATATTTAATATTTTTATTATTTAATATTTTCGTAATTGTTTTAAGCTTTATCTTCTGTAATAAAGTAGTTAATTATTATTTAATTTGTTTTTAATAGAAATTGTTTCGCCTACTGTACATCCATTGCACCAATATATATAAATTTTTGTTTTTTTCGTTTTAAACTTCACACCCGTAAATTTGCTTAAAACGCAAGAGCTACCATCTTTCGGAAAACTTCGAAACCATAAGCAACTATCACATAATGCCACTAGGTGACACTACATATTTGCTATCAAAAATTGTATGTCATTTTGTGTGCATTTTGTAAACGTAAGCAAAAATATTTTCGTGTTATAAAAGTGATTATTATATATACGTGATTATGATATATACGTGATAATTAAATTGATTTTGAGAACTTTTTACAAACGTCCATTTGAAAAACGTCAGTAATATTTTTTGATTTTGTAGTGACATCTAGTGGCAAACGATCTATACTTTTTCTTTGATCGTGCTGCCTCTTTCGGAAAACATGACCTATAGCAGAAAAATATTTACTACATTTATTTGTTAGTTCTACTACTATACCTACAACAGATGTCTCTTATATCGTGTTTTTTACAGTTCAGACGTTTCGTAATATTTTGTGAATTTATCAAACCTGTGCTGAAATCTATGTAATAGCATAGTAACCACACGGTTTGTAATAAGGTTTTAGTTCAGTTTGGCTATTCGGATATTGAAACTTTTACGGAAATAGACAATTTACCGTCAAATGGAAAGGCCGGTCTTTTAAAAAAATTCACTGCTAACAAAACCGACCAGTAGCGAAATGATATCTTGAAGTCTGATCTGTAAAAATATTGAGGAAATTTTCAATTTCAACATAATAAAAATGACAAAATAATAAATAAAGAAAAGAAATTCGATGACTAAACAACCTTTTGTTTGATTCGTTTTTCTTTACTGAAATGCCTTCGTACAGTTGTGTGTTGGCTCGGGAGCTGCAGTCAAGAACTTTTCAGACAAGTAAAGTAATGAGTTTCGATCAAAATTTGATGGTCGTTCAACCAATACTAGGAACAACTAAAATTCTAGGCTTAAGGTGAAAAAGGAAGTTTAATTGTAAAATGTTCTGGAAAATCCAGATTTAATTTCAAAACTTCAGAATATTCAAAAATTAAATCTACGAGTATGTACATACATTTTTGAATTTAATATTTATATTTAATACTTTAAGACCAGTCGCTTAAAAAAATTTCTCAGTCTTTAAATAAATCCTGAATATAACAATAATTTTCGCTTCTATAATGGAAATAAAAAGCTATATAATCAATCAATTACCAAACGGCAGCCCAAATTATCATTGCCACTAGCAGAACATTTCGCAAAAACTGGTAGGGCAATGAGAAAATTTTACTGATGAATTTACAAAACATTTTCTATTGAAGATATCTTCGTAAATTACCTGTTTAAGTTGAAAACTATTATGAGTTTACTCAAGAGACAACAGAAGCTACCCTAGCATCGAAAACACGTCCCTTATTTTTGCGGACCGCTAGGGGCTTACAAATTTATTTGATGACTTATCGGTCCTAACAAAAGTTGGTTAAATACAAAATTCTGTGGATCTGATCCTACAGATTTTCCTAAATGGCCACTTACATAATGAAGTATCTAGAAGCTTTTACATCATCAAAAAACAACTTCCTTGATGACGTATCGTTCCCAATATAAAAATTGGATAAATGTACAATTCTGTGAATTTGATCCCAGAGCTACACTCTCACTCGTTCTCACTGAAAGTAGCTTAAATATAAAATTCTGTGTATCTTAGCTTTTATGTTACCAATTGTTAATATCTCTAGGATCAGATTGTGTTTGGAACGATATGACATCAAACGAAGTTAAAAGTCCCTGACGATCTGCAAAAATAAGGGAGGTGTTTTTTGATACTGGGGTATCTCCTAGTTACTTCATATACTTGTGTGGTCAATTGGCAAAACTTCTCCGATAAAATCAACAGAATATTTTTATTTAACCAATACAAATTTTGTTGTTTTCAATTGCTCATGTTATAGCTTGAAATTTCACTTCCATATTTCTTGATTCCATTTTGATTTTAGTTTAAGAATTTAGTAAACATTTTTAAAAAAAAAAACTTCATTCTCGTACTAACCATCAAAATCCGACCACATTATGGTTCAAATCACATATTTTAGTTTTATGCCCCAAACTCATACTGTTTCTCTGTTAATTGTGTGGAAGTAATAGGGGAACTCCATTAAAGTTACAACAATAAACGCGAGTCGGGAACCTTTTGTTAGAGATATCAAATATAATTGGAAATAAGATTCAACCCAAAATGGAAGAAAATGATAGTTTGTGCATCGCGGGTGATTTTAACTTTCCAAACTTAAATTGAAAACGAATTGACAGCATACTTACACCGTTTGGTAACACTGCCATACTTCTTTCGTGATAGATTCTTTTCTTGAAATGGGTCTAAGGCAACATAACGAAGTGCACAATCAGAATGGCTCACTTATGGATCTTATTTTCACTGACGATAATTTACATCCATCAGTACCATCTTGTGAAGACTTAGCTCGCTCGTTTTTAAGTAAAGTTTTCAATGTTTCGACGATTATGTTCCAAATGATAGTATTTTAATCTTTGATTTTAGAAATGGTGATTATGACTCTCTAAATGGATTTCTTGAAAGTATTTCCTGAGATTTCCTTTGTAATAATAAATATATTGAAATTATGACTAGCCGGTTTTACAAAATTTTGTATGCGGGGATGGATCTATTCATATTCACTGTATTTCTTCTTTTACGTGGGAACAAATCAAAATGGCTTTAGTTGGTATTAATAGTAAAATGTCTATGGGCCCTGATGGTATTCCCTCACTACTCTTAAATAATTGCGCTGAAGCCTTAAGTGGCATTTAGCACATTTATTTAATTACAGCCTTAGGCAAGGTATTTTTCTCCAGTGCTGGAAATCCTCGTATGTAAGTAATTCCAGTATTTAAATCGGGACCTAAAAATTCAGTTGAGAATTAGAGAGGAATAGCCATATTATCTGTTATCCCTAAATCCCCTCCTATCCCTGTTATCCCCTTTTTGAAAAACTGGTAAAGGATTATATTTATCTTAATATTAAAAACTTAATTGTTCCCCAACAGCACGGTTTTTTTTCTGGTTGATCAACGACAACCAATCTTGCGGTATTTGTTAATGATGCGATATGCTGTTTAGAAAAAGGTGCCCGGGTTGACACTATCCATACAGATTTCAGTAAGGCCTTTGACAAAATTAATCACAAATTATTAATTGATAAATTGATTAAAGTGAATTCTGATTTTATTCCTATAAAATAGTGATTTGTGATAAAAATTCAATTAACCTTTAATTATGTAGAAATATTTGATTAATGTAAATGAAAGTTGTAGCTCACCGATAGCGGGCCTAAAACCTATCGTTAGAGGTACCAACGATAAAAATCGGACCACTTCATATTGGTATTGTGACCTTTTTTTAGATGGAAATTATTAAGAATTTTTTCTAGGCATTAAGTCCGTTAAAAAGAGGCATAACCTGCAGGAAATTAAATTAGGCATAATATCCTTGGGAGCTACATGGAGGTCATGGCAACGTGACTGATAAACCATGAATAAAAATTGTACTAGTGAACCAACGCGTTTCAGTCAAAAAAATCAAACTTACCACAGGTTATTCCAGCCCAAAAATGTATAACTGAAATACCTTTCAAAAAGGTTATTAGTCCAAAAAAGAAGTTTCTCAACCTTTTCAAAAGTAATTTTGATCAAAAATCTAAAATAATGTCATTCAAAAAAAATTTGACTTGAATGCCTTTTTAGTTTTTTGATTGAACTAACTTCTGAAAATGTATTTTAGTCTGAAACTAGTTTCTGTGTTTGCTTTTAATTTTTAACCGAAACTTCTTTCTGTTTTGATAGGTATCCCCTAGCCACAACTAATCACCAGATCAACGTCATTTCGTGAATATTTTTATGTTTAACGTTAACACCATTTAAAATTTTAGATACATGCCTATTATGAATTAGAATTAAGAAATCAGTTCATAAATTCGCCCGATAAATTTTATGCTTCTTCATACAAATACATGTACGTACGAATAAAAATGCAAATATCAATTATTATTGGAGTTTTGTATAATTTTTGATTGAAATTGAGAGACATTTCATATTAAATGTTTAATAAAGTAACTTTTAATAAAAGTTCATGTCAAATGAGCATCCCAAAGTTCTTAAATTAACAAATAATTTGTATACATATTTCATCTATCAACTCATTAATAAAACGAATAAATTTTGACGGTTAATTATCGGTGAAGCGACTATCATATCATTTGACGGTAATTATAGGATTTCCGTGAAAGTTGGAACGGTCATGGTTCTCATCAGGCCGCCCCATAATTTTTAAAATCTGATCGTTTATAAAAAGTCACCGCGCTAATAAAACCGACCAAAAGAAGAAATCGTATCATATGAAATTCAGTCGGCAAAAATATTGAGAATATTTTTGTTCAGTGCGAATTTTACTAAGTTGCTGAATATTTTGCTAAGGGGCTGTCGAAATAATAAAGCAAACCAATTTGTTCTTCTTTTCAGAATCAGTTTGTGTATTAAAATGGACATCAATCGCGAATGTCTAATCCTGAAGCGCATACTTAATTGGAATTGATCAACAATTTTTAATTTCAAAAGCAAATTTTACATTGATTATTCGTCATAAATTGAGGTCTAATCTAAATTGAAATATGGTAGGTCCATTTTTTCATAAGTTCATGGATTGATTGATTAATTTTGACATCTTTTTAAATAGCCTATATCGATGGAATGTTATAGGATACTGAAAATGAATTTGCTGACATTTGCTTAACAATGTCACTGTGCGATAAAATCAAGATACGATAACCATTAGACATTACCCTGTTCAAATTTTATGATACAGCCCCAGAATGTTGTTGTTACGAAAAATTTATAAAGAGTGACTCCAAAAATCGCCCGTTTTCTCCCACTCGAATTTTGTTTCAAACTAGAAGCTAGATGATTGTTAATGATGAGAACATGCTGAATACCAAATTTCAAGATAAGTATAGGTTTGGTTTTTGAGATAAGAGGGATTGAAGTGGTAATATGCATGGTTTACATAATATAAAAGCATATCAAAAAATACAAACCCGTAGAAAAGTGAATATTTATCAGTTATGGTTATTTTTCGATGCAGAATTCAATTTACTATTTACTTATCCGTATATCCATTGATTAATTCAGAAGACCCAAAAACATCCCCGATATAAGGATGAAAATAGGGAAAAATGATGCTATTGAGTTATAGAGCTTCCATGAACAGAATATACTATGAATCGATTGGATGAATGCCTATGTATGGTAAGGCCTACACAAAGCAATTAAGACACACCCTTAAGGGATGAAACATTACCCAATACAATTTCAAACTGTACAAAAAGCTCCAATAACTGGCGAAAATGCTTGAGCTTTCTATGTATAGTACAGAGTGCAAAGCTATTCGTAATCTTGAATTATGAACTTGAATAAAATACGCTTCTTAATAAAACCAGAATTGTTGCAAAATGCGCCTCAGTTTTTAATTAATCATAAAAATGAGAAGAGGGTTATTCAAAAATACAGGAAATTCATTTTTAATCAGAGAACAGATGAATCTGAATTTACCCCTAGAAAAAAGGGGAACTTGTGGTTAGGTTAACATATCCCTGAATAAGTCAAAACAAATTGTAGATTCGGCTATTAAGGCAAGATCACTTAAAAATTAGGTTGGTAAAGTCATGATTGTTCCGATATCTTACTAATGAAAGCAAAATCGTCTAGATATTTTGCGATATCAAAATTGACTGTTGACATAGCCGGTTAAAGCAAGATCATTCGGAGATTCGACTGGTTAAGTCAAGATCGATTGGATCTATGGCCGATAAAGACAAAGAGCAGTTCGAGAGCAGGAATAATCTGAGATCCGGCCAGTTAAGGTTAGATCATTCAGAGAGATCTGGTTAGTTGAGGTAAGAATAATGTGAAATCCAGCTGGTTGAGGCAAGATCAAAGGTAGATCCGGTTAGTTAAGGTAAAATTATTCAGTAACCTGATTATTAATGGCAAGAACGATCCGTGATGCGGCCGGTTAAGGCAGGATCGATCGTTATTTTATATCTTTTAGTACGGTATTTGATACATTCATTGCGTTACTTTTGGAATGGTACTGAACGAAATCTCATTGGTTAGTGCTTACCCGAGCTATCATGCGATCATAGCCGTAGTAATATTCTATTATGTCTGCAAAAACAAAAACGTAATGACTGCGGATTCACAAATTCTTTAACCAGTACACCCACTGGCCACATATTTCCGTCCTACAATCTGTCCACCATGTTTACGTCAGTATGTTTCGATACAGGGTGATTTGCCGTTTTCTACTTTGCGTTAAAATTAAAATTTGTGAAGAGCTCGTTCTCAAAAACCATTTAAACAATTTCAATATTTGTTAGTTCAATTGAAAGGGATTGAGGTCTTGTTTTGTATAAATTTTTTGAAAAAAATCCAAATTAAATTTTTGTTTATGAAAAAGAGCATTCTTTTGAATAATGTCATTTTTCGCTTTAAAAGCTTAGTTATTTTACCAACTAATAAAAAAAAAATAAAAATTGCGTTAGGAACAATTTTAAAGTTATGTTTTTTAATACACCAGCCTCGACATATTTTGTGTTTAAATTTTTAATTATTCTACCTGCGTTTTGCACCATTTACTGTATTTTAAAAGGTACTCCTATTTTATTTTATGTTTTAGTGTTTTTTACTATTTTATAGTTTTTTAAAAACAATAAACCAGAAATAAATAATTTTGAAATAACTTTTATTTTGTTATATCAAACAGTTTTGAGTTTTTACAAAATGAAGTTTTTTTAATATATAAAGATGTCTTATTAATAGGAAAAAAACTATGATATTGGTGAGTGCCTGGTATTTGCCTAACTAAGTTATATCTGTTTTTTAATTTTCTTTCTATTTTCAAATAATCTTTAGTACTAAAACATGAATAGTTGACTTTTGATTCATTTTTCACAGCCCATGAATATAGTTCATGTGGCGTGGTTATTTAATTTTCAAACGGTCTTTGTAAACTGGCTCGAGCAGCATTCCTCTTGAGAACTCCTCTTAATGCATCACAAGGCCCTTTTCCGTGACATGTTGCAAAAAAAAATGCCACTCTGCTTCCAAGTCGAAATCCTCTTTAAAATTGTAGAGATTGTAAAAATTCATTTCATTTGTTGACCAGGCCTTGAATGAATAATCTCACTGCTACATGATTGTGCTTTGTTGATTCAGATATAGCCACCAAGCTTGTGAATTCCAATTTATTATGGTTAATATCGCCCATCGAATGTGATTCTTCATTGTTTTTATAGTAAACGGCAAAGGGATGTATCGTACACTGTGCGTTAGACCAATGAAATCCTTGAACCGCATCCTGAACTACGAATGAATAGTTCTCCGAAAAGTCGCATATAACTATACATTCATCATGGTTTAAATTGGATTTCCTATGTTTCAGGTAAGTTGCTTGTTGTTCTGCAATAAATGAATGCGGTACCAAGTTTTGTAGTTGTTCGCAAAACTTATCCATAAAAGTCAATGTTGATACGGTTACTGTTTCCACTGTGCATCTATTTACTTGATGCCACTGCTTGAATGTTATTTCTTCTACATCATTTTGTAGAAATTTTGTAGACAAATCCGTACGGATATTTTCCGTTCCTGGACAGGTTGCACATTCGTTTAATTGGCAAGATGTTGTTGGATTTTCGCAAACAATCTGAGAAATTAGTTTCCGATAACTTTCTTGTTCATGTGAAAGAGTTTCATTGTTTGTATGACATTAAACATAAGTTTAATATTTTGATGATATATGCAAACGCATATACTATGTGTGCCGTTGGAATTTGCCAAAACGCAGTGCCCTGGGCGAAGTGAGGCAAATTTTGAAAATCCAATTATTCTACTCGGGTGTGTTTTTTTAAAGATTTGATATGCTTTCTTCAAATTACAAAGTACCAATCTACGTTGTTTAGTAATAACAGTTCCTTCCGATGAAATTGTTTCGAAGTCTCGTTTTCCTAGACATATCCTACTTATTTCGTCATCTTCAAAAAAATTCTGCACAAACTTTACCAGTTCTTGGTTAAGGACCTTTGACCCACATTTGATATTCGGTGTTGACATTATTCCATTTTCCTCTTGAATCTGTTTTGCTCTCCTTGCCATATAATAAGAAACACTAAGCTCTCGTTGAATTTTTCGAGCAGACCAGCTTTTTGGTAACGCTGTTAATACCATATATTTTTCACTGAAGGTATTGGAACTTTCACACTTTTCTCGTAATTGTTGAATTATTTCTATATCGCCTTCAGTGTTATTTTGAATTTCACCAGAACTACAAGGTAGTTGAAATATTTCCTCAGAAATTGTTGCTGCAACTTCTTGCATTTTTTGTTTCTTATAATTGTCAGATCTCATTTTCCTACGTACTATAGGAGAACTATTGATTGAGTTGAGTGATGAAAGGTCGAAAGAGAAGCCATAGACGTATTGCTTCTCATTTGATATTATTGAAATCTTTGATGGCGAAGATGATGATGATGTAAGTGGTGAACTGTTTTAATCCAAATTAATTTGTTGGACACCAAAAGGTCCTGAAGCTTCACTTATTACATTATTTTGTTTACTTTTATATATTTCGAAGTAGCATGAAGTACAAATGTTCCCGCCTTTAATTAAGCAAACACCTTTTGTATGAGCTATCTCAATTATATAACTAGAGATTTTACGAATACGCGATCTATTTTTAAGACACATTTCACACTTAATTTTCATATTGAAACTTTAACATTTTTACGGGGTTTAAATTTTACTTCAAATTCACGTTTACAAATGACATAAATATAACAGTTCCATCGCATTTATATGGAAAAATTTTATTTGAAAGCTAAGTTTTAGCCTCCTAAGTTTTAAGTATACCTTAAGTATACCTGATGAAATTATTAAATTTAATATTTATTTCTTTGTTAAAATACCAAATGACGTCATATTAACAGACCAAAATGTGGCAGACCCGTTTTCCTGAACAAAAGAAAACGTTATAAAGTGATAATGCTGTAGTTATTCGAAACTTGTACTCATATATTTTTAGAACAACCTATAATAAAGTTTTTATAGTTTTATTGCTTTTAAAAAACTATAAAATAGTAAACAAAACTAATACATAAAATATAATAGGATTTCCTTTTAAAATACAGTAAATGCGGTGTAAAACGCAGGTAGAATAATTAAAAATTTAAACACAAAATATGTCGATCCTGGTGTATTAAAAAAATCATAACTTTAAAATTGTTCCTAACGCAATTTTTTTTTATTTTTTATTAGTTGGTAAAATAAATAAGCTTTTAAAACGAAAAATGACATTATTCAAAATAATGCTCTTTTTCATAAACAAAAATTTAATTTGGATTTTTTTCAAAAATTTTATACAAAACAAGACCTCAATCCCTTTCAATTGAACTAACAAATATTGAAATTGTTTAAATAGTTTTTGAGAACGAGCTCTTCACAAATTTTAATTTTAACGCAAAGTAGAAAACGGCAAATCACCCTGTATCGAAACAGAGTGACATATAGAGGAAAACAAAACAATGTGGGTGGAGTTATTTCATATGACGAAAATTTTCACCAAATTTCATCAAAATCAAAAGGGGTCAGGCCAACGGCTGATCGGTATTTTATGGGATCGCTGATAGTACATATAAGTATCCAATTGTAAAGTTGTAAGTCGTGGAAATCGCATGAGACTATTATTTTCATGGTTAACTATATATCGCAGTGTTAGTAGTATCGCAAAAGGCACTCTCTGCTGAGAAATTTGACACGATTTGGCACATTCAACCTAGATTTCATTGATGACGAACCTTGCTTGATTTGCTTGTATAGTATTACTTTCACCAGTGCCAGGAATATGAACCTGCAGCTATTGTTATTCAGTTAGAAAATCCAAAATTTCTTCTGATCCATTATCAACCAAAAAAATATCTTTTCCTCGAAGATAAGTCAATATATCTTCTTACCTATCGAAACATTTCTTCAGTATTTATACCTCGTTATGATTTCCGTTGAAAGGACCTAAAGCGAAAAGAACATATCCGTTAACAAGCGGCATTTTTTTCATCCAAAAGATAAGCAACTTGCACAGCTTTGCAATCCTTAGTGAACTCACACATTTTGATGAAATGGCTTTTTTCAAAACCGAACCATGCCTTAAAAGAATTATCTTTGATAGATCCAAGATTGTTGATGTCAATAATATTCTTAACATTCTTTCAGAATTTTAATAATATTCAAACATCAAATCACTCAAAAACTTTTGCTATGTCGATGTCACTTCTGTGTATATTTGCTTTGTAAGCTCTTTAATTTAGTAACATCATTTTCTCATATTTTCACCCTAGTATAGAGGATATTTTTGGCTCTTCTGAAATAAACAACGCATAGACAGATTGTTCGACATTTAAATTTGAGGGCGGGAAAATGGACGATTTTTGACCTATTTTTGGATGGACCTCTCAAACGATGCATGAGTATGTGGAAACTGAAATATTTTTAATAACATCTCATGGATCATAAATGTTTTACATGAATATTTGATGTTTTCCTTATTTCTAATTATGCCCTACATTATGGCTCTATTAAATACAGGTTGCTCTGGTATTGATGAAAATTTTTGAAATTTACTACAAAACTTCTAGGTTTACACATAAGAATATAACAATAATATCTTACACATAATAAGACATGAATAATACAAAAAGCTCTAAAAAAATTTTAAACTTACCGCTATCAATGAAGTAAAAATTTTTTACGGTTATGTACTTTGGTAAAGTTTAGAAAAAAAAAATTTCTTCTTCATAAAATGATAAAACACATTTTCCATTTTGTATAAAACATTTTGTTTGTGTAAATTGAAAAATTAGATTTAGTTCATATCGTGAGCTTTTTATAATTTTTTTGCTTTTTTATACAATATTTATAAAGCTATAAGTGAAAGTTGCTTTGTTGATTTTAAAAGTGAAAACCTCTTTTCTTCGATTTTTTTTTTTTTTTTTTTTTTTTTGAAAAAATGAAAATCAAAGTTTAGAAAAACTTTTTTGGTTGTTTTCTTTCGCCTTTTGTGCTTTCCTATGAATATTATTTGTACGATATAATATAATATAGAAAATATTCTCTAAAAGCAGACAATGAAAAATTAAGTTTACGATTTAATTTTTAATATTTAAATGAGATTTTCTCCCGACTATTATCAGAAACAAAATTATAATGAAAATGGTATTTTGATTAATCGTAAAAATTAAATCACATTTTTTGTTTCATTCTCTAGTATTTTTTTTTTTTGTTAAATTATACACTGCTTTTGATGGTTCTACTTGTAATATTGAAGAAAAAGCGGAAAAGTTAATTAATTAAAAATTAATTGTTTAGAATAAATAAGCAAACAAAAAAAAACAACATGAAAATCATTGAATGGTAACAAAAGTTTCAAATATTTTTTTTTTGTACGGTACGTACAATATTATAAATAAACAAGAAACAAAAGTTTTGACAATTAAAGTGGTTAAATTATGAGCAAATTAATTTTTGTTAACAACACTATAAAACTTTTTATTTTAAAGTGATGAAGTTGATAGGTATGAGAGGACAAGTATTTTAATGGCATGACTTTGATAAAAATTCATGTTGAAAGCTGTACACGAGAAATTCACACTTCGTTTTCATCCTAAATCTGTTTACATATTTAAATGTACATTAATCGTTACATGTACTATGATTAATTTCCGCTCTGCATAATGTGGAGCAAAAAATAAAACAACCAAAAATTTTTATCCTTTCTGAGAAATTTTACAACCTCGTCACGACACATTTAGATCAACTGGATGAAGACAAAAAATTTAGGGAATAAAACAATCACATATACGTTAAAACAGAAAAAAGGAAAATACCTACACAGCATCCGTAGAGTTTAGAAAAAAAAAAAAAAAAAAAATCGAAATCAGATTTGGTTTTGAAAAATCCGCTTTTATCCATGTAATTCAAATACAACATTACAGTAATAACATACTATTATATGTATGTATGTACAAATATAATTTATTCATATTATACATTAAAAAACAGCATCGTGAAAAATAAACTCAAAACAGAACCATTCATCTACATATAAGTCAGAATTGTACAGCATAACACATACACAAATCTATGTGCAGCAAAAAGGATAAAAATTACGGAAATTATTCATCCAGATTATAAATTTACTTAGTTATCGCAAAGCAGAATATTACTTGAAGGGTCTTCTGTAATTAAATGCATTACAAAACTCGAGGCATTTTGTTTTGTGTTAAGGAAGTATGATTTTGATATGTACAACTTTTGAAATTATACGATCTGAACAGAAGAGTAAAAAAAAAAAAAAAAAAAAAAAAAAACTAAAAAGCAATAAGTTTAACAACATGACATCTCTACCTAGAGAAAAACGAAAATAAATGTTCACTATGTATTGTGCTGAATAGAACCATAAATTTTTGGTTAAATCAAATTAAATTAACTTTTAGATAAATTTTTAGATCTTATCGTTAGCAATGCTTTCAAAAATTAAAAATCAACGATGTAAATGTAATTTAGAATTAGTCGTTTAGTTTAGAGTATTTTTCAATGTCCTACATATTTATACCTTGTGAGCTAGATTTTCCTGAAACATGGAAGAATTATTTATAGTCGGTTTAGTTATCTATATAGTGAAGAGTTATATATCTTCCCTGTGCAAACATAGTTTGGTGAATAAATAACCTGGGTTAAATGTCCTTCGTATATAAATAAGTTTAACTGGTGGTGTGATAAACTCATGTTTTTAAATTTATTTCAGCTTTTATTGTATACACATACAGTATGTTGTCATTGCTGAAAAAATATACATTAGTTGACATTTTTACTATACGTACCCTGCTTCACAAAGATATCGGAAGACGAGGGTTAAGAATTTATGAAAAATACGAGTACGTTAAAAAGTTAAACAAAATGTATTTCAATTTGACAAGACCTTTTATTTCGAACCAGTTGTAGGAGACAGTAGTAGTCTCTTCACTGTTGAATTTTAATATTCAAAAGTTTTGAATTAAAGTCAGGTTCTCAACTATAGGATCTCTGAAACTTGATGTGTTAAAATATAACAAAAAAGATCAAAGTTTGATAGAATATAATTCGGTAGATTGAAATGCGATTAGTTATTTCTACTGCAGTTTTGATTAATAAATTGTGGGACAAATTATAATGTAAAGTATATCAAAAAAATGGGGAGCGAAGTCCCAGATTCATACCTCCTTGCGGTGCTCCCTGGGTCACGCTAAATGAATCAGGCGGTGTAGTGGAGACGAGCAGGGAAAATCCTGTTTATAGTCATGGACACTACATGTCACGCCGAGTCATTGGCGCCTGAAAACCAATATCAAATCAGCGTCTATTCTCCAGGTTAGGTGCGGCTGAAGCGGGCGTCTGTCTTGTATCAAGCGGTTCGCTATATAAATGTATTCAAAGTAGGACTGGATGCCTTAAGATTCTCACCAGTACGTGGCCGCACATGTAATAAGCGGGTAGCAGGCCAACAACTTGCTCTCATAAAAACAATTAAAGTTATGAACCCTAATCAAAGGCCTCGGATTACCATATCGGATTCATCACAAAATCGTCCTCGAAAATTGTACACGGACAACGCTTTAAAAATGGTAACATGGAACGTGCTTAGCCTCTTGAGACCTGGAGATCTCCAGATCCTTTCGAATCAAGCAAAGAGTTACACATTAGACGTGCTTGCACTACAAGAGCTTAGATGGTCTGGGAGTGGGATCCATGACACCACCAATGGTTACACTCTTCATTACAGCGGCCATCAGAATGGAGGAGAATTTGGAGTTGGCTTCCTTTAAGAAATTTAACATCACGATCGTTAATGTACATGCACCCACCGAAGATAAATCTGACGACATCAAAGATCTCTTCTTTGTCGATCTGGACGAAATCATCAATAACATACCGCACCACGACATTAAAATCATCGTGTGCGACTTTAACGCCAAAATCAGTAGGAGTGCAGAAAATACATCGTACATCGGTCCCAACAGCCTGCACCTAACTAGTAATAACAACGGCCAACGTGTCACCGACCTGGCAATAACGTACAACTAGTTGTATCAAGTACGTTTCTCCCACACAAGAGAATCCACAAAGTAACGTGGAATTCGAATGATAGAAGAACGGAAAACCAAATATCCGACCACGCCATAACCACCGTGGCGCAAAGTTCCATCGGAAGAAGGCCTCCGAGGTCCCGCAATGATTGGTTCGATGATCAATGCCGAAGGGTCGTCGAAAATAAACGAAAGCTTCGTGAGAAATGGTTGGCTCGCAACACTAGAATCACTCTAGCAGAATACCTCCGCGCTAGGAAAGCTACGACTAAATACCTTCGACAAAAGAAGCGCGATCATATGAGATCTTGCATCGAAAACATCAGCTTCCAAGCGGAAATAGGAAACTCAAGGGACTGTTTTGCTAACGCCAGAAATCTAACTAAAGAGTTCCACCCAAGAAGTACAGCCATCAAAGACGGAAATGGAGAGCTGAGAACAAACGTGGCTGATGTTCTCTCTGTATGGCAAACCTACTTTCAAAATCTGCTAAATCGGAATGACGAAGTGACCCCCATTAGAGCACAATAGCAGGGTGAAGAGGTGTTTGTCGAATATCCCCCAGAAGAGGAAGTAGATGTAGCTATTAGTAGATTAAAAATGGAAAGGCACCCGGTCTCGACGGAATCCCCGCAGAATTGATTAAGCTCGGAGGCGCTACTCTTGCAACAAATCTATACGATCTCATCGTCTCTATTTGGAACCAAGAAGAGCTGCCGGAGAATTGGAAGACTGCACTCATATGTCCGCACACAAAAAAGAGACCGTCTTAAATGTGGAAACTATCGTGGTATTGCCCTATTGAGCACTGCTTACAAAGTGTTGGCTAATGTTGTACTTGCCAGACTCATCCCTTTCGCCGAAAACATCATTCGCGACTATCAATGTGATTTTCGTCCCAACCGATCGACCACTGACCAATGTTTTACCATGAGAATGATCTTGGAAAAATGTTGGTAGTACAACGTAATCATACATCAATTGTATATAGACTTCAGACAGGCATATGACAGTATAAACCGCGACAACCTATGGGCCGCACCCATATGCCTAGGAATTCCAAAGAAACTCGTTTCTCTGTGTAAATGTAGAATCGTAATTGAGGGAGCTGTGTCAGACTCCTTTGAAATAACATCTGGTGTTCGACAGGGAGATGCACTCGCGCCTGTGCTGTTCAATTTGGCGCTTGAATACGTAGTGAGAAAAAGCAACATTGAAACTTCGCGCTGTATATTTAATAAATCAGGCCAAATTCTTGGATATGCAGATGATATCGTGCTTCTTGGCCGAAGACCTAGCGATATCAAGGACAGTTTCATACAGCTCGATCGCTGCGCAAGAAGACTTGGTTTGGAGGTGAACAGCAGCAAAACAAAATTGTTATCAACACCCAGGAACATCTCCAGGGTAAATCTCGGAATTGGCGACCATAACTTTGATAGCGTTGAAAACTTTAAATATACCTCGGGTCAGTCATAACATCATCGAATGATATGCAGGCAGATAAAAAAGACCGAATCGCTGCCGCAGTCCTGCAAGCTCGCACTTCATAAAGCACTCATAAGACCTATGCTGGCTTTCGGAAGCGAGAGCTGGACCATGACCTCTAACGATTGTAGATTGTTATCTGCCTTCGAAAGGAAGGTCATTCGCTCAATCTTTGGTCCAATTAAAGTCGCGGACAACGAATATCGGATTCGTATGTACCACGAGATAAGGCAACTCCTTGGAGGCTGCGATATTATCGGATTCATCAAATCCAATCGAGTTAGATGGCTTGGCCACGTTTCACGGTCTTCACAACAACGAATGACCAATAAAGTGTTCCATCAACAACCAGCCGGTGTTCGTCGTAAAGGAAGACCCCGACTGCGCTGGCATTACGACGTCGAACAAGATCTACATGTATTAGGATGTCGAAACTGGAGGACGAGAGCGATGGATCGAGACGGATGGAGGACCTTAGTGCGGGCGGCAAAATCCCTCCATGGGATGTGAAAGCTAGAGAGAGAGAGAGAGAGATATCAAAAAAATTCTACAGGCCTCATTTCTCACGCTAAAATATTGATTTAAACTATTTCTGAACCGCCATTAAATAGCACTATAAAATTATTCACTTCCCTAGTAAGTAAGACCATATTGAGGTTAAGGCTGAACTAAACATTTGAACTTTAAAATTTAAGCAGATATTCAGTTCAATTCCTAAATATCTATACGAGCTAACTTCCTTAACTACAGAAATTCTGCTTTTGGCAACCTTCTCTGGTAGTTTATCTACGCTTAGTAATAGATAAGTAGCTGGCAGAATTTTCTTAATGTTATCATCACGAGGCAGACGTTATTAATTTTGATAAACATGACATAAGGAACGATAATGATGCCGGGTGTTCACATAGTACCACTGCATTGTTAATTGACAGCGGTTCAAAGTAGGAAACAAAAAGTCGGCACACACTGGGCCTATTTTTTGATTCATTGTGAAACCGATCGATCACAAACCTCCTTAAAAAAACTTTCCGCTTAAAAAAAGTTTAACTGGATAGCAGAAGGCTGCGTTTGTTTTTTGGTGAAATCGAAGCTGGTGTCAGTACCAATCTTCACAAATTCGGATTTAAATCAGGAATTAACAATTTAGACTGACGCTTCTGATGTAGGATTTGGTGCAGTTCTAGTAATGAGCGAGTCATTATGGACAGTTTCTGGCTTCTATGAGTAGGATCTGTCTTGGGGGAATGTCTGGCCGCAGTTCTGGCGACGGAAAAATTTAGACCTTATATCTAAGGTGCTTCCTTCAAGGTAATAACGGATTGTGCGTTCTTATTGTGGTTTAGAAACTTGAAGCAGCCGGCTTTAAGATTGGCAATATAGGCTATTCGGCTACAGCAATACATCGAAAAATTAATATAGCCAAAGGTTTCCAAATTTTCAATTAAAAGATAGCAAATATGTGCAGATCAAAAATGAAATCGGAGTTTATGATAATGCTGTTCATTTCCCGTTCTTCATATCAGAAGATTCTGAAGAAATGTCACGACAACCCACTGACAGAACACATGGTGTGGCGAAAACACTACAGCGGGTTAAATACCACTATTATTGGACACGAATGGCATACGACAGAGAGAGAAAGAGATGTTAGAACATGCGCAAGCTGCAGCTTAACAAATTAAGAAATGAAACGTCTCGAGCGCTTGGCAAATGACCGCGTTGGATTATATGGGCCCATTATTACTCTGCAGCAAAATATTAGAAGCTTAAGAGCGAACTTTGATTTGTTTAGCCTAAACATTTCTAGTTTGAACAATACTCCAGATTTAATATTGGTATCTGCAACTTGAATATGTTCAGATGAATATGCAAAATTTCACTTAACAGAATATCACTTCCAAGCGTACTGTAATGATTAGTACCACTCTGGTCGTGTGGGGGTTTATGTACATAAAAGGATTGTGAGCTACAGCAGATCTTATCATATTAGGCATCAAACCTGCTCAACATGATTGGAGCTTTGTATGTATTTATCATAATAATTATGAAAATATTGATGCGTTCTGTGATGAGTTTGAAGAACTATTTCATTCACTTAAGAAGACAAACATTGTTATACTAGACGATCTTAATATTAATATTTTAAATACGATAGTATTTCACAATATTCACTTTTCTGACCATAATTTAGTTGAACTGCATATATTTGTCTTAAGTCGGACAACCTGTACAAAATAAAACGCAAAATGTCTCTAGACTAACTCTAGACTTTGCTAAATTTACAAGAAATCGTAAAAATCAAAAACTAAAGTCATGGATGAATGGAACGTTACTGAAAAATATAAATAAACTTAAAAAATTTTCTTCAAAAGCTAAGGCACCATCCAAAAAATTTAAAACTAAAAAAACAAGTTAGTGAACTTAGTTGAAGTACGAGAAAAGGAGTTAAAATCACAAAAGATCTATATAAATCAAAAACTTGAGTTAGCGTAGAAGAGTTCAAAACATATGGAAATTATAGTTGTCGATGTATCGGCAGGATTTTAAAAACATCATACAAAGAGATCACTCAAGTTTATCAGGACAACACCGATACTGTCCTAACGTCGTTTCTCAACAAAAAAGTTTAAAATCCAGTAGTACCGTCACGAATTTGCCAGAGAATGAGACGAATAACTATATTTATGACAAGCAGCTAAACTATTCTGCCTCTTGCATATTTGAACCGGTTACTCGGAAATTGCATCATCGATATCTGATGGTATCGATAAGTTTGTGGTTGAAAAGTGTTCATGGTATCTGGTCGATGTACCTACTGCAATTTATTTTCAATTTAAGTCTGAACCACGGTATAATTCCAGGCTTGCTAAAAATTGTAACAGTGATTTCGGTCTTAAAAAAGGGAGATGTGTTGTTATTAAATAATTATAGACCGATCTTTCTGCTAAGCACTTTCTCAACAATTTTGAAGAAATTAACAAAACGTCGGTTATTGTGCTATCTTGATAAAATCAAATTGCTTCCCTGCAAACAATTTGGTTTCACAACTCAGAAAACCTATAATTTTAGTCATTGATATATCGAAAGCCTTCGACAGTGTTGACCAGAGGGCTGTAAACTGTGGCGTACCCCAAGGGTCCATTTTTGGGCCTATTTCATTCTTCTTAAACCATTTTAAAAGGATTTTCCGTCACGGTATTTGCTTATGATCCAGCATTATAGTTTTCTCATCGAAGGCAGGCTCCTCAAATTTTAAATTGCTAATGGAAAACGATTTAAACCTATTAGGACAATGGTTCTTCTCTAATAGGCTTGCTGTCAGCGAGAAGTCAAAAATATTGTACTTTGAAAGATATATTAACGTACTAAACTTCGGTCCTATAGCATATCATTTACAAAGAATTGCCAAGCTGATTTATGGATCCCCTAGAAGAAAACCAATGCCTCCATTGTTTCGGCAACTAAATTTACTTCCCCGTGGATATCCTTATGTATATAAAGTGCTAAAAATTGGTTTCATTCGTAGCCAAAATTTCCATACTCGCACTACGCATGCTTATAATACTCGTAACCCAAATAATTTTACTGGCATACGTTGTAATAGCAAGTGATATAGAAGGTTTTACCTTTACATGACACCATTTTTTTTTACATGTTTCCTAAACCTATCAAATGTCTCACGAGGGAACGTGTACATAAATTTGAGAATGAGATTAGAAACTGGATTAAGCAAATGGTCGACATTAAACATTTTTCTAGTCAATATTATATAGTTAACTTTTGGAACTTCATGATATGATGACGGAACCGAACAATTGTGGGAGGTAGTATTACTGAATTTATTTATACCAATGATCTGTTTGGTTTTGAATTACGAAAGCTTTTTAAACCAAAGTGTTCCACTACAGACACTTGCGTCTGCAAGGAGCGATTTCAATTTATTATAATAAATTATATATTGTATTAAAGATACTTTATAACGAAATAAAAAAATATTCTCGTACAAAATGGGGAAATTAATACTTGCAAGGGGTAATTGATATCTTCTCCAATTTTACAATGTATAAACTGGTGTATAGATCCGAAACGGGTTTACTCTTGAACTTAATGGAGGATAACATTTTTGCCAGGAATCTTCGCGTCACAAATTCTAACTTTACAATTACAACACAAAAATTTTTGAATTTGGTTATTTTTAGGTTTCTCAAATAAATTGCCATTGCTTGGATCGGAAACACTTATATGAAAATAACCTGTTTTTGCTCATTTAATCTATAGGATTTTAAATCTTCATAATAAGATTTGGAAAATTATTGGAGGATCTTATTATTTGGATTAGCAATGAAGCGCATCAACTGGCAATAATTCTTCTAAACAGATTATTTTCAGCAGTCAATTTTCATAATTCTCTATTAAACCATTTGTTTGTTTCTTAATTTATTTTTTACCGTCCTACCTTACGCCTGGAGTAGCCAAATCGAGGACGGGCGGCTACAGATCCGTCTTTGAAAACCACCTGCACATTGCATTGCTTCATGCCAACCCGTAGTGCTGACATGAAAGGTGGGTCGGCCCATGGATTCTGCACTCTCAACAGGGGGTCATAGATGTGTTCATCTTCATCACCGATCGCAATCAGATGATGAAAAATCCCTTTTGCATCCCGCCCCTATAGGGCTTCGAACCCGGTACCTCCCGATCCAACCGCCGCAGCTTTAACCACTGCGCCGTTTGCTCGGTTATTAAACCATTTATTTCATAAAGAAACAAGAATTACAAGAAAAATTGTTACGCTGCACGCTAGATGCTAATAAAACGTCATGCGTCGATGTATTTTAATATTGTTGCATGCGTAACTCGATTTCTCCGTTCAAATAAAATTGTTAAAAAGGGACGGCCTATTATTGTTATATATTTGACTCAAATTAAAAAAATCAAAAAGCAAAAGTAAAAACTGTACCAGCTGTCTCATTTTCCCAATTCATATTGGAATTTAATAATTTAATATGATTATGAAAGAGATGAAGAGCAAAGGAAAATGAAAAACGATGAGTGATTTAAAATCATAATTTTTTGTTTTATGTCGTGTGACAATGTCGCGATACTAACCTCGCAATCTTTCATAATGTCGTGTGGTTATTTGAACCTATAGCACATGTCTATCAATAGTTTAAGTAAACATTTTAGTAACCGTAGTATTAAAAGGTAAAATATTTGTACAGAAGTATTGAGCCGCTCAATATGTAGACGCTTCGTACCTGATTTGGATAGAACCTTGGATATTTGCTTCTTTAAAAAAAGATTTTTTTTTTATTGATGACAATGAGATAATCTGTCATTCATGGTTTAAAAAATGTTTTGTCATGTTTAAAAATTTGTAAAATTAACAAAAAAAAAGTTTAAAAGATAAACAGAACACTGCTATTAAGTTCTTAAACAAAAATTTTTGAAACGAGACTCTCGACATAAGAAAATCAAAAACACCAAACCCAAAATTAAACATGCGAGGCTCTCCAAATTGGTTCAGAAAGACGTTGATCCGAGAACTGAAAATATCACTAATAAATATTGCTGATGCTATACTATATGTCGATAATCAAACCGGTGTAAGTTCAATAGGCTACAACGATCTTTGTAAGGTAGACGAACATATTTAATAGCCCGAGCAGGTGATAAACTTCGAAGTGCATATAAAACAATCTGCTTCTGAACACTCTCAGTTCTATCCGAATGACAATGATAAGAAGGTATACCATACTGGCGATGCATATTCTAGAAAAGAACGAGTTATCGGGTTGGAAAATTCCGCTTAATGAAGCCCAAGTTAATATATGACTTAGGAAAAGGTGGCATCAGATGAAAATGTATATTCAGAGCGAGTATGAACTCTCAACATCTTCATTATACAGACGGTATTGAAGGAAAAGAGGTGATCGGATCCGACAAAATAAAAGAGTCTTACGCTTATTCACGTTGAGGCCCAGTCTATTACTAATTGACCAACTACAAAATATGTCCAAATCATCATGCAGCTTCACGCAATCGGACACGCTGCTGATCCGGGCGAAAATCTTCAGTCAAAAACATCGTTGGTAAGCAACGCAAATAACAATGAATCAATATGGATACCCTGAATACGCCAGATGTCGCGTAGAATCATTGAAAACAAAAATCGAAAATCCTAACGGATTGTCAGCGCGAACGGAAAGGAAAGAACGCAACCACTCAATTGTGATGAACTGACAATTTAAATTTTTCAACCTGGTGGAAGGAGTAAGCACTCGATCTTATAAAATCCTTCGCAAAACCAGTATAAACAACCCGCAGTTGCTGTCGCAGAAGTTTATACTATTAAACAATTTGCCACAAAACGAAACCAGATTAGTCACTGGGGGTCTTCCTGGTAAAACCCCAGCTGGCACGAGAAATAAATGATTTAGTATGAAAAACAAAGACCTTGTGAACCATTGATTCAAAAAGCTTAGGTATATGACGGAAAGCGTGGCGATCCCCCGATAGCTATTTACTTCGTTTCTTCTACCCATCGTGAAGATGGGATGGATGCATACAATTTTTCAAGGCTCAGGAAAAACCCACTACGTAGACTTTCTTTAAACATGAAAGTAATTGGACGGAACAAACTCTCAGTACATACTTAATAAGGATCGGCAGAAATTTATCGAGACCAACTCATTATTCTATTGTTAACACTTATTGCCGTCGGCACTTGACGAAACACATTTAATAACATTTTAAATAAAACACTTGTTTAATATTTCGCAAATTTGAGATACAATTTATTCTCAATCGATTTCGACTTGCTAGGTCATCATCAGGATTTCAGTAGTTTAACTCCTGATGATGACCTAGCAAGTCGAAATCGATTGAGAATAAATTGTATCTCAAATTTGCGAAATATTAAACAAGTGTTTTATTTAAAATGTTACTCATTATTCTATCACGGCTCCCGAATACCGGTTTTTTTACCAACGGAGGAACGTCTTCCAATAACATTCCTGAGAAGGTCTTTAAACTTCAAAACAATAATCATTTCAATTTCTGCCACATTGTAAAAAGTCTTAATCGGAGTTGCAGAGGAACTCGTTTAAAAGGAGGCATAATCGGCATTTCTTAACATTAAATAAAAATGATTAGAAAAAAAAACTTTAATGCAATTTACTTTATTTTATTTGTTGCTATTACGGTTTTTTATGCCATCAACAATGATAAGTTAATCATTAGACACTGATGGCTTCACACTCCAATGACGACGATTTATTATGTATTGGCCACCTTGACACGACTGCAATAATGTCGATACTAGGATGACAAGCTACCAACTCATTAAGAACACAATCTTTAACCGCAATCGATACCCCGCTCCCTCTAAGCCCGGTATCAAAATTATAGCTGTCCTTTCTGTGAATGACATAGTCAGGTGGGAAGTATTCTTCAAAGTACATATTGATGGTAAGTTAGGTCTCGCAGATTATTATGATATCATAATCGTTGCCCGAAACGCCTAGGCGAAAATACTTGACTTTATCTCGGATGCTAGAGGCATTATGGTATAAATTATTATTTTATTTTATTAGCCTTGTTGCTTGCGTACGGTGTGATTGACGCTACCAAAAATGTATATTGGTGAAAGGCCGAATATACACAACAATTGGCCAATTCACCATGGGCATTACTTTTGCGTTTAAGTCGACATCAACCCCACTTTAAAACAGACATATTCCGTATCAGTAAGTTTGAGCCCATTTGGTATTACTGCAGCATAAGATATACCAAAGTTGTTAGCTTCCTCAACAGTGGTATCGAACTGCGACAAACGAAATCAAAACTTAGGTTTAATCATCCGAATACTATTAAACAGATAACAAGGTTTGGTTTCACATAACGAAACATACAAAGGACGATACGATGTCTCGGAAGAGCAATTGCGAGCGGTTAAAGTTGACGCCAGAGCGGGTTTGACTGTGTCCAACGCCATACAATTGTTTTCTTTAAATAAACGTTGACACTCGGTATACATAAAAACAGCGTAAGTACAGTCATTAACGGCTTTGATCTAACTGTCGTTCGAAGAAAACTCCTAATCCAAATAGTTCAAGTAGTATTATAGGTATAAACTCACACCATTGGAATAAATTATATTGTTATCGATTGATTGTTGAAATGATATATATTTTGATAATATTTTGAAATGAAATTGCTTTACAATATTGAATTGACGGTTATTTTATTTCGATTAGCTTATATTTATGCCAGTAAATTATCACAATTTATAAATCAAATAGCATTAGTTGATAATGATTTTGTTGGCTGATTAATCGGAGAATTAAGATCAAACTATTACAAATTCGTGAATAAATTAATGTACAGGGGAATCGTGCAACCCTGACAAAAGTAATCATTAGGATTCATTCCTAATAAAAGAGTTATACTCTGTAAATAATTTACTCATAAAGAATTTCCAAATCATTTATCCAAATTTCAGACAAAAAAAAATTGAAATTAGGATACAAATCCTTTTTATCAACGCACCGAATACCGTCAATAACAACCTTATCAACCAACTCGTCACTACAAACAAATATTATCTCTATAAATAAATAGAGATCTCGACAGACTCTAAGAGCGATCAAACTGTTAATTTCAAGGTTGGTCAAAGAATCAATAAAAATAATTATTTGGTTGTCACCTTTTCTAATCATAATTCCCATTTTGAGTCCCAGATGTATTTGTACCGCTTTCTCCTACTCTACTCCACTGCTACGTCTAAACCGGTAACAACTTACACTACAAAGTCATCTTTTAGTTTTGGAATTCCGTATACTTCAATGCATTTATGACACTTTGTTTCTCAAGAACATTCACTCTTCGTTTTACTTCTGAATTTTCTGCTAGCAATAAAGAAATTTTCGAAGTATTTTGTTCAATAACATCAATAACTTTAAGAAATTTTCAGAAGTTGAGAAAATTTAATTTATTTTTACGATTCTAAGAATTTTATGAATTGGAAGAATTTCATGGAAAAATTTGGGAGCGCAAAAACTTATTTTTTATGTAAAACCCACCACAGACATTTGTATACCATTAAAAAGTTTCTGACACACTTAATGTTACATAGTTTCTATTTTGATTTCTGCTTTTTCAATCGAAAGCACAACTGAGCTTCAAATAAATATATGTTACCAGTATATAGAAATATTATGTGTGTATATGTATAGATAAAAATTAAAAAGTTCAATATTGTCTGCCCATAAAGACGCCATAATTATAGTCATTAAACAAACTTAATAACAAAACAAAAAAAAAATGTTTGTTGTTTTATTAAACTTTGGATTCAGATTTTCATATAGAAAAAGTCTAGTCATTATTATTTTGTATTTATACAAAATTGTTGTAAGGCGCAAATGAGTGTAACGAATTTTCTTTTTCTTAGCACGTGAGTTTACTAATTCAATATATCACGTACATCATCCCCATTTAATCTAAGCGGGTACAACAAATTAACAACTAATTTTACCAACCTAAACAGAACAAATCTAATTTATTAACCTAAATGGCTTGGCATAAAATGTTAAGAAATCGATTTCAAATTAACCATTGAAATTATCGATATCTTGTACAAAAGGATCAATCGCCCTAATTTATATACCAAAAATCTACTTAAAATATAATTTCCTTTTAAAAGAAATCGACAAATACATACACACAACACCACCCCCCACATATAGCCAACCAAAAATAAAATCTTTCTAATAAAACAAGAAAATAATGAAAATGAAACAGACAATAATTGGGGTTATCTTTATTAGTCTAAATCTAAAATATTTCGTTCTTAACGAATTTTATATTATAGTGGAATTCCTCTAGCGCCCACCACCACCTATAATTAACAAAAATTGATGATCGATTCCTATTCCTGTTATTTGAAAGTGTCAACCAACACAAAATTTCTACCATCCCGAACAAGACGTGTGACACTGACACAGCAAGAACAAGAAAATATCATCATATATTTGTATATAGAGTCGGTCTTAAATTCGAGAGAGAAAAAGTTGGCATGCGAGCAGAATATATTTACACAACGTTGATTTCCTTCACTCAATTCAACCTCTCTGTATATACATAATATAACCACACTCACACATATACATAAATATTTGTTTATTTATTTTGCCAATTACATATGATTTTCCGAGAAAATGTCAAATTTTTCCCATACACATAAAATAAAATGGAAAATAAAGTTTTATGAAGTATTATGATTGTTATTGCGAAGCTTTTTATTTTGTGCTTATAAATTTTTGATTTATAATCTATTTTGTTTCGGGCTGTCTTTTGTTGTACTTATACATATGTATATAACATGGGATAAATACCGAAAAATACAATGACAAGTGCCCCATCAAAAAGGAAGAGCCCTTTAAATTTTTGTTAACTACAACATGAAAACAAAAGGACCAATGCTAAGCTATTTTTCAAAAATGAATGTTAGAATTTCCAAAAATCGTCAGAGCGGTGGTTTAGAGGCGGTAGCCCCCATCCTCTTAGGTATAAAATGAATTAAACTAATTTTTCAAAAATTTGATTATTGGGGATTTTTTTAGATAAATAAATCTCATTATGCACTGCTCTATAAACAACCAATGCATACATAACGTTGATGACGAATGAAAGATTGAAAAATTTGGCTTACACATGATATAAATTATTTGTTGTATGAAGGCGATGAATTAAATTGGAAAAGGATTGGGAAGTTTTTTTTTTTAGGATTGCAATACTTTTCTGTAAAGTCTAGCGTATTAAAAAAACAATTTCTCGTACATCATGACTACAAATCATGGCGGATGATTTATGCTGTGACTTTTTTATTTAGAGAAAGAAAGAGAGAGAAATGAGGAAAAATTAATTCATTCGGGATGTAACAAACAAATAAGAAAATCTGAAATGATAAATTACTTAATTTTAGGTTTTTGGTACGTGTATAATTGTCTGTATGTTTCTATGTTTGTACATATATAAATACGCATAAACTTCCCGCTTTATGTAACCCGAATCATAAAACTGAAATTTACGTTTTTGTAAGCTACACACATATGTATATTTGTGTTTTAAATCGTTTGAAATTTTTCATGAAAATATTTTCATTTTTTGTTTTTTAACAAATAAAAGAAAAGAAAATTTTTGGCCACACAACATTTGACAAATAGTGTAGTATTAGTAAATAAGAAAATCTACCAAAAAATCATTAAAAGTTTATTTAGCAATCAATGACCAAAATTTTTACAAAACATGAAAAGTTTTGTACTTTTCGATCTGATTCTTGTTTCAAACTAAACCTTCACCTCCCATGTTCATGGAAGTCTAAACTAATTTCTACTTTAATCAACCAATTTTTTTTTTTAATTTTTTGTTACACAAAATATTGGGTGACAATTTATTTGTTGTGTACATACAAGAATTATTCAACATTATTTTATACACCCTGTACATTACTTCAGTTTTAAGTCAATAGAAAAATAGTTTTGTGTGTTTATCAAAATTTCTAATTAAAAAATAAATTAAATTTATTTATATTATACAAAAATGTTCAATTGGAAATTGAATATAAAAAAAAACACACAAATGGAAAATTAAATTAAAAATTTTAGTTTTCCATTTTGTACACATGAATTTATTTATATATGTATGTATGTATGTATGGAAACGAGTGTCTGGTGAAAGTAATTACAAATACATCGAAATACTCGAATCTACACTCTTGTATATGGGTTGAGCAATGTCATATTTTTGCCACCCAATAATCAATAATATTTTAAATACAGTTATGAAATTAAGGAAAATAATCGAAAATTCCAATGGAAACCAAAAACCAATGCTGAAAACAACTAGAAAATTAAAAATGTATATCAAATTAACATAAACATAAACTTCTATGTATAATGATAACATTTTTAGTTATTTTAACATTAAAATTTTATAATTTGCATTACATTATGGATTCGCATGAAGTTAATCTTAAATTTGACCTAAAAATGGGTTCACAAAAATTTTTTTTTATTATGTGTTTGTGTAAAAGAAGAAACTCTCGTTATAACGAATTTTTAATGTGAAAACAAATTTTGCGGGGGTAAGTAAAAAAAATTTGAGAAGATTTCATTTGAAAGAATGCAAACGAAAATCACACATGAGGCATAAGGAACACAAATTATGCATGTGTAGTGTAAGTCACTGAAAATAATGAAATGGAAATACATACATTTGAAACAAAGAGAAAGTACACGCGTACTTAAAATATTAAATATTATCTTAACAAGCTGTGAAAAAGGCAAAGGTACATTGAAACTTAATAAAAATGTTGAAATTATTTAATCGGTAAAGCTCGCTGCACGAGAAGGATTATTTTTATCCAAAGATTATTTTTCAATAAATTTTAAATCGGGAGGGGAAATCTTGAAGTGGAAATTTTTTTTTTTTTTATCAATACAGTGATTTCATTGGATGGAAAATGTTGGGATAAAAATAATCTCAGAAATAATCTCGCCCGTGCAGTCGACTTAAGTTTTGTTTAGTATTTATTGCCCATGTGCGCAAGGAACCAACCGACTTCTATGATTTTACAGTCAACATAGCGCCCATTTCTAATAGAACCGGTTTATTTTATTTAGTGGGGCAAACTGATCGGATTGTCTTTACGTGACTTGTCAACAGCGATTACTGGACAAATTTCATTTAAAGTTTCCCATGAGAAATCTGGGAAAAATCGGTTTACCAAAAAATTTTTGAAACTTTGTAAAAATTTAGCCTCTATACCTTTTCAATTTCGATTTGGGAATTAACCATTACTGTATATTGAGAGAAAATCCATTTAATACTTGTTAATTTCAGACCAAGATGAAAACAAATAACAACGTGGTGGAAGGCAATGCTATGTGTTACAATTAGAACATCTCATCGAACAATGCATCGAAAAAACTCAAAAATGGACAGAAAAACGGGAACATTTGGATGGTTTGACGTATTCGTTAAAGAATATTCATAAGGAGCCTGAAAGAGCAAATATAGACGCCAACAAACTGAAAATACGTGAATATGGTCAAATACTATTTGAATATCAGACAGAAAATATTCCCATTGTTCGCATGAACGAAACAAATTTTAATTTATTTACATCGCGAACTAAAGGGAGATCTAAGAAAGGAAGCCGTTGCTCTTACATTACGTGGCAGAGGAGCTATATGGATTTGATCCATTATCAGTCAGCAAATTCGCAGCTCACGCAATTCGATTTTAATCTATCAAAAAACAATTACAACAAAAAAATTGAAAACTTTAAGAAATAGATGCTGATAGTCAAAAACCATTGATTAAATACGATGCGCCTTTTTAAAAAAAATTGAGGTTTTTGGCACAAAACGAGATGAGACGTGTTTGTCGCAAATCCTTGACATCCTTGACGTGGTGGTCATCGATAGACGTCGATGGATGGCAAACACTTTCATCGTCTTATACCAATCACAAACACTCGCTCTTGACAGTGAATTGTCACCAAAAGTATGTTTTGGAAATAAATTTTGGAAGCAAATCTTTCCTTTGCTAAAGTCATTTTAAAAGTCACAAAATACACTTTTTAGGTGAAAGTAAGCAAGCGTAACTCATTAACTACTAAAGATATTGACACGAAATTTGGCACAGATGTCTGTTAGGATGGTTTGGATAAACCCTCACGATTAGAATATTAAGTCTGGAGATGAATTGCATTGATGTAATTTGCCAACAGTTATCGCTGGAAAAAAATTGAAGCCAGGGTTCAAGTGGAAAATCTGCGAAAATTCGATAAACTTTCGGCTAGAAGGTTAAAAATTGATACAGACACCATAATGGCCCAAATGGAAAGTCAGCATAGGGACCAGACTATAACAGTTTTCAGTATAGCAAAAATAGGGGATTAGAAGTTTAGGACAACTATTTTTGATAAGATCTTATATAATGTAAAGAATAAATGAATAATACTTGAGAATATCAAACGTGGTTGTCTTAAATATCCTAAACTCTTATTTTTCCAAATCTGAAAATTGTTTCGGATAACTTTCTTGAGATTCCTAGAATAATTCGTAATATTCTTTACGTCTATTATGACAATAATCCTCTATTTTTCCAAACAATATTTCATGGAAAGGGTGAGATATTGTCATTTAAAAAATTGAAAAATTAAATTCGCAATAATGAGATATTCTGCTTTTTTACTAGTGCAGGCACTCTCCGTATAGTTTTAATTTATTTTAGGGCTGATTTAGGAAAAACTCTACATTCGTACGTTACGGTGGAATTATCTTTTCCATGGTAGAATTTTTAAAAGTCATCCACCATTGTAGACCACAATAAAAACATATTTTAGCGGATATTAGCGAGCAAATGCGAGTTTTTAGTAAAATAGTAAAATTTACTTTGGTTTGTATTTGATTTAATATTATCTAGATGTCTAAACCTGCCGCCTTACCCGGAATCTTCAATAACTAAAGCACTTTGTAATAAATTTTGTTTACTTGATTCCTCCGTTTGACTCTTGAAAATCTATCAAAGTGTGTATGTGCTTATTATGGATTATCTTTCAAAAGTATTCGAAAATCTCAAAACTCGATAAACTTCGAAAAAATCTTGAATAATATGTTCCGATTTAGGTATATTATACACGACTACTCAATATCAAGCAACTCCCCTCTAAACAGCTTCAACATTTTCCAAAATTTTTGAACGATTTCAACAAAAACACGAGAAAGAGTCCTGGACGCCAAACAACACAAACCTCTATGCACAGAGTACTAGCGTGTTAGACAAAAGTCGTATAGTCTCGAAAATCTTCAATACTTTTAATAAGGAATGTTTAATAATCGCCAATAATCTTCAATAATCTCGAGAACCTCGAACCTTAAAACACGAAAATCTATTTTCTTTAATAAGTTAGCAAAGCTATAGCGGAAATCATTACCCTGGACATGTCGAAACTCTCGGATAGACTCAAATATTATTTCAAATAATCCCATTTTTCAGCACATATATACGAAATGAGGAATCGTTTAAAATAAGTTACCAATACGCACGAAATCCGGTACATCAGGATAAGAATTCGGTAATGGTTCTCCAAAAGGTATGACGTCTCATAGTAGATTTACAAAGTTTACTCTTAACGACTAGATGATTATATAGTCGAAATAAGCCACGACTGCGGTAATTTCACAATCTCATATGTGAATTAGTGAATCTGTTTTCATTTTGTACATTGCCGTAGCGCTATTGTTCATTCAAAATGTACAAATGACAAAATTATCAAAGATTTCAGACTAAGTTAACTTGTCATAAGTGTTTATCTTATGTTCTATTTTTAACAACCAAACTGCTTATCAAAACGGACTGTCACTCTTTATTATTTTCCAACATGGCTTCATTTAATAGGGAAATTATGACGGCAAACTTCCAGAAAGTTGATTATAACAAAGTTCCATATTAAATACCTGTCAAAATGTCAAAAACCAAGCAGATAATGGGCTGATAAACAAGTGAAGAACACCAATATTCACAACCAAACAAACACGAAGGGCTGGAAGAACGAATAAATATCAGCTGTACCACTGTATGTGAGAAATAATGGAAAACAAACTACTGCTTCACAGATCTCATCTAAGCCAAAAACCGAAGTTGTAGCTTTTGGAAATTATGCTGATAATGATCTGGTTGCAATTGAGGTGCCTAAGATGAGGTAACTTTATGTCAGTCATTTAGATTCATCAACATCAGCTGAGGAAGTAGTTGGATTTATCTGTGAAAAGGTAGAGCATTGCAATCCTTTGGACCTTAATTGCCGATCATTATTAAAAAAGGATGGTTCAAAAGTGCTAAGACTAACCACGTTCATTCACGAAAAACTATTTTCTAAAGCGTTAGATTCAGCAATTTGGCCAGAAAAAATTCTAGTTCGTGAGTTCGTAGAGCGATCTAAAAATGTTCGGACTCCGTCAACAGGCTTTCTGATATTGTAAGAAAATCGACTGCAACCTCAACCGAGTATATACCTCTAACAACTCAACCGGCACTGCCGATTTCTGCCAGATCTGACACATTGTTTATTTATTATCACAGCTTTAGCGGTATTCGATCAAAATTGCATGAAATGTATTTATTGGTGTTGGAAAATGATTACGATGTCATTTGCCAAATCTTTAGACGTGATCGTTATTCGGAGCGTGAATCAACGGCGAGAAGTGGACTTCTGCTATAACTGTCTCTAAAGATATCCGTGCCGATATTATTGACCTGGAGAATAACGAATTTGGCGATTTTTAGCTGTTAAAATAAGCTGCTGTTGATAGTTAGTGTTTAAATTCCATGTGGATCCTCAGCTTATATAGACGGAGAGTTGCCAACTTGCAGTTGTAGCTGCTGAATTCAAATCTATGATGATTTTGGGTGATTTTAACCTGCTGAAAGTAACATGGCTATTGATGATGATCTTCTAGTGTCATTAAATGGTGATTTATTCTCAGACCTCGTGATGAACTCTATCTTCTCTCTCGGATAAAGGCAGATTAACAACATTGAGAACCAGAGTAGCAATATTCTTGATCTGGTGTTCTTCGAGTATTTTTCAAACACAACTACACATCCAATTAACTTTTGAAAATTGGATTAATGTTAACCTAAATTTTAATTCTAGTGAGTCTTACAAGATTCTCTGCAATATTATAATTCGGAAAGTGGAAAATTTATTCCTCGGTCGCATGTATATTTGTCAGCACGCGAGCCATGGTTTAATCGTCACTTATCAGGCTTAAAAAATCGAAAATCAAAAGCTCATAAAAGGTATAAATTGAATCCATCCGTCATAAATTATGAAATATTTAGTCCTCTTAGAGCTCAAATAAAACTTTTAAATCGTTTCTTGTATAATTCATACCAATTTTTGAGATTTAATCGAACATTAGAAACAATCCTAAATTTGTCTGGACCTATGTTGATTCGAAGCGGAGCTGTAGGGGTATACCCTCGCATAGAATCACTGACATATTTATAGCATTTTTAGAAATGTGTATGTCCCTTCTTCGAGAGAGAAAGACAACAAACAAAAATACAAATATTCAAATTCAGTTTACTACCGATGACGTTCTGCTTGCAATATTGAATGTAAATGTGAATATGAGTGGTGGCCCGGACAAAATTCATCCTATTATATTATAAAAGTGTGCTTATGTTTTGGTTAAACCGCAGACGTACCTCTTCAATTTGAGTTTGGCGAATGGAGCATTTCCTTCAATTTGGAAATCCAGTTTCATTAAGCCAATTTTCAACAGTGAACAGAGATCGGATATCGAAAATTATCGAATCGATAGTCAAGTACCGTATCTTTTTCTTAATTAAAAATTCTATCTCTAAAAGCCAGCATGTGTTTCACCCTGGACGATCAACTGTAACAAATCTTGTTTTGTTCACAAATTTTTTGACTTTAGCATTAGAAGGTGGTGATAGTGTTGAAGTAGTGATCTTACATAATTGATCATATCTTACTTGTAAAAAAACTGAAAAATCTCAAGTGCGATGTCCTTCCATTAAAATGGATTTTGTCATATTTAACGAAACGTACTCAAAAACTACTTTTAAATAATTGGCTGGTGTCCCACAAGGTAGCCATCTATTTATCACATTCATAGACGATGTGAAGCGGTGCTTCAATTATAAGCTAACTTGAATAAGCTTTGCCTCAACGTTTCTAAATGTAAAGTTAAGAACTTTTCTAGAAGGCGAAATTTAGATTTAGGTGTCTTATTTCCTCGAAATTTATCGTTTATGAACTGGGTTAGGGGTTTTAATTCATTTAACACAGTATAACTCTAAAAGTCCTTTTCGTTTCATTTGTTCGTTTGCACTTGGAATACGCCTCAATTGTTTGGAATCCGTACTAAAACAATTCTTCCAGCCGTGTAAATCAATTCAGAAGCGATTTCTGATGTTTGCTTTAAGGCGACTCCTTCGGGAGGCAAACGCTCTTAAGTATGTGCTACCGCAAATTGATTCTTCACAAATGCTATCGTTGTATTTAATAGATACTCCCATGCGATCACTCACTCAAGATTGTTCTGCGCTTCGGTCGAACTTTGGTATGTCGGACCCGATTTTAAATTCAAATCGTGTTTTTAATAACGTTTCTGCCGTGTATTTATATACATAATTCAAATTAGCATAATAAAATTTTTGTTATTATGCTAATTTGAATTATGTATATAAATTGTATTGATTTCTTATTTTCCTTTTCTACAAATACCAGACCTACGATAGTACTATTGACTACAATGAATAAATAAATCGGTTTCAAAACTTACGATTAGGGAGAAAAATTTAAGGCTCGGTAAACGGTAAAGCAGATCAAACCAGTTATAGATTTAGTTCGTGAGGAGCGTGATTTAATTTAATACAGAGGTAACGCGGCACATTCTTAATCGCAATTCCAATAATTGATTAAATTCGTAATTATATGAACTTGAAACCGTCTTTAAAAATTTTTTACAAATACGAAAAAAATGTTTCAGTCAAATGGTTAAGGGCTACAAAAATTGTTTGCACTATGGTTTGAAAGATGGTAAAGTTTGGCGACCAAAAATACTCTTGTCTCAATTTATTTAGTGTTAGTAGTGTTTAAGCTTAAATCCGTATAGCAAATTTAGGAATTCTCAAACAGAATTATGGGATCTCGTTTCCTGTATCAAAAGTGTGACTGGAAAATCCCGAGATTACCCACCCGGTTAACCCTGAAAAATTCGGTTTAAGAGACTATTTGGGGGTTATCCTGTCTCTTACTTCAGTCCATTCCTTACATCCGAATGCGGACAATTTGAATATCTCGTATAGGGCTTATCCATATATAGCCTTTCAAGTCAAATTCAGACCAATTATTTATTTTATTTATTTATTTATTTATTTCAACTTATAACTTAATAATAATACAAACAAATTATAAACTAATTAACATATTATAGTTGAACAAAGTAAAGCTCCGTTTAGATGAAAATCTGTGGTGGAGCAAATAAACAATTTCAACATGCTATTCTATAAAATCTTTGGACACATTGAGTTAAATATATATTACACAATAGTTTTCTTATTTATATATGTATATATGGAAAAAAATAATAATTACACTTAGTTGCCTTTAAATTTACAATTGTTTAATGTTTACGATAACAGCTTTAATTGGTGAAATTACCCGAAGCTATATAATGTTAATTTCAGAAAAATCTTTCAACATTTTCTATGTTGAGCAGCCAATTTCGAACGTCCCTCTCAAATTTATGTTTACGTCCAATCGTTAGAATTTTTATATCTTTAGGTAAAATATGAAAAAAATACGGTGCCATATAAAGATAAAATCTTCTAAACTTCTCACAATTGCAACGGAAATCAGCATTATAGTAATTTGGATTTCTTGTATTATACACCTGTGTAATCCGATTGTGAAAACTGTTACGAAGATCGAATTAAAGTAGATTAAAAATAATAAAGGCCCCAGAACTGATCCTTGAGGAACGCCACAACTTATTAAACCTTCGCAGCTAGTTACCTCACCTATTTTTACCACCTGACGACGATTTTCAATATAACTTGCAAACCAATCAAAAATGTTACCTCTAATACCAATTTTAGCTAACTTCAATAAAAGCATTCCATGGTCAACAGTGTCAAACCCCTTTGCGATATCGACAAAAAAAGCTATGGGTCTCCGAGTATCATTAATATGTTTATAAATCTCACTCAAGCAGTGCAAAAGAGCTTCTTCAGTTGATTTACCGGCAGTAAACCCAAATTGATTTTTATTTAAAAATTTAATCTTATCCAAATAACAAATTAACCGATGCTTAACTAGTTTCTCAAAAATCTTGGAGAAAGTGCTTAGAAGCGAAATCGGCCTGTAATTATTTGGTTATAATTCATCACCCTTCTTAAAAATCGGGATCACAACAGCTATTTTTAAATCATCTGGAAATTGACCGCTGTTCAAGCTAAGATTATATAGGTATTGCAGAACATCCATCAAATACCATGAACATATTTTAACTAAAAAATTATTAATGCCGTCAAAGTCCTTGGACCCTTTGTTATCTAATTGTTTTATCTCAGATAGGATTTCCGAAGAAGATATAGGCTCAAAGAAACAAGATGAACTGTAGTTTCTATCAGCTCCATAAATATACTTTTTAAATTCAATTGAAGTAACATCACTAGTAATTACATTAAAATTGGAGGTTGATCCTTGCGAAACTTTTACGAAATATTAGCAGAATTCATCAGAGATCGATTTTGGGGACGTGAGAATGCTATTAGTATCTGCTTGGTAAATTTGTTGTATTTGTTTATACATCCGATTACGTCCTAAAACTTATCAATTATTTTCCATGTGTGCTTTGAATTCTTACTAGCCCAATCAAATTTGCTTTTGTAATAGTTATTTTTGACGATTTTTACATCCGCTTTAATATTTCCCGAAAGTTTTTTAACAAATTTTGCTAATTTAATATTATTTGGATGACATCTTAGTTTACGAGAGAATTTTTTTAATTTGTTAATTTTAAATAATAGATTAGGACTCATCCATGGCTTTAACTTATTTATTTTAGGAGGAGCAATAATGAATTTTGATGCGGCAATATGCGAGTTAAGTATAAACAAAAATTTTGCAAAAGCTAAACTGCAAATCCTTTCGCTATAAACAGAATCCCAACATTCAAACTTTAGAAAATTATTGAGTTTATCGTAACAAATTCTTGATTGATTCGAAGTATTAACAGAAACTGGTTGCCTGATGGATGAGGAAGAAATATTAACTTTGATCAAATTGTGGTCAGAAAAATGCATGGGCAGGTTACAAATATCAAATTTGAATAAATTTTCATTTTTAACAAAAACGTGATCCAAACATGTCTTCAACCTTGTTGGCTCATTTACAAGACTGACAAAACCATAGAATGCAAGCATTGTTTGGTAGTTGAAGGATTCACTAGTATTTAAAAGGTTGATATTAATATCCCCTAAGATAACAATATTTTTGTTATTAAGTGTACACAGCAACCTTTCCAAATCATCACAAAATGAAATGATGTTACCATTATGAAAACGATATAAACAAATAAAGGTAAAGTTTCGTTTAGCTAGTTGAATATTTAAAACAAGAAGATCCGCTGAATTCCAATTGCAATGTTGATACGTGAAATTCATAAATTTTTTACTTATAAAAACACCCACACCACCCGACCGATAATTATCATTACAGCACGCTCGAAAATTATACCCTGGCAAATTAAACTCTGAACATTCATTTGAATAAATCCAAATTTCGGATACAAAGATCAAATCAGGACAATTAGTAAGACTCGCTACAAACAAGCTGAACGCATCAAAATTTTCCCTTAAGCTACGAATATTTTGAATCAAAACTCTGAAAGAACTATCCATGATATACTTGGACACAAATCAATTTCAATAAATTACAAAGGAAAATTTTAATAAATAAAGCAGAAAATGTATAGTAGCGAGTCGTTTTAATATTACGTTTAAAAATAAAAATAAAAATAAATGCGCGTACGATTACGCAAAAATTACAAAAATGTTGCGGTGAGATAGGTATTAAAATAAATCCCGAAACCGGCTTGACTATAAACACAAGCGAAAATACAAATAATTGAAAATTAAACTTGAGAGAGAAATTCATATTTGTCGAACTAACGTAAATATCCAAAAAATTAAAATTATACAGAACAGAGCAACACACAATCACACGCAGATGAAACGGTTTTATTTGTTTTTGTTGATAAAGTCTACCGAACAACTTCAAAACGATCAAAATGTTATGTATATGTAGCGAAATATCATTAATATAATCAATACGAATAGATAATGTACTGATATTTAACACATACACACAACACTGAACGGTACTCAACATAAACAATGTTGTCAACACAAATAAAGTTTGATCTGTCAAACTAATGTAAACAAAAATACATAATATAAAGTGATTTAAAAATAATAAAAATAAAAACTGAATGTAAAAAGGTAAGAAAACTATTTTACTTAACCTATTATTATATAAATTAAGAGCCCTGATCATCATCTGGGCAAGACGTGTTGTCCTCATCTGGATCTTCAAGATGTTTGAGCCGAAAAATATCACTCAGAGAACTTATCCGATGCGCATCTGATTCCGCAGATTTTCGCAGGTAAATTTGTCCATTTTTGCACCATAGATATCTGTACTTATGTTGTATTTTGATAATTTTAGCTTCACGATACAATTTGGATTGGTAAGCTGTCAAATGGTGCATGATGTAAATTCGCTGGTGTGGATGATTTTGCGGAAGGAAGATGTCCAAATCCTTCGTCGATAAATTTTTGTGTCTAATAGTTTGTGACAAAATGTTGTTTTTAACATCAACTGAATTTAGTTGGACAATAAAAAAATCTAATGTTGAATTCAGTGTTTTATTCAACGGTATTTACTAAGGAACTACTAAGGAACTTTGTTGTTGGAATTACTAAGGAACTTTGTTGTTTCTTAACCGATTATGGTATTTTGAAGCTCAAAATGGAATGTTCCAAAAATGTTATAAATTTTTAAATGTAACTAAATAAAAATAAATAACCTGATTTAAAAAAAAAAAATCAGCATGCACAATGGAAATGTTTTTCTAAAACAATTTTTACATAAAGTTCTGGAAAATGGCCAATTAGGAAGGAGCTTGGTGATTTCTCTAAAGATTTTGATGAAATTCAGGATGCATTATAGAATTGGGATTCTAAAATTTGTTTTAGATAAAGTTCTGAAAAATGGCCGATTAGGAAGGAACTTGATAATTTCTTTACCGATTATGATGCAATTCGCTGATTCTCTAAAAAATAAGATAATGGGTAAACGTGTAAACTTGCAAAAAGCAATACTTTCTTTAATTAGTTTGCAATTTTTTGATTTTATTTGAAGTAGTAGTCAAATCGAAAAATTGCGAACTCATTAAAGTAAGTTTCGATTTTTGCAAGTTTACACGATTAGATATTATCTTATTTTTTATAGAATCAGGGTGCAGATTGCATGATAGAAATGGGAGTCTAAAATGAGTTTTAGATTAATATCTGGAATAGGGCAAATTAGGAAGGAATTTGGCTGTTTTTAACCGATTATGATACAACATTATGTGTACCAAAAAATCGGACTAAAAAATGATATTTAAAAAAAGTACTGGAATATGGCAGTGAAAATGGTCATGGAATATGAAATTCGATATATTCGACATGAAATCGGTGAAAGAAACAACCGAGTTCCTACCTAATTGGAATTATTCCAAAACTTTAGGTAAAAATTATTTTAGAACCCCATTTCCGTCGTGCTTAGCGAATTTCGTCATAACTGATTAAGAGACAGCCAAGTCCTTCCTAATTGCTCATTTTCCAGAACATTATCTATAACTCATTTTAGAATCCAATTTCCATCATACATCCTGAATTTCATCTTAATTGGTAACGAAATCGCCAAATTCACTTTAAAATTTTATTGATTGATAAAATTCTATACGGGAAATTTAAACTTTCTATATTCGAATCTACGGGACAGTCTGAAATCAGAGGCCGGCCAAGCCCCAATTAGGCTCCTAAACCGAGGTTTTACTGTAATATAAATATTATTCCTATGCTGTTATAAATTTAAACGAGTCGAAAGTTTAAACAAAAAACGGAATACCAGGATCCCGTTTTGAGAAATCCTAGATGATAACATGCCTTACTCAACATCGATTTCCATACTTTAAGAAATTAAAATGATTTCGAATTGATTTCTCATCCAGCATTGCAGCCGAAATTAAAAATTTGGCAAAATTCACATTTAAAAATTTTGTGTTGTAACTTTAAAAGTTTATGTGTTTATTTTAAATTGGGGTCCCAGTACAGAAATTCAAACTAAATATCAAAAATAGGGTTTTGTAGTTTGAGTTCCAAATCTCCGAGTTAACCGTTTTTCGCTTTTTCCGTAATAATTTCATCCACCAAATTTTCAACCCAGATTGTACTCATAGAGCTACAAAAAAAAAAAAAAAAGAATCAGTTTTTTACAGTCCCTACTCAAAATGTTAATCACATCATTGCAAAAGATTTTCAAACAATATAATGACCCAAAAAACATTCTAAACTGGTCCTTCAACAAGAGAATTACTCGTATATTACATAAAAACAACAACAATAACTAGAATTTAATTTAAACAACAAAATAAAACAATTAAATATATAAACAACACACAGCACGAAATTTTATATTTTTCAAGAATTTTCTTTTCCCTTAAATTTCCGATTTTTTTTTTTTGTTTTTTTGAAAAACAATAAAAAATCACAAAAAATGTCCTCACCAGCAGGATATTAATAAAAAACAAAAAACAAAAGTAAATTTGTGTGTTATAAATATAAAATAAATAAATAAATAATTTTTGGATTTTTTATTACATTTGCATAATAAAAAATAAAGCATCCAGAAATTAAAAAAGCTAACAACAACAACAACGGCGGAAAAAAAGCTTCACACCGAGAAATGAGAGAGGGACAATAAAAATGTGTACACATAAAATTTAATTTATTCACCCTTCGGAATCCCTCGGTGTTGCCTCCTGTTTTGTGTCTGACAAAATACAAAGCTTTTTGCAACAACAACAACAAAAAACTACTCAATTGAAAGGAAGCCTTTTGTGTTAATTTTATATCTCGAAAAGATGTTTGATACTTTCGTCAAGAGGCAAAAATTATTTAATAATAATTAACAAGATTTTTTGTATTTTTTATTGTGTGAGTGGTGTAGTTTTTATGATGACGTTATTTCTCATTAACGCTGTAGCGTACATTTTATGATTCATTTTCTTTGCGAAGGAAAATTAATGTAATAAAACTTGATAATAATAGTTAGTACGAATATAAAATAATATAATACAACAGGGTGGTTGTACAGAAGCATGTAATTGTACTAATTTAATTCGAATATTACAGTTCTTGCATATAAATGAATAATTTAATGTTAATCGAAGTGCTGCTTACGTTGTTAATATGTATATAAAAATTTTATAATGGTTACACTATTCCTCAACTATGAGTACCATTATGTAGTATTTTGGGTATTAAAACGAAAATGTTTTATTTCAAAATTATAATAATAATGGTAAACGTTAGAAACGGAAATTAATATTAAAAATTAAACTCAGAGATGTACGATTTTTTTTTAAGTGACTTATATGTAATATAATGTATTGTTATCATCAGTTTCTATTTTTATTATACATCTAATTCTACAGGGTACAAGACGAATAAAATTTTCTATTTCAAATTCTAATCCACGATCGTATTATTACAGGATATTATTTAATTAAAAGGAAATTACCATTCTACTCTTTCAGGTTAACCCACTTATATATGGTATGTATTAACCCAAACTTCATACATACATAGAATAATATAAAACGAAGATGTTGAGAAAATTATATCAGTTTTTTATTTTTCCATAAACATAAATGCATATACATACATACATATGTACATACATTTTATTTATAAAATTTATCTTGAAACAGAGATGTATAAATTTGTTGTTCTTGGAAGGCAAAATGAAAACTTTTCTATTTATTTAAAATAATTGGATAAATAAATAATCGGTTCATCATTTTTCTAAATTATAGTATATCGTATATTGCATATGTGATTTCTCAAAAAAAAACAACATTAAGACATTTTATCGATTGCTTTCGGGATAAATGTTTTAAAACCAGACTGTCTGCCGTTTATTTCATTCTCATATCCCTCATGTGACATATTGAAAGTCAAAAGTGATTAACTCTGAAAAATCTAGCACAAATGCTATAAAACATTAATTTACTAAATAAAATAAAAACTTTATACATAAAATGTCTCTTCGAAAGAATATAATTCAAAAATAGTCAGAAATGTCAAAAACTTAAAATTTTATATAAAAATCTACAGCTTTTTACATAAATATTTAATATTACGAGATTGTATACGTATAAAGTGTTACACTTAATTAAACAATATAAACAATTGGATCCTATATTTTTTTGTAAATAAGCACAGTAAAACAATTGAAAATGTAAAAATGTTGGCACAAATAGAAGCATTTATTTTTATGAATATTTTACATTTTAAAATCTGGGTTAATTGAATATAAAGATATTTCACTTCAACTTGAAGGTATAGATAGACAAATTTTAATTTTAATTTGTAAAATGTTACATCGTAACAATATTGATCTATCACCAATTTTTATGGTTCTGTATTCTATGTTAAAACATATTACCGATTGCAAATTGAACTCATGGGATATCGTTTAACGTCTCTAATCTCTACTCCATATAAAGCTTTACCAGTTTTTCCAATTTCCTTTTTACACGATAAAAATTACCACCGTCGCACAGTGTTGCGGAGGTGGACAAACAGGGTTTTTTACAGTATTTTATATAATATTTTTGCTAATGGGATCTCGTTAGGTACATACCAAAGAAACAGGAACGCAAAAAAAAATAAAAGAAATCGACTCACAAAATCCGAAGAAAGTGTGACAAAGTTAACTTTTGCGTTTTTTCCATTATTGGACAAAATCTTAGTATAATTTAAAATTAAAGAAACTGAAAATGGATGAATTTATCTTTACTTTTAAACTTGGAAATATTATTTCTGTATCTATTACTAAAAACCAAGTGCAAAAACAAAACACAAAAAATTAATTTTTAGCGGTTTACAGACCAAATTTCTCAAAAAGGTAATTTTTTTTTAAATTTTAACTTCTCTTAAACTTTTAGGACCTGGGGACACCTGGGGACAACATGAAATTAATAAATTTTTGTAGCTTGATACTTTTAAAAATATCCCTCAAAATTTCAGCTGCTACTTTTTGCTCCTTTGTGCACAAGAGCGTTTTTAGCGGAGCTAGTCCATTAAAAATAAAAAAATTAAAATCAGTCAGATTTTTTATTTTTGTTTTATGTATATTTTGCTTAGCATTTGGCACTTTTACAGATAACAGGTATTTATAAAATTTATAATTGTATAAAAATTGTTGTATATGGGGTTTTTAATAATTGTTGGGCATGTTTTGGAAACTAAGTAGTACTTGCGATAAGCTTCACTAATAAAAGCCGGAACAGAAAGAAAATATCTGTAATTATTATATTTAGGGAGGTATAAATTAAATACAGCAGTTGCATTCAAGTTGGTCATTATTCTAAAGTATTTGAATAAATTACTAAGTATATCAAGATGGCAAAATTTAACATTTCAAACGGTGACTTATGTAATATTCTATGGAATAATACAACTTCTTCTGAATCCAATTTGTCAGTTATAATGACCGAAGTAGCTAAAAATAATCCTGATTTCAACGAGGAGCAGCTACAACAGATTCATACAAAAATTAAAAATTCATTTTTGAGTCTATATTACAAAAAGTGGGCGAAATCACATAGAATTAAGATTCGTTTTAATATCCTGAATGCTGATTGGCTCTTACAGAGCTTGGAAGTAGTTTTGTATGAAAACAACGATGCAACAACAACGTCTAATCCAACCATATGCAATAAGAAGGAATTCGTAAAATGTTCTGAGAAAACAAAAACTAGAAGAAGTGATGAACTTTTAAAGATATATGAGGCGGATCAAATTGAACATGCAGCAACGCGGTCAATGAAAAAACGAAAACGAACCTCATCGAGAAGGTCTCACGGATCGGATTACAGCAGCCTTGATGAAACTGATTTAGATGTTCAAAAAGCTTTGGCTTTATTTATCGATTTGAAATTAACAGTGGAAAAATATGGAATCTTAAGAAAACATGTACAGCAGTTAAGCAATAAATTGGCCAACAAGTTATTTCCAGCATATAGAAATTTACTGCAAGAAAAACAGAGATGCTACCCTCAAAACATCACTATTTCAGAAAAAGGTGCTTGTGTGAAACTGCAGTCACTTTTGGATCATACGGCAAATAAAATTATTTCAACAGAGCCATTAGATAAGCTTAAACAATACGAAGGAAAACAGTTAATTTTACATAGCAAATGGGGAATGGATGGCTCTTCCGGACAAAGCCAATACAAACAAGCATTTATAGACAATGGTACAGATGCTAGCTTGTTTATGATATCTATGGTTCCAATCAACATTTGCTCAGATACAGATAAATTGTGGCAAAATCCAAGACCATCGTCAACACGATATTGTAGACCAATAAAATTTGAGTTCAAATCTGAAACTTCGGAAGAAACAGTTTCGGAAGCAGATAGCATTACAAGCCAGATAAAGGACTTAGAAGTCACTGTGGTGTCAATTGGCAACTTATCTTTTAATATTAAACACAAGCTACAATTAACAATGATTGATGGAAAAGTTTGCAATGCATTAACAGGAAATAAATCGGCAGCTACTTGTAACATTTGTAAAGCAACACCGAAGACTATGAATAACTTAGACGCTCTCGATTTTAAAGAATGCAATGAAGATGCTTATAGATTTGGATTATCAACTTTACATTGTTGGATTCGATTTATGGAGTGTATTCTCCATATTGGATACAATCTTCCGTTAAAAAAAAGCCGTGTAACTAAAGAAGATAAAGTAATTAAACAGAAGCGGAAACAGGAAATTCAACATAACTTAAAAAGAGAACTGCAAATATTCGTAGATGTTGTCAGACAAGGTTCCGGAACTTCCAACGATGGAAATACAGCAAGAAAATTTTTTAAATTTCCAGAAATAACGAGCATAGCAACGGGTATTGATGAAAGATTGATAAGGAGATTTTCAAATATCCTGCAAGTGATGGCAAGCGGAAGAGAAATTAACTGTGATCGTTTTGGAGAGTACACCAAAGAAACTGCCAAGCTTTATGTTGAGCTTTATAATTGGTATTATATGCCAGCGAGTGTACATAAAGTTTTAATACATGGAGCTAGCGTAATACGTGCTGCAATGGTTCCGATTGGACAGCTTTCTGAGGAAGCTCTAGAAGCCGGGAATAAAGATTTTAGAAGAATTAGACAATTCAATACAAGGAAAACATCACGCATTGAAAATTGTACAGACATCATGCATCATTTACTTGTGTCCTCTGATCCAGAAATTACAAAATTGAGAATATTGCGACCCAAGAAGGATTCAGTACTATCATCAGAAGCTGCAACATTATTAGAACACCAAGATTCCGAAGATGAAGATTCTGACTAAATATTTTTAATTATTTTTTTTTAATTCAACAATTTTGTGCGAAATCTTAAATTTCTTTGTGATTTTTTAGCTAAATAAAATAAATAGAAATATTAAAACAAAGTTTGGTTTTAATTTATTAAAAAGTAAAATTAAATTTATTCTTTTTTTCAAATGTGTTGTTAATAAGCAAAATTAGTTAGAAAAAGAAACACTGAAAAAATTTTTTAAGTTTGTATATTTAATGTTCTTAAAAAAATATCTTAGTTTTTTTTCAGTGTTGTTTTTTTTTTCTTTTGGTTTCTCTTATGGATTTAGTGAAGTGTCTGCCATACTTTTTTCTAGGTTTTTTGCGATAAAATTAAAGCTTGCATATAAGGTTTCCTTATAAATTAAAAAAAAAATCCATTTTTCGGGGTTTTCATACATTTGTTGTTATTAACTTGTTTTTTGTCGTCATGCCATATGGTTTGTTTTGTCCGATAAATTAAATGGGTAAATTAAAAAAATCCAAAAAAATGAAAAAAAAAAATTTTTTTCCGCTTTTTGTTTTTTTTTCTCAGTTTTTTTCCGTGTATATTGTTTTTTTTGTTTTGATTCTCTTTGGTATTTAATAAGGCATCTACCATATTTTTTTTTAAAATTTTCGGAATAAAATTGAAGGCTGTGCAACCCTTTGTCCAAAAAAACACTGTTTTGCAACACTGTGGCGTCGTCCAATTGTTATTTTTTTAACAAAACGATTTTATTTATTTTTTTATAGCTTAGTTTTTCATCTGTTCGTATCAAGTATAAAATATTTGGAAAATGAAATAAAATATGGGAAATCGATTAAAAAAAAAAAAAAAAAAAAAAAATCCAAAGTTTGATATTGCTTTTGGGAAAAACTTGACATGTTTTTCGTTCTGTATTTCGATTTTTTTTTTTTTTTTTTTTTTCTCAACTGTATTCATTTAGACAAATTATGTATCTGGGAAATGTATTCGGATTGACTACAGGTTTTTTGCTTGTTCGTAACAGCAGTTTAAGTATAGAGTGTTTCAATTAGGCATACTGATATAAAAGATTCAGGCTAAACTCTAAACGGTAAGATTTGTGTTGAAACATCCAATTAAGGTAAAACTGCTTGTCTGCTGTGCTTTTCAGCAAAGCGGACTATAATTTACGGTTGCTAATTTTTGATATATTCTATAAGGTATGTGAACATTTGACTGTGGCGTAACTTTTGTATTTCAAATTATGAAGCCTTTTTAATAGTTATAAGGTGTTTCTTCTTCATGTCATATATTTGGGGACACCCAACATGATTAAATTTGACCAATAAGCATTCGCGTCAAGTTTGTCCTGAATTTGTCCAAAAGTTATAAAAAGAAAAATTAGAACAAACATCACACGACTGCACCAAACGTTGGAAGTTTGTCCTAATCTCAAATAAATATCGATTTATTAGTAAAATACGGATAAACTGATAAAATCTACTAAATCTAATCCGGCCTCATTTTTATAGTTAGTAAGGGGCCTTTATAACCAAAAAATATAACAAATTGCCAAAATCTAGACGATAAGCAACTTAGGACAGGCGTGTTCCGTCCCTATATGTTAATTTATACGAAATTTGATTTTTAAAAATATATTAATCTGGCCCAATTATCGTACCCTAATGACAACAATATTTTATATTATTTAGTTGGGCATCCCTTCTAACCAAGAAATATAACTTCTAAAAATTTAGACGTTAAGTGACCTACGACGAGCTGTTCCGGCTCATATGTATACGAAATTTGATTTCAAAATTTTGTCTATTTGGCCCAAATATTGTACCAGAGTGGTCATTTATTTTTTCATTTTTATATGATTTTAATGCGTTCCGAAGATTGTAAGAGAATTCAATCCACTTTCGAACTGATGAGCTTATGATTATGAAAAAATTAATCTTCTCATCAGGCCGCGGCGACTGGACTGATTATACCACGATTTACATTCTATATATACAGAATGTGATGTACGTTAAGTACTAGCGAATCATAACTAATACAGATAAATTCTCTAACAATTGTATAGTGTATACAGAAATAGAGCTGTGTGAATGTCGTGAAGAAGAAAAAATTGTAAGAGAATTTATCTGTATTAGTTATGATTCGCTAGTACTTAACGCACAGCACATTATGTATATCGTTCGTTAAGGACCAATACCTTCTTTCATCCATTTTCGAAATTGAGTTAAGATAGCGGCTACATCTATTTTTGAACAATATTTTAACGAGGTTTTGATCAAATATTTTTTGAAACTTTAGTCAAATGTAGTTTGTTTCAAAATTTCTTGGACATGGCATTTCTTGCAAAAAATCTAATATTTTTTGAGATACATATTTGCAAAATAAATTTTCTTGTCAAAGAAATTTGCTACTTCCGGTTTGCGGATTTTTATTAAAATTTACTGAGATCTCCAAATTTATAAAAAAAATCTTAAATATCAAGTTTCAGTTCGATTGGTTAAACCATCTGGGCTATAGAGAGGGCAAAGACTGGCAGAGAGGTCGACAGACAGACTACTTTTAAACTCAATTTTTTGGGACTCAGAACACTCACAATACAGACACAGATTACCACATTTATTTTATTAACGTAAATTAAAGTAAAAGGAGTATAGATAGCTTTGATGGTCATTGACAGAGATCAAATTTGAGTACGCCTTCATGTTCTATGTATTTTTAGAGATTTTCTTTGTGTCAGACAAAATACTTGCTCGACCCAATCAGCCAAATGGTTTTTCTGATTTTTTGATTGTTCAAAAATCGAAAATTGGTAGACAATCGTAGAGATGGCTAGTTTTTTGGAGTACCGTAATTCGCCAAAGAGATAAAATACCGTTTATAATCGGTTGAGAAGTAATACAGTTCCTTTATTGATTCCCTTTTTCATTGAAAACCTCAGAAATAGGTCATATTTCTAACCTTAATCCTTTAAGAAATAGCCAAGTTCCGTTTTATTTGGTCATTTTCTAAGAAATAGCTCAGTTCCATTAGAAGTGGCCAGATTCATCAAAGAGTCATGTTAGAATTCCATATTTCCATTGCACAAGCCGAATTTCAAGTTTCATTCTCATGTCACATATTACGCCGCATTAAGTCTTGTCAAGTGCCCTTATTGAACACAACATGGATATTATGTTTACTTCAGAACCACATTTTACAACTAAGAGCCATCTCAAAATCAAAGGATACACCTTCACATCGGGGAACTGCTATCCTTACTAAGAACAAAATAATACATTATGAATTCCGAAAATACAATGAGGAACATATACCAGCAACTAGTACCTGTCTGGAGGAATGGATAGGAAAATCCATCATATCTGCAGCTTATTGTTCACCGAAACATTCAATTAAAAGACAACAGTTTGCAAATTACTTCAAAACGGATGTATTAAAACAGGCTGCAGAGGATGTGACACCCTGCAGCTCAGTTTACTTAAAGTTAGACAAACCGTCACAGAATATTTAAGAGCACTTAATGTTAAAACGCTGAATACACAGGCAATAGCAGCTACACAGATCGCCTACACTTAAATTAAATTTAAATGAAGCGATTAAAAACCTGAAAATGACCCTATTAATAGAACGCGATGAAGCAGTTCAACATTATCTCAGTGAACTTACAGAGGCCGAAGCATCAAATTATTCTCTGTGGAGAGCTACACGTAAGCTGAAACGACCAACAAATTTGGGAATAAGTGATGCAAATAAAGCAAAGATATTTGCTCAACATCCTAATAAAGTATTTATACCCAACGAACAAATTGGAAGTCTCGAATTAATAAGTAGAAGGAAAACATTGATCCAAGAGAAGCACCAGGGCATGATCTGATAAGTGGCCAAATAAACAAAAGTCTTCCAAAAGTTTTGCTCCTGCAAAAACTTAAACCCAATAAGCTAACAAAGAAAAGATTATTTAGCATCCAAGAGTTGTTTTACATGAAACATTGAATCTATTCCTGAAAATTGGATAAATTAAAATTATGCTTAATTATTTAATTTACATGAATTTCAGTAAAATTACTCCCGTCAAAACCATAAATATCAATAAATACTCTATTATACAACAGAACATTATAAAATCATTAAATGCCACGTACTTTATGGCATGAAACCATTCCATTTGACCAATTTTAAATTATCTTCAACACGAACTCTGCACGCAACAAAGAAATAAAATTTATTTGATTTAAATGTTGAGTTACATAAATCAAACATATAACATATTTGAAGTATACATAATAGTAGATAGATATCAGTATTATGGTATCCACTACAGAACCAAAAAAAAAAAAGCTTAATTATACCGATTAAAAATGGACAATTAATTACCAATTAATTTCAAATTTATTTTTTCTTTTGGGTATAATTTCGTTCTTGACATACTAATTACATTATTTTTTATGCAGTAATACGTACATATATAAGTACATATATAAGTACATAAAATAAATGATTTAAATTATTCTAAAAAATAAGTAGATTCTGTCTGCTCTAGCAATTAAGTTAAATAGTTTTAACAAAACCTAAAAAGCTCCATATATTATACTTAAAATTAATAAGAAATTATTAGACTTTTATAATATAACAATTACTATCGTAATTATAGAGTCAAAAATTGTTTGACTATGTTTACATACATATACATACGTAAATGTATAGTTTGGGGAATGTTTTATTGTAATTTATAATTTATATACAAATCCCTCATTCATAAAACCATCATGATATGCTTTGTAGTTGTATATTAATTCATTACAATGTTTGAATAGTAAACAAACATTTTTTTACATAGCTAGAGCGACTTAATTACATTTTCACTTATTGACGGGAAATTAAATTTCCAAAAAAATATTACGAGAATCAAATTTTGTTTAGTAAATGAATAATTTAACTACAGCTGTGTCGGTTACGTTTATTGAATCAAAGTAGATTTTTATATTGCTATAGCTAAAGAGGAAATTGACGGAAATAAAATAAAACAGGTGAAGGAGTATAAATTTAAAAGCTTTTAAGCTTTTATTAAATTTTGAATTATAATTTTATAAAAAATGTTGTAACGAATTCAAGAGCGCCTATGCCATTTCACAAGTTTAAACCCTATATGTATATATATATATATATATATATATATATATATATATATATATATATATATATATATATATATATATATATATATATATATATATATATATATATATATATATTGTTACGTTTTTGCCTTGTCAATTAAGGTTCGTATCACTGGATTGTGAATAAAACAAAATCAATTTATGTCATACAAAATTTATAACCACACTATTTGCTAACGATAATTCACAAAATCACTTTATATAAACTATTCTCAAATTTTACTGTTCACTTATAATTTTTATTTCCACTAAAACACTTTTTAAATCACTTTATAATTCCTTTTTAATCTTCATACTGTCGCTTTCTAAATACTACTAATCCCATTCGACTTCGTTCGCATTTTTATGTACACAAACCAAACTTCTCGAAAGTTCATGACTTTTCCAGTTAGAATAGCGTAGAAACATTTAGAACATTTTTATCATGGAAAACTCCATTTTAGTACAGTAAAAACTTTGAGCTATTAATTTAACTTATTCTATCACACCCTAGATGTCACTGCCACAATATTGTGACGGTGACACCTAGCGTGTGATAGAATAAGTAAAATTAATAGCTCAATGTTAAACTGTACTAAAATGGAATTTTCCATGATAAAATTGTTCTACACTATTCTAACTGGAAAAGTCATGAACTTTCGAGAAATTTGGTTTGTGTATATAAAAAGGCGAACAAGATCGAATTGGATTATTAGTATTTGGAACGCGATAGAGTAAACTTGTAAGATTTGGTAAGCGACAGTGTGAAGATTAAGAAGTAATTAAAAAGTGATTTAAAAAGTGTTGTAGTGCGAAATAAAAATTATAAGTGAACAGTAAAATTTGAGAATAATTTATGTAAAGTGATTTTGTGAATTTTTATTGATAGACTGTGTTATAATAAATTTTGTAAATAAATAAATTCGTTGGAGATAAATTAAATTGATTTTGTATTATTCACAATCCAGTGATACGAACCTTGAGTGACAAGGCAAAAACGTAGCAATATATATATATATATATATATATACATATATATATATATATATATATAAATATATATATATATATATATATATATATATATATATATATATATATATATATATATATATATATATGTATATATATATATATATATATATATATATATATATATATATATATATATATATATATATATTTATATATATATATATATATATATATATATATATATATATATATATATATATATATATATATATATATATATGTAGGATCACCCTGTACAATCAACAATAAAAACCAAAAATTGTGTAATTTATGTAAATGTTAAATAAAAGAATTTAGTATTGTTTGAATTTTTGTACATATAACATCGAGTGTGATTAACTGAATCCACTGTTTGGGGGCTCAACCGGGATCTGCCAGTATAAAAAAATATGACGATTTACAAAACGGCGATAAAATTTGGTGTATTAAGGCGACCAAATAATTCCGTGCTGGACATAAGGCGATAACACGGCGGCGAATTTTACGGTGTCATTTTTATCGTCGTGAACTGATGGTGAAGATTTCAGAAATTAGTCATTGACGAGACAATTTCTTAGGTGTTATATTAGAAGTGTATTAACAATAAAAAAAAAAAGTGCCAATACAAGGAATTAGGAATTCTGTCGGAACAATAAGATTGTTCATAATTTGATTGTGTTGTGTATAATCTATGTTGTATATAGAATTTATTGAATTTAAATTTCAACGTGACAAATTCTCGAAGTTTTCATGGACATTTTCGAATGGCGTTGCTTTCAAAATACATACTTAACAAAGAAAAAAACAAGTGTGTTAAGTACCGCTTTACGTTTAATTGGTACACAATATTCCAAAATAAACTGTAATCTTGTGGTGAAGCGCATCGATATATTTTGATCGTTTTGTTTTGTTATTATCATGGGGGAGTAAGAAAAATCGCAAGAGAAATAATTTGGAGGATCATAATGCCCATGATACAAGTTCATATGTGTTTGCACAAAAGATGATAGACTTAGTCAAGCGTGCTATTAATAAAGATTTGAGTAACGGTAGAAATAATCTAGGTGCTGCTAGTTTAAATTCACAACAGCATACAGTCAGTAACAGCACAATGGTGGAACTAACAGAGGATGACAATGTCGTCAACGCGAAATCGGTGGCTGAGCTTTTAGAAGAAATTAGAAAGAGAGAGATCGAATTAAAAGATAAAGAAATAGAACTGTTAAGAAGGGAAAATGAAGTTATGCGAAATAATGCCGCCCATACTACTGTAAATCGAAATCAACCTCAGCCGCTAAACTTTAAGGGTATCGAAGAATCACTTACTAAATTTAGTGGTGACGATGAATCTCCACTTGAAAAGTGGGTCAAAGATGTGAATGAGTCTGCAACTTGTTTAGGACGGAGTGAAAATCGAAAAACTGTGTATACGAAAAGGCTCTTAATCGGAACTGCAAAAAAAATACCTGATCGCTATGAGGGAACTAGGAGGTTCTGGAAATTTAGAAGATGCTGCTATTATCGAAAACTGCATAAACGGTATTATTGATAGCGAACATAACAAAGCTGTACTTTATGGGGCAAGTTGTATAGATGAGTTTAAAGAAAAGTTAAACATCTATGCAAATATTAAACTCACAGCAAAGAAGCGAGATATGTCAGGCAAAAATCCAGTACACCAGCCAACTAAGAACTCTAGGAGCTCAACAAAGTATGGTTCAAGGTGTTATAATTGTGGCGAAAGGGGACATCAAGGAAAGCAGTGTGAAAATAAATCAAAGGGACCAAAATATTTCAAATGTAACGAGTACGGTCACGTGTCTCCAAACTATCAAATATTAAAAAAGCTGTGGCTGTTGTTCAAGAAGAAGCTTGCTTAACAGTCATTAAAAAAAAGAAGAGCATACATTGTTGTCTAAAACCGTGAAGAAAGTATTGTTGTTTGAGAAAGAAATCTACGCATTAGTTGACAGTGGCAGTGATATTAACCTCATGACACTTAAAAAATTCCAAAATGTTGACATCGAAAATCTAAGGGATGACCGAATATCATTTAATGGCACTGGTGCTAAAGAAGTGTCACCGATAGACTTCATATTAGGAAGATACTTGATCACACAAACCATTACTATCCTCACACCAATTAGCATTATAATGAAAAGGTTTGTCCCTGAAGGTTGTGCATTGGTAGTTGAACAAGGTGATGTAATTCTCGATCTCGATCATATAGTAGACAGGGCGAGCCAGATCAGAAAAATGGTGATTAATTACAACCCAAACAAATGCCAGCCTGCAACAAATATAAAAATGGAAATAGTTGTACTAGATGAAAAGCCAATAGCTCAAAGGCCGAGGCGACTTTCTACACTGTAAACCGATATCGCCAAAAAACAAGTAAACGAATGGTTAGTGGAAGGTATTGTCCGTACCAGCACATCCGAATATGCGAGTCCCATTGTGTTGGCAAACAAAAAGGATGGGACCAAAAGGTAGTGCGTGAACTATAGAAAAATAAACAACTACGTACTACAGTAAGAAGACATCTAAGTGTCAAGAAAATTACAATAGCTATGAACTGGAGGTTCTAGCTATAGTTACCGCGTTGAAGAAAATGCGTGTTTATCTGTTGGTGTTGCAGTTCAAAATTATTACCGATTGTGCAACATTTAAAGAGAATATGGAACGAAAGGAATTAACGTCAAGAATTGCCGCATGGGCGTTGCAGCTGCAAGAATATAACTTTAAAGTGGAACACCGCCCTGGTTATCGAATGAGACATGCAATTGCCCTAAGTATAGAAGCCCAATTGTTTTACCAATAGAGGCCAATACAGTTAATCGTGTTAAAGCCACTCAGAGAAGTGATCCTGATATCCAACCGATTTACGAACTTCTTAAATTAGGTGAGTATGATGATTTCGTTATTAATTCTGATGTTCTGTTTAAGAAACGGGACGGTGTACTGCTATTGGTGGTGCAAAAGAAGATGCAAGGCGAGGTCATTCAAATGTGCCACAACCAAGGTCATTTCAATAAAAAGAAAACTGAGGAACTCATCGCACGGCAATTTTTTATTCCTAAGATGTCAGAGAAAGTTAAAAACTGCCTAAAAAACTGTGTTCCGTGCCTAATGTCAGAAAGGAAAGCGAGGAAGCAGGAAGAGTTTTTAAACCCTATACCAAAAGGCGATCTTCCGACCATTTGGGTACGTTGGCTTCCACCAGAAAGCAATACAAATATATTTTTGGTGTAATCGACGCATTTTCCAAATTCGTCTGGCTGTATCCAACCAAAACAACAAGCGCTAGAGAGGTCATACAGAAGCTTGAAGTGCAGAAATCTACTTTTGGGAATCCCAAGTATATCATCGCCGACAGAGGTGGTTCATTCAGATCTGCAGAATTCCAAGAGTACTGTGCACGAGAGAAGATTATTCTATTCTTTATAACCCCAGGCGCACCAACTGGAAATGGCCAAATCGAGAGGGTTTTCGAATAGTGATTCCAGTGTTGCCCTAACAAAACTATCAGCAGACAAACCAGATGAGTAGTTTAAGCACACTGATCCTTTACAGCGGTTTCTGAATAATTCAATTCAACGGAGCATTGGTATGTCTCCCTTCAAGCTGTTAGTGGGCGTAGAAATGCGCTGTCCAGAATACGCTAAAATCACAGAAATTATTGAAGAAGAATCCAGAAGAATCATCGTGGAAGAAGCTATTGAACGAATACAGAAGGAAAACCGTCGGACCTATAATAAAAAGAGGAAAGAAGCTAACAAGTACAAAATTGGTGGTTTCACTTTAATCAAACGAAACGCAACTCAACGGTGGTACCAAATTGAATCCAAAATATATTGGGCCTTATAAAGTAGTGAAAGTGAAACAAAACGACCGTTATGATGTACATAAGATGCCCGAAGGCGAAGGTCCAGTCAATACTTCAACATCTGCTGAAAATATGAAGATTTATTATGTCGGAGCGTCATCATCATCAGAAGAAGGAAAAGACGACGAAATAGCGGAAGTTACCGAAGACAAAACGCCGAAAAAACTCTATTAAGCTTTTATTGTACTTTTACAAAAAAACAAAAAATGAATTACTCTGCCCGAAAAAAATGTTAACGCCAAACTCATTTTACCGTATTCTAATTTGCGAAGAAAAGTGCGAACGAAGATTTTTGGAAAAAAAAACTCGAATTTCGATTTCCCACTCAATAATTCCATTCCATAAATTTGTTCTAAATGGGATAAAACGACAAAAATTGAAACTATTTGTCGTTAATAATTTTTGTGAATGTATTAATATGAAAATAAACAGTAGTAGTCGGCGCACCTCGGCTAAGGTGACCTACTTTCGTGACCTACATTTTGAAAATCGGTTCACCTTGAAAAACGAAACAATCCGGAGAAAGTAAAAGTGAAAATATCCGGTCGGTCGGCCTTCTAAAAATGAAAACATCCGGAGAAGGTAAAACGTGAAAATAACCAGAAAACATCCGGCCAGTCGACCTTCAATAAAATCATCTGGAGTATCAGCGATATATGGATCAAAAAACAAAATTATATTAAACACAAGAACAAATTCAATTCACAGACTGACGAACTTCCAATGTGTAACTCTATATCAGAAACCTTAGCTAACTTGAACATGAACCAATTTGAAAATCAGCATATATTAACGGCATCGAAAAACAAAAGCCAAATAGTAAGGACTGGCACAGATACGATGACGATATAACAGACTAACCACGATCCCGATGAACAATCAGGACTATACGGAAGAACTGAAAATCGTTAAACAAATAGCAACAAAAAAACGGATATAACATTCCACTTAGGAACTCCAACCGAATATTGGGACGACTTGATCATGCGCCTTATATAAACAAAATTTAATGTTTATACAAGGGAAAAGCTGGTTGCCGTGTGTGAAAAGCAAGGCATCATCAAAATTTGAAAATAATATCGAAAGCCATTTTTGCTGACGAGCAGCTTTCGAAGTGAAAATTCATATGAAGACGAGTAGACGAGAATGAAGAGATGGAACAAGTACCACAACAACGTCCAGCAATTGCTATGGTTGATTTGGGTGACCGCATGGGAACATGATGATGATGATGAAAATGAAATCTCGCCCCTTCTCCCAACCGCCGGTGGAAATATAGCGGAGAAAAAAAATTAACGGAAAGCATACTAAATATTGACTACTTATGTAGGTGTATGGAACCGAGTCAATTACTATAATTATTAATATACCATTCCTATCCTTCGGCCCGGTGTCATCCGGGAGTCTAGGTAAGCATTGGTCGTACATTTTGATAAAAATCTGATAATACTACTGTGCGATAAATCTAAAGTTGCACCACTTAAAGGACAAACGTTGCCCCATCTGGAGTTATGTGCGGCACAATTACTTTCCAAATTAATGATGAGAATTACCAAGGAAATCAACTATTCATAATCCAGCTGATCTGGTATAATGTGGTCTTTTGCCAGATGAACTGAGATTTCAAATTTATAGTGGTTTGGACCAGACTATTTACGAAATTACACTGAAAATTGGAGAATAAACCCCATTGAAGCAAACACGGCGATTCTCGATTCTGATACAGACGATTCATTCTGTTAGTGATCCTTTCGAGCAAATTCATGCTAAAAAATTCCTTTATAAGGGTCAATCATGCAATGGCTTATGTGGTACGATTTATCAATAATAATCGTAAAACTAACAGGATCGTTGAACACAGCTGAAATTTATAATGGACTAAAGGCTATCTTGCGTATTCTTACTGAATATATTGGACATAACGAAATAAATCTAGCGTGCAAGATGTTTCCACTGTTCATGGACGAAAACCAATCAATCAGAGTTGGCGGTCGACTATAATTTTCATCATTACCATTTCTTCATATGAAGCACTTGCATATTGTGCCGCAGGTGTTACTTGAAGCAGCACGGCTAAATTATTGGCCTATATCCGGTAGACCATTAGCAAAAACAGGTTTTGCCGAGAGTACATCTTATGTAGCAGAGCCAAACCAAGATTATTATAACAACAAATGATTGATATTCCCCTGGAAACAGTCAATCCAGCACTACCATTCTTTAAAATTGGAATTCATTACTGGATATTTCTTTGTACACTACAAAATTCGAGGCAAAGTTCCATCAGAAACGTACTTGGAATTTTTTTTTCTCTATTAACTAACGCCGTTCACTAAGAACTTGCTTCCGATCTAACATCAACACCATTTTTTGGCGCAGTCAAGTGATTCGTGGCTACCCGAAAAGTTTATAAGTATTTGTGGTCAAATTTCGTAGCTGCCAACTCGCCAAACTACTACACAGCATTGAAACTAAAGAACGAATTAATGCTATGTGTAACTAAAATCAAATCATTTCTAAATTTTGCACCACTAAAATCATCTCTTTTTGGAGGTATATAGAAACGGAACAAAACAACAATAGCGAATAAAACGTCAATTAATTAAAACATTGACAACTCATCCAGCATCTACACGGTTAATTCTGGAAAACATGAACGACGAACTAAAAGGGAGGCACACAGTGGTAATTATTAAGGATGATAATCTTCCACCACTTAAATAGAAATTTGGGAAGGTAGTCGAACTTTACCCGGAGGACATGGCGGTATGGTAGTAATTTTGTTTGCTACTTAATATAAAATTATGTGCAACTAGAAGATAACAGATGCCTCTAGCAAAAAGTAAATATCTTTCTCAACCAAACCAATTAACTGGTGTATTTGACACATGCTAGTGTCCATAATTTAGCCATGTACGTACTTCTTCATTAGATTTCCTTACTCTACGGCTCCAGCTCTGTTAAGTTGCTGAAAAGTTAAATTTTTTGTATGTCCGACGCCAATAATTAAAAATGAAAAAATTATAAAAGAATACATTAAAACATAAATTTAACAACATATAAACAAAGAACACGTAGTACTATATCTGGAACATATTCCAGATTTGATTGTGCAATCTTAAAATTTTGTTCAACATCATAAAATTTTAATGTTTTACTATTTATTTTTATTGTTACTAATGTTATTAAAAAAAAAAATGTAATATGTGCAGCAAAAATGTTTTGGCTATGGATCTGCTTGCGCTCGCAATAAAAATATGGTAAATATGCCAATTTCAGTTATAGGAATCCATTTGTTCTTGTTAATTGTGTTATTGTTATGGAAACATTTTTATTTTCTTAGACAAAATGATAAAGTTCAAAAAAAGCATTTTTTGCGCGAGCTTTTTTTTTTTACTGAGTTTCGCGAATTTTTTACAATTGTATAGATAATTAATATGAAATGAACAAAATCATGTTTGTGACAATTTTTGTATTATTATTTGCTATTGGGGTTTTGTTGCGGAAGACCAATTATTTATAATTAGGCAATTGGAAAATGTGTGTATACGAATTCTTATTTTCACCCATACATTAGAGAAACTTCATAATGTATGAACGGTTGAAAAAGCAAATTAACTCAACAAAAGCTTTTTCCATACAGCTTGATGACAAGGCGGTAAACAGAGTTCGTTTGTTATATACCCGAATGAAAAGTTATGAAATGATAACAATAAACGATTCTCTTATCTTTTTTCTTATACAGATGTACAAAACTAAAAAAAACTATCCACTGATTATTTAATGTATGTATGTATGCAAATTGTATATACTGGTATGTGAGATAAATGATAATATTGTTCTTGTCTCTGTATATATATATATATATATATGTAGATGAATAATGATTATACTCTGGACTAATTTCATGTCTGAATTTTAATTTTATTTTCTGTATAAAAAATTTAACTGTTGAGAATTTTTATTAGCTTTATTCGTATTCATCTTTGTCTTAGATTTGAAACAAAAAAAAAAAAAATTAAATTTAGCTTAGAGTTTTGTTTTTATTTTATTTTATTTAAATTAAGGTTACTCTCCATTTTTTATTGTGTGCTACATGTTTAGTTTAGATATAGTTGTGAATAATGAATTAAGGATCCGAACAACATTCGTACACAAAAAAAAAAAGGATAATTTATTGTTAATTTTCAATTTGGATTTAAAGGATTATATGAAAGATTGGTGAACGTGCTGGCAAAGAGGACGACCGTTACACAAAATGTGTTTTTGACGAACCCAAAAAATAGTGACAAATTGTTTGTCTTAAAGATAGATATACTTTACTATGAAAGCTTAGTTTTACTCGTTTTGATATTTTTGTGTGTCAAATTTAAGAGAAAACAAAAAAACCAAACAATAATAAAAATAAGTAATTGAAAAAGTTAAACGAAAAAACTTAAAAATAAAAATTTCGATTAAATTGTCATGTTCATTTATTAATAATAATAAATATAAAACGAAAACTATTTTTCGACAAGAAAACCGCACATACTATACAGAGGTAGAATCAACAACATTTAATTGAAAAATAGTCTATAGCTGTATATAAGTATTTTATACAAGAACAATTTTTTTTGTTGTCGAAGAATAACTATAAAAGTTTTTTATTTTGTGTACAATTCAAGCTGACAGTTTTATATTTAATTTTTTGTATTTTTAATTTTAAAATTTAACTTCTTAAGACATTATAATCATTATTATTATTATTATTATACGAAGATTGAAGTTAGGTATTATGTTCACCGTGCTTAAGAAGTTCATAGTGAAATACAAAACTTTTGTGCTTCAAAAGAATTATAGTATTTTAAATCTAAGCATAACACCGTTACGAGACTACGATGAGACGAGAAAAATTCTGCTTTTGTTTCAAAAGTTTATAGTTTTGATGTACCTGCGTTAATATTCCAACACAGAAAAATATAGACAAATTAAAGCTTTTTAGTTTGATTAAAATTTGGCGCGACAATCCACAACCATACTATAAACATAAATAACAAAAATCTTAATCAAAAATTCTTTGAACATCATCATATTTCTAATGAGCAATTCTCAGCAGCTTAATCCATTAAAAAAGCAGTACACTGAATAATAATGTAATTAAAACAAATAAACAAACAAACACAAAAAAAATGTATATGACAACAAAGTTAGAACAGCTCGAAAGAACGAAAGAACAACAATAATAATTTTAATTTTTAAAAAATATGAATATAAATAAATTAAAAAATGTAACAAAAAAAAAAATCGGTCTCCATAGGAAGCATCATAAAGATGTGAAAGCACAGCAAGCACAAGATAAAATGTATGTCATTCATAAATCCGTAGATTATATGGTTACCTTGAGAATGAGCTTTTTTGTATAATTAGACATCTAACGACAAATTAAAATGTATATTTGATATACGAAAAGCTCGTTCTAAGTTCAATGCATCCAATAAACATAACTTTTAAAAAAAAAAAAACATAAATTAAAAACTATAATCTTTTGAATTTTATTGCAACTCTATGCAAATTTTATTGTTAAGGCTAAAAGTATATATAAAAAAAGCTCTGCATTAATATTAACAAAATAAAAAACTTTATTATTATAAATAATGCCCTTAAGTTTCGGTTACTTCGTTTCATTTTACTCTTTCTAAATATGTAAATCTTTGAGCTGCTGCTGCTTCTACACTTTACTGCTAATATCTCTACATACACAGCTACGGATGGATTCGGATGGTTTATTGTTGTTTCGAACTTAATATGTAAAATAAGTTTTTGGCAACATTTTGATTTTATTCATAATTGTGAATATTACAAAAATACTACAAGTCGTAAGTTTTTTTTTTTTTATATATATCTAAAGCATAAAATTTACGATTGTTGAGCTTTTAATAGTGGTTTGCAATTTTTTAATTGGATAAAATCTAATGTTTTATGGGAGTTCTTGTATTTTGTTTTATCTTTGAAGAGAAGTTACTTGACCCAACCGTAAAAATGTTATATGTATATTAAAGATTCTTATGATAATTACGATAAACTTTTAATCACAATTTAAATTGGGTTGTTACATAACCGAAAAATAATTACAAAAATCAACAAAATCAGTAAATTTTCAGTATTGCTGCTTTATTCAAACATATTTATACATATGACAAAATGTTACCTTCATAAAAAATTTATTTAACTTCAAGTTCATCTGTGTTTGTTTGAGAATTGAGAATATCTCTGTACATATACGCAATTATATGTATGAATCAAAAATTGAAAACAATTTTTGGTGAAAAGAAAGGAAACGCTCGAAACAATTTTTGGCACACCAATAATAAAGGGAAATATGGTGGAAAAATTCTAAATTCGATTATTTTCATTTTATTTTCACTTAGTGGGAAAATACAAATAAAATTCCCGTTAGGATTTTCATTTCTAAAAATACAAAATTAAATAAAATTACACCACTCCTGACGTAGATACTTTTCGATCTACGTACATATGTACAAAAGTATTGGGGCCTCTTTTTATTTTTTTTGGGTTTTTTTTTTTCGAAGAAAATGGTTTCAAGCAAAAATAGGCGCAGGCACTTACAAAGTGAATTTATTAATATTTAAATGCGTGTTTGATTATGAATTTAAGAATTTTCCAAAATTATGCACAACACTAACAATTTTTGGGTTTTTTTTTTTTTTGTCTTAAGAGTGTACACTGTGTGTACATAAAAATAAAATTGTTTTTCTTGTGTTGTTCGTTAAACATCTATGTTATATTGTGTTTATATAATATGGTGAATATATTTATGCGGAAATTATGTTTCCATCGAGATCTTATGTATATACATTATTATGATTTCATAAGAGAGAACCAGCATACATTTATTAAATATTGAATTTTTGTTAGAAATATAGGAAATGACTTCGGAAAGATAATGCGTTAAGTTTGAATCAATTTTAATGAAATTCTTTGTTTTCGATATTTTTTGGGGAAACTAAACAAAAAACAAAAAACATTAATTCAATCAATGTGTTATCATGAAACTTGAGAATCCAATCGAACAAATATTGATTTTAGAAGTTTATTTTTTAATTAAAATCAATATAGAAGAAAATAATTAAATTTTGATTTAAAAAAAAAAAAGAAATGTATCGATCGTAATACGATATATCCAAAAAAATTTATTGAGTTTGCAATTATCCTTGGCATTTCGGGCTGTATTTAGAATTTAGAATGTAGAAAAATCTCGTATCTAGCTAATTATTTTCGAGATAAAAAATCGCTCTGGTTCGTGGAAACTGCTTCAGGCTCTTCAAAAATAATTTTTTTTTGTACATAAAAATCCATTTAAAGGATGCTTCACGGTTATTAAAATAATTAAAAGGAATTCTTTTAATATATAACAAGCTGCCCATTTCTAAATATTTTTATCTATTTATTTATTTCTATTAACCTTACATAACAAAAAAATGTACAAATTTTTTTAATAAACGCTTACAATCTTTGTCTAAAAACAGTTTCGATTAACCATAGTATTAAAAATTAATTTTAATGTAAAAGAAAAAATGTTAAGATTTGAACATACCATAATCATCAAAATTTATAAAAATATTTACGCTCATCCCTGACTGACTCCATGATTGACTCGGGAACACTTTCCTTATATTTCCAAATTATATCATGTCAATTAGGAAGTGACTCGGTTATTTCTCAAACGATTCTGATGAATTTTGACTTGTACGATTGAAATGGGATCTTCAAATGATTTTTAGATGAAGTTCTGGAATATGGCCAAGTAGGATGAAACTTGGCTGTTTCTGAACTGATTATGATGAAATTCGACTTGTACGGTGGAAATGGGATCTTCAAAAGAGTTTTAGACAAAGTTCTGGAATATGGCCAAGTAGGATGGAACTTGGCTATTTCTTAACCGACTACGATGAAATTGTATGATTTGTATGATTTTAAGATGAAGTTCTGGAATATGACCAAGTAGGATGGAAATTGGCTATTTCTGAACTAATTATGATAAAATTGGACTTGTACGATGAAATTTCGGAATATGGTCAATTAGGATGGAACTCGATTATTTATAAACCATAAGTATGATGAAATGCAACATGCACGATCGAAATTTTATTTTAGGTCTACTTTGAGGGTTAGTAAATTGTTCTCGGGTGCCTTTGGTAAGGTTGAAGTTTTGGCATCAGAGCTTGTCGGGCGATTTGGTAAAATTTCATATTTTGGTTATTTATAACCCGCCTCCTGCTTGTACTGATGATATTAATAATTTACAAACAATTTTTTCTGAATATTTATCTCAGTATGAAAAAATTATTTGTTGTGGTGATTTAAACTTTAACCCTTGTGTCTATACCCGGGCACCCGGGTGGCCATTTCGATTTAAAATGCTCGTAACTTTTTCAATTTCACAGTTAGACTATCCCTACTCCTTGACATCCAAGAACTACTTATTTTTTATTGATCTTTGAACAGAAGTTAACTAAAAATTATTGCTGAACTAAATTATTCGTTTACCAATATTATTACTCTTGTAGTCTATACCCGGCCACCCGGGTGGCCATTTAAAAAAAACACTGAATATGCTATTTGTATAACATTTTATTGTTTAAATCAACATTTCATCACAGAAAAAATCAAAAATTATCACATAAATAATTCAGTTGGTTATTAAAAATATGTTTACAAAATAAGAAATTCAATTTGGTAAAAATTTACAAAAAAAATTAAAACTATTAACACTTAGAACACTTTATTTGAGTGTTCGTATGTTCTACACATACTGGTCTTCTACAGATACTACAGGATTTCCGTGAATTTCGTCGCTTTTTGGGATCGGAAGACAAACAAATCCAGCATTTGCCAACTTGAGGAATTCGGCCATCGTTGTTGCGTAACACATTAGGTACTCCAGACGTTGTCAATTCCTGGTTTATTGGTACATAGAGCGGTTTGCCAAGTATGCATTCTATCCCTGAACGTGAATTAAAATTTCTATATACATTTGGTATGGTTGATCGATCTGACACATGCGGTAGAGCTAATTGAAGCACAAGATCTTTCAAGAATTCTCGACGATTGTGTGTTTTGTTTGATCTAGCCGGGTTATTTTCTATGTAAATTTTGTAAGCCGCGACGCAAGCTACATCAATTATATTGTAAAAAAATGCTACAGGCCATCTTTTCGTCCTTCGTTTGGTTGTATAATGAGTGACCAGTTTGTCCATATTATCTACTCCACCTTTTTTTCCATTGTAATAATGAATGATTTCCGGTTTTTTTTTTGTCTCCAATTACTGAATCCGTATAATGCTGCGTAGATAATAATAATACACTCTTATTTTTTTTGGGGACATACGAACAAAGTGTAATATTATCATCGCTGAATCCAAAAATTGACGAATAAATTTCCCGAGATCTGGACGGCAACATTTCTTTTGGAACATAGGGTTTATTTTTTTTTAATGTCCCGACTATTGATAAGTCCCAAGAGATCAATAAACGAGCAAGCGGCAATGTTGTAAAAAAATTGTCAGTTACTATATTTCTCCCAGACCCTTTGAAACGGGCGCATAGGTCCTTGACAACCCGCTCTCCTTGATTGATTTCCCTGCCTGATGGTTGCTTACCCGTATATATCTGCCCCGTTATTGGGTAAGAGTTAGCAGCATCGCAAACCCACCATACTTTGATCCCATATTTTGCCGGTTTGGACGGCATATACTGGGTGAATCTTGTTCGTCCTACACAAAAAATTTTTTTTTATACTGAATACTGAATACTGAATACTGAATACTGAATACTGAATACTGAATACAGAATACAGAATACAGAATACAGAATACAGAATACAGAATACAGAATACAGAATACAGAATACTGAATACAGAATACTGAATACTGAATACTGAATACTGAATACTGAATAGAATACTGAATACTGAATACAGAATACAGAATACAGAATACTGAATACTGAATACTGAATACTGAATACTGAATACTGAATACTGAATACTGAATACAGAATACTGAATTCAGAATACAGAATACAGAATACAGAATACTGAATACTGAATACTGAATACTGAATACTGAATACTGAATACAGAATACAGAATACAGAATACAGAATACAGAATACAGAATACTGAATACTGAAATGTCAATAATTTCCAGATTTTCTGCGGTTTATCCCGATTTAGAATATTGTGTTCTGTGTATACTTCATTGGCCTTCCTGTTTGTGTGTCTAATGATTATTTCACACATGACGTCCGTAAATATACACTTGAAGGTATCTCTTACAGATAACATTTCGGTCGATCGCGATGGCCCACTTCGTTGACTCCTGAGAATATTGTGTCTCAATGTTTGCCTTTGAGGAGGATTTTGTCTCCATATCGATCCATCTTTTCCTTTTAGATAAGGCGAATTATTACAATTTGCACTTCCAGTTTCTCCTTCGTCTTCAACTTCACTATCGCTGAAAATTTCTTCATCAGACACTTCAATTTGGACTTCATGATCTTCATAAACGTCCTCTATGTCTGAATCTTCCACGTTTCTATCCGCTGCTGTAGGAAGCCACTCATCTTCTGAGCCGTCGTCAACAAAATCAAGCACTTCTTCGTCATCGTCACATTCCTCTAATAAACGATTTAGGTATGCTTGTTGATCTTCATAAGACAAACTAGGGCAAAAATGTGTATATAAATGTAAAAAAACCGAACGGATCATCCAAATAATAAATCTTACCGTCTAAACTCAGCATTTGAAATGTCTCTGTGGTCCGCCATTTTATCACTCACATATATATTTATTTACAAAAAAAATCACTTCCGCAATCAACCTTTCCATTTGAATACCACACCTACTCTAATTTCCTCAGCTCACCTAAACGATTCTTTTCTGTTTTGTTCTACTAGCATTAACCGGGGATTCCCCATTTTTTATTTATTTTTTTTGTTTTATAACGTTTAAAATAGTATATTAAAATAAATAAAGGCAATAATACACTGGCAAATACAAAAATTTTCGATATTAACAAGAAAATACATGTGGCCACCCGGGTGGGTCGGGTATAGAATAGTGTATAATTTTTTGGGTATAGACACAACGGTTAATATGTTGATTACCAATAAACTAAGTGAGTAGTATGGTACAGCTTGGTGACCAAAAAGACACAGCCGTCTCCAAGTTGTACCCAGTCCGGAAATAGTCAATTTTAATATGAAAATAAAATTTTATAAATACAGAAGTATAAAAATCAGATGTTTATACTTCTGTATTTATAAAATTTTATTTTCATATTCAAATTGACTATTTCCGGACTGGGTACAACTTGGAGACGGATGTGTTTTTTTTTTTGGTCACCAAGCTTGTACCATACTACTACTGTGTGTTAATAATATGAATAAATCAGATAGTCTAGAAATCAGATTGTTTAAATAAAAAATAGTATTTCTTGCGAATACTCGTATACTAATAATATGTGTTGTTGTTGTTGTTTTGATACAAAAATAAAAATATTAGGATCTATTCCAGATGTCAAATAAAAATAGTTGTTGTATAATGAAGATATTTAATATCTATTTTTTGTATCAGATGTTGTTAGTATAGTTATGTATAATTGAAAATTTACATTTTGGTGTGTTATGTATAATTAGCGCGAATGTTTTTTGAAAAATATTTTTGATAAGTCTTTTTATATCTTTATAATCATGTTCTCCTGTTATTTTAGTTCCGAATTTTGTTCCGTCTTGGGTGAAAAAAATTGTTGTTTGTGTAAATACGTGGAAGTATGTTACTTCCGGATTGAATGATTTGTTGTTATTCGGATGTGTACCAAATATCAGCTGATTCAAAAATTAAGTTATACGCGCTGTTCTAGATTTAGTATATATTCACAAAGATCTATATGTATTTTTTATATCTTTGACATCATGTTATCTTGTTAAGATGTCTATAAAGAAAACTATAATTAGATTAGAATTATGAAAATAATATTAGAAACAACAATAGTTTTAATATAATTTTTTTAATGAAGATATTTGATATCTTATTATTTTTTGAGTTGTTGGTATATAGTTTAATTGAAAAATTATCAGAATTTCTCGAAATAAATATTTTTTTACATGATTGTTTCTATTTTAACATTTATGATTTTCCTAATATTTTTTCCCACGGTGTGGCGTTCACTGTAAATATCAGACCCTACATTTCTGTATGCCACTCGCCAGGTACTGGTACATCTTTAATGGCAAACCCAGTTTCGAACGAGAAACAAAAGCCTCAATATGTTCAAGGTAAATATTATTATTTAATAACAAAATTTAAAATATAATAAGTTTATTTTTTTTGATTTTTTGTATTTTTTTTTCTTGTAATTTATAGGAGAGGGTGGTATATTTTCATTAAAAAAATTAACATTGAAAAAGACAACTAACAAACGGGTTTTGGATGAGGAACCATTGAACGAGCCCCAAGCCAGTACATCTAAGGACCTAACATCGGCTAGAGACAACAGGTTTGTTAATATTATTACTAATAAATGTATTACTAACCAAAAATTTAAATGTAAGAGTACTGAAACGGTATTCAAATTTGTAAACATCCCTCAAGACATTTCTAAATTGTCTTCTTATTTAAATGAGGCGTTCGACGAAATTATAAAAATTTTAACGTAAGATACCCTCCCTCATTATAAAATAGGTTTTAAAATTTCTTTACCCGAATGTCATAATAGTAAACCTATTGGTATCAATTTTACCAACTTTTCTAATCTAAAGACTCACGCTATAGCCTTCCTTTTCGAGTCGGTGGCTCAATCAAATGCCAGCTTCCTTTTAACTGATTTTTTAGAAATATTTTCTGTAATTTTGCAAATTCCTCACGGTACAGGGCCACTTTTTGATTTAAACATAGTACCTGCACAAGCATTCTTGGATCATAAAATCAAAAGTGTTATAGATGTTAAGGTTGACAATCCTATATATTGTCTGCCTGTAGCAATATTATTTGGTCAATGTATTGCCGATAAAGAAAAACTAAAACGCATAATAATTATTTATTGATGGATAATGTCCATAAGCTGAACAGATTAGCAAAGGGTAAAACTGATCAGCATTTTGGTACAAATTTAATTCAGTTGACAGCATATCAAAAAGTATTACCTCAATATAACATTGTTGTGTTTAATGATAGGCGAAATTTCGAGAAAAAATTATTTAATACTGCTAATATAGTAGGAGAGCATAAAAATATAAATATATTTTACTTTGAGGATATTAATAATTTTGTGGCTATATGTAATGTGCGCATGTTTTTTAATAAAAGGTATCAATGTGTAATATGTTATGCACTCTATAATAAAAAAAATTATCATTTATGTTCAGAAAAATGTAAATCTTGTGAAAACTCACCACCGTGTAATCGTTTACAACGTAAAATTAAATGTGATAAGTGTATATAGATATTTTTACGGTGAAGAATGTTATAATATTCATCAACAAACAATCTGTAATACAATGAAATTTTGTAAGGTTTGTGTTAAACTTAATGATATGCGCAAACGTGATAATAAAGCACATTCTTGTGATGAAAGATGTTGTAATGTATGTGCTCAAATAGTTGATAGAAACCATAATTGTTATGTGCAGAGATATAGAAAAAAAAACACCTGCCAATTTTTCAATTATATTCTATGATCTAGAATGTACCTAGCATTTAAATATTGGAGATGAAACATATCTTCACGAGCCAAATCTATGTGTCGTCCATCTTGTGTGCAATAAATGTTACATGATACTCTGCTACATGATCTAATTACTGTTGTTCTGAATGCGATGTAAGGCAGCATGTTTTTGAAAATGACAATGAAGGTCAATCAATGTGTTGAAAAATTTGGGAAATTTTGTGAAACATTTCGTAAAAACTCGTTAACGACTTTTTGCATTACCCATAACTTTAAGGCGTACGATGGACAGTTCATTATGCGAGAATTGGTGAAACGTAAAAAAAGCAGAGATCCAATTATCGTAGGTATGAAAATCTATAGAATTATTTATGATTCACATATACATTTTATAGATTCTCTAAATTTTTTGCCCATGCCATTATCCAAATTCCCTGAAACATTTGGTCTGGTAAATCTGTCAAAAGGCTGGTATCCACATTTTTTTAACACACCTGAAAATTATAATTACATTGGAGAAGTTCCTGATAAAAAGTATTTTGGAACAAAACATATGCTGGATAAAGAAATAAATCGTTTCAATATTTGGTATGAAGAGCGCTGTTCTTCAGAGTACGATAATCGAAAAGAATTAATCAAGTATCGTACTCAAGATGTCGATATACTTCGCAGATGTTATGTCGCTTTTATGACCGATTTTTCAAAAATTACCAGTATAAATCCTTTACTACAGTCATTTACACTAGCCCAAGCAGTAATAAATGCTTATAGGAAAAATGTTATGCAAGAGAATACCTTGGATGTAGTACCTAAAAATGTATATCATGAATCTAAAAAAAAAAATCTGTCAGTCATGGTTGATTTATGAAAATAGAAAATGTAATGGGAAAATATTGTATGAAGTACCGATACCTACAACAAACTATTACGTAGACGGTTATAGTAAAGATACAAATACTGTCTACGAGTTTCTAGGTTGCTACTGGCATGGTTGTGAAAGTTGTTTTTTTAACCGAAATCAAAGTCTTTATGGAGGTATTAAAGAAACATTTGAATCGCGGTATGATCAAACAGTATTAAGACTTGATTTAATTGCGTCTCTAGGCTACAAAATAGTAGTGTACATTCAAACAATTCTTAATTGAAACCTCCGAATAGCCGCATCTCTGGCAAACGATCAGCAATTTAGGTACAGTTATCTAAATCCAAGAGATGTACTATATGGAAGTCGTACGGAAACATTTCAGTTGTATTACAAGGCAAAAATGGCGAGAAAATTTGCTATTATGATTTCACATCTCTATACCCATATGTAAACAAAACTTGTAAAAATCCTATAAAACATCCCAAAATATATTACAATGAGGAGTGTATAAATTTCGATATTTCTGAAATGGATGGTTTAATAAAATGCTCTATTGTACCACCGCGCAATCTATTAATTCCCTTGCTTGAGTTTACATAATTTATTTTATTTACCTTTACAACCGACTAGATTGGATAAAAGCCTATTGGATTTGATAATTTTGTATGAGGCTGATAAGCATAATTTTATTTCTTTTGGGCAGCTTGCTGTTCCTGCCATTTCTGATCATGACTTGATTTTTGCCTGCTATAAGTTCAGTCGTACCAGGGATAAAATTTCATATACGGTTGTTCCTGATTATAAAGCAATCAATCATGAGTATTTTGTAAATTGTTTCTTTTCGTTAGACTGGTCAAATCTTTATTTTATTAGATACTAATTGTGTGCGTCGTAAAACGAGTATAAATAAATGTCCCACTGCTCCGTGGTTAAATGCACATATTTTGAATTTAATGCAAAGAAGAGATTTGACTTACAAAAAATATAAAAGATTTGGATTAGAGCTCGATTTTGAATCATTTAAATCTTTTAGAAATAAAACCAACAAATGCATCAATCAAGCTAAAAATATATTTTATTTTGGGAATTTGCACAAACCTAAAACAACCTGGAGCAATTTGAAGAAACTAGGTATTTCATGTAAGTCGACTGAAGCAGTCATTGACTTTTCTGCTGATGAAATTTTGGTTGGGATCAGTAAACTTAACGAATCTATGGGTGTTTTGCCTTTACCCGATTTTGATTTTATTAGTTCTGGTAGTTATGGGTTTGTTTTTGATTGTATCGATGAACTTATGGTATTGAATGCAATTCGTACTGTTAAGTCTGATTCGATGGCATGGTAAACTTCAGAGTAATAATAAATAAATAATTTTTCAGATTCTGCTATTTTGTTGCTTCTTTCTTATTTGAGTAATCGTAAACAATTCGTAAAGCTTGGTGATGATCATTCTGGTATAAGTAATGTAATTGCTGGGGTGCCTCAAGGATCAATTTTAGGCCCTTTACTTTTTTCCATTTATATAAATGACCTACGTCGGCATATTTTAAATTGCCGATTTCATCTTTATGCTGATGATTTACAACTGTATATTGGTGGTGACTTGTTAAAATTGGGGGAAATCGTTATCCAACTTAATGCAGATCTTAGGAATATTTCGTCATGGGCCAAAAATAATTCACTTTCCATTAATCCAACTAAAAGTAAAGCTTTATTGCTCACTAGAAATAATTCGCATAATATTGCACCTGTGCTATTTTTGAACAATGATATAATCTCATTTGTTCCAACGGTTAATAACCTAGGATTACTATTGAATTCAAAACATACTTGGAATGATCATGTAAGTTGTATGTGCCAGCGTGTTAATTACGGTTTATATTCACTCAGACTAATAAAAAAGTTTTGTCCAGTTGACTTACGCATATATCTTGTGAAAAATTTATTTATACCTATTTTCAGCTATTGTGATGTGATATTTTCTAATTGTGATAGTTCCTCAAAGCGGTTACTTGAGGTTACGTTTAATAATTGTGTGAGATATGTTCATGACCTTAGAAAGTTTGATCATGTTTCCGAATTTAAAGATTCAATCCTTGGATGTGACTTGTTTGAGTTTTACTGTTATAGAACTGCTGTCTTTATTTTTCGAATAATTAAATCGGGTGTACCATTGTACTTGCATGATCAATTACATTTTTCTAGGTCATTGAGAACTAGGAACGTTAATTTGCCAGTTAGTAGAACTAATGTTTACAATAATTCTGGATTAATAAATGCGATTAACACTTGGAACAGTTTGCCTACAGAATTAAAAAATATAAGTTCCATTAACAGATTTAAAAAGGTTATGTTTAAATTAGTAACTTAATATCAAAGTTCTTGTACATATTGTAATTAATTATGTATATATGTCCATTGTTGTATATTTGCTAATTATTGTTATATTGATATTGAAATATTTATTGTTAATTTTAAGTTATTTTCTGCTATTGTAAATATGTGTGATGTACAAAAGCCACGGTTTATACATTGAATAAAGCATTATTATTATTATTAGTATTATTATTAAATGTGATCCTCAAATGATTTTTAGTTATAACTTTTGAACATGGCCAATTAAGAATGAATTCGGCTATTTCTGAACCGATTTTGTTGAAACTAATCATGTATGATAAAAAAAATTTTAGATGTAGTTCTGGAACACCGCTAATTTGGAAGGAACTTAACCACTTTTTAACTGTTCATTTGAAATTCAGCATGTTCTAAGGGAATGGGATTGTAAAATGATTTTTAGATGAACTTCAGCAGTATGGCCAATTTGTAAGGAGCTTGGCCATTTCTTAACCGATTTTGATGAAATTCAGCACTAACGATGGAATTTAGGTTCTAAAATGAGTTTTTAGATTAAGTTCTGGGATTTGATCAAGTGGATCGGGATTTTATAATGATTTTTAGAAGAACTCATTAAAGGACATCAACAAATTATTTTATAATCTTATATGCTGAATTTCATCATGATCGGTAAAGATGAGGCCAAATTCCTTTCTAGTTGGGTCCATCGACTCCCTTTCGAATTAGCCGCATTCCAGAATTTCTTTTAAAAAATACTTTAGAAACCTATTTCCAATGTACATGCTGAATTTCATCATAATCGGATATTAACTTTTTGCCAGTCCTGTATATCATATATGATGCACATAACGTTTAACCGAGGCGCCAATACATTATATGTTATACGTATATTAAATGAGATAATGTATCATGTATAATGTGACGTTCAGGACAGGCAAACGGATAAATTACCAAGTTTCTTCTTATTTGGCCATATTCCAGAACTTCATCTAAAAATCATTTGTAGACCCCATTTCCATCGTATAAGTCGAATTTCATTATAATCCGTTAAGAAATAGCCAAGTTCCTTCCCAATTGGCATTATTCCAGAACTTCATCTAAAAATCATTTCAAATCATATTTCTATCGCACGTATCGAATTTTATCATATTCGGCCAAGTTCCATCATACTTGTCTATTTTCCAGAGCTTCATCTAAATATCATTGTAGAAGCCCATTTCGGTCGCCCGTGTCGAGTTTCACTAAAATCCGTTAAGAAATAGCCAAGTTCCATCCTAAGAGCGCATTGCAATTTTTTTGAAAGTCAACAAAATAATTGATGACGATAAAGCTGAATGTTTTATCACATTGTCCAGGCCAGAAATTTCTTGCATATTAAAATCGCACACATTGCCAAAAAAAAAGCCGAATACGTTAACTTACAAGGAGGTCATTAGTATTCTAATGGACCATTTCGCTCCTAAAGTAAATAAGCGAGGAAAACGGATTAAATTCAACCAAGCAATAGAGAAATAAGACGAAACACTTTCGGATTACATAATGAAATTAAAAAGCCTTGCACAGTCATGCAAATTTAGCGATTTTTTCAAGATTGCATAGCGGAACTATTGAAAGCGGCAGAGAAAGAGTTTCAAAAATATTGTGAAACAGCATTAAATATGGAGATGTCGACAAAAGAAACACAGGTGATAAGTAATAAAACTTCTTCTTCGAATTTCAGCCTAGTTAAACCACAAATAAACCCTAATAGAAATCGAAATACATCAACAGGTGGAAGTCGAGTCTCATCCAGAAATTTCAACCAAAATGGAGAAACAAAAAAAATATAGAACGTTTAATAATAACCGAAGCAGACATTTTACCCCTGAGGGAAGAAAACAACGGTTGTGTTCAAGATGCGGAATATGAAAATTAATGTCCCAGTAGAAAGTGGATATGCATCAGATATTTTTCGCAGCAACATTAAGATGATAAATTCAGTCATGGAGTCAAAAATGGCGCTTTAATTAGAAGTAAAAGTAGAAGGAGCTATTATAGGGATGGAAGTAGATACTGGTGCTTGTGCGTCAGTAGTTAGCTTAGATAAGTATCATTATAAATTTAATCATTTAAAATTAAAAAATTGTAACAACAATTTTACAACAGTTACAGGTGAAGCGAATAAAGTTCTTGGGGAAATAGAAATAAACGTGGAATTTAATAGTGAAATATTTATGATAAAATTGATGGTCATAGATGCCTGGAAGGATTTCACACCACACCTTGGGCGTTCATGGTTAGCATTTATCAGTGTAAGTCGGATATTTTTTAATAACTCAGCTATTCAAAAATTACTAGATCAGTTTCCAAATATAAACTCAAATGCTAGTTTATACCCCACCGATTAAGAATTATGTAGTGGAAATTTTATTAGAAGGCGATAAAAACCTATTTTCCATTGTGCTTATACCGTGCCATTTAAAATAAAGTTAGACGTGGAGAATGAACTTGAAAAATTGGTAAATAAAAATATTTTAGATCCCGTAAAATATTATAAATGGGCAAGTCGAATAGTAGTAATAGTACCACCAAATAAATCAAATCGTATTTGTGTTTATTTCAAAATTACTATCAACAAATTTATTAAGGCTGAGCATTACTCAATTCGCAGAATAGACGATTTTTTAGCAAACTTTTCATAGTTGTAGGTATTTCTGTGTAATAGATTTGTCAAATGCATAATTGTTGACCATAAATACCCATAAGGGTCTCTTCAGATATATTCGATTACCTTTCGGTATAAAAACAGCACCTTCGATTTTCCAATCAGTAATTATGGATCCTGTTATATAGATGACATTATTATTGGTGGCAAAACAAAGAGTGATTGTAAAAGGAATCTGGTTAAAATACTAAAATACTAAATACTAAAAATTAATTTTGAGATGTCGAAATTTTTAACATCATCGGTCAGTTGTCAAGTCGATGCTATTGTTAAGGCACCAATTCCAAAATCAGTGAACGAATCCAGTCATATTTAGGCCTTATTAACAATTATGATTTTTCGATAGAATTACGTGATAATTTACTTAAAAAAAAATATTGATTTTAAGTGATCAGAGTAGTGTCAATCAAGTTTTGATATGTCAAAACAATTATTGTTAAAAAGTAAAGTAAATGTCAAAGATGTAAGTCCTTTTGGGTTAGGTGCTATAATGTCTCACATAGACCGGTGTGAAGTATTTCACACAAAGTGTAGCTACACAAATTAACGAAAAGTGTAAGTGTACTGAAAAAGTGTAGGCCTACATAAAAAAGTGTAAATAAGAAGTAGAACCAGGCATGGGCTTATATTTCCATAAAATGGACAGGTCAAGCTATCTGAAACAATTTTGGTTATTAAAATAAACAGGGTTGGGTATGTTCGACGCTAATTTGAAAATTATGAAAATCACATAAAATGCCCAAACCTGATGCTACACTATGACCATTTATCAAAACCTCAGAGATGTAGCCACGTATCACTATATTGGTTAAAAAGGACATACGTTGAATAATTTAGTTTACTAATTGACATTTTGATATGAGCCGTAAGGGCTCTTGCAAAAATTTTTTAAAATTAGCAAATCGACGTATTTCGCTTTGACAACTTTTCGTGTACTCTCCGAAGCATCAGGTTTGGACAGTTTATTTGATTTTCACAATTTTCAAAATAGCGTCGAACATACCCAACCCTTTTTATTTTAATAAGAAAAATTGTTTCAGATAGCTTGACCTGTCCACTTTATGGAAATATAAGCCCACACTTGGTAATATCTCTGAGATTTTCGTAAATGGTCATAGTTTAGCATCAGGTTTGGACAGTTTATTTGATTTTCACAATTTTCAAAATAGCGTCGAACATACCCAACCCTTGTTATTTTAATAAGAAAGATTGTTTCGGATAGCTTGACCTGTCCACTTTACGGTAATATCGCCCCATACCTGGTTCTACTTCTTATTTACACTTTTTATGTAGGCCTACACTTTTTCAGTACACCTACACTTTTCGTTAATTTGTGTAGCTACACTTTGTGTGAAATACTTCACACCGGTATCACGTGAATGGACAAGCGAAAGTCCTTTTTGCTTCTTAAATTAAAACTAGCAATGGACCTAGCACTGACCCTTGCGGTACACCATCATTAATGTAGATGCCGTGACTCAAAGTACCTTTGATTTTAACAAGCTGTGACCGACCACACAAATATGATTGAACCCACTGCAACGTAACAATACGAGAACCAGCATAGAAAAGTAAAAGCAGCAGTAAAACATCATGGTTTACCATATCAAATGCTTTTCTTTGTAAAATTCTTTGATCCAGATCCTTATACAGAAAATTCATAAATTCCAATAATTTTTCGTACTTCTAGATTTGCTAAATCCATATTCGTTATTGTGTAAATATTTAGGTTTATTCAAGAAACTGCTGATTCTGGAATGTGCTAGCTTCTCAATAATTTTACATCCAGTCAGTTTTAGACCAGACATTATGTTTAAAATTTCCAATGAGTTTGTTCCCCCGAAAACGCAAGATTTTACTTTAGATTTATTAAATACAAAATCAGAACAAATTTGATTATTTGAGTCGGTAGTTTGCTTTAAATTAAGGACAGTATTTTGAAGGACAGAATTCTAAAATATGGCCAATAATTATGTAACTCGGCTATCTTAACAAATGATGATAAAATTCGACATTTGGGATGGAAATGTGATTCTAGATGATTGCTGGATTATTTCCAATTAAAATGGAAATCGGCTATTTCTTAACCGATTTTGATGAAATTTAACAAGTTAAAATGGAAATTGGTTTTTAAAATGGTTTTATCATAAACTAATTAGGTTACCCTAATACTTACTAAAATCGCGCTTTATCTATTGGAATTTTATTTCACTTAATGAAATTAAATTTATTCTCATCCTGTCTTCAAAAATATTGGTAATCAAGATATAATCGGGAATTGCTTAATATCTATAATTTTAAATTTTTATTTAAATAATAATTAAAAACAATATTTGGTATAGAAGCCTATAATTTTATTTAAATCTAATGTTAAAAGTAAAAATATGTACATATATTAGCCCTTCAGGTTTATTTTTATTCATTGAAATTATTTTTAAAGAAGGAACCAATTTTCTAACAACATCAAAATATAGATAATCGCGTATTTATTCATGGATTTTTTATTAGGAAAATAGGGTTCTAACTAAAATGGTTTTTATATAAAATTCTAGAATATGGTCAATTAGGAAGTAACTTGGCTGTTTCTTAAACGACCATCATGAAATTCAACAAATGTGATAGAAATGGGATCTGAACTAGATGAAGTTCTAAACTAGATTATGCTGAAATCAGCATCTCTTAACAAAATGTTCCATCACTTAACGGATTTTCCTTTAAAAACTCACCTAACAGAATTGTGCTTCAATTAGTAGATATAACCTTTATTTATTAAATTTTCCTTCACCTACTGGCATTTTTCTTCAGTTGTTAGAATTTTCTTTCGCTTAACAGAATTTCCCTTCACTTAATAAAATTAAATTTATTCTTCAAATGGAAATAAATTTGTATGTAAATATAATTTTAATTAAATCTAATTTTAAAATTAAAAATACATGAATTAGCCCTTTAGCTTTTTCGTTCTGTCTAAAATAAAATTATTTGCAAATAGGTAGATGGAATAAATTTTCTAAGAACATTAAAAATTAGCAATTGATAAGCGATTGTGTTTATGGCCTTCTGTAAGGGTTATTTTTTAACGAAGATTTGTGGGGAAATCCAGATTTTAATTTTAATTTCTGTTGTTATTTTTAACCGAACTAATGTAGTATAGCAGATGTTTTTATGCCGCTTACCAGTTTTGTGATTATTTTTAAGAAAAAACTGTCAATTTTATTTATTACCTGAGTATTGATGAAGATTGATTCTGAAGTTTATTGAATTTTGAATGAATGGTGTAAAATTACTCTAGTCGAATACCATCTTAATCGGTTAAGAAATGGCCACCCGGGTGGGTCGGGTATAGAATAGTGTATAATTTTTTGGGTATAGACACAACGGTTAATATGTTGATTACCAATAAACTAAGTGAGTAGTATGGTACAGCTTGGTGACCAAAAAGACACAGCCGTCTCCAAGTTGTACCCAGTCCGGAAATAGTCAATTTTAATATGAAAATAAAATTTTATAAATACAGAAGTATAAAAATCAGATGTTTATACTTCTGTATTTATAAAATTTTATTTTCATATTCAAATTGACTATTTCCGGACTGGGTACAACTTGGAGACGGATGTGTTTTTTTTTTTGGTCACCAAGCTTGTACCATACTACTACTGTGTGTTAATAATATGAATAAATCAGATAGTCTAGAAATCAGATTGTTTAAATAAAAAATAGTATTTCTTGCGAATACTCGTATACTAATAATATGTGTTGTTGTTGTTGTTTTGATACAAAAATAAAAATATTAGGATCTATTCCAGATGTCAAATAAAAATAGTTGTTGTATAATGAAGATATTTAATATCTATTTTTTGTATCAGATGTTGTTAGTATAGTTATGTATAATTGAAAATTTACATTTTGGTGTGTTATGTATAATTAGCGCGAATGTTTTTTGAAAAATATTTTTGATAAGTCTTTTTATATCTTTATAATCATGTTCTCCTGTTATTTTAGTTCCGAATTTTGTTCCGTCTTGGGTGAAAAAAATTGTTGTTTGTGTAAATACGTGGAAGTATGTTACTTCCGGATTGAATGATTTGTTGTTATTCGGATGTGTACCAAATATCAGCTGATTCAAAAATTAAGTTATACGCGCTGTTCTAGATTTAGTATATATTCACAAAGATCTATATGTATTTTTTATATCTTTGACATCATGTTATCTTGTTAAGATGTCTATAAAGAAAACTATAATTAGATTAGAATTATGAAAATAATATTAGAAACAACAATAGTTTTAATATAATTTTTTTAATGAAGATATTTGATATCTTATTATTTTTTGAGTTGTTGGTATATAGTTTAATTGAAAAATTATCAGAATTTCTCGAAATAAATATTTTTTTACATGATTGTTTCTATTTTAACATTTATGATTTTCCTAATATTTTTTCCCACGGTGTGGCGTTCACTGTAAATATCAGACCCTACATTTCTGTATGCCACTCGCCAGGTACTGGTACATCTTTAATGGCAAACCCAGTTTCGAACGAGAAACAAAAGCCTCAATATGTTCAAGGTAAATATTATTATTTAATAACAAAATTTAAAATATAATAAGTTTATTTTTTTTGATTTTTTGTATTTTTTTTTCTTGTAATTTATAGGAGAGGGTGGTATATTTTCATTAAAAAAATTAACATTGAAAAAGACAACTAACAAACGGGTTTTGGATGAGGAACCATTGAACGAGCCCCAAGCCAGTACATCTAAGGACCTAACATCGGCTAGAGACAACAGGTTTGTTAATATTATTACTAATAAATGTATTACTAACCAAAAATTTAAATGTAAGAGTACTGAAACGGTATTCAAATTTGTAAACATCCCTCAAGACATTTCTAAATTGTCTTCTTATTTAAATGAGGCGTTCGACGAAATTATAAAAATTTTAACGTAAGATACCCTCCCTCATTATAAAATAGGTTTTAAAATTTCTTTACCCGAATGTCATAATAGTAAACCTATTGGTATCAATTTTACCAACTTTTCTAATCTAAAGACTCACGCTATAGCCTTCCTTTTCGAGTCGGTGGCTCAATCAAATGCCAGCTTCCTTTTAACTGATTTTTTAGAAATATTTTCTGTAATTTTGCAAATTCCTCACGGTACAGGGCCACTTTTTGATTTAAACATAGTACCTGCACAAGCATTCTTGGATCATAAAATCAAAAGTGTTATAGATGTTAAGGTTGACAATCCTATATATTGTCTGCCTGTAGCAATATTATTTGGTCAATGTATTGCCGATAAAGAAAAACTAAAACGCATAATAATTATTTATTGATGGATAATGTCCATAAGCTGAACAGATTAGCAAAGGGTAAAACTGATCAGCATTTTGGTACAAATTTAATTCAGTTGACAGCATATCAAAAAGTATTACCTCAATATAACATTGTTGTGTTTAATGATAGGCGAAATTTCGAGAAAAAATTATTTAATACTGCTAATATAGTAGGAGAGCATAAAAATATAAATATATTTTACTTTGAGGATATTAATAATTTTGTGGCTATATGTAATGTGCGCATGTTTTTTAATAAAAGGTATCAATGTGTAATATGTTATGCACTCTATAATAAAAAAAATTATCATTTATGTTCAGAAAAATGTAAATCTTGTGAAAACTCACCACCGTGTAATCGTTTACAACGTAAAATTAAATGTGATAAGTGTATATAGATATTTTTACGGTGAAGAATGTTATAATATTCATCAACAAACAATCTGTAATACAATGAAATTTTGTAAGGTTTGTGTTAAACTTAATGATATGCGCAAACGTGATAATAAAGCACATTCTTGTGATGAAAGATGTTGTAATGTATGTGCTCAAATAGTTGATAGAAACCATAATTGTTATGTGCAGAGATATAGAAAAAAAAACACCTGCCAATTTTTCAATTATATTCTATGATCTAGAATGTACCTAGCATTTAAATATTGGAGATGAAACATATCTTCACGAGCCAAATCTATGTGTCGTCCATCTTGTGTGCAATAAATGTTACATGATACTCTGCTACATGATCTAATTACTGTTGTTCTGAATGCGATGTAAGGCAGCATGTTTTTGAAAATGACAATGAAGGTCAATCAATGTGTTGAAAAATTTGGGAAATTTTGTGAAACATTTCGTAAAAACTCGTTAACGACTTTTTGCATTACCCATAACTTTAAGGCGTACGATGGACAGTTCATTATGCGAGAATTGGTGAAACGTAAAAAAAGCAGAGATCCAATTATCGTAGGTATGAAAATCTATAGAATTATTTATGATTCACATATACATTTTATAGATTCTCTAAATTTTTTGCCCATGCCATTATCCAAATTCCCTGAAACATTTGGTCTGGTAAATCTGTCAAAAGGCTGGTATCCACATTTTTTTAACACACCTGAAAATTATAATTACATTGGAGAAGTTCCTGATAAAAAGTATTTTGGAACAAAACATATGCTGGATAAAGAAATAAATCGTTTCAATATTTGGTATGAAGAGCGCTGTTCTTCAGAGTACGATAATCGAAAAGAATTAATCAAGTATCGTACTCAAGATGTCGATATACTTCGCAGATGTTATGTCGCTTTTATGACCGATTTTTCAAAAATTACCAGTATAAATCCTTTACTACAGTCATTTACACTAGCCCAAGCAGTAATAAATGCTTATAGGAAAAATGTTATGCAAGAGAATACCTTGGATGTAGTACCTAAAAATGTATATCATGAATCTAAAAAAAAAAATCTGTCAGTCATGGTTGATTTATGAAAATAGAAAATGTAATGGGAAAATATTGTATGAAGTACCGATACCTACAACAAACTATTACGTAGACGGTTATAGTAAAGATACAAATACTGTCTACGAGTTTCTAGGTTGCTACTGGCATGGTTGTGAAAGTTGTTTTTTTAACCGAAATCAAAGTCTTTATGGAGGTATTAAAGAAACATTTGAATCGCGGTATGATCAAACAGTATTAAGACTTGATTTAATTGCGTCTCTAGGCTACAAAATAGTAGTGTACATTCAAACAATTCTTAATTGAAACCTCCGAATAGCCGCATCTCTGGCAAACGATCAGCAATTTAGGTACAGTTATCTAAATCCAAGAGATGTACTATATGGAAGTCGTACGGAAACATTTCAGTTGTATTACAAGGCAAAAATGGCGAGAAAATTTGCTATTATGATTTCACATCTCTATACCCATATGTAAACAAAACTTGTAAAAATCCTATAAAACATCCCAAAATATATTACAATGAGGAGTGTATAAATTTCGATATTTCTGAAATGGATGGTTTAATAAAATGCTCTATTGTACCACCGCGCAATCTATTAATTCCCTTGCTTGAGTTTACATAATTTATTTTATTTACCTTTACAACCGACTAGATTGGATAAAAGCCTATTGGATTTGATAATTTTGTATGAGGCTGATAAGCATAATTTTATTTCTTTTGGGCAGCTTGCTGTTCCTGCCATTTCTGATCATGACTTGATTTTTGCCTGCTATAAGTTCAGTCGTACCAGGGATAAAATTTCATATACGGTTGTTCCTGATTATAAAGCAATCAATCATGAGTATTTTGTAAATTGTTTCTTTTCGTTAGACTGGTCAAATCTTTATTTTATTAGATACTAATTGTGTGCCTCGTAAAACGAGTATAAATAAATGTCCCACTGCTCCGTGGTTAAATGCACATATTTTGAATTTAATGCAAAGAAGAGATTTGACTTACAAAAAATATAAAAGATTTGGATTAGAGCTCGATTTTGAATCATTTAAATCTTTTAGAAATAAAACCAACAAATGCATCAATCAAGCTAAAAATATATTTTATTTTGGGAATTTGCACAAACCTAAAACAACCTGGAGCAATTTGAAGAAACTAGGTATTTCATGTAAGTCGACTGAAGCAGTCATTGACTTTTCTGCTGATGAAATTTTGGTTGGGATCAGTAAACTTAACGAATCTATGGGTGTTTTGCCTTTACCCGATTTTGATTTTATTAGTTCTGGTAGTTATGGGTTTGTTTTTGATTGTATCGATGAACTTATGGTATTGAATGCAATTCGTACTGTTAAGTCTGATTCGATGGCATGGTAAACTTCAGAGTAATAATAAATAAATAATTTTTCAGATTCTGCTATTTTGTTGCTTCTTTCTTATTTGAGTAATCGTAAACAATTCGTAAAGCTTGGTGATGATCATTCTGGTATAAGTAATGTAATTGCTGGGGTGCCTCAAGGATCAATTTTAGGCCCTTTACTTTTTTCCATTTATATAAATGACCTACGTCGGCATATTTTAAATTGCCGATTTCATCTTTATGCTGATGATTTACAACTGTATATTGGTGGTGACTTGTTAAAATTGGGGGAAATCGTTATCCAACTTAATGCAGATCTTAGGAATATTTCGTCATGGGCCAAAAATAATTCACTTTCCATTAATCCAACTAAAAGTAAAGCTTTATTGCTCACTAGAAATAATTCGCATAATATTGCACCTGTGCTATTTTTGAACAATGATATAATCTCATTTGTTCCAACGGTTAATAACCTAGGATTACTATTGAATTCAAAACATACTTGGAATGATCATGTAAGTTGTATGTGCCAGCGTGTTAATTACGGTTTATATTCACTCAGACTAATAAAAAAGTTTTGTCCAGTTGACTTACGCATATATCTTGTGAAAAATTTATTTATACCTATTTTCAGCTATTGTGATGTGATATTTTCTAATTGTGATAGTTCCTCAAAGCGGTTACTTGAGGTTACGTTTAATAATTGTGTGAGATATGTTCATGACCTTAGAAAGTTTGATCATGTTTCCGAATTTAAAGATTCAATCCTTGGATGTGACTTGTTTGAGTTTTACTGTTATAGAACTGCTGTCTTTATTTTTCGAATAATTAAATCGGGTGTACCATTGTACTTGCATGATCAATTACATTTTTCTAGGTCATTGAGAACTAGGAACGTTAATTTGCCAGTTAGTAGAACTAATGTTTACAATAATTCTGGATTAATAAATGCGATTAACACTTGGAACAGTTTGCCTACAGAATTAAAAAATATAAGTTCCATTAACAGATTTAAAAAGGTTATGTTTAAATTAGTAACTTAATATCAAAGTTCTTGTACATATTGTAATTAATTATGTATATATGTCCATTGTTGTATATTTGCTAATTATTGTTATATTGATATTGAAATATTTATTGTTAATTTTAAGTTATTTTCTGCTATTGTAAATATGTGTGATGTACAAAAGCCACGGTTTATACATTGAATAAAGCATTATTATTATTATTAGTATTATTATTAAATGTGATCCTCAAATGATTTTTAGTTATAACTTTTGAACATGGCCAATTAAGAATGAATTCGGCTATTTCTGAACCGATTTTGTTGAAACTAATCATGTATGATAAAAAAAATTTTAGATGTAGTTCTGGAACACCGCTAATTTGGAAGGAACTTAACCACTTTTTAACTGTTCATTTGAAATTCAGCATGTTCTAAGGGAATGGGATTGTAAAATGATTTTTAGATGAACTTCAGCAGTATGGCCAATTTGTAAGGAGCTTGGCCATTTCTTAACCGATTTTGATGAAATTCAGCACTAACGATGGAATTTAGGTTCTAAAATGAGTTTTTAGATTAAGTTCTGGGATTTGATCAAGTGGATCGGGATTTTATAATGATTTTTAGAAGAACTCATTAAAGGACATCAACAAATTATTTTATAATCTTATATGCTGAATTTCATCATGATCGGTAAAGATGAGGCCAAATTCCTTTCTAGTTGGGTCCATCGACTCCCTTTCGAATTAGCCGCATTCCAGAATTTCTTTTAAAAAATACTTTAGAAACCTATTTCCAATGTACATGCTGAATTTCATCATAATCGGATATTAACTTTTTGCCAGTCCTGTATATCATATATGATGCACATAACGTTTAACCGAGGCGCCAATACATTATATGTTATACGTATATTAAATGAGATAATGTATCATGTATAATGTGACGTTCAGGACAGGCAAACGGATAAATTACCAAGTTTCTTCTTATTTGGCCATATTCCAGAACTTCATCTAAAAATCATTTGTAGACCCCATTTCCATCGTATAAGTCGAATTTCATTATAATCCGTTAAGAAATAGCCAAGTTCCTTCCCAATTGGCATTATTCCAGAACTTCATCTAAAAATCATTTCAAATCATATTTCTATCGCACGTATCGAATTTTATCATATTCGGCCAAGTTCCATCATACTTGTCTATTTTCCAGAGCTTCATCTAAATATCATTGTAGAAGCCCATTTCGGTCGCCCGTGTCGAGTTTCACTAAAATCCGTTAAGAAATAGCCAAGTTCCATCCTAAGAGCGCATTGCAATTTTTTTGAAAGTCAACAAAATAATTGATGACGATAAAGCTGAATGTTTTATCACATTGTCCAGGCCAGAAATTTCTTGCATATTAAAATCGCACACATTGCCAAAAAAAAAGCCGAATACGTTAACTTACAAGGAGGTCATTAGTATTCTAATGGACCATTTCGCTCCTAAAGTAAATAAGCGAGGAAAACGGATTAAATTCAACCAAGCAATAGAGAAATAAGACGAAACACTTTCGGATTACATAATGAAATTAAAAAGCCTTGCACAGTCATGCAAATTTAGCGATTTTTTCAAGATTGCATAGCGGAACTATTGAAAGCGGCAGAGAAAGAGTTTCAAAAATATTGTGAAACAGCATTAAATATGGAGATGTCGACAAAAGAAACACAGGTGATAAGTAATAAAACTTCTTCTTCGAATTTCAGCCTAGTTAAACCACAAATAAACCCTAATAGAAATCGAAATACATCAACAGGTGGAAGTCGAGTCTCATCCAGAAATTTCAACCAAAATGGAGAAACAAAAAAAATATAGAACGTTTAATAATAACCGAAGCAGACATTTTACCCCTGAGGGAAGAAAACAACGGTTGTGTTCAAGATGCGGAATATGAAAATTAATGTCCCAGTAGAAAGTGGATATGCATCAGATATTTTTCGCAGCAACATTAAGATGATAAATTCAGTCATGGAGTCAAAAATGGCGCTTTAATTAGAAGTAAAAGTAGAAGGAGCTATTATAGGGATGGAAGTAGATACTGGTGCTTGTGCGTCAGTAGTTAGCTTAGATAAGTATCATTATAAATTTAATCATTTAAAATTAAAAAATTGTAACAACAATTTTACAACAGTTACAGGTGAAGCGAATAAAGTTCTTGGGGAAATAGAAATAAACGTGGAATTTAATAGTGAAATATTTATGATAAAATTGATGGTCATAGATGCCTGGAAGGATTTCACACCACACCTTGGGCGTTCATGGTTAGCATTTATCAGTGTAAGTCGGATATTTTTTAATAACTCAGCTATTCAAAAATTACTAGATCAGTTTCCAAATATAAACTCAAATGCTAGTTTATACCCCACCGATTAAGAATTATGTAGTGGAAATTTTATTAGAAGGCGATAAAAACCTATTTTCCATTGTGCTTATACCGTGCCATTTAAAATAAAGTTAGACGTGGAGAATGAACTTGAAAAATTGGTAAATAAAAATATTTTAGATCCCGTAAAATATTATAAATGGGCAAGTCGAATAGTAGTAATAGTACCACCAAATAAATCAAATCGTATTTGTGTTTATTTCAAAATTACTATCAACAAATTTATTAAGGCTGAGCATTACTCAATTCGCAGAATAGACGATTTTTTAGCAAACTTTTCATAGTTGTAGGTATTTCTGTGTAATAGATTTGTCAAATGCATAATTGTTGACCATAAATACCCATAAGGGTCTCTTCAGATATATTCGATTACCTTTCGGTATAAAAACAGCACCTTCGATTTTCCAATCAGTAATTATGGATCCTGTTATATAGATGACATTATTATTGGTGGCAAAACAAAGAGTGATTGTAAAAGGAATCTGGTTAAAATACTAAAATACTAAATACTAAAAATTAATTTTGAGATGTCGAAATTTTTAACATCATCGGTCAGTTGTCAAGTCGATGCTATTGTTAAGGCACCAATTCCAAAATCAGTGAACGAATCCAGTCATATTTAGGCCTTATTAACAATTATGATTTTTCGATAGAATTACGTGATAATTTACTTAAAAAAAAATATTGATTTTAAGTGATCAGAGTAGTGTCAATCAAGTTTTGATATGTCAAAACAATTATTGTTAAAAAGTAAAGTAAATGTCAAAGATGTAAGTCCTTTTGGGTTAGGTGCTATAATGTCTCACATAGACCGGTGTGAAGTATTTCACACAAAGTGTAGCTACACAAATTAACGAAAAGTGTAAGTGTACTGAAAAAGTGTAGGCCTACATAAAAAAGTGTAAATAAGAAGTAGAACCAGGCATGGGCTTATATTTCCATAAAATGGACAGGTCAAGCTATCTGAAACAATTTTGGTTATTAAAATAAACAGGGTTGGGTATGTTCGACGCTAATTTGAAAATTATGAAAATCACATAAAATGCCCAAACCTGATGCTACACTATGACCATTTATCAAAACCTCAGAGATGTAGCCACGTATCACTATATTGGTTAAAAAGGACATACGTTGAATAATTTAGTTTACTAATTGACATTTTGATATGAGCCGTAAGGGCTCTTGCAAAAATTTTTTAAAATTAGCAAATCGACGTATTTCGCTTTGACAACTTTTCGTGTACTCTCCGAAGCATCAGGTTTGGACAGTTTATTTGATTTTCACAATTTTCAAAATAGCGTCGAACATACCCAACCCTTTTTATTTTAATAAGAAAAATTGTTTCAGATAGCTTGACCTGTCCACTTTATGGAAATATAAGCCCACACTTGGTAATATCTCTGAGATTTTCGTAAATGGTCATAGTTTAGCATCAGGTTTGGACAGTTTATTTGATTTTCACAATTTTCAAAATAGCGTCGAACATACCCAACCCTTGTTATTTTAATAAGAAAGATTGTTTCGGATAGCTTGACCTGTCCACTTTACGGTAATATCGCCCCATACCTGGTTCTACTTCTTATTTACACTTTTTATGTAGGCCTACACTTTTTCAGTACACCTACACTTTTCGTTAATTTGTGTAGCTACACTTTGTGTGAAATACTTCACACCGGTATCACGTGAATGGACAAGCGAAAGTCCTTTTTGCTTCTTAAATTAAAACTAGCAATGGACCTAGCACTGACCCTTGCGGTACACCATCATTAATGTAGATGCCGTGACTCAAAGTACCTTTGATTTTAACAAGCTGTGACCGACCACACAAATATGATTGAACCCACTGCAACGTAACAATACGAGAACCAGCATAGAAAAGTAAAAGCAGCAGTAAAACATCATGGTTTACCATATCAAATGCTTTTCTTTGTAAAATTCTTTGATCCAGATCCTTATACAGAAAATTCATAAATTCCAATAATTTTTCGTACTTCTAGATTTGCTAAATCCATATTCGTTATTGTGTAAATATTTAGGTTTATTCAAGAAACTGCTGATTCTGGAATGTGCTAGCTTCTCAATAATTTTACATCCAGTCAGTTTTAGACCAGACATTATGTTTAAAATTTCCAATGAGTTTGTTCCCCCGAAAACGCAAGATTTTACTTTAGATTTATTAAATACAAAATCAGAACAAATTTGATTATTTGAGTCGGTAGTTTGCTTTAAATTAAGGACAGTATTTTGAAGGACAGAATTCTAAAATATGGCCAATAATTATGTAACTCGGCTATCTTAACAAATGATGATAAAATTCGACATTTGGGATGGAAATGTGATTCTAGATGATTGCTGGATTATTTCCAATTAAAATGGAAATCGGCTATTTCTTAACCGATTTTGATGAAATTTAACAAGTTAAAATGGAAATTGGTTTTTAAAATGGTTTTATCATAAACTAATTAGGTTACCCTAATACTTACTAAAATCGCGCTTTATCTATTGGAATTTTATTTCACTTAATGAAATTAAATTTATTCTCATCCTGTCTTCAAAAATATTGGTAATCAAGATATAATCGGGAATTGCTTAATATCTATAATTTTAAATTTTTATTTAAATAATAATTAAAAACAATATTTGGTATAGAAGCCTATAATTTTATTTAAATCTAATGTTAAAAGTAAAAATATGTACATATATTAGCCCTTCAGGTTTATTTTTATTCATTGAAATTATTTTTAAAGAAGGAACCAATTTTCTAACAACATCAAAATATAGATAATCGCGTATTTATTCATGGATTTTTTATTAGGAAAATAGGGTTCTAACTAAAATGGTTTTTATATAAAATTCTAGAATATGGTCAATTAGGAAGTAACTTGGCTGTTTCTTAAACGACCATCATGAAATTCAACAAATGTGATAGAAATGGGATCTGAACTAGATGAAGTTCTAAACTAGATTATGCTGAAATCAGCATCTCTTAACAAAATGTTCCATCACTTAACGGATTTTCCTTTAAAAACTCACCTAACAGAATTGTGCTTCAATTAGTAGATATAACCTTTATTTATTAAATTTTCCTTCACCTACTGGCATTTTTCTTCAGTTGTTAGAATTTTCTTTCGCTTAACAGAATTTCCCTTCACTTAATAAAATTAAATTTATTCTTCAAATGGAAATAAATTTGTATGTAAATATAATTTTAATTAAATCTAATTTTAAAATTAAAAATACATGAATTAGCCCTTTAGCTTTTTCGTTCTGTCTAAAATAAAATTATTTGCAAATAGGTAGATGGAATAAATTTTCTAAGAACATTAAAAATTAGCAATTGATAAGCGATTGTGTTTATGGCCTTCTGTAAGGGTTATTTTTTAACGAAGATTTGTGGGGAAATCCAGATTTTAATTTTAATTTCTGTTGTTATTTTTAACCGAACTAATGTAGTATAGCAGATGTTTTTATGCCGCTTACCAGTTTTGTGATTATTTTTAAGAAAAAACTGTCAATTTTATTTATTACCTGAGTATTGATGAAGATTGATTCTGAAGTTTATTGAATTTTGAATGAATGGTGTAAAATTACTCTAGTCGAATACCATCTTAATCGGTTAAGAAATGGCCAACATTTAAACTATGTCATGTTGATGCACGCCGTAGTGTACCTTATGCCGTAAAGTACCATATGCCTTTTAGAAAAAAAGAAAAATACGCCGTTTAGAAATACACGGGCGGAACCCATATTTCCTGTAGGTTTTTTAACGTAATAATCGCCAATATCTATAAATAGAACAAGAATCTTTAGTATTTTAATGGTATTGGCGTTTTGGTGATTTGTGTCATTTGAGGAAGGATGATATTATAAGAGAACGAACGAGAAATTCATGGGGTAGCTAATTTATTAGATAGATATTTGTTTTGTATCTATGTACGGATGTAATTGTTTTGCTTTTATAATGCAACCAATAGCTCTATAAAAAGTTAACCAAAATTTTCGTAATGTTCAACAGACTCAAATTGTATTCGAAGACCTTTCTGATGGCTATTTTTGATTTTTAGTTACATCAAAAATAACATTTTTTACCATTTTCAAGCCCCATAGAGGAGCTGAACAACTATTCGATGCTTAACATTTTTTTGTGGTTTTTGGTTGAGGGTGCAAAGCTTTATAACATTTTTTTTTTTATAACGATGTTTAGGTCTATTTTTACTGAACTAATAATAGTTCTCTGGAATAAAGTTAAAACCGATAAAAGGTTAGCACAACACAGAATATTTTTATTATTATTACTTCTTTTAAATGAATCGGCCCACACTTATCTTAAAAATATACTTTTTGTTGTATAATAACTATAACCAGAAAGAGATAAAATTATTTGATAACAATAACAAAACAAAAAATTTTCCCTCAGGATAAATTTGTAGCCAAAAATATTATAATTTATTTTAATTAAAATATTAACGAAAAAAAAAAACAAAAGAAATTAAATTTTCTTCATTTTAATATTAGTCTATGGATTTATTATATTTAAAAATTTTCCAAAGTGGTTTTTTTGTTCTGATATACGAGTACATATACATGTATTGAGTACTAAGTTGTGTTAAAACCAATAATTAAATCAGTTTCGTATAAAAATCGATTTTTTTTTTTTTTGGTTTACGTTACAAAAAACCAAATACACACACAGCGGGAGAATATTTTCCATTATTTCCATTAAAAAATTAATTAAAATCACAATATTAAAAATTGTTTAAACTTGTTTCGTGTTATACGACTATGTATACCCTTCCATAAGTTTCCATTAAATTTTTATTGACGGGTATTAATATTTTTAGATGCTTTTATCAGTTTCTTTATAGACAGAAAAAAACTCAAGTTGTCAAGAAGTACCCATTTTTCACCTACACATACCCAAAAATAAAATTAATAATTTTAATTTCCTTTCGAAAAAATCAAATCTTAATTCACACCATGAAAATATTGAAGATACAAATTAAACTTAAATTTGACTTTACTCACTAAACATTTTCTTAATTCCTTATTCAGTTCGTCAGCCTTATTTTGCAGACATAAACATGTTTTTTTCGCACACCACCCAAGCATCACTTTATCTCTACAGATCATGCAAAAATCGTTGTGATAAAATATTTTGTGTTGCAACATTTTATTTTTTATTCTCAACAAGGCATTCGATCAAGTGTTTTATGATCGACATTCTTGTATTGCAAACAACGAATGGTTTGGCGAAAATAACCATAAGTTAATGAAACACAACCTTTAAATTCCGCGACTTGATGGGAGAAATACTTGAAAAATTCAAATTTAAATGAAAATGGCTACAATCCTATTTATAATCTAATTCAGTTTGTAAAATCTGAGACTCGCCATTATAATAGATGTGCAGCATTTTTGAGTTTTCCGTTTAAAAATCTTAAAGAATTATGTTGTAACATGTAATTAAACAAACAAATTGCAAATGTAAAATCTTTTAGTAGAAGCCTACAACAGGGTTGTGATTCTATAATGAAAACTACCAGCCAAATCATTTGATGAATGATAAATTTATGACGAACTTGTAACAAATGCAATAAATTTATCAGACTGGTTTTTGTCGATGAAAGTTTTTGTTATCGATGATGTACGTGTACAAGAATGATTACAAATAAATTAGTTCTTAAGAAAGGTGATGAATATATGTATCACACAAATGTTTATTTCTAAGATTTAACGTTAAATATCTCAGTTACTTTTTGAAGAGCTGCATTCTGCTTCCTTGTAAAAAACGGTCGTATACCGAGATGAAAAGAAAATCATTTTGAAGCTTCAAATCTTTAGTTTTGAGATTTTTGACCAGAAAATTTTTGTAAGCTACCGTTATCACGCAATCATATGAAACAACGCTAGATAAAAAATTCCCAATTTTTTTTTAACGATACATGGGCTCGGGAAATTTGTTAAAAGTTAAACCAATGCATATGTCAGTTAGCTTGCTAATTAAGCTTCAATTTAATTTTTTCAAAAGTCGATGCAGAAACCTCTTTATTTGTTCTCTTTGAAAAAGAATTTCAGCAGTGATTTTTCGACATTCCATCTGCCTTTCTGTTAATTCATGTGGCATCCAATTCCCAAATTTTTGAACCATTCCCATTCCATGTATACGTCTATTGACAACGGATTGATCAACATTCAAACTAAAATTCAATGCTTCTGACAATTCTTGATGCGTTTGTGTGTTGCCTTCATCCAATAATGCTTGCAAATTTTCATCTTCAAATTTTTTCTGTCTACCTTCATGTTGTGCGTTTTCAACATCGAATAAATATTCTTCAAATTGCCTAAACCACCTTCAACACATACTATCAGAAAAATTTTATTCAACTTAAGCTTCTACAAGTAATCGATGACTTTCAGCACCGCTTTTCTTTATCGTAAAAAAATACAACATAACTTTCCGCAAATGACGATTATTTGGCACAAAACTCACCATTTGAAATCGAAAAAAACTGTGTTGTTTATATTTTAATCAAATGTCATATACTATGTTTTGAAGGTTACGAAGAACCTTTCCAACAATATTTATTACCAATTTCGCCATCTATTAGAAAAATGGAACTTACTTTAACATATACCCAATAGACATTTTCGACTCTTCAATTTTTCTTACCAGGGCCCGTATTCTTGTACTTTACCGAAAATAGTCGCCGGTGACTTTGGTATGAAACAATTTAAATTTTCGACTGAAATGACGTATTTCACGTCACGTAAATTTTAATTTTTTACATTTTTTTACATTATGATAAATTATAATTAATGAACACGTATAATAAAGCGTAAAAAAGTAAAAAATCCTGGAGGATTCTGTCCCGAAAGAACGACAGAATCGAATCCACCAATAAAAAAAATAAAAAACTTATAAAAAAGTGAAATACATAATTACTAAAAAAAAAATATCTAATAACTAATTATAAACTAAAAATATAAACAAATAACAATACATTCATTCTGATTTCCAAGAAGTCAAAATCGATGTGTTTTTCTAGAAGTCGGAATAAAAATTCCAATAATGAAATGATTGCCGAAACCGAGATGGAAATTTAAAAAATGTAATTGGACAGAATTTGCCAAAGCGATAGATTCGAACATCAGATGATTCCGCCGGTTGTTCAAAATTATAATAGATTTGTGGGACTTCTAATATCTACGGCCAAACGGTTTATTCCAAGAGGGTTTCGAAGAACATATATTCCAAATTATGGTTGTTGTATAAAGAGAAGGAATCTAAAGAAATTGCAGATGAATTAATTAATGAATTAAATCAGGAACGTACTGCGAAATGGATAAATTTAGTTGAAACAATGGATTATTCACGTTCAAGCAGAAAAGCTTTGTTTCCCACTACGCCTAAAAAATATTCTTAAAACCTTATAAATATACAAATGTTGTAATGGCAAAATATTATTAGCCGTGAATAGAGGCCAAGATGACTCAGATCTGTTTTTTCTCAATAAAATTCTCTAAATAATTTTCTGTTGCACACATAAATCAAGTAACGTAGTTGCACAGCACCCACCTCAACTGATAAATCATATTCCAATTTAGACATAACCAGTACATGGTAGATAATTTTTAGCACAGGAACAGGGCAAAAATCACGCGGGAGATAGAAAATTCTTGAGGCAGATGACAAGGAACGTCTAAAAGAAGAGACATGAATTTTCCAACTGAGATTACCGTCCAAATGAAGCCTAAGATATTTAAACTCGTTGACTAATTCAATATTAATAAACTCACAATGACACCCAGTAGATGCACAGTTGGAAATATTATGATAAATTACCTGATTAACATTTGCTGCTGATGTTGTGCCAGTCAATTTGAACAACATATATTTTGTTTTATCACTTATAATTAAGCAATGCTTAACATGTAAGACTTTAAGGTCAGAATTAATCATAGAAATGACGTCATTCGTGGCGACACCAACGTGGCGAACACCAACGTCCACAATTTTTGGTTCACTTAAAGTGTTATTAATTTTAACTCGAACCGATCTGTTGGGAAAGTAAGACGCGAACCACTTGTTAGCAACTCCCCTAAAACCAATATCATATAGAATATTCAGAATAATTTTATGGTAAACCATATCAAAGGCTTTAGCAGCATCAATAAATAAACCAGCACAAGCTTTACCAATATTCAGTCCGCTGTGAATTGTGTTCAAAAATTAAAACAAGGTCGATTCGGTACTCCTGACTTGACGGAATCCATGTTGATGCCTTCTCTAATATTTTCAAAATTACTGGCTGCAAGGCTATAGGTCTATATATAATTGACTTTATCATTATGATTGCCCTTTTTAAACAACGGAATAATAGTAGCAGTTTTCAGTCTTTCAGGGACAATTTCTTGTACGAAAGAAAGATTGAAAATATGGGTAAGAACGGGGCTGACATAATTAACAATAGCTTTTAATATATAATTACTAAGACCATCATTGTCTACTGACTGCTTCGGTTCCAACGAGTTAATGATAGATATAATTTCATAATTGGACACGGGAGTCATAAAAAAAGTAATACAACAGTAATCATACGGCAAATCATAATTAACAGACAAGTTATACGATTTAAACGTTGCTCTTAATTAAAAACTCAATGGAAATTTCTAAATCACTAGTAATAAGCTCACCGTTTTCAGATAGAATGCTTTTAATCGAAGAAATCTTAGTCTTCCTTGTTAGAATTTCATTCACGGGATTCCAGTTTTTTTAACATCTCCACGATTAACAAGGAAACGATTGGAATAATACATTTTTTGTTCCTTCTTAATGTCAGCATTAATTTGGTTACAATTACTAACATAGATATCCCGAAGAACTGAATCACCAGGAAGTTTTTTCAACTTATTGTGCAATTTGTTTCTCTTGTTAATACGACTGGCAAGGTTAAAAGAAATCCAAGGTTGTAAACGTTTGGTTTTTACCCGATTAAAAGTGTAACAATTCTCTAGTATATCGGAAATAATGCTCAAAAATTGATTAAGAGCTAAAGATGGATCATCAAGGTTAAGAACATAATTCCAATCCAATTTTTTAAGAATGTCTGTTAACAATGCCAGATTGAGCTTCTTCGTATGACCAACATGGACATTATTGGGTGCTAACGAAACTTGAATATTATTTCAATAAAATGATGGTCTGAAATCTTAAGGTACAATGCTGCCGCTATTAGGCAAGAAAGATCGTTAGACTTGAGACGAGCAAAAAAAATGATCAATACAAGAAGCTGATGTTGCAGTCACACGAGTAGGAACATTAATCAGAGATTCGAGACCACAGGAAGACATAAGAAACATATAGTCATTGCAGCTATTTGGAAAATTAAGAATATCTTGCTTAAATATTGCGAATAATTCCAGAAATTTCTTCCACAAAAGTGTTGAAATGCGCTGAATGTAACTTATAAATACCTAAAAAGAATATACTTCCTTATTAAAATTTCACTCAACTTTAACAATATCAGCTGAAGTTATATTAAAAGCAGTTAGTAAACAAGATAGGTTGGAATCTTAGTAAACCGAAATCCCACCAGACCTATAGGTGTCGTTACAAGCACCAAACGTGTAACCATTTAAATTATACGAAGACAATTCATTGCTGTTTATCCAAATTTTACTTAAAAATATAAACAATGAAAAGACCATCAAGACTATATAAGTATTTATATTGGTTACGAACAAGTCAAAATTTTTTCGAAGGTTTTATTTATGACCTCAATTGTATACAATAATAATGAAAGAAAATGGCACAGTTATGACATCATTTATGGTCACTAATAATCGAAGATTCGGAAATATTTATGTTGAAGTGGCATTTTTGTATACAAAGGTTATGAAGCTGCTGATACCGCCAAACGCAAACCTGGTTTTCTATTAACAACTACAGATGATGATGAGGATTCACCGTCTTTTTGAATTATAGAACATGAAATGGTGTGGTGATTACAGATGCAGAAGATGATGATGTATCATTTTTTTGGTTTAATAAATGGTTTTAATTGATCCAGTTTTTTTATTAAAATGGGTACTTTATCTTGTCCAGTTGATATGTAGACTAAGCTTCTATTAGTGAAAGCTTTGTCGATTGACTTGTCAAACTGTAGTTGCTTTGCAGATCTGAAGATACTAGAGTTGACATTGGTTAAAACATCATTGCAATAAATATGTTTATCGCGCTCCAAACCAATATTTACTAGTTTAAGGCCACCAAATTCCTTGTAGTTCTTAAAAAATGTCGCTTTATGCATTCGACTTCGAACCTTAACCAAAATAGGCGAAGATTTATTGACAGAGTTCAATTTATGTGGTAGACGCAAAGTTTTAATAATGTTATTTGTATTTCAATACCCGATAGCTTTACAGATATCGCTTATATGCTGATCCGATGAAAGGCCATGCACAATTGGAACACCACTTGCCACAATATCACAGGCAATTAATTCTCTTTCCATATATAATCAACGCGTTCCTCTAACATATTTTTGTAACATTATTAGTAACTTTTGTATTTCGGATTTCACGTCATTTTTAATATAACAGATTGACCACATAAATTCATTTTTAAAAATTCCAATATTTTTTTTAAATTGTCTCGAATTTATCATTAATTTTATAGATACACTCATCAAACATTTCGGTATTTACAGACGCCATTACATAACAGAAAATTATTTTATGATTTTATTTTTAATAATTGTTTAACAATTTTTATTTATTTCTTTATATTTATTTAATAGTTAATACTTTAATAGTTAAACACAAAATTAAATGCAAATTATAGCAAGAACCAATTTAAAATTAAAAATAGAACAAATTAAAATATTACTACACAAATTATACGTGTCCATTCGTTTGAAGCCATCTTCGTTTTAAATCGCGGGCGACTTTTTTTTGGATAGAATTTCAAGAATAGCGGCCCAGAATTATATCCCTAAACCAGTCAAAAATGTCGCAAGGGACGCAAAAGGTTTTACGGGCTCTATATTTATTTATATCGTAGACATTTTTCAATTCTGTATTTAACTCAACCATAACTACTTAGTAGTCACATTTTATTACTTCTGAAAAGTTAAGCGACTTTCACAAAATCCAAATATAATTTTACAAAAAAATATTATTAAATATTCATTTTTTTGTTTTTTTTTGTTTGTTATTTATTTCTTTAACTTTCCGTTTATCTTTTTTGTTGTTTACATACTTTATTGTTAAATGTACATTAGAATGCTTTCAGCCAAATTAAACCTTTGCGATATATTTTTTTGTTACTTAACGTCTCCTTCTCAGTTTGCAGCGAGCGAAACGATATAACAGGGCGAGCTGCATAAAAACGACAAATGTGACAGTTTTTATTTATTTATATTTATTTTGTTGTTGTTGTTTTTTTGTTTTTTTTGTCTAGTTAAAATTTTAAAAAAATAAATAAAACCGGATAATAAACAATAGTTTGAATCATATGATTTTTATGTTGACAAAAAATACTGAAATACGATAAAAATTTTCTATTTCAGTGAGTTTACATATAATCGTATTTTCATATTTCAGAGTTGAGCTGTAGGATAATTTTTAATTCTTTTGTTGTAGCAGTAGTAAAAATATTGTATTTAAATTTTGAATGTGATAAGTTCAAAACTGTAAAAAGAACTTTGTTGAAATTTTCGTTCAACAACTTTTTTTTGTTAATTTTTGATATTTCATGCTAGTTGTAGCATTAGTTGGTCTTTTGATTGTTTTTACTTTGTTTCAAAATGTCTAAAAAAAAAAAAGTTTCATTTGTTAATATTTTTAAAAAAATTATTACTTAAATTATTCTGTAAAAAAGTTGTTCAAAAAAATAATAATTCTAGAATACGTAAGATCTTAAAGCTTTAAAGCACATACACATTTTGTACGGGTATCTGATGTTTTTTTTTAACCAGGGATGTATACCAAAACCAATTCTTATATAATATTTGAACGGTGTTTACCTATTCAATCGATAAATATTAAGTTTAACCACTGTAAAATTTTCTTTTTATTTTACTTTACTCTCGCCTGGAAAAATACCAAAAAAAAAAAACCCCAGAAACAAAAAAACAAATATATTTATTTCATAAAAGAGATTTCAAAGCAATAAAATTTTGTGCTAATGGTTTTGGGAAATGAAAATTGGAAAACCAGCAACAATAAATACGAACTCTTTAAAAACAATGTAGATGAGGATAACACAAAAAAAAACCGTTAATATTTTTCCTTATTTTTCTCGTTTGTTTTTGCCTCATATCAAGATATCTTCCTAACAAAACTAAATTAATAATTCTTGTTTTTTTCCTTTTGCTGCTCGTGTGTGTGTATATGTACATATGGTTGTTTTTGTAATTGTATATATGTAAGTATAAAGCTCTCTTATGAGAATTCCATGTTTAAAAATAAATTTTATTAGTGTTTTGTTCCCATATCGAAATGCTGGTGGAAAACAAGATACAAAATGTAAAATAATATAATTTATAAATGAAAATTAAAATTAAATACAAAATAAATTGATTTTGATTTTGGAAAACTAATATTTGATTTTGGACGTTTACATCCATTTTCAAATTGGAAAATACGGTTATCTAATTAAGAATCGCTAGCTTTGGATTTTGACTGACACTTTCCATCAAATTAAAAATTGGTTTAACTAAAAATTCAACCTGCCACGTTTTTTCTTTTTTTTTTTTAAAATACACAACCGGCAGAAAATAAAAGATTTATCTGTAGTAAACCAATAAAATTGTTAAAAAAATCCATTTTTACAACAAAAGTAATTAAAGTTTTATCTATCACAAACATTTTATAAATAAATAAGCTAAAATTCCAATGTTTAAAATACACAAAAACAATAAATACACAAAAAAGCTTAAAAAGTTTTCAATTTATTTGACTGGTTTTACTGCTATTTAAGTTTTTAAGTTTGGTATTCCGCACACACAGAAAGTTGTGATTTTCACTACTCTACATATACAAGTACTTAAATACATACAAGTACATAATTTAAGCATTCTTTTTGTTTGAAATTGAAAAAAGCTCTGTATTTAAAAAATAACATCAACTTTTTTCCTTTTATATATATTTCAAAATTATTATAATTAATTATTATACGTTCTTTAAATATTATGTACATAAAATATTAATAAGTTCCATTCAATTAAATTACAATAGTACTACAAAAACAAAAAAAAAATTGTAAAATTTAATTGAAATAAAAGAAATACGCGAATTGTATAACCTCCCCTTTGTATTTTAGAAATATATTTATACAATTTTTTTGTAATTTAATAAGCTTATTTTATAATTGCTATTAAAATTGTTACTGCTTGCTTAATGTTTGTTAGACGGAAGGTTTTATTTAGATGAATGGGAAAAGTTTCTGATTTTTTATGTCTTGAAGGTTTTTTTTTTTTGTGTACAAAAGGCATACACCAAAACGTGTAGGTGGAATTAAGGAAGGTAATTATATGTATTTAGGTTTAGCTTTGCAAATATTGAGTGGTCTATTAAAATTAATTTCGATCGTGTTTGACGTACTTGCGTTTCTTGCATTTTAGACAAATAAGGAAAATATTTATTTTGCTGTTCAAAAAAAATTGATTTTTTTGGAACCGCCAACCGTTATTGATTGGTGGAAAAAGTAAACCCTTTAGATATTCGTATAATAGCAAAATTACGTTATAACCAATGAGAATTTAAATATCTTAAAAATTAATTCTTTTGTAGATCTCAGCTATGACCAGTTCCATATCCATCCACTAAAATCCCCTTTCTTTTCCTCTTCTGAATTTTTTTTTTTTTTTTTTTTTTATTCTAAATTTTCTTACATAGTTATATAATACATATATTAATTGCAGAGGTCAACTTTTCGTCTTACTTCTTTGTGTTGAAATTTTTTTTGTGGACTACATGTCATCTTTTTATTGTATATTATTTATATTTTAAAGGAAAATTCACAAAAAACCTTATTGGGTACGCTTAATAATTAAATTTATCTACTTACTCTAAATAAATTAGCTAATTTATACAAATGTAATTGTTAATAATGTTAATTGATATAATAATAAATTTATTTAGCGAAGTGCTGAGATCAACGGATTATTCGAAAATTCCAACTTATTTCGAAAATTGTTAGCTAGTTTATTAATAATCTGTTTAATAAATTCTATGTCTGACATTTCATGTAACCTTACAGTACTAAACCAGAAAGGTAGACTATGTATCATTTTCAATATCTTATTTTGTGCAACCTGAAGCTTAGAAATGTGTGTCTTAGCGCAATTACCCCATATAGGAGCAGCAAAAGTTAAGATTTGTCTGAATATAGATATGTATATAATCATTTTGTTTTTTAAAGACAATTTAGACTTCCTATTAATAAAAGGGTATAAAATACGGATATATGAATTACATTTTTTAATCGAAAAATAAATGTGTTGAGAGAACGTAAGATTCTTATCAAGTACTACTCCTAAGTATTTAACCTTGTTATCCCAAGGAATGCTATGCCCATTTAAATCTATATGACGTTGAGGTAAGAAGCAAGATTTCCTTCTTTTAGTGAAAAAAGCAGCTTGTGTTTTGTTAATGTTTAGTTTTACCTTTCATTTTTTAAAGTATGAATTCATGAGATTAATACCAGACTCCAGGTTATTGATGATAGTCCTGGGGCAAAGAGATTCGGTCATAAGAGCTGAATCATCCACGTATACATATATAATGAACAGTTAGCTGGGTTCGGTATGTCATGCATAAATATGTTGTAAAGAGTTGAACTTAATACGGCTCCTTGAGGAACACCGGCGGGAACAGGAAGCAAATGTGAAAAAGATTCATTAATATTTACCTTGAATGATCTGTCCGCTAAATATGATTTGGTAATCTTAGTTAAATATAATGACATTCTAATCTTTTGCATTTTGTATAACAATGCATCATGCCAGACACTATCAAATCCTTTTTCGATATCGAGAAGTACAATTCCAGATGATATTCTTAAGTTATTATTATTTCGAACGTCGTTTATAAGCCGAAACACTTGATGATTGGTTGAATGTCCGCTACGGAAACTGAATTGTTGTGGGGGTAAAATGTTATGGGTAGAAAGGTGATCATTGATTCTGTCCAGAATGGTATTTTCAAATATTTTACTAAAACAATTCAATAAACTAATTGGGCGATAATTTTCAGGTAACGAAATGTCTTTATTTGTATCAACAGGTTTAATAAGACGGATGTTAGAATAATTTACCTCAGAAGATGTAACAGAATTTATTGAAGATTTAACCTCTTCAATGGTATCAAGGTCACCTAGGCCACTGGTAATCAAATGGGATTTAGAAAATTGGTTCGCAATACATACACACTTTTCGTAATCAGTAATTAGTAGTTTATCATTGGAAAGTAATGGAGGTAAAAAACGCTGTTTATTCTTAATGAGTTTAGTAGTTTTCCAAAATTGTGGTGATGAAACTTCAAATTTAGAGAGGAATTGATTCCATCTCTCATTGCGAAGTTCGATTATCTTTTGTTGAATGGTATTTTTCATCATTTTCAAATAAATTCTGAAGGCATTGGAGCGATAGCGTTGGTATGTTCATCTTACTGAGTTTTTAATTTTATTAAGTAAGTTGAAGATCGTTCTTAACTGTATTGATCGAATATTTAGGGACCGCATCCACAATTAATTTATTTAAATAATCAATTTTGTCATCGATCCTACTAGGAGTACTTAGTTCTTCCAAACTTTTTGAACTCAATTTCAGTTTACTATTTTTCGAACTACGAAATTTGGGCCAGTTTGCCTTACTATAATTGAAATTTAGATTTGGTTCAGTAGCAGTTTGAATTTCACAGTTGATTTGGGTAACGACAGCTAAATGATCAGAAGCCAAATCATTGCATACATTAATCGATGCGACAAGCCCAGGATTATTAGTAAGAAGCAAGTCTAAGGTCGAGGAATTTCCTTTTCTAGAGGATGAGTAATATGTATATGTTGAAGGGTACTCTACAGAAAAATAATTCTTTAATATGTAAGCTATAAGGTTGTTATGTGTGTTTTTCGTTGTGTCCATGCGTCGATGACGCTACGCGAGATAATAAACACACAAAACCTTTTTCTTTTACTTATAATTCTGATTTTATTTTATTAAGTTGAATTATAATTTGCTTATTTAAATTATTATTAATTTTAGTCACACAATTTGTTTTTTTACTTTAATATTAATTTTTCACTGGTTGCACGAAAATTACAATGGTTGTTCTAATGTAAAAATGTAATACCGACTGTCAAAAACACCACCCAAAAAATTATCAAGCGGATGAATAATGAATTTTTTTTCGTTTGTGTTTTCTTGTTTCGCATTCCCCCGAAACAGTGGAGATGAATTATGTTCGATGGTGCTTGCTGGTCAAGCGGTTGCGGTTGAGTGAGTGTCATGTACACGAGAGCGCTGATATTTGTATTTTAGTACATCGCGGCGATAAAACGAGTGTAAATATTTGGTGTGTGTGTGTGCGCGCCAATATATGTGATTGATATATTGTAGCGGAAACGAATGTAAATATTTATGAGTATAAATATGAGTGAGTCGCTACAGGACTCCCCCGCAAGTGATTTTCCCCCTCCCTAGGGAATAATTATATGAGTGGAAGCAATACGGACGGTCTTCTGGACCCGATGGCTTGATATTTGTTCAGCCGAACTAAGTATTCCGTTAGCTGGTTTAAGTCGATCAATTGATACGTTGGAATTTTTTCCATTAATTGATACGACGAAATGCTTCCTCAGTCTACGTATAATTTTATACGGACCTTCGTAGGGAGGCGTTAACCCCGTGCGAACCTTATCTGTTCTTATGAAAACAAAATCGCAGTTGTTGAGCGATTTCGGAACAAAAATATCATCTTGTTTGGTTTGACGAGTTGATTTGGGTACAAGGTTCTGCATGGTTTGTCGCAGTTGGTCGATGACTGTGTCGGTGGTTGGGAGTGGTGCAAGAGGATTATCGATGAAGAACTCACCGGGTAGCTTGATGGTTTGTCCATAAACCATTTCAGCTGGTGAGCACTTCAGATCTTCTTTCACTGTTGCTCGGATTCCTAGTAGAACGATTGGAATTTCCGAGCTCCAATTAATTGTATTGCTTCGGGCCATTAGTGCAGCTTTCAGTTGCCGATGGAAGCGTTCTACCATGCCATTGGCTTGTGGATGGTAAGCCGTTGTTCGTATCCGATGTGAGCCAAGGAGTTTTGTTAACTCGGTGAAAAGCTTGGACTCGAATTGCGTTCCCTGATCAGTTGTGATTTGAAGGGGTACGCCGAATCGCGATACGTAATTGTTGACAAAAGTGGTGGCAATGGTTGCAGCTGACATATTGGTCATGCAGTATGCTTCGGGCCAACGAGTAAAGCGGTCGACACAGGTGAGTAAGTATGTGTATCCATTAGACGGAGGAAGTGGTCCTACGATGTCTAAGTGGATGTGTTCAAATCGACCAGGTGGAATTTCGAATTGTCCGTGAGGTGATTTAGTATGCCGTTGGACTTTGGCACGTTGACAGGATAAACAAGACTGAGCCCAATTGCCTACGTCTTTGTTTATGTTTGGCCAAAAGTAGCGAGCAGTAATCAATTTACGGGTTGCGCGGACGCCAGGATGCGAAATGTTGTGCAGTGTGTCAAAGATGGTTCGACGTAGTGATGCCGCAATAAATGGGCGATTGTACCCAGTGGATGTTTCGCATATGATTTCGAGGCCAGGCAATTTAAAAAGCTCTAGGTTCATTGATGAACCAGAGTGACGTTCGGAACCAGAAAATAAATCCTGAAGTTCTAAGTCAGCTTTTTGAGTGTTTGCGATTTGGTTTAAGTCGATATGTGTCTCGACTGCGGCCGTTTCGTTGTCGGTAGTGCGGGATAGTGTGTCCGCGCCAATATATGTGATTGATATATTGTAGCGGAAACGAATGTAAATATTTATGAGTATAAATATGAGTGAGTCGCTACAAATAACTCATCATACAGTGTGTTACCAGTTTGGTTAGCTTTAAGGCATCCCCAAAATCGGTGCCTAGCATTAAAATCACCACAAATGAAAAAACAGGGGTCTGCTATACGAGTTAATAGCCTAATATCATTCTTAAAATGTACTAGGGTGCTTTGGTTTATTTTTTGCCTCGAAAAATAGCAGCTAGCAATTGTGAATGAGTTTCCGTTACACAAGACACTAATCCCTATAGCTTCGATTACTTTAGTATTAAATATAGGAAGTAATGTATGTTTAATGTTTTTTTTAATAATGATACATACCCCACCACCAACTTTATCCAATCTGTCGAGTCTATAGCATTTGAAGTTGGAATTTTTTAAAATAACATCCGTGGATTTCAGCCGTGTTTCACTAATTGATATAATATCGATATTATTAGTAATTAAGAAATTGAATGTCTCTTCAATTTTATTTTTGAGCCCTCTGGCATTCCAGTGACATATTTTTAAATTATTTTGACTGGTCATTACAATATCTAAAAGAATATTCAAATATTAGTTGCATTTGTTCAATGGTAGTTTTACACTGCATTATTCTTGGCAGTATTTCACCAACGATTTCTATAATCTTATTCGGGGAAAACAGATTATTGGTATTTGGCTTTATATTGGGTTTTTCCCAAGATGTACTGCTATTATTGTTCACCGAAGAACCATTTCCAAATAGAGTGTTAAAGTTTACTTTAGGTGGCCGCAATCCAGGGAATTGAACATTATCAAATAACGGGGGGGCACGTTGCTCGTCTATTGTTTGACGTTTTATTTTGACGAGTTTTGCTAACGATCTCGTTATATTGTATCTTCTTAGGGCACATAGGGTGGTTAGCTGAGTGAGGTCCTTCGCAGTTGGCACATTTATATTTCGTTTCACGAACCGGTAGTTCCAATTTAGTAACAGGACAATCGATGGTTTTATGAGCTGCACCACACATCATACATTTAGTACCCATGTGACAGTTTGAGGTACCGTTTCCGTACATTTGGCAATTACGGCATTGTGTTGGTCCGTATCTGCGTGGGACCTGTCTTTCCCACGATACAATAATGTTGTAAATGGATCTTATCTTCCTTAACTCACCCAGTTTAACATCTTTTTTGTAGTAAAACAGATAAATTTGACTATTAATTTCTTTTCCTTCAGTAGACTGTTTTAATTTCTTTATGTTAATTGGTTTGGGAATTTTTTCTTCATTTAAGATGTTGTTTAGCTCACCAAGCTCAAAATCAGGTAAACCCTTAAGAATTACTTTGAAAGGTTTGTCTTCTGCTTTTGCATAACAAAAAAAATTTATATTGCTATTTTTCAGGTAGTTTATTACTTTGTCATAATCATCCGTTGTTTGGCAAAATATTTTACAACCAATCGATATAATTTTATAATTCACTTTTTTATTCAATAAAATTGAGTTTATTTTAGGTTGAAGGTCATTCAGACTGGTATTCGCAACAGTTATTGGCGGTATGGTAATTTTTGATGAAGTTTTACATATAATAACCTCGTTTTCGTCATTAACTTCATTTAAATCTTTATCGGGTTTTAAACTACTAAACGTATTGGCTGAAGGGACCAATTTAGAATTGCTCCCAAATCTTTTCGGTTTCGGTGTATTATCCATATCCGCACTTTCGGCGCCCCTTTTGGCATTGGGGCGTCTTGTAACGTTAATTATACCGTAGAAAACTATATTATTGACACTTCACACTTTATATTTAACTATTATATTTTTTATTTATTACAATTATATTTAACGTATTTTACACAATAAACTTGGTAGAATAGCCGTAAATTAAACTTCAATAGTATTGATACAAATTAATTATGATGTTTACTCATCAAACAATACTTATCGAATCATCTTCTGAATAATTTTATTTTCATCGAGTATCAAATTCAATCAAGCGCTCGATTGCATTTTTCTGTGCCAATTAACGAACAATGTCGTATCGTTAACTGTCTAATAAATTTCGTTAGATAACGCAAATACCACTATTTGACTTCTGTCCGAAAACAATCATGTACCTCAACTAATAATCTTCAGACATCTCGATAAATATCGAATAATCTTTAAATATATGAAAAAATTTTGAATAAATGAAAATCAGAATTTTGATTTACATACAAAAATTTTAAGAACCCATCGAAAATTTCGGCTAATTCTCTAAAAATAGTCTTTTCAAATCAATCTATTCAGCAAATATCGAATAATGTAGTAAGTCGCACAATTAATATTGAATTATTTAGACAATCTCGGTATACCGGTAAATCCATAAATTCGTAAGACTCAAAGCCAAGCAATTTAATATCGATAAATCTCGAATAACTTCGTTAATCTAAAATAATCTTGAAAATCTCGAAAACGTTGAAAACACGATTAAATAATATGTAAAATAATCTAATAACTAATTAACTGATACATTTCTGATACAACTCGAATAATATTGTGAATCTCTAATTATTCCGAAAAAATGAATGAAAACATCTAGAATAATTCAATAATCTCATACAAATCTCTATTAAACGGAAAAATTCTTGAAAATCTTTTGAAATTTTTCGAAAATCTCTCTAAAAATTTTAAAAATGCATGCTGTTATAGGGGGAAATATGTTTTGTAATCGGAATTTCATGCGATGTTGGCGAAACTTTATGTAAAGTGTAAATTTTGACTCATTTGCCCTTTGAATGTGCGGTCCAAAAATGTTTCACTATAGTTCGTGACAATTTCAATTACAGAAATAATCAAAAATTAGCCAACATATTACTATTGGAAATTTTTGTATTTCCTCCATCAAAAACTGTGACCCATTCAAGGTTCACAATGTGCGGGCCGAATTTACTTCACTGTATAAAAATCAGAACTAAATCTCACCAATTGAAATATACCTGATTGGATACATCTAAATATGTTACCACGTTGAACCGAACGAAAATAGGCTTATGAAAATATTTCAATTTAAGACATGATGATACTTAAAATCGTGTATACACTAACAGCTTTATCGCTGTATACGTTGTCTGATACAGTAATAATTAACTATCCAGGAAATTTGCTATATGAGGAGTATATTATTGCCCCGTGTGACCGTATATTTATAAGACTTTAATATATAAAAAATGCAAATTGAATTGAAAACAACATGTTAAAAATAACTTGGTGAAATCTCTACATATTACCCATAGCTTTCAAATTTACTCACTTGTAACATTTTAGTTTAAAATTGTAAATCTACAAATAATTCCGGAATACATTATAAATGTATAATTATAGTTTAATTCCATAATTTTCCGACTTAAATTTTCACGCTCGTGTGAAACTCTTGAAAAGGGGAATCGTAACACCAGATTTTGCGACCTTATTTCGTTTCCTCCTTTGAAATTTCATCGACTGTTTGTCCTTCCAATGACCCACCAAATAAATCCGCTATAGTGACAGCAAATATCACAGAAGTAGCGTACACATCGCACACATATTCAATAATGGGACACAGCTCGAAAACTACATTTTTCAGGAGAAGCGAAAACTGAATTTTTGGACTATTCGGAAGTTTATTGTTAACTAAGTAAGATTGACATATATAAATTACTTTTAGAAATATCTTAGAACAAAATGTTCTATCATTTTGTTTTCATATGCCTTGAAATTTGTAATATTTAAGTTGATACTGTGTTGTGTCACTTTTAATTGTGACTCTGTTTTGACGTTTTAGATGTTTTTTCACATTAGTAACTAATAATGATTTGGAGTAAGCAATACAAAAAAAAAACGATTAAGAAAAGATAAATAAAAAGATCCAAATCATTAGTAAGGAAAAACCAAAAAAAACAAAAACAGGAAACTTTTTCCAAGTATCACAAAAAAAAATGTAAAAGATATTATTTTATCTCAAAAGCTTATAAATCAAAATTGTTACTCAAGAACAAATATGTTGGCATAATATGTTTTTCAACAAGACCTTGGATGCCTTTTTTTATTGACAGGTAGTGGAATGAGGTTTACCTCTTCCTATTTATTTTCTCTTGCATGGCGCACGTTTACCTTTTTGTAGATAGTGTCTTCATTTTAGATTTAATAGAAAAATATTAGAGGTTTTTCTTTCTCAACGCGTAAATTCTGTTTTCTATCACTATCAGAGTTCAACGTGAGATTATGTCTCCATTCCTGTTGTGTCGTTTCCCAATCATAGAAATTTTGATAATTTAATTCATAATCGCGAGTAGGTTGATAATAAATATTTGGTTTTTTGTTGTCCACAGCTTTTATCTGAATAAAAAACAATCTCAAGTTCTGAATTATTGGCATTTTCAAATACCATCGTTATGTATTGAAGCACACAGCTACCTTGTTTCTCTTCTGTTTTTTGCTTGTTTTAACTCGTAGAAAGTTTAATGGGTGTATTCACATGCAGTTTGTTGACGGGTTTATTAATCACAGTTCAATGAGAAAATGGAATAATAATTTTTAGGATTAATTTTTTTTGTCATGAAAACAGTCTTAACAGTTTATAGCAAAATTAATTCCTAAATTTGACGGCTATGAATATTGTGACGGTGACACCTAGTGTGTAATAGAAGAAGTTAAATGAATAGCTCAATGTTTAACTGTTACTGTACTAAAATGGAATTTTCCATGATAAAATTGTTACGTAATGTTTCTACGCTATTCTAACTGGAAAAGTCATGAGCTTTCTAGAAGTTTGGTTTCTGTATATAAAAAGGCGAACGAAGTCGAATTGGACCAGTAGTATTTGGAAAGCGACAGTATGGAGATTAAAAAGGAATTAAAAAGTGATTTAAAAAAGTGTTTTAGTGGAAATAAAAATTATAAATGTCCAGTAAAATTTGAGAATAATTTATATAAAGTGATTTTGTGAATTTTTATTGATAAACTACGTTGTAAAATTTTTGTGTGAAATAAATAAATTCGTTGGCGATAAATTGAATTGATTTGGTTTTATTCACAATCCAGTGATACGAATCTTGATTGACAAGGCAAAAACGTAACAATATTGTTACGTTTTTGCCTTATCAATCAAGGTTCGTATCACTGGATTGTGAATAATACAAATTCAATTCAATTTATCACCAACGAATTTATTTATTTCACAAAATTTATTACAACACAGTTTATCAATAAAAATTCACAAAATCACTTTATATAAATTATTCTCAAATTTTACTGATCACTTTTACTTTTTATTTCGCACAAAAACACTTTTTAAATCACTTTTTAATTACTTTTTAATCTTCACACCGTCGCTTACCAAATATTACTAATAATCTAACAAGTTTACTCTATCGCGTTCCAAATACGAATAATCCAATTCGACTTCGTTCGCCTTTTTATATACACAAACCAAACTTATTGAAAGCTCATGATTTTTCTAATTAGAATAGTGTAGAACAATTTTATCATGGAAAATTCCATTTTAGTACAGTTTAACATTGAGCTATTAATTTTAACTCATTCTATTACACACTAGGTGTCACCGTCACAATAAATAAATAACAAATTTTACTGTATAAAACCAATTAAATAATTAATAAATGGAAACACAAAACATGATGCTTGGTTGTTTATTTTCTAAATAAAATTACCATCATTTCCTAGATGCTTTCCAAATGTCATTTTTATTCCCAACTTTTCAAAATAAAATAAAAAAAGTTACATCTGGCGTAAAATACGATAGCAAATTTATGAATTAATCAACTTTTTTGGATTTATTAAAATTATTTGCGGAATTATTTAGTGCACTTGTCATTATAAATTTCTTATTGAAATACGGTTATTATTTATTAGAGCGACGATGATAGTATTTGTATTTTTATCTTCGAGGTGTTCGCATTCGGATATCTCGCAAACCCTGGTTTAAGTACCACTGATATAAATAGCATAAATCCGAAAAAATTAATCACGTTGGCATGCAAATAATTTAATTCTGTATGATAGGCCAAGCGCAGATAGTGGCCTGCTATAAAAATAATTTATATTTTCTCCTTAATAAAGCCTGTATTCAATGAGAAAAATTGACTGACAGTCAAAAAAAACGAAAAGAGAAAAATAGTCTGATGCCCATGCATATAAGAGACAAGGACATCGTTTTTTATTTTATTTTGTATTTAACAGAAAAATTGTTTTTCTATAAAATAAAAACCGTTGTCTTTGTCTCCTATATGGCGTATCAGATTATTTTTCTCTTTTCGTTTTTTTTGACTGTCAGTCAATTTTTCTCATGGAATACAGGCTTAATTGTTGCTATAAATTTATTATATTTTAGCCTCCATTACAGCCTACTGTTTAGAAATGTGTTTTTGAATCCTTACAGAATATTTGACATACCGGCCACCGAAACCGTAACAACTGACAAATTCAGTATTAAAAATTGTAATATGAATACGAAAATTTATTATTTTTATGAAAAGTGTGCTTTGAAAATACATCAAAATTTTTTCTGACAAATCCTTCAGTTTGTAAGTTAATTTTCGCTCTATTAAGTGACAGCTGAACTGAACGAAAAGTTCTTAAAGATTCGCTGGTTAGTAGTAACAAACACTTTATATATATCGCGTTCTTTCTTAAAGTTGTTACTGATTCGCTGGTTCGTTCAATAGTTTGATAAAAAATGTAAAATGCGCAAACCAACCAAAAGTCAAGACATCCTTAGCGACAGAAAATATGGTAAAAGTATGTTATGTATATATTTAGTTTTACTCATTTTTTGTTACATTTATAGGCTCTTTTCAAACTTGAAACAATTGTGAACTATCAGCAGAGTGATCCGAACGATAAAATTCCTTTGATATGTGTCCACAATTCGCTCCATGCTATACTAACCGAACCGAATTAAGATCACCAAAACACAACTGGAAACATTTATGGAGGAACTATCAGTACAAGCGACACGAGCAATATAATTCATTTAAAAACATATTTCACTTTTACTTCAAAATTTAACTCACAAGTAGAATGAAAAATCTTTAAAAAAAGCGAATCTATACATATAAATAGATAAATCTGGGTCTATCCGACTCCTCCAACGACACTTTTCCAATAAAGCCAACCATTTACATTTTAGAAACATTTTCCGTTATTTTGGACACGCAAGGTCCTTAAAAGATGTCACGGCTTTGCTTAAACTTGGAAATCCCTTCCCCAATAACACAATTGGTCACGACCATATAAATCATCTACTCTCATGCCGTATTCGCCATTTTTCATCTTCGATCATTGTCATTTAGATCCAGTTATACATCTCTAGTATACTGTTGAAAATCATTCAGAATTTAAATTACTCCGTTCAGAGGGCATCGACAAAGTTCAAAATTTCTTGTCCGGAAATTTGTGCCGTTTGTTCAGATCACAACATTATGTGAACAACGTGAGAATTGGTCGATATAATTCTTTACTCGGGGCTTCAGTCTGAACGGGGCATCGCTGTGGACCATTCGAGAATACAAAATAGTTAAACACAAACAATACAAAATATGAATTAACGTTAATTATCTTTTGTGACCGAATCCCACCTCCTTGCCATATAGTATTTCATTATCTTTATCTCCAAGCGCCTTTCTCCAAAACTTGCTCCATTCGTATAGCGAGATATTCCATAGGCATTCCATAGTAATTTGCTACATACGACCTTTAATAACAAACGACCATTTTGACACAGTGTAACATTTTCTACATTGATTTAGAAAGGTCTAATTTCGATGTCGATATTAAGTGTATTGCTTTCAACCAATATGAGTTAGGTATTTTATTTGGTTAATGGCTAATCAAAGCAACAGCAAAAATTAACTAAATGTTGGCCTAATTTTTTTTTTCGTGTATTTTCTTGTAAATTCGACTCTTGTGGCAAGTATTGAAACTAAAAATTTGGTTAAGATTTGATTAACCATTAATTTTTTTTTTTTTTTTGGGTTAGCAATACAACTGTTGCATAAAAATTGTGTGGAGAGTGATACACAATTATTACAATTACATAAATTAATGTGCGGTTTATGAATTGCCAGGCGTCATTACCGTGGAAACATATTGTCTCTCCTTCATAATTTTTAATTTTGACGTGTAAAGGCAGTGATTAAAGTATAACACATAGACATCTTAAAAACCTCAGAAAATTGCAATTAAACCCACATTAGGAAAGGGTATCATTTCAAAACTCGTTTGTATATAGGAGTGCTCCAGTTTTCATACTCGTTTATATTGACAAATTTTCCTCGCTTGCTTTTCAACCTGCTATTACGTAATCAGAAAAAATTTATATCGCAATCTTTTTATATATGTATTAAACCCCCATAGGCCCTAGCTTATAATTACCTTAAATTTTAGTAATGTATTTTTATTCAATCAACAAGAATGTTACCTATACAAAAGCGTTGATTATTAACCGTTATTATTTAATTATATATACATATGTATACATATATTAAAATTAACCATCAAGAGGAAAACCAAATACTTAAATATGAGTTGCATGAATTATAAAAATAAATTTTCCTTTCTACCTTTCCCAACAACTACAACATACGAACGTACCGTACATATGTTCAATGAATGCAAATAATGTAAGTTGGGTTGCTTTTATTCTCAAATGATTCGAAAAGTATATTTATATTTTGATTTTGTTGTTATTTTAACACGATAAAATTTCCAACCACCATGGTGCACACTAACAGCGACGAAAAAAAAAAAAAGTTTAATTTTTTAATATGAAAAGTAGATCAAGAAAATTCATCAAACTTTTCCAGCGGTAATATATAAAAGACCCAAGAGAATTTTATATACGATTTTTACTCAGCAGTTTTTATTTTTACTTTTTCCTCCTGAAAGGCAGAAAATGGTTTTTAAAATTTACATTTTCACGGATGTCATGTGAACTTAGCGCAATATAATTTATTCTGAAAAAGTTTAATTATTAAAAATAAATGTTTGTGTGTCATCATTTAATAAATATTATCTATACAATTTCGAAATGTACACGTAAATTAAATTATTAATTTGGGTTAAAAGAGGCACCATCCGGATTTATGTCATCGGAAATATGAAGCTATTATTATATTAGCTACTAATAAACACTGTTAGTTTATACTTTGTATTTCGGTGTTCTTAATGTTGGTAATTTTTCCAGTGAATCTAAGTCATATAGTAAAGGTTGGCCGTTTTAATTTTAAATATCATTTTTAAAAGGAACCGCGACAAAATATGTGTGTGTTAAGTTTAGCTCCTTTTAAGGAAAAATCATTCTTTGTTATTTAGTCGTTACCCAAATTTAGTTAGATATTTTGTGGGTTCATTCTGACAAAATAATTTGGCAAAACTACATATTTATGAGTAAAACTCACTAACGTGTTGTTGTAAAATTAATCTCCTATTTAGAGTTTTAAAATTAGTGTTTGTTTTAAGCTAACTCCGAAATATGAATTAGCTTTACGTCTCCATTGTAAGTAAATTGAACAATAAATGAATAAAAGAATTTTTTGAAAGTAACACTTAAGAACTGGGTTATTCGGTTCCTTATTAAGCAAAACTACCTCTGTAATACGTCGGAGTAGTTAAACATATTAAGGAAATAATAATAAGACTGTAAAAATGTGTTAAAAAAACGATTTTGCATAAAATGCAATAAACACTTTAAATATAGACTAAATCCACCTATAAACAGTTTCAGAAGAATTTTTTTAAAATAAATTAAATAAAACAAAAAGACTAATTAATTTTATTTTAAAGAATTTGCAGAATGCATTTCGATGTGGTTGCACATCATCTTCAGTTACGTTTTTCGTCACTAATATTCATTCTGCATATAGTTTAAAACAAAATTAATTAGTATTTGTATTTTAATTAATTTATTTTAAAAATTCTTCTGAAACTGTATATTAGTGGTTTTAGTCTACATTTAACGTGTTTATTATTTAATCAGTTTCACGGTTAAAGTATTTCAAAATTTTGAAAAAATTATTTAATTTTATATAACAAAAAATTTCAAAAAATTCACCTTAATTAAATATTTGTTAATTAAAAAATACCAAAAAAAATAAAACTATGTCAATTATTTACCAAAATGATTGTAACTCGATGGTTGATTATCGAGATCGGTTTTTTACCCTACAGTTCTGCTCCTAATCTACCTGTTCTGCTCCTAATCTAATCTATTCGGAAATAAATACCAAGCTTAACCGACCCAGCATACATTGCTAGGATATACGGTTACACCCTACATACAGTTGTACAGGCTGACCGCGAATTCCAATGGATGATACCATTACGATTCGTATTTATAAAATTCACTGTTCATTCAGAAATTGAAAAATATTTTATTATTATGCGTTATAAAAAAATCAACAATAAATTAAAATTAAAAATTAATTTAAAAAAATTAAAATATAATATTTGAAATTAATATAATAATAATAAAAATCAAAAATTAAATTACAACGGTAGTTTACAATTAATTAATAAAAAACAGAGGATTACACAAACCAACTCCACTGGCAAAAATGCAATTATTTAGTATTTTGCACCGTTTTTTCGGTATCAATATGTTTTAGTTTCAACCAATTTTCCAGAAACCCCCTCATGTTTTGTGTTCCAAAAAGTGTCCATTAAACAAAATGTAAAAATCTGTACTCGCGATCCCCAGGGACCGAGCTCTGGAAGTACTAATTAAATATTTACTATGACAACCTCTAGTTTTAACATGAAAGTTGGATGACCCTTGAATTCCGTACTCCAATACGGAATCACCGATACGGTCAAATATTCTAACACCAAAAATATGTCACTGCAAATCATAAGGTATAACATTTGGTGCTTACCCTCGACGATTGATGGTTAATCCAATGAAGTCTGACTATTTTGGCACGAACTAAGGGACCTATGTATTTTTTCTGTGCCAGAACAATCAGAATTCCAGCGAAATTTTAATACTACTATACATATTTTAATGAAAACTGCGTCCCTAATGCTGAATATCATGTTTGATAAGTATTATTTTACATCAAACTAAAATAATTATATTAAATAAAAGCAAATAAAAATCTGTACATAGCAAAATGTATTTTTGTTACGCCGAATATTTATTGATGGTCAAATAGTGCCACGATGGGAGCGAGCTAGTTACATCAATGCATACAGAGTAGCCAAAGCTTCATTTGTAAATTATTTCAATTGGTAATTATATTTTTTTTTTGTTTGTTAGATTAGTAAACACAATTTTTGTTTGTACTATGACTGCTCGGCGATGGCTTTAGTTGTCCTAACCTAACATATATATACGTTGACTGCTGTACCCGGTAAGAAAGCGTTCCGGCATAACTGATGCTCAGTGACCCGACTCTTACGTTACAACCTTCATAGCCCATCTTAATCAAATAATGAAAAGTCCACTAACGACGTTCAAGCCCGTTACTTTATTTATCCGTTGTGCTTTTGTGCCTTCTGTAATGAGCATGATCATGCAAACCCAGTTTGCAGAAAGAGGAATGATAGGAGCCTGTATATGTGTATGTTACGGTTAAAGTGATAAATCCGGATATTATGTATAATCTTCGGTTATTTTCGGTTATTGCAAATATATCACTTTGACCGTAACATATACAACATGATTTGTTGACTCAGTCAGATACATCAAGAAACCACCGGATTATCTGTCAAAGAAAATTAAACACCCATCTAAACTGCTGGTGCTTGTAAGTCATTTAAAGTAGGGAAAATGCGAACATTTATGAAGTATACTCATGCCCTAAAGTAGCATAATTTAAACGTTACATTTTCCAATTAATACCATTTTGTCATTTTGATATAGATAATGGGACAATAACTTAAGGTTGATTTATTATATAGTTTTCTTCCATTTTCAGAGAATTTATCCATAAACAAATGTACTTTTATGAACTATTTTAGTATAGATTCAACCTAATTTGTTAGCCAAAACAAATGAGTCATGAATTATGAGTCGCTTCTATCTTCTTCTGTTTCGTTTGATATGAAAACCTCATAATTCGAAAAAATGGACTTGATTACTGACCTCTTAGAATTTTTCTCGATTTTTATAGTAGCCACATTTCTTCAGCCCAAGCCATATGATCAAATCAAAGTTTACCAAAATCAAGTTCTTTTAAAAAAAAATCAACTTATTTGCGATTTTCCCGTATGCTCTTCAAAATGTGTTAAATAAATAAAACTACCCTTAATCCACTTAGAACTGACCCCCCGAATTCACATATACAATTAATTTAATTTAACCATTTATCCAACCTCAGTCCCGTAAATACTCGAAATTTTAGAAAAAAAAAACTGTTTGGGGAGCTCCTACATCCAAGGCTTTCCCTTTTCGAAAATACTACGCAAACCTGCTCATTATGGTATGAAACCCCTTTATTCAAAGTTTGAATTTGGTTGCATAAACTTTGTGGAAACGTGTGTAAACAGCATACGCACAGACAGAGAGATTTTCATTTGTATTAGCATAAATAACTAATATCATAATTAAAAGTCACTTGATAATCTGAATATTTTGTTAAATTAATCACGAGCTTTATTGTAATTAATTATCACCTTAACCCTTGTGGAGACTAATGGGCCTAACCAGGCCCTTTTTCAAATTTCTGCCATTGCTTGCACACTTTGCAAACACCAGTGGTCATCATATTCCGTTACATCATTCACACACCGTTCTTAAACAAATTTCTGAACAGAATGAATTAAACATCTTAGAGAGGAATGAGTTTTAGGGAATTTTTAAAATCTAACCATATTGGTTACCAAAGGGTTTAGCCAGACCCCATATATTATTAATAGGAAAATGTACTGATTTTGTTTGTTCAGAGATGAAATGCACTAATTCTTTTATTTATAAATATTTTTATCTGTATTGTAAATGAGTACCGTTATTTCGTTTTCAAAATTCTCGTGCCATTATTTGTACACGTGTCATATCGAAAGCAAGTGTTGCAGCAAGAGTAATAAATTTATGTGTTTTGATAGTTTTTCGAGTTTATGTGTGCAGTTAGTAGTTAATTTACATAATTTAGTTTATAATCAGTGAGTGATATTCCATTTTTTGATTCAATGAAAAGTGTTTTTTGCGTTATTACGGTTTTTGTAAAAGAATGAACCAATTTGGCGAACATGTTGATGAGGTCGAAATAGTGTTTCAGACATGTTCACGCCCGATCCTAAATTTTAATGAACGGATCGTGAACGTGAACAAAGCAACAAATAGATTATGATGAGGACCCTTTCGCAGTTGACGACGATGAAGACGAAGATGAAGATTATTTGCCAAATGAGGACGATACATCAGACATTGAATCAGAGTAAGAAATCGAGGTACAACTGGAGTATGATAGTGATGATGAAGAAAACGAAGTACAATCGACTGTTGGAATGCAGCCAGTAGTCGAACTACAGCCGGCAAATGAAAATCAATCAGAAATGCAAGAAGTATTGACCGATTTGAATACACAATATTTTGTCGGAAAAGACGGAACCAAATGGAATAAATCACCACCACCAACTGGACGTACACGCCTTCATAACATTATGCGGTTTACCGGAGGCCCTGTTCAGAAGTATTCAAAAAGTTTTTTACGCCAAATATCGTGTTTATTATCGTGAATGAAACAAATCGATATGCTAATAGCAAAATACACCAATGGAATACAAATAATCCAGGCAAAAAGCAAAAAGTGTGGAAGGCGTTAACGGAGGTTGAACGGAATGCATTCATTGGTATCCTTGTAGCGGCTGGTCTAAGTCATAACAATCTTCAACACGCATCTGTTCTCTGGAAAATAATGAGCTTACCAATTTTTAGAGCTACAACGTCATACAAACGATTTGTTTCTTTATCACGATTTTTGCGGTTTGATGATAACCGTACTCGCGAACTACGCTTTCTAAATGAAAATTTAGAAAAAAATTATCGTCCCCATAGCGATATCACCATTGATGAACAGCTGTTTCCATATCGTGGCAGGACCAAGTTCAGTCAATATATCGGGTTAAAGTCTGATGGACATGCGACGCTAAAACACATTATCCATTGCAGCGAAACATTTATACCGGTATAGATCTAGATGTAGGTCGGGCTGTAGACCAAGGAGAAACTGAGTTGATGCGTTTGGCTTCCAAATATGCAAATTCGGGCAAAAGGATCGTAGCTGATAATTTTTTCACAACACTACAAGGATGTAAACGGCTAATGAATATTGGACTAGGGTATGTTGGCACCCTTCGAAGTAATAACAGATGTGTTCCGCCAGAAATGAAAAAACATCCCTGTCGCCCTAGACATTTAACAGAATTTGGCTTTCTCGAAAACTGAGTTGCAATAATATCTTACGCGCTAAAAACAAAATAAAGGCGTGATTATTCTATCGAAATTGAACTACGATAAAAATGTAGTAGGTGAATTACAAAAGCCAGAAGCGATTTTGTACTATAATAAATCAAAATGTGGAGTCGATGTTATAGACCAAATGCACAGCCATTATAGTACCAAAAGGCGAACAAAACGATGGTCTTTGGCCTTTTTTTATAATATGGTTGATGTAATGGCGTTGGCCAGTTATATCATTTGCAAAGAGATAGACCATTTCAAACATACAGATGCACGGAGAAAATTTATGTTCTCTTTATCAGAAGCTCTAGTTTGTCCCCAAATTGAATTGCGCTGTAACAATCGGCAAGTGATAAAACATTTCGTCTGCCGATCAGCAATAGATGCATTTTTGGGTGGCCCATTATTGGTAAGAATTCGAAATTCAAATATTTATTATTTCAAAGAACTATAAGTTATACATTTATGTTTCAGACAACAACACAATTTGTCGCCAGTGCCAGCGGTGCTGACGTTATGGGAAAGAGAAAAGACTGCCGATTGTGTCATGTAGATGATAAGGTCCGCCGCAAAACTCAATACTACTGCGAGAAATGTTTGGTCCCTGTACACCAGCAACACTCAAAATAACAGAAATAAATATAATAAATAAAATAAAATCTACATTTAATTAACTATTTGAAATTTATTAATTTACCTCCCTTTATTAATATTACGTACTTACTATTTTATTATAACATGCTAATTTTAATCAAAAGTAATGAAATACAATCACAAACCCCAATAATATCAAATAATTACTTATATAAGCTCATAAAAATATGTATGGGTCTGGCTGGGCCCTTTGGTAACCAAAGTGCAAAAAACAACAATGGTTGACACAAGGGTTAATAATTTTTTACAGTTTTTCTCACCACCACCAGGACATTCGTATGAATTTTATTAGTTTCAATAAATCACGTTAGCCTACAAATAATTTATTTTGTGAACTGTTAACCTTATAGAAATGTAAATATGAAAGAAATTGTTTTCCATGGATAAAGAGATAAAAGTGAATTCCCTTAAACTATCAGAAAATTATCGATTGCATTAATACAAAATATAATAAATAAATGAATTACCTGGAAAACTATTGAAAAACTTTCCTACCATATAATTAAATGATGAAATTTAAGAAAAAACAGACTTCTACGAGTATATGAAGAGCAAAACTATTCAACAACTACTAACCCTAAGAAATTAATTGAAAAATGTTTTGTAATATAAATTTTTGGTTTACTTACGTATTATGTTCGTCTAATATGAGTAAATAAGATTAAACTGCAAGAACTAAACAATCAAGAGGTATGTAAATATTAATATGAACATTTTTAGAATATTTTCAATTTTATTGGGGAAGTATGCTCTGGGATGCAAAATCTGTATTAAGGTAGAGACAAAATTTCTAAAATTGTGTCAGGAAATAAAACTCATTTAATTTTCTGTGCTTCCCTTACCTTAAAAGAATCGTGTGCCCTCGACAGTGTTTAAACAGAGAGAGAGAGAGAGAGAACAACTTATCGCACAAAATTATTATCAGTTTCTTTAAAAAAATATCGATTTTTCTTAATTTTCTTATTTTTATTTTGTTATTTTTTTTTATCTTGTCTTAAGACAAGATTAATAGTATTTATGTAAGCGGGTGGTATAACCATTAAAAATGTATTTATAGGGCTACATCGAATTGTACAAAAATAACTATAAAATTACGGTTTCAATGACACCCTTTACACTTAACAATTTATCGTTAGTACAACGTTTTTGGAGAAAGCAAAAAACTTTTATTTACACTATCAACAACCAACCATTGCATCATCAGTGAAGAAACGAAGAAACGAGATAGAAATGTACCACCCCCACAAGAAATGTTTACTAAAAAAACAAACATTTTTTTTACGGGTGCGGTGCGGTAAAAGTTTAAGTTTTATGTTGAAAAATTTATAGTTTCGATTATGTTGAGATTAGTTATTGTTCAATTTTTATAAAATTTTATAGATTTTTCATTTTAATGGAAAGGAGTACGGTACGATAGATGAACATAATATTAATAATTTTATGACTTGAAAGTTTATTTAATAGCTTTTTTATTAAACATATTTATTATTGTTGTTTTTATATGTATATGTACACTGAAAGTTTGATGAATAGATTTTTTTTTAAGTTAATATGTCAATTTTAAGGTTTTCTTTTTAAAATATTTTGATAAAAAAAACCCAAGTTATGCTTTTATATAAACATGAAAATTTTATAACAAGAACACGTAATGATGAATCGGAGTCGAAGCAGTCAATTGAGATAAGAAAATTTGTTGGATGTTGTTTAATATCAACTTTATAAAAAACGTGTAAAAACTTGCACGATGGGCAAAAAGCGTGAAGCCTAATTAAGTTGAACTTACTGACTGTATTAAATTAATATTAAAATTTCGATTTCCTCGCTATAGGTACCTATGAATATAATACAATGTTTACTTAGAACATAAACTGTATATAATTTTGAACATCATAGGAATCAGAAATAACTTTTATTTTACCAAAATTAAAACAGCCAACCAAAACGCAAGAATAAAAAAAAACTTTAGCTGAATTCGATAACATATTTTAAAATTCATAAAAGCAAACTTGTATTTATTTATAAAATATACACACAGCAATACAGGATACTGTGTATGTTTGTTTCTGAATCAGGGCATTCATTTTTATTTCACAACTCCACACAAAATTTTATTTCTCATGCTTTTTAGATTCTGCGAACTATGTATAGCAGCTCGTACAGAGTATACCATCAGAAAAATATGTTTGTTCACATTTTTTTTTACTCGTGCACTCATATTGTATTTGCCTCGCAAAAATATTCTCGAAATGAAATGATGTATAAATAAATGAAAAAAAAACGAAACTTTTATCAATTCGATAATGAAAAAAAAAAAAAATTAATGGTAAAACGATACATAACACAATTATGTATACAAGTTGAATAAAAAAGCACAAAAAATACAAATAAAAGTTTCCCTGTTAACGAAACTTTAAGCTTTAAATTTCAAGCCTGTAAATAAAGATATTTTCTCGAACCAAGTAAGGTAAACGAGGAGGTACTACAAAAAAATAAGTTGTTACCTTTTATCGATCGCGATCAATTACGGTTGCAAAATAATAAAAAAAAACAATTTTCCAACATGGAAAGTTTTCTTCAAATTAAAAAGTAAATTTTATTTCAAAAGTACAATATTAAAACGAAGAAATGAGAAAATTGCGTTTTGTAAGCGAAATTGTGTAAATACAATTTTATTAATTTTGTCACTATGCAAAAGGTCATAAATAGCAATAAATACATTTACTTTGTTTATTTGCTGAATAGTTTAGTTAAAATAAAATTAAATCTTAATTTATGAGCCATTATTTGTTACACTTCGTAGAATGAATAAGACACATAAGTACCGTAGATTCAAATTACATAAAAACTTAAAAGGACTTTCGCATTTCATTTATTTCGTAACAGAATTATGTGTACACAATAAAACAGAGAATATAAAGTAAAATGACAAAAGAAAATGTATGTACACAAGAACGCTAGTCGATGGTACTTCGGCTTGAGGAGCTAAATAGAAAAGAAAATGTGTACATAAAAAGGATGAAATCTTAGAAGCACAAAAAAATAATTTTCATTTTCTCCGTCTTTTGTTAATATAATTTATTAATTTGAATAAGAAAATCTATCTTAATTTGCTTTTCATTTCTGAGTTGATTTAGGTGTGTATTATTATTACAAAGAGCGTAAAAATTTTCCGGTTTTTTCTTTGCTCAACCAAACATACGAAAATAAAATTAAAAAAAAAAAATATTAAGAAACTTCCTATCACCCACCACCACCACAAAAAAATATACCATCTCCACAAAAAATTGGAATATCATGAATTTATAAAACACAATATTATTTTTCACTTCTGGTTTTTCTCCCACAACCTTAAATTTATTTATAATTTGTTGTTGATTTATTTTTAAAAACAAAATATAAAATCATTTTGATTTAAGTGCTGGTTTTCTTCTTAGTTTACTATGAACTTAAAACACTTTGCAGTGCAGTTTATTAAAAATTGATTTTCATTTATGTTGAGTTTGGAAAAAATCCTGTTCAAGTGGCTCTTGTGTTTGTTTTTTACTTAGCCACAAATACAGTTTTAGGTCTTGATGAAGTGGTTTCATTTTTGTTTGCTGTATGATAAGTAGTATGAGATGCTTAAAGCTGTACAGATGATATACGGTAAATTCAAATTAAATTTTTGCCATATATGAAGTTTAGTTTAATATGGGTGATGTCTTCTTGTCTAGAATACATCCGAAACCTCAAAAGTATATCAATAAACATATTTAGGAGCATTTGCATATCAAATAACATATTTTTTTATAATACAGCTTTCGTATTTTTGTTACTTGGAAGAACATCAAATATGTGTATCTAAACGAACACAAATAGGGAGGTGTGGTCCACCAAACGAACTAACATCCAGAAATATATTTTTTTGAAAGAGATGGTTGAGGGTATCTGTCACTATATAAAATTTTCTAATAAAATAATTTGGGGTAAAATTCCTAGAGATCTTATCGAAAAATTTTATGGACCGCTGCCGCAACATAATAGAGAAGTAACAAACAATTTCGATCAGTTGACTAAATCACTAATTAATTGGTAAACAATAATTTTAAATTTAATTGATTAGCTAGTTATTTATATGTATGTAATATGAATTTATTTTTACTAAGGCCGAATATTTTTATATTAAATTTATTTAAAATAAAATGTTATTAAAGCTTAAATTAAATAAACACAACGATATTACTAAAAAATAGTTTTTGTTAATTTTATAATCAATAAACAGAAATGTCCCAAATACTTTTGTATCGGACAGTACGAAATAGTATACCCAGTGATAAGAAAACGAGTCATTGCAATACGAAACTGAAATTTGCAGCCTGAGCGATAGCTAGGGTCCTGCAATTACACGTTCTCGCACAAGTTATACCAAAGCAACCTTGATTATACACAGCCACTGTCTAAAAAAGGAAGCTTTTATAAGGGAATTGGAAACGAGGAAAAAATCAAACTTTTCATAGTAAACACATAAAACATATGAGAAATCACTTTTTACCTAAGACATATATTTAAATGAAAACCTTACAAATTCTTAATTATGATTTCTGAAATATTTTCATAAATGTTTGAATTTCAAAATATATGAATTCAACATTCTGGTCAAATTGAAATAAAAGCTTACTACAAATCGTGTGGTCATTAGGTCAATCAATATACTCGTACATTACATAGATGGCAGTGATGGCAGTAAAAATTTGGTAAAATCGTACCAAAAATTACCACCTGGGGAAATTTCCAGTTCAAAAATTTTAGGAAAAGCAAAACAAATTCACAAAATATTAAGAACGTGTGATAATTTTGAGATGAAATCATTTTTTTCGGGTTTTTTTTGTAAACATCTTAGACATCTAACGTACACTAGTATAACTAAAGATAAATTTAGCAACTTTAGCCAACTTTTATGTATTTTTCAAAATGAAAGTTCGAAAAATATATTTTAGAAATAATTTAATTTTAATATTTCTAAAATACATAATATTTAAGCCGCGGCCAGACGATTGCAAATAATACACGAATATGATGCTATTACATGTTTATGCTCTATTCGCTGTACATGCGGTATTAAAAAAAGAGCAAAGAAATCGATTGCACATTTATATACTAGCCACATGATTTGTTAATAAAATATGTATATTATAATTTTTATCACAAGATGGCATCCGTTTTTATCTGGCGGAATACAAATTGACGTTTGGTTAATAGGTTATGTAACGTAAAAAATCCAATTTAAATTAAAAAATAATATTCAATACCGTAAATGTGCGTAAATAATATTCAATACAATTAAATGTGCGAAATGGAATACGAGAACGACTGGTCGTGTAGTTTAATTTTACAATTTATTAGTGAGTACGAGAAATATCCGAAATTGTGGGATTTAAACAATCCAAGTCATAAAAATATTTTACATGTTAATGATGCTTGGCAAAACATAAAAATTGAATTAGGCGTAAAGCAGCCAAAAGATTTCTTAAAAATAAAATTGAGGTGTGGCCAACACACGACTTCCTTTTACTTATTTTCTTAAATTTTTTTTTTTTTTAATTTTTTATTTTTATTTGTTTTTAATTTTTGGAAACATTTTGTATTACGTAGATTTTAAACCTTATACTTTTTAAGATATTTGCAAAATAAATTTTCTGTACCAAGGGAGTGGCCACTTCAGGTTAGCCGATTTGGAGTAAAATCCACTGGGACCTCCCAATTTATCAAACAAGCTTAAATCTGAAGTTTCAGTTCGATTGGTTCAACCATCTGGGCTGTAGAGAGGACACAGACAGACTGACAGACTGACAAACTGACAGACTGACAGACTGACAGACTGACAGACTGACAGACTGACAGACTGACAGACTGACAGACTGACAGACTGACAGACTGACAGACTGACAGACTGACAGACTGACAGACTGACAGACTGACAGACTGACAGACTGACAGACTGACAGACTGACAGACTGACAGACTGACAGACTGACAGACTGACAGACTGACAGACTGACAGACTGACAGACTGACAGACTGACAGACTGACAGACTGACAGACTGACAGACTGACAGACTGACAGACTGACAGACTGACAGACTGACAGACTGACAGACTGACAGACAGACACCATTTCGAAACTCACTTTTTCAGACTCAGGAGACCTAAAAACAGATAAATCTCTAAAAATCTCAAGGTCAAAAATTTTCTTGATTACTATACTTTATTTTACTAGAGTAAAAGAAAGTAAAAGAAAGTAAAAGAAAGATTCGTTGATGACCACCGATCGTTATTTAAAAAATTGAGGTGTGGCCAACACACGACTTTCTTTTACGAACAGAGAATTTTGAGAATTGTTTTTAATTTTTGGAGACATTTTGTTTTAAGTAGTTTTTTGTAAACCTTATACTTTTCAAGATATTTGCAAAACAAATTTTCTGGACCAAGGGAGTGGCCACTTCCGGTTAGCCGATTTGGAGTAAAAAACATTGGAACCTCACAATTTATCAAAAAAGGTTAAATCTGAAGTTTCAGTTCGATTGATTAAACCATTTGGGCTGTAGAGAGGACACAGATAGACAGACAGACTGACAGACAGACACCATTTCGAACCCACTTTTTCGGACTCAGGTTACCTCAAAACAAATAAATCTATAAAAATCTCAAGGTTCAAAATTTTCATGATTACTATACTTTATTTTACTAGAGTAAAAGGAAGTAAAAAACCCTAATCCATACGAATCGTTCGTTTAGTAAAAGTTCTGCAAAATTATTTTTTTGGAAATCGCACTCAACCCTCAAGGGCCAATATCGGCCATTGCCAACAATGATGACAAGGGTTTCGCTAGCACACGGAATAGGTCCCTTCATTACCTAGTTAAAAAACCCTAATCCATACGGGTCGTTCGGTTAGTAAAAGTTCTGCAAAATTATTATTCGGAAATCGCACTCAACTCCCAAGGGCCAATATCGGCCATTGCTAACAATGATGATAAAGGTTTCGCTAGCACATAGAACAGGTCCCTCAAATACCTAGTCAAAAAACCCTATTCCATACAAATCGTTCGTTTAATAAAAGTTCTACGAAATTATTTTTTGGAAATCGCACTCAACTCCCAAGGGCCAATATCGGCCATTGCCAACAATGATGACAAAGGTTTCGCTAGCACATGAAATAGGTCCCTTCATTACCTAGTTAAAAAACCCTAATCCATACGGATCGTTCGTTTAGTAAAAGTTCTGCAAAATTATTTTTTGGAAATCGCACTCAACTCGCAAGGGCCAATATCGGCCATTGCCAACAAGGATGACAAAGGTTTCGCTAGCACATGGAAAAGGTCCCTTCATTACCTAGTTAAAAAATACTAATCCATACGAATCGTTCGTTTAGTAAAAGTTCTGCAAAATTATATTTTGGAAATCGCACTCAACTCCCAAGGGCCAATATCGGCCATTGCCAACAAGGATGACAAAGGTTTCGCTAGCCGTTGGAATAGGCCCCTTAATAACCTAGTTAGAAAACCCTAATTAATAAGAATCGTTCGTTTAGTAAAAGTTCTGCAAAATTATTTTTTGGAAATCGCACTCAACTCCCAAGGGCCAATATCGGCCATTGCCAACAATGATGATAAGGTTTGGCTAGCACATGGAATAGGTCCCTCAAATACCTAGTTAGAAAACCCTAATCCATACGAATCGTTCGTTTAGTAAAAGTTCTGCAAAATTATATTTTGGAAATCGCACTCAACTCCCAAGGGCCAATATCGGCCATTGCCAACAAGGATGACAAAGGTTTCGCTAGCCGTTGGAATAGGCCCCTTAATTACCTAGTTAGAAAACCCTAATTTATAAGAATCGTTCGTTTAGTAAAAGTTCTGCAAAATTATTTTTTTGGAAATCGCACTCAACCCTCAAGGGCCAATATCGGCCATTGCCAACAATGATGACAAGGGTTTCGCTAGCACACGGAATAGGTCCCTTCATTACCTAGTTAAAAAACCCTAATCCATACGGATCGTTCGTTTAGTAAAAGGTCTGCAAAATTATTATTCGGAAATCGCACTCAACTCCCAAGGGCCAATATCGGCCATTGCCAACAATGATGATAAAGGTTTCGCTAGCACATAGAACAGGTCCCTCAAATACCTAGTTAAAAAACCCTATTCCATACAAATCGTTCGTTTAATAAAAGTTCTACGAAATTATTTTTTGGAAATCGCACTCAACTCCCAAGGGCCAATATCGGCCATTGCCAACAATGATGACAAAGGTTTTGCTAGCACACGAAATAGGTCCCTTCATTACCTAGTTAAAAAACCCTAATCCATACGGATCGTTCGTTTAGTAAAAGTTCTGCAAAATTATTTTTTGGAAATCGCACTCAACTCCCAAGGGCCAATATCGGCCATTGCCAACAAGGATGACAAAGGTTTCGCTAGCACATGGAATAGGTCCCTTCATTACCTAGTTAAAAAATACTAATCCATACGAATCGTTCGTTTAGTAAAAGTTCTGCAAAATTATATTTTGGAAATCGCACTCAACTCCCAAGGGCCAATATCGGCCATTGTCAACAATGATGACAAAGGTTTGGCTAGCACATAGAATAGGTCCCTCAAATACCTAGTTAAAAAACCCTAATCCATACGATTCGCTCGTTTAGTAAAAGTTCTGCAAAATTATTTTTTGGAAATCGCACTCAACTCCCAAGGGCCAATATCGGCCATTGCCAACAATGATGACAAAGGTTTGGCTAGCACATAGAATAGGTCCCTCAAATACCTAGTTAAAAAACCCTAATCCATACGAATCGTTCGTTTAGTAAAAGTTCTGCAAAATTATTTTTTGGAAATCGCGCTCAACTCCCAAAGGCCAATATCGGCCATTGCCAACAATGATGACAAAGGTTTCGCTAGCACATGAAATAGGTCCCTTCATTACCTAGTTAAAAAACCCTAATCCATACGGATCATTCGTTTAGTAAAAGTTCTGCAAAATTATTTTTTGGAAATCGCACTCAACCCCCAAGGGCCAATATCGGCCATTGCCAACAAGGATGACAAAGGTTTCGCTAGCACATGGAATAGGTCCCTTCATAACCTAGTTAAAAAATACTAATCCATACGAATCGTTCGTTTAGTAAAAGTTCTGCAAAATTATATTTTGGAAATCGCACTCAACTCCCAAGGGCCAATATCGGCCATTGCCAACAAGGATGACAAAGGTTTCGCTAGCCGTTGGAATAGGCCCCTTAATTACCTAGTTAGAAAACCCTAATTAATAAGAATCGTTCGTTTAGTAAAAGTTCTGCAAAATTATTTTTTGGAAATCGCACTCAACTCCCAAGGGCCAATATCGGCAATTGCCAACAATGATGACAAAGGTTTGGCTAGCACATAGAATAGGTCCCTTAAATACGTAGTTAGAAAACCCTAATCCATACGAATCATTCGTTTAGTAAAAGTTCTGCAAAATTATTTTTTGGAAATCGCACTCAACTCCCAAGGGCCAATATCGGCCATTTCCAACAATGATGACAAATGTTTCGCTAGCACATAGAATAGGTCCCTCAAATACCTAGTTAAAAAATGGAGGTGTGGCCAACACACGACTTTCTTTTACGAACAGAGAATTTTGAGAAATTTTTTTTTTTTTTTTTAATTTGTTTTTAATTTTTGGAAACATTTTGTATTAAGTAGTTTTTTGTAAACCTCATAATTTTTAAGATATTTGCAAAATAAATTTTATGGACCAAGGGAGTGGCGACTTCCGGTTAGCCGATTTGGAGTAAAATTCACTGGGACCTCCCCATTTTTCATTAAAGCTTAAATCTGAAGTTTCAGTTCGATTGGTTAAACCATCTGGGCTGTAGAGAGGACATAGACAGACTGACAGAATGACAGAATGACAGACGGACAGACGGACAGACTGACAGACTGACAGACTGACAGACTGACAGACTGACAGACTGACAGACTGACAGACTGACAGACTGACAGACTGACAGACTGACAGACTGACAGACTGACAGACTGACAGACTGACAGACTGACAGACTGACAGACTGACACACAGACAGACAGACACCATTTCGAAACCCACTTTTTCGGACTCAGGGGATCTCAAAACAAATAAATCTCTAAAAATCTTAAGGTCCAAAATTTTCATGATTAGCTACTATACTTTATTTTACTAGAGTAAAAGAAAGTAATAATATATAAGATGATGATAGTCTTTGGCAAAAAGTTAAGGTAAGTTTCCTTATTTATTGTCGTATATTTTTTAGAAAATGGGAAAGTTTTGTAATATTTAATAATATTAATATTAATAATAATAATAAAATAAAGAATGAATATGAAGAATAAGAAATTTTTCTTTCGTACATATAAACGTTAAGATTTCTTTAATGAAAATTGCGACTTTAGCTAAATCCTATGTTGTTGTGGTCCTTTAGTAAAAATATTGAATAAATTTGTACTTATCACGAAAATATAAATTTCGACTATTTTCATTGATAAAACGATGAAAGATGAAAATAAAAATCATCCAAGACACATTGTGTGCTCAATAAATTGCGAATTGAACAAAAAAAAATCATTTCATCAATTTGCAACATAAAATGTTCTAGAAACTAATAAAAATATGGCGCCTGATTCCACATTCCGTCGCGATACATCCTTAGTCATCCAAAAAACGTTGCGGTTGGATTTGTGCTAATAGTCTATACGTAAAACGGATCTTTACTTAAGCGCCTCGCTTTGGCTACTGCATAGGACGTTAAAAGTACATTACGAAAAAGTTCGATGATTAAACATTTAAAAACAAACAAACATTATAAACTATTGTAACTATTTCTATAATTAAATTCACTTTAATCGAATAATCAGTACCAAAAAATTCCGATTAATCGTTAATCGAAATTTTGTTAAATCAATTTATTGACCATATCCTAATATGGTCAATAAATCGATCCTGTTAAGAATGGTAAAGTCTAATCCTAAGAATCCTAATCCTGTTAAGAATGGTAAAGTCTCATGGATAATTTTAAGTTGTAAAGAATGGCTTATGGATAAATAACAGTCATTTTGACTTCATCCTGTTCAATCGAAACTTATTATTTATACCATTGATAGACACAAAGATTATCGCGATAATCTCAGATCGCGATTTAAATTTAATTTTCAAAATGACATCAAATTTAAATAATTTTGACATTCGTATGTTGAACGAAATTGATTATTTTTAGAAACTTTTCCAATGAAGCTTGGAAAGAATATCAGCGACAAAGAAAAATCTGCTACAATCACTGTCATTAAAACTTGGCAACAATCTTATTGTGCTATAACCAGAAAACTGGGCAGATATTTTTTTAAATTTAAACGATGCAATCGAATTTGAAAAAATATATTTATGTGGTGTGCGCATGTTTTTTGGCCAGTTACTGTAAATATTACTACTATGAACATTTCAGACGTATCAATATTCTATTCCTTCTGTGGAATGAATAAATGAAAATACACCTTATTAGCGTTATATCAAGGATTTGAGAATTAGAAAACCCTTCAACTATAAGGTACAATTCATTAAAAAAAACGTTTTATGCCTAAATCCATTTTTATAATGAGAGAGCACCAAGCATAATTTTTTGCCAATTACTTAAACACAAATCTAAGAAAACATAAAAAGCGTTTCTGTTAAATTTCAAATTAGTCTAGACAATCTATTCTTATTATTTTGCCCAATCTAATAACATTTTCTTTTGTAAAACACGTCTAATGCAGAAAAAAAAATTCTTGCCATCCACCGTTTCAAACATGTTCAACACCTTGGCATAAGCACAAAAAAAATGCTTAAACGACGAAATTACCTTCAAAAAAAGTAACTTTTCTTTATTTTATTTTGACATAAAAAGGAAATTATTATTATTATTCTTATTATTAAATGTACCTCTATATACATGGAAGTATACATAAAATTTTATGTTTCTATATGCTTGTGTATTATACATTCAAAAGTTTCATTTTGATTCGTGACAAATATTATAATTTTGTATTTTTTATTTTTTTTATTTTTTGTTGAAATTGTCATAAATTATCACCGTTTTGTGAAAACAACAAAAATACCGTAGTACAGCTTAATTGTGACAACTTTAATTATTATTTTAATAAATTATATTTTAAATAAATTTTAATTTTTATGTTTTTGAAAACACAAAAAAAATGTTATATTTATTATTAAATATAGAAATAAATGGTAAATAACTTTAATTATTAATATATGTCGAGTATATGTTGGTCATGATATTTAAATGAGCTTAAAGCTTATTTTGCATTATTGCTAAATATGCGGAAATTAAATAATAAAGTTTTAAAGTGCAGCTCTTAATAAATATTCGCTATATTCAACGAACTAAATCTAATTACTTATATTGTTTACTTTTCTGATCTATTTAACCCTTTATTTCGTTGTACGTATTTATCACTACTTTGGTTTTTCTAATTCGATTGTCTGTTTCCTCTAAATAAAATATGTTAGCGTGACGACGATTTTATCTATTCACTGAGAATATCATTTTTTTTTTCTACATATTTCTGTTCGATAGGTTCTACAATGCGGACTAATCTTTAAATTTATCTTAATGGTCGTGCGAAAAAAAAAATCTAAAGCTTTTTTATTTTTGCTGTTACACTAAAAAAACACCAACCAGAAAAAAAAAAAGCACGGCGATAGACAAAACGAACGGGAAAAAACACTTTGTGAAAAACTACTGTAGAGAAAAAAATATTAAAGCGATAAGAACAAATTGCCATTAACATGGTTTCACGTTGAATTTCATGTTTCGTAGCGTATTTAGTTTTGTTGGTTTCGCTGTTTCCTATATACATTTCCCAGGCAAAATGGTATAACATGATATATTCGGAGGCAAAAAAAAAAATATTTTAAAGTGAATATTTGATTACATTACGGATAAATGAAACGGAATCTCAGGATCAAAATACCAAAATATGTTTTTTTTTTCCAAAAATATCTAGCTGCTGAACTTTTTAAGTTAAAATAAAAAATGCAAGAGTCTCATGTCATAAAAATCGTATTGAACAACTAAAAACACAACTAAATATTTAGGTCATCATTTTCCATTTTATTTCACTATATCCTTAATTCAAATTTTTTTTTTTTATATTTTTGTTTTAGTGCCAACAATTTATTGCTTCTTTGGATTTTATTTATTTCCGTTTTTATATTTTGGGTTGTATGACTTTATTAGATACCAAGGTAAGGATTATTATTATTTGTGTTTTGTTGCGAAATGAAAAATTGGGTGATTTGTAAAAACACCTTTATATTCCTATTTGTTTGTGATAAGGTAACGGATAAGATGTAGCCATAAATCAATAATAAAAATATATCGGTCTAACGGTACCAGCCTGCCTGTCTGTATCTTAATATATATGTATATGTATTCAAATATTGATAAATTATTATTAAAGGATCCTACTAAATCGTTAACCATTAAAAATCTCATAAATGTCAATGTAACAAACATAAAATATGGCGAATAAAATGAAGAAATCGAAAACCTATTACAATTGACTTAAGTTTTTCACCATATACATACAAATGTATGAATATAGGAGAGCGAGAAGAGAGAGCATAACAGAGAGCAAAATGATAAGAAAATTTATTTTCCACCAAGGATGGAACATTATCTTTACCCTTAAACGACAGAAAATGTTACAAATCTAAAATAATCACAATGAAAATAAATTTATTAAATTCTAAATTAAATAGATAACATCCTTTATATACATACATATATATGATACTAGTGTATAGTATTTGTGCTTTCATGTTTATTTGGTTGTGTGTGTGTGTGTGTGTGTGGGTTTGTGCTTTATTTTGTTGCCGATATTTTATAATCTAATCATCACTCTTTGGGGATTAATTTAAAAATAAAAATAAAAATATCATCAATAAATAACACACAGAAAACAACAGCAACACACTGTGTATAAAGAAAAAAAATACGGCAAAGGCATACAGTGTGACCAAAAGGTTTTCTTGGTAAGATAATTGAATTGTTCGTAGCCAGAGAAAAGGGAAAATACAAATCCTTAATATATTTGATTGAGACTATAGGAAAAGGTAAACAGATGTGTAATTTGATTCTTCTACTGAAACGTTTCGGGTTCTGTTTTCCAGAAAATTCATCTATTTTTTAAGAGAGATCAAGCGTCGGAAATTCATATAAATGACTTATTCAATTTGCATTCAAATATAATCTTGTTTTTGTTTTTCTTATTATTTTTGTTATGTTCAAAAATGGATTTTGCTCATTTTTTTTTTATTTTTTTTTATTTTATATCATTTATTCGATTCGAAAAAATTTTAAATCAGATTCATTGAAATTTGATTTTATTAGAAAAATCATTTCGTTTTTGATTTTAAAAAATCCAATTTGAACAAGAAACCATAAAGAACTTTGTTTGATGGTTCTAAGAATTTATTAGAGAAAATGAAAATTGAATTTTCTGATGTATTCGGTATGTATGGTATATAGAAGCTCGTTCCGAAATTTTGTATATATTTTTACGAATATCCGTAATAACAATAACATACCGTTTCACTACTGAAAAAACAGAACAAATAACTATCTTATGACTTTACATAACATTTTTTTAAATTTAAAAAAAACAAATAAAAGCTCGCCTGAAAGAAAATTGAAAACTCTTGAAAGTAAAATATTAAAATTATTATTCAGCATAGCAGTAATATACTAAATGTAAACCTCATCAGAGCAGCAGAAGGGAAATATCGAATTTTTTTTTTTTTTTTTGTACACTTTAAGGGATTATCCGTAATTTGTGGAGATAAAAAAAGGATAACAATGGTTCGAAAGTATTTTTATTGAAAGGTATTAAAATTTATGATTAAATATCGAAAGGTAAAACTATTTTTGTCATTTAGAATGTTTTATGTGGATCTGTGTACGCAAATATATATAAGGATGCTTGATTATGTGAAAGGGATTTGTTCTTAGTTATTTTTCAACCCCCAACAGATTAACACCGGTATTATAAGGTTAAAAGTTAATTTTTGTGTTTTGTGAATCACCTTGAAACAAAAAAAGTTATTTAAATTTTAATCTATATAGAATATGTTTATATATAAAATAAATTAAAAAAAGCTTTCATTTTGTGGCTTTTACGCTTTTCTCCTAAAACGTAAAACCACAAAATTCTCATGTACACACATATTTTCAATTTAAATGAAAAATTTTTTTGTTTATTTTTTTATATAAAACCCGAAACTCGAAATTCACTATAGACTTTCCATTACATCTGTGTGTTAACCAATTTTTGTGTATCCTTGTCTTATGTTTTATAATGTTGTGAATAAAAATGAAAATAAGCAACATTTCTTATTAAAAACCAATAATCTTTAAAATTCTTTCCCCATTTATTTTTCAACATTTTCGTTTTCATCTTATTTGCTACTCGTATATATTATGATTCACGACAAAATCATATTTAACAGATCATATACATACGTACATAAAAGGAACATAACAACAAAAACCACTTTGAACTCATGTTTCCTAGAATAAGCCACCGAATTAAGTAGATTCAGCATTTTTTCGCTCATCAATTATAGACTTTTTGTTTTAGATACGTTCAGTAGGTATGTTACTGTGTAATGTAAGAAAGAGTCAAAATAAATGTTTACATAAGTATAAAATCCAATTGTATGTCATGTATGTATATAGAGTTATAGACAAGGTAAAATGAAAGTACTGTAATCACCTTTACTTTATGATGTTATTATTATGGTTGAAAATTGAAAATGGAAAAAGCGCAAAAAAATATGACGAAAATGAAGAAAAATCGAATGTAATCTTAATCTTTCGCTTTTGAAAAAAATAAACTTACTATACCAAGCATAGCAAAATATAATTTGTTCTGTATAAACGTATGTCTATTTTAATGATCGTACGTTTTTCAATTTAGTGAGAACGTCGTACATATTACATTTCCAGTCCTTTTTCATTTTCACAAAAAAATTCCCACTCGATTATGTATAGTACGTTAAAGTAGTTTAGTACGTATATTTCGAGAATACTATCATTTTAATTCGTAAATGCATTTTGTGTATTCAATTGAAAATAATTTATTGCCTGTATGTGCCTGCTAGATTTTAGACCAGGTTTTCTTATTTTCTATACACATAATTAATATTCTACGGTGTCATGAATAATGGAAATAAAATTTATTTATATAGGTGCAAAAATGTGAAATGAAATAATTGAGTTTCCTAAATTATATTTCAAGAAATTCCTTTTTTCGAGACAAAATTCCATAGTTGAAAATACCAATTAATTTTAAGCGCTTGATTACACCCTAAAAAAATGGTTTCTCATTTTAATTTCGTTCAATATATAGCCGAGACACATATTTTGTTAAAAAGCATTTTAGGGATGAAATTATCATGGTAACGTCTCACACGTAAACTTCACGGTTCTGCTCCATGACAAAAAAAATGATCGGCAGAGAGGCGTGGATAAATATGTAATAAAATACAACAAAACCGAAATAAAAAGTACGAAATGATCACGGATTTACGGATTTCAATAAAAATTAATAGTTGTTTGTATAAAAAAATTGAAGAAGGAAGGGAGAACTAAAGTATAGAAGGTTATTGACCATTTGGGACAAACAATTTGTTTTGCTTTGGTTTTTATCATAAACAAAAACATTTTTATTTTATTCGGTGCATGCAAGCAATTTTCGTACCACTTTGCAAAATTGTTTCGTATCCATTTGCAATTCACTTATAATATTTTGTACAAATTCATATTTTCTAAATAATTTTAGTATAAACATCTAAACCTGTTTTTACACGGTGAATTATCATCGTGTAAAAAGAACTGTGTAAAAACAGGTTTACCTGCACTTATCTTTTAGCATCTCAAAACAATGAAAAATAACAGAATAACTTTCATCTTTTTTATTTATTTTGCTTTGGAATTGTGATAATTTAATCAAATAAATCGAGTAAAACGTTGTATTTTGCTCTATGTAGCGTTAAAATTTTAGTAAATTTTCAAAATGAAATTAACAAACAACAATTTAAATTACGGGAACCTTGTATTATAATTCAAACTGAAACCAGCCAGAAACACATCATCCAATAAGGCCAGCAACGGACACACGTTTTATAAACGAGTAGTTAACCTCACCAAAATCGAGTTCAATGATGAGGAGAAGATACTATTAAACATATGTTTTAAACACAATATTAGTTCTAAAGATGCTACCAAAAATAATATGAAGCATTTACTAGAAATTGAAAACGCTATATTAAAAACCGACACAACACACTAGGATGAAGTAAGAACCCTGACAAAATCAAACAGGAAAACAAAACCATCGTGTCATAGTCTAAAAACTTTAATAAATGTGCCAAAGAGAATTTTAAATAATTCTTCGATGTGCATAACTTTTATAAATTGAAATTTGATTTTACTTTTATTTCAGATGTTAATGATCACTGTATGACATCTATTATGTTAGTACTGTTGCTCATTTCTCTGTGTAATTCTTTTTCATCTAAATTGAAACGTCAAATCTATTTGATGAGTTAAATGGGGAATACTGGCTTCAGGTTTCGTTACACGTTTAATAGTCCAGGCAACGAAGACCAAAAAATACCAAATAGTGGAAATAATTCATGTAGAAGCCAAAATTGGTACACTTGTAGGGGAAGGTATCCTTAACAACATACTAAAAGTTCTGAGGGGTGGGGTGAAGCTAAGGGTGGGGGGGGGTCTCGAAAGGTCCTTTTTTCAATTTTTCGTTAATAACTCAAAAACCACTGCTTCTATCAAAAAAATTTCTATTTACTAAATTAATCTACATAAAATTCTCTACAATAAAGATTCGATACACTTTTTTGATAGGATCAAAGCTGAAGGAAATATGGAGCGGGTAAATAGAAAATTAAAAAAAAAACAGTTTTTGCTCGTGCTCGTCCCTTTATTCAGTTTACAATCAACCTCCTTGTTGATCGTGAGTCTTCAAAATATCTGCTTTTATTACATTAAATATTTGCACGCGTTTAATGTAAGATTATTATTTCCAGTGTGTATGTGACTATGGCTGAGAAGTGTTTAATTTGTGAGAGTGAAGTTGAAAGTGATTTGTGCAATGTTGGAAAAAAAGGGATAATTGGATTAGTGAAGGCAAGTGTGTTATGGAAAGATGGGAAAGAGAAACTCTACCCCAGTTTCAGGGGTAAGATAAATGGTGTTGATCATAATTCAGAAGAGAATACGTTAGAAGTGACTCAAAAAAAAGGTTTTTGCGAGACACTCTCTCAGATGAACCTCTTTGCGTTCAGGACAAATGAAATTTGATTTTAAAACAAAGTGTTTTTTCTGCACGGAACCGGATGACGAAGAGAAGGAGATTAAAAAAACCGTATGCTAAGCGTCGAACAGTTTTTTATGTTCGTACGGTTGCGTTTCACAATTCTATTTTGAATCGTGGGCAGGAAAGAAGGGATGAGTGGGGAAACGATGTAGTGAGACGTATCTGCACTGTTGGGGATCTACACGCAGCAGATGCATTATATCACGAAGATTGTTATAAAAGATTCATGTTAACCTCTATAACTTCAAAAAGAAAAGCTGGACGTCCACAAGATGAAGGGATTTCAGAAGCAATGGAAGAAATATATGATTACATTGAAAGGACTGATAATTGCCAATACTCTATGGACGAGTTGTTAGAACAGATTATTGCAGGGGAACCACCACATGTGAGAGAATTGTACAAAAAGCTGCTGAGATTATCTTGGAAGACATTGAATCCATGGCTTACGACAACAGTGTCTATCCCCCTTCATCTATAGCTTCTGCAGTGAGGCTGAACAATTAATAGGCAGTGGGAAAAAGATGACAACTATTGCTCATGCTGCTATTGCTGCTGTTCGCCCTCGATGTTTTATATCCCCAATTCTGACCAGCATCGCTCTGTTCATATACAGAAAATTCGGATCAAAGAACTTGGTGTCCCTACTATCGAAGTTGGGATTAAGTGCCTCTTACTACGACGCTCAGCAGCTGGAGCTCTCCACCATCCACCACTCGCAAGAACCTATCCCAAGTGACACATTTTGTCAGTACATCTTTGATAATGCAGACTTCAATGTATCCACTCTCGATGGCTGGAATACCTTCCACAGCAAGGGAGGAATCAAATGTGTTACACCAATCCACGGTTTCCTTACATACACGAAACTGGAAAGACTGAAATCTGTTCCCCCCCAGGAAGAAGTGGGCCAGCTGGAAGTTCTGTAGCTGCAAGCCTTTGAGGGAAGGGGAACCAACGCATTGCAGCAAATTACTATCGAAGACTTGAGCGTGTTCATGCCCATCCCCTGTGACATATTCACACCCACTGTTCAAGATTTCCTGTGGATGAGTGGTAAGTAGCTCCAGGAGGTGGACCCCACTGCAAAGGTGCCAACCGTTCCAGAATGGAAGGGTTTCATGCAATTGGTGATTAAAGTCATTAACAAAGAGAAAACTTCGGTAACCTTTCTTCCATTCATCAACACCACCTAACAAGTACAGCACAGTACATACTGCGTTACAGTATGCATTAAAAAATAGTCAAGAGATAGGGCCACAGTTGGCTTCGTAATATTCGAGCAGCCTTTACACCTAAAGGCTAGAGAAATCGCGTCACAACAATGGCTGGATCTGGACTGAAACATGTACCATGCCAAGCATTTGCTGCTAATTCTGATGACAAGATGTTAACAGGTCACGCGTACAGCCGAGCTGTTCGAGGACATTTTCTTGTTCAGCTTGTTTTATGCCAAATTGTTCTGGAAGGAGCCAATGTTTCAGTGGAAGAGAAGAGAGATCTTGACTATGCTGAATGCTTCCTTGGTGTCAGCTTTGACAAAATTTCAGAATCATCTGAAATCTCTCAAGGATAAGGGCCCTACCGCTGCTTTGTGGGTTCAATACTTCAACATGGTTACCCTGATGAAGAAGTTCATCGATTCTGAGCGTCGTGGTATTTGGGACGGGCACTTATAGTGTGTACAGCAGATAATCCCATTCTTCCACGCAAGTGGGCAATTCCAGTACGCAAAATGTGCGCATCTCTATGTCCAAGATATGATACAACTGAAAGCTAGCCATCCGGAGGCATACAAGGAATTTGCAGGTAAGGGGTACTTCAGTATTAATCGCACAGGTATACCTTGGGCAGGTAATTGGTCGGATATGGTCATAGAACAAACTCTTATGCGCTCCATGAAAAGTTCAGGTGGCCTAACGCGAGGAAGAGGAATTACTAATTCTGTACTCGCCAAGTGGGTTTGTGGATCACCAGGAGGCACCGCCATATGTTCGTCATTGGAGGAGTTTGCTGAAGTGGTCTTTGCAACTGGAGAGCAGCACGTTGATATCCGGGTATCACGGCAAACGAAAGATTCACGAGATCGAGGCAAAATACACGAATGGTTCAATGATCATCCCCCTTTTGCAAAGTTGGATTCACTGATGTCATTGTCAGCAGGTACCGTGGAAAATTCCAAAATAAACTGCCATCAAGCCCTGAATATTGTAACTAAAACTATGCAAAGTTTTATCGGCAGTAAATTTGGTGATATGAAGCAATCTAAAAAGAATGTGGTCTTGTCACTACAAGTTACAATTAACTCTCTGACAATTTTCCAATGAATTGTCATATCGAAAAAGGACGATAAAGATGTAGAAGAGCTTTTGACATATGAATTAACTTCAACCCCCTGGCCCTGTTCAGCGAGGGCGGAATGCGAAAAGGAAAAAAATCATCACTATATGATGTTTTGCCTGTAGAGGACAGCGCAACTGTGAATCTCACCCACAGCTTCAATGTGGTAGACGGTGGTTTCCTACTCCATCGCATGAAATGGAAACAGTCTTCCAACATATTATCAATTTTCCATCAGTACATTGCCTACGTACATAAACATTACGGTAAAAATTGTTCGGTGGTTTTTGATGGATATGGTGATGACAATAGCACCAAACGAGCAGAGCAGAAGCGAAGAGCGCTCACAAAAACTTCTGTTGACATCAACTTTCATGAAAGCACGACTATCACAGTTCAACAAGAGCATTTTCTTGCTAATGAAAGAAACAAAACAAAGCTGATTCACTTGCTCAGTGAGAAAATGGCGGCAGCCGAGATAGAAACAGCTGTTGCTAAAGGGGATACTGACAGCACTATTGTGAGGTGTGGGTTGGATAAAGCTGCTGTACATTTAACTGTAGCAATAGTTGCGGAAGATGTAGACCTAATAGTTCTCCTCATGGGATTGGCATCACCATATATCAATATGTACTTCATGAAGCCAGGCCGTGGGAATGTGGAGACCAAATTGTTCTCAGTGCGACAACTTCAACAGCTTCTAATTTCCAAAACGATTCTCCTTCTTCATAGCTTCTCCGGATGCGACACCACCTCGGCGATACATGGAAAGAGTAAAGTAGGAATCACTAAGCTTTTCACAGAAAACCCTGCCCTCACTCAAGACATTTCAACAATATTCACAGATCCCTCAGCATCACCTGAGGATACTGAACAGGCTGGCGAGAAGCTTTTTTGGCTGTATACAAAGCGCCTGCACATCAAGGCAACCTGAACAAACATAGGTACTCGGCGTTTTTGAAGGCGTCAGCGAACCTCAAATCAGACTTGGCCACTCTTCCTCCCACCAGAGAAGCTTCAAAGCAACGCTCGCTCAGAGTATATCTACAGGTAAATTTATTTACATGTAGTTTATTCTTTACCTTGCAAATATTAGTTTGTGATGAATATTTACGTTGGTATCATTACTTTCTTACAGGTACAACAGTGGCTCGGCAACCCCCTACCACCCATCCAATGGGGTTGGGTGAAGGGAGAAGATGGGATCCTTTACGCAGTTAAAACGAACACCCTTGTGGCACCCGACTCCGTTTTGAACATGATATTTTGCCGATGCACGATTGGGTGTGGGGTGCGCTGCGGTTGCCGCAAAGTAGGGATTGCCTGATCCAGTGCCTGCGGCTACATCGACTCATGTACTAACGGAGCCCCCGTCGAAAATAGCTTCGATGATAACGAAAATTTAGATTTCGACGAAATTTAATGTTCAATATATATCCTTAAGCTGTAATTATTTCATTTTTAACAATAAAAATAATTAAACAATTAAGGACACCTTCCCCTACAACTGTACCAATTTTGGCTTCTTCTTTCGAATTATTTCCGCTATTTTTCCTTCGTTGCCTGAACTATAAAGGTATGCATTGATGATAATACTTTAAGATGTTCAGTAAACGCTAATGATATTATTATTAAGCCTTGGATATCACCAGCCCTGCCTAAACAAATTAAATTGAAAAATTACTTAAGTAAGAACTATCCAAAAATTATTGTAACTATACTTAAAAAATGCGGTCCAAAGTTCTAATTAAGGCTCTTAAACATGATATTTATTTTGCGAAAGCTAACTTCTATGAAAATAAATTTAGCTCCACAAAAGGTAATGTTAAAGAAAGTGGAAAGTAGTCAATGAAATTTTGAGCGGTGAAAGCAAGAAAGATACGGATGGTAACGAATCAACTTGAAGTAGCCAAGTTATTTAACAATCAATCATTTCGTTAACTCGATTCTTAATTTGAAAGAAACAAAGAAACTATTATGTCTGGTGACCAATTAGGTTCTGATCTTATTTATAATAATTCGGAATTAAACTCGTCCGTTTTATTAGCTTAAACCGACTTGCACATCGAGCAATGATGAGGTTAATAATTTCTGGGTTGGGAAATAATTAAGTAATTTGCAGTTTTCTTCCAGAATTTTTCATTCCAGACTAAAAGAAGCAGTTGTTATTCCAATATTCAAAAAAGGAGATACAAAAAATATTGTTAATTACAGACTAATTTCATTGCTCATTGGTAAAATTATTTGAAAAACTAGTCCTTTTGAGCATTGGTTTTTTAAATAATTTAGAAGTATCGAAAACTCTTTATTAGAATTTATAATTTTTTTAAACGAAGGTATATGGATCAGATAGAATCAGTTGGCTTAATTTTTGTAGATTTAACAAAAGCGTTTGATATGATAAATCATAACGGCTTACTAAAAAAAAAAAAACGTTCTTATTCTGGTTTCTGTGGTGTTACTTTGCATTGGTTTCGATCCTATTTTTCTGAACGGTCTCAGGTTGTTAAAATAAACGATGCTTTGAGTTAAGGTATAACCATTAATGATAGCGTTGCGCAAGGTTCAATGCTTGGTCCTTTGCTTTTTTTAATTTATTTAAATTCTATTTTTTATATTGATTTTAATTCTGAGTTGACAGCTTTTGTGACGACCTGGTTTTTCTCCATAAGTACCCTATTCGTAGCACAAATATTCAACATATGAAATTAGAATATGATTTCTAAAGAACTGCGGTGTCTAAAAACTAAAACTGCGGTAACTAAAACTAAGGGTATGTTATTTAAAATTAACGATGCTACTGTTGTAGATCCGATCATTATTTATCATGATGTGAATTGTTATCAAGCTATTTGAATTTGAAATATCTCGAACTAACCATTGAAATTTCGATGCACTGAAAAACCACATTGATACTCTTCGTAATTATCTGGCATCAGTATGATTAGCAAAATGCATATATTAAAACAAGTGTGTCCAGTAGCCGTTTTAAGAACTATTTATTTTGCTCTTGTGGAGTCAATGCTGCCTATGGATTAGTGTGTTGGGGTGGTATTTACTACGCTAGAATTTATTCACTTATTGTAATACAAAAACATGCTCCACCTTTATCTGCTCCGTGGCCTACCCCTACAATTTGAGAAATGTTCAGTTTATTCAAATTCTGAGATTTACAAAAACCAATTCTCAAAATTTATTTTTAATTCTCACTCCGAAGGTCTTTAATAATCTTCCGGTTGATTTGGGAAATTATCGGAAACTTAATAAATTTTCATCTAGCTTAAAAATCAATTAGTATTTAATCGTTAGAATCATTAAGAGTATTGGATAGCCTAGGAGATGTGGAGAGCATTAAATATTACATACGAAAATGTAGAATATTATCTTAAAGTTATTAAAAAGTTGTCTTTTACTTGTTCTAATTTAACCGTTCATTTTAACAAATGCAGCCAGACAGACGAGCGAGCAAAGATTTTCATTAAAATAAATTGACTCAATTTCATCGATTGGAAATCGATAACATTCAGATAGCATTTCCAAATATTTTGATTTATGCGATTTTTATCAATTTTAATCAGAATACGGAGTAATATTCCAAACAAAATTTTAGATGTTTTAATTTAAAAAAAAAAATTTAAGAGTCAAATAAAAAGGATTACTAAAAAATTGTTGAGTAGCTTTGTCAATTATTTGGCCATGCTGATGACTCCATTTTGATAAAGCAACATAAACTTTAATAATTCTAATTTAGTTTTGTCAAAATTTTACGAAACGAAATTGTCAATATTGTATCCGTTGTGGCAATTAATTATAATTGTTAATATTGCTAAGAAACGCAAAATGTATACCGGTTTCAATTTCATATGAATTTGGTCACATTACATCTCCACCCCTAGAACCGTAAGCATAAGCAAAAAAAAAAAAAAAACGTTTTTGTTATTCTTATATACATCTGATCCATTCTTGAATACAAATAACATTGTTACATTTCATTATATAACTCATAAATTATTCGAGATGAAATAAATTGATAGTGAAGGTGGTATGATTAATATTAACTTAAAGGTAGACAGCAACAACAATATTCGTAAAAATATTTTCATTTTCCATGGTCTTGGCAGAAAAATAAAACGTGTGCTGAGCTTTATTTCGTATATTATCGTTGTTGTTTTTACACAGAACATGAACATCGATTAGATTGTTTGACATTTTATTTCTTTGTATCATTTATAGAATTTTATTTTTTTTATTTTTTTTTATGTTTTGTACGTTTATGTTTCTTCGAGAAAAGGTTACGATCTATATACGACAGCATAAAGTTTTACACGTGTTTTGATTTAAATATTTGCTCACGGTTAAAAACAAAATTAATGATTTATGGTTGAGATGGTGACTAATTCATTAATCAAATATAATATATACAACAGTAAGATTTCTCTGTTACCTACCGTTATACAATTCTGCCTGAATTTCAGACGCGCATACTATTTTTATGTTTACTGATCATATAACAAAGTCAATTATTAATTCATTGAATTTTAATATGATTTGTCACTTTGTTTCAAAACATAAAAAATTATGAAACTCGTTCAAAAATTAAAGAGAAAAATCGTACCTGTTTAGAATTTTGAACCGGGCACACAGACCAGCTTTTCGCTCTAAAACATAAAAACTGTTTTGATTTTATAACAAAACACAGAAGAAAAAAAAAATTGGCATTGAAGAATATACATACATTTTCATAAACAACAAACTGTTACGAAAATAAAGCGGATTTTCGTTTTCCACCATCAAAATGTGATTTTTATGTAAATTTGGTATTTTCCCCGACATATTTTTTATGTGACATAATTGCATTATTTCGAAGAAATATGTTAAATATATTGTTTTGAAAAAGAAAAGCAATGAAAATGTATACAGTAAAATTTGGATATATAGTACATACATATACGATATTGATTTTATCAAACATTTCTCATTTTGACAGTCACGTAATTTGGCCAGGTTGGTTATTTTTTGTTTTGTAAATTTATTTATGTAAGTATGTAGCGTGGTGTATAGATTCTTAAAATGGGTTTCACACAATATTATTTGGCAGAATTTTTAATAAATCTCTTCATAAAAATGCCTTCTTCTGTTTTTTTCGGTTCCAAATTCTGTTGAAACTGTTACAGAATGATGTATTTATTTACGGTACTTTAAAAATGAAATTATTGATGATGAATACTAATGAGTATTGTTTTCATGGTACTCAAAAGTTGTAACAGTTTTTCGATGAAAGTGAGAAGAATAAATTATAAATGAAAAATAAAAATTTATGAATATAAAATTTAAAAATTATACAAAAATCAAATTGAAATTAAAATCTAATAAAATCAGTCATCCAATACAATCATCGTTTATTGCAAACGAAATATTTAATTAAAAAATAATGCAATTATAAGATTATAAGATGGGTTGACAAAAACAACTTTAACATTTATTTTATTTTTCTGGAACTACGTTCCTATCAACTTAACAAACAACGTGAACGAATAAAGAATTTTTCAATTTAAATTACAAACTTTAAATCACGAATTTGATTGTTTCCTCAGGGCAATGCATTTATTTGAATAATCAAAACATGTACAGTAATTTCGCCTAAATGAATACAAATAGTATAGGATATAGTAAACATATAAATAGTTATGTAACACAGTCTTCGAAATATTGTTTTTGTAATAATTCCTTAATCTAAAGAAGTCTAAATTGTACCATCAAAATTTTTAAAATTCAGGTTGTTTCATCTTAATGTGGGTCAGAAATTAAGGTTTACATTAAAACGCAAGAAGTGTCGTAAGAACATGTAATTATTCCAATTAAAAGTAAAAGACCTTTCTTTTACTCTATACACGCTCATTACAAAATCCGCTATTTGCCTACTTGATTATCTGGTTTTGCAAATTCTAGTGAAAATCCAGTGAATTTCTAGTTAAATTTAAAAATAGATTTTACGATTTCTGTTTAAACACCAGATCACATCAAATCTTTTATAAACCAGTATAAGCATATTGTTGTTGTTAAAATCCTTTATCAAATGTTATGGTTGTCAAATCCACTAAAACTGTAAATACTGGTGATTTTGGGGGTTCCGTGTAAATTATGTTAGTTTTACAAAATTGTACAGAGCTCTATGAGCTTTTAAGTTTAGAACACGATAAAAACAAATAACGATTAAATTATCTTAAGTGATTTGGTTTCAGATTTTACGATTTATGTTTAAACACCAGGTCACATCAAACGTTTTATAAACCAGTATAAGCATGTTGTTGTTGTCAAAATCCTTTATCAAATGTTGTGGTTGTCAAACCCTAACCGATTTCCAGTAAAATTGCAATCAAAACCAGATTTTGACCATTTTCTAGTTAATTTCCAAGTACTAATTCTAGTCACTAATTGTAGTGATTATCTAGCACAAAAAATTACTAGAATAATACTACATAGATGGTTAGTTTCACTCTATAAAATGGAATATCTAGTAAATTTAAAGAAAATCTCGTAAATTTTATTACCAGTATTCCAGCTGCATTTTTGCACCGGTTTATTTTTTAATGTAGTTACCTGAAATTCTAGTTAAATTAAATGAAATACAATATAATTCCTGTTCACAAGTGCAAGGAATTTCTAGTAAATTAAACAGATTCTAGTAATATTCTGGTTAATTTAAAACTTCTATTAAAATTTACTAGAATTCTAGTAAACTTAGACTTTCGCTCACATATTAATTTCAATTTCGTCGTCATAGTCAGTATCAGTAATACGTTGAATTTCTTGCTGTGGTAAATAGTGAAATGAAGAACAGGTGAAAAAATAAAAGTTTAAGTATATAAAATGTGAGTGCTAATATAAAATATGTATAGTGAAATATTACACATAATTATTGATGAGATGGCTACTGCTGTACATACTATTTTAACATTTGGTTGGCAGCAAATTTTGCGATTAAATTTGACCTCCGCGACGGAACTCATCCAAAATTTTTCCAATGTGAAGGATTTTGATGGTGAATGTTGACAAATACATACATAAAATGATTTTCAGATTAACTTTCAATTATTAACATTTGAGATTAATTTTGAATTCGGTCACTTGTAGAAAAACGGGAATACAAAGAACAATTTACATATACTATGTATATATTTAATATTTATTCGCTCATTGCATGCAAAAAACGATAAGTCAAAATCGTCATTTTCGGGAGAAGAGAATTTGAAATATTGAAGGGGGTTTGTAAAAACGTTTCCTTAAAGTTCAATATCATGTGCAGGAGTATATAAAGAAAAAGATCAAAACACCAGTCATCGAGTAACTTTACTTAAAGCGACTGCTGCTTCGTCTGATAATCTACAATTTGTTTCAACCTGCATATCCGGCGAGTGCATTTGGGCTAAGGTACTTAATTACTTATTGATATGACCCTAATTATTAATGCTTTTTAATAGTCTTGCTACATTTAAAAATTTCAACGTTGGCTTTCTTATAGAATATTTAACTAAATTAAATTAAACCATGTAGATTATATTCATCATTTTTTTTCCCGGCCACGGTGCCAGCGTACAGGTCTAACAAGGCAGTTCACTAAAAAAACTAACTAAATCCAAAACGAATTCCATCAAAATATTTTGACTTCAATGCCTTTTCTAGTTTTTTGATTGAACTTCCTTCTAAAAAGGCATTTCGTCTAAAACTATTTTCACTGAGTTGCCTTTTAATTTTTGACTGAAATGTTTTTGACTAGAATTCCCGGAGCCAACAATTTAAAGTTTATGTTATGTTAAATATGGACGTTACAATAAAAAATACTTAGTACATAACTTTCATTACCTATCAACTAATGAACATAGAAGTACATTTACATTTTATAACTTGTTCATTATTGGACTCTACTCTACAAAACAAATACTAGTCTATAAAATATATGTAGATATCAATAAATACAGAGTACGACAATGTACAAGTTATAAAATTCAAATGTACTTTTATGTTCGTTAGTTGACAGGTTACGAAAGTAACATACTACGTATTTTTACAAAATTGGGGGAAATGATGAATAAAACCTACATGGTTATCTGTAAGAAAGCCAACGTTAAAAATTTGATATAATATAGTTCATATTATTACTCTTGTTATTAAACCAAAACTTTTAATTTTTGCAGGTAGATGAATCAATAAAAGATCTCACCCAAAACAGTAAGCTGTCGCAGCCGTATCTGGTATATTTGTCGGAGAAAGGTTTGCGCCACGAAGAAATCTTCCACGTAATAATAGATGCACAATCAATTTCGTTGGGCTACAAAAGTTTTTATGCACCTTCGACAAACTGTTTAAAATTGTTTATGCTTTTGGATTGAAATTTCTCCATAAGATCTACCTTAATTGTTTATATTTCTACAATTTCATGGACGTTTTTTTTCTTTTTAATTAAAGATGTGATTCCGACGCCTCGTGTGTCGAAATTATATTCTAAATTGTGTGCAAAATATTCAGAACAACTATTTTAAAGCTTTGTTATTTATTTAATTGTTGAAATAAAAAATATTTAATTAAAACAAAATCCAAAAAGGTTTTTTTATTATTTGAAATTTTATTAGACGGCAATCTAGTATAATCAAGGGATAATCTAGTAAAAAATGATGACGTAGGAATAACTGGAATTCTGCTAAAGAATATAGTTGTTTCCGGTTATTTTACTAGAACTTTAGTAGAATAAATGAAAGAAATCTAATAGTTTTGCAAGAAAATCTAGTATTCGATTTTATTTGAAATCTAATTAAAAATAAGTATTTCTCATAATTTTATCAGAAAACCAGTCGCAAAATCAAGTAGTATTGTTTACTTGATTTCCAGTACTACATATTTGTATTACAAGTAAAATTACCAGATTTTATTACAACCACAAATCTAGTATTATTAATTTTACTTGATTCAACTAGATCGTCTAGTATGCTCACATCTAGTGAATTTTTATTTACCGTGTAGGAAACCGTCCAAGATGCTGGATTTATTCAATCGAATTTCATATAAATACGTTCCCATAAACCTAACAAACTGAAATTGACACAGTCATATCAGCAGAATTGTCAAATCTCCAACAAGACCCTTACACTCACGGCCTTTGTAACACACTCAACAGGAATCGATCAACCAACTAGTGGGCTAGAACCACAAAGTGAAACGGTTGCAGATTGAGATTTTGAAATTATATCAGCAGCAAGGAGGAAATTTGTTCAAAATCTAGTTTCCCAAGTCATAATCTCTATCCGCGCTACGCTAATTAATGGTAACTCCAACAAAATGCAACATACAATCACTAATTTAGCAAGCATGATTATTTTGCTATCATTCGCTATTGGTATTCTGATGTAAAATCCTCGTATACCATTGGCCCTTCTCTCGATAGCTTATAAAGCGCAAACAGAACTTCAGAGAAGATGCAAAAAGTAGATTGTTGGGGAATGATGGTCACTGGTATATGGCAATCAGCTATGAATTGTAGCTAAACCGGCGCCTTTTGCTGGATTACAATTTAGAAAATAAAATCAGGCCACGCAGTTTATATTTCACATTAAACGGGTTGCAATAATCGCAAATGATAATTTTTTTATTTTTATCTAATTTGTTAAACATTCGCCGATAAATGAAAATTGAAAGATGTACAATAACCTATAAAATGTAGTTAATCTAATGTATAATTGTATAGGCAGACTGTCGTTTGTTTAAATTGCGACAAAACATAATTATTGGCTGAATTATTAACTTTACCCATTTTATTAAATTTAGTGAAAAAATCTTCATTCCAATTTCATCTGCGGAGTTACCTTATCAGGTGTCGACTGAAAATCTCTCGTATTTCGAGTTAGAATTTTCGAGTTTCGCGATCCACAAACCGCAATTGCGACAAAACACGATTATTGTAGCAGTTAGGTATCGCGACGTTCGGATCCAGTAGTTCCATATTTTAGTTTTAAATATTGTTTAATTTTATACATTGGCATTAAACAATTTTTTGAGGTTTAGAAGCTTATTTGAGAAATATTTGACGTTGTTATTGTGTAACAGAAATTATGAGATTTTATGGATTTTTCGAGAGCATTTAACTAATATTACTAATACTTAATATTGTATTTTGAAATTTTTGGATATCTGCGTTTGAGTTGCTGGACATCTCATTCCCATCATTTATTCGAAATTACCAACATTATTCAATATTTTAGAGATTACTCGACTTTTTCCAGTTATTTTTTTGAGAAAGTCGTTTTTTAAGATTAGTCGTGTATTCTAACTTTATTCGAAAATTCTAAATAGAATTGTAGAGATTTTTTTACTAGACAATATTATTTGATTTAGCTTCTAGTTGAATGATTAATGCGAGACACCGAGTTATGTGATCACAGGGACGACATTCTCGAAATTCAGGGTTTTTGGATTTATCTATATTTTCGGAATTAAATAGCGTTGGGTTAGTTGCTTGGCATTGAAGTTATTTATTCGAAATTATCAACATTATTCAATATTTTCAAGATTAATTAACATTTTGTGACGCCTCCATGATATTTCTTTAAATTATTCGGGTTCAGTTTAATCGGGTATTGTTCGAAGAAAATTGTTCGATGTTACCTTTTGTGTAACTTTATGTTGATTTACATTATGATCTGTAACATGGTAATCAGACCATATTCATGGTTTTTGAGTAGGTATATGTAGGCGTACAAATATATAGGTAACCTACCATTGTTCAGTGCCAGGCCAATATTAGTTTTTAATCAATTGATGAATGAATTTTCAAAGAAATATAAAATTTGTTCAGCGTTCTCTAAATAATGTGACATACTTTTGAAACTTGTTCATCAATAAGTTGATTGATTCTAGATATCCGCCCAAAATTAAATAAACCAGAAAAGCAGTTGTCAGAATAAAAATATAAAGCTCGCTCATTTAAGCCAACAGACACCAAAGCGAACTTAAAAACTTTAAACAGCAAGATTTTAGTCGAAGAGGCCTTATCATTTCCCACTAGTCGTGTCCGACCTAATTCTCAGTTGCATGCTCAATTGAATTTGCTTTTTTTCTCCAATTAAAGAGCAAATACAGATTTTTTACCTGTGGCAGGATGATAGTAAATCACCAATTTTGTTTTTATCTTAATGGTATGCTGATTTTGTAGCACATGTAAAAATTTTGATTGTTTTTATGAAGTAAGAACAAGAAAGCGGGTTTTAAAATTGTTGGAGTATTCAACAATTTTTGAAGTATTCGCCAGGTGTGAACAATTTATACTAAAATCAAAATTAGGGGAGGTCTAAGTAAAACAAACAACAGTTTATAATTCTGAAACTATCGTAAATAATTTAGAATTAATAAATGAGAGCCACAGAAAACACTCGGGGTAAACATTTTTTATTTAACTAAAAATATCAAACAGCCGCCATATCGGCCAAAGTGTTAACAGATTTTATCATAAATGAATAAAAAAAAAATCTAAAACGTTGGTAATTTCGATAGCCGCAATTTGTATTTGAAGACTGTATTGACACCACTTTGGCCGATATGACGACCTATACCGTCAAACACACATTCATTTTATGGGACATGATGGCATTTGCCGTCATTTAAATAAAGTTAATTTGGGACATGCAGTCAATTTTACATTTGAGGAAAAATATCAAGGAGGCAAAGTTGTTGTACTGATTATTGATCTACTTAATTTCATAATTAATATTATTTCGTATAATCACAAAACACCAACAGTTTTCACTTACTTAAAAATAAAAAAACCAAAATTTTATTTTTGAATTTATTTACTTTTATTTATTTAAAATTACAACTAGTTTCGATCTTGTAAAGATCATCTACAGGTAATTTTTTGCAATTGCAAAAAATTACCTGTAGATGATCTTTACAAGATCGAAACTAGTTGTAATTTTAAATAAATAAAAGTAAATAAATTCAAAAATAAAAAATTTTGGTTTTTTTATTTTTAAGTAAGTGAAAACTGTTGGTGTTTTGTGATTATACGAAATAATATTAATTATAAAAAGATCACTTACGTCACTCCGCTTCAAAAAAAATTTTTTTTTTTTTAAAAATGTTTAATACTTAATTTCAGTTAATCCTTTTTTTAACAAAGGGAGGGTAGTTTTGAAAAAAAAAAAATTTGTAAACTGTGAATTCGAATTTATCTCTCAATTAGGGAACAGGTAGAAAATGAAGCAAAAAGGACCAATTTTCAAGCAGCCATAAAGTTTAAAATTATTTTGAAAATTAGAAAATTGTTTACCGCTGCCAATATCAGAATATGATAGCGAGTTTGAAAAAAATCTCGGATTCTTGTAGACCCGCTACAACTACTGCCTCTAAACACTTTTTACAAATGAGTCCACGCATTTTTGTAAGTGTACAACTTGCAGTAGAAGAATTTCTCGCAGATCGTTATGATATTCAATTTAGAATGCCAACTGGAGCAGGCTCTTTCTAGCGGTAAACTGGATGTAATAATCCACATACGTATTTTCATCGACGTTTATCATCCATCACCTGGGTCACTCGGGAATTTTAATCGAAATAACGATAATTAATAAGGGATATAATAGGGATATAAAAACAATTTTTCGTTGAATTCTTTTATTTGTGAATACGTAGCATTTTCTTCGTAGCAAACTTTTCTAATATTTTGTAAATCTTCTCGCTTTTCTAAAGTATTTACTAATGATGCTTTGACCTTTCTGAAAATATGGCACAAAGTTAGTCTTTAAAATTAGATAGCAGCATACTCGCATTCAGTGGCAAATTAAGGAAAATCATAGCCCTAGGAATGCTTTCTTTTCCAGCCCCCTTGCAGTAATAAGAAATTCCGGACCCATTGCAAGCTTTCGTTTCTAATAAGCGTAAAACTAGGCTTTCCTCTGTTTTTCATTACCAAAACGTGTGGTTTCCCACATGATTGAAAACTTGGTGGCGTGTTATATTTAATTTAAAAAACCACGACTGCTCAATTGAAAACCAAAATCTGCTTTAAAGAGCTGTAGATTTTATCATACCAAAACGATTATGTGTTTTATAAATCAGGCAAAAATAATACTTGTTCGAAAAATAACCTTTCTGATAAAATTTTTACTAATGTCAGAATCATACTATAATTTTTCTATGTCAAAGATGTGTTTTCAAATATCTTTGTCTAAGATAAATAATAGTTTGAGTTGCATCTTTTATAAAAGATTCCTTTTAAAAAATATATTTTATCAAGTTTGCTTCGTAGAGCTAAATATGATCAAACATTTGATAAAATATCTTTGACTTAGAAAAATGATCGTGTGGTTCAGATCTAATTGCAGGAGAAATAACGTGTGTAATCTGTTCGCAAAGTATATTTTGCCGCGCTTGAAAGTTTGCTGACTTTGGAAAATGGGACTTTGCGTTCTTGATAAAGAAATAACTACAGCTCGGGGAATTAGTTTACCTCCGGGAACGCACCTCACACACAAAAAATGTGTATCGACATAAAATTTGTAAATAATCCCATAAAATCTTCCCTATGAAATGATTGAGAACCACCTTACATTGTAAATATATTTTTATTTTTTGTTGTATTGTTTTGATTAATTAATACGACATATAGATTACCCAAATCCCTAGAACGAAAATACAAAATTCCAACATGACGGCTGATGAGGCTGATGATGCATGTAACTATGCAAACATGGCGGTTAAAACTTATAATATAAAATATTAATTACAGATGTATATTTAAAAAAAAAACATTCTAATAAATTTCGAATTAATAAATTATGAATATAATCGGAAATCAAGTCCTTCACGAACCCTCTGCTTGCGATTCTCATGCATTTTTAAAGCAGCAATACTACTCAACCGTAAACTTGTCATTCATAGACAACCAGTTTCAAAATTGTGTAAAACGTTAAAAAGTAGAAATACATATCGAAACGAAATACCCACACAACCATAAAAAAAATGTTTCCCTTTGTAAAAATTACAACGAGATTTGCGGTCGAAACCACGAGTTAGACTGAAATGCCTTTTCAGAAGTTAGTTCAATCAAAAAACTAAAAAGGCATTCAAGTCAAAACTTTTTCGACTAAAATTTTTTTTGGACTTTTAAATGAAATTCTTTTTGAAGACCCACACAAACGGAGGTTCAATGAAACGATTAAAAAAGAATTCAAGCAAAATTGTTGTAAAATGTGCTAAATGTTTCTTTTTTACCGAAGTTTCTTTTTTAAAAGAGTTTTAGTCACCAAATGTATTTGGGAAATTTTATGACTGAAATTTCTTTCGTTTTTTGTTTGAAATGTTTTTGACTCTATTCTCGGAGAATGAATTTGCCTGGAATTCCTTTTCAGTCATTTAACTGAATCTCCTTTTCCAAAGGTATTTCAGTTAAAAATTCAAAAATAACCCCAGTCAAATGAATGCCTTTCTGTATTGACCGAAATTCCTTTATTTTTGGCAATGGACTACTTTTGACTGAAGACCTCGGTCAAAAACAAACAAACCCACTAAATGGTTTTCCAGTCCAAAAATGTGCCACTGAAGATCCTTTCAAGAGGTATTTGAGTCAAACAGTTTTCTGACCGGAAATCCTTTTTTTGTGGACTGAACTTCCTTTTTTAAAGGAACTTTACTCATAAATTTTGTAAGGGAAATGTTATGACTGAAAAGTTATTCTCTTATCATACATATAACCAATCAAGGTTGCACTGCCACTAATTGCTAAAAAAGAATGGCCTTAAAGAGAGCAATAAATAAAACTTCATTTTAAAAATTTTACGGTAAAATATGATATACGGTTCAGTGGTTCAGTTGGAAAAAAGGCAAAAATAAGAGCTGATAGTATGGCAATATTGCAAAAAGATGGTTTTTAGTGCCATTAAAATCTAAAAAGATACTGGGAATTTCGTTAACAGCCTGCGAAAAGAACTCCTCGAAAAATATCCGAAAGAAAAGGTAAAACCATTATTAAGAAAAGCTATCCGCGGTTTCAAATTGACCAGAGTTACTCGAATTATTTCCATACAAAATTTAAAATGAAAAAAAGGACTTTCTTCTGCAGGTGGTCCACGGAAAACGGGCCTGTAGCCATATGTCCTCGAATTGGCTACTGCGTAAGGTAGAACGTAAAAAGCGAACTGCGAAAGTGTCGGGAGTGCCTTAAGCAAAGTGTTTATATGTCATTAATAAATTGAGAACGAATTTAATGGGCCTCCAAAATTCACGGGCCCTAAGTAGCCTAGTGCCTAGTATCCCTGATTATTAATATATTAAACTAAATTAATGTCATATTATAAACATATTTAATTTAGGAACCTTTTACTAAAACACGCATCATTTAATGATCGCCAAAATGAATATTTGTATCTAGCACCAAATAAAATATATCACCTAATAAAACCGTATTTACAGGTAATAAATTACCTATAAAGACCTAGGTACATATATTCTGGTTGTACATATATAATATAATTGAGAATTTAACCTAAATTTATTAATTAAAATAATAATTGATGGCTGAAAATCTATCTACCCTCTCATCCCTTAACCAATCCGGTAGAATAAAGGTATAGCAATTCCGAATTAGTAGAGTTTTGTATTCATAAACGAATGCCGAAATTAACGCAGGTATATTGTTATACATACACAGGTATGTGATTTCGTCGTATTATAATATATACGTTTCGCATTTAATTCAGGTCAATCTAATTATTTTTGCTAGACCAGAATTTATTTATTTATTTGGTTGACTATGCAAATTTAATTATTCTCATTTTGTGGTTGATTATTTAGGTACAACAAAACACGCAAATATATATCTTTTGACTGATCAAGCGGAAATATATTGCTTATTTATACAGTAGCAAATCATGTAGTATCTAGTACATTACATAATTTCCCACTATGCATGCCGCCTTCATAAAAATGTTAACAAATACACACACACATATATTCCAACTACTATGAACGACGCTATTATTTTTCTAGTGTCATCAGTTTATTAATAATTTAATATACTCGTAGCTAAAATATATATAAAAAAAAAAGAGTTATAGTGTAATGTTAAATTACAAAAAAAAAAAACTTGCGCGTGCGTTAACAAAATCCCCGCGCAAAAAATAAAGCTTTATCTAATGTTACAAAAATATATGTTTGAATGTGTACACATAAGAAAATCCAAAAAAATTATGTATGTTCATTCGTTTATCAGACGCCAAACTGGGCTTTTATTTGTTTACGTACACTATGTATTTGTATATAAAAATAGACGATAGTATTTTAAGAGCACAACAAAAAATTGATCCTTTATTTCCTTTTCGTACTGTTGATGCCAATCAATGATTTTATTTTTATTGTTGCAAAATTCGGATTTTTTTTACTCATAAATCTTGTTTCCGTCAAATTTGTACGAGTGGTAGAACTTTAAATATCGATTATGCCATGAAGACTGTAAACTATCACATCATAATCATTTAAAAGAGAAAAAAACATTTTTCATTACCTTCTTGAATGAAGAGCACATTAAAGCCTTGCATTACCTGAAACGAAAAGTATATACATATAATATATCACTGTAATATTTTTCCATCAAAACAAAAAATTATTGGATGTTACAAAAAATATTCGCACAAAAAATCTAATTTCAAATCTCACCAAGTTATCATATTATACTTCCATTTATATTATTTGATATAGCAGAAGCAAAAAAAAAAAAAAGAGAAAATCCTGAAAATGGCAGAAAAACTTCTTAATTTTCTTTCACATTATATCCGGAAACTGCGAACATTATGTGTGGAAAATTGTTACACCGCTCATCCACAGCACCAAAAATACACAAATTGATTGTTAATTGGGGTTCACATTTCCAACTTCCTGAGCACATAACAAAAAAAAAAAAAATTATTGAGTGACTCAGCTCATTTGACATATCTATATAGAGCAAATATAAAAATGAAAAATGATCAATCATCCATCACTGATTTTGAACGTGTACATAGCGAGCGATATACAGACAACAATAGAATATAGAATTTATTTTTTTTTTTTTGGTGGTTTTGATTCATTAATATTGACTAAAAGTCAAATTTGCGAAACCAATTTTCGCAAAACAGTAAAATAAAGTAGTTATCATTTTTCATTCATTTCCTTCCGTTTTATTTATTTTTTTTTTTTGTTTTTTTTTTTTTGTGTTGCGGCAGAAACAGTAAACGCCCCCCAATTCAATAAAAAGTCATTTCCACTACAACACTTTCATCAGTATGGCATTTTGTATTTCTGATGTCAATTTTCTTTCGAGCGATAAATCGAAATACCAGATTAGAAATTTGTTAGATTTCATTCTTCTTTCAATCATTACACAAAAGCAATAAATTGAAATAAAATAAAAAAATAAAAATTCGTTTTGTACTGTTTGATGTTTTGATATATCAAAACCGTCGTCACATATGGAGGAGGGAATTTTCTTTGTTTTTTCATCAAAAACGCTTGAGATTCTCCCTATGATTTTTCATTTCCATCCAAACACACATTTGCTTTTTGTTGTTTTTTAAGAGTTGAATTGATTTATTTCTTATCTCTAGGCAAAGTTGGTTTTTCTCATATATTATATACCCGAATATACAGTTTCGTATGTAGTACATACGAATATACTTACAACAACAACAGGAGCAGCAGCAACCCCAGAAAATTCATTTTTTGGCATGTCGTTAGAATGATTTCCAAAAATATTATTTTTGATTATACTGTTGTTCATAAGGAAAAACATAAATGGTAAACAATAATATTAATAATGGAGCATACATACATACATAAAAAGCATATTGCAAAATTATGGATGAATATTGGAATATTTGATTGGAAACAACAACAACTGTAGCGAATTTTCATGTTGTTAGATTTTATTAATTTTTTCTTTTTTTTTACTTAACAAGGTTTTTTTTTAGGAAGGAGGGTTGAGGCCTGAGGCTATAAATTATAATGATATCTCGTTTGCATTTTCTTTCGTTTATATATCGAATTAATGTACCGGTAAACCAAAATTAGATTTTATTTCGAAACAACGCAACAATGTTTGACAATTGTTTCAAAATCTAACTTAATTATTAAACTGACTTGCTGTTTTTTTTAATCCGAATAGTTTTATAGGCCACCTAAAAACTATCTTAAATTAAAACTTTTTTGTAATTGTCCTACATGTCAGTTATGTTGTATTTAATTGGTACATAAATAAATCTATGCTTCTCTACCTGAAAACTTATAAAATTGATGGTATTCGATAGTGTTAGAAGTAAAACAAAATAAATACACGTAACTTTTTTTTTTGCACGGTACATACGTTCTGACATAGAAAATGTCAAAATAAAACCAAGACAAATATATAGGATCCACATAGTCAATCCCCCATTCTGTTCCTTAACTTTAAAAAGATGTATAACCGTATCACAAAAACCATGTTAAATAAAATACCGTATAAAAAAAGAGTTGGATCCATGTTGAATACACATAAATATGTACATAATAATATTAATAAGTAAATAAAGACTTAGGCCCTTATCATGAGTTCCGATGGAGTGGAAATTGTTTCTTCGCCGTAATTTTCGTACTATGGCCTTTATCTTAGAAACCAGGAATTGTTAATTTTCGAAATAATATTATTTTATTATAATTCCAGTGGAGTTTAGCATAACAATTCAAGTTGAATTAAAATTTGCGTCATTTTTTCTTAACATAATAAAAGGGGAGATGATCGAACGAGGTAACACAGGAATTTTTTTTTGTTAAATCCCTATTAAAGCATTTAGATTGAATGATTCTCCGCAGATGCAGATGTCACATCAAAATTTCGTTTTATTTACAGAGAAAAATGTAAACAAGAAATGTGGGAAAACGGTCGTAATGCTTTGCTATTTATGTTTGCGTAACGACATCCCATTTATTATAAGCTTGTATCAAATTCTTTATAGCAAAAATATGTCGGTCTTAAAGTCAATCTTGAAAAACATCGTAAAATTTCAGCTGTTGTTTTATTATTGAGTCCCACAAGTTAAACTTTTCGCAAAATTATGATCATGCACTCTGTAAAAAAACATTGATTATCTAGCGTATTTCTTTGACAAATTTACAACAAAAATTACATAGAATAAATCCCCATAAGAATAACATTAACCCAAAAAAAAAATTGGGTTTATTTAAACATAATTCTAATTTTTGGTTATGATACCTGCCACCAGAGTCATAATACATGGTAAATTTATATTTTATTACGAAAGGTTGGCTTTTGTCAATTAAATCAAATTGGCTATTTTCTTGGAAAAAAAATAAACCTCAAATAATTCGAATTAAATTTTGGTCAACAAAATTCGCTTATTAATTATTATTATTAGTAAATATAAAAATTTTCCTGAACAGCAAGCCGTCCGGCAGATCGAGAAACTGGCCTAAAAAATATTATTTAGGCCTCTAGAATCGATTTGGTTCTTATGTGGCAGTAATGAGCATAATGACCAACTAGGATTATAAATAAATATTAACTCTTTGGAAACTCAAATATAGAAAACCTTTCAAAATGGAGTAATGAAATTTGCAATATGGATGGAATAAGATTTGTTTCTCTTTATGCAACAACATCTTATGGAATAATTATTTTTACCGAGTGAGTTCAAAGCTAATGCGTTTGGAACAAAAGGAAGCCCAGGGCATTTAGGTTATTTTATTTCGATCATTAATTTTAATTAACGCATGTATATATGATATGATCCATAGATCAGGTGAATAAAAAAGTATTACTTTGCTGAACACATGCACAACAACATGCTCTAGATCTACATGATTGGTTTAAGAAGGAATACAGTTAACAACTGGTTCCCGTGGTGGCAAGAAGAATTTTGAGTATTAGGATGATTGAGTGTTAGATTCTGAATGTAGTATTACTAGTTGTCTTTTGACATGAAATCCACTAGAAGGGTGTTACTGTGGTACAACTTTATGGTACAAATTACAGTTATTTACATTTTTTTATGACCACAAAAACCCACAGTTTATACAAAGAGCACATGGTTTTACAACAGGTTTTTAGAATTGTATATACAAATAATCCAAGTAAAAACCGTGTTAATTCAAACACCGTGTAAAAAAGACCGTTTAAAAAATAGTTGGGTTATAGTCGAGTTTCCATACCATTTTAGCTCAAAATTCGGAAGCTTCTAAATGAATTTTGATAAAACATTATTTGGTCGACTTTAAATACGATCTAAAACAGAAGTTTATCACCTTAACAAAATTACTGCTTTCAATTGCAAAATAAAACGACAAAATTAAAAATTTGCCCAATATTTAATACTAAGCAATAAAACTTGACATCCAGGTTTTTTTGGGTCGCTAATTACATGTGTTTGGTGAATGAATTAAATTAACCTCAAAATCTCAAATAATTGTAATGAATCAACTCGTACAACAAATATGGAAGTTATTGTTTAACAACTCAAAATGACGTGAAATGGCGTCTGGTTCTGGTAATATCGACTTGTAAACCCCGAAACAATCTAAAACTCAAGCCTCATTAAGAAATCAAGTGACTTATGGGTACAAGTTAACCACAACGTGAAATTATAACGAATCATAATACTTACTTACAATCAAACACGGCCAATTTCGAAATTTCTTGAGCTGATCTCAGAGTTGTGTCTCTAAAATGGCCTGTGATTTCTGACTTCCTAGCCCTTAGGCAATTTAAAATATAGTCATCTTAAAAAAATCACTGGGCTTAGGGTTGTAACTTAAAAACTACTCCCTTAATGCTTAGAGAAGCTTAGGTTTTAAATTGCATAATGGTTAAGAACTTGGATACCATATACCATTTCAAGGAGACGTTGTGGTTAATTTTCAATTTTAAAAATAATTTCAATTTGGCATGCAAGTGAGAATATAACTTAGGAAAACCATGTTGTTTTGGTTTCTTCAACCAAAACTTTGCTACAGTGTTGTTTACGGTACACCTATAAGCTATCTTCGGTGACCGAAAGTTCAAAAACAATTTATTTTTATTTTTATTCCAGCAACCATTTTGCTTTAACTTTTTTTGGGTACTCTAGAATCGATCAACTTGACACTTGATGAGCATAGTTATTAAAGTCTATCAGAGAAAGCTAAATAAGAAGTAATAATCAAAACAATATTCCATTTTTCCGAAATATCTTCAACAAGCAGCCAAATGTTGTTCATATTCGTGTTTAGTTCGAAATTATGTCAGGAAAAATGAGAGTAGTAACATAAACCTCGTTTTGAGAGATTTGCTTGAAGTTGAGTGTAACTCTCTCTTCCTAGAAACAAAATTCTCGACAAATCATTAATTCTGGAATAAGGCAAGATGCTACTATACTCGTTGCAAATTTTGACGAATATCTAGAAACACGACTAATCTCGAAAAGTTTGAATAATCTTAGAATGATAAAAAAATTTTAATATTCCGAAAAAACTCGGCTAAGCCTAAAACCCTAGCGCTTAAGCTAGAAAAATCATAAATCGCTAAAAATCTCGGTTAGGTACTCTTTCTTTGTTAAGCAAATAAAAAGCAAAAAAAACCTCTTCTCGAAAAAATAACTGAAAGACCTCGGAATAATCTGGAAAATTTTGATTCAAACCCAACTAGCTAAATCATTTCAATTTTCAAACATTTCAAAATCTCGAATTTTAGATATAAAATTTTCGTTATATGGGACCGGAAGTCATGTTTTAATTTTATGATTTTTATCTTTTAAATGGGTGGGCACTGACTAAAACAAAATTTTTGTTGAACACGATTTTTTTGTTGTTGTGGTTTTTTAAGAAACCATACATGGTGCAAATATTTAAAAATTGAATGCACTTAGTGTTATATTTATTGCTATTGACGATTGGAAATAGAGAGAAAGCACTACCTATATCGGAATAAAATAAAGCTGTAACACCGTACAAAAATTAGCATCAGCGCTCGCAGAACGACTGAAATATGGTATAGTGGACATTTTTTGAAGTTGTGAAGCCGACAAATATTTTGTCTAAAATCACGGTTCCAATCATCAATTGACGAAAAATCACTAATTACCCGAAAATTATAAGTTGGGCTTAGTCTAAAAATTGTATGAAATCGGATGACTAGAATCACGTTCGTTTGTGGTGAATTAACTGAATTGATATAGAGAAGCTACTGAAGTGAATTGGTCGTGCAAACGAACGAATTCAGATAAATGTCAAATTGTTAAAAAGTAATTGGCTTGTGTTATAAAATAATTAAAATTTATAGTTAATCGACCATTTTCTTGGATCAATTATTTTGGTGTGTCACATTACATATCTCGTCCTGGCTTCTTCGATGCGTAAAACAAAATAATGTCAAAAAAAAATAACAAAAATAATTATCTGAATTACCTACCCAAGCAAAATTATTATTCAGATAAATCAATAGCTCAATATTTTTAACTCAAGTGAAGTATACCAAACGAACGGACAAATCACTTCAGCTAACTCAGTTAATTCAGTTAATTCACCACAAACGAACGCACTAGATTTATTTGCAATTTGCTCGTTTGTTTTTGCTTGATGAAACAAAAAGAAACGAAGAAACGAGCAAAGCTACTCAAAAAATGTTTTTCGTATTTTTGAATTTTTTTGTTTTGATTTTGCTTTGTACAAGTACAAGACATAAGAAATTTTTGTTTGTTTTGAGGAAATTTTTTCTCGGTTTCGTTCTCTGCTATTTGTCTCCTTTCAAAAAAAAAAAACAAAATTAACAGCTATTCTATTTCAATAGTCGTAGTTGAGCATAATACGAAAAATAGTGACCTGTGTCGCTTTAAGAGCTTTCGAGGCCCTTGGCCAACGATATTCATTTTTCAGCCATTCCAAACTTAAGAATCTTTATAGCATATTTTGGTTCAATTGTTGTTCTAATTTACTCAGATACACTATCACGAATGATTTTTGTAGTTGTAAGGGCTGAAACAGCACCATCTGTGTTAAACTAAACACCAATATTTATTGAATATAATTTTCTTTTATTGTGATTTTTCCATTATTTATTCTAATTTTTGACCATTAAACTATACAACATAAATGGTAGCTCTAAAACTGTAATACAAAAAAAGGAGAAAACGATGCAAAAAAATATACAATATTGATGTATGGGATCTTTATTTAACGATAGATGGAATTATTAGTAAATCCTAATAATGTAGATTTATGTATCAGGTTGATGATGTATCAGGTTGATTGTGATGAACTACCTGTGTATTTTTATCTGTAAATATGGCGATTAATGATGAACAATTTCCTGTCTTGCACTAAGCCTAATATGTTGGTGGATGCATTTTATTCGATTTTCCTTATTTTGCCAATAAATGCAGTGGTTTTATTATGTATCTCGCTTTGTGTTTATACTTATCTTTTTATCGAGTGCAACGAATCATAGCGCTCACACTAATAGAAACTGAAACTAAATAGTGTTATAAAACCGTTAAAATTGAAATTAATTTTAAAAAACGAGTGAATTTTAAATTCTGGAGGTAACATGATTAAGTTCAATTAGATTCAAGATGTGCCGAAATATAGTGAGCTGATACGAAAAAGATTTTGAGACACATGAAATCTCATTTAAAAAATAAAAAATATTTGACGGTCAAATAATATGAGACTTGCTTGAGAAGGCTTAATTGAATGGTATTGATTGATTGATTGATTGATTGATTTCGAATGTACGGCCAAGCATTAAGCAGGAGATCCCGGAAAGCGCCGGGCCCACCGTACACCCATTTTTACATTTACTTGGAAGGATAAGGAAGGATATTAGTAATGTTTGAGATCGACCAGGTTACAAACACCGTTACAGTCAATAGTTAGTAAATTTTGTGTGGTAGGATGGGAAAGGTATGTTAGTAATGACAGAATTGGTCCGGTTTCCCGGTGGCCAGTTTCAAACTACTGTTAGTATTCGACAATCACAATTGGTTACTTTATTAGTTGATCATTTCTCTGGAATCCGGGGGCTGGAACTCAGGACTCCCTAAATTTTTTATCAGGACTTAAAAATTATTAATGTTATAATTCCCAGGCGACTCTGAAAGTTCAATCCAATTAATAAAACACCATAATACCAAATTTTATTACTTAAATGAATAATTTATGTAACCGTATCTTTAGCATCCCCATGCACACATCATACACCCATTTTCACATACCAACCAAAACCGATATAGGTTATTGATTTATTACCCTAAACCTTAATTAAAAATTGTTAATGTTGCCATTTCCCTCAGTCCGCCTTTCATTAATTTACCTGATAAAGTATTTAAGAAATTTAAAATTACTAAGCTAAGATTATAATTAATCCTTATAACAATAAATATAAAATTAAAATAAAATAAAATAAAATTGAAATTAAACTTTAAAATTAATATGCAATTCCCAGGCGATTCTGAAAACTAAATTTAATTAATAAACAGCCTAATAGCAAAATTTTATTTCTTAAATGAATAATTAATATAACAGAATCTTTTGTATTAGTTGGGACAGACTCGACCCGTTTACAGACCGCAATGCGATCGATAGTTAGTAAATTTTTAGTGGAATATATAATAAAAGTTAATACAAGACAGCACAATCTAGCTACTTTATTTGTGATCATTTCTCTGGAATCCAAGCCGGATACTCAGGACTCTCCACATCTAAATCAGGGCTTTTTAGGCTAAAACCAAAAAAAAAAAATTGTTTAGGACAATAATTTATAGATTTAGATGCTGAATTTGCAACAGATCTATAGAGCAATAAAGACAATTTTCATTGAAACTATTTTGATGATAAAGTGTAAATAAATAACTGATCTTGGCAATAAACAAATGCCGGTCGGTGTATTCAAAAATTAAACCACACTCGTAGTTAGTTAGCTAATCGTATTCAAATACTAAAAATCTTGTTGGTGTGTAAAATAAAAACTTAATTTTATTTATTATGTTTTCTGTCCATGATTCTGCTGTAAATATATACATAGATGTATTACATTATATTCACGAATTCACGATCTTGGTCTTTATCTAGTTACTAGTTGTCAACTTTAAAAATGACATCATTTCGAACATCACCGCGTCACTTTACGTAATCTGAAATTCCTCGAATATTTTAAAAGATGATTCAAACCTTCTTAAAATAAGCACTTTAACCTTGAAACGGAATCGTTTCGTAATCATATAATCAGAAACCATAATTGTTTTATGAAGAAATAGTTTTTCAAGTTCAACGGCCGCGATTTGCGCGAAAAAAAGCGTGTTGATGACTTTAAGTCGTTGCTTTTTTCTTTAGTCTCTTTAAATGAAAGTGAATTCCGATCTTATTTGGAATTATTTGGCAGTCACTCTTGTTTTATATTTGAGAATAGATATGAATCTCTATTCTACGTAAACTGGATGCACTTGCTTAATATTTCTTATATTGTTTCGGTATAAACAATTTGATGTAACTGTACAGAAGTTTTGGTCTTAAAATTTCTAACCAATCACTAATTAAATAATTTGTAAAAATTAACCAAAACTTTACCGGCATTTCATAGTTCTATTTAATGTTAGCTCATCTGTACTAACTGCCGATCATTGAACCGTGATATACCAATTGGAAATTGAAGAAATTTTTAGAAATATCTTAATAGTACATATACCACTTGGGTTAGGTATAAGTTTTGCATTTAACTATAATAGATTCCTCAACTTTTATGTGTAAATATACTATCGTTTCCCTAAAAAAATGGATTTTTGGTTTTTAATTTTTTTGTCGTAATAATATACCAACTGTTGGGAAATTAAAACTTAATAGCATATGCCAGTGATTACACTATTTGGAGGTACAATATTTGGCAACTAACAGTACTGGAATGCCCGTGTTGTCCAAAAGTATAGTTTGTACTCTACTCAATATTTTAGCAGGCATTCAGAATTGAAAGTTAAGCTTTGTAACCAAAATTGAACAAAATCCTTTCTGATTAATTTTGGATCTAAAACAAATGAGATACTAAAAACAAAAATAAGTTATCACAATTGTGTTCACCATTTTCAGTTATCTAACATAGCTATTTTTATTATTTTCTGATTAGTAAATTCGTGAGATATTGAAAAAAAGTAAATTTATTGATAAAATTTAAAATTAAAACAATTAGCTATAAGTAGTATTCTCAATATGTAATTTTGTTTAATACAAAACTACTACAACGAAATTTATATGAATGCAATTTCCCCTCTATTAAACACCTCTGACAGACTGCTGTCATTGTTAATAATTTTATTCAATATTACGAAAAAAGAAAACAGAACAAAAATTTTAAATTTATATTAATAAATTCGTTTTTATATATAGTTTTATTATTAAATGCATATATCCCAGTAAAAAATTGGATAACGTTAAAATTAAACTAACATTTCATCTCAGTTTAAACGTACTATTATTTTATTAAGATAGAAAGAGAAAAACGTATATTCAATATTTGTATTGTTATCACATACAGATATCTGACATAACTTCATTAAGTTTCAAACGTTTATTTCATGTTAATTCTACGAAGAAAATTTTACTTAAGCACATTTCAGTTTATTTTATGTCAACTCCGGCCGATATACACTAAAAAGTAAAAAAAATTATTATTTAATATCGTTTTAGATAGTATAATTTCAATAAAAATAATATAGATATATATAAAAGGGCAAAAGTAAGTGTAAATTACAAAAAAACATTAATTATAATATCTTCCAATGTTTAAAGGTAAAAAATCAAAGATTTGTAAACGCCATTTTAGGCGTTTAGTATCTATACGCGCAAAAGAAATTTCATCTAAAAAAAATCAAAACATAATTAAATTAAATCCTGTGGAAAAGTTTGAAGAAACATCACCAGCTTTACAATTTACGACGAACGAAGACATCCATAAAAACGATAATGATTTTTATAAATCTGATGTCTTAAACAAAAGTGAGGTTAATTTTAAAATTAAGAATAACCTAGAAATTCCTGGCACCGAGAATCATACGGATACAAATGTTAATGTGCAAGTTAATTCTTCTATAGTAAATAATAAAATCGAGACATTGAAAACAGATTTAAGACAAATTGTGATTTTAAATAATTTAAGCACCGTAGCTACATCTAGTGTTCTAACCGCTTTAAATAAATATGGACTAGAATTGCCCCGTTCGAAAAGTACATTAATGAAAATAAGTCATAATAGTGGCAGTGTAATTACAAAAACAAAAATTGGGGATGACCATTTCGTATACATTGGCATACAAAACAATGCAATTAACTGTTGCGATGAGATTGTCTTAAATGAACCTTCCATAATTTTAGATATCAACATAGACGGATTGCCATTATACAAAAGCTCAAAAAAATCCATTTGGCCCATTCTAGGATGTTTTACAAATTGTCAACACATATACCCATTTGTGATAGCTGCGTATATTGGAAATGGACATCCCACATCGCATGAACTGTTTTTTGAGGAATTTGCCAAAGAATCAAAAACATTACGTGAAAACGGTATTTTTGTTTCGCAACAAATGATAAAGAAAAGATTTGAAATACGATTATTTTCTTGTGATGCGCCTGCGAAATCTTTTGTAACTTGCACCAAATACCACAACGCTATAAACGGATGTCATAAATGTGATCAGAATGGTTTTAGTTATAATCACCGAACTGTTTTTAGTGGAACATCGAGAAAATTAAGAACAGATGATAGTTTTTTTTTAGATTCGATGTAAATCATCATAATGTGAATTACCAAAATACAAAATCCATTCTCGAGCAATACGATTTTAAAATGGTCACCCAATTTCCGCTCGATTCTATGCATCTGGTGGACCTCGGTGTAGTGAAAAAGATGGTTACAATAATTTGTTCTAAAAATAAAAAAGTGCTTAACCAAATGTCGGAATTTAATAAATTAATCGCCAAAGACTTCATTCCAAAAGAGTTTAATAGGAAACCTCGGGAGTTTACTGAATTACCTCGATTTAAAGCAACGGAATTTCACTTATTTATTGCGTATTACGGACCGGTTTTGTTGAAATCCATTCTAAGTGAAGAAATGTATGATCATTTTATTTTATTACACTGCGCTGTTAGACTATTATGTGACTATAAAGCAGCAAAGGAAAATGCAGATTACGCAGAAAAATTGTTAAAATTTTTTGTAAAACATTTTGGTACATTTTATGGCAAAGAATTTGTAAATTATAATGTTCATAATCTTTTGCACCTGGCCGATTGTGTCAGACAATTTGGTCCACTACAAAGTTTTAACGGTTACAAATTTGAAAACTTTTTACAAATTTTGAAAAATAGAATAAAAAAGCCTACCGATATATTACAACAAATAATCAATAGACAAAAGGAATTATGGGCTATTTCAAAAAATCACAAACCGAAGACAATAAACGAGTTTTTTATTTCAGGGTTTAAAAATTCCTGTTTTATGCTTGAAAACAATATATCATTTAGTATTGAGTCGATAAGAAAAACTTCTGACACAGAATACATAATTGGCAAACGTCTAATAAATTGTGAAGATTTATTTTCAAGACCATTTTCATCAAAAGATTTTTTAAATATATTCATAGCTGACATCTCAATAGAAACTGAAGAACTCCCAATAAACACAATTAGATTTAAATTGATGGTATTGCCCTATAACAATAAATTTGTTTTTTTTCCAGTTTTGCATACGTTAGATTAATATGTCCTGAATGGCTACAATGAGTAAGAAATTTTTGAAAGATACAAAATGAAATGTACTAATGGTTTTATTTTAACAGATTACCGAAACAGTAATGAGAATTCACCATCTATGCTTTCTAATCGCAATCCAAAAAAAAAGTATATTACCGAATGCTTAAAAAAGCATCAGCCCAATTTAAAACAAAAAAAAAATAAATACAATATAAGTGCAAGTATTAATGAAAATTTTATGCTTGAATATGATAAAGAAGATTTCAGCACCTGTAATTTAAAAAAGGCAAATCCACAACCAACTTCAAGCTCGAAAGATGAGCCTGAATTTATATTTGTCCAAGAGTTCGAAGATGATGATTTCAATGCTCAGAATCTTAAAGAAGGGGTTTCATCGCCAGTTTTATATATTGCCGCTGAAAAAACTCATCAATTAGAGGAATTAGGAGCAGATTTTGAAACTCCTAAAGAATTACCAGTTGCTGATGTTCGTTTGTCTGAACTAAATACCGAGTGTGAATTTACTAATGTTAGTTCGAACAACGTTATTATCAATCGTATCGCAAAATTGGAACTCATCGTTGAAAGTATGTATCAGCTGTTACAGGAAATTAAACAAGATGTCAATGAAATTAAAAACCAAACCAATGAAGACCTGGAAAATGAAATATCCCTTCCCATCTCTGATCATTTGGAAGAATTTAACTTTAAAATAAGGGATGATAAGGATTTTGCTCAACGTTTTGTAAGTTATTATTCATATGTGTATCTATATAATTTATATCATACTTACAATTTATATTATTTACAGATTAAACTTATTAAAGTGTTTAAGCCAACATCCAATGCTTGTCCAAATTCCTTTGGCATTGCGAAGGTATTTACTGACCAATTACTGGCAACATACAATTGGGATGGATCTCACCAGAGAAAATCATTTCGCGACTTAAGGTCATTAAACATGGCATTATTTAGTAAGTTAAGGGAAATATTAAAGTTAACGATTAAAACCGTAATTCTGAAAACATATTACAATTTTTTCAGAAGCTTGGCAAGGTGAAGCTATTAAGGATTATAATGATTACATAACGTCGATTAGAGCTCAAATGTACACGGCAAGGATGCGAAGATTTAAACAACAAAACAAGAAAATATTGGACAAAGACAACGTTAATATGAAATGAATAATAGTTTCGTAATAAATAAAACTGATTTAATGTGACTTAATGAATTCAAATGTGATAAACGTAACCTCGTACCTATAAGATATATGAAATATTTTTCTTTTTATTTAATTTATTTCATCTTCGAATTAAAACTATAATATAATGATTTCGAATTTGATAAATTCTTAATGAAATATTTTATTATTAATATTTAATGTTAGCAAGTATTACATGTAGTTATATACTTTTTTATAAATTTGAAATGTAATATGTATATAAAAAACATAAATGTGATAAATATATATGAATTAATAAATTTTTTTAATAAGAACAACTACCTAAATATTTTATTATTGATAGAAAACAACAAAATAACAATTCAACGATAAGTTAATATGCAGTTTAAACGATTATTAAACGAAAAGTTTATTTGTTTAATTAACGTTTATAAGCACCCGAAAATTTAACGTTCTTAATTAACGTTTACTTATACAGGTGCACCCTAGGACATCGTTCTTGTAAAGTAAATTAAGAGCAAACGAATTATAAACGTTCATAATTAAACGTAACTTTTACGTTAAATAAACAATTTTTTTTTGCTGGGATGTAACAAGAAAAATAAAATTAAAAATATCTTACAGCGCGAACTTGTCGATGGAACATATAACAAATACATGTCCATACTTTTGATGCTAAAACCAAAAATGCACGAAAGTTCATTTGAAATTGTGACCACATTGGCAAGTTTAGTTTCCCAAAAATATTTATAATTAAAAAACTATTTTTAATAACAATATAACAGCTATTTTAATCTATAGTACACGACACTCATTAAATTTAATTTTTCATTTCTATATTATTCAAACACAATATTTTTGCAAGCGACGAGAAAAAATACCAAAACAGAACGACAGAAATATTTTCGCGTTTTATTTTTAAGTTAAATACACTATTATCTACGATTTTAATGAAAATTTGAAAAAAAAACTTAACTTTAACGTAAAAGTAAATCTAATTTTTTATTTTAAAACACAAAAATATTTATATTTTTCCTATTATTTTATCACATTTTCTAAAAATGAGCGCCGACTGTAGTAAACACATATTCGATAGCGACCGCCATCTTAGTTCGACCTCCTCCAGAAGGCTTAATTGAATGGTATGATAAGATATTGGTGAAAGTTGGGAAAGGGAAGCCCAATGAAAGATACTACACAAAATTGGTTGTATGTTTCTCGAAGCCCTTACCCATACATTTCATCACCGAATTTCATTATATATGCAATTGATCCCTCTCGTTAGCCTCACCGTTTTGGAATTGATACACATTGTTGTTGTTGCTACAATAAAATAATTGAAAATTATAAGAAAATAATCAATATCAGAATTATTAGGAAATCCAAATTAGTAATGCGACAGAATTTTTTTTTTTGTTTTCAACTTACGGCAAACATTTGTGATCAATAGACGATACCAAAGTTAAAGAGCTGAATATTTTAAAAACAGATGGCGACAAAACCTACTTCGTATTCATGAATTCACAATATGTGTATAAGAGAAAATTGTAATTAGTCGTTAATTAAACGGTTGTAAAATGTTTGTTGTTTGCCTTTTTCAGAATCGTATAAGTTGTTTAACGAACATTTTTTTTTTTTTTGGGTTGGTGCAATACTGTAAATTGAGATTGTGTTGTGACCAATTATGTTGTGTTTTATTTAATTTTTTTATTTTTTGATGATTTTTTGTTACTCGTAAACAAAATGTTGGCCTATGAAATTGGAGGCTACAATTAAAAAAAAAAAAGATATAAAAATAAATAAAACTATAAACTCGAACAAAGAAATTTATTAATTGAACGGAGTGTTTTTTTTTCTGAACAGCGATTTTAGAAGCAAAATGAGGATTGAGGATTGAGAATTTTGTATATGTACACGGCGTATAATATACATTTTGCTATTATGTGCCATCAAATATTTTTATTGTCCTAGTGGGTTTTCTCATGATGGTAAGTAACAAAAATAAGCGAAGCGAGTGAAATCCGTTCAAATCTTTGGTGCTTACCCTCGCCTTGAGTTATTTTTCCCTTTCTTCTAACATGTGGAATTCATGTTTTTATATCTATTGTCGTTGTAAGCGACGACAAAAATCCAAAATCAAAAAAAATTGCTCGTGGTCGTCAAAAAAAAAACAAAAAGCAACATAAATAAATGGTTTTTAATTTTACGACCAAAATACTTGCTCAGGATTTTATAAAATAAAGACTTTAGAAAATTTAAATTAATTTTGTCAAAGTATTCAAGAATCACCAGACATTTCTGAGTGAAAAATCAAAACGTTTTAAATTTTAGAACAAAAATCTTTGATTTTCTGAACAAAATATCTTACTGTAAGATTGCAGCAAAAATTCAACAAGAAAAATATTACCGACATATTTTGTATGTACCCAATATTTCTTGAAAAAAACATTAAATAAAAATTACTTTGAAAATATTATTTTTGTATTAAACACTTCACTTCCAAAATATTTAAGAGTTTCGAGATTTGGCTAGATACTCTTGGCAAGATTCACATAGTGTTGAGTGGTAAGACGTTCTTTTGTTCAGCAAATTTAATATTAAGATTCTCCGAACAATATTTACAAAATTCGAATGATTACGTAAATCATAAAAATTCAAAATTCTAAAAATTTTGAAGTTGTTGGGTTAGTTGGGTGATTTTTCAGATTCACAAAAAATAAGAGAGTTTCTATGTTTTTGAGCATATTCGATATTTGCTTGGAATGGCGGTTATAGTAAAAAAAAAACTCAAAATTCACAGTATTTTAGCAATTTCAAATAATTTAGAATTAATTATAATTATAAAATTTAACCTATAAAACCTAATATACAGTTCATAGAAAATTTACAAAGTACATGTAATATTCAAATTTATTTGCATAGTTAGTAATAGTGTTGAATCCTTTCAAACTTATTAGTCCTAAAAAATTAGTTTTACCCCTCCAGAAAATATTTGTTACTTATGACAACTTATGACCATACTCATTAATTCTGACTTATTTATATAGTCAATAGCAAAAACAGACTCCCAATTATTAATCCATCGATAAATTCTATTTTCGTAGAGTAAAAAAGGCGAATTAATTATTTTTAATTAATTAGATTTTTTCATGGACTTAATAATTTCCTATGTAATCCTTTTATTTGACATAAATCTCCTGTCTAGACTTTATTAATTATCATTTTACGTTATAGAAGTTGCTGATAGTAGTAATTTATACCACGCTGTTTTCCAATTCAGTCCTCATTCTAATCTAATCTTTATAAATAAATGTTGAGTTGACCTACATCGATGCCAACCCTCGTTCGTTCTTTTACAACACGAAATATACGAAACGTAAGTATTTATTTAAGAAAAGCAAAAAAAAACGTTCCAAGAAGCAACAACAAAAAATATCGAAAACACATCAAATTTGAATCAACGTTTAAGTTCTAAGCTATAAGAACATACATCGAGAACAAATACAATACACTTAGCATTCAGTCATATATCTACTCGTTCTGCCAAAAATTATTGATTTTTTATTTTATTTCTATTTTCCAAGAAAGATGTTCCTTTTTCTGTAGCCTTGAAAACCAAAAAAAAAAACGAAAAAAGCGAATAGAATTAAATTTCCATTCTATGAATATTGTTTCAATTAGAAAACATAAGGAAAATTCGTCTCGGTTTGTGTACATATCTAAGAGATTCTGTGCACAGAAGAAGAGACATACTATTATCTATTTCATCTATAGGGCATTGGCATAACCAATATTTTATTTTTCTACCATTTTATCATAATTTTCTTTTTATATTCTGTTGAAGTTTTTTTTTTTTTTTTTTTGATGTTTTGTTTTAAATTTGTCTCTAGAGATTTGGCAATCTTATATATAGATACGAAGAGGAGACAAATAATGGAAAATGAAAAACCGTCACTTAAACTTTTCCGGGTTTGTTTTCATCTTTTTTGCTTTCTTAAGTATTTGGTGTATTATTTTCTTGGGACATGAAAGACAAAAAAAATTTATGATTTACTTGCAGAAGGGAGTTTTATATTAAGGGTCGCTTATCTATGAATTATGGAAAACCTTGACCAATTTTTGACAGTAAATAATGCAAAAAAGTTTAATAAAATGAAAAAATTAAAATAGGCTGGGATGTACAAAAAATTTATAAATTATTTATAAGTTTAAATTAAGTCTTACTCGGATCGATCACGCGATTTATGTACATATAAAATGTTCAGCTCGAAATACAATTATTTGATTTGTTTATGGTGAAAATTTGTGTTCTAGACTGTGTGAAAATCAATCAAATTTTGAATGGTGTAACACAAACAAACACAATGAATTGAAAAATAAACATTTCAGCCAATCATTTGTGTCATAGAATGATTTATTAGAAATTCAACTTTGTTGACCTAATATTGATTATAACCAAACAGGGTCAAATTATCAAACAACGTAATTTTGTAATTTTCTAAATAAAATTGATTTATTGAACATACTCGTTGATGTATGCAATGACATATTAGTGGAATGAAATTAAAAATCGATTTATGTTGATATCACGTTTAATGCTTCAGATTATTCCTTCATTTTCATCCTTGGCAAGATATGCACTTAAAGATAAGAATAATTTAATGTTTGTTTATAAATAATTCAATCATGATAATACGAAATTTACGAATTATAAATAAAATTGTCCTATGTACTCGTAATGAACAAAACTGCCCTATGTTAATGCTCTATATTTATAAAATGGAAATGGAGATTTCAAAAAAATTGCAATTACGAAAACATAATTAGGTGTAAATGCCCAAATACAGGATTCATTAAATTTTAGCAACAACAAAACATAATGTACAATTTACATAAAAACCGCTTGAAAAGCTATGTTTTTATACTAATTATACTCGCTAAAAACCACAACTGTAGATGTCAGAAAAAATTTAAAAAATCTCCGAAATTAAAATTTAGAAAAAGCTAAATCTTAAAATTTTTTAAATTAGGCGTTAAAAATATTTTATCAGAGAATAATAACCGGACGGGCTTGTCAAATCTGAACACAAATATGTGCGTGCATGCTAAAGAAATACTTCACAAATGATCGTTATTATTTTTAAAACTTCATAAATTTTTACATTGACGTAAGAAATTTCAAAAAACTTTACGTTAGTCGTATTTTTGCAAAATTCTAAAATAAATTTCGAAAACTTAAACCAAAGCAATTTTAAAATCCTGTACTATATTAAAACCAAATTTAAAATTTTCTAAATTTATAATTGATTGAAATTTGCGAACTCTCTCGAGTCAGCAATTTTCGGATTTTGTTCTTTTTGTCGGTTTGCCTAGCATTCTGTCTATGGAAATTCATATTTAAGCTTCCTAAGTGAATTGAGAGGATCCATTGAATTTCACTTCAGATTTGCAAATCTAACATAAACAACCAGTTATTTTCTTAATTAATTGTTAGACCCGAAATAAAAGCTCTTATCAAATACAGAATTGAACTCGTTTTGTTCTTTTTGGTAAATTTGAATTTTTTTTTAAAATTTCTGCAAATTTTAAAAAATCTATTTCACAGAATTGAAAAATTTTGATCTTAGAAAATTTAAAATTATGTTTGGAGCTAAAATTATAGAAATATGTACATATATTTTAAGAACTCGGTAAACTTTAAAGTTCAATGATAACATTCATATTTAAAACAAAAATTTTAAAAATCAAAGATATTTTGATCCATCTTAATAAATTATAACATTTGATTAAGAAATTAACATGAAACAAATTAAAATTAAGCAACAAATTAAATATTTTTTGTAATATACACATATGTACATTGACTGATATTCTTTGGAAGAAATTAAAAAAATTGTGATTATCAAATTTACGTCCCAAATTAATTTGAGCTTAATTTGAGACAATTTTAATCTCGAAAAAAGTACCGTTTATTAAAACTAGATGACTTGACGAATTATAATTTTTATCTTACGAGTCTCAGGAAAACTCATTGTTTATCAGATAAAACAGTACTCAGTTACCAGATAAAACAGAAAACAAATCCAAAATTATTGAAATTATTTAATTTATCGGTGGAACTATTTAGTGCAGTTATTGCATATTATTTGCTGTGTATAGCATTGAAATTATTCAGAATCTAAAATTGAACTGATTAAATTCATTTTAGACTATTTCTCAGGAATCAAACGATTTTCTAGGCCATACGACAAATTTACCATCGAATCGGAATTCACCATAACGGGTCTTATCATATTTGAGTGTGAGAATTGGACGAAATCTTTAAAAATAATGTAGAAAAAATTAACAGTAAACCAAACCACTAAACGAAACGTTTTATGCAGTATTTGAATCAGAACGAGAACGGGGACTGACTGGGTCGAAAAAATTAAGAGATACCCAAGCGGATCATTAAGAATACAGAACTAGAAACTATTTTCTTACAGAATATTGGACCTACCACACAATTGACTAAAGGCTCAACCAGCGAAAAATTATAAATTTAAGAAATTTAGTGGAAGCATTGTTTTCCGACATTTAATTTCCACCAAACTTTCTATAATTCTAATGAAATAACTTGAATATTTTAAACTATTTTATTGTGTAACAGAATGGGAAAAATATTAAATTACAAATTGTTATTCTTTACGTACAACCAAAATGCCCCTCATTCATAAATATAAAATTTTCTCATTTTTACCATTTAGAAAAAATTCGGCAGAGTTGGCAATAAATATAAATAAAATCCTATGAAATAAAAAACTTTGTATATGCTGCATTAAAAATTTATTTGGATTTGACATTAATTTATTAAGTTTGGACGCAAAATCGAAATTTTTCTTAAGTGACAGATCTAATTTAACGAAGCTTCGTTAAATTTCTTAAGTGACGTTAATTTTTCGCTGGGCGCGAATATGAAAATGCTATCTACCGCATTTTTAAGTTATTATAATTCCTAATTTTAAAATTTATAATTTTTCGCTGGTCACCACTTAACACAGTAGTAAAATTGTAACGTAAATAGTAAAATTTATTATTTTAAGGAAAAGTGTGCTGTGAAAGTTGTGATGTACATATTTTGATCTTTTTTTCAGTTTGTGCGTTAATTTTTATTGGGTTAAGTAAAAGCTAAATTTAACAAAAATTTCTTAAAGATTCATTCGATTAAGCGAAAAAATTTTATCTTAAAAATTAAGAATTAACAAATCTTAAATATGTGGTATAGATAGCATTTCTGAAGTCTGGCCCAGCAAAAATTAAAATCCACTTAAGAAATTTAACGAAGCTTCTTTCACTTTAAAAATTTAGGAATTCGCGTTTTTGTCTCGAAACTTAAGAAATAAATGTCAAATCCAAATAAATGTTGGATGTACATATGTAGATACAAAGTTTATTTTCTACAGTTAAATGTGATATTAACATTTATTTGTTGATGAGCTTAAATGCAATATTTTTTCTTAAAAGTAAAAAACGTGATAACTTTGTCTATAAGAAATACATAACCCCTAATCTGTTGTACCTACATAATACAATTTCAATTTAATATTTTTGTGCTTTGTGGTTGCCACAATAAAATCATTAATGAATCATATAAACATGTCAAACACTTAAGAATCGTAAAAAAATTGGTTAAAACTGAAACCTCATAAAATAATGATTCCGCTAAAATTCTTAAGTTTATAATTTTACTCTGGTTGAACATTTACTCACAAGTTGTTACTACCCTGCTTTTAAAATTAATTGCACTGCTAACATCAGGCCGATTTTTTAGACTAAATTTTCGAGTTTTCGTATCAAGACTACATTATGCTAAAAGCAGTATTTCAATAAGAAAAATGGAATAAGAATTATTAGAGATTTTGAGATTAATTTTTCTCCTGAAGAAGAATTGATATAGCAACATTATTTTGCTTTTTGACGGCTATCAAAAATTCGAGGAAATTTACTAATTATGTACAATGACTTCAAAATATGAAAGCTAAATTATTATATTCGGTTGTTTATTTTCTAAATAAAGCTGCCCTCATCATTTACATAAATCCACAATGCTTTGGATTTGTAAAAAATATTATACTCTCCAGCCATGTAAAAAATATTATACTCTCCAGCCACCGGTGGTTACTGGAAAAAGTTACAAAGACCTTCTTGAAACCACCCACAAATAACGAATAAAACATAATTTATAAATTTAAAATTTTTTTAAAAAATGTTTGTTTTATTAAAACTTAAACCACTGTGTTCTTTAGTTTGGAGTTGCAACAATCTTTATGATCGGATAAAAATTTTTAATTTTAATAAACAAATATTTAAAAAAAAAAAGTTTAAATTTATAAATTTGTTTTATTCTTTATTTGTGTGTAGTTTCAAGAACGTCTTTGTTACTTCTTGACAAAATACTTATTATAAGTACATATCAACAATGCCACTTATTTTCATTCAGTTTTGGAATAGTGCAAAACTAAAACTTATTCTTGAAACTTTAGAGAATTATCAAGTTGTTTTCATTTTCATAACTGAAAATCGATAAAAATACAGTTCCTAATAGTTACAGTTCCTAACTAGTTTGTAAAAAAAACACAGAATTGTCCTTTTTCTGTCTTTATCCGGCCAAAAGGATTAAAAATAAAAAAATAAATTTATTAATCAGTTCTTATATAAATAGCGAAATATAAATAGCATTAATAATAATAATAATAAAAATAATAATAACCCGGCGATGAATCAGCTATTCATTTTCCATATTATTCTAAACAATCGGCATAAGCATCATCATGTGCCACCCGCGTCTTTAATTTTACGAACTGAATCATTCGAATAGAATTTCAGATTTTGTGATTTATCATACATGCTATATCATCGTCCTGTTCACGGCCAAATTCCCACAAACCTTTTTCAACTTTTGCTTGATGGTTTTAGTAGGAAATTCCGTAACTCCGTCCCGCATGTATTTACTTCTGCCAATGTTGATTATGTCAAGTTTTTAAAACCATTTTCCATCCCGGTAGTCAATAGCAGTTGTGTTTATGTAAATTAACAATATCTTATAGGCCGAGAAAACCGAAAAATTTTAAAATTAAGAATTACACATTAATTAAAACAAATAGAAAATACTTCGCTATCAACTCCTTGCCAAAATGTCAAAACGATAAAAAAAATGAATTTTCTTCGATCGATTATAATTTGCTTTGTCTATTCTAACAAAGTACTTTCTGTTTCTGTAAACCTAACTCTATTCATGGTAAAGATACGTACAGTTTGGTCGGTTGCAGCCAAAGCCGCAACGCAAACGAAAAATGTATAAGCGAAATTTGTTTGTATTGTGATGAACCAACCAACTATGAGAATCGAGAAAAGTCGAAAATTTAGCCAAAAACATTCTGTGTGGACAAAATTTCGTTATAATCGGATAGTAGAGCATAAGGCAAAAATGTTTTTAAATTGTACTGATAATAATTTTTCTCGGAGCGCCGCAAACAATAAATTCACGTACAAGTACAAAATTTGTAAACGATTGGTGATTTTTTTTTTGTTTGCCAGATATCCAACTTTATGTACTCTCTTCCTCGATTTATTAAGCCTTTAAGTAAGATTTAATTTACAATAGCCAAAAAGCTAATAAAACAAATAAATAGCATAAAGGCATTAAAAATGCGATCCAATATCCCTTATTTAAAAAAATAATTTAATTTTGTACAAATATTTAAAACAAAAAAAAAACAATTTAGCAGAAAATTCGTTTAAGCGCTATTTGAAAAATTTTCAACTATGAAACGTGTTGATAATCTTTATCAAGCATAATTGGTTATTACCTTTATCGTTTCATGGAAAAAGATTATTTCAATATGCCCCCACTTTATTTAATAATAACTTTTATATCAACGAGGAGCACGGCTTAGTTTAAATCAAATCCTTTTCATATACAACAACACATTCACAACATTCCTGTGTAGAAAATTCTGGTTTTAACCCAAATATGGTCAAAATGGTAAAAATATTTTAACTTTAAAAACGGAAAAGTGTTTCTGACACATTTTTCTTATTTTCCAAAAAAATAAATTAAAAATTATTTGTTTTTGCCCATATATTGTATTTTACATTAATAATGTTAATTAATATTTCAAACTTATAAAAACCACAAACATTTTTGAACAAACAACTATGTATTATATGGATACTCGTCTATATAGAAAAACATCCTTATCATGTATATAATTTCCGTACACATACTACATAGTTACATTTACGTATTTATATGTATATATGAAAATCTATTAAAAATTTAAAGAATATTGTCTAGGATTAAACCATAAACCCTGCCAGCTTTATACAATATACAATGTTAATATGATTATTATTTGCCCCTCTATGTTTTACGGTTGATCCCCTTGTGTGAAAAGAATGTACGAGTGTATTACCTACTTCAAGAACAATGTTATTGTTTAAAAATGGCTCCTTTTCAGATTTTGTTCTTCCTTTGTAAACTCTTATACAAACTAGCTAACTGTTAGTAAATATTTTCCGGTGACATCGAAAATTCTTTTATCTGTCTTACAATTTTCTATTTTATTTTTTTTTTTTTTTTTTCACTCTATCTAAAATACAAATAATCTTTGTCAACATTCAATTTCATAACATGAATTTTAGCTGGTTACTTTACAAGAAAAAAGGGACAAAGAGATGAAAAAAATGGAAGAGATCTATACAAATACCGATAAAAATTGAGTGACTTTATTTACATTAGCTTTTGGGTAAAAGCTTAATATTTTTTTGTTGTTTTCGTATTTTGAACGATGAATTTTATGTGTTACCATACCCAAATCAAAAACTATGTAATATTATAGCATCCCCTAAACCTAAAAACTGACCTAAAAATATGTTTCTAATTTCAAAATAATTATAAATGAATTAATCTGTTTTCCTATAAATAACTATAATTTAATGTTTAACAATTATTTATTAAGTACGATTTTAATATTTAATTCAATTTATATTACGGTAAATATGTTATTTCCTTAAAAATAATCGTACACAACTGTACAAATGATTAATTAATAGAAGGAAAAAGTTCTTTGCCCTAGTCCTAACACACATATCTACTATATTTTTGATGAATAGCCTGTTTTGTTAGGAGAAGTTAGGTGGGAGATTTGAAACCGAACCGTAAAAGGGGTGCGACATGTTTTTTTTTTCCTAATATTTTGGTATGCCCGGAGAGATGTAAACATTTTTATGAGGTCAGAACTGTAAAATATTCTTTAAGTAATAAATGATTAATGTTGGTGCACTCATAAAAAATATTTTAATTTCTTGTTCAAATGGGGATGTTTTATTGGTCATTTATGATTGTTTTTGGATTGGAAAACAAAATATGATTGTTTGATTTCTTAAATATTACTTAAATATTAAAGATTGTTATTACTCTAAGACCATCAAATAATAATATATGTATGTATAAACTATAACCCAAGTTTATGAAACTTTTAATGGTGTGACTGCAAGCTGAATATCGACATCGTTTGATGATTAATTAAATGTGGTTTTATTGAAATTACCGCTATTGTGGATTATAATCATGTTTGATTAGCGTTTCAAAGAGCCTGCCTAACTGGCACAAGTTTCCGGAATGCTAAAAACTCTTTATTACCTAATAACCGATACACGTTTGTTTAGTCAAACTCGTTCAAGTACTTCATGCAAACAATCGGGGCTATCTGAAACTGTGGTAGTAGAACTGAACTCGAAAAATTCACTAAATTCGTTTTTTTAAATCACTGTATGGCAATGGTTTAATTCCAAAATTTTTAATCAAAAACTATAATAGATTTACATAGAGACGTCTCGTGTCGTATAAACTACAACTCATATGATAGGTGTAGAAATTATTTTTAAACCTTACAGTGAAACCTTAAATTATTTACTTAATACCAGAAAAACAAAATTCGCTCTTTGACCATATTTACTCTCCGATTATCTTCTCCGATCTCCGAAACATAATAAAAATGGGAAAATGTTGTTCGTAGAATATCATTTTGTGATGATGGAATGGATATGAAAGGAATAATAAAAGAATTGTGAGTTAAAAATAAATTTTACTAGTCACCCGAGCACTGATGAATAAATAGGATATGCAACGTGCTTGAGCAACAAATTTTTCTCGAGCAACATTTTTAAAATTATGAATTATTTAGTAAAACCGATTTAACTGATACAGGCTAAACATACTCCCGAACCTCTAATTATAGTACAAAAACAAAATTAATAAAAAATTCGTAACATTTATAAAAGCTTAGGTTTTAAATAAGTTTAAAAAAACAGTAATGCTGATATTTGATCTGGCTCGCAATTGCGATTTCTCAACACAAAAATCATACTTTTGTGTAATTTCAACTGCTATGGGGAGTGTTCAAACCGGTTAACCACCCCTCCTGAATAAGCCCCAGGTATAGAACTATCCGTTCAAAATAAGTTAATTAATTGTTTTCATTTATGTTCCTTTCTTATTTCATTTATTTATCCTGGGGAGCCTTGAGTTTACATATTATGTAAATAATTGCTCGCCAACTACAGCTTTTCAAAAATTAATGGCATTGTACCTGTTAATACGAGTGAATTCAAATTTTATCGCGTCAATGCTCGCGTTTGGGATAACTTTAAGGCGGTAGCGATTTCAATTAAAAAAGGCAATTATTATCGTGGTTTGTAGCTAAGAGGATATTTTTAAACCATTCGTTCCTGTTATTTACCCATTTTTTAGTCAAATACAACAATTTGAACCTCTGCTATTCCGAATTTTAATCAATTCATTTTAAATCAATTAATTTTTGTATTATTAAAAGCTCAAATTATGATAGAAGTCAGAAGCAAACACTTAAAGGTCCCGATTTGATTAATGGCAGTGAAGCAATTGTAGAAAATGCGGAATAAATGTATCATAAATCTATATAGGCATTGTTCATAATCAACCGTAACCCTCCCCTTCCCACTCCCTACTTCTCTAATGACAATTACATTGGTTTGTTGAGGACACTCAAGTGAACTCTTAGAGGTGTCTGGATATTGGGTAATAACATACAACACAACTACCGAAACCCAAAAAGTCTAATTAAAGTTCAGCATTACCATTTATTAAATATTGTTGGAATATTAATTGATAGTGATACGATCATCAAATGTACAGGGTTTGCTAACCATTTTTTTTGTAATTTAAATGTATTTTAACCAGCCTTTTAACAGTATTCAAAACCATCAGAAAACCAAAATAATATGATAAAGTCAGTTATCTTCAACGTGCTTTGTTTAGTCAGAAAAGTTAAAAAATGTTCACCTTTCAACTATTTTTGTAAGTACAATTTTTAGAAAGTGTAATAATTCAATGGATTAGTAGAAATACTGGAAGTAAGCGGTTCAAAATATATTTTAATTCAAAAATGTATGAACTTCCTTTTATCCCATTATTTTTACACTTTAGAGCATTGTGTAAAATAGATTCGTACCAGGCCGCTGTTCCGAGTTCGGTTCTCACCGCTGACCAAAAGGTTTCGTCACAAATAAAAATGATTGTGTGTAAAACCGTTTATTGGACTTACAAACCTGCAACAATAATGAATAAGTTATAAGTACGGTACTAAAATCTACATCACTGTAGCAAATATTTATCTATGGGTTTTTCTTTTATTCATTCCACAGAAAGAACAGAAGGAATAGAATATTAATCACGTGACCTCGGAATATTCCGTACGTAATGTAATAAAAGAACGGATTGGAATAAATTGAATACATTTTCCATAGCATGAATTTTTTTTATTTTTAAAATTAGGGAACAAATTAAATTTATTAAATAAATAAATTCAAGTTGCAAATATTTTGTGCGTGAAAACACCCAGTGTAATATTAATTTTAATTGATATATCTTAAAAAATATAAGGTGGGACGTTTTGTATCCGCCAAGCTCTATATAAAACTATTTTTAAAAATATGTTCCAAAATTTCATTATTTTACGTCTTAAACGATTAATTGTATCATAATTAATAATTTCATTTTCTAAAGAATGAACTAAAAAAGGAATAGAAGGAATGGAATGAATAAAAGAACGATTTACGTCACTGTCGGAATATCGGGAATATCTAGAATGAATAAAAGAAACACCCTATGTACACAGATATAAGCGTTATATATGTCATAATTTTGAGTCACCCTTTTATAATAGCAGTAAGTTTGTTAATTAGAATGAATATAAATTGTAACGGGAAGAAAAAAGTACAAAAAGGTTTTTGGATAATGATGATCAGCCGAGAGTCAAGATCTGAACAATAAATTATAAAATTACTCTGCATTATTGTTTCATTTAACTAAATTGGAAAAACACAACAAATGGCGACGAGGAAAATCAAATAAACCAAAAATTTACCTGTGTTTTTAAAAGTTCAGAAACATAATTTAATTAATAAAGTCGTGTTGTGTTAAGAAACTCTGTATTGCGTAGTGCGTGTACATATTGTGAAATCGACACTAACGGTTGTGTGTACCTAGTACCAGAGCCTACTCTATAAATAAGAGCCTCCACATTGACTGTATTTTTTACTAAGCTTAAAATAAAGTACATACAATTTTTTCTTTACTATGAAACTATATGGGAAAATTATTGTTTTCATTTACATTTTTAGTCTATAAGAATTATGAGCTTTTACATTATTTTTATACGAAAAGGTTCATAAAACATGTAATTTTATTTGATTGAAAAATCGAATCATGAAAATGTTTATTTCTTAGTGAAAATCCTCTTGGAATATAAACTATTGTTAAACTTTTTTGGAATGTTGTTGTTGTAAAATACGTCATAACATAAAATTTTTAAACAATTATAACCATCTCTTTTTAGTCTCCTTCTAAAAGCATTGCCACATGACAAAAATCTGTCCGAATACAGATTCATATCATGTGGCAATGCTTTATTAACGACATTTTGTTTAAACCATAGATGTCGCCTAAATTATAAACATATAAAAAAATCAAATAGGTGATCGAACCGGTCGGATTCTAAAATCGGTCTGATTTTTGATTCGGTTAACCATATTTTTGGTGGCTTTTCTCTATTATAATAACTAAATTGTAATAATAATTAATTTAATATAATTTTTTTTATAAATTTACTAAAATTAAACCATTGCTATGAAAGAAATTATGTTAATTTTACGTAAAAAGTTTTCTTTCAAATCGTTTACTCAGGCCGAATCCCTGTTTTTTTGTTTGTGTGTTAAGTGACATCTAGGAATGGGAATAATAAGCAAGAGCTATTTTATTTTATACACCGCTCTCAAATGTTATGACAATTCAAATATTCTAAACAAAAACTTATTTTGAATGGGTTATTAATTTTTGGGAATAAAAATCGGCGCCAAATATTAATCATGTTGTATTTATTTTCAGCTGTGACTTAATTTAAATAGTATTTCTAATACTTGAGAAATAAATAAGGCATTCATATTACAGTTAATGTTTGTTGGTTATGTCGTTTATTTGTGATGCATAACAATCTGGGTTGATTTGATTTTTTTGATTTCTTCTCGCTCAATGCATATTATTAAAATTTTTTCTCTTTGACTCTCTTTGATTTATTTTAGTTTTGGCTGTTCAACGTATTGTCTTTTTTTTACCATTGATTTTAGTTGTGAATAAGTGATGACGTCATTAAAAATAATATTCTCTTTTTAATACATATTGTTGTTGTTGTAGAACGTTTTTTAATTTAATTAACTTATTTTCTTTTGATTATATCTGGAAAATGGGGAAGCTTGAGAATCTGTGCTTTAAATGAGTTAGTCATTGAGTTGTTTATTAGTGATTTCAGAAAAAATTATTTATCTAGGTTTAATTTTTAATTCATATTTCTTCGTCAATCGAAATCGCGTTTTTTCATACAAACTCTATGAAAATAAATTATTTTTTAGTGTTTCTATGTCCTTTATTTTAAGTTCATTTTTTACATGCCGGCTCTATTCATATCAAGATGGTTCTGCTAGTACATATTAAAAACAAAAATAAAAAGGAAAATAAAATTTAGGACAGTGTGATAAACGTTAAAGTCATTAGTGAAAATTTTGCGAAAATTATATTTTCAGCAAAATTAGGTTTCCAAATAAGTGCGTTAAACGTTAATGTCGTAAAAATAATAATAAAAATACATTTAACAACATGTTTGGTAATTTTGAATCATACGTACCATACCCATACGAACGTTTGCAACAGTTTTTTTTGTTAAATGATATCACCGACGAAAAGGTGGCATTCGTGTTGACTTTTATAGGCTCAGAAGCATACTCAATTTTGAAAAAATTACTGAAACTTGAAGATCCCGCTAAGAAAAAATATTCTGATCTACTCGTAGTAGCTATATACTTAAAAAACATTTTACGCCCGAAGTAAATGAAATACCTGAAAGATACAAATTTCATAAGGAGGATCCGGTCAAACAATTTCGGAATATATAGTCCAGTTAAAGTCTTAAGCACAGACATGCAATTTTCAAAATTTTTCAAATGAACCCTTCGTGATCGATTCGTGTTTGGAATACGGGATACCCAATTAAGATCGCATTTATTAAAACAAAAAAAGTTAACATTTGATGAAGCCGTTGAAATTTCTTTGACCTGGGAGGTCGTAATAGAATCAAAGTCAAGTCAGAAAGTCCTTCAAGGCCGAGTCGGAGTCCAAGCAGTTATTCAAACAAATGTTTTAGATGTGGCCGTTATCATAATCCAGCATCTTGTCCAGCTATAATGTGGGAGTGTTTTAGTTGTCATCGTAGAGGTCACACGTCACGTATGTGTCGATCAAATCAAATAAGTACATTTCAATGTTATGGAAGTCGACGGTACAGTCCAGGTCCTGCAATATCAACATCGAGTCAATACGACAGAGAAAAAATAATAATTTTCCGTGAAGGAATTCTCTAATGATTTGGAGCACCTAAATTTTAATAAAATTGAAACGATGAATGATGCGGTTCATGCTATACAACAATCAAAGTCACTTTTTGTCAAATTAATTGTAGCAGGACAATCTTTGGAAATGGAAGTGGACTCGGGAGCCCGTGCATCTGTAATTTCCGTAGTTAAGTATAAAGTGTTATTTAGCAGTTTAGAAATTAAAAATGTAAATTGTCATTATTTTTCGGTCACAGATGATCGAATTCAAATAGTAGGAAAATTAGTTGTAAATGTTAAAACCCAGGAGGATGGTAGAGAACAGCCGTTGGAGTTGATAGTTATTTAAACCACAAGAGAGTTTAAGCCATTATTGGGTCGCACGTGGCTTGATAGATTGTTCGCTCGATTAGACTGTTCGAGACTTTCATTGCCTTACGAGACTCATGTTGACTTAGATTCAATTAATTACTTCCATTCAGCATTAGATAGTTTTCCAACTTCAATTAATGACATATCTGAAGCTCAAAAGAACGATTCACTATTGGCGAAAGTGTACAAATTTATAGAAACTGGGTGGCCACATCAAGTGCAAAATGAATTGAAAGAGTTTGTTAAATTAAAAAATAGCTTAAGAATCGGAGATGATTGCCTTTTCTTTGGAAATAGAATTGTTTTTCCAAAAACGTTAGTCCCAGTCATTTTGAAGATTATTCACAGTAGTCAAGACGGATTATTAAGAATGAAAGTTTTGGCGAGAAGTTTATTTTGGTGGAAAAACATGAACGCAGATATCGAAAACTTAGTTTCAAACTGTTTTACGTGTGCGTCAACCCGAAAAGTTAACAATGAACCAATCATGTCAACCTGGCCTCGTACTTTGTGTCCATTTGAGCGAGTTCATTTGGATTTATTCGATTTTGAAAATACGAAATTCTTAATATTTGGTGACTCGTATACTAAATTTATTGATGTGAAGCCACTAACAAAAACCAATCTTTTTTGTCTAATTGAGGAGCTTTGTTCAATTTTTAAATATTTTGGGTTGCCTAAACAAATAGTCACTGATAACGGCCCACCTTTCAATTCAAACCTTTTCGAAAAATTTGGTCAAGAAAACCATATTGAAATACTACATTCACCACCTGTAACAATCTTCTAATTATGCTATATGTGAGAAACTGGAAGACTGTTGCAGACTCAACCGTGGTTATTCCAGACAGCATTTTTCAGCCGGCTAGGTTGCAGTCGCTAGGGTGGTTCTTTTCTGGGACCACGAAAGAGCTTGAATTTGCTGTCGAAAACAATGAAGTGAACAAAAAAAAATAATAATAATAAATAACTAAAATTAATAAAAATTTGGGGCGCTGTATGTAGTTTACGCCGCTGCTACTCACCAAGGAAACACTATTGCACTAATTATTCATACCGCCGAAACCAAGTAGAAATCAAAAATAATTCACTCATAACAAAAAAAATTATAAATTTATAATAAAAAGAAATAAAGATTATATTTAAAAATTTATTTTACCAATAAAAGAAAAACTAGAAATCGACGAATTAATTAAAAAATTGATCTTTTATAAATAAACCAAAAAACCTTAATTTAATTTCCTATATGTAATAAACTTAATTTAAATTACGTATATGAAAATTTGAGAAAATTAGAATTTTTCTTTTACATTTAAAAATTTACATTGGAAAAACTTAAAATCTAATAACATAATGTTAATCACTAAAGCAAAAACGGAAATGGTAACGAAGAGATAGTATGACTCTTGAAAATGACCTCATACGTAGAATGTTTTGTAACCCCATCGTGTTTTTCTATTTTAATTCGTTGAGATTTTTTTTTGTAGTTAATATGTTCGTTATTGTTTTGAACAATTAATTCATTTGATTGACGTAAATATAAAGCATATTAAAATTGATACCTGGACCTGTAATAATTACAGTTTGTTTGTAGCATATATATTTACTTCCAGAACTTTAATTATTAATTAGATTTTAGTATTGTTTTTGTTTTTGTTGTTTAAATTCATTTAATATTATTTTTATGTTTTTAATGTTTTTCTTAGGCACAACTATTTTCAGGTTTGACACTTATCAGATCACCAATGTTTCTTAATTGTTTTAATATTAACACTTTTATATTAACACCTAAATATCACATATTAGGAGACTTATGTTGAATGGTAAAATAAAGTTTTTCATTCACAGTTCTTTTTCCTTGTCACACAAATAACAATAGAACCAGGCGTCGGACTTATTTCCAATGTTCACAATTCACAATTAATTTTAGTATAATTTTTGTTTTAATAAATTATTTTAATTTAACTTATATTAGTAGTTGTCGCGACTGTCCGATCAATTCTCAAAAAAAACTGCACATTCTAGCATATTAATATGATCGTGCGACAATTAAAAAGCACAGATTGCACCGTTTATTCAGCCACAGTTGTTTTACACCGTTCATATTCATATGTAATCATTTGAATTTATACAGTTAATTATTAAACTTAGGTAAATTATACACTAAAAAAAGTTATTTATCACTTATTATTATACTTATTAGATTTATTAATATTTTTTTTTTTTTCCAAAAATAAAATGATCTCTATTTACAGCCAGCCAGATCAAAGTTAATTTTTTTGTAACTTTTCGCTACCAATTTCAATAATCAACTCCCCCTTCGTCGTATCTCTTCCTCCGTTCAAATCTCTTCGTCATCCGTTTTTTTTTATTTTTGTCTATATTATTTTTCATCTATTACGGTCTTTTTAACTTATTACTAAAACAATAATTAATCCTATAAAATCTACTAGAGTACAGTGACCCAATGAACTGTCCTTGATTTCAATATTCGTTTCGTTTTCCGTACCATAACCAAAAATTATTGTGCAATTCGCCACACACCTTATCACCCAGAGTCAAATGGCCTAGCCAAAAAAATGTTTGGTAGACTCAGCTTTAAAGAAAATGTCGATCAAACAAAAATTAGATAAATTATTATTCTCCAACTGCCGTTACTCTGAAATCTCCTGCGGAATTGTTGTTTAGTTTTAAGACAAGAACTCATTTGAATTCCATCAACCCAAAGACGGAGAAAGTAAATGTCAATGTAGGGTTAGGTGATAATAGCAGAATACAGGAAAAAAAAGTTAATTTTAATTCATCAAATAATAAAACTTATGAAAATAAAGTAGAAAAAATAATGAAAGTAATGTAACAGTATTTAATGTAGGCGACAAGAGTTATAATAAATGGATTCCAGGGAGAATATTAAAATGTTTATCAAAACATACATTTTTGAGAAACATTAAAAATGTGGTTCGACGGGTATCCAGATATCAAATAAGAAAATCTACTTTGGAAGATAAGTTTCATCCTTCACTAGATATTGTTTAAGAAAATAATAATGATGAAATTGAAACTAAAAACAGAAAAAGAAACCAAAGTGAAGGAAGTGACGATGATTGTGTATGGATACGAAAATCCAATAGAAAGAAAAACACTCCAATTAGATTTGAGTATTCAAAGTTTTTAAGTTTTCAAGTTCAAAATGTTAAGTAATTTAAAGTTAATTAGCATAGCAGTATCATATAATTGTTGTAGTGGTAAATTAATTTAATATTGTAAATGGTTGTAAATGGAGCTTTTATTCAAAAAAGGGGAAAATGTTATATATGTCACAATTTTGAGTCACCCTTTTATCATAGCAGTAAGTTTGTTAATTAGAATGAATCTAAATTGTAACGGGAAGAAACAAGTACAAAAAGGTTTTTGGATAATGATGATCAGTCGAGAGTCGAGATCTGAACAATAAATTATAATATTACTCTGCATTATTGTTTCATTTAACTAAATTGGAAAAACACAACAATAAGTAGTTTTAATCTCATAATTCAATTATGACAAAAAGCTACTGGATGATTTATTTTAAATCAGTTGTAATTTGGAATAAATGAGATAGAGTTGTAACTGATTTCGGCCTCTAAGCCACCTAAGTCCAAGTGGTTCTATGAAAAATCACGCCCACATAAATCCGCATAAGAAAAAAGTGAGTAATGATAATTAATCAAACGCCACAATTTACTATCTTTAAAAATTCTAACTATAAAAAATTAAACACAGTAAAATAATAACAAATAATTCAACTCCCTCGATATGTTGAAATCGAAACAGTCGTAATTAATATTGAACGCATTAAAAACCTTTATGAGTGGTGCAGAATTATTGAAATTGTTAGTACTGAACGGAATACGTAATAAACCCGGGTGATATCTTAAGGCTCGCTGGCCGGAAATCGGTTTTACAGCACATAACATCCCGAGCAAACATGGCAGATGTAATATTGCGTTTGCTTTCTAAAGTTTGTAAATTTATTAACGTGAGACGATTTATATAGGGTTCACGAACAAAACCATGGTTAGGTATAGGCCGTAATGCAAAATTCGAAAATTGTTTTTGAATACTTTCGATTCTCTCGGAATGCGTGTGATAGAACGGATCCCAAATCACTGAGGCATATTTCAGTATGGATTTGACATAAGTAACATCTAGAGTTTTCAATGTTAGAGGGTCACAAAATTCCCTCTCTTTACGCCTACTGAAACCCAATAACCTCTGCTTATAAATAAGTAGCATAAATAACGCCAAGATTACGGATATCAGAAACTCTGCTAATTTTTGCATCGTTAAAAAATAAGGGGCCTCTGTGCTAGATAAGCGTGATCGACAAAAATATATTGCTTTCCATTTGCTCGTGTTCAAGGAGCACGACGAAAAACGGTGTAGCATGGAGGAAAAGATTCCTCCGATTTGAAAAGAGCACTCAACCAGGTCTCCGTAAAAATAACGGCGCCATAGTTATAACACAAAAGAGATGAGTAAATTGATTAAAATTTGGTACGCATCCCGCTATTGTTGTTATAATAACGTGTAGACTATTGTTGCTTGAATTATTTTTAAAAATTCAACATCACGAATGTTTTAAATGTTTTATACGGTTTACGGGAATACGAGAACAGCCATAAGAAAGATTGTGCACAAAGTTATTCTCACTTTTTGGTCTGAAAAATGTCTAAACGTAATTTCATCCTCAAACTAAAAAGGCATTTAGGGCCTTATATTTCTCTTACTGAAATCGAGATTTCCCCAAAGGCGCTTAGGAGTGGATCTATTTGTGCAAAGATGCCAGGAAAGTGTAAAACGTTTTGAAAAATATGTATTTTTCTTATCACATTTCTATATGGGCGTTTCTCTTTGTGAGCAATTTTCCATGTGACTTTTTTTCTTGTGTGCATTTGTGTAGCTAGATCGATGTTGAAGAAATTGAATTTAACGCATATTTCATTAATAACAAATTTTTTGTCAAAGTACACAATTTCTTGAACTTGCTCGAACTCAGTACGTATTTCCGAGCTCAATGGCAATTTTGTTTAAACTCAAAACTCGAAAACTGTCGTCAGTTTTGGTAATTTTAAAACCGAAGAACTTGACGGAATTAATTTTTCCTTATCTTTTTCTCTTCTTTCTTCAGTTGCGAAATTACCAAAAAAGTTACTGCCGATGGTTTTTGCGATGCGGCTTAAACAAAATAAAATTTTTAAAAATCAAAACAAAAACAATAAATGGAGGTGTGGCCAACACACGACTTTCTTACGAACAGAGAATTTTGAGAAATTTTATTTTTTTTTATAATTTTTTAATTTTTTTTTTTTAATTTTTTTTTTTTAATTTTTTAATTTTTAAATTTTTTTTTTTTAATTTTTTAATTTTTTAATTTTTTAATTTTTATTTATATTTGTTTTTAATTTTTGGAAACATTTTGTAGTATGTAGCTTTTTGTAAACCTTATACTTTTTGAGATATTTGCAAAATAAATTTTCTGGACCAAGGGAGTGGCCACTTCCGGTTAGCCGATTTGGAGTAAAATTCACTGGGACCTCCCAATTTATCAAAACAGCTTAAATCTGAAGTTTCAGTTTGATTGGTTAAACCATAGGACACAGACTGACAGACAGACTGACAGACAGACACCATCTCGAAACCCACTTTTTTGGACTCAGGGGACCTCAAAACACATAAATTTCTAAACATCTCAAGTTCCAAAATTTTCATGATTACTATACTTTATTTTACTAGAGTAAAAGAAAGTAATTTAGGGATGTTAGGGCATTTTGTTTCTGACGAGAGTAAAACTCTAAAGTTATTGCGATTCTACTGCAATTCCCAATTATTTTTGTTGTTGTGATATTTTTCCAAAATTAATGTTCATAGGTCGTCTTGCTATTTAGTATTTTCCATAGTCTTTGGTTTAATTTTCTTAGAATGCGATAATTGAATAAATTCTTTGAGAAATAATTATGATTCTCTCCGAAATATAAATAAAATAACATTTTCTAAGAAAGTTTAATATTTTAATGGTTTACTTTATTAATTAATAGCAAATTTCAGGATTTTAGTAATAATAACAAAAACATTTCGGCAGTGTAGCAATAAACAAATTAAATTCGGCTTTATATTTTCTGTTGCTGCTTTAGAGTAAGGAAACGATTTTCTCAAGCTCCGATAAATAGATTAATAAATTTATCGATTTTAATACTAAAATTAATGTTCAAACATTTTCAATCCAAAACAAAAAAAAAATTAGAACTGTTCTCCACAATTAGCACTCTTGCAAATAATATTTAAAAAAAAAACGCTCAACACCTGGCAACGACCATGTACAGTAGGTATTAGAGAGATCCATTCATTTCTACAAATTTAAACAAATATTATTTTTCCAAAAACACAAACAACAAACAAAAAGAAAAACTGTTTTATTGTTAACGAAAAAAAATTAATTTTTTTTTATTTCCTTCTTGCTACAATCGGTGCTTTCATCAACAAAACAAAAATATTTTTAAAACTCCACAAACCAGAAACAAAAATAAGTCGACTAGAGAGAATAGAAAAGTCATCTAATATGAAAAAAGCTAAATGGGATTTTTTTTTGTTAATTTTCAGTTTTTCAACAAAATGGATGGATGCTGAAAATGTAAAGAATAGATATATAAATACACACACGCATACATGTATACCCACAAATGTGTCAGTATTTACTTTTGAAAAAAAGGTAATTTTTATGTAACAAAGTCGTGTTAATAATGAATGATGTGTGGTTTTATCTCATAATTGCTGTGTCATTAAAATTTTTGTTTTGTTGTGTCGATACGCTATAGTTTTAGGGAAATTGATATATTACACTAAAGAGGCTTTAAACAAGGAATTGATGAGTTATCTTTGCTCTATACATTTTTCCATTAATAAAAAGCTGTCAGTTAGGTTTTAAAAGAAGTAACTTGATATAAAGAGCCGAAAGGTGAAAAATGCAGCTTAAAATAAACAGGCATAAATAGACGAAAAAAAATCTCCTTGAGGGGAATGAACGAAGCAACACCCAAAATATATGCACAAAATTTGGTTTTTTCGGCTTTTTTAAAAATAAGCAGCTATTATCCAAACTTCCTTTACTTGAATTTTATTAAATTTATTGAAAAAATTTATTATTGTATCACATAAAGTGAAAATCGAAGTAAGTAAATTTATTTTTTTATTTTATTTTTAAAAAGTATGCCGCTTAAAAAAAGCTTGACACAAATTATGACTTCGCCTTATACATATAAGGTGGCTCTGGTTTTTTGTTGACAAAACATAAACAAAAATATTAACACTGTTTTTATTCTTTCATTTTATGGTATATTGTATATAACACTTTTGTTTGCTCCGAAAATTTTGCGGAAATCTATTCTTATTAAAATATGCTGATTCATGAAAAATATAAAGCAAGTATTCGTTAGTAAAATAAATTGTATATGTATTTATAACCAAAGATCCCCAGTTTCTTTTGATTAAATAAATTAACCCTAACCTGGTTTATTACGTGCTTTGCCGAACCAAAATAAAATGAAACATCCATTGACCTCATTTTCCTTGTATAGAACTATATAGACAGATCCAAAACCAGTGAAAACAATAAAATAAACGAAAAAGGATTTTTGTTATTTACAAACAACAATATTATTTCAACTAGGAAAGGATACATTATTATTCTATGTTTGTTTCCAGTATTAACAAACATTTTCATTCTCTCCCCTTTACTATGCACACTTTTGCCATTTAATTCCCTATCAATTTTTTTTTTGTTTCTTACGTATTTTCCCGAAATTTCCAATTTTGGTTAAATTATTAGTTTTTCTATTTGTTTTGATTAAATTTACTACAAATATACGAATTTGGACAAGAATATTTCTCATTTCTGTATGATTTTTATCTACATATCCTTTCATAAATAAATACGTAAGGATAATAATTTTTTTTTTTTTTTTTCATTGGAATTGTATAAAAAATAAACACTAAACGGAAATCGATATAAAACGATAAAAACGGTTATATGACTTTATTTGTTTAGGTCGAGCAGACTGATGAAATCCGTTTTTTTATTTTTATCCCATGATGAAAAATTATAGGGATAATAATTTTAAATAAATTTCGGATTCGTAAATCCCGCCTGTTTTATTTGTTTTGAGAAAATATAAACAAAAAGCACGAAAACATTCATTTTCACCTCAGGATATTTTCGGGAATTTAACTTTTTTTTTACAACTAAACAATGTAAACGACGATGGTGCGTTCATATGCCAATTAATTTTGCAAATCAATAAAATAAATCATTACGATTTAAGATAAAAACAACAAAATTAAATTAAATTAAATTAGGTATGCTATATGGATTTGAGGCAAACATAACAAGCTAGCAAATTTAATGCAAATTTTTTGAGATATTTTTATTCACTAATTACTCTGAATCAAGCAAATTCAATTTTTCAAGTAAACCGAAAAAAAAAAAATACTTTGAAAACATTAATTATTAAATTATTATTGATCGCACGTTAACAAAAATAAAACTTTTCTTCAAAATGTATAATTACTCCAGGTCCATTAATCATAAATCTATTTTTACTTGAGCATTCGTTGCAAATTTTCCAAACTAAATAAAAAGTTATAATAACTCCTTCCTATACGTTATATATGAGTGTTCTGCAAGTACGTGACTTTAGTACTCATTAAAACTTAAAAAGCACATGGATAAAAAGTTTCTAAGTTGTAAATTATGAAAAATGTGGATACTAAAAATTGGTTATAATAATAATACTTCGATATATGTATGTGGAAAATTTATTGAGTTTTATAACTAATTTTATGGTTCGAGAGACATGTATCTTTCATTTATAAAATTTGTGAGAAAAGTTAGCGTTTTATTGTTTTACGTATTTGTACATAATTCACAAATTCGCTAAAAATAAATGTATTTAACCTTCAAATCCACAATATACATAATACGTATATTCAATAAAAATAAAAACATTTCTTATATAATTTATTTTACTTTAAATAAACTTAAGAAACCGAAAAACCACAATTATCGTTTTTATTTTATAAATAGTAATATTTATTAAGATGGTAACAACAAAAAAAATATATGACATCATGAAAAACAAGAAAAAGCATACCCAAAATATCTGCTAAACATGTTTTTGAAATTTTTACCAAGTACAAATCGATTATGTGTACAAAGGAATAAAAATTGTCATCAAGTTCACTAACCTAGAGAAATACTTATCAAAAGAAAAAAAAAACTTTATTTTTCCGTAAACATTGATTATCTTTTGTTTCCATTCCATTTTCTGTACTAACACAAACACAAAAGAAAAACTTGCAATAAATTGGTTATAAAGTTTACGGAAAAAAAAAATTCCGTTTCACAAAAAACAAAATGTTCATGAACAACTTTATATAATATCTTATTGATACTTGAAAGTTTAATCGTATGGATTTCATTAACATACACAGAAAAGCTTCGTTAAGTTCTTTTTGTTGAATTTGTATTTATCTATAATATAAAGATTTGAGAAATTCACGATTTTATTGATGTTAGTTATTTTCGAATAAGTTATAAATAATACTTTAATACTGACGCCGAAAGGCTTCGACGAACAAGTATTCGTAATAAATTAATTATTTGCATGGTAAGAGTTCATTCGACAAATCAATCCCTCAGTTGGAACTTTCTAGTGCTACAATACGTAAAAATTATATGGGATGGTGAATATAAACAAAAATGCATCTGTTTTATTATTCTCGTAATAAAATATATTCAAAATTCAAATTTAAATTGGAAATAGAAATAAATAATCAAGGTGGTTGCACCTTTTTATATTATTCGCACAGCAATACCATCAAATTGATTTTGAGGTTTTTTTTGATTTTTTTTTCATTTTAGATTAATACTGCGTGTCAATCAATGCTTTGAGCTAATTTTTGTTAACGATTTTAAATATTTAGCACATACAATAACATCAGGAAAAATGTTGTCACTGCCGTACACAAGTCTTATAATATTCGCCAATTTGCCCTTATTCTACTTTTAGGAAACAGTATCATGCCCTGTGGCCCTACTCTGACTATTCCCTGGAAATTGGAAATCGGGAAAAATATTGCTTTATTTCCAAACTTCAATAATTCCCAATTTTTTATTCCCCAATTCCCAAAAGTGTATTCTGGCGTAGTTGGGAATCATATAATGGGGAAAAAACACTATTTCAAATTTTCCAGCCGCCATTATTTAAAAATTTTATTTTATGCATATAAAATAAAAGCTTTACCGATACTACATTGTAAATAAAATAATGAAAATACACAAAACAACCAGTTCCTTCTAATTCCAAAAAAATATTTAGGAAAAATAAACGTCAAAACTTACAATTATTTTTTCCCTAAATTAAAAATTCCCAATCGCTAGAATACATTTTTGGAAAAAACATTCCAAACTGCTAGAATACTGTCAAAATACTTCAATTCCCAATTCCTAGAGATTAGCCAGAATAGGGCCACTGGTAGAATCATTAATTATGTATTATTAATAATGTATCAAGTTGGGGCGTGATTTATTTCAGTAACTTAGAAGATCTATATACAAAGCGTTAAGGTTCAATTTAATATCATAAGGATGCCGTTTTCATATAAGGAGGGTTGTTTCCGGGAATTTTCGGGACAAATTCCCCGGGACAATAGTTACATTTGTGCAAACCTAATTCTCGGGAATGTTTAATTTATAATTTTCTTTATTTTTCCCGAAAATTTGTTCAATTTGCTATGTAAAACAATGTCTAGATTTCTCAAAATTGATTTATTCTTTTTGATTAATTTGATTTAATTTGATTTTTTTGCAATAAGTGAATGATTTTAAAATTTTTTTATGATGAAATTTTATCTCAAAATTCATCTTTATCAAATGAACTCATATGATCCAGAAACGTATCTATTAAAAACGCTTGAGGAATTTGTTTACCTAATTTCTTTAAATAATAGCAGTGGTAGTTCTAGGATACTGTATCGCATGATATGAGAAAAATTTAGGTAGGTGTTAAAGGCCGGATCACTCCTTCATTTTGATATATCTGCCCCACATAACAAATAATACTTCAGTTAATCGTAAGACTGTCATCTCGATGGCAAAATTTATAGAAATGTTTTTCTTAGAGCATCTGCTACTAGATAATTTGTTCATCTATCTTGTGCTAGATCTCTTTTCAAACCCAGAAATCTAATTTAGTCTAAAAATCTCTAATTTTGAGAATTTCAGCTAACTGGCTTCGTTTAATATTCAATGAAAACTATGTAAGCTCGAATAATATCGAAAATCTTGAATAACCTCGAACTATCACATAAAATTTTGAATATCAACGTCAAAATTTTAGAAACTCGTAACTCGAAATACGTGAGATAGATAATTGACAGTCAGGGGAAAGCCTGCCAGGTGGGATTGAAATACGATTACCAGATTACAATAATTACCACTTACCGTGAAGTTGAATTTCTTGATTCCTCCGTTCAGTAGTAATCTCAAAATTTTGAATTGGGGTCAAGTCTTACATTCATTTTATTCTCTTTCGTTCATAGGAGTATAGCTCGTATCGTAAAAAAATTTTTTTTGTTTTATTTTATTTTTTTTATTTTTTTTTTTTTTCAAAATTTAGTAAATAATTTACAATAATAAATGTTACACTCGTTAAAAGTCATAAATATTGTTTTTGAAAATTCAATTTTTGGCATGTGTGGAAATTTAAGTCAGCAGTAGCGGCTGAGAGAGAAACCCTTAGAGAGAAATATGATTCATTAAATAATCTACAAAATCTTGAACATTCAGATCTTATGATTTAGAATTACACTTCCGGATGATTTTAAATTTACTTGTGATTTCTAATAGAACAAAAAATACTGCTGCAACAAAACGTAACGTTGCTTTGATAATTTCAGAAAAATATTATTTTTGAATACCTTTTATCAAATTATCAGGCGAGTATATCAACAAACGTCAACTGGGCGTTAATGACATTATTTAAACTCAAAATTAAGTATTTTTGTGAATTTTTAACCTCAAATAGATTGTACGGAAATAGAAAGAGCTAAGAAAGGAAGGAACTTAGATTTAAAAAATTAATATGAATGGTTCTGGTGAGATGCGTCTGAGCTGTGAGCTGTAAACTTGCCAAAAATGATCGAGATGTTGGCCGATTTAGTTTCGCCGTGTTTTTTAGTTTAGTTATATCTTAACATCGTATCAACAGATTTTGAGACTTGAGTTGCACCATTGAATGAAAGAGAAACAGGAAAATCTAAATTTCTTTCGATTTGGTTTTTTTTTTTGACATTTAAGTTTGGTATATTGTTTTTAAAATAATAATTTGTTAATAACAAAAAAAAAAGATTTTAAAGAGATGTAAGAGACTACGAGGTTGCCACTAGACAAAGATGATCAGCAACACAACATAAATTTTTATGTGCGTTATTTATGAACTGGTTTGTCCTAAATTCATCTTCCTAAGTAATTTACGTAGTTTTTTACATTTTTCACTTGTAAAATGTAAAAAATGTTTTTTTACACGAATTTCCCCAACTGCGTGCTCGTGACACAGATATAAATTTTCAACAAAATGTAATACAAGGAGTTCCGACACTAAATGAAAATAAAATATAGGGATGTTGAACAAAACAATTTAAAACAGCAAATATTTTAATACAAACTTGAGAAAATAAAGATCATTTCAAAAATAACTGCAATATTATAAATTTTTTAACTGGGCCATTAATGGAAATCAAAATCGCTTCCAGTTAATAAAATATCCATCGCTTGTTGTTGTAAATATTTTGACGATTTTCAAGTCTATAATCCGCTTAGTTCTAGAAAAACATTCGTTCAACAAATTATTATCATTTCATGCAACCGAAAATATAACGTATTATATTGTACAACGTACGATTTGTTTTGGCATTTGTAAGTACTTAGTAAATTTATTTCGTACTATACAGAAATTGAATGTTACTAAAAGCCCCTAATATGCGAGATTATAAGCCATAATATGCATCCAAACGTATACCACCTCTTCTTGGAAGGTGTTAGGTCAAATGATGAACCTCTTCTTTAGAAAACTGGAATCGGCGCCGAAACTTTGCCACATTGTCAAACTTCACATCTATCCTATCGTGAAACTCTCTAGGACGTTTATATTTTCCATTTCTAACTAAAATTTTCAAAAATTAATTTAAATAATTTAAATTTGCAGTTCGGCTATACAATTTTAATTTACGTTTGAGAAAGAGGGGATAAATTCGCCGATTTATCTCTATCCTCGTTTAAAAATACGGCCCTAAATGAAAAAATCAAATGTCACATATTTAGTATATGAAATAAAATGTCGTACGGTAAATTATCGTCACCGATCAACAGCTATTCTACATTATTTTAATGCTACAAAAAAAAAAGTTTTCATTAGATATTTTAAATTTTATTAAACGAATATTCAACTAAGGCGAGGGAGAAATTCGTAATATGGAGCATAGAAAGAATCATATTAAATCAAGTATGTAATTTCAAAATAACAGGAAAAGAAATGAAAACACTCACTTTTCTTTATCTTATTTTTAATTGGAGATTTAATTGAAGAGACTAGGGTTCTTGTTAAATTAATGGATATCCTTTTATTATCATTATTTAATGAAGACATTCTTAAAAACTTGACCCAGCTTATTGTAAATCATACAACATATTATATTGCTAACTTTTCACAGAAAGATTAAAACTCAAACATTATTTCCTTATTCACCAACCCGTCAAACTGACGGATTGTACATTTATTGAATTCAATTTTTTTAATTATTATGTTAATATTTTTTTTGGAAGTTTTTGATGAATTTTAACATAATTACTTTGTTGTCATATTAAAAGTCATCACAGATTCCAACAAAAATATTAACATAATAATTAAAAAAATTTAATTCAATAAATGTATGACCGGTCATTTTGACCGGTCGATAGTTCTAGTGTTAATGGGGCTTTCGTTTCGAATCAGAGCACAGAAAATAAGACGCTCACAATATAACAAGTATAGATTAAATATTCCACTATCTGTAATCATTAAAGCTTTACTATCGTTTTTTAATTTGATGCTTAACAAATTATTTTTTCAACCCGTATTAAATTACACCCAGTGTAAAATATGCAACATACAGTGAAGCACGAATCAATTTCTAGCGGGTGTTGTCTTTAAAATTACAAGTTATAAAGAAAACCATAATATTAACAATTTCCGCCTAATTGTTTCAATAAGAATTTTCGAAGTAAGATCAAATATTTTAATTGATAGAAAGTATTTTTTTAAATGAATTGGAGTATTTTGGTTTTACGGAACATTTTTTAGCAAATAAATTAGAAAATACCGGCGTTAGCAAACTGTTTAAATATCAAAAAATATTCAAAATATTCACGTGATCCAAGGCCATGAATCAAATGCTTGAATAATATAAAGAGATAGAAAGAAAAAGAAAATCTGCACGTGAATTCACGTGATAATGAGGAAGACACTGTTTATGTAATTGATGGAGTCATGCTACTGCATCGTGAACCCTGGGAATTTAATGAAAAATTTAACACTATTTTGGAAAAGTACTTTCAATATTTAAATTGAAATTTTGATCATCAAATTAGAAAAAGAAGACGATGCAGACGTTGTAATCGTTGAAACATCGATCCATTAACTGCGCGAGAGGGTCACCATAGTCACATAGGCCATCGAAGTACTTCTAATTTTAACGGCTTTTTGCCTAGGCGACAGAAGAATTAATTTCCTTAAACTGAAAAGTAAGTAAGAAGCAAAAATTATGCTCGTCAAACAGTTTTGCTATAAAATTTGCTAAAAAATATTTACAAGATGCTATTGATATTTTTTTAGCACTCAATTAAGATTCTGCTTTTGGCATTAAATGCTGCTCCGAAAACAGAAAAGTATTGAAATGAATTTAGCTACACTACCGCCATCAGAAGACTTAGCTAACCTTTATTTTCAAAGAGTTTATTTTCAGACGTGGCTGTCTAACAATTTGAAAGCAGAAAAATTGGGCTGAGGAGGATTCTGGTATGACTCCAATTGCAATGACTCAAGATCCAGCCAGCCCCAAGTAAATTAGCAATCGGTGTGTTTGCAGGAAAGCCTAATTGCACAAATCAAAATTCAAAAATGAATTTTTATAGTCAATACAATTTGAATTGTAAACCATTATACTTTTTATATCGAAATTGTGCGTAAACCATTTATACTTTTTATATTGAAATTTTTATTTTTTATGAGATATAATTAAAAAGAATTTCCTCACGATTATACGTTTATTACTTTTTATTTTAAGCTCTCTATTTAGCAGAGATATCAAATCGTTTTAGGAGAATCAAAGCTTTCCAGAACTATTCCGAAATTCAGCCTCTATTGACCACTAACAATCAAATTGTTTTTCATAATATAAAAATAATTGTTTGTGGTAATGTGGAAAAAATGAAAGTGTATTTAGCAAAGAATTGGCAGTTAAAAAATATTTTCAAAATTTGTAATAAAAAATTTAAAATTTTTGAAAATAAATTGGTTTTTCGGTAATTAACAGTGAAATAGTGGAAGTTTTGCGAAATATTAAAAAAATTAATTTGGAACTTAAAAAATTAATGGACGAAATTAAAGAGATTTTCTTAAAAAAATTCTTTAATATTGTGCGTCCCCAATGGAACCTATAGAAACGGTGATTTCTACCAGAACGATATGTAGGTGCTAATTCAGCTAATAAATTTTTATGTTCGTTAACTTCGGAACAAATTTTAAGTTCGGTAAGTTTGACAAAAAAATTTACAAAATTGAAGAAACGTAAAAAATTCGGCCAAAAGTTTTTTGGAATACGAAATTTATGTATTGAAAACTATCAAAGGTAACACAACGGTTCTCATGAAAAGAACTGAATATTTAGAAAACAAGAACATATTCTTGTTAGAAAACAATACATATTATCCAACTAAAAAATTTGGCATTTCTTCAATTCAAACAAATCTAAATTTAATGATTAACGTTTGGCCAAAATTGACAGTGTTGCGGCTAAAAACTTAAAAAATTATAATGGTACATCCTTGGATGTTTGGTTTACCAAAACATCACCAGGATGGATGCTCACTGAGACCAATTGTACCCATGTACAATTTATCTAAAATTTTCTTTAATATTCAAAATTAGTTTGTTACTAATAATTTTTCATCGATGAAATTAAATTCAAAACGTAGTATTGCCCTACAGTTCTAACAAGTACCCTTATTTCCTATGCTAAACATTACTCGGTACAAATTCTTTACTTAAATGTGCCCATCCTAATTTTATTTTTATCGTTTGATTCACATTGGCTTTGTTGTTAGGATCAGGAATTCTTATCCCTAAAATCACAAAATTTTATAAGACGTTAGTATTTTAACTTATAAATAGTTTGATAGATTAAAAAAGAGAAAAGCTAAGCACATAAAATCAAAAAATTAGCAAAAATATTAAAAAATGCGCTAGCTTAACAGCCGGCCATATTTTACGTCCAAATAAATTATTGAGAGCGGTTGGTCCGGTTTCAGAAAATGATAAGAACTAAAACAAAAATGGCCGAATATTTCCGAGCTGTACTAGAGAAAAAGTTTATAACTCTTGAAATCAAGAGGAATGAAAAATGTCGATTTCTTGAGAAAAGAATTTTTACGAGAAAAGACCTACATTGGTGCCTTCTATAGTGTCTAGAAAAAGTGATAGAAGCAGAAATATACACTAGATGCTGCTAACCACGATTGACGATTGACAACCTTAGCAAATACACCTTATTTTAAAGTAAGTCATTTCTCCCGAAAATTGTTTACATGCAAATGGCCATGCTTAAAGAAAATCCTCACAAAGCACTAAAGCGAATTTAAGTTTTTTTAATTTGTTATGTGAAGTCGTCGCACAAAGTTTGACAAAATTCCCCTTTATTGTTTAATACTAATTGTAATGCCAAAGCATAAATACCGCATAAATATTTAAGACGAAAATCGCTGTAAATTGATCTTATTACTCTGTCGTAATTCCATTTAGTAGCTTAATACCAACTTCAATATGAATTTTCTTTCAACCATATTAAAATAAGTTTTAATGTGATTGCACGATAATATTCAACATAGCATATCAAGGAGATAAAGCTCACAGACGGATTAAAATATCTTTATTAGTTTTAGCTAGATTTAAGATTTTTTTTTTTCATATTACGTCAAAAGTTGCAGCTAAGTTTGTTAAATACCATTTTGTATTTTATAAAATGTAACAATCTTCATGTGGGATAATTGAGATAAACATGATTTTAACAAAATAAAAGAAAAAAACTTTAGTGTTGTATTTTCTATAAACTATATCGTTATCGTTCACAATGAACATAAATTCCGTTGTAATTTAAGCCCTTAATAAGCTCATTAGCAGTTTTGTACATGTAAGTTATAGCTTTCACCCGAAAATTCTATGGGGAATTTAAACTAAACTAATTGCACTGTTAACAAACAACCTGACCTATGTAAAAAAAAGTGGCCCATCCTTTTAATATTCATGACCTAACACAAACACCACATACATACTACATATCTTACGAAGAAGGGACAAACGAAAAGCGATTACCAAATCCCAGGCTAATAGTTCTTAATTAAACATCTCTCTACCGCACATATTCGCATATTATCATGTAAAAACTAATTATTTTGAGAATATAAACAAAAATGTAAAATCGGCAAAAATTATCCCCAAAAAGGAAAAAGGAAGGATGCCATAAAACGTGACATTTCAGCTCATTTAAAAATCAAAGAGAAGTTTGTGTGTACAGCCTTATTTTGATATTGTATAATAAGAACAAATAAAATTATTACCTTAGTGTTAAAGAAAATTTCCCAACATACGTAGATATTTTCTTCGAAATGTGTATCCTTCCTGTAAGTATTACGATAATGCATTTGTATTACAATAAAGCATTTACCGTTTTATTTTTTGCACACAAAACACTCACAAAAATATGAAAACACTTTAAAAATTCAGAACCACAAAATTTCCTTTTCTACTTTTTTTTTTTTTTTTTTGGTAAATACTTTCACTAAAAGGAATAACACTTTTTACATTTTTTTTCCTCTGGATATAAATTTTTATGGATTTTTTCTCGAATGTTGTTGGAAACCCGTTTCACTTTTTTTTTTTTTTTTTTTGAAGAGTTGGATTAAATAATTTGCAAGCTTTGAATTTAATTTTGCTTTCTTCAAATATATGTACTTGGTAATGCTTGCGCTTTGTATTATACACTACTTAAATGTTTAACTAGCATAAATTAACATAAACACTCTTGTCAAGGAACAAAATATTTATATAGTAAGAAACCTTAATAAATTTTAAAGATCCTTTTTATCCGATTTAACATGTAAATCATAGCTCATTTTGGAGCAAATCTCTCTTGTTATTATATCAACAACAGATGCACTGTTTTGCAGAAAATCTATCCACCCTAAAATTTAAACTTCAAAAAATGCACACACACAAAAATTTATTTCTTTTTTCACATTGAATTCGTATACAAATTTTTTATTCACCTCTTAAAAGTGGAAAATTAATTTAATTTTCCTCTTAATATTTTTTTTCTTTTGTTTTGTATACGGATCAACCACCCATAATTATTCAAAAACACTAATAATTCGAAAAACAAATTTTCAAATTTATTTCATATCCCAAATAAATATTTTGTTTTCTTCTCGAAACAATTTTTCACCACAAACAATTCACTTTGAAACTCACATTTGAACTAAAAAAAAATTTCAAAACAAGAAAAAATCGAAAGATAAAAAAAAATAAAAAAAAAACCAGTTTTTCTTGTTTTTTTTACATTTTACTGTAATTCTCAAAATCATCGTCATCATCATTGTTGACGGTGGGAAAATCATTGATTTCGTGATAGTGTTTGTGTTGAGAAGTCCCGTTGTGCTTGTAATCGTGCTTTGGATTAATGTAAAAATATTTTCCCCTTTTTCATTACTATAGTGTCGAAATAGAAATGTCAGATAAACAAAATACATATGGTTCGAATCATGGATGATGACGGTCCATATCGATTTAAATCATGTATTTTCTTGTCGTTTTTGGTGCAAAAACTTCAATATTTTCAATATTCACTGCCTATAAACGAAATCTCATTTCAAATCCTATATGAGCAGCACAAATTACAAAATAAATGACATACCGCCTTATAATCATCGTGACACATAAATTTAACGACCTTTCACAAACCAAACTGACATTTATGCACAAATACTACTAATAAAAGTAAACTAACTCCTGGAGAAAATATTATTTAAATTTCTTTTCCCATTTTCCTTTTGTTTTCGATTTTCTAGTATCATCATCAGCACCATCAACATTATAATTTTTTTCTATCAATTGTGCTCATGCGCTTAAAAATTTCCTTCGTATGCTCTACAAAAAAAAAACATGGTTAAAAAAATTTCCCATAATTTCCCCGTCCAAGGAAAAAAATGGAAAATTTCCGAAACGAAGATGATTCCCATTCGGAAACATAAACATTTTTTTTGTTGTGGAGAAAAACGGAAAATTAATTTGAAAATAAAACAACATTACTTCATGAAAACAAAAGAAAAACGGTTTTCATTTAGTTATACGTATATGTATACATAACAAGTAAAAGGTTGTGCGTGAAAAATTGCTTGACTCAATATAACATTGAAACAACTGTAACATATAAATAAGTTTGTACAAACAAATGTAGCAAAAAAAATGATTGACTTAAATTAAATTAATCAATTAGGGATGCTTTTTATTCAAGAAAATTATTGTAAACCATATGAATGTCTGGTTTTGTTTGGTCAACATTTTTCTCAAATGAACTAAGTACAAATAACAAAAAGAAATTATTTTAGTTTACGTATACAAGCACACCCACAAACCCACACATAAACACCACAACAAAAAAGGGAAGAATTGGAAATTTTTATATTTTTCTGATTTTTGTTCGCTTTGGTTATGGTTTTCCATTTCTTTTTTGAAATTTTGATTGATTTGACAAATTGGTTTTAACATCAAAAGAATTTTCTTTTTAATTTATATTTGAGAAAATTTATTTTATTTTAAAAGTACATAAAACGTATTTGGTGTTTGTAGGAAGACATTGTGATTGAAGTTTATGAAGAAGTTAATGTGGTATATGTGTATATATGTGTAAAGGTGTTTATTTAGCTTGAGTTATGAAGAATTGTTGTTTTAATAAATACAGAATTGCACAGAATATTAGCAAATATTTTATGGTCCCAGTTTCAATATTTCTGTTTACAAAATACAAATCCAATTTTATCGAAGAATTGACTGATTTTACCCAATAAAGAATTATGCATAAATTATCTATAGACTTCTCCCCTATTTGAAATTTTGGTATGATGATTAATGTATTATGGTTTCTTGTCTCCAATTCCAGATTACGGTTGTAAAATTGACTGAAATAAACTTATTATATAAAAAATTGATGATATATTGGATTACGGTGAGTTTTTTGGAATTGTTTTTGTCTCTATATTAAAATTTAATATTCATTCCCGTTATCAATATGTCATTTTCACGTAATAAAAAATTACTTTTTTGGAGGATGTGCAATGGATATTGGAACTCGGCAATGATAATTGAGGACACCAGCCATGGTATAATCTTAATTAATTATAGAAGCTCTGTACAAAAATCAATTTAGAAAAGCTCTGCTTTGGGAGGAAGTAACTAAAGTATTATTACGTATTTGGCCATTTACAACATTGGTACTATGTTTTTGAATACCAATATGGTATTCGTGAAGTATTACATATAATGTACTTATTTTTTGTTTCAAAGGGATGTGTTAATAAATTCAAACTTAAATATTTGTATTTCATTTAAAGCCTAAATTAAAACGAGGCAATTACAAAAACGTAATTCAAAAACTCAAATTATTATTTCTGTCATTGTTCGCCCCCCCCTCCCGTGACCTCAGGGTGCGGATCCCGAAAGGTCGATTTGAACCATATATAAATTACACATTACATATAGTTAACATCAGCTAACACGCGACCCATGAAGAAAGCAAATTCCACCGGCGACATGTAGTGCAATGACGCCAAACATTATATCGCATAAGCAATTTTTAATTAATGTAAAAATATCGCATAAGCAAACTTTAACTAATGTAAAAATATCGCATAAGCAAATTTTAACAATAAAGAAATTCCACAGAAAGTCATTCCACTGCATAACAGGAAATGACTTATTATAAAAAGTAAACAAAAACTGGAAGCGACGTTCATTACAATTTATATTTTTGAAATAAAAACATTGTCAAACTAAATTATTGTGCATTATTATTATTTTGGAACTAATACCGTTTCCCAACCACAACCAGAAATAAATACGTTATCGGCACAACCCATAACTGGCGCAGTTAAAAGTGAAAATAATATATTACATAATAATTAATAATTAATAAAAATTAGAAAGTGTTTTTAATAAATAATTGTGCAAAAATAATAACTACGCGAAAATTTAAATAAAATTATTTTTTTTTTTCTCTTCTGATAAATAATTGTGTAAAAACACCAAAGTGCAATAATCTGTCAAGCGGGATTATTGTAATAAAACAGTGAAATAAATAAAATAAAAAAAATTTACCAACATATCGAGCCTGATCAACCCGAAGATGTTCAAAGCCGTGATACTAGCAGCAATATTGGCAAGGTAAGAAATTTTCATTGTATTTTTTCCTACAACAATCATTTTTTTATTTATTTTTTAAATCAAACTTGCACTAACATTCAAAATTATTAAATATAAAATTGTGGAACCCAAGTACTAATTCACTACTTGTAAAATATTGAATAAACGCACTTGTGAATATAATTAAGTGTTAAAATTAGAACCTAAAATCGGGACTTTTTGGCATATTAGTGTCATCGGGACACATAAAAACTTTTGTAAATTCGTGAAATTCGTATGACTTACGCAATCGATTCCAAAAAATTAGATTAATTTATAGCTCAACATAATCGTGAATTAACAGTTAAACCGCCAGTAAAATTAAATCTCGGTAAATTAAAAATGGAAAAATTACTTCAGGAACAAACCACCATTCTCGACTCTTTTAATGTTGACATCGTAACTAAAAATCTTCCTACATTCTCTGGAAAAAGGAATGAACTGTATCATTTCTGTAATTCGGTTGACCAAATAGTCAAACTTTGCCAGCCAATAAAAGAATTACCTAGTTATAAAATTATTACACAGAACATTCGTAGTAAGATAATTGAAAATGCTAGTGAATCTTTCACTACCCATAATATTGCCACCAAATGGACAGACATCCGTGCACATCTCATTGCTAATTATGCAGATACACGAAGTACTGCAAACCTTCAATTAGAATTGTTCTCATTGATCAAACTCAACCTAGAGCCTCAGAAACTCTTTGGTCGAATTCAATCGATACTAACATTGCTCTCAAACAAAATCCAAATGGATGACTTAGACCAAGGTATAATAGATGCTCTAATCAAACAGCAACAATCCACAGGATTGACTGTGTTTATGGCAAGTCTGCCAGAACCACTTGGTAGTGCACTACGTGCATCCCAACCAGTTGATTTACAAACTGCACACAGCTTTGTACAACAAGAACAAAGTATCCAGAGGTTGAAAAATATTCAACCCCAAAAGCAAAAATTTAATAAGTACACCAAAAATTTTCCACCAAAAAATTATGAGGACAGAAAGCAAAACTTTGTCAATGAAACTATAAAGATAGAAGATAAAACTACCGATAATAGGAGTTACACACCACAATATAAACAACCATACAGGAGTCAAAATAAAAAAAGTTTACCAAGACATTTTATCAAACAGGAAACTAACATTAATAACCTGGAACAAACAGTCGATGACGAGGATTTTTCAAACAACGCCTCACATCCGACATTAACTTCCTAACGAAAATCAAACAACAAACCAAGCTTCCTTTTATACTATTAACTATTAATAATCAAACTCTAAAAATTCTAATTGACACTGGTGCCGATAAATCTTATATCGACCCAAAATTCGTCAAATTGTTCTCAAAAATAATTAACGTACAATTCAAGGTACAATCAGTGTTCTCCTCAACGGAAATAACACAAATGGTCGACATTCAATTCAAAGAAATGCCAACAAAATTAACATTTTTTATATTTAAATTTCATACATTATTTGATGGTCTCATTGGATATGAGAACTTACAAAAGCTTAACGCTAAAGTAAACACCATAAATAATACGTTGGAAACCCCTCAAATTAACATTCCCATAAAAAATGAATGTACAACAATTATTCCCAACACAGAAATACCCCACAAATCTAAAAAATTAATAGAAATACCAGTAACTATTTCAAAAGGAAACTTTTATATACAAAACAGTTTGCTTTCACCAAACATAAACATCCAGGAAGGAATATACACTACTTGTGCACCCTACAAAGCTATTGTAGAAATTATTAACACAGGTCAAGACGAAGAATCGAGTATTCAGTACAAGCCTACAGGAACACATCCACGATTTAACACAGGTATTTACAAAATTACATAACGCGAATCTAAAAATTCAGATCGAAAAAACGTTCTTTTTGCAAAAATCTATAGGATTTCTGGGCCATATTAGCAATAGTGTGGGGAACAAAATACTTCCGCCCATACCTATATGGAAGGAAGTTTTCGATCATCACGGATCACAAACCTCTACTATGGCTATTTAATGCCAAGGATCCAACATCCAAATTAATTCGATGGAGGTTAGCACTTGAAGAATATGACTATACCATCACATATAAAAAAGGCACAGCTAATACAAACGCTGATGCACTCTCGCGAATAGAATTAAACAAACAACTGGAAACGAAAAGTTTTACTTACAATAATGATTCTGAACCCGAAAATCTGGAATTACTTGAGAAACTGCAGAAAACTCAAGATAATCCAAATAAAATATTTAATGATGAAATAATTCAATTAAATAACATAGATATCCAGTGTGACGACAATGGAATATCAACCAAACATAAAGGAATTCCAGTTTCAAGCTCTAGCCTGAACGAATTCCAAAACCAGCTCATATCATAGCAAAAAATAAAGATTGCGGTGAGATGGAAAAAGACGCTAGGGAACTATTTAATAAGAACCAGCGCAATACTATCAAGAAGACAGATTTTACAAAAACCGATCTTCAAGTAATTCTCAATAGCTATGTCAACCAAAATAAAATAACAGCTCTTCTAACGGATGACCAAACATTCCAACTAATTGAGGAAATATGTAAAACAAAACCTTACAGAATAATCCGGGTACACACGATAAAAAATGACGTAGAATTAGCCGAGGAACAAATAAACACTATCGCTCATGAACACCAATCATACCATCGTGGAACTCGTCGAAAATTATCAAAAATTAAAACGGAATTTTTATTTTCCAAACATGAGACAAAAAATAGCACATTATATTTTAAACTGCGAAATTTGTAATCAAAACAAATATGAAAGGCAGCCCACTCATGTCAAATTTAAACTTTCCCAAACGCCCACTGGACCAATGGAAATTACCCATGGGGACACATTCGCCCTTTCAGGAAAAACTTTTATCACATTAGTCGATAAATTTTCAAAATACGCTACAGCCTTTGAAATACCTAATAGGAAAACAACAACAATCATAAATAAATTTATGGCATATTTCAGTAGAGAAGGAGTTCCAAAAACACTAACATTGGATTCTGCAACTGAATTTACATCCCAGCTATTCACTGATTTCACTAACATGATGGGTATAGAACTACACATCATGACAGTAAAATCTTCAAACGGAAACTCGCCTGTAGAACGACTACATTCTACACTAACCGAACTAGTACGAATCATAAAAGCTGAGGATAAAAATAAATCAATAATCCGAATAATGGAAGAGGCAATGTTTGCCTACAACAATTCCATTCATTCTTCAACTAAACTCACACCATTTGAGTTACATAGAGGTCATATTATAACCAAAAGTATACCTACCAATCTACCAGAAATGGAAAACGAATATCTATCACGCATTAGACGCCAATATTTAGACATTGCACAACATATAGCAAAGCTAAATAACCTGTCTAAAGCGAAAACAATAGAGAGATTAAACACTACACGTGATAATCCAGGTATTTACATGCCAGGGGAGAAAATCTTTGAAAAAACAACTACACGTGATAAGTTTCAGAGAAAATATATACCCCATACGATAATACAAGACGGAGATGTTACTGTTCAGACAAACAAACGTACTGTACATAAAAACAAAATTAGAAAAAATAGAAACTAAAACTAGATATCATATTGTCCACAGGTCAGCCCAACCAAAAAGATTAGAAGCCTATGACCTACAGGATAACAAAGGACTTATTGGAATTAAATTAGGTGAAGCCAAAATAATCACTACCTACATAAAACTTTTTCATATCATAGAACTGAACGATTTATTAACAAACTACCAATCAATAGAAGAATCTGTCAAACAAACCGAAAATAAAATGGTTCATTTCAAATACAGTAATACTCAACGACTAAACACCATTAAACGTAAATTAAAAAATCTGAAGCGATCAATCGATAACGTAATGCCAACTCTACCCAACAGGGGAAACCGAAGCAAACGTGGATTAATCAATCCTTTGGGAACTTTTATAAAATCCATTACTAGAAATCTTGACCAAAACGACTACGAAAATCTTCAAAACCAAATACAATTAACACAGGAAGGACAATACGTACTAGCCGACCGACTTAATAACCAAATTCAAATTAATGAGCAAATAATCAATAGATTTGAAGAAATAACGGACATTTTAAATATAACTACTGCTAATATGAACCGAATCCTTAAAACAGAATGGGACACAAAAAACTCTAATGAAGCTGAAAAATTACTCAATTACATGTACTTCACAATCGAAGATAATATGTCAACACTATCAGAACAGGCATTAGAAATTCACGAAATTATAACCTTCGCGAAAATAAACGTAATTTCAAGATTCATACTCGACAATACAGAGATGAACTATGTTCTAAATGAACTAAACAAGAGTAATATCGAATTACACTCACAAGAGCAGATTTATTCAATATTACAACTAAAAGCTTACTATAACGGGACCAACCTGATAGCGATAATAGAAATACCACAATTTTATAATGATAATTTTTCCTATAATAGAATAAAAACTTATATCTTAAACAATTACCTTATTCCTATTACCTACAATTATATTTTATCCAATCCCAAAATACATATGATAATTTCAAAACCATGCCAAATGTTGGAGAATACATACTATTGTCAGCAGGAACAAATATATACCAACAATAACACTTGCTTACCAAACCTGTTAAACAATCAACATGCCAATTGTAAATTAGTACAAACAAATCATCAAGAAGAAATACAGCTACTAGAAGATGGCTACCTTTTCATATCATCGGAAGCCGGAATCAACATCTATACAACATGTGGTCCTGATACATTAATCATAAAAGGAATTAAATTAATCAAATTCAAGGACTGTACCATACAAGTCAACGAACAGTCATTCACCAATGACGTCTCAAGAAGAATGCATCAATTTAAAGTATTACAACCCTTTAATACAATCATCATAAACGAAACAAGGATTGAAACTATAGATATACCATTTTTAACAAAATCCATAATTAAAAACATGCGGGAAATACAAAATCATCAACACAAATCCACCATTTACACGCACATAATAGCATCCTCAACAATACTAACAATAATAGCCATACTAATTGTTATATTCTTTATCAATAGGAAAAACAAAAGTAAATTTTTCAAATTAAGGAAACTCTTCACTGAGGACAGCTCAACACTTAGAGGGGAGGAGTTAACATCAGCTAACACGCGACCCATGAAGAAAGCAAATTCCACCGGCGACATGTAGTGCAATGACGCCAAACATTATATCGCATAAGCAATTTTTAATTAATGTAAAAATATCGCATAAGCAAATTTTAACAATAAAGAAATTCCACAGAAAGTCATTCCACTGCATAACAGGAAATGACTTATTATAAAAAGTAAACAAAAACTGGAAGCGACGTTCATTACAATTTATATTTTTGAAATAAAAACATTGTCAAACTAAATTATTGTGTATTATTATTATTTTGGAACTAATACCGTTTCCCAACCACAACCAGAAATAAATACGTTATCGGCACAACCCATAACTATATAAAAGAAACGCAAATACAAATTGAATACCAAATCCAATTTGTAATTGCAACTCTATATATGAGAGGGAGTGGGGCAGTTTAAGTAAGACACAATATCAACATACATACATTAAATGTATAAATGCTAAAACAATCTGTGAAGTTTATGTAAATAACAAAGCTGATAACTTTTTAAATTTCTTAATTGTTATGGATCTTAAAAACAACGCGGCAAATATTTCCATGGTCCGAATACAATGGGACACGATAAAATCCACATATTTACAAGCAAAACAATGAGCTACCACTGGTTCGGAAATTGGAACAAATACTGTTGTAAAATTTCCGATATTTTTAAATTTGGTAATGTTACCGGTAATATTACCGGTAACACGGGTAAAATAGGTAATACACACTTTTTATTCAATATTTTAATTCCAATTTGTACCAAAGAACACTAGTAATATTTTGACGTCTTGACAAAAGTAAGTAGTAAGATTTTTAAATAAAACACAAACGGCTTATTATCTTTCAAATATATTTCATCCTCTTCAAAGTAATCTCCTTCGGATACAATACACTTATGCCAACGTTTTTTCCAGTGTTCAAAACAGTTGTTAAAGTCTATTGAACGTTAAAAACGTGTCAAAACGATGTCCCCGGAGCGGTTTCTTGAGTTTCAGGAATAGTCAGAAGTCAAGCGGAGCTAAATCAGGCGAAGGGTAGTTGCGAAACTATATAGGTCGAAGTTTTGGCCAAATTGTCTCGTACAACCAATGCAGTGTGAGATGCGGCGCACTATCATGATGCAAAAACCAAGACTTTTCTGAAATCCTCGACTTCCTTGATGTAGCGCTCATCGGTAGACGTTGAAGGCGACGGCCTTGGTGTCCTGCGATGTCTACCGACGAACGCCACGTCAAGGAAGTCAAGGATTGGTTGCTCAAAAATCGTCGATTGACAATTGGAGATCTTGTTGACTTCACGAAAATTTTGGGCAGGAAACTCTTGGTTTTTGCATTGTGATAATGCGCCGTCTCAGTAAATAATAATTTTTCAATCCTCTTCTTCAAGCGAATATGATTATGCAGCTTCATCCATTAATAATAATTTGTATTTGATTCAGCAGGAATAATATGCACACTTCCTACGTTCGATCTAGACAGGCTTAAGTTGTGCAAAATGTACGTTAGTTTTCCTGCACGATCAAAAGTCAATGGATTACGTGTTGAGCTATGTGTATAAAACCATAGATACTGAATATGCTTTCTATTGCAGCTCTCGATGCAGGCATGCTCAAAATATAAACCGCCAAGCACCTAAAGGTGAAGTAGAACACACTCCCGCCGATTACATTTCATCAGAGAGCTGCTCACTTGCAAACACAAACTTTCGTGAAAAAAGTTCACTTCGAACATTGTAATGCTCCAAAGACTCATATATTTTGTTGCCCTTCTATTTTTTGTCCTTATATTTTGTGTGAAATTATACGACATTAAAAATAAATTTAATCGCTTCAAGTTTCTGTGATTCAGAAAAACTCTTTCCTCGAATAGCTGGTTCAAGCAAATTTGAGAATACTTATAAGTTCCTCGTGTTTGGCGCATTAATTTTGTTCAAAAGTTTGTTTTATATGAGCAAAACGTACACCACTTTAGACAAAACAGTAAACTCTCAAAAGACGATGGTCAGTTAGCAATCGGAGATTGTACACAATGAACAATTTCGAATAGGAGATCGTAGATGCCTTCATAACTGACTTTACTTCGTCTTCGATATCCAGCGCCTTCAAGGCATACCTGATGTAATATGAATGTAGATCGAATGTAGCATGAAAAATGTGCGAGTTTTTTTATTTCCGAAACCATCCGTACGACTGACTGAAAATTTCAAACTGTTAATAGACAGAATCTTGAAGATATCGACAATGAGCAAATTAAGTCCATGGCCGATGGACCCATACTCGGTAATATAGGGATAGATTTTGTTAACCATTTTTCGGGACGCTTTATTGTGCGATCGATTGTAAGTAATAATCTCGACGTCTTTTAACACCACTTCAACTTTTTCAAAAGCACCTTTAAACGCCAAATGTCGTTTTCCTTAGAAAAAGATTTTGGGTGTATTGATGACATAATTTGTTATATAGTCCCTGCGTATGTTCGACCAAGCATCAGTCTGTAACGTCAGATGCGCCGGTAATAATTGGTAAGACTCACCCTTCGACGCGATGGTACTCAAGGCCCAACAATTGATTGGAAAGTTGGTATCTCGAAGGAAGTTTATAGAACCGTCGCAATTTCTTCAACAAATCAATACAAGACTTTGTGGTTGACCCTAGTGGAGCACCAGAAACGAAAATTGCTCGAGTAATAGCTCATCGACCATCTGGTGCTACTTTGGTCTCATGTTGTAAACGAAATTTCAGCACACTAGAGGTTTTCATCGACTAAGACAGCCACTTTTCTAGTTAAAATAGTGATTGGTGTTTTTTTCAGACAGTGCGATGGATCATATTCAGGGTCAAATTCCAGCTCTATTACGTATTTGCCAAATGAATATGTCAATAAAACAGGAAAAAGGTGTAGATTATTATATTTTACAGCAAAAATTTGTTGTAGTAGGTTAATAATACATAAGGGAGTATAATGCAGTGATGTCAACTCTTTTTGCATTTAGACTAGTTGAGTTGTTTGGAAAAAACATTTTTAATTCACGTTACCGATATTACCACGGTAACACCCCTTTGGGTAATATTACCTAAAATTACCTATTTTACCGGTAATATTACCACCGAGAATATTACCGTTTACATCACTAGGAACAAAACTGTATAAATATTCCAAACTCCTATCATTTTTGGATGATACGGCAGAGCCAAGAAGGTATAAAATATGATGTTTTAATTCATTTTCAATAAGAAATATATCGGCAATTTGTCCTTTTTTTCTGTCATTCAGATCTATATAGAAGTAGGTGGTGATAGTAAAATTTCAATTCATATACACAAAATTATGCATAAATAATTTACAACGATTTTTTTGCTGTTTTATTTTTATCAGGAATTCCAATAACTCCATACCAAGAAGAGCCAATCGAAATTAAACGCCGCTACGTAGAAGCGATACAGACGTTTACCTGTGGTTACGGTCAATCCGCATTGAAATATTTATTTATTGAATTCAATACTAATTTTAAAACTGAAATTATGCTATTAGCAACATATATAACTCTCTTCACATCTGTAGCCGGTCTGCGAATAATAAACCCAATTAAGCAAATTTTGTAGAAATCGTTAAATGAAGAAAATTAAAAACTCCTTACCACACCCTAGTATGGACTAGTTATGTCATCTTTTGTATGTTACGCAGCTGTCATTCTCGTCCCTCAGCAGAAAATTAATCGGCAAACCCTTCTCGTACCTATTTGGCTAAATTTGTCGATTTCCTATAACATCTGAAGTAATATAGGTGTTGTTTTATTTTTGTTTTGACCAATTGTGTAAGCAGACACAAGATTGAACTATATTCTCCATCATGTCTGCTGTGATTTTGCTGTAAATATTCTCCATTTAGCCGAAAGAATACAAAAACAATTTTCAATTATGCGGCGGGTCGACCAAGACGATATTTAAAAATTTAATGTTTTTCTGCTTGGACTATAATAAATCGCTACATTTGCTGAATTCTCACTTACATCGCTTGTTGGTTCAGAAATCCTAAAAAAGTTTACAAATTTAAAGCTAGAAACATTGTTGGTTATTGTTAAAATTGTTAATATTTCATATTTTCTGAGTTAAAATATACAAAACGATATTTACGGAAGAGTACGGTCATCTCTCTAACAACCTCTCCGTCATCCTGCCGACCTGCAGCACCAATATCGCGAGTTAAATTGCCATTAATACAATAAATGGTGCCTACAGTAAAATGTTACATTGAATTTAAATAATTTTTCTTGAATTGTTACGTGTTTTCCGTCAATTGTTCATATGCAATGAGGAAAATTCCATCGGTTTTGAAAACCTGACACACATTCCGTTGTTTCATTCATGATTCTATATATGCTTGTTTGGGAACATTTTTAAGCTATTGTGCATAGGGCTCAAAGATTCCCTCACGCCTCTGTATTTCGGAATTAATGGTCCAACCATTAACAGCAGTTCGTCAAATTCACCGAGACTCATTCGGGTTTAACTATAATAAGGCTTCGGATTTTACCTTAGTTCGCTTAAAATATTAATAAATGCGCCAGATCTATTTCTTTCCATATAATACGTAGTCCAGTGTTTTTCGTTCAGAATTCTTACGGACAAAACCGATTGACATCGGACATTAAATAGGAAATGGCACAAGGAACAAAAGTTCGTCTGCTTTTCCCCTGGGGGTGCATGCCACTCCTTCTCGGTGATGGAAATTAGTACTGTAAATGCAATACGAACCGAGTTTTGGCTAGTTAAAGATGACTGTTTGTTCACCGAAAACTGAATTTGAAACTTTCAACGTTAAATAATAGAAAAATGACCTTTAAAATGAGTTTTAGTAAAAGTCGTTAGCATAAAAACTTACGGAGTTATAATAAAAACAAAATGGTTATTTCGTTTTTTTCGGAGTAAAAATCAGCAATGAAACCAATAGCTTAATCGCAAGGATTGAAATTAAACGTAATCCATTTCCAATGTACTTTATTAAGGTACTAACAATATGTTCGTACATGACCAATCTACATTTTCAATCGCGAATAACTCGAAAAATGTTAATTTATCGAAAAAACTTGATATAACAAAATTTGCTTAGATTTCATCTCGATAATAGGTGGCATGCACCCCTAGGGTAAAAGCACACACCGGCACCATATAAGTTTTATTCCTTGAGCCATTCCCTACTTACTGTCAAAATTTCACGTTAATCGATTTGGTCCGTAAGAATTCTGAGGTAACAACCTATTTTTACCGTCAAACACTGGACTAACGAACGAACTCAACATTTTTCTTTGTTTTCGGCTATTTTCTTAGCCCCTCGGATCCAAAAATAAACTTATTTGAAATTTATAAACCATATTATAACACCTACACCTAACACAGATAAGAAATTTCAAAAATCTCATCCAACAAGGAATACAAATTTATGGTTTTTTGTACGTTATTTTACAATTCCTGGAAAGTTTTCCATAGAATTTTGCTATAAAGTAAAAAAAAACGTTGTCTTTGTGTATTAAATGGACAATCCGACGAACAAAGATGCCAACGTTCCAAGAAAAAGTGTATGTGAAACTTGATACATTTAAAGCTACCTTTTCTTTGGAAAACAATAAAACAAAACAAGAAGTTGGTGAAGTTTCAAAAGAGGTAAATAATTTAAAATCGGACCTGAATATGATGAAGCAAAAATTTCTTGAATTAGACAACGATCGTGATACTATTGTTATAAAGTTCAGCAATGCAAATAATAAATCAAGTTTCATGAGGTCATTTAAAGAAAATGGCCACTTAATGATTGAGGTATTGTTCTCTGGAATCACAAATCGCTAGATAGATTAATATCAATGACGGATTAGCATCAGATAACATGAAAATAACTGACACAATCAGAATGGTCAAATCTACGTGCAAGAAAAACTAAATGGGACAAGAAAAATCATCAAAACCTTGGATCCGGCTAAATTGGTCAGCGCATACAACCGTGCGCATTTAGTTTCATCTTGAGGTTTTCATATGAGGTTAAAACAATTGATGGAGTAAAAATTGGAAAATAAATTGGATGAATTTGAAACATTTTTGAGGACTATTAAAATTAAAATAGAGCTAATTATTGTGGTAGAAATATGTCTGATAAACGACTATCTGGAGTTCATGAATTTGAATGGTTATGATTCATTTCACGTAGTTAGAAGTAGTCATACTGGAGTAGGTGCGTCGATATTAACGAAGAGGTACCTCTCATCTAACATTTGGTACAAAGAACCTTACCTTGAAAACGATTTTCTAATTGTGCAGTGTAAGAGCTAGAATTTATCGATTTGTGGGTTTTATAGGCCATCTCATACCGATGTTAATTTGTTTCTCAACAGGTGATTTCAACCTTCACTTACATAATTTTAGTTACAATCTTGTCTTAAGTTAGCAAAGTTTTAAATTAAATTAACCACAGTAGCTATACGCGAATGTATTGCAACGGAACAATCACCATTACAAATTATGTGCTGACCGATATTAACTGTTTATTTTATTTATGTTTGGACGATTCCAAGATTCTTAGTGATCATAGATTCTGTGTAATTAACTGGCTCTGTAATATTATAGATTAAAAAATATGATAAACGATAGAAACGCATTTTATCGTCTTGATTGATTGATTGATTGATTATGAGTGTACGACCAAGCATTATAGCAGGATCTCCCGGACTCCCGGGCCCATGCCGTACACCCATGCACATATAACAAAACCGAAGGATAGGATAGGATTATTAGTTGGGACAGACTCGACCCAGTTACAGACACTAATGCGATCGATAGTTACTAAATTATTAGTACAATATATAATAAATAGGTTAGCACAAGACAGCACAATCTAACTACATTATTAGATGATCATTTCTCTGGAATACAGGGCCGGATACTCAGGACTCACTAAATCCTAAATCTAAAACAGGATTTAAAAAATTATTAATGTTGTGATTTCACCTTTGTCCGTCTTTCATTAATTTACCTGATATAATAATTAATAAAAATTTAAAATAACAGCGCTTATTTCCTTATTAATGGTCCTTTTATATCCAATTAAAAATCATTACTTACTGCAACAAGAATTAACATAAACATTAAACCGTTTAAACATAAAATTTGACTTAAAACTAATCATCAATTTCCTACCGATCCAGAAAAGAAAATATATAATTATGAATTCAATTATTTAATAAAATTTATATAAAATGATTTAAATGATAATATTACAGCACCACAACACCTAGATTTATTAATAATCCAATAATTCAATTAGGTACTATAAGTATATTAAGAATCAACAAATAAAATTAATATTAAAAGTCCCATACTGAAAACTAATTTAATTAATAAACATTATAATAACAAATTTTATTACCTAAATGAATAATTATTATAACAGGATCTTCAGTATTCCCGGGCACACATCGTACACCGATTTATCCATCCCCAGCCGAAGGATAAGAGTAAATTGTTAGAAATTATATAGTAAAAATAGTTAGCACAGGACAACACAATTTCTAAACTACAGCTTATTCACTACTTGTTAATCCTGGAGGGTTGATTCAAACTAAAATTTAAATTTGAAATTCGGGATAAATTTTGATCCCTATAATAATGATTAATTCTAGAACTATGTTTATTCTGAAAATTGGATTATTTATTAGCAAATTAAAAAAGAGATCACTTTAAGTATTTTAAAACTAAATTAATTAAAATATATTAATGGACAAAACAGAATATATTACACATTACAAAAAATTAACATTTTATTGAATGAATGATTGAGAGTGTACGGCCTAGCATTATAGCAGGACTTCCGGGCACACACCGTACACCCGTATACATATAACAAAACCTAAGGATAGGATAGGATTATTAGTTGGGACAGACTCGGCCCGGTTACAGACACCAATGCGATCGATGGTTAGTAAATTATTAGTACAATATATAATAAATAGGTTAGCACAAGACAGCACAATCTAACTACATTATTAGATGATCATTTCTCTGGAATCCAGGTCCGAATACTCCGGACTCCCTAAATCTAAATCAGGACATAAAAAATTAATAATGTTGTAATTTCCCCTGTCCGCCTTTCATTAATTTACCTGATAAAATATTTAAGAAAAATTTAAAATTACTAAGCTAAAGATTACAAAAACAGCGCTTATTTCATTTTTTTAGGTCCTTCCATATCTAATTAATTAATTAATTATTACATACTGCAACAAGAATTAAAATAAATATTAAAAACCATTTTAAACATAAAATTTGACTTAAAACTAATCATAAATTTCCGAACGATCAAGAAAAAGAGAATAAATAATTTAAAAATGATAATGTTACAGTACCACAACAGCCTCGAATCATCAATAATTCAGTTAGGTACTATAAGTACTCGTATATCAAGAATCAACAAATAAAATTAATATACAAATTCCCAGGCAACTCTAAAAACTAATTTTAATTAATAAATCACCTTTTTCCCTGCCAAATCAAGCAAGCAAAGTAAATACAATAATAAATCAATGCAATGAAAATGAAACATCCCTTTCTTCAAAATTTGTCGATGTGCCATATACGTAATTATGACGATTGTGTGTGAATAATACCTTTAAAAATTCTAAATGAAATGTATAAGACAGCTCACAATTCCAATTCGACTCAAACCCATTCGATTATACAAAGTATAAGAATCCTATTTGAGTCTAATATACAAAATCTCATTTTGCTCATATAATACATGATTTCAAGAATACCACAGTTGTTTCATGAATACAGAGAAACATAATGAGATAAACAACACCCGCATACAAGTAACAAAATCTTATATACTAAAACCACCAACACACATTGACGGTAAATATTTTCTACCATCTTTCATGTGCGTTGCAGGAGATCTTGTTTGTTTGTTTCTTTGTTTCTTTGTTAATTTTTTACCGTCCTACTTTACGCCTGGAGTAGCCAAGGGGGTCATAGATGTGTTCATCTTCATCACCAATCTTAATCAGATGATGAAAAATCCCTTTTGCATCCCGCTCCTATAGGGATTCGAACCCGGTACCTACCGATCCAACCGCCGCAGCTTTAACCACTGCGCAGTGAGGTCTTATAGCACATACAAACATACCTGGGCCTGAATTCCGGTTCGGTGACAAATGATAATGAGAAATGACTTGATTTTTTATTTCAACTAGTCGGTTGCATTTTGATTTAGAGTAGGCGAAATAAAACATAAAGTCATTTCTCATTCTCATTTGTCATTGATCCGGAATTCGGGCCCTGATCTATGTATCAAGATACAGTAAAACATTTGTGACGACTACTATATATCAAAACCAATGAAAAAGATTCTCCTTTTTGTTGTTGTTTGTACATTATAATACAAAAACCAACAAAACATATTAGATTTCCTTCACAGAATCCGTGCGAAGAGCGAACGAGACAGGTACATAAACATATTATTGGCTCTGTTATATACCATATTTTACAATCTCACAAAATACCAAATCATGCACTTTTAATTTTTCTATCTACAAAAATGACCTGACAAATGCATCCCGGTGGATTGCATTTTCCAAAATTACACTTTAATTATTTTCACTACACTTTGATTATTATTACACTAAACTTGAATTTAATTAGAATTAAATTTAAAATTTAAAATTAAAATGTATATACATATGTATATAAAGTATATACACTACATAAGAAACAAAAATAAAAAGAAAATAAAATAAAATTAAATTAAATTTTTTAAGAGGATAGAAAAAACACGACTATCATCTTCGACGAACTCTCGTCAACTGAAAGAAACGCATTTTATCGTCTGCATACAAAGTATCCTCAAAATAGCAAAGCTCATAGTGCACGGCGTTCGATGTTGAAAGGCCGAATGACGGAAGGCCGAATGTCGGAAGGCCGAATGTCGAAAAGCCGAACGCCGAAAGGCCGAATGTCGAAAGACCGAATGCCGTCTGGCCGAATGTGTCGAAAGGCCGAATGTCTAATGGCCGGTTGGGTCGAAAGGCCGAATGGGTCGAACAGCCAAACGTGTGGAAAGGCCGATTAGGTCAAAAGGCCGAATTTTCATTAAATTTTCCTTCACTTAATTGATTGAAATCAATATTTAAAACCATTTAAATTATTTCTTAATGTAAAATTATTTAAATAAATTGAAAATACGTGCTAATAAATCCTGTATATGTAGCATATTAATATGATCATATTTTGTCGGAAAAAAAAATTATTTTTTTATTTTCTTTTTTCTTTTTTATTTTAACTAATTAATTTTTAATTATGTAAAATTTTGATAAAAATATTAATTTTGTTATAAATTTTGTAAATTTTCATTCATAAAAAGATGAAAAATTAAAATTAATTTCGACATAAATGGCTTTCCGATATTCGGCCTATCGACACATTCGGCCTTTCGACACAATCGGCCTTTCGGCATTCGGCATTTCGACCTATTCGGCCTTTCAACCCATTCGGCCTTTCGAAATTCGGCTTTTCGATATTCGGCCTTTCGACATTCGGCCTTTCAGCCCTATTCCATGCACGGCATTACCGGCATGGCATACTTAGTTTTTTTAATTATTTATATGGTAGAGTTTAAGTCGAAAAAGTGGCGATTAGACTGCGGAGTACCCCAAGCATCGAATCTTGATCTTACATTATTCCTTTTGGACATCAATGATATTTTGAAGCTTAAACTACGTGGAAGAATTTAACTGTTCGCCGATTATGCAGCGTTAATTTGTAGCTTTACAAATAGAGCTGAATTAATGAGCGACATGGAGTCGGATTTATTGTTATTCAATACTTTAACTGCAATAACATGTTATTAAATTTCAAAAAAGTTAATTTCTTAATTTTTAGCAGTTAAAGAATTAGTAATTATGTTTTGCCAGAACATATTGTTGTATGCAATGAGAAAGTTTACAGAGTCTATGAAGCTTCTTACCTTGGTCTAAATCTTAATAGTAATCTCTCTTGGTCTGGTCGTATTGATAAAATAGTCGATAGGTTATAGGTCTCGCCTTTATTGCTTGCAATCGAAATGATATTGCTTATTGAGTAACGCCTAACTGTTTTGCAAGCTGCTTTTGAGTTTCACAGCTATTTTCATCCAGTGAAACTTTAAGTTCTTCATCTTAAAATTTGTTTACTGCACTTGGACGTGGATCGTCCTCAAGACTAAAATTGACATCACGGAATTTTGCAAACCACTTTTTTCCTGTTGAATGACTCACAGAATGTTCACCCAAAGTCAAATTAATCAATTACATAGCTTGAGCAGCATTTTTTATCATTTGTAAACAGAATAGAACGCAATGGCGTAAATGTTGCTTATGGCAGCTACGGAATGACAGCTTGGATACAGGTACAGCATGAACATTTGACAGTCTTTGCACAAAACAAATGCGGCTGTTTTGTTTATAATTTTTGTAATTATCCTCAAATTGATGTGGGTTTCACAAAAAATTGCCAATCTCTACTTAAATAATATTTCCTCTCTTTCTTCTTTTATGAAATTGTTTTTGTTGCCCTTCAGCTAAATATTTAGCAAGACGAAATTGGACATTTAAATATTTAGCTCTACAGTTAAAATGTATGTGAAAAATAAATAAAATTAGCTTGCATTGAATTTGTATTATATGAAACCATCGTAATTTCATAAAAGAAGAAGGAGATGAACTATTTAAATGGAGATTGATTATTTTTTTGTGAAACCGAACACTAATTATTTTAATTAAAGTAACCTACTAGCACTTGAAAACACCAGTGTCACCGAAATGTTTTTGTTCTATTTTCAATTTTCCACTTTTAAAAATATATTTTAATAAATTTAATACATACTTTTGTATAATGTAGTTATTATTTCACCCACGATTTTTATAATTTTACTAAGTACCTTTTCAACAAATGTCTAGAAGTGAAATGTTTGATTTTTTGTGTAGAGCATTCAATGATTGTCTGCAGATACAGACACAAATTTCATTTCTTTTACAGGCAAAAAAAAAATGAAAACAAAAAACAGATAAAACGGTACGGTTTTGTAAGTTTCATGTTTCTGTAACCACGTTACACTTATTTTATGCACGTATCGACGACCTTATAGAAAAAAAACGTCAGTCATCTTCTTAATATTTTGAAAGCCTATTTTAGTTAGGGTTTTATTTAATGGGTTTCATCTGTTTGTTTAATGTCGTATCTCAACTGTTTTGCAGATGTTAATTGCCGTTGAATGTAAATCCTAGTCAAAGAGTGTTTTCGTTTATTCATTCCACAGAAGAGGTACACGTATTACAATACATACTTGTATTTGTTGATGTACAAAAAGGAATAGAAGGAATATCGAATGTATATCATAACGTTTTACTTCACTGTCGGAACGTCCGGAATATCGGGAATGAATAAACGAAAACTTGTCTACAAAATTTAAAGCTAACAGTTAACCTTAAAGTCAATATTCTTGAACACACGAAAAACATATTTTGTACAATATGTTTATAGAAACAAAAACGAAAAACTACCATTCATCAACATTTTATAATTTATATCATCAATCTCATCATCACCATCATATTTAATATTATACAGCTAATTTTCACTTTAAAAAATTATAAAACTGAAAATATGAAAGCAGAAAATCGAAAGGAAATATGTATAGAGAAAATTCTAGAAAAATCCTACAAACGTATACTATACACCATAAATAATCTCATTTTTTCTATGTCAATAACCAATTGTGTCTTAATTAATCATTTGCGAGTAATCATTATTTTCAATACGATGGAATGGTATACGTGTGATGCGAAGAAATTTAAACTGAAAAATAATTGAGAAAATTACCAGCCAGTACACTAACCATTCAACCTTTCACACAATGAATAAATTTTTTGTTGCGCTTTTTAAATTTATGTCGTGATCATCCATTAGGGTTCTTTGCTTTTTTTTAACAATATTTTACCTGTCAGAATAATTATATATAGTACAGAAGAAAGGCAAATTGAGAATAAGAAAATTGACTGCAGAGTTCAAAACAATTTAGCGGGATATTTCATATTGTGAGAAAATTTATTTGAATTCACCCATTCTCATTTTGGTTGTATCCACTTATGGTTGGAGTAAATAAACATTATTTATTGGGTCGAATTAATCTGGCTGCCTGTAACTTTGTGGTATTTTTTATAAATACTGAGGAAAATGAGTTTACATATTTTCCAATTTTCCTTAATAGAAAGATTTGTTATTGATTATGGAACGATTGAGTGAATTACTTACTGGTGATGGGGGACTATTTTACTTATTAGTATGAAATAAAAACAAATAAACGAGAGTTCATCAAACTGGGTCGCTGATGTTGCAAAGACGGTGAATTGATAATATTTTCTCCATCCTCTCTTTGTATAGTCTCGAATAGTTTATAAGAAGTCTCGCCTGAAAATTGTATTCCCAAAAGAATTTTTGTTTTATGTATGTATTTAATATTTTTATTCTTAAAAATAAATTTCATTTTCGACATTCATTGACTTCGAACAATGTACCCTCATGACAAACTAATTTCCGAACAATAAAAATGTTCATAAGAATATTATTTTTTAAATCAAAACTTTCTTATGTACTTACATATATAAATATCATCATGTATGTAAGTTTTTAATATGTATGTACATATAAATACGTAAAATTGTCATTGTTGCGCATGAGATCGATTTTAAAAAATATAAATCATTTTTATGAATTTTCATCGTGTCTGTCACATCACTACAATGGAAAATATAAATAAACAAACAAAGAAAAACAGCAACTACGAGAAACAAAAATTGTTTTCCATTAAAGTCTAACTTTAACATTTTGTCCTATAATATTCCACATCTCAACATAAGCTGAAACATAAAACTTAATTGACATTGGAAAATAAATCATGATGGTGTAGAATCAAATTGAAACAGATGCTATTAAGGGAAAATATACAGCAAGAACAAAACTGTTTTTGGGAAAATTCTTTATATTTTCTGTGTATGTGCTTTTGCCTGAAACATAATTTTTGTTGTTGTTTTTAATGATGGTAGAAGCTTATTTTCTGAATAAGTATACATATTTATATATCCAGTGAGCTTTAAACTGTTTGGATTGTGTATAGGAAAAACAAAATATTTACTTACACATTTCTTAGCTGAATGTAGAAATTTATTTTTGTTATAGGGTGTAAATTTACATGATCCTCGTATAAAAAGTACGTATTCGAATAAGTATGGTGAAAAATACGTCAAATCACATATTTTTGGAATTCATGTTTTAATTTTTAGATTTTTTGATTTTGAATGTATAGCACTGAGTAAAACAAACAATTTATGGAATATGATTTCGTTTGTTGGTGTTGTTTTTTAAAATACAGGGTGTCAAATTATTGCTATAGAAAAAAAACTAATTAACCGAAAATTATAAAGTTGGGCTTATTTTACAGATAAATAGATAGGGATTATAAAATATAAAATATAATTGATACCATCTTTCATTTCTTATTTTTCAAAATGGCCGCCAAAACATTATTTATATTTTTTCCTCATTTAGTTCTAGAAAACTTACTAAAAAATCAGCGCAACATCTCGTTCCGTTTTCTTGCAAAATACATTTAAGTATGACAGTCCACACATTTTTTATACTTAAACCTGACCTACAAATTTTTGTATCTCAAAATAAAATTTAAAACGAAATATGACGATTTTCCCTTTTTTTGGTTTAAAAATCAAATTTTAATAATGTGATCTTTTCAATTAAAAACTAACATCGTAAAGTAACCGTTTAAATAATGAAACAACCCATTATTTAGTGCAACAAATAGTAAAATAAAAGTAAAGCCCCTGTTATATCCTATACCTCCATAAATATTTTTAAAACTCCTTTAAAAAACAATTATAATAAATAACAAGTATTAATACAGATTTATCTAATTTGTCTGTCACTCCTGAAGCGTCATCAACAATCAAAACAGACGGTGCTTCGAGTAGCAGTGAAAGTGAGTTGTGCCAATTAAGAAAAGCGATAGGTTAGGTTAGGTTTGGATGGCAGTCCACTAGGACTAGGCATAGACACAAAAATGGTCCGTAGCCATACCACAATAATAATTTCCTCCAAACTCATTGGAACCATTTTGAGCTGTTAACAAAGCGCTGGATACTCCTGACGTCCATCCTACAGAGGTCCGTCAGGTCTTTGAAGAGAGGTGCCCCTAGAAACTTTAGTCTGTTTCGTGCCAGAAGAGGGCAGGTGCAAAGAAGATGAAGTACTGTCTCTTCCTCCTCTTTGTCCTCGCAACTACGACAGCAGTCATGTGAGAAGACACCAAGTCTACTCGCATGACTCCCTTGACACAGTGCCCCGTAATCACTCCAACAACCACACTGATCTGACTTCGTTGAAGTGAGATCAGCTGTTTGGATCTCGCCAATTCCAACTTTGGCCAAACCTGCCGAGTTATTACGCAAGAAGTGATACTTGACCATCTGTCATTTGTCAGCTCGCTAGCTTCTTCCTGAAGCAGCAGTTTACTTACCGCAAGAGGCATTTCAATATCCTTTCTGCTTTCTAAGAAGTGATCCGTTGTATCACGCCGAGCCAGTTCATCGGCATTTATATTCCCTGTACTTATGAAATATCCTGGCACCCATAAAATGTGTATGTTGAACTGATCTGCCATCTCGTTAAGAGATGAGAGATAGTTCTGAACTACTTTCGACGTGAGGAGGTGTGATTGAAGCGCTTTAATGGCAGCCTGACTGTCCGTATATTACATTATACCTCAACCAGTCTACGACTTCCTTTATGGCAGTTACATCAGCTTTAAAAATGCTACAATAGTCGGGGAGAAGGAAGGAGAGATTTAACAGAAGTTCCTCGCAGAACACTCCAGCCCTGACTTTCCCGTCCCGTTTTGAACCATCAGTGAAGAAGTTTATAACTTCTGGTTCCAAAACTGCACCCATAATCCAGTCCTCCCTGGATAGGATCCTAGTCCGGAACTTTGTGTCAAAAGATAGTGACGGGACAGTATAGTCGGTGGTCTTGGGAATTTGTTTGTTGCACAAAATAGATGAGTGCACTGTATTGTTGCAGGTCCACATTAAGATGGATTTCAGCCGTATGGCAGTACAAGCTGCCAACAGTTTCCCCAAGATATCTAGAGAAGTCAAAAATAGCAGGAGTCTCTAGTGCCTGAGTGGATGTGCTTCTCAGTGCGCCACTGATCCACAGAGAGATTGTTCTTTGAACTTTTGACAACAGATTTTGGTTGACAGTTTTGTCCAGAGCAGGCCACCAGACTATTATGCTAGGCTCCAGCCCCCATCCTTTCCCAATGGCATTTTTGCAAAAGTATATCGCTACCACCGTAGCTTTCTTTACCCTTTCCAGAATATTAGGTTTCCAATTTAATTTGCTATCCAAAACGAGACCCAGAAACTTCGCTTCAACTGTAAAAGTCAAGCTGAACCTATTTAAAATGGGAGGATCGATATGAGGAAGTTTATATTTCCTAGAAAAAGAACAAATTCGGTTTTCTGTGGGTTCACATTCAACCCACAGCCATTGGCCCATAATGAAAGAGTGCCCAGGGCATTTTGCATAAGCTCACTAAGGGTGGCGGGATATTTACCACGGATACCAATAGCAACATCATCCGCATAGGCAACCACCTTGAAGCCACCGCCTTCTGTCTCAGCAATAGGTCATTTATGACCAAGTTTCAAAGTAGGGGCGACAGTACGCCACCCTGTAGTGTACCTCTGCTTGCAAATCTTCTAACGGAGGATTTCCCTTTACTAGCATTTATGATCCTGCCTCTTAGCATTTGATATATCCAGTCCTTGAGTGATTCATTCACTCCCAGATCTGAAAGTGCCCGATTTATAGTCCCTGGAAGCACTTGTTAAAGGCCCCCTCAATATCGAAGAAGGTTACCATTGCGTGTTCTCTATATTCGAAAGATTTTTCAATGAAAAATACAAAAGAATGAAGAGCAGTCTCTATAGATCTCCCCTTGTAATAGGTATGTTGAGATTTAGACAGCTTTTCCCACACAATCGTGCCTCTAATATGAGTTGCTATTTGTCTTTCCAGTGTTTTAAAAAGGAAGGAAGACAAGCTAATCGGTCTAAGGTCTTTGGGATTGCAGCGTGAGCGCTTTCCCGCCTTAAGTATGAAAACAACCTTCACTTCTGTCCATTTACTAGGAATGTGACATAGTTCTAGGCTGCCTTTAAAAATTACCTCTAACCAGCAAATTGTTAGATCCATAGTTTGTTGAATATCCGCAGGGATAATACCATCGCGTCCAGGAGATTTATATGGTTTAAAACTTGATCTTTTTTCTGCTAATAATTTGACCTATGAGGCTATTTGCCCGTTTACCTACTGGTGTGTTAGGATTTGGAACAACCAGGAAAATGAGTCTCCATCAGAAGTTCCAGCGATTCCACACTATAAGTGGTCCATATCCCATCCGGCCGTTGAAGATAACTTGGGATGGAAGGACCAGTTGCTAGTACTTTGCGTAGCCTAGACATCTCCGAAAACTGATGAATTTTGCCACAGTATAGTCTCCAAGAGCTGTTCCTGGCACTTCTCAATTGATATTTGTAAATTCTGAGTCCCAGTCTACAGCAGATTTTGTTTTCCATGCTGTTTTGAAGAGTCTTTTGCATTTCCGATGTATTTATTAAATCTCCTTGGACCACCAGGGTGGCCGAAATTTACCCCTAGGCCTGCTAAGGGGACTAGAGCCCAGTATCGCTTCATTAAAGCGCTGGTCAACTCGCCCACCAAGCCATCGAGGTCTTGCGCAGTTTTTTGAGGTTTTGGCACCGGAACTGGTAGTGAATTACCCAGAATAGTTCTAAAGGTATCCCAGTTGGTTTTCCTCCTGTTTCTGTAGATTGGACTTTTTGGAGAAGCTAAGTCCATTTCAAATAGAAGATAACAATGATCAGAAAAGGAGTGGTCGACAAGAGCTTGAGATAAGAGTAATATTCAATACCTCCTGTATATTACTAGTTATAAAGGTCGGTTTATTGCCTATGTTACATACCAATGAAGGTTAGTACTTAAAATGTAATCAAGGAGTAAGTCACCTGGTTCATTTAGGTCCCTACTTCCCCAGATCGTATGATGGGCATTTGCATCACTCCCAAGGATGACTCCAACCTTGCGCTTCTGAGCCTCCAAGATTAGCTCACCTAGAATGATTGGTGGAGTATCTACTTCATCATAAGCTAGGTAAGCTGATACTAGACAGAGGTTTCGTTTATCGACCTCAATGTTGAACGCTGCTACATCTCCATTACTGAAATTTGATAGCAGAAAACAACTTATGTTATTTTTAATGAGAATGCACGACCGAAACTTACTTTAATAGGGAGTCTTGAGCCCAAGTACCCGATCTTCAGTGACCCAAGGTTCCTGGATCAAGACGACATCTGTAGCTTCTTTAGCAATTTTTAAAATTAGAGCAGCTAATGCTGCCTTAGAGTGGTGGAGATTTACTTGCAGAACTGTCAGTGGTATCTTTGCAGCCTATTCTCCACCATAGTAACATTAGAGTCATTCCCTGATGAGAAGTCCTCTGAGAGCCTCTTTAAAGACTCCATGGACGTTGACATCTTCGTATCTGTGGAGAAAGTTTCCGCTTGGCTGGCTACCTCCGCACACACAGATGAGCTATCAAGCACCGTGGTAGTTTCTGAAGCTGACTTCGGAGCCTCCGGCTTGTCCGCGTCCTTCTTGTACACCTCGAGTGTGACTACACTGAAACCATAATTGATTAAACCGTTGGTTTTTTCCAGTGCAGTCAGTGACTCCCTGTTTAAGATGATAACAGTTGACCTATAGTCAGCCTTTGTCTCCTCGAGCTCGGCAACTTTCGAATTGTGCGTTGGCAAATCTTGGTTACCAACCTGCAACAACTGGAGTATCACCTTCGGATCACTATACTCCGAAGAGATGTACACCCTAACTCTTGGTCTGCAGGGGATCTCCTCCCTATCAATCACAGCAAGGCTGGCTCCGGGCCATACCTCGCCAAGTCCCCCATTGCCTTCTTATAAAGCAGCAGAGACCTCTGATCTGCACAGGCAGTCAGTTTCACCTGATTCCTGTGCCAGCCCGCATCCCGACAAGTCGGAGCAGGTCCTGGATTTTCCGACAGGACTTTCAGGTAGGTGGTGGCTAAGGCCCCTTGAGCTTATGTCCCGTCGATTATTTGTAGACTTAGGGGCAGGCCTAAGGACCCGAGTCTCGTAGTCCGAATTTTCCGGATATTTTAGAGAGCCGGACTCTTTTTGTTGTTGTGTGTTTTTGCTTGGATCCATGATTGGTCCCACGAGTAGCGGAGAAAGAAATATCCATCTGTGCAGAGATCCGCAGTACACAGATAAGGCTACTTATTCCGGAGGGTACCAAGTATCCGGATCCACCGTTAGCGACTGAGCTAGTTTTAAAGCTGGGCCCCCAGTCTAATCGATTATTGGCACGGTACTATTAACACCTTAACGCAGCCCAGCGATTTGTTTAAGGTTGACTCCTTTAGCGCCATGTTTTAGCCTAGAAGCCAAAGAATCAGCAATCTAGTTAGCAGCGGTCACCATGTGGAGGTAACGAGCACTTGTGGAAGTTGCAAGTTACGGAGCTGGCCGCAAGTGCTAACTTGTATCCCCCGAGCAACTTCGTACCTGATCACCCAGAAAAGCGATTGTTCTTGAAAAAAATTATTATGATATTACCGAGATAGGCAAATCCCTCATATATCCGAGTAAATTGCAACAGCAGAAATTATTCGATTTAACCGCCGTAGTACCGTCATCAGCAGTTTTTCAAAACTGAAACTCCTGATTTATTTAAAATTTATTTTATTACTGATGGTGCAGTCGCACATTAAAAAAATAAAATAAAAATTATGAATATAACTAAGCACAAAGAGGATTTCGGCATCGATTGTGAGTTGCATTTTCACGCAACAGCTCATGGAAAAGGACGGTGCGTTGGAGTAGAAGGTACTATCAAAATAATGGCGTCCAGATTCAGTTTCACCAACGAATACGATGGTATCATAACCAATGCAATCATAATTAAAGACTGATCTGATTTTTGAACTTTGTTCAGATGCTGAATATAAGTCCAAATAGATGCAGCAAACCAGTAGATTCGAGAAATTGAAAACAATAAAGGGTAATCGCGATTTTTACAAAGTCATTCCTTCATCAAAAGAAGTAGGAAGGTTACTTAAATTTTAAGAAATATTCAAATAGTGAAGATTATGTAAAATTTAAATTGTAACTGTGAATATTTTCAAATTGTTGGCTTTATTTTTTAATAAAAGATGTTATCAATAATTTTTGTTCATTTTTAATTTATAGATTGTCACACTTAAATGTATTTTGCAAGAAAACAAAACGAGATATTGCGGGAGAAAGATAAAAAAAACGAAATTTTTAGAAAATTGTGTTTCCTATATTTTACAGCCTGTATCTTAAAAAACAACAACAACAACCAAAAAATTATTTTCCATAAATGTTTTGTTTAACTAGTGTTACACGTCCAAAACATAAAAATGATAAAATTCAAATATGACTTCCGGTCCCATATAAAGTATTTTATTGTAAATAAATTTTAGTTGTCCTGTAATTCACATTACGGTAACAAATGATAATCGACAAGGTGTCAAGATTAAATCATTTACCATTTTTCCCAAAATATCAACCTACACACACTATTTATTCACCTTTTCTTTACAAACAAATATTATTGTTCAATAACAAAAGAAAATGTTTAGTGTTTTAAATTGGAATTAATTTTTGTGCTTGAAAGTAAACTTATTAAATTTCTGGATTTTCCTGCATGTTAAAGATTTTTACAATACGAAGAAAAGGTAATTTGTTTATATAATTAAAAAATTAAAAAAATTTCGTAGAATTATATTTTATTTACTCAAAAATAATTTTGAAATTTTCTTGGCCCCGAATTGAAATTATAAATTTTGATTATAAATCACATTAAAAAAAATATTATTCGTCGTCTCATTTCTTATTTCATTTCTGTGCGGTTGGCTTAGAAACAAGAAGGTGTCAATTTTATTTTTATTTTACGTTTACCAACCAAATTTATCTTATTTTTATATTACGTATTTGACTTTATTATTGTAATAAAAATGAAGTAAACATTTTTTTTTTTTTTTTTTTTTGAGGTAATTTCCCAAGCTACCATTAATATGATGATATGTATTTATTATTTTATACCGGTATTTAGGCCAAACTGCCAATTTTTTTTGGAAAATTATTTAACACCCACCGCTACACTAAATTATGTCACACATCAAATTATTTATTGTTTACTAAAGTAATTGGTTAACCATAAAATAAATTTTAAATAAACCCATCCTTATAGTTATTAGTTACGCCTATAGAGAAGATAAACAAAAATATTACGAAAAACAAAACATCTCGTTAAGAAAATGTCATAAATTTCAAAGATGCGTGATAATCTCATGTACTCTACATATCACATCTATAAAACAAACAACTATAAATAATTTCCCTAGACCCACACACTAACACGAAGATTTTCACAAATTTTTCGATGAATAGTAGGGTTTTCCGTCGCTGTTGCCTTAACTGTTGTTTTATTTCACAGATGAATAATATTTAAGATCGTTAGATTTAAAAACAAAAACAATTCGAAGGCGTTCATTTGGAACGAATCCGGAACACAAACAAACAAAAAACCTAAACCAATTTGATTGGACGTAATTTAACTCTGAAAATTGGAAAAATCGGTTTCAACAAAAAGTGAACTAAATTTACAAAACGATAAAATCATATTTTTAGTTTTAGAAAAATATTTGGAGAGTTTGTGTATGGATTTTGTTTACGGTACAACCAACCCAGATGTTATATGTACATACATATGTAGGTATTTGATGCACGGTTGTAATGTAAATATTTAGAGATGAATTATGAAAACTAGTTTTTGGAAAGTTCAATGGAAATTTGTAGTTTAATAAATTAATTTGGTTTTTAAAATCTTTGAGTTATTTTGTATGAAGGCCTCCTGAAATTGAAATGATGGTATCTACGCGTTTATTAAAGCGACAGTCTATTTATTATCGATGCTGCATCTATTGATATTCCTTAGTAACCATAAAGTGAATGCTTTAATTTTGAACATTTTTGAACAATGCTTCGAAATTATGGTGAAAAATTAATTAAAAATAATTCTTCAGAATTGTATTCTCTCACTAAATACAACACGTGCTCTAGTTAATAATTGAATATTTTTACTTGTTAAAACGCAGATAATAATTCAACTCGTGCTGCACACGTGAATTTTTACCGCGGTTTTAGTTGTATTACGGCTGACAGTGTTTGTACATTTTTGTTATTTTAGCACTTATTAAAGTTAAGATTATCTATAAATACTAATGATATTCAACAAATATTCAAAAAAATAAAAATTATAACTTTGAGCCTTGGAAACACAAAAAATAACAAACGTAACGTTTTCGATTACTTACCGATTCGCTGATCATAATCAAACCGCATAATGAGTTTGCCTGAAATTATAATTAATGATTTTTTATTACCTGTAATATATTCAACAGTTTTCTTGAAATACACAAAATGAACTTGAAAATGTTTTGTTGTCTTTAGCGAATTTTGCGGATTATTTAAAGGTAAAGATTGTTTAATGTCTAATTATTTAATTATTTAAATTTAAATAATTTGTAACAAAACTATTTAGTGCCTAGGAAATGTTGCTTTAAGCTGAAATTATAGATTTAACTAGATTTTTGATATATAGAAAGAAAAAAAATCGGCCTTTAGGAGCAACACACCGTCAATGTAAGTTTTTCGCTAATAATTACTACTAAATATTGAGAAAACTGGTTCATTCAAATGGAAGGGGAAAAATTTCACAACAAACTATTCATTCGCGTCAATAACAGTTACATTTAAGTTGTGTTTCAATTTATACTAATTAAAAAAGACTCTTCTTGAAAATGTAAAAAGATACACAATTTACTGAATGTCTCTTAAAGTGATAGATGAAAGCGAGAAAAATCTCGAAATTTTGTTAACTTTTTCAGTTTACCGTTGACGATTTCGACGAATAAAAATTATTTTACGCAGGTCTCCTCGAACCTCGTGTAATGAATTCAGTCCTATTAATGGGCATTAAACCATGATCGAGATATAAATAATAAAATAACGCACGACAACACTGTGACGAAAAAACCTTTTCCTTTTTCCAGCCACTTAGACTATTAGTAATAAAATGAATTTTACGATTCAATTTTTTTCAAATGTTTTTTTCTTCTAATTATTGCTAAGTAATAAAGTATAAATTTGATAGAAAGCTTTTAGATTTCAGTTTCGGTTTCTTACTCATTTTCAATATATAGATTTTTAGTGGTCATTTTTTGTTATATTACGCATTTTTCCTATTTTATACTCGTTCAATTCTTATAACAATAAAGAATAAAGTATCTAAACGTGAAACGTTTACCTTTTTATATTTCGTTTACCCTCCATAAAAAAAGGCAAATGCATTTACCGAATTTTGCGGATTTACTCGAGAATTCGACCGCAGCCATAGTATTAAATAATTTAAGTTTAAGCATTTAATGATTATTGCGTCAGTAATTACAGGTTAAAAACAAATCACAAACAATTTTCGCATTTGCATGTTACAATTTTTATTCAACACCAAAACTTAACTTAATTTTTTGCTTAGTAAAAAAATCTACTGCATTGTTAAAACGATCGTGAATGGATACGTAAGCAATTTTACTGTAAGCAAATCCGTCATATTTATCGACTTGCGAATTGATACATTATCAATTATGAATTGATGTCTTTCTTAAAATAGCGAATTAGCAACACCACACTTATATCGACTATCCGAATCGCAAATTATAAATTCGTAATTATTACTATGAAATGCTTCATCGTGTATATATACATAAGCTCTAAATTTAGTGTCTGTTGTTCCTATTTTTTTTTTACATGAACCATCCAACTACCGTCCAATATCAATTTTTTCATGCTTTCCATAATATTCGGAAATCTGATTATAATTCCTCTGAACAGTTATTTAACTAAAATAAAATATTTAAATTTGGAAGAACAAAAAAGATGGCGAAAGTGTAAGGTTGTCGTGTCAAAGCTGAGGCTCAGTTTGTTTTAAATATTAATTCATAATAAATTATTTTTATAACTTAAAATATACACAAATTGCTGAAATATAGATTAATTGTTTGATTAATTTAAAGCAATATAAAAAAATAAACTTATCTAACTAAAATAATCAAGTTCAAACTGATAAAATCTGACTAAACATAACAGTGCAATTTCTCTGTGTAAAAAGTTGTTCCCGTTGAGTGATATAGTCCGATCAGATATAAGAGTTCTGTTGTTGTGTACAGTGTGAACAGTGCATATACTTGTATTATTATGTCTGAGTCTGATTCAAATCCTTCTAATCATGAATTATTAGAAGCTATACGTGAAAACCGAACATTTATAAGTACAAAAATTGATTCGCTAACAAGTACAGTTAATAAAGTGGTCGCCGAACAACAACAAATTAAAGAACAAATGCATATACTGGATCATCATGTAATGGACATTGACATTCAAATGGATGAAGTTAAGTCCGAATTAAATGTTTATAAACAACGTGATCTCTCAAATGATGTTGTTATTACAGGAATGCCAAAGAAAATCGAACATTTACAAGCTGTTGGAAAAGGAGCCAGTTTAATTGGGTTTCATATGGAAAGTGTTCAATTTTGTTATTCTAAAGTTTATAAAGATAAAAAAAAAAAAAAATGTGGAGAAATGCATTATTTTTGTTAGATTTGTGTCGTCTGATCGAAAATCGGATTTTTTGAAAAAGTGCAAAGCTAACGGCCCTATACTAGCTAAACAAATTGTGACTACTCTCAAAAATAATAGTAAATTGTAAATTGGTGAAAGATTGACATTGTACAACACCAATTTGCTTGAGAGAGTTAAACAAACTAAAAACATCAAACGTCATTGCGAATAGCTGGTCACACAAAAATGTTATTTTTGCAAACATAAAACAAGAATCAACGGCCATAAAAATTAGATCAATGAACGACATCAACAAGTTAAGTCAAAAGGCAGGAAATGAAAACACGGACAACAATATATTAGATGATTAATGATGTTGACGTATAACTTATTCATCAATATTTTTCATTCATCAATATTTTTACTTCGACTACTATAAAATAAAATAAAAACCCGTATTTTTTAATTTTAGAACTTTTTTGTTCAAGCTGGGAGCTTTTTCTAATAGATAATTATTGTAATCTATAATTTTTATTATTTTAGTCTTAATTATTTTTATATTTTATATTAATTTTGTATTTTTAATTTTTTTTGTTAGTAACAAGATGTCATACGACATAGAATCGGTGAATAAATATTTTAATTCTTTTAAATATTTTCGTAAATCTGTTAAATTTGGTAAAGCTGGAAATTTTAATATTTTATATTTTAATATCAACCGCATTAAAAATAAAGTGAACGATATTGAATATTTTTTATATAAAATCAAGCATAGGGTACATGTAATTGTTTGTGTAGAGGCAATTTTGGAGTCTTTTGACGCTCCTTCTATTAGTCTCAGTGATTACAGTTGTTTTCATCAAACTAGGCGACGTTTCGGTGGTGAAATTGTTGTTTTTGCACATAGAACTTTGAATTTCTCTATGCTAGAATCCGAAGAGTTTCTGGAAAATGAAATTTTGATTATTTAATCGAGCAAGCCAAGCTTTCAAATAATGGCTGTTTATCGGCCACCGCGTTCGAGTTTTCCGCAGTTCCTTGAATTCTTAGATTCTAAGCTCGATAAATTCCCTAAAATGTTAATTATTGGCGATTTTAACTTGAATCTTTCAATATTCAGGTTCTTGCTGCAAAATTACGTAATTTTGGGTTTGACGGTAAAGCCTTAGAGTTATTATTATTATTATTATTGGGGGGCCATGCGGGCGATCAGCCACTTCGCACTGCGACCTAAAAGATCTATTGTGCTGGCCCCTGCTTAATTATCCGTCCAGTCAATATTCAGGTTCTTAATGAACCTGACAATACTGCCTCCCGGTACGTGATACATACTATCTGGGCATATTGCTCTCCCTCCTAGATGTTTACTACAGCATGTAGTTCCGCTAGAAAGACGGTAGCATTGGAGCTCAAGGACCTCGAGAGGGTTGTGCCACTCCCGTATATTCCTACTCCTGCCCCGTATTCCGTTTGATTTTACTCTTACGAGTTGCTGGGAATTGCAAATCACCTGTAGGTCACCCAGCTTTACTACAGGAAGGCTAAAAATAAAACTGGAGGGTGCCTGGTATCCAGAGTCCGCATATTTTGGGCTGATTAACCTATCAGCCATTCATCTTTCGGCATATGCTGTTCCACCTTAGATTCGGGTTTTTTGTCAAGGTTTTCTCCTTTAGCGCCGTACTTTGGCCTGTGCCAAATGGCCTAAAATGTGCCAAGTGGCCTTAGTTACCAGTGGTTGCCACGAGGAGGCAGTACGTACACTTGCGAATTGTGCACAGGTTACCCCTTACACAATTGTACCCATCACGCAGCTGCCTAATGACAAGACCAGAACAGCTCACGTGATGCGCACCCTACTGGAAGGTTACGGAGCTGGTAGATTAATCTACTCAACTTTGATCCCCCCCTCCAATAGACGCCAAACCACCAAGCCTTAGAGTTAATACATGACTATTTAAGAGAGCGGAGACATTATGTTCGAATTAATCGAGTTGAATCTACGGTCCTAGATCACAGAAATGGCGTACCTCAGGGCTCCATTTTGGGACCCACGCTATTTCTTATATATATTAATAGTTTATTAAATCTTGCACTTAATGGCAATGTTCAATGTTTTGCAGACGATACGGTAGTTCTTTTTAGCTGTGACAACTATCATCAACTAAAAGAACAAATGGAAGCAGATATGTGCCTGGTCAATGATTGGTTGTTATGTCATTCTCTACACCTGAATGAACAAAAATCAAGTTTTTTAATTTTTTCATTGCAAACAAATGCGGCTATCTTCGATTCGATTAAATTTCAAGGCAAAACAATTTTTCGCTCTGAGCAGGTAAACTATCTTGGCTTACGTATTTCGCAACAATTATCATGGTCGCCACATGCTGATTATATAAAATCTAAAATATCGCCTTTTATTGGTCTTCTAAAGCAATGTTCTCGTTATTTGAACCCTGTACTCAAGCAAAATATATATTTTAGTTATATTCATCCCCATTTTACCTACTTACTTCCAATTTGGGGTGCTTTAACAATGTTGAAGGTAAACGAGCTTTCTGTGTTGCAAAACAAAGCTTTGAGAACGATTCATGGATTGCACAATCTGTATCCAACTAAGCTGTTATATTCCCACAAAATATTGCCATTTAGTAAGCTTATAGATTATGAGTATATATTCTTAATACACAAAATTATCATGAAACTAATTCGTACTAATAACTTTCTTATATTAAACCAAGATATAACGAATTGTAGTAGTCGATCATCCTTGTGTTATCGCCCTTTTCCATATAAATTTAATATTGCCTTGGATAGTGTATTTTACAGAGGGGTGTTACTATACAATGGTTTAACAAAACTTATCGATACAACCACTAAACCACAATCGTCCAAAAATATAGTTAAAAATAGATTATTTCTTAAATACTGTGAGCAGTACGATATTTTACACGGATTGATTCATGTTTAGGATTCCGAAGTGCTTCTCTACTAAACTGTTTTTACCTGATTAAATTTACTTTCTTGTTTGAGAAGCACCTGATATTTTTTTTTTTTTATGTTTTTATTGTTTCGTGTCTTATTTCCAGCATGACCTAGTTTAACAGAAGAAGTGTACTATAATAATATTGCATCGTTTCTATGTTACATCTTGTTATGATATTCAAAAAAATTAAATATACTAATGTTTTTTCGACATCATTTAATTTGTATTAACTCGTTGTAATGTTTTCCTTGATGAATATTTTGTATATTTTTTGGAAAATAAATAAAAAAAAAAAAAAAAAAAAAAATGAAAGGCAATATGGCTTTACTTCTAACAAAGGCACCCAAGACGCTCCTCCTGTGTTTTCTAATAAAATTTATTCTAGTTCAGCTACAGTAACTATAACCAAAGCTATCGATTGCATTGACCATTCAATACTATTGATAAAAATGGAATTGACATTAGAGATGCCTCTTTAAACTTGTTTGAATCATATTTAAAAGAAAGAAAACAATGTGTAAAAATGAAAAATGTTATCAGCAATCAATTAACCATACATGTAGAAGTCCCACAAGGCTCGGTTGAGAAGTCGGTTGAGAAACGGCTAAGTTCCTTCCTAACTGGTCTAACTGGTCATATTCCAGAACTTCATCTAAAACTCATCGTAGAATCCCATTTCCATTGTACAAATCGAATTTCATCACAATTGGTTAATCGACCTGAATTTGACTTGAAAATGATATTGACCGATATTGTTTTATATGAGACATTCGAATTTTCTACATTCAGATCTAAGGGACAATCGGATATAAGAGACAGGCTAATCCCTAATTAGGCTTTTAAACTGAGGTTTTACTGTAATATGTTCCTAGGCCGTTATAGAGTTAAAAGAATATAAAATATATATTCTGCAAATAAATCATTTTTCAATCATCTCATCAGGCTATAGCGACTAGTTCTGCTAATATATTACACAGGTTTTTTTTCCTATAGATAGGAATCAACCATGCACTTATAGTGTTAGCAAATTTCCAAATTGCAGAACTCTTGTTTTGAGAAACCCTAGTATCAAGAATCAACTTCAATAATTTTATCAATCTTCTGAGTATTTCTCCAACAACAAGTTGTCAATACCCTAATTATTGCCTCAGATAAAAAAAAATGCTGCTGCTTCAAATCTGATATAATTTCTGAGCTTTCTAATTTTTTTGACATTCCCGCAATTTTAAATCTTTTATTTAGCTCCGTTAGTACTTTGATCTCGTAATCTGTTCATATCTTATCTACAGCAATTTATTTTAAGTTCTAACTAAATCTTCCTTTGTTTTCAGACTTTTGTCATTTTGATGTTGATGCAACAGATTTCGCCTCTAACTGGTTTTTAGGTTTAATTTTGTGTGATCTATCACATAAACGTTGTTTCAATTCTTAATAGTTTTGGCGTTCGTTTACTTGCTAGGCACGTCGTCAAAATGAAGTAAGATGTATATATTTTGAAATTTTTTGGATGAATGATTGTGTATCTATAATTTTAATAAGGTGCAAACCAAATTTCCCCGGAGTTATCTCTAATCTTTGATATTAGGTTTGTGTTTCTTTAGTTTTTAGGAGATGAAAGCCAATTTTGTCAGGAAAATTTTCACATTAATTTACTCTGTTTAATTTGTCACATTGATTTACTTTGTTTAATGTTTAATACAACCTAATTGTTTTTTATTTAATTTATTAAGATCAAAGAGATTTTATCGCCCTTATCGCTTCTTCTGGTAGTATCTCATATGCTAAAAACTCTATCTATTTAAGATTTTCAAACTTCTCGAAATGAACGCAAAGAAACCCCAGATAAGGAACACCGATAAAGTAGCTCTATCATATTGATACGTTTTAAAATGTACTCAATTTTTCTTTATTTCATTATCAATTAATATCGCGTTTAATGTTTTCAATATATAGTTATGACCACTCTTCAGGAATCAACACCTATATCTAATAGGCGTTTATTATTATTTATATAATTTATTAATACACAAAACACACATGCTACCCATGAGGGGAAGCTTCAGCATCCGATTTACACAATAAAATCGTGCATATACCAAACAAGCTGCGATAAACTAGATAACTCGAACAAAAATTCCGAAGGCAACAATGAGTCAAAAACGAACCAAGGCCTGCAATTAAATCAAATTTTGAAAAACATCAAAATAAAACTGTTACAGACCAGTAAATGACCAAATGGTTCAATTGTTAAGTTCAATTTTCAATTTTTTCAATTGTTAATTCGTTAGAGAATTTTGAGATTGTAAAAAGGACCTTGTAAAATATTTTGGTGTACTCATTTATTATCATCTAAAAACAATGAAAAATAACGGAATTACTTTTATCTTTTGTTAATTGTTGTGCAAATCTGATCATTTAAAATAAAAAAACCGTGTAAAAATGACCGTGTAAAAACAGGTTTAGGCGTATATTGTTTTTCTCAAATCCTAATCCTATAGTAAAAAATAAGAAACTTGGTCGAAAAGCCATCCCAATTTCAGGTTTTTTCGATTTCAAAAGAGCTTTCTATTATTCTTTCGATGTCACGTCTTAACCGTTAAATCGCAATACTAAAGACATCTTTTAAAATATTCAGGATATTCGAGATTAAAATTTTTAGACATTGTGTTGCTTTATAATTATTTTTTCACCGTAAAGTTAGTATTTTTGACTGTTTAAGATGGACATTTGAATGTGATCCTTTCATCAATGGATCTTTTAAGCTGCAAAAATAAAGAGTGTACGAGAGTAAATAAAGCTCGAGTTAATTTAGTTTTTTTTTTGGTTCTAGAGCTGGGAGAGACGTGTTAAGTTCTTTTTGACGATAGTAGAAACGCAATGCTATTTTTTTTGTGAGTTTTGTATGTGGTAGTTCTTGCATTTGAAAAAAAAAAGTTGTTCAGTTTCGTGGAATAAATAAAAGTTCCACTATACAGTGTTAACACTTGTTATGTTTGATTGATTGATTTTGAATGTACGACCAAGCATTTGGCAGGATCTCCCGGTAATTCAAAGAATTTTTGACGCCGGGCCTACCGTACACCCTTCTTTACATAAACCTGGAAGGATTGGATAGCATGGTTGAATTATTATTGAGATCGACCCTGTTACAAACACCTTAGCTCCTATTTAGTTACCCATTGCTCACTTATATACTACCGATCACCTTTCTTCCTCCGGCCACTTTTGATCGCTTACTTAATAACCTGCACTCCAGAATTATTAAATCAAATAATGAACAATAAATAAATAAAAAGCCGCACCGGGTTTCGCCACTTTGAAAATCTAATAATAAATAATTAAATTAATGAACATACACAGTGTTAACAGTTGTTGTGAGCCCTAAAACTCCAAAACCGTGGTTTGAATACAAAATCGTATAACCAACGTTTACAAATCGATTATTCTGTGCTTAGGCTTAAACGTACCCACAACGGAGCCGCAAAATTTACGAATTTGGTCAACCGGCTTTACCAAACATCGAGTTCCAGTCGTACATAGAAATCATTCAATTAGTGTACAAAAGTAAGGTAGCATTTAATGATGGACATCTTCAAATGTGCTGTTGCGGTTAAGTATTTCTATAATTAATTTTATTTTTTTTTTGCCGTTTTCATAAATTTACTTTTCATTTCTTATTTTCTTATCTTGATTTAAATTATTTCTTGTGTTATTTTGATTTTAAAAAATCTGCAGTCTGATTCTCTAAAACATAAGATAATGGGTAAATGTGTTAGGGGACCGTTTATATTATCACACAATTTCCGATTTTCTAAAATTTGAAAATGATAAGTTGTTGTCAAAAGTTTACCCCAAATGTTTATCTTGGGAAAAGTATTATGTGTGTGTTTTTGAGTACGTTGGCACAAACTACGAAAAAACCAAAAGTTATTGATGTTGTGAAACCGATGTGTGGCTCCATTGATATGTTGAAGAATGAGATGAATATGAAAGCGCGAGATACGAAATTGATCACAAGTAGTTTAAGTGATAATACATAAAAGTAACATAAAAAACTGGGAGCAAGTAATAAAATACGAACTCTATATAACTTACAATAACCGCAGAATTCATTTAAAGCAAGGTTTTAAATGGGAATAGGGGATTATGATTTAGTGAACGGCACGCGTGCCTTTCTGTCGTAAAATTTTAATTTATATCGTATGGTCGCCTAACCTACATCAACTTAAAAGATAATTTTCATAATTCGGTGTGACGTTTTTGTATGTTTTAAATGTAATTCATTCATAGAGCAAGCAACATCAATTGGCTCTTTGATGGTGCTTATACATAAAACCTGTTGACAGTAAAATGTTTGGTAGTTTTTCAACAGAAAACAACTTGTAAAAATGTTATCTGATTCCCGGTCTCGTTTTTCTATAGAGAAATTCGAAAATAATTTACTGACGACAAGTTTCATCTCCAAATGTCCATATTTATTTAACAAATCGATAAAACCGATTATGCAAATACACAAATTTGTAAAATAGATGTCACAAAAACGAATATGATATCGGTAATAGTTGTGTTTTCCATGAGAACTGAACTAGAACTCGACCAATTTTAAATTCCTTTTATTCTATCTAAACACAAAAAAAAAATCATAAAGTGCTAATATGTAGTGCATTTCACATAAATACACATTTTAAGTTGTTACAGCAATAAATCTGTGGCAAGTCAACGTAACCACTCAACTAAAATTTAGAGACTTTTCAGAAATAGCAATATTAACTTCCAAATTAAATATGAAAAACTAGGCTCACAAAATTGTAAGTTAAAGTCAGATATAGTCAGATGGTTGTGAGCTTAATTATTTAGAAAACTATTTTTCCTAATTTTCCTTGAAGTTATCCAGGAAAATGAAGATTTAACAGATAAATGATTTTGTTAAAAAAACAATTATGATATATTTGGCTTAAGTTACATAAGTTATATTTCCAGTAGATTTTCTAATTCAAAATTCAAGATAAGCCGTTTTTCCAAATTCCAAATTCTCCGCAATGATACCAGTATTACTTTTTTTTCTAAAACAGTTCTAATCGGGCGGTCATTAATATCCAACGTTGCCTTGTAAAACTCTTTATAAACTCGAGCTCGTACATTATTCATTTCAAAATGAATGTTTAATTTTCGATAATCCACTGTGTTTGAATAGCAGTATTTAGGTTTTATTGTTGTCATACAAGCTGCAATGTAACTGCGTTGCTTGCCCAATAATTTTCAGATATTTGTTGCCATTGAATTTCGTTAAATTTAGTTTTACACTTAAATTTACACTTCTCGCTACACGGAGGGCACATTTTCCTGGCGTTGAATGATTTCCCAGTATTTGCAGAAGTATATTTCAATCATAAGTTTCTTTATGACTTTGATTTCTTTACATTCCATTCATTAGGTTTAGCTTTCCTCTTTTTTCCAACCCTCTTTTCAATTTCGCTGTTATTTATAATTTCATCCTCATTATTTGGCACGCTGAAAGGCGGAGGTTCGGTTCAAGATTCCCTGGAAGAAGTTGATTCTCCGTGAGACTCGTTGGAAGAAGAAGTTGTACTCTTCTTAGCCAAAGTATAATTAAATTCCGGGTCTAAATCGGAATCATAGTAATCTGATTCGCTGCTGTCCTTAGGAGAGATAGATGATCGAAGAATAGTAACTTTGGTAGAATTTTTTGGATTGATTGTTACAACAAATTCAGACGAGACGCCGTCATCAGGTGTACTTGGTAATGTTTGTAGTGTGTTAACTGAATAACTTCCATCCATTTTAGTGTCGGCATTGTAAGAAGATTGTGAATCTTCATCTGTTGAAAATTCAATATTTTATAAATATAATTTTATTAAATATCTTCACAATATGATTTTATTACCATCTACAGAAGTAGATTGACCGAATCTTTCCATAACTTTCTTGCTTTGATCTTTTAGAACAAATTCATAAGGAACCGTATTATTTGAAAAATTAGTTCCGGTTCCAGCTCCGGTGTTATCTACAATACTGGATTTATTGGTTTCTGCTTCTAAATTAAAATCACATTCATCTGTATTCTCTGCGGAATCAAGTTCAACTTGCACTAGGGAAGATGGAGTGGCGCGTCTGTTATCTACAAGATTAATATTGTTAAAACAGAAATAAATATATTAGTCAATATTAGATAAATTCTATTGGTGTTCTTTTTAAACTTACCACCTTTGGAAAGGAAAATATCAGATTCTTGGTCAGTTTTCTCCTTTTGTTTCGCGATGGTAAGTTGTACCATCAACTTACCTCGACTAAAAGCTATTGTATTGTGAGCTATCATGTTACTACAAGAAACAACCTCAGTTAATAAAATAAACCTCAAATTGTTCTTCTACCAAAACTGTATTAAATCTAAATATTTATTAAAACCGTTACTATACCTTTTCTAAACAGGCACAACACAAAATATTAATTACAACATGACACTTTTTGTTCCTGTCAAAACTGTCTTAACTCAAAATAAATATTTAAAATGAATTACCTTAATGAAAAATAAAAAAAAATACCTCGCATAAAACGACACAACTCGAAATATGCCACTTTGTATGCTGTTTATGTCCGCCTTCCTCAACTAATAATTCACAACTGAAAATGTGTCAGTTTTGATATTAATGGTTACCGTTATTTTGGAAAAAACAAAAGCGACACTAGTGCTCTACAGCGGTTAATAGCAAAATACTAGTTGGGTCTTTTATGTAATTCTATAGTAGTGTTATTGTAGCATGAAATACAATAGGCGCTTTCAGGTCCGCCAACATGTTGTGTATACTAGCCGGTATCATATTTTAATGATACATGTTGCCATCATAGTTGTGACTTGAATGCAACTGACATATTTCAAATTTCATTTGTTTTTTTAAAAAAAGTAGTTCAACATGAATTTTAACAAAAAGTTATTAACGTTCTTAAAATTCAGCGAATGTGACGATAATGCTATATGCATGAGTTCGATTTCAAATGTGGTTGAAAGTGCCTTAAACACGGGAGTGTTAATCCAAGTACGAAGCCAGTTTACGCCCTTGCGCAATAAAAATTATTTTGAAGTTATAATACCTCAGTATAGTCTTGATGATTTCTATGACCATTTTCGTATGTCAAGATCATCATTTGAGGTAATATGCTACATATTATCTTTTGTGACATACTTTTTTTACAAGATTTTTTATATTTTAGAAACTTCACGATATTATAAGAGAACAGTTAGGAGACAACGGCAAAGTGCCTTTGAAAAAAAACTTTTATTTACATTGTGGTTTTTAGCCAAACAGGAAAGCTTCTTATCTACCGGTGACAGGTTTGGGTTAGTTTTTAGCACGGCTCACTTAACATTCATCCAAATAATTACGGAAATATCGAATTTAAAATCGACATATATTAAGTTTCCCTCCGCTGATCGACAGCTTGAAATCTCCAATGTAAGTTAAATAGAACCTCAAAGGGGCTAATAAGTATAACAAATACGTGCGTTGTGTATTATAGGAATTTAAGTCACAATCGGGTATTCCAGGGATCGTTGGAGCTATTGACGGATCACATATCCAAATAAAGCAGCCGATCGGAAATGCTGTAGACTTTTACAACAGAAAATCTTTCCACTCAGTTATTCTACAAGGTTTTTATTTATAATTTTTATTTATACGTTTTGTTAATTTTAGGTATATGCGAACACAACTTACAACTTACCGACATATACGTCGGGAGTCCAGGTCGAATGCATGATGCACGCGTTTTTAAGAAAAGCACCGTGTATAAAAAATTAATAAACGCTGAAGAACCATTACTCGAATATTCTTTCCGTTTACTTGGCGACACTGCGTATCCCAACAGTACTTTTTTGGTTACGCCGTTTAAGCAAAATGGACATCTTACTGCGACACAGGAAAGTTTCAACGTTAAGATAAGTTCAATGAGATCATGTATTGAAAGAGCGTTCGCTTTATTAAAAGGAAAATTTAGAAAACTAAAATATCTTGATATGTCGAACCACCACAGAATAAACGAGACTATAACAGCGGCTTGTGTGTTACATAACTTTATTTTGCAAAACGAAAACAACGCAGGCTTTGAATTCATCGAATATCTCGAAATGGACGAAGATGAAAGGGGTCATGATATAAGCGGTCCTGATGTCCAACCATCCTCGAATAATAAAAGGAACGAATTATTAGGTTTATTTGGTAATTAAATATGTAATTGTAAACTTAAATAAAGACTCAATAAATCACATTAATTTTCATTTTGTGAGTACAAAAAATCCAATCAAAAATTCAAACTTATTATAATAAAAAAAAATTGAGGTGTGGCCAACACACGACTTTCTTTTAAGAACAGAGAATTTTGAGAAATTTTATTTTTTTAATTTTTTGTTTTTTTTTTATTTGTTTTTCATTTTTGGAAACATTTGCATTAAGTAGTTTTTTGTAAACCTTATACTTTTTAAGATATTTGCAAAACAAATTTTCTGGACCAAGGGAGTGGCCACTTCCGGTTAGCCGATTTGGAGTAAAATTCACTGGGACCTCCCAATTTATCAAAAAAGCTTAAATCTGAAGTTTCAGTTCGATTGATTAAACCATCTGGGCTGTAGAGAGGACACAGACAGACTGACAGACTAACAGACTAACAGACTGACCGACTGACAGACAGACACACAGACACCATTTCGAAACCCAATTTTTCGGACTCAGGGGACCTAAAAACAAATAAATTTCTAAAAATCTCAAGGTTCAAAATTTTCATGATTACTATACTTTATTTTACTAGAGTAAAAGAAAGTAAAAAACCCTAATCCATACGAATCGTTCGTTTAGTAAAAGTTCTGCAAAATTATTTTTTGGAAATCGCACTCAACTCCCAAGGGCCAATATCGGCCATTGCCAACAATGATGACAAAGGTTTGGCTAGCACATAGAATAGGTTCTCAATTACCTAGTTAGAAAACCCTAATCCATACGGATCGTTCGTTTAATAAAAGTTCTACGAAATCATTTTTTGGAAATCGCACTCAACAATGATGACAAAAGTTCCGCTAGCACATGGAATAGGTCCCTTAATTACCTAGTTAGAAAACCCTAATCCATACGAATCGTTCGTTTAGTAAAAGTTCTGCAAAATTATTTTTTGGAAATTGCACTCAACTCCCAAGGGCCAATATCGGCCATTGCCAACAATGATGACAAAGGTTTGGCTAGCACATGGAATAGGTCCCTTAATTACCTAGTTAGAAAACCCTAATCCATACGAATCGTTCGTTTAGTAAAAGTTCTGCAAAATTATTTTTTTGGAAATCGCACTCAACAATGATGATAAAGATTTCGCTAGCACATGGAATAGGTCCCTTAATTTCCTCGTTAAAATTGAGGTGTGGCCAACACACGACTTTCTTTTACGAACAGAGAATTTTTAGAAATTTTATTTTTTTCTTAATTTTTTTTTTTAATTTTTAAATTTTTAAATTTTTTTTTTAATTTTTAATTTTTTATTTTTATTTGTTTTTAATTTTTGGAGACATTTTGTATTAAGTAGTTTTTTGTAAACCTTATACTTTTTAAGATATTTGCAAAACAAATTTTCTGGACCAAGGGAGTGGCCACTTCCGGTTAGCCGATTTGGAGTAAAATTCACTGGGATCTTCCAATTTATCAAAAAAGCTTAAATCTGAAGTTTTAGTTCGATTGATTAAACCATATGGGCTGTAGAGAGGACACAGACAGACTGACAGACTGACAGACTGACAGACTGACAGACTGATAGACTGACAGACTGACAGACTGACAGACTGACAGACAGACAGACAGACACCATTTCGAAACCCACTTTTTCGGACTCAGGGGACCTCAAAACAAATAAATCTCTAAAAATCTCAAGGTCCAAAATTTTCATGATTACTATACTTTATTTTACTAGAGTAAAAGAAAGTAATAATCATAATATTCACTATGCAATAGAATTCAGGTACCTAAAAATCACTAAAATCAGTTATTATAATATCATTCAGTTATAAATCAAATATCCAGCTCATTATCCATCGATGAAAAACTGCCAAGATCTATAATCTGTTGAAGCAAATTGTTCCGTTGTTCGTGAACGCGAGTATTTTTTCAATATCCTTCAGGAGTTGGTCTATCTTCGCCAGTTTTGACCTTTCAATATCCAAATGTTGTTGACGATAGTCCTTCAATGCCCTTTTGCGATTGACAACATTTCCCAAAGCCGTAGAAGTTGTACTGTTAAGGATTCTCAATTTTTATTATTTCAAATCAAAACCAGCAAACCAAAGAATACATAACCCAACTTTCTCTTACCTTCGGCAAATCAATGTCAAAAAAATGAGTCCAAATTTTTCCATACAAATACAGCGTTATGTCTCTTCTGGTTGTATTCTGTGGTTCAGATAACGGCTGTTATGAAATTATTTAACGGCTTTTTTACAATAGTATGCATATGAAAAAATCACTTAATAGCCAAAACACGAATTAGTTTTAACAGAATACTTTTTAAAAAAAAAACACTTATTGTCACTTAAGTTATTTTTCCGCAACAATTAATTCCTTTAAATTTAAATGTTTATTCACTTAAGTGTATTAAGTGATTTTTATGATTTTATTTGATTGTATATGTGAATATACAAAATTTAATAAATGCTAAAACTCAAATAAGTGTTTTTTCCAAAATAATAAAGTAATATAATGCAATTCAAAGCAGTTAAGTGATTTTGTTTTATAGGCATAACTCGGTCAAAAATTAAGCAAATGCTAAAAGGAACAAATAGAAATAAAATTTAACAAAATCACTTAAATGATATTAAGTGATTATGTTGAATTGCCACAGAAATAATGACAATTATAGCTTATTTTTCAGTTACACTTGATAACACCATAAATTTATCGAGTGTAGTTGCGTTTAATGACGTCAGCAAAAAATAAGAAAATGTTGATGAAATAACTGAAGGGGGACATTTTTAAACTTAAAATCTGTATTTATGTCGAATACACTACATGTTCGCGCTTTATGAATATATTTTTTTTCGGTTTACATGAAATAAAAGGAATTTAAAGTTTATCGAGTTCTAGTGCAGTTCTCATGGAAAAGACGGTTAATGGCGATGAACAGTTCTGTCAGCTCCTGTTGGAGTGCAAAATTCGTGGGAGAATGTAATGTACATAATGGGAAACATGAAATGGTTCTATAGCCTAAAAAGTATAATATGAGTTGAGTGTGAACAATAATCCCTCACAACAATTTGATTTCATGAAACGAGTTTGTTCTTTAACGTTAATTAATTTTATATTGTCATTTTGCTAAACACTTTGCCGTTAGTTTAAATTAAATTTTACAAACAATCGTGGTATACCAAGTTTACCTATTACTTTATCGCACTGTATATACTATATATGTAAGATAGAAATTAAAAACCACAATATTTCTTCACAAATAATAATTATTAACTTACCAAAAAAAAATTAATTTTAAATTAAAATCTAAAAATAATTTTTAAATAAAACACAAAACTATTTCAGAAGAAATTCAAAAACACAAAAAATAAAAATGTTTGTGGTAATTTGCGATTAATTTTTATTTTTCACGAAAATAGAAGAGAAATGAAAACTATACACAAAAATGGAAAAATCATTAAGTGAAAGAATTAAATTCGTTATTTTCTAATTTTAGTTTTAATTTTGTGTTATTATTGTTATTAGGTTTTTTTTTTTTTTTTTGTTTGTTTTTCCCCCCTTTAGAAATATTCTATTTTCTAACATAAAAACAAAAAAATTAGATAACAATTATAGAGATAAACCGATAAAAATAAATTTTTTTTTTTTTTTATTCCTCGCCCCATAAAAATACTTAATTTTATTGAAAAAATGTTAAAATGTCGTAATATAAATTTGGTAATTAAAATAGTTTTGTGTTTGTTATAGAGACACGATATAATCATGGTAATATAAATCATTAGAGTTTTGACATGGCTTTGGGTTTTGTAAAAAACAAAAATGGTTTTGTATCATACAGTATATGACCAAAATCTTAAGCAAATAAATCTTAATTAAAATAAATTATAACAATAACGTCTTTAACCCGTTTTCTTCCGTCATCCTGATTAATCACTTTTACCACATTTACATTTACAAGATGACAAAGTTGATAAAATTAATAATTTTCTTAACAACAAACAAAATATTTTACCTTATATACTAAACATAAAATTGATTACTCAGACATAAACGATAAGAGAGGGTACCGTCATAAATAAGTATATTAATTAGGATTTAATTTAACAATTATAAAAAATAATGTAATTATGGTTTACTAAAATTATATACATTAAACGCTCGTCATTGATACATATATACAGTTTTAACCCAAATAAATTTTATATTTTTAACGATCTTGTGAAACCATAAAATAAAAATCCAATAAAATTTAATCAACACATATACCAAGTACAAAGCGAGATGTATGCACGTTTCCTTAGGGAATTTTCCCAATTTTATGCTTTTGAAAATTTTAAATTTTCTTTCCATGTTTAAATACAAAATATAAATGTTTGTATGTACGAGTATGTATAATGTACAATTTTCGGGACCGATATCAATTGATTTATTGGTGACATATTACTATCGTCTGGTGTAAATGAAAAGAATTTTTTTTTTTTTATATTTTCTGGATTAACCAATAACAATAATGTGTTTTTGTTTATCTAATTTACATGATTGACAATATTCATTTACAACAAAAATCATCATAATAACAGTGACATCGACATGTAACTAAGATAAATGTTTGTGCATTAATTTTAAATTTAGAAAATCATTTGAAAATTAGAAAATGTTAAAGAGTTTGGTTTCTTTTTTTGTTTTAGGATGTATTTATGTATCGGTGTGCGGCGCTGGTATGAGAAATCGTTTGTATATGCTATAAGATTACTATAGATTATGTCGCTTGTGGGTTTATTAGATCTTGTGACTGTTGCTTTTATTCCAAATAGAGCTTCGGTACAATTGTGGATGAGGGAATGAATTTTTAAATGTTAACCAACATTTGTCTTCTTTCAAACAAAATAAGGATTATACGGCACCATTTGTTTAAGTTGACAATAACTTCCGTGATGGTATATAAACTAAACGTACATATATACCTTAACCAAAAAATTTGTATAAAACACAAGTGTTTTAATTCATCAGTTAAACTTTAGCAATAATCGTATACCAAGTACAGAGAGAAGCAAGTAGATTTGTTTAGAGATTCAAGTAAAAAAACCATAATAAATTAAAGAATTTTCCTTGTTCTGTTGTTTCCAAAAACACAACGTAATAATGTGAGTTAAGTCTATACTAAATTGCATTGCACGAAACAACACAATTTTACAAAATAATTTAGTTATGTTGAATTTAAACAGAAACAAACAATCTGGTTTGACTTTATTCTGACCTTTTTCTCGTGTACAAGAACAACATTTCTTATTTCATTCTGAATTTTAATTTTCCATCTCGTTTGGATTTTAAGCGCGGGAACATAAAAAATAAAACAAACAAAACTATATACATAACTATGTCATGCCGGGGATTTTTTTTTTCTTTAAAGGAAAATATAATTGTAAAAAGAAATATTTTAAACGATGGTTAAGTTATATGACTTAGTTAATTATTCCTCGTGGTATGATTCTGTTCCAGAAATAACTCTACTCAATTTAATCTAGAAAGCGAGAAAAAATTCCTTTCACAGTACTTTTTTATAAATTATAAATTATTATTAATAATTTTTTGATGAGTTAAAAAAAATTCCAAATTTTCTTGCATATAGACGTACGTACATCTTCCACATAAGAAATAGAAAAATTCAAATATCAAAATATAAAATATACGTACATATTATGAAGAAAGTGAAAATATGAGTTTATGACTTAAACATAAAATATGTTAACACATAAATTGTATTAGCAAAATGTTTGAGGAAATATTTCGGGTTTATTTGTGTTTTATAAGAAGGGGAGATTAAATTTAAAAATAGGCGTATGCGACTTGTTAGAATAATTTATAACGTTTAGGGAATCTGATTTGCAAACACCCCCAACAATTTAAATTAATTATTTTAATTTGGAGATAATACTCCTATTTATTAAATAATTATTTGTACATTACTTAATGTCTAGCAAATATCAATAATTAACGCCAAGTACGAAAAAATATAAAATATACGCCCATATCTCAATATAATTCAGCAACAAGACGAAATTAATGTCTCATAAGCAAAACAAAACATGTTTTATTCTCTTAAGTCTAGACATGGTTGATTTTGATTCCAGTATCATAGTGATTGTACAAACACACTAATTAAAGATTTAAAGGGTTATTGTACCTAAAAAATTGTATACACCAATTATATGTGTCGAATTTAATCCATATATACGATTTTAATGTGGAGATAATTTCGCAAATTTATTACTGTAATTCTTATAGATATGCGCCGATGGTTATACCACAGATAAAAAAATATGATCACAATTAGGATTTTTCTGAATAAAATATTACATAATCCTATTTAAAAACAAGCAGAAAATATATTTTTTTTTTATCAACCAATTTACATTTTACATCTAGATAGAGATTCCATACAAATATTCAGATAGCATCTATTAATTGATCAAAATTTAATTAGCATAAAACAATATCTTACCCTTCCATAAAATATCCCACTGTTAATATTTCTTCTATTTCTCCAAACCCCCCCAAAAAAAAAGTTCAACTTGTCTGGTTTCTGTGTTTAAACAAAAATGCTTAATTAAAATTTATTTATAATAAATAAATTATGATCATAATCATAATTATATATGTATACATGTATATTTAATGTACATATTATATAATTTAAGAGTTTGTTTTTATTTTTCTTCTATGCCAAAAAAGCTCATATTTTGTATTATACATATAACTTAGAGCGAAAGGATATCGATAATAAAATTTATTGGTTTACCAAACATTTCATTGATGTAAACCAAATGTTTTCTGGGTCACAATAACCCTGATAAAAATTTATTATATTTATTTATATTCTGAGTATATATAGCGGTTCTACTACTTGTTTTTGAGGCGATTATACTTATATGTAAATAACGTTAATCTCAGCTAATCAGTCAAAACCATTGTTCCTCCCGCCAATCGACTTAAACAAAATTTCTCATATCTAAGGTAATCATTAAAATGCCATTAATATCCCTTTCCTTCATTTCACACAAGACCAATATAATTCTGTATATCGACCAAATTTGATACCATTACGTATAAATCCAACAATCCAACAACATAAAACGAAATGATAAATAACCCATAATAATTTAGTTTCATTTCCTAAATCCACAATTTTCAAGTATTTCAATTTCCACTCTCGCGTCCTTCCCCCACCCATCATTTTAAAAATTTAATCCATTTATAATTTTTGAAGACAAAATATTTCATTCAATTTTATTTTTATTTTGTTTTAAGCTTTTCTAACATTCAAAACCAAACCTAATACATAACTCTCTCGCTTCTATGTTTATATACATAGTTATGTACACTAATTACATCTAACATTTTTTTTTTTTTTTTATCTATAATTCTTTTACATTAGTTAAGGTTAAACTAGGAACATCCGTAGTACGTTAGTAAATAGGGAACAAAAGCATAAAAAAAAATTCCAATTATAAATGAAAATTTTAGGAAATTGTTTTTCTCTTCTACGAATATACTATACATATACATACTGTTTGGATTTCCACTTTGATTGAGTTTTCACATGGTTTATAATTAGGGTGTATTTTACTGTGCGACTTAATATTCGGAAATGTTTTTTTTTATAGGCGATGAAGCGTGTACATTGTCTCAATGAATTTGCCGAGGGTATCAAAATGCCATACGATAGCGTGCACCTAACGAGTAAATTAATGCAATTCACATGTCGTCAATAAAGCAAACTATTAGTGTTGTATGATTTTAATGGTCACAACATTATTATGGTTTCCATAATGGATCAACAACAAGGTATCTTAAAATAATTAAGGTTATAAAAGAAAACACAAAAAAAAGTGAAAAATTAAAATCTGTGAACGGGGCGGGCACATATACATATATCATCATTCATCACTATACTTCTTTCCAGCAAAAATTATAAAAGTATGGCACGCATTCCGCCCGTTCAACATTGTCGCGATGAAACTTTCCAGCTATTATAGATAAGTGGTCATTCCTCAATTTAATTAAATAAAAGTTTTACCGTATGATTCATTTTTAATAAAACTAAGTGATTCTAAAAATAAAATTGTCAAACAATAATTTATACGTTAATATATTCATATATATATATATATATATATATATATATATATATATATATATATATATATATATATATATATATATATATATATATATATATATATATATATATATATATATATATATATATATATATATATATATATATATATATATATTTATATATATATATATATATATATATATATATATATATATATATATATATATAATATATATATATATATATATATATATATATATATATATATATATATATATATATATATATATATATATATATATATATATATATATATATATATATATATATATATATTATATATATATATATATATATATATATATATATATATATATATATATATATAATATATATATATATATATATATATATATATATATATATATATATATATATATTTATATATATATATATATATATATATATATATATATATATATATATATATATATATATATATATATATATATATATATATATATATATATATATATATATAATATATATATATATATATATATATATATATATATATATATATATATATATATATATATATATATATATATATATATATATATATATATATATATATATATATATATATATATATATATATATATATATATATATATATATATATTATATATATATATATATATATATATATATATATATATATATATATATATATATATATATAAATATATATATATATATATATATATATATATATATATATATATATATATATATATATATACATAAGTAGATGTGGCGTTTAAAATACTGAATTAAATGAGTGTACATTCTCAAAACTTTATTAGTTTGACCATAACTTTACAAGTGAAACTATAAAAGGGTGAATTTCTTTATCACAATTTAATGTGTTAATAAACATAAAATCTAACGTGCCAAATTAATAATAAAATATCGTGCAAATTGCCGCCCTATAGAACAGTTTCTTGTTGACCTGATCAGTATTATTATTCCAAGTGAAACGGTGAATTTTATTGTATGTACTATACTACAAAATCTATGATTTGCGTCACCTTAAAAACCTTACAACCACATAAGTAAAGACAAAATATCTAATAAAAATTGTTGATTAGTTTTGTGTAACAACACGCGTTACATATATACATAGTCCTAAATGTTTCCCTAAGTCATTCATATTTCAAATCATTTGACAAAGTATTGTTAAGTTAGACAAACTTTTGTTCATACAAAGTGCATACAAAAGTACAAAGCTTAACTTATTGTTAACTAACTGTGCTAAGTGTCGCTGAATTATCTCATCCAACAAAACTCAACACCAGTGTCTTAAATGCAACCCATCTGGAGAGCCAAATTAAAGTTTTTTTTTCCTTTATTTAATATTACAACTGATTTACAAATCATTTAGTAATTTATCTTTCTTAAATGAAGATTCACATTTGATGGGCAGTAGCCCAATGGTTACTCCCGTTTGAATTTACATAGTAATTATTTCTCTCTATCCTAATTAAATACAACTGCCCAATTCCAAAGGTTTCTGCCTTTGAAGTCTTCTTACTGCATTGGTGGTATCCAACAAACTTCGTATGTTTGCATTTTGGTGCCGAGATATCCGCTGAATGTATTTCTTCGCATGATTTTGTATTTATTCACTTACATATTCCATGTTTAAGTCCCTATGGAGGTTATCATTTCTAATGTACCATGGTGCGTTTACAATGCCACGCAGCACTTTGTTTTGAAAACATTGAATCATTTGTACATTTGTCTTCTTGGTACAACCCCAAGTTGAATACCGTAGGTCCATACTGGTTTAAGTATTTGCTGATATAATAGCAATTTGTTATGTATTGTAAGCTCAGAGTTTCTACCTATTAGCCAATACATTTTCCTATATTTAATGTTCAATTCTTCTTTTTTCTTTTTAACATGCTCTTTCCATCTAAGCTTGCAATCGAGAGTTATGCCGAGGTATTTGGCTGTATTTGCATTTGGAACCGGCCTTGAATTAAGATAACTGGAATCCACTTAACTTTCTGGTTTGTGAAGTTTACGTGAACCGACTTTGCTTCGTTTAGGCTAATGCGTCATTTCTTTGTCCAACTACTCACTGTATCGGTTGCTTTTTGAAGTTTGGTCGTTGCTTCTGATATACACTTTCCAGTCGCCAGAATAGCTGTATCGTCTGCAAATGTTGCTGTGGTGGCACCTTCTGTATTTGGCATATCTCTGGAGTACAGGATGTACAATATAGGACCCAGTACGCTACCCTGTGGTATGCCTGCTGATATTCTCTTTAATTCAGAGTACTCTCGGTGATATTTTACACGGAAATGTCGGTCTGCGATATAAGATTTAAGAATTTGATAGAATTGCTTAGGTAGATCTCGATTCAATTTAAATTCAAGTCCTTGGGGCCAAACTTTGTCGAAAGCTTATGCTACATCTGAGAAGATGCTGGAGCATATCTTCTTATTCTCAAGTACGTCTTCGATTACATCCGTTATTCTGTGAACTTGTTAGAGAAAATCACTCTACGATAGAGTGATTTTCTCTAAATCCAAATTGAGCAGTAATTTTTCAAATAATTTTGAAATTGAAGTCTAAAGACAGCATTGATAATTTGACCCAATTTTCGTAATCCCTTCTCGCGAATGGCTTTTATGTCTTGTCCAGTAATTAAATCATATCCTGGAGCTTTTTTTTGCGTTCAAATTACACTTGATCTCATTTTTTAATTCCTGTAATGTTACACATCGAATATTATATTCATCAATTTTGCTAACTGTTATTATGTTTTCGTCTGCTGTTTGCCTAGGTAACGGTTGAAATGTGTCTTCCAAGTGAGCCGCAAATAAAATAGCTTTTTGCTTGTCGCTTTTGGCCCAGGTTCCTTCCCCA